>OZ018379.1:0-10000000 GCA_963969555.1 Polydrusus pterygomalis | reverse complement strand
GAAAATGATCTAATACAACAGCTTTGCTAAGAGATAGTTTGTATTGATGGCTTATTTTGTATTAATCCATATTAAATAAATTGCTAGTGCATCAAACCCGCTTTAGTGTTATATTAATTCCAGATTTGCTAGAACAGTGTTTTTATTGGTAGTAATCAGTTCCATTAGCAGAAGAGTCTTGTTGAAGAATGAACTACTTTTCATACAGCAATTTGTTTAAGAAATAAAGTGTAAAACTTCTCAATGTGACGCATTTTGGCCCCAGTAAAGTGCTTTCTCTACAATTAAGAAAGCAGAACAGCGTCCCCAAAAACGAATTGTATCAGTCAGAACCTATAATCCACCAATAATTGGGGGGGTGGGGGATGTTCGTTGCGATCGGCAATCGGCAACGGGAATATAAGGCTTCTTTCTTAGTGGAATTTCATAAAATATAATATCATCACTATTTAAATATCACTTAAATAATCAAGTATTCACGTTAACGCATATTTGCTGTACGATTTATTTATATTATAAAATAATTTTTCCTACGATCGTGGGGAAAAGTTACTTTTCGGCACGGTTTATCGTGCGGAAAGTACCACTTTTCCGCACGATTTTACTTATTTTTTGTTATCCTATAAGGTATACAGGGTTAGGAAAAATTACCAGAACGGTCGATTATTTCAAAATATACAGGGGTTATCAAAAAACGTCTTAATTAAAAAATGTAGGGCTGTTAAAAATCTATATATCGGTGATAAATTGAAATATACAGGGTCGCCCACAAAGTTGTGGAGATTGATACTTATATTTTTTTAAATGGAACACCCTGTATATTTTTACATTTTTCAGTTCCACATAAAATTATAATTATATTTTATTAAATGCATTATTAGTCTATACTTCATAGTTTCCGAGATATTGACTCTCGAAAAGTGACATTTTTGAACTTTGACAGCTTCTAACTGTCTAACAGTACGTCTTAGAGCAAAACGGCTTACATGTCCCTATCTTCAATTTTTATTATCTTCCCAAAAAAATCAAGTTAATTCAAGTTAAACCGGAACAACTATATTTCCTGCTTTCGTGTTACATCCGGTTTAACCGGAAGTTGATTTATTTGGGAAGATATTAAAAATTGAAGACAGGGACATGTAAACCTTTTTGCTATAAGACGTACTGTTAGAAAGTTATAAGCTGTCAAAGTTCAAAAATGTCACTTTTCGAGAGTCAATATCTCGGAAACTATGAAGTATAGACTAATAATGCATTTAATAAAAAATAATTATAATTTTATGTGGAATTTAAAAATGTAAAAATATACAGGGTGTTCCATTTAAAAAAATATAACTATCATTCTCCACAACTTTGTGGGCGACCCTGTATATTTCAATTTATCACCGATATGTAGATTTTTAACAGCCCTACATTTTTTATATAAGACGTTTTTTGATAACCTCTGTATATTTTGAAATAATCGACCGTTCTGGTAATTTTTCCTAACCCAGTATATGAAATGCACGTTTAACTTTAATAATGTGCTTAATTTGTTCTCAGTTCTCTATTCTCCTAGTCTAAAATAAAGATTTTTGTAATATTTATATGTAAATATGTGTGAAAAGTAACTTTTCAGGACTACTAGCACTAGTACCTTTTCCGCACAATTTGTTAAATTATTGAATACCTTATCTAATACTATAAAGTGAAATACTTGCAAAATAAATATTTTGACGGCTTGCCCGAACTCCGCTTCGCGTCGTTCGTGCAACTGCCGTAGCGTGCGAAAAAGTACCACTTTCCGCACTTGTTAGGTAAATAACTATTTACTCTTTCCCACCTATTTGGCATTTCTTTTTAAACCTTATTTGCATATTGCTATGTTAAGGTTATATATTGAACAATATTAAGCACTGCATAAAACAATTGCTTTGAGTTTTTTGGTGCAAATAAGGATTGAAGTTAAAACTATCGTAATTCGACCATCCAATTAAAAAAACTAAAAATATATTCGTGTCATAACCAGCGCCAGCGGGGCTCGAAGTCCTGTACGTTGTAAATACTTGAAAACCCACTTACCCAATGCATACCGTAAGTCAAAGCCCGTACCTTACAAAATGCCACTTTTGTTATTGTCCAGCCAAGAGTAAAATTCGCGGTCAAGGTTACTGGGTAAAATAGGTAGCTGATCTTTCAGCAGCATCAATTCAAGGTCCTCCACTTATTGGTGTGAAAAATACGGTATTTTTTATTTTTATTTGCCAAGATCTTGTTGGTTTACAATGAGCAATGTTAAGAAATAAAAAATCTTTAGAATAATTGGAATTTTATTGCGACTTTGATTAAAATATTTGTGAAGTCTTTGAAATGGCCATGTGTCATTCCTATTTATGTCTGCTAAATAATTACATCAATTCTAAAATTTATAAATTCTGGAATATTCTTGTAGACTTTTACTGATTGGTTGATTGCTCTATATAGAATCGGAGCATGCCCAATACAAATGTTTGAGGAGGCGATTTAAAAAACTTAACAATGTGACATACAACACACAACGTTTGAACCTTCAGCTATCCAATGATAATAAATACTATTTATAATGCGTTCATTATAGCACCAGGTTCAAATGTACAAAAATTATTACTTCAGTATCTCTAAATCAAAAAAAGTTAGAAAGAAATTAGATGCTGCTTTTAAAATTTTCTTCTTTTATGCTAATCGTCGATCGCTTCATGTACCACGGTTACCTACACACTAATTTCTCTTGAATTGGTACTTTAAGAACTCCTATTTATACATCAAATTGAATAACAACGGTAGAAATGGTGCCATCATTCACATGTATATCAATTTCAAATGCCCCCATTTAACTCTTTCTTACAGGTTTTGTTTCTGTTTTATGTGCCTCTAGAAACGCTGGGATTAAACTGATTTTTATACTGCAACAAGCTTTTTATGAAAAAAAATATATGATAAATTTCTCTATTAGACCTAAAAGTCTTATATATTACATGGATTTATCGACAATAAACAAAGCATAAAATTAACACAGTGTTTAATTGTTCAAAGATTTCTCCTCTTTAGCAATGAACTAATGTGTATTCGTGTATTATACTAAATGTACAGTAACTCTTCTTATTATATTGTTATTTATAACTTTAAAATATACTATACACACACCTAATAGGTAGTTAAAGACTTTGTCAATTACAGCCGGTAATATATACATAACTACTCTCCTTGAAAATGTTCTTGCGAAACCCTGTCCTATGTAATCGTTTATGCATATTATTTAAAAAATATTAATTAATAAGGAAATGATATATCGTCATCACCAGGATTTTACTAAGCCACATTAGCTATAAGTTTACCACTACTCAATAGATTGGAGGGTAAATTTAAAGTAAATACCCAAACCATGGGAGACCGATAGCATTTTTATGGCGAAATCAATTAATGTGGATTCATCTGTAGCTAAATCTGTTAGATAAGTAGTTTCTCGTTAACCATAGATAGCAGTTCACAGTTCATGCTTTGATTTATTTGACCTACAGTTCAGCCAACAGAGCTGACAGTGACAGATTTAAAAGTAAGACAGTTCTTTATGTGGGACAGTGGCGCAGCCAGAATTTTGTATTAGGGGGGGTTTTCAAAAAAAAGAACAGTATTTCCAAATATTAAAAACTAAAATTAAACCAGGCTCGATAATTTTTGAAACCAAAAAAAATAATAGTAGGATGAAACCGAGGATGAAACCCATTGGAAAAGGAAGAGAATATAACAAAAATGAAAGGAAAAATAATTTACGGGCGATTCGAGGTCGGGAAGTGGAAGGGGGTGAGTTTTTAAGGATAGAAATCGATTTATCTCGATTTCCTGCAAAACTACAAGTCCTATGGAAAAACATTAAATAGCAAAGTTGTAGGTAATAAAAAGATTTACAACTTTTGTATTTACACTTTTTTCACATAACCTCAAAATTTATGTGAAAAATTCAAATAACCAAGTTTTTGGTTTTTTATTTTTATCTTTTACAAGAAAAATAAATTTGTTGAAAATTTACCTTTTTATGTCCCAAACACACTGTAATTTTTTTGATTTAAAATATTTATTTTTTCACCTTATTTTGACTTAATATCGAAAAAGCACCCTGATTTTCAATCGAAAATTCTCACGTCAAAACATGTGCTTTTTTAAAAATGTCGGTGGGCTTTTTGTTCGTTGAAATCTCTGCTTTCTGATGGTGTAAAAAAATATACATTACTATGGTAAATGTTCTCAAAAAGCAAAGAAACGAAAAAAACTCGAATCCGAATTATTTTTTAAAATTATTATGTACAATTTTGAACTATTTATTAAAATGTATAGGTACTTTAATTACTCGAAAAACGATTCCATGTTACACTGATAAACAAAAAAATTACAAATCCATAAGACATAAAGATCGCAAAAAATATGCGAAAATAGTTGGTCTAAATATTATTTAGAGATTTAATCACATTTACCATAGTAATGTATATTTTTTTTACACCATCAGAAAGTAGAGATTTCAACGAACAAAAAGCCCACCGACTTTTTTAAAAAAGCAGATATTTTGACGTGAGAATTTTCGATTGAAAATTAGGGTGCTTTTTCGATATTACCTAAGTCAAAATAAGGTGAAAAAATAAATATTTTAAATCAAAAAAATTACAGTGTGTTTGGGACATAAAAAGGTAAGTTTTCACCAAATTTCGTAAAAAAAAATTTTTCTTGTAAAAAATAAAAATAAAAAACCAAAAACTTGGTTATTTGAATTTTTCACATAAATGTTGAATTTACGTGAAAAAAGTGTAAATACAAAAGATCTTTTTTTCTTTTTATTACCTACAACTTTGCCATTTAACCTTTTTCTATAGGACTTGTAGTTTTGCCGGAAATCGAGATAAATCGTTTTCTACCCTTAAAAACTCACCCCCTTCCACTTCCCGACCTCGGATCGCCCGTAAATTATTTTTCCTTTCTTTTATATTTGTTATATTCTCTTTCTTTTCCAATGGGTTTCATCCTACTATTATTTTTTTTCACTTTTTACCATTTTCAAAGGCTTCAGCCCTGGTCTAAACCGTAAAAAACCATCTTAGTCTGGGCGTCTGGGGGGGGGGGGGGGGTTTAACCCCTAAAACCCCCCCTCGCTGCGCCACTGATGTGGGATCGAGATTGTAAAAATGAACTATAAAAAAGGAAGAAATGCGATGAAGAAGAAAATAAAATTTCAATACAGGTGAAATTGGTTTGCTGCTTGTCTTGTAAAGATAGCTGAAGAAGGAAGTGGCACAAATACACAGTGGTGGATAATAAACAGGCATATAATAAACAAATAGAGTTGTACCTTAGTGTAAATCATTATGTCCGGCAGTTATAAATGTTGAATAGACAAAGACGCATTTACATGACAATGTCAAACCAATAACAGGATGTCATGCTTTTTCCTCGTTGACAATTCGTCACCGGCTAATAAACACACACAAAAATTAATTATTATAGGAAACTCATTCACTCTACCGCAATATTATTTTCATCGTCAACCAGAGATAATTAAGATAGACCGCGTAAGACCTTTAATTAAGTTTTTAATTAAGAAAAATTACCGAATAAAATATACAATCAAACAATATGCTATAAGTATATATATATTTAGGTAAGTGCCTATATAATAAAACCACAATAAGAAAACTTTATAAAAAAAAGTAGCCGTAGGCGTCAAACATCTTCAAAATGTTTTAGGAAATACGAGGTTTACGAGGTCATGGTTAAGGTTTGAGACTTAAACCGGTTTAATGCAAAAATAAATACTGTGGAGTGTTGTGTTTAGTGAAGCAAATTTATAATTATCTATTCAAATTCAGTAAAACATTGAGTGCGTCATTGATTATTTTTTTGAAATAGGTTTTCTAGACGTAAAAATGCAGTTAATCAGTTAATTAAATTTAACTTTATCCTTAATTTCTTAAGGGGCGAAGTTGAGTTTATTGAATTGTTATGAAGGGTATCTAATATTAAAACAATCATTATCTTTAAAACAACTGTCCTCAGCTTATGAATTTCATCAATCTCTATAAATATAGTGTCACCAGTAAAGTCCGCATCATATGGGATTTTTTTTATTAATAGCTTTATACGAAATTTGCCTTTGGCATCAAGGTCTGCTTCGATCGAGATAAAAATTAAGCAAAAAAAGGGTATCTAATATTAAAACAATCATTATCTTTAAAACAACTGTCCTCAGCTTATGAATTTCATCAATCTCTATAAATATAGTGTCACCAGTAAAGTCCGCATCATATGGGATTTTTTTTATTAATAGCTTTATACGAAATTTGCCTTTGGCATCAAGGTCTGCTTCGATCGAGATAAAAATTAAGCAAAAAAAGGGTATCTAATATTAAAACAATCATTATCTTTAAAACAACTGTCCTCAGCTTAGGAATTTCATCAATCTCTATAAATATAGTGTCACCAGTAAAGTCCGCATCATATGGAATTTTTTTTTATTAATAGCTTTATACGAAATTTGCCTTTGGCATCAAGGTCTGCTTCGATCGAGATAAAAATTAAGCAAAAAAAGGGTATCTAATATTAAAACAATCATTATCTTTAAAACAACTGTCCTCAGCTTATGAATTTCATCAATCTCTATAAATATAGTGTCACCAGTAAAGTCCGCATCATATGGGATTTTTTTTATTAATAGCTTTATACGAAATTTGCCTTTCGCATCAAGGTCTGCTTCGATGGAGATAAAAATTAAGCAAAAAAAGGGTATCTAATATTAAAACAATCATTATCTTTAAAACAACTGTCCTCAGCTTATGAATTTCATCAATCTCTATAAATATAGTGTCACCAGTAAAGTCCGCATCATATGGGATTTTTTTTATTAATAGCTTTATACGAAATTTGCCTTTGGCATCAAGGTCTGCTTCGATCGAGATAAAAATTAAGCAAAAAATAGTAGTCACGTGATTCGCATTCTCATTTGCATAGAATAAGTTTTTTTAAATACAGTCTCTAGCCCACATGCAAAATTTCAGCTGCATAAGATAATTTTGATTTTTTACCTATATTTTGTAAATTGCACCACTTTTGCAAAATAAGACTCAACGCAACCGACATAAAACTTCTTAATTTTGACAATGCTTTATTTCAGGTACATTTTCTTTAAAGTAGCGCCATATTAAATGTGTGTTTTTCTACAAAATCTAAATTGGGCTGTTAAAATTTGGTAGCATGTGATGCAAAGTTTATTTGTTTTTGACCCTGTATAAAGTAACTTCATAAAATAAGTATCTTTGAAAACGTAGTTTGTGTCTGAAAGTAATACACCTTAATATTAAGACAAAAAAGAACACAGTGTCAGCAGTGTCTTCAGTAAAGTGTTTTTTAAGTGGAAAATAAATTTTAGTTTAACAACGTAAAGTTTATCTATTTTCAACGATTTAATTTAAAACCCCTATATTATAATTTATTATTAAGCTATGTCATAATAACGTTAACGTGTATTAATTTTAGACACAAACTATGTTTTCAAATAGTTATTTACATTACTAGATGCGAAAGTTAATTTTTTTGGTGTGAGGTGGTTTTTGAATTGCCGAGGCAAAGCCGACCACCAAAAAAGGCTATCGCATCGTGTAATGTATTAAATTTTATCTACTACTGTTCTCTGATCAATATATTATTAAGTAATAATCTTTGATTTTATTCAAATTAAAATGATAAAATAAGTTTTTTTTCCACCTGTAAAATAATCCATGACAACTAGTTATTTGAGTACTGTCAGAGTCTGTCAGTTCAATTTTTTTGTCCTGGCACCGAAAGTATTACTTTCGTAGCTAGCAACGGATAATATTCAGGTAACTGTAACATTTACTTTCGTTTTCTTTCGTGTTGCTAGGGCCCGAAAGTTAAAAATAGTATATTACGTACCGAGGTGGAAAGTGTTTCATTACTGTCGAGAGATTAGATAGTTTACCGAGACGCGAAGCGTCGAGGTAAACTATATCTCAGAGACAGTAATGAAACTTTTCACCGAGGTTTGTATACTATTTTATTTACAACCACATCCAACATCCACTTCTTATTATTTTGAGTTCAAATAATTATTAAAAGGTAAATGTCATTTTGACTTTTCCATTGCAAAAGTAGACAGACATTTAGAATTTCAAATAACCGCAGGTGATAAAATAACGTAGGTAATAATACACATCAAGATGGCAAATATCATTTTTGGAATATGGTTTCCATGTCACTAAACAATATATTATTTTTTTAAAACGTTAGTGTCAAAGTTTTTACAAAACACCAAAAAAATGCTCTCAGATGAGGAATTTGATTTGGCTGCTACTCCCCCAGAAATTCGAGAAGCAGCAAAAATAGTAGAAGAAGATCTTCTGCCAACTAAAAGCCGCCCGAGATATGACAAGGCATATAACTGTTTTAAAGAATGGTGTATTGGAAACAAAGTTCAAAATCCTGGTTCTGAATCGGCGCTACTAGCTTATTTTAGTGAAAATGCCAAGACAAAGAAAATATCAACGCTTTGGTCAATATATTCAATGTTGAGGACCACTCTATCAATTAGGGAAAAAGTAGACATATCTAAACACGCAAAGCTATTAGCATTTTTAAAAAAGCAAAACAAAGGATACAAGCCGAAAAAATCGACCACACTGTCTATGGATAATATTGAAACATTTTTGGAACAAGCACCTATGGAATTTCTTGTTCAAAAGGTATTTTAGGCTAAAAGGTTGACTATTTCTATATTAACTTATTATTTTATACATTTGTAGGTCGCATTGGTTATTGGTGTCTCAGGCGCCTGCCGATCAGATGAATTATACAAAATGAAAACAACAGACGTTCACTTTTTAGAAGAAAAGGTCGCGATTGAAATACAAAATAGCAAAACGTACCAGCCACGATCATTTATGATAACTGATAATAAATGGATTGCACCACTTAAGGAGTACATAACTTTACGGAAAAATATACAGGATGGAAAGCTTTTTATGCAAATAAGATATGGAAAAATTAGTAAACAATGTATTGGGCACAACACTTTAAGTCAGTTTCCAAAAAAAATTGCAGCTTTTCTGAAGCTGAATACTGAAGGTTTTACTGGTCACTGTTTCAGAAGAACAGCGGCTACTTTGCTCGCAAATAACGGTGGCGATCTTATGCAAATAAAGCGGTTAGGAGGCTGGAAATCTAGCACAGTAGCTGAGGGATACATAGACAGTTCGGTTTCTACTCAGGTTAATACGGCAAAATTGATTTCAAAGCCAAGTTCAAGTTTTACTAACACTACTTTAACTTCAAATAATCATGAAATAAACCTTTCAAAAGAAGAATTTCAGCAAGGTTTAAACATATCTGTGACTGCCTACAATAATGCCAATGTAATATTTAATGTAAATAAGTAAAACATAAACCATGTTAATTTTTTGTTTTTTATAAATGTCATTTAGGTATAATTCATTTAAAGAAATAAAAAATAAAATTATTGTTGTTGAATTTGTGTAATGAGTTGTGTGTTGGTGTGTTTGTATATTATTTTGAGATATCGATTTTTATTAAAATTTAAAAAAAAAAAAATTTACTATTTTGAGATATCGATTTTTAATAAAATTACAAAAAATAACAATTTTACTTTCCACCCGGGTGGAAAGTGCTCACTTTCCACCCGGGTGGAAAGTAAAAGTCAAGAAACGTCAACTTTCCACCTTTCAAAGATAGGTGAAATGTCATTATTACATACATGGTTGTAAATAATAGTATATTACGTACCGAGGTGGAAAGTGTTTCATTACTGTCGAGAGATTAAATAGTTTACCGAGACGCGAAGCGTCGAGGTAAACTATATCTCGGAGACAGTAATGAAACTTTTCACCGAGGTTTGTATACTATTTTATTTACAACCACATCCTACATCCACTTCTTATAATTTTTAACTAAAAATATTATTAACAAAAAAAATGTCATTATGACGTAGTATTATAGAAAATATATATTAAAAAAATCAAATAAATTTAGGCATATTACCAAATTAGGCGACGGTTGTCAAGGAAACGTTTGTTTGAAATTAAAACAATAAACGTCAGTTCAAGTCTGATCGTTTAAATCAGGGTGGGAAGTCAGGGCGGGAAGTAGAGGTAGGTAATGTGATACTTCCCAACCTTCAATAAAGTCAGTAATGTCAACATTACAAGTATGGTTGTAAATAAAAGCATATTACAGCACAGTCGGAATTATATAAGAAATATCACGGCCGTACTTACCGGACATTGCCTTTTCGGTAGACACGCCGAACGCGTGCAAACTCCAGCTAACGAGTTATGCAGAAGTTGCAGAGATCAAGAAGAGGAGGAAAGTATTCAATATTTCTTGTGTAAATGTCCTGGTCTCGCGAGAAGAAAGTTCAATGCTTTGGGCAAACCATTCGTTAATGAACTGAAAGAAGTAAGCGACTTGTAAATGGGCCGACCCACTAAGTTTATTAACAGTAGTGGCTGGTCTGAATGAGCTGCCAAGATTCTTCTATGTTCTACGTCGCGCTAACCATCAGGAAGCTTCTACTGTTTAAAAAATCTAATGGTAGGCAATCCAAGCTCATTTATATATACTTATATATATTTAAAAATAATGAATTTATGTTTTTCTTTTAATATTTACGAAAGCACCTTGTGGTAGCTGTGTTATTATTACTTTCTTCGATAATTTTAAATGTTTTTGTAGATGCAATGAAAACTAACCACGACAAAAAACATTACTATTACTTTCTCTGATTTAAAGATGTGATAATTCTTATATAACCCGAATTGTATGTTTTGTATTTCTAGTAGATGCCCATCTATATCTTTATTATGTTTAACTGATTAGCGTTACCATAATAATTTCATTTATTATTTTTCTAGATTAAGTAGTAGATTTATTTCTCTCGTTTAAATTAACGTACTACATTAAATTAAATCCTTTACGTTTAGTTTGCAAATAAATATTATTTTGATAACCCCATAAACTGCCCTAGGCTTTTAAAATGGAACATGACTTCAACCCGGTGCCGGTGTTGGCATACACAATATTATATATGACTAACCATACGGATTTACTTATCTTCGTTGCAAAACAAATAAAGACCGATGCTTGCAGATTCCAACCTTGCCTAAGGTTAATTGTGGATTTATGCTATACCATCAATTGGAATAATTAGGCTTGTGCCTAAGTAAACAACAAACAATGGCAATTATTCAACCTAACTGGCAAAATCTATGTAAAGTGAGAATTATTTTATATATCGCAGTTTAAATAAACAAAATTTTGGAATACCAGAGCAAAAAAATATCTACTTAGATAAGGAAATAATAATAGGAAAATACGATAATATTTCTATTATCAAAAAAAAGATGTAAAAGCATTGATAGAGAAATGGCACTGAATTGGTTAAAAAGAAGGAGAGAGAAGTAGAGAGAAGGAGATATAATTTTTATCCCAGACCATGTCATTCCAACAAAAAACTGTGAGAGAGTAATAATAATAGTTCATGTGACGTTTAATGGAGGCCGTGGATAGCAAAAAGTATGCACCAGCAATCATTTTTATAGTCATATATACCAATTACATTTAGATTACCTAATTCCATTACTAAATTCTAACCAAAAGCTTTTAGAAAAATATTGGTTTTAAATAAAACTATTGAAAAATTTTTACAGGACGCCATGCAATATCCTTTATCAAGCAAAATACCCTGAAAAGATAAAAATCCGTTATATAGCTTCACAAGTGGCCATTATCAAACTCGGTCGGGCATGTGATTGAATATGTTACCAAATCATTACTTCTGTGTCAACGGCTTTAGGTTTATGGTCAAAAAGGGATAACCGACATTTTTATATAAATTACCATATAAAGAAGTTTACTTTACATGCGCTATAAATTTTTCACGAAAAATGTATTTATAAAATATTAGGTTAGGTTAGATTAGAGTGGCAGACCTCTGGCATTGTCGAAACAGTCACACGTAGTCCTATAAGGACCGTTGTGGTACCACACATGTTCCGCGGAACCTATTTGCATCAGCTTCCTGATGGTTAACGCGATCGTAGAAGAATCTTGACAGCTCATTTGAACCAGCCACTGCTGTTAATAAACTTAGTAAGTCGACCCAGTTGCAGGCTGCTCACTTCCTCCAAATCATTAAAGAATGGTTTGCCCAGGGCATTGAACCTTCTTCTCGCGAGGCCGGCGCATTCACAGAAGAAGTGCTGAATACTTTCTTCATCTTCTTCATCTCTGCAACTTCTACAGAAGTCGTTAGTTGGTATTTGCATACGTTTAGCGTGTCTACCGAACAGGCAATGTCCGGTGACTACGGCAGTGATGTTTCTTAGGTCCTTCCGACTGTGCTGTAATAGCGCTGCGGTTCTCCTGTCATCAAGTACCACAATTGCCTGGAGATGCTACACGTTGTAAGCTCTGTCCATCTGCTTTGCGCAAGTTGTTTAGCTGTTCGATCTATCTCTTCTTTGACTAATCCCAGTGGTCTAGCCACAGTATTATCTGCTAGTAATCGACAGACATGCTTGCGCCCTCCCAGGCTAAACTATTAGAATTCATTATTTGTAGTTATAGGAGTACCAGGAAGAAGATCGTATGTCCATAGATTAAATAAAATAACAGATATAGTTAAAGAAAGGTATACTCTTGTCTTCTCAAATACAGAAAAACTGATATTTTAAATTTCAACTGTTTGAGATTTGATGATTGTATCTGTGTAATATTTCATTTTAAAAATCTCGTCAAGATTACGCTTCATGGTTCCATTCATTTTTCGAATGTCATTTGCTAAAAAAATGGTATTTTTGTTTAAATAACCCACAATCGCTTAAGAATCTGCAAAACCTGATAACATATAACACCTGGTAACGGTTGTCTGCGCAGCGACAAGCCTAGCCCTAGCGCCGGCCATCAAAAATACCCAATAAAATTTCTCGAATCAACGTTTAACAAATTTAATCCTAATAATGGTGAAAATGTAATACCAGGTCTGGAAAGTGACTGTTTTAGTTCCACAATTTTCAATTTACAAATAAACAATAAACTATTTCAAACTGAAAATGTTTTACGCCAAAATTGCTGCAAGAAATTGCCAGATGTATACAAAGCATTATCCAGGCTTATAACCATTTTCTCACGTTTTTGTAAATCATGTCAAACTAATGCTCTTAGCGAAAATTGCAGGTGCACCGAGCTATGTTTAATTTTAAGATTGCACATAATGACAGCGATATTTTCCTTTTATAGATTATAAATTTTCGTAGAAAAAACACAGTAATAATTTTTAAATAGCCTATTTATCTTTCGTTGAGAAACCTGAAAAATTTATGGTCTTACAGATAATCCACCTACTCAAATAAGGATTAAAAAGTATAATAGAAATTACAATTACAAATTACAATGATCGAATAGATATAAATTTTAATAAGAACGAGATTTGAAGAATAAGGCCTTCGGTATGAAAGCCTATGAGTTTTATTGCGAACTGGAGCAAGACACTCCTAGTCACCTTAGAACGTATAAAATGTATTGTTTGATAATTTATTCTTGTAATGTTCATCGTGACATTATTTGTGCAATAATAACATCATTTATTAAGTTTTCCTTTATTTGAATTTTTTTTTAAAATATCCTTTATTTGAATAAAATTGTAGTGCCATATGGATATAATATACTATACATTACTTCATTTAAAAGAACAAATTTGGATCATATTGTAATTTTACTAGCTTAATACTTCAAGGTTGTACATTTGATAAAAATCATAGGAACGCCTTTCCAGTTCCTTAAGTCTTTAACAACTATGGTACCTACATATTGATTATTTTATAGCCTGTCGTATGTATGAACAAATTGCTGCAGCTGATACTTATCTAAAAATATTTATTAAATAATCGATACCTTATATCATGGAATATATAGGTAATTATATATTAATTAAGCTTCGTTTAAAATTTCAATCACTAATTGGCTAGTAAAAATGTAATTAATATTAATAATTTGAGGGTGCAGCCACACAATAGCAATTTTCTTACCAAAAATCTTAAATCATGTTCATAATCAGTGGCGACTACAATAACCCCCCTAGAAAAACAAGGAGCGTACTAATTTAAGAAGCGCAAGTACTGGAAACGAAATAATGTAAACTATCTACATTTTTTAACATTATACCTTTTTCATACATTTAAGACAAAAGTATGTTCTTCGGATTTCATCACCTTTCCTCGATTCCTGATGTTATTGACAGATACGGATGATATTAACACCTAGGTATGTAATTTTCACAGTAGGTTCTATGGAATGATGTTTTCTTACAGTTCTGCGCCGAAGGCTGATAGTGCTAATTCCACGTTATTTTTACACGGTGTTAAAGTTCTAAATCAGCATTATTTTCTTATGCTCTACCATCAAGTACAACATAATTTCCCTTTAAGCAGTTCCATTATTATTTACAGTATCTTTACTCTCAAAATTACGAAAATTATTCAGGAATGTTGTTGTGCTTGAAATGGGTCTGGCATGAAACATCGCAAAGAATATTTCGATACTTTCCGAGAACTGTTCTCAATGTAGTACCACTTAATTATCGTTATTTTTAGTCTATTGATGTGAAATTAATAGAGGAGTCAATATTTGAGGGTACCAAAATGTACATGGGGTTTCTCATGACAAGTCTAGCGATGCATCCGGCAACTTTTTGTTATGATCTTCCCCTAGGCCGTCCAAGTATTTATTTATTTAAACATAATTAATAGTTTTTTTTTCCATAAAAGCCTTTATGTATTTGTCCCCTATATGTAAAGCACGGGCTTGCCCCTAATTATATTGTTAAACATACGAGAAACGCTATTAACTTGTTAAATAATTATTAGGTACCTGCCTATGAAGGCTATATAAAATGAATAAAAAAAAAATTAAGGCCGGTCACAAAAAGAAATTAATTATGTGGGCTTGCCAATAGACAAATTAAGTCCTAATCAATTTTTAATTTAATTCTTTCCTCTATTGATTAATCCAATTGTGTTGCTAATATAATAGAAATTATTTTTTAACTTTTAGACTTTCAATCAGGTATATTTGGATGGAAAAATTAATAGGGATATGATTACAATTAATAACCGTAAAAATTTAAACTTTATGCCTATTAGAATAATATAGAATTGCGTCCGCGAAAATAATGAAAAATAAGGATGTAGTAGAAACCCTGACAAGTGTGTAACTATACTTTCTGGTAGAATACACTCCACGCATGGATGGAGAGGGAAGAGGACAGACTTTTCGTCCTCTTCCATGGGAAGCCATAACCCAATGCAACCATACACATTTACCTTTAGTTCGGTACTGTTTATCTCGTGCGCAAACAAAAGATAAATTTTATGGTTAAAAAAATGCGTTTCTACGCACAGCTCGCCAGTCACATACCTTGCCGCCCTAAAGGTATGGGCATGCGCACAACCTCACACAACAACTTGTTATGAGGTTTTCCTTGTTTAGCTCAAAATACACTCCAAAACCGGCTAGGCGCCATTTTTGATGTTGTGTTTTACGTTTATGTGTGAAGTTAGCAATGTTTATGTAATGTCAATTTTGCCTGTAGCGTTTGTAAACGAATTTTAATTTTTTTAGTGGCGAATATTGAAATTCTACCATTTGGATCTATTATCATTAGTAAACTACCCCATAGGGGTTAAATTACCTGCTATATAAGAATTTCCCAAAACCCGGAGGAAAAAGTTACAGAATAAAAACTTGGGTTATAAGGGTAAAATATCGGGTATTTCGTATTTTCAGTAAATATGATGTAGTGATAGTTCTTGATATTATGTAATTTTATTTTAATATGATCAATTTCAACACATATCGTCGGCTTGGTAAGAAAACCGCGTAACTCCAATTTTTCGGTAAAATAAGATTTTGGCGCCACCTTGTAAGAAACTATTATACCCATCAATGAAAAAAATTGCAGATATCTGTAAGTATACGTTCCCGCTGAAATGCTTATATTGAAAAACATTTAACTCCAGCTATCATCATCCTAAAATTGCAAAGCGCGTAACTCCAGTTTGGTTTATATATTTCTGTTGTGTGTAGATCGCGTTGTGATATTTCTACAGGTAAGCTCTTTAAAATAATATTTTCAAAAGAAATAAATATTTTAATAGAAGCCACACTTATTTCTTAATACTGTTTTAACTTTACATAATATGAATAAAATAGAATCTAATGATAATTAATTTGAAGTAAATTGAAACTTGTGGACATACGCGGTTTTCAAAATTATATTTATTTCTTTAACAGGGGAGATACGTGGTCTTCCTTAAGGAATATAGCGTATCTCCTAACTTTTATTTAAAATTTTTTTTAGAAAAATGCGTAAGTCCATTTTAATTACCCATATTCGATTAAAATTACTTCCCTAAACAAATTTTATCGTCAAATGTCTTAAACTTAACGTCATAAAAGTTTGTAGGTTTAAAAGAAAACACAACCCAAGTTATGAGTTTTTGTTGTTTACTGTAAAACTTTCTGAAGTGGAGTTACGCGGTTTTCTTACTAAGCCGACGATATACTAGGCCTAGGCCACAAAGACAAGATGTTTAAGCCCAAACCTGTCTATTTTCCCCATTGCCCCATGAATATTCCTATATGGTTTGGTTTACATGCCACGTTCCCGATTATTGTTTGCTTATCTAAAGGTAAATGTCCATGAATGCAACTCAACAGAAGACGAAACTGCAACCTGTCATCTAATGCAGACTGTTTTGGTGAAACCCGTATAGCTTTCCCTTGACTGAAGTGTGTTAGTTGCCTTCGTGGTTTTTATTTAGTTGTTTATCTTTTCATTTTGTATTACTTGTGAATCTGCCTTTTGTATTTAATTTGATCCTATTAGATGGCGATACCATTACCGCTTAGCTTCACAGGGTGCCTTTTAATGCGTGGTTCCTCTTTTGTGGAGTTGCATTGGGTTATGGCTATTTTTTTCTGTGCGTATTATTGAATCAGTGACGTGCCTTTGAAGGTACAATCAAGAAATTTTAATAAAAATTGTGCAACAAGCTTTGGTTATTGGCAGCTATTTATGAGGTGGTAATAAAGGTAGTTGTTTTATTTTAATATATTCTAAATTTAAAAAAAAACTACCTAGTTAATTGACAAGTAAGCATAAGAATGTCACTTTAGGGTAGGTATTAATAAAAATTAATTAATTAAATATAGATACCAATCAGTACACTAACGTATTAAAGTAAATATTTTTAAAACAAAAGAAGCAGTGGATAAAAAAATAGGAAATGTTAAATAAGTAATTAAAATTTTTAAGTGAAACTAGAAAAACCAATTACCAAATTATCTACGTCAAAATCATTCCAGTCGTTTAGTAAACTGTCACATTCCTTTACATTATTATTTACCAAAAAATTAGCAAAAAAATGTGAAGGCTATTTGAGGACAAAAAATAGGTAGTCTATTTTATTAACAAACCTAGACAAAATATCGTAACCAAAACTATCCTTGTTTGCGTCCCAAAATGGTCAACTAACAACAAAAAAAATGATTGAATCATTAAACTTTTAATTTTTTTTAATTCAATTTAATATTATACGTTTGATTTAGCTACCGGTCAAATATTGATTGTACAAAAATTAGTGTATGGAATATGCGTTAAGCGTACTTTTATATTGCTATTCTTAACACTACTTACAGGAATTAATACTTCCTGCGGCTATTTCCATTGCCTAGCAACGACTAGATGTAGAGAATCTCATTAGAGATGTCTACATTTTAGAATGATTGAATGGATATAATGGGTTTGGGACAAAAATACATATACAGTGTGACCAGTAAAGTCCGCATCATATGGGATTTTTTTTCATTATTAGCTTTATGCGAAATTTGACTTTGGCATCAAGTTCTGCTTCGATCGAGATGAAAATTAAGCAAAAAAAATAGTAGTCACGTGATTCGCATTATCTGTCAAATTTTAATTTTTTCCAGAAAATAATTTAAAAGTATCGAAAAAAGTTATAAGAAAAAGTTTTTTTAAATGCAAGTTTCTAGCCCACATGCAAAATTTTAGCTGCATAACAGATAATTTTGATTTTTTTCCCACCACTAAAATTTATTTTTTACTTAATGAACACTGTGTTCTTTTTAGTCTTAATATTAAGGTGAATTACTTTTAGACACAAACTACATTTTCAAAAATACTTATTTTATGAAGTTACCATATACAGGGTCAAAAACAAATAAACTTTGCATCACATGCGACCAAGTTTTAATAGCCCAATTTTGATTTTGCAGAAAAACACACATTTGATATGGCGCTACTTTAAAGAAAATGTATCTGAAATAATGCGTTGTCAAAACTAAGAAGTTTTATATAGGTTGCATTGAGTTTTTTATTTTGCAAAAGTGGTGCAATTTACAAACTATGGGTAAAAATAAAAATTATCTTATGTAGCTAAAATTTTGCATGTGGGCTAGAAACATTCTAAAAAACTTTTTTTTTCAGAAATATAGATTTTGAATTCTTTTTTGGAAAAAATTAAAATTTGACAGATAATGCGATTTAGGGGATTCTTATTTTTTTTTGCTTAATTTTCATCTCGATCGAAGCAGAACTTGATGCCAAAGTCAAATTTCGAATAAAGTTGTTAATAAAAAAAAATCCCATATGATGCGTACTTTACTGGCCACACTGTATAATTATTTTATATTTATATATATTTAATATTTATACATTAATTATTTAAAATGTCATAATTATTATAACAACGCATTTATTTGCGTAACATTGGAAAAATATTAAAAATTAAAAATCTAGGTTACGTTCTTGAGGTTAGGTATTGATAATTTCCTTACTATTAAACAAAACATGAAGGACAAGAAAAGCCAATTTTGCCGACACTCCTTCTTTATCTCTTACTAACAATAATTGTGGTAATTATTTAACGTATCTTAAGGGAATAAGTTAATGAATCAGTAACTAGGCGAAACATTAATTTAGGTGACTATTGTATATAATATTATAAGATTCAATCAGTAATAATGCTTTGTTCGGTTTTATTAGGTACCTTTTCTGTTCAGATTTTTATTGATAATAATAATTATAAGTGACAATGACCTACGTTCTATTCAAAATAATTTTAAACAGTATATTATGTTGCTTTAACTCGATTTTACAAGTTCAAGTATTACAGAAGGTCCAGCTTGTTGCCCAACATCTATCGTTTCCTATTATTTTAATTTCTTTTAATAAAACTACCGAGCTGCAATTTTGCAATACCGAGATTTATTTTGATACTTTCTACAAGATATATTATTTATTATTAAATTATAATTTCCTAATCTTAAACCCTAAAATATATATTGCCGAAGGTAAAAGTGAAACTTACTTAGATTTATGCTTAATATTTAATTTTTTTAATGTATGTAATGCTTTTAGCAAAATGTATTCAGCAAGGATATCATCAAAAAACAAAGCTGTTGACTATTTAAAGGTTCTTGAATGATAAAAGCGTTTTGGCATGCATGGTCTATTATTGTTTTAAATTACAACGTTTCAACTGGTACCTATCTTCAGTCATATTCAGTCGAATACTAAATAAGCAAAGTAACTACAGGTCTATTTATTGATACTAGCTAGGCGTGCTGCAGCATAACTGAGATGGTTGCAGTCATGCGTTTAACAAAGGCTTCCAGATATTCCTCATAATATATGTACCGGGTGTCCCACTAAGAATAGCTCTCGGCTGTATCTCAAAAAGGGTTAGTCGTATGGCTTGCGGAAAATTTTTTTTTTGTAAAAGTGGCCATGAGAAATTGCTGGAAATAATTTTTAAGTTCCTCGTTTCGCCGCAAGAGGGCACAATTAAAATTTTTTTTTAATTCTAAATTTCTCCGAAAATTCCCATATTAAGGTATACCTAACTCTGATTACATCATCGAAAAGCCTAGACAATTCTGCATCATTTTGGTTAAAGGCTCGTTGGTGTACCGACCTTGATAAGAGTGGGGGAAGCTATTGAATGTGTAAACATTAAAATCGCTGTAACTTCTAAACGACTTATCCGATTTTACTAAATTTAAGCTTGTTTGGAAGGGAAAGGTAAGTAACTTCAATTGCCGTAACCAATGATACACGATAGTTTCTAATAAAATTGTTAGAGGGCGCAATTTGTAATAATAACAGTTTTTTTTTGATTTTATCCCGAAAATTCAAATCAAACGGTATAACTATGACATCATAATCGGAAAGTAGATAAAATTTGCAAGAAAAAATGTGAAGACCGCAGTTCGATATATTTGTTCGTTTCAGAGTTATTGCCAAAACAATACTTTTTAATACAAATTGCGCCCTCTAGCAATTTTATTAGAAACTATCGTATACCATTGGATACGACAATTGTTGTACTTCCAAACAAGCTTAAATTTAGTAAAATCGGATAAGTCGTTTAGAAGTTACAGCGATTTTAATGTTTACACTTTCACTTGATAAGAGTGGGAAGAGCTATTGAAAGTGTAAACATTAAAATCGCTGTAACTTCTAAACGACTTATCCGATTTTAATAAATTTAAGTTTGTTTGAAAGTACCTTCAATTGTCGTATCCAATGGTACACGATAGTTTCTAATAAAATTGCCAGAGGGTGCTATTTGTATTAATAATTATTTCTTTGGTGATAACTCTGAAACGAACAAGGATAGCGAACAGCGGTCTTCACATCTTTTCTTGCAAATTTTATTTCCTTTCCGATTATGATGTCATAGTTATACCGTATGATTTGAATTTTCGGGATAAAATCGAAAAAACTGTTATTATTATAAATTGCGCCCTCTAGCAATTTTATTTAACACTATCGTGTACTGTTGGATACGGCGATTGAAGATACTTACCTTTCCCTTCCAAACAAGCTTAAATTTAGTAAAATCGGCTAAGTCGGTTAGAAGTTACAGCGATTTTAATGTTTACACATTCAATAGCTTCCCCCACTCTTATCAAGGTCGGTACGCCAACGAGCCTTAAACCAAACAGATGCAGAATTGTCTAAGCTTTTCGATGATGTAATCAGAGTTATACCATAATATGGGAATTTTCGATGAAATTTAGAATTAAAAAAAAAAAATTTAAATGTGCCCTCTTGCGGCGAAATGAGGAACTTAAAAATAATTTCCAGCAATTTCTCATGGCCACTTTTGCTAAAAGAAATTTTTTTCGCAAGCCATACGACTAACCCTTTCTGAGATACGGCCGAGAGCTATTCTTAGTGGGACACCCGGTACAGGGTTCCCCATTTAAAACGAAACAGGCTAAATATCTGGTTCCACGTTAATTTAAAAAATAATAAAGGTATCATCAACATATCTACGCCAAAGTTTAGGTTTAATCTTCGCAGTGTTAATAGCGTGTGACGCATATTGTTTACTCCTTGATTTTACTATATCTATATATGAAGAATTATAAATTAAATTCTGCCAACATTAATTAGATTTTTGCAATACATCACAAAGTAAAAATAAACCAAATATTTAAATGTGGAAACAATATTATTATATCGGCAAGTGGTTATTAAATTACCCAAAACAGAGGCGGATATTTCGACAAGAAAAACCGTTTTCGGTTTGCCAATTTTATGTTATTGGAGCGTATCGTTAATAAATCAAATCGGATTAGTAATTTTTAAAATTTTTGCTCTCTGTGTGGATGTAAAAACCTTTGTGACAAAACATAGCCTTGTCGCACGTTTTACGACGAAATAACGTTAGTTTCATTGATTCGAATATTAAATAATAAATTATATATAGAATCATATAACGTCGCGTTTCATTCATCTGAAATGACGATTATTTGCATCACGATACCTCCAATCGGCGAATTATAAATCATGAATTTATTTTTTTGATTTAAAGATATTTTATCTACCAATTATTAATAAGATACACTTAATATTTGAGATGGTAAGGCATAATACAAATAGAACAATTATTAGAACTTATCATTCACCTAGGACTACTATGAATTCGTAATGATCTGATCAAAATCGTCATAGCGGATTGTGACTTATATAAATAATATAACGATATATTATCAGATAGCTGTAGTCAAACCTACCGCTGGTGCTCCAGCTTCATTATATTATAAAATTGTTCACTATTTAAAGCGAATAATTGTAGCATATCGGACAAGTATGTAACAATTTTCTATATTGGAATATACACAGGGATCCAAGTACAATGGATACCCTACGACGGCCGTTTCGTCCTTGTTAGAACTCTACGGACAGCCATAACCCAAGCAATCCCGACAACAGCGGTAAGATGAATTAAAAGCCTTTTACAAAAGCAAAGCGGCCATCAATACACAGTAGCGCCATCTTCTTCTTCTTCTTCAAGTGCCTTGTCCTCTTCGAACGTTGGCAATCATCAACACTATCTGCACTTTATCCACTGCCTTTCTAAAAAGACTCGCCGTGGTCTCACCATACCATTGTCTTAAATTCTCTAGCCACGATATTCTTCGGCGTCAAGGGCCTCTTCTTCCCTCGATTTTACCCTCTATGATCAGTTTGAGAAGTCCGTACTTGTCATTCCTAAGTATGTGTCCGAAGTATTCTAGCTTTCGTTTTTTAAGTGTAAACATTACCTCGAGATCTTTTGACATTCATCCAAGCACGTCTTCATTTTGCACTCTGTCCGTCCAGGAAATTCTCAACATCCGTCGATACGACCACATTTCGAAAGCCTCCAGCTTTTTGCACATGGCGTCTGTCAGAGTCCACGCCTCAATTCCATAGTAGAGAATGCTGAATACATAGCAACGTAGCACTCGAGTGCGAACGGAGAGCGATAGACTTCGGCAACATAACACTGACCTCATTTTCATAAACGATGCTCTGGCCTGTTCAATTCGGGCACGAATCTCCTGCATATTATCCCAGCTTTCGTTGACCTGACATCCTAAATATTTGTAGGATTGGACGCGTTCGATTTGTTGGTTCTGTACCTGAAGTATACCTCCATCAACTTGGTTCTTACTAATCGCCATCCATTTAGTTTTTTTAATGTTTAAGTTTAATCCAAATTCTACACTCCCAGTTGCCACTCTATTAAGTAAAATCTGTAGGCCTTCCAGAGAATCCGCGATTATAACAGTATCGTCGGCGTAGCGAAGATTGTTAATGTTTACGCCATTAATGGAAATTCCCTCAGTGCAATCCTCTAACGCTCCTTCAAATATTTTGTTTGAGTATATGTTAAAAAGAAGAGGTGAAAGAATGCAGCCCTACCGGACACCAATCTTGATTCGTACTTCATCCGATATTATTTGTTTGTCTACCTTGATGTGTGCGGTTTGGCTCCAGTATAGATTTGCGATTATCTGGAGGTCTCTATCTTCCAAGCCTATATCTTTAAGGATTTCCATAAGCTTTTCATGGTGCACCCTGTCAAAAGCCTTTTCGTAATCTATGAAGCAGTAGCGCCATCCCAGCGGAAATCTGCCGTTTTGATGGCCGCTTTGCATTTGTAAAAGGCTTTTAATACATCTTACCGCCGTTGTACTTTTTGATATTTTATATCGCCTAACACTAATTTGATATAGGTATAAGTAGGGCTGGACAAAAATTCGATATATCGATATTTTTATCGATATAAGTATCGAATAACGATATTTAAAAAATAAAATATCCAAAAATCGATATTATCGATTTTACCTATCGATATTTATCGATATTATCAATATGTCAACTATAACGATATTTTTTTTAATATCGATATTCGAAATTGGAATTTGAATATCGCCCAGCCCTAGTCCTGATAACTTACACACCCAATTTATTTTAATAAACCTCATTGAGCTATAAATACTAAATGTCCAGTACCCCACGTGGCCTAAGACTAGCATACAAATTGTAATTTATTCAGTAGAGATTAATTAACTAAATTGTACTATTTATTATAATTAGATAGATAATTAACAGTAGTGACTGCGATAGGGCTGTTAAGTTTTGAAATATGGGCTTTTAGTAATACACTTCACACCTGTTTTGTTTTGGGGATATGCAGAACCCTTTTGGTCGAATAGTGGTTATAGGTGGTGTAACTAATTTTATGCAACTAATGAGATATCTATACCATACCCAGGCATTTCGTGTTTGAATATTTGTATAAGGAGCCTGTCACTGAAGTATAGTGTGTAGAGGGATGTTAATCCTGAGACAAGAAGTCAACGAGATGCTTATGCCAGAGTACTAATTTTTTGCAATTGAATATTATTTGCACAACCTTTATGTTTCAACCTCCAAAGTATTATTAAATTATTGACAAATCATAGATAGATAGAGGTAAACTGAGAAAAATTATCTAATACATCAGGTTTACTAAGACATAGTTTGCCTTGATCGCTTATTTAGAATTAACCCATATGAAACAAATTGTTAGTGTATCAAAACCGCTTTAGTGTCATATCAATTTCAGATTCACTGGAGCAGTGTTTTTATTGGTAGTAATCAGTTCCATTAGTAGCACAGTATTGTTGAATTATGAACTACTTTTCATACAGCTATTTTGTTAAGAAATAAATCGTATCTTCCCAATGCGACGCATTTTGTTTCCAGCAAAACGCTTTCTCTACAATTAAGAAAGCAGCACATCGTCCACAAAAACTAATTGTATCCATTAGAACCTATAATCCAGAGGACGTTGGTAGGGGATCGTAGCGATCGGCAATCGCCGCGCGCCCTATCATTAGTTTTAACGTACTTTTTGCGCAGGTCACATCGTTGTTCGGAATCGTCTAGCTCTGCTGTCTCAATTTAAATTCTTTTGATCGTACCAACTGTTTCAATTAATTTATTTTTACTTTGTATATTATATAAAAGTTTTTTAAAACTTTGCATGTCAGAGCAATAGAAGATTCTTATTGCGCACAACCCATCATTTATATTGGACTTTATAAACAATGGACGAAAACCTTGTTGCCTAATAGATAATCATATGCAATATTAAACGACAAGAACAATGCCACACTAGAAGCTATTTCAATTTTTGAGAACTACAGTAGGTACTGATTTTTAGTGGTAAGTAGGTATAATATGCTTTATTAACCGATTAACCATAGCAAGGAAATATTATTAAGATTAATGTCGAGTTTCATTACAACTGCGTCGGAACTAATACAGTATATAAAACCAGATTACACCCAAAATAGTACTTGATAATTGCTGTGAGTATTTAGAGCAATAGTGGCTATAACCCATACTATGGTAGCATTAACTCCTATTTCCTATTGGCTAAATTACCGTGATATTGTCAGTACACAACGGTCTAGCAATTTTCATTGTCTGACAGTAGAAAAGCGCGTTGCTGTTACATACAGGGTTGGGTAAATGTTCCGGAACGGCTTAATTACAGGCGAACGAAAAGTGATATCGGATCCGGGTTTTGGGCAATCTATAGGACTAAAATTTTACTATTTGACTATTATACCATATATCAGTAATGTCACCAACTGTCAAGTGTTGACGATACTTTTTTTTTTAATGGAACACCCTGTATATTTTTACATTTTTAAATTCTACATAAAATTATAATTATTTTTTATTAAATGCACTATTAGTCTATACTTCATAGTTTCCGAGATATTGACTCTCGAAAAGTGATATTTTTGAACTTTGACAGCTTATAACTTTCTAACAGTACGTCTTAGAGCAAAACGGCTTACATGTCCCTATCTTCAATTTTTATTATCTTCCCAAAAATCAACTTCCAGTTAAACCGGAACAACTATATTTCCTGCTTTCGAGTTAAATCCGGTTTAACCGAAAGTTGATTTTTTTGGAAAGATAATAAAAATTGAAGATAGGGACATGTAAGCCGTTTTGCTCTAAGATGTACTGTTAGAAAGTTATAAGCTGTCAAAGTTCAAAAATGCCACTTTTCGAAAGTCAATATCTCGGAAACTATGAAGTATAGACTAATAGTGCATTTAATAAAAAATAATTATAATTTTATGTGGAATTTGAAAATGTAAAAAAATACAGGGTGTTCCATTTAAAAAAAAAAAAATAACGCCAACACTTGACAGTTGGTGACATTACTGACATATGATATATTAGTCAAATAGTAAAATTTTAGTCCTATAGATTGCCCAAAACCCGGATCCGATATCACTTTTCGTTCGCCTGTAATTAAGCCGTTCCGGAACATTTGCCCAACCCTGTATGTTATTAAACAGTTGTGTAAAGAGTATGAAAATTCTTAGAAGGAATAGAAAACTTTTTCTCGGTGTAATGTGTAGAAAGACGTAATGCCAGAGCAGTCATAATTTTTTGCAAATGCATATTATTTGCATAACCTTTATGTTTTAACCTCCAAAGTATTATTGGAATATTGACAAATCAGAGTTATATGGTAAAAAAGATTCTTGACTGACCTAGTAAAACCCAGACTATATTAGATAAATACAAATTTACATATATATTTTTTTACATACGTAATTCGGCTATATTTTAATTTAATTTCGTTACAACACGATTTTTTTGTACCCTGTATAACTGCAATTAAAAATTTTATTACAATGCTTTTTATAATGGGTCCCGTAAAACTCCGTTATTAAAAAATAAATGTGCGTGACTACGTAATCTGAAACAATTTACCCAGTAATGAAACTACAACATTATAACAACGTTTAATAATGTTTTAATAACTTTGGACGATGTTGTAGGCGCTTTGCATTGTTAAATTATTACCAAACAAAATAACAACATCGCCAAACAAACTAACTGTCAGAACGTTTTAGTACGTCACGAATATTTAATAAAGGCTAAATGGACTGCATAAAGTTAATAGATACAAACAAATTATTCGTAAAATAGAGCACTTAAAAATGGTGTAAAAATGTTATATTTGTTTTGGTGATTATGACTTTAAAAATTTTATTGTCATTTAGTGCACTTTGTCTTTGCCTTTCCTAGAAACAATTAAAAGACTTCGCGGAAGCGGAAAGTTGGAAAATATGACATTGGACTTATCTGATATCGCTGATACCGCGAGTTTTTATTAAAGGACATTATTTGTAGTAAAAATTTTAAAATCTGAAACTGTTGAAAATAACGAGGAAACTGCAAAAATAGCCATATTAATTTTAATGACTAATCTAGAAATATTTTTTAAATACATATATTTTTAAGGTGGGTAACTTACCAAGTCCAAGTTGATTCTGTATATTTTCTTCTTCAAATTTTCCTTGTTTAATGATCGTTAATAATAGGAATTTCTGCAAACAAAAATAAAATGTCAGATATCAAACAACGAAAACAAAATTACAAGTTTAAAATTTTGTTTAAAAAAATATGATTACAAAATATAGAGAAAATAGTAAAAGTATATACAACTAAAAAAACACTGTTTTCCGAATATTTTAAGGTTAGAATTACATCATGTTTTTGGGAGACAAATAATTTTCGTTGTGCACTACAGACCGGCAAGAATTTATTAATTATAAATAAAAATCGGATGAATTTCTGTATCGGTTACTTTTTCATTTTAAGAGTTTAGTAGAATAATAAATGACATGTAAATACTTAGACACACCCGAATAAACAAAAATACAAGGGACATTAGATATGTTGTCCTGATGATAATAAAACAATATACCTAATAATATTTATAATGACAATAATAATAACGTGCTAGCAAAAATTATTCGCATCAAAGAGGGCCTTGCATCTAAGGACGTAATGCTTAACCGTAGAGCTTAATACCTGTTGGGTGTCAGTAACTACCTGAATTAACAATCAATCTGTTATTCCGTCATCTTTGACAGTCGTTACAAGTAATTTGATTCATCGCTAATTTTTCCAATTTCTTGAACAATTCTCACAATGGGCTTTACGGAACAGCACAAAACATTCATGGTTGAAGCGTATTTTGGAAACGGGGTTATAGTAAATGGTGAGTAGCAATACAATCCGGGTTTGTGCATGAATGATTTTTACGAACATTTTCCTAACGTTGCTTTTATGCTGGAGATTTTTATCATTGCCTGAAAAGAACCGTGACTGTGTTTAGTGAAACAGGTTCGATACAACACAAAAAAAGGAGCAGGAAGACTATAATATGTAAGAACAGAAGAAGTTTTCGATCAGACATTGAATTCCCACCTAGATCGCCTTTTTTAACGGTTATGGATTACTTCGTTTTTCCTCATTGTTTTTAAAACACCTGTTACAAATTTAGAACAATTACAAGAAAGGATTATCCAAGAATGTGGTAACATTTCTCCAGAGATGCTGTGGTCAACACTTTCGAAAATATGAAGAGACGTGTGAATTTATGCTTGGAGTATGGCGGTGGCCAATTTCAGCAAATTAATGTAATTATTTTTCTTTTTCTTTCTGTATATTCTTATTTTGTTAATTTTTTAAACAACAAAAATAAATTTGTATTTGTCTATTTATTTTATTACTCATTAGTTTGGCATATCATGTCCTACCTAATATGAATTTGAGAAAATTTTAACCTAGATTTGGTTAGATATTTCGTCCCCATATCATTGTGATCTAAACCAAGCCCTACGTTTTGTAATCCAAGCCATCTTGGATGCAAATAATTTTTGCTCGCACGGTAAAATACTGCACTTCAAAATTGGGTAGAAGACCATCACTGTAAAATTTACTTCTGATTTAATATAATAAAAAATAATAAAATAAAAATAATAGAAAATATGCTGGACTGTCCCTTATAATTGAACACAAATCAGTATGGTTTAAATATATTATAATTATACAACAAAAATATCTAGGGAGGTATCCATTTAACAAAGGCTTTATAGAATATTTTCTTGGGTTTTCAATTAAAAATTCCATTATGTATCCGTTCTTCAAAACTCCAATCGTAAAACTGTACCATTATCTCGACATATTTTCCAAAATAGAAACAAACATCTCAGAAATACTATCCGAAGACATAAAACGCCCTTTTCTCGTCTTAAGAGCTATATTACTTCACTATATGGCAATCGTAATTTTCGTGACGTCGTTCTAAAGTTAATATTAAGAAAAGTGACAAAAAGCACCGTTGTGGTGTGGACAGATACTTATTGCACTTAGTATATATGACACTTGTTGTGAAATAAAAGTCGAGGAGAGAATTTAAGTTTACCAATTTTAAACTGGCAGAGATACAAAAGTGTACGGCTGAGAAAGATGTTAAAGAGATGTGGGGTCTGGTTGAAATGAAATACAGTTTGCTCTTAACAGCCATATTATCCACAGTTCAGATTTATTTTTACTTTTAAGCTGTAAGAAGATTTATTTTAGATAGTAGTAGTTATTTTGTAAAAACATTACATTTATGATGCAATAAGGTGCGACAATATTTATATTTAAAAATAAATATGACTTTAAAAAACTAAAAAACACGCTTTAATCAGACTAAAAGCGGAAAATAAATACAGTTTAAAATAAATCGTGAAATTCTTAATATAGGCAGAAAATAATAATGAACGATATCGAGCACCCCTCACTTTTTTCACAATAATACTAATGTTTATAGTTCATTATTATTTTCTGCCTATAATAAGAATTTCAAGAATTATTTTAAACTATATTTATTTTTCAATTTTTAGTTTGAATTATTGTTAAGAAAAAAAACTTTTTTTTTGAGTAGATTGAGCTAGATTAGTAGATTATTGTATTGTCAGCGGTTCTTGATAAGTCTACAAAATTTAAATTAAATCTGACCGTTTAAAGTGGGTCAAAAGCGGGTTCAAAGAAGTCGGTTACAAACAAACATACATACACACCCGAACAAACCCGATCGTTTATGCCGAATTATAAGAAAAGAACGATATTTGCAAATTTTTGAAAATTCATTTTGACAGGTGTCAAATTTTGACAAGAGAATTTTTTGCGTATTCTTTTCAACTTTCCAGCGTCAATATACATACGACCTTATAGTATTTTCATTAATATAATTTTTTTAAACGAATTGACATATTGACAGGTGTCAAATTTTGACGAGAATTTTTTGCGTATTTTTCTCAACTTTCCACCATACGACCTTATAGTTTTTTCATTAACATAATTTTTTTTTAATCGATTTGACATATTTAAAGCAGTTAAATTTTGACAGGAGAATTTTTTCCTCATTTTTCTCAAAGTCTCCGCTTCGAATACTATACAACCCCCTAATTTGTTTCGTCAAAATTGCTTCTTCGTTTTATACCTGACTGCTGTCAAAATTTGACAAGAGAATTTTTTGCGTATTTTTTTCAATTTTCCACCGTCAATATACATACGACCTTATAGTTTTTTCATTACTTTCATTTTTTTTAAACGATTTGACATATTGACAGCTGTCAAATTTTGACAGGAGAATTTTTTGCTTATTTTTCCCGAAGTCTCCGCATGGAACACTATACGACCCCATAATTTGTTTCGTCAAAATCGCTTCTTCGTTTTATACTTGACAGCTGTCAAAATTTGACAGGAGAATTTTTCGCGTGTGGATTATTGTATTGTCAACGGTTCTTGACAAGTCTACAAAATTTAAATTAAATCTGACCGTTTAAAGTGGGTCAAAATTCGGTTCAAAAAAGTCGGTTACATAATTCTGAAAGCTGCCTTGTTATTGCTATTTTAATCAAACCAGAAAGTAAGTAGCATTTTTATGATCCACACAGTCATGTCTTTTTTCTAAAAAAAAAAATGCATTTCATAAAAAATTTAATGACGGGTTCGAGCGATCCCTTTCTTTATCATAACGATGTATGTATGATATAAAACAGTAATATTTTTTTGAATGCGGCAAACCTCTAAATTTACATCGAAACAAAAGATAACCTCAGCAAAATACAAATGTAATTTTAATTATTTCTATTCTCTCTTTTAACTTTTTCATTACTTAGTAATAGTTTTTATATTTTTGTATTTTTTATTCGTACTTTAGTGTAGGTGTTTAACGCTTGTGAATTTTAAGATGGTTCATTATAAACATCACAAAAAACGTATAATTTATCTCTTATACATTATTATTAGGAAATAAAGTAGTTGTTTCATTTTTAACAAAGAAAACCTACACTGCTGGGTGTATCTGGTTTCATGCAATTATTATTTCTTAATGACGTAACCTTGTATTTTTAAAGTTAAAAATGACTTAGCCAAACAATAATAGTTTTTTTTTTGCTTAACCTGCTGTCTCATAAATTTTGGATTCATATTGAAAAAAAAAATCTATCTAGACAGTGTATCGTTAATTTGCTAATAATTAAATAAATCCCATTCTTTTATTATTATTTATTTTTACCAATTAATTTTGAATATTTTATAGCCAAAGCTTTTAAAAACCTAACTGTTTCGTGGCAAATTATGTACACAAAAAAATTGTTGATAATATTAAACACAAATTTAATTGAGTGTTTCTGAAAAGCTGCCATGGGCGTTGCCATCATTTGGTTTACCGAGGGTGGTGAGCAAATTAGAAATTGCATGAATCTTAATAATTATTTAACATAAAAATAGAAGTGTGCATTTATTAAATTAGATACTGATAAAAATGTACAACGATATTTAGACATGGACACATAGTTAACCTGCGTACTGTATGGGCGGGAGGAAGGCCTCATATGTAGATATAGTAACCCAGGTCCAGGGGGACTGCTCCCCCCTGCTTTTCCTAGGTACGCCCATGTGCAGTTCAGATGTGTTTTGAACTAAAACCAACTACAAAATTAAAAGCATTGCCCATGCTCAGGCTTTCAGTGCGTCCTGACGACCCAAAGGTTTGCATGCAGGCAAATTTGATAAACTCAGAGAGAGCCTGGTGTAACTGGATCGAGTTAAAGCCAATGCGTGCATGGAAGTTTAAAAACATTGTAGAATATTTCCACAAAATATTGAATTATGGAGATATTAAATTTTTTTCCGCTTGAACCTCATTCCTTTCTTCTGATTTCAAGTCTTATTCTGTTGTAAGTTAAGAGCATATATGTTAACGTCAAACAATAATAATTATACTCATGTCCCACTGTAAAACCCACACTACTTCACATTCTTAATCGAATCGTCGAATCAGTACACAGGGGAGTCATTTCATTTTAACAGAATTTCACATCAGTTTCATTTTACAGCTCCTTAGTGTATGAGCCTGAAGCTGAAAACATTCGTTTGTGGAGTACGAAAGATATATTTTGTTAATACTTCCTTTTCTGTAATGCATGCTGATCGCGGGTTGATTTGGAGCTTTTATAATTTGTTCTAGCTTTGTTGTGTACACGATGATCTCGCGGTGGCAAAAACCTAAACAAAACCGGATATGCCTCAAATCACTGTAAAACTGGGAGGTACGTCAATTGAGTATTCCGCCTATTAATTTTCTGAAAGACGATTACAAGAACTTTGAATTATTTCGAAAAAATACGGAAAAATAATTTTTTTGCTTTTCACCATTAATTTTTCACGGCTGTATATTTGAATTTATATGTTTAAAAATGCAAATTATATATCAATACAATATTTGCTAACTTAATAAAACAATTTTTTTTATTTGTAAGGCTTGCAAAAGACTCCTAAGGTAAGGAGGGTATATAATATACAGTGTCACCAGTAAAGTCCGCATCATATGGGTTTTCTTTTATTAATGTCTTTATTCAAAATTTGACTTTGGCAACAAGTTCTGCTTCGATCGAGATGAAAATTAAGCAAGAAAATAGTAGTCACGTGATTCGCATTATCTGTCAAATTTTACTTTTTTCCAAAAAATTATTCAAAAGTGGGGTTATTTCTGAAAATATGAAAAAAAGTTTTTTTAAATGCACTTTCTAGCCTACATGCAAAATTTCAGCTCATAAGATAATTTTGATTTTTACCTATATTTTGTAAATTGCACCACTTTTGCAAACTATGTTTTCAAAAATACTTATTTTATGAAGAAGTTACCTTATACAGGGTCAAAAACAAATAAACTTTGCATCACATGCAACCAAATTTTAATAGCCCAATTTTGATTTTGCAGAAAAACACAAATTTAATATGGCTACTTTAAAGAAAATGTATCTGAAATAAAGCCTTGTCAAAACTGAGAAGGTTTATGTAAGTTGCGTTGAGTCTTATTTTGCAAAAGTGGTGCAATTTACAAAATATAGGTAAAAAATCAATATTATCTTATGCAGCTAAAATTTTGCATGTGGGCTAGAAACTGCATTTAAAAAAAACTTTTTTCGATATTTTCAAAAATAACCCTACTTCTGAATTATTTTTTGGAAAAAATTAAAATTTGACAGATAATGCGAATCATGTGACTACTATTTTTTTGCTTAATTTTCATCTCGATCGAAGCAGAACTTGATGCCAAAGTCAAATTTTGAATAAAGCTATTAATAAAAAAAATCCAATATGATGCGGACTTTACTGATGACATTGTATATTAGTATTCAAATATTCATTGTCGGTTCGTAATTGTTTATTTTTAATTTTTTATTTTCGAATTTATGTAAATGAACTTATGAAATAAATCATAAACAGAGAAAAGCCATCTGCTACGATACCGATTTTGTATATTTAATGCAAAAATGCATAAAATAAAATAATATAACTTGGCACATGATTCAGATTTACGACTTTTATTGCCTTGCAAAATCGTTTACGGATAATATAAAAATTATATATTTCTCGGATTTCATTTCTATCTGAATTTATAAATTCCATAATTAATTTTTGACCCAGTTTATATCTGCCATGAATCTCAAAATGAAAATGCAATTATTTTTCACCTATTCAGTATCGTATGGAAATTTATTGTTGCAATATACCGGCAATTGCATGTGACTTTATATAATAAAGAATAATTTATGAATCGAGTTGCGTTTTTACTCTTCTGTGGGTCAAAGGCCAGGCAGGAAAATTTATATAAATACGAGTAGGTACCTACATACATTCCACTTACAAAAAGTACACTTTCTTCTATTAAATCTCATCTGACAATTACACAATATTAACCAGAAAATTACTGATATAAACTATGATATAAAATTTATTTAAAACTAGTTTTACTTCTCGAAATTCGCTTGAAAACTAGGCATAAGTAAAGTTTAAGCAAGATGGGTTCGAAAAGTGTTAAACCTCCAAGAAAAACTGAAAATAAACCACCCTGAAAAAATATTATCATTATGCGAGGTAAATCGTGACAAACGCAGCAAGGTTTATATTCTACGCGTAACATTTTTTTTTAACTCAAGAAAAAGAGTTAATTTGTCTAGATTTCTCACGTAGACAATGTTTTAATCGTTAGATTTTTAATAAAAATGTTTAAAAATATGACTTTTTGAGCTCCTCATTGCTCAGGTTGTGACTTTTTTGTTGAGCTCTACGAACATAATATTTCAATGGTGTAAGGTTAGGTGACCATGGTAGCCAACTAATACCGTGCGAGCAAAAATTATTTGCATCAAAGAGGGCCTTGCATCTAAGGACGAGATGCTTAGACGTAGAGCTTAATACCTGTTGGGTGTCAGTAACTACCTGAATTAACAATCAGTCAGTTATTTCGTCATCTTTGACAGTCGTTACAAGTAATTTGATTCATCGTTAATTTTTCCAATTTCTTAAACAATTCACACAATGGGCTTTAGGGAACAGCACAAAACAATGGTTGAAGCGTATTTTCTAAACGGGGTTAGAGTAAATGGTGAGTGGCAATATAATCCGGGTTTATGCATGGACGATTTTTACGAACATTTTCCTAACGTTGCAACTGCCCATACAGCCGCCGAAACTACTTACGCAATTTTTTCGACGACAGATTGATCAGTTTTCGATCAGACATTGAATTCCCACCTAGATCACCTTGTTTAACGGTTATGGATTACTTCGTTTTTCCTCATTAAAAAAACACTATTTTTGAAACACCAGTTGCAAATTTAGGACAATTACAAGAAAGGATTGTCCAAGAATGTGGTAACATTTCTCCAGAGATGCTGGTCAACACTTTCGAAAATATGAAGAGACATGTGAATTTATGCTTGGAGCATGGCGGTGGTCAATTTCAGCAATTTATGTAATTATTTTTCTTTTTCTTTCTGTACCGTCAAGTGGGGCGAGATTGATTTCACGGGTTGAGATTGATCGCTGGGTATTTCCGCAAATATATTCAAATTTTCGCGCCACGCTTTAGAGGTGGAGCCACTAGGATCCGGTGTGTATTAGTGCGAGCATATCGCGTGGTGATTCAGTCGGTCTGCGCAGCGTAATCAAAGTGTTGCTCGTTTGACGGTCCACCAAAGGTGGGCAAAGTAAATAGTAAAAAGACGCGCATTTTTAAGAGACGACAACTTTTAGTCGCTGTAAAAGTGTTTCCACCTATTTAGCAGTGTGCTTCCTAGAAGGCCATACATCAATCCATTAGGAAGGCTGTCTTTTAAGCCGCAGGTTAGTAAATGTTTTACTTTTTGCATAATGACCGCGAATACACAACGGGGCGAGATTGATCACTGTTTAGAAGTGTTCAATCTCACCCCGTTCTCTAAGAATAAATTCCTCTATTGAGTAAATTAAATATATGGTTGCAGGTTGAGGACGCAAAATGGGTAGAACTTACGAAAGAAATATAAGCAGCAGAAATTATGGAAATTTTTCACAAGAACAAATAGAAAATGCTTTCAGAGATGTTGCAAATGGTATCCTATCTATTCGCGCAGCAGCCAGAACTTACAATGTGTCCTACCGTACTCTTAGTAATATTTTTTATGGACGTAGAATCAAGAAAAGTGGTGGGCAGACTGTATTGACAGTCAATGAAGAAGAGGCAATTTTGAACAATATATTAAAGTGCTCTGACTGGGGATTTTCCTTAACAGCAAGGATGTTCATAAAAAGTTATTTGGACAATACCGGCAAAGTCATATTTCGTTTTAAAAACAACTTGCCAGGTCCTGATTGGGTCAGCACCTTTTTGAAAAGACATCGACATGACGCTGGGAAGAGATTAGCCTCCAACATTAGTGCTAAACGGAGCCATGTATCCCCAACTGTAATAAGAGTTTATTTTAATAATCTCCGTAAGACACTGGAAGGAATTCCACCTGAGAACTTCATACCTACAGTTTTAGTTACTATGTTCTTTGTTTCATATTATTTTATTGATGTTTTGTAATAATAAAATCCATTTCAATCAATACATAAATAAAAAATGCCTTGTGTTTTAAATTAATTTCATAATGACCAATCTCACCCCCAACGAATTATTTCACGCCAGAAAAAAAACCGCGTGACGAAATTTGTCGGGGGTCAGAATGATCATTGCTTTATAGATTTAAGGTTGTTTCATGATACCAGAATCAGATGATCAATCTCACCCCAGTCCGAGTATAAGATTGATCACCTAGTTTTTAATTTTTTTTTGTAATTGTTTTTAAATTAAGTTTTATAGTATTCTGCGATCTGATAGATATATTTCGGTCTCATTTATCTACCAAATATGATGACTTTAGATTTAAAAGTAAAAAATATATTAACAACTTCTTGTTTAAAATGATCAATCTCGCCCCACTTTACGGTACATTCTTACTTTGTTAAGTTTGTAAACAACAACAATAAATTTGTATTTGTCTACTTATTTTCTTACTTATTAGTTTGGCATATCATGTCATAATATGAATTTGATAAAATTTTAACCTAGATTTGGTTAGATATATCGTCCCCATATCATTGTGATCTAAACCAAGCCCTGCGTTTTTTGATCCAAGCCCTCTTTGATGCAAATAGTTTTTGCTCGCACGGTATAACTATAGAGACCAATTAAGCATGGAATTGGTAGCACTGAAGGCTAGAATTTAAAATAACATATAAGGAAGTTTGTGATGACGTTACAACCTAAAAATAAATAAAAATCAAACTTTTTAAAATTAAGTTTACATGTAGAATACACTTCTAGAATTCGGTGCGTTCCTGCTGACTCTTCCTCCTTATTATTCGCTCTACTTTAATAGACGCTCATAAAATAATAGTTCTACTATTAACCAAACCTACTTAAGACTTAAACTTATTCACATTAATTTGCCGGTATAATTCGCTGAAAGGTTTGCCGACAGTCCGTGGGTTGAGTATTGCTTTTAATTTTTCAAATAGATCAATATCTCAACCCAGCACGCGTGTCTAATATAGAAAAGGTCATGGAAAGGCCACATATAAAGACACATATGGCAGTAAAATGGGGGATATAAATGATGTGTCGGATATATTTTTGTTCAGGTTTGGACAAACATATCAAAATAAATGGACAAAATTTTAGGTATTTATGTTAGAAGAAAGGCATCCATAGCCGCCTGGCGTTAATACTAGCGTTCTCGGATTACATGCAAGCGCAAGGTCTATTCGAACCTACGAATTCGATGCTGCAGATTAAGTCGATTGTAGAGAGCCCTCTGATATTTCTTTCTAAATTGTCCCTTTTCACATGTTACCTGCCACTGTATATCAATTCAGTATACGCAACTCATAACACCGGTTTTACCAACTGAACCCTCTTTATAGAGTTTGTGTAGGTTTGTTTTGTTACAATGACAAACGGCCAAATTGATTTCCAACACGAAAAACATCTCTAATTAGGACTGGATGAGTTAGGACGTGTTACAGAGATTTTGGGGCCATCCGGAATGAATGGTGGTTTAAGCTGGATTAGATTGTAATTAGTTGTTTTTGTTTAGATTTTTGGGTCAGTTGGTTTTGGTCCTTTGGATTTTCCTAGAGCACCTTTTTGTAAGTCAAATTAAGGGTGATTGTATTATTATTATTATTTGGTATCCAAAATATTTTAATAAAAAAGAACAAAGAAATGAACTGACAAACTAGAGACCATCAGTGTATTTGATAATATAGGTAAGTTTTCAAAAGGTTTTGAGATGCTTTGGTATGACTATATTATGTTGGTGGTTGAACCGATATTATCATGTGATCAGGAAGGGTTTTTAAGGGGTTGGTCGATGACCACCAACCTAACAAGTGTTATACAGGGCATGCAGGTTGATGTGGTGCATACCGATTTCTCAAAGGCATTTGATAAGATTCACCATGAGATTATACTGCCCAAAGCTAAGTCGTTGGGATATTTGCTAGACCGAACTGCAGTACAATGGATATAAATTATCGCTATTTCGAGCCGCCTCAGGCGTTTCTTAGGGTTCTAATTTAGAAGCTCTGGTGATTTTAAGTTTTATTAATGACGTATCAGCGCCTATTGATGTCGAGTACGAAATTTTTGCAAATGACCTAAATATACTCGTATATAAAACAGGAGCCCCGAGGACGGTCTGAGGTTATAAGCAGTAGGTGCCATTCAACGGTGATGCGTATAAAGGATAAACTGCTACTCAATTATATATCTCTTCGGTGATGTCTTTAAGCAAAAACCATTCTTCAACTCTGTATGACTACTCTATTGACCAAACCATATTGTTACGAGTTGACAGTGTTCAGATACTACTCGATCGTTGGAGTTTGTATTAAGAAATTGTAAATCGTTTACCAATATTAAAGTTTTTAAAACCTTGTCACGCTAGTGAGAAGCACATTGGAGTTTGGATCACTGATATGGTCCTTAACTTACGCAAAATATATTATGATGATGGAACGAGTGGAAAGTTTTTGAACTCTTTATTATTGAAAGAAGATGGAGGATGGAGTGTATCCTCACAGAATAATAAATAACAACCACTTATTACAAAGATTTTAAATAGAAAGAGACATGTCAACAGTGATATTTAACAATAATGGAGCTACAGTTTGTCCATCCCACTTGGAACAACAAAATATCTTGATATTTAGAATCTCTACTATCACTTGTTTTTTAGCGACAAAAGCAAATATACTATTGACAGCTTCGGTTTACAACATGCGTTCCAGAGAGTCAGGTATATTGAAGTAGCGAATTACTGTGATCAAATAATTATGTCCTTCAGTCTATTTCTTCAAGCCGCCCTAGTGCAATTATGATTAATAACAAAATGTAAGTTAAGTAAGTACCTAAGTCCCTAGTTATAATATATTATGTATTTTAAACTTATTAGGCTAGTAATAGATTTTATTAAATTATGTAGATTATAAATATATCGACCCTATTAAATAAATAAATTATTGTAGAAAAAAATCTAGGTAGTTACTAAGCTCGTGACTCCCAAAGATTACACAAAGTATTTTAAAAAGTTATTTACAATCACAATTACAATCAAGGTTTTAGTTACACCATATTACATATGCCAAAAATTACGTATTCACAATAATGTTCCTTTAGTTTTATTTACCTTTTTATATATACAATATATACGTGATATGTTTGGCAATATCCAAGTTGGGTGCAATCTTCGGTGAGAATTACTTGAGTACATTTTTCGTTGCAATCTATGTGAACTGAAATTTAATTACCCCTATTACAAGTTTTATAACATAAATTTTTCTAGCGTAATACAATTAGTTGAATTGTGTAAAAATTAAATAATTACACTTGCAAATGTTTATTATTAATTATCGAGCAACTTTCGTTTTTATTTTCTCAGATAATTGTGTTTTCTGATTTAGTATTCCATATATATATATACCATAATTGCTGAAAATTACGTAAAGAATACGTAACGAAAGAATGTTATAGATTTAAATGGATATAACACAAGGAATGAAACAGCAATATTAATTCTAATCTAGATTTAAATCGGCTTGCATAATATTACTTCCGATGAAATGGTTTCAATTTTATACCGCTAACACCGCCGTAAACACTATCCATTTCGGAAAATAGGCATATTATTTAAAATTCTGTTAAGACCAATCTAATTGCCCATATTGTGCGTTCATCTTCATCAGCAAGGCGCAAATTATCATTGTCATGTCAATGTCTTAAAGATTGTGACTGGAGTTCAGAACGTTGCTAAGTCAAGAAACATATCAATAGTGCATAATATACCAGCATTAGTGTTAATATTTCGTAAACGGTCGAAGATAGGTATAAGAATGATTTATGAAAAATGTCTGGAATTGATTGCAAAATGTAAAAATAATATATTTTATTAAAAAAATTAAGTTAATGCACATAGAATTTTTAAGATCTCTAGATTTCTAAAAAAATGCATTTCAAAAATACGAATTTGATGGGTCCTAGCTATTCTTGATTCATAGAGAATGCTAAATAGACGGCTTATCCGTTTCTTTACCATATCGTATGTACCGGGTGGTCAAATAAGCGAGGACGTCGGCTTTATCTCGGAAACCATTAATCGTACAACTTTGGGAAAGATTTTTTAATGAGTAAGTGGTAAAGAGAAATTATTGCTGGAAATAACTTTCAAGTTCCTCATTTCGCCGCAAGGGGGCACAATTAAAAATTGTTTTTTTAAATTCTAAATTTCTCCGAAAATTCCTATATTAAGGTATAACTCTGATTACATCATTGGAAAGCTTAGACAATTCTGCATCATCTTGGTTTAAGGCTCATTGGCGTACCGACCTTGATAAGAGTGGGAGAAGCTATTGAAAGTGTAAACATTAAAATCGCTGTAACTTCTAAACGACTTATCCGATTTTACTAAATTTAAGATTGTTTGGAAGGGAAAAATAAGCGTATTTAATTGCCGTATCCAACAGTACACGATAGTGCTTAATAAAATTGCTAGAGGGCGCAATTTGTAATATTAACAGTTTTTTCGATTTTATCCCGAGAATTTAAACCATACGGTATAACTATAACATTATAATCGAAAAGTAGATGAAATTTGCAAGAAAAGATATGAAGACCGCAGTTCGATATGTTTGTTCGTTTCAGAGTTATTGCCAAATCAATAATTTTTAATTCAAATTGCGCCCTCTAGCAATTTTATTAGAAACTATCTTGTACCATTGGATACGACAATTGAAGATACTTACCTTGTTCTTCCAAACAAGCTAAAATTTAGTAAAATCGGTTAAGTCGTTTAGAAGTTACAGCGATTTTAATGTTTACACTTTCACTTGATAAGAGTGGGAGAAGCTATTGAAAGTGTAAACATTAAAATCGCTGTAACTTCTAAACGACTTATCTGATTTTAATAAATTTAAGCTTGTTTGGAAGTTTCTTCAATTGTCGTATCTAATGGTACACGATAGTTTCTAATAAAATCGCGAGAGGGCGCAATTTGTATTAAAAATTATTGTTTGGGCAATAACTCTGAAACGAACAAAGATATCGAACTGCGGTCTTCACATCTTTTCTTGCAAATTTTATCTACTTTTCGATTATGATGTCATAGTTATACCGTATGATTTGAATTTTCGGGATAAAATCGAAAAATCTATTATTTTTACAAATTGCGCCCTCTAGAAATTTTATTAAACACTATCATGTACTGTTGAATACGGCAACTGAAGACGCTTATTTTCTCCTTCCAAACAAGCTTAAATTTAGTAAAATCGGATGTCGTTTAGAAGTTACAGCGATTTTAATGTTTACACTTTCAATAGCTTCTCCCACTCTTATCAAGGAGGTCGGTACGTCAATGAGCCTTAAACCAAAATGATGCAGACTTGTCTAAGCTTTCCAATGATGTAATCAGAGTTATGCCTTAATATGGGAATTTTCGGAGAAATTTAGAATTTAAAAAAACAATTAATAATTGTGCCCTCCTTGCGGCGAAATGAGGAACTTAAAAATAATTTCCAGCAATTTCTCTTGACTACTTTACTCATAAAAACATCTTTCCGAAAGTTGTACGATTAATGGTTTCCGAGATAAAGCCGACGTCCTCGCTTATTTGACCACCCGGTACATATTATTTGAAATTTATTTTATTAATAATTAATAATATATTTATCGTTTGTTTGTTTGAAAGTGGTAGACAATGAAGTAATGTCAAAAAAAAAAATACTTTATTGGACTTCCATTGTCTTTATTTTGTTACTTAACACAACGTTTCAGTTAGTTAGTATCTCTTACCATTTTCAAGTGTAAACTAAATTATAATTCTAATGCTACTGTCTTAAATACTATCCATGTGCAATAAAGCTTGATGACTCCGTCTACGTGCTTTTTGGAGTGTTAAGTTTGAACTGTTGGTTTTGGACAAAAAGAGGCTTTCAGATATTGGGGATATCTATACTTGGTTTACTAAAAATATGTGTATTTTGATCAAAATATCTGAAAGCCTCTTCTTGTCCAAAACCAACAGCTCAAACTTAACACTCCAATAAGCACGTCGGCGGAGTCATCAAGCTTCATTGCACATGGATAGTATTTAAGACAGTAGCTTTAGAATTATAATTTAGTTTACACTTGAAAACGGTAAGAGATACTAACTAACTGAAACGTTGTGTTAAGTAAAAAAATAAAGACAATGGAAGTCCGACAAGGTAATTTTTTTGATATTTATCGTTTGTTTATTTATATCATTTTATGACAGTAATATAAGTGTCAAATTTCTTGACAATGCAAAAAATAACACATTATTAATTGAAACTAAAATGTAGAACTTGGGGCACTATTAACAGGTACTCATTTTACTTGAACTTGACAGAAAAAACCGGTGATATTTTGAACCCAGTATCCATATTAGGTAATACTCCAGCCTGTAGAAGACGCTTCTAAGTATGTTAATATATACACAGCATTATTTCCAGTATTCTTACTTAAAACAAAACGAATTTTTTAAATTATTTTTCGCGACTCCAATAAAACAATAATAAAAGTCTAGACGAAAATAATTTTCGTCATATTGTAAGAGTACGTGACTTGTAAAGCTAACAAGGTTCGCCTTCAAATTTGCGATGGCCCTTTAAACGCCAATTCGAAAAAATATATAAACGGCTTTCGCTTTACCAATATAAAAACTGCCATCCGATTATTGCTTGATAACATGTGAAATAACGCAAACGGTTTTGACAAGCTGCAATAAGAAGAAACGACAGATGAAACTAGGATAAACGGCGGACCGTGACTAAAATGAAAATGCTGAAAATGGCAACCGACCAGCCAACTGCAACGGTGATGTACAAAACTGAAATTGTTATGCGAATTATTTGGAGTTTTTTAGTGTCATTCGCCGAAATAACATGGAAAATGCCAGATAACTATGTCTTGAACAGAGAACGTTTTTAAATTAAGTTTCTTCCAGGCAGTTGTTAAAAGACAATTTTATGGAATTTGGATAAAACTGGCTGGAATAATAACTTTGTGGGCTGTTACTGTTTTTCTTTTTTTATTATTATTCCCAACCAACTTTACAAGTTTATTACAGGGATAAAAAGTATATAAAAATAGCTAACAATTATTACTCAAACTTAGTAGGTACTTACCTATAATATGTAAAGAAAAGACAATTAAAAAAAAATATTCGTTTTGCATAAACGTTTGATTAACTCAAAGAAAGAAATTTACATTGGGAAATATTTTTTTAAATTAAATTTAAATAAGGGTAGTTTTTTTAACGTTTTAATATTTTTGGGTGAAATATTATATTTTATTATTAATCCATTGTATAACAATTATCGTTTTCCAAAGTTGCTGTTTATTTTAATAGTATGTAAAAAATTAGTTTGTCTAGTATCATGTCTGTGAAGATCATGAACTTTTGTAAACGTTATGTTTGAAATGTTTCGTTTTAAAAGTAAAGAATGAATAAATATGCAAATTTTTTAATTATTTATATCTAGGTATTTATTTGGTTTATATAAATTTATTGTTGGTTCTAAGTGCGGAAGTAGGTATATGAATACATTTAATAATTTTATTTTGTAGTTTCTTTAAAGGTTTTGATACTTTCGAATTGGCTGAACCCCAAATAGAAATAAAATACTGAATTTTTGAATATAGGTACTAACGCATGATAAATATTTTTTAAATAATTTAAAGATATACTACGACAAATTTCAAAGAATATCCCCATTAACGGAGAAATGTAAGTTCGAATATGTTCTACGTGTTTTCTCCAGCTTAAATTTTGATCAATATATCAAAATTATATGTTATCTTTGTAATTAATATTTTCCCCATTAAATATTATTGGTTGCTTCTCCATTAGTATTTGTTTAGAAATGTACATAAATGAAGTTTTATTAAAATTTAACGTTAATTTATAAGATTCTAACCGGTCAAATACATTTTTAAAATCTTTTTTGATATTTAATTGGATGTCCGTAATATTTTTAGCATAATATATAATTGTTGTGTCGTCGGCAAAAATTTTAATTTGTCCATGTAATTTTAATTTTGAAATAGAAATTAGAAATAATGTGGGTAATAGAATGGATCCTTGTGGTACTCCACATGTTGTTGTTTGATAGGAACTAATATTACTTCCTATTTTAACGCATTGTTTTCTATTTTTTATATAACTTTCAAACCAACGATACATACATAACTCTTATGCCTATATCAAATAATTTAATTAATAATATATTATCATGGTTTACAGTATCAAATGCTTTACATGAGTCTACAGATAAAATGCCGCATTTTTTTTTGTTATCTAGATTTAATTAAATGTTAGTAATAACATCAGTGGCGGAACAACGTAGCCACGGGCCCGTGTGCGAAAACTTGGCCGGGCCCCCATTATGATACGGAGTATTATTATTAATAACCACATCAATTTATGAATTTTGAGTAGGTACACAAAAAGCGATTATTGTTATGTGCATATACTGATTATCGTATTATATGTTTAACAAAGAGGTCTGGTATATTTTTACCATATTTTTACCATTAATGCCGAAAAATCTGCTCCTATTTTTATTGTAAAATTTGAAGGGCGCCTTCTGCGATTCCTCTCGCATATACTTGAAACGAAATTATTTTCTTGAGCGACTCCCCAACAAACATTTAAAGCCTTGGCGACCTCTCATTTGGAGAAAATGACCTATTTAAGTAAAAAATAGTCTATTTTTTACCTTCAAATCGGCTTTTTAGACGAAACGGCCAAAGAGACTAACTGTTTGGTGAAAACAAAGTAATTCGAACTTATTAATACGTGTTCAAAGTGGGAAAATATAAGAGGCCCAAGAGATGGTCCAAAAGATTTACGAATTACCTTGTAAATCGACTTGATAGTTAGGTCTAAGGAAAGTCAGTAATAAACGCCCAACCAGGTTATTTTTTACCTTAGATTGGGCCTTATAGCCCAATAATCTTTTAGGTCCATAAATGAAGAACAAATTACTTCGTTTTGTCTTTAATATATCTTCATGGTCAGGTTATAATGTGAACACTTTCTGAGGTGATGTATACCCTATATTAGTCTTACATTTTGTACTTAAAGCCCAGAAGGCTTTAAAGTATAAAATAGGTTATAGTTATGATTTAAATAATTTCTTTATAGCCCAATATTTTGTCCTCAAAGTGATTTTTACCGGATATAAAGCCGTATCTTCCAAAAATTATGTCTTTAAAGAGATTATGGCTTAGAAAACTTGAATGATGATTGTAAAGTTTATTGCACTGTGGTAATCTTCCCACTTGTGGGGAACATAAGAATAATCCAAGGAGGAGCTTGACCCTCTCCATTTTAAAATAATCAGTTTCTATTTTTTCGGCGAAATAAAAGGGGTCGCGTAGGAGCTATACAAAACGCCGGAACAAAGAAAAAAAACGTTGTACGTTTATATTCGAACTATTCCAAAAAGTAAGGTTAGTTACATTATAATAGTGGCTATTAATCCGTTGCGAGACATTAATTCAGCAACCCCGATTGAAACATTTTATGGAGTAATTGGCCGTACTTAGGGCCTGCAGAATTCTTAAAAACCAAAAATTAGGCTTCATAAATACTTATAATAAAGTTATGCCATATAAACGAATATTTCTCCCAATTTAGACCTATCAAGACGGAAGATACAAAATAGGAAATTTTCTCCTAGCGTAACCTAATACGGGTTGACTTATAGGTCCAATTTTTTTTAAGGCCCAAACCACAGGAAATCACGACCTTTAGGAAAAATATTTTACTGACGCCATATTTTTTTCAACATGGTGTATTATTTTCAATTAATTTTGTTAGATTACTTGTAACACTAAAGCAACAACAAATATATTACAAAAACCGAGCACAGAAACGAGCTAACTTACTCGTCCAAGCACTAAATATTGGCTACATTTTAAATTTTTGGTATTTTCAATTTTAATTTACCTTGTTTTTCTTAATTAAATGCCTTTTTTCTGGGGCGCGGTTAGTTTTTCTAGGTAAAATTGAAATCTATACGAAAATTTTTTACGCGCACCCATTTTTTCACTTCACATCGATGAAATAATGATTTTTATAAGTACATACCTATCTATATACTACCACTCCATTTTAAAAATCAATAGCGGCTGACATGACATGTTCTGATTTAAGAACCCTCCTGCCTCCTGTGCTTTGATACAAATAAAAACAAAATACTATTTTTATCTTTTTCTAAAATTGTGGTTATGATTTTCTATAAACTTCATAGCCCATAACAGGCCCAACATAGGCCCACATAGGTAAAATACGGGTAAAAAACACCTCTTTACTACCACGGAGAAGACTACTTGGCCTCGTCTATGAAGAACAATTCTCCTAATGACAGGTGTTTCTTACCACTTTATTACCTTGGTTTTATTCCCCACTAGGTGATAAAGTGGTATAAATTACTAACTTCTGACTATGTAAAGCGGTCCGTCGAGCTTTATAGTTAAAATATTAGGTAAAAGTCACCTTTTTTAGACTATAATTGTTTGTTGGGTCTGTATTGAACTTTTAAATAAACATTCTTATTTTCCAACGTCTTTTGCCTATTGATTTGAGCAGACGTTTTTGAGATATCTGGATTTAAAAAATTCACTTCAAAATATATATTGCTATTCTATTCTCATGATGCCTCGTAGTTATATAATATTAACCAAAAAATGCCTTTTTACTAAGTGAAGTTGCCCCGAGGCGTTCCCCGGATAATACTCCAAATCGTTTTATTTCTCTTCAGGGTAATCTGAAATATTTCCTTTTTCATAAAGTTTACAGACATAATTTGCGCTTTTTCTGGGCCACTAAACTTCGTTCGCCGGAAAATTGTTTTCAAATTTGTTTTGTGGTAAACTTCATAACTAAAATGGCGACTTTGTTCACGTTTGGTTAAATGTAAGTCCGTGTATATTTTTCTTAAATTACTGATGCAAATCAATTATTATCATATCATGGGATCATTTTTCATCATTAAAATTTATCTTCTAATTTTTCATACCAAATTTTGCCAGTTTTAAAACATTTTTTTCAAAATTTCGTACTTAAATCTCGGTGGACCGAAGTCAAATGAGCCAAGCAGGTCGTGTTACATTCAGCTTTATAATATAACATTTAAAAAATTATAACTTTTGGCTTACTAACTGCAACCTTATTCATAATAAACTGAGGGTTCTTGCCGTGTACTGGGTCACGTTTGCTTTTTATGTATATTTATTGATTCGATTAATATATTTTTACTAAGTCCAGTAAAAGCTGCGTCCCATATTGTAAAATTGTCACAGATACACTAGGCAACAGAAGGCAAGCGCGCATTCCTTTATAATCGATTATTGATTACCTATTTCACTTGTTCGGAGATCAAATATCTAGATATACCTCATTAGTGTCGGTCTATTACTTCTTGTTTACTATTATGGAAAGTTATTTAGGAAAAGGATATCATTTACTAATGATAGTTAAGTTTTTATGGATTTAAATAAGACCGTTGCAAGACCATTGCAGTAGCATGTATCATAAATGTTCGAGTTTGGGCAATAGGAAATGTAACCATTAAACATTTTATGTAGGTACTTATTTAACAACTTTTTATAAATTTTTTAAAGTCCCAAAAACTTCCTATTCAACAAATGGGTATATAGGCTATTTAAAATAAAATAGGTAATATTGTAACAATTCAAAAGATTATGTGATGACAAGAAATTTAGACTTAAATTATGATATTGAAACGGAATAATTATGCCTAAAAAGACATTAACGCGGTAATTTAGGTTTATACTGGATAAACCACAGCTAAAAATGTCAAATCTATTTTGGTGCAGATTGTGTGTTGCACAATCGATAAATAGGGGAGTATTTACAGATATTGGTACGCGCGCGGTTGGTACATAAAAAGAGTGGAAATGATGAGTTCTAGGGACGAGGAATTGCAGGTTTTCTAATATATCACCGCATTCAACTCTATTACGCAAGATATTATGGAGAAATTTAAGTTGAGAAACTGTACGTCGATCTTTTAAGGATCAAAACGACTGCCTTTGCAATAGAGCTTCTTCTAGAATACCGATTTCAGGATACTGGCCATCAATTTTAAAACTATATTTTAGAAAACGTCGTTGGAACCTCTCAATGCGATTAATGTGCACTTGATAATATGGAGACCATACAACCGAGGTGTACTCCAATTTAGATCTTATGAATGCACAAAAAAAAGTATTTTTAGTGTATGACAATTTAAAAAATCACGAGAATGTCTTATTATAAAACCTAGGGATCTATGACAGGCCGCAACAAGGTAATTTATGTGTGGAACAAAAGATAGTTTACTGTCAAATAATACACCCAAATCGCGAAAACTATCAGTTCTGTCCACGGTAATGTTATTAATTTTATAATAATCATATACAATGGTATATCGTTTTAATGAATGTTACACTTATATGATATTGAACGGTAATTTACTTTGAACACACCATCCATCTATATATCATGTCAAAGGACAATTGAAGTTTCTCGCAGTATGCCAGGTTACGAATACGAGCATAGATTTTCTTGTCTTCGGCATTATTACTGTTTTGATTTTCTGGGTCCCTTATTCGGTATGCCATTATTTAAATTCCCAGCAATTTTCAAAGCTTTGGAAAGGTTCCTAAAAATATAGACTACCCAAGGTCTTTATATTACCTCTCGAAGTCTAATTTCAATTAAATAACCTAGTACAACATTCGTAACATTTCAATTTTAACATTTCCGTCTCGGGCTGTCATTACCTAAGATTTTAACCAGTTCTCGAGATACTCTGTCACGCGCCAATCCACAAACCCACCCACCTATTAATTAAGATTATTTCCAAAACAAACTAGTAAATATATCAAAGCGGTTTAATTTTATAGGGCATTCCGTGTGTCAAGTTCAAGTTGGCGAATACTGGTTTTTGGACTGCTTCCATATAAACAAAGGTAGGTCAATAAATTTACTATAAGAATGTTGTTTTTTTTTATAGAGGAGGTTCGATAACTTAACAAAATTTAAAAAATACTCACATACGTTTTACATTTATTTTGAGAGATTAAGACCTATATCAGAGCTGTCCAAGATGCGACCCTCCACGACAAAATAGTAATTTACGTTACAAGACCGGAAAGTAGTGTTTTTCAGGTCGAGACAAGCATTTCCAGGGCGAGCCATAGGCGAGTCCTGGAAGCTTGGAGAGACCTGGAAAACACTAATTTTCGGTTGCGTGACGTACAATATTTTTTTTAAGACCGACACTTCGATATATTTTATAATCTACGCGAAACAAGTTTGACATAAAGAACAAAATTAAAAATCAACGAACTGTCACGCGCCAATCCACAAACCCACCCACCTATTAATTAAGATTATTTCCAAAACAAACTAGTAAATATATCAAAGCGGTTTAATTTTATAGGGCATTTCGTGTGTCAAGTTCAAGTTGGCGAATACTGGTTTTTGGACTGCTTCCATATAAACAAAGGTAGGTCAATAAATTTACTATAAGAATGTTTTTTTTTTATAGAGGAGGTTCGATAACTTAACAAAACTTAAAAAAATACTCACATACGTTTTACATTTATTTTGAGAGGTTAAGAGCTGTCCAAGATGCGACCCGCCACGACAAAAAAATATAAAAATATGCCTAAAAAACGGAAATATACACGTGAGTCATTCTTACACCAACGATGAAATAAAAAAAGACATTCATAGGGTAAATGGCGCTACTGGCGACGCATAGACGGCCGCAACGAAGTTACTGAAATATTGGAGATCTCGATTTTCGCTGGACCGTTCTCGAACATTCGAGTCGCCATTCGCATGCATATAAAAAGGTTGAGTCAAGCGAAAGAAACAGAGTTAATTGCTAATGGTAAGGAGTCTACTTATAGAGAAAAAGACGTTAAATGCGGTTTGCTAAGTTTATTATGACGGTCGTAGAATTATAAAAAACATTATAATGATAATAAAAATAATAACATGTTTTATTTAGCAAAAAGCTACATTTAAATATTTTTTAATAATTTTTTTTAACACATTTGTATAGATTTATTTTTAAATTTTAAAACGCAACCTTCTTTCAACAAAAACAGATAGAAAAGTTAAACATTTTGTAAATTGTATCAACTAATACGTATCATTGTTTTTTAATTAAATGTAATTTTAAAGTTCTTTTAAACAGTTGTAATGATTTTTGAGATTCAATACAATTTTCCAAATTATTATATTCTATCAAACCTTTATAAAAAATTGATTTACAAACTAATGTTTTAGACACTCTATCAACATAAAAATTTTAATTAGTTCTTGTTTTATAATTATGATGGTCATAATAATTAAAAGAACAAACTTTTTTTTTTAACGATCAGGCAATAAATTATATTTAATTTTATGTAAACATACAATAAATAAAAAATTTAATTTCTGACATTCAACCAATCTAAATTTTTCAACATAAAATTAATTTTCGTATATTTGTCACAATTTAAAATAATCCGCATTGATTTATTTTGTAAAATTTGTAATTTATCAAATATTTCCTCACTAGCACAATATAAATGGAAGAACAATAAAGAAAACGTGGTAATATAATAGTATTAAATACAGTTTTTTTAGAAAATAAACTTAAATTAGAACTGATTCTTTTAAAATAACCTACTTTTCCTGCAATCTTCGATATGATACTTCCAAAATAATTAAAAAATTTTAATGTTGAATCAATGATTATCCCTAAATATTTAAAACTGTTTACTAATTCCAATTTTTCACCATCAATTACAACATTTATATTTTGACAATTTAAATTATTACCCATAACCAGACATTTAGTTTTTAAAATATTTAATTTTAATTTATTTATTTTAGCCAATTTAATAATATATTTATTTCAGAATTTAGAGTATTTAGACCATTAAACATATTTAATACATTAATGTAAATTACGGTGTCATCAGCAAACATTTGTAACTTACACATTTTTAAAACTAAAGGCATATCGTTGATGTATAAAATAAATAATATTGGACCTAATATACTTCCTTGAGGAACTCCTATATCATTTATTGTTTTATTTAAATAGGTTTTAGATATTTTTGTTTTTTGTGACCTGTTACTTAAATAATTTTTAAACCATTTATAAACGTTTCCGCGAATACCATATATACTGATACAATTTTTTTTTATAGAGTAGCCCTGTCAATTGTTTCGAATGCTCGCTTGAAATCCAAAAATACAGCTATAACATTTTCCCCTTTATCAATGGTTCTCTTCCACGTCTCAATCACACATTGAATGGCTGTCTCTGTAGAGTACCTACCCTTTTCGAAAACCAGCTTGAAAGGAAACTAAAATTTTGTTGGCATCAATGAATTCTAATAACTGTTTATATACGACTTCTTCCAATAATTGCTCAATTCCCATAAAACATTTACTGGCCTCATCAATACTATAATGATCGTATCATTATTTACATGGTTTATTGCATTTTTTTATCCATATTAATTATTTTAAACTCTTAGAATCGACCTCGTACCTGTATTAATATATAACGTAGCTGACATTCTTAACTCGACTTAAATGATTATAAACAGTATATCACGACTTCCGTTCAAATCAACTTTTAGAGGTTGATAAACGTTTTAAATCACGATTTCGTGCACGTTGAAATTTTGGCACGACACAAAACCGAATATGGAATCTTATGTAGGAATTGTAATTTTCGTAAATACAGTTTGGGTAATGTTAATTATTATGGAAAAAATTTTACCAAAATGATAAAATTCATCTTGTGACCGAGACATAAGATACTACATTTTATATCATTACTTTATAGACCAGGGCTGAAGCCTTTGCAAATGGTGAAAAGTGAAAAAAAATTATAGTAGAACGAAACCCATTGGAAAAGGAAGAGAATATAACAAAAATGAAAGGAAAAATAAATTACGGGCGATCCGAGGTCGGGAAGTTAGGGGCGGTGAGTTTTTAAGGTTAGAAAACGATTTGTCTCGATTTTCGGCAAAACTTCAAGTCCTATGGAAAAACGTTAAATGGAAAAGTTGTAGGTAATAAAACAAACAAATAACCAAGTCTTTGGTTTTTTATTTTTATCTTATAAAATTTTTTTTTCACGAAATTTGATAAAAACTTACCTCTTGACGTCCCAAAGACACTGTAATTTTTTTGATTTAAAATATTTATTTTTTCACTTTATTTTGACTTAATATCGAAAAAGCACCCTTATTTTCAATCGAAAATTCTCACGTCAAAATATCTATTTTTTTTTATAAGTTGGTGGGCTTTTTGTTCGTTGAAATCTCTACTTTCTGATGGTGTAAAAAAATATACATTACTATGGTAAATGTGATGAAATCCCCTTTAAATCCTACCTTTAATTATATTTAGAACAACTATTTTCGCATGTTTTATGGATTTGTAATTTTTTTGTTTATCAATGCAACATGGAATCTTGCGTTTTTCGAGTAATTAAAGTATGAATTTTAATAAATAGCTCAAAATTGTACATATTGATTAAAAAAAAAATTTCGGATTCGATTTTTTTTCGTTTCTTTGCATTTTTTGAGAATATTTATCATAGTAATGTATATTTTTTTTACACCATCAGAAAGTAGAGATTTCAGCAAACAAAAAGCCCACCGACTTTTTTAAAAAGCAGATATTTTGACGTGAGAATTTTCGATTGAAAATTAGGGTGCTTTTTCGATATTAAGTCAAAATAAGGTTAAAAAATAAATATTTTAAATCGAAAAAATTACAGTGTGTTTGGGACATAAAAAAGTAAGTTTTCACCAAATTTCGTGTATAAAAAATTTTTTTTGTAAAAGATAAAAATAAAAAACCAAAAACTTGGTTATTTGAATTTTTCACATAAATTTTGAGGTTATGTGAAAAAAGTCCAAATAAAAAAGTTGTAGATCTATTTATTACCTACAACTTTGCCATTTAACGTTTTTCCATAAGACTTGTAGTTTTGCCGAAAATCGAGATAAATCGTTTTCTACCCTTAAAAACTCACCCCCTTCCACTTCCCGACCTCGGATCGCCCGTAATTTATTTTTTCTTTAATTTTTGTTATATTCTCTTCCTTTTCCAATGGGTTTCATCCTACTATTATTTTTTTTGGTTTAAAAAGTTATCGACCCTGGTCTATTAGGAAATTGGTATAACTTTTATTTTTCGGATTAATGTTATACTATTTAATATTCCCTGCGCTCGGTCACATGAAATCATCATTACGAAGAGAAGTGCAAAGCGTACTAAATGAAAATGAGTAAATGACGATGAAACTGTTGGACCTGAAATTGGAATCGGATCCAATAATGCTTCTAATTGCTTTCCTTTGTCTCACCGCATCCATTAACCAATTACTCGTTCAAAAATCAAACTAAAACTCTTGCTCTATGGAGATCCTTTCATCGCCATCCAAAACTTACTAATATTTACAGTTACAGTATAAGGAGTATTTAAGTAAAGATTTTTTATAAAGGAGTGAAGTCAAGTAATATTGAGTTGGTAAATCTGCTCCACTATTTAAAAAATGAATTGATGGTGGATTTAAGAATAAGACAATAATGTTTTTGAAGATATCCTATAACACTCGTTGCTTTGTTCTTGACGATATTTGTAATATGTTTTTTGGGATTATAGTGCCCTTATTTTTAGAATAACGTGAAATAATCCGCCCTTTTGAACTTATTTTAAATTTTCTAGTTTCATTCAAGAAGTGGAAGCCGTTTAAATCCAATTAATACTGATGTTTGCAGTAACAGAAGCAAAATTAGTCCAAAGAAATATACATTGGTAACGTATAAGTGTTTGGATTCTTCAAAATAATACTTTGACAAAATAAAGGACTTACACAACAATTTACAACTATTATTATAGCTAGTAGGCATTGACAACTGAATTAGATTTATTAAGATGCAGTCATATCTTTTTTAAAAGTTAGCGTAAAATATGTCATTCTTTTGACCTTTGATCATCGTCAAACTAGTCGATTATTGCAAGGTGACGATGTATTATTCTTCTTCAGTAACATATTTTTTATATCTCTTTTTCTGCATCAATAACCTGAAGGACATAGTAGCAGGTACACAATGCAGTTTTATGTTGATGATGTAACTTGTATTTTTAACACTTGTCGGGTTTGTTTGCGAGTCGTCGTACCAATAAATATAAATAATTGAATATAGGTACTTATTAACACAAAAATTGAGACTATTGGAATAAATAGATATAAAAATGAGTTTGAAATAGAGTAAAATATAATGAAATAAGTACAAGGGCGGATCCAGAAATTAATTGTGGGGGGGGGGTCAAACAGCGCCGAAGGCGAAATTTTTTTGGGTGCCACGCCCTTTTTTGAATCATGGTGCTTGGTTTTTAAGTGGGAAAAATAAAAAATACAAAACAAAATTACAAAAACAACCCGGTGCATTTAGGAGGGGGTTAATTTTTGTGATTTTACCTTCCAAAGAATTCGTTCTAAGTAAAAATTTCATAAAATTTTAATTTGTTGTCCAAAAAAAATATGAAATACAAAACACATTAATATTGACCAAATTTGTTAAAATTTGGACGTATAGTTAAAAAAAATGTTCGGGCTTTTCGCCTACCCACACTGACAAGGGTGCCCCGAAAAGTTTTTGCTTGCTCAGGGGGGGGGCAATTGCCCCCCCCCCCATGTATCCGCGCCTGGTTCCAATCCAATCCAAACGATAACGGCAACAGCGAGCAGGGCCGTCGAGCGCCAGGTCAGGCCTGGGGGCTGTGCGGCATCCCGGGCCCACTCCTAGGGCTGCCAGATTTAAAATATTAAAAAGCGGGAGGTAGGGTCCTATCCAGTGGCGGCTTGTGACTTATTAACTTGGGGGTGTACTAAAGGCTGCTGCAGGCGACATGCGCCACAGGCGAAAATTTTTTAAGACCACGCTCAAATTTGGTCCATAATTTTTAATAAATATTTTAAAAATTTATGAGTAAGGTATACTTATTTTATTGAAAAGGAAATAAGATAAAAAAAATAAAAAAGGCCAATTTATTTTTCATTAGTGGGTACATTGTTTAAAAGTAAAGTCCATTCTTCTGTTTTTATTTGCAGCAAACTTATCAATAACAATAAAACCCCTAGATCTACACTTTGTGATCTGTGTCAAGTTAATTTCGGGTTTAGGTCTTTCCTCAATTTTAATTTCAATTTTTTGCTCAATACTTAATGAGCTAAAATTGTTTCTCAAATATTCCACATTCATAGTCGTTTTGGCATTAAAACTGTTCATTTTTATTAAAATAAGTCTTTACTACACCAAAATAATAACAAAAATATAATTTTTATATAAGAAACCCATTTTAGTCAATTCTAAAATGTACAAAATTTTCGGGTAGGTTCTCCAAAAAAGATGAAAGTTTTATAAATTCTTCGAATAATAAATCGATGTTAATACAAATATTGGGCCGGACGGGCGAGGACAAAATGTATCGATATTTGATACTTAGAACATTAACTATTCGCCAACTCGCCTAACAATTATTTACATACCTATGTAATGTTTACAAAGTAATTTTTTGTCAACAGAGATTTTATATTTTTTTTTTTATAATTTTTCATATTTTTTTAACTGCGCAGCCCGAGCACGGGCCCTTAAAAGAGTCGTAGGCCCGGGAAATTTGCCCCCCCCCCCCAGCCCCCCCCCCTCTTGTTAGCCCTGACAGCGAGCGGTTCCAAGACGAACAGGTGGATATTACTAATTTGATTGGTTAACACTTCGCGCGCTCCACAATAGTTTTTACGTAATATGTTGAAAAGTAAACCGCCCAGGGGGGGGGGGGGGGTCATGACCGTCCTTGTAACAGGAAAAATCTAAATGGGACAATATTACTTGATAATGAGGGGATTAATCTAGAAAATGTACTTTATAATAATGTGCCTTAATAATAAATCGTCTCTATTAGTTAATTAAATTGCATGTAATAAAAATGTTAAGGGCGAAGTTTGCAGAGTCAAGGAATGAAACGGCGATTCTTACACCTAAAGGGAGAAGTTAGAATTAACAGTAGAGAAATTACTTACAATTATTGGAGTTAAAATGACAATAACATTAATTTTAATTTAAAGAAATAGTCCATGCTTAAAGTGGAGTTGAAAGTATGGGAAAGAACGAAGAACTAAAAGTTTTCCTCCACAAAATGTATAAGAATAAAAGTTCCTTAGGGGTCTCTACATGTTTCGAACGTAGAGACGTTCATCATCAGGAGACAGAAAATTTATTTAATGCTTAATTTGCGCAAGTCACAAATATATCTGCAACAAGCGTACAAGCGTACCTTTTGAATTCTGCTCCTATCCAAAGCATTCAAATAATTGCGTAATGCGTAATTAAACAGAGATAGGACCAAAATGTCACAAAGAAGTTTCTTTAAAGTAATATTAAAGCAACGCCTATTTGCATATGAAAACTTAAGAAAAAGGTAAGTACGCGAAAGCAAACTGAGTAAATTTTAGTTTCCTATCTAAGATTAATTCCAAACTCTTTGTTTGTTCGAACAAACCCTTAAAATATGTTTTCCCCTCGAAATCGACTATACTATAAGGAGAATTAACGGTATCCACCCTCGACAAAAACTAATTCTTCCAAAGGGAGTATATATCTTTCGACGAAAATATATTAAGCAAGTTTCTTGGGAAACTGTCACATCTGGCTCTAATACGACCAAAACAACGTATAATAATAAGCGAAAACGACGAAAAATGCTGAGATATTTAGAGCTTTTCAAGGAAAATAATATAACACGTGTTGGTATATTATTTTATTATTGTTCTTGGTTTGGTTAAATAGATATTAGCATCAATAACTCAAAAAAAATATTATTTAACAGCCCAGATTTTGGAAAAACTGTCGTTCAATAGAATATAATAATGCTGCTTGCACTGAGGAAAATGATCTAATACAACAGGTTTGCTAAGACATAGTTTGTATTGATAGGTTATTTTTTAATAAGCCATATTAAATAAATTGCTAGCGTATCAAACCCGCTTTAGCTTAGCCGCAATTTGCTTAAACAGTGTTTTTATTGGTAGTAATCAGCTCCATTAGCAGCACAGTTTTGTTGAATAATAAACTACTTTTAATACAGCAATTTTGTTAAGAAATAAATTGTATCTTCTCATACGAAGCATTTTGTTCCCATTAAAGCGCTTCCTGTACAATTAAGAAAGGAGAACAGCGTCCCCAAGAACGAATTGTACCCGTTAGAACCTATAATCCACAAGACGTTGGTGAGGGTTCGTAGCGATCGGCAATCGCCCCGCGCGCCCTATTATTACTTTTAACGCATTTGTTGCGCAGGTCACACTGTTGTTCGGAGTCTTCTAGCGGTCCTGTCTGAATTTGAAGTTTATTGATCGTACCAATACCTGTTTCAATTAATTTATTTTTACTTTGTGTTTAAGTTTTTAAACTTTGCATGTCAGATAAAGCAATAGGAGATTCTTATTTCGCAAACCCATCATTAATATTGGACTTTGTAATCTAAGGACAAATTTTATCATCTTAGTAAACCATGTTAAATAATGGATATTCATAATATGCAATGTTAAACGACAAGAACTTGATAATTACTGTGAGTATTCAGAGCAATAATGGCTATAAACCATTCTATGGTAGCATTAACTCTTTTTTCTATTGGCTAAATTACCGTGATATTATCACTACACAACGGTCTAGCAATTTTCGTTGTCTTACAGTAGGAAAGCGCGTCGCTGTCACATACAGTGTCACCAGTAAAGTCCGCATCATATGGGATTTTTTTTTTATTAATAGCTTTATTCAAAATTCGAGTTTGGCATCAAGTTCTGCTGCAATCGAGATGAAAATTAAGCAAAAAAATAGTAGTCGCGTGATTCGCATTATCTGTCAAATTTCAATTTTTTCCAAAAAATAATTCAAAAGTGGGGTTATTTCTGAAAATACCGAAAAAAGTTATTAGAAATAGTTTTTTTAAATGCAGTTTCTAGCACACATGCAAAATTTCAGCTGCATAAGATAATTTTTATTTTTTATCTATATTTTGTAAATTGCACCACTTTTGCAAAATAAGACTCAACGCAACCTGCATAAAACTTCTTAGTTTTGACAATGCTTTATTTCAGATATATTTTCATTAAAGTCGCGTCATATTAAATGTGTGTTTTTCTACAAAATAAAAATTTGGCTATTAAAATTTGGTCACATGTGATGCATAGTTTATTTGTTTTGGACCCTGTATAAGGTAACTTCATAAAATAAGTATTTTTGAAAACGTAGTTTGTGTCTGAAAAGAATACACCTTAATATTAAGACAAAAAACAACACAGTGCCATCAGTAAAGTGTTCATTAAGTGGAAAATAAATTTTAGTTTAACTTAACGTACAGTTAATCTATTTTCAACGATTTAATTTAAAACCCCTTTACTTTATTTTTTATTTTTTACTTTCAGGCACAAACTACGTTTTCAAAAATACTTATCTTATGAAGTTGCCTGATACAGGGTCCAAAACAAATAAACTTTGCATCACATGCGACCAAATTTTAATAGCCCAATTTTGATTTTGTAGAAAAACACCCATTTAATATGGCGCTACATTAAAGAAAATGTATCTGAAATAAAGCATTGTCAAAACTAAGAAGTTTTATGTAGGTTGCGTTGAGTCTTATTTTGCAAAAGTGGTGTAATTTACAAAATATACTTACGTAAAAAATCAAAATTATCTTATGCAGCTGAAATTTTGCATGTGGGCCAGAAACTATATTTAAACAAACTTTTTTTGATATTTTCAGAAATAACCCCACGTTTGAATTATTTTTTGGAAAAAATTAAAATTTGACAGATAATGCGAATCACGTGACTACTATTTTTTTGCTTAAGGTTGAATTCTCAACGTCATTCAATCTATTGCCAACCTATAACCTATTTCGCGTTGATTTTTTGAGTTTATTATTTTAATAACTAACATTTAAAGAAAATCAATATCGTCGGTACAATATTTAGGTAGTATCTGATATATTACAAAAATAACAATTTATTTCATTGCTAATTTTGGGAGAATTGTATAGTGAAAGAACAATGAGTGACAATGACATAATAATGTTAAAAAAATCTTATCCGATATTTTTCGCTATACAATTCTTCTAAAATAAGTTATGAAATTCCTTAATATTTCTTTAATATGTCAATTATTACCTATAGAATATTAAGTCGATATTGATTTTCTTTAAATTTTGTATAAAAGCTAGAAAACATAAATAAATCTACGCGAAATAGGTTATAGGTTGGCAAGCATGTTGATACTCCTACCCTAATATTCATCTCGATCGAAGCAGAACTTGATGCCAAAGTCTAATTTCGAATAAAGCTATTAATAAAAAAAAATCCTATATGATGCGGACTTTACTGGTGACACTGTATAGTATTAAACAGTTGTATAAAGAGTATGTGAATTCTTATAAGGATTAGAATAATTTTTTCTCAGTGTGCTGGTCAATAAAATACGGAGGCGACTTCTATTTTTAGCTATATAACCTCTTCCGCTAATTAAATACAGAATTATTAGATATAACTATCCTTTGTTTAATGTTTATTGCTTAGTTTACCTATGAATACGTTTAAAAAGCACCTTATACTTTTTTCTCAAAAAAAATTACAGAAATGATAGGTTGTATAATTTACCAGCTAAAATCTTCAGTCATGCGTTTAAAATTCTGCTTTTCTTTAATCGATTTTATGCATTCATTCATTCCTTTGTTTTTGCTTAATGTGTAAAAAGCATTAAGTTTTATTACAATATCGTAAATGTTCGAATTGATGAATTTTTCATGCTGCCAAATAGCAAATACATTTAGGTTAGGTTGCACGAAGGTTTTTGACAATAAATTAAATAACCAGGCAGGTTGCTGGTATACTGGTGCTATCTTTACGGCAATAATTTTATTCCATTAGAAAAAATTAGTGCTGGCCTATAAAATAGGCATCAACATGCTCTTTTGCTTGGCTATCGTCGTAAAAATAATGTTCTGTGAGGCACATCACTAGGTTTATCTTATGTTGTTACTGTCGCTATCAAGTGTTTCACGTGTTTTCTTATCTTATTTTTTTCTCTTTCAATTAAAATGCCATCTCCTAGCTTTCATCATCATATTAAAAAATATATCTTTTCATTTTCATTACAACCTTTTCGTAAACTTTGGTTTATAGACGCCTTAGGGGGTAGAATTTATTGAAATGTTAAAATATGTCAAGAGCGCTTGTCAATTTTTTCTTTTCCAATATAAACTTTTATATCCCTTTTTTCGCCCCCTCTGGGCAAGATTTTCGTAAACGCCTCAACGTCATGTTCGTTTCAAAAGACGAATTTGTCCAACATTTTTTACTTAGATAAATCTATTTCTCTACAGAGATTGCGTTGAAAACTTACCCCTTCACTTTTACCCCTTATTGGTAAAATTTCCCAAAACACGTCATTTAAGAGATTAAGTATAGTACCAGTTTTTAGCAATATAGGTATAGGCGTCAATTTTATATATAGGTAATTTTATAGAAAAATATGTTCTGATTTGAATGTATATAATTTTAAAAAGCACCAGCAACTTTAAATACAAATTGCAATTCGGAAATATAATACGTGAACCTAGATCTAATTACAATAACTCTATATTCTTGATTGAAATTTGCTTAAAAACTATATATTACCCTTGCCTATGGCACAGCAATTTTACTAAATATAATTTAAATATAATAATTCCCTTTTCAAATAAAACTTTTATTTCAAATTGCAAAATGTCACAAAAATTTAAATTTAAAATAATTCAAATATAAATAATGATTTAATATAACAAAATGATTTATCGAAAAAGGATCTACGGTATTATATTGTTGGGTCCTTTATAATGTACAATGTATCCGAAAAATACGTATACAGTCTGACGTTCAAGATTGGTATATCAAACCAACTTAATTATATCCGAAATTACCTCTTTTAGTCGATATAGAGGGCGTCAAAAATTACTTTTTATTTTCCCCAAATTTCTTGAAAGCGTGTCGATTGATTTTAAAGACTTTGGTTTTATAAATAGTTTATTATAGTTACTGGTTATAAATAAGCGAAAGTTTTCTAAAAGACGAGTAGACGTATGTACATTCTTTTCTCACTTACCTGCATACACCTATTAATAACTACTACTTTAAAAACAAGACCTTTGATATCAATGTATTTGCCAATTACACCAGTGAAGCTCTATTATCTATTGAACATCTATAAATTTGATTCTGCATTTGTACATTTCGACCGTTTATAAGCCGTAATAAGACTTATTTTCATACTAGCACTGTTGCAAGATTTATTTTATTTATTTTGAACAAGAAACCCTGATAACCAAGTTTGCTATATAGAAACGCTTGTGTTGTTTATTCAAACTGATATTTACCTATGCTATATGAGTCTATATGCCGTTGGTTTTACTCGAGACATACATTTATACCATTTACTCGAAAAACTTATTAATTTTATTTCAAGCAAGCTATATTGGTTTATTAAGAAATAATGAAGGAATTTTTGTACATTAGACTTCTGATGATCGCCAAGATAAATATTTTGACACCTTACTTGTAATTTTTTGACGTGTTATAACATTTTAATGTTTATTTTTTATTTTTAATCTAGAGTGCCACAAATTAATTAAATCTGTTAGTTTATAGTCAAGTAGTATATTATTATTTAAATTAAAATTATTTTATAATATTTATAAAACATGCAATACATACAAGCTTGCTATGCGGTTTCAGAAGAATTTTTCTGGTCTTTCTAAAAATTAGGAGCATATCAATTTGTTCATTTCTAGTAAAACTAACCATTTTACCTGATTTACAATGTAAGTTACTTCCGGTCAAACCGGAAGTGCTAACAAATTGAAAACTATGCCCATAAATGCAGACTCATCTCTTATGCATAATCTCAAAATTTAATTTTAATATCTATAAATACAGAAAAGTTATTGGGGTGACCGTCTTTTGAGAAACACCCGGTATTGAAAACGAGAGGGTAATCGAAAAAGCTGCTACATAGGAAACAGAGTTTATCATAATATGGTATTCAAAGTATATATTTTTCAATAAATAAATTTGTTTTAGCCAGTCTGGATTTGGGTTAAAGATGTCATTGACTTAAAACCTAAATATCAGAAACAATTTTGTCGTGATTTTAAAAACCGAATTTAAACAATATTCTATAAACATATTTTATTCTAATAATAAATATGGCTTATATCTAGCGTTTTAAATGGCTAAACAGAAACAATGAAAAATCAACGTAATTATGAACTTCCCAGTTTCTTTTACCTTATTGAATATATTATGCGGTTACGATACAATAATAAATTATTACAATAGATAATATAATAATGGTTCCGCTAATTACCCTAAAAAAATTAACCAAAACTTGTAAATATAACATTCAATACATGCAATGTAAACAATAACAAACTTAAAATGACTTTCCTACTCTCTTTAGATCGTCCATCGAAAGAAAACAAACAAATTCGCCCCGAAAACCGGGCGAGCAAAAAGTATTTGCATCAAAGGGGGCCTTGCATCTAAGGACGTAATGCTTAGCCGTAAAGCTTAATAACTGCTGCGTGTCAGTAACTACCTGATTTAACAATCAATCAGTTATTCCGTCATCTTTGACAGTCGTTACCAGTAATTTGATTCATCGCTAATTTTTCCAATTTCTTGAACAATTTACACAATTGGCTTTACGGAACAGCACAAAACATTCATGGTTGAAGCGTATTTTCGAAACATGGTTAGAGTAAATGGTGAGTGGCAATACAATTCTGGTTCGTGCATGGACGATTTTCACGAACATTTTCCTAACGTTGCTTTTATTGCTGGGGATTTTATCATTGCCTAAAAAGAACCATGGCTGTGCTTAGGGAAACAGGTTCTATACAACACAAAAAATTAGCAGGAAGACCATCTGTAAAAACAGAAGAACTTGTTGCAAACGTTCGTGAAATAATGCAAAATACGCCAACCAATTGTATAAACCGCCTGTCCCAAGAAGTAGGAAGATCTTATGGAACATGCAGGACTATTCTTAAGAAGCGGCTAAAGTTATTTCCTGATAAAGTGCAAGTATTCCAAGAAATACAAGCCGCAGATTTTGAAAGATGCAGGAATTACTCTCAATGGTTTACCCAAAATTTATTGGAAATAAATGATTTATTAGACCTGACATTTTTTTCGGATGAAGCCTGGTTCCACCTCTCCGGTTATATGAATTCTTAGAATACACGCATGTGGAGTAGTGAAAATCCCAAGTCCACATTGCACCCTCAAAAAATTGGTGTCTGGTTAGCTGTTTCCCGAAGAAGAATTGTTGGTCCAATTTTTTTCCATGACACAGTTACAGCACAGCGGTATAGAGACAAATTTTGAATCCATTTGTGGAGCAATTACTTGACGACGAACTACGTTTTGGATATTTTCAACGGGACGGTGCAACCGCCCATAAAGCCGCCGAAACTATTAACTACTTACGCAATTTTTTCGACGACAGATTGATCAGTTCTCGATCAGACATTAAATTCCCACCTAGATCACCTTGTTTAACAGTTATGGATTACTACGTTTTTCCTCATTTAAAGAACACTAATTTTAAAACACCAGTTGCAAATTTAGAACAATTACAAGAAAGGATTATTTAAGAATGTGGTAACATTTCTCAAGAGATGCTGGTCAACACTTCCAAAAATATGAAGAGATGTGTGAATTTATGCTTGGATCATGACTGGCGGTGGCCAATTTCAGCAATTTATGTAATTATTTTTCTTTTTCTCTCTGGATATTCTTATTTTGTTAATTTTGTAAACAACAAAAATAAATTTGTATTTTTCTACTTATTTTATTCTTCAATAGTTTGGCATATCATGTCATAATATGAATTTGACAAAATTTTAACCCAGATTTGGTTAGACATATCGTCCCCATATCATTGTGTTCTAAGCCAAGCCCTACGTTTTTTAATCCAAGCCCTCTTTGATGCAACTTATTTTTGCTCGCACGGTAATAAGATACATTCGTTGTTGACAGTCATGCGAACAAACCCTAAGCTAAAGGAGGATTTTGCCAGATACCACGTGACTCTGTCCTCTTCGTGACGTATGACAATTTTAATCGTTTTAACAGAATATGCATCAATAATAAAAAAGAAAAACTATCTATCTATCTATATCTAAATACTACCTTGTATTAACGTTTCTGCAGTCAGGTTTATAAACTTCGGTTTATCTATAATTAACCCAAATGTCAACTGAAAACCATTAACATCATAAAAATGTTGTGTTACATCTTGCAACATCATAATTGTATCTTTTCCTGTACCTCAAGGCATCGCAGGATAAAATCTTAAAAGTGTTGTTCAGCGTGAAATGGCATTTGATGTAGAAATCTTCTAGGAAAATGGCTTATGGCGTTATCGATGTATCAAGCAGCCTCAGCGATACCACATGTCTATCTTTTATTATAGCTTAAAGTAAGAAAGGATAAAAATACTCTGATTGCAGCAATAAATCCGAAACATCGTTAAGTTATCTAAGCGAGTGCATCAAGGAAAATGCTTATCTTTGTATCGCATAGAGTTAAGGTTTTCTGTATACATAATTATTATTGTAGTTTGTTTTAAATAATTAGGCATATTACCTAATGACAAAGTCTCTTGAATAAATATAGTATATGTTTTATGGTTGTACCAATAATTGGGCAACCAATGTATATTGTATGGAATTAATCCCAACGCAACGACAATACCTTCACGGTGGGCCAAAAAAAAGTGAATTTTTGGAATAACTTTGTTGTTGAAAATTATTTTTGAACCAAATTTGCAGGACATATTAACAAAAGTAAAGGTTCTTGTAAAATAAATTTAAAAATAATATGAGTAAATTACAATATCATACAGGGCAGGTTAAAATAAGAAGTAACTTGAAACTAGTCGCAAAAATAGCTTTTTAATTTTTTTAAATAATTATGACTTACATCTTAAAGCTTGTTATGTCCTTAACATAAAACGTCTTTTCACATTTTTTAATATTTTATTCGGTTCGATAGTTATGAGGAATTAAAAAAAAAACATTTCTATGCGATTTATTAACATCAAACCAAATCTCATAATCTAACAAAAAAAAATTATTTAAAAAATTGTTCCATAATATTATGTCCTCCAGTTTGTTTAATGCATTTCTGTAAACGTCTTTTCCATTGATTAATTGTGCCATTGATTGTATTTTGGTAAAAAAATGCCCAACAGCGTACAATTTCTCCTTTTAAGTCGTCCATACTATTCAAATTTCTATGTTTGTGCACGGCTGCTTCCAAATTTTCCCATATGGCGTAATCCACAAGATTGAGATCTGGACTGTTTGGCGGTCATTCATCTGGAGCGATAATTTCTGGACACTGTTGTCTTGAAAAACTAATGGTATATTGTGATTGATGGGCAGTGGCACCATCTTGCATGAAAATATAATAATCCTGAAACGTTTCCAATTCCGGTAGCATGATTTCAAGAACTTCGTGGCGGTATACAACAGAATTAACTTTCGCGCCAGAGTTTATAAAAGTTACACTTCCTTGGACAAAGTGTCCTTGTTCAATAAGTAGCCTATCTGCACTAATGTTTTCTTTTTTAGCGACATTATCAAACGACCTATTATTCTGGGAATTTTTCGGTGGTCCCAAGGAAAACATTTTTTCGTCCGTAAACCAAATGTTATTGACACTATTATTTCTTCTAAATTTTCTCCGCAAACCTATACACCTATCCAATCTTGACCTTTTTGTCACTTCCGATAATTTGTGCACGTACCTTGTTTAAAATGTTTTAAAATGAAGATATTCCCTAACAATCCGTCTAACTGAAGATCTTTTTATAAGATAATCTCTTTGAATCATTCTTGGGCTTTTACTACCTATACTTCCTGGAAAGTTTACAAGGCTTTTAATATTTATTCTAACAATTTCAATGGTTCTCTGGGTTCTTACACTGCGTGGCCTACCACTCCCATGCTTTCTCTCAAAATTGCCGTTATTTTCCCTCATTTTTTTAGCAGTCTTAAAACACTTGATAATGCCGAATTTCTGTTGGAAAATTCACGCACTATTTTTCTTGCACCATAGTTTTTTTTCCTGCCAAAGCGCTTTTATTAAAATTTTATCGTTTATTGTAAGCATATTGTTGAACAGATCAGTATTTCCACTAACTATGACAACTGTCAAGTTAAAATTCATATTAACCATTAATTAAAAGACGATATGAATTTGTTTCCATGGCCAACTAAGAAAAGGGTGACATTCAGTTATTAATAATAATTGTTACGAAACGCATAGAAATGTTTTTTTTTTTTTAATTCCTTCTAACTATCGAACCGAATCAAATATCAAAAAATGTAAAAAGATATTTTTTTGTTAAGGACATAACAAGCTTTAAGATGTAAGTCATAATTATTTTAAAAAAATAAAAAAACTATTTTTGCGACTAGTTTCAAATAACTTCTTATTTTAACCTGCCCGGTATGATATTGTAATTTACTCTTATTATTTTTAAATTTATTTTACAAGAACCTATACTTTTGTTAATATGTCCTGCAAATTTGGTTCAGAAATAATTTTTAATAACAAAGTTATTCCAAAAATTCACTTTTTTTGGCCCACCGTGAAGGTATTGTCGTTGCGTTGGGATTAATTCCATACAATATACATTGGTTGCCCAATTATTGGTACAACCATAAAACATATACTATATTTATTCAAGAGACTTTGTCATTAGGTAATATGCCTAATTATAACAAGAACCTATACTTTTGTTAATATGTCCTGCAAATTTGGTTCAGAAATAATTTTTAATAACAAAGTTATTCCAAAAATTCAAATGTGGTCACTTTTTTTGGCTAACCGTGTATATTATTATATAAACTTGTATTTATCAACGCCCAACCTAAACCCCTGATCCTAGAATCATTAAATTTCAAGGATGTCTTCTCCTTATAACGAAGGCAGCGACTAAGAAAGGATTTTTCGAAAATCAACCCCTAAGTGAGAAAAAACGAAGGTTGAAACTTTATAGGAATTTTTATATCGTAGTAACTAGAACTGATGATGGAGGTCTAAAATTTGGTATATAGTAGAAATTGAAGGGAGGTTCCGAAACCTGACAAGTAGACCAAGGGCGATACTTTTTGCCTAAAATTTGGTATATAAGTTTAATACTATACTTTTGATATTATTTTCATAAACAAAGCTAGAAGATAAAAGTGAGTTTTTAGATTGAAGAGATCAAGGGAACAGCTCAGTCAAAAGAATGTTATTAAATATTAAAAGCATAATATCCAGTTCGCTTGGTCGCTACCTACCTATAGGTATGATATGTTTATGTTAATATTTTTATAACTAAATGTTACCGCTCTCACAATCTGACAGTATTTAGTCTTATTATTAAGTCATATGGAACACACACCTTGTTCACTGAAAAGGTTAAAATAAGTAAAATTAGTTGTAATTTTTTTCTACTTTTTTTAATTTTGCATATTGAATGTAGAATATTAATAATAAGAACATATTATAATATTTAAATTCGGTTATTATTTATCTGTAAATTAGTATAAGATTATATAAAATCTACCATTCTGGTAAATGGCAAACTTTCAGTGCGGTTTTATGAGTGAATAAATATAATGTTTAAATGCTCAGAATAGGGACAACATATCAGTCAGTGTTGCAGACGTGACCCACGCATTGCGATGCGATCCCTCGGTTAAAGCGAGATGCTGGCCACATCTATAATATTTACTAATATTTTTTTTCAAATTAATTTTTGGTAAAAAATTTTTGAAATCCTAATGAAATATTGTTTAAAAAACTAAATGGCACTGACACATTCTTAGTTCATAGAAATATTTAAAAATTCACGTCAAGTAGTGGCTTAAAAATACTAGTTACTTTTACACAGTCTTAAAGAAGTTAAAAATTACCTTCAGCAATGTTATATGAATTTATTGGTACACTCTGCATAAAATATTATGAACTATTTGCAATTTTAATAATAATTTGTATTGTTTAATTTAGGCGTTAATAAAGCGTTAAAGAAAATATTAATGGCGAACCAATTTGAATTGCCAATTACCATTTCATTGAATACAAAACTATGCTTATTTTATTTCTAAGCAAAAACGTAATTGCAAATAAGTGTTTACCTTTAGCATTATCGCGGAAAGAGAACACCTTTCATAGTAATCACGTGGCTGTTAACGAGGAAAAGCGTAGAAAATCATAAAGAATAGTTTAAAATGTAGCAAAAACGATTTCTTTGACGGTAACGACTTAAGGGTCCATAATCGTTATTAGGTTTTTTTTATTGGCGCCTAATATTGATAACTTAGGTATTTAAAAACAGTCAAAAATTTTATTTTCTTTTTATTTTAATTTAAAGATATTTATATTATTTGCTTATTAAGAGATGGAAATCATTTGACCGAAAAAATAATTACGGGAACGTTTTCAAAATATTATAATATAATTTAAAGATTATTATATTATTTGCTTATTAAGAGATGGAAATCATTTGACCGAAAAAATAATTACGGGAACGTTTTCAAAATATTATAATATAATTTAAAGATTATTATATTATTTGCTTATTAAGAGATGGAAATCATTTGACCGAAAAAATAATTACGGGAACGTTTTCAAAATATTATAATATAATTTAAAGATTATTATATTATTTGCTTATTAAGAGATGGAAATCATTTGACCGAAAAAATAATTACGGGAACGTTTTCAAAATATCACCACTAATCAATAAATACCGTGAGAGCAAAAATTATTTGCATCAAAAAGAGGGCCGTGCATCTAAGGACGTAATGCTTAGCCGTAGAGCTTAATACCTGTTGGGTGTCAGTAACTACCAGAATTAACAATCAATCGGTTATTCCGTCATCTTTGACAGTCGTTACAAGTAATTTGATTTATCGCTAATTTTTCCAATTTCTTGAACAATTCACACAATGGGCTTTATGGAACAGCACAAAACATTCATGGTTGAAGCGTATTTTCGATACTGGGTTATAGTGAATGGTGAGTGGCAATACAATCCGGGTTTGTGCATGGACGATCTTCACGAACATTTTCCTAACGTTGCTTTTATTGCTTGGGATTTTTATCATTTTTATCATTGCCTGAAAACACTATTTTTAAAACACCAGTTGCAAATTTAGAACAATTACAAGTCTAAGAATGTGGTAACATTCCTCCAGAGATGCTGGTCAACACTTTCGAAAATATGAAGAGACGTGTGAATTTATGCTTGAAGCATGGCGGTGGCCAATTTCAGCAATTTATATAATTATTTTTCTTTTTCTTTCTGTACATTGTTACTTTGTTAATTTTGTAAACAACAAAAATAAATTTGTATTTGTCTACTTATTTTATTACTCATTAGTTTGGCATATCATGTCATAATATGAATTTGACAAAATTTTAACCTGGATTTGGTTAGATATATCGTCCCCATATCATTGTGATCTAAATCAAGCCCCACGTTTTTTAATCCAAGCCCACTTTGATGCAAATAATTTTTGCTCGCACGGTATATAAAGCTGAATGTAACAAAAAAAAAAGAGTTTGCCCGGAAAAGAAAACGGACTTCCGGATTAGGTGGAAAGTTTAAACTTTTCACATATTTAGATAATGCTTCCAATATGTAGGAAAAAATTTGAAATTCCAAAATTTTTAATTTTGAGCCAGGTTATAGAAGTTAGACAATGCATAATATTTCTTGGGAAAATGTGTTAAAAAAGTAGAACTACTGGTAGAGTTTCAACAACTTTTAAATATTGTAACACAAGTTGCTTAAATAATATTATATATATTTTTAAGACATAAAAATCGCCTTTTTTATACTTATATATACAGATACAGGTTATAATAATTATTCAAACAGCGTATAGATAGCTGTACGTTTGACAGCAAACTATTGCTGTAATCACACTCAGGATACCCAGGGGAAAAAAACTTCCGGAAAGTATTGTGGTTATTATAGTAACGAGCTGAAATGAAGTCTTCTTATTGGCTAACAATAATAGGTGTGAAATTTTCGGGAAAACAATTTGATTATTAACCTTCTTTATCATCAAACCTTGCAAGATATTTTTGCTAAAATAGCAACCTTAATTTTATCTATATTTTATCCTTCATACACCAATATTAAGTATATATTTTTTATTATTTATTGAACTAAATTATTAAAAGGTTAAAAGGTATGAAATTATGTATGTCGTCTAGTAATTAAAAAAAATATGGGGCAGAAATGTCTAAACTTGACATGATTTTAAAATTCTATCACGATTCTATCGTCCATTAATTAACGTAAAAAAATTATAAATAATAAAATAGATGAGCATTCCAAACCGGATTCAGAATGAATTCATTTCCAACAAATTAATTATTGGTTATTTGTAACAAATTAATTATTTCCGCAAAGAAAACATAAATAAAACAACAGATGCCTAGTAAACGATAGTAAAAGTTCTCTTCTCGAACCATCATCTCCGGATTTCTTCCGCATAAAAGCCATCACACCGACACACTTTCTACGGCTATCTCACTTTAATCTTTCTTTAATTTCTCGCTTGACTCGTTTGTCCCCGTCTGACTACACCGATTACCAGAACGACAATGCTAGAGGGGTAGATAACAAGAGGGGTCAAAGGGCATCATTATCGTCACCGAAGATCTGAGACACTTTCTGTTTCACCGGTGTCACCACAAACGAAGAACCAGAACGGAAGGAGAAAAGCTAGAGTGGGGGAGACAAAAAAAGGGCAAGGTACTCACCGGAAGAAGTGAAGAGGTACGAGGGGAACACTAAGACACACCAAACAAATGAAGAAGGAGAACTAGGCGTATTGATGTCTGCACGGCGACTGAACCGGAGGAAAGACTTCGCGAAGACTGGTGCGAATCGAACTCCCAAGAACAGTTTTCTCTCTAGGTCATATACAAGAATATTCAGTGGGTATAGTCGTTGTATTGCCTGGTACGGTACCTATGGCTGCACGTTGCACTGTCCGGTATTCAGTGAACGCTTTAATTGTTTACCACGATTTTACGTAATTTTTTTTTGGATTTGGATCATCAGCATAATTGTTATTTATTATTATCATTATTATTCTTGTTTTAACACACATTCCTATTGTTTGTATAACAGTTTTTTAGTGTTACTTGTTGGTGCAGTGTTTATTTTGTAAAAACAATTCGTAAATTCACACGTTTTTGTCCCTGATGTTTAAAAATTTTGTTTACTAGATGTTTTTATTAATTTTAGACACAACATTTCCATTAATTGATCTTAAAATAATACCTTTTAAGTGCTTGCATCGAAAACGTTTTTTATATCATACATGGATTAATACATAACATACTTTACTATAAAATAGGTGGGTCAGACCGAAAGACAGGCCCAAAATTTATATTTTTACTAATTTAGTTGTAAGTACAATTTTTTTATTGGTCTGTAAAAATCACAATCTAAAGTTTATCTCCGTGGTCGCAATGTTTTATTTTTATAGCGTCGCGACGCAATGCGACGCTTGCTTTAATCTACCACCTTTACCTTCCTATAATGAGTTTTAAATAATTTTTATGTGGGTATAAACAATGTAAACCCAAACCAAAATCACATCATTATTTAATCACCAACAAAAATGTAATATACTGAGAATATATTAATGTACCAAATACCCGTCTTTGAAATACAGTTTTAGTTTAAAAAAATGTAATTAATAAAAACAAAAAATTACATTTGGTCAAAATTGCTAATATTTATTTTTCTGTTTTTATTAATTTATAAATCTAACCTTCTTTAACGTAAAACGGTAGGTATTTGTACTGCAAAGACGGGGGCCGATTTTTGAATGTAACGAAGAAGTAACGAAGAATAAACGAAATGGCGAATGCCTGGCTAGTGTTTGCTCTTAACTAATTTATTGATACTTTTTTTTTTGAAATAGTTAAAAAAAATTTCAACTTTTACAAAAATAATAATAAATATTTATGTAATAAAGTTGAATTTTCAGTTTTGACAATGGTAAATTGCGATAGCACAGATTTTTACAATTTTGCGTAATTTTTTGAATGAAGTAATTTTAAAAATTTAGATCATCAAGAGAATTAACAATTATTTTAATCTTCTCACGAATTATTATTGTTTACGTTAGCACGTGGGAGTGTTGTCGGCGAGATATTAGCAGTGATATGATAATTATTAGATAACGCGTAGTATGCTTCACAATAACGCGTTAAATTATTACGTTATTGATGTAATTTTGCAAGTATTGTTTTTGTAGATATAGATTAGGGTGGCCCACATTTTGCGACTTTTTTTTCTGCGGTCTTACCCTTTTAAAATGTTGTAAATGTCAAGAAAATGGCGTGTGCGAAATTTCAAGTCATTTAATTAATCCAAAATGGTGCCGCCAATGGAATAAAATACAAAGGTTTTTGAATTTTAAAACTTTTATTATCATAACTACCACTGACCTGACATTTTCAGCTGCATAGGAAAATTTTGATTTTTACCTATATTTTGTAAATTGCACCACTGTTGCAAAATAAGACTCAACGCAACCTACATAAAACTTCTTAGTTTTGACAATGCTTTATTTCAGATACATTTTCTTTAAATAAGCGTCATATTAAATGTGTGTTTTTCTACAAAATCAAAATTGGGCTATTAAAATTTGGGCGCATGTGATGCAAAGTTCATTTGTTTTTGATCCTGTATAAGATAACTTCATAAAATAAGTATTTTTGAAAACGTAGTTTGTGTCTGAAAGTAATACACCTTAATATTAAGACAAAAAAGAACACAGTGTCATCAGTAAAGTGTTTATTAAGTGGAAAATAAATTTTAGCTTAACTTAACGTAAAGTTTATCTATTTTCAACGATTTAATTTAAAACCCCTTTATTTATTTTTTATATTTTTACTTTTAGACACAATCTACGTTTTCAAAAATACGTATTTTATGAAGTTACCTTATACAGGGTCACAAACAAATGAACTTTGCATCACATGCGACCAAATTTTAATAGCCCAATTTTGATGTTGTAGAAAAACACACATTTAATATTACGCTACTTTAAAGAAAATGTATCTGAAATAAAGCATTGTCAAAACTAAGAAGTTATATGTAGGTTGCGTTGAGTCCTATTTTGCAAATGTGGTGCAATTTACAAAATATAGGTAAAAAATCAAAATTATCTTATCCAGCTGAAATTTTGCATGTGTATTAGAAACTGCATTTAAAAAAACTTTTTCTTATAACTCTTTTCGATATTTTCAGAAATAACCCCACTTTTGAATTATTTTTTGAAAAAAATTAATTAAAATTTGAGAGATAATGCGAATCACGTGACTACTATTTTTTTGCTTAATTTTCATTTCGATCGAAGCAGAACTTGATGCCAAAATCAAATTTTGAATAAAGCTATTAATAAAAAAATACTTATATGATGTGGACTTTACTGGTGACACTGTAGGTATATTATATTAATAAATTATACCTAAGAACTAACCATATTAAGTGTTTATACAAGTAGTTTGTTTTAATTGATTTTAACATCACTTTTAAACATCTTTAAATGTTTTTCTATATTCGCTTACAATTTGCAGTATACATTGACGTGGTTCTTCATCTTTTGTTAATATTTTATTATATTCGTCTATGATTTTAATACTCCTTTCTGCTGTATCATTTACTAAGTACTTTAAACTTTTTCACTACATTAAAATTATTTATGTACAGGGTTTTTCCGTATATTTTGGAGCACCCCTGGAGCTTTTATTTGAAGACCTAGAAAAAACTTTAAATAACCAAAGTTGCATGATTTCTCCTGAACTGCCAGAATTTGTTATCGGACAAAACAAATGAACATCGTGAATTTGTTTAATAATGCCAATGTCGATTTTTTTAAATGGAACACCCTGTATATTCATTTTTTTTAACTCCTCACTCTTTTCTGATTCCAAATATGTATATATGTTATATGTTTGTTTGATAAATTATTATCATTATTTATATTAATTATTGTTACTGAATAAGCATTATGTTCTAGCATGTTTTCCTCACACCAATATAGATTTTCTAATCCGCAATATTTTGAAATAAAATTTTGCCTAAACGACTAAAGTAAACATATAACATATATACATATTTGGAATCAGAAAAGAGTGAGGAGTTAAAAAAAAATTAATATACAGGGTGTTCCATTTTAAAAAATCGATATTGGCATTATTAAACAAATTTACGATGTTCATTTGTTTTGGCCGATAACAAATTCTGACGGTTCAGGAGAAATCATGCAACTTTGGTAATTTAAAGTTTTTTCTAGGTCTTCAAATAAAAGCTCCAGGGGTGCTCCAAAATATACGGAAAAACCCTGTACTCATCATTACTTTCTCAGTTTTCTAGAATCTCTTTTAAAAAATGTTTGGATAACCCTAGCCTTTCAAGAAATCTAAGAGTATTTTTAGATATAAATTACCAAAGTTTCTTATGTTCTATTTCGTGTGTATCACCTAATTTAACTCGTTTTTCACCTCCTTCTAGCGAGTCATCTTTTTCTAAAGTCGTTATCATATTTTTTTTATATTCAACAGGGATTTCGTTATCAAAGAACGATATTGCACAAATCTCAAAAGACAAGTACCACAGGCAATTTTTAATTTTTTCAACAGCAACTTAAGATATCTATGGATCAATAGTTTTATATTTAACTAGCGTGTACCCGGCATGCGTTGCAACCCGCTGGTATAAATACAAAACCGAACAAACCCGATATATTAGTACCCGGCATGCCACTCTCTGAAATTGCACCCGTGCGAAGCCGGCGCGGGTCGCTAATTATACATAAAAACCTTCCTCTTGAATCACTTTATCTATTAAAAAAAACCGCTTCAAAATCCGTTGCGTAGTTTTAAAGATTTAAGCATAAAAGAAGGGACGGACAGACGGGGACAGCGACTTTGTTTTATACTATGTTAAGATAAGATTTTTGGCAAATTGAAGATCTTGATATGGAGCTTTGTATGGACAAGGACCGGTGAACCAAGTCTGAACATAAACTTTGCCGATAAAAATGCACACATCTCTGATACTCTTCCTTTCCCTGACTGTTAGTGTGGACTGGGCCCTATAAAGATGTATTATTAAGCTATAAATAGCTTTCGCCATCCAGCGCATGATGGAACGCTCCAGGAGCACGAATAGTAAATTCTACATTGTCCTTCCCTTAAAAAGACTTTAGGACTGCTAGCATTTGAAGTTATCATAATTATTAATACCTAATGATTTTAACACAATTATTATTCTGTCTTCGCAATAGATTTTGAATGGTCTGATATTTAAATTTGGATTTTTTACTTTTAATTTTCCTAATTCAATCAACAGTAAATTCCAAAAAAAATATATTTTAGTAGTAAATAACTTTTGTGATAATTTCACGTGCGAAAACCGAACGTCATACTTGGAGATGTGAATTATGAATTATTTCTCGGTCCAAACCTGTTAACCAGCTGTGGGGATCACCAAGCAAACCCGCAAACCCGCAAACCCTACTAGGGGAGTCCCTAGTGACTAACGCATTAACCAGTCTGCAGAGCCGGCGTGTACTGGAATTGTGACTACAAGTATTTCCTAACCCATCATTTCTCATAAAAATTCTATGACTAATAGATGGGCCGTCATTTTTTCCGTTAGGTAAGTCGTATGCTAAGCCTTCAACTTTTATATTAAAAGGACGAAACAGCAGCCAGTTTGCCTGGGCAAACATATGTATTAAATATAACAAACCTTCTATACAGTGTGCATGACCAATAAAGTCCGCATCATATGGGATTTTTTTTTTATTAATAGCTTTATTTGAAATTTGACTTTGGCCTCAAGTTCTGCTTCGATCGAGATGAAAATTAAGCAAAAAGTAGTAGTCACGTGGATTCGCATTATCTGACAAATTTTAGTGTTTTTCAAAAAATAATTCAAAAGTGGGGTTATTTTTGAAAATATCGAAAAAAGTTATTAGAAAAAGTTTTTTTAAATGCAGTTTTTAACCCACGCAAAATTTCAGCTGCATAAGATAATTTTGATTTTTTACCCACCACTAAAATTTATTTTCCACTTAATGACACTGTGTTCTTTCTTGTCTTAATAGTAAGGTGTATTACTTTCAGACACAAACTACGTTTTCAAAAATACTTATTTTATGAAGTTACCTTATACAGGGTCAAAACAAATAAACATGCGACCAAATTTTAATAGCCAAATTTTGATTTTGTAGAAAAACACACAGTAAATATGGCGCTACTTTAAAGAAAATGTATCTGAAATAAAGCATTGTCAAAACTAAGAAGTTTTATGTAGTTGAGTCTTATTTTGCAAAAGTGGTGCAATTTACAAAATATGGGTAAAAAATCAAAATTATCTTATGCAGCTAAAATTTTACATGCGGGCTGGAAACTGCGTTTAAAAAAAACTTTTTTTAAAAACTTTTTTTGATACTTTCAGAAATAAACCAACTTTTGAATTATTTTTTGGAAATAATTAAAATTTGACAGATAATGCGAATCACGTGACTACTAATTTTTGGCTTAATTTTCATCTCGATCGAAGCAGAACTTCACGCCAAAGTCAAATTTCGAATAAAGTTATTAATAAAAAAAAATCCATATGATGCGGACTTTACTGGTCACGCTGTATAAAGGTCTTTGTTTTAATTGAAAGATCAAAGTGCTATTCTGACGCAAACCGATTTTATTTGAAGTTAACTCGCCCAGTGACATGGAATTAATACGAAAGATATTATAATTCATGAAAGGGTTAGGTTACAAAAATCACGCCGGCTATAAAAAATAAAATTATAATATTTTCAAGGTAACTTAGTTCAAGTCTATTGGGTAATATTTTTAAAAGTACAATATACCCAGGCGACAAATAGAAATATTGCCTTTCTCTATACAAATGCTTAAGCTTAAGAGTACCTATGTCAAATCCCCCAAAAACTCGTATGAAATTATTGTAAAGAACTACACGCGCTTAAAAAAATATTACGCATGCTGAATTTTTTAATAACTATACAGGGTGTCTCACGGCCGATGGTACCTTAGACGTTTTTGACGAACCAGTAAAGGAATCGTTCTGAAAATTTGGTCGCGTACATAAACGGTCATGCTCTACCAACCTAAAATATTTTTAACAATACAGTGTTACCGCTTCCACACAAAAATAATAGTAACTTCGATTTTTTAAATGCAACACCATATATTTTATTCTATTTTCAAAACCCCCATTACTTTCCTTACAATTTTTATTAACTCTACTCTATAGTTATCTCTTACCGTTTCTAAGATATAAATTAATTTCCGTTTTTTTTTTGTCCGAAAACGTCACTTTTAAAAATGCTGATAATTTTAAACTCTAAAACACTGAAACCCTGAAATTTGGTAAATAGATAACTAATACGATAGGGCTTTTTGCCCTAGTCCCAAATCTTAGTTGCAATATACAGAGTGGTTGAAAAATACACTTATTCTGGTAACTTGAAAAAGTTACCATAAGTCCTTTTTTTCAAATGTAACACCCTGTATATTATTACGGATTTGAAAAGCTGCTAAAATTTTACTAAATTCTTGTATATCATACCTGTACCTAACTAACTAGTTTAACCATTTTTTGACATATTAAGCATAATTTGTAAAATTTTCTATACAATTCAATTTTTATTCGGTTATTAGTTAGTTAGCCATGACAGAAACTGATGTTTACGTATGTTACTATGGTTATCGTTTTGACATTTCATTAAGTTTAGATACAAGATAGAAATACACTTTAAAGTCATGGCAGAAAACTATACAAATGCAGTTCTTATGAATTTATTTATTTTATTTGGACAATGTAATAGAATTAGCGCCAGGACATGTATAAAGTTTAACGAAATGTACTCTAATTTACGGCCAATGAATCTTAGAAAATTCATAAGGATCCAGGACAATCTTATTAAATGTTAACCAGGTAGTCAAATAATAAAAGATTATAACTAATAAAATGCTATTTTAACAGATGTTCAAAACGCTTGCCGTTTACATTCAAACACTTTAATATGCGGGTGTTGACTGTATGGATTTCAGGAAAAATTTTGTTTTAATGTTTTTTGCATGTTAATGCAACACATTGTCCAAATAAAATAAATAAATTCATAAGAACTGCATTTGTATAGTTTTTGCATGTTAATGCAACACATTGTCCAAATAAAATAAATAAATTCGTAAGAACTGCATTTGTATAGTTTTCTGCCATGACTTTAAAGTGTATTTCTATCTTGTATCTATAAACTTAATGAAATGTCAAAACGATAATCATAGTAACATACGTAAACATCAGTTTTTGTCATGGCTAACTAACCAATAACCGAACAAAAATTGAATTGTATAGAAAATTTTACAAATTATGCTTAATACGTCAAAAAAAAATGGTTAAACTCAATGATCTGCTACCTATAGATGCCGCACGCCATTCATAAACGCTATTTAAATCTGCTGCCAAAATCGTTTGTAGAAGAGAGGAGGTGAAGTACTTCCCCCCGGCCGGGAGTGGGGATTACGTTGCCGCCATTAGAATTTTACCTCGTTACTATGCGCTATCATATGGTCGCAGCGGCGTCTCGTGTCAGGGTTCACAATAAAATATAATTATCCAATCTGAAATCAAATATTTTTTAACGTTTGTGAAAAAAAAGGGTTAGTAGAACAGTAAAGTTTAATGTATGATAGAAAAAATGGTCCGCGGAGCAGTAAAATTTAATGTAAGTTAATAACTATTTATTGTAATAATTATTATAAGAGAAACTTTGGATAGCTATAATTATAACATTTGGTGAACTGAGCTGACCTAAAAATAATTACACTATGTATACTTAAGACACGGTTTTTACGGTTTTATTGAAATTTAAAAGAAAAGCAAAGTTCCTTTTACGTTAGGTACTTTTTAATAGCGAAAAAGCACAACAATAATTTTTTCTTCCCCCTAGCCACGCTTAAGCAGGATGCCTCTTTTTATTTCCCATCATGCCTACGAACTATACGAAGTTGTTCGCAAAGTTCCTTTAACATAGCTAAGCAAAGATATTTACTTTGCTTAGCTGTTTAAAAGCAGCAAATGGAAAGTAAAGTCAAAATTTTGAATACTCTCGCAAGATGGAGGTAAAGTCAAGTGACACTCTTTCAATTTTGCTCTATTAAACTTTTATAAGTTGGCATGAATTCCAGGACTGGACTTGAAAATTTAACATGTGATACCTTCTAAAACAATTGATGCAATAGTCTCATCGGTTTTACCGCTTTAATATTGCCAAATAATATTAATAATTTATTTTGAAAGTTATGTTCTATAAATATTATAATTTAAGGTAGGTAGAGTCGATTCAGCCAGTAAACCTGCAAGATGGCCGACCTGTCATATGACAAAAGTAATTGAAAATGCAAAAATCCATTTTATTTAGCTGGAATATGACTTTTGTCATATGACTCTGAAATCGACTTTACCTAATAATAAACATGAGTTTTTATATGGTTTAAAGATAGTGTCAAAATAGATTTAAAAACTATATTATATTACAATTACCTATTCAAACCTTGAAAATACTAAATTAACTGAAACGCAACTTTAAATAGGATTCTGTCACTCATATTTACAACAGAATTTTTTTTGTTTTATTTCTTCATATTATACCCAGAGAACTCAGAGCCAACTAATATTCTGTGATTATACCTATCTATAGGTAAAATACAATACCTACCGTTCAACATAAACTAATTGAATTCAGTCAGATATTACATTTTTACTGTCGAGGAAATCCCCATATATGACTTACATAAGGTACGTAGACCCAAAAGTGGTTTTTATGAAATTTGATGGTTATGATACAGTTACATTTTTAAATTTGTATGTGGGCTAACATAAAGTTAAAAGCTTTAATTTAGCCAGGGATTTAATTTTTCTCTCAATGGAAGCCCCAATTTAACAGTTTTTGACTTACGTAAGGTACGAAGACCCAAATACGGTTTTTATAGAATTTGTTGGTTATGATACAGTTACATTCCTAAACTTTTATGTGGGCTAACATAAAGTTAAAAGCTTCAATTTAGCCAGGGATTAATTTTTCTGTCAGTGAAAACTCTACTTTAACAGTTTTTGACTTATTACGTATAAGGTACGTATACCCAAAAGTGGTTTTTATGGAAATTGTTCTTTAAAATGCAATTTATTGATACGGTTATATTTCTAAACTTGTATGTCGGCTAACTTAATGTTAAAAAATTTAGAAATAAAACCAGCATATAATAATAATCATATATAGGTACCTAGGTAGGTATATATCTTTATTCTCAAGTAACTATAGTTTATTACAGGAATTAACTTACATATCCAAGTAAAGTATTTTTAACAAATAATAAGTAGGTTCAAGAATTAACAACTTATTAAAACAAACATTATCTAGGTACTAGATACCTACATAAATATCTAATTCAAAAAAGTTTTCTTTAAGAGACCTGATTTGAGTACAACTAATAAATTTCACAAAGTCATCACACGAATATTTATTTTCCAAACAGGTTAGGTACATGTTTCGCTAGTAGGTACCTGAGCATCAGAACAAAATAAGCCTAACATTGGTCTGATGATGCTCAGGTATGAGCGAAACATGTAGGTAACCTGTTTGGAAAATAAATATTCGTGTGAGACTGACTGTAAATTATTATATTAATGTCCCATTCCATGAAACAAAATCATTCTTTTTCCAAAATACGATATTTGTTGCCACATGCTTTTGAATAATGGGCTAAAAATAATAATATAGTGGCCGGCTAAAATTTGGCCGCATATGGAAAACTTACACAAGTATTTTGTCTGGTACCTACAACATATTATGAAATCCCATGCAAAATTGAAGAGTTAACGGCACGAACCCACGAACGTCATAAATGACGTTTATGGTTAAAGGTGATCAAATAGTGGCTTCCTTGTTTATTTTAGACTAAGAGTGTATCTGAGTTGTTTAAAGAATTCAATAAGCCAACCCATTTACAAAAGTTATACCTATACAGTATATCCATAATGTTCCTTAAATAAATAATACGTTTGATAAAATAAAAATGTAAAGTTTTAATTATTTTTCCCCACCTACCCACGCCTATGAATAGTTAAACCTAACCTACAAATAACCCAACTTTTTATGTACTCACCTATGAAAAGTAACTGCAGAATTATTATTATATTTCGCAGTCTTGCACACTTCAAATCTGTGACCCATATTAATTAGTCTTGAAAAAAATATCACAAAACACTAACAACACAGCAATTAATACACAAAACCGATAAACCGAAACAAATTTCAAACAACTTTCGAACGAAGAACGACCAAACTAAACCCTTAATTTCTCTGTGGACCACACGTCAAAGAAATTATGAATGAAAAAAGGCAGGCTCTCTTCTGACCAATAGGAACGCAACGTCTTATGTGTTGCCAAACTGCATAATTTTTAAGGGAAATGTCTATGGGTTTTTAGACAAAGATTTAAATTTACCACATAACGTCATATTTTTTTCTCTTCTGGAAGGTAAAACCTATAGATTTATGGCTTTAGGGATGAATAATATGTAAAATTATTAAATGTGTTGTTATTATTACTTTTAAAATATTGTTATAGCCGTAATTTATATATTGGTACTCTAAGAGTGTTAATATACCTACTTTTAAGAGGTACGTTTGGCAAACAAAGTGGAGGGGCGCAATTTGCCACAAAAGTTACTTCAGAATGGTATACGATTTTGGCAATAGGTTCGTTTGTTATTGCTTCATCTATAGGTAGCAGATCATTGGTTAAACTAGTTAGTTAGGTACAGGTATGATATGCCTGGTCGTAGCTCAGTGGTAGAGATGCCGCTTACGGCCGTGGCGATCCGGGTTCGATTCCCGGAGTGGGCATACGCATAATAAAAAAAGTATGACCGAATTTTACTTGGTTGGTGTAAGATCGTCTTTCGGAGGAGACGTAAAGCTGTCGGTCCCGGCCATCTCTGGTCGTTAAGTCACGCTAGCGGCGCTTGCGCGACCTGAAAACTCTAGCACCAGACTTGAGCACCACAAGTTACACGAACTTTACTTTACTTTACTTTACTTTAGGTATGATATACAAGAATTAAGTGAAATTTTAGCAGCTTTTCAAATCCGTCATAATATACAGGGTGTTATATTTGAAAAAAATACTTATGGCCACTTTTTCAGGTTACCAGAATAAGTTAATTTTTCAACCAACCTGTATCTTGTAACTAAGATTTGGGACTAGGGCAAAGAGCCCTATGGTATTAGTTAACTATTTACCAAATTTCAGGGTTTCAGTGTTTTATAGTTCAAAATTATCAGCATTTTTAAAAGTGACGTTTTCGGACAAAAAAAAACGGAAATTAATTTATATCTTAGAAACGGTAAGAGATAACTATAGAGTAAAGTTAATAAAAATTGTAAGGAAAGTGATGGGGGTTTCGAAAATAAAATAAAATATAACGGTGTTGCATTTAAAAAATCGAAGTTACTATTATTTATTTATGGAAGCGGCAACACTGTATTGTTAAAAATATTTTAGGTTGGTAGAGCATGTCCGTTTATGTACGCGACCAAATTTTTAGAACGATTCATTTACTGGTTCGTCAGAAACGTCTAAGGTGCCATCGACCGTGAGACACCCTGTATATTCGATAGGTATATTGTAATGTCTATATTTTAAATATTGTTTATTATAATACCTATAGAGAAAGTGCTTATTTAATCTTTTTATGCAAAGCAACGTAATGTGTGTCTGGTAAATGTATAAAAAATGCTGTAATATAATTATTATTCATATGAAATTTTTTTAGAGAACTTAATTATAGACTGTGTTGGGTTTGTCAAAATAAAATTCAGAAGTTCCGGTGTATCGTTGTGAATAGCTTCTATCATGATTTTTAAATTTTACATCTAATCCTAGTATTAATAATTTTATCCCTGTATATATTTGTAGTTCCGACTTTACTAATTACTTCTTAAATAGCTTACATTAATAGTTAGTTATGTACCAAGGCAGTAAAGTGATTCTTTATCGGACGAGTCTGAAATTATGAGATGAGCGAGCGAGGCGAATAACAGGCGAGTCGATAAAGACACTTTACTGACGTGGTGCAGACAAAATTTTATCGCCAACCGTTCAGAATTTATAATATAAAAAATGGAGGTATAACTCATCGCATTTTATTATAAAAAGGAAAACAGCGAATGTACACGTCAAAAATGACACGTCAGAAAATTTCGGCTGACCACGTGCGTATTCCAAAGCACCCCTCAAAAAATTTGACCTACTATTAATCGAGCTGTAATAGGGAAAGGCGTGACAGTGACAGACGATTTTTTATGACATGTCAAAAAATTTCTGCCGACCACGTGCGTATTCCATAGCACCCATCAAGAAAAAATTTGCGGCAGGTAATAGTATATTAAAGTACACGTTTCATAAGAAGCGGTTTTAGCGCACGCGTCTATTTTAAAAAACGAGCCACAAAGTGGCGAGTTTTTTTATTGACACGTGCGCTAAAACGCCTTATGAACCACGTGCTTTATACTATTTTTTCTATTTGTAGTTTTTTCAATAAAAAATACATATTTAAAAAGAAAATAAATCCGCAAATTTTTATGTCTAAATTTTATGTTGGTAATACTATTTTTTATCATAGTAACCTCTGGACAACAAAAATTATTTTGCGAACTGTCATTTTTTGATTTATTGACCCATTTTTACCACGATATTCTAAAGTTATTTTAGCGATATGAGATTTAAAATTGGACGGAATACGTTGTGTGATCCTTGTACATTCGGTACATCTACAGAGCGTTCGGAAATTTGGGCGATTTTGCTAATTTTTTTTGAATTTCAAAAGACGTGATTTTATGTCAATTTTTCAATTTTTCAATTTCAATTTTATTACCAACATCAAATAAAGAAAAAACGGGTATCAAAATAGCTTCATTATGAACTTCATTTCAAGTTCATAATGAACTTATTATAAACGTCAAATAGAAAAAAGTATTTATCTGCCGCATTCTGCCGCAAATGCGTAAAGTATTTTATTTTACAATAAAATAAAGTGTTCCTTTACTTCCGGAAATCACTCTGATAATAGACAGTTTTCGTTGTATTGGCAAATTCAAACGGTTAACCATAACGAATACGAATACGAAGCCGCTATTTGACAGATCGTAAAAATAGTTTTCGTTCAATTCGCTTAACGTTAACGTTAAGTCGAATTCGACAGTAAGCATAACAAATATAACATAACCTATCTTTAATGGTTTGTGTTCATATTTTCATATACGTTTTGTGCTATCTTTTTTGCTTGGTTTTAATTTCCTATAGTACCCAAAATTCTAAAACATCATGATAGACGAAAGGTTGCTTTTATTGGACTCATCCAGTGATTCGAATTTGCATGATGCCCTTCTCTTGGAGGTGCTTGATCGCCAGGACATTCAGTATCGAGCACAGTTGTATGGAAATTTCAATTTAGAAAACTATAATAATGCTGAATGCAAACTTTATTTCCGATTTGAAAAAAATCACTTAAAGGGACTGGCTGAAGCACTTTGGATTCCCAATAATGTAATAACAGGAAGCAACCATAATGTTTCTGGCGTGGAAGGTCTTTGCATTTTGTTAAAAAATGGTCATTACGCATGCGTTCCGTTTTCGCTATGGCTTTTGTCTTCCGTCCGTTAGCTCCCGCCACTTATCCGTAACGATAACGATAAATGACAGCTCAAATGTCAAAGTTGTCAAATAGCGGCTATCGAAATCGCTTTTAAACGACAACGAAAACTGTCTAATGTAAGGCTTTACTGCCGGTTGACGATAAAATATAATATCTGATCATTATTTTATTGAACGCAAAACTATAACAAATAGTTTTCTAGTTTAATCTACGACAGTGCCATTATGTCGTATTTAGCATTATCATTTAGATGTCATTACGACCTTCATAATAGCACTCAGTGCCATTATGAATTCATAATAACATCCAAATGTTAAGATACAAAAACAAAAAGAAAGTCGGTGCAAACTATTTATTTGTTATTATTACTTAGAAAGTAGGGAATCTATTACGCTTTGCGCGATATCTTCGACATCCGAAGGGACACTTTCGGATTCAGAATCTTCCATATTTAAATTATTTTTGGCCAACACTTTGCATACAATAGGAAATTAGACGGCAATAATGACGTTGCCGCTTTACCATAATATAGCCATGCCACATTTTCATAAAAAGAAACTAAAGCTATAACGTGCAAGGTGCAAATAATAGGATACATTTATTGGTTTTAAGCGGAGATATCAAATCCGGGTGATTTTAATTATTGTTTTCCTTTCGTTTAAATAATTTACATGTCTTATACAAAAAAGCACACGTATCGAAATATAAAATATATAATTGTATACCGTATCCGCTTAATTAGACAACATAACTATAAATTATATTGGAAACCAGAAGATATTTTATGCTCTTTTCATTTATATAAATGATAAATGATATGTTATAAATAACACAACAGTGACGTGCTGTTCACAAAAATTACGTCAATCCGTGCACTGTCTTTTGCTTTGTCATAATGCGCCTCTTATACTGAATTTTAATTAAATCTCATAGAACGATGATTCTTCTCGGCCAACGTCGTCTTAATTTACGCTCAAATAAAACTTTGCACTTGACATATTGTTGGGTCGTTATGATAAAAAGAATGAGTTGTCCATCTGGCTCCATCATTGCTGGTCTCAGTTAGTGGTATCACATTCATTTTCCAATACAGAATGTGCCATCCCAATTTTTATTTTTCCGATTTCCTCACAAGACGGGAATACTTTTAAGAGAAATTGCAAAAATTTACCACGACATGCTAATACAATTACGATGCAATTACTGATACGGCGTACAAAATAAAACAAAAATAAATATTTAACTGCAAGCTACTGACATATTTCATATTATTAGTGAATAAAATTGGAAGCAGCAATTATCGATATGCTCCAGATTTTAACTACAGACTACCTCCTCATTATAGACTTTTTTTATAGGTAACCCAATCTTCCGCATTTACATTGGTATAATTTGTTTTATTCCAATATGTTTTTTTTTTCATTTTAAGGTTAAATTATATAGCTGTCGGCTATAAGCAAATTCGCACATTGGGTGTGAAACGCTGTGATAATTGGAGCGCATTTGCCGTGTAAAAGCTTCTTCCGGTTTTGGAAAAAATACCGTTTTGACTAGGTATATTTCATTACACCTATGGGCTTATGTCCCATAAGACAACAGTTTCACTTTTTAAATTGTAAATATTCATAAGTTATATCACAAGAGGTGAATATTTTTTGACATTTTTGTGCAAAATTTCTGTCAAAAATTCGCGAGACAAAAATTCTTTAAAAATATCCCGACAGCGAAGCTGGAGGGATATTTTTTTTAAAGAATTTTTGTCGAGGGCAATTTTTATAGAAATTTTGCGGAAAAATGTCAAAAAATATTCTAAATAAAATATTTACCTCGAGTGGTATATGTTGAGATTATATACCAAAAAAAAAAGAAAAAATACAACGAAATGCAAGATTTTTAAAATGATTTATGTAGCTACTAGAAAAACGGACAAAACGAAACAAAACCTAAACAATTGACAAAGTAATAAAACTAACAGAAAATTAGTTATAAGTATTATTGTTAAACACACAGTTATTATAATAAACAGTAGTGGCTTGCTGGTGTTGCTGGAAACTCTTCGAGCTGCAAGAGACTGGAGCTTCGTGTTGGTCCAACCCATTAGTTGGAGGGTGACCTCTTAAACCTTGAATAGTGTTTTCGTGATGAGTTTTGTCCATCTGCAAGTATGGCTTTATGGATGCAGCACCACTATGTCCAGTTATTCTTATAAGAGTTTGTTCGCTCACACCTGCTTTGCTTAATGTAGAGACAGCTGTGGCTCGATTGGAATGGTTTGTGATTTTTTCTTTCTCAGTATCTAGTCCAATTTTTTGTGCTGCTTGTTTTGTCCAATTAGAAAGAGTATTTTTTCCAATGGGACAGTTTTTGTACCAATTTCCCATTTTCCAATTTGGATTTACTGTCAGGAATAGTCTTTGGGTAGTTATATTTTGCCCTCTTTTTGAAATTAGTTTTCTGTAAAGGCGAACTGGACATAAATCGGCATCTTTTGTGTTTGCCACTAACCATTTTGAATTTGAAAGCTTCTTGTCGCCGCCTTGGGATGTTTTTGAAAAGATTGGGTTATATTCCATTCTATTACTTTTTGTACCATCGCTATAATATTCTTCTCTGAAATACGTTTTTAGGCATGTCTCGGCCACTCCTCCTCTCCATGCTAATTCCACAGCCGCTATTTGATAGAACTTTTTCTGTAAATCCTCGGGGTTATTTTCGTCAAAATTTTTTACCATCTTTTTGAACTCGTCGTAGGTTAGTGCTCTTGCACTTTTCCGGTGATTTTTTGGATCAGCCTGAAGCAGTTTTCTTTTAGAATTTCTAGCCATACGTGCTTTTTGGAATTCAGGATCTTTAAAAGGATCAAATTTAATGTTGTATTTATTGAAGTACCTTTCTTGAAGCAGTTGGGCTGTTTGGTTCCACATTGTCTTGATAACCCCTTCCTTGTAGTCAGAACCATCTTTTTTCTTCATATTAAAACTCCAGTCTTCCAGCTGTATTATAGTTGTATTTTTGGTCAATATATACTGCCGTGTTTCGCAGAATTTCTCGAATTGGGTCCATATATACTTTTTTGTTTTTGTTGTATTTTCTGGGATAGTCTTTTCAGCGTTTTTTCTTATATTTTCGACTGAAACATTACCGAATCGGCAAGATTCCATTTTAAAAAAAATGTGACATGAATCTGACAACATCAAAAACTTGATTTGTTGAAAGGGATTTTTCATCAAATATTTTAAACTTGTTATGATGTTGTTATGCATTGGCATTGTTGTGGCAGGTGGCCCGGGGTATATCCACTTATGCCGGGTATATTCAGTATAATATGCATCTGATTGGTCGCAAAACAGCGTTTAATTGGTCAGAATCGGATTGAGGTATATAATCACTTATAATCTCCCTAGCAGCAGAATTATTACCGATGATTTTTTTTAAGGTCACGAATGGTTTTGTTGATGATGTTTTCCATTTAAGATCTCTATAAATTTGTGCATTTCTTACCAACCATGGTACCGCTATTTTTAAAAGTAAAGTATGATGAACTTGCACACCAAGTTTTATTATTTTGTAATGTGCCGATTAAACGTTATACAGACAATAGAAAAATGATGATAAAATAAAAACGCCGCCCGATATATACCACGAAATTTATTGGGAGCACAAGAGGATAATTCTTTTTTTTTTAATTTTGCTTAGGTATTTGGTTTTCTTTATGAATAATTAATATTTATCCATTATTTTTTATGGACTAAATGTGCCAATGTTTTTTTTTTATCTAGGTATAAGGTATAATAATGATTCGCTTTAAATAAATAATGTAACCGTATAATTAAAGATTTGGCAGTATTATATTCTCATTACCGAAAATAAATTTATCATATTTAAATAAGACTAATGGCTTTTGTTGATTGACGCAATATTAATATAAAAATTAGTTTGCCTTTAAAACACCTTATTATAGTGCAAGTACTTTTTTTTTTATAATAATGATCAATAAGTTCAACTAACCAGTAATTTGGTTACTTAATAAAAATGTTATTTTAGACTTCCTGTCCCGTGTAGTGGCATTACTGATATAGAAAGTATTTCTTTCCACAAAAAAAATGAGTATCTATTAAAATTATGTAATTTTTTTAAATCATGACAAAATTTGGACAATTTTTTAGGCTAATGGCAGGTCATCGTCTGAATCAAAATCATTTTCTTCCTTCAGGATACCCTCTGCCATGCCATATGAATGAAGTTTATTCCGTCCAAATGATTACTGCCGAAACGAACCGACGCGACGGCGGCCGCCCACATGCCCATCATATCGAAATTTAATTAAGGTTCGTTTTAACCGGAAGTTTGTTATTTGCGAAAAAAATTAACACACGTATAGTGATATTGAAGTTCGTACTTATACATTTGGTTCGTTATAAACGAAAGTTTGCAATAAGCGGGTTTGTTACAGGCGGACATTACTATATTTTGATATAGGATTATGTATATTATATGCACGACCAAAACCAAAACCCAATTTCAATAAAATGTTCTTTTGCATTTTAGATTAATGCGCGACATGAAGTAAAATATTTTAGAACAGTTTTGGGCCCCAAATTTGGAGCCCCAATTTAATATTTATGTACAAATACCGTTATATTATAACTTATGCCTTGTGGGTCTTTTTAATTGTAGCAAACATTCGTAGGACTTCTCAACGTCAAAATTAAATTAGGTAAAGTACTATAAAATCTTTTTAAGTAAAAGTTTGAAGCTAAAATAATTTCGGTAATAAAATAACTCAAAGGGTGTCAAATCCTTATAAAATTTTGTCCTTTGTCATTCTCATAAGCGATAAAGTTTCCTTTGTTCCTGAGAGTTTGCAAGTTTCAATTTTCCTATTCAGGGCACGTGGAAGTTGCACAAAATGGGGTTTACTTTATGAATTGAGACATTTTGCTTTTATCGATTTCGGATTCTTCGGAGATTTTGGTATTTTCGTTGCATAATCAAGTGTAAACTCGCGTAACTATAAAATAAACACTACAGTGTCTATATAAATTGTCGACAATTCTTTGACAAATTGTCGATACATCTTTATGTATCCGATATATTATATATACAGGTTAGCCCATAACTGAGGAGCAAAAATTATTTGCATCAAAGAGGGCTTGGATTAAAAAACGTAGGGCTTGGTTTAGATCACAATGATATGGGGATGATATATCTAACCAAATCTAGATAAAATTTTTGTCAAATTCATATTATGACATGATATGCCAAACTAATGAGTACTAAAAAAGTAGACAAATACAAATTTATTTTTGTTGTTTACAAAATTAGCAAAGTAAGAATATAAAGAAAGAAAAAGAAAAATAACTACATATATTCTGAGAGTTCACATAACCGGAGAGGTGGAACCAGGCTTCATCCGAAAAAAATGTCAGGTCTAATAAATCATTTATTTCTAATAAATTTTGGTTAAACCATTGAAAGTAATTCCTGCGTCTTTCAAAATCTGCGGCTTGTATTTCTTGAAATACTTGCACTTTATAAGGAAATGAATTTAGCTGCTTCTTAAGAATAGTCTTGCATGTTCCATAAGATCTTCCCACTTCTTGGGACAGACATCTTATACAATTTGTTGGCGTATTTTGCATTATTTCACGAACGTTTGCAACAAGTTCTTCTATTCTTACAGATGGTCTTCCTGCTCCTTTTTTGTGTTGTAAAAAACCTATTTCCCTAAACACAGCCACGGTTCTTTTCAGGCAATGATAAAAATACCCAGCAATAAAAGCAACGTTAGGAAAATGTTCGTAAAAATCGTCCATGCACAAACCCGGATTGTATTGCCACTCACAATTTACTCTAACCCCGTTTCAAAAATACACTTCAACCATGAATGTTTTGTGCTGTTCCGTAAAGCCCATTGTGTGAATTGTTTAAGAAATTGGAAAAATTAGCGATGAATCAAATTACTTGTAACGACTGTCAAAGATGACGGAATAACTGGTTGATTATTAATTCAGGTAGTTACTGACTGAGTTCCTGCTGAGTAAACTTTGTAAATGCGAAGTTCTAGTGCAAAACACTGAAAAGCCATGATGGACCCTTAAGGATAAATTTTTTATAAATGTTTGTTCTTAAATATTTAAGCAAAAAAAATATTATTAAACTTTTTTGTAACTGGAGGGCAATCAGTACGACATAAATATTTAAGGTACCAATAAAAACTGCATATCACCGATCTCACAGTACAAACACCATATAAAATACCACGTCGAATATTTAAGCCTTAGACGCTTATCACAAAGCTTATTACTAGTCTATTGTTTTTTTATGTGGTGATCATAATTGACCTTAAGAAAAAATTGTGAAACAGATACATTTTAAAGATATGGGCTAGGTTTTACAACTGAAATGGATTAGGCAAAGGTACACAAAGAAAAAATCAGCATAATTTTTACCAAATATTATTGTTGTGTTTGATTTTAAGCAGTATAAACATTATATCTTTAAACTATTAACAAAACGTCCTTAAGATCTGAGCTCTAGTTCGTGTGGTTTTTTTTTTGAGGAGAATCTTCTAAAGACTGGCACCCTGTGAGGCAGAGTAGTGTCGGATTCAACCCTGATGAGGATTTTAGTTTTGTCATGGTACTTGTTTATTTATTTGCAGCTTACTGTGAAGGTATTTGTGTAGATGTAAGGCTGTTGGTGCAGTGTTTCTGCTTTAAAAGAGATAACACGTACCCATGCTTTACGAATATGAGGACCCCACTATTTCAAGGAGAGTACCTACTTGCAGTGCTGATCTGAAGCAGTTTCGTGTGATGGTTTGGTGTCTATAATAGACATAGTTGTTGCAGCAACTTGCAGCAAAAAATCCTAGTAAAATTAAAAAATTTTCTGATATCTTTTGGGAAAATTATTATTAAGCGCTGTATCAAAGTATTGTTTTTCAAAATGATTTCTATAGTTTTTCAATAAAGCTCTTTAAAAATTTTTTTTTATCAAATCTAAATCCGCCCTTGACTTAATATCTAACTTAGGATTTTGCTTGCCCCCTCCAAACTTCCATACCAAGTCCGTCCCTGGTTTTCAATATAAATTGTAACACTCTCTATTTGTTTATTATTTGACTAGGACTTTTTTTTCGTGTAAATAATTTGACAATTAGTTGAACAATAGAAATAATTGTCTGTGACAAGATATTAAAATATTATCTCTGAAACCTCATATGGATCAAAATTCTTTAAGTTATTGCCACTGAAAAAAACTACGGTGTGGCGAAATTGCGAGGGAGTGATAAAAAAAAGTTATTAAACCATTTTCGTATTAATTGTCTTTATTTAGGTGCGGTAGTTAAAATAACCTTGCTCTTCAAATAGTTTCAGCGATTGTTTTTGGTTCCTTCATATAAATATTGTGTAATATGAGATTTTACTATGTTGATATGCGGATTTTTATCTTCATAGGGGAGAGTTAAGCTTGTTCAATGTAGTGCACTGTTCAATTTTTTCTAGCGCCATTTGGCAATGTATTTTTTTTTAAATTTTAGGTAATACCACGAGTGCATAAAATGTTCTGTTAATTTTGGAGCACGAATGATAAATCGGTATAAAATTTCCAGAATAAAAAAGCTGACACGTTTATTAACCTGTCAATGTATCGTATACAATATTTTGTATTTTCTGAAATAAATTAAATTAATATCAAAATAAAAATACATGTCGAATTTTCACTTAATTCAGGGAAAATACATATCTCTTATGGGTTTTTTTTACCAGGGAAATTTTGCAATGATCTGATACGTTGCGACTCAATAAAAACACATCAATTATTACACAAAACCAATGAAATGAAGAGAATTTCACATTGCTGTCAAAAAAACACCAAAATGATGTTCGATATACATTAACGCATCAAAAACATCAACATTTTCAATGCGAAACATCGTTTTTACGCGATGCATCGAGGCCAGGCGCGTATCTGGAGTTGATCTTTGGGAGGTAGGGTGGGTAACGATTCTGGTGGGGAGTTATGAAATTTTTTATTACAAGAAAATCAATCAAAATTTATTGCTCTCGATTTCTACCTGTCCAAAAAATATTGGCTCATGGGGGGGGGAAGGGGGAACTACGCCCATTTCCCCCCCCCCCCTCAAATACGCGCCTGATCGAGGCCATTTAATATTTGTCGATGCATCCATGTATTAGGCCTTAATTTTATTCGTAATATTTTACCGTTGCAGTTGCCTTTAGGTTTTAGTTGGGGTGTGAGCTTAGAATAACTAGAATTGTGATTTGATGAGTAATTGTAAGTACATTAAAAAAAATTTTTGGATGCATCGCAAATATCGATGTTTTTCCGCGATACATTTCCTGTAGCAGAACTATTGTCTGTCTAGTTTAAACATGTTGTACCTAATAGCCAATAATAAATAAAATAATATTGTATTTTTACTGTCCATTACCAAATTTTAAAAGTGGAAAAGGTCAGGAAGGCGAAGGCTTCACCTGTCAGTAGAATACTTAGTTTATAGCACAAAATTGAGACAAAATTACAGAAATTTTACAAGTGGATTGTATTTTTATAGATGGTGTTAAAAATTAGTTCAACTCCCCCTAAAAATGTATAATAATAACAACAACATATGTAATTAAGGTTATGTTGCTAATTGTTTGTGAATAAAAATGATTAATGGTTTTAGTTATAATTGCAGGTCAGTTTTGGGTAATTGTAAGGCAACAAATCACTCTAATTCGTATTACATTTTGACAATGGACAATTAAGAAGGAATGTAGTTTCATTTTTATAAATGACTGATCTTATTAATAAGTGTTAGGCCTTAAATATAATAAATAAATCATAACAAAGCCATAAACACCAACTGATTGCAAACTGAAAACCAGTAATTTTACTATTTTTTAATTAAACCCGGTATTATAAATAACTATCACTTATAATCTCCCTAGCACGAATGGTTTTGTTGATAGAAAATTATTCCGAGTCGAAGACAAACCCGAACAAACCGAGAAAAAAATTATCGGTAATAATTCTGCTGCTAGGGAGAGTATAAGTGATAATCTCCCGTTGCTATAAACAACGTAAACAAAAAGGAGCCTTCTAATTGGTTAAAAATAATTTGATGTAATTTTCAATCAAATATAGGCAATCATTAAGTTGGTGATAAGCCAATTTTTCAAAACAGTCCTAAACTTTTAATTTTAAAGTTCGTTTCGTAAAAAAAATCAAAGAGGTCTGAAATGAAGTCCACCTTGAACAGCGTGATATGGTTGCATGGTGCAGATAGTTATAAGGCTACTTCGACTCTCCTTTGACCGTCTATTATTTAGTTAAACTCCCTTAGTAATAAAGGTCTTAATAAGTAATTTTCCTACAAGGGATATTTGTCACCTCCTAAGAGAAATTAGATTTTCAATAATTAATTGTTCTTAATCCGGCTTTCCCATTGTGTCTAAGTTTATTGCCAGCATTTCTCCTTCTAATAAAATATTAACCTGTCTTATACCGGTCCATTATGTAACAAGATTTGCGGAGAATACATATACATATATACCCTTTAGGTAGACATGCACTGTGTATGTATATACCTGAATTAGTAATACGATGATACCTAAAAACATTTAATTTCTAATTTTGATTAGTATATTTTATAACATGGTTGTTTAACTTAAACTTACTTGTACCACCTCAACTCCAATGACTTCATTTCATCCTTTTTACCTTATAAATAGCCATCAATATTCTGTTTCCTCTCCTCTTCTCGAAATTAATAATATTCTTTCAAAAAATCAATATAGTGCAGTAAAAATAAATTACGACCTGGGCAAAATTGCAACACAAATGATTCTTTTTGCATTCCATTGTGAAAAGTGTCTATTTTAACATATTTAAAATCCCCATTAATCCTGGCCCCGGAAATCAGTCAAAATCCAAGATGGCGGCTGAATTTTGTATTTTTAATTACAAAATTTACAACTTTGTTTTCATAAGGTGTAACTTGGCAAAAATGTTTAAAATACAAAGATAAAAGTATAAAATAGATATTGAATAGGTAAGACAGTCATTGAATCACTCAAATTGCCTATTATACATTAGAGAAAACTTTATGACATGATAATATGCCAAACTAGACTTACAAGAAAAAAAAACATTATTTCAATGAACAAAAATTAAAATGATTTGGCTGTTTTTTTACAATTCATCATAATCTTTATCTGTACTTTCCATTTCTTCATCTTCTATTCGCTGCGGACTATTTTCACAATTTGTTTCTTGACACTGACCACATGAACTGGTACATTCCAAACCATTCTTTCGGCAACTACATTTCATGGCACCACAGCCGGTTTTGCAGTTACATCTTACTATGCGTAATATACTTCCAGGTGCTGGTAGCAAATCCATTGTTTTCAGTACATACATATTGTCATGTATACTCTGTCCTCAGTCTGTTGGGTTGAAGCCTTCTTGCATTATTTGTTTTCATATACAAATTTGCGAATATGCACGGAAGCTATGGTAATTGACAGCTGATTCCGTTGGGGGAACGTTCTGTGGCTGAACGAAACATTTTGCCTTCGATACTTTATTATTAATAGTTCTTTACCTAAGTGTATTTAGTGTATCATCTGGATTTCCGCCCAAAATACATACCATTATCTTCTTTCCAAATTCTTCAACCTGACTGGGATTAAGGTTTGTTGAGCTGAACGATAAAGTTCACGAAAGTATTAATCTTCAACAACACGTTTCAAAACTGATTGCTTTTCAATATGGAATATTCTGGAGGTGCTGTCACATCCTGTATCCGAATGTATAAAGAATAGACTGTTCGCTAAGTCATTTCCGAGCGAATATCTAATGGCATTGATATCATAAATGTTATTCTGGTTGAAAGATTTTTTTATCACTTCTGAAAAACAGCTTGTGGTATGCTTGATTACACCAATAAATCAGGAATACCAATAGGTCAGTGTCTTCTCCTATCACTGTTGTATTTTTAATTTTTGAAGCTTCCACTGCCGTTTTAACAATGTCAACATTAGCATCATCAACTGAATGAATTACTGAACAACCATGTTGTCGTATTTCTTTAGCGATTAGATTAATTATTTTCTGCGTGTTTTCCTTATTAGTGAGAAACATTTCCTGTTAATGTCATATCTGGTGTGAAGTTTACGGCGGGGAAAATTCTATTTGCAATGTCTTTTATTGTGTTTTCTGATGTATAACCATCAAAAACTACAGTTGCTTGCTCATAATTAGCTCACAAACGACGCATAACATCTTGCTATATCCCTGAATGTACTGTCATTACACCATGGCAGGCGATGCAGTACACATTTTTGCCAAGTTACACCTTATAAATACAAAGTTATAAATTTTATAATTAAAAATACAATATTCAGCCGCCATCTTGGATTTTGACTGATTTCCGGGGTCAGGATTAACGGGGATTTAGAATATGTTAAAATAGACACTTTACTTAATAGAATGCAAAAAAGAATCATTTGTGTTGCAATTTTGCCCAGGTCAAGGAAATTTTTTACACCATATTAACTGCACTAATACGGATTTATGAACGGACCCAGCACTGAAACCGCTATATATGAATTAACTAGTCATGTAACACACAAATTAGACAATAACAAGAAATGCCTTGCCGTATTCCTTGATCTAGCAAAAGCGTTCAATACAGTGCCGCATTCATTAGAGGCGACGTATTGGAATGTCTTAGAGAGCTACCTAAAATATCGACAACAAGTAGTAAAAATAGCTGATACCCAGAGTGATCTTCTAGGCAATAAAATTGGAATACCGAAAGGAACCGTACAAGGTCCAATTATTTTCATAACATACATAAATTCCTTAACAAAAATGCATATCAATAATGGTAACGTCATATCTTACGCAGATGACTCAGCGGTCATTTTTGAAGGTGAAACATGGGAGGAGGTTAAAAATAATGCTAAACAAGTAATTAGTACAATAAAACAATGGCTAGATCATTTTAAATTAACACTGAATAAACAAACGCTACTCGACCCAATTACTTTACAATGAAGATACTTTAAATGTACGATCCCTATACACATTAGCAGTCTCAATATTCACTCACAAAAAACCCGAACTAAAAAACCTATTAATCATAGATTGAACAACACGCAGATAGGCCTTATTAATTTAATATTTATTGCAATTTTATTTAACACATAAAAGACAATTTGTAAAAAATAAAATAAATACCAATCCCATTTTTAATTTGTTATGCCTCTAGACTACTCTAGAGAATAAATAATTAAATATTACACTAGCTGTTTTTAATTGTTTTGAAATTACATGTTTATAGTTTTTTTTACCGTTTTTATAAAATAAAGATGTTTAAAGTTTAAAAGTTTCGCTCCCTTTTCTTTGAAAACAAAATGTTTTATTAATATCACAGGGCCTATCTTATTTCATGTACAAATCAGAATTTGTTATTGTTTTTACGAAGGGGCCTATCTTGATTATTATTTATTTTTTACAAAACCCGTAAAACTTCATTCAAAATTGTTATGTCTTATCATTCTAGATTGATTTATCTAGGAAACTGTAAAAAAATAAACCTAATTAAAAAACTGCTGTCAATGCTGTATCCAAAATAAGCACCATTGATTTCTTTAAATAGCTCTAGTGTTGATGCACACTAATAGTGCAATTATTCTAGGTTAAGTGTATTTACATAATAAACTAGTTCCTAAAAAAATCAAAATGTTACTAAAAATTTAAATATTATAGAATATTTTTTATTTTGCGCTTGCAGGTTGCAGGGATTTAGTTCTCTAGGTGCAAATGTAAAACCCTATAGAAAATGTTAACTTGGTATTAGATTAGGTACTTTTTAGTACAAAAAATACAGTGTAATAATTTATAACCCAGTAGGTAATATATTTTTATTTTATTTCTATTTCTATTCTATTCTATTCTATTCTCTGTCAGCAAATTTCCTCGAAACCGCCCATACGATTTACTTCTATCTAAAAATATTGAAAGACCTATCCTTAAACTCTGTTTCTCATGTAGCAGATTTTCCGATAACCCATTCATTTTCAAAATATTCTATAACTTATGTTAGTATAAGTGGGTTTTAACTAACTAAAAATTATTTTCCCCAAAATAAAGGCCAAAATTAAAAATCTGTTACAGGACAACCATCGTTTGAACCTGTAGCTACCTGGTGATACCAAATGTAATGTGTATCTGTCTAATAAAATGTTTACTGGTGTCTTAGTGCAACTATTTTCAAAATATTTATTTTTGCGGTCGTTAATATAAGAGAAATTTACAAAATGTACTTTATTATTTGAAAGTAAACAAATATCTCTTAAAATAAATTCGATAAGTTAAGAGAGTTTCGAGTAAATGGTATATCTAAATATATGTCGCGAGTAAAAGCGGTAGGCTCTTAAGAAAGTTACATTCACAGAGGTAAATAATTTTTAGGAGACCATTTGTGTATATTTTGCTCTATAGAATGTAGTCAGATTTTAAATATTTAATTAATGGAAACCCTATCTTCCATTTTCGCGGTTAGTGCAAGAATGTTGGCTTTCTATCAAATATTTAAAGGTATTCTGCATTACGAGGTTTTAGCGGTAAACACAGTAAACCCTTCATTAATGGGGTGCTTAGGACGTGAGTGTCAGTAAATATAAACTGAATATTGCATGCCAAGCTGGTTACATAATATAACTAATGTTCTCGTTCTTTTTTGGCACTTTTTTTTTAATAAAAAATTATGTCAAGTACTTATGTCACAGTTAAAACGAGTTTGAACCAGTGAAGAATCTACAGATTGGTTAAATTTCCGCTAGTAAAATAGTTACTTTCAAATTTATATAGGCAAAAGGGCATTTAACTAACAAATACCTCTGGATCTGGATATGGAAAGTCTAAGATAAGCCTATGGAGGGCTTTAGGTTAGGAGTCCGATCGCAATACATTGGTTTCGGGCAAAGTTTTGGATCGGTAAAGCAGCTTTAAAAATGACCGTCAGGGGCGCATGTGTTCCTTTAAATCTGTAAAATGCATGGGTTCTTATGGGATAATCAACTGTTTTATTGAATTTAGTTAACTAAAACCCTCTACAGGCTGAGATATGTATATATTATATCTAATAAAGCTTATTTTATTAATTATTGGATAAAAATACCGCTGACGTCTATCAAAACCTGTAAAAAGTCAAACACTTGACGATCACTGCGCCGCGACCGGGAAACAGCGAACTAACTACTAAACAGGGACGTAAATTTAAAGAACAGCCATTTTCGATCGGACTCCTTCCTAAAGCCCTCCATAGATAAGCCATACAGCCCTTAGGCTATTCGGCATCGTCCAGATCATAGAAGGTGAACCTAAAGATTTAATTTGAGTCAATGATACCTCCATTATGTCGAGTTAGATTGGCCAGTACCCACCTACTTGATTACGAAAGATGTGCATCCATATAAAGGTGTGTCGCTTAGCTTTAGGTGTTTGTTTCCGTAGCTGTTTGAATACCTATGGGTATTTGTAATTTTTGTTTTGGACATTATTTGTTAGAAGTACCTTGATAGGGTAACTATTTCCAGAGTCCATAGTCAGTTTTTCGTCCAAAATATTTTTGAAATTTTTGTGGGAATGTTTTTTTTATTATTATTATATTTTCGACAGTTAGACTGTAGCTTGGTTCTAGCCCACAAATCACTGAAGGGTCTTGTAACGTAAAAGCCTGTGAAAATATTTTTTTTAAATAAAGTTTTTGTTTGTTTAAGTTCCCGCCTTATAAAAATATATGATAACAAAAATTGATATTTACTTTTTCTAAAAAAAAAACAACTTTATTTATTATTCCGGAGAATAAAGCCGACAAGAATGTGTTTTATTACGGAGAGTCATAAAATGTCCCTCAATAAAAAAGACATAAAAGGAAAATTCCAATAAACTACTTACAGTCGCTGATTTTGATAAAATGTGACATGTTGTTCTTTTCAGATAATCAATTGTGCCTCATGGCAGCGGATAAGGATAAACGAGCGGGCGGAAAAATCGGATTCGAAATAGATATTATCATCTTGAATTTTTTTATAACTTTGAAGGGACAACACTCTGCGTGTATATACTATATTTTTTATTGCTGGTTTATAAAATTATGTACCTGCCACTAAAACAAAATATTATAAATAAAAGAATAATATTTATAGAGGAAAGGAAGGTAATTTGGAATAGTGTTGGTAATTTGGAATACTTGCGTTCCCGCGATACTTATAGCTCCATCTAGTTAAAAGCAAGCGTATTACGTTTATTTACCTCTATATTGAACATATTTAAGGTTAGCACGTGTTTATAAATCGCAGTTTAGTAGTGGCAGCCGACAATCACCACCACGGGGATGAAGGTGGGATTGGGCAACCCGCAACATCTTGCCACCGGATATGTCAGCCACCTGGCCATATTTGAACGTATGTGCAAAAGCAATTGAGACGTACGTGCGATTAAAATTTGACATCGTTGACGTTTCGTTTTCGTAACCTATCTTTTTTTAGACCGCCTTGTGGAAATGTTTTATTTTTTTGTGATTTTTATCGCACCGGCATTATTATTTATGTTAAAAATGTCACTGAAGTTCTTAGTATTTCTCTGAGTAAGTACTAAATATTGTAATATTATTATTAAGCTAAAAATATTGCATCCGAGAATATTTCTTTTACTTCCAAATAATGTTTCTTGGAGGGATGATTTTTTATAACCTTTGAAATTGAAAGCCTACCTGACTGTGAAACTTGCTAATTTTTATTCTAGCGACGTTACTAATCAGTATTTATGTGTTTCATTTAAAGAATATGATGAAAATACTAGACTTACTTATGCCAGTGACAAACTAGTTCGCTTACTCGATGTAATTCCACGAGAAATTGTATCGTTTCCTTAATAATAGTGCATTGCTCACTTAGAAGATACATTTTTAGATATTTATGAAAATGAATTTCAAAAATTTAACTTCTGTGAGCAACACGACATATGTAATGAAATTGTTAAATTATATGTTCGATTAACAGTTTACAAATATTTAAGAGATAAAAATACTCAAAATCAAACTTTAAGTGCTGGACACTATAAAAAGCATAACATTTTTAATAAAAGTAAAGTTAATGACCCCAGTTATAAAAGATTTAAAACCAATTAAACAATTTTCTCAGTTTTTATTTAAAAATAATTCTTGTTTTAAAATACTTTACTAATGTATGAGATTATTCTGCCCAATTTTTTTTGTTTCATGTTAATGCACACCTACAAGACTAGCCCAATGTTGACCTCCACCGGAGTAAGACTTGCCCCACATGAAGACCTAATTTTAATAACGACCAGCCCTATAGTGCAAAATTGAAAAGCATAGGCAAGGAAGCCATTGAACAACACCACGGTGACTCTAAACTTGTACCTACTAAGAAGGGTGATATATCACTGGTGGATACCTTAGATGCTTCCTTGGCTTATATTTTTGTACAGGCCCAGGAAGTTAGTCGACTCTGAATACCACCTTTAATCCCTTAGGAAACTTTTATTTTTGATAGTACAATGTTCCGTAACTAGTTCGTACCAGAAGTTCATATAGTTATCAGAAATTCGTCTTGTGTTAGACTCATTGGAAGTTATGCCTTCTGCATTAAGATCTTTTTGATCTAAACTTGAAATAAATTATAAACAAAATATGGTCGTTTTTTTTTTCTAGAAAAGTCTTATTGTTTTTTATAGTAAATTAATTTTTTTAATGTTGTTTGCTTTGCTGTTTTTAATCGTTGAATAAACATAATTTGTCTCAGAAAATTAAAAAGCAAAGTAAACAAACATTAAAAAATTAATTTACTAACCTGCAATTAAAATTAAGCGTTCCCCGCCTTCCTCACCCCCTGCCACCTAAGATGGCGATCGGTTAAACGTCATTCCCGTTTCGTTCAATTAACATGCAAATAACGTTTCTCTTAGTTGGTGTTTTGTGATCACCACAGTGCTATTTAAAAACTTTTTTGGTGTATTAAAACCATATTTATCTAACTCATCCTTGAAAATTATAATTTTATTTATTTTAAAGGGTTTTTAGGGATCTATATTATGTTTATTTTAAACAATATTTTTAAATTAGGATCTGGGTAAAGCAATGATTTTGTTGATTTTTTGGAATGCTGTAATGTTGGTAATTTGGAATACTGTTGGTGAAGCTAATTTGGAATATTCCAAATTGCATTCAGTTTTGTACACAAAGATTGATTTTTTCATGTCATGAGTTATTGTAATTTTTTTCAGATATGTCGTCACCACATAAGCACAAAAAACGCAAAATGTGGAATGCCACAGACAAATCAGAAGAAAGAAATTTAAAAATTATGACATTGAACCAAAAATTCCACAGAAACGAACAGTATCTAATCGTGGGCGAAATGCATCAAAATCTACCATTATATCGAGTTCTCCATATAAGCAGGAACTAGAGGAGGCAGAAAAAAATAAAACAAAGAAAATACAAAACAAAAAAGAAAAGTTTAAGAAATTGAAGAAGAAAGATTCAGATAGGTACTGACACAAGCTGGTGCAAGCTATTGATCTGCCTCCTCGGATGAAATGGAACTATTTGAAGAACCGACAAAGCCCACTGAGGAGGATGCAGAGTAGAGTGTTTCTTTTGTAATGGCAAGTTTAGCGAAGATGTTAGGGGAGAAAAATGGGTCATGTGTATCATGTGTGATTATTGGGTGCATAGTGAATGTGCGGGTTACGAAGCTGGAACGTACATTTGTGACTATTGCAAGTAGACTTCTATTTTTAAGTTCTTTATTCGTTTTGGAAGGTGTATCTATAAGCTACGGCTGCTGCAAATTTCATGCATGTAATTTGGAATACACTATCCCAAATTACCTTTAGGTTATCTTTTAAGGTCAAACTGTTCATTTTTAAGTTAAGTCCAAATATCTCTTTTTGTATTTCTCAGAATTTTATAACAAGTTAATGTTTGGAAATACATATTTTTCTTAAATCATTTTACATATTTTAATCTCTTATTGATAAAGAAATTTTTTTTTAGAATTTTTTTTATAAATGGTATGCCAAATTACCTTCCTTTCCTCAATTATATTTACTAAAAATTATATTAGAAAAAAAAGAGAAAGACATCATATTATTAAATACAAACTATTGAAAACAAAACATGTATATTTCATAAATAGATAAATAAAAGCGCTTAGAATCTTCACTCTTTATTTAATGTCTTGTTAAAATAATAATATTATACAAAATAAAATATTATTACATTTAAAAAATCAAAATTGACCTTAACTTCCGATATAAACGAAAATGACAGACCGGATAAAAGATATTTCAAAACAAGCTTAAAGCTAAGTACCGAAGTTTCGAAAGGATGGTTGGTTAATAGGATAATACAGGTTTTTTACTTTTTAATTTATGCTATATAAAATTGTAAAGTGACTGACTGACTGACCCCTAATCCTAGAATCATGAAATTTCTAGGATGTATTCCCCTTATAAGGTAGCAGAGAATACTGTGGCTAGACCACTGGAATCAGTCAAAGAGGAGACAGATCGGATAGCTGAACAACTTGCGTAAAGCAGATGGACAGTGCTGACAACTTGTAGCATCTCCAGGCATTTGTGGCCCCTACTAGACGGCAGGAAAACCGCAGCGCTATTACAGCACAGTCGAAAGGACCTAAGAAACATCACTGCCGTAGTCACCGGACATTGCCTGTTCGGTAGACACGCCGAACGTATGCAAATTGCAAATACCAGCTAACGACTTCTGCAGAAGGTGCAGAAATGAAGAAGAGGAGGAAAGTATTCAGCATTTCTTGTGTGAATGCGCCGACCTCGCGAGAAGAAGGTTCAATGCCCTGAGCGAACCATTCTTTAATGATCTGGAGGAAGTGAGCAGCCTACAACTGGGTCGACTTACTAAGTTTGTTAACAGCAGTGGCTGGTTTGAATGAGCTGTCAAGATTATTCTACGATAGTGTTAACCATAATGAAGCTGATGCGGATAGGTTCCGCGGAACATGTGTGGTACCACAACGGTCCTTATAGGACCACGTGTGACTGTTTGGACAATGCCAGAGGTCTGCCACTCTAACCTATAAGGTAGGCATCCACTCATTTCTTGAGAATCTACCCCTTAAGGGGGTAAAACCGTGGGTTGAAATTTCTGTATCTCATAAACTAAAGGTGGTTGAGACTATCTGTCTATAACTTTAAGCTAGTTGGTACTAAATTATTTACTCTGTTAAAATAAGCAGGTACGTGTGATTTGGCCCTCAGGGGGCAGAAATGGAGGGGGTAAGTTTCCAACGCAACCGCTAGGGAAAAAATATATAAGTATAGAATTTTTGACAAATTCTTCGTTTGGAACCCGCGAGTTATAATGTGATGAATGATTTTGTCAATTTTAAATATTTGCTCTTATTATGAAAACCAATTAGGTAAATTAATCCATTTTATTTGTGGAGCAATATGTTGTTAAAAAACGACCTCTTATGTGTCCGCGCAAATAATATATTTTAAGGATTTAAGGATTTCTTATTGTGGTAACCTACATATATTTAAAGAAAAATCTTGAACTGAATGATTTTTCTCATTGCAAATAAATACGCAGTTTTCCTGCGTAAAAATTTATTCCTTCTAAATTTATGGATATTTTAGGGTTTGTTGGTATTATTTAGGTATATGTAGGTCCCTTTTGATTTAGATTCTCCTTCCCGCATCCCAAAATAAACAATGTTTTTTTCCTTTATGGATAAAAAACTGAAAAAGATGTGTTATACCGTACCTTTCCCACAATAAAAAAGATATAAAAACCGAATTCCAATAACCTGCAGCCACAGATTTCAATAAAATGTGACATGTTGTTCCATTCACATAATCAATGGTGCCCCGAGGCTACACTACGAAATAAACAGTCAGGCGGAAAAGTCGCATTCTGAATAAAATCACCTTATCTCTTCTTTAAAAGGGGTTTCTCGTGGAAAAAGACGACATTTTTGCTTTTATGTAAAATAATACATACCTAAAAATACCTCGTGTTGTTTTCTTGAAAAGTCAGATAGTATGGAGCAAAAAAAAATTAGGGAACATCATTTAAATGATATGAAAAATATTTTTTACAATTCCATGACCGACGATTTTTGCCATCCTACGAACACATGTCATAATAATATTCTGTCTGAGCAGTTATCGTGAACCAATCACTTAAATCGATCATAATATGCACTGATAAATGCCATCCAATAACTACTAACTGGCATAATAAAAATTGTTCTCTTTTATTCCATGAAGAAATGTATGTCATAAAATGGAAAATTGCGAAGAATACAAAAACATGTAAATCATATACAGGGTTTGGTACAGGTGGATAACTTAAAAAATTGAATTGAAAATTGACAATTGCGACGTTGCCCGATTTTTAGTTTTTTCTGTAACTCAAGGAATGTTTTTTTTTTCAAATAAAACTACTCTTTTTTTTATTGAATTCGATTCTTCCCATCTATATTACCATTTCCTGATAGTATCAAATGTTTATCTCAAATAGTTCTATTGAAAAAAAATTAATTAGTTTCAACTCTAACTCTAAAAAAATCTCTTCCATCTATTTCTATAATCTATTTCCATTTAAAAACTTTTCAAATAATGTGAAAAGAAAGATTGGTAGATACAATGTACCTAATAGTATCGATAACGAAAACAACAACAAACAACTACTAACAATAACATAGCTAGTAAAAATTACTTACATATTATCGATTTCATAAACAAATTAATGTAGTATACTATAATATGTAAGTAATTTTTACTAGCTATGTTATTGTTAGTAGTTGTTTGTTGTTATTATCGTTATCAATACTATTAGGTACATTATGTCTACCAACCTTCCTTTTCACATTATTTGAAACGTTTTTACATGGAAATACATTGGATTTTTTTAGAGTTAGAGTTGTAACTAATTAACTTTTTGTCCCATAGAACTATTTGAGATAAAAATTTGATACTATCAGGAAATGGTAATGTTGATGGGAGGAATCGAATTCAATAAAAAAAGAGTAGTGTTACATTTGTAAAAAAAACATTCCTTGAGTTACAGAAAAAACTAAAGATCTGGCAACGTTGGTAGTTTTAAAGAAAATTAGCCGTTCCGGTTATTTCAACTAACCCTGTGTAGTCAAATTACAAATAAAGAAATGTGGCAGAAACTTTAATATTAATATATGGTTATGTTTAGTCCATAAAAATCCAACCAATAAATCGAACCATTGCATTGGTGCAGGTGACTATGTCTCTTAAAACTCGAAGTTATACGTTTGATATTATTCGAGAATTCCATTGTGCATTGTATTACTCTTTTATTCGATAAACTAGCGTATTACTTTTATAGGTTTCTAATTCTCCGTAACTAATAACCAGTAGTCAACAATATGAAGTTGAAAACTAGGAAATGCTTGTACCCACAACGGTATTATAACGAACATCTGTAATCTCCCACGTGTATCAAAGCAAATTTTCATCCCTTTTTGTAATTCGAACAATAAAGGAATTACAGTTTATTATGTGTTTGCATTGGAGATACAATCTAAAGTTTACTAAATAAATAGCTATTTATAAGCAGCATTAATAAATAAAAGCACTTGTTTTTTACTGAACTTTGCATGTTTGGAGAAATGTCCAAAATTGACTATAACCTTATTTTAGATATGGAGAGAATAATACCTCTTTGGGGACAATTCGTTTATGAAGAGTGTTAATCGAATACCGATCCTGTACTGATGAAAACAATAGAGTTTGAAACAGGTAGTGGCATCGAACCAATCTGAATCCTCTGAGCATTTTAATATCTAACAATATTAGATGAAATAATATATGGTCTTATACCGTGCGAGCAAAAATTATTTGCATCAAAGAGGGCTTGGATTAAAAAACGTAGGGCTTGGTTTAGATCACAATGATATGGGAACGATATATCTAACCAAATCTAGGTTAAAATTTTGTCAAATTCATAACTATAACGAGTAATAAAATAAGTAGACAAAAACAAATTTATTTTTTAGGGAAAAGAAAACCATAAAGTCTTTCTCCACAATTTTAATTCAGTAGCTAATAAGCTAGAATCGACATGTTTCGAGTGTAGAAACACTCATCATCAGGATGTTAAAGTAAAAATTATGAACAGCTGATGTTGTTAGCAAAAGAGAAAATATAATAAAGTTAAGGTGGAACTAATCCATAATGGAGCTTTCAATAGCACGCATAGGGAGTGAGAAAATTTGTTTGCAGTCAAGAGGTGAAAATCTATCAGCACGCTGAAAGGTCCGGGACCAGTAAAAAAGCCACTGTGGGCGGGAAATGAAAGGAAAAACAGGACATATCAGTATGTTTCAATGTCAAATGAAGTGCTTTGTGGAAATCAGTTCAAGTGTGTGTGATAAGAAAAATATAGTTTGATTTGATTAGAAAAATTCATCCATGTCAAAGAGGTGTGAAAGAAAAAGTCAGATATGAAGGGGGGGAGAAAGAGAAATTGTGTTTTTTTTTATTTATATTTTAGTATAGTTGCTTTCTGTAAAAGATAAAGAAAAAGAGATGTAATGAATGAAATGTAATAAAATAAGTTAGATTAGCTTACCATTTAGCTTGAAGAAAAATGCTGTTGGGGTACTAAGCTTGTTACGGCCCAGTTACCCCAGCAGGAGTCAAAACTGACACATATTAAAGAATTGAAATAAAAGTTATCACATTATCAAAGGAAACTTTTGATGTTTTTATAAAAAAATTTTGAAAATAAATTTTTTATTCGTTTTTCATGAACATCCTAGACGGAAGTTCGCTGCGACCAGCACGTGTCTAACCCAAACGGGAAATGAACTTGAACTTGACATTGAAAAGGGGGGGAACAAGTGACATGTATTTTCGCGGTCAAATTAAAGTATTTCAGTATGCTAACAAAATCCACCTGAATTAATAGAAAGGTATCGAGGGAAAGCTCAATTAAGGTTCACAATAAACACTAAAATAGTCAGAAACAATATATCCATAATTAAAAGGTTTTAGTACATTTAAAAAAAGTTGTTGTTCAAATGATTAAAGAATATGTGTCCTAAAAAATTCAGTATATAGCGATTGGTAGGTTAATAAATAAAAGGTGTGCCTCGGCACTTCGATAAAGCAGAAGATAACTATCTCAGAGCCATCCATGGGTGAAAAGCAGTAAGAAAAAGACAGTTTGTTGTGTCGGTAAAATAGTATTAATAATGTAAAAATCAGTGGTCGTGGCACGGTGCAGACAACATCGTGATCACCCCAATGTACTGGTAGACCGCCTACAAGGAACAGAGCTAATAAGAATAAGACAAGAAATTAATGTAAAAATGTTAGGTTAGGAGAAGTGCTGAAAGGTAATTAGTCATGGATGGCCCCAAAACAGATTAATCGCTGAAAATTAATTAAAATAAATTAGAATGAAGAATAAAAGGCCGAAATAGGGTAAATAGCATTAGAGGAGAGTCAGTCAAGATGTGAAAAATTTAGGGAATTAAAAAAGCTTGTAGAACTATGTTGAATTTGGTCATTAAGACAGATTACATTTAGGTTATTTAGGGTTTTGTTAATTTCGAGGATCTCGAGAAGGTCTAATTTATTACCCTTATTGCAAAGATGTAGATATTTAGTGTGAGAGTCTGGTACAAAGTTGTGTTTACTCGAGTGAATATGTCTGGAAAAATTAGATTTTATTTTAGAGGGTGAGAGATTCTGATTATAGGCCTTTTCTAATTCCCCTGTTACAGACTCGGCATTTGGCTTAATCAGATTCTACCTAACCTAACTAAATTCAAAAGTTCTTTCTCAGTCAAAAATTCTTCAGACCTCGCTAGAGACCTTACAAACATACATATTCCTGACTCTTCTTTACTGGTATCTTTCGATGTTGCTAACTTATTCCCTAGTATACCCCCAAATGAATGTTTAAACCTAATTAAAACACTTCTTGCGGATAACTCTAATTTAGAACTCGAACATGTCAATAATATTTGTACTTTAGTAGACTTGGTTCTCAAACAAAACTTCTTTCAGTTTAACAATCGATTTTATAAGCAAATTTCCGGACTTGCTATGGGTTCAGCATTATCCCCGCTACTCGCAGAAATCTTTATGTCTTTTATTGAATCCAAAATAAAAACCCACCCTCTTTTCAAACATATTCTTTTCATTAAAAGATACGTGGATGATATCTTTGCAATATTTACCGGCACTAAGGACGACCTTCATTCTTTCACCAATTTTTTGAACTCTATTCATCCTGCTATAAAATTCACATCCGAAATAGAAGTGGACAACTCGATCCCTTTCTTAGATCTAAAACTAACCAAAAAGAACAATACAATTTCCTTTTCTATCTACCACAAACCAACCAGTACAGATTCCATTATTCCATATCACTCTAATCATCCGGAAAATCAAAAATTTGCTGCCTTCCACTCATTCTTTTCTAGACTTTTTGCTATCCCTCTTGAAGACAAAGAATTTAAAACTGAACTTAATATAATCAGACAAATAGGTAATAATAACGGCTACCCTCCAAACCTCATCAACAAAATATATTATAAACATTTAAACAAATCCCTAAACAAAAATCTCCTCTATAAAGACATAACCCCGAAAAAATATTTCTCATTACCATTCTGGGGTCCAATTTCATACAAACTAAAGAAAATCTTCAACTCTTTTAATATTGACATTGCGTTCAAAACACAACATTCTCTAAAGAAGTTCCTGGGTAATTCGAAAGACCGTGTTCCTATCTCTGATAGGTCGGGGGTATACAGCATATCCTGTTCTACGGAGGGATGCACAGCTGTTTATATTGGTCAGACAGGTCGTAGGTTCTCTACCAGGGTCAAGGAACACTGCAGGGAATTAGAAAAGGCCTATAATCAGAATCTCTCACCCTCTAAAATAAAATCTAATTTTTCCAGACATATTCACTCGAGTAAACACAACTTTGTACCAGACTCTCACACTAAATATCTACATCTTTGCAATAAGGGTAATAAATTAGACCTTCTCGAGATCCTCGAAATTAACAAAACCCTAAATAACCTAAATGTAATCTGTCTTAATGACCAAATTCAACATAGTTCTACAAGCTTTTTTAATTCCCTAAATTTTTCACATCTTGACTGACTCTCCTCTAATGCTATTTACCCTATTTCGGCCTTTTATTCTTCATTCTAATTTATTTTAATTAATTTTCAGCGATTAATCTGTTTTGGGGCCATCCATGACTAATTACCTTTCAGCACTTCTCCTAACCTAACATTTTTACATTAATTTCTTGTCTTATTCTTATTAGCTCTGTTCCTTGTAGGCGGTCTACCAGTACATTGGGGTGATCACGATGTTGTCTGCACCGTGCCACGACCACTGATTTTTACATTATTAATACTATTTTACCGACACAACAAACTGTCTTTTTCTTACTGCTTTTCACCCATGGATGGCTCTGAGATAGTTATCTTCTGCTTTATCGAAGTGCCGAGGCACACCTTTTATTTATTAACCTACCAATGGGGGTCGCTATATACTGAATTTTTTAGGACACATATTCTTTAATCATTTGAACAACAACTTTTTTTAAATGTACTAAAACCTTTTAATTATGGATATATTGTTTCTGACTATTTTAGTGTTTATTGTGAACCTTAATTGAGCTTTCCCTCGATACCTTTCTATTAATTCAGGTGGATTTTGTTAGCATACTGAAATACTTTAATTTGACCGCGAAAATACATGTCACTTGTTCCCCCCCTTTTCAATGTCAAGTTCAAGTTCATTTCCCGTTTGGGTTAGACACGTGCTGGTCGCAGCGAACTTCCGTCTAGGATGTTCATGAAAAACGAATAAAAAATTTATTTTCAAAATTTTTTTATAAAAACATCAAAAGTTTCCTTTGATAATGTGATAACTTTTATTTCAATTCTTTAATATGTGTCAGTTTTGACTCCTGCTGGGGTAACTGGGCCGTAACAAGCTTAGTACCCCAACAGCATTTTTCTTCAAGCTAAATGGTAAGCTAATCTAACTTATTTTATTACATTTCATTCATTACATCTCTTTTTCTTTATCTTTTACAGAAAGCAACTATACTAAAATATAAATAAAAAAAAACACAATTTCTCTTTCTCCCCCCCTTCATATCTGACTTTTTCTTTCACACCTCTTTGACATGGATGAATTTTTCTAATCAAATCAAACTATATTTTTCTTATCACACACACTTGAACTGATTTCCACAAAGCACTTCATTTGACATTGGAACATACTGATATGTCCTGTTTTTCCTTTCATTTCCCGCCCACAGTGGCTTTTTTACTGGTCCGGGACCTTTCAGCGTGCTGATAGATTTTCACCTCTTGACTGCAAACAAATTTTCTCACTCCCTATGCGTGCTATTGAAAGCTCCATTATGGATTAGTTCCACCTTAACTTTATTATATTTTCTCTTTTGCTAACAACATCAGCTGTTCATAATTTTTACTTTAACATCCTGATGATGAGTGTTTCTACACTCGAAACATGTCGATTCTAGCTTATTAGCTACTGAATTAAAATTGTGGAGAAAGACTTTATGGTTTTCTTTTCCCTATATTATTCAACTCCACTTTGAGTATGGACTACTTCTTCAAAATTTATTTTTGTTGTTTACAAAATTAAGAATTCATATCAATTATATATAATAAATATAATATAATAGAGAATTCACATAACCGGAGAGGTGGAACTAGGCTTCATCCGAAAAAAATGTCAGGTCTCATAAATAATTTCTTTCCAATAAATTTTGGGTAAACCATTGAGAGTAATTCCTGCGTCTTTCAAAATCTGCGGCTTGTATTTCTTGGAATACTTGCACTTTATAAGGAAATAACTTTAGCTGCTTCTTAAGAATAGTCCTGCATGTTCCATAAGATCTTCCCACATCTTGGGACAGGCGTCTTTTATATAATTTGTTGGCGTATTTTGCATTATTTTACAAACGTTTCCAACAAGTTCTTCTGTTCTTACAGATGGTCTTCCTGCTCCTTTTTTTGTGTTGTATAGAACCTGTTTTCCTAAACACAGCCACGGTTTTTTTAGACAATGATAAAAATCCCCAGCAATAAAAGCAACGTTAGGAAAATGTTCGTGAAAATCCCCCGTTTCGAAAATACGCTTCACCCATGAATGATTTGTGCTGTTCCGTAAAGCCCATTGTATGAAATGTTCAAGAAATTAGAAAAATCAGCGATGAATCAAATTACTTGTAACGACTGTCAAAGATGACGGAATAACTGATTGATTGTTAACTCAGGTAGTTATTGACACCCAACATGTATTAAGCTCTACTGCTAAGCATTACGTCCTTAGATGCAAGGCCCTCTTTGATGCAAATAATTTTTGCTCGCACGGTAGGACTATTCAGGTGGTTAAAAAATTATTGATGAACCTAACTTTAATTTCATAAAAATTAAATTACTACCTAAATACTGTAATAATTGCACTTACAGAATGCAGAATGGTACCAATCATGTGGCCAATTTATTGCCATCGGTAGTGGCAAGACTAAGCGATTATTCATTGATAAATAATGACCTTTCATTTGTATTTCTTTCACTGTTTAGTGGTTCAATATTTGCGGGTTTAAAATTCGCAAATTTATGATTCCAAAGGTTTATCAATTCGTTTATAAATTCCATCATAAAATACCAGGGATGGGGAATTTCAGGTGCAGCACGATAATACTAAACATCTGCGAACTCGCACGCCTATCAATGCAAATTTCGCATTGTATTTGCTTTGCTAATAAAGAAGAGAAATCGCGTTGTGTTTGTGTCAATGATTTCAAATTTGGGATTAAATAAATTCGTTATTTACGAATGATGTTACAGGCGAATGCATATTGAACTTTTAAGTAGGTTCCTATATAGGATATTCCTTTTTTTTTCGTAATAAACTATGGAGTGGCCTTGTTTAGTTTAGGTTAGGTTAGAGTGATAGACTGTCCACACAGTCTCACATGGTCCTATAAGGCCCGTTGTGATACAACACGTATTCCGCGGAACCTATCTGTATCAGCTTCCTGATGGTTAACGTGACGTAGAACAGCCGGTACCGTTGATAAACTTAGTGAGTCGACCCAGTTGTAAGTTGCTTACGTCCTTCAAATGATTAAAGAATGGTCGCCCAAAGCTTGAACCTTCTTTTTGCGAGGTCAGGGCATTCATACAAGAAATGCTGAATACTTTCCCCCTCTTCTTTATCTCTGCAACTTCTGCAGATAGAAGTCGTTAGCTGCTGGTATCTGCATACGTTCGGCGTGTCTAATATTCCTTTGGTCTTTCCGGCTGTGCTGTAATAACGCTGCCGCCTTCCTGTTATCAAGTAGGGACCATAATTGCTTGGAGATGCTACAGGTTGTTAGACATAGACCTTAGAAGAATCTTGACAGCCTATTTAAAATAGCCACTGCTGTTAATAAACTGAGTAAGTCGACCCAGTTGCAGGCTGCTCACTTCCTGCAGATCATTAAAGAATGGTTCGCCCAGGGCATTGAACCTTCTTCTAGCGAGGCCGGGGCATTCACACAAGAAATGCTGAATACTTTCCTCCTCTTCTTCATCTCTAAAACTTTTACAGAAATCGTTAGTTGGTATTTGCATACGTTCAGCGTGTCTATCGAACAGGCAATGTCCGGTGACTATGGCAGTGATGTTTCTTAGGTCCTTTCGACCGTGTTGTAATAGCACTGCGGTTTTCCTGTCGTCAAGTAGGGGCCACAATTGCCTGGAGATGCTACAAGTTGCCAGCCCTATCCATCTGATTTGCGCAAGCTGCTTAACTATCCGATCTAACTCCTCTTAGACTGATCTCAATGGTCTAGCCACATTATTCTCTGCTAGTTCGACAGACATGCCTACGCCCTCCCTGGCGAGAGCATCAGCAGTCTCGTTGCCATCTATATTGTAATGGCCAAGAACCCAACACAAGGTGACCCGATGCTGAGTACCAAGTGTGCAGAGATTGTTGAGACAGCCTGCGCCTTACTAATTTTGATTTAATGATGCTGGAACAAATTGCCTTTATCGCTGCTTCACTGTCTCTATAGATAGCTATAGTATCAGCTCCTCTTAGACCAAGATGATCCTGCAGGATATTGACACATTTATCTACTGCCAAAATTTCTGCTTGAAAGATGCTGCGGTAGTCTGGCAGTCTAAAAAATAATTTCAAAAACTTTTGTTTCATTGCTACCAACCCCCGTATTAAATAAAAAAACGAATTGAAAATAATATTCTCCTAAGAGTCAAAGGAGCATAGACAAATAAAGGATTCCAATAATTGCAAACCCTCACTTCGCGAAATTCAAAAGTAAATGAAGGACTTTTACCGGGACTGCCTCTCTTTTGTGCATAATTGCGATTCGGCACAGGGTAATGTAAAATTCATGGAAACGTCACCCATAAACCACAATTTATCACCTACCTTAAAATAACTGACTGGGAAGATATACGATCTCCGATATACGGGAAACGGTTTTTTCATTACCTTATTTTGCATAGGATCAAAATTTTTCAATAAAAAAGTTCCAGACAAATTTCCATTAACGATTTTTTATAGTGAAAAGACAAACATGCATTTTTGTATACAGTGCTTCCATAAAATAAGTCACTTTCATAACAAGAACCTAGATCCTTTTTAAATATATGACTTCAATAATATAAAATACTGACTGACTGTCTCATCATCGCCCAGTCTAAACCCCTAATCCTAGAATCATGAAATTTGGAGGATGTCTTCTCCTTATAACGCAGACATCCACTAAGAAGGGATTTTTCGAAAAGCAACCCCTAGGGGGGTAAACACGGGGGTCGAAATTTTTATAGGAATTTCTATATCTCAAAAACTAAACCTGGTGGCGGTCTAAAAACTGGTACATAATTAAGTTCCTTTAATAAAATAACAGTACCTACACTGTTTCGTCATTTTTTCAAAATTCAACTAATGAGTTGAAAAAAGTGGTGTAGCATATTTTGAGGGTGGTATTTTAAGCGGTAATGCCAAAAATAGATACAATGCTTACCTTGTTAAAATAAGCAAATACCTACTTGTTTTGATGTTTTTAGAAATTTTACCCCTAATGGAGGGGGTAAGTTTCCGGAACAACCGTTGGAGAAAAAACATTTTACTTAACTTATTCAATTTTATGTTAGTAGTATACAGGTTGGAATCTCCTGCGATTTAAAACTGGGGGAGGGGGAGGGGGTTATTTAGGGATAGGAACTCACACGCGACCACACTAATCATTTAGATCTATTTTTTTAACTTGCTTTTATTAACTTCACCTGTATGTTTGTTTGTCCGTAACCGACTTCTTTGAACACGATTTTGACCCACTTTAAACGGTCATATTTAATTTAAATTTTGTAGACTTATCAAGAACCGCTGACAATACAATAATCTACTAATCTAGCTCACTCTTCTACTCAAAAAAAAATTTTCTTAACGATAACTCAAACTAAAAAATGAAAAATAAATATAGTTTAAAAGAACTAAAAAACGCTCTTTGATAAATAATCAAACTAAAAAGCGGAAAATATATATAGTTTAAAATAATTCTTTAAATTCTTAATATAGGCAGAAAATAATAATGAACGATAAACATTAGTATTATTGTGAAAAAAGCGTGGGTCGCTTTGTGCTATATTTTTCGTATATCGAGCACACCACGCTTTTTTCACAATAATACTCATTTTTATCGTTCATTATTATTTTCTGCCTATATTAAGAATTTAAAGAATTATTTTAAACTATATATATTTTCCGCTTTTTAGTTTGATTAATTATTATCAAAGCGTCTTTTTAGTCTTTTTAAACTATATTTATTCTCTTTCATTTATGCCTCGTCGACATAAGACCATTGTTTCGCCAATACTGTGACTTCTTCAAATGTTAACTAATAACGTACAAGTTACAAAAAATATTAGTTGTGTACCAGTACCTGACATTTACAATATGAAATAATCCTATTGTTACAATAACCTATTTTTATATAAAATTAATCCATTGTTAAACATTTCAAATATTATTTGCTTATACCTATTATTGAAGGTTGGTACCTACAAAATTCGGCAAAAATTATTTTTATTTAATAATTATGCTTTGCCAATAACAAAAATACAATCAAAGTATTCCTCCGCGTTTCTTGTACTTAATTAATCATTTTAATATTAACAAATAATTTATTTTTGTAACATCCTTCTTACTAGTTTAAAATCATATATCATTTAACCTTTATAATAATTTAGGAAGATTCCTACATCGAGGATTGTTTTAGATAAGCCTATAAGGAAAACATTTAGGTGCTCTTGTAGGCTGCATAGTTTAACTAAAAGTTTTAAAAAATGGGTAATTCGTATTGTTTTACTATGACCTTGTCATACCTCCCAACTGGTCGCACCTAAGTTCATTTGATGTTATTGCAATGTAGGATCAGTCATACTTCATAAAAAAATAAGGAAATATTGTTTTGAACAAAATAAGCCATAGAAAACAATTTTATTATTGTGGGCTCGTATTAATATTTTAATTTGACGACTTGTCAAAATTATTAAGGTGAAATGCTAACAATGTTTTTATGTTGATTCTTTACCTTCGAAATGACAAGGATTTTTATAGGTTACTTGTTTGGTTTAGTTGGTTCAATATTTTGATAATGGGTCATTTTTATATTAAATACAATCATTTAAAAGTTTAATAATAATAGATATATATAAAAATCAGAAGAAAATGTTTCCTTTAATTTCGTCAGATCTATCCTCGGTAGAGTTGTTAAGAAAAGAACGGAACAGGTTCTTTAGAACAGGTTATAGATAGCCTGTTCAGTGAACTGTTCTTTGTAAAAGAACTGAACCGGTTCTTTAGATAGACTTATGACAGATGACGCAAGCCATCTTTCACAAATCACCAATCACACATAAAAAGAACAGGCTGTTCTTTCTTACAAGGAAACAGGAATGCAGCGGTGTTCTTTCCGTGCTGTTAGTTTACGGAAGTAGCGACCAACTTATAATGAAAAGAACAGGTGAACAGGTTTACGGAACAGGTTCCCGAGTGAGAACCGAACTGTTCGAACCTGTTCAGCAATTTACCTGTTCTTTAACATCACTAATCCTCGGGCGCGTCTAGTCATATCATATCGTAGCTCATCAGTAAGGCTAGGATCTAACAACGAATTAAAGGAACGCGGGTACTGCTTAAATGTAGTAAATATGGCGATCAGCCGAGAGGATAAAGCTCATGACGACATCTAGCGTCGATTTTAGACACCTTTAAAGCATTCCAGCACCTCCAAACAGAACTTAATTAAAATAAATGAAATGTTAAGAGAAAATCACTTGCAAATACCAAAATTTATCTCTCTGATACTAGAGGCAGGTCGACAACATCGAAATTTACTCCAGCAACTCTAAGCCTTTCTTCTTCTGGTAGATCTTAAAAACTTAATATGAATGAATTTGGCATTGGGAAAATATAAACGATTATTGTAGTGTTACTATAATATGCTTTTTGCACTCCATGGTAGGTACTTCGTCATTTCAAGACAGACTATAAGGAATCTGTTTTTAAAACTTTATACTTTGGTCTTCGAGTTTTCTCCGATAATAAAAATAGAAAAACTCCATGAAAACAGATAACGAATATAAATAAGGGTTAATAAAGCAGATTTATTGTTTTGTTTTCCTTGGCTGAAATCGTAAAATGAGTTCCTCCGGGAAAAGAGTTCGAGGAATAGGAAATTTATTTTTGTCGCTCACAATTCTTGTATTATAGAATCCATCGAGAAATGAGCGCTTAAATCCATTGTGAAATCGCTACGTAAACAAAATATTTAATGATATTTCGTTATATATACAGGGTACCTATTATGGAAATGGAATTATTATTTCAATGGTTGACTGCAGAGAGAGAAGCACCCCTTAGAACGGACCAAATGCGCCACTCGCTAGCGGGAATACTCGATTCGAATTTCAATATCCGCAACCGGCCAAGTGAAACATTTTGCTGAATGAAAATTTGTGCTGTGGTACAATTTGAACTGTGTTTCTCAAAAATGCAGTAAAAATCCATTTATAGTGTATTATTTCAAAGAAAAATCGAAGGTATAGCCGTCTTCATACCCCATAAATGAATGAACTGAAGGTGGTTCAATATTTTTGGAATTTATTTAACGATGAAAAGACGTGGGGGAATATATGAGTTGTATTTTTAATTCATCCAAATAATATAAAAGTTAATGTGATACAATGTTCGGATAGGACTTGAAATATCAGGGTCAACGATGGCCTCAAATTTTTTTTAAGCAGGAAATAAGTTTCTGTTTGATTTATAAAGAAATAAATGTATTTTTCTTTGGGCCTAGGCCAAGATAAGAAAAAATACGGCCAGTTATACAGAAAATCGCTAGACCTTCCCAGACCTAACGCTTCATTTAGCAATGATTTTATTGGAAATAGCCGACAAAATCGTTTAAGAACAGATTTTTTTCTGGAAATGTAAATTGAAACATATTTTTTATTAAATTGGCGCTAGCTCATTGGTTGTACTTGGTTTTCAAAGATTGTAGCATTCTGTGTATTTGCATCATCATGACTTTCCGTCTTACTAACGACGAAACGGCCGTCACTGTCTACCTGGCCCCAGGGAGTCCATTGTTTTGTCTTTCCTGTATAGTTTAGGGCAAAAGGCAGGTTTTACAATTATTGTCCACTAGCCGATATATTCTCGTCTTTTTAAGAGGTTTTGGAAGAAAAATTTTTGACTTTTATAGATGAAGGTAAAACCAAAACATCTTTCGGTAATTTTTAAAAAGTGTGAAAACACTAAATTTTTCTTCTTTCTATAGGTACTAAACGAATTAACTGAGAACAAAAAAATTCTTTTTACTCCGGCATTGCTGACATAAAGTTCACAGAAGTATAAAGACATCAACTTATACATAAAACATGAAGATTACTCGATTTTAACCTTTAACTTCGTATTTTTCTTTGATATCCACGTCTATACGTGTCTCTAATGTCTCAACTTAAATTACCCATGAAATGAAATTTTTTGGAATAATGCCACATCATTCTGAGATTTAAAATTATCATAATTCCAAATTTTCAGACCCCCAGTAAAAAAGTATAATGCGCTGCCACGTCTTATTTGAAATTCTAATATATTTTTTATAATATCCTTGACTATATGGCATTATACTCATGACATATATGTTAATATACTCTTTGCTCTCAGAAGAAATCAGGATTTGCATAATCGTGTTTTTTAGAAGGAACTTTCTGCCAGACAGGACGTGGAACAAAATATTTTAAAATTCTAGTGTGATAACATTTCTTTATTGTTAACAATAAATTAATCTCAGCGGTAACAATGATCTAAATATATTTGTTTGAAGGTGGTAGACAATGAAATAATATCAAAAAAATTACCTTGTCGGACTTCCACTGTCTTTATTTTGTTACTTAACACAACGTTTCGGTTAGTCAGTATCTCTAACCATTTTCAAGTGTAAAATAAATTATAATTCTAAGGCTCCTGTCTTAAATACTATCCATGTGCAATAAAGCTTGATGACTCCGCCTACGTGCTTATTGGAGTGTGAAGTTTGAGCTGTTGGTTTTCGACATGAGGCTTCCAGATATTGGGGATATCTACACTTGGTTTACTCAATATATGGGTATTTTCAAGCACGTAGCCAGGGGGGGGGCCAGGGGGTCCGGACCCCCCCCCCCGAAATTCTCAGAAAATATATTTTATTTCAGCAAAATAGAAAAATAACACATAATATTATACAGAACTTAAAGAAAATAATTTTTAAAATAAAAATTAAAAATTTTCTATATACAGTATGTCCACGGATGGGGTTTACAAGAGGACAAATGGACTAAAAATTGAAAGATACGAAAAAAAGTCACTCTTAATAAACGTTTTTGCTTGTCTAGAAAATACGATTCATCATAAGAAACTTCAATTTTTTTATACAGGGTGGGTAAAAACTGCAAAAATGTTACTTTGCTTAAGAGTAAACATAATATATTTTGAAAGATACGAAAAAAATCTACTCTTAATAAACGTTTTTGCTTGTCTAGAAAATACGATTCATCATAAGAAACTTCAATTTTTTTTTAACAGGGTGGGTAAAAACTGCAAAAATGTTATTTTGCTTAAGAGTAAACATACTTACTTTATTTTGAAAGGTACGAAAAAATCCACTCTTAAAAAACGTTTTTACTGAAGTAATAATAATAAGTTTAAGGAAGTAATTATAATAATAATAATAATAATACATTTTTATTAACATGAAAAGAATACGATAACGATTTCATAATTCAAAAACTCCACCCCGATACTCGACATAGTTTTCTAATTGCTTTCTCAAATAAGTGAAAGAATTTCTGATTTCTTCCTGAGATATCGATAATTCTGCCCTTCAGCACTTCAATATCATTTGGTACTGCGGTAGCAAAAACAATTTGTTTTAAACGGCCCCATAAAATCATATCCGCCAAGGTTAAGTCGGGGCTTCTTGGGGGCTACAAAACTGGGCCATTCCTGCCAATCCACCATGGACCAAATCTGCGGTCAAGCCATTCTCTAACCTCACGAGCAAAATGGGCTGGGCAACCATCTTGCTGAAAATACATATTTTGTCGAAAATTTAATGGTAGATTTTCGAGTTCATCATTGAAAAATGTATCCAGCATTTCTAAATATAATAATCTATTGCACGTGTTATCAAAAAAATTTGGCCCTATGCTGCCATGGATGGATATCGCGCACCACACGTTCAGTTTTGTGAAATATTGTCTTCTCGTCATAATTCTGAATTCGGGAGTCCAGTACCTAACGTGCTGGGTTGCAACGGTTCCATTGGTAGAAAATGTACTTTCATCAGAAAACATGATACATTTATAAAAATCAACATTTCTACTTAAAATTTTTGTCTCCTATCCTATCCACAAGCAAAAATCAAGTCGTTTCGCGTCATCTCCTTCCAATCTTTGATTAAAGTGCGGTTTATACGGATACAATTTATTTGCTTTAAAGATCTTCTGAATTTGCCTTTTTTCACAACTTTCAACTGAGTAACACGATTTCTAAGGGGCGTCATTTTTCGGGTTAGGCTATCGAAACTAAGAATTTCCAAGTTTCGAGAGTCAAAAAAAGGGCGTGGCACCTAAAAAAACTTTTGCCTGCGGCACATTTTTTCAGAACGAAAGAAAGAAAGGCTACCCTCATCAAAATCCGAAGTACGCCACTGCCGGACCCCCCCCCGAATACATTTCCTGGCTACGTGCTTGGGTATTTTGATTCATAAAAGCTGCTTCTTTAAATTTTCGTTTTCTCCAGTGCTGTTCCGTGTCCAAACAGAGGGGGACGAACTAACTTAAAACACTGATCTATCGTTGCTCCGCGTAGTTTAAGTTGAACGGAGTAATTTAAAACATACCATTTGATAGCCGTTCTTGGTGGAAGTGCGAGAAGCATGACTGCAAATCTAATTTAGTGGTCCTTGATATAAGTGATGTGTGATATTTAAGATTTATTTTCCCCTTAACCATAAACTTGATCCTCTGCTGTTATTAACATACTTTATAATAAATGCGATTTAAAAAAGTTGTAGGGGAAGGTTGCCTATATTGAACCGCTACCTAAATTGGACCGCAGTACATTTCTCCGAAAGTAAACCATATCATCTGGCAACACTGTAATATACTTCCACCCAGAACCTTTAATCGGCAACAAACTCAAATAGTTGGCCGTTAGTGCTTGGCGTGTACAGAGCAAAACGTAATTTACAGAATTTTAATGTAATATTTTTAGGATTTTCCTAAGAATTTACCTTAGAACCATAAAACTCTAAGCAAAATCTTTTTTATGGAAGTTATCAAGTAAGTTTTTCTATTTCTCCTATTACCATGCCATATTTGTTTTTTCTTGTTTCTTTCCTAGGTGGTTTTGTAAAACACGTGCTAGTTGCTTAAATTGGACCACTGGGTGATTGCCAAAATTGAACCGTTCCAATTAAGGCAATTTTTCCAAATTGTGCAAAAATAATTTTTCTCTTTAAATAAGTTAATGTCATGAACTAACACCATTTCAATATTGCTAAAATCTTTTTTCTTTGAGTTAAAAAATGAAACTATGACTGGTCCAATATAGGAAACTAATAGGTACTTTTTTTTGCAATAGGATGTCTTCTACCGAAATTTTTATTGTAAATTTGATGTTTTTTTGAAATATAAGTATAAAACTCCCTATACCAATAATTTTATTTTTTATTTATTTATTTAACACTTAAGCTTCCGATTTAAATCATGTGGTCCAATTTTGGAACCCCCAGGTGCAATTTAGGCAACCGGTTTCCTATATTGAACCACTTACAGAGGTTTTTTTATAGCCTGGTATATCATAGATACTTTAAAATAAAAATCTGCAAAAAATCCTGCAGTTGTACAACATACTAAAGTATACTAAGGTATAACTTCAAGATCGATTTTGCGTTATTATCAGGATCTATGATAAGAAATCTGGAAATAGGTCCAATATGGGCAACCTGCCCCTAAATATAAGCAGAAAGAATTGAGCTTTTGGGATGCAAGCTAAAAATTAAACAATCGTATAACTACGTATTAATTACCTCAGGACTAAAACAATAAAAATCGCTTCTAAAAGGGAGTATATCTACACCATCGAACAAAAACCCGAATTTGTAAAACCACTTCCAGTAACAAAATCAGGAGCATTAGTGGTACAATAAGATAAAAATATGACTGTCAAAAACAAAAGCAAGATGGTATCAAGGAGTTGTTATATTATACGAGCAAATGGGGTCGCGTTGCCGGTGCCTGAGTTTATAGCTCATTTAATAAAATGTTTCAGGAACGGGCACTAAGCAAAGGCGGTAATAGGACAATTGTTTTTCCTTGATGTGTTGCCACCATTCAACGCACTGGGTACAAAATGTACATTTGTGTACTTAATGACGGGAAAATATTTTAGTTTCACGGCTTGGCTTCTATTGTAAAGTACATTGTAAAATCCGCGAGTAAATTTACAGTAATTTGTGTAGTAACAAGTTTTATGGTTATGTTTAAGTCTTCCTTAAAACTTAAGCCTATTTTATTGTAAAACTTGCAATAAACCTTTAAATTATAATTTATAGAAATGCAGTAAAATAACTGTAGATTGTAAAAATACGCCTGATTGGACAAACTACAGGTCAATAGTTTGATGGGGCAAAGACTAGACTGGATCACAAAATTAACCGGACGAAAAAAATATTGCTTCAATTCAATCTTAAATAACTTTTAAGTTTTTTTACCCAGTTGACATACAGGGTGGCACAAAAATCCTTTTTTAGCAACAAAAAATAAAAAAATACTATTAGAATTATTTTATTAAAATCGAGTATTTCCTCTACGAGCCTGAATAACAGCTCTCATCCTTTCAGGCATAGATTCAATTAAAGCAGCAACCGCGTCTTGGGGTATCTGCTGCCACTCTCTTGTTAGTGCCAGTGCTAACACAACCAAGGTTTGAAACTCGCCGTAGTTCTGTCTAACTCTTCTTCCTAGTTTATCCTACATAATAATATGTTCAATAGGGTTTAGGTCCGGACTTCTTGAGGGCCAGTCCAGTACTTGAACGCCAACATCGTTTAGATATTGCCTCGTTATTTGTGCTATGTGTGGAGAAGCATTGTCCTGCATTAAGTTAAAATTTTCTCCTATAAAATGCGAATAAGGTACCACATGATCCTCTAAGCAATGTCTAATGTATCTATCTGCGTTAATACCCCCCTGAAGTGTAATAAGGTCTGTACGGGCTTCTAAGCAAATGCCGCCCCACACCATCACTCCTCCGCTGGTTCCAGCCAGATAAATCTTAGTGGTATAAGTCTTGACGAGGGACCAGCGTCCAGCAAAAATTAGAGAAGGGTAGAAAATGTATCCTTTACGTCGGTAACCAAATCGGATAAGATCGGATATCTCGTGGAGTGAGAGGGAAGGAACATACTTCCCAATCGGTAGGTCATGGAAAGGTAAAACCAAGGATCGATAGCCTTAGGAGGTGCTTCTAATTACTTAACGTCGTGGTTCGTGACCAATGTTAAACCCTAGATCCCCTTGGGAATGGATCTGACAGCGAACGAAGAGGAAGGGGATAATAAGTAAGCACGAGACCCCGTTCTACTTGTAGTATGTAGTTGTTAAAGAAATCATGTAGTTACTCCCACAAGTATTTAAAATATCCTCAGGAATAGTAACTAAATAAGCTAAATGAAAACAATAAAAACCGTTTGTAACCTTAAAAGCAAAGGGGTGCTTTTTATTAAATAGCTGCTTGGTATTTAGATTCTAAGCACGCACAATACAGTGGTATAAAGTTTCATCGAAACGGTCAATACAAAAATGTGTTCCACTTGTATTTTGGTTCTGTTGAATGATCGTCAAAAATATCACTTGAATTGCTGAAAAATTCTCAACCGATTTCTGTAGTAAGTAGGATTGTATAATGTATATTCAAATATTCATTGGCAGTTTGTAATTATTTACATTCAGTTTTTAAATATAGAACTTACGTACGGGTTTCTTCGCGCGTGTTATGTTAAATAGTTGCTTATGTAAACCTACCGGGTGCAAGTGGTTTGGGTCAAAATAAAGTCAATTATTTGTAAACTTAACATGTAGAACTGTGCACTACTATTAACAAGACACGGGCTTCCAGCGGGGAGACCCTGAAGATGTTTTTTTTAATCATTTCGGAACCGTTATTAATATATAATTGAATTTGTATATTTTAATCTGAATTAATGTCTTGAGCCTAATGAATAAAAATGTAGCAATCGCCTTTTCTTATAAAATCGAAGTAATTTCTTGAAAGCCAATGAATAAAATCTAAAGTAATTGCTGTTGCGTCCAGCAATTGCTTAAAAGTGCAGGAATTGCTTCTAGTCGATGCTGCATCATTTGATGGGTAGCGGTCAACTTTAGTTCTCCGCGGCATACACGTGCATTGTTTTTAATTTGTGTCTTCAATTATGGCTGAATATATGAACGTCCGTAAAAGAAAAATCTGCAGTGTAAGTAAAAATTGCAGATATAATGATTTCAGAAATTTATATCGATTTTACTGCGAAAATGTTGAGTGGTTGGCAAATTATCTTTTGACTGATACTGGTAAAAGGCGAGGGGGTGCACTGTAGCCTTTAAATAGGATTAAAGTCTTTCTGCGGAAATTGTCGGATCCGAGCTTTCAAAATTCTGTAGCTAAAGAACTCGGTGTTCATCAAACTACTGTCTGTAAGACATACACTTCTGTAATGGATGCAGCTTTGGAGAAAGCCAATATTTTTATTAAATTTCCTCTAAGTGCTGAAGCTGTTGTGGAAGCTAAACGGTTGTGGTAGAGAGATTTATTTATGTATCCTCTAATGTGTGAACGCATATCAATTGCTTGTCTTTAATTTCTTCGTCACTAGTATCACTTTCCTCATTTTCACTGAAAAATGCGATATTACAAATATACGTTTCCTATTTTCCACAAAAACGTAAGAACTATTGTAGGTACTAAATAAATAGACCAACGTTGTTGTATTTACGTCAACTCTTTTGCAATTTAGGTACCAACCTGAACATTAAATCTATAATCTGAACAAGTGGATAAGCCACGTCTAAACTTGTGTTGAATAAGCATTTGCTACAGAGGAGTAAGAAAAACAGCAATTGTTTCAAAATTTTACCCATATCCAGATCTAGCAATTGCTTTTACTTATAGCATTTGCTAGTCAAGCAATTGCTTTTACTAAAAAGTAATTGCTTCAAGTAATTGCTTAATTTTTATTAATTAGGCTCATTGTCTTTAACATGTCGATATTTTTTTATGATACAAAGTAGGGAAGGGCTGAGTAAACATTAAGCTTACTTTGCTTTAATTTTTGGCAATAACGCGGTTGCGGTACGCGACGATTAGAAATAAGTAAGAATAGTCTTAAAATCACTTTGGGACTCTTTAAACTTCATCTCCTATGGGTTTTATTTTGTTTGCCATTCCAACCCACCGTATCTTACATAAATGCTTTCCACTCGAGAATTAAGAATTTCAAATTAAGAAAGCTCTATAAAAAGGCGTAATAATTTGTATTTTTAAGAATCTTCCCGGACATGATAAGAAAGATAATAAGACAAGAGCCGCTTTCCTTGTTATACTACCCTCGAGATTAAACTTCGCTAGAGGGAGTAATTTAAACATATAATAAGTTTTAGAGAAGGAAAATAATATAACCTTGGTAATTCTTATAAAATAACCACTGGGAATTTTTAAAGAGAATTATATTTTATAGTACTTTGTCGTGAACATGTTTTATCACAATCTGTTCTGCAAATGCATTTCGTATTTCATTAAAGATACCTGGACAGACTGATAACAGAAATTTATAATGAGAGACGCAGCCACAGATCAACAGATGGAAGTGGGTGGTGAAATATTTGCTGTGGTCACAGAAAATTGGTTGCCTAAATGCTAAAAGAACTGCTGATATCTGGCCAAGTAACGAAACGAAAAAATAAAACAAGGAGCCTAATGATTAAAAATTAAGCAATTACATGAGGCAATTACTTTTTAGTAAAACTAGCAAATGCTATAAGTAAAAGCGATCGCTAGATCTGGATATGAATAAAATTTTGAAGCGATTGCTGTTTTTCTTACTCCTCTGTAGCAAATGCTTATTCAACACAAGTTCAGACGTTGCGTATCCACGATTATAGATTTCATGTTCAGTTTGGTGCCTAATTTGCAAAAGAGTTGACGTAAATACAACAACGTTGGTCTATTTATTTAGTACAATAGTAATCTGTTACGTTTTTGTGGAAAATAGGAAACTTATATTTGTGATATGGCAGATTTCAGTGAAAATGAGGAAAGTGATAGTAGTGATGAAGAAATAAAAGACAATCAATAATTGATATTCGTTTACAAATTGACGAAACATAAATAAATCTCTCTGACCACAACCGTTTAGCTTCCACAACAGCTTCAGCACTTGTAGGAAATTTAATAAAAATATTGACCTTCTCCAAAACTGCATCCATTACAGAAGTGTATGTATTACAGACAGTAGTTTGGTGAACACCGAGTTCTTCACTTACAGAATTTTGAAAGCCCGGATCCGACAATTTGCGCAGAAAGACTTTAATCTTATTTAAAGACGACAGTGCACCCTCTCGCCTTTTACCAATATCAGTCAAAAAATAATTTGCCAACCACTCAACATTTTTGCAGTCAAATCGATATAACTTTCTGAAATCATCATATCTGTAATTTTTACGTACACTGTAATACAGTTAATCTGATTACGGACGTTAATATATTCAGCCATAATTGAAGACACAAATTAAGAGCAACGCACGTGTATGCCGCGGAGAACCACAGTTGACTGCTACCAAGTAAATGATGCAGGGGTCGACCGACCTTAAAAAGTTTAAAGCGATCGCTACACTAGAAAAAGCAATTCCTTAATTTATTCATCACATTTTAAGAAAACGATAGCGATTGCTTCTATTTTTTAAGAAAAAGCATTGTCTAGAAGCAATTCCTGCACTTTTAAACAATTGCTGGACGCAAAAGCAATTACTTTAGTTTTTATTCATTGGCATTCAAGAAATTACTTCGATTTTATAAGAAAAAGCAATCGCTACATTTTTATTCATTAGGCTCATTGCCACAGATAGTAAAAGTGCTTCCCTTGCACCTTTTTTTAAACCCAAATAACAAAAAACGGGAGCGTCAATCTATTCGAAGTTACAGTCAATTGCCATGTATGAACAGTATGATGCTGCCAACTCAAATTAGTATACGGCAACCTATAAAAACAAAAAACTTCAAGCATGCGGCCTACTTTAATGGAGTTTGTGCATTTGCTCCTAATGCACATTGCACAAATATCCTTTATACCTTGAAGTAATACATGTCAAACGAGCGCCATGAAAATAAATTGGGATATCAAAAACGGCTGCCCAAATCCATCAATATATACCATCATAAAGACGATAGATATTTTCTTATTGAGGTACAGTATCCGTATTGGATGATCGATTGCTTCGCGCGAACTTGTACACAGTATATATCCTTCCCTTCAAAGATTTATTGCCAATAACACGATGCCAAGTAATATTTACTATGACGCATAAATATTTATTATTAAATTTCCTTCATGAAATGTAAAAATGTTATTGATCTTTTCGCGTAAATAGATTTATAGTTCATGGAATGAACTTTTGGATCAATTGCATTATGAATTGCGAAATACTTAATAAATGTCAAGAGAGTACACTGTGGAAAATGATCTAATACAACAGGTTAGCTAAGACATAGTTTCTATTGATAGCTTATTTTGTATTAACCCATATTAAATAAATTGCTAGTGTATCAAACCTGCTTTAGTGTTATCAATTCCAGATTTCCTAGAACAGTGTTTTTATAGTAGTAATCAGTTCCATTAGCAGCATAGTCTTGTTTAACAATGAACTCTTATTACAGCAATTTTGTTAGGAAATAAATTGTATTTTCTTAATGTGACGCATTTAAATTTTATTAACCTTTAAAAGGCGGACTGGGGTCCTTTCGGAACCCACGTTCTGTTTTTTGTAAATAATTGGTTTATTTTTTTAAGTTTTAATAATTCCTTTATTTTATGTGCATATTTTTTGGTTTTCTACGTAGTGTATACCCCCAATATTCAATATGAAATTTCGTCTTTCAGTTTTTCGACTGGGGTCAGTCCGCCTTGTATGTTATAAATTATATTAATAATTTTTTACCAGTTTGGAGCTTGCTGACAAATTGTGGGAGAGAAATCTAACTTTATGTGGAACTCTTCGAAAAAACAAGACATTCATATCATCAGAACTTTTACCAGCTCCATATAAAAATCCAAACTCAAGTATGTTTGCTTTCAAGAAAAATCGTACTCTTGTATCATATGTTCCAAAGAAAAATGCGGCCGTTATATTGCTTTCGAGTGAGCATACAGATGATAAAATATCTGGAGAACAATTCTGCCATAAACCCGAAATTATTCTTCATTATAACCAAACCAAAGGGGCCGTTGATACTACAGACAAGTTGTCAAGCGAGGACTTCGTGAAAAAAAGATCGAATCGTTGGCCTATGGTGTTATTTTCACATTTACTAAATGTTGCAGGTATAAATGGGTTGAAATTATGGCAGCTAAAATTTCCAGACTGGAATAGGGCGAAACCGCATAGACGCAAGGTATTTCTTTTAGAGTTAGGAAAAGAACTCATAAAACCAAATGTGATTAGGCGCTACAGCAACAAGCAAATTCAAATCGCCAAGAAAAAATATATGACTACCGTTTTTCCAGAGTTGACGCAAGATGCGGAAAATCCGACAGTAGCAAGTGAGAGTCAACATGCGAAAAATGCTAGGTCACGCTGCCATCTTTGCAAAGATAGAAAATATAAAAAAGTGTGTAACAAATGCAACAAATACGTATGTCCAGACCACTGTTTACTTCAAATAATTTGTATTGGTTGTCAAAATGACATTGTTAGCTAAACTTTATATTATTTTTATAAAATACGTTACTTTTTTGAAATAAATAAGTTTAATTAAGGCTAGTTTTTATTTAACATTTATCAAAAAAACCAAAGCAAAAAAATAAAGCAGGTTTCTAAATTAGAATTAAAATGGGGTCCTTTTGGACCCCAGTCAGTCCTATGCGTAATATTTTGAAGTTCGCATTTTAAAGGTTAATCGTACCAATACATGTTTCAATTATTTTATTTTTACTTTGTATTTAAGTTTTTTTAAAACTTTGCATGTCAAATAAAGCAATAGAAGATTCTTATTTCGCACAACCCATCTTTAGTATTGGACTTAATAAACTATGGACGAATTTTACCATCTCAGTAAACCATGATGCATACTAGATAATCATAATATGCAATGCTAAACAACAAAAACAACAGTATCTGCTTTATTAACTGTAGCAAGCAAATATTATTATGATTAATGTCAAGTTCCATTATAACTGCCAGATTACACCCCCAATAGAACTTGATAATTACTGTGAGTATTCAGAACAATAATGGCTATAAACCATTCTATGGTAGCAATAACTCCTATTTCCTAATGGCTAAATTACCGTGATAGTATCGCTACATAACAGTCTAGCAGTTTCTGTTGTCTTACAGTAGGAAAGCGCGTTGCTGTCACATATACTATTAAACAGTTGTATAAAGAGTATGTGAATTCTTATACGGAATAGAAGGCTCAGTGTATCTACAGATGTATTTTGGACTTCCATTGCCTTTAGTTTTTCATATCACAACGTTTCAACTGGTAAGTATATCCAGTCGTCTTCAGGTGACTACTTATGATATTATATTTTTAGTGTTTGTAAAAAACTATCCAATAATATTCCCACAATTTCATGATTTTACATTATAATATAAGTTAAACAAACCTACAACAAAGAAGGAGCAAGATCAAAGCATTTTTCTTTATACTAAAAATACCTCGGTAGCATTTACAGAAGATGTAATAAATAGTATTTTATGTGTTTGAGAAAACATTACTTTTAATATGAATGATCATTCGCGCTATAAAAGGAAATGATATTTATTGTAAGTAGTTGATATTTTAAACGTAGCAAATGGCAATCCCTCTATTACCAGGAATGTTTCCAAAGTTTGGTTGGCTTATTAAGAATCTGCAAAAAATCAGGACAAAATAGTATTCACGTTTCTGGTAATTTTAGCTAGTTTAAAATACTATTTATAGACTAAGAAGTATTTGTAGATTGGTGCCTAGCGTAGCGGTAGGTACCTTGGTTCGATCCTGGGCAGATTTGGATGACTTATTTAGCTCGCTTGACCAAGCCATCGTACTGTAGTGTGGCATACGTAAAACACATTACCATTTTTAATGGCAGTTTCTTTGCAGTTACCTCGATTCGATACTTGGGATGGGCTCTCGAACTTCATCGGTATCATTCAGGTGTTTCTTTGGCATGTTGTTTAGAAGTGAAGGATTTAATGCGTACTGTGATCAGAGCTATCGGTTATTGAATACAAATAATTGAGAAATTGTATTCAATTACTTTTTAGTTTAGTAATTGAATTAGCGTAATTGAATTACTTTTTGAAAATAGTAATTGTAATTGATTTTCCAATTATTGTGATAAAGTAATTGTAATTGGTAATTGGTTTTAAGAAATCTAAGGTAATTGAATTTCATACTTAAAAGTAAATTTTAAAAAGTAATTGAATTACTCCCAAATAATTCAATAACCTAAAAAGTAATTTAATTACTCCCAAATAATTCAATTAGAATAAAGGTAATTGAATTACTTCCAAATAATTCAATTACATAAAAAGTAATTGAATTACTAAAATAATAATTCAATTCCTTTAAAAATTTTCATAATTACTTTACTCTAGAAAGAAAAAAATATTGTTTGGTTAAATCGCGGCTAAGGCTAACAGGAGATTTCCTACGTTTGTTTTATTTCAACAAATAAATCATATTATATAAAAAAGACAGTTGTTATTATTGGTTAATTTATTAAAGGTAAGTAGGTACTTATCAAAATTAGGACATCAAGTTTAACTGTAAATTTTGAATTTTTTAAAATTTCTTTTTATAATAAAGTGTGATAGTAGGACCTACTGCTATTAAAGAAAATAATACCTTACCTATACAACTCTTTTTTTCTAAATTGCTCATATACCTACTAATTCAATTTTAAAAATGTAATTCAATTACTTACCAAAAGGTAATTCAATTACTTACCAAAATGTAATTAAATTACTCAGAGGAATTTATTTGCCAAAAAAGTGCCTATAATTTATAGATTCAGAGTAATTCAATTACTTTTAGGGTAGTTCCATTACTATAAAGTAATTGAATTAGTATAAAAGTAATTGAATTAAACTCAGTAATTCGAATGCGGTAATTGATCAAGGAATCAATTATTACTTTTAGTGGGTAATTGGTAATTTAAATATTTTTATCATACTGTTAGTAATTGGTAATTGTAATTGATGCCTTTTTCGGAGGGCAAGGGGTAATTGTAATTGAATTACTTTTTAAGAGTAATTGCGACAGCTCTGACTGTGATCCACAAGAGGGACGAATGTTTGGTGCCGATTCGGATGGATCGGTGAAAGTACTGAATCAGAGGATTCGGTAACACGGACGATCTCCCTTGCAGTGACACTTTTAATACTGATCCCAATGGATCTCTGGCGACATTCTTCAAGTAGCATGATGGCTATCCCCGTCAAGGTATGTGGTAGACACGAAGTGTTATAATAGGTCCTTAAAGACTCTGACGAGAATAACATCTCCCGGTATAAAAGTCCAGTTTGGCCCAGACGCAAAGCGGGGTTGACAAAAAGGTTCGCACTGACTTGCTTGATACTGGTAAGCCTCCCCTTAACTACTGTAAAAAGCATTTCTATCGATAAAAGACACATTATTAATAATTCTATTATCATTGGCATTACATACATTACAGAATTTATTACAAAGTTTAATTTAATTAGTGTTGGACATATGTTTAATTTTGATTAAAATAGCGTCTCAAGAGTGAAGGCATGCGACGAGTATTTTATTATCAATAATTTGGAACAACTACGTGTTGACATTGATTTTCACCTGTTCATGTACCCGTATCTACATAGTTTAAATTTCACAAAGCGTGAGAAATTTTAATTATTCCATATTTAATAAATTATTACCTTAGGGAAGTTAGTGTTACCTTGCACAGTATATTTTCACTACGTGCTTTACCTAGTTTATCTAAAATAGCGCGCAAGGAACGGTAATGATGGGTTCATTGGCGTATCTTACGCAGAAATGATACGAAATAACAAAATAAAAATTCTCTTATGAACCTACCACTCTTCGTGAACGCATAACTCCTCATTCTAATATCCATACTATTAACATTGTCTATGGGGATAAGTTAACTTTACCTTATCATCAGAGTGCCTTATTTAAGAGATATTTTACTTATAATTATGTCTTCTCTTATAATTCTTTGCATGGAGAATTAATTACATACTACCTCTATTGGTGCGTTATTTAAAAAAGGTATAAACAATTATTTATTTTATTATTTTGGAAGTACAAAATAAATTATTTCGCATCTTACTTTTCAAACCTCTTATACCAAAACGTCCATAATATGTCTAGTCTAATGCACACTGTGCACTTAAAAAATACTAAAAGAAAATGATATGATCCAATCGGAGGTGTAGACCAGGGTCGATAATTTTTAAATCCAAAAAAAATAATAGTAGGATGAAACCCATTGGAAAAAGAAGAGAATATAACAAAAATGAAAGAAAAAATAATTTACGGGCGATCGTAGGTCGGGAAGTGGAAGTGGATGAGGGTGAGTTTTTAAGGGTAGAAAACGATTTATCTCGATTTTCGGCAAAACTACAAGTCCTATGGAAAAACGTTAAATGGCAAAGTTGTAGGTAATAAAAAGATCTGCAACTTTTGTATTTACACTTTTTTCACATAACCTCAAAATTTATGTGAAAAATTCAAATAACCAAGTTTTTGGTTTTTTATTTTTATCTTTTACAAAAAATCTTTTTTTTCACGAAATTTAGTGAAAACTTACATTTTTATGTCCCAATCATACTGTAAATTTTTTGATTTAAAATATTTATTTTTTCACCTATTTTTGACTTAATATCGAAAAAGCACCCTAATTTTCAATCGAAAATTCTCACGTCAAAATATCTGCTTTTTTAAAAAAGTCGGTGGGCTTTTTGTTCGTTGAAATCTCCATTTTCTGATGGTGTAAAAAAATATACACTACTATAATTTTTTTTTCACTTTTTACCATTTTCAAAGGCTTCAGCCCTGGTCTAGTGTGAGCGCTAACGCACCACTATGCATTGAACTGGAAACTTTTTGAAGGAACCAGTATCATCTGCTCATGTCATCTGTAGTTTTCAATACTATCAAGAAGCAAATTTTCATTATAAATAAGAGTCTACAACCGTTTTTTATCATTCTCCACAAATTGATAATAATCGTGCAGGAATATTAGTAAAATGCTTTACTTCCGCCCTGTGTTCGCGATGATTATTGTTTTTCGGGTTAATCGTGAAAGGAAAAGGAATCCAGAAATAATGGCACTCCGGGGAACTAGGATCGTGTGTAAGGAGGTGTGACCGGCTCGATCTATAGTTCGCTGCGATCCGGCAATTATTTCACCTTTATCACGACATCCGGCGAGGAATCAAATGTTAAATGCCATATCACGCAACGGTCGATGGTACGTCTTTATTGGAGTAATAGGCCAATGAGGTTTTATTAACCATTGACGTGGAAATATTATTTTGAACTAAAAACTTTTAAATATTAGGAAAGAAAGAAAAACTCAAAGTCTTTCTCCACAAAATTTAATAGAAATAGATTTATTAGAAGTCTCTACATGTTTCGAACGTAGAAACGTCCATCTTCAGGAAACAGAAAAATTTTATATAGTGCTGATGATATTAGCAGAAGAGAAAATGGTAAAAAACGTTAATGGAGCTTTCATGGCATTGAAATGACGTATATAAGAAAATTGAGGAGAGTTAAAACATGCTGAGCATGTGAAGAAAGTTAGTAAAGCAAGTCTAAACAACCAAACTAAATGAGAAAGAAAAAAGGGTCCTTTCAGAGAGGTGTCGATGGTTTTTAAATCATTTCTATAAAATTTTTAAAAAACATTGATATGTCAGTGAGACAGTATAAAGATAGGAATCTTCAGTCGAGATCATAGTGTCAGAGTAGTTGAAAGTTTGATTTTTGGGGTACTGGGGGTTAAAATAATTTATACCTTCTCTCTGGAAGGCCCCTTTTTTCTTCCCCAGGTTGTTTAGACTTCCTTTACTAACTTTCTTCACATGCTCAGCATGTTTTAACTTTTCTCAACTTTTTTAAACATATCACTTCTACTTTACAATTTTTTAATGCTATAAAAGCTCCATTAAGGTTCTATACCATTTTCTCTTCTGCTAATACCATCAGCACTACATAAAAAATTTTCTATCTCCTGAAGATGAACGTTTCTACGTTCGAAACATGTAAAGACCCCTAGAAGAATCTATTTCTATTAAAATTTGTGGAGGAAGACTTTGAGTTTTTCTTTCTTTCCTACATTTTCAACTCCACTTTAAGTTTGGATTACTTATTCAAATTTTAAATATTAATTTGTTCTTTAACTGGTTCTAGTTCAGGTATTACCAGTAAAGAGAAGATTTGTACATCTGGCAAGTAGAAAGTGGATAAAACCTGTCTTTGCTATCTACATTAAAATTACTCCAAGGCTATTTTAAACATCGGTTTCCTGCAATCGACCCATTTTATTATGAATATCAAGGTGTCATCCTAGGAACAAATATCCGAAGTATCGTTCTACCCTGAAGCCCTAGTACTCTCAGGACCTTATATATAGTGTCACCAGTAAAGTCCGCATCATATGGGATTTTTTTTTATTAATAGCTTTATTAGAAATTTGACTTTGGCATCAAGTTGTGCTTTGATCGAGATGAAAATTAAGCAAAAAAATAGTAGTCACGTGATTCGCATTATCTGTCAAATTTTAAGTTTTTCCAAAAAATAATTCAAAAGTGGGGTTATTTCTGAAAATATCGGAAAAAGTTATTAGAAAAAGATTTTTAAAATGCAGTTTCTAGCCCACATGCAAAATTTCAGCTGGATAAGATAATTTTGATTTTTTACCTATATTTTGTAAATTACACCACTTTTGCAAAATAAGGCTCAATGCAACCTACATAATACTTCTTAGTTTTGACAATGCTTTATTTCAGATACATTTTCTTTAAAGTAGCGCCATATTAAATGTGTGTTTTTCTACAAAATCCAAATTGGGCTATTAAAATTTGGTCGCATGTGATGCAAAGTTTATTTGTTTTTCACCCTGTATAAGGTAACTTCATAAAATAAGTATTTTTGAAAACGTAGTTTGTGCCTGAAAGTAAAAAAATTAAAAATAAAATAAAGGGGTTTTTAATTAAATCGTTGAAAATAGATAAACTTTACGTTTAAGTTAAACTAAAATTTATTTTCCACTTAATGAACACTTTACTGATGACACTGTGTTCTTTTTTGTCTTAATATTAAGGTGTATTACTTTCAGACACAAACTACGGTGTCAAAAATACTTATTTTATGAAGTTACCTTATACAGGGTCCTAAACGAATAAACTTTGCATCACATGCAACCAAATTTTAATAGCCCAAATTTTTTTTTTTTTTTTTTTTTTTTTTGGCCTTGAGCGTAGCTCATTTAGCCAAGCCCAATTTTGATTTTGTAGAAAAACACACATTTCATATGGCGCTACTTTAAAGAAAATGTATCTGAAATAAAGCATTGTTAAAACTAACATGTTTTATGTAGGTTGCGTTGAGTGTTATTTTGCAAAAGTGGAGCAATTTACAAAATATAGGTAAAAAATCAAAATTATCTTATGCAACTGAAATTCGGCATGTGGGCTAAAAACTGCATTTTAAAAAACTTTTTTTAATATCTTTTTTTGATATTTTCAGAAATAACCCCACTTTTGAATTATTTTTTTGAAAAAATTAAAATTTGACAGATAATTCGGATCGAGTGACTATTATTTTTTTGCTTAATTTTCATCTTGATCGAAGCAGAACTTGATGCCAAAGACAAATTTTGAATAAAGCTATTAACAAAAAAAAATCCCATATGATGCGGACTTTACTGGTGACACTGTAGAAGCATGTGCATTGTGCGGAAATATCTCTTCCTTCGGGTGGCTGGCTCTTTTTCAGTACCAATATCATCAGTGTCCTAATTCCTATTAGAAAATTCAAGATACGTCAGTTAGGTATAGTAATTAAGAAAAAATAACAATTAGTAAGTGGTATTGATGGGTTAAAGGCGGGGGTCAGGTTCGACGTGTGGCCCAATCTTCGTACACTGCAGCCTTATGTCTTATTGTGCGCTCCAGTCTTGTTAGAAAAGGTTTGTCTCTTCTACGAGGTCCAGTAGTTTTCTTCCAAGTTTGTCACGCGGGAGATTATCGCCGCGTGAAATGTTTCCGAAGATTTTGAATCTTTTACGGTTTAGCGCTTCGCAGCTGTATATGACATGAGAGACGGTTTCGTCCTCTTCACCGCAAAATCTACATATTATACTCGATGGTATTGCACAAGAAAATAATACAGATTTAGAATTTTTTCTTCGTGTAGGTAGTAGAAAATATTGGAATTAGCATAAGGCTACTTGGCAAAACTGTACGAAATTATTACGCTACACTCTACAACTGCCCAAATTACATAAATATTAAAAACATCAAATATAGCCGATTTGGTATTTCATTAATAGCGTTGAAAAAATTTACTTGTAAGGTCTGTTTGCCACATTAAATAAACTCTTTTTTTTATATAATACTATTTCGACTACAATCAAAATTTGAGAGCTACTTTTTTTGTTCACTTACCAACTTCACTATTTCTTATGGCAACCATCATGGTTTTTTGGGTTTGTTCGGGTTTGTTGTTGTGGGGAATTCTGCTACAAGGACTATTAAAAACATTGAACTTTTATTCAAAGTAAAAAATAGAAAGTAGATTTTCTTGTTGTTGCTAAAAGAACTAGTAAGGCACTGAACCTTGCATGCTGCACCAGCATCTTGAGAAACGACTCCACAGAAAATAATGCTAATTTTTCAAACTTCGACTAATGCTAGCATTGAATCAAAATTTTTTATATCACTTGCATGGAAAATTTATGTTGATTGCTTCTTTTAGCACAGTTGAGTTGACATTATTTAAATTTTCTGTAAATTGTATAAAATAAAAGGAGATACGGGAAGGTGCTACGAATGATGTCGAATATATTTTGTAGAAAGAAAAAGACGGTAAGCATAGGTAAATGTTGAATAATTATTTTATTTAACTTTTTTTCTAGTGCACCAAGAAATTTAGTATTTAATTTGTCATAAGCACAAACGTATTAGATCATAAATATAAATTATGGGGTAAAGTCAAATTTCTCTAAGACCACGCCGTATCGTGGCTAATCACCTGTCATTTATGGTACTACATTGAAGTCTGGTCTATTTAAGATGTCGGCGACAGAGACAGGACTGGACTGGACTAAGATCTTTTACCATCGGATTCGCCATATTATTTTAAACTCGTACGAGGGTCTTAATAGTTTATTAGCAAAATAACTTGCAAAAATACAACAGTCATTTTACTTACAATTAATCATCGAACTCAACGTGCAATAGATTATGGCATTTATTCAGATGGTAAAACAAAGAAATACATTTAAGTTGCACTAAACTTACCAATGGAAAACGCTGTGAATAACCCTGAAAACATACAAGAAACTCGCCGCCCAAATATTGCATCTATGAGCCAAATAAGCGGCAAGCATCCTCGCGTTCAATGCTGCGTTGCAATATTATAATTTACTTACGCGGCGTAGTACAAAGCCGCCAAAATGCCATGTGTTTTTAAATAAGAACAGTTGTACCTATTAGTTCTCAGTGAGCGCAAGGTTTAGCACCGTAATTAAAATAGTAATAATAGTAATAATAATAATACTCAATTTATAATAGCAAATGATGATAAATGAAATGTTATTTGGAATAGGAGGGTTAATTAACCTGAACTGCTTTATTCTACTCAGCGTTCAACTTAAATAATGAACACCAAGAAAATTTAGTCTCTGAAACCTAATGCGTGAGCTTGCTACGGCCAACTACTGTTTTACTATTTATTCAGTTAAATATTCTTACATTTCCATGTCTTTCATATCACATTGCCTGAATTTTGTCAAGTCAAACTATCATAGTTCTAGAGTTGCTAGAGATAACAACGAGCATAACAACCTGAGAGTAAATTGTAATATAAACATTCCTCCACATAGATTAAGCTCAGTAGAAAACAGTCTCGTAATGTCAATGAAATTGTTTAACAAATTACCGCTTAACATTAAACAGCATACTAAAATAAATAAATTTAGGTCTGAGGTGAAAAGGCTACTTTGCAGAAATGCTTTCTATTCCGTTCAGGATTTCTGGCTTTGAATAGGGTGTTTTCTTGTAACACTGCATATTTATTTTAAATTTATGACTGACTGACTGACTGAACTTATGAATCTATGGTTGCTGGCAGATAAAATTGTTTGTTTTTTAATCCTATACATTTTTATGTATTTTTTTTGTTGTTAGTTAAAGTAAATAAATTAAAATTAAATATTTCAAAAACTAAATGTATGGTTATGAGTAATAATTTAAATTGTCAAAATATTAATGTTGTAATTGATGGTGGAAAATTGGAATTACTAAACGGTTTTAAATATTTAGGGATAATCATTGATTGAAAATTAAATTTGTTTTAATTAATTTGAAAGTATTACATCGAAGATTGCCGGAAAAGTAGGTTATTTTAAAAGAATCAGTTCTAATTTAAGTTTGTTTTCTAAAAAAACTGTATTTAATACTATTATATTACCACATTTTCTTTATTGTTCTTCCATTTTATATTGTGCTAGTGAGGAAATATTTGATAAATTTCAAATTTTACAAAATAAGGCAATGCGGACTATTTTAAATTGTGACCAATATACAAAAATTAATTTTATGTTGAAAAATTTAGATTGGTTGAATGTCAGAAATTTATTTTTTATTTAGTACCTATGTATCTTCTATATATATAAAAATGAATGTCCCGTATGCGTTCCTGTACCATTTATCCGATTACGATGAAAATTTGGTGAGTTGTTGTGTGCAGGCCGAGGAAAATTTCGGTATAAAAAAAGTGGCGAAAAGATTGCCGGGATGCCGGGATGACGGGATGACGGGATGACAGGATTTGGTAAGTTGTTGTGTGCAGGCCGAGGAAGGTTTCGGCATAAAAAAAAGTGACGCAACGGATGCTGGGATGCCGGGATGACGGGATTTGTGTAATGTCTTTTCTTCAAATTTATCTTAGTAAGTAGCGTAGCAACGCGCGCGGGGTATAGCTAGTTATACATAAAATTAAAATTATTTATTGCCTTATTGTTTAAAAAATTTTTTTTTTTTAATTATGACCATCATAATTATAAAACAAGAACTAATCAAAATTTGTATGTGTATTGAGTGTCTAAAAGATTAGCTTATAAATCTATTTTTCTTAAACGTTTGATAGAATTTTGAAACCTCTATTAAATCTCAAAAATCATTAAAACTGTTTAAAAAAATTTTAAAATTACATTTAATTAAAAAACAAAATAATACGTAATATTTTATACAATTTACACCTTTCTGTCTGTTTTTGTTAAAAGAAGGTTGCGTTTTAAAATGTAAAAATAAATGTATGAAAATGTGTTAAAAAAATGTATTAAAAAATATTTAATTGTAGCTTTTTGCTAAATAAAACATGTTACTGCTACTTCTAGTAGTTTTCGATGTGTAAACATTTAAGTATTATATTTTTTTAATTTGTAACTGACTATGCTATACCTGACAATATCCCATGCTTACATTGTAAGTTCAGTGGAAATAAATAATATTATTATTATTCAAAATTGTATAATATTCCTCTTTTTGTGCCTCGCCTCATAAAATACATCATATGCCCTCATACGAGTGGGAGAGTTTTGTTTCAGCAATATTCATAAGGCGTAAATCAAATCAGCATTTACTATACTCTAATACTGTATACCATAATCAAATAATTATCGCCAACTGCATATAGGAATTGGCCCACGATACAATATTAACCGCAATTTGAACACGTCTAACATATCAACGTCTATCAAGTAGGCTTTGCATTTCTAAGAGCCTGCAAATTAATTTCCGCCGCAGCTCTGCTGCAGCAATTTAGATATATTTACGCGTAGTTGAGTTTCAGCTTCAATTATTATTTCAATCTTAAGGTGTCTTGAAACTGTTGATGAGGTTTAACTCAGGCATTATCGAGAAATTGCTAAATTGCGTTATGAAACAATGAGCAGGAAATTATTGAAGTTTATTGGTGAATATGCTCAGTTGCTATAAGAAAATTTTACAAAGTTGGTTTACGACGTTTACTTGATTTATTATTAAAGGGCCAGTACTTCCCTGTCAATTTCATGAATCTGTAGGCACCCTCGACGATTTTGGTGTTAGTATAAACTTTCAAAAGAGTAGGTATTAACAATGCCACGGCATTTAGTGCCTAATTATGTTAATAGTGATAAAGTGCGGCAGAGACTCTCTTTCAACAGGTAATGAATCTCAATAGGTGCATTGTTTTATTAAGATATACAGTGTGACCAGTAAAGTCCGCATCATATGGGATTTTTTTTATTAATAACTTTATTCAAAATTTGACTTTGGCATCAAGTTCTGCTTCAATCGAGATGAAAATTAAGCAATAAAATAGTAGTCACGTGATCCGCATTATCTGTCAAATTTAAATTTTTTCCAGAAAATAATTCAAATATATATATATATAATATCAATAATATTTCTGAAAGTATCGAAAAAAGTTATTGGAAAAAGTTTTTTTAAATGCAGTTTCTAGCCCACATGCAAAATTTTAACTGCATAAGATACTTTTGATTTTTTACCCGCATTTTATAAATTGCACTAGGTACTTTTGCAAAATAAGACTCAACGCAACCTACATAAAACTTCTTAGTTTTGACAACGCTTTATTTCAGATACATTTTCTTTAAAGTAGCGCCATATTAAATGTGTGTTTTTCTACAAAATCAAACTTGGGCTATTAAAATTTGGTCGCATGTGATGCAATATTTATTTGTTTTTGACCCTGTATAAGGTAACTTCATAAAATAAGTATTTTTAAAAACGTTGTTTGTGTCTAAAAAGCAATACACCTTAATATTAGGACAAAAAAGAATACAGTGTCATCAGTAAAGTGTTCATTAAGTGGAAAATAAATTTAAGTGGTGGGTAAAAAATCAAAATTATCTTATGCAGCTGAAATTTTGCACATGGACTAGAAACTGCATTAAAAAAAAACTTTTTCTAATAACTTTTTTCGATAGTTTCAGAAATAACCCCACTTTTGAATTATTTTTTGGAAAAAATTAAAATTTGACAGATAATGCGAATCACGTGACTACTATTTTTTTGCCTAATTTTCATCTCGATCGAAGCAGAACTTGATGCCAAAGTCAAATTTGGAATAAAGCGATGCGGACTTTACTGGTTACACTGTATTATAAATATCATTAAGAAATGTTTAAAATTGTTTATGATAAAACTGTTGGAGTGTTAGTTGAGGAGTGATTATGCAAAAGTCGATAAATCCACTTTTTACTTTTTTCCAGATAGATATTGATTTTTATACTTCATAGCTTTATCTACGTTTTGGCATACCGAAATTAAACAAAAATCTTTAAATTCAATTTAAATTTACAAGCTAAAGCTCGTCGGCCGTTCAAAAGTCGGTATATCCAATGGCCACTATATACACAAGGCCACTCTTAAAATCGAACAGAAGTCGATAAATCCCAATTTTAATTTACCAAAAGTCGATAAATCCATTCTAAAAAGTTAATTAAAAATTTATTGGGTAATGTAATGCAGTAAAATTAATGCTGCTTTTAAGCACTCCATTAAGACAAATACATTTATAGTTTTTTTTTAGATCGGTGACAAAAATCTTCATGTATGCGTTCTTTGTCATTTACTCAAAGCAGGATATTATGGATTTATCGACTTTTGCATAATCACTCCTCAGTTATCCAGGTATTATTACCTTTTTTACCTTTCAAAAAAACCCAAATAACATAAATTTTGTAATTTTAAATTAAGTCACCTGTACCTACGTTACTTTGTATATTAACAGCATAGATGGGATATACAATATGCCAATTATTTAACTCTATATCTATATTTAAAAAATTGCTTTAGCTAATTACAAACTGAATCGCAAGGTACACATTTTCGTATAAAGTTCCCTACGCTAATTGGACTACGTCATGGCTTTATAGCTCATGTAACCTGAGCCATGGGTCGAAATCATTGATGCAGAAAATTGAATTTAGGCAGATTGGTTACATTGGAGAAATTCTGTCACTATTTAAATAGTGGTTTTATTAGGAAATAAAATTAATGATTTTGGAACGTGGCGCATAGACGACCTTTGCTAACTTCCTAATAGTTCAATCAACTAATTTAATTGTAGGGCATAGTTTCTTGGTAAATTGCAACAGTTTCTATTGACTTGGCGTGTGTTTTCCCGTGTAGCGAAATTTTCATTCTGAGAGTCCATGCTTTTCTGCGTCATGCAGAAGAACATCAGAAAGTTTTTGGTCCACAGCGGTATATCATTTCCCCAAGTTTCTGGCAAATTGTTAATTCTTACCACTAATATTTGACTTGAGGTTAGGACGGGCGATTACATCGAAGATTGACGTTTTGTTTCTTTTTTATTTTCGATTATTGATAAGGTAAGTTGAGTTGACTAGTTTCTTGGTTTTCGAACTAAAAACACGACGGCAAATCATTTTTAAACAAATTTTAGAAACAATAATAACGATTAGAGTCAACTTTACAATTTCTTGAGCAAGAAATTTTACGATAAAATTGTTAATGATCCAATAGACTTTTATGTGGGTGGTTTTATGGATTTAGGAATCTTAGAGCAAATGAAACCCAAATATTAATTTGCCGACGACGTTTCGGAAAATATATTTTCTTCCTTAGAGCTCTGAAACAATAGAATTCTTTCAACAATAACCGATAAAAACATTACATAATTGATTTGTTTGGAAAAAAGACAAATCTTATTTTCGTTAACATAACATAACAGAAAGTACATAATATAATATAGGTATCCTTGATATACTAACGAATAACACAGTTACAAACAGGTGTCATTATTCTTTTATGTCTCATGCTGCTTAAAGAGAAAAAGAAAACTTGTAGAAGTAACGCGCAAACGCAAAGAGAGGCATAAGAAAGCTACGACAATTTGCGTATTTTAATTTTCTTAAAAAGTAGGTATACCAACATTAAAACATATTAGAAAAGAGAGAAAAAAAAAAGCAAAAAAGAAAAGTTTTCCCATTAAAATAAAATAAAATAGGGACCAAGGGTAAACCCAAAAAAAAAAAAAAAAACAACAAACAAAAAGTGATAAAAACTTACAGTTAAAGTGGGCTCCACGAATCATAATGGTAAAAAAAAATACAAAAAATAAAAATTAGAACACATAACGGTTAATAACATAACAAACAGCACCGTAAACAATTAGTAATTTTTAAAAAAATTTGCAGTTCAACCTATGCAAGGCGTGAATAAATTATTGTTGTCTTTTTTTTCCCTTCTCGTTTTTTCAATTAAATTAAAATATCAAGTACTGAGGGTTTCTATATATTATGTCCTTCGATTGATACTTTCCGTTGTTTCAGAGCTCTGAGGAAGGAAATATATTTTCCGAAACGTCGGCAATTTAAAATTAGGGTATCATTTGCTCTCTAAGATCCTTAAACCCATAAAACCACTTACATTAAATTATAAGACACGGACCTGTCTGTTTTCCCATTCGTTAAATGAGAATTTAGCAGTGCGCATGCCTTATCCTACCTGGTTTTGTTTACACGCGCGAGGCCATAAAACTGCCACTTTCGTGATTATTGTTTGCTTATCTAAAGGTACATATCTATGGTTCATTTAGATATTTAAAATACTCGTATTTCAGCTTGGTTTTAATTTAAACGATTTAACTGACACTCCTGTTGTTGTTTTTTGCAGTAAAAATGTGACTTTTGATGTGATTCAACGTCCACGTAGGCTGCGCGTGTATTCTGTTCTGTGTTCTGTGACCGTGAACTGCACCAGACCTACTACCGCACCTCGGCACGACAGCACGAGTTGAGAAACGTGTCTAGTTCGAACTATTGTAACTACATACCTTATTGGGTTTTGACATTATACCATCTCGGCGTGATTGTTTGTTGTGCAGGCCACAATAAAAGTCTTTGTTTGCAAACAATCTTATTTGTAAAAAGAGTTGCGTTATTGGGAAGATGGGGAAAATGTAGTTTTACGTTTTTAAATAAAAGTACTTAACTTTCAAAATATCTTTATTCCAAACTAACTTTTACAGTTCATTACATGGAAAGTGACAACATAATATAGAAAATAATAACCATTAAAAAAATGGAAGGTAATCCAATTTAATTCATTAACAAAATCTATTTAAACAAAAATAGTATAAATAATTTAATTTAGTAAATATCTCCTTAATTGTTTTTAAAAGTTGCCAATTTTTTAATTTTCCGATATTTTTTGGAAGATTGTTATATTTTATTATTCCGTCATATAAAAGCGATTTTTTTCCGAAATTACTTTTTACTGGTATAGTTTGATAATTTATACGTCTGGTGTTAGTGTTATGCTTGATTTTTTTCCCTTTAAAATAATAGAGTGAATTAGAATACAAATTTTTAATTAAATAAATGTTTTGAACGTGTAAATACCCTTTCGGTCTATATAGATTAACAATTGGTTCTAAATGTGGTAATTTGTGTATACATTTAATAACTTTATTTTGCAACTTTTGTAATGGTTTTAAGTTTGATAAACAAGTATTTTCCCATGCAGAAGCAAAGTATTGTAATTTTGAAAATATTAATGAAAAATATATATTTTTTAAGTATTTCAAAAAAAAAGAAATATCTAGCTCTGTACAAAACAGATACCAAAGGAGATATCGAGTTGATAATATACTGGATATGGCATTTCCAATTTAAATTTTCGTCTAAAACTAATCCAAAAAATTTTGTCGTTTTTGAATATTGAACATTTTGATTATTAAATGTTAAGGGTTTAATGATGGAATTTATTTTATTTTTAGTTATAAACATACAAAAAGATTTTGTAAAATTTAACGTAAGTTTATTTGATTGAAGCCAAGAAAGAAGTATTTTTAAATCATTATTAATATCAAAATACATTTCTGCAAGAGTTTCAGCAAAATAAATAATTATTGTATCATCTGCAAATAGCTCTATATTGCCCTTTAAGTTCAATTTTTAAACGGAATTAATGTAAATTAAGAATAATAACGGACCTAATTTTAATCCTTGTGGAACTCCACATATTATTTCTTTTTCCGAACTTTTTATTTCCCCAATTTGAACAAATTGTTTACGATAGCTTAAATAACTTTGAAGTAGTTTGTGTGTAATTTCCCTTATCCCAATAGGTACCTACTGTATAATTTTCCTAATAAAATATCATGGTATATGGTGTCAAAAGCCTTACACAGATCTAAGGATAGTAAAAAGCATTTTTTACTGCTGTCGACATTAACTTGAATATTTGTTATGATATCTCCTACAGCTATTTCTGTATCCTTAGACCTACGAAAACCATACTGGACTGGTTAGCAAAAAGTAAATTTTGGCTTTCTAGAAAGTCGTGTAAATTATTATTTATTATTTTTTCTAATATTTTTAAAAAGATTGGTAAATTAATAATAAAAAATAAATAATAAACTTACAATAAAAAGGCTAAGTTTATCGTATTATTTATGTTTTCGAGAACGAAAAAGTTTCCAACTAAAACATCATGTGAAATATATAAAACGAAGACTTTTAAATTTGTACTGCAACCTGTAGATATTGCACAGGAGTGTATTCAGTATCTTCATTAATAATGTCTGCTTTTCGCCATAATTTATTAGAAACTTTTTGAAATTGCCTGAAGCAAACAATATATCTAAGCTGAAAATTTGTCGGTGCTTTGATATGTAATTTTGTAAATATAGATTGCACGGTATAAAATAAATAAAAAGTGATAGGTTCTACAGACCAAGTCAAAACTACCAAACAGAACTAGGTAGGTACCTATAACTAATTGGTTAAATCGCGGTAAAATTAAGTTCTGACCGTAACACTCTACTTATCAGCCCTCTCGGAACATCACCAAATTTTACAGCAACCAATGTCTATAGTACCTGTTTCATCTTTATTTGTTTGTGAAGAAAAACAAAATAGATACGATCACGCATGTGGCGTAGTATACCACAGACCACTCGCCTGGAATCCCTGCCTGGTCGACGCGCGCGCCGGATAATCCAAGGTAAAGTAATATAAAAACTATTGAGTAATTTTAGGACTAAATTATGTATACAAAACGACACGAATTTTCTCGTTTTCCGTTACATTTGATTATGTTTTTAAAATGTTTAGTGATTTTGGTGCCATTTTTTTAAATTTTGATTGTTATTTTTGTGTGGCTAGTAAGTATCTACAATTTCAAAATAGGTTATTATTTAACCAAAAGTAGTAACCCTGCAACCTGCAAGCATTATTGTGTTTGAGTAATAAGATACATATAGCAACCGTAGAAGCATAAGTAAAGTAAGTATAGTAAAGAGTATGTAACAATTATGTTAGCCTATATACTGCGAGATACTTCTCAAACCACCCTCGTATATTATTGCGTTAAGCTTCTTGTATTTAACTCGGTTCGTAATAAATAACTAAATAATTAAACATTTTTCTGCTTACTTACCTACTTCTTAAAATATTTAATCGGAGCTCTGTATTTTTTATGTTAAAAAAACCTAGTTATTCATGTCAAAATATTGGTCCGGTTATATTAAATATAAAATTATCTCATAAAGATTTTAGTGTTCTTCATAAAACTATCGGGGTGGAGATTTGTCTATACGAAACCCATAAAAACTGGGCAAGAAAGATAGTGAAACTAATGTAAAACTTTTGATAACATTTTTATTACATCCAGTAAATTTGGATGTTTCATTTTAGTAGGTAGTAAATTAAATTGAAAAATGTGAATATGCGAAGAAGCGCTGCAATTTTAGATTTTAATTCGCGTTAAATGCAATTTAATACCCTACACAAATGGTGATGTGCCGTCGGGAAACGTACATTTAACATAAACTGTTAATTTAATTTTAAATATTTACCTTTTTTTTCTGTTGCTCTCTATATTAATTTATATAATTCTATACTTTCATAGAATTCAATAAATTGACTTCAATAAAAAGCTATTCACTTACTTTTGGCTTTTGTTCTACAATCTTCCACCTTTTTTTTCGAGGGGATTCTTCCAAAGACTGGCACCCTGTGAGACAGAGTAGTGTCGGATTCAACCCTGATGGGGCTGCCTACCGACTAAACTCCCCGCGTTCCTGCGGTTTCCAAACCTTCAGACCACTTGTTTAGTATTTCTGCTCTGCACGCCTATTGCGAGCTTTGCTTCGTACTTCACCGAGGCCTAAGTACCTGTGTACCCAGGTTTCGGTTTTGTCATAGTACTTGTTTGTTTATTTGCAGGTTACTGTGAACGTGTTTGTGTAGGTGTAAGGCTTGTGGTGTGGTGTATGTGTTTGTGCTTCAGAAGAGATAACACGTGTCCACGCATCACGGCTATGAGAACCCCACTATTTCAGGTTCACTGCATCTGTTTCACAGTAGACAGCTGCCAAACCCCAGTTGATTTTTTCAACTTACAAATGTTAACTTTAGGTATTTATATTAGACCACGGTCGATAATTTTTGAAACCAAAAAAAAATAATAGTAAGATAAAACCCATTGGAAAAGGAAGAGAATATAACAAAAATGAAAGGAAAAATAATTTACGCTCGGGAAGTGGAAGGGGGTGAGTTTTTAAGGGTAGAAAACGATTTATCTCGATTTCCGGCAAAACTACAAGTCCTATGGAAAAACGTTAAAACTTACCTTTTTATGTCCCAAACACACTGTAAGTTTTTTGATTTAAAATATTTATTTTTTCACCTTATTTTGACTTAATATCGAGAAAGGCCCTTAATTTTCATTCGAAAATTCTCACGTCCAAATATCTGCTTTTTTAAAAAAGTCGGTGGGCTTTTTGGTCGTTGAAATCTTTACTTTCTGATGGTGTAAAAAAATATACATTCCTATGATAAATGTTCTCAAAAAATGCAAAGAAACGAAAAATTTTTTTTCTTTAATCATTATGTACAATTTTAAGCTATTTAGTAAAATTTATACTTTAATTACTCGAAAAACGTAAGATTCTATGTTACTTTGATAAACAAAAAAATTACAAATCCATTAAACATAAAGATCGCAAAAAACATGCGAAAATAGTTGTTCTAAATATAATTAAAGGTAGGATTTCTTTGCATTTTTTGAAAACATTTACCAAAGTAATGTATATTTTTTTTACACCATTAGAAAGTAGAGATTTCAACGAACAAAAATCCCACCGACTTTTTTAAAAAGCAGATATTTTGACGTGAGAATTTTCGATTGAAAATTAGGGTGCTTTTTCGATATTAAATCAAAATAAGGTAAAAAAATAAATATTTTAAATCAAAAAAATTACAGTGCATTTGGGACATAAAAAGGTAAGTTTTCACCAAATTTCGTGAAAAAAAAAATTTTTTTGTAAAAGATAGTTATTTGAATTTTTCACATAAATTTTGAGGTTATGTGAAAAAAGTGTAAATACAAAAGTTGTAGATCATTTTACTACCTACAACTTTGCTATTTAACATTTTTCCATAAGACTTTTAGTTTTGCCGGAAATCGAGATAAATCGTTTTCTACCCTTAAAAACTTACCCCTTTCCACTTCCCTACCTCGGATCGCCCGTAACTTATTTTTCCTTTTATTTTTGTTATATTTTCTTCCTTTTCCAATGGGTTTCATCATACTATTATTTTTTTTTCACTTTTTACCATTTTCAAAGGCTTCAACCCTGGTCTATATTGTTACTCAATTTTTTTAAATATAATGTATAAGATTTTTTTAGAAACTTTTAAAATAAATAGATATATCTGCGTCTTTGCCAAAAACCTAGTATATACAGTACTATATATTTTGTCCTAATACCCGTAAAGACTTATTTAAAAAGTCGTAAAGAAGAGATAATTATTGCCGAGGAGTCCCGAAACCCGAGAGACAATAATTTATGAGTTTCGGCTCCATTTTGACCCGCTCCGGGAAAACTCAGTCCACCCTAAAGGTATTTCTGAAACTTTAGTGTTATGTGTAAAGTTGGGACAAAATATCATGTAACTTACGTATAGAGTTACTGGAAATGGAGTTTTTACGTCTTAACAAAAAAATCTCTTTTCCATAGGGTTTCCGATTTAACTTGAAATTACATTTTTTTAAATAAAAGGTCTTAAAAAAAAGCAATATGCGATTTTGTTTTGCAGTTTTTTTGGTTTTTTTAAACGGCGCGGAATAAAAGAAAATACGTTATGTTAGAATTTAAGAAAATATAATATAATACAGAATTTAGAATTTTTTAAAATTTAATTGGGGAATATAAAAAAATTTTGGGATACAAATAAATTACTTACCGAATAAGTAAAAAGATTTACATTCTCTAAATATCTTAAAAAGGCCAAATATAACCAGCTCAATCTTAAAACTTTTACTACACTGAGAAAAAAGGTTTCTATTCCTTATAAGAATTTACATACCTACTCTTTATATTATAATTGTTCAGTACTATAAATATGTGGCAGCAACGCGCTTTCCTGATGTAAGACAACGAAAATTGCTAGACCGTTATGTAGTGATAATATCACGGTAATTTAGCCAATATGAAATAGGAGTTAATGCTACCACAGTTTATAGCCATTATTGCTCTGAATACACACAAAAATAATTAATCAACAGTAATATCACAAGACCTCGTTTTTTTATCGGTTAAATTTTTTAGCTGTCACGAAAACTTTTTTGTTTGGAAATTTTACGAGTTGAATTTGGAAATGTTTATTCTGATTAGATCACGAGAGCGAAGCTCGAGGGATTTAATCTTTGAATAAACATGCCCAAAGTTCAACGAGTAAAATTGCCAAAAAAGTTTAAGTGAAAAATGGAAAATTTAACCAATAAAAAAATGATGGTCGAGTGATATTTGGCACGATTATTTCGTGAACCCCAAATGTCCCATCCATATATATTGAGTAATCATGTTTTATATATTTCTAAACAGTTTACTGCTGGCAACCAAACATACAATTATAATTAAGTTTATAGTAATTGTATGTTTGGTTGCCAGCCTTATAAGCAGAAGTCAGAATTTTAGATTAGTTCTATAATAAATGACATTTGATAAGTATTTTTAAAATGTGGCGTAATTTATCAAGAATAGCAACTTTATTGGAATAATTGGCATGGGTACATTATAATATAAAAACAAGTAGGTAAATAAATATAGTACTAATGTTATTGTATTAAAATATCAAAAATTATCCGAAAAAGTTATAAAAAAAATAATTGACATTGATTTATACTTCGAAATATTGTGACAGAACTAGACGGGCCAATGGCGACGTTTAATCGCTAAAATCCCACGTAGTTTTATCATTATTATCCTAGCTGATTGGTTAAAACGACACGGTTTGATTGGACGAAAAGGCGAAATTGACAGGTGTACGAAATAATCATAACAATATTTGCTTGCTACGGTTAATAAAGCATACTTGCCACTAAAATTCAGTACTGTAGTTCTCAAAAATGTCAATTTCTTCTTGTGTAATATTGTTGTTGTCGTTTAATATTGCATATTATTATATCTATTATGCAACATGGTTTACTGAGATGGTGAAATTTGTCCATAGATTATAAAGTCCAATAATAATGATAGGTTGTGTAAAATAAGAATCTGGTATTGTTTTATCTGACATAAAAAGTTTAAAAAAACTTAAATACGAAGTAAAAATAAATTATTAATTGAAACAGGTATTGGTACGATCAATAAAATTTAAATTCAGACAAGACAGCTGGTAGACTCCGAACAACGAAGTGACCTGCGCAACAAATACGTTAAAACTAATACTAGGGCACGCGGCGATTGCCGATCGCTACGAACCCCCACCAACATATTGTGGATTATAGGTTCTAACGGATACAATTTGTTTTTAGGGACGCTGGACTAGATGGAACTGCTTTAAGTCAATCTGAAATACGACATATTCTATTGAAATACGAGTATGTATCTATTATTGTTTATGTGGAACTTTTCTTAACGAGGTTATAACTGAAACCAATGCTCAGCAAATAGCTTTAAAATACTAAAGGTTCGCTGTAACTATTATTAGAAATCCATATTTTTTTAATTTCAAGTAGTATATTATATTGACGCAAATTCTCTTGACATATTTTGTCGTTGGGAAAAATTAAGTATCTAGTAACACATGGTCCATCTATTAAAGGCCAAACGTAACTACTCACTCTTAAAACTTCTCCAATAACTCTATTATGTTAACTCATTTTCTTGTTTCAACCAGGGAAAAAGTTTTAAAGTGTACATCAAAACTTTCATCAGCTTTAAAAACGCCATATACTTACGTAAAATATTTGAACACAAAACAAATTTAAAGAATGAAATAAATTTGGTGGAAAGAACTGCCAGCGAAACTGAAATAAAACCTATATCGTTGAGTATAGAAATACGAGTATTTGAAATCAGTTCACGAATGAACAAATTTAATATCGTGTATGTGAAACTTTACTTATCGGAGTTACGTTCGAAATGAATGTTGCGCAAATTACTTTTGGGAATGAAAAATCGAAATCTATTACGAGTAAGGTAAACAGCCATGCTTCATTTGACTGTAAGTTGAAAAGCGACCTCGATACTATACAGCTTTGAGGACTCTATAGGGCTTCTCCGGTATCATTCTGGCGTTCCTTCCGCATGTTGTCAAAAAGTGAAGGATTCAGTGCGGATAGTAACCCACCCAAGGGACGTAACGCATGAATTGGAGGACACTCTGAATCCGAAGATTCGGTAATACCGTGCGAGCAAAGATTATTTGCATCAAAGAGGGCCTTACAACTAAGGACGTAATGCTTAGTCGTAGAGCTTAATACCTTAAACCAAGCCCCACGTTTTTTAATCCAAGCCCTTTTGATGCAAATTATTTTTTGCTCGCGCAGTGCTACTACTCCATCTTACCTGGCCTATCCTGAAAGGATTATTTTTAGTGCAAGAGCATTATTTTTATTTCAAAAAAATACGTTAGTTGCTTTCAAAGGATTTTTGTATTAAAACTTAGTTTTTCCCTGTAACGGTGTAAGAAAAATTACAAATATCGGAAGTATAACTTGCCTGACTTGTCTTTTGACAAAAAAATAAAGCTCAGCTTCATGACGCAAGTTTTCTTTATAATTTTTTAAATATATGAATCATATTATTATCTAAAATAGATATTTGAATGCAATCGATATTTTATTGCAAATATATCCTTATCAAATATATTTATAAAACTTTGCTATTGGGAGGTTCAAAACTTTTCTGTTTCATCGCTAAGTGCAAAGCCATTCCATTTTGAACCCAGAAACCCCTAAAACCTTAAAACGTTACCGATGCAAATGCATAATCCCATTTCCTCCACTGAAACTGATATTTTGCAGCTGAAAACTTCTACTATTCTACCACTAAAAAGCCTCAGACCTCGTAAATCCAAAGTGGACTGATGGACGGATTATTCCGCCGACTTCAATAAGTTTCAATCAAAATAAATTACGTTTTCATGTATTAATTAAGTTTAATTTTCGGACTACCTTTTAATCTTGGCTAGAACGAAAATATTGCCAACAGGGGTGGTTTAAGTGTTAAATAGAATAAAGAAGACAGGTAAATGCGGCTACTTATGGCAGACAGGAGTGAAAATTAAGTACTCTTCATTCATGTCGCTAATCCTAGCCGTTTTCGGAAAAACGTCATTTTATTGCGATCATGTATTAATATTAAGCAGTTAAAAGTGAACATTTATAATTTATAGGAACAAAGATGTATCTTTTATTGAAATACGCTAAATATACATGATGTAAATATGTTAAAAATGACGTTTTTCCCAAAAACGGTTAGGATTAGCGACATGAATGAAGAGTACTTAATTTTTAGTCAATAGTTAAAGGTATGTAAAAAACGTTGTCCAAAGTTTTTATCATACAGGGCGTAAAAAAAAATGGGCACATTAGTGTCACAGCTAGTCCGTTCCTGCAGCTGTGAGTAATTCGCAACACTTTCTGGGATAGTAATTTGAAGGTCCTATAGATCTGATATAGATCATATGAAAAAAAAATTGAAATATACCTGTTGGTTTAATAATTATGTGTCAAAAACTTAATTCCATGAGAGCTCTTTGGGAGCCCATATCTCCGAAGAGGAGGCCGATACGAAAGAAGTTTATATAAACTTGTAGTATTCTTTTCACGTATTTTTTTCATATCCGGGAGATTTCGACATTTTCCCGGACACCCTGAATAACGCTCGTATACAGGGTATTCATTTGAAAACTTCCCACCTCGATTTTCCTGCTTTAAAATGAAAATGTGAAATGTGAGGTGGGAAGTTTTCAAATGAACACCCTGTATATCAATCTTTCCTTGCCTAATGTATTAACAATATTTAATGGAGTGGGATTAGGGTGAGAAGATGCATGGTTATATACAGGGTGTCCGGTAACTTATGGGCCATAGAGCAACTGGAGATAGTAGATATAAAAATATGTCTTTTGAGCCAAATTTGCCCAAGTAAAATATTAGAGGTTAAAGAGATACAGGGTGTTGAAAGTGAAAATTAATTTTCGAAAAATGATGATAATTTTGAAACGGTTTAAGTTATCGAATTCAAAATCGGTATAACTAGGTTTTCGAGAGTGAGAAATTCGAATTTGGTGTTAATTTCAAGATAATCCCTAGAGGGCGCTTGCTACGTGCTTCATGTTGAACTAATTCATCCATATTTTTTTTAACCGTGCAGTTATTAGTATTTATACTTTAAACTATAAAAGAATCTACCTTTTTACGTAAAAAAGGTACTCTTGGTCGATCTTGATATCTCAAGCCGTTACCCAGATTTTATCGTCTGAATGTTCCATTGCACATTCTGTTGATTGCTGAGAAATATTTAATTCACAAAGTGTGCCTTGCATTTTGACAAAATGTGTTGCGGTGAAAACTGTCATTATTTTCTACTTTTTCCCGTCAAAGGTACGTAAATAAAAAGTTTTTGCAATATCCAAGTACTGTAATCTTTTCAAATAAAAATGCCCAGGCTTAATAAGTTTTCTAACCGTGATTTACGTGATATGGTATGCGTTTATGCACAAGAGAATTATAATAGTCGTGCTGCACTTAGAAGGTATGTAGAATTCTACCCAACCAGAATCATTCCAGACCGAAAAATATTTCAAAGAATATTCAATCAGTTAGGTGAAACAGGTTCGTTTTATGTCAAAAATCCTGGTGGACGACCGAAAACTATAACGGTCGAACAAGAAGAAGAGATCTTGGTTCGTATCGCGGAAAATCCTGAATTAAGCACTAGGCATTTGGAAGCTTCTACAGGAATAGGTAAATCGACCGTCTCAGAAGTCATCAATGTAGAAAATTTATTTCCTTACCATTTCACGCCCGTTCAAAATTTTTCAGTTTTTAAAAAACGATTTACTTTACCTTCTGGATGATATACCTCTGAACATAAGACACAATATGTGGTACATGCAAGATGGTGCCCCAGCACACTTTGCAGTTCCTGTTTGAAATCATTTAAATCAGCGTTTTCCACATCGGTGGATTGGTCGCGGAAGCGAATTTCCTTGGCCACCGCGTAGCTCAGATATTAACCCGTTAGATTTTTATCTGTGGGGTCACATGAAGGATTTGGTATATGGTGATGAATCCAATATACGGGAAGAACTTGAACAAAAAATTCAAGAAGCCGCCATTGTTATAGGAGATAATCAAAATATCTTCCTGAATGTGAGACGTCATTTGTTAAAAAGCTTAAGAAAATGTATTGAAGTAAACGGTGGACACTTTTAACATTTACTAAAGTGAATTAAAACAAATTTTTAATAGTTTCCAATATTTTCATTTTGTTTTTTTTTCTGCCTTTTTATCATCAAGTCCTAGAATCTGGGTAACGGCTTGAGATATCGAGATCGACCAAAAGTACCTTTTTTACGTAAAAAGGTAGGTTCTTTTATAGTTTAAAGTATAAATACTAGTACCTGCACGGTTAAAAAAAATATGGATGAATTAGTTCAACATGAAGCACGTAGCCAGCGCCCTCTAGGGAGTATCTTGAAATTAACACCAAATTCGAATTTCTCACTCTCGAAAACCTAGTTATACTGATTTTGAATTTGATATCTTAAGCCGTTTCAAAACTATCATCATTTTTCGAAAATTAATTTTCACTTTCAACACCCTGTATCTCTTTAACCTCTAACATTTTACTTGGGCAAATTTGGCTCAAAAGACATATTTTTATATCTTCTATCTCCAGTTGCTCTATGGCCCATAAGTTACCGGACACCCTGTATAATGTAGTGTGCTTAACACTATCTTTAAATAAGAATCCTTTAAGTCCACTCCTGTTTCAGACACCCTTCTAGTAGCAAATATCCTAATGCATTTTCACTGTAGAATAATTTCGTTTTAGAGAACATGCAAGGTAGATTAACGTCACCTTATTACGTTCCACCACTTTAACTTAAAAAGACAAGAAGTGTTATTTATAAATTAGGAAGTTTCGTACCTATTTAAACGCGTTGGAAACTAGATAATTTTGAACATAAGGAAGTCCAATTCCTCGACAATATGACAGGCAAACATATCAAACAATTTTTTTTAAACTCGGTAATCTTGTTGAGACTATTCTATTTTGATTGCACAGGAAGAAAAAATAATAACTACTAATTGTTATGTTTCACAAATTTAATCAGTTTCCTGACACGTGTTTCGGCCCTTGCGGGCCATTGTGAAAGGAGTACACGAAGATACTAAATTCTACGTGATATTACAAAGGTATTTATATTATATTAGAGTAGTTATAAACATGTCATTAAATTAAAATTAGAATTAGAAAATTGAATGGTCAACTGTGGGTTTTCCTATTTTTTAAAGATCCAGATGCATATTTAGTCCTAAATTAGTGTGCTATTAAGAATTAGGGAAGCGCCTGAAGGTATTTCGGTTTGATTATTAACAACATTACATTTGTTTTTTATGGCTTTTTTGATTGCCATTGTTTCTAGTAAATTTAGTTTTTTGCCTTTATTGTGTATGTATATATATGGGTTTTATGTTTTTGGAGATTGAGTGATTGTGTAATATGCAGTGATCAGCTAAACCTGTTTTATTTTGTTTTTTAAAATAGATGTTTTGTGTTCTTTAAGCCTGGTGTCAAAATTTCTACCTGTTTGTCCAATGAAGATAGCCTCGCAGTTGTCGCATTCTATTTGGTAGACCCCACTTTGTAAAAGGTTTTTAGTTTCTATTTTAGCATTGGATATGTTTGTGTAAGTTGTTTTTATTGACTTGTATAGGAACGATATTAAGGTTTTTAAAAACCTTACCACCAGGCTTAAAGAACACAAAACATATATTTTAGAAAAACAGAATAAAAACACGTTTAGCTGATCACTGCATGTTACACAATCACTCAATCTCCAACAACATAAAACAATATACATACACACTAAAAGCAGAAAACTAAATTAACTAGAAACAATAGCTTTCAAAAAAGCCATAAAAAACAAATATTCTTAATAGCACACTAATTTAGGACTAAATTTGCATCTGTACCTTTAAAAGTTAGGAAAACCCACAGTTGACCATTCAATTTTCTAATTCTAATTTTAATTTTATGGCATGTTTATAATAATTGAATCGGCCATTTGAGAAAGCCCATAAGTCACAATTTTGACATATTTAAAAAATGGCGGAATCCTATTGCCAACACTTCGGCGCACATTCCAACGGGAAATCCCATAAGTCGTACCAATCCTTGTATTTAATTTTCAAGAGTCAAAATCTGCTTTACTTGAGAAACCCCATAAGTTTAAGAATTTTTTTTTTAATTCCTTAACATTTTACTTTTTTGACTTATGGTATTTCATAAATGACCGAATTAATTACAATAATATGATATAAATACCTTTGTAATGTCACGTAGAAGTTAGTATCTTCTTGCACTCCTTTGACAATGGCCCGCAAGGGCCGAAACACGTCTCAGGAAACTGATTAAATTTATGAAACATAACAAGTAGTTATTATTTTTTCTTCCTGTGCAATGGAACAACAGTTTCACCAAGCATGTAGCCCAACACAAATTAATTATATATTTTATTTTGGTTTATACGACTCCTTTTTATTTTTACAAACTCTTTCGAAAAGACTATAAAGGCAGATTTGGCCCTTAGAAACTTGTACAATTAAATGGGGTGAGTGCTATTAACCTGAAACGACTCTTTCTTCAACTTAGTTTACTGCAATATCTCTTTTACAGCACTTAAAACAATGATTTTCATAATAATAATTATTAAAGTCCCGTGATGTAATGAGGACCATTCAGAAGGAAATAATTTTAAGTGCGAATCTTGTATAATGGCTTAAACTTCAGTAATGTTTTAGCTATGGCGTTATTAGTTAAGATTTTTTTTAATGAGGTTTTTCTTTGTATTATGATCCCGTTGTGTAGTTTTACTTACGCAACTACTTTTTTTTTATTTATACATCATGCATCACAGAATTTAATTCTAAACAACTTTTTCAAAAAAGTCATAATTTTTTTTATTAGTTTTTAAATAAATTTTGTAGATCTATATTTCTTTATGTACGCTTATCGTGTGCTTGCAAATATATATAATCAAGGTTATACAGGGTGTTTCCGATGATAAGCGATTAAGCGATAGAAATATAACATAAAAATGCTTGTATTTATAAATCACCCGGTCGTCCCTGCAACTGTGAGTAATTCGCAACACTTTCTGAGATAGTAATTTAAAGGATCTTACCTGGTATACATAATATGAAAAAAAAATTGAAATATACCTGTTGGGTTAATAATGTGTTAAAAACTTAATTCCATGGAAGCTCTTTGGGAGCCCATATCTCCGAAGAGGAGGCCGATACGAAAGAAGTTTATATGAACTTGTAGTATTCTTTTCACGTGTTTTTTTCATATTCGGTAGATTTCCCAAATTTTCCCGGACACCCTGTATAATTCAATCAGTCTTCGATTGGTTTTTGCAAAGTTTTGCAGTAAGTAGTTGATAAATAACTATTTTTTGTTTATTTAGAAGCAGTTTTTCTTCCATTTAGTTCACAACCTCAATACTATTCTAAATTCAACTAATCACCGTATAAATCTCTTTAATTCGCCAAACTTAACCACAAACGAGGTTTCGATTTTCTCCTTTACATAATTTATGTTCGAGATTTCTATTTTTCCGAAACATTGCCCAACATTAAGTATTTATTGCCGCTAGAATACAGTGTTTATTTAGATATATGACATATCCGATGAAACTTTAAGGGCGGTGACACACACAACGTTTTTGGAGCGGTTTATGCTGAGGCGGCAGCATTGACAATACAAAGACGCTCTGTGTCTGATAAGTCGCTCATAATTCCAAGCATTCTAGAACAGCTTCAAGGAAAAAAAACAGCTAGCTACGGATATTTAGACGCTGAGGCGGTTTCCAAACCACGCGACGCGATCCAATGCTGTGTGTCTGGTGTAATTTAAAAACACATATAATATAAGCGACCACAATGATTTAATAATGAATTAATAAGGATATCATCTACTTCCATACCTGACGTGACAAATAGCTAGACTATAATTGCTAAATTTAATTCGGCGATCCTTTTGCGAACTCAGCGAATTTTGAAACGTTAAACATATACAGGGTAAGTCGGGAAGAATGGGCCAAACTCTAAGTGTGTAATCTATGCATCAAAATAATAAGATAAAACCGAAATGTTGTTACCCAATATTCATTTGTTTTCAAATTACAGCGGTAAATAAAATAATAATATTGTTAAACCAAAATATGCAACATTAACATTGTTTTAAATAAATCATTGGTTTAGTAAATTTTCACATACCTATACCGCCATTGACTTCCAAACATTTCCTGCTTCGTTTACGAAGGGTGCGCGTGGCTCTTCTAATTGATTCGTGCCTTTCTTTAATATTGAGTGCAGCATTTCTAATGCGTCTAATTAATGCATCCCTAGTATCTACATTTACTTTGTATACCTCATTTTTTAACCAACCCCATAAATTATAGTCCAACGGTGTGAGGTCCGGCGATCTAGGAGGCTAACTAATAGGACCACCGCGACCAATCCAAACCTCTGGAAACTTTTGGTCCAAATATCGCTTGACCAGACGATCCAAAGGGACAGGCGCTCCGTCGTGTTAATAATACATTTGAATTCTGATGTTTAAAGGAATCTCCTCCAGTAATCCTTATTATTCATTTTGTAAAAAACTTAAGTAGTGATCCTCTGTAAGGCGATTTTCCAAAAGAAAAGGGATAATTAAATTATTGCCGATCATGCCGCACCACACGTTTACTGAAAACATGCGCTGAAAATTATTTTTCCTACGACCACCTACGAAAATGACAATAACAACACGGTTAACTTGGCTAGAAAGTGCCAAATATCACACGCGTGTTGTAAAAAAATATTTCAACACGAGTGTGGAAATACCAAGCACACTGAGATATTAAATTTAAACAGGTGTCAATTTAACGACAAAACTATTTATTAAACATAACAAACTTACGGGACACGTGGAGTGAATTGGGGTGCTGGGTGGGGTAAAGTACACTAGGGCATTACTGCAAATTTTTCGTTATTTTTGGGAACCGAAGAGTACTTATTTATGATAAAAATAATATTATCAAAAAGGGAAAATAATAATATGTCAGGCAACCCACCAACTGTCATGTTTCATGTTTACATGTCAACTCACAGAAAAGTTCTGTTCTGTTCTGTTCGAGGATTGCGATGGCCTCTAGCTTTTCAGCCTCCAGCCAATTTTTATACTCACACAAAAATAAAGCGTTTATGTCAACTGAGTTGAACCACAGAAAAAAAAAGGGGCAGCTATAGAGCAGAAATAAAATACCCTAGGAAATACCGATTTATAATTTTGCCATTATCTCGGATGTTTAATTATATTGGTGTAAGTGAAAGTGCTTTATGTACGTAAAATTATTTTAGCAATATTCAAAACAAATCGAATATGGACAGAACTTTTATAATTAGCAAGCTATCGATATTTAACTCCATCTCTATCTTTCAATAATGTTGAGGTTTAATAATGCGGTACATTAATTATCATAAAATAAAACTATAATAAAAAAAAAAAAAAATAAATAAGTTAGTGAAGTGTCTAGTTAGGTTCTACTCAGTAAATGATTGTACTGTCTACTAACCCCTAAATTCCTTCTTTTTAGTAAATGTCACTCCTATCCTATGTTGTAATTGTCAATACTAAACCCTTGACCCTTAAAATAGCAGCTAAGAAAAGGTCAAATACACAAATCCAGAGACTCATATTAAGCAGTCCAAACCGCATTGTACGCAAAGAAGAAAAGTCAGTGGTCGTGATATGGTACAGACCAGACAACATCACGATCACCCCTAATGTGCTGGCAAATTGCCCCCAGGGAGCAGAGCCATTAAGAACAAGACAATGTTGAGGTTATGTTTTGTGTTTGTGTTTTGTTTTTGTATGTATATTTAGGTATATTATTGTTTTATTTTTAAAGAATGCAAGCAGCTAAAAAATCAGAAACGAAATTTATTCACTGTACATAGATACTAGGTATGATGTGCGTAAGCAAATAGGAGAAAAAGTTATTATTTTTATTTAAATCTAGGTAAGTTAAAATTTGTAAGTAGGCATTGTTTTTATTTTGTTTTAATATAGACGCTTCTGTTGGAATCCGCCTTGAAATTTGTTTTGCATTTATTGCGTTTGTACTTGTCAATTTTTTTTTAACACAATGGTGTACAAACTATTAAAAAGCAAACAAACTCTTTTTGATTATTTTGTATGGTCGTAGGAAAAATTGTGTACATTACTCGTGTGAAAGTGATTTTCTCACACTCGGAGAATTTCCGCACTCGGCTGGCGCCTCGTGCTAAATATCTCCTCGTTTGAAAATTGCCACTTTCAACACTTGTTATGTAATATACTATTCTACTATTGCGTGAGGATTTTCGTCCGACCATACATGGGAGTTTCGATTATTGTTGATGCCGTCACGGGTGAATGTAGCTTTGTCAGTAAAAAGTATGTGCGGTACAAGATGACGATTATTAATTATCCACTCACAACATTGCATACGCTTGGCGTAGTCTCCAGGTTGTAGTTTCTGTACACGCTGTACATGGTATACGGGTAGGTATAATAAGCCTTGCTAGTGAAGCGTATTGATCACTCTTTTTTGGGGAATTCCCAGGATAACCCAGTTTCAATTCTTCCGGAGCTGGTCGTTGCACCTTCTTCTACTAAAGCCAGAACATTCTCTGTTTCTTCTAAATCCTGTCAAATGGCCCGTTCGGATGTTACATTAGCACTTGGAAGCGTTCCAGTTTCGCACAGTTTGTTGAAAACTCTGCTAAAGGCCTTTCTATTCGGTGTTCTTTGATGTGGAAAACGTTGACGATATTCTTCAGCAGCCGCTGTAGCATTCCCATTACACAAACCATAAATAAAAAACATATTGGCGTATTCGAGATGTGAATAAATGTATGGCATTTTAGAAAATTTAAATAATACAGATTCGGTGAATCAATCAATGTAAAATTTTGAACTAACACTATTTATACTGGCACCAACAGGATAGTGATAGCACAACAATCAAAAGCGGACAATAATACCATTTATTACAGGAAAGCTAAATTAATGCAATGTTTTGTTTTGGCTTTATAATTTAAAAACAAATGAATATTGGATGACAACATTTGACTTTTTCTTATTATTTTGATGCATAGATTACACCCTTAGACTTTCGCCCATTCCTTCCAACTCACCCTGTATATGTATACTAAATCCTCGAAAGCTATACGGGTTACGTAATTAAAAAAAAAACTTTTAATTATTTATTTTATCGTAGCGCTGCTCTATTTTACATTTAAATGATCACAGCATAAATCTTTTTAATTCGCGAAGCTCAGCTCTAAATGGCTATGGCCGGTCGTTTCATTGTTTGTGCTTCGAAATTTATTTCCCAAAATATCTCTCGATATTTTAATGATTAGTTCAGATATTATTGCTTCTCTCAGAAACTTCTTCAATTAAATCCAAAGCTCCGATAAACCGGTAACGACTCTTTCTTCGAGTTAGTTTGTTACATTATCTCTCTGGAAGTTAAAATAACGATTTGCATTAGTTTTATTAAAACTTTTAATCTCGGGCTCACAGACTCGGTAGTTTTAAAGCCAGAAATTTAATTTTTAATTATGAAATTTTCGACTAATTAATTTAAAAAAGTTTTTTGGGCACTCATGAAATATGATATTTAATGTAAAAGTCGATTATATGTATATTTATAATAAAAGCGAAACAGGTATAATATGCCCTTTAAACTCACAACGAAACCTACCCGATATGCCACCATAATTTAAAAATACGTTTACTACACTAAAAATATCCCCTTAAAATTTATATATTTTAGTTATTGGCTTCTATTGTATCGGAAAAATGGTGAGTCCTCTTTGATACCATTAAATGTGAATTTATGGCGGCAATCTGAAAATTTTAAAGCGTGAAAGTTCAAGCAGCAAAATAAATTTTAATATAACGAGCTGTTGAATAAGCAATGGATGTTTACGTCCAAAAGGATTCAATTTTTGTAAAGATTCTTGGGTTATATAAATACGTTTCTTTGGTGTAATAAAATAAAGTTTATATAAAATGGGTTCTTACCACAGACATGTAATGTATAAGGAGACCAAATTGTTTACATTTTATCCCGATCAAAAATCGTTGAAGCGATGATGACAAATTTCTGCTGATTGCCCTAGATCTACTTACGCTTGTATTTAAAAACCTAGATTCCTTATAGTTTCCTTATGATAGCAAATTATAATGTTATAGGGAACTCACACCCACAACCCTGTCCGGATGTTTTTACTACGTGTAGCGAAGAATGATTGATATTGATTCATTATCTAACGTGACAGTGTTGATGAACTTTGTAGTGCGGTAAGTGAGTATTATCATGGTGCAGGTAAATAGTTCTATATTTTAGTGAAATGAAGCAAAATATATGGATTGTTCTTGATCCTGAAAGAACCACATTACCAATGCACTATAAAGACAGCAACAGGCTTTTACAGCTTACAATGTTGCCAATTGTTCACGCCATATTTTAAAGCCATCTTCTTCTAACTTAGCTGATTCATTGGAAGTACCGTGCGAGCAAAAATTATTTGCATCAAAGAGGGCTTGGAATAAAAAACGTAGGTCTTGGTTTAGGTCACAATGATATGGGGACGACATATCTAATCAAACCTAGGTTAAAATTTTGTCAAATTCATATTATGACATGATATGCCAAACTAATGAGTAATAAAATAAGAAGACAAATAAAATTGTGTTGTATAGAACCTGTTTCCCTAAACACAGCCACGGTTCTTTTCAGACGATGATAAAAATCCCCAGCAATAAAAGCAACGCTAGGAAAATGTTCGTGAAAGTCGTCTATGCACAAACCCGGATTGTATTGCCACTCACCATTTACTCTAACCCCGTTTTGAAAATACACTTTAACCATTAATGTTTTGTGCTGTTCCGTAAAGCCCATTGTGTGAATTGTTCAAGAGATTGGAAAAATTAGCGATTAATCAAATTACTTGTAACGACTCTCAAAGATGACGGAATAACTAATTGATTGTTAATTCAGGTAATTACTTACATTTCGTCCTTAGATGCAAGGCCCTCTTTGATGCAAATAATTTTTGCTCGCACGGTACCTATGTATAATAATTGTAAACAAATGGGTTTTAATAAATGGAATTTTTTATCTCATATTAAATGGCTGTGGTTCTTACCGGTCAGGAGCGTGCTTTGGAAAGGGGGTGAAAGTTCCCACTAATTTTTTTTTGTAAATATGTTGCTTGTTGATATTTAAATTTTTCAACATCTCTTCTTGTTTCTCTTTTAACCTCACCACCCTGAACGTTGTCAACCTGTACTACAACCGTTGAAAAAATTATATTTCTTTTCATGTTTGGCAATTAAAAAATACATTTCGCACTTGATCAATTATTAAAAAAAAATTAAAATGCTTTCAAATTCAGGCATCACGTCTCAGCCCAAATTCAAAATCGGGAAATGAAAGCGCTGCCATTTTCCGGATAAGTTATTTAGGTTTTATTGCCTCTGCCAGCAGCCAAACAATATTCAAATTGGAGAGATGAACGGATGTTACATCGTGATTATTTAAGTAGTTGGAAGTAAGCAAGCCAATCAAATAATGTAACATCAAGTGGATTTGCTAAGTATCAGTAGAACTGCTTGGTATCTTTCCAAACTCCAATGTTTAAATACATAAAGAAAAATTATTAATTAAATAAGTTTTTGAGTCATTTTTCTTTAAATTTTTAGAGGTATTATCTAGCAGTCAAATTTCGTGAGTGAAACCATTGAATATCAATCTGTAAGAATGGCGGATGTCCGAGAAAAGTTGACAACCCAGTTTCAGACGTATTGGAGGTGGTTTGGCCGCCATTGTGGAGTTGATCGTAACTCTAACCTTAAATCTGTCGTTATGCAGCGCCTCGGCAACAGATGTCTCAAATTCACTGATGTGATTTCGTGGTGTTGCCGCATATCGTATTTTATTGGAATTTTTAATGATATAAGCATTTTAACAGACAATAAAATAGGAGGTTCTCAATTCCAGCCGAGTGTATGTTTTTGATAATAATGTGTAAGAAAGTAAAAACCTACTTATTTTAACCGTTTTGAAAAGTAGTAATAATTGCAAATAAAAACCAAGTTATACAAACCGCACATCATTCATATTTTACCCAACATATACGTTGTAGCCTAGGTATGTATTGAATAGTCATTTAATTCTGTTAAAAATAGAAAACATGGCAGTCAACATACTTTGATGCAATTAACGTTGGAACGTCAAAAGGTTGAAAATATATTATGCTACAAAGCAAATAAAAATAGGGACATTTTTAAGTCTAGACTATACTATAGGAAAGTAAATGTAAGCTACTTAAATCTAGGATAGGTGTAGGTACCTATGTGAAATTAAGTTTTACGATAAGCTATAAAAATAAATTTAAAAAACTCATGTTGCAAGTCAAACATATAGGCGGCAACAATGTTTTAATTTAGCAGTGAAAGGGCTTGTCGTTAGTGGCTGCATCAACACGCTTTATTTTTGATGACTCATTGGTGCCATCTATGATATTAACGTAGCAGATTTAGGAAATCTGCTTATATGGCCTTCTTATAGTTTGATATTCAATGGTGAAACCCTAATGAGCTGGACCAAACGCAGAGCACCGAATAATTCAAATTAATCTTCCTTTGACTGAGCACCTAAGCAAACATCCTTTCGACAGATAATAATGAAGTTGTACGTCAAAGCTTAGAAAGAATAAGTTGTAAACCATGTCTCTATTATATTGTTAAGAAACTTAATAAGCCTAATAATGGCGGATCCAGTCAATTTGACCGATTGGTTCCATTTAATCAAAGAGCACGATATAACCTCAGTCATTGAATGATCGAATTGAGGCAAATCGTCGAAGGTATGAAGGGTATAAAACCGAATGTCATGACACAACGAATTCGACCCTTTTTAAATATGCACCCCGCCACGTTTGCGCTCAGAAATGTATCGAGGATGCTCGTATAATTCACGAAGCAGTTTAGTTAACGTGGCTTGTTCATTATTCCTTTGGATAATGAAAAGATCAAAAAAAAAAGGACAAGTGCGAGTATAATTCGTTTAATAGGCCATTTGTTGGTAAAATTACCTTTTTCAGTATATTTTTTACTTTAGTTATATACAAAAAAGAAGATTTTGTAAAATTTACCGTAGTAAGTTTATTTGACTAAAGCCAAGAGAAATATTTGTACATAGAACATTATTAATATCCAAATATATTTGTGTTAAAGGTTCTGTAAAATAAATAATTGTTGTATCATCTGCAAAGAGCTTTACATTGCCGTTTAAGTTCAATTTAGAAACGGAATTAGTTTAAATAAAGAATGGTATTGGACCTAGTATTCAAAATAACGATGTTGGCAATCTATTCTGCATAATCGAAAATCCCAAAAAAAAAACTAAAGACGATTTTCGACGATCCAGAAACGATTGCTATTGACTAAACTCTAACACTTAAAATGTTTCCTATATGATGCGTTATTTGGGATCTCTACATTTTACTATGGCCAAAAATAAGGAAAAATATGTTGTACTTTTAATTTTTTAGAGGGTCTACAACTTTTGGGTTATCCGGGAAAATTGCTGTTTTCTTGGCCAGCATTTAAAATGACTAGCATCTATATAAGTAGTGGATAGTTGGTATAAATCATGACGTGACTCGCGTATAATAAACCATAATAAATTTAGAGGATTATATGCACGTTAAATAATGTACTATTATTGGCATGTCCATTATTATCCATGCATATAAAATTTAAGCACTTAAGACGAAATAATTGATGAAGACCAATAAGAATCAATTATTCCGTTTTATACACTTTATGATACGCTTTTGCTCTGTACGTAAAGGGTTAAACGTGCATGCATATCATCCATTACCGTCATATTCGCCGAGCACAGCCATTATTGCCATATATCAGCAGAATGGTCAATTTACTTATTACATTGCTAAACACAAAGGGTACTAATTTATTTGACGCTTGCCTTATGTCCAAAGTTAAATTTATTACATTTCTGTTATACGCTATACTATAGTCTATATTATACAGAGTGATGTTAATGAAAGGGATCAGGCTTTTATATAGAATACCCCCCCCCCCCCACTTAATCAAGGAGCGCTTGGACCCGTCAATTTTATTATATTGAAACCGTAAGGGGTTATTAAACTTGGTAAATCAGAATCATTATCGTATATAATATAATAAGAAAGAAAATTTTGCCAGTAAAATGTTCAACTGGTATGAAAGTTTGTTGCTTGGCAATTATGCAAATGAAATTCATGAGCGAAATAACCAAAAAGCAACCAAATTGAATAAAACCAAGAGAAAATTTTGCCGATACAAAATTTTCTTTCGAATAATATTCGACAAGACTATTTCACGAGAAAACAATAAAAACACACTGTTTATTCAGCAAACTAGAAATTTTATTTATTTATTTCTAATATTAAACATACAGCTGTTATAAGTAATAGTTTGTCCATTCTTTTCTATCATAGCATGGTTTTGGGTAGGATTGACTTGCATTTGAGAAGTCGAAGGTCCACATGCTTCATTTGTTGTTCTGAGATTTTCGATGAGCTTCAGATGATGACTAGGATCTAGCTGCAGATATGGTTTCAGGGAATTTGCGTTTGAGTGGCATGTCAACTCTTGTTCCCCAACACATTGTTTAAATAGGACAGACACAGCGGAAGATCGATGAGAATGATTTGTTATTACGCTTCTTCGTATCTATTCCAATTCTTTCCGCTAAAGTTTTGGTCCACTTAGATACTGTATTTATTTCTAGTGGAGTATTTTAGAACCAACATCCCTTCTGCTAGTTTGGATGAACGAAGAGAAATAGTCCGTCTGTGGAAATGTTTGGTCCTCTTTTTTCCAATAATTTTAAAAATAATCTTACAGGACATAAGTTTTTATTTGATAAATTTCTTATTAACCATTTGCTGTTTGCCAATCCGTTTGACCCACCTTGAGCTGTCTTGGAAAATATGCTGTTATATTCAATTCGTTCGGTAAATTCTCCCATATATCAAACTCATTTTAAAAATATTGAATTTTGTAATTTACGGACTCATTGCCTCTCCAAGCTAGTTTAAATGAGCAGAGATGAAAAAACTATTTTTGTGCTTCATCGTGTTCTTCTTCAATGTAGCTTTGCATTATTGTTAGTAAATCTTTGGTAGATCATGCTTTTGAACTTATTTTGCATTGATTACGTCAAAGGTGTGCAACATTATTAATCTGCAAAATACAGTCTAGCAAACTCCTCAAACCGCTTTCAAACATGCAATTAAGGTGTTAAAAAAAACTATTTGTCGAACCTTGTATGAGAATGAGCTGTTTCTTTCATTTCAAAAAATGCCCTTATAATTTTGGACTAACAATACGGAATATCAAATCGTATTTTATTTTGCCATCGATATATTATATTTCTTTTTAAAGTTTTAAACCTAGCTGAAACTGAAAAATCTACTCAAACTCCTCAAGTTAAGCTGTGTGTCAAATCGTAAAAGGTCAATTTACTAAATTGTATTTCGTCCATTTCCTATAGCTACTTTTTCCTTTGAAAAATAAATTGAAATTTAAAATTGATTATTTATGGGTAATCTTTTTCAGTAGCACAAATTGATGAGGTCACAAATTTAATTTGATTTTTATCTGAGATTGTGTTCCAAATCCACTTTACTTTTGAATGGGGTTGTGTCAATCAAATTTGTACACATCACAAAACGTTACAATTACCTATAACACACTTAAATTTCCTTTAGATTTAAAGATGGTATAAGAATACATGGGCAATTTATCAATCAATTAAAAGTTCAAATAAAATTGAATCGCCTTAAAACATTTTATTTTAAGCTCAACTGAAATGGAGGCGATAATTAAAAGAGAAAATTTCCGGACCGGAAATCTGTCTCAATGAAGTTAAAATTAAATTGCTTTTAGATAGGGTTTGAAATTTAAAAAAAAAGGAGATTAGCTACTGGCATTCTTAACAACAATCAGCTAGTTTAATAATGATTACCTGTAATCAATATTTTGATTGTTATAAGTAAGACAGTCACAATTTGTCAGTTTCAAGACTTTCTGGGATTTAAGGAGGACTATTTTACTAGAGTGTTTTATACTGGCAAAATATCATAGCGACGGCCTGTTTTCTAGTGGAAAAACTCTTAATTATATACACCTGGACACAATCAACAAGATGGTTTTCCAGCGGCATAATTTTGATAGATGTCAGGTAAAAACTTTTGTTAGTCTGACAAATGTCATCCTGGTTTAAAAAAGATAAAATGAGCTATTTAAACGAAAATGCAAGATTTGGGTGCCAATCTATCCAAGAAATAAAAAAAATCTATAGCTGAAAATATTCCACTTAACACAGAGATATCCAAGAACTCAATTTGGGCACAATTCTTAGAGTTTCTAATGGTAAGAAATTATAAACGGAAAAATGTACTACTGTGATGGAACTGGCGAAAATCCTTGAAGATTACGCCTTTAATATGAAGAAGGGTAATGGCGAAGACTATAAAGAATCTTCTCTCTAAAGAACACTACAGCAAAAATGATTCAAGAAATGTATTTTACAGAATACGAAATAAAGATTGACCCTTTTACGGATATTTCCTTTAAAAATGCGCGAATGGCAAGAGACGCAAATAGAAAGCAGCTCCAAAGTTGTCAGGAAAAGAGGAAAGTAAGTTCAAAAAAGCATTATCTACCAAAGATTTACTAACAACAATGCAAAGCTACAATGAACAAAACTCCGATGAAGCACAAAAAATTTTTTCCATCTCTGCCCATTATTTGAACTAGCTTGGAGAGGCAATGAGGCCGTAGATTGCAAAATTCAATATTTTCAAAAGGAGTTTGATACCATGGGAGACTTTACCGGACGAATTGAATATAACAGCATATTTTCCAAAACAGCTCAAGGTATGTTAAAAGGATTGGCACACAGCAAATGGTTGGTAAGAAATTCATCAAACAAATACTTATTCTCTTTAAGATTATTTTTAAAATTATTGGAAAAAAGAGGACCAAACATTTCCGTTTATCCAAACTGGCAGAAGGGATGTTGGTTCAAAAATCCTCCACTAGGTATAAATACAGTATCTAAGTGGACCAACACTTCAGTGGAAAGAATTGGAATAGATACGAAGAAGCATAAAATAACAAATTATTCTCATCGATCTTCCGCTGTGTCTGCCCTGTTTAAACAAGGTGTTGGGGAACAATAGTTGACATGCCATTCAAACGCAAATTCCCTGAAACCATATCTGCAGCTAGATCCTAGTTATATCATCTGAAGCTTATCGAAAATCTCAGAACAACAAATGAAGCATGTGGACTTTCGACTTCTCAAATGCAAGTCAATCATACCCAAAACCATGCTTTGATAGAAAATAATGGGCAAACTATTAGTTTATAGTTTGCTAAATAAACAGTGTGTTTTTATTGTTCTCTCGTGAAATAGTCTGTTCGAATATGATTCAAGAGAAAATTTTGTATAGGCAAAATTTTCTCTTGGTTTTATTCATTTTTTTGCTTCTTGGTAATTTCGCTCATGAAATTTTTGCCAAAAATTTCATTCGCAAATTTACCAAGCAACAAACTTTCATACCAGTTGAAAATTTTACCGGCAAAATTTTCTCTGTCATGATATTATATACGAGTATATAAAACAAGATACAGGCTTGATTATCAAAAAAGCAGGATAAATTTTGAAGTTTAACTCGTGGACTACGTAGGTCCACAGCCTTCTACTATTAGGCTAGTAAAGATTCAAACAAATTTACAGCCGAGAAGCAAACCAAAATGGCAGTTGATTTTTTTGACATTATGTCAAAATGCTGTCATGATTTGACAACCAAAACTAACCTAAAAATATACCGATGTCAATGTGGTAGACCTATGGAGAACTAGAGGGTAGGAGGCCGATCGACAATGGCAGCATTTTCAATTTCTGTCCCGGTTTTTTGGTTAGTTCGCTATTGGCCGATAGATGGCTCTCGCGTCCGAAGTGGGCTGATGTTGTCTTCTTCGTTTTTAATATGGAAAACTTGATCCTTCATAGTTTTTAACTTTTACTTAAACCCTTTATTTTTCTGTGGTTTTACTTTTGACAATTGACATTTTATTTTTCGAAATAACAAATAATGTTAGAAGGCAAGACAAGACAAATAACGTTGTATTGAAATTAATTTCCATATTTATAATGAATAATGGTACAATTTATAAAAGTAGAGTTTGCTTTGTGTCGGGGTGTAAGACAGGATCTTCTTCAAAGAGGAAACGAAGCCAAATAAGTATCTTTCTAGCTCCAAAGGTAAGCTCACTTTAAAAAAAACCTCTGTAGCTAGAATGTTTAATACACTGTATTTTAAAAACCAAGCATCGTTGGAACTTTGTACAGGCCGAGTTTACTAATAAGTATAACAAAGTAAGTGTAAATTCATATAAAAGTCCTTATTTGTTCCTTAAAGAACTAATTTAAATAAAAATAGTGATCGCGTCCATAAGAAACCATTTATTTGATAGCCCACTTCGAACACGAGCGCCATCTTATGGCAACTCGTAAAGCTGAATTACCGATTCTAATTTGGGACCGAATCCAATGCATTGCGATCGGCCTCCTACCTCAAGTCGTCCATAGGTAGACCTCATCATTCGGAGACGCCCCCCTACCTGGATTGGTCAAAGTGCCTTTATGAAGAGCCTAGTATACTGTCTCACACACTTCTTGAAAATCGTATGGTATAAACTATCTACCAAGGTTACCAACCCTATATTTTAACTTATAAAGGGAATTCTATGCATGAAAAAGTAACTGCCTAAATACAATAATCTTTATCTTAAACAAATTCCAAAAATTATTTTAAGAACGCGAAAAATAGATTTCCAGCTTGGTTTCCTTTTGATGCAAATTGGTTAATCTAGCATAATATTTCTGTTTCCAGTTATTTAGAAATCTCCGGTAGATATTTTACTTCTAATTATCTTCAAAGACGTCTCTGCTTGAAATGTTTTATTTTACTAAGAGGTAGTTAATTAGTGAGTTTCTTCTTTGAAAATTATTTAAATTCTGAAATAAGGCTTTGAAAAAATAAATGGTAATGAGATGTTGGCGTTTGCTTTAGGAAAAACACCCATCTTGTTAGTAAACATTTGGATGAATAAAAAAAAAATATGGATAATATTAATATAACATAACATATATTTTAGCTCATGCCATTATACTAAAAGAATGTGGACATAATATTATCGATACAAATTTTGGTCGGTTCAGTTTTAATAACGTTCTCTCTCATACTATATTTTTTATCAATATACAAAAACAAGATTTAAAAAATTAGCTTTTTATTAAAAAAAAGCCCGATATTAAAAATAGCGACTTTTTAATACGGATATTATTAAAAACAAGCACAAAATGTAATAATTGAATTTCGAAATAATACCTAATATAAATTTAAAAAAAAAAATTAGATAACATACCGGGTGTTCACCGCCACATTGGCCATAGTAAATCCTACATGAATTTGGCTACCTTCAAATATTGGCTTACCTATTAATTTTACAATATATAAGTTGTAGGTACTCAACTTTTTTGTTAAGCCTTGTATGGTGGACTCGCAGACTAAATTTTATTATTTTCTAAAAAGCAAATTAAAAGATGTTAAGCGGTAATTTGGGGTGTTTTATTTCGAAAAAAGATATATAGGTAGGGGAGAATAGCCCAGAATGATCCCAGCGGGCAAAACAATCCCCCCCTATTATCTTTAATAGGGATGGTGCCATCTATGGTTTTCATAAGCCACTATACCTTCCTTGTCTTCCGACGAATTGTGCTTGTAAGTTGAATCGAAACTTGTTAGTGGTTGGTGCGCTATCATTAAAAAAGTGATTTTTGCTTATTCTGATCTAAGGTACGTACCCACAGACTTTTGTAACAGCTTTTGACAGATAACAGGAATGTTAAAATGTAGTATATTTCTTAGAAGCTTATTACTTTAGCTATATTTTAAGATATTTGTAAAGTTTTTAAACTCAACGACTAAGTGATAAACATGGCGGTTAGTAAAGTTAGCACATTCGGGCAAAATGATCCCTCATGAGGTAGAGTAAAACGATTCCGGGATCATTTTACCCGAATTTTTTGGTCTAGTAAGTTTTCTTATTTTTAGTTTTATGATAAGAATGTTTGTATTTTCTTACTGTTTTCTCTTGAATAATAAAGTACGGCCTATCTGTTTTTGTAAATATTGACTTATAATCAACAATTTTGCATTTTTTTTTAAATTAAATTGTGGGATCATTTTACCCAACCTTAAGGGATCATTTTGCCCAACCAGGTAGGGTAAAATGATCCTTTTGACCAAGTTCATAATTATATAAATTACATTATTAGGTTTTTTTTATTAAACACTCTGCGCATCCAAATCTGAAAGCATAAGAATTGAGGAATCCCATAACTATGATTATGGCTTTCCCTAAATCATACACTCGGTTTACGAGGAATTTTCCCGTTAGGGGGATCATTTTGGGCCATTCTCCCCTACTTCTAAATAATATTAAAATAGGAGTAAAAAGAAAACAAAATCGACGTGTTTGAGGGTTTTTACCATAAGCCTCGTATTAATAAAATATTTCCTTTTTTTTTCTTCAACGCCTTTTTTAAAGCCATTATATAGAGGGTATGTATTAAGAAATTCATTTTTTTATAATATTAAAAGTTAATCAACCGTATTAAAGATAACCCTTACAGCTATGCTTAATGAATTTAATGCTAATTAATGGTGTATACTTCGCTTTGTATCACTTGTGTCAAAAGCAAAAACAAGTTATACAGTAAATGTAAATAAATGCCTTTTATGCTTGCCATTGATTACGAATACATGGGCTTTTAGCCGCCAGATAATGGGTAGTTTTAATAGAGAATTTTAAATAAGAGTACAGAATAAATGTTAAATAATTCTGCAATGAGGAAAATTATCTAATACAATAGGTTGGCTAAGACATAGTTTTGTATTTAATACTATATGTGACAGCAACGCGCTTTTCTACTGAAAGACAATGAAAATTGTTTTACCGTTGTGTAGTGATAATATCACGGTAATTTAGCCAATAGGAAATAGTAGTTAAAGAAGAAACCAAAAATGTGGCTGAGATATTCATTATTTGGAATGGAACCGACGACGAACTAGGAGCTTTTCTAAATCACCTCAATAGCTTAACACCAACAATCAAATTCGCCATGGAGAAAAAAGAAAACAACCAATTACCGTTCCTAGACGTCAACGTGAAGAAAAATGGCAACAGCATCCAAACTTCAGTATACAGAAAACCCACGCATAGAGGTCAGTATCTCAATTTTACATCAAATCACTCAAACAGTACGAAACATGGCATAGTTAAAACCCTCGTGGATAGAGCAATTACAATCTGTAACTCGGAAGAAGCACTTAAAAAAGAAACGCACCACATCAAGAACGACCTCAACAAAAATGGCTACCCCACAAGATTAGTTGGCACAATATTGGAAAATCGTAAGAATCGACCCAACGCGCAAGAAGCAAACAGAGAGGCACAAACAACACTCAATATTCCGTATGTCAAAGGGGTATCTGAGAAAATAAGAAGACTAGGACAAGGATATAACATCAACACCATATTCAACTCGAGGGACACCCTAAGAAGCCAACTGACGAAGACAAAGCCCACAAGTCAAAAAGATAGGAAAAACTGCGTCTACCAGATCCCCTGCGAATGCGGCCAATCTTATATAGGTGAGACATTAAGACCATTAGAAACAAGGATTAAAGAGCACAAAAACAATACGTTAAAAGGAGAGACCGAAAAGTCAGGTGCAGCTGACCATGCCTGGAAACATGGTCACCATATCATGTCAGAAGCTGAAATCCTACATAAGGAACCACACTGGAGGAAAAGAAAGTTCAAGGCAGCTGCTGCTATTCACCAGAACCCAGGCTGCTTTAGTAAACCATCATTAGACATAAGAAATATCTGGAAACCTTTGTTAGATAGATGTAATCTTAGGATAAGATCGCGTGCCAACTGAACGCATGACTACACCCACCTCAGTTATGCTTTAGTGCACCTAGCTAGTATAAATAGTCTAGTAGTTACTTTACTTATTACGTATTCACCTGAAGACGACTGGAGGTACTTACCAGTTGAAACGTTGTGATTTAAAACAAATAAAGACAATGGAAGTCCAAAACTCTTTCATCATTCATCAATTCCAGTGTTTTTATTGGTAGTATTCAGTTCCATTAGCAGCACAGTCTTGTTGATTAATAAACTACTTTTAATACAGCAATTTTGTTAAGAAATGAATGGTCTCTATAATTAAGAAAGCAGAACAGCGTCCCTTAAACAAATTGTATCCGTTTTACCCTATAATCCACATTGGTGGGGGTTCGTAGCGATCGGCAAACCGTAGTATTATTTTTAACGTATTTGTTGCGCAGGTCACATCGTTGTTCGGAGTCTTCTGGCAGTCATATTTGAATTCTATTGATCGTACCAATACCTAGGTAGGTAGACCTGTTTCAATTAATTTATTTTTACTTTGTTTTTAAGTTTTTTAAAACTTTGCATGTTGGATAAAGCAATAGAATATTCTTATTTCGCACGACCCATCATTAGTATTGGACTTTATAATCTATGGACGAATTTTACGATCTCAGTAAACCATGTTGCATAATAGATAATCATATGCAACGTTAAACGACAAGAACAATATCAAACTAGAAGCTATTACAATTTTTGAGAACTACAGTACTGATTTTTAGTGGTAAGTATATGTTTTATTAACCGTAGCAAGCAAATATTATTAGATTAATGTCAAATTTCATTACAACTGCCAGTCGGAACTAATATAGTATATAAGACCAGATTACACCCCCAATAGAACGTGATAATTACTGCGAGTATTCAGAGCAATAATAGTTATAAACCATTCCATGGTAGCATTAACTACTATTGGCTAAATTACCGCGATATTATCACTACACAACGGTCTAGCAATTTTCGTTTTCTTACAGTAGAAAAGCGCGTTGCTGTCACATATAGTATTAAACAGTTTTATAAAGAATATGTGAATTCTTATAAGGAACAGAAGGCCTTTTTTTGAAGAATGAGAATTTTCATAATATAATATTTAAATAATTAATTTTCATAATATAATTTTCATCATATAAATGGTAGCGTTCAGAAAAATCTTTAACTTAGTACGTTAACTTGAAAAATTAAAATGAAGGTTAATCCAACTAAAACAGTATAATGGTCCAAATAATTTATTATATTAGCACTTTTTTAATAAACAAACATCTAACTGTTTTACCCCAATTTGTATTCCTTTATCTACGCGTCGCGACGTTAAAGAAAGTAAAGAAAATTTGTATTGACTACGGTTTCGCCTTTGTGGTTTCTTAAGACCGCTAAATTTATAGCAACATATGTTACATCCAATATCTTAATCAGGAATCTTTTACTTCCTTTAATTCCAGGCACGTATTTCAAGCAGTGCCAGTGGTTTGTTACTCTTCCGGAATACATTTATTTACGTTAAAAAATATTCCAAGCCCTTTAAGCGAAACATTTTGGTTATTGGTTTCTATTGTATCGTAAAATGGTAGGTCTTTTTCGATACCATTAAATCCAAATTTATAGTGGCAATCTGGAAATTTTCAGAGCGTGAAGGCTCGAGCGCTGGAATAAATTTTAATATTTTGACTTCTGGAAAATACATAATATAAATGTTAGGAAACTATTAGCTGGTTTCGTCGTTATAAATTATGATTAGCCCATTTTAAACTAAGCCTTATCGCTTCTCAATTGTTGAAAATTTAGCTATTTGGTAATATCCAATTTATAGGTACTTGTTTAATTAATTATTACTGGTGATCATTGGCACACCTACTTTATAGGGGGGAAAGAGACTGGCACTCTAACGTGCGAGCAAAAATTATTTGCATCAAAGAGGGCCTTGCATCTAAGGACGTAATGCTTAGCCATAGAGCTTAATACCTGTTGGGTGTCAGTAACTACCTGAATTAACAATCAATCAGTTATTCCGTCATCTTTGACAGTCGTTACAAGTAATTTGATTCATCGCTAATTTTTCCAATTTCTTGAACAATTCACACAATGGGCTTTACGGAACAGCAAAAAACATTCATGGTTGAAGCGTATTTTCGAAACGGGGTTAGAGTAAATGGTGAGTGGCAATACAATCCGGGTTTGTGCATGGACGATTTTCACGAATATTTTCCTGACGTTGTTTTTATTGCTGGGGATTTTTATCATTGCCTGAAAAGAACCGTGGCTGTGTTTAGGGAAACAGGTTCTATACAACACAAAAAAGGAGCAGGAAGACCATCTGTAAGAACTAAAGAACTTGTTGCAAACGTTCGTGCAATAATGCAACATACGCCAACAAATTGTATAAGACGCCTGTCCCAAGAAGTGGGAACATCTTATGGACCATGCAGGACTATTATTCTTAAGAAGCAGCTAAATTTATTTCCTTATTATGTGTAACATTTCTCCAGAGATGCTGGTCAACACTTTCGAAAATATGAAGAGACATGTGAATTTATGCTTGGAGCATGGCGGTGGCCAATTTCAGCAATTTATGTAATTATTTTTCTTTTTCTTTCTGTATATTCTTACTTTGTTAATTTTGTCAACAACAAAAATAAATTTGTATTTGTCTACTTATTTTATTTGTTTCATTAGTTCAGCATATCATGTCATAATATGAATTTGACAAAATTTTAACCTAGATTTGGTTAGATATATCGTCCCCATATCATTGTAATCTAAACCAAGCCGTACGTTTTTTAATCCAAGCCCTCTTTGATGCAAATAATTTTTGCTCGCACGGTATATAATGTACCCACATGTATTTAAAGACATTTTGCAACTTCTAGCTAGAGTTCCCTGTAAAAATTGTATCAAAATCCTTTTAGCAGATTTTGCGCTAATTATTATTTAATTACCTTCCTATGTACCAGTCAGGGGCGACGCTAGGCACTTACGATTAAGGAGGGGGGCGATTAACATGTTAATATTGGGAACCATACTACGGCAAAAAATCCGCGACAGTATTAAAAAAATTTTGGGCCCCTCCCAAGTATTGCTAATTTCGTCAATATTATACCGTGCGAGCAAAAATTATTTGCATCAAAAAGGGGTCGGATTAAAAAACGTAGGGCTTGCTTTAGATCACAATGATATGGGGACGATATATCTAACCAAATCTAGGTTGAAATTTTGTCAAATTCATATTATGACATGATATGCCAAACCAATGAGTAATAAAATAAGTAGACAAATACAAATTTATTTTTGTTGTTTACAAAATTAACAAAGTAAGAAAATACACAAAGAAAAAGAAAAATAATTATATAAATTGCTAAAATTGGCCACCGCCATTCTCCAAGCATAAATTCACACGTCTCTTCATATTTTCGGAAGTATTGACCATCATCTCTGGAGAAATGTTACCACATTCTTCAACGTTTGAAAGAAGTTCTTCTGATCCTACACATGGTCTTCCTGCTCCTTTTTTGTGTTGTATAGAATCTGTTTCCCTAAACACTGCCATGGACGGTTCTTTTCAAGCAACGATAAAAATCCCTAGCAATTAAAGCAACGTTAGGAAAATGCTCGTGAAAATCGTCCATGCACAAACCCGGATTGTTTTGCCACTTACCATTTACTCTAACCCCGTTTCGAAAACACGCTCCAACCGTGAATGTTTTGTGCTGTTCCGTAAAGCCCATTGTGTGAATTGTTCAAGAAATTGGAAAAATTAGCGATGAATCAAATTACTTGTAACGACTGTCAGAGATGACGGAATAACAGGTAGTTACTGACACCCAACAGGTATTATATAAACTCTACGGCTAAGCATTACATCCTTAGATGCAAGGCGCTCTTTGACGCAAATAATTTTTGCTCGCACGGTATTATAGTAAATACCAATGATTTGGTAAATATAGATGAGACAATAACAAATGAATATATTGCCAAAATGGTATTCTGTTCTGAAGTAAACATGATCGGAATTGCGCCCCATCCACATTCTTTGTGATACTTTCTGAAGGCTAATTAAGATGAGCCGCAAGTACCAAGTATGCGAGAATTCGGCAAATAATAGGTAATTCTGCAGTCGCTTTTCATTGATGAGTAAGAAGAAAGTTGGGATATTTGTAGGTTAGGTTTCTTCTGTAGAAGCAACGTTACATTCAAAGGTAACTCCTGCGCAATCTCCACTACCAGCCCCACCCAGCTTTTCACTTCCTCTCTCCTACAAACGATGTTGCCAACACATGTTAATAGCAGTTATGAATGACATGTGCCATCTGAAGGTACCAGATCATTGTCAATAATTACCTTTTGCGGTGGTTATCACCAGATTAAGATAAAAGGGTATCCCATATTAGGAACTTATCTCATGTTGGGGTGCTTTTCTCTACTTCATAAATTCAAATATTTAAAAAACAGAACCTCGCCTTGGAATAAATAATCGTGCTTCTGTCGGCAGTTAAATTAAAAAAGTTTGTAAATGGCATCTAATTTATTTTACCAAAATGTTTATTTATAAATATGCTCATAATAAAGCGAAAACATTACCCAACTCAATTTGGAACTTTTTTTAAAGAACGCCCTGCAACATTATTTAAAAAAATTTAAACGCTAAGTCTTAAAGAAATACATAATTTTTAAATTAAAAACACCCATTTACTAGGGTTAGCACGAAAAAGAATTACGGGCCATTTTCTTTATTAAATCCCTGGCAAAAATGCTTTTAATAAACATTTAATTAACGGTAAAATAAAATATAGGGGCCATTTTTTAGTTTAATCCGTCGGAACAAAATTTTTTGAATAATAGTCCATTGCTGTAAGACGTTATAAAAAGTTTAAATTTTATGATACTATAAAACTTTTTTCCTAAAATGAACTCGAGACATGATTTTTTTTTTCAAAGTTATTGTAGTATACAAAAATTATGTGTCTAAAATTTTTTTAGAATCAGAATATACCAAATAATGCAATAGGTACAGGGTGTTATTTAAGTATGTGATCAAACTCCAAGGGGTGCTTTTTTAAGTGATTTTAAGAAGAAAAGTTCATATAAACATGGGTCCGAAAATGCATAGTTTATACGATACAGGGTGCCAATCTTTAAACAAAAAATCGGAAGTTCGTAAATATCTCAATATTCTTTAATTCGATTTTGTTGAAATTTGACAATTCTGTTTGTAATAACAAGAGGATAATTTAACCTCAATTAGATTAAAATTATATTTTAATTATAAAGTCCAGTGGCGTCCCGGAAGGCAGTCCAACTAATATTTAAAAAAAAAAATTGCGCGCCACTGACTTTTTAAAATTATGTATTTTTCGGAATAAACAACTACAAATAGAACTATTTTATATTCTGAGTTTTTTTCACATCTAGCTTTGTTTTCGAGAAAAAAAATAAAAACCACAGTGGCCAATTTCAGCAATTTATTTAATTGTTTTTCTTTTTCTTTCTGTATATTCTTTGTTAATTTTGTAAACAACAAAAATAAATTTGTATTAGTCTACTAATTTTATTACTTATTAGTTTGGCATATCATGTCATAATTTATGAATTTGACAAAATTTTAACCTAGATTTGGTTAGATAATATCGTCCTCATATCATTGTGATCTAAACCAAGCCCTACGCTTTTTAATCCAAACCCTCTTTGATGCAAATAATTTTTGTTCGCACGGTATATCTATACAAGTTTGCCTCCAAAAATGGCAGACAAAATGGCCACCTACACAGTGCACACAGTCATTATATAGCCACTGTCTTTCGGGACACAGTCGGATAATTTTTGTTACATACTTACATGCAAAATGGCATTAGAAATTGGCTTTAAATTTTCCACATTTTTAAATTATTTTCCATTACAAAATCCAGTCATATTCAAATTGGCAAACAGAAGGATTTAACTGGGATAAATTGTCATAGGTCCTGCGGGCATAAAACCAAATGTCACAAAATAACGAATGCGGTCCTTTTTAAATATTCACCCCGCAACTGTGTAGAATGTAGATATACGGGGATGCCGATATAAATCACGTAACAGTTCGGAATACGTGATGTGACAATATTACTGAACCCAGGACGATAATGTAAGGAATTGCATTGGGGCAAATTGTTTTGGGAAGATTGGACAATAGCACTACTTTATGATTTCAATATGTAGTAAATTAGGTTGATATTACTTGGATATTACCTACCTTGAATGCTTTAGCATTGGCTAAGCGTTAAATTTATGCAGTGGCGAATCCAAAAAGAGGTTCTGATGGGGGGCAACCGATTTTTTTATAACTTACTTACTAGCCCACACGGAAAAAAATTTTTGCTTGGAAAAATATTACTCTCGTGACGAAAATATATAGGTTTATAAGCAATAGTGTCTTATTTTTTCTTGATGTAAAGGCGAGTGCAAAAAAAAACTTCTGAAAGCGATGGTTTAAAACTGATTGTTAATAAATGCTAATTGTTAACCCTTTCTAATTCGCCATTTTCTTTGTAGTAATTTGTAATTTTTTATACATGGACTATAGGCACTTTCTCCAGCTACCTATTAATCCTAACGATGGTTTGTATAGCGCACATTACACACCCATTATCCCAAAATATTTACTTTTAGAAAAACGCTATTATTGTCCATCAAATTTAAACAAAAATTAAGTGCTATTTAAGGTAGAAGTTACAACATGCTTGCCAACCTATAACCTATTTTGCGTAGATTTATTTATTTTTCTAGCTTTCACACAAAATTTAAATAAAATCAATATCGACTGCATATTCTATGGGTAATAATTGACATATTAAATAAATATTAAGGTGGGAGTATCAACATGCTTGCCAACCTATAACCTATTTTGCGTAGATTTATTTATTTTTCTAGCTTTCACACAAAATTTAAATAAAATCAATATCGACTGCATATTCTATGGGTAATAATTGACATATTAAATAAATATTAAGGTGGGAGTATCAACATGCTTGCCAACCTATAACCTATTTTGCGTAGATTTATTTATTTTTCTAGCCTTTATACAAAATTTAAATAAAATCAATATCGACTGCATATTCTATGGGTAATAATTGACATATTAAATAAATATTAAGGTGGGAGTATCAACATGCTTGCCAACCTATAACCTATTTTGCGTAGATTTATTTATTTTTCTAGCTTTTATACAAAATTTAAATAAAATCAATATCGACTGCATATTCTATGGGTAGTAATTGACATATAAAATAAATTTTAAGGTGGGAGTATCAACATGCTTGCCAACCTATAACCTATTTTGAGTAGATTTATTTATTTTTCTAGCTTTTACACAAAATTTAAATAAAATCAATATCGACTGCATATTCTATGGGTAATAATTGACATATTAAATAAATATTAAGGTGGGAGTATCAACATGCTTGCCAACCTATAACCTATTTTGCGTAGATTTATTTATTTTTCTAGCTTTTATACAAAATTTAAATAAAATCAATATCGACTGCATATTCTATGGGTAGTAATTGACATATAAAATAAATATTAAGGTGGGAGTATCAACATGCTTGCCAACCTATAACCTATTTTGAGTAGATTTATTTATTTTTCTAGCTTTTACACAAAATTTAAATAAAATCAATGTCGACTGCATATTCTATGGGTTTACATATTAAATAAATATTAAGGAATTTTATAAATTATTTTAGGAGAATTGTAGAGCAAAAAATATTGGGTAAGATTATTTTTAACATTATTATGTCATTGTTATTTCAATATACAATTCTCCCAAAATGAACAATGAAATAAATTGATATTTTTGTAATATATCAGATACTACCTAAATAATGTACGGACGATATTGATTTTTTTAAAATGTTAGTTATTAAAATAATAAACTCAAAAAATCAACGCGAAATAGGTTATAGGTTGGCAATAGATTAAATGACGTTGATAATTCCACCTTAAAGAATTTTATAAATTATTTTAGGAGAATTATTGTAGAGCGAAAAATATCGGGTAAGATTTTTTTTAACATTATTATTTCATTGTTGTTTCAATACACAATTCTCCCAAAATTAGCAATGAAATAAATTGATATTTTTGTAATATATCAGATACTACCTAAATAATGTACCGACGATATTGATTTTCTTTAAATGTTAGTTATTAAAATAATAAACTCAAAAAATCAACGCGAAATAGGTTATAGGTTGGCAATAGATTCAATGACGTTGATAATTCCACATTAATTCATCTTTACATTCAAGCTTAACATAATCAGAACTTCTAAAATCAGTCAAATAATAAGAGTTAACAGTTCGTTCTCGCTAATAGATTTTTTTATATTAAAATTATAGTTTTAAAAATGACAAACTGATGGAAACACTACAATACACAAACAGTAATTACTGCTCTGATAGTTTACATTACATTGGCGAAACAAGGGTAGGTTTATCCTTCTAGCCAGCCCCCTCCCCCCTAACCCCAAAAGTACTCCTAGTTATACTAATGAAGCCAATGATGATTGTGAGGAATTGAAAGCTTCATCAGCAACTGTTTTACCTTCTTCTTGACACATTGGCGTATTACTATTCAAATCATTTACGTTTACTATTTAATTTCAAACTACTTCTCACGCAAATTATTTTTTATCCGAATCACGATTATTATATATTTAGTTCTTTATAAATAAGCCACACATTAAATATATAATTGCCAAACTAATAACATATTTCGTTGAATTCACCTCATAGAAGCACGATCTTATAATTGGAGCCTTAATAATTAATAGGGCTTCAGAATTGTCAACGATAATTGAATCTTATATTGCTGCCGATCCCTTTGAAAGGTTTTTCCTAATAATTTTGGATCAGCGACATTAGAAGGCACAGAAGAATTTAAAAGCAAAAACGCTTGATGTTTGAACCTAAAACTGAGAAGAAAAATCGTACAATACGTATACAATGAGTAAGACTTATGCATTGGTCTGACAACTATTAATGAAGTAAACGATTCTCAATTTTCAGTTTAATTTTCGAGAAGAAAGTATTCAATTTTACAAGCACAATTAAATGAAAAATCATTTTCTTCAGCGTTGTTATTTTTATTATCACCTTATTTAGTTTCTTGTATCTACAACCGCTACTTACGTTTGTAATAACCGGTAATTCTGTTTATTTGGTACATTTATTGGGGTTGTTAGCAGTCCTGAAATATTTCTGATGTCTGATGGTCTGATTGGAACCAATTAAGAATATATCTGAATCATAAAAATCTTCCTAGAGTGTCACCAAATTTTGTAGAAACAGATAGCTTAAAAACAGGCAACAAGACTAAAGGTATTACTCTTGTAGGAGTATAGTTTGCTGCGGTTAACTGGCTGGAGTTGCGATGACGTGGGTATGGGTTCTCGCCTGCTTTTATTAGAGAGCGTATGTTGCCTAATTATTTTCTCTGCAAATACGCCCATTATAATCCACAACGTATACATACACGTCGACATGCTAAGCTAACTAAAATATCAGACGAATTAAATCTTCTAATTTAATATAAAAGCTTCTTAAGAACCGCTCTTCATCTGAACTGATTAAATTCATAATGCCGAACCAACGGGTAAGACAGAAAGCAACGGCTCCGGACTTTCCAATTCCAAAGTAAAGGATTTTAACCATTACCAACTCCAGTTTCGGGACGGAAACGTTATTGTTATAAGACCGTCTTAATTGCATTAGTGTTTTCGAGACCCTGTCTGTTTCGCACTGATACCAACCTATAAATGCCAAAGAGCGAATGTAATTCCCCAAAAATATAGTCGCGCCTCGACGAATTTAAGATATTTTAATTTGGTTTCCTTTTAATTAAGTCTAGATTAGGGAAGGGTTAATTGCTATTTCAAAATTTCTTAATTGTCGGGGACAAGGTAATACGTTTATGTGTTATTGGGGGAATTTGAAGGTAAGTGTGCGTTATATACGAGGTTTTGTGGAAAATTAATTGCAAGGGTAAAGGAAACGAACATTGATTTGTTGGAAGATATTATAGAACTTAAAACGTATATGAAATTAAATAAAATCCTACAATGAGGAAAATGATCTAATACAACAGGTTTGCTAAAGTGCATCAAACCCGCTTTAGTGTTATGTTAATTACAGATTTGCTAGAACAGTGTTTTTATTGGTAGTAATCAGTTCCATTAGCAGCACAGTCTTGTTGAATAATGAACGACTTTTAATAAAACAATTTTGTTAAGAAATAAATTGTATCTTCTCAATGCGACGCACTTTGTTCCCAGTAAAGCGCTTTCTCTACAATTAAGAAAGCAGAACAGTGTCCCCAAAAACGAATTGTATCCGTTAGAACCTATAATCCACAAGATGTTGGTAAGGGTTTGGGGTGTTTTAACCTATTTGTTGCGCAGGTCACATCGTTGCTCGGAGTCTTCTAGATGTCCTGTCCGAATTTGAATTTTATTAATCGTACCAATAAATGTTTCAATTAATTTATTTTTACTTTGCATTTAAGGTTTTTTAACTTTGCACGTCAGATAAAGCAATGGAAGATTCTTGTTTCCCCCAACCCATCATTAGTTTGGACTTTATTGGCAATGGACGAATTTTACCATATCAGTAAACCATGTTGCATAATAGATAATCATATGCAATGTTAAACGACAATAACAATATCGCTATTTAAATTTTTGAAAACTACAGTAATGATTTTTAGTGTTAAGTTTGTGGTTTATTAACCATAGCAAGTAAATAATATTATGATTAATGTCAAGTTTCATTACAACTGCAAATCGGAACTAATACACTTGATATATTTTCTGTGAGTAGGTATTTAGTGCTATAATGGCTATAAACCATTCTATGGTAGCATTAACTCCTATTTTCTGCTGGCTAAATTACCGCGATATTATATCACTACACAACGGTCTAGCGATGTTCGTTGTCTTACAGTAGGAAAACGCGTTGCTGTCACATAATATAGTATTAAACAGTTGTATAAAGAGTATGTGAATTCTTATAAGGAATAAAAGGATTTCTTCTCAGTGAAGTCCATCACTATTATACTAGTTCAACAGCGGTGTGCAGCCATATTCTCAATACAGATTAAAATTTAATCCCGCTTAAAATGATTTTTCGGTAAAAGCGAATTTAAACTAGATTAAAGTTGCACCTTGCATACCGCTGTAAGCTAAACCAAATTGGTGCCTTAGTTGGCAGTGGGGGAAAATGTGATAATGATTTAGGGGGCGCGATAACAGACAGTGGCGTACAGTGCCTATAAAGGCCGGGGAATAATGATTTGGGGAGCGCCAAAGTCATAGAAGGCAGTGAATCTCCAATTATCTTTTTAAAAACGCGTTGATAGAAAAAAAATAAGTTTAAATTTAAAATAACGGGTACCCCTACATTCAAATAATTCACTTATTAATCGCTTCCAATAATGGCTATAAAAATGTCACAACTGTTGTTTCTTTTCCACTCATAAATTTTCTAAACATTGCAAACTACAGGCACAAATCTTTTCCCTTTACTTAATAATCAGGGCTTGCTAGATTCGACAGTGACACAAAGTAGAATTTATATTGTAATATCCGGCCTGAAACGACAAGAAAAATTTATTTTTGCGTACGAGCTCGTATATACACCAAATAACAGCCTGGTGCTGACATAAATATTTCACGGATAGAAACCAAAGTATTTTTTAAGGGAATAAATTGTTGAACACATTTATAGCAGGATAGATGTTATATGTATTGTTTGTATATACAGGGCGGTCCTATTATTTTATTAGTATTATATTTAAACCCGCAAATCACGATATAAAAGTAGATTGCAATAAAATATTTTTAAATGTGGTTTTGGTTATTATATCTTTTGCACATACTCATATTTAAAAAAAATATATGTAAGTGTAGAAAACTAAAAAAATTTAATGGAGATGTCTGATTTTGTCTGAACGCAAGGTGGATATGTCTCGTTTTGCGTGATCACGGTATGATTTCTTATGTTATTCGGCGTTTTTATTAAAAAACATACTTTTACTTTAAAGGAGTAATATTATTAATTTGTCAATAATACATCCGACAAAATATTTTTAAAAATTTTTATTATACAAAAAATAATACAAGCTTTCTATGAAAATTTTTGTGTATGGAGATGTCTTGGTTTGTTCTATTTCTTGTAGATACAGTATCAAAGTATGATTGGATATGTCTACTTTTGACCAGTTCGCTTAAAAAATAATTTAATTTTGGATTTGTCTGATTTTGACTGAACGCTGCACATTTACATGCAAATTTAAATTGTTTTGGTCTGATTTAGAACAAGTTTTATGAAACGAATCGATAAAATCTTGGAAAAAGACCCTAAATCCATAAAAATCTCATTTTATGCAAAAAGTGGATCTGTCTTGTTTTGAATGAACGCTCCTTATTTATATTTTGAAATTGATGGCCCGGGGATACTAGTGAATTATGCGGAGTTGCCCAGAAGTCCGGAATAAAATGAATATAGCCTTAACCTGTAACGTTTGGGAAAAACGCTCGGACCCGTCAATTTAGTTCTATATTGCTCGCATTTTGAAGTTATTCGTTTGTTTTTTTAAAGACATTTGTGAAAGATATGACGAAATGGAAACATACAGCTTGTGACACATCACTTTAAAGCCAATATCTCGTACAGTATGCTCATACATTTTGGCGCGATTCTGTCAAGCTATTTCAAAATGGCGACTGTTAAAAGTTTCAAAAAATCTCTATTTAAATAAGCGGAAATGATAAATCATTGATTTTTAAAAAAATTACCTTTCAAGGTAAGAAATCTTTATTGTTTCACGTTCTGACATTTTGTGACTTAACGATAGTTATGGTTTATTTGTTATTTATTTTGAAAAATGTAACGAAGCAAAACAAAACACAACAAAAAGTGGTTTAAGGTGACAAATGTTGGAAATGTCCTCCACCCTCTATTTGGCATGCTCCCAGACTATGGTAAAATCCATTGACGGAATTTCGAATGGCTTTAGCCGGTTGTTATGTGTCTCCAATCTAATTTTGTATTTCAAATCTTCAATATTATTTGGCCTATTTTGGTAAATTTTTTCTTTTAAATGGATACCGCTTATCTAAAAGGAACCAAGCGCCAAAATAGCTAAAATGACCTAATAGAACCAAGCGACTTAATTATCGGTTGTCTACCTTCATTAAAATATTCATACGGAATCAATTACTGTGGCGCCATCTATGAGCCAATGAACCAAGCGCCTCTCACTTTAAAATGCATTTCTAATTTATCTGAACGGATCCAAGCGACTTGGTTCTATTTAGATAAACTGAAATTGTTTGATGGCGCTTGGTTCTACACCTTTTGCCTAGGCGTAATCTAACCTAAAACTAATAGATTTAGTAGATATTTGGGAAGTTCTGTGTTGTGCGCTAGGAGTATTTCCGTTTTATAGTGTAATATACGAATCAAAATGTCTAAAAAGGCCCTTACAAGAACGGAAAAATTGGTGGAATTAGCCCAGAAAAGATTTCAAGACAGTGATTTGGTAAGTACTTGCTGATTATTATTATATTATTTGCGGGAAAATTAAAAATATTGTATCCAGCAGGAAAGCCGATTTCTCAAAAAAAGGCGGCTGATATCCAAAGTCTAATGTCTTTAGTTCCTGAGGAGTGTAAACAATTTTATAACACCAATATAGAAACAGCCAAATTTCAAGAAGACTTGGAAGGTTTTGGACCTGACATTGATTTTGAAGTAGAAGAAAACTAAAATATCTTTAAATTAATTTTTCATAATAAAATTATGCTTTTTATAAAATAAATATGCTTTCTGTTTGATTTAAGTGTTTTTTATTTTACAATAATTTTAACATCGACTGTTTTATAATATGGAACCAAACGAGGTCATGGATTATTTAATTTTTCAATAAGGAACCAAGTACCAAAAGTTACCTTTTAAACTTTAATCCAATCTGAATAAGTCTAATTGTGTTACCTAAATCATAATATTTTTTTTAAACTGAAAGTTATTCCAAAATATCTACAATTAGATTTGTAATATAACTTGTAATATTCAAATCGATTTTTCACAAATTGTCCAAAAGTCACTTGGTTCCTTTTAGATAAGCGGTATCCAAATATCCCCACAGAAAATAGTGAACAATGAAGATTTCTTACCTTGAAACGTAAAAAAAATCAATGATTTATCATTGCCACTTATTTAAATAGAGATTTTTTAAAAACTTTTAACAGTCGCCATTTTCAAATAGCTTGACAAAATCAAACTTATGAGCATAACGAGATATTAGCTTTCAAATGATTTATCACAAGCTGTATGTTCCTATTAAAAAAAAAAGGTCGATTGACAAATGTCTATAAAAAAAACAAACGAACAACGTCAAAATGTGAACATATACAAAGCTAAATCGACGTGTCCGAGCGTTTTTCCAAAATTCACAGGTTAAGGTTATATTAATTTTATTTCGGACTTCTGGGCAACCCTGTATAGACAGATGGTTGTGTAGAGCTGAATATTGGCGAGCGACGCATTTTGTCTGCTTTTAGGGGTATTTACCATAGACAATTTACCTTTAGATAAGCAAACAATAATCACGAAACTGGCAGTTTTATGGCCTCGCGCATGTAAACAAAGCTAGACACTATTAGACATGCGCACTGCGACATTATCGTTTGACGAATGGGAAAATAGACAGGTCCGGGCTTTAAAATTTAAATTCTTGCCAAAAAATTGAAATTTCTTCCCAATTTTTGATCAAGTTGGGAAAAAAGGTAGTGATTTCTGGCATTTAAACTTAGTTGCAAACCTTATCAGATTTTGAGGATAGAAAATTGTTTTTAAGGGTTTATTTCTAAAATGTGTTTAAAAGTGATTCGTCGTCGTGTTTTTAATGCGAAAAGGAAGAGAACAAGAGCAAGTGAATTAAACTAGTCTTATAAAATCGAATATAAAAACAAACAAAACCAGCAAAGTAACCAATTTACGGTGTTATCGCGTATCTAACCTCAAGTCAAATATAAATTGGTATTTAACTTGTATTGATTTTAACAATTTGGCAAAAACTTGGGTACGTGTAAAACATTTTCAAACAAAATTTCGTGTTCAAGAATTTGAAAAGTTTTTGCCCGAGAACTTCACTTGTGAAATACTGGCTTTATTAAAAGCTTAATGCCGGGATGTACAGATTTTAACCTAAAAATTAACCAACCAGCAACTTTGACAGAATTAATTTTCCCACAATCAGACACAATTCACTAAACTACACAAAAACTAGAAATCCGTAAATATTAAACACCCACAATCCACGATAGCTAAGAAAACTACAAGGAATCCACAGAGAAACCGTAAAACTCAACAACAAAAATAGCGGCCGAGCCGGTTCTGTAGAGTATCTTGAGCATATCGATCATTGTCGATAAAGTAGGACAGGCCGATAACACGAGGTTTGTGCGCATGCACGAAGGTGTCCAGAAGGAAGCCAGCTGACCGGCGAGTCATGCGCTCGGACGTATTTTTTCACCCATAAAACGTAACTTTTGTTTGCGCAGGAGATAAGCTGTACGTATCTAAAGGTAAATTGTCTATGGTCTTTACTCAACTTTTTACACGGTCGATTAATTAAAAAGGATGGAGTGCTTCTTTGTATAACTACATTGCAAGCAGCAAGGTATAAATAATATAAATCACATAAATAAAATATAAATCGCCAGTACAAAACAAAGTCTACCTAATATAATTTGAAAGCCACGACGTATATTAGAACAGTTTTTGTGACACGTTGCTATAAACATCGCTTAATTTTAGTTAGCTGCTTCTAGCATGGATATACAGGGTTATGAAAAATTACCAGAACGGTCGATTATTTCAAAATATACAGGGGTTATCAAAAAACGTCTTATATAAAAAATGTAGGGCTGTTAAAAATCTACATATCGGTGATAAATTGAAATATACAGGGTCGCCCACAAAGTTGTGGAGAATGATAGTTATATTTTTTAAATGGAACACCCTGTATATTTTTACATTTTTCAGTTCCACATAAAATTATAATTATTTTTTATTAAATGCATTATTAGTCTATATTTCATAGTTTCCGAGATATTGACTCTCGAAAAGTGACTTTTTTGAACTTTGACAGCTTCTAACTTTCTAACAGTACGTCTTAGAGCAAAACGGCTTACATGTCCCTATCTTCAATTTTTATTATCTTCCCAAAAAAATCAACTTCAAGTTAAACCGGAACAACTATATTTCCTGCTTTCGTGTTACATCTGGTTTAACCGGAAGTTGATTTTTTTGGGAAGATATTAAAAATTGAAGGCAGGGACATGTAAGCATTTTTGCTCTAAGACGTACTGTTAGAAAGTTATAAGCTGTCAAAGTTCAAAAATGTCACTTTTCGAGAGTCAATATCTCGGAAACTATGAAGTATAGACTAATAATGCATTTAATAAAAAATAATTATAATTTTATGTGGAACTGAAAAATGTAAAAATATACAGGGTGTTCCACTTAAAAAAATATAACTATCATTCTCCACAACTTTGTTGGCGACCCTGTATATTTCAATTTATCACCGATATGTGATTTTTAACAGCCGTACATTTTTTATATAAGACGTTTTTTGATAACCCCTGTATATTTTGAAATAATCGACCGTCCTGGTAATTTTTCCTAACCCTGTATATAGGTACAATTTCTTTAGTTTTTATGTTTATAACAACAATATGATGCGGCATACATAGGACTATAAAGTTAAAGTTCATATTCAATAAAAAAAAATTCGGCGCTTATCTGTAGAGGCATTGTGTGCACACAAAAATAATTATTTTTAGATTTTAACTCTGAAATTCTACTTGAGTGAGTTTCAATAACTAAGGTGAACTGAATTGCTTCAAAAAGATTTACAGTTGAATGGAAATCTCATTAAAACTATACCAGCTGGCTGCAGATTCAAAGAAAAGCGTTGGTAGTTAAAATTATTTCGGCTTGGAGTTATATGTTTTTTTTTATTGTAGGTACAGGGTGTCCCAACGATAGAGTAAAGTAAGTTTTCGCTTAACTGATAATCTTTGTAACAAAATCGTATCCGCCATAATGTAAGGTATAAAAATGCGCACATTTTAAAAATATTGGAAATTATACAGGGTGCGCCCAAAAAGAGGAACAAGAAAAAATGTACTTTTTTCAAATGGAACACCCTGTATATTTTTACATTTTTAAATTCCACATAAAATTATAATTATTTTTTATTAAATGTATTATTAGTCTATACTTCATAGTTTCCGAGATATTGACTCTCGAAAAGTGACATTTTTGAACTTTGACAGCCTATAACTTTCTAACAGTACGTCTTAGAGCAAAACGGCTTACATGTCCCTATCTTCAATTTTTATTATCTTCTCAAAAAAATCAACTTCCGCTTAAACCGGAACAACTATATTTCCTGCTTTCGAGTTACATCCGGTTTAACCGGAAGTTGATTTTTTTGGGAAGATAATAAAAATTGAAGATAGGGACATGTAAGCCGTTTTGCTCTAAGACGTACTGTTAGAAAGTTAGAAGCTGTCAAAGTTAAAAAATGTCACTTTTCGAGAGTCAACATCTCGGAAACTATGAAGTATAGACTAATAATACATTTAATAAAAAAGAATTATAATTTTATGTGGAATTTAAAAATGTAAAAATATACAGGGTGTTCCATTTAAAAAAAGTACATTTTTTCTTTTTTCGCTTTTTGGGCGCACCCTGTATAATTTCCAATATTTTTAAAATGTGCGCATTTTTATACCTTACCTTATGGCGGATACGATTTTGTCACAAAGATTATCAGTTAAGCGAAAACTTACTTTACTCTATCGTTGGGACACCCTGTACATACATAATATGGAAAAGTAAAGAGAATTTATTTTTTCACATTTTTAAAGATTGATCTACTCTATAATCTTTTTAGATGTACGAAGAACACTTGTAAAGTAAGTTTTTTATAAAATTTTATGGTCTGAGATAATCTTTTGTAACTTTAACGTTCTGGCTCCGCCTATCCATGCAAGGAAGGCATCACCAATATCCTTAATCAATTGGCTGTCGTCTTAAAATGAGATTTTCTAAGGTGCTTTATCAAATTTCTAAATAATAATAAATTAGACGGATCCAAATCAGGTACACAGATAAAGCTACATGCGCGGAGGACGGGTTAAACTTTGGCTGCTTGCAAATTATATTTCGAGGTAAAGCAATATCATCTGGATGGCGATTATTATAATAACAATGTCTACTACCCTTAAGTTTTATTGTTTCCAAACAACAATGCACATTGTCTATATTTTTACAACTAAATATATTGATTCGTTAATAAAAAAAAAACTTTTGTTGTAACAACTATTCGCAAGCTAATAAATGCCTACCTATTATCCGACTTTTCTTTTATTTAAAATGATTAGGAGGCATTACAACAATAATTTGTTCGCTATTGAAAGGAAAACGTATTTTCATTAATTATTATATACCTACTTATGAAGTCATTGATTCTGAAATGCCAGTACAGGAATTTAAATACCGTGCGAGCAAAAATTATTTGCATCCAAGAGGGCTTGAATTAAAAAAGGTAGGGCTTGGTTTAGATCACAATGATATGGAGACGATATATCTAGCCAAATCTAGGTTAAAATTTTGTCAAATTTATATTATGACATGATATATGTCAAACTAATGAGTAATAAAATAAGTAGACAAAAACCAATTTATTTTTGTTGTTTACAAAATTAACAAAGTAAGAAGATTCGTTCGATCTTCGCGGAGAACGGATGGGTCCTATTTTTAAGTTATTTATCGATAAAAGTTAATCCTATAGATAAGAATTAAAGTACCCAAACAAAAAATCGTGTTTGTACGAGAAAACATAAAACGATCGCAAATTGAAATAAATTATATCGTCTGTAAAATATTATTACAATAAAAACGCCACATAAACCAAAAAAAAAAGTGGCCACGACCCCTAACAAAAAATGAGTAACCCAGAGGGTGCCCCTGGCACCCACAACGAAGAAATAAACAAGATCCAAGAAGATCAAGAACAAAACCTACACCAAAACATAACAGAAACAGACAATGAAGACACAAGAAGCACAAGAAGCACAACAAGTAGTAAAAACAGCAGTTCAAGCAACAACAAAAAGCCCAAGAAAACTTTAATAAAACATTTAATGAACCATAAAGCATATTGCAATACCTGCGGGCTTTACTACAAGTTATGCAGACCAAAAACAGAGAGGGACAAGCACCGAAAAGACGTTATAACACACCTAAGGTCCAAGCACGCAATAAAAGAAACCATTCCGACATCACCACCACCACTAAAAATTCAAAAAACATCAACAAACATAAACAACCAAACAATATTCGAAGAAATAACCAAATCAACCGAAAAAACATTACAAAAACAAGACCTAACTTTGACCGAGAGAATAGAGCAAGAAAGAAGCGACATAATAAATGGAAAAGAAATTTTCATTAAACCAAAAAACCCAAACCCAATATCCAAGTATAGGAATATCCTACAAGAACGACCCAAGATGCAATTAAGAAATAGATTTCAACCGCTGACAGACGACTCTGAAACAGACATGGACATGGATATAGAATCAACTGACAACGAATCGGTATCAAAAACAATACACAATAAAACAAGACAAACAATAAAAAGAACAAAACCACCAACAAAAGCACCCCAGCAACAAAATGAAACGCCAAAAAGAACACCTAAAGAAGTAAAACCGCCGCCAATAATATTAAAAGGAGTGGTACAAACCAGAAACAGCTTCCAGAGATTAACCGATGACCTAAAATCCGCTGTAAAACATGGATACAACATAAAATATACTAAAAACAATACAATTATTTACATCAACGACCACAACGATTACAATACCTACAAACAACAAATAGAAAAAGAACAGATTGAATTTCACACATATGCAACTCAAGAACAGAAGACCCATGCATTCATTATAAAAGGACTAGATCACATGCCGGAACCACAAGAATTAAAAGACGAACTGCACAACGAACATGGAATAACAGCAAAAGACATATATATCATGAAAACCAACTATAGACCGTTATATATGCTCATAACTGACGCGACTTACAAACTTACATCGATGGAAAAAATAAAATACTTAAATTTCGTTAGAGTAACATGGGAGAGGCGCAAGCAGAACCTGATGATCATACAGTGCAAAAGGTGTGCACAATGGGGCCATGCGACTTCGAATTGTTATAGGCAACCAAAATGCCTACACTGCTCAGAAAACCACTTTACTTCTGAATGCCAACCTGACAAAACCCCAAAGTGTGCAAACTGCAAAAATAACCATCGGGCAAACTCACCAAATTGCCCTGTATACAAATATAAAGCGGACATCATCCAGCAAAACAATAGCAAAAAACAGCAACAAAGATACATACCAGCACCAGTACCAAGGATAAATGCATGGACAGCTAGGGCAAGTGGCTCGACGACTGTCAGGGCAAGTGACAATGACGAGATCGACCAGACCCACAACAGACGACAAGAACAACCGACCCCTAGCACGAGTAAAGCACCCCAAAACAGGAATCAAGACGAGTTTCCCGAACTACCAGGGACACGCCCCCAACAAAACGCAAAAAATAGCCAAACTCAGGAATTAGGAATCAATCAGGCAAGTGACCTTTTTTCTGCTATGCGTGAATTCAATAGTCTGATTAACATTAAGGAATTCATTCGATTTTTAAACGATTGTTCTAGTGAACTGCGGAAAGCTAATACTCAAGAACAACGTGTATCAACTATGATGTCTCTCATGGGAGACTTAAGTAAATATAAGATTAGCATTCCGTAGTTCACTGAGAATCGCACACTGGAATGCAAATGGGATTCGCGGAAAAATGGATGAATTAAAATATTTCTTAACAAAATACAAAATTGACATTTTATCTATCAATGAAACCAAAACTCAGCCAAATTTCACATTTAAAATCCGTAACTATCAGGTGCACCGTAAAGATAGGGATAATAATATTGGAGGGGGCGTGGCCTTAATTATAAAAAATTGCATACCTCATTCAGTTTTACAACAAACTAACATACAAATAGAACATATTGGACTAAAACTAACAAACAATGTACTAATATACTCATGTTACTCACCGCCACACAGACAATACACAGACATAGACCTAGACACCCTATTTAACACTGGAAATAGAGTAATAATACTAGGAGACCTAAACACTAAACATTTATTTTGGCAACACACACATTCAAATAGAAAAGGTATATTATTAAAAAATTATATTGATAATAATGATATACAACTACTTATGACAGACCAACCAACATTCTACTCAAGCGCAGGACATCCACCATCCAGACTAGACATAATACTAAATAAAAACATACAAAACTTACCAGACCCTATAGTAATAAACGACTTATCCTCAGACCACCTACCAATCCTAATAAACTGGCAAACAGATGCAACAAAAGACACTAAACAAACTTCTTGGTTATACAAAAATGTAAATTGGAACAAATATAGACAAATACTTAACCAAAAAACAATAATTAACAGTGACATAACAACAATACAAGACCTAGAAAATGAAGTAAACAAAATAACAAACAACATACAATATGCAAGGAACAAAACAGCCACAAAAATAACAATTGAAAATAAAGAAAAGAAACTACCAAATGACATTTTACATCTAATCCAATTTAAAAATGCACTTAGGAAAAGGTGGCAAAGAAACAGAACACTACAAGACAGACATGAAATAAATCAATTACAAGCTGAAATAAAACAAAGAATAAAACAATATAAAAACCAGACCTGGACGGACATAATAACAAACTTAAATATAAGAGATAACTCTTTATGGAAAATTATTAAAAGAACAAAAACCCAACACACAACAATACCATCTTTCACAAATAACCCACAAACCAACAGACAAAAAGCACAAACAATAGCAGACCATTATGCACTGACATGCGCAGGACAACCTAATACAACAGACGAACAAAATGAGGTAACGAGGATAGCAAACTTATTTACAAAACAAAAATACCCCATCCCACCTTCAATCCTTCCTACCCTATTCACAAATCCCCGCGAGCTGTCTACAATAATAGGGAAACTGCCAAACAACAAAGCACCGGGAGGGGACGAGATCGCCAACATCCTGACCAAAAACATACCACGCAAAACGATTATACAACTAGTACACATAATAAACGCCACATTTCTTCTGCAACACTTCCCGAGCGCTTGGAAAAGCGCAATAATTGTACCTATTTTGAAACCAGGAAAAGCAGCAAATAGGCCTGACTCATATAGGCCTATATCACTTCTAAGCGCACTGGGAAGGGTTGCAGAAAAAATCATACATCACAGACTAAAGAGCATGAAGTTGGATCAGAAACTGCCGGAAGAGCAATTCGGATTTAGGACAGGGAGAGGGGCCGTGTTACTTGTGGCCCATGTAGTTCAACAAGCCATTGAGAAAATGGAGATTGAACAAAACACAGTACTCCTTTCCCTGGACATCCGAAAAGCATTCGACAGCGTATGGCTCAACGGATTGCTCTATAAACTCATCACACAGCACAACTTTCCATTACACTTAATTACACTTATACATTCATACATAACAAACAGAACACTTACGGTCAGGGTGGAAAGCGACGTCTCGGACCCAGTAAAATTGCATGCTGGTTTACAACAAGGCACCACATTGGCAGGGCCCCTATTTAACATGTACACAGCCGATATCCCATCTCACACAAATTCCCAACTGGCCATATTTGTGGATGACGTGCTATTACACGCTAGCTCGTTCTACGCAAATGTGGCCAGGCAACACATAACAAATCACCTCAGAGACCTTATCCCATGGTATAAAAAGTGGAAGTTGGAGCTAAATGAGGACAAATGTGAATGTGCAATACTGACAAGAAAACGTACAAATAACCATATTAACCAATATATAACAATAAACGACAGACAAATAGTACCAAAAAATAATTTAAAATACCTTGGAGTAATATTAGAAAAAACTCTAAGATTTCAACAAAACACAACAAAACTAGTGCAAAAATATTACGCAACATCTCAGAAATTATACAAACTACTAAACTACAGATCACCCTTGTCACCGACAAACAAACAAATAATATACAACCAATGCATAAGACCAATACTGACATACGCTGGACCAGTCTGGTGTAGCATGGCGAACTCTTGCTTTAAAAAACTACAAGTGCTACAAAATAAAGTACTAAGACAAATACTATTAGCACCGAGAGAAACGCCAATACGACAGCTACACCAGGCAACAAATACACCATACATAATAGACTACGTAAGACAAAATGCAATAAATTTTTATAACACTCAACCGCAAAACTCAAGACTGACGCAAGAAATAACGAATCTAAGATATGACGAATACCGAATACATGAACCAATACACTCCAAACTTCCTATTTATTTCCAAGATAATTAAAAGCTCCAATTTTCCACCAAAAACCTTGAAAATCCCAAGCCCAAGTCCCACAAACCACGCCCCCAAAAATTAAATCTGCCCACCAACAAAATATCTTAAAGCGTGACAAGCAAAGCTACGGTGTACCTGACAGTATAAGAATCAAGCTGGTTTTTCATCTGTTTTTCCAGTGAACCCAAACGCAAAACCTTGTATTTAAAATATCATAATACAACAAAATCTTCTCAATATGATGAAATAAAAACTGAATTCGCGCACAGCCGTAAAAGGTCACTGAAACTGGCTGCCTAGATACATTTCAATGCACTATCCTATACCATGGCCAACAACAGCCACCCTGCGTTGCAGGGCGTATCCCTGGTAGTTATGAAACTAGGAAGAACTTAATACAATATATAAATTGTAATATATTATATAGTATAAGATAATGCAATGTGAAAATATAGCAGAATAATAAAGACTTTAAAGTAAAGTAAGAATATACAGAAAGAAAAATAATTACATACTTGCACTTTATAAGGAAATAAATTTAGCTGCTTCTTAAGAATAGTCCTGCATGTTCCATAAGATCTTCCCACTTCTTGGGACAGGCGTCTTATACAATTTGTTGGCGTATTTTGCATTATTTCACGAACGTTTGCAACAAGTTCTTCTGTTCTTACAGATGGTCTTCTTGCTCCTTTTTGTGTTGCATAGAACCTGTTTCCCTAAACAAAGCCACGGTTCTTTTTAGGCAATGATAAAAATCCCCAGCAATAAAAGCAACGTTAGGAAAATGTTCGTGAAAATCGTTCATGCACAAACCTGGATTGTATTGCCACTCACTATTTACTCTAACCCCGTTTCGAAAATACGCTTTAACCATGAATGTTTTGTGCTGTTCCGTAAAGCCCATTGTGTGAATTGTTCAAGAAATTGGAAAAATTAGCGATGAATCAAAGTACTTGTAACGACTGTCAAAGATGACGGAATAACTGATTGATTGTTAATTTAGGTAGTTGCTGACACCCAACAGGTATTAAGATCTGAGGCTAAGCATTACGTCCTTAGATGCAAGGTCCTCTTTGATGCAAATATTTTTTGCTCGCACGGTACCTACATAAGAGGTCATTGATTCTGAAACACCTGTACAGGTATTTAAATACTTAGGTACATACATTATTATCTGCGATATTAAAAAAAAAGGAAAATAAAATTAGAAAAAGGATATCTTAATAACGAATCGACTTAAAATCTTTATGACGTTCAAGTAGGTAGGGCTTGGACAGCCGAAATCACTTAATTTAAAATAAAAAATTGTAAATATAGCAATAACGCCCCATCAGTCGCTAGTTTTGTCACGTTTCTAAATTCTAAAGCAATTTTGTTATAATAATACTGTCAAGTAAGTACTGTTTAGTAAATGGCAAGAACATTTTAAATATATTACTTATTCATCACTTTTTAAAACGGTGCAAAAAAAAATTATAAAAAAGTTTTATTTTTTAACCGTAATTAATGACTCTAACAACAATATTTTCCGACGCTTTTCAAAAACTTGAGAGAATTTGATTTATTAAAGTAGGTTCAAAGTTACAATTTGGAAATAATTAATATTTTTCTATATCGTCAGGCGACTGTTCTCAAGGGAACAGTCTGAAACGACATTTGAACTTGAAACAAAGTGGAGTTTTCGATAATGGTTTTTTTTAAACAGAATAGAGACTTTTTGGAACTCTCGAATTCTTTAAATGCCCTAAACTTCAACACAAACCACACAGATATTTCGTAGACACGCCGCGGTTTAAACATGAACAGAAAATGGTATTTTCCTCCTACTGTGAAACTGACTTATTATTAGAGCTTTAGAACAGTCTCAATATCAATAATTCCTGATAAAAATAAATGTTTTACGATTTCTTGAAAGAGAACTGTCTTTAGACTTGCTAAGCGTTTAAGTCTTTAAGGATTAAAGAGAAGAATGGATAAGAATTGCATTTATCTACTTTAAAGTTTTTCTCATTTAGCTTAACCTAATTAAATAATAATATGCAAATGGTCTACAAAGTCAGGTTTCTTTAAAGACTTTTAAGTTTTAGGGTAAAGTAGTGTACATTATAATAATTGATGAAAATAAAGCTCCTTTTTGATCGTCCAAGAAGTAGCAGTTTACATTTAAATAAAAGGCGTAACTTTTAAAGCATGTAATATATTATTTATCGTAGCATCAAAAAAATTACCTTGTCGGACTTCCATTGTCTTTATTTATTTTGTTATTTAACACAACGTTTCGGTTTGTTAGTATCTCTAACCGTTTTCAAGTGTAAACAAAATTATAATTCTAAGGCTACTGTCTTAAATACTATTCATGTGCTATGAAGCTTGATGACTTCGCCTACGTGCTTATTGGAGTGTGAAGTTTGAGCTGTTGGTTTTGGATAAGAAGAGGCTACCAGATATTGGGGATATCTATACTTGATTTACTATGAAGTTGCTTCTTCAAATTTTCGTTCTCTCCAGTGCTGTTCCGTGGCCAAAACCTTGGCTTCTGACCACTGTATATTATGTTGGTTGGTCCGCTATACCTGATATCGAAGTTTCACCTCTTTGAGTATGTTTCAGATGTTCTGTAACTCGTACGGGAAGAGGTCTTTTTGTTTCTCCAATGTACGATTCGCCACACTCGCAAGGGATTTGATAGATGCGATGCCAAGGTTGTGATAAAACCTTAATGGAGCTTTAATTAGAAAATTGAAGTGTGGAAGTGACATAATAAGAAGAAAATTGAAAATGGTAAAACATACTGAGTATGTGAAAAAGTCAGTAAAGTAGGTCTAAACCAACTAACTAGACTGGGAAAGAAGAAAAAAACCTAAAAAGAAGGTGAAGAGGGTTTTCTAAAAAAATTTTTGTAAATTCTGTAAGACAATATAAAGGTAAAATTTGTCAAAGAAAGGCATTACGAAGATATAATGAAAATATTGTTAAAAATGGATTGTGTGGTGGGTTTGTTCGGGTTTGTTCGGCTTTAACTCTCAGGTTTTATACCATTTTCTCTCCTGCTAAAATCATCAGCATTAAATAAATTTTCTGTCTCCTGATGATGAACGTTTCTACGTTCAAAACATGTAGAGACCCCTAAAGAATTTTTATTCAATTAAAACTTTGTGAAGGAAGACTTTCAGTTTTTTCTATCTTTCCCATATAATTTGTTAGACAAATATTCATTCAAAATCGTAAAAAAGAAACAAAAAAAAATTAAAAAAAACTCAAAAGTTCTAATAGGAAAACCATAGCAATAACGAAACGGGAATAATAACATGAAAACCCTTCTACTACTTAACTCTTTGAAGCACGGTGGTTAGCTGTAATATCCACCATGCGACCCAAAAAGCATGGTGGTTTGCGTAAATAACCACGAAATGCATCCTATTGCCAGGCACTTTCGCATAGTGGCTTGATCTGGAACCACCTAACCTAGTTTGATGTACAATGTACAGATGTCGCTAGCGAACTCGTTTTCGAATTTGGTTGTTATAGTTGGAAAGCACAGAAAATTGTATGCTGGTAAACGTCAAAATAACCGAATTGCTTTTATTGTTGATGTGTTTTTTAAAGTTTTACTTGCATATTGCAGTTTGGATGTGTTAGTTTTGTAAGTTACCTGTTTTGATATGTCCTAAATAAGAGTGCATATTTACTACAGTGATTGTTTATCCTGAAGCGGATTTATGTATGTACGTTACGTTAAGTGGTTAGTGCTCGTGTTCACCGCGCATATGTGACATAAACACAAAGTATGAAAAACGTAGCAGTTTGTAGCTCAATGCGCAATTTCTTTTTTCTTTTTAAATTTAATCAGTAAGAACGGTGAAATCTTTAAAGATAGGTTGAGTGTCAAACTGTTATGTCTCTCTGTCTTTAAAGTGCAAATATTTTGGTACCCTTATCCCTTATCAAATAAATAATTACTTCTATGGTACTTAGATGTTTAATAATGGTACGAAAAAATAAAAAAACGAATTATTACTGGAATTGCAGTGACTATTCTTGACTTGACTGTTGACTAGTACTGCATGTAAATATAGTTATCTCTAATAACACGAATAAATACTCCAATTCATTTATTATTCACAAAGAAATTGGATATGAAAAATTAACTAACAAAGAGTTTCGTCGGGCAGTATATGAAGGATTGTTACCAAAAGCTATTGTTTGTCCACTGGATACTACTGGTCACAAACCTCATGTGAGCAAGAATATAAGATTGGAATCATCCAGCCATCAGCTAATGAGAAGCACATCAAAACGTTGTGCTGCATGCAGTACCAAAAAAGTTCCCATTCATACTATTTGGATGTGTTCCACATGCAACGTTCCCTTGTGCTTGCGGAAAGGAAAATAATGTTTTCAAAATTTTCACAAAAAATAATTTAGATTACCTAATATGATTTATTATTTCATGACGTTTCTTTTCGATTCCTGTGCATAGTGGTTAGCTAAACTAACCACTTAGTTTTTTAAATTTGGGCAATAAAATTTTTATTTAAAAATAAAATAATGTTCATACCCATATTTTTATAAGCAAATAAACATGTTTTTGGTTAAATTTCACAATTTTATTTTTCAAACCTATTTCATGCAGATAGGGTGTTAAAAATGTGCCATATCTGTGCTTCAAAGAGTTAAGCTTCAATCGTCGTCTCTAAAATCACTTACGCATTCCTCACAATAGCACTTTAAATATGCCAAACATAAGAATTTTTGGCAATTTTGGCATCCATATTTTGCTTCTCCACTTTTCTTGCTGCTGCAATAAGAACATGATATTAAATATAAAAGAATTAATGTTTAAAAACTAACATTAATCCCAAAAAATAAAAAATAAAATTTAACAAGTAAGTTAACACCGCAAATTACTGTCACTCGGTAATAGGGGTACCTAGCGCTCATATTGGCTCCCAACCAGGACAATAGTCAAACGCAACACTAGTTGCTTATTATTTGACCACTTGTCTTGGCTGAGCTGACCTAAACTGACTACCTTGCCGTTTTATTTGACCAAGTAAGTCAGATTATCTCAGTCAAATTTCCTCCCCCCTTACCTAAGGTTACCGGATTTGTGACTGAGATCATTCGTTTTGGCTGATTTATGTGTCAACACTGTCAACTTGTCAATGGTTGTTTTATTTGCAATTTAGTCAAGAAATTTCTTTTAGTTAGCTCAGCTAAGACAAATGGTCAAATAATAAGCAACTACTAAACTAACTAATGATATAAAGTAAAAAATGCAATAGGTCCCTATTTTCGTAAATTCGCAATTCCGTTAAGTCGTTCACTTATTTACACGTTTTAATGCAATTTGGTTAAACCAACCGTATCAAACTTCGTGAGTCAGTCACCTCATATCTGCATCTATTAATACATAATTATTGCATGCATTCTCCTATGCCAGAATCGGACCTAGTCACTTTAAAAGTTAATATTATTAGGCGTTAAACTTGAGATGAACTTAAGATGAATAACTCTCGAAACGCCAAAATATTAAATCTGTGTCAAAATAAATCTGCAAAAGTTGTTGTAGGCGATTAACACCTCAAAATAGACCTATTCTTTGCTTGGACTAAATTCGCCTGCGGCTTGTGGCTTATCCTTAGACTGGCCGGTACCGCCTAATAAATTAATATCAAAACATTTATTGTTATTATGTCAATTCGATCAAGAAATTAACATTATATCAACGCAAGCTGTAAAATCTACCCAATCCAACCCACAATACCTACCAATTTTTTCCGCGCTGTAGTGCTCGTAATACCAGAGAAAGTGCAGAAAGTACTGCAATAATGTATAGGTGTAATGAAAAGGGGGAACAAACTTATAAGCTTGACCATTAAGCTCGCGTGTAGTTATTTACCTTGACATTGTAATTTTAGTTAGTTAGGAATGTAGATTTACGGTTAGCTGGTAGTTTAAAAGGATTTCATCGGTTTTTGGTCGTTGCGTTGGACTTTTGTTTGTGCCAAAGGATATTATTCTCTTACGATGATTTTTCAGGTGAGTCGTTAAAATTTTGTCATTGATTTCATAACAGGAATTTATTATTTGATAGATTTATCGTTATTTTTGTTTGAAATCTCTTTAATCCCTTCAATTTTTAATAAAAACGTTTTACACACTATTTGTAAAAAGTAAATCTTATTTTTATTCATACAAACGTAAGTATACATTTTCGGGAAAAAAATATTACATGGATTTTTTAACGTTGCATATTAATTAAGCGCAAGAAATCCATACATATCAAGCTTTTTTTTGTCACTGTCCCTATGATGGTCGATGGACGGACATACTACCTAACTGGGTACTCAGGTTTAAGGCTCAGTACCCCACTAGGCAACTCTCTTTGTTTATTCATCACCTTACTTACTTCTAATTTTTCCCCACAATATCTTATAGACACATACCTTCTTAAAAATGTTTTTTTTTTTAATTTTTAACAATTTTCGACACCTTTTCAGAAAGGTTTTTCTCCCCCAGTTTATTTGGTTGGTTTGAACCCCATTTACTGACTTCTCACATACTCATTATGTTTTAACTATCATCAATTTCTTTATATTATGTCTATTTTACATATTAAATTTTTAATTACATAAAAGCTCCATTAAGGTTCTACACCTTTTTCTCTTCTGCTAAAGCCATCAGCACCAAATATATTTTCTGTCTCCTGATGATGAACGTTTCTACGTTCGAAACATGTAGAGACTTTTACTGAATATTTTTATTCTATTAAACTTTGTGGAGGAAGACTTGTTTGTTTTAAAAAAAAATATGTTACCTAGTTACTCGATATAAGCCAAAATGGACCCAAACGCTCCGTTTCACTTAATAAGTAGGTTCATTGTGCATCTGTTTAATTATCTACAATTTAAATGAAATATGAATACTTAATGTAATTATCCTGTTTCGTATCAACTTTATTTTAATATTGTATTATTCTTGAGATTTTTACGTTGCCATTGAAAGAAAATCTAGGGGAAGTTTGAGTCAGATGGCATACTGTATTTAAGGCAAGTTTTACATTTATCAGAGCTTTAAAAGCCGGTATAAGTATAGATAACACAGGCCTGCGTTTTTTAACACTTTGAAAGTTTATTTAAAAATTTTAACTGTTTTCTAGTAATTTGGTAGCGCTGATTTTAAATCTACTTTCAGTTTTTTTAGATCACGTAAGGTTATTTTTCAAACCGGTAAAATTCAAAAATATAGAAAAAAACACGATTTATTCCATTTATAACCTAGTTTTTGAATATATTAAGGAAAAAAATACAAAAATATACAAAATATACACATATAAACTATTATAAATGGTTATTTATTCGTTACGCTTCTTCAAATACGTTTTCTTTTTTCAGAAAAGCTTCTTTTGGTTGTTTTTCTGTTTCAGCTAAAGGAATATCTCCTCTTAATGTCCAACAGAAATCGGCCATCATTTTTGTGTCCCAGCGCCCCTGGTATCTTTTTTCCATCTCTTTAATATATTGATGAAATCTTTCACTTTGCTCTTCACCCACGTCCCCAAGATTTTCCGGGAATTAGTCCAAATGGGAATGTAAAAAGTGAACTTTTATGCTCATATTCTGAAATTCCTGAAAATTTCCTGCATATTTTCAACGATCTCAACATAGTAGTAATTTATGTTCAACTTCTTTAAAAGCATTCCATGCATTTTTTACCTTATCTTCCATTACCTTTTCAAATTCTGTATCTTTCATCAAGCTGCTAATCTGCGGCCCTACAAAGATTCCCTCCTTAAATTTTGCCTCTGACAGAGCCGGAAATGTTTTACACAAATATTTAAAACAATTTCCTTCTTTGTTTAATGCCTTAACAAATTGTTTCATACGTCCAAGTTTTATGTGAAGTTGTGAAAGTAAAACTTTTTGAGGGTCAATAAGACTTTCGCGAATTACATTTTTGCATCCAGGTGTTAAAGTCTCTCTTTGTGACCAGTCTCTTTTTATCCAATGCGTGATTCCTGCTAGCCCACTCGCACAGGAAACATGGAAATTTAGTAAATCCAGACTGCTGACCTAAGAGAAGACCTAAAATTTTTAGATCTTCACACACTTCCTAGTTGTGATTTTCATATTGTATTCTTAAAAATAATTCCTCTAAACTTTCATAAAAGAACAGCTTTAAAGCTCCTTTTTGAAGTCGATAAAAAGTCTCCAGTCGGAAGGTTTGTAGCACCACAGAAAATAATTTTTTATTCATCAATCATTTAGAATTTGAAGTACTAGATTCATTTTAAAATGTATTAAAACGCCTATTATAAATTTTTTTTTATATTTTTTCTTTTTTTTTCCAAAAAAAAAATCTGTGGGTGATAGAGACCAATTGTATTTTAATTAGTTATTTCTATATTAAAACTGAGCTCAACAAACAAAAATCACGTCATCACAAATTTCATGCAGGCCTGTGTAATTGGTTGTAAATTCCACGATCTATGTCATCTTCTATTCAAGGAATAAAAATAATCCAAAAATCTTTACATAGAAGAATGAGACATTTTTACTGACATACAATATTAAAACCATTTGAAAATATATAATAATAAAAACGTTTAAAAAAAAAACGTTTCTAGAGACAATTAGAACGATGCCACGACAGCATAACGATTTTTATTTGGCAGTCCGGCGGCTGTTTACAAGGCTATCTTTGTTTCGACTACTTATAGTATATTAAAGTACACGTTTCATAAGAAGCGGTTTTAGCGCACGCGTCTATTTTAAAAAACGAGCCACAAAGTGGCGAGTTTTTTTTATTGACACGTGCGCTAAAACGCCTTATGAAACATGTGCTTTATACATTTTTTTCTATTTCACCTTTTATAATCAAGAAAAATACATTTTAAAAAGAAAATAAATCCTTCAAACTTTGTAAATTTTTATGTCTAAATTTTATGTTGGTAATACTATTTTATATCATAGTAGCCTCTGGACAACAAAAATTATTTTGCAAACTGTAATTTTTTGATTTATTGACCCATTTTCACCACGAGATTCTAAAGTTATTTTAGCGATATGAGATTTGAAATTGGACGGAATACGTTGTGTGATTCTTGTACATTCGGTACATATACAGAGCGTTCGGAAATTCGGGAGATTTTGCTACTTTTTTTCGAATTTCAAAAGACGTGATTTTACGTCACGGCATTGTAATTTAGTATAGGAAAGATGGAAAATTCAAATAAAGTTGAAGTTAAAATCGACATTGGAAGGTTAGTAGATTGAATTTTGGATAGGATTTGGCAGAAAATTATAGCATAAAGCATCTACAAAAGATTGATTTATAGATTTATGCAACCAACATACGTGACTGTTATCCACACAGAATAAAAAAGTAGGTTATCAAGCTATTTTTCCTCTGCGAAAAATGGGTTTTCTCGTAAATCACAAAGCCCGCGCAAGTCAATGAAATAAAACATTTAAATGTTACCAACATCAAATAAAGAAAAAACGCGTATCGAAATAGCTTCATTACGATACGCAAATGCGTATCGTACTGAGCTTATTATGAACGTGAAATAGAAAAAATATAATACAACAGCTTAGAAATAGGAAATAAGATTCGACGAGATAACATCGCATCGCTCTGAACGCCATTACAACAAACATCAAACATACATTAAAAAAAAATGTAATTGACCATTCCAACCATACTTTTGTGTTCAGTTTTAAAAATTACGAAATACCTAAACTTTTAACGTAGCTTTTTCGGGGATAATGTTTTAATAATTTAACTGGTTTAAAAAATCCCTGATACAACAGATGGATCGCACCATGAATTCATTATAGGGCTAAAATTTGTTTAAAAAGTTTACGCTGTTTCGCTTATCTTTTTTTTTTTGTTTAAAATTATACAGGTAATCACTCCATTAGGGATTGTTTTTTCCCCTTTTAATTGAGTTTGTTGCTTTATTTTTCAGGATAGCGCGTCGGAAAAAATATTCTCGATTACTTTATCCATAATTAACTTATAATGAACAAAATATATTCTATAAATAATTGAAACTTAGATTGCTTGTCATCCAGAATTTTCCAAAATCAGTGGGAGGCCTATAAATCAATTTATTACATTTATATTTAATTCTTTATTTTATTTTCTATAACAAAGTAATTAAGTAACAATACTATAACCAGATAAAAGAATAAAGATACTGGATACAACTGCATAAACTGAATAAATGCCAATATGCCAAAAGAACGTTTTCTTTTACATTTTTCACTTTTTTTTCCCGACACCAATTTTTAAATGCGTCGTATGACTTGTCGTAACGGGCTTTTGATTTTACTGACAATATATCGTAAGTCGCTTTCCTTGCTGCTTCCAAAATTTCTTCTTGAATCTCATTTTCCGTGTCGGATAATTCAAAATCTGAATTCATATTTTTAAATTTGCGCACTCACGAAACAAGTTTGACATAAACAACAAATTAAAAATCAACGAACTGTCACTCGACAATACATCGAAATGTTGTTATCATAGTAACGAAATCAAAGTAGATTGTATTATCAAAGAGCGATTGGAAAAATGAAAAAAACAGGGACCGGAAAAATCTTTTGCCGGGCCCTCACGTCCATTTTCCGGTCTTGATCGACAAAACGTTATTTTCTGGACGAAATATTGTCCAGAAAGTGTATATTGTCTGGTCGGTCTTAAAAAAGAATTAATAATGATGTCACCATTCGAAAATATTTCGATGTCAAACAAAGGCCAAAACGTTGAAAATCGTATACCAAATTTTTAAGATCATCGACATGTTATTAAATACAAATTCACTATTTACATAGGGTTCTTTTATTTAGGACAGACAGAAAAATTGCCGCTATAATTTTTGCAATAATAGACATAACTACAATCAGAAACGATAAAATACACGTATTTAATTGTTAAAATATTGGTTTGACAGGTGATTAATGAAATCTCTCTTAAGAATTTTTTTAATATTTTATCGTATTGGAAATCACAAATTAATGTGGTAAAATATGTTTTTACTCCATCCTGTTTTCTTATACATAGTGTACAATTTGATAATAATTAATTATTATCATTAGTTGGTTTATTTTTACAATTTTTTCCATATAGTAGATAAAGCCAATTGTCTTTACTCTATTGTTTATCTTTCCATACATATACATAAAGTATAACGTAGTTGAATAAAAAATTCAAATCAATTACGCTTTCCTTTATTAAACTAATTGGCATAAAAAGAACAATATCAAAGCTCCACTTAATCTACACACATGTAAAAATTATTCCACTTGAAAGATCCTTATTATAAATTAAATTCTACGTTACTAATAGCATTCAACAACTAATATAACTCTTTCTTCTTACAGATATTCTTAACATGCAGCTTTACAAATTTATTAGTCCATGGTCAAAGGTTTGCAAAGTTCATTGAACCACAACCTCGAATGGGATATTCAACAAGTATTGTCCACATACACCCAGAAACGAACGATCTTCAAAGTGAAAGTTCTGTAAGGGTAAATTTTCATCCCCAACAAGAAGGTGGTGTTCGTAGTAGTACGGGTCGAGGCGTTGTTAAGTATCTCCAACCCAACAATAATGGACCAAGCAACAGCTTTTACCCCCGTACGATGTTTGACAATAACCCGAAAGATACCAGTTCTTTTAATGTAGGATATAACATAAGTTTCAGTAATACTGATGGTGGTAATAAGCATCGAAAGCAGACCTATACCAGGGCTCACAATAAGAAGCTGGAAAATGCTGAAGTTATTACAGGAAAGTCAAAGAAAAATGAGAAGGTGCGTGCCCCTAACATAAGCACTGACCAATCTCCACAGGAGTTCGTATCCAATGCATTTTTAAAACAAAAACAAATGAATTTGGAGAGCTTAAGGCTCACGTCATCACCGATTAATACCAAAGGAAGCACTAGTTCTGCAAAATTCTTAAATCCTATCAAAGAATATGCTTCAAACTTTCCAAGTCAGTCCCCTCAGTTTACCTATAACACTCAACAAAATATATTTAGGGATGTTATTAAGGCAACTGAACCCATTCAATTGGGGCAAGAATTTAAGGCTGCATATCAAACGAGCGGTCGATGGAATAGTTTAGGTAATGGGTTAGAAATAAGTAAAAGTATTGAGCCTCACATTTCTGAGCCAAACTATGGAACTCGGAATAGTGCTCGATATACCAACAGCAAAGCTGCTATGCACGAGCAACCAAGAAACTTTAACCATGACAGTGCCCTACTGAATAGTGAATCGTTTGACTTTAGCAATGCTCACGGCGAAATTTTGTTGAATAAAAATGATTCCCCAAATGACAACTTTTCCGAAGGTTCAGAACAATATACGCACAGAACGAAAAAATTTGAAGCATATGATCAAACTTCAAATCAAAATACTGAAAATAATTTTCACAGTCAACAATTTTCCGATTTGAATAATATAAATATTGAGGCGCATATTCCTGCGAGGCTTAGAGGTGTCAAACCTCTACCTTTGGATACAAGTCTTTTAAAAGATACAGTCCTCATGACAGATTTTAGGGAAGTACCCAAGGATCCAAGAGTGATTCCAATTCGTTTCGACATCAGTAATATAGAAAAAGCTATGAAAGAACAGCTAACGCAAATCCAGAATAACTATCCCGTTCAACAGAAGTTGTATTTAAATGCGCCGGCGCCGGCGCCGGTACCAGATCTATCTCAAACTGCTGATTTGACGTATGAAGATCATGATTCAACAGGTAGTCAGAATGATTTTAGAGTATACGGTAAACCTGAACCGGTAGATACAAGTCAGTACAAAAAGGGCTATTACGACAGGCATCGTTCGGATTTTGGCAGTGATATTTACAAAATTGTGTCAATGAGACCTCCTCCTGTTGGACAAAATATTAGGTACTAGTTTCAGTTATAGACCAGGGTCGATAATTTTTGAAACCAAAAGAAATAATAGTAGGATGCAACCCATTGGAAAAGGAAGAGAATATAACAAAAATTAAAGGAAAAATAATTTACGGGCGATCCCAGGTCGGGAAGTGGAAGGGGGTGAGTTTTGAAGGGTAGAAAACGATTTATCTCGATTTCCGGCAAAACTACAAGTCCTATGGAAAAACGTTAAATAACAAAGTTGTAGGTAATAAAAAGATCTACAACTTTTGTATTTTCACTTTTTTCACATAACCTCAAAATTTATGTAAAAAATTCAAATAACCAAGTTTTTGGTTTTTTATTTTTATCTTTTACAAAAAAAATTTTTTTTTCACGAAATTTATTGAAAACTTACCTTTTTATGTCCCAAACACACTGTAATTTTTTTGATTTCAAATATTTAATTTTTCACCTTATTTTGACTTAATATCGAAAAAGCACCCTAATTTTCAATCGAAAATTCTCACGTCAAAATATCTGCTTTTTTAAAAAATGAGCCTTTTGTTCGTTGAAATCTTTACTATGTTCTCAAAAAATGCAAAATACTGTAGATGTCTTATTAAATATTAACTTTATTAACTTATTTGGTTGTTAATTATAGTAGTATATTTCAACTTGCAATTTTTTGTTTATCAATGTAACATGGAATCTTACGTTTTTCGAGTAATTAAAGTATAAAGTTTAATAAATAGCTCAAAATTGTACATAATGATTAAAAAAAAAATTCGGATTTGAGCTTTTTTCGTTTCTTTGCATTTTTTGAGAACATTTACCATAGTAAAGTATATTTTTTTACACCATCAGAAAGTAGAGATTTCAACGAACAAAATGCCCACCGACTTTTTTTTAAAAAAGCAGATATTTTGACGTGAGAATTTTCAATTGAAATTTAGGGTGCTTTATCAATATTAAGTCACCAAAAAAAAATGGTGAAAAAATTGGCTGAATGGCAGACCTGCCAAAGCCAAAAAAAAAAAAAAGTGAAAAATAAATATTTGAAATCAAAAAAATTACAGTGTGTTTGGGACATAAAAAGGTAAGTTCTCACCAAATTTCGTTAAAAAAAAATTTTTTTGTAAAAGATAAAAATAAAAAACCAAAAACTTAGTTATTTGAATTTTTCACATAAATTTTGAGGTTATGTGAAAAAAGCGTAAATACAAAAGTTGTAGATCTTTTTATTACCTACAACTTTGCCATTTAACGTTTTTCCATAGGACTTGTAATCTTGCCGGAAATCGAGATAAATCGTTTACTACCCTTAAAACTCTCCCCTTTCCACTTCCCGACCTCCGATAGTCCGTAAATTATTTTTCCTTTCATTTTTGTTATATTCTCTTCCTTTTCTAATGGGTTGCATCCTACTATTATTTTTTTTTTCACTTTTTACCATTTTCAAAGGCTTCAGCCCTGGTCTATTATTTGCGTTATGCAGTAAAAAATTACAATTTGGAGTTTAAAATAATTTAAATTATTACTCACGTGTTAAAAGTGTGATTGCTGACACATTGAGATTTATTATAAAATTATGCTAATTTTAAAACAACATATGTTCCAGTAGTTGTCAACTTTCATTCGAGAACATATTTTTTTAATGTATGCTAGTTTCTCAACATATAGTTATTTGTTTATACGATTAATTTTAATAGCTCGCCTTCCACTAGTAATTTATTACCAGCAGAGCTACTACTTTTTAACTGTTATTAAAATTTGCTTGATACATCTTTTGTATTGCACTCAGATGAATTTAAATGCTATAGTATTTGGTATAGTTTTGTTATAATAGTTAATTACATATAACAATTCAATTTAATATGCAGAACGTTATAGAAGAAATTTCGAAATTCTATTTATTGTCTATTAGCTCCTAACTACCTTGCAGTAATAAAACTATAAATATAGCGTTTTATATTGGTTGTTGTTAAATCGTGTATTGAATTCGATTTGTACCTATTATTGTGATGGTAGAATGTATATTTTAGAAAACTGGCAATAGGGTAGTGATTAGTAGCATTTCTTTATCTAGATGTGGATTTTGAAGTGCAGAAGGGTATTTGCCTTGTAAAGCTTGCTCTTGTCACGTTACAAGCTGTTGACTTGGAGGCGCGAATCGTGTTGGGTAATCCATTTTGCTGTATTATTACTAGATACTGTTCAATTTTACACCAAAGTACAACTTTTGCAGGTTTTCTATTTAATTTTCCTAACGATTTCTAGTACAACATGAACAATATAATGTCTACCAATAATTATCCCATAGCCAATTTTCGAAAAAATTCCTAATAACAGCACACTAACCATTAATATGATACGTACAATTAAATATTTGATATGTAAAGTTACTTATTTGATTTTATATAATTTTTTTTACACTATTTATTTCTAATAAGGTTAATTATTATCAATTGTTAATATATGGTAGATTTAGTAGCCGTAAAGTAAAACAATGAGGCCAAAATTTTCTGTGCTGGAGGACAAATAAGTCAAATAAGTGCGAATTTGCATTGTACCTTAAGATACACAGGGCAGGAAACTCTTTAGATGCTGAGGCAAGTACAACTTTTGCAGGTTTTCCATTTAATTTTCCTAACGATTTCTAGTACAACATGAACAATATAATGTCTACCAATAATTATCCCATTGCCAATTTTCGAAAAAATTCCTAATAACAGCACACTAACCATTAATATGATATGTACAATTAAATATTTGATATGTAAAGTTACTTATTTGATTTTATATAATTTTTTTTACACTATTTATTTCTAATAAGTATAATTATTATCAATTGTTAATATATGGTAGATTTAGTATCCGTAAAGTAAAACAATGAGGCCAAAATTTTCTGTGCTGGAGGACAAATAAGTCAAATAAGTGCGAATTTGCATTGTACATTAAGATACACAGGACAGGAAACTCTTTAGATGCTGATGCTGAAATATTTACTACTTGCGATGTTTGCAAGCAAGTTTTAAATTTGCTCGCTGTCTGTGGAGTTGCTTTTTGAAGAGTCCTAATAAGGACGAAAACGGCCGTCATTGTCTACCCGCCGCAAGGAGTCCATTGTGTTGGGGCATCCGTGTGTACTTTAATGCAAAACGCAAATTCACACTTATTTGACTTATTTGTAAAATTTATAAAATTTTCCCATTTCTCATAATTGTTAATGTTAAAAATTTAATGAGTGAAAATAAAACAATTTTAACGAAAAACGTTGGATGTTGTAGTGCTTATTCCCAACATTGAAAAGTTGGAAACCTAGAAAAAAACACATACTTAAGTATTTTTTATATCGTCAGAATATTTCAAATTTTTATACGTATAAAGGGTTAGTTGAAATAACCGGAACGGCTAAAATTCTTCAAAACTACCACGGCTAAATCAATGAACTTTGGTACAGGCGAATAACTTTAAAAAAATTTACAATTGCGATGTTTCCAGACTTTTAGTTTTTTCTGTAACTCAAGGAATGTTTTTTTTTTAAATGTAAAACTATTCTTTTTTTTTTTATTGAATTCGATTCCTCCCATAAACGTCAGCATTTCCTGATATTATCAAGTTTTTATCTTAAATAGTTCCATTGGAAAAAAAGTTAATTAGATACAACTCTAAAAAACCCAATCTATTTCCATTTAAAAAAATTTGAAATAATGTGTAAAGAAAGGTTGGTAGACATAATGTACCTAATAGTATCGATAACGATAATAACAACAAACAACTACTAACAATAACATAGCTAGTAAAAATTACTTACATATTATCGCTTTCATAATCAAATTAATGTAGTATACTATAATATTATGTAAGTAATTTTTACTAGCTATGTTATTGTTAGTAGTTGTTTGTTGTTATTATCGTCATCGATATTATTAGGTACATTATGTCTACCAACCTTTCTTTTCACATTATTTGAAACGTTTTTAAATGGAAATAGATTGGTTTTCTTTAGAGTTAGAGTTGTAATTAATTAACTTTTTTTCCCATAGAACTATTTGCGATAAAAATTTGATATTATCAGGAAATGGTTACGTTGATGGGAGGAATCGAATTTAATAAAAAAAGAGTAAGGTGAGTAAGGGTAAAAGTAATATAAAATGTTAATAGTTCCTGAAAAACAGTTTGCATCGAACACATTTTTTGGTAATAAAATTCCAAAAAAATTGACAGTACTTGGTATATAGTTCCTAACAGTATGGGATAGATAAATTTTCTAGATATGCAATAAGAAAAAAACTATGGTATTTTTTTTAAAACGCTGTCCTTATAATACATTTGCCTCATAAATTGGGGTAAATGTGATAGTGGCAGGTTAAGTTTATATTAGAACACTTGATGATATTGGTCGGGGTAAATGTAAAACTTTAGTATTTTGGCCTTGTTTTGCCGCCTCAAGCGCTTATTTTAGATCATAAATAAAATACATACTTTTATATACTAACTTTCAAATTTATTTAGAAAAAATAAAATATAAAAAGCAGGCTTTAATCTGCAACAAAGCAAGAACAAATTAAGTAAAAGAATTTTAAAATTCTTGAACAAAAAAAAATGTTTTTAAATTTTCTTGACTGTATCTAGGCTCTACAATATTTTTTTTTTATATAATGGCAAACCATTGTAAAAAACTTAACACAAAGGGGTAAATGTAATATATATAATACAATTGCCCGAGTGGTTTTGTTACATTTACCCCAGGTAACAAATTCCTGGGGAAAATGTAACATAACCCAAATTACAGTTAAGATATAGCTAAAATATCCAATTGCATTTTGAACATAAAAGAGAAATACTAAATAATAATTTAAAGTAATATTTGAGGACTTATTTGCAAAAACGCCCTGGATATTATTGACGGACTATTTCCCTGTACACTCGTTCGGCCACCTGTTTGGACATATTCTGCAAGAATGCATGGCGCATGCTGATGGTCGGTAAAACAGATTTCACTTATGAGCAGCTGCCAGTAAAAATATCCAATTGAGTCAATACTAGGTAGCACTAGTATCTGGACTTATTATTTTATTATTTATTAGGCAATATTACAATTACCCCATTATTACATTTACCCCTACTCACCTTAGTTACATTTGAAATAAAAACATTCCTTGAGTTACAGAAAAAACTAAAAATCTGGCAACGTCGCAATTGTCAATTTTCAATTCAATTTTTTAAGTTATCCGCCTGTACCAACATTCATTGATTTAGTCTTGGTAGTTTGGAGGAAAATAAGCCGTTCGGGTTATTTCAACTAACCCTGTATATGTTTCTATTTATTTACAGTAAGTAAATAATTTTAAAATAACGAACTCGTTAGACGCAATAAAACAGGTTTATTTCCCCATCGCCGCTCTATATAACTTACTTTACTTTGTCAAAAGTTCGGTGACAAAGAAAAAACAAATAAACAGAAAGACCATAAAACAATTTAAAATCGCTCCTATTCAGGGAATAAAGCTCTTATAGTCTAAAACCCAAGAATTATCATGAAAATTATTTATTATTAGTCTCTGGCGACATTCTGAATTTAAAACAACGTGACGATGCGGCTCTAACTGAAGGAGATTTAGTAGATTTTCAGTTCCTGAATTTTCTTTAGCTTCAGCTTCCCTTTGTCATCCTTTTGGGATATTTTATAAAGGATTAATAAATACAGAAAATGATTTTGAAATTTTGAATAAATTTATAAAATATTATCCTGGTGTTTACTAAAAATTCCAATAACCACAATTATTATTGTCCAGTTGATTACGATATACAGGGTGTTATTTAAGTATGTAGCCAAACTCCAAGGGGTACTTCTTTAAGTGATTTTAAGAAGAAAAGTTCATATAAACATGGATCCGAAAATGCATAGTTTTTACGATACAGGGTGTCAAACTTAAAAAAAAATCTGATGTTCGTAAATACCTCAATACTCTTTTATTCGATTTTGTTAAAATTTGGCAATTCTGTTTGTAATAACAAGAGGATAATTTAGCCTTAATAAGATTAAAATTATTTAGTCCAGTGGCGTCCCAGACGAGAGTCCAACTATTATTTTTGACAAAAAAATTGCGCGCCACTGACTTTTTTTAAAATTATATATTTTTTTTTCGAATTAAGCAACTACGACTACAACTATTTTATCTCCTGAGTTTTTTTGAGGTTAAATTCATCCATAGATTATAAAGTCCAATACTAATGATGGGTTGTTCGAAATAAAAATATTCTTTTGCTTTATCTGACATGTAAGGTTTAAAAAAACTTATATACAAAGTAAAAATATATGAATTGAAATAGGTATTGGTACGATCAATAAAATTCAAATTCAGACAGGACAGCTAGAAGACTCCGAGAAACGATGTGACCTGCGCAACAAATACGTTAAAACTAGCACTTTACTGGGAACATAATGCGTCGCATTGAGAAGATACAATTTATTTCTTAACAAAATAGCTGTATTAAAAGTAGTTCATTATTCAACAAGACTGTGCTGGCAATGGAACTGATTACTACCAATGAAAACACTGTAAATCTGGAATTGATATAACACTAAAGCGGTTTGTTACACTAGCAATTTATTTAATATGGGTTAATAAAAAATAAGCTATCAATACTGTCTTAGCAAACTTGTTGTATTAGACCATTTTCCTGAGTGTAATAACGTATGTACGTAAACTTGTTTAATGTTATAGTTGTTTCTATTATTTTACTTATAAAATGATGATAAAGCCTCAACTTCATTTGGATGCGAGACACCCAAACATTGCTTTTAGGGCTCCTGAAAAATAATAATTATAATTTACGCGAATAAAGGTAACTGCAATAAGATTTACCCAAAGAAATTGGAGAGAATGTAAGCTAATGTTTTCGTTTCTGTTTCCCATCTCGAAAAATAAAACGTGCTCTCTAAATACGAATACCCGCAAGGTTTTAATTTTTGTTTTAGCGTTGTTAGTAAAATAACAGAATTTAACATAACAACCATTTTAATTTGTTCATCAGGTAAACTTTGCATTTTGCAAATTAAATTTTCTATAAATATTTACAGTAGCTAAAGGAGCTAAATTGCATTTGCATTTGCATTTGATGGTAAAATAAGCAGAACAAATATAAATTTGTATATTTTAAGTGGTTTAAATAAATCAGCCTTGTTTCTTATCAACAAACAATTCTATTATAATAGAATATAATAATATAATAATAATAGAAAATTGTTTGTGTTATGGCTGCCTGTAGAGTCCCAACAAGGACGAAACGGCAGTCGTGGTCTACCCGCCCCAGGGTATTCATTGTGCTTGGATCCCTGTGTATTCCAATATAAAAAAAACAGTTACACACTTGTCCAGTTTTATTTAGTTAGTGTACTTTTCGATTTAGCAGTGTAACTTCCGTTTGTATTGGAATTAATTCCGCTGGGATGGCGCTACGGTATATCGATGGCCACTTTACTTTTGTAAAATATTTTTAATACATCTTACCGCTGTTGTTGGGATTGTTTAGGTTATGGCTGCCCGTAGAGTCCAGCAAATATTTTTACTTAGCTATGCTGGAAGAAAAAATAAAGTACCTAATAGCAAAAAATAGGTACGATTCGATAATCACAACACTGTGTATTGAGGGTTCACCAGTAATAAATTATTATTTCGTCAAAACAGTAATGAAAGCAAACAAAATTTTTACTAATTTTTTGGTTAAATAAACGTACATCATGAGCGGAGCATGAACAGAATAATAAATACAAAGAAATAATGTACACGGTAGTTACATGCACGTTTGAAAAGAAAAAAATGCCTGCAATAAACACAGCGCGCCATCCAGAAAATTGCATACATTCTAATTTACTTCCCGCGTGTTTTTCCGGGAGTTAAAATTGGTTCATTAAGAAAATTGCCAGGGATTATAGTTATAGATATTTGTACTAAAGTTAGTACGATGATCCCAGATGAAATATAACTTAATTCCAACTATGTAAAAAACAAATAAAAAATATGGTTGAGATACAAATAATTAATGTAAAATAAAGATAGTTTTCAAGCTTTATAGAAAGGGACTCTGAAAATGCCAGTTCTATTTCAGATTTAATCCAAATAAATCGGATCTAACCCAAACAAAAATATTCTTAAAAATTTAAGGTAGTTCAAAACCTATGCTCAGGGAACCAAAACAAAGTTGTTCAAAGCAAACGCCCCTTCTGCCTATAGGTGCATTTTTAAATCGTTATCTAATGTCGAGTTGCAATTGACTGCGACAAAAAATATAACATATATTTAGTTTGAACTGAACCTGGTCTTTCTACAGGCATCACTGGAAGAACCTCAAAATAAAAGTAAGGGTTAGAACAACATTATTGGACATTATTTTTTGTAAAAGAAAGAAAATATTGTGGCATATCGGACAAGTGTGTAACTATTTTTTATATTGGAATACACAGGGATCCAAGTTCAATGGATACCTGGGGCGGGTAGACCACGACTGTCGTTTCGTCTTTGTTAGGACTCGACTGACAGCCATAACCCAAGCAATTCCAAGAACGACGGAAAAATCTACTAAAAGCCTCCTTGCAGAATTAAGGCGGCCATCAATACACCGTAGCGCCATCCCAGCGGAATCAACTCCAATATAAAAGATAGTTACACTGGTAATAATCGAAAGGTAGACAACTAAATAAACTACGAAGTGCATCACAATCCAGTATAGGGAACGCTATTTGCGTTTTCACCGAAAACATCTGCCATTTTGCAGACCACAAAACAGATCAACGCTGGCACCCACCAGAATGCGCGCAATCCGTTTGAGTTTTGAGTCATAAAAATGTTTGGAAGATGATATAATGTCCGCGAAAATAATTAAAAGAAAGAAAATATTGTGGCATGTCGGACAATACCCGCCCCAGGGTATCCATTGAACTTGGATCCCTGTGTATTCCAATATAAAAAATAGTTACACACTTGTCCGATATGCCACAATATTTTCTTTCTTTTAATTATTTTCGCGGACAACATATCATCTTCTAATTATTTTTTGTATTATTTGTATTAATTTAACATCATTTGCTTTCGTTTTTTCAGTGTACACCATCCGTACACTTACGAAGTAACAAAGAATGGAGATATCACTGTCGAGAGGAATATGAAATTTACATATTATTGCGATATGCATACTCTTTCACAGGCAGATTTACATAGTCTTTTAGAGAGCTAGGCAAAGCCAATTTTCTGTTGCGGAAAAATGTATATTTTCTTTGTGAGATTATTGGAAAGTAAAGAATCAAAGGCTATACTACTTTGGATCGTTTATTCTGATCATTATTTTAATTGGGTCTACACAGAAAAAAATATCAAGGATAAGGAGGTCCTGGGCGATTATCGAGTAACATGATTGACAATGTAGTCGCTTGTGATTGAATTTTCAAAAGCTTGCGCCGTTAGTGGGCTATGTCAATCAAGTGATTGCAAAGATAGTTTTTTAAAATTTGGTTGGCAAAGAAAAGTCCTTTCTACCTTCTTATATAAGAACCAATTTTTTAAAAACTATCTTAACAATGACCCTTCTAGAGAGCAGCTATAACTTTGTAAAATTATTGCAAGCCATTTTAGTGTGTGTTTGTGACTGCTTGTAGTGCAAGGTGCAAGTCAGTAGGGTCCTCGTCGTGCTTTAGTAGTTTTGGTGGTTTTGATTTAATAGGTGTCAAATGAAGAATGCTTATTTATTTATTTATTAATTTATTTTACACCATTTCACAGTTACAATGAACCAATTTAACAAATGGGTATATATATAAGCTATTTGAAATAAAATAGGTAATATTATAACAATTCAAAAAATTATGTAATAACAAGAAATTTAGACAAATTATGATATTGAAACAGAATAATTATGCCTAAAAAGAAACTAATACGCTAATTTAGATTTATACTGGATAAACCACAGCTAAAAATGTCAAATCTATTTTGGTGCAGATTGCATGTGTCGCACAATCGATAAATAGGGGAGTATTTACAGATATTGGTACGCGTTGGTGGTACATAAAAAGTGTTGGAATGATCTAGGGACGAGGAATTGCAGGTTTTTTAATATATCACTGCATTCAACTCTATTATGCAAGATATTATGGAGAAATTTAAGTTAAGAAAGTGTACGTCGATCTTCTAAGAAGCAAAACGAGTGCCTTTGCAATAGAGTCTCTTCTAGAATACCGATTTCAGGATACTGACCATCAATTTTAAAACAAGGTGCACTTGATAATATGGAGACCATACAACCGAGGCGTACTCCAATTTAGCTCTTACAACACACATAAAAATGTATTTTTAGTGTATGACAATTAAAAAAATCACGATAATGTCTTATTATAAAACCTAGGGATCTATGATAGGCCGCAACAAGGTCATTTATGTGGGGAACAAAAAATAGTTTACTGTCAAATAATACACCCAAATCATGAAAAGTCTCAGCTCTGTCCACTGTAATGTTATTAATTTTGTAATCATACACAAGGGTATGTTGTTTTAATGAAAAGGTCATTATGTTACACTTACTGATATTTAACGGCAATTTATTTTGAACATACCATCTATATATCATGTCAATGGACAATTGAAGTTTTTCACAGTCTGCCAGGTTACGAATACGAGCATAGATTTTCTTTTCATCGGCATAAAGAAGACCATCATTGTCAAGATTTTTAACTATATCATTAATAAATATTATAAACATTAATGGACCCAAAATGGACCCCTGTGGTACACCTGCTGTAGCATCCAATGGCACAGATGACTGGCCATCGCACTCAACTATTTGTTATAGATCATTTAGATAAGAATGGAAAAACTTTATAAGGTTATCTGAGATACCAAACGAGCTGAGTTTATTAAGTAAATTTCTATGCTCCAATCTATCAAATGCCTTAGAAAAATCTGTAAAAATAACATCAACCTGACAGTTCTGATCAGAGGCTTCAGCTACAAATTGTGCAAAACAAACTAAGTTGGACGTGCATGAAAAAAAAAAACACGATTGCACTAAATAGTTCATGATACAATATTTTTTAATTAGAAATGATCATTACACGAGCGCTTTTACTATTTTTAAAATAAAAACTGATCTAAGAGAGATGACTTTTATTGGTGGACAACCAAGTTCTAAATTTTATTTAAAGTTCATTTTTTAACTAGCTAAACTTGTATTTAATTTTAAACAATGATAAACAATCACGATTTCGTTAAATTAAGTAATTTTCCAGTCTTTCAAAGACAATATTAAATAAAGTTTGCGCAAACGAAAATGTCTGCAGCTGAAAAGCGGAAAATGATGAAACCAGGCCTTGTATCCATGTTACAAGTACACAAAGGGACATGGAGTTGACACAAAAACAATTACTTAGTATTTTTATTTAAAAAAAATAGCTCTGCTTTTAAACAACAGTGGTTGATGAAATTGTAGACACAACTCATTTTTTAATACAATACTGTTTTCACATAACAAAATATATCATATCATCGTTTGTATTCGGGTCAAAAAAACAATTTAGAGTTTAATTTTTAATAATTTATTGTCGACGTTTCGATATCTACGAGATTAGCCTCGGGGTAAAAAATATCTCGGGTTAACCTTCGATTTGACTATTTTTTTTTATTTATATTGTCTAGAAACAACAAACAAATAGATTATTTTTATTTCCTAATTAGATGTCTCCCAAAAAATTTTATGGCCAAAGAGAGAGAAAAAAATTAATTTATGTACTTCCCGGGATTCAGTCTTCCTGAAACCAGCAAATTAGTAGAATTTATGTTGTGCCGTCTAAGCAAAAAGATTAAAGAGCAGAGTCAAAAACAACAAAATGCAAGATAAAAAATTATATTGTGTAACACAAAAATAATTAAATAGTAAGCTTCCATGAGCACAACAGTAATGGAAAAACCTGCCTGTTTTTCTATTTGTTTTTTGCATGAACTAGCGGCTGTTATTATTTTAATAATTAAAAATCCTGCACATCTTGTTAAAAACTATAACATAACATTATTTGTTTTTTAAGTACATATCTGCATAATATATAAATATTTTTAAATTTTCTTGTTGTTTATTATTGTAGCTTAATTATTCAATTCCATCACTATTGGAAAATCGTCGTTATTAAAGTAACGAAAAAGGGGCTAACAAGCCACTGTCACTTAAGAAAACATCTTCAACGAAAGGGAGTTTACCGTGGACCCCTTGAATGCAAACTTAAAGGTTAGGTCTTATAGATTTTGTGAATATACTGAGTGTTGTGGTACTTACATTAATGTCATTTGTCAAGCGACTACATATACTATTATGTTATAATCTTGTAAAGTTTAGTTCTAGGAAATCTAAATAGAATGCCGGTAACTGAGAAAGCAGCATCGAGACAAAACTATACATATCTCCCGCCACTCTCAATCTATTCTGTTTATACCATTTAGTCACTCTGTTGCTTCTGAAAGTGACCATAGTCATCCGCAATCAATAAGTAATTCGCAAATGTGTCAATGATATCAGCACAAACTTTGTTTTAATAGCAATCCCGCATTTTAAAAAAGACAAGTAATAAACCGAACTTTATAGTTATAAAAAGAAATTAAAGATAGAAGTATGCTTTATATATTCCAATTAAAAAAAAAACAAAGAGCAAATAGTGAAGTACTTTTAATTGGTATGTTTAACTTTGGGTCTAGCTACCATAACAATTATTGAAATTGTCAAAAATAAATCTGCAACTTTCTAAATTGCTTCAGATAAAAATTCAAAAGAACCTCGACTCGGAAATATCGACTGAAAATAAATACCTACTAGCTATTTCAGCTCTTACTTTAATTTAGAGAAAGCTATTGGGGACTTTGTCAATTCGTACTCTTAGATTAATTAAAAATATATTTCTAAATTAAATTTTCTTCGGGGAATTTAAGTATTTAGTTGTTATTTATTTAGATGAAAATTTTTATACTATCAACAACTTGCTGTAATATAGATTAGTTTGTTAGCCTCAACGAGCGTTTATTAAATTCAACCGAATCGAACGCCAAGTAGTGTGTCAACGGAAAAAGGAATTCTACGATATTGGAAATTGAACAACTTTTATAAATATCGCCTCGTCAAAAATCCCCTAAAGTTTCATTATAGTTCTAAGCATAGTTCTCTGAATTTAAGTTCCAGGAATCACCAAAACTCTTTTCTGTGCCACAGGGACTGAAAAGGCGTTTAAAAAAATCACCAACAATACTTTGGGTCAAACGAGAGACATGTAGAAGTTATAATCATTCATTCCAGCACTAACGACTCTTTTCAAACCTTCCAGGAGATAATTATATAGTATAAACATCACATCAGAACTAAGCCCTGAGGTAGGTACACCCATATTTGCTTAGGACGTAAGGCATCCAGCCACCTGCCTAAATTAGATAAGATTTTTACTATAGGTATTATAATCCACTCTGACAAATACTTTATTTGGACATCTTCTGGAACAATTTACAATTTATACCTTTAAAGCCAATAAATCGAATGCTGAAATTCACCGTTTGTAAAATTTGTAGGAAGGAAACGGATACAACTAATCGATAATAGCTATCCACATTGTATTTATAAAAATCTTTATTAAATAAATAACAGATAGCGACATCTAGGTTGTTGTGAAAAATCCAAACGTTTGAAGGTATACAAAAGGAATTTTCTAAATGGTATGGAAGTTTCATCAAAAAGAAATAATAGATGTCGTGGCAAATCAACTTACAGAAAACCCCAAATTCTAGGGTTGTAAAATTGCTGTCGACATCTGTAGGTGGAAAACCAAGAACTCGGATGATATTGATCGTATAATGTAAATGAACATTTTAGACTTTCGCAGAGGAATACTATTAACAAAATCAATCGTTCTGGCAACTTATTCACGGTATTACACACAAAAGCTAAGGGGAAATAAAAACGGTAGAGCAGAGAGCTGTTAACTCTATTATCTGGAAGTAACTGTCTACCTACGATATCTGTATTAATTTGGAAAACTGATTCTTAGCACCGGCAATATTAGTAGTAAAAACCGAAATATTATCGTTTCTATACTTCCACACTAACACTCTTTTCCATTGGCCTCTCTGGGAAAGTGCCTGGGCTCCATAAATGAGCCCCCCTAGTTCTTGCCAGATCACTTGTCACAGTCATAGAGGCCCAGTGGCGCACCGAGGTGGGGGTATTTGGAACTGTAAAGTCAAAAAAACATAGTTGGCTCATGGGAAGTTAAATTACCGTCTACCGAAAAAATACATTGTTAACTTTTCTGGATTACCCTCTCGCCTGGGTGGGGACCCCTCCCATAGGAAGATTTTCAGTGTGCTACTGTAGAGGCTCCATAATCCTAATTTGCCCAGGGCCTCCAATAAGCTTGAGACTGTGTATAGGTACATACACTTATCGACATCTGACGGCGGAAACCAAAACGTGAGCTATCGAGCGTGGAAGATATTTTCCGGATATAGATACAAATTTCACAGGATAAACAGACACGTATCTGTAACGTTTACGTGTACCCTTTTTTTTATAAAATAACTGGCTTTAAGGAGTAGGTAATAGATGTCGTTAGAGATAACAAATTATACTTAACAAAAATTTTTAATTATAATACCGTTCTTAGTCTTTTCAGTTTTTTTTTTAACTTTAAAACTCTTAAGTCAATACGGCTGTTTGTTTTTCATTTTAATGTTTTTCTTTAAGTGGAACCCTATTTTTTTTTATTCGTATACTATAAACCCGGTGTGATAAATTGTAACATACCTTATAATTTTTTTTCAACGCTAAAACAATCCCTATATACTTAAAAGATCAATTATGAATAGGCGATATATTTGTTCAAAGCTTATTATAAGTATTATTTATTCAACAAAATAGTTTCCTAAATGTGGCAAGATTAAAGTATTATTATGTCCCGATAAACCCTATTCTCTAAATGAGTGATGCGCTATCTAATTATACATATCAAATAGATAACTTTATTTTAAGATTAGATATGGGTTCTATTGGGATTTTTTTAAAACAAATAATAGGTATTAATGTAATTTGAGATGCCATGGTTTAAATTGAAGATTATGATTTGTGTTTTGATTTAGAATTTTAGCATTTGATTGGTTAGAATGGACGAAAAGGTTCAGTTAGTGTTATTTTTGTGTCTTAACTTATTTGGTACGTACTCAGTATTAACATAGAGAAATAAAACCAAGAGAAACCATCCAATATAATCATTTTACCTAGCATTTTAACTAGCTAGGCCAAAATATATATAAATATCGTTCTAAAGCCCCTTCGCTTTTTGGTTTTTACATCGAGACCTTACGCCTCGCTTAGGTGGGAAGTGTAGGTTAATAAATACTAATAGGATAGATACAATTATTTTCGATTGGTTGGAATAATATCACGATTCAAGGGATTTTAAGAAAATTCCTTGCAGTGGAATTTTTTTCGTGTTGTTTTTGCAGCAATATACAGTCTGTTATTTAAGTATGTGGCCAAACTCCGAGGGGTGCTTCTTTAAATAATTCTAAGAAGAAAAGTTCATATAAACATGGGTCCGAAAATGCATAGTTTTTACGATACAGGGTGTCAAACTATAAAAAAAAAGTCGGATGTTCGTAAATATCTCAATACTCTTTTATTCGATTTTTGTTGAAATTTGGCAATTCTGCTTGTAATAACAAGAGGATAATTTAGCCATAATTAGATTAAAATTATCTCCTGCGGAGTCGGGCTTTTTCGCGAAAATATGAAAACAAACTCTTGCAATTATAAAAAAACACATTTCATTCAAAAATTATCGGTAATTTTGATGCACTTGTGCACTTACCCTCGAATATTTCCCTCATATGTTAAAGTTCCCATAAGAAAAATGCAATTTTCGCAAAATTACAGCGAAAACAGCACTGCCAGAAATCGAAAATTGCATCGCAAGTTTATATTGTTGACGAAACGTCAAAGCGGGAATTTATTGTTAACAAACGTCAAAAAATGTAATATTCTTACAACTAACGTCATCTTATTTATTATTATACGAGCAACCAAAACCTGCCAAAAAAGGTGTTGGAGAACAACAGTTAATTAAACTAAGTGGACACTCAAATACCAAGTCACTGACGCCTTACATTCAGATGGATGAGAACCACCATATGCTTTTGATTGAAAAAATGCGGGACAATGACCAACCGTCAAGCTCAAGAGAGTCCCCCGCCGAAATAAGCTCTCGCTCGTTGACTGCATCAACCGCCATGTCTACGAATTCAAAGCAAAATATTGTTAATTACAATAATTGTACTTTTCATTGCAATTCTTGTAATTTTTAAGCATTTTAATTTTATTGTCAGTATTTTCTGTTAAATAAAATATTTAAATTTACTTGATTCGAGTTCTTAATTAATTTGGGAAATATTCAAATAAATTACACTCGTGCATAAAAATAACCAGATAATTTTTTTATTCAATGTGTTTTTTTTACAAATTGCAATCGTTTGTTTTCATATTTTACGAAAACACATTTCATTCAAAAATTATCGGTAATTTTGATGCACTTGTGCACTTACCCCCGAAAACAGTGCGAAAAAATTCAAAAGGGAACTTTCGTGTAATTTTAATGGCTTAATAGTAGTAAGTAGTTTAAATTTTTTACTCTTATTGTCCCCGGGACATGCAATAAAGTGGTTTTTATTTTTTTTTCTCGAAAATAAAGCAAGGTATGATGTAAAAAAACTCAGAAGATAAAATAGTTGTATTTTTGTAGTTGCTTAATTCGAAAAAAATACATAATTTTAAAAAAAGTCAGTGGCGCGCAATTTTTTTGTCAAAAATATTAGTTGAACTGTCTTTCGGTACGCCACTGGACTTATTAATTTTAATTCAATTGAGGCTAAATTATCCTCTTGTTATTATAAACAAAATTGCCAAATTTCAACAAAATTGAATAAAATAGTATTGAGATATTTACGAACATCCTATTTTTTTTAAAGTTTGACACCCTGTATCGTAAAAACTATGCATTTTCGGACCCATGTTTTTATGAACTTTTCTTCTTAAAATCACTTAAAAAGCACCCCTTGGAGTTTTGTTACATACTTAAATAAGACCCTGTAGGTATATGAATTATATTTAAGTATATTTTAGTAGATTATTTGGTAATTTGTGTTTATTTCAGCCTTGATGATTGTTTCATTTAAATCAAAAATAATAGTATACAAATCTAGTCCACATACTGACAGTTTTACTAACAGCAAAAACGTCTCTATTTATGACTTTATTTTAGCGATTTCCTTGGCTCAAGATGATGTAACTATAGACTACCCAACGTTAAACCCAAATTGGTCTTACTGCTACGAATTTACTTGGTTTGGCCCTGAATACACAAACTCAACTGGTTACAATGGTACATGTGACGATTACATGGACGATACTAGAGCTGGGGAAAATATTCCTTGCATAGCACCTATTGTAATATCTAGTAAGTACGATAAAAAAAATAACAGTACACAAAACCTGATGATGTTGCTGAACCTCGAAACTGTCAAAACCAAAATTAGGTTAAGCTATAAAAAAATAGTTACTAAAAGAATGCTTTTGTCAGTTATTATTTTTTACTTAATAGTTCCTGCAAACGAGCTAATTAAATCTTTTAAAACAAAAACGTCCGAAAGCAAGTACAAAATTTTGTTTTTACATATCGTTGCTTTCCGACAAGACCGTCACAACTCAAAATTTGTTATTTTTCACTTTTCTATACCATTAGTGGTAAAAAACCAGTAAAAAGTAATCGGCAAGACCGCCACTAGTAAAGTTTGCGTAGTTTCCGCTAGATGCCACTATAACCATTTGGCACTTCTGAACATCCGCAACCTTTTTGCGGGTAAGACTGTCCTAATTCAGGTGCACCGTTTCTTTCACGGAGGTAATATCAACTTTTTTCCTGTAAGACTGTTACAAATTGTAAAGTGCTTAAGTTATTGGACATACTATTATAATTTTTCCGAAAAGACCGATCTAAAACAAAAAGTGCCAGTGGTCCTGTATCTTTTAAACAGGCAAGAGGGTAGCATTTCGTCTTGTGACGTTCTTTTCCGTAAACTTTAATAATATCGTTTCCAAGAAAGCATACAATCGAAAAGTTGGTATAACAGAATCAAAAAAACTAGCCATACTGGGTCTTATTGCAAAAAATATTGTGCACCGTTTTTATTACGATTTTTATAATAATCCTTAGTTGTAGTTAATGTTTCAATATAGAACATCAAAATATATTTTGTTTTTATTGTTTCTTTTCAAGAATAAACGTCACTTCTATTTTTTTTTGCCAAAATATTAAACTTACAACAATTTTTTACATTGAACATGTTTTTAAGAACGCCCATATTTATGATCAAATATATTATAATATAATATATTATTTAGGTTCTTTAACAAGTGGTAGTAGTTACAAAAGCTAATTACTTCTTACAAATTTCAATCGTTTCGACTGAAAAACTGTGATTTCTTAATTGTGGCGGTCTTGTCGGAAAGTAGCGATATACAATAACAATAACAACAACCCGGAGGAGGAAGAAACCCCGCTGCACTTTCTGGGCACCTGCGCCCCAGTGTTTCCCAAATACATGCATACCTTTTTTTAAATGGAACACCCTGTAATGGTATTTTTGGATTGCATGATGAATTCTTAGAATATTTTGTAAAACATCATAAATAGGCTTAAATTGAATAGTTTTTTAGTGATTAACGATTTTTCAAAAATTTTGGGTTTCAATTCTTATAAAACATGATACATAAAATTTGGGTTGTGTAATATGATGTTATGATTAAGTAGCGACTAAACAACATTTTAAAAAATATTGGCCGGAGCCTTTTAATAAATTGCTAAACGTAACAATTTCAAAAACTTAAAAAGTCCTGAAGTCCGTTATTTTAAATATAAACCCTATTATTTTTGTCTCGAATCATACGGCAATTTTAATAAAATTTTAATTATCCTCTGGTTCCCTATCCTCAGCGGTTTTTCCTCAAATAGCTAATTTTAATTTAAATACGCATATCCTAAAATAGTAATGACAATGCTATGATGGGCCACATAATACTGAGAAACGGGCTTTTTATTTTGTTCTGATAATCAGGATAACTACTCGAAAAAAAAAGAGTTTAATAGACATAAATAATTATTATAAACGTATTATTTTTTAATTATACTTCATTTGCCTTATCTAATTTCGGGTTGAATGACGGAAATATATTTGCTTGTCGAATTGTTGAAGATGTCTGTATTCTTATTAGGTACTAAATAAAAGTATTTAACACCAAGCAATAAGAAAAACAAAACAGTGCATTTTTAATTCATAATCACAACACACAACACACGTTGGTTTATTTGTTTATTAAATCGGCAAAAGATTGACTACCTACAAAATGTCTTGGAATTTAAGAAAAAAAATTTTAATTTTCAGTTTTACAGGATCAAAAAGAGGAATAGATTTTATTTTGTAATTAGTTTTCTGTGTCTTTGCAGTTGTTGGGTTTTCAGGTAAAAAACGATAAGAACATACTAACACGACGATTGTAACAACACCTACTAAACCACACCCCACCCTTTAAAAAAATCTGTGACCGCCACTGGGTAGTAAAGTCATTATTCATTACTAATCGCCTGTCTTGCTTTGGTATGCAAGCCAGTTAAAAACTCATACGACATTATAGGTATTGACATTATGATAATAATACACATACTTCCTGTTAAAATGAAAATATTTAATAAAAATACACCGATGAATTATTTACTGATAAAAACTTTTGATTTTTGACTTTGATAAATTTACAAGAGAAAATACATACCTACAGTGTGGTGATAAAGAAATGGAGCAGCCTTTTATACAGTACTTAATTAAAAATCAGTTATACTTGATCAAAAATCTCTGGAAAACGTAAATTTTATTTTTTTGTAATGGATTTTTTTTTAAATTTATACAGGGTAAAACAGGAACGCGCGGCAACTTAATTTTTTCTCAATGAAACATATTGTATCTTTTTACATTTTCTAATTCGGCGATCAGATGGACAATCTTTATAAAGAGTTGACGACAGATAATTTCGTACACTAAACTATGACAATGTGTGTGAATGCAACTTTTTTTTCCTTTATTACCTTCGTAACGTGTTAATTGTTATCATGATATCTGTCAAAGTACCTATTGTCATTATCTTATTTGATTTAAAAAGGCCTTATTTAAGTATTATTAAAAAAGCAAGAATAATAAATATGTTTAGTAAAAATAGGGTGGTCTTATGGAAAAATAGCTGATCATTTTAGAGTACCTAGAAGTACGTTCAAGGAATTGTAATAAAATGGCGCTATCATCAAACACTTGAAAGGTCTGATGGGTCTGGTTTAAATAATAGAAAATCAACAAATGAAGACCGAAGTTTGGTGGAGTATTTAAGGCAAAATCCATTTGAAACTGCAGTATCTGCTATGCACATAACAGAATTCCCTGCTTCATCTAGAACTGCGCAACGCCGAGGACAATGGAAATCTAACAGCTGCATCCACGCCGTTTTTAAAAAATAATGATAAGGAAAAAATAATTGGGTTTGCTACGCAATATTTACAGGAAATAGATTTTTTTGGCAAAATGTTATTTTTCCGATGAGAAAACTTTTCAGTCTAAATATAATGGAAGGAACAAATTCCCGTTATGATGAGAAGTATACTCAAAAAAAGCAAACCAGTGGACGTTTCTCCGTTAATGTGTGGGTATGGATAAGTGTTTACGGTGCAGGTGTATGATGGAATATTGGTAGAACACTAAACAGTTATATATATCTTCAGATTTTGGAAAATGTTTTTCTTACTTCTGCCGCGATAGTTTTTGAAGGAAATAACTTTCTATTTCAACAGGATAACTACCCTGTGCATACTGCAAGAAATATAGGAAACTGGTTTAGATAAAACAACGTAATATGCCTGCCTTGGTTCTCAAGAAGTCCTGATTTAAATCCAATTGAAAATGTTTGGGGATAGATGGTAAAAAAAAATGTACAAAATAAATTTTAAACCACGGAATGAAATAGAGCTATGTGATAAAATAGAATAAATTTGGGAAGGGCTAACTCCGGATTACATCAGAACTATTATTTTTTTCAATGCCAAGAAGGTTACGATTGGTGTTAGAATCCAATGGCGCAGCAATTAAATATTAGTATTTTGTTGTTTGTTAATAAATTTACCCTTTTTGGCTTTATACTTTTGTAGTTTTCCCGGTATTATTTTATAATTTTCTTATTTCGCGGCTGTAATTTAAACACAAAAATATTTAGAAATAACCATTATTACTTATGGTAAAAAATCGTACATACAATAATTTACAGCTATGTATATAGCTGGTGTTCTATTCAGGTATAAGCAGCAAGGTGAGAAACCCGTTTTTCCCAATTTTGTTGTAATTGAGTTATGTATGGGTGGAGTGTACGATTTTATATGTCGTCAGCTGTACATTATTACATCGTTAGTATAATTATTTCTTATTTGCAGATGATGGAACCCCACCTGACATGGATTACCTATGGACGAATCATAGAGCAAGTGTAGTGTGCATGAGGTCAGAAAGTCAGGCTTGTGTAAAATACTCGTACCTGTACAACGGTATAGGTAAGTACTTGACATATTATTATCTAACGTTACCATTTTATTATTTTGACGTAGGTAAGTAACCTATATCGTCTCTAACTGAATACTACCTATATTTTTTAGTTACAAATCAAACACACATGTGCGCCAGGGTCCGTACTGACAAAAGTGAAATATCTAGTGGATGTTACAGGCAGCAAGACAATGGCTACACAATAGAAATGTGCGTGTGCAATACGGGCGTTGGTCTGGCGCAACAACCCTGTAATGGTGCTGTTATTTTTGAAATAAATATAGCAATGGTTATAGTTGGACTGTTGCTGCACTTGCTTGACAAATAAATTATGAATTATTGTATAGACTCAGTAATGCAAACGTGAATCAAACGTTAGATTTAAAATAAACCTAATTAACCTAAAAGTTATAGGTATGTATGCATCTCATATACTGAAACATAAGAGGCGAGTTATTTTATTATTGAAAATTTTTAGGCAACCTGGCATTACTCCCGTAATAGTTGTTTGGTTTTTCCGTTAAAATAAATTTCGAAAATAGTAGTTCATCAATATTTTTGTTTAATGTTACAAAATAAATATAAATTGGACTTGGTGCGAATTAAAAATAGAGCGATCAAGAGTAACGTTGCAAAGTCCAATTTTATGCAAGAATTTACGCCCTTCCTTGCAAAATAGGCTAGCCTATGAGCTTTATTTAAAAAAAATGTTTTCTGGTTATTAAGAGTAAGGTAGGAATTGTTAAAAAAACGGATGTGTAATTTTTTCAAATCTTTACGATAAATATTATTTTTTAAATTAATAAAAATGAATTAGGTAGCGCCTGCAAGCAGGAAATGGGAGTTATCGATATATATTTTATATCCTGTGTTATTCGTATTCAATTTTTTAATAAGGATTAATTATTCGTAATCTTTTTGAGCAAAAATAAATCATATCTATAAAATAATGTCTAATCAAACCACCGGAAATATTAAATTCTTGGAAAATACTTTTTATTAGGAACAATGCACATTTTTTTATTGCATAAATATGTTCAGCCATGCCAAAAAATAACATATTATACAAAATATTACGTCTTAAATATTACTCCTTAATTTTTATAAATAATAAAAGTTCTCCGTATGACGTCACTAAGTATGAATAGGCAGCTCCCGCGCTATATATTGTGGTACGCTTTGACGTCACAAGCAAACTTTAATCGCTTCTATTTAATCCAGAGGTTTAAAAAAAAACATTTCTTTGTGAACATTATTTTTCAAATTTAACTTCCCTGTTATGCACCACATATTTTACATAAATTAATATTTATGGATTTTTTAAAGTCAAAATTTTCTGAACCAAACCAACCATTGTTATTTAGGTGTAAATATTATTCTTCTTAGAACACCGAAGGCCATAGCTGTAATATTCATCAATTTAATGAACCTTCCCAATTTAAAAAAAATTGCGTTTGATTTAATTTTGCATAACTGAGTCCATGTTATTTTTAACTGAAAAGTTTTTCTAATAAATCAACAATTTCTTGGAAAAAGAACCATAAACTAAATAAACCTAGAAATGCCACCGAAATAAGGGAGGTTTGAGGCCACGATGTAAATACCACGAAACGAAGTGACTTTAGACGGATATATTATACAGGGTTAATTGAAATAACCGGAACGGCAATTTTTTTCAAAACTACCAAGGGTAAATCAATGAATTTTGGTACAGCTTTTTTCTGTAACTCAAAGAATGTTTTTTTTTTAAATGTAACCCTACTCTTTTTTTATTGAATTCGATATCTCCCATCAACATTACCATTTCCTGATAGTATTAAATTTTTATCTCAAATAGTTCTATGGGAAAAAAAGTTAATTAGTTACAACTCTAAAATAAAAAAAAAATCCAATCTATTTCCATTTAAAAATGTTATAAATAATGTGAAAAGGAAGGTTGGTAGACATAATGTACCTAATAGTATCGATAACGATAATAACACCAAACAACTACTAATAATAACATAGCTAGTAAAAATGACTTATATTATAGTACACTACATTAATTTGATTATGAACTATTAGGTACATTATATCTACCAACATTCCTTTTTACATTATTTGAAACGTTTTTAAATGGAAATAGATTGGATTTTTTTTTATTTTAGAGTTGTAACTAATTAACTTTTTTTCCCATAGAACTATTTGAGATAAAAATTTGATACTATCAGGAAATGGTAATGTTGATGGGAGGAATCGAATTCAATAGAAAAAAAAATAGTGTTACATTTGAAAAAAAACATTCCTTGAATTACAGAAAAAACTAAAAATATGGCAACGTCGTCAATTTTCTATTCAATTTTTTAAGTTATCCACCTGTACCAAAGTTCATTGATTTAGCCTTGGTAGTTTGGAAGATAATTAGCCGTTCCAGTTATTTCAACTAACCCTGTATATACAGGGTGTTAATTAAGTACGTAGACAAACTTTAAGGGATAATTCCTTGTATAATTTTAAGATAAAATGTTCATATAAACGTATATCCTAAAATGCTTGGTTTTCGATATATAGAGGGTGCTAAAGTTTTAATTTTTTTTTGGTTTTCCTAATATTCCTTTGGAATCTTTAGGAATAATTAATTAAAATTTTGCACAAATAATAGATTTAACAGTATCTACGAACTAACATTATTAATATTTAAATTAATCTACAGGGTCCTCGTTTTTTTGTGGTCATGACCCCTTTACGCCCGTCCAATTTACTTAATACGACGTCACTGACTAATTTTAAGAACAAAATCTAATTTGTCATTTTATTCTCTAACATTTACCTATCTTGAAGTTTTTTACTATTTCTTACGGCTTAGAAGATATATTGAGAAAAATAAAATAATGCATTGTTAATATTGGATAATTTAATAAGTATTGCTTCGTCCATGAGACAACGTTATTTGATACATTTTAAAACCAAAATTATGGTAAACTGAATTAAAACTTAAGCTAAGAAATAAACTTAACCTAATGCAAATGCTGGGAATGGCCCCCTCCGACTTCAACACATGCATTGGTGCGCCTCACCATCGACTGGCGGACCCTCTCGAAAATACCAGGAGAATTCCGTATAATTTCGCATGACTGATGTATCCTGTTTCTTAGATATCCTTCATTCAGAACTGGAGTTATGTATACTAGCGATTTTAGGTGCCCCCAAAGAAAGAAATTAATTGGATTGAGATCGGGCGACCTGGGTGGCCAAGGTTGAGGTCCTCCATGCCTGATCCATCGATCGGAATAATTTTCATCTAAATACTGTCGTGCAACTAAACTAAAGTGTGGAGGAGCACCATCATGCATAAGCCAAATTCGAGCTCTTTCTCCTATTGGGACATCTTCTAATAGTTCGGGTAAAACATACTCCAGAAATTGCCGATAATTGTCGCCATTAAGTCTGGGAGGCAGAAAATATGGCCCAATAAGGAAATTGCCAACAATTCCAACCCAAAAACAAAATGCATATCTGCCATTTCAGCGTTTGTAAATTCAACCATTTTAACAAAAACAAAACTGAAAAATCTCTTACTTAAGTTGACATAGTGCAAAAATAAAAATTTGTAGCAAGTTTTGATAACTAAACTGTCATTATTGTTGATTTTATTATTTTTATTGTTTGTCAAAGCCGACTTTGTTATTTTTGGCTTAAGGACGCTGCCAACTTACCATTTGCAAATTATCCAATATTAACAATGCATTATTTTATTTTTCTCAAGATATCTTCTAAGCCGTAAGAGATAGTAAAAACTTCAAGATAGGTAAATGTTAGAGAATAAAATGACAAATTAAATTTTGTTCTTAAAATTAGTCAGTGACGTCGTATTAAGTAAATTGGACGGGCGTAAAGGGGTCATGACCACAAAAAAAACGAGGACCCTGTAGATTAATTTAAATATTAATAATGTTAGTTCGTAGATACTGGTAAATCTATTATTTGTGCAAAATTTGCATTAATTATTCTTAAAGATTCCAAAGGAATATTAAGAAAACCAAAAAAAAAATTAAAACTTTAGCACCCTGTATATCGAAAACCAAGCCTTTTAGGATATACGTTTATATGAACTTTTTATCTTAAAATTATACAAGGAATTATCCCTTAAAGTTTGTCTACGTACTTAATTAACACCCTGTATACTATATTGTTTACATTTTATGCTTTTTCTTGATTTGCTTTCTCTGTGTTATAATTAACTAATTTTCCCGGTAATATTGTATTTTGTAAAAAGAAAATGCTCAAGGTAAAGTTTAACTATGCTTGCTTTTAACTTACAACCATAATATGTTAGAATGAGGCAACTTTAACTTTTTAAAAAATGATGCCTTTATTTCAAAAGTTATGAGTACCTACTGGAAAAATGTGCTGCTAGCTTTTATCTTTTAAATGCTATCTGCAGCTTGCAAGGCCTCGTAACTTAAACTTTATCTTAATGGATATTCTTTGGTTTGAGGGAACTTATGTATTGGTGAAGTTAGGGACGTCATACCATTTTCCTTAATTTAAAGAAATTCTTGAAATTTGCACTTTTATTAATTGAAAATGGGTAATTAAAAAAAGAAAAATTAATTTATTACTTACTATTTCAGGAATAATTATTAACCTATATAAGAATTTCGGATGCCTACTCAGTACATGAATTATAATTTATTCAATAAATATATTTTTGTATTATTTTTTTAATTAAAGAAATATTTTTCAAAAAAAATTATTATTTAATTAAGCAAATGTATTTAAATGCAGTATTTTTCAAAATAGAAAAAATAAACTCTGTTTTGAAAACTAAGGGAACAACGCCAAGAGGAAACAAATATTTTTTATAAATAAGTTACAATATCACAAGCTTTTATATTACAGATAAAAAGAAACAAAGTATTAGCTTTGTGATAGTATTAAGCGATTGCCCACGCTTTAATCCATCTTATTCTTTTACACAAAATAGATTTGGGTAGGTTGTTGCGCCCAAATTCGAGCTGATGACGTAAGACCGACCCATTGATTTTCACTTACCGCCCACTAGATCTTTCATTCTCTCTAGAAATACGTTTTTTTTCCTTATTTATGACATCCTAATAGACAAAATAAACAAAATATCAAATTTCCTTTTGAATTAGGCTTTAATAAACTATAATAATAATAAAGTATTATTTACGGAGACTGGACTAGGTATTATCTAAATCGAAACATAAAAAAACTAAACCTAATTAGAATTTAATATTTTTTATACCGTATAATATAGGAAATAATTTTGTCAGTCTCTTAAATTGATACTAGCCCTGGTCAATCGGCGCAGGTACAAAACTGGTAGGGCATAAAATGTACTTTAACACAATGTTAAGTTGGTAACATTGGTACCATGGCCGTCTTCTCTCTACATGAAGACAAATAAATAACTCTTCAGGCTATGCAGGTTATTAACAGTAAGATGGAAAGTAGAGAGTGGTTTTTCCTTGGCCATCAGTGAAGCTAGAATCCGACAAAGGAAAACACAAAGTTCAAACTGCCGAAAAGATACAGCGCTGAGCCATCGAGTATTAAGTTTTAAAGCATTAGCAGTGGGGTTAGAGCAGGGATGCACAAACCGCGGCCCGCGGGCCGCATGCGGCCCTCTGTTGGTATGTATGGGGCCCGCCAACGAATTTTAAAAGCGATATTTTTTTGTAGACTTTAAAAAAGTTAAACCTCTATTGGACATTTTCAGCAATCCTTTTAACATTTCACCCAAAAATGCGCCGGAATTAATGCAGCTGGAATTAATAGACTCTCAAAATGATGATAATTTACGAAACAAATTTAATGAATGTAATTTACTAAAATTCTACCATTGCGTTGATAAAAACGCTTATAAAGAGTTGCGAATAAATGCATTGAAATGAGCAAGCTTATTTGGATCAACGTATATTTGTGAACAAACGTTTTCAGTGTATGATGAAACTTAATAAAACGAAAAACCTAAACCGTCTGGCAAATGAAAATTTGGAAAATTTTCACGTGCGGCGTATGCGGTAATGTAGAGCCAAATAAAAAAAAAACTCAGTTCAATGCAATGTCATGCATCAAAATAATAAAACATGAAATATTACATTGTAATGATTAGATTACCTTATGATTACATAATTATAACAAAGATTTTTGAAGGTTCTTTTATTTTTATCATTGTATTTCATACTATTTAAATTTTTTTTTTGTGTTAATAAGTATTGTTTGTAGTGGCCCGTCCTTGGCTTATATTTTTCCCGAGTGGCCCCTGTTCCCTATAAGTCTGTGCATCCCTGGGTTAGAGGAATGAACAATAGGACGTTCGTAATTAAACAAAATCGAATTGACAAGACGTAGACAAAGGTTTGTTTATCAATAAAAGATTTTTTTAAAGTTAATATAAATTCAAACTTGCAAGTTTCAAATTCAATTGAAACAATTTTCTTCTAAATAAATATTTTTACTGAAAAATAATCAACTTTATTTATATCTGTCTATCTATCTATAGTTATTAGCAAGACTCCGCAAGAAATAAACATAAACTTGAATTTAAAACTTCGTTTCCTCAAAGTTTCTTTAAATATATAAATGTCTCTTTAGTAGTTGCAAAAGTCTAAGAATTTCATTTCTTAGAAACAACATAGGTTTCCCGGAAAATGCATAATACAAAGAGGCAGAGATGGAGAGCTAAAAATAGACGTCAGCTGCGTTTTGTAGCTTTCAGCTAATGCGTAGGTGGTAAAAGCGCAACTCCCTGAAGGCATGGGGGAAACTTAACACCGTTTTATTTAAATTACAGCAAAAGAAAGGGAGAAAGAGGGGCGTGTAAATTCTCGGTCGAAAATTTAACAAAATAAAAGGTTCTGTAAGAACGAAATAAAGAAAAATATTTTTAATTGAGGTAAAAAGTACCTGATAAAGATATATCATAAAATTAATCTATGTTAATTAAGGTAACATGGAGAAGATTTCTATATAGCTGTGTGTAATTCTTGTACCATATCTTAAATCTTCTGGGGTTTAAAATCGCTGAAGATACCAAACTCATCTACCAAACTTACTAACATAACTTTGAGTTGGTAATATGACCATAGTTGATTAAAGAAACAGTGAGGGACAATTTTAGTTATCGTGGTTTACGAATTCCAAAACTAAATAAAAAAACAAAGTAACATTTCTTCTTTGTGCCTTAGTACTGTTTCAAGCGTTAAATTTGCTATCATGAAAATTTTTTAAATATAGACTTACTGGCCTTAATAGACAACATTATAATAATTATTGTAACTATTAAAAGACCATGCAATAAAAGAGTTAAAGACTTGTATTTGTAAAAGGGTCTACTAATAGAAATATCTATTTTCAGGAAAACGATTTTAGTTTTTTTACTTTACAAACGTCATCTCTTATTATTTTTTAACGTTAGAAAATCCAATTAATATTGACGTAGCCGACTAGAATAATGGAAAAAAATTGTTGATCTTTTGCTAGGACATTTAAAAAAACGGTCTAAAAATAGAAAGGGTAAAAATAACGATCTAATTATGCATGGAAAATTATAAAAATCAAGTAATTAAAAATTTTCTTTGGGATAATTATATTTAAAGAATGAACTAAAAAAAATCATCTACATTATAAAATGATTCATTTAATAAAAAGTCTTTAATACTTTGTTTAAATTTTATGAAGAGTATCTGCCGAAGACGGTTTGGCAGCCTGTTAAAAATATTAATTGGACAAGATCCTTAATTTACTTAATCTTAAATAAGGAACTTTACGAGCGTTTGTACAAATGCGAATCACTACTTTTTTGAAAATAATAAAAAAGTTTTTGTGTAAGTATAGTAAAGATTGGGGAATGCGCAATGAACAGTATATTATAAACCAGCAATGATCCTCAAGACCCTTCGCTGTATTCTGAAAATCCTGCGAATACCATATAGGATTGGTCCCATACCAGGATCGCATAGCTAATTAGGTAGCCTGAACCATTACTCATATTGGAACTAGACATTAAAAATTATTAAATCTTTCTAAGGTGGTCTATATAATTTATAAAAGTGAGTGACGGATCCTTGGTCGTTTTGTCTTGCTTTAAACATAGTATAGTCTATTACTATGGATCCAATCTTCAAGGTTTTTGAATGAATCCACTATTTTTTTAATAAGATTTTGAAAGTTATCATCTTGTTGATATAGGGTGGCATCATCGTCAAATATGCAAACACCCGCTTCAGCATTGAAGCAACTGATATAATTTATGTATATAAAAAAAAAGGGGATATTAAGGAGTCTTGAGATACAACACCATGCCTAATGGGAGCCCTTGTGGACAGTTCAGTAAAAAATGTCCGTTGGGTTCTGTCACTCAAAAAACTGTTTAAAAGTTCTAGGCTACTTCCATTTATGAAATAAAGATGCATTTGCTCCAGAGTCGAAAGCCTTCGAAAGGTCGTAGAATATGGCATCCATAAAGCGATTATTTCATTGCAGTATAATAAAGTATTGCAAGCCAATGAGATGAGTAGTGAGAATTTTTATTGTTTGTTGCAAAAAACATTAAGTCATTAACACTAATTTTGATTTTAAAAGTATTTCAACTGTTCCCCGTTTTCATATGTTTGTGAATATAAGAGTGGAAGATGTTCAGTTTATTCCAAAATAATACTACGTTGTAATGCTAGCAAATAAGTCAAGTTGTTCCTATTAGGGCAAGAGGCGGTTGACTTTTATTTGAAAATTTGGAAACACACACTAGGTGACCTCATTTTAACCAATTGAAAAAGGAAACGGATATCTGTTTTGATGATTAACAGAAACCATTCTCTCACATAACAGTAAGTGGGTTGAAGTGAAAAAAGGTTAGTTTATAACATAAATTTAGTGTTAGGAAGTTATACCGAAAATACTAAAATGAACTTGTAAAATAGATATTTCTGCCCACGAAACGCCGTCCTGATAATTCCTCTTATTAGCTGCAGAGGGTCCCTATTCCCGTAGGTTGTGCCCAAAAACGCTGCATCCACCACTGCGACGGGCCGCTTCCCGCAGCTCCGGCACAGCGTAGGCGGTAGCTGTGCCCAGGCCTCTCTTGCCTACATTAAATCATCCTAGGGTGGAAAAAGGACGTGACATACTCAAAACAATATTTCAGTAATCGGGAACTGATTATGGTGAATTACTAATTGACGAAAATCAAATGTGAAGGGTCAAAAGCGAACACAGGGAAAACCACTGATTATCTTTCATTTAAAAACATTTACTTTGGAGAAATTGTAAATAATGATAATTTTAATAATAAAAATTAAAACTTTAATTTAAGTAATCCTGTTTTCAATGCACGAAACATACATCAAACTGACAGATAGGATTCAGTGCATAGTCTGTATAGGGGGGGGGGGGGGAGCTAACAGGAAAAACCCCTCCGTAACGGCACCTCCTTGTTTTCTAAAAACTGCACTTGTTTTCTAAAAACTGCACTAGTTTAATTTCATATTTTCGAAAGAATATGCATGCAAAAAATGTGTTCAAAAAAGCACGAATGCAAATTTAGTGGAATATCTCCCGAATAAAAATAAAAATACAAAAATCAAAACCCAAATATATTTAAAGTTGAAAATTGCAAGAATTACAATAATTAAATACACAGTGAACATAAGTATTTCTTTTTTGGTTTGACATAGAGCATATATAAAAAATCAGTTAAGTAACTATGGTTCCTATGGAAAAAACTCATACATAGATCACTTTATTCCTGTGACTTATTTCAAAGCCCATTAGCTGATAACGCAAAGAAATGTATTTTCACATGTCAGCAGGAAACTTACCTACGAATACAATTTTTTGTGTACCTACTCAGTGAGCCTGCCGTGCAATTATCGTTGTAATTTTTCGAAAATTGCACACCTCTTATGGGATTCTTTACATATGAGGGAAATAATCATCCTTCGACGTGTTCGAATTTTTTCAAAAAAATTATTTTGAAGTTTCACTACCTGCTATGACCCCTTACTCTGCAATAAAAGGAAAGAGCCCTCCCCTATCTGCAAAGCCGCACACACGCCACTGACATAAATTGTAATATTATAATTTCTTCATTGAAATTTCTTTTCAATAAAAAAGATATTTGGGTAAATGTAATTGTTGCTGTAAACCCAGTTTGATAAAAATATTTTAAATCTGAAATCTTGGTAAAACCCCAACAAACATAAATTTAAGACTTTGTTCTTGTCTCAGTCCAGAGTTAAAATTGTTTCAACTTTTGCAACAAAAGGTCATGTCACGATATTTAGATATCAGCGCTGACATTTTAAAAAGAAGCAACAGAAAATTACCCTTTTGAGAATTTAAATAACATCGCCTAAAGCTCAACAATAAAATTTTGATGAACTGTTGAACGGTAAAAAAAAAGAATACGAAGTAAATTTTTATTCCATACGTAGAATATAATAATATGCAGGTCAAATGCATTCAGGAAAGGCTCCAGCACAGAGAATGCCTATGTAAAGTCACAGATGAAATAATGCAAAACCTTGACGATGGTAAGAAACTAATTGGTGTGTTCTTGGACCTGAGAAAGGCTTTTGACACTGTGGCACACCAAATCCTGCTCGACAGATTAGAGAAGATGGGTATAAGAGGTATTGCAAACGGATTTTTTAGGTCATATTTAGAAGGGCTTACCCACCGAGTAAAAGTATAAAATACATTGAGTGATCGCCATCATGTGGGGTTTGGTGTGCCGCAGGGTACAGTTCTTGGCCCGCTTTTATTCAATATCTACATTAATCAAATGTTAACATTGGTGGATGATGGTAGCGTCTTTTGTTTTGCTGATGACACTGCTATTATTATAAGCGGCCAATGCTGGAGGTCAACTTTTGAAAGAGCAGAATTAGCCATGAGCAAAATAAAGAAGTGGTTGGATTGTAGCCTGCTCTCTCTAAACGTAGATAAAGCTAAATTTATAACATTTGCTTTATCCCCAAGATCACTGCCGAATAACAGAATTTAAAACTACATAGTTCTGATTGCAGTCTAAATAGGGGAAACTTGAAAATGCGATGAAACAATTAAAAGAAAATCATGTTTAAATTATTTGGGAATCTTGCTTGATGAAGGCCTTACGTGGAGAGAACACATCAACTATGTGACTTTAAAAATTAGGAAACGTATATTTAAATTTTATGAGCTACGTAATATTCTACCCTTGAAAACCTTGAAGAATGTTTATTTTGCCCTAATAGAATCTGTAATTAACTATGATTTGTTGTGTGGGGAAATGCTGGCAGGACATTTATGTTGAAGCTTGAAATAGCACAAAAATGGGTGATAAAAGTGATGCTTTTTAAAAACAAGAGATACCCTACAGAACTGGTTTATAAAGAGAGCGGGCTGCTCACACTTGATCAGCTTTACATTAAGTCAGCTATAAGATTTATGCTGAAATTACCATATTACAAAGAAACCTTAAATCATGGTGTAAACACTCGAAACGCAGCGATGCAAAATGTCCTGCTACATAACCCCAAGCATACTGCCTGTCAAAAACATATATATTGTGCAGGCCCAAAAATTTACAATTCTATGCCTCTGTACTTAAGAATAAAACCTTATAACCAAGTAAAGCACCAGATTACGCGGTGGATCCTTGACACTGGTTTCACCCTTGTGTAGCTTAAATAGTAATAGTGAGATGTATGTACAAAAATTACCTTAATTAAAGTTAAACGAATTTAGCAATTTTGTTAGTGTTTTTTAGCAGTATTAATAATATTTTTATTGATAGTGAAATAATGTAATAATAAAAACCTCTAGATGTACAATAGAAAATAAAAATAGGTGCACACACAGTATCTTTAGATACCATCGTGCAACCAACCTAGTAATGGCTGTAAGAAGAAAATATTAGATTACAGTATTGTATATTTATTGGCTGTTGCTAAAAATAAATAAAATAAATTATTAAAATAAAAAAAAGTAATTTGTATATTTATTCCACATGATTTGGTACAAGAATCTAAATTAAGTCAAAGTTAACACATTGGGACATAGTAATATTATCTAAGCATAATAATATACAGATTGTTATTTGAACGATTTTTTTACCATAGCTAAGGAAATTAAATTTAAGAAAGTTTTTCGGGTTTTTTAAATCAAAAATGTAACAAAATATCGTTTCAGAACTGTTTGCGTTATTAAATAAAGGTTAAACGAGATTTTTTCACCTCATTGCAATTTAAACCTTTTCAAGGTGTCAATAGATCTTATATTCTGCGATAATGAGGATGCGTCTTAACACATTAAATTATCATACAGAAAATATAACTGTTATAGTAGAGTAGTTTTAAAATTTAACTCTTTATTGCATAAGAATGTTAATAAAATTTTGTTATTTGTGTTAAATGAGAATAAATCTATGACGATTTTTAATTTCATTGTATTATTGTATCATGTGTTTAAAATTTTTTAAATTGGAGATATTGACATGCTATATTGTAAGGGTTTAATTGTTTTTTCCTTAATCCGTATCATTAACACCAAGAAAAAATATATCTAGCTAGGTATTCATTTATCCAAGAATATTATCTCTCACAAACACAAAAACAAAATCCGCAAGACGTTTCTGTTTCTTTTTGTCCAAATACAAAAAAAGTGTAGGTGCCAAAGGGCTAAAAATAAATTTATTATTTATTTTTCCTCCATCACAATAATGAACAGTTTTTAGTTGAGCTCAACAAGTCATGTTACGTCGTAGTGTTCCTTGGAGAAAACAACAACAAAAGAAATAAACTCCATGTCTATAATTAGATGTGGCAAGAACATATTTTATATTGATAAATAAATGTTTATCGGCCTGGTTTCAGACCTATATTCTTGTAACAAAAAAATGCCAACAGGAACTTTTTTTTTTAATGAAACGGTATATATTTTTAAAACCGACATTATTTTTTGCCAATAACACAAAAATGAATCTGATACAACGGGTTTGCTAAGACAGAGTTTGTATAGATAAAAAAAAAAAAATAACTTAATTTTAAATAATCCGTAATAAATAAATTGCTAGTGTGTATCAAACCTGCTTTACTGCTATATTAACTCCAGATTTGCTAGAACAGCGTTTTCATTGGTAGTAATCAGTTCCATTAGCAGCACAAAAACGAATTGTATCCATTAGAACCTATAATCCAAAAGACGTTGGAGGAGGTTCGTAGCGATCGGCAATCGCCGCGCGCCGTATTATTAGTTTTAACGTATTTGTTGCGCAGGTCACATCGTTGTTTGGAGTCTTCGAGCTGTCGTGTCTGAATTTGAATTCTATTGATGGTACCATTTTGATTGATGTTTCAATTAATTTATTTTTACTTTGTATTTAAGTTTTTTTTTAACTTTGCATGTCAGATAAAGCAATAGAAGATTCTTATTTCACACAATCCATCATTAGTATTGGACTTTATAAGCAATGGACGAATTTTACTATCCGAGTAAATCATGTTGCATAATAGATAAACATATGCAATGTTAAACGACGAGAACAATATCACACTAGAAGCTATTTAAATTTTTAAGAACTACAGTACTGATTTATAGTGGTAAGTATATGCTTTGATAACCGTAAGAAGCAAATATTTTATGTTGAATATCAAGGTTCATTACAATGGCCAGTCTGAATTAATACAGCATATAAAACCAGATTACACCTCCATAATTACTGTGAGTTTTCAGAGCAATAATGGCTATAAACCATTTTACTCGCATTAACTCCAATTTCCTATTGGCTAAATTACCGTAATATTATCACTACACAACGGCTTAGCAATTTTCGTTGTCTTACAGTAGAAAAGCGCATTGCTGCCACATATAGTATTAAACAGTTCTATTAAGAGTATCTGAATTCTTATAAGAAGATAGAAATAATTACTTGTTAGTATAAGTTAGAACACGATAATTTAAGACTGTAGTTACTTTGCTGATCACTTCAAGACAACTGGAGATATACGTTATATATATCATACGTTGTATTTTTAGGTGGAATTATCAACGTCATTCAATCTATTGCCAACCTATAACCTATTTCGAGTTGAGTTTATTATTTTAATAACTAATATTTAAAGAAAATCTATATCGTCGGTATATTATTTAGGTAGTATCTGATATATTACAAAAATATCAATTTATTTCATTGCTAATTTTGGGAGAATTGTATATTGAAACAACAATGACATAATAATGTTAAAAAAAATCTTACCCGATATTTTTCGCTCTACAATTCTCCTAAAATAATTTATAAAATTCCTTAATATTTATTTAATATTATGTCAATTATTACCTACCCATAGAATTTGCAGTCGATATTGATTTTATTTAAATTTTGTGTAAAAGCTAAAAAAATAAATAAATCTACGCAAAATAGGTTATAGGTTAGCAAGCATTTTGATACTCCCACCTTAAAACAAATAAAGATAATGCTAGTCCAAAACTCGTTGATCATTCAAGAAACATCTTTGTCTCCGACCTTTGAACATAAAAAATAATTAAGAATAAAATGCCATTGGCTGAAGCGAATCAAAAATTTGTGGAATGGCATCGTTGCAAAATTTTTCTAGCAGTCTAGGTAACTTAATTTCAGTTTTATAAAGTACTAAATTACCTCTAGTACCCTTGACCGTAGCTTACAAACCCCTTATAAAAATGTTCAAACAAAAAGTAATAAAAGTTTGAGTCTACTACACGAAAGATATTACCCGTATGTTCGTTCTAAAAATAGCTTCCCAGCTTCGTGAGAAGCTGCTGAAACTGGGAATTTTATCCGTTTTCCGTATAATTGCGGAGACCCCGTCGCGTCAGGCAGGCTCCTGTACAAGCATCTGCTTTTTGTGTGTGCTGTAATTAGACGGCGTGAAAATATGTTAAGGATGTGGAAGTATTCAAGCGCAAAAGGACGTTTTTGTAGCCAAGGTCGAACGTGTACTGTGGGGGTCAAGTTTTTCATATTTTTGTCGGGTATCCGATATGGGCGGATATGGACGAATGCGGTTTTTGCGACAGTGTGCTTGATATACTCTGCTCTGCTGCCTTCCACGGGGATGAATGTGGGATTGAGCAACCCGCAACATCTTGCCACCGGATATGTCAGCCACCTGGCCATATTTGAACGTATGTGCAAAAGCAATTGAGACGTACGTGCGATTAAAATTTGACATTGTTGACGTTTCGTTTTCGTAACCTTTCTTTTTTTAGACCGCCTTGTGGAAATGTTTTATATTTTTTGTGATTTTTATCGCACCGGCATTATTATTTATGTTAAAAATGTCACTGAAGTTCTTAGTATTTCTCTGAGTAAGTACTAAATATTGTAATATTATTATTAAGCTAAAAATATTGCAGCCGAGAATATTCCTTTTACTTCCAAATAATATTTCTTGGAGGGATGCTTTTTTATAACCTTTGAAATTGAAACTAACATTTTTAATAAAAGTAAAGTTAATGACCCCAGTAATAAAAGATTTAAAACAAATTAAACAATTTTCTCAGTTTCCATTTAAAAATAATTCTTGTATTAAAACATTTTACTAGTGTACTTACATGAAATTATTCTGGCCAATTTTTTTTTTGTTTCATGTTAATGCATACCTACAAGACTAGCCCAATGTTGACCTCCACCGGATTAAGACTTGTCCCACATGAAGACCTAATTTTAATAATGACCAGCCCTATATTGCAAAATTGAAAAGCATAGGCAAGAAAGCCGTTGAAGACACCACTGTGACTCTAAACTTGTACCTACTAAGAAGGGTGATATAAGAATCACTGGTAGATAACTTAGATGCTTCCTTGGCTTATATTTTTGTACAGGCCCAGGAAGTTAGTCGTCTCTGAATACCACCTTTAATCCCTTAGGAAACTTTTATTTTTGATAGTACAATGTTCCGTAACTAGTTCGTACCAGAAGTTCATATAGTTATCAGAAATTCCTCTTGTGTTAGACTCATTGAAAGTTATGCCTTCTGCATTAAGATATTTTTTGATCTAAAATTGAAATAAATTATAAACAAAAATATGGTCGTTTTTTTTTCTAGAAAAGTTTTATTGTTTTTTATAGTAAATTAATTTTTTAATGTTGTTTGCTTTGCTGTTTTTAATCGTCTAGAATAAACATAATTTTTCTCAGAAAATTAAGAAGCAAAGTAAAGGAACATTAAAAAAATAATTTACCAACCTGCGATTAAAATTCAGCGTTCCCCTGCCTTCCTCACCCCCTGCCACCTAAGATGGCGATCGGTTAAACGTCATTCCCGTTTCGTTCAATTAACATGCAAATAACGTTTCTCTTAGTTGGTGTTTTGTGCTGCCTTCTGTAGGGGTGTTAAAGAGCATCTGCTGGCAGGTCGCAATCCGCGCTAGCGTTTACGCAGCATGTCTTTTTTAATTTTTTTAAATTTTTGTTTCAATTTATTTCACTTTTACAGTACTTTCAGTTTTCAACTTTTTTTGTCTATTATTTTACTTTATACTCATGTTACTTTAAATTTACATTAGGCATACTCTGCTTTTCCTTTTATATTCAAAAACATGTATTTTCTATGTTAGAAGTTTTTTTTTTACATTTTTAATGGTTTCTTGGATTTCTATTTTATTTATTTTTATGAATTAGGTATGAGCAGCTATAGTTGAATACTTACCGCCGCCTTTATTAATACTTTTTGGTATTTATATTATATAAGACATTATTATTATATACTCTATTATATACTCTTTAAACAACAACATTACTCATTTTACAGGCCGTTTTGATTTCTACCTTCGACTTTTTACTTTTTAAAATAAAATATTTAGAGCATACAGGTGAAACTATCTTTAAATATTAACTGGCTGAAAGCGTCTGCATAGCAAATATGTATTTTAAAACAAATAAAATTTCAGTGCTATATTACACAAGTATATAGAGTTTCACATACTTGGCTTTAGTCTAGTTGCAGTGCTAGGATTATTTTGATATTCTTATTAAATGTGATTTACAACATTTATTGTTTAACCAAGACGAAACCGAAGTCGTTTTTAGATAACGTCTTGGAGAAACTGTAAAAAGTAATCAACTTTTTATTATCTGAAGAATGGTTGTCAACGGAAGTTAATGCAAGATGGACCTTTATTAGTTTTATATGAAATAATAATCCCTTTATTGTATTGCCATTTCTAAATGAGTTTTAAGAAGTAAGACTCCTAAGGTTAAAAGAGCTATTTTCAATGATCTGATACCTATAGATAAAACAATCTTAACATAGTATAAAACAAAGTCGCTATCGCCCGTCCTGTCCCTATATGTGCTTAAATCTTTTAAACTACGCAACGGATTTTGAAGTGGTTCTTTAAATAGATAGAGTGATTCAAGAGGAAGGTTTTTATGTATAATACATGCATAATATAATAGAGAAACACTGATAAACACTGATAAATTAGAGTAGGGAGAACGAACGACCCAACCTAACCGGTCCCCGGCCCGTTCAACGATCGATCCGAAGCACCGAAGCCGGAATATACGAAGACAGACTATGTTTTATGCATGGATGTGAATTGTGGACGGGCCGGCAAACGGTTGAGTTTAAGGTTTGTTCGCCTTATTATCTCACGTCGTATAATGCCGGGATGCAACGCAGGCCGGGTACACGCTAGTAACAAATAAACCTATTGACAAAATCTTATTCCCTTCTTAAGTAAATCAACATATAAATTTCGCCTCTCCAATTTGTTTGCCAAACTTACGCTGTGGAAAGCATTAACATGATGTGGGAAATTTAAACCTTTGTCTAAAACCTTATAAATAGTCTGCAGTATGGCAACGTAGCAGTAAGAGATCCGACCCAAAAAAAATGACGCCACAACATTGGTCTTAGGCCATGATGACGTTGTTTCATTCATTTCCGTTTACGGAAAATGACGTTGTCTTATTCATTTCCGTTTACAGAAAATGTATCGCGGAAAAAAATCGATGTTCAAAATCACAAATCTAATTATTTTAAGTTCACACCTTAACTGCAATCAAAGGTAAAACGTATAATCAAGATCAAGGGGCAACGACAAAATAATTATTTTGCCAGTAAAGGATAAGTTTTTAAAGAATACTTTTAATTTCCGTAATGCCTGTTTTGTTACAACACTGACACCTATAACGTTACATAGCAACTCTACAGCTATTGTAAGAAAAATTGCTATTAAAGTAACTTAACTGAACCAAGTTTTCTTTTGAAAACCAAACTTCTGCTATAATAACTATCTATCTACCTACTTACTTACATAAAGTATTACAACTTTACGTAATCGTTATGTAAAACTGATGCCGATGATTTCCATTGAAATTGCCAATGTACGGTTTTATATAACTTGCTGCTTGTTCCGACCAATTTTAATACAGTTTTTTAAAGTTTTGATTGGAAAAATATAAAACGTACTTTGTTTCAATATTCCGTATAAAAGCAACTTTTTATCATTATATGTGCATAAAATATAATATCTTGTACTGACAATGTTTATAATATTATTGCTCCCTCTTAACTTGTTTGCTTTAAAAAAAACGTTTTTCGGTATTCTTTGGTTCTATTATATGTAACATAAAATGTTAATATAAAAGAACTTTAATTTTGTGTCGTTACTTCCAAAAACTGCTTACCCAAAAAATCATATAAAATAAAAATAACATCATTTTTATGTTATTTTCGTTTAATTTTTTTAGGTATATAGGTAACGTTTTTCGAACAAACTCGAAAACTTATTAAAGTTACGCATCTATCTACATTTTCTGCATATAAATTATTAAATTATATAAAGTTTATGAACTAAAATTTGCCATCAAAATACTAATTAGTATGAAGTAAACTGAATATTAATATAATTTTGTTTGGTGTTATGAAGGCCTTAAAAAGGGTAAAATAAAATGCGATATTTTTAGATAGAAAAAATTGATAATAGAATTTTAATGTTTTTATGGCTACCCCTTGATTTTCCTGCGAGGACTACATTTTTCTGTGTGGTTATGCTTTTGAAAATGATATTCTTAGTTAAGAAATATGAATAGGTAATTTTGATTAACGTTCAAATGCAAAATATCGTATATAATGGACCCTAACATTAATTATTGAACTTCCTCCTAATTTATTACATATACAAAACAATGTTACATAACAATAGACGTAGATAGTGGGCGTGGAATATTCTAACCTCATTGTGGGTATCCTACGTACATTTAAAATGCGAAGGCGGAAAGTGGATATGATGTAGACAAGATAATAACGCTATTCTACGTTTATGTACTAATTAGATAAATTAATATATACAATAGCTTAGTTTTCTAAAAAACTCATAATATACTGACGCCGAATACCACATGAATTAAAAATAACAAAAACCACCAAGCACGCATTAAAAAAAAATGTTTTTTGATCATGCGGATATAGAGAAAGCCGCAATCTCTGCCTTGAGACCTTTCCAGGAAATAAAACACTTTGACGCCTAAAATTTAAGCGCGTGGAAAGGTAAATACAATATCTTAATATTTAATGTCGTCAAAAACAGAGTGAAAAAATTCGAAAGGGCAGAGGTTAAGCTTAAAGAAAATTAGTATAATTCCAAGTTCGTGTCAGAAGAGACATGATATTAAGATGGACTGTGTAGTTTATTATTCAAATATTTTTTGGGAACACCAATTTCCTAAATTTATGATTCCATTTCACTTGAAGGAGACTGTTGCTGCTGCGACGAATATTCTATTCGTATAAAAACAACGCAAGCATATTTTACAATATAGGTAGCAGTAGCTTAGTAGCCACAAATAGATTGCTGGTGTGACTAGATGGCATACCGCTAGTCGGTAGGGCTTCCCTAATATTAGTACCTACTATGGAGGGATTTAGGTTAGGAGTCCGATCGCAATACATTGGTTTCGGGCAAAGTTTTGGATCGGTAAAGCAGCTTTAAAAATGGCCGTCAGGGGCGCATGTGTTCCATTAAATCTGTAAAATGCATGGGTTCTTATGGGATAATCAACTGTTTTATTGAACTGACAACTGAAACCCTCTACAGGCTGAGATATGTATATATTATATCTAATAAAGCTTATTTTATTAATTATTGGACAAAAATACCGCTGACGTCTATTAAAACCTGTAAAAAGTCAAACACTTGACGATCACTGCGCCGCGACTTGGAAACAGCAAACTAACTACTAAACAGGGACGTAAATTTAAAGAACAGCCATTTTCGATCGGACTCCTTCCTAAAGCCCTCCATAGTACCTACCTAAAAACTGACTGATTTTTTTAAATTGTCAAATTAACAGTTGTCAAAATATAACCGAAAATATTAAATCTTCGTATAACTTCTCCCTGTAGCAAAAGAAACTGATTGCTTCTTAAAAGCTATTTCTTTGCCTACTTTGTCCTTTTTTGTTGTTTTTATGACTTATACCGCCGCCACTGCACACTCATAGACAATAATGAATTTGAAAATTACATAAATTTATTTTCAACCAATTAGAAGGCTCCTTTTTGTTTACGTTGCTTATAGCAACGGTAGGTTATCGCGATAATTTTGTTAGTTCCTTAATAACTTAATGAAATTAATAAGTGATAATTTTGCTGTCAAAAATGAAGTGCTTTAATATCTATTGGCAAAAGTCACTCAGAATAAAATCAAAATACATTTTTTTGTTAACTTATAATTTTTATTGATACTAACCAATTTGCTTTACATATCGAACACCGGGGCTAAAAGAGACACATCAACAATTTAACTAAACTCTTCGAAAATATGTTTTTTTAAGTTTCATTTGAAACTATGTAGACATGTAATTTCAGATGTTATGGTTGAAAACGAACTAATGTTTTTAATGTTCCTGAAATTTTAGTAATAAACCTTAGTTACTAACAAGTAAAATCAACGTCTATTGTAAAAATAAAGTGCGTCATATTTAACTAAACTCATCGGAAATATGTTTTTTAAGGTTTTATTTGAATTTAAAACTATCAAGACATTGGATTTCAGAAAACAAATTTGTTTATGAATGTTTCTTTTTAGTAATAAAAATGAGTCACTAACGGCTAAAATGAACTTCATTTCTGAAACTCTAATTATTATAATTAACTAAAGCCGCCGGAAATATGTTTTTGTAGCATTTTAGCAAAAAAATTACAATAAGAAAAACTCCAATTTATGAAATTTTCTTACCGAGTCTCCCACGCAGCAGAATTAATTCCTGCTAGGGAGATTAAAAGTGAAAATTTTAGCGATATGTTTCCTAATTACAGTCTGCAAAGAGTGTGATATACAGAAAGACAATTAAAAAAAAATAAAAAATAAAAAAAAATACCGTTAATTTTAAGGTAGGTTGTATTGTTGGTGATATTGGTTGTATGCCATTTGCTCTCCTGATTACTTTATGTCATTTCTTTCTAATTAATATTGGGTGCATCTGCAGTACTTCTACTTAAAAATATATGAAAATAATAATAATAATAACACATATTATGAGTTTTTTACATTATTTCAGGTAAATCATAGACTACGTTCCTCCCAACTTTCCCTGTATAATATATCTTTTCAGTTTTTATCTTATGTAAGCCTTAATAAATATTTCCTTTCGCCACGAAACCTTTTTGTTTTCTCCGAAATTTTATTTTTGCAAATCTTTCCTAGCATCTTGGGATTAAATATAAAGCGTCTACTTGAAACTGGTTTAGTTTTATGGACTGTGAGAAACTTGGGTCTACGCCTACACAACTATAGAGGACATAAAAACATTGTATAGGCACGTAATACCTGTCCTTAAATCGATCTAGTGGAATCCCAAATTTTAATACTAAGAGTTTATTTATGTTAAAATCATTACAACTATCACTCTTTCGGCTCGGTTTGGTGTTTCGTAATACCACTTAATAGTACTTTGTTCAATTTTCGACCTCAATTAAATATTGATCTTGTTAATAACACCAATCACAGAACAAAAATCGATGGAACTGGAGGAAAGCATAAATAAAATTGGTAAAAATAGAAGTTGTATATATAGTATCGCGCTCCAATTAAGAACCTACGGCTCTGCTTTCAAAACCATCTTGATTTCAAACACACTTCTTAGAAATTTCTACGCAGCGCCGCAAAACAGGGGCCCGAACAAAGTGCCCCATTTTCTTCTGCCACTATGCACAACTACTAATTTAATAGTGTTTCTTCACTCAATATATGTAAAATAACTTTATAACGTAACCTTTTAAGGTTATATAGGGTTTATTAACCAATTTTCTGTCCACAGTTGTTCACATACCGTGCGAGCAAAAATTATTTGTATCAAAGAGGGCCTTGCATTTAAGGACGTAATGCTTAGCCGTAGAGTAAATGGGTAGTGGCCATACAATCCTAGTTTGTGCATGGACGATTTTTACGAACATTTTCCTAACATTGCTTTTATTGCTGGGGATTTTTATCATTGCCTGAAAAGAACCGTGGCTGTGTTTAGGGAAACAGGTTCTATACAACAGAAAAAAGGAGCAGGAAGACCATTTGTAAGAACAGAAGAACTTGTTGCAAACGTTCGTGAAATAATGCAAAATACGCAAACAAATTGTATAAGACGCCTGTCCCAAGAAGTGGGAAGGTCTTATGGAACATGCAGGACTATTCTTAAAAAGCAGCTAAATTTATTTTTATATAAAGTGCAAGTATTCCAAGAAATACAAGCCGCAGATTTTGAAAGACACAGGAACTACTCTCAATGGTTTTTCCCAAAATTTATTGGAAAGAAATGATTCATTAGATCTGACATATTTTCGAATGAAGGCTGGTTCCACCTCTCCGGTTATGTGAATTTTCAGTACACACGCATGTGGAGTAGTGAAAATCCCAATGTCAACACTTTCGAAAATATGAAGAGACGTGTGAATTTATGCTTGGAGCATGGCGGTGGCCAATTTCAGCAATTTATGTAATTATTTTCCTTTTTCTTTCTTTATATTCTTACTTTGTTAATTTTGCAAACAACAAAAATAAATTTGTATTTGTCTACTTATGTTATTACTCATTAGTGTGGCATATCATGTCATAATATGAATTTGACAAAATTTTAACCTAGATTTTGTTAGATATATCGTCCCCATATCATTGTGATCTAAACCAAGCGACACGTTTTTTAATCTAAGCCCTCTTTGATGCAACTAATTTTTACTCGCACGGTATTAAACGTGATTACTTAAGCCGGGCCCCCATTCTCGTGTATTTGGCGAAATATTTGTCAAATGCCCATATTTGCCAAGTAGTGGAAGTGGTATACTCTGCGAATATTTGTACAATTATTGGTCACTGGCGAAGTCCCGGCGGTTGTCGGTAAAAATTACGCGAGTCGAAGTGATTACAATTATTTGCGTATTTGACGAGTTCATACTTGTTGATGCACTCTCACCACTTGCCTGCTTGTCCTGACGGTTCTCGAATAAGGTCCGCCATCATAATGGAGGCATTGTACCTGAAACAAAAAGTTTGCCTAGTATATACAGAGGTATGGTTTCTGCTTTTGGTCGATCGGGATAGTAGTATTAACTTACCTGTCTCGACTTTTGTTTAAAGAGGTCATCCACCACCTTCTTCTTTTTTTTGCTTTCTGCACTTTCTTCCTCCTCATCACAATATAGCTGCCAGCTACTACCACGAACGCTGCGGCAACGCGACTCTCCATATCGAAACAAAATGAACAGTGACTGATCGAGAAAATGCTATAATTGCCAAGTACACAAGTATTGGCGTACTTGTCAAATACAGGAGTAGTGGGAGCGCTGCACTTGTCAAATTGACTTCGGAACTTGGTGTACTTGCCAAGTATGCCCAAGTACGCAAATATTTGCGTACTTGCCAAATACACGAGAATGGGAGCCCGGCTTTACACAAAGGCATTAAATTGGTAGTAGACCGCAAAAGTTTTTCTTTGGCAATTCTCGGTTGTTTTTGCACCAATATCTACTGTTGCAGTCCTTCCTATAATGAAATACCAAGTTTTTATCACAGCTGATAAAGACTTAAGTCCCATTTTCTAAAATTCTTCGTTTTTCAAAGCATCTCTTAAAACTAGAAACGTTATATTAATTTGTGATGCATATAAGTCATAATACCAATCTTCTCATTTATTTTTATAGTTTTCTGTAAAGTTCTCGTATTTTTCCTTGATTGTCGTTGCGTTTGCTTCATTCGTATACTTATACTTCTATTACTTATATGAACAATTACTTAGTTTGAGTGCTTCCAAGGTTTTTTCTTTAATAGACTTGGGATTTGATACCTTGCCGATTTGAGTAGTCTTATTCTGTTCATTTTTGAAGTAATCTATTAGATTAAGAACCATTTCTTTCGTCTGGGGATGCCGAAACCCTGCATTTTTATTCGGCGTCACAATATTTATAACTAACTGACTCATTTGTTAAAAATGTGTTAACCTTTAATGAAATGGGAAAGAAAGAAAAAACTCAAAGTCTTCCTCCACAAAGTTTAATAAAATAAGAATATTCAGTAAGAGTCTCTACATGTTTCGAACGTAGAAACGTTCATCATCAGGAGACAGAAAATATAATCGGTGCTGATGGTTTTAGCAGAAGAGAAAATGGTGTAGAACCTTAATGGAGCTTTTATGGAATTAAAAATTTGATGTGTAAATTAAACATATCTAATATAAAGAAATTGATGAGAGCTAAAACATACTGAGTATGTGAGAAGTCGGTAAATGGAGTCTAAACCAACCAAATAAACTGGGGAAGAAAAAAACTTTCTAAAAAGTAGTTGTCGAAGAACGTTTAAAATTTTTTAAAAAACATTTTTAAGTAGGTATGTGTCTATAAGACATTGTGAGGACAAAATTAGAAGTAAAAAATAAGGTAATGAGTATTACATTCAAGAGAAGTGTTTAGTAGTACCCCACTAACATCTATTTAAAAAAAAAAAAAAATAAAACAGGTTTAGCTGATCACTGCATATCACACAATCACTAAATCTCTAACAACATAAAACCCACATACACAATAAAAGCAGAAAACTAAATTTACTAGAAACAATAGCTATCAAAAAAACCATAAAAACAAATGTAATGTTGTTAATAATCAAATCGAAATACCTTCAGGCGCTTCCATAATTCTTAATAGCACACTAATTCAGGACTAAATATGTATCTGCAACTTTAAAAGTTAGGAAAACCCACAGTTGACCATTCAATCTTCTAATTCTAATTTTTATTTTGCAAGCTATTTTTGAGCTCTACCACTAAAATTAAATTCACGGTTAAAATCAATCCTTAACGTAGTTTCTTAAAATATAATTTATTAGCCCTAAAAATACGTCAGTTTCTAAAAGCTCGGTTCTATTTTAAACGATAAATAGGCGAATTGTTAAATTTGCGTGTCAGATAAAATTTTTATGGAACAGTTTTAAAGACTGAAAACAGTACCCCACATAGTTAAGAACACGAAAGCTTTGGCAAAAGCGATAATTTCCTGATTGTAATTTATTCTAAGTTGTGTGTTTAGCTGCTAAGTTGGCTTTTTAAAGGAGTTCGTGTTAACTAACCTAAAATTAACCTTTCTAGATTTTTAGAAATATTAGGTTTCTGATTTTTTTATCGTGTCTGTAGCATTCATATAATCTTTTTTTATGTTTAAAAAGCAGGTCTGTTCAAAATCCACCATCGCTTTTGTTTATCATTTACTCGAAAACCTCTAAATCTATCGAATTAATTTCAAGATATAGTTATTTATTTGAAAAAATATAGTATATTGTTCTATAAGACGTAAAAGCGATACTTTTATGTCGAGTCTGCAGGTTTGCCGGACGAACGAAGTGAGTCCGTCATTATCAGACTAATAAAACATACTATTTTCTCTCCAAACTTCGTTAAAATATGAAAACATAAAGATACCACGTTATATATTTATTCATACGAATACAGTCATACTTTAACTCACAGAAAAATAAAAGGTTTAAACTTCCGCTGCTATTGGCAACAAAACTAAAAAGTACTTTTTGTTTCGCTGCCAATAGCAACCGCCTACTGACAAAAAGCAGAACTTTAACGTCAACAATTAGTAGAAAAAGTCAGGCTTATTGACGTTTGAAGAAAAAGTAACAAAAATAACCAAAAAAAAAATGTACAAAGTATAATAGTTATAAATCCCTATACAATACCATCAATACCATTTGTTTAGAGACTTTTTAAGATCTTTATGCAGTAATAAGTTAAATTTGTTTGGAAAAAAATTCATAAAACTTTTTAAAAGGAGGAGTGATTGTTAAGCCAAGAAAAAGTTTAATTGTGTTAAATAAATGGTAAAAAAATTAAAAAATTATAATTTTACACTTTCCACAGATTTTTATTTTGACTCGACATGTTTCGCAACACAGTTGCTTCTTCAAAGGAGTACTTAGTGGTACTTACAAGGAGTACATTTTCAAATCTGAATATTTTTATAAACTGGTTTACATCGGAAAGTCATGTGAATGAAATGAACATCAAGTTAGTAAACGTACTGTCAACGATCAGGGACGCTTATATTTAAAATACCGCCTGTCTTGTCTAAAGAGTGAAGTTGTCGGACCTATCCTATTTAAGAAAAGACAATTTTTGTTTATTTGTTTCCAGCAAAGCTTTACTGGCCTAAATCTTTATTAATTTGGGATGTATTTGTTCCAAAACTATTGTGTTTGAAGAGAAATAATTATTGTTTATTACTGAAGATTTTATATAGTCTTTCCAACAGAATATTCTGCATAAAGATCTTGTTTTACTAACGCCGCATTGTTCCTGGATCTGAATTTATTTTTTTCTAAGTTCTACTTGTTCGTTATTAATGATGTAAAAGTAAGGAGCTTTTAAATTTAATTATTGTTGTAAGAGTCGGTTTTTTAACTTCTCCGCCTTTAGAAAATTTTTAAATTTTGCGCTTCGGTACTCTTAAAAAAATTATTAGAACTAGGGATATAACAGGAACTACCTGTTTTTATCTAGGTATTATTAATAAATAGGAAACTAACTAAATTATTATTATTTTACATTTAATATAGGTGAACTCCAATTTATAAAAAGCTATTACGGCAAATAATTTCTTTTCCTTTATTACAGGCCCATTAATAATATACACCCATATAGGAAATAGCCAGTTTCGTGCCCAAACTCCCAAACGTAGTCCAAGTCATACGACTATTCCATCCATACCCAAAAAACTGGGAAGTTATGAATGAAATCGGTTCTCCGAAAAGCAGCTCCACGGTTCAGGGAAATTCGCGCCTATTAACTGAAAATCAATACTCCACCGCTTATTCCCACCAATCGGCGCTTAGCTTGTTGAATACAACGCCAATAGCGCCGGCATGTCGCATATTCCAGGCGTTGTCCCCACTCCACCGAATTTCATTGATAACTGTGTGGGTGCTCGATGTAGGGGAAGTTATGGTTATAAATAGGGGTGGCCGCGTAGGGGGTGACACATTTTCTTCAAGGCAAGCGGCTGTTCCAGAGATAAGTGACGTTATTTGTCGAAATTAAATTTTGTAGTAATTAGTGATTGTGTTTTTCGGTTTGTTACGATGGTAAGTGAACAATAAAATAAATTTTTCTGAATCATTATCCGAATTTTCTTCCTTTTTTTTTAAGTATTAACATATGCTAACAAGTAAATATATATAACGCGATCATAGCTATGTTAGTTATATTAAGTACCTAATAAAAATATAAGCAGTAATAAGTTCCTTATTTATAAATTACAATGAATTCACCAATTACTTCCAGCTGGCTTATCTTTTTCGATAATAAAAAAAATTTAATGTTTAACCAACTGAAAGTAAATAATTTCAATATGTAAATTAACATTTTTTATTATTAGAATACACTCAATATGCCTTTAAAATATTTTACCAAAAATGTTCTGAATTAATCGCCATCCATTTGATTTAGGTATCCATATGTTACATTTTTACAAAAAGATATCATAAAGTATCGTTGATTATGCCAAATCAATTTAATACGTTTCTATCTAAACAAAGAATTTGCCAAAAGTTTAATATATTCGTAAAAAAAATAATGTAAAAATTCGTAAATAAAAAACTGATATTTGTCAGTTCTTTTATTTATGTGTAAAAGGTACAGCTATGATTAGCCATTTTACAAATATTGTTACTAATGAATTGTTCAACATTTTATTGATATTTTAGTATAATATATTCATTTTGCGATTATTTGACATTCACATATTGTCTTCTCTCGTTTAAAGGCCGAATAAGCTACATCATTTCAAAACATTTTTTGTAGTACAATTAGTTGAGTTGATTCATAAACAAAAACCTTTTTATTGTTAAGTAAATTAAGCAGTGTTTTTTAGCTTATTTTTCCTATTATTGCGAAAGTAGGTATAAGAGTAAGAAGAAAAGCATTCAACATTAGTTGCCTAATAATAATTAAGGAATATACAGGTAACAATTTTGAGCATTCAAATTTACGATACAAATTATTGGGTTTGTACTAAACCTCACAGAATATAAAATTATTTAAATATAATATGTACATTTTAAATTTCTAGACAATATTTTCCCTCTCGTATACCTTGATCATTAATATTTCATTGACAATCATATTTTATAACAGAAAACAAACCTATTTTCAAAAATCAATATAAAATATAAATATTTAATATTATATCCTCTTTATATCGTATGAAAAGAAATTATTAATTGTGTAGGTGTATTTTTATTGGTTTTGAACATTTGAGTTAACCTTTATCAATTTTGGCATTTATGTATAAAGACGGTTATACTTTATTTACATGATATATTTATTACATGATATTATATTATATCAGATAATATAGAATTTATACAATTTCATTCGTATATTAGACAAAACTCTTAACCTAATCGTCTTCAGGGCATAAAAATGAAGTTTTTTGAAAATTCTCTGTTATAAAATTAGTATGGTTACGTGTTATTAGAAATAAATTTTTATGCTCTTACATAGTAGGAGTAAATAGAGGTTACCAAACACCTTTAAATATTACGGGCGTTTTACTATCACACAATATATTTAAGTATGATTTACATCTTATATCGATTTATTACACAATATGTTGAAATATAACCGGCCGGCGGTAAACATGATTCAATATATTAAAATATGATACACGCAATTTAATGTACAAATGTTTAAACAATCTGAAATAATCTTATTTTTCATACAAAAAAATTTGTCAATTTTAATTTTTTGACTGTTATAACTAACAATATTTATTATAAAAATAAGAGTCAGAAAACCTGGAATTTTAAACAAAGGTTAAAATTTTGTCATCAAATAAACGCATCCCAAGCAGCAATATTCCGACGCCCTGACGCGTTGGCCTATGCGACCCGACGTCGACACCTAACGTACTTACAACCTTGTTACGATTCCTAGTTGCACCAATATGGTTATTTTTGAGTCCTTACAACGTCGGGAACCGACCTGGCGTCGTGTTTCAAGCACCATCACTATTATCAAGTAAAAACGACAGAGAAAGTCGACTATGTAAAAGTAATCATGTCGGTATATTTGCATCCTAGGATGCATGGATATGGTAAAAATATAAGCGCAAGTTACTTTTCCGATAAATACATGTAAAATATATGAGACCAACAAACGCGCCTAAAAAACTAAAAAAAATATTTTTTTAGAAAATATTATTAAATTAGTTTAGGGTGGTAAAAGAAATTTAAATATTTTTTTTTTTGCTTTATGCAAAATTCTTACAAGTTTAAAAGTTAAATGGGTTATTTGGCAGTAATATTAAAATTAATAATAAACAAGAAATTTAAGTTTATCAACAATAGCTGCCAAAGATGCAAGACGAAAATTGACAAAATGGTGTAGTGGTCTATACAACCAAAGTTTGAAGTAATTACGACTTCTAGTGGTATTCCTCTACCAACCTAAAAGTCATTACAGCCCTAGCAATTCTATTATCTTTGAGATTAAATATCATAGAACTTATAAAAAACAAAGATTATATAGAACAAATAGCCTTGAAAGAAAAGATATTGTAAATCATACTCACTGTATAATACTCTATAAAAAAAGTTAGTCGAGCTAGGAGCTAGCTAAAGGAAAATAAACGTCTAAAATGAAAAACAACTTGCAATAATAACGTTCCAGTAATTCTGAATTAATGATTTAATAAGAAAACCAAACCCGAACAAACAAACCCACCTCACTGACGCGTGTCCCACTGTTTGTCTGTTACACGACTGATATGAGTGACGTCAAACTTGTTTTGATATCGCTGGATTATTTTCTCAAACTTGCCGCACCCTAATTCTAGACGTAGTCTCAATCAGAGCGTGTTAACTTTGGAAAACTGTAGAAACCCAATAATTATTTGTGGAAGAAAGCGTGTACGGAAAGCGGTACTTTATATATACAATATTAAAAATTATAGTTAAACTCTTTAGATCAGTTTGTGTATACGTCCCATTATTTACTCGCTTCGTTAGGGAAAATGCGTACCTAAAGAATCACTTCCCTGTTTAATATGTCGATGTACGGTACTCCACTTATTATTTGTACCTTGTCAAGAAATTTGAGAAATCATGAGGTAAAAATTTAATTATTAAAAGAACAAAATACAAATACCTATGACCTACATTGTTATCTCGAAAACCCACAATCTGTTGAGGTCACAGTATTGATCTCATTATGCTTTAATGAGTTTATTACGCCAAATTATACACAAAGAGACAGGCGAAAAAAAATTATCTAATCGTTCAATTGTGAAACAAATTTTCGTTTATCGATAACTTACGCTTCGATTAACTTTAACAAGCTTAAGCTTTTATGAAAGCTTATAAAAATAATCTGAATATACATACCTACAGTTTTTTCCATAATTATTATGGACAATTTTATCAGACATTGTATCCAATTATTGCTGTTATCGCCATGTAAATGAAACTTAACGTGAATTAGTCATAAATAAATTATTTTCTCTTATTGTGGAATTATTGAAGATTCCAGAGTGTATGTTAATAATATACAACTATATAATAAGATATATGGTAGAGTCATTCGTAGAGATCATTGTAGTTGATAAAAATGGTATCGTCATCGTCAATACAAGAGTAAACGATTATGAGAGCTTAACAAATGAGGTTCTAATACAACTTACCTTGAAACTAAAACAAAGATACCTCAAAGTTATATACTTAAAATGCAATGGTATTCGGTAAATAAGTTGAAGCTGATCGGTAAATCTTTTTGTTGTAGACTAATTGTATTCTTTCTTCTGTTCCAGGTTGCCCTAAAGTTTTTTCCCTTCGCTCCACTGGTTGTATTTCTTTACTCCGACCTAGTCCAATGCTACCCAAGCAGCTACTACAATGGTAAAAGATACAGCAGATCTACACCTAGAGCTTCCTACGATGACGACTATTACCTAAAAAGTCAACGATACCCCTACAGTTACTACCCTAGCTACTCCCAATTTTACCCGGAAGAATACTACTACAGTCCAGACTCCTACCCGATGTACTATGTTACTCCTAGAGCTCCAAAGTATGACCCTTATAAGGCTAACCTCCCTTATTACTACCCAGACTTACCGGTTTCCAGAGTTCAAAGCAGCAAGTACAATTATTATTCTGATCCTAGTCTGGAAGAACAAGAAAGGTTATTACAAGAGTATGAAATTGAGCAACGCGAAAAATCTCAACCAATCGGTCATGAAATAAGATATGAAAGCGACTATAATACTGATAATGATGATGATGAAGGGGTGGATGAAACTAACGCTGCGTTTTTAAATAATCTTATGATGCAGCAGATGTACCATGATCCAAAGGCTCCAACATACTACGATCAGTACCCGTATGGAGATTATAATCTTGACGCAACTGATGCCGTGAATTTCCCTACAAAATGGGACGATATTCCGTACGACCGTCCTGTAAAAATCGAAGATGAAGATGTTAAGGAACTAAAAGATCTTCCTAAAAAACAGAAACAAAGAAAAAACAAGCAACGCAAACAACGCAAGCAAAAGAACGCTAACATCGATGTAGACGAAGGTATTGCGAAGCGTAGTGCAGATACTGTAGTGTACACTGATCGTAAGCCGATAGTAAAGAGTTTTCCAACATTTACAACACCTCCTCCAACAGACGGACCTAAAAGAGATACCAGAGGCCAAAAAGAAGAGGTTTTGATGCGACCTGCTACACCTGTTAGGCATCCGTTTTCTGATTCGGTTTTAAATATGATCAACCAGCAGGAGCAACAACGAAAAAGGTCGCCTTCTGTTTATGATACCATCAGACACATGCTGGAGATGGAGAAAAAATATGAGGAGGTAAGTACTATCAAATAGCAATAGTGTAGAAATATTCTAAAACTATTTAAAATTGGGAATAATTAAAAAGGGTTTTTAACAATGGATTTTATTTAGTTTTTGATGAATGTCATTGAATTTTGTAATGTATAATTATTTACCATCAAGAAATAAGGATAAATAACTGGGGACTATCAAACGTCATTTCGACCAAAGCATTAATGGAAAAGCTCGCAAATTTGTCAGCAGAAAATTCATATTTTTCTGTTAAATTCGACGTTGGTGTTTGAGTTTGTTTAAGCTAGTTTCGTGGGTTCTGTTACTAAAATACGATTAAACGAAGCGACGCGACGAACGGTTTCATTACAAGTCAGAAAATGGAAAAATTACGAAGGAAATATAAAATTACATACATATTGCTGAATATATTTTTTTTATTTCTATAGTAATATCTTAAGAAATTGTTATCAATAAGGGTTTTAACTGTTTTATGTGTCAAACTACAAACATTTCAGAACGAGAACATAGACGCTATGTATATTATAATCCATTACGTCAAAAGCATTTTAGTTAAAAAATTGTGGCCTCATTCAATTAAATATACGATAAAAGGAGTGGCAAGAATGACGTCATGGGCAGGAAACTCTGTAGTGATGTAATAAAGTTACGGAATTTTGGCAGGGAGCCAAGACTCTTCGACGCTGGCTTTTAGTAATAGCGCACTGCAGTCGGCATGAATGGAAGCAGGAACATGAATATGGCGACGGTGGCTGGGGAGAAATCAATAAAGCAGTTTATACAGGACCATGTTACTAAAAACTTAAATATATCGCGTATTTTTACGATCAAAAAATTCGCCATTTTATTTTCTTATCAAAATTTTCGTTTTCTTCAAAATATCCATCTTGCAATTATTACAGTGTCCCCAGTAAAGTCCGCATCATATGGGATTTTTTTATTAATAGCTTTATTCGAAATTTGACTTTGGCATCAAGTTCTGCTTCGATCGAGATGAAATTTAAGCAAAAAAATAGTAGTCACGTGATTCGCATTATCTGTCAAATTTTAATTTTTTCCAAAAAATAATTCAAAAGTGGGGTTATTTCTGAAAATATCGAAAAAAGTTATGAAAGAAAGTTTCTTTAAATGCAGTTTCTAGCCCACATGCAAAATTTTAGCTGCATAGGATAATTTTGATTTTTACCTATATTTTGCAAATTGCACCACTTTTGCAAAATAAGACTCAACATACATACATTTTCTTTAAAGTAGCGAAATATTAAATGTGTGTTTTTCTACAAAATCCAAATTGGGTTATTAAAATTTGGTCGCATGTGATGCAAAGTTTATTTGTTTTTAACCCTGTATAAGGTAACTTCATAAAATAAGTATTTTTGAAAACGTAGTTTGTGTCTGAAAGTAATACACCTTAATATTAAGACAAAAAAGAACACAGTTTCATCAGTAAAGTGTTCATTATTTCATTAAGTGGAAAATAAATTTTAGTTTAACTTAACGTAAAGTTTATCTATTTTCAACGATTTAATTTAAAACCCCTTTACTTTATTTTTTATTTTTTTACTTTCAGACACAAACTACGTTTTTAAAAATACTTATTTTTTGAAGTTACCTTATACAATGTCAAAATCAAATAAACTTTGCATCACTTGCGACCAAATTTTAATAGCCCAATTTTAATTTTGTAGAAAAACACACATTTAATATGGCGCTACTTTAAAGAAATTGTATCTGAAATAAAGCATTGTCAAAACTAAGAAGTTTTATGTAGGTTGCGTTGAGTCTTATTTTGCAAAAGTCGTGCAATTTGCAAAATATAGGTAGAAAATCAAAATTATCTTATGCAGCTGAAATTTTGCATGTGGGCTATAAACTGCATTTAAAAAAACTTTTTCTAATAACTTTTTTCGATATTTTCAGAAATAACCCCATTTTTGAATTATTTTTTGGAAAAAATTTAAATTTGACAGATAATGCGAATCACGTGACTACCATTTTTTTGGTTAATTTTCATCTCGATCGAAGCAGAACTTGATGCCAAAGCCAAATTTTTAATAAAGCTATTAATAAAATGATGCGGACTTTACTGGTGACACTGTATATAAAGTTTTAAGTTAATAAGAAATTATTTGATAATTATTATAATAAGGATAACCCAAAATTTTGTCAAATTTGCCCATATTTCCTTTTCTGCTTTACTTAGTTTCTAAATACATAAAACTGTAAGAAAACTTGATAAAATGTGTTACTCTTAAAGATGGACAATAAGAGTAATAAGACCAGTACATCAAATAACAGACAATTTAAATGTGTTCATAATCAGCTTATGGTATCGTGTATATTACTTTTATTATTTCCATTTCCAAATGTATTTTCAAGAAGCAGTCAACAAATAAATAAGTGATTTCGCTATTTTGAGTCAGCAAAATGGTCTGGTAAACATGTTTTCAAGTAAATCGCTTGCGACGTACACTTTAATCGTTAAAAAATAGATGTGACTTGACCTTAAAGAAAATCTATATGAAATAAAATATTTATTTAGTTTTATATTACAAGACCTGCTAAATAAAAAATAATATGACTTAGTAAAGTCTGGAGCCTCGGAAAGCAATTTACATAAAATTAAAAGCAGTTCGTGGCATGATATAGTAACATAGTTCATATTTTATACTATTATCTAATTGAACAAATCACATTTTCGTATTTTCATTATTACAAACATTTTATTTAAAATAAAATTGTTAATGATCCAATAGACTTTTATGTAGGTGGTTTTATGGGTTTAAGGATCTTAGGGAGCAAACAAAACCCAAATTTTAATTTGCCGATGTTGGTTTCTCGCCTTGCACAGGTTGTACTACAAAATTTTAAAAATAACTAATTGTTTACGGTGCCGTTTGTTACGTGCCCCTTTAACCATTATGTGGCCTAATTTTATTTTATTTTTTATTTGTTTTTTACCATTATGACTCGTGGAGCCCACTTTAACTAGCCCTGAGGAAGGAACTATATTTTCCGAAACGTCGGCAAATTAAAATTTGGGTTTGTTAAGATCCTTAAAGCCATAAAACAACCTACATAAAAAAAATGTATTTAAAAACCACAAAAATTGTGATATAAAGCTTAGTTTAAATTATATAATATTTTTCTCTTGTTTCAGGACCAAAGTCAACCCAAAGCAGACGTGAGACCACCAATGAAAAAACGTATCGTTTCAAGTGAGGACAGTCTAACCAGACAATTGTCAGTACTTAAAAAGGCACAGTAATTAGGTAAATAAATACAACTTTCCCATCATTCAAAAAAAATTAATGTACAAAATTTGTAGTTATTATACAAGCTCGTTAATGTATCTGAAAACGGTTGATTATTTCTTAAAATGAGACAGGTAGCGAAAATGTTAGAATAGAAAGATATTAAGTAGGTATACAGGATAGGTCAAAAATTCGTAAAAAAACAGCAGTTTTTTTTTTAATGGAACCCGCTTTATATTACCAGATTTTCAAGTTCTTCTCGAAATTCTAAAAAAAAGTTATACCACACATAGGTATCTAAAGTTAATCGTTTTTGAGATATGGAGTTATGAATATCATAAGTTTAACGGAGATTATTTAATAATTTTTAAACATTTTTGTAGTAATTTAGTAGAAAATACTTAATATTCATAGCTCGATATCTCGAAATCGATTGTTTAGATATTATGCAGTATGATTAAAAATTTTTAAGGATTTTGAAAAAACATAATACCAAATAATATACAGGATGTTCTATTAAAAAAAGGTAACTTTATTCTTCTACGACTTTTTGACTTATCCTGTAGGTATACTTAATTTTCCCTTATTATAATAAACGTTAAATACCCCCAAAACTTTTGTGTTTAACATTTCTCGCTAACTATCTTACTTTTAGCAATAATAGACCTTTTCCATGCATATCAGCGACCCTATATAATGTATTATACATTATACAGGGCTTTTCAGATATTCTTGGTAAAATGTTTTTCTTTATTCTTTTGCTACAAAGAAAGCAAAACTATACACTTAACTTAAAATTTAAAATATTTGTTTGTATTAAAGATTTTATTAAATATGTTTTAAAATTAAATTTAATCATTTTAAAAGACTATTTTATATAGTTTATTGTTTTTAAATAACAATAATGACATTTTATTAAGAACGTTTAAATCATGATGAAAAGTAATGTATAATATTTAAGTAGATAGGTATCTGCGATTTATATTAAAATTAAGAGATTCATGATTATAGTTTTTAAATGAAACTCAGTTTGTAAATATGTTGTTAAATTTGCCAAAGGCATTAATAATTTAAAATAAAATAAACAAAGAGTTATTTTAATTTACTATACTAAATTCTATAGTGAAAAAAAAACTTTGTACAGTCAAAAAGAAGATAGAATTGAGTATTGTTGATAAAGTATGTAGGCCTAGTCCAAAATGTTTCAGGTTCTGTATTTACGTAAAAATTTACTTTAACAATCCGATACCTATTATATTTTTTTAACAAAATTAATCTTTTTTTACGAAAACATTTTTAACTTTGTTACAGGATCTCTTAATTTAAAAAAAAGTGGAAAAAGGTAGTAGAGTAGAAAAAGATATAAAGACTGATCAAACATAAGTATTATTAGACTATTATGGAATCAGAAGGTATAAAATATTATCGCTGCTTTTAAAAAAATCCTTCCATTTTAGATAGATAAGTAATTCTGTAGATAGATATAGAAGCAAACATATTTATTAAATATATGTATATTTAACAACTACATAGTATATTATCAGTCTAAGTGCCGCTTTATAGAATAGTAGTTTCTGAAATCTGTATATATCTCTTTTGCATAGTAATTAAAATTAGTAGATTACCTGTGCTAAAAATATATATCGGTGTTAATTTCTCACATTATTAGATGAAACAGGGTATGATTCTTATACGGTAACGATTTGTATAGGAGGCATAGCTATTTTCAAAATAAAAATTTAAAAGTTCTTTCAAAATGTCGAAGGAATGTTGCGAGGCAAGTTCAGTGAGTAAATTTATTTGGAAAAAACTTTTTAATTATGCTGTTGATAGCCAATTTTCTACTAGCAAAAATTTTAAATCAACAACATCGTTTTTCGATTTGTTATAGTCTGCACTGATGTTCTATTTTAAAATATCCGAAAAAAAACAGCTAAAAGTTTTGTACTTCTTTTTCTAGTGAAGTAACAAGGAAAGAAATATTAAATTTGAAACCATTATGGCCAAAAATTGAAATTACTTTGTTTTAAATTATTCTCATTTTTCTATGTAATGATAAAAAATTTAGTATATTTTGCTTTGTCTTATACAGTATTTCTTTTGAAGTACAAAGCTTGAATTGAAAAAAATCCGTCTACTTAATAGTCAGAAAAACAATGGAATTGAAAGAAAGAAGTATATATATAGAAGGAAAATAGTAGTAATAAAAAATTGTATACTAATGTTGATTTTTCGGTTAAAATATTCTTTTACCATTTGCTAGTAAAAAAGTTTTGTTAAAATAGCGCCCTTTATACACTAGTAGATGTAGTAATGTTAAATCTTAAAGATTCTAGTTTAAAAAAATTAGGGTATATTCTGCATGTCTAAGACATTTTAGATGTGCTTAAAAAAGCTTTCATAAATTGCAGATTTAACCTGTGATACAGAGAAACACGGACTGTGCTTGATAGTATATTACACATTAATGTTTTAAAATTACTTAAAGAAAATAACTAATTTCTTAATGGAACCCTTACAAGCTCATTTACCTTGACGCAAAAATTTTATGTTGGAAAGTTATTATTTGCAAAAAAAAAACTAGATTATAAAATTAACTTTTTTACCAATGTTTTACGATGCAGACAGTCATATAATTTAAGTTTAAAAAGTAGTTCTTATAATTTTTTTATAAATAAAGCGTATTTAGTTTGGTTAAGTTTTAATTCAATATGTCACAGCATCGAGTGCCGGCTTATTTTGATTTTGAGTACTTATTTCAATTCCCATTATCTTTTAATTTATTATAAAAAATATTTAATGTTACTAATCTTAAGAAAAATACTTGATACACAAAACCTAGAAAAATTCGGGGACCATCATCGCTATTGCATTTATAAAATGGATTCAAAAACAACTAACGGCGTCAAATCTATTTTAAAATTTATTAAATTTATTAAGAGATCCTAGAAAACTTTAACGCTTTGGTGCTACGATAAATATTTCAAAAATAGTGGCAGCTTATCACAAAGATATCAACAATATGTAATAGTTCATTTAAAAAGTATTCCTTATCACTGGATACCTAAAGCTTCAAGCGTTATTTCTGATGTAATAGATTTTGAACTTAAAAATTGACTTAATAATTTACACTGATGGTCTAGTAAAGTTATACTAGCATAAGTTACAGATTAAGTATGTTTCCTTTAATATCGGTACACTGAAATAGTGTGCCCCAATTTTGCATGCAATGATGGACCCTTAACACTGTGCTGAAAATACCTGCTTAAATTTTATTGACAATAAATTTAAAAACAAAGATGTATATAAGTAGAACACTATTTTGCCATAGATGTAAAAGGTACGCTTTATTTCTATGCAAAAAATATTGTTAACACAACAGGAAAACACAGCACTTACATATTTTTATAATAAGTACGTATTATTGTTAAGGAAAAGCATAGGGGTGAAAGTTAGTTCTGCATATATATCAAATTTTCGCACTAATTCGTGCACCAGCGCTACGCCATTGCCTAGCCGCGCCACCTGCAGGCGAGGAGGTTTAAAAGATAGCAACCATCGGCGACTGCTTAACTGCTTTAGTTTTGCAACATGAGATCAAAACCTTATTACATTATCCCATTATCCGCGCAATTCTTTTATTTGACAGCCTCGACTGATAATATCGCTCTCTTTGTTTTGATAAACTAAATAAACAAGAACAGTTTGGAAATATAAAACAACCCGCCCGATATTCAGGTAAACGCGGCGTTCGACCTTCAGCTGAATAACGGGGACCCATAGGTCGAGGCAAAGGTGACGTCAGTAAGTTTACTCTCGTGTTTTTATTAAAGAGAGTAGCGTGCTAGACCGGTATCTTGTAGTTTGTGTAGCTGTGCAGTCGCCATTGTTTGGGCCAGCAGAACTTTATTTAACAAAATGAGCAGCTACTCCAAAGAGACATGGGGTCGCCGTTGTTTACGTAGCGCTGGTGTACGAACTGCCTTACACCACAGAATAGCGCATAGCATAGCTGTATATTCTGTACTTACACTACCGTCAGTGGTGGGGTCACATTTTTTTTAATTTGTAAAAGAACTACGTGAACATTATTGTATACCTAATTCTTTAAAGTAAAAAAAAATCGTGGCTTTGTTTTTTTTTTAATCCTAGTTAACGTTGCAGCTTTCCCACTGTTGCTATATCTATATCTAGTTATAGTATACACGGCATTTCACTCTCAATCATAGCCATATATGTAATAATATCTAGTATATAGGCTAAACCAAACAAATGTTTCATTACAGGGTTGTTCAATTGTATGGAAATATTTAAGTTGGTATTCAAAATTACTTATGTTTATTTAATAGGTTCATATACAGGTTATTTGAACGAAAATTATGTCACTATAAGCTTACACGACGGAAGAATGTGACTAATGCTGACGTATTGGTCATGTGTACATCCATTCTAAATGCACGCAAAGCTTATAGCGTTGTATAATTTGGTCCTATGCGCTTTTAGCATCTATATCTAAGAATGTTTAACTAAACACAAAAGTAATTATACAGGGTGGGGACTTTAACTGGAATAAATTCGATATTATTAAAACCGCTGAAGTTGCGCCTACAAAATTTGGTATGTGGCGGTTTTGGACCATGCGGAATTAAAAAATGATATCGGCGCTGCTGCCAGATTTCCCAGCTTTGCGCCACACGTAGTAATTTTGTTATTTTAAATGGAATGCCCAATTTATTTTTATTGCAGTAAATTGGGCGTGTCAAATTTAGTAAGATCCCAAATTTACAAAATTCTATCTTCACTAGTTGCTGAGCTATGGCAACACTGTATTTCCATTAAAAAGTACCGGAACGCTTATCTACCTTTGAACCGTTAAAGTTGCGCTTACAAAATTTACTATCTAGGCATGCAGAAATTAACAATGATATCGGCAATGTTGTCAGAATTCTCAGCTGTGTGCTACAGGCGGTAATTTAACTGGAACAAATTTGACAAAAAAAATTACGAAAACACGAAACTAGTTCTATCGATTTATTATTTCAAAAGTTTTATGTTTCAAATCACCCCATAAATAAAAATCTAATAGTGTTAAATCAGGCGACCTTGCTGGCAATTTAATAGCTTCGCACGTTAGCCGCATAGTGCGGAGGCGCCCCATCCTGCTGGAAATAAATTATTTCGTCCAAGTTATTATTTTCTTGCCAAAATTCCAAATATGTTTTACCTGTTACGTTGGTGGTTCCCGAAACCGATCATCGTGAGAATTTCTATTTTTAAGGTTTCAGTTAAATAAGTCTTTTTGACATGACAAGAACTTTTCTTGAAGCTTGTCAATAACTTAGTAACTATGGAGATGTTACCAAGGTAACGCTACTTGAAGGAAGATAAACGTCCCGGTACTTTTTAATAGAAATACAGTGTTGCCATAGCTCAGCAACTAGTAAAGATAGAATTTTGTAAATTTGGGATCTTACTAAATTGGACACGCCCAATTTACTGCAATAAAAATAAATTGGGCATTCCATTTAAAATAACAAAATTACTACGTGTAGCGCAAAACTGGGAAATCTGGCAACAACGCCAATATCATTTTTTAATTCCGCATGGTCCAAAACTCAAACATACCAAATTTTGTAGGCGCAACTTCAGCGGTTTTAATAATATCGAATTTATTCCAGTTTAAGTCCCCACCCTGTATATTAAGTTATACGGGGCATTTTTATTTTATGGTCGTAATATTCTTTTACCTTACCTAAATGTTTCCATTCATACAGGGATAGGCTTAAATGTACCAAATAAAATATCTTACAAACTACTTAGTACTCAAGTTGTGACTAAACTACAAGTCTAGCTACGCGACGATACCAATATCATCATGTTAGTACCAAATAGTTGAAAGTATATTTATATGGATCTAAAGTTTCGCCTTTCCCTGTATAAAAGCCCTGTAGAATACTGTATATATCTGATATTTTTAATGGTTATTTGCAAGCATGAGCGTTTCACCACTTTATCCTGAGCTTATATCCACCATCTTTAAAACAACTGAATGGCGTGAATGCTTCTAAGCATCCATATAAAATATCAGGTTACGTTTTATAACTTATAAATATAAAAATTTAATCTTAAGTTTAAATACCGTGTGATTAGTTTGAGTAATGTTTGTAAATTTGTTGGGTTTAAATTGATCACCTGGTATTTTGGTGTCAGTTGTTGGCGCACATACTGTTGTACATATCTCTTCATATTTTTTTACAATAAATGTATCTATTAAATATATTTTGATAATATATAATACATATTCTAGCGACGTACGATAATTTTGTTAGTAAATATAAGTTATTAATTTTAAGAAATTGATCATGACTCACGCTAACTGGGTGTATAAACTATTATATCCTACTGACTGATAATAAATGTCAATAATAAGTTTATTTGTATTTTTTTTCCTTAGCCCCCCTTATTTTCATTATTTAAAAAGGACTGAGTGGTGCACCACCAGACTGGAGATGGGATATCCCATGTAAATGTATACTACACTTCTCGTCAAAATTAGCGAATACACTAAAATGTAGCAAAAGTTTGTTCTTAACTATTTTTTGAAACGCTCATCCGATTTTGACGAACTATTTTTTTCAGTGTAACCTAAGGAGTTACAAACCTTTTTAAGTTCCTAACGTTAATCTGTAAAACCATTTTACTGATATACAGGGTGTTATTAGTAGAGGCCATTTTGTACCGTAAATTTGAAACATTCTGTAGAGTAAACTGGTAAAGTTAGAGATTCCCAGTATGTGCCGTTAGTAAGATGACATCAATATATCCAGACCTTTTTGTCAGTTTTTTGATAAGTGTCTTTTGGCAAAAGATACACTATTAATCAAAAAATGTGTCAAATTTTGGTAGGAAAATCTTTACAATGCTGTATCTTGGCAATGGTTAAACAGATTTCGACCAATATTCAAGATTTTGAAAGCTCTTTTTCTATAGATTTTCCGTGATATAATAGTGATTTTTAAAAATGGCCTCTTTCTTATTATACAGGAGTCGAGAAAATCATAAATATTGCTAAAATTATGGTAACTGGGTTTATTAAAGCTATGCCAACCAAAATATATGCTTTTGTTTCGTTTCAAAATTAGTCATTTGACACTTTGGGTCAATATGTCGGGACGTTTTTTTTCATATATGATTGAGAGCTATTTGGCAAAAGATACACTATTAAACAAAAAATGTGTCAAATTATTCTTAGGAAACTATCTAGAAGGTGTAAAATATCAAATTAATCACTTATCTCATGCTGTGTACGAAAAAACATGTGTCATTCGTGTGTCATTTAGTATGTAGCAGATTTGCGTCAAATGAGCTAGCAGTGAGTTTAAAGTATTATTATTATTATTATTATTAAATGGAATTTGGCATCAAATCGATTAAGGGGAGATTCAACGGCTAATTTTGAGCATGGCACGACGATGTCATGCTGTTATTGCAGCAAGAGGTAAAAACACCCGTTAATAATAATTATTAAAAGGTTATTTTTGTGTTTTTATGTGGCAATGTTTTTGTGAATTTATTTAATAAAATTTGGCTTTAAACATGACGTTTTAATTTTTTTGTCCCTCTAAAACATGTAAGTATACCAAAGTATAGGTACCTATATACCTTAAATTAAATAAATTATTATTATTATTAAAATTTTAAAATTTATAATACTGGTCGAAATCTATTTAACCAATGTCAAGGTACAGCTTTTTAGAGTTTTTCCCGAAGAATTGACACATTTTTTGTTTAATATTGTATCTTTTGCCAAATATCTCTTAATCAAATAGGAAAAAAAACGTCCCGAAATATTAACCCAAAGTGTTAAATGACTAATTTTGAAACAAACAGAAGCATATAGCCCGGTTGGCATAGCTTTAATGAACCCAGTTACTATAATTTTAGCAATTTTATATTTATGATTTTCTCGACCACTCTCCATCTTTAAAAATCACTATTATATCACGGAAAATCTATAGGAAAAGAGCTTTCAAAATCTTGATTACTGGTCGAAATCTGTTCAACCATTGCCAAGATACAGTATTGTAAAGATTTTCCTACCAAAATTTGACACATTTTTTGTTTAATAGTGTATCTATTGCCAAAAGACATTTATCAAAAAACTGGCAAAAAGGTCTGGAGATATTGATGTCATCTATCTAACGGCACATACCGGGAATTTCTAACTTTACCAGTTTACTCTACAGAATGTTTCAAATTTACGGCACAAAATCGCCTCTACTAATAACACCCTGTATATCAGTAAAATCGTTTCACAGATTAACGTTAGGAACTTAAAAAGGTTTGTAACACCTTAGGTTACACTGGAAAAATTAGCTCGTCAAAATCGGATGAGCGGTTCATAAGATAGTCAAGAACAAACTTTTGCTAGATTTTAGAGTATTCGCTAATTTTGACGAGAAGTGTTGTATATGCTTACTCTGTTAAAATAAGGAAGTACGCGTTCTGATGTTTAGGGAAATATTGCCCCCAGGGGGTTAAAATTAAGCGGGTTTTCAACGCAACCGAAATAGAGAAAAAGATATATCAAATATTTGTAATAAATTTAGATATATCATTCAAATTTTTTTACTAGGCTTTTGATTTTCCAAATCACGGATTACTACTTGAGGAAATTAAATATATAGGATTTAGTAAACACACTTGTGAGTGGTTTGCAATTTATTTATCAATTAGATCTCTGATTACAAGAATTTCAACCGAATTTCTTTATGATGTTTCCAATTCATCGAAGGTATTAAAAGGAGTTCCTCAAGAATCTGTACTGGGTCCTTTATTATTTATAATTTATACATGATTTTTATTTATCCCTGAATGAAATATGGTAATCTATAAACTTTTGCTGATGATCAACATATATATCACAAAATAAAAAATAATAATCTATTCTATTCATTCAAAAATAATAATCAACACTGATTGCAGAATTATTATTACCATTGGTAGCAACCGCTAGAAATCTTGGTAACATTTTTGATTAGCATTTGACCTCTAAAGCTCATATAAAAAACATAATAAAAAATGCTTATTATAAACTTTAAATTTTTTATAATTTTAAATTGTACTTAAACACTAATACAAAATTAAGGCTTGTAAATTCTATTATTTTAAGTGGTTTAGATTATGGTGATGTTATTTATTATAAAAATATAAATTATAAAAATAAACAAAAGTTACAAATATTACAAAATAATTAAATAAGATTTTCGACAAGCCTTCAAAAATTCGACCATGTTACTCCAACCTATAGACAATGTACCGTGCGAGAAAAATTATTTACATCAAAGAGGGCCTTGCATCTAAGGACGTACTGCTTAGCCGTAAAGCTTAATACCTGCTGGGTGTCAGTAACTACATTACAACGACAACAATTAACAATCAATCAGTTATTCCGTCATCTTTGATAGTCGTTACAAGTAATTTGATTCATCGCTAATTTTTCCAATTTCTTGAACAATTCACACAATGGACTTTACGAAACAACACAAAACATTCATGGTTGAAGCGTATTTTCGAAATGAGGTTAGAGTAAATGGTGGGTGGCAATACAATCCGGGTTTGTGGATGGACGATTTTCACCAACATTTTCCTAACGTTGCTTTTATTGCTGGGGATTTTTATCATTGCCTAAAAAGAACCGTGGCTGTGTTTAGGGAAACAGGTTCTATACAATACAAAAAAGGAGCAGGACGACCATCTGTAAGAACAGAAGAACTTGTTGCAAACGTTCGTGAAATAATGCCAAATACGCCAACAAATTGTATAAGACACCTGTCCCAAGAAGTGGGAAGATCTTATGGAACATGCAGGACTATTCTTAAGAAGCAGCTAAATTTATTTCCTTATAAAATGCAAGTATTATCATTTTGTAAACAACAAAACTAAATTTGTATTTGTCTACTTTATTTATTATCCATTAGTTTGGCATATCATGTCATAATATGAATTTGACAAAATTTTAACCTAGATTTGGTTAGATATATCGTCCCCATATCATTGTGATCTAAACCAAGCCCTGCGTTTTTTAATCCAAGCCCTCTTTGATGCAAATAATTTTTGCTCTTACGGTAGTTAATACTATAATGCTTGAGTTCAGACGTGAAGTTCATTTAAATTTTATTATTCATAAACTAAACAACCAGATTATTGATCATTCAATTTAGAATTACCCACAACATGAACACTAGAAATGCAAATACCAATACATCATAAAGAAGAATATAAAACTTCTTCTAAATATAACAGTTCAATAATATATAACAATATATAATCTGATATAGAAAACTAAACTATTCGGCTTTAAAAAGCATTATCTCAGGGTGGGATTGGAAGACTGATTAATTCTTAAACAAAATCCTACCTTTTGTGCCAACACGCATGTTACTGTCAGCAATAAATAATAAAATGTTGTGTGCTAGTCCATCATACTAGGACCTTCAAAAAATGTCTTATACAATTATTGTGAATTACCATTAGTAGGTGAGAAAAAATTTATAGTAGCAAAATTAACATTGGATTTTGTAGCTGTTTCTAGGGAAACAACCTGAATGCAAGATTTTCGGCAACTTTACTCCCACTTAACATATAATCACTACACCCCTCAACCACACAACCCTAAAAACATAAATATTTAAATAAAAAGATAACTTATAATGTAAAAGTTCACCGTATAAACACAACAAAGCATAGTGTATGAAAGGGTTTTGGGTTTTTATTTGTTTTATATTGTGGCCGCCAACGCTCATATCCCTGTTTTATACATCCAGGCTCCAGATTGAACTTTGACCTTCGTGTGGAAATCATGGTAATATATATTTTATAATCCAGATTTCGTTCTGCTATACATGAACGTAATATAGTTTATGAAATAAAAAAAACGAATGGTATTGACGTATCATTATTTTTGTCGTCAATTCTCCAAAGGAAATGAAGAAAACTCGTTTGCTTTTATTGCAATTATAATAATTGAAGAGTGAAATATCGAAATTATCACAAGTACTAAAAACTAAATAATAATACTAAAAAAGCACTAATAAATAGTGGATTGATGATTTTATTACACTTGCAGCAGCATCATCCACCTGAATTTTTTTGAACAAATAAATCACGGTTCACCGCAATAAAAACCATTTGGAAGAAAAATGGCACTTCGGCCTTTCTGGATATTTCAGTCTTCAATTAAAAAAATGCAGACGCTATAATTCGTAAGATCGCTACCGTAAAATAATTGGTTCAACAATTTTTATTAATAAAACTTCTTGAATGAAACCTTTTAGCAGAGACATGTAAAGACAATGTATAAGCTAATAAAATAAATTAATTAAAATGTTTTTCAGTCTTCATTGACATTAAACTAAGCAAGTTTCTTGTTTATAAAGTTAAATTTCCTAAAGATAACAAACCCCATTTTGGAGTCCTTAGCTATAAAGAGTTTGATAAAAATATTTATCTTGTAACCCTCTAGAGACATGAGTCATCTTGTTTGGCTCCAATGATCTCAAACTTTTTGACTGGAACATAATTTATTTTTGCGACATGGTAAAAAATAATTTACCAGATGAATATATATTTACCTTTATTAAGTAGGTAAATAAAAATTATGTAAACCTCGGTTAACTAATTTTCCGGGGCAATATTACATACTACATTCAAATCAATCAATATTTTTTATAATGGAATTCTAAACCGCCAAATTCTTTCAAATTCTATCGTTTCTCGATACAAATGGTGTATTGTGAGCGTTTAGCCAATTTTGAGCATCTCGTGCGTGATGGCATGTTGCTAAGTCTGACCAAAATATTATGTCATCTTCAGCATGATTCTCGCGTATAAAATCGGCCAATTTGGTCAGACAGTTTTGATTATAATAGCGCTGTCTATCTAGTGCTTAGCTCCTTATATACTCGTCCTACATAAGGCCTGGATATTCCTGCAGTAGAAATCGCGCATACATACATAATGTATAAATAGAATAGGGGTTAAAAAATGTATAATTTAATAAATATATAATATACAGTATGTCTCCGTAAGTTTGCACCATATGGAAAACTTTTTTATTATTCATTTTACGAAAAAAAGTTATTCTTCATAAAAAGTTCTGCATGGTCTAAAACCTAAAATGCAACCATCAAATATCGAAATTTTCCAGTCATATACGAGGTTTGTCAAAAAATGTTAATTTTTCCCAAGAATGTGAATTTTTCCCAAGAGTAAAGTACCTTTATTTCTGACATTATCAAAAATTGTTATTAAAAAAAGTTGATCAGAACTAAAAACCACGTCGAAATGTGCAATTATACGCATTTATGTTGAAAAATTATTTTATTAATTTATTATTAATTATTTAACTTTTTAATTATTTAATTAATTTAATGCGTGTTATTGCATATTTAGACGTGGTTTTTAGTTCTGATCAACTTTTTTTTATAACAATTTTTGATAATGTCAAAAATAAAGGTACTTTACTCTTGGGAAAAATTCACATTCTTGGGAAAAATTCACATTTTTTGACAGACCTCGTATATGACTGGAAAATTTCGATATTTGATGGTTGCATCTTAGGTTTTAGACCATGCAGAGCTTTTTATGAAGAATAACTTTTTTTCGTAAAATGAATAATAAAAAAGTTTTCCATATGGTGCAAACTTACGGAGACATACTGTATATAACATACAATTATTAATAAAACACGTAATTCTTATTTTTAAAAGATCTTTTCCTAAGGAGATGAAAATGAGGTATAAAATTCCTATTTAAAAAATTAATTTTGTCGTAATTTTTTGAAACTGTGAAAAAATGCTTTTCTAACGATTTTTGAAGAACTTTTATTGTTATTTAAGTTAAAGGAAAAAAAGAAAATATTTTACGCATTCATAAAAATTGTTGTTTTCGTTTTTTAAGAACATACATTCTATTTGCCTTAATCGCCTTTAAATATTTAAAATTATAAGCTTGTTTATATAAAAATGCCTTTAAAGAAATTACTGTTTAAGAAAGAAAAGTTTTTAAATACTTAATTAGATTTATAATTAAAAACAGAAAAAAATCAGATATATTTTTCTGACGTTTTTAAACGTTAAATATTTGTATAAAAGATGATAATAATTGCTGCGAATTAACCATATTTCAAATTCGTCAGTATTTAAAGGTAATAAAAAATGACGTCCGAATAAAATGAACTAGAACAAAATTTCAGGGAAGCAACACGCGTTTCCTAAATCTTTTTGTTTAAACCCTTCACTAGGTGCTGTTACTTTTGACACTGGTAAGATAGTACCTGTCTTATCCTTGTTGGTCTATAAAAACAAAAACGAAACAGATACGATCACGCATGTCGCGTATTATACCACAGATGACTCGCCTTGAATCCCTGTATGGTCGACGCGCGTGCCGGATAATACAAGGCAACGTAATATAAAAAAGTATTGAGTCATTAAAAAAATATTTAAATAAATGTGAAACTTGTAGTTGGTAGTAAAATATTTTATTTTTTTATAGAAATTTTTATGAGCATAAATACAAGTAACATTCCTGTTTGTTTTAATACTTCTTATCAAAGGTCCGACAAATTTTGGGCTTTACTTTACTAATATAGGTACTTGTTGTGTATACCTACTTTATTGTTCATTCGTTCTTATAATAGCGTCAATTAATAACGATTATTTCGAATAATATTAGACATTCTTGCTGTCGAATTTTTAATTTTTTTCACGTAGGAATATTATAGTAAAACGTTTGTTTACCATAGTTGTCACATATATAAACTTTAAGGATAACCCTCGTAATATTTTGTTATCATAACCTATTTTTAAGGATGCGTTAGTGAATAGCAAGCCTAATAATTGTGTCAAGGACTTAATAATTGTTGGCTATACAAAATTAATTTTCATCGAACTACTAGCTCGATAACATTTAAGGAAAGTTTATAAGTTTATTAAAAAAAAATTTGATAAATTATTGTAAATGGTACCAATATATATGATATACAGCTTTGGGTAGCTATATATTCTACGGTAAGACTAACCTGGAAAAAATTCACAGTATTTATAATAATAATAATAATAATAATAATAATAATAATAATAATAGTAATAATAATAATAATAATAATAATAATAATAATAATAATAATAATAATAATAATAATAATAATAATAATAATAATAATAATCATAATCATAATAATAATAATAATAATAATAATAATAATAATAATAATAATAATAATAATAATAATAGTAATGTCTTTATTCCATTATTTAGTATTTATACAGTTTCTGCTGTTTACAGAATCGACCCGCACCCCTATTTTGGGGATTAGGATTGAAGATTGGTTGAACAATATCTCGTTTAGCCCATGGAAATATTTTGTTTCGCTTCGGAGTTTTGTTTTAATTAGAAACATTAAACTAATTTAAAGAGCATTGAACGACTAATTAACGGATTTTAGGGGCACTCCTGATGTTTCAGAACCACCTGTTTCGATTTAAAATTAATGAGAGTGTAGAGGTTCTAATAATTTTATCGATTACTGAAGGCAATTGTTTTAAATTACCATGTAAAGCATTGCCATTATATATAGTTGTTTTTTGTTGAATTTTATAGCGCTATAACCCCTAATGACGATTTAAAACTTATTGGTAAAGTATTTTTCACAATAAATGGTTGACTCCGTTTAACTACCTGGGACGTTTTGCAAGAGCTCGGCCATAAAAATGCAAATAAACTGTTGGTCAGGGTCGGATTATAATTTTGTAATTATAGCAGGTAATATTTAACTATCTTGTGCTTGTGATAACATCTTTAATTTTTCACATTTAATATAGTATTAATAACGAATATCTATAGTCCTGCCCTGTAGTGTATTTACTTGTTGATTGTGTATAACAATGGGATTAAACCGGTACTTTTATTGCAGTCAATAAGTCGATACCATTTAGGGTGAAAAATACTTTACATAGCTATATTTAAATTAAGGTAGACAAAACAAAATATTCAAAGGGGTTAAGATCTGGTCTTTCATCAGGTGGCCGATGGCCACCCAATTATACCTCTTCTCGGTCGGTTGGAAAAACGTACACTTGAGACCCAAAACGAGTACTTGTGACCCTGTAATATAATCACATCGTCTCATCGATTTAATACTATTTCATAAAATCAATTGCTCCTTTGTTAAAAGCCTTTAGTGCTTATAACAGGTTGTCTATCGGCTCCAGTTGCATACTCATCTTCTAGGCCACGCGTGTATGGCGAAACAAATAGAACAAAGTAGGTGCGTTATTGTTTACGCTTTAATTGTCTCACTTTATTATTTAAAAAAAAAATCAAACATAACACTTCAGGAGAATAAGACATTACATGATTATAACACCAGACATTGTATAAATTATCAAACTGTACCAGTAAAAAGTAATTTCGGAAAAAAATCGCTTTTATATGACGTAATAATAAAATATAACAATCTTCCAAAAAATATCAGAAAAATTAAAAAATTGGCAACTTTTAAAAAACAATTAAAGAGATATTTACTAAATTAAATTATTTATATTATTTTTTTTAAATTGATTTTATTAAAGATTTAAATTGGATTCATTTCCATTTTTTTTTTATTACTTATTATTTATTTTTTTTTTTAATGGTTATAATTTTCTATATTATGTTGTCACTTTCCATGTAATGAACTGTAAAAGTTAGTTTGGAATAGAGACATTTTGAAAGTTTATATTGTTTACTTTATATCAACCTTGAAAAACAAGGTAAACTCTTCCAAATTAACGGATCAGTTTCGCATTTGTATTTTTAAAAACAAAACTGGGTTGTGAAAAGCCATTAAACTAAAAGTTACAAGTAATGTTCAAAGAGAGGTAAAACTGATATGTACCTAATCGTAATTTTGAATGTGGATGTTTAAAAAGGACACAACTTTGTTGTTAAGAGGTCATCAACACAGTCATCTAAAATAAACCTAATGTTTGCCCTTCGCTGTCCCAGAACAAAATCGCACATAATACAAACATATTGAGAGATTTATAATTATAAGAAATTGGAATTAGTAAACAGTTTTAAATATTTAGGGATAATTATTGATTCAAAATTTAAAAAATTTTAATTATTTTGAAAGTATCATATCGAAGATTGCCAAAAAAGTAGGTTATTTTAAAAGAATCAGTTCTAATTTAAGTTGGTTTTCTAAAAAAACTGTATTTAATACTATTATATTACCACATTTTCTTTATTGTTCTTCCATTTTATATTGTGCGAGTGAGGAAATATTTGACAAATTACAAATTTTACAAAATAAGGCAATGCGGATTATTTTAAATTGTGACAAATAGACAAAAATTAATTTTATGTTAAAAAATTTTAATTGGTTGAATGTCTTTTATTATTTAATTAAATTTTTTATTTAGTATAGTATCTTTATACATAAAATTAAAAATAATTTATTGCCTGATTGTTTAAAACAATTTTGTTTATTATATAAACTGGTCAACAAAAAGATCGTACCATTCAATTTTTAGACCTATTTTCAAATTGCTGTGACTTTTTAAAAAATTGACATTTTTGAATGTAGTTTCCTAATTTGGAAAGCGCGATTTTTCTACTTTAACCTGTATTTCATTTATTTTTGGTAGAATCAATATTATTATGATACACAGGGCGATCAACAGAGCGCTGCAAAAAATCACAAAATTTTAGTGTGTGCCATTTCAGTGGTGATTTTTTTTGGTCGTTACAATATGGGTTTTTACCAAGGTAGGATCAATATCTCTAGACGTTTTTGCCAGTTTTTGGATTAAGGACCTCTGGCTTTAGATAGGCCAATAAACGTCAAATTTTGGTAATCATTGCTTTAAAACGCTATAACTGGAAAACGGATTGATGGATTTTAACGAGTTTTTCACATTCAAAAGGCCCATTTCATGGAGATGTTCTATGACCTACGTATTTTACGAAAGGTGAGAATTTTATTAATATACGGGGTAATCAACAAAGTCATTAAAAAAATTAAATGTTTATTTGATCGCCATTTGGCCAGCAAAGTGTTTCACTTATAAACAATATTAACAACATTAATGGTAGCAAATAAAATTGATTAAATATTTTATTTATTTATTTTTGTTAAAATTTAATCAATTTTATTTGCTACCATTAATGTTGTTAATATTGTTTATAAGTGAAACACTTTGCTGGCCAAATGGCGATCAAATAAACATTTAATTTTTTTAATGACTTTGTTGATTACCCCGTATATTAATAAAATTCTCACCTTTCGTAAAATACGTAGATCATAGAACATCTCCATGAAATGGGCTTTTTGAATGGGAAAAGCTCGTTGAAATCCATCAATCCGTTTTCCAGTTATAGCGTTTTAAAGCAATTATTACCAAAATTTGACGTTTATTGGCCTATCTAAAGCCAGAGGTCCTCAATCCAAAAACTGGCAAAAACGTCTAGAGATATTGATCCTACCTTGCTAAAAACCCATATTGTAACGACCAAAAAAAAATCACCACTGAAATGGCACACACTAAAATTTTGTGTTTTTTTGCAGCGCTCTATTGATCGCCCTGTGTATCATAATAATATTGATTTTACCAAAAATAAATAAAATACAGGTTAAAGTAGAAAAATCGCGCTTTCCAAATTTGGAAACTACATTTAAAAATGTAAATTTTTAAAAAAGTTACAGCAATTTGAAAATAGGTCTAAAAATTGAATGGTACGATCTTTTTGTTGACCAGTTTATTATAAAACAAGAATTAATCAAAAATTTTTTGTAGATAGAGTGTCTAAAACATTAGCTTATAAGTCTACTTTTCATAACGGTTTGATAGAATATAATAATTTGGAAAATTCTATTAAATCTCAAATATCATTACAACTATTTAAAAAAACTTTAAAATTACATTTATTTAAAAAACCAAATGATACGTAATATTTGATACAATTTGCAAAATGTTTAACTTTTCTGTCTGTTTTTGTTAAAAGAAGGTTCCGTTTTAAAATTAAAAATAAATCTATAAAAATGTTGTTAAAAAAAAATTTATTAAAAAAATTTAATTGTAGCTTTTTTTGCTAAATAAAACATGTTACTACTACTACTACTTATCAATAAACTCTGTTTCCCATGTAGCAGATTTTCCGATTATTTTTCGTTTTCAAAATATCATAATATAACTTGTGTATGTAAAATGTAAACTAGACCATTTTTAAAAATGATTTCCTCCCAAAGAAGGGCCTAAATTAAAAATTGTTGACAAAGAAAAACAATGCTTAAACCTTTAGCTACCCAGTGATAATAAATTTAAATCTGTTTAAATAAATTGTACTGGTGATACTTGGTGACAGCGGAACGCCTTAAACTGTTTTAGAAATATTTAACTTGGTAATCGTTAATAGTATAGAAGTCAAATTTAGCAAAATTACTTTATTATTTCTACATAAACAAATATGTGTTAAAATTAATTCGATGGTTTAGAGTAAATTAGTGCATTTCGCGAGTATAAGCGATGGTAGGCTCGTAAAACAAGCAAAACCCCGTCCTAATATATATATACTCTATTTGGAAATTACATTACCAAGATAATTGTACTCTCAGAGCAGATGTTACTTAAAACTATTATTGCGAAAAATACTTTTCATAATTAAATTCTCATATTTTGAAAACGTGTCAATCATACTTTAATAAATTATGACGATCCTGTAATGTATAACTTATTAATTCGATTATCAACCAAGTACCTACCACAAATATTTAATAATAAGAAATATTGTGAAAATAGTTATGAAAATTACATAAATTTATTTACAACCAATTAGAAGGGTCCTTTTTGTTTACAATGCTTATAGCAACAGGAGATTATCGCGATAATTTTGTTAACATAATGAAATTAATAAGTGATAATTTTTTCTGTCAAAAATGAAGTGCTTTATATCTATTGGCAAAAGTCACTCAGAATAAAATCAAAATACGTTTTGTTGCTAACTTATAATTTGTATTGATACTAACCAATTTGCTTTACATATCGAACACCGGGGCTAAAAGAGAGACATCAAAAATTTAACTAAACTCATCGGAAATATGTTTTTTTAAGTTTCATTTGAAACTATGTAGACATGTAATATCAGATGTTATGGTTGAAAACGAATTAATGTTTTTAATGTTCCTGAAATTTTAGTAATAAACCTTGGTTACTAACAAGTAAAATAAACTTCTATTGTAAAAATACAGTGCGTCATATTAAACTAAACTCATCGGAAATATGTTTTTTAAAGTTTTATTTGCATTTAAAACTATAAAGACATTGGATTTCAGATAACAAATTTGTTATTTAATGTTTCTCACATTTAAGTAATAAAAATGAGTTACTAACGGCTAAAATGGACTTCATTTCTAAAACTCTAATTAGTTACAATTAACTAAAGCCGCCGAAAATAGGTTTTTGTAGCATTTTAGCAAAAAAATTACAATAAGAAAAAACTCCAATTTATGAAATTTTCTTACCGAATCTCCCACGCAGCAGAATTAATTCCCAAAAATTCTGCTGCTAGGAAGATTAAAAGTGAAAACTTATTTTATTACTAGCCTCAAAGGGAGAATAAAACAATTTAAAATTTCTTTTAAACTATTATGATCACCCTCTCAAATATGATATATAAGACAATCATTTTGAACTGTTTTAATACTAATAATAGACTATATTTTTAAAAGTCTACACTTGGACTTAGTACAGTCACCAAGTTTCAACAACCTCTTTTGGTATCTGTTAGTAAAAAATGTTATTTTAAACTAATTCACCCTTAAATTTATATTAAATAGATATAAAACCACTTTAATTCCGGACGTAGTTACGAACAGCTGAGGTCAATGACCTAAAAATTTGTTGGCCCGGTGAGGCCGTTGCAAGTGCACCCGGTGGCCTACTTTTCAAGGCTGTATCGACTGCTTTGCAAGATGGGGCCTACAGTGACCCCGTTTCGAGGACTGACGAGAGTTCACTAAACCGACCTGAATTTTTTATTTAAACGGTGATTTTTCCGGAAGTTGGCACTCGTGTCGGCCTGCGAATGAAATGTGGTTCGGAAACTTGTTTTAATTAAAAAGGATTTCAATAATCTAACTGTTAAATGTTTGTTCGTGGTTACAAGGAAAAAAGGTAATTTTAAATTAATTTTATTTATAATACCATTCCAAATGGTACGTGTAAACTAAAAATAAAAATTGGTAACAGAACAAAAATAACGACAATGACAACGACAGATAATTTTTATTGAAACTCGAGAGAAAAACTTGAAATCATTAGTGTACACTAGACAGATAACTTGAGACAAGATGTGACGTCGTTAATAAGTAGTATAAGAATAAGAGGTCCGATATGTGAGCCTTGAGGAACACCAGAAGTCCGGGACTCTATGGAAATCGATCATTTTTATTTTAAAATGTATTAATAATATAGAAAAAAGAAAAGCACAAAGTCTTTCTCCACAATTTTTTACTAGAATAACTAGGCGAACATAGAATAATTTATAATAATTATTCAATTCGACATGTTTCGAGTGTAGAAACACTCATCATCAGGAAAACAAAGTAAATGGTACAATGCTGATGTTGTTAGCAATAGAGAAAATAATAAGTGGGATTGAGCCATAATGGAGCTTTCAATGGTGTACACGAGGTGTAAAAATCGAATAGTCGGAAGACCGACAAGACTTCAAGCATACTGGAAAGTCCACCCAGAGGAAATTATATTTTGGAAAGTTATTTACAAGAGCAATTGAAATTTTTTACTTCGGAAAATACCTAGTAGCATTTTATTGCTGGTATAATAATAAAACCTATAGGAAAACCGTGTGCTTTTTACATCTACCCACTTATAACGTATAACAAAAATACATAAAGAATTTATAAAACATAAAAAAAAACAATAACTACTTCGGCTAAAAATAGTTTGATAATTTGCGTAGAAATAGAAAAGTCAATAAAACATAAAGAATATTTAATGTCTAGCTGGCCCTATATAGCTTCTATAAAGAAAATAAACCTCCCTAACGATGTCATCAGCGGAATTTGTAAACCTATAGCGTCTATTTTAAGCAAGGCGTTAATACGTCTAGTCTAAAATAAGATCTTTATCAAAAATAGTGTCAGATGTCAATGACCAGGCTAACATATTCATTATAGAGAACGTCTAGAATCAGCCTAATAGGTAAGCCACATGCTATACGGTGTATTATGGACATGATTTATTATCAGAGTCTATGTAAGGGCCACTAAAATCAGTGTACATATGCGCCGCCATTGTTACCTGCTCTGAAAAAACGATGGAGGCAACTGTTGAAAAATAAAGTACTGTTAAAACAATGGTGGCACACCATCAATTTCAAATCAATGGTGTATTCTAGAAAAGCCACATTTAAAAATATTTCTTTGTAATGTGTTTTAATATCAGGATTTAAGGGCTTGAAAATCATTTTCGTAACAGACATATTTATATAGGTAGCAGCAATAATAATATTCTAGAAAAGAGTTGGACAATAGATTTTTAAATCAAAACTAAGAGAAGTAACGATATATAAATGATTGGTTAGCTTTTGGGCGTTTAAGGTGGGAGTATCAACATGCTTGCCAACCTATAACCTATTTCGCGTATATTTATTTAATTTTTCTAGCTTTTACACAAAATTTAAATAAAATCATTATCGTCTTCATATTTTATAGGTAATAATTGACATATTAAATAAATATCAAGGAATTTCATTAAATATTTTAGGAAAATTGTATAGCGAAAAATATCGGGTACGATTTTTTTTAACATTATTATGTCATTCTTCTTTTACTAAGTATAGAATTCTCCCAAAATTAGCAATGAAATAAATTGAAATTTTTGTAATATGTCAGATATTACCTAAATATTGTACCGACGATATTGATTTTATTTAAATGTTAGTTAATCAAATAATAAACTAAAAAAAGCAACGCGAAATAGGTTATAGGTTGGCAATAGATGGAATGACGTTGAAAATTTCACGCCATCAATATTCATCCAATGAAATATAATCATTTCATAATGTTGCCATGGCAACCTTTGTATTTTTTCGGAAATTTTTTTTTGCTGGGGTACCCTGGAGGGTATTACAGTGGAAATTTTTTGACATAATATAAAGTGACAACAAGGAACTTTATAAAATTATTAACTGGAACTGTCAACAATCAACCAGTACGTTTTGTCAAACTTTTTATAATTTTAAATTTCTTTAATTAATGTTAGTTAATATTAAAGGAATAAAAACCACTAAACAATACAAAATAATTTATTTTTTAGATACATAATTTTTAGTTACAAAATGTAAATGTACCTTAAATCCTCTTTCTACCTCTTCCCTTTTCAATTGCCAATAATCCGATGGACAAATTCTATTGAATAAATGTCTATGTTTTAAATAATATAGGTAATATTTGGACAAAATTTTGTTAACTTCTTGTCCACGTAATAATCTGTATTTTATTGATTTTTTAAAAGATATTGCTGGATGATCGAGAACAAATTTTCTTCCTCTAATTCACTACCGCATTCGACAATGAGATCTTCCAAAAAAAAACATGTACAGTACGGTGATGGGTTCAAAATCATATGACTTCTCGAGGCAAAAGTCAGTAAACTGTCGCCAAACACTTGCTTTAGATTTTTTTGTATTAGCAGGTGTTAAACCCCTCAATTTATTGCTTAACTTCTTCCATATTATTTTGACCAAAGCGATTCATCTTGTGATCCCTATCTGCACTTCATAAACCAACACTAAATTTTAAAAATTGCGATCTTGTGCTGCGGTTACTCTTATATAGGCACAACTACAACTGACATATTTTTTTCTTAATTTGACATTTAAAGTAATTTCAAAGCATTCTATATTTTATTGACGTATAACTGTCTTATAACAAATATCTATTATAAAATCATTTTGTTGTGAAATTTTCTTACCAAATACCATTCGAAATCAAATTATACCTTAAAAATTTTTCTCGCACACGAATATTTTAAGAAAATTTTCTCTCGCCTCCGGCTCGAAAAAATTTTCAAAATATTCGTGTGCTCAAAAAAATTTCTGGATATAATTTGACTTCTAGTGGTATTACAAGTGAGAATTCCATCTTAAGCGGTTAAAAGCGCCAAATAAAATATAAACCTTAGAGGGGAAAAAGCCAAACACATTTCTAAACTAAAGAGCATTAAATATAAAATGCACTTTCAGTTTATGACCTATATTTTTTCGCTAGCGACAGCACACGCAGCTAGAATTTGGATTTTATTTGAAGCATTATTCATCCAACATATGAGTTTTGTTGTTGTTGCCAGTTTTTTGCAGAAGCACTATATGGCCCTGACTGGAGAATTTCCAGAACTAGAGTTCTACAGGATCGTCGATTCTCCAGGCGAGCCGAGTAGCCACTTAAGTTTACTGAGGATTTAGAGGACATAACGCCCGAAACGTAATTTTTTAGAGTTTAGGAAGGTAAACTTTGTTAACGTGTTTTTATTAAACATTGTAAGTAATAAAGCAATTATTTTTATTATTGCGCTAGTTTTGCATTTCTTAGTTGCAAAACTTGTTCTTTGAACGAGAAAGAGGCCAAACTTTGTTTTTGAATAATTTTATTTGAATTATTATTTACTAAATTAGTTAATTCTAAAGGATTTTTTTTTACTTAATGTAGATACTTTTATAGAATTTTTGCAATTAATTTTTTTTCAACAACTTATCAGCGGCTTTTCACGTTTCCCTTAAAACAACTTATCCTGCAAAAACCGAGTTTTGCATATAATGTACTCATATGTCAGTCCAACTGGGTTATTCTTAGAACAGGTGAAATGAAAAAAATTAATTTACAAAAAAAAAAACAGAATATTAGAAAGGCGTGGACTGATTTTAGCGATGCAAATGACAGAAACCGCTAAAAATATTTATTAAATAAAGTTTTAAGTGTTCCCGTAGAATTTTATGTGGAAACAATCATAATATTAACAATGGCAATAATTCTATTATTGGTAATAATTATTAAAAACAAGGTTCTCTTTGTACATTTTATTATAAATAAAATCTCACCTGAAAAAGAAAGGTATAAATAATACAGATAACAATTAATTATTAAAATTAATTCTAAGAAGCCAAACAAGTCCAATGTCTTGAAATTAGTTTTTCCGAAAACTTCTTAAAATTGGATAAATGTTTTCAAGAGACTCTTTAATCTCTTCCCTGGATTTTCCTCCAGTAAATACAATTTTTCCATTTACAAAAATAAGCAGGACTATTTTAGGTTTTATCATTCTGTAAATTAATCCTGGAAAAAGTTCGGGTTCATAACTAAAAAAAAATATAAAATCAATAGTTAAAATACGCATAGGTAGGTAATAGGTACCTAGTACCTATACATAATAATTAATGGAAATTTCAAAAATGATAAAATTAAGGCAAAATTACAGTGAAGTAATTTATATTTAAATTTATATTTATTCCTAATATTAAAAACTAAATATCTCGTCTAGAAAAAATAAAGTACCACAATCTTATACCCATTTTTATGAATATTAAAATGTAGGTATTTATTATTTTTATTAATTCAACAGTTCTTTGCTTACCTACCTACTGAATTGTCCATGCATCTGGTGTAAACTTTCTAACTTTATTGGAAATCGTAGATCACAGGTGGCCACTAAGTTTTGTATTTTAAAATTGGCGAATTGAATCTAAAATAGAAACAGATACCTACTTATTTGTAAATCTTTTAATTTTGAAAAACTACAGTGAAACTTATTGCGATTACAAACTGGGGACGGGGGTTAAGGGGATCAGTGGTCATAAATGAGTTAGTGAGTAATAACCCCCTCGGTGTACCCAGTTTAAAATTGCAGGAGATTCCAAACTTTTACAACGACTAAGTTTTCAAAACTATTAGGTAATGAATATTAAAAATTATAACAATTAAATTTTTAGGTTTATATATTGATGAAAATTTAAGTTGGAAAAAACATATTGAATATTTAGGAAGTTACATTCTCACCAATAATTGGCATTTTATTTAAAGCAAAAAATTATATATCGTTAAAATATTTAAAAAGTATATACCTATATGTATTATTCTTGGCTTTATTCAAAATTACAGTATATTATTTCAATTTGGGGATCAGCGAATTTAACTACACTTCAGCCATTAAAAAAACTACAAAACAAAATAATTAAATGCATACATAAACTTCCTTTTTTAGAACCACCTATAAATTTGTATGAACCAAATGGATATTTAAATTTAGAAAAGCTTTATAAATTAAAACTATGCATTCTAATACAACACTCTATTATTATTAAAGAAAAACAATCGAATATAATATTTCCTTCGACCAACATTATTCACATCACGAGACAAAATCATCATATTCAAACACCAATGGTAAACATACATTTGGCCAAAAATCAATATTATATAAAGGAATAACAATTTACAACAGTTTGCCGAAAAAAATTAAAGAAATATCAAAATTATGGACTTTTAAAAAAATGTTTTTTTAAAACTTTAATGCATTTATTAATATTTTTTTTTGTAAATGGTTATTATATATACCGTAAAATGGGGTGACTTTGACCGATTTTGTACTTTGACCCTATAAAAATCATATTTTAAATTATGCTACATTTTTGTGTGTGCAAGTATATTATGGGTTTCGCTGTTCACTTTAAGTATGCTACATAAAAATTGCAAAAAAAATCGTCATAACTTGAAAAAAAAATAAAAAGTGACTTTGGTCAAGTTCTGTAAAGGAGTTTTGCATGTTAAAAGTATTTTCTGTGCAATATGGGTGAATTTGACCAAATAAAACACAGTTTAGTAGATGTATGTTAAAAAGTGAAATATAATCATAAACATAAAACAGAAATACACCAAAATAAAACAAAAGAAGGGGTTTTTAAACCGAAAAAACCTAAATTCTAGTACTTATTCCAAAAAACGTACAGGGTGACACAAGCAAACCCCAATGAATATTTTTTTATGTTTTTGGTCAAATTCACCCCAGCGGTCAAATCCCCCCCATTTTACGGTATATATATTTTTTGAATAATTTCGATGGAGTTATTAATAGGTACTAAACATGGTTTTTATTATTTGTGAATTTATATATTGTATATTCTCTGTAATAAACTTTTTTAAGTTGGTTGAAAATAATAAATAAAAAATTTTAAAAAAAATTAAACTGTCGAATTTTCTTTTGGTTATTCATTCCACTTTTATTATAAAAATGGAACTGATGTTATATCGTAATTTTTTATTACTTGAGTTAATCCTTTTTCTCAACTGTCATTTATTACCCAGATCTACGAATCGCTATTCTGCCGAAACTAGTTCTCATATTAGTACATAGAACTAGTGTTGCCGCGAGACGAGATAAAATGGGTCTCTCGTCTTGTCGAGAGAGGGCGAGACGAGACGAGAGACGACCTTCTCTCGTCTCGTCTCGCTTCTCTCGTGATTTAAACCAAATATTGTAAAAACCAAGCAAAATTTTAAAGCGTTTAGGTTAGGTTCTATCATATTTGACATAAATTGTGTGCAATATATGTCAAATATGACAGAACCTAACCTAAATGCGTTAAAACTTTGCTTGGTATTTACTACAGGGTGGCCCATTAGTGCGACATAGGTCAATATCTCCTGTACCACTAAGATAGCGGAAAACTTTTGACGAAGCTTATTAAGGGTTAAGAGGTGCCTCCTATAAAATTATTTTTGTCTATACAGGGTGCTCCAAAACACCAGCACGGTAAGAAATTTCCATTTCCAAGATATTGACTTATAAAAAATGTCATTTTTGAGTTTCGACAGATCAGTACGTCTTAGAGCAAAACGGCTCAGATGTCCCTATCTTCCATTTTTATTATCTTCCCAAAAAAATCACCTTCCGGTTAAACCGGAAGAACTATATTTCCTGCTTTCGAGTTACATCCGGTTTAGCCGGAAGTTTGATTGATTTGGAAAGATAGTGAAAATGGAAGATATAGACATATGCGCCGTTTTGCTCTAAGATGTACTGTTAGAAAGCTATAGGTTGTCAAAACTTAAAAATATAATTTTTCAAAAGTCAATATCTTGGAAACTATATTAACTATAGTAAATTTATGTAGAATCAGCAAATTTATAAAAAAAAATTTTGGGACACCCTGTCTATTATGAGATTTTTAAAATCTTCTTAAATTCCTCTTATCAAAAATATATAATGTCCATATTTGGACCGACGGTTTTCGAGTTATTTGACTGCAAATAATTTTATCCAGCGATAAAACGTCATAATAATATTTGGGACACCCTGTCTATTATGAGATTTTTAAAATCTTCTTAAATTCCTCTTATCAAAAATATATAATGTCCATATTTGGACCGACGGTTTTCGAGTTATTTGACTGCAAATAATTTTATCCAGCGATAAAACGTCATAATAATATTATATATTCTGAATGGCCAGGCACGGCTAACTAGATGAAACTATTTGCAGTTAAATAAGTCGAAAACCGCTGGTCCAAATATAGACATTATGTATATTTTTGCAAAGAGGAATTTAAAAAGATTTAAAAAAGCTCAAAAAAGTTACGTTTTTTGCTCGAGAGAGATCGAGAGAGACGAGAATTTCTCGACGAGAGAGGGTACTTCTCTCGTTTCATCTCGGAGCTTTATACGAGAGAAAATATCTCTCTCGTCTCGTCGAGAGAGGGCCAGACGAGACGAAAGACGAGAATCTCTCGTCTCGGCGGCAACACTACATAGAACTATTTATTATTATGACGTAAAGCTTAACCCCGAATTACTTTTTTCCAATTACTGATGATGACCTTCTCTAAGGTCGAAACATGTCTACTTTGACGTGAGGACTTTTCAAATTTTTTATTAAAAATATTTGTGGTCTACAGACTTTTTATTTTTCATTTAAAAATGTGACCACTGAGAAAATGGACTACTTCTTGAACCATATCTCAATTATGTTTAAGTGTAGTATAATTAATCAGAAATAATACATTCTAGCTGTTGTTTTTCTTCAAAAGAAAAATGCCGTAGGTGATAAAATTCCACGGAATAGAAACAAAGGCATTAATGAACATTTTTTCGAGGTCCTACTTAACCTCTGACATTTACGCAGCCTGAAATTTAATTTACTCATTTTGTTGGAAAATATTATTTTATTGTCTCGAAGAGGAATATTAAAAATAAGAATAACATTAACGCGGCATAAGTGACAGGTTAATGGAAAAATGGGTATACAACAAAAGAAAGTAATTAAACAATATTGGTTTTGGTAACTTTTTTGTTTTTAATCAGATTTTTTCAGTTCTGTTACCAATAGATAATTTCATTAGGAATCCGCTGTACATTTTAATATCTTCGATAGCAAAAGAATTCGAAAAAATTTTAAAATTAAGAATTGAAAATTATTTGGAAAAATTACAATTTTATTTCTAATAAACAGTTTGGGTTTCAAAAAAATAAATCAATACAAAACGCTATTTGCTATCAAACAGAACAAATATTTGATGCATTAGATTCTAATAAAAAACCTTGTATTGGTATTTTTCTAGATTTAGCAAAAGCCTTTGATACAGTTAGCCATAATTTACTGTTAAAAAAGGTTAAAAATATTGGATTCAGAGGAAAGCGGAGGAAAGCAATAAGAATTAATTAAAAAATATCTGAAAAATAGACCAACTTATGTTCAAATAGATAAAAAAAAGCGATCCAAAAGTATTTAAGTATGGTGTTCCTCAAGGAACAATTTTAGGACCATTATTTTTTAATATTTATATTAACAACTTATTTGGTATAAAATTGCGATAGGCAAATTCATAGTTTTGCAGACGATACTACAATTTTTTATACCGATACAAATTGGGACAACTTAAATAATAAAATTTAAAAAGATTTTAAAATTATAAAAAATTGGTTTGATAACAATTTGTTAACAATTAATTTTAATAAAACAAATTATATTCTTTTTACTTTAAACCTAAAAAACCTACCACGAAATAGTAGGTAGGTATTCAAATAAATGAAGACATTCAAATTTTTAAAGTTAATAAAATTAAATATTTAGGAATTATTTTTGACAGTAAATAAATCGAAATTTTCACTTAGAATAGGTAGGTACTTAATTAAAAAATTAAGAAGTTTACTACCGATTTTTAAAAACATTAAAAAAATTTTAAATGTAAGATATATGGAAATATTATATTACGCGTTAGTTAAAACTCATTTCGGAATTTTAGCTTGGGGAGGAATAAATAGAACTTTAGTTAAAAAATTAAAAATATTACAAAAAAGGTTTCTAAAAATTATATTCAAGTAAGATTATCTTTATCCTTCAAAAGAATTATAATCAGAAACAAAAAAGTTGAACATAAGACAACTTTACATTTATAATATCTTTAATATATATATTTAAAAATAAAAACCTTATAAAATTTAAAAACCATAATCATAATACACGTCATAAAAATGAAATAACCATAAAACCTAAAATAAATAAGTCAATAGGACAAAAAAATTTCAAATATTTATGTTTTTATTTAAACGATTATTTACCAACAAAAATTAAAAAATGGATTTCATTAAAAAAAATTTAAGTCGAAATAAAAACATGGATATTAAAAATATTTGAAAATATTTTCAGAAATGCTTTAATTAATTAATATTGTTCGGAATACTTTATATACCTAACTAATATTTTTTATTTAAAAATTATAAATTAATGGGTAATTTTATTAAAGGTAATATATTTCTTCAAAAAAAAAACTGCGTTTATACTATAAATTAACATTTTTACTTTAAAACTTAATTTTTAATGCATATTTATGATTTAAGTATGACTTTACATATTAAAACAAAACCTAACAAGCTCAGCTTCAGGGGATTGAAGAATAAGTTTATAGAAGACAACATAAACATATTTATTATATTATTAAATTTTAAATAAACTTATTATTATAAATGAAGAGTAATATTCGATTGGGCGATCACAAGGGGTTAATCACAGTGTGTTTTGGTTCCAAGTAACACCTTGTGGAGAAATTGGGACTGTTACTTTTTATACCTATAATAATTATAGGATTCTTGTTTTCCTAACATTTTGTCGGTTAAATCAACACATTCTCTGTATTTTCAGAATAGACCAAATTGCCAAATTTTGTAAAAAAGATTCTGCAAATTATATAGGAACGGCGACGGATCGAGGATTTGCCTTTGTCTCCGGATTGTCGAAAACGAAATTACAAGAGACCAACAGCCAGATTCCCCAAATGCGCGTATCAGTACATTGAAGATAACCTTCTAGACGCAGTGGTCTTACTTGTTCCCTTAACACATGAACAATAACTTATATTCATCCATAATATATTTAGATTGGCCTGCGTATAGTCGAGATTGAAACCACAATGAACATTTTTGGTATAAAAACAGTTATTCATCATTGCCTTATGCAACGCTAGAGCTAACTAACAATAGTCACTTCTAAAAAATATAAATTAGCAAACCCGAATTTACAGGTTTAACCTTCGGTTTAACTATTCAAGGAGAGCAAGGGGTGTTTCAACAACGTAAAAATTTACGTTCAAGATACAGAAAACCATATCTACCTACTTACCAAACCTAAAATTAGTGAAGATGGTAAACATATTTCACAACTAATTTGCGAGCTAATTTGCATAATATTAGTAAATTAAAAATAGGTATACACCGACTAGCAGTATCTACATACTAACAACTCTACCTAATTACCACACAAAATCATAAACACTTACATTAAATCCCAGTTTTTGTATTATCCTAGCAAACTTCTTCGATGCCAATAACGAATCGTGTTCATTTCTTGACCCTGTGCAAACAATTTTACCGGATCGAAAGATTAATGCGGTGGTACGGGGCTCTCTTAACCTCATTATGAGACCATGAAATCTACTTGGGTTATATTCCGAATTTCTTGTCCGAGCATTTATTTTTGTTAGGTCTAAAGTAGTAAAAAGATCTACTGTCGAAACACAGTTTCTAGAAGAAAAAAAAATTTTACAAGTACTGATTTGCAGGCCCTCACTCTTTAGTGAACCCAGCATAGGTATATTTAATGAGAAGCAAAAAAATATAAGAACAAGTCTCTAATTAACGATACATAGTAGGTACCTACTAAAAATTTTAATCTGCTTGTAGGTAGGTACCTACACTTATCTAGTTACTTATAATTGAGGTTATAATCAATAGGTTTCTAGTTAGTTAGGGTATTGTTTTATGTCCAACAATTTATGATTCTTGTCATGTAAACAAGGCTTTGTAAAGCAATTTTTTAAATAATAAATTTATGGCTGAAATCTCCGTATGTTGATAACTTTTGTCCGATAGAATACATAAAGTAGTTAATTCACATAAATTGTATGTAGGTACTTACTGTATGGTAATGTTGGTGTGTGGTTCCCCTGCTGCTGCTCCTGGGATTATTACAGTGAGCAGAGATCGATTTGGAGCTACAATCTAAAAGAAATATTTTGCCTTAAGTACCTACGTACCGCATCCAACTGAGGGTATTAGGTATCTGTCCTCCTGCCTTTATAAAATTAAGTAGGTACCTATTATTTTATTTTTCAAAAAGTTTGGGACTCTTTATTACATTTTTAGTACACAACAATAATATGATGAAATACTCGGGACATAGGCTTGCATAATTTGATGATAAAAGAATGGCATAAATAACCAATGCATTTTAGGAACTATTGTAACTTTTCATGGTTTTGTTAAAAATGATGTAATCCTGTGTAACAATTCGAGTCTCCGGTCAGTACTGGTCTTTATGATTTCTTATTTTAACCATTAACAACTAAAAAATAAAGGACCAAAAATACAATAACTCACCAGATTTACAGGTTGCGATATGGGTGGAATAGAAGCTGGAGGAGTCCAGTCAGGAACAGGAACAGCTGGAGTGAATTTTACAGGGGAACTAAGCATATTTTTTAAATGCACATCTGTCTCTTTACTGTGATCCTCCATTTCGACGTCTTTATCAGCTTATTTTCATAACAATGGTGAAAAACTACCAGTTTTTCCAGAAAACTAGTGGTTATTCTGTTTCTAGGTGTACAAGTACAACGTAAAAGTAGGGTTAACATTAAATGACATATGTCATCACAACAAAAATTAAGGGACTTTCTCCCAACACGTTTTCGATTTCGGCAAAAAAATTAGTTAATTATTTTAAAAGTTGTAAAGCGCAGATAAAAAGCTAGGTAAAAATAGTGCTACTTGTACATTTGGTAATTATCTATTATACGCACACCACGCCGATTTTGGTGATTTTTTCAGGAAACACGTATTTCGATGCGTAGATTCCGAATCCGAAAACGAAAGTTGTCGGAAAAGCTTAGTTTCCGAGATATTTCCTTTTTAAGTTACGATTTTTCATGGGTTTGTTTACATCGTGTTTACTTGGGATTTTTATCGTTTTTCAGCCACCTCTCACTACTTTTTAGGTTACACAGGATATATACTAATTTAAATCGTGGTTAAAAGAAGGAAAATGCGCGTGAAAACGCGCATTTTCTTTCTTTTAACCACGATTTTCCACTATGGGAAGCCATCGAAGAAACGAGGTTAGGGTATGTTTAAGTTTTAGATTTTATGTTGGTAACCATGAGTAATATTTGGTGCGAAATATTTATATTTAAATCAATCTAGTGGGCGCTCTTTTTTCAATTTTTTTCGTTTTTAAAAGTGCTTTCCACTACTGTCTTTTTATTTAGGTTAAATTAAGGAACTTTTGAAAACGTGAGTTTATAATTAATTAGAAACAATATATTTAACAAGAAAAATGAATATTGCCTATAAAATGAGGTTGCACTTTGTTTTCTTCTTCTTTTGGTTCACACAATACTTGCCGCAGCGGAACTTTAGAGTATATTTATTTAACTTGCAAATATTTGAGCACTTTCCACAATTAATTTTAGATACAAATATTCCGAGCTCCATAAATAATCAATAAGCGGCAAATAAGCATTATAGTGGAGTTAAAAGATGTCCCTATCGTGTTATCCCGTTTGCACTTTGTTGCTAAAATGTACGACCCCTTTTATATCATTCCTTATACCTTAAGGAAGCAAAATTGACTTGTCGTCCAAAAATCGTACCATGCAGGGGGCGGTCGGGGGCGGTTTTCCAAAAAGTACCAATTTTTTTTTTTTGCCTTTTTTACATCTATAATACCTGATCATCAACCTGCTTAAATCTTATTTCAAAATCTTAATTAGAAATATATTTTTTTTAATTTTAAAAACATCGCGCGCCGTGCTTGTATATGGAGCGCTTTAATGAATAACCGCTCGCCCTGAAAACCCATAATTGTGATAATTTGTAACTCGCCATAACTCCAGAATCCTTTGACTTATCAAAAAAATACTTGCCATAAACGTTGTAGATAAAACATCAGGGATTACAATGGTTTTTTAAAATTATCAGTCCGATGAACAGTTTCGTCAAAAAATTGAAAAATGTCAAACCATATCACCGTAAGCGTGGTCAACCGTGCGGATGCGATGAAGGATCAGATTGCCGTCGTAAAGCCATGAAAAACGACCGTATGTTATATCGCGCGCATAAGTTCGATATTCGTTTAATATCGCGTTTTCAATAGTGTTTAGTCTAGAATTCCGTGCCGAGTAGCCGCCGCGCCGTTAATTTTGAAGCTAGACCAACAAATATTGGATTGTGGATTTCCATTTTCTATCTTATAGCAATATTTTTTGACTTACTTTTATTTTAACCAACAATAGTTGTTATATTTTATTAGGGTGTGTTGTATGCTGTGAAGTTATAGTTCTTATCTATACATTGGACTTAATGGGCATTGCTAAAAGTTGAAAGTGTTTTACAGATGCCCTGCATTAAATGACTGTTGTAATATAGTTGTTATTAACCTTTCCGTGGCCGAGCGGGGTATTTTAGGTACCCCAGATGCGGTTTTTTTAAAATTATCTTCCAAACAATTTTTTTGTAATTTTTTTCCCTCCAGGTAATCCTAGAAAAATATATTACAAAGCAATTTTTTTATAAAAATACTCAATTTAACTTCAATTTTACACAAAAAACTGCTTGCAGCGTATCGAAATCGTCGACCGGCCGAAAACGGCGAAAACGTAAAAAAAATTCATTTTTTTGTTACTCTTAGGGATAGAAAGACTAAAATATCATGTAGTGCATGCAATAAACCCATTTGCAACATACACAGAGAAGAAAGTAAAAAAAATATTATGTCCCGATTGTAAAAATAATGAGGAAGAGTAAATATTAATTTATTGTAAAAATTAAAAATGTTTTATTAAAAATGAATTATTAGTGTTTTATTGTACATCTTTGCACACCATCATGCATCATTGACAAAAGATCATGCAGTATTTCAATGGGGTATCATAGTTACCCCACACGGCCGAAAATGTAACTTTTTGTAGCATGGCCACGGAAAGGTTAAGGAGAAAGTTTAAGTTTTCAGGTAAGATTTTTTTTAATAACAGTATAGTGCCTTTTAATGTTTATATACGACACTTTTTATTGAAACAATTAAGCAATGGATTTTGAAAGCAGTACCAGTTCAGTGAGTGAACTACAGTCCAAAATTAAATTAAGACCACTTTAAAAAACTATCAATCAAAACACAAGGCAACATATTTAATTCCCAATTATCTGACATTTGCCAACAATCAGGAAATAGTAATATCCCGACCAAAATCTAAACAAAGATTTATTGAATGTACAAAGGTACTTATTGATATTTGTCAAGGAAATGATGCAAAGTTGTTGCATATATTTTTAAATTTGAATAATTAAAAAGAGCGAGAACATTTAAATTGGCATAAAACTTGCTACAAAACGTATACCAGCACAAATAATATTAAATCATATAAATCAAAGTATGCAAAAATATTTACTAACCCACTCCCAGTAGATATACCCCTGAAAAAACATTTTTACGAACTCAATTTGATGTACAAAGGTGCATATTTTGCCAAAAACGTTTACAAAATCAAAAACTATGCCAGGTAATGAGCAAAAACATGGAAAATAAAATTAAAAGTATAGCGCGAGACAATCCAATATTTCATTCCAGAATTGGCGGTATAGTAGACTGTAAAGATACAGATGTTTTGGTACTATTGGCTCACTTTAAAGATATTCTGACTTCAGAAATTTGGATGAAAATTGGAGCTAAAGAAAGCCAACGATCCATTGTAATTCATGAATTAAAAATGGAGAGTTCCATAATCAAATGTCTACCAGCCTTTCACGCACTCACAGGTTGTGATACAACTAGTCAGTTTGTGGGACTAGGCAAAAGAACATGCTGGAAAGTCTTCTTATCACATTATAATCTACTAGCTAGAGTTGGTAAAGAACAGTACCTACTTAGAAGAAGTCTTTAATGACGTAGTTAAATTTGTAATTCGTTTATATAGGTACTACAAAAATGAAGATATCAAATGTATAAATGCTCTTAGAGGAATTTTAGCATCCTCCAAACCTGTGAGTAAATTGCCTCCAACCAAAGATAGTCTAAGACAACACTGTCGCCCTGTCCACTATCAGACCAAAATATGGCTGGACAGTACTATGCCAAGGTCACCTTTACCGGACTTATCAAGTTGTGGCTGGAATATTGCAAACGGTAAACCAGTGCCTGTATTAACAACCGACGCAATACTACCGGAGGATACTTCAGTTCTAAATACTTGCAACTGTAAAAAGGTACCTACACAAAGTTTGTTATTTTTTACTATAGTTAAATTTTAAATTGCTACTCTATTTTAGATTGCACTGGCTTACTGTGTTCCTGTAAAAAAAACAAATAAATTGCATTGGCTCCTGCAAATGCATGGCTGACTCTGACTAAAAACTCTAAGAATCTTTCTTTTGGAATAAATATGTTTATTAATAAATAGATTCTTTAGGGGAAGATTTTACCCAAGCCTTTTATTATTAGGTATATAAAGAGCATTTGTCTGTTTTCCGATTTCTATACTTGTTCCTGTAAATAGGTTCAACAAAAAAATGTTCTGTAAGTATCACCCTTTTTTCTTTATTTTCGTTAAATAACACCCGGATTCTCCCCGATTAATAGTAGTGTTATTTTCAAGTATCCTGCAACACGCTGATACACACAATCAAAACCACAATGAAATTTTAAGGTTATTCTCTATCTCTACTGAGCAACCATGACCTTAACACCTGAAAAAACACTAGTATAGGTACTCTAGGTAGATCAGGTACCTACTTATAGACAAATCCCGAACGTATAAAGCCTGTTTTCTGTTTTTCTTTATAAAAAAAATTAAATAGTACCATTTTTCATTTTTTGTAAACACCCTATATGTACAAAAACTTGGACAACTACCAATTTTTCTAATAAAAAAAAAGTTCCTTTTAGTAACAACTTATTAATTAATATTAATATTGAAAAAATTTAGAGAAACATAAATTAATTTCAAATTAAATTATTCAAAACAACATTACTAACCGTTTACAAAATATAATCCCTTAATTTTATAAGGAACTAACTTATAATGTAATAATTGCATTCCAATCACACCAAAAGCGAAGGAAAACCGAACTTATGCGCGCGATATAACATACGGTCGTTTTTCATGGCTTTACGACGGCAATCTGATCCTTCATCGCATCCGCACGGTTGACCACGCTTACGGTGATATGGTTTGACATTTTTCAATTTTTTGACGAAACTGTTCATCGTACTGATAATTTTAAAAAAGCATTGTAATCCCTGATGTTTTATCTACAACGTTTATGGCAAGTATTTTTTTGATAAGTCAAAGGATTCTGGAGTTATGGCGAGTTACAAATTATCACAATTATGGGTTTTCAGGGCGAGCGGTTATTCATTAAAGCGCTCCATATACAAGCACGGCGCGCGATGTTTTTAAAATTTAAAAAAATATATTTCTAATTAAGATTTTGAAATAAGATTCAAGCAGGTTGATGATAAGGTATTATAGATGTAAAAAAGGCAAAAAAAAAATTGGTACTTTTTGGAAAACCGCCCCCGACCACCCCCTGCATGGTACGATTTTTGGACGACAAGTCAATTTTGCTTCCTTAAGGTATAAGGAATGATATAAAAGGGGTCGTACATTTTAGCAACAAAGTGCAAACGGGAATCTTTTTTAGAAGGTATTATCGGGTTGGTAAACTCTACTATTAGTTAATACTAAAAATTCAGTGAAATTCATTTTTTGGAATAGCGTCCTAATAAAAACCAAACTTAATAATGAAAATAAAGCCGCATTGGTTGGTAGCGTCATTTAAAAACGAAAAAAATTAAAAAAAAGAGCGCCCACTAGATTGATTTAAATATAAATAGTTTCGCACCAAATATTACTCATGGTTACCAACATAAAATCTAAAACTTAAACTTACCCTAACCTCGTTTCTTCGATGGCTTCCCATAGTGGAAAATCGTGGTTAAAAGAAGGAAAATGCGCGTTTTCACGCGCATTTTCCTTCTTTTAACCACGATTTAAATTAGTATATATCCTGTGTAACCTAAAAAGTAGTGAGAGGTGGCTGAAAAACGATAAAAATCCCAAATGTAAACAAACCCATGAAAAATCGTAACTTAAGAAGGAAATATCTCGGAAACTAAGCTTTTCCGACAACTTTCGTTTTCGGATTCGTAATCTACGCATCGAAATACGTGTTTCCTGAAAAAATCGTCAAAATCGGCGTGGTGTGCGTATAATAGATAATTACCGTACATTTTTACAATTTTACAAAGTACCTAATTAGTTACCTATATTCTCCAAAAAATAATTAAAATCCCGGTGTTGGATGATAGTAAAATATAATGGTGCATGCGCTAGATTATTAAGGTTGTCACGTTTCTCCAGAACTCGAAACGAAAGTAAAGTTCAAATGCTATGTTATCAACTAGGCTAAAAACAAACATTATTAATTTTTATTAAAAGGCTGTTTTATTAGTATTTGTGTAACTTCTTAGAAAAAGTAAAGGTGAGTCTTCTATTACCATATTTTCAAAAATGTATAGAATAGAGGAGAAAAGCATCGAAAAATTGAATCCGATTCCGATATTATTATTGCATCGCTACCGGAAAATTATTTATTGTGACAGATATATCCCCGTAAGCTTGTTCCTAGACTCATAAAAATGCGGATCGGCGACATAGCATATAAAGCTGACTTTTAGACAATATTTTAAATTTCGCGTTGTTGTCTTATGCGGAAATAGAAAGCGCAAAATGACTTGGACCTGTTATTGCCAAAGATATGGTCGAGAATGAATAAGAATTTATATTATCTTACCTATCGTAAAGAAGCGTGAAAATTATTATTGTAGCATCGTGTGTGTATAAAGTCTGGAAACGGCTTAATAACATCATCACAATTTACTAGCCGATTTAAACCAAATTTGGTACAGTTGTGTAAGAGGATCTAACGCACCGAATGACGATATTGGCGTTGTTGCCAGCTTTTTAGTTTGTCTGGAATTCGAACGAATTTTATATTTTTAAATATAACACCCAGTATATTTTTACATTTTTAAATTCCACATAAAATTATAATTATTTTTTATTAAATGCATTATTAGTCTATACTTCATAGTTTCCGAGATATTGACTCTCGAAAAGTGACATTTTTGAACTTTGACAGCTTATAACTTTCTAACAGTACGTCTTAGAGCAAAACGGCTTACATGTCCCTATCTTCAATTTTTATTATCTTCCCAAAAAAATCAACTTCCGGTTAAACCGGATGTAACTCAAAAGCAGGAAATATAGTTGTTCCGGTTTAACTGGAAGTTAATTTTTTGAGAAGATAATAAAAATTGAAGATAGGGACATGTAAGCCGTTTTGCTCTAAGACGTACTGTTAGAAAGTTATAAGCTGTCAAAGTTCAAAAATGTCACTTTTCGAGAGTCAATATCTCGGAAACTATGAAGTATAGACTAATAATGCATTTAATAAAAAATAATTATAATTTTATGTGGAATTTAAAAATGTAAAAATATACTGGGTGTTATATTTAAAAATATAAAATTCGTTCGAATTCCAGACAAACTAAAAAGCTGGCAACAACGCCAATATCGTCATTCGGTGCGTTAGATCCTCTTACATAACTGTACGAAATTTGGTTTAAATCGGCCAGTAAATTGTGATGTTATTAAGCCGTTTCCAGACTTTATACACACACTGTATATGACAAGTGTGTAACTGTTTTTTATATTAGAATACATAGGCTATGATGGCCGCTTTGCTTTTATAAAAAGGCTTTTAATACATCTTACCGCTGTGTCGGGATTGCTTGGGTTATGGCTGTCCGTAGAGGACTAGCAAGGACGAAACGGCCGTTGTGGTCTACCCCGCCCCCAGGGTATCCATTGTGCTTGTATCGCTGTGAATTCCAATATAAAAAATTCACAGATCTTGCATCTTACGCAAGTATCATAGGCGTATTGAAAATACCTACCACATAATATATTACTTAAACAACCGGATTGCATTTATTTATTGTAAACATCCGAAGGGACACACTTTCGGATTCAGGATCTCCCATATTTAAATTATTTTTGGCCAACGCTTTGCATACAATCATAGACAAGCGAGTTGCGCGCTCTCAAGGATAGATAGGCAACTTAACATACTAAATTGGTTCCCTGATAGCGCCACATGCGACCGGGGGAAAAACTAAATATAGTCGTGGTGGGGGTAGGCGCCAAGCATAAAAATTTAAATTTTATTATTACTTTGAATTCAAATTTTCGCGCTTCCAACTTAACGGAAAAGTTTGAAGCGCGAAACATCTGATTCAAGTTAAAATAATTTGGGAGAACGAAAGGAAATTATAACAATGATATGGCGACAAGATTTATTAATATTAGATATTTACATAAATATGGTTTACATAAAAAAACAGCTTACATTATTATATTATTATTTTCTGTAGATTTTTCTAACAATTCCGTGTTATTTTCAAAGTTTTTATTTAATAAACTAGTTATTGTACCTTGTAGTTCATTAAGTTGTGAAGTAAAGTTTCTTTCTATATCTTTAATAGCTTTCGCTGTACTTTCCAATCGTTGGGCGACATTAATGAAGTCTTCAGGAGGTTCCACGCTCTTGTTAATTGCCTTGGTTTTTCTTCCCGATTTCTTTGGTCGCGACATATTAAATATGTACCTATTTACGATTCTCAAACTACCGACTGCGCCATGTTAAGTTTATAAATTATATATGAATAATTATTTAATAATAACTTTATTTTTTATATATTTTACAAATCAATCATAAAATGACAATGATAATCTTTCACCAGTCCAGGTAAGACTTCAGGATCTGTCACAACAAGCCATATTTTTATCTTTCTCGCACATATTATGCAGGTACAGAGCGAGAGAGAGGTACAGAATGTTGGCCATGCTCATTCTAAATGAATATTCTGTTCCTACCAACGTTAGGAGATGAACAACCTTATAAAACAAAATTCCTACAATAGCGCCACTAGCGACCGGGGGGCTAAATTAAACGAACAGGGACGACCTTCACCATTTAAGTTATCCTAGCCTGACGGCAATAATGACGTTGTCAAAATCGAAATTGAAACAATCAAATCGCGGTTATCATGATATCGACTAACATGGACACCTGAAAATTTTAAAAATTACGAAAACGTTATCTGATATCAATGAAATTTAGACGAATAAAATCTATTTGCACTGTCGTAGATTAAATTTTGAATGATACACGTTCGATATGAACTTTGGTAATGAAACTTGTGCAATTAAACCACTCGGTGTATATATATTTATTTTAGGATTTACATAATAATATATATGTGATACAATCTTGACTAATTATTCTTAATTGATTTATTGGTTTATTTTTTTAAATTCCTACAATTTATCATAGCTCCCAATTAATAAGAATTACTCTAGCCGGTTCAACGCTTGGCTTATTACAGATCCTGTAAGAATATAGAACAATATTATAATGATAAACTACTTTTTATTATGTCCAAATAAAGTTATATTCAAACACACAGTATAATATTTTAAAACCAAACGTATCGTCTCGGTAATTTCGTGTAACACTCAACTCATAACGTTTTCCTATATCTAACTTAAGAGGTATACATGACGTAACATAAACAAAGTAATCTAAATGGGTTTTGTCGAACGAGATCCCATAAGGTCTGTGTGTCGTATTTCAAGAGCGTCAGCGTAATTAATTTCTTACAATCCGCCGTGTTATTTATGTCCTTAATTTAGGCCTATATGCAACTTTGACCTACGCACACCGCCAAGCAAAGGCCGACGCGGTCGACTAATCTCTAACAGTTACACGCACTTGTCCGATATGCCACAATATTCGCTTTTAATTATTTTCGCGGACACTCTGTATTATCTTCTATTAATTTTATGTTTTATTTCTAGATCCTACCAAAATGGCTCAACGTGGCCGTGTTGTTAATTTGTACAAAAATGTAAGTGTAGACTTGTAGGTAGATCATTATATTCATCTATCTAAATAAACTATATTTTCCAGCTTCTGCATTTGGGCAAAGACTGGCCAGCAGGATACGATTTTTTTAAAACCCGGTTACACAGAGCATTTATTAAAAATAAAGACGAAACTGATCCAGAAACAATTGAACGAATGATCAAGCACGGTGAGTTTGTCGCCAAAGAAGTCGAGACTTTGTACATGTTAAAAAAATATCGCACTTTAAAAAGACGTTATTATGATAAAAATATTTAAACAATTTTTCCTCCGAACATGCAGGCACAGAAAAAAGAAAAGTTCTGCACCACACAGTGTGACCAGTTATAAAGTCCGCATCATATGGATTTTTTTTTATTAATAAGTTTATTCGAAATTTAACTTTGGTCTCAAGTTCTGCGTCGATCGAGATGAAAAGTAAGCCAAAAAATGGTAGTCACGTGATTCGCATTATCTGTCAAATTTTAATTTTTTCCAAAAAATAATTCAAAAGGAGGGTTATTTTTGAAAGTATTGAAAAAAGTTATTAGAAAAAGTTTTTTTAAATGCAGTTTCTAGCCCACATGCAAAATTTTAGCTGCATAAAATAATTTTGATCTTTTACCCATATTTTGTAAATTACACCACTTTTGCAAAATAAGACTCAACGCAACCTACATAAAACTTTTACTTAGTTTTGACAATGCTTTATTTCAGGTACATTTTCTTTAAAGTAGCGCTATATTATATATGTGTGTTTTTCTACAAAATCAAAATTGGGCTATTAAAATTTGGTCGCATGTGATGCAAAGTTTATTTGTTTTTGACCCTGTATAAGGTAACTTCACAAAATAAGTATTTTTGAAAACGTAGTTTGTGTCTGAAAGTAATACACCTTAATATTAATACAAAAAAAAAGAACACAGTGCCATCAGTAAAGTGTTTGTTAAGTGGAAAATAAATTTTAGTGGTGGGTAAAAAATCAAAATCATCTTATGCAGCTGAAATTTTGCATGTGGGCTAGAAACTGCATTAAAAAAAACGTTTTCTAATAACTTTTTTCGATATTTTCAGAAATAACCCCACTTTTGAATTATTTTTTGGAAAAATCAAAATTTGACACATAATGCGAATCACGTAACTACTATTTTTTTGCTTAATTTTCATCTCGTTCGAAGCAGAACTTGATGCCAAAGTCAAATTTCGAATAAAGCTATTAATAAAAAAAAAATCCCATATGATGCGGACTTTACTGGTCACTGCTATAACTAAAAAAATAAGAAGAATATTTATTTCCCCTATTTAAAACCCTATTTTTTAAAATTGCATATTTGTATTTTCAAAGCGCACGTCATATCTACGAAGAACAGTCAGTTGAAGCGATATTGCCAAATTAAATTATTGTACATATGTGTATACGGCAACCTATAAAAATAAAAATCTCCAAGCATGCATCCATGCCATACCTATAGTGCCATTTATACGGTCTACTAGGTGCCCTCCTTATTTTTTTAGTTCTGTGTTCTGTACCTCTGAAGCAAGCTATTTTTAAATGCTTCCATTCTGTTAGCGGTAAATCTTTACTGCATGGGGCCTGTACAATTATCTAATTTATACATGTATATTGTATATTATAAGTATAAACATATATATTGTATATTATAAGTATAAACATATATTATGATACACGTAACGATCCTACGTGATTTAACACGATATAACGATAAGAATACCTACGAACCTGTTATTATTTATGGTGTATATTTTTTTTAATATAGATACATTATTTCTTTTAAATAATGTTTTATTTGTATTTGTATTTAACGTACATCAGATATTAGGGAATTTTTGTCTTATTGGTGGTACTTATTTGTTTTATAGCTGTAAATGATGTACGACTTGGCAACGTCGTAATAACTTTCGAAACCATTCATTTCTCTCGTTTAACAAATTTTGTTGTCAAAGTTTTATCGATTTAAAAAAATTATTTTCCATCGCTATAACGCAACAACTTGTCCTCCTTGTTACGATTAAAGTATATTGATATCCAGTATTGCATTTGGCGCTTGTGTTTATCAAAGGACAAAATGAGTACAATTTCCAAAATGTCATCCTGGTGACCTAAGAAAAAAATGCAGTAGTGATCAACAGGAAAGGTGATATGGTTTATTTTGTCTAATATTTTAACAAGAGCAAAGGATTGCCACATTTTATTTTAAATTTTACAGTTATATATTATCTTTTTATTGTTCACTTTAAAATAACATCTTAACCTTAAAAAATATGTTAACTAAGTTTTTTAGATACAACTACGCAACATTGGAAAAAATAGTTTACAGCTATTTTATATGAATACAATGTTTAAATCTCACCATTGGTAGTGTAAGATAGAGATATATTTTAGCTTTAATACTTAATCAAAGATCTATAAATCTTACTAGTTTTAAAACTAACCCAAAGAAAGGAAGTACCTACATCATTTTTTTTTTAATCTCAGCACACATTTTTTTTTTATAGATCTTTGATTTAGTTAAGGATCGAAATGAAAATATAGTTTTCATAAGTTTATATAAGCATTAATACGTTACAAATAGTCTAAACTAAAACTATGTATAACATTTTGCTACTTAGTTAGAGAAACATACAATAAGTAGGTAGTAATAGTTTTGGAAGCATTAAAAATAAAAAATGATTGGATGGTTTATGTTCTTGGGACGATGAAAAAAAGAAGTACGTAAGTATAGATAATGACTTATACTAATATAATATGCCACATATAATTAGGCATCTTTTTTTAACATGCTTTGAGATCCGTTTCACACAAAATGAAATATTGAGGAACAGCAATCACGCAGACTTTTCGTTTATTCCGCAAAATTATCCACTCCTGAAGGTGATAGCCCGCAACAACTCATTTCGTCTCCAACGACACTTATTTGTTAATAAATATATAATATGCAAGGTTGCTGGGAAATTTGAATGAATCCTTATTTTATAATACACATCGTTCAAATTTATTATCGGCCGCCTACAGTGGAAATCAAACAACTCATATTTAACAATTGTTTATTTGGTAAACCAAATAACCTTTTACTCAATAATAGGGCATAATCACCACACAGTAGATTTTTTAATACTCTTTCCATTTATCATTTTGTATACCTTTGTATCTGATATCAACACAAACCTGAATTTCAATCATCAAAAAATCAAGATTTGATAATAAAACTAGGTCTCTTTAAGAACTGGACTGACATGTTTGAATCTAAATTTAAATGCGAGTTTTTGTTATAATGTGACTATAGATAAAGCTGTAAAATTTTGTCGCAGTAGTGTTAATACTATCAGCAGTCAGATGGAATGAAACATGGGTGATTTTTGTCACGTGTCATGTCTTAATTAATCATTCCAGAACACCTGTCTTTAACAGGTTGCTGGAGAGGGCACACATATCCATTATTTTAAACGTTTGCATTTTCGATGGCTCTTGTGATAAATAGTTATTTGCTAGTGTTATTTTGTGAATATCAACTAAAAATTATCAAAAACCTAAAATAATTAGACAATATTGGTCCATATTATCTGATGATACAAGGAACTTTGCCTCGAGATTTCGAGTCATAGTTTTTATACTGGAAAACAGCTGCAGAGTTTGTTCACAAAACCTTGCCAGCTTACAAGTACTAATTTATTATTTATTTAATTACTTATCCTTTATAAAAATGACTAGAACCTTTTGTCCTCGATGGATTAAACTATAAATTTTAAAGTAATCTGATTGTTTCCATTTAAAAGCATGTAATCAGGTGCAATAACTACGGATGACTGTGTGCCCTCCAGTAAAAATGGCCGACCTGTCAATGACGTCATTACGAAATGATTAATAGCAACTTGCCATCACATTGAAAAACCAGGCCGTAAGGATTTTTGTCAGTTATCATAAAATTAAGAGCATGACACATAATCCCTTGTTAGTAAATACAGGTTATAAAATGTCTACTAAATATTATTTCTCTAATTTAGTAACTGTCTAGACTAGATATTGCCATTTCTTCAACAAAGCTTTAGGTGCATATTTCTTCAGTTTTCTTATTTATATCTCTCAAACATGTGATTCAACAGGTAAATCTAAATATAAGTAGTGTGAAAATCTACCCTATTTTAGACATCTAGTTTTAAAATTGAAAGGATTTAGATTTAAACACAACACCGTTTTACCGAGTGAAAATATTTTTAGAAAAAATTATTCTAGCGGAAATTGCTAAAGAAAGGTTATAAAAGATAGTCGTTAAGTTGGACTAGGGCCTAGAATATAATTTCATCTCAGCTTAATATTTCCATAATATAAATAATAATGTATAATACGGTGTTATTATACTTTGGTACTGATACCCACTCAGCTGAGGATTAATATTTGTATAAATTAAATTAGATCTAGCATCAGACTAATTATTTCTTTTCTCTTAGGAAATGAAGCAAAGTATTAAAAGTATATTTATTACTGAGATGAAACTAATACATATTAAATGTTGTAATTGTTGTCCCTCCCAACGACTAGACGAAGATATATCTATCTTTGATACAGCTTTCTTTGAATGGAATGAACGTCTGTTTTTAAACATATCGTTTCATCAATATTTTTTTGTAAGAACATGAAAAAAAACTGCTAGAATCCAATTCGGATGGGTGCCAATCCCGAAAATTAAAATGGAATCCAAGACTCTACTTGCTTTGATGCTACAGGATTTATTTAATCAATTTAGGTACATTTTTGGTCATAAATTATTAAGTAATTGTTTCGTGTAATAATAATTTGAAAGATTGTTTTTCTTTGTGAGCTACTTGCTACTTCTATTTTCGTCAATTCGTATATTGATTAATAAGTATCTATCAATCATTAATTATTTTCTGAAGAAGAACTGCATTTAGCTCAAAATAATATTGTATTTATGAACATTTCATTAAACCTATCAAGTTCGCCTTAGCCGAGAAGTTTAACATTGGGAATAGATTTGTTTACACTTATGTATAATATATTTTACACACAATTAATATTTCTATATCTAGGGCGTATATTTTCTTATGGGTAGGCTGTAGAGTATGTACATAAAAGAGAATAGTTCTTATATATTAAAACAAGAAAATTATACAACAGTCTACGAAATATATACACTTTAAATTTCGTTAAGGGGGAGGAGGGATATAAAACGTTAATTTTTTGCTTTTTCTCTTCTATAAATAAATTGCTTACTAGACGATAAGGGCAAGTATTAAGGATATTGATATCCCTTTCCCCTAAACAGAATTATGTAGGTAGAATACGAGCTGGGGAATGAAAAATTAACTAATAAGATTGGCCATAGACGCCGCGACGTTTACAGACTTTGGTAAATCTTTTGGCTGACTTGTATTAAAACAACCAGAGTAGTTTAAATATTAAGTCTACTAGCCAAGCAAATCAAGTAACTAGGTGGTTATTAGAATGTAACTTTGATGTCAATTAATCATTTGGGGGCAAAGAAATAACTAAATTATTCTAAATGCAAAACATTAATAAGTGGTTATTCAACCAAATAATACCTAGATGTAGTCCAATCATGAAACACTAAACTAATAGGAAATTTAATTATCCTTGATCCCAGGTCTCCCCCGACCATTTTTTTTTATTACGGCAATCTGTGATAGAATTTCCAATTAGTTAAGTCTTCTAATTGGCAAACCTACAAGATTTTGTACTAAAGCCATATAATTTTTTAGTTAGTCTAAAACGTAGCACGGTACATTTTGCTCAAGAACATTATCAATGGCCTAACTTAAATGGGATACATTCTACATCAATATATAAATTCCCGTTTTTGCGTCTGTTGTAAAATTCCTCAGGGAAGCCAGTTGGACACTGCTCAATGAAAAGGCTGAACAAGGTTGCTGATATTTTTTTTATTAGTGTCTGTTATCTGCGCCACTCCCGAAGACCATGAGTGTACGATTGTAGTAGTAGATATACTATTTCTAAATTTATTGGTAACAACTTGAGTCAAAATTGCACCTATTTGAATTATTTCTTGTAAAAACAAAAATGTGGTTTATACGTCTTTAAAAAACTAATTATATATACATTTTGGTGCAAAGAATAATATATGTTACAATAGTGACGTTCTTCCAACATATCATAAAATATGTAAACTATAAACTACGAAATATAACGGCGATGATATGACAATTATGATAACTTTTAACACATGCGTTATTATATAAAGCTGTTAGTCGTAAGAACTTTTGGGTTTATACTTTATATTTTTCAAGTGAAAATTTGTTTTTAAATATTCTAATTTACTTACAAAATATTGCTTTTAATCCCAATTTTTTTCTGTCTGATTACATTTATTTTTGAAAACATCTATATATATTTGTAAACTAAATGTAGCAAAAAACTGTGTTTGTTCGGAAAAGAGAACCGACTTCCAAATAAAGTGGAAATTTTCCACATAATATCTAGAAAAAGGTACCAAAATATGGAGGGAAAATCTAAAATTTCAAAGTTTTAAACCATATTATAGAAGTATCTTATAAAACTCTTTTAAAAATATGTGGTTTATAGTTTTTAATAGCTAAGTATAATAGGTACTGAGTTAATAAAATTTTTTAAAGCTTTAGTATATAATATTAAGTATAATTACCCATATATTTCTTACGACTTATAATTTTTGTGCAATCTTATCTTTACATGTTTATTTCTATATATATTTATATAGAAATGTACTAATCTAATAAATTTTCTATTGTCTTGACAAACTCCTAGTTCCAATTATAAATCTTGTAACAAGATTTTTGCACTTCCTTTAGTGTTTTGGAAAGATGTTACTGTTTTTCACATAATGGACCTTTTAACAATATTTTGTACTACATTATTTTCGTGTAGTTGTAATTTCATCTCATATTAATAGAGGCAAAATCAAAAGTATTATTAAAGATCCCATTAACATAAAAGACGTAACTAAAGTTTCCTAATTAAGTCTCTAACTACCATAGGCGAATATTTACTAGAAAAAGCATTTTGAGGACTCAAAACTTAATTTAAATTCACTCGGCTATGCTTCATAGGTAATAACGTTTAACAAATATAATAGTTTAAGAACATGTTTTAAAATAAACTAGATAATAACTTTACTTTAGCTCTAACACTAACTTTATAGACATAGTTACACATATGCAGCAACAAACAATCATTGGTTTGGGATATTTGTCTCCAAGGTTTTATGGCATATTATTTTCTAAAAAAAAAAAAACTTTTTACGTTTTTGCTTTTGTATTTTGTATAACTAGGTAACTGAATTTGATACTAGGTATAGATCGAGAATTTACCATTAAACACATGCAGATTATTATCAATATTGTTACGTAGGCAACGTTTCATTTCCTTAATCCTTCTTTTCGTCCTCAGGGTCTTTCAATGTATGCCATTGGGCAATAGGTCGACGTGGCGAAGCTAACATATCGGACCAATGACGTAATTCGGTTCCACTGGCGTTGTAGCCCAGTACCACTTTACCGATTGGTTCGGAAGTTCCGATTCTGTCATAGTCGACTACGGTGATGACTAGGTTCACTTTCTGTAAAAACAAATTTGAGACGGTATTACTTATTAAAAGTATTATTACATAGGTACTATTATTGAGGTTTGTACTTCGAAATATTTTTCTATGACTTGATGAAACAATGACCTACCTGTATCTGTTCAAACGGCACTTCAAAGGTAAACGATTCATTGTAATATGGATTTAAAGTACATTTCTTGATACTGGTCTTCTTCTTCTTTAGTCTCTTGCCGTTTTGCATCAGGGCAATTTTCACATAAGGATCTACAAATAATAAGCCAATCAATAATAATAATAATAATAATAATAATAATAATAATAATAATAATAATAATAATAATAATAATAATAATAATAATAATAATAATAATAATAATAATAATAATAATAATCTTTATTGTCTAACAGAACAGGTTCCAATTACAAGACAATGTGACAGAGAAAAAGAAGAAATAGGTTAAATAAAAGATAAATAAATCATTCTGAAATAGAAAATGTTGAAATTCAGTAATTTAAAGTTTTTGTAATAGTTTGAGCTTTGTTGCATTTGTAAACTGAGTGGAGGACAGGCCGAATACATCAATGCCATTAGTATTATTGAAAATAAACATTGATTGATAAATTGACGTTTTAATTAAAAAGTTTGTTGAGGGAGTAGACAGTTGGAAGACGGGAGAGAATCTGACAGTACTTGATGGAACATGGAAGTTTATACAGGATAATAGCATAGGGCAATCCATGATCGACCTGCACACTTTGAACAAGAACTGCATGAACCAGTAATATATCTGCGATTAAAAAGCGATGGTATCTGAACTCTGAACAAAAGAGCATGTTGATCAGCGCCTCTAGGGGGATATGTGCCATCTTTCTTAAAGGAAATGTATTTGACGAATCTTTGGACGTTTTCTAGGAGATTAATGTATTTGTGGAAAATGGGGTGCCATACTCTAGTTTGGATCGCACGAAACTATAATAAAGGGTTTTCAATATTTGAGTATTTGTAAAATATACGATAAGCGAGTGCGATTAAAGTGGACTAAATAAAATGCGTGCGGATGGGCGGTAAATCGCACACGCTAGTAGATAAAATATTTATTTTATTTACCAGAGAGTCCGCCAACATCCATTTTCTTCAGATTCTTAGCTTCCAATATGACGACAGTCAGTTTCCCGGCAGTCGGTACGTATCTCAAAGAAAAGCATATGTCTCCCAACTTATTGTCCTGCAATAAGATATGGTAGAGTAAGCTGAATATGAGTTCTTTTTAGGCTTTAACACACAACTATATCTTGTTTGCGATGCAGATTTTAAACATTTTACAACATAACATGTTCAAAATTTGACCTGAATGTATTTTTTTTCTAATTTGTTGATGTCTTAATATCTGGATTAAATAAATACCCTGGGATTTATTTTACACGCAATCAAAACTCAACAAAAAAAAACACAACATTTATTTTGGATTGGTTCAAAACTTTACGCCAATTAAAAAAAAAGCAATTTAAAATGTAAATTATATAATAATATGTATATTTAGTAAAAAAAGGAATTGATGAACACCTAAAACAAATCAACACAACCAAAACAACATTGGGATTTGTACATGCGCAATCAAGAAATAGGTGTGGTCAAGCTATTGAGGAAGTGTTATTAATTCTTTAAAATTACAAGAATCAAATATTATATATATTTTGGTGTTATATTGTTTTAGGTGACATAATAAATGATAACACATTAGTACTACAATTTTAGTATTATCGAACCACACCAGTTTCAAGAAAACAAGCTAATTTATTTTTTTATTTGACCAAAACTAATACTGATCTGAAATGAAAGGCTTTTTTATATAATATTTGATTCTTGTTTTATATATTATTGTTGAAAATATTTAATCTAACCGGTAAATAAATATGAAATAGGGTACAAAAGTAGGTAATATATGTGTTAAAATGGATTCTTCTTTTCAACAACCAAGACTACTGGTCGGAAAATTTCTTAAACGACCTGAAATATATAAAATATCGTATTTCGACATACGTCAAATCGTATCTAAAATTTGTCTGCATTGTTTTAGTGTTCCCATATTTTTCCAAAACACCCAGCTCAAACCAGCTCATCGTAGTTCTATTTAATATATTATAATCATACTTACAGCATATTTACGTTTAACTGTAAATCCTTTTAATACCAAAAACTGTTCCATTAAATAAACCTCTTGTAATGTATATTTTTTATACAAAGAAATAACATACAAGAACTATTTTATTCCTAATAAGTATTGCAACATATTTTATTTTAGTGATCTGGTAGCTTTTACTGAGATTTGACAGCTGACAAGCTGAGAATGTAAAAGATTTACGGTTTTTATTTCAATTACAATTTATTGGTAAAGAAGCTGTAGGTTGTGATTTTTATTTCATAATAAAACACAGTACACTAGAATAATTATTAGATATTTTATGGCGAATATTATAAAGTTTGTAAAGTGATGTAGAACTATGTAAAACTATTTAAAAAAAAGTATAGCTGCCTAGGGACTAAGAAAAAATTAATATTCTTGAAAAGGTACCTTTTAGACATCTGGAATTCCCAAGAATTTGTGTATTTTTACCAACAACTAGCAAGAATTTTTTAAAATCTGGCTAATGTAAAACCAAGTATAGATTTAGCAATTTCTTGTTTTCTTTAAATTAATTTTTTAAACATTGTCAAATTTTTAATTCGAACTTGGTTGGATTCAGATAAAATAAATACTAAAAAATAAAATACAGTACTTTATATTTCTTCTCTACATGTTTTAAGCTTATATAAAATTTCTAACACCGAAAATTGTATTGTTTTTTGGTAAATTAAGCTTGTGGTAAACTGATTTTATATTCTGATTTAGATTAAATGTTTAATTTATCCTACAAAGTTAAAACGTAGAGATGTAAAATGCACAAAACAATCAAAATAAGACCTCTAGTACTAAACATATAATAATCAAAATTTTAATTTAAATTCTAAAACATTAAAATTTAAAGTAACATAATATGTTTCTTAGATTATGCTTTTATCTTCCAATTAAGTTTTACTGGCATTATACATCAAAAAAGCAGTGCTTGATGATGATTCGCTTGAAGAAATTTCTTGGTTTCATTGTAGGTTCTTGTAAACTAGATGATAAAATAGTTAATGATGATTCATTTAACCTGTTTAAAAAATTACCTGGTTTTACATTATAAGCCTTAAAATTAAATAAGTAAGTAAAATCTGTACTGTGCTGTTTAACTAACTAATTGGTGCTGGCATGCTTGAAGAAAAACTGGAGTTACGAAAAATCTAACTCTCTTTAAAATGTAAGAATATAGAAATTGTGTAGTGGTGAATTAGTAAATATGTTTAATAAAATTTATAGAATACTGTTACCTTTTAGCTAGAAGAAAACTAAAATTTAATTACTTAAAAATAGCCCTTACCAAGGTGTAGTTCATTTCAGCAATAATTTTATTGTGTATGATCCGAAAATAATAATATTGATATACCGTTGCTATCCATATACAATAGGTGTTGCTACTATAACCCAATCCATACATTTTTGTTAAATAGGAAGGAAATTAAAAGAAATAAACAAACGTTAGGGCCACATTACCACACCCAAATAGGTACGCAAATTATTCCTGATAAGTTAATAAAAAGTTCATACTTTTGTAAACTGGAAAAATATTACTTACTTACAAGTATTTCCCCAATAATTATAATCGTAGCGATCAAAAACATTAATTACATAGTCTTAACATAAGCAAACTTAAACAAAGGTACGCAAATCAAGTTCGTGTTTATATAGTATAAATCAAGCACTCTTGTAGAAGCTAGCAATGGGTCCGTATAAAACTTACTAGCTCATTCCTAATTAATAATAAAGTTAATATAAGGTTATCTGATAATATTTCTATAAATTTTATTAAACATAAGCTTACAATTTGAACTCACCTTTTGACAAATAACAATAAAAACTGTTTTAAAACAAATAACCAGCCAGATGCGGATGCCAACAAAAATGGGGACATGCATATGCATATAAAAAATGTGGGGGGCCATGACAAATTATCGAAAACCAAAATCTCGAATACAAATTCTCGAAAGAGAAATTATCGATAAACTAGATTTTCGAATTTATTTTTTATGAATAATTTAAACAATTAAATATTCGAATGCTAAACTTTTAAATAAAAAAAAATCTGTTTTTACAAATAAATCCTAAAATGGTTTAAATAATTAATCGCTGTAAAATCATGAGGTATCCAATATCTATATGCCTCATCGTATCGTCGATTATTTTAAAAGGTTCGACACTTTCCAGTAAAAAACTTTAATTTCTAAGTTTCTTTTTCAAAAATTTTGATTTTTCATTAATTTTTCTTTCGGCACTTTGGTTTTCGAAAATTCATCACGCATCCAAATTGTAGTAACAAGATATAAACAAGTTTGTGAGCAAGTCAGAGAAAATGTATTAAAAACTACTAATTTTGTATCCAAAATATTTTTTTGCGTAAATAGAACTGGTGCGATGGTATACCCGATACTGAATTATATTTTTAAATTTCTTTGTTTGGTCGTAGGTAGGGTCCTGAGATCTATTAAAATTTTACCGCCTGATTTTTTTCAAATGTGGCTTTGGTCTTTTTCAGATACTAGTTTTCTCAGTACGATTATCAACGATTAAACTAAAATTTTATGATTCTTTCATGAATTAATTTTTGCAGTAATTACAGTAAAAAGAGAGGTAAAAAGCCCGATTTACAAGAAAAAGCAAAAATGAGTTAGAACAAACACATTTTGAAGGAATCAGCATTATTTATGTTAATAAACGAGTATATAAATCGTTATACACTTTGCTGAGTATTGAATTACTTACTTTTTGCCAATTATTTTCAGTAAAAATACCAGTTTCCGCATGATTACAGTCCACCCACCAGATTTTTGTTGGAAATAATGTTTACCAATTCGTAAGCATGGATGTCATTTTACATAAAATAATTTAGGTGTATTTTGAGTAAGCAATATACCCAAAAAAATTGGCAACGCAGTATTTTTACTATTGACTTTTATTATATACAAAGAACATTGTTTGCTTAAAAGCATAAATCTGTTTGGTGTTAAATAATTTTTTTATTATTCTCTGTGGTTAGTATAATATTAATTAATTCTAGAACTAGAAGTTATGAGAAGAAAGACATGAAAATTTTTAATTAAAGTAATGATTTTTTTTCCGTTTAAAATAACATCCAAGCTACATTCCTACACCTATTTGGTCTATCGTTTTCAAATTTTCTGTGTGCCTTTAAACAAAATATGAATGCAGACAATTAATATTTTAGATACAATTTAAAAAATGAATATGTAAGTATATTCGTTGTAGAAATGTACGTATAACTTATAAAATGGCTATATATTCGAGAAATTTCTCAGGTATGCAAAGAAATTAAAAAGAATATAGGTACAAACTTCTTTAAGCTTCTGCATTTTTTACAGGAAAACCATCTTAAATGCGTAAAGTTAAAGAATTTTGCAAGATATTTTAAATTTAAAACTACAATGTAAGAATAATAAAAAAGAAACAAGCAAAATTTTAAATCCTTATTAAATTAAAACAAAAGTATAAATTTCGATAAAATGTATCAAAAATTAAACCAGGAAAATATTAAAATATGTGTGGATGGTTATTAACCTTACGTAACAATACGATCACCTCTTGATTAAGCTAACTTATGTTTGTCCATATTCTGGAACCCAATTTAATTTAAGATACTTTATTGTATATGCCTTAAAGCCACGATTTTTTTAAAATAATATCTTAAACAAGCATTATTAGATATCACAAGAAAATTGTTCTTAATTTTTTTACAATTTAGAAATACATTACACCCTTTTTGCAATTTTGACACAATTTAATAAGTTGTGATAAGCTTTTATTTTTATTCTTTATATTTTTCAGAAAGTTTAAATAAAATTCTATGTTTTTATGTTTAAGATTGAAATAAATAGTTATTTTAAAAACACTGTTTTAATAATTAGAAATATATCTATTATTTGTTTTAGGGACAAGGCAAAAAATTTCATTTTTGGATTTAGAAATATGGTATGAAATGTTGCTTATTTCTTTAAATATTTATGAAAATACAAAATCCATCATTTTTTCCAAAGCAGTGTTTACAATTTACTTCTGTAACCCATTTGTTAAAAAACATCTGTGCTAACGAGATTAAACATTATAGATAATAGTGGCAATAAAAAAAAAAAAAAGCAAAACAGACTAAAATAAATTGCATTTTAAGATCTTTCTCTCTCTTTTAGGGTTTCGACTTAATCGGGCGTAGGCCTGTCGATTATAAAAAAGAATTGAGTCCTCTTTTATCCTCCGTCGACTTTCTTGTGGACGTAAAATTTTATTCAATTCAATATCGAGCACAATAATATCTAATTCCACAACCGAAATCGAATTTCACTCTTTTATTTTTGAAAAGATATTTAATTTTAGGCGACAAACGTTGAGAAGAAAATATGTTTTTCTAAGAAACGATATAGAGTATGCTATACAGGGTGTCCCAAAATATGTGGGCAATCTCCCGGATTCGGATAGAATATGAAAAAATAATATGACAAGTTTCCGTAAAAAAATTTCCTACAGGCCCTCCCTACTGAGATATAAGCCCCTGAAGGACGCGTACTTGGTGTAATTTAATAATTTTTCAGTATGATGGTTGCTAGGTATGTCTCCTCAAAATGAACCATTTTAATTTTATTCGGCTTATTTAGTTTTCCAGGGACGGACTAGCTTTAACAGAATAATGCTTTTTTTTTACACCCTGTATGATAGAGGCATATTAATAATACTATTGAACAGCTGAAATCTTAAACTAAAAAAAAGGTACTCTTCATCGACATCGATAAAGTAAACCGTTTACGAGAAAAAAAATGTTGTTCCATATGCCTTTTTTTTATAAAATATTCGATAAATACCTTATTTTGTTGATATGGTTTAGTTGATATGTACCAGTTAAAATAAACAATAATTACTTCAGTGTCAGTTGGAAATTGAGTGTGTTTAAGTTTTTGATCTTATTTCTTTTGCTTCTTTTTGGTATGGAATTTACGTTTGAGGAATATGCCGACATGCATTTAATGTATGGGCTTGCATCATGTAATGCCTTAGAAGTCCGAAGGCTTTATGAAGAACGATTTCCTAACAGAAGAATTCCTTACAGAAAAACCTTTGAAAGAGTAGATCGTCGTTTAAGAGAGACAGGTAAAAACTAAGTTGTTTTATTTTTAATTTGTACTTATCGGATGATAAAGATTTGATTTAAAGTATTTAGGTCGTAAATAATTTTAGGAAAGTTTGACAAAGCCAGTCACAATTGTGGAAATCAAAACCATCGCGTTGATGGTCTTGAAGAAAACATCCATAATGCCGTAGAAGTAGATCCTGCTGCAAGTGTTCGAAAATTGGCTGCCGAATTTGATTGTTCAAAATCAATGGTCTTTAGAATCCTTAGAGAGCAACAGTTACATCCATACCACCTTCAAAAAGTCTACGCGCTTCTTCCTGAAGACTTTCCGCGAAGGATGGAATTTTGTAACTGGGTTTTAGATCGGCACAGAAACGATGCAAATTTCATTGGTTCAGTTCTCTTCACGGACGAAGCTGGGTTTTCCAAAAACGGCATCATAAATTCTTATAATTTACATTTATGGGCAGAGGAAAATCCACATGCTTCTATTGTAACGCATCATCAGCACCAATTTGAACCCATCGATGTGTGTGCCGGAATTATCAGACAACACTTAATTAGACCATTTGTATTGCCAAGAAGGTTAAATGGAGAAAGGTATTTGGAATTTCTTCAAAACAATCTGCCAGAACTACAACATAATATGTGGTTCATGCATGATGGGGCTCCGCCACATTTTAGTCTAGTAGTTCGAGAACACCTAAACAGAGTCTTCGAAAATCAATGGATAGGAAGGGGAGGACCAGTGGCTTGGCCTCCTCGATCACCAGACCTAAATCCATTACATTTTTTTTTGTGGGGCTATCTAAAATGTTTAGTATACGCCAATCCAATACAAAATCGGGAACACTTATTGGAACTGATTAACTTCCATTGTCGCGAAATAAGGAATAATATTGGCGCATTATGGAGGATCCCACAATCAACAATTAAAAGATGTAGGGAATGAATCAGTAAAAATATGATATTTATCAAATATTTTATAAAAAAAAGGCATATGGAACAAAAAAAAAATTCCTCGTAAACGGTTTACTTTATCGATGTCGATGAAGAGTACCTTTTTTTTAGTTTAAGGTTTCAGCTGTTCAATAGTATTATTGATATGCCTCTATCATACAGGGTGTAAAAAAATAAGCATTATTCTGTTAAAGCTAGTCCGTCCCTGGAAAACTAAATAAGCCGAATAAAATTAATATGGTTCATTTTGAGGAGACTTACCTAGCAACCATCATACTAAAAAATTATTAAATTACACCAAGTACTTTAAGAATTATTTAAGATAAACCGATTTCCAGAGGCGTCCTTCAGGGGCTTATATCTCAGTAGGGAGGGCCTGTAGAAAATTTTTTTATGGGAACTTGTCATATTATTTTTTCATATTCTATCCGAATCCTGGAGATTGCCCACATATTCTGGGACACCCTGTATAGTGTAATATTAAAGTTATTGGAAATTAAGAAGTGAGCAAATATATATATATTATATAGACTGCTCCATTTAAAAAGAAGCAAGTTTGAGACAACTTTCGGTATAACCGGAAGTCTCAGTATGGCCGCTGTTTTCTTTTGAAGCGAGCGTCTTCTAAAACCCCATTATCCAAATAAAATAGTCCGGTTCCGTTTCTGTAGCCAACCGCTTAACGTAAAATATACCTGACTTCAACAGGGTGCCATTAATGACATGTGATGCGGCGAGTTCTTAGATTAATTTGACTTTACCTACTAGTACTTGATAGAACGCTAAACACATGCTGTGGACTAGATGGTACACAATGTTGTCTGTACTTGCTGATTTTAAAATTGACCTTTAATGATGGATTTTGCATAAAAAAAAACAATATACGATGAAAAAATATACTTACGTGAAGAGTAAAGTGATCGTTTTGGAAGCAGATCATGCACAAATGCGCCCGGCACAACCAGAAACACAGCCATATCAAAGCAGAACGAGATAATTTTAGGAAAAAGAGAAAAATATTTTACGTCAATAAAATGTCCACTGCTTTGAAATTGGAGTGTAATTTTGAATCAAATTAAATTTTTTTTCATTTTGTTGATCCAACTCTTTGCAACAAAAACACTAACTAGACAGTAAGTAGGTATCTCAAAAACGACATAAAGAAATTTAAATATTATTTTTAAATCCGAACTGATATTTATTATTATAGGAATGGTATACTTTGACTTAAGTATTTTTGAATTTAAGGTGGGAGTATGAACATGCTTGCCAAACTATAACCTACTTCGCCTAGATTTATTTTGAAGAAGTAGTCCATGCTTAAACTAGAGTTGAAAGTATAGGAAAGAAAGAAAAAACTAAAAGTCTTCCTCCACAAAATTTAATAGAATATAGAAATTCTTTAGGGGTCTCTACGTGTTTCGAACGTAGAAACGTTCATCATCAGGAGACAGAAAATTTATATAGTGCTGATGGTATTAGCCGAAGAGAAAATGGTAAAAAACCTTGATGGAGCTTTTATGGCATTAAAAAATTTGAAATGTAGAAGTGACATAAATAAAAAAAAAGTTAAGGAGAGTTAAAACATGCTGAGCATGTGAAAAAGGATGTCTAAACAACCAAATGAAATGAGGAAGAAGAAAAAGGCCTTCTAAAGAGAAGATGTCGAAGATTTTTTTAAAAATTATTTACATGAAAATATTTGTAGAATTATTGATATGTCTGTAATGGCCAGTGCACACTACCGAATACGATCCGATCGCGGTTCACGATTGCGATTCTGTTGGACCTATCGACCAGTCCACGATTACGATTCGGTTAGGACGTTTAGGTTGAGTTCTATTTTCAATCGGATTGTAGGCAACCGTAGCCAATAGCATTGCCGCGTGCAATCACGTTATCTCGCGATCATCTATTGCTGCTCCTCATCTTCATGTTCGAATTAAACCCTTTATTTTTCTGTGGTTCGAATCATAACATTTCAGTTTTCAGTCAAAAAGTCGTGTGCAGTTGCGTGTATAATAATAATAAAGCAGCACCAAAAATGCCCCCCCAAGTCCAAAAACTGAACTATTGATGCGGAATTAGCATTTATACACGAGGTACGAGGCTCCTCGAGGCAGGCCTCTGTAATTTTATAGGTTATATTTAGTGCAATCGTGAAACGAACCGTAACGATTGTCACTGTAGTGTGAGTTCAAGAACGTGCAATCGTAACCGTAATCGTGAATCGGGATCGGATCGTAACCGGTAGTGTGCATTGGCCTTTTGACAGTGTCAAGATGAGAATTGTCATTTGTAGAAGTCATGATATGTAAAAATAAAATTCGAAGTTAGAATCAAAATTAAAAAAAGATTTTTTTATAAATCTTTTTTTTTTTAATTTTTGGTTAAAAAGAAAGTACTTACGTTAAAAATGTTTTTGAAGAGTGGTTTTTGGGGTACTGGGGGTTAAAGCCCACTAACCTAACTGAAATTGTTAATGCAATCACACATTTTAGAAAAAATTTTTACCAGTTTCTCTTCGGGTAATACCATTAGCACAATATAAATTTTCTGTCTCCTGATGATAAACGTTTTTGCGTTCGAAACATGTTGAGACCCCTAAAGAATTTCTATATTCTATTAAATTTTGTGGAGGAAGACTTTCAGTTTTTTCTTCAAGAAACTTCATAAATTATTTTTGGAAAATTGTATACCGAAAAATCTGAGATAAGATTTTAATATTCTTATGTCATTGTTCTTTTATTATACAATTCTCCCAAGATTAGCAGAGAAATAAACTGATATGTTTTGTAATATGTCAAATATTACCTAAATAATGTGCCTACGATATTAATTATATATAAAAGTTAAATAAAATAATAAACTAAAAAAAACAACGCGTTATAGGTTGGCAATAGATTGAGTGACGTTGAGAAATTCACCTGAACAATATTGCAAAATATTTGGCTTTTTTTTTAGTGATATAAATACTTCTCATTGCCATGAAATGGATATCATCACATAATAGTTTTTTTCACAAAATTTTTATTTTTACCCAATAGCATAATATAAGATGAAAAATAGTATTTTCTACGATTTCAGTTCTTAAAATTTTGAATTATTTACTGACAAAACAAGACGCTATTTAACAAAAATTCGCAAAACCAGCGATTTACGTCATAATAAATTGACCAGTCGCAGGGGCTTGGCCTGAAGGCCGTCCCGCCGCGCCGGTGTCATCTACCTGAATAATATCTCGCGTCTAGTGTCCTGTTCTTGTCTATTAGAGTTAGCGAAACAAAGATAAAGATAAAATCGATCTTTGAAATGTTTTTAAAATTTAACTTGATCCATTTTAGTATTGTGTGATAGTAAAGATTGTCCACTTCGCCTTGGACATGAAGCGAATCCACCTGGACTCCTGTAAATGTTCTTTCAAAATGGTAAAAACACCCTCCGCCATTTAAAAAAAGATGGCGTATTTAATTATAAAAGAAAGCTTATTATTTTTAAATCTACCAAAATATCTGTGAAATATCTAAAGTCATAGTGCATAATATAGTAATTTGTAATCTACGTAAGAATTAAGAAACTGAATTTATTTTCATATTCCAGCGTTACGCACGTTTTTTTTATATATAGAATTATTGTTAAAGTTTACTGTAAAAAGTGTCACAATTTATACAGGGTATCCGGAAAATACATGTGCAACGTTTAATGATAAATTCGAGACGTCAAAATGGGCAGATTCAGTGGCGTAGCGAGGTTAAAAGATCAGAAGGGGCATACCTTTAAAAGGGGGCGTCCTTATCATATAGTGACTGCCTATAAATAAGCTGAAGTGTTATAATAGTCACATCAATCGAAAACTTTCTTATTTTTATCGCCTAATAAATATTCGTTGAATTAGGGCTTTTGCAGGATTTGTATTGACCTAACTTCCAAATTAAAATCAATTGGCAAACAATAATTAGGAAAAAACAAAAAAATGTAATACCTATAGTTTTTTTCACAAAATTTTTATTTTTACCCAACAGGAAAAACGGAGGAAATTTTAAATATAATTTGGTTGGCTTATACATCGACTATACCGGGTGTTTCTCAAGAGACGTTCACCCCTATAACTTTTCTGTATCTTTAGGTATAAAAATGAAATTTTGTGATTCTGCATAAGAGATGAGTCTGCATTTATTGGCCTAATTTTCAATTTGTGACATTACAACTTTAAATTAAAGCCATATTGCTTTTCAAAACCATTCCATTGTTTTTCAAAGCCTCCTTTATATTTTATTAGAAAAGAGAGGGCGGCAATAATGCATAACGCTTTTAAATTTGCGATTGGGATTTAAGGCAAATTTTTCAGTGTCAATTTTAAAATAGCATAGGAGTGTATGGTATCAAATTGTTGGAAAAAAAAAATGCTTGTCTTAAATATCCTAGTGAACCACCATCGTTCCATTTGGAAAAATGGAGTAAAAGTCAAGAAAACAAAATTTCATAATTTAAACGCTTGTGAAACTTTAAAGGTCAATTATTATGACATCATTTTAATTTTCCTAAACTACTTGACTATAAATTAACAGATTTAATTAATTTGTAGCACTCTAGATTAAAAATAAAAAATAAACATAAAAATATTACAATACGTCAAAAAATGACAAGTGAGGTGTCATTTCACTCATAATGTTATGCTGAACCCAAATAAAGTATACAAGATGTCCCATTTAAAATATCAAGTCAAAAGTGTTAACAAATTGAAAATTATGCCAATAAATGCTGACTCATCTCTTATGCATAATCTCAAAATTTCATTTTAAAATCTATAAATATAAAATAGAGACCAGGTTTACCAGGTTTGTCACAAATTCCACGAAAAAACCATGTGAAAAATGGCCGCAGGCAGTTAAAGAAATGTCAAATTACTCAAATGTGGGTTTGATGTTTTCTAGACATAGTAAGTAAACTATTTTTTATTAGCATAGCAACACACCATTTTTATTTTTTTTTCTGTGATTGAGGCTGTACCGTGCTGTATGTACAGGTTGTCACAAATACGAAAATCATATAATTGGGAAAGAAAACAACTTTCTAGATTGGCGAATGGCGTTTACCGCAGCCGACCCTATAAAGAAGTGAAGAAGTGAACTTTCTAGATGTAAAAGGAGTAAGGAGTGACTGAGACATCGCTATAAAAAGACTTTGCGGAAAGAAATACAACCAAAATTTATAAGGGTTTAATTCGGATACAGCATTGCCACAAAGGAACTGTAGTCAGTGCTAGCTCGACCACAATTTTGTTATGGCCGTCTACGATGTACCTCAGGCCCGCTCACCCATTCAACTTGGATCGTTTTCAACGATATGAAAATTTATTGAGACATAATAGCGGAGTCCCTTTTTAGTTACTTTTAAATAACAAAGCAAAGACTTTTTTTAGGTATGCTCTCTATATATATGTCATATACGATTATACGAAGTTGTTCGCGAAACTTTCCTTTAACAAACACAGCAATTTGTTCTCTAGAATAATATGCTGTTTCCGAAAAACAAAGACTCATCCCTTTTAGGTTTTATTCGAACTAAATTGACTAAAATTGTAACTATTGAGAATTTATCGGTGCTATGGAGGCGAATAATGTCGGTTTGAAGAAATGCTGTTGGCTTGCTTGCAGCCAATCAATAACTTTACTTTACGGTAAGAATAGTAGGTTCGTGGACATGTCACATGATAGAATATATTCTATTAACAGTGAGATGCGTTTTATCTTTGTTGGGCTTGAATCGAAATGTTTGGATATCATTAGAACGTTGTAGGTACACATATTTTCCCCATGAGACCCTGTCTCCTATTGTAAATGAATATTTAAGTTGTGATACTGTAAATGGTTTACCCATTCGTCACAAAATACAAATTTCTATATTCTATTGTGAATTATTCTAAATTTACAATGAAACGCGCGTAACACCTAAAAGTGAAATTACTCTAAGGTACATACAGTCAAATTTAGGAAAATATAAAGGAAAATTGTGTAACTGACTATTTGCTAAGATGGTTGTATGATGCATTTTAAATTTTCAGCCTGTCTAAATTTATTAGTATGCACCTTTTCATATCACTGTATATTAACTTAAAAAGAACTGTTAAATAAGAAATTAAATAGAATTCTTATACAAAGAATTATTCAAAAATATAAAATATATATTTTTTTTTAACTTAGATATAAATAATTTTAAGCAAATTTCTTTCGTCTTTGGAAGAATTTAATATAAAGTACGTAGTTGGAAAGCTCATGTAAGAAAGTGCTTTTTGTAAAAAGTGCATTTATTTATATTTTGGTCCGAACTGGGTGTAAAACAATAGTTAATTATAGTAAACAAATATTTTGTAACAGATATACACCCATTTAATAAGATCCTAAACAAAATTTTTCGACCAATCGTTCAAAAAAAATTACATGTCTTCTAAAAAAACGCCATTATTGCAAAACATATTTCTGTTTAGATGTTATATAAAAATTGTGCATTTCCATGGTAACGCAATCAATTTTAATAAGACATTATAGGTATTTGTGCATGCATTTATTCAAGCATTTTTCAAAGTTAAACATAGGATTTATATTTTCTTTCTATTTTTGAACAATCGGCGGAAAAGCAGTACCTACGTATAGCTCGTAAGGAAAAGCCACATTTCCTGACTGTGTTGCCAGCAGCAATTTTCAAGGCTGCCGGGCAATGTTGATATTTCCCTACTAGCTACACAATACACTATTTTTTATGACAGAATATCGAGGTTATGAAAAACTTGACATAAAAATAGAAACTTTGTATTACGGGAAGAAATCCCAACATCATATCAAATGTTTTGGATTTTAATAAAATCCTTCAGAAACAGGTTTTTTTTCGTTATGGCCAATAAATCGACGAACAAATCTGTTTTAGCGTTGTATTAAATCGAAACGTCACTTACAAGAATGATGGTCTTCAAGATTTATTTCTTGTCAGGAAGCACGAATGTCTTATTTTATTCAAATATACACTGAGAAAAAAATCTTCTATTCCTTATACTCTTTATACAACTGTTTAATACTATATGTGACAACAACACGCTTTCCTACTGTAAGACAACGAAAATAGCTAGACCGTTGTGTAGTGATAATATCACGGTGATTTAGCCAATAGGAAATAGGAGTTAATGCCACCATAGGATGGTTTATAGCCATTATTACTCTGAATACTTACAGTAATTATCAAGTTCTATTGGAGGTGTAATCTGGTTTTATATTCTGTATCAGTTCCGACTGGCCGTTGTAATGAAACTTGACATTACTCATAATAATATTTGCTTGCTACGGTTAATAATTAATACCAATCAAAATCAGTACTGTAGTTCTCAAAATTTAAATAGCTTCTAGTGGGATATTGTTCTTGTAGTTTAACATTGCATATGGTTATCTATATTCTATCTACATGGTTTACTCACATGGTACTAATGATGGGTTGTGCGAAATAAGAATCTTCTATTGCTTTGTCTGACATGCAAAGTTAAAAAAAAACTTAAATACTAAGTAAAAGTAAATTAATTGAAACAGGTATTGGTACGATCAATAAAATTTTAATTTAGACAGGACAGCTAGAAGATTCCGAACACCGATGTGACCAGCGCAACAAACACGTTAAAACTAATACTACGGCGGGCGGTGATTGCCGATCCCTACGAACCCCCTCCAACGTCTTGTGGATTATAGCTTCTAACTTGGGGACTCTGTTCTGCTTTCTTAATTGTAGAGAAAGCGCTTTACGGGGAACAAAATGCGTCGCATTGCATGAGAACATATAATTTATTTCTTAACAAAATTGCTGTATTAAAAGCAGTTCATTATTCAACAACACTGTGCTGCTAATGAAATTGAATATTACCAATAAAAACCCTATTCTAGCAAGTCTGGAATTGATACAACACTAACGCGGGTTTGATACAGTAGCAATTTATTTAATATGAGTTAATACAAAATAAGCTATGAATAGAAACTATATCTTAGCAAACTTATTGTATCAGATCATTTTTCTCAGTGTGGGTATTTTAAAAAATTTTGATCCTGATTATAATCTATTATGCAATTATCTATATAGAGCTTTCTAAACAATAGTTGTAACTAGAAATTGCCTTCAATATTCTGTCATTCATTAAAAAATAATCTTCATAATCCTGCATACATCAATTATTGTTTCAAATATTTTATAAAAATCAAATGATATCACCTGGCCTCCCTCTCCTTCCACGCTCTGTAGTTCACGCCACTCTTCAATTGTCTGGGCCAAATCGATTTGACACAGTGGCACCTTAACTTCTCCAATTTGGTCGTGCTTAGAGAATCGATCGAAGTCAAAAATGGCAAATACGAGAGTTTTGTTCATTGCGTCTGCATAAGGCATACTCTAAAAAATTGAGTCACCTTACAACCAAGCGTCGATGGAAAATACCCTTTAAACTATAATAATTTTACTAATCACTAAATTTTAATAATCACCTAGTTATTTTATTTTTCAAAACATAAAAATGCAAAAGTTCCAAAGTGTGTGTTATGCTAAAACTCCCCAATATTGACCGTATTTAAGATTGACCTGGTGGGTTTACATGAAATAGAAACTTACATAAATGAATTGGCAAAAGCACGGAACAAACATACGGGCTCGCCGGTCGTCGACTTCGCCTGCTATCGGGTTTGTTTCGTGCTCGGTCGAAGGCTGATCAATAGGCATTTATGGAAACAGAATCGAACCGCTCCGTGAATAATTATCTAATTTCAGAATATGCGGATTGTATTTGCAACATTTGCATAATCAGTTTTGCTTCTTTAGATCATTAGGTATGCCGAATCGACCATATGCCGTTAACCCTTTATGTAGTTCCTTTATTTGTGTTTTTGACTTGTACTTGTGACTGTTATTAAAAAACAATGACTTCGTCAGTCTAAGAAATATTAAAATTTTATTATTACTTGGCTAAACTATGCTGCATTTTGCTTGTTACTTTACTGCCATCAAAATTGCCTCACCTGTAAAAAAAACCCCGGGAAATAATATTTTTTTTAATACAGAATATAAACGAGTATTATTTATAACTTTGATAAGTGCTTTTGGGGCAATGCTATTTGCCCACAGCTGCCATTAATAGTCACGTGGTTTGGATTGACTAATTGGCTTGGGGAATTAACACAACAAACACTTCTTATCCAAGAACCCCGCACTTCTCTTATGGAAAATGGCCCTCGGTTAAATTTTCTAAATTTTTAGTATGTTGTAGAGAATGCCATTCTGATCAAAAGTGTTCATGGCCACAACAATATCTGCCGACCAGTTTTTGAGATAATTAATATAAATTTTATAATTTTAATAAAATTTGTTATGTAAGTTTATTTTATGGTTTAAAATAAATATATTTAATGCTATACAGGGTGTTTCGAATAATTAGGGGCCTACTTATTATTTTTGGAAAAAATAATTTGGATATAATAAATTGTTCATAGTTTTTATATATTTCCTATTTGCAATACAGTGTTAGAATACCCTAATTATTCTTAACACCCTGTATAGCATTAAATATATTTATTTTTAACCATAAAATAAACTTACATAACAAATTTTATTGAAATAATAAAAAAATTGTTTTTTTATTTGCTTATTTTTTGAGTTTTAAGTCTGTTCGACGCTGTATACTTCTAGAACTGGTCATAGGAAAAGGCAAATCAATAACAAACAAGTAAGTAAGACAGTTCAAGCAAAAAATATTAAAAAATAACGAAATTTAACCGATCCATTTTTAATATACCGGGTGATTTATAAATACATACATTTTTATGTTATTTTTCTATTGCTTATCATCGAAAACACCCTGTATAATCTTGATAATTATATATATTTGGAACTATATGATAAGCGACAAGCAGTACATAAAGAAATATCTGCAAAATTTCTTTAAAAACGAATAAAAAAAATATTAAGTTTTTTGAGTTACCCTGTATAAATATAAATAATATAAATTCTGATAGCTTGATCTAATCTAATGTCATCTACAGTATTACTTTGTTAACATTTAATTTAATGCCGAAAATACAATGATTTAACAAAAAATATTAAATAATTTTCGTCACTCACCCGGTATATATTAAAAAAATTTAAACTATTTTTATACTATTATTCCATCCTATCTACGACAGGTCCAACAAAAATTTAGAAAAACAAAACGAATTAATATTATAAACTACGAAAATTTAATGTATTGAGAATTCATATTTTGCAACTTGGACACCCTGTATTTCAAAAACTGGCCGGCAGATATTGTTGTGGCCATGAACACTTTTGATCCGAATTGCATTCTCTACAGCATACTAAAAATTTAGAAAATTTAACCAAGGGCCATTTTCCATAAGAGAAGTGCGGTGTTCAATATGTTCACAGTATTACACACTATTAGTGCAAATTTCTTGACCAATATACTGTAAATATATCTAACATTCTGTTTACCTACCTTAAATACAAACGTCTCATTGAATACTGGATTCAAGGTCTTTCTGTGAACCTTGGTCTCAAACTTTTTCTTCTTGTCTGGAAGTAGGTAGACTTTAACATACGGATCGGATGTACCGCCCATATCTAAGGCTGGTAAATCTTCAGCCTGGATAACGGTCACTGAGAGGCTGTTTTGATTAAAATCGTATTCGAGCTAAAGTAGAGTAAGATAGAGAAATTATTTTCTAATGGGAGCCTATCAAATAGCAACAGATAAAGTAGGTACTTCTATACGGTCATTTTTTTCAGAAAAATTTTGGACTTGGTTTTTATTTTATATACCTAGTACCTAGGTAGGTACCACTTATTTTCTTATCTGTTTTTGAAGACAATGACATTTCTTGATTGATAAAAGTGTTTTGGACTTGCCTTGTCTTTCTTTCTTTTAAATCCTAATATTTTAATTGGTATGTGTCTCCAATTGTCTACAGGTAAAAACTAAATAAGCATAGTAACTACAGTAGCTCTATTTATACTACCACTAGTTGTTTTCTCAACTTTCATCTGACAAATAAATATTAAAAGTCATGTATATTTCAAAATATAAAAAAACTTTAAATACTTTTTTTTTTGGACCTGAAATAAAATTTCGTAAACAACACGGCTTTGAAAATATGTTTAAGCTCACTATAAAATGGCATCAATAACTTATAACGTCTTTAAGGTGGGAGTATCAACATGCTTGCCAACCTATAACCCATTTCGCATATATTTATTTAATTTTTCTAGCTTTTACACGAAAATTAAATAAAATCATTATCATCTTCATATTTTATAGGTAATAATTGACATATTAAATAAATATCAATGAATGTCATTAAATATTTTAGGAGAATTGTATAGCGAAAAATATCGGGTAAGATTTTTTTTAACATTATTATGTCATTCTTCTTTCACTATACAATTCTACCAAAATTAGCAATGAAATAAATTGATATTTTTGTAGTATGTCAGATATTACCTAAATATTGTACCGACGATATTGATTTTATTTAAATGTTAGTTAATCAAATAATAAACTAAAAAAAGCAACGCGAAATAGATTATAGGTTGGCGATAGATGGAATGACGTTGAGAATTCCAACCTAACTGGCCCTGATAATGACGCTATTATCGTTCTGGAATTATGTGTGTGTAGTAAACTGGTTTACCTATATAGACATTTAAATAGCATTTGAAAATATCGGTTTAAATTTCTTAATTTTCTTTCAAACTCAAGAATCTACTGGTGTTTTTTTCGTTCTTTTAGCTCTAAGCAAAAACTGATTTTTCTTTTAAATTGGAAATGGTTAGGGAGGAACTAATAAATAAAAATAAAAACAATATAATATATTGATTAATAACAAAACAAAAAATATCTGAAAAGAATGGAAGAACTGCTATATGCAAATTTCAAAGCTTTCTTCATATACCTTAAACTGCAATTTTCCAAGTTTCTGTACTTCGGGTTTCTCGCCATCATCAGGTTCCTCGGCATTGGCAGTTAACTCATCCATATCCGGCTGTACCTAAATATATCATTTTGATATTAACAATTGATTTATTTCATTGTTAAAGTATCTATCATGGTTTGTTTAAAAAATTATTAATTATTTACTCAATAGCTACGTATTGTCAAAATAAAAATTGAGTGCCTAAGGCAATTTTGAAGGAACTTTATTTTGAACCAAGTAGGTAGATATTATCAGAATGGTAAATTACATTAATGAATTTTATAAAACGCAAACCCAGTAACGATAAAGTGGTCTATAAAGTTAATTAATTTTTCTTACGTTTTTTCAGAATGAGATTTTTATCCTGTATATAAACGCTATCAATCTATACAGGGTGTCCGGAAATGATGAGCAAAAATTTACGGGATAATTCTAGGCCGAAAATAAATGCTGGGTATCTCTTTCTATAAATTTTTTTTAAAAATTGATTATTAACAGAGTTACAGGGTCATAAGGTTAAATGTTATTTGCAGTTTTAAGATACATAAATTACTAGAACCATAAATTAAACATTCAAATCAAAGGTTCAAAGTGACGTCCTTCCTCTGCAATGCATAAATTAATTTTTCTTATAAAATTAAATTAATTAAATTGAAAAATATCAAATTAAAATGATTTCGTATTCATCACATGTAAGCAATGTTAGCGTTTTTTCTCGAAAACGGTTAGATTTATCGTAACAAATGTAGTATACCTTTTTTTATGTCAAAAGGTTAGGAGAATAAAAATATTCAGTCAAAATGCGCATACAGTGTAGGACAAAAAAGTTGGGACCATTCAAATTAAAGTATGGGCTCCTATGTGGCCCCCTTACAAAATGCGAAAAAACGGTGAGCCAATTTGTATTCCTCATCCAAAAAAAGCCCCATACATGAGATTTCGTCAAAATATTATGAGCGTGGCAAAAGTTATTGCAAAAAAACTGCAAATTAAATTTAACTTTAACACCCTGTAACTCGGTTAACAATCAATTTTTGAAAAAATGTTATAGGAAGAGATAGCATTTATCTTCGGTCTAGAATCATCCCCTAAATTTTTTGCTCATCATTTCCGGACACCCTGTATATTAATAATAAATTTGATTAGTCCGTTATGTTTTGATACAGTGACAAAACCTACTTTCCCACTCCCCCGTTTTCAATGTCACCAAATCCAAAAGAACCCACACCCACAAACGGCGAAAAGCACCCATTTCACCCCAAAGAGGGGTGGTTTCTGTCAATGATCTGATGCCTATAGATAAAACAATAACAAATGAACGCATTGACAAAATCGTATTCTATTCTGAAATAAATCAACATACAAATTTCGCCCTGTGTTTGCCAAACTTGCGCTGTTAAAAGCATTAACATGATAAGGGAATTTTAAATCTTTGTCTTAAACCTTATTAAAAATCTGCAGTATGGCGACGCCGCAGTAAGAGATCCGCCCCCAAAGATGTGACCGCCACGGCATTGGTCTGAAGCCATGATGACGTTGATTAATTCATTTTCGTTTAGGGATGTATCGTGTAAATTTTTTATTAGAGTTAGAATTACAAAACAAATCACAAATCTAATTATTCTAAACTCACACCTTAACTGAAACCAATAAAGGTAATAGGTATAATCAAGATTGAGAGGCAACGGCAAAATAATTATTTTACGAATAAAAGTACAGCCTAATACATCGATTAAAATACATCGATGCATTGACAAATATCAAATCGCCTCGATGCATCGCGTAAAAACGATGTATCGCATTGAAAATATCGATGTTTTGGATGTGTCGATGTATATTGAAAATTCCTATTTCCATTTGGTGTTTCCTTGACAGTGGTCTGAAATTTTCTTCAGTTTTGTGATACTTGTAAGTGTCAAGTATGCGAGATCTCGGAAAATATTAATTCTGCAGTTATGTTTCATAGATGAGTAAGTAGAAAGTTGGGTTATTTGTACCGGGTGAACAACTAAGAATGGTCGTCGGGTATATCTCGGAAACTACTAAACGTAGAAACTTGGGATAAAAAAAATTATGATTAAAGTGGTCATGAGAAAATTCTGGAAATAATTTTTAAGTTCCGCATTTTGCCGCAAGAGGGCGTAATTGAAAAGTAAATTTTAAAATTTTACTCCGAAAATTCCACATTAAGGTATATGTTTGATAACACCATTTTAAAGCTTGGATAATTATGCATCATTTTTGTCTTATGCTCATTGGCGTACCGACTTTAATAAGAGTGGGGGAAGCTGTTCAAAGTGTAAACATTTAAATCGCTGTAACTTCTAAACGACTTATCCGATTTCAGCAAACTAAAGACTGTTTGAAAGAGAAATATATGCACTTTCACCAGTCGTATTTAGTTGTCCATAATAGTTCTCAATACACATCTCAACAACATTAATTTTTAATACAAATTGCGCCCTCTAGCAATTTTATTTGAAACTATTGTATACCATTGGATAAGACAATTAAAGGTACTTACCTTTCTCTTCCAAACAAGCTTAAATTGAGTGAAAGCGGATAAGTCGTTTAGAAGTTACAGCGATTTTAATGTTTACACTTTCAATAGCTTCTCCCACTCTTATCAAGTGAAAGTGAAAACATTAAAATCGCTGTAACTTCTAAACGACTTATCCGATTTCACTCAATTTAAGCTTGTTTGTAAGAGAAAGGTTAGTACCTTTAATTGTCTTATCCAATGGTACACAATAGTTTCAAATAAAATTGCTAGAGGGCGTAATTTGTATTAAAAATTAATGTTTTGGCAATAACTCTGAAACGAACAAAGATATCGAGCTGCGGTTTTAATATTTTTTCTAAAAAATTTCATCTTCTTTTCGATTATGGTATCATAATTATACCGTATGATTTGAATTTTCGGGATAAAATCAAAACTACTATTATTATTACAAATTGCGCCCTCTAGCAATTTTATTGAGAACTATTATGGACAAATAAATACGATTAGTGAAAGTGCATACATTTCTCTTCCAAACAGTCTTTAGTTTGCTAAAATCGGATAAGTCGTTTAGAAGTTACAGCGATTTAAATGTTTACACTTTGAACAGCTTCCCCCACTCTTATTAATGTCGGTACGCCAATGAGCATAAAACAAAAATGATGCATAATTATCCAAGCTTTAAAATGGTGTTATCAAACATATACCTTAATGTGGAATTTTCGGAGTTATGTAAAATTTTTAAATTTACTTTTCAATTACGCCCTCTTGCGGCAAAATGCGGAACTTAAAAATTATTTCCAGAATTTTCTCATGACCGCTTTAATAATAATTTTTTTTATCCCAAGTTTCTACGTTTAGTAGTTTCCGAGATATACCCGACGACCATTCTTAGTTGTTCACCCGGTATGTAGATTAGGTTTAAACTATAGTAGCAAGGTCACATTTAAAGAAGGTAAATCCACCGCAATTCTTACTCCCTGACCCACCCAGTTCTTCACCGCCTCTCTTCTACAAAAGATGTTGTCCACACATTGTTTATAAATGACATGTGCCAACTATAGGTACCAGATCAATGATTTCTGTCCGTTTGCGGACTAAAAATGAAAGTAAATTTCTATCGTAACGTAAACGTAAATTTGAAACGATAAAAAAAATTTAAAAAGGGTTTGCAATCGTAAACTAATTTCTTAGTTCTTTTTCACAATTAATTCCATCTTCAATACTTTTCTTATTATTATCTAATCGTTTTGAAAATTAATTTAAAAATATATTTCATTTAAATTAATCCCTATAACGATCGCACCTGTTCTTTGTAGGACGATCCTAATAAGTTGATCGATTTTAGATCTGCCCCTTTCATTCCCTTTTTGTCCTTTGACCGTCGTTTTCTGAAGCATCTTCTTATACAGCAAAAGCATATTCCGAGAATAACGGCACAGATTGCTGAAAGTTAGGGAAATAGATAATTTATGTCTGCAATCAAAACATAGATAATAACTAAAACTAAAATGTCTGTACAAAAGGCTGACGCAAATTCCTGAGGCTAAATTATGATGATTTAGACCAATTTATCTTAGTCCAAGACTTCAAAGTTTTCAAAATACAGGATGTCAAAGTTATGTCAATCTGACCTGTAATCAAAGAAAATGGCAAATTCCTCAAATCTGTCGCATGCAGTGTAATTTGATCAATGTGGTTGATCTTTGTTCAATTATTTTTATCTTTTTCAAGATAAAATGAAAGGTCATGGTAGGTGGCACCTCGAGTAGCCATTTCTAAAATAATCGAATTCCAATGTTTTATTGCGTGCTTAAACTCATCGTACCAACGAGTTAAAAATTATTTTTTGGACCAGTCCTAAGCCTGGATAAAGTATAAAGGTATTTTGGGAACTATACTTTTTACGCACAACGTTTTAACTGGTAAGTATCTCCAGTCGTCTTCAGGTAAATACTAAAATATTTATTTCTTTGGCTGTCAACAATTCAAAAAAATATATTACAGTGAATATTTACTGTGGACATTACATTATTGTTTTTTATACCTAATATTATAATTTAGTATTCATCTTTTCGTTCATCATAAAATTATTATTTACATTTTACAAAATATAAGTCTAGAAAATATAAAACATTTAAAATGCACATATTACATTTCCCTAACTAAGTCAACGTCGACGAAACCTTATGACTAAATTTATTGATTTTCAGGTTTTAATAGTTTTAGCCACACTAAATCCTTCTTTTATATGGGTAGTATTATTAACCTTCCAACAGGTTTTTGTGCCAATTGTATTGTAATTTAAGGCAAGCCTTCTTTAAAAAAACTAAAATATTGGAGAACTGTAACTGATTTTTAATAGTATCTACCTTATTAATTTTAGAATTTTATAATGAATTAAAATATTTCAAACTTACCAATTAAGATAGTGACCAGCGTCCACTCCGGCAACTTTGTTTTATCTTCTATGGTAGTCAACACTTCTTTAAAAACATTGGGCCCACCTGCTGTTACATTTACGGCTGATGTGGGTTCTATAAAAAAAACCAAAACATGGTTTAAGTCCAAACAAGAGAATAAGGCTCCTATTACGGAATATTGAAACAAAGGGTACCATTTTAAAACATGGCGTTTGTCTGTTTCATATTCTTTTTCCTCTTCTTCTTTTTTTTCTTCTTCTTCGCATTGATAACTCGTATAATTACTCATTTTCTATGTTAATGTTAATGTCAATAAACAATATACATACTGCCAAGTTATGGTATAAATAAAATTTAATCAATCTTATTAATGGGTTTGCGGTGAAGCTTAAATAAAGTTTAATTGTTCTATTGCACATTACTGCATGTTTGATTATGGTACTTATTTATATAGGAGTTATTCATTAGTTACGTCGGCTGTGCTGCTGGTGCATAAATGGTAATGGGCACAATAATAATGAGATGCGGAATACCATATATCGAAGTAAAAAAACATATCTCTAATAGGTCAGTCATTTAGGCAGCAACAGAAAAGTTAAAAGTTTTGTTAAATTATAAATAGACCCTCTTATTATTCTGCGAAATAAAGGAAAATGAAATGTCTATCTGAACCACAAAATAGTTTTAATACGAAATCAGTACGGTGACCTGCAACTTCCAAACCAAAAATTCATCGTCCTTCAAGCTGTCCCAGAAATTACACAGCGATGTGGATATGTTAAGGCATCCACGTCGTGGAAATAGTAAAATTAATTCATCCGACATTCGAATCATATGCAAATAGTTGATAAGAGGGTCTGAGAAGTTTTGATTCCTTATTGTTAATTTCGATTGGTAGAAGGAATATAAAATTTTACAGAAATACAGTGTCACCAGTAAAGTCCGCATCATATGGGATTTTTTTTTATTAATAGCTTTATTCAAAATTTGACTTTGGCGTCAAGTTCTGCTTCGATCGAGATGAAAATTAGGCAAAAAAATAGTAGTCACGTGATTCGCATTATCTGTCAAATTTTAATTTTTTCCAAAAAATAATTCAAAAGTAAAATTATTTCTAAAAATATCGAAAAAAGTAATTAGAACAAGTTTTTTTTTATGCATTTTCTAGGCCACATGCAAAATTTCACCTGCATAAGATTATTTTGATTTTTTACCTATATTTTGTAAATTGCACCACTTTTGCAAAATAAGACTCAACGCAACCTACCTACATAAAACTTCTTAGTTTTGACAATGCTTTATTTCAGATACATTTTCTTTAAAGTAGCGCCATATTAAATGTGTGTTTTTCTACAACATCAAAATTGGGCTATGAAAATTTGGTAGCATGTGATGCAAAGTTTATTTGTTTTTGACCCTGTATAAGATAACTTCATAAAATAAGTATTTTTGAAAACGTAGTTTGTGTCTGAAAGAAATAAAAGAAGAAATAAAATAAAAGGGTTTTAAATTAAATCGTTGAAAATAGATAAACTTTACGTTAAGTTAAACTAAAATTTATTTTCCATTTAATGAACACTTTACTGATGACACTGTGTTCTTTTTGTCTTGATGTTAAGGTGTATTACTTTCAGACACAAACTACGTTTTCAAAAATACTTATTTTATAAAGTTGCCTTATACAGAGTCAAAAATAAATAAACTTTGCATCACATGCGACCAAATTTTAATAGCCCAATTTTGATTTTGTAGAAAAACACACGTTTAACGCTACTTTAAAGAAAATGTATCTGAAATAAAGCATTGTCAAAACTAAAGTTTTATGTAGATTGCGTTGAGTCTTATTTTGCAAAAGTGGTGCAATTTACAAAATATAGGTAAAAAATCAAAATTATCTTAAGCAGCTGAAATTTTGCATGTTGGCTAGAAACTGCATTTAAAAAAAACTTTTTCTCATAACTTTTTTCGATATTTTCAGAAATAACCCCACTTTTAAATTATTATTGGAAAAAATTAAACTTTGACAGATAATGCGAATCACGTGACTACTATTTTTTTCTTAATTTTCATCTCGATCGAAGCAGAACTTGATGCCAAAGTCAAATTTCAAATAAAGTTATTAATAAAAAAAAATCCCATATGATGCGGACTTTACTGGTGACACAGTATAATATTATAATAGTAAGTATTCATAAAAAAAGATACATGTTTTGAAAACCGAAATTAAAGCAGAAAACTGTTTGTTGAGCCCTCGTATTTGTAATGACCGGTTTTAGAGTTGTTTATATTGTCATCTTAATGTATGCATAATGCAAGGACCGTGTAGTTGTTATCGACAAAAGTATTTTTTGGTTATAATTAATGCAATTACACACTTAAACACAATTTAAAACGAAATTAGGTACTTGTGACATTTTTCAATTATTAAGAAATTATATATTAACCTTTACCTCTAATACAAAATATTTAGAAATTCCAGAAACCAGGTTTGGAAACAGAAAAAGACAGTTGTTATAGTATAGAGGGGGCCGGAAATGATGAGCAGAGGGGATAATTCTAGACCGAAAATAAATGCTGTCTCTTCCTATAACATTTTTTCGAAAATTGATTATTAACGAAGTTACAGGGTGTTCAAATTAAATTTTATTTGCAGTTTAAAATGCAATAGAACAATAATATAAACATTCAAATCCAAGGTTCAAAGTGACGTCCTTCCTCTTCAATGTATAAATTAATTCTTCTTAAAGAATTAAATTAATTAAATTAAAAAATTATAAATTAAAACGATTTCGTATTCATCACATGCAAGCAATGTTATTTTAGCGTGTTTCTCGAAAACGGTTAGATTTATTGAAACAAAAGTAGTATACCTTTTTTATGTCAAAAGGTTAGAGCAGTGGTTCCCAAATGGTGGTCCGGGGATGAATATCATTGATAATAAAAGGAGGGAAGAATGCGATAATCATTATTGTTTTTATCCTTTATTTACGCCTTTACCTGATTTGTTTAGTGTTTATCGTCAGATCAGATTTTTGTCTAGGTAGGGTATCAAAACATTTTACATATAAATTGGGTTTCTTCAAAGGAGTAAGTGAGGACTACAATTTGGATATTTCACTTAAATCCCAGAGCTCTTTAAAAAGTTATTAAAGAATTATTTATTTAAAAAATATTAAAAACTGAGGAACGTTTTGGCGTATTTTTTTGGGGACCGCGAACCCACGGAGCACAAAGGGAAAATAAAACAAAAATAACTCACCTAATAATAAAACAATTAAATTAATTTTTAGTTTATTATTGTTTTTAAGGAAAATACGTTGTATTGATAAATAAAATGTTGTTTAAATAAGTTACAAAACGGTTGTTTTAGTACTTTTAAAGATTAACTGGCCATGGGGGTCCGCATGTTACTATAATCCGATTTCGGGGGTCCGGGATTTTGCGAAATTTGGGAACCACTGGGTTAGAGGAACAAAAATATTCAGTCAAAATGCGTATACAGTGTAGGACAAAAAAGTTGGGGCATTCAAATTAAAGCATGTGGCGCCCTATACAAAATGCGAAAAAACTGTGGGAAAATTTGTATTTCTCATCCCGAAAAAGCCCTATATACGAGATTTCGTCAAAATATTATTAGCGTGGCAAAAGGTATTGCAAAAAAAACTTCAAATAAATATTAACTTTAACACCCTGTAATCAATTTTCAAAAAAATGGTATAGGAAGAAATAGCATTAATTTTCGGTCCTAATTTTTTGCTCATTATTTCCGAACACCCTGTTTTTAAAATGGATTATTTTTATCATTTCTTTGTTTAACCAACTCTCGAACAACTTGTAATACTTTATTAATCATTAAAATAATCGCAAAATATATTCCAAAGACCTCGCTTATTGCAGGAATGTTTGTTCAGTATTAATTATTATTTGATGGACCTTAGTTTAGTTAGGACAACGAACCATTTACTTAAAGAGTAAAATTTCCTCAAAAATAGTGCAGTAAATATAGAATGTAGGCAGGGATATAGATGTTATGCGATTTCTGTGTAGGTACTGGGACGATATAGTAGTTTTCCGACTTCTAAGGGGTTACTCGCGAACCCCCAAGGGTCCTAATTTGTATTCTATTCATATTTATGATGATAGGAGCAGTATGTAAAGTCATTGCTACATTTGTCATGCAAAGTTTCCCAAATGAAAAATGACAGAGAATTGGGCGTCCAGTGTCCATTCAAATCCAGGCAAGGGCCAAAAATAGGAAAATCAGGTAACTATACTTTTACGGAACAAGTATTGAGTTTGATCAATATCTATTAAAGAAGATGCATTTTTGGCGATCAACTATGGACTTTTCTCCTAATCCCTGCACTTTTCAAATAGTATAAGCACTATAATCGAGTGTAGTGTATTTACACTGATAACTCTGGTAACACAATTGGTACAAAAACTGAAATCTGGACTTTGAATCGAATTTAACTGCCTAGGTACTGCAACTATTCCCGAACTACAAGACCCAGGTTTTAAAACCAAATTGCAAAACCAAGTCGTCAATTATTGTAAGGCTCAAAAAAGCTAACAGTATCTTTCATTTATCTTTGAAGATTTGCTTTTGGAGCATTTATAGATGTTCTATAGGTTCAAAACGATTGTTTTGAGTGCAAATATCCTTATGCTCATGATCATGCTCAAAAATTTTATTCTTTATAATATCAAATAAAGGTAACCAAATATAAAATTTGTCATTTTACATGTTTTAGGTATTTTCTGGAGGTAGTTTTTATCTTGTTGCTGTATCGTCAACATTAACTTTAAGCAAATTGAGAGTATTTCAAACAAAAATAGCAGTAAATGAAAGAGCCTGTTATTGTCAAATTGAGGAGGTAGATTCAGGTAGTTGCTGATTTAGACTAATTTATTGATTCAGATTTAACTTTCACTTATAGTCGTACTATTAAAACAGCCGGTATATAAACCGCTTTCTTTCGTAATTAGATAAAACGTTTCAATACACCTAAATCAAATCAATATATCAGTCTAATGTATTTCTAATTATTATTATTAAACTAAACAAACATACAGACCAGTGTTTATAGTGTGTTGTAGATGACAAGTGTTAGTTTGTTTTTACTGTGTATCACACATCTTTAAGAGATACATTTAGCTCTACCTGGCTCTACCACGAATGGTGTGGTACGACCACGAGATGGATGATAAGATCTATTATTAAAGATATGGGGACCTTCTGAAACCGGAGGGGTTACCAACGTCATGGGTGTGGTTACATTCGTTGGTGTTACAGTTGGTTGTTCTGCCTGTTGTTGGGTCATGTTTTTTCCAGGATTTTCGGCCTCTCGTTTGAAGAGGTAGCTAACGCGTGGAGCCATTTTTGCTGAAATTAATACATAGATATAATTAGTGATGATTATTCATAAATGACCTAAATATAGGTACCATAAATTCTTAAATGTCTATTTGGGATGGCAAATTGCCACGGCCAATCCTCGTTTCAATAAATTTTTCAAAATTTGTTCGAGTTTGTTCTGACAATGACAATTTTCTCATACTATACTTTAATTATTAACGTGCGAGCAAAAATTATTTGCATCAAAGAGGGCTTGGATTAAAAAACGTAGGGCTTGGTTTAGATAACAATAATATGGGGACGATAAATGAATGTCAGGTCTAATAAATCATTTCTTTTCAATAAATTTTGGGTAAACCATTGAGAGTAATTCCTGCGTCTTTCAAAATCTGCGGCTTGTATTTCTTGGAATACTCGCACTTTATAAGGAAATAAATTTAGCTGCTTCTTAAGAATAGTCCTGCATGTTCCATAAGATCTTCCCACTTCTTGGGACAAGCGTCTTATACAATTTGTTGGCGTATTTTGCATTATTTTACGAACGTATACAACAAGTTCTTCTGTTCTTACAGATGGTCTTCCTGCTTCTTTTTTGTGTTGTATAGAACCTGTTTCCCTAAACATAGCCACGGTTCTTTTTAGGCAATGATAAAAATCCCCAACAATAAAAGCAACGTTAGGAAAATGTTCGTGAAAATCGTCCATGCACAAACCCGGATTGTATTGCCACTCACCATTTACTCTAACCCCGTTTTCAAAAATACGCTTTAACCATGAATGTTTTGTCCTGTTCCGTAAAGCCCATTGTATGAATTGTTCAAAAAATTGGAAAAATTAGCAATGAATCAAATTACTTGTAACGACTGTCAAAGATGACGTAATAACTGATTGATTGTTAATACAGGTAGTTACTGACACCCAACAGGTATTAAGCTCTACGGCTAAGCATTACGTCCTTAGATGCAAGGCCCTCTTTGATGCAAATAATTTTTGCTCGAACGGTACTTTCTTTAACTATTATTTTTCAGTTTTTTGTTGGCATTTACAGCGCTAGATATTTAGAACGGGCATCTATTTTATCTTGAAAGAAACTTTCTTTACATTGAAGATAGTACCTTGAAGCTAAGATAAACAAGAAAAAATCGTATATCCTCGATGTCCACATTTCCAAGGAAAAGTTAACGGCACAGATGTTTTACTTTGTCTTACTATCGGACTGTCCGATAAAGAGTCCGATAGGGAAATAAAATATGTCGTATTAATTAAGCTTGCAAAGTACCTACATACGCCTACATGAATATCGATTTTCTAAACTGGCGTAAGACACTCAAGTTGCTCAATAAATAAGCAGTTTTTGCAAACGCTCTTTTTAAATCTTTGGGCGTAAATATCTCGGAATCCGCCCACGCAATTTTGCGAACGTATGCTTCGCATTCAGTAAAATAAAAAAAAATGTTAACTAACCAAAAACCTTGTATCAGAAGCAAAACGTTTATGAGAATATTGCGATTAACAAACTGATTAGGGTAACCTTAAAGTGGGTGTAATAGTTTTGACGACGTTTTAATAACCTTTAGTATCACGGATCTTGATTATATCATTTTAGTGGTTATCGCCACGTTGTCGCTACGTCGATAAGTAATTTCCACATTTCGCATGGAATCAGCCACTATAAATTTGCTATTACCTTCAAAATCTACTATGAAGTAGCCAATAGTGGTCTGCTTCGTACAAAACCTTGACGGTAAAGAGAAGAGCCTCCATTAAATACATTCTTCCCAAAAACTACAAATAATTTTTTTATTTTGTCAAAGTACTTATGCAATAAGTATTTAGGTCCTCTCGTGATTTCGATTTAAATATATTTTTGCCAAAAAAGCTTTCAAAATATGCTTGCAACACCATAATACCCCAGCCATATGTTATTGGTGAAACGTTTTAAAAATTTTACAAACTACGAAGAACCCTATCTATGACGTGGAAATAATTTGTGCAATACACATGAAAGTTGCAACTATCGTGGTAAACATCCATGTTCCATCCACTAAAAATGCTACTTGGACACCTACTGTTAAAAAAAACTTCGATTTCGATAGACGCAATAAAATTAAATATCATAGAAGATAATATAGTGTCCGCGAAAATATTTCAAAGCGAATAATTGTGGCATATCGGACAAGTGTGTAACTATTTTTTATATTGGAATACACAGGGATTCAAGCACAGTGGATACCCTGGGGTGGGTAGACCACGACGGCCGTTTTGTCCTTGTTAGGACTCTACGGGCATCCATAACACGAGCGATCCCGACAACAGCGGTAAGATGTATTAAAAGCCTTTTACAAAAGTAGAGCGGCAATCAATACACCGTAGCGCCATCCCAGCGGAATTAACTGCACTATAAAAGGCAGTCGCACTGGTAATAATCGAAAGGTAGACAACTAAATAAACCACGAAGTGCATCACAATCCAGTATAGGAAACGCTACTTGCTACGGTGTATGGATGACCGCTTTGCTTTTGTAAAAAGGCTTTTAATACATCTTACCGCCGTTGTCGAGGTTGCTTGGGTTATGGCTGCTCGTAGAGTCCTAACAAGGACGAAACGGCCGTCGTGGTCTACCCACCCCAGGGTATCCATTGTGCTTGGATCCATGTGTATTTCAATAAAAAAAGAGTTACTCACTTGTCCGATATGCCACAATTATTTGCTTTGAATTAAATATTATATTTTGACGAACTAAGTTTCCAACAAATGAAACCTAAAATTTGACAAACCTTTTACTTAAATAATATTTGTTGATAGAATATTAATTTTAGAACCCTCATTAGTCATTATTACCTACCTAGCTTATTAAAAAAAATTATCTTTCGACCTTGAGAAAGCTTTTATTACTTTTTAAATGGGTATTTTTCTTTGGCACTTTTCCAACATCCCAAAAAATGTGCCTAATTTGCTTCAGTAGGAAAAAAGGACGTCAACATTAAGATATCGACCATTAGTGGCAGGACTTGCTTGTTTTATAAATGTTTCCATAAATAGGTATTATATAATTATCTATTTTGTTATTGCATAGTATCGTTTCTAGATTTTTGGATGTCGTTGACCCACTTTTCAAATTTTTACAGCTAATGCTTACGGTCTGTGGGACAAGTCCCCTTAAAATTCCCCCAAAGAGCAAGCTCTTACATGTCACTTGCTTGGAAATGGCTATTTTTAAGATTTTCCAGGATCCCTTGAAAACAGCATGTTAAAATTATTTTTTTCAACATTATTGTAAAGATAAACAGAAATATCTATTACTTAAACCTCTTTAGAAGTTTTGATACATTTTTAACCTAATAAACACTTTTCTACTTTACTGCGTTTGTTTGATTGTACTTTAAAGAAACTTTGTGAAGGAAATCGATTTTCTTCCTTCATAGAATTAGATATCAGAGTTTCTTGTTAAAAGAGAAACTTTGAAGTTGATAAGAGTTTGGGTCATATATCTTTTGTTCAAACCAATATTTCATTTATACCACAGTGGAAAACGGAAGGTATTTAATAATATGTTAGTGCTAATGACGATTTTACACAAAGGTATATGTTTTTGTAATAAAGCATGAATAACAGCATATTTCATATACCGTAAAGCGGGGCTACTTCGAACGGTTTTTTGAGGTTTTTTGAACATTGCGTTGGTGCCAGTTAAGAAAAATTACCCAAAATTTAAATATAACATTATTGAACCTTCCTTTAGTCATTCCGATCTTCATAATTATGAAAAAAATTATATATTATTTTTTTTTATTGATAAAAGTTGTTCGAACTTACCCCTATGGGTGGGGTAAGTTCGAACATAGGCTTAAAACGCACAGAAATTTAATTTTAGACCTGATATGTGTAAATTCGAACAATTAAAACCTTTTAGGCTTATAGGAGCTTTAAAATTAAAAAAAATAATACATGTTTTTTGATAAACAATGCTTTATTTAAGAAACAAAATGATTTGTAACATTAATCTAAACGTCCTAAGCCAAATAAATTTAAAACTAAATTTTTATGCCACTGCAAAGTAAAAATAATCACCAAATACAAAAGTAAATATATACGAATAAACAAAATGAAAACGTAAACAAAAGTTTATTCGATGGAACATTTTGCGGGTAAATCCATAAATGTGTATCGATTTCTCCTTAAACATCTGGGTAATGAAAATAATTGTGTAGTTTGTCAGATGATTTTGGCCTTAAAAAGTTTACCAATAAAAGCTTGGGTTGGTCAGGAAAAACTTCAGTAATTTTGCCGACAAAAAATCTCTCAGTATTTTTTTGACATTTAAAGGTCACGAAAACATAATTATTCACAATAAAATCTGGATCTGATTCAATATAACCGCGGTATACCGTAAACTTCCGAGGCCTGTCTATAATTAATTTTCTTATTTCGCAGGTCTTCGAGTGCCTTTTCTAAAGATGCTTTCGTATAATTGCCATAATGTGCGGCCCCAAGCCGTTTTTTATACTTTCGGACCGTGTTCAAAGTTAACCCACTAAAAGTAAAATAATTTTTTTTTATTTTTTTTGGAATTACCCAAACAAAATTTGTATTGCAAGTCATGTTAAGGACATGTCAAGCAATATTTCTACAAGATTATATAGAGATATGACTTTGAGGATCAGTGTTACAGAGGTTTCTTTGCAACCCATCTATAAAACGTTAAAAATACGAGTTACATTGTAAAATTTATTCCGTAGTTACTTACCGTTCAAATCTGGTCCAAACACCGCGAAGACATTCGACCGACTGCCTACTTTTGATTCGCGATCAAACAAGTTCGACCACTCTAAGAATATGCGCGTGGCTACGAGAAAAGCGAAACGAGGAGGGAATGTTCGAATTTAGGCAACCCGTTCGAAGTAACCCCGCTTTACGGTACCGTGTAAATGGTAAGAATCCATAAATTACAATAATTATTAAATTAAATACTCTTTTTCTTACTCTACATGAAAACATATTATTAACACATAATTTTATTGCTGAACTACATCAAAACGGCCTCTATTGGAGGTCATCTAGCCCAATATCACGGTTAGTATTTGATGATGTATATTTGTGTAAAACAATCTCGGCATAGTGTACCAATCAGGATGACAAGGTGCATCCATTTGGCTAAATTGACCATCAAATATCCAACTGGACAGTTTCAGACCTGGCAATAATTTAACTATAGTTGGCGCCAAAAACGGACTGTTGCATAAAAAAAATGGTGATTATCTTTTATAGCTGCATCACTCCAAAAATTATTCAATTATTTTTTTTTCTCTAGAATATGAATCTGAAAAGGAATTTGGACAGAAAAGCTTGATTTACTCGATATATAATTACCTAAAAGATTTTCAAGGATGTAGATTGTTATTTTCCTGGATTAAATTTCAGTTTTGAAATATTTTATCCGGAAAATCCCCAGATATACAAAACCTTATTGTTCAAGTTCAGCCACTTTTTTGAGACTCTTGTTCTTTCGAGTTCTCCTTCATTTCCCTCCCTCCGGTCTTTGCTGTGGTTTGAAGAGCAGATATTTCTGAAAGCTTTTTCAGATTTCTACATTTTATCATTAGGAGTTCTTCAAAGTTTCCTTTTACTGCCCATTTTTTAACTTTAAATGTGTATCTATATATAGGGCGTCAGTCAGATCTTTTACACATATAGTCATAAAAATAGCAGTACAATCATAACTGTGATACATTAGCAATGTTAATGTAATGTTACTAGGATTGGTTTTTAAAATATTAATATGGGATAATTATTTGTACACACTATCTCTTAGATTACACTATAATAGGTTTAAAAATTCAATAAAAATAAATATTCCAAAGAACTTGAAAAATGTATTTCAGTTTTTGGAAAAAACTAAGTATGTGATTTTAGAAATATTTTTTTAGTTTTATTTTACAAATTTATTTTTACACGGCATCATTCTGTTTTGTGCAATTTATCGCTAAGTATAATTACAGTTATTTTAGCTTGACACCATGCCGATGGCATGGTAATTAAGTTGACGAAAATACCTGAAGCAAAAAATGTAATTATAGGTCTTGCCTCTTTTCTTAAATGAAAATCAAAACAGAAGAGTGCAATGAACTCTTGGCGGTAAGGATTTAGCTCCTTAGTTAGTTACTTCAGATGATTCAATATAAACGCCAGAAAATAACATGAAGTTTGAAAAGTTATTGGAATTAAAAGTAAACTAATGCAATTGAGATAAAAATCTCTTAACGGTTTTTAAATATGTCAACTAATTTTGAAATTTAGTTTTGCATTGCCCACGATTGGCCTTAATTTTTATTGTACGCGTTAAGCGAAAATACATATTGCACCGCCAAAGAACATTTGGTTTTGGCCAGATAATATGGGAAAAAGAAAAAGTGATAGTATAAGTAGGCCGTAATAAAAACGTGAAAGATAATAAATAGCTGCGTTATTTTTTTATTATTAAATAAAAATTCAATGTTATCATAGTGTTTTTTTAATTATGACTGACAGAAAAATTATCAGCTATAATAATCCTAGGACATTGATATTGGACGAGATAATTTTAGTCGAAAGCACGTTGCCTGGTAACAACCCGACGCTGAAGGCGGAGGGTTGTTACCTTGGTTACGTGCTTGAGATAAAATTATGAGGCATTGGTCAATGTCCGAGGGATATTCGGTCAGAACATTTTTTGATAAATATTTGATAAAAAAATAAAATTTCTCGCAACCAAACAATTATTTATTTATTAAAAGTACAATTTGTAAAGGTGCAGTTATTAAAATTTAACGTAACATTTCATTCGCTATTTTTTTCTAATAGAAGATCCATTACCACGCATAGTATTAATAATCTTATTGTGGTGTTCTTGGTCGATGTTTAAGTATGGTTTTATAGAATTTGGATTGTTATGACCAGTGATTTTCAGCAATTGTTGTTCTTGCACACCTTTTTTTGCCAATTCGCTAACAGCAGTTGACCTGTTTGAATGGTTTGTTATTTTTTTGTCCTTTATATTCAGGCCGATAGCTTCAGCAGACGATTTTGTCCATCCATTAATAGTATTTTTTCCAACAGGGACATTATCGTACCAACTATCGGTTTCCGTTTTTCAGTGTCGATTTGGTTTTAAGAACAGCCGTGGTGAGGTTATATGTACGCCTCGTTTTGATGTCAATTTATGAAACAGGCGTACAGGGCATCTTTGACTTTCACTATTGACAATCAACCATTTACTACTTGTACAGCTTTTTGAACCGCCTTGGCAAGTTTTACTAAACACTGGATTATATTCAATACGATTTGTTGGAGAACCATCGTTTTTTCGATTTGAAAAAAATCCAGGAGACATGCAACTGCTTCGCCTCCTCTCCACGCTAATTCTACTGCAGCAATATGGTAGAATTTACGCATAAGACCTTCAGGGGTATTTTCATTCCAGAACAATATTATTTGGTTTACTTCATATAGACTTAACGAAACTGAACTGGTCTTACGTTTACATGGATCTGCTTGTAATTTCTTTCTGGTTGCATCGCGGGCATCTCGGGCTGGTTTAAATACTATGCTGTTAAACGGGTCAATCATAATCTTATATTCATTATAGTACTTTTCTTGTAAAATTTTGCACGAAACGTTCCACATAGTCTTTACCGTTGCTTCTTTGAATTCAGTCCCATCTTTTTTTCTCATATTAACCGCCCAATCTTTCAGTATCATTGCCAGCTCTTCTACGCTTCTATGTTTATTTAACTCGTATTTGCGTTCACAGCAAAACTCCATAAATATTCCCCACGTGTATTTGTGACTGTTTCTGGTATTTTTTGGGATTGTTTCATTAACTAGCGCGTTAATGCAATTAAAATTTGCATTGCCAAAACGTGACATTTTGAAATTTATATAGTTATAATATAAACTGTCAAAGTATTGGTGTCATAATAAATGATGCCTGGGTGTCATAAAGATTGAAAACTACCCGGAGTGTTGTTTTCACTTAAATGTTGATATGATTGGGTGATTTATGTAAGATGATAAAGAATAACAAAATTTAATTGGCTGTTTGAACTGCCAAAAAAATTTCACCGTAATGTTGACAAGAGAATTGCCGATATAATAGGTAATTTTTGCAATATGCATAACCACGGTAACAAACAATAGGCCTTTTATTATATTTAAGGTAACTTTATTAGCTACTGTCAATAATAATAAAATTTTATTTGAAGAAATAGTCCATACTTTGGGTGGAGTGTATGTTTAAAAGGGTAAGAAATAAGGTACCTACTTTAAGTCTTCCTCCACTGGTATATTAAAATAAGTTTTAACTTTTATTGAAAGGTAAATTCTCGACATGTTTCGAATGTACCGGGTGGTCAAATAAGCGAGGACGTCGGCTTTATCTCGGAAATCATTAATCGTACAACTTTCGGAAAGATTTTTTATGAGTAAAGTGGTCAAGAGAAATTGCTGGAAATTTTTTTTAAGTTCCTCATTTCGCCGCAAGAGGGCACAATTAAAAATTGTTTTTTTAAATTCTAAATTTCTCCGAAAATTCCCATATTAAGGTATAACTCTGATTACACGTTTGGAAAGATTAGACAATTCTGCATCATTTTGAGTTAAGGCTCATTGGCGAACCGACCTTGATAAGATTAGGAGAAGCTATTGAATGTGTAAACATTAAAATCGCTATAACTTCTAAACGACTTATCCGATTGTACTAAATTTAAGCTTGTTTGGAAGGGCAAAATAAGCATATTTAAATGCCGTATCCAACAGTACACGATAGTGATTAATAAAATTGCTAGAGGGCGCAATTTGTAATAATAACAGTTTTTTCGATTTTATCCCGAAAATTCAAATCATACGGTATAACTATGACATCATAATCGAAAAGAAGAGGAAATTTGCAAGCAAAGATGTGAAGACCGCAGTTCGATATCTTTGTTCGTTTCAGAGTTATTGCCAAAACAATAATTTTTAATACAAATTGCGCCCTCTAGCAATTTTATTAGAAACTATCGTGTACCAATAGATACGACAATTAGTCAGAGATATACCTTAATATAGGAATTTTCGGAGAAATTTAGAATTTAAAAAAACAATTTTTAATTGTGCCCCCTTGCGGCGAAATGAGGAACTTAAAAGTAATTTCCAGAAATTTCTCTTGACCACTTTACTCATAAAAAAATCCTTCCGAAAGTTGTACGATTAATGGTTTCCGAGATAAAGCCGACGTCCTCGCTTATTTGACCACCGGTACATACATTCATCATCAGGAGAATAGAATAAGGATATAAGAAATACAATGGGTGAGAACAGTCCAAACGGTGCTACAAGATGATGGAAAGAACAAGTTTAGTAAAGTATTTGAAAAAGCGTCCAACATAATGATAGACCATTCGTGAAGTATTGGTAGAAACTAAGTTATAAAGTTATCATAGCAGTAAGCTATGTGTCATAATAGTGAAACAGCACCATAAGTGTGAGGAGAGAAGAATATTTAAAATTGAAGTCTTAGATGTTGTAAAAAGTTTTTTAAATGAGGAGTAACTGAAAAGTCACATATTAGTGAACCAGTTACGTAAGTGTGAGGTGGAAAGAATATTTAAAATTGGCATAGAAGATGATTTAAAAGTTTTTATATGTCGTGTAGTCATGTGTTTTTATATGTTAAGTCTATTATTACGTTGGACATTTTCCAAATACTTAACATGTTCTTTACATCATCTTGTAGATCCGTTTGGACTGTTCGCACCTATTGTATTTTTATATTCTATTTTCCTTAAAACTTATTTTAATATACGAGTGGAGGAAGACTTAAAGTGCCTTATTTCTTTCCCTTTTAAAATTTTATTGTTTATAATTCCAAAGAATTTTGAAAAATTAGAATATAAACTATTCGTGTGACATATTATTAAAGCTAATTTCTGCAATAAAAATTTTCATAGTTTCACGAATAATTAAAATTTTAGGTAAATAAAGTAATTAAAAATTTAAACATCAAAACATCTACCTACCAATTTTTATTATTATTTATTATCTTTTTGTGGATACTTCATCGGGAATTGTATTATGAATTCCTACATAACAAAATCAATATCAGTTCTGTGGTTCAGAAAAGCCTTTAAGAAACTAAAAGCATATTTTATGCAACCACCAATAAACTATTTTGCAATATATAGCATTTTCAAACCAACCTTTATTGGTGATATAGTCAGTTTCTGAATAAATAACATATATTTTTGATGAAACTGTAAGGTTGCTGGCAGCAAAGGTCACAAATTTCATTGGAGAAAATGCACTGCAGTCAAGGCCTATCTATTATGACCTAGAGATCAACAATATTGCACCAAACTAATAGGGTGATTCAAATACCATAATATCATTTAAGAGCTATTTTGTTCATAATATTTTTGCACAGTCAGCATTAAATACCAATATATCCTAATTAAAAGTACTTGTTCTACTTAGGTCTACTTACGTTTTATTTAGTAACTGTCCGGGATTTTTCAACAAAATTCGCGACACATTCTTAGTAATTTTACTAGTTTTTAACGTTTTTATAAATTTTTACTTTTTCAATTTTCCGGGGCAACGAACAAACGTTTAGAACTTGGCAATATGGCTACCGACAGCACCCTGCCTGGCTCTGGATAATCGATAGCTTTCGTTAGATTGTTCTACGCAAGACCGTTGTGAAGAGATTTTCCACTTTTCCGGCGTTTACCGTATTTTTAGAAAAGTAGCGCTTTAAAAAATAGTATTTATATTACTAATGCGACAAAAGAGGTTTGGCTGGACTAGACTTACCAGGAACAAGAGATAGTAGGTACTAGAGTAACTAGAGATACCCCAAAGAAAAAGTTGTAAGTCTCACTAAAATAAATGATATACAGGGTGTCTGGAAAATACGTGTATAAAAGGCTAGCACAAGTTTCTATGGCTCAAATATGAGAATCTAGCCCAATTTACCCTTGTCCAAAAGTTGATAGTTTCCGAAGTATCAATCAAACTTACTTTTTTAGACTTTTTTGTTAATATACCGTGCGAGCAAAAATTATTTGCATCAAAGAGGGCCTTGCATCTAATGACGTAATGCTTAGCCGTAGAGCTTAATACCTGTTGGGTGTCAGTAACTACCTGAATTAACAGTCAATCTGTTATTCCGTCATCTTTGACAGGCGTTGCAAGTAATTTGATTCATCGCTAATTTTTCCAATTTCTTGAACAATTCACACAATGGGCTTTACGTAACAGCGCAAAACATTCATGGTTGAAGCGTATTTTCGAAACGGGGTTAGAGTAAATGGTGAATGGCAATACAATCCGGGTTTGTGCATGGACGATTTTCACGAACATTTTCCTAACGTTTTTATTGCTGAGGATTTTTATCATTGCCTGAAAAGAACCGTGGCTGTGTTTGGGAAACAGGTTCTATACAACACAAAAAAGGAGCAGGAAGACCGTCTGTAAGAACAGAAGAACTTGTTGCAAACGTTCGTGAAATAATGCAAAATACGCCAACAAATTGTATAAGACACCTGTTCCAAGAAGTGGGAAGATCTTATGGAACATGCAGGACTATTCTTAAGAAGCAGCTAAATTTATTTCTTTATAAAGTGCGAGTATTCCAAGAAATACAAGCCGCAGATTTTGAAAGACGCAGGAATTACTCTCAATGGTTTACCCAAAATTTATTAGAATTTATGTAGATTATTGTTTTTCTTTTTCTTTCTGTATATTCTTACTTTGTTAATTTTGTAAACAACAAAAATAAATTTGTATTTGTCTACTTATTTTATTACTCATTAGTTTGGTATATCATGTCATAATATGAATTTGACAAAATTTTAACCTAGATTTGGTTAGATATATCGTCCCCATATCATTGTGATCTAAACCAAGCCCTACGTTTTTTAATCCAAGTCCTCTTTGATGCAAATAATTTTTGCTCGCACGGTATGTTTTATAAACAGTGCACAAAATATCGTACTTAGGTATTAGGTAATTAGGTAATAGGTTTTCTAGGATGATAAATCGAAATCCGATCACAGTTTCGATGTACATTGCAGCAATACTCCTACATCTTCAAGTTAAAAATTCTTATTCCTTGGCATCTCTTGTTCAAAAAAGGTATACCTAGTAGGTGTAGCAACCGTTTCTGACATAATCGAATTGAAATGTTTTATTTCTAAGCTTGTAATGTAGGTGAAGTGTTGCTGGTGACGCCCTCTACAAAGTACATCAAAACTGTGATCAGATCTCGATTTCCCATCCTAAAATACTCTTAGGTACCAAATTGGACACAATTTTGAAAACTATCAATTTTTGGAATAAGGTAAATTAAGCTTAATCCTCATATTTTAGCTTTATGAGCGAGCGATTTGAACACGTACTTTCGAACACACTGTATATTTTTTATTAATTTGGAAAACTTCAGTTACAAAATTACTAGAGTGAAGTGAAGTTCCTCTCTCTGAATTCAACATATTTTTTAAACGTTTATAAAATCACTGTTTAAACCACGTTTATTATTAAAGAGGTTAACGCCAGTAAACACTTTACGCTAAAACTGCCGAAATCATTGAAATCCATTCAGAGTTTCAAGCGCATGACCTTATAGGAACTGATTTTTTGCGTTATACATTTTTCTAATCTATCATTTACATTGGCATGGTGGTTGTAGGCGTAAAAACAGACATGATAATGACAATTTTTTGTTTATCTTCAAAAACAGTTCGTCTGCTATGCGATGCTATGCTATAATGTAATTTTCTACATCTTGAGTTTGTTTTTTAATAATATAAAAATATATTATATAATTTAAAATAATTGAGACACCCTGTTTAATATTTAGAGATGAAAACGTTAGTTGTAATTAAAATTCCATTAGCCAAAGGTGTAAAATTTGTCGAGGCCAATCAATGCATTCACCCAATTCTTACCCGCAGATTAGATTACTCAAGAACTTTCAAAAGTTGAAGAGCTCACACATCACAATGTGGTTAAATAATCATTTATTCACTTAATAAACGCATTTAACTTTGCATAAATGGTATTAAATAAATAAGCATTACTACGGGGAAAGTTAAATACGTATAGTAGATTCTGTAACGAGGTTGGAATGAAAATTCGATCCGAGTGGAAGATTCAGAACGCGAGCGTAGCGAGCGTGAGGAACCACGAGTATCCAATTTTCATTCTAACCGAGTAGCAGACTATATTTTCTCCACGACCATCCAGTTCCATATCTGATTCATCCGATTGTTCACTCATTTTTTGCCTTGCACTAAAATTTGTCTGAAAATAATTATTACAACGCGGCCATTTTTTTCTGACACTGACAGTTTCGAAATTCATGGCAACCTATGTCGTTTATATCAATTACAGAATATTCATTCCGTATCTTGTTATGGAATGAAAATACACGCAAAACGCATAAGAAGCAAGTGTTTCAGAATAAATATTCCAACTCAAGAGCGAGAATTTTTACATTCTATTATCAAAAATGATTTTGAAATTATTGTATTCAATAATGGTCGTGGAGAATAGTAGATTCTGTATCGTGGTTGGAATGAAAATGAAAAACCACGAGTATCGAATTTTCATTCTAACCGAGTAGCAGACTATATTTTCTCCACGACCATCCAGTTCCATATCTGATTCATCCGATTGTTCACTCATTTTTTGCCTTGCACTAAAATTTGTCTGAAAATAATTATTACAACGCGGCCATTTTTTTCTGACACTGACAGTTTCGAAATTCATGGCAACCTATGTCGTTTATATCAATTACAGAATATTCATTCCGTATCTTGTTATGGAATGAAAATACACGCAAAACGCATAAGAAGCAAGTGTTTCAGAATAAATATTCCAACTCAAGAGAGAATTTTTACATTCTATTATCAAAAATGATTTTGAAATTATTGTATTCAGTAATGGTCGTGGAGAATAGTAGATTCTGTAAGGTGGTTGGAATGAAAATTCGATCCGAGTGGAAGATTCCGAACGCGAGCGTAGCGAGCGTAAGGAACCACGAGTATCGAATTTTCATTCTAACCGAGTAGCAGACTATATTTTCTCCACGACCATCCAGTTCCATATCTGATTCATCCGATTTTTCACTCATTTTTTGCCTTGCACTAAAATTTGTCTGAAAATAATTATTACAACGCGGCCATTTTTTTCTGACACTGACAGTTTCGAAATTCATGGCAACCTATGTCGTTTATATCAATTACAGAATATTCATTCCGTATCTTGTTATGGAATGAAAATACACGCAAAACGCATAAGAAGCAAGTGTTTCAGAATAAATATTCCAACTCAAGAGAGAATTTTTACATTCTATTATCAAAAATGATTTTGAAATTATTGTATTCAATAATGGTCGTGGAGAATAGTAGATTCTGTATCGTGGTTGGAATGAAAATGAAAAACCACGAGTATCGAATTTTCATTCTAACCGAGTAGCGGACTATATTTTCTCCACGACCATCCAGTTCCATATCTGATTCATCCGATTTTTAACCCATTTTTTGCCTTGCACTAAAATTTGTATGAAAATAATTATTACAACGCGGCCATTTTTTTCTGACACTGACAGTTTCGAAATTCATGGCAACCTATGTCGTTTATATCAATTACAGAATATTCATTCCGTATCTTGTTATGGAATGAAAATACACGCAAAACGCATAAGAAGCAAGTGTTTCAGAATAAATATTCCAACTCAAGAGAGAATTTTTACATTCTATTATCAAAAATGATTTTGAAATTATTGTATTCAATAATGGTCGTGGAGAATAGTAGATTCTGTAACGTGGTTGGAATGAAAATTCGATCCGAGTGGAAGATTCCGAACGCGAGCGTAGCGAGCGTGAGGAACCACGAGTATCCAATTTTCATTCTAACCGAGTAGCAGACTATATTTTCTCCACGACCATCCAGTTCCATATCTGATTCATCCGATTTTTCACTCATTTTTTGCGTTGCACTAAATTTTGTCTGAAAATAATTATTACAACGCGGCCATTTTTTTCTGACACTGACAGTTTCGAAATTCATGGCAACCTATGTCGTTTATATCAATTACAGAATATTCATTTCGTATCTTGTTATGGAATGAAAATACACGCAAAACGCATAAGAAGCAAGTGTTTCAGAATAAATATTCCAACTCAAGAGAAAATTTTTACATTCTATTATCAAAAATGATTTTGAAATTATTGTATTCAGTAATGGTCGTGGAGAATAGTAGATTCTGTAAGGTGGTTGGAATGAAAATTCGATCCGAGTGGAAGATTCCGAACGCGAGCGTAGCGAGCGTAAGGAACCACGAGTATCGAATTTTCATTCTAACCGAGTAGCAGACTATATTTTCTCCACGACCATCCAGTTCCATATCTGATTCATCCGATTTTTCACTCATTTTTTGCCTTGCACTAAAATTTGTCTGAAAATAATGATTACAACGCGGCCATTTTTTTCTGACACTGACAGTTTCGAAATTCATGGCAACCTATGTCGTTTATATCAATTACAGAATATTCATTCCGTATCTTGTTATGGAATGAAAATACACGCAAAACGCATAAGAAGCAAGTGTTTCAGAATAAATATTCCAACTCAAGAGAGAATTTTTACATTCTATTATCAAAAATGATTTTGAAATTATTGTATTCAATAATGGTCGTGGAGAATAGTAGATTCTGTATCGTGGTTGGAATCAAAATGAAAAACCACGAGTATCGAATTTTCATTCTAACCGAGTAGCGGACTATATTTTCTCCACGACCATCCAGTTCCATATCTGATTCATCCGATTTTTAACCCATTTTTTGTCTTGCACTAAAATTTGTCTGAAAATAATTATTACAACGCGGCCATTTTTTTCTGACACTGACAGTTTCGAAATTCATGGCAACCTATGTCGTTTATATCAATTACAGAATATTCATTCCGTATCTTGTTATGGAATGAAAATACACGCAAAACGCATAAGAAGCAAGTGTTTTAGAATAAATATTCCAACTCAAGAGCGAGAATTTTTACATTCTATTATCAAAAATGATTTTGAAATTATTGCATTCAGTAATGGACGTGGAGAAAAGTTGTTCTTAAATAGTTGGTCTTAAAATAGGCATAAATAAATGGTTATTGTTTTTTTGGTCCCTGCTTTAGCTAAGTTTAAGAAAATTTATAAATTACCTTTTAGGGAACCACATTTAACACATTAAAAGAACAATTGATTCCTGTTTTATACGTCAACAGAAGTTGTTTTTCTCTGCGTTGAAGGTCGGGAAAATTATGTTTAAAAAAAATTATCAAAATCCTTCCCCTCGTATTACTTTGCAATAATAAATTGGGTTTAAGGATAATAAAGATAAAAATGGGATATATGTAACACTACTTATGAGTGTGTTATAATAATTTAGTTTTTAAAATGCAATTTGGTATTAAATTTATAATTTTTCGATCGTACTTTATTCAGTGGTATCTTTATTTATGTAGTTTTTTTTTTTAATTTAAGCAGTTCTAAGTTAATTTAATAAAGATCTTTATGGATACTTAAAGGTGCCCATTCATTGGGCGATTACCGGGCAATCAAGTCGTGCGATCAAATCGCGTAAACATTTCCTGGCAATTTATTTGCTCAGGAACTGCCCAATCATTAGGAGCCCTTTCAAGCAGTTTTTGCTTTAAAAATAGTAAAAGCGTTCGTGTAGTGATTGTTTCTTATTAAAAAACTAGCGTGTACCCGGCCTGCGTTGCAGCCCGGCATTATACGACGTGAGATAATAAGGCGAACAAACCCGAATAAACCCGAACAAACCTCAAACATAGTCTGTCTTCGTCTATTCCGGCTTCGGTGCTTCGGATCGATCGTTGAACGGGCCGGGGACCGGTTAGGTTGGGTCGTTCGTTCTCCCTACTCTAATTTATCAGTGTTTCTCTATAATATTATGCATGTATTATACATAAAAACCTTCCTCTTGAATCACTCTATCTATTAAAAAAAACCGCTTCAAAATCCGTTGCTTAGTTTTAAAAATTTAAGCACATAATAGGGACAGGACGGGCGATAGCGACTTTGTTTTATACTATGTTAAGATATGGGTTTACGAACCCTTTAGTACAATCGCGTTCTTTTTTCATGTTTCATTTGACACATATAAAAACTAAACCATCAAAAGTTTTGAAACACGACGAGGGGCCTACTGACTTGCACCTTGCACTATATTATGTGCAAGCAGCCATATACACACATCCTGAAAATGTCCACAAAGTTAAGAGTGTCGGTTGTCGAAGTCCATGCATACAGCAACCTTCTGACAATCTGTGTAATTTACTTTATTGCAATCCGATTTACATTTCGGTCAGGTAAATTAAAAAATCGCTCGGCAACCAAAATATCGCTGGCAATTTGATTGATATCGCTCACTGAAAAACCAAATTCGATCGCAATCGACTAGTATGTCAATATGGTTGCTCAACAATGGCCAAGTGAATGGGTCCCTTTATATTAGCCCAAAACATCATCAGACCAAAATAAATATACAGAGATTCTCTATTACTTTTTATTCATTTATCTGGACATCCTTAACATCAATATAGGATTATTTATTTTTTATCGTTTCCTTTTCTGCAGACAATAAATAAAAGAAAAACGATTTACTATACACAATCTAAATCAAACTGCTAGGTGTCACTCTCAGATCAGATGTGCTTCATAAGTACAGCTGTTCTGTATATTTTTTCGTTTAATTAGAATAAAGAAAACTTTAACGTTAAATTGCTAAAATTGGATATAAAATCAATACTAAAAATGTATAGTGGAAAATTGTGCTTCCTTATGAAAAGTTTCACCAGGTGTCGCTGCCAATAATATAATAATTTTTAAAAAGATTCGAAACTAAATTGATAGGGTGAAGAATCTTCAAGCCAAAAAATATAAAAATTAAAAATGGCTTAGCTAAAAAGCGAAACGTCAAATGTTATATTTTTTTCTCGCGAATCCAAAGGCTAAAGAAAAATTAACAAATGAATATAGAAGTATGGTTCGAGAAAACGAGAAAAATATATACTCTACATATACAGTGTGTCTACTTAAGTTGAAATCATCAGGAACCCTTTTTTAATATCAATTTAAAAAAAAGAGGTCTGCATGCTAAAACCTAAAATGAAATAATCAGATATTAAATTTTTGCAGTCTAATATTTGGTTTGTCAAAAAATTTAAATTTTTCTTAGGAGTAAAGTACCTCTATTCTTGACAACATCAAAAATTCTTATTGAAAACTACATTCAAATATGAAATCATATTAATTTGCGTTAAATATTCAAGTTTTTTTTTAATGTTTTCAAATAGAAATTTATTAAACATAACGAAACCTGATTTTTTTGTTATGATTCCATCTTAATTAGACACAGACTGTATATAGAGTGTTGCAAATTCGATATATTAGCATTGTTATTTTGGTAACTATAAGATATATGCAAAGTTGCATATTTTAATGCAGAATATTTTTTCGAAAAGAAATTAAAAAAATTCGGATTACTTCCGGAGATATCCGAAAAATCAGTTTTGGTTTTTATTTTTTAAAGCACTTTCTAAGGGCACTTTTTTATGCTCTTCAAGGAAATAATTATATTTTTTAGATACGACTTTTTGTTTTTTAAAAATTCACAACTTAATTTTTTCAAATACTCAAATATGCAACAGTGCCTTCATTTAACTAACTCTATCTTTTATAGTTGTCATATAGAGATGTCAATGCTAATGCATGTAATTTGTAACACGCTGTATATGTTACGTTATATATTTAACTAATCAAATGTGAATTATTTCTATTATTTATTTTTTAGAAATGTTTGTTTTAAAATATTTATTTGGCGTGTTTTAGTCTTTAAAAATGCATTCTGTTTTAAATAAATTACTATGTTAATATTGCTTGTGATGTTTGTTTAAAATTTAAATACAAATAATTGTAAAAGTATTAATATAATGGTTGTATTTTTAGTAAATAACATTTTATAATATTTCCTTGTTTAAAGTTAACATCACATGCCGGTAATAATTATTTATCTATTATTTCATTAATGACATTTAATGGCTACATTATCAAGCTTTTTGAAAATATATTCATATTAGAAAATAATTATTACTTTTACGTTAGTCTATTTATCTTGCTTTAGACTTCCTTAATAGTATTTTTTTAAATTTAGATTATAAATAATAATTCATAATTACACTCGTTTTACACAATCTTTATGTACCGCAGGAGGCAGTAAACAATTACTTTACTGTTTGACTTTTTTATTTTACAAGACCCGTGCTTATAATTAATTAAAACTTATTAAGTAACCTTCTACAGACTAAAAGTTATTATAATATAAAGTCTGGCAAAGACATTTATTAAAAATCATTTTTCTTTGTTTAATCTTAAAATTACTTTTTAATTAACTTTGTTTTTTATTGTAAGGGCAATAAAGGCCATTGAAATATCTTTAAGAGGAACGAAATATTTAAAGAAAAACATCAGAAATAAAATGCCATATTATTATATTTTAAACAATAATGGTGTGAAAAGAACAGTTATCTTAATCTAGGTACTAGGTATTAAACGTAAAAATATATAAGAGATAAAAAGCTCATACTAGTATGTCACTAACTGGAACAGTTTTAAAAATTATTGAGTTTATGATTAAGGGTATTTTTCAATAATATATTTTAGGCAATTTAAAATAATTTATTTGGTAATTAACCGCCTGTTGGAGACCACGGCCTTTATACAAACACAGTATGAATATAAATTGGATTTTAAATATTAACGAACTGAATGCTTTAATATTTGTATCATATCAACATATATCAGTAATAAACAAACCAGCATTGACATGTTTTCCACAGTCCTAAATATTTATTACAGCCTTATCGATCAAATGTCTATTTCAGATTTACTCCTGCTTTCTTTTCAGCAAGTCAAATGTTTTTTGTGCTGCCAAGGCGGCAATATTTCTTTCAGCATTAGACAAGAGTCCTTCTCTTCCTGTATTATCAAAAGCTTCTACATTATATCTAGGCATAATACTAACACCTGAATTAACATAATCTTCGTTTTTGTTGGCTGTATTAAATGGAATAGTATTTCTTGCCAACAGCCATTCTCTGTAATTAAGAAGATCTGCTTGGTGAGCTGTCAAATCGGAAGATTTGGAAGGCTCAACGTAAAATGTCCCAGAATCGGCTTTTTTATTTGTTATGGGAATATTTTCACTTATTTGATTTAGAAAAGGGTTATTTGGGAAATCTATAGCCTGAAAAATATTTTGTGGGGTGTTAAAAATATTGTTTTGAGGCTGTCCTGTAACTTGATTGGGGGTATTTGAATTAGTTCCTATTGGGCGAAAAATTTGACTCAAAGGATTCGAAAAAGGTTTGTTTGAGTTTAAGGACTGTAGGCCAGATTGTATTGTTTGAAAAATATTTTGAGGTTTTTCAGTAATTTGAGGAAATTGACCTGTATTAGATCCAGTATTCACATTTGTCGGGCGAACATTTTGAATAAATTGATTAACGAAAGGAATATCGTTTAAAAACGGAATAGTTTTTTGCTGGAAACCAAAGGAATTTTGGGGTGTTTGTACAATAGATGGTGTAGCAACTGTATTTTGAAATGGATACCGTGGTCTTGGATCATATAAATCCTGTCCGTTTACCCGAACCTCCAAATCTTTAAACCTCAGCGGAGGCAGTGGCCAAATTTTTTCATAATGGTGAACAGTTGGGGTGGGAAGAATAAAAAACTTGTTTTCCAAATTGTTTAAGGTATCCTCTTGAGGTTTAGGTGTAGTTGTTGGCAAATACGCTAAGACTGATGAGTGAATGTTATTATGCTGATACGAAGAATGAAGAGGTTTACCGCTGAAAAGATTGATATCGTCGTTACCAAACGTATTAGGATGCGCAAGAAATGGATTGTTAATTGGCTTTGATTCATGACCTAGGGGTACGTTAATTATTAATGGTTTGTCTTCATGCTGTTTAACAGTTTCTGTAGACAAAAGGCTGGTTTCTATGGCTCCTTTGTATTGAGCTAAATCCCTTCTTCTGGTTTCCAAATAGACATCTAAGTGGGCTTTTCTGGCTGCTTCAACCTCCGGCGTGTATCCTTGATCACCAACTATTTTAAAACCATCGTGCCCAGCAATGTTGGACTCGTAGCCGTATTTGTAATGGCCGTTCGGTGATTGGGTGTGCTCTTGGTAAAGAATTGGATCCAAGAGGTTTGGGACATTTGGAGATAAAGCTTGTGTTAAAGTTGTACAGAACAGGATGAATATCTGGAAAAATTGATCTAATTTAATAACTAAATAAGGGAAAATTTTTTTGGCTAACTAATTTTTAAGAAAATAACGTGGACAAGGGTCTACTGCGTGACACTATTTTATAACAATACAAAAAATTTACACACCATTTTTAGACATACACCAGTTATATCTGACATACATAAATTCCTATAAAAATTTAAATTATTAAACCAACAGGAATATTTTAATTTTTTGATGTGTACCAGGTAAGACCCTTCAAATTACTATATCAGAAAGTGTTGCAAATTAATCACAAGTGCAGGGAAGGACTAGCTGTGACACTAATGTGCCTATTTTTTTACGCCCTGTATGATAAAAATTTTGGACATCTTCTGTCTGTCGATACGCTAAGCACATGATACAAATCATGTTTTTAGCGTATTTCGATAAAAGATACATCTTTGTTCCTATAAATTATAAATGTTCACTTTTAACTGCTTAATATTAATACATGATGGCAATAAAATGACGTTTTTCCGAAAACGGTTAGGATTAGCGACACGAATAAAGAGTACTTAATTTTTAGTCAATAGTAAAAGGTTTGTAAAAAACGTTGTCCAACGTTTTTATCATACAGTGTCACAGCTAGTCCGTCTCTGCAGCTGTGAGTAATTCACAACGCTTTCTGATATAGTAATTTGAAGGGTCTTACCTACAATACATCATATAAAAAAAAAATTGAAATATACCTGTTCGTTTAATAATTATGTGTCAAAAACTTAATTCCATGGGAGCTCTTTCGGAGCCCATATCTCCACAGAGGAAGCCGATACGAAAGAAGTTTATATAAACTTGTAGTATTCTTTTCACGTGTTTTTTTCATATCCGGGAGATTTCCCACATTTTCCCGGACACCCTGTATATATATTTAAACTCGCTTAAATATAATAAGTCATATCCATAACGCCCTGTATAATTAAGAAATTATCTATTCACTTACAATGATAACTAACATTTCTTTACTGTCAACCTTTACACATCACTCGTCAAAAAAGTACTACGAGACCACAAGTTTTAATTGAATGGTCGAAAAGAATTTTTAATTTGAAATCAATTAGCTGGGCATTTTTGTTAATTACCAATATGTCATTAAGAAATAATCTATTTAGGTACATACGTCACTATATCGAAAAAATATATTTTCCTACGACCACCTACGAAAATGACAATAACAAGACGGTTAACTTGGCTAAAAAGTGCCAAATATCACACGCGTGTTGTAAAAAAATATTTCAACACGAGTGTGGAAATACCAAGCACACTAAGATATTTAATTTAAACAGGTGTCAATTTGACGACCAAACTATTTATTAAACATAACAAACTTACGGGACACGTGGAGTGAACTGGGGTGCTGGGTGGGGTAAAGTACACTAGGGCATTACTGCAAATTTTTCGTTATTTTTGGGAACCGAAGAGTACTTATTTATGATAAAAATAATATTATCAAAAAGGGAAAATAATAATATGTCAGGCAACCCACCAACTGTCATGTTTCATGTTTACATGTCAACTCACAGAAAAGTTCTGTTCTGTTCTGTTCGAAGATGGCCTCTAGCTTTTCAGCCTCCAGCCAATTTTTATACTCACAGAAAAATAAAGGGTTTATGTCCACTGAGTTGAACCACAGAAAAAAAAAAGGGACAGCTATAGAGCAGAAATAGAATACCCTAGGAAATACCGATTTATAATTTTGCCATTATCTCGGATGTTTAATTATATTGGTGTAAGTGAAAGTGCTTTATGTAAGTAAATTTATTTTAGCAATATTCAAAACAAATCGAATATAGACTGAACTTTTATAATTAGCAAGCTATCGATATTTAACTCCATCTCTATATTTCAATAATGTTGAGGTTTAATAATGCGGTACATTAATTATCATAAAATAAAACTATAATAAAAAAAAATAAATAAATAAGTTAGTGAAGTGTCTAGTTAGATTCTACTCAGTAAATGATTGTACTGTCTACTAACCCCTAAATCCCTTTTTTTTTAGTAAATGTCACTCCTATCCTATGTTGTAATTGTCAATACTAAACCCTTGACCCTAAAAATAGCAGCTAAGAAAAGGTCAAATACACAAATCCAGAGACTCATATTAAGCAGTCCAAACCGCATTGGACGCAAAGAAGAAAAGTCAGTGGTCGTGATATGGTACAGACCAGACATCACGATCACCCCTAATGTGCTGGCAAATTGCCCCCAGGGAGCAGAGCCATTAAGAACAAGACAATGTTGAGGTTATGTTTTGTGTTTTGTTTTTGTATGTATATTTAGGTATATTATTGTTTTATTGAAAGAATGCAAGCAGCTAAAATATCAGAAACGAAATTTATTCACTGTTCATAGATACTAGGTATGATGTGCGTAAGAAAATAGGTGAAAAAGTTATTATTTTTATTTAAATCTAGGTAAGTTAAAATTTGTAAGTAGGCATTGTTTTTATTTTGTTTTAATATATACGCTTCTGTTGAAATCCGCCTTGAAATTTGTTTTGCATTTATTGCGTTTGTACTTTGTCAATTTTTTTTAACACAATGGTGTACAAACTATTAAAAACCAAACAAAATCTTTTTGATTATTTTGTATGGTCGTAGGAAAAATTGTGTACATTACTCGTGTGAAAGTGATTTTCTCACACTCGGAGAATTTCCGCACTCGGCTGACGCCTCGTGCTAAATATCTCCTCGTTTGAAAATTGCCACTTTCAACACTTGTTATGTAATATACTATTAAATAAATCTTTAGCTTTGGGATAAACGGAAGGCTCACCACACACATTTTCAATGAAAAACCACCACTAGGATGAGGTTAAAGAATCCTTGGGATCGAGATGACATTTAAACTAATTAGTTAAATAATAATACAGATTAAAACTAGTTACATACTAGTTTTCACGTGCTTATGGCAAAGCACACAGGACTGTATTTCATTGCACGGGCTCTAATATTTTTAATAATATGTTTTTTTTTATTGCTCCATTCATTAAAATATAATTTTTGCATATTTTACCGAATCCGTACCCCTACACATACCTCACCGCCCTTGACCAGTTAAAAGGAATTTTTAATGTAAAATAAATTAACAGTACGGGTAAGTTCATATTAGTACATTAATAATATATTAGTGGAATGCCATTTGGGAAACATTTTTAAAAACTAAGTATGTAGATGCGGGAAAGTGTTAAATTACTGACAAGGTTCGTGTATTTTCTAAAAAAACTGGTTAAATATTCTAGAATTTTAAAGTAAATTTTAGGTAATTACTAACGATTTAATTTTTATTTATACAATATCTTCTTGAGGTCGTTATCGTTATTCCAACGCGTTTTTAAAGGTTTCTACAAAGCTGACTGCTGAATTATGAACAATAAGCTTCCTCATGAATAGCTCTCAGCTATCTTCTTATCTGCTATGAATTATTAAATATCACTTTGAGAAAAAGTTTCCGAATTCTCCCAATTCCGTATAAATGTCCTAACAATCTAACAAAATCCTGCATTCATTTGCTTCAACTATTTTTTGATGCAATAGTAATTTACGTTACAAGACCGGAAAATACTGTTGTTGTTGCGTACACTATTTTTTCGACAACCGTGTAGAATATCAAATCAATGAGACACATTTCTTTATTATATTTCTTTGTAGAACAAAATTTCGAACAGTTTAATTCTTATTTGTATTAAATATTGAAATTCGAACAGAAGATAGGTACTAACAGAAACATTCTAATTCTTATTTATATTAATATTTATATTAAAATTCGAGCAATTGCTAATATTGATGTGAGTCTTCCCGGCCTAGTCTGGGAAGTACGTACTTCCCGGACTAGGCACGAACTTCCCGGACTAGGCCGGAGAAATGCTACTTTCTCAAAGGAAAAACGTCCGGGAAGTGGGTACTTCCCGGACGGTTGTCGAAAAAAGCTATTTCCGAAGTGACTTAAAACGTAAAACGGGTTTTCCTGAGCTCTAGCCATACCGATATACCCCCACCTCCGTTTCAATTCTAATTCTTGATAATCAAAGAAAAATTATAGCGCAGTTAAGAGGACGTCTTTCGAATCATCCTTGACGAATTTACATCGCTTGGTTCGCCCTTAAAGCACATGGTGGCTACTGCTTAAGGGCTATTAATTATGACTTGGTACCACGTCTTCTTGGTATGACGTTGCATCACTAATACCAGTAAAATCCAACAAACGTAAACAATCCAGACAGTGGAAAATGAACTCAACTCCGCCTAAGAAATTCCAGTAACTTTGGCGTTAACCACAAAGCCACTGGCTTCACAGGTATCTTTAGGTTAGTAGGTAAAAAGTCCTCTCTACCTTTTAACCTAAATATATCTTAACCTTTTTAGAGAGGAGCTATAACTTCCCCACTTGAGTTTATCTTAAGGTATAATTGTCACAGGAGGAAAGAAATAAAGTCGCCACAGTGGATCTTTTCCCGTGCGTCATCAATCAACGATCAGGACTCAACGTAGTTAATAACTCTGCATCCTTATTTATTACAGTAACAAGTTTGAATAAAAGCATAAAAGAACGTCTCCAAGATTCCGCAATAATATAACGTGCTAGACAAGAACAAAACTATAAACGTCAATTAATTACTTTTTTTATTTGTTTAGTTGACTACCGTTGTATTTTAGAACGTCATTGTCAACCTTATTTTGATCTGCCAATCTAATTCGCATTTTGTAAATTTGTGTGCCTTAAAACTGTTCCTTTTTCTAAAAATAGTTCTTTTTAGAGCTAATTATACCCACCATCTGTTGTGGCGATAAGTATTTATGGATTTTTATAATAACTAATTTATTTATTTTAAATATTCTAACCGTTAAAGTTCTTTGAAAAGTTTACGGCAGTGGCCAAATTTCCTTAAATGAAAGGATGTCAAAAATTTGACTTTTACGATTTTAATAGTCAATAAAACACCAAACTTTTCTAGATTTTAAGCTTTAAAAATAGTATTAAATGTATTAACATTTGTTTGTTAATTTCTTTTAGATAATAAAGAACGCCGGGCAAAACTTAAAATAAATAATAATTTTTCGGGATATTATGTAGGTACGTCAAACGGTAGGCAGGCACGTCCATTTTATGAACTTAGACTTAGTTTTGACTTTTTTCGTCTCGTAATTTTGATTTGATTCATACAATTTTGATGACGTGAAAGTGATGACGCACGGGAAAAGATCCACTGTGGCGACTTTAAGTATAGTTAAATCAAAACAATTTCCGTTGCACGTCATCAATCAGCTGATAATTGAAAATCGGTCAGGAAACGTAAGAAAATTAAATTTGGGCAAAAAATATATAAATTTCATGCGATATTGAATGTAACTTAATGTATTCTTCTTTGATACTAAGCCGCTTAAAGGAAATGTTTTTTTAAATTTAACCTTTTAAAAATTAATATCATTTGAATTTTTTGGGCTGACAGTTGGCAACAGAAGTGCCAACGCATCGGTGATGCCAGTTAATTTTTTGGCGAATTTTGATTGACGTTTATTGTTTTCATTTCGTGTTTTCGTGAGTTTATTTAAGTCGTTTTTAACTAAAACTGCAAATACTTTTATAAATAGGATTAAAAATTGTTCTTTTAAGAACAACAAAGGGATTTCTGTTGATTATGTTGTTTACCTTTATTGAAAAATGCCAAAGCATTATCTTACTGGGGTATTTTGATTACAAACTGGCAACACTCGAAGGTATGATGTGCAACGAAAATTGTTTTGATTTAACTATAGTGTTATTTAATAAATATGGAGCAAGGACTGAAAAGTATAATTCTCACTGCTATTGTGTGAGATGCCCCGTTGCACCCCGTATTTCCGTAAGAATACAATAAACCAATGAAAATTCAGTAAAGTTTCCGTAAAGAAAGGAAAAATCTTTAGAAAACTCTTTTCGAGGGCAATGAATGATCGCTGGCGCTGACAAGTGCTGTGCAGCTTGGGATAAATACAAAATATATTATTCTGGGCGACAATACGAGTCGTATAATGCACGTCCGCGTAATATTTCAAAGGGAACCCCATACCAGGTTCGCTAACAGAGGACGTTTTCCAGCAAAACTGTCGCTCTTAAAGAAAAGTTACTCGCGTTAGATTTCCTCTGCAGATTATTTATTTGTCGTCTCGGCAGCCACGACAAAACAGTATGCGAAAAATGAAAAATTGTTGCTACTGGAAGGATGATATTTTAATATATTATTTTAGTTTCATAATTCGGCTATGCTGAGTGTATCTATTTATAAAAAAACGACGGTAATATTCTAAATCCACTCTCACCCCATCAGTGAATTTAAATTTTTGTAGAACACCATTTATTTGCATCATTGACTGTGTAATTAATAATAGTAGAGGAGCCCAACAGGGGATTTTGGGATTTACTCAAGCGCGGCAGATTAACATATGGGGGATACCTTGCACCCTGTTGAGTACCTCTGCCAAATCTAAGCCCTCTATATAGTGCCGCGCGTGTACGGCAGCTGATTAGAATAGTAAAAAAAAATCGATAGCTGGATTTACTCGAGCGCGTCAGATTAAGGTGTGGTGGGTTAATTACATGCTAAAGAGTTTGCATTTCAATAATCTGACGATTTGAACGTGACGTAAGGGAGTGGGAGGGTCACAAACTTGCAAAAAAAAACGTCACATGGACATTCTCAAGCGCGGTCAATTTTTTTTTTTATTTTGAAGGAAATAATTCAAGGATAACGGGAAAAATATACTCTGCCGATTACCACAAGCCTAAGTAACAAAAATCGTCAATAAAGTTTATTAGCGCGTAAAGCTGCAGTGAAGCACTCCGCGCCTCAATGTCTCTTTCTTTATCACTCACTCTCTCGCACCGTCCCCACACTACTTTCCGTCAGCCATCATGCCATCACAGGCTGATCACAGCATTCGTGGGATTATATGTACAGGGTTATTATTTTACATCTTAGTTTGTACCACTTTTAAAAGCCTGTAACTTTTTTGTTTTTTGAGTTAGCGCGTTCACTCAAAAAGTAGGATGTAGACCTTTTGCCAAGTATTTATGAGTTTTGTCAAGAATGAAAGTAGGGATCACATGTCACATTTAAAACCAAACATTTAATTTTTTTAAATGAGACAGTCTGTATATTAGAAGCGCATTAGATGGTTCCTTTTCTTCCGATTTCAAAAATATAACACACATATGCATTATTCTCTTAATTCCATCAAAAATATGTAAAAATAACAATATTAAAAAGCATCAAGATAGTTATGAAACCGTTTTGTTGCTACGAATTTTGTCTTTATTTATATCACAGTCTTTTACTCTTGTTATTACTCGTTCCGAATTTTGTACCGAAATATTTATATTTATATTAATATTTATATATTCTTTATTTATATTAATATTTTTTTTTTAGTTTGGTAGGCAGTAGTCCATAAGTGGTGTGAAAATATATCTGAATAATAGTTAAAGAAAAAGTATTTTTCACAGGATTAAATTCTTTGGAAAAGACTTTGCTTTAACTATCATTGAGATTAATATCTTTTCCTGAATTTTGTAAAGTTAAAAAAATAATAAATTAATCAATATTTTGGGTAAAATAATAATTTTAATTTTTTTCGATTAAATTAAAAATTCTGATGGGGATTTTTTAATTTTTTGGAAATTTTTTACGATTTAAGAAAAAAAAATCATGAATTTTTTTTTTAAACGGTCAGATTAACAAAATCCCTCAAAATCGTCAGATTATGAATCAGCACGACCAGGACACCAAGCTGAACCGTCTGTATGAAAATCTGAAAGTCGCCACGAGCTCGCGTCACATCCGAATCGTCAGTCTATTGAATGGGAGCTTCCTTAGGGATCCCTTAACATCCCCTCTGAATATCTGACAAGATCAAGTAAATTTTTTCCCCCATTTTTAACCCTTGCGTACCGCCGCCCCCACCATCAAAACCGGCAGATTAATGTACCTCCGTCATGAGAGTCATGTGAGGCATATACACTATTAATATCTGACGCGCTCGAGTATATCCATGTGACTCTTTTTTTTTACATTTTTGAAAGCCTGTAGTAACTCCCCCCACCGGTGAAAGGGTACACATGATATGACATTTTTTTCTTTCTACCATCCAATCTTCAAGATCCAATAGGTCCCCACGACGCTCGAGTAAATCCCCATTTAGCATCGTGGGCTCCCCTACTATAACGAATAATCCATTTTCCCAATTTTTTTATTTAAAAGGGAAAGAAATAAGACACTTTAAGTCTTCCTCCACTGGTATATTAAGATAAGTTTTAAGTTTTAATAAAGGTAAATTCTCCACATGTTTCGAATGTATATACATACATCATCAGGAGAATAGAATAAGGAATATAAGAAGTACAACAGGTGCAAACAGTCCAAACGGAGCTAAAAGATGATGGAAAGGACAAATAAAGTAATTGGAACAACGTCCACCGTAATAATATACCTATCAAGAGGTCATTCGTAGGGAATTGGCAAAAACCAAGTTATTAAGCTAACACAGCAGTAAGCTAAGTGTCAAATTAGTGACATCGCTCCATAAGTGTGAGGAGAGAAGAGAATTTAAAATTGATGTAGTAAATGTTGTAAAAGGGTTTATAATCAGATGAGGAGTAACTGAGAAGTCACATTTTGGAGAACCAGTGACGTAAGTGTGAGGAGAAAAGAATATTTGAAATTGGAATAGTTGAAGTCGTAAAGTTTTTTTAATTATAAATTGAGGAGTAGCTGAAAAGTCACAAAATAGTGAATTAGCAAAAAAACTTTACGACTTCAACTATTCCAATTTCAAATATTCTTTTCTCCTCACACTTACGTCACTGGTTTTCCAAAATGTGACTTCTCAGTTACTCCTTACCTGATTATAAAACTTTTTACAACATTTACCACAACAATTTTAAATTCCCTTCACTCCTCACACTTATGGTGCGATGTCACTAATTTGACACTTAGCTTACTGCTGTGTTAGCTTAATAACTTGGTTTTTGCCAATTTCCCACGAATGACCTCTTGATAGGTATATCATTACGGTGGACGTTTTTCCAATTACTTTATTTGTCCTTTCCATCATCTTTTAGCACCGTTTGGACTGTTTGCACCTGTTCTATTTCTTATATTCCTTATTCTATTATCCTGATGATGAATGTATATACATTCAAAACATGTAGAGAAATTACCTTTATAAAAACCTAAAACTTATCTTAATATACCAGTGGAGGAAGACTTCAAGTGTCTTATTTCTTTCCCTTTTAAACATACACTCCACTTAAGGTATGAACTATTTCTTTAAGTTTTTTTATTTATAATTTGATAAAAAATCGGAACATCTATATAAATTAAAACAAATATATTAAAAAAAGAATTTTATTTATTTACAACAGCCTACTTTTAAAAAAAATTACCTACGCTCTGTGAGAAAGGGCTTTATTGTATGTAGTAAAAAATGAGGCTTTGGCAGCCCTAACCTCCGGCGTATCTTCAACGGGAAGAACTAGTCCACTTGAGGTAATGGGTGCTGGGGCAAAATGTACAGGGGCCAGCGGTGCTGGAACGAACTGTGCTGGGGCAACTGGTGCTGGAGCAAACTGTACCGGAGCAGCTGCTACTGGTACTGGTGCGCTAAAAGGAAAAGCGGCACGTGCAGCAATAATCTCAGGGGTATCAACAACTGGTAAGGGAGCGATCGGTAATGGTCCATCGATGATTCTGAATCCACCTTCACCAGCTGTGTATTTGAAGGTTTGAGGAACACCATTTGCGTCATTAATAGTGTATTCTCCAACGACTGATCCGTCGGGGAAGCGTTCTTCAAATCTGGAGGAATCTCTCAAATGAACGTTGTATTTGTAGGTTCCAATGGTGTTGTGCGTAACGGAGACGTGTCCATCTTGACCGTGAAGGAGACCATCAGGACGGGCGATGGTTGTGGCGAGAATAGAAGCAAATACCTTTAAAAATAGAAAATACTGCAATTTTTAAAAATCAATGAGCAAAAGTAAAGCGTTCTATTTTATCTCGTATGAGCCAGAAATTGAATGGATGATGCTGGCACGTGCTTTATAATTATCTGAGGGTAATGGCGTTTACCTCTAATAAAGAGTATTGTCCACTAATGAGGCCAAAAAATATTAAGAAAAAAATTTAATATATTCTATAAGAGGTTGCCCCTCCCCTACACGATTAGTACTACTGACAGTATTATTAACATAGAAAAAAGAAAAGGACAAAGTCTTTCTCCACAATTTTTTATTAGAATAACTAGGCGAACCTAGAATAATTCATAATAATTCAAATCGACATGTTTTGAGTGTAGAAACACTCATCATCAGGAAAACAAAGTTAAAGGTACAATGCTGATGTTGTTAGCAATAGAGAAAATAATAGTGGGATTGAGCCGTAATGGAGCTTTCAATGGTGTACAAGAGGTGTAAAAATTGAATAGTCAAAAGACCGACAATCAAGACTTTAGCATACTGGAAAGTCAAGGGTTAGTGCAAAGGCCCTGTCTTGGGCAGAAAAATGAAGAGAGCAAAAGAAAAATTAGGGAGTTTTAACAGACTGTGAAAATCATTTATTAAGTAGTGAAAAATCTTAAGTTGTATTCAGCTTTGTCAGAGACATGTAAAAGTATTGAAATAAGAGAAAGAAAAAAAAAATAAACTTTTAAAACTATTAACTTTGCACAAAATGCGTATGTTTTGACTCCTGCCGGGGTAACTGGGCCGTAAAAAGCCTGGTACCCCAACAGTATTTTACTTCAAGCTAAATGATGCTTTGACTTTTATGAAATACAATTGTTTTCTTTTTCTCTCCCTCTTATTTCAATACTTTTACATGTCTCTGGCAAATCTGAATAAAACTTAAGATTTTTCATTACTTAATAAATGATTTTCACAAAGTCTGTTAAAACTCCCCAATTTTTCTTTTGCTCTCTTCATTTTTCTGCCCAAGACAGGGCCTTTGCACTAACCCTTGACTTTCCAGTATGCTGAAGTCTTGATTGTCGGTCTTTTGACTATTCAATTTTTACACCTCTTGTACACCATTGAAATCTCCATTACGGCTCAATCCCACTATTATTTTCTCTATTGCTAACAACATCAGCATTGTACCTTTCACTTTGTTTTCCTGATGATGAGTGTTTCTACACTAGAAAAATGTCGAATTGAATTATTATGAATTATTCTAGGTTCGCCTAGTTATTCTAAAAAAAAATTGTGTGGAAAGACTTTGTACTTTTCTTTTTTCTATATTATTTAACTCCACTTTGAGTGCAATAATACTTCAAAAGTATTATTAACGTCAAACGTAAAATTACAAATGTAACCAGATGCTAACTTCGTTAAATATTAATATAATATGAGAGATGAACAATATCGGTTTAGTGTTGACACCACTGTGATATTGACCGAATACAGTCACATCAATAAATTAAAAACAACAAGAGCAACTATTTTCCTAGGAAAGTTTTTAAAACAAAAAATATGTACGTACCAAAAACTTGTTCATTTTGTTTAACTCGGGCTCTTGCCAACCGTAAAGCTGTAGGGATAGTGTGGTTTTCCTAAGCTCACAAAAGCTTTTATATATAAGTAGAAAGTGATGTTTTAAAATTAAACTTTTACTAGCTACACTATGGCGGTTTCGCATTTCTTGTCTAGACCAAAATAAATTGAAATATAATGAGGTTTGTTAAACACATTAACAAGTTGTGGCAGAGTTTTACACATAATTCAAAGCCAATAAGTTGGGTATTTGTTTATAAGATAAAAACTTTCAGTAATAGGTTCGTAATTTTTATTCATGAAAATTTTTACATGAATAATAGTACAATGGAAATGGTTCATGACGTTTCTGCCAAAAACCCGTACACAATCTTCAGCAGGAAAGCTTATAGCCAAAACTTTTTCCAAAACTAACCCAACCAACATTTTTTTTAGCTCGGTTACTCGTACAATTTATTCTTGGATTAGACAATTACTTGCTGCGTACTATAACTACCGTGCGAGCAAAAATTATTTGCATCAAAGATGGCCTTACATTTAAGGACATAATGCTTAGCCGTAGAGCTTAATACCTGTTGGGTGTCAGCTGAATTAACAATCAATCAATTATTCCGTCATCTTTAACAGTCGTTAAAAGTCATTTGATTCATCGCTAATTTTTCTAATTTCTTGAACAGTTTACACAATGGGCTTTACGGAACAGCACAAAACATTCATGGTTGAAGCGTATTTTTGAAACGGGGTTAGAGTAAATGGTGAGTGGCAATACAATCCAGGTTTGTGCATGGACGATTTTCACGAACATTTTCCTAACATTGCTTTTATTGCTGGGGATTTTTATGATTGCCTGAAAAGAACCGTGGTTGTGTTTAGGGAAACAGGTTCTATACAACACAAAAAAGGAGCAGGAAGACCATCTGTAAGAACAGAAGAACTTGTTGCAAAATTACAAGAAAGGATTATCCAAGAATGTGGTAACATTTCTCCCGAGATGCTGGTCAACAGTTTCGAAAATATGAAGAGACGTGTGAATTTATGCTCGCACCGTACAAATACATACACACTATATATAGGGTGATTCACGTTATATGGCCTTTTAAAAGATCTCAAAAATGTTTGAATCACTTCCGGTTATGCCGGAAGATATAGCAGTGATCGTTAAAATAGTTAACTTTGATCATCTAAAACTTGGACATTTTACTAATAAATATATAATAAGTATGTTCATTTCATTTATATTTCTCTGGAAATACACACAGCTGACATTCCTGCTAAAATAATATTGGCCTTAAGCACTCTACACTGCTTTTAGAAGTTCTGCAAATCTCTGAAAACATCAACGCTAATAGCATGTGATGTAGCTTAACAACATTATAGAAGATTTGAAATACTTGTAACTTGTGTAGCTTTAATCCAGTCTTGGCAAATATACGAGCAATGTAAGCACACGTGTTTCATTAAGATAGAAAATAACAGCAGAAAGGATGAAATTAATTTAATTTATTGTCCTTATTTTCATGTGATTTTATTAAAACTGATGGGACCAAATTCTGATGGAAAAAAACAAATTCGTAACGTCGAAAACTAAATAGAGGTCGAATTTTCCGGTTAGTGGTTAGGTAGGAGAAATAAACTTAATATAAAAACGAAGCATGTCTCGACCAAAAGTCGTTAAACATACAGGGTCAAAAACAAAGAAACTTTGCATCAGATGCGACCAAATTTTAATAGCCCAATTTTGATTTTGTAGAAAAACACACATTTAGTATGGCGCTACTTTAAAGAAAATGTATCTGAAATAAAGCCTTGTCAAAACTGAGAAGTTTTATGTAGGTTGCGTTGAGTCTTATTTTGCAAAAGTGGTGCAATTTATTATATTATTATATATATTTAATAAATTTTTTAAAATACTGCAATGCGTTGCTACTTTATTCACATAGGGAAAAAAATTATCTAATACAACAGGTGTGCTAAGACATAGTTCGTATTGATAGCTTATTTCTTACTAACCCATAAATACATTACTAGTGTATCAAGCCCGCTTTAGTGTTATATCAATTCCAGAGTTACTAAAACAGTGTTTTTATTGGTAGTAATCAGTTCCATTAGCCGCACAGTCTTGTTGAATAATGAACCACTTTTAATAGAGCAATTTTGTTAAATTGTATATTCTCAACGCGACGCATTTTGTTCCCAGTAAAGCACTTTCTCTACAATTAAGAAAGCAGAACAGCGTCCTCAAAAACGAATTGTTTCCTTTAGGACCTTTAATCTACAAGACGTTGGTAGGAGTTCGTTGCGATTGTTGCGCAAGTCACATCGATCTACGGAGTCTTCTAGCTGTCCTGTCTGAATTTAAATTTTATTAATCGTACCAATACCTGTTTCAATTAATTTATTTTTACTGTGTATTTAAGTTTTTTTAAACTTTGCATATCAGATAAAACATAAGAAGATTCTTTCGCAAATCTCATCACTAGTATTGGACTTTATAATTTATGGATTAATCTAACTATCTCAGTAAACCATGTTGTATAATAGATAATCATATGCAATGTTAAACAACAAGAACAATATCACACTAGAAGCTATTTCAATTTTTGAGAACTACAGTATTGATTTTTATTGGTAAGTATATGCTTTATTAACCGTTGCAAGCAAATATTATTATGAATAATGTCAAGTTACCTAACAACTGCCAGTCGAAACTAATACAGTATATAAAATCAGATTACACACCCAATAAAACTTGACAATTACTGTGAGAATTCAGAGCTATAATGGCTATAAACCATTCTATGGTAGCATTAATTTCTATTTCCTGTTTGCTAAATTACCGTGATATTATCACTACACAACGGTCCAGCAATGTTCCTGTCGTACAGTAGGAAAGTACGTTGCTGTCACATATAGTATTAAACAATTGTATAAAGAGTATGTGAATTCTTATAAGGAATAGAAAGTTTTTTCTCAGTGTATACCTAACTATAATAGTTTTAAACTTGTCGCAGAATCCTCCAAATATCAAGAAGTCATTGATTTTTTTAGGAAGAAGTCTATAATATCTGAATTTAACACAAATAGCAGCGATTTTGATTTGTTTATTGGTTCTAACAATTAAAAGAATAATTTATAACAATAAAAAACAGGTAGTATTGTTTTATTTCCATTGGTAAAAGTTTTAAATTTAATTTTTTTGGCCATAAGGTATTTCTTTCTTTCTAAAGCATTTAACTGCTTCCAATTTTTAAATTAATTAAATAAACATTTGTTTTAAATATGGTGAGATCCTTGATACCGAATAACTGTAATAATGTCACTCGTTAATGGATCATATTACAACTTTCCACCAATTGCCCTTGATAATATTAAAAGTAGTAACAAGAAGGGCAACTGCTAATAATAATATGCCTTAATTTTACTTTGAACATATAAATAAAATATCTTGATCTACAACCATACCTTTCGTTATCTAAGCTGATTCGAACAACACAGCAACATGCAGAATATAGTAAGTACTAGAAAAATAGAAATCGTTTATGTTTTTTTTGCTATTTGCCATCACAAAGATGTTTAACTTAGTTAATCAGTTTCCTAAAAAAGTATTTAGATTCACGATTCACCAGATCCATTTTTGATGCATTTCAGCCTATTACGGCCTGACGAACGAAAGGAAACTGGTGTACTTACTGCTAAATGTAGTAAGAATCGTGAATAATTTTATATTCTCTTTTACAGATATATTTTCTCGGATTTATTGCATTAACATACGCCCAATTTCCCCAACCATCGTATCTAGACATTCCTGGGGTGATGCCTCCACCCTGGCAAGGACCCCTTGCTGATCACATCAATGGAATTCCACCCAAGGATACCCCTGAGGTAGCTGCAGCCAAAGCTGCCCTTAATCAGGCATATGCCCAGGTATGTAATCCTTGTACACTTAGAAAAAAGCCTTCTATTCCTTATAAGAATTCACATATTCTTTATACAACTGTTAAATAATTTAGCAAATAGAAAATAGGAGTTAATGCTATCATAGAATGGCTCTAAATACTCACAGTAATTTCCAAGTTCTATTGGGAGTGTAATCTGCTTTTATATGTTATTTACTTGTTACAGTTAACAAAGCATATACTTACCAGAATCAGTAGGTACTGTAGTTCTCAAAAATTTAAATAAGTTCTAGTGTGATATTGTTCTTATCGTTTAACATTGCATATGATTATCCATTATGCAACATGGTTTACTGAGATCATAAAATTCGTCCATAAGTTATAAAGTCCAATACTAATGATGAGCCTATTGTATTAGATAATTTTCCCCAGGGTAGATAGACAGCAAATCCAATACATTAACTATTTTTCTTCATAAAATAATACCGAATTAATAATTAATTAACGTCATACACAAGGCTATATTTTGCTGACTGTTGGGTCCAGTATGCCAAATATGTAGTGATACCAATAGATAGTTTTTATATAGGTACTAACAAAAGTAATTTTTAAACTCTAAACAAATAAATGAACAAAACCCCATATTATTTGGTCTTTCTTCTATTATAGGTATTGGCAGTTCTTCCCGAACTCCCCCCAGAAGAACGCTACAAGGTCAGTCCCCATGCCCATCATGTGCCCATTCATCATAACAATCCAATTGTACCACAATACAACCATAACCTTGGCTACAACAACGTCATACCGCCAGTACACGTGAATCCCACGCCAGAATTTCAAGTGTTTGCTGAGGAAATCCCAAGAAGTGCCATTGGTGAAGTACCAGAGGTTCATGCGGCTCGAGTAGCTCATTTAAAAGCATACCAGGAAGCAGCTGCTGCATTACCTCGTATTGCTGAAACTACTACCCAGTCAGCTTACCACCAGGTTCCTCAGTATAATCAATTTTCGAATCAGAACTACGTGCAGGATACGCCGGAAGTAGCTAGAGCAAAGGCTGAGCATGCGGCGGCTGTAGCTGCTTTAGGTTAATTATTTTTAAATTTTATTAGTAAATGTAAATATATTTTATTGCCAATAAATTATTAAATTTGTTTTAAGCCTCTTTTTAGTTAATCAGATTTTGTGTTCTTAAGTTTTTAACACTGTTAGTAATATAATCAGGGTATCCTAATCAGTATTTTTTTCGTAGCATACGTATGGTTTTTCTAATTTAACATAAAAAAGTATAAATGTTAGCGTAAAAAACGTTATGTCTATTTTTACCCTACTATCCCTTATTTCTGGCCACCTACCTTAAATATTGACATTTTTCAAACCACCATATGTACAGAAAGTGCCAGATCATCACAGCATACTTCCCAGTCAGCTTAACATCATATGCCTCATTAATACCATAGAGAGGCAAAACCAAGTTTATGTTAACACCTAATAAATTTTGAAATCATCATTTATGCTTAATTTCTGGTCATCTAGCATTTAAAAGCAAATATCTCAAAAACTAATTGAAATATCGAGATTATTGAAGTAAAACTTTTTACGTATAAAGGCCCCTCTTTCATAATTTAAAGTTAAGCGGTCAGAACGATGTGAAAGACAAAAAATATATGCAAGAATTTACCAAACTTATATTGTGTAACTAATGTCATCTAGGAGGTATCCTGAAACTATAGGAAATCGTATTTATTTTTTTTTAAAAAACAGAAGTACACCAAATTATATTCATATTTGCTTAACAATCTCTAGCTCATCCCGTATCTCTTTAACCCGACTTTGAAAAAGTACCTGAAAAAGTCAGGTGCAGCTGACCATGCCTGGAAATATGGTCACGATATCATGTGGTCAGAAGCTGAAATCCTACATAAGGAACCACACTGGAGGAAATGAAAGTTTAAGGAAGCTGCTGCTATTCACGAGAACCCAGGCTGCTTTAGTAAACCATCATTAAACATAAGAAATATCTGGAAACCTTTGTTAGATACATGTAATCTTAGGATAAGATCGCGTGCCAACTGAACGCATGACTGCACCCACCTCAGTTATGCTTCAGTGCACCAAGCTAGTATAAATAGTCCTGTAGTTACTTTACTTATTTAGTATTCACCTGAAGACGACTTCAGTTACTTACCAGTTGAAACGTTGTGATTTAAAACAAATAAGGACAATGGAAGTCCAAAACTCTTTCATCATTCATATAATAAGGAACTAAGCATAGATGATATATTTTCAAGTCTACTAACTCCTGTTGCTGCATGGGTTATTAGTTATGATACACCCACTATATATAGTAGTATAAGTATCGTTAATATTATTTTTTTAGTGACTTAACAATATTTATTTATTAAATATTCAACGATTTAATATTCTTAGCCCAAACTTTCCAAAGTAAATCGCACCGTTAGGTGAGCCCGTAGCAATTTTTTACTAAAGATAAAGTGTACTTTTTATTCTATTACCAGTTATTTTAAAAGAGCACTCTATAATTTATGTAGTCCTACATTGAAACTCGAGCAGTAGGTTCTCTAAAAGTCAAAAATAAAATTTAATGCCTTTGTCGATTTTCCACTCTGATAATACCTCGAATTTTCTAGCTTATTGTACGCTTATATACGGTTCGCTCAATTGTTAACCTTTAGGGTATGGCTTTTGATGTATTTCTTTTAAAATCAGGTATATACTGAAAATATACTGCCCGTTTTTACGAAGTTAAAGTATTAGATACACGCGAGAGAAAAAATATTCACAGCTATAGAAAATCGTCAAGTGACCATCACCAATTTAAAAATATTGAAAGACCCATCCTCAAACTCTGTTTCTCATATGCCTAGCAGATTTTTCGATTACACTGAGAAAAAAAACTTCTATTCCTTATAAGAATTCACATATTCTTTATACAACTGTTTAATACTATATGTGACAGCAACGCGTTTTCCTAGTGTAGGACAACCGTTGGGTAGTGATAATATCACGGTAATTTGGCCAATAGGAAATAGGAGTTAATGCTACCATACAATGGTTTATAGCCATTATTGCTCTGAATCCCACAGTAATTATTAAGTTCTATTGGGTGCGTAATCTGGTTTTATATACTGTATTAGTTCCGACTGGCAGTTGTAATAAAACTTGATAATAATCATAATAATATTTGCTTGCTACGGTTAGTAAAACATATACTTACCACTTGTAGTTCTCAAAAATTTAAATAGCTTCTAGTGTGATATTATTCTTGTCGTTTACCATTGCATATGGATTAGGTACTGAGATGGTAAAATTCGTTCATAGCTAATAAGTTTAATACTAATGATGGGTTGTGTGCAATAAGAATTTTCTATTGCTTTATCTGACATACAAAGTTTAAAAAAACTTGATTACAAAGAAAAAAAAGAAATTAATTGAAACATATTTTGGTACGATCAATAAAATTCAAATCATAGAGGACAGCTAGAAAACTCCGAATAACGATGTGACCTGCGCAACAAATTCGTTAAAACTAATAATATGGCGCGCGGCGATTGCCAATCGCTACGAACTCCCACCAACTTCTTGTGGATTAAAGGTTCTAACGGATACAATTCGTTTTTGGGGACTCTGTTCTGCTTTTTTAATTGTAGAGAAAGCATTTTACTGGGAATAAAATGCGTCGCATTGAGAAGATATAATTTATTTCTTTACAAAATTGCTGAATGAAAAATAGTTCATTATTTAACAAGACTTTGTTGCTAATGGAACTGATTACTACCAATAGAACCACTGTTCTAGCAAATCTGGAATTGATATAACACTAAAGCGGGTTTGATACACTAGCAATTTATTTAATATGGGTTAATAAAAAATAAGCTATCAATACAAAACTATCTCTTAGCAAACCTGTTGTTTACACGTAAAAATAAATTGAAGGTAAACTTTTACAATGTCTTGACCAAGAACTTGGCCAGTGAAATATGCACCCCAACATTAAGCGTTTGTTAAATTTTAATGCCAAGACCTGTCTATCTTTTCATTCGTTAAATGAAAATTTTGCAGTGCGTCTGGTTGGACTTGTTTCCATGCGCGTGGCCATACATTTGCCACTTTCGTGATTATTGTTTGCTGGTCTAATGGTAGGTATTCGCATGTCTACGGTCACATCACGTCTCGGTTCTTAAAAAAAAACTTAAGTCAGTACGCTATACTTAAGTTCCAATTTTAATTTTTCCTTGCAGCAGCTCTGTATTCTCTGTAGCCATAAATTGTGTTGATCGGTGTATTAATAAAATTAATGACGATATACCTACGTTTTATTAAAAATTGCTGAGGTTATGCAACTATTCAGTCGCTAAAAATATAAAAGAACTGAAAATAGAACCAAACCTACCTTAATTAAGTAACAAGTATTTGCTTATAAATTATGGTTTCTTCCAACTTTGCTTCCTTTTCACGCAAACACTTCTTTCCTTATTAAATTTTTGAATAAAAATTCTTTTCTCGAGAAACGAAGATACCATTTTCTATAAAATGCAGGGAATTTTCTAAAGTGAGTTCTTATTTGTGCATTTTAACTGGAAAATATTGACTTTAACGAACTATTCTTGCTGTCGTTTAGAGACTTTTTACGAATGAGTATTAGGTTTCGCTCGAGCATAACTGGATAGGTAATATGTAAGTAGCAAATAGTGGCCATTAGTTGGATGTTAGAATTATATTGTTATTGCTTAGTTTTCATTAGAGACGGTCGGGAAATTATCCTCATTGCTGGAATAATGAAACTGAAACGAAACGGTACATTTTTTTATTTTAAAAAAGCGACGTCAAAATCTGCATGGAGAGCATTAGAAGTAAGCCCTTTGGGGTAATTCTTATCTTATCACTGAACGGTTTAAACTAATCAAGATTACACTTCTTTATTTACTATAAATAAAAATATCTTTTACATCTTTAAATACAGGGTGTTTTATGATAAACGCTTATTAGAATAGGTATTTCGGAAAGTAATGCAATTTGAGTTCAGCAAATTTGGATAATGTGGTTTTTATTTATTTATTTATTTATTTATATTTGTTTAGGATGCTAACAGAACTTCGTTGGTTCCAAAAACAGCATCCACAGTTTGCTAGTATTATATATTGTTAGGTAAAACTTAAACTAAAACTATCTAAAACTAAGCTAGACTAAAATATAAAATGGAATACTGCAGTACGCACTTTTATATGTAAATATTCTACACAAGAATCTGTTGTAAGAAATATCTTAGCAAATCTGGATAATGTGGTCTTCGGAGATGTTCTCTTCAAATGGGTTAGGTTAGGTTGGAGTGGTAGAAATACCTCTGGCATTGTCCAAACAGTCAGACGTAGTCGTATAAGGACCGTTGTGGTACCACACATGTTCCGCGGAACCCATCCGGATCAGCTTTCTGATGGTTAACGCAACATAGACCGTAGAAGAATCTTGACAGCTTATTCAAACTAGCCACTGCTGTTAATAAACTTAGTAAGTCGACCCAGTTGCAGGCTGCTTACTTCCTACAGATCATTAAAGAATGGTTCGTACAGGGCATTGAACCTTTTTCTCGCGAGACCGGGGCATTTATACAAGAAATGCTGAATACTTTTCTCCTCTTTTTCATCTCTGCAATCTCTACAGAAGTCGTTAGTTGGTATTTGCATACGTTTAGCGTGTCTACCGAACAGGCAATGTCCGGTGACTACGGCAGTGATGTTTCTTAGGTCCTTCCGACTGTGCTGTAATAGCGCTGCGGTTTTCCTGTCGTCAAGTAGGGGCCACAATTGCCTGGAGATGCTACAAGTTGTCAGCCCTGTTCATCTGCTTTGCGCGAGTTGTTTAGCTATCCGATCTATCTCCTCTTTGAATGATCCCAGTGGTCTAGCCACAGTATTCTATGCTAGTTCGACAGCCATGCTTGCGCCCTCCCTGGCGAGCACGCGAGCATAATTCTCGATAATGCATTTTCGAAAAACTGAAAGTTCTGGCGAAGCGTTCTAAATATAGTTTCACGTATAACAGTAATTCGATAGAACTCTTTTCTAAACCATCTTTAAAAGTCAAATGTAAAATTGAATGCTCCGTTTGATATTTTAGGACCCAGGACCAAAGATGCTTTGAATGTTTTGACTTGTAAAAAGCTTTTGAGCTATTTTAATGCCTCAAAATATACTTAGAACGAGTGGTGTGGTTAATATATAAAACTTTTTTTAAATAATATTTCCAGTTTTAGGGTTTTCTCCGAACGTTTATAATAAACTACACATATTATGTAATTATTATTTATACCATTTACTTTAAACCTATCTATACCCCAAACCCAAAATAATAGGCAGTAACGTAGCTGTCATAACCATGGAAACGGCCAAAATACTGTATTGTCATTGGTGGTTTGCATTGGTTTCCATGGTTATGATAGCTACGTCACTGCCTATTATTTTGGGTTTCGAGTATAATTCATTTCAACATATATTTGTTGTTGGAAATAATTTTAAAAAATTGTACATTTTGCTACTTTACTTCTATTCTACTATTAACAATCGTCAAGAGAATTATTACGAGAATAGGTTTTATATTTTATAAGGTGTTTGGCTGTCACCGGTAAAATGTAATTAAACAAGTATAAATTTCCTATCGCTGGATAGCCAAATGTTCAAACAACATTTGTCTTGTAACAGCTTTTTAATTTAGACCTTTCTTTGGGAGAAAATACTTTTAATAATAATTATAATATACCTTAGTTCCTTAATAACGTGCTAATATTTTAGGGTGTGATTCCTAAGTCATTTAAGTTCATATAAACATATATGTCTTAAACGGCTTAAATTTTTTGCTACAGGGTGTTGAATTTTTTTTTTAAAGCGTTTCTTGTAATATCTCCGAAAGTACTTTAGATAATAGTTTGAATTTTGGCATGTGGTAATAGGACATAAAACTAATACGTGTTTTAGTTATAAAGGTTATTTTTTTGTTCCACCAGTGGCGTTCCTGCAAACATGTCCTCTGATATTTTTTAGAAAAAAAGTGGTACACCACTAACATTTTTCCATGTGGGTATTATTTCTGATTAGCCTGGTCAATTCTACATAAAAATGGTCTCTTGAGTTTTTCTCCTCAGGCACACCGTTCTTAATTAAAATAATTAAATTAAATTAGCTCTACTATTTATTATTATTAACATTAATAATGCAAAATTTTGATTTATAAAAACTGTTAGAAATGACCGCCTTCACTTAATAGGCATGCTTTCGCCCGTCTTTGCATCGCACTCGTTCAAATATTCCAGGCGAATTCCGTATTGTTTCACAGAAGGCAATTATTCGCTCTCTTAAATTTTCTAAAGTGTTAAGTTTTAAGATGACCCACAAGAAAAAATCCAAACCATTGAGAACAGGGGATCTTGCTGGCCATTGTTGAGCTCCTCCGCGACCTATCCAACGATTCGGATAAACTGCATCTAAATGGTCGCGAACGATTACACTGAAATGAGTAGGAGCTCCATCATGCATGTACCACATTTGATTCCTTAGCGCATATGGTACATCTTCAAGTACCTAACCCAGGTAGTTCTTCTTGGAAAAAATGCAGATAAGACTGCCGTTAAGGCGTTAATTATGTTTTTAAGAACGTCACCGTTCCAGGATAACTAGATTTATGTGATCAAAAATTATTCGTCAATACTGCAAAATGAAGCTAATTTAATTTAATTATTTTAATTATGAACAGTGTGCCTGAGGAAAAAAACGCACGAGACTATTTTTATGTAGAATTGATCAGGCTAATCAGAAATAATATCCACATGGAACAATGTCAGTAGCGTACCACTTTTTTTCTAAAAAATATCAGAGGACATGTTTGCAGGGACGCCACTAGTGGGACAAAAAAAAACTTTTATAACTAAAACATGTGGTTTTATGTCCTATTAGCACATGCCAAAATTGAAAATATTATCTAAAGTACTTTCGGAGATATTACACCTATATAATACATACAATAATATAAAACATAGATATATAATTTGTATAATATATATCATATAATATTTAGAAATATAATAATTTATGGTGGGCATCTTTATACTAACACAAATTATAGTATATTTCGAAAACGGATGACTAAACGAACAATCAGCTACACGAGAAACATAGATTAAGGATAAGTATTTCAATATTTATTTTGAATTTGATGTAAATTGCACGTGTAGTTTCGGAGATATTCGATGACAGCGAAAGGCAAAAATTGAGGTTATTTTACATGCCAGTGATAATTTATTTAACTAATGTTTATATTGTATATTGAAACGAAACTGCTGTTGTGGTTTTTATTACAACAGCGAAAAAACAACAACAAATTAAAAAAAAAATAAAACCTACTTTAAAAACGCTCAAAACTTTAAAAATAGTGTTATTTTAAGAAATTTTATTTGATTATTTATTTTTTAGTTTCTTATGCTGACAATGTCATTTTAATATAAGTTTTTTATTTTTTTATAATTTTTTTTTTAAATATATTCAAAAATAAATAAAACAAACTACATCGCTTTGTCTTTTCAGTACTCGAAAAAAAACAATTTAAAAACTCCAACTGCAACAATATCTTTATTATAAATATTTGTTAGACTTGTACTACAAACCGGAGTGTATTTTCTTATTAAAAAGTTTAAAGCTTTTCTTCGACTCGAAAAAGTTTTATGCTTGTACTTAAAAACTAAAAGTGGTTTTGTAAAACGTTAGTTACGTATATTTTGAAAATTAACATTTTTATTAAACCAAGCCTGGGTCGGGGATTTATGTGGATATATGGTGGGATTTTCTTTACTGGAAAATTTTCTTTGCCGTGGAATAAAAAGCTTAAAAGGACTGATCAAAAAAAAATATAAATTTTATTTGGCAATAGGTATTTATTGGGTACATCCCAAAAAGTCAATGGATTATTATCGCATTTACCATTTAGTTTTTTCTTTAAATATTTTGTTTTATAAGAAAATAATGGCTACAGTTTTAACTTTAAAAATTGGTGGTGTGTACACTGAAGAAAATGATCTAATACAACAGGTTTGCTAAGACATAGTTTGTATTGATAGCTAATTTTTTATTAACCCATATTAAATAAATTGCTAGTGTATCAAACGCGCTTTAGTGTTATATCTATTCCAGATTTGCTAGAACAGTGTTTTTATTGGTAGTAATCAGTTCCATTAGCAGCAAAGTCTTGTTGAATTATGAACTACTTTTAATACAGCAATTTTGTTAAGAAATAAATTGTATCCTCTCAATGTGACGCATTTTGATCCCAGTAAAGCACTTTCTCTACAATTAAGAAAACAGAACAGCGTCGCAAAAACGAATTGTATTCGTTAGAACCTATAATCCATAAGACGTTTGGTGGGGGTTCGCAGCGATCGGCAATCGCCGCGCGCCTTATTAATTTTAACGTATTTGTTGCGCAGGTCACATTGTTGTTCGGAGTCTTCTAGCTGTCCTGTCTGAATTTGAATTTTATTGATCGTACCTGTCCCTGTTTGAATTAATTTATTTTTACTATATATGTAAGTTCTTTTAAACTTTGCATGTCAGATGAAGCAATAGAATATTTTTATTTCGCACAACCCATCATTAGTATTGGACTTTTTTTTGGATGCATTTTACCATCTCAGTAAACCATGTTGCATAGTAGATAATCATATGCAATCTTAAACGACAAGAACAATATCACACTATATAGAAGCTATTTATTTAATTTTTTTAAAACTTCAGTACAGGGTTTTTCCGTATATTTTGGAGCACCCCTGGAGCTTTTATTTGAAGACCTAGAAAATACTTTAAATTACCAAAGTTGCATGATTTCTCCTGAACTGCCAGAATTTGTTATTGGACAAAACAAATGAACATCGTAAATTTGTTTAATAATGCCAATGTAAATTTTTTTAAATGGAACACCCTGTATATTAAATTTTTTGTAACTCCTCGCTCTTTTCTGATTCCAAATATGTATATATGTTATATGTTTGTTTTATAAATTATTATCATTATTTATATTAATTATTGTTACTGAATAAGCATTATGTTCTAGCATGTTTTCCTCATACCAATATAGATTTTCTAATCCGCAATATTTTGAAATGAAATTTTGCCTAAACGACTAAAGTAAACATATAACATATATACATATTTGGAATCAGAAAAGAGTGAGGAGTTAAAAAAAAATTAATATACAGGGTGTTCCATTTAAAAAAATCGACATTGGCATTATTAAACAAATTTACGATGTTCATTTCTTTTGTCCGATAACAAATTCTAGCAGTTCAGGAGAAATCATGCAACTTTGGTAATTTAAAGTTTTTTCTAGGTCTTCAAATAAAAGCTCCAGGGATGCTCCAAAATATACGGAAAAACCCTGTACCTACTGATTTTCAGTGGTAAGTGTATGCTTTATTAACCGTAGCAAGCAAATATTATTATGATTATTAACAAGTTTTATTACAACTGCCAGTAGAAACCAATACAGTATATAAAGCTAGGTTACACCCCCCAAAAGATCTTGATAGTTACTGTGAGCATTCAGAGTAATAATGGCCATAAACCATTCTATGGTAGCAATAAATCCTATTTCCTATTGGCTAAATTACTTTGATATTATCACTACACGACGGTCTAGCAATTTTCATTGTCTTACTGTAGGAAAGCGCGTTGCTGTCACATTTATAGTATTAAACAGTTGTATAAAGATTATGTGAATTCTTATAAGGAATAGAAAACTTTTTCTCAGTGTAGGTGATTTTACTGTGTGAAAAACGTTTACGTAAATTTTTTAAACTATTTAAACTATTTAAAGAATTAGTATTTGAAACTAAATACCTTAACATAAAGGGTTTCTAATGGGCTCTCATTAATGACCCAAAGCATACTTAACTTCCATTAGGTGTAATAAAAGGAAATAAAACTTTTTCATACCTTTAGTTAGTGATAGGATTTATTTGCAACATTATATCGGATAAAGAAAATGAAAGTATTAGTTGTAAGTATTCTTTTTAATATAACGTAGGTAACGTTTATAACTAGGTATATTTTTATATTTGTATAATATACAGGTGCATGGGCTAATGCGACGTAGAGAATCGCAGGCAATATTTGAGTTGGTCAAATATTAACTTTCTTGTTTATTTTAGACCGATAATTAATTTTCATTTATTACAGGGAATAATTTAACGAACCAACGACGACATTTTGATATGATTTATTTAGTTATTGGTTTGGTTCTCGACTATACAGTGGTCTGGATCTTTGCTCCATGTATTAAAAGTCAAAATTTAATTTTTTTCATATATAACTTAATTAATTTTATGTAAGTGTAGTGTAGGTATACAGTGTGTCCAAAAAAGTATGCAACATATGGGAAACTTCTTTATTACCGATTTCTCAGAAAATTTTATTTTGGATAAAAGTTGGTGCATGCCTTAAAACTATAAATGCATATTTCATATTTCACCTGCGACTAATAGTAAGGGAGCAAATGCCATTTTTTCGAAATGGTCTTAAGAGTAAAGTACCTTAATTAGTACAAATACAACAAAATTTTATATGAAAATGTTTTTGCAAATAAAAAACTTAGTCCAAATACGAAATTTGACTTATGTGTCTCAATTTTTTATTTTTTTCTTAATGTCTATTTTCCCCTAAAGGGTACGCCTATGGTCGATTTTTTGTTTACGCGATTTTAATATATTAATCAAATATCTTAATCATGTGTTTATTATAGAAATGTATTAGGTAGTTGCAAACCTTTTAATACTTTTCAATGATACGGGTGGGTTTAGATATTAATGTGTTGCACGCACACATGTTAGCCAGCTTGGGTTCTTATAAAAATTATAACAGAATCCAACTCTATTTATACGAGTGGAAATAACTAATAATTTATTTGTCATTTTCACCTAGTACGGTCAAGTACAGTCTTAGAGCAATTTAGAAAAAATGGCATTTGCTCCCTTACTATTAGCCGCAGGTGAAATATAAAATATGCGTTTATAATTTTAAGGCATGCACCAACTTTTATCAATAATAAAATTTTCTGAGAAATCGGTAATAAAAATCTTCCCATATGTTGCATACTTTTTTGGACACACTGTATACCGTTTAAAGAATCTCTTTCAATTTCAAACTGAGAGACGGGGATGAGAAGAAACTCATTCGCGACCACTGATCATTGGGATTTATTTTTATCTTTTATTCAGATGCGTCGTCATTTTGCGACATTTGCAGGAATCCGATCTTAGACCTCTGAACAAAGATATTTAGCCGTCATAAATTACCTACATACCTACACTCCTAGTCTAAAATAAACAAATGGAATTTCCTATGTCCCGAACGACCGAAGTTAGTAAATGTCATTGATGTAAATACAACAAACAACGACGAACAAACCCTAACGCGTCGCACCAAAAACTGCAGCAGGATTATTCGATCAGTCGCTATCACTCCCCCTTACGACTGATCGACCTAAAACTCTTGGTTTTAAATATCGTATAGTTTTATAGCTTAATTTAGTGCCTCAGAAATTGATTGTAGCTACATTATTTAATGTTCGTTGCAGCTCATTTCCATAGTTACATTTTCCCAAGCCCAGTTCCCATTTGACGTTGCCACCCAAAAACCATGGACTGGCCCAATAGCCGACCACCAAATTGGAATTCATCCCAGTGATACTCCTGAAGTGGCAGCCGCCAAAAATCAACATCTGACAGCATTCCAGGATGTCCTAGCGGTGTTGCCAGAATTACCACCTGAAGAGAGATATATAAGGGAGGGACTTCCTTTGCCAGCTGTTCGTGCTTTGCAGGAACAAGCCTACCAGCAGCAACTGAATTATGTAAGTTAAATTAAGTGGTTTCATTTAAAAAATATTGATACAAAATTGAAAACTACTTTTAAGACCTTCATTTGTGTGTGTTTTATAGGGTTGATACATACCAATCGGCGTAGGTAAAGAATTACATCTTACGGCGTTGGATGCCCTGTATAACAAAAATTTAGGGTTGGTAACGTTGTCTATGCAACAACCCTCAATTTTAACATGCAGGGGTTTCCTATCACCCCTCCCCATAGTATATCTTTATTTGCCGAGCAAAGTTATAAAAAACCTTAAAAAAATACAAACAACATCTAGGTACAAAATGAAGGTAGAAGAGAGACCAAAACAAGTTGTTGTACCCCAATGTTGTTTATTTCTTTATCCTCTAAGCGTTCAACATGTAATCGAAGTCAATTATTAATTACATTGATATACAGACTGTCCGCGGATAGGGTTTACAATAGAACAAATGGATGAAAAATTTAATTTTTCGGGAAAAGTCATTCTTGATAAAAAGTTTTGCTTGTAAAAAAATGCAATTTACGAAGAGAAAATTTTGATTTTTTATACAGGGTTTGCAAAAACTTCAAAAACTGATTTTTCTCCAAGAGTAAGCTACGTTTATTTTTCATTTTTGACCAAAATGCCAATTAGAAAACTTATTTAGAATAACGTTTTTAATTTAAATCCGATATTTAAAATAAATCTTCGATTTTTTCAGTTTTTTTAAAAAATCAAAATTTTTTACAAGCAACATTTTTTACCAAGAATGACTTTTTCCCAAAAAATTTAATTTTTCATCCACTTGTGCTATTGTAAACCCAATCCGCGGAGAGTCTGTATATTATGATTTGAATAAGTTTTTATTCCTGTATATCTTTTAGACCAGTAACTTTATAACAAATGTTGATTTCTATTTAACAACCAAACCTTAAGGTGGAATTCTCAATGTCATTCAATCTATTGCCAACCTGTAACCTATTTCGCGTTTTTTTTTAGTTTATTATTTTATTTACTAACTTTTAAATAAAATCAATATCGTCGGCCTATTATTTAGGTAATATCTGATATATAACAAAAGTATCAATTTATTTCATTGATAATTTTGGGAGAATTGTACAGGGTGTTTTTTTAAGGTCGACGAGCGGCCATATCTCGGAAACTACTGGGCATAGAAACTCAGGAAAAGAAAAATGATAATTAAAGTGGCCATGAGAAAATTCTGGAAATAATTTTTAAGTTCCGCATTTTGCCGCAAGAGGGCGTAATTGAAAAGTAAATTTTAAAATTTTACATAAGTCCGAAAATTCCACATTAAGGTATATGTTTGATAACACCGTTTTAAAGCTTGGACAATTATGCATCATTTTGGTCTTATGCTCATTGGCGTGCCGACTTTAATAAGAGTGGGGGAAGCTATTGAATGTGTAAACATTAAAATCGCTGTAACTTCTAAACGACTTATTCGATTTTACTAAATTTAAGCTTGTTTGGAAGGGAAAGGTAAGTATCTTCAATCGCCGTATCCAACAGTACACGATAGTGTTTAATAAAACTACTAAAAGGCGCAATTTGTAATAGTAACAGTTTTTTCGATTTTATCCCGAAAATTCAAATCATACGGTATAACTATGACATCATAATCGAAAAGAAGATGAAATTTGCAAGAAAAGATGTGTTATTGCCAAAACAATAATTTTTAATACAAATTGGGCCCTCTAGCAATTTTATTAGAAACTATATTGTACCACTGGATACGACAATTGAAGGTACTTACCTTTTTCTTTCAAACAAGCTTATATTTAGTAAAATCGGTTAAGTCGTTTAGAAGTTACAGCGATTTTAATGTTTACACTTTCACTTGATAAGAGTGGGAGAATCTATTGAAAGTGTAAACATTAAAATCGCTGTAACTTCTAAACGACTTATCCTATTTTACTAAATTTAAGCTTGTTTGGAAGTACCTTCAATTGTCGTATCTAATGGTACACGATAGTTTCTAATAAAATTGCTAGAGGGCGCAATTTATATTAAAAATTATTGTTTTGGCAATAACTCTGAAACGAACAAAGATATCGAACTGCGGTCTTCACATATTTTCTTGCAAATTTCATCTACTTTTTGATTATGATGTCATAGTTATACCGTATGATTTAAATTTTCGGGATAAAATCGAAAAAACTGTTATTATTACAAATTGCGCCCTCTAGCACTTCTTTTGAGAACTATTATGGACAAGTAAATAGAAGTGGTGAAAGTACATACATATCTCTTCCAAATAGTTTTTAGTTTGCTAAAATCGGATAAGTCGTTTATAAGTTACAGCGATTTAAATGATTACACTTTCAACAGCTTCCCCCACTCTTATTAAAGTCGGTACTCCAATGAGCATAAGACCAAAATGATGCATAATTGTCCATGCTTTAAAATGGTGTTATCAAACATATACCTACCTTAATGTTGAATTTTCGGAGTTATGTCAAATTTCAAAATTTACTTTTCAATTACGCCATCTTGCGGCAAAATGCGGAACTTAGAAACTATTTCCAGAATTTTCTCATGGTCACTTTAATTATCATTTTTTTTTTTTTTAGTTTCTATGCCCAGTAGTTTCCGAGATATGGCCGCTCGTCGACCTTAAAAAACACCCTGTATAGTGAAAGAACAATGACATAATAATATTTAAAAAAATCTTACTCATATTTTTCGTTACACAATTCTTCTAAAATAATTTATGAAATTCCTTGATATTTATTTAATATGTCAATTATTACCTATAGAATATGCAGTCGATATTGATTTTATTTAAATTTTGTGTACAGTGCTAAAAAAATTAATAAAATCTGCCTAAAATAGGTTATAGGTTGGCAAGCATGTTGATACTCCCACCTTAACCCAACGTTTTAAACTCTCAATTTTTTATTTAAATTAAGGTGCAGCCAATCCAACCAGTGATTCAAACACACGACCCCCATTTCCAAATTGCACAGCACGTTTATGAAGTTCAGACAACTCTCGCTGCGCCTACAATTTTTGCCGAGGATATTCCCAGAAGCCCGCTTGGAGAAGTTCCTGAAGTTCATGCTGCCAGAGTGGCTCATTTGAAAGCCTTCCAGGAAATCAGAGAACGACACTAACTATTTAGAATATAAAATTATTGGGAAATGTTGTGATTTATTTATTATGTAGTGTTAAATTATAATTTATATTAAAGTATAAATCATTGTTACGTATATAAAAATGTTTGCTTGAAGGTCGTAGACAATGATGTTTCTTGAATGATGAAAGAGTTTTGGACTTCCATTGTCTTTATTTGTTTTAAATCACAACGTTTCAACTGGTAAGTATCTCCAGTCGTCTTCAGGTGAATACTAAATAAGTAAAGTAACTACAAGACTATTTATACTAGCTAGGTGCACCGAAGCACAACTGAGTTGGGTGCAGTCATGCGTTCAGTTAGCACGCGATCTTATCCTAAGCTTACATCTATCTAACAAAGGTTTCCAGATATTTCTTAAGTCTAACGATGGTTTACTAAAACAGCCTGGATTCTGGTGAATAGTAGCAGCTTCCTTAAACTTTCTTTTCCTCCAGTGTGGCTCCTTATGTAGGATTTCAGCTTCTGACCACCTCACCACATCAAGACCGACCTCAACAAAAAATGGCTACCCCACAAAATTAGTTGACACAATATTGGAAAACCGTAAGAATCGACCCAACGCGCAAAAAAGCAGACAGAGAGGCACAACCAACACTCAACATTCCGTATGTCAAGGAAGTATCTGAGAAAATAAGAAGACTAGGACAACGATATAACATCAGCACCGTATTCAACTCGAGAGACACCCTAAGAAGCCACCTGACGAAGACAAAGCCTATAAGTCAAAAAAGATAGGAAAAACTGCGTCTACCAGATCCCCTGCGAGTGCGGCCAATCGTATATAGGTGAGACATTAAGACCACTCGAGACAAGGATTAAAGAACACAAAAACAATACGCTAAAAGGAGAGACCGAAAAGTCAGGTGCAGCTGACCATGCCTGGAAACATGGCCACCATATCATGTGGTCAGAAGCTGAAATCCTACATAAGGAGCCACACTGGAGGAAAAGAAAGTTTAAGGAAGCTGCTACTATTCACCAGAATCCAGGCTGTTTTAGTAAACCATCGTTAGACTTAAGAAATATCTGGAAACCTTTGTTAGATAGATGTAAGCTTAGGATAAGATCGCGTGCTAACTGAACGCATGACTGCACCCAACTCAGTTGTGCTTCGGTGCACCTAGCTAGTATAAATAGTCTTGTAGTTACTTTACTTATTTAGTATTCACCTGAAGACGACTGGAGATACTTACCAGTTGAAACGTTGTGATTTAAAACAAATAAAGACAATGGAAGTCCAAAACTCTTTCATCATTCATAAAAATGTTTGTTTGGCAAAAAAATAGCATCTCGACACATCGAGGCTAAGTCACCTGTCATTTATGACATCCTGTTGAAGTCTATTTTACGTTAAAATGTTGGCGACAGAGACAGGACTGGGCTAAGTTCTTTTACCATCACATTCACCATATTTTAAACTTGCAAGGAGGTCTTAATGGTTTATTAGCATAATGGCTTGCAAAAATACAGCGATAATTTAATTACAATTGAAACACCAAACTTAATGTGCGATAGAATAAAAGTTATCGCGTTATTCATTGGTAAAACATAGAAATACATTTGACATACACTAAACTTACCAATGGAAAACGCTATGAACCACCCTGACAACATACAAGAGTTTCGCCGCCCAAATATTGTAGCTACGAGCCAATTAAGCGGCAAACGGTGCGCATGTGAATGTTTCGCGTTCAATGCTGCATTGCCACATTATAATTTACCTTCGCGACGTATGACAAACCGTTTATTTTTAAATACAAATAGCTCAGTGAGCGCAAGGTTTGCCAACCTATTGTACCGTTATTAAAATGGATAAACTAATAATATTAAATTTATAATTGCATATAATGATAAACGAAATGTCTATTATTGGAAATAGGAGAGTTAATTAACCTAAGCTGGTTCATTCTACTCAACGTTCAACTTAAATAATAAATACCAAGAAAATGTAGTCTCTGAAACTTGACGCGTGACCTTACTACGGCCCACTACTGACCTGGAAACTTTTAGGAAGTGTATTTGGTCGCTTTTTGAATAAAACAAGGAAAACAATTTTAGCTTACCTCTAAGCTTGAGCGAATTCACCAGACTATGCATCACGGCGATCTATTACACACAATTCGGGACTTATCCAACAGTCAGGGAAAGGAAGAGTATCAGAGGTGTGTGCATTTTTATCGTCAAAGTTTATGTTCAGGCTTCTGAAGCTGCTTTTAAAAAAATTAAAAATCACCTGTGGTACTTGTCTTCTGAGATTTGCGCAGTATTGTGCTTTGATAATGAAATCCTTGTTGAATATAAAAGAAATATGATAACGGCTGTAGACAAAGAAGACTCGCTAGAAGCAAGTGAAAAACGAGTTAAATTATTTAATATACACGAAATAGAACATAAAGAACTTTGGGAATTTACACCTAAAAATACTCTTAGATTTTTTGAAAGGTTAAGGTTATCCACGAATTTTTTAAAAGAGAATCCAGAAAACTGGAAAGTATAATGATGAGTTCATAAATAATTTTAGTGTAGTGAAAAAGCAAATAAGTGAATAATACAGCAGAAAGGGGTATTAACAACGAATATTAAATTTTTTTTAAATATGTCAGTAAAACGACACTTGCGGCAACTTTTTAAAAGTGATGTTAAAATAAATTAAAACAAACTATTTGTGTAAAACACAATTTAATAATACTTTAATTTTATTTATGTCCTACTCGAATATTATTGTTTAATAATACTATAGTTACTAGACACTTTAAATGGTATATAATACCCTAGGGCATTAAGGAAGTTTCTAATGCCCTCGGGTATTAAGAGAAATAATTAGGAAAAATCAAAAAAACAACATTTGACTTTGACATAGCACAACAGTGAACAATTATTACCTTTGTTAATTTAGCAACTTTATAGGTAAAACACCTATCGTGATTTTAAATTTTCTTTTATTTTAACTTGGAATTATCTGAAGTAGGACATAAAATATTCTATGTACCACGGGCATTACTTGATGTCTATACCTTCGGGCAACTTACAAACCCTCGGGCCGAAGGCCCTCGGCTTTGTAAGATTGTTGCCCTCGGAGGCATAAACATTATAATACATAAATAACTATAATATATAAAAAGGAAAGAAAAACTCTAAGTCTTCCTCCACTAATATATTCCAAATGAATCTTATTTAAAGATACCTCAACATGTTTCGAACATAGAAATGTTCATCTTCAGGAGAATTAAGATGTTATAAGCAAGAAAAATAACTAGTATTAACGTTTTAAGCTAGGCTTTAAGATAGTGAGAATGACACATTAACATTCTAAGTCAGAAAAGCATCAAAAAACAAAGAACCGAAGTATTAATTTGCCAGGTGTAGGGTAATAATAGTAAAATTAGATGAAGCAAGGCCCATATGTGAAGCGAAATTAGTACAGCCGTGGAAAAGAGTAAAATTTAAATTTGAACATGCTGATGAAAGGGGAAGAAAAAGTGATCAAGTGTGAGGAAAGTAATGTATAAAACAGTAAAATTAAGAGTGGAGAATAGAAGAATTGGAAGACTTCCAAATCCTCAGCTGTTTGGCTCACTGCTCACTTTTGAAAATTATTTAGTTTTGAACTTTTCTTTAATTATGTTGAACCTAAGACTCAGGGATTACTACTATTTTTATTCCTAAAAATTTTGAAATTAATCGACTACTCACATTATGACGACCTTCCTTAAATTTTAACACTATTCTCCACTCTTAATTTTACTGTTTTATACATTACTTTCCTCACACTTGATCACTTTTTCTTCCCCTTTCATCAGCATGTTCAAATTTAAATTTTACTCTTTTCCACGGCTGTACTAATTTCGCTTCACATATGGGCCTTGCTTCCTCTAATTTTTCTATTATTACCCTACACCTGGCAAATTAATACTTCGGTTTTTTGTTTTTTGATGCTTTTCTGACTTAGAATGTTAATGTGTCATTCTCACTATCTTAAAGCCTAGCTTAAAACGTTAATACTAGTTATTTTTCTTGCTTATAACATCTTAATTCTCCTGAAGATGAACATTTCTATGTTCGAAACATGTTGAGGTATCTTTAAATAAGATTCATTTGGAATATATTAGTGGAGGAAGACTTAGAGTTTTTCTTTCCCTTTCAATCTTTTACTCCACTTGAAATATGGACTATTTCTTCAATTTATAATATATAATATACCTATAATACCTTTATAATATACCGTGCGAGCAAAAATTATTTCCATCAAAGAGGACTTGGATTAAAAAACTGAGTGCTTGGTTTAGATCACAATGATATGGGGACGATATATCTAACCAAATCTAGGTTATTTTGTCAAATTCATATTATGACATAATATGCCAAATTAATTAGTAATAAATTAAGTGGATAAATACAAATTTATTTTTGTTGTTTACAAAATTAACAAAGTAAGAATATACAGAAAGAAAAAGAAAAATAATTACATAAATTGCTGAAATTAGCCACCATGCTCCAAGCATAACTTCACACGTCTCTTCATATTTTCGAAAGTGTTGCCCAGCATCTCTGGAGAAATGTTACCACATTCTTGGAATACTTGCACTTTATAATGAATATGAATAAATGAATAATCCTGCATGTTCCATAAGATCTTCCCACTTCTTGGGACTGGCGTCTTATACAATTTGTTGGCGTATTTTGCATTATTTCACGAATGTTTGCAACAAGTTCTTCTGTTCTTACAGATGGTCTTCCTGCTCATTTTTTGTGTTGTATAGAACCTGTTTCCCTAAACACAGCCACGGTTCTTTTCAGGCAATGATAAAAATCCCCAGCAATAGGAAAACGTTCGTAAAAATCGTCCATGCACAAACCCGGATTGTATTACCACTCACCATTTACTCTAACCCCGTATCGAAAATACGCTTCAACCATGAATGTTTTGTGCAATTCCGTAAAGCCCATTGTGTGAATTGTTCAAGAAATTGGAAAAATTAGCGATGAATCAAATTATTTGTAACGACTGTCAAAGATGACTGAATAACTGATTGATTGTTAATTCAGGTAGTTACTGACACCCAACAGGTATTAAGCTCTACGGCTAAGCATTACGTCCTTAGATGATGTTTTAAATTAAAAAACCTTTGTATTTTATTCCATCGGCGCAGTGGCGTAGCGTGGTCAAAGGGGCGGAGGGGGCAAAAGCTTCTAAGGTAAGGACGTAGATATTTTCTTTTTAACGGGGGGTAAAAAAAATAGCGCCGCAGGCGAAAATTTTTTGAATGCCACGCCCTTAAAATGTAAAATACACAATATCCTCAAGAAAAATCACAAAAAAATTGATCAAGTAAAAAAAAGTGCTTTGTTTTCATGGCTCACTATGGGTCCTGGGGGAGGGGGGGGGGGTAATTACCCCCTTATCTACGCCCTTGTTTAAAGGGCGCTTCACTGTATAATTTCGTTTATTTAGTAAATTTTGGCCTGACTCCTTGAGTAATAAAGTTTTTGTTTCGTCATGTCTAAAATGGTCACATGAAAATAGAATATGAATACGCCAAGGGGAATTTTGTTAAAACTCTATAAAATATTTTATGCATATTACTTAATATTCTTAATAATATAAGCATATATTCTCATTGGCGACAATAACACACTTTTAAAAAGATAAAATTTAGTCTGTAGTGAATTAGAGATTTCAAGCAATTTTTAATTGTTAAAGCAAAGTAACTGAAAGAATACAAATTATTGGTCGTGGCAAAATATTTTTATTATAAATTAAATCAAGTAGTGAAAATCAAATAAAATCTCGAAATATGTAGGTAACAGGTTTATTTTATCTGTTTCTTTACTCTAAAAGTTATAAACAAATAATACCCTAGTTAAAACTCATAAAATACTTTAAAAACAAAGAGAAAGAGAGCTTCGCAAAATATCATACTTGCCAATATTCTTCTGATAATGGTCATCCTATAATATAAACAGAAACAAAGAACTAAATTATAATAATAGTAATAAATAATGAGGGTTATTTTGTTATATATTTATTATTTATATTTATAAACATAGTAAATTTCCTCTTGCTGCGATAGGTAAACAATATTATCAATTATCATGTGAAGTGAAATTGAACTGCGAAACTACTGGGAGAGTGAGAAGGGGGCGTCGTGTGGGAAAGGGCTCAAAGGGCGGGGGGGGGGGCGGTCGCCCCCCCCTGGCCCCCTGCACGCTACGCCACTGCATCGGCGACACCATTTTGGATTTCTAAATCACTTGAAATTTCGCACACGCCATTTTCTTGATATTTACAACATTTTAAAAGGGTGAGACCACCTCAGAAAAAAAAAGTCGCAAAATGTGGGCCACCCTACGCTACATTCTAAAAGTTTTTCTTTTTCTGCATTTCGGTTGAAACTTTTCTTTCGAACCAAAAAGAAAGAAACATCGTCATTAGCAATATGATAGACGTCATAAAAAGTTTAAGAACTCTAAAAAACTCCATGACTGTTTAGATTTCATATTACGACCCTCCGTGAAACGGGTCAGAGATACGAAAAAAGGTCTGGAGGGACTCATTTAATACACAGAAACAAGATATATATTTTTTGTTGCTACACGTTGCGTGTTCTCGTACTAAAAAAGCAACATACAAAACAATTTTTTAAATTAAATATCATAATAAATTATTTTTTATACCACCGGACATAAAGTGACATTTCCCCCGCAGGTCGTAAAGTATTACTTTATGGCGCTGAGGAAATAAAGTAATCGTTTCGGGCCTAGGTTTGAAAAGGGTATTTTATTTTAATGGGTTTTGCCTTTTCTGTTTACTATCTGTTTTTCCGGTATGGGAGCTCATCGGTTTATAAAAACAGTTGTGACTATTAAGGTGTATAGATGTAGTAACGTATCAGGATGAACGCGCCTATACAAGTACAGTTGACGACAGATAATTTCGTACACTAAAATGTGACATTGTAAATTACCTTTGTAACGTGTTAATTGCTATCATGATGCCTGTCAAAATATTGTCAATATCTTATTTGATTTAAAAATGCCTTATATAAGTATTATTGAAAAAGCAAGAATAATATGTTTAGTAGAAATAGAGTGGTCTTATGGAAAAATAGCTGATCATTTTAGAGTACCTAGAAGTACTGTTCAAGGAATTGTAAAATGGCGCTTTCATCAAACACTTGAAAGGTCTGTTGGGCCTGGTTTATATAATAAAAAATCATCAAATAAAGACGACCGAAATTTGGTGGAGTATTTAAGGCAAAATCCATTTGAAACTGCAGTATCCGCTATGCAGATTACAGGACTCCCTGCTTCATCTAGAACTGCGCAACGCCTAGTAAGACAATGTTTCGAATTAAGAAATCGAGCAGATGCATCCAAACCGTTTTTAAAAAATAGTGATAAGGGACAAAGAATTGGGTTTGCTATGCAATATTTACCAGAAAATGATTTTCTTTGGCAAAATGTTATCATTTCCGATGAGAAAACATTTCAGTCTACATAATATAATGGAAGGATTCGAGTATACAGACCACCAAATTTCCGATATGATGAGAAGTATACTAAAAAAAAAGCAAACCAGTGGAGGTTTCTCCGTTAATGTGTGGGCATGGATAAGTGCTTGCTGAAATATTGGTGGAACACTAAACAGTTATATATTATGGGGATGAGTTTGGCGGAAGGAAACAGACAAAACTTTCTTGAATTAATATCTGTGATCCGGCACTTGTACCGGTTTTGAGAGCGCACTTGCAAAATTTTCTGTTTTTACAGAATATCCCCTTTACGACTGACCTTTTCTAAGGTACCGTACTGGGACGCAAGATGTCGCACCGGGTTCTATAATTCCCGTCGATAATCGATCCTGACAAGTGATTTGTCTTCGAGCCCTGTTTGCTTCTGCCAAACCGAGCCTCACTGATGAGCCGTAAACGGCGAAACGCGTCTGGGGATGAGTTTGGCGGAAGGAAACAGGCAAAACTGTCTTGAATTAGTTATATATTATATCTTCAGATTTTGAAAAATGTTTTTCTTTTTTCTACCGCGATAGTTTTTGAAAGAAATAACTTTATATTTCAGCAGGATAACTGACCTGTGCATATTGCAAGACATATAGGAAACTAATTTAGATAAAACAACGTAACATTATGTCTGCCTTGGTGCTCAAGAAGTCCTGATTTAAATCCAATTGAAAATGTTTGGGGATTGATGATAAAAAAAATGTACAAAATCATATGTAAACCACAGAATGAAATAGAGTTATTTGATAAAATAGAAAAAATTTGAGAAAGGCTAACTCTGGATTAAACCACAAGTATTATTTTGGCAATGCCAAGAAGATTACGATTAGTGTTCGAATCCAATGGCGCAGCAATTAATATTAGTATTTTGTTTGTTGTTTGTTAATAAATTTACCCTTTTTGCCTTTATGCTTTTGTAGTTTTCCTGGTATTATTTTATAATTTTCTTATTTCGCGGCTGTAATTTAAACACAAAAATATTTAGCAATAACCATTATTACTTAAAATCGTAAAAATCGTACATACAATAATTTACAGATATTATGGTGTTCTATCCAAGTATAAGCAGCAATGTGAGAAAGCCGTTTTACCGAATTTTGTTGTAATTAAGTTATGTATGGGTGGAGTGTACGAATTTATATGACGTCAGCTGTATATTACAAAACTCAATTTAAAATGTGAATAAATTAGGAACAATACGGTAGGTACAACAAACCATATAAAATATAATTTAAATTTACCGGATGCGACATATGCGTCAGGCTGAAAAGTACATCATTATTCAAAAATATCGGTCATTATTTAATTTATTAAAAATACAATTAAATTAATTTTGTCAATATCACAACTGAAATAATAAAATTTGAATTTGAAAATGAAATATCAAAACATATTGGAAAATATTATTTTGTGGGATTAGTTTACACCCTGGCAAAAACTGTTAACGCGTGTCAATAAAATAAATACATCAGCAATTTTATTATTAGGACATTTCAATGGTTTATTTATCAGCTCTATATCCGTTGTCTATTTTATCTAGAGAAACATGATAGAAACCCATTTTTCCTACGACCACTTATGAAAATGAGATATAAAGCACGCCTAACTTGGCTAGAAAGTCCTTTATATCATAAGCGTGTTGAAATATTTTCTTTCAATATGAATGTTGAAATATAAAACTGCTGATGGCCGATGAATTTGACAGCAAAACTACACTCACCGACATTAAATTCGGGACAACCAAAATTTAGATCAAATTTAATATATTATAACTTTTTCTTCCATAGTCCGATTTCAACCATTTTTTTTACAAAATGTAGATAATTGTTTCGGATTTAATTAATTTTATTCGATTTTCAATAACACAGTTTACATATTGAAATATACAGGAAAATAAAAAAGTATGCTTTTTTGACATGTTAGAAAAAAAATTGTAAATGCCCCAAATATGTGATCAAATATTGTATTTGTTCAATTGTTTTTCTCAAGATAAAATGGAAAGGCCATAGAAAAGGGAGAAAGGAGAACTGATGACTGAGCGACAGCAGTAGAGGTAATCAGTGGGATAAAACATAAGGCGAACTATTAAGGTAGTATTATTTGTATATTTTTATAATACCGTGCAAGCAAAAATTATTTGCATCAAAGAGGGCCTTGCATCTAAGGACGTAATGCTTAGCCGTAGAGCTTAATACCTGTAGGGTGTCAGTAACTACCTGAATTAACAATCAATCAGTGATTCCGTCATCTTTGATAGTCGTTACAAGTAATTTGATTCGTCGCTAATTTTTCCAATTTCTTGAACAATTCACACAATGGGCTTTACGGAACATCACAAAACATTCATGGTTGAAACGTATTTTCAAAACGGAGTTAGAGTAAATGGTGAGTGGCAATACAATCCGGGTTTGTGCACGGACGATTTTTACGAACATTTTCCTAACGTTACTTTTATTGCTGGGGATTTTTATCATTGCCTGAAAAGAACCGTAGCTGTGTTTAGGGAAACAGGTTCTATACAACACAAAAAAGGAGCAGGAAGACCATTTGTAAAAACAGAAGAACTCGTTGCAAACGTTCGTGAAATAATGCAATAAACGCCAACAAATTGTATAAGACGCCTGTCCCAAGAAGTGGGAAGATCTTATGGAACATGCAGGACTATTCTTAAGAAGCAGCTAAACTTATTTTCTTATAAAGTGCAAGTATTCCAAGAAATACAAGCCGCAGATTTTGAAAGACACAGGAATTACTCTCAATGGTTTTCCCAAAATTTATTGGAAAGAAATGATTTATTTGACCTGTAATTTTTTTCGAATGAAGCCTAGTTCCACCTCTCCGGTTATGTGAATTCTCAGAATACACGCATGTGGAGTAGTGAAAATCCCCATTTTTTTGTAGAGTCCACATTGCATCCTGAATGGTGTCTGGTTAGCTGTTTCCCGAAGATGAATTGTTGGTCCAACTTTCTTCAATGACACAGTTACAGGTTACAGCACAGCGGTATAGAGACAATATTTTGAATTCATTTGTGGAGCAATTACTTGACGACGAACTACGTTTTGGATATTTTTAACAGGACGGTGCAACCGCCCATACAGCCGCCGAAACTATTAACTACTTAGGCAATTTTTTCGACGACAGATTGATCAGTTTTCGATCAGACATGGAATTCCCACCTAGATCACATTGTTTAATCGTTATGGATTACTTCGTTTTTCCTCATTTAAAGAACACTATTTTTAAAATACCAGTTGCAAATTTAGAATAATTACAAGAAAGGATTATCCAAGAATGTGGTAACATTTCTCCAGAGATGCTGGTCAACACTTTCGAAAATATGAAGAGACGTGTGAATTTATGCTTGGAGCATGGCGGTGGCCAATTTCAGCAATTTATGTAATTATTTTTCTTTTTCTTTCTGTACATTCTTACTTTGTTAATTTTGTAAACAACAAAAATAAATTTGTATTTGTCTACTTATTTTATTACTCATTAGTTTGGCATATCATGTCATAATAAGAATTTGATAAAATTTTAACCTAAATTTGGTTAGATATATCGTCCCCATATCATTGTGATCTAAACCAAGCCCCCTTTGATGCAAATAATTTTTGATCGCACGGTATTATTGTTTTGTGTCTCCTGAAAAACTTTGGAAAGTCGACTTATCTGTTTATTCACGGGGGTAATTCCATGGTATACGTTGGTGACTTTAGACTCAGACTCATTGGGTGAATAATTGTTCAGCTTTATTTTTTTAACTTTTAGTTTATTTTACATTTTTAATTGTCCAAAATAGATTAGGCTTAACACAATTGATTGATGTTTATACCCTTTTACAACACTGCGTTAGCGAAATAATTCACAAAGTAAAGCGTAAACATTTCGGCCTCTATTTTAATGATTAAATTATTTATGGTATTTTGTTTATTTAATCAAATGGTTCAGAATTAACTGGATAATTTGTTATACTTGCATTCATTAGTATTGATTTAATAATAATTTATTAACTTTATTATAATAAGCTATTTTATTTAAAATTGCGATTATAATAGAGTTCGACACACCGGCGAAACCAAGGTCGGAGCATTGTCTCTTTCACTATACGCAAATTTATCATATTCAGGCACTGACATCCTGAATTAGAACCTATTGAAAATATATTCTAATAATAAAAATGCCGGCATTTAAAAAGTAGCATCAAAGGGAGAGGAAACTGGAGAAACAATAGACATAAATTGTTTGTAACATTGAGTTTTGTACTTTTTATTGTACACCATAGTAAATAAATGCATTTTACGAGAAGTATATTGATATTTAGAAACGATTTATTATTCTACACTGCGCGACCTATTTAACGCATAACGAAAAAATTGCCTCAATTTTGATATTATATATTTTCCAAATTTGTGGTTCGTTTTTAATGATTTTTTTTTCAAATTTTAGGTTTTTTCCTTAAGCATATCACTGCCTTACTACTACTTGAAAAAGTAACTTTGGTATTATACCGGGTGTTATAAAACTGTTATGTTTTTTTTTTTACGGAAATTCAAAACACCCTGTGGGATTTACTAGCCATTGCAAGTTATCGCAATTTCGGCCAAATTAAAGTCCCATGTTTCCTTTACATTTTCTTTTTTGTTTCATTGGTTTATCTCTGTTTTTTCATGAAATCATCATAAAAAATGTTTAGTTAAAAAATACAAAATAAACGAAATGCTTTGATTAATGCAACAGCAAGAAAAAAGCAAATTATAAAGTAAATAAAGTCAATATCTGGTATTAATTTACTGAATCCACAAAACAGGGCAAAAAAATACAGGGAAAAAATTGTTAATTTCTAAATGTATTAAAAAAATTAAATATGAATAATTAGTAGCGAGTATTGCCTCTCCTTGCTCTAATGAATGCTTCGCATCTTCTTGGCATACTTAAAATCAGATTTCTGATTTCATCTTGATTAATCTGATTCCATATTTCCATAAGCCTCAATGACAGATCATTTAAGTTTCTAGGAGGAGGAAGCAAGGCTCTAAGATTCGTCGGCAATGCTCGCTACTAATGATTCATATTTAATTTTTTTGAATACCTTTAGAAATTGCAATTTTCTTTCCTGTATTTTTTTGCCCTGTTTTGTGGATTCAGTAAATTAATACCAGATATTGATTCTTTATTTACTTTATAGATTGTTTTTTCTTGCTGTTGCATTAATCAAAGCATTTCGTTTATTTTGTATTTTTTAACTAAACATTTTTTATGATGATTTCATGAAAAAACAGAGATAAACCAATGAAACAAAAAAGAAAATGTAAAGGAAACATGTGACTTCAATTTGGCTGAAATTGCAATAACTTGCAATGACTAGTAAATCCCACAGGGTGTTTTAAATTTCCGTAAAAAAACATAACAGTTTTATAACACCCGGTATAATACCAAAGTTACTTTTTCAAGCAAAACAACAAAGGCAATGATATGCTTAAGGAATAAACCTACAATTAGAAAAAAAAATCGTTAAAAACGAACCACAAATTTGGAAAATATATAACATCAAAATTGAGGCAATTTTTTCGTTATGCGTTAAATATGTCTCGCAGTGTATTTTCGAAATAAATCAATTTTAAAATTATCTTGCGTCAGAAGAAAAGATAGTAAAATAATAATTAGAAGATAATAATAATATAGTGTATGCGAAAATAAATAAAAATGAATAAGTATTGTGGCATATCGGACAAGTTTAGTGTGTAACTATTTTTTATATTGGAACTAGCGTGTACCCGGCCTGCGTTGCATCCCGTCATTATACGACGTGAGATAATAAGGCGAACCTCAAACTCAAGCGTTTGCCGGCCCGTCCACAATTTCCATGCATAAAACATAGTCTGTCTTCGTCTATTCCGGCTTCGGATCGATCGTTGAACGGGCCGGGGACCGGTTAGGTTGGGTCGTTCGTTCTCCCTACTCTAATTTATCAGTGTTTCTCTATAATATTATGCATGTATTATACATAAAAACCTTCCCCTTGAATTACTCTATCTATTAAAAAAAAACGCTTCAAAATCCGTTGCGTAGTTTTAAAGATTTACGCACATAAGGGAACATGAACAGGATAGCAACTTTGTTTTATATATGGAGGACTTGGGGTAGGAGGCCGACCGCAATGCATTGGATTCGGTCCCAAATTAGCATCGGTAATTCAGCTTTATGAGTTGCCATAAGATGGCGCTCGTGTTCGAAGTGGGCTATCAAATAAATGGTTTCTTATGGACGCGATAACTATTTTTATTTAAATTAGTTCTTTAAGGAACAAATAAGGACTGTGAATTTACACTTACTTTGTTATACTTATTAGTAAACTCGGCCTGTATAAAGTTCCAACGATGCTTCGTTTTTAAAATACAGGAACATTCTAGCTAGAGGGTTTTACCTTTGAAGCTAGAAAGAGACTTATTTGGCTGCGTTTCATCTCTGAAGAAGATCCTGTCTTACACCCCGACACAAAGCAAACTCTACTTTTATAAAGTGTATCATTATTCATTATAAATATGGAAATTAATTACAATACAGCGTTATTTGTCTTGTCTTGCCTTCAAACGTTATTTGTTATTTCGAAAAATAAAATGTCAATTGTCAAAAGTAAAATTTAAAAACTATGGAGGATCTAGTTTTCCATATTAAAAACGAAGAAGAAGAAGACAACATCAGCCTACTCTGGACGCGAGAGTCATCTATCGGCCAATAGCGAACTAACCAAAAAACCGGGACAGAATTTGAAAATGCTGCCATTGTCGATCGGCCTCCTACCCTCTAGTTCTCATCAACATTTTTAAATTTCGTATTTTCATTTTTGCTGGTTTCGAAAATATTTACAAAACTCCCCTGTAGCTCGGCACTGATTGGATAAAATACAAAATTTTATATAAAAGCCAGTATACCTATTGTCCAATTAATGACCGTGCCTTTAAGGATACTCTATACAAGCTTGGCATGCTTTTAAAATGGACGAACATTGTCATACTTTAACAATAGGTCTCATTCTTCCTAGATATTTTCTTGTATTTTAGTTCCTCTAATTATAGGTAGATTAATTGGGAATGTTATGTTAGGTACCTTCTAAATCATTTAACATTTTATCCAGCTTTCTACCGAAATAAAAGCGAAAAAGTTTCAAATGCATATAAAGGGCTTCATTGTATAGAGAGGTTACAGTACGCACTATAACCTACGCAACATCAATCTATTTTTCAATTATATGGTAAGCATGATTTGCTTTGTTGATTAATGATGTAATTGAAAATGTATCTGAGTAAATTTCTCATAATTTATTTATTAGTAGTAGAAAAAACATTTCGCCAGGCATTTATTAACGAAAACGCCACAAAAAATACTTTCCCAATTGTTTCTGCTAAGAGCAAAGTTATTTTTTTAAAGGAAATCTAAAAATTTTCCGTACAAATCAATCAACCTAATCCAATTATGTAAAACGTCGAAGGTAAAGTTTCTCGCCGGGAAAACTTCACGCCATCAAATATTTAGTTAGTAGGGGGAAGACGAACAAAGCAGCGCGGCGGGTAAAGAGAACACTGATATTTTTAGCCCATAATCATATAAGTATCCAACTAAATTCTAAAGCTCTCTGACCATTAACTTTATGAAATTTTAAATTATATTACACAGGTCTACAAAAAAAAACAATTTAGAACATTCAGGGCAAATTTAAATTTCTATCAAGGCTAACGGAATTGAAAAAAAATTTTGATAGAAATTTGCTTAAAAAAAACCTTCCATATTTTTGTTATAGTTGCGTAATATGCGTTATGCTTTTGTTTTGATATTAAAATAGGTTTTAGAAAATGTATTAAAATATTTTTGAAGCTACTTTGCTCCCCTACTTTCTCAAAATTTTTAAAATCCACTTAATCCGAGATCGGCTGATTGGAATTCGGTTTACTAACTTGATTATTCAAATTACTACTTCATCTCGAAGTCAAGTTAACTATGCTACAGGGGAAAGAAGTATTTTCTTTAAATTAGCGAGCTGTTTCCTAATATTAAAGAAATATTCTCATATAATACTTTACCATTTCGGTTTAAAAGCTAGATATTCTTAATTGGGTCTCTCATCAGCAGTAGAAACATAGAAAACATACTAAACTGTGACTTTTATCGTGAATTAAATTATCAACTTGTTAATAAACGTTTTATTTTAAAATTTACAATTCTCATTTAATTTCTTTGACATTATATTCTAATTATTTAAAACACCAGAAGTAAAGTTTTTCGTAGAAGAACTTCGCGTCATCAGATATTTAGTCAATTCACTCTCAAAGTTTTTAAAATCAATCGAATCCTGAATCGTTTGATTGGAGCTCGAATTAGCATTTGGCGAACTAACTTGATTGTTAAAAATGGTACTTTGACCAGAGTTTGATGCTGTACCCGGCGATATATTATCCCGCATTTGCTCTTGACATATGCTGTCGCAAGTCTCCTTCATTTTTTTCAGTTGCCATTGGAGCATTCTGTATTCTTCCAAAAACCGTTCCAATTGTGCCGCGTGGTATCCATAGGGATTTGAAGAAGCAATGTCTGTGTGCAGCGGTCGGTGAGGGGAAAGTCTCGTTTCTAAACTTCTTACGTCAAGTAAAGGAGTGGAATTTTGATCTATCGTTTTCTCGTCCTTAGTTAAATTTAGTAAACTACCACCGGATAGTTTATTTACCCTGTTTCGGCTTAAATTCGATTGATACCGTTGGGATTCTCCAGACGACTGTCTTGCAACGCTTTCGGAGCTGCTGGCACACTCGCTACTACCGTATCGGCTTTCCGGTAATAGAGGAGATTGACTGTCGCAACTTTTATATCTTGCCAGGTCCCTTTTTCTTGGCAAAGTACAAAAAAGCTCGTTTATGTCGTTCACGCTGCCATTTTCGCTCTGGGCTCGACTGCCTGCGTTTTTGGTAAACGGGGAATGGCCTATGACGTCAGGGACTTGCCGTACAGAACTTGTTGTAGTATAGATTGTGTTTATGGCAGTCGGTGTTTTTCCCAGGGATTTTGTAGCCGTTCCTGATTGCAGTTCTGATTGTGGCGATTTATATGTACCAGACGTCGAATTGTAGGTTCTGTTGATATTGTCTCTAGAAAAAAATAAAAATACTAAATCATTACTGAATTAAACGGGTAATTCTTAAATAGAAATATTAATTTTAAATAAATAAACAAAATAACTATGCAGTAAACTGATTCTTAACAGAAAATAATTTGAATATGAACTTAATTTAAGGAGACCATATTGGGTAAGAAAAAATTTACTCTTATCTACAACTATTTATTTAAAGGCGCATAATACTTATGATGATAGTAAAAGCATTAATTAAAAGAAAAAGAAAATATTGTAGCATATCGGACAAGTGTGTAACTATTTTTTATATTGGAATACAGAGGGATCCAAGTTTAATGGATACTCTGGGGCAGGTAGACCACGACGGCCGTTTCGTCCTTGTTAGGACTCTACGGGCAGTCTGTTTTCTGGTCTGCGGTGAAAACGTGAATAGCGTTCCCTATACTAGATTGTGATGCACTTCGTGGTTTATTTAGTTGTCTACCTTTCGATTATTACCAGTGTAACTACCTTTTATATTGGAGTTAATTCCGCTGGGATGGCGCTACGGTGGATTGATGGCCGCCTTGATTTTGCAAGGAGGCTTTTATTTAGTACATTTTTCCGTCGTTCTTGGAATTGCTTGGGTTATGACTGCCCGTAGAGTCCTAACAAGGATGAAACGGCCCTCGTGGTCTACCCGCCACAGGGTATCCATTAAACTTGGATCCCTGTGTATTCCAATATAAAAAATAGATACACACTTCTCAGATATGCCACAATATTTTCATTTTCTTTTAATTATTTTCGCGGACACTATCATCATCTTGTAAAAGCATTAAGTTATGCATTACAGAACGTACAATAATTATAAAACAGCTAGTGTAATTATGGATTCTTTATAATCCGAGAGCTACAAATAAATTTTAATAATCACCATCATTGAAGAGGCAGCAAAGGCAATTTCATTGGATGTTGTGCCAAAAAACCACAAAGCAATTACGAAATTCTATAGAACAACTGTAAAACTGTATTAGTGAATGGTTGTAGATAAAGCATATAATATTTGACTGACTGACTGAATGACTATAATGCTTGCTTTATACCTTTCATTTAAGATTTAAGTTAATTTAAGATTTAATTTATCATTTAAACTAAGCTAAGAAATAATTTTGTTAATTTATACCTCGAAAACGTGCCACTAAATTAAATTAAATGAAGTGCAAAAAAAAAAATTTCCAGCTGTTGTTACAACAATTAAAGCAAGTAGTAAAAAACAAATCGTAGTCTTCCATTACAAATCACAAGAATTTAGATCAGTCAAAATAAATCGAGAAAAAGCACTTTATTTGTTGATAAAAATAAAAATTCCAACAATAATTTTAGGTTATTGTCACCGATCAAAATATTCATCTTTCTTCCTGGCCAATCACGGACAGTTGTGGAGAACGATTTAACACCATTTAGCACGATCTGGCACGATCTTTTACCTTAAGTTGAAAGTTGGTCAACTCTTAAATTAAATTAAATGATAAATTAGTTTAAATGAGAGGTATAAACGCATGCATAAGAAAATTAACTTTCAACTTTTAAATTCTTAGTTTAGTTTAAATCTTAAATTAAATTAAATGTTAAATGGGAGGTATAAAGCAGGCATAATACTCGCCGCTAGCCGCTCGTCTTATGGCCTATATTATACGCTCGTTAAATATTAAACTATTATTATACCCTATTGCCCCTATTATTATGGTGTAACAAAAGCTAAATTTCGTAACGTAAAAAAGAGGGAAGGTATTGAAGCGACAAATTAAAAAGAAGAACGATAAGTTACGTAATTCACTAATAAATTTAAATTAAGATAACATCAGAAACAAGGCTTGTCTTATATGAAAACATGCAGAAGTCGTCGTAGCTATACTATTTTACATAGACCGTAATGTAAAAGATTCAGAGGCAAACTATTTATTGATTTTTAGTTAACAGAGCTTAACGAACTCGCCTATAAATTTGAGTGCATTTGATTCTACATTATTGTGCTTGAAAAACAATTTTACCAAAGATTTTAGTTTTCTTTATATGATGATCTGGACGAATTTTTCAGGCCCGTTTAATTTATAGTTTCTTATTTTATTTTGACGAATCGAACCCTCTATATACATATAACATAATTATTATGTTATTATGTTGTATTAAGGAATATTAATATTGAAAACATTACCTAGATTCCTCAACTCCTCTGCATTGGTCTCCTATCCGATCAAGTTTGGAAACTTGCAAAGTGGCTCCGTCATTGGTCCATTTTCTATCGTTTGAAGTCCCTGGTGTTGTAATTTCCAGCGTACTCTCCTCCTCCTCATCATTTTCATGATCGGTGTCTGTACCCGGCACAACACTATAATCACCGTTTTTTCTAGTGATAGTTACTAGAGCACCATCTTCCCTAGCAACTCCCCTACCCACCCCACCGTTAATGTTCCTACACACCTTCTGCTTCATTTCAATTTTTTCGTAGTTGTCCTCGCGCCTACAGTCACTGGTATGCCATTTTAAAATGCGTTTTTTCCGAAGACTCAAAAAACACGCGACGAAAAGACATAGCATAAAAGTCAAGGTGATGCCTAGTAGAACACTTACAACGAGAACTTTGTGCGATAATCGAGTTTCAGAACTGCTTTTAGACACTGATAGAGTCACCACCGCTTCGGCCTTACCAGCTTTGTTTTCAGCTGAACACGTATATATTCCCGCATCCTGCATATCGGCACCGTGAATGGTCAACTCACTGGAACTATTTTTTAAATTAACTTGGTACATTTTTTTGCCACTAATTTGAGTTATGCCCGATATATTTGCTATGATTTTATTTCTTAGCAACCACTTTACACTAGGTTTAGGAATACCGTCGATGTTACACGATATAGTTATATTTTTACCTTCGACACCTTTTGCTTTATTTTCACTAGCTAGAATTGAAGGTGCGCAAGCAAATTCATCCATTTCCAAGTTCTTCCACGATTTTCCTTGCAGCCGTTTTGGACTGTCGCATATCGGGGGAATATCGTAAGGAACGTTCTGTCTTAACATCCACTCGCGTAAATCTCTAATCTTACATGAGCACTCCCACGGGTTTTCATTTAGTTCCAATCCATGGAGATTTTGTAGCATTGTAAAAGCAGATGCCTCCACTTCAGAAAATTTATTTTTATCCAACTTCAACCACTCAAGAGTATCTTCCAAGCCAAAAAATGCTTTTTGTTGAATCATAGAGATCTTGCAATTTGACATCTCCAGTCTCACCAATTGCGGAGTGTTGAGGAAAGCATTGTTTGGTATTTTCTGAATCGGATTACCGCTCAACTTTAATTCCCTGAGTTCTGGAATGGAGTCAAAGGCCTGTGATGGTACGCTACTTAACCCATTGTAACTTAAGTCCAGTTCAACCAAGTTAATCAAATCCTTAAATGCATGCCTCTCAATAGTTTTCAGTTTGCACTTAATTAAAAATATCCTTTGCAAATTGACCAAACCGGCTTTACTAAATTCTTCGTTTTTTAAGGAAGTTATCCCATTGCCAGTAAGATCTAAAATCTGAGTTCCACTGTCAAGATGGAGGGGTACGACCGTTAGGTTAGTATTTAGGCAAACGACAGATTCTTTACCACTCTTCCATTTGCACTCGCAAGATCTCGGACACTCAGCAACCGATGTTGGGATAACCATGCTTAGTATTAATGCGCCTAGAGAGTAAATGATGATATATTGCATTGTGTGTCTTCTAACGATTGGGTGTTATCGATCTATTCTTCGATAGCCGGTGTCTTCTTCTTCGGTCTCCATGGCGATAACAGATTGGTATATTATGGTGCGGGAAGTCTGGAACAGAAAAAAATAAAATTATTTTTTATTTTAACTTTACCTTTTATATTAATATTTAATTTTTAATTACTTAGGTTAACGCTTAAAGTTGACAAACAAATTTTAAATATTCTCTTTTTTTGTATGAACAAGCCTCAACAGGGGTTTTACCCAGTGTAAAATGGACCAGACTTCCTCTCATTTAGTATTCTTTTAGATCTAAAAGTAGAATTTCTAACATAAGTAAAGGATTTTGCCAGAATAATGTCCTGTGGGTATGACCCAAGCTTGAGACTTAGTTGCCTGGAGCAGTAATTAAAATTAATAAGATTAACCATAGATAGTAATTAAAGTTGTTGGTAGATTTTGTCAATAAACTGCAGACTACTTACAAAGAATCCGGCCAATATTGAGTGTGTCAGAAAAAAATACTTTTTGGACTTGGATGTTAATAAATTGAGGAAACCTGACGGGAATTCCATATAAGGTCATTGACATTTGACCCTGTCAATGTCTTTTTGTTGTTCTAATTCATTTCAAGTAGTTGGTGCTTTTATATTTCGATCGCGTCAATCATCGGGTCAACACAGATGTTGACGGGTGTAAACGCTGTTTGAAAAGCATTGAGAAGTAAATTATGCAACGACCTATCTAGCTTAATATGTAAAATTTAATTCATAGTTGTTAATTAATTGGTTTTTAACATTCAATTTTTAATATTGTTAAACCAACCCATATTCGAGGAATCTAAAAAACTATTTTCGGAATGTTACAATTTTTTAAATTGCTCGTTATCCTGTTAAACAAAATTAATTTGGGCAGAATATTGGTGATATTTCAGTATTACTAGCTGGTTGAAGCGCTACATTTACCTTTTGGAATTAGGATACTTACGAAACCAAGAGGAATTTTATGGTGCAATAGATCACTTTTTATTTTCCCAAAGTTTTATTTGAAAATCTGCAACAACAATTAACATTTTATTTGTCCAAAGAAAGGTAGCATGTCATGTTAATTGTTTACTATTAGATTTTTTGTATTTTCTTCAATTTGTATATCTTCAATTTCTTTTCCTGAATGTCGCAATATCCGGCTGCAAAGTTATAGAAAAAATAATCATATTCTCTTGTAGCTAAAGCAATGATTTAATAGATTTAACGTTCCCATTTATATTTTAATATAATATTCTAAATGGCCCTTTAAATATAAATGGTCCTTAACGAGCCCTTGCCTTGCGTGCAAATTGTGTATATTTTTATGCATATCATGCGTTTGGATTTTATGTTAACATGAAAAAGGGTGAACTTAAGAGGAACTTGCTAAGCTGAAAAATAAAAGCGAAATTTATGAAAGAAAAATTGGGTCGAAAACGTTTTGCCACTTGTCAAATGACACATAACGCCTTTTACGCATTTTTGCATGATTTTTCTTTTTTAGGGTTATACCTATTCCCTTGTTATAATAAATATAAATACATACAGTGTCACCAGTAAAGTCCGCATCATATGGGATTTTTTTTTATTAATAGCTTTATTCAAAATTTAACTATGGCATCTAGTTCTGGTTCGATCGAGATGAAAATTAAGCAAAAAAATAGTAGTCACGTGATTCGCATTATCTGTCAAATTTTAATTTTTTCCAAAAAATAATTCAAAAGTGGGGTTATTTCTGAAAATATCAAAAAAAGTTATTAGAAAAAGTTTTTTTAAATGCAGTTTCTAGCCTACATGCAAAATTTCAGCTGCATAAGAAAATTTTGATTTTTTACCTATATTTTGTAAATTGCACCACTTTTGCAAAATAAGACTCAACAAAACCTACATAAAACTTCTTAGTTTTGACAATGCTTTATTTTAGATACATTTTCTTTAAAGTAGCGCCATATTAAATGTGTGTTTTTCTACAAAATCAAAATTGGGCTATTAAAATTTGGTCGCATGTGATGCAAAGTTTATTTGTTTTTGACCCTGTATAAGGTAACTTCATAAAATAGGTATTTTTAAAAACGTAGTGTGTGCCTGAAAGTAAAAAAATAAAAAATAAAGTAAAGGGGTTTTAAATTAAATCGTTGATATAATAGAGAAACTTTACGTTAAGTTAAATTAAAATTTATTTTCCACTTAATGAACAATTTACTGAAGACACCGTGTTCTTTTTGTCTTAATATCAAGGTGTATTACTTTCAGACACAAACTACGTTTTCAAAAATACTTATTTTATAAAGTTACCTTATACAGGGTCAAAAACAAATAAACTTTGCATCACATGCGACCAAATTTTAATAGCCCAATTTTGATTTTGTAGAAAAACACACATTTAATATGGCGCTACTTTAAAGAAAATGTATCTGAAATAAAGCCTTGTCAAAACTAAGAAGTTTTATGCAGGTTGCATTGAGTCTTATTTTGCAAAAGTGGTGCTATTTACAAAATATAGGTAAAAAATCAAAATTATCTTATGCAGCTGAAATTTTGCATGTGGGCTAGAAACTGCATTTAAACAAACTTTTTCTAATAACTTTTTTCAATATTTTCAGAAATAACCCCACTTTTGAATTATTTTTTGGAAAAAATTAAAATTTGACAGATAATGCGAATCACGTGACTACTATTTTTTTGCTTAATTTTCATCTCGATCGAAGCAGAACTTGATGCCAAAGTCAAATTTTGAATAAAGCTATTAATAAAAAAAAATCCCATATGATGCGGACTTTACTGGTGACACTGTAGACCCGTTGGGTATATAATTTTCGAGTTGGAAAATCAACAGAAACTTATTTAAACTCTTCACTTTTATACAATGTGAGTATAGAAGATAATGTGTCCGCGAAAATAATTAAAAGCGAATATTGTGACATATCGGACAAGTGTGTAACTGTTTTTTATATTGGAATTCACAGGGATCCAACCACAATGGATACCCTGGGGCGGGTAGGCCACGACGGCCGTTTCGTCCTTGTTAGTAGGTACTCTACCGGCAGCCATAACCCAAGCATTCGCGACAACAGCAGTAAGATGTATTATTAGTATATTAAAGTACACGTTTCATAAGAAGCGGTTTTAGCGCACGCGTCTATTTTAAAAAACGAGCCACGAAGTGGCGAGTTTTTTAATTGACACGTGCGCTAAAACGCCTTATGAACCACGTGGTTTATATTATTTTTTCTATTTGTAGTTTTTTCAATAAAAAATACATATTTAAAAAGAAAATAAATCCTTTAAATTTTTATGTCTAAATTTTATGTTGGTAATACTATTTTTTATCATAGTAACCTCTGGACAACAAAAATTACTTTGCGAACTGTCATTTTTTGATTTATTGACCCATTTTCACCACGAGATTCTAAAGTTATTTTAGCGATATGAGATTTGAAATTTGACGGAATACGTTGTGTGATCCTTGTGCATTCGGTACATATACAGAGCGTTCGGAAATTCGGGCGATTTTGCTAATTTTTTTTGAATTTCAAAAGATGTGATTTTACGTCAATTTTTCAATTTCAATGTTACCAACATCAAATAAAGAAAAAACGCGTATCGAAATAGCTTCATTATGAACTTCATTTCAAGTTCATAATGAACTTATTATGAACGTCAAATAGAAAAAAGCCTTTTGCATAAGCAAAGCGGCCATCAATACACCGTAGCGCCATCCCAGCGGAATTAACTCCAATATAAAAGGCAGTCACGCTGGTAATAATCGAAAGGTAGACAACTAAATAAACCTAGAAGTGCATCACAATTCAGCATAGGGAACGGTATTTGCGTTTTCACCGGAACATCTGCCATTTTGCAGACTAGAAACAGATCAACGCTGGCACCTACTAGAAAGCGCGCAATTCGTTTAAGAAAAGCCATAAAAATGTTTAGAAGATAATATAGTGTCCGCGAAAGTAATTAATTGTTGTGATGCACTTCGTGGTTTATTTAGTTGTCTACCTTTCGATTATTTCCATGTGTGCCTTTTATATTGGAGTTAATTCCGCTGGGATGGCGTTACCGTGTATTGATGGCCGCTTTGATTTTGTAAAAAGGCTTTGAATACATCTTACCGCTGTGTCGGTATTGCTTGGGTAATGGCTGCCCATAGGGTCCTAACAAGGACAAAACGGCCGTCGTGGTCTACCCGCCTCAGGGTATCCATTATACTTGGATCCCTGTGTATTCCAATATAAAAAACAGTTACACACTTGTCCGATATGCCAAAATATTCGCTTTTAACAGTGTGAGTATGTTATTTTATGTTTGTTTGTTATTAGTTTATTTAGGACACACTCTATCCATATTTTTTTTTTAAAAGAGACCACAACTTAAAATTTTAATACCAGTGTTTAAAAATTTTTCCAAAAAAAACTCTGCTGGATTTAATGAAATTATTCCAAGTTACAAACAAACTCATACTGCGTATTCGTGTATTCATTTTAACCACCAATTGTGTTGAGTCCTGTCTATCTGCTTTTTGCTAATTTCGGTAAAATAATTTTCGACGTTAACACCCCAATCAATATAAAAAAGTCGTGCACGTGCTAATAACGCATTTCGAAACTAAAATAAGCCACTGAAAGGCCGAAAAGTGTTTCAATGAAAAAAGCTTCTACTGACAAATTCATATAAAGGCGACAGATGGCGACAAAGTTGAAATAGTAGCATGTGGTGCCGTTCAAGTTAGATTGGGTTTTTATGTTATCCAAAACTCTCGGCCTTGTTATTTCAATATTGGAGATTTCGCAGATCCTTACATATTGATAGAAATTGCGCTCTGACGATTCCGACGTCTCTTTTGAAACGACTTCTTTGATTTCCCATTTTATATCCTAATTTATTTTTCTCGCCGCGAAGATTTAGGGGAAATTTTATATGTATTACTGGAGCGAAGATATAAAGTTCGACGCAATATAATCCCAACTTTCAATTTTAGTTTATCCTTATTGATGACAATTTTATATTCGTTTTTAAAGTGCACGCTATATCTTTTGAGTTACAGCACGATCTATCAAAGTTTTCAGATTCAGCACATTTTTATCGAAGCTAATTATTAAAACAATTTTAATTTACTGGGTTGCCAACTAAAAAAAACCAAGCGACGATCAACTAAAATAGACCAAATAATTTAGTTCAAAAACGAACTTTGGCGTCAAGTCGACAATTCAATGTTTATAGAGATGATATGTCTACGAACACTTACTTGTAAAAGAAATATCTGGCACTAAATCAATTACTTTACGGATTTGGTAATGTATTCTTCAGTGTGACCAGTAAAGTCCGCATCATATGGGATTTCTTTTATTAATAGCTTTGTTAGAAATTTGACTTTTGCATCAAGTTCTGCTTTGATCGAGATGAAAATAAAGCAAAAAATAGTAGTCACGTGATTCGCATTATCTGTCAAATTTTAATTTTTTCCATAAAATAATTCAAAAGTGGGGTTATTTTTGAAAATATAGAAAAAAATTATAAGAAAAAGTTTTTTTAAATGCAGTTTCTAGCTCATGTGCAAAATTTCAGCTGCATAAGATAATTTTGATTTTTTACCCACCACTAAAATTTATTTTCCACTTAATGAACATTTTACTGATGACACTGTATTCTTTTTGTCTTAATATTAAGGTGTATTACTTTCGGACCAAAACTACGTTTTTAAAAATACTTATTTTATGAAGGTACGTTATCCAGGGTCAAAAACAAATAAACTTTGCAGCACATGCGACCAAATATTAATAGCCCAATTTTGATTTTGTAGAAAAACACACGTTTAATATGGCGCTACTTTAAAGAAAATGTATCTGAAATAAAGCATTGTCAAAAGTAAGAAGTTTTATGTAGGTTGCGTTCAGTCTTAGTTTGCAAAAGTGGTGCAATTTACAAAATATGGGTAAAAAATTAAAATTATCTTATGCAGCTAAAATTTTGTATGTTAGCTAGAAACTGCATTTGAAAAAATATTTTCTAATAAATTTTTTCGATACTTTCAGAAATAACCCCACTTTTGAATTCTTTTTTGGAAAAAATTAAAATTTGACAGACAATGCGAATCACGTGACTACTATTTTTTTGCTTAACTTTCATCTCGATCGAAGCAGAACTTGATGCCAAAGTCAAATTTGGAATAAAGTTATTAATAAAAAAAACCCATATGATGCGGACTTTACTGGTCACACAGTATATATTGTTTTGTTATAATGTTCACACGAGCAAACAATAAAAGCGTTCAAATTTCACTATCTACTTCACTATTTTCTCAATAACCCCAACGATAGTACCAGCCTGTCAAGTCGGCTTGTCTGTCGGATCTCGGGTAGCAGCCTCGTTCGATGGAATTCGTACTATTTGCACGTGCGTCAATGTAGGCGGGACTTTTGCAGTTTCTCTATGCTTGTGCTAGCAGATATGTCTGGGGACATAGCGAACGTAATAGAAAAACTCGCACAATAAGAGTATGATCCGTTAATTCTTTTGTCCATTAATTACTGTAATATTCTTATAACGTCGTGAAATGATCGCATTTATTTTATTATTGAGGAGAGAAATTTCCTTTTTTTAGTTTAATTGACACTGTTAGACCAGGGCTAAAGCCTTTGAAAATGGTAAAAAGTGAAAAAAAATAATAGTAGAATAAAACCCATTGGAAAAGGAAGAGAGTATAACAAAAATAAAAGGAAAAATAATTTACGGGCGATCCGAGGTCGGGAAGTGGAAAGAGGTGAGTTTTTAAGGGTAGAAAACGATTTATCTCGATTTTCGGCAAAACTACAAGTCCTATGAAAAAACGTTAAATGGCAAATTTGTAGGTAATAAAAAGATCTACAACTTTTATATTAACACTTTTTACATAACCTCAAAATTTATGTGAAATATTCAAATAACCAAGTTTTTGGTTTTTTTTTTATGTTTTATAAAAAACTTTTTTTTTCACGAAATTTGTTGAAACATACCTTTTTATGTCCCAAATACACTGTAATTTTTTTGATTTAAAATATTTATTTTTTCACCTTATTTTGACTTAATATCGAAAAAGCACCTTAATTTTCAATCGAAAATTCTCACGTCAAAATATCTGCTTTTTAAAAAAAGTCGGTTAGCTTCTTATTCGTTGAAATCTCTACTTTCTGATGGTGTAAAAAAAATATACATTACTATGGTAAATGTTTTTAAAAAAATGCAAAGAAACCAAAAAAAACTCAAATCTGAAATTTTTTTTTTAAAATCATTATGTACAATTTTGAGCTATTTATTAAAATGTATACTTTAATTACTAGAAAAACGTAAAATTTCATGTTACATTGATGAACAAAAAATTGCAAGTCGAAATATACTACTATAATTAACAACCAAATAAGTTAATAAAGTTAATATTTAATAAGACGTCTACAATATTTTTCGTTTCTTTGCATATTTTGAGAACATTTACCATAGTAATGTATATTTTTTTTTAAACCAAAGCCCACCGACTTTTTTAAAAAAGCAGATATTTTGACGTGAGAATTTTCGATTGAAAATTAGGTTGCTTTTTCGATATTAAGTCAAAATAAGGTGAAAAAATAAATATTTTAAATCAAAAAAATGACAGTGTGTTTGGGACATAAAAAGGTAAGTTTTCACCAAATTTCGTGAAAAAAAAAGTTTTTTTGTAAAAGATAAAAATAAAAAGCCAATTTTTTACATAAATTTTGAGGTTATGTGAAAAAAGTTTAAATACAAAAGTTGTAGACCTTTTCATTATCTACAACTTTGCCATTTAACGTTTTTCCATAGGACTTGTAGTTTTTCCGGAAATCCAGATAAATCGTTTTCTACCCTTAAAAACTCACCCCCTTCCACTTCCCGACTTCAGATCGCCCATAAATTATTTTTCCTTTCATTTTTGTTATATTCTCTTCCTTTTCCAATGGGTTTCATCCTACTATTATTTTTTTTTTGTTTCAAAAATTATCGACCCTGGTCTATGTCTCTACCATTCATTTTTCAAAACGACCATGTATTATTAAATTAATACCTAAATTTGCCTTAATAGCAAGGCAAGTTCACTCCAAGTGACACACATGGTCGTCCCAGAGGAATCCATTAGACAGATAGAAAGCACTAATAGCGGATAAAGGGCACAGGTGTACTCGAGTCATTAGAAACAAATTAGGAACTACCAAAATAATTATTATGTAAATGTCTTTGTGTCTAACGATTACCCGAGCGGCGTTATAAACGGATTTTAGCACCAAATGTGGAAATTATTAAAGTGCTTTTACTATAACGTAATACCCTTTTTACTGCCCTACTTGTATACATGAAACTGGTGTATATGTTTCAATTTGGTAAAGACAATTACTACTTGCAAGCATGAAGTTTGTGACACAAGCCGTAGGCGAGTAGAACTCTTTGGTCAGGGTCTTGTAACGTTAATTCTCAACACACGAAGGTAGTAAGTGCCTACACAGGGTGTTTGGAGAGGAAAGGGCAATATTTTCAAAATCTGTGCAGAGGGAAAAATAAGATAAATAAACCCATATGTTTTAGTTTAATTCTCAACCATTTCTGAAATAATCGGTTCTGATTTTTTTTATATTGAAATAATGAAGGAGGCTTTAATTTTAAACATCCGATACATTTTGATTGATAGTTGATTGATGCATCGTAGTTGTCAGTTAGCTTTATATTGAGCGTATCGACTTAAACCAAGATTTTCATACTTACAATGCCCCACACATTCAGTCACAGTCACGGTAGTGCTAAGCGCGAAGTTAATGAATATCGACGTCGTTTTCCAAATCGAAGAGTTCCTAAGAGAAGAGGTTTTGAAAACGTTTTTGCAAATGCTCAGGAAACTGGAATGTTTCCAAGCGTGAGAACTCTTTCTGAAAGAGTGCAGAGTCTAGATGTAGAGGACGAAGAAAATGTTCTGGATATTGTCGCAGAGAAGTACGAGACGGGTTGCAAATGAACTTCATATACCATCACATCTAGCCGTATGGGAGTCACAAAAAACGGTTTAGAAGCTTTTCACGTTCAACCCGTTCAACATCTTCTAGATGGTAAACCTACTTCAAGGGTACAATTTTGTGAGTGGATCCATCAAAATCGAAGTCTGCACAAATACATTTTATTTAGCGATGAAGATCAGTTAACTCGTGATGGAATTAATAATTGCCACGATGAACATCGGTGGTCAGATGAAAACCCTTATGCTACATTTGAACGAAACTTTCAACATCGATTCAGTATTAATGTCTGATGTGGAATGCTCAACGACCAGTTGTTCGGTCCATTTAAAATGAATGAGCGTCTTACTGGAGAAGGATATTTACGATTTTTAGAAGACCGTTTGATACACATTTTGGATAATGTTCCGTTAAATACTCGACAACGAATGTAACTTCCAACATGATGGAGCCCCACCTCATTTTAGTTTCCGTGTGAGACATTTCTTGAATTATCGTTCCTAATCGCTGGATTGGCAGAGGTGGTCCGCAAGTTTGGCCACCGAGGTCACCAGACTTAAGTTTGTTTGATTATTGCCTTTGGGGATGAATGAAATCGCTAGTATATCAAACACGAGTGGACACGAGAGAAGCACTCCGCGATCGACTATTCAATGCTGCAGCTTTTTTAAAAAACAATCCCCACTTAATCCAACGTGCTACCCGAGCGATTAACAAATGTGCCGAAAACTGTATTGATGTTGGTGGAGGGGTTTTTGAAAATATTCTAATATGTATAGCGGGACTGAGTGCAGGCAATGAAATGTATTGTCCCAACGTTTCGTTTTTTATAAATAAAAATATAAATACAATTGTGTCATTTTATTGCCTGCCCTCATTCCCGCTATACTTATTCGAATTTACTAACTTAGGGCGCTATACTTACCTGAATATTCTTTAAGTTAGTTTGTATTGCAGTACCTGAAATTATTCGCTTTTAAAATAAAAATTAACTTACAAAAACTTTAGAGCCTAATATTTCAGAAATGGTTGAGAATCAAACTAAAACATATGGGATTATTTCACCTATTTTCACCGTCTGAACACATTTCCAAAATATTGATCTTTCCTCCCCAAACACCCTGAATATAGCGACATGGTCATTTATGTATTGTTTCCACGTCAGTGTTGAGTGTCGAGTATGAGTCAGTGTGATCAACGACACTCGGCAAAGATTAATATCTTTGGTGCTAGTATACTTTAAAATTGTCAAAAACCGACGCTAGATGACGCCATGTTGCCATTAAATCATAATGCTTAGGGCAATCTCTATAGCAACGCCGTAAGGACGTTTCTACTATGCGTGACGTAGAATTTTTAATATTTAATCATAATTTTACATAATTACATATTTTTCTTAATTACAATCTTTACTTTGAAAAATATTTTACCATAAACGTTGGAAATACATTTTTAAGGTTGTCAAGAATAAGCGATGTTCAAACCAGAGTTCACATACATTTTACTTACTAATATTTTTCACAGGTAAGTATGCGGAAGCGGAAACGCTGTTAAAGCTCGATGTGCCACACGTGTTTCTTTTTATAAACCTAGAAAATGAAATCCATGAAAAAAGATATACGTAATATAAAAAAAGGTCTTCCACGTGGTCAGCTTACTGATGGACACGAAAAATTTTAAACGTAAACGGGGTGAAGGGAGGGTGTCGGTGAATTTTGATGAACTTTGAAAACATTGTACGAAATATAGGTAGTTTGTAATGGAAGGACGACTCTTTTATTATTCAGTAGCAGTTAGTAGGTACTACGTAAATAAATCTAGAAAAAAGTCGGCAACAAAATCGTAAATAATCACACTTTGCCTTTTACCCGCTAAGATGCTCTTGCTTGTTGTCCGTACATGTTTAGAGAAGGCAAACCTCTGTGATTTTCAGAAATAGGTTAGTTTTTTTACTGTTGCCGAATAAACGAATGTTCGATCTAAACATCCTCGTTAATTTTTGGTATCTGTTTTGTACAGAGCTAGATATTTCATTCCTTTGAAATACTTAAAAAGTATATATTTTTCATTAATATATTTAAAATTAAAAAACTTAGTTTCTGCATGGGGATCTGCTTGTTTATCAAACTTAAAACCATTACAAAAATTGGAAAATAAAGTTATTAAATGTATACACAAATTACCACTTTTAGAACCAACTGTTAATCTATATAGACTGAAAGGGTATTTACACGTTCAAAACATTTATAAATTAAAATTTTGTATTCTAATTTACTCTATTATTTTAAAAGAAAAAAAATCAAACAGAACACTTCAGGAGAATTAAAGAGACATTAAATCATCATAACACCAGACGTTGTATAAATTATCAAACTATACTAATAAAAAGTAATTTCGGAAAAAAATCGCTTTTATATGACGAAATAATAAAATATAACAATCCTCCAAAAAATATCAGAAAATTTAAAAAATTGCCAACTTTTAAAAAACAATTAGAGATACATATTTACTAAATTAAATTATTTATACTATTTTTTTTTAAATTGAATTTATTAAATTGGATTAACTTCCATTTTTTTTATTGTTTTTTTAATGGTTATTTCTATATTATGTTGTCACTTTCCATGCAATGAACTGTAAAAGTTAGTTTGGAATAACATTTTGAAAGTTAAAATAAATCAAGAAAAACTAGTTTTATCACCATAGATCCAACTCAGCAATAAAAAGGCTTTTTCAAAATCATAAATATTACCAACTACTGCAAAGGTAATCAAACAACCCATTTTTTCTTCTCTTTATAAACACATCAAACATTGATTTTCCATCCAACAGTCGAGACGTGACAAAGTAGAACTTTCCGCCCTCAACTTCAATGCTTTTTAGTATGCTGGCCGTGTGAAGCCTCTTCTTATAATATGCATCCATTTGGCTAAAGATCAATGCAATACCGTAGGACATTAGACTGTGTCTTTAGTTTGGTAAATGTGGGGATTTAGGTAATGGTTTGCAACTAATAAAATGCGATTTTATAACAATACAGGGTGTCTATTAAAGATCTATAAAAATGCCGAAACATATACAGAAATTGCCTTCTAGAGGGAATATTAGTAAGGTTTACACAAAAATCAACTAGGGTGCATTAGATAGAGTAAGATTCGTTCAGCCAGATCAAGTAACCATTAGTTTTTCTATGAAGCAAACTTTGATATTCTGCCACCATTTTATTTTAAAAGATAGAGTAACATATTTTAAACAAGAAGATTTGGCGTATCCTACGAATGAAATACAAATGATTCAGGTACCTCTTAATTTGGCAACATAAAGAGAGAACCCTTATTTTCTATTTAATCATGTCTGTAACGCTTACAAACTTGAAAATAATTTCCAGGGATTTGTGTTGGCAGTATTTACTAACTATATTTATTTTCTAAAGATGTAAGGTTAACTAGCAGCACCTCGCCTACATCTAGAGCTTCAAAACTTTTTGTGCTTCGGTATATTAAATTTCTAGTTAAAAGTTCCTATTCCTTGGCATCTTTTGTCCAAGAAACGTATATCTAGTAGATGTCGCTCGGGCAGCCCTTTCCAAGATAATAAATTTTAAACCTTTAAACAAAATAAATAAAGCAACACTTACAAAAATGTTCTAACTTGTCTTCTAATAAATCTGATTCATGTAATAACGTAGCTTTTGCTTTTAAAATGGGTTTCAAACATACATTTTTCTAATCTTAATTCTAATGAACCACGTAAAACTTCTAACGCATCAAATAAATTTTCTTTAAACATAGTTTGTAATCAATCCATGTTTCAGTCATATAAATCTGAAAAATATACGAGCTCTTCAAGACGTGACTAGCATTTAAACGTTTTTCCAAGCATACAGGTAAGTATATGCGGAAGCAGAAAAACGTTTAGACTCGATTTGTTATGCTTGTTTCTTTTCAACCCTCAAAACGAAATCAATCAAAGGCTGCATATAAAAAGGTCTTTTCATGGTCAGCATACTAATAGGCGCTGAGTTAGGAAATAGCATTGTTGTTGTCGCTTGGCACGTCTCGTATAGAAGAAAGAAATATCTATATTAGGTATGTTTATTCCGAATAAAAAATTTAACAAAAATAAAAAAGAAATATAGTACATATTAGGTAACAGTCATTTAGGGAGAAAATAATATACCCCATTGGCAAACTTTTATGGTGCCGTTCAGTACAGAGTGAGCTTTTGGTGTGTCATACGTGTTGCAAAAATAAAATTGCCGGACATAGCAAAAGTGATGGACAGAGCAACACTGTTAAAAGTACCTTGGCCCGTTTAGAATGGAGATTATTAACACCGAACTGTGGCTCCGTGGTTAACGCAGCAGAGAATGAGAATTCAAGGACGAAAGTTTGTGGCTTCGTATCCCACGTTCGTAAAACTGGTTCGAGCCCGGTGGATTTTAGTGTTATAAGTCTTGACGTGAGTCCAGCGTCCAGCGTCCAGCAAAAATTAGAGAAAAGAAGAAAATATATCATCCTCAATCCAAACCATTATGGTAGCCAGGCCGAAGAAAAGCTATATATTCGAGGGGGTTTGGTGGAAGGAACCCACCACAATAGTTAGGTCGTGGGAGCACGAAACCAAGGGAAGCCCACGTTAAATCGTAGGTTGGGAAATGACCCGCGAATGAAGAGGAATAAATCCAAAATAAATTTAAATAAAATATTTTAAAGGAGACGATATTATAAACGCTATTAAATATTTGTTTTAGTATTAAGGAAAAACTGTTCATAAATGAAAATTAATTATTGTGCAATTAACCAAGGAATAGCAAAAAGTCCCAGTGAAAATTGATTTCAGCAGAATTTTAATATTAGCGTCAAATGTTTCTGTTTCACAGCAGCGCGAAATTAATATTTCCATTTCATTTTAATGGAAAATGTAATTACTGACTAAAAAACGATGCGAATGCGATGAATATCTGATTTAAGTGTAGACGGGTGATGTTTAGAAAAAAATTAAATGGAAATATTAATACAGTTATTACGGTTTTAATTATAATTAATTAGCACTTAGGGAATATCTGGATTAAATTCGGACAGCTAATTTATAAAATATGTAATCCAAAGTAATTAATATAATGTTTTTAATTACCTACATGTAATTATGTTCTTATCCTATATTACCAACCTTAAAAAAAATTATAAGTATTTTGTTCCTATAAAAATAACAAAACTTTTTACTCGAACCCCACCCCCACCCCAAGTCCTTTACAAATACTGTCAAACATTTCCCGTGTTTATTTTAATGCCCTCATAGAGCTGTTCACAAAAATCTTGAAAATATCATAAAAGAAATAAAAGTCATATATGTCATATCGCTCCATCAAATAACCCCGAAAATAATATTGAGTATTTTTCCTCTCTTCGGAAAGTGGGCTGCCAATTTCATCGTCAACAGCTTTCCAGCCCAATACGAGACATAACGACACGAATTGACATTGATATGAAGTGAAAAGCAAATGAAATTTTGGCCCTAAATATTGATCATTATTTCTTTATAATACAGGGTCTTCCACCTATAACGGTATTTGACAAAGCCTTGCTGTTCTAAGGAATCGGGAAACGAATTAATTTTCAAAATAAATATAAACTTTTGCGTAATGTCTCTTGCTCGGAAAATTCATATTAAAAAAATCGTATGAGAGTACCTAAATATTTGGCTGGCCTCGGTATAACCGGAGCCATGAGGACGACCCCTACAGCCGCGCTTGAAACTCTACTTGGGCTGCCTGGGCTCCCACTCTGGATACAGAAGGAGGCAATGGCGGCCTACATGAGAATGAGATGCACTGACTGTTGGAAAGGTATTGGAGACGTAGGACATACGAGGATAGCTCGACTAGCGGAAGCAGAGGTTCCGATACTGAACCTTGCAGCGACCCTGACAGAGGACCTGTTAAGGTTGAACAGGAAGTACTCCCTCACGATCCCCACCAAGGAATAATGGGAGAGAAAATAGGTTCTATTCCCAGAGGATGCCCTGGTATGCTACACCGATGGGTCGCGCATGGCCGGAACGGAATCCTCAGAAGCCGGAGTATATATTGAAAAGACTGACACCCGAGAGAGCTACCCACTAGGACGGCTCGCAACAGTCTTTCAAGCAGAGGTGTTTGCCATCTTAATGACGGCCAGCATGGCAGAGGTCAGGGACTGCGAAGAGCGTGCGGTATATGTATGCTCCGACAGCCAAGCTGCCATAAAAGCCATCTGTAAACCAAGAGTCACAACCAGCCTCGTCAGCGAATGCGTCGATGCCCTGGAGAGACTCTCGAGGAGGAAAGAGGTAAACCTGGTCTGGGTCCCCGGACACCAAGGGGTTCAGGGTAACGAGCTGGCAGACGAACTTGCCAGAGGTGGAGCTGAGACCCCATTTCTTGGACCAGAACCGGCTATAGGAATAACAAAAAAGCAGGTAGGATCCGCACTCAACGAGTGGGCTGAACGCCGCTCTAAGGAGCAATGGCGGACGATCCAAGGGTGCAGACAAGCTAAGGGCTTTATAGCTTGACCGAGCAAGGCTAAGCTAGATTGGATTCTAAATAGAAGACGATGTGTCCTAAATCCCTTGATTGGGATACTGACAGGACACTGCAAGCTGAGGAAGCACCTAGCACTGATTGGTGTCGAAGACGACCCAATCTGTGCCGGATGCCTGGAGGAGGAAGAGACCCCGCTGCATTTTCTGGGTACCTGCGAGGCCCTGGGAAGACTCAGGCACCAGGTCCTGGGATCAGCGGCTCTCCAGAAGGAAGAAATCACGGCCCTGGCCTGGAGCGACATACTCAACTTCATAAAGAGGTTGGGACGCTTTGGCGGGGGCCAAGGTGGTTAGCGTGATTGGGGGAAGACTCTGGGGTAGGCAAAAAGGATCGCGATTGGTCTACTTGCCAGGTTTTTCGTAACCTCCCCTCAATTACTACTACTACTACCTAAATATTTAAATTTATTTACATTTAACTTGTCCGATATAATAGTAAATAGATTTTCATCGTACAGTTAATATCTGTAAAAATGCAAGAAAATAAATTTCCTGTTAAAGTTCACAATGTAGGGCTAGATGTGATCCATAAAACCGCATCAAAATCAATTTGCCACAACACCTAGGAAATTGTTAAATTGAAACGGAAAAAAGTTTTTTTTTTGTTTTCTGCATGCGCCGCGGTTGCCTTTTTAATTTATGTTACCATGATTGAAAAATGCACATACATGTTCTACCTGAAAATATGATAAATACCATAAATAAGACGTATGTATGCAGTCAGTATGGATTTAAAATATTGTTAGAATTTATTTATTATTTATTTTCAATTATTATTTATGTAAAAACGTCCATTCCCTTAAATGCCAAGCAGACTGTATGTGTTCTATTATTTGTAGCAGGTATTATTGCTGAATAAATTTGCGATAGTGCATCTCAAACCTCGTCTGTATATGACGTCATACTTATAGCAAGAGAATTTCGCTCGCCAAGGCATTATTTTGTGTGTTTTTATTTTTGAGGAGGATATATTTTTTGTGATGGGTTATTAGCCAAAAATATCGCAGAATCAGATACTGTCTGCATTCCCGTATAGCTTCTACAATAACGTTTTAAAGAAATTATTATTAAATAAAGGAAGAGAACCCTTTGTTAGAATTCCATTTGGACTGACTAATGGTATGGGTTGTTTTCAGCGAGTAATGAATAATATCATTCAAACAGAAAGTTTAGGAAACGTCTTCTTAAACGTTCATGCATTTTTGAACGACATAACCATTTACAGAAAAAGTAAAGAACACCTTGATCAAAATTTACAGAAATTTTTAAACATTGCTGAGAGAAGTAAGTATTGTTTAACCCTCAATAAAGAAAAGTGTAAGTTTTAAATGACAACGATAAACATATTGGGGTATACAATCAAACTAAAGAGTATAAGACCAAATGCTGACAGATTAAGATCCCTAAGATCCCTAAAATCAATCTCAATTTCTTATTAAAAATATTTCCAATTAATACTTAGTTTTAAAAATAAGAATTATCTTCAAGCTTCTTTTAGAAAATACCTTTATACAAACTGGAGTGGGATTGCAAACATTACCATTGTTAACTTTTTACATTAATTAAAATGGCGTTTTTAACTTAATATACTTTGTAAAGTTAAAAATAACAAAGGAGTTAATCAATGCACTATCAACAAAATCAAATGTTGAGTAAATATTTGCAATTAGCTTTATAAAATAGACTGAGAGCTTGTAACATTTATAACAACCTTATTCCAGGGTAATATTTCGTTAAAATATTCTCATTTATATGTATGAATATCTTAGTTAACACAAATACATATCCACAGTCATGCTGGCACTACGGCATAAGGCTCTCATTACCGCACTCATCTGGAACTTCTTCAACAACATTTTTGAGTTTGGCATTTTAAAGTTTCAAAAATATTTTTTATATTATATATTATTATGTTCTTTGTGGCCTTTAGGCTGTGAAGATCTCAACAAAATATTAAGCCTGCTAAAAACCATTACCAGATCTCAATCTACTACAATTATTGCCTACTAAAAAAAGTCACCAGCTCTTGGACTCTTTTAAATTGGAATTAGCTCTATAAATTAAAAGTGCCAAGTTACACAGGCAATTTTTGTTTGTTTTTGCAGTAGCGCCTAGCTTGCTTTTCATACATATTCGTTAGCAATATGCACGATGCAAAGTATTTGTAGACCAAATATGTACCTACACGATGTAAATGAACATGCATGAGGCGAACTACTTTAGATTGAGTTGGTAATTAGCGTAAAATAACTGTACTTCAACTATTAGAAAGTAGACCGTGATATAGTTATTAATAAACTTGTAGTTGCTATTATTAAAGTAAATTTCAAAGCCCAAACACCAAGGTAATTACGTAGTTTTTTTCAAACAATACCAACGTAAAGATTTTTGAAATAACCCACTCAATTTTTTGGATAATATATATTTTGTATTAAGAACCAAAAGGTTTTATTTTTGGCTTTGGCATTAAAAAATCAAGTATGACGCCTTTAATAAATGTAAACGAACGACCTCTAGCAGGTATTTTTAAACTAATTATGAAACCACACCAAATTTGCTTTATAAGAGCAGTAACCCCTTTTACCACAATGAAAATTGCCTAACGTTTTGCTGGTCAAACGAAAAGAAAAAATAAAAATTGGTATTTAGAAAATAAATTCTACTTTAAATACCCCATCCAGAAAAGTAAATGACGATCGAAAATATTCCCAAAATTTTTTTTAGAAATTTTTTTTATTTTTAGTAATTTTGTAATATCCTAAACAATTCTTTATTGGTCAAAAGCAAAATGACTTTCCCGGGTGTAGAATGTTGTACCAAACAATTTTTCTTAAAGCCATTTTTCAATATCGGCCTTACTTTTTTCTCAAAAACGTTGGGCGCGTAAAGTGAATTTAAGCGTGTAAAGTGGATTTACGCGCCCAACGTTTTTGAGAAAAAGTAAGGCCGATATTAAAAAATGGCTTTAAGAAAAATTGTTTAGTACAACATTCTACACCCGGGAAAGTTATTTTGCTTTTGACCAATAAAGAATTGTTTAAGATATTACAAAATTACTAAAAATTAAAAAAATTTCAAAAAAAAATTTTGGGAATATTTTCGATCATCATTTACTTTTCTGGATGGGGTATTTAAAGTAGAATTTATTTTCTAAATACCAATTTTTATTTTTTCTTTTTGTTTGACCAGCAAAACGTTAAAAGGGGTTACTTCCTCTTCTACTTTTAAACCATCGCCAATTTTCTAAAATAAATTTTTGCTTAATTCATCCTGTACCCCTTTACCGTGGATATTTTATCATAGGAAATCTCCTGTAGCTTTATGGGACACCTGGTATATATATTTAATATACCGGGTAGCCAAATAAGAATGGATGCTGGCCATATCTCAGGAAGATCTTGTCACAAATATTTGAAATTAAATTTTTTTTTACAAATTCGACCAAGCGAAATTTCTTTATTTCAAAACTTAGTGACAAACGGTTCTTGAAATTTGGCCACCCATTATATACAATTTTATTTATTTACATATTTTCTTATACCAATAAATAACAAATTGCGTTTCTTTTGTAAGCTTTATTTGTAATCCTCCTATAGTTTTCAATTACTTCATAAAATATAATTTTGTAATATTTACTTTACGTTTTGTAATTTTTTCTTCACGCGGGTGGTCTCTGTAATTTTCCAATAGTGCTATGTTTTCATTTAATTTTCCTTAAAGTGTAATGAAAATATTAGTTTTAAGCCGTTACCAACCACCGGGATATGTGATCGGAGAAATCTGAGCAAATCCATATTTTTCCGGCAACTAGCGTGGATTTTTAAATTAAAATATTAAAAAAGATAAATAGGTTCGAGTTTCGGCGTGAATTTAACAAAAACTACGGTATAAGATAAGGCTTATGCGGCAAGAATATACAGGGTACCCGAACTTGGTTTACGATCGTTTACTCGGAAACGATAAGAGATAGACAGACACTTAAATGGGAAAGGTTTTAGGCAATAATTGTGCAGTTAAATTGGTGCTTGCGAATTGATTCTGGTTCTTTTGGTTTTTGAGATTTTTTGAATAAACTAAATTAGAAATTTATGTCTGAAAGTAAAAAAATAAAAAATAAAATAAAGGGGTTTTAAATTAAATCGTTGAAAATAGATAAACTTTACGTTAAGTTAAACTAAAATTTATTTTCCACTTAATGGACACTTTACTGATGACAATGTGTTCTTTTTTGTCTTAACATTAAGGTGTATTACTTTCAGACACAAACTACCTACGTTTTCAAAAATACTTATTTTATGAAGTTACCTTATGCAGGGTCAAAAACAAATGAATTTTGCATCACATGCGACCAAATTTTAATAGCCCAATTTCGATTTTGTAGAAAAACACACATTTAATATGGCGCTACCTTAAAGAAAATGTATCTGAAATAAACCATTGTCAAAACTAAGAAGTTTTATGTAGGTTGCGTTGAGTCTTATTTTGCAAAAGTGGTGCAATTTACAAAATATAGGTAAAAAATCAAAATTATCTTATTCAGCTGAAATTTTGCAAATGGGCTAGAAACTGCATTTAAAAAAATTTTCTAATAACTTTTTTCGATATTTTCAGAATTAACCCTACTTTTGAATTATTTTTTAGAAAAATTAAAATTTGACATAATGCGAATCACGTGACTACTATTTTTTGGCTTAATTTTCATCTCGATCGAAGCAGAACTTGATGCAAAAGTCAAATTTTAAATAAAGCTATTAATAAAAAAAATCCCATATGATGCTGACTTTACTGGTGACACTGTAGGTATGTAGAGGAATAATCTATTATGTTTGAGTTGCAATCTTTTATTAATACTTTAGTGCGAATTATTTTATCTGTCAATTTAACTGACAATTTTTTTTCAGTTTCACACACAAGTCCAACTACGGGTTTTTAAATTTTAATGAATGGGCTTTCCTATATTGCGCCAGCTGAAGCACAAGAGAAAATAGAAATTTTTCTATTAAAATTAATAAAGAATAAATAAAATTTTAGGATATTTCGAATCAGGTGAAATTTTTGCTGCAATGCAGACCTTTGTTAATTTTTAACATTAAAATGAGGTGTCCTTTTATAAAGCCATTCAATTTCTGGAAAATTAAAATTACAAGACCGGGTTTGCGGTACAAATTACTCCTTTTGAAGCATTAAATGAGGTTCTAACAAAATCACTTTTTGATGTCACTTTTTGCTTTAATCAAAATTGCTTTCTCGGTTCGTCAGATTAAAAAAAAAATCCACTAGAAAAAAAATAATGTCACTTAAAGTAACTTTAGACTTTTATTCTTTGTTTGTTTATTTGAATTTTTTCCTCTTTATTCGCTTCTAGGGCCATTCCCCAGAAAATAACCCAAACTTTACCTTGGGCTCCCAACCACAATCCCCAGTTATTGGAAACACCCTCAAAACGCTATTAACCATTGGGCACTGGGTTCTGCACATTTATTATAACTAACCTATTGTTTTTTTTTTGTTTCATGGACTTCCCAAGTAGCATTTTTAGACACATTACGGTAAATGTGTCTAAACTATTGTTTCTGTTTCCGACACAAATTGGAAATTGTTGGCAACATGTATGGAAATATTTTCGAAACGTATACATTTTAAATGGCGCATTAGCACGTGTTTCCAAGTGGTTGGTACGGGCTGTGACTTTCGCCGTTTCGACGCAAAATCGAAACTTTTATCGAAAATTTTTCAGAAATGTTTGGAACATGTTTCCATAAATGTGTCGAGTGAGAGTTTATTTTACAAAGAGGGCGCTGAGTGTTGGAATTGTAAATTGTCAAAATGGAAACATTATTGAAACAAATAATTAGATATATAATATCTATCTCTCTGCAGGTTATAAAAGAAAGTAAACAATATGATGACAGCATAATTTCGCCATAATGAATTTGTCACCAGAGTATTTTCTATAAGTGATACATTTTTTTCGTATGGTTTATTGCAGAGGAGATCCAAAAATCGTTGACGAAATAAATTTTATCGTGCAATTTAGTTATTTAGCTTTATATTCTTAAGACGCTCCCGGTATATTGACATTTACACAAAAAATAAATACTTTGTCAAAAAAAATCTTAAATATTTTAAAAATTTTACTTAATTCTTCTTTCAATTGATTAAGCTAGCAAAATGGAACTAATGTAACCACTTTTTTACATTTCAAATGACGCAGGAAGTTAATTAAAGTCCATTTTAATAATATAAAAATGATTTTGTCAAAATGGCCACCAGAAAGCGAGAATTATTCTGGTCTAAAATGGAGTCGACACACAATTTCTAGTATTTGGTTTCTATAATGTTTCGATAATCATGTAGCTATAATTCATAGAAAATGTGTCGAAACATGAAGAATGTTTTGATATTGTACCGAAACCATGCGAAACAAACGTCGCTAAAGTAAAAAATGCACAGTCCCGTCAAGAGCTTAGAAGCATAAAACTTCTGTATACCGTCACGGTATACACTTTCTGTGACATATAACCTACAAAATTGGTTTGTACTTTGTTGAACGTTTAATAAAACTTACTTATAACTTATTCCTAAGTAATAATCTAAAACATGTACTCAATTGTCGAGACAAAGAAAAAAAGTAGGTTGGTAACAAAACAAAAATGTACAATTTATAGGTTATAATCGTTATAATCGAGGTTATAATAATTGTTCCGGTGCGGTAGTGTAAAGGTTTCTGGCAGTTTCGAAAATTATTTTCTGCGCAAGTTTCGTAATTAAATGGATATCACTGTTTGGTAAATATTTCAAAGCAAAAGAATACCAATTTGTTTTGAATCACTTAATTCGAAAATGTGTCGCTACAATTTGGGAGCACATGTGTCTAAACACAATTTCATAATATTATATAAAAATGTTTCGAAAAATTTTCTTTTGTGCGTTTTCTAAATGTATCGACACTGTAGTTTGGAAAGTATTTCGAAACTAACAGTTCTTAATCGTTTCTAGTAACTAAATTCGAAAATGTGTCGCAAAAGGTTCGAAACACATGTGTCTCCACACAATCTAAATAATTTTAATCGAAAATGTTTCGAAACGTTTCTCAGCAAAGAATCTGTGTCCAATTTGTGTCTATAATTGCTACTTGGGTTGTCTCTTGGAGTGGATTATACCAGAGGTGACAAGGGAGGTTTGTGCTATTTGATATTTTTTTAAATGGGCTTAGATTATATTTCAAATATTATATTATGTATGTACAGCGTATAAATAACAAAAGTTAGATAGCTCTTACACACCTTTATTCGCCATATATTATGGCTGACTCATCAGTAGACAAAGGCTTGGATCCAACTATCTGACGAAATAAATAAAGGAAAGTGTTTACCACTTAAACAGTAAAGCGCGTAAATAACTGAGAGGATGCAATGCACGGCTACATCTAGCGTTGACTTTAGACACCATTAAAGCATATCAGTACCCACCAGACCAATTTGGTCTTTATTAAGTCATATGTTAAGAGAAAGGTCGTTCATTTTAAAATTAGACTATGTTGATTACTAATTTAAATAAAATAAAACAGTCAAGGACAACTAATATATTATTATGTCCCATTAGAAAGGACATAATAGTTATTCATGTATCAAGGGTACTAAGTAGATGATTATTTCCTGAGGGCGACAGTCTTTCAAAGCCAAGGGCCTATGGCCCGAGGGTTCGTAAGTCGCCCGAGGGTATATATCTATTAGTACCCGTGGTGCATACAAAATTTTATGTCATTCCAGTTCGTTTTGAATAATAAATATTTTTTTTTTATTTAATTTGATTTACCAATTTTTTATTTTTACCTGCGACATTACCTTAACATTATTAAAATGTTTAATGTGTCAAAGTCAAAAATCAAAAATGGAACAAGATGCACACTTAATGCAACACTTAATGCCCGCGCGGGCCATAATGTGTCCTTTATGCCCGCACGGGCATAAAGTAATCCATTATGTAGATGGTATCTAAGGTATAAAAACACAATAATGTACTGGTATGACATAAAATAAAAAATGTACCGGGTGGTCAAATAAGCGAGGACGTCGGCTTTATCTCGGAAACCAATAATCGTACATCTTTCGGAAAGATTTTTTTATGAGTAAAGTGGTCAAGAGAAATTGCTGGAAATTACTTTTAAGTTCCTCATTTCGCCGCAAGAGGGCACAATTAAAAATTGTTTTTTTAAATTCTAAATTTCTCCAAAAATTCCCATATTAAGGTATAACTCTGATTACATCATTGGAAATACTAGATAATTCTGCATCATTTTGGTTCAAGGCCCATTGGCGTACCGACCTTGATAAGAGTGGGAGAAGCTATTGAAAGTGTAAACATTATAATCGCTGTAACTTCTAAACGACTTATCCGATTTTACTAAATTTAAGCTTGTTTAGAAGGGGAAAATAAGCGTCTTCAACTGCCGTATTCAGCAGTACACGATAGTGTTTAATAAAATTGCTAGAGGGCGCAATTTGTAATAATAACAGTTTTTTCGATTTTATCCCGAAAATTCAAATCATACGGTATAACTATGACATCATAATCGAAAAGTAGATGAAATTTGCAAGAAAAGATGTGAAGACCGCAGTTCGATATCTTTGTTCGTTTCAGAGTTATTGCCAAAACAATAATTTTTAATACAAATTGCGCCCTCTAGCAATTTTATTAGAAACTATCTTGTACCATTGGATACGACAATTGAAGGTACTTACCTTTTTCTTCCAAACAAGCTTAAATTTAGTAAAATCGGTTAAGTCGTTTAGAAGTTACAGCGATTTTAATGTTTACACTTTCACTTGATAAGCGTGGGAGAAGCTATTGAAACTGTAAACATTAAAATCGCAGTAAGTTTTAAACGACTAATCCGATTTTACTAAATTTAGGCTTGTTTGGAAGTATCTTCAATTGTCGTATCTAATGGTACACGATAGTTTCTAATAAAATTGCTGCAAATTGGCGCAATTTGTATTAAAAATTATTGTTTTGGCAATAACTCTGAAACGAACAAAGATATCGAACTGCGGTCTTGACATCTCTTCTTGCAAATTTCATCTACTTTTCGATTATGATGTCATAGTTATACCGTATGATTTGAATTTTCGGGATAAAATCGAAAAAACTGTTATTATTACAAATTGCGCCCTCTAGCAATTTTATTAATTATTACCGTGTACTATTGGACACAGCAATTGAAGATACTTATTTTCCTCTTTCAAACAAGCTTAAATTTAGTACAATCGGATAGGTCGTTTAGAAGTTACAGCGATTTTAATGTTTACACTTTCAATAGCTTCTCCCACTCTTATCAAAGTCGGTACGTCAATGAGCTTTAAACCAAAATGATGCAGAATTGTCTAAGCTTTCCAATGATGTAATCAGAGTTATACCTTAATATAAGAATTTTCGAAGAAATTTAGAATTTAAAAAAACAATTTTTAATTGTGCCCCCTTGCGGCGAAATGAGGAACTTAAAAGTAATTTCCAGCAATTTCTCTTGACCACTTTACTCTTAAAAAAATCTTTCCGATAGTTGTACGATTAATGGTTTCCGAGGTAAAGCCGACGTCCTCGCTTATTTGACCACCCGGTACGTTTAAATGTAAATTGGACATAAAATGTACGTTCTTTGGACTAGGTATGCTATCGGGTATTATACGAGGATTTTTTAACATTGTGTTTTATTATTGACATACCTATGACCCTGCACTAAAATCATCATCATAACCCCAACTTTTGGCACATTCTCTCGTATTCCCATGATTCACAAGCACCTTTTTGTGTTTATCGATGCTCGTATATTTTACCAATATGTTTAAAATTGCAGGAATTGAACAATATTTTAATATAATTTTGCTTAGCAAACGTATACTGTGTATACAGAGTGTATATCATTAAGAATCATGAAAAAATTGATAATTATTTGCAAAACGTGTTGCAATGGACCTGGAAATAAAAAATTGATTATAGTTTCAGAACAGTATTTTTTAATTTCAACATTTTTAGTCAGATATTTCTAATAACTCCCTTATTACAAAATAAATCAAGTCAAAATTTCGCATGTTAGTTCGTAATTAAAAAAAAGTACCACCACCATAAATTTTGCAGCCAATTTTCTATTGCACCAACCCATATACAGGGTGTCCGGAAATGGGTAAAATATTTAGTCCAGACCGAAAATAAAGGCTATCTCTTCCTATAACATTTTTTCGAAAATTGATTATTAGCGGAGTTACAGAGTGTCAAAGTTAAATTTTATTTGCAGTTTAAAAATATATAAGTTGCTAGAACAATAAATTACACATTCAAATCAAAGATTCAAAGTGACGTCCTTTCTCTTTAATGCATAAATTAATTCTTCTTAAAAAATGTTTAAGGTTAAAAATAAATTAAAATGATTTCGTATTCATCACATGCAAGCAATGTTACTTTACCGTTTTTCTCGAAAATGGTTGGATTTATCAAAACAAAAGTAGTTTACCTTTTTTATGTCAAAAGGTTAGGAGAATAAACATATTCAGTCAAAATGCACATACAGTGTAGGACAAAAAAGTTAGAACGATTCAAATCAAAGTATAGGCTCCAATGTGGCACCCTCTACAAAAGCCCCATATAAGAGATTCCATCAAAATATTATGAGCGTGGCAAAAGGTATTGCAAAAAAAACTGCAAATTAAATTTAACTTTTAACTTATGGGAAGAGGAAGCATTTATTTTCGTTCTGGAATTATCCCCTAAATTTTTTGCTCATCATTTCCGGACACCCTGTATGAAAAAAAACACCAAACTCAAGACATACTACATAGAACGAATATTTCTTGACAATTAATTTACTGACACTTGACTATGGGTTTTTTTTTGCAAGCAGGGGTTGACGAAAGAGCCAACAGTATACTTAAGCCTAAGAGGCCCCTTGTATCCCCTATCGCCTGGGTAATGTCAGCCAGACGGGACCTACAGTTTAGCGTGGAATCCGAACCACGTGCTAAAATTAATGTATAAGGTGTTTCGTTAATAAGTCAACGTCCCAGATCTTATGACATGACATAAGCCTCTTTACTAATATCATCACCATAAAGCCGACTTATACGCTCATATTGGATAATTTGTATTCTGCCCTTCGCCCGTATTTGATAATACACACCCTTCATGTATCTCATATTTTTTTCTTTCAGTAAAATCTTATTGCTTCTGGCTAAATCCATTTGCTTCTGATATTATTATTTGTTATTTGATATATGTCCCAGGAGTTTATTTCCTTTGTCTATTTCACACCCGTTTCACAAAGATTGGGTCAAATAGGTCTATAGAATACTTTATATGTTTGATTTTATTTTCCCTTATATTTTATACAGCTATATTGATATACAATATTTTTAGAATAATCTTTAGAACCTTTTTTTTATATAATGAAAACAATTAAAAAATATAGTTTTGTTCTACTGTAAGTAAGTGATTTTTAGAGCTTCAAAATGTGGAAAGTTGATACTACAAAAGCGTTTCCTTCAGGACAGTTTTTTAAAAATATTTCTGTTGGAAAACGAAAACTAAAAATTTGGCCACAATAAATCTCTGTGCCTATTAGTTTATCTTTAAACATAAGAAAAACATATCCCTCCTGGAGAAATTAGGTGTCGGTAGAAAATTTTTTAAATAGTCATAATTTTTATAATTTTTAGCATTGATGTTAGCTGGCTTCTTTTTGATAGCCTAGTGTTGCCAGTTTTGAAGTACGGAAGCATAATTTGGTCCCCCCAGTATAACGTGTGGGTTACATTGAAGGAGTGCAGAGAAAGTTTGTTAAATGTATGTATTATAGGAAATACGGTATATATCGTCAGAAAGGGTGCGATAACGAATACCTTTTGGGTGTGTGGTGGCAGGCGTTCATTGAATAAAAGACGAATCAAAATTTTACTATTCACTTTGTTTAGAATTTTGAAAGGTGAAATTGACTGCCCTGATATTCTTGGTAAACTACCATTCGCTGTCAATAGAGTCAACTCGCGAGCCTCAAATCTTTTTTTATCTGACCTATCCTCGAACAAACCTTTACAAAAATTCTCCAATTTACAAGATGTGCCACTTTTTTAATCTGTATGCATTAGATATTGATGTAGATACAACTAGTCTTGGCCAGTTCAAGGATTTGGTCGAGAGAAAATTGAGGACCAATTAATTATGATTTAGATTTGTGATGCCCAAAATTTAAATTTAAATTAAGAACCTAAATATCATCATTTTGTTAGTTAAAGAATTTTTGTCATTACCTTTGTCTGGAAATAAATAATCTTGATGCTGTGCAGTCCTTTAGATGACAAATGAGCAAAACAGGATCGGTAATTCTCTTTGACATCTTTTCATTTTTAATAGGATGTTCGTTTTAATCACAGCCGAAAAAATGATGGTAATTCAACTGCAACAAAGAAACATTTTTAATTATTTGTTTTTTACAAAAAATCCATATACAATACTTAACCGATTGAATCTATCGAAATTTTTTTATTTTTAATTTTTTCTCGTTTGTTTTAATAATACTTTAGTATAATATGCAGAGTTTTTTAATGGAATAGAGAATTTGTTAAATTTACAGTTGAAAATATTTCTTCTTTTGTCTGTTGATGTATTCGACAGCAATATACTGCAATATTTAGCGCTAGACAGGTATACTTAAATTTCTATTTAAAAGGTAATCCAAAACTGAAAGTATACCTACATCAGGGAGCCTTTAAAGGAAAGAACTTTTTATTGAAGGATTTATCCAAAAATCCTCTTTGTCTCGTTTACCTTTCGATGCGCGAAATCGAATCAATGTAAAAAGAAACAATATCGAGGGAATTGTAGATAATAGTTTGCTAGTTAGAAACGCTTCAAATATTTGATACTTGAACTAAAAATTTTGTTAAATAAAACGAAACGAATTATATTCTTTTTAAAAATGCAACATACTTGTGTAAACCTTCAAAGTAAAGCCTTTTAATTAGTCCAGAAACACAAAGACCTTAAACAACTATTAAAAGCGAATAATTGTGGCATATCGGACAAGTGTGTAACTGTTTTTTATATTGGAATACACAAAGGTCCAAGCACAATGGATACCCTGGGGCGGGTAGACCAAGATGGCCGTTCGTCCATGTTAGAACTCTACGGGCAGCCATAGCCCAAGCAATCCCGACAACAGCGGTAAGATGTATTAAAATCGAAAGATAGACAACTAAATAAACCACGAAGTGCATCACAATTCAGTATAATATATTTGCGTTTTCACCGAAACAGTCTGCAGTTTTGCAGATAAGAAATATGGGGGGTTATGGCTGCTCGTAGAGTCCTAACAAGGACGAAACGGCTGTCGTCGTCTACCCGCTCCAGGGTATCCATTGTGCTTGGATCCCTGTGTATTCCAATATAGAAAACAGTTACACACTTGTCCGATATGCCACAATTATTAGCTTTTAATTATTTTCGCGGACACTATATTATCTTCTTAAACAACTTTTTCACTGGCAGTTGGTTGGTCCATACATGTTCCGCTATACATGGTCTCGAAGTTTCACCTCTTTGAGTATACTTCAGATGTTCTTTAACTCGTACGGACAGAGGTATTTTTGTTTCTCCAGTGTACAATTCGCCACACTCCTTCTAACCTTTTCAGAAATATACAGTGGTCAGAAGCCAAGGTTTTGGATACGGAACAGCACCGGAGAAAACGAAAATTCAAAGAAGCAGCTTTCATGAATCAAAATACCCATATATTTAATAAGACATTCCAGGGTATTTTTACACCGTGTCGATTTTTTGAATGAACTTCACTATGCACCAATTGTACTGAAATGACAGTGGTATAATATGGTATACTACCAGGGAACTCGTTGTTTTAGATTATTGTACGTCTGAACTCACTAAAAAGCTTCTTGCAAAGCTTAAGGTTCACATCCTTTCTCCAAAAAAATAAACATTTTCACTAAAGATGTGGACTTGGGAGGCCATAACTCCAAAAACAATGAACGAGCGATTTTATGTTCACAACACACAACAGAGTCCTTTTTTGTTCGTTCATTTCACGTTTTATATGTAAACGCATCACTTGACTCCATTTTTATGATAACCACTTTTCATTGTATTTCTCTTCTAGACGCTGTGTTTCTGACGTCACCTGATAAAGTGTAGGGCTACGGCAAGAGTCATGCTCGAGTGGTGGTTTTTTGCATAAAATGAAATTTCTGCCGCTGGAAAATTAATTTGAGGGTTTTGAATTTGATAAGAAAAGCTAATTGTTGGATATGCACGTACCACGTATAGTAATAGCAATCTGCATGAATATAAACAGAACGTCTCTAACAATCTTCGCTCCTTTTATCCAATAAAAAATACGGTTCATATCTAAAAACGGAATGCGAAACGAAAGGTATAAATTTGAACATATAAAAGGCCCTCTCGCTCTTAGCATAAGACATAGTATTATATAATATCTCGTCGCATCTTCTAGCTTTGAAAGCTTGCCGTTTCTCATAATAGCTCAAAGAAATTACGCAATAGCGGCGCGGTGATAAGATGTATAAAGATACCCTTCCTGTGATAAAATGTGATATTATTACCACCAAAATGCCTCATCAGAACCGCCTGAAAGTAATATATTTAGGAGAAGTATTCGTTTTTTCGTCATTTATAGAGCACTCCAGGCAGTAAAGGGAGCAGAAAGAGAAATAAATTGTTTCTTTGAGGTGCAGACGATCTACAGGGATCGCTTAATAAAAACTTAATTTAGTTTTGTTATAAAAAGAAGTTTTCATGGGGATATTTAGTAAACAGTCCAAGCGATAAGTGAAAGGTTATTTTTGCGTAATCAAAAATATATCTTCAATCAAACAATATCGTTTTTAAAACGTAGGCAAGCTACACAAACAAAATGGATATAATTAATTTTTATTGGGCTACATGCTTGATGAAACTGTTGTTCCATTGCACAGGATGAGAAAATAATAACTACTTGTTATGTTTCACAAATTTAATCAGTTTCCTGATACGTGTTTCGGCCCTTGCAGGCCATTGTCAAAGGAGTACAAGAAGATACTAAATTCTACTTGACATTACAAAGGTATTTATATCATATTATGGTAATTATAAACATGTAATTAAATTAAAATTAGAATTAGAGGATTGAATGGTCAACTGTGGGTTTTCCTAACTTTTAAAGGCACAGATTTTTTGAAATTTTGAATTTTGACACCAGGCTTAAAGAACAGCAAACATCTATTTTAAAAAAACAAAATACAGGTTTAGCTGATCACTGCATATCACACAATCACTTCATCTCTAACAACATAAAACCCATATACATACATAATAAAAGCAGAAAACTAAATTTACTAGAAACAATAGCTATCAAAAAAGCCATAAAAAATAAACGTAATGTTGTTAATAATCAAACCGAAATACCTTCAGGCGCTTCCCTAATACTTAATAGCACATTAATTTAGGACTAAATATGTACCTGTACCTTTAAAAGTTAGGAAAAACCATAGTTGACCATTCAATCTTCTAACTCTAATTTTAATTTTATGACATGTTTATAATTATAATATGATATACCTTTGTAATGTCACGTAGAATTTAGTATCTTTATGTACTCCTTTGACAATGGCCCGCAAGAGCCGAAACACGTGTCAAAAAACTGATTAAATTTGTGAAACATATCAAGTAGTTATTATTTTTTCTTCCTGTGCAATTGAACAAAATGGGTTGAAATAATGAACAAAACTTTTAAATTTTTAATAATTATTGCGATTGATACATGGTGATGGTGAGTTCCATCGTTTCCCAATTATTTTTCTGTGCAACTGCACACAAACCATGTCGTTAAAATATGGTTTTCATTATAAGGATTTTTGTCTACAATACAGGCACAGATGTTGTAAAATTTAAAAAATTATTTATTCCTATTTTATCTTGTATGAGTATCTCTTATTTTTTATAATATTCAATAATTTTATAGGTAACATGTAGTTTAATATGTTATAAACTTTCAAAAAAATAATTTTCAGACACTGCAAGTCTTATTTATTAGTTCAAAGATTTGTGAAAGCATATTTACTAATGAAAAGCGTGTGGCAATATTTTATCTTTCCTGCATGAGATGCCTGCTTTAAAAATAAAGTTTATTATACCTACTTACCCTTCAAATCATAACAGAATATAACAAATATTACAATCACCTGTTGATATAAAGTAATAACGCCTGCAGGATTTCTAAAAAAAAATCTTCAAAACTCGTACGTAATGTATTTCGAAAAATAACCTTTTGTCATTTTTTATAAAGCTCCTTCATTTAAAAATGTATTTTAAGAATGTACCAGGAACGTCCAATATTTGTAAATTCTTAAACGGATGGAAAAGTGACGGTAACATTTTATATCTGTCAGAGGTATGCCTGTTATTTACAAACATTACAATTATTGTACTTAAAAAAAAATTACAAAAAACACAGCTTAAATGTTTTTTAAACTAATCTTCCAATTCTTAGTACAATATTTCGTTTTGGTAAGTCGCGTTGTTGACTTTCTTATATAGATTTGTTCAGATTTTCACAAAGTACATCCCTGTAAATTTTCGTGTAAAATTTTTTACAAAAGAAAAAGTATTTCTATTCTCCTTTAATCAAGGCGATTCACAAGGAAAAGAAATTAAATTTAAAATCAATTTTAAACTCCATTGCAATAAATAGCATACCACCGCCAAACAATTGCCTTTTATTAGATTTCTGAGTGTAAATTGCGTTCCAAAATCGTAAATAAAATATTATTAAAGTTTAGATCCCTTTTGATCGAGAATAAAAAATAAAGAAGATAATGTGCAAAAGACAAGTTGTATACGGTGTGCGGAAGAAAACCCATAACAAAGGGATTTTTTTGTTTATTAGTCATCGTTGGATATGAGCTTTGGCTGCTTTGTTGTTACGAAATGGCGCTTTGAGTTTTATGGTATTCAGAAGAAGTTTACTACATATCGCTTGGGTTTCAAAAGTAAAATCACTTAGGATGACGAATAGAGATAGAAATAATGTTATTGAAAAAAAGTTTTGGTTAATAATAATAATAACAAAATCATATCCACTCTCCAGATGGGTCATTATGAATTGAATGAGAAACCGAAAGTGCGTCCTTTACCTTTTTTTTACTTCGGTTTTTTACCAGTTACCTCGTATGCCATCAGTGTCTTTTGGAATTATTGTTTATAGAAAAAAGAAAATCACAAAGTCTTTCTCCACAAGTTTATTAGAAAACTATGCGAACCTAGAGTAATTCATAATAATTCAACATGTTTCGAGTATAGAAACACTCATCATCAGAAAAACAAAGTAAATAGTACAACGCTGATGTTGTTAGCCATGGAAAAGATAATAAGTGGGATTGAGCCGTAATGGAGCTTTCAATGGTGTACACGAGGTGGAAAAAATGAATAGTCAGAAGACCGACAAGACTTCAGCATACTGGAAAGTCAAGGGCTAGTGCAAAGGCCCTGTCTTTGGCAGAAAAATGAAGAGAGTAAAAGAAAAATTAGAGAGTTTTAACAGTGTGAAAATCATTTAGGTAAAAGTAGTGAAAAATCTTAACTTTCACTACTTTTTTTACACTTCGTGTAAAATGAATAATTAAAAAATGAAGTTAAATTCATAAATATTTTCTAGGAACCCTATTTAAATCGCCCTAAAGTTATTTAAATAAAAACGAATGTAAGAAACACAACTCATTTTCCCTAATCCTTCTGGAGAGAAGAACCTGTTTTGATTAAGTATTTCCAGGTTCTAAATACGTAAAATTTAAAACTCCTTAATTAGTTTTTAAACGTATTTTATAATATAGCTTCACTTAAAATTGCGTTTCTTGGAAATTTATAAGGCAACTTTAATTAATCTCTAATAAAACGTGATTATAAAGAGTGATGAAAATTTTTTATGTTTCAAATTTAATGGTCTGATAAGTTAATTTCCGGGCGCTCGGGACTACGTAGCTTCTCAATAGGCTTAATTTAATGGCTTTGCTATTATCATAGCTTACCTGTCTGTCTTAGGTTTGGCTGAATTAACATAACAATTTGTTTAATTAACGCTTATGCAGTTTTAAATTAAATATACAATGTTGGAGCTGTAGTAATGACCTCAAAATATGGCTTTAATTTGGCGGTAGTTGTTACAAAGAGGTGTCCCAATTTTCCAGCACAAAAATCTTTGAAACCACTTACCACTTACGAAACTTTCTTTAATTAAAATGAGCTATTCGATGTAGCTACTTAGCATTCACCTGATTCGACTTAGAGTATCAAATAAGCTCGCTAAGAGAGGGGCAGCACAAAAATTCACAGGACCCGAGCCGGTAATAGATGTATCTCATGCTATGGCCAGGAAAACAATAATAGCCGAAGCAAAAAGCAAATGGGAAAGACACTGGTTAAATCTACCAGGTCTAACACACTCAAAAGCATTTATATACAGCCATATAAACCAACAACTAACTGACAACATCGGCGAGATGACTCTGCTGCCGGACGACATGAAAAATGTCTCTCCCAATACCATCATTAACTTCATCAAGAAGTTAGACCTATTGGGGGAAATATAAATAAGGTGTGAGCCACAATAGATCGCATGGTCGCAGTGGAGGGTTAGCTGTAACCCACTCACTTTTAACCTAACCTAACCTAGAGTATCAAATGCTGATGGTGAGCTCAAATCCCCCATAGAAACAAATTCTATGTACAAAGATCGAAAAACGTTGGTGGTAATTCAATTTGGACCCCTACGACGTATCTATCAAAAGGTCGTTTCATTATATTCAAACATTTACTTCAAAATGCGGGGTACTGCATCTTATTGAAGCCATATTCTTTCATGGGGAATATCGGTATCATCCATGTTAGAAAACTGAACTGCTAATGCAGGTATTAAATCAAATAAGAGGGAATCTAAGTAACGCTCAGAAAGAAATATGGTCCTAAAATTCTGTTATTTATTATACTAGCGCATAAATTGACTTTTTGGAGATGTGATGTATGTCCTTCAACTATTTACTGTGAATTTTGATTAGCCCAGAATCGACAATTATGTCTATGGACCATTCTATTTAAAACAAATGTAGCCCTATTGGAAAAGAAAAGATTTTGTTGTTCACCATAATTTTATTCCGGACTTTTGAACAACCCTGTATAAAATCCAACCGAATAAATGTGATTTATAATTCAATGATAATTTTCAGCGAGTTATTAAAAATCCAATTAATAAAGTTTATTGAGTAAAATAAAGCGAGCGCCAAAAGCTATGGAATATAAATATCCGCAATAATCCGTACGAAAGGCAGTTTCCCCACACAAACGGTCTAACGAGTTTCCTACAGCAAATTCGTGACATGATATAGGCGGAACCTTTGCAAATATTCCTTAAAGCCCATTACCAAGATTCATGGGTTTGGGAATGGATCCCCGCTTAAGAGATTCATTAAAGAAAATCGTTTGGTCATAGGTTTTTTTTAGTTTCGTCTCCACAGTCTAATTTTTTACTGGGTCAGCTAAAATTTATTTTGTGTGATTTATTAGTATGATATTCTTTTAGAAGAAAATATTAATTAATTTATGCAATTTGTACCAGTCAAACCAGTTATCTGTTTTTAAAAAATGTTAATACATAAAAATAAAAGTGTACATCATAAGACCATATATTGTTACCGCTTGATAAAATGAAAAGAAAATGCTAGTCGTAACCATACATATTGTAACCATATTGACAACATTAAAATGTATGAGTCCTTACACCATTTTGTAATTTTGTACAACCTTATTTTAAAAAGTTTTTTTAGGAAATATGATGATCAATCAGGGTATAATAATTTGGGTACAAACAGTAACTTTAAGTGAATGCTTTTTAAATTTCTTAAATTTTATATAGACTTAAAGTTTTTATTGATTTAATTGATTATTTTTATTCAGTTGCACGACATGTGTTGAAATAAAAGATTTTTTTAGGCACTTTGAAAAACTTTTAGTCCATTTGCTAACGCTCAAATCTATGGGTGTTAAAAAGAGTTTTTTCACCTTTTCTCTAATAATTTTTTTTAAAGTACTTAATCCCTTCCATACGTGTTCCAAATACTTGCAAGAAAACTGTCCAAATTACAGGAAAGATTACACAAAATGTCCAACCGAAAAGAATAAAACAATAAAATTATTTTCAAAGTGACATAAAAAACCGCTGAATGTAGGAACATGGTATGAGACACATTTAATCATTATTTTTGACTTTTATCTGGTAAAAATAAAATCATAAATATGTAAAATGGTCCCATACGTCAGAAATGTGTTTTTTTTTCTCCATTTAACTTTTCACCTTTCGGTCTTTTAAAGGTAATGTGCAAAACATAAATCTTTTTGGGGTTACGGTAAATTCAAGGGATAAGATTCTAAAAAAATCTCTCCTGTTGATGTATTCATAAAAAATGTTAAATAAAAGGTCTATTAATAACATAATATTCCTTTATTTAACAGCAGTTTTTTAGGTATGCACAAAATTGGAAACTTTCCAATTTTTTTTTTCAATAATATGTTTTAGTTAGGCCTAAAAAAATATTCCCCAATTATTACTCCTTCAAATCAGTAATAACTTGGTAAAAATTCTTTAAACTTTCGCGCGTGTCAAAAGCATTTCAAACGACCTTTTAAGCGCGTCAAGCCCGATGACGTCAGGAAGTAGGACTTTTCCGTCATCCGTCATCCTGACCGGTGGCCGAGCTACCGAGTTTGCATTTGGATTGCCGTGTGTTATTGTTATTGTATTGTTGTTTTAAGGTGGAATTCTTAACGTCGTTCAATTTATTGTCAATATATAACCTATTTCGTGGATGTCACACACGAATTATACTTCTTGACGTCACCACCCGTTTTTACCCGCTTGGGATAATTTGAATTTTGGGGCATTTTTAAATCTTGCTAGCGGTCTTTTGGGACGAAATATGTTGTTTTTTTTTGCTGCCATATGTTTTATGACAATATATACTTATGATTTATACAATTTTTTCCCCATTTAAAATTTTTGTCAAGTTCCCTATTGGGCCACATTGACCTAAACATGTACGTGTACTAATTTTTCCTATCAAAGTACTTAACTGTAAAAACATTTACGCCTTAGTTTACTTAAAATTTATACATAAAAACAACTTCCCGTACAACATCAACACAATTTCACACAACATAAACATAATATGCATTAGCTTTTGAAACAAACTCTTCATTAAAAAAACAGCAAATCCTCTTTCTAACTAAGTTAATCAAAACCCAGTTTTACGGAGGGGTACTTAGTTTCCCTTCCGGCCATTAATAAAATTTAGAAATTTAAAACCGTAATATTAAATATTTAGGATTTTTGTTTACGTATTTATAGTCCTGAATATAGGCATTCTTCAAATTATTATTTCAATAATTGTTTCTGTGCAAAAATTTTAATAATTCGGTATATTTTTTTTCTGTGGGTTGATTTCAGGTAATATATAAAGCTACTTTAGTATTGAAATATTTAATTTTTAATTTTTTTCTTTAACTGGTATTTAAATAAAGGCGTTTGTTTAGTAAAGCTTATACAGTGCCAATATCAATGCTGAATTCTAAAAATAAATATAGTAAACATATGTTCCTCTGGCTAATATTCAAATAGATGTACGTATTATGGGATCGTTAGTAATCAAGGAGAAAATAGACGACCACATACCGGGTGTACAACTAAAAAGGGACGCCGGTTGTATCTTGAAAGCTATTATCGCACGATTTACCGTGGCTGACATTACCCAGAAAACAGATTGTATGGAACTACTAAGAGATGGCGCTAAAGGCTATATACAATCAACGAAGGTTGATATGATAGTCTTTAGTACGAAAGTTGTCTGATCGAAGGTATGAACACCTAACTTGTACTGACGAAAACAAAAGAGTTCGAAACCGGTCTGCAGGTGGAGACATCCTATTGAGATGATTGACTTTCAATTTCTTGGTAGTACTTTGCAATCTGAATCTGCATTTTAATATCTAACTATGTTAGATGAAATGCAACCTTATTGTATAAGGATTTTTCATGTGGTTAGAAAAATATTTTCTCGCATAATAATAATAAATTAGTCTATCAGTCAGTCCAGTCACCTTACAATTTTATATAAGTTTCTAGAAGCGTCCAATGCAAAAAGTGCCTAAGTCACATTTTGCAGTTTTCAAGAAAAACGCGTTTGAAGTTTTCTTTTATTTTTACCTTTGCGAATATTTACTTGATTTTTTTACACATTATATTTAATTACCATTAGAATGAGTGGCTTTAAACAGAAATAAGATAAGTGGCGTACTTTTCGAAAAAAAAAATTCGAAAATGGACTTAGGCACTTTTTTCTTTGGATTCAATGAAATTTTAATAAAAAAGTGTTACATATTTTTAAAATATTTTTATTTAAAGATACAAAAAGTTAAAGAAACACAAAGTTATTCATAGAAAGAAACACCAAGTTATTCATAGATATCACTATCTGAGTCTATTTTTTCATCCATTTCACTTTGTAAACCAGGACGCGTTAAGGTTACAGGATTTTGTCATAAACGCGGCCTAAAACTAACAATAATAACGCACTTCTTTAAAATATATAATAATTTTAAGGTTTTGTTAGCATAAGACACGATTTTTATAATAATATTATAGAAACACGACGTAATTAACAATATTAAAAGTAAAACAACTTACCTTCCTCCTTCCAGCTATAAGCAACTACATAAACTAACTAAAATAAAATAAATCAACACAAGCACGTGCGTTTCTCTCACTGCTTTGAAAACACTGATTGTAAACAACAAATTATGCGGGAATACTATGCCAGTGAACTAGGGCACTTTTTGCACTGAAGTCACACATTTATAACCATAAGAACTGCTCACTTAGGCACATTTTGCAGCAATATTATTATTTTATTGGACTTAGGCACATATTGCACTGAACTGGCAACCTTTTTTAAAAATTCATATTCTCATATAATCACTTAGGTACATCTTACAACAATTTTGAAAATAGTGACAGAAAGCTTACAAAAAGTTTACCCAGATGGCACTGATAGTTCAAAATTAACGAAAATGTGGCTTAGGCACTTTTTGCATTGGACCCTTCAGTGGAATAATGTGGATAGTCCAGTGGGTATCTTTTTACCTATTTGTATCTCTGTTGACATGTTAATAAATAAATAAATAATTTTAAACCTAAACCCTAAAGTTTTACCAGAACTGCAAATTTAAATTGCGAAAACTTGGCAAACAGTTTAACTAAGACACTGAAAATTAAGTCTGTTTTTGTCATCATTATATAACTTTATGACGGTTTCTCAAAGCACTTAATGAGACTCTCATTATGCAGTTGTGGGAATAATTATTTTACTAAATTGGGATGTTTTAAAGTTTGCCGTTCCTTTTAAGGAAAGAGGGGTTTATTTTTACTAACTTAATTAAATTTTTTCAATTTCGTTTTTAGCGTTTTAGAAAACAAATAAAAATTACTTTAGAGATGAGAAAATATCTTCTCTATCTCTAGGAAACAAGTAAAGTATGTTTCACAATAAATGGTTGACTCCGTTTAGCTACCTGGGACGTTTTGCAAGAGGCCGACGGCCGAGCTCTTGCAATACGCACCAGGTATTAAACGGAATCAACCATTTATTGTGAAACATACTTTACCTACTATGACTGCAGAGAGTTGAATCCGACACTACTCTGCCTCACAGGGTGACAGTCTTTTAGAAGATTCTCCTCGAAAAAAAAAAAAAAAAAAAAAAAGGAGATTTGTAAAAAGTCTCGATTACCAAGGTGGCAGCCTAGCGCAGCAATAGCGTTCTCGCATCGCATGCCGAAGGTACCTGGTTCGATCCCAGGCAGGTTTGGCGGACTTATTTAGTTTGCTTGACCAGGCCACCGTACTTCGTAGTGTTGCATTGTACAACACCCACTGGCATTCTTAATGGCAAAATAAACACTGCAGTAAAGGCGACTTCGATACGATACAGCTGTGGAGCTCTCGGGCTCCTCCGGTATCATTCGGGTGTCCCTTCGGCATGATGTCGAGAAGTGAGCCACTCCTGAACCAAGTAACGGATCTAGTGACCCACAAAAGGGACGCATGTCTGTTGCCGATCCAGACGGATTGGGGGACGCCCCGAATCAGAGGATTTGGTAATACAGACGGTGTGTCCCGTGGAGTGATACTGGATCCCGACGGATTAGGGGGCTCTGCGGCAACATCCTTCAAGTCGCACCGCGGAGACGTAATAGGCTTCCCCCGTCGAGGTCTGTGGTGGACAAGAGGTGTTACAACAGGACCGTAAAACTGTGCCGAGAATAACATCTGCCGGTAAAATTGTGGTTCGGAACCCACGTAAAACTGTAGGTCCCGTCTGGCTGACATTACCCAGACGTAAAATGGGGTTGGCAAAAAGGGTCGCACTGGCCTACTTGCTTGGCGCTAAGCCTCCCCTCAACTACTACTACTACTACTACCAAGACGGAACCCCTAATAGATTTCTCGTGTCTTTTGAAATGCTTCTTCCAATCCACGTTAAATTATACAACTTAAAACTTTAGAAAATCGTTATTCCGCAAAGTATTACTAAACTGGTAAATGATAATTAAAAGCGATAACACTCTTTATTAAACTCCAAATTACATTAAGGAAAACAAGGAAAAGATATTGAATTTACCACCCTCACTTCCAATACACTAACCAATTAAAAAGCTCGTTTATCGCAAGTTTTGTCACGCTTCGAAGTTTTCAGACAAAGTTGTAAGTAAAAGATAACAAAAGTAAAGGCGTAAGCTAACAGATTCAATTTTAAGTGGAATATTTAAAATATTTTTTCTTATAGACAAAAATGAGTTTCAATTTTATTTTTTATTGAAACTTATTTTACAATGAAAAATAAAAATGTTGTGGCAAATCGGACAAGTATCTGTATTTTGTATTGGACTTGAATTTACTAGATGGCGATACCACATATTTATTACCGATTGGCTTCACAGGATAAATATAAATGCGTGTTTTATCTTTTGGGTTATGCTTTATTAACCGCGCAAGTAGAGGTGGGCTTAAGAGTTATTTTTGAATCACCGGTATACCGGTGACTGTTATTTTAAATTAACTGTTATTTTAAACAGTTACCAGTTATTTTCAAAAAATGAGATTTACTAAGGTGAAGGTGTCAATTTAAATAATCGACTTTTTCTCTTTTTAAATATTTTATTGGCGCCAAATTAAAATAGCTGTTATTTTGAAAAATAACAACGTTTTCTCTATTTTATTTTCAGCATATTATGTTACTGTACCCATCACATACCACACACCCTAGTCTCTAGTTAAATTACCAATAAAAATAAAGTCTATGTAGTATCATATACTAAGTAAATACACACAATACGACGGTCACGACTCACGACATACACACACATAAATAGAAAATACATTAAATACAACGCCACAACGCGCTTCGGGGAATTACAAAATATATATAATTGCCAACCTATCCACCAATCCACTATTTCCCTCGCAATTTTAAACGTGAACAGTAGTGAAGACGTGAAATTATCTTGTAACTATTTAACACCTTTCCTTTAAGCATAAGCATCCTGCAAACCAGGACTATCAAATATCAGAGAAATAACGTTCATTGGAAATTAATTATACCTTACCGTTACCGCCCACAAAGTGATATGAAAATTATCCGATTACTAATAATAACCATGTTATTTTTTAATATCCAGTTATTTAACAGCGAGAGAAGGCTGCATGAGCCGGCGACTTAAGCAGCGGCAGTGCTGTGCGATCGGTTGGTATATGAATCACTAGTAGTTGCTTCACTACCTATTACTAAAATAACCATGTTATTCTTTATCCAGTTATTTAGAAAATAACAGCGTGCAGCGAAAGAAGGCTGCCATGAGCCGGCGAACTCAGTCGGCAGTGCGATGTGCGAGCGCTTGGTATATTGAATAACTGGTAACTGCTTCAGATCATATTTAATCACCGATAGCGACTGTTATTTCTTAATAACCGGTTAATTTTAACCGTGACAGTTATATCGTCACACCTCTACGCGCAAGTCACATCGTTGTTCGGAGTCTTCTAGCTGTCCTGTCTGAATTTGAATTTTATTGATCGTACCAATACTTACCCGTTTCAATTAGTTTATTTTTACTTTAAATTTAAGTTTTTTTAAACTTTGCATTTATAAAGCAATAGAAGATTTTTATTTCGAATAACTCATTATTATTGGACCTCATAATCTATGGACGAATTTGACCATCTCAGGAACCCATGTTGAATAATAGATAATCATATGCAATGTTGAATAACAAGAACAATATCACACTAGAAGCTATTTAAATTTTTGAGAACTACAGTACTGATTTTTAGTGGTAAGTATATGCTTGATTAACCAAAGCAAGCAAATATTATTGTGATTAGTGTCAAGTTTCATTACAACTGCCAGTCGGAACTAATACAGTATATAAAACCAGATTACAACCATAGAACTTAATAATTACTGTGAATATTCAGAGCAATAATGGCTATAAACCCTTCTATGGTAGCATTAACTCCTATTTCCTATTGGCTAAATTACCGTCGCACAACGGTCTAGCGATTTTCGTTTTCTTACAGTAGGAAAACGCGTTGCTGCCACATATAGTATTAAATAGTTTTGTATAAAAAAATATGTGAATTCTTATAAGGAATAGAAGGCTTTTTTCTCAGTGTAGATTTTAAAGGTTTCCCATTATGTGAGTTCGTAGAATTTTGAAAAACGGTCAACCATAATAGAAATTTTGTTAGAGAAGACTTTTTCAGTTCATCCTTTTTAAAATTGACAAGTTTTAAATTAATTTATTTAATTAAAATAATTAAATTGAGAACGCCATTTCTAAATTACCAGAAAGTCGGTAAAAAAAAACAGGGAAAAAGACTTAACCAGACCTTTTAAAAACAAAAGCTTATAAGCCAGTTATTTATAGAGTAATAAAAGTCCCAAAAGGCACAAAGAAGTAAATTGTTAAAATTTATTAATGGGGAAATAGCAATACATCCGCCAATGATAAATGAACGAGGAATATTACCCATAACGTGACTTTTAAGGGCAATTTGGATCTTAGACTCCCCCCATTAATATTAATTAAATGCGAACTTGGACTGCTGTTAGCTGAACTGTCTTTCCAAGAGATTCCATAATCAATACTTTTAATTGAAAATTTGTAGCTAATTATCGAGGTTTATTATCGCAGCATTGGTGTTTTTAGATTGCCAGGAAAATGATTTAAAGTTTTTAAATTAATTTAATTTCAATCAGTGCACAGTTTTTACAAGATGGTTATTTTTCGGAGTTTTTTTTATCAAAAATATAATTGATTTTTTTATTCGATTACATATTTGGGGCATCAAATGTAATACAATAAAATAGGAATTATTCTGCTCACAAAATGCAATAAGAAAAAAGTAATACTTGGTAAAACTATCAATCAATAAAAATTACAGCTGTTTTGTGGAAAAGAACAAAAAAAAACATTTCTCACACAAAAAAATATGTCTATATAACCACTAAAACAAGTTTTAAAAATTATATTAAGTTATTATTAAAGGTAAAAATGTTGTCATAATAAAAAAAAATACGGGAGGTAGGTATACTTATCACATAAGTATGTAATGATTGTAATGTGTCATTTTTAGTAACGTTATGTCTACTGCACAACTTGAACACTAGTCAGGGTCAAACATTTTATATTATTAGGTTTAAATTTTATTTTAACAATGCACACACCAGATCAAACGACAAGTAACGATTTTGCTGGTCGACGTTGTGGTCTAGTGGTCAGCGCAGCGGCCTCACAGATCGTAGGCCCGGGTTCCATTCCCGGTGCCGGCAACGTCGATGTTAAATTTGGAATTTGGTTAAGAGGTTTTCGGAAGAGGCGTTAAACTGTGGGCCCCGTGTCATGGATGTTGGCACGTTAAAGAACCCTACCCTCGACAAAGAGGGATTCGGCAAAATTACTAGATAGTGTGTGGACAAATTCTCTGGCGTCGGTGATTGGCCTCGTTGCGGAAAAAGGCCGACAAATAAATAAATAAAAATTTAAAAAAAAACGATTTTGCTGCATGGAATGATGTAATTTGAAGCGTATATTACAAACTTGAATGTGCTAAATACAATCAAAATTATAAGAACAAGATGCATTATTTTATTAGATAACTTAAAGGATACGTATCTATGGCAGAAGAAAGAGGCTCAAAGCAAAACTGCAACAAAGTTAATATATCAACTTTAAAAAAGCTAATTTAAAAGTATTTTAATTACTAGAAGCTTTTATACTAAAGAACTCGTTTGGAAATATAATCTGCGCCCAAAAACATATAATTCCTATAATATTAATTATTTGTGACTAATATATATGTGTAATAGATAATTGTTAAAAAAAATATTTGCCTAACGCCTGTTAACGCTTTTCGGCTAAAGGTTTAGATGGGCAAAATCTATCTTTGTCGAGTACATAATGGCAATTTATATATCCATTTCTTATCAATGCAATGAGTGTTTATGTCAACGAGGTGTTTTCTGAACGAAGGACTATTAAATTAAAGGTATGTCATTACATACTTACTAAGTTATAAATATTATAACAAAACAATGCAATATATTTTTGAAATTTTATATAAAATTTATCTTTTATTTGTTGAGGCACGAAGAAGTCGCACCGTCTCAAACCATTAGCAAACATTATATGAAAGTCTCGAGTTTTGGGATATGACCACATTTGCAGTCCAATATAGCTTGAAAGTTATCCACAGAAGTAAATAATCTGCGATAGTGAAAATTTAAACTTTCGAAGTAAAGTTAGAGCTCCGTTTCACAAACGTAATGTGTTTTACAATAGAACTTTAATACCTCGACTGAATGCTCGTCCTGAAAATTAATTCTATCATAAAAATTTTAATTCTTCTTCCTTACATCGCACGTTTTTAGCAGGATACATATTACCGAATAAACAGCGGGATAAAACCGTTCAAATGTTATTTATGCTACAAAAAAATGTACACGGTTGTACACGGTTGTAGACGTTCACCGAATACTCAACGGATTGGTCCAACAAACCGAATGAATTAAAACGTAATCGGTTTGCAGTAACGCCTCTTGAACACAGTGTGATTTGACACGGTTTTTATAGAATAGTGGAACCAAGATCGGTTTTGTGGGACAAAACTATGAAATTATATATAAATCGAGCATTCTTAATGTACAGATTATCATATTTACTTTACCAGTCGTTTACATAACATGCTTTTTTATTTTAAAAAAAATTCTTTTCGGCCAACTAATTTAATCAATTGTGGCCCCTACTTGACGGCAGGAAAACTGCAGCGCTATTACAGCACAGTCGAAAGGACCTAAGAAACATCACTGCCGTATAGTCACCGGACATTGAATGTTCGCTGGACACGCTGAAGGTATGCAAATATCAACTAACGACTTCTGTAGAAGTTGCAGAGATGAAGAAAAGGAGGAAAGTATTCAGCATTTCTTGGGTAAATGCCCAGGCCTGGCGAGAAGAAGGTTCAATGCCCTGGGTGAACCATTATTTAATGATCTGGAGGAAGTAAGTAGCAAGCAAACTGAGTCGACTCGCTAAGTTTATTAACATCAGTGGCTGGTTTGAATGAGCTGTCAAGATTATTCTACGATCGCGTTAAACGTCAGAAAGCTGATGCGGATGGGTTCCGCGGAACATGTGTGGTACCACAACGGTCCTTATAGGAGTACGTGTGACTGTTTGGACAATATCAGAGGTCCGCCACTCTAACCTAACCTAACCTAACTAACTTAAACTTAAATAATTACCTTTGGTTTGTAATGCAGTAGTTTTTCAACAAAACTAATATCCAATATACGAACTATGATAGTGAAATTTTCTCAACCAATTTATCTAGAACAGACTGAGGATTAATTTAAATTCGTAATTTATATATTCCCACCATTTAATTGCAACTATACCCAATAAATTCTAACGACAACGTTAACCCGATTTTGTTTTATACAATTTATTTTACTTGTCTAGTCGCGTAATGAAACAGCATCCTTATATAGAGCTTAATTTAATAATTAAATGAAAATCACATCGCTCCTATTGAACTAGAGAAATAATTAATTAAAATTTATTTTAAGGATCTCATAGAATATAAATATACAGGGTGTCCAGAAATGATGAGGAAAAAATTTAGAGGATAATTCTAGACCGAAAATAAATGCTATCTCGTCCTATATCATTTTTTCGAGAATTGAATATAACGAGTTAAAGTCAAATTTTATCGGCGTTGTGGTCTGGTGGTCAGTGCAGCGGCCTCTCAGATCGAAGGCCCGGGTTCGTTCCCCGGTGCCGGCAAAAAAAAAAAGTCGATGTTAAATTTGGAATTTGGTTTAAGAGCTGCGCCGTCTTTCGGAAGAGACGTTAAACTGTGGGTCCCGTGTCGTGGATGTTGGCACGTTAAAGAACCCTACCCTCGACAAAGAGGGATTCGGCAAAATTACCAGATAGTGTGTGACAAATTCCCTGGCGTCGGTGATTGGCCTCGTTGGGGAAAAAGGCCGACGTTAAATTAAGAAAAAAAAGTTAAATTTTATTTGCAGTTTTAAAATCCATAAGTTACTAGAACAATAAATTAAACATTCAAATCAAAGGTTCAAAGTGACGTCCTTCCTCTTTAATGCATTAATTAATTCTTCTTCAAAAATTAAATTAATTAAATTAATTAAATTAAAAAATAATAAAAATTAAAATGATTTCGTATTCATCACATGCAAGCAATGTTATTTTAGCGTTTTTCTCGAAACGGTTATATTTATCGAAACAAAAGTAATATAACTTTTTTATGTCACAAGGTTAGGAGAATAAAAATATTCAGTCAAAACGCGCATACAGTGTAGGACCAAAAAGTTGGGATTAAAGTATAGGCTCCTATGTGGCGCCCTCTACAAAATGCGAAAAACGGTGGGCAAATTTGTATTCCTTATTCCGAAAAAGCTACATATACGAGATTTCGTCAAAATATTATGAGCGTAGCAAAAGTATTGCAAATAAAATTTAACTTTAACACCCTGTAACTCCTTAATAATCAATTTTCGATAAAATGTTATAGGAAGAGACAGCATTTATTTTTGGTCTAGAATAATTATCCCTTGCTCATCATTTCCGGAGACCCTGTATACAGGGTGCAAATTTAAAAACTTCCCACTCAAAAATACGAATGATTAACAGGATAACTTTAATTTATTCCACATTGATGAAACTATTTCAACAACCTTGTTTACTTACGAGTAAAAAGTTCCATTGAACTTGGTTAATCGAGTCTAAACAAACGGACATCCCTCGTATATGAGTGGGCTAACGTCACTACCCGTGTAAGGACGGGCATGGATGGAGCGGGATGTTCATATTATGGACATTATCGTTATCACGTTTGGATATTGTAATTTCCGATCTGGAAGTGAAAAGCGGGATGAGGGGAATTACGCAGACAAATTACAGGTCATATTGGTCAGGAAATGTTGAAAATTATAAAAGATGAAAGGTGAGATTTTCACATGAAATAACTGAAACTAGAAAGACGGTACGACGAAGTTAGCAGTGAAATGTGATACATTTTTAGTTCTGTTTGTCGCTCGTTTTAGATAACTGGAAACACAATTTTATATTAGGATGAAATTATTTTACATTTTTTTGCCGTTCTGTATACAAAAAAAAACAACAAATGACAGTTTAGAAAATAATAGACTTCAAACAAACAATTTATATAAAAAATACTTTCCTATACAGTGTGACCAGTAAAGTCCGCATCATATGGGATTTTTTTTTATTAATAACTTTATTCGAAATTTGACTTTGGCATTCAGTTCTTGCATCTGCAAAAAAATAATAGTCGCGTGATTCGAATTATCTGTCAAATTTTAATTTTTTCCAAAAAATAAAAGTGAAAGTATCGAAAAAGTTATTAGAAAAAGTTTTTTTAAATGCAGTTTCTAGTTCACAGGCAAAATTCTAGCTGCATAAGATAATTTTGATTTTTTACCCATATTTTGTAAATTGCACCATTTTTGCAAAATAAGACTCAACGCAACCTACATAAAACTTCTCAGTTTTGACAATGTTTTATTTCAGATACATTTTCTTTAAAGTAGCACCATATTAAATGTGTGTTCTTTACAAAATCAAAATTGGGCTATTAAAATTTGGTCGCGTGTGATGCAAAGTTTATTTGTTTTTGACCCTGTATAAGGTAACTTCATAAAATAAGTATTTTTGAAAACGTAGTTTGTGTCTGAAAGTAATACAACTTAATATTAAGACAAAAAAGAACACAGTGTCATCAGTAAAGTAGTGTTCATTAAGTGGAAAATAAATTTTAGTGTGGGAGAAAAATCAAAATTATCGTATGCAGCTGAAATTTTGCATGTGGGTTAGAAACTGCATTTAAAAAAACTTTTTCTTATAACTTTTTTTGATATTTTTAGAAATACTTTTGAATTATTTTCTGGAAAAAACTAAAATTTTACAGATAATGCGAGTCACGTGAATAAATAATTTTCATCTCAATCGAAGCAGAACTTGATTCCAAAGTCAAATTTTGAATAAAGCTATTAATAAAAAAAAAATCCCATATGATGCGACCTTTACTGGTCACACTGTATATAAATACACTCATACTAAAACGAACTTTAAATCCTCAAGTTAGCTTTGAAATGCCCGGTTTTTTTCAACATAAGCTATAATACCCCCTTTCACCCCCTAGGAGCAGAACTATCGTAAATGTCATTCACATATTTATTTCATTTCATTCCAAGCGAAGAATTTGTGTAAAATAAAAGTAAGCATAGCACCGATATTTAGCACTATAGCTTAAAATTATAGACCCCTACAAAATAGGCTGCACCCTTATTTTCAAAGTCTAAGTGAAAATTTTGAAAAACGGATTATTTATTAAAATAACTTGTATGTATCAATTTTTACACCAGTCTGAGTTTCTGATTCGAGATACAGGAACTTCTATAAAACATCCAATCCACGATTTTACCCCCGTAGGGGATGAATGCCTATGTTCTAAGGAGAAAACATCTTTGAAATTTCATGACTCTAGGATTAATTTAATTATATTATATTAATATACCGACTATTAAATTAATTTTATTGCTAATTGTTTTTTTTTTATTTAACAAAAAAACCTTTTAAAAATCCTATTTTTCTTTTTAACACGAAAATACGTTGTAAAATTAACGTGAAGCTTTGTTTTACATTATTCTCGCTTCAAAGATTAAAGTATTTTTGTTGCGTTACAAAAACAAATTATATACAGTTTTTTACTTTCAACAAGAATACAGAAAAATGTGACAAAGATAAAAGGAAGGAACAATGACCCATATTGGATTTGAAACAAATAACCTTTGACAGGAGAACAAAGCTGGAAACAACGATACGTTTGGAGCTTTTCAAAATATTGTAATATTTCATTTAAAGTGTATCCTCGCTGCATTTTTCTAAAATATATTTTCACCAAATATTTGAAAGAATATTATAAACAGACCATAAAATGTATTGCATTTAACCAATAGACTCCATTTGCTGTGACATTGACGAAAGAAGACAATTTTTGTAACTTGAAATAATAGAATAGAAATTCTATGACTAAGTATTATAAATCATCTACACTTACATCAATAATTAACAAATATTTGTAGGGTAAAGTTCGGTATAGTGTACCATTGGATAAATTGTACCACTTAATTATTTACAAACTAATAATATTCAAAGCACAACTTTTTCAGCCGTCTTTTAATTTTTGCAAAATTTGTTTCATTAAATCGTAGTTTAATTTGTCTCGGAAAGCACAAGCAGCATTCTAGGTGGTATAATATGTAATATCCTAACGGGCTTAAGCCAGTATATCTGCCTAAGAAACCAAAATATCAGAAGTGCTACAATTTACCCGATTTTACCCTATGTTACATTTGCATATTGGTATGTTACCACGTACCCACACCTGACAAGTAGGCTGTATGTGTTTGTATGATCTGTAATTCCGTCATTTATTCTCACTTCTTAAAATGGTAGCGACGTAAATCCTTGTTTGCTTTTCAGTAACAGCAATTTTGTTCAAACCAAAAATTAAGACACAAAATCCTATTTTGATTTGTAATTTGTCAATGTTTCAATATTATTATAAAGCAAAAATACCATACGTAATAATATTTGTTTAATTTTAATTAGGTTGTGATTCGGGAGATATTTAGCAGGACTTAGACATTGTCCATCCTTTTATGCAGACCACAAAGCACAAAGCTTTGAGAAGGAAACAGAACGCAAGGAATTAGTAGAGGGTTGCATTAATGTTTTATTGCTAGGCCTTAGTTGTAGATAAAATGGATTGAAATAGTTATATTGTTTTCCAAGTAACGTCTTATTTTCTCGAGATATAGTTTCAGCTAGGTCACAAATTAAATTAATATTTTTTTAAATACACAATTGCCAAATTAAAATCAGTTAAAACAGGTATTTTTAATCAATTTCTGGTGAGCTTGTAAGTAGTTTAATTTTACACAATTTAGTACATTATTTTTTGGCGTTGTTATCATCGGCAGCGAAATTCCCTACTTGTTGCTGGGTGTAGGCGCTTTACGATGTTTTAAGTGTTGTATGTGAGCCTTGTATTTAACAAATTGTGACATTGTTTGTTTGAAGGTAATTGACAATGAAGTAATATAAAAAAATACTTTGTCGGACTTACATTGTCTTTATTTTGTTACTTAACACAACGTTTCGGTTAGTTAGTATATCTAACCGCTTTCAAGTGCAAACTAAATTATAATTCTAATGCCACTGTCCTAAATACTATCTATCCGTGTGCAATGAAGCTTGATGACTCCGCCTACGTGCTTATTGGAGTGTAAAGTTTGAGCTGTTGGTTTTGGACAAGAAGAGACATCCAGATGTTGGGGATTCTATACTTGGTTTACTAAATATATGGGTATTTCAATTCATGAAAGCTGCTGCTTTGAATTTTCGTTTTCTCCAGTGCTGTTGGTCCATACATGTTCCGCCATACCTGATCTCGAAGTTTCACCTTTTTGAGTAGGTTTCAGATGTTCTTTAACTCGTACGGGAAGAGGTCTTTTTGTTTCTCCAATGTAGATACAATTCACCACACTCGCAAGGGATGTGATAGATAAGATTTTTGGGATTTTCATTACGGGGTGGTTTTATTTTGTAAGAAAGCTTCAAAGGGTATTTCCGGATTTGAAGGCTGTTCTGATCTTATAGTTTCTGGTTATCCTTCTAATCTTTTCAGAAGTCCCCTTGACATAAGGTATTATAAGAAATGCTTGCTCCTCTTTTGTTCCTGTATTAGTTTTTACTTCGCGATTATTAGGTTTTGAGATGGTATTAGTTACAAAGGTTTCAGGGTAGTAGATATTATGTTTTAATTCTTTTTTGATGTTTAAAATTTCAATATTAAGGTCTTACGGATTGTTGCAAACGTTAGATACTCTGTGTTAAAGAGTTTATGCCCTGTTTTATGACAATTGTTACATTATTTACATTGCCGTGGTACCAGAATTCCTCAATTATTTAATAAAGATCTTAGAAAATACTTAACAGGTAGGTTCTTCAAATGCTTCATATTATTACGTTAACTAATCGTATTTTTTCTGAGTTCTGAGAGAAACCATTTAATTAGCATCTTACGCTCGTTTTCTAAGCTGGTTTGTATTGTCCTCACGTACAAAAGTTAAAAGATTTATTTTATTTGGTTGGAAAGTATTGTACCGCGGCAACTTATGCAGATACGCCCATTTGTTTGTGTATCCCCATGTGACATTTATTTGTATTCTAAACTCGCTCTTAACGGTCCGACCGAAACAGACGAGAGTCAAATAAGCATGCAGGGTCATATTTTACATAAATAACGTATTTACATTTTAATATACACAGTAAAAACCTATGTAAATTTTATTAATTTTGCCACAATATGGTCTGTCAATTTTATCCTGAGAAATATAAAAGTAAACAAAAATCCACCACATTGGTCAATCTACGGATTTAATTACACTGGGACATATTTGGGGCATTTACAATTAATTATTATTAACATTTTAAAAAAACATTATCTTAGAGTCGAGGCCTATAGTTTGTAGGGGAGACTCGGGCAAGAAGAACCATATGGGCAAAAGGAATCAATCAAATATTTTAAAATTGAAATTTGCCGCTCTAATTTTGTCATTTAGTTTCGATAGCCGCCACATTTCTGCAGTGTTTGTTGTGAAATATATTACGGTAAGTTTTTTTTTCATATTTTTACAGTGAATACAGAAATATGTACGTTCTGAATCATTTAACTGGGTTCAGGAGTTTGGAAACTATTTTTAAACAGTAAAAATGTGTAACATCATGATTGAATAAATGGAAAAAGGATATTTCGTCTTACTTAACCTCAAATTATTTCCGCGGTATCTGAAATCCATTTATTTTTAAACGGATTGATATATTTTAACTTACAAATAGGGCAAAAAGAACCGGGCAAAAGGAACAGTGTGGATTCAGTGTAATTTCTGCCAAAAGGGTGCGCATTACTTATGTGCCGACTACCATACTGGTATTTATATATGTGACACTTGCAAGGGTACGGTTTTAAGCTCATTAAAAGACACTAAATAATAATATTATTTTTTAAGGTTTGTGTTGCCCAAAGGCATTTTAAATGTTGGTTCATTTTGCCCAAGACAAAGGTTCTTTATGCCCGCGGGTTTGGGCAAAAGGAGCCAAACGCAGAGTTTTGGTTTATGTTGTTTTTGAAAGGAAAATATATTTTCTTTTGTGTTTTTAATAAATAAGTTTTGTTTCTAAAGATATGCTTTAAATTATTTCATTTTCCTGAAAATATTGGAACAATCGGAACATTTTGGCAGGCTTTTAAAATGAAGTGGTTCTTCTTGCCCGAGTCTCCCCTATATATTCTAAATATTAACATCAAGTGAAGTTATGCTGAAAAGCTGACAAACAAGGAATAATATCGTTTTTAAAACCTATAGGCATGTTAATGTTATGTTAATGCAAGTGTTTGTCCACCTTTCAAGAACAGTGACGCTAAAAATATCGGTTAGAACAATAAAAAGCTTTCGAAATTCCATTAATAATTGCAATTGATACATCCAAGGTGGTAAGTTTTTAAAAAGGATGAAATTTGTGCCAAAACTCCTTAAAAATAATTTAACTTGCTCCATCTTTTACCTATTAGTTCAATGTACAACTGCAGACAAAGGAACTATGAAATGCTATGATACATCGAATAAATAGATTTGGCTTGAAACCATTTTTGATACGATATTTTAACCACTAACAAATAGTAATAATTCAAAATAATTACCATTTCTTTTTAGGAGCCTAAGATGTTAAAAATATGTTTTGTGCATTTCGTGCAAATGTAAATTTTGGAGTCCAAAAGTTCAAACCCAGCAAAATTATTCTTTTATAATACTCACGTATAAAAATTCAAATTAATTTGGAATTAGATGTAAAGTGATGCAGTTCTAGTTATGTCCTTGATATATATTTTTAGATACGACAATTTGCGTTGGTATTTATATTTCAGCTTCTGTCTAGCTACGTCCTCAAAGCTGCCGGCTTTCAGCTTCAAACAAGCAGCGTCATATTTCACAAAGACTTAAGAATTTCCATTTTAATCTCCTCTTTGTCCCGTTCGGCCAAAATGTCTTTAATTCTGCGTTGTAAATTTAAATGTACCAACTATTTAATTGGTTAAATGCGACTGCAAATTTCTGCTAGGATTTTATTTGTGCGCGTTTGTTCTGAAGTTTTCTTTCGTTGTTTAAATAAAATTTATTAGACACTAGAATCCCTCGAGAATAAATTAAATAATAAATAAATGCAGACAGTAAGGTTAAAAATTGAGGGTTAAGGTCATAGTTTTCGATGCAAATTAATGCTGCAATTGTTGATATTCTTCAAGTTACCTATACAAGCCAGGGAGGGCACAAGCATGCCTGTCGAACTAGCAGAGAATACTGTGGCTAGACCACTGGGATCAGTCAAAAAGAAGATAGATCGGATAGCTGGACAACTTGCGCAAAGCAGATGGATAGGGCTGATAACTTGTAGCATCTCCAGGCAATTGTGGCCTGACGGCGGGAAAACCGCAGCGCTATTACAGCACAGTCGGAAGAACCTAAGAAACATCACTGCTGTATAGTCACCGGACATTGCCTGTTCGCTGGACACGCTGAAGGTATGCAAATGCCAACTAACGACTTCTGTAGAAGTTGCAGAGATGAAGAAAAGGAGGAAAGTATTCAGCATTTCTTGGATAAATGCCCAGGCCTCGCGAGAAGAAGGTTCAACGCCCTGGGTGAACCATTCTTTAATTATCTGAAGGAAGTAAGTAGCAAGCAAACTGAGTCGACTCGCTAAGTTTATTAACAGCAGTGGCTAATTTGAATGAGCTGTCAAGATTCTTCTACGATCTACGTCTCGTTAACCATCGGGAAGCTGATGCTGATAGGTTCCGCGGAACATGTGTGGTACCACAACGGTTCTTATAAGACTACGTGTGATTGTTTGGACAATGCCAGAGGTCTGCCACTCTAACCTAACCTACCTATACAAGGCATAAACATCCAATAACAACATCTAAAATTTGAATATTTTCTGACTACAAGCGAAACAAAAAAAAAAATTTGTGAGTACCCTGTATTAAATTATATAAGCTATTATGCACAACTTTGTCTTCTATAGAAATATTATTCCTGTCGTGCTACTAAAATATTTATGTCGCCCCAAATTGCACGACATAAAACACTGTAGCTTAGATGAAATAAAAATCCATGAAATACAAATAGCGCACGATAACTCTACAGAAATTTATTGAGAACATTTAAAAATATATATATTTCAACGGAATAATATTTCCATAAATACTTAAATTTAACAAAGCATATAAAAATGTATAAAAGTTGTTATATATGTGTACATTACCTAAAAAGTATCAGCAACAGAAACCCTAGAAACTACAGGAGTGTAATAGACTTAATAATTTAAGCAACAATTTTTTAAAATTAGGTGTTAGTCTTCTACTCTATAAACAACTGGTTTTATTAAATGTATTAACGATTACTGATAACTATAGGGCATCTTAAATTCAGCCAAAATATGCATGTTTGCCTTTAAAATATGCAGTTATTTGCAGTTTTTTACCAAATATTAATATTTTATACAATATTACTTAATTTATTATAGTAAAATGTGGTAAATCAACACCGCTGAAGTGGCTCAGATTTCATTTTTTATAACTTTGATTTATGCAGCGGTGTTTTCAAATGTTGGTCGATTTGGAACTTCTTTTCACAAACAATAATTTTTGTACAAGCTTTATAGAAGACTTTTTCTCCACTAAACTCTAACTCTGGGTAATTTTTAATCCACGAAGACGTTTTCGCCACCTTAGACATTCTGAACACAAATTTGAAATTACTAGTTTCAGACTGATAATACTGAAATCTTTCGACTAACTAAAACACAAGTATGTATTACAAATCGATATAAATACAGTTTGTTAAGCAGGTAATATTAACGCATTATTAAGTGACAATAAACAGTCCCTAACAATATACCCTGGAAACCCCAAATAAATACCTTATGTATTACCAAAATGTAAATATAATTATATATATATATAATCTTCAGATCGGAAAATCCCTGAAATAAGTACCGAACTGGACATTAAACCTTTAACGTTTTAAATTTTTTGATAAAGTCGAAAACATAAAAATATGCTCTTAAAATATCCATTTTATTATAAAATTGACAAGAAATACATATACAGTGTGTCTACTTAAGTTGGAACCATATGGAAAACTTTTTTATTATTGGTTTTATGGAAAAAAGTTATTCTTTATAAAAAGTTCTGCATGGTCTAAAACTTAAAATTCAACTTTAGTTATCAAAATTTCCCAGTTATATACGAGGTATAACAGAAATTACGAATTTTGCTCAAGAGTAAAGTACCTACCTACCTTTGTTTTTGACAATAGAAGAATGTTACGAAGAAAAGTTATTTTGAATTAAAAGTTATATTCAAATATGCAATTACAGTTATTTAGGTTTTGTGATTCTTAACGTTTTACATTTATAAATTGTTTTTATTTCTCTACAATCATTATCTGTTAAAAAATTATAACCTTTCCAAAAACGTATTTAAATTGCAAGGTTCTTCAAAAACAGTAACACATGGAAAGGTTATCATTTTTAAACAGATAAGAGAGATAAATACAAAAAATTTATAAATGTACAAGGTAAATAATCACAAAACCTAAATTTTTATGCTAAATAACTGTAATTGCATATTTAACTATAACTTTTAATTCAAAAGAACTTTTCTTCACACATTCTGTATTGTCAAAAATAAAGGTATCTACCTCCTGGGCAAAGTTCGTAATTTCTGATATACCTCGTATATGACTGGGAAATTTTGATAACTCAAGATTACATTTTGAGTTTTAGACCATGCAGAACTTTTTATGAAGAATAGCTTTTTTCCATAAAATTAATAATAAAAAAGTTTTCCATATGGTTCCAACTTAAGTAGACACACTGTATATGTATTTCTTGTCAAGTTTATAATAAAATGGATATTTTAAGAGCATATTTTTATGTTTTCGGCTTTATCAAAAAATTTAAAACGTTAAAGGTTTAATGTCCAGTTCGGTACTTATTTCAGGGATTTTCCGATCTAAAGATTATAATAATTATATTTTCATTTTGGTAATACATAAGGTATTTATTTGGGGTTTCCGGGGTTTGCAGGAATATTGTTAGGGGTTGTTTATTGTCACAGTATATGCATTTTGCATATATTCCGCCCTTTACTGATAACATTTTAAATAAAATGATTATATATATATATATATATACTTTTTATATCCAAAGTGGAATTGCCCGCGGATATGTTGGTAAAAAAAAATTAAAAGCTCCACCTAGATAAAATAAAGGTATTGCCGATTTTTTCAATATCTTCTAAAATGTAAAAGGGGTGACAGTAAAAAACAATAGATGTGAGAAAGAAAGCAAAGAGTCGGTTTATTTTATTAACAGAGTCAAATTTATTTGTTACAATACCCGCGTGGCTTTAAATACTGTCTTTTAAAAAGGAAATAAAATGTTAATAATTAAATACAAGAAATGACGCCCCTAAAAATGCTCGAAACGGCATTTATAATTTAATTTCTTCGGTAAAATAATTTTCATCGTTCAGGTATTTTCGTACTCATATTCCAGTAATAACTTTATAAAACCTTCATCACTGCCAGACACTTGAATATAATTTCGACAATGGGAATATTCTGGGGTCAACCTAAACATGACAAGCCGGTTGAAATCTAATTTAATATTGGGGTAGAAGGAAAATATATAATTATGTATAAATATATATTTTTAAATGAGATTTATTACAAGACTATTTAAGGTATCAAAATCAACCAGCAACATCTATTTAGCTACCGGGTCCTATAACTCTATGCCCATAGACAAGCGAGTTGCGCGCTCTCAAGGATAGATAGGCAACTTAACATACCAAATTGGTTCCCTGATAGCGCCACATGCGACCGGGGGAAAAACTAAATATAGTCGTGCTGGGGGTAGGCGCCAAGCATGAAAATTTAAATTTTATTATTACTTTGAATTCAAATTTTCGCGCTTCCAACTTAACGGAAAAGTTTGAAGCGCGAAACATCTGATTCAAGTTAAAATAATTTGGGAGAACGAAAGGAAATTATAACAACGTTTCTTTGATATGGCGACAAGATTTATTAATATTAGATATTTACATAAATATGGTTTACATAAAAAAACAGCTTATATTATTATATTATTATTTTCTGTAGATTTTTCTAACAATTCCGTGTTATTTTCAAAGTTTTTATTTAATAAACTAGTTATTGTACCTTGTAGTTCATTAAGTTGTGAAGTAAAGTTTATTTCTATATCTTTAATAGGTTTCGCTGTACTTTCCAATCGTTGGGCGACATTAATGAAGTCTTCAGGAGGTTCCACGCTCTTGTTAATTGCCTTGGTTTTTCTTCCTGATTTCTTTGGTCGCGACATATTAAATATATACCTATTTACGATTCTCAAACTACCGACTGCGCCATGTTAAGTTTATAAATTATATATGAATAATTATTTAATAATAACTTTATTTTTTATATATTTTACAAATCAATCATAAAATGACAATGACAATCTTTCACCAGTCCAGGTAAGACTTCAGGATCTGTCACAACAAGCCATATTTTTATCTTTCTCGCACATATTATGCAGGTACAGAGAGAGAGAGAGAGAGAGAGAGAGAGAGAGAGAGAGAGGTACAGAATGTTGGCCATGCTCATTCTAAATGAATATTTTGTTCCTACCAACGTTAGGAGATGAACAACCTTATAAAACAAAATTCCTACAATAGCGCCACTAGCGACCGGGGGATAAATTAAACGAACAGGGGACGACCTTCACCATTTAAGTTATCCTAGCCTGTCTATGCCAATGGTCCAATATAGCAATCGTCATGGCAATAATTATGTTTAAAAAATTGCCTGTTCTAAATTTTTCCTATTTAAAAATCTAATGTCAGATTGCACATAGATCATAAAACATAATTAACTAACCAGCAACTTTAACTGTGACTTAAATCACATTGCCAGAAATGACGAAATACACGTGATTCGGATTCTACGATCCTATTTGGCTAACATTACACGGGCGATAGGAGCTACAATGTAGAGTTGACGACACGGGTTTCTTACCTTGCTGCTTATACCTGGATAGAACACCAAATATATACATAGCTTTAAATTATTGTATGTACGATTTTTTACCATAAGTAATAATGATTATTTCTAAATATTTTTGTGTTTAAATTACAGCCGCGAAATAAGAAAATTATAAAATAATACCAGGAAAACTACAAAAGTATAAAGCCAAAAATGGTAAATTTATTAACAAACAACAAACAAAATACTAATATTTAATTGCTGCGACATTGGATACTAACACTGATCGTAATATTCTTGGCATTGACAAAATAATGCTTTTGGTGTAATCCGGAGTTAGCCCTTCCCAAATTTCTTCTATTTTATCAAATAACTTTATTTCATTCTGTGGTTTCAAATTTATTTTGTACATTTTTTTTACCATCAATCAACAAACATTTTCAATTGGATTTAAATCAGGACTTCTTGAGCACCAAGGCAAACATGTTACGTTGTTTTGTCTAAACCAGTTTCCTATATTTCTTGCAGTATGCACAGGGCAGTTATCCTGCTGAAATATAAATTTATTTCCTTCAAAAACCATCGCGGCAGAAGGAAGAAAAACATTTTCCAAAAGCTGAAGATATTACTGTTTAGAGTTTCACCAATATTCCAGCATACACCTGCACCGTAAACACTTATCCATGCCCACACCTTAACGGAGAATGCCACAATATTCGCTTTTAATTAATTTTTTATGCTATGTATTTATTGGAGAAATTATTATTGTGAGGTATTTTTCAAATCTAACTAGAAAATATATAAATAAAACAATATAATGGACTTCGTAAAATGTGTTATTTGCATAACAAACCGAAACAAAATATATATAATTATTTCAAATGTATATTATTTAAATATTAATTTCTCAAGATCTATTGGAACTCCCACGACCATAGTATTATAGGTTTTCTTTGTTATTGAGTCTCAAAAATGTTCAAACTAAATTTTCCTTCCTATTCAATCTTCTTTTATTTTTATCTGACCTATTTCTAATTTCTCTTTTTCGCTTAGAAATTTATTACTTTTTAGACCCGACGTGAATTTCACCGACTAATCCACTTTCCAGCAGTAGATATTGTGTTTCCATTTGACGGTTACAAGCAAATCTACTTAAAACAGTGGTTGACAACTCGAGGAGATATATACAGAACTTTTAAATCTGGCCTAAAATACCCTATTTCTAATTTGACCTTCCATTGGAAAATAGAGTGCTTAAAGAAAGCTAAAATTATCAAAAAAAAAACAAAAAAAAATTACCTTGTTGGACTTCTATTGTATTAGTAAAGACAATTCATCATTATTAGAAAGTAATATCGCCATTACATTTTGAGGGTAGAAAGGTTTAAAAATCGGTTAAAAAAATCCAGGTCCGTATTTAAAAAAGTAAAATTGGTGATGGCCGCTCGGAGACGAGACGGCGGATCTTTAGTTGGATAACGTCATTTTGTAGAGGAGAAAAAGTGGCAATGACAAAGTGTCATTTATTTTTAAATAGCTAGTCAAATGAGCTCAGGAAAAACTAAAAACCATTTTGCAAAATTTCGGTTTTCTTCGAATAAAATCGGAATTATTCGGAATTTGAAAACTTTTAAAGCGGCATTATAATCAGCACCGAATTGCACAACTTTGCCCCCATTTAACCGTTTCTCTAACTCCTATGGTTTCCGAGATTCCAATGGTGGTATGTCGAATTTGTAACACCCTGTATTTAGGTATTACTTATAAAAACAGTAAAATTTATTTAGAGTTATTTAGTTCTAAAAAAAAGTGTATTTAACCGAAAGCTAAAATTTTCGCGGGACATATGGGCTTAAATAATTTAATACAAGCCGTTGCGAGCGACAAAAAAGACCAAACCATGTAGAAAAATCTAAAAAAGGCGAAATCCCAAGCATTAACCCAACGTTAAACACATTAGTGGCGCCCACATATCCTAGAGGCTTCTTTTAACGAAAAGAGATGGCAGATTATCCCGCATAATCGTATTCTCTTCTATGGTAAGGCGGGGTATAAGCTTTTTAGAGGTAAAGAATGTCATTTATTTTCTGGATATTTAAACTACCGTTCAATAAAGGGGGTTTTCCGATTACTATGCAACGTGCAATAAATTTCCTGTTAATTACATATTTCTAAAATCACACCACTAATCTAAATTTAATACATAATATTCATCTCCTGTACCGTACTGGCAAGCCTGAATGTACAGCGTGGCTTTTAACGTAAAGAAATGTATACAAAAGGGACTTGGCACGAGAAGAGATCGATTAAGACTCAACGTTGTCAACTTCTATAAGAGCGCGATTCATTCCCATTTCACTCTCGCTGCGTTCCTCCTCCATAGCAGCAAATAGGTTCCGATATCGGGGCACCCACAGCGATGTTTAATGTTTTCGTTTTCTATCGTGGCTGAATTTTTCAGGTAAGAGTAGATATGGTGAAATTTTGCTGGAATGGTTCATTCGCAAAGACAAAAACGTTTATGAAATTGGGAAAGAAAGAAAAAACTAAAAGTCTTCCTCATCCGAACGTAGAAACGTTCATCATCAGGAGACAGACAAATTTATTTTATGCGTATGGTGTTAGCAAAAGAGAAAATTAGAACCTTATAATATTACTTGGTAAAAAGCGTTTTTGGGGTACCTACTGAGGATTATTACTATTATTGTGATACTACAATTTTATCCTCCTTATGTCTTACAGACAGATATATGTTCGATAAGTTTTTTTAAATTTAAATATTCTTCGACGCCTTCTTAGAAAGGTTTTTTCTTCTTCCCCACTTTTTCAAATACTCAGTATGGTTTAACCATTATCAATTTTCTTCATATCATGTTTCTTCTACACTTCAATTTTTTTAAGTCCATAAAAGCTCCATTAAGGTTCTAATTTTCTAACACCATCAGCATAAAATAAATTTTTCTGTTTCCCATACTTTAACTCCACTTTAAGCATGGACTACTTCTTCAAATTTTATGAAATTATTTTATGTAACGCGAAGGCTGAAAGTGCAGTGGAAGTAGTCGTAGTGGATCTTTTCCCGTGCGTCATCAATCAACGATCAGGACTCAACGTGGTTAATAACTCTGCATCCTTATTTATTACAGTAACAAGCTTGAATAAAAGCATAAAAGAACGTCTCCAAGATTCCGGAATAATATAACGTGCTAGGCAAGAATAAAACTATAAACGTCAATTAATTACTTTTTTAATTTGTTTTGTTGACTACCGTTGTATTTTAGAACGTCATTGTCAACCTTCTTTTGATCTGCCAATCTAATTCGTATTTTGTAAATTTGTGTGCCTTAAAACTGTTCCTTTTTCGAAAAATAGTTCTTTCTAGAGCTAATTATACCCACCATCTGTTTTGGCGGTAAGTATTTATGGATTTTTATAATACCCAATTTATTTATTTTAAATATTCTAACCGTGAAAGTTCTTTGAAAAGTTTACGGCAGTAGCTAAATTCCCTTAAATGAAAGGATGTCAAAAATTTTACTTTTGCGATTTTAATAGTCAATAAAACACCAAACTTTTCTAGATTTTAAGCTTTAAAAATAGTATTAAATGTATTAAAATTTGTTTGTCAATTTCTTTGAGATAATAGAGAATGCCGGGCAAAACTTAAAATAAATAATAATTTTTCGGGATATTATGTAGGTACGTCAAACGGTAGGCAGGCACGTCCATTTAATGAACTTAGACTTAGTTTTGACTTTTTTCGTCTCGTAATTTTGATTTGACTCATACGATTTTGATGACGTGAAAGTGATGACGCACGGGAAAAGAACCACTGTGGAGACTTTAGGTGTTTTGCGTTTTTTGTAGCCCATACCAACATGTCCCAACACGCAAAGCAATCTTAAATATTCTTGATAGAATTAAGAAGTCGGGGAAGCTGATACGGTTTTTGGAACATATTAGTAGTATAAGACAATCCGTTAAATTTATCATGGAAACGGAAAAATATTCCACTCTACCTTTTTTCGATGTTCACGTCAAAAGAAATTCTGAAAACATAAAAACTTGAGTGTACAGGAAACCCACTCATACGGGACAATACCTTAATCACGGACCGAATCATTCAAACTCCATAAAACAGGGCAAAATTCAAACTCTATATCATAAAGCATCTAACGTTTGCCACAATCCGGAAGACCTTAATATTGAAACTTCAAACATCAAAAACATTAAAAACAGAATGGTTACCCTGAAACCTTTGTAATCAATATCATCTCAAAACTTAAAGATCGCGAAGTAAAAACTAATACAGAAACGAAAAAGAAGCAAGCATTTCTTACAATACCTTATGTTAAAAAGATTTCTGAAAAGATTAGGAAGGATAACCAAAAACTATAATATCAAAATAGCCTTCAAATCCGGAAATACGCTTAGAAGCTTTCTTACAAAAGTAAAACCCCCCGTAATGAAAACACAAAAAATTGTATCTATCAAATTCCTTGCTCGTGTAGCAAATCGTACATTGGAGAAACAAAAAGACCTCTTCCCGTACGAGTTAAAGAACATCTGAAACATACTTAAAAAGGTGAAACTTCGAGATCAGGTATAGCGGAACATGTATGGACCAACCAACATAATATACAGTGGTCAGAAACCAAGGTTTTGGACACGGGATAGCACTGAAGAAAATGAAAATTTAAAGAAGCAGCTTTTATGAATCAAAATACACATATATTTAGTAAACCAGGTATAGATATTCCCAATATCTGGAAGCCTGTTCTTGTCCAAGACCAACAGCTCAAACTTCACACTCCAATAAGCACGTAGGTGCAGCGGCGCACCCAGGATTTTATGTTAGGGGGGGCCCGCCAACCAGTGCTGGAAGCAAATTTTTTAATAAACTTTTAAGTTACGCATTTTTCTAGAACTTTGGAGCTTTTTTAACAGGTACTCTTGCAGGGAAGATCGCAATAGCCTAGTCATGGGAGTCGTTAAACGGTTTCTTAGGGGGGGGGGGGAGGGCATTGGCGGCTTGTGACTTGTTAACTTGGGGGTGTACTAAAAGCCTGCTGCAGGCGAAATGCGCCGCAGGCGAAATTTTTTTAAGACCACGCCCAAATTTGGTCAATAATTATTATAGTAAATATTTTAAAAATTTATGATTACCTTCTTATTCTATTGAAAATGAAATAAGATAAAAAATAGAAAGGCTAATTTATTTTTCATTAGTGGGTACATTGTTTAAAAGTAAAGTTCATTCATCTGTTTTTATTTGCAGCAAACTTATCAATAACAATAAAGTTCCTAGATTTACACTTTGTGGTATGTATCAAGTTAATTTCGAGAGTTTTGGCATTAAAACTGTTTATTTTTATTAAAATAAGTCTTTACTACCCCAAAATAATAACAAAAATATAAAGGAAAACTCGAAATAATAAATTCATAAATGCAATCAAACCATATTAAACCTCAATAAGTCAACTTTTGTCAATAAGTCAACTTCCAGGGGGAGGGGGGGGGCAAATGCCCCACCTGGCCCCCCTCAAACGAGGCCCGTGAGGTAAATCTAAAAAAATTGACTTTTTAAAATACTTATCCACTTTCATAATTTTTATTTCATTGGGGGTTTTGGGGGGGGGCAAGGCCCCCTTGGCCCCCCCCTGGGTACGCCACTGCGTAGATGAAGTCATCAAGCTTCATTGCACATGGATAATATTTAAGACAGTAGCCTTAGGATTATAGTTTAGTTTACAGTTAAAAACGGTTAGAGATACTAACTAACCGAAACGTTGTGTTAAGTAACAAAATAAAGACAATGGAAGTCCGACAAGGTAATTTTTTTTGATATTATTAACCCTGTCATACTAATATAAAATGCCACTGTAACTGTGAGTTTGCGAGTAGTGCATTCGTCTAATTTAGGACCTCACTTACCCCGACTCACCTCATTACTGCCAAACCTCGAAAACTAGGATTTGTTATAGCGCGGTGATGAACAGGCTTTTCCGCACGTCATTTGATGATTATTAATGACGTCACGATTTAACAACAACGCACGAGTCGCGAGGGGGGTTCTGAATTCAAGGGAAATTAATTTATTTCTCCATAGACAGTAACTTGTTTAAGTCATTCTTGAGTGATCGTAGGTGATGTTTCCGACAGATCTAACGTGATTTTCAATTAAATAAATCTTGGATATAATATGTATCCGCTCAAGTGAATTAGTCTTGAATGCTATAGATAAGCGACTCCACAGCTAGAAAAATATTATTATATTATACTACAGTACCACACTCTCCTTTCTTTCATCGGATGAGGAGATTTACTGATGAGAGATGAAATGTGTGGTCTTTCTTTTTATTTAGTACCTACTTATTTTTGTTTGATGTTGAGAAAATCTAGAATGATAGCGGCAACGTCGCTTTTCTTTTTCACGCGTCGACCATTCATAGGTAGCAACTGAAACCGTTGTAGTAAGCGGAGTTTTTGTTTTTTGCGACGGTATGGTTAGCGGTCGCAATATTCGACATTTTTTATGTGTAATTTTTCGTAAACGATTTTATTGTTATGTGCTTTAAAAAAAGGTAAGTGTTAAGATTGTGAAAAATTAGATTCCTAGTTAGAAACCTAACTGGTCACTAAGTCTAAAATTGCCTAGTATAGGTTTTGGAATAAAAAAATGAAGAGAAAAGTAACAGGGAGTATATTTTACTTACCTCAATAAGAGCATAAACAATATTCTGTTAAGCCTGAAAGAAAAATTAGAAATTAATCAATTTATAATATATTGTGCCCAGTAAAGTCCGCATCATATGGGATTTTTTTTTTTTATTAATAGCTTTATTCGAAATTTGACTTTGGCATCAAATTCTACTTCGATCGAGATGAAAATTAAGCAGAAAAATACTATTCACGTTACTCGCATTATCTGTCAAATTTTAATTTTTTCCTAAAAATAATTCAAAAGTGGAGTTATTTCTGAAAGTATCGAAAAAAGTTATAGGAAAAAGTTTTTTTAAATGCAGTTTCTAGCCCACGTGCAAAATTTCAGCTGCATAAGATAATTTTGATTTTTTTACCCAACACTAAAATTTATTTTCCACTTAATGAACACTTTACTGATGACACTGTGTTCTTTTTTGTCTTAATATTAAGGTGTATTACTTTTAGACACAGACTACGTTTTCAAAAATAATTATTTTATGAAGTTACCTTATACAGGGTCAAAAACAAATAAACTTTGCATCACATGCGACCAAATTTTATTAGCCCAATTTTGATTTTGTAGAAAAGAAGTTTTATGTAGGTTGCGTCGAGTCTTATTTTGCAAAAGTGGTGCAATTTACAAAATATGGGTAAACAATCAAAATTATCTAATGTAGCTGAAATTTTGAATGTGGGCTAGAAACTGCATTTAAAAAATATTTTTCTAATAACTTTTTTCGATACATTTAGAAATAACCCCCCTTTTAAATTACTTTTTGGAAAAAATTAAAATTTGACAGATAATGCGAATCGCGTGACTACTATTTTTTTTTGCTTAATTTTCATCTCGATCGAAGCAGAATTTGATGTCAAAGCCAAATTTCGAATAAAGTTATTATTAAAAAACAATTCTATATGATGCGGACTTTACTGGTTACACTGTATATTATTTCTAACATGATAAAATGTGTTAACATCATCATGTTACGCCTACTACTTTTATCCCGGCCCTACCATCGGCAAGATATTGTTATAAAATTACACTTCGTGTTTACGTGTTTCATGGAAGTGAAGTTTTCTTCCCCCTGTTTTAATATATTTTATTGATTTTTAGGCGCCTGGCATACATTTTGTATTTGCTAAAACACTGGATTTATTTTCTTACAGTAAATATTAAAAAATAAAAATAATAAACCAAAATGATCAACTCGAAAACGCGAAAGTAATTTTATTAAAAAGAAATGGTCTGGCATAATAAAATAGTAATTATATTCAACATCTGTTTCATAAAATGGTTTAAATAAAAAAGTAATAATAATAATAATAATAATAATAATAGATAATAGCGGCATAAAGCAACGATAAGATCTTCAAATATTTGAAACCACTATGAATGTCACTATTAATAATATTCAATCAGAACTGATTGGTTTGGTCAATTCTAACCCACTTTCCAACGTTAAGCATTGATCAAAGTGCTCAACTATATGTATCCCTAAAAGTGGACACTTTAAAAACAAAATATCAGTAGGGGGTGAAAAATATTATAAAATATTAAAATGAGGAAAAGTTCACTTCCGTTGAAAACAACAGCACGTGAGCACGAAATGGTATTTAGTAATTATTTCTTGGAAAATTTAAATACATTTTGTGGATATAGGTAATTTTCTTGGTATAATAGAAATGCAAATTCGCTTACTTCGTATTTAGTTAAATAATTAAATAGGGTGAAATTACCTAAACAAATGGGTGAAAAATGATGGAATACGTTAACTAGCCGAAAATCGCTTTTTCAAATATGTCGCTTGTCCGAAATAAATTTACCAAAAAGACAGAACACGTTAACTAATCAAAAGTCAATTAACTGAACCCATTAACTAACCAAAAATCAATTTACTAGATATGTTAAACAAATTACTCGACCGAATGTGATAAAGTAATTTGGGTGAATATTTGAATATGTGAAGTGTCTGAAAAACACATAATATGATAATAATACCGTGCGAGCAAAAATTATTTGCATCAAAGAGGGCCTTGTATCTAAGGACGTAATGCTTAGCCGTAAAGCTTAACACCTGTTGGGTGTCAGTAACTACCTGAATTAACAATCAATCAGTTATTCCGTCATCTTTGACAGTCGTTACAAGTAATTTGATTCGTCGCTAATTTTCCAATTTATTGAACAATTCACACAATGGGCTTTACGGAACAGCGCAGAACATTCATGATTGAAGCGTATTTTCGGAAAAGGGTTAAAGTAAATGGTGAGTGGCAATACAATCCGGGTTTGTGCATGGAAGATTTTCACGAACATTTTCCTAACGTTGCTTTTATTGCTGGGGATTTTTATCATTCAATGAAAAAAATCGTGGCTGTGTTTAGGAAAACAGGTTCTATACAACATAAAAAAGGAGCAGGAAGACCATTTGAAGAACAGAATAACTTGTTACAAACGTTCGTGAAATAATGCAAATTACGCCAACAAGAGACGCCTGTCCCAGGAAGTGGAAAGATCTTATAGAACATGCAGGACTATTCTTAAGAAGCAGCTGAATTTATTTCCTTATAAAGTGCAAGTATTATAATTTTGTAAATAACAAAAATAAATTTGTATTTGTCTACTTATTTTATTACTCATTAGTTTGGCATATCATGTCATAATATGAATTTGACAAAATTTTAACCTAGATTTGGTTAGATATACCGTCCCCATATCATTGGTATCTAAACCAAGCCCTACGTTTTTTAATCCAAGCCCTCTTTGATGCAAATATTTTTTGCCCGTACGGTATATGTCATGGAAACACAATATAAAATTAGATTTTTATAAGAAAATAGTATATTTATTCTACAATTAATATTTCTAGCAGCAAGTTGCGAATTTGTTCCATGTTTACGTGCTGATGTTTTAGCAAAATACCCCATTTTAATATGTTATTGATTTTTAAGAGCCCAACATGAAGTTTCTGTGCCAACTTTCAGAAGAAGGATTAGGTTGAGCTTGGAATGATTTAAAGTGTAATTTAGTTTTCATTCAAACATTTAAAACACTTCCTACAGGATAGGTACAGATCTCAATTTTTGTTTAAAATAATTATTAATTTACCAACTTAAATAGTAATTTGAATTATTTGCAATATAGATTATTATTTACAAATTTCTTTTTATATTTCAATAAAACTGTCATAAAAATTGTGTCCACAATCACATTATAGTATTATGTATTACATTTTAATACTGCTACAATGATTTTTACTGGTGATGTTCTATAAAATATGTAAGAATTTCCATCGGCAAAATAATTTGACAATAAACTTTAAAAGTCGTAAAATTGTAATATATACAATGACATTATATTAAATTGATTGCCTATCATAAAAACTGCAGTTACATCAAAGAGAATCTTCTTTTCTAAAGAGAAATATATAAAAGGATTTAAGCACATTGTGGTAAAATGTTTTTGAGAATATTAAAAATAAATTGATAAGGAGGAAGTAAAAAAGTTAACACTGGAGATTAGGAATCTTAACATATATAAAACAAAGACGCTGTCGCTGTCTGTGTGCTTAAATCTTTAAAACTACGCAACGGATTTTGAAGCGTTTTTTTTTAATGGATAGAGTGATTCAAAAGAAAGGTTTTTATGTATAACTAGCGACCCGCCCCGGCTTCGCACGGGTGCAATTTCAGAAAGTGGCATGCCGGGTACTAATATATCGGGTTTGTTCGGGTTTGTATTTATACCAGCGGGTTGCAACGCATGCCGGGTACACGCTAGTAAATAATATAAGAGCTTTCATATCCATTTCATATATTATGTGTACTTGTAAAATATATTATTATCACTATAGGTAGATGTAAAAAAGATTTATTCTTCTGTTAAATAAAAAAATATATAAAAATATTATCATTAGAAACATGTTTTAAAAAGATTGAAAGATAAATCTCCGTCTATTTCATAAATTCCTTTTTTCGCAAAAACAAAAAATGTTGAACACGATACAAACGTAATATTTTGATTGATGACGAAATTTGTCCTTTGATCTAAATAAAAAGCTGAATATATATATATAGAAACGCAGTTATGTTAAAAAAGCGTGATAAACCGACGAAAGAAAAAAAAGGGCGCTTAATCATGATATTCACTGACTGATGTGTAGAAATTTATATAAATCTTGTTTTCGGATACTTAGAAAATAGAATCTACATTTGTTTATTTTTTATCAGATTTATTGTTCTGGGATACATTTCGTTTTTAAATCTTAGTCAGACACAAGAAAAACTGTTAGATGGCGGCCCAATTAAAAATTATACCGTGCGAGCAACAATTATTTGCATGAAAGAGGGCTTGGATTAAAAAACGTAGGGCTTGGTTTAAATTAGATGATTTATTAAATATAGGTTGTACTGTTGCTTTTCCGGGTATTAAATATGAACACACCAAATTTATCCTAAAACTTAATATAGAGCAATATTTACTTGCGCACTCCATATTATCCGCAAAAAATTAGTCATCATCTAAAAACCCGATTATATATTTTTTTATATATATTATATATTTTATATTAAAAAACGTAGGGCTCGGTTTAGATCACAATGATATGGGGACGATATATCTAACCAAATCTAGGTTAAAATTTTGTCAAATTCATAATATGACATGATAATATGCCAAACTAATGAGTAATAAAATAATTAGACAAATACAAATTTATTTTTGTTGTTTACAAAATTAGCAAAGTTAGAATATACAGAAAGAAAAAGAAAAATAATTACATAAATTGCTGAAATAAAATGAAAAAAGAAATCAGGTCTAATAAATCATTTCTTTCCAATAAATTTTGGGTAAACCATTGAGAGTAATTCCTGCGTCTTTCAAAATCTGCGGCTTGTATTTCTTGGAATACTTGCACTTAATAAGGAAATAAATTTAGCTGCTTCTTAAGAATAGTCCTGCATGTTCCATAAGATCTTCCCACTTCTTAGGACAGGCGTCTTATACAATTTGTTGGCGTATTTTGTATTATTTCACGAACGTTTGCAACAAGTTCTTCTGTTCTTACAGATGGTCTTCCTGCTCCTTTTTTGTATTGTATAGAACCTGTTTCCCTAAACACAGCCACGGTTCTTTTCAAGCAATGATAAAAATCCTCAGCAATACTTGCCGTTTATAATGAAATAAATTTAGCTGCTTCTTAAAAATAGTTCTGCATGTTCCATAAGATCTTCCCACTTCTTGGTACAGGCGGCTTATACAATTTGTTGGCATATTTTGCATTATTTCACGAACGTTTGCAATAAGTTCTTCTGTTCTTACAGATGGTCTTCCTGCTCCTTTTTTGTGTTGTATAGAACCTGTTTCCCTAAACACAGCCACGGTTCTTTTGAGGCAATGATAAAAATCCCCAGCAATAAAACCGACGTTAGGAAAATGTTCGTGAAAATCGTCCATGCACAAACCCGGATTGTATTGCCACTCACCATTTACTCTAACCCTGTTTCGAAAATACGCTTTAACCATGAATGTTTTGTGCTGTTCTATAAAGCCCATTGTGTGAATTGTTCAAGAAATTGCAAAAATTAACGATGAATTAATTTACTTGTAACGACTGTCAAAGATAACGGAATAACTGATTGATTGTTAATTCAGGTAGTTACTGACACCCAACAGGTATTAAGCTCTTCGGCTAAGCATTACGTCCTTAGATGCAAAGCCCTCTTTGATGCAAATAATTTTTGCTCGCACGGTACCTAGTAATAGCGATAGGAAGTGAAAATAATTGTAGAACTTGTTAGAGGTGCTTATATGCTTTAAAAGTCTCCCACATAACTACATTCTTTTGAACTTGTAAATATTGTAAATATTGTAAATACTGTTTTGGGCATAGTGTATATTATACAAGCACTTATAGGTAGTAATTGTGATTGTAATTATAGTAAATAAGAGGATAAATGACCGAATGTAAGTAGCATGAAAGAGAGTGAATGAGAACAAAGAACTTGTAGAGCTTGACTTTTCGATCAGTGATAATGGCATATACCCAAAGTTAAAGGTTGGCTTTTGACTTACTTTTCCAAACAAACTAATAAACAATGCTATTAAAATAGCTAACTACATTGAAACCCTTTACACCAAAAAGAAGTCCCTTATGGTCATCGCCTTAAAAGCACCACTTCCTACCCAGAGTTTACAGACACTACGGCTATCCTAGGCTAGCTGCTTTGTCTAGGTGGTGACTGCTTCGCAGTGTAAACTTGGAAACTTTGTTAATAAATAGTAGAAATATTGTTAATATTTTTATATATGGATAAAATAAAGAGTTTTAAAATGAATGAATGAGGTCTGTAGAGTAACCGATTTAGTGGCAACATTTTTATATAATACATTTATGAATAAAATGATTTTTCTATTTTTACTTAACCGTCGTTCAAAATAGTGTGTATATAAATAGTTACCTTATAACGAATAAATCAGTCATAAATCCAATACATAAAAAAAGTTTTACTAATTTAAAGAACCATTACTGAAGGGAAATGGAAAAATATTTTATTGGTTTGCACACAAATAAAATATTTCTTATAGGTAATGGCTTTTTAAAAGTAGCAAACATTATTCCTTAGATCGAAAATACATTATCAAGAAAGTGTGTTAATGGAAAAAGCTAGCAAATACCAAAGTAACTACTTTTAAACCATTTATAGACCTATAAAGACGGTATTGTCGGTAGGAAAATTTAATTTAGGTGATTGAATAGAAAAAGAAAATATAATTTTTGTTTTCTGCAATAGGAAAATGCTATTTGACACAAATAAAACATCGAACTAAGAAGACCGCAGATTATCCGTCGCTGACAAATTCTTATAATATATCATGTGCTGTCTAATGTAATTCATATCCCTAAAAGAAAAATCTATATTAGCCGTATTTTTAGATAAAAGAGTGTAAATACACCGACATTTCTCAAACAACGATCTTTTATTTTTGCTTTTACAAAACAAGATTTGGTCTGCGGGAGTGTTATGTATGGCATTTTCTAAACATAGTGGTTAGGAGGGATTAAAGAAATAAATCATTGGTTTTTGAAAACAACTTTTGATTTAGGAGCTAGAGGAATGATATATCCCCCTATGGCATGTTGTTAATACTCTTGGAAAAAACCCATGGTGCAGACAGTAACCCACCTGGGTATGTCTGAGGCTGATCCTAATGGACTAGGAGACGCCTCGAATGCAATGTTTTGGTAGTGCGGATATTGTCCCGTTTGAAACCCATCTTAAACTGTAGCTCCCGCACTCAGGAAAATGAATGAAGGAATAACCCATATTAAATAAATTGCCAGTGTATCAAACCCGCTTTAGTGTTATATCAATTCCAGACAGGACCGATCCTAGCAGGTGTGCAGCGCGTGCACCGCACGCGGGCGGCCAAAACAAGGGGCGGCCGTAGGCCACAGATAGTTCTGTCAATCAAGCAAAACTTTTTACGAATTTCTCGAAATAAAAATAAAGTGACATTTATCAAACTATAAAAGATAACTTTAAATTAACGTCGAAGAAGAAAACAATATTTTTGTGAATTATTTCAAATGGATTTATTTATTAAAGATTTTCAATCAAACCAGCCAGCGCCAGTGGTGAAATTTCTAGTTTTTTGATGTGGTACTAGAGGTATATAATTACTTTTCTGCCTCCCCATATCGATGGGATTTACTCAAAAAACACGTGAAAACTCTTACTTTAAAACCGTTAAGTGAAACAAGATGGGAAAGTCGTATCAATGCCATATATCAGACCTCTAAAATTAGAGCTAAAAAACATTATTACCGCATTAAAGGCCTTAATTGAAGATCCTACCAGAGGCACGAAAACAAAAATGGGTGCTAAATCAATAATTAAAAGTCTTAAAACATTTAAGTTTTTGTGTTCAATTTTAATTTGGCATGATTTATTATCAAGAATTGATATATTGAGTAAAATGCTTCAAAATCCAAAATTAAACATCGCGGAATGCATTAAAGGCTTAGATAATCCTAAAAAATATTTAGTTTCCCAAAGATCTGACGATAATTTTAAAATATTTGTCGATTCAGCAACAACACTTGCTAGAGATTTAGGTATTGATCCCGAATTTCCCATCTCGAAGCTCAGAAAAAAAGTTAGTTTATTTGATTACGAGGGCAGTGATGAACCAGTTCTGCAATTCAAGATTGCTTTCTATTTTGCAGTTCTTGATTACGCGATCTCTTCGATAAATGAAAGATTTACCTTATTATCTGAGTGCTATTCAATATTCTGGTTTCTGTATGAGTTTCACACCATTTCTAATGATGACCTCATGAAAGCCTGCATGAACTTAGATATTAAGTTACAGGTACAAGAAGAAGGAACTATTGTGAAAGATATAGACGTTATACAACTCTTTAAAGAAATAACTTCATTTAAAGATATTTTTCCAGGTAAAAAACAGCCAATTAAGATACTAGAAATTTTAGTCAAAAATGATTTCTTTCCTTATTTTCCAAATTTTGCTCTAGCAATAAGGATTTTTTTAACCTTACCTGTTTCTGTGGCTTCAGGTGAAAGAAGTTTCAGTAAATTAAAAACTATTAAAAATTACTTGAGAAATAATATGACGCAAGAAAGACTTTCAGATTTGGCCATCATCTTTATTGAATCCGAAATCTCTGAAAAAATTGATCCCACCGCAATTATTGACAAATTTGCTTCTCAGAAGCCAGAAAAATTATTTTATACTGCAGACTGAGTGTTTCATTACCCTTAATAATTATTTTATAGTTAATTATTAGGTAGTCTTTGAGAAAGGACTGATTTATATAATTTTCGTTTCGCGAGATTTATGCTTTAGTACTTTTTGTTATTTTCTATTTTCTGGTAAATACTGTTGTTTTGCATTTCTAATTATAAAATGTCTATTTTTGCTTTAAAAGTAATATTTTTGTTTGTTTATTATTTTGTTAAAGTAAAAAGAAAAAAAGGTGTCGCTAATATAACATACCTATTGGCTGGCCCAAAAATAAAGTCTTTACCGTAAAATTTTATTTGTAGTTTGCATTTTTATTAATGTTTAACTTTTTACTCTTATGTACATACATGTAGATGAGTTTATAACGTCAACGTTAAGTATTACTCAAAATAGAAAAAAATCTTTAAAGGGGCGGCATAATAGGTCTTTGCACGCGGGCGGCCGATACCCTAGGATTGGCCCTGATTCCAGATTTGCTAGAATAGTATTTTTATTGATAGTAATCAATTCCATTAGCAGCACAGTCTTGTTGAATAATGAACTACTTTTAATTCAGCAATTTTGATAAGAAATAAATTGTATCTTCTCAATGCGACGCATTTTGTTCCCAGTAAAGCGCTTTCTCTACAATTAAGGAAGCAGAACAGCGTCCCCAAAAACGAACTGTACCCGTTAGAACCTATAATCCAACGAGACGTTGGTGGGGGTTCGTAGCGATCGGCAATCGCCGCGCGCCGTATTATTTGTTTTAAGGTATTTGTTGCACAGGTCATATTGTTGTTCGGAGTCTTCTAGTTTTCCTGTCTGAATTTGAATTTTATTGATCGTACCAATACCTGTTTACATTTTTACTGTGTATTAAAGTTTTTTTAAACTTTGCATATGCTTTATTAACCGTAGCAAGCAAATAATATTATAATTATTGTCAAATTTCATTACAACTGCCAGTAGGAACTAATACAGTATATAGAACCAGATTACTCCCCCAATAGAACTTGATAATTACTGTGAGTATTCAGAGCTATAATGGCTATAAACCATTCTATGGTTAACTCCTATTTCCTATTTGCTAAATGACCGTGATATTATTACTACACAACGATCTAGCGATTTTCGTTGTCTTACAGTAGAAAAACGCGTTGCTGTCACATATAGTATTAAACAGTTGTATAAAAAGTATGTGAATTTTTATAAGGGATAGTAGGCTTTTTCTCAGTGTAGTTCCCGTTTAGCTCAAATTATCCAGATTTAAATGTGCAATGGATGGCTTTTATGCCGATAAGCCCACATTTCAACACTAATACAACTACGCGTTTATTAATTAACTATCAAAATTTGAAAATATATATTTTTTAAACAAATTTTATTATTTAAAATAAAATATGGTAAAGAACGCCTGTATACAATTTCTAAAACAATGGCCTCGATCCTTTGTATCATATCAGACAACAAAATTTCATCTTAGCATCTGTGTCTTTTGCAACAGCGCCAGCAATTTCTCTAAAAAGATTTATAGACGTGTTGGGGAATTTGTATGAACTTTCTAAGATAAATTCGTAAACTACGTTTCGAATATAACATCGAATTAAGGTTAAAGTAACTTCAACTTAAATAAACGCTTTTTTCTCTAATAGGAGACGATGTTATTAGAGAAATTACTGACTTTTCTACTTTTGTAAAGAAGTTAGTAGTAATTAGCGACAAATAAACAGCGGTACTTAACACTTTTATCATACCATGGTAAAACGGCTTTTTAGAGGGGTTAAATAGAAAAACAGGATGTTTTTTAAACAAAGGCAGTCTTTTTATCGGGATGGTTTTAGCTGATGCAATTTCTTCTTAAAATCTTCAACGTGTGGCAACATCGCAAATGAGCATCAGAATTGCACAATAGGAAATCGCATGTGTTTTTAATCACATAAGCCATTGAATATCAAACTATATGAAGGCCATAATATGAGCCGATTTCCTAAATCTGCTACGTCAAATTCATAGATGGCACAATGAGTTCACCAACAAGAAAGCGACTAACCTTTTCACTGCTAAATTAAAACATTGTTGCCGCCTGTCTGTTTGACTTGCTGCATGAGTTTTTTAAATTTATTTTTATAGCTTATCGTAAAACTTGATTTCACCTATCCACGTCTAGACCTAAAAATGTACCTATTTTTAATTACTTTGTAGCATATAATATTTTCAACCTTTTGACGTCCCAACGTTAATTAAATGAAAACATATTGACCGCCATGTATTTTATTTCTAACAGAACTAAATGACGACTCTCACTATTCAAACCCTACCTAGGCTACAACGTATATGTTGGGTAAAATATGAATGATGTGCGGTTTGTATAACTTGGTTTTTATTTGCAATTATTAGTACTTTTCAAGATGGTTAAAATAAGTAGGTTTTTCTTTCTTACTTAAGAAACATTCAGTTTGTTTGTATTAGTGTATTACGTATTTTGCTATTTTTCGACGAAATAAAACCTATTTTAATTATACCTACTTGCTGTCGCTTTTTATCTACTTTTATTTGTTTAACATTTAATACCTAATGCAACGGTAAAATCATTATGAAAGTCGGTCCAATTACCCCGGAGTAATCAGCGTACATATTATTATCAAAAACATACATTCGGCAGGAATTGAGAACCTCCTATTTTATTAATGTCTGTTGAAAATGCTTGAATTCTTAAAAATTCCAATAAAATACGACATGCGGCAACACCACGACATCACATAAGTGAATTTGAGACTGTTGCCGAGGCGCTGCATTATAACGACAGATTTAAGGTTAGAGTTACGATCAGCTCCACAATGGCAGCCAAACCAGCTGCAATACGTCAAAAAATGGGTTGTCAACTTTTCTCGGACATCCGTCATTCTTATATAGTTTGATATTCAATGCATAGGCACATCCACGTGGTAAATAAAATCAAAATATTTTACACCCTTTGTATGTTAAGGATTAAGGGCCATCAGAGGTCAGGAAATTTCACGAAGTATGGTCTCAAGAGTTATAATATGCCGTGTCGAATAACCTGAATAGCCTTGTATAAAAAATACAAGCATTTACTTGCACAGGAAGAAATAATAACTACTTGTTATATTTCACAAATTTAATCAGTTTCCTGACACGTGTTTCGGCCCTTGCGGGTCATTGTCAAAGGAGTACAGAAGAAACTAAATTCTACGTGACATTACAAAGGTATTTATATTATATTATGGTAATTATAAACATGTCATAAAATTGAAATTAGAATTAAAAGATTGAATGGTCAACTGTGGGTTTTCCTAACTTTTAAAGGTACAGAAACATATTTAGTCCTAAATTAGTGTGCTATTAAGAATTAGGAAAGCGCCTGAAGGTACTTCGGTTTGATTATTAAAAACAATAAATTTTTTTTATAGCTATTATTTCTAGTAAATTTAGTTTTCTGCTTTTATTGTGTATGTATATGGGTTTTATGTTGTTAGAGATTGAGTGATTGTATAATAGGCAGTGAGCAGCCTGTTTTATTCTGTTTTTTTTTAAATTGATGTTTTGTGTTCTTTAAGCCTGGTGTCAAAATTTCTACCTGTTTGTCCAATGTAGATAGTCTCGCAGTTGTCGCATTCTATTATTTGGTAGACCCCACTTTGTAAAAGTTTGTTTTTAGTTTATATTTTAGCATTGGATATGTATTTGTGTAAGTTGTTGTTATTGACTTGTATATAGGAATGATATTAAGGTTTTTAAGTTTTTTGGCGATTTTTTGGCTTGTATATCTTATTGAGCAGTATTTTTCCTTATAATTACAGTGGGACGTTCTTTGTAGAGAAGTTTTTTCTTTATTATTTGGTGTATGATTTTTGTTGGATAACCGTTGTTTATGGTATTGTTTTTATGATATCTAATTCTTTTTTGTATTCGATGTCTGAGAGAGGAATGTTAACTAGTCGATGTACCATACTATTGAATGCAGCTAGTTTGGATTGTTGGAGGTGCTTTAAATCTGCGGGTATGACTATATCTGTGTTAGTTGGTTTTCTATAAATTTGGTAGGTAAATTGATTTTGTTGGTTTTTCATTATTGTGAGGTCTAGGAAATTAATCTTTTTTCTATGGTAAATTGAATCTTATGGTTTAGACTATTAAGAAGATTGAGAAATTGGTGTAATTGTCGGTCCGTACCGGTTCAAACACAAAACACATCGTCGACATACCTACGTCAAAAATATATGTTTTAAATTAGAGGATTTTTTATGTTAAATATTTTTTTTCTTCCTGTGCAATGGAACAACAGTTTCACCAAGCATGTAGCGCAACACAAATAATTATAGCATTAACTTTGTTAAAAATAACATAACAATAAACATACAACACATTTTTATCATGGTGTTAAGTTTGGCCAAAGTTAACGTAACAACCCACAAATCTTTGTGCGAAACGTATTTTATGGAACGTAAAATTTAAACGAATTGTTCTCCAGGGTCGAACAGATACAAACAATTCTTAAACAAAACAGGGCACTTTCAAAAATCATTATTAGTTTTTACGAATAAATGTGGTGCACCTAAACTACTTCGTTCTATATCGCCTTAGAACTGGTATTGGGGGCGTTAAAAATTGCATTTTTAAGAACGTTTGTAAAAAAATACCTTTAGAACTTTACAGTTATTTTTACTTTAAATATGACACACGACTCCTATGCATTCTGTAAAATCGATTAGATTTTATGCTCACCCTTCTTCGTATAATAAAAATGCAATAAGCATAAACAAAACCATTTGACTTGCTGTTAACTTAAACCGAACTTGACTGACAAAGCCAGAAAATCTTGGCGAAATTTATTTTATAGAGCATAAAGTTTAAAAGAATTGTCCTCCAGAGGCCGACTGATACAAACATTTCTCGGACATGCTCGGGGATGGATTTGCTGTTTTTAGTTTCAAAACCCGACCGGCATTCTTATGAGGGCTCTAAAATGTAAAGTAATACTTAATAAAATACATTTAAGAAATAGGCAGGGGAAGAGTGTGCAAAGTGACATACCCTTTATAAAAATAGGAAAATTCAATAGAAATTAACATTTATTTAAATAAAACCTAAACAAAACATAAACAACTCTTTTTCATCATCTCAAATGCAATTTAACACAAAAAAATTAAATATGTATTTTTGGTAAAAAAAAATAAACAAAACTTCATTTTACATTACCTGGAGAGTAAAAGGACACAACAATAGTGTTTGATATATTTACTCTATCCAAGGTTCGCAAACAAAATTTTTGGTATTTTTTTCAACCCCGGCACAATCGCCATGAGGTATCTTGAGTTATATAAATTTTAGATGCCTTTAGCCACCCCATTTCTCCATTATTAACAGCTTCTATTGCCTTTAACATGGAATCGGCATCAAATAAGCAATCCGCGATTGCCTATTCGACTTTCTTGCATATTTCCGCGACATCATCTATAAAAAACGCATATGTTATGTATCAATTTATGCTCGGGTAAAATTACATAGCATGTCGATTTGCCCTCTTATACCTATGTCATTTTACTCCAAACGAAAAAAATGTAAACCAATGCAATCCCAGTAGCAACAATCCTATAACTTATCGTAAAAACTTTAACTTACGAGTTTATTACAGTAAAAAGTTACAATAGATTTAAAATTTCGTCAAAAAATATTTTTACGGTTAAAAATATGCAAATCGAACGTACACCCTCCCCAACTGACGAAGCGGTATTAAATGTAATAGCAGCATGCTAATGACCCAAGCCACAATAGCATATTCGTCTCCTAGCACTTCCGAACGACGCGACGCGACGGTTCGTTTGTAAACAAGCACTGTGTCATTATACCCCACTATGTCATTTTGTCCACCCTTCCCCTATTTAAGTTTTTTGGAAGAAATAGAGTATTATTGCTGGTGATTAATTTCTAGATGTTAAAGTGATTGCAAAAAAAAAACAGATAGTTTTACCACTGTAATAGTGTTTTAATGTAGGATTAAGATAATATTTTTATCATTTAGGTACGTTTTTTTTTCTAGTATTTCCTGTCAAATTTTGAAAAAGCCAGTTTTAAAACATTTTCTCAAAATTTTCGCACTTGAATCTCATTAATTTTGGTAAAGAATTTTTGATTACCTTTCCAGAGAAGTATCACAAGTAGGGTAGTGCCATTTAAGTATTTTAAGTGGATGAGGGTAGTACTTTGTTCCCACGCGTTTATTTTCTTTCATTTAGCTAAAATATACCCATTGTAAGTTTTGAAAAATCCCCTGTATACAGTGTCACCAGTAAAGTCCGCATCATATGCGATTTTTTTTATTAAGAGCTTTATTCGAAATTTGACTATGGCATCAAGTTCTGCTTCGATCGAGATAAAAACTAAGCAAAAAATAGTAGTCACGTGATTCGCATTATCTGTCAAATTTTAATTTTTTCCAAAAAGTAATTCAAAAGTGGGGTTATTTCTAAAAATATCGAAAAAAGTTATTAGAAAAAGTTTTTTTAAATACAGTTTCTAGCTCACATGCAAAAGACAAAAAAGAACACAGTGTCTTCAGTAACGTGTTTTTTAAGTGGAAAATAAATTTTAGTTTAACAACATAAAGTTTATCTATTTTCAACGATTTTATTTAAAACCCCTATATTATAATTTATTATTAAGCTATGTCATAATGTTAACGTGTATTACTTTCAGACACAAACTACGTTTTTAAAAATACTTATTTTATGAAGTTACCTTATGCAGGGTCCAGAACAAATAAACTTTGCATCACATGCGACCAAATTTTAATAGCCCAACTTTGATTTTGTAGAAAAACACAGATTTAATATAGCGCTACTTTAAAGAAAATGTATCTGAAATAAATCATTGTCAAAACTAAGAAGTTTTATGTAGGTTGCGTTGAGTCCTATTTTACAAAAGTGCAATTTACAAAATATAGGTAAAAAATCAAAATTATCTTATGCAGCTGAAATTTTTCATGTGGGCTAGAAACTGCATTTAAAAAAACTTTATCTCATAACTTTTTTCGATATTTTCAGAAATAACCCCACTTTTAAATTTTTTTTTGGAAAAAAATAAAATTTGACAGATAATGCGAATCACATGACTACTATTTTTTTGCTTAATTTTCATCTCGATCGAAGCAGAACTTAATGCCAAAGTCAAATTTGGAATAAAGCTATTAATAAAAAAAATCCTATATGATGCGGACTTTACTGGTGACACTGTATATAGATGGGTCATTTTTGCAGATATAAAAAATATATAATATATATTATATTGTTGATGAAGATATACCTTTTAATGCAAACATTCGCATTGTTCACAAACCTTCTATAATATTAGGACATTAGTTAGAATTTGTACCACAAATTATTCACACCGAGTAATTTTACAATATACAGTCTCTAAAGATAACCACAGTTTTGAATGTATAAGCCTCGGTATAAACCTCGGTGCTACGATTATAACATATGAAAGCTGGAGTTCCGGAGTTCGCGAAACTAGAACTTATCATCACCGTCGATTCTTGGTAAACTGTGTTGTAAAGTTGATTGAAAAGCCTCTTAATATTCGGGACGAGTTTGATGTGTTGGTTTATGAAAACTCATTAAGCATATTGCCCAGGTAAACTCAAAGCGAAGTACCTTCCTAAAGAAATATATATTGTACGAAATATAGTCAGCTAAAGGTTAAGCTATAAAAGTGTTTGCATTACTTAGTAATAAAGAATACATTTATTTAAAAAAAAAATTTGTTGTCGTGTTGGTTGGTTGGTTGGTTGGTGTATGCCACCAGCTCCTTTCACTGCAACCTCATAGCTGAAATCTGCATTTAATTGGTCCATGATATGGTAAATTCCTATTCTTTGTAGTCTGAAGCGATTTTTTTATCTATCTCGCATTGCATGTTGCTAGCAGTTGTTTTTTTTACCTAAGTATCTGTAGGAATGTGTTTTTTATGTTAGTATACGATAATGTTTCTTTATTTCTTTGCTCACTATTATATTTTTTTATTATTTGGGTTACCTACATACCTGTATTTTATGTATAATAAAGTCTTAGTTAAACTGTATTGAAACACTTCACTGCTTGCCATTCCCCCAAATGCCCGGGTAATACCGAGCAGGCACTCATTTTTATTTTTTTGTGTTAATGGACATTACAAAAAGAAATGTTTAATTTCCAATGTTGCAATAGTTCGTGTATTGTATTAACACTCCTTATACAAAAAATTACGTCAAGGATAAAAATAGTTAATAATTTAAGAGTACTTCTGCTTAGGTGCGCGGTATTCCCCCGGTCTCCCCTAATCAGTTCCATTAGCAGCATAGTCTTGTTGAATAATGAACTACTTTTAATAAGTAATTTTGTCAAGACATAAATTGTATCTTCTCAATGCGACGCATTTTGTTCCCAGTAAAGAGACTTCCCTACAATTTAGAAAGCAGAACAGCGACCCCAAAAACGAATTGTATTCGTTAAAACCTATAATCCACCAAGACGTTAATGGGTGTTCGTAGCGATCGGCAATCGCCGCGCGCCGTAGTATCAGTTTCAACGTATTCGTTGCGCAAGTCACATCGTTGTTCGGAGTCTTCTAGCTGTCCTGTCCGAATTTGAATTTTATTGATCTTACCAATACCTGTTTCAATTAATTTATTTTTACTTTGTCTGTAAGTTTTTTAAAACTTTGCATGTCAGATAAAGCCATAGAAGATTCTTATTTCGCACAACCCATCATAAGTATTCGACTTTATAAGCTATGGACAAATTTTACGATCTCAGTAAACCATGTTACCTAATATATAATCACATGCAATGTTAAACGACAACAACAATATCACACTAGAAGCTAGCTAACTATTTGAGAACTATAGTATTGATTTTTTAGTGGTAAGTATAAATATGCTTTATTAACCGTAGCAAACAAATATTGTCAAGTTTCATTACAACTGCTAGTCAAAACTAATAGACTATATAAAACCAGCTTACACCCCCAATAGAACTTGATAATTACTGTGAGTATTCAGAGCGATAATGGCTATAAACCATTCTATGGTAGCAATAACTCCTATTTCCTATTGGCTAAATTAGCTTGATATTCAGTACACAACGGTCTAGAAGTCGTTGTCTTACAGAAAGCGCATTGCTGTCGCATATAGAACTAAACAGTTGTATAAATAATAATATGTGAACTCTTATAAGAAATGGAAGGTTTTTTCTCAGTGTACACTTTTGGCCGTTCTAGATCCACTAGTGTACCAGACCAGGTATTTTGCTAATGATGGAGGGATTCCTTTTGCCCATAGCAGAGTCGCCAGCGATATTATATTATAGTCATACTTTGCATCTTGTATCCAATTTTCTCGGGGTCTTATTTTAATTCAATCCTGATGGCTTACGTATGTTGCCTACGTAGTTGCAGTACGCAGTGCACACTCGTATATATTTACGGTCTAAGTCTCCAGGTTTTCTTTCTGCATCTTTATATGATATAGTTTTGCTTTTTACTAGTTTGTTAATTCCAGGTAAGATTAGCGTCTAGAATCTAGTCGTAGCGTCAAATGGGGTGAAATTGATTTTATGGGGAGACTTTGATAACAGGTAATATTTTGTTAAATAAATTTAAATATCCCTCAATTATAATCCGCGGACATCCGCGCCATGCTCAGTCGAAAGGGTGAAGTTTCGCCATTGTTGTGTCCTTTTAGCATGCCGGTAAGTGTTTGTTACAATATTTTTGTAAATATTCTATAATAATACTGCAAATTAGGGTTAAATTGACACTGTCTAAAATTATAAGTTATTTCATCAGTTTTTAGCAATCTTATTAAAAAATCGGTTATTTACGATGAGGTGGTTTCTACTTAACCTCATTTCATGTAAAATTCGGCGCCAAATATGCTTGGTTGAAAACTATTAGTTGATATATCATGCGGGGTCACTTTGATAACACTTTCGAGGTGAGATTGATAGTAATTTATATATGAATCTGTTGATGTTTTTGAACGTTAATTTTGTGTTAAAATGTGTTAATTTAAGTTCTGTAATTTTTATATTATTATGAAATAAAGTTTCCTTTTGACATCATAACTAAAGTATAATTTTCACTTTTGCGAGGATATTTTATTAAAATTTAATTCTTAAGCTGAGTGATAAGGGGTGACTTTGATAATGTCTGTAAACTTATGGATTTTCAAAGTCACCCCATGCGCACATAAAATTGATAAAAAAATATATATTAAGAGTGAGGGAAAAAGTGTTACATTGATAACTCTTAGATCCAAAGCATTCGTTGTAATGCAAAAAAACAGTGCCTATCAAAGTCACCCCAATTTGAGCATAACTTTGATAATGAGGTTATTATTTATTTTCTAGCAAAAAAAAACAATTTTTGAAGTTTGTTTTAAGCCTGGAGGTCTTCATTCGGCATAGTGCAAATACATTATATTTTTTTGGAGCAAAACTAGGTGTACTTTTCTTGTAATTTACATATTAATCAAAAAAGCTAACAATTTCACCCCATTTGACGGTACCTAAGTCTTCAGGATTGCTATTTTACCTCGCTAACAATTTTGATCTATTCGTCAAAGATTTTTAGGTTATTGTAGTGATTTAGATTGTAAAATTGTGGTCCGGCTAGGTACCAGAATTTTGCAACAATATTTACAAAACTATTGTAACATATTTATTCTAGCACTTAAGCTAACGTGCTTTAACGCTAATTATTTAAGCCAAGAATTATTATAAAGTTTGAACGACCGAAACCGAAACAATACTAAAAAAACCAAAACTTTATCCCCGAAGTTTCAAAGGTCAGTTAAGCCGCGGTAAACTCTGCAAACTAAATTTGATACCAGGCGTCGCGGCGCTTTGTTTCCGAAAGTTGTTTAGAATTGCAACGGACCGTCGGTTTTTGAACCGGAACCCGGCGTTGCCGATTTGTGGATATAAAATATTTATTTGTAATTTAAAATTTTCCTCCTGAAACTCGTGACAAAGTAAACTGTCTAAATCGTTTTAAGGTGTGAAAGTTCATTACTACTTAAGTAGGTTGTCTTATAAAAAACATAGTCTCGAGTTGGTAGTATTTTTAAATAGAAAACCAGAAAAAAATACTTACAGGGCAATTAAATTAATATTCAACAAAATCAACATTAGTTGATTTTTGAGTTATAGTGTACATTATTTAAAAAGTGACAACACTGTAGGAAAACCATACGTTGGAGGAAGCACAGGCTTATCTTTATTTAGCTCTCTGCTATTTGAATGAAATTTACCTTTTGCTTTGAACTTGAACCAACTGAATAATAAACATAATATTTTATTTATTTGGCTGAAAAGCGTATTAAAAGGATTGGTGCAACTTTTCTATCCTTTTTTATAAAAATATATAATAAATGTGTCTTTAGCTATTTTAGTTAGAGAGTTTATGCCCTAGCCATAGTGAATATTAATATTAAATTTTATTTTAAAAAAAATTATTTCAAGCAATTATTTTTAAAGCGGCTAGAAGTTCTCGTAACATCTGCTTCTATCTAGTCTTTATCAGCCAAAACAGCTTAAATTTCAATAAATTTTCGAAGCTAAAAATTTTAAAAGTTTCCAAGAACCTTGAAACTGTCATGAAAGATAAGGGGGCAGATTTTTCTTTGTAGGATTACATATTACTTTTTCTTTTTATTTAAAAACTTCTCTACCTCAGTTGCTAGATTATTATAGGGCATCTGTTTATATCCTTGTTTAACTCACTGCAAAAAATGCAGAATAATTGCTGCAGATTTATATTTAATTTAAAAAAATATGACCATATGTCGCTAAAAATATGTAAACTCAATTGGTTGAATATGGCGAATATATTTCAACTCCTATAATTGACATTTGTATACAAATTATTAAAAACATCAACACCTATGTACTTAAGATCTGATTTAGTTTTTCGAAAATACATTCAAAATGTTTCAGTTCGATCAAATACACTCACGATGCCCCTTGCCCCAACATAAAAAAAAACTATTTTTCAGCGAGGATTTACCTACAACGCGGTAAAATATTTTAATACCTTTAATTACACTGGCCGACAAAAAAATGTTTTTTTGTTGTAACACAAAGCTAAATAGCATCTTGTGTTAGAATGGACCTATCCAAATACGAAAATGAGAAAAAAAAAGTTGTAACACGTAACGTTTTCTTGTTACATTTATAGTACCACATTTAATGTTACAATATTTAATATCTATTGAAAAAATAATTTAAGAATTTTCTAACTGTGTATATCGACTATATTTAAATTTTTACACCTACTAAACATACCTTACATCTAAGAAAAACACAAACATTACAAATATTAACTGAACACACTAATTTAATTTAATTTTTTCCTTTTATGAGGGGTCATATCTTCTCTTTTCAAAAACCAACAGTAATCACCCATCATGGCTGGATCCCATCGTCCTTGATAGCGAATTTTCATTGTCCTGATATCCTGGTGGAACCTTTCACCCTGCTCGTCACTGACAGCTCCCAAATTGTCAGGAAAAAATTACAGATGGGAATGGAGGAAGTGAATTTTTAATGACGACCTTCGGGCACCAAGCGATTTTTAGGAATCTAAAAGTTCATCAACTAACTGTTGATAGTTTGCATCCATATTGTTACCCAAAAATCCCCTTACTATACTAACAAATGAGTTCCATGCTCTGAGTTCCTGCCTGGTAAGCTTCTCTGTAAAGTTGACATCGTCCAGCAATTTTCTGATTTGTGGCCCAATAAAAATGCCTTCCTTTAATTTGGCATCACTTAACTGGGGAAAGACTTGTCTTAGGTATTTGAATCCATCACCGTCTTTATTCGTAGCTTTCAAAAAGTTTTTCATCAGCCCAAGTTTAATGTGAAGAGGAGGCAGAAGGACTTTTTTGGGGTCTACAAGAGGTGCAAACTTAATATTTTGAGATCCCGGCTGAAATTCACTTCTTTGTGGCCAATCTTGTATTACATACTGCTGATCTACTGCACGACTGTCCCACAAACAAAGAAAACAGCAATATTTTGTAAATCCTCCCTGAAGTCCTACTAAAATTCCTACAGTTCAGGTAATTTTTCTGTTATAAAATGCATCCATTTTAACCGTCCCCTAATTAAATTGACTACCTGCTAATGTAAAATGGTCTTATTAAGCTATTGAAAAATGGTATGTATTGGGGCTTTCCGAATATTTTTTCTATTATTAGAAGGGTATTTCCATTTTAAAAATAATGAGCTGACCTGTGTTAGAAAAATCTTGTCGGCCAGTGTAATTACTCACTTGCCCCTCTTTAATGTTGTTTTGTAATAGAATAAGAAAGTCATTTCTGGAGAAGCAGGCGAATCCTAACGCTGAGGGCTTAGTTTCTGTGATTTTAATTTTCAGTGACGGTTTCATTACTAAATCTAGAACTGCTGTTTTTTTCTAGAGCGTACTGTACTGCACATTATGTGTGCCAACGGTGCATATTTATTACTATTAGGGCTCATTTTATTATTATTATTATATAATTTATGACTCACTATATTTACTATATATTATATTGTCAGATTACACAATATTAATTATTTATTTTGTTTAAAAATGGTTAACGTTGAGTAGCTGATATTCATCAGCTAGACTTTGCCCTTTAAAAATTATAATTTACAATTTAATAAAGACTATTATTATTATTATTATTATTATTATTATTATTATTATTATTATTATTATTATTATTATTATTATTATTATTATTTTAAAACAAAATAATAATGTAAAGTAACCCTGGAGAATTTGAAAGCATTGAATGTCTAGTTAAAAGGTTTTTTATACTTGATTAGTACATAATGGATAACATTCAACCATTGTGAGTTTATAAAATCGAATAAAGAAAAAAACAAGAACTTAATCTAAAGAAGATGAGAATAATTTTAATTCTTATAAGATGGTATTTAGCATTTGGGGTTTTTCAGTTTTTTTTATGAATTTGATATTTCAGTCATCCGACATTCGTAAATTCGACAATTTAACGTAAACACGCTCTATCAGTATACGGACACACCTTAGACTGTACTTTTATTTTATTTCTCCGTTCTCTAATTCCACACATTTGCTATAAATCACGGAACTTTAGAAATATAGTCGCAAGAAACTATCGAGAAGTAAATAATATCTTCCGACTCATTGTGCACGCTCCGCCATTGAGTTGCCACACAAGAACGTAGAAAGATGAACGTGTTCCGGTGTGACGTTATTATGCTTCCCCTACTTTCATCACGTGTAGTTTAGGAGACATTATCTTATACAGTAGAAAAGGCGCTTTAGTTAGTATAAGCAATACAGAGTGCATACCGTATTATAGTTGAGAAAAAGCTAGAAAAATTTTTAAAAATTCTATCCATCATTTAATATTATTTATATTATGCATCAACAAACTAAGGGGGGTGTTCGTCGATTCACAAGCTTGTTTGCCGACTTTTTTGAAGACGTTTTTGTAGCAAAAAGCTATTGGTATAAGCAATACCGGATTTACTCCGACAATGGAGAAAGTCTGTCCATTTTATATTGAGAAAGATATTAATAAATAATGTCACAAAAACACATCAGTATATTTTCTACTTTTAATATGTATTGCATTAAAGCACAATTATGTCATCGATGTGTGAAATTCCTTGAATTCTCTCAAAAGATACGCTACTGATTAGTTTTTCTTTACACAAACAAGTTATACTGAGGCAAATCCATGACTGGGTCAAAGACTGTGATAAACAGTTTTGACAGGTTCAAGCTTTCTCAGTATTAATAGTTCATTCGGGGGTATAAGCTTGTTCCGAACTTATTTAGGGATTCACAATGATTAATAATTCAAATAAGTACCTCTACCTATTTTCAATAAATATCTTCCCAAATAATGGTTTTCAGCATCCGTGTAAAACTGCTTATTTAGTATGTTTCACTGCTTGGTCATGTGATACGCTAAAACCCGACATAAGTGTTGTAGGCGTTATTGTTACATTACAAGTAAGAAAATAACAATATTACATAATATATTACATATACAGGGTTGCCCATAAGTCTGGAATAAAATTAATATACCCTTAACCTGTAACTTTTGGGGAAAATGCTCGGCCAGTTTTATATATTCTCTCATTTTGACGTTATACGTTTTGTTTCTTTATAGACATTGTTGTCAAATATATGACGACATCGAACTTTTTTTTTTTAGAAATATACAGCTTCTGATACATCATTTGAAATTTAATATATTATACAGTATGCTCATAAATTTATGACATTTAAAGGTTTTTGTAGATCCCACTCCACGCAATTATACCGTATGTTATTAGAGATTCTACTAAAGTCTTATATATGGAGAGTACTGCCAAATATTTTAACTTAAAATATAAAAATTATGTTTGTGAATGTGCTCCCCATTTAAGATGTTTATCAATAGTAATTCCTTAATATTTTGTTGAGTTTATCTCACAGAGAACTTCTTCAAGATTTTCAATTTTTATATTGTTAACATTTGGACGATTAGAAGAAGTAAGAGATAATGCTATGTAATTAGTTTTGGAAGTATTCAAGGATAATTTAAAAAAATCCAGCCAAATCTTAAATTTTTTTGATACCATCCTTATCTGACTTTTTCACTTGAGTCCAAGTTTCACCCTTGACTACCACAGCTGTGTCGTGAGCATATGATATGACTATTCCGTTATTAATACGTCATTAGCTAAGTAATTTATGTAGATAATAAATAAGATTGATCCTAAGACGGTACCCTGAGGTATTAGAAATTTTACGGTTAACGGATCACTGTGTATATTATCGATTTTCACTATTGTTGACGTAAGGGAGCTTTCAAAGATATTTAACACGGTGCAATTTACGCCATATGAATGTTATGTATAATACTTACCATCATTTAATTTTTATTTCAATAGTAATAATTTGCCATTAAAAAGTCTTTCGCTGATAAAAAAAAATATATTACACAAAATTGAAAATTAAATATTCCTGAAAAATATTTTCAAAGTTTTCTAAAACTTAGAAATTGCATTAACTGTAACGAAATATAAAACAAATTTTACTTTAAAAGACTTAAGCAGACACTTACCATTTTTGCCATTATTTTTCTGCAACAAGTCCGTACAAAAGACTAAAAACTTTTTATACTTTGTTGCATTTTCCTCTAAAGCTTTTTTAATTTAAGTTTTTTCCCATTTTAAATAACTTTAACGCAATTCTTTTTATCTGATATCTCCGTCGTGTCTGAATAAAAGAAAAATAATTCTGCGCAAGTTTTATAAAAATCTTAATTGCTTTTCGCTTGTTAGGATTACTTCATCGGCCCGAATTAAGGGAACTTATGATTAAATCCTAAATGAAAAACAGCTTGCCAACTTTTCCCTGTTAAAAAGTTTTATACCTTGTGTAACAAGTTTGCAAATTATATGCGTTCTTTTTAAATTGCAGAAGATTGCTTACAGATACAGGGTTAGAATTGCTAGTTTTATACAAGGGAAATTATTGAAACAGTTTTCTCCCTGCATTTAAAAGGAACATCAATATTCTCTGTCATTGATTTTATCGTCTGCATTAACATCTACTGAGGTGAACTTTCCCATTTCTTAACGTATTTACTTGACCTCAATTTTATTTGGCTCTGTATAATAAAACTGAAATTTTAGAAATTCATTCGTTTATATCGAAACAATCCATTTGTCTTTTAATAACTATTGTAGGTCGTGCGAAATGGACAGGAAGATATTGTTTTCAATTCAATAATTTCATGTACCATATATTGCTTATTTTTCTTTTAAGCTGACGCTGGGCCAAAATGTAAAACTTTAAAGACCCACATGTATAAAGAATAAGTTTATAGAAAGAAGACAACATGAACATATTTATTATATTATTAAATTTTAAATAAACTTATTATTATTATTATTATTAAATTATAGCCTTTTTGTCCGCTCTCACCACAGCACGGTGCATCTCACTGGATATTGCTTTAATATGAAAGTATTCCCTTAAATTGGTAAGTTGGTTAGCATGTCTCGCCACTAGGTCGGGAATACCTCGGCCTCCCATTTTTCGAGGTAAGTGAAATCTCTCTATAGAGGAACGAGGGTGGTGTGCTTATTATTATTATTATTATTATTATTATTATTATTATTATTATTATTATTATTATTATTATTATAATTATTAATATTATTATTATTATTATTATTATTATTATTATTATTATTATTATTATTATTATTATTATTATTATTATTATTATTATTATTATTATTATTATTAATATCCGGATCTTGGTTTGCCTCTCGGCTATACGGTTGGTTGTATGATTACTACCCTAGTCCGTGCGAGCAAAAATTATTTGCATCAAAGAGGGCTCGGATTAAAAAACGTAGGGCTTGACTTAGATCACAATGATATGGGGACGATATATCTAGGTTAAAATTTTGTCAAATTCATATTATGACATGATATTCCAAACTAATGAGGAATAAAATAATTAAGTAGACAAATACAAATTTATTTTTGTTGTTTACAAAATTAACAAAGTAAGAATATACAGAAAGAAAAAGAAAAATAATTACATAAATTCCTGAAATTGGCCACCGCCATGCTATAAGCATAAATTCACACGTCTCTTCATATTTTCGAAAGTATTGGCGAGCATCTCTGGAGAAATGTTACCACATTCTTGGATAATCCTTTCTTGTAATTGCTGATCGAAAACTGATCAATCTGTCGTCGAAAAAATTGCGTAAGCAGGTAATAGTTTCGGCGGCTGATGGGCGGTTGCACCGTCTTGTTGAAAATATCCAAAACGTAGTTCGTCGTCAAGTAATTGCTTCACAAATGGATTCAAAATATTGTCTCTATACCGCTGTGCTGTAACTGTGTCGTGGAAAAAAATAGGACCAACAATTCTTCTTCGGGAAACAGCTAACCAGATACCAATTTTTTGAGGGTGCAATGTGAACTCTACAAAAAAAATGGGGATTTTCATTACTCCACATGCGTGTATTCTGAGAATTCACATAACCGGATAGGTGGAACCAGGCTTCATCCGAAAAAAATGTCAGATCTAATAAATCATTTCTTTCCAATAAATTTTGGGTAAAGCATTGAGAGTAATTCCTGCGATCTGCAGCTTGTATTTCTTGGAATACTTGCACTTTATAGGGAAATAAATTTAGCTGCTTCTTAAGAATAGCACTGCATGTTCCATAAGTTCTTCCCACTTCTTGGGACAGGCGTCTTATATAGTTTACAAGTACTTCTGTTCTTACAGATGGTCTTCCTGTTTCTTTCTTGTGTTGTATAAAACCTGTTTCCCAAAACACAGCCACGGTTCTTTTCAGACAATGATAAAAATTCCCAGCAATTAAAGCAACGTTAGGAAAATGTTCGCGGAAATCGTCCATGCACAAACCCGGATTGTTTTGCCACTCACCATTTACTCTAACCCCGTTTCGAAAATACGCTTCAACTATGGTGCTGTTCCGTAAAGCCCATTGTGTGAATTGTTCAAGAAATTGGAAAAATTAGCGATGAATCAAATTACTTGTAACGACTGTCAAAGATGACCGAATAACTGATTGATTGTTAATTCAGGTGGTTACTGACACCCAACAGGTATTAAGCTCTACGGCTAAGCATTACGTCCTTAGATGCAAGGCCCTCTTTCATGCAAATAATTTTTGCTTGCACGGTAGTAGAAGACCTACGTTGTCCACGGAGTACCTGAAAGTCAAAGTAAGTCTGACAACTTCATTTATATCACAGTCAGTGTTGCCTGGCTAGTTAATACTTGATTAAAATCGTCGTGAAATTCGACATTATTGTATGAACTGCTGATAATAGTTTATTTTCAAAAACAGTGTTCCACTAACAAAGTGTTCCATTAATGGTCTAAAGAAATAGTACTCCCATTTTATTGAAATAATTAGTATACTTAACACTAAGTAATAAATTTTAAAACATTTAAACATCCATACTAGGATATGTTTCTTTAATTTTGGTCCTTAATTTTTCAAGAAAGTGCCTGGCATTTTCTTCTTTACTTTTCAAAAATAAAGTTTTATCTTTTCTTGCATGATAAAATTGGGCTTTTTTCACAATTATATTTTTTGAATACCTTTTCTCCGTTGGTAAGAGCATTTTGCTAAGTGCTTCAAGAATAGTGGATTCTCTGTTATTTTTTGTGTCCTCAGTTGTCATTATAAAACTGTACATTCTTGATGCTTTTCCGGATTCTGCTTCAAAAATTGCACTGACCTCAGTAGCTAACTTCTTCTTCGACGACATGGTCTTATTTGTGTGTCTGGGCGTTAAATCGCCATCGGACACTTTACCTAAAAAAATAATTAAATTGTACCGGGTGAGTCAACGATTGCGCGGAGTAGCTTTATGCCTTGAAGATAAAATTTGTCGATAATAAGCTTTTGTATAAAGGTATGATTGGATATCTGGCACATTTAAAAAATATTTTGAATTATACAGGGTGCGCCCAAAAAGCGGAACAAGAAAAAATGTAACTTTTTCAAATTGAACACCCTGTATATTTTTGCATTTTTAAATTCCACATAAAATTATAATTATTTTTTATTAAATGCATTATTAGTCTATACTTCATAGTTTCCGAGATATTGACTCTCGAAAAGTGACATTTTTGAACTTTGACAGCTTCTAACTTTCTAACAGTACGTCTTAGAGCAAAACGGCTTACATGTCCCTATCTTCAATTTTTAATCTTCCCAAAAAATTAACTTCCGATTAAACCGGAACCACTATATTTCCTGCTTTCGAATTACATCCGGTTTAACCGGAAGTTGATTTTTTTGGGAAGATAATACAAATTGAAGATAGGGACATGTAAAGTGTTTTGCTCTAAGACGTACTGAAAGTTAGAAGCTGTCAAAGTTCAAAAATGTCACTTTTCGAGAGTCAATATCTCGGAAACTATAAAGTATAGACTAATAATGCATTGAATAAAAAATAATTATAATTTTATGTGGAATTTAAAAATGTAAAAATATACAGGGTGTTCCGTTTAAAAAAAGTACATTTTATCTTGTTCCGCTTTTTGGGCGCACCCTGTATAATTCAAAATATTTTTAAAATGTGCCAGATATCCAATCATACCTTCATGCTAAACCTTATTATCGACAAATTTTATCTTTAAGGCATAAAGCTACTCCGCGCAATCGTTGACTCACCCGGTACCTCATGCCATGGGCGTCTTATTCGGCTTTAAAATACAAGATTCTAGCAACTTTTAACCAGAGAAAAATAAATACCACCGATGATTCTGTCAAACATCCGGTTGATATTTATATCAGCTGATGTTGGTTATACATTTCGATTGCATGATTCGTAAATTTTTCTTTTAAACATACAAAATGCAGTTGAGTTAACGGTTTCAAACATTTGAGTAGTTCTGTTAGTCGTGATAAATGTAGAGACTTGCATTGAGAGAACTTGTAATATCTGTAGAAACGAATATACAAAAATACAGTGATCGGCATAAAGTTTGCCTCATATAAGCAACACTTTATCGATTGGTTATTAATGGGAAAATAAGGGTCACAATGACTACCTAAGTCAAAATGAGACCCGTTACGGTTACCTGATGTCCAAATCTCGTATAAATCTGGTCGCCATCCAACTGTTCCTATTACGTCTTTCCGACAATTATCCAATATCCATTTTTCCAATACGTCAACTGGGATTCTCTTGATGGCTGGAATTCGCTCAATATGTTCTGAACGCAATTTATTTAATAGATATTCTTGACTACCACTTGTTTCAATCAAAATCTGAAATATCGGATACATCATTAGTGAAACTTGAATCATATATTACAAATTGCAGCTTGGCTTAGAAACTAGGCTAGTGACTTGACTATTCTAAATAAAATACATTGGTGTGTCATGGTGTCAATATTATATTTTTGCTGCAACCTGGCCCTAATTTAATAGCCATGTATTTTAAATGATAAAGCTTAGCCTCCATATTTAGTCCAATTATCTACAACCAGAACCAAGAATTCTGGAGTAAACAAGTTAAAAGTTTTATTATATTGTATATATATCTATAGACTCCCGAAAATATCTTTACCAACTCACCTGTTTATACAGATCCCTGTGAAATGGATCAATATTAGTTATTTCGGTCAAAAGTTTAACTGACTTTGGATCATTATAGTCATATATAACCCTTTTTCGGGGATTGTAAAACCCGTCTCCTGAGTCGTAACATCCTGCCTGAATTTCCCTGGGAGGATTGGGTGCATTTGTCAAATACTCCCGTCCAGCTGGTGCAAGATCGTAAGAGACTTCGATTTGGAATCGTCGGTCTGACATTCTGCTATCATTGCTGTCAAATGGAATGTCATCTAAAAAAATCATTGAAGATGACGATGGATGCATTCAACGAAAAAAGAATTCATTAATGTTTTTCTGTCCAATAAATTTTTAAACATTATATAATTATAGGCAGCTAGGTAAGTATAGCGCCCTTACAAGTAGATTCGAATAAGTATAGCGGGAATGAGGGCAGGCAATGAAATGATACAATTGTATTTCTCCCAACGTTTCGTTATATATTAAAACTTTTTAAGGGTCAATAAAAAGGTCTTTAAGCCTGTATATTCATTCTGTAGAATACGACAACACATTTTCTCGAACACATATTGGACACCTGTACATATCCTAACTGTCAGCATCAACTTGTACCGGGTGGTCAAATAAGCGAGGACGTCGGCTTTATCTCGGAAACCATTAATCGTACAACTTTCGGAAAGATTTTTTTATGAGTAAAGTGGTCAAGAGAAATTGCTGGAAATTACTTTTAAGTTCCTTATTTCGCCGCAAGGGGGCACAATTAAAAATTGTTTTTTTTTATTCTAAATTTCTCCGAAAATTCTCAGATGAAGGTATAACTCTGATTACATCATTGGAAAGCTTAGACAATTCTGCATCATTTTGGTTTAAGGCTCATTGGCGTACCGACCTTGATAAGAGTGGGAGAAGCTATTGAAAGTGTAAACATTAAAATCGCTGTAACTTCTAAACGACATCCGATTTTACTAAATTTAAGCTTGTTTGGAAGGGGAAAATAAGTATCTTCAATTACCATATCCAATAGTACACGATAGTGTTTAATAAAATTTCTAAAGGGCGCAATTTGTAATAATAACAGGTTTTTCGATTTTATCCCGAAAATTCATATCATACGGTATAACTATGACATTGCATTATGCACTATGCATTATTTAATGTCAATGTTGTTGTCAAGTTCGAACGTCGCGTTTTGCCTTTTTTCCTGCAAAGTTTTTCGAAAAAATTACTTCAAATGAGTGATATTGACGAGTCTTTGGATATTGAACAAGCTGCTGAAGCTGCGCTATCCACGTTAGTACCCGAAAAATCGAAACATTTATACGAAAAAACCTACGACAACTTTGAAACCTGGGCCAAAGAAAAACATATTGAGAACTTTACAGAAAAGGTATTACTAGCCTATTTCCTCAAGATATCCACCACCTTAAGGCCGTCAACTTTGTGGAGCAAATATTCGATGCTCCGCATCATGATTTATCTGAACAAAAACATAGATATTTGCAAATTAACAAACCTTATTGCATTTTTAAAAAGGAAAGGTACCGGATATCAGCCAAAGAAATTAAAAATATTTACAAAGCTGGAAATAGAACGCTTTATAAAACAAGTTGATGATAAAGAATTCCTGTTAGCCAAAGTTGTTTTAATCGTTGGAGTATTTGGAGCATGTAGGAGGGAAGAAATCACATTTTTGAAATTAGATACTATCAAAGATTGTCAGTCGTGGCATCAATTTTTTAGATCTATTTCGTAAGTACGCAAAACTTCGTCCACTGAATACGACACATCAGCGATTTTTCTTGACATATTGAAGTAGTAAATGCTGTACCCTGCCAGTTTGAATTAATACAATTGGGGGTATGCCAAAAAAATAGCAGAATTCCTTGGACTCCCCAACACCAACGAATACACTGGCCATTGCTTCCGGCACAGCTCTGCAACAATGTTGGCAGATTCTGGAGCGGACATGACACTTTTAATGCGTCATGGAGGTTGGCGATCAAGCTCAGTTGCCGAGAGTTATATAGAAAATTCCATTGATCAAAAAAATGAAATAGCAATAAGAATCATAGGGCAGAAAGATACGCAAAATACAAAAATAAAAGAAGTTCACTCAGAAACAGAAGTTAGCAATGTCAGTACTAGCAGTTTATCCATTCCGACTACTAATAATTACATTGCTCTTAAAGAAGAGAAGCTAGATGCCTCTAAAATTCAGTTCAACAGTTTACATAATTGTACATTTAACATATATAATAAATAGATATTTTCATTGATTTTAATGTTTCATTTTTACTTTTAGGCACTAGTGCCTAAAACTGTCACATTTAGACCCTAGTGCCTAAAAGAGTGTCATTTCGAAATTCTAATCAATATCGAAATCTGTCCATTTCTTTCACAAAAATAGGTTTTAGAGGATTTGCCTAAAATTATTATTTTATAATTCTTATATTAACAGATAATTACAGGGCACAACGTACAAATAGACTGAATAGTTTTCAAAAAGGGCGGATAAGTGATAAAAGGGAAAAAATCACATGTAACAAAGTAGACCAGGTACCTTTAAAAATGGTAAAAAGTAAAAAAAAATAATAGTAGGATAAAACCCATTGGAAAAGGAAGAGAATATAACAAAAATGATAGGAAAAATAATTTACGGGCGATCCGAGGTCGGAAAGTGGAAAGGGGTAAGTTTATAAGGGTAGAAAACGATTTATCTCGATTTCCGGCAAAACTACAAGTCCTATGGAAAAGCATTAAACGGCAAAGTTTTAGGTAATAAAAAGATCTACAACTTTTGTATTTACACTTTTTTCACATAACCTCAAAATTTAGGTGAAAAATTCAAATAACCAAGTTTTTGGTTTTTTATTTTTATCTTTTACAAAAAAAAATTTTTTTTACGAAATTTGGTGAAAACTTACCTTTTTATGTCCCAAACACACTGTATTTTTTTTTATTTAAATTATTTATTTTTTCACCTTATTTTGACCAAATATCGAAAAATCACTCTAATTTTCAATCGAAAATTCTCACGTCAAAATATCTGATTTTTTTAAAGTCGGTGGGCTTTTTGTTCGTTGAAATCTCTACTTTCTGATGGTGTAAAAAAAATATACATTACTATGGTAAATGTTCTCAAAAAATGTAAAGAAACGAAAAAAACTCGAATCCGAAATTTTTTTTTTTAGATCATTATGTACAATTTTGAGCTATTTATTAAAAATTATACTTTAATTACTCGAAAAACGTAAGATTCCATGTTACATTGATAAACAAAAAATTGCAAGTCGAAATATACTACTATAATTAGCAACCAAATAAGTTAAAAAAGTTAATATTTAATAAGACGTTCGTTATTTACCATAGTAATGTATATTTTTTTACACCATCAGAAAGTAGAGATTTCAACGAACAAAAAGCCGACCGACTTTTTTAAAAAAGCAGATATTTTGACGTGAGAATTTTCGATTGAAACTTAGGGTGCCTTTTCGATATTAAGTCAAAATAAGGTGAAAAAATAAATATTTTAAATCCAAAAAATTACAGTGTGTTTGGGACATAAAGTTTTTACCAAATTTCGTGAAAAAAAAAAGTTTTGTAAAAGATAAAAATAAAAAAACAAAAACTTGGTTTTTTGAAATTTTCACCTAAATTTTAAGGTTATGTGAAAAAAGTGTAAATACAAAAATTGTAGACCTTTTTATTACCTACAACTTTGCTATTTAACGTTTTTCCATAGGACTTGTAGTTTTGCCGGAAATCGAGATAAATCGTTTTCTACCCTTAAAAACTCACCCCCTTCCACTTCCCGACCTCGGATCGCCCGTAAATTATTTTTCATTTTATTTTTGTTATATACTCTTCCTTTTCCAATCGGTTTCATCCTACTATTTTTTTTTTGGTTTCAAAAATTATCGACCCTGGTCGAAAGGGTATTCCTCATTTATTTAATATTGTACTTACGCCCCTACGTTTTTTTTTTAATACTATAACTACATACATCAGGAATCATACCTGCGTTAACACATTGTGCACCTTTCATAAGTTTTCCGTGTCTCCATATTCCCTCTACTTTTTGGCCATTTGGATAAATTAGAACTCCAGTTCCATGAAATTCTCCGTTTCTATTGAAAAATCCATCGTAGATAACTCCATGCGGATATTTATAAATTCCTGCAAATTAGTCTGTTATAACCTAAAATAACTACTCCCATTATCTATTGTAGTATTTTAAATTATTTTATCGTCAACCGTCAGTAAGGCCGTACATTATCAGAGTGATTTCCGGAAGTAAACGAACACTTTTTTTTATTGTAAAATAAAATTTTATCGCCAACCGTTCAGAATTTATAATATAAAAAATGAGGTATAACTCATCGCAATAAATCGCGAGGAAACTATTATCGAGCTGTCATAGGGAAAGAAGTGACAGTGACAGACGATTTTTGATAAATAAATGTCAAAGTCACTAATTTGCGGAGGGTAAAAATATTTATCGTCAACCGTCAGTAAAGCCGTACATTATCAGAGTGATTTCCGGAAGTAAACGAACACTTTATTTTATTGTAAAATAAAATACTTTACCTGCCGCGAATGCGGCAGATAAAAACTTTTACCCTCCGCAAATTAGTGACTTTGACATTTATTTATCAAAAATCGTCTGTCACTGCCATGCCTTTCCCTATGAGAGCTCGATAATATTTTTCTCGCAATTTATTGCGATGAGTTATATCTCAATTTTTTATATTGTAAATTCTGAACGGTTGGCGATAAAATTTTGTATGCACCACGTCAGTAAAGTGTCTTTATCGACTCGCCTGTTATTCGCCTCGCTCGTTCATCTCATAATTTCAGACTCGTCCGATAAAGAATCACTTTACTGCCTTGGTACATAAATAACTATTACCTGCCGCAAATGCGGCAGATAAATACTTTTACCCCCCGCAAATTGGTGAACTGGACATTTAATAATCCAAAATCGTATGTCACTGTCACGCCTTTCCCTATGACAGCTCGATAATAGTTTTCTCGCGATTTATTGGGATGAGTTATACCTCAATTTTTTATATTATAAGTTCTGAACGGTTGGCGATAAAATTTAGTATGCACCAAGTCAGTAAAGTGTCTTTATCGACTCGCCTGTTATTCGCCTCGCTCGCTTCGCTCGCTCATCTCATAATTTCAGACTCGTCCGATAAAGGATCACTTTACTGCCTTGGTACATAAATAACTATTAAAAACAATTTACGCGAAACGTAATACAATAATTTTCTGACGTATCGAAAAAGGCTAACTTACCTTTACCTGCAATACCTAATTTATTATAATCTCCCGTATATTTGCTACCAGTGCAAAATTCCTTAATTGCAATTTTTCCACCGCTACCTCTGGGATTGTATACTGAAGTACCCAAAGACTTATGCGGCTTCTCCTCGGGGTACTCCTGATTCCAAGAAACCGGAAGAAAACTACTTCGTCGACTTTGTCCACTTTGACGAGAAAAATTCAATTCAATTTGACTTTTACGAAGTGAGAGCGTTTTCCTAGTCTTAACTCTAGGTATCATAGACTCCAAATTATAAGACGGAAACATTGTAAATTTTTTCAAATTTGTACTTTATCCAAGAAACTCTTTCCGGAACGATACCTCGCCGAATTAAAAAGCGACTTAACTGTAATTTGCACCAAGACATCCGTCATACCCTGCCAATTTTCCCGCAGTTAAATTAGCATTGGAATTTTAAGTTTGTTCTCCCATAAAGTTATTTACAATGAAAAAAAGATTTAAAGTGCCAGTGACATACCCACTGATTTTGACATATGATTGATTTAAATATTTTAATAATAGATCAGGTGCATCCATTGCAACCGATAGGGTATATTGTTAGGAGACTGGTCATGATGGCCTTAACTGCTTGCTTCAGGTGGAATTATCAATGTCATTCAATTTATTGCCGACCTATAACCAAAGAGTAATGTACTAATTAGTACATTACTCTTTGTTATAACCTATTTCGCCTTGTTTTTCTTAGTTTATTATTTTATTGACTAAGATTTAAATAAAATCAATACCGTCGGCACATTATTTAGGTAATATCTGATATATTACAAAAATATCATAAGCAATGAAATAAATTGATATTTTTGTAATATATCAGATACTACCTAAATAATGTACCGACGATATTGATTTTCTTTAAATGTTAGTTATTAAAATAATAAACTCAAAAAATCAACGCGAAATAGGTTATAGGTTGGCAATAGATTAAATGACGTTGAGAATTCAACCTTAATGAAAAACTATAAGGTCGTATGTATATTGACGGTGGAAAGTTGAAAAAAATACCTACGCAAAAAATTCGACACCTGTCAATATGTCAGAATTATTACAATAACCTATAGCATTGACCGATAGTTATGAAACAAACGTGGGGTAATATAGATATTGTCGCTAAGAATAGAGAAAAATAAAAAAAAAATTTCTACCCGTCAAAATAAAATTTTTATAATTTTTTTTTTTTAATTTTTAAATTTTTTGTCGTTTGTTCGGGTTTGTATGTATGTTTGTTTGTAACCGACTTCTTTGAACCCGATTTTGACCCACTTTAAACGGTCAGATTTAATTTAGATTTTCTAGACTTATCAAGAACCGCTGACAATACAATAATCTACTTATTCAGATCAATCTACTCAAAAAAAAATTTTGTTAACAATAACTCAAACTAAAATTGAAAAGTAAATATAGTTAAAAAAACTAAAAAACACGCTTTATAATAAAATTAATCAAACTAAAAAGCGGAGAATAAATATAGTTTAAAATAATTCTTGAAATTCTTAATATAGGCAGAAAATAATAATGAACGATAAATATTAGTATTATAGTGAAAAAAAAAGCGTGGGGCGCTTTGTGATATATTTTTCGTATATCGAGCACCTTACGCGTTTTTCACAATAATACTAATGTTTATCGTTCATTATTATTTTCTGCCTACATTAAGAATTTTTTTAGTTTGATTAATAATTATTAAAGCGTGTTTTTTAGTTTTTTTAAACTATATTTATTTAGTGTCAGTTTTTCAACACGAATAAACCCCCAGTATTTTCGGTGGGCATTGTTAAAAAGGAACTATAACCACCTCACGAGTAATAATCAACTAAAATATGTCCATAAATTCGAAACAAGCCTATTTGATTTAATCATTACAATAGTTTCGCACGCAAAAAGCTTTATAATAAACATATAAAAGCTAAGGAAACTCGACCATCCAAGAGCTGGCTGTGGTAAATAACCCGTTTCCAAATAATATGTGGCAAATAAAATATTGCGGCTCTTTTTATGATTTTTTGTCAGGAAGATTAATTTTACCTTGAACTTACAGAAATTAAGACTTTTGACTGGAGCAACAAGGTCACGCTCATAGACACGTGCCTAATATTATGTGTCGCACTATGGAAAGAATGGTACCTTAAACCTTTTACCTTAAGCGACACGAAATGTATGATATAGGAAACAAATAATTATTATTGTAGCAACAATAAGCATGTATATCATCCTTTAATATTACTCCTTTGTTTATTTTTAGGAACTGTAACTATACAGGGTGTCCCAAAAGTAATGGGACACAAAGCAACAGCAGACTCCTTAAGGCGAAAGAATGCAATTTATTTAAACTTGCCTTATCCTAAAATTGATAACAACGAAGATACAGGGTTTCAAAGTTTTAATTTTGTTTTTGTTTTTTTGCGATTATTTCTTAATGAAGCGACATAGCAGCACAAAATTAAGGGTTTTGGGGTTTTTTGAGGTGAGAAATTCAAAATTATTTATAGTTTTTGTGTAACCAGTAGATGGCGCTGCCGACGGCATGGCCCACTCCTTTTAGCTGGCATAAGTTTGTTTGGGCTTCTTATATCGATCCGACTATTAAAAAAATAAGCTACTTTACTTCTTTTACATCAAAAACATATAACTTATTGAAGTCGCTAGGAGCAACCATTTTCGAGATAATCGCATTCGATATTTTTAATGCAAGAATGCTAAAATATTTAAAGTAATTATTTATCACAGCTGGCCTTGATTAAAAACAACGAGATTTCTAAGGAAACAACATGTTACGCAAAGTATCATCTGTCAAAAATAATAACATTTTTGATTAGAATAAAATTAATAATTCCGTATACGAAAAAGCGTTTTTATTAAAAAAAAAATAGTCAACCTTAAATATTTACATTAACTTTGACACTTAGCAATGTAGCTGATTTACAATAATTTTAAGTAAGAAATTTACCGTTGCTCGATTTTTCGTTGTTTTTGGACCACGTACTTAGTTGCATTGGACATATAAAATGCGATTATCTCGAAAATGGTTGCTCCTAGCGACTTCAGTAAGTTATACGTCTTTGATGTAAAAGAAGTACAGTAACTTATTTTTTTAATAGTCGGATCGATATAAGCAGCCTAAACAAAGTTATGCCAGCTAAAAGGCGTGGGCCATGCCGTAGGCTGGTTACACAAAAACTATGGATAATTTTGAATTCCTCACCTCAAAAAACCCCAAAACCTTTAATTTTGTGCTGCTATGTCGTTTCGTTAAGAAATAATCGCTAAAAAAACGAAAACAAAATTAAAACTTTGACACCCTGTATCTTGGTTGTTATCAATTTTGGGATAAGGCCAGTTTAAATAACTCGCATTATTTCTACTTAAGGAGTCTGCTGTTGCTCTGTGTCCCATTACTTTTGGGACACCCTGTAGATACATATACGACCCGTTTAATTTAACTCTCATGGCGTTTGTTTATATAATGTATATAATGTTTATATTCCATGTCAATTTACACCACGCCGAAAATAAAAGGGTAGCTACATCGTAAATTGACAAAGTATACATTCCATTAAATTTAAAACAGAGCCTTAAAGTAGGGCAGTGAAACGGACAAAGCATTATTCCTAATGATCATTTTAATCGGTCCATTCTACAGTTTAAAGACTACGCCTACACAAGGGATTACTATGGGCAAACCTATGCGTAAAAAGCAGAGCCGTACTAAATATGTCGTTGACTGTGGCATCTTTCTATGATTTCATTCGATAGAAATATTATAATTAACCAAAACGTGTTGCTTAACGACAAAATCAAGGCAATGCTACGTGCACTAAAGCAAGAATTCTTAAACCAGTTAAAAATTTGATTTGTATGTGTATGTAGGGGAAATGATAAATCAGGGACGTTTTTTACCTTTCTTCAAGGTAAAAAAATTTCATTGTTCTGACATTTTGTGACTTAACAATAGTTATGGTTTATTTGTTATTTATTTTGTCAAAAAAAAAATTATAAAATAATACCTCGGAAATACCTAAATTAATTTTACAAGTTCACAATGTCACATAATGTCAGAACGTGAAACAATGAAGATTTCTTACCTTAAAAGGTAAAAAAACATTAATTATTTATCATTTCCGCTTATAAAAATAGAGATATTTTAAAAACTTTTAACAGTCGCCATTTTGAAATAGCTTGACATAATCGCGACAAAATTTTTGTGCATACTGTACGAGATATTAGCTTTCAAATGATGTATCATGGTATTATATATAAAACTAAATTGACACCTATGAGCGTTTTCCCTAAAAGTTACAGGCTATATTAATTTTATTCCGGACTTCTGGGCAACCCTGTATATAAATAAAGTTATTTTCTTAAAATAAGAATTTATTCAAAAATATTATATATTTAAAGTATATTTTGCCGCTGAATTGATCGAAATCCATTTATTTAAGCGAACTGCATTTAAACTAAGTGAATATCAGCAAGGAAATCTATATTCTTGGTATAAGAATGTTCCTTTTTCCTTTTACCCTGTAATTCGACAAAAATTATTATTTTAAAAATTACGTAAATAGGAATAATGCTACTGTTTATTGCTGTGTAATACTCGTCATTCAACATATTATTATTATATTCCATTTTGGAACCTAATACCTACGTCGAAATTATTTTAATTCTTGTTATTGTAGATGGGTCCTTATGGCAATAAGGAAAGATTTTGTGGGTTCTTCGTAAAAGATTTTGTGGGTTCTTCGTAGACCCTTCCAAGTTTATAAACTTTAGGTATGTCAAAGTCAATACAACCCTGCATGTAAAGGCTAATAACATGCTTAACATTTGGTACTCGTTAGTTTCGTGGTAAATGAAATAAGAATTTTAAGTGGCAGTGGATTCAATTCAAGACATAATCTCTTGAAAGGCTTTGTGGGGTTGAATGACTCAGTTTGAATTCTGCATTGCTTCATTTAATGTGATATATTGGCAGTAATTACATGAAGTAAAATAACTTAAAACAAATAGAAGGTCAAGATAATATTTAAATAAAACTTTTGTTTTCTTTTACCTAACAACCCCCCCCCCCCATACCCCGCCCTCCGCTGTCACCGAATTTCTCCGTTTGTTTTAGCTACAACCATATTTATCAATGTTTAAATAAATTTTACTATATATACGCCACTATTTTTTATTATTGACATGCTATTCTCTTATTGATTTGTTTAATTACGTTAATTATTTTTTAAATGCCGTAACATAAAAAGCCATTTACCAGACGTTTTTAAAGCTTTTTTATGGCACCACAAAACAACTACCCTTAAGGGGGAAACAAAAGAGCAGTACAAAAGAACAATTTAAAGATGCAAGACAAGAGAACAATCAAAGAAATGCCTGCGGAGCCACTCTATTTTTCCTAAAAAACTTTTTGTTATTTAAAGGAGGATAATTTAGGGAAGGCCGTGAAATAAAGGACCCCATTAGAATCTTTTGGAAAATGGCTGTCGTTTGGAATTTCTAAAATTTTGACTTGGTGTAGTGTAGATTGACATCGGCAATGGTGCGACGAGGCTTGGAAGATTGTAGCATTGTAAAAAGTTGCAGGGAATGAAACTTCAGCGATTTTAGTTCTATCGAAATATCATTCGTATCATTCGTGTTGAGTTTCAATCTATGTAGGCAAATTTGATACTTTTCTTTTGTAATTAGTAAAAGTTATATCGTGTACTCAAAAATTGTTGATATGCCAAGAATTGGTATGTCATATTTTTTTAAGTAATGAAGAAATTTTTCCAGTCAAAGCTAAAATAAAATATTTTCTGGAGAAAAGAGTTCTACAGGTCATTTTGTATTAATAATAATAATAACAATAAACGTCTTTTATTAGGATAAACAAAAAAAACAATTACAAAAACTAACAATAATAGGCAGACAAGCAAAAGCGAGGCGCAGTCTAGCCACAAGGCTACTCTACTAAACCCCGCACTGCTTGCTAAAATAATAATAAAAAATATATATAAAAGAATTCTGAATTTACAGATTTTATATAAATATCGTGGAAAGAAGAAATAAGAAAAAAATTAATTGATTTAAATAGTTAACATTCTAGAAAAAAGAAAATTACGCTACATTCTGACCTGATGGAGAAGATGATAAAACATAATTTAAAGAATGACCTATAAAACATTGATAAAAATAATAATTTAACAAAAATAATTAACAAAGTTGTTCATTTTGAATACTGAGTAGATATTTTTATATTGCAATTTAAATTTGTTACTGTCAAAGGAAACCATTTCATTAGGTAAGGAGTTGTATAATTTAACAGAGTTGTACGTACACGTGAATGTATATTTTCACGAAATACAAACCTACTTTTTAGTTTTAACCAAAAAATTCTTGAAATGTAAAGTTCTTCGGTTGTTCATTACTAGCCACTTAAGATTTTTAAACGCATGAGAAATATGATGAAATTTACGAAGTCCAAAAATAAGGCGGGAGCATGTATTCTGAACCCTTTGTATCCTATTCCTATCTGCTACATCAAGGTATTGCCCATAAATGAAATTACAGTAGGTAAAGCAAGATAAAACGAGACTCTCACAGAGCATTTTACGTAATTTAAAATTTAGGACATGACGGTTGTTGTATAATACTCTTAAAGACTTTTGAATTTTGCTTTTTGATATACTCCCTAAACCTTAGGTCAGTATTCAGGAGTATTCCCAGATTTTAAGCTGTTTTAAATACCTAACACCATCGATAACTATATTGATATTATCATTCAAAAAGCCAATTTTGTTCTTATTCCCAAAAAGCATCAAGGATGACTTTAATGAATTCAACCTTAGATTATGATCCAGAGAATGTTGATTTAACATGCTTAAATCTTCGTTAAGCAAATTCGATGCGTTTATATAGTCTTGGCAATCGAAATGAAGGTAAATTTGTGTATCAGTGTATCATCTGCATTAGTATTAGCATATACAATAGTCAACTTTCTCAATACTTTTCAGTACAATGCTGACCCATAATCTATCGTCAGGTAGTTAAATTTACCAGAAATAACCTTCACTAATTGAACCAAAACCGAATTTTATTTGGAATGGAGCCTAATTAATGGCAATAATAGTTAAGCTAAATATCGGTCTAGGAATGTAATCCTAACGGTCCGGTAAAACTGTAATTAATATAATTTGAATGCGTGGTCAATTAAAAGAGCCGTATGAAATCGTATATAAAGGGCACGGCATCGACCACAATTAGGCCTCAGTTACTAGAAAGGTCGTCGATTAAACAGAGCATATAATTTGTTATGTACAGTGAGAACAGATGTCTCGTATCACAGACCGAAATAGTTCGTATTTCGATGACATAAATCTGGGGGTGTGGATATCAATGGTCAAGACATGTAACCGATGTAGCGTTACATCAAACATAGATTTAAAGCGGTTTCACCGGTTGTATATAGGGCCATTCCGAGTTAATAATATGAAACTCGTGTCTTCTTTTTGCCAGGATACGGGCTATTTCTGGGTAGGCTTCAGTCACAAGCTTCAACTGCTCGGATAGTATAGATAAAGTCAAATTTCTCTAAGAATCGTGGCTCAGTCACTTGTCTTTTATGGCACCATCTTGAATTCTGATCTACCGTGCGAGCAAAAAATAATTGCATCAAAGAGGGCCTTGCATCTAAGGACGTAATGCTTAGCCGTAGAGCTTAATATCTATTGGGTGTCAGTAACTACCTGAACTAACAATCAATCAGTTATTTCGTCATCTTTGACAGTCGTTTCAAGTAATTTGATTCATCGCTAATTTTTACAATTTCTTCAACAATTCACACAATTGGCTTTACGGAACAGCATAAAGCATTCATGGTTGAAGCGTATTTCCGAAACGAAGTTAGAGTAAATGGTGAGTGGCAATACAATCCGGGTTTGTGCATGGAAGATTTTCACGAACATTTTCCTAACGTTGCTTTTATTGCTGGGGATTTTTATCATTGCCTGAAAAGAACCGTGGCTGTGTTTAGGGAAACAGGTTCTATTCAACACAAAAAAGGAGCAGGAAGACCATCTGTGAGAACAGAAGAACTGGTTGCAAACGTTCGTGAAATAATGCAAAAGACGCCAACAAATTATATAAGACGTCTGTCCCAAGAAGTGGAAGATCTTATGGAACATGCAGGACTATTCTTAAGAAGCAGCTAAAGTGCAAGTATTCCAAGAAATACAAGCCGCAGATTTTAAAAGACGCAGGAATTACTCTCAATGGTTTACCCAAAATTTATTGGAAATAAATTATTTATTAGACCTGACATTTTTTTCGGATAAAGCCTGGTTCCACCTCTCCGGTTATGTGAATTCTCAGAATACATGTAATTATTTTTCTTTTTCTTTCTGTATATTTTTACTTTGTTAATTGTGTAAACAACAAAAATAAATTTGTATTTGTCTACTTATTTTATTACTCATTACTTTGACATATCATGTCATAATATGAATTTGACAAAATTTTAACCTAGATTTGGTTAGATATATCGTCCCCATATCATTGTGATCTAAACCGAGCCCTACGTTTTTTAATCGAAGCCCTATTTGATGCAAATAATTTTGCTCGCACGGTAGTTGATTTTTTATATTTTAATGTCTTGCCATGATTTGATAAACGAAACTAATCTAAAAATCATAGCCGTCTCGATTTTAAAGAAGTGACTGAGTCAGCATATACTAGTCTCTTCACAAAGGCACTTTAACGGATTCAGGTGGGTGGGCGTCTCGTAGGGGGAGGTCCTCAAACACCGTTTTGAAAATAGTAATTTTTTTGTCAGTTCGCCCTCTCGGGCTACTGATCCTGGGCCACACTATAGATTTGATTAAAAATAGCAAGTTCAAGGACTTGAGGGCGGCTGTCACTTATATTTTGGTCCGTCCTACACAATTTTCAGAAATAGAAAGACTTGATATAGGTTACCAACTTAAAATAGAATAACCCAGAATATTTTAATACAACTTAAATAAATTACTTTTTCAGAATTATTAGCAATTAGTTCAGATAAATGTCCAAGCAAAGGAAAAGAAATTATTACCATTTTTTGCAAGCTCGTTTCTATTTTTTAAAAGGAAACAACCTTTAGTACCAAAAAATGTAAAGTAAAAGCTTTGACAATGCTTAGATTTTTAAGTAGCTCACAAACTGAGGCTTTGTCGCGGCTGAGTCGCTTGACGAACAGTCTGTTCGAACAAAAATGACGCACGTATTTTATAGTATAGGTAGCAGTAGCGTATTAACCCACAGATTGCAAGTTTAAACTAGGTCGCACACCAATCGGCTTCCGAGGGTACCTCTAATGTTAGTAACTACCTAGAAATTAACTGACTTTTTTATTTATTTTTGATTTTTTTAATGTCCTTATTTGTATCACACTCCTGCTGCGGACTGTGATTAGGAAACATATCACCCAAACTGTCAAAATAACAGCGTTTCTTGTTTGATGATAATTGACTTGTTTACGCCGTTTATCACCCCGTCTTCTCCGGCGTCGTAGCCACAGACTCGTAAGGCGGACTATAGTAATAAAAACAACAAAGTAAAGGGCAAAGTGAGCAGAATAATACCAGTTTTCTAATATTAACATATTAAAAAAGTTGAAAAACCGGGAGATTGGGTTATTTATTTTCCTACGACCACCTACGAAAATGACAATAACAGCACGGTTAACTTGGCTAGAAAGTGCTAAATATCACACGCGTGTTGAAATAGTTATTTTTGTATTAAGTGCGCAAAATATGTGTTTTTTTAATGGCACATGAGATTGTAAATTTTTACCGAGACCGTCAGGTCGAGGTTAAAAATTCAATCAAATGTGCCATAAAAACACTTTTGCGCGCGAAATAAAAACAACATTTTTTCTACAACTGTTTGTTGTTAACTATTTTTTATCATGTTTAGAAAAAAAATCGAAAATCATAATTCATTTAAGGTATTATTCCTTACACCTGTTCCCATTACTATGGAAACCTAAAATTGTTTAAATTTTATTGATTGTCAAATCTATCGTTTTTCGTGTCAAAAGTTTATAGTTGTTTGCTCAAGTTTGATACCATTTAAATGTCTGAAAGTGATAGTGAGACGCCTCACGAAATTACGGAAGCTGCAGAAATCGTTATATCAAATCTTTTGCCCGTGAAATCAAGAATCAAATATGAGAAAGTGTACACTCAGTTTCGCGAATGGTGCAATATAAAGAAAGTAAAAACAGTAACAGAAAATGTTTTGCTCTGTTATTTGGAGGAAAAGTAGAAAATTTTAAAGCCACCTACACTATGGAGTACCTATACGATGCTTAAAAGTACCCTAAACATAAAGGAAAATATTGATCTGCAGCGGTTTACTAAATTGGTTCCATTTTTAAAGAGCAAATCCATTGGATATAGAGGAAAGAAGTCTAAAGTAGTAACAAAGGAGGATGTAGCAAGGAAGAGAACTTCACCGTTAATTACTATTCTATAAAGATTGTTAATTTAATTCACTTTAATAATAAACTTTTTTATCAAAAATGTTTTGGAAATTAATTTTTGCATTTTTATACGAAAACATCAATCAGCTGAGCTTGCCGTGAAAAAATGTCATTTTTTCACGGTGAAAAAATGACATTTTTTTACGGTGAAAGAAAGCGACGTTTTGTGCATCCATAGTAACCAAAAAAAGTAATCTTTTTTTGACAGTTGTAGAAAAAAAATATTTCAACACGAGTGTGGAAATACAAAGCTCACTATAGGTATATTTAATTTAAACAGGTTGTGTCAATTTGATAACAAAACTATTTATTAAAAATAACACACTTACGGGACACGTGGCGTAAATTGGGGTGCTGGGTGGGGTAAAGTACACTAGTACACTGCAAATTAAAAAAAAAATCCTTTTTTTCGTTATTTTTGGGAACCTAAGAGTATTTATGATAAAAATAATATTATCAAAAAGAGAAAATAATAATATGTCAGGCAACCCACAAACTGTCATATTTACCTGTCAACTGATTTGAACCACAAAAAAAAGGGGCAGCTATAGAGCAGAAATAGAATACCCTAGGAAATACCAATTTATAATTTTGCCATTATCTCGGATAAAAATATCCATTCAATGTTTAAGGATATGGGACAAGTGAATACGCTTTATGTAAGTAAATTTATTTTAGCTATATTTAAATCAAATCGAATAAGATATAACTTTTATAATTAACAAGCCATCGATATTTAACTCCATCTCTATCTCTCTATAATGTTGAGCAAATGTTGAGGTTATGTTGTAGTTTTGTGTTATGTTGTTTTCGTAGGTACCTATATTATTGTTTTATTAAAAGAATGCAAACAGCTAAAAGTTCAGAAACGAAATTTATTTACTGTACAGGGTCTTCCAACGAGGACTGAACAGGGGCTCATTTTTGAGGTTCCTTGTATTTAAAGAAAAATCCAAGAGTTACGATATGGATAAGGTGTTTTTTAAATGGAGCATAGCTTGTTTATACGATTTTTGGAACGAGTGATTTTTTTTTGTCCGTTCTGATTAAAATATTTAATATTGTGACAGCTATTTTTATTAAATTTTAATGTTTTATCCAGTGTAATTTAACTTTAACCTGTTTGAAACATACACTAGGTAATAAAGGTATAATCATCTTTGAATCCTTCAATGTCATTTCGGCAATATTATAGTAAATTTGTCAAATTTTTTGACTTTGAAGGATTCAAAGGTGATTATACCTTTATTACCTAGTGTATGTTTCAAACAGGTTAAAATTAAATTATACTGGATAAAACATTAAAATTTAATAAAAATAGCTGTCACAATATTAAATATTTTAATCAGAACGGACAAAAAAAAATCACTTGTTCCAAAAATCGTATAAAAAAAGCTACGTTTCATTTAAAAAACACCTTATCCATATCGTAACTCTTTTGTTTCTGGTTCAAATAAATTTTTGGTTTCATTTTTGAATTCTGCAGGAAAAAGTACATCGATTGGCTATTTTGGATTTTTCTTTAAATACAAGAAAGCTCAAAAATGAGCCCCTGTTCAGTCCTCGTTGGAAGACCCTGTACATAGATAGTAGGTATAATGTGCGTAAGCAAATAGGAGAAAAATTTATTATTTTTATTTAAATCTAGGTAGGTAAGGTAAAATGTGTAAGTGGGCATTGTTTTTATTTTTTTCAACTCTAAAGTTGAAATTAATTTTTCAACTCTAGTGTTGAAAAAAATTTGATTAACACAATGGTGATCCCTACGAACTATTAAAAACAAATTTAACTCTTTTTGATTATATTGTATGGTCGTAGGAAAAATTGTGTACATTACTAGTGTGAAAGTGATTTTCTCACACTCGGAGAATTTCTGCACTGGGCTGACGCCTCGTGTTAAATACCTCCTCGTTTGGACAATACCACTTTCAACACTTGTTATGTAATATACTATTACGGATGAATAACGAAATCTATTATACCATTTTAAAATTAGTAACAAGCAAAGTAACCAGCTCTCCTTAAAATGCCTATCAAATAGTTTTTTTTTACTCTAGGTATATGGGTAGCACATTAAAAATAGTTTACGCTGAAAGAAAAGAGGAAAATTAACTAAAACCGACTGACAAGAATTATATTTTTCTAACGTCCCAAATGCTCCAAATGGGTCATCCTGTATAAAATAACTTTTTTTCGACAAAGTTCCTACTGAAATATTTAAATCTTTATTACTAACGCATTCTAAAAATAGCATGTTATTTTCATGTATTTTGGGTGTTGCGAGTTAATAAACTGATAAAATCAGTGCATGTTTTATCGACAATATCTAGCATGAATGAATAAATATAGCAAAAATAAAATATTTTTACAAAAAGTGGCGTACAAGAAGAAGATGTGGTTTGTTTTTTGAAAAAAAAAAGTTTTTTTTTAATTCATATTAAAACACAAGCTCGCATATTAGACCAGGGTCGATAATTTTTGAAACCAAAAAAAATAATAATAGGATGAAACCCATTGGAAAAGGAAGAGAATATACCAAAAATGAAAGGAAAAATAATTTACGGGTGATCCGAGGTCGGGAAGTGGTAAGTGGTGAGTTTTTAAGGGAGAAAACGATTTATCTCGATTTCCGGCAAAACTACAAGTCCTATGGAAAAACGTTAAATAGCAAAGTTGTAGGCAATAAAAAGATCTACAACTTTTGTATTTAGACTTTTTTTACATTACAATTTATATGTATAATTCGGCTTGCAATTTTTTGTTTATCAATGTAACATGGAATCCTACGTTTTTCGAGTAATTAAAGTATACATTTTAATAAATAGGTAGCTCAAAATTGTACATAATGATTTTTAAAAAAATTTCGGATTCGAGTTTTTTTCGTTTCTTTGCATTTTTTGAGAACATTTACCATAGTAATGTATTGTTTTTTTTACACCATCAGAAAGTAGAGATGTCAGCGAACAAAAAGCCCACCGACTCTTTTATAAAAGCAGATATTTTGACGTGAAAATTTTCGATTGAAAATTAGGGTGCTTTTTCGATATTAAGTCAAAATAAGGTGAAAAAATAAATATTTTAAATCAAAAAAAATTACAGTGTGTTTGGAACATGATAAGATAAGTTTTCGCCAAATTTCGTGAAAAAAATTTTTTTTTGTAAAAGATAAAAATAAAAACCAAAAACTTGGTTATTTGAATTTTTCACATAAATTTTGAGGTTATCTGAAAAAAGTGTGAATACAAAAGTTGTAGACCTTTTTATTACCTACAACTTTGCTATTTAACGTTTTTCCATAGGACTTGTAGTTTTGCCGAAAATCGAGATAAATCGTTTTCTACCCTTAAAAACTCACCCCTTTCCACTTCCCGACCTCGGATCGCCCGTAAATTATTTTTCCTTTTATTTTTGTTATATTCTCTTCCTTTTTCAATGGGTTTCATCCTACTAATATTTTTTTTCACTTTTTACCATTTTCAAAGGTTCAGCCCTGGTCTATATTCTGTCTGACTATGTAGATAACATATTATAGTCTAAAAGGGGTATTTTTTAACAAAAAAAATGTCCCCCTTTGCGTTATAGCGAAGATTACGATATATCGATACACTTATGTGCAGATAAAACCAATAATTCCCGTGGGAGTAATGTTTCACGACCAACTTTTTAACTTTTATTAACATCTAACTTGGAACAGTTTGTTGACAGATAAGTTATTTAGTATCGTTTCGTTGAAATATATAAAAACCCACTTTCATTTTAACTAATAAAAATAGAAACTAAATTAGTCAATGGTAACAACCTTGATAAATTACATTTTTGAAGAAATTTTTTTTTCTCTTGTGTTCCTAACAAACAATAAATATCTCAAAAATAGTAGTAGTAAAAAAACAGTAGGGTTGCCGGATTTCCCAGCTTTCCAGAACTCTCCCGGATTTAAGCTTGAACAGTATAATTCTCCTGGCTCCCAAATTTCATATAATTTTTCCCGAAAATTAAAATGAGCGATGTATATTCCGTGCAAGCCTTACCGTCCCTATTTCAACAATTTACCGCTCCATGCAAACTTTCTCATCACTCTTTGGGAAAGCGCGAGTACCGACCTATGCTTGGTTAGCCAGTTCCGCGTACGCCTTCTTGATATCTGGATTATGCAACACACAACACAAAAAACGTTATTGCATCATATTTAATCAAAAAAGGCGTACTTAATCGTTATTTCTCATAATAGTATTATTTAACTCAATTTTCTAGTAAAAACGCTTAGGTCGGACGGTAAAACCAAAGACCCGTTGTTATATTGTACACATTATCGAACTTTACACTTGCAACTTTATTTTATCGATGTCAAGTGCCAGCTTTAACCTAAACACACAACATTTCTAATTCATTAAGGGTAATCCAAAAACCAAGACAGTAATGTCAATATTGCTAAGCATGCTTTAGCAAACAAACATTAATTTCGGTTACGGTAAGACGTATTGTTGCTCTTATAATTGAATTTTCTTTCCAAAATAAATTAAATCTAAACCAAAATTCTTTTCGTCGGATTTCGGTTTCTCTACATTTGTTTGCTTTATTCAGTTTGGTGTAAGATTAATGGTTATTAATTTAGGTAAAAAAAAATTATGCCAGTTTAAAATTTAGTCAAGAGTTTGTATGCAAGATGTTAAGAGTATTGATGCTGATGCTTTCACAATTTCATTGTATTTGCAATTATTTTATTTATGTAATACCTACGCTGTTTCAATACACTCGAATTTCATGGTTAAGCATCAAATTTGGTGCAGTTATATTTTTGAGGGCAAGAAAGAAGATTGCATAATTGCTTTTAAGATACTCCCTAGAGGACGCTAGCTACGCAATATGGGTTTGGTAAATTCTCACATATATTTTTTATCTCCCGACCGCTTCACTCTAATTATAGGGGTATTTTAAAGGGAAAAGAGTTGTACATCATTATTCTCAACATATCAATTAGTTTTTGAGACATTTGCGTTTGAATTCTAGAGGCCAAAAATATACTATAAATATATAATAACCTTCCTTAACGAAACATAATTTATTTTATCCAACACATGACAGTTATGAATATCATTATCAATGTTATTTTAGAGAAGTAAACTATCAAATAACTCACGTTCATATTTAAAGTAGTATTCTATTTATTTATATTACAATTACAAGCAGAATTCACATTGATATTGAAATTAAAGGAAAACGTTAACGGTTTATTTGAATTTGAAGTCATTGAAACCAGACGCTCCCATATCGGTACAGCTGCTGATAGTGCTAGAAGACGCCGACACATTAAAACCTTGTATTTTTCTGCAATTTGTATTTTGTTATGCACCGATCCTTTTAGGTATCCTTCTGCTACCGTCGAGGACTTCCATCCTTCGTGACGGTTCAATATAGTCATGTTAGCCCCTGCATTGGCCAAAAGAGTCGCCGAAGACCTTCTCAGACAGTGACCGGTATAGAGCGCTGGTTCCTCCAATTTCAAAAACATTGCAATTCTTGAAGGTATCTTCGACAACATATTTATTCCCACACGCTGGCTGGTACACCTCCCATTTTTGTAAAAAACAAAAAAGCGGCTAGAACTAGAATTCTTTGGTCTCAAAGACATGTATTTTTTACACAAATTGATCGGGTTGACTGAAAATCCTTCTTCAAGTATGGTGAAACTTCTCGATTTCTTGGTTTTAGTGTTTGGCAAAACTACGTAAACATATTTCCCTTTGTCTTGAATATTTTCTATTTTCAATTTGATCAATTCATCGCATCTAGAAGCCACTTTCATCAACAAGTACTCGTCGTCGGCTTCGTTCAAAAACTTCTCTATTTCAGGTCGTTCTAATGTTTTGGACTTCTTTGGTTTGTATCCCTGTGATTTGCTTTTCAAAAAGCTCGTTAGTTTGCCATATTTTGAAAGGTCGATTTTTTATAAAAGTGAATAGTCGAGCGAAGCATCGAGTATTTGGTCCATAGCGACGATGGGGCTAATTTTTTTTGCAAATGTAAAAAATTAGCCAATAGAACATTTTCATCAATACCTTTTATCTTCCGTGAATTCATCCAAGACTCAAACATTTTCAACTCCTTATCGTAAGCATCTCGGGACTTTTCTGGCAAAATCTGCATCGCTGCTTCTTCCGCTTCCGTAAGGATATAAGTCTTTCTCGCGTGACATATTTTCAACATAACACACTAGTACTAACTATAAAATTGACTGTGGATATTTTTTTTATAAGAAAATTACCTATTTTCAAGTCTACTATATCTCCTGTTGCTGTATTGCCCCTTAGTTATGGGACACCCAGTATAATATATGTAATAATAAACTTTTTACGCCCAAGGCCTTAAAAAGTACCAGAATGAACGCTTTAAAGGTCATTTGACGCACAGAGGGACAAAAAATCCATTATGTTTCTAAATGTAAGTTCTTTCTGTTACTTTTTTATGAAATTGGCAAATTTGCAGCCTTTCGTGACCTTTTATTCTGACTATATTTAGCCATCGACGGGTTTTTATATTAACTATGCATGACTGCTTTATCCATTTATCAATGTGCCAACCCATTAAACATAAATAATATCGAATATTTTTAACATATTTTAGGCTACTCGCATATTAAAATGGATTAATGGTTCCCTATAATATTTTTAAAAATATTTTTTATCAGGACGCATAGAGGCTTAGGACTACCCTTTTCATTTTTATATAGAAAAGAAATAAAAACCTTTAAATAAAAGGCATCTTAAGGGCGTGAAAGAACGGCTGGGAGAGGAGCTTTATAGGGATTTAAAGGGAGCAGATTCGCAGCCCGTTTGACACAGCATTAAAATAAAATTTCTAGTTTATAAAAAAGTTTTTGATAAGACCATACGAAACTGTACCATATATGAAAGAAACTAGAAAAGTTATCTACCTAGACATAATAATTGCCTTAGTACCGTTTATGTATATACAGTGTGACCAGTAAAGTCCGCATCATATGGGATTTTTTTTTAATTAATAGCTTTATTCGAAATTTCACTTTGGCATCAAGTTCTGCTTCGATCGAGATGAAAAATAAGCAGAAAACCGTGATTCGCATTATCTGTCAAATTTTATTTTTTTCCAAAAAATAATTTAAAAGTGAGGTTATTTCTGAAAATATCGAAAAAAGTTATTAGAAAAAGGTTTTTTAAATGCAGTTTCTAGCCCACGTGCAAAATTTCAGCTGCATAAGATAATTTTGATTTTTTACCTATATTTTGGAAATTTGCACCACTTTTGCAAAATAAGGCTCAACCCAACCTACATAAAACTTCTCAGTTTTGACAAGGCTTTATTTCAGATACATTTTCTTTAAAGTAGCGCCATATTAAATATGTGTTTTTCTACAAAATCAAAGTTGGGCTGATAAAATTTGATCGCATGTGATAGGTACAAAGTTTATCCGTTATTGGCCCTGTATAAGGTAACTTCATAAAATAAGTGTTTTTGAAAACGTAGTTTGTGTCTGAAAGTAATACACGTTAACGTTATTATGACATAGCTTAGTAATAAATTATAATATAGGGGTTTTAAATTAAATCCTGAAAAATAGATAAACTTTACATGGGTAAAATAAAATTAATTGTCCACTTAAAAAACACTTTACTGAAGACACTGTGTTCTTTTTTGTCTTAATATTAAGGTGTATTACTTTCAGACACAAACTACGTTTTCAAAAATACGTATTTTATGAAGTTCAGTGTCAAAAACAAATAAACCTTGCATCACATGCGACCAAATTTTATAGCCCAATTTTGATTTTGTAGAAAAACACACATTTAATATGACGCTACTTTAAAGAAAATGTATCTGAAATAAAGCATTGTCAAAACTAAGAAGTTTTATGTAGGTTGCGTTGAGTCTTATTTTGCAAAAGTGGTGCAATTTACAAAATTGGGTAAAAAATCAAAATTGTCTTATGCAGTTAAAATTTTGCATGTGGACTAGAAAGTGCATTAAAAAAAACATTTTTTAATAACTTTTTTCGATACTTTCAGAAATTTGAATTATTTTTTGGAAAAATTTAAAATTTGACACATAATGCGAATTACGTGAGTACTATTTTTTTTGCTTAATTTTCTCGATCGAAGCAGAACTTAATGCCAAAGTGAAATTTCGAATAAAGCTATTAATTAAAAAAAAAATCCCATATGATGCGGACTTTACTGGTCATACTGTATAGGATAGAAACTAGAAAAACTATCTACCTGGTCATAATAATTGCCTTAGTACCGTTTATGAATATAGTGACAAGCTTTTTTCATCTCTAGATCGAGCTTTAAAAATATACCAGAATTACCAGATAGCATTTGTGTGAATGCGGAAGATATAGGTAGGTATATGAATTTCCCCAGCACAAAATAAAATCTTTAACAAATTGTTATTTAAAAGAGCAATCTGAATTACAAACCAAAATATGTTAATGTTTTTTATTCATATAACCACTGCCGTTCACGTTCCCATTTATATTTGAAAAAAATTATACACAAATTTAAAGTCGTTTGTTAACACAGTTGCGTGATTTTGCAAAGCTGTTGTTGCCATTGAATTTGGAAATTAAATCGTTGAAAATATAAACTGAAAGCTTTGTGACCTTTGTAATGGGATTCGCAATTTAGAATACATTAAATGTGATAGAAACATTAAATAAATATGGGTTGACAAAATCTATGACTTAAAACATGTACGTTCTTTCTGATACAATTAGAATAGTAGGTATATATATTTAGCGTAGATAATCGGCGTAGATAGAAGGGAGAGGGGTTCTTGCTCCGCCAGTTACGTAGCTCAACTATATCTGAGTCACAATGTCAAGCAACCCCACCGCAGCAATGGAAGTCATACTAGAACTAACACCACTAGCTATAGATACACATCACAATGGAGGCCAACTGCAGCGCCTCTAGGATGTAAGCAAACGGAAATGGGCACACAAGAGCCACGGACCTTATCAACGACGAGCTCCTGAAGATGCAAACCGATCGCATGAAAGCGATATATAACTTTACAAAACCATTTAATATCAGGTGCGACCCTGATTTGTGGTTCAAAGGAAAATCTCCGTCACTAGACAATGGCCTAGTTTGATACACTGATGGATCGAAAACGGCCAACGGAGTAGGCGCAGGTATATTTGGGGAAAGACCCAGAATGGAAATCAGCATCCCCCTGGGAAACTACGCCACAGAATACCAAGCAGAAGTTCATGCGATGCAAGCATGCGTATAAAAGAATCTTGAAAAGGGCTACACCATGACCAAAAGGTATATATCCTGTCGGACAGCCAAGCTGCCCTGAAGGCTCTCAACTTTTTCCGATTTACATCAAAAATCACAATGGAGTGCCTTAACGACCTAAAAGACCTGGCAGCCAGAAACAACAAGGTTGAACTCCTATGGATTCCTGGTCATTCAAGGATAAAAGGCAACGAAAAAGCAGATGAACTGGCAAGAACAGGATCTGCTCAAAATTTCAGGGGCCCAGAACCATGACAAACTTGGAAGAAAACTACTGGACCTCGTAGAAGGAACAACAAGACTGGGGCGCACAATCAGTCAGAAGGCTGCAGTGTAAGTAGCTTGAGCCACACGTCAAATCCGACCCCCGCCTTTAACCAACCAACCAATTACAATGTCAAGTAGTTTCTTCTTTCTATGATTTTATCCTGAGGTAAAACCAACAATGAGACAGAAATTTTCTAGTCCTATTGGGAACATCATAACGCGCTGGGGTTTTTCCAGTTCTTTTGTAGTCTTTATCAAATCGAATTGTAAATTGGATTTAATTCATGAAATCGTTTTTTTTTCCGAAAAATGCTTTACACTGGTATTAACATTTTAGGTTGTGGTCTTTTTTATAAAAAAAATAATAATACAGTGTGTCCCAAAATAGAGATATAACGATATCGACCATTTTTTTCCATGGTAACCCTAGTTTTTTATTGACTATTTTTAAAGCGCATATTAAGTTATATATAAGTACAAAATTTTAAATTTGTATTCCTTTATTAGATATTAAACAAACAAAAATAAGTTGAATTAAAAAATAAAAAAAACTTCTATCAACATTTAATACTTTTTCATAATTAAATGCTCAAAATGTTGTCCATTCACCATTCGGCTATATCCTAAACGTCCTATAGTGTGGGTTTATTTTACAACTTTTTAATATTATGTCCATGTGTATGGGTTGGATTTCTGGTGTTAAATAAATAATATATACCAGTCAGTCAACGTGCAAATGCAAAATCGGATTTTACGTAGATTAAACGACACAAAAACATTGTTTTTATTTATTCGTGCATATCAGCACAAAACAATTGCGGAGTAGGTTTAAACTGTTTACACCTGTTGAGGTTGCGACACAATAACAACTTGTCATGAACAGTTTAACAGTCATAATGCATTCGTCATTTGAAAACGATTGGAAACAAGTGTAACCCGCTGTAATTAAAATGCCGTAATATGTATGCTGTAAATGTGGCTATATTGAATTCTGTATTTATTTGAAAAATATTTCGGTGACGATTTCCAAATTTTAATTATTTTGTTTTTTTTTCGTTTAAAATTGACAACTGAAGTACTGAGCATCAATGGTGCCTAAAAATTATTAAGATAGAAATCAAGGCCACTTCCGAATTTTACACATTTAATGGTTATATTATATCAAGGGTTAACAATACCATTATGATAATACCGAGCTTAATACCTGTTGGGTGTCAGTAACTACCTGAATTAACAATCAATCAGTTATTCCGTCATCTTTGACAGTCGTTACAAGTAATTTGATTCATCGCCAATTTTTCCAATTTCTTGAACAATTCACACAATGGGCTTTACGGAACAGCCCAAAACATTCATGGTTGAAGCGTATTTTCAAAACGGAGTTAGAGTAAATGGTAAGTGGCAATACAATCCGGGTTTGTGCATGACCGATTTTCACGAACATTTTCCTAACGTTGCTTTTATTGCTGGGGATTTTTATCATTGCCTGAAAAGAACCGTGGCTGTGTTTAGAGAAACAGGTTCTATACAACACAAAATAGGAGCAGGAAGACTATCTGTAAGAACAGAAGAACTTGTGGCAAACGTTCGTAAGTATTATAATTTTGTAAACAACAAAAATAAATTTGTAATTGTCTACTTATTTTATTACTCATTAGTTTGGCATATCATGTCATAATATGTATGAATTTGACAAAATGTTAACCTAGATTTGGTTAGATATATCGTCCCAATATAATTGTGATCTAAACCAAGCCCAACGTTTTTTAATCCAAGCCCTCTCTGATGCAAACAATTTTTGCTCGCACGGTACTAGTCCAATTAACTAACCGCTTAATAAGAAATTTTAGCTAGAAAACTGATTTTTGGAAGATGGATAGACTTTATCATATGAAAAAGCACCTTAGTACTATTTTGTGTCCACCACTTGGACGATATGGCATCACTCTCGTTTTTGGAATAGAGATGCAGCAGTATTTTAAAAATATATAATCGGGTTTTTAGATAATGACTAATTTTTTGCAGATATGGAGTGCGCAAGTAAATGTTGCTCTATATTAAGTTTTAGGATAAATTTGGTGGGTTCATAATTAATACCCAGAAAAGCAATAGTAAAATCCTATATTTAATAGATTAATATTATTATCAAATTCTGCAAAGTGAATAATAGTTTTTAATAAAATAAACTGAGCATATGAGCATATGTTAGTGCTTTCTTCAATACACACGCAAGGGCTTTGACCAATAATCACACCAATCAATTTAAAAGATCTTAAATTTCGCTTATAGCAATGGAGAACTTAAAAGTTCTTCCGATTTATTAAGTTCATTCAGCCATTTATATTCCCCTAATGGGGTTAAAAAGTACTCGAACTAGTCTTAATTCCAAACAGTGCTTAATCATAATTTTCGTCTCAGCTAATTACATCTCAAGTTATAGGGAAAATCTTACACTGTAATGCTTTTAAAGTTGCCTGTTCGATGCTTGTTTGTCTACAAGTAATTCAGATAATGCGTAATGATTTTGCTATAATTATGATAATTATAATTGAGACAGGTATCAGAATGCTGAATTTAATTCGGAAGGATTGTTTTCTAGTAATATACTTATCGTCTATAAATAAGCAAAAGTGCAAAGCGTCCTGACAATTAGGATTTAAAATTCTAAAATTTAAAATAAAATAATCGGGTATTTTACCAATAATACGGTACCCCAGCTGTTCTGTACAGTTGCATCTAAAATATATACCTAAGAAACTTTATAAAGTTTCAAAACTCTTAGAAAATAAGCGTCAATGCTGATGCTTATTGGTTTATATTAAATTGCGTAGGGTGTATTCTTGTAAATACAATTCTTCTCCGAGGAAAGAATAAATGTTTTATTTTTTAAGAATTTTACGAAGGTTTTTCTAAACAACTTTTGTAGAAAATAACCAAATTTAGTTTGCGATTCCATCATCCATGAACAGTCTGATGGTTAGACCAGTGCTGAAGCCTTTGAAAATGGTAAAAAGTGAAAAAAAATAATAGTAGGATGAAACCCATTGGAAAAGGAAAAGAATATAACAAAAATGAAAGGAAAAATTATTTACGAGCGATTCGAGGTCGGGAAGTAGAAAGGGGTGAGTTTTTAATGGTAGAAAACGATTTATTTCGATTTCCGGCAAAACTACAAGTCCTATGGAAAAACGTTAAATAGCAGAGTTGTGGTAATAAAAAGATCTACAACTTTTGTATTAATATTTTTTCACACCATCTGAAAGTAGAGATTTCAACGAACAAAAAGCCCACCGACTTTTAAAAAAAAACAGATATTTTGACGTGAGAATTTTCAATTGAAAATTAGGGTGCTTTTTCGATATTAAGTCAAAATAAGGTGAAAAAATAAATATTTTAAACAAAAAAAAAATAACAGTGTGTTTGGGACATAAAAAGGTAAGTTTCTCCAAATTTCGTGAATAAATTTTTTTTTGTAAAAGATAAAAATAAAAAACCAAAAACTTGGTTATTTGAATTTTTCACATAAATTTTGAGGATATGTGAAAAAAGTGTAAATACAAAAGTTGCAGATCTTTTTATTACCTACAACGTTTTTCCATAGGACTTGTAGTTTTGCCGGAAATCGAGATAAATCGTTTTCTACCCTTCGAAACTCACCCCATTCCACTTCCCGACCTCGGATCGCCCGTAAATTATTTTTTCTTTAATTTTTGTTATATTCTCTTCCTTTTCCAATGGGTTTCATCCTACTATTATTTTTTTTGGTTTCAAAAATTATCGACCCTGGTCTAGGTGCAATACTATGTATTACGTTTTTACTTACTTTCTTACTTTACTTTTCTTCTTTTCTTCTTGCTCTTCCTTGTAAAACTGATTTAAAATAAACGAAATTTTACTGACTTAAATACTGCAATATACTCAATTAACACACAACTTCAAAATTTTATTTAAAATTCTTCCTGCTTTTGTTATGCCAAATACTGCAGTAATTGTAAACAACATATATACTGATCGATTTCAATTAGAACATGTCGTCAAGCGAGCAATTTGCTTACCTTACAATCCACCGTTTTTATTGTTCTTTTTTAAAGCTTTCCTGTTTTAAAGTAGGTTTTTATTTAGGTGGATTTTAGAACGTTTTTTTTTGTTTTGGCTTTAAGTTTAAAAAAACTAGGAAATATTTCGTGATTTAATTCAAATCTTTTATCATTTGCATTATCAGCCAGTCACTTATTTTTTTTTTTAATAAACGCAATTAGTCATAGGTTTATACATTTCACAATAAACTCTAGGTCTGCTTGTTGAGACACAGAAAATATTATATCCGCAGTAGTTCTATAAGTTTGTAATAAAGCAGATACAAACATAAAAGCCATCTAAAATTACTAACTTTCAATATGCTTCAACAACGTATCGTCAGAACCATTATCTTGAACTCAGCGGGTATGTCGTGGTAGTAATTGGACGAAAGCATATTAGATTGAAGTATAATGAAGACTATATACAATTAGCTGAATATACTATATAGCACTAAATTAAATGAGAACGTATATTTTATCAATGAAATGATAAGAGCTTACGGAAATTTTCGTATCATTAGGTGCAAAAAAAAACAATAATAGTTTTTAAATAACTGATGTTACATTAAAAAATCAATACCAATGAAACGATGGTCTCCCTAAGGAAGGTTTGTATAGTCTTATGATTAGTTTAGTATTATTAAAGCTAGCTTATCATATCGTTTATCAACAATAGCAATCGTGCACTTGTAACAGTATCAGCGGCGCACTCAGGATTTTATGTTAGGGGGGGCCCGCCTACCAGTGCCGGAAGCAAATTTTTAAATAAACTTTTAAGTTACGCATTTTTCTAGATCTTTGGAGCTTTTTAACAGGTACTCTTGGAAGATCGCAATAGCCTAGTTCAATCGAGGTAAATATCTAAAAAAATTTATTTTTTAAAATATCCACTTTAATAATTATTCCGGACAAAACATACCACTCTTTTTACCAAATAAAATATAGGTAATGGTAATGACGACATATCCATAACACAAATATATTTATTTAAAAATTTAAATTAGTACAAAGCACAACAATAAACAATATTTTATAAATAATAGAAATCAAAACTTTTTATAACACCTTTGCATTTGTTAAATATGTAAATCTAATTTTCTTCGACCCTTAGAAAGTGTATTTAAAATTTCTTCACAAAAAAATGAAACATTCTTATAAATAAATAAATTTGCCAAACCATTAAGTCTTACTTGCCCGGTGGAATTTCTTAAGTACGATTTTAAGTACTTTAATGTGGAAAATTACCTTTCAGAGGCACTGGTGGTGACGGGAAGCGGGAAGGGTAACAAAAATTTGCAAAAGTTTTTTTATATTGGGAAATATCATACTATTTACATTGAATATATAGCTTAAACATATCGGAGGGTATTTCCTTGCTATCTGTAAACTTGTCGTTCCATAATTTAAATTCACATATTAAAATGCTTTCATTATAAAAATTTTCAAAAAATGAATAAGTAATTTGCTTAAAAATAATGAAGGCTGAGAAAGCTTTGCAAATTTTCTACTTGTTTATTGGGACGGGGCAATAAACAGTTAAATAGTATAGTTGAATTCAATTTCATTGGGGGTTTTGGGGGAGCCAAGGCCCCCTTGCCCCCCCCTGGGTGCGCCACTGAACAGTATATGCCTAAAATAAAAAGGAACGACTTACACTGAACAAAACTGTACTTGGTATTTGGAATACGCTTTAAACAATTCCATAAAAGATGATATGCCACTTGTTGTAGTTGCACTTCGGTAAAGCTATGTGCCCGAAAATTCCCCGAACAAAAATTATTATCTGTTGGCTTGAATAGGTTTGCTTTCAACGTTAAACGTTTTATCCTGATATGGAAAAGGATATAAATATTCTTGTTCTGCAATAATAATAGCTTATTTAAGTTTGACAAGTTTAAATTGTTTTAATTATTAATCAAATTGTTTTCTTTAATTTCTTAACTCCTGATTAGGCAATGTTATGAAAGCAACAACCAGGAACATTACATATTGTTACAACTGTTTTAACAACGAATTTAGCTAAACTTCTACATTATTTGGGACACCCGGTATAAGGCTAAAGGTTCTCTATTTATAATAACTAGATAAAAAATAATTATAGCTTCCGCTTGGAAAAAAATTTAATAATACATGCTTAGTTTGCTTGGGTGCACACTACTAGTCTGTAAGAAACAATATTTCAAACTCTACAAACCGCATTAAAATCCGTGATGTCCGAAAAACAATTGGTCGAACTTGGTTGCGTTCATTCAAAGTTTTAAATAAAAGCAATAACCCAACTTCGGTATAGTAGAACAATTATAATTCATCTAAAACATTCTAGCTTGATGGAGAATGAATCCAATTACCATAATCGAATTATTTTGTCTGACGCTACCACTTAGAATATAATGCTTCGACTCGTCGTTTTTCTCTAATAAGACAGTCTTAACTTAATTTAAAGTTTATCAACCTTTTCAGTTATTATTGGATTATTATGTCAAACTAAAGTAATGTGATGGGTTTCTAGACAAAGCAATTAAACAGAGTAAGTCAAAAGTTTAAATATACAAGAGTGATGTAGAGGTTACCGGAAAGTAAAAGGGATACCGCTTGCAAAGACCATTCAGCTTGGTAATACAATCACTACATTAAGCGTACTATCAACAGAAGAAAAAACATCATGAATAACTTAATTCCAAGAAATAATCAGTAACTTTTCAGCTGCAAAAAGCAGAAAAAGACGGTTTTAATTATATATATTACATATTGCTGAAAATAGAAGTCTCCAAAGGCTCCTTATGTATTATATAATACCGTGCGAGCAAAAATTATTTGCATCAAAGAGGGCTTGGATTAAAAAACGTAGGGCTTGGTTTAGATCACAATGATATGGGAACGATATACCTAACCAAATCTAGGTTAAAATTTTGTCAAATTCATATTATGACATGATATGCCAAACTAATGAGTAATAAAATAAGTAGACAAATGCAGATTTATTTTTGTTGTTTACAAAATTAACAAAGCAAGAATATACAGAAAGAAAAAGAAAAATAATTACATAAATTGCTAAAATTGGCTCCGAGCATAAATTCACACGTCTCTTCATATTTCTCTGGAGAAATGTTACCACATTCTTGGATAATCCTTTCTTGTATATTCTTGGAATACTTGCACTTTATAAGGAAATAAATTTAGCTGCTTCTTAAGAATAGTCCTGCATGTTCCATAAGATCTTCCCACTTCTTGGGACAGGCGTCTGTTAGCGTATTTTGCATTATTTCACGAACGTTTGCAACAAGTTCTTCTGTTCTTACAGATGGTCTTCCTGCTCCTTTTTTGTGTCGTATAGAACCTGCTTCCCTAAACACAGCCACGGTTCTTTTCAGGCACTGATAAAAATCCCCAGCAATAAAAGCAACGTTAGGAAAATGTTCGTGAAAATCGTCCATGCACAAACCCGGATTGTATTGCCACTCACAATTTACTCTAACCCCGTAATACGCTTCAACCATGAATTATTTTGTGCTGTTCCGTAAAGCTTATTGTGTGAATTGTTCAAGAAATTGGAAAAATTAGCGATGAATCAAATTACGTAACGACTGTCAAAGATGACGGAATAACTGATTGATTGTTAATTCAGGTAGTTACTGATACCCAACAGGTGTTTAGCTCTACGGCTAAGCATTACGTCGTTAGATGCAAGGCCCTCTTTGATGCAAATAATTTTTGCTCGAACGGTATAAGTTAATGCAGTTTCTTAAGACTTTAGGTTTTGCACCTAGGTAACTAAATCGATGTATGTGCAATGCAATGAAATATTATTTTATTTCATAGAATAAAACTTCTCTAGGGGTTTCTACATGTTTCAAACGTAGAAACGTTCATCATCAGAAACTGGTGTAGAACCTTAATGGAGCTTTTATGGAATTAAAAAATTGAGGTGTAGACCCCCTTTAATAACTTTTTTAACATACTCAGTATGGTTTAACCTTTATCAATTTTCTTCATATTATGTCTCTTCTGCCTAGCTACGCCACTGGTCCGAGTTAGATATAATTACTAAAACAAAAGCACTGTACCCCTTTCAAGAAAAGTACCAAGAAAATAAGAACGGTGAAAGGACTTTAACCATCAGGACTCTTAACAAAAAGATAAACCAAAATTCCTGTCATACCTGAAGTGAAAACCAATTTCAAATATAAACGCAATTGAAACTTTTATTCTACTTTCTAAAAGCCATTCGTAAAAGAATTGAAAGCTATTTATTTTTACAATGTTGCAATGCAGCACTACGTTTTTATTTCTGTTGTTAAGGTTTATAAGACATGTAGCATTTTTATTATTAGGGTTATCACACAGCTGCTGGTTTTATAAAAATATTATGGTATATTTAGTATTATTAAGTCAATATTAAAAAAAAAAAGTATTAATAAATTATTACTCTGCGGCAAGAAGTATGTCGCCCGACGTTACCCTACCGGTCAACTTTCCCTTCTTTACCCCAAACAAATACAAGAAATAAATTCTTATTTAATTTCTTTCTTTGCCATAGTGGAGGTGGGAAAAAGGTTGTCAAGTAGACGACTTTTGCCAGAGCTTTTTATTTTATTGTTAAAAGACTACCTGTCTTAAGACAAGAGATATTTATCTTCTTTAAAAAAAGGTTTTGTGACGTTTTTGTATCATCTTATTGTACAAATGGACCATCTAATAAAGTAAGTGCTAGAGGTTGACTAAATATTTACCGAGAAGGTAAATGAAGAACATAATATTATAGATTGACTATCACATTAAAAGAAAGTCTGATTTGATTAACGAAGTTTCATAATTTTTAAATACAGTGTGACCAGTAAAGTCCGCATTATATGGCATTTTTTTAAATTAATAACTTTATTCGAAATTTGACTTTGGCATCAAGTTCTGCTTCGATCGAGACGAAAATTAAACAAAAAAATAGGAAAACTTTTGAAATATTTATTGAAAAAAATTAAAATTTGACAGATAATGCGAATCACGTGACTACTATTTTTTTGTTTAATTTTCATCTCGATCAAAGCAGAACTTGATGTCAAAGTCAAATTTCGAAGAAAGTTATTAATTAATAAAAAAATGCCATATGATGCAGACTTTACTGCGGTCACACTGTATTATTAGGTAATTTGATCCGCCTATTAATTATTCAACAAACATCCTGTACATATTTTATTTCTTTATAAGTTAATAAAAACTTAAGGCCTAATTTTGTAGCAAAAAGAAAGAAAAAAAATTAATAGTTTTTAGAAACACGTACAAAATTCAGGCAATATAGAAAAATCATAAAATAGCAAAGTAAGAAACGGTGAAATTTCAAAAGAGAATAACTCAAAACCTAATTATAGGATTAAATTACTGCCATGGACACTTTTACTTAGGACGTGAAAGGTCCTTTGTTATGGTTTATTTGCTTTTGATATAACCTCACTGAAAAAAAATATGAAAAGATTAATATTTCTTATTACCTTGACCAAAATGTCGGTTTAAAAAAATGTCTGTGCTGCTATTACACATAAAAAATTAAAATGTTTTCAACGCGTATCTTGAAGTTAGAACCTCTCATCTATGAGCCGCAAGTACCCACTTGAAATTCCACTTAAGGATCTCACACATGCAAAAGCTTTTTCCTAATTAGAAGATTTTCACCGACATAAATATAGGGCTTCTGAAAATTTACATATTTGAATATGCCTGCTTATAAATACTCAAATTTTCTCTATTCATAAGGGAGAATATAAAAAGTAGGTAAGCTTTTCCTTTTCTAAAGAAAAATGTCAAATGGATGTAAAATATTATTAATACTGTTGATAGATTTGCAAAAATTAGGTACCTAGGTATATATACAAAATTCAGATTTTAAAACATTATTATTTTAAATTTAATAAATAACTTATAGCTTTAAAACAATAATATTATACAGGGTTAGTTGAAATAACCGGAACGGCCAATTTTCTGTAAAACTACCAAGGGTAAATTAATGAATTTTCGTACGGGTGAATAACTTAAAAAATTGAAGTGAAAATTGACAATTGCGACGTTGCCATATTTTTAGTTTTTTCTGTAACTCAAGGAATGTTTTTTTTTTCAAATGTAACACTACTCTTTTTTTTATTGAATTCGATTCCTCCCATCAACATTACCATTTCCTGATAGTATCAAATTTTTATCTCAAATAGTTCTATGGGAAAAAAGTTAATTAGTTACAACCCTAACTCTAAAAAAAAACCAATCTATTTCTACTTAAAAACGTTTCAAATAATGTGAAAAGGAAGGTTGGTATATAGACATAATGTACCTAATAGTACCGATAACGATAATAACAACAAACAACTACTAACAATAACATACCTAGTAAAAATTACTTACACAATATTATAGTACACTATATTAATTTGATTATGACACTGATAATATGTAAGTAATTTTTACTAGCTATGTTATTGTTAGTAGAAAGGGAAAGGAAAACTCTTTCTCCACTAATATATTCAAAAAACTCTATTTAAAGATATCTCTACATGTTTCGAACATAGAAATGTTCATCTTCAGGAGAAATAAGATATTATAAAAAGAAAAATAACTAGTGCTAACGTTCTAAGCTAGGCTTTAAGATAGTCAGAAGGGCACATTAACATTCTACGTCATAAAAGCACCAAAGCAAGCAGCTGTTTGGCTCACTTGCTGAAAGTTAATAATTATTTGGTTTTTGAACTTTTCTTTTAATATGCTGAACCTAAGAATTTGGGATTACTACTATTTTTATTCCTAAGAATTTTGGAGATTAACCTAAGACTCACATTATGACGACCCAATTTTAAATCTTAACGCTATCTTTTCTCTTAATTTTACTGTTCATTCATTACTTCTTCCTCACACTTGATCACTTTTTTTTTCCTTTTCTTTAGCATGTTTAAACCCAAATTTTACTTTTTCCTACGGCTGTACTAATCATTTCGCTTCACATATGGGCCTTGCTTCCTTTAATTTTACTTTTATTACCCTATACCTGGCAAATTTAACACTTCGGTACTTTGTTCTTTGGTGCTTTTATGACGTAGAATGTTAATGTGCCCTTCTCACTATCTTAAAGCCTAGCTTAGAACGTTAGCACTAGTTATTTTTCTTTTTATAACATCTTATTTCTCCTGAAGATGAACATTTCTATGTTCGAAACATGTAGAGATATCTTTAAATAGAGTTTTTTGAATATATTAGTAGAGGAAGACTTAGAGTTTTTCTTTCCCTTTCAATTTTTCACTCCACTTTAAGTATGGACTATTTCTTCAATTATTGTTAGTAGTTTGTTGTTATTATCATTATCGATACTATATGTCTACCAACCTTCCTTTTCACATTATTTGAAACGTTTTTAAATGGAAATAGATTGGATTTTTTTAGAGTTAGAGTTGTAACTAATTAACTTTTGTTCCCATATAACAATTTGAGATAAAAATTTGATACTATCAGAAAATGGTAATGTTGAGGGGAGGAATCGAATTCAATAAAAAAAGAGTAGTGTTACATTTGAAAAAAAAAACATTCCTTGCAGAAAAAACTAAAAATCTGGCAACATCGCATTTGTCAATTTTTTAAGTTATCCATTTTGTCAGATAATATTGTTAGAAGAGTTTCGCTATATTATTGCTCATCCGGAAGACTATATAGAATTAGACAAAACAAAGGAAACTGGTATAGTATTATGTAGTAAAAAGCGAAAAGTGCTAGATGTAGTATACCATGTTTGGTTCACAATGTTTATTATGATCTTAAATAGTTATACCTCTTTGCTATATGTTTATTACAAAGAAAGTTCTACGGGCCAATAAAAAAAAATTAGGAGTAAAAGAACATTCTATGAAATATGAATGCGTAATAATATACAACAGTGTGACCAGTAAAGTCCGCATCATATGGGATTTTTTTTTATTAAAAACTTTATTCGAAATTTGACTTTGGCATCAAGTTTTGCTTCGATCGAGATGAAAATTAAGCAAAAAAATAGTAGCTACGTGATTCGCATTATCTGTTAAATTTTAAATATTTCCAAAAAAGAATCCAAAAATGGGGTTATTTCTGAAAATATCGAAAAAAGTTATAAGAAAAAGTTTTTTTAAATGCAGTTTCTAGCCTACAGGCAATATTTTTGCTGCATAAGATAATTTTCATTTTTTACCCATATTTTGTAAATTGCACCACTTTGGCAAAATAAGACTCAACGCAACCTACATTAAACTTCTTAGTTTTGGCAATGCTTTATTTCAGATACATTTTCTTTAAAGTGGCCATATTAAATGTGTGTTTTTCTACAAAATCAAAATTGGGCTATTAAAATTTGGTCGCATGTGATGCAAAGTTTATTTGTTTTTGACCCTGTATAAGGTAACTTCATCAAATAAGTATTTTTAAAAACGCAGTTTATATCTGAAAGTAATACACCTAAATATTAAGACAAAAAAGAACACAGTGTCATCAGTAAAGTGTTCATTAAGTGGAAAATAAATTTTAGTGGTGGGTAAAAAATCAAAATTATCTTATGCAGCTGAAATTTTGCAAGTGGGCTAGAAACTGCATTTAAGAAACTTTTTTGATATTTTCGGAAATAACCCCACTTTTGAACTATTTTTTGGAAAAAATTAAAATTTCACAGTTAATGCGATTCACGTGACTACTATTTTTTTGCTTAATTTTCATCTCGATCGAAACAGAACTTGATGCCAAAGTCAAATCTCGAATAAAGCTATTAATTTAAAAAAATCCCATATGATGCGGACTTTACTGGTCACACTGTGTACATGTAGGTGTATTGGCGCACAAATGAACAAGAAAACCGCATTGCATGTTATAAGCTACTAAACTATAATAAAGGTATGGAAAATTCATTTGGGAAACAAATTTGGATATTTGGTAAAACTAATTGGAAAAGGCTTTCAAAATATTGTTAATTAATAATAATTATAAACGAGCAATGTTTTTAAACTTAAGCGGATCCTCGCTCTGTCGAAATTTTATTTACAAAAGCCATTTATCACAGTAAAATTAGGAACATAAATAGATGCTGCGCGCTGGTAGCATCCACCTAGGTACTAGAAAGGTGTTTGTAAAAAAATAAATCATAATCAAACGTTTAAATAAAAACAAAGAACCAATTATAGATCCGACGAGGAACATTTATGACGCAAGTTCGTTTCGCCCTTTGTATTAGGTTCAAATCATCTCGGTGATTCTTGCAAAAAGATAAATCCCCAAATCCTCCAAAGCTGTTCCCATAAGAGCGTATAAAATAATATCCCTTTTATATGGTAAAACAAGATTTGAGGCACCCGAAGCTTTAATGGTTAAAAGAATATATCCAGGACAGGCCTTAGATAAGCTTAAATCCGTGCTCAAAATGATGTCCCCTGTTTATACCTAAACTAATTGATTTGTTACTATGTATCTTTTTACCTACCTGGTGTTATTGTTTATACAGTATTTTCACGTCTTGTCATTACACTTCTTCTCTCCATGGCGTGACCCAAAATATGTAGTCACAGCGCTTTTCCTTCACCAATATTCAACCAAAACATTGTTAATTGGTTCCTTCGGATCAGTAATAGGTAGACCTCTACGTCTACAACAGGAGTGACCATTAAATAAACTGCCAGTTTCTTTAATTGATTTAAGTTCACTATAGACAATATGTTATTTAGATAGCGAGCCTAGGTCTTGAGGTTGTGCCATATTGATGCACCTTTTAAAACAACTAAGTTAACTATTTTTAGAAGCTTGCAATTTTGACTAGCTACTTTCATTTAGTAGCTTTCCCAGCTGCCGCTTGCAATGCTAGAACTATACACTATGCAGTGAGGTCAAAAAGGTTGGAATAAATTCGTTTAAAATTCAGGTGATTATTTTCTGAAAAAACGCTTTGACATGTCGATTATTATTTTTAATTGCGAATTTTTTGACATAAGAAATGTGTATACAGGTTGTCTCAAGAAGAACATATACCATTAACATTATTTTTTTTAAATAGAACACCCTGTATATTATATTATGTTTAAATTTAGCGACACATTCTGAACATTTTTTGTATAACATACCATATCTCCAAAATCCACGGTTTTCGATATATTGACATTTTAATATTTTTCTGAAAAAATGCTGAGATCCGTGGATTTTTAGTTTTAATTGCGCATTTCTTTATTATTATTGTAACCTGTTACCTGAATTAATTTATTTTGACACAGACATTTACTTCTTGTCAAAAATTCTTCAAATTGTGTAGATCTATCTAACTTGAATTCTGTAAAAATGGCACGGTTAAGTGAAAAAGATATATAGGATAGCGGCACTAATTGGCTATGGAGATAGGATGCGTACCCAAACAGAAGTGTGCGAGTTATTTAACAATAAGCACCCAAACCGAGCACCAATATCTCAATCTGTTGTTAGTAAAATTGTAAAAAAAATATAGGGATTTGGGGCATGTTAGAGATTTCAGAGGATGTGCAGTTAAATGCCCTTTTAGCTGTCCAAGGAAAATACCATAGTGTGACTCGCGATATTGCCACGGAAAATAATATTTATCAAGCAACCGTATTGAATTATTTACACAAAAATAAATGGCATCCCTATAGGGTACAGTTGGTTCATGAACTGAATGAAGATGACCCGGATAGAAGAATAGAATTTTGCGAAATAATGATGAACAGATACATTGAAGATCCTCAAATTTTAAAAAGAATTGTGTTCTCTGATGAAGCAACGTTTACGCTAAATGGGCATGTGAATCGCCAAAACTGTCGATATTGGGCTAAGGAAAATCCATACTGGATCATGGAGTCCCACACACAATACCTGCAAGAAGTGAATGTTTGGGCTGGAATTGTTGATAACCGGATTTTAGGTCCCTTCTTTTTTGATCGAACGTTAAATGGCGAACTGTATCTAGAATTTTTAGAATTTGAGTTAATACCGGCAAATGCTGTACTCTATCCAAATATAGATGAGCCAGACATTCCCAACAATAACTTATGGTACCAGCAAGACGGAGCACCAGCTCATTATACACGCCCGGTGCGCGAGTACTTGGATACAGTCTTTCCTGGCAAGTGGATTGGTCGACGGGGTCCAATAGAATGGCCGGCAAGGTCACCAGATTTGACCCCGCTAGATTTTTTTCTATGGGGCTATTTAAAATCTAAAGTATACTTTAACAGACCTAACAATATTGATGAGCTTAAAGCTTGAATAAGGCATGATGTTAGATTAATAGAGCCCCAGGTAATCCATAAGGTTTTGGAAGAATTCAAAGATCGACTTGCATATTACCAGAAAGTTGGTGGCGGTCAATTTCAACATTTATTAAAATAAAATTTAATATAGTGTGTTATTAGTATATAGTGTTATTATATGTAAATATTATAGACTAAATAGATGTAAAGAGTTCATTTTTAATTATAAATTTATTCCAACCTTTTTGAGCTCACTTTATATCATAGGGATCACATCGCTAGGCCTCCATGTCGCCCCAACCTGAAGCCATCCCTGAACTACTCTAGACTCTACTGTACTCTGCTGAGACTACGACGAGTCTAATGCACTATTCAATAGAATTCCAGCTCGGCGGTCATTCTATAAAACCGTTGCCTGAGGGCCACTTCACATCATAAAATATTTTCCGGTTCATGCTGACCCTGCCATTTCATAATTTTATGATGTGAGTTTAAATGTGGAGATAGTAAATAATGGGGAGGGGGGACATTAAAGTTTTATTATGGAGAATATGCGATGTAATGGTCTAAAACATGTAAAACGAATTCGAAAAATGTTTTATTTATTTATAAAGTATCGAGTATCGATGTTGGACACTTCTAAAGTATATTAGTACCTCTAACAACTTTATGAAAATAAGTAAGAATGTTTAGGGAAAATCACTTGTAAAGACACACGTCACAATAACAGGAGGCCCGCTAGGTAGGTTAGGTTAGAGTGACAGACCTCTAGCACTATCTAAAAATGCACTTCTGCGGAACCTATCGCTGCAGCCAAGTAGGGGACCCAATTACTTGGAGACGCTACAGATTGTTAGGTATGTCCATCTGCTTTGCGCTCTCAAAACCTCTTGCGCTCTTGCAAAATTTTCTGTTTTTACAGAATAACCCCTTTAGGACTAACCTTTTCTAAGGTACCGTACTGGGACGCAAGATGTCGCACCGGGTTCTATAATTCCCGTCGATAATCGATCCTGACAAGTGATTTGTCTTTGAGCCCTGTTTCCTTCTGCCAAACTGAGCCTCACTGATGAGCCGTAATAACGGCGAAACGCGTCTTGGGATGGGTTTGGCAGAAGGAAACAGACAAAACTCTTTTGAATTGATACTTTTAAGCACCCCGGTGAAGCTTAAATGGACGATTTCGCAACACAGTAGAAAGAGAAAGAAGAGAGAGAGGGGGGTGTTAGTGTGCCCGCCGGCCATCAGGGCAAATTAGCGCTGTTGTCGCCAGCTGGCCGTGTAACCGGGTTCTGTCGCATATTTTTGACGTATAGAAGAGAAGGACAGTTATATTCTAAACTACTATAACGCTTCCCAAACTGCGCCAGGTGCTAATTGGAACAAACCAGCCAGCCGCCAGCCCGCCATCCATCCATGTCACAACTGTCAATTTTTCTTGTCCACGTTTTTTTCTGAGGGAATTAATTAATTTTTTATTATCATTTTAATATACAATCCTATTAGTTTCTATTCTAGAAAACTTCGCCGATGTGTGTAATCTTGCAGTTATTATTCCAGCCTACTATGCAGGTAATTATTTTTTATTGTTTATCAAATTGATTTTACACTTCCTTACCTATTTTTTATATAGGAATATAGGAAATGTAAGTTTACAATAAATAAATTAACATGAAATGTTTCACATACATAATAGGTGTTGGTTAACAAGCCAATCTTAACAAAATATCACTGGGCAACCTGCAGATAACTGCAACACATTGTGCCCGAGGTAATACCTAACAATCTATCAGTTACGAACAGATAAGTTTAGTCTCTTGAAATGATAATTTTAACATTTTTGTTTAACTGAAGTGGATTAAAAATTATAACATAATGACACAAAGATAATGGTTTGAGCTAACTCGATAAGTAGATACTTGGCCATCGGTCATATTTTACAGAGAAATTTAATGTCTACCCGATACTGTTTCTTTTGTTTCAGAGAACGCTGTAAGAATCACCTGATAGTTTATGGATCTTTTAGTACGTGTCTCAATGCATCCTAGTGCTTGTGTTTATACAGTATTTGTGATAATATTATATGAATTGAGACAATTCCAGATGAGTGAGACCTGTGAGACGTAACCTTAGGACATTAGTTTATTCTAGACAGTTATTTTTTGTTATGGTTGTCAATGCAGTTTTTATTTATAAATAAACGTAGAAAACATTATTTACGATAAATTGCTTCCATCTTTATTTTCTAAATCTTGGTTAATATAAAAATGTGCATTATTTATTCCATAAAATAAAAACTTTGGTGCGTCTTTTTATTGATTTAATTTGTGATTTAATAATAGTAGTGTATTTATACAGCTACCAGAACATGGAATATTCCATGGATCCGAATCCCCCCACCACAACGAACCGAAAATCCCCCCTCTCCTCCCCACCAACATTCCCCACTCCTACCCCCACTTCTACCCCCACTCCCATCCCTACTCCCATCCCTACTCCCACCTCCACTCCTAGTCGTACTATTATTCCCTCCACTCTTAAACAATATTTAAACCCAAATACCGAATTATTTTGCAGTTAGTTATGTATCCCGAGTGGTTTCATATTACATTACATTAAGCTTTGGGATTGTTTTACATTATCATCGTTTAGTGTGCAGACAGTAAATATTTAATAGTAGTGCTAGTTGTTAACAGTATTGTGTAAATTGTTGTTAGATAAGACCAGTGAAAACAGCGGACGAACATGCGAAATTTTATAAAAGAATTAAAAGATGTTAAAATCAAAGCATAAAATAAAAGTGATGAAATTAAAAAAACATTTCGTTATCTCAAATTATAGACTTTTAGTAAGTAACTGCGATGATGAAGATTTATTGATGATGATTGAAGAAGGTATAATTTTATGTGATAAGATTCTTACAGGATCCGTTAGAGCTAAATTCTTTAACGATCATATACAGCTTATAAGTTTAGGATTGGAAACACATGTTTGGTTAGATCATATGAGAGAAAAAAAATTAATTGCAGAGGAATAATTATCAGTGTTTTCTCCTTTCCCTTCAGTTCTCCTTTAATCATACAAGATGTTCCAATGCAGTGATTGCAGCAAAAGTTTTAAACAACAATCAAATGTTTATAGACATCAAAGAGAATCCTGTCCTAATAAACCATCTTGTTCACATCAAAAAAGAAAAACTATTACTAAGTTATGTGATGTACCTACAAAAAAAATTAAAATAGAAGAAACCAAGAGACAAAGTGTAATACAACCACCAATTCCCAAACTTATTCTAACACGTTGTAAAGATTGTGATACTTGGTATGTGAAAAATAAACTTGTTGCCCATTTACGCTCAAACCAACATAAAAGCGGATTTAAAAGTGATGATAATGTGAAAATTATTACTTCCGCGTTTAAAAACAGAATTGTGTCGTATATGTTACTTCCATCCAAAAAGTATGTAGACATTGATGAATTTTTTGATGAGGTAAAACAAAAGTTCATAAGTATAATATTAGAACAATTAGTTAAGCATAAATGTGTAAAAATAAATGTAGAATTATTTGGACAATATTTGTTACAAACTAAAGAGACACTAGAAACTAAATCATTTAATACTAAAAATAAGATCATAACATCATCATCAAATTTAAGTGTAATTTATAAGGAGTTTTTATCAGAAATCAAAGAGAAAGTTTCAATATTTGCAGAAAATGGATCTGGTTGGGCTTTAGAAAAAATATTGCATTTAGAACTTAATGTTAACAAATATAATCCAATTAGAGCATCCTCATATATACCTCTACCAAAACAAATTTCAAATAAGCAAGGTATAATTAACGTTAAAAATAAGGACTCATATTGTTTCGGTTGGAGTGTGATAAGTGCATTATTTCCAGCAAAAATTAATTCTGCGAGAACCCATTCATATCCGAATTTTTTTGACTTTTTAAATTTTGAAGGAATAGAATTTCCTGTAAAGTTAAAAGATGTATCTAAATTTGAATCACTTAACCAAATTTCTGTGAATGTTTATGGTTTAGAGAGTATGTGTGAGGATAATAAATTTAAATATGAGGTTGTTGGTCCCATGCATTACACTAATAAAAAACTTCCAACACACATAAATTTATTGTTGATAAGTGAGGGTGAAAACAATCATTACTGTTGGATTAAAGATATGTCAAGATTACTATCATCTCAAATCAATAAAACAACTTATAAAAAGTATTTTTGTGATGGTTGTTTAATTTATTTTAGTTCAATGCAAACACTAGAAGTTCATCAAAAAAACGATTGTAATCATTTGTATACAAGAGTTCCAACCAATGATATCAAAATTAATAAATACGGACAACATATACCAGAAAATATACTACAGTTTGAAAATTTTCAAAGACAGCTTAAAGTTCCATTTGTAATATATGCGGATTTTGAGTGTTTTTTAAAACCTTTACATTTTGAACAACCAGAAAATGATTTGGATTCATATACACGAAACACGTTTAAACACGAACCATTTGCCTTTTCATATTTTATTAAATGTTCATATGATAATTCTTTATCACTATTGGATTCTTATTTTGGTTTAGATGCAGCTGAAGAATTTTGTAAACGAATTGAAGGTCATGTTCACAGAATTTATAATAACTATCTTAAACCTATAGTGAAAATGATCCCCTTATCCGACGAACAGAAATTGTCTTATAAAAATTGCCACAAATGTCATATATGTAACGAAAAAGTTGAAGAAAATGAAAAAGTTAGAGATCATGATCATTTAACTGGTGAATTTCGAAATGCAGCTCACAGCATATGCAACTTAAATTTCAAAATACCCCATTTCATACCTATATTTTTTCATAATTTAACTGGTTATGATAGTCACCTATTTGTTAAGCAATTGTGTTGTGAAGAAGATAATATTGATGTACTTGCACAAAACAAAGAGAAATACATTTCATTTTCAAAATCCATTTTGGTGGATAAATATAAAGACAAAGATGATAAAGAAAAGAATCTGTTTATCAAAATGAGATTTTTGGATTCATTTCGATTTGTTGCAAGCTCATTAGAAACACTTGGTGAAAGTCTAGAATCAAATCAATGCATTGAAATTAAAAAACATTTTCAAAATTCTAACCAATTTAATGAAATTAGAAAAAAAGGGATTTATCCATATTCTTATGTTGACTCATTTGAAAAAATGTATGAAAGGGAACTTCCAAGAATTGAACACTTTTATGATACACTAAGAGATGAATCCATAGATCCTTCAGATTATAAGAGAGCCGTTAATATTTGGAATTTATTTGATTGTCAAAGTTTAATGGATTATACAAAAATTTATTTACTATCAGATGTTCTCATATTAACAGATTTTTTTGAAACATTTCGAAATGTATCTATAAATAATTTTAAGTTGGATCCTGCACAATATTACACATTACCCAGTTTGAGTTGGGATGCAATGTTAAAAATGACCAATATCAAATTAGAATTGTTAACCGATATAGATATGTTGCATTTTTTTAAGAATAGTATAAGAGGTGGTATTTGTCATTGCAGCGTTCGAAAAGCTGAAGCAAATAACCCCCATCTTGAAAATTATGATTCTGATAAACCATCATCGTTTATTATGTATTTAGATGCGACTAACTTGTATGGACATAGTATGAGTCAATATCTCCCAATAAGTGATTTTTCTTGGATGCCAATGGAAGAAATAGAAACTCTTGATGTGATGACAATCCATGATAATGCATATTATGGGTATGTTTTAGAAGTAGATATAAAATACCCTCAAGATTTACATGAACAACATAATGAACTACCATTTTTAGCAGAAAATATTTGTCCGCCAGATTCAAAACAAACGAAACTAATATGTAAATTAAACAATAAGGAAAAGTATGTGATTCATTATCGAAATCTTAAACAAGCAATTAAAAATGGGTTAAAATTAACTAAAATTCATAGAGTAATTAAATTTAAACAATCACCATTTCTTAAACCATATATTGACTTAAATACCAATATGAGAAATAAATCTAAAAGTAAGCTGGAAAAAGATTGTTATAAATTATATAATAATGCTATATATGGTAAATCATTAGAGAATATCGATAAACGTGTTGATATCAGATTAATTACACATTGGGAAAATATTGGAAAGAAGCAGGGAGCACAAACGTTGATTGCTAAACCAAATTTTAAGAATCGTTTAGTTTTTAATGAAAACTTTGTTGCAATACAGATGGAAAAAGTAAAAATTACCTATAATAAACCTGTTTTTGTTGGATTTTCAGTCTTGGAACTATCAAAAACTGTTATTTATGATTTTTATTATAATTATATTAAAATCAAATATGGAGACAAAGCAATACTATTATATACAGATACAGATAGCTTAATATTGCAAGTTGAAACAGAAAACTTCTATCAAGATATTCAAGAAAATTTAGCTAAATTTGACACCTCTAATTACAATGAAAACAATTTACATCATATAACTAAGAATATATCCGTAATAGGACGTATGAAAGATGAGTTTTCTGGTCAACCAATATTAAGTTTTTATGGAACAGGTGCCAAAGCTTACTGTGTTAATTTGGAGGATAAATCCGAAAAGAAAGCAAAGGGTGTAAAAAAGTATGTTATTCAAAATTCTATTACAAAAGAAGATTATAAAGATGTAGTGGAAAACTCAGAAATTAAGTTTAGGAAAATGAATGTATTTCGTTCAATATTGCATGAAATGTTTACACAATTAAAAAATAAGGTTGCATTGTCTCCAAAAGATAATAAACGCTACATTATTGAAGATTCTTTTAGAACCCTAGCTTGGGGGCACAAACACATTGATATTTTGGAAGATAAATCCAAGACTGATGATAAGGATGTTAATAATGTTATAAATATCTTAAGAAAATTAGTTCATGGTGTGTATAAAACTTAGGAACTAAGAAAATATATTTCAATTTCAAAATGTTAATGCTACCAGTAGGACTTTTATTTCTCTCCTCATTCATTAACAATACTCTGTTCATAAAAGTGGATCCTAATGTTCAAGATACGTTTATTTGTTTATCGATAAATAAGAAAGGAAATGATAGTTGGCCATCAACATGGAAAAGGATGGATATAAAAAGTGGATTATTTACTTATAAAATAAATGATCATATAATAAATAACTCTTCCACTGTAGAGTATAAATTAAGGGTCTATTATTCCAACAGATTGCATGCTGTAACAGAGAAATGGAATAAATTGTATAACAAAGTACATATGGATGAATGTAATATACGTACATGTATAATATTTGTAATCATATTTTTTATATTGTTTATGTATTTGTTGGGATATGTATTGTTTAAGGCATATTTGTATTATAAATAAATGATTTGAAGAATACTTTGTTTAATTAAATCAAGTTAGTATATTAGCTAATACGCAATAGAATAAATGGAGGAAATAAAGAAAACTGTTACGTTTAATGAGGGAAATAATAAAACACATATACTGTTTGTATGGAAATTTGCCTATAGAAAAGCAAGGGAAAGTGATTATGAGCAAAATATATTGGATAGATACCGTTTTCGAAATAGAATTAAATATGTAGAAAACCTTTTAAATGATGTGATAGAAGAACAAAATAGAAATAAAGTATACAGTGAACGTTTTATGTAAATTTTTATTTTTAAAATAAATTAATAAACTACAGAATATCTTTTTTTAATATCCAAGAATTATTTGAATTATCCATCCCCAACCATTTAACGTAGACTTTGTTTCCTTTTTTTCTCAAAACTTTCTCCACCAGAAATACATTTGGATGTGCTACCTTTTGGAGCTCCTCCTTATAAAAACGTCCTAAAATATCTTCCTTTTTATCATCTTTTAGTAAGTATGTTGTAGGATTAGTTAAATTAACTCGTTCAACAACGAAGATCTCCGAACTCCAGTTTGGTGTGTATCCTTTAGAAAACATTTCCCTATGTTTACTTATTCTTACAAAATCACCCTTCTTAAATTTAGGAGTGGCAGGATTAACAGTTTTGATATGTGTGTAAGATGATTTAAGTACATCTTTTTCATTACTTTTACTTATATCAATGGGTTTCAATCCTGTTGTCCTATGTTTTCTGTGATTATATTCTGAAACTATCTCAGGTAATATATTTAACCACTTATAGTTACCTTGCATGCTAAATTTTCTCCACATTCTATTTTTTAATGTTCTATTTACTCTTTCAACAATACTAGCTTTTAAATTTGAAAACGTACTATAGTGATTAATTTTAAACTTCCCCATTAAGTCCTGAAAATCTCTGTTAAAGAATTCTTTCCCTCGATCAGTTTGTAAATTTTTAGGGGGAGATTTTGCATCATTTAAAATATTTTTCATTGTTGAGGTTACATCTTTACCAGTTTTTGATTTTACAGGTAATGCCCATACAAATTTTGAAAATGTGTTTATAACAACCAAAATATATCTATACTTTCTGTTAAATTTTGCATATGGTTGCATTTCAACCAGATCAGCTTGCCATAAGTCATTTAGTCCTTTAATAATAACCCTACTCCTTTGATAATTCTTTCTTGCAGGTTTATGTAACTCGTTAACAACCGTTTCCTTAATGAAAGACATTACAATTAATCAAATGATTTAAGAAAAATAATTGTCCCAGTAGCTTTTATACGCATCATTCCATTCCTTAAGCTTTTGAGATAAAATTTCTTTGTCCCCTTCTTTTAAGTATTCCTCAATTTTAACAATTTTTTTTCCTACATCATCAAGATTATCTTTAACTTTTGTATTCAAGTATTTCAACGATGTTGGATTTATTATAGTATCTAGTTCACCCATTCCATTATCTATTTTATTTAATTCATCATTTAATTTCTTAGCAATACTTTGTATGGAAGAATGAATACCAGTAATAATTTGTCTTTCTATTAATGGTAGTTCATGTATTTGTCGCCCATTAAGAAGACTATCGACTATTTCTTTTTTCGTAGTTATTAAAGTTTCAACATATTTTTTAAATCTTTTAATTTTTTCTTTAGCATTAAAGAATACTACTTCCTTAATTTTTGTTTCCATTATTTCGTTTATTTTTTCAATATTAGTTCTTAAAATTAAATTTTCATTTTTAACAAAGTCTTGCAATGATTTAATATCCTTGATAATTTTATCAATATTTGCATTAATATTTAAATCCAAGGTTTTCAGATTCTTAATTTCATCAACTTTTTTTTCAAAATTTAAAATGTTTAATGAAATATTGTTATTTCTTTGTAAAGTTGTTTTAATCTTTTCCATTTCTTCTTTATTTAAATTTTCTATAGATTTTAATTCCGAAATTTGTGGTAAAATTATGTTAAGTTGTTCTTTTAATGCTGCATATTCATCAATATTTTTTTTGTGAAGCATTAGATGTACATTTAAATTCTTTTCTATTTTTTTTGTATTCTTATCCATCTTATCATGTGTGTGCTTAAAATGATCTACTTCCATTTTAATTCTATCATAAATTGTAGTTGAAAACGTTTTAAACTTTGAAATAAGATCATTTGTAAGCTTTTTTTCAATGTCATCGATTTTTGACGTATCAGATATATCAGTTTGTAATTTAAGTAACACCTTTTGCGTTTCTTGTTGTAAAATGGTGATGTCACCCATCTGTTTTTCTACATCAGCCAATTTTAATTCTGAATTTAATATTTTCACGTCGATATTTTTTATAGTTACTATTCTATTGTTTGCTTCCTGTTTAAATTTTTGATCTACTGTTGTAAGTTCATCTTCACAAAATTTTAGTTTTTTCGTTATATTTTGAATATTCTCAGCATTTTCAAGTACACGCTTATTTTGATTTATTAATTCTTTTTCGAAATTGGAAATCCCTAATTGATTTTTTTCCAATTCATATTTATAGTGTTCAACTACTTTGTTTTCAATATAGTTTAAATTATTTGAAATATTATTGGATACTTCATTTTCAACTTTTTTGACAATATCTTTAATATCTATATCAGTTATTTTGTAACGTTTTGAGATATGTCTAGCAAATTTGTCCACAGTCATTTTAAAAATGAACAATAATTACATTTACTATCCTTTTATAGTATAACTTTAGCTTCCTTTAATTCTTCAACTATAGAAATTATTTCATTATTATGACCTGTATGTCCAGCAGATGTGGATGCCAACAGAAGACGCAATCTATCAACAAGTTCATTTATATTATCCCAATAAACATAGTCAGTATTCGCTTTGTTAACTTTCATTTTAAGACCTTTTCCACTTCGTTGTCGGGTTTGTCGATAAGGAGCAATAGGTTTACTAAACGCTTGAACAAGACGTTTTGCGGGAGTGGTAAGTTTAGATTTTGTAATTCCATTTTTTTGTAGATATGGACCAATTATTGTTACATATTTGTTTGATGAACTTCCTTGAACCTGCTCGTCGGGATTAAAATTTCTGCGATATGCATTAGTTATCTTTAAGATATCCATATAATTATCTAAATCTTCTTTTTTATAACCCATAGGGTTTTTCTTAAAGAGCAACTCATATAAACCTACAGTACCTGAATATAATTTATTCTCAACCTTTATATCTTTTCCAATAATCTGAACAGGTTTTAGAGTTAAACCTAAAAAAAATTTATCCCGTTCTATGTCGTGAACAATACCATAGTTATGATCAAACGCGTGTTCCGTATCTTTCACACCTTCATCAATATACATTCGAGGTAATTTATCAAAGTTTTCTAGCCACTGTTCGTACCCTGGTGTGTCCACGTAGGTCATAATTGTTTGTCTTGTCTGTTCTAGGATATCTGAAATATTCTCATTTTCAATTGTTTCATTCGAATCGGAAGTTGGTGAAGTTTCAGCTATAACACTAGTTTCATGAAAATATGGAAGCTGACTAACGTTTGGTAGTTCACTAAGGGACCCTATTGATGTATCAAAAAATGATGGTTGTTCAGCTGGTAATACAGGTGTTTTTCCTGTTTTTCTTCTGGATTTTAATTTTGTTGGTGTTGAAGTCTGATACGGTCTTGAAGTAAACAATTCCTCTTTGAAATCTATAGGTTCTTGTTTAAAGTCAATCAATTCACTTTTACCAATTGTGGAAATTAATTGGTTTAATGGTTGTGTTAATGGTTTATAAGTTTGTTCCAGTTGAGATTGTGTAGTAGTTGCAGCTAATTTTAATTTCTGAAATTTTTCTTTAACCGCTTTTCTTGATTTAATAAGCTCTCTTGCTAAACGTTTGTTCATAGCTGATACTTGAAAAATGTTCAAGAAAACTAAATTTCATATATTTATATATAAATAAAAAAATCAAAATGTTTTCTATATCTACCAGCGTTTAATTCACAATCTTTATCAATAACGAGAAAACCAAATGGTTCTTTCCAACAATAAGAACATATATTTTTGAACTGATCGAATGACATATCCATCATACAATGATCATCATATATGTGTTTTATATTCATGTTATCCTGTTTAAATAGAATCAAAAGATTTGTATTCTCTCGAATTAGTCTTTTAAGTATTGAAGAGTAACCTTGAAAGATAAAAAAGCAATCAGTATTTTTATGACGACCAAGGGTAAAATAATCTCTTATAATACTCTGATTTTGACATGGTATATCATCAAATATTATAACAGAATTAGGTTTAATCTCATTAGGAGGTATAATATTTTCATCGTTATCGTATTCATAGTATCCAATTTCCTTTACTGGTTTCAGTAAATTTCTAAGATATTCGTACTTGGGTTGTTGTAGTGATTTTGAATAAAGATATACATTCTCGAATCTAAGTCCATTGGGGTGTTCAAGCAAAGTTAACATAACGTTGGTTTTACCGCTACCACTACATCCCACAATAAGACTTCTTTTGGATCCTCCGCAAAACAAATCACCATGTTTTCTAAATTGATTAGTAAAACTTCTTTCATCATGGTTTGTTATAGGTAGTGAAAAATATTGTTTAACAATTCTCATCTTGATTCGTTATAACAAAATAAGTGATATGATAGACTATTTATAGCAGCTAAATAAGAGATGTCTATTAGTAGACAGTTCAACTTCATATAAAAACTATAAAATGATTCTACATCCATCACAATCAACTATAACTAACAAGTACTGCAAAAAGAAAGGATTGGGGTTATTAAACAAACTTATTAATAAGTTGCCTTTTGAAATTCATATTCCCGGATATCAATTTTGTGGACCGGGCACGCGTTTAGAGCAACGAATAAACAGAGGTGAGATTGGTATTAATCCGTTGGACGCTGCTTGCAGATTGCACGATATAGCATATTCAAAATCAGAACAGTTACCAACGAGACACATCGCAGACAAGATACTCGAGGAGAAAGCTTGGCAAAGAGTAAAGGCAAAAGATTCCTCACTAGGAGAAAAACTTGCTGCATTAACAGTAACAGGAATTATGAAAGGTAAAAGAAAGCTTGGAATGGGTATAAAGAAGAGTGGGAAACTAAGAAAAAAACAAATTATGATGGCAATAAAGAATGGTGGAAAACTAAGAAGAAAACGTATTGTTAAACCACCCAAGACAATAGGAGGTTTCTTACCCCTCTTGCTACCTATTTTAGGAGCATTGGGAGCTCTAGGAGGGGGAGCAGCAGGAATCGCGACCGCCGTGAACAATATTAAAACATCTAAACAACAGCTGGAAGAACTTCAACGTCATAACCAAGCAATGGAAGGGAAGGGATTATTTATTAAACCATATAAGAGTGGGAAAGGACGGGGGTTGTACATTAAACCATATAAAGGAGGATCTATTAAAAGAAAATCTCTAAAAAAAAAGTCCAAATAAAATTTCCTCTTAGGGCTCTTACAAACTTGGATATAATTCATATTGTTAAAAATTTAAGAATTCCACATTTTAGAGGTGTTTTTATGAGAGATAATCTACCAATTAAAATAAGAATAAAAGAAAGTGGTATAGTTAATTTAGATAGTCAACAAAATGAGGGTACTCACTGGGTTGCTTATATCAAAAATAAAAATAAAGTTCTATATTTCGATAGTTATGGTAATCTAAAACCACCTTTTGAATTGTTGAACTATTTTAATACTAATGGAAACATAAAAACATATTATAATTATGATGTAAAACAAAAAGAAAATTCTTATAATTGCGGACAGCTGTCTATTCAATTCCTATATAATAATATGGTGTTGGAAAAATAGTTTAGTGTTTTATTATGTCTACAACAATTGCAATATCAGGAAATACTTCAGTATTATCAGCAGATTTTAATCCGCCAATTTATTTGGATGATGATAAAGATTATTTCTTGGGATTGGCTGATTTCGAATCTTTTATGAGTATACCAAATATTGAACCAGGAAAAAACAAATTATATATAGGAGATAAAGTTATAACAATTCCAGAAGGAACTTATGATATAGAAGATATTGAAAATTATATAAAAGTTAATATTGAAAATATATTTGATGAAAAAGTTACATTTGTTTTAAAACCAAATACTAATACTCTAAAATGTCACATTTTGTGCAGTAAGTTCTTAGATTTCACCAAAAAAGATTCAATTGGAAAGATATTAGGTTTTCATAAAAGAAAAATTAGCCCGTTTGTACCTGATAATTCGGATCAAGTTACAAATATAAGTAAGGTTAATGCTATTTGCATTGATTGTAGTATTTGCGTTGGATCATTCAACAACGGTAAACCAGTTCATATTATCCATCAGTTTTTTCCGGCAGTTGCTCCAGGCTATAAGATCGTGGAGTCACCATTACCCATATTGTACTTTCCAGTGAGCGTGAAAACGATAAACAATATTACTGTCAAAATTGTTGACCAGGACGGAGACTTAATAAATTTTCGTAAAGAAACAATAACTGTTAGATTACATTTAAAAACAAATATATAATATGGTTGTTAGATATAATATACCACATCAACTTAGAGTTCAACCACCAACGAAAACTTATAAAAAGAGGAATTTGAAGCGAAAAACTAGTAATACGAATCACATCAAAGCGTTAACACCAAAAAATCGCAAATTTCTTCAATCACTAGGTTATAAAGTTCAAAAATAATGGATATTCTAAACGTTAATGAAAAGCTTTACGTCGATAACTCAATAGTTGGTTCAGAATTACACACCTACCAACCATTTATTTCTTCAAAATTTGATTACAATGATGAGATTCGCATACCGATACAGGAACTAGATGCTTTTACCTTACCTTCAGAGAGTCTTCTCTATATTGAAGGAACTTTGAAGAATGAGGATGGTCAATATACTGGGAAATTAAGATTTATAAACAATGGAGTTGCATTTTTGTTTAGAGAAATAAGATATGAACTTAACGGTATTACTGTAGATTCAGTAAGAAATGTTGGTCTTACATCAACTTTAAAAGGTTATCTTTCATTCAATACTAATGAAAGCTTAAAATTGCAAAATAGTGGATGGTTTCCTAATCGAGAGGAAGCTGATAGAATTTTAGTTGATGAACATGGAAAATTTAATGTATCAATACCTCTAAAACTGTTGATGGGTTTTTTTGAAGATTACAGAAAAATAATTTTAAATATGAAACAGGAACTAGTTTTAATTAGAGCTAGCAATGATTTGGATGGAGTTTTCTTCAAGGATGATACGGAACCTAGAACGGCTATTGTAGAAAAACCAAAAGTTACATTTGATAAGATATTTTGGAAAATACCACATATTTTAGTTGACATACCACAACAACTATCCATATCAAAAATAATTGAATCCAACAGAGAAATACTGATAGGTTATAGAAGTTGGGAACTTGTTGAATATTCTTCTTTACCAGAAACAACGCGTCATACCTGGCCGGTAAAAACGAGCAGTAAACCCGAAGTTGTGCGTCATGCTGTAATTGCCTTCCAAGAGAACAGAAAAGATGATGTACAAAAAGACATGAGTCATTTTGATAATGTTGATTTAACAAATATAAGAGTTTTTTTAAACTCTGAGAGATATCCCTATCACGACTTATATTTAAACTATAAGGACAACAAGTATTCAGCTCTGTATGAAATGTTTACCAATTTTAGACATTCTTACTATGGAACATCAAATGAACCAATTTTTACACCTAAAAGTTTTAAAGAAAAGTGTCCTATTATTCATATAGACTGTTCGCATCAAAAGGAAACGATCCACACTGGTTCAGTAGTCATGAGAATTGAATTTGAAACAAACGAAAGTATTAAAAAGGATACATCAGTATACTGCCTTATTCTTCATGATAAAATATTTAGCTATAATCCACTAACAAAAATTGTTAGGCAAATGTAATCCGCATTTTTCAATATATGAATGGATTAAGTTTATTAATAGTCATTATGAATAAAGAATTGAAACAACGCTTATCTTGCTTTTCAAAGGAGTTAGAAAAACTAAAGCAGCAAATACGTGATTATTCTGAAAAGAAATCCATGTATAAAAAATTTTCTCTTATAAAAATATGAAATCCCTAATAATCGACGTTCAAGGTTTTTATATAGAAAGAAACAAATTTTTTGCAAAGGAATTAGCTGCTTTTGATGGAATAAATATTTGTCATTATGTATTTAAATCTCCATTTAATATGAAGTATCTTTCACCTGAATTACATAAACAAGCTGTTTGGTTAATGCAAAATCACCACTGTATTAACTGGAATGAAGGATTTACACCGATCCACAAATTTTCTGAAATTATAAAAGGTTTAACTGAAAATATGGAACGCGTTTATGTTAAAGGAAAAAAAAAATCTGAATATATAAAAAAATATTCCTCATGTGCTGTAATTGAGCTTGATGAATATCCTCCATTAGGAAAAAGTGAGTGGGTCCAATGTTTCTATCATTCGAAACCATCTTGCATCTGTGCACTCTCCAATGTTTTTAAACTGTATGATGATAATACTATAATGATTGAATAAAACAAATAAATATATTATTTAAGTTTTTTATTTTAACAAAAATTACACATTAGGTTTGAAATATTTCAAACATAATTTCAACAGGTACAAACGTTTTTACTTCATCGAGAAAATCTTCAAACCCCATTTCCTTTATTGAACACAGGAAAGTCCTTAAGTCGGATGTGTGTAAGTATATACTGCATGCTTCAGAAGCTTTTTCATACTTCATAGACATTTCCATACACTCATCATAGGTATAAAATCTATCAAATCCATATTCGGATTCATGTTCAACATCAAATTGCAAATTTTTAAAATCTTGGGCTAAATTCTCCACGGCAGTTGTCAAATTATGTGCAGATGTCTTATGTGTATAAGATAACCACATCTTGAATAATAATACTTGAAGGAATGAAATCAAAGTTTTAAATAAGTTATTTAGGATATGGGAGGGAGGAATAAAATATATGGGAGGGAGGAATAAAACATAAAGTATGTTAAAAATTTTTTTTTTATTTTTCAATACAACTTTTTACAAAATCATTACAAGCAAATGATTCAACATCCTCTACTATACATTCAGGATAAAAATTTAATAATTCCAATACACAACAAACATTAGAACTGTTAATATTAGATGATACAATATCATAAACATTTCTTATTAAATCACCATTTTTAATTGAAACTCTACTTATAACAGTATTATAATATTTTGAAAATTCTAGTGATTTTAGAATATCAAAACGATATTTGACAAAATTTGATAAATTGACTATTTCGTTAATTGTATCACCAGCTAAGAATATTTCACCGACTCCATCTTGAGTAATCTTGATTATTCTTGTTCCATTAATAAACACAAAATGAATTGCATATCCACTCCCATGCATTGGTTGCCATCCAAAATTGGTAGAATAAATAAAGCTTAACATTATTCCTTGATTATTTAAAAATGAAATCCATTGATCTTCATTAAAAATTACATTTTGATTATACTTGCTTCCACTCAGCTTAATAACAGGAGAATATTTTCGCTCCAAAGAAAATCCAACACTGACCCATTTGGTTTTACTTTTGTTTAAAAAGAACATGGATTCGTTTATTAGACTCCCATTACGATTTTTGCTAAACTCTTCTTGCTTCTTGGATTGCAGATTGGTTGATTGTTGCATTTTAGGTTATAAGAAAACAAAATGTGATAAACTAATGTTTAATGTAATCCAATTAGTTGTTTAAATAAGAAATATAATAAGGTGGTGGGAGGTAATTAATTTTGGTGGGAGGATTTTACCAATAAATTTGGTTTTAATTTTGTATCATCCATTAGATGTACTTTAAAAAACAATTTTGAAGTTTGTGGTATGTCGTATATTTCAATTTTAAATCAGCGACGCGCTTTTCTGTTATTTTATTAAAAACTTTCATAAATCGAATATCTCCATAAGCTTGCTCATTACGTTTAAACTTGTATGCTTTAATATTGTTTACATGATAGAACAAATCCGCGTTTTTTATTTTAAATCCAATTTTTCTTAATTTTTGTAGTTCTTGTTTTTCTACCACATCTTTAGGTATATTCCCATCTTGAACAAAATTCATTATGGTTTTATATTCTAATTTGTTTACGGTATCAGTGCTAAATTCCACGTTTTCTATATCTTTTAAAGAGTTCATCTTACTGAAATGATGAGTTTAAACGGGATACGCTTTTATAAATAAATAACTTTTAAGCATATGCTACTTTTATTCTGTCTTATTGTTTACATAATAACCCTAATGGTTTTATACGTTTAGCTGTCTTATTTTTTGAGATTTTTGAAATGTTCTTTCACTGTTCGATAGGTATGTTCATCTTATACTTGTTTACCAAATTGCACCCCTTCATCTTTAGTCATAAGGGAGCTAATCGCAAAAAACTATATCTCCCGAACCATTTGACCGATCGACTTCGGGTTTTTCAAAACGTCTTATTACATCACCCCGAACCCATATCATGTGTTAAATTCCAATTTTGATAATTGACAGGTGATAGGTGACCTTGACTTATCTTAATTGACAGACGTCATCTTTTCTAAATAGTAACATGATGTTATCCTAAACACATGACGTATATTAAATACTAATGCCAAAATTGTTATTGAATGCCTCATCGCCCTCTACTACTAGATAAAAAATATTTAAAAATTGTATTCTCTGTTTAAATGCTGAAACGATAAAACAATAATTGCTAATTTTGGGTATGAAACGATAGATTATTAAATAAGACAATGAAGTTGATTCACAATCTTTAATTTGAATGCAAATTTTTTATTTAATAACATTTTTAAGCATGCACTATTTTATTCTCTCAAACAAAAGGCTTTTAGTTAGGTACCTATTAATCGGTCATTTGTTTTCTCGCGCTTCGTAAATAGTGGTTTGGTCTCATACCAGTTTGCAAATGACGAAACGACTGAAAACAGTTTTATATTGTTTCCTAATGAAGCAGTTCGGTTCCGTATTATAATATATCAATCTTTTAGTTTTCTAGCGTTTTAAAAGTGATTAACTAATATGTTTTCGTACACTTAATTCATATTAAAGCTGTGAGAAAAATTGGAACTTTTAGTGGTCAAATAAAAACATCATTAAATGATGATTGTGATTTAATCATACAATGTGTTCACAAACAATATATTTTTGCTGGTGCATTTATGGGTTTTAAGAGGTGAGTAAAACCTATTTCTATATTATTCCTAGTCTATCTAAAAATAAATCAAAAAAAATATTTTTTAAAGGTTTTTTATTTGTTTTCATTCATTCATTCATTTATTTGTTTAAGCAATTCAGTATAACATGTTACAATCAAAATTCAAAACAGTATTGAACAACAAAATGTTACAAAAGTTAAGTTAATAAATGGATAAAATAGGTAAATTAAATATAACTAAACCCTTATTATTGAATGAATGAATGATTATAAAATTGCAATTTGTTCCTATTATATACGTTTTGTTAAAGACAAGAAGTTTCCCCCAGTCTCAAAGTTTGAAATTGAAGCATGTATAACATAGTGATAGGTCCGTATTAAGGGGGATTCTACAATACAATACTATATCTTCAAAATTAAAGGTTTCCGAGTTGATAAGAAAGTATTATGTTAACGGTGAAAACATTTTAAAATAAAAGAGTTTTCTTGTTTAAATTTTTATTATATTTATTTAAATAAGTTAATTAATAAATAATAGACGTGTTTTGGACTTCCATTGGCTTTAGTTTTCCATATCACAACGTTTCAACTGGTAAATATCTCCAGTCGTCTTCAGGTGAATACTGTTAATTAATATTTTAATTAATTAATATTTTAATTAAAAGTATGTATTTTTATTTAATATATAACATCGCGTAGACAATATATTTTCTACTAAATTCAAAATGTAAAGATTGTAAGATAGTTAGGATGCAATTTTACGAAGACAAAGTCCAACCCTGTAAAATAAAAAACATTTCTTCTATCGATTACATTACGTCCTGCTCATGAAAGTACATCAAGCTATGTCTATGCCTATGCCTATAACTTAAAGTTAAGTTAATTTTGTAAGGTAAATAAAATGTATACTTGGAAATAAGTGGTTTCCTATTACAAGTACTACCTTATTTGTTATAGCTGTTCAGTATGATAGAATCTTTAAAAACAGTTGCCGGTAAGTAACGAAGTTGTTTTGGTATCATTATTTCCCAGAGAAGTTTTTACATTTTTTCTTTGCGATACTTGGAGATGTAATCCCGTCGTATACCTTCTGTTTTAATCCTTATTGCCTTTTAAGAATCATGTAGCAGATGTTATACCAGGAATATAATTTCCTGGTAAAACATCTGCCTTGACAAACAAATACCTACTACATAATTGGGAAAGGTGTAACTAAAATAACAACTTTTTATAAAATTATTTTATATATTTTTATTACTTGTACAAGTTATATCTATACAAATTCAATATATAAATGTACATCTTCGGCATTTAGATTGACTGGATACTGGACCGTCGAATTGTGTCCCCCCAAAATTGTTGTAATGAAAATAACAGGGGAGAGTTGATTGTAACTGAACATTTGACTTGTAGGCAATCGGGAGTCGCCCCCAAATTTCTAGTAGAATATATGGTTCAATGTGTTTTAAATAATATTCCACAGGAATCAACTTTAATTCTTCATTAGATAAATCCATAATTTCCCTCTCTCCCTCTATCAATTTTAACATAAGTTGGGATGAAGGGCAACTCATAGTAGTGTTAACTTTAACCGTATTTAATTCCGCTTCTAATTTTTGGAATCTTTTTCTTTCGTTTTCTCTAAATTTTCTTTTTGCTGTTTTAGATAAATTTGGTGGTGTTTTTCTTAATATCAAATTATTTTGTATGTATTCGTCTGGATTATACGATTCGTGATTTTCAATGTCCCATGAATGATCGACTAAATTCATTTTAAGCCGTTATTGTTTAATATTTGAAAATATATACATTTAACAAAAAGGAGGGGGAGGGCTGGGGAGGAGTGGGGGTAGGAGTGGGGAATGTTGGTGGGGAGGAGAGGGGGGATTTTCGATTCGTTGTGGTGGGGGGATTCGGAATATGAAACCACTCGGGATACATAACTAACTGCAAAATAATTCGGTATTTGGGTTTAAATATTGTTTAAGGGTGGAGGGAATAATAGTATGACTAGGAGTGGAGGTGGGAGTGGGGGTGGGAGTAGGGATGGGAGTGGGGGTAGGAGTGGGGAATGTTGGTGGGGAGGAGAGGGGGGATTTTCGGTTCGTTGTGGTGGGGGGATTCGGATCCATGGAATATTCCATGTTCTGGTAGCTGTATAAATCCACTACTAATAATATTTATATTGAATCACAAATTAAATCAATAAAAACTCGTTCAAAAGTTAATAATTAAATTGAAAAGTCCTAAAACCGCCGTTCAAATTGCCCGCCATTGCGCCTCTGATGGCCGGCGGGCACACTGACACCCCTCTCTCTCTCTTCTTTCTCCCTCTACTGTGTTGCGATTTTTTAACAAGGAGTTAACATTTCTAACTCTATAAATATTCTTTGCTTTTAAGCTATACAATAGAAAAGGAACATTTACAATCCATACACATTTAATCTTTTATTTTGAATATGTCGCAAAGCAACCCAATCAAATTAAATTAAATTTAAAATCCAAATAAAAACTTTTAATAACATCTGCAAGCAGCAACTTTCCTTTTAAAGCAACAATAGGCAAATTTAAAAAGTTTCAGATGAATAATTCATTGGTTTTCCTGTTAAAAATAAAGGCCGAAGTTTTCCCCCGTTCCCAACTGTCCCACATAAACAACAATTCACCTACTTTGCGGCTGGTCTTTCACACTAAATTATTTTCTTTTTCTTAAATACAGGCTTTAAAAAATAATTGTAGTCAATTTTATAGAACCATCACCAAATATTATTAATTCACGCATGCGGAGCATAATTTGGGTGTTTTTTGAATCTCGTTTGATTAAGGCAATTATTTGCAAATTTTTTATTACCATTTGAAGAGTACAGGGGAATAACCAGATTTGTTACATTTTTATGAAAAATGAGATATCATTGCCATTTTGTAGGCAGATGCATACACTATATTATGTACACTTAAACCAGACAGAAAGCAAAACAGTCACGCGTATATTTAATATTTTGTTTCTTTCGCACAGGGGAAAAATTAGGATTGTCCAAGCGTGCACGGGAAAAACAAGGTATGTCCATCAAGCGAGTTAAGATGTGTTAATTTTATCAGTTGCTACTAAGCATTTCAATCGGTTGTGTGCTTTTGTTTACGGTCTTAAGGCGTGATTTTTCTAACAAGTAATAATGAAAATATTCCATTTTTATAATGTATTATCTTAAAAATTAGAACGTTACTTATACCTAATAATAAACGCAGCTAATATACCATGACCTAATTTTTTCTAGGAGCGTGCGGAAAAGTGCTCTTAAAAGTACACTTTCCCACACGCAATTTTGTTTGAGAATTTGCACTTTTCTGCCCGTTTCCTTTCTTGCAGAGAAATAATGCATAAAAGTGGGTTTTCGTACTAGTACGGAGAAGTACGACGTTCCAAACAGAAATGCGTGCGGAAACATACTCTTTTCCGCAAGCTCGAAGAAAAAGTTCTTATGTTATTTTCTTCAAAAAACCGATAAATAGGCCAGTTATAGTGGTTATATTTTGGACATACCCGGTTATTTCCCTTTTTATTTAAACAATTTCATTTATTTATTTATTATGCCATTTTCTTAAGGATTTGCAACACTCATGCCATCAGTGGCGTGTCGTGAGGTTTATGTTTGAAGGGGCGCAATAGAATTCCAATACCAAATGACATATAAGCAAATTGCTCGAAAAAGTATCTAGTTATAAAAAAAAATTTAGGTAAATTAATACATACATTTATAAATGTCTTTTGAAAACCGACGCGTAAAAGATCGGTTTGTGATAACTTTATATCTGGCAACGGCCTCCCCAGTTCTTTAATTTTAAGTTTATCCGCTAATGGCAGCCTACAAAAATTTATTTGAATTATATTATTGACGAAATTAATTTTTATTAGTTCGAACTCGACGCGCGCTTACGCCACAACAAAGTCCGAAATGTATAAAGCAATGCAGGCGCTAAAATACCGCGGCCGTAGAGTCCCTAAATAAATCGGATATAACCGGGTGACGTTCGGGTTCGTTCGGCGAAATTTATATACGCCAGGCGAGATTCACTGTCCGTCGCAGCGTTTCAACGGCGGAATTCAATTATCTAAAATTTACACGAGGAGGCTTGTTTATCGTTGGTCAACGAAAACGGACAATTAGAGATGAGTTCAGAATTGGTGAGCTGTTATGGTTTTTTAAAATTTAGAAATTTTAACTACCTATATGAATAATAATAATAATATTAGTATTAAAATGAATAGTAATAATAAATATTTAAATAAACATTTAATTTGTGTGTTATGTTAAAATTCTTAGGAGGGGCGCGCGGCCACGCGGCCTTATAGAGCAACCGCCACTGCATGCCATTATAGTATTGTTGCCAATACATACAGGATTAAGGAGAAAAATAAAGCCGCCAAATTATCGCGTCTCTAAGAGCGAGATACAAGTTTCCAACTTTAAAACGGCTTTTTTTCCGTTATAACTTAAATGGACAAACCTGTTTTTCCCCTGTAGTCTTCATTTGGACCTTCTTAACAAGTTCGACCCTGTGCATTCTTCTAGTCAATTTACAGTTAGAAGTAGAATGTTAGTTTTAACATAAGAGAAATATATGCAGTGCAACCACAGGCCTACCAAGACTACTAGAGCTTTTATTCCCCATAAGACCTGGCTATTTAAAAGAGCATCTCAGGGAAAGGCTGTGAGACCAGGAAATTAATTTTATCGCCTAGAAAAAGTTGGTAGCCATTCAAAACTATTGTTAATAAATTGTTCGCTTGATTATTGTGGTGTTTATCAATTTTGTTGAATTATTTGTTGTTATTTTTATGATATATAAACTTTGAAAACAATACCAGATATTAACAATACCACAATATCAAAAGTGCTGGGCATGATACTAACTAACCTTTACAGAGGCTTAAAAATAGTTATTAGTTATAGATTACTTAAAACTTATAGCACTATGATAAGTTGATTTATCATGTTGGGTAAACATTAAAGACTGACCGTTTATTTATTTATGAGTATCCCATTTGGCGGGCTCACCCTAATATCCCTACATAAAGACCAACCTTTTATATCACTCGTAAAAATTTCTATAAGAAATATGAATGGTATAAAATGTTTAACGATTAGGTACTATAACGCTTTTATTACATAGGATTTAGCGGAACTAAATCATTAGACAAGCTTTGTGAAATGTCTATAATAAAAAAAAAATTATGTATATTTTTACAAGCAGTGATAAATTTTTAATAATGGAAGACAGAAGTAGGTAGTATAAAAATGTATTTAATCATACAGGGTGTCCGCAAAATAAGTGTATAATGACAGTTGCTTTTCTATATATCTAAATAAACTAGCAACTAGCAGTTCCTGCCTGCTTCGCTGGGAAGCACTTTTTTTTAAAACCGACCAGAAAATTTACACTTTCTGGACAATTTTTCGTATAGAAAATCACGTTTTTCCGATCGCAAGACCGGAAAAGTGACATTAGAGACCGGAAAAATCTTTTCCGGACTCTAATGTCACTTTTCCGGTTGTCACTTTTCCGGTCTCTAATGTCACTGTCACCCTGTTTTTTGGTTTTCCAATCGCTCTTTGATAATACAAGATACCTTGATTTCGTTATTATGAGAACAACATTTCGATGTATTGTCTAGTGACAGTTCGTTGATTTTTAATTTTGTTCTTTATGTCAAACTTGTTTCGCGTAGATTATAAAATATATCGAAGTGTCGGTCTTAAAAAAAATATTGTACGTCACGCAACCGAAAATAAGTGTTTTCCAGGTCTCTCCAAGCTTCCAGGACTCGCCTATGGCTCGCCCTGGAAATGCTTGTCTCGATCTGAAAAATACTACTTTCCGGTCTTGTAACGTAAATTACTATTACCGCCCATCGACTCGAGACCCTTCCCTTGGCTCTATTGCCAGCCATCGCCATTCAGTCACTATTTTGTCAAAAAATATTATACATTTTCTAACGAGTTTTCTAACTTATATAACTACACTCATGGTTGAAAATTTTGAAACATTTTTTCTACATATTGCTCCCATTATTTAGATATGTGCAAAATTTGAACTTCCCATGCACCTCATCTGAAAGTAGGTTTCTTTTCCGGACAAATACAGCTTTTTGATTTTGCTACATGGAGCTTAATCTATGTAATATAGATATAGATAAATAGACGGAAGTATTATAGAAGTCTTGCACCTTACGTGTAAAACGTCATTATCAATTTAAAACATTTAATAATGTTTAATTGTAGCTTTTTATATTTCAGATTAAAATAATTTGTTATTTACCGGCAGGTAGGCCTTTTCGAACTTAATTACATATTTATTAATTAAAATCATGAGTAAGACTCAAAGTAAAGTCCCCGATTTTCATAAATAAATTGTTTGAAGTTGCTCTTGTAAATGTTTAAGCTGTCTAAATCACGCAAGCAAACTTTTGCTTAAACTTCGCGGCACAAGCTTTCCCTGTTATTAAATTCTAATGGCCTAAAATTATTTGGGAAATACTTATTTTTAATTTTCTTATCAGGAAATCTATAGGTAAAGTCAAATTTCTCTAAGAACACGCCGTATCGTGGCTAAGTCACTTGTCATTTTGACATCTGAGCGATGCGGAAGTTGCAAAGTTATTTTAGTCAATATTAGGCTGTGCCTAGAGATGCTATTTTCAAAAATCGAGTCTTATGGTGAACAAAATATTCTCCTTATTTTTGCTATGCAAAATACATCAATAATTGACGTTAAAACTTAATAAATTTTTGAACAATATTAATACACTTTTTAGATTATTTTTCCACACGGCTAATCGATACTTAAGACCATGCAGCTTGCGATTTTCTTTTCTTTTGACCGTCCCGATGGAAAAACAGCGCGATAAAGTAAATTTTGCTCGATTCTAGACTTTGACAAATTAGCTTGTGAAAAAAGGGCTTTATACACCGAGCGTTTTATAGTGGTGATAAATAGGGTGCTTATTAGCAATAGGTGTCTTAAGTTGTTTTTTATTTTTATAAAATGCGATTTTTTTGCAACAGCTTACGAAATAACGACATAGATACAAATACAGAGGATACAAGAAGGTTTTCTGTTAACTCAAAATTTCTTTTAGGTACCTACATTTATTTTTTTATGTTGGGTTGACCGGTCATAAGTGACATCATTAATTCTTGGTCCATTAAACCAATATAATCTTAGCGCTACCTAGGAGCTGAGAGCTGCGTCTATAGCTTTCTACATAGACAGTCGAGCAGCGATAAAGGCAATTTGTTTCAGCAGTATTAACTTAGTTGTGTTGGGTTCCTGGTCATTGCAATCTAGATGGAAACGAGGCTGCTGATGCGCTCGCTAGGTAGGACGCCGGCATATCTGTCGAATTACAAAGGTATTTATATCATATTATGGTAGTTATAATATATATTAACTACTTAATAAATAATACCTCTTTGTAATGTCTCGTAGAATTTAGTATCTTGACAATGTTGTCTTGAAAAAGCTTAACCACTCAAAACTCCTGGTATTATAAACAACATTTTCTATATCGTTGTAAGTATGTTATCTTTTTGTTGCAAGATACCTTCTTAAAAATTGGTTAATTACAAAAAGAATTATTACATTAATACACCGTTTAAAGGGTATTTATCGATTTACAGCCATGCCGAGACGAACTGATAATTTTATCTTTTCTAAGTAAATTGTTTATGCTTTGAGATACGTTTATTTGCCGATACCTCCGACAATTCAATACATTTTATTTTATTATGCAATAAGCAAGGAAATTTACCGAAATTACAGAATTATAAATGGGAAAATAAATGTAACATATATGTTATCGATTTTATAGAAGCAATTGAATTTTGGAATTACGTTTCAGATTAAACTGTTTGAAACATTTTAAGTGCGGAAATACAAACCAACAACGTTTTCCGGCAATTGTAGTATATTTTACCGTTACGGGCATACGGTGTTAGTAACCATGTAAAATGTTGGCCAGGAATTTACGTTAACAATTTATGGAGTGTTTGGTATTCTATACTGGTTTAATAACTTCTGTTTAACCGCTCAAAATTTTGTGAGGCGTACATGGTCTTTGATTATATTTACGTGGCTTCTGGAGTCTTTGTTTTTGAAGATAGAAAAAAATGTTTTATATAAAAATTGTAGTTTGTCTTTTATGTTATCTTTTGAAATTATCATTAAAAAAATATCGCTTTTGAAAAATGGGAAAATATAGGCAATTTCAATTTTTTTAAATGGAACACTGTATATTATGCGTTACAATGAAAGATCTTTTTTTTCTGATTTCAAATATATAATATGATGCTATTTGGGTGAACCATTTTTGAGATATTTTAGCTTAAACTATAAATAAATTGCAAATAAAATTCATATTTTGTATCAAGAAAGCCATGGAAACAATAAAATTGTTATGTTTTATAAATTTATAACTTTAATATTTATAACTAGGTATTTTTTACATATCCTCCTTGATTTTGGATACATTTTAACAAGTTTCTCTTCATTTTAGAATTAACAGAAGCGGAAATAGATAGTTATAAAGTTAATCTTTATAATTATTCTAAATAGTTAAAATGATAAACTTTAAAAATATCGAGACGTCAAATTTATCAAACATACAACATAACAATTTTATTGTTTCCATGGCTTTCTTGATACAAAATATAAAATTTATTTGCAATTTATTTATAGTTTAAGCTAAAATATCTTAAAAATGGTTCACCCAAATAGCATCAATATACATATATTTGAAATCAGAAAAGAAAGGTCTTTCATTGTGACGCATAAAATACAGGGTGTTCCATTTAAAAAAATTGAAATTGCCTATGTTTTCCCATTTTTCAAAAGAGATATTATTGTAATGATAATTTCAAAAGATAACATAAAAGACAAACTACAATTTTTATAAAAAACATTTTTTTCTATCTTCAAAAACAAAGACTCCAAAACCCACGTAAATATAATCAAATACCCTGTACAAATCTGTAAAGAGTTAGGCAGCACGTTGCCTGTGATAAACATTTAGCAAACGCAATGTAATTAGATTTTTAATCTGACGTTTCGTTTTCTCAGAACCACCATCAACTTGGTTTTTTTTAAAAAGTCGAAAAATTTTATTTTATTATACAGTGTCACCAGTAAAGTCCGCATCATATGGGATTTTTTTTATTAATAGCATTATTCAAAATTTGACTTTGGCATCAAGTTTTGCTTCGATCGTGATGAAAATTAAGCAAAAAAATAGTAGTCACGTGATTCGCATTATCTGTAAAATTTTAATTTTTTCTAAAAAATACTTCAAAAGTGGGGTTATTTCTAAAAATATCGAAAAAATTTATAAGAAAAAGATTTTTAAATGCAGTTTTTAGCCCACATGCAAAATTTCAGCTACATAAGATAATAGTATTATAAGATACAGTAAAACAAAGTTGAACTTGTAAATTTCCACTATATTAGACAGACAATGACATGTTTCGCTAACACTGTACATAAGATAATATTGATTTTTTACCTATATTTTGTAAATTGCACCACTTTTGAATAATAAGACTCAACGCAACCTACATAAAACTTCTTAGTTTTGACAATGCTTTATTTCAGATTCATTTTCTTTAAAGTACCGTCATATTAAATGTGTGTTTTTCTACAAAATCAAAATTGGGTTATTAAAATTTGGTCGCATGTGATGCAAAGTTTATTTGTTTTTGAACCTGTATAAGGTAGGTAACTTCATAAAATAAGTATTTTTGAAAACGTAGTTTGTGTCTGAAAGTAATTCACCTTAATATTAGGACAAAAAAGAACACGGTGTCATCAGTAAAGTCTTCATTAAGTGGAAAATAAATTTTAGTTTAACTTAACGTAAAGTTTATCTATTTTCAACGATTTAATTTAAAACTCCTTTACTTTATTTTTTTACTTTTAGGCACAAACTACGTTTTCAAAAATACTTATTTTATGAAGTTACCTTATATAGAGTCAAAAACAAATAAACTTTGCATCACATGTGACCAAATTTTAATAGACCAATTTTGATTTTGTAGAAAAACACACATTTAATATGGCGCTACTTTTTAAAAAAAAATATCTGAAATAAAGCCTTGTCAAAACTAAGAAGTTTTATGTAGGTTGCGTTAAGTCTTATTTTGCAAAAGTGGTGCAATTTACAAAATATAGGTAAAAAATCAAAATTATCTTACGTAGCTGAAATTTTGCATGTGGGCTAGAAACTGCATTAAAAAAAAAAATTTCTCATAACTTTTTCGATATTTTCAGAAATAACCACACTTTTGAATTATTTTTTGGAAAAAATTAAAATTTGACAGATAATGCAAATCACTTGACTACTATTTTTTTACTTAATTTTTATCTCGATCGAAGCAGAATTTGATGCCAAAGTCAAATTTCGAATAAAGCTATTAATAAAAGAAAATCCGATATGATGCGGACTTTACTGGTGACACTGTATATATTTTGAATCGACAATTGTTCATGAAATTATTATGCCCAAAATGTTCAACAATACATTTTTCGAAATTCCCCTGTATATAAGCATACGAATTTGTAGCACCTTACAGCAGGAAGATAATCCTATTTAAATATGAATGAATTGGAGTCAAGTGGGGCCAAATTAGATTAAAGAAACCATATTATGAAAACGAAACGTGATAAGGAGTTAATAAATTTCCCAAGATGGAAGCAATGCAATGAGAAAGAGAAATTTCGATATCGAATTTAATGCCGCCTAATGCCTTCTTTATATCGTCGATATATACAATGCATTGCTAAAGTTATTTTTCCAATGTATTATTCAAATTATACTGCAGCAGATGGAAGGGCAATTTTGTTTTTGGACTATTTCAAGAAACCTTAAACAAAGCAAGAAATGTCGCTTTATATAATTTTTCTAGAACACGTTTTAAATGTATACTAAAAGAAAAGTACTAAATAAAATTTTCCCATAAACGTGGTTTATTTGGCAATTCGATTTTAAAGTTACATTTTAAATAAAATGGACGAAACCCGAATGGTGCCAAAACATGACGTTATAACACTTACTGGAAACTGCACATATTTATAACTAGTAACGTCGAAGGTATATTCAGAAAGACATAATAAGATTTTAGCTAAATGATTCGCAATTTTTACACCTTATGAGCATTATGTTGATTGGGCCTAAACAAGATTATAACTATATAAAATTGTGAGAGTCGCCCTCTTTAGGAGGTTGTTACTCGGTAATGATCATACCTTTTGGAACATCCTGTATAGAAAAAAAATCCAAAAAAATAGGTTTAGGGTAGAGGCTGGGTAAAAACATATACAGTGTCACCAGTAAAGTTCGCAGCATATGGGAATTTTTTTATTAATAACTTTATTCGAAATTTGACTTTGGCATCAAGTTCTGCTTCGATCGAGATAAAAATTAAGCGAAAAAAAAATAGTAGTCACGTGATTCGCATTATCTGTCAAATTTTAATTTTTTCCCAAAAATATTTCAAAAGTGGGGTTATTTCTGAAAATATCAAAAAAGTTATTAGAAAAAGATTTTTTAAATGCAGTTTCCAGTCCACATGCAAAATTTCAGCTGGATAAGATAATTTTGATTTTTTACCTATATTTTGTAAATTGCACCACTTTTGAATAATAAGACTCAACGCAACCTACATAAAACTTCTTAGTTTTGACAATGCATTATTTCAGATAAATTTTCTTTAAAGTAGCGTCATATTAAATGTGTGTTGTTCTACAAAATCAAAATTGGGCTATTAAAATTTGGTCGCATGTGATGCAAAGTTTATTTGTTTTTGACCCTGTATGAGGTAACTTCATAAAATAAGTATTTTTGAAAACGTAGTTTGTGTCTGAAAGTAATACACCTTAATATTGAGACAAAAAAGAACACAGTGTCATCAGTAAAGTGTTTATTAAGTGGAAAATAAATTTTAATGATGGGTAAAAAATCAAAATTTTCTTATGCAGCTAAATTATTTCTTGTGGGCTAGAAGCTGCATTTAAAAAAACTTTTTCTTATAACTTTTTTCGATATTTTCAGAAATAACCCCACTTTTGAATTATTTCTTGGAAAAAATTAAAATTTGATAGATAATGCGAATCACGTGACTACTATTTTTTGCTTAATTTTCACCTCGATCGAAGCAGAACTTGATGCCAAAGTCAAATTTCGAATAAAGCTATTAAAAAAAAAATCCCATATGATGCAGACTTTACTGGTGACACTGTATATGACTTAATTATGTAATATAATTATTAATTTCTTTCTTAAAAAATAAAAATTACCCTAGTGTTTGATTTTACTTTTCCACTTTATTTGTAAAACCCATCTGAAAAGAAGAAAACTAATTTGCAGTGAAAAAAAACAAAACGAAAATATTATTTCGACAAATTTCTTTTCCAATGTAATTCAATTTTCAACTCGACAATCGTATTTGTAAGAATTTAAATTTTAACTGTGCCAAGCTGATTTTAATAATTGAAAATTGGGGTACGCGACGCGACAATTTTTTTGCGGAAAAATAAACATTGTTGAGACCATTTCCTGGACTTAAACGTTTGTAGAAAGACATTTTCATTTAAAATTAATTGCAAGTCAAAAGTTAGCCGACTTTCTAAAAGAAGGAAAATGGCATTTTTTTGAAAAATAAAATATTTAAGAAAAGAGTCACTTTAAGACCTGAAACGAAAAGTCAACAAGAAAGTCAACTGCACAGAGAAAAAGTAAATCTGGGTATCTACCTGGAGCAAGAAGAGTAGGACTAGATGACTTGGAGAGTATATTTTAAAAACAAAAGGGTAATCGGAAATTCTGCTACCAGAGGAGCAGAGTTTCCTTAAGGTGGGAGTATTAACATGCTTGCCAACCTATAACCTATTTCGCGTAGATTTATTTATTTTTTCTAACTTTTACACAAAATTTAAATAAAATCAATATCGTCTTCATATTCTATAGGTAATAATTAACATGTTAAATAAATATCAAGGAATTTCATAAGTTATTTAAGGAGAATTGTATATCGAAAAATATCGGTTAAGATTTTTTTTAACATTATTATGTCATTGTTCTTTCACTATACAATTCTCCCAAAATAAGCAATGAAATAAACTGATATTTTTGTAATATATCAGATATTACCTAAATAATGTGCAGACGATATTGATTTTATTTAAATCTTAGTCAATAAAATAATAAACTAAGAAAAACAAGGCGAAGCAGATTATAGGGTGGCAATAAATTGAATGACGTTGATAATTCCACCTTAAACTCTTTTATTATTTCTAAATAAAAGTCAATCGTATGTCAGCATGTCCCTGGTATGCTAGAACTACTTTTACATGTTTTTTTTAATAAAATGGTGAAAATTATTAGTGTTGATGCACCGGCAGTTTACTAAAATGGCTGACGATGTTTCAATTTAAAACTAGCGGTCGTGCTCAGTCGCCTGAGAGTTAATTCGACTTTTAATTATTCTGCAATTTACAGCAAAACAGGTTGCAGGAATAATTTAATGTAATAGTTACGAAGCTAAATTTTGTCTGTGTTTGTGCATAAGTTTACTTAAAATTAAATTCTGCCTTTAGCGTAATAAGTAGTCGATTAATATGAAACTACTAATTACATGCGGAAAGAAATAAATAACCATTGTTTTATAATATTATGTCTAATACCGACTCCAGTTGCCCATTTAGAAAGTATGGGGGCAGGGGGAAATGGGTAAAGGGAAGATTTTTAGGGATTATTATTAAAATGCGTAAATATTTCTGTTTTTTTCTTCCTTTTACAGGCTTTTATAAATACCTTTAAAGTGGAATTATCAACGTCATTCAATTTATTGCCAACCTATAACCTATTTCGCCTTGTTTTTCTTAGTTTATTATTTTATTGGCTAAGATTTAAATAAAATCAATATCGTCTGCACATTATTTAGGCAATATCTGATATATTACAAAAATATCAATTTATTTCATTGCTTATTTTGGGAGAATTGTATAGTGAAAGAACAATGACATAATAGTGTTAAAAAAAATTTTAACCGATATTTTTCGATATACAATTCTCCTTAAATAACTTATGAAATTCCTTGATATTTATTTAACATGTTAATTATTACCTATAGAATATGAAGACAATATTGATTTTATTTAAATTTTGTGTAAAAGTTAGAAAAAATAAATAAATCTACGCGAAATAGGTTATAGGTTGGCAAGCATGTTGATACTCCCACCTTAACAGGAATTACATGTTACATAAACAGTATCGGAAAATCTTGATTTTAATCTTGGTGATTATTAGGATTTGATAAAAAAACTATAAAAAAAGTACAATTTTCAGGAGAAACTTGAAAAAAAGCTTCCATTCATCTTCCTGTTCGAAAGATTTTTAAGCTTTCACAGTTCTTAAACTCTATTGTATTTTTCCTGCTGGGCCACACATTTTTCGAGTTATCTTATGTAATTTAATGATATAAAAGATATTCTATATTACAAAAACATTTGGCAGATGCCCTTAAGCCAGCAAAACCTTCATTAAAGTGGAAGTATCAACATGCTTGACAACCACTAAGCTATTTCGTATAGATTTATATATTTTTTCTAGTTTTTACACAAAATTTAAATAAAATCATAAGATATTCGATTTTACTAATTTTAAGCTTGTTTGGAAGGGAAAGGTAAGTATCTTCAATCGTCGTATCCAACAGTACACGATAGTGTTTAATAAAATTGCTAGAGGGCGCAATTTGTAATAATAACAGTTTTTTCGATTTTATCCCGAAAATTCAAATCATACGGTATAACTATGACATTATAATCGAAAAGTAGATGAAATTTGCAAGAAAATATGTGAAGTGACAGTTTGATATCTTTGTTCGTTTCAGAGTTATTGCCAAAACAATAATTTTTAATACAAATTGCGCCCTCTAGCAATTTTATTAGAAACTATCGTGTACCATTAGATACACAGTTATGGTTGTTTTCAGGCAATGATAAAAATCCCCAGCAATAAAAGCAACGTTGGGAAAATGTTCGTAAAATTCGTCCATGCACAAACCCGGATTGTATTGCCACTAGCCATTTATTTTATTCTAACCCCGTCTCGAAAATACGCTTCAACCATGAATGTTTTGTGCTGTACCGTAAAGCCCATTGTGTGAATTGTTCAAGAAATTGGAAAAATTAAAGATGAATCAAATTACTTGTAACGACTGTCAAAGATTACTGAATAACGGATTGGTACTTACTGACACCCAATAGGTATTAACCTCTACGGCTAAGCATGACGTCCTTAGATGCAAGGCCCTTTTTGATGCAAATAATTTTTGCTCGCACGGTATAAGCGAGTAAAAGCGATGATGACCTAAATGTTAGTTAACAAAATAATAAACTTAGAAAAACAACGCGAAATAGATTAAATGACGAAAATTCCATCTTAAGGGGAAAATCTAATGCTAAAAGACTGTGGCAGAGGTGACAAAATATAGAATTTGCAATCAGATACAAAACTACTCGGCGCATTTAGATTTGACGTTAGTAGTTTTATTTTAATTAAAAATGCAGAGACAAAGTTCGATGCGATAAAAGCTAAACAACGCTGTTTTAGTTTAACATTGTCCATTTTCATTCAACTACGAAACTCTAAATAGATATAAATATGCAGAGCGTATAATCCCCGACCGCTAAATCTGATATATTTCAGCCCCTAAATTTTACTGTCACAAAATAATTTTATTAATCTCGACTTGGCGGGAATTTACGGGGCTTTTACCATTGGGGCCATTTTAGGTTGAAACTTTTATAGATAATACTTATTTAACTTTTTAGATGTACATTTAAATAATTTATTTAGAAAAGAGAAATATCTTTTCTCATAAATTGGAAAGTGGCTCGATAATATAGAAGCTTCGCTTCGTAGTACAACAAAAACTAGTGGTGTGATATTATTATCCTATTAAGAGCAAATGCCGCCATTTCGTTTTTTGATCAATCTTTCTTTACTTATTTATTTTATCCAAAAGCGGCCAAATAATCATCTTTGGTGTACAATTATTACACAGTTAAAAATTCTGACTGTGTAAATTAAACTACCCTAAGCGGTGTTCATAAGGAACACCAAGTACTGTTTATATCAACACTCTTGTATTGGTTAACAAATTGACCACACAGCAGTGTGAATACCTAGCCGGCCTAGCCTTTTACTTAGACAGCAGTTATTTCACTTATTTCACCAAATAAAATTGGAAAAAGTATAAATATTAAATAAATACTAATTGGTTATCGGCGAGGCAATTAAAAATTAAGTGCAATAAAAAATTCCCATTCTAACCTACCCTCCAAATAAAATTTGATCCTGATACAGGCCCAGCAGATATTCTCTGTTCAATCGATTGTTCTCGTCTCAAGTTGTAGTAGGTACCAGTGGTTGATATGACTGTGTTCTTATGTGTTGCATTGCTTCTATACAGTCAAAATGCATATTTTTATAAACGTTGAATATAGAACCATTGTAGAATCGCCCCAATGATCGAGGAAGAACACATTACCTACCAGGAATTTATCGATCGAGGTAAGTTCAAATTTTCGGGTCTCAGTCCATGTCATAACTCTATACTATAAAAGTTTTGTTGTCTATAAAGTAAACTGATGATATATAAATTTCCAAAAAAGGTGATAATATAAATATAATAATTATTTAGGTAATTTTTGTTACATACTAATAAAGCGAAGCTAAATTAACAATGTAAAATAATATTGATTATCAAGCGCCTGTCATACCTCCATAATTAAAATGAAAACATTATATTCTTACTCCGTTTTTGAGACTTCATAATATATTAGAAAAATGTAGCCGTTGAAATATCGCTCGAAATACTATCACTTTGACGAATGACACGAAAACCTATTTTACATCCCCCAATAAAACACACAACTGTTGGGGTTAAAAAAGCTGTTAAATATCCTGTCAGTTTATTTTTTCGGTCTCACTTTAAACGACTAACCCAGTTCTGTACAGCTAATAGTCTTGGCAGAGATATATAGCTCGATCTAGTCATCCATGCAAATGACCTTTCCAGACTATTTGTAACTTTAATCAGGAGGGGCGACAAAAAAACGATACTGGAAATGTAAAATCGCTTAAGTACATCGTAACTTTTACAATATTTGGGTAAACTGGGTACAAATTAATCATATTTATTAAACTATTTAGAACATTCCTTTCGTCAGATCCTAGCTTCACTGATGAGCCTAGATAAGACGAAACGTTTTAGAATGGATGTGACAAAATGGAAGGAAAAACTATTCTTCTCGTTGTATAGTGTTTCTTAGGTCAATTTAATGACATTAAACTGTAGGAATTTCCTAACCATAGGCGTCCCAAACAAATAATTAAAATGCGTATACACACTTATAAGTTTGTTTTACATTAGGTGTTTGTACATACTACACTTTATAAACCCACTGTATATATAATAATATTATATTAAAATAATAAATATAAGGTAACTCAACAATTCTATACACAAAACTAAACCTGACACGGCACGACACTGCTCAGAAAATGCTTTAATTTTTTTACCAGAACTCCATTCTGGCCAGCCCGTCCACAAATTCCAAATTACGTATATTTTATCTTCGTCTCTTCCACGCCATCGGCGGTCACTGGCCTATCTCTGTCTGACAGAATTGATCGTTAGACGGGCTGCGTACCGCTTCAGCTTACACCAGTCGCTTTAACTGGCGCTTGCAAGCGCAACAAATTATATGCTGTTGCCAATCCTTCAAAAATTTCGGATTTGTAAGCACAATGTAAGTATATACGAGAAACAAGGGTTTGTTAATTAATTGTTTTTAAACACTGAAAACACTTTTTGTCTGGATTTCAGTTATATTGTTTCTTAAGGACTAAAGAATGTATTATTATAACAATGAATGGCTTGTTATTTTTTCTGTCACACTCAAAACTCCTCGGTTTAAAGTATATTTGCAAACTAGCTTTCAAAGAAAGTTACTGACTAACAATTGAATACTGATATAAAAGAAACATTTTTAATAAAAAAACTTAAAGAATTGAAAAAGAAAGATCTGACAACCCTAGTTGTGAGGTCGGTCTCTTTGAGACTGTTTACCGCCGTTTTTATGCCGTATGGAATAATTGAAATGTCATTACACTGACTTTGGATAAATTATACCTAATAGTTGACCAGAGGTGTTACCTCTCCCATGATTAGGTAATGGAAACAAAATCGTGTTATCAGCTTGTGTAGTTCTCGCGTTGTATGTACGGTCTTGTTGTTACAGTTCTTGTCTATAGTCTAATTTCTCTACGAACACACCGCATCGTAGCTAAATCATCTGTCATTTATGGCACCCTTGAAGACTAGATTTGACGTTAAGATGTTGGCGATAGAAGCAGGATAGGGCTAAGATCTTTCACATTCGCATTAACCATCTTTTTAACTTGTAAGGGGGTCTGAATGTTTTATTAGCATTATGACTTGCAAAAATATCGAATTAATCGAATAAACACCTTGCTAGAGGCTACAGCTCATTCTTTTTTTTTTAAATCATGCTTTCTCGAAATATTTCTGTGGAACCTGCCAACGTGCTCCTGAAAATCTTTTCAGATTAGTATCAGAGGTATGTCTCTGCGTGGGTCACTATCACTGTTTGAACGTCCGAATTTGTCATTTGCTTCCTGATGCTCGACAACCTGCCATGGTAGACCTAAACGACGCTGATAACATTAAGGCTCTACGTTAGTGTCGAATCGATATTTACTTTTGCAATGTGTAATTGCCCTTACTGCCCACCTGCAGGTTAAGAGATATCATATTACATTTATACTGATTTTCATGAAAATGCAAACAGCAGGTTTGTTTTGTTGTTTTTTATTTCAAACAAACCAATAATTTATTGTTTAATTCCCATTCCCTTCCCGTTAGCAATAATACATATATTGATTGCAAACATAATTTACATGCAATACAGAGTAGGTACGTGGTAATTCACTTGAAATTGACACGAAATTATTGCTACTCTACTATAATGAGTCTATTGGCCGAATATACTATTGCGCGATCGGTTTGAAACTAAGCTAGAATTAAATAACAACTTTGATCCAACCTAAATTGGATATTAATAACTTTTATAGGCTCATAAGAATAATTTGAATTATAATGTCACTTATGGTAGAAAATGTATAAAATTACAATCTTAATAAAAGGGGAAATAATCGATAAAAGAAACAAGCGTAATCGAAAATTGGTTTGCTTTTATACATTAATTTTATTAGGGACATCTGAAGATGGAGAAAAATATTGGAGAAGAAAGGAAATTCTTATTTGTGTATAAATGTCAAAACTTTACAACCGAGGTTAGATACAACCTTTCAAGACATGATTCACCTATTGTAATTTACATATACCATTTTGGATTTGATCAAAGAGCAATATATTTATGACAAAAAAAAGAGTAATATCGTTTTTAAAACCTAGAGAAGTTGATGTTGAAGTTGTTGGTTGCCTGCCTTTGATGAACAGTGAGTAACGCTAAAGAAATCGGTTAATAGAAACTTTTCAATTTTCTTTATTAATTTTCAAAGTGGTGAGTTTTTTTAAAAGACTCACCTTTGTGCCAAAATCCCTTAAAAATAATTTAAAACGCTTACCTCTGTGCAATCGCACTGCTGCAAACCATTTTCTTTCGTAACATAACCTTAAAAAAGGTATTATTCATTATCTGACAGGTTTGTCACGTTTTGAAATTTGCTTCTAATCCCATTTTTCTTCAAATTTTGACAGTGGTCAGGTATAAAACGAAGAAGCGATTTTGACGAAACAAATTATGGGGTTGTATAGTATTCGACGCGGAAACTTCAGAAAAAATTAGCAAAAAATTCTCCTGTCAAAATTTGACAGCTGTCAATATGTCAAATCGTTTAAAAACTGATATTAATGAAAAAACTATAGGTTCGTATGTATATTGACGGTGGAAAGTTGAAAAAAATACGCAAAAAATTTTCCTGTTAAATTTTGACAGCTGTCAGGTATAAAATGAAGAAGCAATTTTCACAAAACAAATTATGGGGTCGTATAGTATTCGATGTAGAGACTTCGGGAAAAATAAGCAAAAAATTCTCCTGTCAAAATTTGACAGCTGTGAATATGTCAAATTGTTTTAAAAAAATAATATTAATGAAAAAACTATAATGTCGTATGTATATTGACGATGGAAAGTTGAAAAAAATACGCAAAAAATTCTCTTGTCAAAATTTGACACCTGCCAATATGTCAGAATTATTACAATAACCGATAGTAATGAAACAAACGTGGATTCGTATAGATATTGTCGCTAAGAATAGAGAAAATTTTTTTAAAAATTCTACCCGTCAAAATAAAATTTTGACAAATTTTTGTCGTTTGTTCGGGTTTGTATGTAAGTTGGTTTGTAACTGACTTCTTTAAACCCGATTTTGACCCACTTTAAACGGTAAGATTTAATTTAAATTTTGTAGGCTTATTAATAACCGCTTTCAATACAATAATCTACTAATGTAGATCAATCTACTAAAAAAAAATTTTTTCTTAACAATAAGTCAAACTAAAAAATGAAAAATAAATATAGTTTAAAAAAACTAAAAAACACGCTAATTATTAATCAAACTAAAAAGCGGAAAATAAATATATTTTAAAATAATTCTTGAAATTCTTAATATAGGCAGAAAATAATAATGAACGATAAACATTAGTATTATAGTTAAAAAAAAGCGTGGGGCGCTTTGTGCTATATTTTTCGTATATCGAGCACCCCACGCATTTTTTTCACTCTAATACTAATGTTCATCGTTCATTATTATTTTCTGCCTATATTAAGAATTTCAAGAATTATTTTAAACTATATTTATTTTCCGCTTTTTAGTTTGATTAATAATCATTAAAGCGTGTTTTTTAGTTTTTTTAAACTATATTTATATTTTAGTATTTCTTATACCACATTCATATCCGTATAGTTAAGAGTAGACAATAGGAATTAATTTCGAACGTGTTCAGGCAATGAATTTATTACAGTAGAGTGACAATAATGTCGTGTCAATTCAAAGTGCATGATATCGTACTCGGCAAGGCAATTAAATTATTTGCAATCAATGCTGATGTTATTTGCAGCAGGAAGGAAATGCTATTCACTAATGTGAGTTGCAGGTGATGAAGTAATTGTATTAGTTCCTTTCCTTTAAATAGCCTCATTAATTATTGCAGTAATTTTTGACCGTTAAATAATATTACGAGAACTAAAAACGTTGTCCCCTTACCAATGAAACAAAATATTTTATTAAAATGATAGGTTATTGAAATGCTAAAAGCTTGATCGTCAGACACCAGCTAAGCTGTTATCTTATAAATGGAGGGTCCGAATTCACAGTATAAGGGTGCATTTTTTAAGAAGGTATCAGACGGTTCAGTAATACGTTATTATTGTGCCAAGTTAATATAGAGTGGTCAGAAGTAAATGGCCTCAAAAATCGAAGCTACTTTGTTCGCATTGCATTTTACCTGATTCACTTAAATATATCTATCTTCGTCTCCTTTATCTGATTTTAGTTATTTTACATACAAGATCAGTCGTCTCATCCTGGGCGCTCATATGATGAAGAAACGGATGGGTCATGAATCATAATAATGGTACGTTGTGACGTAACCCCACAAAAAAAAAGTCCAGCGGTTTAAGGTCAGGCGATCTAGATGGCCACTCTATTGACCCTTGTCTACCTATCAACCGCCTCGGAAAAATTGTATTTTAGTACTCCCTTACAGCATAATGAGGGGAAGCATAAGGTTAAACTTGGTAAATCAGTCTGAGTATCATTATCATTTGAAAATAAAGTGGCAAGTGCTAAAACCAGATCATATCGAAGGAAGCTTTCTTCAGTGAGACTCTCATCAAGGAAAATGGTCCTCATTTTCGACAATGCCCACCCAGGCATTAACATTTTCATTATACTGGTGTGAATTTCTATGAAGCAGTGAAGATTTTCCTGTGCCCAGTAGGTATCTGCAATGTTGTCTATTAACCTGATGATTTAAATAAAACGTAGCTTCATCTGGAAAACAAATTCTTTGGAGGCTGTATAGCATAACTGCTATCACCACAAGGATACATTTTAATTCATTTTTTCATCGTTTCTGAATCAGTTGGTTTCCAAAGCATCAAGATGGTTCTTTCGATCTAAAATTACCCTTGTATCTTAGGATATTTTATTGATTCATTGCAGGAAGTGCCCGCAGGTGCAACTAAGTCTGATAAGTATATAGAAACTTTCAATTAAATATCCAACCTTTTTTCGGTAGATATAATAATATCTACTACTTTTGACTCGACCTAAAATATTTCGGTCTTTTATTTCTTTCACTAAATCAAAAATCGGACATGTTAAGGTAAAATATGGTTGTTTTTGCCGACTTTCCTGATTAACTTTGCCAATAGACGGGAAAATGAAAGGAACATTTGCATAGATGGCTAGATTGTGCTATATGTCACTGCCGCCGAGAATATTGGACGACCAGCTAAATTTGCTGTTGATATTGGCAAAATTGAATGTGTGAAGGGTTGGCGCTTTTTTGTAAAAAGTTTTAAAAGTCGTTTTGTGAAGTTAAAGTTAAAAAAGTTTTCCTACTTTTTCATTAAATTTTCCAAATTATCCATAATTCAATAGCAAATATGGATAAAAATAATTACACCCTATAGCTTGTATCAGAAAGTATTCATAGGTACCAACCTGTTAAAAATTGTACTAAAAGGATGTTGGTACAATTGTTCTAAGTATCAAACTTCAATTTAGGTCTGTTAAAACAACTGCCTAATTCAGATTTCATTGGTTTTCGGTCCACACCGACATTTTACTTATTTTAATAAATTTGTTGAAGGTGCGGGTATGCTTTAGAAGTGTCGAACATCGATACTAGATGGCGCTTAGCGGGGCATCTTTTCTACTGTCCTCGCCGTAACTTGTTTAAGTTTGAACTTTATTTTCTCCCTCTCTCTTTCGTCGAATTCTAGCTTCACTGACGAGCCATGATATGGTTAAAAGCGTTTGGGGATGGTTCTGACAAAATTAAAAGAAAAACTACTCTCTTCCTTAAATGATATTATAATAAAATGTTAATCTTTATCATAAGAAGTTATTAATATGTTTAAAAACTTGTTATAGCGTAAAAACTTAGCTGACGCTCCTAAAAATACTGCCTTTTCATATTTTTTAATCCTCGAAACAAGAATGCTGAACCTTATAATAAAACAGGGAATTCGATATTTCCTAAAACTTTTATCAACGAACAAATTTACAGAATCTAAATGACAAAAACCGTTATTTTAAAGAAAAAATTAAAGGAAATTAACACATTTAAAGTGTTTTTATGTTGACGATAAAAGTAATTTAAAAATAAATTAGATTTAAATTAAACGGAATGATTGTAGCCGTTGCTATAAAAATGCGTTTGAGTTTAAAAAAATCTAATCAATAAAGATTTCACCAAAATAAGAAAAAGTAAATATTCAATTTAGAATTAAATTGGATTATTTTACTTTATTTACAAAAGCTGTTAGATAAATTCAGTGTTCTTTTTTTTAAATGTTTTTCTAGAGCTAACTTATTCTTTATGATTATCTACTTTGCGAGTATAATATTTACTTTTTTAGCCAAATGTTTGAAATTTTATGTTTTACCACTTTTTTAAATCTCCTTTTTAGGAGGTTATTTAACTTCCCCTTTCCATTTAGTTGGTTTGGACTTTTCCTTTTTAAACAAATAATTGTTTTTCTACATACTCACTATGATAAAAAAAATTCTTCCCATTTTTTTTCACTATTCATTTATTATACCAACACACCACTTTTATATTCCATAAAACCTCCATTAGGGTTGCATACATTCTACCATTTTATCTTCTGATAACACCATCAGCAAAGATTATTCTGTCTCTTGATGATGAATGTTTCTACGCTCGAAATATGTAAAGACGTTTAATTGAATAATACATTTTATTCTAATAAATTTTTTTCGAATGCTTCACTAGTAATAATAATATAATACGAGTACTACATATTGCTGAAAAGAAATTTAAACATAATTTATATAGGTAATAAATAAGATTGGTCCTGAGACGGTAGCCTGAGGTATTCCAATTTTTACGGTAAATGATCTTAAGGCCTTTTCGGCTCTTGTAAATATCCAACTACATAAAATTTAAAAAATTGTTTTTGCTTTAGAATTCGTAGATATACATTCCTCTCCCTTCAATTTCACACAATTTATTTTGACAAATTGCAATTAAAAACTAAACCACAAAAATATTCACCTTAAGGTGACAAAGTAATTAAAACACAAAGTTAAATAATGCGACATGAGTCCCACATTTCCTATATACATCGCGCCGTTGCCTCGGTTTCAGGCGTTTAATTAAATTTGTAATTTGACGTTTAAAAGTTTGATTTTCAACGTTTTAAACTAACGGTGCGGTTAACTTTACACTTTGGTTAAAGCTTAAAACTGCAAAATTAATTCAAAATTTACTTATTTAAAAGTAGTGCATAACCGCAGTACGCTTGACGGTCATTTTATAGTATGGTTGATTTGACCTTAGAGGTTTATAGTTCAGGCAACAGGTAGATCATGAATTTAAGGTCTGAGGCACGCAGGAGGTTAAACAGGGGGTTAAAATTTGTTTTTTATTATTATTATCATATTGTAATTTATTTAATATATTTGACATTAGTAACCCAAATTATAGTGACCCCCACATTACGGCAGTAACTTACAATTTTGCTTAAAACATAAAAGCTCCCCTAGCAAACTCGAAAAAGACCCATATATTAGCAATATTAACTCAGACAGAAACTTCAGGAAGCATCTAAAAGGGAAGTGCATTGCGTGCCGCGGGAGGCGAGACAATCACATTAGTCGCTTTCCTAAAGGGACTTGAGACAATAAAAGGACATGCTATTCAGCCAGTGGCGGATAAAAATAAGGTTGATTTAGGCTGCGATTTAAAAAAAAAACATTAAACTAAAATCCTTTGACCACAAAAAATGTCCATTGCATTGAGATTTTTCTGGTTTACATTAGTAGTTATACCGTGCGAGCAAAAAATATTTGCATCAAAGAGGGTTTTGCATCTAAGGACGTTATGCTTAGCCGTAGAGCTTAATACCTGTTGGGTGTCAGTAACTACCTAAATTAACAATCAATCAGTTATTCCGTCATCTTTGACAGTCGTTACAAATAATTTGATTTATCGCAAATTTTTCCAATTTCTTGAACAATTCACACAATGGGCTTTACGGAACAGCACAAAACATTCATGTTTGAAGCGTATTATCGAAACGGGGTTAGAGTAAATCGTTAGTGGCAATACAATCTGAGTTTGTGCATGGAAGATTTTCACGAACATGTTCCTAACGTTGCTTTTAATGTTAGGGATTTTTATCATTGCCTGAAAAGAACCTATCTATACGGCACAAAAAAAGGAGCAGGAAGACCATCTGTAAGAACAGAAGAACTTGTTTTAAACGTTCGTGAAATAATGCAAAATACGTCAACAAATTGTATAAGACGCCTGTCCCAAGAAGTGGGAAGATCTTATGGAACATGCAGGACTATTCTTAAGAAGCAGCAAAATTTATTTCCTTATAAAGTGCAAGTATTCCAAGAAATACAAGCCGCAGATTTTAAAAGACGCAGGAATTACTGCAGGAATTTATGCTTGGAGCATGGCGGTGGCCAATTTCAGCAATTTATGTACTTAATTCTTTTTCTTTTTCTTTTTCTTTTTCTTTCTGTATATTCTTACTTTGTTAATTTCGTAAAGAACAAAAATAAATTTGTATTTGTCTACTGATTTTATTACTCATTTATTAGTTTGGCATATCATGTCATAATATGAATTTGACAAAATTTTAACCTAGATTTGGTTAGATAATGTATCGTCCCCATATCATTGTGATCTAAACCAAGCTCTACGTTTTTTAATCCAAGCCCTCTTTGATGCAAATAATTTTTGCTCGCACGGTACAATAAATAGCTTTTGATAAATTAATTGACATAAGCCAAGGCCTTCTGAGATTTAAGGAGGAGTAAGTGCAACAGAATACAGGCCTGTTAATTAAAAAAAAACAAGTGAAATATTGACTTTTAACTCCGATCAGTCTTCGGCTACATCATCCTACTACTCGGCTGGTAAATATACAAACCAACTGTATAGCCGAGAAGCAAACCAAAATGGTAGTTGATTTTTAGACGCCTTGTCATTATTTGACAAGCAAAACTAACCTCAAATTATTTAGTTAAACCCCTTTGCCGTCGACATGGAGGTCACCACCTCACCGGGCTGACCCATCGGAGATGTCCTTCTACCCGAATACGTTAAAGTCACGAAATAGCTTGGCTAGGAATGTTGCCTCGCTTACTTCTTTAAAATCGAGAACGCTATTGTAATAATATTATTTTATTTGTAATAGATCGATTTTGTGATCTGTGTCAAAATCTTGTCGCAAAACTTTACTAAAATCCTTTAAAATAACAAAGCTATAGATTTCAAGATTATGATCCACCACTGTTGTTCACCTGAAAACTTTTACAAAGAGAGTTTTCGGTGGCTCTTTTTTTATTTGCTAATGAAATATTCTTGAAAGGAACTGTTAAATAAAATTTAGGTTTGTTCTTCTCCAGAGATTTTTTACTTCTATGCCAGAATATTTTTAACGACAAACCTGGCAAGCAATATTAATGTAATGTGAATGTGGAACACAATTTGAAGCGAAGGCGTTAAATTAAAATTACTGTCCTTAACACTAAAAAACAATTACATACCTACATGTGTTTTTAATTTTATTCTGTAGTAAAACCAGTCAACAAGAGAACTAAAATCGAGTTGAACTTTTGACACTTTGTATCTCCGAAATCATCCACTTTTGGACTGAGGTAAAATGGGTGAGATATCATTTTTTACTCCCCTTTTAGAGACACCCTGTATATGACGTATATTATAGATTGATAGTAAAAATTTTGTAGTTACTCTTCTTTACCTTAGTTGTCAATTTTGTTTAAATAGAGAAGTCCGATACTCAAAATTATATTTAAACTTTAATATTTAGGAGTCAGTAAATAATCTTATACTTTGATAACGGATTTATATTATCAACCAAAGATTCAACTGAGAACATGTTTCAAGAAAGCTTATTTCAAACTTTGATTTGGGATTGACGTGAGCCTAAAATTCAATTTAGTAAGCTTATATCCTTGCTCATGTTTCTAAATAGATCTGCTTACGAATCTATATTATTTGTTATACATCTACAGAGTGTAAAGAAATCTTTTAAAATTATTACTGTGCAGTAAGTACAAAAAAGCCTTATAATATCCGCCTAATCGTTTTAAATATTATAATAAAATGGAAGTCATACTCGTAAAAATACTGTGATAAAGGATAAAGAAATGAACATCATACTTGAAAGTATGGTGGACAAAACAATAAAATGGTTATAATGTTTGTAATAATTATAGAGAATAGAAATAGGACAATGCATTTTCATTGGAATGAAACATTACCCTGGTTTATGGTTTCCGCTGTTATTGAATTTCTTTAATTCGGTTAATTTGTTTTTGAAATATTTTATATAAAACTTATTAGCGCTACAATATTTGTACCTATAAAACAGAGTAACAAACAAATATTAAAATTGATGATTGTTCATCTTATTATAGTGATCAATTCAAATAAGTTTTTGTTCCCGTGTTTTACCCTAACCCCACTAGGAAAATATTGAAATGTTTGCTTAAGAACTTTAGCATGTATATATCATAACTTGTACACAAGTCTATTTACAAACAAGGGTAAAGTTATTAGCTTAGTAAATATGGTTTTGGGTTTAGTTTAATCCCAAATCCAAGTATATTATATGGTTAATATATTTTTAAAACTTTATACTGAGAAAACCCTGTGTATTTGTTAATTAGTATCGGATTAAACGTTTATTTTTAACTAAAACTTTTTTTAGTATGGCATATGGATACTCACAAATAAATTAGCATGAACTCTCGAACTATTAATACATTTTATTATTATTGAACGAGGTAAGGCGTATTTTTAAATTAAATTATCCAATTAACACTGTTATTTATCAAAGAACATTATTGTATTTAATTTGAAGAAATAGTCCGTGCTTAAATTGGAGTTAAAAGTATGAAAAGGAAAGAAAAACTAAGTCTTCCTTCACAAAATTTATTAGAACAAAAATTTGTTCAGAGGTCTCTACATGTTTTGAACATAGAAACGTTCATTATCAGCAGACAGAAAAATGTATTGCTGATGGTTTTAGTAGAAGAGAAAAATGATAAGTGGTACAAAACCCTAATGGAGCTATTATGGAATTAAAAATTGGTGTGTGGAAATGACATAATGCGAGAAAAATAGAAATAAGTTAAAAGATACTGAGTATGTAAAAAAGTCAATTAAGAGGGTCTAAAACAACCAAATAAACCGGGGAAGAAGAAAAAAAAACACTTCTAAAAAGAAGATGTCAAAATGGTATTTGTATGTAAGTATGTCTGTCAGACATTGTAAAAATTTTAAACTTGCCATGTATAGAAAACAGGTATCAAGATTGTATCATGCATTCAAAATAAACGATTCTTTCTAACTCAGTGCCCCAAACCGCCCTTCTTTGAAAGGATCATTTCTTTTGAATGCATGATACTTTCTTTATACATGTTTTCTATACATGGCAAGTTTTAAATTTTAACAATGTCTTACAGACATACTTACATAAAAATACTCTTCTTCCCCGGTTTATTTGGTTGTTTTATACCCTTTAAATTGTCTTTTTCACATACTCAGTATCTTTTAACTTATTTTTATTTTTCCTCACACTATGTCATTTCCACAAACCAATTTTTAATTTCATAAAAGCTCCATTAAGGTCTTATACCACTTATCATTTTCTCTTCTGCTAAAACCACCAGCAATACATTTTTCTGTCTCCTGATGAGGAACGTTTCTACGTTCGAAACATGTAGAGACCTCTGAACATATTTTTGTTCTTTTAAATTTTGGGGAGGGAGAGTTTTAGTTTTTTCTTTCCTTTTCATTATTGTATTTGTTTGTATATGCGCAATGAAGTTATATTGAAATGTCTTAGAACAAGTGGGTACTGTTTTTCTATTTAAAGCCCACTTGTTTATAATATACATGTGAAATAAAATAAATACAACCTTTTGTTATTTACCTCTGCTTTTTCAGATCAGGTGCTCAAATCTCTACAACAAAAGCGTTTTAACGTCACTTAAAGGAGAGTGCATTGCATGTAAACTGCCAGACAATTCCATTAACCAGAAAATAGCACGTGTTGTATATATCTGTACATCTTCTTGTTGAAGCATATTGTACATATATCAGTAATGAAACTAAAATATTTTTATAATACATTTAAATTTATGGTGTAAGTACAAATAGGAATTATTGTATTACACTTTTTTGAAGGTCCTTGTAGTAAAGAAAATAAAGTAAAAAATAAAATTTTAGTTTAATTTCTACAGTAGGTAACACATGTTATTTACGTAAGAACAAATTTCTCAAACTTTCTGATAGCTCCTCTTTTATTTTGATAAAAAGTTTTCTTCGAACAACAGTCCTCGGATTTACTAATACAACTTTTTATTTTTTCCCTAAAGTTTTCGCATTTTATAATAAAAAATAGATGGGAAACAACGATATAGCTTTCTGTCGAAGAAAATTGAGTTTATAATTCTTTTATCCTTCTTAAAGGTATATAAAAAGACCTATTTCAGATTCCTTATATTCTTTAAAAGAATTACTTTCATTCATTGTTAGCAGGATCAGTTACTCTTGTAACAGAATTTCATGCAAAGAATATGATTTGGTTTGATATCATTTTATTGTTAGGTACTTTTCTGTCAGCAAAAGTGTTGTATTGTGAAACAAATTTTCTCATTCCCGTCGATTTGGTTGTCTGTTGGCTCGAAAACTACTTGACGTGAAATGACGCAATTTTGTATATGGGTTGTGATTAAAAAACTAATCGATATTTATTACTCAATATTACGTTATTTTGTAGTATAGTAGTATCTTTATTCTGTACTTTAATTTACAAGGCAATTGTCAAAGTAATAGGTTTTATTTTATTTCTTTTAGGTTTCAATTTATAATACGTGGTAGTTTATAATTTGACAGCACAAATGTCACTTGGTGTAATTGCCGGTTTTTTTTTTCAGCCTAAATATTCTTGATTGGGAAATTAACATTTTAGTGAAGATCTTTACAAAGCAAGTGAAAAATCAACAAACCCGAACAAATATGTCTTGAAATAAATTCGATAGGTTTAGAGAGTTTGGAGTAATTGGTATAAATGCATGTCGCTAGCAAAACCGATGATAGACTCGTAATGTTAGTTTCAATATCTTGTATTTAAAAAATGAAAAAGAAAACTTTATTCTTAAGTTTGGTAAAACGATTATTTAAAATTTGTGACAGGAGAGAAATTGCTGCTCATCCAATAAATTAATTAGACCATTTCAAGAGTTCTTAACAAGTCAAAAAATATTAAATCTTTTATAATTAGGTGTAGTAAAAGCTCTAAATAGTATCTTAATAAAGTCGGGGCAACTTTTTATATTTACTTTAGGATTTATAAAAACTTTTAAAAAATATATGTAGCTTTTACCAAATTGAATTTTGTAATGGAATGGGAATTGTAAGGTAAGGGATAATATATTTTATCTTTACTTAAGTTTTATTTTTATTATCGATATTTCTATTAGGACATTAGGATATCGAACGATATCCTAAGTAGCTTAAGTATCCGAATATCCGATTATTGGTACAAGAAGTTATAGTATTTTACAATTCCCAATTACGTCTTGTTGCAACACGCATATTATTTCTCCTTGTTAAAGAGAAATCTCGTACATTCAAAGAAAAGTGTATTTATAGGCAATAAATCAATTAAATAATTTGAAAAGTTTTAAATAAGTCGTTAGCAGATATTGAATCTTGCAAATCAAAGGCACGTGAACATCATTAAATTATTTAAAAGTTACTTCGGGAAGTTTTAACAACTTTTAGCATTAATTTGAAATTTTGTTCACTGCAATTTTCTTATTAAAATTGCAGTTTAAAACTCAAACAAGTTGGCAATTTGGTTCGGTAAAAGTTTCCTTTTATAAACGTGCTAAAAGTCCAATTTTCTGCCCTTATTTTATCATGAAAAAATAAGCTCAAATGACTTTCTTACACCAGGCCCGTCCCTGTAAATCCCAAGTTTTAATAAGTTAATATTATTTTCTGAGGAAGCAACTTTTTTTCGTAAGATAATTTTATTTTTATTTTTAAAGACGTTTAACGGACGGAGACGTTCCTTAAAATCGATTAGCTTAAACAGGTCCATTTTATTAAATAAAAGATAACTTATACAACTTTTAAATTTTCTTCAACAAAAGAAAATAGACACTATCTAAATCAAACCTGTTTCAATAATATCAAAAAAAAACAACTACATATCACATGACAATACATCTTTCCCCATGAGCTTTCCGTGTGTAATCACTACTATACAAATTTCATTAAGGCAGTCATCAATCACGTGATTGGTTTATATAGGCTGACACTTACCTAGTAACTCGGGTGTCGTCTTACTCCACATTTCACAATGTCTGGAAGTAATTGAATGTTAAACACATTTTGCTTTTACCCTAAACAGACTCTTTCCCCCCCTATATAATTAAATCGAATGTAGCACTTTATTAGGTTATAGGGATAAAAAGTAAACAAGTAAGGAATGTAGGACACTCTCTGCAGGTTATGGGGTTTTTCGCATTTATTTGAATGGATTTTTAAAACAAATTTGGCTTTAAAGGAATAATATACATATTATATTATAAATTGCAACTTCCCATAATATGATAACAATAATCATTTATATTATATAAGATATATAAAAAATATATCTACTCGGATCGATCATTGGTAGTTCTGGCCGTCCGTTACAAGTATGTGTAATTGAAACGAATCTAAATATATAACAATATATTACTATTTACTATATTACAATTTACTTTGAACTGGTTTGAACATAATATCTTAATTATTTTAATTGTATGATTTGATAGAGTTAACATTGTATATAATAGTAGCTACTAGGGCTGGGCAAAAATTCGATATATCGATATTTTTATCGATATATCGAATAACGATATTTAAAAAATAAAATATCGATACATCGATATTTATCGATAATATCGATGTTTATCTATATTTTTATCGATATTTATCGATATTTATGAATATTTATTATCGATATTGGAATTTCAATATCGCCCAGCCCTAGTAGCTACTATTGTGTACACTACTGTATACTCTATAGCAAACATATATAACAGAAATATACAGTATGTCTCCGTAAGTGTGCACCATATGGAAAACTTTTTTATTATTCATTGTACGAAAAGAAGTTATTTTTCATAAAATTCTCTGCATGGTCTAAAACCTAAAATGCAATCATCAAATATAGAAATTTTCCAGTCATATACGAGGTTTGTCAAAAAATGTGAATTTTTCCCAAGAATGTGAATTTTTCCCAAGAGTAAAGTACCTTTATTTTTGACATTATCAAAAATTATTATTAAAAAAAGTTAATCAGAACTAAAAATCACGTCTAAATATGCAATTATACGCATTTATATTGAAAAATTATTTTCTTAAATTATTATTAATTATTTAATGTTTTAATTATTTAATTAATTTAATGCGTGTTATTGCATATTTAGACGTGGTTTTCAGTTCTGATCAACTTTTTTTATAACAATTTTTGATAATGTTAAAAATAAAGGTACTTTACTCTTGGGAAAAATTCACATTTTTTGACAAACCTCGTATATAACTGGGAAATTTCGATATTTGATGGTTACAATTTAGGTTCTAGATCATGCAGAGCTTTTTATGAAGAATAACTTTTTTTTGTAAAATGAATAATAAAAAAGTTTTCCATATGGTGCAATCTTACGGAGACATACTGTATAATGATAATAAATATTTCCGTCACGTTTTACCAAGCATATGTACTACAGATATATTAAACTATTACAGAAATATCTAAGGCTTATTTTTCAAGCCTTTGTTTTATGTATGCAATGCCAGGTATTTTTCAGTACGTCTTTTATTTTAAATCAGACGTTTTCTACTTTAAGCTCCAAAAATAGATTTTTCAGCGTCTTGTTCAAGCACAATAAATGTTTTGAAGGTTCTAGAAAGTATGCTATAATGCTTGTTTCAGGTATTATTGTCTTTTCACGTAACACTGCTTTTCTTTAGATTTTTACTCTCCATGGAAATGTAGATATATGGAAAAATGCATTGTTTTCACTATACAATGCATAAAATAAAGTTCATAACGATAAGCGAAAAAAACTTGATTTGACCCAAATCAATTAATTAACTTTAAAATCTATTATGCATATGACAGTACTATCCAATTTATCCATTAATACCAAATGTATTCTTGTTGAATTAAATATTACTTGTGATATTTTGTTGTTAATTTAGGCAAATAATACGTATATTGTTTAAAAAGTAGTGTTGCATTTTCTAAAGAACCCTTTAAAATCAAAGACTTGGAAAAATTTTACGTTTGGAATTTATTAATCATCCGGATTTTATTACGCATTATTTTAAAATTAATTAATTCTGTACGTAAATAATTTTGAGATTAAAAGCTAGAGAAAAAAATATTTTAAACGGCAAGTTATATATATTTTTATATATTAGATACGTATAAATTTCCTTTAAAGTAAATTTCAGCATGCATGTAAATATAAATCCATTTTGCAATGTCCAATTGTCCATGGGGATTCCCACTAGGATCCAAAGGATTTTTCACGAATTGATCATATTCAGAATTGTCATATCAAAAATCTTACTAAACCGTCACACAACTAACAAAAAGACATAGTCATAAGTCATATTTCGATGACTTAAATTGAATAGAACATAGAAAGTTCTGATAAGGTCAAAATCAAAATTCAGTAAAAAAGGTAACTGTATATAGTTCTTTTTCTCCTAACCTTTAATAGGTAAACTGAGTCAATTTTTGATTGAAAATATTTTTACGAAGTTATTACTAAATCTATTATTTTTAACAAAAACAAAACATACCTATTGATTACTCAGTAGCACTATACTATTTTTATTCTAACGACCAACATGTTTTTGCAGAAGTGAATTGACAATACTACACACAATATAATTTTAAGTATTGTCAATTCACTTTTGCAAAAACATGTTAGTCTTTGGAATGAAAATAGAGTTTTGTTTTTGTTAAAAATAATAGATTTACTATAGTTTACGGTAATTGTATATGTTTTTGTACCTTTTCATTGTGACATTCGCCTAATAATAACAATATATCGTATTTCCCTTGATGCCTTGTTTGAGAACGTCTTTCAAAGACTGTATAATTTACCGAAATATCTCGGCAGTAATTCTTATTTAAAGGGAGTAAAAGAGATTAATTAAGCTGGCAAACAATAACGTCAAGTTTATTTAGATGACTCAAGGAAATTTACGGTTCTAGGCCCCCTTTTATTTGGCACTAATGTTTACCGCTTGCACAAACTAAAAATTTTATAGGGTACATGAATTTCGTGTTTTGATAACCTTTCTCCTGTTAATAAATTCCTGGAGTACTTTATTTCTTTTAATGGCTGTTTTCAAAATTCGGAACCAACTCGATTTGGTATCTTTTTGAAAAAGTCATGCATGAAAGTTCAACAAAGTGCAAACCCCTATATAATTACTACCCTAGACAAGGATGTGTATATCCACGGATATGGGGCTGCTGCAAACTATCCGTTCGAAATAAAATTAAAAAAATTAAAAGATACAGCAGGAAAAACCATAATCATACATCAAAATTGTATTGTGTCGATTTAAAATATGAAGTGTTTCTTTAAGATACTCTAGATGTCCCTTATTTTAAAATATAATAAGAACCACCCTGTAGACAATGGCTAATATACAGCAAAGAATGACAAGTTGGAATACAAGCATAAGATATTCTTTAGAACTCAGAACTTATTTGTCGATCTTGTAAGGAACAGCATCTTTCCATTTCAGGCTCTTTAACTTCTTACGACTTATAACTTATCTAGTAATTTTAATTAATTTATTGACTTGAAATCATTTTCTAAGATTGTACTTATTTGAGGACGTATTTTACCGCAAGATTTGTAAAAGTTACTCAACAGAAAAGTTTCGGAAGCTTGAAATTTAATCTGCTCAGCTGTAAAGAAACTTGCCACAAAGAAATAATAAGCATTTTCATATTTAAGTATAAATAAGATATTAAAGTAGGTTAGAAATATAAAGGCAATGAAAAAGCAGACGAACCAGCGAGAGTTGGATATGCTCAAAATTCCAGGAGCCCTGAACCCGCTCTTGAAATATCAAAACAGGCAACCAAAACAACATTAGACCAACGGGCGCAAAAACAACATCTATCTGGATGGAACGGCACACCTGGGCAAACTTGGAAAAAAGTTATTGGACCTTATAGAAGGAGCAAATATCTTCTAACAAGATTGAGGCGTATTTATAATAGGCCAGACACTCAACAGCCGTCCTTATCCAACCAACCAACCAAGTTAGAAATATTGTATTCCAATTTTTTTTTATCTAGCCCTTACCTATCTATAAACAAAATTTATTGATGTCTCTAAGTGCTTTGTATATGTTTTTTTACCCATTCGCGAGTATGACATTTCCAGAACCTTAAATCCTTTTAAGAAATAAACACCCTTTACAATAGGCGGAATTTCGACCGAATTTCTAAAATCTGTTACTAATTTTATAGTTCAATATTTAACGTACCTACCTCATGAATGTGTCACTTGAATCTGCAGTGATTCCCGATACATTTAAAACAACTATAGGGGAATTCCTTTACACGAAAGCGGTGATGAAATGCTGTTTGTAAATTACCATCTAAATGAGCTCAATTTTTAAAATTTTGTTGAAGGTTGTGTTTGAGCAAATATGCAATTTCGAATCGGTACTTCGGTTGCTGACGAGCTGCAAGGATAGTTTTAACAAAGGCTTCGGCAATTCTGCAATTTCTTGAGAACCTGTACAACAACTTAGATACAAATAAAAAATGTTGATGATGAATGACACTTTATGGATCTAAGCAAGGAATTCGATTGGATTCATCATACCTTGTTAATGAATGGCTTTAAGGAAAAAGTTGATGACTGGAGACAGTCATAATATCTAGATAATAGGTATCAGATTGTCGATATTGCCGGTGTGAGGTGGGAAAAATTGGATGTCTCTATTGGTGTACCACAGGGGCCACTGATTTTTTTATATTTGTTACTGACTTACCTCGGACTATTGATTACCTACCAAGATAACCAAACAATGTTTGCTGATGATAGCATTTATTTATATACCGCTAATTCATTTGAAGGAGTTATTAAACAAACGTCCTTAACAAATATGTTATGTCTTAATTCTGTTTTTATTAGGTTTGCATCAATAATATCATTGATCACTGAAAGTTACTTAGCTATATATGATTAATTCAAACATATTTCCCATCGTTTAGAAAAAAAATTCAGGCTGAATACCTATAACCAAATGAAAAAAACAAATTCGCAAACAGCTGGTTCATATGAGGGCTCTCCCAAATAAAAGTCCTTTAAAACACTTGCGGGACGTATCCGACATTTAGAATCCAGACATGCCGTTGTTTCCTAACATTCAATCCCCTAAAAAGGACACGGGTGTATCGCACGATCTTGTAGTATTCAATTTGTAATCAGTATTAAGTCCACTGTGGATATTCCAATTTATTAATGCTCTTTGATGTCGACTAAACGTTTACTTGCAAAAATTATTAATCTCTCACTTTATAAAATCTCAAAATTTTATGGGGAACATTAATATGGAGCTTTGGTTTTTATATAACAAACTAATATACAGGGTGTTATTTAGGTATGAGGCCAAACTCCAAGGGGTGCTACTTTAAGTGATTGTAAGAAGAAAAGTTAATATAAACTTGGGTCCGAAAATGCATAGTTTTTACGATACAGGGTGTCAAACTTTTTAAAAAAATCGGATGTTCGTAAGTATAATGTATCCAAAGTCAGTGTGATGACATTCCAACCGGCGGTAAACAGTCTCAAAGAGACCGACCATTGTATGCCGTATGGAATGATTGGAATGTCATCACATCACACTGACTTTGGAAAAACAATACCTCATTACTCTTTTATTCGACTTTGTTGAAATTTGGCAATTCTGTTTGTAATAATAATTGGATAGTTTAGCGTCAATTAAATTAAATTTATTAAGTCCAGTGGGGTCCCGGAAGACAGTCTAACTAATATTTTTGACAAAAAAATTGCGCGCTACTGACTTTTTTAAAAATTATGTATTTTTCTCGAATTAAGCAACTACAAATACAACCATTTTATCTCCTGAGTTTTTTTTCATATCTTGCTTTGTTTACGAGAAACAAAAATAAAAATCACTTTATTGCATGTCCCCGGGGCAATAAGAGTAAAAAATTTAAACTACTTACCAAACTATTAAGCACTTAAAATTACACAAAAGCCCTCTTTTCAATTTTTTCGCTCAGATTAAAACTGTTTTTGATAAAAGAAATTAACATAAAATAACAATAATAATAATAAGCAACTATTATAAGTTTCATCTTATTTTCTGTTAAATACATAATTAAACATTGCAATACTAAATTATTACGTTATGCGATTATTTTATGTTAATTTCTTTTATCAAAAACAGTTTTAATCTGTGCGAAGAAATTCAAAAGAGGACTTTCGTGTAATTTTAATTGCTTAATAGTAAAAAAAAGTGAGTGGCGCGCAATTTTTTTGTCAAAAATATTAGTTGGACTGTTTTCCGGGACGCCACTGGCCTAATAATTTTAATCTAATAGAGGCTAAATTATCATATTGTTATTACAAACAGAATTGCCAAATTTCAGCAAAATGCAATAAAAGAGTAATGAGATATTTACGAACATCCGGTACACCCTGTATCGTAAAAACTATGCATTTTCGGACCCATGTTTATATGAACTTTTCTTCTATAAATCACTTAAAGAAGCACCCCTTGGGTTTGTCTACATACTTAAATAACACCCTGTATACAAATTTGAAATTTGGTACTTATGTATAACTTAAGGTGGGAATATCAACATGCTTGCCAACCTATAACCTATTTTACGTAGATTTATTTATTTTTCTAGCTTTTACACAAAATTTAAATAAAATCAATATCGACTGCATATTCTATGGGTAATAATTGACATATTAAATAAATATTAAGGAATTTTATAAATTATTTTAGGAGAATTGTAGAGCCAAAAATATCGGGTAAGATTTTTTTTAACATTATTATGTCATTGTTGTTTCAATATACAATTCTCCCAAAATTAGCAATGAAATAAATTGATATTTTTGTAATATATCAGATACTACCTAAATAATGTACCGACGATATTGATTTTCTTTAAATGTTAGTTATTAAAATAATAAACTCAAAAAATCAACGCGAAATAGGTTATAGGTTGGCAATAGATTAAATGACGTTGATAATTCCACCTTTAGCTGCGTTCGGGTTTGAAAACATATTTGAAGTAGAGTGACTTCAGTGTTTTAGGATTACATATTGTAAGACACACTCTTTACGCCAAAAGTGCAAAAACCTCAATCATACAAATATGAATGCACACTCCTAAAGCACCCCTCAGCAAGACGGGAGTTTTGGAGTGAATAATAATAATAATAATAATAATAATTTTGCATTTGTGTTAGCTTTTAGTTAAACTCGACATCAGACAACATGAAACTTCGTAATATTTTTACCTTTTAATGCCATCAAATTACCTCATTTTAAATGCATCGACATCAAAAGGGATATTTCAATACTACGTATCTATAACAGGATAATATATATGTTCTGAAATTAAATTAGGTTATTATATTCCATATATGACGCTCCACGCGACAAAAGTATATGCGAGTTTGAAGTAAGAATAATTTAAATTTCCAGAGTCTGCTTTTCCTTTATTTAAAAACTTTCTGGGGGATATTTTCCTTTATAGGCTCTGTGGGGTACAACTTTATAGACTCGGGTTTTTTTGTAAAGCCAGAAGAGCGCTATGTATTTTTTTTTATTAGGTACATATATTGGCATAAACTGTTTATTCGTGTATATTTCCAAAATATGTCATTGTGCATCATGATCTTTTTAATACGTACTTATTGCTTTTGAATACTAAGCCATTTAAAAAAGGATCAGCGTACATATTATTATCAAAAACATACATTCGGCTGGAATTAGGAACCTCCTATTTTATTGTGTGTTAAAAATGCTTATATCATTAAAGATGCCATTAAAATAGAATATGCGGCAACATCACGACATCACATCAGTGAATTTGAGACATCTGTTACCGGGGCGCTGCATTATAACGACAGATTTAAGGTTAAGGATACGATCAACTCCACAATGGCGGCCAAACCACCTCCAAGACGTCTAAAACTGGGTTGTCAAGTTTTCTCGGACATCCGTCATTCTTATAGTTTGATATTCAATGTCGTTAGTAAGAACCACGATTATCTGTGACCAAACAATCCCCAACAATGTAACCGATATGTTGTTTACAACCCGGATAAAAACATTTTAAATTTCAGGAAACTCATTTCCTTTTAAAAATTGCTGTCAGCAAATATTGATTTGAATTGCGATACATTTTCCGTATTTACCGCGGATTTACCTTTAAAACCAGAATCAAATTCTGTGGTGATATGCAGACATTTTTTGTAAGACTTTTCAATATTAAATACCTGAAACTGTCAGCTTTTCTCATCATATAACAAAGATACGATACACTGTGTTTTATAGGGTTTGTATAAAATATCCGGACTTAAGCTCAAATGGCTAAAAATAGGGTTTTAATGTCACTCACTTTCATAATTTATATGCTTCATTGCAGTGTCAATAATAGAAAATTTTTATTTTAATGTAGGTCCTTAGCTATAGTCAAAATCACGTAAAGTTTTAACGCGTTTAGGTTAGGTTCTGTCATATTTGACATATATTGCACACAATTTATGTCAAATATGACAGAACCTAACCTAAACGCGTTAAAACTTTTCGTGATTTTGACTATACCTAAAACAATATTATAATTTTAATCAAGTGTGTCTGGGGTTTTTACGTGCAGTTTGAAAGTTAAATTAAATTGATCGAAATTAAGATTATGAGTAGTAGTAACATGTTTTGTTTATCAAAAAGCTACAATTAAATATTGTTTAATACATTTTTTTAATAACACATTTTTATAGATTTATTTTTAACTTTTAAAACGCAACCTTCTTTTAACAAAAACAGACAGAACAGCTAAACATTTTGTAAATTGTATCAAATATTTGGTATCATTTTGTTTTTTAATTAAATGTAATTTTAAGGTTTTTTTAAACAGTTTTAATGATCTTTGAGATTTAATAGAATTTTCCAAATTATTATATTCTATCAAACCTTTATAAAAAATAGATTTATAAGCTAATGTTTTAGACACTCTATCCACATAAAAATTTTGATTAGTTCTTGTTTTATAATTATGATGGTCATAATTAAAAGAACAACATTTTTTTAAACAATCAGGTAATAAATTATTTTTGATTTTATGTATAAAGATACATACTAAATAAAAAATTAAGTTTCTGACATTCAACAAATCTAAATTTTTCAAGATAAAATTAGTTTTTGTGTTTTTGTCACAATTTTAAAATAATCCGCATTGCCTTATTTTGTAAAATTTGTAATTTATCAAATATTTCTTCACTATATAAAGTGAAAGAACAATAAAGAAAATAAATTAAGGTATTATCAGCAAACATTTGTAACTTACACATTTTTAGAACTAAAGGCATATTATCGTTGATGTATAAAATAAATAATATTGGACCTAGTATGCTTCCTTGAAGGACTCCTATAGTATTTTTTTTTTATTTGAATATGTTTTTGATATTTTTGTTTTTTTATGATGGCAGTTGGTTTTTTATTATTTTTTAAAAATATTTCGTAAAGCTAGGTTATTACTATTTTTTAATTTGGCAAGGAGCCCCAGCCGCCACTGACGATATAGCCCATACTTTTGCCTGGAAAATAATACTGCACTGACTAATTTCAGGTGGCTTATTATATTTCACTTCGTTTTACATTTAAGCGGCCCTCTCGTTAACTAATTCCGCTTTTATTAGAAATTTCTTTGTCATTTCATGTAACAGCAAAAAGTCATTTACTTCGAATTTGCCTTCGGGTCTTCATATAACTTTTTGTTTACTGTTACGGAACACAGGAGCGGTTTGCAAATATTGACTTTTGTTTTGTACTAAAAGCCTTTCGTTTGTTGATTTATCTCCAGAACAACGCTCAAATACATTTTGTCCTGAGATAATAAAAAAAAATTGTTTACAAAAATATTTTCCCTAAAAATATTGGCTGCCTTTTTATGTAACGGGTATATTTTATATTACTTGAGTCTATAAAACATTTGATTGGCCTATTTGTTACTTCGTGCAGCTTACGATATGTAAGATGTGTAAACAGATTCACAATAATATACCTTACTAAGTACATAATTTTTTACATAGTTATCCAAACCATCTCCGGTCTTCGTAACATTACAATAAATCCAACGAAAGATAAAGTAATAATGAGCAACTTTTACTAAATATTAATATTAATATTGCATATGTAAACGAAATGTTTTTATTTGAAATGACCATTAGTGCGAGGTTTGTCGTCAGAGCAAGATTCTTTTTGTCACAACAGGCAGAAATTTTTGCATTGGATAAAGCAGTCAATGCCCTGCGGGATCACCCTGGCTTGAGAGGAGCTGCATCTATAGCTATTTATATAGACAGCCGAGCAGCCATAAAGGCAATTTTCTCCAGCAATACTAAGTCAAAATTAGTAAGGCTCTGTCGCAACAATCTCTGCACACTTGGTGCTCAACATCGAATCACCCTTTGTTGGGTTCCTGGACATAGCAATATATATGGCAACGAGACTGCTGATGCGCTCGCCAGGGAGGGCGCAAGCATGTCTGCCGAACTAGCAGAAAATACTGTGGCTAGACCACTGGGATCTGTCAAAGAGGAGATAGATCGAACAGCTAAACAACTTGCGCAAAGCAGATGGACAGGGCTGACAACTTGTAGCATCTCCAGGGCCCAGGCAATTGTGGCACCTGCTTGACGGCAGAAAAACCGCAGTGCTATTACAGTACAGTCGGAAGGACCTAAGAAACAGCACTGCCGTAGTCATTGGACATTGCCTGTTCGGTAGACACCACCCCGGTGAAGCTTAAATGGACGATTTCGCAACACAGTAGAAAGAGAAAGAAGAGAGAGAGAGGGGTGTTAGTGTGCCCGCCGGCCATCAGGGCAAATTAGCGCTGTTGTCGCCAGCTGGCCGTGTAACCGGGTTCTGTCGCATATTTTTGACGTATAGAAGAGAAGGACAGTTATATTCTAACCTACTATAACGCTTCCCAAACTGCGCCAGGTGCTAATTGGAACAAACCAGCCAGCCGCCAGCCCGCCATCCATCGCCTCGTCACAACTGTCAATTTTTCTTGTCCACGTTTTTTTCTGAGGAAATTAATTAATTTTTTATTATCATTTTAATATACAATTCTATTAGTTTCTATTCTAGAAAACTTCGCCGATGTGTGTAATCTTTCAGTTATTATTCCAGCCTACTATGCAGGTAATTATTTTTTATTGTTTATCAAATTGATTTTACACTTCCTTACCTATTTTTTATATAGGAATATAGGAAATGTAAGTTTACAATAAATAAATTAACATGAAATGTTTCACATACATAATAGGTGTTGGTTAACAAGCCAATCTTAACAAAATATCACTGGGCAACCTGCAGATAACTGCAACATATTGTGCCCGAGGTAATACCTAACAGTCTATCAGTTACGAACAGATAAGTGTAGTCTCCTGAAATGATAATTTTAACATTTTTGTTTTACTGAGTGGATTAAAAATTATAACATAATGGCACAAAGATAATGGTTTGAGCTAACTCGATAAGTAGATACTTGGCCATCGGCCATATTTTACAGAGAAATTTAATGTCTACCCGATACTGTTTCTTTTGTTTCAGAGAACGCTGTAAGAATCACCTGATAGTTTATGGATCTTTTAGTACGTGTCTCAATGCATCCTAGTGCTTGTGTTTATACAGTATTTGTGATAATATTATATGAATTGAGACAATTCCAGATAAGTGAGACCTGTGAGACGTAACCTAAGGACATTAGTTTATTCTAAACAGTTATTTTTTGTTATGGTTGTCAATGCAGTTTTTATTTATAAATAAACGTAGAAAACATTATTTACGATAAAGTGCTTCCATCTTTATTTTCTAAATCTTGGTTAATATAAAAATGTGCATTATTTATTCCATAAAAAAACTTTTGTGCGTCTTTTCATTGATTTAATTTGTGATTTAATAATATTTATATTGAATCACAAATTAAATCAATAAAAACTCGTTCAAAAGTTAATAATTAAATTGAAAAGTCCTAAAACCAATGTTCAAATTTCCCGCCATTGCGCCTCTGATGGGCGGCGGGCACACTAAGACACCCCTCTCTCTCTCTTCTTTCTCCCTCTACTGTGTTGCGATTTTTTAACAAGGAGTTAACATTTCTAACCCTATAAATTTTCTTTGGTAGACACGCTGAACGTATGCAAATACCCACTAACGACTTCTGTAGAAGTTGCAGAGATGAAGAAGAGAAGGAAGGAAGCTGATGCGAATAGGCTCCGCGGAACATGTATGGTACCACAACAGTCCTTATAGGAGTACGTGTGACTGTTTGGACAATGCCAGAGGTCTGCCACTCTAACCTAACCTAACCATTGCCATAGCGACGCATATAGCCGGTTTCAAGAAAAGTTGCTGGCTGGCAGCCACTCAAAAATTTAGCTTTACAGTCAGAAACGTTGGTCCGCAACGTGGCAACATCTGCTTCCTAACGGTATCAAGTGAAAATAAGAAAATGTGATATGACAATCACACCTATAAATTGTATTTCTTACTTAACAAATACTCGGGGAAATGAGAGGAATAGTTAAATACTTACCCATAGGCGTAGTTAGACGATCAACACTGGGGGTGCTGAAGTCCAGTGGCGGCTTGTGACATGTTAACGTGGGGGTGCACAAAGAGCCCTCCACAGACGAAATGCGCCGCAGGCAAAAAAAAATATAAGACCACGCCCAAATTCGGTCAATAATTTTTAGTAAATATTTTAATGTGATGTTAATAGCAGTGTTCTTGACAATGACTTTGTCCTCCAACGGTAACTTGCCAAAAGATTTTTTCAAAAATTCCACGGTGTATTTTATATCCGACGACGCCCTCATTGTTTTTTCGTGTTTATTTAACTTTAAACTTTAACTGAATTCAATAAAACCATATTAAACAAAAAAAATAGTTAAAATACCGGCTAAAAATTTTCGCGAATTTGAACGACTACGACTGGTTAAATTTTAATTATCAAATTAATGCAGAATTGCAGAACATGACATACACAAGCTATTATGTTGCTCTCGTATTTTACGAGATTTTTATGATCATAGACCCGCTCTGACAAGTAAACTGGGCGTGAACTACACGGTATACGGAGAGAAATTTTGAACAGAATCCGCAACTACCTAAATATACTTGAATTTGTACCAGAATTCAAATGCTTGAAATATTAATATGAAAAATTCATTACATATAATGTACCTATATTATAAAAATAGGTTAGTTCTAAAATTAGCCTATATATTGTAAATTTTTTTTTGTGGTGCTAATTTAGATTTCGGGGGTGCTTAGCACCCCCAAGTACCCCCCTAACTACACCTATGTAAATACCCCCGTTTCTTCCCCTTAAATTACAGTGTTTGTACACTTTAGCGTAAAAACGTAAAATTTTCAAATAAACAGATCTGGACTTAATTAACTAATCCCACGTTACAATCGGACTTGTTTGGTTTCGACTATCAGTGTTTCGCATATGTTTACACGCTCTTTTCAAGCACACAAACAGTTTTGAAACGACCGAGTTCACCTGCCGGTTAAATTGTTACTCTGTATCTAAACTCGCATTAAATATTTCAGCAAATTACGCGGCCAAAACGTTCAAAAACACCGCCGAGCGGATCTGTAGCCAGGCCCGGATAATTGCCCGTCTAAAGCAAATGTTGAAATTGTGCACATGGGACTCAAATACAATTTTTCAGTTGAGGGGAGACGTTGGGGAATTTATAATTTTATATACAAATTTATCAAAGCACGTTTTTTCTTGTCGTAATGTCATTATACAGCTGATGGAGGTTTTGTTTCAATTTATAAGCGTAAGTATGGAGGTTTGTTCTGGGGGAAAATGGAAACTGTCATGGAGCAATTTATTTTGCACTTTGTTACCTGCAACTAATGATCTGGTACCTACCTATAAATAAAACAATAAAATTACAAATCAACCTATTGACAAAATCGTATTCCATTCTGAAGTAAATCAACATACGAGTTTCGCCCCTCCACTATGTTTGCCAAACTTACGTTGTTAAAAGTACCTATTAATCAACGCAGCAATAAGAGATCCGTCCCCAAAGATGTGACCGTCACGACATTGGTATGAGGCCATGATGATGTTGTTTCATTTATTTCTGTTTAGGGATGTCCACAGAAAATGTATCGTTGATGTAAAATGTTTTAATCGAATTAGAATTACAAAACAATTCACAAGTCTAATTATTCTAGGCTCACACCTTTACTGAAACCAAAAGTGAAAGCTATGATCAAGATCGAGATCGTCAATGTATATCGAACATCCCTATTTCCGTTTAGTATTTCTTTGACAGGGGTTTGAAATTTTCTTCAGTTTATCGGTGTTGTATAATAATTGCGGTGTTTTTAGTTTTTTGTGATATTTTATAGAGACTAATTAGGATGAGTCGCAAGTGTTAAGTATGCGCGGAAAATAATAATTCTTCAGTTTCTTTTCATAGGTTATTAAATACTAAGTTGGGTTAGGTTTAAACTATAGTAGCAAGATCACATTCAAAGGTAAATCCACCGAAATCCCTACTCACTGCCTCGCCCAGCTTTTCACCGCCTTCCTCCTACAAACGATGTTATCAACACATTTTAATAGCGTTTATGAATGACATGTGTACTAGATCATTACCTGCAACTAAGGCCTTTTTTTCGAACGGTTCTCCCGCCACGCCAAAGTAATGTAGAAGCATGAACAAGATATGATCTTTAAAGGATGGGACGTCACGTAATGAGTAAGTAACAAAGTAACCATAGAAATAGTTGATCATTTTCGTTGTTGGTTACGAATATAAATTTGAATCACCACATGGCGCCTTTAAATATTATATCTGGTAATCTTTGTATCATGGGGTAGAAGGGAGTTATTTTTGAGGTGACGTTTTATCTACTACCTATATGACATGCCACTAGGCTAGGAAAATTGATCATTTTTTCATTCGAGTTTGACTGTTTCTCATTTGTCTTTGACTTTTTCTTCTGTCCCTTCATTTAAATATGCATGTAGTGAGTCTCACTCTATAGGTGCTCCCTCGCATTAAAGATGGCCTCTTGCTTGAAACCTACTGAATTTGGACTGAAAAGGGCGGAATGATGAGGAATCGAGAAACAATATAAACAATAGGGTATCTACCGTGCGAGTAAAAATTATTTGCATCAAAGAGGACTTGGATTAAAAAACGTAGGGCTTGGTTTAGATCACAATGATATGGCAACGATATATCTAACCAAATCTAGGTTAAAATTTTGTCAAATTCATATTATGACATGATATACCAAACTAATGCATATATAAAATAAGTAGACAAATACAAATTTATTTTTGTTGTTTACAAAATTAACAAAGTAAGAATATACTTACAGAAGGAAAAACAAAAATAATTACATACATTACTGAAATTGACCACCGCCATGCTTCAAGCATAAATTCACACATTTCATAAATCTGCGGCTTGTATTTTTTGGAATACTTGCACTTTATAAGGAAGTAAATTTAGCTGCTTCTTAAGAATAGTCCTGCATGTTCCATAAGATGTTCCCACTTCTTGGTACAGGCATCTTATACAATTTGTTGGCGTATTTTGCATTATTTCACGAACGTTTGCAACAAATTCCTCTGTTCTTATAAATGGTCTTTCTGCTCCTTTTTTGTGTTGTATAGAACCTGTTTTCCTAAACACAGCCATGGTTCTTTTTACTCAATGATAAAAATCACCAGCAATAAGAGCAACGTTAGGAAAATGTTCGTGAAAATCGTCCATGCACACACCCGGACTGTATTGCCACTCACCATTTACTCTAACCCCGTTTCGAAAATACGCTTCAACCGTGAATGTTTTCTGCTGTTCCGTCAAGCCCATTGTGTGAATTGTTGAAGAAATTGAAAAATTAGCGATGAATAAAATTACTTGTAACGACTGTCAAAGATGACGGAATAACTGATTGATTGTTAATTCAGGTAGTTACTGACACCCAATAGGTATTAAGCTCTACGGCTAAGCATTACGTCCTTAGATGCAAGGCCCTCTTTGATGCAAATAATTTTTGCTCGCACGGTACTACAGGTCTATGTCTTTTACCTATTGGCAACTAATATAATAAAAGCTTCTTTAATATAAGGTAAAAATTTGAAATGCTTCTTTTATTATCGTTCATCGCCGTTCAAAGGTCGACCCTTTGAAATATAAACTACATTTTATATCAAAATTTTAAGGTTAATATGTTTACTGCCACGCCGTTCATGTCTATATAAAAAAAAAAAGTCATTCGTCCAAGCAGAAAAATTCCAGACTTTCAGTATTTCGTTTTAAAATCGATTGAGTGACCTAAATCGCATATATCAATTTCTCTTGATGCATACTTACTGGCTAGTCGAAGTGAAATACACGATTGGTTAAGCAACAGTATGTTCGTCGAATCGAATAATTTTGATACAGAAATTGTTGAGCTTTGTAGAGTTTCAGTCAAAAAGAGGGCTGCAGGGTTGCTTTTTTACATATTATCTCAAAACGAAGCAACATTTTACAATGACTTCAGCCACTTCGTTTAACTAATAAAAGCATGTTCTTCCAATTATATATCTGTACTACAAATAATGTCTTTACGTAATTTCTCAGACACTTAATAAAAATTATTACAAACAAAACAAGGGATTTTTCGAATAGCAACTCCTAAAGGGGTAAAAAAGGGTAACATTTAATTAATATACCTGCGACCTACCAACCAGCGTCAATTCACCAATGTCCATGTTTGCCGACGACACCAAATGATATAATAACCTCTCCTCACACTATGAATCACTCACTCAACAGAGACCTGATTAAAGTAGAACAGTGGTGCACTAAGTAGAATTTACATTTAATTGAGAGCAAATGCTGTGTCCTTCGCGTCGGCTTCAACAACCCTGAACGAACTTATATACTGAAGGGAAAAATAATAAAATCTGTAAAAGTCAAAAAGAGTAAAAAGACCTAGGAGTAACAATAACAGAACACCTCAAATGGGCCGTCCACGTGGGAAACATCATCAAAAAAGCAATTTCCATCTCATACATGGTATCACAAACTTTTAAAAACCTCTCTCCAGACCTGCTTGAAAAAATATACAAAATCTACATAAGACCTATGTTGGATTATGCAGCCCTAGTGTGGAATCCATACTTTGCCAAAGACTTTCAAATTACTGAAGCAAACACAGAGACGAATCACCAGACTCTGTCCCACTATAACACATATTATTATGTCATACCTATCCAGAAAGAGGTGATACAATAGAAACTTTTAAAATACTTCATGGGCATTATTCGGTAGAATTAAAAGTGATATTCCGTTGTGTAGTGATAATATCACGGTTTATAGCCAATAGGAAATAGGAGTTAATGCTACCATAGAATGGTTTATAGCCATTATTGCTCTAAATACTCACAGTAAGTAACACGTTCTATTGGGGGTGCAAATCTGGTTTTATATACTGTATTAGTTCCGACTGGCAGTTGTAATCAAACTTGACATTAATCATAATAACATTTGCTTGCTACGGTTAATAAAGCATATACTTACCACTAAAAATCAGTATTGTAGTTCTCAAAAATTTAAATAGCTTCTAGTGTGATATTGTTCTTGTCGTTTAACATTGCATATAATTATCTATTATGCAAAATGGTTTACTGAGATCGTCCATAGATTCTAAAGTCCAATACTAATGATGGGTTGTGCGAAATAAGAATATTCTATTGCTTTATCTGACATGCAAAGTTTAAAAATACTTAAATACAATGTAAAAATAAATTAATTTAAATACAATTAAGCAGGTTTGCCAAGACATAGTTTGTATTGATAGCTTATTATTTTATTAATCCATATTAAATAAATTGCTAGTTTCAACGTATTTGTTGTGCAGGTCACATCGTTGCTCGGAGTCATATAGCTGTCCTCTCTGAATTTAAACTTTATTGATCGTATCAATCGTATCTTAGTTTTTCCAATCATTAATTTATTGAAAATGTAACATTGATAAATAGACTTTTAATTACACAATCATATAGAACTCCATGTTTATTCGTGATACCCAAAAGTATTTTAATTGGACTATTCTATGACAATAGTACATTACGTATCAAGTTTAGAAAAGTGGAACTTTACTTGACGAGTATGGTTAGTTAATTCCATACGAGCCAAGTAAAATCACTTTTCTGACGAGGTGCGTATACTTTTTTTTCGCATTTTGTAAGTAATTAATTATTTTGCATTTCATATTAAAAACTAAAAAGAATAGTTACCTACTGAAGAAAATCTACAAAAACTTAGTAGTATGACTTCTCGGTAACTTAGCAATATAAACAAGATGTTTTTTTGTGTTTGACGACTATTGACAGCATCCAAATAAAATCATATTTGAAGAGTAAATTTCACAAGAATTATGGAAATGGCTAATGAAAACGACTTGGAAGATATCCTGAATGCGACCCGCGAAGGTTCTTCAAGTCTGCTTCCAGTAAAATCCAAGGAAAGATACGAGAAAGCATATAATATGTAAAATTGTGTTTTGAATGACATTGACGTTTTTATGCAGTAATGGTTGCTATGCTGTAATGGTTGCTATGCTGTAAAGTGACCCATTACTGTACGATTTTGAGGTCATTAATCTAGTGCATTACTGTATAAAATGCGAAAAAGTAATTTGTTTACATGTTTTCCAATGTGACAATAAATCGTTTTTACCTTTTGGTCTTTATACGTTTTTTTTTTGTTTACCGTATAGAAACATAGTAGAACGTCAAATATTGACTTGACTACAAAAAGCCCCTCGTTTTGTTGGTGTATCTCAAGAACAACGACTAAATAAATCTTATATTTCATAAAACAAAACGTAGTTTCCCGAAAAAATACTTTTTTTCCTTTTATTTAATTTATGTTTATTTCAATAAAAAAATTTATATTTAGGTAAGTACAGGTTTTTTGATGTATAGAAGCAGTAAAATTAAAAATTTGCTTATAAACTTTATTAATTTTGTTTTTCCTTTCCCTTCTATCTTTTTGTTAAGTTTAAAAGAATCATAAAATATGTTCTTTTTAAACAAAGAAAATTCGTGATTTATTATCAATTGCCTTTATATTATGGCCATATTAAAACTATAAATTACATGCAGAAATGTTCCCATTTTAAAAGTAATTAAATTTTTTATTTTCCGATACAAAAAGATATAGGTACTTCCGTGCAGTTAATCGTTTTTAAACTTTATGAATAATTAATTATTGTTATTTATATTCAATATGATTTTAACAAAAGTTTAGATTATTTTTAACGATCAACCCTACACCGAGGTACAGGGTCTTCCAACGAGGACTGAACAGGGGCTTATTTTTGAGCTTCCTTGTATTTAAAGGAAAATCCAAAATAGCCAATCGATGTACTTTTTCCTGCAGAATTCAAAAATGAAACCAAAAATTTATTTGAACCAGAAACAAAAGAGTTACGCTATGGATAACGTGTTTTTTAAATGGAACATAGCTTTTTTTATACGATTTTTGGAACGAGTGATTTTTTTTGTCCGTTCTGATTAAAATATTTAATATTGTGACAGCTATTTTTATTAAATTTTAATGTTTTATCCAGTATAATTTAACTTTAACCTGTTTGAAACATACACTAGGTAATAAAGGTATAATCACCTTTGAATCCTTCAAAGTCATTTCGGCAATATTATAGTAAATTTGTCAAATTTTTTGACTTTGAAGGATTCAAAGGTGATTATACCTTTATTACCTAGTGTATATGTTTCAAACAGGTTAAAGTTAAATTATACTGGATAAAACATTAAAATTTAATAAAAATTGCTGTCACAATATTAAATATTTTAATCAGAACGGACAAAAAAAAATCACTCGTTCCAAAAATCGTATAAAAAAAGCTATGTTCCATTTAAAAAACACCTTTTCCATAGCGTAACTCTTTTGTTTCTGGTTCAAATAAATTTTTGCTTTCATTTTTGAATTCTGCAGGAAAAAGTACATCGATTGGCTATTTTGGATTTTTCTTTAAATACAAGGAAGCTCAAAAATGAGCCCCTGTTCAGTCCTCGTTGGAAGACCCTGTACAAAAATTTGCCTTAAACTGAACAAATTAAAGCTGGTCTATTTATAGGAGTACCTACTAATAATGAGGTGCACCACTTTATTGTCATCCTTCGGACACTATGCACTGGTGTGTAATGGTGTGCGTGTGTAGGTACGGCTTACCGTCTCCCCTCTTAGAGGTACCATTGCTCCCCTTCTTAATATAAAAAAAATTATTGAATAAAAATACTGAACGGGTAACGGGTTACAGATTACTGTATTAAAGTTTTAGTTCCATTTCGCATTTAGTTATTGATTTGTTTAATTGACAATTAACGATATTGTATGGGTATTTACAAAATTATTTTTTTATAATATCTTTAAACAAATCTAAAGTTACTGCAATTCAATATTCTTATTTTTACAACAAGAAGTTATAATGTTCAGTTTAATATAGGACACAACCATTAGGTACTGTTTTGTCCCCGTAATTTTTTTTAATTTTGAGTACTATAAGAACTACTGTTTTGATTTCATCGCATAATGGAAATCCAGGGTCACATCAGTACTCATTGAAGAAGGCTTAGATGCCCCGGAAAGGCTTTCAGATATCAAGGAGGTTAAACTGGTCCTGGTCCCGTGACACAAAAGGTTGCACGAAAACGAAAGAGCTAGATTCGAAGCCGGTATTTCTTTCCAAGGACCGGAACCAGCTACCTACTACTACTACTACTTATCTCATAAAAACAATAACTTCTTACAGCATTGTTAAAAACACAATAATGATGATGATGATGATGATGATGATGACTGCCATTAATCATCATCAGTTTCTTAACGATAAAGACGGGAGGGAAAAAGAACCTGTTAAAATTGTCTAAAGTCTATTTATCTCACACATAGACTAAACCAAAACAATAAAAAAACAATGCTAGACGCGTGATCACCGATCTGCAGGTGGCTAGCACAGTCCTTATTGGTTAACTGGGTGGAGACGGCTCGAGCTCGGCGCTACCGAAATTTGACAGGGTTGCATTTAGTCGTAACATACGAATTGTTAGATTGTTGCATTTCGGACGTTTATTTACATGATTTTGACTCTTTTATCTGTTGTTATTTATGTGTGGTTGGCTATTGTTGTTGCCGTACTATAGGTTAATCGAATTTATCGGTATTATTTTGTTGTTTCATTAAAACGATTTAAGGCTAAAACCGTCTTAATTTGACAAAAGTCAACTAATTTTTGTACTGTAACAACATTTTTTGCTTTTTCTTTTAATTTTTAAAGAAAAGGGTGTTTACGTATGCGCTGTTGTCGTTAATAGAACCAAACATGTTTTTGTAATTAGATCCCGGTGAATATTGATATGTTAAATAAATTAAGACCAAAAATATGAAATAAAACTGAAAACGTTATACAGCATAAACAAAATGACAATTATAAGAACATAATTGGTCGACTAGAAGATCTAAATATTTTGATGGCCTAAATTTAAACCTCCTTAGTAAATAAGGCGGTAAAACATTAAACAACCAATAATTATGCGACGCCTAATATAGGAACTAGTAAAGTAAGGGCTACAAGTATAAGATTATTGTTTACATTTTGATTCGGCCAGTGCTATAGTCGCTTCCTTTGTTATATTTTTTTGTTCGAATTTTTATATAGAGAACAGAAATGTCAACAATAATCATAACTATAAACATAACATCATAACAGTAATCTATAAACTTTATAGATACCCTGTATATTTGGATTTTATTACATCTGTAGTATGAAGTTAATTCAACTAATTATTTTAAATATCTTGTGATACTTAAATTATTGTCCATTAGGTATTGTACCTTTAAATACAGCCCTGTTCACTGTTTCAAATTTCGACAATCACGTGCATAATGCGTGTCTATTTGTGAAATAAATTGACTTTAGCTAAATTCTTCCCTATATTTTGTTATATAAAATAATTTGGCTCTAGACGCCCCTGTCGGCAAATTATGAAAGTTCAGTTGATGAATATCCCAAGCAACTTTATATAAACAATATCAGTAAACAAATGAATGTGTTCAAAACCACCAAAGTTTCTGTGTTTTAATAAAATACGCCATTACACTGCGGCCGGTTTCTCACTTCCCAAAGTGATTTATGTGTTTCAAACGGTTTTATTAAAAAATATTGTGCTCTAGCGGACATGCATATTAATATCTAGATTTATTATTGGCCCCGCTTTAATCACACGTATTGATTAATGTTTTATTAATTTTTTAAAGAGCTTAAAATTTTAAGCACTCCATGTTGAATGGCAACGAGCTGATGGACGTTTAATAGAGACCGATAAATAAAAATGAGATACTTCGGATTGAAAGGTTTGAAGCTTTATATTTATGTACCTAAATTAATTATTTTTCATTCTTACTATGAGTTTTTTTCTAGTAATTCTTGGTAAGATTTCCTCCAGCTTAAACATATCCTGAAATAATGGTAAACATTTAGAATTAATCTATTTAAAGTTTTAAATATTAGCGAAACAAATTTTATTACGACTTCCTTCTACATCTGTTAATTTCTCTTCTACTTCATCTTCTTCTTCTTCATATTCTAATCTTTCTTATTCCTATTATTCTTCTGCTTCGACCTGGACCATGATTCCCTTGATTTCTTTTAGACTTACATATGGAAAATATAACGTCTCTGTGTGTACCTATGTCTTCTCTCAATGACTTCTGCATTTTTTGTAACTCGATCTATCTAGCTAATTTATGCATCTCTACACTTACCTTACGCCTCCAGTCTTTTTAGGGTAGTCTCTGACAGGATTCCGCCCATTACAGGACACAGGAAACGTATCAGCTTTGTTATTCCTTCTATGTTTGTTATACCGGGTGTCCACGGAAGGTGGTTCGCCCCTCTAACTTTTTTGTTTTTCAAGATAATGAAATAAAATTCGGGGGATTTTTATACGACATAAAACTGCATTTTTTGACACGTGACTCAACATTATGGAACTTCCGGTTTAACCGGAAGTGACATAAACTTTCGATTTTTAAATGGGACACCTGGTATATTTTTACTTTTTTTGACTCGATATGACATTCTAAATACAACGATGTATCACTTGTCACTTTTTGTCACCAAGAAAATATTTTTTTTCAACTTTTTCACTCCTTGTAAAACTATTATTTTCCATGTTTTTAACACAACAAACTAATTTACTTTGGCAGAAGCTGTTGGCATTTCAATTTTCTTCAAGGCATGATTTTGTTTTATCAGTTTTGCTGGTCACAGGCTACTTGATGCATTTAAATCTAAATTTATTCTCAAAAGATGCTTCATTTTAGGAAAGTTCTAAGTTAACTTTTTAAAGTTTTTTAATGGCAGCTTTTCTAAAACCTAATAGTGTATGGTATCAAAATAATCGTAATAAAATCCTCTTTTTTCTTAACCCGACGAGCCACCATGTTGCCATTTAAAAAAATGAGTTATACAACTTTAAAGATTAAATTTTACATAGCTCATAGCATTGGATCAAAAATAGTAAAATTGTATTTTTCCCAAGATTAGAGAATTGAAATAAGTGATTTTAAGGTATTCATAGCCCTCTAGATAAAACAATAAAATTGGAAAAAAATATTTTCTTGGTGACAAAAAGTGACAAGTGACACATCGTTGTATTTAGAATATCATAGGGGGTCAAAAAAAGGAAAAATATACCAGGTGTCCCATTTAAAAATCGAAAGTTTATGTCACTTCCGGTTAAACCGGAAGTTCCGTAATGTTGAGTCACCTGTCAAATAATGCAGTTTTATGTCGTATACAAATCTCCCGAATTTTATTTCATTATCTTGAAAAACAAAAAAGTTAGAGGGGCGAGCCACCTTTCGTGGACACCCGGTATAATCACACAAAATCTGTCTCGTTCGTATAAATGTACTTCTTGCTTGTTTGATTATGAATTTAATGAATGCTCTCAGTCTTCATTGAGTAAATGCCTTGAAAATTTAATTTTCTGGACTCATATCAGCTTAACAGATCCACAGTCCACTATTCCGCCTGACCCGCTCTGTCGTTAACTTAATATTACCATAGCCTTTGTATTTTTGGTATCAAGTTTAAGGCCATATATGTTGCAGTAATTAAATATGGCTCAGTAGTTCCATCTCTAGAATATGCTACAAACTGTTTGATGAGGCGAATATTTAATATTTTCTAGCGACGTTTTTAAGAATCATGGATTCAAATAGGAGATTTGTATTTCAAAATATTTTGCCAAAGTTTAAAATTTTCGCCGAATATATTTCTAACAGGAGAAATAATCTTCAGATCGATCTCTATTGCAATATTATTAATTTGCCCAACATAAACAATTGCCCGCAGCGATTTGAGAAATTTGCTGGAAGTTATTTATGTGCAAATAATTGGCCTGGCTTCAAATTTGCTCACGGATCAGCCAGCTGACATTTTGCCTTAGGCACAAATGGCACTACCACAGTTTAATACCTGCCAGACCTAGGATGGTATACATGCTAAATATGCTGTAACTGCATGTTTTATGTCAATAAGATAATATTTTGGATGACAAATATTACATATAGACAAGATAAAGAAAAAACAGTATTGCAAACATGTGTTTGCAAATATACAGCCAGATATAGTAAAATATTAATCAAAACTGCTTTGGAATGCAAATCCATCTTTCATCTTCATAAGGCCTTTAGACGTAACCAATCTTGATGTTGGCAGATAAGTATTATTATTGTTCTCGTCACTTGAAATTATGGTATCCTATTGCTACAATACATAGTCGATATAATATGCCTGTCAGAGCCTTTTAAGACCAAAAACAGGCTTATCCTTTTCTCTGTAATCCATCCTTGCCTCTAGTCTAGCCGCGTCTTGGCCATCTTGCGGTCATCCTCATTCGTTATATTAGCAAGCTTCTTAGAAAGGGTATTGCCAGTTGCTTAGTTTTTAGGGTAATTTTCCAGAAACTGAAACCCTATTAACATGAGACCCTATTAACAAAGGTCATATAAAAAACACTGACTTAGGTAAGAATTACAATCGGATTAAATAAAATGAAACTTTTGAATTTAGTATTATTTAACGAGGGAGTTTCAAAAATTCTCTACGAGGAAATTTGCTTTGTGTGTTAAAAATTTTGCGAATATCTTAATCCAGCTAAAATACAATTTAACAAGTAAAATTGGCTAACGTTAAAGTAAAAACTTTTTAATTTCTTAAGTTCTTTAGCTAACATTAGAGAATTCTCGAGTTCGGAGTGAAACAATGGCAAATCAGAAAATTTTTCAGCAAATCTAATTATTTTCCTTACCGCATATCTGTAATCTTCTTAACTTTTTTGAAAACCTCGCCACTGAACGACGTAGACAATATTAAAACGGTAATTTAAAAACAAAGTTTTTCTTTGATATCATTATTTTTCCATTTAAAAATCTCACCTATTTTGTCATTTTGTAACTTATATCTAATTTTGCCCCATATTACAACGATTGACCTCAGAAAACATTTGTCGTGAATAATTAATCTAAAATCTTTTTTAACTTTTTTTTTTCTGCGCACTTGCGCAACTGGTGCCGTTGCTTGTGCTTCAAAGACCTTATTCTATCAAAATAGCATTAATTGACTCTTTGACCTGACAGATTAATGATTGAAGAATATAGCAATTTAACAAAAAAAAAACAATATCATTATTAAATGGCGTTTACAACCCTCCGTGAAATAAATTATTCTTTCTTAATTTTTACCCGGGCCATTAGCAATAATTTACATTGTCTTAATTTTTGTGTATTTTTAATTTAGTAAACAACCTCCACTTACTTTAAAAAATAATCTCTGCAAAGTAATTGCCAGCTACCGTCTTATGTTTCTAGCAGAATTTAGAGTCGTTAATAATTTTTTTCTTAACTTTACCTCCGTAGTAAATTTTCTCGATTCTTTTTGTATTAAAATTAGTTAAGGACAAATTGTTCTTGGCATTATTTGTAGATTTGGAAAAGGCACTTGAGACGATTTTTTGTTCGGGAATGATTTACAACTTTTATAAGACTGGAACGAAGATAAATAGTCAAAATAGGTAAAAGAAATACTGCTTGTCGCCTATTATTCTAATCTTTTAAGAGGTCATTACTGCATGTAATATAAACTCAATTTTTGCCCTCGGCTGTTACCAAATTTCTCCGAAATCGCACAAACGATTAACTTTAATTTAAAACTCTTAAAAGTCCTCTCCTTAAATTCTGTTTTTCATGTAGCAGATTTTTCGATCACCCTTTCATTTTCAAAATACCTATACCAAAAAAAAAGTACGAAACAATCTAAGCTTAAAATTAAGGAAGCAATATCCACCACCACCACCAGGTCTAGTAGAAGGGACAGTTATATCCATTGAAAAATTGGAGTTGTCCAGAGGTACGTACAGAAGGATTGTTAAATTCATCATCATCCGTATAATACACAGAAATTTTACATTTTTAAAACAATTTTGTTCTGTTGAATATAGGTTAATAACAGCATATTATATCTTATCTTACACATCACCTTTATATTTCATGACGCTCGGCGTTAAATATTTTTGTTTGACCATAGTTCTAAATCATTTAAATAAATACAAAAACTTTTCATTGTTTTTAAACTCCATTGTCTAGTAGAAGCAATTAATTTACTATTAACTTTTTTTATAATACAAATTGCATTTAAATGCTCAGTCAATATTTCTCATTTGCATCAAAAGTCCATTATAAATTCAAACAATAGCTTTTAAAAAACTTACCATTTCTCTAAAACCGTCCAAATATCAAAGTCTCGCTTGAACTTACGGGAAATTCACGAAAAAACAAAACAAATCCAACAGTTTCTCTCTTATTTATTCGCAGCATCCTCAGAGATTCCAACAGTTTCGCACAAATAATTGACGTACGCGATTTAAACAGCGCATCACCGACGAACGTCCCAATTTCCCAGTTGAACGTTTTGCGGCGAGCTTTAAAGGAAACTGCTAGAGTTTCCGCGCGCTTCGTTTAAGTTTCCCCGAGACGATGATTGCCGATAGAGCACGGAAAGGTGCGACGACTTTGATTGGAATCAACATGAATATGTAAAGCAATTACAATGAAATACCGGTCGTTCGTTTTCGATGTTTCACTCTGATTAGACGACCGTGCCGTTTTTTTTGCTTTATGCGGAAGCAAATATTTAACCTAAAAATAGCTGCAGTAAGTTACTATTTTTGAAAATTTCATAAATTTATTTTCAACCAATTAGAAGGCTCCTTTTTGTTTATGTTGCTTATAGCAACGGGAGACTATAGTGATAGTCTATAGCCTATTAACCTAATGAAATTATTAATAAGTGATAATTTTTCTTAGGTATACTAATGACCGTATGCACCATTTTACCCATTAGGCATAATTAGGTGATCGTGATTAACCAGGTAACCGTGATTAAATAAAACAGCCTATGCACCAACTAAAAGGCTATGTGGGTTTTGTAATCAGGGTAAAATTAAAACCTCGATTTGGCAACGTAGCTCAGATTAAAAAATTCGTGCCATCAACCAGAAAAAGAAACCTTTTATTTTTCTGTCACCAGAAACACCAAGCGGATTGACAGTTGTGGTTATGTTTTCTTTTTGTTGTTTTTTCAACTTTTCCGAGAACTTTTTCCAGTTTGGCTCTTTTGCGCATTAAACCCCCAATTTCACACTTCGGCATCTAGAGTCATGGAGTTTGACTCACAGAAAAAAAGGGTTTGACTGGTGGGGAAGAAAATAATATATTAGATGCGAAAAAGAAAAGAACTGTGTTAGCTGAACAAACCCTATTTATCTGTCAAATCAAAATAATTTTGTCTCCGAGGTCTTTCTAGCTCTCGGAAAGCCATCATTAAAATATCCACTACATTAAAATCATTATCGAAGATGATTTCGTCTCCCATTTTAATTTTATTATTGAAAATTCGAGACAAATTTCAAAACAAAACACGAAAATAACCTTTTAATCATGATTAAATATATAACCCATCAAGATTGGCTGGTTAACTTTAATCTTGATTAAGTTCCTGAGCAGTGCTGGCGCATTGGAAATTTTCTTAATTGAGATATTTAATCATGATTATAAGCTAATCATGATTAACTGGCCTTGGTGCATACGGTCATTAGTGATGTGAGAGGAGAATATTCTCTGTAAGAAAATTCTCCCGAGAATATTCTCTAGAGAAGTTTTTCTACATAATTTACACCGCCTCGATTTACACTGAAAATTTTGCATTGATTTTTAAAATTTTGAGTTTCTCTAACCTTTTCTATAACTCTGGCAACAGTGTTTTACGTCTGGCAACAGTGATTCAGGGAAATCCCCTAGAAGCGCAAACGTATACTTGTATACAGCTGTGTGAATTGTAAATGGTGTGGGGTGTGGTGGTGGTGAAACTAGTTTTATTTTGGGGTTCGGTTCGGCTCAGTTTAGACCGTCTATAAGTATAAAAACATGGAAAAAATTAATTTAAGGGTATCACAAAACCAAAAAGTAACGTATGGAAATATTTTAATATAAAAAATGTCCATGAGAAGGCAATATATAATTGCAAATTCTGCTCAAGCGTATATGTGAAAAATGCTACTAGAATGGCAAGACATTTAGTTAATAATTGTTTGAAGTGTCCTGTCACCGTAGTTTGATTAACGCCGTTTGACATTTGCCGAAAATAAGCAGAATAGGTAATTTTTAATTTCTTTTTATTGCAATTTCTAGCGGTTTTCTTACCATTCTTAGAAAATTCTCTAACTTGAGAATATTCTCCAAAAGATTATTACCTACCGATAATTTTACATCACTAGGTATACTACTACGGCTTATTTTTAATTCAAATATCTAGTCATTTCGAAGTGACAGGTGAGACAAACCGGCAAGTAACAATCAGTTTGTTAGTCGTACCCGTGATATTTATTGTTACAATAATATTGTGTAAAAAATGATTCGTTTTGGTAATGAATCAGCAAGTTCGATTGCTAAAGAAATTGAGCAGTTAGTAACTCATTTTTATTACTAAAATGTGAGAATCATTAAATAACTGATTTGTTATCTGAAATCCAATGTCTTTATAGTTTTAAATTCAAATATAACTTTAAAAAACATATTTCCGATTAGTTCAGTTTAATATGACGCACTGTATTTTTGCAATAGAAGTTGATTTTACTTGCTAGTAACTAGTGATGTGAGAGGAGAATATTCTCGAGAGGATATTCTCGAGAACGGGAGTATTCTCGAGAATATTCTCTGTAAGAAAATTCTCCCGAGAATATTCTCTAAAGAAGTTTTTCTACATAATTTACACCGTCTCGATTTACACTGAAAAATTTTGCAATGATTTTAAAAATTTTGAGTTTCTGTAACCTTTTCTATAACTCTGGCAACAGTGTTTTACGTCTGACAACAGTGATTCAGGGAAATCCCCTAGAAGCGCGAACGTATACTCATATGTTTTTAATAGTTAAATGTGATCTTTCTTTATTTGACTGTTTTTTTTTGTTTAGTTTTTAGTTATTCTTGGGATGGTATGTTATGTTTTTTAAATAAAAATTTTATTTCTTTACGTTTTGTTTGATTAACGCCGTTCGCCGTTTGATATTTGCCGAAAATAAGCAGAATAGGTAATTTTTAATTTCTTTTTATTGCCATTTCTAGCGGTTTTCTTACCATTCTCAGAAAATTCTCTAACTTGAGAATATTCTCGAGAATATTCTCCAAAAGATTATTACCGAGAATTTTATATCACTACTAGTAACTAAGGTTTATCACTAAAATTTCAGGAACATTAAAATAAACTCCAATTTATGAAATTTTCTTACCGAATCTCCCACGCAGCAAAATTAATTCCCGATAATTTTTTTCTCGGTTTCACTCAAGATGGTTTTGTTGATAGAAAGTTTCCCTCGTCTTCGACTCGGGATAATTTTCTATTAACAATAACATTCGTTACCTTGAAAAAAATAATAATTCTGCTGCTAGGGAGATTATAAGTGAATATTTAGGCACTGTCAGTCCTGATCAACACAGTAAACATCCAGATTCTCTGGTATGAATTTACTTGCCCCAATGAACGTGGCAGTGAACATGCCAGCCACATTTAGACGCCAGTGCGTGATAATTTAAACTACTTAGAAACAGGAAATTTCAAAAACCTCCATACTTTTTCGGTCCAGGCATGAAAAGTTTCTATTTTTATGCAAGTTGATGTTTGGTGGAGTAGTATTTTTTAGAACTGCAACAGAAAGAGACGTCTCACAGTCCAAATTGGTGATACTTTATTTGAGATCATATTTGTCATCTATGAAAGTCACCATTACTCGATAGAGGCTACTGTGGTTGGGTGTGTGTGGTTTGGGTGAGTGGCCCAAGCTTCTTACACTGCAGCCTCCTGGCTTATTGGGCGTCCAAGTTTAGTAAAAAATGATTTGTTTCTTCTTTAGATTCATTCTTCAATAGATTTCTACCAAGTTTGTCTTGCTGCCTTGAATATTCAAAAATATTTTAGTGCTGGTTAGTGCTTTTTTTCGAGGAGAATCGTCTAAAGGCACCCTGTAAAGCAGTGGCGTATAAACCTTCAGACCACTCGCTTAGTATTTCCGCTCTGCACGCCTAGTGCCTGCTTTGCTTCGTACTTCACCTGTGCCTAGGTACGGGTGTACCTAGGTTTTGGTTTTATCATAGTGCTTATTTTTTTTTTTAATGACAGCTTACTGTGATGGTGTTTGTGTAGGTGTAAGGATTTTGTTGCAGTGTACGTGCTTATGCTTCAGAAGAGATAACACGTGCCCATGCTTCACGGCTATGAGGACTCCACTATTTTAGGGAGATTACTTGCAGTGCTGATCTGAAGCAGTGGAAAGCTGTTACTGTGTGTTGGTTGTGTTTGTTGTTAACGACTTACTGTGATTGTGCTTGTGTGAGTGCTTCGCAGCTGTATATAATATGAGGGGCAGTTTCGTCCTCTATACCTACCAGTAGTTACATGGCGTACGTCAAATCGATTTTTAAATTACCGGGAATGCAGAACCGATCCTCAGCTAATAAAATGTGTTTCCATATGTTGCAAACGTTTTGCCAGTCACCGTATAACAAAACTGTATAAACTAAACTATTCCAATAGTTAAATTCGGAAAAATTGACTTAATAAAAAAAGATTTATGTTTTTTTCATTTGAATACATAAATAATTTAATTTTTGCTACACGATAAAACTTTTAGGGCGTAAAATGTTTACGGCAATTTTTCGTTTTATTTTCCACGAACAGAATAATACGGTAAAAATCAAATGGTATCTGTCAACCTAAATTTAGTAAAGAATAAATCTTAACAGTTGTAAAACGTGGCATTATTTTTATTTAACGTTTGTTGTTGATAGCGATTAATGTTTAATGAAAATATATTATACACTTTCAACGCGACGCGACAACGTCGACCTAACATTTTCCGGTAGCAATTTTTTTTTTTAATAAACAATAAGATCGAGTTGTTATAAAGCTAACCTCAAAATATTATAATAATTAGCGTGTACCCGGCATGCGTTGCAACCCGCTGGTATAAATACAAACCCGAACAAACCCGATATATTAGTACCCGGCATGCCACTTTCTGAAATTGCAACCGTGCGAAGCCGGAGCGGGTCGCTAATTATACATAAAAACCTTCCTCTTGAATCACTCTATCTATTAAAAAAAACTGCTCAAAATCCGTTGCGTAGTTTTAAAGATTTAAGCACATATAGGGATATAGGGACAGACGGGCGATAGCGACTTTGTTTTATACTATGTTAAGAAGATGAACAAACGAATGTCAACATCTTCACGTATTGTCATAATTTGACAAGCAAAACTAACCTCAAATTATTTGGTTGAACTTCGCAGACTTTAAGGCGCGCCTGTGGTGGACCTTACCCGTCGGATACCCCCTCCCTCCTGGATAAGTTAGAGTGCCGTTGTGAAGAGGCTAGTATATGCTGTATCAATTACTAGTATATCATAATATACTGGAATACTCGAATCACACATGTATAAAGCAAATAGAAATTCCTGGTCCTTTTTCTTTCAAGTCGATGGCGCCACCCAATCCAAAAGAAGTCATGCATGCGCTTATGTTGCTAGCATCACCACAGGCAATTTCATGGAGAAAAATGCTAATTTATTGATGATTTCTAACAATAAAGCTCTGTTGTCGCAAATCAAGAAAATTCTGAAAGGAAATTTTTATTTTGCCTCAACAAAATTTTCCCAAAAATTCGTCATAATAATATTTGTATTATTTTATTATTAAAACGATTAATCGTAAAATGTAAGCCTACGTTATTTTTAAATAATTTATTCGAAACAAAACCTTTTCTACATAAATTATTCAGATCCGAAAGTCAAAATATTGACCTAAATAAAAAGTTTACCTAAAAGACTCTGACACAAAAATATTGCTTATTTATTTGTACCCTTATAGATCCGATATGACAAAAAAACCACAACAAAATAACACCTGCAAAAGCATGATTCTCATTTTAATATGCAGACAAACTTATTATGAACCGGGCTTCCCAGGCTTTCCCGCTAACCTTCTTTAGATTTATAAGTATTTCTTCAAAAGGTCTTACAACTTCACATACCCTAATCCCCAACATTCTACACCGTCTTTTGTTGCCTAAAAAATGAAAAAAACCGGGTGAATCTGTGTAATGTAAACGCAAAGTATAACTTTTATACAAATGTTTCTACACACGCACTAGTTTTGTTGTAAAGTATACGTATTACCTAATATTTTGTTATCGTTTCAAGTTAATAAATGCCAATTTTAGTAAAATATATTGATTATTGTCAGTGTATACAATATTCAGATCCTGATTATTATAATAATTTCCTTAAATATCCAAAATATAACTTGAGCTTTAAGCTCATTACATTTTCATCATCGATATTTAGTAGATTTGTTTATCAATTTACGATATTAATCAGATCGATAGGAGTATTATTATATTACTACAAATAATATAGTTGATTAAATTAGACACTCGAAATGTTTATAATTTAAATAAAAACAAACTAACTAAATCATAAAAATCCTAGAGGGTCATGCCGTGTGGAATTCTAGTCAAAGTCAATTACTCAAAATTTGATTGAACAAGACTTATTATGGAGGAGTAAGAAAGATGAATTGAGAACGGATTCTGTCACTCACGTCTTTCACATTCAGAAGGATGTGATTCTACTCTAGCATTGCTCTGAACCAAGATCCCATACAAAAGTCAACATTCTATATTTAGTACCTACCGTGCGAGATAAAATTATTTGCATCAAAGAGGGCCTTGCATCTAAGGATGTAATGCTTAGCCGTAGACCTTAATACCTGTTGGGTGTCAGTAACAACCTGAATTAACAATTAATCAGTTATTCCGTCATCTTTTCTTGAATAATTCACTCAATGCGGGCTTTACGGAACAGCACAAAACATCGATGGTTGAAGCGTATTTTCAAAACGGGGTTAGAGTAAATAGTGAGTGGCACACACACATTCCGGGTTTGTGCAACCGCCCATACAGCCGCAGAAACTATTAACTACTTACGCAATTTTTTCGACGACAGATTGATCAGTTTTCGATCAGACATTGAATTACCACCTAGATCACCTTGTTTAACGGTTATGGATTACTTCGTTTTTCCTCATTTAAAGAACACTATTTTTAAAACACCAGTTGCAAATTTAGAACAATTACAAGAAAGGATTATCCAAGAATGTGGTAACATTTCTCCAGAGATGCTGGTCAACACTTTCGAAAATATGAAGAGACGGGTGAATTTATGTTTGGAGCATGGCGGTGGTCAATTTCAGCAATTTATGTAATTCTTTTTCTTTCTGTATATTCTTACTTTGTTAATTTTGTAAACAACAAAAATAAATTTGTATTTGTCTACTTATTTTATTACTCATTAGTTGGTCATATCATGTCATAATATGAATTTGACAAAATTTTAACCTAGATTTGGTTAGATATATCGTCCCCATATCATTGTGATCCAAACCAAGCTCTACGTTTTTTAATCCCAGCCCTCTTTGATGCAAATAATTTTTGCTCGCACGGTACAAGTCACAGGACCCTGAGCGAGCTAAATTGTAGATATATTATATAGATGCTTAATACAAAAAAATAAGTTACTGCAACAATTGACAAATAAACTATTTCAAACACCGTATTTTTCTCGAAAGCCATCCTCAAAATCCCCGAACAATAAAATTGTTTTTCAGCCAGTGCATCAGTAATCTTCTTAGACCTTTCCACGATGTCGCCCGAGTTGACATACGGGAATTAAGCACAGGGCTAAATGATTGAAAGCTTAGGTATGTCCCGGGCTGAACTTTTATACAGCAGTTTTTCTGGAAATGCTGGACTCCGCGTATTCGTTAAAATTTTACTAAAGCGACAGCTGTTGTTACTACCGACATATTATGACGTAAAACTATACGAGGAGCTTGATTAGAATCAACATGAATATGTAAAGCAATTACGACTGAACAACATACCACACCGTTCGTATTTTGTATTTGTTTGAGTTCTCGTTAGTTGACCGTATCTGTTGACTTGCTATAAAAAGAGACGTAACTACGTATAACTAAAACTCTGTCTAAAACACTATTTATGTAATCATTAATTCTCTAGATTTACCTGATGCACTTTTTTGAAATTCGCCAATAACTTTGCTTTTTGTGTAAATCAGCCCAATTGTTTGCTTCTACAGCGATGCCAGTGATGTTCCTTGTCTAAAACCTTGGCTTCTGACCACTGCATATGATGGGATGTTGGTTGGTCCAAACAACCGAACAAATCCGAGATCAGGTATAGCGGAACATGTTAGGACCAACCATCATTACATGCAGTGGTCACAAGCCAAGGTTTTGGGCAAGAAAAAGTACTGGCGAAGCCGCAAATTCAAAGAAGCGGCATTTATGAACCAAACCACTGACATTCTTTCTTTACCACCTCAAACTAACGATAATTGTTATTATGACGCCTTTAAAGTATGCGTTTACATTGATGTTTATAATTTACCTATATTTAACAAGAAACAATATAAAGGGTGTAGGCAAAGAAGGGGGAATTGCCAATATTTCCTCATTTTAAACTAATCAAACCATCCGATAGCAAATAAGAAAATCTATCGAGTAGTAACATCATAAAGGCTAAAAAGAAGAAGGGTCAAAAGATATCCTGACTTAAAGTTTTGCCATACAGGCGAAAAAGGGGGAATGTCCGCGCGGATCGGGCTAAGAAGGTGGAATGTCGCAAAAACAGTGCAAATAAAATTACGACCTTGCTTGGCGGTAGTATTTTTGTCTGCGTATCTGTTGTTTATTTGAGTTTGTGGACAGGTGCAAACAAGTACCAACCTAGTGCTTGTGTTCATAAGTAAAAAAAATAGTACAATGAATTCAAGTGGCAGTGCCTGCAATGACTTTGTTCCCGAGGTTCATGGAAAAAGAAGAAACGTTTTGGAAAACTATGTGATGTTTTAAAAAAACTTAATAATATTCATGATAAAAAGTGTACTCCTTTAATTTGAGCCACAGTGTATAGATATATTTGTTAAACTTAATAAACTTTGTCATTTTACTTTTGAAAATAGTTTTTGTAAAGAAAATACGAAAATACTAGGAAATTTCTTATGTGACTCTATGACATTCCCCCTTTTTATACGTTATGATTTGTACCACTTTAAATTTTATTACGTTTTACAAAAATTGTAAGGGAAATTTAAGTAACACATTTTTGTTTTTCAATGTCCAGTACATTTTTACAATTTATTTTATAAAAAGATTGGGCCTATAACTAACACATATTATAAAGTTATAGGGTTTTAAACTTTAAAATTGCTTTCCTGAACATTTACATTTTTTGACATTCCTCCTTTTTTGCCTGCATATAGTAAAAAAATATTAATTAATTCCTAAATAATATAAGTACTTCTCCCTTTAGCAACTCCTGCCTTTCAAGGTAACATTTACCAAAGTGAAATTTAATAGTCCAAAATAAATACAGTCAGAGAGAGGAGAGAACGGAGCAATTCCAAATGTATCAATTATCAGGGAACGACCGGTATGTTCTGATACAAGCTGACTTGTTTATGCGAAAGATAGGCTAATTTGGGCGGACGCAGATGATTAGTGGCGCTGGTGCAAAAGCAGCCACGACGCTATCTCGATGACACGGGACAAGAGCGGTGCGGCTGGTCGAACCGCACATTTTAGCGCCAGAAGCAAATTAGAAGACTGATAAAAACTTTCGGGGTGTTATTCTTGAACAACTCCCTTAATAGACATACAGACAAAAATTGTTAACTGAGCAAGAACTGTTAAAATAAAAACATGCCAGTATAGTATTATATTAAAAATTTTAACCCAATAAGCCTTCCTCATACTCACTCATTCCAATCGTTCCATTGCATTAGTGTAAAGGTTAGTCTCCATTTTTCTAAACACGGTTAATTAAGATTAACTAATTTCATATAAATAAATTAAAAATTTATTAATAATAATAATATAATAAATATGTTTATGTTGTCTTCTATAAACTTATTCTTCAATCCCCTGAAGCTGAGCTTGTTAGGGGCAAATCTTATTTTTTGGTTTAGTATGTAAAATCATAAATCATAAATATGCATTAAAAATTAAGTTTTAAAGTAAAAATGTTAATTCATAGTATAAACGCAGTTCTTTTTGAAGAAATATATTAGGTACCTATATTAAAATTATTAATTTTTAATTTTTAAGTAATAAATATTATTTATATAAATTATTGAGAACAATAATAATTAAATAATTAATTAAAGTATTTCTAAAAAGATTTTTGAATTGTCTGTTTTTAATATCCATGTTTTTATTTCGACTTTAAATTTTTTTAAGGAAATCAATTTTTTAATTTTTGTTGGTAAATAATCAATTAAATAAAAACATAAATATTTGAAATTTTTTTGTCCTATGGACTTATTTATTTTAGGTTTTATGGTTATTTCATTTTTATGACGTGTATTATGATTATGGTTTTTAAATTGTTTAAGGTTTGTATTTTTAAATACAATACATTTTAAATACATAGTATATTAAGATGTTATAAAAAATGTAAAGTTGTCTTATGTTCAACTTTTTTGTTTCTGAATATAATTCTTTTGAAGGATAAAGATAATCTTTATTGAATATAATTTTTAGAAACCTTTTTTGTAGTATTTCCAATTTTTATTTTAAATAAATTTCTTTTTATTTCTCCCCAACCTAAAATTCCGTAATTTAAATGAGTTTTAACTAACGCGTAATATAATATTTCCATATGTCTTACATTTAAAAACGTTTTAATGTTTTAAAAATGGGTAGTAAACTTCTTAATTTCTTAATTAATTACTATTTTATTTTATTAACTTTAAAAATTTGAATGTCTTTCTTTATTAGAATACTATTCATATTTCGTGGTAGGTTATTTAGGTTTAAAGTAAAAGGAATATAATTTTTGTTTTAATAAAATTAGTTGATAACAAATTGCTATCAAACCAATTTTTTATAATTTTAAAATCTTTTTTAATTTCATTATTTAAGTTTTCCCAATTTGTATCGGTATAAAAAAATTGTAGTATGATCTGCAAAACTATAAATATTAAAAAATAATGGTCCTAAAATTGTTCTTTGAGGAACACCATACTTAAATACATTTGGATAGCTTTTTTCTTTATCTATCTGAACATAAGTTGGTCTATTGTTCAGATTTTATATAAAAGTTTTTCAAGACTGTATATTATATAAAAATATTGATTCCTGGTGTATCATAATTTATAAAATATTATGTAGAAACAATAAAGTGTATGTCATACCCAGAATAATGTTGTAAATTTGATTACATTAATAAGTTTGCTAGGGCGATTGGTTAGAAATGAGCTTCAATTCCTAAACTACTTTTAAACCGAAGGTTTAACAAATACAACATCTGATACCTAATTAGTTTAGATATTTAAAAATGTTAATTAGGTACAATAAAATTGCTTACAATCTTACAATTTTACACTTTATTTTAAAAAATAAACAAGTTTTTTTAAATAGTGTTCTCGACCCGTGACAGTTAGTTTTACCATCGGCAAATTAGGCGTGCGATAAAAACGCCCGTGGAAGTTTGCACTTAACGTGAAAACGATCGTAAAAAGCAATGGAAAATTCTGTTTTCGTCGTTAGTCTCGTCTCGTTGTGGAGCCAAATTGATTCAACGACGGTAAGTATTGTAAATTTAAACATAACTCGTTTTACTGGGAAACAGAAGAAGCCAGAGCTGAAAGCTCAAAACTCTACTCTGCGATAGATTTATTAGGTGAAATAGATTTGATTTATTAAAATATATTATATAATACTTAGTAGGTTTAGAAATTTTAAATATTACGCGCATGGTGTAATTAAATCAACAAACCTTGTTCCGGAATATAAAACATTCAAGCAATATAAACTGTTTTTTGCGACAATAGTATGTATCCATTTGTTATTCTTTACTCGCAAACAAAGAACCTAACTTTGTCGTCGCAAACTTTTACTGAAATATATCCGCAAATAATCCTAGACTTTACAAAACTTTCTGAACAATACCAATTAATTGAATATTATCAGATTATTTCCATAGAAAGTACGAAGTTGTGGATAGTGCAGCTTTCCATTATGAAAACTAATTTTCTTGCTTTTGTGTGACAAATTAAATCCCAACAAAATTTAATTAATACTGTTTAAGTTCGTACAATGGATCCCCTCGAACAAAACCTGAACGTGTCTTGAAGATAGCGCGTGCTTTTATACGCTCTTAAGCTGCTGTGAATGTGTCTTAAACCGCTGAGAAGGTAGTCTGCCAGTAATTCTCACTGCATTACTATTTGTTCTAATTAGGAAATTTTATTTTGTGTTAGTAACGGCTTTAGAAAGCTTCTTGTATTTACCAGATTCTAGATTAATATGTTTTTGTATTTTGTGTAATTATTTACGGCCTTTCAACGTTGAAATATTGCCAGGACTTCTGAACTTCTGTTTGTTATATTGAATCAATTCAACAATTTCATATAGATTACTTACACTTAATCAATCATGAATCATTGAAATCATGGCGGATAGTTCAAGAATACAGACAAGCTAAGGACTTCATAGCTTGGCCAAGCAAGACTAGGCTAGAGTGGATTTTAAACAGAACACGATAATATGTCCTAACCCCTTGATTGGGATACTAACTGAATACTGCAATCTGAGAGCACCTAGCACTGATTGGTGTCGAAGAGGACCCAATATGCGTTGGATGCCTGGAGGAAGAAGAGACCCCGGGAAGATTCAGGTATCAGGTGCTAGGATCGGCGGCTCTCCAAAAGGAAGAAATCACGGCCCTAACTTTTAAAACAATATAGAAAAACGACAAAGTATAAAAAGAACTATTTTATAAGATGTTGAAAATGTCTTCTACCTTCTGCAGTAGATCTAAAAATTCATGTGGTTCGAGTTGGGTTCAAATTTGAAAACTAAATTTTGACGTAGCCCCACCAGAAAAATCCAGTCGGTTAATATCTGGCGATCTGGGTGGCCGCTCTATTGACCCCCGCCTACCTATTCACCGCCCTGGAAAAATTGTATCTAAGTACTTCCTTACGTGAGCAGCATAATGCGTGGAAGCGTCATCCTGTTGAAACCATAAGGTTAAATTTGGTAAATCAGGATCAATATCATCTTGAAATAAAGTGATTGCTGGAACCAGATCATTTTGAAGGAAATTTAGATACTTTTCTCCAGTAAGGCTTTCATGAAAGAGAAATGGTCCAATTACCCTATTTTCAACAATGCAGCAAATTGTCATTGTCAATAATGCCTTAAAGTAAATGTAATGTAAACCAGCATAATAATGTTAATATTTCATAAACAGTGGTGTATAGGTCTAGAATTGATTGTAAAATGTAAAATGTAAAAATATACAACATGTTTCATTTAAAAAAATTAGTTTAGAGCATTTTTATGATCCATCCTGTATAATATACTTTTCTAAAAGAGGCGCTTCAAAAAAATCAATTTGACTGGTCCGAGCAATTCTTGATTAAGCTTGTTAAGTGGTGTTTCATATAAAATGCTGATCCTTTTCTTTATCAAAACGCTGTATTTTCTGTTAAAAGCCAGGTTGGTTAAGTTTGGTTTTAGATTTGTCTGACTAGATAGAATATAACTAAAGGAATCTCTGCATGTAGCTGAATTGTCTCAATTTGACAACAGGAGCCTGTGGAGCAGGATATAGAGTGTACATGAGAAGCCGTGTATTCTGTACGAAGCAGTCTAGTATCACGGCAAATAAATTTCTTGTTTTTGTGTGACAAATATTTTATAAATTCATACAATACTCGACAACCCCCAAACTTGTGTGTATTAAATATCTCAAAATTGTTTAACTCATAGGATTTTTTGATAAATAATGAAATATACTAAATAGGACCATAGAAACTTCTTGTTTGCGCTACTGAAACAATCAAAAAAACGGGCGAACTGACTTAGAAAGTTATACTTATGTTTTACTATCTGAGCAGTAAAACTGTATACGTAATTTACACTTCAAACTTATAAAACTTGCTCATGTTTTATTTACTCATCAACTACAAACCTTTAAATCTTCTGCATAAACTTTTGAATAGTGTGGAAAAGTAGGGCGAAATTCCTTAGAAACAATTAGGATGAGCTATTGTTAAACTTGATGAAAATGTTATTTGCAGCTCGATAAATCAGGGCGCATGGAAAATTATTCGCAAAAGCACGGCAACTATGCATTCTTAACCACCATTTTTTATTGTATAAATTTCTCCGCCATCAATCTTTACGATTTCTATAGTTATATATTTTTAGAGATAAAAAGGAACTTGGTTTTTCCAATCCATCTATAGAAAGATTAGGGATTTATAGAAATATTCATAAATTGGTGCTTATAATTTTTATGTTGGAATCAGTGGCGTATCCAGGATTTTGTTCTGGGGGGGCTGAGGTAAAAAAAAAATTTGTATCATCGTGACGTCTCCAAATTTTACTGGAGTGAACGAAGATGTTCTCTTCATACACCCTATCATAAATCATAAATTTATATCAGGTGCTTAGCAACTTGAAAAAATCTAGTGATATTTTAGAGACGAAACGATGATAATACAGAACCGATTGACTTGTCGTTTATTTGTCCTCGGAATTATGATTGGTATCTCATGTTTCTCATACCTTGCTCTTGCTTTAGAAAAAATTGTCTCAAATTGGGCATCTGTATTTTTCTTATATCCATTAATTGATCTTGAAGCATTTGAGCATGTTTTACCGCGACAGCCAAATCCAAATCTTCTTTTTGTAGGTATCTACTCAATAAAATTCCAACTTGGAATTAATAAAAAAATATTTTTGAGGTCTATAAGAAGTCCCGCCCACATATTTTCGTGACAGACCGATCAATTCCACGTGGCCTCCCGACAAGGAGCTGTCAATAAGAAATATGATTTTTATTTTACTGCAAAGTCCTAGTATATTAACTTTATTCCAGTTTCCTTGCTGTTTACGCTGACTTTATATAGAATATCTATACTTTCAAACCCGGACAACTTTTGATTGTTAAACTTTTAACAACAGGACATGTACATAACTCACAAGATACCCTTAACAAAGCAGTTTTTAATAATCTGTATTTTTCTTCAATTTTCCTTTAATTCGACCACAAACCATTATGGAAAAAATGGTCATTTCCAGATACTTTCGCTCAAAGCTTTCGGATCATTTTCGATTTTGCGTTTGTTTCACAATCCGAAAAACCTGGGTTTCCATATTTGAAAAATCATTAATGTTTTACGTGCCTTCGATACAATGTTATCGCTTCAGGCTTTCCGTTTTTTGTCACGTAATTCAATAACACCGAATTTTATACTTCCGTGGCTGTATACTCGATTATTAAACATGTTATTGGCGATTATATATTTTTTAATCCGGTGGATTTTATGTTACGTAGAATTATATGTAGCTTTGCATACGGTATTTTTTGTGCACTTTTTGTTTAATGACGGATTTTATTTTATTTAAGCAACATTATCGATTTCTACACAGTACTAATTTGACTTCATTACCGTTCCTTGGGCAATTTTAATAATTTTTTAATCACGTAGACTTTCTAGTTCGTCTTTTTTGTCCTTCCCCTCACCCAAATTTACGTATTACTTGAACGGCCATTTATATTAGAAACTAAATACCCTAAATCCCATCCCTAGTGTGCACACTTAATTTCCAAGAATGTCTAATACACTATATAGTTAATGGACTCTTGCAAGTAATTTTCCATACATTTCCTAGATTACCGAGGGATAAATTGCGCTGGGGGCAACAAATTTATCAACTCCTACAATGCTTGGCACTTAATTGTTTCATAGGAATTACGGCATCGTTTTACAATACAGGTAAAATATATTGGAAAGGATTTAGGACTATTTAATAAACCATGTTTAAGGGGAATTGATAATAATTTTATTTGCAACGGGAACACGCTTTGTTTTAGACGAAATCTTAAGCTTATGTGCAGAATATTTACATACCTACACATATATTTTGTAATAAATGATACGAGAACATGGTTCTCACAAAATTCGTATGGATTCGTATGAATGTAGCGATTTTTTTGTCCACATAAACCTGTAACCTTAAATAACTACCTACCTTAAGCTCTTAAATCTCCTATCAATAAATTTTACTTAGCTCGCAGGAGAACGGAATTCCAAAAAACAATTAAGTGCCAACGTTCGTAGAAGTCGATCAATTTGTTGTGTGCCGATGCTGATACTGGTCCGATCTATCTCAAGATAATCCCTGGAGTGTACGGAGAATAACATGCGATAGGCCATTAGCAACCATTTAAATACATTCTCAGAACCGAAGTGTACCCGCAAGGCACGGGATATACTCTGCTAAGTAAAATATTGCTTAAAAGAAACATATATGTGGGTTACTTGAGAGGGAATCACCATATCGTCACCTTAGAGTTATACTGTGGTATGTGCAGTAAACCAAGTTTTGAGAAAAAGCGTTATGAAAAATTGGCTTTTTGTTACAGTGCTATGGACAGACCTACATTTAAGAAAATTTGTACTTAGTTAGTTTCATTATAATTATTACGGTTTTTTGGAAAAAATATACACATATACATTGTTTTTTCTATATTTTGGGCACTAGAAAAAACACATACAATTATGTTACTCTATTTTTTTATTAATTATGAGAACATACAACTCTGTAACGTTACAAAAAAACAAAATAACTACAAATAAGAATATAATCCAGAACTAGAGAAATAAATATGTTAGGCATTATCATTTTTGGAAAGTATAGCCATATAGTATGCCTTATCCACCTCAGAAATCTACTAGCACACTAACTTAACGACCCAACCAAATAAAAATATTATTAGTGACCATAGGAATAAAATATAAAATTACAAAGGTGTATGTGACACATATACAACTATGAGACTCTAAAAATCGCAATTCACGTTGATACAACAATGTATTTATGGTTGCCAATGACATATGGTGTAACATACAACATTGTAATTTTCTGGAAGGCAAGTTTGAGGTACATACAACTTATTAACACCGAAAAGTCAATTTCAGAAAAAATGCGACATACAACAGTATAACTCTAAGGTGACGATATGGTGATATAATAATATTAAGTTCAGAGTAAAAGTAGATAGACCTAAAATATAACGGGCTCAAAATCGCATGCTATTTCTTATGCGGGTTGAGATTGATCCTTCTATTACTCATTCCTTTATTTTTGGTAGTGACTTTGCTCGAAAATTTAATTTGGTGATTGATTTTAAAAATACAGAGTTCCCCATTTAAAACGAAACAGGCCAAATATCTGGTGCCACGTTAATTTAAAAAAAAAACGCTCGGACCCGTCGATTTTTATTTCGAGGGGGACATCTTTTGCGTATATTGTCAATCTTGTTACTTCAAGCACCTAGGAGGGAGGGGGGGGGGGGTAAGATCTAAATCTTAAATGGATACCCCTATTTTATATAATTTTTTTGGATTCTGCATAAAATTCTGAACATTTTTTAATAAAAGCATTATTAGTCTATACTAAACAGTTTCCGAGATATTGACTCTTGAAAAATGACATTTTTGAACTTTGACAGCGTCTAGCTTTCTAACTGTACGTCTTTAGAGTAAAACGGCTTACATGTCCCTATCTTCGATTTTTATTATATTTCCAATAGTGTAAACTTCCGGTTAAACCGGTTGTAAGACATATAGTACTTCCGGTTTAACCGGAAGTTGACACTATTGGAAAGATAATAAAAATCGAAGATAAAGACATGTAAGCCGTTTTACTCTAAGACGTACAGTAAGAAAGCTAGACGCTGTCAAAGTTCAAAAATGTCATTTTTCAAGAGTCAATATCTCGGAAACTGTTTAGTATAGACTAATAATGCTTTTATTAAAAAATGTTCAGAATTTTATGCGGAATCGAAAAAAATTATATAAAATAGGGGTATCCATTTAAGATTTAGATCTTATCTCCCCTCCCTCCTAGGGGCTTGCAGTAACAAGATTGACAATATACGCAAAAGATGTATCCCTCGAAATGAAAATCGACGGGTCCGTGTTTTTTTTTTAAATTAACGTGGAACCAGTTATTTAGCCTGCTTCGTTTTAAATGGGGAACCCTGTAATAGTTGGTTTATAAGCACGAATAAGGCAATCATCTCACCCCAAGTAAAAAATTAAATGATTTTGACTTTTCTATATCGAAACTTTTTTCTTTAGAGGAAGTAGCGCCTGAACTAAAAATCAAAGCGCAGGAAGTTATAGAATCGTTTAAAGAAATAGACATGTATAGATCGATTAGGTAGAACGGACAAAATGAAATTAACTATAGATACAGGGGGACAATTAACCTTTTAAAGTAAAGCCTTATCTGACATCGCCTTATTTACAAGATATTTTAAACAAGGAATTAGATTCGATGTAAAAGCTTGGAGTCATTGAAGAATCTCAAAGTCCTTGGAGTAGTCCCACTTTATTAGTTAAAAAATCCAACGGAGAGTATCGCTATTGTTTTGATGCACGTTTTCCTAATAAACATACAAAGCATGATTCATATCCCTTACAGAATATTGATCGAATACTTAATAATCTTAGAAATGTAAAATTCATATCATCCGCCGATTTTAGGAAGCACATTGGCAAATTCCCCTAGATCCTTCATCCAAAAAACAGCATTTTCTGTTATTGGTAGGGACCATTTTCAATTTACTGTTATGCCTTTCGGCTTATGCAATTCTGCGCAGACGCAACAAAAATTAGTGGATGCCCTCTTTGGCCCTAAAGATGAAACTCACATTTTCTCTTACCTTGACGACATTTTAATATGTTCTCCGAACTATGATCATCATATTGAACTACTCACTACCGTGAAAAATATTTCAAAAAATGCTGGTTTTACTATTTATTTGGATAAATATAATTTTTTTAGAACTTCTTTTAGATTTATAGTAGGTAAGAATTCTTTAACTACAGATCCTTCGAAAGTCGATGCTTTTGTTAACTATCCTCGTCCTCGTATCTCCCCGAAAATGAACTACCTGGAACTAATGGAAGAAACAAATTAGTAAATATTATATATTTTTATTTATAATAAGTAGTAGTATTAAATAATAGGCAAAATTATATAAAACGCAGGGAACAAATATTAATGTAACCACACCATCACTCGACAACCTGTCGCACAACATTGGGTGATAAGAAATCGCACGCGGTCGCATCCAGCATCACCGCAGACTAATGCGTCATTTAAAGCATTCAATCCAACAAACTGTATTATCATTAATATCTGTTTCTCAAAGGTTAACCGGAAGAAGGTTAAGGTACAATCCTGTCAAAGACATTGGAGAATTTGTTATACACGTGTTGATCGTTCTCGAAGACCTTTAACAGTTCAACTTCATTATTCTACAAAGTTTGTTAATTTAGAGCGTCCTAAGCACATACTTTGCTGTATATTTTGAAAATTTAAGGTATAGATATCTAAAAAACTCTAAGATTAAAGGCTACTGGCTGATTTATACCTCAATTAAATTAAACTAAACTAAACTAAGAAAATTAAATTAAGAAATTAAGGCGATGGTTTATACTTCTTCAACTAAAAGCCACTTAATGAATATACGAGAAAAGAAGAAGGTGCTCCTAACCTAATGAATATTATTGTTTTAAAACATAATTACTGTTGTACTAATTCAATCAATGTATACCGTCGTTAACAACCATCGTGAAACTTTTTGGAATAATCAAAATATCGAAAATATAATTCTAAAATTAAACAAGAATTTAGGGTTATGTGCACAAAATTCACAAATTCTTCTTTATTACATTCATTCATTCACCGAAATGACAAATGGCATGACGGGAATCACGGATTATGCCGATCGCCCCACAAACTATGTCGATTCAACTAAGAAGTTAAAAGTTCGGCAACTTCTTAGTTTAATTTAATTTAATTTAATTCCTTAATTGTTGGTATAAATGCGTCCATATGATGGTGGTATTTTAACTTCTTAATTTCTTAGTTTAGTTTAATTTAATTTAGTTTAATTGAGGTATAAATCAGCCATACTCATTCTTGCCACAACTCTAATAGCATATTATGAAATACATATTAAGAAGTTAGTTATAATCCATTTCAATTTATGTTACATATTATATGTTATGTTTATTTTCGTAAGCTTCAGTTTTAAAAATCTTGTGTTGAAGTTGTGTAAAGAAAAGTCCTAATTACTTACCTGCAAATAACTCGTCTACCATAATCACTCCCAAAATTGTAGTTAATCGGCCCGTGCAAGTAATTTTCTATAAGCTGGTTGCATTATCTGAAAATAAATCGAGTTGGCCAGTAACCAATTTATCAATTTCTTAACTGTCCAGTACCTAATTGTTTCTTTAGAATTTTGTTCTAATTACGCGGCCAAAGGAAAATTTAATAGAATTGATTTTGTTGCTTGTAATTTCTGGTTAATTGTTATATAATGTTACTGGTCGGTAAAGTAAAATTTGCTTGACAACGTAGACAAGCTTCGTATAGACACTAGAATAATTTTGTACCTTTGACTTTTGTGTTATTAACAAAAAAATGGAAAGACAAATATTTCCAAAAATAGTAATTTACGTTACAAGTCCGGAAAATACTGTTTTTTTGGACGAGTCGACAAAATTCTATGACGAGCCGTAGGCGAGTCCTGGAAGTCTGCGAGTCCAAAAAAACTGTTTTCGGACGTGTTGCGTACACTCATTTTTCGGCAACCGTGTAGAATAACAAATCAATGAGACACATTTCTTTATTCTATTTTTTTGTAGAACAAAATTTCGAACATTTTAATTCTTATTTGTATTTATTATTGAAATTCAAACAAAGATAGGTACCGTCAACCGGGCCCAAGAGGACCACAGCTGGTAAAGTGGTCCAAAGGGACATTAAAAATAATAAAAGTGTGTATCTGCTAAAATCCAACCGATAACAACGGTTTCGCACGCACGTGTGTCTAGGAATACCTAGCGCAGGGTTGAGTATCAAGATCGAGTACGTTACACTTCTTTAGTCCCAGTTAGTAAGCGAAAATAAACACATGCAAATTCTTGTTGTTTTTTATTTTCCGGAAAACCTTCATTGCAGTACGTTCACAGGTAAGTTTTTTGAGTTTCAACTTATGTTAGGCAGTTGTACGTTAAGTTTTGAAAAATAATTTAGTTTAAAAAACATTTTTAATTATTTGTGTTAGCAGTGGGGTTGTTAAATATAAAAAATCTGCAAAACTCTGGGAAAAGTGGATCGTGGTATATAAAAAAACTAGATATATTTAAGATACAAATTTTTCACAGACAGCTTACTAAAGTATGGTAGATTTTATATTAAAATCCTTAAACCAAAATATTTATTAGTTTTCCAAAAATCTGCGAAAAACCGAAAATATTGGACCACTTAGCCCCGGTTGACGGTACCTTCTCGTATGTTTCTTTCCAAATGCTTTTCCGAATGCAAATACTTTTTTAAAAGTTTTAATGTGGACCACTTTCCCATCACAACGATTAAATGGGACCCTAAACCGTAAATTAGTGGAAAACGGGCAAGTGGTCCCCTTTACCACAAAGTGTGGGGTAAGTGGACCACCTACAGAAAAAAAAATATAAAAAAAACTAGATATATTTAAGATAAAAAAATTTCACAGGCAGCTTACTAAAGCACTTACTTACTAAAGTATGGCAGATTTTATATTAAAATCCTTAAACCAAAATATTTATTAGTTTTCCAAAAATCTGCAAAAAAACGAAAATATTGGACCACTTAGCCCCGGTTGACGGTACTAACAGAAACATTCTAATTCTTATTTATATTAAAATTCTAGTAATTGCTAATATTGATGTGATTCTGCCCGGCCTAGTCCGGGAAGTACGTACTTCCCGGACTAGGCACGTACTTCCCGGACTAGGGCGGAGAAATGCTACTTTCTCAAAGGAAAAGCGTGCGGGAAGTGAGTACTTCCCGGCCGGTTGCCGAAAAAAATATAATAATATATTATTTGAAAATGAAAGGTAGTAGTTGGGGTAGAGGGGCCAACCCCATTATACGTCTGTTATGTCAAAAAGGCAAGACAATATACTTAAATATACTTTACCGCTTTACCTACTTCCGCTTGCGGTGCGTAAATGCTTCGCTAGACTGCCCCCTAATAAATAAAAGGTATCACTCTTTATGCACACCGTTATGAACGCTTAAATAAATAAAATATGACCTAATCAACATTCGAAGATCTTCTTCAAACAATTTAAGCTGAAAAGTTTAAAAATAACAACTTTATAATATACTAAATGCTGTTAAATACCGACCCGACCTGAAAAAACACCCTTCCGAAAATATTTACCCTCCGCGGTTAAGTACAATATTACGACATTAATGGCTCTGAAAGTTTGAATTTAATACATACTGAATAAATTTATTATCCCCTTAGTATTAGATTCAATCTAACCCGCAAAACTTTTATAAAATAAATAACTTTCAGACAGGGATTACTTAATAAATTCAATTTAGAAAAGACTTCATTTAGTGGGCCTGAGTTTAACTGGTTGGAATAATTTTTGCTGTTGCTTTTATGCCTACCTTTTAAAATTTAAATTGTGGAAGTTTTGGTATAAATTATTGGCTTAAAACTTTTCGGTTTCATATTTATTTCGCTCATACCTGATATTTTAAAATCTTAGGGGAAGAAAATTGTTTCTAAATTATTTTAAGATATTCCACAATACATCCACAGGCACGCTGATACATCATTGAAATTAAAGCATTTTATTATCACTATAGTAATCTCCCTAAGTACTTAAAGTACTACCGAAAATATTTTTAAATTATCCCGAGTCGAAGACTCGAGTAGTACGCAAAATATGGTTGTATGATTGCAGAGTAAATGTACCAAAGTCCCATAACATTTTCAGACAATATACCACAAATAAGCCACGTAATTGAATTTTTCCAAGTCCATTATACTGTTCTATTAAACCTATTTCTCTTACAAACCTAATTTATTATGGCCTAAATTTACACAATGTATCCTTATAAAGACCACGCTTTGTCTATATATAGATAACATCTGCTGTATACACAAACCTAATTTACAAAATTTATTTGGAACCGCTGTTAACAAGCTTTCCAGACTAATTTCCTACAAATCTGGAATATCTCTGTATATTATATAAGTCGGTCAGGATAAACAAACTTAGCAACAGCCTTAACAGCATATGTTGAGTGGCTTTTAACTGTATTAAATAAATTGGACATGGACATTATGCTGGAAGCTTTTCTAATTTTAATCACATGTTGCATAGATTAAGTATAAAACTGCAAAGGATGTGCAAATAAGATTATAAGCCGGTGGAGGCTCGACCTGATCGCTCGTGACTAGTAAGATTAATGTTTACCTCGGTCTACGTTGAAAATAATTATACTTTAAGTACTACTTAGAATTGTATGAGACGCATTTCTTTACTTAATTTATTACTACTTATCTAGATGTGATTCGCATTTATTTCTTATTACAATTATGTTTGTTTCTAAGCGTTCAGGTACAGGGTTATCCAGCCAGGACTAGACAAGGCGATTTTTTGACTTTTCCTGTACTCTTATAAAAAAAAACTGAAATAGCCATCTTAAGTCATTTTCTCCCGCGAATTCGAATATCTTCAACAAAAAACAATTGAACATCAAACAAAAGTACTAGGGGTCACTTTGATATTTTTTAAAATGGGATGCCGTATTTTTAATGAGCTTATCCGATTTCTCATATAAATTTTGATCTAAAATGTTGGATTTTTAATTCAAAAACGCCTTTTTTCTTCAGTTTTAAATTCGGAAAATGTTCGTCTACCGTACGATTAATACCTGATAGATGGATACCCGTTTCACCTGTTCACCCTTTAACCTGCTTTAAAGCGTCCGTCAGTTAGACAAAATAATCAAGTGTCAAATTTCTATATATTTTTCACGTTCTTTGTGTTTGTCGAGCATTCTCTCCACTTTTGTAATATAATTTTATTACACTGAGCCGTTCTTCTAAAGAATATTTCATTATATGTAATTAATTCGTGAAAAATATATAGAAATTTGACACTTGATTATTTTGTCTAACTGACGGACGCTTTAAAGCAGGTTAAAGGGTGAACAGGTGAAACGGGTATCCATCTATCAGGTATTAATCGTACGGTAGACGAACATTTTCCGAATTTAAAACTGAAGAAAAAAGGCGTTTTTGAATTAAAAATCCAACATTTTAGATCAAAATTTATATGAGAAATCGGATAAGCTCATTAAAAATACGGCATCCATTTAAAAAAATATCAAAGTGACCCCTAGTACTTTTGTTTGATGTTCAATTATTTTTTGCTGAAGATATTCGAATTCGCGGGAGAAAATGACTTAAGATGGCTATTTCAGTTTTTTTTTATAAAAGTACAGGAAAAGTCAAAAAATCGCCTTGTATAGTCTTGGTTGGATAACCCTGTACAGGATGTCCCAACGATAGAGTAAAGTAAGTTTTCGCTTAACTGATAATCTTTGTGACAAAATCGTATCCGCCATAAGGTAAGGTATAAAAATGCGCACATTTTAAAAATATTGGAAATTATACAGGGTGCGCCCAAAAAGCGAAAAAAGAAAAAATGTACTTTTTTTAAATGGAACACCCTGTATATTTTTACATTTTTAAATTCCACATAATATTATAATTCTTTTTTATTAAATGTATTATTAGTCTATACTTCATAGTTTCCGAGATATTGACTCTCGAAAAGTGACATTTTTTAAATTTGACAGCTTCTAACTTTCTAACAGTACGTCTTAGAGCAAAACGGCTTACATGTCCCTATCTTCAATTTTTATTATCTTCCCAAAAAAAATCAACTTCCGGTTAAACCGGATGTAACTCGAAAGCAGGAAATATAGTTGTTCCGGTTTAAGCGAAAGTTGATTTTTTTGGGAAGATAATAAAAATTGAAGATAGGGACATGTAAGCCGTTTTGCTCTAAGACGTACTGTTGGAAAGTTATAGGCTGTCAAAGTTCAAAAATGTCACTTTTCGAGAGTCAATATCTCGGAAACTATGAAGTATAGACTAATAATACATTTAATAAAAAATAATTATAATTTTATGTGGAATTTAAAAATGTAAAAATATACAGGGTGTTCCATTTGAAAAAAGTACATTTTTTCTTGTTCCTCTTTTTGGGCGCACCCTGTATAATTTCCAATATTTTTAAAATGTGCGCATTTTTATACCTTACATTATGGCGGATACGATTTTGTCACAAAGATTATCAGTTAAGCGAAAACTTACTTTACTCTATCGTTGGGACACCCTGTACTTACCAGAAATACAGAAAAGTTCTTTGCCGTATTGTACCAAAATTATCGAACGTAAAAATGTAATTTATTTTAGAACAATACTTAGTGGCAACACTGTGGTTAGGTAATGAATTAAGATAATTATGTGCAAGATAGCAACCAGCCAGTGCTATCGTCGCGTGGCAAATATTTCTAAAATGTTATCTATATCGCGTCTCTGCCTTACTAATTTTTGGTACATCATTAACCAAATTAACATTTAGAAACCAGACCCTAAAAAAACTCTTTAATTGAAGTTTTATAAGATATCGAGAGTTCAATATAGAATAAATTTAAACGCGAAAACTTTTACGCCGGTAATTTAAGAGAAATTCCCAAGATTTAATTTTTTTCGCGGTAAAGCTATAAAAAGCAAACGCAAAAATTGCCAAAAACCTCTTTAACTCGGCCTACTAAATTAAACCGTTTCTAAATTGAATTTATTAAGTTATCCCTGTCTAAAAGTTATTTATGTAACCAAACTTTGTCGAGTTAGGTGGAATCTATTACTGAGCGGATAATAAATTTATTCAATATAATATACAGGGTTAGGACAAATTATCAAAACGGTCGATTATTTCAAAAGATACAGGAGTTAGTGAAGAATAATATCTTATATAAGAGTTGTAAGGCTTTAAAAATCTATACATACCGCCCAAAAAGTTGTGAAGAATTAAAGTTATATTTTTTAAAATAGAATACCCCATATACTATCACTTATTTTGATCGTGTAGTTAATTTAGAGCATATTTTAATAATCTTACATTACACCTAAATTCATTAGTATCCTAGATATTATGACATTTTGATCAGTTACAAAACACAAAATAACTACAACATTTTTTATTGGTCAAGCTATTTGGCTACATAAGAATATAACTTTAACTTTCCTCCACAAAATTTCATAGAAATTCTTTAGGGATCTCTACATGTTTCGAACGTAGAAACGTTCATCTTCAAGACACAGAAAAAATTTATATATATGTAGTGCTGATGGTATTAGCAAAAGAGAAACTGGTATAAAAACTTTAATGGAGCTTTCATGGCATTGAAAAATTGAAATATAGAAATGACGTATATAAAAAAGTTGAGGAGAGTTAAAACATGCTGAGCATGTGAAGAAAGTTAGTAAAGAAAGTCTAAACAACCAAACTAAATGAGGAAGAAAAAAAGGCCTTCCAAAGAGGTCGAGGATTTTTAAAATCATTTATATAAAATTTTTTTGTAAAATCCTTTATATGTCTGTAAGGCAGTATAAAGATAAGAATCGTAGAAGTCATAATGTCAAAATAGTTGAAAAATTGTTTTTGGGGTACTGGTTAAGAAAAGTTTATATTTTCTAATGTTAAAGATGAAGCAACAGTCAATATCAATGGTCATGGTTACCCACTAGTGGATGTTAGGTATATGGTCGTTCCAGATAACACGAAACCTTCAACACACCATGCAAATATTAAAGCATCGCAATTACCTCACTTTCCCCTAATTTTTACAATTTATCTTTCTTTCCGTTTTACCGCATGCGGGACGGTTCGGACAGAAAACGTGAAACAGACTGAAAACGCGAATAAAATCGTAATAATTTTAAAGTGATACAAACAAAGTTGAAGCTGAAAAGAGATTATCCGATTATACTTCATATCGTTTTTGTGTCTATTTTTTGTGTTTCTTCTTTTGTACATTTATCAGTACAGCTGGACATAAATGTTATGGTTCAAACATTTTTAAATGAATCATTTGTATTTGTCAGATTAGGCAGCCGGACACATTTTTTGGTAACTATTCTCTTTTTTGTTGAAGATAAACGGTATAAAACCATACGTTCTCTACTAAAGAAGGAACAAAATGGGGTATAATACATGGAAATTTTGTATTATGTATTTGACATTATTTTTTATAAGTTTTTGGGATTAATAAGTGGAAAGGGTAAGATATTTGATAATGTTTTTAGGGACGAATAAAAAACTATTAATTTGTATAATATATTGGAATACCTATCCTATAGGTAGGTAAGGTATTCCAATATCCCTCCCCAGGCGGCGCGCGGCGTCTTAAAGTCAGCGGCATAGATAAGTTCAACCATTGAATATCAAACTATAAGAAGGCCATATAAGCAGATTTTGCAAATCTGCCACGTTAAATTCATAGATGGCACAATGAGTCACCAACAATAAAGCGTGTTGATGCAACCACTAACGACAAGCCTTTTCACTGCTAAATTAAAACATTGTTGCCGCCTGTCTGTTTGACTTGCTGTATGATCCTCTCCCCACTACCATAACTACCCAGTCACGCGCATCGCGGTGCCTGGATTGCCTTGCACTGGCATAATATATCGTCGGCTTAGTGCAAAAATGCATTAAGTCCAAATTGGCAGTTTTGGGTTAAACCCAGTTTTAAGAAATGGCGGAGTTTAAAGTGATGTATTAAAAAAATGTGCAATAATGTTATGCCTACGAAGTTGTCATGCATGTGCATATGTACAAATTTTTTCAATTTATCTTTACAAAATAGTATTTATTATATGCACAATCATTAATGTGACTTAGTGAGTTTTCGACCCAACTACAAATAGCTAAAATTACTTAATTTGATTTTTATTTTGCTATTTTTTGATGTAATATATAAAACCTATTTTAGTTATAACTTGCTGTCGCTTTTTATCTACTTATATTTTGTATAACATTTAACCCTAATGCAACGGTAAAATCATTATGAAAATCGGTCCAATTACCTCCGAGTAATCAGCGTACATACATTATTATCAAAAAGATAAATTCGGCTGGAATTGAGAACCTCCTATTTTATTGGCTGTTAAAAATGCTTAAATCCTTAAAAATTTCAATAAAATACGATATGCGGCAACGCCACGACATCACATCAGTGAATTTGAGACATCTGTTGCCGAGGCGCTGCTTTTATAACTATTATAGATTTACGATCAACTCCACATTGGCGGCCAAACCGTCTCCAATACAGTCTAAAACAGGGTTGTCAATTTTTCTCGAAGATCCGCTATTCTTATAGTTTGATATTCAATGGTTCAACTAAATAATTTGAGGTTAGCAGGTTTGCTCGTCACATTTATGACAATACGTCAAGACGTTGGCATCCGTGTTTATTAATTTAATAGTTTGAGGTTATAGTGATGTGACAGGACGTTGACATGGGTATATTTTCAGGTTAGTTTGGTTGTCAAATCATGACAACAAGTCATAATATGAAAAAATCAACTACTATTTTGACTGGCTTCTCGGCTATACAATTGGTTTCAATCTTTACGATTCTAGTAGTAAAGCTGTGACCTACACACACAGTCCATAGTAAAACGACAAAATTTCACCTGCTTTTTTTAGTAAACAGACCTGTATTATTCTGTTTCACTTACTAAACCCCAGAAGGCTTTTATGCATCACAAGACCGCATACTCACGAAATTAAAGAAACAATACCTATGCCAACGACAGTTGCCGTTTTTATCTTACATTTTCCAGTAACTTGAACAATATTAAATTGAAAAATACCCCCAAGATTGCATCTAAAGTAAATACATCCTTATCTTTGGCGTTTCCAAAATGAACTTTAATCCTCGATCTCCTTTAATGATTTCTCTTCAATATTTTTCAGACCACCTCGTTGATTTTACGACAGTTTTATATCGAGACTATCGAGTGGTACTCGGAAAGACAATCAAGACGCTGACGTCTCAACGTTATATCAGTCAATTTATATCTTTTTAAAGGGCCGCCCAATACTAAAGAAATTGTCAAAGCCATAAACTTTTATCGGTAATTTGAACTGTCACTCTGTAAAAGTGGACGATTATAGATGAAAGTATTAGACCGGGTTTTTTTTTTCGTAAATATAAGTAAGCGCCGACGAAATAAATTTTCAACAGCTTACCGTCGGGTATATAATTTTTAAGAATAGTTAACTAACCAGAGCAGGCAACTTGGCAGAAATAATTGCAAGACCTTCTGGAATTTGAAGGAGTAAGTGAAACAGAATACAGGAATATAATATTAGGAATGTTCATTAAAAAAAGCAGGAGAAATTTAGACATTAAACTCGTGGAGCAAAGATACAAATCAAACTGTATAGTCGAGAAGCAAACCAAAATGGCAGTTGTGACAGTGACAATGACAGAAGAATGAGATTGTTGTTGATTACCTCTTTGGGATAGCTGATTATTTTATATTAGCACATAAAATTATTGAGACTATCAATCAATCAATCAATCAATCAGTCAATCAACAGAAATACATCGCTGTATATGTTTGTATAATCAGATGACAGTGCGTTTGCCAAAATTTCCGTTAAGCGTCATAATTAAACTCAATTAATTACTGTTGCATAAATAAGAATAAGTAGGTATAGAAACTGCAAAAAAAAATTGGAAGGCAAATAACAATACATCAGCAAACACTGTAAAAAAATTAAAAGAAACGAAGCTGTCTAGAGGTCCTCCAACTATGTTTCTGTGCCCATCACTTTAATAATTAACTTTTTCCGTTGTTCACGAACAAATGATAGCATTAGCGACTTTATATCATAAAAACTGCAGGAAATGTCTTATAAGTTATAACATACTAACTATTACTAGCATTGAATATTAAAATAAAAATATATTATCTTCCTCCAAATCTATCCGGTAATCCGGTGCCTTGCTTGCGAATGAGTAATCTAAACTAGCGATCTACAGACAGGAAAAGTTTCGTAATGCCGCGGATTGATGTGGTTTTGATTGGCCAGACGCAAGGCTCTCTCCGGTCCAATGACAGCGCGAGCTCAATAATGATAATGAGAAAAGGAATTCTGCTGGCGCCTAACCGAAGATTTATCTACGCTGATAATGGTCCGTTGATCCGAATACACCGTATTTTTCTCTGTGTTGGCGAAAATAATAAAAAGTTGGGTTATGGTTATTATGAAGAGTTGTCAAAATTAAAATTTTGTAAACAAAATTTAATTTCTTTTTGTACCTTTAGTTTCAAATATTAAAATCATTAAGAAAAGCATTGCAAGCGCGTCCAAATTTATTAAAATGGGGCGAGCAGATACAGGTCTATCGAATAATACACCCAATAACGACGATGTTACACCAAATCGAGAACTTGAGCATCCTATTCCCGACGAAGATTCTGATTCAGATTTAGAGCAAAGCGAGGAAGATAGATTTGGAGGTTACATGCCGCTCTCCCAAAATCCAAATGAAGGAGAACCACTCTACGGGTCAAATAATGGTAAGCTGCGTTACATAGGTTATCTGTCATAATATAATCCGTTACCGTTAAGGTCCTGAATTATTTTCTTAGTTTAATACACCAAATACTTCCAATACTTACACTAATTTGATTGTATGTGTAATACTTCTCTACTGCTGTTGAGCTTTGACAAAATTTAAGTAGTTAACCTTGTCATAAGCCACTAGAGAATTTTTACGATTAAGAAGCTTAATCTTCTTTCCAGAGTCAGAGGATGAAAATATTCCCCAAGAAAATGAAATATCAATAACAGGAGAAACAGGCCTGAAAACTGAAGCTGAAGCACCAGACATTGGTACAATGTTAGTGGAAGAGGTACGTAGTAAAATCGTAGTATCTAATAAAACACAGGTAGCATGTTCACCATGTCTAAATCAATAGGATGTAGAAAATATGTTTAAAGGCTCTTGTTTGCACAAGGAACATCTCTGGTTACATTTGAGAGTACTTGGTTTATATTGTTGTATAATTTCTATACTTACCTTTGCTTTCATTGAAATGTTAAAAAATGTATCCATAAATTGAGTTACACACTGGAAATGTACCTACAATCTATCACTTTCATCAATTTTAACACCATTAGGTATTTGATTAACTACATAATATGCATGTGAGTCCAAATTTGTCTCACAACTGAATAATAATAAAATATGCATGTAAGTATAAATTTTTAAATTTCTATAATTTTTTTCCTTTACTTACTTACTTATTTTATTTTTATTATAGTATTATTAGGTATTTATGTTTAATTACTTTTTAACCCATATTTATAACCAAAAATACCTAGGTACCTACTGGATCAAAGGGTACCTAGTACCTGTGAATATTTCACTTTTTTTATTTGTATGTAGGTATACCTATTTATTTGCGAGAATCTAACTAATTTATTATGACAGGTTGTATGCATTTTTGTGTAATACAAATTTTTAAACAGGTGTGGTCTAAACCCACCCCTAAAGAAGTGGACATAGAGTTAACAGAGAAAAAAATAGACCTGGTAAAAGAAGTTATGTTAAATATTAAGCTGCCATCAGAATCAATTCCAGACTGGGCAAAAAACATTCCAGAGGAAGATTGGAAAAATCACCTTATGGCAAAATTAAATAAAAGTGAGGTTTCAAATAAATAGAATTGTAAAAATATAGGATATCTTTCTATGTGATAATAAAAACCATTTTCCAATTAGTAACCATTTGAAAAATATTACTACCATTTAAAAAGTAATACCTACTTATATAAGCAATATACCTAGCTTTGTTATAGTTTTTTTGTTAGCTACATAAATATACCAATATAAATGCTATAATCTATAAATAAAGACATATGTTGTCACATAATATTAATTTTATTTTTTTTGTTATGTTTTAAGAATATAAAATTTTTATTTAAAAAATCCATTTCAATAAAAAAGGTAGAAAAATTGGGTAAAAAGAACTTTCTTTCTGAAAGGAGAAAAAAGGCCTTCAATGAATTTAAACCAGGGTTGGGCAAAATTTGATTTTTATTAAAAAAATCAAAAATCATTGATTTTTTTGATTTTTATTGATTTTCTTTTATTGATTTTATTAAAAATTTAACATTTTTCTCTCTTTCTAAATTAATACAAATTATTTTAATGTCTGTCTAACAATATAGTAGATCTAAATTCTATATACTCAAAATATGGTCAGAACGCGCTTCTAAAGTTTATATTATGTATTATATAGGTACACCTACTAATTTTTTTATTTCTTAAAAGGGCGAGTTCTATAAATAGTTATACTGTTGATTTTTGAAAATATTTTTTTAATATGTTATAGGTATTGTTCATTGTTCTGAATTAAAAATAAATAGGATCATTAAATCATGATTTAAACCTAGATAAAGTATTTTCTATACGCCTTAAACTATAGCCAATATAGGGAAAAAATAAACACGCTATAAATTTTGAGCTAAAATTTAAAATATGTTTTCTCCACCATATTCCTGAAATCTTGGAAGCATACCTTATGATCGACTTTTGTTTTTGATTTTGGTTTAAAAAATGCTAAAATATCATACTACAAATTGTTCTGATAATACCTACAATAGCATCAGATACACACAATTTGTCTTGAGGGAATAAAACCGTTTAAACGCCGTCATTGCCCCTGCCTCCCCTATTTTATTCAAAAATAATTTGAATAATTTAATTATTAATTTTCTCCAGTGCTTTTTAATATAGAATATAACAAAGAGGTTTCAACTTTTATTACCAATAGAATTTTCTATTACTGTATAAAAGCCTATAACTTCCTTGTAGCCAATTAATACACCAGACTGTTAAACAAGTCACACAAGAAAAATATATAGGTACTTAGATACCTATAAAATATGGGTTTTCAAAGTAATACCATATTTAGTTGTTGTTTCTACCAGCTAGTATTATTTATAGAGTTAATAAAAGACATAATTAAAATATGGGTATTTTATTATTACAAATTGTGTCTTTAAATATTTATATAAAAAATTTAAACAAATAAGGAATATTTAAAACAACCAAGCCTTTAAATCTTCTATGATCTCACAATTATTAAAATCTAAAGGTATCACAACGATTGCTTGACAAACAAAAAATGTAGATAAAATCGGGAGCAAAATGTGCATAAAGGTAAAAAAACAGTAAAAACATTTTTATTAGGCGTCTACGTTATTTTTTTGCACAAATGGTGGGGATAATCTTTTTATGTAATTTTTGTAGACGCTCCTAAATATTTATTATTCTAAAAAAGGTAACAGAGAATGATTACTAAGATTTGTATGAGTTAGTATACTACAATACTTATCCATTTTAACAATTAAGTTTGTTTTGGCACACTTACGGGTGCACACATATGATATTTAGCCTCGAAAGCATGTAGGTAATTGAACTATCTTAACATAATGATACCAAACATAAGAATAAAGCTTTTAGGTATATGCTAACTCATACATAATGTTAAATTTACACACATGGAACATTTGCAAATAATTTGTTTAACATAATACAAGCGGAGTTTATATTTTTATTTTATTTTGTACTTAAAAAAAGTTCACAATGTTGTTATTGCTATTTTATATTTGTTATAATGATAATTAGAAACCTGATTTTTCTAGACACTTTTCTGTTTATGTGGGTCGACGCTTCCGGAATTACCTGATATAGAAAGTGTAGTTTATTCTTCATCACGTACAACCGGTTCTCCGTCGAGTTTTCTAAGATTCGGAAGTCTTCTAATTGCTTCGAGTTTCCAAACAGACTCTTCCATACTTTCATATAACGGATTGCCGACAAATAATAGGTCTTCCAGACACGGTAACTCTTGTAATTTAACATATTCTGCCCATTCTTTTATCATGTTATTACCGATGTATAACACCTTTAAGAAATTAAAGAAGAGTTGACAAATGCCTATTAGATATAGGTTACATTACCCAAAATTGTAGATGTTTACCTTTAATTTTTTAAGAACTTGTATTCCCTTAACTTTTTCAATAAAATTATACGATATCCACAGTTCCTCCAAAGTATCAGCTACGCCTTCCAGTCCAGAAAATGATTTTATATAATTTCTTCCCAGCGACAGTATCTTGAGGTTTTTTAGAGCGCTGATACCGGCAATTTTTTCAATCATGTTCGTGGACAAACTTAGTTTTTTGCATTTTGTCAGTACTGATAATGAATTGTCCATTTTTTCCATGGGTGGCCATTGGAACTGAAACCCAACCTCAATGGCTTCACTAATTTGCTCACCTTAGAAGAAATGTTAGAATTTAATGATTAAACTTTCTTGAACATTTAAAAAGGTTTTATAAATAATTACATTACTTTACAGCCAATTTGCGGCAGGCAGGCAGGCAGTTTTCGTTAATTTTTGGTCTATAAATGCGAAAATGATCGTAGAAACTTAACTAACACGTAATATTTTTGAGCAGGATAAAATGTGTGTTTGTGTTAACCCAAATAGTGATATGGAAAAATTAGGATCGATTTATAGATTCGTCTAAAATAAGTTTAAAAAGCAGTTCTGCTTCATAATGGCAACAAGAGACCCTCTATTCCTCTTGTACAGGGTCTTCCAACGAGGGCTGAACAGGGGCTCATTTTTGAGCTTCCTTGTATTTAAAGAAAAATCCAAAATAGCCAATCGATGTACTTTTTCCTGCAGAATTCAAAAATGAAACCAAAAATTTATTTGAACCAGAAACAAAAGAGTTACGATATGGATAAGGTGTTTTTTAAATGGAACATAGCTTTTTTTATACGATTTTTGGAACGAGTGATTTTTTTTTTGTCCGTTCTGATTAAAATATTTAATATTGTGACAGCTATTTTTATTAAATTTTAATGTTTTATCCAGTATAATTTAACTTTAACCTGTTTGAAACATACACTAGGTAATAAAGGTATAATCACCTTTGAATCCTTCAAAATCATTTCGGCAATATTATAGTAAATTTGTCAAATTTTTTTACTTTGAAGGATTCAAAGGTGATTATACCTTTATTACCTAGTGTATGTTTCAAACAGGTTAAAGTTAAATTATACTGGATAAAACATTAAAATTTAATAAAAATAGCTGTCACAATATTAAATATTTTAATCAGAACGGACAAAAAAAAAATCACTCGTTCCAAAAATCGTATAAAAAAAGCTATGTTCTATTTAAAAAACACCTTATCCATATCGTAACTCTTTTGTTTCTGGTTCAAATAAATTTTTGGTTTTATTTTTGAATTCTGCAGGAATCTGCATCGATTGGCTATTTTGGATGTTTCTTTAAATACAAGGAAGCTCAAAAATGAGCCCCTGTTCAGTCCTCGTTGGAAGACCCTGTACATGCAGATAACGTGAAGGAAGCATACGAAAGTATGTCACTTATTCTAAATGCACCAAGCTATGATACGTATCAGTGGCAAATATATGGTGACCTAAGTCCTGGGCTTTAGAGTGTCTTTGGAATAGAAGAGCAACAGAGAGCCATTACCAAGTAAAAGAATGGCTTCGAAGAGATCAATATATTCCAGGTCAAGCTGACGTAAAAAATATACCTCTTGTTGATCCTAAAAAAGTTCTGTTGACCTCCATTACACATTAAACTGGGATTAATGAAAAATTTCGATAAAGCAGTAGATTAAGAAGGAGATGCATTTAAATACCGTAAACACATTTTCCTAAACTAAGTGATGCTAAGCTTAAAGAATAAATATTTGTTGGATCACAAATTAGAAAATTACTAAGGGATCAACTGCAGTTTATCAAAATTTAAGTGATGTTGAATTAGCTGCGTGAAGTTCTTTAAAAAGAATTGTTTCGGAGTTTTTAGGAAACAAGAAAGTACGAAATACGTGTAAAAGAACTACTTGGAAGCTACTGCAAAATGGGCTATCATATATGTCTCTTAAAATACAAATTTGGGTGGCGTTAGTTGACTAACAAGGAAAAAGATTCCACCAGGACATACTAACAATGGAGCAACGCTACCAAAAGGCAGATCGGATCCAGCGATGATGAGGGATTATTGTTGATTCCTTATAAGTAAGAAAAAGCGATCAGTCATATAAACGAAAATTTTGCATTGCATTGCATTTGCAAAAAAGTTATTTACAAAAGACCTGACGAATTGTATTTTTATGTGTATTTTTGTAAATAAATATTGTTTTTTTTCTTCGTTTGAGCTTATATATCAATATTATATAAAAATGATTGTATAAAATGAAAACAACTAATCTATTCTATAACTCAAAATATATACGTGGTGGAAAATTTGGTTGTTGAATGCTTAATCAGGATGCTTTAAACTCCCCCATACAGTCATTATAACATGAGTCGCATTTTTTTTTATATTTTTGTTGACTAATATACCAAGCTAGAATATAGTACCTGGATGTTTATCCTCCCATCTTTTGATGGCATCTTTAATGGTTGTCGGCTTTGACATATTTACTTTTAACACCAAATTGAAGGTTGTGATATCGATCAAACGTAGCTATAGATACGAATGTTTTATTGACTGGGGTAACGTTTTTAAAACCAGGGTTTACCGATCGAAATTTGAGCGCAAATTGGGCCTTAATTTTTAAGTGAAGATATACAGAATAAATCATTGTTTTATATTATGTCTACAAGTTATTTATAATATAAAAAAATATCCAATAACTTTTAAGTTTTTATGATTAACAAAATATTTGCAATGTTCTTTTAAGTAACTGGCCGTAAATTATATAGTTAAAAGGATACAACTTTAGATAAAGTAGAAGAGAAAAAAATTTTCTGTTAAGATTTTTACCATGGCTTTTTACAAAATTATGAAAATAATGATGTTTTTGTTATAAGGAATTAAAATCGACAGAATGTCTTAACACTTTTACAGAAAAGTCAATTGTGCGTGATTTTTTATTTGAGTATGATATATTTCATGTAAAAACATGTTTTTAACATGAAGGCACCACCCATGTTTATGAAGTAATATAATACCAAAGTTATTATTTGCAAGAACAGTTTAGTTTTTCCTGTAAAGGTTGTACTGGTTAGTTAAAATTTATAATATAGTATTATAACTTTTAAATATCTATTTATTATTGTACCCTTTTCAACTAGGACTAAGTTCGACCTTTTTAATACTATAATTTCTACATAAATAAATTTAAAATAAGTCTTACTTTGTGTCTGGCATAACATTTTTTCTATCTGTGACAATGTGACATACATTAATTAAATAGTTTTTACATACATAATTACTGATATAAAAAGTTCTATTTTTTTATCTATCTACAGGTTTATGTACATACATATAATAATAAAATTCAAGGTATTGGAGTAACATAAATAATGTATGAGTAACAGAAACAGCTGAGTAGCAATTTATACAAATGATACCACAACTCCAATGATAATGGTTTTAAAACTTTTAAATATTTATATTATTGAGACCCTAGTTTTTTCTTTAAAATATTTATAAAAAGTTTTGAATATCAGGAAAAGATAATATAAATCTACTAAAGTCTACTTTTTACAATGCTATACTCTACTGCCTTTATTTAAATAAAGTTCTTGCTTGCTTGTAAAATGATGGGTGCATTTTTGAAGTAATAAGGTATAAATATTTTATGCTATGAACTACTATGTTCTTATCGGTAAAGGCCTTCTTTCTTCGCAATTCTTTTATTTTTTTCTTAGACACTATATTTTTGACTACTAATCACCAACTAGTCCGCTGGAAGATCGCTTCTCAGTAACATAACTATCTAAATGTATTCACGGAAAAAGGGCTAATTAAGTGGTTCAGTAACGGGGTGAGAATAGCTAGCATAGCTGCCGTAGCTACCTAATTTATGGCGAATCGAATATTTTTTCCCTGAATCTGCCATCTGGTATACAGAAAGTTGTTTAGGTCAAATGTAAATGTTGTTCGTTTTTTCGTATGTTTTTGTATTTCCCAAACACAACATTCCTTAGGTCAGGCATTATAATTTTTAAAATATAAAATTGTTCTCATATACTGTTGCTGATGGGTATCCCACCTAATTGACAATTTCTATATACAAGGTGTTATAGAAATTACTTAATATTGGGTGAAGTGCCCTAGAACCATGCCAAGAATTTCAAAGGAATTTCAATGATGAATTTTCTTTGTTATTAAGTACCGTATGAGCAAAAATTATTTGCATCAAAGAGGGCCTTGCATCTAAGGGCGTAATGCTTAGCCGTAGAGCTTAATACCTGTTGGGTGTCAGTAACTATCTGAATTAACAATCAATCAGTGATTCCGTCATCTTTGACAGTCGTTACAAGTAATTTGATTCATCGCTAATTTTTCCAATTTCTTGAACAACTCACACAATGAGCTTTACGGAACAGCACAAAACATTCATGGCTGAAGCGTATTTTTGACACGGGGTTAGAGTAAATGGTGAGTGGCAATACAATCCGGGTTTGTGCATGGACGATTTTCACGAACATTTTCCTAACGTTTGCTTTTATTGCTGGGGATTTTTATCATTGCCTAAAAAGAACCGTGGCTGTGTTTAGGGCAACAGGTTCTATACAACACAAAAAAGGAGCAGGAAGAGCATCTGTAAGAACAGAAGAACTTGTTGCAAACGTTCGTGAAATAATGCAAAATACGCCAACAAATTGTATAAGACGCCTGTTCCAAGAAGTGGGAAGATCTTATGGAACATGCAGGACTATTCTTAAGAAGCAGCTAAACGTATTTCTTTATAAAGTGCAAGTAGTCCAAGATTTAACAAGCCGCAGATTTTGAAAGACGCAGGAATTACTCTCAATGGTTTACCCAAAATTTATTGGAAATTGATTTATTAGACCTGACATTTTTTTCGGATGAAGCCTGGTTCCACCTCTCCGGTTATGTGAATTCTCAGAATACACGCATGTGGAGTAGTGAAAATCCACATTTTTTTTGTATAGAGTCCACATTGCACCCTCAAAAAATTGGTGTCTGGTTAGCTGTTTCCCGAAGAAGAATTGTTGGTCCTATTTTTTTCCATGACACAGTTACAGCACAGCGTATAGAGACAATATTTTGAATCCATTTGTGGAGCAATTACTTGACGACGAACTACGTTTTGGATATTTTCAACAGGACGGTGCAACCGCGCATACAACTCTTAACTATACTTACGCAATTTTTCCGACGACAGATTGATCAGTTTTCGATAAGACATTAAATTCCCACCTAGATCACGTTGTTTAACGGTTATGGATTACTTTGTTTTTCCTCATTTAAAGAACACTATTTTTAAAACACCAGTTGCAAATTTAGAACAATTACAAGAAAGGATTATCCAAGAATGTGGTAACATTTCTCCCGAGATGCTGGTCACCACTTTCGAAAATATGAAGAGACGTGTGAATTTATTGCTTGGAGCATGGCGGTGGCCAATTTCAGCAATTTATGTAATTCTTTTTTTTTCTGTATATTCTTACTTTGTTAATTTTGTAAACAACAAAAATAAATTTGTATTTGTCTACTTATTTTATTACTCATTAGTTTGGCATATCATGTCATAATATGAATTTGACAAAATTTTAACCTAGATTTGGTTAGATATATCGTCCCCATATCATGGTGATCTAAATCAAGCCCTACGTTTTTTAATCCAAGCCGTCTTTGATGCAAATCATTTTTGCTCGCACGGTATAATAACGGGAGAACCAATTTCCAAAACACGCTGTATGGGGGTTTATTCGGAATTATCCGCTGATTAAAAATTCATTCGAATCGGCTACATCCCACCAGCTTCACTTGCCTGAATTTTTACAAATACCGTGTCAACTCGTCTACTTCGCAAACATTTAAGTACATGCAAGTTCGTCTCATTTAAACTAGGCACACTAATAAACACTTTAAATAGCTCTAAACACAACCTCTAAATGCCGCTTACCAACCAGCCAACAAAATAATTCCCATGGTAACTATCACTGATTAATGTCAACTGTTTATAAATACTATACAAATAATTCCTAGCCTAATACTGGCGACAAATTCTAGTTATTTTTAAAATTTCCTATTCCTTTGTTGAAATAAACTCGAACTTTATATCGATAAAATGTTACACTCTAAACCCTTTATAGCACAGTGTTTTTAGGAAGTAAGTTCGTGATTCAATCGCCATTTTTGAGTTTCGTAGGCACTGTTACATCGTTCCGCAGTAATTCCTTTAATGTCATTAAACCTGGTGTCCAAACAAAGGGGATACTTAGTATGTCTTATTAGACTGCCCGGGTTGATAAGTTGCCATCTTTGGAGACTCGATCCGTCGCATATCCGCATAACCGGTTGAGATCCTTTGGTGAAGCTGACTAAGGTTAGACAGAGATCTTGATGTTTGAGGAGACCGTTGTTGGTTAGGGACCAGTCTTGATTACCTGGAAACCATGGTTTTGCTGTTTTAATATTATACATCAGGGTCTCCAGGAAAATGGGGAAAATCTCCCGGATATGAAAAAAACACGTGAAAAGAATACTACAAGTTCATATAAACTTCTTTCGTATCGGCCTCATCTTCGGAGATATGGGCTCCTAAAGAGCTCCCATGGAATTAAGTTTTTGAGACATAATTATTAAACCAACAGGTATATTTCAATTTTGTTTTCATGTGATGTATACCAGGTAAGACGCTTCAAATTACTAGCCAAGAAAGTTGCGAATTACTGACAGCTGCAGGAACGGACTAGCTATGACACTAATGTGTCCATTTTTTTTTACCCTGTATGATAAAAACTTTGGACAACGTTTTTTACATACCTTAATAGACTAAAAATTAAGTACTCTTCATTCATGTCGCTAATCCTAACCGTTTTCGGAAAAACTTCGTTTTATTGCGATCATGTATTAATATTAAGCAGTTAAAAGTGAACATTTACAATTTATAGGAACAAAGATCTAGATCTAGACATATTTTATTGAAATACCCTAAATATACATGATGTAAATATGTTAAGAATTACGTTTTTGCGAAAACGGTTAGGATTAGCTATATGAATAAAGAGTGTACTTAATTTTTAGTCAATTGTCCATTTTCAAAAGGTATGTAAAAAACGTTGTCCAAAGTTTTTATCATACAGGGTGTAAAAAAAAATGGGCACATTAGTGTCACAGCTAGTCCGTCCCCGCAGCTGTGAGTAATTCACAACACTTTCTGGGATAGTAATTTGAAGGGTCTTACCTGGTATAGATCATATGAAAACAAAATTGAAATATACCTGTTGGTTTAATAGTTATGTGTCAAAAACTTAATTACATGGGAGCTCTTTGGGAGCCCATATCTCTGAAGAGGAGGCCGATACGAAAGAAGTTTATATGAACTTGTAGTATTCTTTTCACGTGGTTTTTTTTATATCCGGGAGATTTTCCATATTTTCCCGGACACCCTGTATACATTGATATTTTTAGATGGTTAGTAAATTTTGCGTCATTTTGTTTACCTGCCGTATGATGGCACTGATAAATTCCGATAGTGCCATCTAAAACATGTCCTAAAGTATCGAGACAGTACGCTCCCTGGCGGATTTCGCCTGGACGAGATATGGCCGATGGTATCGCCAGTTCTGGATAGATGTTATCAAGGTACCACTTGAACGATTTACATTGCAAATTTCTTCGGAGTTCCAACCGATCGCTTAAGCTGAAAATAGAAGAAGACCATTTGAGTTTAACACGAATAATGACCTGAATATAGATTGCTTATTGATTTGTCGAGTGTGTTGTTAAGATTATCAAATTTGAATTTATCTTTTTGTTTTCATGTACCTACTTTCCTCAGCCTTACTAAACGCTGAACCTTTGAGATTTTTTAGGTGCATGAGCTTGGATTTACATACACTGATCCTGTGAACCATGTAGTGAAAATTATCATTATGTATTTAACTTACTCTCCAAATGGAACATTCCTTGCCAAGGGTACCGCCGAGTAATAAAAGTTTTTGTATTCGTCCATCCAAACTTCTGCTGTTCTTCTAGTATTTTTTGCGAATACCACACCACTTCCACCAGGAAAAGTGTAGGGATGTTTTTTCCTAAATACGTGACCCACCTGCAATATTATTGTAAGTTTATAATAACTAATATGCCTACTCTATCTATAGCTTTAAAATTTTGAAGAAATCTGCAGTTTATAATAATAATTATATTATATGTCTTCATTAAACACAGATAGCCTAATATCTCTGGTATTAATGTATCTACTTGTATATTATGGACTATTAAATTCTTAAAAATGATAGTACTTAAATATATTACATACAATTAAAACAACGAAAACATATAACAGATACCCACAAAAAGCCTGTGACAAATACCATACTAAATTTTGAACCATTCATTTATGTACTACATTATAAAAAGATATAACTAAAACAGAGAAGTGGAACAACATAAATAAAACATCTTACATATTTAAGAAGTTCCTAGTACTCTATAGGTTAAATAATTTTTGCAATGCAAAAATATATATGTTTATTTATAAGGATTGGTAAATAGACTTGAAATGCTAGTTCATTGCACTTAGCGCATTCGAGACACGACGTAAAAGTTCATCCAACGTACATATACATATATAATTCTAGGTGATAATTTACCCCCATAAATAAAGCAATATATCAAAATATAGAGCAGCTCTAATTTTACTAAATATTTTATACAGTGACCGGCAAAGAGTTCGCAACATATGGGAAAAAATTTTATTAGCGGAATATTGAAAAATCTTTTTTGGGGGATTGGATGTGCATGTCCCATAACCTTAAAATCGATTTTGACATACGTCACGTGACCAATGGTATGGCGGGAAAGTTGAAAAAACCAATATGAAATCATCATAAATCAGATAAGTTGATGAGATATCGAAAAAATTCCAAGAATAAAAAGTGTTTAGAATTCCATTAGAACCTTAAATACAATGTTTGGGATATCTACTTAAGAAAATATAAAATCGAATATTTTTGTAAATATTTTTTTACCGAATTAAAAATTTCCATATTTTTCCTTTCTTAAAGCTTCATTAAGGTAAAACTGACATCTGGTGACCACAACTAGAAATATTCTTTTGTTTTTCTGACAATTTGGAGCAATAATTCAAAAAATTCGTTTACACTTGGATACCAGCTGTTGCAATAGTCTATTACTAATAACCTTATCGATATTTTTTATATCGAAATATTCTATTATGTTAAGAAATCCTTAAATTTATTAATCCATAGCAAATTTTATTTATAACCGTAAAAATAATTTAAATTTTTATTAATTTTTAGATTTTTTTTAAAGATTTCTGCGAAATTCAAAATTATTTTTTACGGTTATAAATAAAATTTTCTTTGGATTAATGAATTTAAGGATTTCTTAACATAATAGAATATTTCGATATAAAAAATATCGATAAGGTTATTAGAAATAGACTATTGCAACAGCTGGTATCCAAGTGTAAACGAATTTTTTGAATTATTGCTCCAAATTGTCAGAAAAACAAAAGAATATTTCTAGTTGTGGTCACCAGATGTCAGTTTTACTTTAATGGAGCTTTAAGAAAGGAAAAATATGGAAATTTTTAATTCGGTAAAAAAATATTTACAAAAATATTCGATTTTATGTTTTTTTAAGTAGATATCCCAAACATCTCATCAACTTATCTGATTTATGATGATTTCATATTGGTTTTTTCAACTTTCCCACCATACCATTGGTCACGTGACGTATGTCAAAATCGATTTTAAGGTTATGGGACATGCACATCCAATTCCCCAAAAAAGATTTTTCAATATTCCGCTAATAAAATTTTTTCCCATATGTTGCGAACTCTTTGCCGGTCACTGTAGTAGTATTGTTCCTTATTATAAGCTGTATAATAAGTATGTCTCTGCAAAAAAAAAGTAGCGTACTTATACATCATTACTTACCCTACTACACGGGATGATTTCCAAACTACCTCCACATTGCCAAACCCTGAACGAAATCTCGAAGTTTTCCGCTCCCCATACGTCCATTTGCATATCGTATTTCCCCAATTTATCAAAGTAGGCTTTGTCTATCACAAAAAGGCCGCCCGCTATCATTGGGGTCTTTATTTCCTGAAAAATCAATGGGTAATTTATTTCCTCTCTAAGTTTGATTTATACTGCGAATCTGTATAAATTTACATCCTCTTTGCAATGAAAATGGGATTCTATTTAGAGCGTGTCATTGTTATGATTGCTCATTCTTTACCTTTCAAGATCTAACCGATTCTAATCTCTGAGAATAGAAATATACAATTTTTTACTTCTTAATACGAAAAAACAATAAATAAAAGTATAATGTGCTTCTTATTCTATGGTTGATGGTACCTTTGTTGGATCCTGTCTTCTTGCTTCTCTCTGCGAAAAACTCAAGAATTCCCATTTAAATACCATGGTCCAGTCGAATCCACCACGTAAATCCGCCGAAGCTCCGATGTATTGGAAGTTATCCATGCTTATAACATCAATCACCGGAGAAACCACTCTTGTAGGATCCTTGAAAACGTATTGTGCATTGTCAAAAATTTTAAATTGTTGTAAATGAAATTTTTTTTTCTTACACTTTATCAGTATCAATTTTAATTACTTATAATAACAGTTATAATATTCTTATTTTTTTTTAATTACTTATTGTAAAAACAACTTAACTACATATTCACACTTCTTATTTCAATGGGGCTATGTAATTTCGTAAGCTATCATTAGGATTGTGATGAGCCCGTTATAACTTCGTTAATATGTTTAATAGTTTATTCAAAGCTTATCTCAGTTCAGATTAATTATAGCTTTGTTTCACTGTTTAAACATATAGCTGCAAATATCTTGCAAAAGATATTTCACTCTCACATATTCTCTTCTTCAGGTAACGAAATGCAATAAGATATAATTTATTCTTACCTCGACTACTCGTTCGAGTAATGGTTCCAGCCAATTAGCATTGCATTCACAATGGCTGTCCAAGAAGGTTAATACCGATGAAGATGCGGCATCGGCGCCTTTAACTCTAGAACGCATAAGACCTTCTCTTTTGTTGTTTCTTAAAACTTTGACTTTTTGAATTTTTTCGAGTTCTTCACCATCGGCAGCTAGAAAATCATTTTTTGGAAATAAGCATATTGTAATGACTATATGTCGGAAAATTGTTCTTCAAAAAGTTATATACAGGGTTAGTTGAAATAACCGGAAGGGCTAATTTTCTTCAAAACTACCAAGACTAAATCAATGAATTTTGGTACAGATGGATAACTTAAAAAATTTTAAATTTACCATCGCGACGTTGCCAGATTTTTAGTTTTTTCTGTAACTCAAGGAATGTTTTTTTTTCAAATGTAACACTACTCTTTTTTTTTTATTGAATTCGATTCCTCCCACCAACATTACCATTTCCTGATAGTATCGAATTTTTATCTCATAGAACTATTTGAGAAAAATTTTCAAAATTCTTTAGGTGAAGAACTCGGTGTTCACCAAACTACTGTATGTAAGACATATTAGGTACACTTCTGTAATGGATGCAGTTTTGGAGAAGGCCAATATTTTTATTAAATTTCCTGCAAGTGCTGAGGCTGTTGTGGAAGCTAAACGATTGTGGTCAGAGAGATTTCTTTATCACTACTATCACTTTCCTCATTTTCACTGAAATCTGCCATATCATAAGTATAAGTTTCCTATTTTCCACAAAAACGTAACAGATTACTATTGTACTAAATAAATAGACCAACGTTGTTGTATTTACGTAGACTCTTTTGCAAATTAGGCACCAAACTGAACATGAAATCTATAATCTGAACAAGTGGATAAGCCACGTCTGAACTTGTATTGAATAAGCATTTGCTACAGAGGTGTAAGAAAAACAGCATTTGCATTTTTATTCATATCCAGATCTAGCAATTGCTTTTACTTATAGCATTTGCTAGTCAAGCAATTGCTTTTACTGAAAAGTAATTGCTTCAAGTAATTGCTTAATTTTTATTCATTAGGCTCATTGACTGAGAAGAACAAGAAAGGATTTACTTTTAAATAAGTACTAAAAATAGTTATTTTAAGACATATTTCCGCAAGGTATATAATTTCTCCACGCGTCCTTGACTCCTTAAATCATTGTACAAAATTTAATTTATTAAATTGATAATACTTAAAGTACCACTTCATAAAATGTTAACGCTGGTTTCACTGGAGGACTAATAGTTACATATAAAGCTTGAGGCAGTGTTTATTTAGGCTTTGTTACCTTTTTATTGTTATTGCTATTGTTAATTTTGCTAATAACTTTAGTGCTACATATTTGCCTGTCTAGACACCATGCAATTTACTTACCATTGTCACTGTAATCATCGACCAATATAATTTCGTGAATCAGATGTTCTGGACTTCTGTTTAATACACTAAAACCAAAAACAATGTTAAGTTAAACCTAATATTAAGCGATTATAGCCTGCCACTTTTCACAACCTATTTTTTTGGTCGGGTTCGTTTTTTTTTTTAAATATAATATAAATCCTTCAAAAAATAGGACTATGCATTAACGGAAATTGTAAGCCGCGTTCTTTGATCAGATACTTTCTTCATACAAATTTATTCGTTTAATTAGATCAAGTTTCCCACAACATCGTGCACTTATTGAAGTGTAGTAATTTTCTCACGATGCGATGGAAGCTTTGTGTATTATATTATTATGTCACACTTTCCGGGTAGATAATTCCACTTTTACTTGTATACTTCATGCTGCTGTAATGAATTATCTACTTTGTTCTAAAATTAGAGCACTTGGCAGAAGCCATGTTTGAAAGTAGGAGAGTATTTTGAAATAAGTATTATGCAGAAGTAAACCTGTAATTTTTTCCTTTTGGATTTGAGCGACCCTAGTGGATTATATAATTAGAACAGAGGCACTATCTCCATGGAAGTGTCTTTATTAAAGAAATTTTTGGTAGGGAGAGATGAACCTGGATACCTTTTTTAAAATGGTATATAGACAACACTCTTGGGTATATAATAAACCAGTTTGCTTCATTCTTTTAAAAACCATGTAGATGAGATTTTAGAAAGAAATTGAGTAACCTCTAGGTAGAATACACCAATATTGGAAATTATACAAAAAACCAGATTGTTATTTACGTATTTATATTTCACTTTAAAGTGAGAGTGAACTGCTAATCTTTGGTCATCGACGCGGTAGTAAAAGTATTGGGTTAATGTCACAGATGAGTCAAGTCTACCTTGACATTATCCTGGTTTTGTAACAGTTTCGCCATTTGTAGAGAAATTCCGACAAAGTTGAATTAGTAAATTTCGCTGTTTTAAATTATAGGACAAAAAATTTGGTACAATGCCAGATGTATATGAATTTAATGAAATTAAAGTTTCTTATAATAATATAAGAATAAAACTAAAGTAACATTTTTTCCTTTTACAAGAATAAATACAAGGCCAAGTAATTGCAACCTACTTAAAAACCAAAAGAAGGAAAATCTACCATACACCAACCTACCTGACAACAGTCCTTAGTAATGTTGATCTGGCTTCATTATGGAATGTGATGATGACACTGGTTGGTGGTAGATCGGTTTTCCAGAGTCTCCGTCGACATCTAAAATAAACTTTTCAAATAAATTCAACAAAAACCCAACCGTTGAAATGAAAGTCCGAAGTTATGCGACAAGTTTACTTATTTTATTTATCTAATTCAATAGTTACTAATGCTGTTACATTAATAAATAAAGATCTACACGCAATACTATCATTTCATCACCTTAAATGGCATCCTTGCTGCTTCCAAACAGTATTGAATCACTTGGCAAATTACAAACAAGGTAGTAAATTTGCCTTATCGCAGAAAGAAACGAGAAATTCCAATAAATTTTCCCTTTCAGTAGCAAATTATCATTACAACATCCGTAATCTTAATCTTGAAACCGTATTTTAATTTATATTTTGCTCGGCAAATGGGGATAAGTTAACTTTCAACTTTACCACCTTTCATTCGTCGAAACGTAAACAGGCTTCATAAAGATGTTTCATTAAGATTTCAGCTCACTGATCTAGTTTAACTTGTATATCCGTTTGCGTTTGCGGGTGTAGATTAGAAATTTTATTTATTTATTAGTGGATCCCCTGTTGAGCATTTAAAATAGGCAATTGAATTAGAAACAATTTAGTAGTTTGCAGTAGGTAAGGTAGATATACCAGCAAAACTTATTTGTAGTTATTGAATAAGTAATAGATTAATTAACTTTATTATTAGTAGACATGTTCGAGTTCGTGTCGTCTTCTACCTACGCTTTTAAAAAAACTTTGTTGACCAAGTGGAAGGCGCGCTCGTATACGCAAATAATCGATATACGAATAGGCGAGCTATTCTAAATCTAGAAACGGTATACAGTGAAACCTCTCCTTGCGGACACCTCTATTAACCGGACACTCCCATTAGGCGGACAAATTTGTTGGAACCAAGCTTTTTCCTATTTCTTTACATATAAAATTCACTCCTATAACCGGACGCGAACACTTTTTTTTTTGTTAAAAAAATTCCGGAACCGGATGCGAACCTCTGACAACGGGACAGCGCGCCGCAAGACATGGCATAAATATTATGTAGTATGTTGGCGACAACGCACTCTGCAGCCGGAAAAAACCCTCTAACCGGGGAATTCCACTTTTCCGTTTTAATGCGGAGACTAAATACTTATAAATGTTTTGGAGGCTCTTACATTAAAACCGCCTGGACTAAAGTTTCGTTAGCAACAATATATAAATTGTTTCAAACGAGCTGGTTTTCAGAAAAAAACTGGCGATTCTACATCAATTCAGTGGGATCCAGAAGACTATCTTCCTTTATCTACGGTAGCTCAAATGGAAAGATGTGCCAAAGAAATAAACATAACACAAGAAAATCTTGAAAATTATATTCGAATTGACGATACTACAGCCACGAAAGAGATGAGTTTGAACATTGACGATGAAATGCAAAATGTGATTGAACCCGATTCTGCATCAGAAGAAGACAGCGATCTCCAGCATGACAGTGTTGAAATGAGCCACACAATAACTACGTATAGTGAGGCTTTGAAAATGATTAACGACTTAAAAAACTTTGCAAATGGGGCTAAATTGCATTTCAACATCTCAAATATTAAGAAGATCATTTTCAATCTACTGTTTTAAAGAAAAAATACAAAATTTGCGTCAACAAAGCATTTTAGAGTTTAGTAGTAAGTAGAGATAATTATAGCTTTGTTATTATGTGTTAAGAAACTTCTGAAGTTTACCTAATTTTTTACCGATTTTCTATTTTTAAGTGTTATTTAGTTTTCCGTTTGTGTTGTCCTGTCTTATTATAAGTAGGTAATACTATGTTGAAATGTACGTTTATTAATAAAAATGTTTTAAAATTTCAGTTTTCTGTCTCGGCGACACCGTGAGTGTCCGAGGTTTCACTGTACCTACTTTTAAAGAAGAAGATAGCTGTTTGAGATGGATAAAATGTACTTACGCCGGATCTCTTGTATCAGGAATTTCCCTATTACTTGATAAGCTATCACTGGCTTCTTGGTTGAATTTATTTCTAATATATGGATCTTCTCCTTTTCGCAAGCTTCCACTAGAGATATATCCGGCTTCGTCGAAGTAGTTCCAAGATAATCTATTAAAAAAAAGGTTACATTATAATATATTACCTAACAAGATCGCGACGCTGACGACGATGCTTGAAAATCATTTTCTTAATTCGAAGTATCTAATATTGTTAAAGCAGCCTGTAGTATACAAGCAACTAATAAGAGGAACTACATGTTTATGGTTCATAATTTGCAGTGCAAATCTAGCAGAATCAATATAAATCAGGTAAAGGAGACCCATATAAAGCTGAAGCCAGGAGAAATATAAATAGAGAAAGTAATGTTCATGATTGTTATTTTTTTTTCCAATACATGATTCCCAATCATCATACGTAATTCTGAAAATGCTACATAGTTTTACCTGCCAATTCCGAAATTTCTAAAATATGTACGATTTTTATTAGCAGTGTTGCGTTAATAAGTTTCGAGTAAAAGTTGTCAACGTTTACACTTAACTATTCTGTCAAGTTTTCCTTTTAAGAGTGTAAATAAATTGCTTATTATAACTGACCTATAGTAAAAAATATAAGTAAGGTGCAAGGTCATTTGAAATCGTATACCCATACATACAGGATATTATGTTTGTCTATCAATAGTTCAGGTGTAGATTATTTAGTAAATATATTTTGTAACAATTTTATATTATAAGCATACCATATATATGTAATAAGAGAAAATAAAAACCATGAAAATGATTTACAACTAAATTGAAAAATAGTACCGACATAGGTGCTATATCAACTCTGTCTAAACTCTCTATTTTTTCTTTTGTTCTCTTCGTTTTTCTGCCCAAGACGGGACCTTTGTATTAGCCCTTGACTTTCCAGTATGCTGAAGCCTTGTAGGTCTTCTGACTATTCATTTTTTATACCCCGTGTACACCATTGAAAGCTCCATGACGGCTCAATCCCACTTATTATTTTATCTATTGCTAACAACATCAGCATTGTACTGTGTTTCTATACTCGAAGCATGTTGAATTATTATGAATTATTCTAGGTTCGCCTAGTTATTCTAATAAACTTGTGGAGAAACACTTTGTGCTTTTCTTTTTTCTTAGTTGTTTATGTTAATTAGGAAATTTTGGATACCTAAATAAATTTATATAAAATTGAATTAATTTTACCTTCCATCGGTAGTTTGCATATACTGTATAGCCATTGGAAATCCTGGATCGGCTGGCAGCAATTCTTCAGGACTATTACTATTGGAAACTGGAACAGATGGGCTTAAATTTTCTACAGGAAGGAATTCATCTTTCAGTCTCAGTGCTCTATTTTCAGTCTGAAATAAAAAAAAAAGTTGATTTACTGCCAATTTTTTTCATAAAAAAATACTAAATAATATCGATAATAAAGACGATACACGGAATATCAACGGAAATAATAAATATAATTGGCCCCACAAGATTTTAATAACCAACGAACTACAGGAAATTCCTTGCCAACTTTCCATCTATGTTTGTTTTTGTCAATTAAGTAAATCTGTCGTCATTAATACAGTTATCGTGCTTTCTGATTTATACTGAGTATCTTAAAATAAAAAGTAAGGAGGTTAGTACAAACAGCTCAAAAATCAATGTCCCAAAACCTACAAATCGACCTAAAACGACACCGTTTTATTGGGTCAAATTTATTTATCTCTATATAGGGAGTACGGTATTCAGTAGTTTCATACAAGTGGAATTAATTGCAGCACATTTTTGTTATATTGGCGCTAATCACTGTTACTGTCTCCAATCGTTCTATATACAGGGTGTCCGGGAAAATGTGGGAAATCTCCCGGATATGAAAAAAACACGTGAAAAGAATACTACAAGTTCATATAAACTTCTTTCGTATCGGCCTCCTCTTCGGAGATATGGGCTCCCAAAGAGCTCCCATGGAATTAAGTTTTTGACACATAATTATTAAACCAAGAGGTACTTATATTTCAATTTTTTTTCCTATAATCTATACCAGGTAAGACCCTTCAAATTACTATCCCAGAAAGTGTTGCGAATTACTCACAGCTGCAGGGACGGACTAGCTGTGCCACTAATGTGCCAATTTTTTTAAGCCCTGTATGATAAAAACTTTGGACAACGTTTTTTACATACCTTTAACTATATTGACTAAAAATTAAGTACTCTTCATTCATGTCGCTAATCCTAACCGTTTTCGGAAAAACTTCGTTTTATTGCGATCATGTATTAATATTAAGCAGTTAAAAGTGAACATTTATAATTTATAGGAACAAAGATATATCTTTTATTGAAATACGCTAAATATACATGATGTAAATATGTTAAAAATGACGGTTAGGATTAGCGACATGAATGAAGAGTACTTAATTTTTAGTCAATAGTTAAGGGTATGTAAAAAACGTTGTCCAAAGTTTTTATCATACAGGGCGTAAAAAAAATGGGCACATTAGTGTCACAGCAAGTCCGTCCCTGCAGCTGTGAGTAATTCGCAACACTTTCTGGGATAGTAATTTGAATGGTCTTACCTGGTATACATTATATTACCCATATCCGGGAGATTTCCCACATTTTCCCGGGTATACAGAGCGTTCGGAAAATACAAACTTACCCGTATTTTACGCGGCGGACACCCTATATCCAACAAACTTGCTGAACTTAAAATTGAATTGGGCAATCTCGCAGAATTTGCGGATTGGATAATGATATCCTAGTCACGACCCATCCGTCCAGTTGTGCTATTTAAAACGCATTATTTAACATCAATCCTAATGGGTCTGAACTTTCGCAAACCAGAAGAAGAATACCTACTGATATCTGCATGCCTATTTCTTTGTTTATTTGTGCAAATGCCTTTCACTGTATTTAAAATACAAAATACAGCCCTAATGTAGAAGTAAAAGAGAAGGTTCAATTGCATATTGTTTAAATCGAGAATTGGCAAATATAATCATAAGCGTAGATTTGAAATTTGATGATTTGCATAGGGTAAAGTCGGGTGAGATGGCCACCGTTTTGAACAGCATGCGCCTGTAAATTTTTTTTAATGGTTAGGATTATGAAATAATTTTTTTGTAACAGCTTAACTATCATCCCAACAGGTAAGTAAATAAATAGGGTCAAAATATTTTTAGAATTTTTGTTTTATTAATTTATAAAAATAAGTTGTATGTGGCCATCTATCCCAGTCCTGTGGGGTTAGTTGGCCAATGCAACAAATGAGAAATGGTCACAAAATAAAAATGAAAATAAAATAGATAAACGTTAACATAACAAAATTTTATAAAGTCAAAATAATATTTTCTTCCTTGGTATTAATTTTTCTTCATCTTAAATTCGGTTTTACCACAATTTTGACAAGTGTTCAAAAAAGAAGAGCAATTTTCATGAAACTACATCTGGCATATTATGCATTGCAACCAATCTTCTTTTTTTCGGGTGCTGTTGTAGCTTTCTCCACATCCTGAACATTCAGTGTCATCTATCTCGGAAAGGGTTTCACTTTCCTCTAAGAAATAAATGGCCATCTATCCCTATAAGTATGGTGGCCATCTCTCCCAAATGCTAGAGAGAGATGGCCAACGTGACAAACAAAATCCACTGCATGCTTTTAACGGTTTTGAGAGGTTAGAATTATCGAATAAACATCGTACTCACCTAATATGTTAAAATTACCTGTAAATTTTCTTCCACACATTCACAGTAGTAAGTACTAAGAAACTATTATATAATTTTGCAGGGACGCGATAGTATTTTTATTTTCTGAGTAGGTACTCTTAATTTGCTTTAACGTGGTCGAAAACACACTGGCCGTGTGTACATTATAAACGTTGGTCGCCGGGGAGGACACTCAGCGCCATCGGACGGCGCGTTATTGAGTTTTAGCTGTTGGTCTTCTCTCCCGGCTGGCCATCTCACCCGACTTTACCCTACTTAAATTTGATCTATTTGCGAGTCAATGTATCAGTATGTAATGTAGCAGAATTTTAGCATGTCTCTGGATCGCTGCTGGTCCTTCACTGAATTATTGGTATTGCTTTCATTATTGTATTAAAATTAAGCAACATTTTCTTTTTTTTATGTTGTTTTTTTGACGTCCCCTTTCTATCGAAGGCTTATATTGCCGCTCTTATATTTTGCAGTGGTATTTTTGCTAGACATAAAATTGTTTTCTTTAATTTCTTAATGTCTGTAATTTTATTATACTTAGTTAGGTGTCCAATAGCTCTTTGAAATTATACATAAATAGATTAAAATTGTATGGGGATATGTCTTGTTTTGTTTCGTTTTAGATAGCAAATTTATGGATCTATATAATTTTGAGACATTCTGAAGAAAACAGACCGTAGAAACCATTAAATACCCAAAAACGATTAAACCTATTAAAGACATCAGATTAAATCAATTTTTTGTACACTAAAACATACCGAACACATTAGTCGTGTCTATATTTGGACCACGCAAACCAATTAGTGTATTACATTCTAAGTTTCCTATCGACGTGAAAGTAGATAACGATTCTTTTTAGTAATGTGGTAATTTTAAAACTTCTTCAAATTATAAAATTTAGAACTAAGCCGCGAATGAATAAATTCTTTTGTGTCTGGTACAGAAATTCTTACACGGTCCGTCCTGATGACTGCTAATTTAAATAATGTATGTATACAAGGTGCTTTACAATTCCTGCTACTTTATTTTAAAAACAATAAGAAATAACCTTAGTTAAATTAATAAACCTATAATAGGTATTTGGTATTTTGATAAAATAACATTTCATATTATAAATCATCATTAATTTTTGAGGTCTACTATCTCTTTTGGATATTTTTGACTCCCGCCTTGCTAGGTATTCAATGATAGGCACTGGCGGATCCAGAAATAAATTTTGGGCCAACAAAAATTAAAGAAATTTATGTAGGTGCAAGGCAAGGGCAGATTTGGCTTTTTTCATTGGGGGAGGGGGTCAACCTTAGGTATAAATAAAGATATGGTTTATGGTATGAGACACAATGACACAAAATTAACAACATAAAGTATATTGCTATAAATAAAAATAAACTAATTAACTCGGACAAACAAATTAGGTTTAGTTACACCTAAAACTAAAGTAATCGAATAACTTATTTTACATTATTAACAGAAAATTCGTAAATAGCGCGAGGGCGGGCCGCTGGCAATGCACAGGAACGAACAAAATGGTAATAGTGCATTACCCTTCATCAGAAGACAGCAAATTTTGCTTCGCTTCTTTTGCTTCTTTGAGTTTGACAATAAACTCGTTTTCGAACGAATGAATTGGATCCGCCAGTGATGATAGGTATTCACCGATGAGAACCAAAAAGTTCGAAACCGGGAACTCCTGTTCTTCGTTGATTGGATGAATTATTACCATACCTTGCAATGTGAATTGGTATTTTGATATTTAGACAAAATATACGCGGCCTTATAATAATAATATAATGAATGTTCAGATGCTTATAGAAAGTTACTTGTATGTTACCACCACATGACAAAAACAATAGACTGTTTGTTTTAACGATACCTAATTATTATTGATTGGAATTGATTCTACTTAAATTATTAACTTTTAAAAATGAGTGATGTTTTACCTTTTAAACTTAATTTAAAAAAAAATATTTCTCGCCTAACATCATTAAGCGAAATATCAACTGTCCAAAAATATAAAGCCGAATTATAACACATTTCGTTTCGTCTTTATTTTTAACTAATTAAGATCCCCCTTTCATAATGAATTTTAATGGGCGACATTCTCTTGAGTTTATTTATCTGCAGTTTATTTGGCGTCCTTCATACTTAAATATATACTAAAATAACATAAATAAATGGGTGATTCTACGAGTCAGGTTTATTTTTGTCTAGTAAAATTTTTTCCCTACAATGATTCTCTGAATGTATTCCATCAGAAAAATATTCCTGTTCTCCTGCAAAGTAGACGTAAAGATCTTCTTTCAATTGTTTTTGTAGAATTGGTCGATTTAAGAGTCTACTAACGCTCTTACTCGCAAAATATATTTGTTTGTTTAGAGTAATGTTTCTGCATTTGACTATACTATTCACTATCGCCAAGATAATTATTTCTTTCGGATATCACCAGTAAAATTTAATTAAACATCTATAAATTTGGTATCACTGGGTAAAGTCAAATTAATCCAAGAACTCGCCACTTCACCTGTCATTAATGGCACTCTGTTGAAGTCTGGTATATGTTACGTTAAGCGGCTGGCAAAAGGAACAGAACCGGACTAAGTTATTTTACCTTCTCATTCTCCATGTGTTAAATTTTGTAAGAGAGTCTTAATATTTTGTAAAGATATAGCGTACATAGATACTAATTTTATTATTTATAAAATAAAATAGTGACAGACCCGTACCTACCAAAATAAGTATGTGAAGACATTATAAAACTAAAGGAAAAGAAGAAAACAACATTTATTTCTTTTAGTATTTATTCATAAAAAGCAAAATAGGTATTGATGTATTTATTATACAAGGAAAAAGTAATAGGAGAGGGTGGGGGAATGGCGGTCACTTAAGCTAGATTACTTATAGTTAAACAAAAAATAGTAGTGTTTTGCTATAAGTAAGTAGAATGGAAGATAGCCGGACCCATCCATTAGATTATGGTTTTCCATTTAAATCAAAATAATTTACCTCAAAAGAGAAGAAAGTACCTGACAAATGAGGTGTTATTGACCAGTATTCCCCCACCCTGCGGGTAATTCCGGTCAATCCATTTTAAATGCATTTTATATGGCAAAAATTACTCTAGAATATATTTTTTTGATAAGAAAGGAATAAAACACATCCATGTATAATAAAGTAATATATTACCAAGGGTTTCAATAAGTTATCTTCTATCTTCTAAATGTTTATAAAATATAAAAATTAAACAATTAAACTAGAAAAGAATACAAAACTTCGACTGGTATTGCCCCAATTGGGTTGACCGGCATTACCCAAAAGCTACTTGCAACAAAACCCTAACCCTTAAATTAATCGTAGTGATTTAGATATGTACGAACGCAGGAATCATTAGACCAATTAATTCGGAGAAAGTATCATATATAAGGGCATGCAAAAAAATACATAATTTTTGTACTTACCTAAGTTTGTTTCAATTCGCCTGAAAGTTATAACAAAACAGAGCAAAAACTTTGAGGTTCAATTGGAGCCACTCCAATGGGGTGATCATAGCTAGAGACGATCAATAAATCACGAACTGTGAAATAATCACTGCTATTGAAAAATCGCAATCGCAGTCTGCTACCAGCAATAAAATAAACTGCGATCGCAATGTCTCTGCTAAGCTGCTTTGTCGGCTTCGCGATTGCTACGCTACTTCGCTCTCGCTCACTGCGATTCTTTTGTTTGCGTGCGGCGTGAGTAAACTGAGAAGGAGAAGAGCGAGAGAGATAAATAATATCTACTTAGAAGTTTAGATATGCATGCGCATAATCACAGTTAAAAATCGCAGTTTAAATTCACTGTGATTACATAAGAGCAGTCGTGATAGCAACTGCTACTGAAAAATCGCGACTTAGATCAACACTAATCATAGCGAAACCACATGCATTTAACTCTGAAAGTTGTTTATTAGATGGCAGCACGGTACTAAACAAACTGAGTACGTTTACACTGTAGTATTTAAAGTGACCGGAATTTCCCACCTGACTTGGATTCCCCCACTCCCCCCTACATTTTTTGCGAGGTGTAAGCTTTGTAATGCACATCTAATTAAAATACCATATTGGGAACTGTTTTGGTATTGTTACTTTTGTGGAAATTTTATCTATGATTATATTATAGAGTGTCCCGTAACTAAGGGGAAGGAGCTATACAGGAACAGCAGATTGACTTGAAAATATATCATTTAATTTCATTTCTTATACGGTTAAAGAATTACAGGGTAATTCAAGTAAATATTTTACTTCTTAAAATTGGCTATGCTTTGATGTTAAGCGGATATTAATTAAAATTGGGTGTAGTTATGTTTGTGAGGGCAAGAAGGAAAATTCCATAATGAATTTTAAGATATCTCCTAAAGAACGCTAGCTACACAATATGAGTTTGATAAATTCTCGCATATATTTTTCTCTTTCACATTTCTGATCGCTTTATCTCAAATTATGAAAGAGGGATCTTTTATACGTAAAAAAGTTGAACTTCATTAATCTTGATATTTCAATTAGTTTTTGAGATAATTGTGTTTAAATGCTAGATGGCAAGAAATATTTAAATAAACACCTTTCATAACGAACCATATTTATTGAAAATTAACCGTGCGTTATTAAGCATAAATGACATATTATCTCCTGTTGTTGTATTTGCTTATTAGTTACTAGCGTGTACCCGGCATGCGTTGCAACCCGCTGGTATAAATACAAACCCGATATATTAGTACCCGGCATGCCACTTTCTGAAATTGCACCCGTGCGAAGCCGGGGCGGGTCGCTAGTTATACATAAAAACATTCCCCTTGAATTACTCTATCTATTAAAAAAACCGCATTAAAATCCGTTGCGTAGTTTTAAAGATTTAAGCACATATGAATAGGGACAAACGGGCGACAGCGACTTTGTTTTATACTACAGGGTGGCCCTTTAGTGTGGCATAGTACAATATCTCCGTTACTATTTCAAATACATTAAAAATATTAATACAAAAGTTAAAGGGCAGTAAGTGACTTATAACGTAAAATTATTTTTAACTCTATAGGGTGGCTCAAAAAAGCGGAACAAGAAAAAATGTACTTTTTTCAAATGGAACACCCTGCATATTTTTACATTTTTAAATTCCACATAAAATTACAATTATTTTTTATTAAATACATTATTAGTCTATATCTTATAGTTTCCGAGATATTGACTATCGAAAAGTGACATTTTTGAACTTTGACAGCTTCTAACTTTCTAACAGCACGTCTTAGAGCAAAACGGCTTACATGTCCCTATCTTCAATTTTTATTATCTTCCCAAAAAAAAAACTTCCGGTTAAACCGGATGTTACTCGAAAGCAGGAAATATAGTTGTTCCGGTTTAACTGGAAGTTGATTTTTTTGGGAAGATAATAAAAATTGAAGATAGGGACATGTAAGCCGTTTTGCTCTAAGACGTACTGTTAGAAAGCTAAATGCTGTCAAAGTTCAAAAATGTAACTTTTTGAGAGTCAATATCTCGGAAACTATAAAATATAGACTAATAATGTATTTAATAAAAAATAATTGTAATTTTATGTGGAATTTAAAAATGTAAAAATATGCAGGGTGTTCCATTTGAAAAAAGTACATTTTTTCTTGTTCCGCTTTTTTGAGCCACCCTATAGAGTTAAAAATAATTTGACGTTATAAGTCACTTACTGCCCTTTAACTTTTGTATTAATATTTTTAATGTATTTGAAATAGTAACGGAGCTACTGTACTTTGCCACACTAAAGGGCCACCCTGTATGTTAAGGTTGAATTTTCAACGTCATTCAATCTATTGCCAACCTATAACCTATTCCGCATTGATTTTTTGAGTTTATTATTTTAGTAACTAACATTTAAAGAAAATTAATATCGTCGGTACATTATTTAGGTAGTATCTGATATATTACAAAAATATCAATTTATTTCATTGCTAATTTTGGGAGAATTGTATAGCGAAAGAACAATGAGTGACAATGACATAATAATGTTAAAAAAAATCTTACCCGATATTTTTCGCTATACAATTCTCCTAAAATAAGTTATGAAATTCCTTGATATTTATTAAATATGTCAATTATTACCTATAGAATATCAAGTCGATACTAATTTTCTTTAAATTTTGTATAAAAGCTAGAAAACATAAATAAATCTACGCGAAATAGGTTATAGGTTGGCAAGCATGTTGATACTCCCACCTTAAGATGAGACATCCTGTATACAGGGTGGTCCTTAAGTACATCAAGAAAATCTAGGATATGATTCCTGGGATCAATTTAAGTTGAAAAGTTCATATGGACTTATGCCCTAAAATGCTTACCCTCTAAGATACAGGGTGTTAAAATATTTTCCATTTTCCTTTAAAACTACCATTTTTTTCAAAAACATAGTAGAGACAACTTTTGTTTCGCTTATATCAGTAATGCATAAAAATGCATCAGAGTTTAAAAAAAAACAGTGGCGTATCACATATTTTCACACAAAAAATATTGATGGTATCTTCACGCACGCCACTGGTGGAAGTAGGCAAACCCTTTTTTAACCAAAAAGTGCAGTTTAATACGAAATCAATCGACATCAATTTTCAATACCGTATCTTCAAGGAGTTTCGAAATTTTAAAAAAACAATTATTTTTTAAAAATATTTTTATACTCTGTTTCTTAGAGGGTAAGCATTTTAGGGCATAGGTCCATATGAACTTTTTAACTTAAATTGATGCCAGGAATCATATCCTAGATTTTCTTGATGTACTTAAGGACCACCCTGTATAACGATAAGTAAATGATTTAACTAGGCACTTTATTGATTTGATAATAAACTGGTCAACAAAAAGATCGTACCATTCAATTTTTAGACCTATTTTCAAATTGCTGTAACTTTTTTAAAAATTTACATTTTTAAATGTAGTTTTCAAATTTGGAAAGGGCGATTTTTCTACTTTAACCTGTATTTTATTTATTTTTGGTAGAATCAATATTATTATGATACACAGGGCGATCAATAGAGCGCTGCAAAAAAACACAAAATTTTAGTGTGTGCCATTTCAGTGGTGATTTTTTTTGGTCGTTACAATATGGGTTTTTAGCAAGGTAGGATCAATATCTCTAGACGTTTTTGCCAGTTTTTGGATTGAGGACCTCTGGCTTTAGATAGGCCAATAAACGTCAAATTTTGGTAATAATTGCTTTAAAACGCTATAACTGGAAAACGGATTGATGGATTTCAACGAGCTTTTCACATTCAAAAAGCCCATTTCATGGAGACGTTCTATGATCTTCGTATTTTACGAAACGTGAGAATTTTATTAATATACGGGGTAATCAACAAAGTAATTAAAAAAAAATTAAATGTTTATTTTTGCGCCATTTGGATAGAACATGTATGGAGTTGGATGCAACTATGATTGAATGACGAAGAGCATAATTTTAACAACTTGAACGAATTGGCAAATGCAATAAGAGAGGAATGGAACGCTATTCCCCAGTACTTCCTTGCAAACTTGGTGAGTAGCATGCCAAGAAGAGTAATGAAAATTCTAAGGGTTCACGGTGGACCTACTCACTATTAATTTTATTTGTTATTATTTATTTTTGTTAAAATTTAATCAATTTTATTTGCTACCATTAATGTTGTTAATATTGTTTATAAGTGAAACACTTTGCTGGCCAAATGGCGAGCAAATAAACATTTAATTTTTTTAATGACTTTGTTGATTACCCCGTATATTAATAAAATTCTCACCTTTCGTAAAATACGTAGGTCATAGAACATCTCCATGAAATGGGCCTTTTGAATGTGAAAAACTCGTTAAAATCCATCAATCCGTTTTCCAGTTATAGCGTTTTAAAGCAATGATTACCAAAATTTGACGTTTATTGACGTATCTAAAGCCAGAGGTCCTTAATCCAAAAACTGGCAAAAACGTCTAGAGATATTGATCCTACCTTGGTAAAAACCCATATTGTAACGACCAAAAAAAATCACCACAGAAATGGCACACACTAAAATTTTGTGATTTTTTGCAGCGCTCTCTTGATCGCCCTGTGTATCATAATAATATTAATTCTACCAAAAATAAATGAAATACAGGTTAAAGTAGAAAAATCGCGCTTTCCAAATTTGGAAACTACATTCAAAAATGTCAATTTTTAAAAAAGTTACAGCAACTTGAAAATAGGTTTAAAAATTGAATGGTACGATCTTTTTGTTGACCAGTTTAGATGAGTTAATCAAAATAGTGTTTCTACTTACTATTAAACTTAAATAATAAACACGTAAAGAAAATCATTTGACGCAACCTGACGTATGAGCTTGCTACGGCCCACTGCTGATCTGGGAACTTTAACGACGAAACCAGATCAGCTGTTATAATGTCAAATGTCGTTGTCTTCTGTCGAAACGCTCTGTTTTAAGATAAAGTTAACTCTAGCTCAAGTTTCAATTTTTTTTCTTAAGAAAATGTTCTAGTTTTAAACGGAGAAGTTCCCAAGTATGCACATTTCTTTACGAAATGTTGCTTCACTATTGACGCTTATTTTGTGATGGTCTCCTTTTACTTTTTATACTGACTGATTTATTTGTAGATGATCGCTTCAATTAGCCTTTGAAAGTGTATGTTAATGCTTTTATTTGAAGGTATAATTAAAGTTTTTTTTTTGCATTACCTATGCATTTTTGGCAAAATACATTATTTCTCCCCGCTAAATATAGTCCCTACAGAGCCTATCGTCGCTTTTACTCGCGACATGACTATATACTTTTACTCGAAATCCACTAAACCTATCGAATTTATTTCAAGATATTAGTATTTGTTTATTTAGAACTATTAAAGTAGTTTCTGTACCGGGTGTTCCACCTAAGGAGGTAATCGGCTATATCTCAGAAAGTAATAACACTAGAACTTTGGGAAAAAATATATATCCATAAAAGCGGCCAAGAGAAATTGCTGGAAATTATTTTCAAGTTCGAAAAATTACCGCTAGGGGGGCGTAAGAGAACTTTCAAAATAGAAATGCCGATTTTCTCTTGATTTTTCCCAATAAAAATATGTTAAAAATATAAGCATTGTATTTTTCATAAAATTATGCAACTTTATGTTAAGAATGATTTTTTTTTCTATTTTCAATAATAAAGTGGTGGGAGAAGGTCAACCCTTTTTTCTTTCAAACGCTGATATCTCTGATTTGGATAAACCGATTTTATTCAACTTGGTCTTGAAAAAAAGCCCTTTTTTTCCTCTACACACGTAGATCTATTAACTATACCATATTGATTTTGATGGTGGCCACTAGATGGCGTTTTTCCGTAATTCCTCAATGAATAAGGATTTTCTCAAAAAAATCCAATGTTATGATATGACTTTTTCATCATATTTTATTTAAGGCTTATAGAGGAATAAAAAATTCAGGTCCGTATTTAAAATAAAAAAGTTGATAATGGTCGCTCGAATCTAAAACGTCGGATTAAAAAACTAACCCCACCAGCTTGTAGAGGAGCAAAAGTAACTATAAGGAACTGAAAACCGCAACGTTAAACTAGAGAAATTAGGGATTATAATAATTAATATGGAAAAATAGGCCATTTTTTAAAACATTCATTAATCATTTGAAGAAATAGTCCATACTTAAAGTGGAGTTGAAAGCATGAAAAGGAAAGAAAAACACAAAGTCTTCCTCCACAAAATTTAATAGAATAAAATTCTAGTTCGTAAGGTCTCTACATGTTTCGAACGTAGAAACGTTCATCATCAGGAGACAGAAATCTATTTTATGCTGATGTTGTTAGCAAAAGAGAAAATTAGAACCTTAATGGAGCTTTTATGGACGTAATATGTGTTTTTCTTTCCTTTTCATTCATTAATCAATTAAATTACACAAAAGATATCACGTTGCGGTTTTCAGTTCTTTGTAGTAACTTTTCCTCCTCTACAAGCTGATGGGGTTAGTTTTTTAATCCGACGTTTCGGATTCGAGCGACCATCATCAACTTTTTTATTTTAAATACGGACCTGGATTTTTTATTCCACTATTTAATAGCCTTTATAAGCCTAAAATAAAATATGATAAAAAAGTCATATCATAACATTTGATTTTTTTGAGAAAATCCTTATTCATTGAGGAATTACGGAAAAACGCCATCTAGTGACCACCATCAGAATCAATATGATATAGTTAATAGATTTACGTGTAGAGAAAAAAAAGGGCTTTTTTTCAAGACCAAGTTGAATAAAATCGGTTTATCCAAAACAGAGATATCAGCGTTTGAAAGAAAAAAGGTTTGACCTTCTCCCACCACTTTATTATTGAAAATAGAAAAAATTATTCCTAACATAAAGTTGCATAATTTTATGAAGAATACAATGCTTATATTTTTGACATATTTTTATGAAGAAAAATCAAGAGAAAATCGGCATTTCTATTTTGAAAGTTCTCTTACGCCCCCTAGCGGTCATTTTTCGAACTTGACAATAATTTCCAGCAATTTCTCTTGGCCGCTTTTATAGACATATATTTTTTCCCAAAGTCCTAGTGTTATTACTTTCTGAGATATAGCCGATTACCTCCTTAGGTGGAACACCCGGTACAGGGTTTTTCCGTATATTTTGGAGCACCCCTGGAGCTTTTATTTGAAGACCTAGAAAAAACTTTAAATTACCAAAGTTGCATTATTTCTCCTGAACTGCCAGAATTTGTTATCGGACAAAACAAATGAACATCGTAAATTTGTTTAATAATGCCAATGTCGATTTTTTTAAATGGAACACCCTGTATATTAATTTTTTTTAACTCCTCACTCTTTTCTGATTCCAAATATCTATATATGTTATATGTTTGTTTTATAAATTATTATCATTATTTATATTAATTATTGTTACTGAATAAGCATTATGTTCTATCATGTTTTCCTCACACCAATATAGATTTTCTAATCCGCAATATTTTGAAATGCAATTTTGCCTAAACGACTAAAGTAAACATATAACATATATACATATTTGGAATCAGAAAAGAGTGAGGAGTTAAAAAAAAATAATATACGGGTGTTTCATTTTAAAAAATCGACATTGGCATTATTAAACAAATTTACGGTGTTCATTTGTTTTGTCCGATAACAAATTCTGGCAGTTCAGGAGAAATCATGCAACTTTGGTAATTTAAAGTTTTTTCTAGGTCTTCAAATAAAAGCTCCAGGGGTGCTCCAAAATATACGGATAAACCCTGTACATTTCATTTCTATACTATTAACGATTGCCCAGATAAATATTTCACAAAAAGTTTGCAGGCGTTCGGTTGTCACTAAATATCACCAGTAAAATTTATTTGAACAGATATAACTTTGGTATCACTGGATAGGTTAAAGTTCAAGCGTGCATGGTATGTCTTATAACAGATTTGTTATTTTAGTCCTTTCTTTTGAGAAAAGTAATTTTTTAAGTTGGCATATTTATACTAACACAAATTATGCTAAATTTAAAAACGAAAGGATAATCGGAAAACCTGCTTCATCAGAAACAAAGCTTAAGGTGGGATTAACGACGCCATTTTCTATCGTCAATTCGATTTGCCGAATTGTTAATGATTCGCATTCGCAGTGCAGTGCTGTGTTGATCAGAGTATAGTTATTTTTATGCTTTTGGCATACGAAGAAGAAAGACAGACATATTCTGGAGCTGGTAGAGCAAGGCAAATGTTGGTTAGCAGGTCATAGTTTTGTTTACTTTCGTGTTTTGTGCAATTACGGAACCTTTCCTGTTAAACAAACACATATTCTCTGGAATTCTTAGGAGGGATGCGACATTTTAGATAGACTAGAAAATATCGTGTTACCACTAAAAATTGTTGTTTTTACTTCAGTCCTGAAAATCGACATGTTTACTTTCAAGGATGTTAAGATAAATTGTGGCAATTTTAGTGGTTTCAAAAAACTGCTTTTTTAAAAGTTTCTGTGCGTTAATTTGAAAAAAAACACCGGCATACTATTCGTCATTGCCTCCCTAAACATCCCTTCCAAAATTAGATACTAAATATTTTTTTTTAATAATTGCAAGGTTCCGGAAGTTACTCCTGCATTCAAATCATTTATTTTATACGTGATTGTCCTTGAGAACTGTGCCCTTAAGGATACGTCTTTCAATATGTTTAATTTATGTGCGGTTTCGGAGAAATTCGGGGACAGTGCAGAAGGGCAAAAGTTATATGTTGGGTTATATAAATTGAAAAAAGAGTTAGGAAAGAAATTTTTGCGTAATTCGTGCTACGTAACGATAATAATTAACAATGGCAATTAACTTAAGCGATACCATACACACTATTAGTTACAAAAACCACCTTTAGGGGTAATTTTGTTCGAAATATTATGTCAGTCCAGTGTCCATCTTCGAGTTGCCGATTAAGCAAATATTATGTATTATTATTTTCCAAACAACTAATTATCGAACGATTAATATTCATAAGCATAGGTCTGTAATAAATTTACTTTCTTAAAACCTATTATTTAACACCTTAAAAGAAACTTACTAAAATTTAAAATATTATTTACTTTTTAAGCCCAACAACAATATCAAATGATATACGTCATTAGGAGATCTTCACTTTCTTTAAAATTACAAGTTATTACGTTAGAAATGATGGTCTCTTATTAACCGCTAATGGCGTATAAATGAATGCATGTACTCAATCTTATTTAATTAAATTTTAATAATACCTTAGGTTTGGTAAAAAAAAAAGTAATAGTTAAAAAGTACTTTTACTTTTGAACACAATTTTTACAAATGATCTTGCAGGTACTGCTATTTAAAAAGATGAGTTTACAGAATCCCTACCTACCTACCTAAACTAAACAGAAATTTAATAACAAAAATAAAACATTGACGTTTTCTTACTTCCCAAGGTTTGTTTTAAGTAGCCCTTCGTTTCATTATCCTATACTAGATAGGTATTTTTTAAGTGAATAAATTTTAATACAATTTTTCTGCCCGAGTAATTTTATAACGGCTTTCTTAACTGATATAGGCAGTGAAGCAAAAAATGTAATAGTGGCAATTTTTTGGCTGACTGCATAATGTATCCTTATAATACTAATAGCTACATTTAAAAAAAGTTTTAATTTTTTTGGTCAGTGGAAATATTGTCTAGAATATTTATCACATACTAATATATTGGCGCAGTTGTCATAATATGTCAAAGACACCTATTTGCCAATCTTTAATTTAAAAGTCCTTTAGTCAGAAAATACCTCGTTGATAAAGGTAATCGTTGCATTAAGGAGAGATGGGAAATGACCTTATATTAACATATACACGACCATTTCCTTATCTAATCATTTTAGGCGGAAAATCATCAACAGGTGAAATGTGCTTCACCTTATTAGATAGAATGCTGAATAGATGCATGGGCATCTTTTTTTATGCCTTTATACCAGTCCTCAGTTTCGCATAACTTACAAAATCAACTTTCTTTATTGTTTTGCTTTGTCCATTTAGGAATAAGACCCGTTCTATTTTGTTGGCCTTATTTTCTATTTTGTCACCTGATATTTAAGGTTAGGTACCTATGTATCAAATATTCTATATTAAAGTTCATTAGTATTAGAAATACATTGTTGACATAAACATAGAATATAGTACAAAGCAATAGATGGTATCGCCAATATTGCTCCTCGACATAACACAGAAAAATGGTGATGGGCCTTATTTTCTGCTGGGCCTTATTACCAGCACTTACCTTAGGAAGGTATTAGAGGCCCAGAAATCATATTTTTGTCATGAGGTGGAGACTAAGATCGTACGTATACGTATAGATATTTTTATACTCGTTTTACGGGTTTTGGATGATATATCTCCAAAATCAAATTATTATGTAATGAATATCAAATGACGGTATAAACTTAATTTGTTTTGTTCGATTAGGTTGGTATATAGGTGTCCACGATTACCTAAGTACTCTTCAGTTATCTATAAATTCCTTAGCAAAAACATTTTATTACAACCGATATTTTTATCTATTAAAATGGACCTTGGGCTAATTTATCAGTAGAATTTTTAAAGAGGAAAGTCGATATTTTTGAAGTCGACTGGGGGAAAAGTAACCATGCAAAATATCAGCGTCATTTTTTAAATTATATACCAACCAAAGCCGTGACAATAAACTGAATAGACATACAGGTGGGGGAAAAACAACATAAATTATAGAAAAAAATTATTTAGAAAAGGAGTCAAGATTTTTATTTTATTTTACGGAAATAGTCCATTGTCTCAGAGTGAAGTGTAGAGATAACCTGTAATTATATTTGTGGAGACGACTTTGTACTTTACCCCTTTTAATTTTATACTCATGTGCAAAGTTTGATGTAAAAATTCAAAAAATTATTTTTTGTGATATTTTTTATAAGAAAAATATATATGACATCGATAATTTTTTTTGGAAATTTGGTTTGCAGAATAAAATAACATCGCTTGCATGTGATGAATACGAAATCATTTTTATTTATTTTCAACCTAAAACATAGCAAAGGAAGGAATATCCCATGGAGTTCGTCGGAATTTTTTAAGAAGAATTAATTTATGCATTGAAGAGGAAGAACGTCACTTTAAACCTTTGATTTGAATGTTTAATTTATTGTTCTAGTAACTTGTGTATTTTAAAACTGCAAATAAAATTTAACTTTAACACCCTGTAACTCCATTAATATAATCAATTTTCGAAAAAATATTATAGGAATAGATAGTATTTAAAGTTAAATTCAAGGAACTCTTTTTTCCCGTGTGCTCTCCGCATCTTAATAATTAGAAATGGAAATAAAACAAAATTACTTTCCCACATGGGATGCATTAAGTTTATGGTTTAATGCTTTGATGCCTGCTAGTGTTAGTTATTACTGCTTGAAATTTAATATCAATTATTACGGTATTACGTCATCAACACTACATTTGGCTTTAAATCATTGTTAAATGTATCTAAAAACTTTATGATGTAGTTTCTTCAGAATATATTTTTTTATGCAGAGGAACCTTCCTTGGCGTGCTCACAACAACTCGCCAAAGTTCCATCGCAATCGGATCAGTGGCATCGGAACGCATAGATACAGGACAAACATACAAGGGTGTTCATTTGAAAACTTCCCACCTCGATTTTCCTGCTTTAAAATGAATATGTGGAAAATCGCTCGGACCGGTCGATTTTTATTTCGAGGGGGACATCTTTTGCGTATATTGTCAATGTTGTTACTTCAAGCCCCTAGGAGGGAGGGGGGGTAAGATCTAAATCTTAAATGGATACCCCTATTTTATATAATTTTTTTGGATTCTGCATAAAATTCTGAACATTTTTTAATAAAAGCATTATTAGTCTATACTTAACAGTTTCCGAGATATTTACTCTTGAAAAATTACATTTTTGAACTTTGACAGCGTCTAGCTTTCTAACTATACGTCTTAGAGCAAAACGGCTTACATGTCCCTATCTTCGATTTTTATTATCTTTCCAATAGTGTGCACTTTCGGTTAAACCGGATGTAAGAAATATAGTACTTTCGGTTTGACCGGAAGTTGACACTATTGGAAAGATAATAAAAATCGAAGATAGGGACATGTAAGCCGTTTTGCTCTAAGACGTACAGTTAGAAAGCTAGACACTGTCAAAGTTCAAAAATGTAATTTTTCAAGAGTCAATATCTCGGAAACTGTTAAGTATAGAATAATAATGCTTTTATTAAAAAATGTTCAGAATTATCCATTTAAGATTTAGATCTTACCCCCCCTCCCTCCTAGGGGCTTGAAGTAACAAGATTGACAATATACGCAAAAGATGTCCCCCTCGAAATAAAAATCGACGGGTCCGAGCGATTTTCCACATTTTCATTTTAAAGCAGGAAAATCGAGGTGGGAAGTTTTTAAATGAACACCCTGTATACATACCTATACCAACAAACTTTTATTTACAGTGTGAGTTTTTAACTTCGAATAAACTCAGAAAATTCAGTACATTTTTTCTTTTTGAAAAAATGCTTGAACACGGATACCTATTAACATTTTAAGTTGAGGTCTTTTTTATAAAAAAGAATAGGAATACAGTGTGTCCCAAATTAAATCTGACGACATCGATCATTTTTTTAAACGGCAACTCTAATTTTTATTAACTATTTTTAAAGTGCATATTAAGTTATCTCTACATACCAGTAAAAAAGTCCGCATCATATGGGATTTTATTAATAACTTTATTTAAAATTTGGCTTTGGCATCAAGTTCTGCTTCGATCGAGATCAAAATTAAGCAAAAAAGTAGTAGTCACGTGATTCGCATTATCTGTCAAATTTTAATTTTTTCAAAAAAATAATTCAAAAGTGGGGTAGTGAAAGTATCGAAAAAAGTTATTAGAAAAAGGTTTTTTTAAATGCAGTTTCTAGCCCACATGCACAATTTTAGCTGCATAAGATAATTTTGATTTTTTACCCATATATTGTAAATTGCACCACTTTTTCAAAATAAGACTTAACGAAACCTACATAAAACTTCTTAGTTTTGACAATGCTTTATTTGATACATTTTCTTTAAAGTAGCGCCATATATTAAATGTGTTTTTTGTAAAAAATTAAAAGTTGCCAGATTATGCGGATCACGTGACTACTATTTTTGTTTTGCTCAATTTTCATCTTGATCGAAGCAGAACTTGATGCCAAAATCAAATTTCGAATAAAGCTATTAATAAAAAAAAATCCCATATTATGATGCTTCAAATTTTTATTTTTTCTCATTTATAGGATATTAAGTAAACAAATGTACTTGCATTTAGGATATTACCAAAGAGTGAATGGACAACATGTGAGCATTTATCGATGAAAAATATTACCCAAAGATGGATAGAAGGTATTTTTTATTTCTCAATTAAGCGTTGAATTTTCTCGCATTATAAATCTCACACCTCATAGAATCGCTCTACTCATTTAGGCGGTTATTTCACTATTCAGAGCATAACGTAGCATCACTTTATACATGACCAAAACAATACTAAACATATACAATTAAAATTATTACATCATTTAAATACAATAGATGTGTTTCAACAAATGTAAGTAATCAGATTGTTGGTTAAATTTCAAGCGATTTAGTATTTTTTGTAAATCGTAAATCTTAAATATGACCCAATAAATTACGTTTTTATGAGAACTATATGCAAACTAAAATCTTAACAATCTAGGTTAGTTTAATTCTCATCTCTTAGAATGGGTAGGCAGTGGCGGATTTAGAGGGGGGGCACAGGGGCACGTGCCCCCCCTGTCATAATAATTTCGCACGAACCAACCTAAGCGCAACACCTAAAATTTCAAACACAGTGACAAAGCATTGTACTGTAACAACCAAATATTTTTTTGATGCCAAAACTTTACAGCATTTAGAAATGGATATTAAAAATCAGGTTTTCAACGTGGTTTGATAATTAGCGAAAAGATGGAGTAAAAGCACGTTAGATAAAAAGCATACATTTTAGGATTTTAGAATTTGTGTTTTGTTACAGAAAACTGTAATCTGTGGTTTTGTTTACAAAGAAAGTGTATTATTTTGGGGAAGTAAGGACTTATTTTAATAAAAATAAACATGCCAAAACGGCTATGAATGTGGAATATTTGAGAAACAATTTTAGCTCATTAAGTATTGAGCAAAAAATTGAAATTAAAATTGAGGGAAGACCTAAACCCGAAATTAACTTGACACAGATCACAAAGTGTAGATCTAGGGACTTTATTGTTATTGATAAGTTTGCTGGAAATAAAACCAGAAGATTGAACTTTACTTTTAAACAATGTACCCGCTAATGAAAAACAAATTGGCCTTTTTTTATTTTTTTAATCTTATTTCATTTTCAATAAAATAAGTAGGTAATCATACATTTTAAAAATATTTACTAAAAATTATTGACCAAATTTGGGCGTGGTCTTAAAAATTTTTCGCCTGCGGCGCGTTTTGTCCGCAGCGGGCTTTTCGTGCACCCCAAGATAACAAGTAAGTGCCCCCCCTGTCAATTTTTTCTGAATCCGCCACTGTGGGTAGGTAGGTACTTATGTGAAAGAATGCTCTTAATTGTTACAGTTATTTTACTTAATTAATTTTATTTTTCTACTTTCCTTAATGAGCGCCTATTATTTATATTTGCATGGACAGTGTTAACAGTTGAAATGGCTTTGTTTATTTTATTTGATAAATTGGCTTGTCACCTAAAAATATATTAAAATTACATTAGGTATAGAGTTTTTTAAATTTCCTTACTTTTTTCTATTAGATTTGTGCGATATAGCTTTTATACATACATCACTCCTGTAATTGTGACTTATGTCTTTGCAGGGGATTTCCTCTCAACATTTTACTTACTTATACAGGGTTATTCATTAAGGGTGGCGACCGGCCATATCTCGAAAACTACTAGGCATAGAAACTTGGAGAAAAAAAAAAATGATTAAAGCGGTCATGAGAAAATTCTGGAAATTACTTTTAAGTTCCTCATTTCGCTGCAAGGGGGCACAATTAAAATTTTTTTTTTTTAATTCTAAATTTCTCCGAAATTTCCCATATTAAGGTATAACTCTGATTACATCATCGAAGAGCTTAGACAATTCTGCATCATTTTGGTTTAAGACTCATTGGCGTACCGACCTTGATAAGAGTGGGGGAAGCTATTAAATGTGGAAACATTAAAATCGCTGTAACTTCTAAACGACTTATCCGATTTTACTAAATTTAGGCTTGTTTGAAAAGGAAAGGTAAGTATCTTCAATCGCCGTATCCAACAGTACACGATAGTGTTTAATAAAATTGCTAGAGGGCACAATTTGTAATAATAACGGTTTTTTCGATTTTATCCCGGAAATTCAAATCATACGGTATAACTATGACATCATAATCGAAAAGTAGATGGAATTTGCAAAAAAAGATGTGAAGACCGCAGTTCGATATCTTTGTTCGTTTCAGAGTTATTGCCAAAACAATAATTTTTAATACAAATTGCGCCCTCTAGCAATTTTATTAGAAACTATCTTGTACCATTAGATACGACAATTGAAGGTTCTTTCAAACAAGCTTAAATATAGTAAAATCGGATAAGTCGTTTAGAAGTTACAGCGATTTTAATGTTTACACTTTCAATAGCTTCTCCCACTCTTATCAAGTGAAACTGTAAACATTAAAATCGCTGTAACTTCTAAACGACTTAACCGATTTTACTAAATTTAAGCTTGTTTGGAAGAGAAAGGTAAGTACCTTCAATTGTCGTATCCAATGGTACAGGATAATTTCTAATGAAATTGCTAGAGGGCGCAATTTGTATTAAAAATTGTTTTGGCAATAACTCTGAAACGAACAAAAATATCGAACTGCGGTCTTCACATCTTTTCTTGCAAATTTCATTTACTTTTTGATTATGATGTCATAGTTATACCGTATGATTTGAATTTCAGGGATAAAATCGAAAAAACTGTTATTATTACAAATTGCGCCCTCTAGCAATTTTATTAAACACTATCGTGTACGTGTACGGCGATTGAAGACACTTACCTTTCTCTTCCAAACAAGCTTAAATTTGGTAAAATCGGATAAGTCGTTTAGAAGTTACAGCGATTTTAATGTTTGCACATTCAATAGCTTCCCCCGCTCTTATCAAGGCCGGTACGCCAATGAGCCTTAAACCAAAATGATGCAGAATTGTCTAAGCTTTTCGATGATGTAATCAGAGTTATATCTTAATATGGGAAATTTCGGAGAAATTTAGAATTTAAAAAAAAAAATTTAATTGTGCCCCCTTGCGGCGAAATGAGGAACTTAAAAGTAATTTCCAGAATTTTCTCATGACCGCTTTAGGGGTCTCTACATGTTTCGAACGTAGAAACGTTCATCTTCAGAAGACAGAAAAATTTTTATATAGTGCTGATGGTATTAGCAGAAGAGAAAATGGTATAAAACCTTAATGGAGCTTTCATGGCGTTGAAATGACGTATATAAGAAAATTGAGGAGAGTTAAAACATGCTGAGCATGTGAAGAAAGTTAGTAAAGGAAGTCTAAACAACCAAACTAAAAGAGGAAGAAAAAAGGGGCCTTCCAGAAAGAAAGTGTCGATGATTTTTAAAAAAAAATTATAGAAAAGTGCACGTATTTAAATTGAAAGGCTCTTTAAAAACACCAACAGTTATTGGAAAGGTTAGGTATCATTTTTTTAACAGATAAGAGAGATAAATACAAATAAATGTAAAACGTAAATAATCACAAAACCTAAATTTTCATGCTAAATAACTTTAATTGCATATTTGAATATAACTTTTAAATCAAAATAACTTTTCTTCATAACATTCTTTTCTGTATTGTCAAAAATAAAGGTACTTTACTCTTGGGCAAAGTTCGTAATTTCTGATATACCTCGTATATGAATGGGAAATTTTAATAACTGGAGGTTACATTTTGAATGTTAGACCATGCAGAACTTTTTATGAAGAATAACTTTTTTCCATAAAACCCATAAAGTTTTCCATATGGTTCAAACTTAAGTAGACACACTCGGATCTATCATAACGGTTGATGTAACTAAAATGTAGAGATCACAAATAGATCAACATTTTTTTTTTAAAGGTTTATATTATTATAAATTTTAGTAATTTCGATCGGCCTCTCGTATTATTACGACTTCATAATTACACTCGTTGCTTTATGAGATCACACTTGTTCGATTATGCATAACATAATACTGTTACTATCACAAGTATCATGCACCTATTATTAAATGGTTAAGTAGGTACTTAATTGAATTTTTTGAGTTTAAATACACTTTGGTATAATTGAACATAATCGCTTTATATGAATTAGTCTAAAAAAACTATTAATCTTTTAAAAAGATGACGTATAATGTTTCTTAACAGCTTTTGTGATGTAAAGTTTCAATATATGTATAGGTATCTGATAATAAACACAAATTTAAAAAAAAACTACGTCGTAAACCCACTTGTGTCATTAAAATCCTGTCTTTATAGAATGCTCTGTCTATACAATAACAATTATACTTAAAGATTAATATACTTACATTTATTAATGTAAAGGTTGCTTACTTTTACAATAACTTACATTTTTAACAGTTTTGTAATACTTACTATAGCTACTTCAGTCACGGTCACGTTTTAAACTGCAAACTAGTTTTGCGTCAAATTATAATTTTATTATAAAAATGAAAGCTACATACAACTTCAAATTTTGCAAATTAGTGAGTAATAAAAAGTTGATGAATGTTGCGCAATGGAAAATATAATCATTCTTGAAAAAATGATCCCCGCTTTTTCTGTCATGATAGGTTTTCTTCTTTAAGATTTATACAATTCATAATTTGTAATGTAATTATCAAATAATTACAAGAAGCGCTATTAAATGTGTTGAAACATTTTTCGCCTACAAAATGACCTTCCTATTACTAAATTTATTATTGTTGTTTAATGCAGAGACAGATGGGGAACCTGTGAAAATGAAAGTAAAGTATTTTATAATATCAATATCAAAATAAATATGTATAGAATTTTAATGAATTACAGAGGTTTGGAATGTAGGTATATGTACACCAAAACGTTGCAGAGTAAGTAATAGTTAATTTGTAATTGGATTTGTTCGTTTATGGCCTAAGTACCATCCTGGCATTTATAATTTTATTATAATAATTATGTACATCAGTCTTTAAAACCAATCACCATAACTCTCCCCCAAAGGCCAAACCAAGTTTAGGTGTTTCATTTTGCTAATTTTTATACATAAAAGTATAATGATTGTTCTTGAATGACAAAATCTTTAACAAACATTTTTTACTTGTGTACTTTAGCCTACGCAAGCTAATTTATTATGAAAAATAGCTAAATTGGCCATAATAAATAACTAACCAATGTAAGGTGATTTATTATGATTAACGCTACATTTACCAAAATTCACTAATAAGTACCTAAGTACTTTATTTTAAATTGTTAGCAATTCAAGGCTGCAACTGTAATGGGGTCAAGATTACTAACCCATACTTAGTGCCAAAATATATTTTTTACATCTGTTGACAAATGAAAGCCAGCTAATTAAAATAAATGTCCAGTATATTAAAAAACTTTATATTTAAACTTTTAGAAATTTCGCGGACTAGCTTGATTTTTTTCAGTATATTTATTCGCTTTAGGCTGTTAAAGCCTAAATTTGTAGTTTTCTAGCTATTGTCTATCCAGGACCGTATAGCCAATAAGGGGCGGTTATGGCGGTTCTGACACCCCCAACAATCCCAAAATTTTTAATGGGATTTAAGAGTGGACAGACGACTTAATATATTTTTTAAATATCAATATCGATAAAGAACCTGGCAATTTTTGCTTCTTAATCAACCGTAAATAATTATTCAAGGAATATTCGAAGAGAATCTATTCTAGATCCGTAACTGCCGCCTAGTGAAATAGATTTGTTCCTACTAAAAAAACTTTTAATACAGTCAATTTTTAAGTTTTAAAAATTACAAAAATTGTTCTAATAATATAATGTTTAAATAAATGGAAATAACGATGGGGGAAGAAGTATAGGGTATACCTAGTCAATAAGATGCAACAAATAGGAAGTAAATATTCAATATGTAACAAACTACGCAAAGAGAAAATTTGCCTTCTAAACGAATTAAAATTTTGAAGTGTACACCTATTATATACCTACTAACCAACTAGTGATTTACATCTTAGCATAGTCCAATTGCCATTTACTGGGTCGCGACTATATTTTAAAATTATCTGAATTTTATTATACATCAAACAAGCTAGTATAGCTATAAATTGAGTCCAAAATTGAAAAAAAACTACCTTATTTTTCGAAACAATGACTTACAAAACGTTATTTTAGACACTTATTTCCTCTCTATTGTTTGCGGTGTATCTATATGTGTCTAATTATTTTTGCAACATCTAGCTATTAGTGCAAATAAGCTTCTGTTACATAAAAATTAAGTCCTGGTTCTTTACAAAATTGAATGTAGGTATACAAAAGGATGAGCTTTTTTTGTTGATAGTTTGTAATGGGTTTAAAAGTTCTAATTTCTATTATGCCACCTAAATAAATAAATGGAAAGTAACTAGTAGACTGATTGCGCTACCAGAATTAATAATAATAATAATAATAATAATACTAGATATTTGTGCCAAAATATAAAATAAATTTTAAAAATTATAAAATATAACTATCGGTGACAGTAACGTACTGGTTGGCACAAAAACGTACGATTTTTATTAACAATTAATCCGTCTTCCAATCCGACCCTGTAAGATGTTTTTAAAAATTACTTTAAAATGCCGAATAGTCTAGTTTTTTTTATATCGGATTATATACAGGGTGTTACTTAATGATGTGGCGTAATTTCAAGGGAGTATTCCTGAACCAAATTCAAATAGAAAAGTTCATATAAACATGTGTCCTGAAGAGTCTGGTTTTCAAGATACAGGGTGTCAAAGTTTAAAAAAAAATTGGTTTTTTATTAATATCTAAATGATCCTTTTACCGATTTTGTTGAAATCTGGCAGGGTTATTCATTGTAATAAGACTCTAAGTTGGCACTAACTAAAAGAAAATTATAAGTTCCAGTGGCGTCTCGGGGGGCAGTGTTACGAATAATATTGACAAAAAAAATGTACGCTACTGAGTTTTTTGAAAAATTTAAATTTTTTTCAGATTGAGCATCTACAAATACAACTTTTTTGTCTCTCAATATCTTTTCGTATATTATTTCCTTTTCGAGGAAAAAAATAAAAACAACTTCATTGTATGTCGAAAAGTTGTTAAAATAAAATCAAGTTAACTTTGATCGTTCAGTATATTTATTTCTAAGCCATTTTTTAAAATCATTTCCAAAATTTTTTGTAACTAGTCATTACTTTTCGTTTGTTAGATTTTAAAAAATTGCTTAGAAATAAACATACTTAACGATCAAAGTTAACTTGATTTTATTTTAACAATTTTCCGACAAGCAATGAAGTCGTTTTTATTTTTTTCCTTGAAAATGAAGTAATATACGAAAAGTATAAAGAGACAAAAACGTTGTATTTGTAGATGCTCAATCTGAAAAAAAATTAAATTTTTCAAAAAACTCAATAGCGTACATTTTTTTGTAAATATTATTCGTGACACTGCCCCCCGAGACGCCACTGGAACTTATAATTTTCTTTTAGTTAGTGCCAACTTAGCGTCTTATTACAATGAATAACCCTGCCAGATTTTAACAAAATCGGTAAAATAATCATTTAGATATTATTAATAAAAAACCAATTTTTTTTAAAACTTTGACACCCTGTATCTTGAAAACCAGACTCTTCAGGACATATGTTTATATGAACTTTTCTATTTGAATTTGGTTCAGGAATAGCCCCTTGAAATTACGCCACATCATTAAGTAACACCCTGTATATTGTTATATAATATTATTGAACTATTATACCTACAAATTAAAAAGAAGTTTTATATTTTTCCTTATGATGTATTGGTATTTCCAAATTATTTTCATTTCTAGTGTTCACGTTGTGATTAATAATTCTAAATTGGATTTTTTCATATAAATGATCTGGTTTTTTAGTCAACATTATTTTATAAATAAAACATTTTACTTAGTTGATATACATAATATGTCGCTTTTATATAATAGAAGTAGGTACCTATAACCAAGACGAAATTAAAAAACAGTTGTTAATTTACTTTTTATAATTTCTATAACAGGCTATACCATCAAAAATATCTGTAAGTATTTGTATTTATCTACTGATTACTTCTGAACAACGTATATTTTCACCTGTAAAAAATTATTATTAGCAGCACTTCAAATACCAGATATGGTTTCTACACTACAACCTTATAATTATTTTTTCAAATTATAAAGCGATTTCGAATTATTTTTATTCTATATCTAGCGCTAGATATATCTGGTTATGTACTTATACCTTATTAATATTATTATATTGTAAAAACTTATATTTAATAATTATTGTGTCGAAATCAATAAATAATGGACAATTTATTCTTACATTCCTGTATATTTTTTATATGCAATCTATTAACAATATTGTATAATATACTATACAGGGTGTCCCGTAACTTAGGAGCCACTCAGCAACAGAAGATATAGTAGTAGACTTGAATTGAAATGCCATTTATGCTTAATTTCTTATTATAAAATATCTTCGCTTCAAGATATCGACATAAACATTTATTTTAGAAAATTGCCGATTATTTAACAATGGTTAAGCGGATACGACTCAAATTGGTGTATGTATGTTTTTGGGGGCAAGAATGACGATTTTTATACGTAAAAAAGTTGTAGTTCTTTAATCTCGATATTTCAATTAGTTTTTGAGATAATTGCGTTTAAATGCTAGATGACAAGAATCATTTAAATAAACACCTTTCTTATAACGAAATATAATTTATTGAAAAATAATCGTCGGAAAAGTGTATCATTTATTGTATCTTTTTAATTTAGGTACACTCCACTTAAAGTATGGACTATGTCTTCAAGTTGAAAATATGCATTTGTTATAGTGTTGATATTTTCAATATTTTGTGATAGGCGAGCAACTGATGCGACGATTTTTTAAATTTTGTATTTTTGCGTTCATTATAAGTACAAAAGTCAAATGTATACCTACATTTTCTCACTATCTGCCAATAAACAAAAATATAGTCAAATACAAATTTTGAAATAGATTCGACAGCTTTAGTAGTTTTTGAGAAAAGTTGTAAATTCAAACAATAGACAACCGAAGAGAAATAATAATTTATTAAAAATCGTATCTTTGTCGCCTTCAGAGTAAAAATATTTTTTGTTAAAAAATATGTTGAAAAGGGGTGTAAAATATGGCATTACCTTATTGTTATCATTTGTCATTCTTGGAAGATAATAAATGATAACAAACATCCACACAACAGTAAAAACAAGCATAATTTTCACGTTACGCCTCATCTTCTCAATTTCTATCGTCTATAATAAAAATAACCGTGAAACTAATCGAGTATTCGCGACATCCACGCGATTTTTTTCACCAGCGTCGATAACTCACTCATTCATTCCGAGAGGATCGAATCGCGACGCGATACTAGCTCGGCCGACATTAAAAATCAACGTGATACTGTTGTTTTCTGCTAGTTAGGGTGTTGGTAAATCGTCGATCATTTCAATCTACTGTCCTTTTTCTTTTCGAGCGCCCAAACATCAAAACGAGTAGGACAGAAAACGAATAGCAGACGGGAACTAGATTAGCAGGAACGATGCGTTTTATTATTGAGCGACGTCGCAGGACAGTGGCGGGCGCCGGTGGCGCCGTCTTCGCGATGCGCCGGTCTGAGTTCGTTTTGGCGTCAACAGGAAATTATGTTTGAGTTGAATTTTTGCAAGACATTTATTACGGCAGTTTTAAGTGCATTCTACATTATTAAAACTATAAAGCGGTTAGAAGCATAAAAAGATAAATAAAATTGTTTAAAAATTTTATTATCAAAATGATTTTTGTAGGTAGGTACATACATTAGATAAAACAAAGTAGTTTTCATTTGCAATGGTACGCAATAATTGAAATATATTTATTTGCAGGTTTTTTTTATAATAATATTAAAAATCAATAACGTTTTTTTTCTTTATAAAAATAAATCCAATGAAAGCATCATTACAAAACTATAGATTAACAAATCTGTCCGATTTTGTAATAAAAAATATACACCCATTTAGATTATTAATTTTAATCACATCATAAAATGGTTTTAAAACTATAAAGTAAGTAATTCAAAAATATTTCACCCAAAAAAAAAAGGAAAAATTATAAATAAGGGAGAAATTATAATAGAAAAATTGTAATATTTAGATATAACCTATATACAGAGGGTGTCCGGGAAAATCTCCCGGATATGAAAAAAACACGTGAAAAGAATACTACAAGTTAATAATTGAAACTTCTTTCGTATCGGCCTCCACTTCGGAGATATGGGCTCCCAAAGAGCTCCCATGGAATTAAGTTTTTGACACGTAATTATTAAACCAACAGGTATATTTCAATTTTTTTTTATACTTATGATCTATACCAGGTAAGACTCTTCAAATTACTATCCCAGAAAGTGTAGCGAATTACTCACAGCTGCAGGAACGGACTAGCTGTGACACTAATGTGCCCATATTTTTTTACGCCCTGTATGATAAAAACTTTGGACATCGTTTTTTACATACCTTTAACTATTGACTAAAAATGAATTACTCTTCATTCATATCGCTAATCCTAACCGTTTTCGGAAAAACGTCATTTTTAACATATTTACATCATGTCCGTATTTCAATAAAAGATACATCTTTGTTCCTATAATTTATAAATGTTCACTTTTAACTGCTTAATATTAATACATGATCGCAATAAAACGACGTTTTTCCGAAAACGGTTAGGATTAGCGACAAGAATGAAGAGTACTACTTAATTTTTATCAATAGTTAAAGGTATGTAAAAAACGTTGTCCAAAGTTTTTATCATACAGGGCGTAAAAAAAATGGGCACATTATAGTGTCACGGCTAGTCCGTCCCTGCAGCTGTGAGTAATTCGCAACACTTTCTGGGATAGTAATTTGAAGGGTCTTAGCTGATATAGAGTCTATTCAGCCAGTAAACCTGCAAGATGGCCGACATGTCATATGACAAAAGTCATTCAAAATGCAAAAATTTATTTTATTTAGCTGGAATATGACTTTTGTCATATGACATGTCGGCCATCTTGCAGGTTTACTGAGTGAATCGACTTTATACATTATATGAAAAACAAATTGAAATATACCTGTTGATTTAATAATTATGGGTCAAAAACTGAATTCCATGGGAGCTCTTTGGGAGCCCATATCTCCGAAGAGGAGGCCGATACGAAAGAAGTTTATATGAACTTGTAGTATTCTTTTCCCGTATTTTTTTTCATATCCGGGAGATTTACCACATTTTCCCGGGCACCCTGTATATAAAATGGAAGATTTGTAATAAAGTTGTTTTAAACTCAGAATATTATTATAAACAAATAATATTTTTGAAGGAAACAAAATATGTTTATTAAATATTATTTTTAAAACATATTTTTGTATTGTTATAAAGCGGTTTCAAATTCGAGTCGTATGCACTTCCCTAACCAACTATACCATAGGAAAGAATTGATTGAAAAAGTGCATAATAAAACGAAAGGAAAAATAATATTCTATATAGGTAAGCTTATTAGACCAGGGTTTGCTCGGATTTGTAAATTATATTTATTTCTATTTAGTTTAGCTAATAACTTGTCTAAAATAAAAAAAAATTAGTTTAAAAGTAATATTAATTTGTTGTTTTAGAATTATATAAAATTCGGTTGTCCGTGTCAGTATATTTGTTCGGCAAATATAAATAGTAGTAAGAAATCCTAAGAAAATATTTGAGAAGCACTTGTAGCAACCGCATAAGTATGTGTACTTTATTCCGACCAATTATTCTCTAAGCAAGTCGACAAATAGAACTTTTAAAAATTCAAAGCATGGAAGAAAAAACAATAATCTACTAATTTTATAGACTCATTTATGTCAATATATAATTTTTCAATAAAGGAACAAGTTAATGCTGTGGTAAAAGCAAATAATGGGTTTTAAATGGAGTCGGTAATTACAGAAATCAAAACTACATATTCTAATCTACTGCCCTGAAAAAATTCAAGATAAATTTCATCTACTGCATTATTGCTGCCATCTTTCAAAATTAATTTAAACTTCAAATTAACAGTTACAGTTAATATATCTATTTTTGTGCAATTTTTATAATGTTGGCCAAAGCCATAGAATGAATTTTATCAAAATGATTGGCTGTCCTGGCTTTTTTAGAGCTTAAATATATTGAGTTTGACAGAATTAATACCTATACAGGTGTAGTATGTTAATAATATATATACAGACTGTCCGCGGTTCAAAGTCAAAATATTTGACATATTTACTATAATATTGCCGAAATGACTTTGAAGGATTCAAAGGTGATTATACCTTTATTACCTAGTGTATGTTTCAAACAGGTTAAAGTTAAATTATACTGGATAAAACATTAAAATTTAATAAAAATAGCTGTCACAATATTAAATATTTTAATCAGAACGGACAAAAAAAATCACTCGTTCCAAAAATCGTATAAAAAAAGCTATGTTCCATTTAAAAAACACCTTATCCATATCGTAACTCTTTTGTTTCTGGTTCAAATAAATTTTTGGTTTCATTTTTGAATTCTGCAGGAAAAAGTACATAGATTGGCTATTTTGGATTTTTCTTTAAATACAAGGAAGCTCAAAAATGAGCCCCTGTTCAGTCCTCGTTGGAAGACCCTGTACCTAAATGGAAATTTTGCTGCTCAATAAAAATATTAATATTATAATACCTAAATGCTGTTCAAACAATTTCCATTGAAGAAATTCGAAGAAGTTCTGACCACATTCGTTTACAGATGGAAAAATGTGTTGAATATGGAGGGGGAGTGTTTGAATAGCAAATTATGAAATTATTATTTGTTGTTATTTTAGGATTTTTTTGTGTTATTTCCGGGGTCATTTCATTTGTGAAATTAAAAACACATATTTCTGGTAACACCAAAAATCAGTTTTTGAAACTTTTTGATACCCCTCTGTCATTGATAATGTGTGTATTTCGACCGCTATAATGCTGCTATCCAAAAAAAAAGGTACAAACTCCATATTATTTACAGCTTATTTATTTATTTAGTAATTAGTACTTAAAATAATATAAATCAGATTTTTCCTAAATAAATCAGAGTGATCACCAACACACTTGCTTATCAGAAATAATTAAATTCAAAGTGTTCTTACTGATAAGTCTCATTGCAAAAGTTGGAATTGAAGAATTGTACAAAACACACAAGATATTATCGTTCACTTTCACTGCATGACATTTGTGATACTCCGAACACCAGTAAGTTTCTAACCCTTCATTTTGTTCATCTTGAGCAAGCTTGTCTGTTCTCTGATCTTCATAGATGTTATTTTCTTGCCATGTTTGGGTGTTGGGAATTAGGGTATTCATAACAGCTTGATAGAAAAACGTTCGTAGGATGTCTAGACGATGAGAACTGCTAGTGGCTTTTCTTGATGTGTTTTGTTGAGGGTTTTTTGACATCATGTATTTTTTGAGCTTTACATTGATTAATAACAACCTAAAAGATAGTCTGTGTTTTATTTTGTACTTAGTACTAAATCTAATAAGATTTTTCTTTAACATTAAATAATCTGGATTAAATTTTTCTTAATTTTTTGTCAAACAATATGTTACTACTAAGTAGGTACTACTAAAAAATGTTTACCCTAATATTCCACTATCAACAACCATGGTATTTGGAAAATTTCTTGACACACACTGAGATGCAGATTTCAATATATCTGTGGAATTTTTAAAACACTGTGTAGCAGATTGCTCAATGTCTACAAGAGCAGGTGTTGATCCACACAAGCAGCATACTTGAACATCTGCTATAAGGCTACAAGCAACAAAACGGAAGGCTACCTGAAAAATTTAAATAATTTTAGGTAACTATATATCACCTATCCCAAAGCTACCTTGTACGTACAGTAGGGCTCTTGTAAGGTAAAAATACGGGTATATCCCTGGAAATGTCTTTATTGTCTGTTACAGCCAAAAACAACAAAAGTCTTATTTCATGGGGATGTAAAGACCACCAGCTGTCTGTAGCAGCAGCAATTTTTCCATTTATTAAGATGCAACTAAACATTGAATCGACACACTCACTAAAAGAATCTAAAACAATCTGATTTTAGGGGTAATAGGTCTGTATAAAAGATACAACTTTTTACTTGAATAAGATGGTTTTCAGGACAAAGAATTGTTTCCACATAACCAACAATGTCCGAAGAATGTTTATTGTTGGAGTCTCCACAATCAAGTGAATCCAACAGTCTGTCTAATACAGGGTAACACACCTACAAAATTATAATTTGTATATATGGACAAATTAAAAACTAGGTAGGTATATTGAGTGTTCTTCTTACCCTTAGTTCTCTCTTCAATCTTTCAATATTTCTCTGACTTTTAACCTCTTCAATACCAACTATTAGTACTATTGCATCATAAATAAGTCTAAGAAGGCGATTTAAAACATCTACAGAACACCCACTGGCTAGACCAATAATAACTAAACTAAAATATTTTTAAAAATTGAAATTAATCCAGGAATGCGGGCGTGATGTCCTGAACTTACCTGTCATTAAACTCTTTCCAAGCTACAGCATAGTCGTCGGTCACAGTATTTAAAAGTTCAACATTAAGGGGTTTTCCAAACATATGAACCCCATTTAAAGAGCCTAGTGTAGAAAACGAGAGCTACAAAGACATAGAAATAAAATAAGGTTTGATAAATAACAAGGGGCTCCTTACACTTTCACAGTTCCCCTTTTTTCTTGAAAACACCGGCAGCCCTCCGCTGGAGGTAATTCCCATAACATAGGCAGACATTTTAAAGAAGGACCTACAATAAATTGCTCTTTATACCTTAGGATATACAGCTATTCAATAAAGAAAACATAGTTTTGTTGAAAAAATTATAACTATTCTTTACTTCTCAATTCTCAGAAGAATGTATTAAAATTAGTGTGGTTAGGTATCAAAACGTCAAAATAATTCGTGGCTATCATCCCGGGTGACGGAAAATTTAAGTCTACTAATACCTCGGTAATTCAGTATTAGCACAGAGAAATAATAGGTCTACTATAAAAAAATATTCTCTACTAAATTAGTAATGGCCAAATGTTATTCCATAGTTAAAAAGGATTAGGGATAAAGGGAACAATTCCTTGGCTTATGGTTGCCGCTTTCTCAGTAATTACCGGCATTTGCCAAGAATAAGATATTCGTTGGAATAGTCATAAAGATTAATGTTAAAACGATCAGCACTACTTTCTAGAACCCCATTTTACTATCCAAAATAATTTATCTTTTAATACATAGAAATTAACTATATTTTATAGTAATGTAATAATAATAAAATTGTCAGGGTACATTGGTTGGCGCCCTCTTTGTTTATTCATAGATATGCCAAAACATGTGCCTAATATTTAATACCAAAATTCCACTGACCAATGAACATATTTATTGTATTAACTTTTAAATATTTACAATTTAAAATTAGTTTTTTTAGATTTCTTCTTGGCCTTCATTATTTTTTCCTTTAAAGCAGCAATGTCCACTGTAGTATCTGCTGAATTACTCTTCTCTTTTGATGTTGGCACAGGTTCCTCAGGTGGCACAAAGGCTTGATTTCTTCTTTCTTCCCTCTTCTTGGCTGCTTCCGCATGCTTTTCATTCTTTTCTTTTTGCTTCTTTGACTTTCTTTGTTCTTTATTAAGAAAATATTCACCAGTAGCCAGTTGCTGATCGATCTTAAAGAAAAAGGAATTATAAATATTTACAAAGAAAGAGAAACAATAATTTTAACTGAAGTTATAGATGTATCAAAGCATTTTACTAACTTACCTTGCTCTCAGTTTGAGGTGGTGGAAATGGTGTATAAGGTTTCTTCTCTTTTTTATTTTTAGGCTGCTTGCGTTTACTAATATTCTTATTAACAAACTTAGGCAAAAACCTTTCCCAATTATCATTTTTCAATTTGGGATCTTTCATTAATTCCCTCTTGATCATCAGTGCTTTAATGTTGTATATTGGATGTACATTTTTCATTGTATCTTCAACAATTTTACGAACTTGCTGCAGGCCTTTGTAAGGTCCCAATGCAGCAACTGTGTTACCTTGCACAAGAATATAACAATTTGTCAGCAACTCAATGGATTTAAGAGTGCAACCATTAGGTCCTATTAGCCTTTGTCGCCTTTTCACAAACTTTTCTCTGTTCCGGGTAATCTTACCAATCTTAATTATATCACATCCCACATCATCCTCTAAAACTCTTTTAGCTTGTTCAAAAGGTACACTTCTAGACAACAACTTAACAACATCTCTGGCCTTAATAATAATGTAGGGATCCCATGTTTTTCTTGATGTCCGTACAGTCATACTTCCCTCAATTAAATCTAGCTCGGCTTTTATATTATATTCTCCTAGAGTTTTCTGTACCAAAGGCCAAACTTGCTTTAAATATTGCTCTCTATATTGAGGGAAAAGGGTAGCAAAACAACTTTCTTCTAGAAGTCCATGAGGATTGTCCTCCGGTTTAAATGCTGGAATTTTCATTGCCCAGGCATTATCAACAGGACCTATAACTTTAGTACTTTGTTCATCGTCACTAGAATCATTCATCTTAAAAACGTTTTATTGCAAATATTACTAGAAATGGGGATTTAAATCTAAAAGTCTAAAATCAGAATTGTTTTTTGTTTTGGTTATTTTTATAGGTTAATTCTACTTTTTTTCCAGGCCTTTCCTCGGCGTATAACCCAGCCTTATCAGTTTACTCTTGTATGTGTATGTGTATGTGAAGACAAAAACAGAATTGCCCTGGTAAAGGGTGGTTGATAGACGCCAAGTAGTGTTCGTTAATCAAATTGATAAGATGTTAATATCAACTTATTAGTTTGACAAGCGATTCCCTCAATTTCACGATGTCGGGATCCGTCAAAACTGCATTTTGCTATTGGCCGAACATCTATCTTTGAATGGCACGATACAGGATCACGTAAAATCCAGATTGAACGAAACTATAGACATTACCGATTATTTTTGGTATCTGCTCAAAATTTTTGTGTTTGTAGTGGAAATGGTAAAATTTGTCTATGTACAAAGGATTTTGAGTTACTTTTGAATTAAATAATAGAGTTGCATCAATCCAAACATCAGAATGTCTACAGGCTTCCCATTTGGAGCTAAGTAAGTACCTACCTATATTTAACATCGGCATTCTCACCTCTCAAAATAATTAAAAACTTTAGTCAGTTGCATGACTAGATTTCATCAAACTCATTTCTTTAACTCAGAACAACCGCTGCTCCAGCTTTTGGCACAGGAAGCATAACTTTTGGTACTCCAACTCAGCAACCACAAGCCACAGGATTCGGTTTCGGCTCAAACCCTGCATCATCTGTAGCCACATCTAGTTTATTTGGGACACCTGCTGCTGGTAACTAATAATTAAATTAACAGCTTTGGCATTATTATTTTTCCTTTATATAAGGAAATCCTACCTTTACTTATTTATACCTTGTTTAATATTTAGCTCCGACAACTACTTCTACTTCATTGTTTGGCGCGGTTCAACCTACTGGATTATTTGGAAGTCATGTTGCTACGCCGGCTGCGCCCAACTTGTCATTTGGAGCCCCACCTTCTACAGGTGCAGGGTTAAGTTTTGGCGCACCACCTAGTTCGGCAGGTAAAGATTTTACAACATAAATTTACTATGCAGGTTTTTATGAATAGCCTTATGAACCGTTGATTTTTGTTTATGTAAAATTCACATTCTTTCTTGTATCACCAGCAACAGGTTTAAGTTTTGGTCTGCCAGCAGCATCAACTACTACAAATTCTTTTCCTTTCGGACCGAATCCTAATGCCAACATTACAACGTCCACTCCCAGTCTGGGGCTGAGTTTTTTGGCTCCAGCTAGTAGTGCACCCCCTTCATTTGGATTTAGTACTCCTGCAACCACCAGCGGAGGGCTGACATTTAATTTGGGTGGTGCTGCTGCTGCTACAACTAGTACTGGTGGCCTTAGTTTTGGTAAGTTTACATAACTCAACTTACCAGTTGTAAAAAATTTGAAAATATTTCAGGTCTAGGCTCTGGTCTAGGTGTTACAACTACTGCTCCAAACCTGACACAACTGGCTGCAACTTCTACTGTAGCCCCAGTAGGACTGGGTGGTGTTGCAACAACTAACCAAGCCAAAGGCACAGTTACCACTTTAAAAGAAGTACCGCCAAAGGACCAGCCATTGCCTAATGAGATCCTTCAGACTGTAGAAGCTTTCAAAGAGATGGTCAAGCAACAAAAACAACACAGTTCTGATATAGCTCGGTGTTCAGTAAGAGACTTTAGAAGAGTAGAACAAGAAATTGATCAGTTAAACAGTCAGTTACATGAAGTAGAAAGTCAGTTACAGAAGAACAGACAGCTAGCTGAAAAACTGAAGTATGACACAGCCAAAACTGTTCAAAATGTTGAGATGGCTCAAAGGACTCATGATACACCTCCAGGTCTGCAATATGAGAATACAGCTCCATTAAAATTCTTTTTAAATTTGGCTGATCAGTTTGAAAGGGATATGCAAAATTTGAAAATACAAATTGAGGCAGCAGATAAATATGTGAAAAATCATAAAAATCCTGATGTCCTTACACCACAAGGTAATTGTATTGTGCTTTGCTTTTTTTAAATTATATCCTACCAATGTTTTTCTTTGTTTTTTATTAGATCTTTCCATGGGCATGAGAAGATTGCACGAAACCTTTGTAGCTTTAGCAGGTCGTTTACAATCAGTACACAGTCAAGTGGAATCCCAAAAGGAAACTTACCTAAATATCCGCAAGCATCTCCTTCAAGATACCAGCAATCCATTCGATAAGCTGACAAACACTGTGGAATTTCAAGTTCCAAATGTACAAACTGTGTTTGTGCAATCTCCGCCAAAAGTAGCTACAGGACCTACACCTTTTAATAATATGGCCATGAGAAATATAAATGCTGGGGCACAGCATCATACTTCACCTCCCCCAGCTTACACAGGCACTACCACTAGTACTGGTACAGGTATGTGATTAGGTGTGTGATTTTTAATTGTAGTTCTTTTTTCCTTTGGGACTTTTTTTTAATTAGTTAATGGTTTTTTGGGTTTTAATGTACATTATTATAAATACTGTTTGTTACAGTAAGTACTATTTGATTTTTTTTTTGTCTATGCTAAGCTTTGATGGTCACTTGGTTTGACATATTTTCTGTAACAATCTTTCTGCCAGAATACAAGACCTTATTTTACTTAATTAAAATTTATAGAAAAATACTGACACAAAGAAGTTGCATTATTCAAATTTGAATCATTATTACAGTAGTAGACGAAAAACTTTACTAAACAGCTTTGGATTGGCATTTATTTACATTAAAAATTGGGTTAAATGAGTCCTGTAGAACAAGCAAAAATTTCACTAAATGGAAATTATTTTGGCAGGACTAACAGCAACAGCCAAACCAGAGCCTTTTTGCATGCTCTCGTCTATGAAAGTGAAAACAAAAATTTATTGGCAAGGCACATTGTAAAAGTTAACCTTTAAACAATAATTTTTCTACTATACAGAAAAGAAACATCTTAGTTTTAATTAGTTTGTTTTTGAGTTTCAAGTTTTAGTTAACCTTAGTTTTATAGTGTTATTGAGTGGAATGATAACTAAAAAAATGGAAATATCCCATAGATGACAGTGGTATCCCTCACCTTTTTTGACCTCAAGAATATGTGGTGTGGTAATGGTATACATCTTTTAAAACCAACTGTGTCCCCTAAAACTTTTTTTAATTTTCAGGATTTGGGGCACCTGCATTTGGAATGCCATTAGGTGGGGGTCAACCGTCAACGTCATCCTTATTTGGCTCTACCACTTTTGGGCAACCATCCTATAATAATTCTTTTCAATTACAAAAACCGCCCACTGGTAACAAAAGAGGGAAAGTGTGATTGTTTTTTTTTTCTTTGTTAGAATTTCAGCATATAAGATATAATTTTTGTAATACAATTTTTTTCTATTTGTAATAAAGTTTAAATTAAAGATAGATGTCCATTATTTTACCCCAAAGAAAATATTTTTTACAGCAGTCAATCAATAATGGCAAACGTGAGCGCGAGAGATTTTTATAAAATCAGTCTATGAATTGAATGGTTTTCACTTGATACAATCCCATATGATTGAAAAGCTGTTTAAATATTTATTTAAATCTAAAATAAAAAGCGGGAGTAAGTACAAAACATACATAAACAAAACTTATTTATTTCAGTTAACCCATTCTCACTTTAGTACTTAAAGTACCATCAATAACAAACTTTGTAATGTTATACGCATTTTATTGTTTTATATGCGTTTTTATGATTAGTTCACACTGCACCCACTTGCAAAACCGGTATCAATAATTGAAAAGCGTTCTGGAGGTAGGTCCCGCTATTCCCAGCCTGAAAAGTATAATAAAAATAGCGTCATAAATGTCATAAAGTTTTTGGTATTGTTTTACCGCATTTAAGGTGGGAGTATCAACATGCTTGCCAACCTATAACCTATTTTGCGTAGATTTATTTATTTTTAATAGCTTTTGCCCAAAATTTAAATAAAATCAATGCCGATAGCATATTCCATAGGTAATAATTGACCTATTAAATAAATATCAAGAAATTTCATAATTATTTTAGGAGAATCGTGTAGCGAAAAATATCTGGTAAGATTTTTTAAAACTTTATTGTGTAATTTTTTTTCCACACACGTTTCTTCCCAAATTAAGGTGGGAGTATCAACATGCTTGCCAACCTATTTCGCATAAATTTATTTATGTTTTCTAGCTTTTATACAAAATTTAAAGAAAATCAGTATCGACTTGATATTTTATAGGTAATAATTGACATACAGGGTGTTACAAATTCGAGGCTAAGTACAGGGATCTCCGAAACTACGAGAGATACAAAGTCGGTTAAATGGGGGCAAAGTTCCGCAATATGGAGCTCAAGAAAATGCCGCTATAAAAATTTCAAAGTTCCGACTACCTTCGGAGATATCCGAAAATAAACGAAAATTAGCAAATTCGTTTTTATTTTTTCCTGATTACATTTGTTGAAATAATTTCAAACAAATGTCACATATCCATTGCCACTTTTTCTCCTCTACAAGATGACATAATTAGTTTTTAATTCCGACGTTTCGTTGGCGGGCCACCATCATCAACTTCATTTTTTTAAATACGGACCTGGAATTTAAATTGCGTATTTTTGATCCTCATACCTCTGAAACCTAATATTTGATGTCTTCTAAATGTCATGCAGACGTTTCGTGTCCCAAAAATGCATCAGCAAGGTTTTTGGATTTAAAAAAAAATTCTACCCTAGTGAAAATACCAGTATTCATTTGAAATTGAGCAGATGAGGTGTATAAGAGAAAATTAAAATATTTTTGTCTTTAAAACACTTATTTAATAATAATAAATGTAATAAATTATGGGTAAAGGAAACAGAACAAAAACAAATTCATATTAGATAAACTTACTTAAATAACCACATTAAAACAGGATTAACGCACTGGTAATATCATAACAAAATTAAGAAAAGGTGAGAATATCCTTCAAACTTATCTCAAATGTTCGAACAGATTGCCGTTTACGTTTAAACACTTTAATGCTTTGGTATTTACTTTTCTTACTGCCCTTAAAATTGATCTTTTGCGTAAAGATCGGCATGAAGTTAAAATTTTTTGACGTAACTCCGCCAAGTTTTCAACAGGCCCATTTTTATATACTTTATTTTTTATTGCACCCCATAGAAAAAAATCTAGGGGTGTCAGATCGGGCGATCTCGCTGGCCACTCTACCACACCTCGGTTTCCTATCCACTTTTCTGGGAAATTTCGATGTAAATATGCACACACATATCGACCATTATGGGGAGGTGCACCGTCATGTTGAAACCAGAGATGTGGAAGGGTTGCCAACGGGACATCCATTAAAAAATCTTCAAATTGGTTATTTAAAAAATTAAGATACATATCTGCGTTTAAATTATGGTCATATAAAAATGGACCCAAGATTTTGTCCCCACACAATCCTGCCCAAACATTAATGGAAAACCTGATTTGAGGACGAAGTTCTCTATTTTCTCTTGGGTTCTCTACAGCCCAAACATGTTCGTTATTTCTATTAAATAAACCACAATTTGTGAATTTTGACTCGTCCGTCCAGATAATGCGATTTAAAAAATTCGGAATTATTGTAGCCTGATCTCTCATCCATTGGCAAAAAGTAACTCTTCTCTCGGCATCTCCAGGATGTAATGTTTGAGAAATATGAATTTTGAAGGGCTTGAAGTCATTTGATTTTAATATTCGCCAACATTTAACATGGTGTAAAGAGTGCAAGTTTGCTTCCGACTTAATTTGTCTGGTGGACACAGAAGGGTTTTGGTTTACCTGTAGATACAATAGACAGCATTTATTAAAAAGCATATATTATCATAATTTATAAAAAATACTAACCTGGTTTAGAACTGTATCAATTTCCCCATTTTCGAATTTATTACCATATTTCTTTCGTGGTTTTATAAATGACCCATATTCCTTCAAATTAAACTCCAACCTTTTAAAGTATGTGTAGTGTGGTTGAGGTTTTTCCGGATATTGCTCAAAATACATCTGAGTGGATCTATAACAATTTCTTTGGTATAAAAAGTAAATGCGAAGCATATCACTTTTTTCTTGGTTGGAGAATGGCATTTTGTGGCATTAAAATAAAAAATCCACAAACGTTATCACCGCAGTGCCCCAAATGTCATTAGTTTTTAATTTTTCATGGCACTCTTATTTATTTTACACATACTTGCTGTTTCAAAGGTTGGAATTTAATAATGGTAAAAGATAAATATGGTTCAACGCCAAAATTATTCAGTCAGTGTATGAATACACCTCAGCAATATTTGTAATTTCGTTAATCCCGTATTAAAGTAAGTTTGTCTAATAGGAATTTGTTTTTGTTCTGACTTTCACTAGGGTAGAATTTTTTTAAATCCAAAAACCTTGCTGATGCATTTTTGGGACACGAAACGTCTGCATGACATTTAGAAGACATCAAATATTAGGTTTCAGAGGTATGAGGATCAAAAATACGCAATTTAAATTCCAGGTCCGTATTTAAAAAAATGAAGTTGATGATGGTGGCCCGCCAACGAAACGTCGGAATTAAAAACTAATTATGTCATCTTGTAGAGGAGAAAAAGTGGCAATGGATATGTGACATTTGTTTGAAATTATTTCAACAAATGTAATCAGGAAAAAATAAAAACGAATTTGCTAATTTTCGTTTATTTTCGGATATCTCCGAAGGTAGTCGGAACTTTGAAATTTTTATAGCGGCATTTTCTTGAGCTCCATATTGCGGAACTTTGCCCACATTTAACCGACTTTGTATCTCTCGTAGTTTCGGAGATCCCTGTACTTAGCCTCGAATTTGTAACACCCTGTATATATATAAATATCAAGGAATTCCATAACTTATTTTAGGAGAATTGTATTATAGCGAAAAATATCGGGTAAGATTTTTTTTTAACATTATTATGTCATTGTCACTCATTGTTCTTTCATTATACAATTCTCCCAAAATTAGGAATGAAATAAATTGATATTCTTGTAATAATAATATATTATCATACCTAAGTAATGTGCCGACGATACTGATTTTATTTAAACGTTAGTTTAAAAAATAATAAACTTGAAAAAAACAAAGCGAAATAGGTTATAGGTTGGCAATAAATTGAACGACGTTGAGAATTCAACCTTAACGATGAAATGCATTAATATTTTGGTAATATGTCAGATATGATCTAAATAATGTGCAGACGATATTGATTTTAATTAAATGTTAGTTAATAAACTTCAAAAATAACGAGAAATAGGTTGGTAATGGATTAAATGACGTTGAGAATGCCACCTTAACCTTAAATTAAAACTAAATATATATATATATATACAGTGCGAGTTGTAACTTTGAATAAATTTACCTCATAAAAAATGTTGGTTATGTGCTCACTAATATTATCTTTGTTAGCGTTTTTAATGGAACTCAGCTTATCACTAAACTTGCCAGCCTGACCCACAATAAGTGACTTCACAGTAGTGGTAATCCTAAAAAATCAAATATTCTTTATTTATACCTATTTGCTTGGTTTGGGGAAACTAAGTTAACTTTTTCCGTCATCATTTACAATTTAAAAAATACCTACTGAACTAAGCTATCAGCTTCATCTGCAGTACTTCTGTGATCCTTAACCATCAACAGTTCCCCAGCTTTATGGAACTGTTCCACAGCCAATGCTGTAAGTTGAGCCAAAGTTTCAATAGCTTGTTGATGTAAATCTGTGTCATCAACAAAATCTAAATTTACATTGGTTAACCATGCGTCGGCTTCTGCACTTGTTGCAAACAGCTTATCATAAGATATGGGAATGTTTATTTCTTTAACAGCATTTGTTATAGTTTCTTTGCCTTCTTCCAGCGAAATTTTTTCTTCTTCATCATCTTCAGGCAGTTCACAAAGCTCCTTAACTTGATCCAACGTTTCTTGCATTTCTTTTAATGCATTTCCATGTAAGGAATTGGTAAGGTGGCTAAGTTTCATACTGCACAGCCTTGACAACATTTCCAGTGCTTCCAAATGAACTAGGCCTTGATGGTCATCAAACAAAGCCTCATAGTTTTTAGTTCTTTTAACTTCAGTGTATTTTTGCTGATGTGCATTAATTTCTTCTTCAGATTTCTCTTTAGCCTCTCTCAAAATCTGAGACAAATTTGGTTTTCCAGTATCTAGTTTTAGAAATGCTCTTTTCTTTTTAAGTCCTGGGTCTCCTTCTTGTAGCACCTCTACAGTTTTCTTTCCTATTGCTTCCAAGGTATCTAATCCACCTGTAATAACTTTAGTTCCAGTTGATTCTACAAATTTGGTTAGCTGAGACATTCCCAATACTAAGTTATCTAGGCCAAATGCAGCGGAATCATCTAAGACTCCCTTTAAATCATTCTTTTTAGATTTTATAGGCTCACTACCATCTTTTTCCAACTTATTCATCTTTGCTAAATCCTCTGGATCAGGAATACCTATACCACTTTCCAAAACAGTAGATAAACCATGAGAGACTTGGTTTGTCAACGCTGATACACCTTGTGTAGCAGTGTTTAATAGTGAAGATACATCCCAGCTACCCCAACCACCCCAACCAGATTGCTCTTCAGGCTGTTTTGGTTTATCCTCAGGCTTTTCGAGTGGTTCCCAGTCATCGTCTTCTCCCCAAAGGTTTTCTTCATCAGTAGATGCAATATCAACTTTTTTGTTACCTTCCACTGGTGTTGCTTTTAATAGTACATGTTCAGTTTTGGAGTTGGAGCTTTTTTCTGGCGATAATGGACCTTCCCAGTCTGCGTCAAAATCGTCCCATCCACTGTCCTCATTCTTGGATGATGGGCTCTGATCTTTTGTTTTTTGTGTTTCCTCGTTGGATGATGGGCTCTGATCTTTCGTTTTTTCTGTTTCCTCTTTGACTCCTTCTGATTCCCAGTCAATTTCATCATCATCCCATAAATTATCTTCTGTTTCAGGCTTAAGGATTAGTTCTGTTTTTAATTCAGTAATTTGAGGTTGCTGGGTATTCGTTTTCACGCCTTTTTTACTCTTGGCAACTAGCGGAAGTTGTTTTGAAAATTCGGTGGAGGTTGCTGGGTTATATATAATTTTATTATCATTTTCCAGGGGTATTGTTTCTACTTTTTCTGAAGTGACTTCTATTTTGTTTTCATTTGCGTCGCTGCTACTAATTTCTACAATGTTCTTATTATCACATTTTGTTGTTACTAAATTTATAGTACTATTTTCACTATTACTTGGAGATTTGTCACAATCATTTCCTTCTCCTGAAATATATTTCTTTATTTGATCATGTTTCAGTTTGCATACTTCAGGTTCAATATTTTTTGGGCTTATATTTTTTCTAACAGATTGTATAGACTTTTCTGTTTCTTCCTCATAATCTGATGAACTTAGGTCTTCATCTGCACTCTCAAAATTATCACTGTCTGATTGTTCCATCTCTAAAAAACACAAAATCACTAAAATAATTTGGGTATCATTAAAATACAGCTGGTTTCTGACATGTGTACAGTTACTTTGACACGGCTGCAACGCAAAAAACTGACAAGAATGACGCTATTACAAGTCGAAGCCATCAATTATGGAAACCTGTAACGACGAAAAAATGCATACTAAATAAATTTTATTTTCTCTTAATTATAACTTATTTGGGGTCACCATGTATCAACGTAGGTCTATTATTTACTTTTAAGAACAATATTTTATTTTTTTATCATATATTATATTTATCGATTCTCGGCCACTGCTTTCCACGCCATCTAAAATTTACGTTGTTATTTACTTCTATACGTTTAGAACGTTCGTGTTGTAAAGTGATTTTATAAGGAACAGTTTTTTAAATGCCCTGTTTGTATTTGTTAACAATTTTAGGAACTAGCAACTACTAAACTGATGCTATGATGTCAATAGTGCAAATAACCTGGAAGCCAAAATAATTAAATTATTTCCTCAGAGTCGACGGATTCTACCGACACCAACGGATCAGGATCAGACACTAGATAAGGCAAGTAAGGGATGATAATAATTGGAAGTCGAAAACTATAGTAGACAGTACGTATACAGTATGAAAATAACCAAAATAATTTAAATAACTATATTGCCAACATTTACTAAACGTGCGCTAGATACAGAAACCCTGCATAGTTTGAACTGCTTTCCCAATTGAGCTAAAGATGGCGCTAACGTATTAATTTTAAATAAATTTTAATTCATAAAAGAAAATTGATATCCCTTTATTTCTATATGCTCTAGATCCCTTTTTTAAATAATGAAACCACATAAATCATTCGTAACTTCGTAAGTTATATATATACTTGGAAAAATTTCGCTGATTTAAATTTGATATTAATAATTACTATATTACTGCAATAACTTGCCTTTCTGCTGGCGCAGTGCGCACTTCTTATTACAATTTTTCGACGAGTATTAAGCCCCAATAAAATTCTCCATGATCATGCCAATTTTAGAGATCAATTCATTAAAACTTCTTTAAAAGGAAATTGAGCAACCAAGAAATGTTCTCCTTAATTTGTTACAGAACTTTTAACTGCATATTTAAAAGTTTCATTAATTTCCATTATGTTTTAAATCCACGCTCTATCTGATTATTTTCTTGAACGTTGCCCTATTGTCAAACCATGCAAATGGCGAGAACAAACTCAAACAACTTTATCTTACCGGTTCCATATTATATAAAAATGTGTGAAAAAGGGAGTGGAAAAATCGCATTCCTGTTCACATTTTTCCCGTGTTAACGACCGATTAAAAACAAATGAGTGGGTAGTATTAATATAGACGATAAAGAGCAGTACTGTAGGCGTCCGTTTTATATAGTTTGCACTTCCCAGTATAGAATACAGCGTACATATGCTGTATGTTGCATGTTTAATACGCTAGTCAGTCGCATTCCTCACTCGAGGTTAAACCGATCCGATTGGTCGGAGAGTTGTGACGTCACGCGTCCGCGACCGTTCTTGATGATAATGTGTTCAGCATTCAACATGGCCGTGTAGTTGTTAGTGGTGTGTGTGTGCTAGTTACAGTGGGGTTGAATGGATTTTAAAAATAAACAATGCCTAGAAAAAGGAATGGAGAAATTCCTCTGCCCGAAGGTTGGGATTTCGGACGCGATTACGATGGAAAGTTGTACTTTATCGATCACAATTCTAAGAAAACGACATGGATTGACCCGAGAGACAGGTAGGAATTGAACCGCATTCCTTTAATTTAAAGTTTATAACAATCTCTAAAAGAACGAGCTCTCTATGCCACCACAGTTTAATCGTCGAACGCAAAAACTACAAAAATAATGCTTATTAGATCATTCTTCATACATCGTGTGATTTGGTAAACTAAATAAATAAACATCTATTAATAATAAATTACTCCAATTAACTACTTTAAGCATCCAAAACAATCTATATTTACAAAAAACCTGAAATAAATGAAAACCATATTTTAAATAGTTTCCAATAGCATCATTAAAAATTATTGTGCTTGGGTAAAATATTTGACTGTCTTACATTTGGAATGGTATGTTGCTTTCGAAACGCCAAAGGTATGCAAGAATTTTATTACATTTAAAAAACCTTATGAGACAGTGCTGCCACCATACTGAAAATATGCGCATCTGGGAGAATAAATATTAGATTTATTGTATCTAAAAATATTTACAATCGTTCTGTGAATACGGTTTGCGTCAGGCACGTTAAATTAATGCAAATTTTTGATTTGAGGCTATCCAAGGAACTTTACCTATCAGAAAATACTTTGCTTAATGTTTATTCTTAGGAAATATGGTGTCGAGATTGAAACAGCGCGTGGTTGTAAGCAGACTAAAGCGGAACCAATTTTTAATTAAATTTAGCAAACTGGAAGAATGTTGTCAAAAATATTTTTAATTAGATATTTGACCTTAAACTAAAGGGGAGTATAAATATTTAGATTATCTTATCAAATCTTTCTACGAATTCTTTTTGCGTCACTGTGGTACAGTGTGGAAAAATATTTCTTATTTTTTTATTGTTAATGACCCTTAGGTACTTCTTATAAAAATGATTTATTTAATGCCCAGAAAACAAAATTTTGATTAGGTAAGTACTGACAAGTCACGACAAAGTTTTTTTATTCTGCAAATGGGAAGATCCAATTTTCCGTGTGTATAAATATAGCTAAAAAATAAACAAATTTTTGATGTAGGTCTATCTAGGGTTGGGATTTTGACCGTCAAAATCTTTTGTGGTCAATTGGTCGGTCAATTGACTAAGCCCCGGTCAAATTCCTCAGTTTAGTCAAAAGAAATGAATAAGCCATAAGTAATGACATAGAAACGTGTCTTTATTAAAAAGCAGCCAAGAAAAAATAAAGAAACCATTCTGAGGTACAAAAAACACAAAAATGATACATAAATAATGTATAATATTAATCTAACAATACTAAATTACTAATGAAGTAATGAGTGAGTGACTGATTGATGTTGAAATGAGAGACTGCTGACAGTACTGGCCTTGGTAGATAGCTTACATCATCTTCGTCACTGAACTCTCCCCCGGCATTGCCTTTATGTTCTTCAGAATCTGAATCACTCGTTTCATCCTCACTACTGAAGGCCCCATGAGGACCAATTTCTCTCACAAGAAGCTGCAAAAGTTTTTGACCAAATTTGACCCCGTCAAAATCTCTCCGATCAAAATCGGTCAATTGACCGCGGACAATTGACCAGGCACAATCCTAGGTCTATCCATACTCTGATTTGTTAAATGGTTAACTTAACGTAAGATCAAATAATATAAATCGTTCTTAAATTTGGCTTTGCAACATCGTAAACATGTCACAGATGACCGAATCGACGGCACCGAATAAGGTTGTAGTACTTACTTTGAGAACGTTTTTTTATCCTTAAAAAAAATACTATTAAAACAGCGTGTGGGGTTACATTAAATTTAGCCAACTGTAATTAAGAAACTTATCAGAAATATTTCAAATTAGATAATTTAACTTATAAATTAGAGGAGATACACACGTCACTCATAAGATATTGGATTTTAAAATATTTACAATACTTTTCGAGAATACGTTTTGCGTCACGATAGCTAAGTTTGATAAAACAAATTGTTGAAGGATCTTAGAGATATAAAAAATGATTTATCTAATGTTTGAAGATTCGGTGTTCTTAGAAAAACTGGTTATTGACCCGACCCCCTCTATAGATTTAAGCATAATGTTCGCGCAGTATTTAATTCCTTGGCCCAAAATAAGAAATGCTGTCAGAAATTTTAAGTTATATAACCGTTTTGGCAATAAACTGCAGTAATTTTAATTGTCCCCATGCTCATTTCTATTCTTAAATCAGCTGTTATAGTTTGCATTTCGCTTCATGAAATAAAAAATCGTCGACTCTGTACCTAACAACGATTTTATAGCATCTCCAAGCTACAGAAAAGGAGTATTTAGTTATGTTAGCCTTATACAATAATTTAGATTTATAAAACGGTTAAGAGTATTTAACTAAATACAACTGGGTTCTACTAACCTGTTCAAACGGGTTGATTTTAAAAACATCTTTTATAAAGAATTTACATATAGTCATAAGCTGGAATTAAAATAAGTAAGAACGATGTCATTGAATGAGTTGAAATGACTTTTCAACATGACCACTAAGCTTTTTCGTGAATTTCGCAGTTTAGGAATAGAAGCAGTACTATAATTACATTCTATATTTATTCATCTAAGTACTTCCTCCCATAACTAAGGTTATATCAATTTCTAAAATGATTTTTCTTCCTGCGGTGCTTACCCACGCTTGTGTACACCCATTTACTCTCCCTTTAAAAGTTTTTGCTTCTTCGAGAAATACTTATTAAACGTTAACTCGTTTCTCTGTTCTCCCGAGGATGAATGTTTATACCTCGGTTTATACACTCGAAACATGTAGAGAATTTACCATCACTTAAGCTTCTTAATAATTATCAAATATACCATTGAAGGGAGACTTAAAGCGTCTCATTTATTTCCTTTTAAATTGACACTACACTGAAAGTATGGACTATTTCTTCAAAGTAATCCATCATTTCTCAGTTGTGCTGGTGGGTTTATCCATGATTAATGTAATGAATGATCTATTAAATAGCCACTACTATAGTCTTATTTAACTGAGTTTAAATGCCTTGTATCTTAAAATGGAAGCATTTAAGAACCATGTTTTGCCAGCCCCACAATTTTCGAGTGATGCCACTCTGTTAATCTAAGAGTCGCCAGTTCGAATCGAACTAGGACTATGTAGGTACATCCTTCCAATTAAAAAAAAACTGGTATGAATGAGAATGCGTGACCAAGGATAAGTGTAAAATGACTCGACATCCGACCGTCCTATTTACGCCGATAGTTAAGCCGCATAAGATTATATAATAGATATTTCTATGTCATTATTTAGGACATCTTTGTGATTAAATTCCGCTTCTAAATATCCAAATGCAGTTGATTGTCCCGTTCATTTGGAGTTTCAAGAATTGCATGTTTTTAGTACACCTACTGATTACCATGACTGACTAGGATTACAAGAGCATTTGATGTTTGATAAGTTGTTGTGTGTGTGTTGCCGAAGAATTTAATAACTCCTCCACAGTTTGAATTGAAATCGCAGGAGATTCCATACTGTATACGATTAACATCAATGAATTAAATAAGATGGCCAAAGCTGATGAGAGAATCTCAGTCTCCGTTGATCAAAATGTTTCATTTAAAAAATTGGAATACCATAAGTTTTGGTGAAAATTGGATTAACATTTTAAACTCTAGTTTAAACTTGATTCTTATTTTTTGGCGTGATTGAATTTTCCGAATTGTCTAAATTGTGGTAAAAAATTATGAACATGTTTTGTGTATGTCCTACAATTCATGATTCCTTAAGATCATATTATAACTAACTTTCTAAAAATAAATATTATCTAAACTAATTTTTTTTCTTATAAAAGATTACAAAACCTCAAACTATTTGTTTAGTCGTACGTTTCTTTTTTCCAGTTAACTCTAAAGTAATACATACACACTGTGTCTACCAAGAAAGTAAACACATTACACTAGATTTTTCCTAGTAATTCGAGTAATACGAGAAAGTATTTATTTGCATTTTCCTGCAAATTCCCGAAAGTAATCGGCACAAAGGTAATCTAATAATAGGGTTAAATTATATTATTTCTCAACGCTTTTCCAAAGAGACAGCATGGCGTCGGAAATTCCGAGTTGTGTGTGGGTATCCAGTGAAATTTTATCGCTTTATTTATGTTCTGCTATTTTGGCATCTGCTTCTAAAACATCACAATTAATAAATCTACACACAAAGCAAATACAAACAGGACGCATTCCGATCGGTGTTAGCGAGGTTTAATTTAAATAAAAATATTTCTTATCTGTCCCTGTTGACTATTCACATTACCGAATTAGTGCTAGTTTCGGACAATAAGGGTGGACAAGATAAGCACATTTAAGTAAAACTAAAAAGGGCTATCTATGTACCAAGCTTAAGTAAAAAATGTCAGCATTGTGAACGAAATTTAAATATTATAGAAATTGTAGACATAGGGACCTGAAACACACAAGGGATTTTGCGTACTCCACTGCTCTTTACCTACGTGATGACCACAAAGGATGATGTCAATAGTGATAAAACAAATCTACTACAGCGTTTGATGCATTTTATAACAGTCTTTGTCAAATTTGCTTTATCAAAAACATGTTTCTTTTGGGTTTCGTGATGTTCTAAAATTAGAGCCACCCCAATAGATGGTAGTATCACCAAATTATATACATCTTTATCATTGTAAATAAAGTCTAAACAATTGTCTTTTCTTGGAAGCATCCGCTGCTGATTATTTCATTTATTATGCTTTTTGGAGACTTCAAATGAAATAACATGCAACGACCATATGCTTGCAAAAGATAGTTCATCTTATACTTAAAATCCAATATTATATGCAGTGACGTAGCAGTCGAAACCATGGAAACTGCCAAAATGCTGTGTTATCATTGTCGGTTTGCCTTGATTTCCATAGTTTCGGCTGCTACGTCACTGCATATAATATTGGGATTTGAGTATAGGCGACACCCTGTTAAGGGTAAAATTTTAAGAAAAACAATTTTTTTTCTCAGAAAGGGTTAGAGTAGGATACAAAAACTTCTGATAAAAGGTATTGGAAATAAAGAAAGGAACACACAAAAAGTGTAATAACCAGAGTGTGGTGTTGACACAACGTCCGGTATGACCAGAAGTCGCATATTGTCGCTGTTATTTCATTTAAAGAGGGGGTCTCAGACAAACCCATTATTCAAATTTACAGGATTCTTTTCAAAATATTCTAATGGACGGTTACCCTGTATGTATACGTCCATAATATATTTCTGGTGGGGTTGTTAACAGGAATGTCAACAATATTCGCGGACCACCTTTTATCATAGTACCTATCTAAGTATCTATCGATCAAATGTCAATAGGAACTTTCATAAAAGTCATTGTAATTGACCTCTATCGGTAAAACAATACAAGTAACTCATACGAAAAGATGTAGTCGATTTTTCCACGAACGAATAGATTTTTAAATACCTGTGACGACCGTATGAGTTTTTCTTGGCGACATTTCAATGAAAGAATGTTTTTGTAAAAATAATCGTACCAGCAGAAAATTAGATAATGATTTATATCCTCTCGGGGAGAGAAAAAGAAGAATTGACAAATTAATTCAACATGGAGCTGCGCCTTGCCGTCTAAGATGCAAATTCGCAACGCCGCGCAAAGCATATTATCACACTGGTATTTATTCTTGCAAACAAATTTACATACAATACTGTATACATATAAAATAACAATTAGAACAGCATTCTAAACTTGGAGTGTTAGTAAAAGACGAACTCGGAGTTGTAGTCGTAAATGTATGAACTGGAACTCCTTTGAATATTAGATAAATTACGTAGATTGAAGATTAGACAGGCTGTAATTTTAAACTTAAAATGTAAATTTCTAACAACTTTTAATGATACTAGCGCTTTTACCCGTTAATATATACAAAGGTTAAAAACTGAGAAAGAACCTGTATGTTTTGGGATTCCTTTAAGGGAAACGCCTTTCAAAAAGGCAAATGTCTTCTTGGTTAAATCTTGTAACCGGGTCCTGAGACTAGAATTTGCAATGAACCTCGGTATGCCCGTTTTGCCCATGTATTGTAGAGCATAACGTTCTTATAATATGATGTATCCTATCTTTCCTTAATGCAAATTTTCCCAGAAAAGCAAAGTAAGTTGATTGAATTCCCTAAACAGATCCTGAAATCAAAATTCAAGATCCCAGGTATGTCCGTCTTGTCCAGTTAACGAGCATAACGTTCTTCTAAGGATCCTGATCATTTTTGACTGATAAAGTGAGATGCCAGTGCTCTGTAGGGTTCGTTGCAACCATCTCCTATAATCAGTTCATACTTTTGCTGGTTCATTTCTTTACAGTATTCATTTTCTTTGCTTCTTCGGCTTATTTCTAACCTTGGTTTTACGTGTATTAACAAACGATATTGACCATTAACTATGTGACTGAGACATCATGTTTCACTTACTCGTCAGAATGTCTTCATTATCCACAATAATGTGGTGTAATTTTATCATGGAAAATCTAAAAAGGAAATTTCCCAATTCCTTTGCTTTTGACGTAAACTGTTTGTATTTTCTAGTACCCAACCACTAATTAGCCTTAACATAGACAGATATGTTCGCATTATTAACAATTTTAGAATGTCCGTTATAGACATAGTATTTAAATGAATCATTTGTCATTCTGTTGCGTTGTAAATATTTGTTGTATGATTGGTCCCGCATCACTAGAGCAAAACTATTTTAAAATAACTTATACATAATTCTTATTTATTTAGGAAATAAGAATCAAAATCTGGTCGTACAGACGTACATCTATCAGAGATCGACTTATAGATAATGCATTTTCCTTCCATTTGAAATTTTTAGATATAAGGACTTACTGAAATTTGACACTTGTACCAGACTATAAAAATTTAAATTATACATAGTTGCTTTGTTTTTCTATAAGTTTAAATGAATTATTTTTCACTGTTAATCATGGTTACGGTAGACTTTATATCGTAAAATATTTTTTTTAATATTCAATGCCAATAATAATTCCAATGCAAACCATCTCTTAATTAAAAACAACAATTATGATGTTCATCTGACATCATAAAATCTGTCCCCATATTATTTTTTCCATAATATCTAAATGGCCATGTCATTCTCATATTCCACAGATTGGAGACATTTTGCAAAACTTAGGTTCTCCTTAAACGCAAATTGCTTGGAATTATCGGGTTTCTCCTCAACCAAAAAATACCTCTCGCTCGTTTAACCAGGAATATAAAATGTGTGCGTGTTCTTTCGCAGATTTTTGCGTTTAAAGAACCGACTAGCGGTTTAGCAAATAACCTCTATTGTTAAGTTGGCCTTCGGTAAGGTTATCTGAAACCCGACAGTCCGAATACATACTTAGCATAAAATTTGATACGGTTATATAGAATTCCTTTCAGCATTCGTAATCTTTCCGATGATATGCTGTTTTATACGATTGTTTTTTAATTGCCATTTTTATCAGGTTTATTGTCATTCCTTTATAAGTGTTAAGAGCTCTCGCTAATTTTCTGGTTTTTTGTTTATCCGTGTACCGGGAGTGTGAGAAATATCACTCCCGGTATTAAATGGTAAAGTTTTGATTTGAATTTTATCGGGTGGATGGAATAAATATGGTTTCTTAATGGGGGTTCTTTCTTCACCAAACTCATAGAAAAATATTCTGGAAAGAAAACTTTTTTACCTTATAAAATATTTAATGTTAACCCTTAACTAGTATCGTCGGGTCACTTTGGACCCGAGCTGATAAATTTCCCATAGTATTTTTTCCAAATAAGCGCGAAATAATCACAGCTATCGGGAGTTCTCCTAAAACACGCAGATGCGTTAGCATGAGTGGCAGTCGATTAATAGCACTCTAAGTCGGCGGTTCTAGTGTCTAATCTGGTAATATGTCTTAAAAGGTCCTTGCACATTGTTTTGTTTTTGGTTTTATATCAATAAGTGTTTAACTAATTGAAAGAACAGCACTTTCTTTGAACTAACAAAAAAAATTTTTTTAATAATTTACATTTTTAGTTTTAGTCTCGGTTTTAGTACATTATTATAGATCAGTACATTTTTATATAAGGAATATACAGTTTTTTTACTTTTGCACGATACATTTTTATGTTAAACTTTTGCAGCCAGCTCTTTGTTTAAAAAATGCTCTTACATAAGGATATAATAATAAATATATAAGTACTTCAATTTGATTTAGTTCTTTTTTTATACAGTGTCCGCAAGAAAGTCCGCATCAAATGGGATTTTTTTTTATTATTAGTTATAGGTAAAAATTGAAAAAGCAGTAATTTCTTGCTTACCTAAAAACCAAAAATGACGTATACTGAAGCAGCTGCACGACTTGCGTTACCTGTCAAATTTGTAATTTTTAATAAAATAGGTACAAAAATGCCCTTATTTATAAAAATATCGAAAAACTTTATTCGAGAAAGTTGTTTATTTAGGCGTTTTTAGCCTTTGTATGAAATTTTGACAGTCTAATAGAATTTTTATTTTTTGCCAGATTCTTGAAAATTTTGATCAACCCTCGTAGATTAACTTTTATACATCGATGTAAAACCATTTGCGTTTACTTTATTTGTAATCTTAATGCAATTTTGTGTAAAATTTTTGTTTCCAATTATTTATTTTGCTTCAAAAACTGAAATTGTTATTGATCAGTATGTAATGTTTGATGCAAAGTTTATCTAATTACATCAGTTTTGTCAAAACCGACGTTTCTCATTTTTCTTAAGTTAGTAAACAGATGTACAAAAAGAAAATATTAGGAAGCTTTCGTTGAAATTTTACTTAATTATTATTATTAAATTAAATTAAATATATTAAACTATATTTTTGTTGAATAAAATGTTTTGAGCGATTAATATTTATTATTTTTGATCCAATATTAATTAAGTAAAATTTCAACGAAAGCTTCCTAATATTTTCTTTTTGTACATCTGTTTACTAACTTAAGAAAAATGAGAAACGTCGGTTTTGGCAAAACTGATGTAATTAGATAAAGTTTGCATCAAACATTACAAACTTATCAATAACAATTTCAGTTTTTGAAGCAAAATAAATAATTGGAAACAAAAATTTTACAGAAAATTGCATTAAGATTACAAATGAAGTAAAGGCAAATGGTTTTACATCGATGTATAAAAGTTAATCTACGAGGGTTGATCAAAATTTTCAAGAATCTGGCAAAAAATAAAAATTCTATTAGACTGTCAAAATTTCGTACAAAGGCTAAAAATGTCCAAATAAACAACTTTCTCGAATAAAGTTTTTCGATATTTTGATAAATTAGGGCATTTTTGAACCTATTTTATAAAAAATGTCAAATTTGACAGGTAACGCAAGTCGTGCAGCTGCTTCAGTATACGTCATTTTTGGTTTTTAGGTAAGCAAAAACTTACTGCTTTTTTAATTTTTACCTATACCTAATAATTAAAAAAATCCCATTTGATGCGGACTTTCTTGCGGACACTGTATACTTAAAAAAAATGTCGGGTCAGAATTGACCTGACGATACCAGTTACGACTACTAAAATGACGATACCAGTTAAGGGTTAAGGGTCCATCCGACTCCATCCTCGCTGCTTTTATAACGTTTACCCAAAAAGGCTAAAAACTATCCTATTTGTTTTAAGATATGTTTGTGTGTGATTGTGATCAACACTCTTATTGAACTTGCTATGGCATGAATAGAACTCTAGCCTTAACGATAAAGCAGATACCTATAAGGTATGTTTTTTATCTTTCGCTGGCACTTATGTTATATCAAAAAATTGCAAATTCGTATTTTAATTATTCATACCTACTGTACTTTCTATTTAATTGTCTATATTTTTTGAATTTGTAAAATGTAAAATCATCATTTCGGTAAAGGTCCCTTTTAAGATTTTTTAGTTTGCGGTGAAATATGAGGTAACTATACCTTCTTAAATATCGCCTATTTTCGCCTAATTTGGTAAAATGGACTATTAATTGTAATGTTTAAAATTCAAAAAACACTTTCTCTTTTCGATCTAAGTTACGCTCATGAAATAATCTTGTCCGGTATGCGACTCATCATTTTGGTAACAGTCATTTGAATACGTGATATAGCTTGACTGATCTTTCAAACTGAAATGCGGCTGCGCGTACATGGCGAATTGTTTGTATATATATATAATTGTGTAATCGTAGTTTTAGGTAAGTTTTTTGAAATTAATTAATACAAACTGTGTGTGTGATGAGCAAAAAATTTAGGAGACAATTCTAAACCGAAAATAAATGCTATTTCTTCCTATAACATTTTTTTCGAAAATTGATTATTAACGCCGGAGTTACAGGGTGTTAAAGTTAAATTTTATTTGCATTTTTAAAATACATAAGTTACTAAAAAAATATTTCCTAAGATAATTTTTATCTTTGAATTTATACGTTTTACGTTCAAAGTATACTTTACTATTTTTAACTGTTTTTTTTTTTATTAATATAGAATAATATTGTTTTAAATTGTTATTTAAGTTAGGTAGTTACATTTTATCCCTGTAATAAACTTGTATAGTTGGTTGGGAATGTATACAGTGTCTGCAAGAAAGTTCGCATCAAATGGGATTTTTTTTTATTATTAGGTATAGGTAAAAATTGAAAAGGCAGTTAGTTTTTGCTTACCTAAAAACCAAAAATGACGTATACTGAAGCAGCTGCACGACTTGCGTTACCTGTCAAATTTGACATTTTTAATAAAATAGGTTCAAAGATGCCCTTATTTAACAAAATATCGAAAAACTTTATTCGAAAAAGTTGTTTATTTAGGCATTTTTACTCTCTATACGAACTTTTGACAGTCTAATACAATTTTTATTTTTTGCCAGGTTTTTGAAAATTTTGATCAACCCTCGTAGATTAACTTTTATACATCGATGTAAAACCATTTGCCTTTACTTCATTTGTAATCTTAATGCAATTTTGTGTAAAATTTTTGTTTCCTATTATTTATTTTGGTTCAAAAACTGAAATTGTTATTGATCAGTATGTAATGTTTGATGCAAAGTTTATCTAATTACATCAGTTTTGCCAAAACCGACGTTTCTCATTTCTCTTAAGTTAGTAAACAGATGTACAAAAAGAAAATATTGGAAGCTTTCGTTAAAATTTTACTTAATTAATAATAAATTAAATTAATTATATTAAACTATATTTTTGTTGAATAAAATGTTTTGAGCGATTAATATATATTCTTTTTAATCCAATATTAATTAAGTAAAATTTCAACGAAAGCTTCCTAATATTTTCTTTTTGTACATCTGTTTACTAACTTAAGAAAAATAGGAAACGTCGGTTTTGGCAACTGATGTAATTAGATAAACTTTGCATCAAACATTACATACTAATCAATAACAATTTCAGTTTTTGAAGCAAAACAAATAATAGGAAACAAAAATTTTACACAAAATTGCATTAAGATTACAAATGAAGTAAAGGCAAGTGGTTTTACATCGATGTATAAAAGTTAATCTACGAGGGTTGGTCAAAATTTTTAAGAACCTGGCAAAAAATAAAAATTGTATTAGACAGTCAAAATTTCGGACAGAGACTAAAAATGCCTAAATAAACAACTTTTTCGAATAAAGTTTTTCAATATTTTGTTAAATAAGGGCATCTTTGAACCTATTTTATTAAAAATGTCAAATTTGACAGGTAACGCAAGTCGTGCAGCTGCTTCAGTATACGTCATTTTTGGTTTTTAGGTAAGCAAAAACTAACTGCCTTTTCAATTTTTACCTATACCTAATAATAAAAAAAAATCCCATTTGATGCGGACTTTCTTGCGGACACTGTATATACTCAACTAAGACAATAAATTAAACATTCAAATCAAAGGGTCAAAGTGACGTACTTTCTCGTGAATGCATAAATTAATTCTTCTTAAAAAATTCCGACGAACTCCATGGAATATTCCTCCTTTTGCTATGCTATGTTTAGGGTTGAAAATAAATTAAAATGATTTCGTATTCATCATAAGCAAGCAATGTTATTTCAGCGTTTTTCTCGAAAACGGTTCGATTTATCGAAACAAAAGTATTATACCTTTTTTTATCTCGAAAGGTTAGGAAAATAAAAATATTCAGTCAAAATGCGCATAGTGTAGGACAACAAAGTTGGTACCATTCAAATTAAAGTATAGGCTCCTATGTGGCGCCCTCTACAAAATGCGAAAAAACGGTGGGCAAATTTATATTCCTTATCCCGAGAAAGCCCCATAAACGAGATTTCGTCAAAATATTATGAGCGTGACAAAAGATAATGCAAAAAAACTGCAAATAAAATTTAACTTTAACACCCTGTAACTCCATTAATAATCAATTTTCGAAAAAATGCTATAGGAAGAGATAGCATTTATTTTCGCTCTAGAATTATCCCCCACATTTTTAGCTTATTATTTCCGGACACCCTGTACATGATGACTGATAAAAACATGCTGGTAGTGGTATACCTATCATCACTTATTAAAAGCTCTATAAAAAGCTAAATACATCTACCTTATTTGCTGATTTAAAAGCAAAATAGGGACATCGTTTTAAATACTGCAGAGTCAAGATGGTGGAACAAAATCTCGGATACGAGACGCGGGCAGGATTCATTATGCAATATCATGTTATTCAGGATATATAGCAGATTTTTTACAGGTCTCCGTTCATTACAGAATTTAAATTTATTTAATTTGTTACGGCTATTCTTTTGGAAATTCATCGTCTTGAAGCATTGAAAATTGTAGGGGGGAATCAAATCCATTGGAAGAGCGATGACATTCTGAGAAAAAGACAAAAAAAATAATAGGAAAAGAACGTTAAGCAACTCCTACTGCTTTGGCAAAACCAACGCAACGAGATTCGTGAAAACGTCTGCTAAAATGAGAAATTATAAAAAACCAACTATCGTTTGAAAACATTTGGAATTAGAACGTTTGTTAGCCAAAGTATCAAATTGATTTGAACTTTTCCAATGACTGTGCAAGGAATTTAAACATATGACGGAGAGAATCGCACGACCGAGCATCTGCTACTGTTTTGACGATAGCAATGGCAACTTTTTTCTTTAAAAAGAAACTAAATGCATAACTTTGCTTGGTTTATCCAATAGTCCCAGGTCATTGGCAATACGTTAAGTTATGTACGACGCGCGTATATACATTCACTATAATAATAAATTGTAACAAATAACAAACGGCGAGCGAGCGATTCTCTGAAAATATAAAAAGATCGGTCCACATCGTAGGATATTTAAGAGTCTACTGCATAAGATTTTAATAATATGCTTTGTAATATTCCGGTAGAACGGTTAATTAAACTGAATAGGTACTTGACACGTTTTTCTACGATAACATAAAAGGCAAAGTTAAGATACACAGTGCCTGTCCCTACTCAAATAACATCTTACTACGCATTAGCCTATCCTCATCTCAGCTATAATATAATATTTTACTGTGGGGACAAGCAGTAAACATAAACCGAGTATTTCATGCACAGAAACGTCTAATAAGGCTCATCTTTGGATTGAAACCAACACAAACATGCAGAGAAATATACAAAAACACAAAATCCTCACAGTCACTTCAATATACATCCTTAAGTGCTCCACATATGTAGGTATGCAAGAAGAAACAATCGCAAATATCCTACAAGAAAGCTATCTATCTATCTATTTATCTTATAAAAACATTTTACACACTAAAAGACTTTTTGAATGCCTAAACGATGTCATATTTGTGTAAAAGGTTTTGACCTTCTAGATTTTTCTCATACATTTAATGTTTGTAGTCTGAAACTGCCTCCTAAGTTAGTTAATTTTATATAGTTTTATATGACGAACCTCAAATCATAATGTCTGATCCTTAGTAGAATAAATTTAATTTGAATTTCAAAGGGATTCGACAATTATGTTTCAGTGCTTTTGCATTTTCACTTATTAGGTACTTCTTAATATCGAAGTTGTTATCGGTAGCTCATACGTCAAGATTTTACCCAATAAATGTTAAATCTGTTTAACAGGCAATATTAAGACACGCTGGAAAACATCCTAGATCATTTATTAATGATATAGTCCACGTAGAATATAAGCTACTAAATTACTCGGGTCAGATAGGTTTTGTAAGCATTTTGACAAGCCCATGGAACTACAAGGACAATCCTATATCTTTGATGAATATAAAACAATAATTGTAGATTATAGCACCAGATGCCTAAGGTCTAAATTCAAATATTTATATTTCCATATAAATACGCGAAACGAACTTGCCTGCTCCTCATTATTAAATACAATGTCTGTACTGACATGGCGGCCTAATGTGTAAAGACCTATGCACAGATTTGAATGGTCGAGCCTGTCTGAGGGAGCGTCAAGGTAGGTCGTAATTTTCCATTCCAGTGTCTCCAGAGAAAAAGGGGACAAAGGACCAACTTTAACAGGGTCATTTTGCTTGAAAGATCCAATGAAATTTCTAATATGTGGTGTGTGTGATACAACAAACCACCCTTTGTTATAACGTTTTCTAGATTATCTGATAATTTTAGCGAGAACCTTCAGGTCTCTATGTTTAACCTCCTTTGGCATTCATATTGAAAGCCTTACAGAAATGTAAAAACTTATTAACTCTATGGAATCTCCGTTTTTCCTAGAGAACGACTCTTAACTACGTTTTTAGTCTGGGTAATACACAGAAATGATGCGTGCCAGAGCGAGAGAGGAGACGCCTTGACTGAGACGCCAGTACCATCGGAATGCGGTGACGGTCGAAGCGGTGTTGCCGTAACCCCGGCGAGATTTTTTGAATTTTTTATGATGATAAGCAGCCATGAATTCAGGTTTTAGTATTGGGCGTTTTGACGCAACGTTGGAATTTAAATTCTTCGGTCCTTCGAAAACAACTCGTTACCGTATGCAAAGAGAATCAACACAACTATTTGGAATATTATTAAAATAAATTACATGGCAAAAATAATGGTTTTAAATTGTTTTTATTGATGGTACCCTACAAGTTTGGATATAACTCCTTTTATGATCAGTGATTTTTGTTTTCTGCTGAGAGACACATTCAGCAGTGTTCAAGAAAACAAGATACAATAGAAACTCCAAATATATTAATTGGCATGCTGATGAGACCATTATTTTCAAATAATTTTGATGAATTTATAACATATTATTATGCTCAGTGGGATATTCCTAGAAGAGGCCATGGAAATTGAACTAGAAGATAAAAATATTGGAAGTTCCTGACGAAGCTCTAGTTAGGGGTGCCTAAGCATCAGTTTATAAAATTTTTAGAACATGGGAAGAGATACCCATAAAAGCGTATGCTAATAATAAAAATTATTAAAGATTCCAGCACGCTTACTTTAAGGGATTTGCATTTTAATCATCTGCTGACAAGTGTGGCATAATTTAGTTGATGTACAAAATATTTTTAATGTTGCAGAAAATATTATAGTATCTACTGTTGAACTAGTAGTAGGTAACGGTACAAATTTTTACCCATAAAAATAATCAAATTTCTACTATTCATATTTTCAGAATCTATTCTTTGCTTCGCTCACACTTGACGGTATAGGTATATTTAGACTAAGGCATCTAAAGAATTTGGTTCGGGAAATAAGACCATAAATGACTTAAATATAGACCCTCATCAAACCAAAGAATTTTAAATACCTCACAAAAAACGGTATGCGTATAATCCGTGACAGATATTTTATGTTTTTTATTCTTTTATTGTTTTGACAGCTGTGCACGGTCTTATAAAAGAACATTCTACGTTCAGGCATGCATATAGCTTTTTCTTTATACTCGTGATAGTCATGAACCATAAGCATGTATTAATATTGTAATTTTTTTTAACTTTGTTTTATCAACTTACAAAATAAAATTCCGGTGTAAAAATTAGTTCAATGATTTTTATTATTGATGTATGTATAATGATTTATCGAGAATAAACAATATTTTTGGGTGCTAAGTAACAAATTCTAAAGTAAATAATAATTTATCTTTTATCTTGTGTACCTGGGAAGAAATACTTAAGGAATTTGACTTAACATAATGTTTTGTAATTGCTTGCTTACCTATATTAGTATGACTGCATACAAATTATCTGAAAATAATTTAAATACAACCATGGAATCACGATAATGTAAAAGTTAATAATATACTCTCTCATATTGATGATTAAAAGGTATTTTATTTTTGTAACTTGTTATATTTACCTCTTTTATTTTTGGGAGGTACTACTTCAAGAGACATCACAGTTTGAGAGTTAAAGAGAGATTTAGTCTATGGAGATCTAGATACAAGGAACATTATCTCCACCGATAGTGGATGTCAAATCCGGACCATGTTCTCATATAAACTGTAATAGTTGGAAGAATCTATTTGATCTTGCAAATCACAATACCCCATACCCGGCTAACCCGGCACTGGTAACACAAATGCTTTGCCACTTGCACTTGTAGCCCTTTAACCTGATTATGGACCGGATGGAAGATAGAACCAATAACCAGCACAACGGAGCTACAAATGTATTCTAGATACTTTATTAAACAAAAGCCCTGCCAATCCTGAATCTTAGCAGAAATCAAACATAGTCTGTCAGGGTCGGCGATCGGTGTTCACCAGAGGGCCTGCATCATGATAAATGGCCTTTAATAGTATTCTTCCATTCATCTTCAGATGTGTCCCTATTTTCCCAGCAAAAATATGTAGATATTTGCTACATTAGAATTTTTTGTCGATGTAAAAAGCAGTGCGTGTACTATATCTTATCAAAGTTGACCAACGAATGAAACCTTTTTATTCAAATATTTTCTGTATTTAAAATAAAACTGGTCAACGACTGGTAGGTGGGCAATTACTGTCACCCCAACTATTAATTTATTACGTATCTATTTAATGGCTTTTCACATGCAACCACGTTTCTTATAAGCCTAGGAAAATATGTAAATCATATTAGTAGCAATGTTAATTACATACCTTGTGACTACTATGTAGTTCTTTAAAGTACTCTTTAGCGTGTGTGCAGTTAGTGCTTCAATGAGATGATTGATACATTTTTATTCTGTTTTTATAATATGTCTATATGCAAGTAAGACGTTGAAAACGGATTTATATTGATGCTGAATTTTGAAATTGCAGATACCAAAAAAATACTGGGACAAAGAAATTTGCTTTAATCTCCTATACATATTATTGTCAAGTTGCTATACAAAAAAAAACGATAATGCCAGCATTAATTCTAGAATAAAAAGCTGTAATTCATACCATATTGAGAGACATGGTAGGTACCTACCTATAAAAGATATTGCTGCGGAATTGAGAGTAACCAAGAAATACAGTGATAATCATGCAAGAAAAAACGAAAAAAATTGAAGATTAAGATAAACCCAGGTTCCGGTAGGAAGAAGATCTCGACGGAGGATGAAGAGTTTGACAACTTTCTAAGAGAACATCCATTAAAGACAGCATTAAACGCGAAAGAGGAAACCAATTTCCGCGGATCCTTCGTATTACGAAGCCTTTTGAAAACTTTCATCTATACCTTGTATATAAACGTATGACAAGGTGGAATCGTAAATACCACTTTCCTTTTCGAAAGGTTTCCATATAATAGTCTAGGATATATTTTGACTTTTTTCTTGTACCAGTAAAACTTTGACTAGTAACCTTTCAGAGGTATATTTAAAAATGCAGAATTCAATACCTTCCTCCATTAGACGCATACTTCAAACAATGTCGTTTCTCATGGCCGCGCTCTTTGACCTTCCTTCCGGGATATTACCTTTGCGACCTGAAAGGCTCTCGAAGGTATTCGACGGTCGCATACCACAAAAAGACGGACGCTTAACCAAGGGACACGCGTCTTTCACAGTACGTTGATCCGTCCTTTTAAAAACAGCACAACGCAACGGTAGGATGGACGAAGGTGCGACGTTGCCGACTTGGTCGTGATACTCTGGCGATTGTAAATTATAAGACCACTAGGTCACTACTGTAAGCCGTAATGTTTGTGATAGGTGTAATTGGAGTAACGATTGAATATCAGTGTAACGCAGTTTATTGCCCAAAGATTATGTAGGATTAGGGCTCCCACCATCAACTGGAAATGAAAAACAATTAATATTATCAAACGTTCAGTTACCCAATCAAAATATCAAGTTAGGAACTACTAGATGGCCATCTATTTGCGTTTTTATAAAGGTCTTGTCAGCTTAGAATTTATATACCTCATATTCAATGCAATGCTTTGGTGATAGTTAAAACCTTTTGGTATAAATTTGCACCGCCTCCAAGAAAAAAAAACTGGCATCTAAAAAATTGGTCAATGGGTAATTCGTTCTAAATGGTATTACTTGTACGAAACAAAACTTTACACGCTTCTTTATTCACCTATTAATTAATGCCCAGGTGGTTATACAACAAATAAATGTTGCACATCTTGCAAATGCTGATTAGTAAACATACTATAACCTAGGGTAAAGTGAAAAAAATGCAATGTTTACTAATTTACCTATAATACTACCTGCTCTAAATCAGGTGCATAATTGCTTAAATGTTTTGAATTATCCAAGTAATTATTTAAAATTATTCCAGTTATAACATAATACATAACTTTAAGCATATTAAGTCGTGTGTGATATTAAAGGCAACCATTTGGTAGTAAAAATAACACAATATAAACATTTGCATGATACAGCATTAATAATTACTTTTTAGGTACCATATTCCAACTAACAACTAACTTTTAAGTAGCCCAATTTTTTTTTTTCATCATGATGTTGATTAAAAATACTAAACGCATATTACTGTAAAATGTGAACTATGATTTAATCAAATATTTCGCTCTTTTTCTTTGTTATTTTTGGCACCGTCTAATATTCTAGACATTTGACAGTTTCCGCTCTAGTAGTTCCAATCAACTAGTATGGTTGGTTAATTTACCATCAGACGGTCAGCAGTCAAACTACCAGCAACCATTGAGGGTGATTTAAACGAACTGCAGTTAGGATGGGAACCTATCGGTTTGTAGGAAGTTGCCCCCAGAAAGGGGGTTATAATATTATAGGGAGGTTATAGAACCTCTTTTTCAAATAAAACATAAGTTAGTGGAAAACAGACAGACTAGTTCACCAAAACGACCAAGTAAATGACTTGAGCGTAAATAACTACTGAGTGCTAGGTCAAAGTATGCGGCTAACTAATAACTGCGTGGAATACCTACATGGTCATATAACTTTCCAAAATATTTAGGAAATAGAAAGCAACAAGACTCTTACGAATTTTGGACTAAGGCTCTTAAGTATACAAGTGTGGTATACGCATTTTAGGAAAAAAACTTTATACGCGCCGCCGCCGGCGCCGGGTAGAACTTTCACTAATATTTTATTACTTCAAATATCGTGTAAAATTGGTATACACAGACGAATAAAATGTTTCAGTATGGATAATATGAACTTGTTACGGGGCAGATTTGGTTTTAGGAATGTGCATTTTTCAAGACATTGCAACGTGTATGTAAGATATAGCTTCTGTATAATAGACCATATTTGAAATTTTTCTGGTAATGCAGCAGTTGCGTGTACGTACGGATTGCGAAGAATTTATTTTACGTAAAAAAAAACAGCCTTTATGGGCATCAGAACCGTTTATGTTCTCTTTATGGCATGGTTGCATTCTTTAATATAATTTCTCACGTACGCAATGATTAATAATTAATATTTTATTTTGTATAACATAAGCAGGTTTGGCCGTTCTTGTTAATGGACGGGCACTGAATGTAATTCATCTTTCTTTATTAAGTTTTTTTTTAATTCGGCAATGGATAAAATGTTCTATGCATATGTAGATCGATAATAAACTTGCTGCTACAAGGAATATCAGCTCAATTATGTTCTTTCTTTTTCAGATACACAAAACCACAAACTTTTGCTGATTGTATAGGAAACGAGTTACCCCTTGGATGGGAGGAGGGATACGATGGACAAATTGGTCCTTATTACATCAATCACATGAATCGTAAGTAAATCTTTCTTCAGGTGGAGTTTTTTTTATATACAGCTTCTTTAGTTTAATGTTGGTTAAATCAATATAAAGCACTTCCACCATCCGTACACTCCATTTTCTTCATGCCCTTCCCTTTATCATAACAAACCGTCAAGACCAAATGCCCAGATCCACCAGGTTCCTCGCAAATTCCCTAATGAAACCATATTAGGTACTTTCCACTTGCTTCTTTTAAACAGCTAAGCAAAGTAAATATCTTTACTGAGCTAAGTTGTTAAAGGAACTCTTCGCGAACAACTTCGTATAATCGCATGAGAAATATAGGAGAGGAAAAAATCTTTGTTGTGCTTTGCTTTGCTATTTAAAAGTAACGTAAAAGGAACTCGGCTATTTACTTTGCTTCGCTGTTTAAGAGAAGCAAAAAAAAGTACCTATTGCTTAAAGGCGTCGTTGGGTGACGATATGCCAGGCCATGTTCCGAAGCTAATCCCAAGTTGTATTTAATTTAGTCATAGTAAAAACTGGTGCAACTTGCGTACTTATTGCTATTTTGTTAAAAGCAAACACACATAAAAAAGAAACAATACTCTTGACGTGTATCGAATCATTAAATAACATCGACGCGAGATTCTGTGTAGTGCGAATGTACAGCGCAATAGGTAGAAACACATTTTTACGGAATGCAATCGTAAATCTAATTAGCATCATATCATAAAACGCATAACTATAACAGTTCACGTGGGAAAAAAGAAAAAAAGAATTAAATAAATACCAAATAAATAATTCATAACTATAATAATTATTCTATCGTCGTCTTTAATAGCGGATATCGTGTAGCCACTTACCGCCGTATGATGGCGTCCTAGTAAGTTATTAAAATTATGGGTTTATTTATACTGTTAGAATTCATTCTTGAATATTATAAAATGTATGTAAAAATGCGGTAGTAACCAGTACCGCTCTTGGCGGCAACTAATAGGCGCTGTTTTTTAAATCAATCGTCTGACAAGAAGATTGGTACTGTTGAACTGGGAGTGTATTCTTTAATTTACCAACCTTGTACTCCTGTACCGAAAAAATATTTCTACCTTCGAACCTCTTACAAATAAACAACATCGCTATGTCGTATGACATACCTACATATTATCATTTTTACAGCATATTTGCGTGTAAAAATTAAATCATTATATTAAATGTTTTTTTTATTGATACCCTATTTCCCTTATTTAAAGTACGCCTCAGCGTGTTTAAATCCCACTTTCAAAAACGCGCGTGTTTTAAAGTTTCCATGGCAACATCAACAACCCGTGAAACGTGAAGTCTAAATATGTAAACTTTTTAATTATTGATTTGACAGAATTACCTTTTGACGTCAAATAAAATATTTTTTTAAGCAATACACAACCAATGTCAACGGTGACAACAATAAATCTTATGTGACAGATTGGAAGTTATTTTTTGTTCTCCTCATTTTCATGACAACGACAGGTATATCACATCACGAATTCGACCATTTCACTTACTTACTAAGTTATTATACCAATAAGTGTACCGATAAAAAAAAAAGAATGTAAAGTATTCGTGGATAACTGGTCTTTAAAACACTTGCTCTATTTCAAGCACTTCGGCTGCGCCGTCGTGCTTGCAAAATCGCGCGTGTTTTAAAGACCTTAATATCCACTTATACTTTAATATACTATTCTATCAAGATAGGTAGTGTCAGAACCAGTGGTGGATTTACCAGAAGGGTCTAATAGCCCCCAGAGATAAAATTTTGGAGGCGGCAGCAATAAATTCTTTTGGCCCTAGCATAAAGGATTTTCAGGTTTTGCAATGTGTTTTTATTGACCCATGAATTGCGGGCCAAAGACGAAAAGCCCATCTGAAATCTACCTACCCGATAATTGGCAAACATGTCATTACTCATTACAATATACTCTATTAGTACCTCTTGCTCTGGGCAACAACGAACAATACACCTTTTAGAGACGATTGGAGACTATGTTAGGAAATGTCAATGATTTATTATTCCCTAATTTATATTGTACCTTACCCTACTTGTATAAAATTAAGTCTTGTGCGCAATTCATGGGTTTTAAAAGAGAGATCTTCTTGGTTTGATTCGCAATTCAAGTACACAATAATTATTACAATTAGGTAGTGGGTCCACAATTCGTAAACCTATAATCTCCAAAATAGTTTTACCTAAATAAATCAAAAATCTTTAACTTAAGAGCAAACACTAGTGACGCATTCGCCATTCCATTTTTTAAACAAAATTTCGTTTGGGTAGCAGTTGCCTACAATTTTAAGTTAAAAAAAAATAACTGATAAATTAATAAAAGCATAAAACGAAATTTTGTCCAATTGTACATTGTCAAGATGTACATACATAAATATTAATATTAAGAGTATTCAGTAGTGTTGGGATCACTCGAGTGAAAAATAACCTATTATCCGGTTTTTTTTAAATAACCGGTTATTTATCATCCACCTTTCCCTGTCGCGTTGTACTTAACAATTAATCGAACTGGCGACCATTTTTTTTTTTTTTTTTTTTTTAGAAGTCTAACGTATTAATTACCGAGGATTCAAGTGATTTACCGCATTCGAATTCTAATAATTGGCGGCACATGAATAGGTAGGTCACTCGAATTATAACCGATAAACCACCGCCCATATTAATATTAGAATTCGAGTGAAAAACCGGTTATCGTGCAGTTTTTAAAATCACTTGAATACTAGGTTATTAAAATAAGTCGGTTTTTCCCATCACTAGTATTCAGTGCGTTCAGAGTGTTAATACTTTTGTTGTTTTTTATATAAGATTGTTAGGATTAACTATCTTTTATTTTAAATGGCGTTTTCTAAATTTTAGAATCAACACAACTAGAAGATCCCAGGCAAGAATGGCGGGCAGTGCAAGAGGCAATGTTAAGAGATTATTTACAGACGGCCCAAGATGTCCTGGAGGTATGCAAAATACATTTTACATTCAAAAAATATGTCTTAAGGCTTTTAAATGATAAAAGAAAAAGTCAAAACATTTCCAGGTCTGGTAAGATGCCATTCAAATCTTACTATACTTTAAAATACATATCCGACAATGTAATACTAATACTTGCATCAAAATTGATATCTAACCGACTTAAACCCAATTAACAATAATTTTCTTGTGGTTGAATCCATCCGGTGAGTAAAATAATCATTTTGATTTTATTAATTGAATTTATTCCCATTGCCATGACGAAGGACTTTGGTATACAGGGCGTTTAATCCTGCCGCACAGTTTATAATGGCGTAAGCTGCTGTTTTACCAATACGTTCGTTCTTATTCTAGAAACTTATTATCCTGTAAACTCTACATACCAAAACTCGTTTTAAAAAAATTAATACCCAGAGGTCACTCATGTCTGCCGGCACGAGTCGAGGCTCAAGAATGTCGAGGTTGCAAGAAAATTTTGAGATTGATGCGCCTCTCAAATAATTTTGATATAAAGCTAGTTGCATATGGACGCAAGTCGCGAATTTTATTCTCATTGGTCGATTTAAAATTAAATTTAGTGAATCGGCCTATATAAAACTAGCTTAAGGAAAGTCTAACGTATATCAGTGAATAATTAGACAGTTTTCGTTGTCTTTTAAAAGCGATTCCGATAGCCGATATTTGACAACTTTGACATTTGAGCTGTCATTCATCGTTATCGTTACGGATAAGTGGCGGGAGCTAATGGACGGAAAACAAAGCCATAGCGAAAACGGAACGCATGCGTACTGACCATTTTCAATGACCAAATCGGAAATAAAGTTTGCATTCAGCATTATTATAGTTTTCTAAATTGAAATTTTCATACAACTCAACTGTGGTCGATACTGAATGTCCTGGCGATCAAGCACCTCCAAGAGAAGGGCATCATCCAAATCCGAATCACTGGATGAGTCCAATAAAAGCAACCTTTCGTCTATCATGATGTTTTAGAACTTTGGGTACTAGGAAATTAAAACCAAGCAAAAAGATAGCACAAAACGTATATGAAAATATGAACACAAACCATTAAAGATAGGTTATGTTATATTTGTTATGTTTACTGTCGAATTCGACTTAACGTTAAGCGAATTGAACGAAAACTATTTTTACGATCTGTCAAATAGCGGCTTCGTATTCGTATTCGTTATATGGTTAACCGTTTGAATTTGCCAATACAACGAAAACTTAGGTGGCGGTAGCGTAGTAGCCCCCAGACTGCAAGTTCGAAATGTGGTTTAAAACTTATTGGGTACATTTTTTTTACCATCAATCCCCAAACATTTTCAATTGGATTTAAATCAGAACTTCTTGAGCACCAAGGCAGACATGTTACGTTATTTTGGCTAAACCAGTTTCCTATATTTCTTGCAGTATGCACGGGGCAGTTATCCTGCTGAAATATAAAGTTATTTCCTTCAAAAACTATCGCGGCAGAAAGAAAAAAATTTTCCAAAATCTGAAGATATATATTACTGTTTAGTGTTTCACCAATATTCCAGCATACACCTGCACCGTTAACACTTTTCATACCCACACATTAACGGAAAAACTGGTTTGCTTTTTTTGTGTATACTTCTCATCATATCGGGAATTTGGTGGTCTATATACTCGAATCCTTCCATTATGTAGACTGAAAAGTCTTCTCGTCGGAACAGACAACATTTTGCCAAAAAAAATCATTTTCTGGTAAATATTGCATAGCATAGCAATTCTTTGTTCCTTATCACCATTTTTTTAAAACGGTTTGTATGCCGCTGGCGCAGCTGCTCGATTTCTTAATTCGGAACATTGTCTTACTCGGCGTTGCGCAGTTCCAGATGAAACAGGGAATCCTGTTATGTGCATAGCGGATACTGAAGTTTTAAATGGATTTTGCCTTAAATACTCCACCAAATTTCGGTCTTGTTTATTTGATGATTTTCTATTATTTAAACCAGATCCAATAATAATACCTACCATAGACTTCTTATAAAATAGACTACCTACATTGTTTATGCTTTAAAGAAATCCAAGATTCCAGCTTTCATAATTTGTATGGTCCACTAAAAATTTAAATTACAAATCCACCGGAAAGTTCTTAAAATACTAAATTTCTCAGTTTTTATTTATTTAAAATATTTGCCATTGGATGACCATTTGACAAGGTTGGAATGACATTTAACCCTAAGCGTTGTGCCGACCTTGTATAAAAGCAGGTATCTATTTTGTAAAAGGAGGGTTGCCTTTCAAAGGAATGCGAAATGTGTGTGAAAAGAATAACACTAATGCATAAAATATGGTTTCAAAATAACAGGTCAACCTTTTGACTCTTCAGAAATTTAATACTGGAATGTACTGGAAATATAATACCTTCGTATAAATTCCTTTACCCTGTAAAAGGACTTAACAAAAAGTATATTACGACATATATACAATGACACCATCAAAGTAAAGTCTATTCTATCTAATCCTATTATGTTTAAGTATTTTATCAAAAATATGCCCACTTAAGGGCATTGTCCCCGCGCATTAGTGGACGAGCTTAAAGCATGCATCATCTTCATATTTATAGCTTTTTTGAGTTACATCGATAATGCTTTTTTATTACCCACTTAAAATTCCAAAAGTTGAGTACCAGCTACCAGTGTTGTCTACTGCCTACTTCATATCTACATGAAGAAAGAACGGGCGAGAGAGAAGAGAAACCAAGCCTGTCGTCGTTCTTTCTTTGCCACGCCACATTCAGAGGCGTCTATGATGGGGAGAAATAATATTAATTTTCCATCAAAATTGTTTTCTGTTATATGGTTCGTAAATTTTCCTTTGTTTTGTATTATGTATTTGTTCGGTTTTTCTTTTGCGTGTTTCAACAATTTGTTAAGACAAGGCTTGTGATGGGAATGTTCCAGTGGTAAAGGTACTATTTATTAGAAATGTTAAAGGTGCTCTTCTATCTCCTCGAGCACATTCTTTAAAACCTTTGTTTGTATGCCATCAAAACTAGTTGGTTTTTTATTATTTAGATTTATTATAATCCTCCCGACTCCCTCTCTTGTAAAAGACCCTAAGAAGATGGTATTTAGCTGTGGTTCTGGAGTCGTTGGGTTCATTGAAATATTGAGTTTGAAGTGGTTTTGGATTTTTTTTTGCTATAGTTGCAAAGTACTTTCCAAATGTTTCTGCAACATCTTGTTTGTTGTATATTTTATGGTCATTTATTGACAGTTGTATGGGTTTGGCTTGTCGATTTCTATTAAGTTCTGTGTTTACTATGTTCCATATTTCCTTAGATTGATTTGTAGTTTTTTTTATCCTGTCCTGTTTGTGGCTATAGAAGAGAAGACTAGACGCTACACAAGTACCTAACCCTCTTTCCTCCCATGTTACGTCGACGTTACATTAGCCCAAAGGAGCCTACAGTTTAGCTCTGATTCTTAATCACAATTGATATTATTTTCAGCATTGTTTTAATGGTATTTTGAAAGACTTGACTTCTTTCTCATCTAAATCTATCACCATGGGAAAGACGTCGCTGGAGAGCCGTTCTAAATCCATTTGGATCAGTTTCAAACATGTATCATCTTCACATAGCTGAATCCTTTGATTAAAGGATTCTCCCGCAGCCGGGGGGTCACCGTCTCCGAATCGAATCCTTTCACGACTTGTACCAAGTACCAAAAATAATTAAGCAAGTTCAAATTCGAGTTACGGCGAAAAATACCCGGACGTCAATGTCCTTACTAACATGCTTTGGTATCCGCGTTTATGCCAGAGTCTTCACTCGGGGGATCTATTAAAGCGGGGGACGAAGGGAGGTTATAAACCGCGCGATGCAGCAGCTACCTGTGTTACGCCGCACGATCTCAGCAGGCCACTGCATTCCACCGATGACGGCCGAAGAAGGTCGAACGCGAAATTCCTTCGGCCTACCGCGCTTTTCTTGAGCCTTCAACAGGTCGACGTTGGCTTCGAGTGTCTCTCATGATGACGGTCTAAATCATCATCAAAACATTATTAGACATTTAAAGGTCTTGGGTATATTGTGATGGTAATTTTGTATTGATTTGGTCAATGTCATTATTTGACACTTTCAAAAGTATTTGCTTTGCTGATGTACCTAACATGTTTCGTCAACTGTAATTTTTAAAGGTTAATTTTAATTATTTTCGTTCATAAAGAAAGAGATAACTGACGGATATCATCGATAATCATACGTTTCCCAGTGACAATAGTTTTAGGGCTTCATTTTTCAGTCAGTTGGATAACCCTTTATTCCTATCGTTAGGTTGGGCCGGTTTCTGTCTTAAGTTTTTTTAAACTTTAAACGTTGTTGTTTATTTTTGATCTACCATAAACTAGCTAAAAATTCTAAATAGCCCTTCCTACGTTTTGCGCTACGTAGACGGTAGAATATACTCTTACTATAAACTGCAAACATAATGCATATGCATGCATTCCTCAAATCACCGCAGGCAGAGTTTTCTTTTAAAAACGTTTAAGTGGTAGTCGTACTCCGCCAACAAAAAATCTCAAAAGAAATAAAAAAGCATACTTGCGTTATCTTCAATCTCCATTCTTCGCCCCGCATCTGGCTTGGCCAAGGGTAAATTCCACATCGCGGATCAACAGTGGCGCATCTAAACAACCTAAAAAAACATCTATATCAATAAAGGCAATCGAAAAAATTTGAACAAGACTACACTGACTACGTACTTATTTAAATTATTATTTAATAAATTATATAAAAAATATAATAATAAGAACTTAACAAGACTGACAATAAAACAATCTAAATTTTAAATTATTTTAATAACTCTCCACTGATGGGTTATTCCAAGGATGATCTAAAATCGGAATTATGGACATAATTAAAAAGGTTAAATAACATTTTGTTCACGTTTGCAGTCCTTCTTTGGTTCGGCTGCCCCTGAGGAGGTAGGTAACGAGGATAAAATTGGATACCTAATTGCAAGTTTAAACTGTATTTGGAATACACGTAGGTTAGGTATTCGCATCATTAAAGTATACAAATTTTATTAACAGCTTTGTTTAACATTTAAACGAGTTCCGTAGCTAGAGCCAGACATTGCAACCGTTTAAACGACAATTTGCTGAAAAATAAACGGTTATGTATTGCCACCAGGGCTCTTCGTCTCCGATAACGTTTCTTTATTAAGTTGATATTAGTCGACGGAAATCTGTTGTATTTTGTTCGATCGCCCCCTTCAGATCATTAAATATTGGATAATTACATTGCTTGCATACCAGTACAAGTGGTTTTGGTTGCGCCTATGACCCTCTGCAAGAGTGCCAGCCGCGGTCGGTCCGAAACAATGCTCTCTGCCCCCGACCCGTTGGAATGCACACGGAAATTAGAGTGGCCCGGGCCCACCATCAACATCATCGGGCAGGCGGGGCGAGGAAGGACCGACAGGGTCCCGACCGAAGGACGAACCAAGGCCGGTCGTCAGAAAATCTACTGCTTCAGTCGACATGGAGATGTGGCCCTTGTGTTACGTGCACACCGCGCCTCCCGCAGTGTTTCGGGTTCATTCGGTACCCCTATCGAGAAATACCCAGGACGGTGTGCACACTTTACCATTGCCCAAGCCGTCGACCGCGATCGGGTATCCAGTAGCAAAATCGCATTTCCTAACCCTTCCCGCCTCGTACGTGGTCGGAAACGCTCACTATGGCGTTAGAATGGATGTTCGCGGTCCCAAGAGGTACCCCGTTGCTTACCCCACGGCTATGCCTGGCTTTGAAGTCATTGTAAGTGCAGTAGCAAGTAGTAGTAGCTTCGCGGTACTTAAGGCACTATCGCATAATTAATAGTCACCCATTCTATGTTATGTTGCATTATGCGGAGGTCTATTTATTTAGCCATTGTAGTCCACTCATTAACATTATTCTTCGAGGCACATTAGCTATTTCTTTTGTGCATAAAGCTATTATCAGTGAATACATTCAATTAACTAGAAATATACGTAAACATTAATAATATTATCATCGCCATTTCAAGATATTGTGCAGCTGGTGATATATAATATTCTACTGAAAACGTACGTTTTTCGGCGATACAAATTTCTGTTCTAAAACAAAAATTGAATATTTGGTCATTATCAATCTCTGGTTGTCCATCTTTGGAAATAAGAATTTTTTTTATCTAAAACACCTAAAACGTATGGGAATTTGAAAGGATCCAAAATGTTTCTAAGAGGTTAGGAAAAAAAGAGTTTCTTTACCGAAAGACGGTTCACCAGTAGCTGCAGAAATTTAGCACAGAAATATCATCAAAATTTATGGAGTTTATGATCATTTATTAAAGATATGATAGGACAACACAATTATTTAAATTATCTATAAATGGAGGATAGATAATAGTGTAATGAAAGTGGGTAAGGGGTCCAATATGTATATGGATAAAATTCAATATGACAAATGATCAATTAAAGTTGTGAACGTATTTTTGGTGTTTATTTGACAAGGTTTTTATTTCAGATTTTGTCGTTAAAACTTATCATGTTTACAAAATTATATTTACCAATTATATTCCTACATAAACTTGTTTAAGTATTTTTTAATTCAATAAACTAATAACAACGTCGGCGTCATATCCGAACCAATTTTATTATTTTTTGATTTGTCATTAACAAAATTTATTAGGTACCATAAAAAAAGTCCATTGTTTAATTTCAGTAAAAAAAAAACAAGTTTTTACAATTTTTTAAAATTCTAGTACATTCGGTATTTATGACGTACTGCGTGAGGCGCCACATTCCCTCTGTGTTGCAAGAGAATTTCAGACTTTTCCTAACTAGATACACAATAATATATTGTATAATTTTATCCGGTTTGGTGTATGGAATTTTTTTAAATTTTACTCTTATTACGATTCCTATACGTATAATAACTTTTTTTTTTATTATTGCAGGCCAAAAAAGATATTTACCAAATAAAGTCCCAGAGATTGATGCTGGCCCAGGATGAGTACAACCATCTGAATAATGCCCTTGCCACTCTGACGACATCCAGAACAAGCTGTAAGTTAAAAATATTTATATAAAAATATAAATTTTAATAGGTCTTCCAAAAAAGGTTAACTGCAACAAATTGTTATATTGGAAACGGTTTTGTTCAATGTGCAATAATCAAGCAGGTTTTTAAGGAGAGGGAGCTTACAACTCAACCTCATATTTTCCGATGGTATTGTAGCCTGCGGTGAAGCCACTAACAACCATATTTACCAACTAGAAACAGCACAAAAATGGATTTTAAAACTTATTTATAACAAGGATTTACTATTTCTATTTTTAAATAAATATGAGTTGGTCAATATCGATCACAAATACCCAACTCGTTACAGGGATAATTTGATGCGTGTTCCTAAGGTAGATAAAACAGAAACGCAACGTAGTTAGCACTTCCTAGGGCCAAAATTATTTAATCGTCTTCCCGATGAAATAAAAACTAAAGATTGACTTGAAATATAGCCTTGTAGATCTAAAAAGTACCTATAACAATAAAGCCTAACTAAACTGGTCAACAAAAAGATCGTACCATTCAATTTTTAGACCTATTTTCAAATTGCTGTAACTTTTTTAAAAATTAACATTTTTGAATGTAGTTTCCAAATTTGGAAGGCGCGATTTTTCTACTTTAACCTGTATTTCATTTATTTTTGGTAGAATCAATATTATTATGATACACAGGGCGATTAATAGAGTGCTGCAAAAAAACACAAACTTTTAGTGTGTGCCATTTCAGTGGTGATTTTTTTTGGTCGTTACAATATGAGTTCTTACCAAGGTAGGATCAATATCTCTAGACGTTTTTGCCAGTTTTTGGATTGAGGACCTCTGGCTTTAGATAGGCCAATAAACGTCAACTTTTGGTAATCATTGCTTTAAAACGCTATAACTGGAAAACGGATTGATGGATTGTAATAAATGGATAAATTTCCAAGGCTAAGTTAATGTCAATTAAACAATGAAGTTACCTATAGCAGCAATACGCTGTAACGCTATTCCCTAGTACTTTTTTGCAAATTTGGTGAGTAGCATGCCAAGAAGAGTAATGGAAGTTCTAGGGGTTCACAGTGGACCTACTCGCTATTAATTTTATTTGTTATTATTTTTTTTTGTTAAAATTTAATCAATTTTATTTGCTACCATTAATGTTGTTAATATTGTTTATAAGTGAAACACTTTGCTGGCCAAATGGCGCGGAAATAAACATTTAATTTTTTTAATGACTTTGTTGATTACCCCATATATTAATAAAATTCTCACCTTTCGTAAAATACGTAGGTTATAGGACATTTCCATGAAATGGGCTTTTTGAATGTAAAAAACTCGTTGAAATCCATCAATCCGTTTTCCAGTTATAGCGTTTTAAAGCAATGATTACCAAAATTTGACGTTTATTGGCCTATCTAAAGCCAGAGGTCCTCAATCCAAAAACTGGCAAAAACGTCTAGAGATATTGATCCTACCTTGGTAAAAACCCATATTGTAACGACCGAAAAAAATCACCACTGAAATGGCACACACTAAAATTTTGTGTTTTTTTGCAGCACTCTATTAATCGCCCTGTGTATCATAATAATATTGATTCTACCAAAAATTAATTAAATACAGGTTCCAAATTTGAAAACTACATTTAAAAATGTAAATTTTTTAAAAAGTTACAGCAATTTGAAAATAGGTCTAAAAATTGAATGGTACGATCTTTTTGTTGACCAGTTTATTAAAATAAATAGGTACTAAAATTAACATCGAATATATAAAATATATCTAAAGGGGGTCGACCTGAAAGCTGAAACCATTCTTAACATTTAAATAACCTATCGCTATACTAGAGGGGATCCCGTGCAAATAAAAACACTCAATTTTACAAAAAATTATTTGAATAATTTTATCAGGACCAATTGTTGAAACAAAAATTTTGCTGCCATATCCGATGGAGTTAGGATAGTAGTAACTAGTGCCGGTTGACACAATTCTAATTATATTACTTATTATCGATAGGACACAATTATTTAGGAATTGGAAACCTTAATTTGGTTTAAGGATCCTTTTGATGATGAATGATAAGTATTTTTGTTTTCCTTCATTTATTCTCTGTAACATTTTTCTTACAGTTGTACTTGTACTTATATTAATACTAGCGTATACCCGGCATGCGTTGCAACCCGGTGGTATAAATACACACCCGAACAAACCCGATATATTAGTACCCGGCATGCCACTTTCTGAAATTGCACCCGTGCGAAGCCGGGGCGGGTCGCTAATTATACATAAAAACCTTCCTCTTGAATCACTCTATCTATTAAAAAAACCGCTTCAAAATCCGTTGCGTAGTTTTAAAGATTTAAGCGGATATAGGGACAGACGGGCGATAACGACTTTGTTTTATACTATGTTAGAAGTCTGAACATACTTCTAATTTATTGTAACGGGTAACCCATACTTTATTTCAGGTACATGTAACATAAAATTTTGCTTTTGTACAAATAAATTATATTTTTATACAGGGTGTCCCGAAATTAGCTGACAATATTTTAAGGGGATAAAGTACATTCAAAAATAAGACTAAAATCCTATATTAATATACCTTCAAAAACGCTTCGCTATGGGGCTAGAGCCCCCCGAATTGGAGCTATGACAAGCAGTGTTTTTACAATATCTCAGAAACAGATTAGGGTATCAAAACAAAATTTGATACATGTTTTACCCATAGCTAGACGCAATAAATGGTTTAATTAGCTTAACTGTATTTCTTCCAGTGGCGTCCCACTGGGTAGGTAGTTGGGAGAATATTGCCCTAAGTTTTTTATTTGTAGGATTTTTTAACTTTATTTTAATTTTTAGAAGCCTTAAAGTCTTTTGTTGAAAAAAGGTACTCTTGTTTCATTGCGGTAGGGTGCACCATTTTCCAGTAAAATCGATTTTAAAATTTTCTGTTTTTTGAAATCCGGTGAAATTTCTAAGGTGTTTTTTGCATATCTCAGCAAACACTTAATATTAAAACATGAAATTTATTAGAAGTTCTATACTAGCGACAAATAATAATAATACATAATCAACTTTATTAGATAATGTGCCACTGGATTTACGTTTAGGACATTTCTTTTAACATGATGGAGCACCAGCTCACTACGGACGTCAAGTGCGGAATTGACTTGAAGAAAATTACCAGGTGGATTGGTAGCCATAGCCTGGCCACAAAGATCACTTGATTTAAATCCCCTTGATTATTATTTTTGGGGACACATGACTGGTGCTTGCTTAAGAATTAGTTTCCCGTGTGGTTTACAATCAAATTTGATTTGCAATTTGTTATTCTTTTTTGTTTTATTTTAAAACTGTCTTAAAACCTCCATGAAAATAAATATTTAAAAAACATAGGAATCTAAAAATATGTTTAATTTAAAAACGTTACATTCTGTCAAATTACAATAATAGAAGGTTTTATTAACAAAAAATTTAAAATTAAAAAAAAATTACAATAAAACTATGAAATTTAAAAAGATAATAGTAATATTTACTTAAGGCTCCACCCCGTGCGACGTCACTGAAAAAATATTTTAAAGTAACGTCCTGTACTACATATGCCTTGTCGCTAGTAAGTTTCATGTTTTAATATTAAGTGTTTGCTAAGATATGCAAAGAAAAACCTTAGCCTTTTCACCCGATTTCAAAAAACCGAAAATTTTAAAATCGATTTTACTGAAAAATGGTGAATCCTGCCTCAATGAAACAAGAGTACCTTTTTTCAACAAAAGACTTCAACGCTTCTAAAAATTGCACCTGAAGTTAAAAAATCCTAAAAATAAAAAACTTAGGGCAATATTCTCCCAACTACCTACCCAGTGGGACGCCACTGGAAGAAATAAAGTTAAGCTAATTAAATCGTTTATTGCGTCTTGCCATGGGTAAAACATGTATCAAATTTTGTTTCGATACCCTAATCGGTTTTTCAGATATTGTGAAAAAACTGCTTATCATGGCTCCAATTCGGGGGGCTCTAGCCCCATAACGAAGCGTTTTTGAAGGTATATTAATAGAGGGTATTAGTCTTATATTTGGATGTACTTTATCTCCTTAAAATATTGTCAGCTAATTTCGGGACACCCTGTATAATAAAAAAAACATGGAAACAATATTAATATATTACTTCGTATAATAGCTTTGGTCTGGACAGTAATTTCCAACATGTCAATTAAATTTTGAACGTAGCAATCGATTCTCGCTTTGGCATACTAGTTGAGAGACTGGAAATGACCGATCAGGAACGAATTTCTGAAACAAAGCTATTATAACGAGAAAAAGGGTAAGAAAAGGGTAAAATGTGGCGACGAAAAAATTATAGGTTGCATGTAATTTGTTGAGTTTTCGAGATCAAAAGAGCCGATTTTGATCAATAAATGAAAAAATGTTAAATGGGTACGAGTAAGGGTGCCGATGCCAATGTGGAAGTAGTTGGTGCGTTTGCCCAGGAAGCAAGCGTTCATGGTTTCGATCCTCGGCAGAAACTTACAACTTTATCAATATTTTTGTTCGCGGCGCCACATTTTTTTCAAGTGATATCACACACCAAATAATTTTTATTGTTATTTTTTTACGCAGCTGTAATTTCAAATAGCGTACTACACATTTTTATTAAACTTTTTATACCCTATTGTTAAACATTTTCCGTTTTTACAGTGTGTTCCATATCAAGTTCGATCAGCACGAAATACGACCCTGATCTACTCAAATCCGACGTAGCAATGGCCAAAAACCGAGTCTCTAGGTTAAGATCCGAGTTGGAGCAGATTAAGAATGAAATGAACTTTACGCAGAGGGGTGTCGAAACTTTGGCGAAGTAAGTAAAACAAACCCGAACAAACATTTTCAAACCTATTTGCTATAAGTTCTTTTAACATGTTCAATGACATTGTCTATTCAATTATCTTTCTGTAATAAAATCTAATTTAATTTTTTCCTTTTAGTGTTGAACAAAAACTAAGTATGGGACAGGGAACGTGTTATAACATTGCCGAAGCTCAAGCCATAATGGCCGAACTAAGAAATATTCAAAAATCTTTATCATCCGGTGAAAAAGAAAAGGCAGATCTAATGCAGTCGCTGGCGAAGCTAAAAGATGATTTGACTCGATTACAATTATCAGAAAGTTCACCAGATGTCTCCACTCTAAGTTTGCCTCAAGAAAAATTAAGTACCGCCTCACAAACAGACCTATGTGAATTGGTGCCGATTGGTACAAGATTGGCGGAAATGGCAAAAATGAGGCTAGAATATGATGAAGCTAGGAAAAGAGTGCAAAACATTCAGCAAAAATTAGCTGACTTGGAGGAGAAAGTGCAACCGGGACAAGTAGAATCTGACAAAGATAGATTATTGCTCTTCCAAGAAAAAGAACAGCTCCTCAGAGAATTGCGAAGTATAACCCCGCGTATGCGCTCGAAGGAAGAAATGGTCGATATTCAGCAAGAATGCAGACGGCTGGAACAAGACCTTAACAACGCCCTTGAGATGTCAAATAGGGCGATAGCCGACAGACTGAGACTACACGAAGAAAAACAGTTGTTATTGCAACAGCTTAAAGACGGTCTTAAACAAATGACACAATTGGAGTCACAACTTAAAACTCTGTCAGCAAGCACGTTATCAGTCAGCAGTAGTTCGAGTCTTGGATCACTCTCCACGACAAGTAGTAAGGGATCCTTAAGTTCAGGTCTTAGTTTCACGGACATATACGGCGGGCCGCAATGTCTCGGAACCACGAACATGGAGAAACCGATAGACATGGCAGACTTGCACAGGCGGGTTGAAAGACTGCTTAAAAACAACGATAATCCACACATACCATCGCCAGTAAGATCACAGCCTTCACTATCACCCAGAAGTTCACTTTCTTCAGTATCACCGCCTGTATCACCTCTGTACGAAAACCTACCCAGCTTACTGCCACCGCCTACATACGAACAAGTTGAAAGGGATAGAAAAATGCAATCGGATCACAAGTTGGATGAGAGGTTATTTGAATTAAGGCTATCCAATAACGGTAGTAACGAATATATAAATTATTCCCCACAGAGAGTTTCGATTCCGAGCTTATCACCTCTTACAGATCTTCTAGAAGCGCAAGCAAGTAATATGTCACAAGGTTCTGGTCTCGGAAGGCCGAGCAGATACTCCTATGAGAGCTCAGGTGACGCCCCCCTATCTCCAATATCGGAGACACCGCCTCCTATTGTAGATCAAGATGATATGCTTCAAGGACCAGCCTTATCAAGAACCTCATCTTCAGGAACTAACACCAGATCAGTATCTGCAGCTGTTAGCGACGAATCAGTGGCGGGAGACTCGGGAGTATTTGAAGCGTCGAATCGAAGAAGAGCTTCGGGTGTTTTCGGTTCCAACCTGGACACTGAGACAGCACAAGTACAAATTAAGCTAAGATATATTATAAACGAAGGAATGCTCAATGTTACAGTTGAAAAGGCCAGGAATTTGAGTGCGTTGTTTATCCAGGAGCAGTCACAAGTGTAAGTATTTTTATTATTTGTTTTATATATTATTATAATAGTTTGAACATTATACCAAACATAAAATAAACAAATTACAGATAATAAACTTCTTTCTTTTAGATATATAAAAACAGCTCTTTTGCCGGCGAATCCACCCCAAACATGTTGTACAAAAGCGGTGAGAGATCTAAGGAAAGCAAATTTCGGGGACATCTTTAACATTCCAGTTGCGGCAAACAAAATTTTCGCAAAAACATTACAGGTTAATGTTTGGAGTAAACCTGATGGACAGCAAGATATTTGTATGGTAAGTGATCTTTATTTTTGTCAGTTTCCATTAAATTGTTAAATATGGTAAAGGTTCAGTCTTCACACTAAAGATATTTATGCATAACATAACCCTTAACATTACCGGTATAATTTAATAATTTTCTATTATTTCAGGGTTGCGCTCAAGTAAGTTTAGCAGACTTCAACGTTCATACAGCAACACAAAAATGGTACAACATTCTCGCTCTTCATGAAGAAATTCGTCCCCCAATCAGCTTGCCTCATTCAAAACAAAATTCCGAGGTATCAATAGTTCGGGAGAAGCAGGAAATTGTGGACATATCATATAAACAAAGCGGGAAAGAAGAAAGTTCCGATGATTCGACAATAATATCTTCACAGACTAGTACCTTAACGCGAAACCAAGAGACTGTATTACCTTCCGCCATGAATTTAAATTTCGAAGAGTTGTATAATTGTTTAAAAAGTACGGCAGAGTATGATAGTGCAGACGAGTCAGACGAAGAAGCAGAAGAAGTGGTTGAAGAAGGAGTTGAAGAAGGAATTGAAGAAGAAATAGAGGAAGAGGAGGAGGAAGAAACTGCCTTAGAATTTCGTCCAAATGAAAGATTAGATGTCGTGCACGAACACTGTGACGACGAAGATAAATACTCAGACAAGCAAACCAATACCGAATGTGCCTTCTATCCAGAACAAGCCAAACACCTTAAGTTAGCGGCACAAGGAAACCTGGAGGATCGAGGGCCCATTAAAAGAAGCCAGACTTTCTCGCCTAGCGCACACGTCTCAAAACACGAATACATTTGTAAGCTAAACAGAAGCGACAGTGACAGTGCCATGCCTCTTTACAGGCGAGGCAGCAAACCTTTTGAGCGACACGCGGTAGAAAGGCGTTCATTGAGATTTAGAAGACCTTCAATGTCGATGGCGCAGCTATCAACCAGCAAATCTCAGTCGCACATCCCTCAAACGCCCAGAACGTCGATAGATTTAGAGCTAGACCTCCAGGCTCAGCACACGCGTCTGGAAATGGTTAACTCTGAACTGATTAGGTTACGGGAACTTAAACAGCGATTGGAAGTGGCCAAGGAGCAGGGCGATACGGAGCTCGCGTCTTATCTTCTAGAGAATCCGCAATTCCAGAATTTGATGGCGCAAGCTGAGAAAACCTCAAGAACGCCAGAAGAGAAGAAGGTGGAAAAAATGCTGAGGAAAGTATCCAGGGAAATCTATAAATTGAGGAAAACGAAAGCTGGAAATGGAAAGCCAGATGTTATATCCTTCAAGTAAGTTTAACCCCCGATTTTAACATTATGTCATCAATAATGGGTAAAAGTAAAGGTGGTCTTGATTTTTCTAAACACTTTTCTCTTAAAGATTAGTCCTCTCTTCAAATCAAATCAAATCAAATATTTTATTGGTGTTACAATACAATATGTATTTTCACAAGTCAAATGGAAGTAAAATATGTAAAATCAACCCAGTACAACAGATAAGTGTAAAGTATCCTTAATGAAATACAAATTAAACAAACTATTATTACAATAAAAAATTTCTAAGATCACCACACTAGTTATCTTTATAAATTACAAAATATATATAATATGTAGGATAGAAACATCAAAAGAACAGGTTTAGCAACTAAACAACAGTCATAGAGAAGCAAAACACATTAAAATTTTGACTAACACTTTTTAAAATGCATCTTAAAATACATGATTAAGGTAATCCTCATAGCTAAAGAAGGCCTGACTGATTAGAAAGCTCTTTATTGTAGTTTTAAACTCATCTATTGACAGACATTTGATGTTATTTGGAAGCTTATTGAAAAATTGTATGGACAGACAGCCGGGGCCGTCCCTGCATCTTTCTTAAAGACTTAGGTGTAGATTAAAAAACACATATTTTTATTTTACAGGGAAAAAATGGCCTTCTTTACAAAAACACAAACCACAGTGCCTTTTCTGCCTGATGAAAGTTGCGATGCATCTCGGGAGCCAAGAAGTGACGAGAGCAACAATCAATGTATTAGTAATAAGATTAGTAATGATAGTAGTAGTAATGTTGTAGGTGACAAGGAAAAAGATACGCCATATAGTTACGTTGTAGATAGGACACTGGGAGTCGAGGTTTGAAAAATAATTAAAAGTTTAGGAATATTTGTGTACAAACGGTATCTGTAACATTATTGAATTTATTTTTTAAGGCATTTTTTAAAGTTAAAGTTGAAAACCAGTTGCTTACGACCTCAGATATGTCTCGCAGGCAGGCAGGCGCAGCAAGCCCACGTAAATCACTACTAAAGGCGTAGCGAAGCAGGCAAGAGAAACTACTTTTTAATTTCCATCAACTCAAAACAATCGGAAGACTTAAAATTCAGTTTTTCTATGCTGTATAATTGGAATATCAATAATTTTATTAAAATAAATGGGCTTACTTTCAACTGTTTTGTGAGGTACAAAATTTCTTAACCTCTGCTTAAATATTCTAATATTTATTTTTCTAACTTATTTTAACTGTTGAAAAAGGAGGCGGTCTATAATAGAAATGCCTCGATTTAATTTCTAAGTCGTCCTTTAAAACAGTGCTTGGATAATCGGTTTTTTCTTAAACTTTTTTTTATAGACAAAAGGGATTATGACGTGTTTCGACCTTGTCTATATTTCAATATGAATTTTAGGCACACCATAAAAAATTACATTTTTCAGAGATGTTTTTTTTATTTGTTTTTAAAAGTTCGTTGTTGAAAGTTGTATCTTTATATTTTTAGACAAGTTGTATTTTTATATCGTTGCTGTGTTTCAATAACAAATAAAGCGTATTTTATTCAAAAAATATTTAGATTGAACTAAAATTGGTTTTAAAAAAAATAAGTGATGATAAAGAAATACAGCTGGCTCCAGTTTCTTCTATATTTTGTAAATTTTGAATGATTTAGGGTAATTTTTAATGGATTGGTGATTGCTGATAAGCTTGAAAGTTGTATTGGCCCATATGACAAGTTGATATTATCATTGATTTAGTACTTTTAGAAAAATGGATTTCTCGGCTGAGAGTATTATGTAGGTTATATTCTATAATACGCGATGTATGAACTTGTTATATATTATAATGACAGGCACATTTGGAAACATTTTATGGATGGAATTATGAAAAATATTTTTAGCAGGATCATTTCTGCATAATCGGTCACCTAAAAATTGATTTTGACATTCGTCACTACTCGTTTGGCGGGAAAGTTGTAAAAAATATATTTTATCATGAAATTAAAAAAATAATTAGATGACGAGACATCGAAAAAAGTTATTTGAAAAAGGCGTTTACATTTTAATTTTGTGCTAGTTTACAAAGTTTTATGCCAAAATGTCGAAAACGACTTTTTGGGTTATCCATCCATCCATCCATCCATCAATAAAATTTTTCCCTTATGTGGCCAACTTTATACTGGTCACTGTATATGTTAGGTCAAGCAGCAAGTTGTAAAAACAAAAATTCCTAAAATGTGATTAATATTTTTAACTTTTTGGGAAAAAACAATAAATTTATAGAGTTTAGAAACAACTAAATGTGATGTAGTGCCTTCAGATCTGAATCAAGTCTTCAATTGTGAATACTCAAAAGTTGTTCGTAGATTTACAATTTTGCACATCATACGCTTTCTTGTAAACAGTTTTGAACTGTACCCCTTCGCTAGACTAGATGAGGAGTAAGTACCATTTTACATAATAAATGTCAATTAAAACTTATTCAGAATATATTTCATTCATTCATTATATATTTCGTTTAACACTATTGTTAAGAGTAAAAATTAAGTTCTTTAGACGATATTTCTCTTCTAACATAGATGTTTAAAATTCGCCCACCATCAATTTCTGCGGCTACTAGTTGCCAACTTTAGAGATAAGAAACAATTTTCCAAATCCCGTGGTGATATTATGGAAATTTCAAAAATTTTCCAGGGGCCTATAATTTTTTTAGGGTCCTATCTCCAAAGATGGGCCCCCAGTAGCCGCAGAGATCGATGGTAGCCGATTTAACATTTTTATTTTAGAATAGAAATATCAATTTATGCAGCAGATGATAGATTGTCCTTAACTCGGAAAATTGGAAAAAGATATTCCAAGTTTAGGAAAAAGCTGTAAGTCTTTAAAAAAAGTTGAAATAAAAATTTTAATAATTAATTTAATACAGGGTTCCCCATTTAAAACGAAACAGGCTAAATATCTGGTTCCACGTTAATTTAAAAAAAAAACGCTTTGACCCGTCAATTTTTATTTCGAGGGGGACATCTTTTGCCTATATTGTCAATCTTGTTACTTCAAGCCCATAGGAGGGAGGGGGGGTAAGATCTAAATCTTAAATGGATACCCCTATTTTATATAATTTTTTTGGATTCTGCATAAAATTCTGAACATTTTTTAATAAAAGCATTATTAGTCTATACTAAACAGTTTCCGAGATATTGACTCTTGAAAAATGAGATTTTTGAACTTTGACAGCGTCTAGCTTTCTAACTCTACGTCTTAGAGTAAAACGGCTTATATGTCCCTATCTTCGATTTTTATTATCTTTCCAATAGTGTCAACTTCCGGTTAAACCGGTTGTAAGAAATATAGTACTTCCGGTTTAACCGGAAGTTGACACTATTGGAAAGATAATAAAAATCGAAGATAGGGACATGTAAGCCGTTTTGCTCTAAGACGTGCAGTTAGAAAGCTAGACGCTGTCAAAGTTCAAAAATGTCATTTTTCAAGAGTCAATATCTCGGAAACAGTTAAGTATAGACTAATAATGCTTTTATTAAAAAATGTTCAGAATTTTATGCAGAATCCAAAAAAATTATATAAAATAGGGGTATCCGTTTAAGATTTAGATCTTACCCCCCCCCCCCCTCCCTCCTAGGGGCTTGAAGTAACAAGATTGACAATATAAGCAAAAGATGTCCCCCTCAAAATAAAAATCGACGGGTCCGAGCGTTTTTTTTTTTAATTAACGTGGAACCAGATATTTAGCCTGTTTCGTTTTAAATGGGGAACCCTGTATAAAAGTACTAAGTCTGCTTTTAATGAAAATGCGTACCAAACTCATAAAATTGAAAAGAAATCGGTCCAATGTGTTGTTGGATGAATAAGAAATATTTTGAACTTACTACTGTTAAATAAAATGGTTTTCTACTCCTAATCTATAGGCTTCCAGATACAAAATGTTAAGTATTATAAATAAGTAGATATTCCATCTAATTACAAACTTTGTATCTAGAACGTTAAATAGATAACTGTTTTTATCTACAACCATAATAATAGGCGCATAATACTTGTTAATGCATTATGATATACATAATACAAAAAGTGCAATTATATATTTTCATAAACCAAGTTTTCGTAATAATCCGATCTCTTTTGAAATTATAAAAATTTGCGCTGTCAAAAAAAGACCAAAATGGAGTATTCCTACTTCACTTTTTAAAGTTATAAGATAAATCTTTAGAAACAAAAATGTTGGATGAAATGGCAATTTGGGATCTCTACATTTTATTTCGACTAAAAATAAGGGAAAATACAGGTAATTTACATTCGTGTTTTCAATTTTCGTAATTTAATTACGATTTTTTCAACAGCATACCTTGACATCAAACAAAACACCAGCGGTTTTTAATTAAAAAATGTCAAAATAAAGCAAAAATTGGTCTTTTCTTAGTCAAAATTTGGAGATTTTGTGGTTTGGCGCTTTTAAGTGGATGGTTGCAGATAAAGCAAAGCATTTGACTCGCGTATAATAAACCATAATACACTCCGATGATCATCCTCATTTATTATGGCCTACATTATACGCAAGCTAAATAATATACTATTACCGGATGGCAATAGTTATAATCATATCACTGTTATATTTTAGTACAATCTCTTTTTTACTTTGTTACCACGTTCTTATAATATTGTTAACATAATATTGTTCTTAAGAAGCTTCTGATGCTTCTCATGAATGATTTTTTTGACACTTTGAAAAAGCCATAGTCTTTTACTGTCCTATGCAAGCGACTGTAGAGTGTAGAGCCTTTACGGAAACTGTGATCGGATTAAGGTCATAAATCCTAAGCGTTCGGGAAAATGATCGTGTTAACTCAATTGATGTGACCTTATCACATAATTATAACCTTTAAAATACTACTTCTTTGGCACAGTGGAGTGTTAACTAAACAATTTTTTATCCAAACCCAAAAAAACCCAGGGAGAATTATTTCAAAACTAAAAAGTAGTATTGTAAGTATTGACCCAATTTAAATCGGATCACAGTTTCCTTAATGGTATGTTATGTTTCTTGTCTACTATGTCGGCAGTGTCCCACAAAAAGATATGCCTTACAGGAATATATTTTCCTGTATGTTAAAAATGTTTAAAGCAAGTACTTTTAGGGGACACTGCATATATGTGTATTTATTTTAAAATAGCTTGTGTAGAATGCGAGTAAATTCATGGTAGATATGAAATTTTTCCAAATAAATATTTAGACAAAATTTGGTGTATAAAAAAAGTATTTTTTTCTAATTTTGACAATAAACTGACACTTTTTAAAACTGACTGAAGTTTAGAAACATGTTTAAGGTCATTTAACATACGCTCTTCTTTAATTTTTACTAAAATATTTGTTGAAATTAGAAAAACCTAGTTCGTTGGGAAATAAATTTTTGGTTTTCCCGGCGTGTTATATAAATATTATGATATTCATAGGCAAGTAAAAGACCCTTATATGCCTCGACTATATTAGTCGAGTTTATTTTTGTTATTTAGCTTTCTTACATGGTTATTCGTGATTTTTATAATGTATATTATGTAAATAATAATTATTACAGTAATTTTAATGTGTAATATAAAGATAATTAAATGTTTTTAAAAAACAATATACATTCTTAACTGAAAATTATTGTATTATTCTAATTAAATATTTAATAAAATACGTTTTTAAGAAACATTTCTTTAATTTACCCATTGATAAATCGACGACAAACAGCTACTTTCAACTGATCTTAAAAATATTCAATATGGTTCAAATCCGGACTACACGCAGCCCAATCTAACCGTTGAATACCAGACACCAACAATTATTTTAAAGGAACTGGCTAATAATAATAACGATCTTATAAGTTGACTCAATTAAACAATGACATGGTATCTTACAAAAAATTGTAATTTGGTTGGCACAATCTTTTTTAGAAAATTGTATCTCTTCTAACTATGGAGATAACGATATCATTTAAAAAACAAAACATTAGGAATACATATGGACCTTTATCAAAAAATTATTAGGTTGAAAAGTAACAGTCCCAATTTTTTCCAAGGGGTGTTTAAAATGTAGGACAAAGAAATTAAATGAAAAATACTCCACATTGTCAGCAAATACCACTCTCTCGATACTAGCACAGAATATATAGCTATATATTCTGTGATACTAGTTTATTTAATTTAAAATCTTCCGTCGTCGAGAAATCGATGTTAATAGCCGAAAAATTAAACGAATGTAAATAGTGCTAAAAAAATTATATTACAAGTTTCTTTATATCGATACAGTATAGATTATTGTCACGACATCCGACAAAAACCATATCTCTTAAAACGGACGGCGAGGAAAAGCTTTCAGCTGGAAGTTCATATTCCAGTAGTTTTTCTCCGGAATGTAAGTCTATTGCATAGAGTCTTCCTACGTTACACACACTTACAATAAGTAATTTATTGTCGAACCTGCATATGCATGGAGTAGAAGATATTTCTGATTCTAATTGAAAAGTGTTTGATATTTTTGTGCTATCCTTGTTTATGGTAAGCTCGTATAATTTAGAGTCATGGCAGCCGTAATATATTTTATTTTCGTTGACTGTTAGGGAAGAAAATATATTACCATTAGTTTTTTCAGTCCATTTCAATTCTCCTGTTGTTGATATACCATACAAAACACCTAAAATACATAAAGGAATGTGTTATAATTATTAAGAGCATATAAAAGAAACCAGAGCGTTTGATTTTTGTTTATTATTTTATTCATATCTTCATAATGCTCCAGATCTTTTAATGTACTTAAAAGAATTATACATTGTTCACGATTGTATTCATTGATATCAGTATAAAGTGGTACTGTATCATTAGCTAAAGTAAAATATAGACCTCTGAGACCGGCTAAGGACGTGCAAGGAGTACAACAAAGAACCAAGAACTGAACCTTGTGGCACTCCACATTCACTGGTCTCTGAGCTACCATGGCCATAGACAGACAGGCAACTAAAATAAAAGATAAACTACCTGTCACGCACGGCCAAATAACACATTGATCGACTAGACAGGGCGAACCAAAAATAGGTCCATCTACTTTGTAAGACCAAATAATGGAGCCATTTTCTTCATTCAAGGCATAGCATATCCCCTTAGTTGTCCCTATGTATATTGTTTTTAAATTCTCACAATATAGAGGCTCGCCCCGAATACTTCCAGAAAGTTGTGTTTTCCAAAGCAGTGTGCCAACCTAAAATTAAAGTTAAGAAGAAAGGCCAAATCGTTTTATTTGAATACATACCTCTGTAGTTAGGCAAAATAAAAAACAGCCATATGAACCACAAATGATTGCCTTAGATTCTCTACATAAACATGCAGCACAGCTAATTTTTTGAACAGTATTATATTCCCAAATAATTTTTTTTAGGGATAAATCGATACAATACATCGAACCATTAGAACAGCCAATGAAAATAAATCCGCCACATTTTGAAGCACAAGGTTTTACTTCTACTTCTTGAGGTAAAGTAAGTTTTAAATATTCCTCGCCATTTTCTTTCAAAATTGCAAATATATGGGCAAAACTGCCTGCTGCTATGTAAGTTTCACCACTAAAAACAGAAACACATAGTACCTTGTCAAAGAATTTAAAAAATATATGTTGGCGAATTCCAAGCCAAAAAGAATTTGCTGTTTTTGAATTACCTGTGTTCAAAAACCAATGGCGAAGAATCAACACAACCTTTAAGATCATATCTCCAAACCACCAAACTTGTTTGTTGTTTTTGCACAAGCTTTTTCTTCTCTGGTTCTTCCAATACTTTTGCTTCCAATAATTTTCTTTTAAAAGGTATCGACTCCTCTACATAATTAACGCAAGAAAGTAAACTTTTATTCAAGATCAAAGTTACTAATTCCCCAGGAATACTATTTCCGGTGTATTCCTCAAACTCTGATAAAAATTGCATAGCCAGAATTGAATTGCCACCCAGTTCAAAAAATGTATATTTTCCCAAAATTTCTACATTATTCCTAAACTCAGTCTTTAAATAACGATCTAAAATACTTATAAATACATCCCTGAATTTAGGCTCTTTCACCTTTAAATTTGTCAAAGAATTTTCATAATATTGCTCTAAAGTTTTATCACAAATTTTGCCATGTTCATTTAATGGAAAGTGTTCCACTACATCTATAAAATCAGGAAATTCTGTCTCAGGAATGATTTTCAACAGCTTAACCCTTAATTTATCTAGCAGTCTTATTTTTGTGTTCTTAATAAAATATGTTTTAATCAGAATGAAAGCCAGCAACTTGTTATATTGAAATGAATAGACTAGTCTGCTTAAAAGAGTAATTTCCCTAAAAATGGTCTCCTCAAGCTTGTGTAAGTTGACTTTGTGACCAAAGCGTTTGATAATTCGAGTTTTTCTGCCTCTGTAAATAAGTCCATGTTTATTTAACTTTCCTAAATCCCCTGTTCTTACAACAAAGGGAAAAGTTACGTTTTCCTCAATATAATTCAGTAGACAGTATCGGGTGTGACTTCCTATAAAGAATTATATGAGTATCTTTAAAATATTGATGTTGAGAAACTCTTACCAATACAAATTTCTCCAATACCATTTGTTATATGATTATCATCATCTCGAATCTCTATGAAAGTGTCATCTAATGGATCCCCTAGTAAAACGTCGTTTTCATAGATAGACTTTAATGTTACTTTTGCAACTGAAGCCCAACAGGACAGCTCCGTTACTCCATATAAATTGAAGACTTTAAGGTCTTTGTTGATGTTATATTTTAATATTTCTTGAGGAAAAGGTTCACCACCAAATGCCAACGTTTTAAGACTAGAATTCCATAAAATAATGCCAATCTGTTCCTTATTCCATCTAAAAATAATAACTTAAGGAAATTTGCAAACCTTTATGACAAAACCAATACAATACCTTGCAAAAACGGATGGTACCATCTGTACAAAAGTACAGTGCCCAATTTTAAATAGGGCATCATATAAAAACTTTGGATTTAAGGACACCAATTTTGGGACGATTAGAAGCGGGGCAAGACAAAATATTCCCATCAAGAATTCTACTAAAGTAGGGTCGAATGTCAACTGGGTTCCCCAATATATAACGTCCCTATTCGATAATCCGAAATGCTTACTAAAAACCAGAGTAAAAGGCAAGGCAATAAAGCATTAGGAAATTGCTGTGACGTAGATTAATAAAACTACATAAGTATATGGATAAAGGTGTAGGTACTTAAGAAATTGGTTTAGTAAAAAAGTTTGTTGAATAGTTTCAATAACTTACATAAATTAGTTTAGTTTTAGTTTAGTTTATTATTACAAAAATGTTACAAAAAAAAAACAATTTTTTAAATTAATAAATATTACAAAATGATAGTAAATAAGCTATTTGATCACATAACTCAGATTAACAATACGCACTAAAGTAAATTAAATTGAACATATATAAGTATATAGGTACAAAACAAATTGAAGAAGAATGCACCTAGGTAACTGAATACCTGTATGTGCAAAATATAATCGTAATTCTTTATGATTTCATCAGAGAGCATCAAAATTGATCAGTAAGAGAGAACCATATTATATTATAAACATAATACGTACACTTCACCAGCAATAACTCGTTTGTTCAGAACTTATCAAGATATTTTCAATTTAAATCTCAAAAAATACTCTTAAAGGTTTTTAGGTTTTTATAGAGGTAATCTCTGCAAGCTGCACTAAATTTTTTCAAAATGTTTATATGCCTTATGTGTGGTGGCAAAAGATTATACAACTTTGGTGCCTGATAAAGAATTGAACGTAGTTTCATTGTTGTGGAGGCAAGTGGTGTCTCTAAGTTTTTTTTAACATTAGTTCTAGTTGGGTATGAATGGCTTATAAAGTTTTTGAGTTTGTCAGATTTGTGAACGTATATGCAGGCAGACAAACAATACAGTGAACGCACATCAAGAACCTCCTTTGAGTAGAGCAATTCAGTAGAAAAGCGTTTATTCTTTCTGAAAATTACCTTTAATATATAGTTTTGCGTAATGTTCAAACTGGCCAATGTTTTCTGGTAGAGTCCACCCCAAACTACCACACCATACCTAAGTAAGGACTCAACTAATCCCTTGTATACCAATATTAATAGTTGCTTATTTAAAATTTCTCTGATTATATAAAATTTATATATTAGTTTTCTGATATTTTTTGTTAACCTAAGGACATGTAGTTCCCATTTCAGATGTTTGTCAATTATTATTCCCAAATATTTAGTACTGTCAACTTGAGTTATAACATTATCAGTGTTTTGAATGTATAAGTTGTCATACTCAGGACGACTCGCGGATGTAAGCGAAAAAGCAATGTAGTTAGTTTTTGAGACATTTAGCGATAACTTAAAAGAATCCAACCAGTGCTTTATTTTGCTCATGCCATCGGTCGCATAAATCCTAACAGAGTCCCATGTATCCCCAGAAAAAACAACAGCAGTGTCATCAGCATATGATATAACCGATCCGTTTTGAGTTGAAATGTTAGTCAGAGAATTAATGTAAGTTACAAATAGGATAGGACCCAACACTGTCCCCTGTGGAATACCCATTCTTATCTGGAGTGGGTCGCTTAAAGTATGTCCCACTTTAACAGACTGCATTCTGTCTTGTAGGTAGTCGCGGAAAACATCCAACACTGCACCCCTTACTCCATATGACTCTAGAACCTGCAGAAGTAGGTCGTGGGGCACCGTGTCAAATGCCTTGGCCAGATCCAGGAATACAGCCAGACACTTCTTGCCACTGTCAAGATTGTTTGTGACGAGCTCACACAATTCGCAAACTGCGTCCGCAGTACTATGACCGCCCTTAAATCCAAATTGGCGATCGGACAATACTTTATTTTGGGTAAAGAAGCGTACCAAACGATCTTTTAGACATTTTTCAAATATCTTAGAAAAAGTGTTTATAATACTAATAGGGCGGTAGTTGTTTACATCAGATCTGTCCCCGGACTTGTGAATGGGTTTAACTATAGCCACTTTAAAAGATTTAGGGACTTTAGCTGTTCGAAAGATTAAATTAATGATGTGGGCTAGTGGAGAAGCAATATACATGTGAAGGAGTTTAATAATTTTCGAGGTAATACCGTCAGCACCCGGAGCGCAGGAATTTTTTAGTGAGGCTATTTGATTTATAATTTCATTTTCATTGGTTGGACTTAGGAACATAGAGTATGGTGCTGTAGATTTTATTTGCAGGGGACTAGGAGGCGACTTTATTTTGTCATACATCTTGTGTCCAATTCCAATAAAGAATTCATTACAGAAATTAGCCATGTCCAAATCATCCCTGAAACCGATATTGTTATTGGCTATTTTAAGTTCAATGTCCTTATCTGTAGTGCCACAATCCGAGGCTTCATTTATAACTTTGTAAATTTTCTTAAAATCAGAACCACTATTTAGGATTTTGGTTTTATAAAAATCATATTTACGTTTTTGAATTATGTTGTGTAGTCTGTTACGATAATCTGAAAAAGCCAATTTATTCTCTAAAGTGCTATGCCGGAGAAGATTCTTTTTCATTTTGTCCTTTTTCTTTATACTACTAATTATCCCGTTTGTAATCCAAGGCTTTATTTTTTTGAAACTTTTTCTAAAATATGTTTTTTGAGATGTAGATCGATTTAGGGCATCCAAGATTAGATTATTTAGCATTACTGTCGATTATTTAGCAATACTTACTTACTTTAAACTTAGAACATTATTTTCAATGCAAGAGTGTGGTACTCGAACTATTTTGTTTTCACCAGTAGAGCCAGAAGTTTGCACTACACAAAAAACACCCTTAAATGATAAATAGAGTCCATTGTCTGAAAAAGTACCATTCTTCCATAACTTCAATTCATCGTTTATTGAAAATTGTAATGTATCTTCCAAAATAAGGTTGCTTATTTCTAATGGTTCATGTTCATAGGACAGCAGCCATTGAATATTTAGATTCTGTACCGTTTTTGTTAGTGTTTGTGATGTCATAAACACAAAAGAAAAGTTAAGTTCCTGAAAACTGATTTCTTTTATTAATGTTTTGTCTTTTATTATTATTGTATAATATACTATATTATTGTATATATATGTGGGCAGCATCCAGCAAGATACTGATTCTTGACAAAATGGAGACAAAATAACTAAAGATACTTATTTATACCTAATACTGTTTGTGTATCTATCTAACTATGAGGGTAAAAATATTTCAAGCTTGGAAGGTGTATCTACAATGTTTTATTGCTTACTTACCTTAATATAACAGAAGGTGCAAAAAGATTTTTCTCCATTAATAAACCAACACAGATGTGATTAGTTTTAATAGATTTTTGCATAAACTCCCTGATGGTATCTGTATAGTTAGCTACCTCACTGTAGGTAAGAGTCTGAAGAATTTCATTTTGGGAACATAATATTATTGCAGGTCTTTCTCTATTTTCATTGGTAAGTAAGCTTCTTAATTGTAGTAATTTCATATTTTGAGTTCTGCTGCTACACTTTAAAATAAGTAAACTGTGAAGATTATTTCACGAGTTCTACTGTAAAGAAATCTCAATACATGACCATGATAACATAATATTATCTGTCCTTTATAGGCTAAGTGCAATAGTTTTACACTCTTTAAATAAAATTACACATTAAGGTAACCTATTCAAACTGAAAAGGTTATAATCGCGTAAATTAGTTACGTTGAAGAATCGGTTAACGTTTGCAAAAAATTACAAATATTTAAAAGTAACATACGGGAAACGATACCAATATTAAAATAAGAAAATAGATCAAATGAATTTGTTTGCCCCCTTTTTTCTTTAAAAAGAGGTAGCTATTTTCGGTGAGAACATAAAAAGACAAAAAAAAGTAAATTGAAATAAAACCATTGGAATATCAACCACGGTTGTAATAAAAGCTTACCTTTGAAGGAATGTTTCCTCTTCCACATTCAAGGCCTAGGTAATATAACTACTGATACACAGAACTCCAATAAAGTACTGATATAACGCCGATATATAGAAACGGCGGTAAAACTTTATAAAAAACAAATCGAAAAACGAATTACTTAACTGGGTAATGGATAATATTTAGCTTCCGGACTTTTATCGAAATAATAATATTCACACCAACTACCACAGAGAAGAAATAGGTTAAACCTCGCCTGACAAGAGGACGTGGTTTTATAACCAATTTAAGAAACATGTCCAATTAAATTGTCATGTCAATTTTTCTCTGATTTTAGTCGAAGCGAAAGTCACGGAATTTAAGGTTGAATTCTCAACGTCATTCAATCTATTGCCAACCTATAACCTGTTTCACGTCAATTTTTTGAGTTTATTATTTTAATAACTAACATTTAAAGAAAATCAATATCGTCGGTACATTATTTAGGTAGTATCTGATATATTACAAAAATATCAATTTATTTCATTGCTAATTTTGGGAGAATTGTATAGTGAAAGAACAATGAGTGACAATGACATAATAATGTTAAAAAAAATCTTACCCGATATTTTTCGCTATACAATTCTCCTAAAATAAGTTATGAAATTCCTTGAAATTTATTAAATATGTCAATTATTACCTATAGAATATCAAGTCGATAGATTTTCTTTAAATTTTGTATAAAAGCTAGAAAACATAAATAAATCTACGCGAAATAGGTTATAGGTTTGCAAGCATGTTGATACTCCCACCTTAAGGTAGGAGTATCAACATGCTTGCCAACCTATAACCTATTTCGCGTAGATTTATTTATGTTTTCTAGCTTTTATACAAAATTTAAAGAAAATCAGTATCGACTTGATATTCTATAGGTAATAATTGACATATTTAATAAATATCAAGGGATTTCATAACTTATTTTAGGAGAATTGTATAGCGTAAAATATCGGGTAAGATTTTTTTTAACATTATTATGTCATTGTCACTCATTGTTCTTTCACTATACAATTCTCCCAAAATTAGCAATGAAATAAATTGATATTTTTGTAATATATCAGATACTACTTAAATAATGTACCGATACGATATTGATTCTCTTTAAATGTTAGTTATTAAAATAATAAACTCAAAAAATCAACGCGAAATAGGTTATAGGTTGGCAATAGATTGAATGACGTTGAGAATTCAACCTTAAGTATTGCGACCTAAATATACGTAAATAATTGAATGCAGACTGCAATTTTTAAACTTTTTATATCATTCAACGCAAGTACATGATCAATCATGTGACTTAAACCAACCAACCACATCGGAGTAGTTATTTTTCTGGAAATCAAATATGATTATTTAAAATTTAAATTCTTGTAGTAAAAATGTAATATTTGAAACGAATTATATTTTAGTTTCACCGACCACACCAAACAAGAACGTTTTATGTCACCGACTGGAACTTAGACGAGGTACTGGAAACTGTCATTGTCAAATTCCTTTCTTTATTTCTCAGGCCAATTATTACCGTTTATTCATTTTATGAGTTATTGCATGACTATGCGATTAGCGGTTCTTTTAAATTATTTGCATAAGGCTAAAATCAAAAACCGATCGATCTGGTTTGTCCGCAAAACGTGGCAACGTCTGCCCCCCAGTGGTAGCAAATGTAAATGAAATATGACAATTTTGACGGAAATGTTAGGTTAGGTTATTGTGAATATCATAAACATGATACCTTCCTGACCTACCAAATTACCTAATTTAGTGTCAGGGTCATTGTATTTTACAATGCTGTAAATGTTCATAGACCTGTCATATATGATAGAATGTGCGCTATAAACAATGAGAAGAATGAAATTATATGTCTTATCTTCGCTCGACAGTCATTGATTATACCCACGCATTACCATTAAATTTTCTTGTGGTTTATGAAAAATCCCAAATGGAAATCGAAGTTAAGCATTTTAATATACTTTATTAGCATAAATTTAATCAAACATAAATAAAAATAATACTATTTGGTTTTTAAATGCCTATAAAAATACTGTTTATTCTAGGTAGCACAGGTCAGTATTTAAAATGCACATATTTTACATAATCAGTAGGCATCATAATATAGTGCAAAATGTAAATACCAGACACATTGTAAATGAAGTATTTATACTAGCGTTTAGACGATTAAAATCCAGCAATCCAAAGGAAGAGAATTTCCTTTCTTTGAAACATTTTTTAACAATGTGGGAATGGTATTTATCACACAATGTAAATTCTAGGAAGACTGTTGTAAAACAATAGATATTTTTTTGGCAATTAGTTCATGAAAAAAACATGTTTTTGTTTCATAAATAGGCACAATAATCCTGATATGGGAATTGTAAAATCTAATTATACATTTTTTATCACCCATTGTTTGTAAGGCAAGATTGTAAAAGTAATTTCTAAAAATACTAACGTATACCTATATTGTGCATTCACATTTCAAGACGTTCTAAAGGAAAGCTTTAAAAGCTCATACTTAAGAAGCAATACTAAATAGTAGAAGTAGACACAGCGAAGAATGAGACAATTAGTTGTAATTCAATTAGTTGTAATCACTATGTAGCAAAAAATCATTGAAAGCTGTTCAAGATACTAATTGAAAACGCTTTAAGTAGCTCTAGTTGCATGTTCTAACATAAAACCTTCAATTTCTGCGGCTTCTAGTTGTCCATCTTTGAAGTTAAGAAAAGCATTTTTTTTTAAACCCTTCTAGAAAATTTATGGGTGGTTATAAAAAAATTAAGTTTTCATTTTTTGTAGAGTTGGAAAAAAGGACTACTAGCCCCCAGAGATTGATGGTTAACGCCCTTGAGGATCGTTATAGTATATGCTATAGTATGTCGGTGCAAACTGGCCCCACTCTTCACTGCATCCTACACTTAAAATCCTAATACTATTAACGTGAGTGGTTTAAAAAATATAAAAACTAAAACTAAAATAAATATAATAAATAAATTAATATAAATAATAATTACTACAACTTGAAAGCTAAATTGTGACTGCTCTGCCATAATCTCAAATATAAAAAAATTAAGTTGTGACTAAATTAAAAATTAATCCTGATTAATGCTTGAAGAACAAATCACAAACTATCTAGGTACATGAACCTATAAAATTTTAGGGATCTGGCTAATGTCTAGACCAGTAAAAAATTAAAAAATAAAGAAATATTGATTAAAAAACTAACTTGCAATGCGCCCCTAACCCAAATCATATAAGCAAGACTAAATAAGATTGCATGTATGTTGAAAGCTTGTAACAATAAGGTTTGTGACATGTTCCTAGCTTCACATCGATCATGATCATATTTAAAATATAGCTACAGAGCACTGTGTGAAAAATAGGACGGGCAAATAAATTAAAGCTTAATAAAATAAAGGCTAACTTATCAATTAAGTACTTTTAAGTTAAAAAAAAAAGGAAATTTATTCTTCTGAATAACATCTGGGTGCATTTTTGTAATTGGATAACAGAAATTTAATTGAGTTAATTTTTTTAAAGAAGTTATGATCCTAGATAATTCGTCACAGCAGATGATCAATCAGCAGAATAAATTCTCTAACAAAAGATCAATAAAGAATTATCACATTAAAAATCTCTTTCGGGTGACTGATTGGAAGACCCATTTTTAAACCTCATATTTTCAAATTGGGTGATTAGGGTGTGTGTTCCTAAAAAATAAATGTTTCTTTTCAAAAATATTCTATTAATTGAGTTTTACTTCCTGAGCGTTAAATGTTACGAAAAAATTCAAAAACCTACCTGGCAATCCACCTTCATCATCTGATATTATATCACATAGTTCAGCCAATGATCTGGCTGGCTTTAAACTACCTCCAGCTGAACTACTATTATCTTCATACCCATCATCACTATTATTATATAGATTGGCCATAGATTTTGTGGCTTTCAGTCCTCCATTAAGATTACAGCTATAATCTTTAAACTCGTTTTCTTCTTCTAGCTGTAAAGCTGCCATTAGACTAGGCTGGCTTTTTCTACGTTCCTCTCTTAGCTGTAATTCTCGTTGTTGGAAGTCCAGCAGTTCCTTTTTCATTTTTTCTTCGGCAGAGATATAGCCATTCCTTAATGGCTTGCTTCCCTTTTCTACTATCATTTTAGCTGGTTTAAAGGCAGCATCAGAAGCCCAGTTGCTGTGATTGTTTTCCGTTTTAATAGCTGACATACTAAGTCGACCACGAGATTTTATAAACTTGTGCATTACCCCTTTTGTGCAGGAAGTATTTTGGGTGAATTTTCTAAAGCCGTTTGTGTTTGACCTACTTAACACTATATCATTGGATTCTGTTAAGGGTGTGCCTTTAGAGTGACCATTCACTCCATTTACCAACGCCTCACCATTAATGCTATTATCACTCTTTACTGTAGAGTACCCATTCTTTAACTCTTTTTCCCGCTGAATAGATTCTTTAATTTCTAGTTGAATTCGATCTAATGTACTGAGGTTTAAGGCACTCATTTCTAAAAATTTAAAAATGTTATAGTAGGTTAAGGTAATCTACATTTAAGTAGGTCTTTTATTTTAATAATATAGAACTGTTATGTGGTACCTATGGTACTTACCGGAAGTTAAAAGGTTTTTGTCTCAACAATTTTACCGGTGTATTAAAGAACGATTTTGACTCATAATAACGCCACTTACTGATTACAGTTATACTTTTATCACTGTTTATTTACGTTTAGTGTATGTTGTTAGATTAGCAACTTTGATGGCAAACCGTTATCAGATCATTTATTTCGGAAATAAATCCCATTTGATCTCGCATCTCGTTCTCGTGGCAGTTACTTTTTTTTGTTTTCACTCAATAGGCACGCCTGCCTGCTGGACTCCACCTGTCATTTTCGCTGTGTTGCCAAATTGATAATTATAAGAACTCTTGGCCCTCAATTATTTTAGTCAAATGACATTAAAATTTATCGGTGATTTATCCGGCCATGGCAGAACACTGGAGAAGGAGACCTAATTATTATAGTAATTAGTAATTATTATTGTCTTGACGTACATGACTACATGACAAATACAGCACTTTGGAATTTAAATTTAGTATTTGTCTGTTTCCTATTATAGTGAATGGAATAACAACAGTTTGTAATTAGGCGCAGCAAAATTAATTTAGACCTCTACATTCTCCATTATTACATTTACATAGGTATTTAGTAGGGATAATAAAAGTAAATTATTAAATACCTAAATTCACAAGGAAAACCTAATTGTTTGTAATCATAACTACCTAAATGTATTCCTGATAAATGATTCTATAAATTTGAATCAAACACTAAAGGTGAAAGCAGACAGTATAGTTTTATACTTTATATCGTGCTTTACATCGAACCAATCTGGCAACGTAGTAAAGAGAAAAGTGATTGTGATCGAGTGTTCTGTTTTTCTCTGACAGTCATAAAATTTGTTTACAATGGTTTTAATAAGACCAGAAAGTTATTCCAGTGAAAATACAGATAATTCCTATACTCCCTATAAATTAAAAAATCCTAAACGTGTTTTACATTTCTCTGATGGAACTTTGGAAGAATACAGCACTGACGAAGAAGATAACTCCGCCTTGCCCTCGCCCACCCAAGAATAGGGGTGTTACAGTGGAACTGGACCTGTTCTTTTGGAATAGGTATCATCTGCCTATTCCGCGTACCTATTACCTATTACCAGGTACCTATTCCAGGTCCGTTGGCACTGTCACATGTTTGATTCTCTGGTTTCATTGTTATTCTTTTTTCAAGTTGTCAGGTACAGGTACGATATAGGGAATGGAACGGCTACAGGTTTTGCTTTAAATTCATATAATATGTTTATAATATGGCGTATTTGCAGTTGATAATTTTAAACGTTGCCGTTACAAGCACATTGCAATAATTAAAATAATCTCGCTAAATAAAAGATAAAGGGAAATAGTAATAAATAATAAATATTTCTAAAAATATTGTAATAATTTATTGGGCAACAAAATATAGCGTATTTAATGTAGGATATGCAACCAGCAATGAGGAATTAATTAAAGATGCAACATATATTTTGGATGTACCTATGCCTATTCTTCATGTTTCTTTAAATAATAGGCCTCCGTTATAATCAAATCTTCCAAAAAAGTCTGGTGCGAAAAATATTAATCTGTTACAAGAATTTATAACGAAATTTAATTCGAACAATCGGAAACTGCTGGCCACGCTGGAGTTCTAGCGGCCTTCTTTAAAAACTCGTGTCGGCCATGCAGCCGGAATAGCGCCAATCGGCGAAGCGGCGTTTAAGTTTGACCTGGAATAGTTTGGACCTGTAATAGGTATTTGGAATAGGTTCGGGTTTGGAATAGGTACAGGTCCAACTAGGTACGAAAAAAAGCTATTCCGTAACATCCCTACCCAAGAAATCGTAGATCCGGTGCGTAACTTTGCTTTTATTATAAAGAAAAATAAATTATGCTTTTCACTTCTTATCCAGAGGTGGCTGCACTTCATATTATTTTTTACTTAATCTATTGTGTGATAGAGGGCGCAAAGCGGAAACCAGCCTAGCGCTCATAGCACAGGGAAAAAATAGACTTGTAGTCGCTGTTAGATGAATAAACTTGGCTGAACGGGTTACCTAAATTTGTATTTTGCTGAGCATTGTATATTTTAAATGGTATTCGAGAATTCTTGCTGCTTATAAATTAGTTATATATTTTTCTACGGCCACCTCTCATAGTGAGAAAAAAGCACGGTTAACTTGGCTAGAAGTGTTGAAAATGGGGATGAGAAACACAAAAATTGGGGTTTTTAGTAAACATTTTTGTGGTGGCAGGAAAAATATTATAGATTACTTGTATGAAAGTAATTTTCGCACTCTCGTAGGATTATTGCACTCGGCTATCGCTTCGTGGAGTGTGAAAAATGTCACTTTTAACACTTGTAATTTGATTTGTAATATTTACTATTTCACATAAATGCATGCTGTGATTTACTACTTCTATTAATCACGTCGAAAATCATTTATCCTTCTTGCACTTAACTTTTAAGTTCTATATTAAATTCATTTTTATTGCTTATATTAAAATAAATTATTCAGAAAGCAATGGAAATAAACAAACTTTATAAATGTAGTTAGTCACTTTAGCTTGTGTTTGTATAAGAATTCTGTAAAATAAAATTACAATAGGAGATCTATTCTATCGCTTTCTCTTTTCTTACTTATGCTATGCTGTGCAGAATTGCACAATGCCATCAACGGCGTATCCAGCTCATGCGTCTGGGGGGGGTTATCGATCGGCTAAGATTAGGCACGTAGCCAGGATTTCTTTTCGGGGGGCCATCGGGATCGCGTTAAAGGAGCCAAAAAAAATGCGCCGCAGGCGAAATTTTTTTGGGTGCCATGCCCTTTTTTGAATCATGGTGCTTGGTTTTCAAGTGGGAAAAATAAAAGAACACAACACAAAATCCTCAAGAAAAGCACAAAAACAAACCCGGTAATAATTGAGGTGAAGAAAATGTAATAGTGTAGGAAACGTTTAATGTGTTGCCTATGTTGCCGAAATAAGAGCTCGAGTTTCGGGAGGGGGGGGGGGGCTTTGTACCCCCTAGCTACGTGCCGGGCTAGGATACTAGATAATAGCAACTTTAAGGAGTCAGGACAAAAATTAAACAACGCTTAAGTAATCTGGGAGGGGGGGTAATTACCCCCCCCTTGTATACGCCGGTGAATGCCTTCCTTGGTAAGGGCCTTCTTGGTCTTAGAAATTACTCTGCATATCAATCATAAGATCATTGATCTTTTTAAGAAAATGTCGAAACATTGTTAGTTTTTAAATAATAATTAATTTATTATTAAAAATGGCGATTACTCTTGGCCTTGGCAATAGTTACGCTGTCAAATTTACGGCCATGTAAACTCGGTCTTATAACACAGAAAAGGTTTCGTTTACAGGTTAATGTTTTACACAGAGAAGTAGGGTGATAGGCAAGCGCTACCGCCACAGACGAAATACCCTGTCGTTTCCTCTCTAAATTTTTAATACTGGGAAAAGCCATAATGGTTTATTGCTGATATTTAAGGAGCCTGTTGCCTGTTTAGTTCGGAGTAGAATAGGTATATCTGATATATTGATTATTCCATCTGTATATAAATACGACTAAATAAAAGAATTTGTGTACCTATATACTGTATTTTATTATTTCTTTTAAATAGCTCACTTGAACTTTTTGCACTTTGTTATTTAGAACCTGAATAAGTAGTTCGTTGATTTGAATTACATTCGCTCCTATCAATAATTATTTCGCCTTTTAACGCACTTATTTTCAACTTACTCTGCTTTTGGTTGTATGTAGGGGAGGATGGGCCACGTTGAGACGATTTTTACATTTGTATTTTTAAACCCATCCCTATGAGACACACATAAGAATATTGTTACAAATTTAGTTTAATATGGTTTATTATTATTTGCTGGTTACAAGAATACATAAACAGGTTACATCAGTAAAAAAGACAAAATTAGCGAATATCTATATACTGTCAAATTTAATACCAAATATGACGTAAGCCTGCTGCCTCCTGATACCTTCACAGTTAGTGTTAGGCGGCAAAACACATTTGATGTTACTGTCTTTTATTAGAGCCATATCATGGACTTGGGGAAATATAAATGCATTTTTTATTTTATTACTATCGCGCAAATAAGTCACTTCAATGTCGGAAACTTTTATGGCAATCATTTTGGCAATATAGAATACAGACTTTTTATTATGGAATTCAACCAAAACGTAAGAGTTCGAATTCCAATTCACTAATAGATTCTGAGTCAGAGGAGTCTGGAGTCTGAAATAAATGAATTATTTTCCTCAGTGTCAGAAGATGATGATGAGACTGTAGCTGTTCTATTCGACTTTTTGGCTAAACCTAATTGCCTTTTTGTTCCTTTTTATAATTGTAGTGATTTTTTTCGTTTCTTCTCATTGTCTTTTTCTTCTATTTCTAATTTCTCCGGTGTATCGGTTACAATTTTACTCCTACCCCTCTGTCTTGACTGTTTTAACTTTCTTGCTTGAGCTTTGGGTTATCAGAATAGTTGTTCCGGACTTTTAAACTTATTAGGCCACCTTGAGACTTGAGACATGTCTCATTGTGGCCCATAAAAGTTTTCTCAAGGTAGCCCATTATGCACCTGAAAATAAGAAATGTACTAAAGTCAAAATCCTGAACATAGGACCCTTAATACCTTGAAATAATAAAAACACCATATATTTAATTGGTCGTAAGCAAAAACACAATAATCCATTTGCTCTATTTTTTTTTTAAACAATAATCGTCAAAAGTAAGTAATAAAATAAACTTTACCTGTCGAAATACACACTACTCACGATAAAAATTTTATTCGCACACAAACAACCACAACGATAGCACGAGAGAGACTGATCGCTGTTTGAGTTTGCCCAACGCGCTGCGGAAGTACTATATTTAATAGGCGCGTATTTCAAAAACTAACGGTTGTCTCATGGTGCACGCGTCTCAAGGTGGCCCATCCTCCCCTATCTATTAGCTTATTACATAAATTTATTGCATCTATTTTTAGTCCACTTTGTCTTGGGGTCCGTGGATGCTGTTTAAAACATGGAATGCCGGTACATCTACTTTGTCATTTATAGACTATTTAGGAGAGTCTTTAGCATCAATATTTGGCATAACCACGCCAAGGTAATATAATTTTACCTTCCACATAGACATTTAAAAAAAATTGGGAGACATCAGCATTATATTTTTTTTAAGTGAAAGTGATTTAAATAATATACTGTTAGATAATTAAAAATTATTTATTAAACAATATATAATGAGATTGCATCCGTAATGTTCTGGGTTCTGGGTAGGTAGTAATAAAACTTTTATCATTAGAAACTTTTAAATTTTGATTTTTGATACAGACTCTATTAAAATCGACCTTTCTCGATTACCACCTATGATCAGTACCTACCAATCTAACAAACTATGAACATTGTTCATATTTCCTGTTTATTGCTTAATAAGCTATTGGATATTGGGGATTGTGATTTAAGAAAAATATTTTAAAATGTTCATGCTGTAGATTAGTGTAGGTAGACATCCTATAAGTATTTAAACATTTTTAGATACTATTTTGAATTAGAAGAATATAAAAGGCGTAAAGCCAATGCGGCTGAAGAAGCCGATAAGGAGAAAGGCTGGTGTGACGAGAAAACTCAAATTGTTGATGTTCCACTTAAGGCAATGAATCGTGATAATTCACAACCAAAAATTGAAGCTGTTTAGGGTGTTTTAAACGTCGCTCGCGTCGTATATAATTACCGTTTAGCTGAAATTCTGTTATTTATGCTTTAGAGAAGTGAGCAACATACATTTTAAATTTTATATAGCCCCAATGACTGAAATGATCTTAACATAACATGTAAAAGAAATGTTTATTACAACATTTTGTATTTATTGATTCATAATACCTTGTTCACAACGGCAATGCTGATTTTTTTTTTAAACATGTTTTGTTGTTTTTATAACATTTTATTTTTGATATCCTATTATACAGGGGGCAAATGTTCCGGAACGGCTTAATTACAGGCGAACGAAAAGTGATATCGGATCCGGGTTTTGGGCAATCTATAGGACTAAAATTTTACTGTTTGACTATTTACCATATGTCAGTAATGTCACCAACTGTCAAGTGTTGACGTATTTTTTTTTTTTTGAAATGGAACACCCTGTATATTTAAAAAAAAAATTATAATTATTTTTTATTAAATGCACTATTAGTCTATACTTCATATTTTCCGAGATATTGACTCTCGAAAAGTGACTTTTTGAACTTTGACCGCTTATAACTTTCTAACAGTACGTCTTAGAGCAAAACGGCTTACATGTCCCTATCTTCAATTTTTATTATCTTCCCAAAAAAATCAACTTCCAGTTAAACCAGAACAACTATATTTCCTGCTTTCGAGTTACATCCGGTTTAACCGGAAGTCAGTGCTGGATTTACCATTAGGCTGAATAGGCTGGAGCCTAGGGCGGCAGATTTTAGGGGGCGGCAAATTTGGCCCAAAATTTTTTTTTTATCTTACAGAAATAAATGGTACAATCTTTATTCATGGTCGACGGGTAGTATTTTTTTAAATAAACCTTATTGTTGGCCGTGTCTGTTAATGGGGATAAAAAAAGGTAGTTGGAACTTTACTGGCTTTGCAGAAGGAAATTTCATTTTCAATAAAATAAGTAGGTAATCATAAATTTTTAAAATATTAACTAATTATTGACCAAATTTGGGCGTGGTCTCAAAAATTTCACCTGCAGGGGGCTTTTTCTGTCCCAAACACTTCACCTGTTTTACAACTCACGAGCCGTCACTGGTATATGGGCGGCAAAAATTGAATAGCCTACTAGCGGCAAATTTGTAAATCCGCCACTGCCGGAAGTTGATTTTTTTGGAAAGATAATAAAAATTGAAGATAGGGACATGTAAGCCGTTTTGCTCTAAGACGTACTGTTAGAAAGTTATAAGCGGTCAAAGTTCAAAAATGTCACTTTTCGAGAGTCAATATCTCGGAAAATATGAAGTATAGACTAATAGTGCATTTAATAAAAAATAATTATAATTTTATGTGGAATTTAAAAATGTAAAAATATACAGGGCGTTCCTTTTAAAAAAAAAAATAACGTTAACACTTGACAGTTGGTGACATTACTGACATATGATATAATAGTCAAATTTTAGTCCTATAGATTGCCCAAAACTCGGATCCGATATCACTTTTCGTTCGCCTGTAATTAAGCCGTTCCGGAACATTTGCCCAACCCTGTATATTTCCTCTTTTCTCTCAATAAAGTTCTTATCCTAAATAGGTACAGTATATAAATACAAAATGTATGATGTTTCATCCTACTTCTCTTAGTATTAAAACTGTTATATTTAGTAGTAATATATTTTATATAATATAAAGTTTTAAAGCACTGCTTTTGCATGTGCTCAATGTTAAAGTATTTCCTCGAGCTTGCTCATAAGCTGATGAGTGGCTAACGTTCCACAGTTGTAGGTTGTATGGAAGGAAGCCTTATTCGTTTTTAATTAATACATTGAAAAAAACATGCAGACATCAACTTAAAAAAATGGTTTTATTTAACCAAACAAGGACATTAAGCAGGGTATGCCTTGAGAGTAGAGTAATAAATCTGAATATTCCATCGTAAATTGAGGGGGAGGGGAGGAGATAGGAGGTAAAAATATTTTATATAATTATTTTTAGTAAATATATTACGTACTTGAAACAATATACATCTAAATAATTTAAATTTATATATTTTATATTATACTCTATAGAGTAGGTACATGTTAAGCGGGACACCTTGTATATATAACCTAGTAGCAGGCCAAAGACCCAAAGTGTCCTGCAAACTTAAAACGTGGACTTGACACTGACTGTATACTCAGGAAAAAATAAGTATTCGTATTTTTAAAATGAATATTCATTGCTGATTGCTGATAATTGTTGCGTGAAAAAAATTGTATTGTGTATTGTTTTAGGTTTAGGATATAAAACTGTTATAATTTATGACTAATTTTCCATATTTAGTAACCTACTTATTTTTTCGTTTCATAATATTGTCAAGTTTTGAATATTTTTAAAAAAGAACTAGATATAGGTATTTATTTCTATTTTTGTGCATTCGTCACTGCCTTGAAATGGGATTAAATTTTAGTTTTTATATTTTAATAGTTACCATTATATATTTTATATACTTAAAATTACTCCATATTGATGACAATAAAATAGAGATATAATAAGTTGCTTCATAAATGTTTTTTTTTTAGTTTTTAGAAAAAGGGCCACGCTTAAAAAATCGTTTGGTATAAATTTCACTGGCATAGCTATAATTTTAGGGGTAGGGGGGGGGGGGCTGGGTAAACCTTACTACAGCGGTGGAAAAAACGTTGAGTCACGCCCAAATTTTGCTAAATTTGGTTTGAATTAATTGTTAGGTACCTATTACTTATAACTAAAGGGCGGATTAGATGCACTTAAATGCAGCATAAATATGCGCATATATATATGCCTTGTTTGCCTTTAAAATATGCAGTTATTGGCATTCTTTCCCAAATATGCATACTGGCATGCAGTATTTCTTAATTTATTTTAGCAAAATGAGGTTAAGAAACACATTGTGTTCTAAAAAATTAAGTTATATTAAAAAAAAATGCAAAAAAAAACAAAGAAACATAAAAGTAAACAATTTTTTAACCTAAAATTGTATGAAATTTATTACTTACTAAATATTTTTTTAAATTTTCAACTAAAAAGGATTGTCTTCTATTAGTAAAAATATGTTTATAAAAAGTGAAGATTCCTTCAACACCTACTGCATGATGTGCAAGCTTTACTGAAGACTTTCCACCAAACTCTAACTCTGGGAAATTTTTAATCCACGAAGACATTTTCGCTACCTTAGACATTACAAATTTGAATTTACTATAGTTTCAGACTGAAAATACTGAAATATTTCGACAAACTAAAATAGAACTATATATTACAAATCGATATAAAGACAGTTTGTTAAGCAGGTAATAAAAACGCATTACTAAGTGATATAAACAACCCCTAAAATATACCTGTAAACCCCGGCGGAAACCCCCAAACCCATAAATACCTTGTGTATAACCAAAATGTAAATATAATTATTATAATCTTCAGATTGGAAAATCCCTGAAATAAATACCGAACTGGACATTAAGTAAACCTTTAACGTTTTAAATTTTTTGATAAAACCAAAAACAAAAATATGCTCTTAAAATAATAATTTCGGAAAAATAGGCATTTTATTATAAAATTTACAAAATATCCAAAAAATTCATATATATGCATTGTGCATATATTCCCACCTTTATTATTTATAGCACATAAAAAATTACTGTACAATAATTAATACAATATTTTTTTGGACCGTTTATTTTTAACTAAGCTGCCATGTAATATTTTAAGAGCAAACACTGTAGTGATCCATCATCCACTGACAAAGTTTCATTTCTTGCTTTTATTAACCTTATCAATTAATTTTTTTAAACTTAAAACTAGTACAATATATATATGTACTATACAGGGTGGAATTTTTAACTAATCCCTTGTAAATTTCTCTACCCTCAAATATTGGCTCCAGTATTTCTATTAAACGTTTTTTTCTATTTCACGTTCATAATAAGCTCAGTACGATACGCATTTGCGTATCGTAATGAAGCTATTTCGATACGCGTTTTTTTCTTTATTTGATGTTGGTAACATTTAAATGTTTTATTTCATTGACTTTCGCGGCCTTTGTGATTTACGAGAAAACCCATTTTTCGCAGAGGAAAAATAGCTTGATAACTTACTTTTTTATTCTGTGTGGATAACAGTCATGTAGGTATGTTGGTTGCATAAATCTATAAATCAATCTTTTGCAGATGCTTCAAGCTATCATTTTCTGCCAAATCCTATACAAAATTCAATCTACTAACCTTCTAATGTCGATTTTAACTTCAACTTTATTTGAATTTTCCATCTTCCCTATACTAAATTGCAATGCCGTGACGTAAAATCACGTCTTTTGAAATTCGAAAAAAAGTAGCAAAATCGCCCGAATTTTCGAACGCTCTGTATATGTACCGAATGTACAAGGATCACACAACGTATTCCGTGCAATTTCAAATCTCATATCGCTAAAATAACTTTAGAATCTCGTGGTGAAAATGGGTCAATAAATCAAAAAATGACAGTTTGCAAAATAATTTTTGTTGTCCAGAGGCTACTATGATAAAAAATAGTATTACAAACATAAAATTTGGACATAAAAATTTACAAAATTTGAAGGATTTATTTTCTTTTTAAAATGTATTTTTCTTGATTATAAAAGGTAAAATAGAAAAAAATGTATAAAGCACATGTTTCATAAGACGTTTTAGCGCACGTCAATAAAAAAACTCGCCACTTTGTGGCTCGTTTTTTAAAATAGACGCGTGCGCTAAAACCGCTTCTTATGAAACGTGTACTTTAATATACTATTAAGTAAGTAATTGGCTTATCAGAAAATAATAAAAATTGGTGTACAAGTCCATTATACCAGGACCTTCAAAAAAATACTACTACAATTTTGTTGTAAAGTGCATAGGGGAGGCGATATTTATATACATTATTTTTAGTTGATAGATTTTTTTTTTGAAAATTTCAATGATTTTTAAACTTTTTTTAAATTGTGGGTAATAATGTAATTATTAAAAACCTAAATAATTCTAATAAGGAATTGTTTTCATGGCAATTAAGCAAAAACTAAGATGGGGTTTTGACTTTATGTCGTGTTGTCAAATCGATATTGTTCCTATTGCCTTCTGGATGGCAAATACTTCTTGACAAATTTAAAGCAATTCGACTAAGGTATATTTAACCGGACTAACACACACGAACCTTGGGGGTTCTACCAATATATGGTAAAATATAATGAGGGTAAGACGGCCTTTCTACTGTGGTTTGATACAAACCTGCATGCCCTACAAGTTTCGTTAATTTAGTTGTATTTATCATCATAGCAAACTTGATATTATAGTATACTAGCGACCCGCCCCGGCTTCGCATGCGGGTCTAAAATGTGTTTATTTACGACATCACATTAGAAACCTCTAAATTTATCAGTGTTTCTCTACAATATTATGCATGTATTATACATATAAACCTTCCTCTTGAATCACTCTATCTATTAAAAAAAAAATGCTTCAAAATCCGTTGCGAAGATTTAAAGATTTAAGCATATATAGGGACGGACAGACAGCGACAGCGACTTTGTTTTATACTATGTAGTGATAGTGATTATTTAACGAGCGTATATGTAGCCTTCGGCTCGTGTTTTAAAATCTCGTGTAATATAGCCATTATACGCGAGTCAAATACTATACTTTATCTACGACTATTCAGTATTCAAAAAATTAGAAAATGCATTCAGAGCAACAAATTTTGTTACAATAGGATTTTTTTACATAACAAGGTAATATTATTAATGGTATTTCTTAACTAAAAAATACAATTCAACAATGTTAACAATAATTAAACAAAATACAATTACTTATTTCTAATTTTTCATGAAATTTATTGTAACATTAGAGCAATTATGAAAATGAATGGGAGCAGGAATATGATATAATTTTTACTAGTAATGGAAAAAGTTTCGGAGCTAACATTATTTACAGTGGTAGATGTAGATGGGCATAAATTTGACTTTATTTGTTTTAAAATTTTATTAGCAGCGTCTATTTTAGTTTTTTTTGAATCAGCAATATAACCTTCAGCTACGGAGGCCGATTTCCAACCTCCATGACGTTTTAGGGCTGTCATAGTTGCTCCTCTGTCAGGGATCGTGGATTATGAAATCTCATAATCCACGGTTGTAGATTATGAGTAACTATGGTAATATGAACCATATTATATATAGGTACTAGCAAATACATTATGCTTTTATTATTAAATAGTCTTAGATAAATCAATAAATTGTTTTACTACGAGAACTGTACAATAACGATTTGCTTTTAAAATTACCTACTATCTGCTATCTTTCTGCTTTAATTTTCTTAACCGTATGAAACCTTTTGGCACGCGCGCAGTCTCTAAAACAAAGTTAAAATTTTAAAGAGATTTTAAAGAGCAATTTAGAGGCATTTGCCTCGTAGTCGGGGAGTGCATTGCGCGCCAACTTTTTTCAAAAAGAAAAAGAAAGAAAAACGAAGACATAGAGACCCTGACCTAGCCCTACTATAGCTGGCGTACGCTGAAGCTGCTTCTCATTCATAATTAGTAAGACTTTTAAAAAGCGAGGCAAAACTCCCTGCCGTCTAAAGACGATAACTTTCGTTTCTTTGGAGCGCGAACTTCGTTTTAATTTATAATTTGTTTTTAAACGCCCGAAAAAGGCGGATTGGAATAATATTTGAAAATCGTGGTGTAAAAATAGTAAATTATTTAATATTGACGCCTTTTAATAGCTGTGTTTATTGTCACTGACTTTATAATACCGTGCGAGCAAATATTATGTGCATCAAAGAGGGCCTTGCATCTAAGGACGTAATGATTAGCCGTAGTAGTACCTGTTGGGTGTCAGTAACTACCTCAATTAACAATCAATCAGTTATTTCATCATCTTTGACAGTCGGTACAAGTAATTTGATTCATCGCCAATTTTTTCAATTTCTTGAACAATTCACACAATGGGCTTTACGGAACAGCGCAGAACATTCATGATTGAAGCGTATTTTCGGAACGGGGTTAAAGTAAATGGTGAGTGGCAATACAATCCGGGTTTGTACATGGACGATTTTCACGAACATTTTCCTAACGTTGCTTTTATTGCTGGGGATTTTTATCATTGCCTGAAAAGAACGTGGCTGTGTTTAGGGAAACAAGTTCTATACAACACAAAAAGGAGCAGGAAGACCATCTGTAAAAACAGAAGAACTTGTTGCAAACGTTCGTAAAATAATGCAAAATACGCCAACAAATTGTATAAGACGCCTGTCCCAAAAAGTGGGATGCTTATGAAACATGCAGGACTATTCTTAAGAAGCAGCTAAATTTATTTCCTTATAAAGTGCAAGTATTCCAAGAAATACAAGCCACAGATTTGGCCAATTTCAGCAATTAATTTAATTATTTTTCTTTTTGTTTCTGTATATTCTTACTTTGTTAATTTTGTAAACAACAAAAATAAATTGTGTTAAATAAATGGTAAAAAAATTAAAAAAAAAATATAATTTTACACTTGCCACAGATTTTTATTTTAACTCGACATGTTTCGCAATTTAGTTGCTTCTTCCAAGGAATAGCTACTTAAAAATGGTATCTTAGATCTAAGTCAAAGCTACAAAAAATAAAATCTGAGCTACTTCAGCTGAGTGTAACAAACGCATTTCAAAATGTTGGAGAAAAATCGAAATCTAAAAAGAAAATTTTTTAAGAAGGCTTACAAGTATGCAAGGCTTTGGTCGCAGCAAACATACCTTTAAAAAAATTGCAAAATCCGCAATTTAGAGGATTTTTGCAAACATTTTGTAAATAAACCGTTCCCGACGAGTCCACGCTGCAGTGGTGGATTTACCAGTAGGCTGGAGCCTAGGGCGGCAGATTTTAGGGGGCGGCAAATTTGGCCCAAATTTTTTTTTTATCTTACAGAAATTAAAAAAAAAACATTATTATATACACAAAGAAACGAGTGACAAAAATTTTAATATTTTAGTAATGCACACTATACTTATACTGAACACTCTTACGTCCGTAATCCGTAGGTATATAAAATATTACTAAAATATAGGTACTTATGCGATCATGAGTTTTTAAAATATTTCAATAGCGTTTCAATAAATTTTAATTTAGTACCTTTATCCATTTTTTAAATTAAATGGGTACTACTTTAAACTATAAAAATGACATTTAACGTGTAATATGTTTCAACATTTAAATATTTATTTTCTACTAGGTACATATGTATTGACACAGACCACCACCAAATTGGCCTTTTTTATTTTTTTTATCTTATTTCATTTTCAATAAAATTAGTAGGTAATCCTAAATTTTTAAAATATTTACCAAAAATTATTGACCAAATTTGGGCGTGGTCTTAAAATTTTTCATCGCATTCGCATTTCGCCTGCAGCGGGCTTGTTCTTTCCCGAACACTTCACCTGTTTGACAACTCACGAGCCGTCACTGGTAGGGGCGGCAAAAATTGAATAGCCGACTAGCGGCAAATTTGTAAATCCGCCACTGCCACGCTGAGAAAGAAGAATGCCCATTCAATATACGAAACCGTTGTAGCAGAAATTAGAGCTTTACTGGAAAAATATTTAGTAATCCTTTAGTAGCCTTTTATACAATTTTAGGTTAACAAATTGTTTACTTTTTTTAAAAAATAGCAAATTTTTTTTATAACCCAACTGTGCTTCTTTACCTTATTTTACTGTAATTAATTAAGAAATATTGTACATATGGTAAAAAAATGCAAATAACTGCATATTGTAAAGGCAAACAAGGCATCATATTTTATACGCGCATATTTTGGCTGAATTTAAGTGCCTAATATTTTGCTATGGGGAATATTTTTGCCGTGTACCTACGTTTAAAAAATAGGACATAAAATATTGGTGTACCTTCACGATATATTTTTATACATTACCTATACCTACCCCTGTACATTCTATCCGCAGAAACTGCACCATCTGATCCGCCGTCCGCCCTAATTAATCATCCCCGACATTGAGAGCGTTTCGTTGTCGTTGGGGGTTATTTATCACACGAGCCGGCCGCCCACCACCCCCTTCTTGCGGTCCCTGGTCCAGGGTAATTACCCGTCGGATAGCCACGCCCCTTCGGCCAATGGGAGAGCCCCATTGCCCACCCTTACGAGCTCCTATCGATCGGATTGGGTGCGCATGTGTCCCGAACGCTGAAAGGGACACTGGCCGGTCGAGCACGTGCGATACGTGTGTATTGGACGCGAGATGTGGGATTAGGGGGGTGAGTTTTAAGGGCGGGAGGGAACGCGGTGGAACAGCTCGGTCGATAGCCTTGAGCGTTGAGGATTGTTGAGAATAGAGGGTGGTTTTTTGTAAATGTAAATGGTTAAATAGGGTTTTTGCATTACTGAAGAATAATCCCTTGAGTAACTATACCTATATAGTTTTTAAAGTATAATGACGTTTTTTTAGTGTGTATTAAATATTTTAACTAAAACCTACACCTAACGTAACAGTCGAACGCTCTGCCATTTGCCGTACGGAGACTGAAATTCTCTCACCAACTTCGGTCATATAACTTATTGTCCTTCTTTGGGGAGGGGGTTTTTAAGGGAAAGGAACTCACTTATGACCACTGAACATTATAATTCGTTTTTATATTTAATTCATGCCTCGTCAACATATAGCCCCCATCCGCAGGAATTGATATGAGACCTCTAAACAGTCCAACTTTTCAATTTTAAAAACGTTGTGGGCACATCGCTAAACATTTTTTTCTTATAGTATTTATGATATAGATACAATCATGTTTTTATATATAGGGTAGGTATCCCAAAAATTCCTGAATATGGGATATCGATATGTAAAAAAATCAAGGATACTTTATTTGCCCTTAATGCGTTTACCTGTAGGTTTGCCCTCAACCCTTAATAAGAAACCAACTCCCCTCAAAATGGACGTATCTCCATTACAAAATAACATTAATTTAATTCATAAAGGGTATACAATAATATATCTAGATAGGTAATTCTAAAAAAACATTATAGGTATCCTTGAATTTCATTTTTTTTGCAAGCGATAGATAATACACTTAATTCTCGTTATGATATAAGATCAAGAGATAATCTAAGATCTAAGCTAACCTATATACCTATAGTTACAAATTCGACAAATTCAATTGGGTGCAGTCAATGCAACAATAAAAAAGTTCCTTAAGGCATGCACATAATTCAATACTGAATAATTTGGTAAAATAAAAATTCCGATAATTTCCGGAGATATAAAAAAAAGAAAAAACAAAAATTGATTATTTTGAAAAAAGAAGAGCACTTTTTCAAGTCACTTTTTATGCTTTTCTACATTTTCTACAGTGCAGGACATAAATTAAGTTCACGCCACTATTGAATTATAGGGCTAGGCCTGGCACGGGTCACATTATTCTCTACCTGGACAGACCCTACAGTGCCCTTAAGGTTGTAAGGGTCATTCGACTAGGATTGCTAATGTGTGTGTTGTGATAATATGTGGACTGGAAAGGAGGGCCCTAAATAAATCAATATAGGACCTACCTAATTTAATTAAATAAAACACTATTCATATTTTGGGACAACTTAAAATGTTAATAGTCGTACCCAAACAAAACAATAATTCTGAGAGTAATTTTAATCCCGACCAAGAACCCGAAGATAACGGGAAAAAACACAGATATGTCACAAATTAATAAAATCTAAAACTTTGTTTCAGATTTGTTAAAAAACTTAAAAGTAGAAATAAAACATCTAAGACAAATTAAGTAGTTAGGTAATTTTATCTATCTAAATATAGGTTTTCTCACTTATGTTATGTTTTAAGTAACGCATAATTTACTTAAATGCCAGGTGTAAAAACGATACTTTCAAGTGTATAGGTAAATTTAAAAGTCACACAAAAATATAAATCCTTGTATAAATCCCGAAAAACATATAATAGGTATAGCGTATTCATTTATTTGGTTCCGGACGATGACGTCACAAATAAACGATGTGTCCTTGTTTATAGGAGTTGTTGGTATACTTAGTCCAGAAATTTTTCCAATAGGCCAGGGCCTAGGGCGCCCCACTTTCAGGGGGGCCTCGCGCTCCATCTGAGTGATACTCTACCTATTGAAATAGTTAAAGACAAAATACTTTATTTGCAAAGCTGAGTTGCTGCTACATTTATATTGTAAAAAAATATTTTAAAATCTAGGCCGATCGACAGATTTATTTATTACTGGGCGTCCATTATTACCTAACAGGCCTGGTTCCCTGTATAACCAAAAATAGGCCCTGGTATATAGTCTCATACTAAGTATAAAATAAAGATATGCATCAGATTATCAGGTAAGGTAAGAGGCGTCGCCGTAAATGTTGAGTGATAGATTACCCACCCAAGGCTGTCAAATACACCATAAAACGTGTATAAATAAGTTATTAGTGTTGGATTCGTGCTGTTCATGCGTGCTCTCCCATTTATCGATCTATAATATATGGAGCCATCCATCAAGGAATATCTTAAACTGAGTCCTTTCTCCGACGAAATCCAGCAGACCAAATCGGTTTTCTCCTTGATACGGGAAGGACTAGAAAAAGTGCAAATGTAACAATAAAAAAATATTTTCCAATATTATATTTTTAAACGTAACTTGGACGTGCACCACCTGTGATAAGACTTGCATAATAATATATTATATCACTATGGTAGATTCAAAAACAAAATTAGAGGTCATACCATGGATCTTTAAAAGTTCTCTGTGTACAATATATCATTTTCTTTATAAATTTTTATCAAAACTATATTAAAAAACATAAGTTTATACAGCAAAATATGTCGTGTTTGCTTCCGACTTTTCACACCCACCAGTGTTTATTATTTTAAAAAAAACTGTACCTGTTAAAAGGAAAAGGTAGAATGTAATTTTCCGAGCTGTTTTCCTTTCATAATATTATATCGAAAACATAACACACATAATCCCGATACGATGTCGAAGAAAATATTGGTTGCCTGTAGCGTGACAGGAACAGAAGCCATTATGAGCAGGAGGCAGGAGCAGGAAAATCTTAAACTTGCCTGACGTGCGTCGCGTCATGTCTAAGGGCAAATCCACAAGGCCTACGGCTATTTTCACAAATATGAAGTTTCGCTGGAATATAGGGGAACAGTTTATAAGTAGGTATATACAGATACAAGCTATACTTACAAGATCACTTACTGGGTGGGGCAAATTTTGATAGCAGTAACGTAATAAGCAAAATACAGTTTAGGGCATAGTTTAGCCAAGGAATAAATTTTAGATTGTAATATTTTTGGGACTGTTGAAGTCATTGTTTTTTAATACAAGTCACAAGTACAAGTCAAAAACACAAACGAGTGTTTCCATAAATGCCTATTGAACCGCCTTCGAGCGAGCACGAAATAACCCGAGATCAAGCGAGTTGACGATTTATCTCTTTTTAGTTAGTTTTCAATTCATTTATAATCATTATTTATAATTCATGTATAATCTGAGTGATTTAAAGTCCCTATACAGGGTGTTATTTAAGTATGTGGCCAAACTCCAAGGGGTGCTTCTTTAAGTGATTTTAAGTAGAAATAAAGTTAATATAAACATGAGTCCGAAAATGCAGTTTCTACTATACAGGGTGTCAAACTTTAAAAAAATCGGATGTTCGTATATAAATATCTCATCAATACTCTTTTATTCGATTTTGTTGAAATTTGGCAATTCTGTTTGTATAATAACAATAGGATAATTTAGCCTCAATTAGGTTAAAATTATTAAGTCCAGTGGCGTCCCGGAAGACAGTCCAACTAATATTTTTGATAAAAAATCTTTTAGACTGTTTTAAAAGTCAGTGGCGCGCAATTTTGTTATTGGACTGTTTTCCGGGACGCCACTGGAGTTAATAACTTTAATCTAATTGAGGCTAAATTATCCTCTTGTTATTACAAACAGAATTGCCAAAATTTAACAAAATCGAATAAAAGAGTATTGAGATATTTTCGAACATCCAATTTTTTTTTAAGTTTAACACCGTAAAAACTATGCATTTTCGGACCCATGTTTATATGAACTTTTTTTCTGAAAATCACTTAAAGAAGGACCCCTTGGAGTTTGGCCACATACTTAAATAGACCCTGTATAATATATTTCTTTATTATATTTTTGCTTTATACTTTAATAGAAGTAAACCCACATTTATACCATACCTAAATACCTATTATATTTTTGATGATGATAGATAATACCTACTAAAATTTTATTGATTGTTTCATAAATAATACCTACCTATCTTAGAATGGGAAGCATTTGAGGAAGGTCACATTAGCTACAATAATTGTCAAGGCATTTTGTTACAAATTATGTTATAAGTAATTTCATCTAATTGTCATTTTTCGAAATTTGTCTAAACGAAAATGCTGAATATATAGTACAAGTACAAAAATATGGTTCTAATGCTGCAGATTGTAGATGTACCTACCGCATGGTTCTGTTATTGGACAAAAAACTATTGAGCATTTAACATTGTAACATTTCAAATTATTGTTGGAAGGATTTATTATAAGTAATAAAGAAATATATTTTTTAAAATAGCAAAATATGTTTATGCCTTTTCGCCCTATTAGGATGCAAACTATGCCCTAACACTAGAAAGTTCTCACCGCCCCAAGCACATACTTTATATAGGATTTCTTAGCGGTGCAGGAGCCGCTATATGCAAATCTCTACAAAATTACCGCAGGCGAGTCCTGGAAGGTTGCGTGACGCACAATATTTTTTTAAGATCGACACTTCGATATACATTAAATTTTATTTTATTTTATATTATTTTTAAATGCGTCGTATGGCTTTTCGTAACGGGCTTTTGATTTTACTGGCAATATATCGTTAGTCGCTTTCCTTGGTGCTTCCAAAATTTCTTCTGGAATCTCATTTCTCGTGTCGGATAATTCAAAATCTGAATTCATATTTTTAAATTTGCGCACTCGCGAAACAAGTTTGACATAAACAACAAATTAAAAATCAACGAACTGTCACTCGACAATACATCGAAATGTTGTTATCATAGTAACGAAATCAAGGTAGATTGTATTATCATAGAGCGATTGGAAAAATTAAAAACAGGGACCGGAAAAATCTTTTGCCGATCCCTCACGTCCATTTTCCGGTTTTGATCGACAAAACGTTATTTTCTGGACGAAAAATTGTCCAGGAACTGTATATTTTCTGGTCGGTCTTAAAAAAAATAATACTTAAGCTTAATCCTTCCCTTCCAGAGACATCTGTGTACTATTTCGGCGACCACACTTTACCTACCGACCCAAAACAAAATTATATAAGTTTTTTTTTATTATTTAAATCTCTATCTGCAAAGGGTCCCTCATTTTTAGGATCCAGGTAGTAAATTTTTAGTATCGTTACGCTTAGAGCACAATATGTAACAATTGTATTCTAAAAATTTGCATACCGAGTTTTTGATTAAAAAATTTCCAGCTGTGTACCTGAACGGGGTATTAAAAGGGTTTGATTGGAATGCATTATTATGTTGTGGCACCTCAAAATGTGAACGTTACAGATGGCCCAAAAGATAACGGACTACGATGGGTAGTTTTTAGTTTGTTGCTTTTTAAACTATTGTAAGCGTCAGCGTAACGTTTACATTTTCATATCGTTCAATTTCTTACGAATTTTGATTACTGTTTCATGCTAGACGAGACGAAAGTAGTATGGATCTTCTGCGAGATCATACAAGAGATTCTGTTTAACTTGTTTGCACAGCGCAGCGTTTTTTTATTGGTCTCTTTAATTTGTCAAAGTTAGTAGTAGTAGTAGTAGTAGTTGAGGAAAGGCTCAATAACCTGGCAAGAAGACCAAAGCGATTCTTTTTGCTTACACCTAAATCTTTCCCCAACTACCCTAACCTTCAGGATCTCGTTATGAAAGTCATATCGTTTCAGGCGAGGGCAATAACTTCCTGATATCTTAGTCTCTCCACATGTCCCCAGAAAGTGCAGCGGTGACACCCAAGACACATTGGGAAGCCCATCAGCGTAATATGTATTCTCAACCGACAGTGCCCAGTCCCTATTATTGGATGAAGGGCCCGCCGTCTGCTGTTCAGGAGCCACTCTAAATCTGGATCTGTCTGCTTCTGTTATGAAGGCCTTGGCAGGTCATCTGCTCTCTCGTTGCCCTGCACCTCTTGGTATCCCAGGACCCAGAGACCAATTGACTGAGTTCCAAAACTCATCTTATCCATTTTTTAAATTTTACCGCAAAATTTTTTTATTAATAGTATTGGTATCCCTGCACCATTTGATTATACTTTTTTACACCATAACTTACTTTGTCCATTACAAATTGCATAGCAAAATCGCATGTTTGTTCCAAAACTGTTCTTATACATACAAATATTGGTAACATAACTTGTCTTATCCTGCTTGTGCAAATTTGCCGCTAAAATTTTCCATAGTTTTAATATTAGGTATTCATTATTCTATCGGCGTTGAGTGGGGAACGTTGTTATTATTTTTGCGTTTCAAAAAAATAAGGTATAATATGTTTAAAACAAATACTGTGTTTTACTTAAAAGTAGTAGCAGTGTCATTTTTATTTTCAAAAGTGTCTTAATCCAATGTTGTTGCTTCCATAACTTGTCATATCCATTGTTTTGTAGCAAAACTAATCTTGTCCATTTATTATTTTTCAATAAAAATTAAATGACTTAATGAATTTAATTCTCTTTTTGTAAAGTAACTCTGTGACGCCTTTACTATAAACTGTACAAAGGGTTAAACTATAAAATATTTAGTTCGGTTGCTACAAGTTATTCTGGAATATTCAAAATTGACAATTTTGGATTAGAGCAGTTTTGGAAATCAGTCCCTTAAATTAAGTATGTTGATATCTGAAAGCCTTTCCAGGGCATCTAAAAATCCTGCTAAGGTGCTCCTTTTATATCAAATTTTTAAATTTTTATTACTTTTTGTAGCAGCTTTGGTTTTTGAACGTTATAAATTGAAAATACCTTCCTCCAAAATGAAAAAAGAACGCCCATAATTAAAATATCATAAATTTTCTAGCTTGACTTTTTACACCAGTTATTCCCTTGCCTCTATTCGGTTTTACAAGTGACTACACATGTATGGCCCGTGTAAACCAGTTCATCAGTGACCACTGTCCAGCCCAGCACGAGTTCTTTACTACTCAATTATATTTTGCTTAAAACTTGTTTTTTTTTATGTACCTTATGGTTACCAGGCAGACGTCCACGAAAATATGGGTGTAAAATTGATTTTTATAACCGGCCGATTTATGGGTCAGAAAATCGTGCTTTACTGCCGCGAGGGCAGGTTTTCTGGACTACCTGAAAACCGCCTGGTTCATTATCATAGTATAGTTTGAGTTTCACTATTTTTTTCTATTTTTGAATGTTGCATGTCATTTCTGATGTTATTAGTAAAATTATTTCATTGGCTAGTGTTTTAACGTACCTTAGTACCTACCTATACGTTCTTTAAAAAAAACGTTTTCATCTACAATCGACTTTTGAATGTTTATAATGTTATTCTATCTATATTTGTAGCTCTGAAGAAGGTTAATAAATAAACCGAAACGTGATAACCCATGAATTGCTTTCTCAGTTCAAATATCTCACCCATGTATTACATAAATTCGATAAATATCTAGATTCATGCCATACATCTTTATAGTATAGGTATGTAACAATATAACCTAACAAACGTTATTTATAAATTACATTAATAATTTATTTCAATTTTTTTACAACTGGGTACGTTCCCAATGCTTAATTTGTTAGTGTAAATTGGTTCATCAGTTTAATAACCTTACTTGAATAATTGATTTTATTTGGTTCAGATATATTAAAATAAATTTTAATTGTTAATTTCAAAAAAATTACATAATAAATCGTAAGACCGGAATATTAAGTGGTTTCTTGGAAATGCATAGGTTTTGCCCTCCATAGGCAAAAAAAAGCATTTTAAGGCCTATTTTAGGTATACAAAAGTGTTACTTTTCTTGTTTCGAGGATTATAAGTTTTCCCCCCCGCAACTTTAATAGAATTTTTAATCATTCATTAAAAATGTTTTTTAATTTTTTTCCTGAAAAACAGTTCAAGATACGAAAAAAAATGAGAGATCATTAATGCCAATAAAATGAAGCACTATTAATAAAATATTTTTTGTTTTAGAAACAATAAGCAGTAGCGTATTATTATTTTACCCAAAATAAAGTAAGAGCCAAAATAAAGTAAAGAGAGAGAGACAATTTTTCAAAACCTTGATAACCCTGTATAATAAAAACAAAGCCAAAACGGACGTATATAAACTTAAAGACACAAAATACAACCTTGTTGTCTTAAAAGCGTGTAAAAATTAATGACAATTAATTATTTTTCAAGCAATTAACAAAATATATGAAACCCAGTCTTAAGGTCGAATTCTTAACGTCATTCAATCTATTGCCAACCTATAACCTATTTCGCGTTGATTTTTTGAGTTTATTATTTTAATACCTAACATTTAAAAATAATTAATATCGCCTGCACATTATTTAGGTAATATCTGATATATTACAAAAATATCAATTTATTTCATTGCTAATTTTGGGAGAATTGTATAGTGAAAGAACAAAGAGTGACAATGACATAATAATGTTAAAAAAAATCTTACCCGATATTTTTCGCTGTACAATTCTTCTAAAATAAGTTATGAAATTCCTTGATATTTATTAAATATGTCAATTATTACCTATAGAATATCAAGTCGATACTGATTTTCTTTAAATTTTGTATAAAAGCTAGAAAACATAATTAAATCTACGCGAAATAGGTTATAGGTTGGCAAGCATGTTGATACCCCACCTTAAGGGTTTTTTTACATTGTGATATTTTTGTTTTAGGTCAGCTGTTCCTTCTTATGTGTAAGAATGAATTTTGAAATCAGGATTTTGTCGTTACCTTTAGGTTGCCCCTATAAAAAGTTTTTACCTAAGCCTTTCCATTTTTTCAGGCTGACAATGAGTACAATAGAAATAGGTATTTTTATTGAAAATACAGGCATTGCTAAGAAACTTCAAGTAGAAAATGAATGAAAAACCAGTAAACAAGGAACTGGATAAGCAGATTACGATGAATTATAAGACAGACTCAAATGGTAATAGTGATTTTCTATTAATGTTTTAATAAAATTAAGTCATGTGCATTTTCAAATATTATTTTTCATTTAGCGCTGGGCTAATTTATGGGATTTTATTTTAAAGTTATATTTGGTAAACAGGTTATTCAGAATTTTGCTATTTGATTTTTACTACATATAAAATCAACAAACGGGATTTTGAATAATTTTTTGGCCTTAATATTACTTTAAAATATTTGGCCCAAAAAAATTACAAACCCGTGGACATTTAAACGTCCCCTCTCTCGACTTAAGGTTCTCACTAGACACGAGTGCGGCGCTGCTTTTGGCAGTTTTAACATTTCCTAATGTAATTTTTTGCTTCTTTCTGGTGTAAGTATTCGTTTAATTACAGTGGCCAATACTGGGTAACTAGCTAACTGTAGCAACCCCACTTTTAAATTATTTTTTGGAAAAAATTCAAATTTGACAGATAATGGGAATCACGTGACTAGTATTTTTTTGCTTAATTTTCATCTCGATCGAACCAGAACTTGATGCAAAAGTCAAATTTCGAATAAAGCTATTAATAAAAAAAATCCCATATGATGCGGACTTTACTGTTCACACTAAATTAGCAATATTTAGGCGTGGACTTTATTTTTGGTACTACCTTACTAAAATATGATGAGCCGCCACTGCCTGCATTCCCCGTATGCGACATCCATGTACGCTATCCGCTAGAAACTTATACGTTTCCCCAGAGACCACATATCTTTTTTATAAACTTCCAACACTCTGCACAGTGTTTGTATAAAGTTTGCTGGAACCAAATTTGCATACGACACGTTCCGCAAGCTCCTAAAAGCTCTGAAGATAACTTAAATGCATTAGATTTGATCCCGGCTGTGTGGCGGAGTATATCTCCCCTTTATTGATTATTTTTTATCTTATTGCCGAAAAATTTATACAGAGTACACTGTTTTCTAGCTTACTTTTAGGAGGAACATAGCGAGAAAACTACTTATTTTTCCAAAAAAGTTGGACGAAATAACAAACTAGCAAATCCCCTGAAATCCTTTTAGAATCGGACGCCTGGTAATTCATTGTTGTCGGTCTGTTGACCAAGCATGTAAAGTTCAATGAGCCATTGTCAAATATTATGGGTAAACAAGTAGGCTTTGGGGTGTGCCTGATGTACACTGATTTATGTTTATAGCTTGACCAATGGTCCCTGAATGATTGTAAAATATGGTTGGTGGTTATTTTCAACTAAATAGTCAGTAAGTATTGTACCTACTGTCTGTAGAGTATATTCTAAAATGTCCTCGGTTTCGAAAGCTTTATTTCATTTCTATATATTCTACCAAATTTTGAAGTATTACTACAAATGAGCAATTATTTTATTGAATGCTTGTTTAAATAACCAAAACGCCAATTTTAAGTAATTTGTGAATGGGTTTCAGTTTATAAAATTTTCAATTATTTACTGAAAAAATAATAACAAATTGACCAGTCGCATTTAGGTGTATGAAATATGTGAGAAATATATAAAATTTAGTACCCCCTTACAAAAAGTCTTTATAACATATTAAAGTATGACGCATTTTTATTTATTTTTGTCATTATCTATTAATAAATGATATAGAATTTATAAAAAAACGTTTTAAAGCGAACAAATAAATATCTTACCAAAAGGACATAGTAATTATTATTTTTAGGGTTTGTTCGGGTTTGTTTGTGCTCAAATATTTTAATTTAATCAGGATACTCCAATTTACAGAGTTGGAGTTTATCATTCTTCCAGATACATATATTGGTAAAGTAGAATCTAGAGATTCTTGTAAATCTTTGTATATCTGACAGTTTTTTAATTCGATAGTTTCAATTTTGTATTAGAAACAGTTCGTTTAGTACAACGTTGATTTGCCAATAAATCAATCGATTATGGTTTTTTAAAAGTGTTTAATTATCTTTCAATTTATATTTAAAAAATATCAAATTATTTTATTTTAATTTTCAATATAAAATTTTAAATAAAAAAGAATATTGTGGCATATCGGACAAGTGTGTAACTATTTTTTATATTGGAAAAGTTTAATGGATACCCTGGGGCGGGTAGACCACGATGGCCATTTCGTCCTTGTTAGGACTCTACGGGCAGCCATAACCCAAGCAATTCCAAGAACGACAGTAAAATGTACTAAAGCCTCTTTGCAAAATCAAAGCGGCTATCTCAATACACCGTCCGATATACCACAATATTCTCTTTTAATTATTTTCGCGGACACTATATCATCTTCTAAACATTTTTATGGCTCAAAACTCAAACGGATTGCGTGCATTCTAGTGGGTGCCAGCGTTGATTTGTGTGACTGCCTTGTATATTATAGTTAATTCCGCTGGGATAGCGCTACGGTGTATTAAGAGGCTTTTAGTACATTTCACCGTCGTTCTTGGAATTGCCTGGGTTATGGCTGTCCGTCCGACCAAGGACGAAACGGCCGTCGTGGTCTACCCGCCCCAGGGTATCCATTAAACTTGGATCCCTTTGTATTCCAATATAAAAAAATAGTTACACACCCGTCCGATATGCCACAATATTCTCTTTTAATTGTTTTCGCGGACACTAAATCATCTTATAAAATGTTAAGGTGTTAAAATATTGGAAAAAGCTACCGTAAATAAATATTTTAATGTTAATCTGTATTAGTTAGGTACTTTAGCATTTTTTATTCTCATTAATTTTCTCTGTTATACATGTTAAAATGTTTACGAGGTTTGTCGATAAAGATGTATCTATTTGACATTAAAGCATATTTTGACTTTGAGGTTTTGACCAGTACAAAAGTTAGTATAATGAAGTATTGATGTAATATAAAGTATTATACTGAACACTTCGTTTTTATCTTCATTAAGTCGTAATTCTTGTGGTCCCCTAGTAAGATATATCGATTCGATATAATATCTCAAAAAAGTTTTTGCCACGCACAGTTACGACAATTCCCATAAATAACAAAAAGCCATCCGAGAAAACCCCAGGAATCTATTAGGGAATTTTACACAACCAATATATTTTCTTCGAGTTCCGCCCTTCTATACAATAAACCTATTCGAGTAAGAATATACGGTCATCTCGGGGGACCCAAACTGCCAGTTGTAAATTCCGAATAGCCATAAACTTCACGTTCCCCCTTCGTTTGGATCCTGCAAAGGCCATTTTGGAAGGCCTATAAGCATTTCCTGCGAGATAAGGATGGCATGCAGGATAATGGACTTGGAACGCACCCTTCAGCCAATTTCGCACCCTCGGAGAAGCAGGAAAAGGTCGGTCCATTGTGGTCATTTTTATCCATAGGCGGCGTTGGTAAAGATGGGGTATCTGAAATTCAAAATGGACGACAAAAATTAGTTTATTTATTATTTAGTTTTACAGATGACTTCCGATTATTTATAAAGGGGAAAGCAAAAATATGTTATTTTAAACTACCGTGCGAGCAAAAATTATTTGCATCAAAGAGGGTCTTGCATCTAAGGACGCAATGCTTACCCGTAGAGCTTAATACCTGTTGGGTGTCAGTAACTACCTGAATTAGCAATTAATCAGTTATTCCGTCATCTTTGACAGTCGTTACAAGTAATTTGATTCGTCGCTAATTTTTCCAATTTCTTGAACAATTCACACAATGGGCTTTACGGAACAGCACAAAACATTCATGGTTGAAGCGTATTTTCGAAACGGGGTTAGAGTACATGGTAAGTGGCAATACAATCCGGGTTTGTACATGGACGATTTTCACGAACATTTTCCTAACGTTGCTGTTATTGCTGGGAATTTTTACCATTGCCTGAAAAGAACCGTGCATGGCTGTGTTTAGGGAAAATGTTCTATACAACACAAATAAGGAGCGGGAGACCATCTGTAAGAACAGAAGAACTTGTTGCAAATGTTCGTGAAATAATGCAAAATACGCCAACAAATTGTATAAGACGCCTGTCCCAAGAAGTGGGAAGATCTTATAGAACATGCAGGACTATTCTTAAGAAGCAGCTAAATTTATTTCCTTATAAAGTGCAAGTATTATAATTTTGTAAACAGCAAAAATAAATTTTGCGGAAGTAGTTCATTATCTCAAAGTGGAGCTGTATAGATATAAAGAAATTAAACCCACAGTCGTCTCCACAAATACTTATAATAAAACAGTTAGATTAACTTGGTGTACATGTTTCGGTACTAGGGAGTACCATCATCAGCACCGAAGGGCCCAAGTGCCACTATTACAAGCAATGTAAACGAAATGTAAAAGATTTAAAAAATAAAAACTAAAAACTTGAATAAGACGAGGACATTTTGATTGTTGGACGAAAACAGATTAAAAAGTTTAAAGTAAAATAAAATTCTAAAGGAATTAATTTTCTTCCTCTGCCCTACATCGTAAACAAATAATCGACAATCAGCTTGTTATTTGTTTACGATGTAGGGCAGAGGAAGAAAATTAATTCCTTTAGAATTTTATTTTACTTTAAACTTTTTAATCTGTTTTCGTCCAACAATCAAAATGTCCTCGTCTTATTCAAGTTTTTAGTTTTTATTTTTTAAATCTTTTACATTTCGTTTACATTGCTTGTAATAGTGGCACTTGGGCCCTTCGGTGCTGATGATGGTACTCCCTAGTACCGAAACATGTACACCAAGTTAATCTAACTGTTTTAATATAAGTATTTGTGGAGACGACTGTGGGTTTAATTTCTTTATAAAAATAAATTTGTATTTATCAACTTATTTTATTACTCATTATTTTGGCATATCATGTCATAATATGAATTTGACAAAATTTTAACCTAGATTTGGTTAGATATATTATCGTCCCCATATCATTGTGATCTAAACCAATCCCTCCGTTTTTTAATCCAAGCCCTCTTTGATGCAAATAATTTTTGCTCGCATATACAATAGGTTATTTTTACCATTTTCGTATTTGATGTTTATAGACATTTATAATATTCATCGTAATAAGCAAAGAAAATATAGTACTGGTAATAAAACCTAAAAAACTTAAAAGTCCGGCAGAAAGCATAGGGGAAGGTTGCCCATATTGGACAAATTTACAGATTTCTTATCATAGATCCTGATAATAACGCAAAATCAATCTTAAAGCTATTATACCTTAGTATACGTTAGTATGTTGTTCAACTGCAGGATTTTTTACAGAATTTTGTTTCAAAGTATATATGATATACCAGGCTATAAAAAAACCGCTGCAAGTGGTTCAATATAGGAAACCGGTTGCCTAAATTGCACCTGGGGGTTCCAAAATTGGACCACATGATTTAAATCGGAAGCTTAGGTGTTCAATAAAAAAATAAAAAATAAAATTGTTGGTATGGGAAGTTTTATACTTATATTTCAAAAAAACATCAAATTTGCAATCAAAATTTCGATAGAAGACTTCATAATGCAAAAAAAGTACCTATTAGTTTCCTATATTGGACCAGTAATAGTTTCATTTTTTAACTCAAAGAAAAAAGATTTTAGCAATATTGAAATGGTGTTAGTTCATGACATTAACTTATTTAAAGAGAAAAATTATTTTTGGACAATTTGGAAAAATTGCCTAAATTGGACCGGTTCAATTTTGGCAAGTGGTCCAATTTTATTTAAGCAGCTACCACGTGTTTTACAAAACCACCCAGGAAATAAACAAGAAAAAACATAAGTAATTCCGGGAGAGATGCCATACTTAAGGTAAAAATTGAAACATAGAATCAAACTATCTTTTTTTTATTCTGAAAAAATACACATCATATTGAATATACAATAAACTAACATAAACTCTGACATCAAACATAAATGTTATTCATAAATCAGTAAAAAAAAACAAAACTTGAAACTCTGCATATGGCCATCTCACCCGGAACGTCCGGGTGAGTTGCCTCGCCAAAACGGGAGAGACGCCCTATGTTTAAAAAGTGTAACTCAAATTGGTTTTCACGTTCTTGACTCCCAATAACCCTTGTGGACCTAAGGGCAACTCTGCAAGTGCCCCTGTACGCCTTCTTCGCCGCAAAGTTCGGGGATGGGATCCCATAAACGCGTGAAGCTTTATTCACTCCTATTTCTCCTTTATTTAACCTTCTAAGTGCATTTCCAAATTTTCCTGCGTCCATTGCCGCCTTGGTGGAGCAGTAATCTTCCAGGTATATCTTGTAGGCATTGAACTACTGCAAAAAACCATTATCTATCTATCATCTTCTAACCATTATTTAATATTTTGTTATGTATTATGTGGGGCAACTATACTTTTGTCCGGGTTAGATGCCCTAAGGCATCTCTCCTTTTTGTCCGGTATAGATGCCCCACCTGTTAGCTTGGGACAGCCTAACCGAAATTAGTGTCCATACACATAACCTCAATTTACAACTACTTTGACCCGTATTACAACGTAATCACGTTACAAATTTATGCCAATGCTAAATAACAGCTCAATCACATCCGTTTATATTATACAGACACTTAAAAATAAGATATCTTACCTTTTGTCTTGTTTGCAAGCAAAAATACGTTTATGGCAATTAAAATGTGGTACGCACTCGATGCTACGGCTTGTAATCAATATTTAAATCCAGGCACTCACACAGTCTACCGACATTTTGACCAACTTCTACATAGTGGGGCGTCTATCCCGGTGGGGCAGCTCTCCCGGAATTACCTTATATGGCATGGTAATAGGAGAAATAGAAAGAGAAAAATTTACTTGAAAACTTCCATAAAAAAGATTTTGCTTAGAGTTTTATGGTTCTAAGGTAAATTCTTAGGAAAATCCTAAAAATATTACATAAAAATACACATATTAAAATTGTGTAAATTACGTTTTGCTCTGTACACGCCAAGCACTAACGGCCAACTAGTTGAGTTTGTTACCGATCAAAGGCTCTAGGTGAAAGTATGTTACAGTGTTTCCAGATGATATGGCACTTGTTTAGTTTCGGAGAAATGTACTGTGGTCCAATTTAGGTAGCGGTTCAACCCTCCCCTAATATGGAAAAAAGTTAAAATTATTTTGACTTTGTCCGACGTCGGATAATTTTTAAAAACATTCGGCATCTTTTTCAAGATAGAGACCACCTTGTTTCCGTCGTATATCCTCCCCCCTATACCTTACCAATAGTTGAAAAAAGTAATTAAGAAAATATGAAATGTTAGTGTTTGTTTGAAGGTGGTAGACAATGAAGTAATATCAAAGAAATTACCTTGTCGGACTTCCATTGTCTTTATTTTGTTACTTAACACAACGTTTCGGTTAGTTAGTACCTCTAACCGTTTTCAAGTGTAAACTTAATTATAATTCTAAGGTTACTGTCTTAAATACTATCCATGTGCAACGACGAAGCTTGATGATTCCGCCTACGTGCTTATTGGAGTGTGAAGTTTGAGCTGTTGGTTTTGGACAAGAAGAGGTTTCCAGATATTGGGGATATAATAATGTTAATAATAAATGTCTTTATTGTAATTAAGGATAAAATTACAAAAGGCGAAGTTGACGCTAGGCTTCCTCACTTATATCTATACTTGGTTTACTAAATATTATATAATAATATAGATTTTCAATTAAGTTTGCACTTGAAAACGGTTAGAGATACTAACTAACCGAAACGTTGTGTTCAGTAACAAAATAAAGACAATGAACGTCCGACAAGGTAATTTCTATGAAATGTTGGGTCTCAGGAATTAAAATTTTTCTAGCGCAATAATTGTAAATTTGACTTTAAAAAAACTGATATTATGTGATAATTATTGGAAACAATGTTTTGATAAAATTACCCCTAATTGAATAATACATTTTGCTAATGCTAACCTATTTTTTCTAAACAATGAATTTGCACAAATGGTTATTTGGGGAATAAATAATGCATTTGTATTTAAATAATATTAGTTAAGAATCAAATATTTTGACTCTTGTATAAGATACGATCAAAAATTTAGTAACATTTGAATATTGGTCCGGATTTATTTGTTTAATTTCTTGTGCATAATATAGATACCAAATTATGATTTACCCACAAATTATTGTAGAACGCACAAAACTTACCCGAGACAAGTAGGTAGTGGGAAAAATGAGCTGATTGCACTGAGAATTGCGTCAACTTTTTAAACTTAATCCCTAAATACTCTTCACTTGTCTTGTTGTCCAGTCCTGATATAATATTGTCGATAAATATTGTGTCTGTACCTTCATTAGTCAACCTTTATTCATTCTATTTTTGATTAATTTTCTTTCCATTATTGCCTAATACTCGAATAAATTTTTCATAATTGTATAAACAATGAAGTAAGAAATTAGGAATATCAATGATTTTAAACTCTATGACAAATTATTCAATTTATTAATATATACATTTGTGGTTTTTGAATCGTTTAAATAGTGTCTCCATAATCAAAATACAACTTTAATAGCAGTTAAATTTTTCACGTAGAAAGTGATCTGAAGAATACTTAGACGGAACTTACTTAGTTAAATTTGCCTAAAATAAAAATAAATCGTTTTAAATAATTGATAATAGTTTAAATATATGTTAGTTCTTGGAACCTTTAGGATAATTTTATTAAATAATAGTCTTAGTGATAATAGCGACTGAAAATTATAGATATATTTAAGGGTAAGTATGGCGGAGAGAGATTATTGCTGAAGTGATATCAATATTTAAATTAAGAAAAACAAAAAAATTGGTAAAGATTGACTTTGTTTTTTCATAATAAACTAGACGGTTGTTCATGAAAATAATGCAAGAAATATAGATTCATCATAATTATCAAAAATTTTATCTATTTTATTACAGATCATTAATACCGCTCACATAATCTTTCTATGGACTTTGCGTTTATAAACACCTTAGGTGTAGAATTTATTGAAATGCGTCAAGTCTGTCAAACAATATTTTTCCAATATTATAAACTTTTATAAATGCAATTAAAATATACAGAGTGTCCGGAAATGATGAGCAAAAAAATTAGGGGATAATTCTAGACCGAAAATAAATGCTATCTCTTTCTATAACATTTTTCCGAAAATTAATTATTAGCGGAATTACAGGGTGTTAAAGTCAAATTTTATTAGCAGTTTTAAAATACATAAGTTACTAGAACAATAAATTAAACATTCAAATTAAAGGTTCAATGTGACGTCCGTCCTTTCCTCTTCAACCTCATAAATTAATTCTTCTTTCCGACGAACTCCATGGAATATTCCTTCCTTTGCTATGCTGTGTTCAAGGTTAAAAATAATTTAAAATTATTTCGTATTCATCACATGCAAGCAATGTTATTTTAGCGCGTTACTTCAAAACGGTTAGATTTATCGAAACAAAAGTAGTATACCTTTTTTATGTCAAAAGGTTAGGAGAAGAAAAGTATGTAGTCAAAACGAGCATACAGTGTAGGACAAAAAAGTTGGAACCATTCAAATTAAAGTATAGGCTCCTATGTGGCGCCCTCTACAAAATGCAAAAAAAAAAACGGTGGGCAAATTTGTATTCCTCATCCCGAAAAAGCCCCATACCTATACGAGATTTCGTCAAAATATTGTGAGCGTGGCAAAAGGTATTGCAAAAAAAACTGCAAATAAAATTTAACTCAAAAAATGTTATAGGAAGAGATAGCAATTATTTTCGGTTTAAAATTATCCTATAAATTTTTTGCTCATTATTTCCGGACACCATATATACAAACAATTTTTGTTTTAGAATTTTTTGTGATAAAAAGGTTTCTACGAAATGACACCACATATAACAGTTAACCCACTTTTACTCCTATCACCAATTGAGCCTTTGAGAACGTTTAAAACTACTGATGCAAATTATCAAAAAGAGTCCAAATCAACAGAACCTCCAAATACAATTTTATGGAAAACTGTAGTCATCTATATCGCTATACATCTAACTGCTGCATATGGATTATATTTAAGTTTTATTAGTGCAAAACTACCGACGATATTATTTGGTAAGTAAGATCGTTTATTTCTGCTCTATATAGAAAGAAAAATCTATTTAGAATTTTTATAAATTAAGTTTGAAAAATTTACGACAATGTTATCGAAAATGGTTTTTCTTGTTCTGTATCAATTGTATGGGTAATTTTTACAAATAATATTTTTAGCTGTATTTATATACAATTTGGCATTCTTTGGAACCACAGCGGGTGCTCATCGACTATGGTCTCATAAAGCATATAAAGCAACATGGCAACTAAAATTGATTCTAGTTTTTTGTCACACGTTGACTTATGAGGTAAGTAAGATTACTGAATTTAGTTTGAAGCAACGTTCGATTTTATATTTATGGAATACCTACTATCAGATTGCAATAGAAACTTTTATACCCATACGATGATATTATATACATAAAAGGTGGTAAATTTTTAAAAATGGTGAATATTATAAAATTAATACCTCTTCTAGGTACTAATTATACACCTGTGCAACTGCATACAAACCATTTGCTTTTCTATTGTCATAAAACGTTGTAAAATAGATTTACATCAATCATACTTCTCAAGATAAAATAGACTGGGTATAGATACCTATATAAAAAATTTGTTTTTCCTACCCCTTCTTAAAGTTAGTTATCTTTTCTGGACAAACATATAGATTAGGATTCTTTAAACGGTGCGGTGTAAGTTCTCTCACAGAATCACATAAAATGTACACTAGCACAAAAAAAAACCGCTTTTATTACATAAAATTAACTTTTCAAGTAATTACCTCTTTCATGATTTTAGCATTCTGTGATACATTGGGCCAGAGATCACAGGACGCATCACAAGTATTCGGAAACAGACGCCGATCCCCACAATGCCAATAGAGGATTCTTTTTTTCGCATATCGGGTGGCTCTTGTGCAAAAAACACCAAGATGTTAAAGAAAAGGGTAAGACGGTCGATCTGTCCGATCTCTACAATGATCCAATATTAAGGTAGGTCAAATGAAAAAAAATAGATATATAAATTTATGTATCCTAAAATTCCCAAGTATTTGCCTGAAAAAATTACAAACTGTAGACTAGACTAGAGACTGAAAAAAATAGGCTTTTATTTCGTCAGATCTATTTTTATACGCGTTTTCGTAGCCTATCAGTATAGTTTATTCAGGTTAGGATCCGATGTCCGATGAAAGGCAGGAACGTGTTGCTTAGTAAAAAGCGTATCTATATGACCGGATGGATTATATTCCGCAGCTTAATCTAATGATGTTGATGCTAGGTACATTTAAATCATACCATCAGCATTATGACCTTAATAAAATAAGTAATAAGAAGCTTCTCCTCATCTTCAGTCTTCATCGGCTTCGATACTTGAACCTATACGCGCCCATGAGAGATAAATGTTATTTATTACTTTATTCTTGTGATATTGTGTTAAGGGTATAGAGCTGCCCATAGCGTAACGTAGACGAGTCGGTCTGTAAATTTTTTGACGCAATCGAATTTGTTTTCAGGTTTCAGGATAAATATTACATGGCTTTGATGCTGTTTCTTTGCTTTTTGACACCAGCCGTAATACCTACACTTTTATGGAAGGAGACGTTCATAAATGCATTTTTCGTTAACGTTGCCAGATATATTCTTGAATTACACGCTGTTGGTTTGGTAAACTCCGGGGCGCATTTATGGGGTTACAAGCCTTACGACAAGTAAGTTATAACGACAATCTAATTATTAATTTTTAAGTCAGACAAAAAAAGTCACTATATTTTTCAGACATATCAACCCAGGCCAAAATCCTATCATATCATTTTTAACAGGAGGTGAGGGATGGCATAACTATCATCACACTTTCCCCTGGGACTACAAGGCGTCCGAGTTCGGAAGAATAAACGTAACTTCAACACTGATTAACTTTTTCGCTTATATTGGCTGGGCTTACGATCTAAGGACTGTTCCTACGGAGATGCTGAAATCCAGAGTACAACGTACAGGGGACGGTACTCATGAAAAGTGGGGCTCAGATGACTAGAAAGAAATAATCTAGTCGTTGGCGGGTACCAAAATGCTATTAATTGTAATTATGAGAAAATAAATATTTTATTTTAGAGAGCGAGGTTTCATTTATAAATTTTTTTCTTGATTGTCCTTACTGTTAACCATTATTGATATGATGATTGAGGCTATAATTTAATATTATATTACACAGGAAGAAAAAATAATAACTACTTGTTATGTTTCACAAATTTAATCAGTTTCCTGGCACGTGTTTCGACCCTTGCGGGCCATTATCAAAGGAGTACAGGAAGATACTAAATTCTATGTGACATTACAAAGGTATTTGTATTATATTATGGTAATTGTAAACATGTCATAAAATTAAAATTAGAAGATTGAATGGTCAACTGTGGGTTTTCCTAACTTTTAAAGGTACAGATACATGTTTAGTCCTAAATTAGTGTGCTATTAAGAATTAGGGAAGCACCTGAAGGTATTTCGGTTTGATTAATTAACAACATTACATTTGTTTTTTATGGCTTTTTTGATAGCTATTTTTTCTGGTAAATTTAGTTTTCTGCTTTTATTGTGTATGTAATATGGGTTTTATGTTGTTAGAGATTGAGTGATTGTGTAATATGGAGTGATCGGCTAAACCTGTTTTATTTTGGTTTTTTAAAATAGATGTTTTGTGTTCTTTAAGCCTGGTGTCAAAATTTCTACCTGTTTGTCCAATTTAGATAGCCTCGCAGTTATTGCATTCTATTTGGTAAACCCCACTTTGTAAAAATTTGTTTTACAACATAAAACCCATATAAATACCCAATAAAGGCAAAAAACTAAATTTACTAGAAACAATAGCTATCAAAAAAGCCATAAAAACAAATGTAATGTTGTTAATAATCAAACCGAAATACCTTCAGGCGCTTCCCTAATTCTTAATAGCACACTAATTTAGGACTAAACATGTATCTGTACCTTTAAAAGTTAGGAAAACCCACAGTTGACCATTCAATCTTCTAATTTTAATTTTATGACATGTTTACAATTACCATAATATAATACAAATATCTTTGCAATGTCACATAGAATTTAGTATCTTCCTGTACTCCTTTGATAATGGCCCGCAAGGGTCGAAACACGTGCCAGGAAACTGATTAAATTTGTGAAACATAACAAGTAGTTTTTATTTTTTCTTCCTGTGCAATGGAACAACAATTTCACCAAGCATGTAGCCCAACACAACTTAATTATATAATAAAAATTACAAATGCGAAAAGAAAAAGGTAAGGATCTCCTAAAGAGTTAACTACTCTTAATAAAAAATAAATATATTTTGAAATAAATCCGACAGCTTCAATATATTATGCAGTATAGATCTTATAAATCTGGCGCAACTTCATTGATGGAACTCATAAGTTACGAACAGGACCCCTTGTCTCTTCCCATGAATACAAGTCTTGCGAAACTATCTAACAATGGTTTGCATATTATCGAACCCTTTCGATACGCGTATTCCCAATCATGATGGGATTTAATTTGATTCACAGGTAAAAAGTATTACCTGATGTCCTTTTATACATATTATTCAATAAGGTCAATTTTTTTCACACGGTGATTTGAATAGGTAGTGTGTTATTTTGGGTGTTCCAGACTACCCAATTTAAATATCGCTACAGCTATTTAAATATACCCCAATGATTGAGTGATAAAGATAATGTTGATCTCAATCGTTTTTTCTCGTAACGGTTTTTCTTGTGTTTAACAAATCAAACGGAGTGAGTGAGTATTAGGAATATTTATGTAAACTTACTATCCTAAATTAAATGTTAATGATAATAATAATATTAATAAATATAATAATACATATACAGTGTGACCAGTGTAGTTCGCATCATATTGTTTTTTTTTTATTAATAGCTTTATTGGAAATTTGACTTTGGCATCAAGTTCTGCTTCGATCGAGTTAAAAATGATGCAAAAAAATATTAATTTTTTTCAAAAAATAATTCAAAGGTGGGGTTATTTCTGAAAGTGTGGAAAAAGTTATTAGAAAAAGTTTTTTTAAATGCAGTTTCTAGCCCACATGCAAAATTTCTGCTGCATAAAATAATTTTGGTTTTTTACCCATATTTTGTAAATTGCACCACTTTCGCAAAATAAGACTCAACGCAACCTACATAAAACTTCTTAGTTTTGACAATGCTTTATTTCAGATACATTTTCTTTAAAGTAGCGCCATATTAAATGTGTGCTTTCTACAAAATCAAAATTTGGCTATTAAAATTTGGTCGCATGTGATGCAAAGTTTATTTGTTTTTGACCCTGTATAAGGTAACTTTATAAAATAAGCATTTTTGAAAACGTAATTTGTGTCTGAAAGTAATACACCTTAATATTATATTAAGACAAAAAAGAACACAGTGTCATCAGTAAAGTGTTCATTAAGTGGAAAATAAATTTTAGTGGTGGGTAAAAAATCAAAATTATCTTATGCAGCTAAAATTTTGCATGTGGGCTAGAAACTGCATTTAAAAAAACTTTTTCTACTAACTTTTTTTGATATTTTTAGAAATAACCCCATTTTTAAATTATTTAAAAAAAAAATTAAAATTTATTAGATAATGCGAATCACGTAACTACTATTTTTTGCTTAATTTTCATCTTGACCGAAGCAGAACTTGATGCCAAAGTCCAATTTCGAATAAAACTATTAATAAAATAAAATCCCATATGATGCGGACTTTACTGGCCACACTGTATATAGTTTTTAAGTTTTAGAAAAGGGAATTGACGAATTAATAAAAGCAAAATACGAAATTTCGTCAAATTTGTTCATATTTCCTTTTTTGCTTAGCCTATATCTCTATAAAAAGTCTATATGTCGTAGGCTGATAGTGAAATCCGTTATTTCATGAAAAGCCTAGTCACTTCATGAAGCGTCGGCAGATTGTGTAAAAACATGAAATTACACGATCTGCCGCGTCACTTCATGAAGAGACCTTGACGTTTCGGCGTATTATGTATAACACAATCTGCCTAATTTTAAATATCGTCACTTCATGTAGTACCTAACGATGTCATGTCAGTCGGCAGATTGTGTAATTCCGTCTAAAAGGTATATTGGCAACGGGTTTGTTCGTTGTTCCCCAGAGCATTTTTTTTTAATTAAATTTTTTCAACTAATATTATTTTATAAAAATAAAAAAAATGCTCTGACAAACCCGAACAAACCAGTTGCCAATATACCTTTTAGACGGAATTACACAATATGCCTTGTTTTTGCGGCATTTCATGAAGTGACGATATTTTAAATTAGACAGATTGTGTTATACATAATACGCCGAAACGTCAAGGTCTCTTCATGAAGTGACGCGGCAGATCGTCTAATTTCATGTTTTTACACAATCTGCCGACGCTTCATGAAGTGACTAGGCTTTTCATGAAATGACGGATTTCACTATCAGCCTACGACATAAATATACAAAACGCTAGCACAAATTCCTGATGCTAAAACAAGAGAATGCTGAAAGGTTTGGACGTTTTGCACTTCATGATACGTTGAAAGCTTGGACGCTTTGCGTTATATTGAATGGGTTGAAAGCTTGGACGAAATAGTAAATAAACAGTTAAAATATTTTTTTTTTAACTTTTTTTATATTGTTCTGTTCCCTTTTCACGGCTCTTATTGATCCTCAACATACCTATTACTGGTTTCAAATTTCCACTGGAAATTTCTTTAAAAAAAGGCATTCCTGAAGCCCCGGCTTTTGTTAATACTCTGAAAGGCATCAAGAGAGAATTCGTAATTTCCGAATTTAAATACTTTGTTACGGCGGCATCGCGGAAAATCTCTGTGATCCCAAAGCACGCATACATACAACTACTAAAGGGTTGTAAAACCGGGGTTGTAAATATGCAACAACGTCTTAAAGGCTGAACATGGAATTTCGAAGGGCGTTATTAAAATATCACCGAGGGAAAATGACACCTTTCTTAACGATATAAATCGTTGCTAATGCGGGGGTTATTAATTTTGAAGGAGTTTGGGCGGAAAAGGGAACATGACGCCATTGAAAAATTTTGATTAATTTGCGGTTTAAATAAAATTAATAACGAGTTTATTCTTGGCAAATATTTAAAACGAAGCTGTGACAACCGTGCATGTTAAGGTGGGAGTATCAACATGCTTGCCAACCTATAACCTATTTCGCGTAGATTTATTTATGTTTTCTAGCTTTTATACAAAATTTAAAGAAAATCAGTATCGACTTGATATTCTATAGGTAATAAATTGACATATTTAATAAATATCAAGGAATTTCATAACTTATTTTAGAAGAATTGTATAGCGAAAAATGTCGGGTAAGATTTTTTTTAACATTATTATGTCATTGTCACTCATTGTTCTTTCACTATACAATTCTCCCAAAATTAGCAATGAAATAAATTGATATTTTTGTAATATATCAGATACTACATAAATAATGTACCGACGATATTGATTTTCTTTAAATGTTAGTTATTAAAATAATAAACTAAAAAAATCAACGCGAAATAGGTAATAGGTTGGCAATAGATTGAATGACGTTGAGAATTCAACCTTAAGACGAGATCTTAAGAGCAAACACTAGTGACGCATTCGCCATTTCAGGATCTTATCAATATTTCATTTATTTTTCGTTTTTTCGAAAAAGCGTCCAAATACCCTTTTTTGGGTACAGAAAAAAAGTAATAAAAGCATAAAACGAAATGTTTCATTCAATTTCTTAGTATAGTACTTTGCAATCTGCATTTTAATATCTAACTGTGTTAGATGAAATGCAACTTTAGTGTTTAAGGATTCTTCAGGTGGTTAGAAAAATATTTTCTCGCATGATATTTACGTTACCACTACACTGACAAGTATACTACTGTCTATACAGTGTGACCAGCAAAGTCCGCATCATATGGGATTTTTTTTTATTAAGCAAAAAAAAATAGTAGTCACGCGATTCGCGTTATCTGTAAAATTTTAATTTTTTTCAAAAATATTTCAAAAAATCATAATTATCTTATGCAGCTGAAATTTTGCATGTGGACTAGAAACGGCATTAAAAAAACTTAACTTAATAACTTTTTCGATGTTTATAGAAATAACCCCACTTTTGAATTATTTTTTGGAAAAAAATTAAAATTTGACAGATAATGCGAATCACGTGACTGCTATTTTTTTGCTTAATTTTCATCTCGATCGAAGCAGAACTTGATGCCAAAGTCAAATTTCGAATAAAGCTATAAAAAAAATCCCATATGACGCGAAGTTTACTGGTCACACTGTACACTGTACAGGGTTTTTCCGTATATTTTGGAGCACCCCTGGAGCTTTTATTTGAAGACCTAGAAAAAACTTTAAATTACCAAAGTTGCATGATTTCTCCTGAACTGCCAGAATTTGTTATCGGACAAAACAAATGAACATCGTAAATTTGTTTAATAATGCCAATGTCGATTTTTTTTAAATGGAACACCCTGTATATTAATTTTTTTTTAACTCCTCACTCTTTTCTGATTCCAAATATGTATATATGTTATATGTTTACTTAAGTCGTTTAGGCAAATTGCATTTCAAAATATTGCGGATTAGAAAATCTATATTGGTGTGAGGAACACATGATAGAACATAATGCTTATTCAGTAACAATAATTAATATAAATAATGATAATAATTTATGAAACAAACATATAACATATATAGATATTTGGAATCAGAAAAGAGTGAGGAGTTAAAAAAAAATTAATATACAGGGTGTTCCATTTAAAAAAATCGACATTGGCATTATTAAACAAATTTACGATGTTCATTTGTTTTGTCCGATAATAACAAATCCTGGCAGTTCAGGAGAAATAATGCAGCTTTGGTAATTTAAAGTTTTTTCTAGGTCTTCAAATAAAAGCTCCAAGGGTGCTCCAAAATATACGGAAAAACCCTGTACACCTATATAATTGCTACCCAAAGATTTAGTTATTTTTTGGAGAAAATGAAAAATAAATAAAATATTGATAAGAACATGAAGCGTCACTAGTGTTTGCTCTAAAGAAGTTTAACTAATTTTTGGTTCGAAATGATATCTATTTATCTGGGATTTTTATATCTATTATAGTTGTAATACCTGCAGCTATTAAATATATAAAAGCGTGGTGCAGTTTGTCCCCATTTAAAAAACTAGGATAAAATAAAATCAATCGGTGGGTCACGCGCTCTAACGTTTTAGGTTTGTGATATTTTACTTTGGAGGATATCTCCAAGGTTGTTAGTATTCACAGAGCGAATCCGGGCGACCCTTTTCCAGAATCCACCAGGAGAATCATAAAATACGAAGGGAAAAGGTTTTACTGAATTACCGCCATTAGGTGACTTTATGTCATATCCAATTTGGATGTTTATTTGGCATTCTGGAAGCATTGCAATGAGAGTGCAAATTAACATGGACCGGAGTGTTTTCGAAGTTTATGCACGGTTTCTTGCATGGACGAGTTTATTAGATTTTTGGCACACTTTATAACATTTAAAAATGAAAAGTTATGTTTTCGGCAACCGTCCGGGAAGTACCCACTTCCCGGACGCTTTTCCTTTGAGAAAGTAGCATTTCTCCGGCCTTGTCCGGGAAGTACGTGCCTAGTCCGGGAAGAATCACATCAATATTAGCAATTGCTCGAATTTTAATATAAATATTAATATAAATAAGAATTAGAATGTTTCTGTTAGTACCTATCTTCTGTTCGAATTTCAATATTTAATACAAATAAGAATTAAAATGTTCGAAATTTTGTTCTACAAAGAAATATAATAAAAAATGTGTCTCATTGATTTGTTATTCTACACGGTTGCCGAAAAAATAGTTTACGCAACACGTCCGAAAACAGTTTTTTTGGACTCGCAGACTTCCAGGACTCGCCTACGGCTCGTCCTAGAATTTTGTCGACTCGTCCAAAAAAACAGTATTTTCCGGACTTGTAACGTAAATTACTATTAACCTAACATTTAAAAAAATTGTAATTTAAAAATTGTCATTTCATTTTCTTATTTTCACTTGCTGCCGCTAGGAGGTAGACGTTGCCACGTTTTGCATACTCTACGAAATATTCCGAATAATATATAGGTACTTCATACGAAGTCAGATGAGACAACGTAAATATTGGAGGTACGATCAATTTACTGCATCACACACTGAAACTACAATACAAATATAACAAAATTTGTATTGATCACTCCCTATACAGATGTTCGAAGATAGTCCACGTGATATACAGGGTGTCCGGAAATGATGAGCAAAAAATTTAGGGGATAATTCTAGACCGAGAATAAATGCTATTTCTTCCCATAACATTTTTTCAAAAATTGATTATTAACGTAGTTACAGAGTGTTAAATTTTATTTACAGTTTTTTTTAGCAATACCTTTGGCCACGATCATAACATTTGACGAAATTTCGTATAAAGGGCTTTTTCGGGATGAGGAATACAAATTTGCCCACCGTTGCTTCGCATTTTATAGAGGGCGCCACATAGGAGCCTATACTTTAATTTGAATGGTCCCAACTTTTTGTCCTACACTGTATGCGAATTTTAACCGAATATTTTTATTCTCCTAACCTATTGATATAAAAAAGGTATACCTGCATACTACTTTTGTTTCGATAAATCTAACCGTTTTCGAGAAAAACGCTAAAATAACATTGCTTGCATGTGATGAATACGAAATAATTTTAATTTGTTAATTTTTAATTTAATTAATTTAATAAAATAAGTGAGTCTTTGGAGTCTTCAGCAACATCGTATTATTTTAGAGTAAAAATTGGCGTGTATTGTCGTCACGTGGTTTTATTGTGCAGCTTGTGAGAAACGGCTTGCTATGCTATACAATGTATACGGTAGTCCTATCTCTGGATGAGCACTAAAACTACTCTAAAGTATCATTAATATAAATGGCATAAAACTGTCATCATTCTAAAAAATCAATTAATAAAAATATACTCGAATTAAACTGTCATACAAGATTCTATCTGGAAGTTTTTGCATGCATCGTTAATAGGCACAATGAAACATCATTTGCGGTGGCAATTCGGGTGCCAAGCCGAATAATCCATCTTCAGGCCTCAATGGGATGAGCTTTTAATCCGTTTTTTGTTGCGACCTAGTCTGATAACATTTTATGAAAGGGCATATAGGTATTATGGTATTTCTATTAAAATAAATAGTTTGTGTTATAAGCTGTCTTATGGAGAATTTTGGTTCGTTTATGAACTGGTTCATCAGTTCTCGTTTGTACTTCATCAGTATACAGAATTCCGTATAAAGAGGTGAAAAGGGCGCGAAAACTTTTTGGACGACGCCCAAATTGTGTTAACTTTGGGTAATAATTTTAATTAATTATTACTTTATCACTTATAAACTATAAAAAATGTTGCTCAATAATTAATACAATATCTTTTGTACTGTTTATTTAACGAGTTTATTCATATTGAATCTTTGATGTGTATTTCGATAGACATATAGGTACCTCTACATACGTACAGTAACGTACAGGTTATCTGGTGCGCCAACAAAAGTTAAATTTTCTCGGTGAAAAATACGTCTGTACGGACAGATCACTTGCCGCTCAACAGGGATGGGCATGCGCACCACCCTCTTGTTATTAGGTTATCCATCTTTATCGACATTAGATAAATACACTCCAGAAGCGGCTCTGCGCCATTTTTGTTTTCTCTATGGATTTCTTGTATTCTTTGCTATTAGGTACTTTCCTTTTTCTTCTTATAAACAGCATCTTAACATAGTATAAAACAAAGTCGCTGTCGCGTCTGTCCTCAGCTATGTGTGCTTAAATCTTTAAAACTACGCAACGGATTTTGAAGCGTTTTTTTTTTAATAGATAGAGTGATTCAAGAGGAAGGTTTTTATGTATAATACATGCATAATATTGTAGAGAAACACTGATACATTTAGAGGTTTGTTCGGGTTTGCATTTATAAATCTTGACGTGATGGTGAACTCGCCTTATTATTATCTCAGAGGCGTATAATGCCTGGCATTGCAACGCAGGCCGGGTACACGCTAGTAGCTGTATAAAAATATAAGTTGTTTTGGCTTTGCTTTTTAAAAGCAACTAAAAGAAACTCGGTTATTGTAGACTGTGGGCGTTTAATATTTCGGATTTCTAGTTTTTGTGTGCTTTTATATTGTGTAGTTAAGTAAAACATTTTCCCATTCGTTAAATGAGAAATTTTGCAGTGCGTATGCCTATTTCTGTATGGTTTTGTTTACATGCGCGAGGTCACAAATTTGCTACTTTCGTAATTATTGTTTGCTTATCTAAAGGTACATGTCTATGGTATTTCATGTATAAGTTTGTAAGATTTGACGAAAAAAAGCAAGTGGGGCGTAATTTCTATAGAAATCATAGAAACTTACAAATTTTACAAAATAAGGCAATGTGGATTATTTTAAATTGTGACAAATATACAAAAATTAAGTTTATGTTCAAAAATTTAGATTGGTTGAATGTCAGAAATAAAATTTTTTATTTAGTATGTATCTTTATACATAAAATTAAAAATAATTTGTTGCCTGATTGTTTAAAAAAAATGTTGTTCTTTTAATTATGACCATCATAAATTATAACAAGAACTTATCAAAATTTTTATGTGGATAGAGTGTCTAAAACATTAGCTTATAAATCTATTTTTTATAAGGGTTTGATAGAATGTAATAATTTGGAAAATTCTATTAAATCTCAAAAATCATTAAAACTGTTTAAAAAAACTTTGAAATTACATTTATTTAAAAACAAAATGATACGTAATATTTGATACAATTTACAAAATGTTTAACTTTTCTTTCTGTTTTTGTTAAAAGAAGGTTGCGTTTTAAACTTTAAAAATAAATCTATAAAAATGTGTTAAAAAAATGTATTAATAGTTATTTACATTACTAGATGCGAAAGTTAATTTTTTGGTGTGAGGAAAGTAATAAACTTTGATTTTATTCAAATTAAAATGATAAAATAAATTTTTTTTTTCACCTATAAAATAATCCATGACAACTAGTTATTTGAGTATTGTTGACAACTAGTTATTTGAGTACTGTCAGAGTCTGTCAGTTCGATTTTTTTGTCCTGGCACCGAAAGTATTACTTTCGTAGCTAGCAACGGATAATATTCAGGTAACTGTAACATTTACTTTTGTTTTCTATCGTGTTGCTAGGGCCCGAAATTTAATTTATTTATACAGTAGTAGAAAAAAAATATTTAATTGTAGCTTTTTGCTAAATAAAACATGTTACTACTACTACTACTACTACTCTTTAATTGTTGAATCCTTTTCAGACGATCCTATGGGAAATATTATGTTTGACAGCTTGTTACCATAGTAACTTATGATGCCTAAAAGGAATCGTGAAATTCGTATCGGAAAATCGAAACAAATCTACAACCTTATGTTTTACATTATTTCAGAATAAAATTGTGTAAAAAGCTTTGGAAATTATAATTTACATACTTACTACTTGTTGAGAACATGCAATAAAATTGTCAGTGAAAAATAAGGAAACAAAGTAGATTTCGAATAAAGTTGAAGGTTATTTAGCATATTTTTCCTATTTCCGCGCGTTTGTATTAAACCTTTCGAAGTAAATTATATTTTACGGTAAATCAAATCGGAACCGAACAGTAAACAAGATATGGATATGTCTGACACATTTCAGCGACTCAGCGTACGAATTATTACAAACTCCCATATTTTTCATCCAATTTTTAAGACACAAAAGTAGTAGTAGTTGAGCATTGTAGGTAAAAAGACTGAGTTTGTATAGATTTAAACATAAAATAAAGCTTAACATTAAAATAGAATAGTTTCAGAGTGTTTTCCGCTATTTAATTATATTACGTAAACATCCATACCTATAATAATTCTGTTGTATATCTACATAGTACTCATATACACACATTTAATTTCACATAATATAGTTAATTGTATAATTATTATCTATAACCTGCCTATAACATAACGGAAAAATATTAATAGCCTTAACTAAAAATAATTATTAAAATAACTTACATAAAATATATTGGATGCTTTTAAACTCCAGCACACATCACTTCACAAAATAAACTAAACGAAACCATCATCAGGTAAAGGGTTAAAAAACCCAACATCTAAAATGAAACAAAATATCTGACGCAATATCCTAACTGGTATAATTTATTCCAGAAAAAAGGTCACAGGGTAACAAGGGAACATCTCTGATGCAGCTTCCGGGATAGAGAGAGGTATAATTTTAAAGGAATGAATATTTTTACGGTGTCCTGGTTCCGGATAATGAACCTTTTGTAGCTTCTAAACTTATTGTTGGGGGTATAGAGCTCGCTGATATGTCTCTAATCCTTTACCTGCTTAATAGACCAGGGTCGATAATTTTTGAAACAAAAAAAAATAATAGTAGGATAAAACCCATTGGAAAAGAAAGAGAATGTTAGAAAACGATTTATCTCGATTTTCGGCAAAACTACAAGTCCTATGGAAAAACGTTAAATAGCAAAGTTGTAGGTAATAAAAAGATCTACAACTTTTGTATTTACACTTTTTTCACATAACCTCAAAATTTATGTGAAAAATTCAAATAACCAGGTTTTTGGTTTTTTATTTTTATCTTTTACAAAAAAAAAATTTTTTCACGAAATTTGGTGAAAACTTACTTTTTTATGTCCCAAACACACTGTAATTTTTTTGATTTAAAATATTTATTTTTAACCTTATTTTGACTTAATATCAAAAAAGCACCCTAATTTTCAATCGAAAATTCTCAGGTCAAAATATCTGCTTTTTTAAAAAAGTCGGTGGGCTTTTTGTTCGTTGAAATCTCTACTTTCTGATGGTGTAAAAAAATAAATACATTACTATGGTAAATATTCTCAAAAAATGAAAAGAAACGAAAAAAAAATCGAATCAGAATTTTTTTTTTAAAATCATTATGTACAATTTTTTTATTAATTTATTAAAATTTATACTTTAATTACTCGAAAAACGTAAGATTCCATGTTACATTGATAAACAAAAAAATTACAAATCCATAAAACAAAAAGATCGCAAAAAATATGCGAAAATAGTTGTTCTAAATATAATTAAAGGTAGTATTTAAAGGGGATTTCATCACATTTACCATAGTAATGTATATTTTTTTTACACCTTCAAAAAGTAGAGATTTCAACGAACAAAAAGCCCACCAACTTTTTTAAAAAACCAGATATTTTGACGTGAGAATTTTCGATTGAAAATTAGGGTGCTTTTCGATATTAAGTCAAAATACGGTGAAAAAATAAATATTTTAAATCAAAAAAATTACAGTGTCTTTGGGACATAAAAAGGTAAGTTTCCACCAAATTTCGTGAAAAAAATTTTTTTCTTGTAAAAGATAAAAATAAAAAACCAAAAACTTGGTTATTTGAATTTTTCACATAAATTTTGAGGTTATGTGAAAAAAGTGCAAATACAAAAGTTGTGGATCTTTTTATTACCTACAACTTTGTCATTTAACGTTTTTCCATAAGACTTGTAGTTTTGCCGAAAATCGAGATAAATCGTTTTCTAACCTTAAAAACTCACCGACACACTTCCCGACCTCGGATCGCCCGTAATTTATTTTTTCTTTCATTTTTGTTATATTCTCTTCCTTTTCCAATGGGTTTCATTCTACTATTTTTTTTTTCACTTTTTACCATTTGCAAAGGCTTCAGCCCTGGTCTATAATGGTAAACTTGTTTGTAAGTTATATTTTTAATTAGAGCTTGCAGTTGCCTAAACCCTGAAATTTGCTGTAACACTTTTTCGGTTTTAGGTATAGTAGACCGTGACTAAAGTGAAAATTTGTCTGTAAAAGTAGTAATAAAAATCCATTATCTCGAGAAACTCTTTGCTTTAGGACAATTTAAGGAAATTACCAAATAAGACCTTTCCAGATATTTCCGAGACTTGAATTTTCCTATAACCGTCTCGCCACATGTGTGTGCCTGACATGCTCGCCCAAAATGTCAATGCTGATCCGAAGTTGGCTGATGTGGGTGGGCCTGGAAACTCTTAACCCCCCCCGTCCCCCCGTAGTGCCTCGCACATATTCCATTATACCGGGGAGATTCTGGAAAACAGCCCGGATTTAAGGGGCGAGAGATAGGAGTAAAGTTAAAGACGTCGAATAAAAATAAAAACGAAATGTTTGAGTATTAAGGAACAAGGATTTTAATATAATATGCCGAAGTGTTTAAAATTTTTAAATCCGTAACCTGCTTGTGGTCATCTGTGTGTACCTGGATCAAGCTCTATCATTTTTTTTTTTTACTAGCGATGTTATGAATTATTCAAGTTGTTATATTCACTTAATCCTTTATGGAAAACCGATTTATATGTTAAATGTTTTGATACCTTACTTAGACAAAAATCGTTTTTATATCTGGTTGAATAGTTATGATTTTCAAAATTTTGAGTTAAAAAATCTTTTAAATGGAAAGGTTGTATTTTAAAAATAAAAGTACAGATCAAAAGAAATACTAAATTTTTAACATTTAACCACTGAAGTTTCTCTAACATTAAATTTATTTTCGTATATTTATCCATATTTAAAATTATTGGCATAGCTTTATTTTGCAAAACTTGGAGTCTATTAAAGACCCCATCATTTGCTTTGTATAAAATATTTGAACAATATAAAAAATCAGGTAAAATTATAGTATTGTAAATTGTTTTTCGTGAAAATAAACTTAAATTTTGACTAATTCTTTTTAAATACTTAATTATTTTTTTTTCCAATTTTGGACAAGATTTTCAAAATGTAATTCAAATTTTAATTTAGAATCTAAAATTATTTCCAAGTATTTAAAAGAGTGTATAATTTCTAATTATTTATCATCAATAAAAATATTTATATCTATATTATTCACGTTATTTCCAATAACCATAAATTTTGTTCTAGAAACATTCAATTTTAATTTATTTACCTTTAACCAGTTTGATATAGTTTTTAATTCAAAATTTAAAATTTCTATACAATCAAGAATATTTTTACCCTTTATATACAATAAAGTATCATCAGCCAACATTTGAATAAAACTTTGTTTCAAAACATTTGGCATATCATTTATATAAAGAATAAACAATAATGGACCTAAAATGCTACCTTGTGGTACCCCAATATTATTATATTCCTTTTTAGAAAAAATGTTATCAATTTTTGTTTTTTGCTGCCTATTACTTAAATAATTTTGAAACCATTTATAAACAACTCCCCTTAATCCATACTGATATAATTTTTTAAATAATTTATCCTTATCAATTGTTTCGAAAGCACGTTTAAAATCCAAAAATACTGCCAATACAACTTCATTTTTGTCAACGCTTCGCTTCCAATTTTCAATTACATACTGAACTGCTGTTTCTGTTGAATATCCTTTTCTAAAACCTGCTTGCATATTTACTAAAATTTGTTTTCTTCAATAAATTCTAGTATCTGTTCATAAACTGTCATTTCTAATAATTTTTTAATATCGCATCCCATAATATATTTATTGGCCTAGTGTTATAAAAGAACATTTTAGATCTTCAGGTATTTCTCCATATTTTAGGCAGTTATTGATTAATCTTAATATAATTTCACCTGTGCTTGTAAAAGTTTCTTTCATTACTTTTTTTGATAAAATTTCATTATAATTATTGTTTGATTTGAGTTTGTTAATTTTAAATTTTATTTGTCTTAATGAAACTTCTCGAAATTCTTCAATGATATTGAAACATGTAGCAATTTTAGGATATAATATTTCATTTCCAATCTCGATATCATCAACTATTTCTTTAATACTATTAATGTAATAATTATACATATTTTCAGCAATACAAATCGGATGTGTTTCTTTTCTGTCGTTAAATATCATTTCTTTTATTTCACTTTTTGTAGTTGGGTATACCCTATTATATTTTTAATTATTATCTCAAAGCAATCTCATAGATGATAGATAATTTTTCTCTAGCTTTCTTAAATCCAACCCAAATAAATATTCCCAGAACGTTACTATAGATTAACAGTTAAAGGTATAAAATTACACTTCATAATTGATGCGTGAAAAACTCCCGTGATGTTCTAGGGTCCAGAAAAGAAATCTTGACACAGTTCGTTTGCTCTATTTTTTCAACAGTAAGCGCGGTGTCAGATTCTGGGGTGCAAGGGTTACCTGAACACAATAAAAAACACCCTGAAGACATCCACCGGGGGTGACGCATATATTATTATGGGGTGAGAAAGGGTTACGAAAAAACTATGCAAAAAAGGGTTGCATTGTATTGAACTTTGATATATCGTGTATATGCAAAAATTCCCGTCCTTTTATTTGCAAGGGTGTCCCGATTTTAATATATGGGATTCTACGGTTATTGTTAAGCCCGTATATGAATGGATAACTAGATGTATTCAAAAACACGAACACGACTGTCATAACTGAATGGTAATCAATGAAAAATTGATGGTAGGGACTTACAATCATTGATTTTGCTTTGTTGCACGCATACAAATCATAAAATGTGCATAAATATCGTATCTGCGGAGCAGTGTTTACACTCGAATGAGTTTGGGACTAGATATTTAAAAAAGGATCCTGGTTTAAGATAACCCTTTACAAAAAAACGTTGGTGTATTTTTAATATTTGAAGATGCAATATTATAAAAGACACATGCCGCTCTCTAAAAAGTAAAGGAATAATCAAATAGAAATAAGGTACATTTATCAAGAAAGACTGGTGATTTTTCATCCCTATCGAGTTTAAACCAAAAACCAAATGAATTGGAACGATACGAATAGAAATATCCTGCAAAGGCGTAATTCCGGCTATCTTTCTTACAGATATAAGGGTGCATGTGTAGCAAGCGCATTTCTTATCTGCCCCCGCCCGTACAACCTCCCTCCTTGTCGGTAGGTCCCTGCGTACAGTCCAGGATTCTTTGTACATTTCGGAATTTACCAAATATCCATGGAATTAGTACCAGTCATAAATTATTATGGATGGATAACCGAATTCTTCATATTCATCATTAACATTCTGAATTAGAACCTGCTGAAAATAACCAATAATAAAAAACCTGCTACTGGTTTTTATCATTGTTATATTATAATGTTCACATGCAATACGTAAAAACGTTAAAATTTCAGCACTATTTTTACAATACCCTAACATTTCTAATGCCATATTGACCATAATTAATTTTCTTATTTCCGTGGTGCGGATTTTACACCATTGTGGAATATTCCGAATATAAATATTTTTACTGCTCTGATTAAAAAGTTAAATTTTGATTGGCTACCAGCCAACAGTTTTTTTTGAAACCGTTATTTTCTGTGTATGGTGTATATTTTCATGTGGTTTTATTGTCTCAGTAAAGAGTTAATTCAAAATTTTAAAATCTGAAACATTTTTTCTTTCTCTATATGGTAGAGTTCAAATTAAAATAAAATTTTCAGTCTTATCGTTCTCGGAGTTACTTAAAGTCTCGTACTAAGAAGCAGAAACCCTACCTCAGTATTGTCGTGTCTCTTAAAGAAATGAGAAAAATCGCGCTTTTAGTGATACAACTTGAGCAACAATCTGTGAAAGACTTGTGAGCTTCATATATTGTCTCTTTTTTGTATAATATACGGCGATCTTTTGTCGAAAATAAAATACGATTTTACCTTTGTGAAAAGAGATTGAATTTTTGTTTGCTGGTATATAAGTGTACTTAATACGAATTTGATTAATTTATTTTCTTTATTTTCTTCGATACTATTTAATTTTGAGCTAAAATAATAGGTTATACAAGTCCTCGAACAGTTTAAATAAATCACGAAAAATTAATCTTTTTATTATTATCGATTTTTAGTAACGGACAGTTTATCATACAATTTAACGGACATAAAGTGGTACTTTTTTGCACTAGTACAATAAAGTCGTTTTTTTACTATGATTTTTGATATTGAAAGTAGAATAATTAAAATATTTTTATTCAAATTCAAATTCATTGGTTTAGTCACTTTACCGCTCGCTTTTAAGCTCGCTCGGCCATAAACAAAAGCTCGCCCAATAAAACTCTACTTTATGTAATTATTATAAGATAAATAGCTAATATGCACAGCTGATATACAGGGTTTTTCCGTATATTTTGGAGCACCCCTGGAGCTTTTATTTGAAGACCTAGAAAAAACTTTAAATTACCAAAGTTGCATGATTTCTCCTAAACTGCCAGAATTTGTTATCGAACAAAACAAATGAACATCGTAAATTTGTTTAATAATGCCAATGTCGATTTTTTTAAATGGAACACCCTGTATATTATTCTTTTTTTAACTCCTCACTCTTTTCTGATTCCAAATATGTATATATGTTATATGTTTACTTGAGTCATTTAGGCAAAATTTCATTTCAAAATATTGCGATTTATTAATAATTATTGAATTTTTCATCTTTAGAGTAACCCATTATACCAAGACAAGACCATTCAAGGTATGAAATATTATTTTTGAGACACAAGTCAGTTGCCATAAGCGATTAATAACAACCAAATTGTTTCCAGGGCAATCTAGATTTTCTAATCTGCAATATTTTGAAATGAAATTTTGCCTAAACGACTAAAGTAAACATATAACATATATACATATTTGGAATCAGAAAAGAGTGTGGAGTTAAAAAAAAAAATAATATACAGGGTGTTCCATTTTAAAAAATCGACATTGACATTATTTAACAAATTTACGATGTTCATTTGTTTTGTCCGATAACAAATTCTGACAGTTCAGGAGAAATCATGCAACTTTGGTAATTTAAAGTTTTTTCTAGGTCTTTAAATAAAAGCTCCAGGGGTGCTCCAAAATATACGGAAAAACCCTGTACACAAAACTTTTATATGGTTTTCTGAGGTACTTCTTCAAATAACCGAATAAAAATATATCAGATTGAGTCAAATCCAGACCTGTTTTAAAGTCAATGAGTGACCTCACTTACATTAAAAACAATAGTAAATGAACTTTTTGGTTAGGAATTTAGATAATTGAACATCAAAGTTTTTATTTTCATTATACTTATAATAGGCGCTTATTTAACTAAACTTTAAGTTCGACTTTAATGAACATCGCCATCAAAGGAAAACTTACTTTCAGAATTCTCATAAGTTTTACTTGATGTAACGTATACTTCCATACTTTCAGTAATTTTCGTAAATAGGTAGACATTTATGCCATAGAATATGTCTTTCCAGCACGTTCTTGAGCTTAATAAATTATTTTTTGGTATATTGTTCTTTAAGCATAGACAAGGGCGTTTTCTATATGTAGTGAATGTCCGTGAATTTTCTATACAAATTCTATCGTTCTTCATTCGTACTTGTAAGAAACTTCAATAATATTCAGTCGATCAAAATTCTCTATTACTTATACAGTGTCCGCAAGAAAGTCCGCATCAAATGGGATTTTTTTTTATTATTAGGTATAGGTAAAAATTGAAAAGGCAGTTAGTTTTTGCTTACCTAAAAACCAAAAATGACGTATACTGAAGCAGCTGCACGACTTGCGTTACCTGTCAAATTTGACATTTTTAATAAGGTAGGTTCAAAAATGCCCTTATTTAACAAAATATTAAAAAAATTTATTCGAAAAAGTTGTTTATTTAGGCATTTTTAGTTTCTGTCCGAAATTTTGACTGTCTAATACAATTTTTATTTTTTGCCAGGTTCTTGAAAATTTTGATCAACCCTCGTAGATTAACTTTTATACATCTATGTAAAACCATTTGCCTTTACTTCATTTGTAATCTTAATGCAGTTTTGTGTAAATTTTTGTTTCCAATTATTTATTTTGCTTCAAAAACTGAAATTGTTATTGATCAGTATGTAATGTTTGATGCAAGGTTTATCTAATTACCTCAGTTTTGCCAAAACCGACATTTCTCATTCTTCTTAAGTTAGTAAACAGATGTACAAAAATAAAATATTAGGAAGCTTTTGTTGAAATTTTACCTAATTAATATTGGATTAAAAAGAATAAATATTAATCGCTCGAAACATTTTATTCAACAAAAATATAGTTTAATATAATTAATTTAATTTAATATAAATTAAGTAAAATTTTAACGAAAGCTTCCAATATTTTCTTTTTGTACATCTGTTTACTAACTTAAGAGAAATGAGAAACGTCGGTTTTGGCAAAACTGATGTAATTAGATAAACTTTGCATCAAACATTACATACTGATCAATAACAATTTCAGTTTTTGAAGCAAAATAAATAATAGGAAACAAAAATTTTACACAAAATTGCATTAAGATTACAAATGAAGTAAAGGCAAATGGTTTTACATCGATGTATAAAAGTTAATCTACGAGGGTTGATCAAAATTTTCAAGAACCTGACAAAAAATAAAAATTGTATTAGACTGTCAGAGACTAAAAATGCCTAAATAAACAACTTTCTCAAATAAAGTTTTTCGATATTTTGATAAATAATGGCATTCTTGAACCTATTTTATTAAAAATGTCAAATTTGACAGGTAACTCAAGTCGTGCAGCTGCTTCAGTATGCGTCATTTTTGGTTTTTAGGTAAGCAAAAACTAACTGCTTTTTCAATTTTTACCTATACCTAATAATAATAAAAAATCCCATTTGATGCGAACTTTCTTGCGGACACTGTATGCACGCTCTAGATTGGAATATGGCATCAGTTATTAATGTAAACAAGGCTGTGCTCCTTGGAGTTGCAATATGACTTGTAATGGAATATGACTTCTAGTCTTGATATATAAAATACTGCAGATTTAACAAAATATAGTAAATCAATAATAATACAATAACGTATTATACTAAATTTACTTTAGGATTTTGATTATGTACGTCTTATAAATGGAGCAAAACCTGTTAGACTTATGTGCTTTAGTAAAATAAATATTCGCTGAATGAATAAGTTCACTGTGAAAAACAAGTATAGATATTAATTTAATAATTTTGGTACTTAAATTGTCAATAAAAAGTATTTTTTGCCGATAAAATTTTCTCTTGGTTATCCTAATACTTTGTAAGCTCAGTAAACACCTGCTCGTTCAATAAAATGCCCCTTACCGGCGCATAAATGCGGAAAGGACATCGTTATCGACCAGAAAATAACTGCAGCTTGTCAGTTGTCATTCTTGTCTTGTCAGTGTGATATTTTTTTATTTTTCTGGCTTGCATCTGTTTTGAACAATCTCTATTAGATTATTAATTCTGTTATTCTTGATATTTCGTTATAAATATTTTAGAATACATTGCTGCTACCATGCAGGCGTTTTATTTTTTATCGTTTCAAAATGTTTACTGTATTCAAGAAAAAATAACAATGAATCAGTGCTACTAATTCATTATACAAAGACCATCAAAACTGTCTTATACAGTGTGACCAGTAAAGTCCGCATCATATGGGATTTTTTTTATTAATAACTTTATTCGAAATTTGACTTTGGCATCAAGTTCTGCTTCGATCGAGATGAAAATTAAGCAAAAAAAGAGTAGTCACATGATTCGCATTATCTGTCAAATTTTGTTTTTTTCCAAAAAATAATTCAGAAGTAGGGTTATTTCTGAAAGTATCGAAAAAGTTATTATAAAAAGTTTTTTTAAATGCAGTTTCTAGCCCACATGCAAAATTTTAGCTGCATAAGATAATTTTGATTTTTTACCCATATTTTGTAAATTGCACCACTTTTGCAAAATAAGACTCAATGCAACCTACATAAAACTTCTAAGTTTTTACAATGCTTTATTTCAGATTACACGTTTTCTTTAAAGTAGCGCCATATTAAATGTGTGTTTTTCTACAAAATCAAAATTGGGCTACTATTAAAATTTGGTCGCATGTGATGCAAAGTTTATTTGTTTTTGACCCTGTATAAGGTAACTTCATAAAATAAGTATTTTTGAAAACGCAGTTTGTGCCTGAAAGTAATGCACCTTAATATTAAGACAGAAAAGAACAATTGGCCATCAGTAAAGTGTTTATTAAGTGGAAAATAAATTTTAGTTCTGTGTAAAAAATCAAAATTATCTTATGCAGGTGAAATTTTGCATGTGGGCTAGAAAATGCATTAAAAAAAACTTTTTCTAATAAATTTTTTCGATATTTTTAGAATAACCCCACTTTTGAATTATTTTTTGGAAAAAAATAAAATTTGACAGATAATGAGAATCACGTGACTACTATTTCTTTGCTTAAATTTCATCTCGATCGAAGCAGAACTTGATGCCAAAGTCAAATTTCGAATAGTTATTAATAAAAAAAAATCTTATATGGTGCGGACTTTACTGGTCACACTGTATAATTTTAATGTAAAATAATTAGGCGAACCGATATTGAAGGGTAGCAAAATTTACACAGGATTTGCTATGACCAGTCTGGTTATACGCACCCGGTATAAAAATAAGAACGCGGAAAATTTATTTTTTGTTTTTTTAATTAGTTACACGAGAGATCTTCGGCGGTTGGTAATTAACAGAATAAAGAACTCAAAAGTCCTAAGTCTATCTCACTTCTGAAACATGTTCTTCCCGCTTTAATGAATGAAAATCGTGTTAACGTAACTATAAATAGGTTATCACCCCCAGTTGTCAGGTTTTAAAATATTTACTAATCGTCTACAAAAACTCTTGCCTAACAAATCAGAGGTTATCTAACGAAAGAGAGGTCTTCCATCTTGTGAAACAGTCCGATCCTGATAAATTACTTCATTTTCTAAACCCTGTTTTCGATTTTCAGTTCGATGGTAACAAAGTGCAGTGTTTTCTCAAAGTGTCCCTCCCCAAGACATCTTCCCGGTTATAAATTTTCCAATTCCTTACGCCCTTCAACTTGGGGCTGCCATCCAGAGCCGGACTGATATTGACGGGCCAAGGTGACGCGGAAGGCCCATGCCTGGTTTCTTGTTTTAATCATTTTTTTTTAAATGTATTGGCCGGCTAATCCTGCATTTAGTACGTTGCTAGCTGCAGGAGCTTGATAGGTGAATTGTCAAACTTTGTAACAAAGTGAGGGTTGCTAACGCTGACATAAAGCTACATTTCATTACATTTTGAGTATTTTCAAATAATTTTAGTAAATGTTTTGGTATTTTTATATTCTAAACTAATTTTATACAGGGTGTTATTTAAGTATGTGGTCAAACTCCAAGGGGTGTTTCTTTAAGTGATTATAAGAAGAAAAATTCATATAAACATGGGTTTGAAAATGCATAGTTTTTACGATACAGGGTGTCAAACTTTTAAAAAAAAATCGGATGTTCGTAAATATCTCAATACTCTTTTATTCGATTTTGTTGATATTTGGCAATTCTGTTTGTAATAACAAAAGGATAATTTAACCTCAATTAAATTAAAATTATTAAGTCCAGTGGCGTCCCGGAAGACAGTCCAACTAAAATTTTTGACAAAAAAATTGCGCGCCACTGACTTTTTTAAAATTATGTATTTTTTTCGAATTAAGCAACTACAAATACAACTATTTTATCTTCGGAGTTTTTTCATAATATCTTGCTTTGTTTTCGAGAAAAAAAAGTAAAAACCACTTTATTGCATGTGCCCGGGACAATAAGAGTAAAAAATTTAAACTAGTTACCAAACTATTAAGCAATTAAAATTACACAAAAGTCCTCTTTTGAATTTTTTCGCACAGATTAAAACTGTTTTCGATAAAATAAATTAACATAAAATAATCGCATAACGTAATAATTTATTACTGCGATGTTTTAAAAGTAACAACTGAAAGTCTTATTGTCCCGTGGAGATGCAATAAAGTGGTTTTCACTTTTTTTTTCGAAAACAAAGCAAGATATGAAAAAAACTCAGGAGATAAAATAGTTGTATTTGTAGTTGCTTAATTCGAAAAAATACATAATTTTTAAAAAAGTCAGTGACACGCAATTTTTTTGTCAAAAATATTAGTAGGACTGTCTTCCGGGACGCCACCGGACTTAATAATTTTAATCTAATTGATGCTAAATTATCCTCTTGTTATTACAAATAGAATTGTCAAATTTCAACAAAATCGAATAAAAGAGTATTGAGATATTTACGAACATCCAATTTTTTTTTTAATTTTGACACCCTGTATAGTAAAAACTATGCATTTTCGGACCCACGTTTATATGAACTTTTCTTTTTAAAATCACTTAAAGAAGCACATCTTGTAGTTTGGCCACATACCTAAATAACACCCTATAGTTAGATGTATAAACAAGCAAACTTTCCATTATTATACAAATCATCAAATTACACGCGATAAGCGACAAGCCCCTTGCAGCTTAAAAAATTGTCTACTCGTAACAGTAAATGTTTTCGTGAATTATTTTCTTCGGTGGAATTTCTGGCGGTGTCTTATTTTTCATGAATTCGCTGTTCGAACTAGTCGGAACTTGGTAAAAATCTGCCAATCCGGTCCTGGGCCTGCCACCAGTGCAGTTTATTTCGAGAAAAGGGGGTTTGCTTCTTCGAACTATTCCTAAACTAAATTAAGGTCCCAGGGAAGCATCTGTGACCGCACCCTGCTACTGGCAGCTAGATTTCGTCGACATTTGCATGTGACGCCGTATTTTATTGCTCTTTTCCAGATAAACTTTGGGTTGTTTGGATTGTCGAGATGAAATTGGGAGGATAAACACAACAATATAATTTTGATAAATTCTCGCAAATCGAGACGAGATTTTTTCGAAATCTCGCCTCGCTAACATCTCGCGAGATGTTTCCTCGTCTCGTGTGGCGAGAGTCTCGTAATTACTGGTTCTCGCAATATGACGGCATAAAAAAAAATCTTTAAACCCTCCAAGTTTTTATTATTACCATTAACATGTAAGTATTATAATTGCATCTTTCTGAAACGATGTTCAAAAGTGTTTCTAAAGTTAAAATCTGGGAGTTCGGGCACAATTTTGCCAACATTCACCTCACACATGACCAAAATAATAGTACTTATAGTACCTAATAAATACGCACGCGTCACTAAAACCGAATTCAAATAGACCCTTTTTGAGTATTCAAGGCACAAAACGCAAATGCTGGTTACCTGCACGAGGCGGAACAGAATGCACGCAAGTGCAAAAATAGGTCAGTTACAAGCGTCACTTCTAAAAACATGTGTTTGTCTTGTTTATCTGTCTTTTTTTGGTAAACAATGTGTGCAATATGTTTTAAATATAGTGTAAATTATGATTTAATGTTATTTTAACTGGATAATTAATAAAGCAGGTCGTTTCCTTGTGTTTTTATCCACAATTGTTTATCAAAATATCCTAACAAATTATCCAGTTAAAAAAACTTTAATATACGACCCCATTTTACCACTGCTTTCGAATATTTAAAGCAGTTACATTTTACGATGGTATATTGACAAAGTTTTGATTTTTGTTCCATTGTGGTTGTATGATTTTCAATTTAAGGTCAGCCCGTTATTCTAATATGAGTATAAAAATGCGAGAAAAATCCTAAACAAAAAAAACGAAACGTAATTTTTTTTTAAGTTTAAAGAGATTAAGTCGCCAAAGTAATATTGGGTACATTTGGTTCTTGTCACAGATAAGAGTTATGTCATTTGATATCGACAATATCGAGGATTTGGATACTACTGCACACTTATTTCAATGTACATATTATTATTCTGTCCCCTTTTTTTTCGACGCTGTTTCTTTTTGTGTTTGTGTGTTTCGCTTCTCTATTTATAGGGAATTGTAATTTACTATAACATAATCAGAAATAAAGCAATTTATTATTATTATTATTATTATTATTACTGTAGCGGACATATACATACAAAATATAATTTTATCAACAAATTATTTTGTAAGTATTTGCTGGTCAAAGTGGCGTACGTGCCCAAGAAAGGGCAATAGAAAATGTGCATTTCATTTTGACCATCCGTTTACAGCTGTAACCCTCCGACCAACGGTCGGGAGTAATAGTAAATAATACAAATTAACTATTCGGTATAGGCAATAAAGCACGCCTCTAATTCCAGGGTATCTCTTAGAATATTGCCGACGCTTTTTGGGATTTTCCAAAAAGGCAAAAATAAAGAGAGTCAGTTAATCTCAGCTAGCCATACGATTCGCTCGGCACTCTGAGGCCGCTCACCACCCGCTCCGTTGTAAATATTGTAATGTTTATGTAAATATACCGTTTAAGTGTACATATAAACATCTATCTTCTCATTTCACTAAACACCCTATACACGACCAACGCACCCCCAAACTACATAAGCGATGAACGTTCCAGATACAAAAACTAAGATTCTACGAACTTTCACTGTAGTTGAGCCATTTGGTTTTGATTTGTACAGATAATTCAAAGCTCTTCGGCCAGCAGATATCGGACATCGTCGAATTTTTATCTAATATATGAATAACAAATATGTGCTAGAAGTCCAGATGGTAAATATCAATAAGAACATAAAAGACATGGTGGATGGGAGTCTTAAATAGAGCCAGAAGAATATCTTGAAAATTCACTGTAAAATAAGATGAGAATTGACAAAAGCCTTTCCTCCACAAGCATACAAAATTACCACAAAACCCTAATCAGTGAAACTGCAAAAGGAATTCATATTTCTGGTTGCTCAAATCGTAGAATAAATCAATGTTAATAATAAAAGTTAAAAATATTCTTTTATTTATTTTTAACACCAATAAAATGACGTTTTAGACACTGACAACAGACGTTAAAAAGTCTACTTTTAATAGTTCTTTGTAAAAGTAATTATCAATTATGATGTTTTCACCCCTCCCCGCTCCTGACTTGAAATTTTATTACGATCATTTTTAACCCCAGGCATAATGCATGCGAAGAAGAGGAAAGATACAAAGAGGCGAAAGAGAGAATCCACAAGAAAAAGTGACCATAGCAAGTGTGCGTGGGCATTTCTGCCACACCCTTGCCAAGCCGTCTTCGATCGGTTTTGCCTGGTCGTTCCTCACGCTAAGGGTCGCCAGCACACTCGATTCCCCATCCCCTTTTTCCCTAGGGACCTTTTGGGGATCAGGGGGCGGCAGGCGGTCGCCCGTATATAGCAAGGTAACCACGAGTCCCGATTTACCGGCGAACGCTCCCTTTCTCTTGGACAGGGGTGGATTAAACAAATTTGAAACGCAAATTATTTAATAGGAGTTTGATAATTAAAGGATTTGAGACACGATTTTACTTCACAAAGGGTTTGGAAGGATGATGATATCTTAATAACTCCACCCTTTCAATTTTTGTTTCAATATTGCGTAAATAAATCTAAGAAGGTTCCTTAATTATTACAGGTGTTAGAAACAGATAAGCATTTTATTCAGAGTACCTACCACTGACTTAATCAAGAATCCCTAGAACAAAACTTTGCATTGCAATTTATTTGCAATGCTTTTTTTCACAATTCTTTTTTATGCAGGTTAAAACATGTTTTATATTTTTATATTTTCAGATTCTGCGATATTTTTTTATAAAGAATGTCATATTCCTATCTTTAACTGTTTTTTAAATATCAACGTTCAAATAAATAACTAATCTACATGCATTTATCCTCATCTAAAATGTTTCTAAATCAACCAGTGAAATAAAAATCGTTAACGTAAGTCATCTAATTGCTGTTAATACATCCAATATGCGCCTCGCTGAAGATGAACGCATAGAAATTTTGATTGTTGATGGTGGGTTGACTATGATGTTTATTTAAGAGAGTACATAGATACAATTTTTCCAGGTCGGTGAATAGATAGACTAGGGGCTATATATGGCCATCTAGATCGCCCGATCTCAACCCGTTGGAGTTATTTTGTGTGGCTTCTCTAAAAATTTAGTTTACAAATCTAAGCACGACTTTGTAGATACATTTAAGAAGTCCATTCGACGAGTTATGCGAGAAATATTTCCACAAGTAGTACAATAAAGTACAACGGTAATTATTAGATGTATCTATTGATTTTCTGCAGGAAAGTTTTAAAATGTGTTTGTGTTGTATAAAAAAAAATTAAGTTGACGCATTTAACAGTATTGCTGTTTCAACCTAATAAAAAAAATATTTAACAAAAAGTATTACAAAAAAATAAGATTGACGTATCGGAGCGATTCTTTCATAATCTGTATAATAGGCTGATCATTTTCTTTATCGGAACTATCTCTAAATATATGAAAGGCACTTATTTATCAAAAAATTGTTTGCATTACCCATAAATATACGATGCACGGTTCTTTAATTATTGGTTTAAACATTTTAAATACATGTAGTGTTTCGAATATATGAACTCTTTTTCTACAATAAACAATGCGTTTTCTCGTGGTCCTTAATCCAGAAAACTTCTTTTTATAGAGGCTTTTAGAGTTTATAGGAAAATAATCACAGATGGTAAGTTATAGACAAATAAACTTGTTTTTCCTTATAAAACAGGAATGTATGCGGATAATTGTCAAATGTAATGTTAAATGTATAATGAGAAACCAAAAATACAGACTGAATTTACCCTTTTTCTTTTACTTTAATCTTTTATTTCATATATCTATTAAACAAATCGACACATGTCTATTGGCATTACACAATAAATTGTTGATACTAATTGAATTTTTTTAAATTTAATTCGGTTCTGTATTGCCCCAGTCACGTCGAAAATTTAACGGAAATAGAGGACGAGGAAAATTAAGCAAGTATACAAACGGGAGTATGTGCAGAATTTTATTAAAAGGGTTCTTGTCGATAATGTATTAAGTTTTTGAGCCTTTATCAACAGAGGACTATGGGATGAGTTAATATGGATTTATAATTAAATTTTAAAATAATTTTTAGTTGCCGATGCTAAATTAAAAGTTGAATTATCTTGAAAGCTAAAAACTTCCTCGTGTGTTTATACCAATAGAGAGAAAGGTATAAAATGGCACATCGTGTCGTTTGATAGTTCCCAGGTTTGCACCATAGTATGCCAGTAAAGTGGCCCAAGACCGACGTCAACAGAGACCAGTGCAAAGTTTGACACAGCTCTTCTCTAGGACAAGCAGCAAATAAACCGTCTGATGAATTTTTCAGAATTGCTCAATTTGATCTATCATCAAAATCATAGACTTTTTCGGTTGATCCATTCCAATTTGGTCTTCTTCTTTTCGCTTCAAAAAAGCAACACGTTTATAATATGTTTATAACAATTTAATTTCGATATGGCTTTAATTATTGAGTAATGATATCAAAGAGATGAAGACCTACAATCTACACATCTTAGGTTTCTCTTAAAAATGCGAGAAATATATTTTCTTTGTATTTACGAGAAACTCATTTTAGCGCTGCAGAAATTTTCCACAAGCAATTTCGTACTGTTCCTTGGACCTTATCGGCAACAACTGAAAGGAAGCTCTACTAGCTGCTTCATTTATTTCCACATTTGGATAGTTTCTTTCCAGATTATCCATAGAAAATACAACAAATCAAAAAAACACGCTTTTTCCAAGTTATTGATAGCGAATTTTTCCTTAACTAACAACGATAATTTACATTAATGTTTCAAATATTTTTGATGGTCTAAATACTCTAAATTCTGAGATAGATATATTATTAAATGGGCTAAAAGTAAATAAATTAAAATTTTTAGGGATAATCATTGATTCAAAATTAAATTTTTTAAACTATTTTGAAAGTATTATATCGAAGATTGCCGGAAAAGTAGGTTAGTTTAAAAGAATCAGTTCTAATTTTAGTTTGTTTTCTAAAAAAACTGTATTTAATACTATTATATTACCACATTTTCTTTATTGTTCTTCCATTTTATATTGTGCTAGTGAGAAAATATTTGATAAATTACAAATTTCACAAAATAAGGCAATGCAGATTATCTTAAATTGTGACAAACATACAAAAATTAATTTTATGTTGAAAAGTTTAGATTGGTTGAATGTCAGAAATTAAATTTTTTATTTAGTATGTATTTATTTATACATAAAATTAAAAATAATTTATGACCTGATTTTTTAAAAAATGTTTGTTCTTTTAATTATGACCATCATAATTATAAAACAAGAAGTAATCAACATTTTTATGTAGACAGAGTGTCTAAAACATTAGCTTATAAATCTATTTTTTATAAAGGTTTGATAGAATATAATAATTTGGAAAATTCTATTAAATCTCAAAAATTATTAAAACTGTTTAAAAAACTTTAAAATTGCATTTAATTAAAAAACAAAATGATACGTAATATTTGATATAATTTACAAAATGTTTAACTATTCTGTCTGTTTTTGTTAAAAGAAGGTTGCGCTTTAAAATTTAAAAATAAATCTTTAAAAATGTGTTAAAAAAATGTATTAAAAAATATTTAATTGTAGCTTCTTGCTAAATAAAACATGATACTACTACTACTACTACTACTACTACTACTACTACTACTACTACTACTACTACTACTAACTAACAACAAGGAAACTGGATTTTGGATTTTTATGGCTACAGTTTTAAATTTGGTATAATAGGCTTCAATTTTTTTTTGTTTACTCACTTAGTGTCTAGTTTTTTATAGATAAAATAATAAAATATTGTATTATGCGCGTGTTTCCTTCTCCCAAAATAAAATTACACTTTTAAATAACTATTGTTCAGTCATCAATAAATAGTCGACTTTTTTAACATTTAAGCTCGGTACATGTCTTCATTTACTTATGTAATAAACAATGCCGATAATTAACTACATCCTTATACTAAAATTCCTATTCAGCGAGTTTTCCTTTTATACATGCCATATAAATTCAAAACAGTATGGCTATTTTAATATTACCTCCTCCCATCATACCCCGAAGGGAAAACGTCCCGCGATACTTTGCGATATACAATGTTTGGCGTTAGGAACGCAATAAATAATATGCAAGTCTTTGAGCCAAGCTGTATGCCTTTAGGTATCAGCTCTGGTTGACCAAATAATATTTCCACCCCAAAATCTTTACCTCTTAAACTTCCAACCTTCACAATTCGTTTGGCCGACTATTTCTCGGGAAATGTCTCGGATCAAACAGAAAGCATATAGAGGGTGGTTACTGTTACGTGGATAATCCAGAATGTGATTGCTTGCAGCGATACGAGCACCGTTTACGTCACATTCTAACGATACACGTACTTTGGAGATAACAAAGGAATTGCTGGTGCTACGGGGGCGACTTTACCGTGGGGTCAGCGTCAGCGTCTTGTTAGAAAAAGGGGGTCGGAGGGAGTAGAGAGGAAATATAAGGGAAGTTTTCGCCTGAAGTCTTTGGGGGAGGATTTGGCGAAATTAAGTTTTGTTTCTACGAATACACGATGGGAAAGTTTGGAAATCGGACTGTTTTATATTATCGGATATAAGTGGCAGGGAATGTTTTGCTTGGAGTTTTAGTTAGTTATTGGGGGGTTATTCGGGCTTTTATTCGAGTAGTGTTTGACTGCCGACGTAAAATAATTGGATTGGGATTTTCCTTTTGCTTTTTATTTAGCCAAAATAAGTATAAAGGTGAATGGATGAGTTTAATTTACCAAAAGCTTTATACCCCAAAGTTGTTGATGCTTCTTAGTGGGTGTCAGCAATTGGTTACTTTTCCACGCAAAGTAAAAACAAATATACAGGGTGTTCATTTGAAAACTTTCCACCTCGATTTTCCTGCTTTAAAATGAAAATGTGGAAAATCGCTCGGACCCGTCGATTTTTATTTCGAGGGGGACATATTTTGTGTATGTTGTCAATCTTGTTACTTCAAGCTCCTAGGAGGGAGAGGGGGTAAGATCTCCTTCCTGGTCCTCTTCTATTTTTCCAATATCAAACATATTTCCATTTTCAACTAAATTTATACGTTCTTCCACATGCTTTGGATTATCTAGATTTAGATTATATCTTTTCTTTCTTTTATCCATTTATCCTGTTATACTTTTACAATACTTGGTACCACATGTACATGTAGACGAACAGGCATAAGCAACAATTAAGACTGTTTATACATACCCATGTACATCAAGTTTTAATCATAATTCTAAGCAAATAATGGACGGAATCGGCATAACTATAAATTTATATTACTTTTAAAATATTTTTTAACACATTACAACTAGTTTCCGAATTAAAAAATCCAATAAAGCAAAGAAAATTCGTAAATAAACATGACTTACCGTGAGTTACAGTTGCAGGTTAGGACCACAGTCCGAAATTTGTAAACAACTTTTAGTTACCTACGATAGATGGCGAAAATGTTACTTTATTTCAAACAAAAGATATTGCTGGGAACGGATAAACCGCCCGAAGGAAATAAATTCATTAATTTCTTTGATATAGAAATATATAAAATATACGTATATACTCATGTACTCCAGGTCTAAAGGGGTTAATACATTGTTAGAGATCAATGAAAAAATATATCACACAGTACACCGACAATAATCCAAACTGACGAATTTACATAAACTTAGACAATAATTTTACTGCAAGAGAACACGAACTTGTGAGCTAACTCAGCTAACTGCCAAAGACTGGCACGATCTGCTAAAAAAACGCATTACCTACATAAGCAAAATGATACAATCCCTTTTCTATAAATCGATAATATCTAAACAGTTTCTAACAATATTTAGAAATAATATTTAAAATATTACCGTTATTATGCAGCACTTTTCATCTTTCGTCAAATTGAACGAAGCGGGCAGCCACATCGGCTTTATTAAGTCCCATTTTTATTGTTCCGCATTCTATAACTTGTAAATCTACAATTTAACCACCACTGAGTTATAGAACAAACTTCCGGGTGTTGGAGCTAAAACAATAGTGCCATAATATATGCGTAAGCCCTGCTAACTGCACCAGTGCCTCATTGGGGTTTTCGCATCAAGATGTCAGGTCAGGATTAAAAATGTTTTCTCTTAATTTTACAGAATTTTTTAAAGATACCAAAGAATAGTGATCAACTATGTGGATACTCCAATTAGTAGATATCTTATCATCTATTTGTATTCATGATGGAATAAATAAATATCTTGTGGAAAAATTAATCCCCGTTTAAAACTTTTATAATTTTACTGCTGGGCTACTGATGCGCTGGCTAGTGAACGCACATACAGTGTCACCAGTAAAGTCCGCATGATATGGGATTTTTTTTATTAATAGCTTTATTCAAAATTTGACTTCGGCATCAAGTTCTGCTTCGATCGAGATGAAAATTCCTAAGCAAAAAAATAGTAGAGCATCTTCAAAGCTATGCTCTATATAAGCTGTTTAAGTAAATACACACATTAATTACCATAAAAAATATTTTAAAATTAAAAAAATATTAAATATATTTTAAAATAATCATAAGAAAGTATTGTGAAAGTAATACACCTTAATATTAAGACAAAAAAGAACACAGTGTCATCAGTAAAGGGTTCATTAAGTGGAAAATAAATTTTAGTTTAACTTAACGTAAAGTTTATCTATTTTCAACGATTTAATATAAGACCCCTTTACTTTATTTTTTATTTTTTTACTTTCAGGCACAAACTACGTTTTCAAAAATACTTATTTTATGAAGTTACCTTATACAGGGTCAAAAACAAGTAAACTTTGCATCACATGCGACCAAATTATGACAGCCCGATTTTGTTTTAGTAGAAAAACACAGATTTAATATGGCTCTACTTTAAAGAAAATGTATCTGAAATAAAGCCTTGTCAAAACTAAGAAGTTTTATGTAGGTTGCGTTGAGTCTTATTTTGCAAAAGTGGTGCAATTTACAAAATTTAGGTAAAAAATCAAAATTATCTTATGCAGCTGAAATTTTGCATGTGGGATAGAAACAGCATTTAAAAAATATTTTTTCAATAACTTTTTTCGATATTTTCGGAAATAACACCACTTTTGAATTATTAAAAAAAAAAATTTGACAGATAATGCGAATCACGTGACTGCTATTTTTTTTTGCTTAATTTTCACCTCGATCGAAGCAGAACTTGATACCAAAGTCAAATTTTGAATAAAGCTATTAATAAAAAAAATCCCATATGATACGGACTTTACTGGTGACACTGTATGTCTGCATATCTAGCAAATAATACTATATCCAGACCACTGGGTTTGGTCAAGAAGGAGATACATCGCATGGCCGAATAATCTTCACAAAGCAGATGGATAGAGCTAATATCATGTGATATCTCCAAGCAAAGCAATTGTGTCCCCTACTTGACAACAGGAAAACCTGCAGAAGATTGCCTTTTCGGTAGACACGTCGAATGTATGCAAATATCAGCTAACAACTTCTGCAGACGTTGCAGAGAAACAACTTCTGCAGAAGTTGCAAAGATGAAAAAGAGGATGAAAGCATTCAACATTTCTTTTGTAAATGCCCCGGCCTCGCGAGAAAAAGGTTCAATGCCCTGGGCGAACGATTCTTTAATGATCTAGAGAAAGTGAGCAGCCTGCAACTGGGTCAACTTACTAAGTGTATTAACAGTAGTTGCTGGTTTGAATAAGCTGCCAAGATTCTTCTGCGTTCTACCTTACGCTATTGCAAGTAAAAGAAAACATAGCTCTCTCGACTAAATAAAGGAAACGATGTCAATGCAATGGTCAAACAGAGACCCAAGTCCAATAATAATAAGGTTGGATCAGAGAAACGCCTAAAACCTGGGAGGTATTAGTCACAAAAAAGACTTATTAGGGTGTCGGCAAAAGGGGTTTTATCGCTGACCTACTAGCTAGGCTGTAACTAATATACTATTTATGGAATTCGTCTCATAGATATTAGGACCATTCCGGATTAGAAATATTTTTGAAAAAGAATACGCATTTCATATTGCTGATACTGTATTTGGCGAATCTGCTAAGTTGATTCTATATAAAAAAAAGCTTTTTAAAAATAAATAACAACTAATATTACATGCTGACTTATTCTATCTACCTACTCTCTCCTCCGAATCCCACCCTGCTTGTCTTAAACGTAAATCCGTTGAAGTTCTACTTCCACCCGACAGAATCAGCCAGCACTAATTATCGCATACATGAATGCTTCTTATCATACTTGACAGATATTATGTTCGAGGTCGACAAGAATATGATTTGTAGCCCGTGGCGAACCTAACCCAGGTCACGTTCTAAGCGTTATCATCCAGGGTGCGTCTAAGCCACGTTGTTACACGTCAACTGCAGTGACGTGTGTTATTTCTAAAGGTATGTTAGAATGGGCGGTGGGGAATAATGGCCTAATTTGTATATGGCGTAATGGAATGAAACAATGGAATTAAAGATCATCTACGTCACAGAATTATTTTAATTATAGTGTAATACAGTGGGTCTTTGTGGTACAATAAACTCTCTAGAAGCTTAATGATATTTCTGATTCTGTAGTTTCCCGAGAAAGCCTATTGGGGATATAGATATTAACTCTACTTAAAAAAAATGTAATTAATAAACAAACCCTTTTAAAATACCTGATTTCTGAGCACATTTTTAAAGCTATGAGGTTTTATTCGACTAAGTTTTTTTGTGGTTTAAAGTTAACAGTAACCATAAAATTTATCTTGCTGAGTACCGATATTAACTTATTGCATAAATTTGAGTTATTTTCAAATCGAAATTCAAAAATATATTCATTTTCATTAAACAATAAATACATGAATTACAATCAGTAAATAACATAAACAAATATATTGAAAGTTGTAATCAACAATAAGAAATTTTGTGAAAAGTAAGAGCACACAGCAGATTTGCAAAGCATAATGCTTGACTGCTAATCTGTGTGTGTGTTTGTGTTAAGCTAATGTGCGTACTCCAAATCTACTACATAAAATTTTAAGTATTAAAAAAATGTATAGTTATAAGTTTAGATACTATAGAATTTAATATAATAAAGTTATTTACTAGTTCTATTAATTGTGAGAGGGACTATCTACTTTCTTTAGGTATGTTACTTTTTTAACTTCGTTAATTAAAATATATAAAAATTGCAAAGTCAGCAAACAAGCGGAATCAATATTGCCAGGCACACGAGGTTCTTTACTTTTGAGAAATTTTGTTTTCTAGAGGATTATTGGAGGACTAGCAATAAGCGATTTCATTAAACAAGTTTTAAATCTTACTGGGCGAATTATACTTTTAAGATCTTGTGGATATAACCTGGATCCCACATAAAAAAACTTCAACATAAATTTGTAATAATTCTTTTTTGAGCAATTTCCAAAGGTTTAAGAGTATTTTCGTAAGCTCCTCCCCATGCAGTTATTCCGTAGCTTAACAGAGACTGAAGTAAAGCAAAATATTATACTGTTCGCATACAACTTATATCACATATTTTTTTGATATGTTTGAACAGATCGAAGTTTCTTAGTAAGTTGGTCCATTTGATTGTTCCATTTTAAATGATTATCAAATAATATTCCTAAATAATTAACAGAGTAAGCTTTTTCCAAGTTCCAATTTTTTTTTCTAAATGGTAAGTCGACATTTATTGGCTCATTGTACGGAAGATTTGAGATATTACTGGTAAAGGGTAACTATTTAGTTTTACTTAAACTGATGGTCAACAAATTATCATCCAACCACCGCACCATTTTTTGTAAATTAAAATTAATATTTTGTTCGACTCCTTCCCATGTGTTACTCTCAACAAACAAAACTGTGTCATCCGCAACAGATTTTACGTCACCAGTATAATTCTGGATTAACAAATTATTTATGTAAATGTTGAACAGTATTGGACCCAATACTGTCCCTTGCGGTACACCATACTTAATTTCCTGTAAACTAGATTCTTGTTTTACTTCCACTTTTTGTCTACAATTTAAAAGATAGCTACTTAGTAGAGAAAGTGCCGGACCGCAAATACCTATGTTCTTAACAAAAGTATGCGATGATCCACCGTATCAAATGCCTTTGCCAAGTCCAGAAACACCGCGGTACAACATCTAGGTGAGCCGAGATTTGCATTTCTTTTACTAGTTAATAATGCGATGGCATCGTTAGTAGATACATTTTTTTGAAATCCGAATTGGCGATTGGAAAATAATTTATTTTTGTTTACAAAGTTCATGTTTCTGAATAACATGTAGAGAAAATGTCAATTTGCATCCAATGATTCAAATTGATCCCAATTTAAGACTATTCTATTTCTTTCTAAACATTTGACGACACTGTCTTGATGGGTGCCGCAGTTAGAGTTTTTAGAGGGGATTAGGCCTGAACAAAACCTAAACTTTTTTTAAATGCACTGCAACACTTTGAAGATTCTTTACGATATTGTTACTAGGTAACGTAACATTAATAATTATTTGTATGATATAGGTAGATGTTTTTTCTGTCTAGTTTCCCTCGTACAATCTACCGTGTATCGAGTTTTGAATTCCTGAATACCTATCAGTTCATTCTTAAGAAATCTCGTGAAGCTTTTATGGCGGTAAAAAAACTCCGGAATATTTTTATTTTAAAGCCGCTATTATTTTCGGTTTACTACTAGTTCGTATAGCTCAGAAACCCAATATGTGTCTTTTATACGTCCCGCTTTATAAAGCTCTCGTTAGACAGAGTCAAAGTGTGTATTGTGCAGTAAAAACGAAATATGTAGAAATTTATTGGGATTTTGAACTTCTCTAACACTCGTAATTTTACACTTAAATATTGGCTTTCCTATTCGTTTTATATAAATATTGTATAAGGCGTATTTAAAGGTCCTTATATGATGAAGTCGCACACCAAATTTTATTTTTTTCTAGTAAGCGAATTAAAAGTTATTTGGAAAAACTCTATGTAAAACTCTTTAAAATTAAATACGGCTGTGATACATACCTCAACAAAACCACCAGTAATATAATGGTAATGTGAAATGTTACAACACGTTTTATATTTTATTGGTTTCAACATGTTTTACAGTATTCGAGAAAAAATAACAGTGATTAAGTGCTACTATATGAATAATAAGTCTCGGAGAGTATCCGAATGTTCGCTGCGATGTTTCCTGCCAGACCCATTCCAAGCAAAACAACTGTCCTGAATATCATTCGCAATTTGGAGAATAAAGGTACTGTAATTAATAAATGCAACTGCTTAGAGCAAAATAATTATGAAGTCTGTGGTATAAAGCACAAGAAATAATGCAGATTTAGAACCTTTACTCCATGTAGAATAAAATAATGGAATAAGCACCATGCTGCTTGGCAACACTGTAGGAAAGCATCACTCCACAGTACTGCGTACATTACATAAGGATAAATATCATTTGGCATAAATATTAAAAACGTCAGGAATTAAGGGAAGGTGAAGAAATACGAAGAGTAGCCTATTGTTTGGAAGTTATGGAAAGGAAATTTCCATTTACATTAAACAATGTGAACCCAATGTTCAAAATTGTAGATATTGGAGTACATAAGATGGACATAGATGTGTACCGTGCGAGCAAAAATTATTTGCATCAAAGAGGGCCTTGCATCTAAGGACGTAATGCTCAATACCTGTTGGGTGTCAGTTACTACCTGAATTAACAATCAATCAGTTATTCCGTCATCTTTGACAGTCGTTACAAGTAATTTGATTCATCGCTAATTTTTCCAATTTCTTGAACAATTCACACAATGGGCTTTACGGAACAGCACAAAACATTCATGATTGAAGCGTATTTTCAAAACGGGGTTAGAGTAAATTGTGAGTGGCAATACAATCCGAGTTTGAGCATGGACGATTTTTACGAACATTTTCCTAACGTTGCTTTTATTGCTAGGGATTTTTGCTTGTTGCAAACGTTCGTGAAATAATGCAAAATACGCCAACAAATTGTATAAGACGCCTGTCCCAAGAAGTGGGAAGATCTTATGGAACATGCAGGACTATTCTTAAGTAGCAGCAAAATTTATTTCCTTATAAAGTGCAAGCATTCTAAGAAAGGTGGTAACATTTCTCCAGAGATGCTGGTCAAGACTTTCGAAAATATGAAGAGAGTGTGAATTTAAGCTTGGAGCATGGCGGTGGCCAATTTCAACAATTTATGTAATTATTTTTCTTTTTCTTTCTGTATATTCTTACTTTGTTAATTTTGTAAACAACAAAAATACATTTGCATTTGTCTACTTATTTTATTAGGTACTCATTAGTTTGGCATATCATGTCATAATATGAATTTGACAAAATTTTAACCTAGATTTGGTTAGATATATCGTCCCCATATCATTGTGATCTAAACCAAGCCCTACGTTTTTTAATCCAAGCCCTCTTTGTTGCAAATAATTTTTGCTCGCACTGTATAACCAAGGACTCAATATCCTTAAAAGGTAAATGCTTGAGCGGGCAAATTTGGACATCGGATCATTGGAACAAAATTTGGGAAAATCATGTGTCAATCAATGTCACAAAATTGAAGCTGTAAAATTTAATTAAACAATTACAGATTTGGTACCATTGGATAGTTAAAGACTTTAAAGGTGTTCATCGGATAATAAAAAATAATTAATCGATATAAACTTTCAAGAAAAACACCCTGCCAAACGTGGTTAATCAATCTTTCTTAATTGATGTTAATGGTCAATGTGAAAAAAATTGTTAGCAGCGAAGAGCAATAATAAATCTTCGTAATAACTACTTCAGTTATATAGAAAAAAACTTAACTCCCATTTTTATAAACCTAAAATTAAGCGTCAAAGAGAAACATAAAAAGAGAAGAGAAAAAAATCAATTAGAACACCGACTTATAAAATGTAAGTCGGTAAAGTGTTTGCTGGTAACTCAATTTGTTCTTTGCTACACCCTTCTCTTTATTTTTCTAATTATGAACGGCAACAGGTGGCTTCTTTTCTCAGACTATAATTTTTAATTTTCGCTTTAGAGACTCCCTAAGTTGTGTTTATGCTTTACTTGATTACTTTCTTAACCACGACAGAATTTGAGGTTTACGTTATTCATATTGGAGGCGCTTGGCATGGATTTTTTTTAAATAAACCGTTTTTTATAGGGAAAATTAGCATTGCAAAAAAAGAGACAAAATTTTAATAGTTGCTTGTATTTTTTCCACTAAAAAATGACAATCTCTTCAGGTGCCTTTTTAAACTTCTGCAGATCGAATATTAAAAAATGCACCCTCAAATTATTAAGCTGTAATTTCGTTAATAATAAACGAATTTTGAACTTTTTTTTTTAATTATAGATATAAGATTCTCGTGTTTAGCGCAAAGTAGTTTGCGTCCTGACATGTCTTATTGTACGGGGTAGCGCATAAACTCTAGATGCATGTAAATTTCCTTAAATTTAAAACTGACGTATCTTACATAAAAATTGAATTTAATTTATTTTTTAAACGAAAGCAATTAGACATCTATCTGCGCTAGAAACTGGCCAAAAAGTTTCGCCATGCCACTAGAGGCAAAGAAAAAAATACCATTTCTTCGAAATAAATTCTGTTGCCGAAAAAATGTTTCGTAAATAATCAATGAGTCATTTTATCACTTTTTGTTTTTAAATTTAGAATAAAAAACATGTCAACAAATAAAGTCTATAGTACAGAGTGCTACGGAAATATCTAACCATTTAATTAAATTGTTTAAAATTAAAAATACAAAAATAATAATACAAATACAAATTCAGGGATATATTCTGTGAACGAATTAAATGGATAAGTTTTTGCGTGCCACCCTGTATTATAGACTTTATTTGTTGACATGCTTTTTATTCTAAATTTAAAAGTCAAAAGTGATAAAATGACTCATTGATTATTTACGAAACACTTTTTCGGCAACAGAATTTATTTCGAAGAAATGGTATTTTTTTTTTGCCTCTAGTGGCATGGCGAAACTTTTTGGCCAGTTTCTAGCGCAGATAGATGTCTAATTGCTTTCGTTTAAAAAATAAATTAAATTCAATTTTTAGGTAAGATAGGTCAGTTTTAAATTTAAGGAAATTTACATGCATCTAGAGTTTATGCGCTACCCCGTACAATAAGACGTGTCAGGACGCAAACTACTCTGCGCTAAACACGAGAATCTTATATCTATAATTTAAAAAAAAAGTTCAAAATTGGTTTATTATTAGGTAACGAAATTACAGCTTATTAATTTGAGGGTGCATTTTTTAATATTCGATAATTAATGGGCGTAGTGTATTATCTGTAATTATGATGATATTTTTTTATCTATAAATTCAAATTAGTTTAAAAAAATATTAATGTCAATTTAGAATTTTAGCAGGAATATTTTTTTATGACGGAACAAAGTCGTTGATTGTACAGGTAAAGTTAATTACACCTAGAACTTCAGCACATACAGCAATATAAGTAAATGTTGCATGTATTGCACAAGTACAGGCCTCTTATTTTAGTATTATACCTATACTCTCAGAAGAATAAAAAATTTCATTGTTTATAAAAAATTATGTTTAAAATAATATATTAATATTTAGTGCTGAATATTTTTTGTAAAGATAGTATTGCGTCTAGCAATAGAAATAAAATAATTTATTTACCATACATCCTTAAAATATTTATTATCAATATCTATCCCACTCTATTTTTTCTTGGGAAAGATGATCGAACCACATTTTACATCGTGCATATTTTACGCGTATGACATTAGAAAAATTAAGGTTAGAAGTAAATTTCAAAAAATGAAGAGTGGTCAAGCTAAGTGATCTATGTGCCAAAATTAAAAAAAAAAAATGTTTTTTTCTATTTATATGATCTATGTACCTATGCCAATGTCCTACTAGAAGATCTAAGTGCCAATTTCATCCTATTCGTTATAAAAAGCATTCATAGATGGCGAGAATCTGAATCCCAGATACTGTATCTCGCATACAGAATCCCAGTATAAAAGGAGCCTTAGACCTTTTTTATATTCTTTTGTTCAATTTATGTACAAACGTTTTTTCGATTAACTGATATTAAAATTTTCTCCTACGAATGTTTTTGTGTATGTTTATTAACACAATATCAATAAAAAAATATACTATTGTATTATTCTTAGCTTTAAAACAGTTTTTTACATTTTCTGGTAGTTTTCGATTATGGCACTTAGATCACTTCGCTTGACCACTCTTCAAATGACAAACCAGAAAATAAATAATAATTTTTTTTTAAAACCGACCAGAAAATATACACTTTCTGGACAATTTTTCGTTCAAAACATAACGTTTTGTAGATCAAGACCGGAAAATAGACGTGAGAGACCGGCAAAAGATTTTTCCGGTCCCTGTTTTTTCATTTTTCCAATCGCTCTTTAATAATACAAACTACCTTGATTTCGTTACTATGATAACAACATTTCGATGTATTGTCGAGTGACTTCGTTGATTTTTAATGTGTTGTTTATGTCAAACTTGTTTCGCCTGTGCGCAAAAATTTGCGCACTACGCAAAAATATGAATTCAGATTTTGAATTACACGACACGGAAAATGAGATTCCAGAACTAATTTTGGAAGCAGCAAGGAAAGCGACTTACGATATATTGCCAGTAAAATCAAAAGCCCGTTACGATAAGTCATACGACGCATTTAAAAATTGGTGTCGAGAAAAAAAAGTGAAAAATGTAAAAGAAGAAGTCCTTTTCGCATATTTTGCTGAAAAGTCCCAAAAACTGGCTTCTTCGACATTATGGAGCTTTATTCTTTTATCTGGTTTTAGTATTGTTAATCACTTTGTTATATAAAATAAAAGAATATAAGAATTAAATGTATATCGAAGTGTCGGTCTTAAAAAAAATACTGTACGTCACGCAACCGAAAACTAGTGTTTGTAGGTATCTCCAAGCTTCCAGGACTCGCATACGGCTCGCCCTGTAAATCCTTGTCTCGACCTAAAAAACACTACTTTCCAGTCTTGTAACGTAAATTACTATTCTGAAGTTATGTATGTTGCAACAGAAAAGGTTTATTGACAGTTGCACAGAAGAATTATAGGTAAAAGATGGAAGTGTTTTAAATTAATTTTGAGGCACAAATAATGTGTTAAAAACTCACAATCTTGGATGTATCAGTCGCTATTAATAATGACATTTTAAAAGTTATTTTTATTGTTGTAACTGATGCCCCAAATATGTCGCAGTGTACATGACCAATGGACCATGAACCAAAGTCCATGGCTTGCTCAATGTGATGAATTTTTGTTCAACTATTTTTTTGTCATCTTTCTTAAAACATAAGTATACTTCGTAAGCTAAAGAGTAAACATTAAAAAAAATTCTAGAAAAATTAAGAAATTCTAGTTATTTCTTCAAAATTATCGTTACATTTAAACGTCAGTCACGTCTCAGGTCCCAGGCAGTCTGGCAAGTACGGAGTTAAAATTACTCACATACACCGAAAATTGAAAACAAACACATGGCAGGTAAATATGGCGTCGGCGTCAGTGGCCATGACGCCATCACTACCCCCGAGGGTTGTTAGCGACCACACTGCCTGGCAACACACGCCCTCTCCCTAGCAACGGCTAGCCACTAGCCGCGGATACTTATTGATCTACGGGGCTCGGCAGGCTCCCTTTTCCCCCCGTTCCTCCTTCTGCCCCCGCGTCGCACGTGTCTCACACGGACACTTGATACATGCATATCCCAGTCGAAAGGATAAGCTTCCCCGCGAGCCGCGCCCGCGCTTGCGAAACGGGGGGAAAGCAGATAAGAAAATACGCTTATGTGGGTTCGAACGAAGTTTCCAAGTTTTGAGATCAATCTACTTTGTAAAATATTATGTTCGTACGACGTTTTTGGATATTAGAGTAATATATTGTATAAATATAAAGATTTTATTTTAGAAACGGTGTATCGTGTTTTCTTCGGTTGTGTGCCAATATTGAAGCTTTATTGGAAATATAGTTTTCATTAGGGTTAACTTCTTTATAAGATATTGTTTTGAAATCAATCTATTTTAGAATGTTATTTTATTTTACCTACCATTAATTGTTTAATTTTATTATTTAAGTTTACATGGTTGATACTTTATTCCTCATTTAGGGTATAGCATGTTTCACCAAAAATGGATACGACTTAATGACGGCAGTAAAACTACCTGGGTCGGTCCCATTGTGTCGACAAGAGCTTTGCAATAAACAAGTGAAGAATAAAGGGACGGACTGTAGATAATTATGTAGATATTTAATTTATATAATTTAATAAGGATGCGTTTCTAAGGAAAACAAGTAATGATATGATTCAGTTATACGTTTCAGTCGCAGCAGCACTAGCATTAAGTCCTCTGTTGAGTAAAGAAGTACATACTCTTTTTACAATTTCCCTAGCATCGAGAGATAAATGCATTTTCTTCGCTGCAACACTAAAAGAAGCACCATCAATGTTTTTTCACGGACGCCACATACTGTTTTTTTATACGTTTGGTAAAATGATATCGGTAATACAACTAAACTCTTCCAGCAAGAAATAAAAACTAACAAATTTTACCACAAAAAGGTATTTAAATATAAATTAAGCAACCCAACCTACCTGATGTGCCTATATTTACAATAATTATAATTCCTACAATCCGGTCCTTTCAAATAATTATACCAAATGGTCATAAATAATGGGATCGCCACAGGTACTTTTACTGCAGTCATTAAGTCGTATCCATTTTTCGTGAAACATGCTTTACCTTCGAAGCAGTAGGTACAAAGCATGACTTTATCTTCTTTAGTAATCGTATCATGGGTACAAACTTCGTTTGTAACCTACGCAGATTAAATAGAGAAAATCTTGGTAAATATAAACGGCTTATCATACTAATAAACGTTGTGATAATGTTAAAAATATATTTTTAGTAGTCCAAAAAGTTTATGCAGGGTTGTCCAGAAGTCCGGAATAAAATAATATAGCCTTAACTTTAATCGATCTTTTTTTTAAAGGGAAACATACAGCTTGTGATACATCATTTGAACGCTAATATCTCGTACAGGCTCGATTCTGTCAACCTATTTCAAAATGGCGACTGTTAAAAGTTTTTGAAAAATCTCTATTTAAATAAGATGAAAATATAAATCATGGATGATAGGGTACCTTTCAAGGTAAGAAATCTTCATTGTTTTACGTTCTGACATTTTGTGACTTAACAATAGTTTATTTGTTATTTATTTTTTCAAAAAAAATTAAAAAGTAACTAAGCAAAACAAAACACAACAAAAAGGTGGTTTAACCTGGCAAATGCTGGAAATGTCCTCCACCCTCTACTTGGCATGCTCCCAGACGACGGTGAAATCCGTCGACGGAATTCCGAATGCCTTCAGCCGGTATGTTATGTGTCTCCCATCTAATTTTTTATTTCAAATCTTCAATATTATTTTGCCTATTTTGGTAAACTTTTTCTTTCAAATATCCCCAAAGAAAATAGTCTAGAGGCGTTAAGTCTGGGGACCTCGGTGACCATTCAAATCATTCAAATTTTGAAATAGCTTAACAGAATCGCGCCAATATTTATGAGCATACTATATAAAATATTAGCTTTTAAATGATGTATCACAAGCTGTATGTTTCTATTTAAAAAGAAGATCGATATCGTCATATCTGTGACAAATGTCTATAAAAAAAAGAAACAAATAACGTCAAAATGTAAGCATATATAAAACTAAATTGACGTGTCCGAGCGTTTTCTTCAAAAGTTATATGTTAAGGCTATATTAATTTTATTCCTGACTTCTGGGTAGCCCTGTATATACCGGGTGTCCACGGAAGGTAGTTCGCCCCTCTAACTTTTTTGTTTTTCAAGATAATGAAATAAAATTCGGGGGATTTGTATACGACATAAAACTGCTTTGTTTGACAGGTGACTCAACATTTTGGAACTTCCGGTTTAACCGGAAGTGACATAAACTTTCGATTTTTAAATGGGACACCTGGTATATTTTTACTTTTTTTGACTCCATATGACATTCTAAATACAATGATGTGTCACTTGCCACTTTTTGTCACCAAGAAATTATTTTTTTCCAAATTTATTGTTTTATCTAGAGGGCTATGAATACCTTAAAATCACTTATTTCAGTTCTCTAATCTTGGGAAAAATACAATTTTACTATTTTTGATCCAATGCTATGTGCTATGAAAAATTTAATTTTTAAAGTTGTATAACTCATTTTTTTTTAATGGCAACATGGTGGCTCGTCGAGTTAAGAAAAAAGAGGATTTTACTACGATTATTTTGATACCATGCACTATTAGGTTTTAGAAAAGCTGCCATTAAAAAACTTTAAAAAGTTGACTTGGAACTTTCCTAAAATGAAGCATATTTTAAGAATAAATTTAGATTTAAATGCATCAAGTAGCCTGTGACCAGCAAAATTGATAAAACAAAATCGTGCCTTAAAGAAAATTGAAATGCCAGCAGCTTCTGCCAAAGTAAATTAGTTTGTTGTTTAAAAAACATGGAAAATAATAGTTTTAAAAGGAGTGAAAAAGTTGATATGTTATTAGTGTTTGGAGTATGTAGAAATAATTCAACCGATGCTGCACGACTTTACGCACAAAGATATTTTAATCGGCATCATCCAACCCGGCACTATTAGGTACTCAAAACTGGTTCCGAAAATGCGAAATGAGCCTGACAATAATAACATATCAACTTTTCACTTCTTGTAAAACTATTATTTTCTATGTTTTTTAAACAACAAACTAATTTACTTTGGCAGAAGCTGCAGGCATTTTAATTTTCTTCAAGGCATAATTTTGTTTTACCAATCTTGCTGGTCACAGGCTCCTTGATGCATTTAAATCTAAATTTATTCTTAAAAGATGCTTTATTTTAGGAAAGTTCCAAGTTAACTTTTTAAAGTTTTTTAATGGCAGCTTTTCTAAAACCTAATAGTGCATGGTATCAAAATAATCGTAATAAAATCCTCTTTTTCCTTAACCCGACGAGCCACCATGTTGCCATTTAAAAAAAATGAGTTATACAACTTTAAAAATTAAATTTTTCATAGCACATAGCATTGGATCAAAAATAGTAAAATTGTATTTTTCCCAAGATTAGAGAACTGAAATAAGTGATTTTAAGGTATTCATAGCCCTCTAGATAAAACAATAAATTTGGAAAAAAAATAATTTCTTGGTGATAAAAAGTGACAAGTTACACATCGTTGTATTTAGAATGTCATATGGATTCAAAAAAAGTAAAAACATACCAGGTGTCCCATTTAAAAATCGAAAGATTATGTCACTTCCGGTTAAACCGGAAGTTCCATAATGTTGTCACACCTGTCAAATAATGCAGTTTTATGTCGTATATAAATCCCCAAAATGTTATTTCATTATCTTGAAAAACAAAAAAGTTAGAGGGGCGAGCCACCTTCCGTGGACACCCGGTATGTTATGCCTTTTCAAATTTTAGTGTAAAATATTGAATTAGAATGTTATTTTATTTTACCTACTATTAATAATTTAATTTTATTATTTAGGTTTACATGGTTGATACTTTATTTCTCATTTAGGGTACCATCGAAGCAGTAGGTACAAAGCAAGGGTTGATCTTCTTTAGTAATAGTATCCTGGGTACAAAGTTCATTTGTAACCTACACAGATTAAATAAGCCTTTGGTATGTGTCAAATAGAGAAAATCTTGGTAAAAAAAAACAGCTTGAATGAGCAATGAATGTTGTGATATTGTTGAAAATATATTTTTTGCAGTCCAAAAAGATTATATAGGTCTATACTAAAAACGCTATTTTCCTTATATTTGAGATAGAGTGTCAAATCTAAGTAGATAAATATTTTAAACGTTTCTATATACGAGGATTTGTGATTTATTGCAGTAAGTAAAGTTCTAAATAATTTAAAGTCTTATTCTCAAGTATCTTACTTATACCCTCGTAAAATAATGTTTGTTGGAAAGATTAATTCTTTACTTGAAAAAGGAAGTCTACGGTTTTAACAGTTTGGTGAGCTTCCGAAAAATAAATATTTGACTTCAGGTTTGGGCTTAGTTTTCAAAACTATATGAATTTTTATTGCCTGTTTAAACTTATCGGTACCCTCAAAAGAATCATTAAGTAAATTTTCGATTTCTTTAGTACAGGGTACAATGAGAGAGTAGATTTACTAAGTAAAATTATTAAGGGGATCAGAAGCTTAAATAATTTCAGTAGGGGGGCATCTTAGGTTATTAATACCTGGTGGGGCAACGCCAGATTCATCATCCATAGAAATATTAGCTCCCATACTAATTTTACATCAAAACTGTATTTGTACATCTTAAAGTAAATATGGTCTTGGCTTTTGCTACCTTTTATTTATTTTAATAAAACCTCATTGTATACCTGAAAGGTCTACAGGGTGACACATTTACAATTTTAATAATTTCACTTGTTTACCATTATTTTGCATAGAAATGTGGTCCTTGTTATCAAGAGCAGGTAAGTTCATCCAATACCCTCTGCAGAGGGTATTGGTCCATCTCGTCTTCGATACGTTTATGGCGTTTGCAATCATTGTTTAGGTTAGGCAACCTTGTTAATTGTCCCCAGAGCCCGGCCTGATGCAATTAGGATATGTGATCAGTGTTGAGAAAGCCTGTGTACTCTGCGTTTGAGACATTTGTTGGTGTTGACTCTGTGGTGCATAGAAATATTACTGTTCAACTAGTTTTTTTATGTGGCGCCCGTAGGAAAATTATCGCTCTGCATCTAGTAGAAGAAAACGAAATCACTTATCATTGAATGCAAAACAAATTGTTAATAATGTGTATGAATCATTAATAAATAAATGATTTATCAAACAAAATTATTTACTATATTTATTATTTAGGTCCATTATTATTTATTCTTTATAAAAATGATATGCCAAATGTTTTGAAACAAAGTTTTATTCAAATGCTTGCGGATGATACTTTATTGTATATAAACGGTAAAAATATTCTTGATTGTATAGAAATTATAAATTTAAATTAAAAACTACTTATATCAAACTGGTTAAAGATAAATAAATTTAAATTAAATGTTTCTTAAACAAAATTTATGATTATTTGAAATAACGTGAATAATATAGATATAAATATTTTTATTGATGACGAAAAATTAGAAATTATACACTCCTTTAAATATTTGGGAGTAATTTTAGATTCTAAATTAAAATTTGAATTACATTTTAAAAATCTTGTATCTAAAATTGGAAAAAAATTAATTATTTAAAAAGAGTTAGTCAAAATTTAATTTTATTTTCACGAAAAACAATTTACAATACTATAATTTTACCTCATTTTTTATATTGTTCAACTATTTTAAACACAGCAAATGATGGAGTTTTTAATAGACCCCAAGTTTTGCAAAATAAAGCTATGCGTATAATTTTAAATGTGGATAAATATACGAAATTAAATTTAATGTTAGAGAAACTTCAGTGGTTAAATGTTAAAAATTTAGTATTTCTGTTTATCTGTACTTTTATTTTTAAAATACAAAATAACTTACTACCTTCCTAAAAGATTTTTTAACTCAAAATTTTGAAAATCCTAACTATTCAACCAGATATAAAAACGATTTTAGTCTAAGTGGGGTATCAAAACATTTAACATATAAATCGGGTTTCCATAAAGGATTAAGTGAATATAACAACTTAAATAATAATTCAATTAAATCACAGACTTTTAAAAAATCATTAAAAAATTATTTATTTAGAAAACAAAACAGTGACTGATAAAAATGTTTTTAATACTTTTCCGTCACTGATTTCTTCTGCTAAAATGCCTGTTATAAATAATAAATTTTGGCTAGAAATTTGCATTTTGTTAATTGATGTCAAAAAGACAAGACGATATACTTTACATACTCTACATTATTACATCTGATGTAGAATATAATAGAATATTTGCCTCAGTTATGCAAAGTTCGTCAACTTTTGATTAATCACGTTTACTTCCTTCCGACTACCTCCCGACCACAAACCAGTTAGCCCGCGCCTCAAGCCCTACGACGGGCCCTTCGCAGGGCCAAGGGTCGCCCGTGCTTCGGCCAATTGACCCGGGGTCGCGCCCCGAAGGGCGCTGAGCTGACCAACACACCTCCCCTGACCTTTATGCTCGGCCACTCGTCCCATAAACACGCCATATATCAACTCGGACTCCGGTCAAAACGAGAAACGAATGACCGACCACTGAATGCCCAGGTAGTGAAAAAAACGGTCATTTATCATTTTTATGTTTGGGCAATGTGACGTCGATGCCGGGTAACGTGAAATTATTTACTAATTTTTTTCGAGGGGTTAAATATTTACCGTAGGTATTAAAAAATGGTTATTTTGTAAGGAAATAATGAATATACGTTGGGTGACGATTATATATCTAATATATTTTTAGATTAAGTTTGGAAGCTTTGAGACATGAAGAAATACCAACTTTTTCCGGAATGCACATCACCAACTACTTCGGGAACCCAGCTGTACTGGAACACGTGGTCTACCCTTAACCAACTGCGGACTGGCGTCGCGCCGACCAGGAAAAACCGAGCTAGATGGAGCCAACTAGCCCCGGACGATACTAAGTGCGAATGTGGTGCGACCCAAGATAATGGTCATCTACTTCAATGCGTTTGTAAATTAAGATCGCAACAATAGAGTATAATGTAGCTACGCAAATTTGTATTAGACTTTTTTTTAGGTCATTGTCATAGGCCCACATTGACGGCTCCTTTAAAATTTGCTGGCTTTGCTGTTTATAGGTATTTCATTTTATAGTTAATTTTATTTTTTTATATTCTGAGAATTTAACTTTGTTAAGTGAATACGTGAAAGCCCGCAATTTACAAACGATATACCATAAAGACTTGTCCATTGACTTTTCTAGTCGCATTTTAAGCCACAGAAAGGAACTTGGAGATAGTATTTTAAAATTAAAAACAGTGTATGAACTTGCGGATCATTTATTAATAAAAAATCGGTGTGTTCTTCAAATTTTCCAGATGTATGTATGATGTATGGCATCAGCAGAACGATCATTTTCCAAACTTAAAATAGTAAAAACCCATTTACGTAACACCATGGGACAACAACGCCTTTCGGATTTATCCTTAATCAGTATCGAACACGAGTTTGTTAAAACATTAAATATAGACGAGGGTGTTGAGTCCTTTTTTGTATAAATCACTGTTAATTTTCTGTACTCCAATATCTACGATTTTAACTATTTGGTTTATTGTTTAATGTGAAGGTGCATTCGCCGATAAAACAGATATTGTGTGAATACCGTCCTTTTCTTACTGAATCAGATTTACTGGAATCACGACCTTATCGAAACGGTTTTGTATGTATTTATTTATAACTGAGCCCAGTCTGCATAACCTTAAGTAGATACTTTTTCTGTCAACCACGGTCACTACGAATATCTGCGCATGCCCTTTGTCCTTAAAAAGGCTCCGGCAACTTTCCAGATAATGATGGATGAAATTCTACGCGATTACCTCTATAAATTCTGATTTGTTTACATGGATGACGTTGTCATATTTTCCAAGTACTTGTCAGAGCATATTGACCACATTCGCCAGATATTTGAAAGGTTTAAAGAAGTAAATCTTAAAATCCAACCAGACAAATCAGAATTTTTGTAATTCACATCATAACTCCCAAAGGAATAAATCCCTCGAAGATCGAAGCCCATACCAAAGACACATACATAAAAATATACCCCATACCAAAGACATTTCAGATACATTTCTGTGTTAAATATACTTTGAGGCCTAATTTAAAAAGATGATTAATTTTCATATTATTCTGTTTTTATTTTTCCCTGTATTCCCCAATCTTCGAAGCAAAGGAATTAATTTACACGGCAAATATTTAACTACGTACTTCCCCATAAAATATTACAGGGCCTTAAAGAGATGCCGCCGCTGGCACATTACACTGGCAAAGCACTCCTGGCAAGCACATCAAACAAGGCTTGTACGATGTCGGAATCTTGCACAAGAACATACACGCTGAAATTGAAAACAAACACACCACAGTAGAGGTGGATAAATATTCGACGTTGTGACTATACGAAAGGTAAATTAAATGGCCGGAATATGTAAGGTAGCTGCCATTATTTTTGAATTTAGTTTATTTATCCATATATAAATACGTTTTGATGTTTCATTATTTATGTGCTATGATTCCAGGGTAAAAGACCACACAGTATAAACCGCTAGAATTTCTATGAAATGATTTTTCTAGGAAAAAGAAATATATTCATGTTTCAACGCTTTTAAGACTAATCGAGTTTGTCACATACTAAAATGACATTTACTTTAACTAACCTAATATCCTCTACAAAACTTTATTAAAATTTACATGAAAATACATCAAGCTTTAATAAATACGAAACCAAGGAACTTCGCTTGAGGTGGATACTGTAAGAAAGGCTTTACTAGCATATAATATAAAGCTAGAGCAACTCAATAAGACTGTGCATGCATATATTATAATTATGACTATATTAGCATATATATTAACTTCAGTTTTAATGTGTAATAACTAAAATTACATGTAGGTACTTAAGAAGAAATTTAGGAACTGCAAAATGACATGGAATTTGTGAAAAATTCTGTAAACTAGAATTACAGTTTTATTAAATGTCTTTTAAACATTAAGAGGATTTCGTTGCTTCCCCGATTTACAGCGCTTTTTCATTTTCTAACTGTTGGTCGGTGTAGCATCTCTGAGAGTAGCGATATTAATTGTTTAGTTTATTTCGCGGCCTCTATTTTATTCTTGACTGTGTACTTATTGGATTTGAATGAAATTTCCAAATACATATGGACTTAGGGAGGCTTTAAATTTTAAATATTTTTTTTTCCTGTAAAACAACCTCGTAAGTGACCTGAATAACTGGAAAATGTCCCAGAACAAAGAATTCGGAACGCCAATGTTTGTAGCCAGTATTTTGGCGTTTTCCGTCTACGCGACGTCCGTCGGAAGTGATAAACGAGGGTGCGGACCCCGAGGGAGGCCATTTATGCGGGGAGAGAAACCCACCCCTGCCGCCACCGCCAGCGCCATTTTGACTGGAACACGGTCGATTGACCAGGCGGACCAATGGCATTATAGGCTGACCTGCAACTGTCTTTATCTAGCCGCAACGAGCGAGGGTGGTTATTGACCGGAGGTCAAGTGAACTGAAAAATTTAGGGGAGAACGCTTTGGGGAATATTTGGAGCGATTCTAGACGAGAATTAAATTTTAAGCCTGAAAATGGTACAGAGTGAGTTAGGTATTCGTGAAATTTTAATGAAGTCAACCGTAAAATTAGAAATACTCAAAATATATAATAATTTGAAATGTATAAAAGCACTTGATAGCATGATTCTCACAAAAACCTCAACAAGAAATTATAGTAGTGATTATCCCACTTCTGAAAATTATGATTATTACTTCAGTCACGTTCATTACTCTCATCGCCCGTGTTCCACGCACAGAGGATTATTATAGCTGTTAGGTACAATAAAATTAAAAAAAAAACTACTAATAATATCTACATCAACAAAAAAAAGGTATTTTCTGAAATTTGCTCAATAAGGAAAATATCCAAAAAATCTTGATTAATACATGAATTCCACATTGTAGGTATGTATAAATACTGCGAACATATCATGTTTTTATTTCAGCTGTGAGATCTACAAATATTGAATACAAAGCATTTGAACAACGAAGATATTTCATTTTCAAATACAATATAAATGCCTTCATGCCTGGTATAAGTAATTTATTTAGTTCTCTTATTTAGGTTTGGATGAAAATGAGAAATATTCTCAAAAACGTCCTTAATTAATTTAGGCATGTCAGGGTAAAAAAGGTTTTTTGAAAATTCAAGAAGGTAACAACGATATTACCTTATTATTCTATAGAAAATTTCAGGCAGACAATTACAAATATTTTTCCATTTTACTATTATATATTTTTTACAGCTTTTTGTTGGCGTTGCTGGTATTTTTTACAGTGCAGAAGAAATTCTTTTTAACCTTGTACCGTTTAAGAATTTTCTTGTTATAAGGCAAGTTTGAAGAAGGACGCTTTTCTGAATTTGTTGGTATAAATTTGTACAAATAGCCTAATAGGCTTAATTTTTCTTAGTTGGATTTGAAGTTCTTCGCAATAACTATTTTGTAGGTTTTTGAGTTATCTTATTAGAATTTAATTATTTGGTCTTCACAACATCATAACTTATGACACTCATTTGTTTAAATGCTATACACAATTTCATGGGATTTGATCTACTTTAATCTATCTATCTATTTAACAAGAATATATTTTTTTAATTAATACTATAGTGCTTGATAACAAAAACCAATAAACAATTATTATTCTGTTTGAAACGATGAAAGTAACAAGATTGATTTAAATAAGTAGGTATGGTTTCTATTCCAAAGTTGGTTTATATTTTAGTTTTTGAGAAAAAAATACAGTAATCCCATCTTCACAAAGGAAATTTACTAGCATGAAATATTTGTCGACACTACCTACCCCTTGTTTTTACGTACATTGACCAATAGACCGAAATAACTGACCCTTATGGTAATTTTAATGAAGAAAGGAATACATTGTGAGTAAATTTCTCTCCATTGAATGACCGACGGTCAGTTATTATTGGACAAACGGTCCTTTGAATAAGAAATATTAACGGCGAACACTGGAGCCAATAGAGCTGGAAAATTAAATTATAATTTTTTTTAGGTAGGTATTCTGCAGTTTAATTATATTATAAATATTATAAGAAATAGGAATGAAATATTATGAATATTGTTCGTAATTTTGAAAGTAAAGCTACTGTATTTAATAAACGCAACTACTTACAGCAAAATAATGATGTAGGCACCTCATGGTATATAGAGTCCAAGTTCGTTTTGAATTTATAGAAAAGGTAAAAAAGTAGAAGGAATTCTCACGCTGTGTTTGTTTTACCGACGAAACAATGACCCAAATGTTATAATAAAATAGATATTATTGGAGTGCAGAAAATGAATACAGATTTATAAAAACAAAAACTCATTATCCTCAAAAGGTAAATGTTTGGGCGACGGTATTTGGCCATTGGATTATTGAAACTAATTTTTTTTTGGCAAAATTTGGGAAAATAAACTTTTTTGGAACTTTTACAACAGCAAATTGGTCCTGCATTAAAAGAAGTTGCCCCTGAGAATGAAGATGGATGTTTAATTTTAAATGGACGGCTGTCCTCTAAATAATAACACCAGGATTCGTAAAATATCTTTTTTTAAAAAGCGGTATTTTAAATAAACGACTTTTTTACAAGTTACTTAAATTTCTTCACACGAAAATCGCGTAAAAATCATGCTCCCTCTTAATATTTTATTTGATCATTGTCTGCCATCACTGAGATAAGCTTCTGAATTTTTAGTATCGGGAAACCAGTGGTTTCTAACAGTATCTTTGTCTCTCTCGCACCTTTTAAAAGGTCTATAAAAGAAAGCGACGATGCAAATTTTGAGCGCATATTTTAAATAAACCGCGAATTCTAGACACGTAGCGAGGAGATTTGCCGCTATTTGGCGGTATCAAAATTCATTAAAAATTATGAACTTCTGAACCAAAATTGTTTCTTAAGAATTTAATATGTTGATATTGATAAATTGTGTCTGGTAAAGTATTGCAAGGAAAACAGAAATAGGTTGTTAATGTTGATTCTACTCGATCGTATCGTATAATCTCGCACATCGTACTCCTGGTATCACGCCTCCTGCTTCAATTCAATTAAAAATAAATAAATACCCATTTGATCGTACGAAATGTTATTTATTTTACAACAGAATATAACCGTTCAAACTTCAAAATAAAGTACTGAAGAACAAACTAAAAAGAACTGATCTTGCATACGTAATTTTTATGGCACCTGTGTTCAACACAGTACATCTTTCTTCGACAGTGTAAATAACACTAAAATTTAACATTTACTAAACATAATCTACCACGATATACTTGGGATAGCTGACACAGCATTTCCATACCAGTATATTATTTACAGTTGTGGGAGCACATGAGCACATCACCTTCAAACCCCCATAAGAAACCTCCCCATAAAGAAAAATAATGTTTATACAGTGTGTGTATAAAGTCTGGAAACGGCTTAATAACATCACAATTTTCTGGCCGATTTAAACCAAATTTGGTACAGTTGTGTAAGAGGATCTAACGCACCGAATGACGATATTGGCGTTGTTGCCAGCTTTTTAGTTTGTCTGGAATTCGAACGAATTTTATATTTTTAAATATAACACCCAGTATATTTTTACATTTTTAAATTCCACATAAAATTATAATTATTTTTTATTAATTGCATTATTAGTCTATACTTCATAGTTTCCGAGATATTGACTCTCGAAAAGTAACATTTTTGAACTTTGAGAGCTTATAACTTTCTAACAGTACGTCTTAGAGCAAAACGGCTTACATGTCCCTATCTTCAATTTTTATTATCTTCCCAAAAAAATCAACTTCCGGTTAAACCGGATGTAACTCGAAAGCAGGAAATATAGTTGTTCCGGTTTAACTGGAAGTTGATTTTTTTGGGAAGATAATAAAAATTGAAGATAGGGACATGTAAGCCGTTTTGCTCTAAGACGTACTGTTAGAAAGTTATAAGCTGTCAAAGTTCAAAAATGTCACTTTTCGAGAGTCAATATCTCGGAAACTATGAAGTATAGACTAATAATGCATTTAATAAAAAATAATTATAATTTTATGTGGAATTTAAAAATGTAAAAATATACTGAGTGTTATATTTAAAAATATAAAATTCGTTCCAATTCCAGACAAACTAAAAAGCTGGCAACAACGCCAATATCGTCATTCGGTGCGTTAGATCCTTTTACACAACTGTACTAAATTTGGTTTAAATCGGCCAGTAAATTGTGATGTTATTAAGCCCTTTCCAGACTTTATACACACACTGTATAAGTTTATCTTATAAAATATGCCAATATAAGTTAGTATCCTTATTATTTTATCGTACCTACTGTCAAACAATCTAACCAAACGTGGTGTAATAGGTCTCTGGTCTCAGGTAGCAGCGTTGTATGAATTAGTAGCATTTCGCACGTGCGTTAAAGTAGGCGGAACTTTTACAGCTTCCTTATGCTTCTTGTTCTAGCAGGTGCGAAGGAAGAAATCGTGAATATAATGGGAAAACAAGCACAATTTTAGTGTGCTTCAGTAAGTATGTTGACGGTTAATTAATGTCATATTTTGTTATTTGGAGTTATTTTATTATTATTTATATACATTATGTCCGGAAATGATGAGCAAAAAATTAAGGGGATAATAAAATTCTAGCCCGAAAATAAATGCTATCTCTTTCCATAACAATTTTTCGAAAATTGATTATTGACGGAATTACAGGATGTTAAAGTCAAATTTTATTTGCAATTTTAAAATACGTAAGTTACTAGAACAATAAATTTTATACATTCAAATCAAAGGTCCAAAGTAACGTCCTTCTTCTTCAATGCATAAATTAATTATTTTTAAGAAATTCCGACGAACTCCATGGAATATTCCTTCCTTTGCGATGCTATGTTTAAGGTTGAAAATAAATTAATATGATTTCGTATTCATCACATGCAAGCAATGTTATTTTAGCGTTTTTCTCGAAAACGGTTAGATTTATCGAAACAAAAGTAGTATACCTTTCTTTCTCTCCAAATTATTTGCTCGTCATTTTTGGACACCCTGTATAAGTACCTACGTGAAAAAAAAATAGATCTTAATTGACAACCTTACAGATAGGCAAAGAGAAACAGTGTCTTAAAAACGTTCCGTTTGTTATACCAGATAAAAAAATATTGGTTTTTCCATATTAAACCTCTTAAATTATCTGTCTTTAGTGCGAGAAAATAAAACCAATTAAAATCGGCTTTGTATGTCCCGTTTCCTTCTCCCAACTTTCTTTTTCAATTTAAAAGTTGAAAAGTATTTGTTTTACGTTTTAAACTTTATAAAGTGCCGAGAAGTTTCTGAAAACTTTCTCTTTTTAATCTACTTGAGATTGTTAGTAGCAGCATAATATTTCAGAGGTAAAAACTAATATGTGAATAGGGTAGAATATAAAAAAAAAAACGGATAATATTGAAAGGTTAAAAACTATGAGGATCGAAAGATATTCATCCACAGTAGCGGCTCGTGAGTTATGAAATCGGGGGACATAAAGAGCGCGCAGCGGAAAAATTTTAGGACCACGCCAAATTTAGTCAATAATTTATAGAAAATACTACTAATATGTTACAACTGTATGTTATTCATACAAAAAAAACGCAGGTGCAGCGGTGCTCCCATCGGTTCCTTGTTCCAAACAGCATAGCTATGTTATAAACTAGTTTAGATTGTATTTCTTCCTGCCTTTTTTAAGAAGAATTAATTTATGCATTGAAGAGGAAGGACGTCACATTGAACCTTTGATTTGAACGTTTAATTTATTGTTCTAGTAACTGGTGTATTTTAAAACTGCAAATAAAATTTAACCTTAACACCCTGTAACTCATTTAATAATCAATTTTCGAAAAAATGATATAGAAGGAGATTTTCGGTTTAGAATTATCCCCCAATTTTTTGCTCATCATTTCCGGACACCCTGTATATAACTTTATATCCGTTGGTACACCGCTATAATGGCCATGGGATATCCCATGTAAATTTGACTCCATCATAATATTAATGTCAAATTAATAGAGTTATAGAATTTATATCAAAAGTAAAAAAAAAATAAAACTAGTGTTACAGGCTTCAAACATACAGTGTGTCCCCCCGGATGGAGTTGACACGAGGAAAAACATCTTTATTATTGATTTTACGACGAAAAGTTATTCTTTATAAAAAATTCTGCTTGTCGAGAAAATGAATGTACCATATAAAATTTTTAGATCAGATGATGAGTTGATAAATTAAGAAAACATGAAAATGCTTTAGGAAAGAAGTACCATTATTTATTATTTTAAACAAAATGTTTATGCAACAAAGTTGTTTATAATCCAAAATAAAGCCTAAATAGAAAATTTGAAATCTGAATTCTAATTTTTGTTTTTTATTTTTTTACAATCGAATTTGTGTCATGGACGTTGGCATGTTAAAGAACCCTACCCTCGACAAAGAGGGATTCGGCAAAATTACCAGATAGTGTGTGACAAATTCCCTGGCGTCGGTGATTGGCCTCGTTGCGGAAAAAGGCCGACGTAAAATAAATAAATAAAAAAAAAAAAAACAATCGAATTTATGAACATTCAAAATGAAAACCTGAGAGTGCTGACCTATTTATTTAATTTATTTCTAATTTGGAGAAATGTGCGCAGGTTGGAGGAGGATATGTAGAATAATAACTTTTTTCACAATTGTACATTTTGAATGTTCATAAATTCTATTGTAAAAAATAAAAAACAAAAATTAGAATTCAGATTTAAAATTTTGTACTTAGGCTTTATTTTGGATTATAAACAACTTTGTTTCATAAACATTTTGTCTAAAATAATAAATGACGGTACTTCTCTCTTAAAGCAAATGTTTTCTTAATTTATCAACATCTGATCTAAAAATTTTTATATGGTAAATTCATTTTCTCGTCAAGCAGAATTTTTTATAAAGAATAACTTTTCGTCGTAAAATCAATAATAAAGATCTTTTTCCTCTTGTCAACTCCATCCGGGGACACGCTGTATATAGAATATACAGGGGCATCTTTAAAGAGTTAAAGGTTTTAAGTGAAGGTCTGATTTACCTTTTGGTTGAAAAACTATGGAAGTTTTCAGTATCCGATTGTAAAATCTTAACATGACATTTTTTCCCGTAAGGAAAGTTGTGACAACCTAAAGGTATCTGTCAAATGTTTATGTATCATAAAATATCTTCTCTATCATTATATCACATGAGATAATTCGAAGAATTTAATGGAAAATTAGGAAAAAGGCAAAAAATCGTAATATCTGCTAAGTTAAAGGACGTTATTGTAAAGTGGAATACATAATTATTGATAGGAGTTGTCGTCGAAGTTAAGTTAAGTTGTTCAAGTAATTGGCGGACTATAAAATAAAATTTGGCATACTTACTTGTATATAAAGGTACACAAATACACCAAAGCACAATAAAAAAGAACACGAAAATATCAACTAATCTTTAATAAATAAACAACAGGCCATATTTCATCCATACGAAACACAAATCCAAACCCAACTAAAACTACATTTTCAAACCGCACTATTTCAACCAAACAGCATACGGATCCTTATTGTGTTTTAATTTATTCTTTTTCCATAATGCATTATGCAAACCTTTTTTCCTGCCGCTTTCCTTGTTACACCCTTACAGAGGTTTATATTGGAATATACCTGTCTTTATTCACGGGACATGCAGAGTAGACGGAAGGGTTAAAGGGGTTGATTTTTTAATAAAAGTGGGACGTTTTGTTTGAATGGTGGGTCGGTAGGCTACATTTTAAGACAACGTAAACAGGAAGTGAATGGAAATTGGGTAACTTATTTAAAATTATTCTGGAAGTAATATTATGTAGAAGACTAGACGCTACTAGGCTAAAGGGACGACGAAACTAGTCCCCGTGGATTTAACGTTTTTATTATATCTGAATTGAATCACGCTAAAATTGTTTATACAGGGTGTCCCAAAAGTAATGGGACACAGAGCAACAGCAGACTCCTTAAGGCGAAATAATGCGATTTATTTAAACTTGCCTTATCCCAAAATTGATAACAACAAAGATACAGGGTGTCAAAGTTTTAATTTTGTTTTCGTTTTTTTGCGATTATTTCTTAATGAAACGACATAGCAGCACAAAATTAAGGGTTTTGGGGTTTTTTGAGGTGAGAAATTCAAAATTATTCATAGTTTTTGTGTAACCAGTAGAGGGCGCCGCCTACGGCATGGCACACTCTTTTGGCTGGCATAATTTTGTTTGGGCTTCTTATATCGATTCGACTATTAAAAAAATAAGTTAATTTACTTCTTTTACATCAAAAACCTATACCTTATTGAAGTTGCTAGGAGCAACCATTTTCGAGATAATCGCATTCGATATTTTTAATACAAGAATGTTAAAATATTTAAAATAATTGTCTATTCATATTAGTATTATTTATCACAGCTGGTCTTGATTAAAAACCACGCCGTTTCTAAGGCAACAACATATTACACAAAGTATCATCTGTCAAAGTTAATAAAATTTTTGATTAGAATAAAATTAATAATTCCGTAGGTACGTACAGGAAAAAGCGTTTTTATTTGAAAAAAATAGTTAACCTTAAGTATTTACATTAACTTTAACACGTAGCAAATGTAGCTGATTTACAATAATTTTAAGTTAGAAATTCACCATTGCTCGATTTTCCGTTGTTTTTGGACCACGTACTTGTTGCATTGGACATATAAAATGCGATTATCTCGAAAATGGTTGCTCCTACCGACTTCAATGAGTTATACGTTTTTGATGTAAAAGATGTTAAGTAACTTATTTTTTTAATAGTCGGATCGATATAAGAAGCCCAAACAAAGTTATGCCAGCTAAAAAGAGTGGGCCATGCCGTAGGCAGCGCCCTCTACCAGTTAGACAAAAACTATGTATAATTTTGAATTCCTCACCTTAAAACACCCCAAAACCCTTAATTTTGTGCTGCTATGTCGTTTCGTTAGGAAATAATCGCAAAAAAACGAAAACAAAATTAAAACTTTGACACCCTGTATCTTGGTTGTTATCAATTTTGGGATAAGGCAAGTTTAAATAAATCGCATTATTTCGGCTTAAGGAGTCTGCTGTTGCTCTGTGTCCCATTACTTTTGGGACACCCTGTATAGGGTAAAGTTGCCTAAATCGTATCAGTTTTGGGTTTTTATTTATTTTCTTACAAACTGATACATAAATTTATTTTCTTACAAACTGATACATAACGTGTATTTTATATTTTTTAGTTTAAAACAATAGATCGATCTTTTGGACACTTTTTATAATATTTTATATTTAATTTTAAGAAACAGTCGTTTCTGTAAGAGCCCGCAAACTGTACGATTTGGGAAACTGGTTGCCTAAATTGTACTAGAGGGTTCCAAAATCTATAAAACTGGATTATAATTAACAATATATAATAGCAGTAAATAAGTTTTAATAAAAATAGCTGAAAACGTAGGTTTTGTGTTCTTAGTTTTACACAATTTTTTCTGTAATAACTAGTTACACGGGGCAATACCTTAATCACGAATCAACAACAAACTCCATAAAACAGGGCATAATTCAAACTATTTATCACAGGGCATCTAACGTTTGCAACAATCCGGAAGACCTTAATATCGAAATTTCAAATATCAAAAAAGATTTAAAACAGAATGGTTACCCTGAAACCTTTGTAACAGGTATCATCTCAAAACTTAAAAATCGCGAAGTAAAAACTAATACAGAAACGAAAGAGGAGCAAGCATTTCTTACAATACCTTATGTCACGGAGATCTCTGAAAAGATTAGAAGGATAACCAAAAACTATAATATCAAAACAGCCTTCAAATCCGGAAATACGCTTAGAAGCTTTCTTACAAAAGTAAAACCCCCCAGTAATGAAAACATACAAAATTGTATCTATCAAATCCCTTGCGAGTGTGGCGAGTCGCACATTGGAGAAACTGAAAGACCTCTTCCCGTACGAGTTAAAGAACATCTGAAACATACTCAAAGAGGTGAAACTTCGAGATCAGGAATAGCGGAACATGTATGGGCCAACCAACATACTATACAGTGATAAGAATGTCAAGGTTTTGGACACGGAACAACACTGGAGAAAACTACAATTCAAAAAAACAGCTTTCACGAATCAAAATACCCATATAGTTAGTAAACAAAGTATAGATATCCCCAATATCTCTTCTTGTCCAAAACCAACAGCTCAAACTTCACAATCCAATAAGCACGTAGACGGAGTCATCAAGCTTCATTGCACATGGCTAGTATTTAAGACAGTTAGTAGCCTTAGAATTATAGTTTAGTTTACACTTGAAAACGGTTAGAGATACTAACTAAGCGAAACGTTGTGTTAAGTAACTGGATAAAGACAATGGAAGTCCGACAGGGTCATTTTTTTTATTTTTTTTTTTAGTTAAGTACCACGATATAATTAAATAAAACCATTTAGTTCTACAGAATTTCAAATAACCCACAGTCCACTTCACAGGCAATACAAAAATTAAGATAACATTATATTCAAATTACTTCAAAATTACGTCTGAGTGATCCAAAAGAGCTCTGCGTGCCGCCGTTGAAGAGCTCTTGACTAGAACTTCAAAAATCGCGATAAAATTTTTCGATTCCATTCGAGCTTTCAATGGAACAACCCTTTTTTTTATTATTCGGCGCTTTGTTAGAGGTGTTCAGGTAATAAAATATAATAAATTGAATTGATTTTCTTTATACGTGTACCTTTTCAGTTGGCTTATTATTAAAATTATCGCTTTAATAATTATTCCTTTTTTTTTCATGACTACTGTGATTTTAGCCATTTAATTTATTTATTTACTTTTACTATTTTAACACCATTTCACAGTTACAATGAACCAACTAACAAATGCATGGGTATGTATGCTATTTGAAATAAAATAGGTAATATTATAACAATTCAAAAAATTATGTGATAACAAGAGATGGAGACTTAAACTATGATATTGAAACGGAATAATTATGCCTAAAATGACACTAGCACGCTAATTTAGATTTATACTGGATAAGCCACAGCTAAAAATGTCAAATCTATTTTCCTTCGTAACAGTTTGACTTATGGATACTTTTTGACGAGAAAGTCGCAAAAAACTTGGTTTTCCTATTATTTGCGCTTACCCTGTATATATTAAACCAGATGTTTTTTTTATTAAAAAGCTTTCACCTGGCTATCAGTGAACACAACAAATTACGTTTGTAACCGGTCTCATAGTTATTTTCTATTTTTATTGAACGTGTAACACAAAACTATCAAATGCTTTTATGCAAAAATAGTAAAGTAGGTTTTCCGGTTTACAGTTAATAAAAGTGGATATAAAACGGGAGGTTTGACCTACATTTATAATAACACCCCCTTTACTTTACGCCCTTTGCTGGAGTTGGAAATATTTTATAAAATTACACCCTAAATATAAAAAAATTTATTGAATGCCGTACTACTAACTAAATAATACATATTAGGAATTTTAGTTTTCATCTTGTAAATGTATTACTATGTATTTACATAAATTTCTGGTTTATCTATCTATACTTATGGGTGTCCCAGTAAGAATAGCTCTCGGCCGAATCTCAGAAAGTGTCAGTCATATCCTTATATATAGTAAATAAGCATCAAAGCTAGCATTTTATCAGTATAACTAAAATTCTGGATAACTTTTGTTTTTGCGTTTTTGCTCTACATTTTTGTTTAAGGAGGGTAGGAGGGGACAAATATTGCTATGCAAAAATATTCATAACTTTGGTTTGGCTATCGGAATTTGATTAATTTAAACTCACTAAATATAGGGATACTTTTGTTTTGTCAATTTTATAAAAACCGAAGTAGTTCTGAATTCCGTTGCGACAGCTAGAGGGCGCTATTTAGCAAAATCAACAATTTCTTCATTTTTCTCAATAATTTTAAATGTATGGATATTTCTTTTTTACCTTAAGCCAAAAAGAAGAATAAATAAGAAGAATATCTATGAAAACCGCAAGCCTTTGCCTTCTTTTAAACCGTAGTTATAGAAAATATAATAGAAAAAGGGCCTCTATCGTTTTAATACGGTATTTGTATGTAGGAAGTTACAAATAACATACCAATTTGTCTTTTACAAGGACATAATCAAAACAACACTCCATTAATGCAACCATCCTCTATCATTTTTGATGTACATAATTTAAATTTACAGAACAATTAATTAGAGAACTATTGCGTTGATTATAGCTTTGTAGAAGCTCTTATGGAGCTCATTTTTACATCTTCTTAACATAGTATAAAACAAAGTCGCTGTCTGTCCGTTCCTACCTATATATGCTTAAATCTTTAAAACTACGCAACGGATTTTGAAGCGGTTTTTTTTAATAGATAGAGTGATTCAAGAGGAAGGTTTTTTATGTATAACTAGCGACCCGCCCCGGCTTCCCACGGGTGCAATTTCAGAAAGTGGCATGCCGGGTACTAATATATCGGGTTTGTTCGGGTTTGTATTTATACCAGCGGGTTGCAACGCATGCCGGATACATGCTAGTTATTTATATAAGTAAGTTCCTTTAATAAAATATTTCGGAATTTTTTCAAAATTCACTTAGGGGGTTAAAAAAAAAGAGGTGTAGTCTATTTGAGAGGCTGTAACTGATTATAATTTTGAGCTATATTGGTGGCTTACTCTGTTCAAATAAGCAAGTCCATGTTTTGGAAACTGTTGCTCCTAGGATGATAAAATAAAGGGGGTAAGTTTCCAACGCGACAGCTAGAGAAATAGATATAAAAATATTTAGAAAAATTCTTTGTTTGGAGGAAGTAATAGTAATTTATGTTACAAGTCCGGAAAATACTGTTTTTTTGGACGAGCCGACAAAATTCTAGGACGAGCCGTAGGCGAGTCCTGGAAGTCTGCGAGTCCAAAAAAAACTGTTTTCGGACGTGTTGCGTACACTATTTTTTCGGCAACCGTGTAGAATAACAAACCAATGAGACACATTTTTTTATTATATTTCTTTGTAGAACAAAATTTCGAAGATTCTTATTTGTATTAAATATTGAAATTCGAACAGAAGATAGGTACTAACAGAAACATTCTATTTCTTATTTATATTAATATTTATATTAAAATTCGAGCAATTGCTAATATTGATGTGATTCTTCCCGGCCTAGTCCGGGAAGTACGTATTTCCCGGACTAGGCCGGAGAAATTCTACTTTCTCAAAGGAAAAGCGTCCGGGAAGTAGGTACTTCCCGGATGGTTGCCGAAAAACATATGTACAGGCATGTGTTAAGAAAATATTGTCTTTGGAAAAATTTAATAATTATATTTACAGAAACCATTTAATATCCTAGACTTATATTCCCAAAACGACCATTAGAGGAATTATAAGGTAATTTTCACGCCCTACACGAATAAGACTAAAAGTAATTTATTTTTATCTTTACTATAAACTTAATTAAACTCCTATTAATGTAGTAACAAAGTAACCGCACGAAACTCTAAAAGACATTTGCCAGAGGGAATTCGGGAGAATAGTTTTAGATTTTAGCATTTCAAGCATATCTCCTCCCATCCTAAAACGCACCCTACAAACATTTTAGCTGACTGTATCCTTAAACCTATGGATGCAAAGGGCGTCGGATAGGAACAAGGCCTAGTAATGATACAGGCAAGATTCTTGTAACAATAGGGAACTTTCCAATTTTTTTTTTCAATAATTATGATTTATCAACGGGATTTATAAAACCCAGTGCGACATCTTGCGTCCCAGTACGGTACCTTAGAAAAGGTCAGTCGTAAAGGGTTATTCTGTAAAAACAGAAAATTTTGCAAGATGCCCTCAAAACCGGTATAAGTGCCGGACCACAGATATTAATTCGAAAATGATAATCGATCCTGACAAGTGATTTGTCTTTAAGCCCTGTTTCCTTCTGCCAAACTGAGCCTCACTGATGAGCCGTAATAACGGCGAAACGCGTCTGGGGATGGGTTTGGCGGAAGGAGACAGACAAAACCTTTTCGAATTAATTATGATTTAGTTAGGCCTAAAAAAAATATTCCCCAATTATTACTCCTTAAAAATCAGTAATAACTTGGTAAAAATTCTTTAAAGTTTCGCGCGTGTCAAAAGCATTTTAAACGACCTTTTATGCTTGCTTTATACCTCTCATTTAAGATTTAATTTAACATTTAAACTAAACTAAGAAATAATTTTGTTAATTTATACCTCGAAAACGTGCCACTAAATTAAATTAAATGAAGTGCAAACAATAATAAACAATTACAAGCAAGTAGTAAATACAAATCGTCGTTTTCCATTACAAATCAGAAGAATTTAGATCAGTCAAAATAAATGTAGAAAAACCACTTTATTTGCTAATAAATAATAATTAAAACAATAATGTTAGGTTATTGTCACCCATCAAAATATTCTTTTTATCTTCCTGGCCAATCACGGCTAAGTTGTGGAGAACGATTTAAGGCGATTTAGGACGATCTGGCACGATCTTTTACCTTAAGTTGAAAGTTGGCCAACTCTTAAATTAAATTAAATGATAAATTAGTTTAAATGAGAGGTATAAACGTATGCATAAGAAAATTAACTTTTAACCTTAAAATTATTAGTTTAGTTTAAATCTTAAATTAAATTAAATGTTAAATGGGAGGTATAAAGCAGGCATTAAGATTGAATTCTCAACGTCGTTCAATTTATTGCCCAACCTATAACCTATTTCCCTTTGTTTTTTCAAGTTTATTATTTCTTAAACTAACATTTAAATAAAATCAATATCGTCGGCACATTACTTAGGTAATATCTGATATATTACAAAAATATCAATTTATTTCATTGCCAATTTTAGGAGAATTGTATAGTAAAAGAACAATGAGTGACAATGACATAAAAATGTTAAAAAAAATCTTACCCGATATTTTTCGCTATGCAATTCTCCTAAAATAAGTTATGAAATTCCTTGATATTTATTAAATATGTCAATTATTACCTATATAATATCAAGTCGATACTAATTTTCTTTAAATTTTGTATAAAAGCTAGAAAACATAAATAAATCTACGCGAAATAGGTTATAGGTTGGCAAGCATGTTGATACTTCCACCTTAAGCGCGCCAAACCCGATGACGTCAGGAAGTATGACTTTTCCGTCATCCATCATCCTGACCGGTGGCCGAGCTACCGAGTTTGCATTAGGATTGCCGTGTGATTGTTATTGTATTGTTGATTTAAGGTGGAATTCTCAACGTCGTTCAATTTATTGCCAACCTATAACTTATTTCGTGGATGTCATACACGAATTATACTTCTTGACGTCACGACCCGTTTTCACCCGCTTGGGATAATTTGAATTTTGGAGCAATTTTAAATCTTGCTAGCGGTCTTTTGGGACGAAATATGTAGTTTTTTTTTTGCTGCCATATGTTTTATGACAATATCTTATGATTTATAGAATTTTTTCCCCATTTAAAATTTTTGTCAAATTCCCTATTGGCTTTTATACTAAATTTAGATTTTGAAATTAAACCCATAAAAAATAAAATTGTCAACGGTTTCAGTTCCTAACATTTACAATTATTTACTGATAAAATCATGACTCAAAATCTCTGTCTAATAAAAACACCTAGAATATCATACCCAAGTTATAGCAGCTCCAACCATAGTAGCTCCAGACAGTAGTCGAACCTAAAGAGCTCCCACCTTAAGTATTATTTTATGTTTGTAAGCTGTATAATTAAGTTATTAAAGCAAATATATTATCTCAGACCAAGCACTATGGTCTGAGTATATTATTATATCATAAAATAATCGGCCATTCAGCTGGCGACTAAAACAAAATTTTCAACAAATAGTTCATTTTTAGGTATGGACTAAAGTAAACCACCGTTTACAAATCCACTTTCACTACCTATATGCGTTGTTACTAACCTGCGACCTATACCTGCAGGTATTTTCAAACCACTAGACAAACCTTCTATAAATGCTTTAAAAGAGCTTTGAATATTTTTATCTTGCCATATCTTTTGTACCGAAAGTCCTTCGTTAACCCAGGTTTCGTCTAAATAAAAAATGGTCCTTTTTTCACTTCTATATCTGCTCATATCTCTTAGATACTGTCGTCTCCAAAAAATGATATCTTCTCTATCCAATAACATTAACTTTCGGTTGTGTTTTTCCCAAGAAAAATTTAGTTGATGTAAAATTTGCGACAAATTTTTTCTTCCTACGTTGGGTAAAGTCTCGATTTCTTTTACAGAATTTAAAATTTTATCTAATGTTGGAATCTTTCTATTGAAATAAAAATTATGCACTATTCTTCTTATGATACTTTTCACATCCTCATTAATTTGTATAGGTGTCCTTCCTGGCGACTGTTTATTAGGGACTACAGTTCCACATTTTCTTTCCCTAAGAACCATATAGATTGTTGATTCACTAACTCCTGTCATATTGGCACATGCTGATACTAGGTTTCTGACAGTACTAGATGGTGTCTGGTGCACAAGTGCATCGTGTACATTTAAAACTATTGTCTTTGCTTTGCTTTGCTTGCTTTGAGTTTTTGTATTATGTACAGGCTTGCCAATACTGTCGACCTCCTTTTATCTTCAATGAAATATTTAATTTAAGGTATGGCCGCTCCATTATTTCGACTCACCGAAAGCCCTTAACTTATCTCGTCCTTAGCACGTTTCCAGCAACGTGTGGAAGTCCCTGAGGTGCGGTTTCTCGGGAGCACCGGGGGGGGGGGGGACTGAGAGGGCGGAAAAACAGCTCCCCGTGTGTGTTCTTGTAGCTCCGCAGCTTCAGCCGGGCTTCGAAACTAAAGCTGCCGGTTGCAAAGTTTAATTAGTTGCAGAGGACTCCTCGGGTGCTGTCGTTTCATTGTAACTCTCTGCCAAGCCAATAACAGCTCTATGTTCATTATCGTCTAGGGGTTGACACTAACAAATTTTGTTTCTATGCTACGAACAGAACTAGGTTGCCAGCTCCGATAGCTTTATTATTACGCGTAGGTAGGTATTAATAATACTTGCTTGGTATGGTAGCTTAATGCTCAGTAGTAGAGCTTATAGTTACATATGGCCGCGGGCGGCGACCAGGTTCGATTCCGAGAGAGCCAGGGTGTTCGCTTATACCCAGGTAGCAGGATGACGTCTTTATGACGTCGAATATAGGTGATTTTTAGTCACTTGACGTCTTTTGGTCGCAAGATGACGTCAAAATAACGTAGTTTTTAACACGTGTATTATACGTCATAATTTTACGTAATAAAAACGTCCATTTTTAGTCATTTTATTGAATTATACGTATCATTAAAAAGTATCTAAGTGACCAAGTTTTTTGAAAATATATAGTGGGACAGACTTTTAAATAAGTAAAACGCCTGAGAATAGCTTTTTCTTATAGTTAAAGGCACGTGTACGTATAATAAAACTTTTAAAATATTACCATTTCAAATGAACCATTCATGTATGTAAAATTTGCAAAAGCGAAAACCTATTTTGTCATTAAAAGTCTGCGAATATCAAATTTAAATTACCCGCGCTCCGTTTTATGACATTGGCAGTCTGACAGAACGCAGAAGTATGTTGTTGGCGCTAGCAGTTAGGCAGTCGACAGTTCGGCAAAAATTAAAGTGAAAAGTTTATGGTGATTTTGATTTAGTTTCTATCATGGTTTCTATATATTTTGTGTTATAAACAAATATAAATGTACCAGGTTATCGAGTTCGAGGCATTGACGGCGGGGGAGTAGCCGTTGTGCCCTCATACTGGGTGACGCCCCGAAAAAAAGAAGTATTTTGGCCGCCATTAAAGGATTCCTTAGCATTTTTCCAATTCTGCGTACTCATGAAAGTTGTAATAGTTAATTTATTATCATTAAAAGGATTTTTTACATAAAATATTTATATGTATTTTTTTACCCCTATTATGTATTATTTTAGGAAGTTTTTCGTTTTTCGTAAATTATGACGTTTATTGACGTTTTCTACACCTAAAAAGACGTCTTAAGATGACGTATTTTTTACGTCAAAAAAGACGTCATTGGTCTGTGACTTACGCACGTCTTTTAAACGTTTCATTTACGTAATTTATGACGTCGCTGATGACCAATAATCGACGTCTTAAAGACGTCATCCTGCTACCTGGGTAGGTACCCAAAAATGTTAGCAGGAAGAATGCAGTATGACACCAGTGGACTCCGGAATACGATCCACTGACTGGAGTAATAATATACCTACGAGAAGCAATAAAAACGCGTTTTCCTATTAAACAAAATATTATAAAAAAAAAATGGTAAAAGTATTGTTCCATTTATCTGCCAGTATCGTAGCAGTAAGTTCAAAGTGGTGTAAATTTTGTTACAGAATCGCCCCTAAAAATACCAATATAGCTGTATTTTAAATTCAACTTGGCAACATTGGCAACGTACAAAATTGTGACTGTCAAGATATAGACTTTGGTTCTATGTTCGACAAGAAGAGAAACAGAACGTGTCCTGGGACCACGGCAGGATTCTGTCGCTAATGTCAGGATAATTGGGTTGAACACACGTTAGACAAGTTGCAAATGAGTTTGGTTCATGTTAAGACTGCGCTTAAATTATAATTATTTCCATATCTTGCATTTCTACTGATAAGAAAACCGATTAATCATCCAATATTAATTTCTATAGTAAAAATCTTGAATACTCTCGCAAGATGGGAGCAAAGTCACGTGACACTCTGTCAATTTTGGTCTATTAAATTTTTATAAGTTGGCATGAATTACAGGACCGGACTTGAAAATTATACATGTGATACCTTCTAAAACAATTTATGCAATAGCCTCATCGGTTCTACCGCTTTAATATTGCCAAATAATAAGTAATAGGTAATAATTTCTTTTGAAAGTTATGTTTTATAAATATTATAATTTAAGGTAGGTAATAGGTAATAAGCATGCATTTCTATATGGTTTAAAGATAAAGTGTCAAAATAGATTTAAAAAGTTTATAATATTATAAATATCCAAACCTTAAAAATACTAAACTAACTGAAACAACTTAAAATAGAATTCTGTCACTCATATTTAGAATAGATTTTTTTTTGTTTTATTTGTTCAGATTATACCTATAGGTAAAATACCAACGGTTCAACATAAACCAATTGAATTCAAGTTATTACATTGACTGTCAAGAAAATCCCCATATATGACTTACGTAAGGTACGTAGACCCAAATATGGTTTTTATAGAATTTGTTGGCTATGGTACGGTTACATTTCTAAACTTGTATGTGGGCTAACATAAAGTTAAAAGCTTCAATATAGCTAGGGATTTAATTTTTCTGTCAATGGAAACCCTAATTTAACAGTTTTTTACTTAACGTAAGGTACGAAGACCCAAATAAGGTTTTTATAGAATTTGTTGGTTATAATACAGTTACATTCCTAAACTTGTATGTAGGCCAACATAAAGTTTAAAGCTTTAGTTTAGCAAGGGATTAAATTTTTCTGTCAGTGGAAACCCTACTTTAACAGTTTTTGACTTACATAAGGCACGTAGACCCAAAAGTGATTTTTATGGAATTTGTTTGCTAAAATGCAATTTATTGATACAGTTACATTTCTAAACTTGTATGTAGGCTAACATTATGTTAAAAACTTTATTTTATTGTCATACAAACAATAATAATAGTAATATCAAATAATAATTTCACTTATAGTAAGGTACGTAGACACAGAAAATAGAATTATATATTTGTTCGCTATCCTATTACATACTAATATGGTTAGCTATTTTAACTACTATAGTAACATAATGTTACTTACTATTACCTTACTATTGCCCAACAATAATAATATTAACTAATAACAATAATAAAAATAATTCCTTCAAAATCAAATAGCTGCTTTTTAAAGGTTAATAATATGGAAAGCTGTCTTGGCATATGGTAGAACTAGGCGATACCCGGTTTTATCAACCTACCCGGTTTTGTCCAACTCTCTCCTACCTACCTAAGTCAGGGAAATACTTAATTTCCACTTATTTTTCTTGAAACAGAAAATAATACCTAGATAATGTAAAATGCGAAAATTATACCTACATTAGAAACCTAACCTTAACGAACAAACATTTTAAGAACAAAAATTTTACAAACTAACTTTTCGACAAAAACGGCGTTCAGATGAAATAAAACTTATTACTTATCGATGAAATCAACTTAACGAGCAAGGCACATATTAATAATAATTATGATCCCTAATGAAAAAGAATTAAAAAATTTTAACCTGTATCTAAATTTTTGGTCAAATGAATAATAATTGTAGGCACTTACACAAAAGTAATTAAATTAAAATTTTTAAAATGTAATTAAATGTAACAAAAACGCAATTCATAACTCGGTGTTTGGGCTCATTACGGTCCGCTACAAATCTAGGGATATTATTATGTCCCAATATCAGCTGATCGATGACAAATAACCGCTGTCATCTGTTTTAAAACGAGACTATTCGTGATATTTAGTATAATATCGAACAGCAAAGTTATTACAGTAATAATATGTTCTTTTAGCAAATCTTCAAACGTTGGTGATATAATAGATTTCGTTAGAATGGCAATAAAAGGTGATAAACAATATATTTTCTATTTCCTGCCTTTGTAGAAAAAGTATAGTGTAAGTACAACACTTTTGAAAAAACTTTTCCACGCTCGTTCGACATGTAGCTTTCGCCTTCGGCTCAGCGCCACAATAATCTCACAGGTATGAAACGATAGCCATTTTCAAAATGTGTAGTACATTATAATACTATTTTTGAATGATGGAAAGAGTTTTGGACTTCCATTGTCTTTATTTGTTTTAAATCACAAGTAGTATTCACCTGAAGGCGACTGGAGATACTTACCAGTTGAAACGTTGTCATTTAAAACAAATAAAGACAATGGAAGTTCGAAACTCTTTCATCATTCAAGAAACATCATTGTCTCCAACCTTTAAATAATACTATTTATTTGAGAAGAAAATTATAATAATAGTAATTTATATTGTACCTACTACAAATTTTCAAAATGGCTCTTTTCATACGAACGAGTTGAACAGGTATTTTAGAATGTGTTTACACACAGATCAGCCATGTACAAAATTTTTGAACTCGCTGTGAGCTTTTCGTATGTATTTTGTTTATCACTTTTCATAGCTATTGTAGAAAAATTAATTTTAGTACATTTCAGGTTTGTGCTATTTGCAAAGGCAAAAATACAGGTATTTGAAAATTTTTTGCAGTTGCTCGACAGTCATAAAATAGCAGAAATATGTTTTTTTAAGTTGCACATACCCCTTCAACACGTTTCTGGGTACGCCCCTGTATTATTAAAAACTTGAACGATACATTTTTAAGTGAGTATAGGTAATAGATTTTCTACAAGCAAATTCACATTCCAGGCTATGTTTACATCCTGTACTTATACAGGGTGTTCCGATGATCATGTTACAAAATTCTAGGGTAGATAAAACACACGAAAATAAGAAAAAAAGTTCATGTGAACATGGGTCCGGAAACGCTTCTTCAGGGAGCTAGGGCCCTTCGAAGATGACCTTCAAAAACTACTTTTCGTTTTATAGCTTCGGTACTACTGCAGCTATCGCAACCAATTTTGGGACATGAAATCTAGTTCGTAGGTTCATCAATTTGAGCCTTCCGGATTTTGTCACCTTTAACCAGGGGCGTACAAACCAAGGGGGTATTTGAGTAAATTTGACCCTACTCCTCTTAGGCTTTAATTTCTTACCATTTTTATATCTGATTATGATTCTCCAATGCCTTTTACATAAAAAAGGTACTCTTAGTAAAAATCGCTATCTGTCACAGTTTCCTCCGAAAATGGCTAAATCCAATCAATAATAAATTATTGGTCTTAAACCAATTATTACGTTGAAATATGAAAATGAGGTTCAGTACAGATAGTGAGCATTATAAGTTAGTCAAATCTTTTTCTTTAATGAAAATAAATTAGATTAGAGAGATTTATTGCCTTTTCGAAATTGGGGGTATAAAAAGTAAAAGGGAACGTATACAAAATATTTCAAAAAAAAAACAATTAAACAGGTTTAACGAGTGAGTCAAGGATAAGGCAGAGTAAATTTTTGTCTTGAAGATGAATTTACTAACGCTGTCGTTGACTGACCCTGTACGTACCAAAATAAATTCAAAATAACAATTGTTGAAAATGCCTGCCACCACGTTCAATACATGTATTACACCTACGTAGTATATTTAAATTGACGTCAGTAAAAACATCAGGCATGGTTTGGATCATTTCAGCCGCAACAGAAATCCTAGCCACCAAATCTTCCTCCGACTGAACTGGAGTTTCATATACAAGGCTTTTCATATGTCCCCAAAGAAAGAAATCCATAGGAGTTAAATCTGGGGACCGGGCTGGCCAGTTGACATCGCTTCCACGTCCAATCCAACGTCCTCTAAAACGATCATCGAGGTGCTCACGTACGACATGTGCAAAATGAGCGGGTGCTCCATCATGCTGGAACCATAGATTCCGACGTATGTCGAGGGACAGCTCATCCAATAACTCAGGTAAGGTGTATCTTAAAAAATTGAGGTACACCGTCCCAGTTAGTCGAGGAGGCAACATGATTGGTCCAATTAGACGTTCTCCAACAATTCCAGCCCACATGTTCACCGAGAATCGATGTTGGTACCCTCTTATTTGAAGAGCATGAGGGTTTTCCTCCGCCCACACATGTCTATTCCGTGAATTAAAAATACCTTCTCTCGTAAAAACAGCCTCATCAGAGAAAAGCACAAATTTCGGAAATTGGGGTTCTTGTGTACACTGTTGAAGAAACCACTCGCAAAACTCTACGCGGGGTGCATAATCATTTGGTCTCAATTCCTGTACTTTTTGGCGATGGTAAGGATGAAGAAGTTGTTCGTTAACAATCTCCCATACACGTACATGACTTACATTCATGGATTCTGCAACAGCTCGGGTACTAACACTAGGATTTTCCTCGAATTGTCGGAGTACCTCTTCAACAAATTCTGGAGTTCGTACAGTTCTTTGAGCGCCATTATCTGGCCTCGTTATTTTCATGGAGCCAGTTTCCCTTATGCGCTGATTTACCCTCTCGAATAGCGTGTGAGCAGGTACACGCCTCTCAGGAAACCGCTCCTGATACAATCTTGAAGCGGCTCTTCCATTGCAATGAACTTCGCCATAAATTAATAGCATATCGGCATATTCGGCGAAAGTATAATCCATGATTCACTGGCGACACAATATTTTATTGACAGATTTTTGACAACTATCTGTACTGAACCTCATTTTCATATTTCAACGTAATAATTGGTTTAAGACCAATAATTTATTATTGATTGGATTTAGCCATTTTCGGAGGAAACTGTGACAGATAGCGATTTTTACTAAGAGTACCTTTTTTATGTAAAAGGCATTGGAGAATCATAATCAGATATAAAAATGGTAAGAAATTAAAGCCTAAGAGGAGTAGGGTCAAATTTACTCAAATACCCCCTTGGTTTGTACGCCCCTGGTTAAAGGTGACAAAATCCGGAAGGCTCAAATTGATGAACCTACGAACTAGATTTCATGTCCCAAAATTGGTTGCGATAGCTGCAGTAGTACCGAAGCTATAAAACGAAAAGTAGTTTTTGAAGGTCATCTTCGAAGGGCCCTAGCTCCCTGAAGAAGCGTTTCCGGACCCATGTTCACATGAACTTTTTTTCTTATTTTCGTGTGTTTTATCTACCCTAGAATTTTGTAACATGATCATCGGAACACCCTGTATAGAAATTTTCAAAATTTCAAATGGATGTTCCTCCACCATTACGTCCAGAATATTAATAAATATGGTTTAAACAGGAGCTAGAGAACTATATATTTTTAAGATAACTTAAAATTTGGTTCAACTTTGTTTAGCTTTTTGTAGTGATGTGGTTTACTTTATGACAGCTGACAGTAGCTAAATGCATATCAGATTCATCCTCAGACGGGTTTCGCCATATATTATGGCTCATCAGTATAAAGAAAACAAAGGCTGGGTATGAATATCCGATCCGTATTCGACGAAATAAATAAAAGGTGTGTACCCCTTAAAAGCAGCCATGCATGGCGAGATCTAGCATCGATTTTGGATACCTTTAAAGGATATTTATAAGTCAATTTTAGGTGCAATATTATTTCTAATATATATTAACAGCATATCTAAATTAAAATTAAATGGCAAGATACAATTATTTGCTGATGATACAACTATTATTTCCTTTGGCGATAATTATTTTGACATTCAAAATCAAATAAAAAATGATTTACACATAATTTTTTTCTGGCATCAGTCATATAAATTATCAATTAATTTTACAAAATCATCTTTTACATTTATTACTTAAACAAAAATAAACAACTTGATACCAAAAAAATATTATTTGATAATAAAATCATATAATATGCTAATTTTATTAAACTTTTGGGACTATATAGATGAAAATTTAAGTTGGAAAACACATATCGAATATATTAGAAAAGTATATCTCCTTTGATTGGAATTTTATACAAAATTGGACATTATTTACCAATTACACTTCTGAAAAATATTTATTATTCTCTAATTTATTCTAAATTGCAATATTTAATATCAACAACAAACAAACAATAAAACCAAAAAAAAAATTACAAAATAAACTTATTAAATGTATGATATACAAGCTTCCCTTTTTGGAACCCACAATAAATTTATACAAATCAATGGGATATTTAAACTTAGAAAATTTATATAAATTAAAAATATGTGTTATTATTCATTCAATAACCGTTCATCAAAAAAAAATCAAAAATCATATTTATAAAAATTAATACTTTACATAATCATCATACCCGGTAAACTGAAACTCTTTTGGCAGTAAATATTAGAAGTAATGTCGGTAAACGATCATTAATATACCATGAGATTATGATCTATAATAACCTACCAAATAAATATAAAAACATTAAAAAATTAGTACCTAGGGAAGACTCGGGCAAGAAGAACCATATGGGCAAAAGGAATCAATCAAATATTTCAAAATCTAAATTTGCCGCTCTAATTTTGTCATCTAGTTTCATCGGTTTGTTGTGAAATATAATACGTTAAGTTGTTTTTTTCATATTTTACAGTGAATACAGAAATATGTACGTTCTGAATCATTTAACAGGGTCAGGAGTTTGGAAAAAGGATCTTTCACCTTACTTAACCTCAAAATATTTCCGCGGTATCTGAAATCCATTTATTTTTAAACGGATTGATATATTTTAACTTACAAATAGGGCAAAAGGAACAGTGTGGATTCGGTGTCATTTCTGCCAAAAGTGGGCGCATCAGTTATGTGCCGACTACCATAATACTGGTGTCTATATCTGTGACACTTGCAAGGGTACCTACGGTTTTAAGCTCATTGAAATACACTAAATAATAATATTATTTTTTAAGGTTTGTGTTGCCCAAAGGCATTTTATATGTTGGTTTATTTTGCCCAAGACAAAGGTTCTTTATGCCCGCGGGTCTGGGCAAAAGGAACCAAACGCATAGTTTTCGTTTATGTTGTTTTTGAAAGGAAAATATATTTTCTTTGGTGTTTTTAATAAATAAGTTTTGTTTCTAAAGATATGCTTTCAGTTATTTCATTTTCCTGAAAATATGAGAACAATCGGAACATTTTGGCAGGCATTTAAAATTAAGTGGTTCTTCTTGCCCGAGTCTCCCCTAGAAGGGACGCAAAATGTATAAACATTTTGTAGATGGACGTAAAAACGAAAAATGCATATAAAATGTACGTCTTTTGGACGCTGTTCTATCTATGCTATCTGGGTAGTAGTGGGAAAAAGAAATTACCTAATAATTGTGATAAGGTCCAATAAACTTACCTTTATCTCTTACACAGAACAACGAAAATATATTCAATTAATTACCGACAGCTAAAAAAAAGTGGAATTATAAAACACATAATTACGCTTGTAAACTTTATAACACTCCACGGCGTACTTCGTTCACTTACCCCATTTTAAATGAATAAATTATGAATTTAACGTCGCCTTGAAGGCAGGCATTGCCTTTCTTTCTCTGTCTTTTACGTAAGTAAACAAATAGTAAATTTTCTCGTCTCGACGCTCTTTGCCCTATTTTTCAACACTCTCTTAATGAAAATCTGAATAAGTAAGTCAAGGCGAAGGCTGCAATTAAAAATCGATCCCGCGACGCTTTTAAACTCTTTTCACTTCTTTCGCTTACTTCCTTGGTTAGTTTCTTTTGCCGACTTTGTAGTAAGCGCTTCTTTGCCACTTTTTTAAACCAAGAAATTATATTTGAATTAATTTAAGCTATTTTAGGTTTATGTCTTCTTGTGTGTGTTGCTCTTTGGAAATTACTTTTCATAACATTTATCGTGAAAACTTCGTTCTTGGTTAATTTCTGTGATGATTAGGTATGTCGTTAGCGAGAGCATTTGTGTTAGCGAAGAAACGCAATAAAAAATATGAATGAGAAATGTTAATCAGCGCGTAGACAAAGTTTTTAAAATTGAAAAAGTTTTACACCACCGCTGGGATTGGAACCCAGAACCTTTCGACTACCAGTCTCTCTTTCTTTGTCTAAAAACAATTCCTTTTGTTTTCTTTTGCCCACAAACACAAACATTCATGACATATTCTAGTTGTCTTTTGATACCAAAATAAACAACTTTAATCTATATATTTAAAATTCCTCAACGGTATATTTTTCTAATTTAGATTTCATACTACCAACTAGTTTTTCCTTTGCTAATAACAATAACAATTTATACTTTTTATATTTCTTGTTGACGAGATAAGAAATTTGTCAAATAATTTATTATTAAAGGGCGGATTATATGCACTTAAATTTAGACAAAATTGCGCATATATATGCCTTGTTTGCCTTTAAAATATGCAGTTCTTTGCATATTTTTTTGCAAAAATTGTCTGAATTGCGGATTTTGCAATTTTTTTAAAGGTCTGTTTGCTGCGACCAAAACCGTGCATAAGTCTTCTTGAAAAATTTCCTTTTCAGATCTCGATTTTTCTCCAACATTTTGTAATGCGTCTGTTACGCTTGGCTAAAGTGGCTCAGATTTCATTTTTTGTAACTTTGACTTATGCAGCCAGCGGTGTTTTAAAATGTCGATCAATTTGGAACTTCGTTTCACAAACAATATTTTTTGAACTGGGCCGTAAAAAGCCTGGTACCTCAACAGTATTTTACTTTAAGCCAAATGATGCTTCGACTTTTATGAAAAACAATTTTTTTTCTTTTTCTTTCCATCTCACTTCAATACTTTCACATGTCTCTGACAAAGCTGAACAAAACCCAAGATTTTTCACCACTTAATGATTTTCACATATAACTTTTTTCAATCTCCCTAATTTTTCTTTTGCTCTCCTCACTTTTCTGCCCAGAACAGTGCCTTTGCACTAACCCTTGACTTTTCAGTATGCTGTGAAGTCTTGATTGTCGGCCTTTTGACTATTCAATTTTACACCTCTTGTACACCATTAAAAGCTCCATTACGGCTCAATCCCACTATTATTTTCTCTATTGCTTAAAACATCAGCATTTTACCTTTCACTTTGTTTTTCTGATGATGAGTGTTTTTACACTCGAAACATGTCGATTTGATTTATTATGAATTATTCTAGGTTCGCCTAATTATTCGAATAAAAAAAAATTGTGGAGAAAGAGTTTGTGCTTTTCTTTTTTCTATATCATTTAACTCCACTTTGAGTATGGACTACTTCTTTAAAAATAAAAATATTCTGTTAAAATAATAATTTATGAAAAATATGCATTTTATTATAAAATTGACAAAATATGCATGCATATATGCATTTTTCTTCTATTCCGTCCTTTATTTATTAATATGATTGTTGAGATCTCTTAGAACGAAAATTGGCACCGGCTATCAAATTTCCAAATATGGGAAATCACGAAATGGACAAAAATATTGAAGAAGAATGAATCCAAAAAAATACTCGCCAAAATACAGTCTCCAAATTTGCTAACGGACCACATTTGTAACGAAAAATGGTAAATCACTGGCTTGCACCATAGAATACATAATATTTATTTTCATTACATGTAATTACATAATTGAACTACCATTAACTCTATGCAATAATTCTTATGGACTTTCGGAAAGTTTTTCCATTGGTCATTGAAACAAATGGAATGTAATTAACTATTTGCTGTGAAGAATTAAGCAACTGCCACATACATGTTGGTTTTCTCTATGCCTCCAATAGTAAGTTAAATATTTATGGAAATTTTACGAAAACCTACGTTGTGCCAAAAAGTTCCTTCCCACCGTGAGAATTATTTGGCACACAATATACCGAACTGAAGTTGGCTGCTTTACCGTAAATAATGGCACATTCAACAGATTGCAGCTTTGCTCATCAGCATTTTATTATTTTTAGAAGCAGCAACTTCTTTAGCGCGCCTCGCGAACTTCAAATGAATAATGCATCATTTATGAAGTTCATTGAGCCTCTTGCTTTCCCCTTTAAAACTTTTAGTAATTTATTTTTACTTGGCGCCCCATTTTAAGCGCAATGTCAAGGTTACCACCTAAATTATTTCTTTCGTGTTCTCTTTTAATTTTGCTTTCTTTACTGTCGGAAAATATTAAGATATTCTTTTCGCATTATGTCATTGTATGAATTGTAACGGTTCCGTTTATTTAATTTTGGTTTTAAATAATTGTCTTAATAATGTGAGTGTTTCGTTTCATTTTTAAGTGTTAATTTGAGTGATATAGATTGACAAAGATTTATAACAAGTCTCAGTTAAAACTCATACAAAATATTTTAACATATACCGTGCGAGCAAAAATTATTTGCATCAAAGAGAGATTGGATTAATAAACGTAGGGCTTGATTTAGGTCACAATGATATGGGGATATTTTGTCAAATTCATATTATGACATGATATGCCAAACTAATGAGTAGGTAATAAAATAAGTTGACAAATACAAATTTATTTTTGTTGCTTACAAAATTATAATACTTGCACTTTATAAGAAAATAAATTTAGCTGCTTCTTAAGAATAGTCCTGCATGTTCCATAAGATCTTCCCACTTCTTGGGAGGCGTCTTATACAATTTGTTGGCGTATTTTGCATTATTTCACGAACGTTTGCAACAAGTTCTTCTATTCTTACAGATGGTCTTCCTGCTCCTTTTTTGTGTTGTATAGAACCTGTTTCCCTAAACAGAGCCACGGTTCTTTTCGGGCAATGATAAAAATCCCCAGCAATAAAAGCAACGTTAGGAAAATGTTCGTGAAAATCGTCCATGCACAAACCCGGATTGTATTGCCACTCACCATTTACTCTAACCCCGTTTCGAAAATCCGCGTCAACCATGAATGTTTTGTGCAATTCCGTAAAGCCCACTATGTGAATTGTTCATGAAATTGGAAAAATTAGCGATGAATCAAATTACTTGTAACGACTGTCAAAGATGACGGAATAACTGATTGATTGTTAATTCAGGTAGTTACTGACACCCAACAGGTATTAAGCTCTACGGCTAAGCATTACGTCCTTAGATGCAAGGCCCTCTTTGATGCAAATAATTTTTGCTCGCACGGTAGAATAAATAAAAAAATTAGAGGTTTCCATGCATATTTTGATAACGTTCATCATGAGGAATTATATAAATGTTTTGAAACAACTGCAGAAAAAAGATTGGTGACTAATACCCTAATAAGGATGTTAAGGTTACCTTTATATTTATCCCGATGTTGGATCTTGTTATGTTTGAAACATGTAGAAAATCCCCTAATTAATTTTTTTTTAAATATATGAATGGAGGATGCCTTAAAGCTTAACATTTCGTTCCATTTAAATGTTTATTATACACTGTTTACTTTTCTGGTTGTTTTACGATCTAAGCTTCAAAGCTATATTTTAATTCATTTTTTTTAAGAGTAAACACTAGTGTCACATTCGCCATTTCGATCTTTGATCAATATTTCGTCAGTTCTTCGTTTTATCCAAAAAAACGGCCGAATATGGATGAATATATATGGACGATAAAATTTGAACTTTAATGATGTGGAAAACACTTTTTCGCATCTAAAAGCATTTTGGGTTTTTCAGCGGATATGAGGATAAAAGCATATTAAAAAAATAAGTAACGTACTTAAGTTTGCAGCTATCGTATGTGATTTTATTAAAGCATGGTAAAAAGGATGTGGGTAGCTTTTTTATTTGGGTGTACAATTATCTATTTACTGGGAACGCTTAAACTAAGGAATTTTTTACTATTTTTTTTATAGAATTGCGTAAAAATGGCAGAAGTAATTTAAAAAAATTAAACTCTTGCAAACAGGAACGAGAAATTATTTTTACTTTTAGACAAAGCTCATCAAGTTTCTACAGAACAGATTCTATAAGTAATAAACAACGTATCAAATAAATATCACGGAATTTCACAGATTATTTTAGAACAATTGTATAGCGAACAATATCGGGTAAGATTTTTTTTTAACATTATTATGTCATTGTTCTTTCACTATACATTTCTCCCAAAATCAGCAATGAAATAAATTGATATTTTTGTAATATGTCAGATATCACCTAAATATTGTGACGACGATATTGATATTATTTAAATGTTCGTTAATCACTATTACTACATAGTATAAAATAAAGTCGCTGTCGCTGTCTGTCCGTCCCTATGTATGCTTAAATCTTTAAAACTACGCAACGGATTTTGAAGCGTTTTTTTTAATAGATAGAGTAATTCAAGAGGAAGGTTTATATGTATAATACATGCATAATATTGTAGAGAAACACTGATTTTAGAGGTTTCTAAGGTGATGTCGTAAATAAACACATTTTAGACCCGCGTGCGAAGCCGGGGCGGGTCGCTAGTAAAATAATAAACTAAAAAACCGCGAAATAGGTTGGCAAATAGGTTGAGAATTCCACCCGTTTGGTCCTAAGGCAAACATTTAATTTCCCATCAAATATTCCTTTCATGCAAACCTTCCCGTCCCATTTTAGAGTTCGTAACTTAAACCACAGCTTCGGTGCTAGTTGTAATGGGCTGCACGAAATTACTGTCGAGCCCTGAGCGAGGGTCTAAAAGGGTGGAAAGGGATGCGAACCCCCAGCTATTACCTGTTTAGGCCACACTTTATACAATCAGGCGAGGAGGGCTGCCTAAATTGCTCGTACTAACTTTCCACTTTAGAGTGCTTCAGAGAGCAGTTAGTTCCAAAATAGTTATAGATCCTATAAATTGCTTTTAATTAAGTTTGTAATTTGGGCCTAAATAGGAGAAATGTAGTCCAAGTGGGTTTACTTACGTGATCTGCTATATTGAAAAAATCAGTTTATTACGATTTAACAGTACCTAATATATTTCCCCTACTGACATATATTATATCCACCCCCCGTTCATTCTCCTCTCAGCTGCGGCTTGATATTCAAGGGCTTCGGTCAAGATTAATGGTAAGCGAATGCCCCCACACACACACACACATACACTCTTCTTCTTCATGATTGCATTGATTGCTAACCAGTAAACTGACCTGTTGGCAACATGATAGGAGAGGATAAAAGATGCAATTGTGGTGGCAGGACGTCAGGCACGTATCCAGGATTTGGTTTCGGGGGGGGGGGGTCTAGATTGAAAGTAATAAAAGCGGGATGTAGGCATCGAGGAATCTTTGCGCCGCAGGCGAAAAAATTTTGGGTGCCACGCTCTTTTTTGTTAACGAATCTTGCTGCGAACAAACCATTTTAGGGAATAGCGGGATTTTTAGCGGCATTTATATGATTATAAATTCGTTTCGCGGGGGGGGGGGGGTCCGGACCCCCCCCTAAATACGTGCCTGTAGGACGTTATGAAAATCGCTTTACCCAAAATAGAATTCGAAAGAAATTCACTTGTATATTAAGGAATTTGAGAAAATTTAAATCCTATGAGATTTTTAAAAAGTAAAGTACAGGCCCAGGCAAATTTATATAAAATGTAAAAATAAAAAGTTAAAAGTTATAAACCATACCCATAAGAGCTAGTAAGTAACTTACTCCAGATAATTTAAATAAAATAAATTCTAACAATCTCTATATCTTTAAACTTATTTTCTCTGCCCATAAGAAGTAATGCATGCTAAGTAGGTTTTTGAAATACTAATTAGTGGCGCATTCACCATCTGTTCAGGAATGCAATGTGTTTTGCAACTGGCAGGCCTTCCATATTAGCTAAGTAAATTGTATATTATAGTAATTACATTGTATATTTCTTCGAATTTTAGTTGATGAAAGGCACAAATAAAATTTTACTATTGCCTAAATAATGAAACAAATAAATTTTAGACATAATTTATAATCTTATGATTTACCTTTTATAATTAAATTTATGTTTTGTACTTTTCTAGGCTAGGATCAATTTATTAGTTTCCAACTTAAAGTGTGTATGGAAAAAGCGGCTTGCAATACCTAGGTACCTGAAAAGAATAAGAAATACCTTACGGTTTAACGAACTGTCCACATTATTTTACATACATTTTTTATGTCTGATTGGTGAACATTTTTTAAAATACGTAAATATTTGTTCAATAAATATGTTATTTTAATCCCCTTAACAAAGCTTTGAAAGCACAACAAAATATATATTTTTTAAGCCGACCAGAAAATATACACTTTCTGGACAATTTTTCGTCCAGAAAATAACGTTTTGTCGATCAAAACCGGAAAATGGACGTGAGGGACCGGCAAACGATTTTTCCGGTCCCTGTTTTTTCATTTTTTCAATCGCTCTTTGATAATACAATCTACCGTGATTTCGTTACTATAATAACAACATTTCGATGTATTGTCGAGTGACAGTTCGTTGATTTTTAATTCGTTGTTTATGTCAAACTTATTTCGCGAATGCGCAAATTTAAAAATATGAATTCAGATTTTGAATTATCCGACACGAAAAATTACATTCCAGAAGACATTTTGGAAGCAGCAAGGAAAGCGACTTACGATATATTGCCAGTAAAATCAAAAGCCCGTTACGAGAAGTCATACGACGCATTTAAAATTAATATAAAATAAAATAAAATAAAATAAAATAAAATAAAATAAAATAAAATAAAATAAAATAAAATAAAATAAAATAAAATAAAATAAAATAAAATAAAATAAAATAAAATAAAATAAAATAAAATAAAATAAAATAAAATAAAATAAAATAAAATAAAATAAAATAAAATAAAATAAAATAAAATAAAATAAAATAAAATAAAATAAAATAAAATAAAATAAAATAAAATAAAATAAAATAAAATAAAATAAAATAAAATAAAATAAAATAAAATAAAATAAAATAAAATAAAATAAAATAAAATAAAATAAAATAAAATAAAATAAAATAAAGAATTAAATGTATATCGAAGTGTCGGTCTTAAAAAAAATATTGTACGTCACGCAACCGACAATTAGTGTTTAGCAGGTCTCTCCAAGCTTCCAGCTTGTCTCGACCTAAAAAACAGTACTTTCCGGTTTTGTAACGTAAATTACTATTCTATTGCCTAAATAATGAAACAATTATATTTTAAAAATAATTTATAATATTATGATTTACCTTTTATAATTAAATTTATGTTTTGAACTTTTCTTGGCTAGGATCAATTCAATAGTTTCCAACTTAAAGTGCGTATGGAAATATCGACTTTCAGACCATACCTGAAAAGAATAAGAAATACTTTTCGGTTTAACGAACTGTCCACTTCATTTTACCATACATTTTTTATATCTGATTGGTGAACGTTTTTTAAAATACGTAAATATTTGTTCAATAAATATGTTATTTTAATCCCCTTAAACAGAGCTCTGAAAGCACAACGAAATAAATTTTTAATTAATATAAGTATTTCTATCCAAGTGAAATAATTATCCAAAATAACAATAGATTCAACATCGATAATTACGAGTTTTGAAAAATGAATTTTGCGGTAACTCTCAAACACAGAAAACATATTTATGGACCACTAATGGCTCCATTAGGAGCGCAGAATTCGTTCCTCGCAGGTGGAACACGTCCTATTGATCCCACATAAATTACCGTCGCTAGTTTCCCGGCCGACAGAACGACGTGTTTCACTGCTGCTAGTATGGGCGCTGAGCCAGCGACGGAGTTAGGAAAGGTGACTTCCTAATACGACTAAAAAGAAGTGGTACTACCCAAGGTAGAATTATCGATAATATTTTTAAAGGGTAGAAAGAAGGAATGCACTCAATTCGATTTTTTTTAATGGCAATTTGAAAAAGCTTGATTGAGCGATTTATTTCTACGATATGTAATAAAAAGTTTAGACCTATATTTCTACCAAGATTGGTCACGCCAATACCCCCAACATTATTGATTTAGTTAATACATTAAACTCTAACTAAAGCAAATAGTCAACAAAATAGAAATTTTTGACAGGGACCAAGTTAAAATAATATAAGATTTTAGAACACTATAATAGTTTTTATCGACTACTTATATAATATAAACGTTTAAGTATTAATAAGTTGAGTTTTAACATAATTTATACTATTATGACACACCGTTTTTTTTTTATTATTAAGTATTACCTACCTTTTTCTTCTAAGAAACACTGTGAGATCATTGAAATAAAATAAAATAATTTATATTTCGCATTCGCCAAAATGTCGGGTTTGTTGGAATCAACATAATCTGTATTTCAGTAGGTAAGTATCGTCACAGAATGTATTCTGTTTTTTGTGGCATCGTGATTTGAATATCAACCCCTATAATGTTACTTATAAGTAAGTGAACAATAAAAAAATACCTTTTTTTTATTTTTAGTTTAATTCTTCGTTTATCAATACAAAATAAAAAACAAACATTAACTACAGCTTAGGTATATATTTTTAGGTAATATGGATTATAATAATTCTTTTCACTTATATTTAAAAATAAAACTAAATGTACTTACTTATAGCTCAGAATATCTGTGCTTATAAGTAAAAATACAATTGATCCTGTGATTTTTAAAGCAATGTTGTCAAAAATATATTAACAATGGTCTGTTCATTTTATCTTGAGAGAGAAAAGACAGAAAAAAACAACTGGATAAAAATTAACTACATTGGTCAATCCATGAATCAAATTACACTGCGATCTTTGGGGCATTTGCCATTTTTTTTTAATTATAGGTCACCTTGAAGGAATATCAAAGGTGGTAAATTTCAAAAAGGATCACATTTGAGCCAAAATTCCTAAAAAATAATTTAAAACCCTTCTCCATGTTTTACCTATTATGCCTCTGTGCAACTGCAGATAAACTTTTTTTTCTGTCTCACCATAACCTCAGAGCCGTATTCGATTGGGAAAGTGATTTGGATCGATCTGATTTTAAAAATCACTTGGGATCACTTTGACCGTGCGATCACTTACCAATCGAACACAAATCAGATCAGTTGGAATCAGTTAGATCGATCCGGATCGATCTGAACCTGCGAATTGAATACGCCTCAGAACATATATTATATATGAGGTACTTTCCTTTTGCTTCTTTTGAACAGCAAAGTAAACATCTTTGCCTGTTGTTAAAGGAACAACAACTTCGTATAATCGTATCAGAAATGTAGTGGGGCATTATCATACTAAACCGTGGCAAGGGGAGAGGAAATAGTAATTTACGTTACAAGACCGGAAAGTAGTGTCTGCAGGTCGAGACAAGCATTTCCAGGGCGAGCCGTAGGCGAGTCCTGGAAGCTTGGAGAGACCTGCTAACAATAATTTTCGGTTGCGTGACGTACAGTATATTTTTTAAGATCGACACTTCGATATACATTATTTAATTCTTTATTTTATTTTATTTTAATTTTATGTAAGGAACAAAGTGATTAACAATACTAAAACCAGATAAAAGAATAAAGCTCCATAATGTTGAAGAAGCCAGTTTTTGGGACTTTTCGGCAAAATATGCCAAAAGGACTTTTTCTTGGGCATTTTTCACTTTTTTTCTCGACACCAATTTTTAAATGTGTCGTATGACTTCTCGTAACGGGTTTTTGATTTTACTGGCAATATATCTTAAGTCGCTTTCCTTGCTGCTTCCAAAATTTCTTCTGGAATCTCATTTTCCGTGTCGGATAATTCAAAATCAGAATTCATACTTTTAAATTTGCGCACTCGCGAAACAAGTTTGACATAAACAACAAATTAAAAATCAACGAACTGTCACTCGACAATACATCAAAATAATGTTATCATAGTAACGAAATCAAGGCAGATTGTATTATTAAAGAGCGATTGGAAAAATAAAGAAACAGGGACCGGAAAAATCTTTTGCCAGTTCCTCACGTCCATTTTCCGATCTTAAAATGTTATTTTCTGGACGTAAAATTGTCCAGAAAGTGTATATTTTCTGGTCGGTCTTAAAAAAAATCGCTCAACTTAGGCGTAGGCGTGGTTATTTAAAAGTGAGTAAAAGAGCCTCAGCTATTAGCCGAGTTCCTTTTACGTTACTTTTAAATAGCCATGCAAAGCACAACAACGATTTTTTCCTCTCCCCTTGGAACGGTTAAGTATGCCGCTCTATATTTCTCAAGCGATTATACGAAGTTCTCAGCAAAGGTATTTACTTTGCTTAGCTATTTAAAAGAAGCAAATGGAAAATAGGTACCTATTATCTGACATGTTTGTTACTTCGGATCTTACTTTTGCTAATGTCATAAAACGATGCGTCAAATATGCCCGATGTAAAATGTGTTTCTATCTTAGATAAGGGAAGGTTTCCATCCTCTTTCTTTTCTCTTTCTCTACATAAAATGGTCAGGGATAGATACTTTTTAAATCTTCCAGAAATATAATAAATTTGCGAAGGCTAAAAACACAATTTTTCATTTTCTATATAAAATAAAACGCTTATTGAGAAAACAAACGTCCTTTGGTTAATGTTCCTCTGCCCCTGGTTAGATATAGAAGGAGGCAATGTTTAAGGGCGGCTGGGCGGCTACGTCCGCCCCTCGCGACCACATGTAACAGTTTCCGCAAGTTACAACTTAGTAATAATGCCGCCCGGGCCGTCCCACGTAATTAAGCGACTTGGAGCGTGCTAATTAAATACAGGCACACACACGTTGCCAACATGGCCGCCTGCCTGTTCCAGGGACGCTCAGTGCCGCCCCCTGCGCCCCGTAGCCCCCCGGCCGCCGCCACAGAGGACCTAAATTAATTTCGACTAAGACCCGATCCATGGGGCAAGTCCAACTGCACGCGCGGGGTTGAAAGATATTTGGATATTATCCATATTGTTCCATTAATATGGAAGAATGAAGGCGCGCGTGATTTGACAAGTTTTTTCGTAAATTTTGAGATTAAAAACGGAAATCTTGTACAATTTGTACTGTATACTCGATGTTTCCAAAAATTCCAACTTTTAAATTTATATAATTATTATACAGTGCTGTGAGAAAGAAACAGATCAACCTTTTATCAGAGTATCACTTACGTCATCAAAAATCGCTCGGACACGTCAATTTTATTTTTTGTACTTAATACATTTAAAAAATTAATTCTGGACATTTTATTAATGTCCTTCTAGGTACCTGTCTTCAACTGTTTTCGAAATATCAGCATTTCAAGTTCTACAATAAATAAAGTAGGTATCTACCTGTATTTATCGTCATCTAAAATGCTCCTGATCTCAAAAGTATTAATCAACCATCAGTAACCATCAAATATAAATGTCATTATATTGTACTTAAATAGTTTGGTGCATAGATAGAAGAGGGGCTATAGAGTTGCCACCTAGATCACCCGATCTCAACCCGCTAGATTTTTTTTTGTGAGGCGATGCGACATAAATATTTATTTTACTATAATCTAAACCCGAGTCTGTAGATACAGTAAGTGAGTCTATTCGATGAGTGATACGATAAATCTCTCCACAAGTAGTACAAAATGTACAATAGGCATTTTTAGATCAATTATAATCTTTTTTCTAAAAGAATGCATGAAGTTTACAGTAACTATATAAAATTCCGATCCATTTCTTTCAGGGCGTTTTTTCCTTCCCCCCCCTCCAAGATCCATAAAAAGAACATTAAATAAATATTAGTCGTATCTTATGTTAATGAAGAAGGATATTATGGGTATCTACTTACTATCTAAAGTAAATTATTCTCAAAATTTGCCCTGCGTGTCATCATATCGTGAGGTTAACATTGCCTGCCCCTCCTTCGCCTTCCTCCCAAAAAATCCAAGCTACGCCGGTGAAAGTAGGTACCGACATTTTATCGTCAGTACTTAAACTGTACAAAATTATAAAAGCGCGTTCGCCAATTGGTCGAGATTTTCGTAAATACCGGTCACGACAACTTTACTTTTTTATTCATTACGATTCCGCAAATAATCATTTGTTGTAAAGATTTAAAAGAATTGTTAGAAATAGATCTTAATGATGATTCGTATTAATCTTTTTATTAATCTATCTAATCTATTAATCTTTTTATCAGTGGCAGCTGGTTAATGAAGGGTTCTGGGGCGCCGCCCTCCCTGCAATTATTTCAAACATAATCCAAAAATACTTTACTAAAAAAACCAATGTATGTAAGCAATCAATTAAAATAATTCATACCAAACGTAGCCCCATTCTAACGGGCAGGCTATACTCATAGACAAGCGACTAAGCGAGTTGCGCCGGTTGCGCGCTCTCAATGTTGTACTAAGCGCGAACGGCGGCGGGCGACCGATTATCCGTCCCGATTCAACGCGTCTTCTCGATGGGTTGTCATGACGACGGAGGCCTGACGTCACCTACACATCGCACAACGAGCGGCCACGGAGAGCTCCAATTTTCCGCGCCCACTGTTCGCGAATCGCGATGCGACCTGTCGTCTGTCGATGCCGCTGACTCGCTGACGTTTTGTTTATTTGTTTTGAGTTATTTATTAGTTGTTATTAAGTTGGAAAATTTCGTCTAATATAAAGGTCAGTGATTTATAGAAGGTTGTGTTTAGGTCTCTGAGCTTAAGTGAAAAACTTGATTCAAAAAATGCAGGGCGGCTACTACCAATATTGAACATTGTACAAGTGCAATCAAAATGTAAAAGTAAGGCACAGTTTACGCGTAAGTATGATAAAGAAATATATAATAAAATATTCTGGATATGCGGTTGTGAGGACAAAAATTATTTTTTTTGTTTCGTGTGTCTTCTTTTTGGCGGGGATGATAATTGGACTAAAAATGGGGTGCAGGACTTAAAACATCTTTCAGAGAAAATAAAAAACATGAAAATAGTGCAAAACATCGTTATAATGTGGTAAGTTTTAAGATGTTAGGACAAAATAATATTTTAACTTGTTTAAGTAGTGCTTATGCTGATGAAATTAAAATTCACAACGAGAAAGTTAGAAAAAACAGACACGTACTTTCGAAAATAATACACATTTTAATTTTTTTTTTAATTTAGAGCCAGCGCCCCCTGACTCACTAGTCACGAGCCGCCACTGCTTTTTATTATTCTAGGTAAGTTTCGCCGTCCTACACGTCCATTTTATGTCCAAAAGTACCTACTTACAATGGACATAAAATGGATGTATGTACGAAAAGTGAGTATATTGCGGACGTAGAGTAATATGAAGAGTACAACGTAGAGTAAAATGTACACAAAATATATTAAAATAATACATTAAATGTATGTCCTTTGGACAAAGTATTGCCATCTGGGATATAACGATTTAGCCCAACAATAATTAAGTACGAAATTTAAATACATGCATATAAAATGTATAAAAGAAACGCTTCCCCAAACTTTCCAAAGAAAGCAAACTTTTAAAGGCGATGAAAAATATCAAAAAGTTAATATTCTCGAATTGCCAGTCATGCCGAGGAAAAGTTAGCAAACATCAAACGAATTACAAAGAATGAGCATTAGATGCACTTTACGGGTAAGCCGTTTGCCGCGGTGAACTAAGTTAAGGAAAATGCTAATTTTAATTTTATTGCGCAGCTTAAGTGCCGGAATAATTATAATATTAGGACTCTAACATTCGGGTTACTTCTACCGTCCTTGCATTTTAAAGGAACATAGTAAAAGTACAAAAGATGACTTGAATTTTAATTAGGGTGGATTTATTTTAGAGTCCATTATCATATGACATTCCATGGTATCCCTAAAGTGAGGTATAGTGTATACATATACATGGTGTCACAAATTCGATGCTTACCGTTGGGATCCTTGTAAACGATAATCGAGCAATATACATAATATACAGGGTGTTTATTTGAAAACTTCCCGCCTCGATTTTCCTGCTTTAAAATGAAAATGTGCAAAATCGCTCGGACCAGTCTATTTTTATTTCGAGGGGGACATCTTTTGCATATATTGTCCATTTTGTTACTTCAAGCCCCTAGGAGGGAGAGGGGTAAGATCTAAATCTTAAATGGATACCCCTATTTTACATAATTTTTTTGGATTCTGCATAAAATTCTGAACATTTTTTAATAAAAACATTATTAGTCTATACTTAACAGTTTCCGAGATATTGACTCTTGAAAAATGACATTTTTGAACTTTGACAGCGTCTAACTGTACGTCTTAGAGCAAAACGGCTTACATGTCCCTATCTTCGATTTTTATTATCTTTCCAATAGTGTCAACTTTCGGTCAAACCGGAAGTACTATATTTCTTACATCCGGTTGTAGTGAGTCTTGGCAACAGTGTAGATATTCTGGAGTAAAAAGTGGTGTATATTTTCACTCGATTTCAATATGGAACTCGCGAGGAACCTGGTGGATCTTCGCATTTGACGTCTTGTCGACTTGTTATGATAAAGAGAGTGAGATCTCTATCTTGCTCTGTCTGTCCTTTATTGTGTTCGCTATTGTACTACCTTAGAAACGTTAGAAACTAGATAATTATTATTTGTTTTAATATAAAATTTATTGAACCCAGTTAATAAATCAGGTCATCAGGTCAATAAATTGATTGTATTACCGATATTATACAGGGTGTTTGAGGAGGAAAGGACAATATTTTGGGAATGTGTTCAGAGGGTGAAAATAAGAGAAATAAACCCATACCTATGTTTTAGTTCGATTCTCAACCATTTCTGAAATAATACGTTCTAAAGTTTTTGTAAGTTAATTTTTATTTTAAAAGCGAATACAAACTAACTGCAGTACAAACTAACTTAAAGAATATTTTCAAAAACCCCTCCATCAACTTCAATACATTTTTCGGCACGTTTGTTAATCGCTCGGAAAGCACGTTGGATTGAGTGAGGATTGTTTTTTAGAAAACCTGCAGCATTAAAAATTCGATCGCGGAGTGCTTCTCTCGTTTCCACTCGTGTTTCATATACTAGCGATTTCATCCATCCCCAAAGGCAATAATCAAGCGGGTTTAAGTCTGGTGACCTCGGTGGCCAAACTTGCGGAGCACCTCTGCCAATCCAGCGATTAGGAAAACGATAACTTAAGAAATTTCCCACACGGAGACTAAAATAAGGTGGGGCTCCATCATGTTGGAAGTACATTCGTTGTCGAACATTTAACGGAACATCATCCAAAATGTGTATCAAATAATGGTCTTCCAAAAACCGTAAATATCCTTCTCCAATAAGACGCCCCTCCATTTCAAATGGACCAAACAACTGGCCGTTGAGCATTCCACATGCTAAGCATGTCAAAGCTATCAATCAAAATGTATCGGACGTTTAAAAACTAAAGACTCCTTCAATATTTCATTATAAAATAAATTCAGAACCGATTATTTCAGAAATGGTTGAGAATCGAACTAAAACATAAGTATGGGTTTATTTCTCTTATTTTCACCCTCTGAACACATTCCCAAAATATTGCCCCAAACACCCTGTATAAAGAAGAATCTAAATTTAGTTGCAGAAATATTACTAAAAGGAAAATGGCAGTGACCGGAATATCAATCTCCGCCCACGGATTTCCGGCGTTTCCCATGCTTCTTTCCATTTTCCCTCTTTCTTGTCTTCCAAAGTAAGATTTAAAAGGGATATGATCGGTCAATCGTGAGTGAGTAGGGTGCTATAAAACAAAATCGGAAAATGTCAATGCCGCATCCGGAGATACAAATCAATATTTAATTATACATTATGTATATGTATATACTCAGTGGCGTATCCAGATTTCGATTCTAGAGGCGGTACCATTAAATAATCAAAATGTTGCGCACTAAAAAATATTAAGAAAATTTGGCCTACCAATAATGGTCAATTTGTCTTTGGACCTTAGAAAAAAGTTAGGGTTTTAAAATCCTGTGATTTTAAGACTTTTAAAGCTGATAACTGTACACTACAACAAGAAGTGCAATTTTTTAAAAAATTTTTAAATTCTGTAAAAATTCTAGATCCATTCCAACATGTCATAGTCTAATTGTTTTTAAAAAGCATCAAAAAAAGCCCATAAACTTCTGATTTAATAACAATTAAAAAAATAAATATAGTGAGTACAAGGGTTGAAAGTTTTTAGCTGTTTTTTTACCAATATCTTAAAATCAATAATTTACTATGATGGACTTATTGGCTTTTTCCATGTCGGACCCCCATTTGTATTCTACTTGTATTTGTAATTAAAAATATCATACAAATTAATCAAATGTCTGATGAGCTTTTTAAATTGACACTCCACTTAACCGAATACTAAATTAAACTTTGGGACGATTTCTTGTATCATGCTCTTGGACTAAACACCCAGCCCTGCTCTAAGGGCGGGGAAGATAGCCTTTACAAGGGACTAGGTAAAATCACCCAGTAACTGCTTCCATCCGGTGGCCAGTAGGCGAACTAATAGTTTTTCAATGCTCCCTTTCCAAGGGTGGTTTAGTTTAGTACACAGACGGAGCTTTGCGTAAAATAAAAGCTCCTGAACTATTATACTGTAATATTAATCACATTGTTATTTGCAATAAATGTTTTTGTTATAACATTTCAAAAAATTATATTACTCTAGTAGCGTTTAGATATATATTTTTTACTATAATGAAATTGTTGCATTTAAAATTATTTATTAACAAATACTGCAAAATTCTTATTCAGTGTGACCAGTAATCATATGGGATTTTTTTAATTAATAGCTTTATTCGAAATTTGACTTTGGCATCAAGTTCTGCTTCGATCGAGATAAAAATTAAGCAAGAAAATAGTAGTCACGTGATTCGCATTATCTGTCAAATTTTAATTTTTTTCAAAAAATAATTCAACAGTGGGGTTATTTCTGTAAATATCGAAAAAAGTTATACGAAAAGGTTTTTTTAAATGCAGTTTTCTAGCTCACGTGCAAAATTTCAGCTGCATAAGATAATTTTGATTTTTTACCCACCACTGAAATTTATTTTCCACTTAATGAACACTTTACTGATGACACTGTGTTCTTTTTTGTCTTAATATTAAGGTGTATTACTTTCAGACACAAACTACGTTTTCAAAAATACTTATTTTATGAAGTTACCTTATACAGGGTCAAAAACAAATAAACTTTGCTTCACATGCGAACAAATTTTAGTAGCCCAATTTTGATTTTGTAGAAAAACACACATTTGATACGCGCTACTTTCAAGAAAATGTATCTGAAATAAAGCATTGTCAAAACTAAGAAGTTTTATGTAGGTTGCGTTGAGTCTTATTTTGCGAAAGTGGTACAATTTACAAAATATGGGTAAAAAACAGTGGCGTAGCGTGGTTGAAGGGGCGGAGGGGGCGAAAGCTTCAAAGGTAAGGTCGTAGATATTTTTTTTCTTGGGAGGGATAAAAGAAAAAAAATAGCGCCGCAGGCGAAATTTTTTTGGGTGCCACGCCCTTAAAATATAAAATACACAAGATCCTCAAGAAAATCACAAAAAAATTGATCAAGTAAAAAAAAGTGCTTCGTTTTCATGGCTCATTATGGGTCCCTGGGGGGGGAGGGGGGGAATTACCCCCGTTTCTACGCCCTTGTTCAAAGGGCGCCTCACTGCTAATGTATAATTTCGTTTATTTAGTAAATTTTATCCTGAGAAAAAAAGTTTTTGTTTCGTCATGTCTAAAATGGCCACATAAAAACAGAATCTGAACACGGCAAGGGAAATTTTGTTAAAACTCTATAAAATATTTTATGCATACTTATTACATAATAATATGAGCATATATTCTCATTTGCGACAATAACACGCTTTTAAAAAGATAAAATTGAGTCGCTGTAAATTAAAGATTTCAAGCAATTTTTAATTTTTAAAGCAAAATAACTGAAAGAATACAAATTATTGGTCGTGCCAAAATATTTTAATTATAAAGTAAATCAAATAGTAAAAATAAAATTGAATCTCGAAATAGGTAACAGAGTAACAGGTTTATTTTATCTCCTTCTTTACTCTAAAAGTTATAAACAAATAATAAAGCAAATTAAACCCCATAGAAATACTTTAAAAACAAAGAGAAAGAGAGCTTCACAAAATACCATATTTGCCAATAATATTCTTCTGATAATGGTCATCTTATAATATAAACAGAAACAAAGAACTAAAAAATAATTATAATAATAATAGTAATAAATAATGAGGATTTTGTTATATAATTATCATTTATATTCATAAACATAGTAAATTTCCTCTTGCTGCGATAGGTAAACAATATTATCAATTATCATGTGAAGTGAAATTGAACTGGGAACTACTGGAAGAGTGGGAAGGGGGCGCCGTTTGGGAAAGGCTTAAAGGGCGGGGGGGGGCGGTCGCCCCTCCTGGCCCCCTGCACGCTACGCCACTGGTAAAAAATGTATACAATATGTTCCTGAATCTGTTGGAAAAGGGTTTGGTTATAAAGCAATATCCCCCTCTCACCAGATATAATTTGACCATAGATTTGTCATTCTCAGAATTTGGTCTAGAACTACCCTGGAATTTGATAAATTTTTTATCGACTTTAAAACACTATTAAATGCCTACATTTTGAAAATTTATTAGGACGAAACTACTAAACTTATTGCACTGTCTTGGGTTTTCACGAAAAAAGCAAAATTCATCCATTTAGTTGCTTTAAAGAGACATAAAATAATTTTCTTAAAATTATTTATTTTCTTTTTAGGCTTATTTTTTAAAAATTAAATATTTGGCCGAAACTACCAAACTTATTGTCCTGTATTGGGATAACTTTTATATTATCCTACCAATCAAAAAAACGATATAACCCACACACAATTTCACAAAAGCAAACCAATTTGTACACGATACAAGAATGCATCAATGCCTAAAAGTGCAATAGGAGTATTTAAATCCGGGATTAACACAGGAATAAATAGAGCGATCGTGCTTTTAGCAAGACCACACCGTATGCCTTTTTTGGTCACATATCTCAGTAAATTATAACACTTATCCCTGTCCATTTTGAAGGGTTTTAAAATAGATTAGGATTACCACCCACGACTTTGTGGTTTCGATTTTTTTATGACGTTTCATTTTCGTATTGTATTTCTTGGAGTACTTGCACTTTATAAGGAAATAAATTTAGCTGCTTCTTAAGAATAGTCCTGCATGTTCCATAAGATCTTCCCACTTCTTGGGACAGGCGTCTTATACAATTTGTTTGTTTATTTTTATTTTAAAAATACTACCATACCGTGCGAGCTAAAATTATTTGCATTAAAGAGGGCCTTGCATCTAAGGACGTAATGCTTAGCCAAATCTAGGTTAAAATTTTGTCAAATTCATATTATTACATGATATGCCAAACCAATGAGTAATAAAATAAGTAGAAAAATACAAATTTATTTTTGTTGTTTACAAAATTAACAAAGTAAGAATATACAGAAAGAAAAAGAAAAATAATTACATAAATTTTTGGTAAACCATTGAGAGTAATTCCTGCGTCTTTCAAAATCTGCGGCTTGTACTTCTTGGAATACTTGCACTTTATAAGGAAATAAATTTAGCTGCTTCTTAAGAATAGTCCTGCATGTTCCATAAGATCTTCCCACTTCTTGGGACAGGCGTCTTATACAATTTGTTTGTTTATTTTTATTTTAAAAATACTACCATACCGTGCGAGCTAAAATTATTTGCATTAAAGAGGGCCTTGCATCTAAGGACGTAATGCTTAGCCAAATCTAGGTTAAAATTTTGTCAAATTCATATTATTACATGTTATGCCAAACTATTGAGTAATAAAATAAGTAGAAAAATACAAATTTATTTTTGTTGTTTACAAAATTAACAAAGTAAGAATATAAAGAAAGAAAAATGATTACATAAATTTTGGGTAAACCATTGAGAGTAATTCCTGCGTCTTTCAAAATCTGCGGCTTGTACTTCTTGGAATACTTGCACTTTATAAGGAAATAAATTTAGCTGCTTCTTAAGAATAGTCCTGCATGTTCCATAAGATCTTCCCACTTCTTGGGACAGGCGTCTTATACAATTTGTTTGTTTATTTTTATTTTAAAAATACTACCATACCGTGCGAGCTAAAATTATTTGCATTAAAGAGGGCCTTGCATCTAAGGACGTAATGCTTAGCCAAATCTAGGTTAAAATTTTGTCAAATTCATATTATTACATGATATGCCAAACTAATGAGTAATAAAATAAGTAGAAAAATACAAATTTCTTTTTGTTGTTTACAAAATTAACAAAGTAAGAATATACAGAAAGAAAAAGAAAAATAATTACATAAATTTTGGGTAAACCATTGACAGTAATTCCTGCGTCTTTCAAAATCTGCGGCTTGTATTTCTTGGAATACTTGCACTTTATAAGGAAATAAATTTAGCTGCTTCTTAAGAATAGTCCTGCATGTTCCATAAGATCTTCCCACTTCTTGGGACAGGCGTCTTATACAATTTGTTGGCGTATTTTGCATTATTTCACGAACGTTTGCAACAAGTTCTTCTGTTCTTACAGATGGTCTTCCTGTCTGCTCCTTTTTGTGTTGTGTAGAACCTGTTTCCCTAAACACACCCACGGTTCTTTTCAGGCAATGATAAAAATCCCCAGCAATAAAAGCAACGTTAGGGAAATGTTCGTGAAAAGCGTCCATGCACAAACCCGGATTGTATTGCCTCTCACCATTTACTCTAACCCCGTTTCGAAAATACGCTTCAACCATGAATGTTTTGTGCTGTTCCGTAAAGCCCATTGTGTGAATTGAAAAATTAGCGATGAATCAAATTACTTGTAACGACTGTCAAAGATAAGGGAATAACTGATTGATTGTTAATTCAGGTATAGTTACTGACACCCAGCAGGTATTAAGTTCTACGGCTACGCATTACGTCCTTAGATGCAAAGCCCTCTTTGCTGCAAATAATTTTTGATCGCACGGTATGATAGGATAGTAATATTCGTGAAATATATTTTACAGAAGAAACGGTTTCCTTTAATTTCGTCAGCTTCATCCTTAGATGCGTTTCGCGATATCATGGCTCATCAGTAAGGCTGGGTATGTTTTATACCACGTCATAGACATTTTAAGTATATTTATAGAAGCCCATCCTCAGCTTATCTGTAGTAGAGGCCAGACGAGGTCACTACTTCCTAGCCGAGTCGTTCCAGAACCCTCATAAGTGGATCTTAAGTGCGTCTTTGGTCCCCCTAGGTAAAATGCTATTTTTGATCACCACATATTTCTAAGTGTACCTAAGAAGAAGGTTTTAAAAATTGTCCAGGTTAGGGGCAATACAGAGTGTTTTATACCAGAAATTCCGAATTTCTGTCAATTTTTTTTTTTAATAATATGTGAGTATTTTATTACCTTTTTTGTCCTTGGCATTGAAACGAATATCTCAGCTCAAAGAAATTACAGCATTCACGTCGAAAACCTAAATAATTTTATAAATACCTTAAGATTCTGTTAACCTTTAACAAATTTAACAATAAACTTCGGTCTTCGATTAAAGAAATCCCCGTAAAGTGGCGGATATCTGGCCTATTAAATCTCCGTGAATAATTTTAAATGGTACCATTGTTCGCGGTTTCGTTACTACAAGGTACTCCTAGGATTATCACTATACAAAGATGGGTCAATATGTACCCAGCTGTGCGTTCTACAAAATAAATTTTTGTTGGGGTTTCGTGACCGCAGGTTATAGGACTAAGATTAAGAGTTTTTTTAAGTTATTTTGGCAATTTACTTCAGTTTATAAAATATTCCTATTACCTGATGCATGATTGGTAATAGCTAAAGGGCGGAATATTATGCAAAATGCATATATACAGTGTGACCAGTAAAGTCCGCATCATATGGGATTTTTTTTATTAAAAGCATTAATCAAAATTTGACTTTGGCATTAAGTTCTGCTTCGATCGAGATGAAAATTAAGTAAAAAAATAGTTGTCACGTGATTCGCATTATCTGTCAAGTTTTAATTTTTTACAAAAAATAATTCAAAAGTGGGGTTATTTCTGAAAATATCGAAAAAACATGTACGAAAAAGTTTTTTTAAATGCAGTTTCTAGCCCACATGCAAAATTTCAGCTGCATAAGATAATTTTGATTTTTTATCCACCACTTAAATTTATTTTCCACTTAATGAACACTTTACTGATGACACTGTGTTATTTTTGTCTTAATATTAAGGTGTATTACTTTCAGACACAAACTACGTTTTCAAAAATACTTATTTTATAAAGGTACCTTATACAGGGTCAAAAACAAATAAACTTTGCATCACATGCGACCAAATTTGAATAGCCAATTTGGATTTTGTAGAAAAACATACATTTAATGGCGCTACTTTAAAGAAAATGTATCTGAAATAAAGCATTGTCAAAACTAAGAAGTTTTATGTAGGTTGCGTCGAGTCTTATTTTGCAAAAGTGGTGCAATTTACAAAATATAATTAAAAAATCAAAATTATCTTATGCAGCTGAAATTTTGCATGTGGGCTAGAAACTGCATTTAAAAAAACTTTTTCTAATAACTTTTTTCGATACTTTCAGAAATAACCCCACTTTTGAATTATTTTTTGGAAAAAAATAAAATTTGACAGATAATGCGAATCATGTGACTACTATTTTTTACTTAATTTTGATCTCGATCGAAGCAGAACTTGATGCCAAAGTCAAATTTCGAATAAAGCTATTAATTAAAAAAAATCCTATATTATGCGGACTTTACTGGTCCGACTGTATGTATTCTTTGCATATTTTGTTAATTTTATAATAAAATGTATAATACCTATCTAGTTTTCATAAATTATTATTTTAAGAGCGTATTTTTATGTTTTCGGCTTTATCAAAAAATTTAAAACGTTAAAGGTTCAATGTCCAGTTCGGTACTTATTTCAGGGATTTTCCAATCTGAAGATTATAATAATTATTATTCTATTTATTTATAAATAATGTTGCTTTTTTCCCAATGTAACTAGGTTTTTTTGTAAATAAATAAAAAAATTATTATTATATTTTCATTTTGGTAATACGCAAGGTATTTATTGGAGGTTTCCGGAGTTTGCAGGTATATTGTTAGGGGTTGTTTATTGTCACTTAATAATGCGTTATTATTACCTGTTTAACAAACTGTATTTATATTGATTTGTAATATATACTTCTGACATAATATTCTCGTTGGAGAGTAGAAATTTAAGTTTAAGAGACTAGTATTGTTGAAACTTTTTCCGCTAAATGTAACAACATTCCCAGTAAAGTAGTAGGTCAAGTAAGGAACAAATTGGATGTAACTGTTAAAAAGAATGAAGGATTTAAATACTTAACTGCAGTAAAAAGCGTTTATGAGGGTAAACCATCCAACGAAGTTGTCTTATTACATCAGTCAGTACCTAGATGTTGAAAGAAGCTTCTCTTTGTATAAACATATTTTTACTAATAGAAGACGATCCTTTTTAGTTGAAAATTTTGAAAAATATTTAATAATAAATGCCTTTTATACAATTTTAAGTTAAAAAATTGTTTACTTTTATTTTTCTTTGTTTTTTTTTGCATTTTTGCGTGTCGGATCGGCGCAACAGTTTGTTTATCAATAAAAAAATGCGTAGTCTATCTTTGCATAATATAAATAAATAAATAAATAAATAAATAAATAAATAAATAAATAAATAAATCTTTATTCAGAAGTTACATCAGTGATTTTTATTTTAATAAAATATAAAAAATGGAATATAATCCAACCTCTGAAAAGGCGAAGTTATCGTCTTTGGTTAACTGTAATACGAAGAGAAAGACCTTTTAATATCTTATCAGATCTTGACATTCTATGTTTTTGAATCATGAAAAAGTTTGTCTATCTGTTGTTGACTCGAAAGTTTAAAAACTACTTGACGGATAAAGCTCTATACGTTACTAGGTATTTAACCTGCTCGAAAGCGTATATATAATATTAAAATTTTTATAATTAGGTTTTTATCACGCGAGGAGAAAATGTTATTTACTTCGGATCTTTTAAAATTGATACCTTTAGGTTTTTTTTAATGCCCAAAATCTTTCTTTATATAACTTACTTAATCCTTATCAATTCAATTTATCTTTTTAACTTCTTGATCGTGTCACGCACTCGGAGTTTGGTCGATACTCGGCGTGACCTCTGGCCACTCCGTGCCAGCGTCGGAAGCGTCGTGTCTCCAGGCCCGGTGCCACCAGGTGCCAGCTCCACGGGGACGACGACGCTTCGTGACCCTTGGCCACTAGCGTGAGTCCGAAAAATCAACTGCTCAATCGTGCTGGCTGCTACGGTGCCGGTGGCATTGGTTAGACATGGGCGTATCCTAGAATATTTAAAAAATGTTTATAAAACAGAATACCTATATAGTATGGGCAGTGGCGTAAATTACAACCACGCAAATAACCAACTGTACTGTATCTACCTGTATTTTGTATATTATAGTTTGTCAGTTAAAGGTGGGACGAGACTTGAGGTGCGTTTAAAATTACCACTATTTTCACTCCGAACTTACCTAAGTGCACTCCATCCGTTCGAGTATTACATTCGGCGCATCCATTGCATAGACATTTATAGTGTTTCTTAGGTCAATTTAATGACATAAAACAGTATGAAACTCCTAACCATAGGCGTCAAAAACAAATAATTAAAATGCGTATACACACTTATAAGTTTGTTTAACATTATTTGTTTGTACATACTACACTTTATAAACCCACTGTATATATAATAATATTATATTAAAATAATAAATATAAGGTAACTCAAAGATTCTATACACAAAACTAAAACCAGAAAAATAAACCTGACACGGCACGACACTGCTCAGAAAATGCTTTAATTTTTTTACCAGAACTCCATTCTGGGACCATTCTTCGGCCCGTCCATAAGTTCCAAATCACGTATATTTTATCTTCGTCTCTTCCACGCCATCGGCGGTCACTGGCCTATCTTTGTCTGACAGAATCGATCGTTGAACGGACTGCAGACCGCTTCAGCTTATACCAGCCGCTTTAACTGGCGCTTATCACCCCTGACAACGTGCATAAATTGTGACCGGTTGCCAGTTCTACCAAATTTTCTGGTTTATTAATATATTATGTATTAGTATACGAGAAACAAGGGTTTGTTAATTAGTTGTTTTTAAACACTGAAAACACTTTTTATCTTGATTTCAGTTATATTGTTTCTAAAGGACTAAAGAATGTATTATTATAACAATGAATGGCTTGTTATTTTTTTCTGTCACACTCAAAACTCCTCGGTTTAAAGTATATTTACAAACTAGCTTTCAAGGAAAGTTACTGACTAACAATTGAATACTGATATAAATGAAACATCTTTAATAAAAAAACTTAAAGAATTGAAGAAGAAAGATCTGACAACCCTGGTTGTGAGGTCGGTCTCTTTGAGACTGTTTACCGCCGTATGGAATGATTGGAATGTCCTCAAACTGAGTTTGGATAAATTATACTTTTAGATCTCATGCGCAAACAAAATGGGTGGAAAATGGGTTTGTACGCATAGCTCACCAGACAAATCCCTTGCCGCCCTACAGGCATGGGCATGCGCACAAACCTCTTGTTACTAGGTTTCCTTGTTTAACGATATTTTCAAAATACACTCCAGAACTGGCTCGGCGCCATTTTTGTTGTTATGTTTTACGTTTTCTCTGTGGATTTCTTGATATGTGTGAAGTTAGCAATCTTTATCAGCGACGTTTATACAGAAAGGATTTTTTTTGGCGTTTGTTCGTGTCAATTCCGCGTATAGCGTTTGTAAATGAATTTTATTTTTTTTAGTGACGGAGATTAAAATTCTACCATTTAGATTTATTGTGTAAACTACGCCAAAGGGGTAAATGACCTGCACAAATTTCCAAAAAATCGTAGGAAAAAAGTTATAGGAGAAAATTGAAATTTTACCCCTAATTTACTATCTAATGACGATAAATCCAAATAGTAGAATTTCAATCTTCGCCACTAAAAAAATTAAAATTCGTTTACAAACGCTACAGGCGGAATTGACACGTATCCCAAAAAAATTTCGTTGCTGCATAAACGTTGCTTATGAACGTTGCTAACTTCACACATATGATTCCTTCTTGTTTTCTTTGCTACTGTGGATTGTGGGTAAAAATGATAACTCCTTATTATTAGAGTGAGTTTTCTTTTTGCTATCACACAATTATATCAGGACCGTATCACAAAAAAACAAAAACGGAAAATGAAGATTTCGGTTTTTTTCGATATATCCGAAAGTAGTCGAAATTTGCATCATTTTTCACTGGCATTAACTTAAGCTACAAATTATCAAATGTTGCTACAATTTAATCTTTGTTGTTGTTATGTTCATATAAAAAAATTACAGAATCTAGGTATGATACAGATCGCTTAGCATTTTCCATTAATATGAATAAAATATATAAAAACCAGACCTTTCGTCTTGATTACTACGCTACTGTGCTAACTTGATGGTAAAATATAGCGGTCAGCTATGATGGTTCCTGGCACTGTTGACACGGATTCACCCTAGCTAAAAAAATATCCTACACGCTATCCTTATACAAAACATCAATACGCAAATAAATATAGAAATAATGTTAACAAAAAAACAATAAACTTTCATAAAGTAAAAATGTGAAAAAAGGTGACTTTGTGGTCCAACGATATTTTTGAGCCTGTATATATACTTCGTGAACTAAGGATTTTTCAAATAACATTAAGAGTAAACACTAGTAGCGCCTTCGCCATTTCGTTTTTAAAAAAATCAATATTTCGTTTCTTATTCGTTTTGCTCAGTGGCCTAACAAAAACTGAGTGCCCCCCCTCTATAACGAATGGAAAATGATAATTCTTATTTTCCTTACTATTAGGTTCAGGTTTATGAATATTTAAATTCGTTAATCGTGTGATAATTTAATTAGGTTTAAACCCACATTATGTGTTAAGTACCTACTATTAAAAAGACATGGAGTCGACGATACCACACGAAGATGGATCCACAACATGCTTCAATACCGGCAAATCAAAACTAGCCTACATGGGGATACTCTAAAGGCCGATGTAACGCAAGGTTGTCCGCAGGGAGGGGTATTGTCACCTCTTCTATGGAACTTGGTGGTAGATGAGTTACTAGCATGTCTTAACGCAGAGGGCTTCTATGCCCAAGGCTATGCAGACGATGTGGTAATACTCATCATCGGTACACATGCCACTATATTAGCAGAGCTTATGCAAAGAGCACTAAACATCGTGCAACGCTGGTGTGAGAAGGTAAACCTCAAAGTCAACGCTGCTAAGACTGCAACATTGCCATTCACCAAACGAAGACAGGCAGGGAACTATAACAACCTAAAAATCTTTGGTGAACAGATAAAAACAGTCAGCGAAGTCAAATATCTAGGACTAACCCTGGATGCGAAACTGACATGGAACCGACATATCAACAATAACCTAAACAAGGCAAAAATGTGTCTAATGAGATGCAGAAGACTGTTTGGGAAAACCTGGGGACTCAAACCGCAGATGGTGCTGTGGTTATACGTCACAGTCATCAGACCCCTGATGACATATGGGTTTGTAGTTTGGTGGACAAAAACACAGCAAATCACGACAGCCACAAAACTTAACAGTGTACAGAGGCTGGCCTGCTTGTGTATCACCGGTGCAATGAGAAGCACCCCCACCGCAGCAATGGAAGTTATACTAGGACTAACACCACTAGATATACACATCAAAATGGAGGCCAACTGCAGCGCTTCTAGGATGAAAGCAAATGGGGAATGGAAACAACGCCCCGAGAAAATAGGGCACACAAGAGCCACGGACCTTATCAACGACGAGCTCTTGGAGATGCAAACCGATCGCATGAAAGCGAGATATAACTTTACAAAACCATTTAATGTCAGGTGCGACCCTGATATGTGGTCCAAAGGAAGATCTCCGTCACTAGACAATGGCCTAGTTTGGTACACTGATGGATCGAAAACGGCCAACGGAGTAGGCGCAGGTGTATTTGGGGAAAGACCCAGAATGGAAATCAGCATCCCTCTGGGAAACTACGCCACAGTATACCAAGCTGAAGTTCATGCGATACAAGCATGCGTACAAAAGAATATCGAAAAGGGCTACCACGACCAAAAGATACATATCCTGTCGGACAGCCAAGCTGCCCTAAAGGCTCTGAACTCCTTCCGATTTACATCAAAAATCACAATGGAGTGCCTGAACGACCTAAAAGATCTGGCAGCCAGAAACAACAGGGTTGAACTCCTATGGGTTCCTGGCCATTCAGGGATAAAAGGCAACGAAAAAGCAGATGAACTGGCAAGAACCGGATCTGCTCAAAATTTCAGGGGCCCAGAACCCGCCCTTGGAATATCAAAAAAGGCAACCAAAACAACATTAGACAGATGGGCACAAAAACAACATCTATCTCGATGGAATGGTACACCTGGCCAGGCACACGCACGGGCCGTCATCGACAGGCCCTCGAAGAAGCTATCAGCTGGAATGCTGCTCTTGACGCGTACCCAGCTAAAGCAAGTGACAGGCCTACTAACAGGCCATTGTCACTTAAGAAAGCACCTTCAACGAATGGGAGTCTATAATGGACCCATTGAATGTAGACTTTGCGGCGAAGAGGATGAAACCGCCTCCCATATCATATACAGCTGCGAAGCGCTAAACCGAAAAAGATTTAAAATCTTCGGAAACATTCGACGTGGCGATAACCTCCCGCACGACAAACTTGGAAGAAAACTACTGGACCTCATAGAAGGAACAAATCTTTTCTAACAAGACTGGGGCGCACAATAAGCCAGAAGGCTGCAGTGTAAGAAGCTTGGGCCATACGTCGAACCCGACCCCCGCCTTTAACCAACCAACCAACCAACCTACTATTAAAACAGCAAACAATTCGAATTTATTTTATAATCCTAGGTAGACTGGTAGACATAGCATACGTAGTTATTAAGTCATTATACAGGGTGTTTCATTAAGGTCGAAGAGCGGCCATATCTCGGAAACTACTGGGCATAGAAACTCAGGAAAAAAAATGATAATAAAAGTGGCCGTGAGAAAATTCTGGAAATAATTTTCAAGTTCCCCATTTTGCCGCGAGAGGGCGTAATTGAAAAGTAAATTTTAATATTTTACATAACTCGAAAAATTCCACATTAAGGTATATGTTTGATAACACCATTTTAAAGCTTGGACAATTATGCATCATTTTGGTCTTATTCTCATTGGCGTACCGACTTTAATAAGAGTGGGGGAAGCTGTTGAAAGTGTAATCATTAAAATCGCTATAACTTATAAACGACTTATCCGATTTTAGCAAACTAAAGACTGTTTGGAAGAGAAATGTATGCGTTTTCACCAATCGAACTTAGTTGTCCATAATAGTTTTAAAAAAAAATGCTAGAGGGCGCAATTTGCAATAACAATACATTTTTTGATTTTACTCCGAAAAAATCAATCATACGGTATAATTATGATACCATAATTGAAAAGAAGATGAAATTTGCTAGAAAAAATATTGAAACCGCAGCTCGATATCTCCGTTCGTTTCAGAGTTATTGCCAAAACAATAACTTTTAATACAAATTGCGCCCTCTAGCAATTTTATTAGAAACTATATTGTACCATTGGATACGACAATTGAAATTTATTCCAAATAAGCTTAAATTTAGTAAAATCGGATAAGTCGTTTAGAAGTTACAGCGATTTTAATGTTTACACTTTCAATAGATTCTCCCACTCTTATCAAGTGAAAGTGTAAACATTAAAATCCCTGTAACTTCTAAACGACTTAACCGATTTTCCTAAATTTAAACTTGTTTGAAAGAGAAAGGTAAGTACCTTCAATTGCCGTATCCAGTGGTACAATATAGTTTCTAATAAAATTGCTAGAGGGCGCAATTTGTATTAAAAATTATTGTTTTGGCAGTAACTCTGAAACGAACGGAGATATCGACCTCCTGTTTTAATATTTTTTCTAGCAAATTTCATCTACTTTTCGATTATGGTATTATAATTATACTGTATGATTTATTTTTTCGGAGTAAAATCTAAAAATGTATTGTTATTGCAAATTGCACCCTCTAGCATTTTTTTTAGAACTATTATGGACAACTAAGTACGATTGGTGAAAGTGCATACATTTCTCTTCCAAACAGTCTTTAGTTTGCTAAAATCGGATAAGTCGTTTATAAGTTACAGCGATTTAAATGATTACACTTTCAACAGCTTCCCCCACTCTTATTAAAGTCAGTACGCCAATGAGCATAGGACCAAAATGATGCATAATTGTCCAAGCTTTAAAATGGTGTTATCAAACATATACCTTAATGTGGAATTTTCCGAGTTATGTAAAATTTTAAAATTTACTTTTCAATTACGCCCTCTTGCGGCAAAATGCGGAACTTAAAAATTATTTCCAAAATTTTCTCATGGCCACTTTAATTACCATTTTTCTTTGCCTGAGTTTCTATGCCCAGTAGTTTCCGAGATATGGCCGCTCGTCGACCTTAAAAAAACACCCTGTATGTATTAAAATATCGCCGATCGATTGGTACAATCAGCCAAGTCCAAAGGAATGCAAAGTTAACATAAATCTTTAGGACTTGGCCGCTGGCATTCTTGGGTGCAAGAAACAGCTAAGTCCAGGACTTGTCCGGTATTTTCACCAACAGCTTCATAAAGCGTAGGAACTTGGCTGGGTGGCGGAATATGCGGAACACTGAGGGTCTCGCTGGCAATAAGTTTATTTATTCAGTAACTGCTGTAATTTATTGAGAGCTTTCAGTTTTTGAAATAAAGCTCTTCAAAGTTATTATTTACGTGGTTACTTATTTTTTATAGTATTTTTGGTGCAAAAATCGGACAATTTTCAAAAAATTCTAGCTCTTATGTTTTTTTATAATATTTTTTTTATGTTTCCCTATCAATTTTATTCTATATACCTACAAAAAAAAACATGTATGCTATCTGTTTCTTATAAATATCCAAAAATAGAACGTTTTTTCAATTTCCCAAAACTTATAAAATATGGACTTGTCCGGTTCTTGCAGCAAGGTCTTCAATTATACTCTAAAGGCCGACTTTTGGATGAAACGAAGAAAAACGAAATATTGATAAAAAAAATATTTTTAACTCATAGACATAGTGCTGGCGTTAAACAACCTAATTACTTATCTTAAAATGTACAACTCACTCACACCGTATATCCTTTAATATAAAATCAGCCGATACCCACCTGTCGGTGTTTAATATTGGAAGTTAAATTCACCATCAACGCATTTCTTTTCACGAATATCCAACTATCCACCTCATACCTCCCTTCGACCTGCCGGACGTTTTGACCATCGTCATTAATTTTCGACCCTCATCAAGTTGATATAACATCTTAGCGTTTGCAACCTGTTTTAACAAAGCTTAAACTATAGACGACAACCCTTGGTCATCGTCACATGTGCCCGTTTTCTCAATTTTATGCATTGGCTTGTTGTTATAGACCCCCAAAAGTTTTTGTACTAAATTAACGGCAGAGATTGTACTAAATTTTAGGAATACATACCGTATAGTTTTCCTAAGGTGACATTTGAGTGACTGATTGATTCATCTTTACTTTATATTTAAAAATTTTAATTAATAATACTACCTTAAAAAAATGTCAATTATTAATAACTGATGTCTTTTATTCAACACACACTAATTGCCAGCGTATTACTCAATTCGCAACATTGAAAAAGGAAAAAATAAATTTCCGACAGCTCGGCGTTTGTAAAAAAGGAGTTTTACTTCAGCCCCAGACCGCTTCCCCAAGAATTAGGAATCGTTTATATACAGTGTGACCAGTAAAGTCCGCATCATAGGGAATTTTTTTTTTATTAATAGCTTTATTCGAAATTTGACTTTGGCATCAAGCTCTGCTTCGATCGAGATGAAAAATAAGCAAAAAAATAGTAGTCACGTGATTCGTGATTCATCTGTCAAATTTTAGTTTTTTCCAAAAAATAATTCAAAAGTGGGGTTAATTCTGAAAATATCGAAAAAAGTTATTAAAAAAAGTTTTTTTAAATGCAGTTTCTAGCTTACATGCAAAGTTTCAGCTGCATAAGATAATTTTGATTTTTTACCCACCATTAAAATAAAATTTATTTTGCACTTAATGAACACTTTACTGATGACACTGTGTTATTTTTTGTCTTAATATTAAGGTGCATTACTTTCAGACACAAACAACGTTTTCAAAAATACTTATTTTATGAAGTTACCTTATACAGGGTCAAAAACAAATAAACATCACGTGCGACCAAATTTTAGTAGCCCAATTTTGATTTTGTAGAAAAACACACATTTAATATGGCGCGCTACTTTAAAGAAAATGTATCTGAAATAAAGCATTGTCAAAACTAAGAAGTTTTATGTAGGTTGCGTTGAGTCTTATTTTGCAAAAGTGGTACAATTTACAAAATATGGGTAAAAAATCAAAATTATCTTATGCAACTAAAATTTTGCGTGTGGGCTAGAAACTGCATTTAAAAAACTTTTTTTAATAACTTTTTTCGATACTTTCGGAAATAACCCTACTTTTGAATTATTTTTTGGGAAAAATTAAAATTTGACATATAATTCGAATCACGTGACTACTATTTTGTTGCTTAATTTTCATCTCAATCGAAGCAGAACTTGATGCCAAAGTCAAATTTAGAATAAAGTTATTAATAAAAAAAATCCCATATCAGGCGGACACCCTGTATATAAAATATAATACATACGACTCACTTTCTATATTTAAAAAATTTAATAACAATAACCTATTCAAACACTATAAAGCCTGTACATTCAATTTATCCTTGGATAGATAACCTTTACACATTTCTAATTGCCTATATAGAGTTATAACGGAGAATTTTCTCTGTGGCGTGCCACAAGGATATATTTTGGGTTTAGCCCCTGTTTTATACCCATGTATCTTATAGAGAGACAATTCAGCGTGCCAATCTATTTTGTGGCAGCATCCAACAGGATTTGGTCCTGCTTTGTTATCTTTGCGTTATTTTATTTTTGCCTTTGGCTGCATTATTTCATCAATCTAACTTGTCCTTCCTCTTTCTATTCGTTCTAAATTTATTTTAGCCCTTCGGTGCTGATAATGGTACTCTCTAGTACCGAAACATGTACACCACATTAATTTGACCTTTTTTAAAAATATATTTCTGGAGACGACTTTGTTTTTTTTCCCTATATCTCTACAGCTCCACTTTAAGATAATGGACTACTTTCGTAAAATTGCATTATTTTTTATCTGTGGTTGCTTGGCTTTTATCGAAGGATTGCTGCTGACAGCTGTACTAACTAATGTCAAATGTACTACCTTAGTCTAGAGAAATAAGCAAGAACAACCCTGAGTTAAATTATTAAATTTATGGAAGCCTTTTAATCTTTAATCGCCAACGGAGGTTAATTTTATACCTGTTGAGAGCACTTCTTGCCTTAATATGTTTTTGTGCGTATTCATTGCGGAAAACAGCTGGACAATGTTGAGTCAATCAAGTAAAATTATTAAAATATTGAAGAGTAATGCCTGATTAACCGACAATGATTTATAATAATTGGACTTCGTTGAACTTGTCTAAAAGTAGGGAAGAGTGGGGCAGGTTCGGACATGGGGCACCTCCAGACGATTTGAATTTACCGCCTTCCAAACCGAAACGTCATTCGGTATTTTAACAGTTGGTAGCAGCGCTTATGTCACGCCGTACGCCGTGTCGCGAAATTGTAAGCCGGTAGTTAACGTAATTTAAAAGTTATTAACAATAATAATAAACAGTGGCCTTAAGTAAGTAATATGTTCATCTATTCGTAAGCTTCTGCACTGATGTTGTAATTTTTTGATTTTAAAGTGGCATACGTAAAAGTTTAATATTCGGCATTATTTTTAGATTTATTAGGTTGTTTATATTTCGTGCATGTGGGGTACTTCCGGACAGTATAGTGTGGGGTACATTCGGATTGTCCAGAGGTGCCCCACTTATTATTTATTTACATAATATTTCTAAAGTATTAAGAATGAATTTGTTTCGTTTGGAATCTAACATATAAAATGTATTTAGAATGATTAGAAACCGAGGTTTCCAAAGAAACAATACAAACAGTTGTTTCAAATGTTGTTCAAAATAATATGTCGATACGTGTTGCTAGTAAAATATTTAAGACATTCGCACAACCGTTTCCACTTTCCTACTGTGGAAGATATTTCAACCATCGCAAGATGTGACATAGAGACAAAACTGCCCAGACCAACTTCTATTGCTGGGCATGCTCGCCTGGCTAGTTTCCCAAAATTTAATGTGAATTTTAATTCTTTAAAATTGAAAATAAGTTGCCATTTTTGATGGCTTTATTAACAAAAACTTTTCAAATATTATGTTAAATTTACTAGGTTAGGATAACAAAGTTCATTTAATCATACGTTTTGTGTTAAGTTTAACGTTAAAATATTAAAAACATATTTTTGAAAAGAAAAACTATTTATAAAGTATATGTCCGAACCTACCCCATGCGGTCCCAAAACTGCCCCACCATGGGGCACCTTCGGACAAATGCAACTTTTTTATTTGACCTTTTTTACAAAAAAACTGTGAACGTTTTTTTATTAAGCTGCTATGTTATTAGTTCAAAAACATTTAAAAAAATATATTAGAATCCTTAGAAAGATTGCTGTGGCTAAAATAAACGTAAAAAATCGCCGTGTGTCCGAACCTGCCCCACTCTACCCTACCATCTTTACCGTTTTCTAATTATGATAAAGTAATTACATCAAAGCTTGTCAATTTATTTATTAAGACCGTACAAATCGGTTTTATTGGTAATATTTCAAACTTTTGTAGGACATATTTTAAATTTTGATTTTTTCAATGCAAATTTTCAAAATCTAATACCCAGGCATTCACCTATATAATATCATAAGAGAGAACTATTTGCCGGTAAAATTTTCGACTGGTATGAAAGTTTGTTGCTTGGCAGTTTTGCGAAATTTTATGAGCGAAATTACTAAACAGCAACAAAATTGAATAAAACCAAGGGAAAATTTTGCCGATACAAAATTTTCTCTCGAATGATATTCGACAAGACTATTTCATGAGAAAACAATAAAAACACACTGTTTATTTAGCAAACTAGAAACTTTATTTATTTATTACTAATATTAGTTTATAATTTCTTACCATTTGAAACTCTGAGAACTGTGTTCAAATTGAGTTCTTGAATTTCCGTGTGTTAAGTGAAATATTTTCAGTTATCGATTTTTTTATTTCTGGGATAGATTGGCACCCAAATCTTGCATTTTCGTTTAAATTGCTCATTTTGTCTTTTTCAAACCAGGATGACATTTGTCAGACTAACAATAGTTTTTACTTGACATCTATCAAAATTTTGCCGCTGAAAAACCATCTTGTTGATTTTGTCCAGGTGTATATATAAAAAATAAATAATAATAAAAAAGAGTTTTTCCACTACCGTTGCTATAATATTTTGCCAGTACACTCTAGTGAAATAGTCGCAGATACTTCTTTATTTCGTACATATACTGAGGAAAATGATCTACTACAACTAACTGGTTTGCTAGGAGATAGTTTGTATTGATAGCTTATTTTATATTAGCCTATATTAAATAAATTGCTAGTGTATCAAACCCGCTTTAGTGTTATATTAAGTCCAAATTTGCTAGAACAGTGTTTTTATTGGTAGTTATTAGTTCCATTAGCCGCACAGTCTTGTTGAATAATGAACTACTTCTAAAACAGCAATTTTGTTAAGAAATAAATTGTATCTTCTCAATGCGACGCATTTTGTTCCCAGTAAAGCGCTTTCTCTCCAATTAAGAAAGCAGAATAGCGTCCCCAAAAACGAATTGTATTCGTTAGAACCTATTGTCCACAATACGTCGGTGGGGGTTCGTAGCGTTTGGCAATCGCCTCGCGCCGTATTTTAGTTTTAACGTATTTGTTGCGCAGGTCACATCGTTGTTCAGAGACTTCCAGCTCTAGCTGTCATTTCTGAATATGAATTTTATTTTTTATAAAAAATACCACAACTCTAAATGACCCGTGTCTAAGCATTTAAAAAGAAACTGTACTGGATTTACTGAGTCTATTTCAAGTTACAAACTCACACAGCACACTGTATATTTTTTTTTATAAAAATATTGAATTCTACAGTTTTGGTATTAAAATTGACTGACAACTGAAAGGAGCTGATTTGATGGGGCTTCCCATAAGCACGGTCAAGCGGATCACTTATTTTCAATAAAAAAATATTGGTCGGTATACTTTAAATGGAATTACCGGACCGCATAATCATGTGGTTATTTTACTTATATGCTTAACAGTATGAAAAGAAGCTGATCGTCAGATGAATAGATGCATGAAGGTGCTTATATATTATGGTATCTTTATAGTTATGTTGTAATATTTTTTTAGAAATGGTAGTGTTTCATGTCGGTATAAAACATAAGTGAAAAATGTTAATGTTTGTCTGCAGGCCGTACTTAGGAAAATGATCTAATACAACAGGTTTGCTAAAGACATAGTTTGTATTGGTAGCTTATTTTTAGAGACTGACCGAATATTTGACTAGTCTCGGCCAAAAAATCTAGTTTCGGCTACGCCGAAATTTTTTTTCTGTCGACCTTTTTTTTTAGGTGGGAAGAAAGAGTTCAATCCGTTCCCAAGTTATATAAAATAAATTTCAGTATACAATAAAATTTTTAACATGTATAAATAAGTTTCATAAATTGCCAGTGTATTAAACCCTCTTTAATGTTATATCTATTCCAGATTTGCTAAAACAGTGTTTTTATTGGTAGCAATCAATCAGTTCCATTAGCAGCTTAATAAACTACTTTTAATAAAGAAATTTTGTTAAGAAATAAATTGTATCTTCTCAATGCGACGCATTTTGTTCCCTGTAAAGCGTTTCCTCTACAATTAAGAATGCAGAACAGCGTCCCCAAAAACGAATTGTATCCGTTAGAACCTCTAATCCACCAAGACGTTGGTGGGGGTTCGTAACGAACCGCAATCGCCGCGCGCCATAGTGTTAGTTGTTCGGAGTCTTCTAGCTGTGCTGTATTAATTTGAATTTTATTGATCGTACCAATACCTATTTCAATTAATTTATTTTTACTTTGTTTTGTTTTTTAATTTTTGCAGGTCATAAAGCAATAGAAGATTCTTATTTCGCATAACCCATCATTAGTATTGGACTTTATAATCTATGGACGAATTTTACCATCTCAGTAAACTATGTTGCCGAATAGATAATCATTATACAATGTTAAACGGCAAGAACAATATTACACTAGAAGATATTCGAATTTTTGAGAACTACAGTACTGATTTTTAATGCTTTTTATGCTTTTTATTGCTTTATTAACCGTGGCAAGCAAATATCAGTCGGAGCTAATACAGTAGATACAACCAGATTACACCCTCAATAGAACTTGATAATTACTGTGAGTATTCAGAGCAATAATAGCTATAAACCATTCTATGGCATTAACTCCTAATTCCTATTGGCTAAATTACCGTGATATTATCACTACACTACGTCTAGCGATTTTCGTTGCCTTACGGTAGGAAAGCGCATTGCTGTCGCATATCGTATCAGAAACTTGTATAAAGAGTCAAGGGCCTCCATAGAGCGTTTTTCAGGGGGGGGGGGGGGGGACAAAAACTTAAACAATGTTTTTTTATCTACTAGCTAACCACTGTACCGGGTAAACAACTAATAATGGTCGTCGGGTATATCTCGGAAACTACTAAACGTAGAAACTTGGGATAAAAAAAAATATGATTAAAGTGGTCATAAAAAAATTCTGGAAATAATTTTTAAGTTCCGCATTATGCCGCAAGAGGGCGTAATTGAAAAGTAAATTTTAAAATTTTACATAACTCCGAAAATTCCACATTAAGGTATATGTTTGATAACACCATTTTAAAGCTTGGATAATTATGCATCATTTTTGTCTTATGCTCATTGGCGTACCGACTTTAATAAGAGTGGGGGAAGCTGTTCAAAGTGTAAACATTTAAATCGCTGTAACTTCTAAACGACTTATTCGATTTCACTCAATTTAAGCTTGTTTGGAAAAGAAAGGTAAGTACCTTTAATTGTCTTATCCAATGGTACACAATAGTTTTAAATAAAATTGCTAGAGGGCGCAATTTGTATTAAAAATTAATGTTTTGGCAATAACTCTGAAACGAACAAAGATATCTAGCTGCGGTTTTAATATTTTCTCTAGAAAATTTCATCTTCTTTTCGATTATGGTATCATAATTATACCGTATAATTTGAATTTTCATGATAAAATCAAAAAAACTATTATTATTACAAATTGCGCCCTCTAGCAATTTTATTGAGAACTATTATGGACAACTAAATACGACTGGTGAAAGTGTATGTATTTCTCTTCCAAGCAGTCTTTAGTTTGCTGAAATCGGATAAGTCGTTTAGAAGTTACAGCGATTTAAATGTTAACACTTTGAACAGCTTCCCCCACTCTTATTAAAGTCGGTACGCCAATGAGCATAAGACAAAAATGATGCATAATTATCCAAGCTTTAAAATGGTGTTATCAAACATATACCTTAATGTAGAATTTTCGGAGTTATGTAAAATTTTAAAATTTACTTTTCAATTACGCCCTCTTGCGGCAAAATGCGGAACTTAAAAATTATTTCCAGAATTATTTCATGACCGCTTTAATCGTGATTTTTTTTAATCCCAAGTTTCTACGTTTAGTAGTTTCCGAGATATACCCGACGACCATTCTTAGTTGTTCACCCGGTACTATTCAATATTTATACTGAATTATGAAATAAAATAGTAATGTGGGCGCCTAGGGGAGGGGCAAGTGCCCGTTTTGCCCCCCCTATGGCCGCCCTTGTAAAGAGTATGTGAATTCTTATAAGGAATAGAAGGCTTTTTTCTCAGTGCGATTAACATTTTTTACTTGTAATAATTATTCTGTGGCATTCGGTAAAGATTTTACTAAAAACCAAAATATTTTTAACATAATTTATTTTACTAGCTTTTTGAATTAAAAACTAAACCAAATTTAATAATACGTAACTGATACTTTGTAATAAGAATATACCAACTAATCAGGGGCGTGCAAACCAGCCCCTGCAGACCCTGCAGTGCGGGAGGGCCCCGGAGTATAGAGGGGCCCCGCAGGGCCCCGTTCTATCTGTCTTGAATAACTTTACCAAATTTCGTATTGAATTAACATTTATTGTTAAGAGCAAAGCATGTAGATTTGGACGCAGTAGTAGATAGGTACTTGTCTACACGATATAAACATAAAACGTAAAAGTTGTAGTGTTGTAGATAGATTAAATCAATCAATATTACTAACTTTCTTTTTTTGTGTCTTTGATTTTTAAGTATTTTGTTTATTCCTATTTATTATAGATTAAGAAATATAAATATGTATTTTAAAAGCATGTGTTTTTTTTCCTGTTTTAAAAAAACTCTAAGTAAGATCGGGGGCCCCGTAAAAAAATCTGCGGGGGGCCCAGAAAAATGTTGCACGCCATTGCAACTAATAAATAAGTTAAAGTGAACACGACCCTGTATATTGGGTATTGCCACTTATCACATAAACGGTGATAAAGTGAGTTAAAATTGAAAAAAAGTCTCCAGACATATGAATATAAATGACGACCCTTGGCCTGCTAGATTCTTGATCTGATATGCGGAAAGTCCTTTGAGAGTCTCAGACAGTGAAGGGTCTGGTACGGGTCAAGGAGATTTACATTGTTTTACACTGGCAAGTTACATGAGAGAGGGCCTATAAATACTCTACCTAATAAATTGTGTTAAATCAAGTATTCTAGTTTTTATAAATACGAAATATGTTTTTACAAAAATATTTATAGCGTTTACAGAATTGTTAGTAGAACAACAATGGCCACGCTGTATACTGTAGCAGGGCAAGTCCTTTTTATTTCCACATTTGTAAATTATAACGACCGGTGTGTTTTGTGATAAGATAAGCTCCAAAGCGCGGCTATCTGCCAGACTGTACAAGATAAGCTGTCAAAAGCTAATATTGATAATAAGGGGTCACCTAAATACATTTATGTACAATATACCGCACCGCCCGTATGCATAATACATAATAGGCTTTAGCGATAAAAACAGGCGAAGCAGAGGCGTAGCTTAATATTTTTGTAGCGTTAATTAGCCAGGGAATTGTTCTGAAAACCAATTAAATTTTAAAGTACCGTTAAAATTATTTTATCTTATTTATTCCTGCATACGCTGTTTTTCTTGAAATTGTGAAATTTTTGGTTAATCTATTTTTATGTTGACCAATATTTACATTAGTTTTTAAAATGAATGTTTAGTTAGGTGTTTATTTACATTATTTTATCTGAAATGGATAAAAATGCCCGGTAATAACATTTTCCAGTGGCGTACGTAGGAGGGCTAGGGGCGGCAGCCACTCTATCCCTCCCCAATACCCTCTTTTTTATGTCAATATTAGGAAAATTATTGTTTGAAACTTTTAAATGTTTAATTTCTATTCGCAGCAAAATTGTTTTTGTACTAAATATATCCCAAGTTTTAAAATAAGACCAATTTACCTTCAATGCGTCCTGCCTCCAAAAGGTACCCCACATGATCTTACCAGTCTAAAAATCAGCAATTTAGTTGAAAAATATAAAGCTCTAGGAAAATTCGGAAGGCCTTAAAAATACCAAAGGTTTTTAATTCATTCTCTATTTATTTTATTACTTATTTATTTATTTATTTTTTATTTATTCCAAATAAAATCCCAAAAACATTTTATGTTCATGATTCTCTACTTATAACAACATTTAAAAATAAAATTGTTAAATATAACTAATTAAAATACAAAGTAAGTCAAAATAATACTTAAAATGTTAATATTCAATAAAAAAAATAGAAATATTTAAATATGTAAGAAATTATTCAATTATTATTTATTTTAATAAAATAATATAACTAATAATATCGTTTAGATATCATTTATAAATAATTTTAAAAAGAATAATTAATCATAAAATAAGTGCACGTTTAAATATTTTTTAGTTTAAAATTTAGCTTCCCCTTTTCTAAGTATTTTCTTAGTTATCATTTTAAAACGTTTCATATTTAAAAATTTTAATTCTTGGGGTATTTCGTCGTATAATTTCATACCTTGATAATAAATGGAGTTCTGACCTGCCCTAGTGTGTATTAAAGGTAAATTAATATTGAAAACAGTTCTAGTTAAATGATCATGTACGTCACGTCTGTAATTGAACTTTATATTTGAATGTTTTATTTTTGATATAATTTGCTGAACAAAAACAATATTTTGCATTAAGTGAATATCCTTAATTGACATAATATTAAAATTTTTATATAAAAGTTTAGTTGAATATTGTCTATCCAAGCAATATATATTTTTAATTGCTTTATTTTGTAAAACTTGTACAGGGTTAAGCAAATTTTGAAAAGTTGATCCCCAATTTGGAGTCAGAAATCTAAGTTTTTTTCCTAAAAAACAATGCCATCATGTTCAGCTTTGCGATGCATTGGGACCTTAAAACTATATACTTTTTTTAAGCTCCAGTGACAGTTATAAATTTTATCCCCAATTACCATTTTAATACCTTTTTCTGACTATCAAAAATGATTTACCGATATTTGTCTAAAAAAATTTCCCTAATTAAAATACTCCGAACAAAAACTTGTTAATAAGTTATTGTTATGTTAAACCCAAACAAAAAATGACTGTTAAATGCGAACCTCCTTAATCACCTTTTATCTTTGTTATTGCAACTTCCTCTTTCTTTTTCCTTGTCGTTTTAACGGGTGACCCACTAAATAATTGAATCTCATTAATAAAAAAATTCAAATAAAAAATTGTCCCCCAAGGTTTTTTATCTCCTTTGAAACCCTTTTGTGTTTTGTATGTGTTTAGGGGGCCAGGTGCTGTGAAAAAAACCCTTTTTTTTATGCGGGCCGGTAGTTTGAGTTACCTTTTTTGTTCGTTTATCTTTTGCCCTTTGGCATGTGCTTTATAGTTTTGTACCTACGATGCAGATGATGGAAGTGTCCAGTTAGTTTAAATGATAAAGTCATGAAGATATGGAGAGGCGTAGCTTTGTAATTACAAGGGGGATCGGGGAGGGGCGGGGGGAGGGGGAGGTGTGGTAGTTTCAACCTTACGGTGAGCTTTTTTGCCTGTACAAATTTCGTGTCGCCGGTATAATTGCCTGTGCTACGATAAATTATCTTAAAATATCCAGAAAACAGTGTTTATGGTTATTAAACAGAAAAGTAAACCACCGAGCAATCCCAAAATTAAAATTAATGAAACAAAGCTTAAAAGGGAAACTGCATACAAATACTTGGAACTCATTATCACAGATGATCTCTCCTGGAATAACCATATAAGGGGTGTGAAAAACAAAATAGTTCCCATGCTAGGCTCTATTAGACGATATACCCACCAACTCAATAAAAAATCTGGACAGCTTCTCTTTAATAGTTTTTTAGAACAGAACCATACTTATGATACCTGATGCCCTGCTGGGAAAATACAAGTGCTAGTGCTAGACAACTGGATCAGCTCCAAAGACTTCAAAACAAAGCGATTAAAGTGATATTTGGGATGAATTGAGTGCCATACTTGAAAATAAATGAATTGAAAATATTGGAACAAACCAAACTAATACACGATATCTCAAACAATCAACGTAAAACTAGTATAAAACTGCAGAACAACAGACAATTCTATAAATACAACACAAGAACAAACTATGAATTAAGAACCACATACGCTAGAACTAAAAAGGGACAAGACTCACCAATTTATAGAAGCATACAGGTATATAATAGAGTACTACAAAGAATACTTAATGAAAAGTCCAAGAGGCTGATGTGTAATATTAAGGACTATATAAAAGAAAATAGAAAATAGACAATTAAGCCATAGGATTGAGAAATATAAACTACATTTGTCGGCGTTTCAGCATAACTTTATTTTAATGTTAATATTTAGAAAACATATCCTGTAGGCCTCGGTGCCAGTTTTATTGTAAACTGTTTTGGGGTCAATAATATATTATTATTAAAAAAAAATACACATGTATTCAACCTGATAACATTAATACATCTTATAACAAATTCAATAGCTCAAGGCGTTCTTGAGTTATACTTTATATATATTTTAAAAAATATTTCAATTGTTCGTTGTCATTTTATTTCGTCGTGAATAAATTTTGGTTTTCAAGTTATAATTTCGTATATCGTATAGGTAGTTATTTTTGTTCATCATCCTGATACCATATTAACCGTCGTCTCTCAAATTAAAAAGTAATTACAGAGGTATCATTTTTTTATATAGTTTTTTTCAATCTCCAACGGTAAACCACTATCTCCCTACCTACCTAGACAAAAATAAAAAGGATCTAAAACAACCTGAAAAATTATATACAATTTATTTCTTTTTTTCCTCCTCCTGCTTTGCATAACTTCCGCATACCAAATACCCGAAAGACGTCGATAAAAAAATTTCTAGGGGGTGACTTTTTCCCACATAAGGATGCACATAGGGTAGCTAGACTTTTTCTACGTCCGCATGCATTTTAGATTTTAATTTGGCACATTAAAAAACGGTATACTGGTTTTTTGTCCTAGGTGCAATACCCAGATGTTTTTTAAGATAGTTCTCACGGTGAGCTATATGTTTTTCTCTTGTTTGATCTGATTGACTATGTATATTTTTTTATTGTGTATGCAAGATTTAAGAACCGTAATTTGAAGACGGAATAGTCTAGAGTTTGAACTGTGGAAGTTCGTTACTTGTCATAAAGAAAATTTGAATACAAGAAAATGTTAAATACTTTTTAACGGTTGCATAGGGTATGGTTCTAGAGTTTTTATGATACGTATCTCTAAGTTACCGGCTCCGCTATGACGTAAGACGCTCCTTAGCAAATCAGAGTGGTTGATTTCTTTATGATCAAAAGTTTTTATTTTTATATACAATTGAACGTTTGCATAATTTAGGTATATGCAAATTTAAAAGGTTGTAAAAAAATTATGCATCTGTTAGAAAATCATGAAATAAAAACGCCAATAGTTCGTTTGTTCGTTAAAACCATTACACGTGTGTGCAGAGGATTGATTGTTGTTGTGGTATTCTTTAAATAAAAAAAATTACTTATTCGTCGAAATTTTCAATTTCTATCTGAATCTGAATCTTAGTGTTAAACAATACACCAAAAATCATTAAAATAATTTTTTTTAAAATTTTTTGAGAAAAACCATTTTTTTTAATTTTTGGAGCTTTCTATCGGCTAAACGAGACAATTTCGAAAATAACTAACTTGTCGAAATATTGTGCAAGTATTTTTCGAACAACCTGTATAATTTTAAAAATAGCCATTCATATTTAAATAAATTGTGTTAAAGTATGATAATTTTGAAAAATGGACCATCATATTTTAATAAATTGTCATAAATGAATGGGTTTTCTTTATAAAGACGAATACATTTTGTACAGCTTGGTGTTCTTTTCCAATTAACCAATTTTGATTTTAAAAAACAATACCTACGTCTATTTAAGGCTTTGATGCACTGAGGAAAATGATCTAAAATACAACATAGTTTGTGTGGATAGCTTATTTTGTATTAACCCATATTAAATAAGTTGCTCGTGAGTTAAACCCGCTTTAGTGCTATATCAATTCCAGATTTGCTAGAACATTGCTTTTATTGGTAATCATTTTCATTAGCAGCCCAGTCTTGTTGAATAATGAACTACTTTTAATACAGCAATTTTGTTAAGAAATAAATTGTATATTTTCAATGCGACGCATTTTGTTCCCAGTAAAGCGCTTTCTCTACAATTAAGAAACCAGCACAGCGTCCCCAAAACCGAATTGTATCCGTTAGAACCTATAATCCACAAGACGTTGGTGGGGGTTCGTAGCGATCGGCAATCGCCGCGCGCGGTAGTATTAGTTTAAACGTATTTGCTGCGCAGGTTACATCGTTGTTCGGAGTCTTCTAGCTGTCCTGTCTGAATTTGAATTTTATTGATCGTACCAATACCTTGAATTGTAAAAAAAGACGCAAAGTCACGATCTCACGTAAACCTGCGTCTTTTTTTACAATTTAATTCTAAAATCAGGTCTCTTTGAGAAAAATGGACGATTTCTTCGAAGTACCAATACCTGTTTCAATTAATTTATTTTTACTTTTGTATTTAAATTTTTTTATACTTTGCATGTCAGATAAAGCAATAGAATTTTTTATTTTGCACAACCTATCATTGGTATTGGACATTACAATCTATGGACGAATTTTGTCATCTCAGTAAACCATGTTGCATAATAGATAATCATATGCAATGTTAAACGACAAGAGCAATATCACACTAGAAGCTATTTAAAATTTTGAGAATTACATTATTAATTTTGAGTGATAATTATTAACCGTAGCAAGAAAATATTATTATGATTAATGTGAACTTTCATTACAACTGCCAGTCGGAACTAATACAGTTTATAAAACCAGATTACACCCCCAATTGAACTTGAAAATTACTGTGAGTATTCAGAGCAGTAATGGCTATAAATCATTCTATGGTAGCATTAACTCCTATTTTCTATTGGCTAAATTGCCGTGATATTATCACTACAAAACGCGGTCTAGGAATTTTCGTTGTCTTATAGTAGGAATGCGCGTTGCTGTCACATATAGTATTAAACAGTTGTATAAAGAGTAATTATGTGAATTCTTATAAGGAATAGAAGGCTTTTTTCTCAGTATGCTCTTTACAAAAAGTCAAGCATTAAATCTGTTACTATATATTTTTTAGTCCAATATCTCTAGTGTCGGTTATATCTCGGTATCTAGGTCTATAATTACCAGCAAAAAATATACCAAAACGGGCAAAAAACTAGAAACAAACAAGGACCATTATTTATGCGACCAAAAAAGTGCTACCCTTCTAACCCCCTTTGTTTATTTTAATTTGTGTAACAGTTGCCCCCGAATATTTTTTAGTCCGCCATTTGCATAATATATTGCGTGTTTTTTTGTAATCGTTTTTGTTTTGTTTTTTACTTGTGGACATGGTTAAGGGGTTGATTTAGTTAATTATTTTCGTAACTGGTTTTACAGGAATAAAACCCGTACTTACCTACCAAATTCAAGAACAGATCACGAACCAAAAAGTTTGTAATAAAAGCCAATAATCCTGTATAATCGCAAATTCCCCTTTCGGCGTACAATTTTTGACACGTCCTGTATACCACCAAATTGCTTTATGGGGGTTCGAACAAAAACGTCAGCCAGCCGTTGATATTTTATTGGGATTTGCATATTTAGTCGTTGCGCCACAAAAAAGGAAAATGAATGAACTGACCCCTATACAAATAAATACCCATCAGCATACAAAGGACCTTCTGACGAACGCATATTATAATTCTGGATGGTCATTTTTGTATTTTTGGAATAAATGTATGCGCGTCCGAAGTTAACCTATGACCTGTGCATTGAATTTGGGGTTCAACTATGCAAGTGTTGTGCGTACGTGTAATGGATTCATTTGCTATACCGGGTGAACATTTTTTTATCTACCACTAGTAATACTAGTATACAGAGTGTCCGGAAAAAGGGTACGATCCGATAACCGTATATTCTTGGTGAAAAAATAATATGACTTTTCTAGTGCCATTTAAAATTTTTGACCCTCCTGTTCGATATACAGGGCGTCAAAGTTTGAAACTAAAGACTGAATTTTTTTGAATAATTCAAGTATTTAATAAAATGCTGATTTCAAATTTGGTATATTCGTTCAGCATAAAAAGCTACAACTTTTGAAAAAAATAGAATATAAACAATTGTTAAATATGCAAATAAAGGGGGGTTCAGTACCCTCTGACCCCCCTACTCTACGTGCGTGCGCCAGTGACTTCCGAATTACATTTTTTTAGGTAATCATTTATTTTGGATTATTTTTTATCTTTTATAAAGTTTCGATAAAATGATGCGTTTTGGAATGCAATTTGAACAGTAGGTATGGGTCTTTAACTGATGCTTACGATACTCTCATAATTTTCAAATACTAAATGAAGTCAGTGGCTGTGGCATTACCATGGATACAAGATACAGGGTGTCTCATATCCAAAGGGCCATACAGCAATAATAGGATATAGTAGACTCTGAAAATAGGTAATTTACGCTTAATTTATCTGCAAATATCTCATAAACTTGTTGAAATATCGAGATAAATGAAAATAAACTTTTATTTGAAACGTATACAGTGTGACCAGTAAAGCCCGCATCATATGGGAATTTTTTTATCAATAGCTTTATTCGAAATTTGACTTTGTCATCAAGTTCTGCTCCGATCGAGATGAAAATTAAACAACAAAATAGTAGCCACGCGATTCGCATTATCTGTAAATTTTTTTTTTCAGAAAATGATTCAAAAGTGTGATTATTTCTGAAATTATCGAAAAAAGTTATTAGAAAAAGTTTTTATAAATGCAGTTTCTAGCCCACATGCACAATTTCAGCTGCATAACATAATTTTGATTTTTTAATGAACACTTTACTGATGACACTGTGTTCTTTTTTGTCTTAATATTAAGGTGTATTACTTTCAAACAAAAACTACGTTTTCAAATATACTTATGTTATGAAGTTGCCTTATCAAAAACAAATTAACTTTGCATCACATGCGACCAAATTTTAATAGCCCAATTTTGATTTTGTAGAAAAACACACATTTAATATGGCGCTATTTTAAAGAAGATGTATCTGAAATAAAGCATTGTCAAAACTAAGAAGTTTTATGTAGGTTGCGTTGAGTCTTATTTTGCAAAAGTGGTGCAATTTACAAAATATGGGTAAAAAATCAAAATTATCTTATGCAGCTGAAATTTTGCATGTGGGCTAGAAACTGCATTTAAAAAAACTTTTTCTAATAACTTTTTTCGATACTTTCAAAAATAACCCCACTTTTGAATTATTTTTTGAAAAAAATAAAACTTGACAAATAATGCGAATCACGTGACTACTATTTTTTTGCTTAATTTTCATCTCGATCAAAGCAGAAATGGATGCCAAAGTCAAATTTCGAATAAAACTATCAATAAAAAAAATCCCATATGATGCAGACTTTACTGGTCACATTGTAGAAGATCCCTTTTTCATAATTTAATGGTCAAAAATGTGAGAGACAAAAAGTATAAGCGAGAATTTACCAAATTCATGTTGAATAACTAGCGCCCTCTACGGGATATCTTAAAACTAATTCTAAAATCGCCCTTCTTGTCCTCAAATACATAACTACACCAAAAGTGATTCATGTCCGTTTAAACATTTTCTAAAATAAATTTTTAGCTGGATCACCCAATATCTCTTAAACGGTGGATATTTTATCATAAAAACTTAACCAACAATAACCAACTATCAAGTCTAACCTCTCCTGTTTCTGCATGGTGCCTTAGTTATGAGACACTCTGTATAGATGCAGGATTCAGTGATCGAGCAATCTTCATTATCGCTTCTTAAAATCGTCTCAGTTTCGTCAAGTGACGGTACCAGATGGTAAAAAAAAATCTCTTCCTGTGCAATTGAAATAACTGCACCATAACTATCAGTACGAATCTTATCAAAAAAGAATGGACATTTCTGAACACGATTTCGATTCCTGCTAAAGACAGAACGCCGCCTTGCGGCGAAACACATACACACGTGGGCAGGAATCACGGACTTCTTGGATGTCTGATGTCAGGTTCTTACTTAGATATCGCAGTTGGCGGGTTCACGTCGTGACACGTGAGACGAAACCTTAACAGGTAATAGGGTCTTCTTTCGCGTGATACACGAACTAAATATATACCGACTTTTTTGTAAATTTGGTAAATGTGGCGTTTGTCGTAAAAAGGGCTTTAATGAGAATGTGGTGAGAGAGTTGAAGAAAAAGGTTGTGAAAACCATTAATCAAAAAGTGGACTCAGGGTTTATACAATAGGTGGCTATCTGTTGTCTTTCTGGCAAAACTTAATTAATGATTTTGGCTCCTTTATCTTTTAAGGTGATAAACGGTTTTTGTATGTTCCGGAAAAATATGAAACATGATGTCGTAGCGACAACCTAAGCATTATTAGTCAATAGTAAAATCATATATCAAAAAATGTATGGTCACGTTACCGAAATCGATTTTCAATCATATAAAATACAAGGAAATACAAGCTCTAAAGCTAATTTATTTATTAGAATGGACTTGTAAGAGTGAGCTTTTTATTATTAATTTCTTGAATAACATACTAAGAAAATAGTTAAACAAAATATACTCTCTAATAAAAACATGCGTCTGACGGACGTATCAGTTGCTGCGACCATCCAAAGGGTTTCTGGCCGAAGACCTGTTTCCTGTCTCTGTCTTCTTTTTTATTTAAGTTACTGAAACAAAGATTTATTTAATTATTTATTTATTCACGGGCACTGCCCAATTTCACAAAAATATAAATAATCTTAATCCTAAAGCAGAGTTAAAATATTTTAATTTATTTATTAAGAAAAACGTAGCATTCAGTAATGTGATAAAATTAGAGAGATTTCACATTATAGTATGAAGTTTTCGCATAAAATTAGATCTATTTAAAAAGAAATCAAGTCTGGGATGCTCATTGGCCAGTCTGCCTGACCTTGATATAAAACTATTTTGACCATAATTAGTTCTATGAGGAAATATCGAAAATGTATTTCTTAGACGTGTTTCCCTTGAAGGTGCATGTAACCCTATTTTTTCAAGCAAAAGAGGGCAATTATATTTATTGTGTAATATGTTATATTATAACATTTTAAAGTCTTTAAGATCTCGACGTTAAGAGAGTAATCTGATCTGAATATTAGATTCCAGCTGAGAATATGTAAGTTTTGGTGCATTAGGTTTAAATGCTATGTATTTTAAGAATTTATGTTGAATTTTCTCTAACTTCTGAATGTGTACATTATAGCACGGATTCCAGACACAAGAAGAGTATTCGAGATGAGTTCTTATTAATGAGCAATATAGTTGCTTAATAGCTTTAGTTTTCGTGAAGTCAATGGTAACGCGCTTTATGAATCCGAGAAGTTGAAGATATTTAGAGAGGGTGTTCTGGATGTGAGGAATAAAAGTAAGCTTTGAATCCATAATCAAACCTAAATCCTTTATTTCGGGAACATTCGTGACTATATTATTTTTAATTAAATAAGGCTGTTCAAAAGCTGACCAAGTCTTATGAAAGATGATCAAGTGGCACTTTGAAGCATTCAGCTCCATACCATTGTTCTTACACCAAGCTACCAATCTGTCTAAGTCGGACTGAAGATTTAAACAGTCATCGAGGGAGTAGATTTTCATGTACAATTTTAAATCATCAGCAAAGAGGAGGAATTGACTGTATTTTAAATGCGACCCCAGGTCGTTAATAAACAAATTAAATAAAAGTAGGCCCAGATAAGATAGCATCATAATCTAGTAGTTCGGTTTCGGTAGCTCGAATGGCAAATAAAACAATTGTCGGTTTGCGAAATGACGTAGATGTGTTTGTTTTCAAAATTCATGTCAGTGTTGAATATGAAGAATTTGGTTATACTGAAAAACCTCTTTTTTTAAAAATATTAACAATAATATCTATTATTGTTTTGGCAATGGTCTCATTTAGTATTATTTTAGAAAAAAATTGCCAAATGAAATAACGGGCAAATTAATGAAATTTTGCAGGGACCGATACTCTTTTTGGTAACATTTCTTTAACGCGTTCTATCAGGTACTACCAATAATCAATTATAAGTAATTGTTAAATGAGTTATTCCTATGTACTTTGTAATAATAATCGACCTATTTTGATGTCAGGATTCAGTCATCAAACGTTGTACACGTAGTTTTTGGACACTCGGTAAAATTTTTAAAACATGCAAAAATAAATAAATTGTATTAAATAATATGGTACTTTTGAAAAATTGATAATCATATTTTAATAAATTGTGGTAAACTAATTGTCATGATGCTATAAAGTCGAATACATTTTTGTACTGGGCCGAAAGGAATATAATATCTGTAATCAGCAAAGCTTACAGATTTTCCTACGAAATTTTTATTGTGTTTTATATGGAATATTCATTGTTCGCTGTGACTATTAAGTAGAGAGTGGTGTATTCTTTGCTGGGGGTTGATGGACATTGGGGTGGACCAGCCACATGCAGGGAGCAGGGAGCTATCGCATAAAACTCACAAAAAGGGGCCACGCGACCGTCGACCTATTTTTTGGGGACCAATGACCCAATATAATTCTGTAATTTCGCATAATACGATGTCCAGCTGCACTGTGAAAATAAATACGAGTGCATATTAATAATAACACTTAATTTTAATATGCTACTCGTGTCATGATACCGTCCTATTTTTTTAAGTTCGCCCGTAAATGTTGGCTTGGTTTTAGGCTGGCGGTCGGCCCAGCCGCGCCTCGCGTGTGGAGTTCATTGTCGTCTCTCTTTACTATTTTTGAGTAATAGCATTGTTAGATTGTACCATGCGAGAAAAAATTATTTGCATCAAAGAAGGCTTGGATTAAAAAACGTAGGGCTTGGTTTAGATCACAATGATATGGGGACGATATATCTAACCAAATCTAGGTTAAAATTTTGTCAAATTCATATTATGACATGATATGCCAAACTAATATGAGTTATAAAATAAGTAGACAAATTCAAATTTATTTTTGTTGTTTACAAAATTAACAAAGTAAGAACATACAGAAGGAAAAAGAAAAATAATTACATAAATTGCTGAAATTGGCCACCGCCATGCTCCAAGCATAAATTCACACGTCTCTTCATATTTTCGAAAGTGTTGACCAGCATCTCTGGAGAAATGTTACCACATTCTTGGATAATCCTTTCTTGTAATTGTTCTAAATTTGTATTTACACAATATATACTTGCACTTTATAAGGAAATAAATTTAGCTGCTTCTTAAGAATAGTCCTGCATGTTCCATAAGATCTTCCTTCTTACTTATTGGGACAGGCGTCTTATACAATTTGTTGGAGTATTTTGCATTATTTCACAAACGCTTGCAACAAGTTCATCCATTCTTACAGATGGTCTTCCTGCTATTTTTTTGTATTGTATAGAACCTGTTGCCCTAAACACAGCTACGGTTCTTTTCAGGCAATGATAAAAATCCCCAGCAATCGTCCATGCACAAACCCGGTTTGTATTGCCACTCACGATTTCCTCTAACCCCGTTTCGAAAATACGCTTCAACCATGAATTTTTTGTGCTGTTCCGTAAAGCCCATTGTGTGAATTATTCAAGAAATTGTAATTACTTGTAACGACTGTCAAAGATGACGGAATAACTGATTGATTGTTAATTCAGGTAGTTACAGACACCCAACAGGTATTAAACTCTACGGCCAAGCATTACGTCCTTAGATGCAAGGCCATCTTTGATGCAAGGCCCTCTTTGATGCAAATAATTTTTGCTCGCACGGTATAAGTTGTTTAGAGGTGCTGGTATGATTTATTTTTGTGTTCGTTAATTGCGCGTTTGAAATGTACAAAAATGTGTTCGGCATCGGTTAACATTGTTTCAAGTAGGTTTGACAGCTTTAGGGGATTTTGAGTAAATAATATCAGTGCCAAATACCCAACACCGTTGGATAAACCCTTCAAATAGAAAATGAACGAAACTTATTTTCGAATCGGCCTCGTAACAGACCATTCGCACTTATTCACATCCACGAAAAAATGTAATTATTGTCATATGCATTAATGCTAGTAACCCAGTCATATTTTGTACCGTTGTCGGTTTGATAATAAATGATTTATAGCTTATTTCTGTTATTTTGGTCCACCGTTTTCATTGTATTTTGATATTCGACTACCCCCTACGCAATATGTTTGATGAGGTCAGATAAAGTAAAGATTTTTGATCGACAAAATTATTAATAGTTGAAAGAGAAAGATAATTACTAGTACGTAGAGAAGTTGGTGACGTTATTGATTCACTTCATGGCGTTCTAGTATGTTCTCTCTGATAAAGGATTACTTTAATTCACGTTCTACGATCACCAGCAATATTTAATTAAAAAGTATAAATTTGAGGCAATGCAGAAATTAACTTTCAAAATGTCTTTATTCCAAACTAACTTTTACAGTTCATTACATGGAAAGTGACAACATAATATAGAAAATAATAATCATTAAAAAAAATAACAATAAAAAAAATGGAAGTTAATCCAGTTTAATTCATTTATAAAATCAATTTAAAAAAAAATAGTATAAATAATTCAATTTAGTAAATATATCTTTAATTGTTTTTTAAAAGTTGCCAATTTTTTAATTTTTCTGATATTTTTTGAAAGATTTGTTATATTTTATTATTCCGTCATATAAAAGCGATTTTTTTCCGAAATTACTTTTTACTGGTAAAGTTCGATCATTTATACAACGTCTGGTGTTATGATCATGTTATGTCTTACTCTCCTGAAGTGTTATGTTTGATTTTTTTTCTTTTAAAATAATAGAGTGAATTATAGTACAAATTTGTAATTTATAAATGTTTTGAACGTGTAAATACCCTTTCGGTCTATATAGATTATCAGCTGGTTCTAAATGTGGTAATTTGTGTATACATTTAATAACATTATTTTACAATTTTTGTAATGGTTTTAAATTTGATAAACAAGCAGATCCCCATGCAGAAGCTAAGTATTGTAATTTTGAATATATTAATGAAAAATATATATTTTTTAGGTATTTCAAACGAATTAAATATCTTGCTCTGTACAAAACAGATACCAAAGGAGATATCAAGTTGATAATATACTGGATAAAGCATTTCCAATTTAAATTTTCGTCTAAAACTAATCCTAAAAATTTTGTTGTTTTTGAATATTAAAAATTTTCATTATTAAATGTTAAGGGGTAATTTATTTTATTTTCAGTTATAAACATAAAAGAAAATTTTGTAAAATTTAACGTAAGTTTATTTGATTGAAGCCAAGAAAGAAGTATTTTTAAATCATTATTAATATCAAAATACATTTTGGCAAGAGTTTCAGCAAAATAAATAATTGTTGAATCATCTGCAAATAGCTTTATATTGCCCTTTAAGTTCAATTTGGAAACGGAATTAATGTAAATTAAGAATAATAACGGACCTAATATTGATCCTTGTGGAACTCCACATATTATTTCTTTTTCCGAACTTTTTCTTTCCCTAATTTGAACAAATTGTTTACGATAGCTTAAATAACTTTGAAGTAGTTTAAGTGTATTTCCCCTTATTTAGTAAATTGGTTAGCTAAAGGTTGTTCGGGTACAATTGAGAACGAAAAAGGTGTTCATCTCGCATGCCATTATGACCTCTTAAACAACCTCTTAAATAACAGTTGTATTATTTTTTATACCTATTTTTCTGCAAATATCGAAAAATCCAGTAATTTCCACCAACAACAATAAAAAAAATAGAACAGAAACATTTGCTTGCCTGCGGCAAAAATCCATTAGTCCATTGGAACTGCAGTAGCGCGGTGGTCCCCATTTAATTAAAACATCAATTACTTAATTACGGCCGATATTAGCGCCTGTTGGACCGCAAAGTAGGCCGGGTAAAAATCCGCGGATTCATCAGCGTGAGTGCGGAAGTGGCCGACGGCACTCTGACCCCTGGTGATCGTGATGGCCGCTTCCTGGGGCTCCTTGGATAATTGAGTCTACGGAATGCAGATCAAAGGATGCGTTAATTATTGTAGTTTTTATTTAATGACTTTGACATGCCTATATGTTGACGTTTGTATTATTAAATAGTAGATACATATTATAGTTTTCATTTCCATTGTTGTTCCTAAATTCGATGTTCAAAAAAATCCTGCCAGCAAAGTAAATATTCTCCGATGCAGGTATATTTATTGATATAAAAGCCTGGCTTATTTAATGCACTTTAGAGTAGTGAGGGCGAGGGGGGTGACGCCATCCCCCTCCCCCCACCTTTATCAAGAATTACCTATTACATAAAAAAATATGTGTTGATCTTCTTTATTTTAATACTGGTGATTTTTCGGATTTAATAAAAAAGGTATAAAAATACAATTGTCAGGAAAAACTATAAAATTAAAAAAACTTTAATAATTCATCTTTATGTTCGAAAGATTTTTTTAAACCGAATTATCCTTTTTCTGCTTAAGCATTAAACTTTTCGAGTAATCTCATGCGACATAATGTGGTAATGTTATAAAATATATTTTCTCCACGACCATTACTAAATGCAATAATTCCAAAATCATTTTTGATAATAGAATGTAAAAATTCTCGCTCTTGAGTTGGAATATTTATTCTGAAACACTTGCTTCTTATGCGTTTTGCGTGTATTTTTATTCCATAACAAGATACGGAATGAATATTCTGTAATTGATATAAACGACATAGGTTGCCATGAATTTCGAAACTGTCAGTGTCAGATAAAAATGGCCGCGTTGTAATAATTATTTTCAGACAAATTTTAGTGCAAGTCAAAAAATAAGTGAAAAATCGGATGAATCAGATATGGAACTGGATGGTCGTGGAGAAAATATAGTCTGCTACTCGGTTAGAATGAAAATTCGATACTCGTGGTTCCTCACGCTCGCTACGCTCGCGTTCGGAATCTTCCACTCGGATCGAATTTTCATTCCAACCTCGTTACAGAATCTACTATTATGATATATATATAAACATTTGACAGATCAAGTCATTAAAACTTCCACATTAAATCCATATCTCATGCTAAGAGACTCTGCAGAGTTAATATAATATCATTTTTTCCAACGCCAATAAAATGATTTTATTTATATGTTTGCTGTTAATATAATGTTTAATATCCAAAACTAAACTGAAGCAAAAAAAATGTCTACTTTAAAAGATTAGCTTATTCAGAGCCTCAAATAAACATTATATATCTTTACTTTGTTGATAAAAGGCTTAGATAATGCCCTTATATTTAAGTATTTTAAAGAAATTCTTAAATCTTTAAAATACTGTAAAGCACAAGCCTATGCTTATGAAACTCAGAATTATTTTTGTTTTGATTTTCATGAATATTTGGAGTCTGAACTAAACAGCTCATAAATGATGACTCTCAAACTCTAACTAGAATACAGTATTCACCTGAAGATGACTGGAGATACTTACCAATTGAAACGTTGTGATTTAAAACAAATAAAGACAATGGAAGTCCAAAACTCTTTCATCATTCAATAAAAATAAGGTTGCTTATCTTAGGGATAATATTACTCTGAAAATAAATGAAATTAGGCTTACGGTAGATGATTCTACAAAAAATTTGGGAATAGTTTTAGATAGTGAATTACGGTTTCGAGACCATTTAAAAAAAAACTATTTCAGAGATCTCATCTCGCGTTAAAAATTTTATATAATAATAGACATATTCTAATCTAACGTAAAATTAAAAAGATGCTTTGCGAATCACTAGTACTTTCAAACTTTAACTATTGCGATTTTGTTTATGGTTATTGTATAGACAATATTGGTAAGTCTCGTATTCAAAAAGTGCAGAATGCTTGCGCAAGGTTTATTTATGGTCTTGGGAAATATGACCATATTTCGCATACATTCTCGGAACTAAATTGGCTAAAGATGGATAACCGTAGGCTTCTGCATTTTAATAGTTTTATATATAAGATTTTAAATGAACCTGACTCTCCCACCACTCTTCGTGAACGCCTAACTCCTCTCTCTAATCTCCATACTGTTACCATTCGCTATGAGGATAAGTTAACTTTGCCTCACCATCAGAGTGCCTTGTTTCAGAGGTCTTTTACTTATAATGCTGTCGTCTCTTATAATTCTTTGCCTAGAGAATTAACTACTGTCTCTAACGGTGTACTATTTAAAAAAAAAGGTATAAACAATTTCTTTTGGGAGTACAAAGTAAGTAGTTTTGCATTTTAATTTGCTGGGTTCTTTGGAAACTATTATACTAAAATGTCCATAAAGTGTCTATCTTTAATTTTATTTAGTAATTGACAGGCAGTCAATAAACGATGTTTCTTTTAAGCAAATTTAGTCAAAAGTTTTCTTATTACCATTTATGTTACTTTGTTGTTGTTCTACTTATAATTTACATTTTCAAATTAGTAGTTAAAGAAAAAGTTTGAATATCCAGTAAGAAAAACAAAACGGCCAAAATATTTCTCAACACAAAACACATATAACTTGATTGATATCGCCGCTGAAATAAACGTGAGCATTTATTGCCGTTTTTTGATGGATCCAGTGACCACTTTTAATGCTGTAATAAAACTAAGTGGCTCTTAAAACAGCCAAGAGGCAAAAACGTTACCGGACATGATCCTTCTTGCTTGTGAAGGGTCACGTGTCTATAGGGGATATGTTATATTTTAGGATTGAAAGATTGGAAGTAATATCTTGTTTTGGTTAATATCTAGTTATCTAGAAGTCCCAATAGATTTTTCGAAATGAGTGGTTCTAAATAAATTTAAAAATTATTATTAGTAAAGATGTGTATCATACGAGCGTAACACTCCTACGGTATAATGGAAAGTTATCCACGTTTTGTATTCCCCTACTTAATATACCTACCCTTTTGGATTTTCTACTACTGTATACTGTATATTTACTAAACATTTATTAGATATTCTTTCCCAGTATCGACTTTCCATTTATTAATTTAAAAAAATTTACTCAATGGTCTTCTCTCTATGTTTTATCGAAAACAAAAACATTTTCACACGCATTGCATCCAAACTATTGTTAAAATATCTAAAATAATTTGCAAAGATTCCTGCGGAAAGGACAACGATAAATACGTCAAACTGCGGACAGGATAACTAACAAGATATTTATTTAAGAGAATCAGCAAATTCTGAAACAATTACCAATGGTCAATGTGATGACCGTCACGTCGCTTCAGCGGTTGACTTGAAAGAAATCTTATCATTCCTGGGAATTATTGGCGCATTAACGACGAGCATTTTTTACTTTTTTTTTGAGTCCCACTCTATAAATTTAAAAAAAATTATTTAAAATAACACTATTTTCTTGATGTAGGCTCTATTGAAATAATTCGTGGTGTCTAAGCTGTTTGGAAAATAGTATGCCCCCAAACAATTAATTATTTACTAGTTTACAATCTAGTGTTCGATTCTCAGCCTGGGTTTCGTAGACACTACAGCACATTCTCCGTATAGTATTGCTTAAAGTACAAGACGATATCATTCAAGCAGCAGATAGCGGGGAGACATCATTTATATCAATAAATATACCTGCATCTGAGAATATTTACTTTGTTGGCAGGATTTTTTTGAACATCGAATTTAGGAACAACAATGGTAATGAAAACTATAATATGTATCTACTATTTAATAATACAAACGTCAACATATTAGCATGTCAAAGTTATTAAATAAAAACTACAATAATTAACGCATCCTTTGATCCGCATTCCTTAGACTCCAGGAAGCGGCCATCACGATCAGCCTGGGTTTTGTAGACAGTACAGCACATTCTCCATATAGTATTGCTTAAAGTACTAGACGATATCATTCAAGCAGCAGATAGCGGGGAGACATCTGCCTTGGTACTGCTTGACTATAATAAGGCATTAGACACTCTACTAGATCATCGTCTTTTATGTGCTAAACTTCATTACTACGGGTTTGCGAACAACTTTCTTTAAAGATTATCTCTCTTATCGATCACAGCGTGTACTTATTGACAGAAAATTATCTGAATCGTTAGTACTCAGTAAGGACGTACCCCAAGATTTTAGGGACTAATTTATACTTTTAATAAAGAAAATGCCTTGGTAGGGACTACAAATAGGGCAACTTCAATCCTAGAATGTGAGATGTCACTATCCCCACAGTAAACGAATACAAAAATTTGGGAGTTCTTCTGGACAGCAAACTTAGATTTAAATGTCAGGTCTGCGAGGTAGATAGTTGAAAAGTCAATTGGAATTTATATAAAAATAAGGAAATTTTGAGTCCGTCTTTCAAGCGGTCATTGTGTCTCGTTCTCTCGCATTGCAACTATGCAGATATCGTTTATGGCCCATGCCTTGATTCTCAGTCCAAATGAAGATTGCAAAGAGTTAAAAATTCATATATGTATTCGTATTATTTGAAGCCTTAAAATAAGATCTGAAGTAGAGAGTGGTTTTTCTTTCTTTAAAGCTATATCTTTTAAAAGAAAGTTTAAAATGTACTTATTTAATAACATTATTAAAACCTAACGCTCCAACAAGTATAAAGCTATTAAATTTGTATCAAAATCTAAAATTCAGTAGAAATTTCTGCAATAATCGTCTAATTTTAATACATTTGGGGTAAGAAATATTTGGTTCATTCGTAAGTTAATATAATATGGCATAGTACTGCTGCCAATTCTCTTAAATTATGTAAATCAGTAATTGTAAATTTAAGAAGATGATATAGTGTCCGCGAAAATAATTAAAAGAAAATATTGTGTCCGATATGCCACAGTAAATTTATAATATTGTAAGTAAAAAGAAATGCTGCTCTTCGCCGAGTTAAAAAAAAGACGTTTCTATTTATCTATCTAAAAGTAAAGTGAACGGAGAACGGCATTCTCCGAGAAGACTTTAAAAAATATAGACGTTTTAAGCCCTTAAAGACACATAAAATTATGTGTGATGAAGTCTCAACATCTTTTATATCAAAGTACAGATATGCCCGAAATAAACAGTACTGAAACTAAGTTGGCGGTGTTTTTATGCGTGCGCTGTCACACTCAAGTTAGCTAGTATAGACCTGTCAAGTAAACCTCAAACAAGTAATTAGTAGGGCCTAATTGTTAAAAATGGTGTTAAGTACAGAGGAGAAAGTGTTTCTGGTAGAGCATTATTTTCGCTCATACGGAATGGGCCGACATAATGGTGCAAGTTTGCTATACGTGTCTGATCAATTCACACAACGGTTTAATAAACGTTCTCCAAGTAATGCTGTAATTTTGAAGGTTATTGAAAAGTTCAGAAATACGGGTAGTGTATTGTGCCAACGAAAAGGAAACTCGGAGCGTCCCAGGACAGTTAACAACAACAATAACCATGAACGTGTTTTTGAGCAAATCTTACAAAATCCGAAAGCCAGCCAGGCAAGGACAGCGTTACAACTTGATTTAAAAAGAACTTCCTTTCAAAGAATCCTGAAGGAGCTGGGTGCATTTTCGTATGTGATTCAGGTACATCAACAACTACATCCTCGGGATTATCGCAGTAGAGTGGAATATTGCGCCAGAATTCTCGCGTTACAGTATGAAAATCCTGAATTTTTGAAAAATGTTTGGTTTTCAGACGAAGCACACTTTCACTTGTCAGGCAGGCTATGTTGTCGCATAAATCGATTTCTGGGCTTTGCCAGACCCGATGAGGTTCAAGAGGTTCCTTTACATAGTGCAAAAGTGAGTGTCTGGTGTGCTGTGTCCGGACACGGAATCATTGGTCCGTACTTCATCGACGAGAATGGTAGGCAAGTCACACTTATTCAACAGAGGTACAGACACATTTTAACACGATTTATCCCTGATCTACGTCAATTCTGTCGTGCACGTAACTTGGAATTTCGAAACCAATTTTTTCAGCAGGACGGGGCAACTTGCCATACTGCTGCCGCAATTCGTCAATTTCTTCAAGGACATTTTCCAAGCAAATTCATTTCACGATTTACTGACTTCCCTTATCCTTCACATTCTCCAGACCTCACACCTCCAGACGCATACATTTGCGGCATGGCTAAAAATGCCGTTTTCGAACAGGCACCACAAACCATCGATGAATTAAAGGATGCCGTTAGAGTATTCTTCGCAGCTCTGAGACAACCCTTATTCAATAACATGACCAGAAACTTAGAACATCGTTATGAAGTCTGTCTTGAACGAGGAGGTGCACAGTTAGAACATATAATAAAGTGTCAATAATATGTATTTTTTAAATATATAATACGATTACAAGTTCAGTACTGTTTATTTCGGGCAATACTGTATTAAGCTAAAACTATTATAAAAACCGCTTACATACAAAACAATGGATATTCTACTTTAGAAGCAAATGTCCATTGTCATTGTGAGAACTGCGGGGATTATACATAAAACCGCTGAAAGAACAGTTTCTTGGGTTTAATTATGAGAGCATCCCATCATGCTCGTGGACCTCGTTGCGTTGACCAGAATATTGTTTCAAGTTGGTAATTAGCCATTGTTATTGGGCTTTCGTTCTCACCTAAGTTACACTTCGTTCTCTTAGATAATAACTGAAAAGTAATTTCTTTAATGAAAGCAACCGATTTAATATGTAATGGCAGATTGTTTTATGTCTACCAATATTACCTTATTTTATTAATTTTTAAAATGTGCTGGAGTAAACTTTTTCTCAAAACAAATTTCGACAGTTTTCTATATTTTCTACAATGGTGATTTATAATCTTAGATTTGAACTAAAAATTAAGATTTCGTTTTATAAAAAAACTGTATTTCTTTTTTAGTTTGTTTACAGTTAGGACTTTCCAATATTACAGTTTGATTTCTAAAAACTTTTAAGTCAAATTAATCTTACAGTAGGAAAGCGCGTTGCTGCCATATATTCAGGGTTTTCCAATTAGAACGATATGATTTCAAAATGAAATAAAATTAAAATAATTTCAGATACAACAAAACGTTTTATATTATCTTAAAGTATAGTCGATAACATTTATGTTTTGAACAACACATCGTTTGAATGTCCTCCGCGACTTCGTGTACACGAGCGAATTCGACGAACCCAATTTTCGATGACTTTATGCAATAAATCGGGCGTGATCTGACGAATGCAGGGTTCAGTGTTCAACCTTAATGCATCAAGTGTTTGTGGTTTGTTTTCATAAACCTTAAATTTCAAATAGCCCCACAAGAAGTAATCTAAAGGAGTTAAATCACAGCTTCCTGGAGGCCACTGAACAGTAAAATTCCTTGAAATTATCCTTTCGTCAAACTTTTCTTGCAGCATATCGATAGTTTCATGAGCAGTGTGACATGTGGCACCGTCTTGCTGGAACCACATATCCTCCAAATCAAGTGCATCTAAATTTGGCCACAAAAAATTTCTTAACATCTGTCGATATCGTTCACTGTAACTGCATCTCCTGCCTCATTTTGGAAAAAACATGGTCCGATGATGCCACCATACCATAAACCACACCATACAGTTACCTTTAGCGGATATAAAGGCTTCTCATGAATCTGTTGTGTATTGTTTTTACACCAAAAACGGCAATTTTGCTTGTTAACGTATCCACTTAACCAAAAATGAGCTTCATCTGAAAAGATAATTTTTTTGGCAAAATTAGGATCCCTTTCAAGTTGTTCTAAACTCCAAGCAGAAAATTCTCTGCGCCGACGATGGTCCAGTGGCTTAAGTTCTTGGGTCAAAACAATCTATACGGGTGTAAATTCAAGTCTTCTTTCAAAATACGCAAAGTTGTCGTTTTTTTAATCCTTAACTCTTGAGCACGACGATAAGTTTGGATCCACTGCAACACTAGCTCTTACAGCAGCAATATTCTCAACAGTTCTCGCGTTTCGATGTCTTCTTGGTGTTTTTACATCGTGAAGAATAAAATTATTTTCAAATTTCTCAACGATGCGAAGAATGGCAAGCAAAGGAGGACGATTATTTACACCAAAGTTTTCGCGAAGTGCGCGATAAGTGTTCACAAAAGATCGTCTATTTTCGTAAAATTTTTGGATAATAACCAAACGTTCTTGAAGCGCGTATTTAGCTATAATAAATTGTTATAGTTTACTGACAATAACTGACAACTGGTGACAGGTATAACTTTATTACCATGGTTACCATATCGTTTCAAAATCATATCGTTCTTATTGGAAAACCCTTTAGTATCAAACAGTTGTATAAAGAGTATGTGAATTCTTATATGGAAAATAGGGTTTTTTTTTCTCAGTGTAGCTTTGTTAATGAAAATAATACCAACCTTTCCATGGACTTGGTATTTATAAACACCTTGGGGGTAGAATTTATTGATATTCGTCAAGAAAGTTCATCAGAAAATATAAACTTTTTTCACCTCCTGGGGGTAAAACTTTCATAAATTCCTAAAATTATAGGCAGTTATTATAGGTATCCCCCTGAAAAAATATATTAGACGCCTTTTTTCAACTCCTTAGTGAATTTTGATAAAAGGCCGAAACACGTATATTATTATTTTATTAAAGCAACTTAAATACCAATTATTAGACCTCCACCAGGTTTAGTATCTGAGATACAAAAGTTCCTATAAAAATTTCAATCCCCATTTTTACCTCCTCAAGGTTTGATTTTCGAAACTCCCTTCTTAAGAATTAAAATAATAATAACTAATAACGCGTACATATAATATCTCTATAATTAAAATAATAGAGGCTTAAAAATCCTAAAATCACCATCGTTTGTAATCTCTGATAAGTGCATAGAAAATAAGGTCTCTCTAAACAAGTATAAATTTAAATTGTCCAATGAGACTTCATTTTTCTGGTGTGCCTGATATATGAACCTAAATATAAATTCTAAATGGAATAAAAATAAATAAAAAATAATGTCAGAGCGAACTAAAAATAACCTCTATATCTCTACAGACACCGGTGAACGAGAACATTCCAAACTTAAAAGAGCAACGCAACGGTCCTGTGGCGCAACGGATAACGCGTCTGACTACGGATCAGAAGATTCCAGGTTCGAATCCTGGCAGGATCGAGAAACTTTTTTCTTTAATTTAACAGTATTGTTAGACCAAAAGTTGTCAATTGGAGGTCTTTTCGGTCTACATTAGTTTTTTCAATTGAAGTTCCCACGAATACTTTAATGGTAGCATAATAGTATATTAACGTACACGTTTTACAAAGCATCATTTTATAGCACGCGTCCATGTTAAAAAACGAGCCGCTTGCGGCGAGTTTTATAACGGGACAAGTTCTTAAAACTGCTTTATATAACACGACCGCTATACTATTTTTTCTGATTTGTAGTTTTTTTAATAAAAAACACATATTTAAAAAGAAAATGAATCCTTCAAATTTTGTAAAGTTTTATGTCTAAATTTTATGTTGGTAATACTATTTTTTAATCATAGTAGCCTCTGGACAACAAAAATTATTTTGCGAACTGTAATTTTTTGATTTATTGACCCATTTTCACCACGAGATTCTAAAGATATTTTAGCGATATCAGATTTGAAATTGGACGGAATACGTTGTGTGATCCTAGTACATTCGGTTCATATACAGAGCGTTCGGAAATTCGAGTGATTTTGCAACTTTTTTTCGAATTTCAAAAGACGTGATTTTACGTCACGGCATTGCAATTTAGTATAGGGAAGATGGAAAATTCAAATAAAGTTGAAGTTAAAATCGACATTGGAAGGTTAGTAGATTGAATTTTGGATAGGATTTGGCAGAAAATGATAGCTTGAAGCATCTACAAAAGATTGATTTATAGATTTATGCAACCAACAGACATGACTGTTCTCCACACAGAATAAAAAAGTAGGTTATCAAGCTATTTTTCCTCTGCGAAAAATGGGTTTTCTCATAAATCACAAAGGCCGCGCAAGTCAATGAAATAAAACATTTAAATGTTACCAACATCAAATAAAGAAAACACGCGTATCGAAATAGCTTCATTACGATACGCAAATGCGTATCGTAATAGATTTGTTATGATACAAAATTAGAAAAACCCCTTTATATCATAGTAATAATAGTCACCATTAACCGACTTTAGCCATATTTTTATTATAAAAATTTTCAATCACTTTTAATCGCTTTTAATTTAAGGTCCAGTACACGACCGTGCAAATTTTTTATTTAAAACATGAACTTGTATTTCATAGGTATACTATGGCGGCCAAAAAATACTGGTACAAGAAAGAAAATTAATATTATATTATGTTGCTCTTAGACTATTAGTATTATCAAAACCTTTCGAAAAGGTGAAGCGGTATCTATAATTCCTCCTTGTTCTGCGCTAGTATACGAGGTAAAGATAAAAGTTTTTAAAAATGCACCGTTGCTATCGATGACGACTTGAAAATTCTGGAGTTATTTCTTCCCGTGCTTTAAGTATCTTCTGTCGGAGTTCCTCTTGGGTTCTCCGTGTCGGTCATGCTTATTCATGCTTATTCAAATATTTTGTAATTTCTCCCCAAACGTTCCCAGAAGGATTAAGGTGTGGAATCATTGAACTCCACAGTAAGAAGTTGACGTTATTTTCATGGATAAATCCTTGAACAATTATTGCCTTGTGGATTGTTCATTATCGTGCTAGAAGATGTAATGTTCTTCATATACCACTCCAACCGATAGAATCATGACTCGAAGAAGAATATCTCGATAAACTGCAGCAATCAGTTTTCCCTGAATAATTTGCAAGACTCCTGGGCCCCTAGAAATAATCCAGCTACAAATAATAATCGCAAAACGTCTACTGTGATTAGTTTTAATGGTATCTATATTTCTTGTCAAACCGCATGTTTCAAATTTTCTTAGTCTGAAAATATTACTTATTTCCATAAATGACTTTGGTTGATATAATTAATTGTTGGGCTACATGCTTGTTCCATTGCACATGAAGAAAAAATAATAACTACTTGTTATGTTTCACAAATTTAATCAGTTTTCTGACACGTGTTTCGGCCCTTGCGGGCCATTGTCAACAAGGAGTACAAGAAGATACTAGTATCTGTCGGGAAATTGATTAAATTTGTGAAACATAACAAGTGCTTGACTAGCAAATGCTATAAGTAAAAGCAATTGCTAGATCTGGATATGAATAAAATTTTGAAGCAATTGCTGTTTTTCTTACACTTCTGTAGCAAATGCTTATTCAACACAAGTTCAGACGTGGCTTATCCACTTGTTCAGATTATACATTTTATGCTCAGTTTGGTGCCTAATTTGCAAAAGAGTTTACGTAAATACAACAACGTTGGTCTATTTATTTAGTACAATAGTAATCTGTTACGTTTTTGTGGAAAATAGGAAACTTATATTTGTGATATGGCAGATTTAAGCGAAAACGAGAAAAGTGACGATAGTGATGAAGAAATTCTCCAAAACTGCATTTATTACAGAAGTGTATGTCTTAGTAGTTTGGTGAACACCTAGTTCTTCACCTACAGAATTTTAAAAGCCCTGATCCGACAATTTCCGCAGAAAGACTTTAATCTTATTTAAAGGCGATAGTGCAGCCCCTCGCCTGCTTTACCAGTATCAGTCAAAAAATAATTTGCCAACCACTCAACATTTTCGCATTCAAATCGATATAACTTTCTGAAATCATCATATATGCAATGTAAATAACATAAAAAGACTAAAGACACAATTACAAGAGTCAGTCCAGGCAGCTCTAAGAGCCGCAGATCGTTGGTTAGGGAACCCAAACCAATGAAGACAGAAGAAAATGTTTCCTTTAATAATAGGGATAATATTATTTGACAACTTGTTCTTGTTACCTATATTTGTCCATGAGATTACAGCGAATTTCTTTGTCCCAGTATTTTTTGGTTGTAATGGTACCTACTGCCATCCATTTAATTCAGGTCTTAGTTGCTGGTTACTTAAATTAATTACGGATGAAAGTCATCTTACACAAAGAACACAAAGATCTTATCAAGTAACGTAAAAACGAACGCAACCACAAAGGCTTGTCTTGCTTTGACCATCACCGACAACACTCCTTCAAGAAATCTGTGCGGTTGCTGTCATGCACCATTATAATAAAACAGACGAATAAAAAAAATTGCACAACGGATTTGCATTAGGATCAGAGACAGACAATTCACAATATTCACACAATAATGTAGAAGTGGGTATAGGAACACCTTATTCGACATTTAATCTGGCTACCCTTCAAAATTGAAATTAAATCGGACAATAGAATATATCAACTCGCAATATATAAAGAAGATTATAACGGAGTGAGTATCTGATGGCCAAGCCCGCGTCTTACCGCTGCTGGTAATATATCATGGTCATTTTATTTTGATGGGTCTTCAAGTATTTTTATTTTATTTTTTTTAAAAAGAAGAGGTACTTATTATATTTCGAAAGTAGTGGGATATAATACAGAAAATGTGATTCTAAATTTTCAATTTTTATATGTAAGTATATTAAATCAATAGAACTAAAATCTGGAAAGAATACCAACAAAATTCACGTTTAGAAAACTATTGCTTGACGGAAATGGTTTTATTTAAAAACCAGCGCGGTTTTATGCTAAACAAAAAATAGTCTCCCACAGAAAATAAACCCTGACCCCCGCCAACGCTGAAACATTTGCCGCTAAAGGCGGATTTATATGCGATCAGCTCAATTATTGTGCCACTATCCACTGTTTTGCGAGGTACTTCTATTTGTTGCATGCTAACGGTAACAATTAAACTAACAAATAAGCCGTGTAACTGGGACCTCACGAGGAGAAAATAATAGCTTATCAATTTACAATTTTCACGCTGCGATGTGTAGTTTGCTGAGAAAATGTATTTAAAAACCGTTTTCGATTTTAAAATGATGTAAGATTTTTCTGTATTATTTCATTTGTTATATAGCGATTAATCAAACATTGTCTTAAAACGTTCAAAAAATGTTGCAATTCATCTTGTTTCAACCACTACTACCACACTTTTTTCCACTACTTTATCCAAAACACACGATGATTTTTCCATTATAGCATTTTATAATATACAACACATTGCGAAATACGATATTTATATTATACACGACTTTTCCTGACCCCTTAGTTCATAAAAAAGCGGATGAGTGGCTTTTCTCACAGCAGGAGGACGCAGGACGTCCGGGCCGTAGAGTCTCGACCTCGGGTCAGGAAGACGCGATCCGAAGGGGTCAGTGGTCAGCCAAGCGCGTGGGAGTTCTCGCACGGCTTCCATTGTTACCCGCGACCCATTCTCCTGCTGATGGCTGCTCGGGTTTCTGTGAGAGGCAGCATATATGCTATTGTGTACAGGAACGGACTTCGAGTATTACAAAATGATAAAACATAAATTATTATGTAGTTCGACGAACGGCTCAACAGCTAATGAAAGAATGCGGATTTGAAAAGTACCTTGCTGTATAAATATTTTCTTATATTTTTATTTAATTGAACACTTTATATAAATATACAATTTATTATTTGGGATGTCTTATATTCCACTTTTCGTTAAAATACTGTTAAAACTACGTTCTTAAGCATGTTATCACCCAGACGTTGCTGGTACCAGCAATGCAAGCGTACCTACTGGATAGAGGACGGCTCGCAGGAGTCTAGAAAATTAAAAACCTTCATAAATTTGATGTTTACGCAGTATGGGGCTTGTCTCCTGCATCAAGCTCTTAAAGGCTTTACAATAAGTATACAGGGTCCTGCAATAGTGCGTCAGGCTTCCATAGCTCCTATACCAATTTAGTTAGGAATTTCATTCAAACGCTAACTTATACTGTATCATACGGGGTACTTCAGGAAAATATTTTTTCATATACAGGGTGGCCCAAAAAAGTGTGGTCATAAAAAGTTGTGATTTTTTAAAAGGCATACCCCATATTTTTTGCATATTTAGAATTATGCTATCGTCCTTTATAAACGCTACAAATTTTGTTTGATTTGCTTTGGTACTTTAAGACCAATTAATTAAAAACTAAAAAAAAATTATTTTGAAGTCGTGGAAAAAATATCAAAAAAAAACAATCTAAAATTAGTTTTTCAACCACGGTATTAAGTGAGTTTAATGACAAGAGGTTTAAAGGTTCTATGAATCGAATAGTATTTATTTATTTTATACAGGGTGTTCACAATAAGGTTTCAAAAATGACACATTTCAAACCTATTTTCCTCAACTTTTTCAAATGGAACACCCTGTATATTATTTCGGTATTTTATATAAAATATACAAGCAATTTTTTTTTGTTGTTGAAGCATATAAGTTATTTCCAGCCGTTTTCGAAATAAGTGCAAATTTCATAAATCATGTTGATTAAACAGAGTTTATTTTTAAAATTAAGCGTAGGCGACTAGACTAATAATTAAAAACTACAGTAATTGTTCAAAATGTCTTCCATTTTGTTCTGTACACAAGCCAACATGCTTTCCAAAAGATCTGTTTACTTCCCTTAACATTTCAGGGGAAATGCTAGCAAACACGTCCCTTATCCTTTGCTGCATATTATTAGCAGGTGTAGGTGGATCATTATAAACAATTTGTTTTACGTGTCCCCATAAAAAAAAGTATAGTTTTGTAAGATCCGGCGATCTAGCTGGCAGGAGGGTCCGTTTCTACCGATTTATTGGTTCGGAGAGGTATTATCAAGATAATTTCTCATAATTTATTCGCCCGATATTACACCTTTTTAAAATGAATTAAAGAACATGTCAAACAAAGTATAAGAATCCATGTTTTATTTCAAAGCCTACTATGGGTTTTAGAGATGAACCTTCCTAATGAACCTCTTTGCTGGTATTGCAATTGAAATGTTAAAAGGAAAATAAACAGATCTTTTCAAAAACATGTTGGCTTGTGCACAGAACAAAATGCAAGACTTTTGAACAATTACTGTAGTTTTTAATTATTAGTCTAGTCGCCTACGCTTAATTTTAAAAATAAACTCTGTTTAATCAACATAATTTATGAAATTTGCATTTATTTCGAAAACGGCTGGAAATAACTTATATGCTTCAACTACAAAAAAAATTGCTTGTGTATTTTATATAAAATACCGAAATAATATACAGGGTGTTCCATTTGAAAAAGTTGAGAAAAATAGGTTTAAAATGTGTAATTTTTGAAACCTTATTATGAACACCCTGTATAAAATAAATAAATACTATTCGATTATTCGATTCATAGTACCTCTAAACCTCTTGTTATTAAACTCACTTAATACCGTGGTTGAAAAACTAATTTTAGATTGTTTTTTTTGATATTTTTTCCACGACTTCAAAATAATTTTTTTTTAGTTTTTAATTGATTGCGCTTAAACTACCAAAGCAAATCAAACAAAATTTTAGGCATTTATAAAGGACGATAGCATAAATCTAAATATGCAAAAAAAATATGGGGTATTCCATTTAAAAATTCACAACTTTTTTTACCACACTTTTTGGGCCACCCTGTATATGAAAAAATATTTTCCTGAAGTACCCCTTATGATATAGTATAAGTTAGAGTTTGAACGAAATTCCTAACTAAATTCGTATAGGAGCTATGGAAGCCTGACGCACAACTGCAACAAATCTTCGATTTTTCCTTGTTGCGTCCCTGCATCTTCAACTCTTCCTCAAGACGTAAAATTAAACGCTTTATATCGGACATGAATAAACTCCTGTGCTACTCATTGTTCTCTGCCTGTAATATTGTAATTACTGCTACCTGCTTTGAAATGCGATTAATAATATGTTATTTACATAAATGTCGTTTGGTAATAAGGAAACTAGTCAAAAGGCCCAGAGTCAAGAATTTATAATAAATATTATACGGTACTGGTTAATAAGTGTTAGAGAACCGGTAATTTAAAAAATAATAATGATTGCTTTAGTTTGACACAATCAGTATAATTTGTTCGTAATAATTGCCCGCCGAATAAACAAGATTATTCTGCTTTTTTATTTTTTTTTTGTATTAGTTATCAATTACCATAAATTCTTAATAAACATTTACCCGAATTTTCGGAATTTTTGAAAAAGCTTTTGCATCATCTTTTTTTACAATGCTTTAATTGGTTGGATGTCTTTTATTTTTAGTATTAATTACCACTAAATGAATTTTTTGATTAAATGACTGAATTTTTCAAATATTCGTGCATTTCCAAATCAGACAGGCGAAATACAGCTATAAATTATGGATAATTGGGTATTGGCCAATAATAATAAATTCTACTTGAGACCAACTTAAATGTCATCAGATATATATGGCCTAAGCACACGACCTAACGAAATTTTTAACAGATTATTTATAATTTTATGGGAGAGATGTGGGTAAATATAATTAAAATGTTTTATGTTTGAATTATTACTAATTGGTTATGAAATAATTAATTTTTAAATAATAATATTTTTAAAGGGTAGCAATTTTACATTATGCAATACTACGTTGTGCATTATTAATATAGGCCAGTGCTGAAGCGTTTGAAAATGGTAAGAAGTGAAAAAAAATAATAGTAGGATGAAACCCATTGAAAAAAAAAGAGAATATAACAAAAATGAAAGAAAAAATAATTTACGGGCGATCCGAGGTCGGGAACGGGGGTGGGTGGGGGGGGGGGGGGGGGTTAAGTGTAAAAAACGTGCGTCTCGTCTCGATTTCCGGCAAACCTACAAGTCCTATGGAAAAATGTTAAATGGCAAAGTTGTAGGTAATAAAAAGATTTACAACTTTCGTATTTACACTTTTTTCAGATAACCTCTAAATTTATTTGAAAAATTCAAATAACCAAGTTTTTGGTCTTTTATTTTTATCTTTTACAAACAAATTTTTTTATACACGAAATTTGGTGAAAACTTACCTTTTTATGTCCTAAACACACTGTAATTTTTTTGATTCCAAATATTTATTTTTTAACCTTATTTTGACTTCGAAAAAGCAACCTAATTTTCAATCGAAAATTCTCACGTCAAAATATCTGCTTTTTTAAAAAAGTCGGTGGGCTTTTTGTTCGTTGAAATCTCTACTTTCTGATGGTGTAAAAATATATACATTACTACGGTAAATATTCTCAATTCAATTCAATTCCCCTTTAAATCCTACCTTTAATTATATTTAGATCATATATTTAAGCATGTTTTTTGCGATCTTTATGTTTTATGGATTTGTAATTTTTTTGTTTATCAATGTAACATGGAATCTTACGTTTTTCAAGTAATTAAAGTATAAATTTTAATAAATAGCTCAAAATTGTACATAATGATTAAAAAAAAAATTTCGGATTCGAGTTTTTTTGCATTTTTTGAGAGCATTTACCATAGTAATGTATATTTTTTTACACCATCTGAAAGTAGAGATTTCAACGAACAAAAAGCCCACCGACTTTTTTAAAAAAGCAGATATTTTGACGTGAGAATTTTCGATTGAAAATTAGGTTGCTTTTTCGTTATTAAGTCAAAATAAGGTTAAAAAATAATAAATCAAAAAAATTACAGTGTGTTTGGGACATAAAAAGGAAAGTTTCACCAAATTTCGTGTATAAAAAAATTTTTTTGTAAAAGATAAAAATAAAAAACCAAAAATTTGGTTATTTGAATTTTTCACATAAATTTTGGGTTTATGTGAAAAAAGTGCAAATAAAAAAGTTGTAAATCTTTTTATTACCTACAACTTTGCTATTTAACGTTTTTCCATAGGACTTGTAGGTTTGTCGGAAATCGAGATAAATCGTTTTCTACCCTTAAAAACTCTCCCCCCCCCCTCCACTTGCAGAGGTTTTTTTATAGCCTGGTATATCATAGATACTTCGAAATAAAATTCTGCAAAAAATCCTGCAGTTGAACAACATACTAAAGTATACTAAGGTATAGCTTCAAGATCGATTTTGCGTTATTATCAGGATCTATGATAAGAAATGTGGAAATTGGCAACCTTCCCCTATTGCTCTGAATACTCACAGTATTTCTAAAGTTCTGTTGGGGGTGTACTTGTTTTATATACTGTATTAGTTCCGACTGGCAGTTGTTATGAAACTTGGCCTTAATCATAATAATACTTGCTTGCTACGGTTAATAAAGCAATTATACTTACCACCAAAAATCAGTACTATAGTTCTCAAAAATTTGCAAGCATGCACGGAAGAAATGTTACAAGCAGCAAAAGAAGCATATATAAGTGCATTTATTTCCTAAAAAAGGGTTGCAAAAGAACTAGGAACAGATGAGTCTACTTCACGAAAGCAATTAAAATCAGGACACGGTGTTCAAAGTTTGGGAAGTTTTAAATGTATTTTCACAGAAGAAATGGAACATCAACTTGTACAGCACTGTCAAGATCTGGACAATCGTTTTACGGCATTACTTTGAAAACACTAAGAAAAATTGCATATGAATATGCAGTTTTAAGTTAAAATTAAAAAAAAAACAATAACTAATCATATTATGTGCCCAGGATGCAATGAACAATATATAGACCCTCCAATTGAAGAATGGATTCAGTGCAAGGACTGCAAACAGTGGTGGCACGAAGATTGTACGTCATATGAAAAAGTTGGACATTAATCGGACTTTTACCCCACATATGGGGCAAAAGTTTCATTTTGTATTTTGTCGTATGTTTATTTTTTTATTAGTTTAGAATTCTTTATTTCAGTCTAAAATATGTTGTTTTGTATAGCAAATAGAATAACCCTTTAAGTTATTTACAAATAAAAATTGTTTTATGGCTTGTTATTTTTATAACCAAATTAACCCTTAACTGCGTCGTTTTGCCCCACTCTACTCTACCTAGGTATTATATAAATAACACATTCTGTCGAAGTACTTCCAAAAGATCTCCGGTATAACAAAATTTGATCGTACCTCGCAGATATTTACCAACAACACTAACCGAGAAGAGAAAGTCCAATTCTGAAAAGTAAAAACTGTGAACCCGGGTTAGGGTTTGCAGTTTCCGCGTGTGGAGACCTCTCTGTAGATGATTCCCATGGTCGCTAATCGCACTATCTAAAGACGTGCCTACACGTGGCTGCTTATATCGGCCGGTCATCGCGGTCTCTTCTTTGCCGACTCTCTTCCGACAACCGAAAGAAGATTTTCAGGTCTTCGATACGTGGGTGTTGGTAATGAGGCACCAAATTTCATGTCCTACGTCTTGTTAGGCCAGTTGTAGATCTAGTTGAGATATGTGTTCTACAGTAGTTAATTTGGTACTTTCTGGCTACTTTAATCTTGATAAAAATGAAATTTCAACGGGAAATTTTATCCTGAGACTTGTAGCGAAGCTATTTTTACACGTTAGTTATTGTATATTAATTGATCGTCAAGACTAGACTACTGAATTAACTTCTACCTACAGAGCGCTTAATCAAATGAATATTTGTATGATAATTGGTCAGTGAAAGATTCACGAATATAGTTTGTTCTTCTTTATTTAATGTCAAACCAGTTGTAGATCTACTTAAGATATGTGTATTATAATACTTAATTTGGTACTTTTATAGCTATCACGATCTGTAATCTTGATACAAATAACATGTCCGGAGAAAATAGTTTATGCAGAAAAATGTAAAACAATAATGAAAATTGAGTTTTAGAAGCAAACTTTAAATTTAATTGAAGAAGTAGTCCATGCTTAAAGTTGAGTTCAAAGTATAGGAAAGAAAGAAAAAACTAAAAGTCTTCCTCCCCAAAATTTAATAGGGGAGGCCCGGGCAAAGCGGATGTGTTAAGCAAAAAAAAAATATTTTCTTTATTAATTATCGATTTCTAATTAAAAAAAAAATCTGTGGCACTGGGATTTATCTGGACTTCAAAATTAAATAAGTTATTACATGATTTTTTGTCCGTTTTGCTAAAAAAATTTTTTTTTCAGAATGTATACATTTTATCCGCTTTGCCCAAGTACCCGGGCAAAGTAAATAACAAATACTTTTTATGTAGGAACAACAAAATATATTCTAATGATGCATACAAAAGTAAAAATATAAAGAATAATTATAAAACACATCAAAGTAACATATCTTATTAACTACAAAAGTCACAAAAAAATAGACCACGCCCACTATAATTCGTGCAGCGTTCGTGCGCCCAATTTTGACATCCACTGCACTGGATCCACTCTTCTCCAGTTTCTTCAAACGGTTCTCCACACGCCAGACAGTCGTATTATTTTCCAGAATTGCTGCATGTAGCTTTACTGGGTATTTTATGATCACTAACTTTTTTCTTCATTTTTTCATCAATAAGCTTTTGTGAATAAGGATTTAGCTATCTATCTATCCGCTTTGCCCTAGTCACTTTGCCCGGACTGGCATCTATTAAGGGCGACCCTTTAATAAAATATATTTCAAGGTTGTGGCGTCGCATAAACATTATTACACAAATCTAACCCAATAGAAGCAACAATAAAAAAAATACAAAGCTATTTTACATCAGTAATTTCAACTAATTTATTTAACTTACCTTACAGTAATAATTTTAACACAAAATTGTAAACATATTCAATGGTAGCTACACCACGTTCTGTTTACCTTGTCGCTTGGCCTGCACTGGTTTTTTTTTCGGCTAATCATGCTCTTTGACAGTATGCAAAGTACTAACCGCCATCTATCTTCGTTAACGATTATTCGCTTTGCCTGGGCAATCCGCTTTGCCCGGGCCTCCCCTAGAACATAGATGTTCTTTTAGGGGTCTCTACATGTTTCGAACGTAGAAACTTTCATCATCAGGAGACAGAAAGTTATGTAGTGCTGATGGTATTAGCAGAAGAGAAAATGGTATAGAACCTCAATGGAGCTTTTATAGCATTAAAAAATTGTAAAGTAGAAGTGACATGTTTAAAAAGTTGAGAAAAGTAAAAACATGCTAAGCATGTGGTAAAGGATGTCTAAACAACTAAACCAAAATGAGGAAGAGGAAAAGACCTTCTAACGAGAAGGTATCGAGAGTATTTTAATTACTTTTGTATAAAAACTTTTTCTTTGTGTTAAAGACATAATATTGCTAATTTTTAAAAAGTTTTTTTACAAAAGTAATTAAAATACTTTCGATACCTTCTCGTTAGAAGGTCTTTTCCTCTTCCTCATTTTGGTTTGGTTGTTTAGACATCCTTTAGCACATGCTTAGCATGTTTTAACTTTTCTCAACTTTTTTAAACATGTCACTTCTACTCAGGGCCGATCCTAGGGTGTCGGCCGCCCGCGTTCAAAAACCTATTATGCCGCCCCTCTAAAGAATTTTTCCTATTTTAAGTAATACTTAACGTTGACGTTATGAACTCATCTACATGTACATATAAGAGTAAAATGTTAAACATTAATAAAAATGCAAACTACAAATACAATTTTATGGGAAAGACTTTATTTTTGGGCCATCAGCTAATATGTTATATTAGCGACACCTTTTTTTCTTTTTACTTTAACAAAATAATAAACTAACAAAAATATTACTTTTGAAACAAAAATAGACATTTTATAATTAGAAATGTAAAACAACAGTATTTACCAGAAAATATAAAATAACAAAAAGTGCTAAAGCATAAATCTAACGAAACGAAAAGTATATAAATCAGTCCTTCCTCGAAGACTACCTAATAATTAACTATAAAAAAAAAATTTCTGGCTTTCTGAGAAGCAAATTTGTCAGTAATTGCGGTGAGATCAATTTTTTCAGAGATTTCGGATTCAATAGAGATGATGGCCAAATCTGAAAGTCTTTCTTGTGTCATATTATTTCTCAAGTAGGTAATTTTTAATAATTTTTAATTTACTGAAACTTCTTACACCTGAAGCCATAGAAACAGGTAAGGTTAAAAAAATCCTTATTGCTAGAGAAAAATTTTGAAAACAGGGAATGAGATCATTTTTGACTAAAATTTCTAATATCTTAATTGGCTGTTTTTTATCTGGAAAAATATCTGTAAATGAAGTTATTTCATTAAAGTTGTATACCGTCTATATCTTTCACAATAGTTCCTTCCTCCTGTACCTGTAACCTAATATCTAAGTCCATGCAGGCTTTCATGAGGTCATCATTAGAACTGGTGTGAAACTCATACAGAAAGCAGAATATTGAATAGCACTCAGATAATAAGGTAAATCTTTCATTTATCGAAGAGATCGCGTAATCAAGACCTGCAAAATAGAAAGCAATGTTGAATTGCAGGAAGGGATTTAAAACTGGTTTATCACTGCCCTCGGAATCAAATAAACGAACTTTTTTTCTGAGCTTTCTGATTTGCGAGCCGCGTGCCGTCGGCCGACCGCGGCCGTTTGATTGAAAATCTTTAATAAATAAATACATTTGAAATAATTCACAAAAATATTGTTTTCTTCTTAGACGTTAATTTAAAGTTATCTTTTATAGTTTGATAAATGTCACTTTATTTTTATTTCGAGAAATTCGTAAAAAGTTTTGCTTGATTGACAGAACTATTTGCGGCCTACGGCCGCCCCTTGTTTTGGCCGCCCGCGTGCGGTGCACGCGCTGCATACCTGCTAGGATCGGCCCTGCTTCTACTTTACAATTTTTCAATTCCATAAAAGCTCCATTTATACCATTTTCTCTTCTGCTAATACCATCAGCACTACATAAATTTCTGTCTCCTGATGATGAACGTTTCTACGTTCGAAACATGTAGAGACCCCTAGAAAAACTTCTATGTTCTATAAAATTTTGTGGAGGAAGACTTTTAGTTTTTTCTTTCTTTCCTTTAAATTTATTGCTAGAGTCACACATAATTCTGTTGGCGTTGGTCTCACCAGGTAAAAACTGCCGGATGATTTAATATTTCTTTGTAATTGCCAAATCATATTATAAGTCAATAGCTTCTTTCTCGGGTAAAAACGACGGAACTCTTTTCATTTAAGTTGCATATCAAAAATCGTTTAGTATATTGTCCGTAACTACAGCCTTAGCAAATATTCATGGTTTCATTAAATTTATCTTTGAGCTTTATTGATTATCAATAAATACGTAATTTCATTATTTTCAGGCTTAATTTTATTAATGTCAAAACATGGTTTATCAGCGATATACCTACCACCTTGACCATAATAAATTTTAAAGGGGACAATGGTGCCATCATACTTTGCTCACGACCGACATAGCATAAAATATGTCAATGCGGGTAAATACGCCTGCATAAAAAGTGACCAGGCAGATAATCTAGATATATTGAACGTGATTCGTATAATAAATACATACTAGGTATATAAATATATAATGTATAAATCTAAAGCTTTAAAAAACAATCAACACCATTAATTAATTATTTAAGGTGGGATTAACGACGTCATTTTCTATCGTCAATTCGATTCGCCGAATCGTTGACGATTCGCATACGCACTACAGTGCTGTATTGATCAGAGTAGTTATTTTTATGCTTTTGGCATACGAAGAAGAAAGACAGACATATTCTGGAGCTGGTAGAGCAAGGCAGATGTTAGTCAGCCGGTCATAGTTTTGTTTACTTTCGTGTTTTGTGCAATTACGGAACCTTTCCTGTTAAAACAAACACATATTCTCTTGAATTCTTAGGAGCGATGACATCTTGTAGACTAGAAAATATCGTGTTACCAGTAAAAATTGTTCAGTTCTGAAAATCGACGTGTTTACTTTCAAGGATTTTTAGGTAAATAGTGGTTTCAAAAAACTGATATTTTTAAAGTTTCTATGCATTCGTTTACAAAAAACACGGCATACTATTCGTCAACGCCTCATTGAATAGCCCTTCCAAAATTAGATAAGTAGGTACTAATTATTTTTTTTTAATAATTGCAAGGATCCAGGAGTTACCTCTGCATTCAAGCCATTTATATGTATTTTAAACATAATTGACCTTGAAAACTGTGCCCTGTATGACATAAAAATTTGCAGAAATGTTTACATGTGACGTACATAACACTTCCGCTAATTTATAGTACGTAATTATAGGTAGGTACCTGCTACTAGAAAACGTTATTATATAGTGTTAGACCTTGTACTAAAAATCACTTAAATTAATTGGTACATTTTCAAAAAAATTTGGGAAAACCCAAAAGAAAAATGTAATATTTGACGCCCTCTACCGGCCAAACGCGGCAATTTCAAATATCCCTAATTTGGCTTGAATCGACCTATACTGACGTCAGGAATCTTCAAACGTTGCACACCTATTTTCAGGAAACCCTGTATATTGTTTGTCAAAGACTCATACACCAATTTAAATTCAAAAAATTACATATGAAAATATATTCCGACTTGACCTGCCCTGGGCGCGGTAAAATATACAGTTCCAGAGGTCAAACTTAAAAATGGTCACTCGAATAATATGGTAAACTATAGGGTTCCATTGACATTGAATAATGGTGTGCTGTTGATGGAGACGAACTAATTTTAATTATTGTTTAAATGATAAATGGATTTTTAATGAGTGCTAGCTATGGGCCGACTTATGTGCTTGCGAAATAATTACAAGCGGAAAATGTCGCCTTGGTTATTTTTGATAATTCTAATAGGTACCTACTGTAAGTAGTCTGTAACAAACAAATTCTCCAGCCGAAAAGGCCAGATCTTGTGTAAATGTTTATTTCAAGAATAATACCATTAACAATAATTTAGTTATAATTTGAAGAAATTCTCTATGCTTAAAGTTTAGTTGAAAGTATGAATAGGAAAGAAGAAAATTAAGTCTTCCTCCACAAAATTAATAGAATAAAAAAATTTTGTTCAAAGGTCTCTAGGTACATTTTTCGAACGCAGAAACATGTAGAGACCTTTGAAGAAAAAAATGTTTTCATCATTCTATTAAATTTTGTGGCGAACAGTGGCGGCGATAAGGCCTTCGCAAGCCCCGTAACGCGGGGGGGCCCTTAGCTTCGTAGAGGCCCCACTCCGCCTGCCTAACTAAAGTATTTCTAAATTTTAGATTAATATTATAAAAAAAAACAATAAAAATTAGTATTTATGTTTATTATCACATAATTTTGCGGGGGGGGGGGGGCAAAATGTTTACCGCCGCCACTGGTGGAGAAGAACTTTTAGTTTTTTCTTTCCTATTCAATTTAGTTATAGATATATCACCATGTTATATGTTCATAAAGGGTGGATTATATGCACTTAAATTCAGTCAAAATATGCGCATATATTTGTCTTTAAATTATGCAGTTATTTGCATTTTTTTACCAAATATGCATACCCTACTGGTATGCAATATTTCTTAATTTAATATAGTAAAATGAGGTGAAGAAAAACATTGGTTCTAAAAAATATGTTTATTTTTTAAAAAATGCCGAAAAAACAAAGAAAAATAAAAGTAAACAATTTTTTAACCAAAAATTGTATAAAAGGCATTTATTAGGTACCTACTAAATATTTTTCAAAATTTTCAACTAAAAAGGATTGTCTTCTATTAGTAAAAAAAAATGTTTTTCTACTCCTTACTCGATAAGTACTTCATTTTGATACTGATTTGAGGGAGGTAAGTACGTTTTACCTCCCTAGGGAGGTAAGTAAATACTTACCTCCCTAGGGAAGTACAAAGTACGCCAGCATAGAATTATCGGTGACTCTTTCATCACTTGCATTAATGCTGCACCAATCCTTGACGTCCTTGTAACACCGATTGTACCGTTCCTTCGATTTCTGAGGTAATAGAGCAGCGCAAGCTGCATTCGCAACTGCATCGATATCCATTTTTTCGATTTCTTAAAAAAAACTGACACTGACAGAACGGTTGTTTGATTATGAACATTATGAATTCCATAGCAATCAACGTGTCAACACTAGGAAACCTGTTATACATACAGGGTATTTCAGTTAGATAGCTCAAATTATAAAATTAAAAAAAAAAATTTTTTATTTGAGGAAACTGGAGTACAAAAAATATAATACAAAACTCGGGAGGCAGTATTCTTGACCATTCTCGGACTATTTTGCAAGCCCTCGCTATCGCTCAAGCGCAAACTATGTCCTCGACTGGTAAGTATCACCTGCCTCCCTTGTAGTGTAAATAACTATTATACAAAGAGAAGCTTCTTTTAACATCTACTGATATAATCGGACAATAGTGCAATTTAGGAAGCAAAATATAAGGCCAAGCTACAATTTTCCATCATTACAATTTCGTTAGATGGTTTACCCTCGTAAATACTTTTAAATGCAGTTAACTATTTAAATCCTTCATTCTTTTTTACAGTTACATCCAATTTGTTCCTTACATGACCTCCTACTTTACCGGGAATTTTATTACATTTAACGGAAAAAGTTTCAACAATAGTAATTGGGTCTCTTAAACTCTCTCTCACACTGAAAATAATGAAATCTGTCGACAAACTAAAACAGAAATATGTATTACAAATCAATATAAATACAGTTTGTTATGCAGGTAATAACAAAGCATTATTAAGTAACCATAAACAACCCCTAACAATATACCTGCAAACCCCGGAAACCCCCAATAAATGTGTAGTACCGAAATGGACATTAAACTTTTAACGTTTTAAACTTTTTGATAATGCCGAAAAAATAAAAATATGCTCTTAAAATAATAATTTATGAAAAATATGCATTTTATTATAAAATTGACAAAATATGCAAAAAAATGCATATATTCCGCCCTTTAATGATCAATTTTAGATTGAAAAAAAATAGGATTTTTGATGACTCTTCCAATATACCACTGATAATAAATAAATCACCAAGTATTTTAAAACTATACATGTAATATGTATATTTTTTACCAAAGTTGACCGCCACGACTGACTCGTCCCGTATAAAACAGAAAAACTTCCTGCCGCTTTGTACCTTTTTGAGCATGCAGGCCACGTTTAGCGGACTCACCACAACAATTTAATTCCGATCGTATCTCCACTCGTTTGTTTTCTATTAACTTTATTTCAGTTCAAAGTTGGAAACCGTGAATGGGGGACAAAACTAATTGGTTTTTTAGCTGGTCCTTTCATCCTTCCTTTTATAGTGTCAAATTCAGGATTAGTATTGCCTTACTTAACTTTTAAAACCATCTAGTGGTTTGCTAGACGTTTTTATCGCTTTCTGGTCATTCACTATCCCCATCTGATTAAGTTTTTTTAGTTCCTTTGAGCGTTGGTTTTTGTTAGTATACACGAGACAAACTGAAACATAAAACGACATAATTCTAGATCATCCGGCTCGAAGGACCAATATACATAGTGTGTCCACGGATAGAGTTTGGAAGAGGAAAAACTTTTTTATTACTAGGTATAGAAGAAAAAGTGATTCTTTATAAAAACATCTGCTTGAGCTGAAACTATAATTTCGAATATCAGATTTGCGATTGTTATACAGAGCTTGTCACAAACAACATTTTTACTTTATAGGATTTTTTTTCAATTCTAATTCCTTGATTTATTAAATGAATTTTGCTTGTGCTGAAACTTTAATTTCAAATATTACATTTGTGATTAATATACAGGGTTCGTCAGAAACAACATATTTAGTTTCTTGGATTTCGTTTACAATAAATTTACGTAAAAACAAACAACTATTGTTGCTTTTTTATTTTTGAAGATGATTTTATATCTATATATGTCATATTTCTTCAATTCAATCATAAATTATAAAACTTTTATTAAACAGTGATACCACCAAGTTAGCGCATAGTTCAACTTGACATCTAAATTCCCGATAACAGTACCTACCTAACTTGCTGTAAGTATTGAGATATTTGCAATAACTACTCTTATTTTCTCTTTCAAGAGATCAAGTTATTATTGAAATTGGTTTTATACACATGTGGCTTCAGATATACCCATAAATGGGCCCTGTTAAGCAAAAAGCAACCAACCCTCAATATGTAAATTTGGAGTAAATTAGCATTTAATTATTTTCCTAATTATTTAATTTTCCATAATTTTTTTCAAAACTATAACTTAACTATCCAGTAGTTGAATTTTAATGTAGTTTTATTATCGTAAGATCAAAAAAATCATATACATTTTCACCCAAAAAAATTAGATATATTGAGGGTTGGTTTTTTTTCACTGTTCAACAAATTACAAAAAAAAATACGCTTTTTTAAAAAAATGTTTTAACTTAAATTATATTGTTTACAAAATCATCATTAGGAAACCTAGATAAATAGTGGAACACATCGATTCTGTTATTGATGCATTTCACAAATTTTCATCTTCAATATTAAAATCAAGCAATTCTATGTCAAAACCATCTACATCCTCGATTCAGCACAATTATACCAACCCACTTGGTTGGCAATCTTTGAGAATTAAATTAACAAATATTGATCACACAACAATCCAAGTGGTATGGTTGTTTTATGTGAAACCTGAGAAGTCCTGTTAATGAACAGGAGATAAGTGGGAAAGCATTTTTCAAGGTTAAAATGTATGGGATGGCTTGGTAGCTTTCTGCAGAATGTAGTATGGACATTTCTAGACCAGAATATGATATTATCTCGTATTTAAAAAATGTGTGGGTTGGTTGCTTTTTGCTTAACAGGGCCCAAATGAAAGTCGATAATTGTGAGATCGGGACTCCTACGTGCCAACTGATTTGGACCATAGGTACCTACCAATCCATTTGTTCCCAAAGTGTAGATTTAACCAATCATTAAAAGAAATTGAAAATTAGAATTGAAAATAAAAATCCAAAAAACAAAAACTGTTGTTTCTGACGAACCCTGTAGAGTTCTCGTAAATCTAATAATTGAAATTGTAGTGTCAACACTAGCAAAATTTATTTAATAAATCAAGGAATTGGAAAAAAAAGATCCAAAAAATTGAAAATGTTGTTTGTGACGAACCCTGTATAGTAATTGCAAATCTGATAAACGAAATTGTAGTTTCAGCACAAGCAGACGTTTCTATAAAGAATGACTTCTATACCTAGGTACTAATAAAAATGTTTTTCCTCTTCCAAATTCTATCCGTGGACACACTGTTGTAGATAAGACTATACGATTATGCGCCAATTAAAAATATTACAGAGCTTTTTGCTAATAAATGATATGAAATAGAAAATCATGTAGAAGGAATTAAAATAAAAAAAATAAAGGACATTGTGCCTTTATCTTCATAAAGGTTTAACAATATTAATAAATTTCTCTTTTGGCAAATAAGCAATTATTATTATTCAGTACAGTTTACATCTTGCATTAAACTTTAAGAGCCATTGCTAGAGCCAACAAAATTATTAATCTACCATTGAGTTGTAAATTGCTGAGTAATGAAAAAGGAGAATTAGCCAGTTTTATTTTCAGCAGTAACTATCAGTGATCTGTACTTCTACATTTTAAAAATTAAATTAAAATGGGATTAACGACGCCATTTTCTATCGTCAATTCGATATGGCGGACTGTTGATGATTCGCATACGCACTGCAGTGCTGTGTTGATCAGAGTAGTTATTTTTATGCTTTTGGTATACGAAGAAGAAAGACAGACGTATTCTGGAGCTAGTAGAGCAAGGCAGATGAAGGGTGCGGAAGTTAACCCTGCATTCAAGCCATTGATAGGTCTTTTATACATGATTAACCTTGAAAACTGTGCCCTTAATGAGCTAATAACTATCATAGGAGTAAAAGAGTTTGCATAAGGAATCGCGTCAAAAATAAACAAGTTTATAATCGATATCTGGTACCTTGATGTAAACACACAAATTTTTACCTCGTATTTCATTTATGTTAAATTATATTTGTTCGTTGTTATGATAAATTACACGGTCGTATCGACAAAACTGACCATTGTTTCGCCCACGGGGATCTGGTAATAGAATACAAACAATTGCGAAGGTGGAAGGAAAACGACCAAGCCCTTTAAACAAGTCTCGCACCGCCTTGTTTTCGTGCATAATTATTTTGATCACCCGGGTTGTCCATTTAAAAAGCTGGCCATGCCTTGTATGGGAATTTTTTGCACTGCAGTAAGCATCAACGCTTGATAATGATTTATTGGGTTATCATCATTATACCCATATCGATGAAGAAAAGAAGACTTGTCCATTATCCAAGTCAACGTTTTGGCTATTTGCAGTTTTTCTGTTCATTTCTGAAAAATTAGTACCGACGCAATTTAGTTTTCTGCAGTTGCTATGATCTTTCATAATGTAATAGCAAGTTTTCCAGGTTTGGTATATACTTTCTGGCACCACTAACGTTTAGTTTTACTCTTGATCTGTTTAGGTTGCAAGACAATTGACTAAACTTATTTTGCATATAATTATCTATTATATTTCGCTATACTCGTCCAATTAGATACACAATTATGCAACGTGGTTTATTGAGATGGTGAAATTCGTCCATAGATTATAAGTCCAATACTAATGATGGGTTGTGCGAAATAAGAATCTTCTATTATTTGTAATAAGGACTTTAGTCTAATTTCCACATAATATTTATTTTATAAACCCGACGCGTTTCGCTACACAGTACCTTTATCAAGGGATTTTTACATGGAGTGAGGTACTATAATTTTAGCCTAAATATTTATATACAAATTATCTTTTTCTTAAACAAATAACTATATTAAGAGAATGCCCACAGAGTAGTTTTTAGAATATTATGGTCAATTATTGAAAAGGTTTAGTAAGGGCGATTTATTCAAATCTGTTTGGTCATTCAAAAGTAGACCCGTGTTTTTATGACGGTTAATTTCCAAACTTTCCAACAAATTAAGTTTATGGCTTTTATTTTTTTTATGAAGAATTTTAAATTTTTATAATATTTTCAGATAATTTATTTAATAAAAAATAATCTATCAATACAAACTATGTCTTAGCAAAGCTGTTGTATTAGATCATTTTCTTCAGTGTATAACCTTTTTTAACAAAATGTATCGGAAAATTCATGGATGAGTTAAACATTCTCCGATCAAATCTAGTTTTAAATACAATAAATACATAAGATCATACTACAATAGAATTTCATAACAGGACTGTCATCAAAAGTGAAATGTGAAATTGTCATTTATTTCACATTTTTTCCGGTATGACAATATCGTGTGTTCACTCAGGACATCTCTTCGTGTTTCCTGAACGGAGAATGCCCACTTGCGTGTCTGATGAGCGTCAGATCTGACGGCGATACACGTGGTCACAACATTTCTTTGGTTTTATGAATAAACTTCCTTGTGTTTCTAATTTATGTATTTAGCTTATACCGTAAACATATGCATTGTTTGACGTAAAAAGAGATTTAAAAAAAATTCTCCTTAATATTGAAGTTGTTTTAATGGACAATTTTATTAAACCTGGTTGTCTACATTAGCGTCAGAAACTAAGGATTCCAAGTATGTTCATTTAATCTAGTTGCTGTATATCTATTGTCTTTGTCCTGTTGTGACATCAACAATTTTTGAGACTGTTCCGACCTTATTAGTTATATAGAGAAAAGAGTTTTTATACCGCAATATTAATAAAGTTTTAAAATTGATCAAATATAGCTCTGAACAATTCTGCCGTGCTAAGACAAAACGTCGTAACTGATAAAAAAATAAAATTCGGAGATATTTTCGTCTTATCAATGACAATTCGAATCTTTGAATATTTGAGTTATTTGCTAAATGTTTTTCAACTAAACGGAAAAATGAAATTTATCTGATCTATCGTATGAGTTGATTGATATCCCAAATAGATAGTACTTTAGTAGAGATATTTGAAATATTGAAAGTAACGACATTTCGATTTAGAAAATATGCAGATTTTTTGCATTGACAATGACCTATCTTTTTGACAGTTGCGACTTTTGGACTTTGGATTATCAAGATACGACATATCCTCTTAGTGTTATAAAATTGTGGATAAATATGATAACAACTTACGACATACTGTCTTAAGGATATTTTGGAATATATCGTGTGAATTACAAATGTAATGTTACAAACATTGTTATCATGGGTTGAGATAGGAAAATATTTTTTTGTTCAGTGAGAAATAAAACAATGAAATGAAAAAACTTCAAATATATTATTAAGTCATTATTAACTCGAATGTAAAACAAAGAATAATTTTGAAAAATACTAACATTAACGTTAAAATAAATATTTTAGTCATCAAGATTTGTATCTTCATGATTTTCGGGCAAACTTTGCCAAAACATGATTCTACTCTGTCAAATACCCAAAGCGGTCAGTTTTTTGATCAGATTATGTTTTCTATTTACACTGATGCCTCTAGGAGATTTTTTTTTCTGGCTCAGGAACACCTTCCTTTAATGATTTGGAAGTGAGGAAGTCCAGTTCAATCGGAGCGCTCTCAAACTTTGTCTTATAGAATAATGTTCTACATCCCTTTACAAATGTTACTTTGCAAATATTAGAAAGGTAAGGTCTTGGTTTGGTTTTATTCAATTTGAATCGGGAAGAAAAATCTTTTACATTTAGAAAATCATTGTAGCTTATTTCTATACAGATATTTTTACCACTTTTTGGTTATTGAATACAATTTTTATAGTCGTCGAAGTCTAAAACCTTTCCTTTTATTTTCAAAGACTTCTCCACCATACTTGGGTCTAAAAGTCGTATGAGAAAAACATACGACAATTCGACTTTGTATGTGATAGATAAGCCATTTTTACCTTGTACTGTTGTATATTTTTTTCTAATAGGACATTTTGTTTTTGTACGAATTAAATAATACATTTCGCCTTGGTATTTACTTGATATTTGGCAAATACGACAAAATCGTTACATTATTTCGAATACTTCTACTACAGATACGACTTTTGGACTTGGTGTACTGACTGAACTAACCATATACATTCCAAATATACCAAAATTTGAAAATCACAAATTTTGTCAGTTACGACCTTTTGTCTTAGCACGGCAGAATTATACATTTTATTTCTTACTTTATTATTGAAAGATTGAGACCAAGTTATAAAAATTAGTTAGGTTAAATGTGGTAAAAAGTGCTTTTCTTCATGGTCGTATAAATATATCGTCCAGTTATCATACCGGAAATTTTAGTGGTTTCTTAATCATCATGGACGACGTAGTGGAAAAATCATCATCGCAGTAGTTTCGCATCTTTTGTGGTCCTGGGTGCGTGACATCATTTAAAAGAACAGTTAAAGACCGTCATGTTACGCTTGTTTTTATAGTTGTATTTTTTAAATTAAAAATAAGTGCACTTGTGTTCAGCAAAAATGATTTGAAAGGATATTATTGTTGCGATGGCTTTCTCAAATCAAATAAATGGTATCCTGCTTTTTTAAAGCTGAAGATAAGCAGCAACCGTAAAGTTAAACCTAAAGAATCGGATCCATCATCTCGAAAGTATTGAAATTCTTAAAATGTATTTATAAAATGTGTTAAACGAAGCAATATCTAACGATAAAAAAACATAGAGAAGCTACGTTTAAATATTTAGGTATGCAAATGGCCAATGACTTCTCACTTTTTAGATGATTTGCTTTTCTTTGGTCTGGTCTCTGTTGGCTCGCGGAATCCTGGCAAAAATAGCCTGTAGAGAGTCTGGTCAGTGTTAGAAGATTATTGAACCTGGCAATGAAAATATGAGGTTATTTTAGGTAGAAACATGGCATTGGATGTTTCAGAAAGCACACAAAGAGATCATCGTATAAAGGATTTTTGCCTGATATACAGTGACCCGCAGAAAGTGCCTAAAATGAGAGAAATGCTTTTGTTTGAATTTAATTATTTCCCTAGAATAATGCTTTTTTCGAATTTGGTTTTTATATTTTAAATTTCACGGTTCCCGGTTGGAGATAATATCGGAAAATTAAATTAATCGATTAAAGTGGACGGATTCAAGAACAACAAAGAAATTGTACCGTGCGAGCAAAAATTATTTTCATCAAAAAAGGCCTTGCATCTAAGAACGTAATGCTTAGCCGTAGAGCTTAATACCTGTTGGGTGTCCGTAACTACCTGAATTAACAATCAATCAGTTATTCCGTGATATTTGACAGTCGTTACAAGTAATTTGATTCATCGCTAATTTTTCCAATTTCTTGAACAATTCACACAAACAGCAAAAAACATTCATGGTTGAGGCGTATTTTCGAAACGGGATTAGAGTAAATGGTGAGTGGTAATACAATCCGGGTTTGTGCACGGACGATTTTCACGAACATTTTCCTAATGTTGCTTTTATTGTTGGGGATTTTTATCATTGCCTGAAAAGAACCGTGGCTGTGTTTAGGGAAGCAGGTTCTATACAACACAAAAAGGAGCAGGAAGACCATCTGTAAGAACAGAAGAACTTGTTGCAAACGTTAGTGAAATAATGCAAAATACGCCAACGAATTGTATAAGACGCCTATCCCAAGAAGTGGGAAGAACTTATGGAATATGCAGGACTATCTTAAGAAGCAGCTAAATTTATTTCCTTATAAGGTGCAAGTATTCCAAGAAATACAAGCCGCACATTTTGACAGACCCAGAAATTTCTCTCAATGGTTTACCCAAAATTTATTGGAAATAAATGATTTATTAGACCTGAAATTTTTTTCGGATGAAGGCTGGTTCCACCTCTCCGGTTATGTGAATTCTCAGAATACACGATGTGGAGTAGTTAAAATCCCCATTTTTTTGTAGAGTCTACATTGCACCCTCAAAATTGATGTCTGGTTAGCTGTTTCCCGAAGAAGAATTGTTGGTTTTCCATGACACAGTTACAGCACAGCAGTATAGAGACAATATTTTGAATCCATTTGTGGAGCAATTACTTAATGACGAACTACGTTTTGGATATTTTCAACAGGACGGTGCAACCGCCCATACAGCCGCCGAAACTATTACCTACTTACGCAATTTTTTCGACGACAGATTGATCAGTTTTCGATCAGACATTGAATTCCCACCTAGATCACTTTGTTTAACGGTTATGGATTACTTCGTTTTTCCTCATTTAAAGAACGCCATTTTTAAAACACCAGTTGAAAATTTAGAACAATTACAAGAAAGGATTATCGAAGAATGTGGTAACATTTCTCCAGAGATGCTGGTCAACACTTTTGAAAATATGAAGAGACGTGTGAATTTATGCTTGAAGCATGGCGGTGGCCAATTTCAGTAATTTATGTAATTATTTTTCTTTTTCTTTCTGTATATTCTTACTTTGTTAATTTTGTAAACAACAAAAATAAATTTGAATTTGTCTACTTATTTTATTACTCATTAGTTTGGCATATCATGTCCTAATATGAATTTGACAAAAATCGTCCCTATATCAATGAGATCTAAACCCGGCCCTACGTTTTTTAATCCAATCCCTCTTTGATGCAAATAATTTTTGCTCGCACGGTAGCATATTTGTTCGCGATACTGATAATTCCTAAATAGAATGAATCGATACACCCGAGAAAATATGCACACAGACAACTCTTTAAAAATTGCATTCAACGCGAATCTTTAAATAAATAGAGCCTTGTTCTTAGGTCTTAAATAATATCAATACATATACGTAGACTAAATTAACATCCAAACCTTTATCGTTTGGGACTGGGAGACGGTTTCAGCATAAACTACTGGCATTGTTAGTTTTGTAGTTTTACTTTTTATAGGTGGATAAATAGAAAGTTGGGTTATTTGTAGGTTAGGTTTGTTTAAACTATAGTAGCAAGGTCACATTCAAAGATAAATTCATTATTCACTGTAATCCGTACTCCCTGCCCCATCCAGCTCTTCGCCGCCTATCTCCTACAAACAATGTTGTCAACACATTTTAATGGCGTTTATAAATGATATGTGCCATCACCGCCATCTATAGTTGTTATTTTCAAAAATAAATAGTAAAATTGTTCATAAACCAGTTTAAATTTTAATGGATATGATGACTTGTTCTGGTACCTGAAACACATTTTAATAGGGCAACTGGTACAATTTTCATACTGACAATCAGTGCATTTTCTACCTTATATTATTGTCAACCTTAAGTGCCAACAGTTATACGCATACTGCAAAACAAACATGAAAAAATTGTGGGACCGATCGTAAAAAGATCAAATAACAAATCGTCGATAAAGATCGGCAGCCCATCATTACCGTTTAAAATATCGTGTTTCCTATTTTCGTCCCTTATAAAATTCGGCGAATAAAATCATTGTGCCTAAACAAAAATTAGATCATTTATAATATTTCTAAGTGACACCTCCATGGAGTGTCCGAGACGCAACGAAATGTAATTCTGTGAAAAAAATATGCAACTCATGGGCGGCTGCTTATTGCAGGGGTGTACCCAATAAGATTTTTTTCATTGAAAGTTTCACGTTTCTTCCCGATTCTCTTATTCCTTCTCTTTCGTACGAAACGTTAAGTAACGGTCCATCAATTTTAGAAAATTGATATGCCAGAAGTAGGTACTCTATTTGGACTTTGCATGCATAGATTGAAGGTACTGACAACAATTTTGGGGAAAGGGAATGTAAAGCTATAAATAAAAAGGTCATGTATTGAATTTTATCCATTTTCAACACCATGATTCAGTAAACTCTGCTATTTACCTAACGTATATACTAATAAAAAAAACATAAATATTTAAAACTACAGACTTTCGTAGATTAACTAATTTAAATACATTTGAAATGGGGATATTGAACTAGTTTACAATAAAACAATAGACTTATAAATTGATTTAAGCTTTAGTCATTACATCTTCTGACAAACCACTTATTTAAAAAAATAAATAAAAAAACATTTATAAATAGTTCTCGATGAAATTGATGTTTAAAATTAAATACTAACTCCATTAAAAAGAATGCACTTCCCCAGGAAATTTTGTATAGCAAACCAATGAGATTTTCTGACAAAGTTAGAACTACTATTAATATACATTCATAATGCAGCAAGTTTCAAAAAATTTCATTTTCGGACTTCCATTGTCTTTATTTTGTTACTTTACACAACGCTTCGGTTAGTTATAGTATCTCAAACCGTTTTCAAGTGTAAACTACTGTCTTAAATACTATCCATGTGCAATGAAGCTTGATGACTCCGCCTACGTGCTTATTGAAATGTCAAGTTCGAGCTGTTGTTTTGGACAAGAAGAAGCTTCCAGATATTGGGGATATCTATACTTGGTTTACTAAATATATGGGTATTTTGATTCATGAAAGCTGCTTCTTTGAATTTTCGTTTTCTCCAGTGCTGTTCCGTGTCCAAAACCTTAACTTCTGACCACTGTATATTAATTATGTTGGTTGGTCCATACATATTCCGCTGTACCTGATCTCGAAGTTTCACCTCTTTGAGTATGTTTCTGATGTTCTTTAACTCGTACGGGAAGAGGTCTTTTTGTGTCTCCAATGTTCGATTCGTCACACTCGCAAGGAATTTGATAGATACAATTTTTTGTGTTTTTATTACGGGGGGTTTTACGGTTGTTCCAACAAAATTTTCACTGATGGCTCAACCACTTATTAATTATTGACTCAATCCAATTCCTCATTAGCTCAACCAAATCGTTTTCTAGCTCAATCAAAATTGTTCATTGTCTTAGCCATATTGTTTGGGTCACTGGAATTGTTTATTGGGTAAATTTTAAATTAGGTATTTGCTGTGTCCATGTATAGGTACGAAAATCTATCACATCCTAATCCGTCCCTGCCAAATGTTAAGCGTGGTCAGTACTATAGCGGCACAACACAAATACACGCAACCCCTGCATCTGATGGATGGACCATTCGTCATAACGTAGCCCGCATTGTATTATTATATTATTCAATTGAATGAAAGCTCACAGGACGAAAATCGACGCAAATGTGACAGATTTTTTCGGTCTGGCCGGTAAACAAGTCAGTCAAATGTGTTGTGGCAACCACCGTAACTAACTGCATACCGAATTGGTGCAAATCTACCCTTAATCTGGTTAAAAATGTAAGAAATGTAAAGACGCATGATATTCATCAATCAAACATTTAGAAGAAATATCAGCTTTAACAGAGTATTTTGAAAATTAGGCTAATTTTCTTAGCATGGTTTGAAACTCAACTTTTCAATTAAAAATGTCTACCTATACCCGCTTTCTGTGAAGAAAACCATACACAATTCCTATGTCCTTTTACGAATTAGAAAATAATAAAGTTTATAATAGTTTCGTTATTATAAATAGTAAAACAATAAAATAAATTCTTCGTTTCCATACGACTATATAAGTAATTTATTTTTCAACCTTATTTTCAAAACGATTAAACCACCTTAATCCAACGTTTGACTTCATAGTGCAATTCGCAGAAACTTTAAAGTTTCCGAAGTTCCTAATCTACTTAAAGAAAGGACTTTTCTGAAAGAGACTAGATCGTATTCTAGTCTTATTTTAGTCCTCTGACCATCAACCGAAATGTAATTCCGGAATTATCTTGAGATAACAAAGTTTTCAACTTTAGAGAGTCGGAGACACACTTTCTCACAAAGGTGCTGCTGGTCTATTATGTCATTTCTCATTACAGAAGTTTTCTTGGCGTTCGTGATGTCGTTTGTCTAACTTTTCGTCTTAAATTTTGCTGTGTCGAGACTGGCAACTAAAGTAATTTAGGATGTAATTGTTTAAAATTGGTGTAAGTAATAATTTAATTCAACTTATGAACTTAAAACATTTTGTAATTATTATCCAATGCAGTTATCTTGCCAGCCTCTTACTTTAAACTTAGGTACACCAAAATATATTCGTAAACCTACATCGCCAATAAACATTCATAAAATAAAAGTACCTTCTGAAAGGCCACAATAAAAAAATTCTCGGTAACATCTATCGAAGTAAACAGTCGTGAACCTAATGGTCTACTTTTGTTCCAGTACACTTTATATGTGAAATTTTAAACACTTGCACCGTGTGCACAACTTCGTGGTGCAACAGAGTTAACTAACGACGATCGCTTTGTAATTGAAGAGATTTATTGGGATTTATTGTATCATGAGCCAATGGGAAAATTCTGCATTACCTTAACGACAAATTAAAAATCAATATGGGTTTCTCTTTAACCTAACACCATTCATCGCTTAGACCATGTGGCACTTTTCTGTTCCTATTTTACATTAAAAACTCTATTTGTTTCTCCAAGCTCTTGTGCCTCCTCGACGGGTTTCGGGGGAATACACTTTGGATCTATTAAGACGATCATTTAAGTTGTTCAAAGAATCAACTATAGATAGTTGTAAATAAATTAATCACGAAGAAGATAATTAAAGCAGAAGAAAAATGACTCTAATCTAAAAAACCGTCCGAGCAAAAATTATTTGCATCAAAGAGGGCTTGGATTAAAAAACGTAGGGCTTGGTTTAGATCACAATGATATGGGGACGATATATCTAACCAAATCTAGGTTAAAATTTTGTCAAATGCATATTATGATATGATATGCCAAACTAATGAGTAATAAAATAAGTAGACAAATACAAATTTATTTTTGTTGTTTACAAAATTAACAAAGTAAGAATATACAGAAAGAAAAAGAAAAATAATTACATAAATTGCTGAAATTGGCCACCGCTATGCTCCAAGCATAAATTCACACGTCTCTTCATATTTTCGAAAGTGTTGACCAGCTTCTCTGGAGAAATGTTACCACATTCTTGGATAATCCTTTCTTGTAATTGTTCTAAATTTACAACTGGTGTTTTAAAAATAGTGTTATTTAAATGAGAAAAACGAAGTAATCCATAACCGTTAAACAAGGTGATCTAGGTGGGAATTCAATGTCTGATCGAAAACTGATCAATCTGTCGTCGAAAAAATTGCGTAAGTAGTTAATAGTTTCGGCGGCTGTATGGGCGGTTGCACCGTCCTGTTGAAAATATCCAAAACGTAGTTCGTCGTCAAGTAATTGCTCCACAAATAGATTCAAAATATTGTCTCTATACCGCTGTGCTGTAACTATGTCATGGAAAAAAATAGGACCAACAATAATTCTTCTTCGGGAAACAGCTAACCAGACACCAATTTTTTGAGGGTGCAATGTGGACTCTACAAAAAAAATGGGGATTTTCACTACTTTATATGCGTGTATTCTGAGAATTCACATAACCGGAGAGGTGGAACCCACTGAACCCAGGCTTCATCCGAAAAAAATTTCAGGTGTAATAAATCATTTATTTCCAATAAATTTTGGGTAAACCATTGAGAGTAATTCCTGCGTCTTTCAAAATCTGCGGCTTGTATTTCTTGGAATACTTGCACTTTATAAGGAAATAAATTTAGCTGCTTCTTAAGAATAGTCCTGCATGCTCCATAAGATATTTCCACTTCTTGGGACAGGCATCTTATACAATTTGTTGGCGTATTTTGCATTATTTCACGAACGTTTGCAACAAGTTCTTCCATTCTTACAGATGATCTTCCTGTTTCTTTTTTGTGTTGAATAGAATCTGTTTCCCTAAACACAGCAACGGTTCTTTTCAGGCAATGATAAAAATGCCCACCAATACAAGCAACGTTTGGAAAATGTTCGTGAAAATCGTCCATGCACAAACCCGGATTGTATTGCCACTCACCATTTATTCTAACCCCGTTTCGAAAATACGCTTCAACTATGAATGTTTGTGCTGTTCCGTAAAGCCCATTGTATGAATTGTTCAAGGAATTGGAAAAATTAGCGATGAATCAAATTACTTGTAATGACTGTCAAAGATGACGGAATAACTGATTGATTGTTAATTCAGGTAGTTACTGACACCCAACAGGTATTAAGCTCTACGGCTAAGCATTACGTCCTTAGATGCAAGGCCCTCTTTGATGCAAATAATTTTTTTGCTCGCACGGTACTTCCTTAACCATAATATCGTGCAGTGTAATGAATCCAGTGAGAGATGTACCTACTGTACCATCGTGGAATATAGAAAAGCAAAATTTAGAAGTTTTATCTTTTTCTATTTATAATTGACTCTTTACACCTACAAAAGAACCTGTTTAAATTAAATTATCGTATTTTTAACAACGAACGAAGATAAATCAATTTAGTTAAAGCTTTTATCTCGCCTCATTTTCATTCAGGTTATTAAAAGAATCAAACTGGCAACTGGAAATTAATTCAAGTAGCTCGCTCAAGTAAACTGGTTCAATAATCTCACGGCAGTCGCTCAGTTCAAATTAAAATAAATCTCTTTCAGAAAAGCACTAGCAACAACTGGTTGACTGACTGGGAAGATATTATGAATGAAAAAGCGTGTAACGAGTTCCTTATTTCATTACTTACGATATTTTTACGAGTAAAACCGTTGTTATTTTCAAAACGCCTTGTTTAGAGTTTAGGTTTAAATATTTTATTTAAATGTGTTAAAACGATATGTAGTTAGCTAACATGACATGACAGCTTAGATTAATAAATATTTAAAGCATATACTTTTGCCTAACATTAACAGAAACATATTATGTTTCGTAAGTGTGGTTCTGTGGTATAGCTGTGAAGATCTTTCTGTATTGATAATCATGTGTGTAACTTTTTCTCCTCGGGTTTGTTCGGACTACCACTTTAACAAATAAAACATTATTTTTGTATTCAGCGTAATATATTCACTATTGCCTAGCGCTTTCGGCCCATTATAAGGCCATCATCAGGGCTTAGGTTTCGTCAAATTATGTCCAGGAGACAAGAAACATATTAAAAAGATATTTTGAAAATTTCTGAACAAATTTTCCTGGTACAGGTTTCAAATTATAAACAACACCTAAAAATTTCAGGTTTGTTTGTATAACTTGGTTTTAATTTGCAATTATTACTACTTTTCAAAATGGTTAAAATAAGGAGGTTTTACTTTCTTACTTAAGAAACATCCGCATTTTGCTATTTTTCGACGAAATAAAACCTATTTTAGTTATACTTGCTGTCGCTGTTTATCTACTTTTATTTGTTTAACATTTAACACCCAATGCAACGGTAAAATCATTGTGAAAATCGGTCCAATTACCCCGAAGTAATCAGCGTACATATTAGTATCAAAAACATACATTCGGCTAGAATTGAGAACCTCCTATTTTATTGTCTGTTAAAATGCTTATATCATTAAAAATTCCAATAAAATATGATATGCGGCTACACCACGACATCACATCCGTGAATTTGAGACATCTGTTGCCGAGGCGCTGCATTATAACGACAGATTTAAGGTTAGAGTTACGATCAACTCCACAATGGCGGCCAAAGCAGCTCCAAAACGTCAAAAAATGGGTTGTCAACTTTTCTCGGACATCCGTCATTCTTATATAGTTTGATATTCAATGCATAGGATAACATACATGCCTGTTATTTTTTGTTAACATTAAATATAAATGCAATGAATGTTTTGTTTGTGTATCATTATGACTGACAAAAAATTATCGCGGTGATTTTTTGCAACAATAGAATAACCATGGTAAAACACAATAAAATTATGGTATTTAATTATTGTTAAGTTAATAATAGGTAGGTAGAATACATATTTTAACATATTTTATAAAAAAATGTTCACAATTGATCGCAGAATCTAAAAATGTAAAAATATACAAAGTATTTCAAGAAAAAAAAATTAAGTTGACGTACATAGCATTTTTGTATTTCACCTTATATAAAAACACTTTTTTTAAATAAATGCATGCAACCCTGTATACTAACATAAGAAATTAAACACCCATCGGACGCGGGTGAGCGGATATACCACTACATATAAGTACTACATTTTTACAATACCGTCAATACACTTTAGATCTATTCTGACATCCGGTCAAAAATCCATGTTTACAGGCTCAAAGTAATGTGATCACTTTGTATACAAATACCGGACAATAGAAATTCAATGCAAGGCATTGTCACTAAGTAGGCAAGATTAGGACACCTACAAGACGGGGAAGTTTCTAATAGTATAGAACTCGAATTTAGGTAGTTTTGTCGTTCGACTAGATTGACCCCCTTAAAAGTCTTTTGTGAATTTTTTGTACTTTGTATCGGTTTTTGTCTATTACACCTACAGGATGATCAATAACTACGTGGCATTGCCACACAGCGACAGAAAATTGTATAGACTTGAAAATACGTTATTTACGCTTAATTTCTGATGATAAAATGTCCACTGTTAATTTTCAATAAATTATGTTTCTTTAAGAATCGTGATTATGCAAATGTTTCTTGCCGCCCATCAGCATTTCAACGCAAATATTTCAAAAACTAATTGAACTATCGAGATTATTGAAGTGCAACTTTTTTACGTATAAAAAAACCCCTTCTTCATAATTTGAGGTGCTCAGAAATGTGAGAGACAACAAATAAGTAAACAGTGTGACCAGTAAAGTCCGCATCATATGGGATTTTTTTTATTAATAGCTTTATTCGAAATTTGACTTTGGCACCAAGTTCTGCTTCGATCGAGATAAAAAATTAAGCAAAAAATAGTAGTCACGTGATTCGCATTATCTGTCAAATTTTAATTTTTTTCAAAATATAATTCAAAAGTGGGGTTATTTCTGAAAATATCGAAAAAGTTATAAGAAAAAGTTTTTTTAAATACAGTTTCTAGTCCATACGCAAAATTTGAGCTGTATAAGATAATTTTGATTTTTTACCCGTTACTAAAATTTATTTTCCATTTAATGAACATTTTACTGATGACACTGTGTTTTTTTTGTCTTAATGTTAAGGTGTATTACTTTCAGACACAAAGTACGTTTTCAAAAAATAGTTATTTTATGAAGTTACCTTATACAGGGTCAAAAACAAATAAACTTTGCATCACATGCGACGAAATTTTAATAGCCCAATTTTGATTTTGTAGAAAAACACACATTTAATATGGCGCTACTTTATAGAAAATGTATCTGAAATAAAGCATTGTCAAAACTGAGAAGTTTTATGTAGGTTGCGTTGAGTCTTATTTTGCAAAAGTGGTGCAATTTACAAAATATAGGTAAAAAATCAAAATTATCTTATGCAGCTGAAATTTTGCATGTGGGCTAGAAAATGCATTAAAAAAAACTTATTCTGATAACTTTTTTCGATATTTCCCCTTATAACCCCACTTTTGAATTATATTTTGGAAAAAAATAAAATTTGACAGATAACGCCAATCACATGACTATTATTTTTTTGCTTAATTTTCATCTCGATCGAAGCAGAACTTGATGCGAAAGTCAAATTTCAAATAAAGTTATTAATAAAAAAATCCCATATGATGCGGACTTTAAGTACTGGTCACACTGTATGGGAGAATTTACCAAACTCAAATTGTATAACTAGCATCATCTATGAGGTATCTTAAAACTAATTATAAAATCCTCTGTCTTACCCTCAAAAACATAACTACACCAAATTTGATTCATATCCGCTGAACTATTTCTACAGTATCGCCAATTTTCTAAAATAAATTTTCACTTGGATTACCCTATATCTCCTTAAGCGTGGATATGTTATCATAAGAAAATACCATATAAATGACCTATTTTCAAGTCCCCTGTTTCTGTATGGCCCCTTAGTTGTTGAATAATAAATTTCAACACTTTGCGTCTAACAGAATGTGAAAGATCTTGAAATGTAGGAACAAAAGTTTGTATAAACCACAAACATCTTTATTAGTAAAAGAATTTGTGGGGAGATATCTTCGTCATAGTGAAAGATCAAAAATTATTGTTTCATGTTTCGACCTTAGGGAAGATCATCATCAGCCATAAAATACATATTTAGTTCGAGATTAAGCTTTATTATGACATAACAAAAGATGAATATAGGTCAGAGGAAGAAACAATGTGGAATTTAAATTCAAAGTGTTCTGCTAGCTTTGAAATATTAGCTATAAATACCCAAGAGCAAAGTATATGGAGGTGATACTTTTTTGGCACGCTTTTATTAGCTTCACCTGTATGTTTGTAACCGACTTCTTTGAACCCGATTTTGGCCAACTTTAAACGGTCATATTTAATTTAAATTTTGTAGACTTGTCAAGAACCGCTGACAATACAATAATTTGATAAGTTTATCTCATTATCCTGATCAGGATCGCCGGAATTAAATCATTTCCTTACAAATCCTCTGTATGAGAAAGAGAGATACTCTACTATCTACCTACTTTCCGGCTCGCGCACTCGGCTTAATAGTGTTGGTACATTCTTTCGCTATCAATTCGTCCGTTGGCCGAGTGGGTTTGTTCGGGTTTGTGGATCCAATGCTTTGAATCTAGCCATTTAAAAAAATGGATCCACTGCTTTAAATCTAGCCATTTCAAAAAGTCATTGTTAAATTAGTGACAGCATTCCATCTCTACTCCGGTCCTCTCTATGACTATCTCTACTCAAAAAAAAAAATGTTCTTAACAATAACTCAAAATAAAAAATGAAAAATAAATATAGTTTAAAAAAACTAAAAAACACTCTTTAATAATTAATTAAACTAAAAAGCGGAAAATAAATATTATAGTTTAAAATAATTCTTGAAATTCTTAATATAGGCAGAAAATAATAATGAACGATAAACATTAGTATTATTGAAAAAGCGTGGGGCGCTTTGTGCTATATTTTTCGTATATCGAGCACCCCACGCTTTTTTCACAATAATACTAATGTTCATCGTTCATTATTATTTTCTGCCTATATTAAAAATTTCAAGAATTATTTTAAACTATATTTACCTATTTTCCGCTTTTTAGTTTGATTAATTTTAAAGAGTGTTTTTTTAGTTTTTTTTTTAAACTATATTTATTATGTTCAGTTGATTATTCGGTGCTCCTTTTGAATAGTCCATTCCTTGCAAAATATATTCGAGATTTGTGGTTTCCTAAATGGCAAGGATCTATTTTCTTAAAAGGAAATGACCAAAAAAAGTAATTAACACCAAATCGATTAGTCTCGCTTCCGGAAATAGCCAATTTGTCACCCTTCGATTTTCGACAGAACTATTCGAAATTTTTAAATTAGATTAGGCTTAAAATATGTAAAGTTGAAAATGGTTCGGCAATTATTAATGATACGTTGGGGTAAGAGGGGCACATATTCTTTAATGTTATTATATTAAAATGGACATAAAATTCGTTGCGTCTTAATTGGTAACAAACTAATACTTACCAGGCTAGGATAACTTAAATGGTGAAGGTCGTCCCCTGTTCGTTTAATTTAGCCCCCGGTCGCTAGTGGCGCTATGGTAGGAATTTTGTTTTATAAGGTTGTTCATCTCCTAACGTTGGTAGGAACAGAATGTTCATTTAGAATGAGCATGGCCAACATTCTGTACCTCTCTCTCTCTGTATTAAACTGTAGGTACCAGCATATGTGCGAGAAAGATAAAAATATGGCTTATTGTGACAGATCCTGAAGTCTTACCTGGACTGGTGAAAGATTATCATTGTCATTTTATGATTGATTTGTAAAATATATAAAAAATAAAGTTATTATTAAATAATTATTCATATATAATTTATAAACTTAACATGGCGCAGTCGGTAGTTTGAGAATCATATATATTTAATATGTCGCGACCAAAGAAATCGGGAAGAAAAACCAAGGCAATTAACAAAAGCGTGGAACCTCCTGAAGACTTCATTAATGTCGCCCAACGATTGGAAGGTACAGAGAAAGCTATTAAAGATATAGAAATAAACTTTACTTTACAACTTAATGAACTACAAGGTACAATAACTAGTTTATTAAATAAAAACTTTGAAAATAACACGGAATTGTTAGAAAAATATACAGAAAATAATAATAATATAATAATATAAGCTGTTTTTTTTTAATTTAAAACCTATTTATGTAAATATCTAATTATTAATAAATCTTGTCGCCATATCAGAAACGTTGTTATAATTTCCTTTCGTTCTCCCAAATTATTTTAACTTGAATCAGATGTTTCGCGCCTCAAACTTTTCCGTTAAGTCAGAAGCGCGAAAATTTGAATTCAAAGTAATAACAAAATTTAAATTTTTATGCTTGGCGACTACCCCCACCACGACTATATTTAGTTTCGCCCCCGGTCGCATGTGGCGCTATCAGGGAACCAATTTAGTATGTTAAGTTGCTATCTATCCTTGAGAGCGCGCAACTCGCTTGTCTATGATACTTACTACCCCCCAAGTTGACACATTTTTTTTTGGAGCGTTCCCAGGCTAGGATAACTTAAATGGTGAAGGTCGTCCCCTGTTCGTTTAATTTAGCCCCCCGGTCGCTAGTGGCGCTATTGTAGGAATTTTGTTTTATAAAGTTGTTCATCTCCTAACGTTGGTAGGAACAGAATATTCATTTAGAATGAGCATGGCCAACATTCTGTACCTCTCTCTCTCTCTCTCTGTACCTGCATAATATGTGCGAGAAAGATAAAAATATGGCTTGTTGTGACAGATCCTGAAGTCTTACCTGGACTGGTGAAAGATTGTCATTGTCATTTTATGATTGATTTGTAAAATATATAAAAAATAAAGTTATTATTAAATAATTATTCATATATAATTTATAAACTTAACATGGCGCAGTCGGTAGTGTGAGAATCGTAAATAGGTATATATTTAATATGTCGCGACCAAAGAAATCGGGAAGAAAAACCAAGGCAATTAACTAGAGCGTGGAACCTCCTGAAGACTTCATTAATGTCGCCCAACGATTGGAAAGTACAGCGAAAGCTATTAAAGATATAGAAAGAAACTTTACTTCACAACTTAATAAACTAAAAGGTACAATAACTAGTTTATTAAATAAAAACTTTGAAAATAACACGGAATTGTTAGAAAAATCTACAGAAAATAATAATATAATAATGTAAGCTGTTTTTTTATGTAAACCATATTTATGTAAATATCTAATATTAATAAATCTTGTCGCCATATCAAAGAAACGTTGTTATAATTTCCTTTCGTTCTCCGAAATTATTTTAACTTGAATCAGATGTTTCGCGCTTCAAACTTTTCCGTTAAGTTGGAAGCGCGAAAATTTGAGTTCAAAGTAATAATAAAATTTAAATTTTTATGCTTGGCGCCTACCCCCACCACGACTATATTTAGTTTTTCCACCGGTCGCATGTGGCGCTATCAGGGAACCAATTTAGTATGTTAAGTTGCCTATCTATCCTTGAGAACGCGCAACTCGCTTGTCTATGAGCGTTCCTAAGTAACTGATATCTATCACTATAACCTACAATTTTCTCAATATCTTCTATTAAAGCAATTTTAACAAAGATTGGCTTTCATAAAAAACATTTAAGAGCATCATGTTGCCTCAATTCAACTGAATAGAACCGTTCGATCCTAATACAATATTTTTCTCCATCAAAATGCGAAATTTAATTCTTCTTAAACCGCTGCCCTTACAAAGGTATGTGAAAATCTCACGGTTTAAAAAAAGAACTAAAAAAATACCTGGGCCCTGTGCCCTAATCAGAGCGGACCCTTTATGGTCATCTTTGTCCTAAATGGTCCAGATTTTTTTGTATGATTAGGTTTCAATGCTGTACCTATAGGGTTTTTATAAAGGAAGGGTCTGAGCTATTAGATTAAATTTTGGTTCCTAAAAATATTCTATAAAATAAAATTGTTACAGCTAGATCATGATCAATGATTTGTCATATAATTACATACCGTGCGAGCAAAAATTATTTGCATCAAAGAAGGCTTGGATTAAAACACGTATAGGGCTTGGTTTAGATCATAATGATATGGGGACGATATATCTAACCAAATCTAGTTTAAAATTTTGTCAAATTCATATTATGGCATAATATGCCAAACTAATTAGTAATAAAATAAGTAGGCAAATACAAATTTATTTTTCTTGTTTACAAAATTAACAGAGAGGCTTCATCCGAAAAAAATGTCAGGTCTAATAAATGATTTCTTTCCAATAAATTTTGAGAGTTGAGAGTAATTCCTGCGTCTTTCAAAATCTACGGCTTTTATTTCTTGGAATACTTGCACTTTATAAGGAAATAAATTTAGCTGCTTCGCTGTTGCGTTTGCAACAAGTTCCTCTGTTCTTACAGCTGGTCTTCCTGCTCCTTTTGTGTGTTGTATAGAATCTGTTTCCCTAAACACAGCCACGGTTCTTTTCAGGCAAAGATAAAAATCCCCAGCAATAAAAGCAATGTTAGGAAAATGTTCGTAAAAATCGTCCATGCACAAACCCGGATTGTATTGCACTCACAATTTACTCTAACCCCTTTCGAAAATACGCTTCAACCATGGTGCTGTTCTGTAAAACCCATTGTATGAATTGTTCAAGAAATTGGAAAAATTAGCGATGAATCAAATTACTTGTAACGACTGTCAAAGATGACGGAATAACTGATTGGTTGTTAATTCAGGTAGTTACTGATACCCAACAGGTATTAAGCTCTACGGCTAAGCATTACGTCCTTAGACGCAAGGCCCTCTTTGATGCACATAATTATTGCTCGCACGGTACATCCCGTAAGATAAACAAAAGTTCTGAGGCTCAGTATGTCGTGAATTACTTCTTAATCAGTGACAGTTATTATTTTTGACAGAAACTAGTGGTACCTAACATACGATGTCGATGTTGCAACCCCCAAATAGTCCTTGTTTTTTTACAAACCTATTTATATGTTAGGTTTTAGGCCACGCTTTTACCCGCCAAGACCGGAAAGTGAGAAGTCTTGTAAAAAATACTAATATTTAAAGATATTCTGATGGAAAAAATTCTGTCGAATTTTTAAAATGATAGAGATAATACAGCAATAGAAACAGACATTTGCGTGGCGCCCTTGCTAATCAAATAAATATTCACTACAAGAAATCTTTAAATAAATTAAAAGGAACCACAATTCATTAGTAATATCCTGTAAATTGCAATTTAAACAACTTACAGGTTGAATAAAACAGAAGCGAAAAAAATTTAAACGTAACTTAACAATTAGCCAGTGCCGAAATCTAAATAGATTCTCATGACAAGGCACCGGCATACAGAATCGGACTGGGCCGCCCATCCGCCGTATAAAAAGACCGATATATCATGCATGTAAAGCTTCTGAAAGCCCTCCCTTGGTAATTCATTACTACCAAGAAAAAAATTGTTTTTAAGATTTTAATACTTTTCATGTTATTTTTTCCTGAACTGAACATTATTAGCCATACAGCAGTATTTACTACAGAGGAGGTTCATCAATGTGTATGCTTTTGGCAATTCCAGTAGCTCTAGAAGTTGCTTTAATAAAAGGATAATCTGTAATTATTTCCCGCGCATACTCATAATAAATTTGTTTATTAATAATATAATAATTATTCTACTTTACAACACGTTTTAAAAACTATTGCTATTGTAATCGTACACTGTGGCAACACACATTTTATTTAACGAGTATCGCTTACTATTTAAAATTCTAAATGAATCGAATTGATTGCAGGTAGTTATTGGGTCCTTGCTGGATGAATCAAACGCAATTTAAGTGCCTATTTTAGATGATTTTTGTGAAAAAATCTTGTCATGGTGCATGCATGTGTTGTATTCAAAAAAGTGGACCAAATCAATAAGAATGTTTCTCTTCATCGGTAAGTATGGTGCTTATGTTTTAATATTTATGTCTGCAAGTCTAACGCCAACCGTCAATCCTTGAACAGTGTTGTCATGCAGGAAGAACCCAAGGAGTTCTCTCTCAATAAAAACTCGTTGAATAACATTTTAGACAATAACATTGGGTCTAGATTGTATAAGGTCTTCGGTTATTAAGTAATTTTGTAATATGCATCTTAGAGCCCAGTCCAATATAATTCTTAAAATAATTTCATTGTATATTATTCACAAGAAGGGAGCTATTGCTAACCAACCCTATAGTACTTGTGCCTTATTACAAGTGCAGTGCGTCTTAAAATCTAGTTAGAAATGATCCCAGTGCTTTGATTGGTATAGCTGCTTCTATATAATACAGAAGTCACTTTGCTGTTTCGCTAAAATCTCTCCAACAGGAAAAATATGTGTACTCTCAATTACAATCCTCCTAGTCCGGCGCTGCCAGGGTATACGGGCCAGACGGGTCTTTTTTCGACCTCCTAGCCTGTCTCAAGAGCCCAAGCTGGTAACCAGATGGCCCGAACCGCGTCCCCTGGCCGTTTTTTAAGCCGCTTTTTTTATGCACACGCATCTTTACCCTCGGCGTTTTTTCTCTTCACACACACAGGAAAGGGGCAGATTTTTTCAAGGAACCCTACACGAAGTTCCGTTCCTAGATTAATCGAACACAAAACTTTTTGTACCTGGACAATACAACAGTGCACCTTAGTTTGCACATGGGTTTAGCGATAGAAAAGGATAGACGAAAGTATAACAATGAAGTTACGAAGTAAAAAAAAATGATTAAAAAGAGAAGAGGATAATTAAAGTACGAGCAACACATGTGCGTAAGATGGGCAAGCAAAGTATCCACTTACAAGTTAGCGTAGACGTGGGAACATCGATAATCGAGATGCTCATGTATGAGATGAAAAAATTTAAAATTATTTGCGAAGAAGTTGGTTCCCGCTAGGTTTTTGGTCCGTTAGGGCTTTGTCAATATTTATTTTTTTTAAATATTTTTCTTACGGAAAGATTAAAAACGGTCTCTGAGATAGTTTTGTTTGTTTATAGGTACCGCTACGTGCATTTTTATTTAATTTAGATAATATTTCACTAGCAGGAAACCTGTTAAACAAAAAATAATGCGTTAGATTAAACGCGGTTTGATTTTTAATTAAAAAGCGCATAGATGCCACAGACCATAGACCTGTCCAAGCTAAGGGTGCATGGTTAAAACCAAAAGAAAATACGTCCTAGCGAGTAATTGGAATTACCTATGATGTCATAGTTTGACGTCAAACTACTTCACTGGTTAAAACGCCAGTAACCGTGCTAGAGAGCTGGGTATTGACGGATGACAATTGACAGGCGTGGTAATTCCGGTAATTTTTGAAGTAATAACCGCTGGTATTAACCACTAACTGGCTTGAACACTTGGACAGGCTATATGAATAAAATAACGCGGGGTTGTTATACACGAGTTTGGTGCTTGTTGCATCTACTGGTATGATTTACAAAAATTACCTTCCTTAATCTAGCAAATTTAAAATATGGACCCCATCACTCTCCGTGGCTACAGGTTCGATAATTGTCGATAAAAAAATCGATTTTTTTAAAACATTAGAAAAAACATACGGAATCATTCGGAAAAAGAGATTTTCTTCCCAGGATAACTATTAAACATTTACCATACCCTCTCAGTCAAAATTAGTTTAATAGCCACACTTTAACCCATCTAAAAGTCAAAACCCCCAATTTTATCATAAAGATAAATTACGTCCAAAGATATCCATTTGAAGGGGGTGGGCACACTGACAGATTGAAAACATCAGGGCTGAAATATTCCAGCCATGCACGAGAGTTGTCGGTCCTTAACCATATGAAAACATTAAAACATCCCTTTTTAAATCTTCGGCGGTTGTTTAGTCTATATCTGGACTTAATTTTGTCGTCTCGGGGGCCTTTTAAGGTTTCAATCATATACGGAGTGTTTTTATTTATTTAGATAGGTATTTCTCGTAGACATAACAAAAAAGGACCGAAATATCACAAAGTTACACTCAATGGAGCTGCGAGGGGGTTTAACCCCCCTAGATTATTTTCAAATAAAAAAAGAAAATCTGGGTAGAAAAATAATCTTGAAAATTAATCTTGGCAACAGTCAGCTAAACTCCAAACTAAAAGAAATAAAGTACCTGGATGATCGCCAGAAAAATTATCGAAGGGCTATTTATATTTCATTTCTCAACCAAACAAGACAGGCACTAGATGCAAAATTTATTAACAACAAGTAGTAGTCTTGGTCCTTTTCAAATACCTTTATGTGATAATAGTTTAGACATTCATGGAAATTTTGAATTCCATCCGAAAGCTTTTGGAATTTTATGAAATGGATGATTCTGATGAACTGAGTTACACTTTGGGTCCAATTTCATCAGAGATAATTCAGCCAAGAGCGGTTGAAGCCTTAGAAAGATGCGATGAAAATTTGTTTCCCACAATTTATAAATGTGATTGTAATGTGTTGTAATTATAATGGAAATTTTACTAGTCGCCACTTAAGAAGAAGAAAGAAAGAGTGAAAGATCGTTATCTTCTGGAAGACTAAGTTCTTGGTGTCTTAGTTCTCCAATCTCGCTCCCACGTAACTAAAAGGAGGGTCAAGTAGACCATCCTCATCCCTGCAACGTATATAGAAAAAATGCAATGCTCCACGAAATTTTATTAACTCCTAAACTTTAAAAAGGTATTTTTGTAAAAATTGGTGTCCGATGGGACCAAACAACAACAGAAGATAATAAACTTGAAAATAGGACCCTTAAGGTTATTATCTAATGATTCGCGGTTACAGACATACCTACAGGGTGATCCAAGTAAAAATTTATTTTAGAAAACTGGCGATGTTTTGAAAATGGTTAAGCGTAGGGTAAACCCGGTAGAGATGGCGCAGTGCAATATATCCCTGAACAAAATAATATTCGGCAACGTGGCCATCGCCCATCGCTACAGAATACAGACAGAGTACAGACCTTCATTTGCAAGTAAACGTCTATGCCGTTCACCTCGCGCCCATCATTTGGAGTTAAGGTATTTTAATTTTCCTTTATATTTCAGCATGTCCTTTTTTTTTCTAGATAATAAGTAATCTAATTATTTGGGTGTCAAACTAGCCAAAGGTTTTACTAGTTGTAACATTGTCGCTTTGAAATTAGCATATAGTTTGTTTTCTAACCTTAAAATCATTTACACTGTTATTTGTTCCCGAGCACGTTACCGAGCCATCTCACCAAATGCAAGTTGGGTTAGATGGCGCGCTCCATCTCACCCAATCTACTAGATTAATTAAACTGCTAAAATAATTAGCTTGAAGCTTATCAGATTAACTTTTTATTTTTTATAGATGCCCACTATGTGGCACGAGACAAAATTTGAGTATTTAGTTATTTTTTTTTATATTTTGTGTGAGCGCCATCTCACCCAAAAATGAACTTTTCTCTTATTTTAGAAAAAAGAGAACCATGTCTTATTCATTTGAATTAAATGAATTTTTTTTATATCCTCTACTTTTATTTTACTCAGTATAATCATATAAAAAATAATTCCTACCTAAAAATTGTAAATTTGATTTTTTATGCGACTTTGAAAAAACGTGCGCCGTCTCTACCGGGTTTACCCTATATGAATCAAATTTGGTGTAGTTATGATGATATTATGATTTCATAATTAGTTACATTATTATTTTTAATTATAAAGTCTAAAACTAAAAATTTTAATTCGGTTTCAGTAAAGACGCTTATTCTATTTATAAATATTCGAAAAGAACTTCTGTATCATTTTTCGGATAACAATCCCTCAACACACACGTTTATCCCATTTTAAAAATAGCCGTTCGATGCGAGGTAGGACTCGTATACAAACATTCTCGATCCTTCAACTTGACCGTGTTTCATTTATAAATATACTTTAAATATAAGGAGGGTGAACATTTGGAGATTCTTATATGCGGAGCCTTAATAGACTAAACAACGCAACGACCGGATTTTTAGAAGAATATAGAATGTTTTTCTCCTGACCAGGACCGTTTCTGAGTGGTGTGCTGGGAGTGCCCCCGCACAAGGGCGGCCAAAGTTATAGGGCGGCTAAAGCCGCCTGCAGTTTCACAGAAAAAAAAGTTAGACGTAAAAAAAAATTCTAGGAGTTTTCATAAATATGAAGGGTCAAATAAGAATGGTAAATTCAGTTTTCAAAAAAAAATTATGCAGTAGCTGTCAAGAATGAGGCAGCCGCCCTTTGTGTTAATTAGAGATTTCTTTTTATAGATAGATAAGTACCGGAAAAATAAAAAGAATTCTCAACGGAGGTGGCCGCCCTGCAACCCACGTCAATTACATTTTGTCTTAGGTTTACTCAAAAAATTAAAACTAATTGATATTATTTGAATAATTATGTAGGTATAGTTGAATTCACATAAACTTTTAATGCCGTGACATTTCAGTTCTGTCATACTTGTCAAATACTGCAGCAACTCATAAAATATAAATTTCTAATGGCTAAATTTAATTAGTATAATTGTACTGCCCACAACGTATGTATATCTTGTATTATTTCATACGATTAAAAAGAGATAGAAATAAAAAGGGTTGGCCGAACAATTCCAGAAAAGAAAAAGAAAAAACACTGACCAATCTCAGCTGTATAAGAAATTTAGTAAGTTGGTGAAATCTAAAGTAACTAGACAATGACATTTGGCATTAAAACTTTATGTGAATTTAACTATAGGTCTTGTTAATTTGGTAGTAGGGTAGGTGGGGGCACAAATACTCACAGGGCAAAAGAACGCACCCTATTTAAATTTGCCGCCGATGTGCGGTTTCAAATGCTATTACAAATAACTTTTCCGACGCCGAAAAAAAGTACCCAGACATTTTGATTACGAATTAAAAGATTCCACCCCCACATCGTCGAGGCCAAACAGAGTTTCAATGTGAATTTTTATTTTTCGATTTTGGATATATTTTTTTTTTTTTTTTTGCCAGGGAGGAAACCCTTTATGGGCACCGGTTACTTGTTCTTTGGTTATTGCGATAGAATCAATTAAGGAGAGATTCGTTTCACTTAATAAATGTAATGAAACTTTTGGGTTTTTGTCGAACTTCTATGAAGCTAATGCCATAAATGACGAAAAAATGGTTAAAATCCTGCAAAGATCTCGATATAGCGCTTCGATAGCAAGGAAGTCCCACAAACAAAGATATTGATCGCTCAGAGCTCGACCAGGAAATTTTGTCGTTCCGAGAAATTTTTCCAATAAAACGTACAATATAATAATTGTAGATACGCTCAAAATTCATAGCTGAAAAAGATTTAATCTCATCATTTCCAAATCTTTGTGTTGCGCTGAGAATTTTTATTACTCTGCCGGTTACTGTTGCATCTATCGAACGTAGTTTTTCAAAGTTAAAATTAATTAAAAATTACTTGCGGTCAATTATGTCCCAAGAAAGGATTAGTGGCTTGGCCCTTATCGCCATTGAAAGCCAAATTGCTGAGCCCCTCTGTAGGTAAGTATGAATAAAAGAAAAAAAATTAAAAATAGACACTTATTAAAGACTTATTTTTCTGACAATTGCTTTGCGCCATAATTTCAGGTAGGTAATTGTAAAATAGTAACTGATTTGATTTAAAGGGCAGCCAGTTCATATGTCGCACAAGGGCGGCCAAGAGGCCAGAAACGGCCCTGCTCCTGACCATTGATTATTTTTTATGGTAATGATTTAAATTGTCAAAATATAAATGTTGTAATTGATGGTGAAAAATTGGAATTGGTAAACAGTTAGGGATAATCACTAATTTAAAATTAAAATTTTTAAATTATTTTGAAAGTAGCATATCGAAGATTGCCGGAATAGTAAATTATTTTAAAAAAATCAGTTCTAATTTCAGTTTGTTTTCTAAAAAAACTGTATTTAATACTATTACTTATATTACCACATTTTCTTTATTGTTCTTCCATTTTATATTGTACTAGTGAGGAAATATTTGATAAATTACAAATTTTACAAAATAAGGCTATGCGGATTATTTTAAATTGTGACAAATATACAAAAATTAATTTTATGTTGAAAAATTTAGATTGGTTGAATGTCAGAAATTTAATTTTTTATTTAATATGTATCTTTATACATAAAATTAAAATTAATTTATTGCCTGATTGTTTAAATAATTTTTGTTCTTTTAATTATGACCATCATAATTATAAAACCAGAACTAATCAAAATTTTTATGTGGATAGAGACATTAGCTAATAAATCTATTTTTTATAAAGGTTTGATAGAATATAATAATTTGGAAAATTCTATTAAATCTCAAAAATCATTAAAACTGTTTAAAAAAACTTTAAAATTACATTTAATTAAAAAACAAAATGATACGTAATATTTGATACAATTTGCCAAATGTTTAACTTTTCTGTCTGTCTTTGTTAAAAGAAGGTTGCGTTTTAAAATTTATAAATAAATCTATAAAAATGTGTATAAATGTATTAAAAAATATTTAATTGTAGCTTTTTGCTAAATAAAACATGTTACTACTACTATTATTATGATCTAATTTATCGTCGCTTCGTTCAAATACTCTTTTTGCACGCCGACATATCTTCCAATTTGCCTGCAGTCTGGGATTATGGCTGTGAGTTATGACCCATTTAAGCAAATACACCTCTAATCCAAAAAATTCAACCTTTCTTCAATTTTTCCAAAGATTAAAATCGTTTTACAACCTGGACCATTCACTAAACACAAATACAACTTGTATTTTTATTTTATTCATCACAAAATGCAACTTTGCACCTTACGCATCCGGTTTTTCTGTTTCCTAGGGGACCGGACAGTGGTATGTTATGACAGGTAGTACGTTTGCGGTCAGTTTTCTGCCTTTTCGCCCTTTGTTGGGCCCTTCTTAAGCCGCCTGGCTGGACGATCATCGTGGCAATAAATCTTTAAAAATGTACTTATTAGATGGTGAATTAGGGGTGAGTTTGGGATTTAGAAAGCGGGAGCCTTGACCGATGAACTTTCTGTCTAGATTACTTCCTTTGGTTGGACGAAGACATGTTATATATGTTTTCCATATGTTGTGGATGGATTTATAGGGGACTGCGGGTTCTAAGTAAATTAATATATTTTTCCTATGCCTGCAATATATTAGGTTTTAAATTAGACAGTGGAGGGATTTAATGTAATCTACATAGTTACCTGACAGAACATACAGTTATTTATTTCTTATTTTGAATACGGGTGGTTGTATCAGCAGGGCATGTTGGATACCGCCACCACTTTTATTAAATAGTTGTAAAACTTGTTTAATTGTTCAATAAAGGCTTTTATTATTATATTAATATAATGGGGAAGAAACCTTCTACTTTTTTTATAAGGCTGTAATATAATATTTAAGGCCTCTAATTTGGAGAAACGTCCAGTGATAAAGGTGCTATAGATATTGAAGGTCAAGAAATAATTGTTGGTGGTAAGGCGATTCCTATAACAGAAAAATAAAATAAAATCATCAAAACAAAAATTCGTCCATAATAAATCAATTCTCAACACTTTTGGTATATAGGAGGGTAAAAATGTAATTGATATTACAACTGATGATTTCGATTTAAAAATTTCAACAACATAAAAATCTAAAGCAGTATTCATTGACCCGGTTTAACTTTTCACTGTAGCTTATTGACATTTATGACTATTTACCAATTGCAAATAAATTTGTTTAATCATTAAGTTTTTAATTATTCGAGTAAATACTGGTACTGTGCATTTTAAGGTATCGTATTTTATTTACGAGGAAAATATTGTGACTTATCTTCATAAGAATCTTGATAAGTTCAAAATGAGCGCTCTCGAAATTTGTTTTATAGAATAATGTTCTACATCCCCTGACAAAAGTTACCTCGCAAGTATTAGTACTCTTGGTTAAGTTTTATTTAATTTGAATCGGGTGTGTGTTTTCAGACTTCTCCACCATACTTGGTCCAAAAGTCGTAAGCACCATTAGCAAAACATAGGACAATTCGACTTTGTATGTGATAGATAAGTCGTTTTCACCTTGTACTGTTGTTTTTTTTTCTAATAATCCAAATCAATATGTCTTAAGTGACACATAGGAATTTTGTTTTTGTACAAATTAAATAAGACATTTCGACTTGGTATTTACTTGATGTTTGGCAAATACGACAAAATCGTTATATTATTTCGAGTATTTCTATTACAGATACAACTTTTGGACTTGGTATAGTGACAGAACTAACTATATACATACTTTCCAACTATATAAAAATCTGAAAATCACAAATTTTGTAAGTTACGACGTTTTGTCTTAGCACGGCAGTATGGTTTCGATAATGGACATACAAAAAAGAATCACAATCATTATGGTAAATTTCGAATACCATTTCTATATTCTAAAAATACTGAGACATATGGTAATTAGGTAGCAAATTCCCATATTTTATTATTAGTTTCGTCGTCCATCTAGGCCATCGCTTAAATTTACATCTGACCCCGGGATCAAATCTATTGAATAGCAATAGACGATGATGTGTATCGACCTTTCCGAGTTAGGAATCGATTGTAAAACAATTACACCAAGAATTAGTGACAAACTTATGTTTTAGTGTCCCATATTTTATTGGTAGTTGCTTGAAAGTTCAATCTTTATGGATTGACAAATAGATAGGAACTATTAAGTATTGATGTGGTTTAGGTCCCTGAAAGATCTCAAGTTGTTAATGGTAAGAAATCAAAAATAATAAAGTTGATTGTGGAGTACCTCAAGGTTCAGTTCTCAGTGCTTTACTATTTTCAATGTATACAGGTACTGACAGTATTAAGATATCAAAGACTATAAGAGATAGAAAGATCTTTAAATAGGAAATGGTTTAGTAATTATAATTGCAGTTTATTGGTGCTTGTGGATCGATTCAGATTCTTTTGGTATTTAAGATATTTTGAATAAACTAAAATGTTGCGTTTCCTTTGATCGGTTGTGGCTATGGTATTTCCCTATATTTTTTAAATCTGTAAAGACATTTTGGTAGCAACTTTTTGCATATAATATGCCTACTTGCATGGTAATATTTTAGTTTCAACGTTTTGGTTTCTTGTTATTTTTTCGTACAAAATAAAATTGTTAATGATCTAATAGACTTTTTTTGTAGGTGGTTTCTATGGGTTCAAGGATCTTAGGGAGCAAATGAAACCCAAATTTTAATTTGCCAACGTTTCGAAAAATATATTTCCTTACTCAGGGCTAGTTAAAGTGGGCTCCACGAGTCACAATGGTACAAAACAAATAAAAAAAGATTAAATTAAGACACATAATGGTAAAAGGGACACGTAACAAATGGCACCGTAAACAATTAGTAATTTTAAAAAAAATTGTACTACAACCTGTGCAAGGCAAGAAACCAACTGCTTAGTTGATCTTTTTTTTATTTGTTTTTTACCACTGTGACTCGTGGAGCCCACTTTAACTAGCCCTGAGGAAGGAAATATATTTTCCGAAAGGTCGGCAAATTAAAATTATTTTTTCTTATGACCGCCATATTCAATTTTATATTTATCGAAAAGTACTTAATTTTTCCTATAATTAGATCCGATATGTCAGTATTGCCAAATACGTTCAAATTTTCCCTAAAAATATTATTTCCTTTGTATTTTAAGGTTTTTAATTTTTAATTTATAATAGTTTTTAGTATCATATTCAACGGGGCGCCGGTATTCAACGTATGTCTCGGATATACTCCCAAAAATTGGTTTTACACGATACAAAGGGATAATAATATGTCAATTTAAGCTAAAATTCAAGCAGCATTTTAAAAATAAAAACCGAAAACGGTTGTCTTTGTCCCAACAAAATAAACCAAGAAAAAAACCGTTCCCGTTGACAGGACGTACAATAAATTATTTTCGGTCCAGACGAAAAGTTAAAAATATCCCATAACCCTCTCTAAGACCACGTATGTCCACTGCTGGCTTACATGCCTGTTATATCTTGAAGATGTTCATCACACGACTTCACATGTGCGTGATCGGTTGGTCCCCCTGTCTCCACAGTTTTGATTATCCAAAATGTAGAGTTTATTCCCGAAGGTTGGCTAAGCTATAATACACTCCTGTGGGATTGTTCAGCACTGTACAGTTAGTGGCGTAACTACCAGATGGGATAAGGGATCTAAAATAAATAAGGGAATCAATATTTTATCACCCTAAATTTTGCATGGGATTTCCTATATTGCGCCAACCAACCTCTAAACCGATTCAGTACTTATAAATAAAATGTAAAAAGTTCTTTTAATGTTCTTGGGCTCGCCAAACAAAATTGTTAATTGTTAGACCTGCGACACCAGAAATAGTTAACTCTTAGCAATACTGTGTTTGATGCGATCAGTTCCCCTCCCCATTGCACTATATTGATTTACTAAAAAAACAAGTCTCAGTAAAATCACATGTACACTTGACGACATATTAATTCGTACTCTCCACCCATACATAACTCAATTACAACACAATTGGGTAAAACGGGTTTCTTACCTTTCTGCTTATACCTGTATAGAACACCAGCTATATACATAGCTGTAATAGTATTTTCCTACAGACGTGTGGAAAAATCAATTTTCCGCACTGATATCCGTGCGGAAAATTGGTTTTTCCACACTAGTGCGGAAAATTTTTTCGGCACGATTATGTCAAAAATCCGTGCGGAAAATTGGTTTTTCCACACTAGTGCGGAAAAAATTTTCGGCACGATTATGTCAAAATCAATAATATATCAATTATAACTTGTAGTTATTACTTTTCTTCTTAGAATTAGTTACTGTTACATATGTATGTGATTGTTATAGTTAATTAAATATTATTAAATTTCTTTGAAATATGTGTTACTTATTTCCACACGTCTGTAGAAAAACTATTGTACCTGACACGTGCGGAAAATGTTTTCCCTGCACTCGGCTGCTTCACCGAACTCTTATGACTTATGACTTATTACAGTACGAGTTGGTCTACGGACGAGGCGACGTAGGAGCCGAGTCTGGAATATAAACGAGTTCTGTAATAACACCTATCGGACGTGTATCGTATGATATTTTGTTTCATTTTGTCATTATAATCCTTTTTAAAAAGATTTAATAAAAATGTGTATTACAAATTTTAAAATATTATTGGCAATATTAATTGGTATCACTGGATATAGTTTTAATAAAATAAAAATTACTAACTTTAGTTAAGCAAAATATTTAAAAAATTGTAAAAGAGAGTCTATTCTGTAGTTGCGTAATATTTTTCATTTACTAAAGTTGGTAGAAAAAATAATTTTACAAGTTAAAGCATCTAAACAGAGTTACTTGGGATCGATAAATATATAGTCAAAACAAAATAAAAATTACTAACTTTAGTTAACCAAAATATTAAAAAAATTGTAAAAGAGAGCCTATTCTGTAGTTGCGTAACATTTTTCATTTACTAAAGTTGGTAGAAAAAAGTATATTATTTATAGTAAGACATGCTGCCAAAATAGCGATTTTCCAATAAATACTATAGTCGGGACGTGGAACGCATTTTTATAGTCGGCCATGATTGCCTTTATTTTCTTTTGAATTATGACAGTTATTGTTATTATAAGTTTTAAAAACTTATATAGGTATTATTATATTCCAAGTTTAATTTAGTTTAATGTATATATAATGAATTAAATAATTAATGCTCAATATGTGTACTTGAACATTTTGATTCCTATAATTTTAAGTGACAACTTGTCAAAAATCCAAAGTAAAAAGTTATTATTTCTAAAAACAAAAGATGGTTGCTAGGCAATACATTACAGTACCTGATATTGTAATGTTCCACTTACCGGCCGCAAATGAGTACATGGTAAGTTGATTTACCGGATAAAATTAAATAAATAATTATTATTGTATGTACGACTTTTTACCATAAGTAATAATGGTTATTTCTAAATATTTTTGTGTTTAAATTACAGCCGCGAAATAAGAAAATTATAAAATAATACCAGGAAAACTACAAAAGTATAAAGCCAGAAGGGGTAAATTTATTAACAAGCAACAAACAAAATACTAATATTTAATTGCTGCGCCATTGGATTCTAACACTAATCGTAATCTTCTTGGCATTGACAAAATAATACTTTTGGTGTATTCCGGAGTTAGCCCTTCCCAAATTTATTTTATTTTATCAAATAACTCTATTTCTTTCTGTGGTTTAAAATTAATTTGTACATTTTTTTACCATCAATCCCCAAACATTTTCAATTGGATTTAAATCAGGACTTCTGGAGCACCAAGGCAGACATGTTACGTGGTTTTTTCTAAACCAGTTTCCTATATTTCTTGCAGTATGCACAGGGTAGTTATCCTGCTGAAATACAAAGTTATTTCCTTCAAAAACTATCACGGCAGAAGGGAGAAAAACATTTTCCAAAATCTGAAGATATATATTACTGTTTAGTATTCCACCAATATTCCAGCATACACCTGCACCGTAAACACTTATCCATGCCCACACATTAACGGAGAAACGTCCACTGGTTTCCTTTTTTTGAGTATACTTCTCATCATATCGGGAATTTGGAGGTCGTTATACTCGAATCCTTCCAATATATGTAGACTGATCGGAGAAGATAACATTTTGCCAAAAAAAAAAAATTTTCTGGTAAATATGGCATAGCAAACCCAATTCTTTGTTCCTTATCACTATTTTTTAAAAACGGTTTGGATGCAGCTGCTCGATTTCTTTATTCGGAACATTGTCTTACTCGGCGTTGCGGAGTTCTAGATGAAGCAGGGAATCCTATTATGTGCATAGCGGATACTGCAGTTTTAAATGGATTTTGCCTTAAATACTCCACCAAATTTCGATCTGCTTCATTTGATGATTTTCTATTATTTAAACCAGACCCGACAGATCTTTCAAGTGTTTGATGATAGCGCCATTTTTTTACAATTCCTTGAACAGTACTTCAAGGTACTCTAAAATGATCAGCTATTTTTCCATAAGACCACCCTATTTCTACTAAACATATTACTCTTGCTTTTTCAATAATACTTAAATGAGGCATTTTTAAATCAAATAACATAATGACAATACTTTGACAGATATCATGATAACACTTGACACGTTACAAAGGTAATAAAGCTAAAAAAGTTGCATTTACAGTGTTACAGTTTAGTGTACAAAATTATCTGTCGTCAACTGTACATTTTTTTATTGTGACTGAGGTTAGATACGCTTTCCAAAAAAAAAATTCTGCGACACCTCTACAGGAATACACCAATAATAGGTACCCCCCTCACAAGAAGCCAGAGTCATCATATGCCACCGCTAAACATGTGCTTGCTATATTTATATGAGACACATCGGACGGACCAGCAACGTGTCTGTAAACGGCCGACAAAAACTTAAAACATGTAAACAATCCATTCTTACAGTTTACATTACCGTGTAGAATCGTTAAAGCGACTCAGGACCGTATTAATTGGTTGACAACAAATTCCGTTAGAGTAGTCAGACTGGAGAGTAAAACTAAAATGAAAATGAACAGATAAACTATATTTCGGCTAAGGCTTTTAAAATGGCAGGCTTCATAATGCGCCGGTGCTGGGAATTTTCCAACTCTGAGGTACTGAAATCTCTATACTTCTCACTGGTGCGTAGTCATCTTGAATATTGCTGCGTAATCTGGTCGCCATATTACCAAACTAATATTAAGCGTATTGAACGAGTCCAAATAAAATTTGCCAACTTTATACTATACAAAATGAGAATAAACAAAAACCGCTTTTCCCATCACGAGCGTTTACAACTCATCAACATCGATAGCTTAGAAAGACGTAGAATCTTTCTTACACTTGTATTCGGGTTCAAAATAATTACTAATGTCATAAATTGCTCTGAGCAGTCTGAGCTACTCGCTCTTATAAACTTTCGAGTACCATCACGTGATACACGTTCACACGACATGTTCTTAACTAACCAGTGTTACCAATGGTTTAACTTAAAATTACTCGCAGAATGAGAGCAAAACGCTGACAATTACTGGCAAAGTGATTGCGCCATAAGCGCAATAACTGCCGGAGGCGTAAAATTGCGCCGCAGGCGAAAAATTTTCGCGACCACGCTCAAAATCAAAAATTCACGCTGAAAAAAAATTCCTTGGACGGGTAATTACCGCCCCTGAACCTAATTACCGTCCCTGAACCTATAGCATCTGTATCTTTTTTTTTTGTTTTTCCAAATACTAAATTCTGATTTTAATTTTAAAAGTAAGTCCTTATTTTGGGTATTTTGAAGTTTGCCTATGAAAAGTTATAGAGGTCTAAAAAATCCTGGGGGGGGTAAACAAATACTGGCAAATTACTGGCAAAAAGCCATTAATGGCAGGCGTATTTTTTACTGGCAAAAGCCAGTAATTACTGACAAATCGGCAACGCTGCAACTAACAGAAGTCGAACCGACGTCGGGAGAAATAACATTACCAATCGCATAATGCATCTTTTCAACACCTATATTCCGATAAACTTTAATTTTAACTGTACTCCAACGACATTTAAGAAGGAACTCAAACTATTATTGTAATCTCACTTTGAATGGCTGAATGTTCTTTCTTTTTCTTTTTTTTTATTATTGTGTTTTTTTTCTTTTTCTTTCTTCTCTTTAGCGTAATTTTAATTGTAATAGGCCCTAATACGTAGGTTGTAGATTGTTAGAATAAGTTTTTATTGTACTAGTTGGGTATTCAAAGCCTGTAATGTACGAAATGAATAAATAAAATAAATAAAAATAAAATAAAATAAATAAACTACTCAATCACTCTGTCCTAGCTATAAATATAAAATTGGTTTATTAGATAACCCAAATTGTAACATATGCGATGAAATAGCTGATCCACAACATATATTACTACAATGTTCATTAAATATGAACAATATAAACCAATTTCTAATTGAACTATATAATGCAAGAATAACTTCTCCATTTAACCTTGCAAGTCTATTGACAAATGAAAAAACATTTAAAATTATTTGTAAGCACTATTGTAATTCAGAAACTTTCTTTAAATAAATGTATATAGGATTAAGAATGTTTTAAAAAAAAAATATTTAAAAAAAAAACAAGAACTAAAAGAAAATAAAAAAAGAGAGAAAAAAAAACAAGAACTTACTTAAAAAAACAAATAAAAAAAGAATATAAAAAAATTTAAAAAAAATTAAAAAAAAAAACAAAAAAAAGGGAAAAAATATAATTATTAACTTTATAGCTACGTATAAACAAAAAATTAACTAGCATTAGATCATAAGTATTTATGTAAAATTGAATCAAGGCGACACCTTACGGTAGCTTTAAAAAAAATATATATATCTATATTTTTCACTCTTATATCTATATATAAAATTTAAAAAAAAGTCTGGCCTGTTGGAATATCTTCCAGTGCCATTGAAACTAACACACACACACACAATCACAATAATAATTATTAACCTACGAAGATCAATTTAATTTTTTCACAAACGTTCATAGCTTCGTTTGTACAGCGGTCAGAAACCGTCAACAAATTAACGAACGCATGCGCACGTCTTTAAAAGCGGTCGCACACGACAAATCCCAGACCGCTGGCAGACAATCCGGCGTTCGCAGAAGCCAAATCGTTGGTTGTGGATCTGTTTCAAACGTGTTCGCAAAGCAAGAAATTTCCATCCAGTTTGCAACCCGTTAGAAACCTTGCATGCGCAGAGAAAAATTGGAAATCGGTTGACAATTTGCTTAAACGAATAAAGCTATTATTTGGAAAATTACATAAATTTATGTTCAACCAATAATTAGAAGGATCCTTTTTGTTTACGTTGCTTATAGCATCGCGATAATTTTGTTAGTTCCTATTAACTTAATGAAATTAATAAGTGATCATTTTTCTGTCAAAAATGAAGTGCTTTATATCTATTGGCAAAAATACATTTTGTTGCTAACTTATAATTTTTATTAATACTAACCAATTTGCTTTACATATCGAACACTGGGGCTAAAAGAGACACATCAAAAATTTAACTAAACCCATCGGAAGTATGTTTTTTTTTAAGTTTCATTTGAAACTATGTAAACATGTTATATCAGATGTTATGGTTGAAAACGAATTAATGTTTGTAATGTTCCTGATATTTTAGTAATAAACCTTAGTTACTAACAAGTAAAATCAACTTCTATTGTAAAAATACAGTGCGTCATATTAAACTAAACTCATCGGAAATTTGTTTTTTAAACTTTTATTTGAATTTAAAACTATAACGACATTGGATTTCAGATAACAAATTTGTTATTTAATGTTTCTCACATTTTAGTAATAAAAATGACTTACTAACGTCTAAAATGAACTTCATTTCTAAAACTCTAATTAGTTACAATTAACTAAAGACACCGGAAATATGTTTTTGTAGCATTTTAGCAAAAAAATTACAATAAGAAAAAACTCCAATTTATGAAATTTTCTTACCGAATCTCCCACGCTGCTAGGGAGATTATAAGTGAATATCTTTAAAATTCCGTAACCAGTGTTCTCGTAGTTTGCGGCTAGAGTGGTCATCTTAATTGAGCGGTGACGGTATGGAAGACGAATTGATACTTATTGCACTACTTTTAGTTACACTTAATGTATCCCAATTTGGAATTAAAATTTTATTTATTTCCAGTCTAGCTAAGTCTTTTTTTTCTCTGTCGTGGTACTCCTCCAAGGTTGTGGTGTCCCATATACAGGGACGACGTTCTATACATAAAATAGGATTTTCTGTATCACCCATCACAATAGGTTACAATAGGTCTAGTCTTCTCGCACGCACAACGGCTACTGTGCAAAACTGAAATAAACAATTAATTTTAGAATCTGAATTCCGACCGTGTGAGCTTATATATTTGAATTATATGAAAAAACGTGCGTTATGAATTCATAATCTTAATTTTTCAGAACCGTAATTCATAACGCTCGTCAGAGTCACTCTGACAGATCGATCTGAAAAATTCATAATCTGAAAAAATCAGAATATGTGTACTGTATAATAAAAATATATACAATTCCGTACGTTCTGAATTCAGATTCTTAATTCCGTTTCTGAATTCAGGCTGCGTACGGCCGGCCTTAGATGTATAAGTAACTTAAAAATATCTTATTATATGAATGTTTTTAGTAGGAATTGTACTTTGTGAAAGTACGGATCTGGTCCTGGTTTAAAAAATTCTGAATATGGCTAAAATGACGGCCGTTTAACGTCGTTTTCGAAGAATTTAATGTGTACGTAATAAAGTTATCTCTGGCATTTAACTTAAAAATATATACAAAAGTTATTTGTTTTCATTAAGACCACCACTGAAAACTTGCTAGAAAAATATACGTACTATTATGGTCGCAGTTACTAGTTACTAACAGCTTTCTCACACATTTTTCTATGTCAATTGTTTATTGTTGGAGAATAAAAGAAAAAAAATATCTGCGTGCTCAGTTGTTTAGAAATCCCGATATTTTCAATATTTTGCTCACGATATTGAAATACTTTACAATTAGGTAGAAGTTCGGTTATTAGATTATTATTATATTATATTATTATTATTACAAATGTTTGCTGATGACACCTACCTTAATTTACATTAATGTTTTAAATATTTTTGATGGTCTAAATACTTTAAATTCTGAGATAAATATATTATTAAATTGGCTAAAAGTAAATAAATTAAAATTAAATATTTCAAAAACTAAATTTATGGTTATGGGTAATAATTTAAATTGTCAAAATATAAATGTTGTAATTGATGGTGAAAAATTGGAATTAGTAAACAGTTTTAAATATTTAGGGATAATCATTGATTCAAAATTAAAATTTTAAAATTATTTTGAAAGCATTATATCGAAGATTGCGGGAAAAGTAGGTTATTTTAAAAGAATTAGTTCTAATTTAAGTTTGTTTTCTAAAAAAACTGTATTTAATACTATTATATTACCAAATTTTCTTTATTGTTCTTTCATTTTATTTTGTGCTAGTGAGGAAATATTTGATAAATTACAAATTTTACAAAATAAGGCAATGCAAAAATTTATTTTATGTTGAAAAATTTAGATTGGTTGAATGTCAGAAATTTAATTTTTTATTTAGTATGTATCCTTATACATAAAATTAAAAATAATTTATTGCCTGATTGTTTAAAAAATTTTTTTGTTCTTTTAATTATGACCATCATAATTATAAAACAAGAACTAATAAAATTTTGTTATGTAGATAGAGTGTCTAAAACATCATATTATAAATCTATTTTTTATAAAGGTTTGAATATAATTATTTGGAAAATTCTATTAAATCTCAAACATCATTAAAACTGTTTAAAAAAAATTTTAAATTACATTTAATTAAAAAACAAAATGATACGTAATATTTGATACAATTTGCAAAATGTTTAACTTTTCTGTCTGTTTTGGTTAAAAGAAGGTTGCGTTTTAAAATTTAAAAATAAGTCTATAAAAATGTGTTAAAAAAATTTATTAAAAAATATTTAATTGTAGCTTTTTGCTAAATAAATCATATTACTACTACTACTTACTAGATACACTTTGATATCTTTGCTTTTGACATTTCCAAATGTATTATTATAATTGACACCAAATAAGAAGGGGTCAATTACGCACCCTGCGGTACGCCACAAATTATCGTGTTAAAAGAACGAAAGAGTATACCTTCATGGCACCAAAGATAAAAACGTATTTTATAGTTTCTTTTTACTCCTATTATTATTAGGTAAAATCGTTTTCTTTCGCTTATAACTAAAAGGGTTTCGCTATAACTTAATAAATTGGGACATTTCAGAAAATACAAAAGACACGCAACTTGCCCATTTCTTCAACATATGGTAACTTTTGTATCACAAGAAACACAAATTGTTATTAAAAAGTGTCCAAACGCTTTGCCGGGCCGTATAATTTCTTCGCCCTAAATAACACTCTGGTCTCCGTAATAATATACTTTGGCTGGTGTCCATTGTAAAGAGGGATTTCTTTAAAAGGGATAATAGGATGGTGTAATACTATTGACCAGTTTTATTAGGATGTAATAAAAGTTGAATCTACCTACCACTTTTGAAGAAGCACGTATTGATTGTTACCGCAAGACCTAAAACATACTTACACAATATGGACAACTCGGCACACAGGAATTAATATTGGAACATTTTTTTATTCCAGAACAGAAATATCGTCAAACAAAAATTGGCGTAAATACTTTTGATTTGTATTTCTGGTTAACTTTAACAGCTAAAATGTTTTAATAAATAATAGAAAGTAAGATAGGAAAGTGCAAGCGATTTTTCTTCAAGTTGCACCATAAAAATGAGGAGCCTAATGTCAAAGTGCAAATTTTTTTTTTTTAATGTCAGTATCTCGTTAACAATGGGTTTTAGGTATAGGAAACAGCGGCGTAGCAAGGGTGGAGGATACCTGGGTTGGGTATGAACGTTGCCCCCTCCCCCATGATCAACTGTAAAATGGGAAAAAGCGCCGCAGGCGAAACTTTTAGCAGATTTTCGTATGTACGCTGGTCTATCTTTTTTAGCGTCCTTAAAATCCGTCCAGCAGCCCCCTCCTGGTCTCGATATTAGGAATAATCAGTGGCAACTTGACACGGTAATTTAGCCAATAGGAAATGGTTGGTAATGCTACCATATAGAATGGTTTATAACCATTATTGCTTTGAATACTCCCTTATAATCTCCCTAGCAGATAAATTATTGGGAATTAATTCTGCTGCGTGGGAGATTCGGTAACAAACTTTCATAAATTGGAGTTTTTTCTTATTGTAATTTTTTTGCTAAAATGCCACAAAAACATATTTCCGGCGGCTTTAGTTAATTGTAACTATATAATTAGAGTTTTAGAAAGGAAGTTCATTTTAGCCGTAAGTAACTTATTTTTATTACTAAAATGTGTGAAACATTAAATAACAAATTTGTTTCTGAAATCCAATGTCTTTATAGTTTTAAATTCAAATAAAATTTTAAAAAACATATTTCCGATGAGTTTAATTCAATATGACGCACTGTATTTTTACAATAGAAGTTGATTTTACTTGTTAGTAACCAAGGTTTATTACTAAAATTTTAGGAACATTAAAAACATTAATTCGTTTTCAACCATAACATCTGATATTACATGTCTACATAGTTTCAAATGAAACTTAAAAAAACATATTTCCGATGAGTTTAGTTAAATTTTTGATGTGTCTCTTTTAGCCCCGGTGTTCGATATGTAAAGCAAATTGGTTAGTATCAATAAAAATTATAAGTTAGCAACAAAATGTATTTTGATTTTATTCTGAGTGACTTTTGCCAATAGATATAAATCACTTCATTTTTGACAGAAAAATTATCACTTATTAATTTTATTAAATTAATAGGAACTAACAAAATTATCGCGATAATCTCCCGTTGCTATAAGCAACGAAACAAAAAGGAGCCTTCTAATTGGTTGAAAATAAATTTATGTAATTTTCACTGTAATTATCAAGTTTCTATTGGGGGTGTAATCTGGTTTTATATACTGGCAGTTGTAATAAAACTTGACATTAATCATAATCATATTTGCTCATTACGGTTAATAAAACATATAGGTACTTACCACCAAAAATCAGTACTGTAGTTCTCAAAAATTTAAATAGTTTCTATGACTATTACATAAATTACATTGGCTAACATTATTTACTCACAATGATTATGAGACAATCATTTCTGCCAATGTTTGTTTGAAGGTTGTAGACAATGATGTATCTTGAGTAATAGATGTGTTTTGGACTTCCATTGCCTTTAGTTTTTCATATCACAACGTTTCAACTGGTATGTATCTCCAGTCGTCTTCAGGTGAATACTAAACAAGTTACATATATATAAATAGGCTCGTAGCTTTGTAACTTGTTTAGTATTCACCTGAAGACGACTGGAGATACATACCAGTTGAAACGTTGTGATATGAAAAACTAAAGGCAATGGAAGTCCAAAACACATCTATTACTCAATTTCTGCCAATGTCGTTGAAGTCACAGTTATAGATGCTGATTGGTTACTTGATTATTGCCTTTGTACCATTGGCATGGGATCCTGGAGGTACAAGACAAGCTCAAACCTAATACTAGTGGCACCCTCTTGGTATGGTTCCCGAGACGCCCCCCGAGATGCCCCCCCCCCTTTCTTCACCTGATAGGTAACCATATAGCAATTTACTTGGTTTAATTATTTTTTACAAGAAAAAACTTTAAAACATCGTAAATTGGATAAAAAAAATTTGAGGAAAAATTGGCCACATGGTGGTAAAATCAGAGAAAGCTTTTTTAGCTATCAATAATGGTTTCCATTGATCATTATAATTTCCATTAGCCATAACATTTAAAGTCCCCCACACATAAGTTAATTACCTGCAATTTTTTGTAATATTTACTGCCCAATAAAATTACGGCCAAGCGAGCAGATTATATCATATTTTATAGATGACCATACTAGGGCTGGGCAAAAATTCGATATATCGATATTTTTATCGATATATCGATATATCGAATAACGATATTTAAAAAATAAAATATATCAATATTTATCGATATTATCGATATTATCAATAATTTGATTGGAATTTCAATATCGTCCTTATAACACAAGGATCAATATTTAATTCAATCTTTTTTCTTCATGTTTTCATAAATTAGAGTCTCCCCTTGAAATGAAGGTACGGAGTTTTACAGGGCACATAAGAAAATATTGATATACAGTGTCACCAGTAAAGTCCGCATCATATGGGATTTTTTTTTAAAATTAATAGCTTTATTCAAAATTTGACTTTGGCATCAAGTTCTGCTTCGATCGAGATGAAAATTAAGCAAAAATAGTAGTCACGTGATTCGCATTATCTGTCAGATTTTGATTTTTTCCAAACAATAATTCAAAAGTAGGGTTATATCTGAAAATATCGAAAAAAGTTATTAGAAAAAGTTTTTTTAAATGCAGTTTCTAGCCTACGTGCAAAATTTCAGCTGCATAAGATAATTTTAATTTTTCACCTATATTTTGTAAATTGAACCACTTTTGCAAAATAAGACTCAACGCAACCTACATAAAACTTCTCAGTTTTGACAAGGCTTTATTTCAGATACATTTTCTTTAAAGTAGCGCCATATTGAATGTGTGTTTTTCTACAAAATCAAAATTGGGCTATCAAAATTTGGTCGCATGTGATGCAAAGTTCATTTGTTTTTGAATAAAGGTAGATATAGTGGATTTCACCTTAGTTTTTAATGCTTTGACGTCTCTCTTGTCAAACATATTAGCCAACACGTGATTTTAAAATCCCTAATTCTATAAACGGCTTTCAGGCACGGGTATTGGCTAGATTAACAAGAGATGGATATATAACTGACCGTATAGTTACATGTACATGACGAAGATGCACACTACACAGTTCAATACGTTGCCCTTCAATGAGCTCAAACTCGTCAAAAGCACAGCATCTCTCGTATATGCCGTTAGTATGTGCATCTTTGTCTTACGCATTTGCTCTCGCATATCTCTTTTCGTACTTCATTAATTCGATTGTCTCGTCGCGTTCTTTAAATATCACAGAGCCGCATTGGGACACACCGCGCACCGCGGTGGTATTTTTCAGACAACATTTTGCTTATATTTGTGCGTATTAGACTTTTTGGTTTTAAACTGCTGGACTGTGTGTATCTGTGACGTGTTTCTTTTTATGCAAAAGTAAGTAAATAATTAATAATGTCTCGGACGGTGACGACGACATAGACAGCTTGTCAGATGAAGACCAAAAATAATAGGAAACTTGCAACAAAATTAAATTTGAAAACCACAGTGAACCATTATGCTAAAATAAGTTTTACATACAGTTGTATTGAAGAGTGCTTGAGGTATCTGTTCTGCTAACGCATGGACAAAAATCTTTTTTTGTAGTATCTACTTACATTATTTTTTCTTTATTAATTAAAAAAAATACCTAATTCGATAACATTACAAACTTTTGTTGTTTTATTATAAACCAACGAAAAGTTAGACCTATTGTAAACTTCAAACTCTTTAGAACCTAGTCTAAAGAAAAAAATATCTACCCGTGAACAAGAAAATAAAAAAGTAAACAATAAGCTATTAAATATAATATATAGATTTTTTCAACTTAACACTGCATGGTCTAAAATCAAATTAAAAAACAAAATAATTCTTTAATAAAAAAAGTAGTTAATTATTGATGATACTAGATTCACGACTGCCCCTTGTATATTTTTTATTGTACTAAATTAAGAGTGTGTTTTTACCAAAATAACAGCACTTTATTATATTATGAATAAAAATTAAATGAAATTGTTTTTCTGATATTCTATCCTATTTCCATTCCCATTCAGTGTTTTTTTTTGAAATATCTTAAAAATTGCTTAGGTAATTCTCGTTTCCATCCATAATTACAACTACAAATAAATTGACCCATGTTCACACATAATTTTTAAGTCCGGCCCTGGCCAATCCTTAAGTTCTGTAAAAAGAAATGTTATAAATGACATGTGTCAGCGGCGGCCATTAAAAACTAAGGTGAAATCCACTATATTAATAAAAAAAAATCCCATATGGCGGACGTTACTGGTGACACTGTATATTATCGATATATCGAATAACGATATTTAAAAAATAAAATATCGATAGATCGATATTATCGATATTATTTATCGATATTTATCGATCGATATTCGATATTGGAATTTTAATATCGCCCAGCCCTAGACCATACACTAACTAGTGTCTTATTAGGTGCCGTCGTAAATTGTGTTTAGTGCACTTATTAAATGCCATTAAAATATGGATAATAAATTTTGTAGAATTATGAAAGCCGCTAATAACGCATCTCTTATTGGGTGTTTTTATGACTATGGGTAATTAAAAAAAGATTTTTAATAAATATATTTTGAGGACTGAAGTGGGGTTAATATAGGTAGGGGTCAGCTGCCTCCAAAATGTTTTCAAGCTGTTTTTAAACTAATAATTTGATTAACTGCTCAGCTCTTGAACAGTTATTATTCTTAATCCATATCTAAATAAATAATTCGTTGAACAAATTCAAAAAATATAGTTGAAGACCTTGGTGCAAGAACCGGACAAGTCCATATTTTATTAGTTTTGGGAAATTGAAATTTTTTTTCTATTTTTCGATATTTATAAGAAACAGATAGCATACATGTTTTTTTTGTAGGTATACAGAATAAAACTGATAGGGAAACATTAAAAAACAATATTATTTATTTATTTATTTAGAAATTAAGAATACAAACAGGTAGAACTACCCGAAAACAGTATCCATTGTTCACTAGAGTTATTCATAAAACTATTTATCTATAATTATTCAATTGCACAAGATCTTAATAAGTAAATTGGTATTTCTAATCAATTATAACCTAAAGTTTTAAATTATACTAAAGTAGGTACTCTTAAGGTATTTCTTGAACTGTAGTAATGAAGTAGAGAACAGATCAATGTTTTGACAATACATATTATAGAAAAAACTTAGTCTAAATATGGGGGCGTTTACGCCTAGATTAGTATTTGTTTGGGTTAAATGAAAATAAAACTGCTGTCTAGTGGTTCTAGAAGGTACATGCAGAGAAAACTGTTGGAGGTGATGAGGCGCGTTGTAAAGATTATTCATCAATTTATAAACGAAAACTAAATCTGATTGTATTCTTCGGGTTTCCAGAGTTGCAAATCCAAATTGTTGTCTTACAAGAGAAATACTAAGTACATTGTACACCCCTTTAACTCTCCAACTTAAAAATTTACCTTGCAAACGTTCAAGTCTTAAGTCAAGCAAACATTAGAGCTAGAATTTTTTGAAAAATTGGACTTTTTGCACCAAAAATGCTAGAAAAAATAAGTAACAACGTAAATGATAACTTTGAAGAGCTTTATTTCAAAAACTGAAAACTCTCAATAAATCACAGCAGTTACTGAATAAATAAACCTATTGCCAGCGAGACCCTGAGTGTTCCGCATATTCCCCCACCCAGCCAAGTCCCTACGCTTTGTGAAGCTGTTTTTTTTTTTTTTTTTTTTTTTATGATCGAGCACAAGCACTATAGGAAAATCCTTTAAGGCGCTCTGGGAGCGGTGCGTGTGCGAAGAAAGCGATTCACGTTTTTCTTGAATCGTTGGAGGTTATATTCGGTTGGAAACACGGTCTCAGAAAGGCCGTTCCACAAAGATGACGTCCTCCAAATGAAAGATTTCTGAAACAATGATGTTCGGGGTGTACTAAGTTGAACAACATAGGGATGGGCGGCAGTGGTTCGTCGTGTGTTTCTGCTATGCATTACTCTAGGTGGAATCGAGCGGGCAATATCTGTCGAACACTTGCCATGAAAATATCTGTAGAAGAGAGCCAAATCACCAACCTGTCTTCGATGTTCTAAGCTGTCGAGGTTCTTAGTCAGCTCGTGTTCGCCGATTAGACGAACGGCTCTCCTTTGGATGGAATCCAACAACCGAAGGGTGTGCTTCGGTTGGTGAAAATACCGGACAAGTCCTGGACTTAGCTGTTTCTTGCACCCAAGAATGCCAGCGGCCAAGTTCTAAAGATATACTTTATATTAACGTTGCATTCCTTTGGACTTGGCTGATTCTTGTACCAATGATATTTTAATACATACATTTTAACGGAAATCGTTATTTCGACCAAAAATGGACTTGTCCGGTTATAGCATCAAGGTCTTCGGTTTTTAAATAAAAATTACACAAACGGAAAAAGTGCACAATCAGTAAAGTATATCGTCTTGTTTTTTGACATCAATTAACAAAATGCACATTTCTAGCCAAATTTTATTATTTACGACAGGCTGGGGTCAATTAACAAGGGTGCCTAACGTAAATAACAATTATTGCAAACGCCATAAACTTATCGGACACGGGGTGGACCTACCTACTCTTGATAACAAGGGCAACATTTCTATGCAAAATAATGGTAAACAACTGAAAATATTAAAATTGTAAATATGTTACCTTGTAGACCTTTCAGGTATACAATAATAAGGTTTTATTAAAATAAATGATAGGTAACAAAAGCCGATACGATATACCGTGCGAGCAAAAATGATTTGCATCAAAGAGGGCCTTGCATCTAAGGACGTAATGCTTAGCCGTAGAGTTTAATACCTGTTGGGTGTCAGTAACTACGTGAATTAACAATCAATCAGTTATTTCGTGATCTTTGACAGTCGTTACAAGTAATTTGATTCATCGCAAATTTTTCCAATTTCTTGAATAATTCACACAATGGGCTTTAAGGAACAGCACAAAATATTCATGGTTGAAGCGTATTTTCGAAACGGGGTTAGAGTAAATGGTGAGTGGCAATACAATCAGGATTTGTGCAAGGACGATTTGCACGAACATTTTCCTAACGTTGCTTTTATTGCTGGGGATTTTTATCATTGCCTGAAAAGAACCGTGGCTGTTTTTAGGGAAACAGGTTCTATACAACACAAAAAAGAAGCAGGAAGACCATCTGTAAGAACAGAAGAACTTGTTGCAAACGTTCGTGAAATGCAAAATACGCCAACAAATTGTATAAGACGCCTGTCCCAAGAAGTGGGAAGATCTTATGGAACATGCAGGACTATCATTAAGAAGCAGCTAAATTTATTTCCTTATAAAGTGCAAGTATTCCAAGAAATACAAGGATTAATCAAGAATGTGGTAACATTTTTCCAGAGATGCTGATCAACACTTTCGAAAATATGAAGAGACGTGTGAATTTATGCTTGGCGCATGGCGGTGACCAATTTCAGCAATTTTAGTAATTATTTTTCTTTTTCTTTCTGTATATTCTTACTTTGTTAATTTTGTAAGAACAAAAATAAATTTGTATTTGTCTTCTTATTTTATTACTCATTAGTTTGGCATCATGTCATAATATGAATTTGACAAAATTTTAACCTAGAAAGCCCTACGTTTTTTTAATCCAAGCCCTCTTTGATGCAAATAATTTTTGCTCGCACGGTACTTTGAGATGTTCTATAACGGTGCACAACCGGCAAGATGGTTTCAGCAAGTAGCATAAACATTTTTGTTTTTAAGGGAAGCCAAACGTCCAAAATAATATACAGGGTGTCCCAATAGTGCAACAAAACCCCGTTAGTACACATATATTTACAGTATGCTATTTATGCAGCCTATTATACATTCCACTTTTTTTTACAGGACTGTGGCAAGAACCAATATCTTTCCGAAAGGTTACATTATTTACAACAGCCACCGAAAAAATCTCGAACAAAGTGTGATATTTGAGAACACCGCATGAATACCGTAGATCTTCTTTCTTCATCACGTAACGAAAACGAAGCACGGATCCTTGCCTGCGGCTAAACGGGACGATTCTGCCTCTTCTTCTTTCGTGTATTTGTAATAGAAATCAGGTCGCAGGTCAAATGCGGAGGGCATTATGTGCTATACTCTCTACTAATATGTGACTGTTATCCAATTGCAGTGCGATTACTTTCATATACTGTATGTGTATGGGACCTATTGATCGCTACTTTTATTTTACAGAAATTAGCTTACATTACACAGTGATAAAGTGCATAGGGGACAATATAGCGATCCTTGGGCCTCTGTCTGGTTCAAAATTTGTAAGGTTTTTTTTGATGTAACGGTCGCCAAATTCCTTTTAGTTACTTTTCTGTAGCATAAGAAAGTCAACGGCTAAGTTAGGCGTTCCTTTTAAAAATTTAGGTCAGGTCAGCAAAGATTTTTTCTTTTCCCCTCTGCTGGGGGGAGGGGGGGGTAATGTCCCCCCAGTCCCCCCCTCTATCTACGTGCCTGTATGTCAGAAAAAAGAGGCGAACTTAGAACTTATTATGCACAACAGTATTTTTTATTCGTTAAATTTTTATTCCGTTGAAACCATCAAAAGATGTTATTTGCTGACTTCGCTTAAGGGATGTCCAGATTGTCTGGTATTTCATCGGATTGTCCGATATTGCACCGGGCAGTAATGTATTTTGACTTCGTGTTCGGCATAAAAAAATTATAAATACCGGACAAAATTTGAATATTTAAATTTGTGTGTTAATTTTTATTTACTATCCTTGACCTAATCAGGAATTTTGACTAAAGAGCCCGAAAACACCAATTGTAACAAAATGGTGAATGCGTCAACAAGTACGAGAAAAACCATATAGAAATTATTTTTACGAAACCATGACTTTGTGATTTTTAATAAATTATACTTTAATCAGAGCCCTTAAGGAAATTGGACATATTCTTTAATTATAATAAAATACTTATATGATTAATCCATATAAAAATTATTGATTTCATGTTATTTTCAAACACAGTGACTTATCAGATTTTGGTCACGTATAGATTGTTTATTATTACCTAAATGATAACACTTGGGTATCAATTCAGTGTCTGTGTCTATTACCCGTTTCAATTTCAATTTTATGGATCACTTAGCTATCTTTGGACACAGAAACAGCTAATGGATTTTAGTTATTCTGTAATGTACGAAAGAAAAATTGATTAAAAATTGAGTCAATAAATTAGCTGAATTTATTAACATTATATAATATCAAACTTTTATAATTAAGAATTTTTTGGGAAAATGCAATTCATTCATGAAATGATTATATTACATATTTTATTAAGCAACACTGTTATGGTGTGAGAGGATATCTTGTAATGCATTGAATACTTCCATATCAGAATAGGGTTCCCTAATTCAACGCTGCGTGAGGTATACCATGGTACACTCCAAGGGTCGGCACTCGGTCCCCTTTTTCTTGATCTACATAGGTGATTTGCCGAGAAACTTAAAGACAAAGAAATCCTCGTTTGCTGATGACACCAACTGCTACTGCAATCCAACAACAGAATCCAAAGACCTACAGCAAGAGAAAGAAACCATTAAATCTTGGACAGTTACCTGGCAGATGCCTCCAAATAACTCAAAGTACTCCATAATATACCTTAGAAAAAGCAACCCTAAACTCTCTTATATCCTGGGACCCACCCAGAGAGAGGTGCAGGAACATCAAAAACTAGAAATTATCGTACACTAAGATTTTAAGAAGAATTATTAAGAAGACCAACAGCTTAGGGACAGCTCGAGTATGCCCCAGATTATATGGAATCTATAGGATAGTAAAGCATTGGAAAGGGTGCAAAGCCACCAAACTAGCCATGGAACTTAGAAACTTACCATATCAAGAAAGGCTGCAAAGACTAAACCTTCCAACCCTTCATCTAAGAAATACTCTTTACTCATTACTCCTGCAACCTAGAAATCTTCCAGCCATCAGAAAACCGACAACATAGGGACCACAATAAGAAACCTATGGTTATGCACAGGAACTTAATCTCGGACCACCACTTCACATATATCTGAAGAAGAAGGCTAAATGGGGCACCCATGGACTATATCAAGCAGCTAAATACTAATAACATCTAAGTGTTGTATACAACTGGAACCGACTCAGGAAAGAGACAATCAATGCAACCTCTAATAATCAATTTAAGAACAGACTATAGACAGAGAACAGAGATATTATCCAATGGAACAATATTCATTCGTCCATTACACGCTGTGGTATTACCGTGCGAGCAAAAATTATTTGCATCAAAGAGGGCTTGGATTAAAAAACGTAGGGCTTGGTTTAGATTACAATGATATGGGGACGATATAGGTATCTAACCAAATCTATATAGGTTAAAATTTTGTCAAATTCATATTATGACATGTTATGCCAAACTGATGAGTAATAAAATAAGTAGACAAATACAAATTTATTTTTGTTGTTAACAAAATTAACAAAGTAAGAATATACAGAAAGAAGTATTGACCAGCATCTCTGGAGAAATGTTACCACATTCTTGGATAATCCTTTCTTGTAATTGTTCTAAATTTGTAACTGGTGTTTTAAAAATAGTGTTCTTTAAATGCGGAAAAACGAAGTAATCCATAACCGTTAAACAAGGTGATCTAGTTGGGAATTAAATTCTATTTGATTGCGTATTTTGCATTATTTCACGAACGTTTGCAACAAGTTCTTCTGTTCTTACAAATGGTCTTCCTGCTCCTTTTTTGTATTGTATAGAACCTGTTTCTCTAAACACAGCCACGGCTCTTTTCAGGCAATGATAAAAATCCCCAGCAATAAAAGCAACGTTAGGAAAATGTTCGTGAAAATCGTCCATGTACAAACCCGGATTGTATTGCCACTCACAATTTACTTTAACCCCGTTTCGAAAATACGCTTCAACCATGAATGTTTTGTGCTGTTCCGTAAAGCCCATTGTGTGAATTGTTCAAGAAATTGGAAAAATTAACGACTGTCAAAGATGGCGGAATAACTGATTGATTGTTAATTTAGGTAGTTACTGACACCCAGCAGGTATTAAGCTCTACGGCTAAGCATTACGTCCTTAGATGCAAAGCCCTCTTTGATGCAAATAGTTTTTGCTCGCACGGTATTTGACAAATCTGTTTTCTATTTACTAACTCCTCCTTAAATTCCAGAAGGCCGCGTTCAAAGTATTTTTGAAGTCGACACTGACAAATATTTGCTGGTATCTTCATTAAAAAAAATAGTCACAAGATAACTTTGAATAGACTGCATGTATGCAGGAAAATTATTATTAAACTTTTACAAGTAAGTTTGGCTTAATCAATTCTTCAAAACACTTAGCTTTAGTGTAAAATAAAAAAGTGACCCAATATTTGACCCCCTTAAATTTTGCAGAGGATTTCCTATGTTGCACCAGCCGAAGCAATACCCGGTATGCCCAGTATCTAAATAAAGCTGCTTACTAATGCTATAAATATATCACATTCCTTTGATAAGGTCTGAGACGAGGGCTTCACCAACAAATAAAAAAGATTGTGGCCAAGACAGTCTGCAAACTATAGATTTCAGATAGATCCTATTATCTTAAACCAGAAAACCAATCCATAATTAAAAAAAAAAACAGACGCAAATGTGCCGCAAGGAAGTGTTCTAGGATCTATTAGATGCCTATAATCATTATCTATAGTGATCACTGATGACACAGTGTTGTCAACTCACTTTTATCTATCTATAACGTTTCTTAAATTTAATAGGGTTTCAAAAAACAATTAATTAATTTTTTTGAAATTTTTTCTCCACTGCTATTAAACCAATAATAAATTTATAGGTGGTCCATTGATTAAGCTCGTCTTAAGGAGTGACTTGAGAGATGAGACCTTTCAGATCGTATTAGCATTGAATGCTGTGACGTCATGAGGGCGAGTCAGGTCAATTCATTGTCCATGCCGGCCAGACCCGTGAATGATTAAACCTCACCTTGTCTATTGTTTAATTTTTTATGTTTCAAACTCCTACATATTCGAAATGGGAATATTACATTATAATGTATGTAAAACTTAACTAAAGAGGATTTGATCAGGGGCGACTCGTGAGCCTAAACCCCTAATCCTAGGGTCATGAAATTTCGAGGACATCTTCTTCTTACAGTGAGTTACAGGGTGTTAAAGTTAAATGTATAAGTTCTTTAACAAAATAATATTATTGGTGTTTTGTCATTTTTCAAAATTAACTAAGGGGTTCAAAAAAGGGGTGTAGCCTATTTTGAGGGGGTATCTATAACCCATAACGGTCTATAATCGTAAGATATATTGTAAATACTTTTTTAAATAATTAAAGAAATCTTGTTTTGTATACGGTTCGTCCAAAATACATCCTCCAGCACCCGCACTACGACCCCTTTAAATCATCCCAATTCCTGCAATTTTACGCAATCCACCTCCACTGAAATAGCAGGGGAGCGAGCGTCGCGACGCGGCAAGTGGCGCCCTACAGCGTAAGCGCCTGAAAACCGTTATACTGGCGTCCGCTTAAAGCGAGAAATAAAAGTGCTTAAAGTAAGCATTAATGAATTAGTTTATTGTGAAAATTCTTTTACCGCTGTGGAAATGAATTTTTATTTAGTGGATTTATGCGATTTTAGACAGAAAATACCGTGCGAGCAAAAATTATTTACATCAAAGAGGGCCTTGCATCTAAGGACGTAATGTTTAGCCGTAGAGCTTAATACCTGTTGGGTGTCAGTAACTACCTGAATTAACAATCAATCAGTCGTTACAAGTAAATTGATTCATCGCTAATTTTTCCAATTTCTTGAACAATTCACACAATGGGCTTTACGGAACAGCACAAAACATTCATGGTTGAAACGTATTTTCGAAACGGGGTTAGAGTAAATGGTGAATGGCAATACAATCCGGGTTTGTGCATGGACGATTTTCACGAACATTTTACTAACGTTGCTTTTATTGCTGGGGATTTTTATCATTGCCTGAAAAGAACCGTAGCTGTGATTAGGGAAACAGGTTATATTCAACACAAAAAAGGAGCAGGAGGACCATCTGTAAGAACAGAAGAACTTGTTGCAAACGTTCGTGAAATAATGCAAAATACGCCAACAAATTGTATAAGACGCCTGTCCCAAGAAGTGGGAAGATCTTATGGAAAATGCAGGACTATTCTTAAGAAGCAGATAAATTTATTTCCTTATAAAGTGCAAGTATTCCAAGAAATACAAGCCGCAGATTTTGAAAGACGCAGAAATTACCCTCAATGGTTTACCCAAAATTTATTGGAAATAAATAATTTATATGAAGAGACGTGTGAATTTATGCTTGGAGCATGGCGGTGGCCGATTTCAGCAATTTATGTATTTATTTTTCTTTTTCTTTCTGTATATTCTTACTTTGTTAATTTTGTAAACAACAAAAATAAATTTGTATTTGTCTACTTATTTTACTTCTATGGTTTGGCATATCATGTCATAATATGAATTTGACAAAGTTTTAATCTAGATTTGGTTAGATATATCGTCCCCATATCATTGTGATCTAAACCAAGCCCTACGTTTTTTAATCCAAGCCCTCTTTAATGCAAATAATTTTTGCTTGCACGGTACAAGCATTTTTCCCAAAAAAAAATTGTACTGAATTTCCTGAATTTAATCCAAGTGACAAAGTTACACTGCATTAAATTAAAAATGTATGTCTCGTTTAGGTGTCTTTAAAAAATATATACGTTAAATAAACACTTCCCAAGTTCAATAATTTTTGTCTCGTACATAATTAATGAATCCCACCTCTGAATTAAAATATTTCCACCCCATCCTCAAAAAGCGAAGCCGCGTGCCATGAGCAGAGCAAGTAAATTAATTATATTATTTTAAACAGTTTTTAACAGTTTTAAAGCAAAGTAATTTGCCGAGGAATTTCCCTATGAATTATGATGTGAAAAGTTCGAGAAAAGTTGCCCGAACGCTTTCTCTTTTATTTAGCGATTTAGAAGGTTGCTAGACGCTTTTCTTTCGTGCGTCTCAGAAACCTTGGTTGTTGTTTTATTAGATTAGACTGAAATAGCGATGTTGAGTGAAGTAGTAATAGTTGTCAACCTATATAAATAAAATTAAAAAAAAGTAGATATACAGTGTGGTTTTTTAAGTGTGCAACATATGGGAATTTTTTTTATTAACGATTTCTCAGAAAATTGTATTCTTGATAAAAGTTGGTGCATGTTCGATAATCATATTAGGTGCACTTGGAATGGTTGCAAGTCAAACGGCGTACAGGGTAGGCCAAAAAATATAAAACTTGTACAAGAATAAAGTACCCCTATTTCAAAAAATTCAGCAAAATCTTATTAAAAAAAGTTGTTTAGAATTAAAAGTTATGCATAGATTCAAAAACGTGACCTCCTAAAATAAAAAAATATATTTTTTTAAAAAACATTAATAATTTCCCAAAAAAATTTTTTTTTATTATTCGCCATAAAGAACTTTATAAATTAATCAAAATCAAATCAATTTCGTATATTTTTGTTCAAGTTCAAGCATATTTGTAAAAGTTACTTGAATTTTTAATTTTTTTAGGAATCACAAACTTCATGTTTGTTGCAACGATATTAAACACAACTTTAAAATATCCTAAAAATTAGTTTTAACAAGATAAAGCATTAGTAATGATAATATGCTAATTAAAAAACCATTATTTAAAGTGCAAAATTTTTATTTTAAATGTTTATCAAAAATTTTTATTCTTGTAAAAGTTTTATATTTTTTGGCCTACCCTGTACGCCGTTTGACTTGCAACCATTCCAAGTGCACCTAATATGATTATAGAACATGCACCAACTTTTATCAATAATAAAATTTTCTGAGAAATCGGTAATAAAAAAAATTCCCATATGTTGCACACTTAAAAAACCACAATATATATCAATATACCGTGCGAGCAAAAATTATTTGCATCAAAGCTTGGATTTAAAAACGTAGGGCTGGGTTTAGATCGCAATGATATGGGGACGATATATCTAACCAAATCTAGGTTAAAATTTTGTCAAATTCATATTATGACATGATATGCCCAACTAATGAGTAATAAAATAAGTAGACAAATACAAATTTATTTTTGATGTTTACAAAATTAACAAAGTAAGAATATACAGAAAGAAAAAGAGAAATAATTACATAACCTGCTGAAATTGGCCACCGCCATGCTCCAAGCATAAATTCACACGTCTCTTCATATTTTCGAAAGTGTTGACCAGCATCTCTGGAGAAATGTTACCACATTCTTGGATAATCCTTTCTTGTAATTGTTCTAAATTTACAACTGGTGTTTACTTACACTTTATAAGGAAATAAATTTAGCTGCTTCTTAAGAATAGTCCTGCAAGTTTCAAAAATTAGCAATGAATCAAATTACTTGTAATGACTGTCAAAGATGACGAAATAACTGATTGACTGTTATTTCAGGAAGTTACTGACACCCAACAGGTATTGAGCTCTACGGCTAGCAAGGCCCTCTTTGATGGAAATAATTTTTGCTCGCACGGTATTAAGAGCATTTTGTCTAGTCGCTCCAAAGTAACAGTCGCATGAAAACCAACAATAACGTTTGAACCTTTGGCCAGTGTACTAAAAATATCAATTCTACCGTGCTTGAGCTATCGAGTAGCTTAATCCATTATCGAAGATGACCCAAGAGCATTCCACAGCTTTCGGAGGTAACCATGCAATTAATCCTTCTGCCTGGTTACAGAAAACTGGAAAAAGCGCTTCTCGAAAATTATCGTTTGAAAGGGTCTACTACGAACCAAAGTTTTTGACAATTTTATATGGTAACGAACTCTGAGGTAACGAATTATTCATGAGTAAAGGTTCAGCTCGGTCAGGTGGATGCCAAGTTTGTTGACGCTCAACAATCTTTGACAGGCGATAAGACTGGGTACTTGGATACACTGCCCCTATATTGATACCTATATTGAAAGAGGAGACAATCATTTTTGCAATGGCAATGAAACAACTTTTGATTCGTTTTATAATGTTGTCGTAAAAATAATGGGAAAATCAAACGATGACCAATATTTAATCAAGCATTGCCATGGCCTAATAAACGTTAAGCTAGGAAATATTTATAGTACCCATATTAAACGTTGTTCAAATAACGAAATCCCGTTGTATATCAGGTCAGACAATATCTTATGGTCATAAGGTTCTTATCAGTTTGTTTTCACAGGTTATCGTGCACATATTTTGTTTGTCTGATGTGGTGGGCTTATCTGAGATAATGATAATACCCTTCATACGCTGCGCTCACACAATCTTTACAAATCTTTATTTTCCACGAAATATATGGCGTGATTAAAATCCTGGTCGTCGATGCAATGCATTTTGATAATTTGATAAAATAAATTTACTGCAATGATGTTTCTGAAAATCTTTTATAAGGCTCTTGAAATAGACTTAACAAATCGAAATAATCGATTAAATTATTTATGATTAATCAATCACATCATTTTGATTATTATAATATAAAGATTGAGTGTAGCGCTAACCGGATACCAATAAAACACTGTTCTTAAACAAGATAGTATCATCAACATCTTGTTATTCCTATTCTGTTTAATCTTTAATTTCTCTTCTTTTTCTTCTTGATTCAGGTTGATAGCTTCTTGATACTTAACTGACTAAGAGAAACAATAGAAGAAAGGGGGAGTGAATAAGAGAAAATAATTAAATACATTAGAGGGCGATTATAAGACATAACAGAAGAAGCTCGAGAAGAAGTAAAATACTGGAAACAAAAGAAACTACACCGAAATGGTTTATTAATTTTTATCAAAAAGTTGGGCGTTTGACCCTCACTTTAGGCAGTTGATGATTTTATAGGTTGTTTAGCTGTTGTGTTGTCATACACTAATCATTACTGTATTTTTAATAATTCGTCAAATCTATCATTAAACGAAAACTGAAGGGTCCAAAATACGAAAAAACGCCAATCTTATCTGACTTCCTTGTGGATCAATAAAATCCCCTGTACATTTTTACGATCCATTTGTTATGTTAACCTTACTTTATTTATTATTCACATGCCGACGTTTCGGTCTATAATTTCTTTTTGCTAGACCAGGTTTATCATGTATTAGTTTTTGATTGATGACAAAAAGTACGTCTGAAGATTTTATTAGTAATATTTCACATAAATATAAGTTTTATAGTTTTACTTCTAGCCTTTGTCGGATATAATAATATAATAACTGTTTAAAAATAATTAATATTAAGCCTGATCAAAAATATTGGCTATTAAGGCATCTGGAAAATATGTAGGTAATATTTATTATTAAATTATAAATATGTATTACAATTACTAGACCAGTCTTACAAGTACCTTTCTTATCTACTTTACTGCATAATAACTTTACATATCGCCTGTATTTTCTACAATATACCTAATACGATCAACTCTTGACTTTTTTTTAAGTTATTCGAGTGGATGAATATTATATGTTATGTTTTTTAATTATTTTATTAAAGTAGAGTGAAAGTGTCAAGAATTGTTGCGTCATAAAATAAAGTGTATTTTTAGATAATATTTCTAAAGAAACAAGGAGAAGTTTAAGTACCCATCAACCTATCACTTAATCAAATTGATATAATATAACTCAATTTGTACATTTAAGAAGATTAGCAATTAGACCACTGAAACTAATTTCCTGCATAAAATTCTTAAAACAATTTAATAACACCCTTTTGAATAAATAAATATGCCGCAGCAATGTTAAACAATTATTGTTAAGAGTATGATGCTATAATAACTATGATCATAATTCCGTGCGTGTAAGATATTCTATCACATTGCAGCATTTCACCATAGATACTAATTTCTAAATATTATTTATATATGTATATATTGCGTTTTCCACATGACATACTTCAAAAAAGCAATACTTAGTTAAAATACTGCAAAATCCATGTCAAATTTTTTACATAGCTTCTTGAAATGGAGCTTTTACATCCATGCGTTTAACATTTTCTGTTCCTCCTGCTACCATAAAAATCATATGGAAAGCTTTAGTTGACTGTTCGTAGCAGAATTTTCTTTGTATCCCTAACAAAACTTGATTTAGATTGTTATACTATTATAATTAAACTGTTCGCAATAAAACCTTTTGCAAAACCTCGCCTAGAATAATATTTTTATTGGTTAAAATCCTGCAAAAAATATTTTGGAAACTACTCCGACTTATTTATCATACGATTGCACGCAAAAGCTCATTAAAACATTATTGCCCATAGAAAAATAAATGTGGTTCAAAACCGCATATCTAATTCATAAAAAACTCCTGCAAAAATATTTAAACTCCGATCTGTACATTCATAATCCTGCTGCCCGCGAAAGCTCATCGAAAAGCTCTCGCAGTATCCTGCCACAGAAGTTACCGGAGCCATACCGGAACATAACTTCCGGATGCCCGCTAGCCCCCTCCCCCCACTCCTCCAACTCGCGCATCATCCCCTCCACTTCGCGCACTACACACACGTTTCTCGCTGCTCACAGGACCGCTGGCTAGTAAGTAGCCCGCGCGAGCTTCTCCGAAGTTCGACGAAGTTCTCCGAAGTATCCACGGGGCTGCCCGGTGGATCGGTGGGTGAAGATACGGCACACGCGTTTCGACCATTGAGATAGCCAGCGGTCCAGGAATACAGCTTCCGCAGGATCGCAACTACGTATCCTGTGAAACCGATATTATATTGTTGTTCGCATTTACTGAAAAAGTGAACTTTGAAGAATTTTCCATGTCGCGTACAGAGGACTTTATTTTCTTTCGTGCAAAAACAAAGTGATTATTCAGGAAAAAAGTTTTTGTGATTTTGGCGCGTTGTTTATAATTTTTTTTTAGTGATTATAGTTTTTATTTCATTATGAACTAATTGTTATTAAGAACCAAGAGACTTATAGAGTTGTCAAGATGAGAATAAAAATGCCAGCAGTGAGAATTGCTCAAGGTAAGATTCTAGCAGGATTTTGAAAAATTTTTTTTAGTATCTTATCAGAAGAATGTCAAGATAACGGAAAAGAAATCTAGTCACATGTCAGAGTAGAACTACCTATCACGAGTTTCGAACGTTTTGTTTTCTTATTGAAAATATGCGAATAGTATCTCAATAAATTGTTTTCTATTTTTAGCAGGATAAAGTTTTACATGTCACATGTTATATTTGAATTTAATATAAAAAAGTTAATATTTACTAATTTTAAAATTTTAGCGTTCAATGTTTTTGTTTGTTATAAACGCGTCAACACCGGAAGTTTTGAGCGTCGCGACGGACTGCGTCTCGTGCAAAATAGCAGAAATATTAAAACGTTATTTGAATTTGTAGATTTATTATTTAAACGCAAGTTGGTTGGTTACATTAGGTGTATTTAAATATATACGTATTTTTTAATTAAGGTTTACCTACTTTAAAATTCAAATTAATATAATTTTGTGTTAAAAACATTGGCACCAATTTCAAAGGTTCTTATTTCAGTGGAACAATATGCTGCCTTTAAATCTAAACCAAATGACATTATTACAAAATATTAGGAATAAAATATGAGAGTCATATGTTCAACAATTGTATTATTTTTTTTTTGAAATCCAGTTTTTTCAATTTCCTTTTTGGACCCACTTTTTATCTTTAAATAAGCACATTATCTTATAATATATAATACACTGCGCGGCATATTTAACGCATAACGAAAAAATTGCGTCAATTTTGATGTTATATATTTTCCAAATTTGTGGTTCGTTTTTAAATATATTTTTTTTCTAATTGTAGTTTTTTCCTTAAGCATATCACTGCTATGTTGTTTTGCTTAAACAAGTAACTTTGGTATTATACAGGGTGTTATAAAACTGTTATGTTTTTTATACGGAAATTCAAAACACCCTGTGGGATTTACTAGTCATTGCAAGTTATCGCAATTACAACCAAATGAAGGTCCCATGTTTCGTTTACATTTTATTTTTTGATTCATTGGTTTATCTCTTATTTTCATGAAATATTCAATTTTTAGTTCAACGTGATTTTATTAACATAAAATGCATTAATCCTATTGAGCATTTATGGGATAACATGAAACGACATCTTAGGGCCTTGCTTCCTCATCCTAGAAACTTAAATGATCTGTCATTGAGGCTTATGGAAATATGGAATCAGATTAATCAAGATGAAATCAGAAATCTGATTTTAAGTATGCCAAGAAGATGCGAAGCAGTCATTAGAACAAGGGGAGGCAATACTCGCTACTAATTATTCATATTTAATTTTTTTGAATACCTTTAGAAATTGCAATTTTTTTCCCTATATTTTTTGCCCTGTTTTGTGGATTCAATAAAATTAATTAATACCAGATATTGATTCTTTATTTACTTTATAATTTGTTTTTTTCTTGCTGTTGCATTAATCAAAGCATTTCGTTTATTTTGTATTTTTTAACTAAACATTTTTTTTATGAAAATCACGTTGAACTAAAAATTGAATATTTCATGAAAACACAGAGATAAACCAATGAATCAAAAAAGAAAATGTAAAGGAAACATGGGACTTTCATTTGGCCGTAATTGCGATAACTTGCAATAGCTAGTAAATCCCACAGGGTGTTTTGAATTTCCGTATAAAAAACATAACAGTTTTATAACACCCGGTATAATACCAAAGTTACTTTTTTAAGCAAAACAACAAAGAAAGTGATATGCTTAAGGAAAAAACCTACAATTAGAAAAAAAATCGTTAAAAACGAACCACAAATTTGGACAATATATAACATCAAAATTGAGGCATTTTTCGTTATGCGTTAAATATGCCGCGCAGTGTATATCTTTTTTCAAAATTTTCCAAAATTAATTTTAAAAATACTATACGATGCCCTTTATTTGGCCCAATTTCAAACAAACAAAAAAGTGTTGCTGCGACTCTTGACATCTTTATTCTCCAACATCAAATTATGCTCATCTGTCAGGTAGCAGGTAGCGACATTAAAGACGCTCATAAATTAAGCTGGACAAGTAGGACAACAAAGTCATGTCGTGTGCCCAATAAAAGATTTTTCCATTGCTTCTGCCGACACGCGCCCTTATTTTACTACCCCTTAGAATATTAATTAAGGGGTGAATCTTCTTTTAATAGCGCCCTTAAGTTCCAGCGCATGATAACGTCAAAAAAACTTGCTTTTTTTGGTCAGCAGAACGTGTCGTGCTGTAAGGGTCGATGGGTCGTAAGAAAGGGTGGTTTGTTTGGTTTAGGGAAAAGCAAAAGCCAAATTAAACCCTTTTAAAGGTCCCTCGGGAGTGAAATGGGCAGTGGTCATTGCCCGAAGAAACAGAAAAGTTTAAGGAACTATAACAGGTAAAATAATGTAAAATATGTAACGGTCATTTTAATTTAGAGTATTGTTAAATGTGAATTGGTGAGAACATATTTTTGTGATAAAAAATATTAGCAATGGAGCGAATTAGTTAACCTTAGTAATATGTTAAATGAAATATTTTTAAGTTTATTATACAGGGTGCCCCATGATACACCAACAGGAGATGCTAAAGATATACAGTGTTAAGAAAAGATATTTTCCTTTAATAACAAATTTCGCTGACTTTAGACATTGAATATCAAACCATATAAGAATGACGGATGTCCGAGAAAAGTTGACAACCCATTTTTTGACGTATTGGAGCTGGTTTGGCCGCCATTGTGGAGTTGATCGTAACTCTAACCTTAAATCTGTCGCCTGTCTGTCGTTATAATGCAGCGCCTCGGCAACAGATGTCTCAAATTCACTGATGTGATGTCGTGGTGTTGCCGCATATCGTATTTTATTAGAATTTTTAAGAATTCAAGCATTTTTAACAGACAATAAAATAGGAGGTTCTCAATTGTAGCCGAATGTATGTTTTTGATATAAATGTACGCTGATTACTCCGGGATAATTGGACCGACTTTCATAATGATTTTACCGTTGCATTAGGTCTTAAATGTTAAACAAATAAAAGCAGATAAAAAGCGACAAAAAGTATAACTAAAATGGGTTTTATTTCGTCGAAAAATAGCAAAATACGTAATACACTAATAAACAAACTGGATGTTTCTTAAGTAAGAAAGTAAAACCTACTTATTTTAACCATTTTGAAAAGTAGTAATAATTGCAAATTAAAACCAAGTTATACAAACAAACCTCACCTCATTCATATTTTACCAAACATAGGTATACGTTGTAGCCTAGGTATGTATTGAATAGTGAGAGTCGTCATTTAATTCTGTTAGAAATAGAATACATGGCGGTCAATATGTTTTTATGTAATTAACGTTGGGACGTCAAAAGGTTGAAAATATTATAAGATACAAAGCAATTAAAAATAGGGACATTTTTAAGTCTAGACTATACTATAGGTGGGAAAATAAATGTTAGCTACTTAAATCTAGGATAGATGTAGATATTTATGTGAAATCAAGTTTTACGATAAGCTATAAAAATAAATTTAAAAAACTCATGCAGCAAGTCAAACAGACAGGCGGCAACAATGTTTTAATTTAGCAGTGAAAAGGTTAGTCGCTTTCTTGTTGGTGAACTCATTGTGCCATCTATGAATTTGACGTAGCAGATTTAGGCAATCGGCTCATATGGCCTTCTTATAGTTTGATATTCAATGCTTTAGACAAGAAATAGTAATTAATTTGAAAGTGTCTAGAATTCTATTCGAATTTAACAATCTTTTACCAAAGATAAATAATATGGAGCATAATATGTCTAAAATAACCTTAGCGCATTTTTCAAACCGCAATTATAACATAAAAATTTACTTAAAAAAATAAAACAATAAACGTGATGTTTTTATAAAAACACCCATTTTTACTGAGATAGACAGGTGACAGGTAATTTGCGTATTAAAAGGCTAGCGTGTAAATAGCGTTGGTCAAATCATTTATTGCTTAAGAATTAATCGAAAATAATGTACCGTTGGTGGCTTTGAAACCATCATAGAAATAAAACCATAAGTTCACAAAACCAAACGTTCGAAAAGATAAAATCAAGATCCCTCTTAAGTCAGCAATAATAGGCAGTAGCGTAGCGTGGTTGAAAGGGTGGAAGGGGGAAACCCCTCGCTTTGGTTTTGGAAAAAAACTGGATTTGTATTTTACTTACAAATTTTTTGGTTTTACTTTCACATAAATCATAACGATATGGGCGGCGAGGGTATGGCGATCCCCCCTCCCCTGTACGCTATACGCCACCGGCAATAGGTACTTAGAAATTTCCTTTTTTGGAAATAAAAATATAGATACCTATAGTCCAGCTACAGCCACGTTTTCTATATCCGATCCCTTATCTTCAAATATCTTTCGGTTGTTCAAAAATCGCAACGTTATAATCAATACTTTTAAATTTATATTACAAGTCTCGGTTCCTTCGTCGATGATTGTTAAATTTCGGCATAAACATAAAAATTGTTGCAAGTACTCATCCTTAATTTCAATCAAGTAAGAGAGTTTAAAATCTTGGCACTTATTCATAATAGAATAGCCATCCAATGGTTATTACGAGTAAGAACTGAGTATGGTAACAAATTTGGGATTTGTATAATTATTTGGCATCTTGATACCTAATCAATCAATTCAGCTATCAGCTGAATATATTACTCATTATTTGTTATTTGTATTCGGAATTACCACCACTTCGAAATTCTTTAGAATTTACTAAATCCTGCCTTATTTAGGGTTTCTTATTATAAATAAAAACTGGGATTACCAAATATTTAATAAGTGGAATAGATTTAATATTATACAACTATCATTAATGCTACTTTATTTAGCATTGACTCATCAAATCTATTTGGTCAAAATAAATTAATGCTCCCGTACTAGAAGACCAAAAACATATTTTTCCTGCATACCCCAAACACAATTATTCTTTATATACAGTGTGACCCGTAAAGTATGTAATAGTAATATGGGATTTTTTAATTTTTTTTAATAATAACTTTATTTGAAATAATTTCAAAGTGACTTTAGCATCAAGTTCTGCTTCGATCGAGATGAAAATTAAGCAAAAAATAGTTGTCACGTGATTCGCATTATCTGTATATAATATTTTAATTTTTTTCAAAAAATAATTCAAGCCTGGGGTTATTTCTGATAGTATCGAAAAAAGTTATTAGAAAAAGTTTTTTTAAATTCAGTTTCTAGCCCACATGCAAAATTTTAGCTGCCTAAGATAATTTTGATTATTTACCCATATTTTGTAAATTGCACCACTTTTGCAAAATAAGACTTAACGCAACCTACATAAAACTTCTTAGTTTTGACAATGCTTTATTTCAGATACATTTTCTTTATATTAAATGTGTTTTTCTACAAAATTAAAATTGGGCTATTAAAATTTGGTCGCATGTGATGCAAAGTTTATTTGTTTTTGAACCTGTATAAGGTAACTTCATAAAATAAGTATTTTTGAAAACGTAGTTTGTGTCTGAAAGTAATACACCTTAATATTAAGACAAAAAAGAACACAGTGTCATCGGTAAAGTGTTAATTAAGGGGACAATAAATTTTAGTGGTGGGTAAAAAATCAAAATTTTCTTATGCAGCTGAAATTTTGCATGTGGGCTAAAAACTGCATTCAAAAAAACTTTTTTCGATATTTTCAAAAATAACACCACTTTTGAATTATTTTTTGAAAAAAATTAAAATTTGACTGATAATGCGAATCATGTGACTACTAGTTTTTTGCTTAATTTTCATCTCGATCAAAGCAGAACTTGATGCCAACGTCAAATTTCGAATAAAGCTATCAATAAAAAAAAATTCCATATGATGTTCCATTTACTGGTCACCACTGTAGTAGATATAACCAATACACAGTAAGTGGTGCATGTGCGCAAGTTTCCCTTCGCTAACTAACACAAAATAGACATCATTATATTTTACACGTAAGAATAAATAAGGTATTTTCGTTTTGCTTCTTTCAAAAAACAAAGCCAAGCAATAATCTTTGCTTCGCGAAAAACTTTGTATATTAATCTATGAAAAATATAGAGGGGTATACTTAACTGCGGCAAGGGGGGAGGAACATTTTTTGCTGTGCTGAGTTATATTTTTAACAGGAATACTCCACTTAGCCGTTGGCTTTGCTATGCTATTTAAAAAGGAACTCGGTTATTAAAAGGACAGTTTTGGAGTTCAGAAATTAACATGTGCTACTGTTAAGTCTTGGGTAGTTAGGTTAAGTAGAAATTGTCTTATAAATGGTATGTATCTGTGCTGCTAAAAATTATTTATTCATGTAATTGTAACCATATTTTCCCTTACTTTTACTACCTTCATAACATTTCTGCAGACTATTTATAAGTAAAGTATAGGCCATATTCAGAGGATTGGGGCAAATTACTATACATGTGCATTAAAAGTAAGTTAAGTTTAAACAGTTAAAAAGTTAATTATCGAAAAAACTATGAAATTAATAGGAAAAAATTCAAATAAAAATTTTTTAAATTCCATTTTAGGGACAAAGCAATTTTTTAAATATTTTGCCGTTATAAAAATATGAGATTATAATTTTTACAGTTTTTTTCACAATACACTTTTTTAAATCTTGGCTACTGTTATTATTTAGAACAAAGAATGAACCGTACCTCAATACTCCTGGAAATCTGCGAGTCCAGTAAAGACGTGTGACGTACACGTACACATAACCTATATAAGAAAAAAATATTATAAACATATTCCTATTTTTTAGACTAAAACCCGTTCTTCCAGGTCAAAAAAATTAGGTTTTCGGGATCCAACGCGTATCGAGATTACGCTAATAGCAAGAAACTAAATTTTATGTGGCGCAATAAAAAAATAGAAACCATAACGAGTAAACTATTTCATTCCTGCACCGTGAGATTTTTAAATTTCACACAAAAACCTACACAAGGATACGTATATAAACGTATCAGTTAAGTTCAATTCAAACACAAAATTAAACAACAGATATCATTTTTATTTTGAAAATACATTTTTGAATCAGTTTCACCTTAACTTTATCTAATCTTTGGCGTGACATATATCTAGGTAAAACTGGTGATCCATAACGTGTCGAAATACAAATATTTGCTAGTCTATTGTATATTTATTACTAAACAATGTAACAAAAATAAATAGAATAATTTGTAGGCACGTAGCACCAGAAAATTTCAACAATTTTTTTTATCACAGCCATATTAGTTTGCCTTAATCAATGATCTGATACCTATAGATGAAACAATAACAAATTAACCTATTGACAAAATCGTATTACATGCTTGAAGTAAATCAACATACAGATTTAGCCCCTCCACTTTCTTTGCCAAACTTACGCTGTTAAAATTATTTACATGATGTGGTAAATTTAAATCTTTATCTAAAACCTTATAAATAAATATGGCAACGCTGCAGTAAGAGATACGTCCCCCACATTGGTCTGAGGCAATGATAACGTTGTTTCATTCATTTCCGATTAGAGATGTCCACAGAAAAACATCGATGTTTGCATCGAAAAAAATGTTTTAATAGAATTAGAATTCTTACCAATTATTCACACCTTATCTGAAAAAAAATATTATTTTAGGAATAAAATTAGGGCCTTATACATCGATGCATCAACAAATATCAAATGGCCTCGCTGCATCGCTTCAAAACGATTGATTGCATTGGAAATATGCGTCGATGTATATCGAACATTCCTATTTCTGATTGGTGTTTCTTTGACAGCGGTCTGAAATTTTCTTCAGTTTATCGGTTTGCTGTGTTTTGAGATATGTCTATTGGAATAAATAAAATAGGGTCGCTCAGACTGGGCACGTAGTGAAAGTGGGGCCCATATCTACAGGGCCTATTGATAAAATTGGCCCGGGTAATAAGCTAATAAGCAATGCCCTAGCCTACAGTAATAAACATTATTTATGCTGACTATGCTATATTGGATTATTGCGAAAAGTTGAAATATAAAATACGTTATAAATAAAAATCTAATCTAGGATTTGTGACTTGATATAGTGACAAACATGGCAAACAAAAATGATATATTATACGAGAAATTAAGACAATTCTATGCGTCACTAAGGTAGTTGCGTATTTTGCCATTAGATTGTGATTATTAATTTAAAAAGTTGGTTTTGGAATTTTTGCGTCAAACTTCACAAGCGACCATAAAATTAAAAAGAAACATCTCTTTCAAATTACTTTTTTTACAAATTAAATGTGATATTAGTTTTTGTTTATTCTATCAATAAAAATGTTCTCATCTGTTGTCAACTTTATGCTGCTCACTGTATATAGAGTAGAACAGACATAATATATCTGATACATGCGTAAAATCGTATTCATCTAACAAAGTTTGGTCGCATCGTTTTTATGGTATAAAATTTTACCTAAATTATTAGACAAATTATATAACAGAATCAACCTTTTTTTACCTTGTTAAGTAACCCCTGCCATTCACACAATATTTACCTACATCTTTTATTTTTAACAACGCAGCTGGCTACTTTGGCTAGTGTATATAATTGACTAATTGACCATTTGGCTAAGTAAATTTGCTTTGTCATAAAAAAAAAGACAAAGTTAAATATAAAGGTGCCAAAGTGAGTTAACGAGCAAAAAGTAAATACATCTCAGACACATCATAAAAAGTAGGACCTAATAGGTATACATTATTTTTTTATAAATAGTTCGACGTATTGATACGAAGGATGCGACCTGCGCAACAAATACGTTAAAATTAATACTACGGGGTGCGGCGATTGATGATCGCTAACCGCCCCCCCATCCCCCCCCCCCCCCGCCACACACGTCTTATAGGTTCTAACGGATACATTTCGTTTTTGGGGGACGCTGTTCTGCTTCCTTAATTGTAGAGGAAGCGCTTTACTGGGAACAAAATGCGTCGCATTGAGAAGATACAATTTATTTCTTATCAAAATTGCTGTATTAAAAGTGGTTCATTATTCAACAAGACTGTGCTGCTAATTGAACTAATTACTACCAATAAGAACACCGTTCTAGCAAATCTGGAATTGATAAAACACTAAAGCGGATTTGATACACTAGCAATTTATTTAATATGGATTAATAAAAAATAAGCTATTTCTTAGCAAACCTTTTGTATTAGATCATTTTTCTCAGTATAAATGCAGTTTTATATCTTTTTATAAATTAATATTAAACATTTAGGGTTCAAACGGTAAAACTCCCACAAGCCCTTCAAAACAACCAAAATTCTTTTTTATATTATTTCTAAAATATTTATGAAAGGAAATAACGATTTAACAACACAATCGTCCCCATCTACTCGCAAATGCCCAATTATAATGGACACGATAATTTTGCCGGTTGAACGGCCACCCTTAAAAGTGGACACGGTCACTCACAACAAGACAACAAGAACACCCCTTAAATTAATTTTATCCAAGGAACTGATACTTGACCTATGACAAAAATGATTCACCAATTTTTGATTATAAGGGTGGATTCTCGTTATTTATTGATAAGCATAAATTAGAAATTATAGCAGCTTTTAACAATATTTAAAATGTAACATTTTTCTTCTTATAACATAGTATAAAACAAAGTCGCTGTGTGTCCGTCCGTCCCTACCTACCTATATATGCTTAAATCTTTAAACTACGCAACGGATTTTGAAGCGTTTTTTTTTAATAGATGGAGTGATTCAAGGGGAAGGTTTTTATGTATAACTAGCGACCCGCCCCGGCTTTCCACGGGTGCAATTTCAGAAAGTGGCATGCCGGGTACTAATATATCGGGTTTGTTCGGGTTTGTATTTATACCAGCGGGTTGCAACGCATGCCGGATACACGCTAGTATTTCATAAGGCTGGCGACTAGAAGTTTTGAAAAAACCTGACACGTATCAAATTCCTGTATGTAGGTTACAATCATAATTTTAGCAGCGATAAAGAAAACCTTTTATTCATTTAATTACAGTTTTTCCATGAAAAAAACCACAGATATGGTAAGCGCTTTAATATAGGTGAACAATATTTACCTTTGATAAGTCCGCATATATGCGGGGCGAAACTGATAAGATAATATTAATAACCGACGAACCATACCATACTGGCCACGTATTGCTTAATTGTATCCTGCTATATACAGGGTGTCGGCAGAAAAACAATATTAATTAATATACACAAGACAGTTACTACACAGTAAAAAAAGGTTTATGTTAAATTACCATAAACTATATTGGTTATAAAAGGCCTTGGATCTTCAAGGAAAAATTCCGGGAACCAGAATTAAACGTAAGAACAATCGAACCGCCAGGGTTGAGGGATCTTAAAATGGTTTACTTTTAACAGCATAGGGGGGCGAACTCCATAACCAATTATGCTTTTTTACATTATTTTACATGTTTTTACACGAACTAAATAGTCAACCGTAAAATATTCTAAAATTTCCTTTTCTTTATACAACTGTTTAATACTATATGTGACAGCAACGCGCTTTCCTAATGTAATACAACGAAAATTGCTGGACCTTTGTGTAGTGATAATATCCCGGTAAATTAGCCAATAGGAAATAGGAGTTATTGCTACCATAGAATGGTTTATAGCCATTATTGTTCTGAATACTCACAGCAATTATCAAGTTCTATTGGGGGAGTAATCTGGTTTTATACACTGTATTAGTTCCGACTGGCAGTTGTAATAAAACTTGATATTAATCATAATAATATTTGCTTGCTACGGTTGATAAAGCATATACTTACCACTAAAAATCAGTACCTACTGTAGTTCTCAAAAATTTAAATAATAAAAAAGTAACTTTGGTATTATACGTGTTATAAAACTGTTATGTTTTTTTACGGAAATTCAAAGCACCCTGTGGGATTTACTAGCCATTGCAAGTTATTACAATTACAGCCAAATGAAAGTCCCATGTTTCCTACATTTTCTTTTTTGATTCATTGGGTTATCTCTGTTTTTTCATGAAATATTCAATTTTTACTTCAACGTGATTTTCATAAAAAATATTTAGTTAAAAAATACAAAATAAACGAAATGCTTTGATTAATGCAACAGCAAGAAAATACAAATTAAAAAGCCTGCTATTCCTTATAAGAATTCACATACTCTTTATACAACTGTTTAATACTATATGTGACAGCAACGCGCTTTTCTACTGTAAGACAACGAAAATTGCTAGACCGTTGTGTAGTGTAAATGTATCACGGTAATTTAGCCAATAGGAAATAGGAGTTTTTGCTACCATAAAATGGTTTATAGCCATTATTGCTCTGAATACTCACAGCAATTATCAAGGTCTATTGGGGGAGTAATCTGGTTTTATATACTGTATTAGTTCCGACTGGCAGTTGTAATAAAACTTGATATTAATCATAATAATATTTGCTTGCTACGGTTAATAAAGCATATACTTACCACTAAAAATCAGTACCTACTGTAGTTCTCAAAAATTTAAATAGCTTCTAGTGTGATATTGTCCTTGTCGTTTATTAACATTGCATATGATTATCTACTGAGCGACGTGGTTTACTGAGATGGTAAAATTTGTCCATAGATTATAAGGTCCAATACTAATGATGGTTTGTGCGAAATAAAAATATTCTATTGCTTTATCGGACATGCAAAGTTTGATTGAGAAGATACAATTTATTTCTTAACAAAATTGCTGTATTATTCAACAAGACTGTGCTGCTACTGGAACTGATTACTACCAATAAAACCACTGTTCTAGCAAATCTGGAATTGATATAACACTAAAGCGGGTTTGATATACCAACTAGCACTTTATTTAATATGGGTAAATAAAACATAAGCTATCAATACAAACTATGTCTTAGCAAACCTGTTGTAGATATTAGATCATTTTCCTCAGTGTATATCATTAAAGCTTAATTCTTCCACAACACAAGACGACAAAAATAAGGACAGCGTCACCTCTGCTAGATTTGAAAGTTTGACATAAGCAAGGAAAGACCCAAAAATATTCCTGCAAGTTACTACCCCTTTGCTGTACACCTCAACTAATCATTTTATATAGTATATATTTTTCTGTTTCTACTCCCCGTGCATTTACTTTGTTTTTTTGTTCACAATACGTTCGCTGGAAGACACAAACTAATAACAACCTAACCAACACACCTTTAAGAATATTTTTTGCAAAACAGAACTATACGACAAGCCTCGGCGTCCGTCCTTATTTTCTTAGCGCATCTTTTGACCTTCTCCATGCTCTCTGTGGTCTTCTTAAATGTCATAGGGTCATCTTATGACCGGCATGTACTCTATTGCTTGATCTTTATAGTGTGGTTTCAAACGTTATTATTCGGTACAAATAACACGAGATGTGGGAAGAGTGCATTCTTATGACCAACCCATCAATAAAGTTTTTATGACTCGGGAAAAATAATTTTTTTTTTAATGTTTTTTATGAATTGTTTCTGGTGCGCCGTTTATTAAACAGAAAGTGAGGACTATAGAATCATTTTGTAGAATTAAGCCACAAAAAATGTAATACATTTTATACTGCTAAATATGACACAAAATGGCAGTGACCTACTAAGCATAAACGCGACCTAACCATTTTAAATCAAAAGGATTGTTTCCCTTTTTCCCTATTTAGTTGTCCTAAAATTTATTTAAGGTTCCGGGCAAAAAATGTACAAGTTTTTTAGCAGTTACCTATATAAAGAAATGCTATGTAAGTAGTCGATTAAAAGAGGATAATGTGCAAGACCGATTGAGATTAGATTGTTCAAAGTCTGTATACTTTAAAGGTTACTTAATAAATAGCTTTGCATTGTACAAAATAATTAGATGCTAATCGGTTATATTGTTCCAGCATTTTAGTCTGTCATCGTTATTGAAAGTTTCTAATAAAATTTTGAATGATTACTAAACCGTTGGTTAGGGAACCTCACTAGAAAATAACTATTTATTTATCTGATAACTTTATCAGCTTTTAGTTAAAAAGTGAACTAGGTACAAATGATTTTTTGAATCACTACATTTGTTACTGACAGCTTTAGTTGACCAAAATTACAAATGTTTTGCATTGGTTGCACGATTTGTTTAAATATAATAAAGCATTTTCATAAAACCCTGTATCGTTATCGTTTTAAACAATAAAGTTAAAAAAAAATTTAACTAAATTCGCAACACCATTTCTTCAATGTAAGATATCAAGCACAAAAACTTGAGCTTTCTAATTAACCGCGCTGAGGTAATTAGAAAATCAACTAAACGTAAAATTCGAGTGACATCCTGGACATTTCTTCACTGTTGGACACAAAAGATCGGTAGTACGGTTTTAGCTGTAAGACGGCCAACCGATGCGTATCAAACCGGAAGAGTGGTTTTCTTAACTCTTGGACCACATTATTGTCCCTTGAACAAAAAATAATCACTCATTTAACACTTAACTGTATAGAAAAGCTATGCTGATTCGAATAATTTGTTTTCTTTAGGGTAAAATGGGGGATAGTAGCCAGTAGGGTATTACTACAAAATTCTACTATTATAAATATGTAAAAGTGATGCTTTCAAGCGCTGGTGGTTAAAGTGTGGCGTTTGACTACTTAATAAAAAATCAGTGTGTTTCTGCAAATTTTCAACATCTATCTAGTGCAGTGATGTTATTTCTAACTTTACCAGTTAGTGTGGCATCAGCGGAACGGTCTTTTCCAAAATTAAAATGGTAAAAACCTATTTACGTAACACCATGGGACAACAACGCCTTTCGGATTTATCCCTAATCAGTATCGAACACGAGTTTGTTAAAACATTAAATATCGACGAAATTATAAACGATTTTGCAAAAAAAAACTCTCGACGATCTGGTACTTTTGTATAATACCTTGTATAGTACTTAGTGACGTAATGTTTGTGCAGACTAGTTGAATGTTCATGTGTTTTACTGTTTTCTGTCTTTTGGATTCTATGAGGCTCGATCACTGCTACCCCCGTTACTACATACAGACCAGTGCTGAAGCCTTTGAAAATGATAAAAAGTGAAAAAAAATAATAGTAGGATGAAACCCATTGGAAAAGGAAGAAAATAGAACAAAAATGAAAGGAAAAATAAATTACGGGCGATACGAGGTCGGGAATGGTGGGAGGGGGGGGGGGGGGGGGGGTTTAAGGGTAGAAAATAATTTATCTCGATTTCCGGTAAAACTACAAGTCCTATGGAAAAACGTTAAATCGCAAAGTTGTAGGTAATAAAAAGATCTACAACTTTTGTTTTTACACTTTTTTCATATAACATCAAAATGTATGTGAAAAATTCAAATAACCAAGTTTTTGGTTTTTTAATTTTATCTTTTACAACAAATTTTTTTATCCGCGAAATTTGGTGAAAACTTACCTTTTCATGTCCTAAACACGCTGTAATTTTTCTGATTTAAAATATTTATTTTTTAACCTTATTTTGACTTAATATCGAAAAAACACCCTAATTTTCAATCGAAAATTCTCACGTCAAAATATCTGCTTTTTTTAAAAAGTCGGTGGCCTTTTTGTTCGTTGAAATCTCTACTTTCTGATAGTGTTAAAAGAAATATACATTACTATGGTAAATGTTCTCAAAAAAATGCAAAGAAACGAAAAAAACTCGAATCCGAAATTTTTTTTTTAGATCAATATGTACAATTTTGAGATATTTATTAAAATTTATACTTTAATTACTCGAAAAACGTAAGATTCCATGTTACATTGATAAAAAAAAAGTATACATTTTAATAAATAGCCCAAAATTGTACATATTGATCTAAAAAAAAAATTTCGGATTCGAGTTTTTTCGTTTTTTTGCATTTTTTTGAGAACATTTACCATAGTAATGTATATATTTTTTAACACTATCAGAAAGTAGAGATTTCAAGGGACAAAAGGCCCACCGACTTTTTTAAAAAAGCAGATATTTTGACGTGAGAATTTTCGATTGAAAATTAGGGTGTTTTTTCGATATTAAGTCAAAATAAGGTTAAAAAATAAATATTTTAAATCAGAAAAATTACAGTGTGTTTAGGACATGAAAAGGTAAGTTTTAACCAAATTTCGTGGATAAAAAAAATTTTTTGTAAAAGATAAAAATAAAAAACCAAAAACTTGGTTATTTGAATTTTTCACATACATTTTGATGTTATATCAGAATGAAAAAGTTGTAGATCTTTTTATTACCTACAACTTTGCAATTTAACGTTTTTCCATAGGACTTGTAGTTTTACCGAAAATCGAGATAAATCATTTTCTACCCTTAAAACCCCCCCCCCCCTCCCACCCTTCCCGACCTCGGATCGCCCGTAATTTATTTTTTCTTTCATTTTTGTTCTATTACCTTCCTTTTCCAATGGGTTTCATCCTACTATTATTTTATTTTGTTTCAAAAATTATCGACCCTGAATAATGGTAAGCAACATTATAAGTGGTGTTTTAAAATTTTGATTTTGCATCAAGTTTGCTGAAATATTACGTATAACGACCTAATAATTACCTATGTTATGTCTACCAGTCTACCTAGGATTATAAAATAAATTCGAATTGTTTGCTGTGTTGTTAATTGTTAACACATAATGTGGGTTTAACCCTAATTAAATTATTACACGTTTAACAAATTCAAAAATTCATAAACCTGAACCTAATAGCAATGAAAATAAGAATTATCTTTTTCCCTTCGTTATAAAGGGGGGCCTCTGAAAACGTTTGCTATAAGTATATTATTGCTATCGCACATTTGTTACTGAGCAATTATGTCAGTTTCTATTTGTCATTCGATATTTTTTTTTCGTGGTTTTGAAAACTTTTGCAATATTTATTCTACTTATGAATGCAACATTTATAATAGTTTTATTAGCTATAAAAACACATTATAATAAGATTTGTTGGACTTTAATGTTTGCACCGATTCATTAAACTATTGTAAATATGCGATATATACGTTGATCTTCTTATTTTAACCCGATAGGCTTAACTCAGATAATGATAAAATGTCATAAAAGCAATTTACCCTGTTATAAAATTTTGGACTCTTTTATGACAAGGCAATTCTCAAAAACATTACAAATCAGCGCCCTACCCAATTAGCAATCAATGTTATAAATTAATAATAAAATAAAAATCATACCTAGTGAAATACACCTAATAAAAATCGCACACATTCAATGCCATAATAAGAATTTTTTTAAAAACGTACCGTTATTATATTTAATATTTCTGTACCAGAAGCGGTGGTAAAGACCAGGCGCATATACAGTGTGTGTATAAAGTCTGGAAACGGCTTAATAACATCACAATTTATTGATGACGATATTGGCGTTGTTGCCAGCTTTTTAGTTTGTGTGGAATTCAAACGAATTTTATATTTTTAAATATAACACCCAGTATATTTTTACATTTTTAAATTCCACATAAAATTATAATTATTTTTTATTAAATGCATTATTAGCCTATACTTCATAGTTTCCGAGATATTGACTCTCGAAAAGTGACATTTTTAAACTTTGACAGCTTATAACTTTCTAACAGTACGTCTTGGAGCAAAATGGCTTACATGTCCCTATCTTCAATTTTTATTATCTTCCCAAAAAAATCAACTTCCGGTTAAACCGGATGTAACTCGAAAGCAGGAAATATAGTTGTTCCGGTTTAACGGGAAGTTGATTTTTTTGGGAAGATAATAAAAATTGAAGATAGGGACATGTAAGCCGTTTTGCTCTAAGACGTACTGTTAGAAAGTTATAAGCTGTCAAAGTTCAAAAATGTCACTTTTCGAGAGTCGGAAACTATGAAGTATAGACTAATAATGCATTTAATAAAAAATAATTATAATTTTATGCGGAATTTAAAAATGTAAAAATATACTGGGTGTTATATTTAAAAATATAAAATTCGTTCGAATTCCAGACAAACTAAAAAGCTGGCAACAACGCCAATATCGTCATTCGGTGCGTTAGATCCTCTTACACAACTGTACCAAATTTGGTTTAAATCGGCCAGTAAATTGTGATGTTATTAAGCCGTTTCCAGACTTTATACACACACATAAGGGGTAGAGATGGGGTCATGACTTCCCTCAAGAATTGAAGAGATATAGGTACCAGATATTAAAGAAATCGGAAACTTGGTTATTTAAAGCATTCAGATGAAAAGTGGCTGAGTACAACTCACTATCTAATAATAAATATTCAACTACAACATTTTTTATTTTAATTTACTGGCTATTAATCAGCGACCTTTTCTGTATAAGTAAGTGTGTTTTGATCATAAATAATAATTTATTTTGCAAAAAGTAACCAATAAAATATTGTCAAAGTTATTATATCTTCGTTTATTTGATGCTGCTGGTAGAAAGTGTATCTAAAAGTTAAATTTATATTTTTTTTATCAAAAGCCTTATTTGTACGCGAATAGATTTAATTTAATTCTTCAGAGAATATATTATACAGTGTGGGCCATAACTAAGGAGTTTTACAGCAACAGGAAATTGTGGACTTGAAAATAGATCATTATTTATGCTTATTTTATTATGATAAAATATTCACAGTTAAAGGTGGTAATCCAAGTAAAAATTGATTTTAGAAAATGAGCGATTAAGAAATTAAGTATAAACGACCCATTTTCCTGTATGGCCCCTAAGCTATGGGACACCCTGTATAATTATTATACAGAGTGTCCGCGAATAGGGTTTACAATAGCACAAATGGACGAAAAATTTCATTTTTCGGGAAAAAGTCATTCTTGATAAAAAGTTTTGCTTGTAAAAAAATGCAATTCACGAAGAGAAAATTTTGATTTTTTTATACAGGTTTCGCAAAAACTTCAAAAACATGATTTTTCTCCAAGAGTAAACTACCTTTATTTTTCATTTTTGACCAAAATGCCAATTAGAAAACTTATTTAGAATAACGTTTGTAAATCCGAGATTTAAAACAAATCTTCGATTTTTTTGATTTTTTTTAATTTTTAGAGGTAAAATATTTTTTTTTTTTGGATAGCAGCATTAGCGTTCGAAATATATACATTATCAATGACAGAGGGGTATCAAAAAGTTTCAAAAACTGATTTTTGGTGTTACCAGAAATATGTATTTTTAATTTCACAAATGAAATGACCGCGGAAATAACACAAAATCTTAAAATAACAACAAATAATAATTTCATAATTTGATATTCAAATACTCCCCCTCCATATTCAACACATTTTTACAATTTTGTTTCCGACCCAAAGACAAAAATCCAAACGTTTGGCTTCGTCTTCTTCTTCCAACGTTTGATTAAAAGTTGGTTTAAATGGGAATTTTTTATTTGCCTTTCAAATACACTAAATATGGTGGTGAGATGGTAGGAATGAATTTAAAATAACATACACACCACCCATTATAAAAATAGAGTCTAATAAAAATTTTTATATTAATCTTTTTATTGACCAGCAAAATTTCCATTTACCTCTAAAAAATAAAAAAAACGAAAAAAATCGAAGATTCACTTTAAATTACAAACGTTATTCTAAATAAGTTTTCTAATTGGCATTTTTGTCAAAAATGAAAAATAAAGGTAGTTTACTCTTGGAGAAAAATCATGTTTTTGAAGTTTTTGCGAAACCTGTATAAAAAATCAAAATTTTCTCTTCGTGAATTGCATTTTTTTTACAAGCAAAACTTTTTATCACGAATGACTTTCCCGAAAAATTAAATTTTTCATCCAATTGTGCTACTGTAAACCCTATCCGCGGACAGTCTGTATATACCTGATAATATAATAGCGATAGTTTGTGTTAAATTATTTCTATATGTACCCCTCCCCCTCCGACAAGCTGACGCCAATGCATGCACTGCACTTTGCACTCCATATCATAGACCTATGATCCTTCAACTGAAACTGGACAAACCTAAAAACAACTGTAGAACTGTAGATATTATTTCACTGCAAATTATTTCATTTGGTTGGTATAGTTTCATAAGTCCGCCTCTGTAAATTTACATCATTATAAACCAATTAACTATTGACTTTTAAAAACCGGATTACCGACTAAACAAAATGTCGACTAAAAGAAATTCCATTGTTACTTTCAGTAAATTCTTCTGGTGTTAAAAGTATTTGAAATAGTGATTGGACACGTCAAAACAATATCTCAATAAGGGGCCATTTCTTGGACCAATGGGGTTAAAGCTAAATACCGCAAGGGTGAGAGGGTCAAACAATTGCATTAAATGAAGTATTTTATACGTTTCTATACTTAGATGTATATGTAGTAAAATAGAGAAAATATTATTAAGTTTAACTGACAATGAAATGTTGAAACCCCCAGAAGACTAAATTTTTTTAAAGAGTTTATCGTAAAGTTATTCTTCTCTACAAAATAATTAATTCGTTTAGTTGTTTTGCCACATTACAAATACTTATTTTCATCATTGGAAACACAACTTAAGAACGACTATCCATATCCATTCGTACCTACGTTTGAACTAAATATAGAAAAGTAAAAATAGAGACCCTCATAAAAGAAGGTGTGTGTTTTAGTGACATTGACAGTGGACTACGTTATATACAGTTGCTAAAAATACTCTAAACTGGTCCAGAAAGGGACTGTGGAAAGGAATTTCGGTAAAGCCCAAGTTTTTAACAAGCAAGCATCTACATTGACTACCTTTTAAGTTTTTTTTTTAAGAAACTGCAAACTTACTGTATCGCTATATTTTTGAGAATAAATGGAAAATTACAACCGAAACATGGTTGCTTTATTTCGAGATTATACCGTGTTTTACAGTATTTAAGAAAAAAGAACAATGATTAACTATACGGAACATAGTTCTTAATAAATCAATCAACAACATCAATCAATAAATCAAAAACGTGTAATACAAAAGAAATTATAAAAATAAAGATTCACGTAATACAGATTAACTAATTACCTACCTAATTATTGTATAATATACTTGTTGGACCAGGAACTTCTGTCATGAATCTTCTACATTCTGTTCTTTGAGTGTCTCCTTCTATAAATTATCTGACCGAAGAAAAGGACGTTGTATCCAAAAAAACAAAATCTTGACGAATACTTCCATTGTCGACTAGGTACATGGGGTCCCCCATCTAAATTCTTCTTGTCTCGGGATGTTAACAAATGCAACTACCTCGCGGTAGCTCGAGATTCCGATCTCTATATCGAAGATATCGATCTAATTGACGACCGTAAACGGCCACTAATAATAAATCTTTCTTTCAGTGAGAATATTACTTGAAAATAACTAACTCGTCGACTTCCTTTAATGTTAAACAAAGCTCTCGGGGACAAATTTATAGGCAAATTGTTTGAACATTTGCTAAACATAGGTTTCAAGAGTGTTGTGCTACTGGGTAAAACATGGAATAGGATTAAATTATGGTATATTCGCGAAGTCTCTAGGCGGCGTTTCGTTTAAAATATTAAGTTATTTCCTTATTACTGTCAATTCTTTTATGCTTCAGCTTCTCTCTTTAAATTAGCTCGCCTGAAACGTTACTACACGCCTGTCAATTATTAACATATACTTACCCGTTATCTATCACTTCGGGCTTACAACTTTTTTTAAATGAAATTTCACCACTTCGCTCCCAATTTTCTACATGAGGTTTTATTATTATTCAAGAAAAAATAGAAATGATTAAGTGGAACTACATGGAGAATAGTTCTCCGAAATGTTCTTCTCTGCGCTGCGATGTCTCCTGGCAGACCCATTCCAAGCAAAACGACAGTCCTAAGTATTGCTCGTAATTTTGAAAGTAAATCTTCTGTAGTTAATGAATGCAATTGCTTACAGCCAAATAATGCTGGATTCGATGGTAAAACGCAAGCAAATTTAGAACTATTAAGCTAGCTTTGGACGGTGCCTTTTTTCGTGCGTTAGTGCATACGACATTTCGTGCAGCAGCGCATGCAATATAGGGCAGAAAACCGTACCTTCTTATATCGTGCAACATATCATTTGGGTACACTAAAATTGATATCGGTGGTGCGTCTTGCACTTTTCAACATGGATGTTGTGAAGTTTGGAGGTTTGTGTGCTGCTTTTATTATAACATCGAGAAATAAACAACGTAAACGGAAGTGTTGGATACGGGAATTGCTGAGGAAAAAGTCCTATTCCTTCAAGCTCTTAATTTTGTTCAATACTTGCTTTGAACTGTTGAATACTGTATTTTTTACATAATTCCTGAACATCATCATTACGTATAATATGGTTTTTGTAACTAGAGTCTTCACATCGCCACAAACAAGAGAAATTTCTATACGAGTCGATTGTTTTGTCATTGTTCCATTCCATTTTGACGTAAAAATGCGAAGAGGCAAAATGCAATGCATAGAAACACAGTCTCGGGAAACACTGTGTCATGGTGGCCTTTTGACGCAAACGATTGGTGCGCTTTAAAAAGCGCATGCAGACGCGTGCGCCATAGTTGCGCTACGACGCATGCATCAAGATGCACGAAAAAAGGCACGGTGTAAAGCTAGCTTTACTCCATGTAGAAGAATATAATGGAATTAGCACCAGGCTTCTTGGCAAAACTGCAGGAAAGCTTTGACTCCACATAATTGCGAAAATTTATCATCAAAAGTAGATCATCTCTATAAATATCGAAAATATCAGGAATTGAGGAAAGGTGATGATGAAATACAACTTTGTTTTGATTTTATGGAAAGGTTAAATTACGGTAGGAAATTATCAGGCAATGTTACCGATAAATGCACCCTCACATTAAACAACGAACCAAATGCTTTAACCGTCATAAAAACACGGGTCTACTTTTGAATGACCAAACAGATTTCAATAAATCGCCCTTATTAAACCTTTTCAATAATTGACCATATTCTAAAAACAACTCTGGTGGTATTCCATTAATATAAAAAAAGTTCTTATTGCAACAATCGAATTATTGAACTTTCATCTGGAACAAAATTTGGAAAAAATTTTTTAGAAATATAAGGAATATCTCGTTCTGCGTCAATTCTGAAACCAAAAATTTCCACATCAGTTAATAGAGAGGATAGGCAAAATTAAATGGCCTGCCAGATCTCCAGACCTCATCACTTTCCACTGTTATTTGTAGGATGGTTTAAAAATAAGGTTTATAAAAATAAACTTGTCAATATTGACTATTTAAAGTCTGTTATTAGAAATGAAATTTAATGAATAACTTTTGGGAATTTATAAAAACGCTTGTTTATTGCCTAGCTAACAATGGTAAGCATTTGGAACGTATAATAAAGTAGCCTTTGTTCAATTTGTAAGAACTTCTTATTTACATTGTGTTTTTATTAATAAATTAAAAACTAAATTTCCTATGTCATTTTGAAAAGTAAATCCTTCAAACCCTTTGAATTGGTCTTTCAAGGAAATATTTAAATCTTCAAAAATATACAGGAAGCTCTATTTAAAATAAAAAAGTTAGTGTTGTTTCTGAATAACCCTGTACAAATACAAAGGGTTCATCTTTCCTAGATGTGTCGTTTTGCCTTATGTGCCAATTTCCAAAAAATTATATTCTGTAATTTTTATACTTTTTGCAACATATTCCAGATTTTTTCTTACACCCTAACATCCATCGACCGGAAGAAAGAAATATTTGTCGAAATAGTAATGAAAGGAAAATGTATAGTAAGTACACGATTAGGGTTGGGTAAATTTCACTTTCAGCCTCCTTTAAAATTTCACTTGGAAATTTTCATGAAATTTATGAAATATATGAAATTTTCGCGAAACTTTCACGCTAAGTGAAATTTTCGCGAAATTTATTGAAAGTTATGAAACTTTCACCCAGGCATTAAATTTCAGTGAAATTTTCAGTAAAAATTTCGGTGAAACTTTCCCATAAGTTTCCATTATTGTAAGACTGAATCCCGGACTTAATTCCTGTACCAAAAATAATATTGTAAAAGTTTCCTCAGATTGACTGTAGCAGTAATGGCATTGTCGTAATAGAAAAAACGTACCTTTTTCTTTTAGTCAATTTATTAGTTCAATGAAAAATAAACAAAAATATTCTGATAAGAAAAGGAACAAAAGTAGAATTTAAAATGAGCAGTGGCGTGTCGTGGGGTTTGTATTTGGAGGGGCGCAATAGAAATCCAATACCAAATGACATATAAGCAAATTGCTCGAAAAAGTATCTATTTATAAAAAAAATTTTACGTAAATTAATACATACATTTATAAATGTCTTTTGAAAACCGACGCGTAAAAGATCAGTTTTCGGCCCGTCGTTCACAAGTTTGTGATAACTTTATATCTGGCAACGGCCTCCCCAGTTCTTTAATTTTAAGTTTATCCGCTAATGGCAGCCTACAAAAATTTATTTGAATTATATTATTGACGAAATTCATTTTTATTAGTTCGAACTTGACGCGCGCTTACGCCACAACAAAGTCCGAAATGTATAAAGCAATGCAGGCGCTAAAAAACCGCGGATGTGGAGTCCCTAAAAAAATCGGACATAACCGGGTGACGTTCGGGTTCGTTCGGCGAAATTTATATACGCCAGGCGAGATTCACCGTCCGTCGCAGCGTCTCAACGACGGAATTCAATTATCTAAAATTCACACGAGAAGGCTTGCTTATCGTTGGTCAACGAAAACGGACAATTAGAGATGAGTTCAGAATTGGTGAGTTGCTATGGTTTTTTAAAATTTAGAAATTTTAACTACCTATATGAATAATAATAATAATAATAATAATAATAATAATAATAATAATAATAATAGTATTAAAATGAATAGTAATAATAAATATTTAAATAAACATTTAATGTGTGTGTTATGTTAAAATTCCTAGGAGGGGCGCGCGGCCACGCGGCCTTATAGAGCAACCGCCACTGAAAATGAGCTACTTGCTACTTTATACTGCATATTTTTCTTTAACAATGAAGACAAATTATTGATCGTTTTCTTGATCACTAAATGATTTTGGCCCTAAAGTGTGAGTCTGTATCATGCAAAGTTAAATTACTTTCATCACTTTCATCAGTTGGGCAGTCGCATGTGAAATTTTTGCGAAACTTTCACTGAAATTTATGAAATTTTAGTGAACTTTTTGCGAAACTTTCACTGAAATTTATAAGGTGAAAGTTTCACTTGAAATTTTCAAAGTTTTCATTGAAATTTCACTTTTTATGCTAAGTGAAATATTTCACTTTTGAAATTTTCAAATGGCACATCCCTATACACGATACATAATAAGTTTATTTTATTAGAATTCGGATGCTTATTACGAGCTCAGCTATAACCATTCTAATATTATATTGCATATTTTTTATCTCCTAATTTGACCAAAATCATCACTCATCTGTTAAACGAGAGACATCAATACGTGTCAAGTATTATGTTCAACAGATAATGAGTCTCAAGATTTAATTATCATTTAGCAAATACCTACCTATGCAAAAGTGGGTGAGGATGAAACCTTGTACCTTATATGACTTTCTTTTTACGAAGCGGTAATTTTTTTAAAACTTTTGTACACATACAGTAAAAGAAATAATGTCAATGCTGGTTGTTCTATGCAAGTTAGTTGTTCATTTGTACTATTACTCGCCTCTGCCATCAAGTTTTTCGTACTTTGGGTGTACCTTTGACCACAACACCAAATTTTAAACTTTTTCTGAGACATCTAGAAGTAAAAGAACATTTTAGAACAAATGTATTATAAATAGATAAGCAAAAAACATTTTATCAGCTGAACATCCTACATAATCTACTGCAGCTTAAAAAAAAAACTAGTTTAGAGAAAATTTCCTACTGCTCTATTTAAAAAAAAAAACAAGAATACTTTTAGTATACAGTGTGACCAGTAAAGTCCGCATCATATGGGATTTTTTTATTAATTGCTTTATTCAAAATTTGACTTTGGCATTAAGTTCTGCTTCGATCGACATGAAAATTAAGCAAAAAAATAGTGGCCATGTGATTCGCATTATCTGTCAAATTTTAATTTTTTTCAAAAAATAATTCAAAAGTGGGGTTATTTCTGTAAATATCGAAAAAAGTTATTAGAAAAAGTTTTTTTAAATGCAGTTTCTTGTCCACATGCAATATTTCTGCTACATAAGATAATTTTGATTTTTTACCCACCACTAAATTTATTTTCCACTGAATACTGAATGAACACTTTACTGATGACACTGTGTTCTTTTTTGTCCTAATATTAAGGTGTATTACTTTCGGACACAAACTACGTTTTCAAAAATACTTACTCTATGAAGTTACCTTATACAGGGTCAAAAACAAATAAACTTTGCATCACATGCGATCAAATTTTAATAGCCCAATTTTGATTTTGTAGAAAAACACACATTTAATATGGCGCTACTTTAAAGAAAATGTATCTGAAATAAAGCATTGTTAAAACTAAGAAGTTTTATATAGGTTGCGTTGCGTCTTATTTTGCAAAAGTGGTGCAATTTAAAAAATATTGGTAAAAAATCAAAATTATCTTATGCATGCAGCTAAAATTTTGCATGTGGCTAGAAACTGCATTTAAAAAAACTTTTTCTAATAACTTTTTTCGATACTTTCAGAAATAACCCTATACTTTTTAATTATTTTTTGGAAAAAAATTAAATTTGATAGATAATGCGAATCACGTGACTACTATTTTCATCTCGATCGAAGTAGAACTTGATGCCAAAGTCAAAATTCGAATAAAGTTATTAATAAAAAAAATCCCATATGATGCGGACTTTACTGGTCACACTGTAGTATTTTCATAAATAAAATTCATGTTGCTAGTTATCTCGTCAAAAATTCTTAATCACAATTACAACATGACAAAGTTTAATTGAAATAATTGGACATGGAATAAACAAACAAGCTTTGAACTTTTTCTATGCAGCTTTTTTCTGTTATGCAAAATACAAAAAAATCACTACGTCCCTTTTAATTAGATTGAAAAGTTTTAATTAACTTATTTGTGATGCTGCTATCATTATTTATTATTTTTTGCTGTATTTTATACCCATAGACAATTGACCTTTAGATAAGCAAACAATAACCACGAAAGTGTGTAAACAAAACCACATAGGAATAGGCATGCGCACTGCAAAATACTCATTTAACGAATGAGTAAATAGACAGGTCCGGGCTTATTGTGTGGCCTAGGCCTAGTTAGGTAGATTATTAGTGTTTAAATTGATCATAATAAAATAAGATTACATATCAACAACTATCACTACTTCATACTTACTGAAAATACGAAATACCCCGTATTTTACCCCTATTTGGACATAAAAATATACAATGGTCTTTTCTAGCAATTGTATTCGAGTCACTAAAGGCACAAACACAATTTAATAAAATCCACAAAAACAAGAAATCCATAAATATTAAACTTCCACAATAGCAAATAAAACAACAAAAAATCATATGTGTGAAGTTACCAACATTTATCAGCACCGTTTATGCAGCAATGAATTTTTTTTTGGGTACGTGTCAATTCCGCCTATAGCGTTTGTAAACTAATTTTTATTTTTTAAGTGGCGACCATTGAAATTCTACCATTTGGATTTATCGTCTTTGGGAAACTACCCCATGCTAATAAGTAAAGGGCTGAATATATGCAAAATGCATATAAATGTATATAATTTTTTTGTCAATTTTATAATAAAATGCATATTTTTCATAAATTATTATTTTAAGAGCTTATTTTATTGTTTTCGGCTTTATTAAAAAATTTAAAACGTTAAAGGTTTAATGTCCAGTTCGGTCCTTATTTCAGGGATTTTCCAATCTGAAGATTATAATAATTACATTTGCATTTTGGTTGGTATATTGTTAAGGGTTGTTTATTGTCACTTATTAATGCGTTGTTATTACCTGCTTAACAAATTGTATTCATATCAATTTGTTTTAGTTTGTCGAAATATTTCAGTATTTTCAATGTGAAACTAGTAATTCCAAATTTGTGTTCAGAATGTCTAAGGTGGTAAAAAGGTCTTCGTGGATTCAAAATTTCCCAAAGTTAGATTTTAGTGGAGAAAAAGTCTTTTGTAAAGCTTGTACAAAATAGAAGACAATCCTTCTTAGTTGAAAATTTAAAAAAATATTTAGTAATAAATGCCTTTTATACAATTTAAGGTTAAAAAATTGTTCACTTTGATTTTACTTTGTTCTTTTTTGCATTTTTTTAAAAATAAACATTTTTTAGAACCCAATGTGTTTATGACCATAGTCATTAAAACCTATGTAACAAAACCTTTTTTTACTTAAATTTCCCCATTTTACCCTTTTACAGGCACCTGCATTAAACGACATTTTCATATTTGTCAAAGTTAATACTATAACTAACGTTTTGTAATAACGAATTATTCGCCCAAACGATATTACAAAATATAATTTTATTATATTTATTTCTGTAATATGAAATTAAACGCCAATTGGCTGGACTTAATCCGCGATCATTTCATACTAAACCAGTGTAGTTTAATTTTTTTTAGTTTTGTTATAAAGAATTAAGCGTCATATATGTCGGCTAATTCTTTATGAAGATTTAAAACTATACTTAACTTTAATAGTTATATCGAATTAAGCGACAATTTGGTATATAGTGGTCATAAATTACGCAATTTAAAAACATAGGTATATAGTATACTACATTTCTGACCTACTTAAAAAAAACGAGGTTCTAAGGTATTTGGTACGACTTTGGGGCAACTTAACAAAATTAAAAACCTTTTTATTTAAATATCTCGAAACCGTTAAATGTCGCTTAATTCGTAATTACATAACGCATTATAATACGCCCTTTACTAAGAAGAAATTAATGCAAAACGGTTTTTGACTGTTTCTGACGCTGGTTGGAACGAACCTTCGGTTTTTATTATAATTGAAAAAATCGCGTTTGTCAATTTTTTAAAATAAAATCCTCAAATTTTGCATAGAGGCGTAGAATTTAATTCTAAACAACGTTTTTTAATGCAATTTTTTGGTATGCCATCACCTAACCTCCCTTTTCGTAAATTCACTTTTTTTTATTCGGCCGCTATACCTATCTACCAGTAGTAGGTAAGATAACATGTTATGTCAAAATCGATTATTAGATTATCGTACATGCAGATTCGATCCACCGTAGACGTTTTTTCGGTACTCTGCAAAAAAAATTCTCCTATGTTGCAGACTTTTTGCCGGTAACTGTATAAAAAATAACATTTCTATCTCGGAATGTAAAAGGGCATCAATTCCTAGACCCATCATTAACTAAGACAAAGACTCATACGTTGATTTCACAACGTGCTCCCATTTTACTTGCAGACATTTCCTTATCAATGACTCGCAAACACATACGTGAGTAAAGCTAAAGTTCAAAAGAAAAGATATAATATCGTGAGAAAATTGAAAGAGATTAAATCAGTACACCTTGCGATTTCTTTGTGTTCGGTTGCGAAAAATCCGGAGGGATAGGTATCAATCTTAGTGGGAGATCTGACCATTGTCCGATGGGTCGGGTCAGTTTGAGCTAGCGTCTTATTCAAAAATCGGCTAAATATTAATATTTTTTAGCACAATTACCCACAGTACACGATACAACAGATATGCTAAGACCTAGTTTGTATTTATAGCTTATGTTTTATTTACCCATATTAAATAAAGTGCTAGTTGGTATATCAAACCCGCTTTAGTGTTATATCAATTCCAGATTTGCTAGAACAGTGGTTTTATTGGTAGTAATCAGTTCCATTAGCAGCATAGTCTTGTTGAATAATGACCTACTTTTAAAACAGCAATTTTGTTAAGAAATAAATTGTATCTTCTCAATGCGACGCATTTTGTTCCCAGTAAAACGCTTCCTCTACAATTAAGAAAGCAAAACAGCGTCCCAAAAACGAATTGTATCCGTAAGAACCTATAATTCACAAGACGTTGCTGGGAGGTTCGTAGCGATCGGCAATCGCCGCGCGCCGTTGTATTAGTTTTAACGTATTTGTTGCACAGGTCACATCGTCTTCTAGCTGTCCTATCTGAATTTGAATTTCATTGATCGTACCAATACTTGTTTCAATTAATTTATTTTTACTTTGTATTAAAGTTTTTTTTAAACTTTGCATGTCAGATAAAGCAATAAAAGATTCTTATTTTGCACAACCCATCATTAGTATTGAACTTTATATAATCTATGGACACCGTCTCAGTAAACCATGTTGCAAAATAGAGCATATGCAGTGTTAAACGACAAGAACAATATCACACTAGAAGCTATTTAAATTTTTGAGAACTACAGTACTGATTTTTAGTGGTAAGTATATGCTTTATTAACCGCAGCGAGCAAAGATTATTATGATTAATGTCAAGTTTTATTACTGCCAGTCGTAACTAATTCAGTATATAAAACCAGATGACACCCCCCAATACTGAACTTGATAATTACTGTGAGTATTCAGAGCAATAATGGCTATAAACCATTCTTTGGTAGCATTAACTCCTATTTCCTATTGGCTAAATTACCGTGATATTATCACTACACAATCAGCTAGCAATTTTTTTTACATTAGGAAAGCGCGTTCCTGCCACATATAGTGTCGAACAGTTTTATAAAATAAGAATTCTGAGAAAATTACGAAATATTGAAGTAAGCAATAGTCCCTGAGAAACAGAAATTCCTATAAAAACTTCAACCCCCTTTTTTACCTCTTCGAGGATTGATTCTCAAAAAATCCATCTTAGTGGATGCTTAATTTTATAAAGAGAAGACATCGCAAGGCAACCTATATATCATCAAGTTTCCTTTTAAATTTAATTTTAAAGAATTTTTAAAAATGTTTACTTTAGAGAAAATATTTTTTGTGTTGTACAGCTGTTTACCATAATATGCCATAATCAAATGAATTTGCACATCTATTTATTATTTATTTATTTATTAGAAGCTATTTTTACTGTTTAATCGCGTTTGGCTATCTCATTTCCTTTCTGAAAACCAACAAAAGGAAATGGTCAAACCAAAAACGTCAATAGATAAATACTGGGTATTTTAGTTGATATTATTAATAAGCTTCACGTTGCTTGACCTTTTTATAAATTTCTAAAGGGTATATTTAATTCGTCTTTATATCCCATATTATTACTACTACCAAAAACGTCCATGTTCCTATTATCTCTCCCCCAATAAATATTCGTTAGTGGAAATGAAACGTTTTAAACGAGTATCGTAGCGTTTTTGTAATTTTAACATAACTTTTAACAAAATTAAATATATATTATAAAATATATTTTTACAGTACTTTTAATAAAAAAATATTAAAACCTCACCGAACTTTTACTCTAAAAAGTCCACTATAAAAGCATATTCATACCCTCACCGCAGGTTCCAAATTGACCATTGTCCCTTAAGGGACAAGTGGCTGAATGACTTGACCCTTTTATATCCTTTCTTGAGCCACCGAATAATGTCGAGCATGATGGACATTTTAGAGCGTGGGAGAATTCAAGTTTTACACCTTGCAAGAGATTTTAAAAGAGTTTAGTCAGCCTAAAACTTATTTAAGTTTTTTTTTCTTTCCTATTAAAAATCATATGGTACTAGAGTTAAAACACGTTCCATCGTTAACTTTTATCTGTTAAAAACTCATTGTGACAGGGCAAACCTCTTTCGAATGAAACTAATGGTCACCCGTTAGCTGTATTTTATTACCCTATTTTATAATTAACTAGCGTGTATCCGGCATGCGTTGCAACCCGCTGGTATAAGTACAAACCTGAACAAATCCGATATATTAGTACCCGGCATGCCACTTTCTGAAATTGCACCCGTGCGAAGCCGGGGCGGGTCGCTAGTTATACATAAAAACCTTCCTCTTGAATCACTCTATCTATTAAAAAAAACCGCTTTAAAATCCGTTGCGTAGTTTTAAAGATTTAAGCATATATAGGTAGGGACGGACAGACAGCGACTTTGTTTTATACTATGTTAAGATAAATGTGTGAGGATATGAAAGGAAAACCCACTTTATTTCTGATTTCATTGATTTTTGGTCCAAACCGATAACCTAATGGGCTTACAGGGCTGCCTAGCACTCCTGTAATTATGACGTGCGTCTACTCTACTTTTGATAATAAATAGATAGTTTTATTTACATATCAAGAAATGAATATGTACATGCTATTATGTGTAAAATTATACCATCAATAAAATTTCACCGCATGACAATTACAAACAGGCCCACTGATGTCTTTTAAGTTTTGTCTTGTGTAAATTGTCTCGTAAATGGTCAAGCTTCTGTTAACAGGTAACTTTATTATTTTTTTGACTCCTGGAAGTCTGATGTATGTAATATTTACAACGTCTCGCTTTACATTCAATTGTAAATTGCTTGAACAACATAAACGTAAACAATATTCCTTAAGGTGGGCTCTTAAACGTCGAGAAAGAGCCAGTGGGAGGGTATAAACCTTATTTTAAATATTTTTTATAAGTATAAGTATTATGGTTGCTTTGGCTTTTAAAGGTTCACCATTGCTATTACTTATTTTCCACTGGCATCTTTCATTTACAACATTTACTCAAAAACTTCCAGCTATTGAAATTTATTCCCTATCATTATTTGCCCTTTCCATAACTTCAAAACAAAAGTTTGCTCTTTGTATTTTCATCATCATCCCTCAATTCCTGATGTTTTTGATATTTCTACGGATGATATTTATATTTATGTAATTGCGCAGTACTGCTTTTCTACAGGTTTGCCAAGAAGCCTGGTGCTAATTTCCTTATTTTCTTCTACATGGAGTAAAAGTTTTAAATGTGCATTATCATCTTGTGCTCTAGCATCGAGTACATCATTAATTACTTGCTCTAAACCATTGTATTTAATAATAATAATTACAATACCTTTAATCTCAAAGAACGTACAACAATATTCAGGGCTGTTGTTTAACTTGGATTAGGTCTGTCAGTCCCGAAGAGAACATTTCGAATAGGTACTCTTCGAGAACAAGTCTCCATGTAGTACCAGCTAAGCGCTGTGACTTTGGCATTCCACATGCGTGTATTCTGAGAATTCACATGACCGGAAGGTGGAACGAGGCTTTATCCGAAAAAAAGTCAAGTCTAATAAATCATTGCTTTCCAATAAATTTTGGGTAAACCATTGAGAGTAATTCCTGCGTCTTTCAAAATCTGCGGCTTGTATTTCTTGGAATACTTGCACTTTATAAGGAAATAAATTTAGCTGCTTCTTAAGAATAGTCCTGCATGTTCCATAAGATCTTCCCAATTCTTGGGACAGGCGTATTTTACAATTTGTTGGCGTATTTTGCATTATTTCACGAACGTTTGCAACAAGTTCTTCTGTTCTTACAGATGGTCTTCCTGCTCCTTTTTTGTGTTGTATAGAACCTCTTTCCCTTAACACAGCCACGGTTCTTTTCAGGCAGCGATAAAAATCCCAAGCAATAAAAGCAACGTTAGGAAAATGTTCGTGAAAATCGTCCATGCACAAACCCAAATTGTATTGCCGCTCACCATTTACTCTAACCCCGTTTCGAAAATATGCTTCAACCATGAATGTTTTGTGCTATTCCGTAAAGCCCATTGTTCAAGAAATTGGAAAAATTAGCGATGAATCAAATTACTTGTAACGACTGTCAATGATGACGGAATAACTGATTGATTGTTAATTCAGGTAGTTACTGACACCCAACAGGTATTAAGCTCTACGGCTAAGCATTACGTCCTTAGATGGAAGGACCTCTTTAATGCAAATAATTTTTGCTCTTCTTTATTAGGAAATACACTGAAGTTTGTTTTATGCATCTGACTTATATGTTGTTAACGAACGTGAAATATCTCATAAACAGTTGCAGTCGTTCGGCTGCTACGAAATATTACCGGTGGTATTTAAAGAAACAACCAGTACCACCTTAAACCAGTACCTAACACGTACGGGTTAATGTAGATCAAGCGTACAAGCGCGTGGGAGTTTTCTCATTTTACACCTCGCATGCTGTTTCTAGATGCTTACCTTATAAAACTACCGTTATGGGTTATTATTATATTATCGTAAATCTGGAAAATCAACATGTGTGTATGTAAGACCGTAAATTATACGACCTCGTAATTTACTGCTCACTAAAACCATCAATAGGCTAAATTTTTTTAGGAATAATTTAAGTCTGTTTAATGGGTTCCGTGTTTTGCAAGCAGCATGGACTTACTGAGTTTAAATATGAATTTTAAGATAACATGGTAATTTACTATTGACAAAACATCTCCTAAAGTGTGAGTAAATGTTATTACCTTCTACAAGCGGTAGCAGCATCTCTATATTCAGAAACAACACACATTCATAAAAAAAAATCCCTCTTCCCGTACGGGTTAAAGAACATTTGAAACATACTCAAAGAGGTGAAACTTCGAGATCACGTATAGCGGAACATGTATGGACCAACCAACATAATATACAGTGGTCAGAAGCCAAGAGTTTGGACACAGAACAGCACTGGAGAAAACGAATATTCAAGGAAGCAGCTTTCATGAATCAAAATACTCATATATTTAGTAAACCAAGTATATATATCCCCAATATCTGGAAGCCTCTTCTTGTCGAAAACCAACAGCTCAAACTTCACACTCCAATAAGCACGTAGGCGGAGTCATCAAGCTTCATTGCATATGGATGGTATTTAAGAAAGTAACCTTAGAATTATAATTTAGTTTACACTTGAAAACGGTCAGCGATGCTAACTAACCGAAACGTTGTGTTAAGTAACAAAATCAAGACAATGGAAGTCCGACAAGGTTATTTTTTTGATATTACTTCATTGTCTACAACCTTCAAACAAACACACATTCATCATTCATCATAGGATAAATACGATTTGAGGACTTATCTCATCCCCTTCACCATCTCGTATGTCGCTTCAATTTTCTACAAAAGATTCATTGTCAAAAACGAAAAATTGAAAACAAACTTGACAACAAAAACAAATGTCGTCTCCTTATAATTCTTTCTACGCGATGGCTATCTATTTTTTCCTGAATTTCTTTAAACGGTCTTTGAGATATCCAGATAACATTCACAATTTTATAAAGCAATGAATTTACTGACCTGGCAGATGGAGTATTATAAGTAATCGTGGGTGATGACATAACGAGTTCGTATGATAGAGCTTTCAATTATCAATGATTTCGATGCAATTATTATTTTGTCAGAGAGTATAGCTTTATCCTCACAATCACATGATCTCTAATACTGTCAGTCATACAAAAATACATTTTAAACAATTTAAAATAGTCAAACTAAGCACTTCTGAAACTTTCACTATTTTCTAATGTACCTAACATTTAGCAAATAACACCAAAATCCAAAGAGGCTAGAAGGTAACAATAAAGTTTCTTAAATAAAGTTAATATTTAATATATTATATAAATACTTTTTTTTAAGTGTAAGTGTACCGTGCGAGCAAAAATTATTTCAATCAAAGAGGGCCTTGCATCTTAGGACGTAATGCTTAGCCGTAGAGCTTAATACCTGTTGGGTGTCAGTAACTACCTGAATTAACAATCAATCAGTTATTCCGTCATCTTTGACAATCGGAGTAAATGGCGAGTGGCAATACAATCCGGGTTTGTGCATGGACGATTTTCAAGAACATTTTTCTAACGTTGCTTTTATTGCTGGGGATTTTTATCATTGCCTGAAAAGAACTGTGGCTGTGTTTAGGGAAACAGGTTCTTTACAACACAAAACAGGAGCAGGAAGACCAAGAACTTGTTGCAAACGTTCGTGAAATAATGCAAAATACGCCTACAAATTTTATAAGACGCCTGTCCCAAGAAGTGGGAAGATCTTATGGAACATGCAGGACTATTCTTAAGAAGCAGCTAAATTTATTTCCTTATAAAGTGCAAGTATTCCAAGAAAGGCAAACCGCAGATTTTGAAAGACGCAGGAATTACTGCAGGAATTTATGCTTGGAGCATGGCAGTGACCAATTTCAGCAATTTATGTAATTCTTTTTCTTTCTGTATATTCTTACTTTGTTAATTTTGTAAAAACACAATTAAATTTTACCTATTTGTCTACTTATTTTATTACCCGTTAGTTTGGCATATCATGTCATAATATGAATTTGACAAAATTTTAACCTAGATTTGGTTAGACATATCGTCCCCATATCATTGTGATATAAACCAAGCCCTACGTTTTTTAGTCCAAGTCCTCTTTGACGCAAATAATTTTTGCTCGCACGGTATAATGAAGTAAAGTCCTCAACCATTAAAAAATTAACAATTAAAATGCAATTTCAGGCAGCATTGTCAGGGAGAACCTTTTTTTTTTACTTGTTATGTCTCTCGTAATTTTTGTTAATATCATTCCCACTCTGCTAACTCGTTAGATTTTTAAGGATAGATAAATCGATGTGTGGGAATGTAGACTTGACCGTTCGAACCCTTTGCCAAAGGACAATAATACCAAATGTTTGCCCCAATACCCTTTCAATCGTTTTATGTTTATAAAATGAAAAATGATACAGATATTTTGACGACAAGTATGACATTGAAGGTGTGGGAACCAAATTTTGATGGTCTTTTCGGAAAGGTACCGTTTTAGGAAAGCAAGGTGTAGAGACCCATTTTTACTAGTATTTAGGTCAAAAATTTTATTTCTGTTACATTTTCCGTGAAATAATTTTTTTTGTTCGAGTTAAAACGAATTAATTTAAAATAAAATTTAACGTAAAAATTAATTTTTTTTAATAAAGAAATCTTTTGCGAAACTTTCTCACAGTGCTTTGTAAAAAAAACTGTTGACCTTAAACCCCTCTAAAAAACATCCGTGGGGTACAATCTCGGTTCTGTGTGTGTGAGAATTTTTATACATACCTATTGCTATTTTTTTCCACCTGGCATAAAAAATGAGGGGTGAGGTTTTTTAGCGTATGTTTTTTACAACCGTAATATATCTTTTTCTATTACGGGACACACACAGATTTTTTCACCCCTAGTTTTTATCCCGCGGTAATTATTTTGGGTCCTGAAATAGAAATACTGGTCTTTTTTTAGATTGTTTTTTAAAAATTAAGTAAGATGCATACAAAAGTATCAAATTAACGGTACGTGAAAAGAATTTCGTTTTGTGGGGAGCTCAAAAAAATTCACAGATCTTGCATCCTACGCAAGTATCATAGGCATATTGAAAATACCTACCACATACAGTGGCGAGAAGGAAACCATTATGTCACAGCACAGATTACTCCTATCTGTGAATATGTAACGTGCCGCTATCACGCGTTATTATGATGGCATGGATGCTCCGATTTAGTTTGAAATAATAATTAAATTATTATACTTAGAAATGTGTAAATTATACTTAGAAATGTGTAAATTTGACTGTTTTGTTAAAATAAAAAATATAGGATAATCTGTATATTAGTACATATTGAAGAGAGCTCAAAACCACCTTTTTAAAAATAGCGACAAAATTATTTCTTTAGCTATACACAGCCATTTACCTGCTGGTCCTTGTACTCTTTGTTCATGAAATGTCTAAATCTTAAGTCGGCTATGAAATGTTTTGGATTGGTATATCCATTCTCCCCCGACTTTCTGTGTAATACGCCAAGACCGCCGCGCTATTTCGCTTTGTTTCAGCGACATTCACTGTTTATTTTTTCCAATTTTATAGAAATTGAAAAAATCAAAAATGCTGTTACCATGATATCGACGACTAATATGGACACCTGAAAATTTTAAAAATTACGAAAACGTTATCTGATATCAATGAAATTTAGACGAATAATATCTATTTGCACTGTCGTAGGTTAAATTTTAAATGATACACGTTCGACATGAACTTTGTTAATGAAACGTTTCATTATGGTGTTCATCGAACTAGTATCATTAATAACTATCTACTAACTGTTCTCTTTCCCTGTCATATTATCTTAATATCAACAAATATAATAATAAATGCCGAAACCCAAAACAAAACAATATTAATACTCAGATGTCATCGATCCTGTGCTGCTCGGATGTTTGTTTAGACTTCACTGCCGTGTTATTTATGTGCATGTCGCATGTCGCGTTCATTTTTCATGAAATATACCCGTATGTACGCACCCAGTAGTATTTTCAATACTAAAAATATAGTATTAAAATAATACAAGTAGGTATTGTAATTTTTTGTCATTTTGTATCAAAGTTCACATTCTATAGGCATGGAACTGCTTCATCCACCATATGCTAGTAATAAGTTATAATATGAATCTCCGAATGTCCGATTTTAAATATCAATGATGTTTACACTGTCAAAGGGAAATGTACTATGTGCCATAAAAATTAAGGCACTGGAGTAGCTAGGATTTTGTCTTGGGAGAAGGAGGGGTGGGGGTGACAAGCGTAAAGCCTACTACCAAATTTTGCTAAATTTGGTCAATTAATTAATTTTATTGAATTATTACACTTAACACAATAATTAATAAAGTCAGTGGTCCTTTTCCCGTGCGTCATCACTTTCACGTCATCAAAATCGTATGAATCAAATCAAAATTACGAGACCAAAAAAGTCAAAACTAAGTCCAAGTTCATAAAATGGACGTGTCTGCCTACCGTTTGACGTACCTACATAATATCCCGAAAAATTATTATTTATTTTAAGTTTTGCCCGGCATTCTCTATTATCTAAAAGAAATTGACAAACAAATGTTCATACATTTAATACTATTTTTAAAGCTTAAAATCTAGAAAAGTTTGGCGTTTTATTGACTATTAAAATCGCAAAAGTCAAATTTTTGACATCCTGTCATTTAAGGGAATTTAGCCACTGCCGTAAACTTTTCAAAGAACTTTTACGGTCAGAATATTTAAAATAAATAAATTAGGTATTATAAAAATCCCTAAATACTTACCGCCAAAACAGACAGTGGGTATAATTAGCTCTAAAAAGAACTATTTTTAGAAAAAGGAACAGTTTTGAGGCACGCAAATTTACAAAATACGAATTAGATTGGCAGATCAAAACAAGGTTGACAATGACGTTCTAAAATACAACGGTAGTCAACTAAACAAATAAAAAAACGAATTAATTGACGTTTATAGTTTTATTCTTGTCTAGCACGTTATATTATTGCGGAATCTTGGAGACGTTCTTTTATGCTTTTATTCAAACTTGTTACTGTAATAAATAAGGATGCAGAGTTATTAACCACGTTGAGTCCTGATCGTTGATTGATGACGCACGGGCAATGATCCACTGTGGCGACTTTATATTTTTTTAAAGTGTTTATTTAAGAGTAAACCCTAGTAATGCATTCGCGAATTCATTTTTTTTTATCAAGTTTTCGTTTATTTTTTGTTTTCTTCAAAAAATGGCCCAATACTCTTTGGCAATTACCTACGTAACAGTTTATTTAATAAAATTAATAAAAGTAAAAAACGAGATTTGGTCGTTCCAGAAGTTCCACAACCAAACAGAATTATCTGAATTACCTAATGTTTCTTTGTCTTATTTACATAAATAAAAAGAGAGAAAAGGAAAGTTAAACATTTTTCCCTTCTTTAAAACCGTCTGCGTGTTTCAAATTAATACATTTCCCTTTTTTCCACCCCTAGTTTTTTACATTGTAATAATTGGGAATTACCATTAATTTTGCAAAGTTACTAAACCGTATTGTCATCCTGCCCTAAGGCCTTTCGGTCCAGCGTGATGCTGAGGGTAGCTTTTCCCCCTCCCTTCGGTCCTCTTGATGTTATGCGTGGTCCTTTACCTGTGATCTTCATTCTTCAGTATCTTTTATGTGTTTGTGTGATTCGTATCTCGTAATAATTTTATAGGGTTTTTAAAAAAATTTGATTGATTATTTATTTCAATAGTTTATATTAATATAATATAACAGAATAATTTTTAATATTTATAGTGATATGAGTTCTAAATTTAATTTAACTTTTCTTTAACTTAGAAAATGGGATGTGGCGAGAATTTTATACAAGGTGAGTCAATTTTAATATGTAAATTTTGTATAGAATTTTTCCATCAATTATTTTAACAGTACCTACATAAAATACTTGTATATCATACATTCTTGAGTTGTGTTAAAAGTTTGAGTGTCGTATTTATAAACTATGTTGTGAGGTGTATATGTTACTTTCATTATTAATTAGTAAGTTAATTTTATAATAACTAAATATCTATTGAAATTTTGAATTAGTAACTAAAAATAAGGTGAATTATTATACTAGTCTTGGTCTTACCATGTGCGATTTATATAGTTTTAGAAGCATTTCGGGGGTTAGACCATTTTGACACCAGGTATATCAAAATCAGAAGCAATAGAGGGCTGTTGATCTCTTTCCTATACAGGGTGTCTCACTCTGCAAATTTGGACAATGGGGTTTTTGGAAACGGTTTCTTCAAATAAAATAAAATCGACTATATGTGACTTCCCGTTATACCGGAAGTTGTCTCAAATTTGCTTATTTTATATAACATGTTTTTTTGTGTTTCTTTTCTCATTTGCAATAACTTTTATTAAAAGTTTTTGTATCCTACTTTATCCGTTTTACCCGAGAAAAATGATTGTTTTTCTCAAATTTTGCCCCTAATAGGGTGTCGCTTAAAAATGAATATACTTTTCATGTCTTTGTTAAGTTATCTAAAAGTGAGAATTTTTTACAAAATTTTTCCTGCCCCTGGTTACTAACTTTTCACATACTGCAATAATACAATATGAGCAATATTGATTTGACAGAGAAGAATAGAATAGGATAGAATAGAATAGAAATATCTTACATACTGGGTTATAATTTATTACACTGTATTTTTTTGTACTAAAAAGTACCTAATCTAATAGCAAGTTAACATTTTCTATAGGGTTTCACATTTGCACCTAGAGAACTAAATCCCTGTATGCGCAAAATAAAAAAAAACATTCTATAATAATTAAAGTATTAGTTACATTTTGATTTTTAGGAACTAGTTTCTTATGTAAATACACTTAACCTAAAATAATTGCACTATTAGTGTGCATAAACAAGAAAAATATTTATCAACTGATATATGTCAGAGAAAAGAAAATTAAGAATTTCGAATAAGGCAGTGAATTTATGATTGTCTGTATATAAAAATGTTCTGCAACACTTTCTGAATTTTTTAACATTGTTGATATTTTTTTTTTCTACGGGTAATATGTTATATAGTTTGGGAGCTAGGTAGCTAAAGAAGCGCAAATTAATATTTGTATTACTGTGAGGTATTCTGAGGTGTTTTTCACTTGTGCTTCGTGTAGTATATCTATGATTAATAGGTTTTTTAAGTTCGAGTTTTTGTGAGTGAATATTGAGACTGCTAACTTGTATAGGGATCGTACATTTAAAGCATCTTCATTGTAAAGTAATTGGGTCGAGTAGCGTTTGTTTTTTTATTAATTATTTTTAATATATAATTTTGAACAACATTTAATGGTTTTAGCGAATTTTTGTACAGGCCACCCCATGCAATTATGCCATAATTTATTAAAGATTCTACAAGCGCTTTAGATATGGATAGTAACAATTTTTTTCCAAGAATTTCCCTTAGGATGTAAAATTTGTAGATTAATTTCCTTATATTTTTCGTTTGGTTTAAGACAAGTTTGTTCCACTTAAGGTGTTTATCAATAGTGATGCCTAAATATTTTGTGGTTTCTACTTCATGAATAGCATCATCTAAGCTAATAATTTTTATTTTATTAAAATTTGGACGATTATATAAGGTAAGAAAAAAAGCTATATAGTTTGTTTTTGATGTGTTAATTTAAAATGATCTAGCCATTGTTTAATTGTACTAATTCCTTGTATAGCATTATTTTTAACCTCCTCCCATGTTTCACCTTCAAAAATGACCGCTGTGTAATCTGCGTAAGATATGACGTTACCATTATTGATATGTATTTTTGTTAAGGAATTTATGTATGTTATGAAAAGAATTGGTCCTAGTACAGTTCCTTGCGGTATTCCAGATAATATTGTGCTTTTTATATATCAATGTAACAGAGGGTTTCTTTTCAAACAACAAATTAAAACAATCGCTGGCCATTAACGCCAGACCACTTGATTAGAAATAGCCACAGTAGTCCTGATTAAAAGTAAGAGAGACCCGATAATGTCCAGAATCCGGAAAATTACGACCCGCTTCGGTTGCGAAAAGGATGCTTCAAATGATTTTATTGGTCCTCCGCGAAGACAAATGAAGACCGGGTCATGACGTTTATTGCAAAACTTCGGGTTTGCTTTACTAGGCCATATGTCAACTTTTTCCGTCTTATTTACGGTGTTGTTTTTTTGTTTTTCTTTAGTTAATTATTTTTGTGGAAATATTAAATGTAATTTACCCGACGTTATGGCGAATGCGCTATTTATAAATTACGTAAATAACTTTAAAATAATACCTTTATATCCTGAGCCTATATTTTCTTGTGGTTTTATTGTGGAACTCACGAGGAACCTGGTGCTTTGCATTCGACGTCTTGTCGGCGTGTTATGATAAAGAGAATGTCTATCTTGCTATCTGGTCGTTGATTATGGCCTACATTATTGTCGTTAAATAGTAGGTATACTAGTGTGACCAGTAAAGCCCGCATCATACGGGATTTTTTTTTATTAATAGCTTTATTCGAAATTTTACTTTGGCAACAAGTTCTGCTTTGATCGAGTTGAGAATTAAGCAAAAAAATAGTAGTCACGTGATTCGCATTAACTGTCAAATTTTAATTTTTTCCAAGAAATAATTCAAAATTGGGGTTATTTCTCAAAATATCGAAAAAAGTTATTAGAAAAAGTTTTTTTAAATGCAGGTTTATGTGCCAAATTTCAGCTGCATAAGATAATTTTGATTTTTTACCCACCACTAAAATTTATTTTGCACTTAATGAACACTTTACTGATGACACTGTGTTCTTTTTGTCTTAATATTAAGGTGTATTACTTTCAGACATAGACTACGTTTTCAAAAATACTTACTTTATAAAGTTACCTTATACAGGGTCAAAAACAAATAAACTTTTATTGACAAAAGTTGACTTATTGAGGTTTATTATGGTTTGATTGAATTTAAGAATTTTTATTTCGAGTTTTCCTTTATATTTTTGTTATTATTTTGGGGTAGTAAAGACTTATTTTAATAAAAATAAACAGTTTTAATGCCAAAACGACTATGAATGTTTGAGAAACAATTTTAGCTCATTAAGTATTGAGCAAAAAATTGAAATTAAAATTAAGGGAAGACCTAAACTCTCGAAATTAACTTGATACATACCACAAAGTGTAAATCTAGGAACTTTATTGTTATTGATAAGTTTGCTGCAAATAAAAACAGATGAATGAACTTTACTTTTAAACAATGTACCCACTAATGAAAAATAAATTAGCCTTTCTATTTTTTATCTTATTTCATTTTCAATAGAATAAGAAGGTAATCATAAATTTTTAAAATATTTACTATAATAATTATTGACCAAATTTGGGCGTGGTCTTAAAAAAATTTCGCCTGCGGCTCATTTCGCCTACGGCAGGCTTTTAGTACATCCCCAAGTTAACAAGTCACAAGCCGCCAATGCCCCCCCCCCCTAAGAAACCGTTTAACGACTCCCATGACTACGCTATTGCGATCTTCCCGGCAAGAGTACCTGTTAAAAAAGCTCCAAAGTTCTAGAAAAATGGGTAACTTAAAAGATTATTAAAAAATTTGCTTCCAGCACTGGTTGGCGGGCCCCCCTAACATAAAATCCTGGGTGCGCCGCTGGTGTGTAAAGAACTCAAAAACAAAACGCGATTATGTAAACTAGTTCGGTAACAAGTCCCTGCCCGATCTCACAAAACCTAAATAACTTTTATTGTAGACATTATTTAAGTAACCATAGCCCTAACCAAAAAAACACATTGAAACATCCGAAACTCAATTTATCTTTTTCCTGTCCGGACGTCGGTTTAACGTGGGATATCCTCGAGGAATAGTCCTAATAAGATTTTCTTTTGTTTTTTGTCCTTGCCTCGAGGTGGTCAGTGTCAAATAATCTTATTTTTTGGCCGCAGTGGGAACCGAGCTTGTCACACCGTCACACTCTTAATTCAATGAGTGGATTGACTATGACGTAAATACGGAAAATCAAGTTAGTATACACTGTAAAAAAATGTTTTAAGTAAGTATTAAAAGGAAAAAGTTGTATGCCTCCGCTGCTACCAATTGTGTTACCGAGACTCTGAAATTCTCAATCATAATATTTAACGCAGACACTAGAAAAACTTAATTATTAACAGAACTGTTAACTCCAGTCGCGTAACAAAAACTGAGTGCCCCCCTTAAACGTTTTCAGGGGCCCTCTCTCTATAAGAAAATGATAGGTAATTCTTATTTTCATTACTATCAGGTTCAGGTTTATGAATTTTTGAATTCATCGACTTATGCCGATGCACACGTTATGTGTTAAGTACCTACTATTAAAACGGCAAACAATTCGAATTTATTTTATAATCCTAGGTAGACTGGTAGACATAACATAGGTAGTTATTAAGTCATTATACGTAATAGTCCAGCAAACATGATGCAAAATCAAAATTTTAAAACACCGCTTATAACGTTGCTATACAATTTATTGTATTAACGGGGGTAGCAGTGATCGAGCCTCATAGAATCCAAAGGACATAAAACAGTAAAACACATGAACACTCAACAAGTCTGCACAAACTTTAGTAAGTACTATACAAGGTATTATACAAAACGACTAGATTGTCGAGAGTTTTTTTTTTGCAAAATCGTTTATAATTTCGTCGATATTTAATGTTCGATACTGATTAAGGATAAATCCGGAAGACGTTGTTGTCCCATGGTGTTACGTAAATGGGTTTTACTATTTTAAGTTTGAAAAAAGATCGTTCCGCTGATGCTACACTAACGGGTAAAGTTAGAAATACCATCACTGCACTAGATACATCTGGAAAATTTGAAGAACACACTGATTTTTTATTAATAACTGATCTGCAAGTTCATGCACTGTTTTTAATTTTGAAATACTATCTTCAAGTCCCCTTCTGAGACTTAAAATTTGACTAGGAAAGTCAATGGACATCTTTATGGTATATCGTTTGTAAATTCCGTGCTTTTACCTATAATTCTTGTTCACTTAACGAAGTTAAATTCTTAGGATATAAAAGAATAAAATCTTAACATAGTATAAAACAAAGTCGCTGTCGCTGTCTGTCCGTCCCTACCTATATATGCTTAAATCTTTAAAACTACGCAACGGATTTTGAAGCGGTTTTTTTTAATAGATAGAGTGATTCAAGAGGAAGGTTTTTATGTATAACTAGAGACCCGCCCCGGCTTCGCACGGGTGCAATTTCAGAAAGTGGCATGCCGGGTACTAATATATCGGGTTTGTTCGTGTTTGTATTTATACCAGCGGATTGCAACGCGAGGGTAAAAGTATTTATCTGCCGCATTTGCGGCAGGCAATAGTTATTTGTTCCAATTTTACGCAAAATCGTATTTTTTATATTTATGTATGTTATTTATGACATTTATTGAATTGTTGTGTTTACTTGTCATTTTAAATTTTAATTTTTAATGACACCTGACAGCTCAAATGGTTTCATTAAAAGACCGCTTTTAATGTCATTTTGAGAAAAGGTATTTTATTTTACAATAAAATAAAGTGTTTGTTTACTTCCGAAAATCACTCTGATAATGTACGGCTTTACTGACGGTTGACGATAATAGTTATTTATGTACCAAGGCAGTAAAATGATTCTTTATCGAACGAGTCTGAAATTATGAGATGAGCGAGCGAAGCGAGCGAGGCGAATAACAGGCGAGTCGATAAAGACACTTTACTGACGTGGTGCATACACAATTTTATCGCCAACCGTTCAGAATTTATAATATAAAAAATTGAAGTATAACTCATCGCAATAAATCGCGAGAAAACTATTATGGAGCTGTCGTAGGGAAAGGTATGACAGTGACAGACGATTTTTGATTAACAAATGTCAATGTCACTAATTAATATAATAAAACGCATTTGCGGCAGGTCAATTATTTTATTTTACAATAAAATAATGTGTTCGTTTACTTCCGGAAATCACTCTGATAATAGACAGTTTTCGTTTTATTGGCAAATTCAAACGGTTAACCATAACGAATACGAATACGAGGCCGCTATTTGACAGATCGTAAAAATAGTTTTCGTTCAATTCGCTTAACGTTAACGTTAAGTCGAATAGACAGTAAACATAACAAATATAACATAACCTATCTTTAATGGTTTGTGTTCATATTTTCATATACGTTTTGTGCTATCTTTTTTTTTAAACATCATGCATGATAGACGAAAGGTTGCTTTTATTGGACTCATCCAGTGATTCGGATTTGGATGATGCCCTTCTCTTGGAGGTGCTTGATCGCCAGGACATTCAGTATCGAGCACAGTTGTATGGAAATTTCAATTTAGAAAACTATAATAATGCTGAATGCAAACTTTATTTCCGATAAAAAAAAATGGTCATTACGCATGCGTTCCGTTTTCGCTATGGCTTTGTCTTCCGTCCGTTAGCTCCCGCCACTTATCCGTAACGATAACGATAAATGACAGCTCAAATATCAAAGTTGTCAAATAGCGGCTATCGGAATCGCTTTTAAAAGACAACGAAAACTGTCTAATGTACGGCTTTACTGACGGTTGACGATAAAAAATATTAAACGCTGATGCTTTTTGAACTTTTTATTCTGTAACTTTTCTCCTTCGGGTTTTGGGAAATAAAATTCCTTTACAAACGCTACAGGCGGAATTGACACATACCTCAAAAAAATTTCGTTGCTGCATAAAGATTGCTAACTTCACACATATCAAGAAATCCACAGAGAAAACGTAAAACACAAACCGGTTCTGGGGTGTATTTTGAGGATGTCGCTAAAAGAAGGAAAACCTAATAACATGAGGATTGTGCGCATGCCCATACTTGTAGGGCGGCAAGGGATGTGAATACAAACGCATTTTTTACCCATAAAACTTAACTTTTGTTTGTGCACGAGATAAGCTGGACGGAATTAAAGGTGCTATTCATACCTAGGCCGATGATGACGAAGAGGTCGCTCATACATAATTTTTTACTGTGTATGGCGTAAATACGGTAAATAGAAAATCAAGTTAAGATACAAGTTACCCTCTGCCCAAAACGTGGGTGATAAAAGTCGACGGAACAAACAGGGCAGTTTTGTCGATAAATAGCGGTTTTTACCCCTGAATATCGCTCACTCCTCTTTTGTGGATGTTGTTGACTTATGCCGATGCAGACTTCTGGGAGATTAGTGGAACGGATTCATTAGCATAATTAATTTTGATGAGTTATTGGTACTTTTTATGGGGATTACATTGAGAAAGTTGTGACGAGATCGTATAAGTTTATAATTCGAAGAAGTATTCCTTTTAATGGCACCTTCCCGCGTTCTTGAAAGACTGCACGATACCCGAGAGCAAACATGTTGCTTGTAAAAGAGATTTAGTTCAAATTTTAACATTTTCTAAGTATATACAGTGTTGTAGTGTAAAAGTTGTGTACACCTCAACAACTTTTGATACTCTATAAAGCCCAGATTCGACCATCACTGGAATACTGCTCTCATATCTGGAGTTCTGCACCGAAGCATACCCTTCGGTTGTTGGATTCCATCCAAAGGAGAGCCGTTCGTCTAATCGGCGACCACGAGCTTACTAAGAACCTCGACAGCTTAGAACATCGAAGACAGGTTGGTGATTTGACTCTCTTCTACAGATATTTCCATGGCAAGTGTTCGACAGATATTGCCCGCTCGATTCCACCTAGAGTAATGCATAGCAGAAACACACGACGAACCACTGCCGCCCATCCCTATGTGGTTCAACTTAGTACACCCCGAACATCATTGTTTCAGATCTCTTTCATTTGGAGGACGTCATCTTTGTGGAACGGCCTTTCTGAGACCGTGTTTCCAACCGAATATAACCTCCAACGATTCAAGAAAAACGTGAATCACTTTCTTCGCACACGCACCGCTCCCAGAGCGCCTTAAAGGATTTTTCTCATAGTGCTTGTGTTCGATCATAAAAAAAAAAAAAGTGTGACCAGTAAAGTCCGTATCATATGGCATTTTTTTTATTAATAACTTTATTCGAAATTTGACTTTGGCATCAGGTTCTGTTTCGATTGAGATGAAAATTAAGCAAAAAAATAGTAGTCACGTGATTCGCATTATCTGTCAAATTTTAATTTTTTCCAAAAAATAATTCAAAAGTGGGGTTATTTCTGAAAATATCGAAAAAAGTTATTAGAAAAAGTTTTTTTAAATGCAGTTTCTAGCTAACATACAAAATTTCAGCTGCATAAGATAATTTTGATTTTTTACCCATATTTTGTCGTTGTAAACGTGTTTGTAGTGCATCATTGTAATAAATTTTTTTGGAAATGCACTTAAATAATAAAAGGTTATTTTTACTTTTTTTATGACATAGCTTAATAACAAATTTTAATAAAAGGGTTTTAAATTATCGTTGAAAATAGATAAACTTTACGTTAAGTTAAACTAAAATTTATTTTCCACTTAATGAACACTTTACTGATGACACTGTATTCTTTTTTCTCTTAATATTAAAGTATATTTCTTTCAGACACGAACTAGGTTTTGAAACATACTTATTTTATGAAGATACCTTATACAGGGTCAAAAACAAACCCAATTTTAATATCCCAATTTTGATTTTGTAGAAAACACACATTAAATATGGCGCTACTTTAAAGAAAATGTATCTAAAATAAAGCATTGTCAAAACTAAGAAGTTTTATGTAGGTTGCGTTGAGTCTTATTTTCCAAAAGTGGTGCAATTTACAAAATATGGCTAAAAAATCAAAATTATCTTATGCAGCTGAAATTTTGCATGTGGGCTAGAAACTGCAATAACCCCACTTTTGAATTATTTTTTGGAAAAAATTAAAATTTGACAGATATCTAAGGCGAAACATGTGACTACTATTTTTTTGCTTAATTTCCATCTCGATCGAAGCAGAACTTGATGCCAAATTCAAATTTCGAATAAAACTATTAATAAAAAAAAATTCCATATGATGCGGACTTTACTAATATACATCGTATTGGAATAAAACAACAATGCCACTTTATTAGTAATAAATATTAATAATAAAATAAAATTCTAGAACCCAATAACTTTTCTCGTCTCCAGTTCAATAAAGCCATTGAAAAACTGACCCTACAAAAACATTCCTCATTATGTACGGTCGATCTAACAGAAGTCCCCGAACCCTTTGACCGCCATTCCTATTACAAATAACGTCCAGGTGTGGAGTCCGCATCACGGCGATACATGGACCACGACAAAGAGTTGAAAAACAACGGATTTTCATTGTCTCGCCCCGTCAAGGCGGGCTCTGGTCCTTTAAACTAATATTCCAAGAGGAAACGCAATAATTAAAATAAAAATAAAAGTCGCTTGGGTATAATATTTATACAGGGTGCATAAAGCGGTGTTGTCGTCGAGTACATGACAGCGTTTAGGACTAAGTATCTATTATTCCCAATTATTAATATCCTGTTAGCCAAACTGTAAGGTAACTTCTAAGGATACCATTATTGGAAAAATGGTCCTTTTCACTATCACCGTTTAGCATTAACATCAGGAATTGGTAAAACATCCCAATAATAAAAATCTTCCTAGAGGGCCACAAACCTTTCCTAGAAACAATTAAAAAGACTCAGCGAAAGCAGGAAGTTTTAAAAAATAAGATCAAAACCTTATTACCAGTGGTTGAGTTGGAGTAGCCCTATTAGCTAGACTTCGCCACTCTGAGTTTGGTCAATTTCCTATTGTACATATTATTTTCTGTTAATAAAAGTATTTATCTACGACTATTTAATAATAGAAGCATAATGTGTTTGTTAGTACATAATATATAATGTGGTTCATATTACCATAGTTATTCATAATCTACAACCCTGGATTATGAGATTTCATAATCCACGGTCCCAACAAAACATAGTTACCGGAATTACGGTAAAAACACACCAGATCTAGTTTAAGCAGGCGTGTATGTTATTAATACCATAGCAACCGAAGCGATTGACAAGTAAATCTACCACTGTAAATAATGTTAGCTCCGAAACTTTTTCCATTACTAATAAAAACGATATATTATGAATAGAAGTAATATTCCTGCTCCCATTCATTTTCATAATTGCTTTAATGTTACAATCAATTTCATGAAAAATTAGAAATAAGTAATTGTATTTTGTTTAATTATTGTTAACATTGTTGAATTGTATTTTTTAGTTAAGAAATACCATTAATAATATTACCTTGTTATGTAAAAATATCCTATTGTAATAAAATGTGTTGCTCTGAATGCATTTTTAAATTTTTTGAATACTGAATAGTCGTAGATAAAGCATACTATTTGACTCGCGTATAATGGCTATATTACACTCGGATTCTTTTAAAATCTCGTGTAATATAGCCTACATTATACGATCGTTAAAAAATATACTATTTTTATTATTATTACTATTAATATTATTATTCCATCATCCCATTATCCGTCCAATTATTTTATTCGACAGCCTTGACCGATTATATTGCTATCTTTGTTTTGATAAATTAAATAGTAAAGAACAGTTTAAAAATAGAAAACAAGACGCTCGATATTCAGGTAGATGCGTCGCTCGACATTCAGCGTGAATTCCGGCGATCCATGAGTCGAGTTCTAGCCTCACTGATGGGCCATGATAGCGCGAAACGCTTCTGAGGATGGATCTGAAGATTATTTATTGAATTATTTTGGATAGACAGCATTAGGAAACTTTTGCATGTAAATTTGACATATGGAATTCTTTAAAAACCCTCAATACACTTTTAGTGTAACATAAACAAGGAAGGCAATATTTGACCACCTTAAAGCTTGTATGGGTTTTCCTATACTGCACCACCCTGTATACAGAAATGCTGATTTTAACAATATTGATTAAAATCATGTATAACAAATTCATTTTGTGTCATAGAACATAAATTGTACAATTATGTCTGCTCCAAATTGGTTCTGTAGTAGACCCTTTTCAAATAAACAACCCATTCAAAAAAATCAATCATTTCAATCACTCTAATAAAAGTCCAATAAGAATATATTACAATACATATCGGCCAGAAAATAGCCAATTTTCTATCCACATTTCTGAACAATTTTCTGATTCCAGTGATTTCCACTGTCTATACGAAAACTTCCGATAGATATCCGACGATTGACAAATTGGAAAGGAAATCTGATATTCATCCCTTATCGCCCATTCACTTTATTTTCCTTTTCTTCATTTTGACTCTGTCCAAGGGCTGACCAATAGAAATATTTACACATACCGGTAAGGGTTGAACGCGCACTGTTGTGGTCAGTATAGGGAGTGGTCAGCGGATAAGGGTCGTAGGGTCGCTTTGTCCGGTTGGATGAAAAAGCCCTTAGAAACACTTTATGTTACCTATAAAAAGGTGAGTTTCGTTTAGCTAACTCAGCGATTCTAAAACAGTTTTTCGTTAATTCTGTTACACTGCAATTTGCATTAGTTAATAGTAAACAAATATTGTCCAACTAACAAGAACAATGTGTCTTTTTAACTTTATTTTTAACATTTAGCTTAGCATCTCTCCTTTTTATTTATTTTTACCTATAGCTCACCTAAATCTGTGGCTAGATTTATACCCCGTCGTGTTGTTAAAAAAGTGACAAAGCAGAAAAGAAAATGGTTTATTTGCAGTTGCAGTGAATTTGTTTAATTATTTCGCAAGATAAAATTGACAGACTATAAGTATATATATTTTGATGTTCTTAATCATACTTTTATGATTTATTAGTTCACAATATATGTCCCATATAATATATTATATATCCTAACTAATACAAAAAACCTCGCACAATATTGATTACGGCTATAACAGCTGCAAAGTATTTGAATATGCCCTCCCCCTAACGCGTCTGGTGTTGTAAGGACACTTCAGCTTAGACCCGTACCCCTTTACCCCCTAATAATAACCCCTGCTGAGATTAGCAATTAGCACCCAGTTTTTGTTTTTGTTTTTAATTGTTCTCTTTATTGTTGTTCAATTATTTATCGCTTTTCGTAATGATCAAAAAGGAACAATTATTGTTAATATGGATTTATGCATCACAAATTCCCGGGGAACACTTTGGATTTTGACACAGGTCTTTTTTTATTATTTATTGGCGACTTACTAAAACTTAGTTCAATCAGTAAATATTTGTCCTACTATCTTGTACATTACATTACATATTTATTAAAATACCGGATAGATTCGGCAATTTAGGGACAAGTACGATATCGATGACATCCAAATTGTTGAATTTCTGTAATAAAATTACACATTTTTCTTTTGTTACAGCAGATGTAGATGGAGCAGATATGGCGGACAGTCATCAGGACATCCTCACTTGTGGCGTTTGTCAAAAACCGTTTGCCCTCTCCGACATCGTCAGATTTATCCAGCACAAGGTCCAGTCATGTAACAAAGAAAACTTTGGCCAGTGTTACATTAATCCAGACAGAGATAGAGAGAATGACGATGGATCGTTACCCTTAAGTACTATAAATTCTAGGAGACCGAGTATATCGGCGCCTATTAGTAGTAAGAAGAATTCTGGAAGTAGGATTCATACGCCTCCACCTGCAAGTCCAAGGTAGGGATCTTTAATACAAACAAATTATTTTTGCCTGATTAAATTCGATCCAATTATTAAGAGGATCAAAAGGCCAGGGTTCTTAGTAGAAAAACTAAAAATATAATAAAACTAGCGGATACCCTCGGCTTCCCTCTAGCAGTTGCTAGAGCCCCTAGGGGCAATATTTCCCAAAACATCAAACCACGTGCTTTCTTATTTTAACAGAGTAAGCATAGTACCAGTTTTCAGAAATATAGCTTAAAATTATAGACAGTTATAGGTATACCACCCTCAAAATGGGCTACACTCATATAATCAACTCCTAAAATAATTTTGAAAAAACTGCGAAACACCTATATTAATAATTTGTTCAAGGAACTTATATACAAATTTTTAGTCCTCCACCAGGTTTAGTTTGTGAGAAGCAGTAATTCCTGTTATCCCCTTTAGGGGTTGATTTTTGAAAAATCCTGTTTAATTGGAGGTCTACGTCATAAGGAAAATATAGCCTCAAAATTTCATGATTCTAGGATGACTCAGTCACTTTACAATATTATATAATAGTCTAGATATGCGTAAATTTCATGCAAGCGAGTAGATTTCAATATCTATATGACTATAACCCTTTTATATACGGCCTTATAAGCGGCCTTTCTTTTTTATATTTTGCGTCAATTAATATAATACATAAGTGGTGTTCAGCCTTGCATTCACCTTATCTTAGTACAAAAATATATGCAACAACAATGTTTAAAATAAGGTACTTCGTTATAGCCTTATCTAAATATAGGTGCCATTAAAATTAAGCCCACTCCAATGCAGTAGTATTTTTAAATAAGTTATGGTTGACGTACCTACTTAGTAGTATACTCAACAGACAATCACAGATTTTTTTGAAAATGCACGTTTTTAAATTATAATGTAATCTCGAGGATAAAATTTTAGCTATTTTTCTCAAGATATATTTTTTTTATTGTCACATCAGCACTTTTTCCCATTAATAAGTAAGCACTTTTTTAATGTTCTTGAAAATTACTTCAGTAAATTGATTTTCTTATAGCTAAATGATAGCTTCGAGTACAGTCTGTTTGACAAAGTATTTTTTTAAGACCGACCAGAAAATAAGTATACACTTTCTGGACAATTTTTCGTCCAGAAAATAACGTTTTGTCGATCGAGACTGGAAAATGGACGTGAGAGACCGGCAAAAAATTTTTCCGGCCCCTGTTTTTTCATTTTTCCAATCGCTCTTTGATCGATGTATTGTCGAGTGACAGTTCGTTGATTTTTAATTTGTTGTTTATGTCAAACTTGTTTCGCGAGTGCGCAAATTTAAAAATATGAATTCAGATTTTAAATTATCCGACACGGAAAATGAGATTCCAGAAGACATTTTGGAAGCAGCAAGGAAAGCGACTTACGATAGGTATATTGCCAGTAAAATCAAAAGCTCGTTACGAGAAGTCATACGATGCATTTAAAAATAATATAAAATAAAATAAAATTAGGAATTAAATGTATATCGAAGTGTCGGTCTTAAAAAAATATTGTACGTCACGCAACCGAAAATTAGTGTTTTGCAGGTCTCTCCAAGCTTCCAGAACTTGCCTACGGCTTGCCCTGAAAAACACTACTTTCCGGTCTTGTAGCGTAATTTACTATTTGGACCTGCACCGTTTTCATTTCCTGAAATAATCGTCTACAAATCCATCCTTATTTTTTAGGTTACCCGCTCCAAGCGACCTTTGTGTTGACGGAGCAGCTTCTTCGACCCCCAAAAGAAGAGCGTCATCGCCATTGACCACATCTACAAGCACAGACGATGGCGAAGATCACAAGCCAATCATTAAACAGGAAAGGATTGATACTACGTCGTCATCCCCTGAAGAGAACTCCCACAAAAAATCGCGGACGGAGGTTGCTGATGCCGAGAGTAATACAACACATAGTGGTGAGTATAAGTTGTTCTGCATTCACAAGGTACACGAAAACTCTTTCTTATGAAAGGTTTAAAATTATCAACATATCTCATTGTTTTCCTGTACTCTTTATTCACACATAAACCACCGTAAAAATAGCCCATTATGTAGATATATATATTTCCATTTTCCAATACTCTGTACAAGCAGTAACAAGTGTCTAAAATATCCTTATTTATTATTCTGGTGAAAATCATCCCTATGTAATTTTCAGTTTCAAATTCCCCCTCATATTGAATTTTGAAATGGGGAACACAATACATGATTATGAATCCTGGCCACAAATGTCATCGATAGGTTATATATCAATCACAGGGGGCCGCTGGCGATTTTCAATAAATATATTGGACAAGGGTTGACGGTTTTGTTTTAATAAAAAGTTTCACCCTTTTACCCCTGTCAACAGAAGGAAACGGATTGAGCAATTTCCAGAAATAATCTCCTTTCTCTCCTTAATATGATTTCGATTTTGATTGGATTAAATGTACCGGGTAAAACCTGCAATGTAATAATATGATAAAACGCAAATTTTTCTTTGTATTGTGTTTCTAGTAACTTTTAGTTAAGAATCGCCGAAGATTAAACTGCATATTATTATTATGTACTATTATACCGTGCGAGCAAAAATTATTTGCATCAAAGAGGGCTGGGATTAAAAAACGTAGGACTTGGTTTAGATCACAATGATATGGGGACGATATATCTAACCAAATATAGGTTAAAATTTTGTCAAATTCATATTATGACATGATATGCCAAACTAATGAGTGATAAAATAAGTATACAAATACAAATTTATTTTTGTTGTTTACAAAATTAACAAAGTAAGAATATACAGAAAGAAAAAGAAAAAGAATTACATAAATTCACACGTCTCTTCATATTTTCGACAGTGTTAAAAAAATGTCAAGTCTAATAAAGCATTTCTTTCCAATACATTTTGGGTAAACCATTGAGAGTAATTCCTGCGTCTTTCAAAATCTGCGGCTTGTATTTCTTGGAATACTTGCAATTTATAAGGAAATAAATTTAGCTGCTTCTTAAGAATAGTCCTGCATGTTCCATAAGATCTTCCTACTTCTTGGGACAGGCGTCTTATACAATTTGTTGGCTTATTTTGCATTATTTCACGAACGTTTGCAACAAGTTCTTCTCTTCTTACAAATGGTCTTCCTGCTCCTTTTTTGTGTTGTATAGAATCTGTTTCCTGTTTCCCTAAACACAGCCACGGTTCTTTTCAGGCAAAGCCCATTGTGTGAATTGTTCAAGAAATTGGAAAAATTAGCAATGAATCAAATTACTTGTAACGACTGTCAAAGATGATGGAATAACTGATTGATTGTTAATTCAGGTAGTTACTGACACCCAACAGGTATTAAGCTCTACGGCTAAGCATTACGTCCTTAGATGCAAGGCCCTCTTTGATGCAAATAATTTATTCTCGCACGGTACGAAGCCTCTATCATTTTTCCTGTTAGACGATACGTCATCTTATTGCGGAACCAATAATAATATGGAATTATTAAAAATAGTAGACAATCAATATACTGTAAACTGTCTCGAATAAATGAACACCCTGGTTCAATCTTGAAATTTCAAAATATATAAGAACCAATAAATCTCTTTCGTCTACTTTTGTTTGCGGAATATCTAAGCCAAGATTTACTGACGGACTGACAGCGCCTCCAAAAAATTCAAAATTAAAAATGAAACAAAAACTTTTCCGTCGTTTATTGAATATTTTACTGACAACAGTTCGCCTGGATGCTGGAGTGACAGATTTGTTAATTTAGGAAATGTTTCCTTCTGGAAAGGTTGACGTGAACGCTTTACCGTAGGTATATAAGATTAGTGTTTGTACTACGTTTTGTTTTTTCAGAAAAGGTGGTAAAATAGGAAAATTATTTAGATTTTTCACTTCATAGGGCGCTACCAAATAATAACACATTTAAGCATAACCGCATGAGGTAGGGCTAATCTAATTCCTTTAAAATGTTGTTGTTGTTTGGCTTTGGCGATTATTTTAATTCGTATATTTTTCTCTAAAATCCGAATAATTCGTAACTTCCTAATTGTAAAGTACCTCTATCATAAGAGACTACCTCTAAAATGTTTTATATGTAAATAGACCTACATTTTTATAACAAATATTATTTACCTTTTTGCGTTTTACAGCATCCTCTTTATCATCCTGAAACGTGAATCTTGTGGACGCGACAAGGTGATCTGAATAATTACTTAGAGACACGTGAGAAGGGCATCCCTTCGTAGAAAATATACAGCAAAAAGTGACACAAAACATCTGTTTTTGAAAGAAAGGCTTTTAAATAAGAAACAGAAATATCGGTTTGCAGTTTTATAATGACGTCGTTTTAATAAGGTCCACGTGACAAAAGCTTCTTTGTTTGAAGACATAGATAAGCCATTAGGGTCAATAAAACTTGTATTTACGTTTTTTTATTCCTAATTTACATTAATTAAGTTAACTAAGTACAAGCTGCTGCAATATTGTCAATTCATAATTTCAGAAGAAAACAGTTCTTCATTAAATCATTCAAAATGATAATGATATTCATGTTGTCGGCTAATAAACTGCGTCATCAGCAACAGCGCAAAAACAAGTTTCAATTAAAGATACCTCGTCCGCAACCTAACCTAACAAAAAACTGAATAACGCGCGTGCTATGACAGACTGATTAATAGGCCGAAGAGGGTACTTAAACCAGGTATTAGCATTGTGTCGGCACACGCTCTACCGGTTCTTAATGTCATCTCATCTGCTCATCTAAAATTATTAACGCGCGAGCTGCCCATCCTTTTTTATAACAGTACAACCTTTCTTCCGCCGTCCTCTTTTAATACGTCAGTTGTGTGGACAAGACAAGGTTATTTGAATAATTAGCTGACGAGTGCACGTGGGGTTCCTCCGAACACCCCTTACACGAGGCGTAGTAAAAAATAAAGATGTACATCAGTTTTAAACCGGGAGAGATAAAAAAACTTACCGGTTTCAATTTTTCTTCTTCTTGTTATTCATAACGTAATTAGATACCTACTTCTAACGATTTCTGTTGACATTACGTTACACATCGTCGTGGTGTATATCTCAAACCTATTATGTTCTTGAACGTGTACTTTCCAATATTAGACTCTCATTCACGATCCTCTTATTAATAAGTTTTATATATCAGTTTTTCTTTAAATTTGCTCATTGAATTTTATTTGGTGTACTGCAGGTGCTTCAATAAATACCAAACAATATCAAAGAGCACGTATAGTAAAAATCTTGAATACTCTCGCAAGATGGGGGCAAAGTCACGTGACACTCTGTCAATTTTGGTCTATTAAATTTTTATAAGTTGGCATAAATTACAGGACCGGACTTGAAAATTATACATGTGATACCTTCTAAAACAATTTATGCAATAGCCTCATCGGTTCTACCGCTTTAATATTGCCAAATAATAAGTAATAGGTAATAATTTCTTTTGAAAGTTATGTTTTATAAATATTATAATTTAAGGTAGGTAATAGGTAATAAGCATGAATTTCTATATGGTTTAAAGATAAAGTGTCAAAATAGATTTAAAAAGTTTATAATATTATAAATATCCAAACCTAAAAAATACTAAACTAACTGAAACACAACTTAAAATAGGATTCTGTCACTCATATTTAGAATAGATTTTTTGTTTTATTTGTTCAGATTATACCTATAGGTAAAATACCTACAGTTCAACATAAACTAATTGAATTCAAGTTATTACATTCACTGTCAAGAAAATCCCCATATATGACTTACGTAAGGTACGTAGACCCAAATATGGTTTTTATAGAATTTGTTGGCTATGGTATGGTTACATTTCTAAACTTGTATGTGGGCTAACATAAAATTAAAAGCTTCAATATAGCTAGGGATTTAATTTTTCTGTCAATGGAAACCCTAATTTAACAGTTTTTGACTTAACGTAAGGTACGAAGACCCAAATACGGTTTTTATAGAATTTGTTGGTTATAATACAGTTACATTCCTAAACTTGTATGTAGGCTAACATAAAGTTTAGCCAGGGATTAAATTTTTCTGTCAGTGGAAACCCTACTTTAACAGTTTTTGACTTACGTAAGGTACGTAGACACAGAAAATAGAATTATATATTTGTTCGCTATCCTATTACATACTAATATGGTTAGCTATTTTAACTACTATAGTAACATAATGTTACTTACTATTACCTTACTATTGCCAAACAATAATAATATTTACTAATAACAATAATAAAAATAATTCCTTCAAAATCAAATAGCTGCTTTTTAAAGGTTAATAATATGGAAAGCTCTTTTGGCATATGGTAGAACTAGGCGATACCCGGTTTTATCAACCTACCCGGTTTTTTCCAACTCTCTCCTATGTACCTAAGTCAGGGAAATACTTAATTTCTACTTATTTTTCTTGAAACCGAAAAGGATATCTAGATAATGTAAAATGCAAAAATTATACATTAGAAACCTAACCTTAACGAACAAACATTTTAAGAACAAAAATTTTACAAACTAACTTTTCGACAAAAACGGCGTTCAGATGAAATAAAACTTATTACTTACCGATGAAATCAACTAACGAGCAAGGCACACATTAATAATTATGATCCCTAATGAAAAAGAATTACAAATTTTTAACCTGTATCTAAATTTTTGATCAAATGAATAATAATTGTAGGTATTTACAATTAAATGTAACAATAACGCAATTTATAACTCGGTGTTTGGGCTCATTACGGTCCGCTACAAATCTAGGGATATTATTATGTCCCAATATCAGCTGATCGATGACAAATAATCGCTGTCATCTGTTTTAAAACGAGACTATTCGTGATATTTAGTATATATCTCAAACCTATTATGTTCTTGAACGTGTACTTTCCAATATTAGACTCTCATTCACGATCCTCTTATTAATAAGTTTTATATATCAGTTTTTCTTTAAATTTGCTCATTGAATTTTATTTGGTGTACTGCAGGTGCTTCAATAAATATCCAACAATATCAAAGAGCACGTAGAAAGAATATTAGTGAAAAGAGTTTTTTATGACTACTTAACTTTCAAAATGTCTTTATTCCAAACTAACTTTTACCGTTCAATACATGGAAAGTGACAATGTAAAATAGAAAATAATAACCATTAAAAAAAAATAATAAAAAAATGGAAGTTAATCCAATTTAATTCATTAATAAAATCAATTTAAAAAAAAATAGTATAAATAATTTAATTTAGTAAATATCTCTTTAATTGTTTTTTAAAAGTTGCCAACTTTTTAATTTTTCTGATATTTTTTGGAAGATTGTTATATTTTATTATTCCGTCATATAAAAGCGGTTTTTTCCGAAATTACTTTTTACTGGCATAGTTTGATAATTTATACAATGTCTGGTTATGATCATGTAATGTCTTATTCTCCTGAAGTGTTATGTTTGATTTTTTTTCTTTTAAAATGATAGAGTGAATTAGAATACAAATTTTTAATTTATAAATGTTTAGAACGTGTAAATACCCTTTCGGTCTATATAGATTAACAGTTGGTTCTGAATGTGGTAATTTGTGTATGCATTTAATAACTTTATTTTGCAATTTTTGTAATGGTTTTAAGTTTGATAAACAAGCAGATTCCCATGCAGAAGCTAAGTATTGTAATTTTGAATATATTAATGAAAAATATATATTTTTTAAGTATTTCAAAGGAATGAAATATCTAGCTCTGTACAAAACAAGATACCAACGGAGATATCGAGTTGATAATATACTGGATATGGCATTTCCAATTTAAATTTTCGTCTAAAACTAATCCTAAAAATTTTGTCGTTTTTGAATATAGAATATTTTCAATATTAAATGTTAAGGGTTAACGATGGAATTTATTTTATTTTTAGTTATAAACATAAAAGAAGATTTTGTAAAATTTAAGTTTATTTGATTAAAGCCAAGAAAGAAGTATTTTTTATTAAATATTATTATTGAACTTAGCTGCGGATTAGTTATGGGTAGAAGCATTAAGTATATAGAAGCATTGAAGAACGCAGAATATTTCAGAAGATGTCAGGCATTATAGTAAAAGCAAAAATAACTAATGAGCAAATAAGAAACAGAAAGCTTTAGAAAATTGTTTGTTAAAGAGCTTTGGACACATTCTGCGTATTCCAGAAAATATATGAAGATTTTGCGAGCAGTATATAGAAATCGAAGCGGCAGATGATTAGCGGAACAATATATTTAATAATCCTAAACAAAAATTATAAGAAGTACGTAAACGGTATACTAGTAGGCCTTCTAACCTTTATATAGTTAACCTTTAGGACTAGGTTGTTTCGCACTCTGTTATAAAATAACTAGACATATTTTTATTAAAGACGTATACTCGTTAAACGTATGTTGTTCATCCTTAAGTTTCTTAAATATTCTAAAAAGAACAATAATAGCTGTTGTAGTAGACCAGGATCGATAATTTTTGAAATCAAAAAAAATAATAGTAGGATGAAACCCATTGGAAATGAAAGAGAATATAACAAAAATGAAAGGAAAAATAATTTACGGGCGATCCGAAGTCGGGAAGTGGAAGGGGGTGAGTTTTTAAGGGTAGAAAACGATTTATCTCGATTTCCGGCAAAACGGCAAGTCCTATGGAAAAACGTTAAATGATAAAGTTGTAGGTAATAAAAAGATCTACAACTTTTGTATTTACACTTTTTTCACATAACCTCAAAATGTATGTGAAAAATTCAAATAACCAAGTTTTTGGTTTTTTATTTTTATCTTTTACAAAAAATTTTTTTTTACGAAATTTGGTGAAAACTTACCTTTTTATGTCCCAAACACACTGTAATTTTTATGATTTAAAATATTCATTTTTTCACCTTATTTTGGCTTAATATCGAAAAAGCACCCTAATTTTCAATCGAAAATTCTCACGTCAAAATATCTGCTTTTTTAAAAAAGTCGGTGCGCTTTTTGTTCGTTGAAATCTCTACTTTTTGATGGTGTAAAAAAAATATACATACATAACTATGGTAAATGTTCTCAAAAAATGCAAAGAAACGAAAAAAACTTTTATTTAACTTAAATTATTAACTTTATTAACTTATTTGGTTGTTAATTATAGTAGTATATTTCGACTTGCAATTTTTTGTTTATCAATGTAACATGGAATCTTACGTTTTTCGAGTATAAATTTTAATAAATAGCTCAAAATTGTACATAATGATTTAAAAAAAAAATTCTGATTCGAGTTTTTTTCGTTTCTTTACATTTTTTAAGAACATTTACCATAGTAATGAATATTTTTTTTACACCATCAGGAAGTAGAGATTTCAACGAACAAAAAGCCCACCGACTTTTTTTAAAAAGCAGGTATTTAGACGTGAGCTTTTTCGATATTAAGTCAAATTAAGGTGAAAAAATAAATATTTTAAATCAAAAAAATTACAGTGTGTTTCGGACATAAAAAGGTAAGTTTTCACCAAATTTCGTGAAAAATATATTTTTTGTAAAAGATAAAAATAAAAAATCAAAAACTTGGTTATTTGAATTTTTCACATAAAATTTGAGGTTATGTGAAAAAGTGTAAATACAAAAGTTGTAGATCTGTTTATTACCTACAACTTTGCCATTTAACGTTTTTCCATAGGACTTGTAGTTTTGCCGGAAAACGAGATTAATCGTTTTCTACCCTTAAAAACTCACCCCTTTCCACTTCCCGACCTCGGATCGCCCGTAAATTATTTTTCCTTTCATTTTTATTATATTCTCTTCCTTTTCCAATAAGTTTCATCCTACTATTATTTTTTTTCAATTTTTACCATTTTCAAAGGCTTCAGCCCTGGTCTATAGGTAGCATAGACAATTTAATATCTATGATAGGTAGTTTAAAAGTTTCCTAAACGAGAACTACTTGCACCGAAAAAAGTTTACTGACTTAACTAATGTGAAGTTCCTTACTAAATCCTCCTGTCCTAAATAATAAACCCGAATATAAAGCAGGAAAATCACCTTCCTGGCAAACACAGCGCGGTCGTTTTCGCGGTCATATCGCTGCGAGGCTATCAGATGTCGGCAGGCCATTACCTCCCCCGCTTCGGCGCCACGGACCGGAATAATACACTGAAAAATCGGAAATGAAATATTGCTCGGACGTTTGCGTTGGAAATTCACAGTCCACAGGGTGTGTTGTACGTGACGCGTTTTCTTAAGGCGATCGCGAGATCCTCAGACCGACTGAGCCGATGGAACAGTCGGCAGGAACTCTTCGTAAAATTCTGAAAAATTAAATACGTCAATGAAATCACTAGTAATAATTATTGTGAAAATTTCATAAATTTATTTTCAACCAATTAGCAGGCTACATTTTGTTTACGTTGCTTATAGCAACGGGAGACTATCGCGATAGTCTATAACCTATTAACCTAATGAAATGAATAAGTGATAATTTTTCTTAGGTCTACAACTACGACTTAATTTTAATTCAAATGTCAAGTCATTTCGAAGTGACAGGTGAGACAAACAACAGATTTGTTATCTGAAATCCAATGTCTTTATAGTTTTAAAGTCAAATATAACTTTAAAAAATATATTTCCGATGAGTTTAGTTTATAGATAGGGTATCCCTCTTTGTGAAGCTTTATTAGTGAATATAATTTAGGAGACTGAGGATTCATAAGAATTAATTTGGAAGAATCTATGTCAGAAAATATACTTTTACAATTATGAATAATACTTTTTATAGATTTTTGAAATTTGGTAGTAGGGTCTCGTTTTGAAAATTGATAGTTGTTGGGATTTAGGAATTCAATAGTTTTTTGAATATAATCATTTTTGCTTATTGCTACTACGGTATTACCTTTATCCGCTTTCGTGAAAATTACATCATTAGATTTGTTTTTAATATTATTTGCTATTTGAATTTCCTGTTTTGGCATGGTTTGTTTTAAAAATTAATTTTTTATTATTTTTATTACTATAACTATGGATTTCCACCTAGTATCGGCTGAATCAATTAATTTAATCCGTTGCGTAGTTTCAAAGATTTAAACACATATAGGGACAGGACAGGATAGCGATTTTGTTTTATACTATGTTAAAATTAGCTTCAATTCTGTTTATCAGACAATTCAAATATTCGTAAAATACGATTACCTGCTTCAATCTTCATCATAGGTTGAACAAATAATTATTATTATACGGGTAGCGAAATTATGACACAAATATAGACAACACATTGAATTAATAATCGATTTTGCATGCTTCGAGCATTATCGGCGGTCTGTCATCTGGCGCAATTGCAGACCTTTTGTTTTTGGCTTCCCGCTGGGGCACATGTCCTAATACTTTGATGACCATCGACGTTATTATCATCCCCTATGGCGATTAAAGAACTTTAAACTTTTTTACACGCTTGGCTAACTCTATTAGAGAAAATTTTAAAAGGGTGACATGTGGCATAGGGTTAAACTGGACAATGCACTTCATCTCACTTGTATGTGCGGAGACTACATCACATCCATATGGTGAGTCCGAAGTTTAGGGTAGTCACGATTTTATTAATTATGTTTCAATAAATGCAATTTGATTTTGTAAAAGTTCCACAAAAATGTTTTCCCAAATTTTCTTTCCTAAAAAGTCCCAGCATCCAAGGGCGTAGATTGGGGGTGGGAGAGGGGGTAAAGCAAGGTTAAGTTTTATTAATATGTCACAAGAATACCAAACGAGCTATTACAATTCGGTTTCTACCATTTTCATGAAGACACGAAAAAACTATAACAATCTAAAAATAAACGCAGCCGTAGTTCTCTATTTTTTCAGCAAATAAAGAGGCTTTCTAACACTGAATTTATCCCAGTTAAAAATTTTCTATCCAGGGAACAAGTATTTAAACTTTAACTTATTCTATCTTTGGTTTTTATTTAAGTATTTCTATTATAATTTCTTTAATAAAAATAGTCGAAACTAATTTAAATAAAAGTTTATTGGAAGACAGAAAGACTTTACATAAAGTTTGATGAACATTTTTGATTTATTTAGAAGATGATACAGTGTCCGCGAAAATAATTAAAAGAAAATATTGTGGCATATCGGACAAGTGTGTAACTATTTTTTATACAGTGTCACCAGTAAATTCCGCATCATATGGGATTTTTTTTTATTAATAGCTTTATTCAAAATTTTACTTTGGCATCAAATGCTACTTCGATCGAGATGAAAATTAAGCAAAAAAATAGTAGTCACGTGATTCGCATTATCTGTCATATTTAAATTTTTTCCAAAAAACAATTCAAACGTGGCGTTATTTCTGAAAATATCGAAATAAGTTATTAGAAAACGTTTTTTTTAAATGCAGTTTCTAGCCTACATGGAAAATTTCAGCTGCATAAGATCATTTTGATTTTTTACCTATATTTTGTAAATTGCAACACTTTTGGAAAATAGGACTCAACGCAACCTACATAAAACTTCTTAGTTTTGACAATGCTTTATTTCAGATACATTTTCTTTAAAGTAGCGCCATATTAAATGTGTGTTTTTTTACAAAATCAAAATTGGGCTATTAACATTTGGTCGCATGTGATGCAAAGTTAATTTGTTTTGGACCCTGTATAAGGTAACTTCATAAAATAAGTATTTTTGAAAACGTAGTTTGTGTCTGAAAGTAAAAAAATTAAAAATAAAGTAAAGGGGTTTTAAATTAAATCGTTGAAAATAGATAAACTTTACGTTAAGTTAAACTAAAATTTATTTTCCACTTAATGAACACTTTACTGATGACACTGTGTTCTTTCTTGTCTTAATATTAAGGTGTATTACTTGCAGACACAAACTACGTATTTAACAAAACTTATTTTTTGAAGTAACCTTATACAGGGTCCAAAACAAATAAACTTTGCATCACATGCGATCAAATTTTAATAGCCCAATTTTGATTTTGTAGAAAAACACACATTTAATATGGTGCTACTTTAAAGAAAATGTATCTGAAATAAAGCATTGTCAAAACTTAGAAGTTTTATGTAGGTTGCGTTGGGTCTTATTTTGCAAGATATAGGTAAAAAATCAAAATTATCTTATGCAGCTGAAATTTTGCATGTAGGCTGGAAACTGCATTAAAAAAAAACTTTTTCTAATCACTTTTTTTGATATTTTCAGAAATAACCCCGCTTTTGAATTATTTTTTGGAAAAAATTAAAATTTGACAGATAATGCGAATCACGTCACTACTATTTTTTTTGCTTAATTTCAATCTCGATCGAAGCAGAACTTGATGCCAAAGTCAAATTTTGAATAAAGCTATTAATTAAAAAAATCCCATATGATGCGGACTTTACTGGTGACACTGTATTGGAATACACATGGATCCAAGTTTAATGGATACCAATTCCAATATAAAAAATAGTTACACACTCGAAACATGTAGAGACCTTTGAACAAAAAAAAATTTGTTCTATTGAATTTTGTGGGGGACGAATTTTAGTTTTTTCTTTCTTTCTCATACTTTCAACTCCACTTTAAGCATGGACTATTTCTTCAAAACAAAAATTAATTTAATGCATGGATATATACTCGATTTCAAAAAACTTAGTTTCTCTCATACTCTCATCCCTATAATCCCCCTTTTTTCACCACCCGGCCCCGCAGCTCTTAAAATTTCCACTCACGGTCAGCAGTTGGAGCACAGCTTGGGCATTAGCATACGTTTAAAATGTGGCCGCGATCCCAAACACAAAGGACCTCACGAAAGCGCGATTATTTATCGCGATTGTGCGACAAAGAGGGGCCGATATGGGGGGCGAACATCTTGCGAGCTCCTTAAAATCATCATAACGCCCTTGTGGTACAATCTGCCGGACTCGGCAAACAGATTTAAAACTTCTGGGGACGGTAAAGTTTAGGCTGGAGCACGAAAATGTAATAGTGCGCTTAGATCGCTCTCTCGTATCTTAAGTGTCATAATAAAGACAAGGATCGGTCTTTTATATAAAATCGCTCGGACCGGTCAAATTAATTTTTAACACGCTTTTAATGGCTTTACCCTGTATGTTTGTATGTATGTTTGTAACCGACTTCTTTGAACCCGATTTTGACTCACTTTAAACGGTCAGATTTAATTTAAATTTTGTAGACTTATCAAGAACCGCTGACAATACAATAATTTGATAAGTTTATCTCATTATCCTGATCAGCATCGCCGGAATTAAATCATTTCCTTACAGATCCTCTGTAGGATAATGAGAGAGATAGAGCTCACTGTATGCGCATGCGTACTATCCACCTAGTGTTGGTACATTCTTTCGCTATCAGTTGGTCCGTTGGCCAAGCGGGTTTGTGGATCCAATGTTTTGAATCTAGCCATTTTAAAAAAAATTGATCCACTGCTTTAAATCTAGCCATTTCAAAAAGTCATTGTTAAAATTAGTGACAGTATTTCATCTCTACTCCGTACTTCTCTATAACTATCTCTACTCAAAAAAAAAAAGAATTTTCTTAATTATAGGTAACTCAAACTAAAAAATGAAAAATAAATATAGTTTAAAAAAAACTAAAAAACACGCTTTAATAATAATTAATCAAACTAAAAAGCTGAAAATAAATATAGTTTAAAATAATTCTTGAAATTCTTAGTTTAGGCAGAAAATAATAATAAACGATGAACATTAGTATTATTGTGAAAAAGAGTGGGGCGCTTTGTGCTATATTTTTCTTATATCGAGCACCATATTAATTTAAATTATTATTATAATTAATAAAAATTATTTTAAACTATATTTATTTTCCGCTTTTTAGTTTGATTAATTATTAAAGCGTGTTTTTTAGTTTTTTTAAATTATATTTATTTAATATGCAGAAACCTGTATAACATCTTATTTCTCATCATAAAAATTTTACGTGTATCAACTTTAATATTTTTAATAAGACATATTGTATATTTTTACATTCTCATTCAATCAATTTTAGAAATTCTTCATAAATCCTGCCCTATACCCTAACCGTTTACGAAACTTTAACGCTGGTACGCACCATGGATCTGTTTAGCAACGTTCTGAACTCAAGTCACAATCTTTAGGGAATTGACAATGACAATTTGGTATTTAAGTTTGAGACATCAAAGAATGTCAGTGAATGTTAATCAAATTTGAATTTGGCTCGGCTGATATTACATCCAAAATGCGCCTCGCTGAAGATGAACGCTTAGAACTTTTGATTATGTTGTGTTGGAGAGATAAAAGTAGAAGTCGTACGGAAGTCAGTGATATGTTCAATGAAAAATACCCAAATCGCCCGCCTAATAGCTAATCGATAGTGTCTAGGGTATTAATTAAGTGGAGAACTTCCCGTACTGTTAAAGTAAGTGTTAACAGGTACTGTTAAAGTTAGTGTTAACAGTGGTCGTCCTGGTATACCTGAGGAAAAAAATTATTATCACTACAGAAAGATTCTCATAGTTCAAGCACATAATTTGGGCGTGACTACGATATTAACCAACCCACTGTATCTAAATTTAAAAAAAAATAGTTTCATAGCTACAAACGAGTTATTGGGCGATGATTCTGATAGGAAGGAGAAATTTTGTGAAATAATTATTTAATCATGCACTAATTGTCCAAAGAATTTATTTTTCAAATAAAGCTGCGTTTTCTTTAAATAGTCAGGTTAATAGACAAAACTAAAGATACCTATTGGGCAAAGGAAAATCCTGGCTGGCAGTAAAATGAAAAAGTTTGGGTGGGCATTGTTGAAAAAAGGGTAATCGAACCATTTTTCTTTGAGGAAAGCCTTACTCTAGAAATATATCTAATTTTGATTCGAAATGATTTATGGACGGGGTTTTATAGAGTGGTCACCCAGTTCGCCCGATCTTAACCCATGGGACTTTTTTTGTGGGGTTACGTCAAAAATTTAGTTTACAGATCTAAACTCAACTCAATAGATACGCTTAAGAGGGCATTATTGCATGTAAAATAAACCCAATTTACTTCAAATTGAAAATATTAAAAGACCTATTCTTAATCTATGTCTCTCGTGTAGCAAATTTTCCGATTATCATTTAATTTTTAAAATTATATTATAATTCGTGTTAGTATAAATAGGCCAATATTAAAAATTATTTTTTGCGAAGGAAATGCCTAAATTAAAAATCTATTACAATACACACAACGATTAAACCGGTAGCTGTCCTGTGATACCAAATTTATTCCTGTTTAATTACATTTAACTGGTGATATTTGGTGATAGCCGAACATCTGCAACTAATTTTAAAAAATTTCTCTTAGCTATCGTTAACAGTCCTATACAAGAAGTCAAATGTACAAAACTTTATTATTTCAAAATAAACAAATATATCTTGAAATAAATTCAATTCATTTTCAACATCTTATAAAAAAGTTTGTTTTCATAGTTTATCGTTTGTTTTAATAGTTAATAATATAATTACTAATAATAAGTCTAGAATTGATCGTAGAATGTAAAAATATAAAAATATACAATATAATAATATTAATGTCACTTCTTCATACATAAATTAGTAAGGTAGCATAATTGAGAACGCATTATTTTTTATTTTGCTATGTAAATGTTTAACAGGACTTTTTGTAGATACAGTTTAAGCTTATGCGTATCTCTGTTTAGCAATAATTTTAATTTATATAAGTGTAAGTATTTCCAAAAATAACTGCAGATCAAAATAACAGAATATTTATCTAGTCCTTGACCCAGTCCTATCAAAACTTTAAGGCAGTCCTCTTTGGACAAGCCTTAAATCTTAGTATTTTTTTGGTCTTTAATAAGGGTATGGGAGTGCCCCCCTGAATACATGATATGGCTTTGGACAGCCACAAAAGAAACGGAGGCTTAAAAATTTGAATATCGCGGTCATTTCGGTCTTATCTTGGCATTAGGGCTATATAATCTTCCCGAGCATTTGACGGATAGCCTTTGGGAAGTCGATTTTAAACCTTCTTTAAATAAAGTGTAGTCGGAACTCAATAAAATGCTGGGATTCAATATTGATTCTTTGACATGTCAAGTTTTCTACCATATTTTCTGCTAATCCCGTGAGTCCCAAGATATTGAGAGTTGTTCATTTGTTGAAGTGATTTTCATTTTAGGGTTTGTCTTTTAATCGTATCTTATAGTCATGTCTGTCTATAGGTCAATCACATAAGATTATTTCTTAAACTGTCAAGGCTCACAACATAAAATTTTAATGAAATTGTAAGTTATATAAGAGAAGATCAAAATTTAAAGAATAAAAGACGGAATTAGATAAATGGGAAAAGACATGAGTCAAATTAATCTGTTCTCATTCTGACAAGTTGTTGCCTCCCTATATTTATTTATTTGCAGGTTTTTTTATAATAATATTAAAAATCAATAACATTGTTTTTTTTAAATAAAAATAAATCCAATGAAAGCATCATTACAAAACCTTAGATTAACAAATCTGTCCGATTTTGTAATGAAAAAACAAACATCCATTTAGATTATTAATTTTAATCACATCATGAATATATTTAAAAATATAAGTAAGTAATTCCAAAAATAGTTCACCCAAGAAACAAGGAAAAATTATAAATAAGGGAGAAATTATAAAAAAAAAATTGTAATATTTAGTATTATTATTATTATATTACCTACCTATATATAAGTTGGCTTACCTTTATATAATTTTGCATAATCCATGATTTTAATTTTCTTTTAAATGTCAAAAAAAACTCATAGTTTTCAAATTAGTAGGTAATATCTTAAACATTTTGATGCCAACAAATAAAGCATTATTTTTTAAAAGTTAAAATTATCATAACATAAACATAGATTTGTTTTTTGTCTTGTTTGGTATATATGAGTAATGTTATGTAATAAACTTATATTTATATATATATATAAAATGGAAGTTTTGTAATAAAGTTATTTTAAACTCAGAATATTATTATAAACAAATATTATTTTTGAAGGAAACAAAATATGTTTATTAAATATTGTTTTTAAAACATATTTTTGTAAGCGGTTTCAAATTCGAGTCGTATGCACATCCCCAACCAATTATATTATAGGAAAGAATTGATTGAAAAAGTGCATAATAAAACATTAAACAAAGTTTTTGATTCACAATATTAACATAAAGTGTTTCTTAATTTTTTTGTAAGAGTGTTAATTTGATGATCCCATTTTAAATTTTGGTCAATCAATATTCCTAAATATTTTATAAATTCAACTTTTTTAATTTTATTTTGGCAAAAACAGTTTTAGCATAATTAATTCTAACTATATCTGATATTTCTAAACAATTTAAATCATGAATTTTAATTTCTTTTTAACTATTCGGCTGAGCATCTTTATAACCAGAAAAAGTCCTCAATTTTGTGTTAGTTATATACATTTAAGTTTAATAGGTCATACCTAACTCAAATTATTTTTTATTATTGAAATGTCTAGTTCTGAATTTAAAACGCATTCATTCCAAGTATTAGCTGGTATTATTAATACAGTATCATCTGCATATGAAAATATTTTTCCATTTAACTCTGATTTTAATATATCATTAATATAAAGTAAAAATAAAATTGGTCCCAAAACAGTATATACCCTGAGGAACACCACAAATTAAAGTAGTTGTTTTACTACTGAAATTATCTATTTTTACTTTCTATTCTCTATCTGATAAGTAACTTTTAAATAAATTATATGCGATACCTCTAACTCCATAAGATTCTAGTTAGTAGATAGATAACAGTTTATTGTGTGATACTGTATCAAATGCTTTTTGCAAATCTAAGAATATTCCAATAACTTTTTTACCTTCATCTAAAAAAATATATAGATTTTAAAAACTTTTAGAAGATACAGAAAATAATAAATGAAAAATATTTAGGTGGGACATAAACCATGCTTCTTTAAAGTGATAAATTAGTTTATAGTATATCACCGCATGAAAAATAAACCCAATTTTTGCCTTACGCTGTCACCGAATTTCTCTGAAACCGCACATACAATTTACGTTTAAAGTTATTTCCTCATGTTGCAGATTTTTCCTACAGACGTGTGAAAAAATCAATTTTCCGCACTGATATCCGTGCGGAAAATTGGTTTTTCCACACTAGCGCGGAAAAATTTTTCGGCACGATTATGTCAAAAATCCGTTCGGAAAATTGGTTTTTCCACACTACTGCGGAAAAATTTTTCGGCACGATTATGTCAAAATCAATAATATATCAACTATAACTTGTAGTTATTACTTTTTTTCTCAGAATTAGTTACTGTTACATATGTATGTGATTGTTATAGTTAATTAAAAATTATTAAATTTCTTTGAAATATGTGTTACTTATTTCCGCCTACGTCTGTAGAAAAACTATTTTACCTGACACGTGCGAAAAATGTTTTCCCTGCACTCGGCTGCTTCATCGAACTCCGCTACGCGTCGTTCGGTGAACGGCAGACTCGTGCGGAAAAATTCATTTTCCGCACTTGTTAGGTAAATAGCTATTACGATTACCCTTCCGTTTTCAAAATATACTATAATTTAATAATTTGTGTTAGTATAAATAGACCAACTTTAAAAATCATTTTCAGTCAAAGGCGTGAATTAAAAACCTGTTAAGGCCGATCCTTACCTATGCACCCTGCATGTTTAATCCTGCAACAAAATAACATGCAATTTGTGATTCACATTTATGCATTTCAGCGTGAGTAAAAGTTGCAGCGTTTTTCATCCTTGAAATAGAACGAATTTTAATTATTTTCACACCCCCATGCGATGTTGTCAAACTTCCCTAGAAATTTCTGTTGGTGAAATGGATTTATAAATATAACCTCGTTTATTTGACAATGACGTAAACATTTGGCAGTTTGCAGTTTTAATTGCGTTTTTCCACTACTTTTATGGTTTGGCCATTGCTATGGCTGCAAAAAGTAAACGATTTATCTGGAGCAATTTCGGTTACGGACCCCGAATACAAAATTGAAACAAAACTCTACAAAACATAAAGGGAGAATTACTCAAATTGGAGTTTTGCAACCAACAGTACCAGTACCCCATTTCAAATTGCACCAATATTAAATCAAAAAATTACCAAAAACCAAATTTCAAACAAAAAAAATTATTAATGTGGACATAAGGATCGTTAAAAAATTATAAAATCAGCTGTTGCAACCAAGATTCATAATTAAAATGCATAATTGCGGATCGGTCTTTACAAGATAAACGACGTTTGACCCTTTGGCTACCTACCCAGTGATGGGTGATGGTTGCTTTTTTTCTAGAGAAAAAGTTCCCCGTAATTACAGCCTAGAGATGCTATTTTAATAACATAATTCTTATGGGGAATCAGCACTAAATGGTATAAATGTATATTGCGAGTCATTTTAGATTCTGAAACGTACCCTGTTGCCATATAGTATTTTTATTACTTTTGCTCAACTATAATATTTATGTATTTTATTCAATTATGTACGATATGTGCAAGAAATCCTACCACATAAGTTCTAAATGGAAACAATATTTACGACGTCGTCTTCAAAGTGCCCCAGGTCTTAAGGTCGGAAATCACCGAGTTTTCCGCTTCCTCGAGCGTCCGTCCGGCCTCCTTCAAACGGGTCACAATTTAAGGCGCGCGATCGATTTACTAAATTACTGGCGAGAACAATGGCTATCACGTCGCGACGTCTAAAAGAAGCTGCGTATCACCCAGCCCGTCATTATGTTCGACATCCGTCCGTTTGTCTCTCTGACCTCAGATGTGTGCATTTATCCATGATTCCTTCGAGTCACTGAACAGATTATGTGAGATTTTTGATAAACAAATAATAATAAGTATTGTAAAATATCTTTTATTATCAACCATAATGACTGATGCTTAAACCCGCAAATTTATAGCTTTCTAAACCAGTGCTTACTTCCACTGTAATAATTGCTGTTAATAAATTTGATGTCTTGTAAAAGAATATCGTGTTTTGCCTTCCCACTTGACATATTTTGAAAATAAACGTTATTTTAAAGCAAATTGCGTTAAAATAACGTTTATTCTCGAAACATATCAAGTGGGTTACCTAAAGAGAGCAGTAAACGTTATTTTCACGCAATTTGCGTTAAAATAACGTTTATTCTCGAAACATATCAAGTGGGTTACCTAAAGGGAGACCTTCAATGACTAATCTACGTCATCGAGCAAAGGTGAGGCAAGGCGGACCAATAAAACGCCTGTTTGATGACGTACGTTTTCATACAAACGCTTTATCATGCTTTCGATAACATAATCATAAGAGGTTTGTAAATAAAATAGTTTACAAACCTGGGTAAAAATTGTTTTTAATGATTCGAGATTCAATGGACCTCGGCGCTTGCGCCTCTCATCTATCAACAGCAATGAATAGCTTTTTCTCCTCGATGTCTAATAGATACATTTATCACTTATATATTCCTACTAGACTAGATCTAGCGATGAGTTTTTGACATACTTTTTGTCTCTCTGAACTTAGAACTTTTTTATGTCAGCGTATTACTGAATAACACAAGATGATTTAGTACTCATCTTCTTTAAATGTCGACCGATATTTATAATTCTCCATTACAAATTTGAATTATATTTGCACCTATTGCATAATTGTATACTTAGTTCACACATAGAAATATCTTCTTAAAGACCGCGTTATTTAAAGATATAGTAGATAGGTGTCTTTGAGCAGGCCGAACTATTAAAGAAATCATAAATAATAATGCAGAACACACAAGAGTTATACTAAATGTAAAGGTGTGTGTAGAAATAAGCATACAATAAGTCATTTACATATTGTTCTTGTTCATACTTTTGTTTAGTATATGACGGCTTAAGAGAAATTTTAATCATCTATCGATGCAACTTAAAATTCTTAGCAACTCAAGGTTATAATTATTAATACTCCATGTAACTTAATTCAGACACATATAAATATTTTGGTTTGTAAATCTGTTTATTGAAACGCTAAAAATATTGTTTTTTTTTTCAGAGCCAAGCAACTACATTTGCTCAACCTGCAAAGCACGATTGCATTCAGCGTGGCGCTTAGTTCAACATGTTCAGCATGCCCATGGTATCAAAATCTACGTCGAGTCATCACCAAAGTGCAGTAGTAACAACAACCACTCATCGAGTTCTGCATCTAGTAGTTCCTCTGGATGCTCCTCCGGAGCATCTGTACCTCCCCATCCTGTTCCAAACATAAGGCATCCACTTTTGCCTCCACCTGACTTACACAATCCGTTTGGTGTTGGAGCTTTGCTAAGATTACCATTGCCTCCTCTCAGTCATGGAATGAACCCGAATTTACCACCAGCGCCACTTTTTTCGCGGCCAGAACACCACTATCGCATTGATCAATTAGTCAGTGAGCAATTTAGACATCATGGTTTAAATCTAGCTGCAGCTGCCGCAGCAGTGGCAGCACAAGGCGTACCACAGCCACACAGTTTTCCTTCACCAGCTGCAGAAAGGGCAAGTTCGGTAACAAGTTTACCACCAAGGGATCGGAGCACACCCAACCAACCCTTATCACTGGAACCACAGCTGGATTTTTACTCACAGCGGTTGAGAGCATTAGCAGGAACAACAAGTCCTGGGGTAGCACAGGCGAGCTCACCGAGCCCCAGGAAGCTTTCACCGCCTTTTACAAGTCCCTCGCCCTCGCAAGTGCAGCCAACAACTTTGCAAAATAATATAAGTTCGTCCAGCACTACTAGTAATCCTACTAGCAGTAACAATAATAATCATAGTTCTAGTAGTGGGAATAGCGGCAATAGTTCGAGCAGACCTCCCAGTGCGTCTCCACCAAATAAAAGCAGTAGTGACGAACACTTGGTTAATACCCCCAGGTCTGCCTCGACTCCTCCTGGTAAACCTGGCTCACCTAGGAATTCCACGTCTGCTGATGCCGTTCATTCATGTGAATACTGTGGAAAGAAATTTAGATTCCAAAATAATCTTGAGGTTCATAGACGGACCCATACCGGAGAACTTCCGTACAAGTGCAACGTATGTGATCAGGCATATGCTGGTAGTAGCAAACTAAAACGGCACATGAAAGTTCATAGGACACCAGAAGATCGGACAAGCAATGCTGGTTCTGTAGAAACATTGGACGGTGAAGACAGTGAGGAGGAAGAGGAAATAGATGAGGAAGACGATGACGATGATGATATGGAACAAGAAGATGAAGAAGCAGAAGATTTAAGCGTTCCAAGTCAAGGTCCAAAAAACATGCACCCAACCCAGGCTTCCTTAGTAGGTGAACTAATGGACAAATTTGGCTTAAGTAATATAGCACAATACAGTGAAGCTTACAAGCAAGCTTTGCAAGAAAGCAACTCCGCCTTAAAGCTTCAAATGCAAGCTAATAAGGATAGGGATAATAATAACACATCTTTAGCTACACATCTCAAGATGCGTGAAGAGTTTGCTAAAGGCTTACTAACTGGACCTCCTCCACAACACTTACCCTTATTTCCTCCTTTTAATGATACCTATGAAGCAACTAAGCGACTAAAGCTAGATTTAGAACGCAATGACTGGTGGTTACCCGGGCTATCTCGTGAAAATAAAGGAATACCAGGACCAAGTTCCTTATTGCCCAATCCTTTACTTAAAAAAGAACATCGCCGTAATGATACTTGCGAGTATTGCGGTAAAGTGTTCAAAAACTGTTCCAATCTCACCGTGCATCGACGATCTCACACAGGTGAGAAACCTTACAAATGTGAACTGTGTTCTTACGCTTGTGCTCAAAGTTCTAAACTTACCAGGCATATGAAAACGCATGGTAGACTAGGCAAAGACGTTTATAGGTGTCGATTTTGCGAAATGCCCTTCTCTGTACCTTCTACTTTAGAGAAACACATGAGGAAATGTGTCGTGAACCAAGGAAAGGGTCATTTGTTAAGTAGTATGCCCATGCTTAGCGGTGACGAGGACTCATCGACGAGTATTGCCTCGAAAGAAGCAACCACATGACTCTTTCCTTGGGGAGGAATGCCTCGGTTTCCAGCCCCACCACCCAGTTTAACGTACTAGTCGTCTATATAAACCTTTAGGAAATATTGTTGGTGTATATTTTGTGACGTTTGGTAGGACGTATGGCAGTTTTTGTTAAATATGAAAGTTGACATAAATATTTACTTCGTGGAAGAATATGGCGTATTCAAAAGTACTTTCTCCTTAATACATTTTTTGTTTAAAACATCTATAAAATAACTATAGTATTGATTTACCAATTTTAATACTAGATGCGGCAAACCCATCGCTAGCAATCAAGATTACACTTACACAAAATTTGCAGTTAAAATTTTCTTTTTTATGTTGTAGAGATAACAATAGAATCCTGTTACAGCTGATGAAAAGTCTGCGTCAGTCAATGGATTTTATTCCGTACAAATCCAAACACTAAATTGAATACGTCATATTCCAGTGTTTTGTGTATTTTTAACTGAGATTTTTCGTGAAAAGATATCGGCTGCTAAAGTCTACCAATGTTGTATGTGATACCTACCTGTTTACTTATCCTTTTCCTATTGTATAGATAAAACTGTCAGGCAGTCGTTAAATCTTTAGATTTTTTTTCCTTGAAAACACACAAAACACCATTTGTTGTACTAGATATTTTTGTAAAAAAAATATTACTAGGTGTAAAATGATCCCCAATTGTCCTGAGTGAAGTGATTGGGAATTGTTGTTCTATTTGTAACCGATACCAAAGCAATGTTTTTTATTATCATTATTATTATTATGAAATATTGAGTTTATCAATTATTGTATTATATATGTAGTTAGATTAAGTTTTTTGTTGTTTGAGACTGAGGGTTGCTTGTAGAATTCGGATTACGACAAAAATAAGAAAATAAACAGTAGTACTTAAGAAAGTCGAAACCGAATTTTAACAGCCCACTGTACATTCCCTATCATATCATTTTTGGCCAGTATGACAGCCGATTACTATTGACTGTAAATAGTATTTATTAAAAAGTACAGTATTTACATTGGACTGTATTGTACGTACAAGCAAACTAGATTTACCTACTTAAGAATTTACTTAATTCCATAAAAATGTATAGTATTATTATTTTTTATGTCTAGATCCGTGTTTTTAAAATTGGTGTTAGATACAAGAAATGTATTTATTAAAATACAAATAAAGTATATAATAAATAGAAACAAATTCAGGGTCAAAAGAAGTTTTGCCGCTTTAAAAATCTATTGCGAAAAAAAACTGGTTTAGTGTAACATGATTTTTGTCTAGAATATTGTAGTATACGAAGTTTATGTCACCACTTTTTAACAAAAAATAAACACCAGTAAGAAACGTTATATTTACAGCACAAAAACAGGAATAAAAATTTTTTTCCACTACAGGCAACATACATAATTTTTTTAAATAGATTTTTTTTCCAAAGAATGAAACTGTAATTTTCTTGATAAAAATAATAATACTCCTGTCCAGTCTAATATCATTTTATTCTCTGCTCTTCTTGTTGTTTTTCTTACTCTGCGTGTAAATATTACTTGTCTTATTGGTATTATGTAATAAAACTGTTAGTGTAAATCAATTAGTCGACTGAGGACCAGGGTCTAATTAGATGTTGTTTTCTATGGCCAGTTAAAACTTCCAAATCAGTACCTACCCTAAAATAAGTTTAAAATTATTAAATATATACACTGAAAGAACTATGACCGTTAGTTAAAATAAAAAGAATTAATAAAAACATAACAATTATTTTAATGTTTGGAAAATATGAAATAGCAACATATGCATTTTGATGTGTCCACCACTCTTATCAAGAAAAGAATATTGTACCTTTTACTCGTAGTAGGTATATTAAATAATTGTAGATATTAATTTTTCATATTTTAGCCTAAAATAAATGGATCTTTTCTTGAAGCAACTTCATTCTTATAAGGTCATACTTTTCAATGTATATTTTTGTTTTACATATAATAAATTATTTATTTGATGCATTTATTAATTTTATGTTTAATGCCTATGTTCTTTGGTCGTTTTTCGTGTTAGTAAAAAAATATTCCTAATAAAAATTACGTTGAATTATACCATTGTTTTGTTGATCTCATTATATTTCTTTTGACCAACAATAAATTTGAAGCATTAAACATAAGAATTTCCAAAATGATCGTTAATTTTTGTATGTTTTTAAATACGTTGTTTCGAATATTTTTTTCATAAAACGTATAAGTGTTTGTAGCACAATATCTTATTTATATGGGCTACGCAAAAGAATATTTAATATAAAAGTGTTCCTAAGCTGATAATCTAATTCAGTGTGTATTTAAATAAAATCTATTACAAACTTAACTTGAGTTTCATTTGTATTAAAGTAATTAACAAAAATCACTAATGTTCCAATATACCTACGCCTTAATGTTTTGAAATAAGCTTTACATGTACCTATACTCCTATACATACAGTGTGACCAGTAAAAAGTCCGCATCATTTGGATTTTTTTTTTATTAATAGCTTTATTCGAAATTTGACTTTGGCATCAAGTTCTGCTTCGATCGAGATGAAAATTAAGGACAAAAATAGTAGTCACGTGATTCGCATTATCTGTAAAATTAAATTTTTTTTCAAAAAATAATTCAAAAGTGGGGTTATTTCTGAAAATATCGAAAAAAGTTATTGGACAAAGTTTTTTTAAATATAGTTTCTAGCCCACATGCAAAATTTCAGCTGCATAAGATAATTTTGATTTTTTATCCACCACTAAAATTTATTTTCTAGTTAATAAACACTTTACTGATGACACTGTGTTCTTTTTTGTCTTAATATTAAGGTTTATTACTTTCAGACATAAACTATGTTTTCAAAAATACTTACTTTATGAAGTTAGGTACTTTATACAGGGTCAAAAACAAATAAACTTTGCATCACATGCGACCAAATTTTAATACATAGCTCAATTTTAAATTTGTAGAAAAACACACATTTAATATGGCACTACTTTAAAGAAAATGTATCTGAAATAAAGCATTGTCAAAACTAAGAAGTTTTATGTAGGTTGCGTTGAGTCTTATTTTGCAAGAGTGGTGCAAATTACAAAATATTGGTAAAAAATCAAAATTATTTTATGCAGCTGAAATTTTGCACGTGGGCTAGAAAATGCATTTAAAAAAACTTTTTCCAATAACTTTTTTCGATACATTCAAAAATAACCCCACTTTTGAATTATTTTCTGGAAAAAAATTAAAATTTGACAGATAATGCGAATCACGTGACTACTATTTTTTTGCTTAATTTTCATCTCGATCGAAGCAGAACTTGATGCCAAAGTCAAATTTCGAATAAAGCTATTAATAAAAAAAAACAATATGATGCGGATTTTACTGGTCACACTGTATACTAGCATCGGCGTGTATGACCATCATTTATGTTTGACACCCTCTTCATTGGTTTAATTGACAAATTTAAAAAAAGATACCTAGTAGGCCCCAAAAAAAAAATAACCAAACTTTAAAAAAAGCCAGTTCAATACCAAATACGCAAAAAAAACGAGTCAAACTTTTAAAAAATCCGGTACAATACTTCCCTTGAAGCCGAAACAGCACACACTGATAAAACGATTGTATTACCTCACACCCCCTTAAGCCATTTCACTCTCACCCCATTAAGTATTTACTTCATCCCCTACATACTAGCGCCCTCCGTTTCTATGACGCTAAAGCTCTGAACTAAATTTTCGTTCATCAAAAACTATTCACCACTAGATGGCGTATAGCGAAATATTCAAGGAAAAATTAGGGTCTTAGGTGACCCGTTGGAATGGCAGCTGATATAAAGGGTATTCATTTAAGGGTTAGTAGGATGAGTAGGTTAGAGACAGGGTTGCAACCTTTGCAATTATACACATCATGTGTGTAAAAAGTGTGTTAATTTGGTTGCCTATATTAGTCAAAAAAATTAATTTTGGATATTAATGCCGTAGTTTTAAAAATAAGAGAAAGGTTGGAAATTTTTATTTTTAAAATTGTACCTACTATATTTGCCTTGTGGCATTTTATATATATATTACAGATGGGTAAGTATTATCGATTACGTATTTCATTTACCCACCAACCACTACTTTATATTAGGTACTAAGAGTAATTTAAAACATTAATTTGGCAATGCAAAAACGTAAATAAAAGGTTATTGTTTTAATCCCAGTAAAAATTACATGCTGCCGTATATGAGAGATTAGAGAACCCCAAACACGGCGAAAATTCAAGTCATTAATCTTAATAGCTCGGGTTAAGTCGTCGTTTTCAGCCTTTCCTGGCTGGAGGAAAGAGTATAGTATTTAAATAAAATATCTGAAAATCAGAGGCGGAACGTCGGCTACGAAAAATATATGATTTTATACTTACAGTTAATCTTTGTTTGTGTAAATAAAAAATGTAGTCCGGAAAGTGCTGTGCTAAAATATCAGGGCCAGGGCCCATAAAATTTGGGCATGCAGAATGCCGAGAGATTATTTATAATATCTTATTACAGGGTGAGTCGGGAGGAATGGGCCAAACTCTAAGGATGTAATCTATGCATCAAAATAATAAGAAAAAACTCAATTGTTTTTGTCCAATATTTATTTGTTTTCAAATTACAGCGTTAAAGAAAATAATAATATTGTTAAACCAAAATATGCAACATAAACATTGTTTTAAATAAATCATTGATTTAGTAAATGTTTAAAGGAATCTTTTCCAGTAGTCCTTCCAATTCATTTTGTGAGCGCCTGCCCATTTCGATCGTCGGGTCTCGGGTCAAGCAATATTTGGACCAAACGTCTCCAGAGGTTTGGATTGGTCGCGGTGGTCCTATTAGTTGGCCTCCTAGATCGCCAGACCTCACACCGTTGGACTATAATTTATGGGGTTGGTTAAAAAATGAGGTATACAAGTAAAAGTAGATAGTAGGGATGCATTAATTAGACGCATTAGAAATGTTGCACTCAATATTGAAGACAGACACGAAACAATTAGAAGAGCCACGCGCGCCCTTCGTAAACGAAGCAGGAAATGTTTGGAAGTCAATGGCGGTATTTTCGAAAATTTACTAAACCAATAATTTATTTAAAACAATGTTAATGTTGCATATTTTAGTTTAACAATATTAATATTTTTATAAGAATCTTTGTAAGGAAATAAAAACATTGTGAATGTATTGACAAAATGGTGAAGTAAAATTTTTATACTGAGGTATCGGAATTTTGTACCTTTTATCTGGACTACCAAGGAAACGAAATGTTTAATTCTATTTTTGTTGTGTTTTTTAACGTAACTTTTTACAATAATATAATCAATGTTATTTATGTGTAGTTTATTAAATAAGAAAGTATAGGTAGGTACCTAATTGAAAAACAACAACACAAAAAATTCTAGAACATTAATTTTTTTGTGGGTATTCAAACCTCTTTGACAAAATGGTGGAGATTACGTATTATTATTTATTTTTTATTTGCTTATAAAATTTATTGGACGTGATTATTTATTAATTTTAAAAAAGTAATCAATATTTATTGATAAACAACAAAATATTTAAAAAATCACCCTGAGTTGTGTTAATAAAGTTTTGAAGCTGTGCTATCAGGGGCGTCTCTAGGGGTGGGGGGGGGACTGCTCTAATAATCAATTGAGTTGGCAAGTTGTCTATTACACATAACGAGTTAAACATATTATTTTAATTTTTAAAAAATTGAAATTCCATCTTTCATTTTTAAAGAATCAGGTAGTTTTAAAATAAATTTACCGCCTTTATTAACATTTTATTTACGCCGGGGTAAACATCCTCATAAATAGGTCAGGTTACGGTCTAATCACGGTCCGGTCACAGTCAGATATTTAAATATTAGTGATAGTGATTTGGCAAGCCATAATATTTGATCTGACTGTGACCGTACCGTGATTAAACCGTGACTTGACCTATAGCATAAATCAACCGTTACTGTCACCTACACGCAATAACATGGGCAATTGCAAATATTCATTTATTTAATATCCATGAATAAATAAAAATATTATATTTTATATTATTCCTAGTATTATTCTATAACTTATCGACCGCTACTGGTTTTCCATAAGCAGGAACAGCAGGAGAGCCGGCAAGATTTATCCTTCTGCGGCAGCAGAAATAAGTGCAAGTGGTTCAAAACAACACACAACGCGATATGCTATGCCAGTCAAGTAGGCCGTGTTACAGACAGCGGCAGCCATTGTGTTCCATTCATCTAATTAGCGATGGCTGAACTGAGCTATGGGAGCATTCACATGCTAGACTTATCGCTCTTACACTCATTAAGGATGGATTAATCCATCAAGAGCGCCTCATCTGTATATAGACTTCACTTCTTGTCGCGGACGCGAATTCAACATCAGGATTGTACTGTACGAAAACTAAAATAATTTGCGAAAATTGTCATTGGTACACTTAAAAATATAGTTTCCTATCAGCTATCCTCTATTCTCTATTTACCAATTCTTATTTATTTTTTAGTTTATCAATATTTTATTTACATTTTATGAGTGAAATAATAGCTCTGCTGTAAATTTGAAAAGGGTAGGTATCACCGCATGTAAGCTAAACCGAATTTTTACCCTCTGCGGTCACCAAATTTCTCAAAAATGTTAAGAGACCTATCCTTAAGCTCTACACTATAAATAATGTTGATATAAATAGGCCAACTTAAAAAAAAAATTCCCCCTCAAAGACAGGCCTTAATTAAAAATATGTTGGAAGATAAACAACGTTTGAACCTTTAGCTACCCAGTGATACCAAACTTATACTTCTTTAATTAAACTTTACTGGGGAAGTTTAGTGACAGCCGAAGCTCTGCAACTATTTTTGAAACATTTATCTTTGGAGATCGTTAATAAAATCGAAGTCAAATAAACAAAAATACCTTTATTATTTCTAAATTAACAATATATTTCGAATCAAATTCGATAGGTTTAGAGGGTTTCCAGTAAATGGTATATAGGGGAAGGTTGCCTATATTGAACCGCTACCTAAATTGGACCACAGAACATTTCTCCGAAACTAAACAAGTGCCATATCATCTGGCAACACTCTAACATACTTCCACCCAGAACCTTTGATCGGCAACAAACTCAACTATAATAGTTGGCCGTTAGTGATTGGCGTGTACAAAGCAAAACGTAATTTACACAATTTTAATGTAATATTTTTAGGATTTTCCTAAGAATTTACTTTAGAACCATAAAACTCTAAGCAAAATCTTTTTTATGGAAGTTATCAAGTAAGTTTTTCTCTTTCTATTTCTCCTATTACCATGCCATATTTGTTTTTTCTTGTTTCTTTCCTGGGTGGTTTTGTAAAACACGTGGTAATTGCTTAAATTGGACCACTGAGTGATTGCCAAAATTGAACCGGTCCAATTTAGGCAATTTTTCCAAATTGTGCAAAAATAATTTTTCCCTTTAAATAAGTTAATGTCATAAACTCACACCATTTCAATATTGCTAAAACCTTTTTTCTTTGAGTTAAAAAATTAAACTATCACTGGTCCAATATAGGAAACTAATAGGTACTTACTTGTTTCTTGCATTAGGATGTCTTCTACAGAAATTGTGATTGTAAATTTGATGTTTTTTTGAAATATAAGTATAAAACTTCCCATACCAACAATTTTATTTTTTATTTATTTATTTAACACCTAAGCTTCCGATTTAAATCATGTGGTCCAATTTTGGAACCCCCAGGTGCAATTTAGGCAACCGGTTTCCTATATTGAACCACGTGCAGAAGGTTTTTTATAGCCTGGTATATCATAGATACTTTGAAATAAAATTCTGCAAAAAATCCTGCAGTTGAACAACATACTAAAGTATACTAAGGTATAGCTTAGATCGATTTTGCGTTATTATCAGGATCTATGATAAGAAATCTGGAAATTGGTCCACTATGGGCAACCTTCCCCTACGCATGTCACAAGTAAATTTTTTAACAATAATGGAGTTTTTAAGTAACTGAAAAATGTCGTAGAGGCGTGCAGACAAAATTTTCAAAATTAAAAAAGTTGTATGCCTCCGCTAAGAATCAATCCCAGAACCTCTTGGTTACCAGTCGAACGCTCTACCAATTGCGCTACGGATACTATAAAATTCTCTTACCAACATGCTATGTAACTAATTCAATTTTGATGTTAGTCAATTTAGTATTCAGTTTATAATCTCTTGCGATTTCAAACTGGGGAGGGGTTATTAAGGGGAAGGAACTCACTCACGACCACTGATCATTAAGATCTATTTTTAGCTTTCATCAGTGCCTTATCGACGTATAGCGACATCTGCAGGAATAATAGGATAAAAGTCTGGTAAATTCCGGTTGGCTTAATGTTGAAGAACGTTTCAAATTACAATTGGCTAAAACTGTTTTTAAAATTACTGGTAGTGGTTCTCCATCCTATCTACTTGGTATTTTTACTAAAGGCAGTAATACACATAACCTGCATACCAGACATAGAGAACTGTTTAGTGTACCTCGTCGCAGAACGAAACTCTTTAAGGATTCGTTTTCCTACAGTGCTAAAACACACTATATAATTCCCTTCCACTTCATGTTAAGACCTCCCAATCAATTTATATGTTTATTAGATTAGTTAAGAAAAAGATATTGGTGAGCAGAGATTGGACTTTGAGATTATTATTGATAGTGATATAACTAAAGGTTATTTTTATGTTTTTTTTTATGTTTTGAACATATACCTATTTTGTTTAAACATTTTGTTAATACTAACTAATTTATTAGTTGTAATAGGTTTTTAACTAGCTTATTGTTATAGTTTAGTATTTTGTTATGTAAATAAATATCTTTTATTATAACTTATCTAGGGTGGTTGTATAGAGCAACTGGTTTGGATACCGCCACCCCTTTTTCAAATTTTATGTAACCACTATATGTTTACCAAAATAAAAGCCATATTGATTGATTGATTGATTGATTGATATCTAGCCTTAATAATCTACTATTACCTTTTTTAAAGAATCTGTATTAAATATTAGATATAACTGAAATAGGTAGGTATTATCCTTTCCGCATGAGTTAGAAACAACAATTTCCTAAAATAATTTTTTTATATTATTTATTGATTTAAAATCATAAGCGTGCGAAAAAGTAGATCTTTTCAAACTTAAATGCATGCGGATCAACGGCAAATCGCGCACGCTTGCAGGGAAAAATGTTCAGCGGCGTGGTTTGTTATGCGCTTTTAACCCCCTTAGTTATCTTAAAATTTAAGGGGTGGCTATTTCGAACGACGACAGACAGCATTGTTGTCCGTTCACGTGTTTGTGTCGTCATTCGGAATCACACCCAAAACAATTTTATATTTACACCTCATTTTGAAAATACGCTAATTTTTGAATCATGACTGTAACGCCGGTCCTGTCCTTTGATTACGCCAAATAATACCAGCCAAGTCAACTTCTTAGCGGCATTCAACGTTTAATTTATCATTTTCATGCCAAAGACAAAGCGATCGCACATTTAGTTTGAGTGCGTAGGTTTGGTTTTTGCAAATTGTAAGAAGATTAAATGTCTTAACAATTCGGGATTCGGGAGGTGAAGTATGTAGGTCTACCTAATTATTTTGGGATTAATAGAAATTTAACATTTAGGGTAAAGTTTTATGGAACGATTAAAGGTATTAATTATCGAGAGGTGCCACAAAAGACCGAGGCTACTTTTTTTTACATGGGCTAGATAGAAAATCGCGACAGCATTTTTCAATTCAACCTACTGACAGGTGACACCAGAAAGTCTCACAAAAATCGATGTAGAATTCTCCTATTCCCAACCTATAAGCTATTTTCCCTTGTTTTTTTTTTTAGTTTAATATTTTATTAACTAACATTTTTTAAATCAGTATCGTCGGCACATTATTTAGGTAATATCTGACACATTACAAAAATATCAATTTATTTTATTGCTAATTTTGTGAGAATTGTAAAGTACAAGAGCATTGACATAATAATATTAAAAAAAAAATCTTACCCGATATTTTTCGCGATACAATTCTCCTAAAATAATTCATGAAATTCCTTGATATTTATTTAATATGTCAATTATTACCTATTCAATATGCAGTCGATATTAATTTTATTTAACTTTTTTGTAAAAGCTAGAAGAAATAAATAAATCTACGTGAAATAGGTTATACGTTGGCAAATATGTTGATACATTCACCTTAAAGAAAAAATAGTTGAGAATAATATCAATAAATTTTTAATTGCGAATTTTTTGATATAAGAAAATTGTATACAGGAAGTGTCATAAAGGAATCATGGCTGTCATGGCATTAATAAACATTTTTGTAAATAGAACGAAAACATCAGAAAATCGGTATAGAGTGTGTTACATATAAGATAATAGAGAATTTCTTACAGAATTAAAAACGTAGTGAAAATGTGGCGATTAATTTACAAAAGCCGTTAATGTCGCCATAATACCTTTAAGATACATCCATTTTATATGTCAAAAAATGCTCAATTAAAAAGAGATATCAACAGGTTTTAGCATTTTTTAATTTTTTTCTCCTTTCAGTTAATATCGAATTTATTACTGTATACAAATCGATCCCTTTGCTTCTCTAGACGTGGTAAGTACCCTTAAGTAAAGAGAAAGTGGGCGCTAAGTCTTTGTTAGTAATACACTTTTACCATTAAAATGTATCATTTGACTGGAATTACTTATTCAGATTCGATTATACGTATGAAATAAAAGTATAGTCTGAAAATAGGAAAACCAAGCAAAATAAAACACAATAAAACAAGAAGCTTTAATAACTTAAATAAAATCGAATAGTAGTAGAAGCATTGTTAATAAATGTAATTAAATTTGGAGGTAATTGTTTAATACTATTTAAATTTAAGTAAATCTTTAGTTTAGGTTAGGATACCTAATTAATACCACGAAGAAAGAGATCTCCAATTTTAAATACACATTGATTTGAAAAAAATATACCTACAACACTTAATAAAAAAAAAACATAAAACAAACATAACAATAAAAGCCTCTTAAATTATATATATATATATATATATGAACAAAAAAAAGCAGAAAAAACTTTAAATTAGTAAGTTTTATATACTATAGAATTTGAGTTGCATTGTCTTTATTTATTTTAAATCACAACCTTTTAACTGGTAAGTATTTCCAGTCGTCTTCATGTGAATACTGAAGACGACTGAAGATACTTACCAGTTGAAACGTGGTTATTTAAAGCAAATAAAGACAATGTAAGTCCAAAACTCTACTATAATTCAAGAAACATAATTGTCTCTTACCTTTAAACAGTAATTTATTTACTAATAAACAATGAAATATCTTAAAGAAATAAAACTTTTGCACGTTTTAGCAAATAAAATATTATAAATAACTAATTGCAGTATGACACAGCAGCACATTCAATAACTAAGTAATAAATATATAAAACGACATATTTATTTATTTTTCATCAACAAAATTAATACGTCACAAAAATAACATTTACCCCTTTGAAAACACAACTCTTCGGAAATAATACCCTTTGCAGTAGGTACACTTTTTATAGCCCCGCTTCAATCAATTCTACCCCCTGAATGAGGGAAAGGGGTGGGTCTATGAACGGCAGTCAACCATTGGTCAGCACCGGCCAACGGTCACTTGATGTTCTCCTTTGTTCTACGGCCCGCGTTACACTATGGAAAAAACACTTTTATTAAAGATTTGCGAATCATATTTCTTTATATTATGAAGAAGTTTTAATAAGAAATGCTTGTCACACCTTCTTATGTTGTGGAAACTTTATAAACAAATGTAAATCGTAAACTAGTATGTTGCGGTCGAGTGATGAACTGAACTGAATTGAATTTAATTGAATTAAAGTAATGGGTGTAGTATTTATTTAGGCGTGTAACTGTTAATAATTTGCGAGAGTTTTATTATTGATTTTGAAGTTGTCACTGTGCGTATACTTTCGCCTCGCGAAGCTAAATTAAAACTGGAGAATTTTCTCCGGGGGAATACTTTCTTATATCTTTCTCTTTGCATTCCTTATAAAATGGGTTTCACTTGAACTATCAGCTTGTGCAATAATTGTCTTCGGGGTGTTAAAGAAGGACGCGCAAAAAAATATTTTTATAATTATAATAATCAAAATTGAATATTTAATAATTATCGTAGCCAAATTGAATAAATTCGATAATAAACACATGGAGACGTGTCCGAAAAAACGCTCGGACACGTCGATTGTTATTTCTAGTTGCGCATTTTTTTTTTCAATAAAAACCTTTTATACAGGGTGTGTCATATAACAGTGGCAAATATCAACTTTCTTATTTTAAATGCAAGTATATTATTCAATTTTTGAATTCCTCAGAAAATTTTAGACATATTTCATGTACACTATCCTATACCTATCTTCAACCGTTTCGGAAATATTAAGTGTTTTCAGATTTATTGCAAAAATTAACAATACACTCAAAAACGAATAAGTAATACTGTTTATTTCTTGATAATGTAAAAAACAAAAAAAATGTAAATAGAAATTTCTTCTAATGTTACTGAACATCTCAGTCTCAGTCTCATCTAATCACAAGCATTATTCGTCTTCTTAAGTCAGCTAAGTCTAGGGGTTTAGTTTTGTTTACAATATTTTTGATATAACTCCATAAGAAGAAGTCTAATGGCGTCAGATCAGGGGATCGTGCTAGCCATTCCATCGATCCAACATAATATCTAATTTGGTATCATCACTTATTGCATTGGCAGCTAGCTCCTTTTTTTATCTGCATCACATGTCCATGCTGGCAAAACTGCTTTTTTATTTTACTAATTTTCCCGTGAGTTATAGGTGGCAAATTTGGAAGCAACTTCCATTTGTGTCCGTGTTTTATCTCCATAATCAATCATCTGGAGAATTGTTATTTTGTGCATTTCTGTTAAATAAACCATTTTTCTGATATGCAGTTAACGAAATTCAATACAACTACTGGTCATGCAGACAGACAACAATTTGCTAAGGTCAGGAGTTTTAAACAAAAGTAAACAAAACTATTTATACCTTTTTTTAAATTTCATATCAGTAAAAAGAATCGCCGAAATGCAATTAACCTAAAAACACTAAATATTTCCGAAACAGTTAAAGATAGGTATCAGTTGAAGAAGAATCCAAAAATTGAATAATATACAGGATATTGCAATGAAAATAAGAAAGTTGGTATAAGCCACTGTTGCATAACACGCCCTGTATAAAAAGTTTATATTGAAAAAAATGCTCACATAGAAATACCAATCGACGTGTCCGAGCGTTTTTTAGGACACGCCTCCATGTATTTATTATAGAATTTATTCCATTTGGCTGATACACACTGTATACTGTATATGTCATCTCGTGTGAAGCAGATCAAAGAAAATAGTTCTTATTTTTATGGTTTTTTGATTGATTTGTGTTTTTATTTCACTTCTTTATAAATCTGAAAACTTTATTTAGAATTTCAGGTATATGATTTTTCAAAGGTTTTTCTGACGTTTCTATATCCTGTATCTATGTCCTTATTACATTTCACATTTTTGCATTTTATATAAAATTTCAAATATACACATTTCTACCTTAAAAATGACAAAGCAAGAATTTTTACTTACTCCAAAGCAAAATACCTTCGGTCTTTCACTGTAATATTATGGAATTTCTGCCTGCAACTTTAAAATTGTAACTGAGTATTAGGATATAGATGCCAGGATATCTTAGAAAGATATTTAAATAACTTAATGTACTAGGTATGGATTATGTGTAGCCTTTAAAATTAAAAATAAATAAACACAAATTTATAAATAGCCTTACTTACTGCTTGTGTATGTCAAATTTTATAAATGCTTATAAAAATAAATTCTGGATATTCTTTACAGTGAGCATGCAAAGAGATATATAATAATACCGTGATAATCCCTTAAAGGTTTAATTGATTATAGAAAATTAATATGACAACAATTGAAATATTTATTTTATAAAACTAAAGGACAAAAATATTACCGTGAAGTTAGCCCCCAGTTTTCAGTTCCTAAAGTTTTCGCACGACCTATTTACCGTCTCGCGATGTTTGGTCGCACTGTTGTACGTAATTCATTTCAAATTGGTGGTTTCTTCTTTAAAAATATAATTTTTATGGGAATTTACTAAGAAATATCTACTTATAATACTATACAAACGAAAGACACTTTTAAAAATTGGTGCATTTTTTAAGTTTGAGTTTTGAAAGTAAAATTTTCATGGTGATCTAATTAATTAAATGTATAGGCCAAAATAATTAATTCCCTACAATTAATGATTCTAAGATTGGTGCCAAACCCGAACAAACAAATATATTAAATAAATTCGATGGCTTTTTAGTTATTTTAGAGTAACCATTTTCGCACTAGTAGAAAATACCTTTGCCCCTTTATTAACAAAATATACAAGCACCTGTAGTCTTCAAAGCATCCCAATGTATCATATTTTTTTTTACACAAAACAACTATACAGGTGGTTAGGAAAGGAGGATCTCCGACACTCGTCGGCATTTAACCTCTGACCATCGGATTTTCTGGTCCATGGATGCTGACCATCAAACCAGTTTTTTTAACGTACAGGTTAAAGATCAACTGAGCATGTTACAGCTCTTTAGGGACAATTGAATTGTTGACTCCCAACAAATTTATGCATAGAAATAAACCGATTCGATGAAATCGTAAAAGACCACAATTTCCAAATTGACCTAAATATTGATAATTTGTTTGTTTTAAAATTTTTAATTTTTTTTCCAAAGAAACAAAACTCCTGAGGCGTTATTTTCCACAGTTCAATAAAGCCATGGCAATTAAGAAAATGAACACCCCAAGCTGAGCACTAGCCCGTACAAAGCCGACTCGACGTCATTGGTCAACAGCTTCTATGGATTATTCCGTCTTTTGTTTCACCCTCTCGAGGACCTTAGCGGGGCCCGAGGGAACGGGGGAAATGGCCGCTGCTTGTAATGACACTCGGACGGTCGGAGTTTCAATATTTAGTCTGAGCAAGGGAAAAACCTATTTTGCTATCAATGTTTTGATGTGTTATTTTATTATTTTTTTTTAATTTTTATGTTTTGTTGTGTTATTTTATTATTTTTTTAAATTTTTATGTTTTGTTGTGTTATTTTATTATTTTTTAAAAATTTTATGTTTTGTTGTGTTATTTTATTATTTTTTTAAATTTGTATGTTTTGTTGTGTTATTTTATAAAATCTCGTATAACAATAAAAGTAGATTAAAACCTCAATCTCTGCTAATATTTTTTTTTTCTAAATAGTAAAAGATCACGTGATTTTAGGAATTCTTTCATTATTGGATGCTACATCGGGTGTACCACAGGGGTCCATTTTGGATCCTTTAATGTTTATAATATTTATTAATGATATAGTTAATAATCTTGATAGTGATGGTCTTCTTTATGCCGATGACAAGAAAATCTATGCTCGCATTCGTACCCTGGCAGACTGAAAAACTTCAATTGTCCATTGACATGATATATAGATGGTGTGTTCAAAATAAATTGCCGTTAAATATCAGCAAGTGTAACATAATGACCTTTTCATTAAAACGACATACTATTGTGTATGATTACAAAATTAATAACTTAATTACAGTGGATAGAGCTGAGACTTTTCGCGATTTGGGTGTATTATTTGACAGTAAACTATCTTTTGTTCCCCACATAAATGACCTTGTTGCCTCCTGTCATAGATCCCTAGGATTAATAAGACATTCTCGTGATTTTTTAAATTGTCATACACTAAAAATACTTTTTTATGCATTTGTAAGATCTAAATTGAAGTACGCTTCGGTTGTATGGTCTCCATATTATCAAGTGCATCTTAATCGCATTGAAAGGGTCCAACGACGTTTTCTAAAATATCTAAGTTTTAAAATTGATGGTCAGTATCCTGAAATCGGTATTCTATTGCAAAGGCACTCGTTTTGCTCCTTAGAAGATCGATGTACAGTTTCTCAACTTAAATTTCTTCATAATATCTTGCATAATAGAGTTGAATGCAGTGATATATTAGAAAACCTGCAATTCCTCGTCCCTAGAACACGCCATTCCCACACTTTTTATGTACCAACCGCGCGTACCAATATCTGTAAATACTCCCCTATTTATCGATTGTGCAACACATACAATCTGCATCAAAATAGATTTGACATTTTTAGCTGTGGTTTATCCAGTATAAACCTAAATTAGCGCGTTGATGTCTTTTTAGGCATAATTATTCCGTTTCAATATCATAATTTAAGTCTAAATTTCTTGTCATCACATAATCTTTTGAATTGTTACCATTTTATTTTAAATAGCATATATACCCATTTGTTAATTGGTTCATTGTAACTGTGAAATGGTGTGAAATAAATAAATTATTTTTTTATCGTAATAACCTCAATGTGGTCCTGTTCAATAATGTTCTATTTATTTTTTAGCTCCTGTGAGGCTATCCTAATTCTATTACTATATTCATACCGATTTATTTTTCGGGTTAACATTAACTACATTCTCTCTTGGTTTTATTGTTGTTTATTCCTTCGATATTTGCCCAGACTATTCCAAGTTTCCTGGGTGTTCCAGGGTGAGTTCTAGCTCACACCCCCGGGGGGTCCGGTTGCCCCCTATCCCCCCAGTCCGGCGTACATGACAAACGCAGACCAAAGCAACTCTCTGTGCACTTTCTGGGACATTGTTTAAGTTGAGTGTATAGAAGCAGTTGTTGAGAGAGATGTATGGCTCTCCAGTCTCCACGAAAATGGGAATTGCTTTACATGCAAACTTTTCGATGTGGAAAGTTCGAGCCCTTGATGTTTTGCAAAATTGTTTTATGAATTTCGGTCTGGCTTTAATTATTTCAACGTTAACTTGTAGAGTGTAGAAACCAGTGTCGTCAATTTAATTGATTATGTAGTATCGAGTAGATGTATCGGTAAATTTGGAACAATAATTTTATTAAAGACGAAAGGGTTTATACGAGGAGCAATAGAATAGTTTTTTCTCAAATATTGAAACTGAAACAAAAGACAATTTTTTAAGATAATCTTCTTTAGCTTTAACGCCCTTGCTACATAACGCTGTAGAAGCTCACGATTCGTCCATTTTTTTGAACGAGTGAATGACTGAATAATAAGTTACTTTTCTACTATACCTATCTTTGTTTTGGAGGAGGGGGGGGGATTCAACAGTGGCGAAGGCAAGGGGCTGTTACCAAAGTCAAAGTGCTTTCGATTGACATAAAATTATGAGCCATTGGTCCATGTCCGAGGGATATTTGGTCAGAAAATTTTTTGCTAAACAAATAAAATAACTCGCAATTAGAATTATTGATCCCCAGATCTTTTAATCAACGTAAAATACCTTATCTGTCGCGTCTGTTCCCAGCTATATGTGTCCTAATCTTTAAAACTACGCAACGGATTTTGAAGCGTTTTTTTTTAATAGATAGAGTGATTCAAGAGGAAGGTTTTTATGTATAATACATGCATAATATTGTAGAGAAACACTGATAAATTTAGAGGTTTGTTCGGGTTTGTATTTATAAATCTTGGCGTGATGGTGAACTCGCCTTATTATTATCTCAGAGGCGTATAATGCCTGGCATTGCAATGCAGGCCGGGTACACGCTAGTAATATATAAATATATATATATTGTTTTATGGAAATCAAGATATTTCCAAATAAAATAAAAGGTCAAATAATATTATATATTATAAGTTCTTACATTTGTCGCAGATATTTTCAAAATGCCTTTATTATATTTTTAAAGAAACCGGACAAAGAGACAGACAGCCGGGGAAACGTAGCCGACGAGGTGAACTTTATTTGATCAAAGCATATTTTCTGAAGCGTTAAAGATGTGAGCTATAGTGGAAACGAAAAAAGTAATAAAAACATTTCCAACAAGACGTTCGACAGATCATATTGATTCGATTCGGCTTTTTTTAATATTGCGTATTTATAACACTATTACCGACAATATACAGTGAAATAAGTCCTAAGTTATTCAGTTAGATTCTAGCGAATCTATACAGGGTAAGTTTGTAACTAGAAATAAGTTCAGTAAATCCAATATCCAAAATAGTTTTTTTTTTTAAAAATGCTTGGAAACGGGTATTAACATTTTAAGTTGTGGTTTTTTTTTTTTTAAATATTGATACGCTGTGTCCCATATTAGAGATAATAGGAAGAAAAAATAATAACTACTTGTTGTTTCACAAATTCCTGACACGTGTTTCAGCCCTTGCGGGCCATTGTCGAAGGAGTACAAGAAGATACCAAATTCTACGTGACATTACAAAGGTATTTATATCATATTATGATAATTATAAACATGTCATAAAATTAAAATTAAAAGATTGAATGGTTAACTGTGGGTTTTCCTAACTTTTAAAGGTACAGATACATATTTAGTCCTAAATTAGTGTGCTATTAAGAATTAGGGAAGCGCCTGAAGGTATTTCGGTTTGATTATTAACAACATTACATTTGTTTTTAATGGCTTTTTTGATTGCCATTGTTTCTAGTAAATTTAGTTTCCTGATGTTTTGTGGTCTTTAAGCCTGGTGTCAAAATTTCTACCTGTTTGTCCAATGTAGATAGCCTCACAGTTGTCGCATTCTATTTGTTAGACCCCATTATGTAAAAGTTTGTTTTAGTTTATATTTTAGCATTGGATATGTGTTTGTGTAAGTTGTTTTTATTGACTTGTATAGGAATGATATTAAGGTTTTTAACACATATTCAATGCTAAAATAGAAACTAAAAACAAACTTTTACAAAGTGGGGTCTACCAAATAGAATGCGACAACTGCGGCCACTGCGGGGCTATCTACATTGGACAAACAGGTAGAAATTTTGACAACGGGCTTAAAGAATCCAAAACATCTATTAAAAAAATATAAATCAGGTTTAGCTGATCACTGCATATTACACAATCACTCAATCTCTAACAACATGAAACCCATATGCATACACAATAAAAGCAGAACACTAAATTTACTGGAAACAATAGCTATAAAAAAAACCATAAAAAACAAATGTTATGTTGTTAATAATCAAACCGAAATACCTTCAGGCGCTTCCCTAGCACACTAATTTAGGACTAAATATGTATCTGTCTGTACCTTTAAAAGTTAGGTAAATCCACAGTTGACCATTCAATCTTCTAATCCTAATTTTAATTTTATGACATGTTTATAGTTACCATAATATGATATAAATATCTTTGTAATATCACGTAGAATTTAGTATCTTCTTGTATTCCTTTGACAATGGCCCGCAAGGGCCGAAACACGTGTCAGAAAACTGATTAAATTTGTGAAACATAACAAGTAGTTATTATTTTTTCTTCCTGTGCAATGAAAAATAAAAAACCTTCTATCCATCTTTAATACATACTTTTTGGTCCATAAATGCTCAAAATGTTGTCCGTTCACTATTATTTGGCAATATTATGCTAAACGCAAGTAAAACTCTTAAACATTTCTTAATGCTTTGGGAGAAATTAACCTACTCTCATGGCTTATTCGTTATTCCTGCTTTCAAGTCCTCAACATTTGACAAGAAATAAAAACTTGAAATTTGGTCTTTATGTATAACTTAATATTTACTTTAAAATAGTCAATAAAAACTAGGGTTTGCCATTTAAAACATAATAAAAATCGATATCGTCATATAATATATAAGTTGAGACACAATGTATCAATATTTTTTTTATAAAAAAGACCACATCTTTTGATGTATAAAAGACCTATCTTTCATAATTTAAGGTGAAGCGGCCAGAAATTTGGTAGACAAAAAATATATGGGAGAATGTCTCAATCTTATATTGTGCAACTATTTATGAAATCGTCTTTCTTTCCCTCAAAAACATGCACTAACTACACCAATTTTGAATTTATTAATCGTACTTTCACAAAGCCGTGTATATTTAATTAGGCATTGAAACATAAACATTCCCTAACATGTTTAGGCAGGTCACACATCAAAGCAACTTGAAACGTGAAACAGGAAACATTAAACAAATTTTATAAAATATGTTCCAAGTTTTTTTGATGAGCGACCTGCCTAATAGGACGTGCTTTTAAAAAAAAAACCGGTGCTTCGTGTCCTTAAATACCTGTTCAAAAAAAATTTATGAAACTTTTTGACATTACAAATTTTCGTTCAATCTAATAAAGACGTCTTCTAGTCACCGGTATCGACCCCCTCGACGAATAATTTCCATGATACTTTTGATGTGTTCGACCGTCCATCAGGCCATAATTAAAGCAACCGGCACGAAAGGGTTGTCAAGCTCAGCCAATGACAGGGCGCGATTGCCGAGGGTCTTCGGAACTGTCCGCAGATGCAAATTAGTGCTAAAGCTGGGCAGAATTAATTGCAATCGGAGATCGAGCCGGGCTGGCCTTAACATGACGGCCGCTTCGTCTTCCTCTCGTAGACCGAGGATACCCTTTTTAAGGGCCCCCTTTTAGTGCTTGATCGTGTTTATCCAGAACCGAACTAGGTAATTATTGTCCGGAGAACCTGGCTCGAAAAGATCAGGTCAATTATTATCGCTATTATATCTTCCTGCCCATGCCATTGCTATCACATTCCAAGTTGCCTGGTGAGTTAATTATATTGGGTGGCAACTTTCATATACGGCATTGGCCTGTCTTCTATAAATTTTGTTATTAGTGGATATCCCTTCACCATTGGTTATTTACCTCCTTAATCAAGATCTTACTGGAAATCAACTATAACAATAAATAATTAACGAAAACTATGCTGACATATATAAAATTGGTGTGTCAATTTTATCTTGAAAAAGATGACAGAAATTCTTTTATTTACAGTTCACATTTAAGGAATTATATTTAATTTTACATTTATTGACAAAAAAAGAACAATATTGTTTTTGAAACCTAGGCAAGTGTTTGTTTTGTTAATACAAGTGTTTTGTTGGTTGTCTGCCGTTGAATAACCATGGTGCTATAAAAATTGTTTAAAACAATAAAAATATAGTAATTGCGATTGATACATTCAAAGTGGTTTAAAAAGGATCACATTTGTGCCCAAATTCCTCAAAAATAATAATTTAAAACACTTCCATATTTTACCTATTATTCCTCTGTGCAACGGCATACAAACCATTTTATTTTCTGTCATAACATAACCTTAGAAAATGTATTATCTGACATGTTGACACTTTTGAAACCATACCTATTCTTACTTTTTCTAATGTCACAAAACGCGTAAAATGGGTTTCCATCAACTTTCTCGGGGTAAAATGGACATGGTATAGCTTTAGATATTTATGAGTCACTACAAACGATTCGCAAAAATATTATATACCTACAAATAAATAAAAATAATATAGGTATAATATACTTTTATGTTTTTGAATAAAAGCTTTACAGATTAAAACTCACAAATATAAGGCCTATTATCTATTCAGACTCACAAAAATACTCATTATACATTTGAACAGATCGACCTAAAATTTGTTTTCAAAACATGAAAGGGTTCCGTCGTTTTCTTCGAATTACCTAAGGATATATTTTACTTCCTTTTTAAATGGGAGCCTAAAGGGAGCAATCCGCATTAAGTAGGTATGGAGTGAATACGTTTGGGTTACCCGGGTGACGTCACAAAAGGGAGTGTTGCTGGGATACCAATCTCTGAGCCATCCAGTTTATAAGCAACTTCAAAGAAGTTCTGCAGCAAAACATTTATTGTTAAAGGGCCAATTATGTTTTGTACCGAGGGGGTGGCAATAAAACCATTGATAAGCTACAAAATATTAACTTTAAAAAATAGCTGTACTTACTAAGGGAGGAAAATAGTGGTTTTTCTCTCGCGGATACTTTAACATTAATACCCAAGGGAAGGAACGCATTTCATCTTAAGATATTATGTAAATAGTTTTTTCTATTTCACGTTCATAATAAGGTCAGTACGATACGCATTTGCGTATCGTAATGAAGCTATTTCGATACGCGTTTTTTCTTTATTTGATGTTGGTAACATTTAAATGTTTTATTTCATTGACTTGCGCGGCCTTTGTGATTTACGAGAAAACCCATTTTTCGCAGAGGAAAAATAGCTTGATAACTTACTTTTTTATTCTGTGTGGATAACAGTCATGTATGTTGGTTGCATAAATCTATAAATCAATCGTTCGTAGATGCTTCAAGCTATAATTTTCATCATTTCAATATGAGTTCATGACACTATCTGTTGCTGCTCACATAAAATCTCCGGTTACAGTATTTTTTATAGCGAAAACCCAACTTTTTTATTAATTTTGATAACGATTCAAGTCCGATTTCCAAAACACCTTGAATTTTTAATTTTCTTTTAAAACTGGAAGAGTTACATTGGTTTTTGATCTGTATAAATTATAAATCAACGTTCCGAACTCCCATTTTAATATTTTCGCCCAAATCTTCAGTCTTTGGGTTTTTTCATTTACATTTTTTAGTATTCTTCGGTATTATTATATGCTTTCTTTCATGCTTCACAAACTTTTGTGAATCGCTGAAAATTAAATACATATCCTTTTCTTTTCTGTCAAAATTGCATAAGTCTGTCATATTTCTCTTACGGATTTTATTTGGATAGTATGATTAAGCGCAATAAAAGAAAAGAAAAATTGAAAGTTTGTCTTTGTTAAATCGTAAGACCCGCACGATAAGACTGGATCTAACTTTATCCATATAATTAATAACATAGTTAATAACAAAGAGTTACCCACAAAAAATGTTGTTTGTTTGAACGATCTCGGTAAAAATTGACAATCTCATGTGTCATTGAAAAAACATCTATTTTGCGCACTTAATACAGAAATAACTATTTACTACTAGTTTAACCGTTTCGATTTTCTTTTTTCTTTTTCTCTTCGCTAGCTAGTACCAAACGCCCTTGTACAGAGTACAAGATATTTAGGTAATATGATATGAAGTCATGAAATGCATTTTATTTAAATTATTTCTTTTCTTTTAATTACCATGACAATGTACTTTTAAATTGAAGATCACCATTTCACTTTGTCACTTTTATGGGGGAATACACTGCTTAAATTTTTACGTAAGCCTGTGTTTTACTTATTTAGCGTACATTATAACATCAATCCATTTAATGTTTTGGTAATTTTCTTACTGACGAAAATTACCTGGCGCCTAAAGAAAATCATTGGTTCTTGTCAGTGAATGTCTAATGATAGATATGTCGGCATTGCTTGATTGGCCGTACTAAGGTAAGATAACCCAGTGAACTCACTGCCCTGTTGAGCTAGCTAGGGTAGCGAAAAGCCAGACTCTTTAAAGGTTCATTTTGATTTCTTAAAGTCATTCTCAAGTCTTTAATTTTATTTAGAGATTACACTGGCTTTGATTTCTATATAACACTGTCGCCCAACAAAAACACTTTAGATATAACATCTGTATTAAGAAAAATATCATTTTGTTGATTTTTCTTGTAACTCAACATAATTACACGCTAAAACAAAAATAATAGACATAACTTACCTGAAAAAAATCTTAATATATAATTTTTTTTAATAAAACACTTCTATCAAATTACGAACTAATTTCCAACTCATTGGTAAACATGTTTAGATAGATCAAGCAGCTTTTAATAAACTAAACTTAACTGCATTTTACCAGTGTTGGCAAATTGTAAGCTCATTCACACCGGTCAAACTGGACTAAACAGGGTGGCCCAAAACTCACCTGGGATCAAAGTTCAAAGGTGGGAGACATACACGGGAGTGAGCAAGCCGCAAAAGCCCTAATATGCGTCAACTGTCAACACATTGCTGATATTAATCATAAATGGAGTAATAGTAATGTAAACAGGCCAGGAAAATCAGTAATTTTAGTGAAATTTTTGGCTAATTTTCCTTTTGTATAATTTTTTTATATATTGGGTGGAAAAGCAGCTGTTATAGGTCAAGGATGAGGGATATAAATTTAATGCAAAAAAGGTGTGGGACGTAGGGGCAAAGGGATTTTCTACCTGGAATAGGACTGCATTTAAATGAGGAGTTGGACCAGGTAAAAAGACTTCCTATCGTATAATAAACCTTTAATTTGGATGTCGACAAGGATGGAATACCACAAGGATATGGAGTCCTTGTCCTCTTGAAAGGTTATCTATCTAATACAAGCACGTATTTCTATATAGATTTTGGTATTTATGCCAAAGCTTACCCAATAGTGTTTCTCTTTAAAAAAATAAAGCAGCTTCCAGATTTTAAATATTCATTACAGCCTTATTAACGAGGCAATATAATTTTTTTTTATGAAAACATAAATAAAATTAACTTATTTTAACCAAAATTTAGTCAAATGTTAATACGCGATTATCAAACATTAAATAAATATGAACAATGAATATTTTTATGGAATTTTCTTATCGTGTTCCATGGTCATACCTACCCATGTTTTTTTTTATCAAAAAAAAAAAATAATTAGCGTCATTATTACATAGGTAGCCAAATGTACATATATAGGGTTGTAAACCGCCAGACAGATCATGAAAATTTTGCTACACTCATTGGCGCCCCTATTAATGTTACGTCAAAATTGTAATAAACTTTTTTGAAGGTCGTTATTATGTTGTAAAAAGTCAATCAAAAATTATTTACAAATTTTTTTTTCTTAAATTCTTGAAAATTTTGATACATACCTCAATAAAACCACCAGTAATTATTATAATAATGTCAAACGTGACGATTTACTAGTTTTAACATGTTTTACAGCATTGAAGAAATAATAATCATAATAGACGTCTTTTATTATGATATACAAAGAAAACAATTACAAAGACTAATAATAATAGGCAGACAAACAAAAGCGGGGCGCAGTCTATATAGCCACAAAGGCTACTCTACTGAACCCCACACTGCTTGCTAAAATAATAATAAAAAATATATATATAAAGAATTATGAATGTACAAATATTATAAAAAAATATCATAGAAAGGAGAAATAAAAAAAAAATTGGTTCAAATAATTAACATTCTAGAAAAAAGAAATATGATGGAGAAGACGACAATTACATGATTCAAAGAGTGACCTGCAAAACACTGATAAAAATAATAATTTAACAAAAATAATTAACGAAGTTGTTCATTTTGAAAACTAAATAGATATTTTTTATATTACAATTTAAATTTGTTAATATCAAGGAAAACCAATTCATTAGGAAAGAGTTGTACAATTTAACAGAGTTGTAGGTAAATTATCTCTGAAACATGGTACTCTGATGCTAAGGCACCGTCAACCTATTAGGAAATCTCATATCACAGGAATGTATATTTTCACGAAATACAAACCTATTTTTTAAAGAAAGAGGCAGAGCCGGATTATTTAGAGTTTTAATCAATGAATTCCTCAAATGTAAAGTTCTACGGTTCTTCATTAGGTACTAGCCACTTAAGATTTTTAAACGTATGAGAAATATGATCAAATTTTCGAAGTCCAATAATAAGGCGTGAGCATGTCATTGTATTCTGTACTCTTTGTATCCTATTTATATCTGCTTCATCAAGGCATGGCCTATAAATTAAATCACAGTAGTTGATGCTGGATAAAACGAGACTCTCACAAAGCATTTTACGCAATTTAAAAGTTAGGACATGACGGTTGTTATATAATACTCTTAAATATATTATGTAACTTTTGAATTAATGATAATTATAATAATAATGCAAGTACTTTAAAGGAACTATTGTGAAATTTATTTCAACGTTTGGAGACAAGTGGAAAACAACAGCTAATTCCCTTCCCTGAATTCCTAATGTTTTTTGATATTTATACGGCTGATATTTGTACTTATGTAATTTGTGCACTTTTGTGCAGTAATGCTACCCTACTAGACTCCTGGTTCGAAATCTTAGTTCCATTATTTTCTTCTAGATGGTGTGGACGTTCTAACTGCATTATTTTATTCTAAGTTGCGTTTATAATTAAAGTACCTTTACTCTTAAAATTATGAACAATATTCAGGACTGTTGCTTTACTTGGAATATGTCTGTCTGTCAGAAAACTTCGAGAAAACATCGCAGAGAACATTTCCGTGCAACACCCGTTATATCAACTAATGCATGGTTAGAAGATAGTACCGTCATTAAAATGTTGTTTTGTGCACGCGAGTAAAGTTTATGTAATTTATTTATTTAAGGGACAAATTAAATTTTTCTATTTTTAACAGTAAGTTTAAGTTAAAATTAAATATATGTGCTCGTTTTTTTCTGTGAAAGTCTTAAGTTATAGTTTATTTCGAATAAGTAATACAAGGTGTCCGGAAAATATAATTTTCCCATTCATTCATTCCACCATCCAGCCATCCATTTACCCAACACGAATATCTGGGTTGTCATGTCATGACTTTAATGTTATAAAAGATCGGAAGAAACACAATTTCCCTGATTTATAACGATACAAACACTACAAATAATTGAAATCCATTGGCACGTTTTCAAGAAATTTGGAAAAAATCAAAAAAAAAATTGTTAATCCTTGACTCCCTCTACCGGCTAAACGAGGCACCTTCGTATAATTTTATTATAAAGCTGACAAGGCCTAGAAGCTCTAGAGATTTGGTTAAGAACAAAATAATTAGCTAGGCTAATGCAAAAACGTGTTTTTATCTATACTAGCTACTTATTAGGAAAATATATATTTAAATTGTTAATTCCCAAAATCGGTGCCGCCGAATTTCCTTGCCAAAGTCATACCCATGACTTAATTATTTTTTTATCTGCGCTTGCATGTCACCTTATCGATATCTAATGTTCATTTTCATAAAATATTATCTTATCTTACTAGTCGAGAAAGAAACCATAGTACAATTTTTCTGAGTTAGACAAAGCTCGAAAAGATAACTAATGCCAGTGCACTTTAAAAGAACCGGACTGGTATCTTATCTAGTACTAAAACATACATATTGTTAATTTATTGTAAAAATGGAAATTTAAAAACGAATCATCCAATCAACAAAATGTCTCACGGTTACCTTATTCAAGTGCACAAACAAATGAGAAGCAAAATATAGATAAATTAGAATCAATTATTATGATCAGTCCTCGATTTCAGTTGCTCTCTACCAACTTAAAGACATGATTAACATTTCAATGGACTACCGTTTACTTACAACGATATTATGTATCGTTGCAAGTCAAATAAGTGCCGAAAAAGTGAAAATACAGTGTCCCGAGTATTGTGAGTGCGATATTTTTCAAAATTTAAGAAGGGCTGTGTGTCAACATAAAAGATTGGTTTCGATCGAGTTAAATATACCCCATAAGGCTCAAATTTTGGATATCAGTAATAATCAAATCAGCGAACTGGGTGATAAGATATTTTTGGTAAGCTAATCATTTGTATTTACATTTTTTGACAACCTTCAGCTTTAAATCAAGTGTTTTCGTTCTACTCTCTTTCTTGATGAAACACCTCTATAGTTTCTCAATGATACTTTATAAAATATGTCAGTTTTCTCAGAATTTGTTTGACAATACAGCGTCATTATACATACCCACTAGAATTTAAATTAATGGCAACCAAATAAATGATACTAGGGTAGTAGAAAATAGTTAGTTACAGTACAAGGAGGAGATAGGTAGCACTTACCAGTCTAGGATGTAGTTTGAGCTCGAGCAATAGCGAAGGGCGCGAAGGCTGTCAAAAAAGTAGGAGACTGGTCAAAATCCAAGTTAGATACCCTGTACATAGTATAGACTTAAAGAATCAAATTCCATTTACTCGACTGGTTACTATAGAATAATTTATGTGCTTAAACATATTATCAGGGACACAGCTTTGTCAGAAAAAAGGTAAAATATATGTCAATGTAGCCGCAGAGGCTGCTCGCCCAGCTCTATCGTTCAAAACGTCGACAGAAAGGTACGAAAATTAAATTCAAAATTTGTATTTTTTAAATAATTCTTGCGGTCTATTTTTTATTCACTTACTTTAGTCTATTTATTTACTTCCTGAGAAATAAATACATGCACACCTCCCTAGGAAGTAAAACTTAATTACTTTTCGCAAATCAGTCAATAAGAAGTCCTTACCAAGCAAGGAGTAAAAAAATACTCTTGTTGGGTTGTGTATTTAAATGATTTAGTACTTTGAATTAGTGTTTCACATCAACTTGAAACTGTCAATTGACCGCATCAGTTACTAATAGTGCAATATTGCAGATTTAATCAATGCATATGGTAACGGAGACATCGTCATCTATTATTCCCTTTTAAACCTATACTTGTATATTATTGCATCTTGATTATCCAGTAGACTACATTTTTTAATCCTGCTAGCCATTAGTAAAGATGGTGAAGAACACACTTGCTTTCTCATTCAGTTCATAATGAAATTACCCTTCAGGAGAGAGAGAGAATTATGATTTTCTAATTTTTAATCAAATTTAATTAATCTATTTTATTTTTAGGAAATAGGCCTAACAGAACTTAAACTGCTAAATTTGTCACACAACAAACTTCGTCAAATACACTTTAATGGATTTGAAGGCTTGGAAAAACTTAAAACTTTGGATCTGTCTTTCAACGCAATTCAGTATTTTACAAAATCATGGTTCGCAAGTCTAAGTTCATTACAAGAATTATATTTAAGGGGAAACAAATTAAAATCTATCAATGACGAACCTCTAATATCAATTCAGACTTTAAGAGTAAGTATATAGACACCTAGAATCTAGATCTCCAAATAATTTCTGCTTCTTTAATCAAATATACAGGCCTATTTTCAGTTCTTAGTAGCATTTTTTAACGCTGTAATACAACTTCCAGTAAATACATATTTGTTTTTAGGTTCTAGATTTAAGTAAATGTGCAATCACCCATCTAGACGGAAATATATTCTCCATGTTACCAAACTTAGAAGTCCTGGATATTTCCGAAAACTACCTTCAACGTCTTAAAGTGGACGTTCTGCGGCCCCTTTCAAAACTCATCCTATTTAAAGCTCAGAACAACAATTTTAATTGCAAAGATCGGGGGTTGATCAATGTGAAAAACTACATAAGACAAGCTGAAATTTCTTATAGAGATCCGTGCATCATCGACACGCAGACTTCTTTCACAGTAAACAGCCACGTCATGAAATTTGAAAAAATTATGATGGCACCGGACATAGAAGTTACAACCAGTATGCAACCGAAGAACTTGTGGATTTTCGATGATGGAGATATTAACAGTACTAAAATAATTGAAGTTTGTAGCAATGGCACCAGAAAAGAATTAGATGAAAAAAGTATGTTATTGCATTTTATGGATATATCGCCGTTGTTAGTTCTGTCGATTACGTTTGTATATGGGATTCTTTCCGGTAAGTAAGCTAATAATAGCGACGCGACTTTAATACCTCTAGAAACTGCCTCAATTATATTTCTTCAGCTGTAATTCATTTGACCAATGACCCAGACTGACAACGCCGACATAACGACCATATCGAAATAAATATAACGTTTGAAAATATTTGTGACTGTGATTCTATTTCTGTAAACTACAATAGCAGACATAGACATGTTAGTAAAAAATTGCTTGTTCTTATATTCGATACTTACAGGTATGGTCATCACATGCGCCATCAACCTTTGCGTCAGAAGAAGAAGACTGAAAAACCTGGACAATTCAGATGTTCCTAATGGAAACATGATTGTCAACTCAAGCAATATCCAAAGTTTATCAAGCTTAGTTTCCAAACGAGATCGAGGAGTTTCAAGTAGTAGAAGAAGCAACAGTGTCTTATACATGACGTTGCAAAAGGCAAAAAGGCAAATGTCTAGGGATAATGTATCGGATGACGATTTTGACGACGCTTTAGTTATGAATGAATTCGATTTAGCTCAGTCAACGCCTATGCAGGGGAGAAAGATGTACTCGTAATATCATCTAGTTATTTTTTTTTATCGGTGTCATATTATTATATAGCCAATCATCGTATTATTGTGAAAAATTATAATCAAGTAAATGTGGACGAACGTGATAATTTAAAGACTATATTTTAAAAATATGAATCATGAAATAAGGTAGAATTTATACTTTTAGAACTAATAAAATCGGAAAATGCGTATTTGATAAATCAGCGCCTGACAGAACTTGAAAATAGACGAATAAAAGTATGGTTATATTTTTACAGGGAACTTGCAACCAATGCGATTCCATAAATATTTTTTTTTGATGCAAACCTTTATCTATAAGACACCAAATTAATAAGCAGATATAAATAAGAAAATATACTTCTACAATCCGATACTTTTTTCTTTGTATATTATTGATCTCTTTTCTGTTCTGCCAAATGAAAATAGTGAATGTGTGTGCTATGCTAATGATACAGTGATTTTAATCAGAGGTGAATCTTGGCAAGAGACATTTCAGAGGGCAGAGGACCACATTTCCAGAGTACGTTTGTGGAATATGTTAACAATGAATGTAAAAAAACTGTTCATATCGCCTTTTCTATGAATAACCCGGGAGGTGTGATCCATCCTGACCTTAGGGTGCATAATTATGAATGTATTATAGATATGTCAGTGTGTAGATTTGAAGAGACGATATTAGTAAAAGATAGTGTAAAATACCATTGACAAAAATTTAAGGTATGAAAGTCATGTTAACTATATTACCCAAAAAATTCGTTAAACTATATATAAATTTTACCAACTCGGAGAATTTTTATCTTTAAAGCTTTTAAAAATGACGTACCAGGCTCTGATTGAATCAGTTTTGATGTATGGCTTTTGTGTCTGGGGTAGTACTTGTGGTAACACTCTTCTCCGTTTAAATATTACTCAAAATACATCATAAAGATATTTATGAACAGAAGCAAAAGGTATCCATCAGATTTATTATTTCAGGAGGCTGACCTTCTATCAGTAAGGCAGTTGTATGTTAAGGGTACTCTTAGGTTTATGAAAAAGTGTAATAAATACAAAAATAGGATCATGCACAATGTTCACACCAGATCTGTAAATAGTCGTTCCCCTAGCCTCATATACTGCCTCGCAGAGGCACATTATGTATATCGGTCCTAAATTGTTCAATATGCTACCTTTGAATTTGAAATCTGTTGTAAATTTACATACCTTCCTGTTGGGCATTTCTAGATGGATAAAGATAAATTATGAGCAAATAACCTGTACGGCGTCTTTATTGAATGAGTACTAAAGGGAATTTTGAAATTCTATTTGATATCTATTAATAATAACTTTCAGTGAATCATTCTAACATTAGTGATATTGTGTTTGGACTAATTTAACTTGTGCTATGTGGTTTGTTTTTGGCATATGATTATGGTCTTTTTTTCTCCTTTTTTTTGTTCTTAAGGATTGTAAAAACTATTCGTAACCTGAAATCCAGACAAGCTGCCTGTAGCTTTGGATTTCAAACATGAATATTGTGTTATGGCATGTTATAATAGGAAATGTGAATTTTTAATGAATTTATTTTATTTATTTATATCGATTATTAAAAAAAAACCAAAAATCGCTGTGTATAATCCCGATTTGATTTAAACATGAAGCTTACTTAACATTAATCTCAGACGACGACCGCAAGCAAGAAGTTTTTGCAGAGAGAGCGTTGCGGTTTCGCCTCAAATGTGGTCAGTGGCTGAAAAGGGGCGAATGGGGATAAATTCTGGGTGAGAGGAGACGGTCTGGCTTGTCTGGCTGTAGTACAGTAAAATAACTTAGTATTGGTAATAAATCTAAATACATACCACAAATTGTTTGTTATTGAACTGTAATACAACTATTTATTTACTGTAAAAAATACCTTATTAATTCAAATACCGTCCTTTAGAATTGTTTGGGAAGTAAGCAGATTTAAATCCTGCAAATTTGTATAATGGGGTTTTCGAAGACGATTTCGGTTCTAGTGGAAACTTGCTTATTTTATATGAAGCACATAATAAGTCATATCATTGTCGAAAATAATTAAAAGAAAAATAAAATATAGTGGCATATCGGACAAGTGTGTAACTATTTTTATATTGGAATACACAGGGATCCAAGTTCAATGGATACCCTGGGGCGGGTAGACCACGACGGCCGTTTCGTCCTTGTTAGTGTATTCCAATATAAAAAAATAGTTACACACTTGTCCGATATGCCACTATATTTTCTTTTTCTTTTAATTATTTTCGCGGACACTATATCATCTTTTAAACATTTTTATGGCTTAAAACTCAAACGGATTGAGCGCATTCTGGTAGGTGCCAGCGTTGATCTGTTTTCTTGTCTGCAAAATGGCAGATGCTTTCGGTGAAAACGCAAATAGCGTTCCCTATACTGGATTGTGGTTGCACTTCGTGGTTTATTTAGTTGTCTACATTTCGATTATACCAGTGTAACTATCTTTTATATTGGAGTTGGTTCCGTGGGATAGCGCTAAGGTGTATTGAGGGCCGCCTTGATTCTACAAGTAGGCTTTCAGTACATTTTCCGTCGTTCTTGGAATTGCTTGGGTTATGGCTGCCCGTCGAGTCCTAACAAGGACGAAACGGCCGTCGTGGTCTACCCGCCCCAGGGTATCCATTGAACTTGGATCCCTGTGTATTCCAATATAAAAAATAGTTACACGCTTGTCCGATATGCCACTATATTTTCTTTTTCTTTTAATTATTTTCGCGGACACTATATAACATCTGTTAAAGTTAAATTTTATTTGCAGTTTTAAAATACATAAGTTACTAGAACAATAAATTAAACATTCAAATCAAAGGTTCAAAGTAACGTTCTTCTTCTTCAAAGCACAAATTAATTCTTCTTAAAAAATTAAATTAAAAAATAATAAATTAAAATGATTTCGTATTCATCACATGCAAGCAATGTCATTTTACCGTTTTTCTCGAAAACGGTTAGATTTATCGAAAAAAAGTGGTAAACCTTTTTAATGTCAAAAGGTTAAGAGAATAAAAATATTCAGTCAAAATGCGCATACAGTGTAGGACAAAAAGTTGGGACCATTCAAATTAAAGTATAGGCTCCTATGTGGCGCCCTCTACAAATTGCGAAAAAACGGTGGGCAAATTTGTATTCCTCATCCCGAAAAAGCCCCATATACGAGATTTCGTCAAAATATTATGAGCGGGTCAATAGGTATTGCAAAAAAACTGCAAATAAAATTTAAATTCAACACCCTGTAACTCCGTTAAATCAATTTTCGAAAAAATGTTATCGGAAAAGATAGCATTTATTTTCGGTCTAGAATTAGCACCTAAATTTTTTGATCATCATTACCGGACACCCTGTATAAAAAATAATGTTTTAAAATTTTTTGGTAAATTTACAAAATCTGTTACTTTTCCACTTCCCTGTAGATAATTTAAGATAAAATTTAAATTTCCGACAATTTATTATTGAGCACAAAAATATCTAATTCCACAATCTGAATTTTGAGTTGCAATCTTTTTTCTTTGTAAAAATATTCCAATTCTAGGCGAAACCCTGTTAAAAATCGAAATTTGAGATTTTTTTTCTCAGAAATGGATAGAGTAAGATATAAAATTAAAAGTTTTTGGAAATTAAGACAGAAACACAAAAAACATATACAGGGTGCTCCATTAAAAAAGATAAAGTTTAAGACAACTTCCGATATAACCGGAAGTCGCATATTATGGTCGCCATGATTTAATTTGAAGAGATCGTCTCCGAAAACCAAATTATAAAAAAAATTTGCAAGATTCAAATCGCATTATTTTCCAAACTATTCTAAAGGACGATCACTATGAGAAACTCTGTAGTACCTCCATACTCCATAAAGAACAAATTAGTGAACTGAAGGAGAACCATGAAGCGAAAATCCAGATACTATCCCAGAATAGGTTGCCAAGATGCACGAATAATATAAGTGACTGCGTACATCTAATATAAACGATGCACAAGAATACAATAATTGCCCAACAAAAAATTGTGAAATTATAATTTGAAATTCTCTCTCATCCACGCTACTCACCAGATTTGACTCCGTCTGACTGTATAAAATACATCTATTTTATCTATACAAAAAGGAAAAGAAATTAATAAGATAAAGGAAACCTTAATTATAGGTAAAAATTGTGGTTAAGTTGAACGCAAACACTAGTGAGGCATTTGCCGTTTGGTTTTTTTATCAATTTCGTTTTCGTTACTTCTTCGTTTTATCCAAAAATCGGCCAAGTATTCGTCTTTAAAGTACATATACGTTGAAGAAGGTTGGATTTATAAATTAATAAAAGCAGAAAAAAATATGCACAAATTTGATAAAATATCGTTTTATGCTTTTATTAATTTATCACTAGTAATTTCCCTGGTACTTGAATAACTACCGGAAATATTTTTGAGAGCATTTTTTAAGAAAATTATATATATTATATAATTTTTAAAAAATTCATGCTCGAGGAGATATTTCCGTTTATTAATTCAAGAACGAGGGAGATTCGGTGAGAAAATTGCACACTAAAATAATATAAAATATTATAGCATGACATTTCCTTAAAAAATTCCAATAGAAAACTAAATCTACCAAGTAGGCTCAGTCTCAGTACCTGTCAACAGATATAGACACCTGACAAAAAAAATTATAAAAATACATCAGCCTTCCGTTTATTATAATAATACAGATGTGTTGATAAGTAATAGAATACATTATTTTTGACTAATAAATTTTTGTTTTATACTACTAAAATCCAAGGAACATTTTTTTTGGGTATAATATAGAGACTCAATATAATTATGATAAAATAAAAAAAATTACCGTCATAAAGAATATTTTCAAAAAATATATTTTCGGTAAATTTTAGTAGCAAAACTTAAATTAAAATGGATCGCTTAAGATTCTGTTAATTTGTCTTTAATTATTTATTTTATCATAAATATACCGTACGAGCAAAAATTATTTGCATCAAAGAGGGCTTGGATTAAAAAACGTGGGGCTTGGTTTAGATCACAATGATATGGGGACGATATATCTAACCAAATCTAGGTTAAAATTTTGCCAAATTCATATTATGACATGGTATGCCAAACTAATGAGTCTAATAAAATAAGTAGACAAATATAAATTCATTTTTGTTGTTTACAAAATTAACAAAGTAAGAATATACAGAAAGAAAAAGAAAACATGCGTATATTCTGAGAATTCACATAACCGGAGAGGTGGAACCAGGCTTTATCCGAAAAAATGTCAGGTCTAATAAATCATTTATTTCCAATAAATTTTGGGTAAACCATTGAGAGTAATTCCTGCGTATTTAAAAATCTACGGCTTGTATTTCTTGGAATACTTGCACTTTATAAGGAAATAAATTTAGCTGCTTCTTAAAAATACTCCTGCATGTTCCATAAGATCTTCCCACTTCTTGGGACAGGCGTCTTATACAATTTGTTGGCGTATTTTGCATTATTTCACGAACGTTTGCAACAAGTTCTTCTGTTCTTACAAATGGTCTTCCTGCTCCTTTTTTGTGTTGTATAGAACCTGTTTCCCTAAACACAGCCACGGTTCTTTTCAGGCTATGATAAAAATCCCCAGCAATAAAAGCAACGTTAGGAAAATGTTCGTGAAAATCGTCCATATACAAACCCGGATTGTATTGCCACTCACCATTTACTCTAACCCAGTTTCGAAAATACGCTTCAACCATGAATGTTTTGTGCTGTTCCGTAAAGCCCATTGTCTGAATTGTTTAATAAATTGGAAAAATTAGCGATGAATCAAATTACTTGTAACGACTGTCAAAGATGACGGAATAACGGATTGATTGTTAATTCAGGTAGGTACTGACACCCAACAGGTATTAAGCTTTACGGCTAAGCATTACGTCCTTAGATGCAAGGCCTTCTTTGATGCAAATAATTTTTGCTCGTACGGTATAACGAATTAGCTGCAAAATGTTTACACAAAAAAGGGGAAAAAGAGACAGCATAATGTAAACAGGTATTGTAAGTATTAATTGAGCTATAATAGATCAGACTCATATTAAAATAATTAATTAATTATTAATATTGTTTTCATTATTATTAATGTTAAACACACAGTTGTTATAAACAATAGATATCGGTGCGTTTGACAGAAAAACTATCGCTGTAATCACACCCAGGGTACCCAGGAGGAAAAACTTTCGAAGAGGTTTGTGGTTGCTATAGTAACGAACTGATATTGGCTAAAAATTATAGGTGTAAAATTTTCAATTAATTTTTTTTTAACTTATAGGGAGAAAACGAAAAATAAACGAAAAATTGATCAAAAAATGAAATGGTGAATGCGCCACTGGTGTATGATTTTTAATAATTTTTATAAAAGTATGTGGGTAAGTACGATTTGACTTCTAAAATTTCTTACCTAACTCAATTAATGTATAAATTTCTACCAGTTCTGATGGACTAATAGACGACGAATAGAATTACGTTTTCGGGCTGAAATCAAGAACTAATGAGATGCCGGTCCGCCATCGCCGTTGGAGAGGTTTCCGGTCCTTCGCTAACTAAGTGTTGGCTGTTCTCCGTACAGACCACGGAGTCTAACTTTCTGTACTTTGGTTCTATTCGAGGGGGGCCGGGTCTGAAATTTAAGACACAATTAAGTTTTGGGAAATTTTGCTATGTTAAGGTTTAAGATATAGTAGGAATTGAAAAAACATGATATTTGAGTTTATTTGGGCATGTTTTATACAGGGTGTTCGGAGAAAGGAGGTCAATCCAACCATACATTCCTTGAGCAAAAATAATATGACTTTTATGATGCCATTTTTCATTTTTGACCCCCATGTTCGGTATTATACAGTAAGTTCTTAGTAGGGCAATAAAATTATTTCATTTAAATGGTTTAGTACCTACTACAGGTTTTTATCTGTACGCCACTGTTATAACATTATCACCTATTGCAAAGTTTTACTTAATTGTTACTTGTAGCCATGGTAATGTCACAACAGTTGATCGAAATTTTATAGGAGATCTAAAATACTCAAAAGCAAATTATTACCTAAAAGAATCGAGTTCGGAAGTCACTGGCGCGCGTATTAAAAAATAGGGGGGGGGGGTCAGCCGGTACTGGACCCCCTATTTTAAATATTTGACAATTGTTTTTGTTTTGTTTTTCTCAAAAAAAGTAACTCTTTATATTGAAGCAATTTACCGAATTATTTAAAAATATCAGTTTTTAATTTCCATCTTTGACCTGTACATCGAACATGAGGGTCAAAAATGAAAAATGGCATCATAAAAGTCATATTATTTTTGCTCAAGGAATATATGGTTAACGGATTGACCTCCTTTTTCCGGACACTCTGTATACGTAGGGGAGTTGGACAAAACCGGATAGGTTGATAAAACCGGGTACCGCCTAGTTCTGCCAAATGTCTGTTGCTATCTATCGGGCGATGCTAAAATTAGTGTTCTTAAATCGTCAACAGTCGCGTGTAAACATTTCTACATAATTTGAGTAAGATCTTAATTATTGTTTTTCGGTGCACGAAACTCGATTTTTAGACTAAGTTTATAGTTTTTTTTCCTCTACTGAATAACTAAGTAACGACCATTTTAAAATTCACTACAAGTATGTTACCTCTAATTTGGTCAAAAATTTTGAATATTATATCATAATCAAAAAATTTTACATAATATTCAATGTCTTGTTGACAAGTTCTATAAAACCGGGTAGTTCAGGTTGTTACAAAATCGGGTACCCGATGTTATCAGACCTGTTGTTTGTTCCAGTTATTGCGGCGTTTTTTTTTGCTTTAAGTTAACTACAACATGTAGCATTATGAAACAAAAACTAATTGTCAGTCATGGGATCAAGAAAGCATCCAAAATGCAATAATTGAATTATTAGAACATAGGATGGGATATAAAAAAGCCTCTTAAAGTTTTACTGGTTTTCAATAAACTTTAGAAGATTTTGTGGAAAAAGCAAGAAATATTGAAGAATTACTGATTGCAGATTCTGATATTTCAGAGGAAGAAGGTCCTAATAATGACGATGCGTTTCTCTATTGCCACGAACAATCTTCAAAGTCTAAGTCAAACGAAGGCTGAATAAAATGGGGATCTTGCAACAAATGGGCTTATGAAGCCCAGTGGCGTATTTAGGGGAGGGGGGGGGTCCGAGGGGTCTGGACCCCCCCCCCCGTGGGCTTAACATTAAAAAAACTCGGAACAGATCAGATGCCTTGTTGCATTTAATTTCTAATTTAGGTGAGTAAAATAATATATACATGGTGATTGAAAATTCGATTAATTCCTCGCAGGAGGTAATTTGTGATTTTTTCTTAAATATTCCTATTCCAAAAATGCTTGGTTTTCGAGTTATTTCAATTTTTTTCTTGTTTTTTACCTGCGTGTCTAATTTATTTAATTTAAAAAAATTGAAATGATGTTCACTTAGTTTTGTAATTTTTTTGCAAACTAGAACTATTAGCAATACTTTGTTTTTACAAATAATTAAGTAACTGTGTCACAGATAACAAAACAACATGGCGAAACTTGGCAAAAAAAAATGGCAAAAATAATTTGAAAACCAATCATTTTCGGAATCGGTCATATTATGTAGAAATATATATTTTTAAACATAAATACTTAAAAAAATATATATTCCCATTATTGCGTTTATATTTAAAAATTTCTTAATTTCTTCCTTTTTTGGGTTCAGCTATCAAAACATAGAAATTATAAATTTTGATAGTTCAAAATAGGGCGTGGCACCGAAAAAATTTTCGCCTACTGCGCTTTTTTAAAGAAAGAAAGAAAGAAAGAAAGAAAGATAAAACGAAAGGTATAGACCCCCCTGATGAAGCCTGTAGTGCCTATGATGTTGTAGTTGAAGTTTTTTGGCACTGCTGTTCATAGATGTTTGATTTTTTTCATATATTTTAAATAAATATATAATTTTCTCCCTATTAGCCTTTTTACATGGTATTTAAGTTACTACCCGGTTTTCTCATACCGGTTGGACAAAATCGGATATTTTGCAATATTTTCATAAAATATTTTAAAAAAAATTAGGAATATTTATAAAAAATTACATTGGTATATCAAACTAAAGTCTTTTGGGAATATTTCAATCTACAACAAACGTTTGCTACCCTAAAATCACACATTTAATCCAACTCTCCCCTACTTATTTTATTATTAACTAGAGGATATTCGCGCAATTTAATTGTCATAAATTCGCTATTAAAAAAAAACAGCTGGTACCACACATACTTACAGGGCCGTACCCAAAGTGGGAGATTAGAGGGTTGAAACCCCCCCCCCGTCTTATTTTTTTTACAGTAACAAGCAGAAAAAGAGATAAACTAATCTATTAAAAATAACGAACATTTTATTTTGTTCTCATTAAACGAAAACGTAAGGTTATTCTAATAAGAATTTTGCACCAATAAGGTCAACTACTGTAATAACTATAACCCTAAAAGCGAGTGCTAAAAACAAAATTTATCCAAACAATTAACACAACAATTACAAGACAACTAAGAAACTAGCAAACCGTAAAGTGAAATTTTCGGACGGGACCGTCGCGTGTAAAGAAAGGGACGAAAACGGTTTGTAACGGCGTCGTAGTGAGAGCTTCAGGAATGCAAATCGCGTGCATACCAACTGGATAATTGTGAATAGCAGTCTTGATGAAGCGTCCGGCAACTTGTCTTACCCCATTCTCCAGAAAACCTGGCGAAAATGTAGCCGTTGGGGGGATTACTTTTCGTACAGGGACGGGTGAATATTTGATAAGACATTTTAATGTTTAACAATAATTTTTTTAAAACCGACCAGAAAATATACACTTTTTGGACAATTTTTCGTCCAGAAAATAACGTTTTGTCGATCAAGACCGGAAAATGGACGTGAGCGACCGGCAATAGTAATTTACGTTACAAGACCGGAAAGTAGTGTTTTTCAGGTCGAGACAAGCATTTCCAGGGCGAGCCATAGGCGAGTCCTGAAAGCTTGGAGAGACCTGGAAAACACTAATTTTCGGTTGCGTGACGTACAATATTTTTTTTAAGACCGACACTTCGATATATTTTATAATCTACGCGAAACAAGTTTGACATAAAGAACAAAATTAAAAATCAACGAACTGTCACTCGACAATACATCGAAATGTTGTTGTCATAATAACGAAATCAAGGTATCTTGTATTATCAAAGAGCGATTGGAAAAACGAAAAACAGGGTGACAGTGACATTAGAGACCGGAAAAGTGACATTAGAGTCCGGAAAATATTTTTCCGGTCTCTAATGTCACTTTTCCGATCTTGCGATCGGAAAAACGTTATTTTCTAGATGAAAAATTGTCCAGAAAGTGTAAATTTTCTGGTCGGTTTTAAAAAATAGTAATTTACGTTACAAGACCGGAAAGTAGTGTTTTTTAGGTCGAGACAAGCATTTCCAGGGCGAGCCATAGGCGAGTCCTGAAAGCTTGGAGAGACCTGGAAAACACTAATTTTCGGTTGCGTGACGTACAATATTTTTTTTAAGACCGACACTTCGATATATTTTATAATCTACGCGAAACAAGTTTGACATAAAGAACAAAATTAAAAATTAACGAACTGTCACTCGACAATACATCGAAATGTTGTTGTCATAATAACGAAATTAAGGTATCTTGTATTATCAAAGAGCGATTGGAAAAACAAAAAACAGGGTGACAGTGACATTAGAGACCGGAAAAATCTTTTCCGGACTTTAATGTCACTTTTCCGGTCTTGCGATCGGAAAAACGTTATTTTCTAGACAAAAAATTGTCCAGAAAGTGTAAATTTTCTGGTCGGTTTTATTTTCCGGTCACTGTTTTTTCATTTTTCCAATCGTTCTATGATAATACAATCTACCTTGATTTCGTTACTATGACAACAACATTTCGATGTATTGTCGAGCGACATCGACAGTTCGTTGATTTTTAATTTGTTGTTTATGTCAAACTTGTTTCGCGAGTGCGCAAATTTATCAATATGAATTCAGATTTTGAATTATCCGACACGGAAAATTAGATTCCAGAAGAAATTTTGGAAGCAGCAAGGAAAGCGACGATATATTGCCAGTAAAATCAAAAGCCCGTTACGAGAAGTCATATAATATACGACGCATTTAAAAATAATATAAAATAATAGTATATTAAAGTACACGTTTCATAAGAAGTGGTTTTAGCGCACGCGTCTATTTTAAAAAACGAGCCACGAAGTGGCGAGTTTTTTAATTGACACGTGCGCTAAAACGCCTTATGAACCACGTGCTTTATACTATTTTTTCTATTTGTAGTTTTTTCAATAAAAAATACATATTTAAAAAGAAAATAAATCCTTTAAATTTTTATGTCTAAATTTTATGTTGGTAATACTATTTTTTATCATAGTAACCTCTGGACAACAAAAATTATTTTGCGAACTGTCATTTTTTGATTTATTGACCCATTTTCACCACGAGATTCTAAAGTTATTTTAGCGATATGAGATTTAAAATTGGACGGAATACGTTGTGTGATCCTTGTGCGTTCGGTACATATACAGAGCGTTCGGAAATTCGGGCGATTTTGCTATTTTTTTTTGAATTTCAAAAGACGTGATTTTACGTCAATTTTTCAATTTTTCAATTTCAATGTTACCAACATCAAATAAAGAAAAAACGCGTATCGAAATAGCTTCATTATGAACTTTATTTCAAGTTCATAATGAACTTATTATGAACGTCAAATAGAAAAAATAATTTAATGTCCTAAGTATATCGAAGTATCGGTCTTAAAAAAAAATATTGTACGTCACGCAACCGAAAATTAGTGTTGTGCAGGTATCTCCAAGCTTCCAGGGCGAGCCGTAGGCGAGGGCCAAACTAAGATCAAATCTAAATTTCTCATAGTAAAAATCCACAAATACTAATTTTCTTCCAAATATCGACATTATTTCAAAAATTATTTACGAATAACAAAAATAAATTAAAATTTTCAACACCCTGTATCTTAAAAATGAAGGCCTTGCGAACCCATGCTTATATGAACTTTTCACCTTTTAAATAACTGGGAATCGTCCTGTACAATATCGGACACTTATTAAATAACACCCTGCATATTGAAGAAATAGTCCATGCTTAAAGTGGAGTTAAAAGTATGGAAAAGAAAGAAAAAACTAAAAGTCTTCCTCCACAAAATTTAATAGAAATAGATTCTTTAGGGGTATCTACATGTTTCGAACGTAGAAACGTTCATCTTCAGAAGACAGATAAAATTTATATTGTGCTGATGGTTTTAGAGGAAATGGTGTAGAACCTTAATGGAGCTTTTATGGAATTAAAAAATTGATGTGACATGTGACAGAAGTGACATAATATGAAGAAAATTGAGAGAAGTTAAAACATACTGAGTATGTGAAAAAGTCAGTAAAGGGGGTCTAAATCAACCAAATAAACTGAGGAAGAAGAAAAAACCCTTCTAAAAAGAAGTTGTCGAGGGTTATTTTAAAAAAAAATTATAAAACTTTGTAAGTATGTCTGTAAGACATTATAAAGATAAAATTTGTCATTTGTGGAAGTATTCCGAAACGTAGGGCTTGGTTTAGATCACAATGATATAGGGTCGATATATCTAACCAAATCTATTTTTGCTCGCACGGTACATTAAGTTATTGGATTAACGCAATATTATTACTATTATAACATAACAGGCGAACAACGAATTTCTCTATCCCATCCCATTTGTTCCACAATTTTATAAATCACGACACCCAATATACCCATTTCGCCCTTTGTTTCAAGTAGCAACATAAACCATTAAGGAGTTTTAAACGGGAAACCCTTTCGAATCCAAAGGGTCATAGGTTTTGCAACCCTTACGCCCTCGACGTTGTAATTTTAGCAAACCGCCGCATTCCCTCTTACACCCCACCGCCCTGTTCTGACGGACCCTTGCTAAATAATTGCCCCTGGCCTGACCTCTTGAGACCAAAGGATTGTTTTAGTAGTTGCTTACTCAGCTGCGTCTAGAACTTTTGGACTAAGCGGGAATAATATCCATAAAAAGGTTGGTTAAGTTTCTAAGTGGTTAATAAGTTAACATAATAATAATAATAATAATGATACAGATATATGTAATGTAAGGAGACAAAACATTCCATTTGTATATGTCGTAGGCTGATAGTGAAATCCGTCATTTCATGAAAAGGCTAGTCACTTCATGAAGTGTCGGCAGATTGTGTAAAAACATGAAATTACACGATCTGCCGCGTCACTTCATGAAGAGACCTTGACGTTTCGGCGTATTATGTATAACACAATCTGCCTGATTTTAAATATCGTCACTTCATGAAATGCCACAAAAACAAGGCATATTGTGTAATTCCTTCTAAAAGGTATATTGGCAACTGGTTTGTTCGGGTTTGTCAGAGAATTTTTTTTTATTTTTATAAAATAATATTAGTTGAAAAAGTTTAATTAAAAAAAAATGCTCTGGGGAACAACGAACAAACCAGTTGCCAATATACCTTTTAGGCGGAATTACACAATCTGCCGATTGACATGACATGGTTAGGTACTACATGAAGTGACGATATTTAAAATTAGGCAGATTGTGTTATACATAATACGCCGAAACGTCAAGGTCTCTTCATGAAGTGACGCGGCAGATCGTGTAATTTTATGTTTTTACACAATCTGCCGACGCTTCATGAAGTGACTAGGCTTTTCATGAAATGACGGATTTCACTATCAGCCTACGACATATACAATTATACCTAACCTACATACTTCCATAGTTTCAGATAAATTAGAAGGAGAAGGTTTTAAAAAAATAATGGCAACACTGTAGGTAAGCTGTAAAAACTATCTGTTATCCTTACAGTGCATGTGTTTTGTTTTTTAGGATCACAAACACAGCTCACCAACACTGTAACGTTAGATTATAAATTAACGTTCGTACAGTGTTGTCGTTGCGATTTCCGTAAAGCATTATAATTTAGTATCATTAAGAAATAATTTGCAGTAGAAAATTTTAAAAACACATATCGATGGCTAAACTACGGTACCTCGCATGTCGCATTTTTTCTGATTATGGTATTTTGATATAATTATATATAATATACGTAGGGCTACCTGTTGGCATACGCAATAAGTTATAATTAGATTTCTGTAAATTTTAAATTCAGATAATATATTTCCGACGAGGACAGGAACTCATAAGTGCCAAATCGCGGGACCTCGTATTTGCTGATTTGAATTGTTAAGGTGCGATAGCTCGTATCTGCTAAAGGCAGCCATTGTCGTTAACAGGTGATTCTTGCCTAATTTTGTATAGATTTTTGTAACCTTTTTTTAAAAAGGGTAATAGAAAATTTGTTCCTTGATAAACTATTTTGTTTGTGTCTAATTTGAAAGTTTTACATTATCTTCCTAGGTAGTACCTCGTATGTAGCGTAATAAAAATAACAGGACCTCGTATTTTTCAAAATATACTAAGAAAAACATTTTTACATAATTTTGTCATTAAATATTGATTAAGAAAGTCATATTGTTGTCAAATATGAAATATCTTTCTAAAATATACATTTTTGATGGTTGAATTTAGTTTTTTGTTCCTCCTGTAAAATTTACAATTCAAGACTTACGAGGTACAGTAATTTAGCCCTAGATATACAGGGTTAGTTGAAATAGCAGGAACGGCTAATTTTCTTCAAAACTACCAAGGATAAATCAATGAATTTTGGTACAGGTGGATAACTTAAAAAATTGAATTGAAAATTGACAATTGCGACGTTGCCAGATTTTTAGTTTTTTCTGTAAATCAAGGATTTTTTTTTTCAAATGTAACACTACTCTTTTTTTATTGAATTCGATTCCTCCCATCAACATTAGCATTTCTTGATAGTAGCAAATTTTTATCTCAAATAGTTCTATGGGAAAAAAAGTTAATTAGTTACAACTCTAACTCTAAAAAAATCCAATCTATTTCCATTTAAAAACGTTTCAAATAATGTGAAATGATAGGTTGGGTAGACATAATGTACTTAATAGTATCGATAACGATAATAACAACAAACAACTACTAACAATAACATAGCTAGTAAAAATTTCTTACATATTATAGTACCTACACTACAATAATTTGATTATGAAACATTAAAGAATACCGCCTACTTAATCGAGAATCGCTCGGACCCGTCAAATTAATTTTTTTTAAGATATTATATCCTGATCATGGACCATGAAAATGTTACGTGTATCAACTTTAATTTTTTTAATGAAACATATTGTATATTTTACATTTTTACATTCTACAATCAAATCTAGAGTTTTTCATAAATCGTGTCCTATACCTATATCTATCATGAAATTAGTTATTCTAAGTCCCCTTAAAGTAAAACATTTGTACATTATTTTTAAACTTTTAGTTAATATAAAAAAATTATTAAAACGATGATCGGTCTCCCCGTCATTCCACTTATTTAAACCATAAACAACCTAATTTTTTTAAAGGATTTTAGTTTATCTCCATTTTAAGCTCCTTACCATAATTCCAAACCCAAATATTAACGTTTTGAGCTACAATTTCAATTTCATCTTTATACTCGAATTAATTCCAATTAGTTTTAAGAAACATCCCCTTCTCATCATCAGGGACGTAACTTGCAACTCAAAGGTATGGGTTCAAAAATCTTAGTGGGACCCTTTATTAAGCTTTCGATAAAAGTAAAAAACTGAAAGAAAAAGCTTTGAAATGTTAACTGCAAGAAAATTTTTATTTTGATTTAATATCTACGTTTAATATTTTTTTATACAAGAGATTATTTGGAAAATGCAACCGCAAGAATTATCAGTAATTTATCAGAAAAGGTCGGATTATATGCACTTAAATTCAGCCAAAATATGCGCCTCTATATAGCCCATGCCTTGTTTGCCTTTAAAATATGAAGCTATTTGCAATATTTTTCACCAAGTATGCAATATTCCTTAATTTATTATAGTAAAATAAGGTAAAAAAAACAAAATAAAAAACTATTTAGGAGATGCTTTAAGTCAATGTAAAACAAAAAATATCGGTTAGATGAAATTAACTTGTTCCCTCAGAAAATAAAATACGGTGTGCAGCAAAAATATTTAATATTTTTATGTTTTTATTTTAAAAAGCCATAATATTATAAAAACAAACTAATCGGACTTATGATCGACGGTAATCTCTAACAAAATCTGCAGAAAATCTTATTTTCGTACTCTTCGGTTGCCATTTATTTTTTATACAGTGTTATTCAGAAAACACCATTAAATCAATTTTTTTGTCCAAAATAAGCGAAATTTGGAATTTGGGTATAACTTTGAAATTAAGACAATAATAATTCTTAGTAAAAAAATATTAGAAAATGAAAGATGGAGGTACTTTTCTCTTAGCGGAATTTCAAATTTTTTATCCTACCTCGTATACCATAAGACTTTTACCGGATTTAATGGGTGTTATTTTGGTTTGAGAACATGCAGAACCTATCTAAAATTACTTTTCTAAACTTAAAGATAAAAAATCTTTTCCATATGCTGCGCACTTTCTGCCGGTCACTGTATAATAATATGCATTTTGCATATATTCCGCCCTTTACATATCAATATTTCGTTTATTTTTGATGGTCTATAAAAATTGGAACGATGTTTTCCACGATTGTAGTACTTTGTTACTACAAACATCCGGGCCTTCTCCGGGGTGTTCTCTAAATACTCTGGACATTCGCTTGCTACGCCCCTGCTCATCCCAATGGAGATCTTAAGGAAACGCGATAAAATTTTCGTGTATACCGAACTTTAAGTTTACCAGTTTACCGTCTCCTTTACATTAAACGCTTTGTCATTCTCCATATTGATAACTGCAGCGATATTAGCGTTGGATGAACGTTTCCATTTACAAACACCCCGTTAACAATTCTCTATCGGGCTCATTTATCAGTTCGCCCTCGCGTTTACGCCAATGGCGATTCGACAAGCTCACACTACGTTATCTAACACCTTCTCCCCCCCCTTGTAGGAGACGATACGACGCCATAGTTTAATAAAACTAACATTTTGTATTAATTAACAGATCGTAGAGTCATGTGGAAACGACGAGGTTATGGTGGCTGGAATTAATTCTTTTCCTATTACTATACGAGGGATGATAATATAATCTAATTTACGGTAGATAATTTATTTAAATCAATACATAAATTTTTATCAAATAATTATGTATACAGGGTGTCCGGAAACCTATAACATTTTTTCGAAAATTGATTATTAATGGAGCTACAGGGTGTTAAAGTTAAATTTTATTTGCAGTTTTAAAATATACAGAGTGTTCGAAAAATAGACGGAGATATTTTAGAGGGTGGTTCCTTGTTAAAAAATATGAAAAAAGTTTCTATAAACATGGGTCCGGAAATGCAGGGTTTTCAAGATACAGGATGTTAAAAAAATAGAAATAAAAAATGAAATTATTAATTAAATTAAAAATACTTACTCGATGCTGTTAAAATTTGGCAATGATATTTGTTGTATTAAGAGGCTAATTTAGCCCTAAATAGATTAAAATTATTGAGTCCAGTGGCGTCCCGAGGGGCACCTTAGCGAATATTATTATCAAAAAAATGTACGCTACTGTCTTTTTTGTAGCTTTAATATTTTTGTTTTATTAAGCATCTAAAGATACAACTTCTTTGCCTCTTGAATTTTTTTCCTATCTCACTTCATTTTCGAGAAAAAAAATAAAAACCGTTTTATTGTATGTCATTGGACAAAATTGGTTTATTAATTTCTACTAAAATAAATCACAAGTGCATTGGACCACAAATAATAAAAAACATTTCTAGGAAAGGATGTTATTGCAACTTTTCCAATACCATAACATAAACTACAACAAATGTTGGAAATGTCCACCTTCCATTTCCGTACACCTTCTCACTCGACGCATCATTGAACGACGAACTCGAGCTAAAATTCGAGGTCTATTTTTTATTTCTTCGCAAGCATTTACGATTTTATTTCTTAGTTCTTCTATTGTTTCTATGGGAGTAGTGTAAACCATCGTCTTAAGGTGTCCCCATAAATAAAAATCTAATGGATTTAAGTCAGGGGAGCGAGGTGGCCAGTTAATTGGTCCACCTCTTCCAATCCAATTTTCACCAAAGGTGTTACTCACATGAGTTCTGACAGGTCTACTAAAATGAGGAGGAGCTCCATCGTGCACAAAAGTTATTTGGTTACGTATATTTAGAGGAACTTCTTCTAGCAGTACGGGCAATTCTTGTAGAAGAAATTCTAAGTAAGATTCGCCGTTTAATCTTAAGGGTAAAAAGAAAGGACCAATTAAATTGTTACCAACAATACCCATCCACACATTTAAAGAAAATTGTTCCTGGTGACGACACTGCACGAAAGCATGGGGATTTTCGTCACTCCATACGTGAGTGTTATGGTAATTAAAAATACCATCCCGCCGAAATCCTGCTTCTTCTGTAAAAAGTATGGTTTTATTAAAATTCTTATTATTATTAACCTCTTGGTAGTACCATTGGCAAAACTGTAAACGAGGAAGAAAATCTCTTGGTAGTAATGCTTGCACTACGTTGGATATGATAGGGATACAAAAGTTGCTCGGAGAGAACCTGCCACACAGTGCTATTGGAATGATTACGCCCTAATCTAGTTGCTATAGTCCTAGTACTGATACCAGGATTTTGTTCCACGGCACGTAAAACTGCCTCGTCAAACTCGGGCGTTCTTATGGACCTCGGCCGGCCTCTATCATTGGTGGGAACGGCAAAACTTCCTAAATAACATTATTGTCAAAAACATCACAAAAAAGAAATAAGAAAATTTACCTCTTTCCCGTAATCTACGGCCAACGCTTTCAAAGGTTTTACTATCTGGAAGTTGCCGATTGGGAAACGCTTCTGCATACAGGCGCCTCGCTGCATAACAGTTACTATAGGCACGTGCATACATTACATGCATGTCTGCCATTTCCTCAAAAGTGTAATTTGCCATCACAAAAACCGAGACAAAAACTTTTTAGAACAATTTCGCCAAAAAAAGTGTATAATTATTTTCTAAAAGAACTAACGCGCAAATGTCAATCCTTTATGCAGAAATGATTATTTGTTTTCCAATGCACTTGTGATTTATTTTAGTAGAAATTAATAAACCAATTTTGTCCAATGACATACAATAAAACGGTTTTTATTTTTTTTCTCGAAAATGAAGTGAGATAGGAAATAAATACAAGAGGCAAAGAAGTTGTATCTTTAGATGCTTAATTAAACAAAAAATATTAAAGCTACAAAAAAGATAGTGGCGTACATTTTTTTGATAATAATATTCGCTAAGGTGCCCCCCGGGACGCCACTGGACTCAATAATTTTAATCTATTTAGGGCCAAATTAGCCTCTTAATACAACAAATATCATTGCCAAATTTCAACAGCATCGAATAAGTATTTTTAATTTAATTAATAATTTCATTTTTTATTTCTATTTATTTACCATTCTGTATCTTGAAAACCCTGCATTTCCGGACCTATGTTTATAGAAACTTTTTTTCATATTTTTTAACAAAGGAATCACCCTCTAAAATATCTCCGTCTATTTTTCGAACACCCTGTATAGAAGAAAATTTTAATAGAATTACAAAACAAATCACAAATCTAATTATTCTAAGCTCACGCTTTAACTAAAACCAAAGGTAAAAGGTATAATCAAGGACGAGAGGCAACGGCATAATAATTCTGCAGTTACTTTTCATGGAAAGTTGGGTTCTTTGTAGGTTAGGTTTAAACAATAGTAGCAAGGTCACATTCAAAGGTAAATCCATTGTAATCCCTACTTCCTGCCTCCACCCAGCTCTTCACCGCCTCTCTTCTACAAGCGATGTTGTCAACACATTTTAATAGCGTTTACGAAAAACATGCGCCATCTATCAGATCATTGCTAAAGACAAATTCTAAAATAAAAATTAATTTACGTATATCAAAAGTAATTAAGTTCATGGTGATGTTGTCATTCAATAAATGGAAACACCCACAGAGGAAATAGAAATGCGTGGATGCACATTTCCTGCTGGAATAACTTTTGCAACTCAGAAAATTTAATTTAGGGGAATGTAAGGAAATTATCACCCCTTTTAGTTTACGATTTAAGAAATTGCTTTAAATGGTGAATATGACCGTTTTGATTTAAAATATGTAAATCAATATTCCGTTATAATAAATAGAAATATTATACATAATATACTTGGAATGAATGCGTTTTAAATTCAGAACTAGACATTTCAAAAATAAAAAATATTTTGAGTTATGATCGATTAATCTTAAATTTAACCAACAAAATTTATGACTTGTTCTTGTTATAATGATACTCAGCCGAATAGTTTAAAAGCAATTAAAATTCATGATTTAAATTGTTTAGAAATATCAAATATAGTTAGAATTAATTTATTATGCTTACTGTTCTTGCCAAAATAAAATTAAAAAAGTTGAAGTTATAAAATACTTAGGAATATTGATTGACCAAAATTTAAAATGGGATTATCAAATTAACACTCTTACAAAAAAATTGAGAAACACTTTATGTAAATTTACACTTTTAAAAATATTGTGAATCAAAACTTTGTTTAATGTTTTATTATGCACTTTTTCAATCAATTCTTTCCTATTGGTATAATTGGTTGGGGAAGTGCATACGACTCGGATTTGAAACCGCTTTAACAATACAACAATATGTTTTAAAAATAATATTTATTAAACATATTTTGTTTCCTTCGAAAATATTATTTGTTTATAATAATATTTTAGTTTAATACAATTTTCTTACAAAACTTCAATTTTATTAATATATGAAAATAAAAATTTAAAACATTACATTCCTCATAGATACCAAACAAGACAAAAAACAAATCTATGTTTATGTTATGATAATTTTAATTTATCACTTTTAAAACATAATGCTTTATTTGTTGGCATCAAAATTTTTAATATATAACCTACTAATTTTGAAAACTATGATTTTTTTTGCATTTAAAAGAAAATTAAAATCATGGATTATGCAAAATTAAATAAAGGTAAGCCAACTTATATATAGGCAATAATAATACTAAATATTACAATTTTTCTATTATAATTTCTCCCTTATTTATAATTTTTTCCTTTTTTTTTGGGTGAAATATTTTTGAATAACTACTTACTTATATTTTTAAATATATTTATGATGTGATTAAAATGAATAATCTAAATGGGTGTATATTTTTTCATTACAAAATCGGACAGATATGTTAATCTATGGTTTTGTAATGATGCTTTCATAGGATTTATTTTTATAAAAAAAAACAATGTTATTGATTTTTAATATTATTATAAAGAAACCTGCAATAAATATGTGTGGATCTGCAAAATAATAATAAAATTATAAAAAGTCAAGAACGATGTGTGTAGAAAATGTAGTTTTCCTGAAGAAACCATAGAACATATTTCCGCAGGTCGTAGTACTTTGGAACGCTTATGTTTTGAAAGCAAGAAAGACAATTTCATAATTAGTTTTTAGATACTTCCTAGAAGGCGCTAGTTACATAATATGAGTTTGCTAAGTTCTCCCAAAATTTTGTCCTGTTTCTGAGCAAGGGCTCTTTTATACGTAAAAAGTAGTACTTCATTAACCTCGATATTTTAATTAGTTTTTGAGATGTTTCCATTTAAATGGCAAAAAACATTTAAATAAACACCTTTCTTTACGAAACATAATTTATGGATAATTAACCGTGGAAAATGTATCATAAGAAATTTAGCATAAAAAATTACCTATTTTCAAGTTTACTATCTCGTGATGCCGTTGGTTGTGGGACAACCTGTACAAAAAAGCAAAGTGTAAAGTAGACAAATCACTTTAAATTCTTTCTGTATAGGCTAAATTTCTTTTCGTTTTTTGCTATTACCAATTTACTTTCTTCTTAAAATCACATTTCATTTTTTTCCCGAAATGTTAGTATATTAAGTTTCATCTTAACTCGAACTAAATCCTAATGCAGTTAGATTATTCTGGCTTTAACAGCCACCACGTTCGAGTAAGTAATTTCGTGGAAGCTCTTAGAAGAGAAAATATTAGTACAGAGGCTACAACATAAACCAAACTATACGTTAGATAAACTTAAGGTCCGAAATTATTGTATGATGGAAAGTACTTTATTAACGTGGATGTACTAGACTAAACAAAGTTATTATAAGACAAAAAATATTACAAATTCAAAAACCTCCCCAAATATGTCAGTAAATCCAGTACCTACAGTTTTTTTTGGAAAAATGCTTCAGCTTGAGTATTAACATTTTAACTTGTGGTGTGTTTTATAAAAAATATAGTGATACAGTGTGTCCTAAATTAGAGATATGACGATATCTCACCTGAAAACATTAAAAATTAGTCCAAGGTGACAAATTTGAACCAGTCCAACCCTGCTTCCAGAAAACTTGGAATCGTTAATCAAAACCCCAAGTGCGGAATCTAGCCGAGGGCAGCAGCGTGTCCGCACCACCGGACCAACATGGCCGCTTACCCTTTCCTAGCGCCCCCCCTCTTTCCCCTCGGGCCCTTTGGGGCGGCGGACCCGTAATTTATTATTCACAGCTTCCGTAATGGAATTCTATTATAACGGACTAATAATCACGGCCAGAATTTGGCTTACCGTTATAGGGAGAATGAGGTGTTAATTTTTTAAATGTTTTTAAATAGCAAAAATTATCTAATTGTAATGAGCTGTATTGTTTTCACCAAAATAAAAAAAAAATAGCGCCTCACTTCTTTCATTCTTGGCTTGGATTAGTCAATTCAAACCATGTGACTTGTAATGGTGGATGTGGGTAAAAAGCATTGTAATTTTTTTTGTCACAGATACCTACCAATAACTACACTGAGGAAAATGATCTAATACAACAGGCAGTGGCGGATTTAGAGGGGGGGCACAGGGGCACGTGCCCCCCCCCCTGTCATAATAATTTCGCACGAACCAACCTAAGCGCAACACCCAAAATTTCAAACACACTGACAAAGCATTGTACTGTAACAACCAAATATTTTTTTGATGCCAAAACTTTACAGCATTTAGAAATGAATATTAAAAATCAGGTTTTCAACGTGGTTTGATAATTAGCAAAAAGATGGCGTAAAAGCACGTTAGATAAAAAGCATACATTTTAAGATTTTAGAATTTGTGTTTTGTTACAGAAAACTGTAATCTGTGGTTTTGTTTACAAAGAAAGTGTATTATTTTGGGGTAGTAAGGACTTATTTTAATAAAAATAAACATGCCAAAACGGCTATGAATGTGGAATATTTGAGAAACAATTTTAGCTCATTAAGTATTGAGCAAAAAATTGAAATTAAAATTGAGGGAAGACCTAAACCCGAAATTAACTTGACACAGATCACAAAGTGTAGATCTGGGGACTTTATTGTTATTGATAAGTTTGCTGGAAATAAAACCAGAAGATTGAACTTTACTTTTAAACAATGTACCCGCTAATGAAAAATAAATTGGCCTTTTTTTATTTTTTTTATCTTATTTCATTTTCGATAAAATAAGTAGGTATTCATACATTTTTAAAATATTTACTAAAAATTATTGACCAAATTTGGGCGTGGTCTTAAAAAATTTTCGCCTGCGGCGCGTTTTGTCCGCAGCGGGCTTTTCGTGCACCCCAAGATAACAAGTAAGTGCCCCCCTGTCAATTTTTTCTGAATCCGCCACTGACAACAGGTTTGCTGAGACATAATTTGTATTGAAATAAATTGCTAGTTTATTAAACCCGCTTTAGTATTATATCAATTACAGATTTGCTAGAACAGTATTTTTATTGGCAGTAATCAGTTCCATTAGCAGCACAGTCTTGTTGAATAATGAACTACTTTTAATTCAGCAATTTTGTTAAGTAATAAATTGTATCTTCTCAATGCGACACATTTTCTTTACAATTAAAAAAGCAGAACCGCGTACCCAAAAATGAATTGTATCCGTTAGAAACTAATATAATCCATAAGACGTTGGTGGGGGTTCGTAGCGATCGGCAATCGCAGCGAGTCGTATTATTAGTTTTAACATATTTGGTACGCAGGTCACATGGAGACTTCTAGCTGTCATGTCTGAATTTGAATTTTATGAATCGTAGTAATACCTGTTTCAAATAATTTATTTTTACTTTGTGGTAAGATTCTTATTTCGCACAACCCATCATTAGTATTGAACTTTATAATCTATGGACGAATTTTACCATCTCAGTAAACTATGTTGCATAATAGATAACCACATGCAATGTTAAATGACAAGAACAATATCACACTAGAAGCTATTTAAATTTTTGAGAACTACAGTACTGATTATTAGTGGTAAAGTAGGTATATGCTTTATGAACCGTAGCAAGCAAATAATATTATGATTAATATAAAGTTTTATTACAACTGCCAGACGGAACTAATACAGTATATAAAACCAGATTACATCCCCAATAGAAATTGATAATAATTACTGTGTGTATTCAGAGCAATAAAGGCTATAAGGTAGTATTAACACCGTAACTTCCGATGGGCTAAATTACCGTGATATTATCATAAAACAACGGTCCGGCATTTTCGTTGTCTTACAGTAGCAAAGCGCGTTGCTGTCACCAATAATATTAAACAGTACAAAGAATATGTGGATTCTTATAAGGAATAGAAGGCTTTTTTCTTAGTGTACAGAGTACGGAGTACAGAGCAGTATTTGTCCTCATTCGACATTTTTGGATTGCCTATTAAAACAGGCACGTCTTGGCGTCATAACTCGATAAACTATAAAACTAACCTCAAATTATTTAGTTAAAACATAGATTAACAAAACCAAGATGACCCATCCAATGGCAACAATTTACAGCTCGTAATTTTGTACGGCGTACCTACAAATCTGTAGCGAGTTAAGTCGAACGCTGTAAATTAATTCTGTCTCATACATGTTTTACATCGAGAGGACTATGATTTAAATAATATTGTGAGAAACTTTATCCTCTATTCTCGTTAAAAAATTGCTTACAGTAGGGGAAGGTTGCCCATATTGGACCAATTTCCAGATTTCTTATCATAGATCCTGATAATAACGCAAAATCGATTTTCAAGCTATACCTTAGTATACTTTAGTATGTTGTTCAACTGCAGGATTTTTTGCAGAATTTTATTTCAAAGTATCTATGATATACCAGGCTATAAAAAAAAACCTTTGCAAGTGGTTCAATATAGAAAACCGGTTGCCTAAATTGCACCTGGGGGTTCCAAAATTGGACCACATGATTTAAATCGGAAGCTTAGGTGTTAACTAAATAAATAAAAAATAAAATTGTTGGTACCTATAGGAAGTTTTATACTTATATTTCAAAAAATCATCAAATTTACAATCAAAATTTCGGTAGAAGACATCCTAATGCAAAAAAGTACCTATTAGTTTCCTATATTGGACCAGTCATAGTTTCATTTTTTAACTCAAAGAAAAAAGTTTTTAGCAATATTGAAATGGTGTTAGTTCATGACATTAACTTATTTAAAGAGAAAAAATATTTTTGCACAATTTGGAAAAATTGCCTAAATTGGACCGGTTCAATTTTGGCCACCCAATGGTCCACTTTAAACAACTACCACGTGTTTTACAAAACCACCCAGGAACGAAACAAGAAAAAACAAATATCGCATGGTAATAGGAGAAATAGAAAGAGAAAAACTTACTTGATAACTTCCATAAAAAATATGTTGCTTAAAGTTTTATGGTTCTAAGGTAAATTCTTAGGAAAATCCTAAAAATATTACATTAAATTTGTGTAAATTACGTTTTGCTTTGTACACGCAAAGCACTAACGGCCAACTAGTTGAGTTTGTTGCCGATCAACATCAACGGTTCTGGGTGGAAGTATGTTACAGTGTTGCCAGATGATATGGCACTGGTTTAGTTTCGGAGAAATGTACTGTGGTCCAATTTAGGTAGCGGTTCAATATAGGCAACCTTCCCCTAATTCAGTAAGTTCGAGTTGCCCTTTGGACTAGCCACAAAGTCTAAAATTTAGATGAATAGGGGATAACAAGATAAAGGAAATGTGTGATATGCAAAACAGACATCGAAAACTCCATTAGAAACGGCGCGGGCTAGAAGCTGTAGTCAAATTTGGTGGTTAGATTGCCTTTTCCAAATTATTGTACAAATTGCAATAATGCATGCATATTGGCAATCGGAAGACTCCACCGCTGCAAGTGCCTCTTGGGTTTCCTTTTCGACTTGCTGCTAACTTCGTTTTCGTTCGTTTTAAGTTCGAGCTTATGGTTATGACGCCTGTTTTCCTACGGCTTGATTAATAAATAGTGAATAAAGTTTGGAAATCGAAAGACATGTACTTACGGCTTTCTGCTTTCATGTTATACGGTCCAAGTATTTTATACAGGATGTCCGGAAATGATAAGCAAAAAATGTATGGGATAGTTTTAGACCGAAAATAAATGCTATCTCTTCCTATAACATTTGACATGGGGAATACAAATTTGCCCACCCTTTTTCGCATTTTATAGAGGGCGCCACATGGGCGCCTATACTTTAATTTGAATGGTCCCAACATTTTTGTCCTACACTGTATGCGCATTTTGACTGAAAATTTTTATTGTTCTAACCTTTTGACATAAAAAATGTATACTACTTTTATTTCGATAAATCTAAACGTCTCCGAAAAAAACGCTAAAATAACATTGCTTGCATGTGATGAATACGAAATCATTTTAGTTTATTGTAAACCTTAAACATAGGATTGCAAAGGCAGGAATATTATGCCATGGAGTTCGTCGGAATTTTTTAAGAAGAATTAATTTATGCATTGAAGAGGAAGGACGTTACTTTGAACCTTTGATTTGAATGTTTAATTTATTTTTATAGTATTTTATGTATAAAACTGCAAATAAAATTAAATTATAATCAATTTTCGAAAAAAAAATGTTATAGGAAGAGATAGCATTAATTTTCGGTCTAGAATTATTCCCTAAATTTTTTGCTCATCATTTCCGGACACACTGTATTACCAAAAATAGTTATACTATATAGGGTCATTCACGGTGAATGGCCTAACAGGTTTTTTTTAATCCCAGCAATCTGGTCATTTAGATAAATGTGCATACAAAATAATTATTAAAATATGTATTTTATCCGCATCTGTATAAATTTACTTTTAAAAAATAAAACATGGCAATGTTGGTTTTATAAATGTTATACTCAAAGCCAGCTTGACAAAAATGAAAACTTTTGAATTTTACAGCAGTGAACGTTTTAAATACCCGAAACTGAAAAACTATTTAATGGCGAATTAAAATATTTTGGTTCAATTGGTTTCGTTCTCAAGATACAATAAATATTTTAAAAATAGTGGTATAGAACTTGGGCTGTCACAAAATATAACCAGTAACATTTAATTAGACAAGTATAAATTTAGCATCACTGAAGGGCTTCAAATATTTACTAGTTGTTTGTCATATGATGTAATCGATTTTTAATTGAGGACTTTTTGTTTGAGAAAACATTTATTATAATGAACAATTTCGCTGCTCATAAATTTATAATTAGGATTAAATAATATGCGATTGTTAACAATAACGGTAAACGTACCCTTTCTGCTAAACTGCTTATCTCCTGCAACCTTAGAAAGATGTTCTAGTGTAAACCCACTCAATTCTAGCAAAGCGCTCATTACCAAGTTCTACTATATCGACTTGAATTTCAACCCCCATCCCCGATGTATCTTTTTGCTACCCCTCACCAGATGGCGCAGCAATCCCGTTTAATTTCCGTAAAACCCGCGTTCTATATAACTAACGGTTGGTAAATCTTGTACAGTGGGGTGAGGGGTGAATAAAAAAGCTGTCGCGTCCCCTAAAAGTTACCCCCGTTCGAGGCTAAATTAAAACTGGTTCTCAGGTATGAATGTAGTATAACCGACGGACGTAATCAGTGGGGAAAATAATTTAAGGGTGGTTGTTTTTGGTGTGTTATTTTCAGAAAACAAACATAATAAATTTTGTTTTCAGAATTTTTAATTCAAATTTTAAATAATATGTTTTTCTTGGTGGATAGAAAAAACAAAAGAAATTTAAAATTGAGGAATATGAATGAAAAAACAATTCAACAAAAATTCACCACATTGATCAATCCAATACCAAATTATACACTTTGGGGCATTCGCCATTTCTTTTACTTACAGGCCACCTTAAAGAAATTATATTTATCTCCATCCTTGTCACATTCGCAATATATCTAGTGACAAACAATTGACAGGGCTAAATTATTGATTAAATTGTATCAGTATGGTATTCGCAGAAACGTTTATAAATGGTTTAAAAATTATTTAAGTAACAGGTCACAAAAAACAAAAATATCAAAAATATATCCAAATAAAAAAAAAATAATATAGGAGTTCCTCAAGGAAGTATACTAGGTCCAATATTATTTATTTTTTACAACAACGATATGTCCTTAGTTTTAAAAATGTGTAAGTTACAAATGTTTGCTAATGACACCTTAATTTACATTAATGTTTTAAATATTTTTGATGGTCTAAATTCTGAGATAATTATATTATTAAATTGGCTAAAAGTAAATAAATTAAAATTAAATATTTCAAAAACTAAATGTATGGTTATGGGTAATAATTTAAATTGTCAAAATATAAATGTTGTAATTGATGGTGAAAAATTGAAATTAGTAAACAGTTTTAAATATTTATATATAAATCATTGATTCAAAATTAAAATTTTTTAATTATTTTGAAAGTATCATATTATCGAAGATTGCCGGAAAAGTAGGTTATTTTAAAAGAATCAGTTCTAATTTAAGTTTGTTTTCTAAAAAAAAACTGTATTTAATACTATTATATTACCACATTTTCTTCATTGTTCTTCTAGTTTATATTGTGCTAGTGAGGAAATATTTGATAAATTACAAATTTTACAAAATATGGCAATGCGGATTATTTGAAATTGTGACAAATATATAAAAATTAATTTTATGTTGAAAAATTTAGATTGGTTGAATGTCAGAAATTAAATTTTTTTATTTAGTATGTATCTTTATACATAAAATTAAAAATAATTTATTGCCTGACTGTTTAAAAAACGTTTGTTCTTTTAATTATGATCATCATAATTATAGAACAAGAACTAATCAAAATTTGTATGTAGATAGAGTGTCTAAAACATTAGCTTATAAGTTTATTTTTCATAAAGGTTTGATACAATATAATACTTTGGAAATTCTATCAAATCTCAAATATCATTAAATTTAAAATTACATTTAAATAAAAAACAAAATGATACGTAATATTTGATACAATTTGTAAATGATTAATTTTTCTGTCTATTTTTGTTAAAAGAAGGTTGCGTTTTAAAATTTAAAAATAAATCTATAAAAATGTGTTTAAAAAAATGCAGTAAAAAATAGTTAACTGTAGCTTTTTGCTAAATAAAACATGGTCCTACTACTACTACTAACAAGGAATAAACTATATAAATCTCAATAGATTTATTTGAGACTGCTAAACCCACAGTTAAACTAAGCAAACCCTTCGAAAAACTAACCCTTAAACTGGTTTTTATATTTACCAGACAACCTCGTATATGCGAGGGGTAAAAAGAATAGCGAAGGGTGCATTTCAAGCTGTCAGAGCGGGTGGTGATTGGTTTCCCTCGTGGACCACTGACCATGCACCCTCGTACACCCCTAGTGTGTATTATTGTTCGGTTTTTACCTGAAAATGATACAAAATGGTCGATAATTGTTGCAAAGGACTAAAGGAGAGTATTTATTTCTTTAAACGCAACACTAAATAGGTATATTTAAATTTTGAAATAATAATTTTTAGCTGCTATTCACTTAGCGTTTTTTAAAGTGGTTTATATTTGTGACAACCACTCCATTATGGCAACATACCGAATTATATATAAAAAAAATGTTGCACTCCAACAGTAGCTCTACCTAAATTTGACAGCACTTTTTCTAACCACACGCACAGTTTGTTTTCGTACTAAACTTGAAAAATTTTTAATAACTAGTTTTTAAGTAAGTACCTGGCCACATGGGCGTCGTTTGGGTGGGGGGCAAGGTGGGGCATTTGCTCCCCCTGGAAGTTGACTTATTGACAAAAGTTAACTAATTGACAATTATTAATGTTTTAACAAGTTAGCAGTAAAAGAAAGATCGTATTATTTTTGAAGTCTGGCGGCAATCAATACGGTTTGATTGAATGTATGAATTTATTATTTGGATTTTGAAGAAGTAGTCCATACTCAAAGTGGAGTTAAATTATATAGAAAAAAGAAAAGCACGAAATCTTTCTCCACAAATTTTATTGTTCGAATAACTAGGCAAACCTAGGATCACATCGACATGTTTCGAGTGTAGAAACGCTCATCATCAGGAAAACAAAGTTAAAGGTAAAATGCTGATGTTTTTAGCAAAAGAGAAAATAATAGTGAGATTGAGCCGTAATGGAGCTTTTAATGGTGTACAAGAGGTACCTCTTGCATGTTAAATTTTCGTAAATAACTTCACTGAGAAATTCACGAATTTATTTGACGTCCAAGTTGGCCATTTACATTATCAAAGTTAGCCTTGAAGTGACTTCATGAATAAATTCACGAAGAACTTCACAGGTGTAAAGACCGCTTTAGATCGGTTGTAACTAGGGCTGGGCGATATTGAAATTCGAATATCCGATATAGTGGATATATATCGATAATATTTTTTAAATATCGTTATTTGATATATCGATATATCGATAAAAACATCGATATATCGAATTTATGCCCAGCCCTACTGACATTTATATTATACCAAAAGATTAACTTTATTAAACAGAAGACACATGTATAAAAATTTATTTGTGACAGTCAAAAATGCCATTAAACACTAAACAATCAGGTAAAGGCGTAAATAAAGGATAAAAACAATAATGATTATCGCATTCTTCCCTCCCTTTATTATCAATGATATTCATCCAAATATTTAGGCGACATTCTTACACCAACATCAAAAAATCGAAAAATCGATATTATGGATGTAATCGGATATATCGAGAATATCGATAAGTATCGATAAATATCGATATTTTATTTTTTAAATATTGTTATTCGATATATCGAATTTTTGCCCAGCCCTAGTTGTAACTATGTTAATTCCCAATATTTTTTAAATCTGTAAACACATTTGTATATCAACTTTTTACATAGAACATTCCTACTTAATAATATTTTAGTTACAACGTTTTGGTTTCCTGGAACCATCATCAATTATTTTTCTTATGACCGCCATATGTGATCAAGCTCTATATCAAATTAAAAATGTATAACCTCAAAATAACTAAAAATAAGATTTTTACGGATAATTCGAACATATTTGGCAAGACTGTATAGGTATAATCCCCATTGTTAATTAAAAAATTACCAAGGAAGCCCTATTCAAGATTCAGGTCCCTTTCAACATTAAATCAGGGATATTATAAGACAAAGCGAAAGGACAAAGTCCGGGTGCTCGGGGGCCAGTTAAGCCTGGCTCGGCCCGCCCGGACCACAATAAGCGCGATTACACTTCTGTGTCACATTTAATCTGCCTGTTCAAACAGAACCGTTTAATTAAGGGATGTGTTTGGCCTGTAACTTAAACACAACTGTCCGCAAGGCGCTATCCCGAACAAACCCGAACGGAGCTTATGCGACTTACGTAAATAACTCTGTCGGACGGGCGCTTAGTAGCCGGAACTTGGGTCTACGAAATTCACCGGATTTTGACGGATGACAATGTTGGACCCAAGAAAATTATACGAAGGGATAGAATGGTACGATAAAATGAGGGTCTGACATTTCTAAGTAACTTGCTCCGAAGTGTTTTCGGGCCAAAGGTTATATTAATAAATCGGTAATGCACCATTATTGTAGATGGCTGGCTGCTGGATTGAACCCAGTTCAGTAGAACTTCGGCTTGACTTTTTCATAAATCATGCCCTATTATACCGTGCGAGCAAAAATTGTTTGCATCAAAAAGGGTTTGTATTAAAAAACGTGGGGTTTGGTTTAGATCACAATTATATGGGGACGATATATCTAACCAAATCTAGGTTAAAATTTTGTCAAATTCATATTATGACATGATATGCCAAACTAATGAGTACTAAAATAAGTAGACAAATACAAATTTATATTTGTTGTTTACAACATTAACAAAGTAAGAATATACAGAAAGAAAATGAAAAATAATTACATGTATTCTGAGAATTCATAAAACCGGAGAGGTGAAACCAGGCTTTATCAAAAAAAAATGTCAGGTCTAATAAATCGTTTCTTTCCAATAAATTTTGGGTAAACCATTGAGAGTAATTCCTTCGTCTTTCAAAATCTGTGGCTTGTATTTCTTGGAATACTTGCACTTTATACGGAAATAAATTTAGCTGCTTCTTAAGAATAGTCCTGCATGTTTCATAAGATATTTCCATACTTCTTGGGACAGGCGCCTTATGTAATTTGTTGGCGTATTTTGTATTATTTCACGAACGTTTGCAACAAGTTCTTCTGTTCTTACAGATGGTCTTCCTGCTCCTTTTTTGTGTTGTATAGAATATGTTTTCCTAAACACAGCCAACGTTCTTTTCAGGCAATGATAAAAGTCCCCAGCAACAAAAGCAACGTTAGGAAAATGTTCGTGAAAATCGTCCATGCACAAACCCGGATTGTATTGCCACTCACCATTTACTCTAGCCCCGTCAAGTTTAATTACAACTGCAAGTCGGAACTAATACAGTAGAAAAAATCAGATTACACCCCAATAGAACTTGATAATTACTTATTCGTATTTAGAGCAATAATGGCTATAAATCATTCCATGGTAGCATTAACTTCGATTTTCCATTGGCTAAATTACCGTGATATTATCACTACACAACGGTCTAGCAATTTTTGTTGTCTTAGAGTAGGAAAGCGCGTTGCTGTTACCAGTGGCGTAGCCAGGTGGGGGCCAGGGGGGGCCTGCCCTCCCGCCCCCCTTGCATGGCGCCCCTTGCCGCTTGGTGCCCGTATGCAAAATAAAAATATACTTTAATTACACTCTGTAACATTTATTGAAATTAAAAATAATATGGTATTCTATTATGTATTTTGAAAAACAAACACCATATTTTTTTGAAATGCCTCAAATATAATTTTAACACACAAAATTGCCCTAGGCGAAATTTTAAAATTTCTGTATATTTTTTTGTACTGGACACATTTATTCAAACATTAACACAGAGATTTGATGACTTTTTTCTGATAAAAAAAAATGTCATGCTTAGAGGCGGAAAATATCGCTTTTTCTGAAGAAAATAAACAATTTTTGTATGATTTATTTAGTTTTTACAAATCTTCTATCCAACCGGAGTTACCTAGTTGATGAATACAAATCGTTTTGTAGTCTATTAACTGAAATAAATCAGGAGTATAAGTTAAAAACTGAAGAAATATGCCCTTTCTTAATTTCCAAAAAATTGGAATCAGTTTTTCCTAATTTATGTAAAATATATCGAATTTTTTTAACAACAGCTACAAACACTCCAACAGGCGAAAGATCTTTTAATAGACTACGAAATATTAAAATGTATAATAGGTCGACCATGCCTGAGGACAGGTTGACAAACATAGCATTATTAAATATTGAAAGGGACTATGATGCGTCTAATATTGATTTGCAATCTGTAATCGACAAATTTAAAACCATAAAGAGTAGAAGAATTATTTTGTGAAAATTATTTAGTATTATAGCGTAAAATTAGAGTACCTACCTATTTACTATTAAGTATATGATGTATTTTTATTTACGAAAGTTACAGTGTTTTTTGTCCGTATTTTTTTAATGGCATGAATCCCATTTATTCTTGTTTATTATTTAGAATATATTATGATGTGTCCGAACTCGATTTTTATTATTTCTATTTGTTTTTTTATACATTTTATAATAAAAAACCTCGACAAAGAGGGATTCGGCAAAATTACCAGATAGTGTGTGACAAATTCCCTGGCGTCGGTGATTGGCCTCGTTGCGGAAAAAGGCCGACGTAAAATAAATAAATAAAAAAAAAAATCATAAAGCGCCCCCATATATGTTAAAACCTTTCAAAGTTTTAATTCCGACAAAGGAACGCTATAACACTATACACATAAAACACTTTCAAAGTCAAATTAATATGGACACGTTCACATCAATCAATTAATGAAATTCCTTTTACCAGAAAAACCCCGAAATCGATTCCATTTTAAAATGCCCTAAAATAAATAATTCACGATTATAGTGCAGTTTTCAAGGGACCGAGAGGGTATCAAGTTTCACGATGACCCGCGTTACGTACGATAGTATGTGTCAAATATTTAAAAGTAACTCTTGGGAGACACTGAAAATTTGAAAGTGTCCGAGGGACGGGTCCCTGGATGGCCCTTAAGTCCCTTAAAACGTCCCGGTGCATCCCTAACTTTTAATACGGCCAACGTCTTGTATACTAAAGTTTGCACGAATTTGCGTCTACATGGGAACTTTCGGAAACTTATTCTCGAGAAATAACTTTCCTAAAAGAGTCACCGACATTATTTCTTTTTCCTTTTTTTTTTCTTGGCGCTTTTGGGCGACATTTATTCTCGTCTTCTTGTTTATTGTATTGCTTTGTACTATTGGTTTTACAATTTGGTTTATGTAAGTACTAGTCGACTCCACATGCCTATAAAAAAAGTAGAACGCCTATTCCCCATATTCTATTGTTATTAACTTGTTCCCATGTTTATTATGGTTTTTATTAACTTTGTTAAACAATTTGTTATGGTTCCTATGGTATATAAACTTTCAAATCAATAGGTATTAACAATGCCGCTGTGTTTAGGGCATAGTTGTTTGAATAGAGTGAAAAATGCGGCAGAGGATATCTCATTCAACAGGTGCATTACTTTATTATATTATAAATGTCATAAAGAAATTTAACTGTTTGCATAGGTGATGTCGAGATATTATTAACTATTTTTTTTTGCCTTTCAACAAACCACCTTAACATAACCCCGTATTTTCAAAGTTAGCGCGAGTTGATTGTAACGTAGTTACAGTCAGTTGGAATGCTGCTGCCAACTTAAATTAGTGGATGGCAACCTATAAACACCAAAATCCCATTAGTACAGAGAAGAAGTGCTATACTTTTTTTATAGGTCTGTCATTAAACCCAGATTTTAAAAAATTTACCTTGTCGGACTTCTATTGTCTTTATTTTGTTAATACTTAACACAACGTTTCCGTAAGTTAGTATCTCTAACCGCTTTCAAGTGTAAGCTAAATTATAATTCTAAGGCTACTGTCTTAAATACTATCCATGTGCAATGAAGCATGATGACTCCAGCGTGCTTATTGGAGTGTGAAGTTTGAGCTGTTGGTTGTGGACAGGAAGAGACTTCCAAATATTGGGGATATCTATACTTGGTTTACTGAATATATGGGTATTTTGATTGATGAAAGCTGCTTCTTTGAATTTTCGTTTTCTTCAGTGCTGTTCCGTGTCCTAAACCTTGTCTTCTGACAGGGGCGGATGGGCCCACCGGGACACCGGGAGATTTCCCGGTGCGCCGGTCTCTCAGGCGCCGCCGCTCTATGTCAACAAAATAAATGGGTAAAACCCGGCATAAAGTGATTGATTTTAATCTGTAACACAGGTCTACCGGATTTAGAAATGGTTTCTGGGATTTTTTTTGGGTCATGTGATCATTTGTCAAATGTTAAACACACACTTGGAATGGAAAATTAGTTTTTTCTATTAAACTATATCTATGTTTAATAAAAAAAACGAATTCCTTAAAAGAGTATTTACTGAATTTTCGAAGCAATCCAGAGCGAAAATAACAACATTTTTTAAGGGTTCATTTTGAGCTGATCATTTCCAGTACCCTACCTACAATCTAAAATACGAATGTCAAAAGTACAAAATAAGACAAGTACAGCACTAAACTGCACTAAACAAACAATAAACAAACACTAAACATTGTCCTATACTTTTCATTAGAACTGGCATGTTATATAATATGTGGTGATAACTGCACACTAACACTTACTTAATAATTAAGTTAGGTTTTTGATATTTTGCAGATCCTCCTTGTATCTTGGGGCGCATTTCAGGAAAATTTATTTTTCATACCGGGTGTGACGTCATAAGGATGTATTTTTTTAGATTACATGCCACATATTTTCTTACTTATTTGGGTGCCTCCTATAATTACCTACATACCCCTAAAATTTTATTAAAATCGATTCAGTATTATAGATTCATGCTTTTAATAGCCTAAAAATTACCTCTAAACGACAGAATACGCTACTCTGTTTTTATCAATGGGACTTTCCTTATTATTGTTTTAAAATATTTACTATGCGGGGGCGGTGATAGTAAAATTCGGAAAGTAGTACGAAGGTCAAGTGTTTTATGAATGAACTCGGCTCGACTTCCTACGGTTGACATGGTAACCCGAAATAAGGGCGAAGTGGTCTTCGACAAAAATCGTCGATTCAAAATGGCTTCTTCTAACGAGTTACAGGTGTTTGTTTTGGTATTTTGACTGTTTTGAATATTTTTCAAAAACTTTCGGTGTTTAAGCGAACCTATGACCATGTAACTGTTAATAAGTGTTAATATTGTGATATAAATAATATATCTTATGTAAATTGCCTGGTGAGTTTGTGATTTCTTACTGGTTTTCTCCAAAATGCGGAGTGTTGTCTTTAAAACGACGGAGAGTTACGTGGATCATAGGTATTGTAAATTTTTTATTTAAAATATTTTAAACTATGCATAATCTTTTATTACAGTGAAATTATCCTTAAATTTAGAACCTTTAGCCCGCTTTCTCTCTACGACACAGATTAAATCGATTGGTTTTCATTTATGTTGATTAAAATGTCGACAAGGTGTTACAGGTTGCCTAGTCCCAAAACAATCTTTCTAAATAATAAGTCTTTATTTTTGCGAGGTTCAGGTACGTATAACCTGGGATGGGCCCATCGGGACACCGGGAGATTTCCCGGTGCGCCGGTCCCTCAGGCGCCGCCGCTCTTTGCGAACTTTTTTCTTTTCTTTTTTAACAATTTGAATTAATTTTGAAAATAATCGAAAAAGCAAAAAACCAGAAATTATTAATCAAGCTTTTGGAGGCACTTTTTATAATAATTTGTCTGCACTATGGAAACAAATGAAAAAATACATTAATAATAAATATTTTTTTCACCTAATGTGTTTTAAATGTAAAAAATGAAGCTTGTTTTTTTATTTATGAGTTATTATAAAAAATATGTCGTAAGTGGATGAAAAAATACATATTTATGTCTTTTCATTTTTTTATTGGATCGACACGACGCGGCGCTGTTTCAATTGACATCGCCGTGCCGAGGTGTCCCATCCGCCCTGTCTTCTGACCACTGTATATTATGTTGGTTGGTCCATACATGTTCCATTATACCTAGCGTTGTGGATTTGACCAGTCAATTTGTTTTTGGTCAATTGACTGGTCAATTGACCGGTAAATTGACCAGTCAATTGACAAATAAATTTAAATTTAAAAATGAAGTGGATGAGCCTAACTATACTTGCCTAATTTCTTATTTTGTATTTTGGAAAAAATTAATTATTTATAACAAGTTTTGCTTGTTCTGAAAAGTCTATTGTCATTGCCATACCTAAATTTTATACAGGGTGGTCAAATGGATGATATAGTTAGGTCCATTAGGACACATTCTATAAGTGTATATCTTAATAGTTTATTTTTATATAACCATGAAAACATAAAAACATGAACACTTAAAATATCAGACTCGGGTAATTAGGTTGCTGAATTATTACGAGCAGTAAAGTATGTACACCGAGAAAAACAAAATGCTTGAATGAACATTTACATGAATGTCATTTCAAAAAATGTTGATTTAACAGAAAAACTATTAAATTAATCTTTATTTTGATGTTAAGGTAACATTCAGAATTGTTCAAACTTTATTTATTCATTTAACAGTTAAACTATTAATTTAACAAAAACATGCTGATTCAAATAACATTTTTAATATATGTTGATTTAAACAGTAAACATATGTTGTTTAAAATACTAAGATGTTTAGGCTAACGTAAAAAAACATTAGAATAACGTTCACTTCAGATTAATCACCAAAATTTGGAAGTCATTGAATGAACAAATTTTGAATTGTGGTTCAATTACAATGTGAATAAAATCAACGTCTTAAAACGATTATATTAACATTTTGAAAGAAAATATTTAAGTAGGTATCCGTAAACGAATTTAATTTTTCCTCTGTAGATTTTTAAACCTGTCTTTTAAGTTAGTTTAGTATAATTAATGCTAATATACAGAGGGTGGTACAAATTCGATGCATTAGCGTTGCTATCTCGGTAACTATATAAGGGATGAGAGTTGGTTAAATTGAGGCAAAGTTGCTTTTTAATGCTGAAGAATTTGTTAAAGAGAAATTTCAAAAATTCCGAAGACTGCCGGAGATAACCGAAAAAATCAATTTTGGTTTTTATTTTTTTTACGACAAAATACTGATTATTTTAAAAACCCAAGAGCACTTTCTTAAGGCACTATTTTATGCTCTTAGATTCAGGTATATAGGTAAACATAACAATTAAGTGAAACAAATTAAAATATTTACTTGATTAATAATAAAATATAGGTAGGTATCTATATAAATTAAATGCACAAATTATTTTAATAAATTAGTGAATATTTTATTTCTTCATCGGTTTTTGTAATTTTTGTGCATTGTTATGTACTAAAATGCCTGAACACAAATGCAAAAATCCTATCTATACTAGTACTAAACAGAACCTCAAACCGTAAATTTCAGAAAAAGATTTGTTGCAACCCAAAAACATAAAACAGATAAGTACTTACAATAAATTGAAGTCGAAAAAGTTCAGATCGCAGTACCTTTCCAGGTTTTAAATAAACCGCCAAAACACTCGTTAAAAACCGGAACGGCAGTTCGGCATCCTTCGCAACGCCGCAAATTCCTCCTTCTTCCTCTGTTCGCAGCATTGACTTTGTCCGCAGACGCTAGTCGGAATTCGGAAACTCAAACGACAGAGTGACTGACCCGATGGTGAGCAAAGCAATTTTATTTCAGCAAGGGCTTTGTGCGTTTGTGTTAAGTTCGTGGTTTGTGTGGTATGCCATAAATTTGTTTTTTAGGTAAGTTTAAGTAATATTAATTTTAAAGTTAGAACTATTATTATATTATTAATCCAATGTTGTGTGATTATATGCTAACATGTTTTACTGTTGAGTGTTCAACGCGGCCGGCCGCGGTGGTTTGTTAAGAATTTCAAGATGGCTGCATGAGCGCATAGATGGTTGGTGTTCCTGAAGTTTCCGACAATTTATTTGACAAAGAAAGTCCTCGTGTAAAACGATCAACAATTTGGCAATTTCTTGACGAATAAATTGCACAATTTCTTGGCCAAGAAATTGACGAGAGATATCCCGTGTAATACAGGCTTAAGCTTAAAATAATTGTTTGTTTGTCGATTATTTATTGTGAAACCGTTTTTGAATACTTTTGTTTTTAGCTTTGACAGTTGACACAAACAGCTGATTGTTTTAAATTATTTTTATTTTTGCGAAGAAAATAGGTAGTATACAGGTTGCATTTAAAAACTTATTGGAAAAAATGTATTATCATGGCATAAATGCAAGTACTTATACTCTGAATATTCCTTTCAGTTGGAAAATGGACATACTGGTAGTGGAAAAATGGAAGAGCACGTTTCCGCTCAGGAAATTAGACAATAACAGCACAACCGTTAATCAGTCTATAGGTGATTGGCCAATCTTAAAACACCGAGAAGCTTATACTTTGGTTTGTAAAACTAATAATGTACATTATGTATCAATCTATAATTTAATTTTTTTTTTTTTAGATTGACAGTGACTTCAAAGATTTATATCCAATATGTACAATTTTGGTGCATACTCAACAAGACGTATGGAACCAGTTTTTTGAAAAATTTAAAATTGTTTCAAATGTTGACAATAAACCTAGTAATAAAAAGCGATCGTTGGTATTAATTATATCAACCTTCTGAAAAATGTTCCCTCGACAGTCCAAGAAGGTTTTCTCAACCTGGTAAAAATGTTACCTTAACACTTAACGATTGTTTCCTTAATAGTAAGAGAAGATTTCCTGAAACGCTTTAAAATGTTACTTTAACAGTTTAAGTTGGTTCCATTCACAGTTAAGGATGGCTTTATCAACCTCTTAAAAATGTTGGTTTAACATTTTGCGAAAGTTATCACAGCAGGGTAAGAACGTTAACTTAAGTTACTAAAAACGTTACCCCATCATTTAAAGGAGGTTGCCCCAAAATTTTGAGCAAGTTATTTCAACACTTTCAGAATGTTACTTTAAAACTGTAAAAATGTAAAATCAATCATTTTTACATGTCCCCATAACTACTGCCTTTTTGTTCAATGAATAGGTAATTCTTGTTCAACCAATAGATATACCACAACATTTTTTGATGATTCATTTAACTCTCAAAAACCATTGCTTGTATTTAACGTTTTAAAAAAATTGATTTAACGGTTAATTCGTTGGCTCAACAGTTTTTTTCTCTCGGTGTAGCCAATGGTAAATTTTCATCTTCGGAGTCAGATTCTAGCTGCTCGGCTTCGGAAGACGAAGAGACATCAGCTTCGGAAGATGAAGATAAATTTAAGTCGGGTATTCTTCCACATTTATTAATTATATTTAAATTGTATTTAACATAAACCAGTTTTCTGGATCGTGTTTTCTTAAATAACGGCGCTATAAAATTGATATATTTTGACCGAATTTGACCGGTCAAATACGTCATGGTCAATTGACCGCGGTCAATTGACCATGCCCAACTCTAATTATACCTGATCTCGAAGTTTCACCTCATTGGGATTTGATAGATACAATTTTTTGTGTTTTCATTACTGGGGGGTTTTCCTTTTCTAAAAAAGCTTCTAAGCGTATTTCCGGATTTGAAGGCTGTTTTGATATTATAGTTTTAGGTTATTCCTATAATCTTTTCGGAAATCCCCTTAACATTAACTATTGTAAGAAATGCTTGCTCCTCTTTCGTTTCTGTATTAGTTTTTACGTCGCGATTTTTAAGTTTTGAGATGGTATTAGTTACAAAGGTTTCAATATGTCAATATTAAGGTCTTCCGGATTGTTGCATGCAAACGTTAGATGCTTTGTGATAAAGAGTTTGAATTATGCCCTGTTTTATGAAGGTTGTATGATTCGATCCGTGATTAAGCTATTGCCCGGTGTGAATGGGTTCTCTTTCCATGGTAAATTTAATGGATTGTCTTATACCATTAATATGTTCCAAAAACCGTATCAGCTCTTCGTTGCTGTCTGTCCAGATAATAAGGGTATCATCAACATATCTAAGCCAAAGTTTAGGTTTAATCTTGGCAGTGTTAATAGCGTGTGACTCAAGCCATTCCATGTACAGGTTAGCCATTGCCATAGCCATGTATTTAAGACAGTAACCTTAAAGTTATAATTTAGTTTACACTTGAAAACGGTTAGAGATAATAAATAACTGAAACGTTGTGTTAAGTAACAAAATAAAGACAATGGAAGTACGACAAGGTAATTTTTTTGATATTACTTCATTGTCTACCACGTTCAAACAAACAAAACCAGATTTGTTTTAGTTCCTGTCTGAAAGGGTCAATTTAAAAAATTTTCTGAGCTCGGAATTTTATTTTCATTTATTATAAAATAACCGTTTATTAACATTACATCGTTTAAACTTTGGACAATGGGCCCACATTACCAGCTTCCATACCCATTACAATTTTATTAATTTCACATCAAAGAATAACCATAACGTTTTAAATTTCTAAAATCCATTTTCCAAACTGACACTATCAAATGATTAATAGTCTTTAAAATGAAATAAAACTTCAATTGTACTTGATTCCAAACGATTCTAGTGTCGCACTAACCAAAACATACAGGATTACGTTAGTAAGTCGTAAAGAAATATAACTATAGGGGGATATAGGGACGTTTTTTTTATTAAACTTTAAAGTCATCGTTCGGATACAATAAGTTTTATGGATTAAACTCGGAAAAAATGTGTCGTCTGCTTTCTAATAGCACCCTAATGGTCTTTGCAGAACAAAACAGGTAAAAATGGGGTAAAAAGGGTCCATTTTTTTGCCAGTGTTTGCTCTACCTTCTATTCAACAAATCGACAGAATCACAAGTGGATGGAGAACGGGGTTAAATGTTTAGATGTCGGGTTTATTTTTATGTTTAACTTTCTCACGTATCTTTTGTTTAAATTGCCAAAAGCTGCAGAAACAGTATAGACCAGGGCTGAAGCCTTTGAAAATGGTAAAAAGTGAAACAAAATAATAGTAGAATAAAACCCATTGGAAAAGGAAGAGAATATAACAAAAATGAAAGGAACAATAAATTACGGGCGATCCGAGGTCGGGAAGTGGGGGGAGTGAGTTTTTAAGGTTAGAAAACGATTTATCTCGATTTACGGCAAAACTACAAGTCCTATGGAAAAACGTTAAATGGCAAAGTTGTAGGTAATAAAAAGATCTACAACTTTCGTATTTTCACTTTTTTCACATAACCTCAAAATGTATGTGGAAAATTCAAATAATCAAGTTTTTGGTTTTTTATTTTTATCTTTTACAAAAAAATTTTTTTATACACGAAATTTGGTGAAAACTTACCTTTTTATGTCCCAAACACACTATAATTTTTTTGATTTAAAATATTTATTTTTTCACCTTATTTTGATTTAATATCGAAAAAGCACCCTAATTTTCAATCGAAAATTCTCACGTCAAAATATCTGCTTTTTTAAAAAAGTCGGTGGGCTTTTTGTTCGTTGAAATCTCTACTTTCTGATGGTTTAAAAAAAGATATACATTACTATGGTAAATGTGATGAAATCCCCTTTAAATCCTACCTTTAATTATATTTAGAACAACTATTTTCGCATATTTTTGCGATTTTTATGTTTTATGGATTTGTAATTTTTTTGTTTGTCAATGTAACATGGAATCTTACGTTTTTCGAGTAATTAAAGTATAAATAGCTCAAAATTGTACTTAATGATTAAAAAAAAAATTCGGATTCGAGTTTTTTTAGTTTCTTTGCATTTTTTGAGAATATTTACCATAGTAATGTATATTTTTTACACCATCCGAAAGTAGAGATTTCAACGAACAAAAAGCTCACCGACTTTTTTGAAAAAGCAGATATTTTGACGAGAGAATTTTCGATTGAAAATTAGGGTGCTTTTTCGATATTAAGTCAAAATAGGGTTAAAAAATAAATATTTTAAATCAAAAAAATTATAGTGTGGTTAGGACATAAAAAGGTAAGTTTTCACCAAATTTCGTGTATAAAAAAATTTTTTTGTAAAATATAAAAATAAAAATACCAAAAACTTGGTTATTTCAATTTTTCACATAAATTGAAAGGTTATGTGAAAAAGCGCAAATACAAAAGTTGTAAATCTTTTTATTATCTACAACTTTGCTATTTAACGTTTTTCCATAGGACTTGTAGTTTTGCCGGAAATCGAGATAAATCGTTTTCTACTCTTAAAAACTCACCCCTTTCCATTTCCCGACCTCGGATCGCCCGTAATTTATTTTTCCTTTAATTTTTGTTATATTCTCTTCCTTTTCCAATGGGTTTCATCCTACTATTATTTTTTTTGGTTTCAAAAATTATCGACCCTGATCTAGTAACGCTATACGAACATATTATATAATATTTTCAAGAAAGTTAAAAAATAGAAAAGCAAAAATCGGGTTTGTTCGTTCGAAATCCGTTTTACACCGGGTACCTACATGTTACGCATGATATTATTATTAGGTAATTTTTTTTGACCTTTCAACAAACCCAAACAACCTAACCCAGTATTCTCATCATAGATGGCGCGCGTCGATCGCTACGAAGTAACGGTCAGTTGGAATGATGCTGCCAACTCAAATTAGTATCGGCGTTGTGGTCTAGTGGTCAGTGCAGCGGCCTCACGGATCGAAGGTCCCGGGTTCGATCCCGGGGTCGGCAACGTCGATGTTAAAATTTGAAATCTGGTTTTAAGAGGTGCACCGTCTTTCGGAAGAGACGTTAAACTGTGGGTCCCGTGTCATGGATGTTGGCACGTTAAAAAACCCCACCCTCGACAAAGAGGGATTCGGCAAAATTACCAGATATTGTGTGACAAATTCCCAGGACGTCTATTCTCGAAATAAGCGAATGATCATTTCAAGAGAAGTGATTAGTTTTTCTCTTAAGAATGATTAAACTGTATTCTTGAAACTTAAAATGTCTATTCATTGCCATACGATGTGAGCATATGATGTGAATTGTCCCTTCTCGCGAGAGAGCATTCACTTCTCTTAAGTTGGAGAATAGGTAGCCTGGCGTCGGTGATTGGCCTCGTTGCGGAAATAGGCCGACGTAAAATTAAAAATTAAAAGAAAAAAAAAACTCAAATTAGTGGATGGCAATATATAAAAACTAAAACCCTGTTCGCACAGTGGTATTATGGGTAGTGTGCCGTTTATACAGCCTATTAAGTATTAAACTTATTTTATAGGAATGTGGTAGACTCTAATTTGAGGAAATTAAAAGCCGTTCTGACATGTTGTGTTGTAAACCTAGAAAAACAAAAAACCCCGAGCATGCAGCCATACTCTAGTAAGCCATTTATATATCCTAACACTAGTGACACCTTCGCCATTCCGTTTTCTTGTCAGTATTTCCATTATTTTTTGTTTTCTCCAAGAAAACGTGCAAATACAAGTCTTTGGGTAGCCATTACTCACAGTTTAAAATTTAATTGATAAACAAAACGAAATTTGGTTAAATTTGCCCATATTTTATTTTTTGCTTTTATTAATTCATAAATCCAACCTATTTTAACGTAAAATTGTAGGTATTTGTACTCCAAAGACCGGTATGTGGCCGATTTTTGGATATAAACGAAGAAATAACGAAATATTGATCAAAAAACGAAATGGCAAAGGCGTCACTAGAGTTTGCTTTTAATCCTACTCCTTATTAATTTATTAGCAACGCAACATGAGACCAATAATACCCGTTTTTTACAACAAATTATATTTCGAGTGTTTTTAACACAAGACAATCGCACCGTTAATATTTTTTGGCAATATAACTCAGCTGAGCAATTAAACGTTTTTCGCAAAAACTTTTGTTTCCAAAAATATAATATAGGTACCAAGACTTTTTCTCTTCGCAAATTATTCCGCTACATAAATCCGCATAAAAATGTGTAGCGTAAAGTTCCGTTATTTTTTCTGCCAGTCGACTTTTTTCACACGTAACTTTTCAACCCTTTTCTGCCTTGTCCCTTTAAAGATATATTACCATTACCTGCGTCTGATCACAGGTAGATTTTTTCTATCGTGATACATATGTTCCATTTGGCAATAGAAAAAAGGGGTAGGAAAACTAATAAATTTCCCATCGATATACAATAGGGTCTATCTGTCTGTTTGTAGATTCGCTTTTATTTTGTAATATGAATCTATAGCTTATGGACACAAAAAGATTATATAACGGATATTTTGTGTGAAATAGAGGTATCAATATTTGGGGTAAAAGTTTTAAAAAATGTTGTAATTTTCATAATATCTCTTATCACTTTACAAGGTCAGTTATTTTTTCAGACTGCCCCTCACCAGATATCTCGTAGGTACTACACTAAACTTATGGTAAACTTTTTAAAGATAGAGCTAAACTTGCGATTTCAGTCACTATTGTCTGTGAGTCTGTCCTATAAGCCTATTAAAAAAAGTAGACTGCCTAATACGCTGTATAATTAGTATAAATGGTCTATAATATTTCCGTAGAAATGGGGTTTTGGTTTTTATAGGTTGCCATCCACTAATTTGAGTTGGCAGCATCATTCCAACTGACTGTAACAAAGGTCAAAAAAACTATAACAACATTTCGACATCACAACAGTTCATCATAAACAATTTAAAAAATGTCTCTTCATAAGATATCTTAATAAAACAATGCACTTATTGAAATTCATTATCTGTTGAAAAATACATCCTCTGCCGCGCTTTTTTCACTATTAAAACAATTATGAACTAAACACAGTGGCATTGCAAATATCTATATTGTTTTGAAAGTTTATACAGTGTGACCAGTAAAGTCCGCATCATATGGGATTTTTTTTATTAACAGCTTTATTTGAAATTTGACTTCGGCATCAAGTTCTGCTTCGATCGAGATGAAAATTAAGCAAAAAATAGTAGTCACGTGATTCGCATTATCTGTCAATTTTTTTTTAAATAATTCAAAAGTGGGGTTATTTCTGAAAATATCGAGAAAAGTTTTTAGAAATTTTTTTTTAAATGCAGTTTCTAGTTCACATGCAAAATTTGATTTTTACCCACCACTAAAATTTATTTTCCACTTAATGAACACTTTACTGATGACACTGTGTTTATTTTTGTCTTAATATTAAGGTGTATTAGTTTCAGACACAAACTACGTTTTCAAAAATACTTATTTTATGAAGTTACCTTATACAGGGTCAAAAACAAATAAACTTTGCATCACATGCGACCAAATTTTAATAGCCCAATTTTGATTTTGTAGAAAAGCACACATTTAATATGGCGCTACTTTAAAGAAAATGTATCTGAAATAAAGCATTGTCAATGCTAAGAAGTTTTATGTAGGTCGCGCTGTGTCTTATTTTTCAAAAGTGGTGCAATTTACAAAATATGGGTAAAAATCAAAATTATCTTATGCGGCTGAAAATTTTGCATGTGGGCTAAAAACTGCATTTAAAAAAACTTTTTCCAATAACTTTTTTCGATACTTTAAGTCGATACTCTAAGGTGGGAGTATCAACATGCTTGCCAGCCTATAACCTATTTCGCGTAGATTTATTTATTTTTTCTAACTTTTACACCAAATTTAAATAAATTCAATATCGTCTTCATATTCTATAGGTAATAATTAACATGTTAAATAAATATCAAGGAATTTAATAAGTTATTTAAGGAGAATTATTGTATATCGAAAAATATCGGTTAAGATTTTTTTTAACATTGTTATGTCATTGTTCTTTCACTATACAATTCTTCCAAAATAAGCAATGAAATAAGTTGAAGGTTTTCAATAAATTGAATGAAGTTGATAATTCCACCCTAATAAAAAAAAATCCCATATGATGCGGACTTTACTGGTCACACTATATATAACAAAAATAAACACCACAACAATCTCGCGAACAAGTTAATAACAATGGAATTGATTGGCTCGTCGACTCGCCCTGTTTCGACGAGACTCGTGTTTTTAGTTGGCGTTAATATAATTTCAAATGGTTGCCAACTTTTTTCTAGGGGGAAAAAATAATTCCCCGACAAGGCAGCCTTTCTTAGAGATACTATTTTTGGCTGTCACCAAATCCCTAAAAGAATATAATAACTTTATTCGCATTACTCACACTGTATAAGGATCCCGAATAAGTTAAGGATCTTTAGTGGTTTCGCTCATAATGTCGATATTCGAAATATTCTGCAAACGTCCATTTAGGGTAGACAAGGGGTAAGTTTCTGTCGTTATCAGCCCCTAACGGGATGACCCGTCCGTCGTTGAAAATAGCCAGAATAGCCCCGAGCTAGCAATAACATTACGTGGTTATAGCTAACATTTGCATAGGGCGTCCATATCGGAAGTCTAGTAGTAATAAAACTTCGCCAAACGTCTGTTTTTGCATGTCTTGCATTTCCATCGCTTGTTATAGTTGGTTATAAAAACATTTTTTTGCTTTTATTTTTCTTTCGTCCCTTCTTTTTGCTTTTATTTTTCTTTGTTTCGGTCGATTACTTTTGTATCCTTATGTATTGTAGACCAGGGTTGAAGCCTTTGAAAATGGTAAAAAGTGAAAAAAAAATAATAGTACGATGAAACCCATTGGAAAAGGAAGAGAATATAACAAAAAGTCCTATGGGAAAACGTCAAACGGCAAAGTTGTAGGTAATAAAAAGATCTACAACATTTGTATTTACACTTTTTCACATAACCTCAAAATTTATGTGAAAAATTTAAATAACCAAGTTTTTGGTTTTTTATTTTTATCTTTTAGCCCACCGACTTTTTTTAAAAAGCAGTTATTTTGACGTGAGAATTTTCGATTGAAAATTAGGGTGCTTTTTCGATATCAAGTCAAAATAAGGTGAAAAAATAAATATTTTAAATCAAAAAAATTACAGCGTGTTTGGGACATAAAAAGGTAAGTTTTCACCAGATTTCGTGAAAAAAAAAAATTTTGGTGAAAGATAAAAATAAAAAACCAAAAACTTGGTTATTTGAATTTTTCACATAAATTTTAAGTTATAGTTATATACCAAATAAGACAAAAAACAAATCTATATTTATGGCATGATAATTTTAATTTAACACTTTTAAAAAATAATGCTTTATTTGTTGGCATCAAAATTTTTAATATATCTTAACATAGTATAAAACAAAGTCGCTGTCGCATCTGTCCCTAGCTATATGTGCTTAAATCTTTAAAACTACTCAACGGATTTTGAAGCGGTTTTTTTTTAATATATATAGTGATTCAAGAGGAAGGTTTTTATGTATAATGCATGCATAATATTGTAGAGAAACACTGATAAATTTAGAGGTGTGTTCAGGTTTGCATTTATAAATCTTGACATGATGGTGAACTCGCCTTATTATTATCATCAGAGGCGTATAATGCCTGGCATTGCAACGCAGGCCAGGTACACGCTAGTTACCTACTAATTTGAAAACTATGAGTTTTTTGGCATTTAAGAGAAAATTAAAATCATGGATTATGCAAAATTATATAAAGGTAAGCCAACTTATATATAGCTAATATAATAATAATACTAAATATTACTATTTCTCTATTATAATTTCTCCCTTAGGTATTTATAATTTTTTCCTTTTTTGGGTGAAATATTTTTGAATTACTTACTTATATTTTTAAATATATTTATGATGTGATTAAAATTAATAATCTAAATGGGTGTATATTTTTTATAACAAAATTGGACAGATTAACAAATCTATGGTTTTGTAATGATGCATTCATTGGATTTATTTTTATTAAAAAAAAACAATGTTATTGATTTTTATGATTATTGTAAAGAAACCTGCTAATAATTAAATAAAATGAATAACAAAAAGTATCAGACCCTAATCAAATGATTAGACACAATTAAATTAATTTGGCAAATTTAAAATGTTTCTCGGTTGATCTTTTTGTACATAAACGCTTCAATTTTTTAACCCTAGAGCCCATTAAAGAAATTTAAAAAACACTGAAGCTAGCAAATCCATATCCGTCGTCCCCAAAAGCAGCCGGTTATCCTGAGGGTATAAAAAGCGACATAAAATTAAAATAAGTGGACCGTATCGTATGACATTAGATCCCAGGACAGCGCGGACCGAGTGTGTCTGTGCTTTTAGCCACTGCCAATATTTTAAAATAAATAAGTTTAAGGGGACCTCGGAGGGCGAAATTACGCACTTTGTGCCATCCTAATCCTTATTTATAACTGTGCGGTGTGACTGACAGACTGACTTATTGCCGCGTAGAAAAAATATTGGCTTTCGCTTTAAACGGGTGGAAACGGAATTTTTACACATCGAGAGATTTAATAAAATTATTAAATTTTGTATTGATTTTTAAAAAGAGGGTCTGTTAGGAAATTTGATTGTACAGGGTGTCTGGAAAGATGCGTAATAGAACGTTTGACGACACACTCCTGATATAAAACCAGGTCGATTTAAGCCAACTCAGTTTACTCAGTTACCGTGCGAGCAGAAATTAGGTATTTGCATCAAAGAGGGCTTGTATTAAAAAACGTAGGGCTTGGTTTAGATCACAATGATATGGGGACGATATATCTAACCAAATCTAGGTTAAAATTTTGTCAAATTCATATTATGACATGATATGCCAAACTATAATGAGTAATAAAATAAGTTGACAAATACAAATTTATTTTTGTTGTTTACAAAATTAACAAAGTAAGAATATACAGAAAGAAAAAGAAAAATAATTACATAAATTGCTGAAATTGGCCACCGCCATGCTCCAAGCATAAATTCACACGTCTCTTCATATTTTCGAAAGTGTTGACCAGCATCTCTGGAGAAATGTTACCACATTCTTGGATAATTCTTTCTTGTAACTGTTCTAAATTTGCAACTTGTGTTTTAAAAATAGTGTTCTTTAACTGAGGAAAAACGAAGTAATCCATAAACGTTAAACAAGGTGATCTAGGTGGGAATTCAATGTCTGACCGAAAACTGATCAATCTGTCGTCGAAAAAATTGCGTAAGTAGTAAATAGTTCCGGCGGCTGTATGGGCGGTTGCACCGTCCTGTTAAAAATATCCAAAACGTAGTTCGTCGTCAAGTAATTTCTCCACAAATGGATTCTCTATACCGCTGTGCTGCAACTGTGTCATGAAAAAAAAATAGGACCAACAATTCTTCTTCGGGAGACAACTAACCAGACACCAATTTTTTGAGGGTGCAATGTGGAAAAATGGGGATTTTTACTACTCCACATTCGTGTATTCTGAGAATTCACATAACCGGAGAGGTGGAACCAGGCTTCATCCGAAAAAAATGTCAGGTCTAATAAATCATTTCCTTCCAATAAATTTTGGGTAAACCATTGAGAGTAATTCCTGCGTCTTTCAAAATCTGCGGCTTGTATTTCTTGGAATACTTGCACTTTATAGGGAAATAAATTTAGCTGCTTCTTAAGAATAGTCCTGCATGTTCCATAAGATCTTCGCACTTCTTGGGACAGGCGTCTTATACAATTTGTTGGCGTATTTTGCATTATTTCACGAACGTTTGCAACTTGTTTTGTGTTGTATAGAACCTGTTTCCCTAAACACAGCCACGGTTCTTTTCAGGCAATGATAAAAATCCCCAGCAATTAAAGCAACGTTAGGAAAATGTTCGTAAAAATCGTCCATGCACAAACCCGGATTGTATTGCCACTCACATTAACCCCGTTTCGAAAATACGCTTCAACCATGAATGTTTTGTGCTGTTCCGTAAAGCCCATTGTGTGAATTGTTCAAGAAATTGGAAAAATTAGCGATGAATCAAATTACTTGTAATGACTGTCAAAGATGACGGAATAACTGATTGATTGTCAATTCAGGTAGTCACTGACACCCAATAGGTATTAAGCTCTACGGCTAAGCATTACGTCCTTAGATGCAAGGCCCTCTTTGATGCAAATAATTTTGGCTCGCACGGTAGTATTAAATTTATTTCCTTTGGTCTATTGACTATTGACGCAAAGCGCGCGCTTTATATCCCATATAAAGAGGACGTCCCTTTTCCGAACAAAAAGCGTGGTCTCCTGGACTGACCCGTTCCCTGTTCGGTCATTTTTAACCCTCTTTCTGAGGCATGCGCCATCAAAAGGGTGCGTGCCTGACCGGCGGTCAGTTAACTGGACGGGCCCGTTTGATAAGATTATCTAAATGGCGTTGAGAATCGGCGACTGCAAACAAAAATTATTTATTATGTTGGGGGGTGTGCCGTAGATATTTAATTCAATTTTTTTTTCAATTTCAAAGGTTTTTATTACTTATTCCACATTTTACATATTATTTATTTTACAATACAATGTATAAGTGTATGATTCCTCCGGGTATTGTCTGTCAGGTTGTGTTCCTGTCAAGACTGCCCAGGATACGCACTGGCAACGCCGGTGGGGTTGTTCCAGTGGCGCAACCAGGGGGGGGGGGGGCTGCCGGGCTGCAGCCCCCCCTGAGCTTAGAATTTTAGCCTATTCGTTTAATTGCAAACCAATTTTTCATGTCACGCGAACTATTTTCGCATGTTTTTTGCGATCTCAATGTTTTATGGATTTGTAATTTTTTTGTTTATCAATGTAACATGGAATCTTACGTTTTTGAGTAATTAAAGTATACATTTTAATAAATAGCTCAAAATTGGAGTACATAATGATTAAAAAAAAATTTCGGATTCGGGTTTTTTCCGTTTTTTCGCATTTTTTGAGAACATTTACCATAGTAATGTATATATTTTTTTACACTTTCAGAAAGTGGAGATTTCAACGAACAAAAAGCCCACCGACTTTTTTAAAATAGCAGATATTGAGAATTTTCGATTGAAAATAAGGGTGCTTTTTCGATATTAAGTCAAAATAAGGTGAAAAAATAAATATTTTAAATCAAAATAATTACAGTGTGTTGGGGACATAAAAAGGTAAGTTATCACCAAATTTCGTAAAAACATAATTTTTTTTGTAAAAGATAAAAATAAAAAAACAAAAACTTGGTTATTTGAATTTTTCACATAAATTTTGAGGCAACGTGAAAAAAGTGTTAATACAAACGTTGTAGATCTTTTTATTACCTACAACTGTGCCATTTAACGTTTTTCCATAGGACTTGTAGTTTTCCCGGAAATCGAGATAAATCGTTTTCTAGCCTTAAAAACTCACCCCCTTCCACTTCCCGACCTCGGATTGCCCGTAAATTATTTTTTCTTTTATTTTTGTTATATTCTCTTTCTTTTTCAATGGGTTTCATCCTACTATTATTTTTTTTGTTTCAAAAATTATCGACCCTGGTCTACCTATTGATATTACCGTGGAAGAAATTCTGGACGAAATGGCAAAAACAAAACGAAGAATTTTACTTTAATATTAGTATTATTAGTGATTACTTACAACTTATTGTATAAGGTTTTTGTTTTGTTTTAGTATAATTATGATTAATATATGCGTTACTTATTTTAAATACATTTTTACTAATTAAAATAAAATCTCTAAATTTTTTTTTCATAAATATTTCGTTAGGGCTAGCGGCGTATTATTGCAGAAGTTTTAGGGGGCTGTCGCTCTCGTCAATCATACGTATTTTACCCAAAAAAGGGCGTGGCACCCAAAAAATTTTTCGCCTGCGGCGCAGAAGACCGCCTTCGGCGCAAGAAGTTAAAGCCCCCCCCGAACAAAATTTCTGGTTGCGCCACTGGGTTGTTCTTAGCCCTTTGGTAAAATATAATAATTTACGGATACAGTTAGGATTGGTCGGTTCCGTAATCCTCTACCGCCATGAAAGAGTTCAATTTCTATTTAATGAAAAATTTGAAAGTGTTTATTTAAAAAGTTTAATTGAAAAATTTTACGATATTTAATAATCAATGATGGTATTTGATCTAGAATTTTTAGTATATATATTTTTAGGATCAATATTAGGTCCATTATTATTCTTAATTTACATTAATTCCACTTCCAAATTGAACTTAAAGCTATTTGCAGATGATACCATGCTGAAACTGTCGTAGAAATGTATTTTCATATTAATAATGATTTAAAAATACTTTTATTGGCTTTAATCAAATAAACTTACGGTGAATCTTACAAAATCTTCTTTTATGTTTATAACTAAAAATAAAATAAATTCCATCATTAACCCCTTAACACTTAATAATGAAAATATTCAATATTCAAAAACGACAAAATTTTTACGATTAGTTTTAGACGAAAATTTAAATTGGAAATGCCATATCCAGTATATTATCAACTAGAAATCTCCTTTGGTATCTGTTTTGTAAAGAGCTAGATATTTCATTCCTTTGAAATACTTAAAAAATATATATTTTTCATTATTATATTCAAAATTACAATACTTAGCTTCTGTATGGGGATCTGCTTGTTTATCAAACTTACAACCATTACAAAAATTGCAAAATAAAGTTACTAAATGTATACACAAATTACCACATTTAGAACCAACTGTCAATCTATATAGACCGAAGGGGTATTTATACGTTCAAAACATTTATAATTAAAAATTTGTATTCTAATTCACTGTATTATTTTAAAAGAAAAAAAAATCAAATAACACTTCAGGAAAATAAGACATTACATTCCTTATTAAATCGTTGTGATAAAACTTGGAATATTGTATAGGTACTGTATAATATAATCATAAGATTTTAATGCGATAGAAGAGATTTTTGGAAATTATTATAGCATTAATCAAAATACAATTGGGAATTAGTAAAACCCATTCTAAACCGTAAAAATCTGATAAAAAAAACAACATCATATACTCCGATTTCTTCCCGCAACATAAATTATTAAAAATTCTAACCAAATATGCAAGCTGGAGGATTTACGTTAACCAAAAGGAGCAAAAAAAGCAAAACGATATATCAAAAATCTTTCATACAAACGTTCTCGATGATACGTCATTGTAAAACGCATAATATTTCAAAGTCCGCCCGAGTATTTTCAGCAATATTTCATTGGTCCACCATAACGAGGCCCTACGTATGTTTATTTCAAAGGGCCGTTTGGTCCTACAGGCTGAAAATCTTGGATTTAAAACACAGTGCTTGAATGTAAATTAAAATTGCTAAAAAACACTGATCGGGATATCTAAAGCGACATGTGATCTCTTGAAAGAAAAAATTAGAGTAGTTATCGCAAATATCCCAATACAGCAACTTAGGAACTGTTATCGAGAATTCAGATGTCGAGTGATTTATCCAATAGAAAAACTGGAGTTAATGCTACCATAGAATGGTTAATAGCCATTATTGCTCCGAATCTTCATACAGTAATTATCAAATTCGATTGGGGTGTAATCTGGTTTTATATACTGTATTAGTTCCGACTGGCAGTTGTAATGAAACTTGACATTAAGCATAATAATATTTGCTTGCTACGGGTAATAGAGCATATACTTACCACTAAAAATCAGTACTGTAGTTCTCAAAAATATAAATAGCTTTTAGTGTAATATTGTTCTTGTCGATTAACATTATATATGATTATCTATTATGCAACATGGTTTACTGATGCGGACTTTACTGGTGACACTGTATACAAATTAATAGGAGCTAAAGCTTGTATGGTTTGTTAAATAATAAATTTAGGTATCTACTACTTATAATAAGCGTTTCAAAAAAATCACTGGTCCAAAACGGAAAAGCCTCCAACATTTCTAGGCCTTAGTAAACCGCGTATGTTTATTTGCATAAAGTATATGTTTCTTTGAGAAAAATACACCCACTCAGCTTTCCACAAAGTAGGCTGCGCTGCATTTGCTATACATCACCATCACCCTGAAATTGATGGCCAGGAAAAAAGACTGTCAAAATCTCGCACTCTTCGAGTAATGCACAAATTTGTTGTTATTTATTTATCGGGCGAAACCGTTACGTGTTTAAGTGGCGTAATTTATTTTCTAAAAAGAAAATAAGCTGACGTTTCAATGGTTATATATTATTCCAAAATGTTTTTTGTGTATTTACAATACAAGCAGGGGGCTGGCATTTATAATATAAAGTGAATAATGGTATGTCTGCATCTATACCGTGTCCATTTCATCTTGAGAAAAATGATAGCACACCCATTTTACGCACAGGGCACTTTTTCTGCATCATTTTATGACATTAGAAGTGAGGTTAGAGGTAAACTTCAAAAACTCGCATCGATAGTTTATAGTTGTAAACGGGCTCCAATTTATTTTTAAATGCTTACATCTTGGAAAGTATTGATAGAGAGAATTTAGAACGAAAATTTAGTACCGTGCGAGCAAAAATTATTTGCATCAAAGAGGGCCTTGCATCTAAGGACTTAATGCTTAGCCGTTAAGCTTAATACCTGTTGGGTGTCAGTAACTACCTGAATTAACAATCAATCAGTTATTTCGTAATCTTTGACAGACGTTACAAGTAATTTGATTCATCGCTAATTTTTCCAATTTCTTGAACAATTCACCCAATGGAATTTACGGAACAGCACAAAACATTCATGGTTGAAGCGTATTTTCGAAACGGGGTTAGAGTAAATGGTGAGTGGCAATATAATCCGGGTTTGTGCATGGACGATTTTCACGAACATTTTTCTAACGTTCCTTTTATTGCTGGGGATTTTTATCATTGCCTAAAAAGAACGTTGGCTGTGTTTAGGGAAACAGGTTCTATACAACACAAAAAAGGAGCAGGAAGACCATCTTTAAGAACAGAAGAACTTGTTGCAAACGTTCGTGAAATAATGCAAAATACGCCAACAAATTGTATAAGACGCCTGTCCCAAGAAGTGGGAAGATCTTATAGAGCATGCAGGACTATTCTTAAGAAGCAGCTAAATTTATTTCCTTATAAAGTGCAAGTATTCCAAGAAATACTAGCCGCAGATTTTGAAAGACGCAGGAATTACTCTCAATGGAACAAACCCGAACAAACCCAAAATTTATTGGAAAGAAATGGCCAATTTCAGCAATTTATGTAATTATTTTTCTTTTTCTTTCTGTATATTAATACTTTGTTAATTTTGTAAACAACAAAAATATATTTGTTTGTTTGTTGTTGATTAATAGATGTGTTTTGGACTTCCATTGCCTTTAGTTTTTTATATCACAACGTTTCAACTGGTAAGTATCTCCAGTCGTCTATTACTCAAAAATATATTTGTTTTTGTCTACTTATTTTATCACTCATTAGTTTGGCATATCATTTCATAATATGAATTTGACAAAATTTTGACCTAGATTTGGTTAGATATATCGTCACCATATCATTGTGATCTAAACGAAGCCCTACGTTTTTTAATCCAAGCCCTCTTTGATGCAAATGATTTTGGCTCGCACGGTATATAGGTAATAGATGACAATGAGCTTTTACTTAAATTACCTTGGTCTTTGGTTCCATAACTCATAAGGACTTGCAAATGCAAATCCCTGAACAGCTATAGATTAGTGAAATTTCCCTCTATTATTTTACAAAATCAATAATTTTATTTAATAATATTTATAAGTAATTTTTTTCTTTCTTTTCATACAGGGTGGCCCTTTAGTGTGGCAAAGTACAATAGCTCCGTTACTATTTCAAATACATTAAAAATATTTATACAAAAGTTAAAGGGCAGTAAGTGACTTATAACGTAAAATTATTTTTAACTCTATAGGGTGGCTCAAAAAAGCGGAACAATAAAAAATGTACTTTTTTCAAATGGAACACCCTGTATATTTTTTAATTTTTAAATTCCACATAAAATTATAATTATTTTTCATTAAATACATTATTAGTCTATACTTTATAGTTTCCGAGATATTGACTGTTGAAAAGTGACATTTTTAAACTTTGACAGCTTCTAGCTTTCTAACAGTACGTCTTAGAGCAAAACGGCTTACATGTCCCTATCTTTAATTTTTATTATCTTCCCAAAAAAATCAACTTCCGGTTAAACCGGATGTTACTCGAAAGCAGGAAATATAGTTGTTCCGGTTTAACTGGAAGTTGATTTTTTTGGGAAGATAATAAAAATTGAAGATAGAGACATGTAAGCCGTTTTGCTCTAAGACGTACTGTTAGAAAGTTAGAAGCTGTCAAAGTTCAAAAATGTCACTTTTCAAGAGTCAATATCTCGGAAACTATAAAGTATAGACTTATAATGTATTTAATAAAAAATAATTATAATTCTATGTAGAATTTAAAAATGAAAAAATATACAGGGTGTTCCATTTGAAAAAAGTACATTTTTTCTTGTTCCGCTTTTTTGAGCCACCCTATAGAGTTAAAAATAATTTTACGTTATAAGTCACTTACTGCCCTTCAACTTTTGTATTAATATTTTTAATGTATTTGAAATAGTAACGGAGCTATTGTACTTTGCCACACTAAAGGGCCACCCTGTATAATAAATATGTTAAGAGTCTTCACCAATTCATTATTTTTCTACCGAAAACCAAAATAAATACATTGTAAAATAAGCTCCATCCGAAATCTCCCGATATGAAGGGCCACCTTCGATATAGAAAAGGGCAAGTTATGTAGCGTAAAAAAATGAAAAAAAAAACGGGGTAGCTTAATATGCTGCGTCAGACCAGTGCAGAAAAACCCTAAAAGAATGACTGGTTATATTTTTTCTTCGCGTCATATCGGCGGCGTTCCTCGACGGTCAGATTGATGAAACTTTTTTAAAACCTACAAGAAATAGTAAAAATAAACCTCCCTTTAAATCGAACTGACAAACGTTGACAATAGATAATAAATGATAGGGTTTGGCAGGGTTTTTTACTAGCCTCTGATACACAAAAGTTTAAGGTAACCCTAAAATATAATATTAATGGTCATGGCGTTTCATATCCCAATAATATATTAGACGGATTTTGATATATACGTCTAAGACAAAAAAGAAAAGTTTGCGTATTAAATGCAACTAAAAAATGTTTGATACTCGTTAAAAGCGTTATTAAAGTTGTATATTATTTTTATATATTGCAAAATATATATAAGATTTAAGCATGTTAAGTCAACTTTCTCTAGATCACAATCTAAGGTTAAATCCATTGAAGTCATCCTTGATGCTTTTTGGGAATAAGAACAAAATTGACTTTTTGAATGGTAATATCAATATAGTTATTGATGGTGTTAGGCTCCCCGTAGTTTTAACAGCTAAAAATCTTAGTATAATCCTGGATACTGAACTAAGGTTTAGGAAGTATGTCAAAAAACTAATTCAAAAGTCATATATTATGTCTTTAAGAGTATTAGGCAACAAGCGTCATGTCCTAAATTTTAAATTACGTAAAATGCTGTGTGAGAGTCTCGTTTTATCCAGCTTTAACTACTGTGATTTAATTTATGGGACATGCCTTGATGTAGCAGATAGGAATAGGATACAAAGGGTACAGCTCACGCCTTATTTAGGGACTTCGAAAATTTGATCATATTTCTCATACGTTTAAAAATCTCAAGTGGCTAATAATGAACAACCGTAGAACTTTCCATTTGGGGAATTTTTTGATTAAAACTCTAAATAATCCGGCTCTGCCTCTTTCTTTAAAAAGTAGGTTTGTATTTCGTGAAAATATACATTCCCGTGACATGAGATTTCCTAACAGGTTGACGGTGCCTCAGCATCAGAGTGCCATGTTTCAGAGATCATTTACCTACAACTCTGTTAAATTGTACAACTCCTTACCTAATGAACTGGTTTTTCTTGATAGTAACAAATTCAAATTGAAATATAAAAAAATCTACTCAGTTTTCAAAATGAACAACTTTGTTAATTATTTTTGTTAAATTATTATTGTTATCAATGTTTTGCAGGTCATTCTGCGAATCATGCAATTGTCGTCTTCTCCATCCGGTTAGAATGTAGCATATTTTTTTATTTCTCCTTTCTATGATATTTATATAATATCTGTACATTCATAATTCTTTATATTATATTTTTTTATTATTATTTTAGCAAGCACTGTGGGGTTCAGTAGAGTAGCCTTTGTGGCTAGACTGCGCCCCGCTTTTGCTTGTCTGCCTATTATTATTAGCCTTTGTAATTGTTTTCTTTGTTTATCATAATAAAAGACGTTTATTATTATTATTATTATAAGTGAAAAATAATCGACATCTCGAACCCTTATATTATGTATATTTCATTTCCCCATTAAAATATTCCCCGTAACTAAATTTTAATATAACCCGTTCAATACATTTATCATCTCCAAGATCCTTTCCATAATCGACCAAAACCTCAAAATCTACGATCCAGGCCTTTACCTGGAATACGTTTATTCCAGTCTAAGTTGACCAAACTGCCCCCCCTCACCCCTTTCAAGGGGGGAGCGGTCCTTTGTGCTCGTTAACAAGCGGGTCTGCGGTAGCGTGGCCAAAGAAAAGGGCTTTCATTAATGTAAAGTAGGATTGATTCTCGGAGTATCTACCTTGCCGCTCTGGAGACGATCTACGTGTGCCAGAGATTCGGACAAACTGCACGACGTTTATTATTTTTAAAAAACCTATAAAAATTATAACATATAACAACTAACATTAACTAGTGGTAACAATAACACACTAGTTGGCACAAAAAGATTTTTTGAAATGACTTTTAAAAGCCAAATAGTTTTTAGTAGAAAGTATTTCACGTCTAAATATATTATTAAATTCGCTAAAAGTAAATAAATTAAAATTAAATATTTCAAAAACTAAATGTATGGTTATGGCCGTTATGGATAATAGGTAATTTAAATTGTCAAAATATGAATGTTGTAATTGATGGTGAAAAATTGGAATTAGTAAACAGTTTTAAATATTTAGGGATAATCATTGATTCAAAATTAAATTTTTTAAATTATTTTGAAAGTATTATATCAAAGAATGCCGGAAGTAGGTTATTTTAAAAGAATCAGTTCCAATTATTTAAGTTTGTTTTCTAAAAAACTGTATTTAATATTACCACATTTTCTTTAATGTTCTTCCATTTTATATTGTGCTTGTGAGGAAATATTTGATAAATTACAAATTTTACAAAATAAGGCAATGCCGATGATTTTAATTTGTGACAAATATACAAAAATTAATTTTATGTTGAAAAATTTAGATTGGTTGAATGTCAGAAATTTAAATTTTTATTTATTATGTATCTTTATACATAAAATTAAAAATAATTCATTGCCTGGTTGTTTAAAAAAAATTTGTTCTTTTAATTATGACCATCATAATTATAAAACAAGAACTAATCAAAAATTTTATGTGGATAGAGTATCTAAAACATTAGCTTACAAATCTATTTTTTTATAAAAGTTTGATAGAATATAATAATTTGGAAAATTCTATTAAATCTCAAAAATCATTAAAACTGTTTAAAAAAACTTTAAAATTACATTGAAATAAAAAACAAAATGATACGTAATATTTGATACAATTTGCAAAATGTTTAACTTTTCTGTCTGTTTTTGTTAAAAGAAAGTTGCGTTTTAAAATTTAAAAATAAATCTATAAAAATGTGTTAAAAAAGAGGTATTAAAAAATATTTAATTGTAGCTTTTTGCTAAATAAAACATGTTACTACTACTACAAATAAAACAATTTAAATGAATTTTTGAAGGCTAGTCAAGAATCTTATACAATTATTTTGTTATATTTGTAACTTTAGTAGGTTTTTATAATCTATTTTTTATGATATATTATAACATCACCATAATCTAAACCACTTAAATAATACACACAGTACAATTTCAAATTATATAAAATTTGAAGTATTTTATTTTATGTTTTTATATGAGCTTCAAAGGTCAAATATTGATCAAAAATGATGTCTAGCGGATGCTGCCAACGGTATCGCATAATTATTAATAATCATTTTAAAATCAGTGTTGATTATTATTTTTGAAGGAATATACTTTGGACCGATTAAAAGTAAACTTGTTTTGTTTTCATTAAGTTTGAAGCCATGATCCTTTACTACTTTGGAAACATTAGAAAGATCCTTATTTATCAATGAAATCCAATGCAGAAGATTATTATTTCTTATTTTGTGATATATTTGTTTATCATCACAAAAGCTATGTATACATAATCAAAGTTATTAAAAGAACGCATTTTTATGTTAAATATTTTTGGTTGGGAAATCGATTTTTAGGAATATGACTCACATTTTATTTAAACGTTTTCATAATCAACGAGATATGACCCACCTTTTTTATTGGTAGTCGAATATTTATTTTATACTTTCTAATATATTTTATATTTAATTTATCCTGCTGCTTTTCTGCTATAAATTACAATGCTAGATACGATATACTATATTTTCAGATTCTTGTACCAGTAATTTAAACAAACCTTATTGATCCTTTCCCTCTGATTTAGTATAAATATATAAAGTTTTTATGTAACCCATGCGGTTTGTCTCTTCCAGGCAATTGCTGCCCCTCGGCCGTCCGGGAAAGCCGGACAGTGCGCGCGCATCTGACCAGCCGGACACTGATCAATAATAAGAAGATTGCAAAGTAAGCAAAGATTCACCCGGACCACGGTCGTTATGGCTGCCCACCTACGGGGGTGGAAAAGGAACGGCAGGAGGGGGAGGATAAGGCAGTCACGGCGGGGGTGAGTGGACGGGCGAGATAAGGCGGCCTGCTGCCTCTGGGGTTAATTTTGTCTTCTGTAATATTTTAGGTTTTTGCGGTTTGCGTGTTATGGAACTAGTGGAAATTGAAAAAGGGGCTAGATCTAAACTAAAAATTATTTAAGAACAGTTGATTATATACTGGGTGCCAGACTGGTCGCGGGAAATCTGGTGTAAATATTGTTACCCTCAAATATTGACTGCCCTAATAATTTTACATCAAAATTGTATAAGATTTTTTTGAAGGTACTTGTATGATGCAGTCGCACACCAAATTGTATTATTTTTTAATAAGCGAATTAAAAGTTATTTATAAAAAACTTAAAAAACGTAAAATTCTTGAAAATTGAATGAGGCTCTGATTCATAACACCTCATCTAAACCACCAATAATAATTATGGTAATGTAAAATGTTACTAGACGTTTTAATTTTTATTACTTTTAATATATTTCACAGTATTTAATGATATAATAATGATGGAAGAACACAAGAAGATAATGCAGATTTAGTAGTTTTACTCCATGTAGAAGAAAATAATGGAATTAGCACCAGGCTTCTTGGCAAAACTGTATAACTCCACAGTGTCTACAGTACTGCACAAATTACATAAGGACTAATAATATCCATTTGTATAAAAATCAACAACAGAAAATGAGGAAAGGTACCGTGCGAGCAAAAATTATTTGCATCAAAAAAGGCTTGGATTAAAAAACGTAGGGCTTGGTTTAGATCACAATGATATGGGGACGATATTATATCTAACCAAATCTAGGTTAAAATTTTGTCAAATTCATATTATTAAATGATATGCCAAACTAATGAGTAATAAAATAAGTAGACAAATACAAATTTATTTTTGTTGTTTACAAAATTATATTAATAAATAAGAATATACAGAAAGAAAAAGAAAAATAATTGCATAAATTGCTGAAATTGGCGAACGCCATGATTCAAGCATAAATTCACACGTTTCTTCATATTTTCGAAAGTGTAACAATAAGTGCAACGAACGTTTGCGAAAAGTTCTTCTGTTCTTACAGATGGTCTTCCTGCTCCTTTTTTGTGTTGTTTAGAACCTGTTTCCCTATACACAGCCACGGTTCTTTTCAGGCAATGATAAAAATCCCAAGCAATAAAAGCAACGTTAGAAAAATGTTCGTGAAAATCGTCCATGCACAAACCCGGATTGTATTGTCACTAACCATTTACTCTAACTCCGTTTCGAAAATACGCTTCAACCATGAATGTTTTGTGCTGTAAATTCCATTGTGTGAATTGTTCAACAAATTGGAAAAATTAACGATGAATCAAATTACTTGTAACGACTGTCAAAGATAACGGAATAACTGATTGATTGTTAATTCAGGTAGTTACTGACACCCAACAGGTATTAAGCTCTACGGCTAAGCATTACGTCCTTAGATGCAAGGCCCTCTTTGATGCAAATAATTTTTGCTCGCACGGTTTTAAAATATGAAGAGCCAATTTTTGTTTTAAATTTATGGAAAGGGTAAATAAGAATAGGGAATTCTCACCCAATGTTTGTTTTACCGACGAATGCACCTTTATATTATTAAATAATTAACCAAATGTTCAAAATGGTAAATATTGGAGTACAAGAAATGAACACAGATGTGTACAAACAATGATTCAATACCTTCGAAAGGTAAATGTTTGGGCGGACATGTTTGGAAGTCGGCTTATTGGACCTTTATTTTGGAATCGAATTTGGGAAGAAAGGGAAAATTTTTTGAAACTTTTACAAAATCAAATTGGACCTGCATTAAGAGCAGGCGCTCCTGAGAATGAAGATATTTGATGTCAAATGGACGGTTATCCTGCGCACAACGAACAACGCACTAGAAATACGAGAATATGTCCCAAACGTTTTCGATGATGGACGCACATTGGGATTAAATTACACCATAAATTGGTCAGCTAGGTCTCCTAATCGTTCACCCAGCTTTAAAAATGTAATAATTATGATAGATTATCATTTAAATATTCAACTTGAAGAAATAGTCCATACTTTAAATGGAGTTTAAAAGGAAAAGAAATAGGGCACTTTAAGTCTTCCTCCACTGGTATATTAAAATAAATTTTAAGTTTTATTGAAGGGTAAATTCTCTACATGTTTCGAATGTATATACATACATTCATCATCAGAAGAATAGAATAAGGAATATAAGAAATACAATAAGTGCGAACAGTCCAAACGGAGCTACAATAAGATGATGGAAAGAACAAGTAAGTGATAAACTTAACGAGAGGCTATTCGTGAAGTATTGGTAGAGACTAAGTTATAAAAGTATCCAGTAAGCTACGAGTATGTGTCATATTAGTGAGACAGCACCATAAGTATGAGGAGAGAAGAATATTTACAATTGGAATAGTAGATGTTGCAAAAAGTTTTTTTAAATAAGGAGTAACTGAGAAGTCACATAGTAATGAACCAGTAACGTAAGTGTGAGGAGAGAAGAATATTTAAAATTGGCTTTTTTTTTTAATATAAACTGGAAGATTATTTTAAAAAGGTTTAAAAATTAATAATATCATACATTTTTTACAATACATGGAGGAATAGGTAAAAGTATTATATATGAAAGTCTTATAACTAATATAAGGTATGTATTAAACAACCTAATATAAAAATTAAAGTAATAAAATTGTTAAAAATTTCTATAAGATAAACAAAGGTCTACATGAGTCTCAAGATATTGCATTAAAATACCTGATAACTATTTTTTGTAACTCTACAAGCCTGTTAATTTACATTAGAGATACAAGTCAGTGGCGTAGAAAAACTAAGTGCCCCCCGTGCAAACTTTTTCAGGTGCCCCCTCTCTATAACAAATGGAAAATAATAATTCTTATTTTCATTACTATTAGGTTCAGTTTTATGAATTTTTGAATTCGTTAATCGTGTAATAATTTAATTAGGCTTAAACCCACATTATGTGTTGAGTAGGTACCTACTATTTAGGTAGCAAACAATTCGAATTTATTTTATAATTTTAGGTAGACTTCCAGCAAACACGATGCAAAATCAAAATTTTAAAACACCACTTATATTGTTGCTTACCATGTATGGTAGTAACGGATGTAGCAGTGATCGAGCCTCATAGACTCCAAAAGTCAGAAAACACATGAACACTCAACAAGTCTGCACAAACATTACAAGGTATTACCTATTCAAAACGACCAGATCGTCGAGAGTGTTTTTTTGCGTTTATAATTTCATCGATATTGAATGTTTTATAACTCGTATTCGATACTGATTAAGGATAAATCCGAAAGGCGTTGTTGTCCCATGGTGTTGCGTAAATGGGTTTTTACTATTTTAAGTTTGGAAAAAGATTGTTCCGCTGATGCCACACTAACTGATAAAGTTTTAAATAACAGCACTGCACATCTGGAAAATTTGAAGAACACATTTTTTATTAATAAATGATTCGCAAGTTCATACATTGTTTTTAATTTTGAAATGCTATCTCCAAGTCCCTTTCTAAGGATTAAAATTTGACTAGGAAAGTCAATGGACAAGTTTTTATGGTATATTGTTTGTAAATTCCACGCTTTTACGTATAATTCTTCTTCACTTAACGAAGTTAAATTCTCAGGACATAAAAAATTAAATTAATTATGAAATGAAATACCTATGAAAAGCAAGGCTGGCAGCAAGTTCATGCGATGCAATTACAAGGTCATTTTTATGAGTAAAATGGCATTAACTAATTGAAAAGTCGTCAAGGCGTATGCTTGCAGGCAATTTTGCTTGCATTTGCACCTAATGTAAACAGGCCAAAAAGGGATTCTATCAAAGCAAAATAAACATTTCGAAGAATTGCATCATCTACTTCATAAGAAAGTACTCTGAGGGCATAACAACCTGAAGTCTATTTTCCACATCATTTTTTATACGTTCACTAAAAGAAAGATTTGTAGAAATGTAAATTATAAACATACATAGTAAATTTACCACTACGTTAATAATAATATGTAAATTATTGGATATATTTGATACTACTATATTTTTTTCTGTGTATTTTCACTGTCCTTTATTTTTGTTTAAAACTCACTTAAATAATTAAACTCTCCATAAATCGTATTGATCCACTGAATCCCAATTTAATCCCGGAAAATCTGGACCCATCGTCCCAACATGGCCGCTATCAATAATAAATGGCATTATGCGGCCCACCCCCTATGACTAATTATTGTCCGAGGGTGACGTGTCCACCCCGATACAACCTGCTTTTATTTAAACCCCCGTTTTTTTTATTTGCCCCACGCCAGTTTGTTTGATTAAGCATCGTCGGCCATACTGAATTTTTAAATTGGCTAGATTGGAACTGACGGAATCAAGATTTATTTTCTCGGAGATTTTATTTATTTTTAATATTTCTGGCTTAACTTGCTCCTTTTTATTGAAGGATGTGATAATGGCAATCTTTTTCGCCATACGCTCACCCAGTATACAGTGTGACCAGTAAAGTCCGCATCATATGGGATTTTTTTTTATTAATAGCTTTATTCAAAATTTGACTTTGGCATTAAGTTCTGTTTCGATCGAGTTTTTTCCAAAAAATAATTCAAAAGTGGGGTTATTTCTGAAAATATCGAAAAATTTATTAAAAAAATTTTTTTTTAATTAGGTTCTAGGCCACATGACAAATTTCAGCTGCATAAGATAATTTTGATTTTTTACCCATATTTTATAAATTGCACCACTGTTGCAAAATAAGACTCGACGCAACCTACATAAAACTTCTTAGTTTTGACAATGCTTTATTTCAGTAGGGCCATATTAAATGTGTATTTTTCTACAAAATCAAAATTGTGCTATTAAAATTTGGCCGCATGTGATGCAAAGTTTATTTGTTTTTGACCCTGTATATAAGGTAACTTCACAAAATAAGTATTTTTGAAAACGTAGTTTGTGTCTGAAAGTAAAAAAATAAAAAATAAAATAAAGGGGTTTTAAATTAAATCGTTAAAAATAGATAAACTTTACGTTAAGTTAAACTAAAATTTATTTTCCACCTAATGAACACTTTACTGATGACACTGTGTTATTTTTTGTCTTAATATTAAGGTGTATTACTTTCAGACACAAACTATGTTTTCAAAAATACTTATTTTATGAAGTTACGTTATACAGGGTCAAAAACAAATAAACTTTTCATCACATGCGACCAAATTTTAATACCCCAATTTTGATTTCGTAAAAAAACACACATTTAATATGGCCCTACTTTAAAGAAAATGTATCTGAAATAAAGCATTGTCAAAACTAAGAAGTTTTATGTAGGTTGCGTTGAGTCTTATTTTTCAAAAGTGGCGCAATTTACAAAATATGGGTAAAAAATCAAAATTATCTTATGCAGATGTAATTTGGCATGTGGACTAGAAACTGTATTTAAAAAAACTTTTTCCAATAACTTTTTTCGATATTTTCAGAAATAACCCCACTTTTGAATTATTTTTTGGAAAAAATTCAAATTTGACAGATAGGTAATACGAATCACGTGACAACTATTTTTTGCTTAATTTTCATCTCGATTGAAGCAGAACTTGATGCTAAAGTCAAATTTCGAATAAAGCTGTTAATAAAAAAAAAATCCCATATGGTGCGGACTTTACTAGTCACACTGTATGCCTTTAAGTGAATAACAAAGGTCACTTTTCTGTGTTGGCACAAAATATAGAGCTACGCAGCGTAGCTATATATTCTGTGGTGTTGGTTAAACAAGGACTTTCGTTCTCTACGCCCTTACTAACTTACTAATAACTAAATATAAATGCAGCATTATTTCATATTGACCTATTGGTTGTTATTTTCTAAATAGGCTTGCATCTTAGTCTTGTGCTGATCAATTACCGCTTGGGGACTCTATCTATTTTACGTATAAATTTGGCGCTCCGCCTGATGGATGAACTCACGAGAAAACGAATTGGATGGTTGTGTTTTCTCTGAGGATACAAGATCTATTATTATATATCTGTTTAATTTTTTTATTTAGGTCAAATTATTTTCGTGTTACTGATGCATTTTAAAGTTTTAGTAAATACCGAACAAGAGTACATGCGTTTGATTTACTCAGTTTCTCTTCCATATCGATGAACATCATTAAAAACTTCCAGCATATTAATAATGAAAGTATCCATAAAATAGTAAAAGAACTGTAAAACCCGATTAAAAATAAAAAAGGTATAGAAGATCGAACTTATTAAGCAATATTGTTGTCAATATGAAGTTTTAAAACGCAGTAAAACCGAAAGTTTGAAAACCCCCAGCAGCTCCTACTTTTAATAGGACTCAGCTAAAACTCACACTGGAGCCATCCTAATAAAAAAGAAACTTTAAAAATCTACAAAGTGGGCGAATGAATCCCTTACGCTTTGACAGTTTGATCTATTTACCTCAACTGTATTCGATCCAATCTTTCAATCAACTCCCAGCAACTTATCTTCTTTGCCAACAATAGGCGGAACATCCGAAACGGCCCAAGTCCGTTTCAAACAGACTAATGGCCAGTCCTTCCGGACAATTTATGGCCTCACTTCGTTCCTGCAACTCAATGTCGGAGAAGAAAAGGTCCTAATTTTGCTGGCAGGTCCATTTAGGACAGGAAAAATGGGGTAAAAGCAGCGTCGTAACCAAACGACAACTGCTAGAGAAAACAACAACATCAGATATATATTATGGGATATTGTAAATTGAGAAGAATGGAGTATGTAAATAATTAAAAGTGCTTTGGCTGGGACTGTAACATATAGAGATTGTGAATATATAGGTTTTATTATTAACATTTTGAATCTAACTTTAAAAGAATCATATTAAAAACCTAGTGGAGAGGACGGTTAGTCCTCTTGGACAATTTATGGCTTCACCTCGTTCCTGCAACTTAACATCGGAGAAGGCAATAGTCTAATTTTCTTGACAGAACTTTTAAAGGATAATAATGGGTTTAAAAATGTCGTCTAGAACAGGGTCCCGCAATAGTGCGTCAGGCTTCCATAGCTCCTATACGAATTTAGTTAGGAATTTCATTCATACGCTAACTTATGCTGTATCATACGGGGTACTTTAGGAAAATATTTTTTCATATACAGGGTGTCCCAAAAAGTGTGGTCATAAAAAATTGTGATTTTTTAAATGGCATACCTACCCATATTTTTTTGCATATTTAGATTTATGCTATCGTCATTTATAAATGCCTAAAATTTTGCTTTGGTAGTTTAAGAGCAATCAATTAAAAACTAAAAAAAAATTATTTTGAAGTCGTGGAAAAAATATCAAAAAAAAAAAACAATCTAAAATTAGTCTTTCAACCACGGTATTAAATGAGTTTAATGACAAGAGGTTTAAAGATACTATGAATCGAATAGTATTTATCTATTTTATACAGGGTGTTTATAATAAGGTTTCAAAAATTACACATTTCAAACCTATTTTTCTCAACCCAAAGGGAACACCCTATATATTATTTTGGTATTTTATATAAAATACACAAGCAACTCTTTTTTGTAGTTGAAGCATATTAGTTATTTCCAGCCGTTTTCGAAATAAATGCAAATTTCATAAATTATGTTGATTAAACAGAGTTTATTTTTATAATTAAGCGTAGGGGACTAGACTAATAATTGAAAACTACAGTAATTGTTCAAAATGTTTTCCATTTTGTTCTGTGCACAAGCCAACATGTTTTTGAAAAGATTTGTTTATTTTCCTTTTAACATTTCAATTGCAATACCAGCAAAGAGGTTCATTAGTAAGGTTTATCTCTAAAACCCATAGTAGGATTTGAAATAAAACATGGATCCTTATACTTAGTTTGACAAGTTCTAAATATACAAAAAAAATATGGGGTATGCCATTTAAAAAATCACAACTTTTTATGACCACACTTTTTTGGGCCACCCTGTATATGAAAAAATATTTTCCCGAAGTACCCCGTATGATACAGTATAAGTTAGCGTATGAATGAAAGTCCTAACTATATTCGTATAGGAGCTATGGAAGCCTGACGCACTATTGCAGGATCCTGTTATAAAGATCATTGTGAAAAACTAGAAGAAGCAAATGGTCATTCCTCCTGGGAAACTAAGGACTTCAGTTTTTTCCTGCGATTCAGTGTTAGGAAGGATTTTTTACTCAAAAATCACACATTATTAATAATAATTACATAAAATATCTATCGGATAATTACTCTTACTCCTTTCCTGCAACTTAATACGAGAAAATAAAATTGTTCTAATTTTGTTGGCAGGGTCATTTGGACCAGGAAAATAAAGTAAAACCAGAGTCGCAAACGTCGTCTAAGAAATGAAAAATTCGAATCTGACTTACTTTATTATTAAGTTAATAACACTCACTTTGCACTGATTAGTAAACGAGAATTCCTTCTAAAACACTTGATTTTTCCATGGCCACTTAAAGATCACAATCTCCGACACAATTTTAATCAAGATATGCATGTGTGAACACCTCAAAATCGACTGAATTCATTTTAATTTAGTTTAGCTATCGACAAAAGGTTAAAAAACTACCTACCTGCAAAAAAACCCTTTTTCTTCCTTCCGGCACAGCATGAAAATTAGAAGGGTTGCTTTTTGAATTTTTATTATAATAACCCGTGGAGGAACACACAAAAGAAATTTACCTGTGTATAGTCACACATGGTGTGGAAAAGGCCGTCCGTTATGTAACTTTATATTTGCATTAAAGGTATAAATGTACTGTACACGTATACAGTCTAAGGAATAATAGTCCTTCAGTATAGTCAGCAGTAACTACTTGGATTAATTAACTGGTTACTCTGAAAGCAAATCTATAAAACAATATAATCTACTAGAGGGTTCCAGCGACTTCGATCTCACAAGTCAATTATTATAAATTCGCTATCGCTATATAAGATACAATAATTCCTATATAAATTTCAACCCCCGTTTTTACCCCCTTAGGGGTTGATTTTCAAAAAATCCCTTCTTAGGAAATGCTTACGTTATAAGGAGAAGATACTTTTGAAATTTCATGATTGTAGCATTATTGGTTTAGATTGAGCATTGATAAATTAGTAAGTCACTCGTTTTACAATTTTATACAATGGTATACATTAGTAAATGTACCGTGCGAGCAAAATTATTTACATCAAAGAGGCCCTTGCATCTAATGACCTAATGCTTAGCCGTAGAGCTTAATACCTGCTGGGTGTCAGTAACTACCTAAATTGACAATCTATCAGTTATTCCGTCATCTTTGACAGTCATTACAAGTAATTTGATTCATCGCTAATTTTTCCAATTTCTTGAACAATCCACACAATGGGCTTTACGGAACAGCACAAAACATTCATGGTTGAAGCGTATTTTCGAAACGGGGTTAGAGTACATAGTGAGTGGCAATACAATCCGGGTTTGTGCATGGACGATTTTCACGAACATTTTCCTAACGTTGCTTTTGTTGCTGGGGATTTTTATCATTGCCTGAAAAGAACCGTGGCTGTGTTTAGGGAAACAGGTTCTATACAGCACAAAAAAGGAGCAGTAAGACCATCTGTAAGAACAGAAGAACTTGTTGCAAACGTTCGTGAAATAGTGCAAAATACGCCAACAAATTGTATAAGACGCCTGTCCCAAGAAGTGGGAAGATCTTATGGAACATGCAGGACTATTCTTAAGAAGCTGCTAAATTTATTTCCTTATAAAGTGCAAGTATTCCAAGAAATACAAGCCGCAGATTTTGAAAGACGCAGGAATTACCCTCAATGGTTTACCTAAAATTTATTGGAAATAAATGATTTATTAGACCTGACATTTTTTTTAAAATACCAGTTGCAAATTTAGAACAATTACAAGAAAGGATTATCCAAGAATGTCGTAAAATTTCTCCACAGATGCTGGTCAACACTTTCGAATATGAAGAAACGTGTGCATTTATGCTTGGAGCATGGAGGTGGCCAATTTCAGCAATTTATGTAACTATTTTCCTTTTTCTTTCTGTATATTCTTCTTTTGTTAATTTTGTAAACAACAAAAATAAATTTGTATTTGTCTACTTATTTTATTACTCATTAGTTTGGCATATCATGCCATAATATGAATTTGACAAAATTTTAACCCAGATTTGATGGTTAGATATATCGTGTCCATATCATTGTGATCTAAACCAAGCCCCACGTTTTTAATCCAAGCCCTCGTTGATGCAAATAATTTTTGCTCGCACGGTATATAAGAATAATTTATATTTCTAAACTGAAAATACAGAATTTATAGATCCTGTTCCTTTTACTTAAATAGAGGTTATATTTACGGTAAGTACTTTCTATTCTAAGTCTTTTTGAGCTAACCTAAATTCAATGCCACCCGAAATAACATAACATTTTTAACAAAAAAGACTCGGATTAAACCGCACTGTATCTAACTATTTAAATCAAACCATCATGGTACTTAACCCTATTTTTTCCATATCCTTTCAGAATATATTTTGAACACGCGGCCCTTTTTCAGGTAGTTTTTAGCGCATATTTTTACACATTAAAATATTCTGCATATGTTAGTAGGGCATTAGTTTGCGCAGATGTTTCGGATAGGACCCCGAAAGGGATAGACGGGTTGACACTATTATCTTCGCTATTGATTTTTTCCGAAGAGCTTTATTGGTTTTACATACCTAAAAATATCCGTTAATTTAAAGTGGGGTGACGGCGGTGGTAGATTATCAATTGTGCAGCAGAATTTACTTCACAAAACATCAGCTGTTTTTTTTCGTAGTTTGAAATAAGGAGCGATTTAGTTTAAAGCTAAAAATGTCTTCAGATTTGAATATGCATTAACTTCTTTCAAGAAATATTAAAGGACCTGGCCTCTCTGTGTTGATCGGAATTTAAACAGAGTGCAATCTGCGTGGTGATCGGAGGTTCAGATTTTACTAACACTTTCGAAATGCTATAGGTATAATATATTTTACAAATATCAAAAATGTAGTGTGTATCTTCTTTCCGCTAACAAAGGCTTTAAAAATTATTTAATAGGTTGAAAATGTTTTCAACTATTCGTCATAGTGTATCACTTTGCTAGAGCTAGAACGCTGTCTTAGTTATATCATATAATGCCGTTCGAGCTAAAATTATTTGCATCAAAGAGGGCTCGGATTAAAAAACGTAGGTCTTGGTTTAGATCACAGTGATATGGGGACAATATATATAATACATAAATTGCTGAAATTGGCCACCGCCATGCTCCAAGCATAAATTCACACGTCTCTTCATATTTTCGAAAGTGTTGACCAGCATCTCTGAAGAAATGTTACTACATTCTTGGATAATCCTCAATGTCTGATCGAAAACTAATCAATCTGTCGTCGAAAAAATTGCGTAAGTAGTCAATAGTTTCGGCGGCTGTATGGGCGGTTGCACCGTCCTGTTGAAAATATCCAAAACGTAGTTCGTCGTTAAGTAATTCCTCCACAAATGGATTCAAAATATTGTCTCTATACCGCTGTGCTGTAACTGTGTCATGGAAAAAAATAGGACCAACAATTCTTCTTGGGGAAACAGCTAACCAGACACCAATTTTTTGAGGGTGCAATGTTGACTCTACAAAAAAATGGGGATTTTATTCACTACTCCACATGCGTGCATGTATTCTGAGAATTCACATAACCGGAGAGGTGGAACCAGGCTTCATCCGAAAAAAGAATGCCAGATCTAATAAATCATATATTTCCAATAAATTTTTGGTAAACCATTCATAGTTTGAGAGTACCTAATTCCTGCGTCTTTCAAAATCTGCGGCTTGTATTTCTTGGAATACTTGCACTTTATAAGTAAGTAAATTTAGCTGCTTCTTAAGAATAGTCCTGCATGTTCCATAAGATCTTCCCACTTCTTAGGACCGGCGTCTTATACAATTTGTTGGCGTATTTTGCATTATTTCACGAACGTTTGCAACAAGTTCTTCTGTTTTTTCAGATGGTCTTCCTGCTCCTTTTTTGTGTTGTATAGAACCTGTTTTCCTAAACACAGCCACGGTTCTTTTTAGGCAATGATAAAAATCCCCAGCAATAAAAGCAACGTTAGGAAAATGTTCGTGAAAATCGTCCATGCACAAACCCGGATTGTATTGTCGCTTACCATTTACTCTAGCTCCGTTTCGAAAATACGCTTCAACCATGAATGTTTTGTGCTGTTCCGTAAAGTCCATTGAGTGAATTGTTCAAGAAATTGGAAAAATTAGCGATGAATAAAATTACTTGTAACGACTATCAAAGATGACGGAATAACTGATTGATTGTTAATTCAGGTAGTTACTGACACCGAACATGTATTAAGCTCTACGGCTAAGCATTACGTCCTTAGATGCAAGGCCCCCTTTGATGCAAATAATTTTTGCTCGCACGGAATATAATCTTCAATATTTTATAGACATTTTTGACCTCTTTTACCTCTTCTGGGTCGGAACAGTATTAATTTGTTTCATATAATATTTCAACGCAGAAATATTGAAAGTCCATTGATCTCTATACCACTAAATTTCCTGGCTAATCAAATATAAAGCTCTAAAAGCAAGTAATTACCGTAAAAGGTACATGGAGATAACATTATGCCCTGGATCAAAAACGGCCGAAGACCCTGCCATAAATAAACCCATAAAAACCGATCCCTTTCTATAATATATATCGAGAGACGGGAGTTTTTCCTTGTGACCGCGGTCCATTGCTTCTAATATACGGCTTCGAATTCCGATATGGAAACTCAAAGCCATAAATTCAAAATTGAACCGGCTATAAGCAAAACTTTCCATCTTCATCGCATTTCGACTCCAATTTATATTCACGACCTTTTTAAAGGTACAACATCTCTTTTTAAATTCAAATGAAATATTTTTCTTAAAATAAGAGAACTCTACTATATTTTAATTTAAAATTTACATATGCTTTAGTTACAAGTCCGTCACTGCATGTAAATAAACCCATGTCCTCCGCTGTCACTGACTTTCTTTAAATTGGAACAGACGATATTGAAAAACGTATCTTTAAACTGTGCTTGTCCTTCGCGTAACGAATTTTTTTTTGAAATATGCAGTGTATTTTATTATTTTTGCGATAGTTTTCTTAGGTAAGAAGATAAGTTCAAAGCCCAATCTTAACGAAAAAACGTACTAAGTAAAATACTGAAATTGAACTTAAATAAATTAAATCTAAATCAGCATCAGCACCAAATCGCAAGCACCTTATTGTTCAATGACTATGGATATTTAAACCCATAATTTGCCAGATATAATCTAAGAATGGTGGTGTGTATAAAAAAAATTAATTATTTTATCACAAAAACTTAAATAAAAGTTGTAATTTTATTATAAATCATCGTCGTATACTTATACAGGGTGTGTCATAACTAAGGGCAGCTTCTTTCTCTCTTTATTACAAATACTTCTACATTGACACATAACTTACTGTTGTGATAACTTTCTGACTTGGTTTCTGCTTATATTTTACGATTGGCCTCTCGTTAGGCCTATCATTATGTTTGAACTTTCTCCAAATACTTACTCGACCTTTCCATCATCTTGTAACTCCGTTTGGACTGTTCGCACCTATTGTATTTTTTATATTTCTTATTCCATTCTCCTGATGATGAACGTATATACATTCGAAACATGCAGAGAATTTACCCTTCAATAAAAGTTTATTTTAATATACCAGTGAAGGAAAACCTAAAGTGGTGGATACAGGGTGATCCAAAAATTTATTTTAGAAAATTTGCGATCATTTGAAAATGATTAAGCGGACATGAATCAATTTTGACGTAGTTATGTTTTGAGGGCAAGAAAGACATTCATAATTAGTTTTAAGATACCTCCTAGAGAGGGCGCTAGTTTGGTAAATTCTCGTATATATTTTCTCTCTCTCGCATTTCTGATTGTTTCCCCATAAATTATGAAAGAGGGGTCTTTTATATGTAAAAAGTTGAAGGCAATTTAAATATTAATTAATTGGAAAAAAGCTAAGTAAATTGGTTAATATGTAAACTTTTTTATGACAAATTTCACTTTTGCAAAAATCTCTTCAAGAACTAAGTCAAGATTTGGCAACGCAAAGTTCCATATTCCAATGCTTCTTCTATTCCAGTTCTGAATTCGTTGAATTTAACCATAATCCCATATAATTCCCAGGAACATTCCAAATCCCAATAATCAGATACCTGTACCAAAAATATTAAATCGCATAACAATAGATTCTCGATCCGTGTAATTGACACGGGATATTATCGGATTTTTACCCCAAAACGACAAATTTTCACCCCAAATGTAACACTTCAAACCCTATTGTTCCGTATTTTTTGCCGAAAAACACCAATTTTATAATTCTCTAGGCGGCTCTGTTTACCCAAAATATAAAAATAGGGTCTTCGGGTTTTTGTGTATTTGTTTAGGGTGAAAAAACAGAAATAATACGTTTCCAATTGACTATTTTTCAAGATTTGTGTGACTTTTTTAGGGATAATGACTCTTATCAGATTAATCATGTTCTTGACATAAATGACACTCGTATAAAATTATGTTGAGGACTCTTTTTGGTGAAGTCAGGTCGGTCGAATGTGTTTGTATGTGGGTTAGATTTTAATCTCAATTGTATAAGGATCCTTTACAACACAATTATATATTTGACAAAGCCTGGGTATATATTTTATTCTTTTTTTGCGAGCATGCAGAAAGTTTCACTTTTCACGCAAAAAGATGCAGTTTTTCGCACTACTGTGGATTAGTTCTTTTAAAACAATCAGGAGTAAATATCGCATACACTGTATTAGTTCCGACTGGCAGTTGTAATGAAACTTAACATTATTCATAATAATATTTGCTTGCTACGTTTAATAAACTTTACCTAACCAACTTTAAAAAATACTGTAAATAGTGTTTTATGGCCTAGTTGCATAAATCACTATCATTAGCTCAACATAATGAGAGCCAAATATTTTTTCAATTATAAAATGGACTGAAAGCTGAATTATTTTTCCGCAAAGCATAAAGTTTCATATTGCGCATACCTAACATGTTCAGTATTTTTAATATTTTGTCAGTAATATACATAAAATTTTATTAACCATTATATAAAACGGCATGGCTAGAAAAGTAATACAAGCCTTTTGTATAGTCCTTTGAACCAGATTTTGAAGCTAACATAATATCTATGAAGAGATATACAGGGTGAAAGATAGAAATTATAATTCTTAAAAGTACAGATTATATTTTATTATGTAATTTGAAGGCACACAACCAGAATTATTTTGTTAGCGTGCGAGAAATGGAACTTTCCGTGTGTATTTATATTAAGCAAACTATTTTTTCGCCTGCTGTTACCAAATTTTGTCAAATTGGTAAAGTATATCGTCTTGTTTATTTAACATCAATTAATAAAATGCAAATTTCTAGCCAGAATTTACTATTTACAACAGGCAAACAGGTACTTGAGGAGAATAAATCAGTGACGGATTAAAAAATGTTAACTCTAATCTTAATTCACACAGTCCCAAAAATATACTAATAATAACATGTGTCCTAACTAATTTTAAAATACTAAAAAATAAAATAATAATACATAATGAATAAATTTGTTTATTCTAACCCAATTCTGTTTTACTGCCAGAGTCGTCATTTCTTGTCATTCAAAAAAGGGACAACCTGTTTTTCATAGAGGGAATAGGTATATCTGTCTTCTTATAATTTCTTGTTGACATTCTTTCTAACAATGATCTTTGCGTTTTTTCCTATTTGTCATTCCTGTACGGCAGGTTTCCTTCAAAGTATCTTTCTTATCGAATACGGAGTGGGCCTACCTGCTCTTGCTAACGAGGGCACCATTTATATGCAAAATAATGGTAAACAAGTGACATTATTAAAATTGTAAATATGTCACCAATAGTGCCCTTTACCTTCTTTATTATATAAATATAAATTACAGTTAATCTGTGGATGCTATTTTCCCCAATCAAAAAAAAAAATCTATACAGTACGTTAGTAAGGACATTTCCAAAATACCGACGTATAAAAAACGTATTAAAAAACGTATTAAAAAACCATTTATCGTTTTTTTAGACGCCTGATTTAGCTGTAGTAATGTTTTAAAGAAATTATTAGTTTTTAAGGTAGTATTTTTATAATTGTTTTAGCACACCCGGTATATTATATTGAGTAAGAGATTACATAAAGGTAATCTGTTCGAGCGTTTTCAGGATTCCTAATCCTTAGTAAGTCCTTTGCCATATAAAGATCTTTTCCATCAGGACAAATCTTTTAGAAATTTTAAATTATATATATTTTGTATATTCTTTCTTTCCAGTGGTATTAAATGTACCGGTAGAGGTCTTAAGAGATTTTTTAATATTTGATGATGCCATTATAGTTACTTTTACTTTGCATAATATAGAAAAATCCTGCCGAATAACATCTATAACACTGCCGATGTCGGATGGTTAAATTGTTAGTAATATTTATTACTTTACATATTGCATATATTTTATAATAGAATGATTATGGTTCATTATACGCGAGTCAAATATTATGATTCATCTACACCCATCCACTCATACATTGCCACGAATTTTAAATTCCAACTAAGAAAAAATGAGCTTTTGGCGTATTTTGACATTTTATCTACCGTGCGAGCAAACATTATTTGCATCAAAGAGGGCCTTACATCTAAGGACGTAATGCTTAGCCGTAGAGCTTAGTACCTGTTGGGTGTCAGTAATTACCTGAATTAACAATCAATCAGTTATTCCGTCATCTTTGACAGTAGTTACAAGTAATTTGATTCATCGCTAATTTTTCCAATTTCTTGAACAATTCACACAATGGGCTTTACGGAACAGCACAAAACATTTATGGTTGAAGAGTATTTTCGAAGTGGGGTTAGAGTAAATGGTGAGTGGCAATACAATCCGGGTTTGTGCATGGACGATTTTCACAAACTTTTTCCTAACGTTGCTTTTATTGCTGGGGATTTTTAGCATTGCCTGAAAAGAACCGTGGCTGTGTTTACGGAAGCAGGTTCTATACAACACAAAAAAGGAGCAGGAAGTCCATTCATCTGTAAGAACAGAAGAACTTGTTGCAAACGTTCGTAAAATAATGCAAAATACGCCAACAAGTTGTATAAGACAAGACACCTGTCCCAACAAGTGGGAAGATCTTATGGAACATGCAGGACTATTCTTAAGAAGCAGCTAAATTTATTTCCCTATAAAGTGCAAGTATTCCAAGAAATACAAGCCGCAGATTTTGAAAGACTCAGGAATTACTCTCAATGGTTTACCCAAAATTTATTGGAAAGAAATGATTTATTAGACCTGACATTATTTTCGGATGAAGCCTGGTTCCACTTCTCCGGTTATGTGAATTCTCAGAATACATGTAATTATTTTTCTTTTTCTTTTTGTGTATTCTTATTTTGTTAATTTTGTAAACAACAAAAATAAATTTGTATTTGTTTACTTATTTTATTACTCATTAGTTTGGCATAGCATGTCATAATATGAATTTGACAAAATTTTAACCTAGATTTGGTTAGATATATCGTCCCCATATCATTTTGATCTAAACCAAGCCTTAAGTTTTTTAATCCAAGCCCTCTTTGATGCAAATAATTTTTGCTCGCACGGTATTTAAAAACAGGTAATTTTTCCGAAACCCAAAAATTAAAGACCATCTTTAAAATTGAATACAGGAATATAAATTACATATCTTTCTTCTTATTTTTGGCCAAACCAAAGTGTAAAGATCCCAAATAATCCGTTTCATTCAACACATTCATTCGAGAGTTTATATAATTTTGGAAAAAAAAAATTTTGATATTTCAAATTTTAGTAATTTCGATTGAGGTCTCACACTATCACAAATTCATAATTACACTGGTGGTTTCATGATAAGTTAGCACTTATTGTATTATGCGTAGTATAATGTTCTCACACGTATTATTCGCCTATTATTAAATTTCCTTGAAACATTATTTATTTTAAATTGATATCGGTCCAAATTTATAACTGAGCGAGTGAACTAAAGCAAAGAAATATTAGCCAATAGTTTAGAATATACGTCGGGTCCAAAAATAAATAATATTTTTCTTAAAGCCTCCACAAATATTCAGGAAAACCCTCCATTTTTCAGGGCTCCAAATATAAGACGTCCAAAGCCTCTTTCCCGTAATATCGGCTATTCCCGAGTCGGTATGGTAATGCCTCGGAAGTCTGGCCGGACGCTGATAACAGAGGGTCCCAGTCCTGTTGCCCCCTGCCCCCCCCCCTCGAGGGGGTGGCCGTCACAGTGCGTTGGGAAAAGGGTCGCCGGACCCGGTTGTCCCTTGAGGAGTTTGTTTTAGAAATCCTTGTTTTCTAAGTATATTCAGATGTTCAGCACTGTAAAGGTTTCTTGTTTTTCTTTTGCTTTTCTTAAATAAATTTGTTTGTCTTCCACTGAAAAGGAAAACAATAATTTATCCTTTTTTTATGGACGTAACTTGAATATACAGGATGTTACCATTTCGATGCTCACCATTGGCTGGCATCGTACCGTGCGAGCAAAAATTATTTGCATCAAAGAGGGTTGGATTAAACAACGTAGGGCTTGGTTTAGATCACAATGATATGGGAACGATATATCTAACCAAATCTAGGTTAAAATTTTGTCAAATTCATATTATGACATGATATGCCAAACTAATGAGTAATAAAATAAGTAAACAAATACAAATTTATTTTTGTTGTGTACAAAATTAACAAGGTGGAACCCGGCTTCATCCGAAAAAAATGTCAGGTCTAATAAATCATTTCTTTCCAATAAATTTTGGGTAAACCATTGAGAGTAATTCCTGCGTCTTTCAAAATCTCTGCGGCTTGTATTTCTTGGAATACTTGCACTTTATAAGGAAATAAATTTAGCTGGTTCTTAAGAATAGTCCTGCATGTTCCATAAGATCTTCCCACTTCGTGTGACAGGCGTCTTATACAATTTGTTGGCGTATTTTGCATTATTTCACGAACGTTTGCAACAAGTTCTTTTGTTCTTACAGATGGTCTTCCTGCTTCTTTTTGTGTTGTATAGAATCTGTTTCCCTAAACACAGCCACAGTTCTTTTCAGGCAATGATAAAAATCCCCGGCAATAAAAGCAACGTTAGGAAAATGTTCGTGAAAATCGTCCATGCACAAACCCGAATAATTGTGAATTGTTCAAGAAATTGGAAAAATTAGCGATGAATCAAATTACTTGTTACGACTGTCAAAGATGATGAAATAACTGATTGATTGTTAATTCAGGTAGTTACTGACACCCAACAGGTATTAAGCTTTACGGCTAAGCATTACATCCTTAGATGCAAGGCCCTCTTTGATGCAAATAATTTTTTGCTCGCACGGTATAAATGGTAAATGATACACTACTCCGGCTGTCCCATCAATTGCTATTACAAAATAAGAGGCCCTAAGTTTGAGCCCTGAGGAACACCGGAATTACTCTAACGTGAGCTTGATTTAGCTTCCCTGAGTTTTACAAACTGCCCACTGTTTGTCAGGTAAGATTACCATTAATATTACCATTTAGGTATACTGAAATGTCAGAGAACTTTTTCTCACGATTTTTTAGGTTTCTACCTGTAGGCCCGTTACATTTTATTAGCCCCTTTCTTATTTTAATCAACTTAAGGGTGAATTACGTGATCTCTTATATAAATTTTATACCTGCTAACTTATAGCATTACCCATATCTTATTGACCCTTTAGGGGACGCCTTGTAACAGTATTTTCCAGCAATTTTGGTCCTGGGTAGGAACTTTTACGGATATTGCTTTTTATATGAAGTGGAATGATATATTTTAGCTATGATTTACAGTATAAGAAAATGCTTATACACTTACTGAGACAAAATCATGACAGGAAAAATTTAAACCCGGTTAATCATTTTGCTATTTAGATAATGGGCTTTTTCATTTTAGTCGAATTTGACATATTCAGCATTGACACTCTAAAATAGAACCTAATAAAACTATATCCCAATAATCACAATCTTCCTTAAATCGACAAGAACAGGAGACTATACGCGAGATATTATTCCGATAGATGCCGGAGGTTAGACCATCAATACAGGTACCTGCAACCTGCAACTGTCGGATATCAATTATTGTAAAAATTAAATAAAAAAATTGGTATTACTATTATTATCAAAAAAAAAATTATTTCCAAACTTTCGATCGCACTCACAAACAATAAGCTTCTGTAACCCACGGTCGTCTACACGTCGAAAAAGTTTAAGTCGATAAAAATAATTTTTACGAACTGTATCGAGTGTCAACGAGAATCCGATATTTTTCGACTTTGACGTTTAATAACTTTTTTCCGATACACTCTGTATATTCGAAATTTTCACACAACGTACCCCCACTATTCCTCTCTAAAACCAAAAAGTTTCATTCGTCTCACTCTAACCGTTTTCGAAAAAAAAAATCGCAAATGTGAAAATGTCGAAACTGACGACGACGACAACGGCAACATACATGCATTATTTTTTTGAAGCAGCTATATAAGACGAATAATTTAATAGTTATTAGATTTTTCATTTTTGCTGTTGTAATTTTATACAGGGGAGAGAAATAGTCCTTTTTCCTTAAACTTTTAAGTCACATCTTTTAGAAAATCATAATATCATGTTTCCCATGCAACTCAAGTGCGCCAATGCAATAGTGAGAAAATCATCGGAATAATTTGCACTTACACAAAATTCTCACGTATTTTTTTTACAGCATATTTTTTATGCAACGTCAGGGGTAAAAAAACAAAAAATAATCGGATCGGTTCAAGACTTTTGCGGCCGTATGGAGTGTCTGGCTTTATTTTCCGTATTCCGTGACGCACCGGGGGGTAAAAGGGTTAAAAAAGGGATGATGCACCCGACTCGCACCTAAGCCGATGTGCAGATGTCATTACCGATATACCGGTATGGGACAATATACCTTTTACACAACCTTTTACGAGACCCTCTAATAGATTTAGATCAGATTTAGTTGAGTATAGTTTCGGAGGTTCGCCACTATGTGATTAATATATAACTTTATTTTTGTATTGCTGTGTATTAGTGATAGTAGGTACTGATAATCAGGTTTTCCTAATTAATATAAGGTAAGTGTCTGTTCATTAATACAGTGTCACCAGTAAATTCCGCATCATATGGGATTTTTTTTATTAATAGCTTATTCAAAATTTGACTTTGGCATCAAGTTCTGCTTCGATCGAGACGAAAATTAAGCAAAAAAATAGTAGTCACGTGATTCGCATTGTCTGTCAAATTTTAATTTTTTCCAAAAAATAATTCAATAGTGGGGTTATTTCTGACAATATCGAAAAAGTTATTAGAAAAAGTTTTTTTTAATTCAGTTTCTAGCCAACCTGCAAAATTTCAGCTGCATAAGATAATTTTAATTTTTTATATATATTTTTTGTAAATTGCACCACTTTTACAAAATAAGACTCATCGCAACCTACATAAAACTTCTTAGTTTTGACAATGCTTTATTTCAAATACATTTTCTTTAAAGTGTCGCGATATTAAATGTGTGTGTTCTACAAAATCAAAATTGGGCTATTAAAATTTGGTCGCATGTGACGCAAAGTTTATTTGTTTTTGACCCTGTATAAGGTAACTTCATAAAATAAGTATTTTTAAAAACGTAGTTAGTGTCTGAAAGTAATACACCTTAATATTAAGACAAAAAAGAACACAGTGTCATACGTAAAGTGTTCATTAAGTGGAAAATAAATTTTAGTAACGTAAAGTTTATCTATTTTCAATGATTTAATTTAAAACCCCTTTATTTTTTATTTTTTTACTTTCAGACGCAACTACGTGTTCAAAAATACTTATTTTATGAAGTAACCTTATACAGGGTCAAAAACAAATAAACTTTGCATTACATAATATGCGACCAAGTTTTAATAGCCCAATTTTGATTTTGTAGAAAAATACACATTTAATATGGCGCTACTTTAAAGAAAATGTATCTGAAATAAAGCATTATCAAAACTAAGAAGTTTTATGTAGGTTGCGTTGAGTCTTATTTTACAAAAGTGGTGCAATTTACAAAATATAGGTAAAAAATCAAAATTATCTTATGCAACTGAATTTTTGCATGTTTGCTAGAAACTGCATTTAAAAAAAAAAATTTTCTAATAAATTTTTTCGATATTTTCAGAAATAACCCCACTTTTGAATAATTTAAAAAAAAAAAATAAAATTTGACAGATAATGCGAATCACGCGACTATTATTTTTTTGCTGAATTTTCATCTCGATCGAAGCAGAACTTGACGCCAAAGTCAAATTTCGAATAAAGTTATTAATAAAAAAAAATCTTATATGATGCGGACTTTACTGGTGACACTGTATTAAAAATTATTTTAGATTACAGAACTATAAAAAAATAGGATGCTTAACAGGCTGTGTAAATGGCACACCATAATGTACGAATGGGGTTTTGGTTTTTATAGGTTGCCATCAACTAATGTGAGTTGGCAGCATCATTCCAAATGACTGTAACTTCGTTGCTCACTTTGAAAATACAGGGTTATGTTATTTGGGTTTGTCTAAATGTAAAAAATTACTAATAATATCTGGACATCACCAGGCAGCACAACAGTTTACGATAAACTATTGTTAAAATATCTTTATGATATTTATAAGATATCTTAATAAAACAATGCAATTATTGAGATTAATTACCTGTTGAAAGAAATATCCTCTGCCGCCCTTTGGTCACTATTAAAAAAATTATGCACTAAACACCGTGGCATTGTTAATACATATTGTTTTGAAAGTTTTTATATCACAAAAATAACAACAAATTGTTCAACAAAACTAATAAACATCACAATCAACACGCAAACAACTCGACTCGCCAATTCGAGTGTTTTTGGTTGGCGTAAGTATAATTTAAAATGGTTGCCAACTTTTTTCTAGTGAAAAATAATTATTTCCCTGGCAGGACAGCTTTTCCTTAAGGTGGCATTCTCAACGTCATTTAATCCATTACCAACCTATAACTTATTTCGCGTTGCTTTTTTTAGTTTATTATTAGATTAACAAACATTAAATAAAATCAATATCGTCGGTACAATATTTAGGTAATATCTGACATAAAATAACAAAAATATCTAGGTATTCGTTTTATTGCTAATTTTGGGATAATTGTATAGTGAAAGAACAATGACATAATAATGTTAAAAATTCTCCTAAAATATTTAATGAAATTCCTTGATATTTATTTAATATGTCAATTATTACCTATAAAATATGAGGACGATAATGATTTTATTTAAATTTTGTCTAAAAGCTAGAAAAATTAAACAAATTTACGCGAAATAGGTTATAGGTTGGCAAGCATGTTGATACTCCCACCTTAAGATGCTATTTCAATAACACAGGTCTTATGGGTATTAAGCATTCAACTTCTTGCTTTTTATTGATTTTTTATCCTACAACAGAAACGTCGCTAAAAACATTTATATTTTACCCTCACTTTTTACACCATATTTATTAAATTTTGTTGGTCCTCAAGCATACAGCCAAAAGGTTAACAAAATAGCTGTAAATTGGTTAAACCTTGGACATTATTTATTTGGATGTTTATATGTATTTGTTATTAAACTGTTCATAAAAATGTTATTCATATATTGGAAAATTTATTTTATTACAGGAAAGTTTTTCTCTTATAATCGCTTGTTGTTATTATTATTAAATATGTATCTACAAATTACACAGCTTTATTGATGATCTCATCAAAATAAAATTATATTTTGTTTAATTTGATTAAAGTAGGAATCTAATAGTAGTAGTAGTAACAAGATTTATTTAGCATTGTGCTACAATTTAACAAGTTTTGTAAAATATTTAATCTAATTTAACAATGTCATTTGTGTATAAGTATTAAAAAAAATTTATCGTCACTAGTTTGTTTTTTAAATAAATAATGTTTTAATGATTTTTTAAAATTTTGCAAAGAGCTCTGTGATTTAATTGAAATATTCAAGTTGTTATATTCACTTAATCTTTTATGGAAAACCGATTTATATGTCAAATGTTTTGATACCCTACGTAGACAAAAAATTTTGTTATACCTAGTTGAATATTTATGATTTTCAAAATTTTGAGTTATAAAATCTTTGAATAATAAGGCAGTAAGTTATGTTGTATTTTAAAAATAAAAGTACAAATCAAAAGAAATATTAAATTTTTAACATTTAACTACTGAAGTTTCTCTAACATTAAATTTATTTTCGTATATTTATCCACATTTAAAATTATACGCATCGCTTTATTTTGCAAAACTGGGAGTCTATTAAATACCCCATGCTTTGCTGTGTATAAAATAGTTGAACAATATAAAAAATGAGGTAAAATTATAGTGTTATAAATTGTTTTTCGTAAAAACAAACTTTAATTCATTTAAATAATTAATTTTTTTTACAATTTTAAATAGGTGAAATTCAAATTTTAATTTAGAATCTAAAATTACTCCCAAATATTTAAAAGCGTGTATAATTTTTAATTTTTCATTATCAACAAAAATATTTATATCTGTATTATTCACGTTATTTAGTAAATTCTAAATAATAACAAAAAAAGTTACCTTTTATAGTATATTATTTAACTAGCGTATAATAAAGGCCATAATGAACGAGGATTATTATCAAAGTGTTTTATGGTTAATTATAGGCGAGTCAAATACTATGCTTTATCAACAACTACCCACTTATACTATTACAGTACCGCGAATTTTAAATTCTAAGAAAACGCTAATTTTTGTCTGATTTTGACATGTTTTATTTAAAAATCAGCTGACGCTTTATTTGATGTCAAGGTATGCTATTTAAAGACCGGTAATTTTAGCGAAACCCGAAAATCGCAGACCATCTTTAAAATTTAAAACGACTATAAATTACGTATCTCGTTCTGGGTCAACAAAAATAGCCCCCCCTTAGCGGAAGCGTTTACAAATACAAATGTATTTGAAGGAACAATCGAAAAAAGCGATATTTTATATTTAACTACCCTTATGAAATATCGCTAATTATAGTTAATGTCATAATTCCAAAATATACAGATTTCCCAGGTCTCAATCGATCAATCCTCAATCAACACCTAAGTAAATTCCATAATTATTATAAAATATACACCGATGGCTCAAAAAGTCTGAATGGAGTGGGCAGTGCTTTTATCATTCCCGAATGTGACATAACACGTAAATACAAATGCGAGGACAAGGCATCCATATTTACAGCGAAGGCCCTCGCCATTATAAAAGCCTTAGAATACGTAGCAAATCATGAATTATTCCAAAATATAGTAATTTTATCCGACTCTCAATCAGTACTAAAAGCAGTAAAAAATACATACCATTACAAAAATCCACTTATTGCAAAAATTTTAAACATTATAAACTACCTGTATTAAAAAAATGTTCAAATAGTATTTCTATGGGTTAAAGGACACACAGGATTAAAAGGCAATGAAGAAGTTGACAGGGCGGCAAAACAAGCAGCGGAAGATGGAATAATTATGAGGGGAATTCCCGCAAGCGATCTGTTCCCGTTTATAAAAACAAGATTAAGAACAACATGGCAGAATATTTATCACAATTATACACTAAACAATAAAAATAACTATACATCCATAAACCCTAATCTCCCAACTAATCCCATAATAAAAAGGTTACAACTATCAAGACACTGCTTTACCTCATATTTTAGATATGTTACTGGCCATGGCAACATTATTAAACACCTACACAAACTAAAATTAAGTGAAACTCTCGTATGCAACTGCGACAATCAATCTTTAGATGATCTAGACCACAAAATGTTTGGTTGCGGCCTTAACAGAAATGCAACCAAATTTCTTTACTCAGAACTGGCCCAACATAGTTTACTGCCCCCAAATTGTACCTCATTCATGGTCAACGCCAATATAAATCCAACGATAGAGTCAATATTTATAAAATATCTGAAACTGACCGACTTTAAAATATAATAAATCTAAAACTCCTTATCCTCCATAATTATCCTAATTTAACCATATGTGTTTTCCCATTTTTAGTGGCCTTCACTGTCCTATGTATAAATTCAAGTCGCCCTGATAGGCCCCAGTGGCGTGAAACGAGTGTCCCTGTGCAGATCCCTATGTTACATGCCTATATCCCTATCATTAAATCGTAAAAAACTATTTAATCTATAATTTATTTAATTAATATACTCTGCGGTGGCTAAATGAGCTACGCTCAAGGCCAAAAAAAAAAAAATAAATAAATAAATTACGTATATTTTCTCTTATGTTTTATCAAACTATTATGTAGGGATGTAGATTAATAATCAAACTTATACAAGTATTAGGTATTATGTATTATGAATAAATGATTGTAAATAAAAAAATATTTAGCATTTGTAATTTGTTTAATTATTTCGTCATACATACCTAATGTTATCAAAAGAAGATACATTTTTATGTAGCTAATATCAGTAATTCGCAAAACAATTTTTTTTTAGATAATTAAAAATATTATGAAAAAATTGTAAAATTTTGATATCCCTGTATTTTTGATTATGTACTTTAAAAAGATTCTTAATTTATCGTTTACGTATTTTTGAATATGCCTAATGTTCTTTATTTGGTTAGTGTTCCGCAGTTTATTTTGGTATAGTTACACTGAGGAAAATGATCTAATTCAACAGGTTTGCTAAGACATAGTTTCTATTGATAGCTTATTTTTTATTAACCCATAAGAAAATAAATTGCTAGTGTATCAAACCGGCTTTAGTGTTATATCAATTCCAGATTTGCTTGAACAGCGTTTTTATTGGTAGTAATCAGTTCCATTATGAGCACAGTCTTGTTGAATAATGGACTACTTTTTATACAGCAATTTTGTTAAGAAATAAATTGTATCTTCTCAATGCGACGCATTTTGTTCCCAGTAAAGCGTTTTCTCTGCAGTTGAGAAAACAGAACAGCGTCCCCAAAAACGAATTGTATCCGTTGGAACCTATAATCCACCAATATACCAATACCTGTTTCAATTAATGTATTTTTACTTTGGATTTAAGGTTTTTTAAACTTTTTTTTATTTCGCACTAACCATCATTAGTATTGGATTTTATAATCCATGGACGAATTTTACCATCAGTAAACCATGTTGCACAATAGATAACATAATAATATGCACTGTTAAACGACAAGAACAATATCACACTCACCGGCTTATACAAGGGGGGGGGGGGGGTAATGGGGGTAATTACCCCCCCCCCCCAAGATTACTTAAGCGTTGTTTAATTTTTGTCCTTACTCCTTAAAGTTGCTATTATCTAGTACCCTAGCCAGGCACGTAGCTAGAAAAGGGGGGGTACAGGGGGCCCGGGACCCCCCCGAAACTTTAGCTCTGATTTCGGCAACATAGGCAACACATTAAACATTTCCTACAGTATTACATTTTCTTCACCTCACATATTACCGGGTTTGTTTTTGTGCTTTTCTTGAGGATTTTGTGTTGTGTTTTTTATTTTTCCCACTTGAAAACCAAGCACCATGATTCAAAAAAGGGCGTGGCACCCAAATTTTGTTCGCCTGCGGCGCTTTTTTTTTGCGCCTTGGGCGCAATCCCGATGCTCCCCCCCCTCCCCCCTCAAAATCTTGGCTGCTGAACACTGCCAATCCAATGATATTTGTTGGTCTAAACATGTTCCGCTATACGCTATACCTTATCTCGAAGTGTCATCTCTTTTTGTATGTTTCAAATGTTCTTCAGGATCTAACTAACCTGATAATTTTTATTGGGCAAAAACATCCGATCAGTGAAACGAAACGATTGCTGGACCAAAAAACTCACCCTTTTTAATCTTTAGCCCTTGACCTGAAACCTGATCTCGTTTTAGTCTTTACCCAGCATCACAACTTACATAAAATGTTAAATGTGCCCTGTGGGACCTCTATACGTTTAAAAAAAACTTGTCCAAAACCAGTATTTGTATACGTTTTTTTGCCGGACCAAAGTAAGCTTTTAACCTTTGACCGTAAGTGTGGCCCTGTTTTCATCTTGCATTGTCCAGCATCACTTGTTAGGTTTTGAATAAAATTCCCGGTGGAAAAATAAATGTTTTGCATTGATCTTTACACCGCATTTCCATTACAAAAAAGACTCACCTGTGCATGTTTGATTTTATAAATAGGGTCAAACCATAGACAATTTACCTTTAGATGCCTACAGCTTATCTCCTGCGCAAACAAAAGTTACGTTTTATGGGTGAAAAAATACGTCCGAGCGCATGACTCGTCGGTCAGCTGTCTTCTTTCGGGGAACCTTCGTGCATGCGCACAAACCTCGTGTTATCGGCCGTCCTACTTTATCGACAATAATCGACGCGCTCAAAAATACTCTCCAGAACCGGCTCGGCCGCCATTTTTGTTGTTGTGTTTTAAGGTTTCTCTTCTCTGCGGATTCCTTGTAGTTTTCTAAAGTTTTCAGCTATCGGATCGGCTATCGTGGATTGTGGGACTGGTGTTTAATATTTATGGATTTCTGGTTTTTGTGTAGTTTAGTTAGTGAATTGTGTTTGTGCTTTTAGTGACTCGGATTGTAATATAAACAATGACTAGTACTAGTTGCAGCCGTTGTATAATTGTATTATGCCCAAATAGGGGTAAAATAAACCCTCTATGGTGGCATATGAGCAAGAACTTAAATTTTAAAGCCCGGACCTGTCTATTTTCCCATTCGTCAAACGATAATGTTGCAGTGCGCATGTCTAATAGTTCCCAGTTTTGTTTACATGCGCGAGGCCATAAAACTGCCACATTCGTGATTATTGTTTGTTTATCTAAAGGTAAATTGTCTATGGGTCAAACATCACTTATTAACAAGAAGCATACCTACATTACCTACATTTAATTTCTGGATAGGAATCAAATTAAAACAGGTTATATATTTTTGGTTCGGAAATCTTTTGAAAAAACTAAAAAAATTTAGTTATTTTGAAATCAATTATATTCTAATTAGAAAAATAAGAATGCGGGTTAAACATGACGTGACATTCTATTTATATATGCCTACCCCTATTAAGTTTCCTTGGTTTTTAAAAATATATTATTGAATTTTTTCGGAACAGATACCTAATACCTACCTATAACTTTTCCATCAATACCGATGAATTTCCTTCTATATATTCAGCATAAATTCAAAATTTATTCAGGTCCCATACTGCCCAATCTAAAACAGCATCAATATTTATTGTCACATTTACTTCGGCAGCCATATCCACCCGAATATTGTCTATATAATTTACCATAGAAAATCCCTCAAATACAACCAATATGGTGTACGGGAGGCCGCATTTCCATTTTTGACTGGTCCTGATCCCGGTTAATAAATGTGTTTTGGGGGAGTTTATTTCCGATAAAACTGAATCCCATTGTCGGACACAGGGAGTGGCTAGTCACCCTCTGTCGATGCAGAATGGACTTATAGTTTCACTTTCACCCCCCGGCTTGGACTTAATTGCAGAATACTTTTTCGTTGCAATATTTCCGATAAAAGAAGCAAATTATTTACGTACGAATGGAAGAAAAAAATTGTCGTCTCAACAAAAGTAACCAAACTCATTGAATATGAGAGTGTAGTGTAGAACACTCATTACTTCTTATTTTTCAGAAATTTTACATTTACCAGCTCAAGTTAATAAAAAAAACACAAAAGTCCTACAAATAAAAAATTCCGAGTATTCCGACTACTACCAATGCTGCCTCAAAAACAAATACTACGCTTTACAGCGGTTTCAGTTGCTACCTAAGAATAACCGACGCGTGAAAAAGGAAAGCGACGTTGCCGCTATCATTCTTCATCCTTCTATCACCATGAAACTAAAATAAGTTAAAACCTTTTACTAAGCATGACATATTTATTTTCTTTACCAACAAAACGTGTTCTACCCGTAGTATCCTATTAACTTTTTTATCATCTGCAATTATACATATATTTTATTAATTTAATGAATCTAAAAATATGTGATTTAACGGTAAGTTTGGCAACATCGCTTCTTTTGATGCATCTGTTAAGTATTATAGTGGACCATACAGCTAACCAGACAAATTGTGAACTCTAGGATTGATTTGATTGAAAAGTAAACAATCCGGTCTATTGATACGAGGTCTTTGGTTAAGTCTCACATATAGATAAATATTTCCTAATAAGATTGCTAAACCAATTTCATCCACGTTATATCTTAAAACAGCACTTTTTTTCGTTTATCTCTGCCATTTTATTCGCATATTTCAATTTTGAGAGTTCTTATCAAATAAGAATCAGACTTGGGGCTTTATATCAGTGGACAGACTGAAGACGCTTCGAGACAAAACGAAATTGGAAATGAAACGGAAACACTCTACAAAATTGCTAGCTTGTATGTAAAATAATATGCTCCTCTTGTTTTTCAAGAAATTTGATTTAGATTTTATTGTGTTTTCAAGTGGTTGACTGTTCATATTTTTTTAAAACGTACCTACGTACGTTTATATATTGTTTTTTGTATTCAAATAATACGAATAGCTGAATAGGTATAATAGAAAGGAAAAATAACAAAAGAAGAACACGGAAAGTAGGTATGTATAAGTGGACAATTGGGCAGTGGTTGGCGGAAGATGGGGCCTTCAGTTTAGCGTGGAATCTGAACCCAGTGCAAATCGTGTATGCAGTGGTATATCCTTTTTTACGTCCTCAGAGTCCCCCCTTCAACCCCTCCCGGTCTCGATATTAGGAATGACCAGTAAAACTTGGACTGTAACATTGGCAAACATTATTTACGTACAATCAAAGTTGTCTTATTTGTAAAACACGAATTAACTACATCAGTTCTACTATATACGAGTTCTACTACATACATCTACATAAATGAGAAAAGTTTCAGTAAAGACTTTCAGTTTTTTTCATTTATTGCTTAGCTCGCTAAAACTAGCTAGAACAACAATGATTTAAAAAAATGTATTTCCACATCTCTAAAACACTCCCATACATAAAAGGTGTACGCAGGATAAGGAAAGATCCTCGTCTATCAAAACACATATTTATTTTAAAAGAATTAGGTTAACTAATAAACTTTTCGCCTCTCTGGCTGCTTTTATGTTTCTTTTATTGGTCCACTCGCTCTCATATTTCACGCTCTGTCTTAACTTTATCCTGATGGCACTGAAAATGAGCCATAAAAATCCAAACAGCACGGATTTGCTTTCTTTATGTTATTTTCTTTCCCTGTGTTACTGCAGGACTATTCAGCAGTCCTGTAATAAAAACCAAAGTATTACTGTTCAGCTACTGACTGTATATTGCCACATATGCTACTAAAAATACAAGGACAAAACACGGCATAAAAGTTTATATCTTGTAAATAATGTATGGAGCGAGGTCTTTAATGTTGGTTAAGATTGTTTGGCTTAATTCTTTTTAAAAACGCCTTGGCTTTGGAGTGGAATTTTAAAAAGTGGATTTCGAAAAGTTTATATGGTATCAACGGAAACACGAATAACATCAAGTTTTATTGAAGATAGTTAAATGGAATAACATCAGCCACTTTGTATTGTTGCGAAACCTCTACTTCTTATCTAGATTTAAGGTAAAGAATGGTGGAAAAGGTGCAGGGCGCTCATACATCAGTACCGTTGCTATACTCAACAAACATTGCTGTAGCTAATTAGAGTGAACCTATAGTTTTTTGAGGTCCAAGAACTAAATTAGTAGACAGTGGCGGCTCGTGACTAGTAAGGCAGGGGGGCGCTGGCTTTAAATTAAAAAAAAATTAAAATGTCTATTATTTTCGAAAGTACGTGTCTGTTTTTTCTAACTTTCTCGTTGTGAATTTCAATTTCATCAGCATAAGCACTACTTATAGTATATTAAAGCATAAGTGGATATTAAGGTCTTTAAAACACGCGCGATTTTGCAAGCACGACGGCGCAGCCGGAGTGCTTGAAATAGAGCAAGTGTTTTAAAGACCAGTTATCCACGAATACTTTACATTATTTTTTTTTATTGGTATTTATATTACAAAAAATGGAAATAATAACTTAGTAAGTAAGTGAAATGGTCGAATTCGCGATGTGATATACCTGTCGTTATCATGAAAATGAGAAGAACAAAAAATACCTTCCAATCTGTCACATAAGATTCATTGTTGTCACCGTTGACATTGGTTGTCTATTGCCTAAAAAAATATTTTATTTGACGTTAAAAGGTTATTCTGTCAAATCAATAATTCAAAAGTTGACATATTTAGACTTCACGTTTCACGGGTTGTTGATGTTGCCATGGTAACTTTAAAACACGCGCGTTTTTGAAAGTGGGATTTAAACACGCTGAGGCGTACTTTAAATAAGCGAAATAGGGTATCAATAAAAAAAAATAAGTTAAAATATTAGTTTGTCCTAACATCTCAAAACTTACCACATTATAACGATGTTTTGAACTATTTTCATGTTTTTTATTTTCTCTGAAAGATGTTTTAGGTCCTGCACCCCATTTTTAGTCCAATTATCATCCCCGCCAAAAAGAAGACACACGAAACAAAAAAAATAATTTTTGTCCTCACAACCGCATATCCAGAATATTTTATTATATATTTCTTTGTCACACTTACGCGTAAACTGTGCCTTACTTTTACATTTTGATCGCACTTGTACAATGTTCAATATTGGTAGTAGCCGCCCTGCATTTTTTAAATCAAGTTTTTCACTTAAGCTCAGAGAACTAAACACAACCTTCTATAAATCACTTCATATTAGACGAAATTTTCCAACTTAATAACAACTAATAAATAACTCAAAACAAATAAACAAAACGTCAGCGAGTCAGCGGCATCGACAGACGACAGGTCGCATCGCGATTCGCGAACAGTGGGCGCGGAAAATTGGAGCTCTCCGTGGCCGCTCGTTGTGCGATGTGTTGGTGACGTCAGGCCTCCGTCGTCATGACAACCCATCGAGAAGGCGCGTTGAATCGGGACGGATAATCGGTCGCCCGCCGCCGCCCGCGCTTAGTACAACCTTGAGAGCGCGCAACTCGCTTGTCTATGAGTATAGCCTACCCGTTAGAATAGGGCTACGTTTGGTATGAATTATTTTAATTGATTGCTTACATACATTGATTTTTTAAGTAAAGTATTTTTGGATTATGTTTGAAATAATTGCAGGGAGGGCGGCGCCCCAGAGCCCTTCATTAACCAGTCGCCACTGTTAGTAGAGTAAAGTAGCGACACGCCCAACATCGAAAATATACAGGGTTTTTCACTTAAAACTCCGAGGGCCTAAACCACGAAAACGAATGGATTTATTTTGATTTTGTAATAAGCCAAAACAATTAGCATTTGGAAAGTTAACATCGAAGTGAAGTACCTAGGTTTTAAAAAACGGTGAGCAACGGTCTAGCAAAAGTAAATAATTAAACTTCCCTGAGGTAAGTGAATCACTTCGATGAATTATGACATTGGATTTATTGTAATTGTGATGTCATTCATCTACACGAATTAGGCAATCCAACGATGTGTAGGCGGTTGGGGGCTTGCTTTGTAATTGGTTCACGTGATTATAAAAATGACATTGCTGTGGGTGCCTTAATGCTTTTTGCTCTCAGCCGCCATTAAACATCACGTGGTTTGGATTCGCTAATTGACAATACATATTTTATGAAAAAAGCTCAATACACTAACCATGAAAAAGTAGATATTATGTTAGGACGAAAATTGTTATAATTGATGAAAATACAAGCCCAAGTTTTAGCGGCAAGTTGATGATAATCCTAAACCTTTACTAGCTAAAATCAAAGAAACTACTGCTGTTTCCATCAGCTCGTCATGGACTATTCTGCAAAATAATGTTTCATCTAAAAGTGCCTTTAAAAATATATCTACTTTTGAAGTTCCTGCAATTGTTCTATATTTTTGAAGCGTTGCGATGCCCAGGGCGTCAAAGGCGTCGCATTGTTGCTCTCTTTTAAAAATGCTAATATATCCTACCTAACGATGGATTTTTATGGAATAAAAATATATGCACTCGTTTTCGAGATATAAGCCTTCGGAATTTTCAGTCAGAAACCCTACAGATTTAATAAAAAATTGTTCTTTAAACGTTGGTAGGCTCTTCTCCATGCTCTTGTAAATCAATACAACCTTATTAACATTCAAAGTTCACGCATTCAGAGAGCTTATCCTTTAAGTCCAATTTTGCTTGCTATATAGCGAAGTTCGTGAAAAATCCAAGTAAGCTTCTTAGGTCAAAATGTACGTGGGTCAGCAGCTTATCATCCTATCCCGACCCTAAAGGAAATAAGCCCAAGATGCGAAGGGAATTCACTGGACTACTCCTGGAATAAGCTTGACGTATAGCCAGGGTTAACGATCAATGAGGTTTTACGGTGGAGTTTAGAGATCATTGGAAAAATAATTGTTAATGTAATTTAAAAAAAATTTACGTACTATAGCAGGAAGGTAAGAACTTCAATGCTTATTATGGTAAATTTTATTAAATATACAGTATGTAAGTCTTCGTAAGTTTGCACCATATGGAAAACTTTTTTATTATTCATTTTACGAAAAAAAGTTATTCTTCATAAAAAACTCTGCATGGTCTAAAACCTAAAATGCCACCATCAAATGTCGAAATTTTCCTGTCATCTACGAGGTTTGTCAAAAAATGTGAATTTTTCCCAAGAATAAAATACCTTTATTTTTGACATTATCAAAAACTGTTATTAAAAAAAGTTGATCAGAACTAAAAACCGTGTCTAAATATGCAATAACACGCATTAAATTAATTAAATAATTAAAAAATTAAATAATTAATAATAAATTAATAAAATAATTTTTCAACATAAATGCGTATAATTGCATATTTATACGTGGTTTTTAGTTCTGATCAACTTTTTTTGATAACAATTTTTGATAATGTCAAAAATAAAGGTACTTTACTCTTGGGAAAAATTCACATTCTTGGGAAACATTCACATTTTTTGACAAACCTCGTATATGACTGGAAAATTTCAATATTTGATGGTTGCATTTTAGGTTTTAGACCATGCAGAGCTTTTTATGAAGAATAACTTTTTTTCATAAAATGAATAATAAAAAAGTTTTCCATATGGTGCAAACTTACGGAGACATACTGTATATGAGAACGAGTGAATAAATTTGTTTTTTTTTTATAAAGGCAAACTTCTTGTTGTCATGGACTTTCTCCTAATTGGTACATACAAATAACTTATTTTAAAGATATAAAAAAAAACCTCACTGTATTTGTCATGTGTAAAGATCTAATAAATAAAAAACAACGTTCAAACTTTGACCTAAACCTCATGTGATACAAAATGTATACCTACTACTTATTTTGTTAAATAATTGTTTAGTATTCCAAATGGCGCGTGGCGCCATTAATTTTGTTTTAGGAATCCTTGTCCAACTTTTTAGACAACCGATTTATTTTGAAAAAAGTATGACTTAAAAATACTTTTAATATCTTACTGGAACAAATCTCTTGCTGGGTTGGAACAATACTTATACTAATTTAATAAGGTGAGTCAGAACCACAAGGAATTGCGATAGATTTGTTCAATGAGAATGAAAATCATCGTATGTTTTTATCTGCCTAATATCTCCAGACCAAGGTCTCGTTGATCTAGACCGTTTGCTAATATTTATTATGTACTTACGCAGAACAAAACCTAACGAGATGGTCTTCAGTCTTGGAGATAGCCACAACGCTAAATTGTTTGGACAAAAACGTTATCTCGGTGAAATTATTATTTGGGTCTGATGGTAAATTGGGGCTTTAGAAAGTAAAGAAGCGCCGAAAAAAGTTACACTGTAACCTTTCCTGTGCGCGTGGTTAAAGTAAATATTTTTAATTGGTACATAGCGACGACGCGCGAAATATGTTCATAAAACTTCAGCTATGTAAATATTCTGGTACACTGAGAAAAAACCTTATATTCGTTATAAGAATTCACATACCCTTTATACAACCGTTTAATGCTATATGTGACAGCAACGCGCTTTTCTACTGTAAGACAACGAAAATTGCTGGACCGTCGTGTTGTGATATTCTTTAGCTAATTCCTAATTTAAAAAGTTAACTATTTTTAATCTATTATTGCCAAGGTGTTAACAGGCGTCATCTGTCCGTTCAATATAATAGTCAACAGTTGGTGTTAACGGGTTAGAAATCAATTATATTTTGACAAGTCCAAATGAGGTGGCAACATTTGGTGTGACTAATTTGTTAATTTTAGAGTCTCCATGACTGGTTCAAGTGGCTTAATCGAAAATGCTTTTAACAAAACCCATTCATCATATTATACAGTGCTACACAGAAATTTTATATAAAATATATAAATCATGTAATTATTTTTGGAAATTTTCCTTTGGTTATTCCACTTTTATTATATGCATAAAATTTAACTGATGTTCTATCGTAATTTTGTTATTAGAGTTAATCCTTTTTCTCAACGGTCATTTATTACCATCGCTTTTCGTCGAGTTGTCATATTTGAACCGTGCTAGCAAAAATTATTTGCATCAAAGAGGGCCTTGCATCTAAGGACGTAATGCTTAGCCGTAGAGCTTAATACCTTTTGGGAGTCAGTAACTACCTCGTTATTTCGTCATCTTTGACAGTCGTTATAAATAATTTGATTCATCGCTAATTATTCCAATTTCTTGAACAATTCACACAATGGGCTTTAAGAAACAGCACAAAACATTCATGGTTGAAGCGTATTTTCGAAACAGGGTTAGAGTAAATAGTGAGTGGCAATACAATCCGGGTTTGTGCATGGACGATTTTCACGAACATTTTTCTAACGTTGCTTTTATTGCTGGCGATTTTTATCATTGCCTAAAAAGAACCGTGGCTGTGTTTAGGGAAACAGATTCTATACAACACAAAAAATGAGCAGAAAGACCATCTGTAAGAACAGCAGAACTTGTTGCAAACGTTCGTGAAATAATGCAAAATACGCCAACAAATTGCATAAGACGCCTGTCCCAAGAAGTAGGAAGATCTTCGTTTTTCCTTATTTAAAGAACACTATTTTTAAACTACCAGTTGGAAATTTAGAACAATTATAAGAAAGGATTATCCAAGAATGTGGTAATATTTCTCCAGAGATGCTGGTCAACACTTTCGAAAATATGAAGAGACGTGTGAATTTATGCTTGGAGCATGGCGGTGGCCAATTTCAACAATTTATGTATTTATTTGTCTTTTTCTTTCTGTATATTCTTACTTTGTTAATTTTGTAAACAACAAAAATTGTATTTGTCTACTTATTTTATTACTCATTAGTTTGGCATATCATGTCATAATACGAATTTGACAAAATTTTAACCTAGATTTGGTTAGATACATCGTCCCCATATCATTGTGATCTAAACCAAGACCTACGTTTTTTAATCCAATTATTATTACGTCGTAAAACTTAACCCCGAACTACTTTTTCCAGTTACTGATGATGACCTTTTCTAAAGTCGAAACATGTCTACTTTAATGTAAAGGCTTTTTAAAATTTTTTAATAAAGATATTTGTGGTTTAGACTTTTTATTTTTTCAATTGCTATAGGGTTTGTTCAGGTTTCTTTTTGCTGAGTTGACATAATATGTGACATAACATTTAATTTTTTAATTAATTACTAAAGTTATTTCACAGATAATTATATTATTATCTAGGAACTTAGGAACGGTGTATATAACATTTCAAAGGCAAATAGTTTTAGTTATAGGTACCGCTTACCGACCCTTATTAAATGCATCTTAGTTTCTCTAAGTAAATAGGAGCCAGGAGCTGAAATTTATTACCCATCAGGTTAAGGATATTGACGGAATCGACTAAATTACACGTTATTGATTCCTCTAAAGCCCAAATGAGATTAAGAAAGTTTCTTGTTGAAGTTTTGGACACAGCCAGTTGATTAAGTAGGGTGGACCTCAGTGACACAAACTATTTAATGCCGACTTGCCTGCATGTACTTTAATATTTAAAACTTAAACTGTATTAGAGTGGAGCAAAAGTTTTAACTTTATTTATTTAGATTGTCTGAGAACAAAAACTTGTATAGGAGTAATCACTAAGGTAATCAAAAAATTATCAAAAAGTTATGTAATTTATTTCCAAGCTTTGGATTGAATAATAATGACATTGGAAAACCACAGGGACGAGAATTTGTTGCTTTGTTTTCATTTCCCTAGCAATTCTTAACTCTACAGAGTGTTTCCGAGTTCATATTTACTTACCAACAATCCTTAACAAACGCCGATTAAACACTAATAGGTATGCCATACGTGTAAACCTTGTAAACCTAAATGACAAATTTAATGGAGAAGGCCTGCATCAAGGTATATACAGGGTTTCCCATTTAAAATGAAACAGGCTAAATACTTCGGAAGTTCTTACCAAATGGGAAACTTTTTTATTATTAATTTTACGAAAAAAAATTATTCTTTATAGAAAGCTCTGCATGGTCTAAAACCTAAAACGCAACCATCAAATATCGAAATTTTCCAGTTTTTTTTTACGAGGTTAGTCAAAAAATGTGAATTTTTCCCAAAAATGTGAATTTTTCCCAAGAGTAAAAGTACCTTTATTTTTGACATTATCAAAAATTGTTATGAAAAAAAGTTGACCAGAACTAAAAACTACGGCAAAATGTGCAATTATACGCATTTATGTTGAAAAGTTATTTTATTGATTTATTATTATTTATTTAATTTTTTAATTATTTATTTAATTTAATGCGTGTTATTGCATATTTAGACGTGGTTTTTAGTTCTGATCAACTTTTTTTAATAACAATTTTTGATAATGTCAAAAATAAAGGTACTTTACTCTTGGGAAAAATTCACATTCTTGGGAAAAATTCACATTTGCATTTGACTGGAAAATTTGGATATTTGATGGTTACATTTTAGGTTTTAGACCATGCAGAGCTTTTTATAAAGAATAATTTTTTTTCGTAAAATTAATAATAAAAAAGTTTCCCATTTGGTAAGAACTTCCGATTACACGCTGTATCTGGTTCCACGTTAATTAAAAAAAAAACGCTCGGACTAGTCGATTTTTATTTCGAGGGGGACATCTTTTGCGTATATTGTCAATCTTGTTACTTCAAGCCCCTAGGAGAGAGGGAAGGTAAGATCTAAATCTTAAATGGATACCCCTATTTTATATAATTTTTTTGGATTCTGCATAAAATTCTGAACATTTTTTATTAAAAGCATTATTAGTCTATACTAAACAGTTTCCGAGATATTGACTCTTGAAAAATGAGATTTTTGAACTTTGACAGCGTCTAGCGTTCTAACGATACGTCTTTAGAGTAAAACGGCTTACATGTCCCTATCTTCGATTTTTATTATCTTTCCAATAGTGTCAACTTTCGGTTAAACCGGTTGTAAGAAATATAGTACGTCCTAGATTACACCCCCAATAGTTGTAAGAAATATAGTACGTCCGGTTTAACCGGAAGTTGACACTATTGGAAAGATAATAAAAATCGAAGATAGTGACATGTAAGCCGTTTTACTCTACGACGTACAGTTAGAAAGCTAGACGCTGTCAAAGTTCAAAAATCTCATTTTTCAAGTGTCAATATCTCGGAAACTGTTTAGTATAGACTAATAATGCTTTTATTAAAAAATGTTCAGAATTTTATGCAGAATCCAAAAAAAATATATAAAATAGGGGTATCCATTTAAGATTTAGATCTTACCCCCCCCCCCCCCCTCCCCCCTAGGGGCTTGAAGTAACAAGATTAACAATATACGCAAAAGATGTCCCCCTCGAAATAAAAATCGACTGGCCCGAGCGTTTTTTTTTTTAAATTAACGTGGAACCAGATATTTATCCTGTTTCGTTTTAAATGGGGAAACCTGTATGTATTTAGGTACTGAGAAAAAGGATCTAATACAACAGGTTTGCTGAGACATAGTTTGTATTGATAGCTTATTTTTTAAACCTATATTAAATAACTTGCATATCTTCTCAATGCATCGCATTTTGTTCCCAATAAAGTATTTTCTCTATAGTCAAGACAGCAAAACAGGGTCCCCAAAAACGAATTATATCCGTACGAACCAATAATCCACAAGACGCTGGTGCGGGTTAGTAGCGATCGGCATTTATTTTGACTTTGTATTTAAAGTGTTTAAACTTTGCATGTCAGATGAAGCAAAAAAAAATTCTTATTTCGCACAATCCATCATTAGTATTGGACTTTATAATCTATGTACGAACTTTACCATCTTAGTAAACCATGTTGCATAATATATAATCATATTCAATGTTAAACGACAAGAACAAGTTTATACTAGAAGCTATTTAAATTTTTGAGAACTACAATACTGATTTTTAGTGGTACGTATATGCTTTATTAACCGTAGCAAGCAAATGTTATTATGATTAATGTCAAGTTTCATTACAACTGCCAGTCGGAACTAATACAGTATATAAAACTAGATTACACCCCCAATAGAGCTTGATAATTACTGTGAGTATTCAGAGCAATAATGGCTATAAACCATTCTCTGGTAGCATTGACTCCTCTTTGCAATTGGCTAAATTACCGTGATAATATCACTACAACAGGTGTAGCAATTTTTGTTGTCTTACAGTAGAACAGCGCGTTGTTATCACATATAGTATTATACAGTTGTATAAAGAGTATGTGAATTCTTATAAGGAATAGAAGGAGGAGAGGAATAGGAAGATTTAAAATAATATCAGTTTGTTTTCAAAAAACTTTTATAATCATTGACATGTTTTAATTACAAAAAACACAGCTTTATCTCTTCTCTTATTAATTGGTGGTATATATTTTTAAAACATAAAAATGTACTAATATCATCCTTGAACTTTGATTTAAAAATGTTTATATAAATTTACAAGAAATTTTGTTAATCAACAAAATAAACATAATTTTCATTTTTCTGGCGGAATATGTTCTATATAATCGAGGAAAGATAACCGATTTGACCTACAACGAACATCAAAAAATTAAGTATCAAACCTTAATACAGTGTGTCTGCTTAGGTTGGGACAGTTGGCATGATGCTCTCAAACTTAGTGAAACAATTCCACTACTCAAAAAGGGTGATCCAGAGTCTGTTGAAAACTATCGAGCTATAACTGGCCTAACTTCTTTTTCAAAACTTTTTGAGAAAATCATAACGCAACGTATTGAGTCTTTCCTGACTGGAGAGAAGTTGATGAGTACTTCACAGCATGGTTTTCGAAAAAATTACTCTACAAGCACAGCTGCATTTGACTTGCTTGAATACGTGCACTAAAGTATAGATTCAAATCATTACACATTAGCCCTATTCTTAGATCTAACTCGAGCTTTTGATTGTGTAGATGGTATCTTTTTATTAAAAAAACTAAATGTTTTAGGCATTCGTGGCAACATTGCTCGATGGTTACAATCTTTTCTTTCTAATCGCCATATTAGGATTAAGGTTCAGAATTCGTTTTCTGATCAATTTGCTGTCAATTATGGTGTGCCCCAAGGAGGTGTAATGTCTCCATTGCTTTTTGCACTTTTTATAAATGAACTTGAAATCTTTTTAATATCTAAAGGTTTATCTGCAAAACTAATTCTATACGCGGATGATACAACTGTGATTATATCTGCTTGCACATTAGATATACTAGCTAAAATAGCTAATCATATTTTACTTGAATTTTCTTTATGGTGCAAAAAAAATCGCCTAATAATCAACATAAATAAAACTCACTATATGGTTTTCTATAAAAAGCGTTGGGTTCCTGATCTACATCTCAAACTAAATGACAATACTATTCAGAGAGTTGAGCAATGCAAATTTCTTGGCCTTTATGTAGACTCACAATTAAAGTGGACAGCTCATGTTGATTTTGTTGCCAGTAAACTTAACTCGGCATACTTTGCAATAGTAAACTTAAAAAATATTATGGATTGCAAGCAGTTACTAAATATTTACTATGCCTTAGCCTACAGTCATCTAAGCTATCTAGTGATTTACTGGGCTCAATCAACAGAACTACAAAGATTATTTGTGTTGCAGCATATCTTATTTTTAATTTTATGGGAAAAGGTACTTTTCAGAAAACGATCTACCAACAACGAGTGTTTTTTCTGTTTGTTCGGGTTTGTTCGGGTTACATGTATTCTGAGAATTCACTTAACGGGAGAGGTGGAACCAGGCTTCATCCGAAAAAAATGTCAGGTCTAATAAATCATTTCTTTCCAATAAATTTTGGGTAAACCATTGAGAGTAATTCCTGCGTCTTTCAAAATCTGCGGCTTGTATTTCTTGGACTACTTGCACTTTTTAAGGAAATAACTAATTAACTGCTTCTTAAGAATAGTCCTGCATGTTCCATAAGATCTTCCCACTTCTTGGGACATGCGTCTTATACAATTTGTTGGCGTATTTTGCATTATTTCACGAACGTTTGCAACAAGTTCTTCTGTTCTAACAGATGGTCTTGCTGCTCCTTTTTTGTGTTGTGTAGAACCTGTTTCCCTAAATACAGCCACGGTTCTTTTCAGGCAATGATAAAAATCCCCAGTAATAAAAGCAACGTTAGAAAAATGTTCGTGAAAATCGTCCATGCACAAACCCGGATTGTATTGCCACTCACCATTTACTCTAACCCCGTTTCGAAAATACGCTTTAACCATGAATGTTTTGTGCTGTTCCGTAAAGCCCATTATGTGAATTTTTCAAGAAATTGGAAAAATCAGCGATGAATCAAATTACTTGTCATGTCTGTCAAAGATGACGGAATAACTGATTGATTGTTAATTCAGGTTGTTATTGACACCCAACAGGTATTAAGCTCTACGGCTAAGCATTACGTCCTTAGATGCAAATAGTTTTTGCTCGCACGGTAATATTTTTATTATAATTTTGTAAATAAATATGCTTCAATTAGGGTAGAAGGTGGCAGGTTGTTATACGGGGCAGGTTGTTACAAAGTGATTAATAATAACTCTTGTTCACTTCAAATATTTAAAAGTTTAAAATACCCATCAGAACATATCGCGCCATCTACCAACGGACTTTAGAGGTGCACGTTTCAAAATTAATCAAATTAGTTAGACGCATGTTTTTGAGTGTACCGAAAGAAATTTTTTGATAGTCGAGTGATCTGAAAATATTTTGAATGCGATAAGTTATTGAGTATTTACCCTATATACACTTTATTGTTCATATAAAATACTACATATCTAACTATATTTTGTTTAAATTAATTTCATCTACTTCCATAAAATAAATTATAACCTAAAATTTGTCAAATGGGGCATGTCGTATGGGGAACATTGTTACATGTAACAATATGTGTGTAGAGAGAGAGTAAAGACTACTACCAAAAATAATGAGCAGTGGATCCATGCAAGATAATACCTAATATGTGTATCCATTGTTTGTCTGATAGCGATTAAAGAAAAAAATGTATTTTTATGCTTTTACATATAACAACCTACCCCGCATAGTGTATTAACCTACCCCGTAGGCGGGGCACATTATTACAATATGCATTAAGTTTTTTTTTTGTTTCCACTTGTATGTTTTAGATGGTATTTGTGTGCTAATTTTAACTGTTTAATGTTTGTACTATAGTAAAATAAATAAACAGTCTTTTTCAGATTCACTTATTCTATAAAAAAAAATATAAATACAAAAAATGTAACAACCTGCCCCCTTCTCCCCTAAACAACATCCACTCTGTATATTGTAGTAAATTCGGTCCTTTCTCCAACTACCCCTGTCATATTTCTGCATATTTACGTAGAGGGCTGGCCAGCATCTTATTGTGGCGTCAGAAGCTATCACCCGTTTCGAAGGCCTCCGTGATTTAAATAAGCCCGGACTTCTTCGGCTCCGGGGAATGGGATTTGGTTTTTGTCGCCAGACCGAGTTTATATGTCACTGTCGTAGCCAACTACCTAATTTAAGTCGATATATTCCGCGGCCAAATCCGTAAAAATGGGAACGAAACGAGCGTTTTCGCCCCCCTTATTCGCTGGTAAAAAATTTTCTCAATCAGACGGGAAATCGCTAGTAAGATCGCTAGGCCTTTGTTATTATATGATTTACGATGGCATTTCGTTACGTCAGAACCATGATATCCGTGATATTGTAGAAAATAAACATTTTGAAATGTTATGAATCATCTTTGCAAGTTGATTTTGTGGTTCAATCGATTTACTTACAAGTCAAATTTATGTTGTTGGCAGCTGTAACTAAAATCATTTTTGTAAACCTTTGATAATAGAGAAACGTAAAAATTGTCACCCAAAAAAATCACATTGTTCTACCGTGCGAGCAAAAATTATTTGCATCAAAGAGGGCCTTGCATCTAAGGACGTAATGCTTAGCCGTAGAGCTTAATACCTGTTGGGTGTCAGTAACTACCTGAATTAACAATCAATCAGTTATTCCGTCATCTTTGACAGTCGTTACAAGTAATTTGATTCATCGCTAATTTTTCCAATTTCTTGAACAATTCACACAATGGGCTTTACGGAACAGCACAAAATATTCATGGTTGAAGCGTATTTTCGAAACGGGGTTAGAGTAAATGGTGAGTGGCAATCTAATCCAGGTTTGTGCATGAACATTTTCCTAAAGTTGCTTTTATTGGTGGGGATTTTTATCATTGCCTGACAAGAGCCGTGGCTGTATGTTCTGTAAATTCTTGATTAAAATAATAAAATTATTCATTTTCCCAAATACAGGAGCAGGAAGACCATCTGTAGAAACAGAAGAATGAAATATGAAGAGACGTGTGAATTTATGCTTGGAGCATGGCGGTGGCCAATTTCAGCAATTTATGTAATTATTTTTTTTTTTCTTTCTGTATATTCTTACTATGTTAATTTTGTAAACAAAAATAAATTTGTATTTATCTACTTATTTTATTACCTACTCATTAGTTTGGCATATCATGTCATAATATGAATCTGACAAAATTTTAACCTATATTTGGTTAGATATATCGTACCCATATCATTGTGATCTAAACCAAGCCCTACGTTTTTTAATCCAAGCCCTCTTTGGTGCAAATAATTTTGCTCGCGCGGTACTAGTTTTATAAAATACAGTGGCAGGTATTATATTTTTAAAACTTGAAGAAGTCAATTACGTTCAACCAATATAGTAATTTACGTTACAAGTCCGGAAAATACTGTTTTCTTGGACGAGTCGACAAAATTCTAAGTCTGCGAGTCCAAAAAAACTGTTTTCGGACGTGTTGCGTACACTATTTTTTCGGCAACCGTGTAGAATAACAAATCAGTGAGACACATTTCTTTAATATATTTCTTTGTAGAACAAAATTTCGAAGATTTTTATTTTATATGTATTAAATATTGAAATTCGAACAGAAACATTCTAATTCTTATTTATATTAATATTTATATTAAAATTCGAGCAATTGCTTATATTAATGTGATTCTTCCCGGACTAGGCACGTACTTCCCGGACTAGGCCGGAAAAATGCTACTTTCTCAAAGGAAAAGCGTCCGGGAAGTGGGTACTTCCCGGACGGTTGCCGAAAAAAATGATTGCACAACTTACCCATTATAGAATATAGAACAAGAGATCATTATTTTCATTGATATGCAGGATTTGCCGTTAAAAAGGGGCAACTTTGTTCCCCCTTTACAGGGAGTTTGTATTGGAAAAATCAAAGTACATAACAACCTAATTCGTATTCCAATAACGTCGAGAATGATGTGGCATATACTTTTATTGCTTGATCCGAATACACCATTCTAATGTAATAGCTTGGGCGTGAGTTGTTTCTTATTTTATGAGCGGGTGAAGCCGTTTTTTTTTGTGAGAGAAAATATAAATATGTAAAGCCAGTGCCATTCTTAATAACCCAATTTTTTGTCCCCCGAGAAACTATGTTTTTCAAGTACAATACCCTTTATAATAACAATGATGCTGTTTACGATAAGTCCATAACTGGATCATATACAAGGGCCAAAGGTCAAAGGTGTGAGATTTAGGTGTTAAGGGATGAAGGGATGCTTGGTCCAGCGCGTGGCAAGTGGTTTGTCTTGTCTGGTGGAATTTGGAGCATATTTAGGGTGAGCATAATAACACTTTACTAAGGAAACGTAATAGAGCGTGTGGTCAAACGGGGGGTAAATTGGATTAGATTTGTCATAAATTTGTTGGGATAAGGCGGAGGAAGTTTGCGGAGATAGATAGAGTGTTTGCAAGCAAACGTGTATTTACATCATATATTTGGTTACTGAATGTTTGCAAATAGGATATACTATATATTTGCATCAAAGAGGGCTTGGATTAAAAAACGTAGGGCTTGGTTTAGATCACAATGATATGGGGACGATATATCTAACCAAATCTAGGTTATAGTTTTGTCAAATTCATATTATGACATGATATTCTAAACTAATGAGAAATAAAATAAGTAGACAAATAAATACAATTTTTTTTTTTTGTTTTCAAAATTAACAAAGTAAGAATATACAGGAAGAAAAATAATTACATAAATTGCTGATATTGGCCACCGCCATGCTCCAAGCATAAATTCACACGTCTCTTCATATTTTCGAAAGTGTTGACCAGCATCTCTGGAGAAATGTTATCACATTCTTGGATAATCCTTTCTTGTAATTGTTCTAAATTTGCAACTGGTGTTTTAAAAATAGTGTTCTTTAAATGACGAAAAACGAAGTAATCCATAACCGTTAAACAAGGTGATCTAGGTGGGAATTCAATGTCTGATCGAAAACTGATCAATCTGTCGCCGAAAAAATTGCGTAAGTAGTTAATAGTTTCGGCGGCTGTATGGGCGGTTGCACCGTCCTGTGGAAAATATCAAAAACTTTTTTGAGGGTGCCATGTGGACTCTACAAAAAAATAGAGATTTTCACTGCTCCCCATGCGTGTATTCTGAGAATTCACATAACCGGAGAGGTGGAACCAGGCTTCATCCGAAAAAAATATCAGGTCTAATAAATCATTTATTTCCTATAAATTTTGGGTAAACCATTGAGAGTAATTCCTGCGTCTTTCAAAATCTGCGCCTTGTATTTCTTGGAATACTTGCAGTTTATAAGGAAATAAATTTCGCTGCTTCTTAAAAATAAGTCCTGCATGTTCCATAAGATCTTCCCACTCCTTGAAACAGGCGTTTTATACAATTTGTTGGCGTATTTTGCATTATTTCACGAACGTTTGCAATAAGTTCTTCTGTTCTTACAGATGGTCTTCCTGCTCCTTTTTTGTGTTGTATATGATCTGTTTCCCTAAACATAGCCACGGTTCTTTTCAGGCAATGATAAAAATCCCCAGCAATAAAAGCAACGTTGGGAAAATGTTCGTGAAAATCGTCCCCGTTTTGAAAATACGCTTCAACCATGAATGTTTTGTGCTATGCCGGAAAGCCCATTGTGTGAATTGTTCAAGAAATTGGAAAAATTAGCGATGAATTAAATTACTTGTAACGACTATCAAAGATGACGGAATAACTGATTGATTGTTAATTCGGGTAGTTACTGACACCCAACAGGTATTAAGTTCTACGGCTTAGATGCAAGGACCTCTTTGATGCAAATAATTTTTGCTCGCACGGTATTATATAATATTCAATAAACATTATTAAAATATTTATCGGACAAATTATTGATTTAAAAAAGTAATAAATATATTTATTTTTAATTTTGAATAATAATATATCATATTAATATGGTAATCAAAAATTGTCAAATTATACTGATGACCTCCTGACATCTCAGCTGACACTTACAAGGGAGCTGATATTTTTTTCCGATAGGGACGGTATATAAAACCTACATTTTTACAAAGAATGACATAATTTTTGAAACTTGTTAAGTAAAAGTTAAAAAGTTAGCAAAATGAAGTTCCTCATTCTCGTGTGTTCCGTTCTTGCAATTGCTTTGGTAAGTGTTTGTTTAAGAGTGTTAGATATTATTTTTTACTAAGAAGAATTATGCATATTTGTGTCTATACACTGTTAAAAGAATAGAATCAAATTTAACTTTTTTTTTATGTCCCAGAAAGTCCACTCCCGTTTTTTTGTCAATTTAACTAAAACCGCTTCAGTCAATCAGTAACTCATAAAATATGTTATTACTATTTTGACATTAATCTGATTTTATTGTGCAGTAAAAATTACAACTTAATTAGTTAATTTGACCCATTTTTTATGTTAGTATTAACTTATTTTAAAATTTTAACTAAAAAAGATATTGATAATGATTATAAACTTTATCAAAGTTACTAGTATTTGATTCATTTGAACCGTAAAAGAATTGCATGTTAATTTTAGTTAGCTGTTATGTTAAAACGACTTCCAGAAAAGTTAGTTTTTTAAATCTGATTTTTACTAAACACAAAAGAGTTAAAATAACTATACATTTTAAGTTAAATTTGATTTATTTTAATTAATTATAAATTTTTTTGATTCTCACGTCCAGGATTTCTAACAGTGTATAATTAATTAAAATTAATGGTATCAAAAAAACCGTTGGCTTTACTTACCCACTTTTTGGGTAATGAGAGGTAGATTATCATAGTCAAGAACATTTAAACAATAAAGTCTATACATTCTAAAATTCCAGAACGGAGTGAGGTAATAGAAGCCTCCAATTACCTGAAAATTAAATATGAGGTAGTTAGTTGTTTAAGTTTTGACCTACTTTTATTTACTACAGGCTAACCCTGATGACGGTTTTCAGCCGAAATGCGTAGGCAGTAGAATTTATATAATATATATTATATATTTAAACATTCAAGAATCAATTTTATTATAATATTAAATGTATTTTTGACATTTCCATTTCTTTCTTGCAGGCAGCTGATCAAGAACAAGTAAAAGCAAGTCTTCTTAAAGTAAAAGAAGCTCACGACGCCTGTAATGAAGATCCCGCTACACACATTGACTTTGACGCTCTCAAAAAGGCGCATGATGAAGGAAAAAAAGATGAGGAACCAGCTAACGCTGGAGCCCATGCTCTTTGCGTATCTAAGGTAACAAAAAACTGTTTGCAAAACGACCCTAAAATAGGATAGTGTTTTCTGTAGTAGTAAATATTAAGTGAGTAATTCTGATTTCGAAATCGTGTAAAATTTACCTCAGACAGAGTATAGCAGTGGAAAAATCATTTGAAATTACTACGACCGCCAGAGAAAAGGAAGATTAAATTTTTCACATATATAGATAATGCTACCGATATCCATGGAAGCATTTCAAGTTCCTAAATTTGTTGTACGTGCTATACTTATATAATAGTATATTATTTAACAACCACTAATGTAGGCCATTTATATCGTTTTTTTTATTTTTTTGCATATTTATATGTATATCTAACATAATATGAGTATCACCAAACAAACAAGTTGACCTCACGTATTAATAAATCCCTTTTTTTCAGAAACTTGGATGGCAACATGAGGACGGTACCGTGAACGCCGAATTGATCCGATCAAGAGCATCCGCCATTTTCGGCGACAACGAAAAACTCAAGGAAATCGTTGATGAATGTGTTAAAGTCGAAGGTACTCCCGAAGTTGTTGCTAAGCTCCTCTACAAGTGTTACAGGAAGCACGCACCACGCCCCAGCGGTACCCATGCCCATGGTCATCATTAAATTTGTATACCTATATTATTTTTGTAAATAAACGATAAATTGTTATACCTGTTCGGTTTTTAAGGATTAATAACGCTTTGCGATATGAGCCTTACCGTTCTCTGTTGTTGAATCAGTGGAGTATACAAAGAGTAGTTTTATTTAAAATACAAACTATGATATATTCTAATCCTTATAGAGTAGGAGCAGTTTTTTGTCAATCTTATGACGGCAGAGACAGGCGCGGATCCAGAACTTTGCTTGGGGGGGGGGGGGGTATCATCATATAAACGAAGTTAAAAAGCGCCGCGGGCGAAAAATTTTTGCGACCACGCGCAAAGTTTGACAGAGAATGCGCTATATTACTGATTATATTACGGAATAAATAAATTTACATGAATATTTCCCTCATAATATGTTAAAGTTCCCATAAGAGAAATGCAATTTTCGCAAAATTACAGCGAATATTTCCCTCATATGTTAAAGTTCCCATAAGAGAAATGCAATTTTCGCAAAATTACAGCAAAAACAGCACTGCCAAAAATCGAAAATTGCATCGCAAGTTTATATTGTTGACGAAACGTCAAAGCGGGATTTTATTGTTAACAAACGTCAAAAAATGTAATATTCTGACAATTAACGTCATCTTATTTATTATTATACGAGCAACCGCCGTATCAAAACTTGCCAAAAAAGGTGTTGGAGAACAACAGTTAATTAAACTAAGTGGACACGCAAATACCAAGTCACTGACGCCTTACATTCAGATGGACGAGAACCACCATATGCTTTTGATTGAAAAAATGCGGGACAATGACCAACCGTCAAGCTCAAGAGAGTCCCCCGCCGAAATAAGCTCTCGCTCGTTGACTGCATCAACCACCATGTCTACGAATTCAAAGCAAAATATTGTTAATTACAATAATTGTACTTTTCATTGCAATTCTTGTAATTTTTAAGCATTTTAATTTTATTGTTAGTATTTTCTGTTAAGTAAAATATTTAAATTTACTTGATTCTAGTCCTTAATTAATTTGGGAAATATTCAAATAAATTACACTCGTGCATAAAAATAACTAGATAATTTTTTTATTTAATGTGTTTTTTTTACAAATTGCAATCGTTTGTTTTTATATTTTACGAAAATGCCCTCCTCCTGCGGAGTCGGGCTTTTTCGCGAAAATATGAAAACAAACTCTTGCAATTATAAAAAAACACATTTCATACAAAAATTATCGGTAATTTTGATGCACTTGTGCACTTACCCCCGATAATTTAACTTTAACAAACATGAAGCACATAAACTTAATCCCAGTAAATTGGCTAAAAAGCACCTAGCTGAGTAAACATCTGTATGTGCTATAGTACAAAGTAAATATAAATAAGTCATAATTTTATCACTAATACTACAATAATATAATAATTACAATAGAAATATTCGCACTAAGCTAATTAAGAAAAAATATACATACTTAACATGGCATTGATTCCTAAATCATGAATTCTAATTTTCTTTGTTTGTTATTTCCAAATCTGGTTATAACTTCATCAACGTCGATGATTATATTTTTATGAATGTTCAACAAAGCCAAGCCAGTGAGGCGTTCCTCTACCATGCTTGCTCTAAAGTACGTTTTAACGCGACGTAGAGTCGAGAAGGACCTTTCCGCTGTTGCTGCACTTACAGGTAGTGTAGCAAGTATTTGAAGAAGAATCTTAATATTTGGGAATAAATCAGAATCACAATTATCAATTATAGGGGGAAGTAATTCAGGTATTTTACATTTTACATTTTCCATGAGCCCCCCCCCCCCCCTCCTTGGATCCGCGCTTGGGCAGAGAACACGTGATTTGTATAGATTTCTTTCAGTTTGACTCGTCATGAAATAATTAATTTAGCTACAGAGGGAAATATTAACAGTTCTTGTTGGAAATGAAAAGATCTTTCTTGGAATACCAAATTTTCTGTTGTTTGTGATCATTACAACCTTCAGTGGTTAAATAACCTTCATTGTCGGGATGTCGGGGTAGATTGGGTCGTTGGGTACTATAATTGCAACAGTTTTAATGTAAAGTGGTTTATCCATGTCGTGGTGTTCCAGAGTCCTCTGCTGCCTTGGAGATATCCAGCATTGACCAATAGAACATTCGGGATAAATGGCATGTAAAGGGAAGAAAGGTAGTAGTAACAAGATTTATTTAGCAATATGCTACAATTTAACAAATTTTATAAAATATTAAAATAAATTTATATTCACTTAGTCCTTAAAAGAAAACCGATTTATATGTCAAATGTTTTGATACCCTACCTTTACAAAAATCTTTATTATACCTAGTTGAATAGTTATGATATTTAAAATTTTGAGTAATAAAATCTTTCCAACTTTTATTATTATATTTAAAAGAGTGTATAATTTCCAATTTTTTATCACCAACAACAATATTTATATCTGTATTATTCTCAAAGTTGAGTCATTTATTTTACCAGGTTGTAGAACTCGCAAAAATAAGTAATTGTACCAAAAATCATTTATATAAAAGTTGCAGAATAAAGAAGTTAGGAACAATTGAAAAAATGTAAAATTTAAAAACTGTAAGACCTGATTTTTTTATGTTCTCGACCTCTGCGTTATCAATGTTTTGTTTACTGGCGATACTGGGTATGGCTTATTTTTTTGTAGGATACAAATTACTTATTATTCATTCATTTTACGGGTTTTAGTGCGAATTTCGATTTGACCAGCGGTAAATAATTCGCTAAAGTGCGTGATATTTTTGATTTTTCAATTGTTAATGACTTCTTTATTCTGCAACTTTTATATAAATGATTTTTGGTACAATTACTTATTTTTACGAGTGCTACAACCTGGTAAAATAAATGACTCAACTCTGAGAACAACCTGTATAACAAATTGGTTTAAGCTTTCGCGGCCAGTCGGTGAGCTAGTGTAGTCATCATTCGGGTCTAAAGGCCGTCGTCGGTTGGAATTGCTTCCTAACGTTTCGCTAGCACGAGTGGCGAGCTTCTTCAGAGGTCCTTTCATCTCCGGTACTGGAAGTAGACTCTAAGTAGACTAGACCCGAATGATGACTACACTAGCTAACCTATATAACCTTAAAATTTGTTTGTTGGTACATTAAATCTGCCATTTATGCATTTAAGGTTATCATGTTCGTATTTTTTGCAATTTTGTTGCATAATTCGTTATCTTGACCATGCATAAAATATTCATATGAGTATGAGCGTTCGACAAGGAGTAAAAAGGGGAAACTCCAAACCACCAAAATGCAGCGAATTATGTTGTCTCGTTCAGAGTTGGCAGGGCATATATTTCGGAGAATAGACTCTAGCATTTGTTTAGTCATTATTTATAACATACTGGTGATAAAACATAATATACATGCATAGTATTACGTAGATTTAAAGGTGTTCTATTACTTACATTTTTATAGGGAAGCTTCTTAAAAAAGGTAGAAATTCCAAAGTATCTCTTTCAAAGATGAACCAATAGTACCTAAAGAGATTCATACAGACCAAATCTTCAAACAACTAATTGTTTGCACTCTGAGGACCTTAATAATTTTTTTCTAATAAGTTTTATCGTTATTTTAGCATTTTACCTAGAAAATTTCACACCTATAATAAAAACTTTCATTTCAGCTCATTACTATATAATAGCAACCACAAAACTTTCCGAAAGGTTTTTCCTTCTGGGTACCCTGATTACAGCGATAGTATTTCTGTCAAACGCACAGCCAACTATACTTATATAATTATATTGAGTCTCTTTATATACCCAAAAAATATGTTCCTAGGATTTTAGTAGTATGAAACAAACATTTGTTTGTTTAAAGGTGGTAGACAATAAAGTAATGTAAAAAAAAATATGTACGTACGTATGTATCGACCAACCAACATAATATACAGTGGTCAAAATCCAAGGTTTTGCACGGAACAGCACTGGAGAAAACCAAAATTCAAAGAAGCAGCTTTCATGGATCAAAATACCAATATATTTAGTAAACCAGGTATAGATATCCCCAGTATCTGGAAGCCTCTTCTTGTCCGAAACCAACAGCTCAAACTTCACACTCCATTAAGCACGTAGGCGGAGTCATGAAGCTTTATTGCACATGGATAGTATTTAGTAGCCTTAGAATTATAATTTAGTTTACACTCGAAAACGATTAGAGATACTAACTAACCGAAAGGTTGTGTCAAGTAACAAAATAAAGACAATGTTAGTCCGACAAGGTAATTTTTTTGATAAAACAAACATTTGTTTGTCAAAAATAATGTATATTTTATTAGCAATCAACAAATCTGTATTATTAAAGTAAACAAAAGGCTGTATTTTTATAATTTTTGTATGTCAACTGTCTATATTTAATATTTGTTGACAGGCAAAGAGCCTACTTGGTAGTTTATTTTTTAAATTTCTACTGGAATTTCTAAATAATGCTATAATTTTTTATGTTATTTTGGTGTGAAATTTTCTTAACGTTCTTGAATTAATACCCGGAAATATCTCCTCGAGCATGAATTTTTTAAGAAAATTATTATCTACCTAGTATTTTTTTTAAATATTTCCGGTAGTAAATCAAGTACTAGGGAGATTACTAGTGAAAGTACTTTTAAAACTTTTGTGCAATTTATTTCAGTTTCAATGCCAATAATAAAATCTTATTCCTTAAAAGAAAACTAGGACGACTCTGTCGTCCAAGTTTTGCTCAATGGCGTTCTATGCTTACTACTACAGAGATAGATATTCACTTATAATCTCCCTAGCAGCAGAATTATTACCGATAATTTCTTTCAATGTCACGAAGGTTTTGTTGATAGAAAAATATCCCGAGTCGAAGACGAGGGAAATTTTCTATCAATAAAAACATGAGTGATACCGAGAAAAAAATTATCGGGAATTAATACTGCTGCGTGGGAAATTCGGTAAAAAAAAATCATAAATTGGAGTTTTTTCTTATTATAATTTTCTTACTAAATGCTACAAAAATATATTTCCGGCGACTTAAGTTAATTGTAACTAATTAGAGTTTTAGAAATGAAGTTCATTTTAGCCGATAGCAGCGGCGCACCCAGGGGGGGGGGGGCCAAGGGGGCCTTGCCCCCCCCCCCAAAACCTCCAATGAAATTGACTCTTCAACTATACCCACTAACCCACTAAAAAAAAAAACTTTAATTTCCAGGCGCAATACAAAGAACCTAGACGATCGATTCGTTAAACACAGGGAAATTATTTTGCTATTTAACTGTTTATTGCCCCGTCCCAATAAACAAGCAGAAAATTTGCAAAGCTTTCTCAGCCTTCATTCTTTTTATGCAAATTATTAATTTTTTGAACATTTTTATAATGAAAGCATTCTAATATGCGAATTTAAATTATGGAACGACAAGTTTACAGATAGCAAAGAAATACCCTCCGATATGTTTAAGCTATATAGTCAATGTAATGGTATGATATTTTCCAATATAAAAAACCTTTGCAAATTTTTGTTACCCTTCCCGTCACCACCAGTACATCTGAAAGGTCATTTTCCACATTAAAGTACTTAAAATCGTATTTAAGAAATTTCACCGGGCAAGTTAATGGTTTGGCAAATTTATTTATTCATAAGAATGTTCCTGTTTCTTGTGAAGAAATTTTAAATAAACTTTCTAAGGGTCGAAGAAAATTAGATTTACATATTTAACAAAAATGCAAAGGTGTTATAAAAAAGTTTTGGTTTCTATTATTTATAAAATATTGTTTATTGTTGTGCTTTGTACTAATTTATATTTTTAAATAAATATATTTGTGTTATGGATATGTCGTCATTACTATTACTTATATTTTATTTGGTAAAAAGAGTGGTATGTTTTGTCCGGAATAATTATTAAAGTGGATATTTTAAAGTCAATTTATTTATATATTTACCTCGATTGAACTATATAGGCTATTGCGGTCTTCCAAGAGTACCTACCTGTTAAAAAAGCTCCAAAGTTCTAGAAAAATGCGTAACTTAAAAGTTTATTAAAAAATTTGCTTCCGGCACTGGTTGGTGGGCCCCCCCTAACATAAAATCCTGGGTGCGCCGCTGGCCCATAGTAACTCATTTTTATTACTAAAATGTGAGAAACATTAAGTAACAATTTTTTTTATCTGAAATCCAATATCTTTATGTTTGAAATTCAAATAAAAGGTAAAAAAACATATTTCCAATGAGTTTAGTTAAATATGAAGCACTGTATTTTTACAATAGAAGTTGATTTTACTTGTGAGTAACTAAGGTTTATTACTAAAATTTCAGGAACATTAAAAACATTAATTCGTTTTCAACTATAACATCTGATATACATGTCTACATAGTTTCAAACGAAACTTAAAAATACATATTTCCGATGAGTTTAGTTAAATTTTTGATATGACTCTTTTAACCCCTGTGTTCGATATGTAAAGCAAATTGGTTAGTATCAATAAAAATTATAAGTTAGCAACAAAATGTATTTTGATTTTAAATTTAAGTGCCAATAAATATAAAGCACTTCATTTTTGACAGAAAAATCATCACTTATTAATTTCATTAAGTTAATAGGAACTAACAAAATTATCGCGATAATCTTCCGTTGCTATAAGCAACGTAAACAAAAAGGAGCCTTCTAAATGGTTAAAAATAAATTTATGTAATTTTCATTTTTAAATTTTTGTTTACATCAATGACCTTATGACATTGATATCTGTTTCTGATTTTTTTACTAAATGGTATAATTATAAGTATAAAACCCAACAATACTCGTATGGATCGGCAGATTAATATTTAAAGATCGATCATCAAGAAATATTTAGCAAGAAAACAAAATGAAATTTTTTATTGCAGGCCTTGTTGTGTGTAGTGTTCTTACAATTACTTTGGTAAGTAGATACATAATAATAAACTGTCATCCGTTAGACTTTCTAGCCATTAATAATTATGAATAAAGATAGAACCATACTTCATATTTTATTTGTATTTGTGCCTGTTATTGCTGTCTGGTGCTCATGTAATAACCGATAAAGCAGAAAAACGCACGTTCTGAATACCTACCAGAAAAAATCAATATTTTATCAAAATATCGATTATGCCTTTGAACAATAGTGATGCTAAAGAAATCGGTAAAAATAATACAAAAATTGTGGTGAGGTATTAAGTTTTAAAAAATTGATCAAAGAACCCCGCACTTCTCTTATGGAAAATGGCCCTCGGTTAAATTTCCTAAATTTTTAGTATGTTATAGAGAATGCCATTCTGATCAAAAGTGTTCATGGCCACAACAATATCTTCCGACCAGTTTTTGAGATACAGGGTGTCCAAGTTGCAAAATATGAATTCTCAATACATTATATTTTCCTAGTTTATAATATGAATTCGTTTTGTTTTTCTAAATTTTTGATGGCCCTGTCGTCGATAGGATAGAATACTATAAAAATAGTTTAAATTTTTTTATTATATACCGGGTGAGTGACGAAAATTATTTAATATTTTTTGTTAAGTCATTGTATTTTTGGCATTAAATTAAATGTTTACAAAGTAATACTGTAGATGACAGTAGCTTGGAGCAAGCTCTCAGAATTTATATTATTTGTATTTATACAGGGTAACACAAAACAGTTAATATTTTTTTTATTAGTTTTGAAATAAATTTTGTAGATATTTCTTTATGTACTACTTGTCGTTTATCGTATGCTTCCAAATATATATAATTATCAAGGTTATACAGGGTGTTTCCGATGATAAGCGATAGGAAAATATTATAAAAATGCATGTATTTATAAATTACCCGGTATATTAAAAATGGATTGGTTAAATTTCGTTATTTTTTAATATTTTTTGCTTGAAGTGTCTTTCTTACATGTTTGCTATTGATTTCCCTTTTCCTATGACCAGTTCTGGAGATATTCAGCGTCGAGCAGACTCAGAAATAAGCAAATAAAATAACAATTTTTCTAAAATTTCATTAAAATTTGTTATGTAAGGTAATTTTATGGTTAAAAATAAATATATTTGATGCTATACAGGGTGTTTCGAATAATTAGGACACTGAAATGAACTTACATAACAAATTTTATTGAAATTAAAGAAAAATTGTTATTTTATTTGTTTATTTTTTGAGTTATAAGTCTGTTCGACGCTGTATATCTCCAGAACTGGTCATAGGAAAAGGGAAATCAATAGCAAATATGTAGGTAAGACACTTCAAGCAATAAATATTAAAAAATAACGAAATTTAACCGATCCATTTGTAATATACCGGGTGATTTATAACTACATGCATTTTTATGTTATTTTTCTATCGCTTATCATCGGAAACACCCTGTATAACCTTGATAAATTTATATATTTGGAAGCATACGATAAACGACAAGTAGTACAGAAAGAAATATCTACAAAATTTCTTTCAAAACTAATAAAAAAAATATTAACTTTTTTAAGTTACCCTGTATAAATATAAATAATATAAATTCTCATAGCTTGCTCTAAGCTAATGTCATCTACAGTATAACTTTGTAAACATTTAATTTCATGCCTAAAATACAATGATTTAACAAAAAATATTAAATAATTTTCATCACTCACCCGGTATATAATAAAAAAATTTAAACTATTTTTATAGTATTCTATCCTATCTATGACAAGGCCATCAAAAATTTAGAAAAACAAAACGAATTCATATTATAAACTAGGAAAATATAATGTATTGAGAATTCATATTTTGCAACTTGGACACCCTGTATCTCAAAAACTGCTCGGCAGATATTGTTGTGGCCATGAACACTTTTGATCAGAATGGCCTTCTCTACAACATACTAAAAATTTAAAAAATTTAACCGAGGGCCATTTTCCATAAGAGAAGTGCGGGGTTCTTTGTGCCAAAATTCTTCAAAAATAATTTAAAACGTTTTTAACGTTTACCTACCAATTATGCCTCCGCGCAGTTGCAGACAAAACATTTTCTATTCTGTCCTAATATAATCTCAAAAAATGTGTTATTTATTATCTGACAGGTGTGTCACTTTTTAAAATTAACTTCTAACCTTACTTTTTCTAATGGCATGCAACGAGCCAATTAATCCATTCAATAAATAAGTAATAATTAAAAAAGTTTTCATCAAAGTCCTAATAAATTTCTACTTAAGTGAAGATTAAATGATGCCTTTGAAAAAAGCCTAGGCTATTATAAATGTATAGTGTTTTTATTAATGAATGAAATCAATGAACTTTTAGGCGAAAGACAATAATACATTATTTATTTTTTTATATTTAATCATATATATTATTTAACCAAGTACAGGATATTTATACAGGGTGTTTTTTAAGGTCGACGAGCGGCCATATCTCGGAAACTACTGGGCATAGAAACTCAGGTAAAAAAAATGATAATTAAAGTGGCTATGAAAAAATTCTGGAAATAATTTTTAAGTTCCGCATTTTGCCGCAAGAGGGCGTAATTGAAAAGTAAATTTTGAAATTTTACATAACTCCGAAAATTCCACATTAAGGTAAATGTTTGATACAATTTTAAAGCTTCGACAATTATGCATCATTTTGGTCTTATGCTCATTGGCGTACCGACTTTAATAAGAGTGGGGGAAGCTGTTTAAATCGCTGTAACTTATAAACGACTTATCCGATTTTAGCAAACTAAAGACTGTTTGGAAGAGAAATGTATTTACTTTCACCAATCGTACTTAGTTGTCCATAATAGTTCTCAAAAAAAATGCTAGAGGGCGCAATTTGCAATAACAATACATTTTTTGATTTTACTCCGAAAAAATAAATCAAACGGTATACTATAATCGAAAAGTAGATGAAATTTGCTAGAAAAAATATTAAAACCGCAGTTCGATATCTTTGTTCGTTTCAGAGTTATTGCCAAAACAATAATTTTTAATACAAATTGCGCCCTCTAGCAATTTTATTAGAAACTATGTTGTACCATTGGATACAACAATTGAAGGTACTTACCTTTCTGTTCCAAACAAGCTTAAATTTAGTAAAATCGGTTAAGTCGTTTAGAAGTTACAGTGATTTTAATGTTTACACTTTCACTTGATAAGAGTGGGAGAAGCTATTAAAAGTGTAAACATTAAAATCGCTGTTACTTCTAAACGACTTATCCGATTTTACTAAATTTAAGCTTGTTTGGAAGAACTTTCAATTGTCGTATCTAATAGTACACGATAGTTTTTAATAAAATTGCTAGAGGGCGCAATTTGTATTAAAAATTATTGTTTTGGCAATAACTCTGAAACGAACAAAGATATCGAACTGCGGTTTTAATATTTTTTCTAGCAAATTTCATCTTCTTTTCGATTATGGTATCATAATTATACCGTATGATTTATTTTTTCGGAGTAAAATCAAAAAATGTATTGTTATTGCAAATTGCGCCCTCTAGCATTTTTTTAGAACTATTATGGACAACTAAGTACGATTGGTGAAAGTGCATACATTTCTCTTCCAAACAGTCTTTAGTTTGCTAAAATCGGATAAGTCGTTTATAAGTTACAGCGATTTAAATGATTACACTTTCAACAGCTTCCCCCACTCTTGTTAAAGTCGGTACGCCAATGAGCATAAAACCAAAATGATGCATAATTGTCCAAGCTTTAAAATGGTGTTATCAAACATATACCTTAATGTGGAATTTTCGGAGTTATGTAAAATTTTAAAATTTACTTTTCAATTACGCCCTCTTGCGGCAAAATGCGGAACTTGAAAATTATTTCCAGAATTTTCTCATGGCCACTTTAATTATCATTTTTCTTTTCCTGAGTTTCTATGCCCAGTAGTTTCCGAGATATGGCCGCTCGTCGACCTTAAAAGAACACCCTGTACATGGTATACTGTAGTGCAGTAATAGGTAAAAGTACCTACATCGTTGAAAAAGAAATATTTTGTGGTGACATGCCAAGATATAAATAAAAGTATAATTTTTTTGTAATTTATCTAAATTAGATTTGAAAATGTGTATTTTATTAATGTTATGAATCTTATATGTGACTTAATAGTAAGTTTGAAAACAGCGCTTCTTTCGATGCACCGTGTTAGGTATAATGGACCATTCGTGGACCATACAGCTATACTCTGTTTCTTAAAGCCTGACAGCACAGCTGAGGGTCATGAGTCGTAAAACCTCAATAAACCATAAGCGTAACAATGGCAGGTATCTGATCTTAAGTAATTAAATTATCTAGGTATTATTGCATAGGTAGGTATACAGGTAGGTGGCTTATGTCATAGAATATTTCCAACTTCAAGTGAGGTAGTTTAGTTTTACTTTTAACGTGTTATCGAAAGCTTGTGCGTATATTATAAAAATATTACAAAAATGGCGAATAATTGTAAAGGCGTGCTTGACCTAAAGGCAAAGATAATAGTTTTAAATGTACACGATGCACTTGTGCACCAAACATCATCTAGTACTGTCAGAAACCTAGTACATTGAATATCAAACCATATAAGAATGACGTATGCCCGAGAAAAGTTGACAACGAATTTTTTGACGTATTGGAGCTGGTTTGGCCGCCATTGTGGAGCTGATCGTATCTCTAACCTTAAATCTGTCGCCTGTCTGTCATTATAATGCAGCGCCTCGGCAACAGATGTCTCAAATTCACTGATGTGATGTCGTGGTGTTGCCGCATATCGTATTTTATTGGAATTTTTAAGAATTCAAGCATTTTTAACAGACAATAAAATAGGAGGTTCTCAATTCCAGCCGAATGTATGTTTTTGATAATAATATGTACGCTGATTACTCCGGGGTAATTGGACCGACTTTCATAATGATTTTACCGTTGCATTAGGTGTTAAATGTTAAACAAATAAAAGTAGAAAAAAAGCGACAGCAAGTATAACTAAAATAGGTTTTATTTCGTCGAAAAATAGCAAAATACGTAATACACTAATACAAACAAACTGAATGTTTCTTAAGTAAGAAAGTAAAACCTACTTATTTTAACCATTTTGAAAAGTAGTAATAAGTAATTGCAAATAAAAACCAAGTTATACAAACCGCACATCATTCATATTTTACCCAACATATACGTTGTAGCCTAGGTAGGTATTGAATAGTGAGAGTCGTCATTTAGTTCTGTTAGAAATAGAATACATGGCGGTCAATATGTTTTTATGTAATTAACGTTGGGACGTCAAAAGGTAAAAAATATTATATGCTACAAAGCAATTAAAAATAGGTACATTTTAAGGTCTAGACGTGAATAGGTGTAGGTACTTATGTGAAATCAAGTTTTACGATAAGCTATAAAAATACATTTTAAAAACTCATGCAGCAAGTCAAACAGACAGGCGGCAACAATGTTTTAATTTAGCAGTGAAAAGGTTAGTCGCTTTCTTGTTGGTGAACTCATTGTGCCATCTATGAATTTGACGTACCAGATTTAGGATATCGGCTCATACGGCCTTCTTATAGTTTGATATTCAATGCCTAGTATCAGCATGTGCTAATATGATGGGAGTTAGTAAACCAACAAATGTGGGACTTAGATAATATGATGGAAGAAACGGTAGAACCACTTATCTATTATTTCAGTTGACCCATTGAGAAAATAATATTAATTCAGTTAAATATACAAATCTTTTTTGCACACCTTAAAAACTACACCTTGTGTTGTAGCATTGGCTATAACTAAATCAGATAAAGTTTTTACTATGTATAAATTATTTACAACACGGGCAGAAAACCAAAGGAATTTATATTTCATAAATAAAAACCTAAACGACAGCCACTGCCCGAAGATTTATTCTAAATCATCGGCTTGCCCTATCATTACAATTTTACGACCCTAATGTGAAAGGTAAGATTAGGGGTGTGCCAATCTATATGGTGTTTAAACTACCTGTATTGTTACTAAAAAGATATACTTTCAGACTTTCAGGCGAAAAATAATATGTTCACCCGGTAGGCTAAAATTTGTGTGTTGCCTTTTTAATGAGGGTTCTTAGCTGTCAGGCAATTGAAAACAGACTATAACCAGTCCAATTGTGAACGCTGCAATATCTGATTCCTTTAAAACATAAACAATGTAGTCTAGTCTAGAAGATCTATGATTTCTATCATATTTATCAAAACAACATGGACAGTGTATAGATAAACAAAAAATGCTCTTATTATATCCTCTATTCATTACAGGGAGACTCGATCCTGAATCAGGAAAAAATCAAAGAGAGCTTAGAAAGAATGAAACAAGCCCATAAAAAATGCAACGAAGACCCAGCAACTCATGTAGACCCAGAAGCTGCAAGAAAGGCTCACCAGGAAAATGGACCAGAACCAACAAATCATGGTGCTCACATGCTTTGTGTGTCGAAGGTAAGATATAAAGAAGATATACCAAAAAATTAAAATTTAGCAACTGATGGTTGCTAAAGATTTATTCCAACCAAATTTTTAATGCATTACTGTGTTCTGGTAATGTCTTTTTAATGCTTTTAATGATGAATAAATACTTAGGTACCTAGTCAAAATTTCATAAGAATACTGTTTATGTAAATCCGGCTAATTTATAGAAACTTGCGAGCACTCGTCCTGCATAGTAATACTTTTGTTATACAAAAATGTCAGTTTCCAGGGATTTGGGCAGAAGGTCGACCCGCCGGCATCTACCTAAATGTCGACTCAGGTCTTCTGTTAGTCCTGTTCTGTTCTATTTACGTTATCGAAACAATGATAACGATATAATCGATCTCAAGGGTAGTAAATAAGAGATTTGCTCGAATAATGGGATGACGTAATAAATATCTTATCTCATGTTTTTAAACTGCTTTCGAAGCGTATATTTAATTGTTTCTAAGAAGGGCTTGTGACATTCTAGGAGAATTTTTATTATTGGAATGTAGAGTATGAGTACCTATGTTTAAATTCAGGATGTTAGTAATAATTTATGATGAATTCTGTTATAGTGAAAATACTCATTGATGGGGTACAGAATGAACATCTTAGGTTTAAGAATGTAAAATAGCTTAGATAGTATTAAAGAATGGGTCATAGCTTTCATTATTTATTCATGCTTGTCTAATAAAATCTAAAATGTGAATCTGAAAACTTAAAGGTTTTTTTTTGCGACGAGCGTGCAGAAAATTACATTTCTGCACCAAAATTAAGTGGACTGGGCGTTTCCAATGTCTCATGATTTTTCTACGAAACTATGTAAAACCGAAGTAACCCTTATTACATTTTTAAGGCCCTTAAATTGCAAAATGAGGACGGATCCATGAACGTGCCACAAATCGAAAAAAGAGTTAAAGAAATTATGGGAGATGATCCCGTTCATATAGAAAAGATGAACGTATGTTTAGCAGGCGAAGCCAGTTCAGAAGGAACAGCCGAGAAATTGATGAAATGCTACAGAGAAAACTTACCACGCCCACCAAATGGTACTCACTAACGTGATCATTAAATTTTTATAAAGAATATTTGTTATAACAATACCTGTAAATGATTATTATTATATGTACATAAATACAATTTAATATACTAAATACAATATATTGCCGTGCATTTCTGTTATCTCTATATTATTATAGTTAAATCTGGTCTTATTATGCGGGTCCAAAGGTCACCGATCGTATGAATCAATTCGAAAATTCCAGAGCTTATCAAAATGTTGTGAGCTTATGTAGGTATCAATGTACCCGGAGAAAAGAAACATAGTTTTATTATTTTAACTGTCGCTAAGATAGCCACATATAATATCATTATTTTTGCAAAAATTATGTACAGGGTCATCCCCTATATATTGACCCATATGCTAGCCGCTTTATTAATAGAGATATCAAAAAACTAAAAGGAAGAAAGTTGTAGATCTTGATCTTAACTTTTTGATAAAATTATTAGAAAAAACAAAAGACTGTTGGAACTTTAAAATTTTAGCACGCATTTTTTTTTAAATGGGACACTCTGTATATGATGACATATTTAGATAGAGCTTTTTTTCCCGATTTCAAAAATATATAGTTTGACACATTTGTGACAAGCCGTTTAGGAAATATTTAAATTAGGTTTCGCTTTAAAAATTTATATTAAAATCACATAGTGGCTACAACTTATCCCCATAGTATAGCAGAAATAAAATTCCAAGATAGGTAAAGCTTGCATGTTTGGTGCGGTATAGTTCAAAATAAAATTATTGGCCCTATATTTTATAAGGGCTCCCTTTCTGGACAAAGATATCTGGCATTTCTTCACAACGAAATAGAAGCTGGTTTAGAGGATTTGCCAGTCAATGAGTACTATCAGATGATCTGGCATCAAGATGGAGCTCCGCCACATAACATAGTCCCTGTGACAGAATATTTAAACAACCGCTATGACGACTGGTTAGGAAGACACGGCACCATTCAATGGCCACCCAACAGCCCCGATCTTACTCCATTAGATGCTTTCCTATGGGGTTATCTAAAAAATCAGGTATAAGCCTAGAGAAGCACAAACTTGCAGCAATTGAGACAGAAAATTACCCATGAAATCGAAACGTTAAACAACGACTACCCAGAATACATTTCAAACGCTATTAACAAATTGGAAGATGACTCGGAAGATGATTATATTGATTGTATAGATAGAAATGGCGGTCATATTCAGCCATTGTAATTATTTTATTTTGTAGATGTTATTCCCAGTGGTAAAATTAATTAATGAATTATAATATACTTCGATTCATCGTTTAATTCATCCATACTACCCCGATTTTAATATAAATTTTAAAAGCAAAACTTAATTTAAATATTTCCTAAACGGCTTGTCAGAAATGTGTCAAACTATATATTTTTGAAATCGGGAAAAAAAGCTCTATCCAATTATGTAATAATATACAGGGTGTCCCATATAAAAAAAAATTTGTGCTAAAATTTTAAAGTTCCAACAGTCTTTTGTTTTTTTTAATAATTTTTAAAAAAAGTTAAGATCAAGATCTACAACTTTCTTCCTTTTAGTTTTTTGATATCTCTATTGATAAAGCGGCTAGCATATGGGTCAATATATAGGGAATGACCCTGTACCTACATAATAGTTTAGGGGTGGCGAACCTTTATGTATTAACGTGCCATTTTTTCTAAAGAAATATTTAATAAGGCCATAAACGTGCCGTCAAATTCGTAATATAATAATTCATAGTAAACCTTGTGATTGGTGGCGTGCCCAAAATTTTATGTCGCGTGCCATCAAAGGTTACAGTCTTTTTTATAGCGAAAACCCAACTTTTTCATTAATTTTGATAACGATTTATGTCCTATTTCGAAAACACCTCAAATTTAAAAATTTTCTTTTAAAACTGGAAGAGTTACATTGGTTTTTGATCTGTATAAATCATAAATCACATTCCGAGCTCCCATTTTAATATTTTCGCTCAAATCTTCAGTCTTTGGCTTTCTTCGTTTACATTTTTTAGTATTCTTCGGTATTATATTATGCTTTCTTTCATGCACAATTTTCTGCACAATTCTTAAACTAATTCCTAGTGCTTTTGCTATACGGTTAAATGCATATTGGTTGGCGTATTTTAACTTTTTCTTTAATTCTCGAAATAGTTTAACAAATTAAGCACCATTTTTTTTTTGCTTTGGGATGCAAAAAACCAGAAAATTGTTTTTTATCGTTCATATTGTCACATTAAATTATATCAAAGTCACAAAACTGACATCTTTAAATCAAGACGAAGGTGGCAGGTACAAACTTTTGTGAATCGCTGAAAATTAAATACATATCCTTTTCTTTCATGTCAAAATTGCATAAGTCGTCATATTTGTCTTACGGATTTTATTTGGATAGTATGATAAAACGCAATAAAAGAAAAGAAAAATTGAAAGTATGTCTTTGTTAAATCGTAAGACCCGCACAATAAGACCGGATCTGACTTTACATTTATATATATAAAAATGAATGTTTGTCTGTCTGTCTCTATGTCCCGTATTATGCGTTCCTAAAAAAAAATGGTAATTTATCCGATTACGATAAAAATTTGGTGAGTTGTTGTGTGCAGGCCGAGGAAGGTTTCTGCATAAAAAAAAGTGGCGCCACGGATGCCGGGTACTAATAAGTAGCGTAGCAACGCGCGCAGGGTATAGCTAGTATTATATAAAATTGTACCGTGTCAGTGACTGACTGATTCATCAACGTCCAGCCTCAACCCCCAATACTAGAATCATAAAATTTGGAGGATGTCTTCTCCTTATAACTTAGATATCCACTAAGAAATATTTTTCGAAAATCAACCCCTAAGGAAGTAAAAACGGGGGTTGAACTTTTTATAGGCATTTTCTGTATCTAAGAAATTTAAACTGGTGGAGGTGTACCTATTGGGATATAAGTTTCGACAATAAATTATTAACATAAGTAGGTACCTATTTCGTCATTTTCTCAAAATTCACTTAGGGGTTGAAAAAAGGGGTGTAGTCTACTTTGAGGGTGTACCTATAACTATCTATAATTTTAAGATATATTGCTAAAAATTTGTACTATGCTAACTCTGTTAAAATAGGCAAGTACATGTTTTGAATGTACATACCTAAGAGTAAAACACAGGACAGTATCTTGAAACTCCACAAATAAAATCATAGGCCGGAAGTATGTTTAAAATAAAGCTCAACCTGAAATAAAATCCCATTCCGGCCCTGGTAGTAACGGTATTTTAAGCCTATTACCAATACAGAAAACTATGATGAAACACAGTGTAATATTTCGATTATACGCATAACTTTTTATTTCTTCCAAAAATTCCCCTATATCCTTTAAAGTGTCCTCAGTATCCTGTGTCCTAATGGCCGCATTTCCATCTACCGAATGATCGCTTCGTGGTCTGAATGACAAGCAGGAGCAGATGTATCTAATGGCCTCGCTTTTCTCCCGTATTATGTATTCTTTGGTCATCTTATATTTTAAAACTTATACAGTGTGTCCGCTTGAGTTCTGTACATATGGAAAACTTTTTTAATATTAATTTTACGAAAAAAAGTTACTCTTTATAAAAAGTTGTGCTTACTGAAAAAATAATATTACACTATTCAAACTTGAGATAGTATGTACAGGATGATCAAAAAGTATCAAATCAAAATTGACCTACGAGATAAGTACCCTTAATTTTAATTTTAGAGCAAAATGGAATAAGAAAATGTTGATTGGCAATAAAAATTATATCTGTTTCTACTGTTAGTAGACTATTATTGAAAATATATTTGACATTTCAAAAAATATAATTTTTGTATGGATATAGTGGCTCAATAATTGTTTTTTTATTTGATCGTCAATAAACTGTTATTTTTTATTTAGGAATTGTTGATTAGTTTTTCAGAATTTCCGATTACCCTTTCGTTTTTAAGATATTCTATAATTTGTGTTAGAATAAATAGGCCAAATTTAAAAATTATTTTCTCTCAAAGAAAGGCCTAAATAAAAAATCTGTTAAAATACAAACAGAGCTTAAACCTTTTGCCACCAAGTGCTACCAGTTTTATACCTGTTTAAATTAATTTTACTGGTTTTATTTAATGATATCCGAACATCTGGAGATATTTGTTGAAACATTTATCTTGGCGATCTTAAATAGAATAGAAGTCAAATGTACAAAAATAACTTTATTATTTCTAAATAAAAAATATATTTTGAAATAAATTCGATAGGTTAATAGGGTTTTGAGTAACTGGTATAAATTAGGGCTCGGAATTTTATTCGAATAATTCGAATATTCGAATATTCGACCATTCTAAATTCCAATTTTATGTTAGTTAAAAAATTCGACTATTCAAATATTCGACTATTCGAAATTAGAATATTTGACTATTCGACTATGTAAATATTCGAGTATTCAAATATTCGACTATTCGAAATTCGACTATTTGACTATTCGAATATTCGACTATTCAAGTATCTATTCGACTATTTGAATATTCAACCATTCGAATATTTAACTATTTGACTTTATTCATATGTTCGACTATTCGTGTTTTCTGTGAAACTGTAAATTTTAACGTAAAAAGGAAAAACAAAAATAAAATTATATAGTCTTATTTAATTAAATAGGCACTATTATTAGTCTAGTTAAAAACGATTTTAATTTCATCATTTTACAAAGAGTTTTAAATCAGAAATATCGAATAATTTTATAGGTTTTATTCGATATTGCTATCAAATAGAACATCAGGAACGAAATTAAAAAGAAATTAATTTTATGATTTTACATAGGTTGTCAGGTAAAAAATGACGAAAGCAAATAAAAGCAGAGAATTCCAAGTTTTGCCGCCTTTCTACCATGATTAAACGACTGTATTTCGATATTTAAATAGACGACTATTCGAATAATCGACTATTTAAATATTCGACTATCTAAATATTTGACTATTCGACTATTCAAGTATCTATTCGACTATTCGAATTATTCGACTATTCGAATAACATACCAAACGACTATTCGAATACTTATATTTTAAAAATTCCGAGCCCTAGTTAATAAATGCATGTCGCGAATAAAAGCGACTGTCTCATACTTGCCGCGTCCATCCCCTCTTAAAATTTAGAATACTTATTTTTAATTTTCTGTAGTGAAACTTATTTTAATTCTTACACTCATCAAACTACACAAATAGGAGTACATAATACAGACTTGTTATTAAATTTTTCACTGTTAAAAATCTATTTTATCCTTGAACTAAAACAGGCCTTTTCCAAAGCTCGGTCAGATGGTGTGGACAATAGAATTTCCCAGGCGCTTTAACTTCAAAATAAATTTGTTTTCCCAAAAATTTTATTTAAAAGTTGGCAGATTTTCCCCTAGAATATTATAATTGAACTAAATTGTTTCGTTAAAAAAAAACTAACAAGAACCTACAGACTACTTTCTTTTTCAATTCTGAATAAGGATCATGGACTAAACACCCACTGACTAGGCTTTAAAGGACCTACAACTGTCATTGGAAAAAAATTGATATCTTTTATTATTAAATATGCACCAAATTAATACTAAAAAAAATCCTTTATTCTTGTTTAATAGAGACTGTGTATAAAATATAGTTAGTACTCTTTATACAGTGTCCGCAAGAAAGTCCGCATTAAATGGAATTTTTTTTTATTATTAGGTATAGGTAAAAATTGAAATAGCAGTTAGTTTTTGCTTACCTAAAAACCAAAAATGACGTATACTGAAGCAGCTGCACGACTTGCGTAACCTGTCAAATTTGACATTTTTAATAAAATAGGTTCAAAAATGCCATAATTTATCAAAATATCGAAAAACTTTATTCGAGAAAGTTGTTTATTTGGACATTTTTAGATTTGTACGAAATTTTGACAGTCTAATAAAATTTTTATTTTTTGCCAGGTTCTTGAAAATTTTGATCAACCCTTGTAGATTAACTTTTATACATCGATGTAAAACCATTTGCCTTTACTTCATTGGTAATCTTAATGCAATTTTGTGTAAAATTTTTGTTTCCAATTATTTATTTTGCTTCAAAAACTGAAATTGTTATTGATTAGTATGTAATATTTGATGCAAAGTTTATCTAATTACATCAGTTTTACCAAAACCGACGTTTCTCATTTTTCTTAAGTTAGTAAACAGATGTACAAAAAGAAAATATTAGGAAGCTTTCGTTAAAATTTTACTTAAATAATATTGGATCAAAAAGAATAAATATTAATCGCTCGAAACATTTTATTCAACAAAAATATAGTTTAGCATAATTAATTTAATTTAATATTAATTAAGTAAAATTTCAACGAAAGCTTCCTAATATTTTCTTTTTGTACATCTGTTTACTAACTTTAAAAAAATGAGAAACGTCGGTTTTGGTAAAACTGATGTAATTAGATAAACTTTGCATCAAACATTACATACTGATCGTTAACAATTTCAGTGTTTGAAGCAAAATAAATAATTGAAAACAAAAATTTTACACAAAATGGCATTAAGATAACAAATGAAGTAAAGGCAAATGGTTTTACATCGATGTATAAAAGTTAATCTACGAGGGTTGATCAAAATTTTCAAGAATCTGACAAAAAATAAAAATTGTATTAGACTGTCAAAATTTCGTACAGAGGCTAAAAATGTCCAAATAAACAACTTTCTCGAATAAAGTTTTTCGATATTTTTATAAATAACGGCATTTTTGAACCTATTTTATTAAAAATGTCAAATTTGACAGGTAACGCAAGTCGTGCAGCTGCTTCAGTATACGTCATTTTTGGTTTTGAGGTAAGCAAAAACTAACTGCTTTTTCAATTTTTATACACTGTATACCTACGAGTATACTTTAAATTAATTTTTAAACAAATTGTAAATAGCGGATGCAGTTTTTGAAACTATTATGTTATTTTTTTGTTTTATATGCTCTTGCTGCATTAGTAATCATGTTTCACACAACTTATTTTCGTAAACAAGTAAACGAAATTTAACCCAGGGAATAAATAGGGTACCTACATACTTTTTTTAATTCCATCCTCGTGATCCCACAAAAAGACCTCACTCAATTTTCTCTCCGTATTTTCCTTGTAACATCGGACCTATTATCCTTTAAAAACTAAAACAAAAAGGGAACAAACAACGAACCTTTCGGGCTATCCGGAAAGAAAATACGGAAAAGGCGGATACAATAAGGATAGCTGCGGCTCAGGTTTTTCCCCTGAGGAATTGAAAACTCATTACAGTCGTCTTTGACCCCGCGACCATGTGCCATTCGAGAAACGGCATCAAACTTGAAAGAACTACGCTACTAGAATGTTGTGGGTTGCGTTCATTGGCGTATCTAGATTAAAAGATTATCTGCAAAATATAAAATTAATTCAGCTTTTTTGCATGTCATGTAGTAGTAGTAACATGATTTATTTAGCAAAAAGCTACAATTAAATATTTTTTAGTACATTTTTTTAAACACATTTTTATAGAATTATTTTTAAATTTTAAAACGCAACCTTCTTTTAACAAAAACAGACAGAAAAGTTAAACATTTTGCAAATTGTATCAAATATTACGTATCATTTTGTTTTTTAATTAATTTTTAAAAAAATTTAAAAAGTTTTAATGATTTTTGAGATTTAATAGAAATTTCCAAATTATTATATTCTATCAAACCTTTATAAAAAATAGATTTGTAAGCTAATGTTTTAGACACTCTATCCACATAAAAATTTTGGTTAGTTCTTGTTTTATAATTATGATGTTCATAATTAAAAGAACAAAAATTTTTTAAACGATCAGGCAATAAATTATTTTTAATTTTGTGTATAAAGATACATACTCAATAAAAAATTAAATTTCTTACATTCAACCAAACTAAATTTTTCAACATAAAATTAATTTTTGTATATTTGTCACAATTTAAAATAACTTATTTTGTAAAATTTGTAATTTATCAAATATTTCCTCACTAGCACAATATAAAATGGAAGAACAACAAAGGAAATGTGGTAATATAATAGTATTAAATACAGTTTTTTAAAAAACAGACTTAAATTAGAACTAAGTCTTTTAAAATAACCTACTTTTCCCGCAATCTTCGATATAATACTTTTAAAATAATTTAAAAATTTTAATTTTGAATCAATGATTATCCCTTAATATTTAAAACTGTTTACTAATTCCAATTTTTCACCATCAATTACAACATTTATATTTTGACAATTTAAATTATTACTCATAACCATACATTTAGTTTCTGAAATATTTAATTTTAATTTATTTGTTTTAGCCAATTTAATAATATATTTATCTCAGAATTTAAAGTATTTAGACCATCAAAAATATTTAAAAAATCAATGTAAATTAAGCAAACATTTGTAACTTACACATTTTTATACCTAAAGGCATATTGTTGATGTATAAAATAAATAATATTGGACCTAGTATACTTCCTTGAGGAACTCCTATATTATTTCATCAGTGTTAAATAACAACAATGTTATGAGCATGGTAAAAGGGACCTAAGAAGAGCTTTTATTTACATTTCTCTAAATCAACTGATAACACCATTAACAAAGCAGATTCTACCAACATTACGCAACTTGACATAAACAGTTATATTAATTTTTTGGTTTTACGTTACGGAATGCTAAATCATTCAGTCCAATTTCCCAAACAAGCATGTTATTGATAATATTTCACAACTGTGATCGGATGGCTCAAAACTGATGCAAGGAAATTTAAGCCTTTCGTCACCCACAGAATTGAATAAATTGAAGGGAATACAAATCTGTTATAGGCTGGAATTGTATTTCAACAAAAGAAAATGTCGCAGATGAAGGAACAAGCCATAATCCAGAATGGGATAGTTTATCGGATAGTACATGGCTCAGAATTCCTTAAGGAAAGATATTTTACTAGTAAGTGGAAGAACGAAATGATCAAAAGATCAAAATAGAAATTCGAAGGAAATAATCTTCTACAACTACAAGATAACCACAGTGTCCAAGAATACTTAACGATTAATCGACAGAAATACTGAATCATGGATATACGGAACCGCAGTCCAAAAGTAGCTGGAACCGATGTAAAATCTGTAAAAAAATGAGTAGTCGACCTAGTATTACGTTTTTATAAACTAGAAAATTTTGTCATACCTTTCAACTTTACTGGAGTTGATTTTTTCTTAATAAGGTAGATAAAAATTTCCCTCAACCAGTTTTTACTGTACTAATAGAGGTAGAAGATATGGTAAACAGCCGTCCCTTAAAACATGTTTCCCTTGACTAAAAATATGAAGAAGCATAAGACCCGACATCTCCTTAGAAGAAATAAAATTTGCTTTGAGGAGGACCAAAAATAACAAAGCACCTGGAGAGGACTCTGTGGTCGCAGATGCCATTAAGATTGGAGGCAACTGCTTGCTGAGGAAGATAAGGGTTCTATTTAACCTCTGTTTAAACAACAGTACAATACCGGCTAAATGGTACAACGCTACTGTGATACTACTACACAAAAAAAGGGATATAACTGAGCTAGAAAACTACAGACCAATAAACCTTTTAAATCACCTATATAAACTCTTTACAAAAATAATAACAACTAGACTAGAGAATAAACTAGACTTCTACCAGCCACTAGAACAGGCCGGCTTCCGTACTGGTTTTGGGACCAATGATCATCTGCAAGCCGTGAGGGTACTGATTGAGAAGTCTATAAGAGTACAATAGACCGCTAGCTCTGGCTTTTGTAGACTTCCATAAAGCCTTCGATACGGTTGAGCTGCACGCTGTTTTGGAAACATTACAAGAATGTCGCATAGATTATCGTTACACAAAGTTAATCTACAATATCTACAAAAAAGCGACCATGGTAGTAAAGCTGAACCAGAATACGAAACGTATGCCAATTGGTAGAGGGGTAAGGCAGGGAGATACGATGTCGCCAAAACTATTCACGGCAGTGCTGCAACACGCATTCAAGAAGCTCAACTGGGACAAAAAAAGGCATTAACATAGACGGCAGGAGACTAACAAACCTGCGTTTTGCGGATGACATAGTGTTGGTGGCCGATAATCTGGGGAGCATTAGGGCGATGCTACAGGAACTTCAACAGGTGTGCGCTGGAGTCGGTCTGAATATCAATATCTCAAAAACAAAATTTATGACAAATCTGGTTCCTAGTGGAAACATTACAGTGTGGGACAAAGAGGTAGAATTGGTAGACAAGTATATATACCTAGGCCACGAAATTCGAATTTCCAAAGACAATCAAACATGCGAGCTAAAGAGAAGAATAAACTTGGCATGGGCAGCATTTGGAAAACTCAGAGACGTGTTTAAAGGCGACCTTCCAATATGTCTAAAAAGAAAGGTTTTTAATCAATGCGTGTTACCGGTTATGACCGATGGAGCCGAAACACTAACCCTAACCATAGCATCTGCCCACAACCTTAAAACAGCACAGCGCAAAATGGAAAGATCAATGCTTGGAGTGTCGCTGAAAGACCATGTCAGAAATGAAGACATACGCCGAAGAACTGGCGTCACTGACGTTGCTGCACGTTGTGCCAGACCTAAATGGAACTGGACTGGACACCTGGCTCGAACGACGGACGGAAGATGGACAAAGAGGCTGCTGGAGTGGAGACCTCGACCTGACAAACGAAGCAGGGGAAGACCACCAACGCGCTGGACGGATGATATAAAGATAATCACGACCAACTGGATCCAGACCGCTCAGGACAGAAAAGAGTGGGCAGTGAAAGGGGAGGCCTATGTTTAGCAGTGGACGCAAAGAGGCTAGTTGATGATGATGATGATAAGACCCTCAATCATTTAGTGTTGAGAAGTTCGAGTAAAAACCAAATTTGGGATACGTTTGCAAAATACGAGCTAATATCCCTAAAATATTGACGTAAATCTGAGCAATATACAGATATTATGTGCTGTTTTCAAGAATATTACAAATCTTACGCTCCTGACTTGAGTAATATATAAAATATTTATAGATGTCCATATCAAAAGCATCCCGAATAAATGAACCAATATGATCTAAGGGAAAAACTGCTAAGGAAAATAAAAAACTGAAACACTAAATTATATCGGTAGACAACAAATTTTCCTGCAAGTCTGTCGACAGGAATATAATTGAATGGGCCTCGCCGGCATCCCAATAAGAATATTGTGTTGGGACGAAGGGACTTTGGCTGTTTATTTCCTAAAGAAATGGAATCGATGGCTCCCATAGTCCCAGGGACGTGAGGATATTGACAATATGGAAAAGTAATAGTTTTTCTTTATAGTATAACCATATACCAAAAAAATCGTACAAGAATAATTTTAATTCATTTAATTTTGAAGAATTTTCCCATACCGATTATGGACCTTAAGTCAAGTTATTTTTTCTTTGCTATACAGTATCAGTTATTTTAAATCTACTAACAAAAGCTTTACATTATATGTTTTACCTTTGCTTGTGTTAGCCACATCATTGTTTTGTCAAGTGTTTACTTAGTTATCACAGAAACTGATTAAAACGTGTTTGTGTTAAGTGCTTATTGATTAATATTTATTTAGCCATTTTGTTTCAGACATATCATATCAGCTATAATTGAATAATTACCAGTGTCCCAACGAAATCACTAATATTTTTTTTAAATAAAATCATAGTCAATTTAGACCAGGGTCGATAATTTTTGAAACCAAAAAAAATAATAGTAGGATGAAACCCATTATAGAAAAGGAAGAGAATATAACAAAAATTAAAGGAAAAATAAATTACTGGCGATCCGAGGTCGGAAAAGAGGGGGGGGGGGGGGGGGAATTTTTAAGGGTAGAAAACGATTTATCTCGATTTCCGGCAAAACTACAAGTCCTATGGAAAAACGTTAAATGGCAAAGTTGTAGGTAATAAAAAGATTTACAGCTTTTGCATTTGCACTTTTTCACATAACCTCAAAATTTATGTGAAAAATTCAAATAACCAAGTTTTTGGTTTTTTATTTTTATCTTTTACAAAAAAACTTTTCTATACACGAAATTTGGTGAAAACTTTCCTTTTTATGTCCCAAATACAGTGTAATTTTTTTGATTTAAAATATTTATTTTTTAACCTTATTTTGACTTAATATCGAAAAAGCAACCTAATTTTCAATCGAAAATTCTCACATCAAAATATCTGCTTTTTTAAAAAAGTCCGTGGGCTTTTTGTTCGTTGAAATCTTTACTTTCAAATGGTGTAAAAAATATACATTACTATGGTAAATGTTCTCAAAACATGCAAAAAAACTCGAATCCGAAATTTTTTTTTTATTATTATGTACAATTTTGAGCTATTTATTAAAATTTATACTTTATTTGCTCAAAAAACGTAAGATTCCATGTTACATTGATAAGCAAAAAAAATACAAATCCATGAAACATAAAGGTCGCAAAAAACATGCGTAAATAGTTGATCTAAATATATAATTAAAGGTAGGATTTAAAGTGGAATTGAATTGAATTGAGAACATTTACCATAGTAATGTATATATTTTTTTACACCATCAGAAAGTAGAGATTTCAACGAACAAAAAGCCCACCGACTTTTTTAAAAAAGCAGATATTTTGACGTGAGAATTTTCGATTGAAAATTAGGTTGCTTTTTCGATATTAAGTCAAAATAAGATTAAAAAATAAATATTTTAAATCAAAAAAATTACAGTGTGTTTGGGACATAAAAAGGAAAGTTTTCACCAAATTTCGTGTATAAAAATTTTTTTTTGTAAAAGATAAAAATAAAAAACCAAAAACTTGGTTATTTGAATTTTTCACATAAATTTTGAGGTTATGTGAAAAAAGTGCAAATACAAAAGTTGTAAATCTTTGCCATTTAACGTTTTTGCATAGGACTTGTAGTTTTGCCGGAAATCGAGATAAATCGTTTTCTAACCTTAAAAACTCACCGCCCCCCACTTCCCTACCTCGGATCGCCCGTAATTTATTTTTCCTTTAATTTTTGTTATATTCTCTTTCTTTTCCAATGAGTTTCATCCTACTATTATTTTTTTTCACTTTTTACCATTTTCAAAGGCTTCAGCCCTGGTCTAATTAGTGTTAATTACTTATAGCAAAGCCACCACATTGCAAAACTCAATTATCCAGCGCCAACTGTTCATTTCGACACAATGCAATGGATGGATAAATAATTGTACTGCTTTTTAAACTCGTCTTTTTTATAGGCGCTATTAGCTATTAGAAACTATTGCTGATAGTGATAAATTGTTGATCCACCAGTCATCAGAGAATGGGCTAACTTCATTTTTCCCTTTCCTCTATACTTTATTGGACAAAAAAATATTTAAGTAATTTAAAGGAAGAAGAAGAACAGTTTAAACAGAAGAAAATAAATGTGCTTATTAGGGTGGAGTGAAGTTATACGTGTCGAAAAAAAAATCCGTTTTCCAAATCGGAATAGCTGCAAAAACATGTTCCACTACTTAACTAAGAGCTATGCGAAAGATGGTTTCTCTAACATTATGTTTTGAGGTGCCCCAAGAATTTTTAAAATAAAAAAAAATCCATGATCATGAAAAAAAAATATTAGTTTTTTAAAACGGAACAGCTGCAAAAACCTGCTTCACTACTTAACTAAGTGCTATGCGAAAGATAATTTTTCTAACATTATATTTCGAGGTGCCCCAAAGGTCTTATATTGAAAAAAAAAACATGATTTTTTATTTAAATTATATATATTTAATTATAATAATATAATATTTCTTTTATAAAATAATCAAGTTAAAAAGAAAACAAACTCTTTGGCAAAAACACACAAACTAAAACAGACATGATAATTTAAAAAAAGCATTAGTTGCATAAAAAAATGAGTGTTCAACTTTCGCGAAAATTTTCTAATAAAAAGACTTGGGGCACCTCGAAATATAATGTTAGAAAAATTATCTTTTGCATAGCACTTAGTTAAGTAGTGAAGCAGGTTTTTGCAGTTATTCCGTTTTGAAAAACTATTATTTTTTCATGATCATCGATTTTTTTTTTATTTTAAAAATTTTTGGGGCACCTCAAAACATAATTTTAGAGAAACCATCTTTCGCATAGCTCTTAGTTAAGTAGTGGAGCATGTTTTTGCAGCTATTCCGATTTGAAAAACGATTTTTTTTTCGACACGTATAACTTCACTCCCCCCTAGTGCTTATATAGGAAGGTATTAGTTAATTACGAGGTTAATTAAGATGTATTCGAATCCAAAAAAAAATTTTTTTTTAAAATTTAAATTATAATAAAATTATCGACTTAAAATATGTGTTACTTCATATAAAAATAATTATCTCTCGTATCTACCTATTAATAAGTACTCGCGTAAAATTAAAATTATTATATTGTGTCCATATTTTCATAAATTAGTAATACAAGGTTGTTATTACCTGTGGGTATAGGGACAGACAAAATGTTTACGTAATATTTATAAAATACGTTGTATTTTATATACTAGCCTCTTTGCCTCTTTCAAGAGGCACTGCGACGGAGCCAGAGGGAAGGGGGGGTTGAACTCTACAGTTTGGTTTGTATCTGTGCTTCAAGAGTTAAACATTTTGGCTTCGGAGAAAATTCATGTCCAAAAGTTTATACTATTATCTTAACAGAGGCCTTTAATTATGTTTTTAATCTACGACAGTACCATTATGACGTATTTAGCATTATCATTTAAATGTCATTATGACCTTCATAATAGCACTCAGTGCCATTATGAATTCATAATAACATCCAAATGTTAAGATACAAAAACAAAAAGAAAGTCGGTGCAAACTATTCATTTGTTATTATTACTTAGAAAAACGGAATGCATTTATTTATTGTAAACATCCGAAGGGACACTTTCGGATTCAGAATTTCCCATATTTAAATTATTTTTGGCCAACACTTTGCATACAATAGAAAATTAGACGGCAATAATGACGTTGTCAAAATCGAAATTGAAACAATCAAAAACGCGGTTACCATGATATCGACTAATGGACACCTGAAAATTTTAAAAATTACGAAAACGTTATCTGATATCAATGAAATTTAGACGAATAAAATCTATTTGCACTGTCGTAGATTAAATTTTGAATGATACACGTTCGATATGAACTTTGTTAATAAAACTTGTGCAATTAAACCACTCGGCTAACGCCTCGTGGTTTAACATTGTACACGTTTCATTATAGTGTTCATATCGAACTAGTATCATTAATAACTACTAAAGGTTTTAATCAAAAATAGCATAATTAATAGATTTTTCCATCTCACTGTATATATCTACATATGGTACATTCATTCACAGTCAGACTGTGCTAAGGATGTTATTATGTTATTTTTATGGTGTGTTAGGTACAACGAGGTTGGAGAATTTTCCAATAAAAATCGTGTACGCATTTATTTTTATCAAATTGCGACCACTTGTGATTGTCAGTGCTGTGAAATTTCGATACCAATCAGGATTGTTTCTTTAGAAACACTTACTCATGTCCACATCGGCATTTAATCAAAGTGTTTCCAATAATTAAAAAAAAAAAAGATAGTTAATTGCTGTCGAGTATTTATATATATCGGAGCCGCACCCTTCGCACTTTTATATTGAGTTTCATCATACGGTGTTCATTAACGGCAAAATGGCTGTCGGAACGATATTGCTGATTTTTTCTCTTGCAATTTTTGTACAGGCGAGAGAACTGAAACACCATTATATCCTTAAAAATGTTGCAGAAAGTACTAATATTACTGCTGTAGACGATGATTGGTGGAAAACCGCCATTTTTTACCAGATTTATCCAAGATCATTTATGGACAGTAATGGAGATGGAATGGGTGACCTACAGGGTAAATATAACTGATAGTTAGAATACGTAGTAGATTGTAGACACGAACTCGGTTGGGGTAGTGATGAAAATATTTCGCCTATTGCGTCATATACAGGGCATCCTAGAATATGTGGGCAATCTCCCGGATTCGGATAGAATATGAAAAAATAATATGACAAATTCCCATAAAAAAATTTCCTACAGGCCCTCCCTACTGAGATATAAGCCCCTGAAGGACGCCTCTGGAAATCGGTTTATCTTGAATAATTCTTAAAGTACTTAGTGTAATTTATTAATTTTTCAGTATGATGGTTGCTAGGTAAGTCTCCTCAAAATGAACCATTTTAATTTTATTCGGCTTATTTCGTTTTCCAGGGACGGACTAGCTTTAACAGAATAATGCTTATTTTTTTTACACCCTGTATGATAGAGGCATATTAATAATACTATTGAACAGCTGAAACCTTAAACTAAAAAAAAAGGTACTCTTCATCGACATCGATAAAGTAAACCGTTTACAAGAAAAAAAAATTTGTTCCATATGCCTTTTTTTATAAAATATTGGATAAATACCTTATTTTGTTGATATGGTTTAGTTGACATGTACCAGTTAAAATAAACAATAATTACTGAAGTGTCAGTTGGAAATTGAGTGTGTTCGGGTTTGTCATATTATTTTTTCATATTCTATCCGAATCCGGGAGATTGCCCACATATTTTGGGACACCCTGTATATTATCTTTAAAGTGTGAATGTCTTGTGACATTATTGAAGTTTTTTCATGTTACTCTGTATAATTTTTCAACGAACTTCTCCAGGAATTTCGCAAATTTATTCTCCTGTCGATACAAACTCCTACAGCGCTATTTTAGTCTTTACTGTGCAAGTTAATAATAATAGACTTTTATTTGACAAAACAAATTGATACAAAATCTATAATTAGATAGAGCAAGGAGAAGTTTAATAGAGACCAGGGGAATCTGCTATTCTTACACATAACCTTTAAAATCGAAATAATAGTACAAGATAAAATAATATAAAAACAGCACACTGCAACTGCATAATGTGTCTAACCATAATAGAAGAAGCCAAGAAGCTCACCTTCATATACCAACCCAATGCGTGTCCCGTTAAGAACAAAAACCTAGATTTAATCTAAGTTAATTTTATTAATGTTAAGACTGAGTTAGCAGAAATTCACTCTTTAATTTCCTTTTGAACAATACAACACGTGAATTGTTTGGAAAAAAAGTGAGCTTATTATAAAGACTCCCGGAACAATACGAAAAGCTTCTCTGAAACAAAGCAGCCTAGTGTCTAGGAATATGAAACGAAGAGCGAGATCTAACGTTAACAGAGTGGTAATCCTGTCGCCTAGAAAGTCTACTAATAAAATAAGGTGGACTAGGTATTTGACTTTATTATTTGGTATAGAAACGTTAAGAAAGGCATTTTCCTCCGATTTTCCATATTAAACCAATTAAATCGTGCTATGATCAAATTTCCTGAGGCGAAAAATATATCTACAGCAAGCATTCTAACCTTTTTATATACGATACTTATTTAAAACGTTCAAATAGTTTGCCGTACACGACAGCATCATAATAGGGAACTTTCCAATTATTTTTTTTCAATAATATGATTTAGTTAGGCCTAAAAAAAATATTCCCCAATTATTACTCCTTAAAAATCAGTAATAACTTGGTAAAAATTCATTAAAGTTTCGCGCGTGTCATTTCAAATGACCTTTTTTCGCGCCAAGCCCGATGACGTCAGGAAGTATGACTTTCCGTCATCCGTCATCCTGACCGGTGGCCGAGCTACCGAGTTTGCATTTGGATTGCCGTGTGTTATTGTTATTGTATTGTTGTTTTAAGGTGGAATTCTCAACGTCGTTCAATTTATTGCCAACCTATAACCTATTTCGTGGATGTCACACAAGAATTATACTTCTTGACGTCACGACCCGTTTTTACCCGCTTGGGATAATTTGAATTTTGGGGTATTTTTAAATCTTGCTAGCGGTCTTTTGCGACGAAATATGTAGTTTTTTTGCTGCCATATGTTTTATGTCAATATATACTTATGATTTATAGAATTTTTTCCCCATTTAAAATTGTTGTCAAGTTCCCTATTGAATACCATACCATACATATTCAACACCAACGTATCACACAACAATTTTCTGAGCTTTACATCGAAACAATGCCTATTTGCATATATCGATGGTAAGTTCTAACAGGTCGTAACTATGGAGAACTATAGGGTAGAAGGCCGATAGACAATGACAGCATTTTCAAATTCTGTCCCGGTTTTTTGGTTAGTTCGCTACTGGCCGATAGATGGTTATCGCGTCCGAAGTGGGCTGATGTTGTCTTCTTCTTCGTTTTTAATGTGGAAAACCTAGATCCTCCATAGTTTTTAGCTTTTACTTAAACCCTTTATTTTTCTGTGCTTTTACTTTTGACAATTGACATTTTATTTTTCGAAATAACAAATCCTGTTTGAAGGCAAGACAAGACAAATAACGTTGTATTGTAATTAATTTCCATATTTATAATGAATAATGGTACAATTTATAAAAGTACAGTTTGCTTTGTGTCGGGGTGGTAAGACAGGATCTTCTTCAGAGATGAAACGCAGCCAAATAAGTCTCTTTCCAGCTCCAAAGGTAAAACCCTCTAGCTAGAATGTTCCTGTATTTTAAAAACGAAGCATCGTTGGAACTTTATACAGGCCGAGTTTACTAATAAGTATAACAAAGTAAGTGTAAATTCATATAAAAGTCCTTATTTGTTCCTTAAAGAACTAATTTAAATAAAAATAGTTATTGCCTCCATAAGAAACCATTTATTTGATAGCCCACTTTGAACACGAGCGCCATCTTACGGCGACTCGTAAAGCTGAATTACCGATGCTAATTTGGGACCGAATCCAATGCATTGCGATCGACCTCCTACCTCAAGTCCTCCATAGTTACGACTATCAAATAAATGGTTTCTTATGGAGGCAATAACTATTTTTATTTAAATTAGTTCTTTAAGGAACAAATAAGGACTTTTATATGAATTTACACTTACTTTGTTATACTTATTAGTAAACTCAGCCTGTATAAAGTTCCAACGATGCTTCGTTTTTAAAATACAGGAACATTCTAGCTAGAGGGTTTTACCTTTGGAGCTAGAAAGAGACTTATTTGACTGCGTTTCATCTCTGAAGAAGATCCTGTCTTACACCCCGACACAAAGCTAACTCTACTTTTATAAATTGTACCATTATTCATTATAAATATGGAAATTAATTACAATACAACGTTATTTGTCTTGTCTTGCCTTCAAACGTTATTTGTTATTTCGAAAAATAAAATGTCAATTGTCAAAAGTAAAATTTAAAAACTATGGAGGATCTAGTTTTCCATATTAAAAACGAAGAAGAAGAAGACAACATCAGCCCACTTCGGACGCGATAGCCATCTATCGGCCAATAGCGAACTAACCAAAAAACCGGGACAGAATTTGAAAATGCTGCCATTGTCGATCGACCTCCTACCCTCTAGTTCTCCATAGTCGTAACCCACAATTTTTGCGAAATTGCGTTTAATGCACTTTTAGATAGGTTGTGACATCTCTGAACTAGTTCCTGAAGTTCATACGCGCCCAATAAGTAGAACCCTTTTTATTTCAATTTTAAATTATTTCGTATCATCGCTGCTCATTTTACAGGCGCAACAAGTCGTATCCCACATAACGGCTATTTCAAAAGGACGTAACCCATTCGCCTTTACGACTGAATAATAGTTAAAAAAGCGTAACCCACAGATCTCGAGTTATAAAAGGACGTAACCCGTCGTAATCGATATTCTAAAACGTCGTATCCCACTTTTTAAATTGAAAGAATTTTATAATAATAAATATGTTTAGATACAAGATTTCCCATAATATTCAGTAGTTATATCTATCTAACTAAACATCTTTTAAGTATTTTACTAAACACTACAGAGTTTTTTCTGTCTTCTGTAAAATTTGCCTCACTGGGGATACGACCTGTTAGAACTTAGCCATCGATATGCAGGAATATATATGCACTTGGTAGGAATTATGTTATATTTTTTAGGGATAATAAGTAAACTGGACCATCTTAAGGACATGGGAGTTACCGCCGCCTGGCTATCTCCAATTTACCCGTCACCTGGAATTGACCAGGGTTATGACATTTCGGATTATAGAAACATAGGTAATAATAGCTACTTTTTGGTTCTTTCAGAGCTTTTAGTTTAACTTTTAACTTTTCTCTTTAAGATCCACATTTTGGAAATCTAACTGATCTTCAAAATTTAATAAGCAAAGCACATGAAATGGGTATAAAAATCATTATGGACTTTGTGCCCAATCACACTAGTGATCAACACGATTGGTTTGTGCAATCAGTAACATCGAACGCCACATACAAAGATTATTATATCTGGTCTGGTACGGACAAAAACACTCCACCTAACAACTGGGTAAGCAAAATTGTAAATTTTATTATTATATTTAAAACCATAACTTCCAATATAGAAAGCACATTGCAGAAAAATCGTCACTGAAATTTATAGCCCCCTCACTGGTGGATTATAAACACGGTAGCATGAGACCAAATGTTATAATGACAATTAAATACTTGGTTAGTATTAAGTTTTAATCATCGTGTTCCACGAAAGTCTTTATTACTCATATACTGGCTATAATATGCAAGTCTAGTTTCATAAAACTACCCAGAACTCACCACGAGAAGTTAGTTGCATGTTTTATTTTGTCGCAAACTTGTTTGGATGCTGCAGTTACCTCCTTTACACTCCTCTCTCTTCCTACTAACAACTATTTAAGAAGACACACTACGGACAGAATATCGGAGTCGTCTTCGTCTACTAGTCTTCTTAAATCCTCAGCTTCCAGGTGCTTGGTGAGTAGAGGTTCTATCACCGTGTCAGTTTGCCATATTATTTAATCGATGTATTCTGTAGCGGAGAAATTTATTGGCAGGATTTCAAATCGCCTGATACCTTTATTTGTACTTTCCCTTTTACTTGCTCTCGATGGCTGACAACAGCTAACCGAATTCTATGTTTGTACATAAGTGCCAGGTTGCCCTCTGAGAACTTGCAGGAATTAGCCAGATTTATAATAAAAGTATATGCTCCAGGATGGTTTGTAATAACGCTTAGAGCAACAATTAAAGATGGTGCACCTAATTTCTGGAAAATGGTATCTACCTCGTCCTATTTAACGGTGTTTATGTAGCTGTTTGGATAACTATGGTTAATCTTAAGTATTTCCTGGATGTCGTTAGGTAATTCTTGGCTGTGAATGTAGTGTTTCTTAAAATTTCGATTTTCTGACCATCTGAAAATTTCTTATTTCCCTATACTATAAGATAAGGCCTTATTTCGTTTCAAATTGTTAGATTTAATAAATACCCATTTAACTTTTTATACCACCCACATTTGAACAGTAAACAAGACAAACCGTATGTAATGATACACCAATTTTTTCGTTATCTTTTTTTAGCGTATTTTAATGCTTTTAGGTGAGCATGTTTGGTGGATCAGCATGGACATGGAGAGAAGAAAGAAAACAATTTTATTTGCATCAGTTTGCATCCGCTCAGCCAGACTTAAACTACAGAAATCCTAAGGTTGTTGAAGAAATGAAGGTATGTATTTTAATTTAATTCCTTCCTCACAATTTCATGGTGCCCGGTATGCGATTTTACAAAATATAAACTATTAGAGCACCAGACACGTTCGCCCCGTGAATCATTGCGAAATATAATCCCGCTCAGCACATTTCTGTAAAATCTAATCGTTTGTAGCTCAGAGTGTTTGTTGTAGCATTACCGACGGCAGAAATATTTTTCTTAACCATCCGCACGAGTCCTTGCTAGACAAATTCCGTCGAAAAGGTATATTGGCAACCGGTTTGTTCGTTGTTACCCAGAGCATTTTTTTTTCACAAATATTATTTTATAAAAATAAAATTAAAATTTAAACAATTCACACAATTGGCTTTACGGAACAGCACAAAACATTCATAGTTTAAGCGTATTTTCGAAACGGGGTTAGAGTAAATGGTGAGTGGCAATACAACCCGGGTTTGTGCATGGACGATTTTCACGAACATTTTTCTAACGTTGCTTTTATTGCTGGGGATTTTTATCATTGCCTGAAAAGAACCGTGGCTGTGTTTAGGAAAACAGGTTCTATACAACACAAAAAAGGAGCAGGAAGACCATCTGTAAGAACAGAAGAACTTATTGCGAACGTTCGTGAAATAATGCAAAATACGCCAACAAATTGTATAAGACGCCTGTCCCAAGAAGAGGGAAGATCTTGCAGCTAAATTAACTTCCATATACAGGGTGTCCTATAATTTATGGGCCGTAGAGTAACTGGAGATACTAGACATCAGACTAAGCCGATTTAGTTATATGAGTTTTTTCGGATTGTTACTCGTTCTAGAGATACAGGGTGTTGAAAGTAAAAGTTTATTCTCGAAAATAAGCCATAATTTTAAAACCGTTTAATGAATCGAATTGAAAGTTGGCAGTATTATGTTTTTATGAGCAAGAAATAAGAATTTGTAGAAATTTTTAAGTTTCACACTAGAGGGCGCTAGTGGCATACACTGGGCTTCATAAATCTATGATTTTTTTTCTTACCTGTAATATTAGGTGTTTTTCAATTAAAGTTCTTAAAGAAGGTCATTTTCTGAGTCAAATAGGTGTACTTGATTGATCTTAATATCATTACCGGTTTCCGAGATATTTCCCTTTAAACATCCCAAAGCATAAAAAAACATAGTACATAATTAAATTAATATTTTAATTATCACAACGCAATAAATTCGAAACAGTGGAACAAAAACAAGAAGCTCACTTTAGTAAATGTTCAAAGTGACCACCGTTGACCTCAATACACTTTATTAAACTTTTAACTAAATAAATAATAATATTAATAATAATAATAATAAACTTTTACTTTCAACACCCTGTATCTCTAGAACGAGTAACAATCCGAAAAAACTTATATGACTTAATCGGCTTAGTTTGATGTCTAGTATCTCCAGTTACTCTACGGCCCATAAGTTATGGGACACCCTGTATAGTGCAAGTATTCCAAGAAATACAAGCCGCAGATTTTGAAAGACGCAGGAATTACTCTCAATGGTTTACCCAAAATGTATTGGAAAGAAATGATTTATTAGACCTGACATTTTTTTCGGATGAAGCCTGGTTCCACCTCTCCGGTTACCTATGTGAATTCTCAGAATACATGTAATTATTTTCTTTTTTCTTTCTGTATATTCTTACTTTGTTTATTTTGTAAACAACAAAAATAAATTTGTATTTGTCTACTTATTTTATTACTCATTTTTTTTTTCACAAATATTATTTTATAAAAATAAAATTTAAAAAAAATGCTCTGGGTAACAACGAACAAACCGGTTGCCAATATACCTTCTCGACGGAATTTGTAGAAAAGGATTCGTCAGGCGGCGAGACTCGTGCGGATGGTTAAGAAAAATATTTCTGCTGACCGACGTGACGGATCTAACCTCAATTTCATCAAGATTTATTTATATGGATCAGCCACGTTGTGCTGCAAATGATTAGATTTTGCAGGATTGTGCTGAGGCCGATTATATTTTGTAATTTCGTAATTGGGGGCGTGTCTTGTGTTGTATTAGTTTATATTTTGTAAAATCGCGTCCGGTATACGGCTTCATTTAGTACCCTTTCACGTTGAAATCGGATATTTTTCTAATCATAAAAGGCACCAATAAGGGGTCAGGCAAAAGATAAATAAATTTTACACTACTACAAGGAAAAATTTGAAATAATTCTTTTAAAATTTTAATTAATTAAAAGTAGTTAAATACATTTTGCCTTGTAACTTAATCATCGTCATTACCCAGAGTCATTGCCTCTTTTAGGAAGTTTTAAGATTCTGGCTAAGGTTTGGAGTTGATGGCTTTAGAATAGATGCAGTTCCATTTCTTTTCGAAAATGGACAGCTCTTAGATGAACCATTGTCAGGTAACTATATATACAGTGTCACCAGTAAAGTCCGCATAATATGGGATTTTTTTTCATTAAGAGCTTTATTCAAAATTTGACTTTGGCATCAAGTTCTGCTTCGATGGAGATAAAAATTAAGCAAAAAAATAGTAGTCACGTGATTCGCATCATCTGTCAAATTTAAATTTTTTCCAAAAAATAATTCAAAAGTGGGGTTATTTTTGAAAATATCAAAAAAAGTTATTGAAAAAAGTTTTTTCGATAGTTTCTAGCCCACATGCAAAATAAGACCCAACGCAACCTACATAAAACTTCTCAGTTTTGACCAGGCTTTATTTCAGATACATTTTTTTTAAAGTAGCGCCATAATAAATGTGTGTTTTTCTACAAAATCAAAATTGGGCTATTAAAATTTGTACGCATGTGATGCAAAGTTTATTTATTTTTGACCCTGTATAAGGTAACCTCATGAAATAAGTATTTTTGAAAACGTAGTTTGTGTTTGAAAATAATACACATTAATATTAAGACAAAAAAGAACACACAGTAAAGTGTTTTTTAAGTGGAAAATAAATTTTAGTTTAACTTAACGTAAAGTTTATCTATTTTCAACGATTTAATTTAAAACCCCTTTACTTTATCTTTTATTTTTTTACTTTTGGGCACAAACTGCGTTTTCAAAAATATTTATTTTATGAAGTTACCTTATACAGGGTCAAAAACAAATAAACTTTCCATCACATGCGACCAAATTTTAATAGCCCAATTTTGATTTTGTAGAAAAACACACATTTAATATGGCGCTACTTGAAAGAAAATATATTTGAAATAAAGCATTGTCAAAACTAAGAAGTTTTATGTAGGTTGCGTTGAGTCTTATTTTGCAAAAGTGGTGCAATTTACAAAATATGGGTAAAAAATCCAAATTATCTTATGCAGCTAAAATTTTGCATGTTAGCTAGAAACTGCATTTAAAAAAACTTTTTCTAATAACTTTTTTTGATATTTTCAAAAATAACCCCACTTTTGAATTATTTTTTGGAAAAAATGAAAATTTGACAGAGATAATGCTAATCACGTGACTACTATTTTTTTGCTTAATTTTTATCTCGATTGAAGCAGAACTTGATGCCAAAGTCAAATTTTGAATAAAGCGATTAATGAAAAAAATCCCATATGATGCAAACTTTACTGGTGACACTGTAGATCGAAAAAAACAGTTTTTTTTTATTAACAAAGAATTGTGTTACAGGCGCTGCCGGAGTTGACTCGAGTCAATACGGATATTTAAAACACGTATACACTACCAATTTGGATGACACTTACAATATGATCTATGAATTCAGAAGTGTTTTGGATGACTTTAACGCTAATACCGAAAATTTAACATACTCCAGGTAGATAATAGAACTGGTAGCAGTTTAAAACTATCTGGATTTACTAATGCCTGTTTGTAGATGCTAATCTAAAATATATTACTGTCAGATTAAATAATGGTTTACATCAAAACATAATTCAATTTGACAGAAATACATTTCATAAATGGAAAATGAGACACCAGTAGAATTTTTACCAAGCTGGGTTCAAACTAGACATCTATAAAGGAGCATAAAAAAACGAAACTGTGTGTTCGATAATAAAATACAGATAGTAATCGATAATGTCCGATGAATACAACATTCTTATTGGACAATTCTGTCAGTACAATATACTTGATTTCAGGATAATGATGACAGAGGCTTACACAGACACTTCCGAACAAACAGCGAGGTACTACGGAAACAATTCAGCCAATGGAGCTCATTTTACCTTTAATTTTAATTTTATTACCGATGTTTCCGCTAACCTAACAACTGATAAAATCATCACAAGCATCAATAAATGGCTAAGTTATCTCGATAAAAAATATGTCAGCAATTGGGTGGTACGTATATTTTAATTATTATTTTATCTTAAATTTTAAATTAATAAATATAAATTATTACTGCCTACGCATTTCGGTTGAAAACCATCGATATTTTAGTTGGGTAACCATGATCAACATCGAGTGGCAACACGACTTGGAGCTGACAATGTGGATGCCTTAAATATGTTGACGGCTTTTCTTCCTGGCGTTCAAGTCACTTATATGGGAGAAGAAATCGGTATGGAAAATGGTAAGCATATCTACTTTGGTAGTTCTCAGTTAGTTGTATTACATCTCTAGAGGGAACTAAAGGTATTCCTCAACATGTAAATAATAATAAATTCTTTGGCCTGGTCACTCTAACGCTCAAAACTAACTACGTATTTATTCTTATACCGTGCGAACAAAAATTATTTGCATCAAAGAGGGCCTTGCATCTAAGGACGTTATGCTTAGCCGTAAAGCTTCATACCTGTTGGGTGTCAGTAACTACCGGAATTAACAATGAATCAGTTATTCCGTCATCTTTGACAGTCGTTACAAGTAATTTGATTCATCGCTAATTTTTCCAATTTCTTAAACAATTCACACAATGGGCTTTACGGAACAGCACAAAACATTCATAGTTTAAGCGTATTTTCGAAACGGGGTTAGATTAAATGGTGAGTGGCAATACAACCCGGGTTTGTGCGTGGACGATTTTCACGAACATTTTCCTAACGTTGCTTTTATTGCTGGGGATTTTTATCATTGCCTAGAAAGAACCGTGGCTGTGTTTAGGGAAACAGGTTCTATACAACACAAAAAAGGAGCAGGAAGACCATCTGTAAGAACAGAAGAACTTATTGCGAACGTTCGTGAAATAATGCAAAATACGCCAACAAATTGTATAAGACGCTTGTCCCAAGAAGGGGGAAGATCTTGCAGCTAAATTTATTTCCATATATAGTGCAAGTATTCCAAGAAATACAAGCCGCAGATTTTGAAAGACGCAGGAATTACTCTCAATGGTTTACCCAAAATGTATTGAAAAGAAATGATTTATTAGACCTGAAATTTTTTTCGGATGAAGCCTGGTTCCACCTCTCCGGTTACCTATGTGAATTCTCAGAATACATGTAATTATTTTCTTTTTTCTTTCTGTATATTCTTACTTTGTTAATTTTGTAAACAACAAAAATAAATTTGTATTTGTCTACTTATTTTATTACTCATTAGTTTGGCATATCATGTCATAATATGAATTTGACAAAGTTTTAACCTAGATTTGGTTAGATATATCGTCCCCATATCATTGTGATCTATACCTACCCCTACGTTTTTTAATCCAAGCCCTCTTTGATGCAAATAATTTTTGCTCGCACGGTATTTTATTAATAAGATGAAATATAATGACGATTACATTTAAAACTAAAACTATATTGTTCTGATTGGTTGAATATAAAGACATACTAATTAATTTCAAATACTTTCTTTAAGGTTATGTATCGTGTGGCGATGGAAAGGATCCCCAAGCTATAAACAACTGCACAACATTTAATGATACCTCCAGAGATTTCGAACGCACTCCATTCCAATGGGATGATACTCAAAACGCTGGATTTAGTACTACAAATGAATCAACATGGTTGCCAGTTAGCGACAAATACACCAAAACCAATCTGAAAAGCCAAAACGCCGCAGGCGTAAAATCACATTACAGCGTCTATAAGGATTTGGTTAAGTTTAGACAAAACTTTACGAAAACTTACTACGATTCGATAGCTTTAATCAAAATATCTGACAATGTTCTCCAGATTGTTAGAAGAATTGATAGCGGAGAATATGTTTACCTATTTAATTCTGGGGATAGTTCCGAAGAAGTTTTCTTTTATAGTGATGGAGTTGACTATGAAGTGGCAGTAAGCGGTGTTAATAGCCAGCGTACAGAAGGGTAAGTTTGGGGAATAGAGGACGACGTTATAATATGTCATCAGTGAATAATGTATTATTTTAAGAAGTATAATTAGGCACTCTTGTAATAAACTGTTTTAAAAATGAAATGTATATTTTCAGGAGTCTTCTGTCTAATGATTCGAGAGTAACGCTGCAGCCGCACGAGAGTATCATTTTAAAAGTGAACACAAAGTCGGGATCCAGCTCACTAACATCTACATCGATATTAACTTTACTATCTTTGGTAGTTTTAGTTAAATGTTTCTTATTTTAGTTGTGGTTAAATAGGTACAATATACATGCACGCAGTATGTCATTCTGCCGGTCTAAAATTTGAACATTTTAGCTGCTTAAATGTATTTAGAAAAAACAATATTAATTAAATCAACAATTTTTTTCAATGTATTTATTTTATGTTACAGATACGTGATTTGTTGTATTTTATTTGATTTCTTAATATGCACGGAGCAAATAAAACAATAAGAGAGAATGTATTTATTATTTTTTTGCTTTAGGTTATTTTTCGACCGAGTATTTTTAATAGAATCTATGTTCTGATAAAAGTGATGTTATATAATGTTTATTTCGTTGCCTTTAAAACGTTATGTATTATTGTTAGTTTTATGTCTTGTGCAAATGTATATTATTATGTATTCGACCATTAGTATACGTAAAACACTCTATCTAGCATAAAAACTACATAATGTGTCAAAGAAAAAGATATTTAAAACAAAAAAATACGTGTGCTTACTTCTTTTTCTACATTACTTACTACTAAGTACTTACTTGAAAACATGGCAATGACACCTCTTTTTTCATCAAGTGGAAGCCTTATTCTCGATAACTATAAAAAAGTTTGAGGACTAGGATGTTTTTAAATTCCAAAAAATATAGAATAGCAGGTTAATAGTAATAGTTAAAAATAGTAATTTACGTTACAAGACCGGAATGTAGTGTTTTTTAGGTCGAGACAAGCTTACTCGCCTATGGCTCGCCCTGGAAGCTTGGAAAGACCTGCAAAACACTAATTTTCGGTTGCGTGACGTACAATATTTTTTTGGATACCGACACTTTGATATACATTTAATTCTTTATTTTATATTATTTTTAAATGCGTCGTATGACTTCTCGTAACGGGCTTTTGATTATACTGGCAAAATATCGTAAGTCGCTTTCCTTGCTGCTTCCAAAGTTTCTTCTGGAATGTCATTTTCGTGTCTTGATAATTCAAAATCTGAATTAATATTTTTAAATTTGCGCACTCGCGAAACAAGTTTGACATAAACAAGAAATTAAAAATCAACGTCACTCGACAATACATCGAAATGTTATTATCGGGGGTAAGTGCACAAGTGCATCAAAATTACCGATAATTTTTGAATGAAATGTGTTTTTTTATAATTGCAAGAGTTTGTTTTCATATTTTCGCGAAAAAGCCCGACTCCGCAGGAGGATATGAAAACAAACGATTGCAATTTGTAAAAAAAACACATTGAATATAAAAATTATCCGGTTATTTTTATGCACGAGTGTAATTTATTTGAATATTTCCCAAATTAATTAAGAACTCGAATCAAGTAAATTTAAATATTTTATTTAAAAGAAAGAAAAGAGATAGTTATTAACAATTCTTGACAAAATGAAAGGAAAACATTCGTTGGCATTGACTTTTTTGTCTGCTGTCACTCAATAAGATGACGTTAATTGTCAGAATATTACATTTTTTGACGTTTGTTAACAATAAAATCCCGCTTTGACGTTTCGTCAACAATATAAACTTGCGATGCAATTTTCGATTTCTGGCAGTGCTGTTTTTGCTGTAATTTTGCGAAAATTGCATTTCTCTTATGGGAACTTTAACATATGAGGAAAATATTCACTTATAATCTCCCTAGCAGCAAAATTATCGGGAATTAATTCTGCTGCGTGGGAGATTTGGTAAGAAAATTTCATAAATTCGAGTTTTTTCTTATTGTAATTTTTTTGCTAAAATGCTACAAAAACACATTTCCGGCTGCTTTAGTTAGATGTAACTAATTAGAGTTTTAGAAATGAAGTTCATTTTAGTAACTCAATTTTATTAGTAAAATGTGAGAAACATTAAATAACAAATTTGTTATCTAAAATCCAATGTCTTTATGGTTTTAAATTCAAATAAAACTTTAAAAAACATATTTCCGATAAGTTTAGTTAAATATTTGATGTGTCTCTTCCGGTGTTCGATATGTAAAGCAAATTGGTTAATATCAATAAAAATTATAAGTTAGCAACAAAATGTATTTTGATTTTATTCTGAGTGACTTTTGCCAATAGATATAAAGCACTTAATTTTTGACAAAAAAATTATCACTTATTAATTTCATTACGTTAATAGAAACTAACAAAATTATCACGATAATCTCCCGTCGCTATAAGCAACGTAAACAAAAAGGAGCCTTCTAATTGGTTGAAAATAAACTTATGTAATTTTCATAGTAACGAAATCAAGGTAGATTGTATTATCAAAAAACGATTGAAAAAATGAAAGAACAGGGACCGGAAAAATCTTTTGCCGGTCCCAACGTCCATTTTCCGGTCTTGATCGACAAAACTGGACGAAAAATTGTTCAGAAAGTGTATATTTTCTGGTCGGTCCTAAAAAAAGAAATAATCATCTTTCATGTAAATATTGTAGAATAAAAAAATAAAATTACCTGCTTTCAAATAGATTGTTTTCATTATTACTAAAGTTAATAATCGGTCAATAATATCCATAGCAGTGAAAAATAGTATATTAAAGTACACGTTTCATAAGAAGCGGTTTTAGCGCACGCGTCTATTTTAAAAAACGAGCCACAAAGTGGCTAGTTTTTTTATTGACGCGTGCGCTAAAACGCCTTATGAAACATGTGCTTTATACATTTTTTTCTATTTCACCTTTTATAATCAAGAAAAATACATTTTAAAAAGAAAATAAATCCTTTAAATTTTGTAAATTTTTATGTCTAAATTTTATGTTGGTAATACTATTTTTTATCAAAGTAGCCTCTGGACAACAAAAATTATTTTGCAAACTGTCATTTTTTGATTTATTGACCCATTTTCACCACGAGATTCTAAAGTTATTTTAGCGATATGAGATTTGAAATTGGACGGAATACGTTGTGTGATCCTTGTACATTCGGTACATATACGGTTCGGAAATTCGGGAGATTTTGCTACTTTTTTTCGAATTTCAAAAGACGTGATTTTACGTCACGGCATTGCAATTTAGTATAGGGAAGATGGAAAATTCAAATAAAGTTGAAGTTAAAATCGACATTGGAAGGTTAGTAGATTGAATTTTGGATAGGATTTGGCAGAAAATGATAGCTTGAAGCATCTACAAAAGATTGATTTATAGATTTATGCAACCAACATACATGACTGTTATCCACACAGAATAAAAAAGTAAGTTATCAAGCTATTTTTCCTCTGCGAAAAATGGGTTTTCTCGTAAGTCACAAAGGCCGCGCAAGTCAATGAAATAAAACATTTAAATGTTACCAACATCAAATAAAGAAAAAACGCGTATCGAAATAGCTTCATTACGATACGCAAATGCGTATCGTACTGAGCTTATTATGAACGTAAAATAGAAAAACAATGTTATAAACTTAATGTAAAATTTGATCCTGAATTATGTGAAAAAATTTAAAAACTAAATATAGTAAGGACTTTCCTTCATGCTGTTGTAAGGTGGCAACAGGCAATACGTTGGAGCTAGCTGAGCACCAATCTACCTGAATAACATAAAATGATATTTTTGAAGTGTTATGTTTATTTGTTAAATTGATTAATTATATCAGCTCTTAATAAAAATTCTTATGTAATCAATATAACGGGTAAATATTAATTGTTTTTAAAAAAAAACGTTGTTTTAATATTACCTAGGTACTTCTATAAAAGGTGGCAATTCGTATAATCTTGCCTTAACAAGCTTATTGTTCATAGAGACAAGATGGGTGTCAAAACGCTAGTTTTGCTCTTTTCTTTTGTTGCGTTCATTAGGGCACAACTAAATTACGACTTTGTCTATAAAACGAACGAAGACGTTACTAGTGGAGACGATGAATGGTGGAGAACTGCAATTATTTACCAAATTTATCCAAGATCTTTTATGGATAGTGATGGAGATGGAATGGGTGATTTACAAGGTAAGTTCTTAAATAACTGTAATTTTACAATAAATACACAACCCATCAAAAGTGAACTCTTCACAACTTGACTAAAAGGGGGCTAATATTAATAAATCCAAGTGAAGCTAAGACGTAAGATTTTGTGTGTTTTTTTGCACGTAATTTGTTTTTGTCGGAGTCAGAGTGTCTAAATTTTATTTCAGAATTTAACTTAATTTGTAAAAAAATACCACATGGACCTCTTTGTCTCTGATGCTCACAACAATACTCACCATGTCGTCGGTATCATTGATCGGGTATAGGAATAAGATATTTTATTGAAAACATAATTATATTATTTTGGGTAGATATAAGAATGGAATGTTTAGAATTTTAACAGGAAACTTTTGGTCAGAAATGTGGGAACCCATGTTACTTGAGTTTTTTTATTTGATTCAATATTAACTATAACTGCTTCAAATGTTGTTTATTTCTTTAATGAAAAAAATTATTTGTTGGACAGCCAAAGATAGGATATTTTTCATTTTACGAATTTCTTGTAGGAATTATAGACAGGTTGGATCATCTTAAAGATATGGGAGTAGATGTAACCTGGTTATCTCCTATCTACAAATCTCCTGGCGTTGATCAAGGATATGACATTTCTGATTACAGAGATATTGGTAAGAAATTATGCTAACTAAAACAGTTTTTAAACGACGAAAAGATTTTTTTTGTTTTACCAATGTATTGGTAATTTTTAGATCCCATGTTTGGAACTCTTAATGATCTTAAAAATTTAGTGGATAAAGCTCACAGTTTGGGAATCAAAGTATTCATGGACTTGGTTCCTGATTACACCAGCGATCAAATTGATTGGTTTCAACAATCAATAAAGAGAAATGGGACATACACTGATTATTATATGTGGTATGATGGCGAAAAAGATACTCCTCCTAATAATTGGGTAAGTGTCTATGCCAAATTTGAACAAACTGTGATTAAATTACTATTATTTGTCCATCCACAATTAATGGAAAACCAAACTTATATAGGTATTAAATACATTTTTATTAAGGGTATTATTATGGATTAACATTTTTCACTTATAAATAATTTAGTTAAGTTGTTTCAATGGACCTGCGTGGAGCTGGAATGAAGAAAGGCAACAATGGTACTACCATGCTTTTACACCAGAACAACCCGATTTGAACTATAACAACCCTGACGTGGTTCAGGAATTAAAGGTACAAAGGGTTTACTAACTACAAAAGTAATCACCCGTCCAGTTTAATATAAATTGGTAAAATAATTTGTTAATATATCAATGACATTAATTTGCAATCAATGGTCAACGTATACATTTATTGGGTTCTTGTAGGATATCATGATTTATTGGTTAGACTTGAATATTGATGGATTTAGAGTGGATGCCGTTTCTCAACTGTTTGAAGACGCAGACCTCAGGGACGAACCACCATCAGGTAATTCATGAGATAATTTCATTGTAATTATAATATTCGAAAAGTCGATACAGCATATGAAATATTCTTAATAAATTCGAACTAAAAATAATATTGATGAACAAGGCTACAATAATTTAGTGACCGACATTATCAAATGCCATTTTAAAATAGTAATTGAAAGGTCTAATTAAGGAGGAGTATTAACAGTTTCATTAGAACAAGCCGAACAAGGTATCGTACATACTATACATACAACTTTACTTTAGTACGGTATCAAGTCTGAACTAAATTTGTTCAAAGAAACCAGTTACGAAATGTACCTATATTAAATTGCAAGGTACAGAGGTGCGAGGTTGAAATTATTATTTCTCCGGCTATTTAAATGAAGTTTAAAATAATATAAAAATAAATGTATAAATTTTATAAATGGTAAAAAATTATTTTAGGCAAGCCTGGAGTTGATTCAAATCTATACGCATCTCTTAAACACATATATACTACTCACGTGGAGCCCACATATGACATAATTTATCAATTTAGAGCAGTTCTGGACGAATATAACAAAAACGTTAACTATTCCCGGTAAGTCAGTCTGTGTTTTTTAGCAGAGTAATATACATCAATAGAAACAACTTTTTAGATGCTCGTATCTACTAATAGCAGAAAGACCAAATAAGTTTTAAAACATTTACAAAAAATCAGTAATATTCTCATACGTTATTTCCTCGCTATTTAGATTAAGGCACTGATCTGTAACTCATTTGCTCATTTGTGGCTATTTTTGTTGTAGAATTATGATGACTGAAGCATATGCCGATATTGCTGAGCAAGCTGCTCGTTATTATGGAAACGACACAACAAATGGTGCCCAGTTTACTTTTAATTTTAACTTTATTACCAGTTTAGGCAGTGGCTTTACTGTAGATGATCTCATTACAACTATTGACAAATGGTTAAGTTCTCTTAAACCAACATGGACTAGCAACTGGGTGGTATGTATTCTTTAATATTGGTGAAAGGTTGCCCTATTCTTAACGCAAACTAAACTCATGAATATGATCGTCTTTTTACAAGTATTTTTTTTTTCATTTTAGCTGGGTAACCATGATCAATGGCGAATAGCAAGTAGACTAGGAGTTGACAATATTGATGCCTTTAATATGCTGGCAGCTTTTCTTCCTGGAGTTCAAGTCACCTACATGGGCGAGGAAATTGGAATGGAAAATGGTAAGATATACAGGGTTGCCCAGAAGTCCGGAATAAAATTAATATATATTAACTTGAAACTTTTTGGGAAAACGCGACGTTATTCGTTTGTTTTTTTATAGACATTTGTCGTCGAAGATATGACGGCATCGATCTTTTTTTTAAATGGAAACATACAGCTTGTGGTACATCATTTGAATATCTCGTACAGTATGCTAATAAATTTTGGCGCGATTCTGTCGAGCTATTTTAAAATGGCGACGGTTAAAAGGTTTTAAAAAATTTCTATTTAAATAAGCAGAAATGATAAATCATTGATGTTTTTTTTACCTTTCAAGGTAAGACTTTTTTTGTTTAGAAAATTGTAAAATAATACTTCGAAAATACCTAAATTAATTTTACAAGTTCACAATGTCACAAAATGTCAGAACGTGAAACAATAAAGATTTCTTACTTTAAAAGGCAAAAAAAATCAATGATTTATCATTTCCGTTTATTTAATTACAGATGTTTTTTTTAAATTTTAACAGTCGCCATTTTGAAATAGCTTGACAAAATTGCGTCAAAATTTATGAGCATACTGTACGAGGTATTAGCTTTCAAATGGTGTATTACAAGCTGAATGTTTCCATTTAAAAAAAAGGTCGATGTCGTCATATCTTTGACAAATGTTTATAAAAAAAATAAACGAATAACGTCAAAATGTAAGCATATATAAAACTAAATTGACGTGTCCGAGCGTTTTTCCCAAAAGTTACAGATTAAGGCTATATTAATTTTATTCCGGGCTTTTGGGCAACCCTGTACATTAACGTTTACTGACATTTATCCGGTAGTATTTTTTAGTTATTGTAATACTAATTTAAACCTTCACCCTAAACGTTCGACTTTGCTTTATATCTTCTGGTAAACCTAGCTGATATCATATAGAAGGTTGCCTAGAAAATTGTATCGTTCAATCGATTCCATATTGAACTAATATATTTTTTGAAATTTAAAATTAAAAAATTCTTTGTCTTAGTCACTCTCAAATTTTCACTTATAATCTCCCTAGCAGCAGAATTATTACCGATAATTTTTTTTAAAGTCACGAATGGTTTTGTTGATAGAAAATTATCCCGAGTCGAAGACGACAAAAACATGAGTGAAACCGAGAAAAAAATTATCGGGAATTAATTCTGCTGCGTGGGAGATTCGGTAAGAAAATTTCATAAATTGGAGTTTCTTTTAATGTTCCTGAAATTTTAGTAATAAACCTTAGTTACTAACAAGTAAAATCAACTTCTATTGTAAAAATACAGTGCGTCATATTAAACTAAACTCATCGGAAATATTTTTTTTAAAGTTATATTTGAATTTAAAACTACAAAGACATTAATAATAATAATAATAAACTGTCTTTATTGGTTGATATAAAGTGTAAACAAGTGATTACAAAAAAAATCAAAAAGAAAATTATAATAATAATCCAACACATAACGTTATCAACCAAGGTGAAGTTCGGGCGTAAACACATGGTGTTATCCCCGCTTTTAAACTTAACCTTTATAAAAAAAAAGAGAAAAAAAAAACTTAAACAATAATAGTAATAGTTTGTACTTACTTAATTGTAGCCTATAATACTATATAATATAAAAAAATATATGTATATATAAAAAATTATAATACGGCGTGTATATTACACAATGACACATATATATATATATATATATATATATATATATATATATATATAATGCTTAGTCCTAACACAAGAAAAAAAAAACTAATTACCATTTTGCATAGTCCAGAGGTGTGTGCGAAGGTCGCGTTTAAATTTTAAAAGAGTCAGTCCTTTTAGGGCATTAGGTATGGAATTGTAAGACTTATAAATATGGTAGCTAAAAAATCTCTGAAATAGCGCAGTGCGGTGTTTAGGTGGTGTTATAAGTAAAGATTTTTTGTTACGAATATTAACATTAAGGACATCTGCTCTAAATTTTATTTTTTCCATTAAATATCTAGGTTGTTTACGAGTAATTACCGAATGATGTAAAGAGAGACTAAGTAAAGTAAACCGATTCCTCATACTAAGCCATTTCAGATCTTTAAGTCTGTGCGAAACGTGGTCAAACTTTCGTATCCCAAATATATACCGTAGGCAAGAATTCTGCACTTTCTGAATCTTAACCATAAATACATTGTCCAGACATGGAAAGAATACTGGGGAGCAGTAGTTAAAGCAAGATAATACAAGGGATTCACAAAGCATAGTCTTGACATCACGAGATAATACCTTCCTGTGAGGAAACAAAAGTTTTAATCGCAAATAAGCCTTTTTCAAACAGTTTAGAACATGCGAACGATATCTGAAAGAATTGTCGATCACCAGGCCCAAATTCCTGACATTATCAACAAATGGAAGCTCTTGGTTACCTATCTTGATCTGCTTAGTACCAATAAACTGGCTACACTGATTCCTATTGCCAAAAACAATGACAGCAGATTTTGACGGGTTCAAATGTAGGTTATGCTTAGCGGATATATTGGCAATTATGGAGAGATCTTCATTTATTTTCAAATATGGATTTCAGATAATAAATTTGTTGTTTGTCTTACCTGCCAAAGAAAAAAATGACTTGACATTTAAATTAAAATTAAGTCGTAGTAGTCGTACCTGAGAAAAATTATCACTTATTAATTTTATTAGGTTAATAGGCTATAGAACTATAGACTATCGCGATAGTCTCCCGTTGCTATAAGCAACGTAGACAAAAAGAAGCCTTCTAATTGGTTGAAAATAAATTTATAAAATTTTCTAAAATATCGTATAATCATCGTATGACCAATGGTAATTATTTTTTTAGGTAATGTTACTTGTGAACAAGGTAAGGACCCACAAGGAATTAAAAACTGCACAACATACCCCTGGTTCACAAGAGACTTCGGACGCACTCCCTTTCAATGGGACGATTCTCCCAACGCCGGATTTAGTACCAATAGCTCAACATGGCTGCCAGTTGCCGAAGCATACAAAATTACCAACGTGAAAGCTCAAAACGTCCCTGGATTAAAATCGCATTACAACGTATACAAGGCTATGGTTCAGTTTAGGAAAAATAACTTCAAGAATCTTTCCTTCGATTCGGTATCATTAATTAAACTCTCTGAAAATGTCTTGGAGATTGTTAGGAGGACAGATAAAGGACATTATATTTATCTGTTTAATACTGGTAATAGTGCTGAAACAGTTGATATTTATGGTGATGGTGCACAATATACTGTTTCGGTGGCTAGTATTAATAGCCAGCGTTTGGTTGGGTAAGTATCAAAATTTAAGAATGGTTAATAAGGATATATTTCTTTTCAGTAATGCTGCGATCTGATTCGATAGAATAGCGAATCCATATAATTTGACAAGTAATAAATTACCATTTTTGATAAACTAATGCTAGTTAGATAATAATACATTTTTCTGCATTTTCAGGGAAATATTGTCAAATACAGTTACTCTACAACCCAATGAAGCTATTGTTGCAGCAGGTTAATTCAACTTATAGAGACAAAACAGTAGTTGTAAAATCAGGTTTTTAGAATAAAGGTTATTTTTTTTGTTAATTGTACTTGTTTAAATGCATTTCCATTTCGTAATAAATGATTTATTCGGCAACACTCATCATCACAACATCTTATTACTTGTGCCGTGGAGGCCAAAAAAAAAATCTTCAGAATAAAAATAAATCAATTCCTGTATTTAAGATTCAGTTTTACTAAAATAATTTGTATAAATAATCCTGATGTGAAAACAAATTGGATAAACAGACTGGATATGGGAAATCCCATGCCATTGTCAACAGGGTTGGACGAACTTTTTGAAGTGGCCCGGGAAATTCCTGTCTAGCGGCCCACACATTGATGGATTTATAGGGGGCTATAGCCCCCCCCCCCCACATGCAGTGGCGGCTCGTTACCAGTGGCGCAACCAGAAATTTTGTTCGGGGGGGCTTTAACTTCTTGCGAAAAAATTTTTGGGTGCCACGCCCTTCTGCAATAATACGCCGCTAGCCCTAACGAAATATTTATGAAAAAAAAATTTAGAGATTTTATTTTAATTAGTAAAAATGTATTTAAAATAAGTAACGCATATATTAAGCATAATATATACTAAAACAAAACAAAAACCTTATACAATAAGTTGTAAGTAATCACTAATAATACTAATATTAAAGTAAAATTCTTCGTTTTGTTTTTGCCATTTCGTCCAGAATTTCTTCCACGGTAATATTAATATCGTGGTTCGCATAAATAGGTAGACCAGGGTCGATAATTTTTGAAACAAAAAAAATAATAGTAGGATGAAACCCATTGGAAAAGGAAGAGAATATAACAAAAATGAAAGGAAAAATAATTTACGGGCGGTCCGGGTTCGGGAAGTGGAAGGGGGTGAGTTTTTAAGGCTAGAAAACGATTTATCTCGATTTCCGGGAAAACTACAAGTCCTATGGAAAAACGTTAAATGGCAAAGTTGTAGGTAATAAAAAGATCTACAACTTTTTTCACATTGCCTCAAAATTTATGTGAAAAATTCAAATAACCAAGTTTTTGTTTTTTTTTATTTTTATCTTTTACAAAAAAAATTATGTTTCCACGAAATTTGGTGATAACTTACCTTTTTATGTCCCAAACATACTGTAATTATTTTGATTTAAAATATTTATTTTTCACCTTATTTTGACTTAATATCGAAAAAGCACCCTTATTTTCAATCGAAAATTCTCACGTCAAAATATCTGCTGTTTTAAAAAAGTCGGTGGGCGTTTTGTTCGTTGAAATCTCCACTTTCTGATGGTGTAAAAAAATATATACATTACTATGGTAAATGTTCTCAAAAAATGCAAAGAAACGGAAAAAACTCGAATCCGAATTTTTTTTTTTAATCATTATGTAATTTTGACCTATTTATTAAAATTTATACTTATAATTACTTATAATTACTCAAAAAACGTAAGAATCCATGTTACATTGATAAACAAAAAAATTACAAATCCATAAAACATTGAGATCGCAAAAAACATGCGAAAATAGTTCGCGTGACATGAAAAATTGGTTTGCAATTAAACGAATAGGCTAAGTTTCTAAGCTCGGGAGGGGCTGCAGCCCGGCAGCCCCCCCCTGGTTGCGCCACTGCTCGTTACTGATTTAGATTAGAGGTGGGTTGCTAAATAGCAGCCTGCTTTTTTTTAACTGCTATTTGATTCGGTATAATGCTAAATGCTACGAGCTTTAAAATTAGTTGCTAATTTTTAGCAGCTAATATTTACTTTTGACTGTGAACTGGCGCTGACAGAGCGAAATGAGCGGTTGTCAGGTTAGGTAATTTTGGTTATCTGCTATGCTATTTCGAACTGCTATTTCGATTTACTTACTGCGAAGTAGAGATGGGTTGCTAAATAGCAGCCTGTTTTTTTAACTGCTATTTGATTCGGTATAAAGCGGTTGTCAGTAGTGTTGGGATAACCCGAGGGAAAAAAAACGTATCAGTCGGTTTTTTTGTTTATATCGGTTATTTCGGTTCTTTACTACTTCACGGAAGGGGCGACCTTTTTTTTTTTGTCTAAATACCTGGGCAGCACTCGCAGTGATTGTATTTACATCAGTTATTTTGCTTATTTTACACGGCAGGGACGACCTGTTTTTTTTTTTTAGAAGTCAGCACTGTGGATGTTGGTTTAGTTGGTTTATCACTGCTATGCTATTTCGAACTGCTATTCACATTTACTTACTACGAAGTTTGAAAGCCCTACAATTAATTTAGAACAGTACGCCATCAATCGATACCTTAATTTCTTAGCAACTGCTATTCAAATAGCAGCTATTTGTAACTGTTATTTTTTGTTTAGCAATAGCAGAAGCACCTGTTAAACAAAAATAGCGGGTCGGACCCATCTCTAATTTAGATGGGGAGGCTAAGTATCAAAAATGAAGCGCCGCACGCGCGAAATTGCGCCGCAGGCAAAAAATTTTCGCGACCACGCCCAAAACCAAAAATTCACTCTAAAAAAAAATATTAAAAATAAGTTAAACTAAAAACTGAAATATCTACCTACCTACAAAGAGACGAGCAGGATAGTGTCGGGAGAAAAATTTTTGGGACCACGCCCAAAATTTCTCAAAAATTTACTATAGAAAAACTGTTAAAAATAAGTTAAACTAAAAACTCAAATACCTACCTGCCTACAAAGAGACGAGCAGGATAGTGTCAAATTCAACCCCGAAGGAGCTTCCTACACTCCCGTGTTTCTTCAGTTTCTACGCCTTTGGCCTATAAAACCTCCAGACATCTTATTTTGCAATTTCTGCTCCGTACGCTTGGCGCGTGCGTTACTTCGTACCTTCGTTGTACCTTAGTTAGGGGGTTAAGTGTTTGGGGGGACTCCTATTATGTCACAATAGGGAGGGTAATTTGTCGCAAATCGGGTTTTATTTAGTTATAGAAAATAACTATTTTATGTCATAATCGGATTATTTGTCGCTTTTCGGGTTTTAATTATGAAAAATTACTATTTAGGTATTAAAAGTAATTAGGTTTTTGGCGCTGGATTGGTTGTTTTTTACCATGCACACACTGAGAATAAAAATCATTTAAAAATATATCCATAAAGTTAAGTTTAAACACTATATATTTTACATAGGTAGGTATGCCGCTTAAAAAAGAACCAAATTTCAGAAACAAAGAACTTTAATAAAAATTAAAATATTAAATAAAAATATTAAACTTAACAGTTTTATTCTTTAGACAACTATTTTCAGTATTAAATAAGCAGTAATATTTTAGAATTTTTTGAAGTATCGTAGAGACGCAAAAAAAAATCGTATCGAAATCGGTAGGTCGGAATCGGCCTACCAACCAACGGGCCGATCGGCCCACCGGGAATTTCCCGGTGTCCCGGTGGGTTCATCCAACACTGATTGTCAATTTTGCTGCTCTCAAAATTAGGTCCCCTATCAATTATTTTACATCATAATTGTATTAGACTTGCATTACACGGTCGACAGGCACTACAAATTTTACTATTTTCAATTAAAAGTTATTAATCCGATGTCCAAATATGCCAGCCAAAACAATTGTCTTTTGAGAGTATTGAGTCCTATGGTCGAATACGTATTGGCCTCAGGTCTTGCTTGCTTTATAAGGTAATAATTGAGTTACCAAACTGCGTTTTCATGGTTTAGTATAAGTACAATGGAGCAATATTCCCTTTTTTTTATGTATTATAAGATTGTTTATTTTCAGGGCGGTAATAATTCTGTTTAGCAAAATCCTTCATAAACAAATAGAACTTAATACGGCGGGTATTTGGTATGCAATAAAACGATTTAAAAGGGCTTGTCAAATGTCGCCGCCACTTAAAAAGGACGACAATGAACTATAGAGCATTCAAAGTAGGGTAATTCGATCCCTGTGTTATTCGCTTTCTTTACAAAACAAACTGCCCACATAATGGCTGTCTGGCCTAAAAAGAAGTTGGATTCATTTCGACGTCAAAGGAATCTTAATACTTTTAACGGGGTTTTTATTTAAAATATCTCCTACAATTCGTTCTTTTCTTAGTTGTTTTTTAGTAGGTACCGAAATTTTATCAATGAAAGGCGCATATGGAAGATACACAACAACTGCAATGAGAAGGTTAAATTATGGAATTTGTTGAGAAGAACCACTGAGACTCAACACTCATTCTGCTCCCATTTTTGAATTTTCAAACCTTTCTTTGTCAGTTGGAAAAAATTTTAATCGTTGTAACTAGGTGGGTATTAAAATATACAAAAAGGTATGTCATTCATTATAAGTACGTAAATAAAATAGAAATCCTTAAAGTTAATATATCTAATCCAGATAACAACAAATATTCATTTTTATTGTAGCCCATTATAAAAAGTAATAAGATAAATTTAATATTTTTTATTTTTAAGTTTTGATTGCTATTATATTTTAATAAAGAATAGATAAGGTGCATATGGGTAAATCTACTCAAGTAGGGAAAAACGAAATTCTAATTTAATATACTTTTTTTGTTGTTGTTTTGATTAATTTTTTTTATGTAAATTCTATTACCTACTATTATCAATACAAGGTGAAGGGCTATACATTAAAACGATTATTTAAAAAAAAATAAAAAAGTGTTTTACGGATTTGAGACATGTAGTAACGGTACTGAGATATTTAAACAATAGTTATATTGTCTAACAATTTTATTAACCATTTATATTAAAGTAAGAAATACAGAGTAGTAAGAAGAAAGGAATACAACGGGTTATAATGTAACAGATAGGTAAGCATAGTATAGGGCTTCGTAAGGGTATTAAAAACATTTCAGTTTATATTTGTAATGTTGGGTAACTCAAAGAAATATTGACCACGTCTATTTTTAAGTGGTTAATTTAAAACCGATGAAATATCATCATTGTTAATGACGGATGTATCATCAATGACTGGAAATGTAAAATAATATTCTTTTGGGCTTAGTACTGACAATACTTCGGCTATATAAATTTTTTTATTTTTTTTTGTTAATAACTGAACTACAACAGAATCATGCATGTTAAGGGAATGGGAGTTATTAACCAAGTCGCTTAAAGAAAGATCGTCTTCATCGCTGTCAGAATAAACATCTTGGTAGCGAAGCCTCTGATTTATACCTATTTGTATTTCCATCTATAAGAAAATAATTAATTAAAATTATGTTCCAAACAAATCAAATAAATTAGTCACCATTTGGTGAGAAGACCATATTGCTCGTTCCAATTTGTTGCTCCATGGATAAATCTAGGTAAAGCGTTAAGAAGTGAAATATTCGTTCTGTTACATTTGAACCATGATATTGTCTTACGTCATGGTTTCTCATGACTTCTCATTTGCGTGAATATATTCTCAGCTCCGTTACATTAGTATAGTAACGGAGCTGAGACCACGGAGATGAGGATTTTAAAACTTTTTACACGATATTTTGATTAGATATTGTTAAAAACTATTGTAACTTCAAGATATTGTTTAAAATATTGTTTGGAAAATTACGTGTAAAAACAGTTACAATATTATAAAAATTAAGCCAAAAAAATTCATTCACGGAGAAGAGAAAAATGGATAACGAACTTACCGCCATCTTAGAAGCACTGCCACAAAACTCTTATAACGAACAAACACGTCTTTTATCGTGTACGTGCTAGAAGCAAATGTCGGCTAAATCTCCAAACTCGTACGATATAGTGCCGCAGTGTCCTCTATCGGATTTCATAGAAGATATAAAGCATATTCACGGAGCTGAGAAATATATGGGGGACATCGAGTTTTAGTAAAATAATACCGCTGTTCTAATATTGTTTTTAAAAATTCCTTGTTTGAGTATTGATCTTACCTTTGTTGTTAAGTTGATCAAAAAATATTGACAAAGTTGGTTCGAATTATACAGCATTTCACAGTAAAGCACGTAAATAATGGCGGGGGACATATGCCACGGAGCTGAGAAATTTACTGTTTGAAGCTGAAAAACTAAAGTATTTAAAAAAAATTATTAATTCTATGATTTAAAAACATAAAGACCTCAAAAAGTACCTATTGTTACTACACTTTGTTTACAGAAATTATTTCAGATTTTTGGGATATTTAACGGGGACCATGAATATCCCGGTTTAAATAGAATGACCCATACGCAAGGTTTTGTTCAGTAGCGTACAGTGTCTTTAAGGCAGTTGGGGGGAGGCCAATGGTTCAGTGGGTGCCAAATTACCAAGTAGACCAAAGTGAGCCTACTTAACTTATTATATTATTTTGGTGTGAAATCTCCCACGCAGCAGAATTAATTCCCGATAATTCTTCTGCTAGGGCGATTGTAAGTGAAAATAATGAATTCTTAAAAATTCTATCCGGAGATTTAATAGCCCTATGATGTGATTGATTGTTTACTAAAAAAAATTTAAACAACCGGGCAAACAAAGTATTTAATACTAATTTTTATTTCTTTTTTCTCCCCATTTTTCGGCTGTTTCCACCTTCCTAACTTGTTCTTATAATCATTTTTACAAAATTCAATATTTATTTTCACCTGGACAAGACGAAAGAATGCCATTAAGGCCAAAGATTGGAATTCCGCCCGGGACATCACTCACTGTGTAAGAATTCAGCAACCGGAGCGGTTTTGCGTCGCCTCACGCTGGACTGTTTGCAAAAAGGGACGACCGAAGACCGCAACTCTTAAGGGAGTCGTCTTGGCAAAATTACATTCTTGTCGACCGAGTCTCTGAAGTAAATGTAAATAGATGCGTTGAAATTGTTGGAAAAATTCTATTTTTTTTTGTGGCGTTATTTACGAGTCAGTCCGATAGCAAGTTACAGGCCAATGATGTGAAGTCATTGGTTTGGACAAATAAGAATTTTCACTTATAATCTCCCTAGCAGCAAAAAAATGATCGGGAATTAATTCTGCTGCGTGGGAGATTCGGTAAGAAAATCTCATAAATTGGGGTTTTTTCTTATTGTATTTTTTTGCTAAAATGCTACAAAAACATATTTCCGGCGGCTTTAGTTAATTGTAACTAATTAGAGTTTTAGAAATGAAGTTAATTTTAGCCGTTAGTAATTCTTTTTTATTACTAAAATATGAGAAACATTAAATAAAAAATTTGTTATCTGAAATCCAATGTCTTTATAGTTTTAAATTCAAATAAAACTTTAAAAAACATGTTTCCGATGAGTTTAGTTAAAAATGACGCACTATATGTTTACAATAGAAGTTGATTTTACTTGTTAGTAACTAAGGTTTATTACTAAAATTTCAGGAACATTAAAAACATTAATTCGTTTTCAACCATATCATCTAAAACTACATGTCTACATAGTTTCAAATGAAACTTAAAAAAACATATTTTCGATGAGTTAAATTTTTGATGTGTCTCTTTTAGCCCCGGTATTCGATATGTAAAGCAAATTGGTTTGTATCAATAAAAATTATAAGTTAGCAACAAAATGTATTTTGATTTTATTCTTAGTGACTTTTGCCCATATAAAGCACTTCATTTTTGACAGAAAAATTATGACTTATTAATTTAATTAAGTTAATAGGAACTAACAAAATTATGGCGATAATCTCCCGTTGATATAAGCAACGTAAACAAAAAGGAGCCTTCTAATTGGTTGAAAATAAATTTTTGAAATTTTCTCTATAATGCCCAAGGTTTTACGGTTTGTTCAATGGTAAACGACAAGATATTATACAGCGTTAGGATAAATAAACGGATCAGCCTTTTATATAGAATACCGCCCACTTACTCGAGAATCGCTCGTAGCCCCACCAAAAAAAAAGTCCGGTGGGTTAAGATCGGCCGATCTGGGTGGCCATTGTATTGACCCCCCGTCTACCTATTCAAAGTCCCAGAAAAATTGTATTTAAGTACTCCAATACAAATTCTTTGGACAATTCGTGCGCGATCATCTGTTAGCTCAATAATTATTTTACGAGATAGCTCTCGCCTCATCAGGGTTATCGTCCAGTAATTCTTGTACAATTACTGATTTGTAGGGATGAAACTTCTCCTTTTTTTAAATTTAAATACGGTGGTTTGGTGAGTATCGTAGTCACGCCCAAGTCGAGTGCTTGAGATATGAATCTTCCTGTAGTGACAATAATATGGTTCTTTTTTGTCAGGTATACCAGGACGATCATTTTGAACACTATCTTTAAGTTAAGACGTTTCCCGCCTAATTAGTACCCTAGATACTGTCGATAGGCGAGCGATTTGGGTATTTTTCATTGAATATATCACGGACTTTCCTATGACTTCTACTTTTATCTCCACAATCCATCATAATCAAAATTTCTAATACATTCAGCGTGGCGCATTTTGGATTTAAGTCGAGTTAAGTCGAGAAACATCATTCCGGCATTAAAGTATATTCATATTTCGTAAAGTGTTTTTTTTTTTTAATTTTACGTCGGCCTATTTCCGCAACGAGGCCAATCACCGACGCCAGGGAATTTGTCACACACTATCTGGTAATTTTGCCGAATCCCTCTTTGTCGAGGGTAGGGTTCTTTAACGTGCCAACATCCATGACACGGGACCCACAGTTTAACGTCTCTTCCGAAAGACGGTGCACCTCTTAAACCAAATTCCAAATTTAACATCGACGTTGCCGGTACCGGGAATCGAACCCGGGACCTTCGATCTGTGAGGCCGCCGCACTCACCACTAAACCACAACGCCGATAAACGTAAACAGTTAAAGATAGGTATAGGGCATGATTTATGAAAAATATCTAGAATTGATTTTAGAATGTAAAAATATACCTACATTATTAAAAGCAAATAAGTGTGTAGCGGTCAAGTGTGTAACTGTTTTTTATATTGGAATACACAGGCATCCAAGCACAATGAATACCCTGGGGGCGGGTATACCACGATGGCCGTTTCGTCCTTGCTAGAACTCTACGGGCAGCCGAAACCCAAGCAATCCTGACACAGCGGTAAGATGTATTAAAAGCCTTTTTACAAAAACAAAGCGGCCATCAATATACCGTAGCGCCATCCCAGCGGAATTTCCTCCAATATAAAAGGCAGTCACACTGGTAGACAACTAAATATACCACGAAGTGCATCACAATCCAGTATAGCTAGGGAACGCTATTTGCTTTTAATTATTTTCGTGGACACTATATATTATCTTTCAAATATTATACATTATGTTCCATCCAAAAAATTAAAATTGAAAAATTTTTATGATCCACCTTGCATAACATATTTTTTCTAAAAAAAAAAATGCATTTCAATAAAGTTAATTTGACGGGTCCGAGCGATTGTTGATTATGGTGGCCTTTCTGTATCATAACGTTTGTAGTTTGCTTAATGATAAGTCGATTATTGCATAGATTTTCGGCATAATTTTGAAAAGACCCCCCAAAACGTCAACCATCCGCAAGAGCACTTTTTCTTGTCGAACTCAGAGAACAGGAATGCCATAAACGAGTCTACATCGGCACGTATCCCGTCGACTCGTAGCGGGCTTGTCAGTGGCTATTTACAAGGGTTGGATTTCTTGTCAGATGGGGTTGCTGAAGGGCTAAAACTTAGGACATCGGCCAAGCTGGACATGAATAATGCATGCCGCAGATGCGGAATTCGTGTAGCTGCTCGAAAAGGGTCGAACGCCACTCGTCCAGAGGGTGGTGAACGTTGTACCGGGTGAATTCCGGGACCTCGGGGAGGTTATATGGTTATACGAAAATGGAGAATTTAATTTAGCCGGTTTAAGTTAACAATTAATTATGTTTTGTCAGAAGTGAGAAAATGTTTGTTATAAATATTATCGCTAAAGCTAAGCGCAAAGGTGTCTAAAATCGACGCTAGATGTCGCCATGCGCTTCATCCTCCCGGCTAATCGCCATCTTTACTATACATTTTAGTACACACTGATAGTGATATCCATCCTCATTGTGGAACATGTAAGTTTTCTGTTAAAAAAAGCTTCCTTGTGGAGGTGGGAAGTTCGATTCTTTTTGGTTGGTGAAATGGTGAATCAATTCTTTTGATTTATTGCATTAAAAAGATTCGTTCAGAAAGATTCGTTCTCAAATGATTCTTTCCCTTTTAAAATAAATCAAAAATGCTGATCCGATCGATATAATATCTAAACATCAACGCATAAATGAACACAATATAAAAAATCGTACATGGGTACCTACCAGTGAACGAGTAAACGAAATGCTAAGCCAACTCTTGAAATTATTCCTGAATTGGTCAATCAAAAAAGAATCGAATCTTTTTGGAACGATGAATTCATTCTTTCAATTCAGTGAAGTAACTCGTTTACTTCACTGAATTGATTCGTTTGTGAACGACACACCTCTACTTCCTTGATAAGATGATGGTTGTGGTAAAGCTAAAACGAGTAGGAGCTGATTCTGCTGATTTGGAAATCTGCTCCCAAAGTAAACGCTTTAAACTAGTTAAAACTTATATACCTAGTATCTGAACGTTGAAAAACCAGTCCTTTTCACAAGATATTTACAGAAAGTAATTCGTACCTAAATTTTTTAATTATGTTTCTATTATTGCTAATGGTTATAATGACTAACGGGAAAACTTATACTTATAATAAAATTGTGAACAATTCAAAACAATAGGTATTAACAATGCCACTGTGTTTAGTGCATAATTGTGTTATAATGAGAAAAGTGTGACAGGGGATATCTCTTTCAATAGGTAATGAATCGCAATAGGTGCATTGTTTTAAGGTATGTAGGTATATCATAAATATCATAAAAAAATTAATACCTTGATCTATGAATAGCTTTTTCTTCAAACGTCAATAAACCTGAATTTTTCTACTAATTTTTTGATGTTCTGCTTTTTTATCAGATGGCGGTTGTGCTAATTTTTTCTCCAATCGGTGACCACCAATTTTGCATGCGATTCCGTATTTTGCGGAGGCAATAAAAAGTACCGGATTTACCGATTTTTCAAATTATATCCAGTTAAAATATTTCATGTATAAAAATTGCACTATAAAACGTTTATAAGTTTCTTATCTGAGGTAAAAATGTTTATGATGTTAAGTATATAAATTAGGTATAAAGACACGGTTTTAAAAATGTAATATGCTAGTTGTATTTTAAAAACCCCAATAAAATGTATTACAGTTATTTGATTTATATTTTTTGTATTACCACAATTCCTTCTCCCATGTAAGTATGTAAAACTTTATTTGAAAACTGGATAAGGGGTAATTATTTGTACTTACACGGTGCCCTGTCCAAAAATTAAATTTTTTTTTAACTTAACGAAAATTAATCATATTATTTTTACTCTTCCTGTGGGAGTAATAAATATAGTTTAAAACAACCAAAAATCACATATATAGTTTAAAATAATTCTTGAAATTCTTAATATAGCCAGAAAATAATAATGAACGATAAACATTAGTATTATTGTGAAAAAAGCGTGGGGTGCTCGATATACGAAAAATGTAGCACAAAGCGCCCCACGCTATTTTTTTCACTAAAATACTAATGTTTATCGTTCATTATTATTTTCTGCCTATATTAAGAGTTTCAAGAATTATTTTAAACTAGGTATATTTATTTTCCGCTTTTTAGTTTGATCAATTGTTAAAGCGTGTTTTTTAGTTTTTTTAAACTATATTTATTTTTTATTTTTTAGTTTAAGTTATTGTTAAGAAAAAAAAATGTTTTGAGTAGATTGAGCTAGATTGGTAGATTATTGTATTATTGTCAGCGGTTCTTAATAAGTCTACAAAATGTAAATTAGAACTGACCGTTTAAAAGTGGGTCAAAATCGGGTTCAAAGAAGTCGTTTACTAACAAACATACATACAAACTCGAACAAACGACAAAAAATTTCCAAATTTTTAAAGAAAATTTGTCAAAATTTTATTTTGACGGGTAGAATTTTTTTTAAAATTTTTCTCTATTCTTAGCGACAATATCTATACGACCCCAAGTTTGTTTCATTACTATGGGTTATTGTAATAATTCTGACATATTGACAGTTGTCAAATTTTGACAAGAGAATTTTTTGCGTATTTTTTTAACTTTCCACCATCAATATACATACGACCTTATAGTTTTTTCATTAATATCATTTTTTTGTAACAATTTGACATATTGACAGCTGTCAAATTTTCACAGGAGAATTTTTTGCTTATTTTTCCCGAAGTCTCCGCATCGAATACTATACGACCCATAATTTGTTTCGTCAAAATCGCTTCTCCGTTTTATACCTAACAGCTGTCAAAATTTGACAGAAGAATTTTTTGCGTGTAGATTATTGTATTGTCAGCGGTTCTTGATAAGTCTACAAAATTTCAATTAAATGTGACCGTTTAAAGTGGGTCAAAATCGGGTTCAAAGAAGTCGGTTACGGACAAACAGACAAACAAACATACAGGTGAAGCTAATATAAAAGCGTGTTAAAAACCAATTCAAACACCATAATTTTAGCCTTGCAGAAAACAGTAAGTGCGACATAACCACTTTTCCAACCTCTTTTAAATTCGGCGCGGGAACATCAGCTTTTCAAATTGAAGGTGGGTGGAATGAAGACGGTAAAAGCCGGTCTTGGTGGGACTTTTTCATGAACGAATACCCGAAATGGAATAATAACGTCACGGGAAATATAGCAGCTGATTCATATCACAAGTATGCGGAGGATATAGCTGCTATGCAGGAAATCGGCCTTCATTTTTACCGATTCTCTTTATCTTGGACTAGACTGTTACCTAAAGGTAGGTGCGAACAACAAAAATACATAATATGTAGTGAAAAAATTGAGAACTCCTTCTTTTTAGGATTAAGCTACAGCGTCAACCAAGCCGGTGTAGATTACTACAACAATCTCATAGATGGACTGGTAGCAGCAGGAATTACGCCCGTAGTGACGATCTACCATTGGGATACTCCCATGGCACTAGAGCATCTTGGAGGTACATGGACCAGTCGTACCATGGTTAATTATTTTGTCGAATACGCAGATTTGGCATTTAGGCTTTTCGGTGATAGGGTAAGAAAGAATCATAGAAACCTTTAGATTCGTACAGTTTATTTAATGCGCAAACAAAAGTTCAGTTTTAGTTAGAGATATAACAGAATATTTAAAATTTTAGGTAAAACTCTGGGCAACTATTAACGAGCCCAAATCTTTCTGCCAAGGTATACCCAGCTATGCAGTCTACATCTTTCCCGAGATGCCTATGGGAACATTAGAATATTTGTGTGCACACCATGTTCTCTTGGGACATGCAAAAGCTTATAGGCTTTATGAAAGCAAGTATAAACCGACTCAGAATGGTAAGCATCAAGATTTTCCAAACAACCTCCACAAACCAACCAAAAATTGTAAAAGTTAAGATACCAATTTTATTATTATTTACTTTTCAACTTTTTAGGGTTTGTTGAAACATCGCGTGTCGTAATTTTTTCATCCAAGACTATTTTATACCAGTGCTCTTTCTATCTATTGTGTCTATGAAATATTAATATTTGATGGAATTTTAAAAGATAGTTTATTTTAGGTAGAGTCTCTATGACCATAGACCTCAATTACAACATGCCTCTTACCAATTCTACCGAGGATCAAGAAGCGGCAGAAAGGCGTAACCAGTTTGAGGTAAGAAAGGGTAGACCAAATTAAGTATCCTTACTAGACAACTAACGATGGGCTCTCTCTTATAGATTTAAACTGCTTCCAAGACTCGATTAAGCAAGCAATAATTTCACCCTTTGGTTTCAATATTAGTCTTGTTCTTATGCTGTCACAACTATACAAAAAACAATTTTTTTTAGTATGGCTGGTTTGTACACCCTCTAGTTTCCGGTGACTATCCCGAAATAATGAAGACAGTAATAGCCAACAATAGCGCTAACCAAAACTTTACAACCTCCCGGTTACCATCATTTACTTGTACGGAAAAACAAATGATCAAGGGAGCCTACGATCTGTTTTTGCTCAATAGCTACACCGCTTTGCAAGTAACTACAAGAGCTTATATCAATGTTCCATCATATTCTAATGACGAGCAAGTTAATGCCACTCAGCCGAGTCACTGGGGTATCACCGCCATCAGTAGCTTGCCGGTGAGTTAATTTATTAGTCTTTTGAAATTTCTCAATAAAAATAAGTCAAGCGTAGCCAACACCGGGTTATACGGTGGATAATCTAAACCAAGATTATCTTATTCTGTTAGTTTTTGTTATTTTAATTCTTTAACTATTTCAATGTTAATAGGGTTAGTATAGGTATACCGGGTGTCCACGGAAGGTGGCTCGCCCCTCTAACTTTTTTGTTTTTCAATATAATGAAATAAAATTTGGGGGATTTGTATACGACATAAAACTGCATTATTTGACAGGTGACTCAACATTATGAAACTTCCGGTTTAACCGGAAGTGACATAAACTTTCGATTTTTAAATGGGAGACCTGGTATATTTTTACTCCACACTCCATATGACATTCTAAATACAACGATGTGTCACTTGTCACTTTTTGTCACCAAGAAATTATTTTTTTCCAAATTTATTGTTTTATCTAGAGGGCTATGAATACCTTAAAATCACTTATTTCATTTCTCTAATCTTGGGAAAAATACAATTTTACTATTTTTGATCCAATGCTATGTGCTATGTAACATTTAATTTTTAAAGTTGTATAACTAATTTTTTTTAAATGGCAACATGGTGGCTCGTCGGGTTAAAAAAAAAACATTTTATTACGATTATTTTGATACCATGCACTATTAGGTTTTAGAAAAGCTGTCATTAAAAAACTTTAAAAAGTTAACTTACGACTTTCCTAAAATGAAGCACCTTTTGAGAATAAATTTAGATTTAAATGCATCAAGTAGCCTGTGACCAGCAAAACTGATAAAACAAAATCATGCCTTGAAGAACATTGAAATGCCAACAGCTTCTGCCAAAGTAAATTAGTTTGTTGTTAAAAAACATGGAAAATAATAGTTTTACAAGGAGTGAAAAAGGTGATATGTTATTAGTGTTTGGAGTATGTAGAAATAATTCAACCGATGCTGCACGACTTTACGCACAAAGATATTTTAATCGGCATCATCCAACCCGGCACTATTAGGTACCCAAAACTGGTTCCGAAAATGAGAAATGAGCCTGACAATAATAACATATAAACTTTTTCACTCCTTGTAAAACTATTATTTTCCATGTTTTTTAAACAACAAACTAATTTACTTTGGCAGAAGCTGCTGGCATTTCAATTTTCTTCAAGGCATGATTTTGTTTTATCAATTTTGCTGGTCACAGGCTATACTTGAGGCATTTAAATCTAAATTTATTCTTAAAAGATGCTTCATTTTAGGAAAGTTCCAAGTTAACTTTTTAAAGTTTTTTAATGCTTTTCTAAAACCTAATAGTGCATAGTATCAAAATAATCGTAATAAAATTCTTTTTTTTCTTAACCCGACGAGCCACCATGTTGCCATTTATAAAAAATGAGTTATACAACTTTAAAAATTAAATTTTTAAATTAAATTAGCACATAGCATCGGATCAAAAATAGTAAAATTGTATTTTTCCCATGATTAGAGAACTGAAATAAGTGATTTTAAGGTATTCATAGCCCTCTAGATAAAACAATAAATTTGAAAAAAAATTACTTTCTTGGTGACAAAAAGTGAGAAGTGACACATCGTTGTATTTAAGTAGGCATTGCGTCGCTTGGGACAGACAGTGACGTCATCGACTATGGCGCCAGCTATTGCGCAGGCGTCTGTCAACTGTCATCTGTCATATGTCAATGTCAAAGTCAATGTCAACTGTCATCTGTCAAAGTCAATGTCAACTGTCACTGGCCCTAACTACTATAGGCATTAGCTGCTTAGGCCTTAGCTGCCATTGGCCCTAACCATCTATGGCACAAACTAAAATTGGGTCTAATCACCATTGGCGCTAGCCCTCTCGCTTACATGGTGCTAGATATCAAGGGTACTATTACTCGAAAGTCATCTGTGTTACGCCATCTATCATGTGTCACTCTAACCTTAAGGCGATACATCACCGAACAGAAATTTCGGTGTCCGGAGGAAATCTGCAGGCATATTTCTATCTAAACCCGTTCACCCGCTGACTTATATTTTTGCACCGGCATCATCGCTGTTTAATTTCACCGGGCATGAACAATTCGCAGAACTAGACCGCTCCAAGGGCCAAAATCTCGGCCAAAACAGTTTATTTTTGTATTTATTCAATTACGACTAATAGTCCAGGAAAATTATTAGTCCAGGAAAATATTATTTTAATTTGTATGCTCATGTATATAAAGATATATTTTCGACATTTTTACTGCCAGTGTTCTTATAATATGTACAGTATCTGTTAAATATTAAAGTTTATTTACAAACAACAACAAATACTTTGTTAATTACCTACCTACCAAATTTTAACTATTAAGATGAACTAATTATTTGAAAAAGTTGTGATTTTCTTAATAAATCCAATTTAAACAAATGTATCTATTAGTAATTTGCAACATGATTAAATTATTCCACACGTAATAAGAAAAAAAAATAAGAAAAACTTAAATAATTTGATAATAATATATTAATCATCCCGAGGGGGATTCATAATCTGTAGTCTTCTTGTATATCTAGGGTCGATAATTTCAGGTGGTAAGCATTTTAAATAAAACCTTATTAAATATGGCTCCATTTTGTCTGTCCAAAGCACATAAGTTCTTTCAATCTAAAAAAATGGTGTAAATTTAAACATTTTAAGTCAGTTTAAACGGTTTTCTGCACTATATTATAGCATACACAATTTACCTTTAGATACGTACAGCTTATCTCCTGCGCAAACAAAAGTTACGTTTTATGGGTGAAAAAATACGTCCGAGCGCATGACTCGCCGGTCAGCTGCCTTCCTTCTGGACACCTTCGTGCATGCGCACAAACCTCGTGTTATCGGCCTGTCCTACTTTATCTACAATAATCGACATGCTCAAGATACTCTCCAGAACCGGCTCGGCCGCCATTTTTGTTGTTGTGTTTTAAGGTTTCTCTGTGGATTCGTTGTAGTTTTCTTAGCTGACGTGGATTGTGGGTGTTTAATATTTACGGATTTCTAGTTTTTGTGGAGTTTAGTGAATTGTGTTTGTGCTTTTAATGACTCCAATTGGAATATAAACAATGACAGTAAGAGCCGTTGTATTATTTTGTTATGCCGAAATAGGTGTAAAATATCGGGTATTTCATATTTTTAGTAAGTATGGAGTAGTGATGTATCTTGATATATAACTTTATTTTATTACGAGCAATTTAAACACATCTAACTAGGCCTAGGCTACACAAATAAGGTATGAAAATAATGAGAAACACACACCAAAACATATTATTATCCCGATGCATGCAAAGAAAAAAGTAAATACCTAGGTATGTTTATATTAATGTGAAAGTATTTTATGAGTCAAATTCTCGGGCAAACCCTTTTTCAAATTCTTGAACAAAACAAGTTTTTGCCAAATTGTAAAAATCAATACAAGTTATATACCAACTAATATTTGACTTGAGGTTACGTACGCGATAACACTGTATTCGTTATTTTGCTGGTTTTGTTTGTTTTTTATATTCGATTTTGTAAGTTTTATAGTTTAATTAACTTGTTCTCTTCCTTTTTGAACCAACAACATTTTTAAACAAATTTTAAAAACAAAACCTTAAAAACAATTTTCTATACTTAAAATCATATGTTTGCTACTACTCAAAATGCCAGAAATCACTACCTTTTTTCCCAACTTGATCAAAAATTGAGAAGAAATTCCAATTTTTTTGGCAAAAATTTAAATTTTAAAGCCCGGACCTGCCTATTTTATTTTCCCATTCATCAAACGATAATGTTGCAGTGCGCATGGCTAATAGTGTCTAGCTTTGCTTACATGCGCGAGGCCATAAATCTGCCACTTTCATGATTATTGTTTGCTTATCTAAAGGTAAATATCTATATAGATACAACAGAACAATACATTACATTTTACAAATTAGGTATTTTTTAAATTACAGATATTGTATAAAAGTATGGCACAATATCATACCTTTTCTACAAGGAATCCTAATGTAGTCCACAAAAGAAAATAGCAATATGAATTATTGGTTACACATTTTCGCTGTTAAAGGAGACTTTACTTCTATAATCCCTTCGTCTTGAGTAAGTCCATCTGGACTAGCTGCCAAGAAGCAATGTTCTTTATGGACATACAAACCACAAGGCTCGACTTTTAGATTTGTTCTTTAGTCTCAAATGCTTTTATAGCTATAGGTATAATATTTTTCTAATTTGCAAAATACATCTAAAAATGACTAGGTACTTATCCTAATAAACGCTACCGGGCTGGCATAAGCCGGGGACAAACTGTCCCACTAAGGTTTCTTACTTTATAAATAATTAACAAATTTTTAAATATCCAAATGATGTCAAAATTAAGTAACTTAATGGCAAAGTTGCCTAGCAATCCCTATTAGTTGGCAATTTTGTTTTGCATCTATATCTTGATTAAAGTAAATAACATGAATAAAATTGTTATTTGTAAATAACTTGAGAAGGAAGGAATAAAGATATCAAATTATAGTTTGCACCAGAATTTAGCTATTGCCATTCTCTTTAAGCAAGGTCATATAAAAATATGAATTTCCAGGGTTGTAGTGTTGCAAGTTTACTTTTATGAAGAAAACTGTAAAAAACAAATATTGGGAAATCAACGCCCTCTAGAAGACGCAGTATCAACATCAACTCCCCATCCCGACGGCATTCAGTATTTTAAAAAGGGTAAAATTACCTTTAAAACAATACTAAGTTGATTAAATTTGGATAGAGGGTATGGAAGATACAGCAATTTTTTACAGGATTCCCCCGTCCTTATTATTGACGATATAAATTATTAGTCTACAAAACAAATAATCGCAAAAATTATCGATCTTTCTATTTCCGTTATTAAATGATAACCGCAATAGCGCTTATTCAGAGATAAATTGGATTTTTAGTTATATCATAGTAAATGCATCCCCTAGCAGCCATTTGGAACGTTGAAAATATTTTCCGTCAATTTTTCTTGGTCGATTTATCCTGCATATTCCTTATTCTTAAAAAATTAGGGGTACCTAAATACTTTCAAAAAATGTCGAAATGTTTTCCTGTAAATGTAAAAGAACCAAAATAGTGGACACTTCCCTAAAATGATGAGCAGTTGCCCATGCCCTGCAACCCTGGAAATTGTAAAATTGCCCAAAGGCCGTGGCGTCGGATCGGCATCTTACCTTGTACCGGTGAATGGTTTATGCTAGATTCTTTTCTCCCCTTGACTTTCTAACAATTAACATTTTTTGTCGAAGACTTTTCCTTTTGGATTGAAATTGTTCTTTTTGTTTCTTTTTTCCCATATTGATAGGAAAATAAAATATAAATAATAATTAATCCGTATGTATACCACCGATCGCACTAAGTAAATCACAAAAAATAGAACACACACATATAACATTCATAAGAATATATTTTGAAATGAGAATACCTACTTACAGAACCTCGGATGAAAAAAGGTAATGTAATTTTATTACTAATAATAATTATTTAAGTAACCTAACAATATTAGGTACTTATTTACAATAATATATTATAAAGGTGTAATGAAATTTATGAGATAATCCCATAATCATTATTAATCTACCTAACAATAAACCATGCATCAACCATCAACCTCAACAAAAATAAGAACCCCTAATAAAATGTGTACGGATAACTATTATTCTTTACATGGAAAATTATGCACCTGCTAATAATAAGTTCATAGTTCCTACTATTTTCTTCGGTCGGGCACCGAATATTGACAAGGTCAATCGCGTTGCCAGCGTTTCGCCAAGATATGATTAGTGGGCTTGTCTCTAAAAAAGAACGTAGGGCGGAGGACATTTTCCGCAAAATCGTTTTTCCAGGATTTTGAACAAACTATTTACTTTTAATTTTTCATTTTTTTACCAACATGTCTAAATTAACACCCACTAGGGCGCTATAGAGCCTGTTTTTTAAAATATATTTTATTTTAAAAAATATAAATTCAGAAAAAAAAATATATAGTTTTGGGCTCTATAGCGCCCTAGATAAAGTAATTTTATGCTACTTTTATATATAATAATTTTTTGATATTATGCATATTAACGAAGAAAATTTGGAAATAAAATAATGATAGGTATAGAATCCCCTTAACTACTAATGTATTACCTTCTGTAGGGGCTCAAGTCTGTCATCTGTGATACGCCATCTATCAGGTGTTGCCATAAACTCAACCACTTGGATATTTAATTTCTCTCATTAAAATTAAATACTTAAAAAAAGTTTTACCTGTGTGTGGATTCGACCCCAGGTCGCTGGATTACCTATCTAATATCATACCATTGAGCCAGCTGAACTCATTACAAAAATGCGGTGGTAGGTTGATGATATCTCTGGGAGATCGCGAAGCCAGTACCGCTTCTGGAGTAAGGTGAATGACCTAAACAGCGAAGCGCATCACTCGGCAATTAAACTTGTGCACTAAAAAAGGATAACATTAGTTTCGGTATTCAGGGAACATCTGTATAGGGTTCCATATACCAAGTATAATATTCTATATACAGTAATCATAGAAGAGAGAGATGGGGTAGTTTACCCTATATTCACCCCTGCATAAAGTAATATTATTATCAAAAGACTAGTAAAAATATGAACAAGATGGCACTATAGCTCATATGTTGGAAAACAAGGCCTCCAAATTTATAAATTAATCAAAAACAAAACGTTATTATATTAATATCAAATCATTGATCAAACAGCAGTTGAAAACGAAATAAAATTACGTAATGTGGCAATAGTTTAACTATAATAGACATTAAAAAGATGCATTAAAATGAAAGTCACGACTTCTATTATAATATTGTAAAAATACATGCATTATATCTACTTATTGTTAAGAGAGGTTCCTGTAATCATCGCTAATTTGAATATGACTCGACATAAACAATATTACCCTAAAATTTGTTAATGCCTATATGTTAAATACATGTGCTTAAAGATATAAACACTCAAAACCTCTATATGAACTACCTACTATTTTGGTCTTCTTGACAACCTGATTATACAATAGAAATTATGTACAGTTGATATAATCTAGTCATATAAGATAGAAAAGGATAACACTAAGTACATTTTTAATCTATACAAGGCTAAAAACGTATCACTACATGTGTTTCTTATAGAGTTAGGTTATAAGGCTAGCGTCATACACTCATACCGGTAAGGTATAAGGAAACTAGCACGTGTGAGTTAGAAAAGGATAGAACTAATTAAATGTCAGCCCAATAAACAGACTGAACACCCATATCATGGTAAAAATAGGCAACGAGTCTTAAATATTTCTGCAAACTAACCTAGTAACTATCTAAAGCACGCTAAAAATATAATTAACCCCTAGCAAGAAATAAGGGTAGGTACAACCCCCATACATACACACTTTCATATCAAAATGATTGTAAAAATATAGGCAATAAGAATTCATATTTGAAATTTCTAAACGAATGACCGTTTGGACTCTATGAAACAAAAAAATTGTCTGTTTTTAATGTAATACTTATTGCAATATGGAAAACAGTGCATCGATTAAAAAACGCTCAAGGCTATCCGCTATAATTTACATGTATTAAATCAAAAGGTATGATGTAATATACACCTTAAATAGGTGTTTCATATGGTTATTATTGGTGTAAACAGATAAATAGATGCTGTTTAGATCCTAATATTATCGAAAAACAAGAATAATAGGACCCTGATGTTGTTGAAAAATAAGACTAATATAAGAAAAACTAGTAATTTAAGACCTAAATGTATTAAATAAAGCGTGATTTATGCCTTAGTAGAGTACCTGACCTATCTTCTTGACTAGGATTTGGGGTATTTATTTTGCTTGACGACATATTTTAAACATAGCCGCGCGACCAAAGGCTCACGAGATTTTGTAAAAATCTTGGGAGAAGGGCGTGTGGCATTTAATGTATTTTTTTCTACGTTTATTATACCTATACTATATGTATTCAAAGTACAAGTATATCAAATATAGAATTAAACCACGACTTTGTTGTTGTAACACAAATACCCGCAAAATTGGGGTTATATCATGGGTTAAGTATTCAAATTAAACCAGTCATATGTCGCTCGTCACTTGTCAAATGATGGAAAGAATTGAAAACGAGGTTATGTGTATAGGTTTAAGCATCAAGCTAATATGAACAATTCCGAGCCCCGCAGGGCGAGGTGCCCTAAGGTTATGTGTTCGCCTACGGTTCGTTAAGGCTGTTATGATTAATGTTATATGTGTCTAGTATTTAGAACGATGTAGCACGTCATTATGCAAAATCCAAAGTCAAACGGTTAACTGATTTGATAGATATAGTTTATTGGTATTAGTGTCCTTATGTCTAAAGATGAAGAGATGAAATTTGGTAAACGAGTATAAGATTGAACAATGAAAGAATTTTTCAGAAATATCAAGTAATAACGGAGCTATACGAATAAAACCATTGGGGCCTTAGCACAATCAATACAAAATTCTTACTATGTAATGTCCACCAACAATACTTGTCAATCTTAATATAATTCCAAGACAAAATATTCACAAAATATTAGTAAAATAAGCAAAGTTACCAAAACGGCACAATCAAAAATTCTAATTTTTTCTATAATTTGTATTACTAAGGTATACCTATGTAACCCCAAAATCAAAATATATCCAAGTCTTCAAATTATTCATAAAACTGACAAAGCTGTCAAAACGGCACATCAGATTTTTATAATTTTATCTAATATCAACATTATTAGACCATACCTATACAACGCCACAATAAAAAATTAAAGCCTTTTTGACAACATGCGCAGTATACCAAAACTGATGTTTCGGGGCTAAATACAAGTGATAATTATGCGCAAACCCCGGAAAAAGTACCTTTGGTACTCCGGATGCCAAGATGACACCTTTTAAATATATATTTGAAAAACGCCCCATAGGGATCTTTTTGGAGCAAATTACACAAAAACATAAGGAGCCAGACTTCATAACGCACTCTGTATATGAAAAATAGTTTTAAAACCAACAATTCCAACAAATGATATAATCACGACTCGAGAACAATAGATGATTATTATGCAAATTGCAATCGGCGGTTGAAGAATTTTTAATGCTACAGGCAATTAAATCATCTCTGGAAAAATACAGCATTCAAGACAAGTCTCTACACATTTAATTAATATACAAACGGATATTGCAATGAATAAGCAAATGCAATGCCGGTCGATGTCGTCATAGTGCAAGGCTTATAAATTGAGATGCAAGAATAGCTAGTGATTTCATTAGTTGTTAGAACCTGAAGGCTAAAGTGTTTTAAGTGTTGTGTACGATCAAAAAATTAATAAAATGTAAGTACCTTTTAATATATTACAGTGTTAAGTTGATACAGCATGCAAGTGGATAATAAAAATTATTTGATTAAAAGTAATTTAAATACAGGTTCTAACGTGTTACAAAACCAATGCAGAATGTCTATTATCGTTTGTGTCTTTATTTAGAGAGAATTCTGTGTATATCTAAAATACCTGATATATTGCATTAAAATTGAGGGCTATAAGGGGTGTAATATTGTATTACTATGTGAATTTTGTTAAACTGATTTAAATACATGTTCTCATAGGGTGTCTAAACACCGTAATACAAGGGCTCATAAGGACTCGATTATGATAGGGTTATACAGCCAAGTAGAAAACGATCGAAACATTGAGGAAAAAAGGAATAGTGTCTCCAGGCATAAAATTTAGCAACTAACGGCAAAATACCAGAGAAATATAAAAAAATACCATCAATTTCACCAAAACACTTATTGTCAACACATTTTAGGCACTAGAACCAAAATATTCACTAAAAATTAACCCAGCATTAAAACAGGCAACCTAATGTTTATAGCTCATATTGCCATTTTAAAAATATAGTTACTGTGAAAAAGGCAAACTTTAAGATATAAAACAATATTATACCTACAAGTTATCAATTTAGATGCATATTTTCCGTATTTTTAGATAGGATTTTTAGAAATGATATTAAAAAAAAAACACAAGAAATTCGGAAATTTTGGATTACTATGTCAGGCAGTGAATATTTTTAAACGAGCTTTATAGCAAAGTTGTTCCCTATATCCTCCCGCACCTTTCTTATAGAGAAAGTTTTCTCCACGGAACGTCCCGTTCCGAGATATAAATTTATTTCGATTTTTTATCAAAATTTCCAAAAATCCAATCGTAATTTTCAAAAATTCGCCCTGTCTTTCGTGGAGACATAAAAAATAAAATTCAAACGTAGGGTGGTTCTGTACACTCTCCCTAAGCTATCTAACCATAAATTAAGCTCCACCAAGATTTTGTAAACTTCCAAACATCGTTCTAGTTCTTTCGTAAAAATCCACTTGTCGCAGAACTTTGCCATCGTTTTACAATAATTTTCCCTGACGATTTGATCGAAATTTTACACCAAACAGCGGTCGCCAGCGAATCTTTTTAGCGAATTTCTTTAATGCGGTTGCAGTACCTAGGCATATAGGCAATAGAGTTAGATAAAAAAGTAACAATTTTTATTTTTCTAAATTTCTTCTTTGTATTAGGGCCTATATGTAGTCACTATTAAATAGAGGCAGTATGCATATGATTAAAGAGTTAAAGCGAATCTATGCAAGATATACAGACAACCAGGATGTTTTTAGCTAATATTATCATTTTAAAAAGATAGTTACTGTGAAAAAGGGCGTAAACTTAAGATACAAAAAATTATACCTACAGGTTGCCAATTTTAGATGTGTATTTTCAGTATTTTCGAATAGGATCTTTAGAAATGATATTTAAACATACAAGGCAACATACCAGTCATTTATATAGGGGTGTCTATGTATACAGGGGAACATTTATACAGAGTGGGGTACAGGGTGGGTATTTATACAGGGTATCCAAAAAATACACAGCTGAGACATAATTTGGACTATAATAAAAAAATTAAGGCAGTTTAAATTGTAGATATACAGGGTTGCCAAAAATATTTTAGGATATTGTGAGACTTGAATATTAATTTGTTAGGACACTATCATACCAAGTATCTGGACCGCCTATATTTTCTTTCAACTAAAATTTTAAAAACCTGAAAGGGAAAGGGATAAATAAAAGAATATTTTATATTTATTGGTTAAATACATGTATTATGATACAATATTATTTACATTAATTTTATTAAACATTTTCATCTTCTCTCTCTCTCAACTTCAAAAAAATGAAAGATCCCTCGGAGCTGAACGTCTTATAGTGTTTCTGGCTACGTACTGGTAAAAGTTTATTACAATTCACATGGGAATAGAAGGGCTTCGTTTGTTGATTCAGATCCAGAAATCGCTGTTGTATCTGTTTTTGTAGGAATCTTGGTGGTTTTGGTCGTAGTAAGGGTTATTTAGTCGTCTATTCTTGTTCTTAAGGGTGGTTCCACAGGATTTGTTGGGGGTCTCTGCGTATATTTTTCTAGGATGAATTTTGGTATTTTTTCATACTGTTTATTGGGAAGGGGGTAAAGATACTGTATTGCTAAAATATCGTCCTCGGATAATCTGTTTATTTGATGATAGGCGGGGTACATCATAGAGTGATTCAGTGCGGAGTGGGATAGCCCTAATGTGTGGCCGATCTCATGGATAAGAACCGTGAATAAAGTTGTTTTATTGGACGTATAGCCCAAAGAAAGATCCCAATCGACGTTTAAATTTATGTGTATTTCAACTTGGGTGACGTTTACACTCGGTAAATAACCGTGCCCTAAAATACCTATATTAGAAAAGTTTAATGAACAAGGTGTAATAGCATCGCTAAAAGTGTGATTATATTTATTAAAAGTTATTGTAATATTAGCCGTACTATTTGGGCTATAGGTGAACTTAAGAGAAGATTCTTTTGCCCATACGTCAAAAGCTCTTTCAGCTAGTGCTGTATACGGATAATAAGTAGGTGGAAATATATTCCACGTTAAATTTGTAGAAGCCCATTTACCACTGCCTATAGTGTAAAACGCCGCGTCGGGGACGCCACACCTAGGACGTCGCATTAGGTTTAAAGTTTCGGTATTTACTGTTAGTCCTTCTGCAATATTTACAAAACTACCCCCAACTAATAAAAAGGCAAAAAGTAACACGTCCATCCTGCTTAAAGGTTCGAGGTCAACTAACGACAATAGTACTGGGTATAGTATATATAGTACCGTACAAAAATTTTAGGGGTCCATAAAACAGATTGGATAAAAATCTTTAACTGTAGATTGTCTAAAAAAGTTATTTTTAAAATCTGGGATAACAGCTAATATTGGTGTACCTTAGATGGTACTTGTAAATATTTATCTAGGTAATTCTTCTAGTAAATTTCAGGGGATTAATACAAATTGTTGCTTTATAGATCCATTCACAGAAAAGAAAACAAAATATTTTTAATAATAACATCTTTATTTATAAAATTCTATAATGCCAAGTCTTTCAAGCTCCTTGAGAATAGCTCCTATCTCCTCGCTATTGCTGCTGCTGCTGTCTGATCCAAATTCCTCTAGGGTTTTGAAACGTTCCACTAGTTGGTTGATGCTGTTATATGAGATGTTAGGGTCGTGCAAACCATTTTTTTCTCCATTATTTTCTTCTTGGCCCGAACTATAACTAGGTATACTTTCATCATCTGTACATTCTGGGGCGTCACTTGACCTTTGATCCTTGTGTAGATTTAATTTTTGTTTCCTTTGAGCATAGCTTCTTTTAGGCGGAAATAACTTGGATATAACATTTTTATATTTCAGCCCTTTTGAGCTAATAATCTTCCCAGTAGCATAATACCCTCTTCTATGTGTGTTAGTATAGAGTAGAATCTGTCTATATAATTTCAGGTCTTGGGGTGAATATTTACAGAGCTTGTTTGTAAATATTAAATTAACCAATCCATCCGATAATGGAAAGCGCTCTTTGTCTACTATTAGGTAGTTATTTTCTATTTCGACAGCCTTATTTCCTAGAAAAATTTTATCTCCATCCTTTCGGGCCCCATATTTAATATTGGGCGTTTCCAAAAGAAGATATTTAATCCTGTCTGCATACATGTTGCTACAAAGAGATTAGGCACATAACTAACCCCTATTATCATATGTTACCACCCTTATATGCTCAAGTACTAATAGGCCAGCAACCTACCCTAATCCCACCCTTATACAACCATAATCCCACCCTAAACAAACCACCATCAAACCCCATCAAACCATCATCAAACCATCAATAAACCACTAAATAATAACACGACAACAACAATCTTCAACACTAGGTTTTTGGGTTCCAATGGTAAAAACTATAGCTCGAGAACCACGTACAATTAGGACATAGGTTGGGTGATGTAATTTTATTTGTTGGAAGTTGGAAATAAAAACAATTAAAATATTTTGAATTGTATTTAATAATCATATACATAATACATAATAAAAATTTTATTTTAAACACCTAGCTACATTTCTATGAACAATTTTTCTCATATATTTTAGTTTACTTGGAGCCTCTGTAAAATAAAATGCTGTTGTCTTTGTTGCTTGAAACTTCTGGAATATGTTTAACATTACTTCTCCCTCTAGGTCCTGTCTCCATTCACCTTCTCTATATTTAAACTTTGTAAGATCTATAGCCGGCAGCATACTTTTCATTACTTTAAGGGTTGGATCATAAATTTGTCCTTCAAATACATTCCAAAAATGGATATTGCTATCAATTGCACCATAGGCAAGACTTCCAAATTTTGGTTCTACATTGACGTTATATTTGTTAGCCAATTCCCATACTATTAAAGTTGCTGGTAAACAGGATGCGTAATATTTGTTCTGTATAAATACGTCTTCAACATTGTTGATAATGATCTGTAATTTATAGGCCATGTTTCTTATTTGATGTTTGACAACGAAATGCCTCGCTTCAACAAATCAACTAAGACTAATTGTTTAGGGATAATTATATATAATAATATAGTAGTTTGAGAGGGTTAAAAGTGGAGGGGGTAAAAGTAGAGGGGGTAAACTTTAGAGACTGTCTATTTTGTTACAGGTGTTTATGATAATTGAACTTCTATCGCTTTCGACTAGTAAAATATTATTGTTCTCGGTAAGTAATATATTCTAGAAATAATAAAGTTCAAGCGGTGTACATCTACTGCATACTAATCTTTGAATTGCAGATTTTCTACACGCTACTAATTTTTCTGAACGCACCCTTAGTTCCTAAACTTTGGCGAACCGAGGTTATAAATAGAGGTGCCACAGAGCGGTTCAGTCATTCTAGTTTTGTCAGTTGTAGAGTACAGACGTGTCAGTAGGAGCTCTTGCAATTATGGAAAAATTTATAATAGTTAAAGATGCTGTTAGAAAAATTCGAGGGTACCGGTATACAGGCCGTACTATTGAATTTAAGCTGAAATCAATACCTAATAACACCGACCCTATTGAATGGGTCAAAGACGGCATTAATCAAGTTATTCAAAAATCGGTAGAGGGCCTTCAGCCAATGGATCTGGTGGGTTTTAGTTTTCATTCCAAGGATTTTGCCCGTGGTGAAGGGTGGCTTGCCTTTAAGTCAGCAAAGGACATAAGTTATGATGATGTGTGGAAGGTTATCAGTAATGTTTATCAGTCCAATTCATCTGGCCTTAATACGGAATCATTTTGTCTTCGTGTAACAAGTGTACGTCTACCTACAGGCCAAGGAAGGGGGAACAAATACAATAGCTTCGACGAGGAGTGTGGTGGAAGAAGGGGTCTAATAGCTATTAAAAATATGGACAATCTGTGTCTGCCTCGTGCTTTAGTGGTTGCCATTGCTAATGTCAACAAAGACAGTGAGTTTAGTAAGGTTAGAAGGGATGTTGGTAAAATTCAGACAGAAAGAACAAGAGCATTGTTGGAAAGCTCTCAAATTATCATTCCATCAGAAGGGGCCGGTATTCCCGAGCTACAGAAATTCCAAGCCTTTCTGCATGAATATCGGATCGTGGTATACAGCTATGGATCAAAGGGGAGAGATGTTATCTTTGAGGGGGCATCGGAAAGCAACAAAAAACTAAATTTATTACATCATGAAGGTCATTACAACGTGATAACATCACTAACTGCTGCTTTCGGCTGCATTTATTACTGCGAAGTATGTCATGTACCATATGACCATAAACAGCATCACAGGTGTGGTGGAACATGTCCCGGATGTCAGCAGTCTCCAAAATGCGTAGATGATCAAATTAAGGTTATATGTGATAACTGTCATAGAAGTTTTAGGGGAAAGCTGTGTTTCGAAAACCATCTAAAGGAGGGTTCGTGGGAAAAGAGTACTGTTTGTGTCGAGGTTAGGAGTTGCGAACAGTGTTTTAAAACTGTAAAGGGGAGTAGAAATCACATTTGTGGGGAAATATTTTGTAAGAGTTGTAATTCTCACATGCCAGAGAATCATCTATGTTTCATTCAGCCCGATACAGGGAAACCCAAAATTAAAGATGTACTCTACGTTTTCTATGATCTCGAAACTCAACAAGAAGAGTTATTGGCAGATGGATCGCTTGTTCACCACCCTAATCTTTGTGTATTTAAACAATGTTGCGATGAGTGTATAAACTTGGAAGTTGCCATTTGTACCAAATGTTGTGTAAGATTACAGAAACTTAAAGGCTTAGAAGTTATAGATAGATTTACCCAATATTTACTAGATTCAAGAAAAACTTTCAAAGAAGTAGTTGTAATTGCACATAATGGACAGGCTTTCGATCATCAGTTTATTTTAAACCACATATTGACCAAAACAGATTTAACACCAGAACTTATTATGAGGGGGACTAAAATCCTTATGATGAAGGTGGGAAATGTTAAATTCATAGACTCCCTAAATTATTTCCCAATGGCTCTAGCAAAATTGCCCAAGGCTTTTGGTCTTGGAGATAATTTTAAAAAGGGTTATTTTCCACACCTGTTCAACACAAAGGCAAACGAGAATTATGTGGGTCTTTTACCGCCTATTGAATATTACTCCCCAGACACCATGAAAGACGAGGAACGTACCAAGTTTTTGGAGTGGTACGAAGAACATAAAAATGATCATTTTGATATGCAGGTGGACCTCGTTGATTACTGTGTGTCAGATGTAGAAATTCTTACACGTGCTTGCTTGAAATTTAGAGACCAATTGATGAGCACTACCAACGTTTGTCCCTTTACGGAAGCTGTTACCATTGCCTCAGCCTGTAATAAAGTTTTTAGACGAAACTTTTTAGAGTCCAACACTATTGGCATTATACCGAAAAATGGTTATAGATGGGCTGATAATCAGAGCAAAATAGCAGTTGAGTGGCTACTCTGGGAAGAAAACCAGAGGCAAATAAACATCTTACATGCTGCAAAGGGCAAAGAGGTTGTGTTACAGGGTTTAAAGGTAGATGGATACTGCTCCGAAACAAATGAGATTTTCGAATTTCAAGGATGTTACTTCCATGGATGCCCCTCATGCTACCATTTCGGTAGAAATGATCCTCTTCTGGAGGATCCTACAGCAACACTCAATTCACGGAATGAGGGAACACAAGCTAAAATAGCTAAATTAAAAGAACTTGGCTATACAGTCAAAGAAATGTGGGAATGTGAATTTAGGAGAATTTTAAAAGACAATCCAGAGATTGGTACTTACACTAAAACACACCCTCTAGTGTCATTAACCCCTTTAAACCCTAGGGATAGTTTTTACGGAGGAAGAACGGGCAACGTTTGGGAATATTATGAAGCCAAATGTAATGAGAAAATCAAGTATGTCGACGTATGCTCCCTCTACCCATATATATGTAAGTACGGAAAATTTCCTATAGGTCATCCTGAGGTAATTGTAGGGGAAAAATGTGCAAAAATAAATTTAAAAGAAACAGAGGGTCTAATAAAGTGTAAAATTTTGCCCCCGACCGACTTATATCATCCTGTATTGCCTGTTAAGATGAATAATAAATTAATGTTTATACTGTGTAAAAAATGTGGGGAAAGTATGAATTATGGGATATGCGATCATAATGTGGAACAAAGAGCTCTGACAGGTACGTGGGTTGTTGATGAAGTTTTAAAAGCGTTGGAAATGGGGTATAGCATTTTAGAGGTTTACGAAATTTGGCGTTATCAGGTAGAGCAGTACAACGTTGAAACTAAAGAGGGTGGATTATTTACAGGCATGATGAACAAATTCATCAAAATTAAGCAGGAGGCTTCGGGGTGGCCAAAATCATGCCACAGTGACGAGGAAAAGAATAAGTATATAGAGGAATTTTTTGAAAGGGAAGATGTAAAGCTCGAATATGCCCTCATTTTGGAAAACCCCGGGTTAAGATCTCTGGCAAAACTCATATTAAATAGTTTCTGGGGAAAATTTGGTCAACGGGAAAATCAGCCTAAAACAAAAATAATTAATGAACCTTCGGAATTTTTTTCAATGATGGTTAACCCCGGATTACATATTAATGGTATACTTCCTATTAATGAAAAAACCTTGGTTGTCAACTATGAACACACAGATGAAGCCTATGATCCCCTACCTACTGTTAATGTAGCTATTGCGGCCTATGTAACGGCACAGGCCCGTCTTAAATTATATTCATACCTTGAGCTGCTTGGTGACAAAGTTCTGTACTACGACACTGACTCTGTAGTTTATGTTTCAAAAAATGATGGTGTGGATATACCAACTGGTGAATGCATCGGTGATATGACAGACGAACTGGAAGGATATGGGTCAGGAAGCTACATTACTGCTTTTGTTTCTGGAGGACCCAAGAACTATGCCTACAAGCTATTTTCGACAACAGAACAGGTGGAAAAAGTAGTTTGTAAGGTAAAAGGAATCTCACTTACCTATGAAGCCTCTAAATTGATTAATTTCGACTCCATTAAACAAATGGTTCTACAAAAATCAGATCCCGTTCCAATTGTCTCGAAGAACATTCGGCGCACGAAGGATCATGTGGTGACAACCTGTACAGAAACCAAGTTTTACAGACCCAATTCTACAAAAAGAAAATTTCTCCCTGATGGTGGCTCTGAACCTTATGGATATAAGAAACAAAAAACCTTATAATGTATATATATATTGTATTAATAAATGAGATTTACAAATATTTTGATTTTGATTCATAGATTTTTCATTCAAGGTTTTGCTTTTGAACTTTCGTTTTACCCTAAAAAATCGAAATGGGGTGCGCCTAGGGGACTCAGTTCACGTTCTGGCACCCTGTTGCGACCTTATTTAGCTAATGTATTAACTCATTAATACACTTTCTATATATCACAAGATTAATTATTGACTTTAGGTAAATAAGGTCAACCGGAAGTCCCCTAAATTCTTACACTATTCGTTCTAGTGCTACATTTTTTGTATGTTTTAGATAGGCCAATATTCTCAAGCCAATTAAATTAGTATACCATAAACCAAGAACTGGAACTGTACTTTTATTAATTATGTATCTAGATGGCAAGTAAGTACTTAATTAGCTTTTCTATATATATATTTTCCGTGTAAACGAGCGTTTTTCAACTGTTACGTTAAGATTTATATAATATATCGTCTGTCAATTAGTTATACATAACCTCAATGTTTTAATTTGTTGGATGTTACAACGTGCATTTATCAGATTAACACTAGTGTAGATGGTAGTCGTTCGCGGCAAGGGTTGACGAATTCTCAGATTACGACGGTGCTTGCCTTTTGAGTAAGAGAGTATCAACTGATTGGCATCGGTAATCCCACCCTACAAAGGTGGTAGTTGCTTTAAGTTAGGTATATTAGTAATATTGAGAATTTGTTGTCTAAAGACTATAAAGAACCCACACATCCTAGTGATAATATGATTAATGTTGTCCAACTCTTTGGCAATGCTACCAATCTAGTATAACGCCTTGTTTACTATGCTAATTAATGCTCAATCAGTCTTGACCATATATTATGCTATTATGTCAAGTGATACTCCTAACTTACCCTGTATATAAGCTTAAATATTTTGGTGAAAAAAACAATGTTTTTATGTACAATCACACGTAATTGATGCCATATGACAGGCCTATTTTTGGCTAACTAACCTCCAATATGCCCCAATTTTGTTGGTATTATGTATGCGAGCATATATCCTTAGTGCACCTCGCCCTGCGGGGCTCGGAATTGTTCATATTAGCTTGATGCTTAAACCTATACACATAACCTCGTTTTCAATTCTTTCCATCATTTGACATGTGACGAGCGACATATGAAAGGCCTAATTTGAATACTTAACCCATGATAACCCCAATTTTGCTGGTATTTGTGTTACAACAACAAAGTCATGGTTTAATTCTATATTTTATATACTTGTACTTTGAATACATATAGTATAGGTTTAATAAACGTAGAAAAAATACATTAAATGCCGCACGCCCTTCTCCCAAGATTTTTACAAAATCTCGTGAGCCTTTGGTCGCGCGGCTATGTTTAAAATGTGACATCAAGCAAAATAAATACCCCAAATCTTAGTCAAGAAGTTAGGTCGGATACTACTAAGGCATAAATCACGCTTTATTTAATACATTTAGGTCTTAAATTACTAGTTTTTCTTATATTAGTCTTATTTTTCAATAACATCGGGGTCCTATTATTCTTGTTTTTCGATAATATTAGGGTCTAAACAGCATCTATTTATCTGTTTACACCAATAATAGCCATATGAAACACCTATTTAAGGTGGATATTACATCATACCTTTTGATTTAATACATGTAAATTATAGCGGATAGCCTTGAGCGTTTTTTAATCGATGCACTGTTTTCCATATTGCAATAAGTATTACATTAAAAACAGACAATTTTTTTGTTTCATAGAGTCCAAACGGTCATTCGTTTAGAAATTTCAAATATGAATTCTTATTGCCTATATTTTTACAATCATTTTGATATGAAAGTGTGTATGTATGGGGGTTGTACCTACCCTTATTTCTTGCTAGGGGTTAATTATATTTTTAGCGTGCTTTAGATAGTTACTAGGTTAGTTTGCAGAAATATTTAAGACTCGTTGCCTATTTTTACCATGATATGGGTGTTCAGTCTGTTTATTGGGCTGACATTTAATTAGTTCTATCCTTTTCTAACTCACACGTGCTAGTTTCCTTATACCTTACCGGTATGAGTGTATGACGCTAGCCTTATAACCTAACTCTATAAGAAACACATGTAGTGATACGTTTTTAGCCTTGTATAGATTAAAAATGTACTTAGTGTTATCCTTTTCTATCTTATATGACTAGATTATATCAACTGTACATAATTTCTATTGTATAATCAGGTTGTCAAGAAGACCAAAATAGTAGGTAGTTCATATAGAGGTTTTGAGTGTTTATATCTTTAAGCACATGTATTTAACATATAGGCATTAACAAATTTTAGGGTAATATTGTTTATGTCGAGTCATATTCAAATTAGCGATGATTACAGGAACCTCTCTTAACAATAAGTAGATATAATGCATGTATTTTTACAATATTATAATAGAAGTCGTGACTTTCATTTTAATGCATCTTTTTAATGTCTATTATAGTTAAACTATTGCCACATTACGTAATTTTATTTCGTTTTCAACTGCTGTTTGATCAATGATTTGATATTAATATAATAACGTTTTGTTTTTGATTAATTTATAAATTTGGAGGCCTTGTTTTCCAACATATGAGCTATAGTGCCATCTTGTTCATATTTTTACTAGTCTTTTGATAATAATATTACTTTATGCAGGGGTGAATATAGGGTAAACTACCCCATCTCTCTCTTCTATGATTACTGTATATAGAATATTATACTTGGTATATGGAACCCTATACAGATGTTCCCTGAATACCGAAACTAATGTTATCCTTTTTTAGTGCACAAGTTTAATTGCCGAGTGATGCGCTTCGCTGTTTAGGTCATTCACCTTACTCCAGAAGCGGTACTGGCTTCGCGATCTCCCAGAGATATCATCAACCTACCACCGCATTTTTGTAATGAGTTCAGCTGGCTCAATGGTATGATATTAGATAGGTAATCCAGCGACCTGGGGTCGAATCCACACACAGGTAAAACTTTTTTTAAGTATTTAATTTTAATGAGAGAAATTAAATATCCAAGTGGTTGAGTTTATGGCAACACCTGATAGATGGCGTATCACAGATGACAGACTTGAGCCCCTACAGAAGGTAATACATTAGTAGTTAAGGTTAGAGTGACACATGATAGATGGCGTAACACAGATGACTTTCGAGTAATAGTACCCTTGATATCTAGCACCATGTAAGCGAGAGGGCTAGCGCCAATGGTGATTAGACCCAATTTTAGTTTGTGCCATAGATGGTTAGGGCCAATGGCAGCTAAGGCCTAAGCAGCTAATGCCTATAGTAGTTAGGGCCAGTGACAGTTGACATTGACTTTGACATATGACAGATGACAGTTGACATTGACTTTGACATTGACATATGACAGATGACAGTTGACAGACGCCTGCGCAATAGCTGGCGCCATAGTCGATGACGTCACTGTCTGTCCCAAGCGACGCAATGCCTACTGAATGTCACATGGAGTCAAAAAAAGTAAAAATATACCAGGTCTCTCATTTAAAAATCGAAAGTTTATGTCGCTTCCGGTTAAACCGAAAGTTCCATAATGTTGAGTCACCTGTCAAAAAATGCAGTTTTATGTCGTATACAAATTCCCCAAATTTTATTTCATTATCTTAAATAACAAAAAAGTTAGAGGGGCGAGCCACCTTCCGTGGACACCCGGTATACCTTACTGTCGCTAAATTTTAATATCGACCCATGTTCTACATCCTGACCTAATCATATCAGACGTTATGTTGTTTTAGGTCTATACACCAGGAATAAGAAAAGTTCTTAAATACATCAAGGATACGTACAATAATCCAGAAATTATGATCACTGAAAATGGGTATTCTAATACGGGAGGAACAAACGATACTCTTAGAGTAGATTTTATCAGAGTAAGTTTATTTTGCAAGAAGAATTTGTAAAGTAATTTTTTGTGACATAATAGCCATGCAGATCCTGATAAAGTCTATAAGAATGGTCCAGGAGCATCCCCGAGAGAACAAACGATAATAATAAAAGCAATTTGTAATATACTTATTTTTGAATCGATCTCAAATCTTGTATGGTCCAAATTTAGGTTGTGTTATTTTTTCCTCTTGTACTGTGAATGTGAATTTCATTCAATTTTGTCAAGAAACTTCCATCGTTTCCAAAATTTTTCTATATACCTACATAGTTTTGTTCTAAACAATTTAGTATTTCCGTTAATTTGATACCTCTATTTTATATTTATCACATATAATGGGATCATCCCATTATTATTTTCCTTTCTCTATTTTGTAAAACCCTGCTGAGGTAGATTTAGCACATATAAACGCAGAGTTTTTTTTTGCAGGAGACACTTCAACATATCCGTTTAGCAATGTGTGAAGATAAAGTTAATGTAACAGGCTACACATACTGGAGTTTATTGGACAACTTAGAATGGAGCCGTGGTTACCGGTATGTAGAACATACTATAATAATTAACATTATTTAAAAAGCATTAATAGGTATACCAATTTTTGTAATTTGTTTCTGACCTAGTCTTTACCATTGTTTTTAGCCCAAAGTTTGGACTTGTGCAAGTTGACTTTACCAGTGATAATCGAACAAGAACGCTGAAGACTTCTGCCTATTATTACAAGAATGTGATTAGCTCTTTGTATATAAATAGTACCTCAACAAATGAATAAGAAACAACAAATAATGTAAATCATATATACGTACTACCCAATTAAAAGCATTTACCTACTTTTACCTGGAAATTTTCTTTGCCCGAATTTAAAGTTGGTAATAATAATTATTACAGCGTATAAGCAAATTTAGTGGAAGAAATAATTTTTTTTAATTATCTAAGTTGTCACAAAACAAAATAATGTGAAATAATGTGTTTAACAAAATACACGATGAAATACTGAGCATTAGGTGGTCCAAAATCACTGTGACAAAGGGCTCGTATTCATGTGCATGACTGTCATAAACCTAGTAAAAACTCGTAATATACTAGGTATGTACAGTGTGACCAGTAAAGTCCGCATCATATGGGATTTTCTGTTATTAATAGCCTTATTCGAAATTTGACTTTGGCATCAAGTTCTGCTTTGATCGAAATGAAAATTAAGCAAAAAAATAGTAGTCAGGTAATTCGCATTATCTGTCAAATTTCCATTTTTTCCAAAAAATAATTCAAAAGTGGGGTTATTTCTGAAAATATCGAAAAAAATTATAAGAACAAGTTTTTTTAAATGCATTTTCTAGCCCACATGCAAAATTTTAGCTGCATAAGATAATTTTGATTTTCTACCCTTCACTAAAATTTATTTTCCACTTAATGAACACTTTACTGATGACACTGTGTTCTTTTTTGTTTTAATATTAAGATGTATTACTTTCAGACACAAACTACGTTTTCAAAAATACTTATTTTATTACCTTATACAGGGTCAAAAACAAATAAACTTTGCATCACATGCGACCAAATTTTAACGGCCCAATTTTGATTTAATATGGCGCTACTTTAAAAAAAAAATGTATCTGAAATAAAGCGTTGTCAAAACTAAGAAGTTTTATGAAGGTTGCGTTGAGTCTTATTTTGCAAAAGTGTTGCAATTTACAAAATGTGGGAAAAAAAAATCAAAATTATTTTATGCAGCTAAAATTTTGCATGTGGGCTAGAAACTGCATTTAAAAAAACTTTTTCTATAACTTTTTTCTAAACTTTCAGAAATAACCCTACTTTTGAATTATTTTTTGGAAAAAATTTTAGTTTGACAGATAATGCGAATCACGTGACTACTTTTTTTTTTTTGCTTAATTTTCATCTGGATATGATGCGGATTTTACTGGTCACATACGTAGATATTTAAGGAAGTGATAGTGCTCCTCAAAATAGGAAAAAAATTATCTAGACAATTTCAATCGGGGTATCTTGGGGTCTATGGCTGGGTCCAACTCGACGTATATTGTTGTATTGTTGATTTAAAAACTCCCTTACCTTCAAACTAAAATATGTCGGTGCACCATCATGCATAAAACGACAATAGGGAACTTGCACACATTTTATTCTTGCATAAATATGTTTATCCACACCAAAAACATTATATATATACAAAATATTACGTTTTAAATATCACTCCTTAATATTTTATAAATGATCAATTCGCCGTAGTGCGCTTTGACGTCACAGGCAACCGTTAATCGCTTCTATTTAATCCAGAGGATTAAAAAATAAACATTTCCTTGTGAACTGTACTGTGGATCTTTTCATGATATTAGCTTACGCTTAAGAACATTATTTTTTAAATTCAATTTTCATGCAAGTTCCCTATTGGTCGCTTAATTCAGCTCTTCTAAAAGTACCGGGAGTTCATCTTCTAAAATTTGACGATAATATTGCCCATTTAATTAAATTTTGTTACTTTGCTAATACTTGGCTTGCATCGACGCGACGGCTAATTTTGCAAGTAACCAGAAAACGATGACAGATACGATAAAAATGTAGGAAACCAAAAAGAATGAGAAAAGAACGGGGATTCAAATTATGATATTCGTATTTATACAGGGTATTCTAAAAATATAGAAGAGTGAAATTTTATTGTCGGTAAAGCAAAGAAATATAACACCCTGTATACTGTATCCGACAATATTGACATTTTTTTGTATATATTTGAGAAACTAATAAGTATACCAAATTTGGAAATAATTAGGTATCTCGTAAAATATGTGAGAAAAACAAAAATACTTGTATATCAAATTTTTTAATTCTTGAAATCATTCCTATTGGCATTGAATATCAAACTATAAGAAGGCCATATGAGCTGATTTTCGAAATCTGCTACGTTAAATTCATAGATGGCACAATGAGTTCACCAACAAGAAAGCGACTAGCCTTTTCACTGCTAAATTAAAGCATTGTTGCCGCCTGTCTGTTTGACTTGGTGCATGAATTTTTTAAATTAATTTTTATAGACGACAGAGGCAAAACTTAGTCTGCTATAAACATAGGCAAAGTACAGAACTTTTAAAGAGCGTACGGAAGACAGAAACTTGCACAACCTAAATATGAAACCTAACATACGATTACATTTGTTAGCAATATAACTAATGTGCTTGTTAAAAATCATTTTTTTATCATAAATAACACCAGATTCAGATCCTTTATCTTATCTACTTTTTTAAGTAAAACTCCATTAAAGTTGTAACTACTTATAAGAAAAAATATTTACATTTCTTGAGAACGAAATAAATATACATTTATCGAAGTTCAAAGAGAGTTTATTTAAAATACAATATTGGAAAAACAAATCCAATTCACTCTGTAGCAGTAAACAATCCCCAATACTTCCTATTGTAAAAAAGATTTTCATATCATCCGCGTAAAGCAAAATTTTACAAAAGTTAAAACATTTTTTCACATCGTTTAAATATATAATGAAAAGTAAAGGCCCCAAGTGGGAACCTTGGGGCACACCAGAAGTTACATTGTAAACAGGGGACTGGTGACCGCCACAAATTATGATCGATTAAATATATAGGACGTTATCCACCTCAGAAGGTCTCCATATATACCAATCTCACTCAGTTTTGCTACTAAAATATTGTGATCAATTTTATCAAATGCTTTACTGAAATCGGTATATATGGAATCCACCTGAATTTGACAGTCCATCCATGGAAGAGAGAAAGTACTCTGAGTACGACTAGATTCGATTTAATAGATCGTTTAGGAAAAAATCCGCGTTGTTCATCAATAATAAGAGGTTTTATGGAATTAAGAACTAACTTATGCACAATAGATTCTAAAACTTTTTGTCAAGTTTGCTTATGGGTCTGTAATTTGTAACACTTTCTTTCATTTCGCTTTTGAAAATAGGAATAACACTAGCCAGTTTCCATTTTTTAGGAAATTCGCACAGTTCTAACGACATATTAAAAATAATTGTGAGTGGAACATAGAAGAGACGAGGCGCACTTTTTTATAAAATATGAAGGGATTTTATCGGGTTTGTTCCCCTTATTTTCATCCAAGTCGGTCAGGGGTTTCAGAACCTCCTGAGGTTGAACTCGAATCTTTGAAAGAAGGCATGTATTGTTGACATTGGGTGAAGGACAATATTTTTGTTCGTATAAGGGTGATAAACTTCCCGAAAGAATTCTGAGAACAGAGTGCTTACCTCAGACCCCTGAGCTTGTTTACCTTTAAAGTTCATTACATTAGGAATACCTGTACGCTTATTTTTAATGGACACAAGCTGCCAGAAACGTTTTGAATTATTGGGAATATCATTTTCTATTGATTTTATATACGATACATAATCATTACGAATCATAGTTTTGCTCTGTCGTCTCAGTTGACAAAAAAAATTGTAATCTATGTCAGACTTGGACCTTTTCCACTTTTTATGAGCCTTATTTTTGTTTATTATTATTTTTATGGTATTGTGTTTAAAGTAGGTTTATAGGAAATTTTTTGTTAATCATTTTTTTTTGAAAAGTATAGTTATTTAAGGCATTATAAATCTCGTTATAGAAATATTCAACGGATTCACATTGATGCAAGGAGTTTTATGTGTTTGCTCCCAGTTTATGTTATCAAAATAGGCATTGATACCCTCATATAGTCGCCATTCCTAAAATTAAAAACACTTTGTCTCTTATCAAAGCCAAGCAGCAGTGGTGGGGATAAACAAGTAAGATTAAATTCAACTGATTTATGTTGAATATCTTCTGTCACTATATAGGGGTTGACATGAGTTAATAAGATCTTTAACTATTAGATCATTAGACAATATTAGGTCAAGTAATCTATTATTATTATTAAGGCCATTAAGTTGAAAAAGTCCAAAAAGACTTAACGTATCATAAAATGTGTTGAACTTAGAGTCTCTATTTTCAGGAAGGTAATCGTTACACTACTTGTGGTTAAGGTACCAGTTCCACAAATTAAGATTTTATCAGTAGAACTTGTATCAAAAAGCGAATATAGTTTATTAACAAAGCATATTAAAGCCGCATCGTTACCTGGGGGGATGTAAGCACAACACAGAAGATGAACTTTACCACTATCCTTGGCATAAATGGTGACCCACACATCTTCAGCATCACTCTTCCATTCTGGCCGTCTTACAGCCTGCACGCCTTCCTTGATAGCTATCAGGGAACCACCGCCTTGACACTTCATGCTTCCGGAGCTTTCACGATCTCGGCGAAACACCTGATAATTACTATCTACTGAATAATTCAGTATTCATATTTAAACGACGTTGGAGGAAAAAATAGTACTTGTTTTATTCGGAGAAAGAGCAATTTCTTAATTATGACTGGTCTGTACCTAATTGCCAATATACTATTTCCTCTGAGACTAGTTCTCATATTTGTACATCGAACTATTTATTATGTCGTAAAGCTTAACCCCGAAGTGCTGATTTTTCTCCAATCGCTGACCACCAATTTTGCGTGCGATTCCCTATTTTGCGGAGGCAATAAAAAGTACGGGAATTACCGATTTTATCCAGTTAAATTATTTAATATATAAAAATTGCACTATAAAACGTTTATAATAAGTTTCTTATCTGAGCTAAAAATGTTTATGATGTATGATATTAGGTATAAAGACACGATTTAAAAAATAAAATATGCTAGTTGTATTTTACACCCAATAAAATGTATTTCAGTTATTGGATTTATATTTTTTATATTACCACAATTCATTCTGCTATGTAAGTATCTAAAACTTTATTTGAAAACTGGATAAGGGGTAATTATTTGTACTTACACGGTGCCATGTCCAAAAATTACATTTTTTTCAACTAAACGAAAATGAAACATATTATTTTTACTCGCCTTCTGAGAGTAAAAACCAATTCAAACCCCATAATTTTAGCCTTGCAGAAAACACTACATGCGACATAACCACTTTTCCAACCTCTTTTAAATTCGGTGCGGGAACATCAGCTTTTCAAATTGAAGGTGGGTGGAATGAAGACGGTAAAAGTCGGTCTTGGTGGGACTTTTTCATGAACGAATACCCGTTGGTTTGGAATAACAACGTCACGGGAAATATAGCAGCTGATTCATATCACAAGTATGCGGAGGATATAGCTGCTATGCAGGAAATCGGCCTTCACTTTTACCGATTCTCTTTATCTTGGACTAGACTGTTACCTAAAGGTAGGTGCGAACTACAAAAATCCACATATGTAGTAAAAAAATGAGAACTTCTTTATAGGATTAAGCTACAGCGTCAATCAAGCCGGTGTAGATTACTACAACAATCTCATAGATGGACTGGTAGCAGTAGGAATCACGCCCGTAGTGACGATCTACCATTGGGATACTCCCATGGCCCTAGAGCATCTTGGAGGTACATGGACCAGTCGTACCATGGTTAATTATTTTGTTGAATACGCAGATATGGCATTTAGGCTTTTCGGTGATAGGGTAAGAATCTTAGAAACCTTTAGATTCGTACAGTTTATTTAATGCGCAAACAAAAATTCAGTTTTAGTTAGAGACATAACAGAATATTTAAAATTTTAGGTAAAACTGTGGGCAACTATTAACAAGCCCAAATCTTTCTGCCAAGCCATACCCAGCTACCTAGTCAACGTCTTTACCGAGATGCCTATGGGAACATTGGAATATTTGTGTGGACACCATGTTCTGTTGGGACATGCAAAAGCTTATAGGCTTTATGAAAAAAAGTATAAACCGACTCAGAATGGTAAGCATCAAGATTTTCCAAACAACCACCACAGACCAATTAAAAATTGTAAAAGTTAAAATACCCATTTTATTATTGTTTACTTTTCAACTTTTTAGGGTGTGTTGAAACATATCGCGTATCGTAATTCTTTCATTCAAGACTCTTTTATAGCAGTGCTCTTTCTATCTATTGTGTCTACATATTTATTGCTTCTCTCTGGACTTGAAAACGCTCAAGAAATATTAATATTTGATGAAATTTTAAGAGATAGTTTATTTTAGGTAGGGTCTCTATGACCATAGACCTCAATTACAACATGCCTCTTACCAATTCTACCGAGGATCAAGAAGCGGCAGAAAGGCGTAACCAGTTTGAGGTAAGAAAGAGTAGACCAAATTACGTATACTTACTAGACAACAGAACTGATGATGACTCTCTTAGATTTAAACTGCTTCCAAGACTCGATTAAGCAAGCAAGAATTTTACCCTTCAATTTCAATAGTCTTGTTCTTATACTGGCTCAATAATATTGATCCTGATGGATCATGATTTAATTATAGAATTATATTATATTATTTACATTATACACTTTAAAAATCATAAACATAATACACGTCATAAAAATAAAATAACCATAAAACCTAAAATAAATAAGTCCATAGGTAGGATAAAAAAATTTCAAATATTTATGTTTTTATTTAAACGATTATTTACCAACAAAAATTAAAAAATTGATTTCATTAAAAAAATTTTAAGTCGAAATAAAAACATGGATATTAAAAACAGACAATTTGAAAATATGTTAGGAAATGCTTTAATTAATTAATATTGTTCTGAATAATTTATATAAGTAATATTTTTTAATTAAAAATTATAAATTAATAATTTTATTAAGTATATAGGTATACCTAATAGTTATTATATTTCTTCCAAAAAAACTGCGTTAATAATATAAATTTACATATTAAAACAAAAAATAAGATTTGCTCCTAACAAGCTCAGCTTCGGGGGATTGAAGAATAAGTTTATAGAAGACAACATTAACATATTTATTATATTATTAAATTTTAAATAAACTTATTATTATTATCATTAAAAGTCACAACTATTTTTTTTCAGTATGGCTGGTTTGTACACCCTCTAGTTTCCGGTGACTATCCCGAAATAATGAAGACAGTAATAGCCAACAATAGTGCTAACCAAAACTTTACGACCTCCCGGTTACCATCATTTACTAGCACGGAAAAACAAATGATCAAGGGAGCCTACGACCTGTTTTTGCTCAGTAGCTACACCGCTTCGCAAGTAACTACAACAGCTTATATCAATGTTCCATCATATTCTAATGACGAGCAAGTTAACGCCACTCAGCAGAGTGACTGGGCTGCCACTGCCATCAGTAGCTTGCCGGTAAGTTAATTTATTAGTTTTTTGAAATTTCTCAATAAAAATAAGTCAATCGGAGCCAACTCCGGGTTATACGGTGGATAATCAAACCCAAGATTATCTTATTCTGTTGGTTTTTGTTATTATAATTATTTAACTATTTCAATGTTAATAGGGTTAGTATAGGTATATACTTGTCGCTAAATTTTACTATCGACCTATGTTCTACACCCTGATCTGATCTGATCGTATCTGACGTTATGTTGTTTTAGGTCTATACACCAGGAATAAGAAAAGTTCTTAAATACATCAAGGATACGTACAATAATCCAGAAATTATGATCACTGAAAATGGGTATTCTAATACAGGGGAACAAACGATACTCTTAGAGTAGATTTTATCAAAGTAAGTTGTGTTTCTTTTTCATGAAGAATTTGAAAAGTAATTTTTTGTGACATACCTACTTAATAGCCATGTATAGATCTTTATAAAGCCTATAAGAATGGTCCAGGAGCATCTCCGAGAGAACAAACGAAAATAATAAAAACAAATTGTATTATATTTTTGAATCGATCTCAAATCTTTTATGGTCCAAATTTTGCTTGTGTTATTTTTTCCTTGTACCGTGAATGTGAATTTAATTTAATTTTGTCAAGAAATTTCCATCATTTCCAAAAGTTTTCTATATTTATAGTTTGTTCTAAACAATTTAGCATTTTCGTTAATTTGATACCTTTATATAAGTACATAATAAATTTATCACATCCCATTATTATTTTCCTTTCTCTATTTTGTAAAACCCTGCTGGGGTAGATTTAGCACATAAACAGAGTTTTTTTGCAGGAGACACTTCAACATATCCGTTTAGCAATGTGTGAAGATAAAGTTAATGTAACAGGCTACACATACTGGAGTTTGTTGGACAACTTAGAATGGAGCCGTGGTTACCGGTATGTAGAACATACTATAATAATGAACATTATTTAAAAAGCATTAATAGGTATACCTAATTTTTGTAATTTGTTTCTGACCTAGTCTTTACCATTGTTTTTAGCCCAAAGTTTGGACTTGTGCAAGTTGACTTTACCAGTGATAATCGAACACGAACGCTGAAGACTTCTGCCTATTATTACAAGAATGTGATTAGCTCTTTGTATATTAATAGTACCTCAACAAACGAACAATAAACAGCAAATGGGCATAAACTTGTAAATCATATATACGTATGTACCTAACTAAAAGCATTTACTTTCAACTGAAAACTTTGGCATCAAGTTCTGCTTTGATCGAAATGAAAATTAAGCAAAAAAATAGTAGTCACGTAATTCGCATTATCTGTCAAATTTTAATTTTTTCCAAAAAATAATTTAAAAGTGTGGTTATTTCTGAAAATATCGAAAAAGTTATTAGGAAAAGTTTTTTTTTAATGCATTTTCTAGCCCACATGGAAAATTTCAGCGGCATAAGATAATTTTGATTTTTTACCCACCACTAAAATTTATTTTTACTTAACTGATGACACTGTGTTCTTTTTTGTCTTAATATTAAGGTGTATTACTTTCCGACAAAAACTACGTTTTCAAAAATACTTATTTTATAAAGTTACCTTATACAGGGTCAAAAACAAATAAACTTTGCATAACATGCGACCAAATTTTAATAGCCCAATTTTGATTTTGTAGAAAAACACACATTTAATATGGCGCTACTTTAAAGAAAATGTATCTGAAATAAAGCATTGTCAAAACTAAGAAGTTTTATGTAGGTTGCGTTGAGTCTTATTTTGCAAAAGTAGTGCAATTTACAAAATATAGGTAAAATATCAAAATTATCTTATGCAGCTGAAATTTTGCATGTGGGCTAGAAACTGCATTTAAAAAAACTTTTTCTAATAACTTTTTTCGATATTTTCAGAAATAACCCCACTTTTGAATTATATTTTGGAAAAAATTAAAATTTGACAGATAATGCGAATCACGTGACTACTTTTTTTTTGCTTAATTTTTATCTCGATCGAAGCAGAACTTATTGGTGCCAAAGTCAAAATTTCGAATAAAGCTATTAATAAAAAAAGTCCCATATGAAGCGGACTTTACTGGTGACACTTGTATATCGTAATAAAAATCGTAGGTATCTTTTAACCTTAAATTTATTAATCTTATTCCTTGTAAATTGTATTGTTATAAGTATTAACACATTTATGTATAGTTTTTAATTCAAGTCGATAAAATTTCCGGAGACAGACCAGTTTTGTAAGTTTTTGAATGCTTGCTGTTTGGCGAAATGCGTTTATGTCGCTTGAGTCCACTGTGCTTGATTGTACTAGGCTTGCCCTGCTTGGGCCTACTGGCCTTGCTAAATGTACTGTATATGGATTCGCGAATTATGTGAAAGTTTTTTCGTGTAAATTGTTTAAACGAAATTATGTTACGCTGAGTCGAACCTAGAGGCTCAACAAACAAAGCGCTAAGTGCAGGCACACTACTCTGTGTTGTTGTTTGGCTTCCTGTCGTGGTCAAAGAAAACAATTCAGGAATAGTATGAATGAAAGAGCTGTACTGCGAATCAAAATGCATACCTAATTCAGTAATCGTAGCCGTTCCAATCCCGATACTTATAAAATCAAGATCAGATGTTTTTACTGGCTGAATATATTTTTTAGCACCCGACGTCCATAGTTCATAAAGCTCAGGTTTGTAGCCTGTAGGCTCCGTAAAGGCACTCCTACAATTATTTTTTATCCATTCTTCTCTACCTGCCTTAGGAATTGACTCTATGGCATGCATCGTCTTGGTCTTCCATTGCATCATTTGTCGAATGAATTCTGTTTCACTACAAGATTGTTGCACTATTTGGTTATATACTTTTTTACGTTCGTCGTCAATAAAGGCGTGTATATCATTTACGGGAGTCATTCTATCCGTGTTAAAGTAGCATCTTATAACTTTTAAGGTAGGATCATAAAATCCATCTCCGGAATCGTAGCACCCAGCTGGAATCGTCATTGGAGGTCGTAAGTTAGTTTTGTTTTCTTGGTCAGCTGGTTGTAGCTCCGACGCAATCTCGCACTGAAACCGTCTATCAGGCATTCTACAATATTCCTCGCTAAAAATAGTGTCGTCTTTGTTTACGAAACATGCTCCCGGCGAGAGCTTTCCATTTTTCCAAAATCCTTCCAGTCGTTGCCCGTTAGGGTAAGTTAAGATTCCGCTGCCGTGGAACTCGCCGTTCCTATTAAAGTGTCCATCATAAATAGCTCCGTGAGGATACTTGTATACGCCTTTCCCCGCGATCCCCAATCTATTCCACTGGCCTAAATATTTGCTTCCCGTAGCAAATTTCCACATGTGCTGCGAATCGCTTCTTTCCATCGGCGTCACAACGACAGCTCCACAATAAGTCGTACAAACAGAAAATGATCTTTCCTGTTGTAATAATGGTTGTTCGTCCAAGGTAAGTTCCTGGGGTAAAAAACTGGACCTCCTTTGTGTTTGTTCATTATTGAAATCAATTAGTATCGATGAATCGACTATGGATGAAGTTTTCGTGTTGTTTCTTACACGTACATAATTTTTCTCGGTTACTGAAGATCCAAGCATATCGAATAAGTAGTTTGATATCCCTCCGTTCAGAAATTCAATTTTAATTATATGCTGCCTCCTCCTCACTCATAAGATAACGAATTAATTTTACACCAGAGACCCTTTGTACCACCCCAAAGGTTGTTGCGGCGATTATATTTTCATGTAATTTCGCGAAGAAAAAATATATTATCGGATTTTTCTCATTTGACACATTATTGGTCAATGAACCTTGAAAACGTCAAAAGTACCAGTAATATTGTTATTGTAGAATAAAAGCTATATAAGTACAGGGTGTTAGGTCTGCTGGCGCAACATACCGACGTCAATGTCTTGTCAAAATTTGACAAGCAAAACTAATTAAACTACAATAATTTCGTTGAATTCCGCCCCGCTGACTTCAAGACGCCGCCTGGGGTGGACCGCACACCTCGGAGACGCCCTTCCACCCAGATACGCCAAAGTACAGTTGACATATAAATTCGTACACTCCACCCATACATAACTCAATTATTACAACAAAATTGGGTGAAACTGGTTTCTCACCTTGCTGCTTATACCTGGATAGAACACCAGCTATATACATAGCTGTAAATTATTGCATGTACGATGTTTTACCATAAGTAATAATGGTTATTTCTAAATATTATTGTGTTTGAATTACAGCCGCGAAATAAGAAAATTATAAAATAATACCAGGAAAACTACAAAACTATAAAACCAAAATGGTAAATTTATTAACAAACAACAAACAAAATACTATAATATTAAATTGCTGCGCCATTGGATTCTAACACTAATCGTAATCTTCTTGGCATTGACAAAATAATACTTCTGGTATAATCCGGAGTTAGCCCTTCCCAAATTTCTTCTATTTTATCAAATAACTCTATTTCATTCTGTGGTTTAAAATTTTTTTGTACATTTTTTTACCATCAATCCCCAAACATTTTCAATTGCATTTAAATCAGGACTTCTTGAGCACCAAAGGCAGACATGTTACGTTGTTTTGTCCAAACTACATAGTTTACTATATTTCTTGCAAGTATGCACAGGGCAGTTATCCTGCTGAAATATAAAGTTATTTCCTTCACAAACTATCGCGGCAGAAAAACATTTTCCAAAATCTGAAGATATACATATACAGGGTCCTGCAATAGTGCGTCAAGCTTCCATAGCTCCTATACGAATTTAGTTAGGAATTTCATTTATATGCTAACTTATACTGTATCATACGGGGTACTTCAGGAAAATATTTTTTCATATACAGGGTAGCCCAAAAAAGTGTGGTCATAAAAAGTTGTAATTTTTTTAATGGAACACCCTGTATATTTTTACATTTTCAAACTCCACATAAAATTATAATTATTTTTTATTAAATGCATTATTAGTCTATACTTTATAGTTTCCGAGATATTGACTTTCGAAAGGTGACATTTTTGAACTTTGACAACTTCTAACTTTCTAACAGTACGTCTTAGAGCAAAACGGCTTACATGTCCCTATCTTCAATTTTTATTATCTTCCCAAAAAATCAACTTCCGGTTAAACCGGATGTAACTCGAACGCAGGAAATATTGTTGTTCCGGTTTAACTGGAAGTTGATTTGTTTGGGAAGATAATAAAAATTGAAGATAGGGACATGTAAGCCGTTTTGCTCTAAGACGTACTGTTAGAAAGTTAGAAGCTGTCAAAGTTCAAAAATGTCACTTTTCGAGAGTCAATATCTCGGAAACTATGAAGTATAGGCTAATAATGCATTTAATAAAAAATAATTATAATTTTATGTGGAATTTAAAAATGTTAAAATATACAGGGTGTTCCATTTAAAAAAATTACAACTTTTTATGACCACACTTTTTTGGGCCATCCTGTATATGAGAAAATATTTTCCTGAAGTACCCCGTATGATACAGTATAAGTTAGCGTATGAATGAAATTCCTAACTAAATTCGTATAGGAGCTATGGAAGCCTGACGCACTATTGCAGGACCCTGTATATGTATATTACTGTTTATAGTGTTCCACCAATATTCCAGCATACACCTGCACCGTAAACACTTATCCATGCCCACGCATTAACGGAGAAACGTCCACTGGTTTGCTTTTTTTGAGTATACTTCTAATCATATCGGGAATTTGGTGGTCTATATACTCGAATCCTTCCATTATATGTAGGCTGAAAAGTTTTCTCATCGGAAAAGATAACATTTTGCCAAAAAAAAATAATTTTCTGGTAAATATTGCATAGCAAACCCAATTCTTTGTTCCTTATCAATATTTTTTAAAAACGGTTTGGATGCAGCTGCTCGATTTCTTAATTCGGAACATTGTCTTACTCGGCGTTGCGCAGTTCTCGATGAAGCAGGGAATCCTGTTATGTGCGTAGCGGATACTGCAGTTTCAAATGGATTTTGCCTTAAATACTCCATCAAATTTCGGTCTTCTTCTTTTGATGATTTTCTATTTAAATCAGACCCAACAGACCTTTCAAGTGTTTGATGATAGCGCCATTTTTTTACAATTCCTTGAACAGTACTTCTAGGTAGGTACTCTAAAATGATCAGCTATTTTTCCATAAGACCACCTTATTTCTACTAAACATATTATTCGTGCTTTTTCAATAATGCTTAAATGAGGCATTTTTAAATCAAATAAGATAATGACAATACTTTTGACAGAATGATATAATAACAATTAACACGTTCCAAAGGTAAAAAAGTTGCATTTACAGTGGCACAATCAAGACAATCAAACAACAACCTGGTGACATCTCTGTCGCTTCATCAAAACTAGAATTTGGGGCGACATCTACCGTTTAAAATGTAATATTCCAGAGTAAGCGATTTCTATTATCCAGAGTCCGAAAAACCATGACTCTGAAACAATTTTTAACAATCCTATCCTAAGTTATAGAAATTTGGTATCTAAATGTTAGTATTCACCTGGGTAGCTATTACACTTTTAGGCGAATTGTAAATTTACATTAGCAAAGTTTTTGCATAAAATTTCTTCCAGAGTTTATTGACAAACCTGTTCAGGAACTTTGGATAATTTGTGTGGAACCAGAAAACTGACAAGTCTATATAAAGCGAAATTATAAAAAAAAATAATTCTCTTTTTAAAACGTATGCCAACCAATATAGGTTCTCTCGGCAAAGCAGTTAAAAAAAATAGTACTCTTTGGTCCTGAAAGCATTTAAATTTCCTAAAAAACAAGACATGATTTACTAAGGGCAGTTTATATTACACTAGCTATAGAAATATTTTTTTTAAAATATAAAAATAAAAAGTTTTAACAATTTTCAAAATAATAATAGAAAAACACAAAACAAGCAGTTTTCTATGTTTTCGAACAGTAACATTCATTTTAAACACCCTGTACATGGTTCTATATTTTCATTTGATTAAATTAAATGGAATTTATATAATATATTTACAATTTATTATTTCTTGCACACTTTATTTAATGCTTCCTTTATTAATTTTTTTCAATAACTTATAAACTACATAAACAAAATCGTAGAGGTAAGAACGACTCAAAAGTCTAAAGATTATAAAAAATGTAATACCATATAATAAAAATGATTAAATTAAAATTTTCCAAAATGAAAGTAAAAAGCAATGTAAAGAAAACGAAATTGAAACATACAGTGAGGACCCAAAGTCCGCCCCCCCCCCCCCCCCTCTAACTTCTTAACCGTTCGGTATATTTTAATGAAATTTTGAACGATAATATTTGAGCAAGTCTTGCACTTTTTGACATACCAATGACAGCTTTAAATGTCAAGATGACAGCTGGGTCCGCTTTTGGAATATTTTTTTAAATGGAACACCCTGTATATTTTTACATTTTTAAATTCCACATAAAATTATAATTATTTTTTATTAAATGCATTATTAGTCTATACTTCATAGTTTCCGAGATATTGACTCTCGAAAAGTGACATTTTTGAACTTTGACAGCTTATAACCTTCTAACAGTACGTCTTAGAGCAAAACGGCTTACATGTCCCTATCTTCAATTTTTATTATCTTCCCAAAAAAATCAACTTCCAGTTAAACCGGAACAACTATATTTCCTGCTTTCGAGTTGCATCCGGTTTAACCGGAAGTTGATTTTTTTGGGAAGATAATAAAAATTGAAGATAGAGACATGTAAGCCGTTTTGCTCTAAGACGTACTGTTAGAAGGTTATAAGCTGCCAAAATTCAAAAACGTCACTTTTCGAGAGTCAATATCTCGGAAACTATGAAGTATAGACTAATAATGCATTTAATAAAAAAATAATTATAATTTTATGTGGAATTTAAAAATGTTAAAATATACAGGGTGTTCCATTTAAAAAATATTCCAAAAGCGGACCCAGCTGTCATCTTGACATTTAAAGCTGTCATTGGTATGTCAAAAAGTGCAAGACTTGCTCAAATATTATCGTTCAAAATTTCATTAAAATATACCGAACGGTTTAGAAGTTAGAGGGGGGGGCGGACTTTAGGTCTTCACTGTATAAACATTATATACCTACAGGGTGTTCAAAAATTAAGATCTACAACTTATAATTTTTTTAATGGGATCCATATTTTAGATTTTTAGGAACCAACCTTGGTCAAGTTGCTTTACCGCTTCCTATAACGCCAAACCGTTCTATATTTATGTTAAGACGTACAATATTACTTTTGGTTGGTCTCTACAGTTCAAACATGCCATAAACTAATAGGGTTTCCCATTAAAAAAAAAACATTACTGTCGTGAATCTTACTCTCTGGACACTCTGTATATTTCACAATATTAAAATATACACCTCAGGATCCCCGACAATATTTCTATATACAACTTTTGTTCGTATTTCTAAACACAACGGAATTATTTTTGTCGCAATGAGAGACCCGTTATTCGGTCTGTAAGGTGGTATTTTGCTGACGCAATCGGTTGCCGCGGCTGTACTGGTTTAATGCAATTTATACCGGATAGGGGCGGATCCAGGATTTTCTACAGGGGGGGGGGGGGATATAAGGCCTTGATGTTAAGTTAATGGGAAAGCCAATATTTGAGGGTAACAAAATTTACATGGGATTTCTCATTACCAATTGCCAATCTGATGGTTCACCACCCGGCATAAAAATGTTGCTGCTCCAGAACATTGACATAATTGCCAAAAAAAAAACAATTTTACAGGAGGTCAAAAACAATATTAGTTTATTGTTTAAATATATTTGAAGGAGAAGGAATAAAAATTATGTTTTCAAATGAAAACGATTTAACAGTACTTTAACAGCACTTTAAGGATCACTAATTAAAAATAGTTATTAAAATTGGTGGTGAATTTTGTAATTACATCGTTATACAGGGTGTTTCAATAAGGGTGACTACCGGCCATATCTCGGAAACTACTAAGCATAGAAACTTGAGAAAAAAAAATTATGATTAAAGCGGTCATGAGAAAATTCTGGAAATTATTGTTAAGTTATTAAATTCGCCGCAAGAGGGCACAATTAAACTTTTTTTTTTAATTCTAAATTTCTCCGAAAATTCCCATATTAAGGTATAACTCTAATTACATCATCGAAAAGCTTAAGACAATTCTGCATCATTTTGGTTTAAGGCTCGTTGGCGTACGAAAATTCAAATCATACGGTATAACTATGACATCATAATCGGAAAGTAGATGAAATTTCCAAGAAAATATGTGAAGACCGCAGTTCGATATCCTTGTTCGTTTCAGAGTTATCGCCAAAATATTAATTTTTAATACAAATTGCCCCCTCTAGCAATTTTATTAGAAACTACCGTGTACCATTGGATACAACAATTGAAGGTACTTACCTTTCTCTTCCAAACAAGATTAAGTTTAGTAAAATCGGATAAGTCGTTTAGAATTTACAGCAATTTTAATGATTGCACTTTCACTTGATAAGAGTGGGAGAAGCTATTGAAAGTGTAAACATTAAAATCGCTGTAACTTCTAAACGACTTATCCGATTTTACTAAATTTAAGCTTGTTTGGAAGTACCTTCAGTTGTTGTATCCAATGGTATACGATAGTTTCTAATAAAATTGCTAGAGGGCGCTATTTGTATTAATAATTATTATTTTGGCAATAACTCTGAAACGAATAAGGATATCGAACTGCGGTCTTCACATATTTTCTTGCAAATTTCATCTACTTTCCGATTATGATGTCATAGTTATACCGTATGATTTGAATTTTCGGGATAAAATCGAAAAAACTGTTATTATTACAAATTGCGCTCTCTAGCAATTTTATTAAACACTATCGTGTACTGTTGGATACGGCAATTGAAGATACTTACCTTTCCCTTCCAAACAAGCTTAAATTTAGTAAAATCGGATAAGTCGTTTAGAAGTTACAGCGATTTTAATGTTTACACATTCAATAGCTTCCCCCACTCTTATCAAGATCGGTACGCCAACGGGCCTTAAACCAAAATGATGCAGAATTATCTAAGCTTTTCGATGATGTTATCAGAGTTATACCTTAATATGGGAATTCGAAAAAATTTAGAATTAAAAAAAAAAATTTAATTGTGCCCTTTTGCGGCGAAATTAGGAACTTTCACCCTTAATGAAACATCCTGTATCTCCAAAATGAAACACGATAAATCTCAGTTGTGTCAATACATAGTTATCAAGTCGAGAAAGACGCAAATAACACTTACTCGTTATTTCTCCTAAAGAAAGTGCAGTGACATACACTCCGACACTAGGAAACTGCACTTACGGCATTATTGAGGCGATTTCATTAGAAAATATTTCGCACAAGTGATGGATGCGTCGGTGTTGTTCCAGAAAGTTAGCGCAAAGGAGAATAATGGAATAACGACGTAACTAGCATCTAGCGGTCAAATTTTGTACTAAAAGTGTGGCAATTTTTAACCAAATAAAATGGGAGTTTTATTTATTTCTTGTGTAGTTAACTCGGTTTTAGAAAAAATTGCATTTACGTCGATATTGTTCCGAAGCAGCGATATACAAATTGCCTTAAACTAGCAACGCGATCGACAGTCGGGAAAACCGATCGCGCCAGCGAAAGTGCACCTTTAGAGCTTCAGTAGAATATGCCAGGACGGGAAAATAACATACAAGGGGTTGGAAGCCAAGGGGGTTAAGTAGCACTTTTCGACAAATTGAGTTAAATGCATAAATGAAAACTAGATAATACGTACTCAAATGAACTTCCCTGCAAAAAATCAAAGCTAGCATTCAAATTGCTATATAAAGTTAAAATTGGCTCTCCCATTCAACCACAGAAATTTGCTAATCTTATGAAGAACCTAATATGCCCTTTGCTCCTAGGTCTATTAAGTGCATAATCAAAAAACCTTGTACCAAAAACCACCCAAAGGTTTTATTATAGGTCCTCACAAAATTACTTCCCCCTCATTCCGTAAGGATTAGTCAGGATTAGTCATAGTCCTTACTGACTGATATTAAAGAAAAACTTGTTAATAATTAATTAAATTACCTACAATAATTTCACCGAGTAGTAGAAACTTAGCTTATTAATAATAAATAGATCTATTTACAAAAGAAAAGCAAACTATTATGACAAACAGGGTAAATATATACAAATTAAAATTGATATTTTTATATACACACCTAAACTAAGTGATATAGCTTAATAACTATTTAAATTAGGAGTACTGGTATTCTGTAAAAACTTAGACGAGGTAAAGGAGAGGACGCGGCATCATAAACTTGCGATTGTGACCAGAATTTACCAGATGGCACCAAGAAAATGGCAGTTTGCAAAAATATTGGGTCTACCATTTATTACCTGTGAAGCTTATTCCTGGCTCCTTTCGATCGCTACGACTTTTGCACCCGTAAGATGAACAAACGACCATTTTATTCAAAGATAAATACTACTATGTTTCATTCCCTTTTCAATCAAAAACACGAAAAACCCGCTTGGTGACAATCGAATGTTTGGCACCAGAATAATGGCCGCCTATCGAATTTTTGGTCACACTTTGCTTCTGTCGCGGTAGATGCGCATGCCGCGTCCCCTCCTTTACCTCGTCTAAGTGTAAAAATAAGACATAGAGTAATATGCACAATATTTGCGGAGGACACGAGCAAAAATCCCTAAATTTACTTTTGAATCGTCTCGAGAAAACGACACGTATAAAGGAAAGAAAATAATGGTGATTTATGGTGACATCAGCAACTTTTTTTGAATATTGATTCAACGTTCACTTCTTCTTGCACGAAAGGCCATAACTTTAGGCCACGTTTTTAGAGAGATATTGGTCAATATTTTTAGATTGTTGTATGTAAAATTAGTAGGAATCTGTATCTACTAGGTTTTTGCATGTATGCTCCTTATGTAATGGGGGTTCAAATATTTGCACTTAATATTTTTAGCGAGATACCGTGTTATCAGTTTACAGAATATCGGTTCGTTTTTGCGACTGGCAATAGGGGAAGGTGTTATGACGGGTGCCAAAGACGTAACACAAATCTGTGACAGCGTACCTATTTTTAAGACGTAATTGGTCGATTAGCCGTTATGTATATTTACGCAATCATATTTACGTCTATGGTAACTAGGTGTTTAAAGTTCGCCTGTAATTATTTTTTAAGGTTATGTCAAACATGTTTACCGTTGTTAATAGATTACTGATGCTACTATTATGGAGGGCTTTAGAAAGGAGTCCGATCGAAAATGGCTGTTCTTTAAATTTACGTCCCTGTTTAGTAGTTAGTTCGCTGTTTCCCGGTCGCGGCGCAGTGATCGTAAAGTGTTTGACTTTTTACAGGTTTTGATAGACGTCAGCGGTATTTTTATCCAATAATTAATAAAATAAGCTTTATTAGATATAATATATACATATCTCAGCCTGTAGAGGGTTTTAGTTAACTAAATTCAATAAAACAGTTGATTATCCCATAGGAACCCATGCATTTTACAGATTTAAAGAAACACATGCGCCCCTGACGGCCATTTTTAAAGCTGCTTTACCGATCCAAAACTTTGCCCGAAACCAATGTATTGCGATCGGACTCCTAACCTAAAGCCCTCCATAGCTACTATGGAGCTAAAATTAATTTACAAGGGGAATGATTACCTAGAAATGGTTTCTACTCTGCCATTCATGTGACTTTCTCAATATTAGGTAGACAATATCACCCGAGTACTATAATTATTATTACTAAATACAGGGTGTTATTTAAGTATGTAGCCAAACTACAAGGGTTTTAAGAAGAAAAGTTCATATAAACATGAGTCCGAAAATGCATAGTTTTTACGATACCGGGTGTCAATGTTCGTAAATATCTCAACACTCTTTTATTCGATTTTGTTAAAATTTGGCAATTCTGTTTGTAATAACAAGAGGATACTTTTAACGTCAATTAGATTAAAATTATTAAGTCCAGTGGCGTCCCGGAAAACAGTCTAACTAATATTTTTGTCAAAAAAATTGCGCGCCACTAACTTTTTTTAAATTATGTATTTTTTTCGAATTAAGCAACTACAAATACAACTATTTTATCTCCTGAGTTTTTTTCATAGCTTGCCTTGTTTTCGAGAAAAAAAATAAAAATCACTTTTTTGCATGTCCCCGGGATAATAAGAGAAAAAAATTTAAACTACTTACCAAACTATTTAGCAATTAAAATTACACGAAAGTCCTCTTTTGAATTTTTTCGCACAGATTAAAACTGTTTTCGATAAAAGAAATTAACATAAAATAATCGCATAACGTAATAATTTGTTAATGCAATGACGAAACTTATAATAGTTGCTTATTATTATTATTTTATGTTAATTTCTTTTATCGAAAACAGTTTTAATCTGTGCGAAAAAATTCAAAAGAGGACTTTCGTGTAATTTTAATTGCTTAATAGTTTGGTAAGTAGTTTAAATTTTTACTCTTATTGTCCCGACATGCAATAAAGTGGTTTTTATTTTTTTTTTCTCGAAAACAAAGCAAGATATGAAAAAACTCAGGAGATAAAATAGTTGTATTTGTAGTTGCTTAATTCGAAAAAAATACATAATTTTAAAAAAGTTAGTGGCGCGCAATTTTTTTTGTCAAAAATATTAGTTAGACTGTCTTCCGGGATGTCACTGTACTTAATAATTTTAATCTAATTGACGCTAAAATTATCCTCTTGTTATTACAAACAGAATTGCCAAATTTCAACAAAATCGAATAAAAGAGTATTGAGATATTTACGAACGTCCGATTTTTTTTTAAAGTTTGACACACTGTATTGTAAAAACTATACATTTTTGGACCCATTTTTACTAAACTTTTTTTCTTAAAATCACTTAAAGAAGCACCCCTTGGAGTTTCGCCACATACTTAAATAACACCCTGTATATCTTCAGCCAAGCACAGAAGTTCGCACAGTGCCAATTTTTATCCACCGTTTAAAATAATAACCTGACTTCTGGGATGTACCGATTAACCGCAGTGGTTTTAGCGATAATCTCACATTATAGCCGAAAAGTGTGACGATGTTGCGCAGCTATTATAGGCGATTATTAACGGTATCTCGCTAAAAATTAAATTTTTATTGGTTTCTAACTGACACTTAAAGCGATTTAGCTGTCTGTTTGATGTAATAGGTAAATGACACGAGTGGAAAAATACGATTTTCTTTAAATCCTCAACAAAATCAAGCTTACCCTATCGTAAGCATTAGTTATTCATTACTACTTGATTTGGTGTTGTATTATGTACAAGCTTTCACCGATTTCTATGACAAGTAGATGTAAAGTCAACGGCCAATCTTTCTTTGCATTTTGTGATTTATGTTAAACTTAACAGCCGTATTCACTAGAGCTATAAAATAAGTCCCAACTTGATACTTAACGAATTAAAAAATGACTACTGTAAGAATCAGTCAACTAAATAGTAAATAAAGGTATAGGGTTTTCACCGCATTAATAAAGAAAACGTATCTTGGTATATACAGGGTGCTACGAATTCGTGTGCGTATGGGGATCACGAAAACCTTAAAAGATACGAGGATGGGTTGAGGTAATTTGGTGAAAGAAAATTGTAAATATTGAATATACGTTCGGAGAACTTGAAGAAAATGAACAACTTTGAATTGAAATATTGATGTGTTATTTGCAGACAAAACGCTAAAATTGTTTTAAATTTCTAAAGTTTAGAAGTCCCCAAAAAAATTGACTTGACGGTGGTTACTAGTACGAACATAAAAAACTACTTTTTAAAAGATTTTTTGTTTTCTCCCCAAGTCAAAAATAAAGGCGCAAAAAATTTAAAACCAAAACTGAATTGAATATTTATAATTTCTTTTATCAAATTATTAAGCCCCAACATTAGGGTGGAGTGAAGCTATACGTGGCGAAAAAAAAAAATCTTAAAAATCGGAATAGCTGCAGAAACATGCTCCACTACTAATGCGAAAGATGGTTTCTCTAAAATAATGTTTTGAGGTGCCCCAAGAATAAAAAAAAAAAATCGATGATCATGAACAAAAAATATTAGTTTTTCAAAACGGAATAGCTGCAAAAACCTGCTTCACTACTTAACTAAGTGCTATGCAAAAGATAATTTTTGTAACATTATATTTCGAGGTGCCCCAAAAAAAACATGATTTTTATTTCTGTAATAAAATAATCAAGTTAAAAAGAAAACAAACTCTTTGGCAAATAAAAGTATAGAAACTAAAACAGACATGATAATTTAAAATAAGCATTAATTGCATAAAAAGATGGGTGTTCAATTTTCGCGAAAATTTTCTAATTTAAAAAGGATTGGGGCACCTCGAAATATAATGTTAGAAAAATTATCTTTCGCATAGCACTTAGTTAAGTAGTGAAGCAGGTTTTTGCAGCCATTCCGTTTTGAAAACCTAATATTTTTTTTTATGATCATCGATTTTTTTTATTTTAAAAATTCTTGGGGCACCTCAAAACATAATTTTAGAGAAACCATCTTTTGCATAGCTCTTAGTTAGTAGTGGAGTAGTGGAGCATGTTTTTGCAGCTATTCCGATTTGAAAACCGATTTTTTTTTTCGACACGTATAACTTCACTCCACCCTTCCCAACATAAGGAACATTGCCTCAATTTAACCACGGTCATATCTCTTACCTGTTTGTAGGCACACGAGTTTGAAACACCCTGTATATTGTAAAAATATGAATTTGCTAGATAAACTAGTAGCGATATAAAGATCTGCCAGGATTATCCTTTGGGCGTATAAGAGTAATTCGATTATTATGTCAACATTAAAGTAGCCGGTAAGAAGACAACGACCATGAAGAGTATGAAGACCCCACTATCACTGACAACATCTCGGCCAGGAAATAACTCGGACCCGGACCTGTAGAAGAGAATGGCACAGTAACCGACCAACTACCAAATCTGCATAATTATGATATTACACTACGAGTAAATTTTAAACACCTTTAGTGAATAGGGGAATAAGTATTTATTTTTTCTTCTTCAAAAGAACGATACATTAAAAAATGTCAATAAATTTCACCGAAGACTTCTTTTATAGATTATTAAAAATCACAGTTGGATTCTTTTGGTTTCTTCACAAAATAAGGTGTAAACTGTATAGGGGCCTACATCTGCAGAAGTTACATGGGCCTGGGATAGTAGGTACTATTTATAAATTTAGCAGAAAAAATTATAATCTTAACTCCATTTCACAAGAGTTATTCTCTGCTAACACACAATATATCATTTACCTTATCACGTACATATTTTAAACCTATCAGAATAAGATCAACTTGTTTTTTTTTTATACTTAAACGAAAACTTTGGCTAGTCCATCCGCGCCCGCGCTTGCTATGAAAGGTCGTGATGGATGAAAAGCCACGTCTAGAATGCTTTCGTCGAATTTCTTACGGTGTGCGGTTATTTCTTGCACACAAGTCTTGTTGTCTAAGTGCCATAAACGGATAGAACAATCGTGAGAACCTGAAAAAAAAATCATTTCTGTTGATAGGTACACAAACACCGCTATTTTAACACGATTTTATTAGCTTCACCTGTATGTTTGTTTGTTTATTTGTTTGTCCGTAAAGTGCCTTCTTTTAACCCGATTTTGACATACTTTAAAAGGTCGGATTTAATTTAAATTTTGTAGACTTATCAAGAACCGCTGACAATATAATAATCTACACGCAAAAAATTCTCCTGTCAAAATTTGACAGCTGTCAAGTATAAAACGAAGAAGCGATTTTGACGAAACAAATTATGGGGTCGTATAGTATTCGATGCGGAGACTTCGGGAAAAATAAGCAAAAAGTTCTCCTGTCAAATTTTGACAGAAAGAAAAGAGTTACGCTATGGATAAGGTGTTTTTTAAATGGAACATAGCTTTTTTTATACGATTTTTGGAACGAGTGATTTTTTTTTGTCCGTTCTGATTAAAATATTTAATATTGTGACAGCTATTTTTATTAAATTTTAATGGTTTATCCAGTATAATTTAACTTTAACCTGTTTGAAACATACACTAGGTAATAAAGGTATAATCACCTTTGAATCCTTCAAAGTCATTTCGGCAATATTATAGTAAATTTGTCAATTTTTTTGACTTTGAAGGATTTAAAGGTGATTATACCTTTATTACCTAGTGTATGTTTCAAACAGGTTAAAGTTAAATTATACTGGATAAAACAGTAAAATTTAATAAAAATAGCTGTCACAATATTAAATATTTTAATCAGAACGAACAAAAAAAAATCACTCGTTCCAAAAATCGTATAAAAAAAGCTATGTTTCATTTAAAAAACACCTTATCCATAGCGTAACTCTTTTGATTCTGGTTCAAATAAATTTTTGGTTTCATTTTTGAATTCTGCAGGAAAAAGTACATCGATTGGCTATTTTGAATTTTTCTTTAAATACAAGGAAGCTCAAAAATGAGCCCCTGTTCAGTCCTCGTTGGGAGACCCTGTACATTGACGGTGGAAAGTTGAAAAAAATACGCAAAAAATTCTCTTGTCAAAATTTGACACCTATCAATATGTCAGAATTATTACAATAACCGATAGTAATGAAACAAACGTGGGGTCGTATAGATAGATATTGTCGCTAAGAATAGAGAAAAATTTAAAAAAAAATTCTAGCCGTCAAAATAAAATTTTGACAAATTAATTTTGAAAATTTTTATCGTTTGTTCGGGTATGTATGTTTGTAACCGACTTCCTTGAACCCGATTTTGACCCACTTTAAACGGTCAGATTTAACTTAAATTTTGTACTTATCAAGAACCGCTGACAATACAATAGTCTACTAATCTAGCTCAATCTACTTAACAATAACTCAAACTAAAAAATGAAAAATAAATATAGTTTAAAAAACTAAAAAACACGCTTTAATAATTAATCAAACTAAAAAGCGGAAAATGAATATAGTTTAAAATAATTCTTGAAATTCTTAATATAGGCAGAAAATAAGAATGAACGATAAACATTACTATTATAGTGAAAAAAAAGCGTTTGTGCTATATTTTTCGTATATCGAGCATCCCACGCATTTTTCACAATAATACTAATGTTTATCGTTCATTATTATTTTCTGCCTATATTAAGAATTTCAAGAATTATTTTAAACTATATTTATTTTCCGCTTTTTAGTCTGATTAATTATTAAATCTTGTTTTTTAGTTTTTTTAAACTATATTTATTTGTTTATTTAGCGAGCACCCATCAATCACCACGGTTGGGCTGATTCAAATCACGATTTAAATCATGATTTAAATCACTTGATTTTTTTTTTAATCATGATTTAAATCACTTAGGTACTTATCACTTATTTTTTTTTTAATCATGATTTAATGATCCTATTTATTTTTAATTCAGAAAAATGAACAATATAACATATTAAAAAAAATATTTTCAAAAATCAACAGTAGGTATAATAAGTATTTATAGAACTCGCGCTTTTAAGAAATAAAAAATTAGTAGGTGTACCTATATAATACATAATATAAACTTTAGAAGCGCGTTCTGACAATATTTTGGGTATATAGAATTTAGATCTATTATATTGTCAGACAGAGATTAAAATAATTTGTATTAATTTAGAAAGAGAGAAAAATGTTAAATTTTTAATAAAATCAATAAAAAAAAATCAATAAAAATCGATTTTTGATTTTTTTTAATAAAAATCAAATTTTGCCCAACCCTGCCAATCACTGTTATTGGCGCTACATCTTCCTCTAGAAATATTTAATCCAAGTATCGTAAAACACAACAAACTCACCAGAAAGCAGATACAACCCGTTGGGATCCACCGCCAAGCTCGTCACAGCATCCAAATGAGCGACCATCGAATGGACCATTTTCCCCGTGTGATTATCCCAAAAACGTATGTGGCGATCTTCGTGGGCCGTAATGGTGAGAGGAAGAGTAGGATGACAGACGATCTAATAATAATAATAATAATAATAATAATAATAATAATAATAAAAGTTTATTCAAACATTTTTTTTTACTTTTAATGCTAATATATATTTTTTTGGATAAACTATCAATTCCGAACTCAGAAGTAAAATACTTGTATTGAGTTAACTATAATAATAAGTTAAATATAAATTTAAAGTTAGATAATAACATAATATTTATTGTAAAGAATATATTTCATAATTCAGGCACAACTAGATCATAATATAAAACGAATATGACAATATTTTATTGGTATATTTTATGTCACTATAATATACGAAGATACAATAGGTTATGTATATAATATATATATTTATTTATTTTATTCATTATTTATTAATGACGCTCTTGAATATATCTCTTGGATTAGATAATATCCAATTTTTAATTTTATTTTTATAATTATTTAACGATTTAATTATTTTAATTGACTGTGGTAGCATATCAAAAATATATGGATTTATGTTTAAATAATAGTTACGAATTTAATTAAAAACTAATACAACTTTTCTCTCTATCGAACTGAAGTAAATTAAATTATGGAGAAGACAAACCTTAAACTGTAAAAATCTTACCTTGTTAATCTGCTTGGCGTTGATATTGACGCCATCCTGACTCGACGATTCCAATCGGAGGACGGGTTTGCAGGTCTCGGCGTCAAAAATGACGCAATGTGACGATGCGAACGACGCCACTATCCGATTCGGCTCGTCTCGTACAAAATCGACACTAGACGGTATGCCGTCTTGTTCCGAAGTGAAGGTATTCAGTAACTGAATCTGGTAAAGAAGAAAATAAATACTGGGTGTTAAAAAAATGGTTTACGGCATTTTTTTTTTTTTTTAATTTTAGACATCTACGGAGCTCTGTTTTTTTCTGTTAGGCAAGTATACCCCAAGAAAAGCTGTTATCGTGTTTGATGTTAATAAAAGTTATTTGGGATTAAACCTCATCAAAACCAAATAAATTTAAAAGTAGAGACCCACCCAATTGTTTATATTTTTACAGGTTTCCTCACCTTTCCGTCCTTTTTTTCCATTTCATTGCGCCAGATTTACATATTTATCGAAAATAACTGCTTTAGCGTAATCCATAGTTATAATAAATTTATCTATTAGTAATTTATAATTCTACTACTTTGCAAATCGTCAAAGAGATTTAAAAAAATTATTTATATTGTAATTGTATCCGGCATTCTGGCAACATGCATTTTATTTAACGGGTATCGCTTACTATTCGCAATTGTGAATGAATAGAATTATTGACGGTAGGTAGTTGTTCCGACATTGCTGGTTTAGTTTAACGCAATTTAAGCAACATACCAAAAAATCGTTTCAATCGGCATTAAATGATAGTCTGGACTAAGGAGGTGCTGCATACCGCTGTTAGGTGATTTTTGTAAAAAATCTTCAGTGATAAACAACCATGGCGAAAGCATATGCAAAAATTAATTTAATTTAATTAAATGTAAATGTAGGCAAATGTGCGATAATGTCCTTTACATGTAGATTTCAAAATATTAATTTTAATTACGGCATTGATAATATGCCTCTAAAGAGAACTGATTTTCACAGGAATCTTGATGTCTATTTTGATCCTAAGTTGAGTTTTGTTGCGCATATTGATAATATTATTGCCAGCGCTTTAAAAATGCTAGTATTTATTACAAGAACTTGTCAATACTTTGAAAATGTTAACGCCATAATAACTTTATATAAATCCCTGGTGCTTACAAAACTTTAGTATGCATGCACTATTTGGGATCCTCAATCCTCAGTATGCCAATAAGACTGCTCTTTTATTTATTGAATACTTTACAAACACCATCACAATAAATAGTAGTTACATGTAAAGTCATAATTGCAAATACAAAAAATCAACAATAGGAACAACTTCAGCAACCCAAATCTATACAATAATAAACTCAAAAGAAGGAAAAGACATAAAATAAAATATAAATTTTAAATGTGCAAAACAAGTTCTCAATTTTGGAAACAGTTCAGCGTAAATTTTTGTACTATAATTTATTTCAGTTTATCCGCCAAGTGGTACAACAGATCAAAGGCTTTTGTGTAATTTGTTTAATTTTCCTTATTTAAGACTCTTAAGTATAGAAGCAGGAATTATTTTCCTATATAAAACAATTAAGAGACAAAATAGATAATAAAGAGTTCTTAGGACAGCTTCCGTTTAGAATGGGCTTAGACAATACTCGATCGGCACATGTATTTTATATCCCTGCAACGAAACAAATCTGTACAATAACTCACCGCCTCTAAGAATGTGCTCTTATTTTAATAAATATTGTGGAGACATTGACATAAATAATTTAAACTGTGAAAAATTAAAATTAAAATTTAGGAATGAACTACTTAGTTAATTAATGTAATTGCAATTGAATTGTTATAGCTAAGATAATAAGCTTTTAGAAATAAGGTTTATGTATCTATAATTAACTTGTTAAGTTGTTGATACTATAAAAAAAATGTGTAACCTCAAACAACCAAAAATTAAAGGAATGACCTAAAATAAGCTATACCCTGTAGCTCAATCATAAATAAAATAGTACATTGTGAATCTAGTAGGAAAAATAATTCGGAAGCAATTTGCATACAAAATAATTAAAAAAAAAAAACAAAAAAAAAATACAAAAAATACGAGGTAAACATACTGCGAACAAAAATGAAATAGAAGAAATGAAAGAAACAAAATTTTTCTACATACCTTACTGTGGGGCGACCACAATTTGACGGTACCATCCGCGGATGCCGACACCACTTGTTGCCTGGAATTCAACACCGCCAATCCCCAAACGGCGTCAGAGTGCCCGTGTAGGGCTGTCGCCAAAACGTCCGGTTCGAACATGTCGTACGGGTCTATGTTCGAGTTCGGAACGTTCCAACAGTTGATGACGCCATCTTGACCGCCCGAGTAACAATGGTCTCCCGAGCCGGAGACGGTCAATGAAAGTACAGCCCCTAAAAAAAATTGAACACTTTCCGATTTGTTTACAAAATTACAGGAAATGCCAAGGACTTACTATAGATGGACGAATACGTTCATTCGGAAAATATGACTCTCTTTCTACTCTATTTAAAGTATTTTTCACAATAAATGGTTGACTCCGTTTAACTACCTGGGGCGTTTTGCAAGAGCTCGGCCATAAAAATGAAAATAAACTGTCGGTCAGGGTCGGATTATAATTTGTAATTATAGCAGGTAAGTAATATTTAACTATCTTGTGCTTGCTTTTAGGATATTTCATGTCATTGAATAATATATTATTATTAACGAATTAAATATCTAAAGTCCTACCCTGTAGTGTATTTGCTTGTTGATTGTGTATAACAATGGGATTAAACCCTTAGTTTTATTGCAGTCGATACCATTTAGGGTGAAAAATACTTTACCAGTAGCTTACCTGTATGATTTCTAAAGGTGTACAATGGCTCTACATCTAGACTGGCGCTTTTCTTGGCTGGTACAGTTTTTTGTAAGTTCCATAATTTTAAAGTGTGATCTTCACTGGCTGTTATAAGAACAGGTTCTGTCGGGTGAAATGCTAATGCTCTTACCTAAAAGAATACATATTCAATGATTGGCTGTTAGCAAAAGTAAATATTACTAAAATAGTTGCAACAAATATCACAGGTAAAATGTAATTAAAAGAGTATAAATTTCGTATCACTGAATAGCTGGTCATTTAACAGATTTTAATTTAGGACTTTTATTTTTTTTAAATATTAATTCCCTTTGGGAAATGACATTTACTGCTTACCCCATCAAAATGACTTCTCAATGTATATTTGGCATTCCATGTTTTTCGAAATGCCTCTTTACTGCTCGCTATATCATACGTGCTTTCCGCATCATTGTTCACCGTTAGTTGTGCCAATTCGCCCAAACCCAATGTGGCGTCGATATTGTCCTCATCGCCGATACCAAGAGGCCTTTTCGGAACTTGCGCTATAAAAAAATGTAATCTCTACTTCTTTACTTAAATATGTTACAAAAACAACACCCACCGACTTTATGACGCGCACACATTTTTAGTCAAAATAAAACGAAATATGGTTATTTATAGAAAATATATATTTTATAAAAAAATCACTCACTAAATTTTAATCGAAATGACATTGGTAAAAAAAGGTGTAGAAAAGAATATCATGTTTCAGACTTACTCTTGTTCCATTCTGAGGGATCATTTTTTATTTCTTGTTTCTTTTCTGCTTCAGACAGCCTATTTAATTCATTAAAAACTTCTAAAGCTAAAGCATCAACATCTTCGCCTTCTGAAAACAGTAAAAATGTGTTTAATTTTATAAAAAATTCATGTCAACAAGGTGGATTATTGACCTATGACTGAAAATACGGAAATCGTGACCTGTGTAAGTTTCGGTATTCATTACCTTTTTTATTAGGCTTGACATCATCTTCCATATCAACATTAGGATCCAAATCACCATCATCACTCATGTCTTCATCATCATCCATATCAACATCGGTATTCGACAAAAAATCCAAGTTGGCCATCACAGCTGCCTCGGTATCCAACATCATCGCTTCGGCTAGAGAGCTAGGTTGCGTTTTTTTAGCTGGAGTTCTCCTCCCTGCAATTAAAACAAAATGTTAGTCGCTGTCACATGATCCGTTTTCTGTACCATTTTAAATCTCTTCAATATAGTATAATAATTTTTTTCTCTTTCTGTTTTCTCATTTTATCTCTATAACAAATGGTCTGAGATAGACAGACACACACCTAAGTGATTCCAGAAAAAATCAGTTTTAACAATTTCGATACTGAACACTAAGAACGTGTATTGAAGCTTGACTTTTTATTCTGCGACTAAAAAACGATTAATAAAATATTATTTGTTACTTTTATTAGATCTCAAATTATATAGACCACATTGACGCTACTATAACAAATTTTAAAGATACAAGATCTTACACCAAAAATTATGCTTTAAACCTGGCAAAATTTTCAAAGATTTATGTTTATCCCATATATAATCTCCAATTGATAGTGCACCTCGAATTATCTTTTAGGGATTGGTTCCATATATTTTACAATACAAATTTTAAGCCATAAAAATACTAATTTAATTTAATCTTATCTAAGTAAATTGAATTGTTATTATTAACACTAAAACCATATCTCTGTCTGCAGTATGTCTGTTCGAAAAGATTTATTTACTCTTTCATTTAAATGGAAAGGAAAAAAACTTAACTGCCTCACCATTAACAAAAAATTATGATAATATAGTATTTAAAATGTAAATAAGTAAGTATCTACAAATATTTGTTAATCTATCAAAATATTTTGGACTCATGACAAGCCGGGGCAGAAAGGAATTTAGTGTTTGGCAGCATTTTATAAAAAAGAAAGTGGTGGCCAAACTAGGTTGTGAAGCAGTATTTAAAAAGTGTGGTAAAGAATTGCAAAGTCTAGTGGACACACTAAAAAGTCATTGGGAAACCTGCAAAAGTGAAACTATTGATTTTTTTTGTTTAAAATAAGTATTTTTTTTGTAATAAAAGGGTTTTTTTAGTTTTAATTTTTTAAAGTTTAATTTTTGTAATAACCAGCTGTTCTTTTTGATTATTATAATAAAATAATAAATAATCACATAAAAATGCGTTTGGGTTTTATTTTTTCATTTTAAGTGTTAAAATTTTAAAACTCTTTTTTTTAACTTAATCATGATTTTAATCATCTCAACCCTGATTTGGTCCTTATAATACTTCTACAAAAAGGTTTATTGAAACAATCCAAACAATCCTTACCTTGAGTCTCACTAACTCTTTTATTCGATTCATTTCCGTTAATGGGCCCACCATTATGATTTTCCTCCTGATCGGCATTGTTATTATTCAGCCCCAGCAGAGCTCTTACTCTAGTAGACCTAACGTCAATAATCCTATCGGTATATCCTATCTCTTGCAAATACTGTCTCAGCAACTGCCTGCCTTGTTTCCACGTTGAGTTGGTTACGGACAAATAACCCTGGTCCTGATCGAGTTGAGATTCACCTGATTCGTCGATGACGGGAGGTTTCATGTCACCTTGTTGAAGTTCCGTTCCATATTTGAGTTTGTGGAATTTGGCTCTTTCTTGTTTCAAAGCATATTCCAGCATCTTTATACGTCGTACCAGGTCATTTTTGAGGTTCTCTTGACCTTTGCGTTCGCCTTGCAAAAAGGCTATTCGGGCCTACAAAAAAAATATATTTGGGTACATACTGATTTTTTTTAACGCGTAGGGTAGTAAAAATTGGTGACAAATTTGTAACTTTATTGGTCGCTGAAGATGAAGGATTTATTATTTTTAATAATTTGCATAAATGCTAAAGAAATCAAAATATTTTTTCAAAAATGAATAGGGTGACAAAAAAACCTTAAATAACACTGAAAAGATGAATACTTGTAGCAACACTTTTCCAAAAACAGAAACGATAAAATTTAAACGCATTTACCTAAAAAAAAACACTATGCACACAATATTTTTCCAAAGAACTGGCATAGAATTTAACATAATTGTTTCTTTTAGCGAAACCGGCAAGTAACTGAAGTTTAATCCGCCAATAAAATAAAGTTATGTACGTTTGTACATACCAATTCGATAAATCAGTGATCTCTGTTGTAAATTTGTTGAATACCCACCTAAAATTAGAAAGTGAAACGCATGTAAACATAATATTTTTCTGCACTAGGCATGAATTACTGATTTTTATATAGGTAGATAAGTTTTAAAACATTAATTTATTAATAAGAAAAAATAAATAATTCATTATAATTTTTACATGTACGTATTATTAGTTTTGGTAGAAGAGAAAGTTTCAGTAAATAGAATGTGATGTTGGTCGAAAGGCAAAAAATACAAGTAGGTACTTTATTTTGGGTGACAACTGGACTAAAATTTAAAAACACCGGGCACTATAACATTACACATGAATTTTTCATAAAACAAGAAATATCAGCATTTGGTTTGAGCACTCAAAGATATCCTGGGTGATTCATGGGGAGTGGTCTATAGTAGAAAGTTAACATTTTGGGTAGAAAATTAAAAACTGAGATTAGGTAAAGTAAAGTTAAAACAATTTCCGTTGCACGTCATACCTTCGAGTATCAGTAAATTTTAAGAAAACTTTCCCTTTAAGCGGCTTAGTATCAAAGAAGAATACATTAAGTTTCTTTTACATTCAATATCGCATGAAATTTATATATTTTTTGCCCAAATTTAATTTTCTTATGTTTCCTGACCGATTTTCAATTATCAACTGATTGATGACGTGCAACGGAAATTGTTTTGATTTAGGTATAGTAGGCTAGGTATAAAGGAATGTGCAAGAAGTTCATTCAAAAAACCCATTGGATTGGGACCATATTATGGTATATATGTTTAATATACAGGGTGTTCATTTGAAAACGTCCCACCACGGATTTTCCTGCTTTAAAATGAAAATGTGGAAAATCGCTCGGACCCGTCGATTTTTATTTCGAGGGGGACATCTTTTGCGTATATTGTCAATCTTGTTACTTCAAGCCCCTAACAGGTAGGGGGGGTAAGATCTAAATCTTAAATGGATACCCCTATTTTATATAATTTTTTTGGATTCTGCATAAAATTCTGAACATTTTTAATAAAAGCATTATTAGTCTATACTAAACAGTTTCCGAGATATTGACTCTTGAAAAATGAGATTTTTGAACTTTTCAAAAGTTTTCAGAAAAATGTTCAGAATTTTATGCAGAATTCAAAAAAATTATATAAAATAGGGGTATCCATTTAAGATTTAGATCTTACCCCCCCTCCCTCCTAGGGGCTTGAAGTAACAAGATTGACAATATATGCAAAAGATGTCCCCCTCGAAATAAAAATCGACGGGTCCGAGCGATTTTCCACATTCTCATTTTAAAGCAGGAAAATCCGTGGTGGAAAGTTTTCAAATGAACACCCTGTATATGATTTTAATGCTAATAGTACCAAAATTTCAATAAAAATACGTCTAGGACCACTAGTTTATGAGATTTTCTAATAAGCTTGTAAAAAGTATTTTAATAATTAATTATACCGTCCATATAACCAAGTACTTAACCAATACCTACCTAATATGTAATTAACTATACCTACCTTGCGACCAAAACTGATGGCAGTGGCTAACATAATATAGGGCAGTTCACAAAATGCATATGCGTCACTGCCCTGAGTTTTGGTCATGTAGTAGGTATACTATTATTTAACCTTCGATTTAACCCTTTGGTAGTATTTTGTAAAGCATGAATTAGATAAGGCAAACAAACCCTATTGTGGACAAAATGTTTATCACCAATGCAAAATCTTTGTTTGTAAGAGTGAGTACTTGTATCCTTGTTATAGGAACCATTGGTTCTCATAAATTAATGGGAAGTTTCATCTACATAAATCCGTCTCAATTAGAAAATATATAAAGTTTTGAGTCAGCCATTATAGACTATACCTGTTAAACCCTACTTATGAAGGAAAATCTTAAATCAAATATTAAAGAAATTCTTTGCTAAACAACCCTTTTCGATTACGATAACAAAATTACAAACTGGTTTATTATGCATAATATAAAGTACAATAATATACCTATATTATACCTACCTACTAAGCTGTAATTGGGCACCCCACATTCAGTTAATATGCTTGCATTTAGGGGTTGCAAAGTTACCATTTCAAAGAAAGGTGGTCAATGTTATACTGGACTATTTCATAATGAGGAAACATATAGGTAATTCACAGTAAAAACACAATAGGTTTAGAGTAGAATGTCAAATATATTTCAAATTAAATGTAGCCTTCACCAGTTATTATCGGTACCCTCCTTTCTTTATATTTAACCTTTGGGCGAGGGATAAGAGAACCACCTTTCAAAAACTTGTAGGTACACCAGTTATCAAATACATCCCAAAAGAACAATGTAAATATTACTCCTCAACACCGATTTACTCTTCCCTCTTACATAAATGTAGCAAAGGAAGTTTTTGAACATCGAAAATTGATAGTTCGAGTCTATTATTTAAAAATAAAGACTAAGTAGGTACCTACCTACACATCTCTAATATGCTAAAAACATTATACATAATTAATCATTGGATTTTTACAGTTAAGGTTCCAAAAATAGGCAACGACTATTAGGTATGGAAACAAAAAGAAATTAAAAAATTTTAATGTAATTAAAAGACAATGAACAAGGAGTTACATAGAGCGCATTAAATCAATAAATCTTTTACAAATGAGAAAATACTAATGCATTTCTTACTTGCAGTTCTGCCCGATCAACTTCCCATTGTGATCTCTCCAGTTCAAACCTGGCCCATTCATGCTGGATAAAATGCAATATCCCTGGTATAGAATAATGGGTTTTTTGTTGGGATTCCTCGTTCTGCTTATTGTTGGTCGAATTTGCAGCCTGTGATCCCATCTGACCTCCGTTTTGATTCAACGACGACGTATCTTCCATTGTTGCTGACCGAAAATCTGAATTCATAAGTCTACCATTTCTCTTCACATCGCCATTTTATATCAGCAGGATGTATCTCCTTTTTAAACTCACACAAACTTAATGGAATAACTTTACCATATGAATCCCTATAATCTATGTAATTTACAGGATAAAACGACAATTTTAATACAATTTATTCACGGAAATATGGATTTTTTAATGAAAATTTTCCCAATCAACTCCCTAACCAACCCAACATCTGGCACCTTTTTCTCTTTTCCTCAAGCCAATCTCCGTATCGATCTGTCTCTGTCACAATAATGGCGGACATGCGTTTCCGATCCATCTGAAGTGAGCGGCGAATAGCGATGTCGTCACGAGTACACTGCTCAAACAATTCGGAAGTAGAGCGTGATTTTAAAAGCGATGGAGTCTTGCTTCTTGCTATCCTATTTATCCCTTTAAATTCGTTTACAGTTGCTAAAAATAAAATAGGGAATAACTACGTTGTCATAAGAAATCAATAAAACAACATCGATTAATGTTTATACTTTGTTTAGCTGTGTAGTCACAATCACAGTTTAGGAAGAATTTTGTCACGCCCACACGTAGCTTCGGTCCGGCGTCTAACTTCACACCCTATAGATTGAACGCTCTCCCGGTGCTTTCCCACATTATTATGGGATGACACTGACAGAAACCAGGAAGAGTTTAAATGATGATTTCTATTGGTTAGAAATCATTCCTTTGAATGTCACAGCATTTTGTGTAGCAGCTTTAAATATTTTAATCGTTTTTATCATGGCTGTCTACTATAAACGCAGAATTCCCAGGCCATGGCAAAGGGTAGAAATAATAGTGGTTGAGCTTAAACACTTTATTTTTCTGTGGGTTGAGCAACAACTCCTTAGGAGTTGTTGGGTTGAGACGCCCATGGTCCGTTATTCGTTAATCAAGTCAGTTTGACAAGACGGTGACGTTAATTTATTTTCGAATTGTCAGTTTGACTAGCGAACCCCTGTCATCTCTCTAGATCCCCAACCTTACAGATTCAAAGATCAGTCAAAGCTATTTTGCCATGGTCGAACATTCATGAGTCTACTTTTAAAAATCGGAGGGCTATGGTATGGTACATTTTATCGAAGGTACCCTTTGTAAAAAAAACTAAATAATTAGTTTTCTTAATTAAAATTTATCTTATATGGACACATTTGGTTATATTTTATAACCTATGTAGATATTTACATTATAATATGAGTTCTGAGATTTTTTACTTAAATATATAATCTAATTTTATATTATAAAAATTTTTAATTATAAATAGTATCTATATAAGCATAGAGGTAATTTAGGTCTATGATATAAGTTACTACTATAAAGTCTCATCTACTGAAATGAAATATAAAAAAGTTCTGAATTGTTTTTTTAACTGAAGGAATGATATTATGTCACCTGAATCATTTTTGTTTTAAACACTATAACCTACTTTTTAACCTAATTATGTTTTTAATGAACGAAAATAATTTTTGATTAGAAACTTGTTGTGCTATAATTTACAAAAACTCCTCGCACCAGTCATTTAGGCACTGCCAGCAGTCTGTAGATTGTTTGGAATTTGCTGAACATGTATCTTTCATCCATTCTTTGAATAGTTCTTGATTTTTCTTTAGGACAAGGAATTGACCAAGTACTACATATGCCTAAAAAACAGTTTAAAATAGGTAAGTATGCAAGTAAATTTTGGAGGCTTTGGCAAACAAATCAGTCATCCTGCCACAGAATGTGAAACTAAAACTGCTTTGATAAATAAGTAAATAATAAAATAACAATAGAATATAGGAAGGGAGGCAAGTCTATCATGTTTTGGAAGGTTTTCACAAGATGGTCCTTTCCCCCATTGTATAATTTAAAATAAATTTTCTATATCAACAAAGGTATCGACTTCTTTAAAACTAAATTGGAACGGTGATACCATACCTATTTAATGAAATAATAATAATGCTAGTCCTAACCTTGTCAAACCCGGCTTGTATCAAGCGATCTCCTAAAACTCCTCCAATTCCAGCCAATTCTGTAACTGGCTTGTCCCCCATGGGTTCTGCAACGAAATTTCTATGTTTTTGAGATGTACTAGACATTTTTAGGTCTTTCTGGCACTATTTAAAAAAAACTTTTAATTTAAAATTTAACTAAAAAATCAAAGGAATCACAGCAACGCCGATGACGAATATAAAATAGGGGTGTTACAGTGGAACTGGACCTGTTCTTTTGGAATAGGTATCATCTGCCTATTCCGCGTACCTATTACCTATTACCAGGTACCTATTCCAGGTCCGTTGGCACTGTCACATGTTTGATTCTCTGGTTTCATTGTTATTCTTTTTTCAAGTTGTCAGGTACAGGTACGATATAGGGAATGGAACGGCTACAGGTTTTGCTTTAAATTCATATAATATGTTTATAATATGGCGTATTTGCAGTTGATAATTTTAAACGTTGCCGTTACAAGCACATTGCAATAATTAAAATAATCTCGCTAAATAAAAGATAAAGGGAAATAGTAATAAATAATAAATATTTCTAAAAATATTGTAATAATTTATTGGGCAACAAAATATAGCGTATTTAATGTAGGATATGCAACCAGCAATGAGGAATTAATTAAAGATGCAACATATATTTTGGATGTACCTATGCCTATTCTTCATGTTTCTTTAAATAATAGGCCTCCGTTATAATCAAATCTTCCAAAAAAGTCTGGTGCGAAAAATATTAATCTGTTACAAGAATTTATAACGAAATTTAATTCGAACAATCGGAAACTGCTGGCCACGCTGGAGTTCTAGCGGCCTTCTTTAAAAACTCGTGTCGGCCATGCAGCCGGAATAGCGCCAATCGGCGAAGCGGCGTTTAAGTTTGACCTGGAATAGTTTGGACCTGTAATAGGTATTTGGAATAGGTTCGGGTTTGGAATAGGTACAGGTCCAACTAGGTACGAAAAAAAGCTATTCCGTAACATCCCTAATATAAAATGACCACAGAGAAAAAAATTTATGACCATAACAAATTACTAACAAGAAGTCAGACACAGAAAAAGAAGGGTTTGTGTGGAATTATTGTCAGAAAAAATAGAAAAACATTTTAGTGGAGTATGCGTTATGCGTTCAAGTATAAGCTTTCCAAAACATATGAACGATAGCATCATCTCTGCGAAAATAAAATATTAATAAACTCAACGTGTAGTTTGTTTGGTCTTGGTCTATTATTTTACTACACAAGATGGTAGAACATCGAGTTGCTGTATGGAGGGTGAGGTAGAATCAAGTCTACCTCCACGGGTGTTTATCAGAAGGAGAGGTTGGATGGCGGACTTTATTGTCACCTCTTTACAATAATTATTTCCTTAGTCAGCCCGAGTTCAAATGGGCGTAAATTTGACACCGTAGGTGTGTGTGACGTTGGCATCTGTTTGTTTAATAATTAATAAATTGTAATTTTGACAAGCAGGCCCCTCAAGTGCCCTCAACTAAAATTCTTCGCTCCTGGAATTCGTCACAACACCGTTTTGCTGGGCAAGATCATGTCTACTCTTACACATCCTAAAGGGCCATGCAATGGGAGGAACGGCGGTGACGAGTGACGATGAGAACATACGAACTTACTTAACCTAACTATTTATTGTCAAAATCCGAACGTCACCAAAACAAAGCTAAAATTTTTCACAAGTCATCCGCGGCTAAAATGGAAGCAATGGATGTTGTTTTACCAGAAAAGGTAAGCCCTAGTTCTAGATTTATACTTAGTTTAACCCTTGTTCCCTAATATTGTACCAGCATCTCCTACTTGTCTCCCTCTATAAGCTCTAATACCACAGGTGCACTTTTCATGTCGCTATAAGCATCTTTTTTTCGACGCGATTGAAACACGATCTGTCCTTAGGATGAAGGTAGTCCTTCAGATAACAACAAACAGACCCTACAAGATGATACCGAGGACTTGTACACAAAGTACAAAAAACTACAGCAAATGCTCGAATTTCTTGAAGTCCAAGAAGAATACATTAAAGACGAACAGAGAAATCTGAAAAAGGAGTATTTACATGCTCAGGAGGAGGTCAAGAGGATTCAGTCTGTTCCATTGGTTATAGGACAGTTTTTGGAAGCTGTAGATCAAAATACTGGTATGTAAAAAGTAGCCCCTCCCCTACACTACAACGATCCACCCATAATAAAATTTGTGTTGAAAACAAAATCCTTGAAATATCAATTTTTACTTGTATTAAATAAAATCTTTTTAAGGCATTGTTGGTTCCACCACCGGTTCTAATTACTACGTAAGAATTCTCTCTACTATTGACAGAGAACTTTTAAAACCCAGTGCTAGTGTTGCTTTACACAAACACAGTAATGCCCTAGTTGATGTTCTGCCTCCAGAGGCTGACTCTTCTATAAGCATGTTACAGGCTGATGAAAAACCAGATGTTAGCTACAGTGATATTGGTAAAAAAAGTTTTGTAATAAGTTATTTATTTAACTAGCTAGATACCATGTGTTTTTCTTATTATATATATTTATATAAACTTATTTGCACATTTTTAGGTGGTATGGATATGCAAAAGCAAGAAATCAGAGAAGCAGTTGAACTACCTTTAACTCATTTTGAGCTGTACAAGCAGATTGGTATTGACCCACCCAGAGGAGTGCTGATGTATGGTCCACCCGGTTGTGGAAAAACTATGTTAGCCAAAGCAGTGGCTCATCACACAACTGGTAAGAATTCCCTTATTTCTTGTCAAAAATACATTAAATCTGTTTGAACAAAGTTTTAAGTGTTTTAGTAAATCTCCACTTTAAAGTGTTTTTGTGTTTATATCCATTCCATGTTTCAATTATTAATTGTTTTTTTTTAGCTGCTTTCATTAGAGTAGTTGGATCCGAGTTTGTTCAAAAGTATTTGGGAGAGGGGCCCAGAATGGTGAGAGATGTCTTTCGTCTAGCTAAAGAGAACTCACCAGCCATAATTTTTATTGATGAGATTGATGCTATTGCTACAAAACGTTTTGATGCTCAAACTGGTGCTGATCGTGAAGTCCAGAGGATCTTACTGGAATTGTTAAATCAAATGGATGGGTTTGATCAGACTACTAATGTTAAGGTAAAATTTATTGTTGCACAGTCCAGTGATGGTTCAATTTTAAACTAAATATGTTTATTTTTCTTTAATGCATTTAAAAAAAAGAATTTATAATAGCAACAAATTTGTAGGTCATTATGGCAACTAACAGAGCTGATACTCTGGACCCTGCTCTTCTTAGACCTGGCCGTTTAGACAGAAAAATTGAGTTCCCTTTGCCAGATAGAAGGCAAAAAAGATTGGTTTTCAGCACTATCACATCAAGAATGAACTTGTCTGAAGAGGTAAGACATTTTTGTTATCACAGAAGTAGGAACTTCTCATTATCACTGTAAATAAATAAGTTTTTGTCATACAGGGCTTCCATTTTTTTTAAAACTTATTCATGTCTACAAATTTTGACATGGGACTTTAGGTCATACACACCCAAATCAGTGATTTTGTTTTGCAAACATGGATAGGTACTATGAATTTTTTTTTTGTAGGTTGATCTAGAAGATTATGTTGCAAGACCAGACAAAATTTCTGGGGCAGACATAAACGCTATCTGTCAAGAAGCTGGTATGCATGCAGTTAGAGAAAACCGTTACATTGTTCTGCCAAAAGATTTTGAAAAGGGATACAAAAATAACATCAAAAAGGATGAGAGTGAACACGAGTTTTATAAATAGATCGTCATTTTGTCTTTTGATTTAATAATTTGCTAATTGTCTATTTAAGGATGAAAAAAATTTGAAAAAGTAATAAATATGTTTAAATCAATTTCATCTTTTTCCCACTCGAGTTTATTTTATGCTACAATAGAATTTTAATAGAATAATGAAAAGATAACGACTTCTTTAGGTAAGTATAAAAAAAAAAACATTTTTATATAAATAGACGGTTTTTTCTATTAAGTAAAAATATAATAAAACTAAAAACCATCATGCTGCTACGCATTTTCACTGTTATCATTCGCATTTATCCTTAAAACTACAGGCACACTGGTACAAGGCAATATGGCCAATTCGGTTACTACGGCAGTGACCAAATCGGGAGGTGTAACATCATAAAGCAAGTTTAGAATGTTGGGTCTATTGCTTTCTTTTAGGGAAGCCAGAGGGCTTGGTGCGGCGGAGGTATCTAGAGAGAGAAGCAAGTCTGGGTCGCCTAAAAAAAAATTAAAATGAAATTAACGTTTGTAAAGGGTGGTTTCCTTAGACTTACCAATTTCATTGCAAACAAATGAATCTGTTTGAACTCTTTCACTAAATTTGTACGTTTCACAACAAACTAATACTGGTTTATTGTATGCTTGAGCTACTAGTGCTACCTGAGCCGTACCTGTAAGGAAATAAATTAAACTGGAAACCATGTGACTTAATTAAGTAGCTCCCATAGGCCTATTTTACTAAATTTATCAAATGTTATAAAAATCAAAATTTGTTTTTACCTATCCTGGACATAACACTTCCATTTGATAACAAAGCATGGGCTCCCAACAACACCTTTGTAGTATGAATCATAACTGAACTTAATGCATTAATAAGAACATAAGTGCACTTGATTCCAGAACTTATAAGTCTTCTGAGCATTTCCCTGCCTTCTAGCAGGGGCCTACTGTCAACTATAATAACTGAGAACTTTTTTCCATCCTGGTTGGCTTCTAAGAGTATTTTTTTAACAAGAGATGAGCTAGAATATTAAAAATTAATGTTTATTCAGACAAACTACACAAAAGTGCTCGACATATTGCCTTTACTTACCATCCATATATTAAAATTACATCATCATTTACAATTTTTTTATTGACCTTCATACATATGGCATCCCATGCCTTTTTCATGTCATTACTTATGTATAAATCTATATTGTCAATTAATTTGTCTTTTTTTACATTGTCAGACAAACTTGCGTCCATATGTGTTAGCTGAAGCTTGAAATATTTTAAAGCATTGGTCATTGATACTGCAAAAGGTCTACATTCCTAAAAAATTATAATTTTACACAAAAAATTATTCAAACCTACATGGATTAAATCTGAACCCCTTTTTATATAATTCCCATAGTTGTAGTGATCTACATACCTGTAAATAGTTAGTGCATGACTGCAAAATTGCCTCAAGATAACGGCAAAATTCTTGCTTGGGGGGTACCTGTAAATCATTGATAAGAGTTCTCATAGCAGCTAATAAAGCTAAACACCTTGCGTTGGACCCCAAAATAACTTTTTCGGAGTATTGCACTCCTAATCTTACAAAAACCGGATGGACATCTTTAAAGTTTACAATTTTTGATGAGTACTCAGGATGGGGTTCTCGATATAAATGCTGGACAAGCTGAACTTGCCGAGTCTTGAGTTTCTTGACATCTAGTGTTTTCTTGACAGGAGGTTTTTTTATTTCAGTGGATTTTTGATCGACCTGTTTCTTTTCTAACGATTTTGCCTTCTCTGGGGCTTTTGGTGTCAGCTAAAAATTAAAATTATCCAAGTGGAAGTATAAACATTTGTTTATTTACATGTAATGAATTCTTACTTTAACACTCTTAACTTTTTCTTGCTCAATTTTTGCTTGCCTCTGGGCCTCTTGCTCTTCCCGACGTTTTGCCTTTTGTTCAGCCTTACTCAGGTTTCCCTTGACATCTTTTAGTTCACCAGTTTGTTTTAGTTCAGCCAGCTTTTTGTCCCATTCTTGCTTTCGTAACTGCTTCTCAGTTAATAATTTATCATTTACAGACCCGTCTGAGGAGGCAGTGATAGGGTTTTGTTCATTTTGAAGCTTATTCTTGGTTTTTTTATCCTTTGGAGGTTTGGCAATTTTCTGCGTTGCATCAGCAATGTCTACAAAATACAATGAGTGTGAAATGCTTACTAAAAAAGGTACAAGCCAAATTTACCTTGTTTCGCTTCGTTTTGAATCATTTTATAAATTTTTTAATTGAAATCTTCGAAAAATATGTTTCTTTATTTATAACATAACCTAGTTTTTCTAAAATATAAAATATGTCTAATTTAAATAGGAAATTTTTATCAACTAGGCAGCAGGAGATTTTCGCTTTTTAGGATACGTCTAATTAATTGTTCATTTATAGAATCCTTCTGTGCCAAAATTGATTAGTTTTATAATTTACACTATTGATGTACAGATGGCGGCCCACTTATTATCTACTTTTATCAACAAGTAAACACAAAAGATGATGACTGATGACACTGACAGCTATAATACGAGCAAACCTCAACAAAAGTGTTTTAGTGTTTACTTTCTGCTATAAAATAAACAAAACCGTTTTTTATTTGAACGTTTGTTGACAAATTTATTCGTTATCGTGTGAAAACGCCGCCCAGTTTCCCACTTGTCGATCGATTCGCGATTTAGTTATTTGAAATGAATCGCTGTTGTGCTTTTGATGAATAACCTCAATAGTTGTTTAACTTGGATTGTTTTGCACGATCGGAAGATAGAAGTAAAATGGGAAAAGCTGACCAAATCAGGGATAATGTGCCTGGACTTTCGCCCCAAACGGAGGCTAGCAAATTATTGGAACAGGCCTTGATGCAGATGGATGGTATTATATCAGGTAGGTAACTAGCAACTATCCTCGTTTCCCACTTAATCTGTTGTCGTCATTTTAACTGAATAGAAAGATTAAACGCTGTAGATTAGATATAAAATCAGTTTTATGCTAAGTCAGCTAAGTATTTTGGCATTTGAAATGTGAAAAAGCAACTTTCCGGTTTCCTATTGAGATGTAAAATGGGACATAGCAGCACCTTACCTGGCTATTTGACAAGTAGACATGGGCTTAGGTTAGACATACAAGTACTTAAAAAATATGTCTATTGTTGCCATAATTGTTTTTACGCAGGTTGTATTGCTCCTATCAAGTCGGAGAAAAACACCATCAGACAGCCTCTTACTTGTTGATAATATTCCTTGTGTAGACCGATCGAGTGTAAACACTAAGACTCGAGAAGGGGCTACTGCTTTTGAAAATTTGATCACTTACCTACAGTGTATTCTTAACACCAAAAAAAATGTTGCAGAGAAGTTTTATGCAACAACATTTACAAAATTCCTATTTAAATTTCCAGGTCTGTATTTTAAAAAATTGACTTTATGATGGTCGTATCTAAAAAACAAAATTTCGAAATTAATAACGCCATCTTGTAGAACTAAACAATTAGGTAAGGCGCAAAAAAGTATGAAAACCAAAACTGAATTTTTCGGATATCTCCGAAGGTAGTTATTTGGAATACCTACCTCGAACCTACCTCTATTTACAATTTATTTTACTAAATTATTAAACTTGTAGCACCCTGTACACTAACTTAACAACGAGTTGTGAGTTGAATTGTTCTTTGGGCTTTATTACCATTTTGATCAAGGGAAAAAATGCCGCCATTAGTTGGACAATGAAATAAAGAGATTTTGGCAATTTATGTGACAATCTGGTTGTTTGCTGAAATAATTCATCTCATATTTCAGTGCCGTTCCGTAGATCGGAAGTTGCGCGCAAATGTCGGGAGTTTCACCAGCGGAAGTTTCCTCGTGCTTCGCGACCAACAAGTTGACGGCTTTTCAGTTGAAATTCAGTTTCGGGCTCCGCGGGAGTTTCCTTTGTAATATTTTCGGAAAATGTGATTGTTTCGCGTTTTCGGAACTTCCGGCTTTTTGAACGGATTTTTATGATTGTTAAATACCTAAGTACTTAAAAGAGGTTTCGGCATTTTTAAATTACATTTTTAAATTTTAGGTTTCTATATAAGTACAGGGTGTTCCAAATTCGAGCCTCATCATGGGGATCTCGGAAACTATGAGAGATACAGCATCGGTCAAATTGTGGCAAAGTTGCGCAATTTCGTACTGAGCAATATCGCAAAAAAATATCTGAGCTATCTTTTTTAGTTTTTGAAATTTTTGCAAAAAACTAAAATTTTGAGTTTTTGTTTTTTTAAATTGCTCGACTTATTTTATTCGCTACAGAAAAACAAGCACAATATAGTTAAGGCAACTTATTACGCTCCATATTGTGACGTTTTTAGAATTTCGTTACAACGTTTCGTTTTTGTGGAACTATTATCAACTTTAATTTTTTAAATACGGACCTGCATTTTTTATTTTATTTTTTGATAGCCCTCCTAAGCCCTGAACTCAACCATGTACCACACACTTAATTATATTTAGACGTTTTGATGTCATTATTACATCTTCAGGAATGTGATAATTATTTTTAAATACGGCCCTGGTGTTAGTTACTTAATCTTTTTACCACATACATGTAAATGGATCCGGAATTTTATACAAGTAGTTTACTAAAATTTAAATTGCGGAGGCTTACTTAGAAATGCATTCAAGAGCGCGGACACTAAACTTGTTTGAATACCTAATATAAAATAAATAAGGTTTTTACTTTTTGTTTCTGTTGTTCTTATCTTTTTAAATTTATTTCCTACATAATTTATTACTCTAAACAAAATAAACAACAGTAACATGTAAGGTGTCTAAATTAGCCAGTTTTTGCCACTCACCAAAATCCCGCTAAACGATATTTCAATCTAACAACTAACACCAGGGCCGTATTTAAAAATAATTATCACATTCCTGAAGATGTAATAATGACATCAAAACGTCTAAATATAATTAAGTGTGGTACATGGTTGAATTAAGGGCTTAAAGGGCTATCAAAAAATGAAATAAAAAATGCAGGTCCGTATTTAAAAAATTTAAGTTGATAATAGTTCCACAAAAACGAAACGTTGTAACGAAATTCTAAAATCGTCTTAATATGGAGCGTAATAAGTTGCCTTAACAATGTTGTGCTTGTTTTTCTGTAGGGGATAAAATAAGTCGAACAATTTAAAAAAACAAAAACTCAAAATTTTAGTTTTTTGCAAAAATTTCAAAAACTTAAAAAGATAGCTCAGATATTTTTTTGCAATATTGCTCAGTACGAAATTGCGCAACTTTGCCACAATTTGACCGATGCTGTATCTCTTATAGTTTCCGAGATCCCCATGATGAGGCTCGAATTTGGGACACCCTGTACAGTGTGACCATCAGTAGGTAAAGTCCGCATCATATGAGATTTTTTTTTATTAATAGCTTTATTCGAAATTTGACCTTGGCATCAAGTTCTGCTTCGATCAAGATGAAAATTAAGCAAAAAAATAGTGGTCACGTGATTCGCATTATCTGTCAAATTTTAATTTTTTTCAAAAAATAATTTAAAAGTGGGGTTATTTATGAAAATATCGAAAAAAGTTATTGAAAAAAGTTTTTTTAAATGCAGTTTCCAGCCTACATGCAAAATTAGAGTTGCATAAGATAATTTTGATTTTTTACCCACCACTAAAATTTATTTTTTCTACTACTGTATAAATAAATTAACTTTCGGGGCCCTAGCAACACGAAAGAAAACGAAAGTAAATGTTACAGTTACCTGAATATTATCCGTTGCTAGCTACGAAAGTAGGTTGCTAGCTACGAAAGTAATACTTTCGGTGCCAGGATAAAAAAATCGAACTGACAGACTCTGACAGTACTCAAATAACTAGTTGTCAACAATACTCAAATAACTAGTTGTCATGGATTATTTTACAGGTGGAAAAAAAAACTTATTTTATCATTTTAATTTGAATAAAATCAAAGTTTATTACTTAATAATATATTGATCAGAGAACAGTAGCAGAAAAAATTTAATACATTACACGATGCGAAAGCCTTTTTTTGGTGGTCGGAGGTATTAAATCACCTCGGCTTTGCCTCGGCAATTCAAAAACCTCCTCACACCAAAAAATTAACTTTCGCATCTAGTAATGTAAATAACTATTCCACTTAATGAACACTTTACTGATGACACTGTGTTCTTTTTTGTCTTTGTATTAAGGTGTATTACCTTGAGACACAAACTACGTTTTCAAAATTATGAAGTTACCTTATACAGGGTCAAAAACAAATAAACTTTGCATCACATGCGACCAAATTTGATTTTGTAGAAAAACACACATTTAATATGGCGCTACTTTAAAGAAAATGTATCTGAAATAAAGTTTTGTCAAAACTAAGAAGTTTTTTGTAGGTTGCGTTGAGTCTTATTTTGCAAAAGGGGCGCAATTTACAAAATACTTATAGGTAAAAAATCAAAATTATCTTATCCAGCTGAAATTTTGCATGTGGGCTAAAAACTGCATTTCAAATTTTTTTTTCTAATAACTTTTTTCGATATTTTTAGAAATAACCCCACTTTTGAATTATTTTGGAAAAAATTAAAATTTGACAGATAATGCGAATCACGTTACTACTATTTTTTTGCTTAATTTTCATCTCGATCGAAGCAGAACTTGATGCCAAAGTCAAATTTCGAATAAGGCTATTAATAAAAAAAATCCCATGTGATCCGGACTTTACAGGTCACACTGTATATAGGGTGATTCACTTTGAGTGGCCTCTATTAGAAAATTTCGGAAACAAGAAGGTACAGTTAGGTATAATACCTAAGGTACCTGGGTATATTATAATATAAAAAAATTATAACATTCATAGGCACCTAAGAGGGCACCTACTTCTATTTATTTTATTGTGTAAATACTTAAGTAACGAAAGGAAAGTTGAGTAACTTTAGATGTATATCCAATTTTTTGACGGCTTGTTAGTCTAGTGTCTAAAGTAACATTTTTCATCATGAAAAAACATGGGGAGAGTAATAGTTTATGCATCCTTGTAGAAAAAATATATAGGTATGCCAGTTTTGTGCATTAATGGCAAATGAAGTTCCACTTGATTGCTTTTTTACTTTTTTAATATACATTTTTAGTTCATTGTAGTAGCGTGTCGATAATTTAAAGAAATTTGGTTTCCTTTGCAACAAGTTGTAGTTTCCTAGTAGTAGTATATTATGCTATCACGTCGATAGATAAGTATTTCGGAGCTCGGAGTTTCCCTGGAGTTTCCTTTATGACTTTCCCAGAGACTACTCGTTAAAGCTTTGGTTTCCTACAAAGCGGACCGCACTAGAGCGGCCGTAATTACCAACAGTAGTGCACTGGCTTTGGACGGTGAATATTATTGGAAAGTAAACATTAAATACGGCGGCAAGAGCGCCAAGCCAAGAGCCAGTTGACAGTTCAATTTTAATACTGGCGCACCGTCAAAAATCGTGCTTGCACTATCCCAACTTAACAAAGCGACCGCTTTAGAAAATACGGTGCCGTATTTTTGCGCCGAAGCTCTGGAGGAACACACTTCGATTTGCAAGTACATAATATGCACGTTCTTTCGCGGCGAGGCTTGTCAAATTACAGCCGCTCTTTTGCGGTGCCGCTTTGTAGGAAGCCGAAGCTTAACTTTCCGAACTTTTGCGAACGTAACCTTTGATGTCTCGATTCAATATTTATACAAATTAAAGGATTTTAAGCTTTTGTTTTTATTTCTCACAGCCGATTTTTTATGTAGAGAGACACAATTGTGCACAGAGGTCGCGAAATTTTCCTGTTATTACTTTAGGTCGCTTTAAACTTATGAGCGTAAAGTTAGCACCAAAGACTTCTAATTAGAAGTCTTTGGGTAGCACCCAGTTTCCAGCTCCCGTAGTTTTCGCACAACCTATTTAACGTCGTGCGAATCTCGATTGCTCTGCTGCATGGAAATAATTTGAAAAGGATGATCTTCCTTATTGTACAGTCACCAGTAAAGTCCGCATCATATTCTGCATGGAAATAATTTGAAAAGGATGATCTTCCTTATTGTACAGTCACCAGTAAAGTCCGCATCATATGGGATTTTTTTTATTAATAACTTTATTCGATATTTGACTTTGCCATCATGTTCTGCTTCGATCGAGATGAAAATTAAGCAAAAAAATAGTAGTCACGTGATTCACATTATCTGTCAAATCTTAATTTTTTCCAAGAAATAAATCAAAAGTGGGGTTATTTCTGAAAATATCGAAAAAAGTTATTGGAAAAAGTTTTTTTAAATGCATTTTCTAGCCCAAATGCAATTTCAGCTGCATAAGATAATTTTTATTTTTTACTACGTCTTGAGTCTTATCTTGCAAAAATGGTGCAATTTACAAAATATGGGAAAAAATCAAAATTATCTTATGCAGCTGAAATTATGCATGTGGGCTAGAAACTACATTTAAAAAAATATTTTCTAATAACTTTTTTCGATATTTTCAGAAATAACCCCTTTTTTGAATTATTTCTTGGAAAAAATTAAAATTTGCGAATCACGTGACTACTATTTTTTTGCCTAATTTTCATCTCGATCGAAGCAGAACTTGATGCCAAAGTCAAATTTTGAATAAAGCTATTAATAAAAAAAAAATCCCATATGATGCGGACTTTACTGGTGACACTGCATAAGCCTAAACAATTTATTCCCCCAATTACTGACCCTAAGGGCAAGGAAAAGATTTTTTTTAAATTGGTGCAATTTTTAAGTTTAAGCTTTGAAAGTAAAATTTTCATGGGAAACTACTTAGAATGATCTACCTTATTAAGTACATACCCCCAAATAAGTTATTCCCCCCAATTAATGACACTACATGCAGGCATACGAAATTAATTTTCAAGAAAACACCAATTTCAAATTATTTACATGATTCGCACGACGTTAAATAAGTCGTGCGAAAACTGCGGGAGCTGAAAACTGGGTGCTAACGTCACGCTGATTTTAGTCTTCACGTATTATGTTTTTAAGGATTTAAATAAATGTGCGTTTTTCAATTTAAGGAAAAGAAAAACATAAATTGTAAAAATCAAAGTATACATTTTTATGAAGTAAGTAGGTACCTATCACAAAACTGAGGGCTATAATTTTGTAAAGATAAATGTGTGGAGATTAACAATACGTCATAAGCAATAGACAATAACTGTGGTTATTTGACTTTCATTATAATATCGAAAGATTTTCCTGCTAAAATTCTAACAATAGAATTATCGGCCCGGTTGGCGAACTGACCCCTTAGGGGCCCTATATCGGTGGGCCCCAGGGGATGAGCTAATGCCTACATGACGCGCTGGTGGTGGCTCAACATGTGCCACTCGGGCGGTGCTCCTCCTCAACAGAGGACAGAGGACAACGTCGTTGTCAATATAAATGGTAAGTACAACAAAAATATCATTTCTACAAAAACTCGGAGGAATAAAAGTAAGGTTTTTTGCGGACCACTCTTAGCCACCTCTAAAGCATGGCACTACTCCACTTGTGATATACTCCTCTTTGGAATGCTAATTAAACATGGTTTTCAGCGAGACCAAAATTATTGAGACAAAATTACGAGTTGTTAGCAAAATTTAAAAAAAATGTTTTAAAACTGGTTATTGCCAAATTCAAAAGAAGTGCTGAAAACATATAAACTTCAGTGTACAGGAATCCCACTCTAACGGGGTGCAGTAGAGTCTATTCAGCCAGTAAACCTGCAAGATGGCCGACATGTCATATGACAAAAGTCATTGAAAATGCAAAAATTTATTTTATTTAGCTGGAATATGACTTTTGTCATATGACATGTCGGCCATCTTGCAGGTTTACTGAGTGAATCGAGTATACCTTAATCGCGGATCGAATCATTCAAACTCCACAAAACAAGGCATAATTCAAACTCTTTATCACAAAGGAACTAACGTTTGCAACAATCCGGAAGACCTTAATATTGAAATTTCAAACATCGAAAAAGATTTAAAACAGAATGGTTACCCTGAAACCTTTGTAACCAATACCATCTCAAAACTTAAAAATCGCGAAGTAAAAACTAATACAGGAACGAAAGAGGAGCAAGCATTTCTTACAACACCTTATGTCAAGGGGATTTCTGAAAAGATTAGAAGGATAACCAAAAACTATACTATCAAAACAGCCTTTAAATCCGGAAATACGCTTATAGAAGCTTTCTTACAAAAGTGAAACCCCTCCATAGAGATAACTCAAAAAATTGTATCTATCAAATCCCGTGCGAGTGTGGGGAATCGTACATTAGAGAAACATAAAAGCCTCTTCCCGTACGAGTTAAAGAACATCTGAAACATACTCAAAGAGGTGAAACTTCGAGATCAAGTATAGCGGAACATGTATGGACCAACCAACATAATATACAGTGGTCAGAAGCCAAGGTTTTGGACAAGAAACGGCACTGGAGAAAACGAAAATTCAAAGAAGCAGCTTTCACGAATCTAAATACCCATATATTTAGTAAACCAAGTATAGATGTCAAAATCAACAGCTCAAATTTCACACTCCAATAAGCACGGTAGACGGAGTCATCAAGCTTCATTGCACATGCATAATATTTAAGACAGTAGCCTTAGAATTATAATGTAGTTTACACTTGAAAACGGTTAGAGATACTAACTAACCGAAACGTTGTGTTAAGTAACAAAATAAAGACAATGGAAGTCCGACAAGCAATTTTTTTTGATATTGCTTCATTGTCTACCACCTTCAAACAAATTTTATTCCTTAATAAATGACAAATTATGTGCTATTTTGAAAAATGTGTAGCCAAGGCCTACGTAAATCTAAATAGTTGTAAAACTGTTGTCTTTCCTTTCCTCAGTTGACCCTAACATACGTTTCGACGTTATATAAGTTACCAGTGGCCAGTGCACAGAAAATCCATTTCACTTGCAGCGTACAACGTTATTTTTGATTTATGAACAAAATTCGTTTCGGCAATGCAGTTTTCGGGTTTTACACGAACTGGATTTAAGATTGATGAAAACCCATTGCTCGTTTTAAAAGTTTCTCCCGTCGATGTTTGCAGACTGGGCAAAATTTATCAGTTACATTGAGAATTGAAATCATAAGTACAAGTTTTCCTTCCTTACCAACCTTACAAACCTAATTACACGCATCAATGTTACCATCATTTAAATTAGTCGAATTTTTTTTTCAGGATCAGGATCATTAACAGCCCATTCCCCAGACTACGGCTTCGTGACATCGCCCCCTGGAGTTCGGGAGGCAGCTAACAGTTTGGCAACAGCCCTGCAAAATACTACATCTCCTCCTGTACCGGATCCCACTATAGCTAAGGTGTTGATGCATTGGATACAGCAGGTAAGATTTACTTTCTTATAGAGTAGCCCTACGACCAAAAAAAAAAAGATCTAACTAAATCACAGTCCGATGTCCCATTAAAAAACGGCGTTCTTCGAAATTATAGTTGCAGCACAAGCAGACGTTTTTATAAAGAATGTATACCTACTAATAAAAATGTTTTTTCTCTTCCAACTCTATCCGTGGACACACGTATGTACAGGGTTCCCCATTTAAAACGAAACAGGCTAAATATCTGGTTCCACGTTAATTAAAAAAAAAAACGCTCGGACCCGTCGATTTTTATTTCGAGGGGGAAATCTTTTGCGTATATTGTCAATCTTGTTACTTCAAGCCCTTAGGAGGGAGGGGGGGGGGGGGGGGGTAAGATCTAAATCTTAAATGGATATCCCTATGTTATATAATTTTTTTGTATTCTGCATAAAATTCTAAACATTTTTTAATAAAAGCATTATTAGTCTATACTAAACAGTTTCCGAGATATTGACTCTTGAAAATTGACTGCGTCTAGCTAGGTATCCATTTAAGATTTAGATCTTACCCCCCTCCCTCCTAGGGGCTTGAAGTAACAAGATTGACAATATACGCAAAAGATGTCGCCCTCGAAATAAAAATCGACGGGTCCGAGAGTTTTTTTTTTTAAATTAACGTGGAACCAGATATTTAGCCTGTTTCGTTTTAAATGGGAACCCTGTATTTATATATTATATTAGGTATATTTCGTAAAGTAAATATTTACACCTCAAATGAATATTTGCAGATAGCAAGCCCCTTGGTGTATAAAGTAGTCACTCTTCATAATATAGATAATTACATTCGTATTTATAGCTTGTATTTAAACAGTCAATATTTAATCTAAAGGGAACAAGGCAAGGATGGAGTAAATTATAGAAACTGCTTAACTCTCTATAAAAGCGTTTACAGTCTGTAGTCAAGTGTTCTCCGATTTAGGGATGGATAACTCATGATCGAACTGAATCAACGAGCAGACTAGTTTCTAAGTTACTCATGCCGATTACGTGTAGCTTTCACACTCAGCTATAGATAGATAGATAAGCTACATCAATTTAAAAAAAAAAAACTTTATACATACCTAAACACAATATTGGTTAAGAAAATAAAAGTTTTTGTTAAGCGGGTATACGATTTTGGTTGTGTAATGTCCCGTTTTGGTTGAGACAACCAATAATTTTGGTTGCACTAATGAACAATATTGGTTGAGCTCAAAGACTTCTAATTTAGAAGTCTTTGGTTGAGCTCATATTAGTTGTATTTGTGAAATTTTTTTATTAACCGGATTTATATTACCTTATATGTATATAGTGTCCGCAAGAAAGTTCGCATCAAATGGGATTTTTTTTTATTATTAGGTATAGGTAAAAATTGAAAAAGCAGTTAGTTTTTGCTTACCTAAAAACCAAAAATGACGTATACTGAAGCAGCTGCACGACTTGCGTTACCTGTCAAATTTGACATTTTTTAATAAAATAGGTTCAAAAATGCCCTTATTTATCAGAATATCGAAAAACTTTATTCGAGAAAGTTGTTTATTTAGGCATTTTTAGTCTCTGTCCGAAATTTTGACGGTCTAATACAATTTTTATTTTTTGCCAGGTTCTTGAAAATTTTGATCATTCCTCGTAGATTAACTTTTATACATCGATGTAAAACCATTTGCCTTTACTTCATTTGTAATATTAAGGCAATTTTGTGTAAAATTTTTGTTTTCAATTATTTATTTTGCTTCAATAACTGAAATTGTTATTGATCAGTATGTAATGTTTGATGCAAAGTTTATCTAATTACATCAGTTTTGCCAAAACCTACGTTTCTCATTTTTCTTAAGTTAGTAAACAGATGTACAAAAAGAAAATATTAGGAAGCTTTCGTTGAAATTTTACTTAATTAATATCAAATTAAATTAATTATATTAAACTATATTTTTGTTGAATAAAATGTTTCGAGCGATTAATATTAATTCTTTTTCATCCAATATTAATTAAGTAAAATTTCAACGAAAGCTTCCTAATATTTTCTTTTTGTACATCTGTTTACTAACTTAAGAAAAATGAGAAACGTCGGTTTTGGCAAAACTGATGTAGTTAGATAAACTTTGCATCAAACATTACATACTGATCAATAACAATTTCAGTTATTGAAGCAAACTAAATAATTGGAAACAAAAATTTTACACAAATTTGCATTCAGATTACAAATGAAGTAAAGGCAAATGGTTTTACATCGATGCATAAAAGTTAATCTACGAGGGTTGATCAAAATTTTCAAGAACCTGGCAAAAAATAAAAATTCTATTAGACCGTCAAAATTTCGTCCAGAGACTAAAAATGCCTAAATAAACAACTTTATCGAATAAAGTTTTTCGATATTTTGATAAATAAGGGCATTTTTGAACCTATTTTATTAAAAGTGTCAAATTTGACAGGTAACGCAAGTCGTGCAGCTGCTTCAGTATACGTCATTTTTGGTTTTTAGGTAAGCAAAAACTAACTGCTTTTTCAATTTTTACCTATACTTAATAATAAAAAAAAATCCCATTTGATGCGGACTTTCTTGCGGACACTGTATTAAAAACCACATGTTACCTATTTAAAAAACGCCGCTTGAATCCCTACTACAACGTGAAAATCATATTTTCGATCGAAACCCTAAAATCCCCAGTTAAACCGTCAAAATCTTATAAAATACGCATTTCCGAACTTCAAACTTCCCAGAAATTAAAACTATTTGCTGGAAAGGCAAATATTTGCCCGCTTTCAGGGGGTGAAATCATTCCCGTGGGCGAGCTTGAATTCACAGCTGGAACTTTTGACTGAATGCTGAATTGCCAAAGTTACCTCTATGGCGCAAAGTTGTTTTTAAGGATGTGAAGTGAAAAATAATGAGGAGTTTTCGGTTTTAGATTATAATCTTTAGGAGGGCAAAACTTTTAAAGACGCCGATGACTATAGACTTAAGATTTAATAATATTTTTAGTTCGATACCAAGAAAAACTTTTTGGTTGAGTCAGTTTCTGACTGTCCTGAGCCAAAAAAATATGATACCGTGCATGCAGTAGCAATTTTCAGGTTTTTATTCCCCTTTACTAAATCCCGAAATTGTACTGTTATTCGTATTATTTCCTATTGAGATCTATTCGAGACTGATGGATACCACTATAAAATTTAAAATCGATAGATAGCACTACTCCGAGAATAGAACGAGGATTCTGCTTTTATAAAATGTATGGAATAAAGACATCGGAAGCTCGATAGGCGAAATTTGACGTTTGAAGAAATAATTGGAGAAATTGGACGGGAAACAGAACACCATGTTTGTTAAATTAATTATTGGTCAAAATTTTTTTCTTTGGGATTTTTAGACTGTTTCCTGAATAAACAACTTTTGGGGTTCCTCAGTGCTTAACTTAGGACCTCTTTTTTTTTTGTAATTGCGATTAATGCTGGGGTAGTGAATCGTTCAAAATTTCTTATACAGTGTGACCAGTAAAGTCCGCATCATATGGGATTTTTTTTTATTAATAGCTTTATTCGAAATTTGACTTTGGCATTAAGTTCTGCTTCGATCGAGATGAAAATTAAGCAAAAAAATAGTAGTCACGTGATTCGCGTTGTCTGTCAAATTTTAATTTTTTCCAAAAAATAATTCGAAAGTGGGGTTATTTCTGAAAATATCGAAAAAAGTTATAAGAAAAAGTTTTTTAAATGGATTTTTTAGCCCACATGCAAAATTTCAGTTGCATAGGATAATTTTGATTTTTTACCTATATTTTGTAAATTGCACCACTTTTGCAAAAGAAGACTCAAAACAACCTACATAAAACTTCTTAGTTTTGACAATGCTTTATTTCAGATACATTTTCTTTAAAGTAGCGCCATATTAAATGTGTTTTTCTACAAAATCAAAATTGGGCTATTAAAATTTGGTCGCATGTGATGCAAAGTTTGTTTGTTTTTGACCCTGTTTAAGGTAACTTCATAAAATAAATATTTTTGAAAACGTAATGTGTGCCTGAAAGTAAAAAAATAAAAAATAAAGTAAAGGGGTTTTAAATTAAATCGTTGAAAATAGATAAACTTTACATTAAGTTAAACTAAAATTTATTTTCCTCTTAATGAACACTTTACTGATGACACTGTGTTATTTTTTGTCTTAATATTATGGTGTATTACTTTCAGACACAAACTAGGTTTTCAAAAATACTTATTTTATGAAGTTACCTTATACAGGGTCAAAAACAAATAAACTTTGCATCACATGCGACCAAATTTTAATAGCCCAATTTTGATTTTGTAGAAAAACACACATTTAATATGGCGCTACTTTAAAGAAAATGTATCTGAAATAAAGCATTGTCAAAACTAAGAAGTTTAATGTAGGTTGCGTTGAGTCTTATTTTGCAAAAGTGGTGCAATTTACAAAATATAGGTAAAAAATCAAAATTATCTTATGCAGCTGAAATTTTGCATGTGGGCTAGAAAATCCATTTAAAAAAACTTTTTCTTATAACTTTTTTCGATATTTTTAGAAATAACCCCACTTTTGAATTATTTATTATTATAATGCCAATCACGTGACTACTATTTTTTGCTCTCGATCGAAGCAGAACTTGATGCCAAAGTATAATTTCGAATAAAGCTATTAATAAAAAAAAATCCCATATGATGCGGACTTTACTGGTCACATTGTACTATTTGAAGCAGGTCCTTGAAAGGGGTACATCGTAAGTTTTTAAAGTATATGATCTACAAAAGATTTGGGTTTTACCCCGAAAAAGGCCATGCATAACCATCGAGCATTACTTTCACATCTTCACATGTTTAATAGAATGTCGTAGAAGAACTATAACATGTTTGGTGTATCCGTGTAAAGTTTTGTCTTAAAGTGTAGATAATGCCGAATTGTTTTCTCCGTTACCCTTCGGCCAATCTCATTTAATAGGCATAAAAGGACATTTTATTTAGATATTTCTAGAATCAACCAAGAATGTTCCTTTATATCGTATGTGTAGTCTATTTTAATAGGTTGACAAGTTATATTGATGTAAGTACCACAACACTAAGTATATTCGCGGAATCTATAAATTGCTTGGGGCTGGCGACTAAGCCCTAAAAGTCCAGATGCACTATAGGGCGATTACTTCTATAGTGACAATTCCACAGTGTAGAAATTAAAAATATCAATGCAGTAATGAGTTATAAAGTTCTCTATTCTCTTGAAATATTCACGTTTAGTTTCATCGATTTTTGTTCTCGCACCGACAGCCACAGCCGGGAAAATCACAAGTGGAAAGCGAATGAAAAACGAGGAAATGAAAATATCTCAGGAATCGAGTTTAACCATTGTTTGTCTCGAGAGATGGATGAGGAACGGTGCGAATTAATCTCGATTCTTCCGGGAATTTTTCTGGATTAATATACTGAATGATTGTTAGTTCTAATTTCTTATTGGTCCATAAAAACCCAGATACTTATATGCAAGGTGATGCATTCTTTATCTATAAACACCATTGAAGGTAGATTTTTTAACGCTTGTTGTCAGTGTATAAAATGTCATTTCATGAAATAATCTCCTTTTAACATCATTGTTAAAGAAATGCAGGGATCTCTTTAACTTTTATTATTAACATTAACATTTATTGTACCGTGCTAGTAAAAATTATTCGCAGCAAAGAGGGCCTTGCATCTAAGGACGTAATGCTTAGCCGTAGAGCTTAATACCTGTTGAGTGTCAGTAACTACCTGAATTAACAATCAATCGGTTATTCCGTCATCATTGCAAGTAATTTGATTCATCGCTAATTTTTCCAATTTCTTGAACAATTCACACAATGGGCTTTACGGAACAGCACAAAACATTCATGGTTGAAACGTATTTTCGAAATGGGGTTAGAGTAAATGGTGAGTGGCAATACAATCCGGGTTTGTGCATGGACGATTTTTACGAACATTTTCCTAACGTTGCTTTTATTGCTGGGGATTTTTATCATTGCCTGAAAAGAACCGTGGCTGTGTTTAGTGAAACAGGTTCTATACAACACAAAAAAGGAGCAGGAAGACCATCTGTAAGAACAGAAGAACTTGTAGCAAACGTTCGTGAAATAATGCAAAATACGCCAACAAATTGTATAAGACGACTGTCCCATTTTCATTTATTTTATTTTATCTTTCTTTTTCTTTCTGTATATTCTTACTTTGTTAATTTTGTAAACAACAAAAATAAACGCGAGACGCGTCTGGGGATGGGTTTGGCGGAAGGAAACAGACAACACTTTTTTGCATTAAAAATAAACTTGTTTTGCTACTTATTTTATTACTCATTAGTTTGGCATATCATGTCATATTATGAATTTGACAAAATTTTAACCTGAGTTTGGTTAGATATATCGTCCCCATATCATTGTGATCTAAACCAAGCTCTACGTTTTTTAATCCAAGCCCTCTTTGATGCAAATAAGTTTTGCTCGCACGGTACCTTTTAAGCAACCCACAATATAAACTCCTTCTGCAGCTATACTGATCAGGGTTTTGTTGTCATTTTGTACGCTTGTAAAGGGAATTGAAACAATTCGTCGTAAGAAGGCTTTTGGAAATTCTATTATAATTTTCCAGTGAGTTTTCATTATATCCTTCTGACAGTGTTGAGGACTTTCAGCCACCGTGTCTTTTGATAATTCTCAGGTTTGCAATAGAGTTTGTCAGTAAAGTGGCCGAAGACCGACGGAAACAGTGACCAGTGTAAGGCCTCTGATCTGGGAGCTTCTAGAATTCTACTATGGCAGCAGGCATTTTACCGAAACTGTTGATACCAACTAGATTTTTACCACATTCATGGCTACTTTTATCCCGTGCTGTTCCTTGAACTTTTTCGGCAACTACTCAAAGGTAGCTTTGCTAGATGCTTCATTTAGTTCCACATTTGGATCGTGTTCTTCCAGATTATCCATTGCAAATCGCACAATTATCTTCTACAAAATCAAATGACACTTATAACGCTAACATTATAAATAACCGTTTTTTATTTTGGTTATACTTAGTTTACTTTAAGCAACGTTATTTAGTTGCAAACAGTTTAACTTTATACCATTGAAATTTTATTTATTTCGTATTCGTTTAAAAAACGTTGTTGCACAAAAGAAGTAGATAGTATATAAAGCACAACACGAAAAAATAATCGCCTGTATGCGGGAAACTAGGTTTGGGAAAATTAAAAGCAATTTTGTGGGACCGCGGCGCTTTTATGATGTGCCATTTATTTTACGTGACTGCATTGTTTTATTGAAACAGCTATGCCAAATGGAAAAGGCTATGTTTTTTTGGTTTAATATATTTTTCTCTCCTATTTACTTTACTAATATCTTACTATACAGCAAACAGTTTACATTTTTAATTTACTTCTGTTTTTGAAGCCGTGTTTGATCTATCACTGACTATAGCTGCCATAAATTTGAACCCCATGTAGGGCGGCATCTTACGGTATAAGCTTACTTTTTTTCTTATCGCACGTACTTACATTTTTTCCTATATTTTTACTATTACTGTACGATATTCAGAAGTGGGACTAGGCAAATTATTATATTCTTCCAAATAATAATAATAATAATAATAATAATAATAATAATAATAATAATAATAATAATAATAATAATAATAATAATAATAATAATAATAATAATAATAATAATAATAATAATAATAATAATAATAATAATAATAATAATAATAATAATAATAATAATAATAATAATAATAATAATAAATTTATCTAAAATTTAATAATATAATAAATATTTTTATGTTGTCTTCTATAAACTTATGCTTCAATCCCCTGAAGCTGAGCTTGTTAGGGGCAAATCTTATTTTTTGTTTTAGTATGTAAAATCATAATCGTAAATGTGCATTAAAAATCAAGTTTTAAATTAAAAATTTTAATTTATAGTATAAACGCAGTTTTTTTAAGAAATATATTACCTACCTATAATAAAATTATTAGTTTATAATTTTTAAGTAAAAAATATTACTTATATAAATTATTCAGAACAATATTAATTAAAGCATTTCTAAAAATATTTTTTCTGTGTTTAATATCCATGTTTTTATTTTGACTTTAAATTTTTTTAATGAAATCAGCTTTTTAATTTTTGTTGGTAAATAATGGTTTAAATAAAAACATAAATATTTGAAATTTTTTTGTCCTATGGACTTATTTATTTTAGGTTTTATGGTTATTTCATTTTTATGACGTGTATTATGATTATGGTTTTTAAATTGTATAAGGTTTTTATTTTTAAATAAGTATATATATTAAGATGTTATGAATGTAACGTTGTCTTATGTTCACCTCTTTTGTTTCTAAATATAATTCTTTTGAAGGATAAATATAATTTTTAGAAACTTTTTTGTTATATTTCTAATTTTTTAACTAAAGTTCTATTTATTCCTCCCCAACCTAAAATTCCGTAATTTAAATGAGTTTTAACTAACGCGTAATATAATATTTCCATATGTGTCTTACATTTAAATTTTTTTTTAATGTTTTTAGTAAATTTTTTAATTTTTTAATTACCTAAGTATTCCAAGTGAAAATGTCAAAAATAATTCCTAAATATTTTATTTTATTAACTTTAAAAATTTGAATGTCTTCATTTATTTGAATACTATTCATATTTCGTGGTTCGTGGTTTAAAGTAAAAGGAATATAATTTGTTTTATTAAAATTAATTGTTAACAAATTGTTATGAAACCAATAATTGTTTATAATTTAAAATTTTTTTTAAATTTTATTATTTAAGTTGTACCAATTGGTATCGGTAGAAAAAATTGTAGTATCATTTGTCCATCGCAATTTATACTAAATAAGTCGTTAATATAAATAATAAAAAATAATGATCCTAAAATTGTTCCTTGAGGAACACCATACTTAAATACTTTTGGATAGTTTTTTTCTTTATCTATTTGAACATAAGTTTCTCTATTATTCAGATAATTTTTAATTAATTTTAATTGCTTTCCTCTGAATCCAATATTTTCAAACTTTTTTAACAGTAAATTATGGCTAACCGTATCAAAGGCTTTTGCTAAATCTAGAAAAATACTAATACAAGGTTTTTATTATCTAGTGCATCATATATTTGTTTTGTTAGATAGCAAATAGCGTTTTGTGTTGATTTATTTTTTTGAAACCCAAACTGTTTATTAGAAATAAAATGTATTTTTTCCAAATAATGTTCAATTCTTAATTTTAAAAGTTTTTCGAATACTTTTGCTATCGAAGATATTAATGTTATTGGTCTATATAATTACTAGTTTTACTAGAATGTCCATTTTTAAAAATATGTTTTATTATACCAATTTTGAATGCTTCTGCATGGATATTGGTTTTAAAAATATTATTTATGTATATTTATATAAATAATATTTATAATATTAAAATGTACGCATACTAATTTGTAGCACTCTGTATGTCGGTCAGATTTTGTGTTGTGTCTTACAGAACTCGGGAACACTAAAAATATCATAAAGAAGGAACTGAAATTACATTTGCGCATTTCATCGTGTTTCGTTCGAATTAGGTAGGTAATCAAAAACGAGTAGGGACTGATAAATTTTTAATGCGGAACTCCGCGTGTGCGACACCTCGCAGACCTTTTTCAGAAAAAAAGTTTTGGCTTTTTGGCGATTTATCAAAACCACAGGGGGCGTCACGACGCGGTCTCGAATTCGACGTCGAGATGACGTCGTTTCTAAGTGTACAAGGTGCTAAAACGTGTCAGGGGAGTTTTATAGCGTCGTGAATACGTGATTCCCGTAGAATTATAATAAAAAGGCAGTTATTCCTGGTTATTTCTGGAGTGTTTTGTTACATATTGACGAGCAATAAGAAGTAAAGGCGGTTTGTGAATGCCAGGCCTGCAGAATCTGTTTTTTTGGGAATTGTAGTTCACGAAAATTTTGATGAATTTTGGGTTGTAAGTTTATGTTAGCTTATAAATGACAATGCGGAATAGCAACAACTATGCAACATAAATTGTACGTTAAACATTTAATAGCAGTATTACGAGCCATTTATCGATATGTAAATGTGGAGCTTTTGACCCCTTTTGAACTAAACACTCTATAAATACACGTCACTATCTGAAAGGTGACCGAGTGTAAACCATTAAATTGTCAATGTGCACAAATTTAACACTGATGCACTTTTAAAGGTGTAAACCTGATGGATCAGCAGCTTCTGGTTTATATTTAGAACAAGATCCATGCATTGTTTCATTAGCAACCCATCAGAAAATTCTATTAAAGGAGAATACTGCGGTGTTCTCTGGTGCACTGACTTTTTATATTCCTTTCCAATGAGCCTAATGAATAAAAATTAAGCAATTACTTGAAGCAATTACTTTTTAGTAAAAGCAATTATTTGACTAGCAAATGCTATAAGTAAAAGTAATTGCTAGATCTGGATATGAATAAAATTTTGAAGCAATTGCTGTTTTTCTTACACCTCTGTAGCAAATGCTTATTCAACACAAGTTTAGACGTGGCTTATCCACTTGTTCAGATTATATATTTCATGTTCAGTTTGATGCCTAATTTGTAAAAGAGTTGGCGTAAATACAAAAACGTTGATCTATTTATTTAGTTTAATAGTAATCTGTTACGTTTTTGTGGAAAATAGGAAACTTATATTTGTGATATGGCAGATTTCAGTGAAAATGAGGAAAGTGATAGTAGTGATGAAGAAATTAAAGACAAGCAATTAATATTCGTTCACAAACCGTTTACAACGGCTTCAACACTAGTAGGAAATTTAATAAAAATATTGGCCTTCTCCAAACCTGCATCCATTACAGATGTGTATGTATGTCTTACAGACAGTAGTTTGGTAGTAGCCCGGATCCGACAATTTCCGCAGAAAGACTTTAATCTTATTTAAAGGCGACAGTGCGCCTTTTACCAATATCAGACAAAAAATAATTTGCCAACCACTCAACATTTTCGCAGTCTAATCGATATAACTTTCTGAAATCATCATATCGGCAATTTTTACGTACACTGTAGATTTTTCTTTTACGGACGTTCATATATTGAATATTCAGCCATGATTGAAGACACAAATTAAGAGCAACGCACGTGTATGCCGCGGAGAACTAAAGTTGACTGCTACCAAGCAAATGATGCAGGGGTCGACCTACCTTAAAAAGTTGAAAGCGATCGCTACACTAGAAAAAGCAATTCCTTAATTTATTCATCACATTTTAGGCAAACAATAGCAATAGCTTCTATTTTTTAAGAAAAATCATTGGCTAGAAGCAATTCCTGCACTTTTTATCGATTGCTGGATGCAAAAACAATTACTTTAATTTTTATTCATTGATTTTCAAGAAATTACTTCGATTTTATAAGAAAAAGCAATTGCTACATTTTTATTCATTAGGCTCATGATCTCAGCTTAACCAACATTAAATAAAATGAATTTGATCCTTTATAACCTATCTGTCTCATGGACCGTAAGGATATGTACACACAGTTAAAATTTCACCTTTTCCCATGTGTGTGCAGATAACAGATAACCCTATTGATGTTGCGCTTCTTTCAGGAATTACTTTGTGCCCTTGTATGCTTATATCATAAGGCCAAAAAGGGTCATAAGATAAAAATATACAGTTAAAAAATCATTATTTTTGGTTATACAAGGCAGTGATGGCCTCGCATCTTTTCCATCAAAATATAGACATTTTCAGGAACATTATAAAATTTTATTGTTTCCTCGTCAACATTTCAACAGCATTAAATAAATGCGTTTGACCCTTTGTGAACTACACTCATATCTATAAATACACTCGTCCGCTAGACCATAAACGTGTGTGTACACAGTTAAAATTGTCAATATGCACAAATTAAGCACAAATTTCACGCACGTTTTAAACCGTTTCTCGCTTCACGTGGTCCCTAATAACCGTTTGGCGAGTGTGCCTTACAGATAAAGATACCTAACCCTTTTGATGTTGCGATCCTTTCAGCAATTATCACAGACCGCTCTTGTCCCCCTGTGTGCTTACCATATTACCATAAAAGCTTTAAAAAGGCATGCGAGGAGCGAGGCGCAGTTGGAAAGGGAAAACTGTTATCAAGGCAATGATACGAAGAGGATTTAGCTATACCGGGTGCACAGCCAGACAGGCCATGGGATATCCCCTGGAAATTTTGCTACCATCGAATATTGACTGCCCTATTACATTTACAACAAAATCGTATTAGACTTTTTTGAAGGTCCTGGTATAATTGACTCGGACAGCAAATTTTATTATTTTTTAATAAGCGAAATAAAAGTTATTTAGAAAAAACTCTTCGTAAAATTCTTAAAAATAAAAACGTTATAATTTTATTAGTTTCAACATGTTTTCCAGTATTTAAGACAAATAATGATGATTAAGTAGTACTACATGGACAATAGTTCTCGGAGAATATACGAAGTGTTCTCTGTGGCGTTTCCTGATATTCCAAGCGAAACAACAGTCCTGAATATTATTGTTCCTAATTTTGAGAATAAAAGTACTGTAATTAATAAATGAGCCAAATAATGATGTGCTCGATGGTAGAGCATAAGAAAATATTGCAGATTTAGAACTATTACTCCATAAAGAAGAAAATAACATAATGGAATTAGCAACATTTGGCAAAACTGTAGAAAAGCATCACTCCACAGTACTGCGCGAATTACATAAGTATATCACCCGTATAAATAGCAAAAACATCAGGAATTGATGAAATAGCTATTTGCCTAACAAGTGCGGAAAATGAAATTTTCTGCACGAATCTGCCGTTTACCGAACGACGCGTAGCGGAGTTCGGTTAAGCAGTCGAGTGCAGGGAAAACATTTTCCGCACGTGTCAGGTACAATAGTTTTTTTACAGACGTGTGGAAATAAGTAACACATATTTCAAAGAAATTTAATAATTTTTAATTAACTATAACAATCACCTACATATGCAACAGTAACTAATTCTGAGAAAAAAAGTAATCTACAAGTTATAATTGATATATTATTGATTTTGACATAATCGTGCCGAAAAATTTTTCCTCACTAGTGTGGAAAAACCAATTTTCCGCACGGATTTTTGACATAATAAGTAACACACTCACTGCAATTGAAAATTATTTTGAAACTAGAAACTAGATATTACAAACGTTTTTCTTATTCTATTTCTCGCAAAAACTCGTTTCTTATTTACGGGCCATTGTTATTTCCTTAACCATAAAATATTTTATCGTCCCGAGTTTTGCCATTCACTATTAAATAATATTTCAAAATTATGCCAGCTCTGTCTCTAACGACTAGAATTTATTGTCCATAAACGGACTTTCTGTCTTCGTCTAACACACACTGGCCGCTGTTAAGTGCGAAACGTGATTTTCATATTTAATGAAATGAACACGACAACTCTATACAGGGATATGTAAAAATAAAATTTTTTGTGACTAAAAATCATGATACACAGAATACAATATTTCTAATAAAATAATAATTGATCCACACTTAGACTCCAAACTGAGTTAAGCACATATAGACCTTTGAAAATGGTAAAAAGTAAAAGAAAATAATAGTAGGATGCAACCCATTGGAAAAGGAGGAGAATATAACAAAAATGAAAGGAAAACTAATTTACGGGCGATCCGAGGTCGGGAAGTGGAAAGGGGTGAGTTTTTAAGGGTAGAAAACGATTTATCTCGATTTCCGGAAAAACTACAAGTCCTATGGAAAAATGTTAAATGGCAAAGTTGTAGGTAATAAAAAATCTAAAACTTTTGTATTTACACTTTTTTCACATAACTTCAAAATTTATGTGAAAAATTCAAATAACCAAGTTTTTGGTTTTTTATTTTTATCATTTACAAGAATTTTTTTTTTCACGAAATTGGTGAAAACTTACCTTTTTATGTCCCAAACACACTGTAATTTTTTTGATTCCCCTTTAAATCTTACCTTTAATTAGGTATATTTAGAACAACCGTTTTCGCATATTTTTTGCGATCTTTATATTTTATGGATTTGTAATTTTTTTGTTTATCAATGTAACATGGAATCTTACGTTTTTCGGATAATTAAAGTATAAATTTTAATAAATAGCTCAAAATTGTACATAATAATTTAAAAAAAAAAATCGGATTCGAGTTTTTTTCGTTTCTTTGCATTTTTTGAGAACATTTACCATAGTAATGTATATTTTTTTACACCATCAGAAAGTAGAGATTTCAACGAACAAAAAGCCCACCGACTTTTTTTTTAAAAAGCAGATATTTTGACGTGAGAATTTTCGATTGAAAATTAGGGTGCTTTTTCGATATTAAGTCAAAATAAGGTGAAAAATAAATATTTTAAATCAAAAAAATTACAGTGTGTTTGGGACATAAAAAGGTACGTTTTCACCAAATTTCGTGAAAAAATTTTTTTCTTGTAAAAGATAAAAATAAAAAACCAAAAACTTGGTTATTTGAGTTTTTCACATAAATTTTGAGGTTATGTGAAAAAAGTGCAAATACAAAAGTTGTAGATCCTTTTATTACTTACAACTTTGCCATTTAACATTTTTCCATAGGACTTGTAGTTTTGCCGGAAATCGAGATAAATCGTTTTCTACCCTTAAAAACTCACCCCTTTCCAGTTCCCGACCTCGGATCGCCCGTAAATTATTTTTCCTTTCATTTTTGTTATATTCTCTTCCTTTTCCCATGGGGTTCATCCTACTATTATTTTTTTTGGTTTCAAAAATTATCGACCCTGGTCTAATACACATACAAACTTACTAAACTACACAAAAACTAGAAATCCTGTAAATATTAAACATCCACAATAGCAGAGAATACAACAAGAAATCCACAAAGAAAATGTAAAATGTAACAAGAAAATGGTGTCGAGCCGGTTCTAGTAGTAGTAGTAGTAGTAAAAAGATTTATTTAGCACGTGGCTACATGATACATTTTAACAAGTTTATACCCTTTTTTTATTTATTTTTTGAATTAAATGACCTTTTGAAACTTTATTTGTCCTGTTGAGTTAATAAGAAAGATTTTAAACTTTTTTGATTTTTAATTGACTTGTTTAATTTATTAAATTCAATAAGACCCTTATGAAAAACTGATTTATATGCAATATTTTTTGAAAAATTATTAAGAAAAAAATTATTGTTATTTCGTGTTAAATAATTATGTTGATCACTATTTAGAACAGTCAATTGCTTTAAATGTGGCGGTAACAAATCATTTTGAATTTAAAAAATAAATATTAGAACCAAAAATAATACTAAATTTTTTACATTTAACCATTCTAATTTTTTTAACATCACATTAATTTTTGTATATCTATCCATATTAATTAAAATTCGCATTGCTTTATTTTGTAAAATTTGTAATCTATTTATTACACCTTCATCAGCCATAAACAAAATTGTAGAACAAGAAAGAAAATGTGGTAAAATTAAAGTATTGTATACAATTATTTTTGAATAAAATTTTAACTTTAAACTTATTCTTTTAAAATAACTAATTTTTCCCGCAATTTTGTAAATTAAATTTTCGAATTGGTTATTAAATTTTAATTTTGAATCAATCAATATACCTAAATATTTAAAAGAATTGACTATTTCTAGTTTATCACCATCAATTAAAATATGTATATTTGTATAATTATTTAAATTTACACCCATAAAATACATTTTGTTTTAGAAACATTCAATTTTAATTTGTTAACTTTTAACCAGTTTGACAATAGAATCAGTTCTGAATTTAAAATTTTCAAAATTTCCAAAAGATTTTTACCGCTTATATAGATAAGAGTATCATCAGCAAACATTTGTATTTAAAGAAATTTTAGGACTAATGGCATGTCATTAATATATAAAATAAAAAGTAAAGGCCCCAAAATACTTCCTTGAGGTACTCCTATGTTATTAAATTTCTTTGTTGAAAAAAAATTACCAAATTTAGTTTTCTGTGATCTATTATTTAAATAATTTTGAAACCATTGATAAACTTTACCCCTTATACCATATTCAAATAATTTTTCTAATAATATATCTCTATTAATCGTTTCAAAAGCTCGCTTAAAATCAAGAAATACTGCTATTACATATTCTTCTCTTTCCAAGGCTCTTTTCCAATTTTCTACTACCTATTGTATGGCTGTTTCACTAGAATATCCTTTTCGAAACCCAGCTTGAGAATAAATAAAAAATTTTGTTTTTATTCAAAAAATCCATAACTTGTTCATAAACTACTTCTTCTATTAATTTTTCTATATCCCATAATACATTTATTGGTCTCATTTCATTCCATTGTTTTGAATTTTTAATCTCTGGAACCGGAGTAATATAGGAACATTTAAGTTCTAATGGAATTTCTCCTTTGTTTAAACAAACTTCAATAAAGAAGATAATATCCAATAACTGTAAATGTTTCTTTCATCAATTTCTGAAGTGTATTGTGAGGGTTGTGCGCATGCCCATCATTAATGGACGTCTAGAAATATGACCTGGAAGCCGTGCGTACAAACGCATATCTATGAACCCAATCCAATGTGATATAATTTTTATCTCTCTTTTCAGCAATTTTACAAATAATTGATGTATATTTGTCAAAGCCGTGTGACAATTTCACCGATTAAACGTGAACGGAACAAAAAGACAATGCTTCCATTGTTGATTATTCATGTCTGAAAATTAAATTTTCCATTTCTATTGTGTTTTATTTTCATGGTGGTGCCCTCAAAGACTTCTAATATATAAGGAGACAAAACATTTCATTCATGAAACGAGATTTGTTTACAATCAGACATAATTCTACAGTTTGAAATGAGTTAGAAGGAGATAGCTTTAAAAAATTGCAACACTGTAAGCTGCGCCTATATTTACAGCGTCGTCGCATGTGGTTTTTTTAGGGTTATAAAAAATTAACTTATTTTAATCAAAATTTTTATTTATCTATGGATGCTGTCTTACAAAAAAAAAACACGTGACCTTTTTGTAGATTTCGAAGAAAGGCGTTGTTTAATCACTTTATTTTTATAGTAATTTTAACTAAAAATGAATTGTACAAATTGCTCTAAAACATGTATTGTTATTTGTTGGTTACATAACTAAGAATGGTAAGGCATCGTTAACTTGTCGTTTATAACAAATAATATACAGGATGTTAAAATGTGGAATATTGCAAATATTTGAAAAAAATAATATATTTAGAACGATGAAACCGTTGTAGTTTCAAATCTCCAACTTCTGAGAGAGTGGATGAAGAGGACTGTGGCTCTACTATGCTGTAAACAAAAGAATATAATGAAATTCAGGCTGCTACAAAATATCAAATATAAGTAGTAGCTTTTTTCAATAATTTTAATATTTTTAGAGTAAAACAAAATATTTTGATACAAAAATTTAACATAAACAGCATGAAGAAGCTGTAAAACTATAAAGCAAAAGACAGAACATTATAGCTTTGATAAAAGTGTGTAGGTACCTATATCAGAGTACATATTTTCTTTATTCTACCGTGCCTATATAATATAGTGTGGTCGAATAACTATACCGTACAAGTCTTATGATTAGATTTTGTATTTTTAAGCTAGTTTTAAGACAGGTGTTCTTGTGACTGGTTATTTCTTTAGGTTAAGTTTGACTTTTCGATGTCTATCATGAATCGCTACCATGTAGTCTTAAAAGTATATGCCAAAAATGGAAAAGAACTTACTACGTACACCACAGATCTGTAATATGTGACTTATGTGTGACTTCCACCATGACAAATTAGGTGTACGGTTTTTAATGTACAGAACTGTAGTTTATTTAAGGTGGGAAAAGTAACTTAATCATATCAGCTTTAAAAAATATCAATTTTGTGTAACTATGTATAAAAAAGCACATACCGGTTAATTTCTACCTTGGTTTCTGAAGCAGTTTCTGTAGTTTGTATGTATAAAATAGAGTCATTCTTACAAATTTAAAGGACCAGTATAATTTTGCTCTTCAGTGGCATCAGGCAGATTAGAACATTCTGGATTTTTAAACGAGTCTTCAAAATCAACATCTGATTCTACAGATCTAAAAGTTATGCATAAATATGTTATTTACAACAAACATCAATATAAGTTTTCTTAATAAACGTGTAAACGTAGTAAAGTGTTGTGTTGAGATATGCAACGCAGAAAAATGTTTTAAATTGTTGGTTTTCCTAAAAGTATTTTTTAGTTCCTGAAAAGAGTTCCCATTATATCCTATGTTGCATGCCCAAGTGAAAAAATTGTAGAATATATTATTACTAATTATACAATAAGATCAGTACAATATTTTATTGCCACCCAATACTTTATTGCTTGTGTAGCAATAAAAACACTTATATTTATGAAGGAGTCTAAAAAAATGCAATATCTTAAAATTTGCTTACATAATAGATTTTCTTCCAGATGTGACACTAATGGTCCAGTCCTGGGTTCAGTCTGAACTAAAAAATAAATAAATATAGATATGTAGGTACCTAGCAGGTAAATCTAAATTTAATAATTAGTAAAATTACAATAATCAACTGGCAATATGTTTATTGTTTTACCTAAAAGACGAATGCTGAATAAAAAAAAACTGGTTTAAATTGTGGATCAGCATTAGGTCTTATTTATCTTTGACCAGTTAGTCGAGTGCATATAATATTGCTCGGCTTAAAATGATCTGAACCAATTTGTGCATATTTTATATCATGCTGATTCTCCAAATCCAAAATTGATATCCATCTTTGCCTACGTTCAGAGTTTACAGGAAAGCTACAACAATAATTTATTATTACATAGTTATAAATAAATTGATTAGTTATTAATTGTATGTAGATATTTAAATTTTTTAAAAATGTTGAGGGCGAACAGTTGACCTGAGGCCCCTGAGGAAAAATCCAGATTTATTGTTTCTGCATTTTAAATAGGTGCAACAATTGTATATACGTACCGAGGTGAAAAGTGTTTCATTACTGTCGAGAGATGAAATACTTTCTCTGAACACAGCATAACGTAATGAAACTTTTCACTTAGGTTTGTATACTCTTTTATTGGCATTCATCAATTTTTGTGATAAAAATCAGATTAATTTAGTGTTGACAGGTTCTAATCAGAAAATTTCATGTGTAGCATGACGTTTTGACACCAACACATTTACTTTTTTTGACTGTTACCTACTTTCCAAACGGTTGAAAAGTGCTTATATACAATAAGATCTATGGATGACCAGGTAATAACATTTTACCCATTGTCAGAAAGTGCTTTCTTTCTGACCGGTTGAAAAGTTAATTAGATAATTTGGATCTACAAATAGACATAAAAACAGAGGAGAAGATTTAAAACATTTAGATATAAAAACAAATCCATGTAGTTTGCAATATATACTGAAAATATACAATTAGCTACTCCACTGCTTAAATTTAAAATAAAATATAACCTCACTTACCGCCGATATATTAATCCGCGGTTAGAATAATCCATTTTTTTACACACTACGCACTGGTGAACCATTATTGTGAGTTAATAAATAGCACTAAATTGTTATATTTTCACAAAAAGACACTATGTTACATAAAAAAATATTTATCACAATCACCAGTAGAGCAACACTGCAACGTTTCAAAATGAATGAACCGGCGTCACGATGGTCGCTACAAGGCCGCTGGAGTAATAATGTGCGTAAAACGGTCCTACGGTGTTGTCACATGATTTCCGTAAAACAAACGGATAACACAATATAATTCGATGTAACTTAAAAATAAATAATTTTACGAGTAGTACATTTTAAAAAACGCACACATATATTTAGTATGTTATTTTGACTTAAGGTACGCATCACAAATGAATCTAATATAATCAATATAACCTTTGTTTTCAAACACAGGCGGTAGATCTAGGTAAATCAGCGTAAATTTGTCATCATTGATTTATGTTAAAACGTTTTCTGATCGGGATCAAACGTAAACACTGGGGTCTCCTTGTATTAGAAGTCGTTGGGTGCCCTTACCCTTAATTAGTGTATGAATAAATTTAAGAAATGTGAGTAGTGGAGTGCAGTACATTATTATTTTAGAGCAAGCATTTCCAATTAATGATAAAAAAAGTATTTGAACATAATATTGCCGAGTGATTTGAATTGAATTCGCTAGTCCAAACGTGCGCATCTCAGAAAGATGCAAATTGCAATTTATGCGGAGCTCATAAGTAACTTTAGAGTTAAGCTAGATATTTATGCAAATAAAAAATGCTAAAAACCTCTAAGATGTTTAAGATCTAAGTCCAGGTTGACTGCTACAGCGTTTAACATCATTATTATTGTAGTTCAGTTGGAAATAATTCATTTACTCACAGACTCACTTCTTCTGTATACAATTACCAGCGGGTACCCGTTATACTACCCAATAGAACCTGTAATAGATACCCATATACCCGTTTGTATGTAGGGGAGACCGGGGCAAGAAGATCCCCTGGGGTCAAACGATCCCACGTCTTTTTGTGGCTCCTGTATGCACAAGAGCATCCGTAGACTTGGCAACAGTGCCTTTCAAGTACGGCGGGTTAGTACAATAAATGACAGCGATCAGTGTGCAAGTGTTTTGGCAGTGTAAAGCATAAATGTGTGTTTTCTAAAAAATCAAAATTGGGCTATTAAAATTTGGTCGCATGTGATGCAAAGTTCATTTGTTTTGGACCCTGTATAAGGTAACTTCATAAAATAAGTATTTTTGAAAACGTAGTTTGTGTCTGAAAGTAAAAAATAAAAAATAAAATAAAGGGGTTTTAATTAATTCGTTTAAAATAGATAAACTTTACGTTGTTAAACTAAAAAAAAATTTCCACTTAAAAACACTTTACTGAAGACACTGTGTTCTTTTTTGTCTTAATATTAAGGTGTATTCCTTTCAGACACAAACTGCGTTTTCAAAAATACTTATTTTGTGAAGTTACCTTATACAGTGTCAAAAACAAATAAACTTTGCATCACATGCGACCAAATTTTAATAGCCCTATTTTGATTTTGTAGAAAAACACACATTTAATATGGCGCTACTTTAAAGAAAATGTGTCTGAAATAAAGCATTGTCAAAACTAAGAATTTTTACGTAGGTTGCGTTGAGTCTTATTTTGCAAAAGTGGTGCAATTTACAAAATATAGGTAAAAAATCAATATTATCTGATCCAGCTGAAATTTTGCATGTGGGCTAGAAACTGCATTAAAAAAAACTTTTTTTTATAACTTTTTTCGATATTTTCAGAAATAACCCCACTTTTGAATTATTTTTTGGAAAAAATTAAAATTTGACAGATAATGCGAATCACGTGACTACTATTTTTTTGCTTAATTTTCATCTCGATCGAAGCAGAACTTGATGCTGAAGTCAAATTTTAAATAAAGCTATTAATAAAAAAAATCCCATATGATGCGGACTTTACTGGTGACACTGAAGATAAACCGTATAATCTTAACAATTTCGATTCAACGTCTAAGTAACATATTATCTAAAACTAATTCCACAAAAGACACAAATAGAGATTTACACGAGACATTCAGTTCCACAAATCCAACAGTGACCTAACCCTTAAAACATAAATCTTCAGGTTTAGTGTACAATTTGTAACTAAGAGATTGTCTTTTATTCCAGTTCTCCCGGGGGAATAAAATAACTGTTGGTAGTTTATTTTCAAAATCCGATTCGTCGTGGGCCGTATATGCTCGGGGAGAAACGAGGACGGATTTTTGGATTTGAAGAAAATAGGCGAAATATATCTTAAAAAATTGGTGTTTATAATTTTAAACAATATATCAGACTCTAAATATACAATAGCTGTATGAAAGGTTAATTTAATATTATTCAGTTGTTCTCGAAACAACAAGCCATACTTTTTACTAAAACTATTTACGAAAGCTAAAATAATCCCGTCACATCAATTTGGTCCGATTTTAAGGGTCCTCACCTACCTTTTACTTGAAAATTATTTTTAAATCCATCTTTCCATCCAAGGGTTGTTCATTTTTTGTAGCTGATATTTCATTGAAATGCCAAAAAATATGTGACGTTTAAAAATTCTGCATATTCGAACTCATTGATTTTGATTTAATGAAACTCCAACTTTTCTGAAAATAGTTACACCAATAGAATTTTCGGTCAACGGTGTCGACAACGACAGAAAATTATTTTAATTTTTATATTAAAGGAAGACATGGCCTTTCAATCGTTGTTTTTGTGTTATTTCTGTTTCGTGTGATGAAGGTGACATGTTAACATGATGTTATTGTCTAAAAATTAAAATAATAGTGAAAAGATTAAGAAGTGTGTAGAAATTGAGGATTTTTCATTAGTAAAGCATATATTTTTCCTAAATTTCATGGGAACACCAGTAGATAATATATGTAAGTATTTTTAAATTTTTTTAATTAATGTTGAGCCATATTTTTCTTTTACATTTTTTTCTTTGTATTAGGAGTCCGAGTAGCGACTAGATATAATTGTATTTAGGTTCCCGATCTCCAAAAATAAATGGGTCATTGACCAATCATGTTGCTCCGATTAGTATAACTTGGTGCCAACATAATTATTATATATTAGTCATTGGAATAATATTACAATTGCTTTATTTATTTATTTATTTACTACTATCAACAACTCAAAAATTGGTGAACGAAAACGTCACGTAGATAGGTAGATAGATGTTTGAACTTAAAAGAAATTAAAATAAAAATAATTGTGACGTCTATTAGATGAATAGTGAGTCACTGACTTTCAAGAAACAGTGCCAGAAAAATGGCATTTCATGAATAGTCACCAGCAATATCCTCTTATATTGTTTAAATCTCTACCTTACATTTCACGATTATTATATCATTTTTCTTGTCAAATTTCTAATTTAAAAGAACGGATTTTTTCTTCTTTCTCTTTACCTTTTTCTGTCATGATAATTAGTCAGTAACTAATCTCGATCTGGATTTATTCTTTTACTGAGCATTTATTTTGCTGAAAATACAAAATATTCTTTATAAAGAAAATCACTGACATTAATTTATTATTTTGTGTCACGTTTTCCATTTATATTAACTATCAAACAAAGTTTCCTAACAGGACGTAATTAACATGACGCAAAATAAAAAAAATTGTCAATTCTTTATTTTGTATTTTGTTAGTCTCAAAATGTAATCGTTTTGTAAACTCTTATCCTACTTCAATCATTTCTAGAGAATTAATAGCACAGTAAACTGTAAAAAATGGACAGTTACCAGCATTTCCAAGACCCTCCTTCCTCTTCTCCCGATGAAGACGAAGTAACTTTCTTGCTACGTCTTAAACCGGCTCCAACACCCCCTACCCGTCGCAGGAAAAATATAACCACGCCCCACACCAATGTCATAACAACACCCAAAGGATGGGACGTCGTGATAGAACGACGCGACGTTTCGAGCCCGAATTCTCCATCAGTGTGCTCGAGCCCTGTCAACCAAAGAAGGAGCAGTTTAGAAGGACCAGGTGACAAAACAGGAATCTTTGAGGGCGACGAGAGGAAAAGGGCTAGCTCTGGGGAGAGGAGACCCTTTGAGAATGGCTCAAGAAGTTCAAATTTATGTCTTAATAATGGATCTAGTACTTCACCTTCCATCATTGACCCTGGTCAAGCTTATTTCAATAGAATTCCCCATGTAGGTAACGTCCTACGAACTAGTAACGAACACGTGGAAGCTGCAGAGGAGGAAGAACTTCCACCAATACCACCTAGATTTAAGCCATCTGCTCCCCCACCAGAACCAGATTCGAACTACTGTTGGTGGGCACCAAGACCAATCAATTGGGAGGGGCGGTTTGGAGGTCATGGTAACGGAAACAGCATAGCAACGGGGTAGGCAAACATTGATTTTACGTTTTCTTTCTCTCCGTATTGATAAATTTGTTTGTTTTAGATTTTCCAATTATTATATGTTTCCCAGTGGGGACAATTTTGGAAGCCCGCATCATAATCCGGGTAGTTATTTTTTTTTTTGGTGTATTTGCATTAGTTTGTTTTATTAAGTTCGCTTAATTTTACCAAACTAACTGCATTTGGAACTAACTTTTTGCTAGGAATAATGCAATTTACTCCTTTTAAATAAGACTCTTCATACAGTAGAAGTCCTCATTTAGACCCGCACCTACTATAATAATTACAAGAGGCGTAATGCGTCAGTCAGTTCGAGTTTCCGTATCCATAACAAGTCTCGTCGGGAAAAACTGCATATTCATAAATTTTGGAAATCCCTTTCTATTCCGGCAACAGTAGGAATGGAGCAACGAGCTTAGCAGGAAAGAGAATATCTCAAAATAGCAACCTTGAGACATTTTTACTGGATAAATTGAAAGCAATCTTAAATAGACTTAGCAGTATCTCTCCACATACATATAACCGGTCACGTTGCGAATTTCAGACCAATATATTTTTCTAACTTTATTTCTCTGTTCTTAATTTTCATCCTCCAAGGGTATAGAATATAGAGGTGAATGACAGCATAATAGTGCATATCTCTCACACTAACCAAGCGTACCTGATTCCACCAAGCCACATCAACAATTATTGCGAAACACATCTTGATATGGATCTGACAAAAGAAGGAAAAAGAATGAACCCAGATTACGAAGATTGAGTTTGCAACATGTCCTCTAAGCGAAAGTACTACTCATTCATAAATTCCCGATAAGTACAAAGTACTAAAGAATAACTAACAATACGTTTTGGATGCTGACATTATAGTTATGTTTTCTCTATTTAATACCTCGTTGTCCTTTGGGGCTTTGGGGCTGTCCTATTAATGATTCCCGTCGGCTTGATACTGAAATCGATACCCAGTCGGGTGCATAACATTACTTCGTTTACCCTAGTCCGTAACAAAGGGGTTTTAGGATTTTAGGAATCTTAGATGTAATTGAAAGAAAACAACAATAAAGAATAAAAACGGTGGAAGAATTACAAACACTTTTATTGTTGAACGAATTGAATGTAATGAAACGTAGCGGTCCGATAAAATAGGATTCGTTTGTGTAAAATCCACTGAAAATGAATAGGAAATCTGATTGACAAATTTGTTCTACCTACTTCATCAAATACCCTGGCTGTATAGTTAGGCAAAGTTTACTGTCCTCTCTAATTAGCTTAATGAGCCTAATGAATAAAAATTTAGCAATTCCTTTTTCTTATCAAATCGAAGTAATTTCTTGAAAGTCAATGAATAAAATCTAAAGTAATTGCTTTTGCGTCCAGCAATTGCTTAAAAGTGCAGGAATTGCTTCTAGTCAATGCTTTGATTGAATTGCAGATATATGATGATTTCAGAAAGTTATATCGATTTGACTCCGAAAATGTTGAGTGGTTGGCAAATTATCTTTTGACTGATACTTGGTAAAAGGCGAGGGGGTGCACTGTCGCCTTTAAATAAGAATTAGGTCTTCCTGCGAAAATTGTCTGATCCGGACTTTAATTTCTTCACTACTATCGCTTTCCTCATTTTCACTGAAATCTGCCATATCACAAATATAAGTTTCCTATTTTCCACAAAAATGTAACAGATTACTATTGCACTAAATAAATAGACCAAGGATGTGGTATTTACGTCAACTCTTTTGCAAATTAGGCACCAAACTGAGCATGAAATCTATAATCTGAACAAGTGGATAAGCCACGTCTGAACTTGTGTTGAATAAGCATTTGCTACAGAGGTGTAAGAAAAACAGCAATTGCTTTAAAATTTTATTCAAATCCAGATCTAGCAATTGCTTTTACTTAAAGCATTTGCTAATCAAGCGATTGCTTTTACTAAAAAGTAATTGCTTCAACTAATCGCTTAAGTTTTATTCATTAGGCTTATTGTCTAGAATCTAAATTACAGTTGATACTTCTTATTCTTTTCTCAAGAATTTACAGGATGTATATCGAAAGAGATTTTGCACGAAGGTGAAGTTTCATGGATATGCTAGTAGTTGGCGAAACGTATTTATGTCAGTCAGAATAATTAAATTCATTGCCATGTTATGAACTTAAGATATTATAGGTAGATCGGATAGATTTCCTTAGTAGTAATATTATTTAAGTGTCGATTATACAACCATTTCACTTCATTGAATTCCACATAATGATCATTGGTTTTGTTATTTATAACGTCGATACTTCATCGGAAGTATCCTCGCATGCATAGGTTTACTAAAAAGGACTGAACACGAAATCGCCGTTTTAAATGGATATTGGAACTAATTTTTACCAGGGATTGTATAGTTCCCGAAAGGAAATAATTCCATGATGGCATATCTAGCTCATCCAGAATAATGTCGCTTCCTAGTATACATTACTGGTATAAAGCTCCCCTGTGTATAGTCGCGTCATATAAATCTAACAAACGTAAAGCTTTATTGCTGCTTATACCTAAGAGAGCCGGCATATTTTCATTTTCTAATTATATTTTTACTCATTTACTCAGGAGTGTATGAAACCCGTACAAGGTAATTTCAGCTTGCGGCAAGCAAAACATTTATTAAATATTTTCATAATTTCAAGGGAAAGCTATTACTGTAGTAAATTTTATGGCAACTTTTATTATTACTGAATCTGAATATAAGAAGACTAATGATTGTCAGTTATTTATTACGTCTGATTTCAAGTATAGTGGTACAAAGTTACTATTTTTCCAATATTTCCTTGTAGGTTCACATTCATTAATCTTCAGTGACAAAATATGAATAGCTTGTCTAGTGGTAGATAGATGAGTTAATAGTATATTACATACCGAAGAGGAAAGTGTTTCATTACTGTCGAGAGATTAGTTAGTTATCCGAGACGCGAAGCGTCGAGGTTAACTTTAATCTCGTGACAGTAATGAAAACTTTCCTTTGAGGTTTGTCTACTATTTTACTTACAACCATACCGTTAATTGAAAATTAGATAATATTAGATATTTTGAAAAAATCTAGTAAAAATGTCAAAATATGACATTTATTGTTTTGACGCCAAACAAAAATGTGCTGGTTGAATGACAAGAATGAGGGAAATGAGTGAGGAAAATGGGTGATGGAAGTGGAAGAGGGAAGAAGACGTAGGTAATGTGACACTTCCAATTTTTTTAAAATGTTGTAATGTCAACATTACATGTATGGTTGTAAGTAAAGTATTTTTCACCCTAAATGGTATCGACTTATTGACTGCAATAAAACTACCGGTTTAATCCCATTGTTATACACAATCAACAAGCAAATACACTGCAGGGTAGAACTTTAGATATTTAATTCGTTATTAATAATATATTATTTAATGACATGAAATATCCCAAATTAATCGCAATCACAAGCACAAGATAGTTAAATATTACCTGCTATAATTACAAATTATAATCCGACACTGACCGACAGTTTATTTGCATTTTTATAGCCGAGCTCTTGCAAAACGTCTCGTGTTGTTAAAGGGAGTCAACAAGTATCTAAGTAATTTACTCTAATGGCTTGGAAATAAGGTTTAATAAAAAAAATCAGTAACTGCATTAATGGATATATTTATTTTCTTTAATTAACCGTGGCCTGCATATTTTTTTCCCAAACCCAATTAGGTCTGTACTTACCAGCTTATTTACTGCCTCGCTAACTTTTCCATTAAATTAATAATGTATTTAATAAAAGACCGGTGCTGGGGGAAGAGGAAATCTTCTTTCCAAATTGGGAGTATTAAATTTCCCAAATTGAGTTTTATTATATTTTTAGCGGGTAAATTAAATTCGGGGTTTTTATAGGATCTAACTGCAATACTACTTCTTTAAATTTCTTATTTCTGTAAAGTTATATTGAGACAATGGAATGGGAAAATTGACCTTCCAGCGGCATTAGGCATACTGTTTTACCACCGCAGTGTCAGCGGCTGGTTGAATATAGCGGATGTTTAACTTTGACAGTCGCCAGCTGACTCCCTTTTGCTGCGCTTAAATCACCTGGACGTCTATTCTCGAAATAGGCGAATGATCATTTCAAGAGAAGTGATCATTCGCCTATTTCGAGAATAGATGTCCTGATGTGAACCTTCATGACGCGACTAGTGACTACTGGCTGCGGATATAATAATTATGCATGCAAACTCCCTCAGTAGTCATAATGAAGCACTTAGTTGATGTATCCGACTTATCCAGTCCCTAACCCAAATACGTTTTTTACTTTATTTCTTCAGTAAAACTTCTTGACAAAGCTTAATACTGCTACTAATGTGAACCCAAAACGGTCACTGTTTGCTATGGGGCTAATAGCAGCAGCAACCAGCAGCTGGTAAAACAGCCTAATTTGATAGATGCGGCATCATTATCTTGTCAAATTTTTGAATTATTGATGCTTACATAGAATTGAATAAAAATATATTACATACTGGGTTATAAATTATTACACTGTATTTTTTGTACTAAAAAGTACCTAATCTAATACAAAGTTAACATTTTCTATATGGTTTTACATTTGCACCTAGAGAACTAAATCCCTGTATGCGCAAAATAAAAAATATCCTATAATATTTAAATTATTAATTAATAATGGAACTAGTTTATTATGTAAATTCACTTAACCTAAAATAATTGCACTATTAGTGTGCATAAACAAGAAACATATTTATAAACAGCTACATGTCAGAGAAAAGAAAATTAAGAATTTAGAATAAGTCAGTGAATTTATGATTGTCTGTATATATAAATGTTTTGCAACACTCGGGGCCGTTTCTGGCCTGTTGGCCGCCCTTGTGCGACATATGAACTGGCTGCCCTTTAAATCAAATCAGTTACTATTTTACAATTACCTACCTGAAATTATGCCGCAAAGCAATGTCAGAAAAATAAGTCTTTAATAGGTGTCTATTTTTAATATTTTTCTTTTATTCATACTTACCTACAGTGGGGCTCAGCAATTTGGCTTTCAATGGCGATAAGGGTCAAGCCACTAATCCTTTCTTGGGACATAATTGACCGCAAGTAATTTTTAATTAATTTTAACTTTGAAAAACTATGTTCGATAGATACAACAGTAACCGTCAGAGTAATAAAAATTCTCAGCGCAACACAAAGATTTGGAAATGATGAGATTAAATCTTTTTCAGCTATGAATTTTAGCGTATCTACAATTATTATATTGTACGTTTTATTGGAAAAATTTCTCGGAACGACAAAATTTCCTGGTCGAGCTCTGAGCGATCAATATCTTTGTTTGTGGGACTTCCTTGCTATTGAAGCGCTATATCGAGATCTTTGCAGGATTTTAACAATTTCTCGTCATTTATGGCATTAGCTTCATAGAAGTTCGACAAAAACCCAAAAGTTTCATTACACTTATTAAGTGAAACGAATCTCTCCTTAATTGATTCTATCGCAATAACCAAAGAACAAGTAACCGGTGCCCATAAAAAGTTTCCTCCCTGGCAAAAAAAAAAAAAAATATATCCAAAATCGAAAAATAAAAATTCACATTGAAACTCTGTTTGGCCTCGACGATGGGGTCATCTTTTAATTCGTAATCAAAATGTCTGGGTACTTTTTTTCGGCGTCGGAAAAGTTATTTATAATAGCATTTGAAACCGGACATCGGCGGCAAATTTAAATAGGGTGCGTTCTTTTGCCCTGTGAGTATTTGTGCCCCCACCTATCCTACTGCCAAATTAACAAGACCTATAGTTAAATTCACATAAAGTTTTAATGCTAAATGTCAAGACTTGTCATTGTCTAGTTACTTTAGATTTCACTAACTTACTAAATTTCTTATACAGCTGAGATTGGTCAGTGTTTTTTCTTTTTCTTTTCTGGAATTGTTCGGCCAACTCTTTTTATTTCTATCTCTTTTTAATCGTATGAAATAATACAAGATAGACATATGTTGTGTGCAGTACAATTATACTAATTAAATTTAGCCATTAGAAATTTATATTTTATGAGTTGCTGCAGTATTTGACAAGTATGACAGAACTGAAATGTCACGGCATTAAAAGTTTATGTGAATTCAACTATACCTACATAATTATTCAAATAATATCAATTAGTTTTAATTTTTTGAGTAAACCTAAGACAAAATGTAATTGACGTGGGTTGCAGGGCGGCCACCTCCGTTGAGAATTCTTTTTATTTTTCCGATACTTATCTATCTATAAAAAGAAATCTCTAATTAACACAAAGGGCGGCTGCCTCATTCTTGACAGCTACTGCATAATTTTTTTTTGAAAACTGAATTTACCATTCTTATTTGACCCTTCATATTTATGAAAACTCCTAGAATTTTTTTTTACGTCTAACATTTTTTTCTGTGAAACTGCAGGCGGCTTTAGCCGCCCTATAACTTTGTCCGCCCTTGTGCGGGGGCACTCCCAGCACTCCACTCAGAAACGGCCCTGGCCAACACTTCCTGATTTTTTTAATATTGTTGATATTTTTAATTTCTACGGGTAATATGTTATATAGTTTAAAGAAGCGCAAATTAATATTTGTATTACTGTGAGGTATTCTGAGCTGTTTTTCAGCTTTGCTTCGTGTTGTATATCTATGAATAATAGGTTTTTTTAGTTCGGGTTTTTTATGAGTGAATATTGAGACTGCTAATATGTATAGGGATCGTACATTTAAAGTATCTTCATTTCATTGTAAAGTAATTGGGTCGAGTAGCGTTTTTTTTTATTAATTATTTTTAATATATAATTTTGAACAACATTTAATGGTTTTAGCGAATTTTTGTACAGGCCATCCCATGCAATTATGCCATAATTTATTAAAGATTCTACAAGCGCTTTATATATGGATAGTAACACTTTTTTCCACATGCATTTATTAGCTTTTTTATTCTCGTCTATTATTTCTGTTCTTATCTCCCTGTTGTAAACTGAGCCAAGAATAAAGTCTTTCGAAATTTTAACTTCATTTCCTTTTAAAAATCAATTAAGGAATACGACAAGTTTCCGCCGCTCTTACTTTTTTAATTTGATCAGGACTTTAATTTGATTTCTATGCTTGTAATGAAGTTTAATTGACTTACGAGTTTAGTATCTGCGCTCAGATAAAGTTTTTGTTAAAAAATGTTTTCAGATTATTCGATGAACGTGAAAAATACTTTTTAAAATTGTTTATCGCTGAGATGGGATCCGACGCTTCCGGAGTGATTTTTGTCTTGTATTGCAAGTTACCTTAAAGTTATTTTTACTACTTATTTTATTTGAATTTTAAATTTGTTATTAATGGGGCTTATACAACCGTTTCAAGTCGAGCTTGTTGTACAATACGCATCTGACTGACGGATAATAATGATTCGCATGTCAATGTAGTATTTTGAAAGACATGCCAACCAAAAATCAAGTATTTATGTAACTTTGTTAGTGTATACAAGATCAAAAATAAATCAATAGGTTTTACTATAATCGAATTTAAGAGCGTCTTTTGTTTATTTATTTTCTTAGTAAATAATTCAAAATTTCTAATTCATCAACCGGTTTTTTAGGAATTATCTCCTGCGCAAATACTCTCGTTTTACTAAAAATTTTTTTGGCATGATTTGATTCGAGCTTTCAAAGATAAAATTATTTTATTTTCGCCTAGTTTACATGCGCACCATGCCCCGTTTGTTTGCCTTGGCCATTGAATATCAAACTATATGAGCCGATTTCCTAAATCTGCTACATTAAATTCATAGATGGCACAATGAGTTCACCAACAAGAAAACGACTAGCCTTTTCACTGCTAAATTAAAACATTGTTGCCGCCTGTCTGTTTGACTGGCTGCATGATTTTTTTAAATTTATTTTTATAGCTTATCGTAAAACTTGATTTCACATAAGTACCTACACCTATCCTAGATTTAAGTAGCTTACATTTATTTTCCTACGTATAGTATAGTCTAGACTTAAAAATGTCCCTATTTTTAATTGCTTATAATATTTTCAACCTTTTGACGTCCCAACGTTAATTACATGAAAACATATTGTCTGGCATGTTTTCTATTTCTAACAGAATTAAATGACGACTCTCACTATTCAATACATACCTAACCTAGGCTACAACGTATATGTTGGGTAAAATATGAATGATGTGCGGTTTGTTTGTATAACTTGGTTTTTAATTGCAATTATTGCTACTTTTCAAAATGGTTAAAATAAGTAGGTTTTACTTTCTTACTTAAGAAACATCCAGTTTGTTTGTATTAGTGTATTAGGTATTTTGCTATTTTTCGACGAAATAAAACCTATTTTAGTTATACTTGCTGTCGCTTTTTATCTACTTTTATTTGTATAACATTTAACACCCAGTGCAACGGTAAAATCATTGTGAAAATCGGTCCAATTACCCCGGAGGAATCAGCGTACATATTATTATCAAAAACATACATTCGGCTGGAATTGAGAACCTCATATTTTATTGTCTGTTAAAAATGCTTAAACCATTAAAAATTCCTATAAAATACGATATGCGGCAACACCACGACATCACATCAGTGAATTTGAGACATCTGTTGCCGAGGCGCTGCATTATATCGACAGATTTAAGGTTAGAGTTACGATTAACTCCACAATGGCGGCCAAACCACCTCCAAGACGTCTAAAACTGGGTTGTCAACTTTTCTCGGACATCCGTCATTCTTATATAGTTTGATATTCAATGCCTTGGCTAATATGAATTGGGCATCGCTTTTATGTTACAAACGAAATTTGATTAACCATAACTTCTGAATGCTTTTAAAAAATTAACTGTTATTAGTCTATAAACACTATAACGACCAGTATAAGAGCTATTATGATGAATATTGCGACACAAGCTGCAAGCGAGGGAATTTAATTCATTCCCAGTAAGTAATTATTGTTTTTACTGCAATTAAAAGTATCCTATATTTTTCCTTTAATTAATATCAGTTTCATTAAATTATTCAGAGTACTCTATACAGCTTGAAAATGAGATTTCTTTTATTGGTCACGAAACAGAGAAAAAAGAGTCAGAATTTTTTTAAAATTTTTATCGCATGCTGCTCTTTGAAGTAGATTTTAATTAATCCCTAAACCTATTTTTCTGCATGTCATTTTACTCAATGATCTGATACCTATATAGATGAAACAATAATAAATGAACAGATTGACAAAATCTTATTATATTCTGAAGTAAATCAACATAAAAATTTCGCCCCTCCACTTTGTTTACCAAACTTACTCTTTTAAAAGTGTTAACATGACGTGGGAAATGTAAATATTTGTCTTAAAACCTTATAAAAAGTTTGCAGTATGGCAACGCAGCAGTAAGAAACGCCCCCAAAGATGTGACCGCCACGACATTGGTCTGAGGCCATGATGACGTTTAGGGATGTCCACAGAAAATGTATCGCCGAAAAACATCATGGTTTCGATGCATTGATTTTTTTTTAAAATAGAATCAGAATTACAAAACAAATCACAAATCCTAATTGAAACCAAAGGAAAAAGCTATAATCGAGATGGAGAGGCAACGGCAAAATAATTATTTTGCGATTAAAATACATCGATGCATGAAAAAATATTAAAAATGGCCTCAATGCATTGCTTAAAAACGATATATTGCATTAAAATTATCGATGCTTTCAATGCGGCGATGTATATCAAATATCCCCATTTTCGTTTAGTGTTTCTTTGACAGGGGTCTGAAATTATCTTCAGTTTATCGGTTTAATGTAATAGTTGCTGTGTTTTTCGTGTTTTGTGATAATTTCTGGAGACTAATTAAGATAAGTCGCAAGTGTCAACTACAGTGTCACCAGTAAAGTCCGCATCCTATGGGATATTTTTAATTAATATCTTTATTCAAAATTTGACTTTGGCATCAAAATCTGCTTCGATCGAGATGAAAATTAAGAAAAAATTATTGTCGCGTGATTCGCATTATCTGTCAAATTTTAATTTTTTCCAAAAAATAATTCAAAAGTGGGATTATTTCTGAAAATATTGAAAAAGTTATTAGAAAAAGTTTTTTAAATGCAGTTTCTAGCCCACATGCTCAGCTGCATAAGATAATTTTGATTTTTTACCTATATTTTGTAAATTGCACCACTTTTGTAAAATAAGACTCAACGCAACCTACATAAAACTTCTCAGTTTTGACAAGGCTTTATTTCAGATACATTTTCTTTAAAGTAGCGCCATATTAAATGTGTGTTTTTCTACGAAATCAAAATTGGACTATTAAAATTTGGTCGCGTGTGATGCAAAGTTTATTTGTTTTTGACCCTGTATAAGGTAACTTCAAAAAATAAGTATTTTTGAAAATGTAGTTTGGGTCTGAAAGTAATACACGTTAACGTTATTATGACATAGCTTAATAATCAATTATAATATAGGGTTTTTAAACTAAATCGTTGAAAATAGATAAACTTTACGTTATTAAACTAAAATTTATTTTCCATTTAAAAAACACTTTACTGAAGAGACTGTGTTCATTTTTGTCTTAATATTAAGGTGTATTACTTTCAGACACAAACTACGTTTATAATATTATTATACTAATACTTATTTTATGAAATTACCTTATACAGGGTCAAAACAAATAAACTTTGCACATGCGACCAAATTTTAATAGCCCAATTTTGATTTTGTAGAAAAACACACATTTAATATGGCGCTACTTTAAAGAAAATGTATCTGAAATAAAGCCTTGTCAAAACTGAGAAGTTTTATGTAGGTTGCGTTGAGTCTTATTTTACAAAAGTGGTGCAATTTACAAAATATAGGTAAAAAATCAAAATTATCTTATGCAGCTGAATTTTTGCATGTGGGCTAGAAACTGTATTAAAAAAAAAAATTTAATATCTTTTTTCGATACTTTTAGAAATAACCCCACTTTTGAATTATTTTTTGGAAAAAATTAAAATTTCGATCGAAGCAGAACTTGATGCCAAAGTCAAATTTTGAATAAAGCAATTAATAAAAAAAAAAGTCCCATATGATGCGGACTTTACTGGTGAATGCGAGAATTCGGAAAATAATAATTCTGCACTTGCTGTCTATAGGTGATTAAATAGAAAGTTGGGTTATTTATAGGTTATGTTTAAACTATAGTAGCAAGGTCACATTCAAAGATAAGTACACCGTAATCCCTACTTCCGGCCCCGCCCAGCTATTCACCGCCTCTTTCCCACAAACGATGTTGTCAACACATTTTAATAGCATTTATGAATGACATGTGCCATCTATCGGTGCCAGATCATTGATTTTACTATTCGTATGAACATTTCTGTGAAAAAAATCATGAAAATACAACATAAAAATATCTCTATCCTTAAAATAACACCATGTTTATGAAAATGGTGCTTTTTTCAGCATTACCTATCCCATACGACCCAGCTTTGTACAGTCGATCAGACCAAATCAGGCATTCCATACTCCAAACAACTCCGCTGGCACAATCTATATCGACTTACAGTATTGCCAGACCACTTTCTGCCTCCGGTTTTTACATGGGATCTGGTCCCGGCCGAGCTTCGCTTTACTCAGAAAATGGCAACAATATCGTCTGTACTTCTGGCAGTGGTTATAGAAATTCCAGTGGTAATATGGAAAATAGTAGATGTGTTTCGCAGTTATCTTCCGAACAAGTTTCTTCAGTTTTGGGTAAACCACCGAAACCTCTACCTAGAAATTTTTGGGCTTTCGGAGAAAAAAGTACATTGGATGGTAGCAATAACTTGCAAGATGACGGACAGTTGCTGAATTTTAGGGTTAGTGATCAATCCGTTTCGTGTGGAGTGTGATTTTTGTCGCTAACCGCTTTGTTTTGCTAACAATACCGTTTTTTAAAATTGATGGATGGCCTCGGCCTCGCCATGCGTTCTTCACGCCATAATGTCAGTACGATAAAGCGATGACAACAATGGGTTAAATTTCGTCTAACATTTTCCCTTGTACAAAACAAAAAAATAGAAATAGCGATTATACAGCCAAGACGGAACATAATTTCATTCGAATTCCTTTTTGAGGGGGTAAAATGTCTTTCACACCAGAGGAAACGGAACAACGGAAGTCTTTTCAGCTCCGCAGAAAATGCTGATGGGAAAAATAAGAATGACAAAGACGCAAACGTGAGAACGGATAATAGAAAAATGCGGTGGGAAAAAAATGTACGAAATAGCATTTAAACAGTTTTGAAGAAAATGGAAAAATTTAATTTAAGTTAGCAATGTCGATCATGGAAGTTTTTTTTATCGGGCGGACTTTCCCCCCCTCCTCCACCCCTCCACGCTACTGCAAAAAATAAAAAAATAAAGTTTGGAAATTTTCGACCGTTTAATATTATCAAAGTTTAAAAGCAGCATCGTTGTGTTGAGTAAAGTGCATTTGGTTTCGAATACGGTTTCCAATTCGAAACTTGGCGAAACTAAGTTACAAGGCTACTTGACGATAATTTCATTAGAGCCAAAGTTTCGCTGAATTTCCGTTTGCTTTGACGGGTTTTGTACAAATTTTGGCATTGCTAGTAAATATGAAGGTTTTGTAATGTACAAAACCATTAAACATAATATACTTTATATTTTTTTCTCCCTTTTGTAGGCTTTTTATAAATACCTTTAACAGAAATTACTTGTTGCATAAATAATATCGGTATTAAGTAGATCTTCTTTATTTTAATCTTTTATGTCCCAGCGTCCGTGAACCCTAATATATAAATTAAGATACTTGAACCCGGAAACAAAGGTATTAAAATTAAAAAAAAATTGAAAACGATATACATTTCCAAGATTTTTACAACTGTTGCTGTATGCACTGGCAGTCAAAAACTTTTGAAATTAAATTACAAATTTTTGGCATTATTTCTTTTTCCCTGTAGAAGTAAATATAGAGGCGTTATTAAATTCCGCTCTCTTAAATAAACGTATATTCAACATAAATTTTCCTCCTTTTTTCTGCTTGGTTTCTCATTTTCTTTCCCCAGTATTTCGTTTCAAATGTAAGTTGAATAATGTACACCAGAAACAGAAAAGTCACGTATAAAATAATATACGAATAAAAATGCACGGCATTTAATGTCAAAAGCCAATTTGAGGTTTAGGTTTATGTATATGGAGTTTTTTTTATTTATTCATCAACATTCTGATAAAAATTCGAAAATTATATTTTTGTTAAAAATTAAATTTTCACAATTTTTCAAGGCTTTGAAAAAATGTGTGATCTGAAGTTTGCCAGTACAGTATAGCGATTAATATTCAAAGTTTTGGCGAACGTCAAAGTTTACCCCCGTTTTCTAAAACCTATTCGGTCACAGGTTCATTATTATTAAAACTGCTAATATCAGCCGTAAACAAGCTTTTCAGACCGCAGCAGAACAAAATACTTCAATTTTCCCAACGCAAACAATGGTGGCCATTAGACAGCTTAATAATTAAGGCTGCTTAAAATTTGCCTGATTTTTTTGGGGCTTCGTTTTAATTAAATAAAAGCTGCTTTTTTTAATCACGATTTTTGGTCTTGGTTTATTATAGGCATTATTTAACGTTGAGCTTTTTGGCTGGCAACTCTAATGCCCTGCTGTGATTTCGGTAGAACTTGGACCGGTGTTCTACTGAGTTGGGATTACGTCAATGATTTTTACACAGTACTTCGTGTTTTTTTTTATTAAAAAAAATATAAATTATTTTTACAATTACGATTATACTAAAAAAAATTCGTTGTCGGAGTTCCATTGTCTTTATTTTGTTACTTAACGCAACTTTTCGGTTAGTTAGTATCTTTAAGCGTTTTCAAGTGTAAACTAAATTATAATTCTAAGGCTACTGTCTTAAATACTATCCATGTGCTATAAAGTTTGATGATTCCGCCTACGTGCTTATTGGAGTGTGAATTTTAAACATTTCACTCTACCTTTTCTGGATGTTCTCTTCAAACGAAGTGCTGAAAACATAAAAACTTCAGTGTACAGGAAACCCACTCACACGGGGCAATACCAACACGGATCAAATCATTCAAACTCCATAAAACAGGGCATAATTCAAACTCTTTATCACAAAGCATCTAACGTTTGCATGCAACAATCCGGAAGACCTTAATATTGACATATTGAAACCTTTGTAACTAATACCATCTCAAAACTTAAAAATGGCGAAGTAAAAACTAATACAGACACGAAAGAGGAGCAAGCATTTCTTACAATACCTTATGTCAAGGGGATTTCTGAAAACATTAGAAGGATAACCAAAAACTATAATATCAAAACAGCCATCAAATCTGGAAATACCCTTTGAAGCTTTGTTGCAAAAGTAAAACCCCCCGCAATGAAAACACAAAAAATTATATCTATCAAATCCCTTGCGAGTGTGGCGAATCGTACATTGGAGAAACACAAAGACCTCTCCCAGTACGAGTTAAAGAACATCTGAAACATACTCAAAGAGGTGAAACTTCGAGATCAGGTATAGCGGAACATGTATGGATCAACCAACATAATATACAAAGGTCAGAAGCCAAGGTTTTGGACACGGAACAGCACTGGAGAAAACGAAAATTCAAAGAAGCAGCTTTCATGAATTAAAATACCCCTATATTTAGTAAAGCAAGTATAGATATCCCCAATATCTGGATGCGCCTCTTCTTGTCCAAAACCAACAGCTCAAACTTTACACTCCAATAAGCACCTAGGCGGAGTCATCAAGCTTCATTGCACATGGATAGTATTTAAGGTAGTAGCCTTAGAATTACAATTTAGTTTACACTTGGAAACGGTTAGGGATACTTACTAACCGAAACATTGTGTTAAGTAACAAAATAAAGACAATGGAAATCCGACAAGGTAATTTTTTTGATATTACTTCATTGTCTACCACCTTCAAACAAATACGATTATATTGTTACACATTTTATAGCCTTTTTTCATAATAATATCTTCTGTAAAAATCCTTAATTAAAATTTTAAAGGTTCGTAAAAGCTTTTCTTGGATAAAAGTTTTCTAAAAATCCTATAGAATAGTCAGTATTTTGCACAAAGGTCCAAATTAAAAGACTTCTTATAATGCCAGTTTGAAGCGTCTGTTGCGTCTTTAATTTAATTTTTTTTCCGTAAATGGAAAACATTCTTGGTAGTTTCGTTAAATGCAGAAAATGTTTTTGAAGAGGGTAAAGGGGTACTTCGTGGCAAATATTCTAGTCGTGCCGAACCTTTTGAGGGTTAACTTAGTTTACATTAAACGAGTTAAAATAGTTAGACTACCTTATATAATATATGAATATTAGACCAGGGCACAAAAAAAATATTTATACACGAAATTTGTGAAAACTTTCCTTTTTATGTCCCAAACACACTGTAATTTTTTTGATTTAAAATATTTATTTTTTAACCTTATTTTGACTTAATATCGAAAAAGCAACCTAATTTTCAATCGAAAATTCTCACGTCAAAATATCTGCATTTTTAAAAAGTCGGTGGGCTTTTTGTTCATTGAAATCTCTACTTTCTGATAGTGTAAAAAAATATATACATTACTATGGTAAATGTTCTCAATTCAATTCAATTCCCCTTTAAATCCTACCTTTAATTATATTTAGATCAACTATTTACGCATGTTTTTTGCGATCTTTATGTTTTATGAATTTGTAATTTTTTTGCTTATCAATGTAACATGGAATCTTACGTTTTTCGAGTAATTAAAGTTTACATTTTAATAAATAGCTCAAAATTGTAAATAATGATTAAAAAAAAAATTCGGATTCGAGATTTTTTACATTTTTTGAGTACATTTACCATAGTAATGTATATTTTTTTTACACCATCTGAAAGTAGATATTTCAACGAACAAAAAGCTCACTTTTTTAAAAAAGCAGATATTTTGACGTGAGAATTTTCGATTGAAAATTAGGGTGCTTTTTCGATATTAAGTCAAAATAAGGTGAAAAAATAAATATTTTAAATCAAAAAAATTACAGTGTGTTTGGGACATAAAAAGGAAAGTTTTCACCAAATTTCGTGTATAAAAAAAAATTTTTGTATAAGATAAAAATAAAAAACCAAAAACTTGGTTTTTTATTTAACCTCGGATCGCCCGTAAATTATTTTTCCTTTAATTTTTGCTATATTCTCTTCCTTTTCCAATGGGTTTCATCCTACTATTATTTTTTTTGGTTTCAAAAATTATCGACCCTGGTCTATATCTTCTCCAATAAGAAAATTCTCTAATTAAATCGATTTTGTAGCTCTTACGGTTTGATTTTCCACTGTTTTTGTTTAATCACTAATATTGAATGATTTAAAAAATTTACTTTTCACATAGGTAACTAGTATTTTAATAATTTTTGTTTTGAAAGACCACTCACCACTGCGTACTATGCGTATACCCTTAAAAACTTTGTTTTTTATCACTGGGTATTTATGTGCAGTTTATTGCAAAGATTCACATAGCTGTATGATAACAATGGGGTGTAATTTAAAACAAAAGACGCCACATTTATCCAGTCCTGGAAATGAAAACTTTTAAATATTTCTATATTGGTTTATCTTTTTATCTCTTTCCGTTGTCACTCTGAAAGTAGAGATAACCATATTTTCATTAGCTGGTAAAAGAAGTCGCTAAAATGAGGATTTTAATTAAAGCTTTTGTAAAGAATGTCTGCCAGATATTTCAAGGATTTTCTTCCATATTTATTTAACTTTAATCAACGAGGTATATAGAAAAAAATACATCGATAACCACATTTTTTGTTTTGTACCAAAACTGGACAAGTAAATCGCCTTATCACTTTGGTGTCTGTCAGTCTATCACCGTTATTTATTAGAGATCGTTTGATATGACTAGCTGAGATTTGGCACGAACACAAATAATATAGAGAAGGTCATTGAGATCAAGTACTTAATCGACCCGAAAAAAATCGAAGAACTTATACGACTGCCAAGGACATTTTTGCGTAAACTTTCATAGAACGTGGAGTATTTTTTTTATTATTGTTTCCTCATAATTTATAACACAAATACTTTAAATCGCAATGATACAGGTAAATAAATATAGTATATAGCGAAGCTATAATTATCTTAAATGTATTTTTTCTATTTCACGTTCATAATAAGCTCAGTACGATACGCATTTGCGTATCGTAATGAAGCTATTTCGATACGCGTTTTTTCTTTATTTGATGTTGGTAACATTTAAATGTTTTATTTCATTGTCTTGTGCGGCCTTTGTGATTTACAAGAAAACCCATTTTTCGCAGAGGAAAAATAGCTTGATAACTTACTTACTTTTTTATTCTGTGTGGATAACAGTCATGTATGTTGGTTGCATAAATCTATAAATCAATCTTTTGTAGATGCTCCAATCTATCATTTTCTGCCAAATCCTATCCAAAATTCAATCTATTAACCTTCCAATGTGGATTTTAACTTCAACTTTATTTGAATTTTCCATCTTCCCTATACTAAATTGCAATGCCGTGACGTAAAATCACGTCTTTTAAAATTCGAAAAAAAGTAGCAAAATCTCCCGAATTTCCGAACGCATCTGAAAGTAGATATTTCAACGAACAAAAAGCTCACTTTTTTAAAAAAGCAGATATTTTGACGTGAGAATTTTCGATTGAAAATTAGGGTGCTTTTTCGATATTAAGTCAAAATAAGGTGAAAAAATAAATATTTTAAATCAAAAAAATTACAGTGTGTTTGGGACATAAAAAGGAAAGTTTTCACCAAATTTCGTGTATAAAAAAAAATTTTTGTATAAGATAAAAATAAAAAACCAAAAACTTGGTTTTTTATTTAACCTCGGATCGCCCGTAAATTATTTTTCCTTTAATTTTTGCTATATTCTCTTCCTTTTCCAATGGGTTTCATCCTACTATTATTTTTTTTGGTTTCAAAAATTATCGACCCTGGTCTATATCTTCTCCAATAAGAAAATTCTCTAATTAAATCGATTTTGTAGCTCTTACGGTTTGATTTTCCACTGTTTTTGTTTAATCACTAATATTGAATGATTTAAAAAATTTACTTTTCACATAGGTAACTAGTATTTTAATAATTTTTGTTTTGAAAGACCACTCACCACTGCGTACTATGCGTATACCCTTAAAAACTTTGTTTTTTATCACTGGGTATTTATGTGCAGTTTATTGCAAAGATTCACATAGCTGTATGATAACAATGGGGTGTAATTTAAAACAAAAGACGCCACATTTATCCAGTCCTGGAAATGAAAACTTTTAAATATTTCTATATTGGTTTATCTTTTTATCTCTTTCCGTTGTCACTCTGAAAGTAGAGATAACCATATTTTCATTAGCTGGTAAAAGAAGTCGCTAAAATGAGGATTTTAATTAAAGCTTTTGTAAAGAATGTCTGCCAGATATTTCAAGGATTTTCTTCCATATTTATTTAACTTTAATCAACGAGGTATATAGAAAAAAATACATCGATAACCACATTTTTTGTTTTGTACCAAAACTGGACAAGTAAATCGCCTTATCACTTTGGTGTCTGTCAGTCTATCACCGTTATTTATTAGAGATCGTTTGATATGACTAGCTGAGATTTGGCACGAACACAAATAATATAGAGAAGGTCATTGAGATCAAGTACTTAATCGACCCGAAAAAAATCGAAGAACTTATACGACTGCCAAGGACATTTTTGCGTAAACTTTCATAGAACGTGGAGTATTTTTTTTATTATTGTTTCCTCATAATTTATAACACAAATACTTTAAATCGCAATGATACAGGTAAATAAATATAGTATATAGCGAAGCTATAATTATCTTAAATGTATTTTTTCTATTTCACGTTCATAATAAGCTCAGTACGATACGCATTTGCGTATCGTAATGAAGCTATTTCGATACGCGTTTTTTCTTTATTTGATGTTGGTAACATTTAAATGTTTTATTTCATTGTCTTGTGCGGCCTTTGTGATTTACAAGAAAACCCATTTTTCGCAGAGGAAAAATAGCTTGATAACTTACTTACTTTTTTATTCTGTGTGGATAACAGTCATGTATGTTGGTTGCATAAATCTATAAATCAATCTTTTGTAGATGCTCCAATCTATCATTTTCTGCCAAATCCTATCCAAAATTCAATCTATTAACCTTCCAATGTGGATTTTAACTTCAACTTTATTTGAATTTTCCATCTTCCCTATACTAAATTGCAATGCCGTGACGTAAAATCACGTCTTTTAAAATTCGAAAAAAAGTAGCAAAATCTCCCGAATTTCCGAACGCTCTGTATATGTACCGAATGTACAAGGATCACACAACGTATTCCGTCCAATTTCAAATCTCATATCGCTAAAATAACTTTAGAATCTCATGGTGAAAATGGGTCAATAAATCAAAAAATGACAGTTTGCAAAATAATTTTTGTTGTCCAGAGGCTACTATGATAAAAAATAGTATTACTAACATAAAATTTAGACATAAAAATTTACAAAATTTGAAGGATTTATTTTCTTTTTAAAATGTATTTTTCTTGATTATAAAAGGTGAAATAGAAAAAAATGTATAAAGCACATGTTTCATAAGGCGTTTTAGCACACGTGTCAATAAAAAAACACGCCACTTTGTGGCTCGTTTTTTAAAATAGACGCGTGCGCTAAAACCGCTTCTTATGAAACGTGTACCTTTAATATACTATTGTAAAACCCAAAATATGTATTATATTTCTTTTAAAGCTTAACACAAAAATGCCTTTGACCCTTCAACTATATAATATATAGAGCTAAATATTGCTTAACTCAGTGCAAGCTGAGGCTGGCGAATTCCATTTACATACCCCAGAAAGCGATGCCCTCAAGCCAGGGCTGTAAAGGGCACGTTACATCCTCTTTTCCTTAATTTTATGCCACTAACATCGAGAAGTTTTTAGCGTTGGAGATCGCAGAAGAAATGTTGATGTCTGGTTGGCAGATTTTTTAATACAGTAAACAGTAAAAATACAAAAGCAATGTTATATTTTGGGAACTTCCTCTATTAATGTAAAATTACATTTGCACGCATCGCGCATGTGTAGTGTTAATACACGTGTTCGAGCATTTTTCCAAAAAAAAAACTGTATTGCCTTTTACTGAATTTATTCCACTTTACAAACTCACTCTGCATGTACATATTTATTCGGTAAACACTTCTTGTCGGTTGGTCTACGTTCATCGCATATAAGTTCACCATTTTGTCAAGAAATTATTACATATCTAGTAACTTCATATAATTAACTGGTCTCATGGCTAAAAATTCTGAAATAAATAGGTTTTCTTTTCTAGACCAGCACAGTTTTAGTATTGAAAATACTACTGGGTACGTATATACGGGTCTATTTCAGGAAAAATGAACGCGACATGCACATAAATAACACGGCGGTGAAGTCTAAACAAACATCCGAGCAGCACAGGATCGATGACATCATGTGCTAAGTATTAATATTGTTTTGTATTGGGTTTCGGCATTTATTATTATATTTGTTGATATTAAGATAATATGGCCAGGAGAGAGAACAGTTAGTAGATAGTTATTAATGATTTGATGAACACCATAATGAAACTAAACCACGAGGCGTCAGCCGAGTGGTTTAATTGCACAAGTTTTATTAACAAAGTTCATGTCGAACGTGTATCATTCAAAATTTAATCTACGACAGTGCAAATAGAATTTATTCGTCTAAATTTCATTGATATCAGATAACGTTTTCGTAATTTTTAAAATTTTCAGGCGTCCATATTAGTCGATATCATTGTAACCGCATTTTTGATTGTTTTAATTTCGATAAAATTGGAAAAAAATAAACAGTCAATGTCGCTGAAACAAAGCGAAATAGCGCGACGGTCTTGGCGTATTACACAGAAAGTCGGGGGAGAATGGATATACCAATCCAAAACATTTCATAGCCGACTTAAGATTTAGACATTTCATGAACAAAGAGTACAAGGACCAGCAGGTAAATGGCTGTGTATAGCTAAAGAAATAATTATGTCGCTATTTTTGAAAAGGTGGTTTTGAGCTTTCTTTAATATGTAGGTACTAATATACAGATTATCCTATATTTTTTATTTTAACAAAACAGTCAAATTTACACATTTCTAAGTATAATAATTTAATTATTATTTCAAACTAAATCGGAGCATCCATGCCGTCATAATAACGCGTGATAGCGGCACGTTACATACTCACAAACTCACAGATAGGAGTAATCTGTGCTGTGACATAATGGTTTCCTTCTCGCCACTGTATGTGGTAGGTATTTTCAATACGCCTATGATACTTGCGTAAGATGCAAGATCTGTGAATTTTTGTTACATTTAGCTTTATATATGTATAGTAGGATTGTATAGAAATATTTATGTACAGGGATTAGGGATATGACGGAATAATTTTCTTTTCAGTTGGTAGGATTACTTACTTCTACTTTATTTATTCAAATTTATTTAATATTATCTATTATTAATTCTTCACCGCACTGTCAAGAAAGCCTGAAAGTTTACACTGTACCCTGCTGTTTTTCACTTAATTCATAGTGTTAACTCCTATCAAGCTGTTTCTTTATGGTAACGTTGCTTAGACTGTGCATAAATTATTGCTTAAAATAATTAACAAGGAAACTAATGATTTGCTTTTTTTTAGGTTAGTACTTCGCTGGGCTCAATCGTGGTAAGTGCCGAATAACTCGATATAAACAAATAATGTCAATGTGATCTCTTCATATTTTTGTTTAAATAATATAAGTTTTAACTCGATAATCAAGCTATAGCGTATACAAATAAATATAATTAATTGTCATATTTACGTGAGGGGGACAACTAAAAAGTTTGATTTATGAAATGATTAGGCGCCTAAAAAGGGCTTCTTAGTGCACGCTTCACGGAAGCTCTCAAGGCGCCCACAGAAGACTGCAGCATGTGTCCCCCCCCCCCTAAATTTTGGTAATTAGGGAATTATTTTAACACCACATCATTAACTTTGTTTTTAAAGTTATCTAATTGAATTACATCACAATCCCTCTGCAATATGCTTAAATTTAATTGAATGTGAAATATTCGTAAAATATTTCAAAACTTTGGTATATTAAAACTTGTTCAACCTGCCGGCTCGGCTATACATACTTTACATATACACTGTGCCAAACAGTGGCGCTTTCTGTCTGGGTTTATTTATTGTCCGGTTATGGCTGAACACGAACACCCCAAAAATATAAGTATCAATAAAATGATCTATACTATGTAGTACCGCATTATAATATTATATTTTATTAAAATTATAAATTTTAAAGGCGTAGAATATAGTTTTATGACGGTCCAGCTCTTTTTACCATACTTTTTCCTAACATCAATGGTAGGTAGTATTAGAAGATAGATTCGCGTCCGTGAAAACAATAAAAACAAAACTGTGGTGGCCAACCGGTCAAGTGTAATAATTGTTTTGTATTAGAATACACAGAGATCCAAGCATAATGGATGCCCTTGGGCGGGTAGACCACGACGGCCGTTTCGTCCTTGTTAGGACTCTATGGGCAGCCATAACCCAAGCAATTCCATAGAAGAAGAGGCACGCAATTTAAAGCTAGGTACTCTGTGAAGCCAAGCGGCAATGAATATCGCCATCTAGTAGAGTCAACTCCAAAATACAGTAACACAGTTTGCCAGTATGCTACCGCCTGTTAGAGAGAGGGAAGTCCAGCGCTTCAGACAAAACAATGTTCTGTCTAAATAATGCAATATTTTGTTTTAAAAGATTATATAGTGTCCGCGAAGATAATTAAAAGAAAAAGAAAATATTGTGGCTTATCGGACAAGTGTGTAACTACTTTTTATATTGGAATACACAGGGATCCAAGTTTAATGGATACCCTGGGGCGGGTAGACCACGACAGCCGTTTCGTCCTTGTTAGGACTCTATGGGCAGCCATAACCCAAGCAATTCCATAGAAGAAGAGGCACGCAATTTAAAGCTAGGTACTCTGTGAAGCCAAGCGGCAATGAATATCGCCATCTAGTAGAGTCAACTCCAAAATACAGTAACACAGTTGTCCAGTTTGCCAGTATGCTACCGCCTGTTAGAGAGAGGGAAGTCCGGCGCTTCAGACAAAACAATGTTCTGTCTAAATAATGCAATATTTTGTTTTAAAAGATGATATAGTGTCCGCGAAAATAATTAAAAGAAAAAAAAAATATTGTGGCATATCGGACAAGTGTGGAACTACTTTTTATATTGGAATACACAGGGATCCAAGTTTAATGGATACCCTGGGGCGGGTAGACCACGACGGCCGTTTCGTTCTTGTTAGGACTCTACGGGCAGCCATAAGTGGTTATGGCTGCCCGTATCCATTGAACTTGGATCCCTGTGTATTCCAATATAAAAAATAGTTACACACTTGTCCGATATGCCACAATATTTTCTTTTTCTTTTAATTTTGTTTTAAGTTTAAATTGTATTGTGTGTTTTTCTTGTGATATTTCTCATTGTACTTTTGTATGACCATGCACCGAGTTGAGCACCCAGTTTAGAATATCACGAGCCGCTACTGGTGCCGAATAATCCAAAATTAGCAAATTTCTTCATTCGATCGTTACGCCAAAACGCCCAAGGCCCCAAGCCATTATTATGTCTGCAATTTTCGTAAAGTGCAATGTTTATAAATGGATATTAAACGAATTTTATTAGTTTATAACACTAAATTAGGGCAAATTGCGACAATTTCGCGACATTTACGACCTACCGTGTTACCTCCAGTATAATTTACCATTAACGTTATTACCGTCGGTTCGCGCGAGCGGAAATACGGCGGGAGGAGGTCTTGCGGTAACCGCGCGGCTGCCGCGTCGCTTTTTACGAATTTAGATATAACGATTTGTATGTGGTAGAAAGGCTGGTAAAGCAAGAAATTTGTTTACCGCATCTTGATAATCCGTAAAATCACCCTGTGTATTTAGAAGAGGGGAGGGTTGTTAGGTTTATAGCCTATTCCCATATACAGGGTGTCCGGGAAAATGTGGGAAATCTCCCGGATATGAAAAAAACACGTGAAAAGGATACTACAAGTTCATATTATAAACTTCTTTCGTATCGGCCTCCTCTTCGGAGATATGGGCTCCCAAAGAGCTCCCATGGAATTAAGTTTTTGACACATAATTATTAAACCAACAGGTATATTTCCATTTTTTTTTCATATGATCTATACCAGGTAAGACCCTTCAAATTACTATCCCAGAAAGTGTTGCGAATTTCTCATAGCTGCAGGGACGGACTAGCTGTGACACTAATGTGCCCATTTTTTTTAGGCCCTGTATGATAAAAACTTTGGACGTTTCTTACATACCTTTAACTATTGACTAAAAATTATGTACTACTCTTCATTCATGTCGCTAATCCTAACCGTTTTCGGAAAAACGTCATTTTTAACATATTTACATCATGTATAATTAGCGTATTTTAATAAAAGATACATCTTTGTTCCTATAAATTATAAATGTTCACTTTTAACTGCTTAATATTAATACATGATCGCAATAAAATTACGTTTTTCCGAAAACGGTTAGGATTAGCGACATGAATGAAGTACTTAATTTTTAGTTAATAGTTAAAGGTATGTAAAAAACGTTGTCCAAAGTTTTTATCATACAGGGCGTAAAAAAAATGGGCACATTAGTGTCACAGCTAGTCCGTCCCTGCAGCTGTGAGTAATTCGCAACACTTTCTGGGATAGGGGCTTGAAGTAACAAGATTGACAATATACGCAAAAGATGTCCCCCTCGAAATAAAAATCGGCGATTTTCCACATTTTCATTTTAAAGCAGGAAAATCGATGTGGGAAGTTTTCAAATGAACACCTTGTATATAAAACAAACTACTAGGTACTACTAATATTAATAATAATAATAAATCTAATGACTAATGATACAACCGTCATTGTCTATAACAAGTTTATAAATACGTTTTTATTAGTTTGTATACATCAGTGTTATTGCTCTGAACTAAATTAAACTTAATTTAGTTTATTTTAAGCCAGGCCTATGCTGCTACTGTCGCCAAACTGACGGTCCCTGCCTTGTATCGTAAATTTTCTTTTAGTTGAACTTGAGGATGCACGGGACGGTGCATAACGCGTGTGCATTTCGGTACCGCCGGGCTCGGTTCTTTATCGGTATTTGAAGTTGTTATCGGTGACAGTGCTTTGGGTGTACATCGTTGGTTTTTAACGCTTGGTATATTATGAATTATGGTTAATTGTCTAATTTGTGATAAGAATGGATGTTGGGTGTGCAAAACGATTCTTTAGACGACTCACCTTCTATAGGAACTTTTATAATAGGGTAACCACTTGGCGGTTCCGGGGCGGGAGTTCATTGAAAAATTATAGAATTTTTCTGTACCTGATTGCAAAATCTATATTAGCATGAGATATATATATGTTCTCTTAAGAACAAACACTAGTGGCGCATTCACCAGTCAGTTTTTTTTTTTTTTTTTTTTTTTTTTTTTTTTTTTTATGATCGAGCACAAGCACAATATTTCATTAAATTTCAATTTTATAGAAAAATTGGTCAAATATCTATCTTTGGAGTGTAATTAGATAGATAGATATGAACGTCTTTATTTTTTAACTCGACATTGCTGTTTACTTAACCGAGTATATAAAATACAATTAACAATACAATAAATTTACAATAATAATAATAATAATCATAATAATAATACCTAATAATAATAATGATAAGTACAAAATAATCATTATCTACAATTACTAATAATACTGGTACATTTTTAAGAGTATTGGCAGCAGTACTATGTTAGGTTATATCAAGTTGCGAATTAACCAAAGATGTCTTCTTAACAAAGTATAAAACAAAGTCGCTGTCGCCCGTCATGTCCCCTTATGTGCGTAAATCTTTAAAACTACGCAACGGATTTTGAAGCGGTTTTTTTAGTAGATAGAGTGATTCAAGGGGAAGGTTTTTATGTATAACTAGCGACCCGCCCCGGCTTCGCACGGGTGCAATTTCAGAAAGTGGCATGCCGGGTACTAATATATCGGGTTTGTATTTATACCAGCGGGTTGCAACGCATGCCAGGTACACGCTAGTAAATGTATAAAAATGAAACGATAATTATTGTAGGAATTTCTACTGATTACCTACAGTTTTACGTCCAAAAAGGTTGGATTTATTATTAATTTGGGCAAATTTGAAAAAAAATTCCGTTTTTTGCTTTTCTTAATTTAGCAATTAATTTTTTTTTTTTAACTTAAAACTAGGTAATTGTACTTTCCTGAATGGTGTTTATAAAAAGCATATATTATGAGAACAGACATAAAAATATTTCCATATTTAAATATTAATCTCAAAAAATAAAGGAGCATCAGCGTTTTAGTGAATACCTACTTCAAGAAAAAATGGGTAAATTTTTGTAACTTTATTGTCATTTTTCAGCTTTTCCAATAAACATAACATAGATTGTGTACAAATAACTACTCTATTTTCAATTTTCGAAAATATTTATAATAAAACCGCAACAGGCATACATCTGATACGTGTAAAAACTTACGGAAGGCCCTAACAGTTTTGGGAAACAAGTAAATAAGAGTATTTTGAGGGAACCTACTTTGTCATAATCCATCACTATCAATCAATTTATAAAAAACTTCTATATTCTGTATAATATTCGGTTTATTCTTATATAACCCCTTTTATTAACACCAATGTATCCATCATACATATTATTATTCTAGCCCTTTATAAACTTGTATCCGATCGGAACAGCAGAACATAACTATATTATAGTTCTTTAAATAATCGTAGATGAACAATCGTCGTAAGTTAAAATATTGCATCAATAATTCTCTTAGACATTTTCACCAATTGGTAATGGTAACTTGATTTTGTAATAAAGAAAACAATACCTTTAATATTATCGATGACGTGTATCCACTTAATTTCGTTAGACAATCAGACAATCAAAGATACCACACCCTGTCTACAATTTTAATAAGAGGCCCTTACGTTAACAATATCTGCTTTACACGATGATACATAAGTACAGCGTTATTATAAAGAAACGGATCCGTTTTTTAAATAGAATACTGCTCACTTAATCCAGAATGCTACATGTATCAACTTCAATTTTTTCCACATATTGTATATTTTTTAGGTACATATTTATATTCTATTCATCCTGTTAAAACCATAAGGTTAAACTCTGTAAATCAGGATCATTATCATCTGGAAATAGAGTGGCAAGAGCTAGAACCAAACTTATAAAAGTTTCATTGTACAGGAAGAAATAGTAATTTACGTTACAAGACCGGAAAGTAGTGTTTTCCAGGACGAGACAAGCATTTCCAGGGCGAGCCGTAGGCGAGTCCTGGAAGCTTGGAGAGACCTGCACAACACTAATTTTCGGTTGCGTGACGTACAATATTTTTTTTAAGACCGACACTTCGATATACTTACATTAAATTATTTTATATTATTTTTAAATGCGTCGTATGACTTCTCGTAACGGGCTTTTGATTTTACTGGCAAAATATCGTAAGTCGCTTTCCTTGCTGCTTCCAAAGTTTCTTCTGGAATGTCATTTCTCGTGTCTTGATAATTCAAAATCTGAATTCATATTGTTAAATTTGCGCACTCGCAAAACAAGTTTGACATAAACAACAAATTAGAAATCAACGAACTGTCACTCGACAGTACATCGAAATGTTGTTGTCATAGTAACGAAATCAAGGTAGCTTGTATTATCAAAGAGCGATTGGAAAAACAAAAAACAGGGACCGGAAAATCTTTTCCGGTCTCTAAGGTCAATTTTCCTGTCTTGATCGACAAAACGTTATTTTCTGGACGAAAAATTGTCCAGAAAGTGTATATTTTCTGGTCGGTTTAAAAAAATAATAATAAGTACTTGTTATGTTTCCCAAATTTAATCATCAGTTTCCTGACACGTATTTCGGCCCTTGCCGGTCATTGTCAAGAAGGTATTACTAAATTCTACCTCGTGACATTACAAAGGTATTTATATCATATTATGGTAATTATAAACATGTCATAAAATTAAAATTAGAAGATTGAATGGTCAACTGTGGGTTTTCCTAACTTTTAAAGGTACAGATACATATTTAGTCCTAATTTAGTGTGCTATTAAGAATTAGGGAAGCGCCTGAAAGTATTTCGGTTTGGTTATTAACAACATTACATAATCAAACCGAAATACTTTCAGGCGCTTCCCTAATTCTTAATAGCACACTAATTTAGGACTAAATATGTATCTGTAGATGTTTTAAAAGTTAGGAAAACCATTCAATCTTCTATTTTTAATTTTATGAATGTTTATAGTTATCATAATATGATATAAATACCTTTGTAATGTCACGTAGAATTTAGTATCTTCTTGTACTCCTTTGACAATGGCCCGCAAGGGTCGAAACACGTGTCAGGAAACTGATTAAGTTTGTGAAACATAACAAGTAGTTATTATTTTTCTTCCTGTGCAATGGAACAACAGTTTCACCAAGCATGTAGCCCAACACAAATTAATTTTATTATAAAAGTTTTCTACGTTTAACCCGAATGATATACAAAAACGACTTAACAATGTTGCCATATATACAGTATGTCTCCGTAAATTTGCACCATATGGAAAACTTTTTTATTATTCATTTTACGAAAAAAAGTTATTCTTCATAAAAAGCTCTGCATGGTCTAAAACCTAAAATGCAACCATCAAATATCGAAATTTTCCAGTCATATACGAGGTTTGTCAAAAAATGTCCCAAGAATTTGAATTTTTCCCAAGAGTAAAGTACTTACCTTTATTTTTGACATTATCAAAAATTGTTATTAAAAAAAGTTGATCAGAACTAAAAACCACGTCTAAATATGCAATATCACGCATTAAATTAATTAAATACCTAATTAAAAAATTAAATAATTAATAATAAATTAATAAAATAATTTTTCAACATAAATGCGTACAATTGCATATTTAGACGTGGTTTTTAGTTCTGATCAACTTTTTTTAATAACAATTTTTCATAATGTCAAAAATAAAGGTACTCTTGGGAAAAATTCACATTTTTTGACAAACCTCGTATATGACTGGGAAATTTCGATATTTGATGATTGCATTTTAGGTTTTAGACTATGCAGAGCTTTTTATGAAGAATAACTTTTTTTCGTAAAATGAATAATAAAAAAGTTTTCCATATGGTGCAAACTAACGGAGACATATATACTGTATAGTCTGTATACTACCAATAGAAAATGCAACAGCCACAACCACTCGCTGTACATAAGACATAAACATTTTCTGTTTCTCCAACGATCTAGCCAGAACGCCAAGAAACCGACTTTTCTTGTTATGAGAAAAAATCTTATTTGGTGTTTATCACGGTCACTGTATTATTTTTTGTCGGAAAAGTGGCCTGGCGTGACCAATAATAGAGCCATCGGATCCCTTGACCAGATAAAGTCAATAAGCCTTCTTGTTGATTAATTTTGGGTTACAGGGGTATTTAAAAAACGAACATGAACAGGGTAGGGGAAGGTCGCCTATGATGGCACCTTTTTTTTACCACCTAATATATTTTTTAGTTCAATGGTTTTAACCCATTTAACCATCTTAAACTATTTATTACCTACCACTTAAACATTCATTATAAAACTTTAAAAATATACAAAAACTATTGTTTTGGTAAAAAAAATAGAAAAGAAAAAATCGCCAAGTATGCCATCATAGGCAATGCAGTTGCCATGGCATGCTCCTGTAAAATGCAAAAATCTGAAAGACGCATACATGTAAAAGGAATATTTTTGTTATAGTTTGCACATTTTTATTGTTTAAAAATTCAAGCACATAAAACTGTTTAAAAAAACTTAAAATAATATATTACATTCTTGGGTACATGTTTAAAACTTTTCAAAAAGATAATGAAAACATCAGTACAATCTAAAGACATATTAAAAAACTTTAAAAAGCATATTTAAGTATAGTGACATATCTAAAAGAAAAGTAAAAGTAGCGCCGTTTTGAGTATGACGCCTATGATGGTATACCTATTTATATGTATTTATAGGTATGCCATCATAGGAAACCAATGGATATGCCATCTTAGGAATAAGTCACACTTCTGGAAAATAAATTATAAAAAATTGAAACTTCAACTTAGATTTAAAATAATCATAGCAAAGTAACATCCATATCCTATAGTTATCGGGAAAAAATCGTGCATTCTAATTTAATGCACCTAACATTATAAATTTTTTGGTTTGAAAACTGGCTAATATTACTTCGGCACTTAACCATTTCTGTTCTATTAAATAACTTTACATAAAAACGTCCGCCACGACTGAAATTCGACTCAAAACTGAACGGTCAATACTGACTCAATCAATACGCGCGCGCCTGTCTAACTATGCGGGATGACGCCAAACCGGTTTATTCCAGAGATACCTGTGGTATGCCATCATTAGAAGTATGCCATCAAAGGCGACCTTCCCCTCTGCTTTTTTTACTTGTTGGGGAGTGTATAAAGCAAAGATTTTCAACTCGAACAGACATAAACCATGGAATTTAACACACTGTTTACTTTTTAATTTGATCTTCGGGTTCGGGTAACAGAAATTCGAAAGTCAATAATAGTAAGTACTGATTTTATGTAAAATTTTAATATTTGTATTACAAACGAAAATATGCCTTGCTGCCCTTATAGCGAAAGAATTCCATTTTTTATAAAATATTTCTAGTCTACCGTCTCCGTCGGCAGGGATTTTAAAGTACATTAATAATTGCGTGGGAACATTTCGAAGGAAAATACGAGTTGATTAATGACTTTTCACAAAAACCGTAAATTATAAATTTAAAAAATATAATAATATTATTTTTAACAAGAAAGGAAAATACCTACAACATTTTCACATCCATACATCCAAAATTGTTATATTGAAAAATTTTTTTACAACGAATATACGAGTATGTATTGGTGTTCTTCTATGATAAATCGTTCTTGTATTTTTACGTCTCCCTTCGTATAAAAATAGAGTATATGGCACCCCATAAAAGTAATTTACTCCCAAACAAAAGGGCATCTCGTCTTATTCGTTTACTTTCGGGGCCTGAAAAATTAGTCCGAGCCCGGAACGCCGACGAAGACGGTACGTGCACATAGAATAAACAAATGCACACACATACATTATATACAAAAAGTACAAAGTGTTTCTATTCCTAGCTGCAAGAAAGTCACTAGTTCGGTGTTATTATTTTGCTGGAGGAAGTAGGTATTTGAAAAATAAAGTGATTTTATATTAACCCAAATGTCAAGCTACACACTTTTAGTGGTAAAATACCGTACGAGCAAAAATTATTTGCATCAAAGAGGGCTTGGATTAAAAAACGTAGGGCTTGGATTAGATCACAATGATATGGGGACGATATATCTAACCAAATCTAGGTTAACATTTTGTCAAATTCATATTATGACATGGTATGCCAAACTAATGAGTAATAAAATAAGCAGACAAATACAAATTAATTTTTGCTGTTTACAAAATTAACAAAGTAAAAATATACAGAAAAAAAAGAAAAATAATTACATGTATTCTGAGAATTCACATAACCAGAGAGGTGGAACCAGGCTTCATAAGGAAAAAATGCCAGGTCTAATAAATCATTTCTTTCCAATAAATTTTGGGTAAACCATTGAAAGTAATTCCTGCGTCTTTCAAAATCTGCGGCTTGTATTTAATGGAATACTTGCACTTTATAAGGAAATAAATTTAGCTGCTTCTTAATAATAGTCCTGCATGTTCCGTAAGATCTTCCCACTTCTTGGGACAGGCGTCTTATACAATTTGTTGGCGTATTTTGCATTATTTCACGAACGTTTGCAACACGTTCTTACAGATGGTCTTCCTGCACCTTTTTTGTGTTGTATAGAACCTGTTTCCCTAAACACAGCCACGGTTCTTTTCAGTCAATAATAAAAATCCCCAGCAATAAAAGCAACGTTAGGAACATGTTCGTGAAAATCGTCCATGCACAAACCCGGATTGTATTGCCACTCACCATTTACTCTAAACCCGTTTCGAAAATACGCTTCAACCATGAATGTTTTGTTGTTCCGGAAAGCCCATTGTGTGAATTGTTCAAGCAATTGGAAAAATTAGCGATGAATCAAATTACTTGTAACGACTGTCAAAGATGGCGGAATAACTGATTGATTGTTAATTCAGGTAGTTACTGACACCCAACAGGTATTAAGCTCTACGGCTAAGCATTACGTCCTTAGATGCAAGGCTCTCTTTGATGCAAATAATTTTTGCTCGCACGGTACATAATAGGTATCTAGTGTTTTTGGATATTGGAAAAAATATCAGGTTTTAACAGGTATTGTCCTTGTTATGGGAGACCTTATACGACCAACCAATCGTAGACGTTTGCTCTATCTAACATATATATTACCTTAAATTACAATAATACAGGTATAGACATCCAACCTATTGTAATTATTCATGAAGAAACTATAGTAATCTTTAATGCATAGTGCGTTAAGTCAGTAAAATCCAGGAAGGCGTTGCACAGACGCGTCGCAACGATACGTTGTCGTTTTCGCTTTTCAATTGTCGCGAAAAAATAATTCGTTTTACCAATTATGTATAGACATAGACAATTAGACAATGCAGCGTATCTCTTAACTCATTGGACTAAACAAAGACCGGTATAGGCAGGTGTCATACTGGAGCATCTGGGTTAGGTGGCATTTTCGTTTTCCACCAAACGAATAGTGTTCGAGACATTTTCAGAGGCGGCTAGATTTATTAATAATCCCGCGAAGCGGCGAATGTTGGAATAAGATAAGTGGTTCGGTTCCAAAGTGAATTTCATAAAGCTCGAGCGAAGTTTGTGTGCTTTATGAAGTGCGCAAAGATAGTGACTTTATTTTTAATGCAGGCGCTCTTAATCCTAAAGTAGTTTTATTATCTTTTAATCTTAACATTAATGGACGAAAACGTAAACTTAATTAAACAATCGTTAATTTTAACTTATGAAAGCGCCAGCCAGGCACTTAATCGTTTAGTGTTTTATTGTGGCGGCATTTTGGACCTATAACTATAGATGAAATTGAGGTAAATTTTGGAAAATTTGTCGATTCAACTTAGCTAACTATTTTTTCAATTGCAAACTATATTTTTGGAGATTTAACAAACATTACAAAAATTTGTTAACGTCTATTTCCTATTGACTGACAGCTAATTATATCATTAAAAATGCAAAACACAAATTTTAGCTTACCGGGGAACATATTATTTTTCGCCTAAAAGTTTTTTTTTAGTAGTAATACAGGTAGTTTAAACACTATATAGATTGGCACACCCCTAAGTTTACCTTTCACAATGGAGTCGTAAAATTGTAACGATGGGGCAAGCCGATGATTTAGAATGAATCTTCGGACAGTGATGGCGATCGTTTAGGTTTTTACTTATGAAATATAAATACCTTTTGTTTCTGAAAATAAATTATACATAGTAAAAACTGTATCTGATTTAGTTCTAGCCGATACTATACATTAACAAAACAAGGTGATAGTGAAATAGTGTATCGTTTTAAGAGAACAGGAACAGGTCGGCCAAAAAATTCGACTGTTTTAACCCATTTTCTCTATTTAACTGAATTAATTTTATTTTCTCAATACAAAAATAGTTCATACTTAAAAGAGTTAACAAATTAAAGGTCTAGAAAGGTGTCTTCACTATCACTAAATTGGAAGGATTCATCTGTGAAGTCAACTGAAATAATAAGTGGTTCTACCGTTTCTTCCATCAGGTTGTGTAAGTCCAACATTTTTTTCCCTCTGTTATTACATGTTTTATAGCTTCTTTCCAATTTTTTTTCGTTATAATGTTTAGCTTCAATAACTCACGTACATCTTTTATTTTAACTACTGTAGTGTTATTCCTTGCTATATAGCCTTTCATTTGTGCCCATATTAACTCAATTGGTTTTAATTCACAGCTCTAAGTAAAATGATACCACGTTTTTTAGCCATTTTGTCGATTACACATTTTTTAAAACGTGACTTATTTTCTTTAGAAAATGACTGTAGTTAACAGACGGATACAGCTTCGATAGTTCCTTTATTTTGTGGCTATACTGGGGCCCTGATCCACAAAAACTTACATATTAATTTTTTATTGTTTGATCCAGCAAATTTTTGCAAGAATACGTTATTGTTTAATAGTGAGGAATCAAAATATTAAAACGATTCATGATCACACGAAATAAATTAAAAAAATTCCTATAATTAGATAAGTCTTATTACATTCTATGAGGATCAATTCTTATTCATGTCACTGCCATGTGCGGAATGTAGGTACTTTATAAATATCATTGACATTGCACAGAGCATAAATAAGAATAATGAACAGAAAGCTGATAAGTTCCCCGCCGTAAATTGGATTTAATGAAAGAATGTTTATATTAAGCCATTATACATAGAACCTGTGATAAAACTTAACGGGCTTGTTCGTTGGTGTTCTATGAAAATGCACTTTTGTGTTATTTTGTATGTTCTTACATTATATATAGAGCGTGTCCGGAAATGTATGTGAAAAATATTTTTGAGAAGATAATTTGAGTGATTATCAAAAATATTTTTTCTTTTCTTTTAGTTTTTTCTCAACCACCAACAATGTCAGGGTTTATCTTCATGTAACCAATTTTTATATACCGCTGATGATGAAGGTTTTTACCTTCGAAACATGTACGGTCTAAGGATGTTTTGATTTCCTTTGATTAAAACTAGTGGAGCAGACTGTGTGTATTATTTCCCTTATAATATCACTCCACTGAGAGATGGACTACTTCCACAAAATTTAAAAAAAATTGATGACAGGCTTGTCAAGTCCACGTGGAATATCTTCGAACATCTGTATAGGGAGCGATCAATACAAATTTTGATATATTAGTATTGTAGTTTCAGTGTGTGATGCAGTAAATTGATCGTACCCTCAATATTTACGTTGTCTCAACTGACTTCGTATGAAGTATAGTAGTTTTTGAGTTTCCCAAATATGCCAATTTCATGCCGGTTACTGTATAGTAATTTCCTTCTGTAAAGCGGCCTTAAGAAACTCTCACCGCCCAAGCAAAAAGAAACCTATTAACTCTCCCCTAAGTGTTTTTACGTAAACTTCCAAAATTAAAAAGCAGTAAAAATAACCGTCATCTTTTTCCCACTTATTTCTTTAACGTCTCCCTGGTATTTTTAGAACCGACTTTTAAGGGTGTTTCCGCACACAACATAGCTTACTGAATGTATTTTTATCTCGTGTAAATCTATAAAAGTGTTCGAGATGGAGATATACTCCAGATTCTCACGAACCCCCAATCGATAATGGTTTTACGAGTAGGTGAGTTGTAAAGATGGGTAATTACTTAGCACCCCATATAGCTTGTCGTTTTTACTGCGACATGTTAGTTTAGTGGTCTACCGGGGAAGCTATATCGAGTTTTGGGAATTAACCCTCAGGCGGGTGTGAAAATTTATATTTTTATTGTAATTGATTTTTTTTATTGTACGCAATAAAAAGTTTATTATTAATATTTCTAATACGCTTTTCTGATAATAAAATACATACAGGGTTGCCCAGAAGTCCGGAATAAAATTAATATAGCCTTATCCTGTAACTTTTGGGAAAAACGCTCGGACACGTCAATTTAGTTTCATATATGCTCACATTTTGACGTTATTCGTTTGTTTTTTATAGACATTTGTCGTCGAAGATATGACGACATCGCTTTTTTTTTTAATAGAAACATACAGCTTGGAATACATCATTAGAAAGCTAATATCTCGTACAGTATGCTCATAAATTTTGGCGCGATTCTGTCAAGCTATTTCAAAATGGCGACTGTTAAAAGTTTTTAAAAAATCTCTATTTAAATAAGCGGAAATGATAAATCATAGATGTTTTTTTACCTTTTAAGGTAAGAAATCTTCATTGTTTCGCGTTCTGACATTTTGTGACTTACCTAACAATAGTCATTGTTTATTTGTTATTTATTAAAAAAAAAAACTAAACACAACAAAAATTGGTTTACCGTGGCAAATGCTGGAAATGTCCTCCACCCTCTACTTGGCATGCTCCTAGACGATGGTAAAATCCGTCGACGGAATTCCAAATGGCTTTAGCCGGTATGTTATGTGTCTCCAATCTACCTTTGTATTTCAAATATTCAATATTATTTGGCCTATTTTAGTAAACTTTTTCTTTAAAATATCCCCAAAGAAAATAGTCTAGAGGCGTTAAGTCTGGGGACCTCGGTGGCCATTCAATTATTGTACCACGTCGTCCAATCCAGCGACCTGGAAATATCTCATCTAAATATCTTCTCACATTGACACCAAAATGCGGGGGAGCACCATCTTGCTGAAACCAAATTGCTTCATTAGGTATAAAAAATATCAATGGTTTATCATTTCCGTTTATTTAAATAGAGATTTTTTAAAAACTTTTAACAGTCGCCATTTTGAAATAGCTTGACAGAATCGCGCCAAAATTTATGAGCATACTGTACGAGATATTATCTTTCAAATGATGTATCACAAGCTATATGTTTCTATGTAAAAAAACGATCGATGTCGTCATATCTTTGACAAATGTCTATAAAATAACGAACGAATAACGTCAAAATGTCAGCATATTATATAAAATTAAATTGGTGTCCGAGTGTTTTCTCCAAAAGTTACAGGTTAAGGGTATATTAATTTTATTCCAGACTTCTGGGCAATAACTCCATATTTAAAAACGTAGTCTCAACCTTAATAATCATTGTTATAACAATTTTAAAATCTTCATTAGTTAAAATTACAAACAGATTACGATGTTACCTTGGTAGTTACATACCCATATAGTTATTTACATAAACAGTCATTACCTGGTTTTTAAATAATAGGAACATTTAATTCATGTAAATTAAAAACATAAATATGATCGCTTCAATATAAACAATGTCAAGTTTAAACGTACCTACAGAACAATGTACCTAATATAATAATACAACGTTAGGTAGGTAACTTAATTAAAATTTATAAGAATCCCTGTATGAATATACAGGGTGTCCAAACAATACCTCTGAAGTTTGGTAAAAGATCAGGAGATATAACTGGTTAATTTATTGTCTAATTAAATTTCAAAATATTCAGAACTGGTGTTCTTCTTGAAATGGATCAGGAAACATCACAGAGCACATTTTAGATACTCTCCGAAAACTATTTTCCATGTAGTACTACTTAATCATCATTATTTTTCTTAAATACTGTAAAACTGTTGAAACTAATAAAAATATAACGTCAGTAGCAAAAATTATTCTTGCTAAATACACCTCCCTTGTTTTATTGTTTAGAAAGAATTCCTTTTTTCGGTGCATTAGTATTTGTTCAAGATTTAATGAGGCCCATTCTCACTCACGGCTCCAAATCCACACGGCCTGGGGATCACGTTCATTAATATTAATATTGATTAAAATTCTATCCATTAAAATGTATATATCCCCTTAATTGAAGCTAATGTGTTTTCGAATTAAATAAAATGAGGCATATAAATTCAAATTTATTTAATATACAATCCGATTTAAACTTGAAACATTTTAAACATTTAAAAAGCTTTTCAAAAGGATTTAATAATATTTAGCATGATGTACAACAGACGATTGCTGTGCTTTAGTAACCAATCGACTGACTGTAAACAATAGGGGAGAGTTGGACAAAACCGGGTAGGTTGATAAAACCGGGTACCGCCTAGTTCTGTTAAATGTCTGTTGCCATCTGACTCGATTTGTAGGGTAACTTTATAGTCTAACGTCTAACCAAGTAGATTACCTCTAATTTGGTCAAAAATTTTAAATATTATGTCATAACCAAACAATTTTACATATTTAATGTCCTGTTGACGAGTTCTACAAAACCGGGTAGTCTAGGTTGTTACAAAACTCGGTACCCGATTTTATCAGACCTGTTGTTTTTTTGCTTTAAGTTAACTACAACATGTAGCATTATAAAAGAAAAACTAATTGTCAGTCATGGGATCAAAAAAGCATCCAAAATGCAATAATTGAATTATTAAAACATAGGATGGGATATAAAAAAGTCTCTTAAAGTTTTACTGTTCTTCAATAAACTTTAGAAGATCGTGTGAAAAAAGCAAGAAATATTGAATTACCGATTGCAGATTCTGTTTTCAGAGGAAGAAGGTGATAATGACGATGTTGTGTTTCTGTATTGCCACGAACAATATTTAAACTCTAAATCGAACGAAGGCTGGATAAAAGGTGGATCTTGCAACAAATGGGCTCATGAAGCCTGTAGTGCCTATGATGTTGTAGATAAAGTTTTTTGCTACTGCTGTTCATAGATGTTTGATTTTTCTCACGTATTTTAAATAAATATTTTATTTTCTCCCTATTAGCATTTTTACATGGTATTTAAGTTAGTACAAAATCGGATATTTTGCAATATTTTCATAAAAGATTAAAAAAAATTTAGGAATATTTATAAAAAGTGACATTGGTATATCAAACTTAAGTCTTTTGGGAATATTTTAATCTACAACAAACGTTTGCTATCCTATAATCTCACAAGTAATAGTCAGTTTTTGGACTGATACCCAATTTTATTCAACTCTCCCCTACATGATCAGATATTTTTAGATGTTTTTCTGAAAAGTCGAACTCAGTTTGCTTCGTGGTTTTTCTTCGTGTTTTGAAACGTGTAAAAGCTAAAATGTAAATAAATATATCGTAAATATTTAATATTCGAAAATACCGAGATAATATTTAGAGTTTAAAAGGTATTTAATCAATGACGACAAACCAATATAAATATCTAATTTTCCCTATCATAACAAGCCGACACGACGTCAGATGCATCGCACAAGGTAAACATTAAAGGTTTACTAATTTTTTTAAAAATAATTGTGGAAATTATTTAAAAAGTTGCCCAGCATTATTCCACCTCTATTAAAGGTTGCGAACTAAATTAATATCTGTCATACCTGTATTTATATTGTTTTAAATATAAATAAAACCTTTCAATGAAACTTAAAAACACAAATAAATAGCAAGTTGTAAACATAAAATGTAAACAGAACACATTTAAACTTGGAAAAATACGGATCACCATTTCCTTTCAACCTTTTCGCTTTATTTTTGAGCTGGATGGACTTTTATTTTGGCTGTCAGTCAAAAAGTCGAGGAATTTCGATAGGGAACTCGGATATTAGTCAGCTTAGGAATTTCATGCATTTTTCACTGTCAGTTCAAGTCCTGAGAGGAACAGAAATAAAAAAAAAGTAAGAATTCACTGAAAATGTGGGTTAGTGCATATTGTAAATAGCTGAAAATATCTTTATTAAGAGCATTTCGTTTTTACAATACAATACAAAATGTGTTTATTTAAGACCAAAGAAATTAAAAAAAACTTAATGGAAAGTGATGGCGACGTTCAAATTAATACTCTGCAACCATCAGGTATAAAATGAAATATTTATTCAATATATATTATACTAAATAATAAAGTAAACAATTAGAAAATAAGAAACAAATGAATTACTATAACAAGTTATACAATGACATAGTTACAAAATCACATACGCTCTCCTAGCAGAAACTTACCCACCTTACCTTTAAAAACTTTCGGAACTCTTACCTACTTCCGGGATATTGCTATAAATTTTTGTCGCATTATAAGAAAAGGATCGCCGAAACAAGGAGGTGTAATGCCTGGGAATACTGTAGTGTAAAGGGATGATGATCTTGTTAGACGGTTATGTATGTCAGTTCCTTTGAAAAGGTTTTGATATAGGTAAGGAGGAGTTTTAGTCTTATTAATTTTATAAACCAAGCGGGCTATATGTATTTTAAATCGTTCATCCAGGTTTAGCCAGTGGGAATTCCTAAGTAGGAGATATGATCAAATTTACGTAAATTATAAGAGAATCGAACACAGGAATTTTGTAATTTTTGTAAGGAATGCCGATCTTGCTGACGTAACGCAGGCCAGAAAACACATCACAATAATACACAAATGAAAGAATAAAAGAGTCACGCAGTTTTAGCTTGATATCAGTAGTAAGAATATCATTATGCATGTATAACAGTTTAAGTTTAAAATAGGATTTTGGAAGTATCTAAATTATTTACATGGCCTGAGAATCTTACGTTTGAATCAAACTGCACTCCTAGATTACGACAACTATTAGTAAAAGTTAAAAGAGAACCATACATAGTACAAAATCCTTAATTTTTTGTAGCAGATTACTGTTTTTTCCCAAATAACAATACTTGTGTTTTGTTTTCATTTAATTTGAGTGTGCCTGTGAGACTCTAACAATAATGTCAATATTTTCATTTAATTTTAATGCTGCTGTGAGAAAATCTTGAAGGGAAAATGACCAGTAGATCTGAGAATCATCAGCATACAAATGCAGTGATTTAGAAAAGTATAAAAATCAGATGTATAAATCTAATACAAGATTGGGCCAAGAATACTACCCTGAGGAATCCCCTGTGTATTATTATTCATAATATAATTTTGGATCATTTCGTTGGGGGTAGCAATTGCCTACAGTTGCGTCACTAGTGTTTGCTCTTAAATATATGAGGGAAAATAGGGACCTTAATGACGTTTTTGTCGTTAAAACGTTGGTATCTATAACTACACGTAATCAACCTATCAAATCTTCTGGATTACTATTCTTTTATTGGTTTATTGTTAAATTTTCAAGAAGTCATAGGAATTAGTGTTAATTTTAGCGCACAATTTAAAGTACCTACTAAACACATGACGAGCGATACTAAAACAATAAATTTCGTTAAAATCAGATCGTTAACATCAACTGTTATGATCTAATTTTACATTACCTTACATAATTTTATTTTTAGATTTATAAACTCTTAAAAATAAATAAAATACAGATCAGTGACATTAAAAAAACATGAGAGAAGTGTGCAAAAGCGGAGCCGTCGTCGCGGCTGTGGTGGCAGTACTCGAAAAACAGACCCGCCAGTTCACACCTACCCAGAAGTCGCCTCTCAAACCCCCAAAGATCATCGAGGACCCCCGCGAAATCCCCCCGAATTCCTCTTATTCCCAAAATAGCCGTGAAATAAGGAAGCTCGATTCCAGTAGAAACATAACAAACAGCAACAAAAGTGGTCTTAAAAATAGAAACACTCAAGAACGTGCGGCCGATGAAAATAATTTCGAACTAGCCGTCAAAGATTTCAACACGGTCGCAGAAGACGTACAAAAGACTTTTTGTTGTGAAGAAACGGGAAAAAATGACGTTCTTCCAGATGCGACGAAACGAGACGCAAATAGCTTGAAAAGAGACTCCCGAGGTCAGTCCAGTGCGAATAATGGTGATGACGGAAGTTTAAAAATACTCGGTGGTAATGGTGACTGTGTCGCGAAAGACTTCCGAAATGGAGATTTAAGGATAGTTGGGCGGAAGGAAGCGATAAACAATAGTGGTAGTGAGATTAGAAGAAGAAACTGTGTAACTATTGACTTAAAGAGTGAGGAAGAAGAACTCGGGATTGGATGGAATGGGAACAGCAGCGATGCAAGAAATGAAATAAGGTAAATATGTTTTATATACAGTGTGACCAGTAAAGTCCGCATCATATGGGATTTTTTTTATTAATAACTTTATTTGAAATTTGACTTTGGCATCAAGTGCTGCTTCGATCGAGATGAAAATTAGGCAAAAAAATAGTAGTCACGTGATTCGCATTATATGTCAAATTTTTTTTTTCCAAAAAATAATTCAAAAGTAGAATTATTTCTGAAAGTATCGAAAAAAGTTATTAGAAAAAGTTTTTTTTAAATGCAGTTTCTAGCCCACATGCAAAATTTTAGCTGCATAAGATAATTTTGAGTTTTAACCCATATTTGGTAAATTGCACCACTTTTGCAAAATAAGACTCAACGCAACCTACATAAAACTTCTTAGTTTTGACAATGCTTTATTTCAGATACATTTTCTTTAAAGTAGCACCATATTAAATGTGTGTTTTTCTACAAAATCAAAATTGGGCTATTAAAATTTGGTCGCATGTGATGCAAAGTTTATTTGTTTTTGACCCTGTATAAGGTAACTTCAATAAAATAAGTATTTTTAAAAACGCAGTTTGTGTCTGAAAGGAATACACCTTAATATTAAAACAAAAAAGAACACAGTGTCATCAGTAAAGTGTTCATTAAGTGGAAAATAAATTTTAGTGGTGGGTAAAATATCAAAATTATCTTATGCGGCTGCATGTGGGCTAGAAACTGCATTAAAAAAAACTTTTTCTTATAACTTTTTTCTCGATATTTTCAGAAATAACCCCACTTTGAATTATTTTTTGGAAAAAATTAAAATTTGACAGATAATGCGAATCACGTGACTAAAATTTTCTTTTTGGTTAATTTTCATCTTGATCGAAGCAGAACTTGATGCCAAAGTCAAATTTCGAATAAAGCTATTAATAAAAAAAAATCCCATATTATGATGCGGACTTTACTGGTCACACTGTATAATAGATGCCGCCTAATTAACTTGTTTTAAGAATCATTGTTAATTCCAAATCTCCAACCGCTTGCTATTTCGTTGACAGGAACGTCCACGTACTAAAGTACTATTATTGATTGTTTACTGGGTCGGAGAACTAAGTAAATGGGCTTCAATTATTTAAATGGAAACCCCGAAATTCATATTACAGTTAAGAAAAGCCAAACCCGTTTTCTATTGTAGTTCTACGACCAACACCAAACCCTCTTCCAACAACTTAAGATTTAATTTCGAAAAGCCTTGTTCCGATTCCGAAGAAATTGTCGTGGTATTGGGGTACAGTGGCCAAGGGGAGATTGACAGTGACAGTTTGGAAGGAAGCACCGACAGCGAGGGGGAACATTTCGTAAACGAGGGTTTGGCGACCATAACCGAGGAGGAGCGAGTGAGCGAAAGTAGCGTTCAATCGTTTGAAGGTAAGAGATAATATTTTGAAGAGCCTTCACCATTTCCTTTTTGATCAATCTTTCGTTACTGCTTCCTTTTATCTAAAAATCAGCCAAATACCCCTCTTGGGAGTTCCATTGCCTACAGTTTTGCGTTAACAAAGGTTGGATTTATAAACTCATAAAAGCAGAAAAGAAATATGCGCAAATTTGACAAAATTTTATTTTCTGTTTTTATTATGGTTATGGGTAATAATTTAAATTCTCAAAATATAAATGTTGTAATTGATGATGAACAATTGGAATTAGTAAACAGTTTTAAATATTTAGGGATAATCATTGGTTCAAAATTAAAACTTTTTAATTATTTTGAAAGTATTATATCGAAGATTACCGGAAAAGTAGGTTATTTTAAAAGAATCAGTTCTAATTTAAGTTTGTTTTCTAAAAAAACTGTATTTAATACTATTATATTACCACATTTTCTTTATTGTTCTTCCATTTTATATCGTGCTAGTGAGGAAATATTTGATAAATTACAAATTTTGCAAAATAAGGCAATGCGGATTATTTTAAATTGTGACAAATATACAAAAATTAATTTTATGTCAAAAAATTTAGATTGGTTGAATGTCAGAAATTTAATTTTTTATTTAGTATGTATACATAAAATTAAAAATAATTTATTGCCTGATTGTTTGAAAATTTTTTGTTCTTTTAATTATGATCATAATAATTATAAAACAAGAACTAATCAAAATTTTTATGTGGATAGTGTCTAAAACATTAGCTTATAAATCTATTTTTTATAAAGGTTTGATAGAATATAATAATTTGGAAAAATCTATGAAATCTCAAAAATCATTAAAACTGTTTAAAAAATCTTTAAAATTACATTTTTAATACAAAATGATACGTAATATTTGATACAACTCGCAAAATGTTTAACTTTTTTATCTGTTTTTGTTAAAAGAAGGTTGCGTTTTAAAATTTAAAAATAAATCTATAAAGTTTTAAAAAAAATGTATTAAAAAATATTTAATTATAGCTTTTTGCTAAATAAATATGTTACTACTACTACTTAATTTATCAACTCATTTTTTTTAACTTAAAACTGTAGGCAACTGCTACCCAAACGAAATTTTGATTAAAAATGAAATGGCGAAGGCGTCACTACTGGTTGCTCTCAAGGGAAAATTAATATCGTAATTTCAATTGGATTTTAAAAATTAATTATTTAAATTATACATAAAAGTTTGATAACAACTTCTTCGTGTTACAGAAACTTTCCAAATTGGTTTAGGATTTTGCAGGATAAATAATAATTTTTGGGGGCATTTGTGTTATGCAGATTTTAATTTAATTTTAATTAATTCTTTTGACGGATCTACCCGAAAATTAAATTTGTTAGCCATGAAATGTGAAACATACGTCGCTGCAAATTTAATTAACAAATATTATGTTATGCACAACATGAAACATAGGCTGTAATATTTATATCCATTTATTTGAACATAGATGCGATAGTTAAAACATCGATTCGGTAACCTTATTTGGAAAAAATAAATTTTATTTCAGTTTGGGTTTCAAAAAAATAAATCAACACAAAATCCTATTTGCTATCTAACAGAACAAACATTATATAATATACTAGATAATAAAAAACCTTGTATTAGTATTTTTCTAGATTTAGCAAAAGCCTTTGATACAGTTAGCCATAATTTACTGTTAAAAAAGTTTGAAAATATTGGATTCAGAGGAAAGCAATTAGAATTAATTAAAAATTATCTGAAAAATAGACCAACTTATGTTCAAATATATAAAGAAAAAAGCTATCCAAAGGTATTTAAGTATGGTGTTCCTCAAGGAACAATTTTAGGACCATTATTTTTTAATATTTATATTAACGACTTATTTAGTATAAATTGCGATGGACAAATTCATAGTTTTGCAGATGATACTACAATTTTTTATACCGATACAAATTGGGAAAACTTAAATAATAAAATTAAAAAAAGATTTTAAAATTATAAAAAATTGGTTTGATTGATTGAACAATTTGTTAACAATTAATTTTAATAAAACAAATTATATTCCTTTTACTTTAAACCTAAATAACCTACCACAAAATATGAATAGTATTCAAATAAAGGACGACATTCAAATTTTTAAAGTTAATAAAATAAAATATTTAGGAATTATTTTTGACAGTAAATTAAATTGGAATTTTCACATTAAATACTTAATTAAAAAATTAAAAAGTTTACTACCGATTTTCAAAAACATTAAAAAAATTTTAAATGGAAGACATATGGAAATATTATATTACGCGTTAGTTAAAACTCATTTAAATTACGAAATTTTAGGGAGGAATAAATAGAACTTTAGTTAAAAAATTAGAAATATTACAAAAAAGGTTTCTAAAAATTATATACAATAAAGATTATCTTTATCCTTCAAAAAAATTATATTCAGAAACAAAAAAGTTGGACATAAGACAACTTTACATTTATAACATCTTAATATATATATTTAAAAATAAAAACCTTATACAATTTAAAAACCATAATCATAATACACGTCTTAAAAATGAAATAACCGTAAAACCTAAAATAAATAAGTTCATAGGACAAAAAAGTCGAAATAAAAACATGGATATTAAAAACAGACAATTTGAAAATATTTTTAGAAATGCTTTAATTAATAATAAATATAATATTATTCTGAATAATTTATATAAGTAATATTTTTTATTTAAAAATTATAAATTAATAATATTATTATAGGTAATATATTTCTTCAAAGTAGCTGCGTTTGTACTATAAATCAACATTTTTACTTTGAAACTTAATTTTTAATGCATAATATTTATGATTTATGATTTATGATTTTACATACTAAAACAAAAAATAAAGTTTTCCCTAACAAGCTAAGCTTCAGGGGATTGAAGAATAAGTTTATAGAAGACAACATAAACATATTTATTACATTATTAAATTTTAAATAAACTTATTATTATTATTATTATTATTTCGTTTATAATTTTTAATCTTACAAGTTTTTCGGTGTTTAGTTAACTCTTTAAACCTTCCTCCCGCGGGCATAGTCCTTAAATAAATAAAAAGTTATCTGGGCAATCGTTTCATGTCTTTTGAATCCACTTAGTCCTCTTTAATCATTCCAACGGAATTTGAATATTAAGCAGGTCCGGATAAAATATTTTTACATACGAAAATACAATGGTTGTCGTGTCTTAATCCAACGAAGATAAGGCAAATATAGACTACGCTGTTTATAGAGTACATTCTATAATATGACATGGTTCTGAACACTTATTTGTAAAATTAAAATCCTGGCACTAAGTCAGTTACAGTGGTATTCATAAAAAAAGCGTACACGAATTAGAATGAGAGGAAACCTTAACCATATTTGCGTAAAACCGGCTTATCGCATGTTAAAGGTTATTAAAAATGCAAAGGCAAGCATTGGCGTTAGTTTTTTAATTGGATTGATCTCGGGACTATAAGCGACCAAAGGCAGCACTTCCACATTATGAGATTCTTTGACTCTCCTGCTGGCGGTAGGTTGGAAAGCAGGCAATGCTGTATCAATAACAGCATCCCTTGCAGAAGTTGCAAGTGGATTATTTCTTAAATATCCCAAAAAAGCAGCATCCTGTTCAGGGTTGGAACGTTTGGGACGACCTTAACCAATTTTCCTCTTTAGGGATTCCAGCGTTGCTTAATATTCAATATAGCTTTTTATTTCTATTATACAACTGCGCTACAGCACGGATTGACCATCCTTCTTCGATTCCTGATACAACGTAAGCCTTTTCAACTTTAGACAACAGGACTGACTAGGCATATTTATGTTCTTCTGTCAAAGTTTATCAAACGTTACCACCATGCAATTTCAAGATTAATTACACCGATGCTTTGCATTTTTGATAATCTATGACGTGTGATAACCTCCAATAAACAATCATTTAGACAAGGCGGTTTTACGCAAATATGACAAAACTTTCTAATTCTTGTACGCTTTTTTATGAATACAACTGTACCTTACAAGCCTCTTATACTACCTTATAATATTGTTTTGTTATAATGTTTTTACAACAGGTAAAAACTTTTGATTGGCTGCCAGTCAACAGATTTTCTTGAAACCGCCATTATGGTGAAAGCTTTTTAAAGGGGGCTGCATTGGCTTCTTTCTGTGGTATAGAACCAAACGACAACAGATCGTTGCCTATGACATCGCCAAATGGCGTAGGTAGAAATAGGACTAGTCTCGCCCCTCGCTGAAATTATTTTCTAAAAGGATTACTAAATAAGGCCAGATACGGCCCTGTCTAATAAAATAAAACTAAAACGGTTTTAATGCGCCAGTGCCAGTGCTTCGAAATTTGTAGCATATGTTTCGTATCTTTCCGTTTTACTAGGTTTAAAAACAACTCCCGGTTTATTTAGGTCTATAGACACTGCTATAAAAATATTTTTCGGATTGTAAATTTCAGGGATTTTATGTGGAGGCGTACTATTAAGATTATTCTTGAACGGGCAAACGTTTAGAACGGTTCTAGTTTTAGGTACCTATTTTTTATAAATATCAAAATGCTGGTTTATTTTGATGACAGACAGCCTTACGAGAAACCAATAAAAACAAATTGTGGAACGCTCTTTATGTTCAGGTGTTAGCGTTGATTTTCTCGGCTGGTAACCATCCTGAAACATATTGTGAATTTTGTCAAGCTATTCAAGCCACTGGAACAAATTTTAAAAGCTTAAATAATCCAATCACATACATGTATAATGTATATATCCTAGATATTTTGCTGTTTTCATACACAAAATCCATTTTATCCACTCTTACCTCATACCGTGCGAGCAAAAAGTATTTGCATCAAAGAGGGCCTTGCATCTAAGGACGTAATGCCTGTTGGGTGTCAGTAACTACCTGAATTAACAATCAATCAGTTATTCCGTCATCTTTGACAGTCGTTACAAGTAATTTGATTCATCGCTACTTTTTCCAATTTCTTGAACAATTCACACAATGGGCTTTACGGAATAGCACAAAACATTCATGGTTGAAGCGTATTTTCGAAACGGGGTTATGGTGAAATGGGAAAATGGTGAGTGGCAATACAATCGGGGTTTGTGCATGGACGATTTTCACGAACATTTTCCTAACGTTGCTTTTATTGCTGGCGATTTTTATCATTGCCTGAAAAGAACCGTGGCTGTGTTTAGGGAAACAGGTTCTATACAGCACAAAAAAAGAGCAGGACGACCATTTGTAAGAACAGACGAGGAACTACGTGTTGGATATTTTCCACAGGACGGTGCAACCGCCCATACAACCGCTGAAACTATTAACTACTTATGCAATTTTTTCGACGACAGATGGATCAGTTTTCGATCAGACATTGAATTCCCACCTAGATCACCTTGTTTAACGGTTATGGATTACTTCGTTTTTCCTCATTTAAAGAACACTATTTTTAAAACACCAGTTGCAAATTTAGAACAATTACAGGAAAGGATTATCCAAGAATGTGGTAACATTTCTTCAGAGATGCTGGTCAACACTTTCGAAAATATGAAGAGACGTGTGAATTTATGCTTGGAGCATGGCGGTTGCCAATTTCAGCAACGTATGTAATTAATTTTCTTGCTGTATATTCTTACTTTGTTAATTTTGTAAACAACAAAAATAAATTTGTATTTGTATACTTATTTTATTACTCATTAGTTTGGCACATCATGTCATAATATGAATTTGACAAAATTTTAACCTAGATTTGGTTAGATATATCGTCCCCATATCATTGTGATCTAATCCAAGCCCCCTTGATGCAAATAATTTTTGCTCGCACGGTACCTATCATCAAAATCAATGAAGTAATAATTAAATAGATAATAATTCCGCTAAATCTATCCCTGGCAACGGTCCAGATCATAGATCCAAAAATAGCAACTCGACTGTCCAGACTTGAAACATGTAAAGATTTTCGTTTTCAACAGAACATCGCTCTCTAGTCCACTTGTGTGTGGTTTTGCTATTTTAATTGTTGTTTTCGAGTGTTTTCAGCGTTGAAAGTGGGGTAGTAAAGGCGTAAAATGAACGGCAGTTCGAATGGTATGTATTTGCACTTTAGTGTTTTGGTATTCGATAATAATTATTATACGTTTTTGATTTTGAAAACTGTACATGACACGTAGGTATTCAAGGTAGATCTAACTAAGCCATGCGCTATGCCTCAAATTTTAAAAATCCAACAGAGGATGAGAATTTTGCTTGATTTCTTCCATGACTAACTCAGTTTCAGAAGAATCCCTCCTGATACCTCTGAAATAATGAAACCCACTAAATTGCTGTTTATTGGTTAAAGCGAAGAAAAAAATCCTCTTCGGTTACCGGTAGTGATTTATTAAAACTCTCATACATAAACCGTTTTAAAGGGAGCTTTTAAGAAGCCGGGAAAAAGTTTTCCTGTTTGTTAGAAAAGTTTTTATTGGAAAACTTTGTTTTCGAATTCTTGTTGCCTTCTATATTGTTTTGCTCTGATAAGTGCACAGCTTAAACGAATAATAATAGTCTAGAGCGGAGATGTCTTGAATTGCTAATTAGGCGCTTTGATTGTGAGTAAATAATGCCTGCCAATGTCACTTATGTCATCGTCATAGTGGCTGGTTAGTTATGTATTATTAAAAACCTTTGTGCCACCAAAAATTAATATATTTTGCCTTCTTTCTCGAAAAACGTCGTGTCAAACTAAAACAAGTTGTTTATTAATGTAAGTTTATGAAAATTATTTTATTATTTTTAGGATGCGAAGATGATTCGAGCCTTGAAGATGATTCTACTCTAAAAGATCGAAACCAAGCATGGTCGGGCAGCGTTTCGAACCAGGAAGGTTCAACTTCAGACGTCTCTACTAGTTCTTCCGAGAGAAATGCTAACATAGGTAGATACAAATTGCAGAGAATATAATTAAATCAAGAATATTTGCATAGATATTAAGAAAGCAATATTTGTTAGGGTTACGACGAGTTTAACATTATTCTCTTTTGATAAATGATGAAGTGAGGAAGCCTAGCTTCAACTTCGCCTTTTGTAATTTTATCCTTAATTACAATAAAGACATTTATTATTATTATTATTATTATTATAAAATAATGAAATAAAATACCCTGTTTAATAAAAATACGTAAGAGCTGCCTCGACCAGTAGCAGAAGCTCTTCTACCTGAACGATATGTTATCAAGTATTGTTTCCTCTATTTCTATGCCGTCCTTTTCTATTTTTAAGTTATAGAAACAAAGATAGCATTATAATTGGCTTTAGTGGCAAATAAAATAATTGGGGGTAAAGGAATTAGGTGGGTATATTCGTGTTTAAACTTTATGCTTTCGCTAAGTCTTCATTTTTTCTAGACATGTTTGTGAGTTTAAGATACTCTAGGAGAGTTTCTATTATTGGGATATATTCTCAATAGGTTGTAAATCAGGATGTCAGCGCTGAAAATTCAGTATATTAATATATGCCTTCTTAATTATTTATAGAAGCTGGTTCCACTCGATGCACGGGTGATTTTCAATGGATACGTAAAGAACCATCCCCATTGTCACCTCCGCGGGCGACACCTCCGCGTTTATCCCCCATAAGAATGGAGGAGGAACCTCACGAACAACCTCCATTATGCAAACCTCCCATTTCGAGGTCGTTGAGGGATAAAACTAGAAGGAGCAGTGAAAGATTGGGTAATTTTTTTCCCTTAAAATCTATTTTATTTCGATTTGTAAAAGTTACATTGTATTTTTTTATTAGGTGCTTCTAGCGGTACATCAGCTCCTGGTAGCTTGGACAGACGAAGACACCACCTGAAAAGAGAAGAAAGAGATTTAAAAACTAGGTCTTCGCATGTGAAAAGTCCTCCAAGATTAGAGGACTTCCAAGCGAATTCGGGAGGAGTCGGATGTCAAAACAGTTACTGTTGTCCACCAGGATGTGGACCTTATGAGGGTTATTTTGAAAGTTTTCATAGAAGGCATGAAAGGTATGTTGAAAAAGCACCTTACTAAAAAGCTATTTTTGGTTAAAAAACGTTTTTTTAGATCGGATCCGCAACGATATGGCAGCAGCCCGATGCTCATGGAACACAGGGATCACCGGTTCTCCGAAAGAGGGAGCCATCCCGATATTTACGGCGATTGTAACCGATACCGGCACGAGATGTCGTGTTGTTCATACCACATGGGTCCGCCGCCATGTTGCTTTTACGGTGGGGAAAGGGGGTATCATTGGACGCCCCCGCCCTATCCAAAGGTAGAAAGTTGATATGTGAAAATAGAAAATGCGAGAAAAAATAAAATATAATGTGTTTTAATTAGTTTAAGGCAGGATAGAAAGTGACAAATTTAATATAGCTGAATTACCTATATTAAACTCAAGACAATATTTATACAAACACATTTATATTTATTGTTTAATTTTATTAATACATTTTTATGCGGGCCACAAAAAAGTTAATGGCGGGCCGCATGTGGCCCGCGGGCCGCCGGTTGAAGACCCCTGGTTTAAGGTGTTAATTTGATTATTTTTTTTTGCGATACACAATTAAAGAAATAAGCAATATGCAATAAGAAAAAGGTTATAAGATATCAAATATTATTTCTGTTGCCTATTGCCTAGTGCTTATTTTAAAATTGTGTCTCGGTCTTTAAGGAAGCGTTTTAAAATTTTATAAACACTGGTATAGGAGAGATCACATTGTACATGTTATATCTTTTAACGGTAAATAAGTATACCTTTTTTTCTATATGTATGCTTTTTTCTATTTAGCCTGGAGAACAAGATGAGAAATTTCGAAAAATACAATACGAAAGGGACAATCTTCAATTGCAAGTGCAGGTTCTCACGGAGCAAATTGAAGCTCAATCGGATAAAATTACCGACTTAGAAAAAATGCTTCAAGAAAAGAAACAGATGTTTTCCGATGCCGAGGAGAAACTTCAGAGGGTAAGTGAACGTGAAATGAAATTATTATTTATTGAACTTTGATCGAATAATAAAACATTAAAAAAAAAACATTAATAAGTAGTAGTGGTAGTAGTAATGTAATATGTTTTTTTTTAGCAAAAAAAGCTACAATTAAATATTTTTTAAGACATTTTTTTAACAACATTTTTATAGATTTATTTTTAATTTTAAAACGGAACCTTCTTTTAACAAAAACAGACAGAAAAGTTAAACATTTTGCAAATTGTATCAAATATTACGTATCATTTTGTTTTTTAAATAAATGTAATTTTAAAGTTTTTTTAAATGGTTTTAATGATAGGTATTTGAGATTTAATAGAATTTTCCAAATTATTATATCAAACCTTCATGAAACTTATAAGCTAATGTTTTAGACACTCTATCCACATACAAATTTTGATTACTTCGTGTTTTATAATTATGATGGTCATGATTAAAAGAACAATTTTTTTTAAACAATTAGGCAATAAATTATTTTATGTATAAATTATACATAGGTACTAAATAAAAAATTAAATTTCTGACATTCAACTAATCTAAATTTTTAACATAACATTTATTTTTGTATATTTGTCACAATTTAAAATAATCCGCATTGCCTTATTTTGTAAAATTTGTAATTTGTCAAATATTTTCTCACTAGCACAATATAAAATGGAAGAACAGTAAAGAAAATGTGGTAATATAATAGTATTAAATACAGTTTTTTTAGAAAACAAACTTAAATTAGAACTAGAACTGATTCTATTAAAATAACCTACTTTTCCGGCAATCTTCGATATGACACTTTCAAAATAATTTTAAAAATTTAGGTTTGAATCAATGGTTATCACTAAATATTTAAAACTGTTTACTAATTCCAATTTTTCACCATCAATTACATCATTTATATTTTGAAAATTTAAATTATTACCCATAACCATACATTTAGTTTTTGAAATATTTAATTTTAATTTACTTAGTTTTAGCCAATTTAATAATATATTTATCTCAGAATGTAGAATATTTAGACCATCAAAAATATTTAAAACATTAATGCAAATTAAGGTGTCATTAGCAAACATTTGTAACTTACACATTTTTAAAACTAAAGGCTTATCGTTGATGTATAAAATAAATAATATTGGACCTAGTATACTTCCTTGAGGAACTCCTATATTATTTATTTTTTTATTTGAATATGTTTTTGATATTTTTGTTTGTTGTTGTGACGTGTTACTTAAATAATTTTTAAACCATTTATAAACGTTTTCGCGAATACCATACTAATACAATTTTCTCAATAATCTAGCCCTGTCAATTGTTTCGAATGCCCGCTAAAATGCAAAAATACAGCTATAACATTTTTCACAGAAATAAAACTAAAAGATGTATTTCTTAAATTTTAGGAAGTTTTGACACGATCTTCCTTAGAAACCCAAAAACTCGAGCTAATGTCGATAATGAGCGAATTAAAACTAAACGCGGCGGCACTGGAACGAGAAAATCTGGAACTAAGAAACAGTCAGTTTAATAACAATGCTGACGTCAAGAAACCGCCGTTAATGCCTAGGATATCGTCCTCGTCACAACCTCAGCTGACGTCCACGCCGCAACACTCTAGTCATCAGGTAGTTATAACAACAACTCTAGCGGGTCAAGGCTAGGGTTAAATTGAGCCAAAATATGCGCACATATATATGCATTGTTCGCCTTTAAAATATGCAGTTATTCGATTTTTTTTACCAAATATGCAGACTGGTATGCAATATTTCCTAATTTATTATAGTGAAATGAGGTAAAGAAACACATTGGGTTCTAAAAAATATGTTTATTTTTAAAAAAATGCAAAAATAAACAAAGAAAAATAAAAGTAAACAATTTTTTAACCTAAAACTGTATAAAAGGCATTTATTACTAAATATTTTTCAAAATTTTCAACTAAAAAGGATTGTCTTCTATTAGTAAAAATATGTGTATGCAAGGAAAAGCTTCTTTCAACATCTACTAATGTAATCGGACAATACTGCAACTTAGGTGCAAAATCTAAGGCCAAGATACAACTTCGTTGGATTGTTTACCCTTATAAATGCTTTTTACTGCAGTTAAGTATTTAAATCCTTCATTCTTTTTAACAGTTACATCCAATTTGTTCCTTACTTGACCTCCTACTTTACCGGGAATGTTGTTACATTTAGCGGAAAAAGTTTCAACAATACTAATCGAATCTCTTAAACTTAAATTTCTACTTTCCAACGAGGATATTATGTTCGGTATAAAACTGAAATTAACCTTAATAAAAACAAGGTCTTTAGCTACACTTGCACTTTTTAACAACTCTTTACTTTGCACAACCCATTGCGAATCGTCATTTAAATCCAAAATTATTTCTTTAATGGGTTCGAAATGCTCTGCGTAGAATATTGCGGCCTCAATCCATGTTCACCACCGGGTAATTACAGGTTCTGGAGGTAAACTAACTCCTGGTAATCTCTCCTTATACAACTGCACTCTTGGAGGTGTTTTTAAAAACACTGTTTTTACATTTGAAAATAATTTATTTACCAAAGGTTTATTTACCAGAAGTATGTATTACAAATCGTTATAAATACAGTTTGTTAAGCAGGTAATAATAACGCATTATTAAGTGAGAATAAACAACCTCTAACAATATACCTACAAACCCCGGAAACCCCCAATAAATTCCTTGTGTATAACTAAAATGCAAATATAATAAATTATTATAATTTTCAGATTGGAAAATCCCTGAAATAAGTACCGAACTGGACATTACACCTTTAACGTTTTAAATTTTTTGATAAAGCCGAAAACATAAAAATATGCTCTTAAAATGGTAATTTAGGAAAAATATGCATTTTATTATAAAATTGACAAAATATGCATATACAGTGTGGTTGTTTGTGTGGGCATTCTTTTATTACCGATTTCTCAGAAAATGTTATTATTGATAAAAGTTGGTGCATGTTCGGGTTTGTTGTAATCATATTAGGTGCACTTGGAATGGTTGCACGTCAAACGGCGTACAGGGTAGGTCAAAAAATACAAAACTTGCACAATAATAAAGTTTTTTAATAAACATTTAAAATAAAAATTTTGCACGTTAAATGATAGTTTTTTAATTAGCATATTATCATTACTAATGTTTTATCTTGTTAAAAAGAATTTTTAGGATATTTTAAAGTTGTGTTTAATATCGTTGCAACAAACATGAAGTTTGTGATTCCTTAATAAATTAAAAATTCAAGTAAATTTTACAAATATGCTTGAATTTGAAAAAAGATATAAGAAATTGATTTAATTTTGATTAATTTATGAAGGTCTATGGTGAATATAAAAAAAAATTTGGGAAATTATGAATGTTTTTTAAAGAAATATATTTTTTTTATTTTAGGAGGTCACGTTTTTGAATCTATGCAAAACTTTTAATTCTAAACAACTTTTCTTAATAACATTTTGCCGAATTTTCTGAAATAGGGGTACTTTATTCTTGTACAAGTTTTATATTTTTTTTCCTACCCTGTACACCCTTGGACTTGCAACCATTCCAAGTGCACCTTATATGATTATCGAACATGCACCAACTTTTATCAAGAATACAATTTTCTGAATCGAAAAATGCCCATATGTTGCACACTTGAACTACCACACTGTATACAGTGATGGGCTAAAATATGGAACAAATTCATTTAAAAATCAGGTATTCATTTTTTGAAAAAACGCTCGGACACGTCGATTATAATTCTTTCTTCCGAATTTTTTACCTCAAAAAGAAATTATACCGGGTGTGTCAAAAAGTAGATGTAGCAAATTTTTTTGGTTTTTTAAATAAAACCCCCCTATTTTTACTTATTACCCTAATTCTACGTCAAATTCTGCGCATAATTCATGTAGCATACTCTATCCTTATCTCTAACGGTTTTAGAGAAAAATTACATCATAAAAAAAATTCTTTAAAAAAAGGTTAAAAAATTAGTTTATTAAGTGTTGAAAATGCAAACCATTAACTTCTTGACAATATGCTAATCTACTTAAAAACCCTTCTAAAACATTATTTACAGTATTTTCATTAATTTGCCTAATTTCATATCTAATTTTAAATTTTAAGTCTTCCAAATTTTGTGGTTTATCCTTATACACTTTTGATTTCAAATAACCCCAAAGAAAGAAATCCATGGGTGTAAGATCGGGAGATCTTGCAGGCCATTCTATGGGTCCTCTTCTACCTATCCATCGTTCGGGAAATACAGTATTCAAATACTCTCGTACTTGTCGAGCAAAATGAGGCGGAGCACCATCCTGCTGAAACCAAATAGACGCTTCTGGTAGATGAGGCTAATTCGGAGTTGGAAAATCCGCTGCTAGTGTGGGAATTAATTAATTTTGAAGAAATTGTAAATACCGGTCTCCTGTAAGATTTCCATCGAAGAAAAAAGGTCCAATAATTCTATCATTTAATATCCCTGCCCAAACATTTACTTTTTGTGGGTATTGCGTGTGCTGTTCTCTCATCCAACGGGGATTATTTGTACTCCAATACCGAAAATTTTGTCTGTTTACCGAACCATTCAAACAAAACGTGGCTTCATCGCTAAAAAGTATGTTGCGATGGAAAAATAGATTTAAGTTGCAAATTTCCTTCATAGTTTCACAAAACTGTAGTCGGCGGTCGGGATCATCTTCGTTTAGCTCGTGCAGCAACCTAATTTTGTACGGATGGTACTTTTCTTGTTTCAATACCCGCAACACAGATCGTCGGCTAACATCATTATTAAGGGCTACTTCAGTGGATGCACTATGAGGATTATCTTCAACCCCTAACAAAATGTTCAATTGTGAGTTTTCACTAATTTTAGGACGACCTGTCAACGATCCTTTACATTCCCTGTTTCCCTGAATTTCTTCCCAATTTTACTTACTGTAGATCTTGTAATCGGCCGTTCTGGATACTTAGCGTTAAACAAGTTACAAACTTCTTCTTGACTTCTTGTTTAGTCTCCACATCCAATTAAAATTAAAATTTCGATTCTTTGTGTTTCATTTAAATGCACCGTGATCACCGTTTTTCAAAATTATACCTAAACTAATTTTTGATTGACACATGACTTGCTATCGTAGTAACAATTCATTTAAATTTACCTGTTTACCTTTAAGTAGGTACATATACCTTTTTTTCAAGAATTTTTTTTTATGATGTAATTTTTCTCTAAAACCGTTAGAGATAAGGATAGAGTATGCTACATGAATTATGCGCAGAATTTGACGTAGAATTAGGGTAATAAGTAAAAATAGGGGGGTTCTATTTTAAAAACAAAAAAACTTTGCTACATCTACTTTTTGACGCACCCGGTATAATTTCTTTTTGAGGCAAAAAATCCGGAAGAAAGAATTATAATCGACGTGTCCGAGCGTTTTTTCAAAAAATGAATACCTGATTTTTAAATGAATTTGTTCCATATTTTAGCCCATCACTGTATATGAATTTTGCATATATTCCGCACTTTAGTTATAATTAATTTTCTTATTTTTATTTGCTACCTCTAGAAACTGTCTTGGTTGTTCGATACTAGACCTGATCCGGATCAAAATTTAAAGCCATCGCTACATATTAAGCTTCAGATTTGCGCAAAAAATATTTTAATAAAATAATTTTTGGTTCTAGGGTTTAAGGATGTCACCTTCGCCCAGTCCTGTAGGTATGTCATCGAATAGCCCGAGGAATGATTCTGTGAACACATATCAAAACGAAATACATAGACCAAAGGTGAAGATGTTACTCTATATAACTTCTATAAACGTTGTTTATTCGTTTTTATTTATTTTTAGACGCCCCCGTCAAACTACAAACGTCAAATCGACATCCAATACGGCAGTCTCCCCCGACAACAGTTCCTCAGCAACGGCTCCTCCGCCAGCCCGTCGTTTTCGGTCGTGGACTCCAACGCCAACCCTCAAAAACGGGGTGTCGCTTTCGGTAGGAACAGCAGTTTACAGCATCTTCCCATGGTGATGGGGGGTGGCCGTATGAGGGGGTTCTCAGTGCCCAACTTAGGTGATATAGCTCCGGTCTTTTTGACCGCCTTATAGGTGTCGCAGCTGATTGGCTTTTTAACGTCTTCATATATGATTTTACTGGCCATATTATATAAACTGGACCTAGCACTTTTTTTTATAAACGAAAGATTATCATCATGTGGACTTATTTGGACACACACTGACGATGACTCAAACTTGGGTCAAAACGTGTAATTAGTTGCTTGGCTTTGTTAATGAAACATTTTTTAATTGTCAAAGATGTCAAAATTATAAATAGCTACATACACAAGCCCGTAATAAACAAAAAGAGTAATAATTAAGATCACATAGATGTAGATTGGCTTTCCAGTCGTGGGACAAGAAATCTCCAATTAATTTAGACGTGCTAAACGAACGTAAAAGATGCTAGTGTTTAATATGGCCATCTTCCACCATTTTAACGCACCACGCCAGCTAAAAATGGCTTCTAATTTTTTTACAATACTTTTTTAACTTGATGTGCTTAAATTCTGTTAAAAATTAACCCATTCTGTTCCATTAAAACCTTTTTTCGATTTCTGTTTCTCCTAGAAATAACATTAGAAGGGTATTTGATCATTTACTTGGCCGCGGGGCACTAAAACTTAATTTTTAGATCCCAAAGACATTCCTAAAAACCCATAATGTTGTTGCTAGTCATCCATTCAGAGAGCAGAGAGTTGTGCGAAGTCAGAGGAAACAATTCCGTGAAATAATCTGCTCGAATTAGAATTTTAAATATACAGGCCACTGGAATTGTTTTCTCTCACGTTGCACAACTCGCTGCTCTCTATATAAACGCGATGAGTCACTGACAAAAATTACATACTCTCAGGATAGTCATAGTTCAGCCAAATCAGTCGATGGCTACTTTTTTTTTAAGTCCTTTTTAAAACAGCCTTTTTATTATTTTACAAACTGATAACCAGACCTAGAGCTATTCACTTAACTTTAGATTAACGCTTTTTTAGATTTTAAGAAAGATAGTGTAAAGTATTTTTACCCTAAATGGTATCGACTTATTGACTGCAATAAAACTACCGGTTTAATCCCATTGTTATACACAATATATTTAATTCGTTATTAATAATATATTATTTAATGACGTGAAATCCTAAGAAACACAAAGACTGAAATATGTTATCGCAAGCACAAGATCGTTAAATATTACCTGCTATAATTACAAATTATAATCCGACCCTGACTGACCGTTTATTTGCATTTTTATGGCCGAGCTCTTGCAAAACGTCCCAGGTAGTTAAACGGAGTCAACCATTTGTTGTGAAAAATACTTTACGTATTATTATTTTTTAAAGCTATTGAAATTCTATTGCATTGTCTTAACAATTGATTGTCAATTTTTACTTCTACCTGGTGTGGTTTCATATTTATTTGCTTTGCTACCTTTCTTTCATTCCTGCCAAATTTCACTTTTCCATGTTTAATATTTCCGTAGCCGTGACACAAGCGCCCAACCGGTACTCCGCTTCTTTTCAATTTTAAGGGGAGAATATTGGTAAATTAAAATGCTATACATATATTAAAGAAAGTATTGGAAATTCACTCTAAAAAATCAGAAACACGGTCACGGAAAGGTTAACCTTTTTAATTTTTTGTCACTAAGCTTTAAGAAACAAATTCCAACTAAAGGAAATTCTATGTGACCATAGTATAATTATTCAAACTGTTGTTTAAAATCTATCGGACACTTTAACTTTATTCTCCTCTCCACAGCTGAAACAGAAAAGAACGCCTCGACTGACGGGACTCCGTCTAAGGAGGGTTCACCAGGCTCGCCGACGTTAACGTTCAACAAAAACAAGGGTATCAAAAAAATTTTCGGGAAAATGAAGCGGTCCGGATCTGGGAATCTCGAGGATCTTCCGGCGGGAGTGGGGGAATTCCAAAGGGGCGGTGTACGGGCGACAGCGGCAGCTAGACTCGGGTGGAGTGAACCTGAATTGACACCAAAGTAAGTTATAAAATGCCATTTTAGATAACTAGGTAATGCCTCTTTTTATGTAACATGGGATACGCCCAAAGGCCTTCCAAAGAATCCACTGATTTCTTTGGGTAAAAATAAATAAATTTCCCAAAATGTTTTCTTTCAGGCCTGATAAACCCTTCGCCGAATGGGATACCGAAAATATCTGCGATTGGCTGCAAGACTTGGGCTTAGATCAATACATAGCGGAAGCCAAAAGGTGGGTCAAGAACGGGCAACAACTACAAGAAAGTTCCATCACGGAAATTGAAAAGGAATTAAACATAAAGAATCCCTTGCATAGGAAAAAATTACAATTGGCATTGATCGATAGTACTGAGAATTCTTCGAGTGATCCTTATTTGTCCCTGGCAGGAAGACTTGATACCTCGTGGGTTTTAAGGTAGATATTAAACTTTATTGCGAAAATCAAGAATTTTCTTATTACTGTCAGTTTCACCATTCAATATGTAGTCTGGTTGAAGCGTAATTTTTAAATACCTACTAGGTAGTGATTGGGGAAAATCAATCATTGCATGTACTCCTACAACTTTTTAAATTTTGTTTCTAGGTGGCTTGATGATGCCGGTTTACCGCAACACAAAGAGAGTTTTTTAATACATCGTGTGGACGGTCGTGTACTTCACCGATTGACAATGGACGACTTGGCTATGCTTCACGTAACCTCGCTTTTGCACGTGGCCAGTATTAAAAGGGGCATACAAGTGTTGAGGGAAAATGGCTACGAGCCTGCGTGTTTGCAAAGGAGATCGTTGCCCGACGATCCCGACAAACCTACGCCTCAACATATATCGTTATGGACTACACATAGGTAAGTAACTCTAATTTTCCGAGGTTTATATTTCTTTTTTTCCTTTAATTTGCCTTTAATCCAAACTACCTTTTACAGTTAGTTAATTATAGGGAGAATGACAAGATAATATAGATAATAACTATAAAAAAAGACATACAAGGAAGTTCAATTTAGAAACGGAATTAATATAAATTAAGAATATTACTGGACCTTATATTGTTCCTTGTGGAACTCCACCACAGAACCTTTTCTTTTCCCAATTTGAGTTTAGGGTGTCAGAAGCCTTTCACATGCTTATGGTTCTATGCCAATATTAGGCGTGGTATTATTATGATTGCCTCTTTTTTTTGCATAGAGTTATGGAATGGCTACGAGCAGTCGATCTAGCCGAATATGCCCCCAACCTGAGAGGCGCGGGGGTTCATGGGGGACTCATGGTTCTAGAAACGAAATTCACCGCCGACCTGTTGGCTTCGTTACTAGCGATACCTCCAGGAAAAACGTTGCTGCGGAGGCACCTGAACACGCACTTTAAAGAGTTGTTAGGGAAAGATATTATACAGGAAAAAAGAGAATTGGAGGCTACCATGGGATATGTACCGTTGACGCCTAGTTCAAAGTTAAAGGTTTGTTTTCTTATAAAAGTTATTGAATATTCAGTAAGTCACTGTTTTTTCATATAAGCAGCGCCTAATTTTTAAAGAATACCGTGCGAGCAAAAATTATTCGCATCAAAGAGGGCTTGGATTAAAAAACGTAGGGCTTGGTTTAGATCACAATGATATGGAGACGATATATCTAACCAAATCTAGGTTAAAATTTTGTCAAATTCATATTATGACATGATATGCCAAACTAATGAGTAAATAAAATAAGTAGACAAATACAAATTTATTTTTGTTGTTTACAAAATTAACAAAGTAAGAATATACAGAAAGAAAAAGAAAAATAATTACATAAATTGCTGAAATTGGCCACCGCCATGCTCCAAGCATAAATTCACATGTCTCTTCATATTTTCGAAAGTGTTGACCAGCATCTCTGGAGAAATGTTACCACATTCTTGGATAATCCTTTCTTGTAATTGTTCTAAATTTGCAACTGATGTTTACTTGCACTTTATAAGGAAATAAATTTAGCTGCTTCTTAAGAATAGTCCTGCATGTTCCATAAGATCTTCCCACTTCTTGGGACAGGCGTCTTATACAATTTGTTGGCGTATTTTGCATTATTTCACGAACGTTTGCAACAAGTTATTCTGTTCTTACAGATGGTCTTCCTGCTCCTTTTTTGTGTTGTATAGAACCTGTTTTCCTAAACACAGCCACGGTTCTTTTCAGGCAATGATAAAAATCCCCAGCAATAAAAGCAACGTTAGGAAAACGTTCGTGAAAATCGTCCATGCACAAACCCGGATTGTATTGTCACTCACCATTTACTCTAACCCCGTTTCGAAAATACGCTTCAACCATAAATGTTTTGTGCTGTTCCGTAAAGCCCATTGTGTGAATTGTTCAAGAAATTGGAAAAATTAGCGATGAATCAAATTACTTGTAACGACTGCCAAAGATGACGGAATAACTGATTGATTGTTAATTCAGGTAGTTACTGACACCCAACAGGTATTAAGCTCTACGGCTAAGCATTGCGTCCTTAGATGCAAGGCCCTCTTTGATGCAAATACTTTTTGCTCGCACGGTATAAGCAGCGCCTAATTTTTAAAGAATATAAAAATTATATACAGGATCAGCCCTTTATACATAGTACCGCTGGCGCTGACATTATCAAGAATCGTTCCGACACGTCAATTTTATGATTTTTCTTAAAATTACATATTTGTAACGACGATCAAGTAAAGATAGACCTCGCATCTTATTCATAACGTATTGTTTATAGATTACATTCTATCATTATATGACATGTCTATAAACAGATACTTGTAAAATGAAAGACTGGATTGTAGTAAATGTTAATAAATCGTAGTTTATGATCAATGATCACTTTTTGGGGTTGTTACAAAAGATAAGTAGGTCATTTTTGTTGCACTCGTAGTTGTGTCTTTGGTAGTAATATTAAATAATTTAAAATTGTTTAATAAAAGTATTATTATTATAAGTTGTGATAAAGTGAATGAGATGTATGTCTATCGTGCTCTGTTGTCATTATATATTTATATTCATTTTCCAACATGATTATTTTCTAGATCGCTAAAAAATCACAATTTTCTCTAAAAAGAAAAAAGAGCAAAGGAGAGGCGGACTACGGCGATCTGGTGTGCCCCTTGAACGCCGACAAACAGTCAGGTGATCTGAATAGCACTGCTCCTAACATGGGTGTAAGTTACTAACTACTAAAACTTCATTTTTTATTGATTTTGTTTCATGAATAAAAGAAAGAAATACCAAAAATGATAATATCGATCATTAAAACGCCATAAAAAATTTCCTAAGAAAATTCTTAAAATATCGACCATGTAAATAAAGCATTTAGCGCTGCTTTCACATCATAATCGGACTGGCGATTATATTACACATGCACTCGTCGATATAATCAGTATGGTCTTCTTTTTCAATGATGAACAAGAACACGAAATTGTGTGTAAGCCTATCTTTTTAAATGACAGTAATTGAAGGGTGCCGGGGAAAGAAGGCGGAATTCATTTTACACCTTGCAGGAGAGCAAATGTACAGTTGACTGCAGGATGTTTTCATCAGTGGCGGCTCGTGACTTATGACCGCGCAGGGCCGTAACCAGCTATTTTGGCGCCCGAGGCGAATTACAAATTTTTCGGCCCTTCTTCCCTTAATAGAATTTTAAATAAATCGACCATTTTCAACACTACTTTGAAGTCAAGCTTTTATGTTTATTTTGCTGCAATTTACAATGACAATATAAGGATAATTGTACACAAGAAAAGTAGAATTGCATTATACAAAATATATTCAATTTTCTTGATTCACAACAAAATTTTTCGAGATTTCATTGCAGCGAATTCATAAATTATATCGTCAAAATCAATACTGTGAGCAATCTCATATTCAATCGACATAATTGCCAAGTTAGTCAATCTTTCTTGTCTCATGGTTGATCTCAAATAATTTTTGATGAGTTTCAGCTTGCTAAAGCTGCGTTTACAGGTGGCTATTGTCATTGGAGTAGTCAAAAAAATCCTAAATGCAATTTCAATATTTGGGTATGATTCTTTTAGATTGTATATATGGAGCTATTGAAGTAACTCTAGAGTGGTTGCAGATTCAACGTTGTCGGGCAAAATTGAGAGCGCCAAATGCTTAAAGTCTGAAATTTCATCAATGAATTCTGCTGCATTGATATTTCTTTCATATTTCATTGCCAAATCATTTGCTGCTTTTTCTAACTCGGTTTTGGTCATAGAATGCAAGGATTCGTCAGACAAAAATCCAAAATCCCCGACGACTTCCATCAACTTCTCGAATCTCCAATTTATTTCCGTAATCAAAATATCTACTGACTGTGTGATATCGATGCGAAATCCTTGCTTTTCTGAAATGTTTGGCCCATCATCTTCTCCTTCGTACGAATGTAGCCTTTTCTTGTTTCTTGATCTTTTCAACGTATTTTTCAGTTGCAAAGTAGATGCTAATGTGGTGTCCCGTCCAAAATTTTCTTTAAATTCTCCATCACGAATTTCTTGCAATGAATTTCTCAATCCCTCAACCAAATGAGCAGCTTTTTCCAAAGACAAATTTTTCAATTGCAAATGGTTTTCACTCAAATGGGAAGAGGGCGCTTGTAAAATTTAATACAATTATTCTATATTAACTTAGGCGGGAAAAAGTCCGCGAAATTTAAAAATTGCTAAATCTCAGATTATTTTGTCAATTTTTGGCGCCCTCTCGGTGATTGCGCCCGAGGCAAGCGCCTCAGTCGCCTCGCCCTCAGTACGGCACTGTGACCGCGCTAAAATTTTGTCAATAATTTATAGTAAATATTACTAATACTAATTAGTCGTGCGTTCGGAAGATCCTCTTGAAAAGCAACATCGCTTCCATGTTTCATAATTAATAACTATTTTTGTCAAGTTTAGATTTGAGGTCTTCCCGCATTTGCAATGTCAAATCTTGACTCTAAACTGAAAAAGCAATAAATGTTCCACATTTACGGTCATATTCGCAGCAAGAATTGTTTATTTTTTATGTGTCAAAAATCCTGGGTTGGCAAATATCATGATATTTATATAAATATCCAAATATCCATATTTGGATGTTTATTTATATTTTTAATTATTTTTAAATTATTTCATCTGTTTTCTGTAAAAATATATTTTAAAAATTTTAAATCACTTAATTTGATATAAACATGTTATAAACCCGTAAATTTGTATTTCAATTATATTCAATGATAGCTGCTATCACAATAACAAGTTTTTTTAGTACTCCTATGTTAGGAATGTGAAATGTAGGAAAAAAATAAAAGTTTATGAATATAATATGAACACACATCATATATTTTTGCTTTTAACTATGGTTCAACTTAAGACCCAGAATTACTGGGCTTGTTAATTAAATCAAAATGAACCCAAACTGGATTTTTTATTTTTGGCATTGTAAAATTTTTATTTCATAAAACAAGCAAAATATTGCTCCGATCAATCAGAAATCGGAACTAAATAAAAATGCCACGCGGCAAAGAACAACAGGTGGTCAACGTCTCGGAATGATGGGGAATCACCGCATCGTAAGCAGCATAATACGCTGTTGCCGGCTCAGCGGTAGCGGGGCCATGGTCAACGTCTCGGAATGATGGGGAATCACCGCATCGTAAGCAGCATAATACGCTGTTGCCGGCTCAGCGGTAGCGGGGCCATATTTTTATACTGATGAATAGAATTTTAGAAAAAAAATATTGATATATATCGGGATAAATATCATGATATTTATCAAGATATATATCAGGATATTTATTACGGATATATATCGTGCCAACCTTGCAAAAATCCAAGACTGGAACAAAATGTACACCTTGATAAATAAACAAATCGATATACATAAATCTAATCTACCATTAAAAAAAAAGATCCCGCATTCGACACACATGCACGAGATTAAACTTTAACTACTATTTAACGGCCGGTAGACCGCCGCCCCACCTGCATACGGACGTTGAGATTTAAATTGTTGCAGGCTTCTTTCCATGTACGCTTCAATTATTACGCGTATTTCCAAGTACCAACAATTTGGTTAAGAACATAATATTTAAAAAGCATTATTTTTAACTTAAAAGTAAATTTAAAAATGTATAGTACAAGCTACTAAAAGTTTATAAAATTATTTTCGTTCGAAACAAAATCAAAAAAATCGTTTAACCTAAACGAAATGTGGTGTAAGACTGCTTAATAATAATAATTTGCTTTTTCCATGCCATGTCTTCAAGATTCCCGAGATATTGATCATTCATTGTTGATTGCATTTTTCCCTTATGACCACTGGTGTTTCGTATTTGGGTAACTAAGTATCATTTACTAACCTACTGTAAAACCGTAGACAGCATAAATACGCTTTTCTTTGCCCACACGTTTTCTGTGGTTATTTTTTTACAAAACTCTTTTTATCTATGAATATACATTTTTGCTATTCTACAGTTTTTAAGAGGTACATTTGTATTCATAAAAAAAGCGTACAAAAATTAGAATGAGAGGTAAGTTTTGTCATATTTGCGTAAAACCTGCTTGTCTAAATGATTGTTTATTGGAGGTTATCACACGTCATAGATTATTAAAAATGCAAAGCATTGGCGTCGTTGTAATTAATATTGAAACTGCATGGTGGTAACGTTTGATAAACTTTGACAGAAGAACATAAAAATGCTTGTCTGAAGTTAAAAAGGCTCAAATTGTATCAAGAATCGAAGAAGGATGGTCGATCCGTGCTGTAACGCAGTTGTATAATAGAAATAAAAAAAACTATACTAAAAATTAGGCAACGCTGGGAACAAGAATAATCCCTAAAGAGGAAAATTGGTCAGGTCGTCCCAAACGTTCCAACCCTGAACAGGATGCTGCTTTTTTGGGATCTTTAAGAAATAATCCAATTGAAAATGTTTGGGGTATAATCGTAAAAAAAATATATAATCGAAATTTTAGGCCACAAAATTCAGAAGATTTATGGGAAATAATACACGCGTGCTGGGAAGAGCTTGATCCAAATATTGTATCAAATATAATTTAGTCAATTACGAATAGACTGGCTTAATTAAGTAATAGAAAAACAAATATATGACCAAATATTAGATTTTATCTATTCTTGTAAAACATTTTTTGTAATTGTTAAGATATATTATAAAATAAAAAAAATTAATTTTTGTTATTCTATTGAACTAACGCCAATGCTTTGCATTTTTAATAACCTTTAACATGCGATAAGCCGGATCTACGCAAATATGGTTAAGGTTTCCTATCATTCTAATTCGTGTACGCTTTTTTTATGAATACAACCGTATATATTATGATTTTTAGTAAATTCTAGCCCTTTGAAAAAAGCAAATTTGTTTTGAGAATTATTTTATTTAGCATTTGTAGTGTTTCAGTTATTTGACGTTTTATTTATTTAAAACTATTAAGATAAATACATCTTTCGGTGGCCAGTATCCAGCAATAATATAATATAGTTATTTACTGCCATAAGTAGATCAACATCAGTACCCCACTTGTAGTAAATTATTTTTTACGCAAATACATAGTTGCAATTTAGTTACTCTTGTAACATAGCCTTAGCCAATACTAGTAAGTGGTAGTTTTGCCAAATTATCTCTTAGAATAGTAGAGTGCATAAACATAGCATTAGCGAATATTAATTTTTGTGTGCTTTTCAGTTTGATTTTTCTAACTTTCCTATCAATAACAACACAAACATCGACACTAATATAAGTAAAATGAAACAGTTCAGAGGGCGCTTACTGTAGCAACAGCAACCCTGGAAACACCAGTCAGGATCTTTTTTTGAGATTTTCAAAACGAATTAAATAATAAACAAAAAACTAACTGTATAAAATGATTCATTTATTGTTACATTGTCAATCTACATATACCTTTTGTGGTGCCGCCCAATGATCTGCTAGCTACAGATCATTGCGGCTCCATCCGGTATAAAACAGTAACACATTGAGACATTCTCTATTTATCAGTTGATAAAGAAAAATAGATTTTTTTACATTACTGGCGTTTTGTCGACCATTCGTTTTTAGGACTAGGTAATGTACGAAAACCACTTTTTTTACACAACATACATGTTACGTATACACCATACACAATCATGCTCTTTTTAACGCTGCAACGTTTTGTGTTATAGCATAGTTTTAGAGCATCGTCGATACTAAACAGTAACTCTTTAAATATAATAGTTTGGCGGTGTTGGCATTCAAACATGTTTAATAGTTTTATTAGATAATGATTTTTAAAGGCTTTTTACTGTATTTTATTACATTTAAGCATTCAGTTTCAGCAAGCACATTAAGAATAAAAATAGTAAAAAGCCTTAATATACTTGAACTAGTCGACAGAAATGGTTTGTGATATACCAAAATATACGTATAATCATCTTTTAGTGTTATATTATCATCGAGATTTTAACTTCATTCAGTACATTTTCTAGACCAAATGGTCTCCACGAACCGTTTCGATGCGTTGACTAGTTTCCTCCTTAAACAAATAAATAGAACTATTATTGTCTTACTTAGACGATGACGAAGAAGGAAGACCCCGAGGGAGAGGATGCCTATCTTCGCGCTGACAAAATTCTGGCCTCAAAATCGCTTCCGGCGTCCGTGCGGAATTCTCCTGTTACCTTAAGACACGTTTAGGAGTTTGTTGTATGAAGGAAAGAAATTTGGTAACTGACTGGCCATAGATAAGTTAAAAAAAAAGGAAGTCATTATCGCCGTTAGTTCGACAATATTGACAATATTAAAATAGTTCAAATTGTACCTATCTATAAACTTGCTACACTTAATTTGAAGAAATTGTCCATGCTTAAAGTGTAGTTGAAAGTACAGAAATAAAAGAAAAACTAAAAGTCTTCCCCCACAAGTTTATTAGAATAAAAATATATTTTGAACAAATATGTTTTAATTATTTTACTATACATATATATTTTTCTATGTACTCAGTACGATATAAATTTCTAGCAATTTTTTCTTAACCATTTCATTTCATACACCAACACATTTTTTATATTCCATCAAAGCTCCGTATACGTTCTACCATTTGCTCTTCTGCTAACACTATCAGCAAAGCTTTTTTCTGTCTCCTGATGAACGTTTCTGCGTTCGAAACATATAGAGACCTCAATTGAATATTTTTATTCTAATAAACTTGTGAAGGAAGGCTATTTCTTTACTAGTCTTAGCTACAATTTCAACTATTTTATAAATATTAACAAAATATTTAGCTTCATGGATATATCATCACTTTTCCAAAAAAAGAACTTACTTATGGATTAATTTAATATCACATTAACGAAGTTTAAATCCAAGTATTATTACGATACAAGTATTTTTAATCATAGTGTCTTCCCTCACATTTATATTAAAGAAGAATCATCACCTGCCTTAGTGAACATGTGAATTGATTTTATATTGTTGTTATATGGGTGTATAACTTTCAATGGGAACTTAATGAAAACAAACGGGCAGATTTTTTTACCTTGTTGCTCATATTTTGAGTAAAAATGATTGTTATCATCGTAAAAATTGTTCATTTTAACCCTTCAACATATACCATTGTTATGTAGTATAGAAAAAATTCGTACCTATATTTAGGTAAAGTATAATTACCCGAATCTAAGAGCTAGTTATTGTTGAGATTAACATTATAAGCGAAAAAATATTCTAAATAAACTGGAAACTAGAACTTCTGGGAGTTGTTTAGATTTGTAAGATTTTTAAATATGAAATTTCTAACCAAACTGTTTTACCTTCTATTGTACACTTTAGCTCAACAGTTCAGTATGAATAAAACTGGACAATTTTTCCCATCCTTTGGAGACAATATAATAAAATGCTTCTAGAATTTTTTACAAGTCGCGTATGTATAGGAAATATGTTGGGAGAACTCAAAAACAGCAGAAAATGTCTTAAGTGTAATGTTTTTATTAAAGTATCTTAACAAATCCACCACGGAAGCGGTTTATTCATTCGTCTTTTAATTAACGTAATTAAATTTTATTATTGCATCTTTCAAAATTAATTCAACTTCTTATCACTTTTTTAACAATTCCTTGGTCAGCTTATGTATTACTATCATCACCCGTTATATAACAAAGCCCGAATTAAATCAAAATGTTCTCGAGTGTGGAGTAATACTTTTTTACAAACTTTTACAAATTTTAATTGAAATATTTTGCAATTATATTTTCCTGCTTGAACCCCGTTATTGCTGACCCCCCCCCCCCCCCCCCACATATAAATAAGCTCACTATACTCCCATATATACATACATACATATGTTAAAACTTTCAAGTATACATGCCCCTTGCTATAACTTTTTTACATTCTGGAATTAAAGTTTTTCTATTCCGGGTGGGCTATCGCCAGACTGGGCATGGGAATTCACACGTACATTTATATATCTAGGTCTGTCAGGAAATATCGCAAAGAACATTTCTGATACTCTCAGAGAACTATTACACAAGGACCTTCAAAAAAAAGTCCAATACAATTTTGATGTAGAATTAATAGGGAGCTAGAATATATCTGGCGGTGGGCCATCCGGTGAAAACAAAACTTAAGTTTAAAATGCGAATTCCTAATAAAAAAAACAATAATTTTTGATCGAATCGACTGGTATTGTGCCAAAAAATTGATGGCGAATTTACTTTATATGTAACTAAACGTTACCAAATGTAGGTTTTAGAAAATTTTACAAACTGACCAAATACTAAGGAAATACTGACCATATCATAGGTCTTAAAGGTATTGTACGTAGATATAAGCACCTTTGGTATTCTTCATTTATAGTGATTTTTATTTATTTTTTCAAATTGATTACAATATTGTACATCTGAACCAGCTTTATTTAAGGGTGTTATGGTAATTGTTAAATTTCGGTTTTGAAGCCACATTTTATGAAAAAACCATTGCTTTGATGCTATTAGTTGTTGGAAGCAACTTTTTTGCATTAAAAGTTGTTTGGTTAAAATTTAGGAATGATGATTTCCACAAGACACTCTTGCTTGAAAAACGTTATCACAATAATCGAATTCATTATATTCAGCACTGACATAGGGAATTAGAACCTATTGATAATACATCCCAATAAGAATCTTCTTAAAGGATCGCTAAACCTTCCCTAGAAACAATTAAAAAGAGTCCCAAGAAAGCAGAAGGTTTGAAAACATGAGATCAGATAATTAATTAATTCTTATATCCGCCAGTAGGGCGACCGAATATATAGTTATCTTTGTTTCGATAACGTATATAAAAAAGAACAATTCAGGTAAAGGGAGGATCGATTTGTGTTGTGGCCTAGATCGCTGATTTCGCAAGAGAGGGGGTTGGGGGGGTTAGAACCCCTCCCAGGGCCCGGTTAACAACAAATATGCAGGCCGAATAACTCAAAGTTTATCAATTTAGTACAGACTGAAAATTGAGAAAATTGCGTTTCTTAAATGTAACTTCTGTGCAGAAAGTTTTATCTGACATCTGGGTTGATGAATGTATCAATCAGCGCATTGAGTGAACCCCATAGGAAGATCCTCGGTACGCTAATGTCACAATTACTCGCTGTTCTTGAATAAACACCGTTAAATTTATGCCTACTGAGTACATTTTTATTTTGTACCATTGATTGGGAAAATAGGTATAACTGTTAGTATAGGAGATTCCTTATGAGGATATTATTTATTATTATAATGAAAATCAAATTTTTTTAATTTTTTGTGGGGTGTGTGATATACGATGACGATTTGCGCTATCGTACTTTCACTTGTATGTGATAGTTTTAAAAGATAGTCAAGATACTGACGTAATTATAATAGCCAATAATACCCTTTAAAATTACATTTTTATAAAAGATATAATTTTATTCCAAAATTGGGCCTAATTCAGATTTACAATGTTTGTAATAAACTAACTAAGATTTGTGAACCATGTAGGTATTTTTTTTTATATTTTCCTTTGAGTGGATGAGATGAATATATTTTTTAGTAAAGATATTAAAATTCTCACAAGACACTAATAGGGTTGATTAATTTCAAAATTTCTGCACTAAATAGGGAAACAAATAAGTACCAACTATAATTTTTAGGGTAGATTAAGATGTTTTTCAAACGTTCTTTGTTTTCATGGCATTTGTACCAGAATTTTTTTATTTTTACCAACTAGATATATTATTAAGGTTATAATATCGACAGTTTAAAAGAGCATAAACATTAATCCCCCACAAAGAAAATGTTATGGATTGATTATTAACATCACATAATATATTAAGAAAGCGCACTGCCGTAAATTCATAATAAGCCTAATCGGGTTGGTTCTAAAGTTTTGTTCTACTTTAATCTGAATGAGGTTCAATTAGTTTTTTAACATGGGGTCTCTTTGCAACTGTCGATTATAGCAGCTGTTTACGTTACAATAATATCTACCATATATTTGTAAAGACCATACCAAACCATGCATTTTTATATTGTAATATTTATATTATTTATATTTTCTAATTGTTTGACTTATACATATTTTAATATAAGAAATTAAATCGTAAAAATAAATTTTAAGATGAAATATAATACGTGCGTTTTATTTCGTATGCACCAATTCCTTTTTACAGGATAGAGAAAAGCTCAATGTTCTGAAAAAAGAAAATTCTTAAATTTATCCGTGAAGCTAATAATTATAATAATAATAAGTTTATTTAAAATTTAATTATATAATAAATATGTTTATGTTGTCTTCTATAAACTTATTCTTTAATCCCCTGAAGCTGAGCTTGTTGGGGGCAAATCTTATTTTTTGTTTTAGAACGTAAAATCCGAGGTAATATCATAAATCATAAATATGCATTAAAAATCAAATTTTAAGAGCAGTAACCCCCTTTACCACAATGAAAATTGCCGAACGTTTTGCTGGTCAAACGAAAATAAAAATTGATATTTAGAAAATAAATTCTACTTTAAATACCCCATCCAGAAAAGTAAATGACGATCGAAAATATTCCCAAAATTTTTTTTAGAAATTTTTTTTATTAGTAATTTTGTAATATCTTAAACAATTCTTTATTGGTCAAAAGCAAAATGACTTTCCCGGGTGTAGAATGTTGTACCAAACAATTTTTCTTAAAGCCATTTTTCAATATCCGCCTTACTTTCTTCTCAAAAACTTTGGGCGCGTAAAGTGAATTTAAGCGTGTAAAGTGCACAAACATTCTACACCCGGGAAAGTAATTTTGCTTTTGACCAATAAAGAATTGTTTAAGATATTACAAAATTACTAAAAATAAAAAAAATTTCTAAAAAAAATTTTGGGAATATTTTCGATCGTCATTTACTTTTCTGGATGGGGTATTTAAAGTAGAATTTATTTTCTAAATACCAATCTTTATTTTTTCTTTTCGTTTGACCAGCAAAACGTTCGGCAATTTTCATTGTAGTAAAAGGGGTTACTTCCTCTTAAAGTAAAAATGTTAATTTTATAGTATAAACGCAGTTTTTTTTGAAGAAATATATTAGGACCTATAATAAAATTATTATTTATAATTTTTAAGTAAAAAATATTACTTAAGTATGTATATAAATTATTCAGAACAATATTGATTACAATAATTAATTAAAGCATTTCTAAAAATATTTTCAAATTGTCACATTTTTTTAATGAAATCAATTTTTTAATTTTTGTTGGTAAATAATCGTTTAAATAAAAACATAAATATTTGAAATTTTTTGTCCTGATTAAAAAAAGGATGACTTACAGCTACCAGTGAAAAAATCGGTAAATTTTATAATTCGCCCAAATTACAAAAGGTATAATAACAAATTTAAACATCTTATGGATTCTTACCCGGCTAACAAAATCCTTTTTAAAAAAACGGGGTTGAAAATGTAGGGTAGCCTCAAAGTCAGGGGGATCTAGACCTAACCATATACCTAACTCCCTGTATGTACAGAACTAAAAAAATATAAAAATGTTTTCTTTAAAAAGCACCTGTACCCAAATTGACAAAACGCCAATAAAATGACATTGTCAATTGATTAAAAATTTTAATAATGGAAAAATTACAAAATTTCAGTGTTTTAATTTATATAAAATGATTTTACAATATATAAATTATGGCAAAAGAATTACTCTTAAGACAATCAGAGGAACAGACCTTAGCAGCAAGAGGATACAGACTTTTAAAAAAATTGGGTGAAGGTAAATATCGGCAATGAATTTTTTTCGTGCATTGTGGCTTTTAGCAAAACCCCCTTTGTCTCCTCAATTTCTTTAATACTTTTAAGGTTCCTATGCCAACGTTTACCTCGCCGAATTCTTCTCTAATTCCGATGACAAACAAAACAGGTTTTTAGCCTGCAAAGTAGTGGACGTATCGAAAGCACCCAAAGATTTTGTCAAAAAGTTTTTACCGAGAGAATTAGATATATTAGTAAGGCTCAATCATCCTCACGTGATACATATACACAGTATTTTTCAAAGGAAGACTAAGTATTTTGTTTTTATGAGAAATGCAGAAAACGGAGATCTTCTGGAGTACATTTTAAAGAAGGTACATTAAGTATATAGTTCAAATTGTGATAATAAAGAACAAAAATACTTACAGGCATATAATATTAGGAGACAAATTCATCAAATCATTTGTTTACAAAGAGGGTATTGGTGCTAGTGGAATGCCAGCAACTATTTTTGAAATATTTATTTTGGCAATCGTTAATAGTATAGAATTATGTACAAGACTCTTACCATTACATTAATTAGCGCTGTTAACCTTTAAAATATTATGCTCTCGGGCTTGAAACTAATTAGAAACATTAGATTAGTAGACCAGGGCTGAAGCCTTTGAAAATGGTAAAAACTGAAAATGAAATAATAGTAGGATAAAACCCATTGGAAAAGGAAGAGAATATAACAAAAATGAAAGGAAAAATAATTTACTGGCGATCCGAGGTCGGGAAGTGGAAAGGGGTGAGTTTTTAAGGTTAGAAAACGATTTATCTCGATTTCCAGCAAAACTACAAGTCCGATGGAAAAACGTTAAATGGCAAAGTTGTAGGTAATAAAAAGATCTACAACTTTTGTATTTACAATTTTTTCACATAACCTCAAAATTTATGTGAAAAATTCAAATAACCGAGTTTTTGGTTTTTTATTTTTATTTTTACAAAAAATTTGGTGAAAACTTACCTACCTTTTTATGTCCCAAACAAACTGTAATTTTTTTGGTTTAAAATATTTATTTTTTAACCTTATTTTGACTTAATATCGAAAAAGCACCCTAATTTTCAATCGAAAATTCTCACGTCAAAATATCTGCTTTTTTAAAAAAGTCGGTGGGCTTTTTGTTCGTTGAAATCTCTACTTTCTGATGGTGTAAAAAAATATATATTACTATGGTCAATGTGATGAAATCCCATTTAAATCCTACCTTTAATTATATTTAGAACAACTATTTTCGCATGTTTTTTGCGATCTTTATGTGTAATTTTTTTGCTTATCAATGAAACATGGACCCTTACGTTTTTCGGGTAATTAAAGTATAAATTTTAATAAATACCTCAAAATTGTACGTAATGATTAAAAAAAAATCGGATTCGTTTTTGTTCATTTCTTTGAGATTTCAACGAACAAAAAGCCCACCGACTTTTTTAAAAAACCAGATATTTTGACGTGAGAATTTTCGATATTAAGTCAAAATAAGGTGGGTGCTTTTTCGATATTAAGTCAAAATAAGGTGAAAAAATAAATATTTTAAATCAAAAAAATTACAGTTTGTTTGGGACATAAAAAGGTAAGTTTTCACCAAATTTCGTGAAAAAAAATTTTTTTGTAAAAGATGAAAATAAAAAACCAAAAACTTGGTTATTTGAATTTTTCACATAAATTTTGAGGTTATGTGAAAAAAGTGTAAATACAGAAGTTGTAGATCTTTTTATTACCTACAACTTTGCTATTTAACGTTTTTCCATAGGACTTGTAGTTTTGCCGGAAATCGAGATAAATCGTTTTCTACCCTTAAAAACTCACCCCCTTCCACTTCCCGACCTCGGATCGCCCGTAAATTATTTTTCCTTTCATTTTTGTTATATTCTCTTCCTTTTCCAATGGGTTTCATCCTACTATTATTTTTTTTGGTTTCAAAAATTATCGACCATAGATAGCCTCTAGGACAAAAAAAAATTTTTAGGGTCCAGTTTCAGAAGCGCAAGCTCGCGTCTGGATGCGACAACTCGGCCTCGCGGTTCAGTATCTCCACGTCATAGATATAGCTCACCGAGATCTCAAATGTGAAAACTGTTTGATTACGGCGAACTACAATCTCAAACTAGCCGATTTTGGTTTTGCTCGGTTCGTAATGGACAGTGGAGGCAAGCAAGTACTGAGCAGCACATACTGTGGATCGCTGTCGTATGCAGCTCCTGAAGTTTTAAGAGGAATGCCTTATTATCCAAAAATTGCGGATGTATGGTTAGTCAATAACCTTATTTCTTTTTAACTGGTCCTTTGAAATGTGACAAATCTAGCAGTCATTTTCTTTAACCTCACCTTAAGAATTTTTTCTGGGTTCCATATAGGGCATGTGCACAACCTGACAGATGACAGTCGCCCTGAGGAAAAACATATTAAGGTTAGTTTTATGACGTTGACATCGGTATATTTTCAGTTAGTTTCTTTGTCAAATCATGACAAGACGTTATTCAACTCGCATTTTGGTTAGCTTCTTATCTTGATCCGTCAAAGTGCCTTTGCGAAGAGGCTAGTATATGCTGTCACTTTAAAATTAATAAGGCTAGGTATCGTTTTTTTTTTATTAGAGCTAGTTTGGCTAAATAGCGTTCTTGAACTTCTTTTGGAAGGGTATTATAGTAGTTGCTTTTGTCCATGTTGTAGGTTAAAATACTTTGTACAACCTTATAAGTAATGTAGTAAATGTAGCAACTTAAAACCAAAGCGAATATCCTTTATAAAACAAAATCCAAAAATATGATACTGGCTACAATAATTGTACTTATTATTCGCACAGAAAAACTACCAAAAAAACACTAAAGAACATCCAAACATCAAAAATACCTGTAAACTAACAGTAAAAACAGGTTTTGCTTTTCCTCAGGGCGTCTGTCAAATTTGACTAATGAAGTCACATGCACTATAACAACCCTAAAATTTGTTCAACTAAAAAATTTGAAATGTATGCTTTCAACAATCTTTTACTATAGGTCCTGTGGAGTCATCATATATGTTTGTATCAACAAAGCTATGCCCTTTGACGATACTAATGTCAAAAGGCTTCATGAACAGCAAGTCAGTAGAAGATGGAAGTTTAGATCAAAAGTCGTGGACCAACTTTCTGAGCAGGTAGTATATATTATATTATGTCCTCATAAGGGGTATAAAATTCCAATTTTTTTAACTGTAAGAAAGCGTGTCGTTTATTGATTTGTAAAAGGCAAGGTAAAATTAAGTACTAGCTTAGAATGTCTTAAATCTTGATATACTTGATAAATTGACAATAAAACAACTTTTAAAGGTAAAACAATTAATAATCCATCTTTTGGAACCAGACACTAATAAGAGGTGGAAAGTTGAACAACTAGTCGATTCCGAATGGATAGCTATGGATCCAAGATTCAAATTCTTGAGCAAAGCTGAGGAAAATTCCCTTGCACAAGCCAATGTTGAAAGAAGGAACTATTTGGACAGTAAGAATTTAAATATTAAAAAAAAAACCCTAAAAATAATACCTGTTTTATAAAATTAAACTATTAACAGATTTGACTATAATACCTATTACCTACTGTAATATGTACTATTAATTTTTTTTCCTTCTTTTTTAGGCCTATCGAAAAAAGGCAAAGACCTATCAAAAGAGAAGGGTGGAGTTGATGATATGAAAGTGCTGAAACCCACAACCCATGAAGATCACATGCCAAAAATGGATTTACAGAGTACTCTTACAGTTGCAGAGGAATATTAAAATAACTTTTACTAAATATTCATCTTTATCTGGTCATTATCTTTTTATTGAGAAAAAAAATTCTTAGGTAGTCAATGATACTGTCCGTTTAGTACAGTAGCTCCAATATTCGTAATATTCTAATATCTACAAAGACCTAATGCAAATAACACATTTTTCTAATGTGAAAAACATTTTTATTAAAGATTACTTATGTACCTACTTACAGAAGGAGCTACTTTACTGTTAGCTTTGAACTGCTTCCTTATTTGAACTAAAGCTGGCAAACTCTCCATCAAATTTTTCTAGTGTCACATCACATACTTTGACAAGATCTTCGAGACCCCTTTTCAACGCATCAACAGCTTTGCCTTGAACCATTTGTATTCTAAAGTGCATTTTATTTTCTGCTGGGTGAGGAACTGTGTACCCACAAAATTGGACATCGGGACTGAAAATGAATAAAAAATATATTTGTTTCAAGAATCAGGGCTTGTGTTGGTTATATGTTTTACTATGCAATGTCTAGACTATCAAATTAAATACTTACTAATTACAAATTACACATCTTAAAGCATTGCCCAAAGTGTGCCCCTCGCCTTGAAAGACAAAAGTCTTACTGGATTCACTGGTCGATTCGCTACCAGCTAACTAGAATTAGAAAATTATTTCGATTTTGAGTTATCGAACTATTTGATAAATAGTTAAAATAAAGTACCTGAGCCACAACTGGCATTTTATTGATCAATTTGGGATTTACACTTTACACTACACAACGAAAAAGCTTATTTAAAAAATAAAAATAGGGTTAAGTTAAGTTAAATGTTGAATTAGTATCACAGAGAAAGATCAGGTTAGTTTTGGAAAACACAAAACCTCTTTTCTGTCCTTTTGCAATTTCCTATCCCAAGCCGTATTTCCACGAGTGCATAAACGTCACCTGAACCGCCCTGAAACTTCTAAATAAAAACGAAAAGATTCGTCTGATGAAACAGTAGTCGAAACGTAATAATCGCATTTATAAAAGCCCGTCACTTTTTTAGGTTATGGACATTTCAAGTCGCGATTTTTCCGAGGCCGAACGTAGAAAATTGTGAAATAACAATAAAAAAATGGCTTCAAACGCAGCTAAGGTAGGTCCAAGTGTTGCATTTTAATCACCGTTATCATAAAAATACATTTTTAAAAATATTTGTGGTTTCCATACCATAAGTTCAAAATAGACCCATTAGTGAACCATTATCATAATTTCTAAACATCTGATTGGTTGATAACATGACCTGAGAAGTTAAGTAGCCAATGAATTTAAATGTTAAATTAAAAATACCTTGAGTCACACATTTGGCAATTGTAAAAAAGGGGCCCCAAATCGCCACCCACTATTGCCCAATAATAATAATGGAACAACTAGAGACTAATTTCGTTTGCCGCAGATATTAAATATATTAATATTGCATTTTATCATATAAAACATGAAATTAGGACCTATATATAATAGGTACATACAATGCTTTTGTCAATTAAAGAATTAAATGAAAAAATGATGTTGTCTACAAGCCGATATGGTGAAATTATGGGTCCGGTAGATAAACTATTTTTCGGATTTAAGTTAGTGGATTTGGATTTAAGTAACTGACAAAAATCTATGACTTCAGTCAATATTAATTTCCCAATAAAAAACATTTTTACAAAGGATTCTAAATTTAGGCTTACTTAGTTATTTTTACTTGGGAGAGGTCAACAACATGGATTTAAAATGTTTTTAATATCTTGTGGTCATTGGCAAAGCTTTTAATTTGATGAGGTAAAATATATATAATAATATCTTGTATATTTTTAGTCATCAGTTAAGACATTAGGAATATTCCAAAAACCAGGTATTTTCGACAAAGGTGTAGGTGCTCTTTTACCAGAGGCTTACAAAAAATTTTACAAAGAATGGAAAGAGACTGAACCAGCTGCAGTTCATTATATTCCAGAAATGGGAAAATGGAAACGAGATGATCTTACTGGTGAAGTGTAAGTTTTTTTTGTATCCTTAATTGTAGGTACCTATATAAAATAGGTTTTTATATATGTTGTTATATTCTTACTAAGTAGGTACCCACCTACTAATAGTAAACAACTACAGTTCAGGACTTTTATTAATATTTAGTTAAAAATTTATAACAAGCTTTGTAAAGTTCTCTAGGCGAATTTTTAAACGTATTTTTTATTTTGGTGTTTCAGACACCCTGTCCAAAACATACCTATACCCCTAATGTACCCCAGAGAACATAATGACCATATGTGGGGTGGTGAAGGAGTCGTACAGGGTTTCCAAATCAGAGATAGGAATCGTAGAAGGGTGCCACATTTTTGGGTGCCTGTTCTGAAAAGATCAGTGGTACACAGTCAAGTGTTGGATACATTTTTTTCTGTTATAGTCACTGATAGAACTATAAGGTTGATTAATGCAAATTATGGATTCGATCATTATTTATTAAAGGTAAGGGCAGTACTGCTTTTACAATATAATATATATACTTAAATTGCCTAACATTTACATGTAATTTTAAATAACTAGGTATATATTCATATTTTTATATGTCTTCATTTTCCAGAGCATTTTTTAAATCATTTTTTACTGCAAAACAAAACTTTTTTAATCCACCAAGTATAAGTAGATGTTTTGCTAGAAGGAATGATACTTACAGTTTAAATTAATATTCTGTTATAGAAATGTTGACTATAAATAAGTATGATTTTTTATTGCTTTTTAAAACAATCTAACTTGTGAAATATAAAATGTGGAAATAACAACGCTACGCTATTTGAAACAATTTATTGCGTTTTTTAAAATTTTATAGAGAAAAATCGGGGGAAAAATCATTCTTGTTATTTATAGAACTATTTCCGCAAGTTTGTGCCAGAATAAACCAATTTTCAAGCAAACTAATCACAATTAGGTATGTTGAAAGAAAACAACAGTTTTTCTATGACGCATAAGCACAAGGTCAATGGCACACTAGTGGCGCATTCACCATTCAATTTTTTATTATCAATGTTTCGTTTATTTTTCGTTTTCTCAAATAAGCGGCAAAATACCCGTCTTAAGGTACCAATAACCTACAGTTTAAGTTAAAAATTGGTAAGTTAAACGTAAAACTGTAGGTAATTGTACTCCAAAGATGGGCACTTTTTTGGCCGATTTTTAAATAAAATGAAGAAGTAACTAAATATTGTTCAAAAAACGAAATGGCAAATGCGTAACTAATGTAAGTAAGACGAGCATACCTTAAGTGTGTATTTTGTACACAAGTGTACACAATCAAAATTATTTTGCATACACTTCACAGTTAGTTGTCAATTGCTGCCAAAACTCTCCCTGAAATTTGCTGTTTTTCAAGTAGGTACAGTAGACTCCCGATTATCCGAAATGATGTGGACGGGACCGATTTCGGATAATGCGGAAAATTATTAACTGTAGGAAAAGTAACTATATATGTATACTATATATACATACATAATAAATTCTAATACTTATGTATGTATTTATATTCATAAATTCAAGAAAGAGGTAATAGGTACTTGTTTTAATTTTAAAGTCTGTCGAGTTTTGGCCGCAACAACAAAACCAACAAAACATTTCTTAGAAATTTCGGATAATGCGGAGGAATAGCAGATATCATTTCGGATAATCCGGTTCGGATAATGCGGAGTTCACATATAATCGGGTTTCGGATAATCGGGAGTCTACTGTACCTACCTAATGAAACATGGTCCATAGCAATCAATGATGTTTTAGTGTTGTATCGAGCTTTTTTCTAAAAATAACGAATAACAGCTCCTTTCAAACCTTGTTATTCAACGTAGGTACTATAAACATTTAAGATTTGTGTTTGAAATAAAATAATTTTCTTTATTCTTTTTCTATCATGTAACAGTATGTTTCTCAAACTTTCAGAATACAAAAGTTGAAAGTTGCGTATTTAGTGAGAAAGCGATGAAATAATTTAATGCTGCAATCGAATACCTAATTTTTTTTATGATGAACCATTTTTAACCTCTTGCATCAATTAAAGGGTCAAATGTAGATGCATAGCTATTTAAAATAATGCAATTATTCTGGACTAATGATTTTATGGTAAATTTTGTAAAAATTTTAATACCTTTCTGCGTCTTATTGAAAAACTAGTGTTTGTTTTTTATACTAAAGTATTTGCGTTAGTTTTAATTTGTTATGAATTTATAATGTTTTGCGCGTCTTTAAAAAAAGATTAGAAATTACGCCACAATAATATTTATGTTTTGATAGATAAAAGTAGGAAATTAACAGAAAAATTTAAAAGCCTAGATAAACTTTCAATTTTTGCACATCAGATATTTAATATATTTGCTTCTCTTTTGGTTAGTAATTCGAGAAATACTTCTAAATCAAGAAAACGTCCAAAAATATTTTTTGCAACCTAAAACGATAAAAGTTTAACAAGATTTTATATAAAAATTTATTTATTATATTAATTGCTAGCGGCAAAACTCTCCACTAATTGGTCTGATTAGATAAAAAAAAGTTTGCCAAAATTAAGTTCAAGGATAAGTTGTTGCATTAGACTTTTTTTGCGACTTGGTATTGAACTTGACAGTGATCGAAATGGGGCAACGTAATAGGGGACATTCTTCTGAATTGTAACACTATCTAACACCACCCAACTATTTTCTTTTATGCCAACATTTTTTAACGTAAAACTAAAGGTAATTATATTCCGAATTATTTTTTGGAAAAAATTAAAATTTGACAGATAATGCGAATCACTTGACTACTATTTTTTTGCTTAATTTCATCTCGATCGAAGCAGAACTTGATGCCAATGTCAAATTTCGAATAAAGCTATTAATAAAAAAAATCCCATATAATGCGGACTTTACTGGTCACATTGTAGGTGTAGGTAGTACTTATGTTATAATTTAACATTTTTTGGTTATAAGTACAGCATTATTGTAAAAGTACATTTTTACCTAGACTTCTCCTTTATTAACAGATATGGGTGTTAGCAGTAGGCTGCTATAAAATAAGCGTCATTCAATACCATGATATTGAGTGATAGTCATGCATGACCGTATGGAGTTACTTAAGTGTGTTACTAGGAGACTTTTTTTAATAAATTGATGAATGATATAATATTATTGTTCGATTAAATAATAATAGATAAATGGAATTAATTACACTCACAACACAAGTACCATTATTATTCCAATAGCAGGTGTCTTAGTTGAAGCACATGATGCAAATCTAATAATATTAATAATAAATTGTCTTTTAAGTAGGGAAATATATCAAATACAACATTGTTGTGTGGTAAATCGCATGGAAAATTTAAGGTGGTCAAATATTAACTCCACATATTTTAGACCGCTAATTCATTTTCAAATTGACGTGGTTTGTGTAGTAATTAGAAAAATTTATTCGCCTATTTACGCCAATAAAAAATAAAACAGACTAAAAACTATGCTAACCATTTACTTGATTAAGATAGTTTTTTAAAAACTTAACAATGACCCTTCTAGAGAGCAGCTATAACTTCGTGATTTACTTGATTATCAACATAATTTCGATCCTTCCTTTAAAATCTTACATACAGAAAACAAAGGCTTAAATAAAACTAAATTTGTTAGAATCTATGGAAATAAATAAACTTAAAAATACGCACCTGTTACTTAATGATCAATTAGATTTAAATAGTTCACCTTTGTTAAATTTATTCTGTTGACCATATACCTACTTAAGATTTTGTAAAGTACCCATATTGTACCTAATTTAATTTAATTTTTAAACCCTCTGTTGGATTTTCCCGCTATTGTAACCCTTCCACTGTTTTTATTTACATCTTCAATAACACTGGCCGACAAGATTTTTCTAACACAGGTCAGCTCTTTATTTTTAAAATGGAAATACCCTTCTAATAATAGAAAAAATATTGGGAAAGCCCCAATACATACCATTTTTCAATAGCTTAATAAGACCATTTTACATTAGCTGGTAGTCAATTTAATTAGGGGGGTTAAAAATGCATGCATTTTATAACAGAAAAATTACCTGAACTGTAGGAATTTTAGTAAGAATTTAGGGAGGATTTACAAAATATTGCTGTTTTCTTTGTTTGTGGGACAGTCGTGCAGTAGATCAGCATTATGTAATAAAAGATTGGCCACAAAGAAGTGAATTTCAGCCGGGATCTCAAAATGTTAAGTTTGCACCTCTTGTAGACCCCAAAAAAGTCCTTCTGCCTCCTCTTCACATTAAACTTGGGCTGATGAAAAACTTTGTGAAAGCTATGAATAAAGACGGTGATGGATTCAAATACCTAAGACAAGTCTTTCCCCAGTTAAGTGATGCCAAATTAAAGGAAGGCATTTTTATTGGGCCACAAATCAGAAAATTGCTGGACTATGTCAACTTTACAGAGAAGCTTACTAGGCAGGAACTCAGATCATGGAACTCATTTGTTAGTATAGTAAGGGGATTTTTGGGCAACAATATGGATGCAAACTATCAACAGTTAGTTGATGAACTTTTAGATTCCTACAAATCGCTTGGTGCCCGAATGTCATTAAAAATTCACTTCCTCCATTCCCATCTGTCATTTTTTCCTGAAAATTTGGGAGCTGTCAGTGACGAGCAGGGTGAAAGGTTCCACCAGGATATCAGGACAATGGAAATTCGCTATCAAGGACGATGGGATCCAGCCATGATGGGTGATTCCTGTTGGTTTTTGAAAAGAGAAGATATGACCCCTCATAAAAGGAAAAAATAAAATTTAATTAGTGTGTTCAGTTAATATTTTTAATGTTTGTGTTTTTCTTAGATGTAAGGTATCTTTAGTAGGTGTAAAAATTTAAATATAGTCGATATACACAGTTAGAAAATTCTTAAATTATTATTTCAATAGATATTAAATATTGTAACATTAAATGTGGTACTATAAATGTAACAAGAAAACGTTACGTGTTACAACTTTTTTTCTCTCATTTTCGTATTTGGATAGGTCCATTCTACCACAATATGCTATTTAGCTTTGTGTTACAACAACAAAAAAATTTTTTTGTCGGCCAGTGAATTAAAAATTTTATTGCACCCAATTTTTATTTTTCACCTTTATTAAATCATTGTCATCTGACGAAGCTACAGTGTTAGCGAAACATGTCATTTTTCTAGTCAAGTGTATACGATATCTTAGTTGAGACCATAGACAAGCGAGTTGCGCGCTCTGTTGAGACAGACAAAAAAACTAAAGAAACTTTGATGACAGACTTGTCAAGTCCACGTGGACTATCTTCGAACATCTGTATAGGGAGCGATCAATACAAATTTTGTTATATTTGTATGCAGTAAATTGATCGTAGTACCTATAAATATAGTGGAAATTTACAAGTTTAACTTTGTTTTACTGTATCCCAAATTAAGTCGCCACCCTGTATATAATAGACCGTCTTTGTTCTTTTAGACACCGGCGTGTGATCTGAAGTCTCTCCTATCCCTTGGACTTAAAAGAAAAATTCTCAAAGAGCTGGAAGCAGGTTGTCCAACGTATAAGGATAAACCCAATCTTCAAAAGAAGATATTAGAACAATATGGAAAATATTTAGAAGCAGTAAGTAGAAAAAATGTGATTTACGGAAGTCTTATGTGAATTTAGGTAGAGCAAGCAACCTCTCTTGTCTGTTTTTTGTATATAAACCAATAATTTAATTGATTGAAAATTGCAATTTTTTTCTCCCTTGTAGTATACATCTGAAGAAATTGACTGGTACGGATACTCATTTGCACAAGCCTGTGATAGAAGACAGAAACAAGTGGAAGAAAGTGAAACCATCGTGCCATTGAAGCATCTTTATCGAGCTGAGTTGATAGATAAACTTAGAGCAGCGAATATTGAGGAAGCCATGTCTCAGTCACTAAAATCTAGGTAAGAATACCTAAAAAATCATTAAATTTAATTGTCGCGTTTTCAAGAAATGTGCCAAAAACTAAAAAAAATTAATTTTGGAGGCGCTCTACCGCCTTTGCACACTGTATAATAGATTTAATTTTTTTTTAGCGAGAGTGGGCTAGGTACCGCGTGGCTAAAGAAGATGAATCCGTTTGGTAAGAAGAAAGAAACCTAAAAATTTGTAGTCATGCTGTAGATCTTGTTTTTAAATTTTAAAAAATATATAATACATTTATAGTCTTAGTTAATTAATGTGTATTCCATTAAACCCAAACAAACCCACTAAGTGCCCCAACGGCATAAATTAACTTGTTTTCGGTGCAGCGGCGAAGACTGCGATATTTACTTATTTATTTACTTAGAATATTTGATTAAAAAATAAAGAAGTTTACTACATAGACAATTTACCTTTAGATAAACAAACAATAATCACGAATGTGGCAGTTTTATGGCCTCGCGCATGTAAACAAAACTGGGAACTATTAGACATGCGCACTGCAACATTATCGTTTGACGAATGGGAAAATAGACAGGTCCGGGCTTTAAAATTTAAATTCTTGCTCATATGCCACCATAGAGGGTTTATTTTACCCCTATTTGGGCTTAATACAATTATACAACGGCTGCAACTAGTACTAGTCATTGTTTATATTACAATCCGAGTCACTAAAAGCACAAACACAATTCACTAACTAAACTACACAAAAACCAAAAATCCATAAATATTAAACACCAGTCCCACAATCCACGATAGCCGATCCGATAGCTGAAAACTTTAGAAAACTACAAGGAATCCGCAGAGAAGAGAAACCTTAAAACACAACAACAAAAATGGCGGCCGAGCCGGTTCTGGAGAGTATTTTTGAGCGCGTCGATTATTGTCGATAAAGTAGGACGGCCGATAACACGAGGTTTGTGCGCATGCACGAAGGTTCCCCGAATGAAGACAGCTGACCGACGAGTCATGCGCTCGGACGTATTTTTTCACCCATAAAACGTAACTTTTGTTTGCGCAGGAGATAAGCTGTAGGTATCTAAAGGTAAATTGTCTATGGTTTACTACCGATTTTTAAAACATTAAAAAATTTTTAAATGTAAGACATATTATGGAAATATTATATTACGCGTTAGTTAAAACTCATTTAAATTACGGAATTTTAGGTTGGGGAGGAATAAATAGAACTTTAGTTAAAATGTTAGAAATATTACAAAAAAAGGTTACTAAAAATTATATTCAATAGAGATTATCTTTATCCTGCAAAAGAATTATATTCAGAAACAAAAAAGTTGAACATAAGAACTTTACATTTATAACATCTTAATATACAGGGTGTTCATTTGAAAACTTCCCACCACGGATTTTCCTGCTTTAAAATGAAAATTAGGCAAATCGCTCGGACCCGTCGATTTTTGTTTCGAGGGGGACAACTTTTGCGTTTATTGTCAATCTTGTTACTTCAAGCCCCTAGGAGGGAGAAGGGATAAGATCTAAATCTTAAATGGATACCCCTATTTTATATAATTTTTTTGGATTCTGCATAAAATTCTGAATATTTTTTAATAAAAGCATTATTAGTCTATTCTTAACAGTTTCCGAGATATTGACTCTTGAAAAATGACATTTTTGAACTTTGACAGCGTCTAGCTTTCTAACTGTACGTCTTAGAGCAAAACGGCTTACATGTCCCTATCTTCGATTTTTATTATCTTTCCAATAGTGTCAACTTCGGTCAAACCGGAAGTACTATATTTCTTACATCCGGTTTAACCGAAAGTTCACACTATTGGAAAGATAATAAAAATCGAAGATAGGGACATGTTCATGTAAGCCGTTTTGCTCTAAGACGTACAGTTAGAAAGCTAGACGCTGTCAAAGTTCAAAAATGTCATTTTTCAAGAGTAAATATCTCGGAAACCGTTAAGTATAGGCTAATAATGCTTTTATTAAAAAATGTTCAGAATTTTATGCAGAATCCAAAAAAAAATATAAAATAGGGGTATCCATTTAATATTTAGATCTTACCCCCCCCCCCCCCCCCTCCCTCCTAGGGGCTTGAAGTAACAAGATTGACAATATACGCAAAAGATGTCCCCCTCGAAATAAAAATCGACGGTTCCGAGCGATTTTCCACATTTTCAATTTAAAGCAGGAAAATCGAGGTGGTGGGAAGTTTTCAAATGAACACCCTGTATATTTATATTTAAAAATAAAAACCATAATCATAATACACGTCATAGAAATGAAATAACCATAAAACCTAAAATAAATAAGTCCATAGGACAAAAAATTTTCAAATATTTATGTTTTTATTTAAACGATTATTTACCAACAAAAATTAAAAAATTAGTGAAACCGAAACCGAATCTTCGGCCTTGGTCTCAGTTTCGGCCGAAACCGAAACTTAAAAATTTTATTGTATTCCCAGCAAACACAATAGACCGGTAAATAATCGGGCCTGCGATGGCACCATCGGCGTAGCGTTGGCAGCGGGCGGATATTAACGGGCCAACATTGGTCCATTTTTGGCCTCATGACGTTGGCATATTTAAGGAAATCTGTAGCGGGCCGGTTCTGGCTTGCCAATCGTTTTAGCATACATGAATTAAGTCTATGCTACAGCATCTTGCCAGCGTCGGTAATATTGAATGTTGCCATCAATGACCTAACAAACTGTCGTTGGTTGCCATACATATCGATCATTATATAAAGTAGGAAACGACTATTTTTATTTATTTAATGAATTATTGGATTTTTGATGCTTCAATAATGTCAAATATAATTATATAAAAATATTAATACAGGCTAGATATTAAATTTGTTTTAACTAGAATCAATATATTCTATAGCGTACCCTCTTCCAATAAAATGCATTAGTTAGTGATGTGTTTTAATCTTTTTGGTATATCAATAATAGAACGAAAGAAAGATTACCATTAGCAACGAGATTTTGCATTTGGCGGGCAATTTCTACAAGCGACCCCTCGCGGTGTCTATAGTTAAACCCAAGGATAAGCGGTAGCCGGCGTTGCCATGTAAGCATATGTAAAGAATTTTGATTTTTTTTTAAATTTAAATATCACTTGAATTATTAATGTAATGCCATTTAGTTTTTTATTATCAAACCATTAAAAAAAAACTAAGCAGAGTATTAATTATTGTTTTCGTATGATCGCGCGGTACAAGTCAGTACTTGTTACTTGTTTTAGCACACTTGGTCCCTTTAAAATAACTTTGGTTAATAGTTTTGAATAGATCTGGATTATTTTCTGTTAATTAAAAGAACTTTGTTAAAAAATTATTTTAAGGTTTTTCGTTAAAACGGGAACTGTTTAGTCTGTTTGGCAACGTTGGAATAGTTTATCAGCTGACGGTTGACCTTCCTAACAAAACTTTTTATTTTACCGACCGCGTTCTTTTAGTTTTATTTCTTGGTGTCGCATATTCGATCTCTTCAACTCTTCACTATTTTGCTGAAATTAAACAAATAAACAATGTTTATCAGAGGCTTAAGGAGACTGAGAAGAGAAGGTCATTTACAGATGTAATTTTTGCTCAATCAGAAATACAAGGAGAACCGGAGAACTAGAAGAAATAAATGAGACAGTGAGGGAGAAGACAACTGAGTGTTGTTGTAATAAGAACATTAGTAAGTTATAAGTAAATTACAGTTAATTAATTTTTTCCTATCTATCATCCCCGTTCCTTCATATTGATATTTAGAATTTTAACACTGTTTTATTTGAAATTACTGGCTGCTTTATTTAGAATTTGAATGTTTTAGAACTATTTAGCTATTTGGTTAAAGAAATGGTAACAATAAGGAAGGATATTAGACACCTTAAACTAATATCTGAGAAGACAGATGTGCCACTGATGGTACATTTCAGTGTACAAAAATGCGATGTATATGACGATTTAGTTACGTTTAATACAAACTTAAAAGAAGAAGAGTTCTTCAAACAATATGTAAGTACAGTGGTTTAAAAAAAATGTAGATAGTACTGTGTTATTGTATTTTTTGTATTTGTATGTATGGTTGTTCCTTTGTAACTTTCAATTCAGTTGTCTACTTTTTTACTGCAAGGTGTGGGTACTTCGATTACCAATAACTCTAGTGTCTTACTTAAATTTGTAATTGTCTTTTAGTCCATGAGTTTGGGTCTTGTAAGGGGCAAGGACTATATTAATTTCACAGGAAAAAATAAAAAACAAGGGTTACAGATGCTGAATAATGTCCTATTATTATTAAAAGGTAAACATTTCTTTTGAGGCCAGTATATTTCGACTTATTTGTTTATTATGTTTAATGGTGATTTTCATAAGTGTGTTGTACACGGTGGTCCGTTTATTTTGGGCCTATACCTTACCTCAGAAACTACAAGTCTTCAGGCAATTCACTTTTTATTTTAATTTCACTCTGAGATTTTAAAGATTTTTTTCTCGTTAAGCTGTTAAGTTCAAATAACAAAGTTTTTGTCCATATTAAAATTTTGTGCATTTTGGGGCTTTTGAAAAATATATTTTTGAAAATCTATAAGTAACCAAATTTTATTATTAATTTATAGCAGCAGTACGTAAGAATCCACTCTCAGAAAATTGCACTGACACGGAGATAATTCAGGTGATCATGGTATCGCTCAGAAATGCGCCTGATCGAGAGGGCGGTCGCACAAGACGTCAGAAAATTGCAGCTGAGTAACTGTCTGAAAAAATATTTTTTTATTTTTTTTTATATAAATAAAATATATGGTTAAATTTCATAATTAATTTTTTAATTGAAAATTAAACTAGTAAAATATTCATAAACATAACAGTACTTACCTAATTAAAGATGGAATTTTAAAATAAACAAAATTTAATTTTACAATAAACAATTAAAGCTTTTAGAGCTTAAAGTATAGTGTATGTCCGCGGATGCGGTTAACAAGAGGACAAATGGACCAAAAATTGAAAGGTAGGAAAAAAGTCATTTTTGATAAAAAATTTGCTTGTTGAGAAAATAGGAATTACGATGAGGAAATTGATTCTTATTATACAGGGCGTCTCAAAAATGAAAAAACATAAAAAAAACTTGCTCTAAATTTAGTCCTATCCCCAATTCCGAACTTTCTGAAGAATATTGGAGTTTATGAATTTAAAAAAAAAAATTGAAACGTTTTTGCAAGTCCGCATTTTACTAAGTTCTTTTACTTGATTGTAGCCGTTATTAATTTACTAAACTATATAGTACACGAAGGCATAAAAGTCATAATATGATAGTGAAATGCGAACTTTTAAATTTTATAAATTCCAATTTCCTTCAGTAAGTTCGGAATCAGGAATAGGACTAAATTTGAAGAAGTTTGTTATTTATCATTTCACGTTAAAAGGCCAAAAAATTACTGTTTGCTCTTGTTTGATTTTATGTTTTTGCATTATTGAAACGCCCCCTGTATAATAAGAATCAATTTTTTCATGGCAACTATACTATTTTTTCGACAAGCAAATTTTTTTTATCAATAATGACTTTTTTTCGTATCTTCCCATTTTTGGTATTGCGCGGTGCGTTTACAGACGTATATTGGATAATTTGACAATAAATATTATTGGTTCACTTTAATCACGTGACTTTAAATAGTATATAGTCACGTGAAATAAACTGAAGCCAATCATATTCATTGGCAAATACCCTAATATCCGTCGCAGTAAAAGCAACGGGCTATTGCACTTTTCCCCAAAGTGGCCCGATGCAATCCATGCATTGGCAATGTGCTGAACCATTGTTGGTTATTAAAACGGGCCCGTTACGGTCCCAACGTTGGCATCTGGCTGTTCAAACGGCACTGGTCCGGCAAGCTACATGCAGTGGGCCGTTTTAGTTCGCGTTGGGTGATTGTCGTTGGCCCACGAGTCGGCCTGGCGGACATTCCCTATATGCGAGCCATTGCAGGATGCCAAAGGTGGTCCGTCGATAAGTACATCGGCAAGCACCCACTTGCCAATATCGGCCCATCTATTCTGTGTTTGCTGGGTTACTTACTGAAATTTTATATAGAACGAGATCGATCTTGGGAACGAATGGAACTCTTCCCACTAAAAAAAAAAGTCGACAGAAAAAATCTATTATTTATATAGACAACACTGCCTACGAACCCACCTAAAGTTTGCCGAACGGTGCGCGACAATCCACGAACACTGAGTTTCGGCATGGCCGAAGGTCCGGCCGATTTTTTGCCGAAACCGAAACTGTCACCGAAAGTTGATTTTTTGGCCGAAACTATATAGCCGAAACCGAACTTTCGGTCGATCTCTCTAAAAAATTGATTTCATTAAAAAAAGTCGAAATAAAAACATGGATATTAAAAACAGACAATTTGAAAATATTTTTAGAAGTGCTTTAATTAATTAATATTGTTCTGAATAATTTATATACCTAAGTAATATTTTTTACTTAAAAATTATAAATTAATAATTTTATTATAGGTAATATATTTCTTCAAAACAGCTGCGTTTATACTATAAATTAACATTTTTACTTTAAAAAACTTGATTTTTAATGCATATTTATGATTTATGATTTTAAATACTAAAACAAAAAATAAGATTTGCGCCTAACAAGCTCAGCTTCAGGGGATTAAAGAATAAGTTTATCGAAGACAACATAAACATATTTATTATATTATTAAATTTTAAATAAACTTATTATTATTATTTAATATAAATTGACCATAAGGTCAAATACGAAATTAAAACGTACGACCTGACATAAAATTAAATTTTAATCAGGCAAATAACAAGACATTAATTTTTAAATCACAAATTATTGGTTGCCGACATGTAGAATAATTATTAAGAGACGTAAATAAATATTAATATTATAGAAATCGTAAATAAGAAATTAGTTTCATTAAAATTTACATTTGCCCAAGTTAAATATGATTTACTCAAAATACCCTCTTATTTTATAATAATGAACTAAAAGCGGTTTATATTTAGCAAACATCTCTTTTTGTCTTCGGCATTTAAACAAAGACGGAGCTTTATGCTTTTAGATAGTTTCCGTGTATTTTTATAAGACCTCTGTTTGGGAAATTATTTAAGATCAAAATTTATTTGAACGTATATATGAATTCGTTCCGTATAAAACCTCAGGGGAGTTCTTGGCAACGGTCAGTTTGGCTGATCAATTCAAAACCAAAAAATGGCTGTAAGTATTGGCTGTATTGGGTACACCTTTTCTTTATATATATATATATTATAGTTGAAAACTGATTGAAGGGTAAAAATTATATACACGGTCCTGCAATAGTACGCCAGGCTTCCATAGCTTCTATACGAATTTAGTTAGGACTTTCATTCAAACGCTAACTTATACTGTATCATACGGGGTACTTCAGGAAAATATTTTTTCATATACAGGGTGGCCCAAAAAAGTGTAGTCATAAAAAGTTATGATTTTTTAAATGACATACCCCATATTTTTTTGCATATTTAAATGTATTTTTTAAATGCTTAACATTTTGTTTGATTTGCTTTGGTAGTTTAAGAGCAATCAATTAAAAACTAAAAAAAATTATTTTGCAGTCGTGGAAAAAATATCAAAGAAAAACAATCTAAAATTAGTTTTTTAACCACGGTATAGGTGAGTTTAATGATAAGAGGTTTAAAGATACTATGAATCGAATAGTATTTATTTATTTTATACAGGGTGTTCATAACAACGTTTCAAAAATTACACATTTCAAACCTATTTTTCGCAACTATTTCTAATGGAACACCCTGTATATTATTTCGGTATTTTATATAAAATACACAAGCAATTTTTTTTTGTAGTTGAACAAAATAGAACACATTTTGAACAATTACTGTAGTTTTTAATTATTAGTCTAGTCGCCCACGCTTAATTTTAAAAATAAACTCTGTTTAATCAACATAATTTATGAAATTTGCATTTATTTCGAAAACGGCTGGAAATAACTTATATGCTTCAAGTACAAAAAGAAATTGCCTGTGTATTTTATATAAAATACCGAAATAATATACAGGGTGTTCCGTTTGGAAAAGTTGAGAAAAATAAGTTTGAAATGTGTCATTTTTGAAACCTTGTTATGAACACCCTGTATAAAATAAATAAATACTACTCGATTCATAGTATCTTTAAACCTCTTTTCATTAAACTCACTTAATACCGTGGTTAAAAACCTAATTTTAGATTGTTTTTTTTTATATTTTTTCCACGACTCCAAAATATTTTTTTTTTTAGTTTTTAATTGATTGGTTTTAAACTACCAAAGTAAATCAAATAAAATTTTAGGCATTTATAAAGGACGATAGCATAAATCTAAATATACAAAAAAATATGGGGTATGCCATTTAAAAAATCACAACTTTTTATGACCACACTTTTTTGGGCCACCCTGTATATGAAAAAATATTTTCCTGAAGTACCCCGTATGATACAGTATAAGTTAGCGTTTGAATGAAATTCCTAACTAAATTCGTATAGGAGCTATGGAAGCCTGACGCACTATTGCACGACTCTGTATATTAAAATAACGTATGTAACTTTCTTGTCATTTTCCGGCTTTTTCACTAAATTTTTTGAATCATTGACAGTGTATTGAAGAATTTAAACGATAATAATTTGTTGTCTTTATCCTGTCTTAATGTTTTCAGATTTATCCCAAAACAGCCCACCTAAAAATCCCAATGATATGTTCGTCATCACTGGGGATATTTCCATGGCAATTCATGTTTCAAGAAAATCCATTTATACAAAGTTGTTACGGAATTTTTTCAAATATTATGCTGAGTTACTACATATTCTTTTTAATTACTGCTTATATTCAACTTATTGCAATTTCGATCTCAGATAATCCTAGAATGGATGAGATTTCTGGAAATCTATGTATAACTTTAATTTATACTATTACAATTATAAGGCAGTTGATTATGAAGTTACATCCTGGTTTTAAGAATATCATTAAACAAATTATTGATACTGAGAAAATTATTAATTCTCAGGAAGATAAGGAGGTGAGTACATGGCGGACTAGAGAAGTTTTTACATCTTGTAACTATAAAAGAAAATACAGTTATTACTTAACTTCAACCAATTCATCGTACCTACTTAAATTAATATTATTTCTTATAAATAATATTTTTAAAACCATATATCCAGAACCTTTCAAAATTGGTATATTAAAACCTATTTTTAAAAATGGAGATTCTACTAAACTAGTAATCATAGACCAATAACATTAATATCTTCGATAACAAAAGTATTCGAAAAAATTTTAAAATTAAGAATTGAAAATTATTTGGAAAAAATACATTTTATTTCTAATAAACAGTTTGGGTTTCAAAAAAATAAATCAACGCAAAACGCTATTTGCTATCTAACAGAACAAATATATTTGTAACCTTGTATTAGTATTTTTCTAGATTAAGCAAAATACTTTGATACAGTTAGCCATAATTTACTATTAAAAAAGTTTGAAAATATTGGATTCAGAGGAAAGCAATTAGAATTAATTAAAAATTATCTGAAAAATAGACCAACTTATATAACTTATGTTCAAATAGATAAAGTAAAAAGCTATCCAAAAGTATTTAAGTATGATGTTCCTCATGGAATAATTTTAGGACCATTATGTTTTAATATTTATATTAACGACTTATCTAGTATAAATTGCGATGGACAAATTCATAGTTTTGCAGATGATACTACAATTTTTTATACCGATACAAATTGGGAAACCTTAAATATTATAAAAAATTGGTTTGATAACAATTTGTTTTAATAAAACAAATTATATTCCTTTTACTTTAAACCTAAATAACCTACCACAAAATATGAATAGTATTCAAATAAATGAAGACATTCAAATTTTTAAAGTTAATAAAATAAAAAACTTAGGGATTATTTTTGATAGTAAATTAAATTGGAATTTTCACTTAGAATACTTAATTAAAAAATTAAGAAGTTTACTACCGATTTTTAAAAACATTAAAAATTTTTTAAATGTAAGTCATATGGCAATATTATATTACGCGTTAGTTAAAACTCATTTAAATTATGGAATTTTAGGTTGGGAAGGAATAAATAGAACTTTAGTTAAAATGTTAGAAATATTACAAAAAAAGGTTTCTAAAAATTATATTCAATAGAGATTATCTTTATCCTGCAAAAGAATTATATTCAGAAACAAAAAAGTTGAACATAAGACAACTTTACATTTATAACATCTTAATATACAGGGTGTTCATTTGAAAACTTCCCACCTCGATTTTCCTGCTTTAAAATGCAAATGTGGAAAATCGCTCGGACCCGTCGATTTTTGTTTCGAGGGGGACAACTTTTGCGTTTATTGTCAATCTTGTTACTTCAAGCCCCTAGGGGGAGGAGGGATAAGATCTAAATCTTAAATGGATACCCCTATTTTATATATTTTTTTTGGATTCTGCATAAAATTCTGAATATTTTTTAATAAAAGCATTATTAGTCTATACTTAACAATTTTCGAGATATTGACTCTTGAAAAATTACATTTTTGAACTTTGACAGCGTCTAGCTTTCTACTGTACGTCTTAGAGCAAAACGGCTTACATCTCCCTATCTTCGCAATATTATATTACGCGTTAGTTAAAACTAAATAGAACTTTAGTTAAAAAATTAGAAATATTACAAAAAAGGTTTCTAAAATTTATATTCAATAAAGATTATCTTTATCCTTCAAAAGAATTATATTCAGAAACAAAAAAGTTAAACATAAGACGACTTTACATTTATAACATCTTAATATATATATTTAAAAATAAAAACCTTATACAAGTTAAAAACCATAATCATAATACACGTCATAAAAATGAAATAACCATAAAACCTAAAATAAATAAGTCCATAGGACAAAAAAATTTCAAATATTTATGTTTTTATTTAAACGATTAGGTATTTAACAACAAAAATTAGAAACATTGATTTCATTAAAAAAAATTAAAAGTCGAAATAAAAACATGGATATTAAAAACAGACAATTTAAAAAATTTTTTAGAAATACTTCAATTAATTAATTAATAGATATTGTTTTGAATAATTTATATAAGTAGGTAATATTTTTTACTTAAAAATTATAAATTAATAGTTTTATTATTATAGGTAATATATTTCTTCAAAAAAACTGCGTTTATACTATAAATTAACATTTTTACTTTACAACTTAATTTTTAATGCACATTTATGATTTATGATTTTACATACTAAAACAAAAAATAAGATTTGCCCCTAACAAGCTCAGCTTCAGGGGATTGAAGAATAAGTTTATAGAAAACAACTTAAACGCATTTTTTATTATTATGTATTAGAGCCATCTATAATTTTCAAGAATTTTACAAAGAGTTTTCTAAATAACTTAATAGGCTTATTAGAAAATAATAAAATTTGATGTGCCAGTCCATCGCACGGTTGCCAACATTCTGATCAAAAACATACCACGAAAAACAATAATACAATTCGTACACATCATTAACACCATGTTTCTCCTGCAGCACTTCCCGAGCGCTTGGAAAAATGCAATAATCATTCCAATATTAAAACCTGGAAAAACCGTAAATAGACCAGACTCATACAGACCTATTTCACTCCTAAGCGCTCTGGGAAGGGTTGCAGAGAAAATCGTACACATAAGACTAAAGAGCATGAAATTGGACCAGAAGCTGCCAGAAGAACAATTTGGATTTAGGACAGGGAGAGGAGCAGTACTTCTCATAGCCCATGTAGTACAAAAAGCCATCCAAAAAATGGAAATTGAACAAAATACAGTACTTCTCTCTTTGGACATCCGAAAAGCATTTGACAGCGTATGGTTCAATGGATTGCTCTATAAACTCATCACACTTCACAATTTCCCACTACACTTCATTACACTAATACACTCATACATAACAGACAGATCACTCACGGTCAGGGTGGAAAGCAACCTCTCAGATCCCATAAAACTCCATGCTGGATTACAACAAGGCACAACTCTGGCAGGCCCACTGTTTAACTTGTACACAGCCGACATCCCACCCCATCCAAATTCCCAACTGGCCATATTTGTCGATGACGTACTATTATACGCCAGTTCGTATTACGCAAATGTGGCCAGACAGCACATATCAAATCACCTACATACCCTTATACCATGGTATAAAAAGTGGAAATTGGAACTAAATGAGGATAAATGTGAATGTTTAGTATTAACAAGAAAACGTACAAACGACCATATAAATCAGCACATAATAATAAATGACAGACAAATAATACCTAAAGACAACCTAAAATATCTTGGAGTAGTACTTGACAAAACCCTTAGATTTCAAAAAAACACGACAAAATTAGTACAAAAATATTACATGACAACCCAAAAATTATACAAATTACTAAATTACAGATCACCACTAGCACCGACAAACAAACAAATAATATACAATCAATGTATAAGACCTATAATAACATACGCAGGACCAGTCTGGTGTAGCATGGCAGATTCTCACTTTAAAAAACTGCAAGTGTTACAAAATAAAATATTAAGGCAAGTACTAATGGCACCAAGAACAACTCCAATATGGCAGCTACACCAGGCGACAGACACACCTTACATAACGGACTTTGTACGACAAAATGCAATTAAATTCTACAATACCCAACCCCAAAATTCAAGACTGACACAACAAATAACAAACGAAAGACACGACGACTATCGCATTCACCTTCCTATACATTCAAAATTACCTATATATTTCCAAAATAATTAAAAGTTCCAATTTCCACGAAAAACTTTAAAAATTCCCAAAATCCAAAAACCACGCCCCCAAAATTAGGACGCCCACCAATAAAATATCTTAAAGCTATCATAAGCAAAGCTACGGTGTACCTGGCAGTAATAAGAATCAAGCTGGTTTTTTCATCTATTTTTCCAGTGAACCCCAACACAAACCTATATATTCAAAACAACATAACAACATAAAACCCTTCTAAATAAATAAAAACCAAATTCTTGCATAGCCGTAAAAGGTCACTGAAACTGGCTGTATAAATGCACTAAAATGCATTTCCTAAATACCACGGCCAATAACAGCCACCCTGCACTGTAGGGCGTATCCCTGGTAATCACATAACCAGGAAGAACCTAATACAAATATAATTTGTAATTAGTATTTAAGAATGCAATGTGAAAATAAATATAGAACAATAAAGAGATTTTAAAAGTAAAAAAAGTAAAGTCCATCGCACGACTACCTTTGGTATAATTTTTTTAGTGCATGTGCCACAAAATATTTTTATTTAAGGTAAAAAAAATCTTCTACGAATGCGCAAAAGACACCAGTAGAAAATGCAAGTTGTACCTAATAGTGTTATTTACTATAACTATGTTGTACATCTTTAGACCATTGGTCGTACACGGATATGAAAAGGAAGTGGGCAATAGTACTATTTTCATTAAAGCATTGCCGCTCTCCTCTTGGTTTCCTTTTGACGAACAGAATCTATATTTGGTAAGCTTATTAACCAAAGCTTTTAATGAAACCTACAAAATATTTATACAGGGTGTCCGGAAATGATGAGCAAAAAATTTAGGGGATAATTCTAGGCTGGAAATAAATGCTATTTCTTTCTATTCTATAACATTTTTTCGAAAACGAAGTTACAGTATGTTAAGGTTAAATTTTATTTGCAGTTTTAAAATACATAACAAGTTACTAGAACCAGTGGCGCAGCGAGGGGGGGGGGTTTTAGGGGTTAAAACCCCCCCCAGACGCCCAGACTAAGATGGTTTTTTACGGTTTAGACCAGGGCTGAAGCCTTTGAAAATGGTAAAAAGTGAAAAAAAATAATAGTAGGATGAAACCCATTGGAAAAGAAAGAGAATAATATATAACAAAAATGAAAGGAAAAATAATTTACTGGCGATCCGAGGTCGGGAAGTATAAGGGTAGAAAACGATTTATCTCGATTTCCGGCAAAACTACAAGTCGTAATGGAAAAACGTTAAATGGCAAAGTTGTAGGTAATAAAAAGAAAGAAAGAACTTTTGTATTTACATTTTTTTCACATAAACTCAAAATTTATGTGAAAAATTCAAATAACCAAGTTTTTGGTTTTTTATTTTTATCTTTTACAAAAAAAAATTTTTTTTACGAAATTTGGTGAAAACTTACCTTTTTATGTCCCAAACACACTGTAATTTTTTTGATTTAAAATATTTATTTTTTCACCTTATTTTGACTTAATATCGAAAAAGCACCCTAATTTTTAATCGAAAATTCTCACGTCAAAATATCTGCTTTTTTAAAAAAGTCGGTGGGCTTTTTGTTCGTTGAAATCTCTACTTTCTGATGGTGTAAAAAAAATATACATTACTATGGTCAATGTGATGAAATCTCCTTTAAATCCTACCTTTAATAATTATATTTAGTACAACTATTTTCGCATATTTTTTGCGTTCTTTATGTTTTATGGATTTGTAATTTTTTTGTTTATCAATGTAACATGGAATCTTACGTTTTTCGAGTAATTAAAGTGTAAATTTTAATAAATAGCTCAAAATTGTACATAATAATTTTTTTTAAAAATCGGATTCGAGGTTTTTTCGTTTTTTTTGCATTTTTTGAGAACATTTACCATAGTAATGTATATTTTTTTTACACCATCAGAAAGCAGCGATTACAACGAACAAAAAGCCCACCGACTTTTTTTTAAAAAGCAGATATTTTGACGTGAGAATTTTCGATTGAAAATCAGGGTGCTTTTTCGATATTAAGTCAAAATAAGGTGAAAAAATAAATATTTTAAATCAAAAAAATTACAGTGTGTTTGGGACATAAAAAGATAAATTTTCAACAAATTTATTTTTCTCGTAAAAGATAAAAATAAAAAACCAAAAACTTGGTTTGTTGAATTTTTCACACAAATTTTGAGGTTATGTGAAAAAGGTGTAAATACAAAAGTTGTAAATCTTTTTATTACCTACAACTTTGCCATTTAACGTTTTTCCATAGGACTTGTAGTTTTGCCGGAAATCGAGATACATCGTTTTCTACCCTTAAAAACTCACCCCCTTCCACTTCCCGACCTCGAATCGCCCGTAAATTATTTTTCCTTTCATTTTTGTTATATTCTCTTCCTTTTCCAATGGGTTTCATCCTACTATTATTTTTTTTGGTTTCAAAAATTGTCGAGCCTGGTTTAATTTTAGTTTTTAAAATTTTGAAATCCTGTTCTTTTTTTTGAAAACCCCCCCTAATACAAAATTCTGGCTGCGCCACTGACCAGAACAATAATGATAAATTAAACATTCAAATCAAAGGTTCAAAGTGACGTCGTTCCTCCTCAATGCAAAAATTAATTCTTCTTAAAAAAAGTCCGACGAACTCCATGGAATATTCCTTCCTTTGCTCTATATTTAAGGTTGAAAATAAATTAAAATGATTTCGTATTCGTCACATGCAAGCAATGTTATTTTAGCGAGTTTCGCGAAAACGGTTAAATTTATCAATCATCGGTCGAACCAATTTTTTTGTTTCAGCATTGTACAGGTCCCAGGAAACTGCCTCTAATGAATTTATCCACAGCCTGGATGATTATCTTAGAACGTTTACAGATAGGGACTGTCATTGTTTGATCGGGGACATAAACATTGATATTCGCTTAAACAAAACAATATTTCCGAGGAATATCTAAACTGCCTTTATGCAAATGGTTTCTTACCATATACAAATAAACCAACAAGGGTGAGAAATCAACAAAAGTCTTGCATTGATCACATTTTTTTAAAGTCTGGTAAACATGAAATAAAAGTTGCATCACTAATATATCAGTACAATCTAACAGATCATTATCCTATAATGGCCTTCATAGAATTCGAAAACCAAATCCTAATAAAACAACCCAAAGATACAAAATTTTAAAAAAATTATACAGATTACAATAGGGTTAAAAATATATTGCAATCTCCAGATTTATGGATTTCCTTTTACTCTAATCATGAACTAGACTTGGCCTCGCAAATATTGGTAAATAATATAGGCTCAGTAGTTAAAATGTGTACAAAAAGTGTCAGTATAAATATGCAAAACAAACCAAATAAGTGTTGGATGACAAAGGGGATTTTAAGGTCAGTTGCAACAAAAAACAAAATGTACACACTTTGTCTAAAAAATCCACAAAATGAGGAAACTCAAAGAACATATAAAATTTATAAGAACAAATTAACTTCTCTGATACGAAGGGCAAAGAGGGAATATTATGGAAAACAAGTAAACCATATCTCAAATTCATCTAAAAAATTATGGACGTTGGTAAACAACCTAACCGCCGTAAACAAAGACCAGAAACAAGAAATAAATGAAATAATGTTAAATCGAGAAATTTGTAATAACCCTGAACAAATAGCAAATGCCTTTAATATCCATTACTCTGAAACTGGAGAGAAATATGCAAACAAAATAGTGCCACCAAAAAATATGAATTTACCAAATAGATCAAAAAACATAAATTCACTGTTTTTGAATTCTACATCTACCACAGAAGTAAACTCCCTAATACGAAAACTCAAACCTAAGAAAGCACCGGGGTGTGACTCAATTAGATCTGAGACACTTAAACATATTTCTGAAATAATCTCCCCGCATCTGAGCTATTTAATTAATAAATGCATAGAAAAAGGATATTTTCCTAAAATCTTTAAAGTAGGTGAAATTAGGCCATTGTATAAGGATGGTGATGAAACTGAAATGGTTAACTACAGGCCTATTACCCTAATTTCTTCAATTGCAAAGGTCTTTGAGATGGCACTAAAAAATAGGATTACCAAATTTCTCGAAAAATACAAACAGCTTTCTGAAAATCAATTTGGTTTTCGCGTTGGTAGATCAACTGAGGATGCTATAGTTTTTTTAACAAAGCAAATTTATGAAGCGCTAGATAATAAAGAACCGTCTCTTTGCATCATGGTTGATCTTGCCAAAGCATTTGATACAGTTTGCCACACCAAATTGTTGATAAAATTGGAACGGCATGGAATCAGGGGATCTTGTCTTGAGTTATTAAAAAGTTATTTATCAGATAGACAACAAACAGTAAATATAGGCAAAAAAACAAGCACATTAAAAACCGTAAATTACGGTGTGCCTCAGGGTACCGTCCTCGGCCCATTGCTGTTTATCTTGTATATGAATGACATCTTCGATCTGGATACAGGGGGTACAATAGGTAGTTTCGCGGACGATACTTTTCTGTTCATTAGAGGCATCAGATCATGGGCTGAGACGGAAAATATGGCAAAACAGGATTTTGTCAAGTTGAAAGATTGGTTTGACTTAAATACTCTTACCTTGAATGCTGATAAAACACATTTTATTACTTTTAGCTCATATACTTCAGGACTCCCTAACATTAATACATTAAAAATATCGGATAATGTTACAATTACTGCTACTAAGTCGGTAAAATATTTAGGGATTATAATCGACCGTCATTTAAGGTGGGACTTACAGGTAAAGAATGTGATAAACAAGCTGAGGTACTTGATATCCAGATTTAAATGTCTCAGGGAACACTTGAGACTGTCGGAATTAAAAACATTGTATTATGCACTTGTGCAATCTCACTTAACCTACGGTCTGTGTGGATGGGGAGGGGTAAATAATTTTAATATCGATAAGCTGAACGTAATACAAAAATGGATAATAAAGGTCATCTACAACAAAAACATAGGGTATTCAACTGAAAAACTATTTGGAGAGTCCGAACTTCTAAACATAAGGCAATTTTATTGTCAAAAAATTGCCATTAGAATTTTTAAAGGAAAGGAAACACTAAAATCTCCAACTCATCAACACAGAACTAGGAATATAGTAAACAAAAGATTCCAAATACATAAGTGTAACAAGGCGATAACAACTAAGAGTATAACCTCGCTGGCACCTAAGCTATATAATATTATCCCTGCCCACATTAGAACCGTTGAAAAGATCAAAATGTACAAAAAATTACTAAATGAATGGATTTATAGGTCAATTTTTGAAATTGAAAATTTGTTTAAATAAATATATTTTTAGTTGTTTATGAAGTGTAAAAATTTTGATAGACTGTAAATATTGTAGTGCGATAAATAAAACAGGCACTGGTCAATAAAAAATGGTTGATATGTAAATCAAGTTTAATAAGTGCCTAAGTGTAACTAAGACTGTATTTTCCCGGATGTGTCTTGTGAAACTAAATTGTAACATTACCCGATTATGACCAAAAAACCTGGAAAATGGACTTTTTTTTTACTCACAACAAGTGGAAAATGCCACTTCAAATGTTTATTTTCATTCTCATATTTTTTTTATTCTATGTTGTAAATTTGTTATAATTTGTAATACTTTGAAAATAAACATATTATTATTATTATTAAAAGTGGTATACGTTTTTTATGTCAATAGGTTAGGAGAATAAAAATATTTAGTCAAAATACGCATACAGTATAGGACAAAAAGTCGGGACCATTTAAATTAAAGTATAAGCTCCTATGTGGCGCCCCCTACAAAATGTGAAAAATCTGTGGGCAAATTCGTATTCCTCATCCTGAAAAAAAACCATATACGAGATTTCATTAAAATATTATGAGCGTTGCAAAAGGTATTGCATAAAAACTGCAAACAAAAATAATCAATTTTCGAGAAAATGTTATAGGAAAAGATAGCATTTATTTTCGGTCTAGAATTATCCCCTAATTGCTCATCATTTACAGACACCCTGTATAACATAACATATTTTATTTTTAGGATGCATATCTATGGCATATTTTAGATAGCCTGGTGGGAGCATCGTTTGTAACTTACACAGATATTTTAATGTTTTCTTTAATCGTTTATCCGACAGGTCAATTAAAAATCTTGCAGTATATCTTAAGAAACTTCGACATGTTTAAACAAAAAATTAAAAAACAATACCGGCTTCAAGATGATGACATTGCCGCCTTCGTAACGTTCCGGGAGTGCATAAACGAACACAAAAAAATAATTCAGTAAGCTTTTACCATGTTCAGCATAAATATAATGTCGCTTTATATATGTCGTAGGCTGATAGTGAAATCCGTCATTTTATGAAAAGTCTAGTCATATCATGCTGCACGCTAAAAGGTATATTGGCAACTGGTTTGTTCGTTGTTCCCCAGAGCATTTTTTTTAAATTTAATTTAAATTTTATTTTTATAAAATAATATTAGTTGAAAAAATTGAAAAAAATACTCTGGGGAACAACGAACAAACCAGTTGCAATATACCTTTTAGCCACGCTTTATGATATGACTAGGCTTTTCATGAAATGACAGATTTCACTATCAGCCTACGACATATATAATCCTACGTTTTTAGGTATGTCGACTATTTTAACGCGAGCATGAATGCCCTTATGGTTTTTGATTTTTTGCAAAGCTCTTTACAAATTGCCACGATTTTGACGCAAGTTTTAGGGGTAAGCAACTAAATATTGTGATTGTTATATTTGTTATTGTTATTACTTACTAATGGACAAAAAGTTTTAATAATGAGTTTTTCAAATTTTTTAGAATAAAATAACCCTAATGTTACTAGCATTTGTTGGTGCTTTCTTTGTTGGCATGATTCTAAGATTGATTTTATACTACTACTACGCCAATGAAGTTGTTCTTCTGGTAAATATACTCTACTTACATCAGACCAAAGAAGTTATACTGTTGTATTGGGGCGAATTCCTTTTCTGGCTTTCCTTTGATACATTTAAATGTTACTTTGTAGCAGGGTATACTTACCAGACACCCTGTATCTTTTAGAGCACTGGTATGGCAATGTCCGTTTGGGAAAGTAATTGGTATGAGCAACCTCCTAAGGTTAAGTTCATGATGTTTATCTTTGTGATGATGGTACAAAGATCTTTAAAATTGAAAATTGGTCCTTTCAGTGTTATGTCATTGGACTCTTTTATTTCAGTAAGTTTATTATCATAGTTTGTTTAATTTGTGAAAATTATGGTATACTATTAATTAAAACGTTGTATTTTTAGATTCTTAAAGCAACTTACTCTTACATTATGCTGATGTATAGTACGGATTAAAAGTTTAAAGATAAAACATGATCGTAAGCTTTGAAAATGTTTTTAAAAAGGACTTAGTAAATAATGTAGAGCTTTGTTAAGAAATAAAATATATGTTTTTAGCCATGTGCAGTTAATAAAGTACTCGAATTATTTAAATTGTTAATTTATCACCCTGCAGTTGTGATGTATAGAAAGTTTTCCTGTGTCTGTAATATATAGGGGAGATCCGGGTAGCCAAGCCCAGCGGGCAACACCGCTCATAAAATTACTGAAATGATGCGATGTATTAGTAGTGTTATCTATTGGTCGGGTGCATAACTAACCAATATGTGGCTCAATACAAGAAACAGGTTGAAAACTACATTTTAAACGTTGATTCGGCCGACAACAGTTTTTCGAGGTTGTGCGTTTTATGTCAAGTCAGCTTTAAATTAACGGTAAGTAGAGTAAATTATCATTAAACAATATAATTTATGTATGAAACTAAAGGGAATTAATCCTAGTTTATTAAATTGGGCTTTTGATATCTAGTTTGTATTTTGGTAGACAGTCTACTATGCAAAGAAATCATAGTTCGAGCGCTAGCAATGATGAATCAGTCGAAGTAATATACAACTACGAAAGTTCCAGTGACATGGAAGAAGATTGTAGGGAACAGGAAATTTACATTGCCATGAATTTGGGAAAACTGAAACATGGTTCCAATGTGGAGTGTGTAAGAAATGGGCACACAAAGACTGTACTGGCCAAAGTGGTTTTAAGCCCTATATGCGATTTTTGTATGTAAATTTATTGTCAATCCAATCTAAAATAAATATCAGATAAGGCTATAGTGATCGATTTTAATTTATACTCCCATACATTCGTCTAAAAAAAAATTGTATTATATGGGCTGCGTTACTCGACATAGTGGATAACCGCATCCATTGTAAGCTTTCCAAAAATATTAGTTTTTTTATTTAAAAAAATATTTTTACACAAAATTTAGTAAATAATAATAGAGACAAACGTATTAAGAACATTTTTCAATAAATCGACACATTTATTAGATCTTTCAAAACATTCATATTTGCTTAAGTGAGCGGGGCTGCCCGGACCTCCCCTAACTCAAAAATGTTTTGCGATTGCTTTAGAGTTAAATTACTGTATTGTTGTAAAAATAAAGATTTCTGATGTCGTTTTTTATTTGTTTAAGCAATAAAGTTTGGGTAGGTAATCATACTTCTTGTAGTGCTTACAACATTAGACCTTTTTACTAGTTAGAAGATCACAAAGGAAACAACCAGTCTATTATAAAAAATCATGTATTTTTATTTAAAACAATAAACAAAACATAAGAGCAATCTACAATTAAAAGCATTTTTCATATATTTGTATCAATATTTATAATATATACATAGTATATAAATCATTTAGCTTAAGTCTTTTAATGTAATAATTGTGACACACTTTTTACAACGCTTTTATTGCTAATATAATGTAAGATCAAAAAAAAAGTCCAATAAGAAAGCCTTGAAAATAACTCTTGACTGTATTGGATTATTACTCCTATACTGACAGTTATTATTGTATGACAGGAGCTAGGTTAAATTGTGTTAGTTAATGACATATATATTCATGATGCTAAAAAGTCTTAATATCTTGATCAGTGGTTAGACGTTTTTCTTTATTCTTACGTTATATTTATTTTAAAATCTAGTTCCAGTCCAAGTGGATTTTAATTTTCAAAAAACAATAAGACACCTTATATTATTCTATTTCTGTAGTAAAAAAAAGTTCTGTAATTTTAATAAAATTATTGATCAAACTCCATATTCTGAAATAAAATGTACTATCTCTAATTTTAATTTGACAACTGTAGTCACGTAAAGAGATGATTTTTGCTCCCACCTTAACCGGTGAAAGGTGCAAACGAAATATTAAAACGGTGTCTCAATATTTTCGAAAATCAAAATAGTTTTTTATTTTTTAAATTTACAAAGTTTTTCGGTAGGCCTGCCCTTAATTATTAAAAAATAAATAAAATAATTGTTAGTACAGAATGTAAATAGACAAATTTCTAAAAAAGAATTGTAGAGATCTAATAAGTATCATGTTAATAAGAAAAACGTTAAACAAAAGTACTTTGTCAAGGTAAAGCTCAAATCAAAGATCAGTCCTGTCTTTGATAAGAAAAAGTAAAGTTGGGAACGTTTCCTTGACGTTTCAGGTTTAATCTTGATCTTACAAATTTTATTATATTTTTCGATCTCCGTCTTCTTTTTGTTTCCTATAATAGTTACGTGACTTGGATTGGCCAGAAATACTTGCTCAAATTTGACGAGAGGCCGTTTTTGTAGCAAATACATTTTCATAGAGCTCTAACAAAAATAATTATTAACACTTATAAAATATAAATGAATAATATAATACAATATATTAACAATGGCAATGGTACATACGTCCTTACAGCGATAATTTTTACAGATATACAATTATACATGCATCGATAATATTGTAATATAATTTTTAAGAAATGGCAGCTCTTCAGTAAAAATAATATTGGTATTATCGAGTAGAAGTACCTACCTAATATAAAATATTTTACACAATATACAAGATCATGATTCACATTTTCTAAAATTGCTTTGGATTACGTACTGGTTCTTGAATTATTACTAAAACTATAAGTACTTTGGCGGTTCCATGAACAAATTTTTTTTTAATGGTGCGCCATCTTCAGTCAGCACCATTAAGTATATTTGTGGCCAAAAATTCAGGAACCAATTTTGGGAATCAGAAACCAAGGGTTCAGTAGAAAAACATAACTATTAAGATATTTGAATTCAAAAACCATTAATTTATATAAATGGGACTAAGATCATTAAATCCAATGAAATCAAGTAAATGTTAAAAAATAGTAATACGTCTGGGTAGTAGAAAACCGATTTATTAATTCTAATTTATATTTTTACATTTTACTCAATTTGAAAAAAACCCCTTGGTTTCTGTATGTATGATATGCGCAGTGAACAAATTTGCTATAATATATTATTTTTTAATTTACATATTAGGCATGGCTATTTCGTTAATTAGCTATTCATATTTTCAGAAATATTTTTAAAAACTAATTTTATTCTTGGCAATTATATATATATACAGAGTGTCCCAGAAAGTTTAGTACATATTTTAAGGCAAGATTCTACACATAATTTTTTTTTTATATATAAATATACGTCTCTATATGTCTTATAAGAAAGCTATGGCCGTCCAAAATTGACCTTAAAAAACTAGTTTCTATTTTCCTCTTAGCACACGAATTAATATTAATAGCTGCTAAAATATTGAATGTTAATGTTAAATTGTCAATAGCGTTCGTAGGGCAAGGGAGGAGACTTTTATTTTATTTATTCCTATTTTTTTTTAGATGGCACATTTTAAAAACTTTACCCCAAAACATTTTGACTCGAGGAATTTTTTACACTATAAGGTTATTCTTGTATAATAGGGCTACTAGTTTAAAAGAAAAAAACGATTTATTTAAATGATTACATTAACTATTATCGAATTATGTATAGCTTATAAGACATTTAGGGGCCTACATTCATATGACCCTTATGTTATGTTTTTATTTAATATGGTTTATATGACATCCAGGATATAACTTCTTGAAACTCTCTTACATTAAATTTCACGAAGAAAAAATATAAACCGGGTGTTTCTCAAAAGACGTTCACCCTCACCCCTATAAATTTTCTGTATTTATAGATATTAAAATGAAATTTTGAGATTATGCATAAGAGATGAGTCTGCATTTATTGGCATAATTTTTAATTTGTTAGCACTTCCGGTTTGACCGGAAGTGACCTTGATTTTATTATTTTGAACCCCTCATAAATTTTCTGTATTTATAGATATTAAAATGAAATTTTGAGATTATGCATAAAAGATGAGTCTGCATTTATTGGCATAATTTTTAATTTGTTAGCACTTCCGGTTTGACCGGAAGTGACCTTGATTTTATTATTTTGAATGGGGCATCTTGTATATTTTTACTTATTGGGTTCAGCATAACAGTCTGTGTAAAATGACACCTCACTTGTCATTTTTTGACGTGTTATAACATTTTTATGTTTATTTTTTATTTTCAATCTAAAGTGCTACAAATTAATTAAATCTGTTAATTTATAGTCAAGTAGTATATGAAAATTAAAATTATGTTATAATAATTGACATTCTAAGTTTCACAAGCGTTTAAAAAATTAATTTTGTTTTCTTAACGTTTACTCCATTTTCCAAATGGAACGATGGTAGTTTACTAGGATATTTAAAACGAACATTTTTTTCCAACATTACAACTTTAAATTAAAGCCATATTATTGCTTTTCAAAACCATTCCATTGTTTTTCAAAGCCGCCTTTCTTTCTGTTTATATTTTTTTAGAAATGAGAGGGCGGCAATAATGCATAACGCTTTTAAATTTGCGATTGGGATTTAAGCAAATTTTTCAGTGTCAATTTTAAAATGTCATTAATTAGTTTGTAGTACTCTAGATTGAAAATAAAAAACAAACATAAAAATGGTATAACACGTCAAAAAATGACAAGTGAGGTGCCATCACTCATCAAGTCAAACCGGAAGTACAGGGTTATCCAACCAAGACTAGACAAGGCGATTTTTTGACTTTTCCTGTACTTTTATAAAAAAACTGAAATAGCCATCTTAAGTAATTTTCTCCCGCGAATTCGAATATCTTCAGCAAAAAACAATTGAACATCAAACAAAAGTACTAGGGGTCACTTTGATATTTTTTTAAATGGAACACCCTGTATATTTTTACATTCTTAAATTCCACATAAAATTATAATTATTTTTTATTAAATGCACTATTAGTCTATACTTCATAGTTTCCGAGATATTGACTCTCGAAAAGTGACATTTTTGAACTTTGACAGCTTATAACTTTCTAACAGTACGTCTTAGAGCAAAACGGCTTACATGTCCCTATCTTCAATTTTTATTATCTTCCCAAAAAAATCAACTTCCAGTTAAACCGGAACAACTATATTTCCTTCTTTCGAGTTACATCCGGTTTAACCGGAAGTTGATTTTTTTGGGAATATATTAAAAATTGAAGATATAGGGATATAGGGGATGTAAGCCGTTTTGCTCTAAAACGTACTGTTAGAAGGTTATAAGCTGTCAAAGTTCAAAAATGTCACTTTTCGAGAGTCAATATCTCGGAAACTATGAAGTATAGACTAATAGTGCATTTAATAAAAAATAATTATAATTTTATGTGGAATTTAAAAATATAAAAATATACAGGGTGTTCCATTTAAAAAAATATCAAAGTGACCCCTAGTACTTTTGTTTGATGTTCAATTGTTTTTTGCTGAAGATATTCGAATTCGCGGGAGAAAATGACTTAAGATGGCTATTTCAGTTTTTTGATAAAAGTACAGGAAAAGTCAAAAAATCGCCTTGTCTAGTCTTGGTTGGATAACCCTGTACTAACAAATTGAAAATTATGCCAATAAATGCAGACTCATCTCTTATGCATAATCTCTTTTAATATCTATAAATATAAAAAAGTTGTAGGGGTGAACGTCTTTTGAGAAACACCCGGTAGAGAAACCATAATATATACTTAAGTAAAATTTAAAATTGTATTACATATTGTATTTTTGCAACAATTATGTTTCACAGCCATGTTTAAACTCTTAGTTCAAAGCGTTTCGCGTCCTGATACAGTAACACAAAGTAAGCAGGTTTTTATTTTTTCTAAATAAAGGAAGACTTTTGTTGAATACAAAATTACATTTTAGCATAATCATTATCAAGTATCTAAAGTTTCAAAAGCTTTTTACTTATTTTAATAGCAATACGTATTAAAAAATTACCAAGAACTAATTAGTGTTAGAAATATGCGCAGCTATAAAGAAAATTACCGTTTTTCCTATAAAACAATATTTATACAATCTTATCGACAAAATCCATCTTCGTTTTCACTCGCGCACACGACATGAGGCGAAGCCAGAAACAATTTCCCACTTTCGCATGCGCACAGTTGAAAAACGTCAAAATTTCTCGTCGCTATTGGTCGATGAGTTACTTTGGCAGTAGGAAGGTGCGACACTATAACTGAAGGTGACTGGAGGCGAATAGAGCCCACCTCACTTTTGAAGGATATGTCATTTAGGGCTAGGGTGTTAATATGTCCTCCTCTGGAGTCGAGTTTAAGTTCTTTAGTGGCTTTGATTTTGAGGTCGCGAGTTGGAGATTCTAACCTTAAATTAAATTAATAAGTTATTTTATTTAAAAATAAAATGAGAATAAAATTTTTTTTTAAATATAAATTTCAAACTTACTATACCTTAAATCGTGTCCACTTTCTGCCCTCACCAACCTGGTTTGAACCGCCCCACTAAAACTACTACCTCCTTCCCCGGATACCCGAAGAGTGTCGGCTCCAACCACCACCTCGTTTCTGTCTGCCGAGAACAGAGGGTATCCCCGATCGTCTAGAATTTGGAAGTGATTAGCTAGGCACTCAAAATGGTCCAAACCTAAAAAATAAAGTCAGGAAGAAATTAGACATTTTTTTATATCACCACTAACTATAGGTACCATGGCAATAAAAAAATGGTGCTACAAGAAAAAAAATCAAATTATGTTGCTCTCTTATTATTATAAAGACTTTTTGAAAAGGTAAAAGTGATATATATGATCCCATCCGTACTGGAAGATGTACCTAATCCCATTCACATAGCACTTCAATTAATGGAATCATGACTCGATAAACAGTAGTCGTCAGTTTTCTCTGAACAATTTGCAAAACTCCTGGTCCCTTAGTACTAATCCAGCCACAAATATTAATCGAAAAACGTCCACTTTAATTAGTTTTATGAAGAAACTCCTAATGCTTACCTAAGTGTATCCAACTGGTAGGATATCCATGTTTACTCCTAGATTTTAAAGTAATATTTCTACTAGATTCGACTATAATTGGTTCTCCTCTTCTAGACCTAATTTGACTTGCTATTAAATTTTCTAAGACAAAAGTATTTCCTTTCAGTCTAAGTCCTCCTGGAATTATTTCTAATTGACCCATGCCATTCTGAAATAGGAAAATATATGTTAGTTTCTTTTAACTTAATGTTTACATTTGTCATGAATGTTATGTACTAGTAAAGGTTTTAAATAAGAAGTTTGTGTCCACTAATTCACCAGTTGTGTTCATTGTTTTAGCTGCAAGTTAATCAAGACCTTAACTTAAACAAATACCTTATTTTTTTTAGGGTTTTTAACAAAAACAGTTAAAGAAGTAATTAAAGATGAAATGTGACTGCGAAAATAACAGGATTTTAGAGTTGTTTCAATAATAAAATTCATTGTATACCACTAATGAAGCTTATTCTTAATGGTTTTAGAGTCCAGCTAGCTTCTCTACTCTCATGTTGTTAAAATATAATTTATTATTTATTTTTGTGCATCCTTTTTTTATAAAACTTTGGGAAAACTATATGGTTTGCCCAAAAAGCTCATTAAAATTGTATTGCCGTCATGCCGCCTTCTAAAAATGTAACTAGGTTGAAATATGATGAAGTTAATATACAGTGCCACCATGTAAAGTCCGCATAATATGGGATTTTTTTTTATTAATAGCTTTTTCAAAATTTGACTTTGGCATCAAGTTCTGCTTCGGTCGAGATAAAAATGAAGCAAAAAATAGTAGTCACGTGATTCGCATTATCTGTCAAATTTTAATTCTTTCCAAAAAATAATTTCAAAGTGGGGTTATTTCTGAAAATATCGTAAGTTATTAGAAAAAGTTTTTTTAAATGCAGTTTCTAGCCCACATACAAAATTTCTGCTGCATAAGATAATTTTGATTTTTTACCTATATTTTGTAAATTGCACCACTTTTGCAAAATAAGACTCAACGCAACCTACATAAAACTTCTTAGTTTTGACAATGCTTTATTTCAGATACATTTTCTTTAAAGTAGCGCCATATTAAATGTGTGTTTCAAATCAAAATTGGGCTATTAAAATTTGGTCGCATGTGATGCAAAGTTTATTTGTTTTTGACCCTGTATAAAGTAGCTTCATAAAATAAGTATTTTTAAAAACGTAGTTTGTGTCTGAAAGTAATACACGTTAACGTTATTATGACATAGCATAATAATAAATTATAATATAGGGGGTTCGAATTAAATGGTTGAAAATAGATAAACTTTACGTTGTTAAACTAAAATTTATTTTTCACTTAAAAAACACTTTACTGAAGACAATATGTTCTTTTTTGTCTTAACATTAAGGTGTATTACTTTCAGATACAAACTGCGATTTCAAAAATACCTATTTTATGAAGTTACCTTATACAGGGTCAAAAACAAATAAACTTTGCATCACATGCGACCAAATTTTAATAGCCCTATTTTGATTTTATAGAAAAACACACATTTAATATGGCGTTATTTTAAAGAAAATGTATTTGAAATAAAGCATTGTCAAAACTAAGAAGTTTTATGTAGGTTGCGTTGAGTCTTATTTTGCAAACGTGGTGCAATTTACAAAATATAGGTAAAAAATCAAAATTATCTTATGCAGCTGAAATTTGGCACGTGTGCTAGAAAATGCATTTAAAAAAACTTTTTCTTATAACTTTTTTCGATATTTTCAAAAATAACCCCACTTTGGAATTATTTTTTGGAAAAAATTAAAATTTGACAGATAGTGCGAATCACGTGACTACTATTTTTTTGCTTAATTTTCATCTCGATCGAAGCAGAACTTGATGCCAAAGTCAAATTTTGAATAAAGCTATTAATAAAAAAAAATCCCATATGATGCGGACTTTACTGGTGCCACTGTATATAATAATAATATAAAGTAAAATAAAAATACATTGATTATTGTAGCCCATTCACATTTTAAAAGCATTTTTTATGGTTGTCTTAGTGGAAAGCAAATTTTACCCCTGCCTTTGTCAGCTAACGACGTTTTTTGTTCGGGCTTTAAAAAAGACTTTCACACAGTCACAATTAACAAGGCTTTAATTACGGGCGCATCGAAAAAAGTCGCGGTTCTTTTGAAAGGGATTTATAAGGCAGTCTCGCTATCCTTATTTCTCAGACATCTTTATTTTTTGCCCTTAGGCCATAATTAGCGGGTTTTTTTGTGGCAAGCGCTCATTTGTTTCATAAATAGAAAGACTTTGCTTTTTTTTAATGGAGGTTTGGTAAGTTTAACCTAGAGAAACTTACGAGCTTTAGAGAAATTTTATTTTTTATCTATGTTTGATTTATTTACTTTAAACTTATTAGAAGTTTTCAAATTATTTTGGGTGGGAGAAACTCTTTCTTAGGATGCAGACGCTTCCCGTGTGTTTCGTGATCTGTTTCAGATCTAAAAAATATTTGGGGGATCAAATTTCTTTCATTTCTAAACATTTTTCAAATTTTAATACTTGTTTTAAAATGTAATATTTCTTGGACTGTTGAAAACACTGTTCTTTAATACAGTCAAAAGTAGGGGAGACCGGGGCAAGAAGATCCCCCTAATAGTTTTGGCCTTAGATGTCCCATCCACTGAGAGTTAGGAGTTTGTTTTTTGGCAAGCATGTAGTTTTATATGTTGTTTATATTTTTATATCTTTTGGTTAAGTTGATTTTAAAATTTCAGCCAGTAAAGTAGACATATGCAAAGTAATCATTTGCCCCGCTACTTGGGGCAAAATGATTCCCTATGCAAATTAAATGAAGTTTTCTTGTTTTTGCTAAATTTGTGGATATAAAATTAACAAGCCGTTTTCTAAGCATTTTTATTAAAGAAAAGAACCGAATGAACCGAAAAAAAATATAAAACTAACAAAATCCTAAAGTTATCATTTTGCCCCATTGTTTTAGGGGATCATTTTGCCCCATTGTTAACGGGATCCTTTTGCCCCATTTGTAAGCGGCATAATAAAGTTAACCTAACTTTTTTTAAACGTACTAAAATTTGCAAAACTATCGACCAGTTTGTTCACTACACTATACTTTCTCATAGCTACCATCAAATATTTTTATACGTAACTTTTTTTAGTAACGAACATGGATAATATGAAATGCTTTCCTATTATCAAGTCGGCAAAAATCATAAAATGCTTTACACTGCCAAAACACTTGCACACTGATCGCTGTCATTTATTGTACTAACCCGCCGTACTTGAAAGGCACTGTTGCCAAGTCTACGGATGCTCTTGTGCATACAGGAGCGACATAAAGACGTGGGATCGTTTGACCCCAGGGGATCTTCTTGCCCCGGTCTCCCCTACAAGTCAAAAAGATAAATTAAATACATAAAGGGTAAACTGCATACAGGTAATCTAATAAAACAAAACTGTTTATGCAAATACAATCCGCATATTTCGTAATTCGTTTTGCTCTGTCTAACGCAAAGTTTTGCTTGCAACAATAATAATTCACGGAAGGATTCGACCGTGTTTCCATAAATGCCTATTGAACCGCCTTCGGCCGAGCACGGAACAACCCGAGATTAGACGATGTCGACGTTTTCAATTAATTTGAGTAATTTGAAAAATAATATTTATTTAAATAAATTAATTAGGTGGGTCATTGACGAAATGATCTAATAGACAAGACGCGCCTGTTAGGATGTACATACTAAAACAAACAGTTAACGTTAAAATTATCCTTATTAAAAATGATGCAAAAGACTGGGTACTTACTGCGGACTTTTTGTGGTTTTCGGCCATTTTCATTAATTCGCAAAAATTTTCTTGTCCATTCATAGAAGAATATAATTTCGTATTTCTAAGAAATTTTTTTCAGGGAACTTCTAATTAGAAAGACATTTTTCTTAGCGCCGACAAACAGCGTCATTATTTCGATTTTAAAAGGACTGCCACACAGTTCCAATTAACACCAGTTTAATTGCAAATGATTAAAAAAAATTACCAATTTATTTAAATTTTGAGATGTTATTTAAAGGAAGGTTTGTGGCCCCACGTATTTCTCTTTTAATTTCATTTATTCCAGTAATTATTAGTGAATTTCTAAAGAAAAATACTCAAATATTAAAAAAACATACCTATAGGTACCTATATACAGGGTGGTCCTTAAGTAATGGGACACAGAGCAGCAGTAAATTATTCACTTCAAAACATAACGATTTAGCGTAATTTTTATAATCCGAAAATTTATATTTAGACAGATACAGGGTGTCAAAGTTAAAAAAATTATTTCGAGTTTTTTAGATATTTTGAAAAGTTTTCGGAGCATTGGGTTAAAATTTGGTGTAGGGGGGTTTTTTGGGGCGGGAAATAACAATCTGGGCTCATTTTTCTTCTATCGGATAGAGGGCGCTACGAGCAGCACTTATCTTACTTTTGAACTGCAATAACTTGTTGTCACTAGGTATAATAAGACTTATCACTCCTAATTAATAATCTTACGACTTTTTTACGTAAAAAAGGTACTCTTGTCAAATAACGCTAAAGTTGATAGTTTTCGAAATATTTGCTATTTTAATACTCAATGACCTTTCCGTTGTTTGAGATCCAGCAGAAAGAATTTTTCGATACAAGTTGTTTTTGAATAATTTAAAAAAAAAAATAAAACACAAAATTTCAAACTTTTGTTTATAATATTTTACAAGAGGAAAACGATTTTTTTGGTTAAACTTTTACAAAATACGTTTTACGTTCGAATAAAATAGGAAGTATTACCTTACATGTTACATTAAAATAGCAAATATTTCGAAAACTATCAACTTTAGCGTTATTTGACAAGAGTACCTTTTTTACGTAAGAAAGTCGTAAGATTATTAATTAGGAGTGATAAGTCTTATTATACCTAGTGACAACAAGGTATTGCAACTCAAAAGTAAGAAAAGTGCTGCTCGTAGCGCCCTCTATCCGATAGAAGAAAAATGAGCCCAGATTGTTATTTCCCGCCCCAAAAAAAAAACACTACACCAAATTTTAACCCAATGCTCCGAAAACTTTTGAAAATATCTAAAAAACTCGAAATAATTTTTTTAACTTTGACACCCTGTATCTGTCTTAATATAAATTTTCGGATTATAAAATTTGCACTAAATCGTTATGTTTTGAAGTGAATAATTTACTGCTGCTCTGTGTCCCATTACTTAAGGACCACCCTTGTATATAAATGTTATTATACACAGGGGTTTTTGAATGTAGTAATATCAAAAGATTTACTTGGTCGGACTTCCATTGTCTTTATTTTGTTACTTAACACAACGTTTCGGTTAGTTAGTATCTCTAACCGTTCTCGAGTGTAAATTGAAGTTTACACTATACGGTGTCACCAGTAAAGTCCGCATCATATGGGATTTTTTTTTAATAGCTTTATTCAAAATTTGACTTTGGCATCAAGTTCTGCTTCGATCGAGATGAAAATTAAGCAAAAAAATAGTAGTCACGTGATTCGCATTATCTGTCAAATTTTAATTTTTTCCTAAAAATAATTCAAAAGTGGGGTTATTTCTGAAAATATGCTTTATTTCAGATACATTTTCTTTAAAGTAAGGCCATATTAAATGTGTGTTTTTCTACAAAATCAAAATTGGGCAATTAAAATTTGGTCGCATGTGATGCAAAGTTTATTTGTTTTTGACCCTGTATAAGGTAACTTCATAAAATAAGTATTTTTGAAAACGTAGTTTTGATGCGGACTTTACTGGTGACACTGTATAAGCATGACAACTGAGTAGTTAAAGCGGAAATGGCATACCGATTAATAATTTAAGTTCGATTTTTAGAATTATCTGGTATATAAATAATAGCAATATCCATACAGTGATAAGGGATAAGTACATGTATTTTATGTAATTACATTTATAATAATAATGTGAGCAATGTTTAAAGCAAATCAAATGTAAAACTTTCATAATTAACAAGCCATCAATATTTAACTCCATATCTATCTATAATTATTGAGGTAAGTAGCATTCTCAGTGAGTGTGAATATCAACTATATTCAAAGCTTGAACGCTTCGAGCTAAATACTTATCTCCTTGTTTGAAACGTACTAGTTTAAAACAAAGTAATTTTTTTATGATACCTACTTAAGTCGTTTTATAGACGGTGGTTTTCTATGTTGACTAAAACTTACCGAAGAAAAATCCATAACTTTTAAAACCCATAACGTCAAAGCTAAATTAACTATAACCATAAACAGCAGCACCAATATTAGGGCGTATAAACATTTTTTTCTCCAACCGTATATGCCCACTTTAAATCCTTGATGACACCGGGACATACTTAAGGAGGTCGAAACGTCTTCATGGGGATGTGGTATTGTCGTGGGTTCTGTATCATTTTTTTTCATTCTGCAAGAGGAAAATATTTTTAAAATATATTTTTGTCATATTCATATAGGTATATATCCTGCAAATAGCGTAGATCAAAAATTGATATTAACCACAAACCTATGTAGTAGAGACTTAATGGTTTACGTTTTTACCCGATCCCTTATCATTCCGTCCTTATCTTCCATTTCATTACATAGCTAGTTTTACATATTTGTGGTAAATAACTTGCAAAATTCCCTGCCGATTTGGAAATTCCAATAGCTCTAGCGACTGCTACAAATTTATGTTGGTGGAATTGATTTATAAGTATACCTGCTCTCATTTGATAACAAAATAAACAAGACATCTGTCAGTTTTCAGTTTTGACCATAATATGTGGTTTTATTTGCGTTTTTCTGCTGCTTTTTGCATTTGGAGACGAAGAACTGTAGCAAAATCAACCGATTTTATATTCTTTCATATTACACCAATATTAAAACAAAAGTCAATCATGTATAAAAGAGACCTATAAATGGCTTGAATGCAGGGGTAACTTCCGGAACACTGCAATTATTAAAAAAAAATAATAAATATCTAATTTTGGAAGGGCTGTTCAGCTTGTCGATTAGTATGCCAATGTTTATTTTTCAAATAAATGCACAGAAACTTTAAAAGAAGCAGTTCTTTAAAACCACTGAAATTGCCACAATTTACCTTAAAATCCTTGAAAGTAAACACGTCGATTTTCAGAACTGAAGTAAAAACAACAATTTTACTGATTACACGATATTTTCTAGTTTATCTAGATGTCGTCTCTCCTAAGAAGTCTAGATAATATGTGTTTGTTTTAACAGGAAAGGGGTTGTTATTGCACAAAACACGAAAGTAAACAAAATTATGACCGGCTCACTAACATCTGCCTTGCTCTACCAGCGCCAGAATATGTCTGTCTTTCTTCTTCATTTGCCAAAAGCATAAAAATAACTACTCTGATCAACACAGCACTGCAGTGCGCATGCGAATCGTCAATAGTTAGGCAAATCGAATTGACAGTCAAAAGCTAGAAAATGGCGTCGTTAATCCCACCTTAAAAAAATCATTAACGTGGACATATCAGGACTTTAATACATTTGCGTTAAAAAGTCATAAAATCAGCTGTTGCAACCGTGATTCAAAAATGCAAAAGGTCCTTGATATTAACGACTATTTGATAAATTGTTAATGTAACCCTTGTATGCAACTAGGTATGTCATGGATTTTTTAAATATACAGGCTGAAACAAAACTAATAAACTTTTACACTCCCTTTTAACGGGTCGTTTTTCTACAAGTAGTATAGTAAGAGGGATACTGAGATAGAACGGTTAGATTTTCTTATAAACTTTTTTAATGTATCAATGCGATTATTTTTTTAATGAACAGATTTATATTAGTTATCTCTATTTTATTAAAAACCGTTAACAGCAGTTTATTTTTTTGTCTATTTACCATATTATTATGGTAAACATATGATGGTATGTGAACATCAACTTAACTTGTTCCTATCAAATTTTAAACTGACCTTTCTCATTCTTCAATCCTTATTTTGTACCCGTTTATTCCAAGTATCCCCGGCTCAGCTCGGTAGACACGAACATGAATATTTCAGAAGCGAGGACAAATATTGACGACACTCAAAATGCCGAATCCTCATTTAAAGACACGTTTACTATAATCCTTCTTTAGTAGAGACTAAACCGATCGGTTGGTCGATTGCAACTCTGCGTTATGATGATATCAGCAAATTTTATTGGATCAAAATGTACTTTCAATTACTAAGTACTGCTCGCGTCACAATATTTTTTTTACAATATATTTTCGTGGCAATCGTAAACCACTGAATGAATTATTGAGAACCTCGTTATTCGTAATGCGTTAAACGTCAATTTGTAATAGATGTTTATTAATTACAAGTTAAATCTGTCTAGACGATCAATTTATAATAAACTATTAATGAAAGAATTTTAAAACTTTCCTGCTGCTGATGCCCTGCCGCATCTGCAGTATATCAAGTAATTATGTGTTACAAAATGTTAACTAACATATCATAACGAAAGTATAGTTTGCATGAAATTATAATTATTTATGTTAGCTAAATAATAGAGTATAAATACAGTTAAGGGGAACCAAATAATGGCATAAAGAGGCACTGTTTCTAAACTTATTAGAGGATTTAAACAGAAAAAGAATTTAATTAAAGGTTACTTATATATTTTTAAAAACTATTATCCATCTATTAAGTCTTGAAGTAAATTCAGTTTTTTAGAACTAACCTATTGTTCCTGACAGTTGAGTAATAATTTTTTAAATTATCTACATCATCATTTACGACTGCAATATATTAGGTCAGGTATTCCCGAAATCCAGTACATATTATCCCTTCTCTTTCAGGCAAGCCGTCGTAAATTATCCGCCAGCAGCAGCAGCGTTGTTTCGGTGTGCCGGGCGGGGAAGTCCCGCAGGAAATGGTAAATTTAGCGCCATGCGACGGCCGTAACTCAAAGTCCGAAACACTTTCGACTGGTGGAAGATCGGCAACGGTGATGTCATGATTTCGCACAACTGACACATCGGATTAACGTGGTATTGATGAATTTTGCCATCAAAATAACGGCTTATTTGGCGGTTTAATGATTTCTGTAATACCGGTGGAAAACTTTTTCGTTTGACTGTCACGAAAGACACATTTAAACATGCGATTGTATTGGTTTTGAGTAAACAACTTAATTGTGTTTTCTAGAATACGTTTATATCCCCGCCAAGATCTGTATCAGGAATTTCTTGCGTTTGGAGGAAACTCTTTACCACAGCTATAGCCTATAAAAAAATAGTCACCTATTTATTTTAAGCTGTTTAAACTCTTCGATGATTGTCAGCTAAGAAGTTTAGTTTCCTTATTTTGTAATGCGTTTATTAGTTCGAAATCATCTAATACAGACAGTAATACTAGCCTTGTTATTGTTGGTAGAAGTTTATATAATTCCTGCTGATGTCGTTATAAATGTGTACGAAACAAATTTTATCTAATTAATAAATGAATTGGATCTAAAAGATCGGATGGATCAGATACTTCAGTTTCTCTGTAGCGTAAAGCGTTATGGCAAGGAATTCTTGGTTCGATCCTCGGTCGAAGAGTGCATTTTTTAAACCTTTAAACGTGATAAAATTTAAATTTATTAATTCAATTAAATTTCTTCAGGACCATGTCAGAAACATTAAAAACATGCAGATTCTCGAAACAATTGAATACCTTCCTTGCTGTAACTGAATCGTTTCATATAAATCATGCACTGTGCAGCATATAACAGCCAGCAGTCCATAAACTGAAGGTAAAACTTGGAGTTGATAAATGGCGAAGGGAAATATAAATCGTGTCCTTGAAACAATGGGCCTGTCACATTTGCATGGAAGGAAGGGAAGCCGTCGCCCGTCACTTCTGAAAACTTATTGTTTTCTTAATAATGCATATGGCGCCCTCAAGATACCAGATACTACCAGCGATATCTGTGCCTGGGAACGAAATTGTTAAAGTTGCATTCATTAGTTGTATGTAAAAAGAGGTAAAAGGGATGCGTCGTCAAAGCAAGCATTATTTTTATCATAACAAGCAGGTGAAAAGAAGAAAATGGAATATGTAAGAACATTATAACAAAACAATATTACAGGCCTATAAAGTAACTGATTAACTGCCTTAATTTTACAAGTAAGTGTTGTCCTTTATGTTGAAGGAAGCAGAACGTGTTACTATTTTCTTCCAACATCGATATATTATGAGGTTTGTATTTTTACCAAATTGCCACGGTTTGCAAACTTTAAACTCTTGTGTCTCATTTCCCCTTCAATCTCCACCGTCCACTCTTAAAACGCAAAAGTGTTGCGAATGTCCCTTTTCATTTCAATATCCCTTACATAGCGTCGTCCATTGTCGCCAAGTTTGACACTTCCATTACAGTTTCCACCAAGCACAAGAAGGAGGACTAGAGAGTAAAGAATCTTAAATCTTTGCCAAAATGCAAAAATCCTTTTGATGACATAAGATTGCACAAAATTTTAAGCAAGTGGGAACACGTAAAGAAAATAATTTTAAAGTAATACTTATAAAGTTAAAATTTACGAAAACCCCAGATATTCTAGCCTAATCTAATAAGGCTTTAGAAAGATGAGGAGGATCCCAGGATATCATAAATCCGTCACTGATTAATAGTGTATGTTGTTTATGTCCAGTTTAATATACCCTCAACAAATCCGACAACGTCCCTCACCCAATAACTAATCTAATAAATAGTGAGCCCTATAGGTCCACGAAAATACCTATATCTATTCAACACGTGGTCATCCCGACCTAAGCTTAGGTATCTCGGCAAAGTGGCCTGCATTAAATTTTCAGTGTCGGACATAGACGATAATTAAGGTTACAGGGGGACGAGGGGTAAAACGGGACTATACGCCGGAAGGCAGCCGAAACCGGAGCTACAAGGTATACAAAATGTATGAGTGACGGGGATTTGTTAAAAATGAACTCTGTCGAAGTTTCTAAACTGTATTAATAAAGGAGATCGCTTAAAACGGCTTTACATAGAGCTAAAAGGTAAAGAGGGGACGGAGCGACGGGAGGAAAATACATAAAAACACACAAAAAAAATGGCACACATACACTGTATTAGGTGTTTGCGACTAATCAGAGCCCCAGTCACCACAGTTTTTCAGGCGGTCCACATTCGAGCTTTTACGTGTTTTATTTCACTCGCCAATCGAAATTAATAATTTTCCTTAGAATGTTTCAACAAAAATGTATACTTTGTCTGTCTCTCCACAGGATAACAATTAAACTGGTTAATCAATGTGACCCAAAATTGGCTTACTAATGTAAAATAGGCGTCTGCTTCCGAGGAAAATACGCAAAATTACCTATCCCCGCAGCTTCGCTCGCGGTGATACTATTCTATATAATATTATATTATAAATTTAAAAACAATAACCAAAAAGTTAATAAAAAAGAGGAGCTTTTTCTGTACTTACAAAAAATAGGCTAGCAATCTTTTATTTCACTCGCGAATCAAAATCAATAGTTTTCTTTAGAATGTTTCAACAAAAATGTATACTTTTTCTGTCTCTCCCCAGGATAACAATTAAACTAGTTAATCGATGTGACTCAAAATTGGCTTACTAATGTAAAATAGGCGTCTGCTTCAGATGAAAATACGCAAAATTACTTATGCCGGCAGCTTCGCTCGCGGTGATACTGTTCTATACAATATTACTTTATAAATTTAAGAACAATGACCCATAAGTTAATAAAAAAGAGGAGCTTTTTCTGTAATACAAAAAAATTGGCAAGCAATTTTTTATTTTACTCGCCAATCAAAATCAATAGTTTTCTTTAGAATGTTTCAACGAAAATGTATACTTTGGCTGTCTCTCCCTAGGATAACAATTAAACAAGTTAATCGATGTGACCCAAAATTGACTTACTAATGTAAAATAGGCGTCTGCTTCCGAGGAAAATGAGCAAAATTACCTATGCCCGCAGCTTCGCTAGCGGTGATACTATTCTATATAATATTATATTATAAATTTAAAAACAATAACCCAAAAGTTAATAAAAAAGAGGAGCTTTTTCTGTAATACAAAAAAATAGGCTAGCAATCTTTTTTTTCACTCGCCAATCAAAATCAATAGTTTTCTTTAGAATGTTTCAACGAAAATGTATACTTTGTCTGTCTCTCCCCAGGATAACAATTAAATTAGTTAATCAATGTGACCCAAAATTGGCTTACTAATGTAAAATATGCGTCTGCTTCCGAGGAAAATACGCAAAATTACCTATCCCCGCAGCTTCGCTCGCGGTGATACTATTCTATATAATATTATATTATAAATTTAAAAACATTAACCCAAAAGTTAATAAAAAAGAGGAGCTTTTTCTGTAATACAAAGAAATAGGCTAGCAATCTTTTATTTCACTCGCCAATCAAAATCAATAGTTTTCTTTAGAATGTTTCAACGAAAATGTATACTTTGTCTGTCTCTCCCTAGGATAACAATTAAACTAGTTAATCGATGTGACCCAAAATTGACTTACTAATGTAAAATAGGCGTCTGCTTCCGAGGAAAATGAGCAAAATTACCTATGCCCGCAGCTTCGCTCGCGGTGATACTATTCTATATAATATTATGTTATAAATTTATAAACAATAACCCAAAAGTTAATAAAAAAGAGGAGCTTTTTCTGTAATACAAAAAAATAGGCTAGCAATCTTTTATTTCACTCGCCAATCAAAATCAATAGTTTTCTTTAGAATGTTTCAACGAAAATGTATACTTTGTCTATCTCTCCCTAGGATAACAATTAAACTAGTTAATCGATGTGACCCAAAATTGGCTAACTAATGTAAAATAGACATCTGCTTCCGAAGAAAATAAGCAAAATGACCTATGCCCGCAGCATCGCTCGCGGTGGTACTATTCTATATAATATTATATTATAAATTTAAAAACAATAACCCAAAAGTTAATAAAAAAGAGGAGCTTTTTCTGTAATACAAAAAAATAGGCTAGCAATCTTTTATTTCACTCGCCAATCAAAATTAATAGTTTTCTTTAGAATGTTTCAACGAAATTTTATACTTTGTCTGTCTCTCCCCAGGATAACAATTAAACTAGTTAATCGATGTGACCCAAAATTGGCTTACTAATGTAAAATAGGCGTCTGCTTCCGAGGAAAATACGCAAAATTACCTATCCCCGCTGCTTCGCTCGCGGTGATACTATTTTATACAATATTATATTATAAATTTAAAAACAATAACCCATGAGTTAATAAAAAAGAGGAGCTTTTTCTGTAATACAAAAAAATAGTCTAGCAATTTTTTTATTTCACTCGCCAATCAAAATCAATAGTTTTCTTTAGAATGTTTCAACGAAAATGTATACTTTGTCTATCTCTCCCTAGGATAACAATTAAACTAGTTAATCGATGTGACCCAAAATTGGCTAACTAATGTAAAATAGACATCTGCTTCCGAAGAAAATAAGCAAAATTACCTATGCCCGCAGCATCGCTCGCGGTGATACTATTCTATATAATATTATATTATAAATTTAAAAACAATAACCCAAAAGTTAATAAAAAAGAGGAGCTTTTTCTGTAATACAAACAAATAGGCTAGCAATCTTTTATTTCACTCGCCAATCAAAATTAATAGTTTTCTTTGGAATGTTTCAACGAAATTGTATACTTTGTCTGTCTCTCCCCAGGATAACAATTAAACTAGTTAATCGATGTGACCCAAAATTGGCTTACTAATGTAAAATAGGCGTCTGCTTCCGAGGAAAATACGCAAAATTACCTATCCCCGCAGCTTTGCTCGCGGTGATACTATTCTATACAATATTATATTATAAATTTAAAAACAATAACTCATGAGTTAATAAAAAAGAGGTGATTTTTCTGTAATACAAAAAAATAGGCTAGCAATCTTTTATTTCACTCGCCAATCAAAATCAATAGTTTTCTTTAGAATGTTTCAACGAACATGTATACTTTTTCTGTCTCTCCCTAGGATAACAAATAAACTAGTTAATCGATGTGACCCAAAATTGGCTTACTATTGTAAAATAGGCATCTGCTTCAGAGGAAAATATGCAAAATTACTTATGCCCGCAGCTTCGCTCGCGGTGATACTGTTCTATACAATAATACTTTATAAATTTAAGAACAATAACCCATAAGTTAATAAAAAAGAGGAGCTTTTTCTGTACTACAAAAAAATAGGCAAGCAATTTTTTATTTTACTCGCCAATCAAAATCAATAGTTTTTTTTAGAATGTTTCAACGAAAATGTATACTTTGTCTGTCTCTCCCTAGGATAGCAATTAAACTAGTTAATCGATGTGACCCAAAATTGGCTTACTAATGTAAAATAGGCGTCTGCTTCCGAGGAAAATAAGCAAAATTACCTATGCCCGCAGCTTCGCTCGCGGTGATACTATTCTATATAATATTATATTATAAATTTATAAACAATAACCCAAAAGTTAATAAAAAAGAGGAGCTTTTTCTGTAATACAAAAAAATAAGCTAGCGATCTTTTATTTCACTCGCCAATCAAAATCAATAGTTTTCTTTAGAATGTTTTAACGAAAATGTATACTTTGTCTGTCTCTCCCTAGGATAGCAATTAAACTAGTTAATCGATGTGACCCAAAATTGGCTTACTAATGTAAAATAGGCGTCTGCTTCCGAGGAAAATAAGCAAAATTACCTATCCCCGCAGCTTTGCTCGCGGTGATACTATTCTATACAATATTATATTATAAATTTATAAACAATAACCCAAAAGTTAATAAAAAAGAGGAGCTTTTTCTGTAATACAAAAAAATAAGCTAGCGATCTTTTATTTCACTCGCCAATCAAAATCAATAGTTTTCTTTAGAATGTTTCAACGAACATGTATACTTTGTCTGTCTCTCCCCAGGATAACAATTAAACTAGTTAATCGATGTGACCCAAAATTGGCTAACTATTGTAAAATAGACATCTGCTTCCGAAGAAAATAAGCAAAATTACCTATGCCCGCAGCATCGCTCGCGGTGATACTATTCTAAATAATATTATATTATAAATTTAAAAACAATAACCCAAAAGTTAATAAAAAAGAGGAGCTTTTTCTGTAATACAAACAAATAGGCTAGCAATCTTTTATTTCACTCGCCAATCAAAATTAATAGTTTTCTTTGGAATGTTTCAACGAAATTGTATACTTTGTCTGTCTCTCCCCAGGATAACAATTAAACTAGTTAATCGATGTGACCCAAAATTGGCTTACTAATGTAAAATAGGCGTCTGCTTCCGAGGAAAATACGCAAAATTACCTATCCCCGCAGCTTTGCTCGCGGTGATACTATTCTATACAATATTATATTATAAATTTAAAAACAATAACTCATGAGTTAATAAAAAAGAGGAGATTTTTCTGTAATACAAAAAAATAGGCTAGCAATCTTTTATTTCACTCGCCAATCAAAATCAATAGTTTTCTTTAGAATGTTTCAACGAACATGTATACTTTTTCTGTCTCTCCCTAGGATAACAAATAAACTAGTTAATCGATGTGACCCAAAATTGGCTTACTATTGTAAAATAGGCATCTGCTTCAGAGGAAAATATGCAAAATTACTTATGCCCGCAGCTTCGCTCGCGGTGATACTGTTCTATACAATAATACTTTATAAATTTAAGAACAATAACCCATAAGTTAATAAAAAAGAGGAGCTTTTTCTGTACTACAAAAAAATAGGCAAGCAATTTTTTATTTTACTCGCCAATCAAAATCAATAGTTTTTTTTAGAATGTTTCAACGAAAATGTATACTTTGTCTGTCTCTCCCTAGGATAGCAATTAAACTAGTTAATCGATGTGACCCAAAATTGGCTTACTAATGTAAAATAGGCGTCTGCTTCCGAGGAAAATAAGCAAAATTACCTATGCCCGCAGCTTCGCTCGCGGTGATACTATTCTATATAATATTATATTATAAATTTATAAACAATAACCCAAAAGTTAATAAAAAAGAGGAGCTTTTTCTGTAATACAAAAAAATAAGCTAGCGATCTTTTATTTCACTCGCCAATCAAAATCAATAGTTTTCTTTAGAATGTTTCAACGAAAATGTATACTTTGTCTGTCTCTCCCTAGGATAGCAATTAAACTAGTTAATCGATGTGACCCAAAATTGGCTTACTAATGTAAAATAGGCGTCTGCTTCCGAGGAAAATAAGCAAAATTACCTATGCCCGCAGCTTCGCTCGCGGTGATACTATTCTATATAATATTATATTATAAATTTATAAACAATAACCCAAAAGTTAATAAAAAAGAGGAGCTTTTTCTGTAATACAAAAAAATAAGCTAGCGATCTTTTATTTCACTCGCCAATCAAAATCAATAGTTTTCTTTAGAATGTTTTAACGAAAATGTATACTTTGTCTGTCTCTCCCCAGGATAACAATTAAACTAGTTAATCGATGTGACCCAAAATTGGCTTACTAATGTAAAATAGGCGTCTGCTTCCGAGGAAAATACGCAAAATTACATATCCCCGCAGCTTCGCTCGCGGTGATACTATTCTATACAATATTATATTATAAATTTAAAAACAATAACCCATGAGTTAATATAAAAGAGGAGCTTTTTCTGTAATACAAAAAAATAGGCTAGCAATCTTTTATTTCACTCGCCAATCAAAATCAATAGTTTTCTTTAGAATGTTTCAACGAACATGTATACTTTGTCTGTCTCTCCCCAGGATAACAATTAAACTAGTTAATCGATGTGACCCAAAATTGGCTTACTAATGTAAAATAGGCGTCTGCCTCCGAGGAAAATACGCAAAATTACATATCCCCGCAGCTTCGCTCGCGGTGATACTATTCTATACAATATTATATTATAAATTTAAAAACAATAACCCATGAGTTAATATAAAAGAGGAGCTTTTTCTGTAATACAAGAAAATAGGCTAGCAATCTTTTATTTCACTCGCCAATCAAAATCAATAGTTTTCTTTAGAATGTTTCAACGAAAATGTATACTTTGTCTGTCTCTCCCCAGGATAACAATTAAACTAGTAAATCGATGTGACCCAAAATTGGCTTACTAATGTAAAATAGGCGTCTGCTTTAGAAGAAAAGACGCAAGATTACCTATACTCGCAGCTTCGCTAGCGGTGATATTGTTCTATACAATATTACTTTAGAAAATTTAAAAACAATGACCCATAGGTTAATAAAAAAAGGAGCCTTTTCTATAATATAAAAAATTAGGCTAGCAACCTTTTATTTCACTCGCCAATCAAAATTAATAATTTTCTTTAGGATGTTTCAACAAAAATGAAATTTTTGAAATAAGTGAACTAAGAAATTTTGCATCGTGACGCTATTATCGATCGCCAAGATAAGTATTTCAAAATAAGTTTCACGCGTTCGGCTATCACTAAATATCACCAGTAAAACGTAATTAAATAGGTATAACTTTGGTATGACTGATTAGGTAAAGGTTCAAACGTTGTTTGTCTTGTAACAGATTTTTAATTCAGGCCTTTCTTTGGGAGACAATAGTTTTTAAAGTTAGCCTGTTTATACTAACACAAAATATGGTATATTTGGAAACCAAAGGGTAATCGGAAAATCTGCTACATACGAAACTGAGTTTTAAGATATGTATTTCAATATTTTTAAATTCAAGTCAATCGTATATGCGGTTTCGGAGAAATTTGGTGATAGCGGAGGGCAAAAGTTAGGTTTCTTTTACATGCGGTAATGTACTCTTAAGGCTTTTCGAAAGCGACAAAAATTTAAAATAGTTTCGTTAGTTAAATTGAGCGAAAGCATTATTTCAACTGTGCTTTTTAAAATAATCTATAAATTCTTGAAACCAATTCATTACATCATCGCCTAGGAAAATACGACGTAGTACCTATATATTTTAACGAAAAATATTTTCAATATAACACGCCAATCAATCCAACATATACAATTTCGTACGGATTGATTTCAGCTTTTAAATATTTTTGTTGCTTAACTGAAAAGTTGTGTAGCTTTTACATTTTTGAAATGCTGCACCTGCTGTGAGATGCCTTATTAAAAAGCCAATTATCTGTGCTGAAGGTGACATAAATCAGTCCAAGTTACTTGTAATTTAATGATCGATAAAGGATAGAGTAGTACTTTTGTAACTCGTTCGGTTTAAGGGTGTTATACAGGGTGTCCGGGAAAATGTGGGAAATCTTCCGGATATGAAAAAAACACGTGAAAAGAAGTTCATATAAACTTCTTTCGTATCGACCTCCTCTTCGGAGATATGGGCTCCCAAACAGGGCCGTAGCCAGGCTTGAATTTTAGGAAGGGCCGTTAACATTTCTGGAAGGGCGAACTTATTAAACTTTTTTTTTATTTTAGTAGGTAGTACATAGGTAAGTATTTTATATAAAAATGAAAAAAAAAATAACATAATAAATCAAAAAATATTCTAAAACACGTTTAGATAATTACAACTGTTTTAACACTTAAGACAGTTGTAATTTTATGTTGCCTCTTTCATTACATTTTTTTAAGGTTCAATCTAATTTTTTGGTCTGTTTTCTTTCAAAGGCCAGAAAGATCAGGTCAGCCATTCTCTGATGTTCCATTACCATACGCTGGGGGCGATTAATGGCCTTTAAGGCACAATTGTTGTTTCTTTCCAGGAAGGGCGAATTTTTCTCTAGGAAGAGCGGCGCCCTGCCTGCCCCTCCCCCCTGGCTACGGCCCTGCTCCTAAAGAGCTCCCATGGAATTAAGTTTTTGACACATAATTATTAAACCAACAGGTATATTTCAATTTGTTTTTCATATGATCTATACCAGGTAAGATTCTTCAAATTACTATCCCAGAAAGTGTTGCGAATTACTCACAGCTGCAGGGACGGACTAGCTGTGACACTAATGTGCCCATTTTTTTTTACGCCCTGTATGATAAAAACTTTGGACAACGTTTTTTACAAACCTATTGACTAAAAATTAAGTACTCTTCTTTCATGTCGCTAATCCTAACCGTTTTCGGAAAAACTTCATTTTATTGCGGTCATGTATTAATATTAAGCAGTTAAAAGTGAACATTTATAATTTATAGAAACAAAGATGTATCTTTTATTAAAATACGCTAAATATACATGATGTAAATATGTTAAAAATTACGTTTTTCTGAAAACGGTTAGGATTAGCGACATGAATGAAGAGTACTTAATTTTTAGTCAATAGTTAAAGGTATGTAAAAAACGTTGTCCAAAGTTTTTATCATACGTAAAAAAATGGGCACATTAGTGTCACAGCTAGTCCGTCCATGCAGCTGTGAGTAATTCGCAACACTTTCTGAGATAGTAATTTGAAGGGTCTTACCTGGTATAGATCATATGAAAAACAAATTGAAATATACCTGTTGGTTTAATAATTATGTGTCAAAAACTTAATTCCATGGGAGCCCTTTGGCCGAAGAGGAGGCTGATACGAAAGAAGTTTATATGAACTTGTAGTATTCTTTTCACTTGTTTTTTTCATATGCGGGAGATTTCCTACATTTTCCCGGACATTCTGTATAATTTTTATAAAAACATACATGTACTAAACCGAGTAGAAATTTGCACATGATAATGATAATTTGCCACAAAAAATAAAAGCTACCCTTTTGACAGCAAAAAACGTTCGTTATTTACTAATTAAATAGTAAGTAACATTTTTATTAAGAGCGAAATAGAAACGGTAAAAAAAGCATTATTCTTTGCGACTTCAAAGATTTTTAAAATCAAAAGAGTTGTACGAAAATGCGCCTGGAAATACTTTGTGGTCACTTGTTGAATGCGGTGAGCTGCTTCCGAAAAGAAACGAAAATAAAAAGCACTCCCTGTCTAAAGCTATTTAATTTCTTAAACTTAAAGAATCCAACTTTTAAACAGTACAGTATTAACTTTTTTTTTTAATTTTGACTTATAACTTTAGTGGCGTAATTATTTTAAAATAGATTACTCTAAGTATCGTATTAGTACCTTTTTTTGCACCATTAACATCGGATTTATATGTACATTTTAACAAATAATAATAATAATATGTTGAAAAGTATTCCTTTCTTTTTAGTTGCCAAGCAATAAAGTAATATTAACAGATGGTCTTGGGGCAGGGTAGTAGTCAGGAGGGGGGCGAGTATGGACAACGCTACGGTCCTGTTCCTAAAACATAGTATCTAAGTAATAATTATTATTTCGAAGAAGAAGAAATAAGTATCATTAGCACTTTTTGTAAAAATATTTGAGAAAAAATTAAAACAAAAAACAGTAATTAATTATGACACAATATTAAAACGCTGTAAGCATGCGCTAGTCTCGTGCCCCACAGGACCGGTGCGTCGTCCGTATTCGCTCATACCATGACTTTACTTTCCTGCTCCAAGACCATCTGTTAAAAGTCGTTTATTGCCTGACAAACAAAATAAAAATAAAGGAATATTTTCTACATATTTTTCTTATTATTAGCTAAAATGTATATTCTAGTTTCAATGCCGATGGTACAAACAAAATAACAAACCAATATTCGAGTTTCCTAGGTACTAATGCAGTACTTAAAGTAATCTAATTTATAATAATTACGCCACTGAAACTATAAGTCAAAAGTAAAAGAACAAAACTGAGTTTTCGTTTGTTTTCCCTGCGGGAGTCCCCCGGGAAATTCTCGTTTTCCCGGGACTTTCAAAGGAGACCACCGGGATGAAAAATAAATTGCACTTTTTGTCCCGCTATAGAAGGATAAATACGTCTTTAAAGATGGAACATAGGGTGTCAGGAGTGATAGCAAAAGGCATTTTTTAAACAAAATTGTCCAGACCCGAAATTGGAAACATGGTTTCATATGTTTTCTTTTGTGAAAAGAGTTGTGCGTCGAAGAAATAAGTTTGGTATCTAATACGAAGATAATAAAATGTGGAAGCACACTATTTAAAACAGTGGTGGCTAGAAGAAATGCTTTACTATTAAAAGGTTATCGCCAAATAAAAATAATCCCTCCGCTGTCAATAAAAAATTTTTCAATTTGAAATATACGATTTAAGCTAGTTCTAAACTATGCTTCATCTTTTTCTTCCTCTAAACTTAAAAAGAAAACTGAAAACTCCCATAAATCTTACTTAAAGCATTACAAATTGCAAGTTAGTCTACCTAGCCCAATGTCGACTAATACAAATTAGCCCCTAAATTTAAAACTATTAACATGATCGACCTAAATTATTGCGCCCTTATTATTTAAGGGATGTTAATATCGCGTGCAGGGGTCGCGTCAACCAGCATGTATTAGGTCCAAATTTATGGCTAGATAGACTTGAATCAAAAGAGCTAAATTTATCAGTTGCCTTTTGACAAAAAAAAAGGATCTTATAACTAACGACTTTTCTTTGTCATATTTAAAAAAATTTAGGGCATTTTTGTTTCACTTCAAACATTGATACTACCCCTAAACCTACAATGAATATTACCACTGAATTATAAACAATTACCAGGAAGGAACTAATATACAGACATTCAAGCAGCCATTAAGGCAATTTGCTCCAGCAGTAGTAAGTAAAAATTAGTAAGGCGCTGTCGCAACAATCTTTGCACACTTGGTGCTCAACATCGAATCACCTTGTGTTGGGTTCCTGGACACAGCAATATATATGGCAACGAGACTGCTGATGCGCTCGCCAGGGAGGGCGCAAGCATGTCTGTCGAACTAGTAGAGAATAGTGTGGCTAGACCACTGGGATAATTCAAAGAAAAGATAGATCGGATAGCTAAACAACTTGGGCCAAGCAGATGGACAGGGCTTACAACTTGTAGCATCTCCAGGCAATTGTGGCCCCTACTTGCCGGCAGGAAAACTGTAGCGCTATTACAGTACAGTCGGAAGGACCGAAGAATGACCCGGCATCGCGAGAAGAAGGTTCAATGCTCTGAGTAAACCATTATTTAATGATCTGGAGGAAGTGAGCAGCCTGCAACTGGGTCGAGTCACTAAGTTTATTAACAGCAGTAGCTGATTTGAATGAGCTGTCAAGATTTTTCTACGACCTACGTCGCGTTAACCATCAGGAAACTGATGCGGATAGGATCCGCGGAACATGTGTGGTACCACAACGGTCCTTATAGGAATGTGTGACTGTTTGGACAACGCCACAGGTATGCCCCTCTAACCTAACCTAACCTAAGGAACTAAAAAAATGGGCCCCTTATAACTTTAGGGGCTGTAATCACGTCTCAAATCTGTGTTAGATAGCATAGATTCTAGATTTATCATTAGATAGGCTTACATACAGCACATGTAACACAAGAAGGAAATCTAAATTATTTTAATAGAACAGTGTATGTGAAAGTATGCAAAAACTAACAACACTAAAAACTTTTTTTGGTTGTTTTTTACATTCTAATAATTAACTCAATAAATACTAGGGTATATAGACCCATCTAAACCCAGGTCATTAAAAATAATATAATATATTATTATCATGTTAGGTGCTCCAACGAGCAGTACATTTTATTAGTTAACCCAATAAAAACAAGGGTAGACCCCTCTCATCCTAGGGCATAACAAATAAATAAAAAAAATTATGAATTTATGAAACTACTAATACGAACGAACCAAAAATTGACCCCTATAAGGCCCCCTTAAGGGCTGTAATCGCTTCTATCATTCCTGTTAAAAATTCTAGACTTATGATTTAAGGCAGGCTTATAGAGACAATTGCACTTACAACTTAAGAGGTAAATCTAATTCAATAAAAATTTTTAACAAAACCATCGAAAGTGGTTAAAAGAAAGCAAAAGCTAAACTAACCACTTAAAACTTTCCTCGGTTATTTTTATACTTTTTTATTAATTAACCCAATAAAAACAAGGGTAGACCCGTCTCATAAATCCATCTTACGGCATTACAAATTATATCTAATTTTTCTACCTGCCTCAACGTCGACTAATAAAAATTACCCCTGAATTAGGAACTATTAACACGAACGAACTAAAATATTGCACCCCTATTAACTTTAAGGGCTGTTATCGCGTCTAAAGCCCATGTTAAACAGCGTCTGAATGTTAGATAGCCACTTATCGGGGGTTTAACAGAGAAAAAAGTTGGGAACGGAGTCATTTGTAAAAGCATAAAGGGTGGTCTTTTCGGCTTCGACTGTTTGGGGTTGCGTAAGTCGATGACAAAGGACAGATAAAAGAAAATTATTTCCCTCTTTTCGCTTTTTCACATATCCTTTGTAAGTATACCCACTCGACTTCTACGGTGCGAGTCAAAAATTCGAATCCTAAACGAAATTAATTTTTTTCCCTAACTGCCCAACCTGTATGTTGGTCATGTTGGTACTACGTCTTGCGATGATGGCCATTTGGCACTTAGAAAAAGTGTAAAGTTATTAGGAAATTTAAAAACTTACCTAAGGGATTGATCCGAGTTGTTGTTGGTTATTTGTAGATTGGCACCGATCTGAAAAAAAATCATTTTGTAGCAAAAAGATTTACTTACAAGAAAAAAAGGTTATTTGGTTACTTTCTAATCGACTACACCCATAGACATTGTGCTTTAGATACGTACAGCTTATCTCGCAGACAAAAGTTAAGTTTTATGGGTAAAAATATAGTTTTGAGCGGTCAGATGCCTTCTCTCCCAGCAGGATTGGGCATGCGCACCAACCTCCTGTTATCGGCCTGTCCTTCTTTAGCGACATGCTCAAAATACACTCCAGAACCGGCTCTGCGCCAAGTTTGTTGTTATGTTTTAAATTTTCTCTGTGTTTTCTTTGCTATTGTGGATAATGAGTGTTTAATATTTACGGATTTCTAGTTTTTGTGTAGTTTAGTGAATTGTGTTTGTGCTTTTAGTGACTCGGATACTCGGATTCGAATATAAGCAATGACTAGTAAAAACCGTTGTTGTATGATTTTATTATGCCCAAAAAATATCGGGTATTTCGTATTTTCCGTAAGTATGGAGTAGTGATCGACATATCTTGATATATAACTTTATTTTATTATGATCAATTTAAACACATCTAACTAGGCCTAGGCTAAACGAGCAAGGTATGAAAATAAAGAGAAACATATACCCAGACAGATTATCCCGATGCACGTTTTGGTATATTTTATTTGCAGCCCTGCAATCTAATTAGGTAAGCCTATTTTTCGGTCAATATATTGCTTCAGAAAGTTTAACAGACACTTTCCTCTATCCTTATATTAATTATATAAAAGAAAAAATTAAATACGTAGGTATGTTTATATTAAGCCAAGGGTGAAGATATTCCACGGGTCAAGTTCTCGGACAAAAACTTTTTCAAATTCTTGAGCAAGAAATTGTGTATGGAAATGTTTTACATGTACCCAAGTTTTTACAAAATTGTAAAAATCAATACAAGTTATATACCAACTAATATTTGATTTGAGGTTAGGTACGCGATAAAACCGAAGATTTGTTCTTTTGCTAGTTTTGTTTGTTTTTTATATTAGATTTTATAGGGCTAGTTTAGTTGACTTATTATATTCCTTTTGCCAGAAATCACTACCTTTTTTCCCAACTTGATCAAAAATTGAGAAGAAACCCCGTTTTTTTTGGAAAGAATTTACCATTTCTTGAGCAAGAACTTAAATTTTAAAACCCGGACCTGTCTATTTTCCCATTTGTCAAATGATAATGTTGCAGTGCGTATGCCTAATCCGGTGTAGCTTTGGATTAGAATCAGCAAAACATTACCTAGCAGTCAACAGACATTTGCATAAAAATATAGAAAGCAATATTCTGGTATTAAATATTTATCTTCTTGACAAGTTTGTTGTTTGTTTTTCATTTAAATAAATAATTCCTTCTTTTTGATATCACATTTAAGTATTCTTTGAAAATTTAATTCGGCAAAAAGTTTTTAAGTTGGTGCTCTGCGTTTAGAAAGCTCTGAAAGGGTTAATAAAACTTGCATGAGATAACTTGAAAGGCTCAACTTTAATAATTTTGCATCGTGTGTACATTCTCGACCAGGATATTTTAATATTAACACTGTAAACAAAATAATGCAAATAATGCAAAAATACATTTGGCAATTTTGGGGGACTAATAAAAATGGAATTAGCATTATCAGAGGGAGAAATGAAAATACTTAAAGAGAATTAACTTTTACATTGAATTTATGTTCTAAACACTAATGTAAATACGTCAGAAGTTAGACTTGTCAAAGTTAATGGTAGATTTACCGCCTGTGTTTGAAAACATAGGTTATACTAGTTATATTAAATGTAATTCTCATGTGTATCTAGTAAGTAGGTAAATACATTATACTAAATACATGTGTGCGGTTTTTTAAATTTACTATTAGTAAAATTATTTATTTTCAAATTACATAAAATCATAATGTTTTCGGGAGATCAGTGTGGCAACGTTATTCGGGCGTTTTTTACTCCATTTCACTCACATTTTACTACGCGTGACGCCGAATTTTAAGAAATTTTCATGTTAATTCATTTTCGGACGTGTCACTGCTGTTAAGCTGTGGTGGTTGTTACATATTGTAGTTTTCGATTAATTTTTGGTCTTTTGGTGAAAATATAACTATTTAAGTGTTATTTATTAGCTTCCAATATAATGGTTCGCCAGTGCGTGGCACGTATTTATATCGGCGGTAAGTGAGGCTATTCAGGTATACGCGCAGCTTACAGAGTTGCCATTTTTTAAAGTCGTCTCATTCTAACTTAACTGTAACCCAATATACAGGGTGTCCGGAAATGATGAGCAAAAAAATTGGGGCATAATTGTAGACCAAAAAGAAATGCTATCTCTTCCTATAACATTTTTGCGAAAATTGATTATTAAGGGAATTACAGGGTGTTAAAGTTAAATTTTATTTGCACTTTTAAAATAAAGGGTTTTCCAATAAGAACGATATGATTTTGAAACGATATGGAAACCATGGTAATAAAGTTATACCTGTCACCAGTTGTCAGTTATTGTCAGTAAACTATAACAATTTATTATGGTTAAATACGCGCTTCAAGAACGTTTGGTTATTATCCAAAAATTTTACTAAAATAGACGGTCTTTTGTGAACACTTATCGCGCACTTCGCGAAAACTTTGGTGTAAATAATCATCCTCCTTTGCTTGCCATTCGTCGCATCGTTGAGAAATTTGAAAATAATTTTACTCTTTAGATGTAGAAACACCAAGAAGACATCGAAACGCAAGAACTGTTGAGAATATTGCTGCTGTAAGAGCTAGTGCTGCAGTGGATCCAAATTTATCAATTCCTCGTCGTGCTCAAGAGTTAAGGATTAAAAAAACGACAACTTGGCGTATTTTGAAAAAATACTTGAATTTACACCCGTATAAGATTGTTTTGACCCAAGAACTTAAGCCACTGGACCATCGTCGGCGCAGAGAATTTTCTCCTTGGAGTTTAGAACAACTTGAAAGGGATCCTAATTTTGCCAAAAAAATTATCTTTTCAGATGAAGCTCATTTTTGGTTAAGTGGATACGTTAACAAGCAAAATTGCCGTTTTTGGTGTGAAAACAATCCACAACAGATTCATGAGAAGCCTTTGTATCCGCTAAAGGTAACTGTATGGTGTGGTTTATGGTATGGTGGCATCAGGGACGGTTTTACGGGGGGGGGGGGGCCTGGGGGGCCCAGGACCCCCCAACATTTTTGAAAAAAACTTTAAAATATCTCGAGAGAAATACAAGCAAGCGAAGGCTACCAAAAATTGTGGCTGCGCCAATATTTTGGGTCTAGAACCGCCCCTGGGTGGCATCATCAGACCATTTTTTTCCAAAATGAGGCAGGAGATGCAGTTACAGTGAATTGTGAACGATATCGACAGATGTTAAGAATTTTTTTGTGGCCAAATTTAGATGCACTTGATTTGGAGGATATGTGGTTCCAGCAAGACGGTGCCACATGTCACACTGCTCATGAAACTATCGATATACTGCAAGAAAAGTTTGACGAAAGGATAATTTCAAGGAATGCTACTGTTCAGTGGCCTCCAAGAAGCTGTGATTTAACTCCTTTAGATTATTTCTTGTGGGGCTATTTGAAATCTAAGGTTTATGAAAACAGACCACAAACACTTGATGCATTAAGGTTGAACATTGAACCCTGGCATTCGTCAGATCACGCCCGATTTATTGCATAAAGTCATCGAAAATTGGGTTCGTCGAATTCGCTCGTGTACACGAAGTTGCGGAGGACATTTAAACGATGTGTTATTCAAAACATAAATGTTATCGACTATACTTTAAGATAATATAAAACGTTTTGTTGTATCTGAAATTATTTTAATTTTATTTCATTTTGAAATCATATCGTTCTTATTGGAAAACCCTTTACATAAGTCACTAGAACAATAAATTAAACATTCAAATCAAAGGTTTAAACTGATGTCCTTCCTCTTCTATGCATAAATTAATTCTTCTTAAAAAATTCCGACGAACTCCATGGAATATTCATTCCTTCCTTTGCTATGCGATGTTTAAGGTTGAAAATAAATTAAAATGATTTCGTAGCTATCACATGCAAGCAATGTTATTTTAGCATTTTTCTCGAAAATGATTAGATTTTTCGAAACAAAAATACCTTTTTATGTCAAAAGGTTAGGAGAATAAAAATAGTCAGTCAAAATGAGCATACAGTGTAGGACAAAAAAGTTGGAACCATTCAAATTAAAGTATAGGCTCCTATGTGGTGCCCTCTAAAAAATGCAAAAAAACGATGGGCAAATTTGTATTCCTCATCCCGAAAAAGCTTCATATACGAGATTTCGTCAAAATATTATGAGTGATACAAATATTATGGCGTATTGCAAAAAAAATGCAAATAAAATTTAACTTTAACAACCTGTAGCTCCGTTAATAATCAATTTTCACAAAAATGGTATAGGAAGAGATAGCATTTATTTTCAGTCTAGAATTATGTAGAGCATTGTAAGAAGCAAGGATATATTTTTATTTTAACTATACAAGGAAAAATAATAAATTCTTTGGGAGGTGTAACGTAAACACCCAGCTTTAACACATTACTTTTTTGGTGTATATTTTTTTTCTAGGACCGTATAATGACAGCTACAAAATATTAAAACCTAATATAAAAATTAAAACACTAATATCCGTATGCACACCGATTTTAAACAATAATATGTTAATTTTATTATGTATAAATAAACCTAGCATACCTGCGCTACTTTGAAGAAACAAGTTAATCCAAAAATGTAAGTACAAAAGCACCAATTATTATAAATCCGGTTAAATTCAATAAAACAATCTGAACAACTAAGATAATCAAAAAAGTCTAAAATTTCATTCAGTAAAGTACCGTTTTATTTCGGTTTTAAGAGTAGGTATAATACGAACTGGCTCACTTTGCCCAGTGTTTCGTTTCCACTTAGTCCCGGGTTATAAATAAGTTGATTTATTTTGTCACGCCGCTCCTCTTAATAGTATATGTTAGTATACACATTCATACTGAGAGCTAAAAAAAGATTTTAAGTTTACGGAAAACCTGAAAGGAAATTTAATTAAAACCACAATCATTTTCGACGTGAGTCAGCGTGTTTAAATAGCAAAGAGTTTTTTTTAATGGCGCAGGTCCTCTAAACAGTGGCACAACTCAAAATTCCATCTGGAGGGGGCATATATTAGTTTTTTTCAACAATTTGAAGGATGTAGGATGGTGGGGGGGGGGGAGTTTCAAAAGTGCAGAAATAAAAACTAGATTTTAAAATATACTCTGCATATGTAATAAATCTAAGTGTAAAATAAAAATGACACTAAATATAGGTCTCAGATTAAAACTATGTTTATTTGACATGTTTCGCCCTAAACTGGCATCATCAGACCTAACAAGGAAAAAACCCATACAAAATTAAAATTAAAAAACTTCCGCCTTGCAAACAATTGGAGACAAGCAAACTTACTGTTAACAATTAAAAAGGTACATCACGGCAACAATGTTGTGTGTGTGCAAAGAATAGAAGAAATTCACAGGGAAAACGCGACAACAAAAATGGCGGCGAGCCAGTTCTGGAGTGTATTTATTGATGTCGATAAAGAAGGAAAACCTAATAACAAAGGGGTTGTGCGCATGCCCTTACCTGTTGGGCGCTAGGGGATCTGACCGGTGATTTGTGCATACAAACGTATTTATTTCACCCATGAAACTTAACTTTTGATTGCGCATGAGATAAGCTTAACGGATCTAAAGGTATAAGTCTATAAAAAATTCCCATGATATAACTTTTCTCGCATGAAACAGTAGTGACGCTGACGCATTCGAAATTTCATTTTTTATCAATATTTCGTTTATTTTTTATCCAAATAACAGCCAAATATCCGGATTTCGGTAGCAGTTACCTACAGTTTTGAGTTAAATTTAATAATTGATAAATTAATAAAAGCATAAAACGCCATTTTATAGATTTGCACATATTTTTTTTTGTTTTTATTAATTTCTAAACCCAATCTTTTTTGACGTAAAACTGTAGGTAATTGTACCGGGTGTTCCACCTAAGGAGGTAATCGGCTATATCTCAGAAAGTAATAACACTAGGACTTTGGAAAAAAATATATATCGATAAAAGCGGCCAATAGAAATTGCTGGAAATTATTTTCAAGTTCGAAAAATGACCGCTAGGGGGCGTAAGAGAACTTTCAAAATAGAAATGCCGATTTTCTCTTGATTTTTCTTAATAAAAATATGTTAAAAATATAAGCATTGTATTCTTCATAAAATTATGCAACGTTATGTTAGGAATCGTTTTTTTCTATTTTCAATAATAAAGTGGTGGGAGAAGGTCAAACCTTTTTTCTTTCAATCGCTGATATCTCTGCTTTGGATAAACCGATTTTATTCAACTTGGTCTTGAAAAAAAGTCCTTCTTTTCCTCTACACGTTTATCTATTATCTATACCTAATTGATTTTGATGGTGGCCACTAGATGGCGTTTTTCCGTAATTCCTCAATGAATAGGGATTTTCTCAAAAAAATCAAGTGTTATGATATGCCTTTCTTATCATATTTTATATTAGGCTTATAAAGGCTATTAAATAGTGGAATAAAAAATTCAGGTCTGTATTTAAAATAAAAAAGTTGATGATGGTCGCTCGAATCCGAAACGTTGGATTAAAAAACTAACCCCATCAGCTTGTAGAGGAGAAAAAGTTACTATAAGGAACTGAAAACCGCAACGTGAACGTCATTAAACCAGTGATTTAATTGATTAATGAATGTTTTAAAAAATGGCCTTTTTTTCCATATTAATTATTATTATCCCTAATTTCTCTAGTTTAACAAAACATATCACGTTGCGGTTTTTAGTTCCCTATAGTAACTTTTCCTCCTCTACAAGCTGATGGGGTTAGTTTTTTAATCCGACGTTTCGGATTCGAGCGACCATCATCAACTTTTTTATTTTAAATACGGACCTGGATTTTTTATTCCACTATTTAATAGCCTTTATAAGCCTAAAATAAAATATGATGAAAAAGTCATATCATAACATTTGATTTTTTTGAGAAAATCCTTATTCATTGAGGAATTACGAAAAAACGCCATCTAGTGGCCACCATCAGAATCAATTAGGTATAGATGATAGATCAACGTGTAGAGGAAAAGAAGGAATTTTTTTCAAGATCAAGTTGAATAAAATCGGTTTATCCAAAGCAGAGATGTCAGCGTTTGAAAGAAAAAAGGTTTGACCTTCTCCCACCACTTTATTATTGAAAATAGAAAAAAAACTATTTCTAACATGAAGTTGCATAATTTTATGAAGAATACAATGCATATATTTTTAACATATTTTTAATAAGAAAAATCCAGAGAAAAACGGCATTTCTATTTTGAAAGTTCTCTTACGCCCCCTAGCAGTCATTTTTCGAACTTGAAAATAATTTCCAGCAATTTCTCTTGGCCGCTTTTATCGATATATATTTGTTTCCAAAGTCCTAGTGTTATTACTTTCTGAGATATAGCCGATTACCTCCTTAGGTGGAACACCCGGTACTTCAAAAATGAGTATTTGACCGATTTTTAATAAAACGAAGAGGTAACGACAAAAAAATTGCTTATTCAGCTGTACGATAAATAAATTTGGGTTTCAATTAATACCAGAATATTTTTTTGATAAGGGATAGAGCCTCTAATAATATCTGCTCCTCACCTTCTAACTTCTAATTTGCTTAGAGCCTAGAACTAACCCACAAGTAGAAAGTCATCTTTAATGCTTCTAGGGAATAAGAACAAAATTGGCGTTTTGAATGAAAATAAAATGATCAATATAGTAGTTCCCATAGTTGAAAGAGCTAAAAATCTGGGTACAATCCTGGACACTGAACTAAGGTTTAGAGGGTATGTTTAGAGGCCAGCTTTAACTACTGTGAGTTCATTTGCGGGCCATGCCTTGATGTATCAGATAGGAATAGGATACAAACGGTACAGAATACATGCTCACGCCTTATTTTTGAACTTCGAAAATTCTATCATATTTGTCATAGGTTTAAAAATATCTAGTGGCTAATAATGAACAACCCTAAAACTTTACATTGGTTAAAACTCGAATTAATCCGGCTCTGCCTCTTTCTTTAAAAAGTACGTTTGTATTTATGAAAATATACATTCCCATGACACGAGATTTCCTAATAGGTTGACGGTGCCTCAACATCAGAGTGCCATGTTTCAGAGATCATTTTTACCTACAACTCTGTTAAATTATACAACTCCTTACCTAATGAAATGGTTTTCCTTGACAGTAACAAATTTAAATTGCAATATAAAAAATATCTACTCAGTTTTCAAAATGAACAACTTTGTTAATTATTCTTGTTAAATTATTATTTTTATCAATGTTTTGCAGGTCGTTCTTCGAATCATGTATTTGTCGACTTCTCCATCAGGTTGGAATGTAGCTTATTTTTCTTTTTTCTAGAATGTTACCTATTTGAACCAATTTTTTTTTATTTCTCCTTTCTACGATATTTTTTATTATTATTTTAGCAAGCAGTGCGGGGTTCAGTAGAGTAGTCTTAGTGGCTAGACTGCGCCCAGCTTTGGCTTTTCTGCCTATTATTATTTATCTTTGTTCATCATAATAAAATACGTTTCTTATTATTATTATTAGAAACTACCCCTAAACCCAAAATGTTTAAACAAATAATCAAAAACATTAATAGCTGTTATAATAGAGTGGAAATTAATACTTGCTAAAACTTCGCTAACTGAAAATTCTATTTTTTCTCTTTAATTTTTTGTAACTCTAGTCCTTTTATCTAGTGTTGAGCCGTAACCTCAACGAATTGAATACAGAATGTAATGTATATACATGCACAGCTGTTGTATATGTTGTAGGCTGATAGTGAAATCCGTCATTTCATAAAAAGCCTAGTCATATCATGAAGCGTGGCTAAAAGGTATATTGCAACTGGTTTGTTCGTTGTTCCTCAGAGCATTTGTTTCAATTTTTTCAACTAATATTATTTTATAAAAATAAAATTTAAATTAAATTTTAAAAAAATGCTCTGGGGAACAACGAACAAACCAGTTGCCAATATACCTTTAGCGTGCAGCATGATATGACTAGGCTTTTCATGAAATGACGGATTTCACTATCAGCCTACGACATATACAAGTAACGTTAAGGAGTCCAGGCCGCTCGTCGAGCAAAGTAGCCAAGAAGTCGCAGTCCGTAGGCTGCTAACCCTTTAAAGTACAAAAAAAACCTAAACTATTATTTAACCAATTGTCTTAAGTGAAAATAAACTCATTAAAACTAAGTAAGATAATTGAAAATCCAATTAGTATTGTAATTGAACAAGAATGCTAAAGTAAGAATTTGTGGTCAAACAGTGCTAAAACATGGCTGACTGCAAGATCTATTTCCCTTGTAGCTTTCGTCTTCTAATCGAATCAAAGACTTTGCAGCGTTAGAGCCGGATTACCGGTAAAACTTTCGTATATGTGAAAGGGCGCCGGTAAATTGCCCTGGATGTTTTTAAATAATATATAGACGGCGATGCCACGGAAGATCTTAGTGAAGCAAAAATCGGAATAAATAAAGGATGGGGATAACGCGATTAATATACAAAGTGCAATGCATTGTAAAGGAATCAATTAAAGTAGTGGATACGAGGCATCAATGGTTAATGTTAACATAGCAGCAACGAGAATGAAATGTTTCTGGGACGTTTCTGGGATATTGTTTGGTTTTGTTGAGGTATTTACCAAAATTTAAAAAACAATCATATAAAAAAGTGGGAAAACTCCCCCAATACAGACCGCGTTTTAAGATGACCTGGTGGGATTATATCATATAGAAGATAACATAAATGAATTGGCAACTAAGAGCGAAACAAACATACGGGCTCGCCGGACGTCGACTTCGCCCAAACTCTGGTAGTTTCGTGCTCGGTCGAAGGCGGTTTCATAGGCATTTATGAAAACACAGTCGACACGCTCCGTGAATTATTATTATTATTATTGCAAGCAAAACTTTGTATTAGACAAAGAAAAACTAACTACCAAAAATGCGAATAGTTTTTGCATAAACAGTTTTGTTTGCTTAGATCATTAGTATTAGGTAGAGACCAACCCAGATTTAGTTTCGGTTTCAGCCAAAAATCGGCGGTAACTTCGGGTGCGCCGAAACTCAGTGTTCGTGAATTGTCGCGCACCGTTCGGCTAACTTTGGGTAAGTTCGTAGGTAGTGTTGTCTATATAGATATCTTTGTAACATATTTCAATTATTGCTTTTTATTTCATTTAACACAAGTTCACTGTCCGTATATGTGTAAAAAATACATTAGGTTACAGTATACAATAGAATTTTTAACATGTATAAATAAGTTTCGGTTTCGGTTTCGGCCGAAACTGAGACCAAGGCCGAAGATTCGGTTTCGGCTGAAAATCTTGTTTCGGTCGGACACTAGTATTAGGTATACCGTTTACGCTTTATGTAGTCCGTTTATGTTTGTATTTTTGACTTGTACTTGTGACTTGTGACTTGTATTAAAGATCAATGACTTTAACAGTCCAATTTTATTATTCCTTGGCTGAACTATGCACTATACACACACTTGTGAAGAAACTGTGCGCGCCTGCTGACATCCCTGTTTTCTCAATTTAACAATTTCGTTAAATTCTTCGAGACATTTTCTACCGCAAAACTTTCTTCGAAATAATCCAGGATAATTGAGGATATCCCGCACATTACATGGGATAACAGAACGGGAATGGAAAACGTGCAAGTGCATTCGGGAAGGCGACGCATAATGCCAGCCGATTGTTCCAGGACTTCCATATCATATTTAGGGGATTCCGGGACTACTTGTGCCGCTTTCATGTAATATTTTTTTATTTTATTTTGCGAGATGCGGTATTGGTCTAATTTGCACAGAGAATTTTTGAATAAGTGGATGTAACTACGGTAATAACAACGAACTTTTATTTTAAGCTTTCTAAGGGGATGAAAAGCAAATGGGAGAGTACACAATATAAGTGTATAGGAAAAAAGTATTTACTGGGTGTGTCGGGGAGCGTTGCCTATATTTTTACTGTCTGATTTGTTAAACTGTTAATTGTCGGCCTAAATTTATTTTTACATAGTTAACAGTTTTCTTTTTAAATTAAGTTACATATCTCCTGCATCTTTCTACTGCTACTGCCAAAATCACGTGAGTAATAATGTCACCAAGGCAGTCAAAGAAGAGATAAATCGAATAGCTAAACAACTTGCACAAAGCAGATGGACAGGGCTTACAACTTGTAGCATCTCCAGGCAATAATTGTGGCCCTTACTTGATAACAGGAAAACCGCAGCGCTATTACAGCACAGTCGGAAGAACCTAAGAAACATCACTGTCATAGTCACCGGACATTGCCTGTTCGGTTGACAAACTGAACGTATGCAAATACCAACTAACGACTTCTGTAGAAGTTGCAGAGATGAAGAAGGGGAGGAAAGTATTCAGCATTTCTTGTGTGAATGCCCCGGCCTCGCGAGAAGAAGGTTCAATGCACTGGGCGAACCATTTTTTAATGATCTGGAGGAATTGAGCAGCATGCAACTGATGAGTCGACTTACTAAGTTTATTAACAGCTGATGCAAATAGGTTCCGCGGAACATATGTGGTACCACAACGGTCCTTATAGGACTACCCGTGACTGTTTGGACAATGCCAGAGGTCTGCCACTCTAACCTAACCTAACCTAACCTAAAAGGCTCTATAAGGTTTCATGTTTTTAAGTTTTTAATTCGGAAGTCCAAACCTTCCAAAATAAATTAAAACAACGAACGGAAACGATAACAAAATAAATTAGTAATAATTAAGCAAATCCGGTCAAACTTTGCGGTCAACCTGGACAAGGGATAAATTCCGCCTCTGGCCATCGGCTCCCCAGGAATGCGGGGCTAATTAACACGTTCCTGTGAGCATAGATGGCGTCTTAATAAAACCACAAATGTATTCGCCGGAATAATTTTACGGGGTGTTGTTTTAGGATTGGGATATTAGGATATATATCGGATTTTCTATTAAGAATGAGTACCAGATCCAGATCTATCGCAAATATTGCTAACGCTATACAGCTTTGCTGACATTAATTTTAGTACAATTTTTAGGCGACCCATAGTGAGAACAGAACCGGTACCTTGTAGGAAATTACCCTCGGCCAAGTGCAATGGAAGGACCTGTTTGTACAGTACACATTAAAGACAAAAATTTATGGAATAGACTGTTTTTCTCTAAAAAAAAGGAACAGAATTTCGTCTTTGACAGCTATGTTTATGCAAAAACTCCCTGTTACGTTAGTCATTCTTAACAATGTTGCCAGACTTGGTATTAAATATAAAAATTGGAAATTCATAAACGATTTGACTTTTTAATGTATAAATTGAGAATACATTTGACAACGTTGCTTCTTTAATATGACAATGGACAAGCTGTCGAAAACAGTTTCGATATTTTGAGGTTAAAAGAAAGAAGTTTTATTATGATAAAATAATACCAAGGTTGTAATTTTATATCATTATTAAAAACGATTTTTTTAAATTTGTTTTGCATAAACTAGTAATCCCTAGGGATAGGAAATGGGGTAAGAAATATTCCATAATAAAGTAGGCTTGCTGTACAAAGCATTACAATATACACTTCCTTGTATCACAATCTTAAAATGATTTTTTGCTAACAACTAAATTTTTGTTTATTGAATTACTCAGAATTAAATACTCTTTCAGTTTTTCTTTCAAAAATTGTGAAATTCCGAGGGTCCTAAAGTGCACCAATACGAAAACTCCATTAAGGTTGGATACTATCAACCATTTTCTCTTTTGCTAACCCCATCAGCAAAGCTTTTTCTGTCTCCTGATGACGATGAACATTTCTACTATGTTTTATTCTAATAAAATCGTGGAGGAAGACCATTTCCCATAAAATATAAAAGTTGGTATTTTAATTTGAAAATGATAAACTGACACTACAACATTAATTTATGTAAATGTAGATTATTTTAATAGATTCATAAAATCTCGCTCTGGTTAAACGTTTTATTTGAAATTTTACTAATAAAACAGACTAGATAATAACACAATTAAATTTTATGTCTTGTTTATGATGCGCTAACTCGCAATTGGACAATGAAATCTAATGGAGTGCACATGCATAATTAGTTTAATTTATATGTTGTTGATTTTTGTGCAATTATCTTTATTACCCGCAAGAACGCAAATATTAATAAATAAATAAGCTCTTTATTTCAAATCATCATACAAATATGTACCTGAAATGAAATGACGTCATTAAAGAAATCACATTATTACTATAAACCTGGACAGAAATCGCGTAGACAAAATTTATCAATAATTTCTTAATCTCTACCTTAAATTTCTTTTCTGACGTAATAGGTACGTTATAACTCTTTGGGTATATTATTAAATATCTTGACTTACATGTAATGTGGTGATTTTTTAGTTAATGCTAGCCTATGTGGTAAGTATTTAAAATCGAGTGTTCTTGTGTTATAGTTATTTTCTGATTTTGTCTCAAACTTGTTTTTGTTGCGGAAAAAGAACATTAGGCATTTCTAAATGTATATGGCATATACTGTCATAACTCCCATATTCCTAAAAACTGATCTACAGCTTTGAAGATACCCCATTTTTTAAATTATATATAGTAAAATAAAAGGTAAGTAATTATATTAAGTTATCAGAAATTTACATAAATTGCAAAAAAATCAAAATACATTTTTATTACGAGAGTGTGCGAAGTTATACTGTTCCATACGCCGTGTGGATAAAATGTTCAGTGCGTTCAGGTGTTTTTTTTGTGCAGTATAGACAACAAGCATGCAGTACTCAATGCGTTGAAATAAATTCATTCGGTAAAATGCTTTCGGAAATAGCTGCATATCTACAATTGAAAAATCCAGAGCAGTATACAGGACATAGTTTCCGTCGTTCCAAAATCAACCTTCATCAAGCCATATAAACAGCTGCCCTTCTGAGTTTAGTCAACCTAACTGTCCTAAGTTAAATCAACATGTATCAAGCCATAATGTTTACTGTGTACTCTTCCGCGCTAAATGAACCCACAGGATCTGCAATCAATTTGCAAAAAATTGTTCATTAGTGATAAATATAAACTCCGCTTCGCGTGGTTTTCTAACTGTACTTACATGCGGAATAGTAATACTTTGCTCACTGTTAGGAAAATAGCTATTCTTTTTACCCGTCGATAGGATTAGAGGGAAAAAAGATTAAGAGAAAAACTATTTTTATAATTTTTTTTAAACAATTTACTATTTAATTAAAATATAAAGAAACGAAGTGAGTGGCTTGATATAGATATTATTTCACGGTTCTTCTCCATTCATTATTTGCGTCGTTATTCAATAAGAAAATATTTCTATTATCTTTTTATTTCAACAAAAAATTCACCTCAAGCCATACACGCAACTTAATTACCCCAACAGTCCGAGGGGTAAGTGAGATGTAATGCAGTGGGTAAAAATTTTATAAAAAAAATCTAGTTTTTTTTGCGTACTGTAACAAACCATTTATTTTTGGGGTAATAGTTAAAATTGCAGAAAACTTAAGGAAAAAAACCATAGACATGTACTTTTAGATCAGAAATAATCACAAAAGTGACCAATTTATAAGCATGTAAATAAAGCCCAGTACAGATGAGTATGCGCACTGTAAAATTCTCATTTACCGAATAGGAAGATAGACAGGTCCGGGCTTTAAAATTTAACTTACAATACAGGGTGTTTCATTAAGGGTGGCCACCGACCATATCTCGGAAACTACTGAGCATTGAAACTTGGGGAAAAAATTTTATGGTTAAAGTGGTCATGAGAAAATTCTGGAAATTATATTTAAGTTCCTCATTTCACTGCAAGGGGGCACAATTGAAAATATTTTTTTTTAATTCTAAATTTCTCCGAAAATTTCCATATTAAGGTATAACTCTGATTAAATCGTTAGAAAGCTTAGACAATTCTGCATTGTTTTGGTTTAAGGCTCATTGGCGTACCGACCTTGATAAGAATGGGGGAAGCTATTGAAAGTGTAAACATTAAAATCGCTGTAACTTCTAAACGACTTATCCGATTTTACTAAATTTAAGATTGTTTGAAAGAGAAAGGTAAGTACTGCCAACGATACGCGATAGTTTCTAATAAAATTGCTAGAGGGCGCAATTTGTAATATTAACAGTTTTTTTGATTTTACATTTTTTCCTGAAATTTTAATCTACTTTCCGATTATGATGTCATAGTTGTACCGTATGATTTGAATTTTCGGGATAAAATCAAAAAAACTGTTATTATTACAAATTGCGCCCTCTAGCAATTTTATGAGAAACTATCGTGTACCGTTGGCAGTTGAAGTTGAAGGTACTAATCTTTCTCTTCCAAATAAGCTTAAATTTAGTAAAATCGGATAAGTCGTTTAGAAGTTACAGCGATTTTAATGTTAACACTTTCAATAGTTTCCCCCACTCTTATTAAGGTCGGTACGCCAATGAGCCCTTAACCAAAATGATGCAGAATTGTCTAATCTTTCTAATGATGTAATCAGAGTTATACCTTAATATGGAAATTTTCGGAGAAATTTAGAATTTAAAAAAAATCATTTTTAATTGTGCCCCATTGCGGCGAAATGAGGAACTTAAAAGTAATTTCCAGAATTTTCTCAAGACCGCTTTAATCATATTTTTTTTGTCCCAAGTTTCTATGCTTGGTAGTTTCCGAGATATGGCCGGTGGCCGCCCTTAATGAAACACCCTGTATTCCAGGTGCGGCCCGTGAGTTTTTTTTTACAGGTGGGGCAAATTTTGATGGCTGTTATGTAACAAGCAGCCTAGAAATAATAATTCATCTACTAATAAACACCGCAAAACATAAAATAGTAAAATTACATTTTTGCAATGACTTTCTTTTTAATTACATTACATTACACCTTTATGCACAGATGTATATGTCGTAGGCTGATAGTGAAATCCGTCATTTTATGAAAAGCCTAGTCATATCATGAAGCGTGGCTAAAAGGTATATTGCAACTGGTTTGTTCGTTGTTCCCCAGAGCATTTTTTTCAATTTTTTCAACTAATATTATTTAATACACTGTATTGATTTAGCAGTTGGTTCCTTGTGAAACATTTTTAAAATATATATTTTATAGTAAAACACTTATAGCTTTTTAATGTTTCATTTAATATAGAATTGCTCTACATATGTTTCGCCTTTCTAGGGCTTTTTCAAGAGTACTTATGATACTAAAGTTAAATTCTAAATTTACAAATTTATATTTTTCTACCACTATTGTAAAATATTGAAAAGAATAATTTAAGTTACCTGGGAGCTATTCTTATTGTTTATTGGGCCTATCATTGGGAATTCCGGGGTTAGTCGACAAAATACACCTATCTAGAAATGGGGTATTTTGGAACATTTGTTGTTCATTAGTGGTCAGGGTTTTATTATTATGTAAGGATTTCTTTATTTCTAATTGTTCTAAAAGGTCCAATCTTTTACCTTTATTTTCAGCATGGATCAATTGTAAACTTTTTGGGTCTATAAAATGGTTGTTCTCTATGCAATGAGTGCATTTATCATTTTTTATAATTTTTTTTTATAAACACGACTTAAAGAACATAGTACATCAATTATAAAAAATGATAAATACACAGGGATGTCCACTCATTGCATAGAGAACAACCATTTTATAGACCCAAAAAGTTTACAATTGATCCATGCTGAAAATAAAGGTAAAAGATTGGACGTTTTAGAACAATTAGAAATAAAGAAATCCTTCCATAATAATAAAACCCTGACCACTAATGAACAGCAAATGTTCTAAAATACCCCAATTCTAGATAGGTGTATTTTGTCGACTAACCCCGGAATTCCCAATGATAGGCCCAATAAACAATAAGAAAAGCGCCCAGGTAACTTAAATTATTCTTTTCAATATTTTACAATAGTGGTAGAAAAATTTAAATTTGTAAATTTAGAATTTAACTTTAGTATCATAAGTACTCTTGAAAAAGCCCAAGAAAGGCGAAACATATGTAGAGCAATTCTATATTAAATGAAACATTAAAAAGCTATAACTGTTTTACTATAAAATATATATAATATTATTTTATAAAAATAAAATTTAAATTAAATGAAAAAAAATGCTCTGGGGAACAACGAACAAACCAGTTGCCAATATACCTTTTAGCGTGCAGCATGATATGACTAGGCTTTTCATGAAATGACGGATTTCACTATCAGCCTACGACATATACATAGTTTGCTTAAAATATTTGTTTGTCTTTCCCCACGAAATAAGCTTAAACTGGTAAAAACATAATTCAATGTCTTGTCTAAATATTGTAACTATCTATTATGTCAGATAAAGTGTAGCTATAAAGAGACAAAAAGGTAAATATCTATTGATCCCTGTTTATAAAAAACATTCGTGCTTTATAACCACCGTCTTCATTTTTTACTCTAAAACTAAAACCCATTTCTAGGATGTGACTTCTTTGCCAAAATTTGAAAATAAAACTAATCTTTCCACTTTTTGAAACGCCGACCACTGTTTTATGTTTAAAGAGGGTTAGGCAACAAGTGGTTGATAAAGACACTTTTTCTGTGAGCTTATACGTGTGTGAATCCGTACAGACCTCTTATTTTATTTGTCCAAGTTTTGTTGGCAGAATTATTTAGGTAAGATTAAAGGCTTATGTTTACTGATGGATATGTTCGGTTTTTAAAAAAAAAAATTGGGAAAAAGAAAAGATTTTTTAATATTTTAACTAAACCAAAGAAAACAATAAACGTGTTTTTTTTTTTAAATAATTTTGGGGTTGTGTAAAAGATTCCATAAAAAAGCAGTTGTCTTTGGAGAAAAATATATTAAACTTTCAGAATTCTAGTTTCAAAGAGGAAAAGAAGAAACTCCAGAGGGTAAGACTACTATATTATACCGTGCTAGCAAAAATTATTTGCATTAAAGAGGGCTTGGATTAAAAAACGTAGGGCTTGGTTTAGATCACAATGATATAGGGACGATATATCTAACCAAATCTAGGTTAAAATTTTGTCAAATTCATATTATGACATGATATTATGCCAAACTAATGAGTAATTAAATAAGTAGACAAATACAAATTTATTTTTGTTGTTTACAAAATTAACAAAGTGAGAATATACAGAAATTGGCCATTGATCTTCCCATTTCTTGGGACAGGAGTCTTATACAATTTGTTGGCGTATTTTGCATTATGTCACGAACGTTTGCAATAAGTTCTTTTGTTCTTACAGATGGTCTTCCTGCTCCTTTTTTGTGTTGTATAGAACTTGTTTCCCTAAACACAGCCACGGTTCTTTTCAGGCAATGATAAAAATCCCCAGCAATAAAAGCAACGTTAGGAAAATGTTCGTGAAAATCGTCCATGCACAAACCCGGATTTTATTGCCACTCACCATTTACTCAAACCCCGTTTCGAAAATACGCTTCAAACATGAATGTTTTGTGCTGTTCCGTAAAGCCCATTGTGTGAATTGTTCAAGAAATTGGAAAAATTAGCGATGAATCAAATTACTTGTAAGGACTGTCATAGATGACGGAATAACCAATTGATTGTTAATTCAGGTAGTTACTGACACCCAACAGGTATTAAGCTCTATGGCTAAGCATTACGTCCTTAGATGAAAGGCCCCCTTTGATGCAAATAATTTTTGCTCTCACGGTACCTACTTGCAGGAAATTCTGGTATATTGGGTATTTTACCGCAATTGAATTTATTTCAAGATACATAATATATTGTTTATTGTCAATTTTGGTGCTATTAACTTCCAACAAATTTGATTTGAAATTTTACAATTAAGAATTTGGTAAAATAATATAATTTGCTCTTCTCCCTCATTCTCGATCCATTTTCAAATAAGGCAACATTAAAGAGATATGCCTTCTATATAAGTAATGGAGAAATTATATTAAACATTATAGAGTTCCACCCTTTAAGGGAAATAAAATAACTCCTGCGGGGGATGAAACCTACGTGAACGGAATTCCGACCGTGGCGTTCGTTCTCACCTACACACAAATCTGGTTGTTTATTTTCAATTTTTGATAGCTTCGATCGAAACCGAAGAAAAATTCCGCGGGCGTACTTTTTGATACCTTTGGGTAAAATAGAATATGTCTTTCTTTTATTTATTGGACTAGCAGGTATCCGCGCCTTCGCTCGCGCAATACGATACAAAGACCATTGTACCGTACAAGCAAAAATTATTTGCATCAAAGAGGGCCTTGCATCTAAGGACGTAATACTTAGTCGTAGAGCCTAATACCTGTTGGGTGTCAGTAACTACCTGAATTAACAATCAATCAGTTATTCCGTCATCTTTGACAGTCGTTACAAGTAATTTGATTCATCGCTAATTTTTCCAATTTCTTGAACAATTAACACAATGGGCTTTACGGAACAGCACAAAACATTCATGGTTGAAGCGTTTTTTCGAAACGGGGTTAGAGTAAATAGTGAGGGGCAATAAAATCCGGGTTTGTGCATGGACGATTTTCACGAACATTTTCCTAACGTTGCTTTTATTGCTGGGGATTTTTATCATTGCCTGAAAAGAACCGTGGCTATGTTTAGGGAAACAGGTTCTATACAACACAAAAAGGAGCAGGAAGACCATCTGTAAGAACAGAATAACTTGTTGCAAACGTTCGTGAAATAATGCAAAATACGCCAACAAATTGTATAACACGCCGGTCCCAAGTGGGAAGATCTCATGAAACATGCAGGACTATTCTTAAGAAGCAGCTAAATTTATTTCCTTATAAAGTGCAAGTATTACAAGAAATACAACCGCAGATTTTAAAAGACGCAGGAATTACTCTCAATGGTTTACCCAAAATTTATTGGAAAGAAATGATTTATTAGACCTAACATTTTTTTCGGATGAAGCCTGGTTCCACCTCTCCGATTATGTGAATTCTCAGAATACACGCATGTGGCGTAGTAAAAATCCCCATTTTTTTGTAGAGTCCACATTGCACCCTCAAAAAATTGGTGTCTGGTCAGCTGTTTCCCGAAGAAGAATTGTTGGTCCTTTTTTTTTCATGACACAGATTCAGCACAACAGTATATAGACAATATTTTGGATCCAATTCGTGGAGCAATTACTTGACGACGACCTACGCTTTGGATATTTTCAACAGGACGGTGCAACCGACTATACAGCCGCCGAAACTATTAACTACTTACGCAATTTTTTCGACGGCCGATTGATCAGTTTTCGATCAGACATTGAATTCCCACCTAGATCACCTTGTTTAACGGTTATGGATTACTTCGTTTTTCCTCATTTAAAGAACATTATTTTTAAACACCAGTTGCAAATTTAGAACAATTACAAGAAAGGATTATTCAAGAATGTGGTAACATTTCTCCAAAGATGCTGGTCAACACTTTCGAAAATATGAAGAGCCGTGTAAATTTATGCTTGGAGCATGGCGGTCGCCAATTTCAGCAATTTATGTAATTATTTTTCTTTTTCTTTCTGTATATTCTTACTTTGTTAATTTTGTAAACAACAAAAATAATTTTTTTTTGTTATTTGTTTACAATGTAGGGTAAAGAAAGAAAATTGATTCCTTTAGAAATTTATTTTACTACCACTTTTTTATCTGTTTCCATCTAAGCACTCAAAATGTCCTCGTCTTATTCATGGTTTTTATAGTTTTTAATTAAAAAAAAAATCTTTTACATTCCTAGTATCAGTGGCACTTGGGCCCTTCGGTGCCGATTATGGTATTCCCTAGTACCGAAATATGTACACCACTTTACTTTTAATATAAGTATTTGTGGGGACGACTGTGGGTTTTTTTCCCTATATCTCTACAGCTCCACTTTGAGATAATGGACTACTTTCGCAAAATTAAAAATAAGTTTATATTTGTCTACTTATTTTATTACTCATTAGTTTGGCATATAATGTCATAATATGAATTTGACAAAATTTTAACCTAGATTTGGTTAGATATATCGTCCCCAAATCATTGTGATCTAAACCAAGCCCTACGTTTTTTAATCCAAGCCCTCTTTGATGCAAATAATTTTTACTCGCACGGTATGATGTTATTATGCCCAAATAGGGGTAAAATACTGGGTATTTCGTATTTCCAAGTGTGAAGTAGTGATATTTCTTCATATGTAATTTTATTTTATTATGATCAATTTATACAAAAATCTAATTAGGCCTAGGCCACACAAACAAGATATTTAAGCCCGGACCTGCCTATTTTTTCATTCGTTAAACGATAATTTTGCAGTGCGCATGTCTATTCCTGTCTGGTTTTGTTTACAATCGCAAGGCCAAAAATTTGCCACTTTCGTGATTATTGTTTGCTTATCTAAAGGTAAATATCTCTGACAGTCTCTTTAAAATAAATTTAACTGCTATTAAGCTGCACTCGAAATCGTAAATGTAGTTTAACAGGGAAGCCCGTTAAAAATTTATTAAAAATTCACCGAAAGAAGCACCTTATTTTAATTCCACGATAAAATTTTAATAATGTTTTCGCTACGTAACATACAGCTAGATTATCCGGAAACCGCGAAACTTTTAACTAAAAGTGTTTCTTTTTTTTATTAAAGTTTTGGAAATTTGGAGTATTGCTTGCCGCGGCTGCAAAATTAAGCATAAATCTAAAGCCTTTAAAGCGTTTAAGATTCTTGGATTTCTTGGGAAAAATTGAAACTTACAATATAAAAAGTATTAAGAAATATTTTGTCTTTTATGACACGGTATGATACAAGGGTCAATAATTGATATTGATGATATGAATAGTGATGATTCTGTTAACAGCAAACATTAGTGATTCATTCGCCATTTAGTTTTTTACCAATATTTTGTTGCTTCGTATACCCGTCTTTAGAGCACGATTACCTCCGGTTTTACGTTAAAAAATGTTGGATATAAAAATGAATAAAAACAGAAAAAGAAATATGGGCAAAGAACCCCACCCTTCTCTTATGGAAAATGGCCCACGGTTAAATTTCCTAAATTTTTAGTATGTTGTAAAGAATGTTATTCTGATCAAGTATCCTTGGCCACAACAAAATCTGCTGACCAGTTTTTGAGATACAGGGTGACCAAGTTGCAAAATATGAATTTTCACTACATTCTATTTTCGTAGTTTGCAATATTAGTTCGTTTTATTTTTCTAGATTTTTGTGGACCCTGTCGTAGATAAGATACTATACCTACTATAAAAGTAGCTTAAAATTTTTTATTATATACCTACCGGGTGAGTGACGAAAATTATTTAATATTTTTTGTTAAAACATTGTACTGTCGGCATTAAATTGAATGTTGACAAAGTAATATTCTAGATGACATTAGCTTGGAGCAAGCTATCAAAATTTATATTTTTTATATTTATACAGGGTGACTCAAAAAAGTTAATATTTTTTTTTATTAGTTTTCAAAGAAATAGTGTAGATATTTTTTTATGTACTACTTGCCGCTTATCGTATGGTTCCAAATATATATAATTATCGAGGTTATACAGGGTGTCTCCGATGACAAGTAATAGAAAAATAACAGAAAAATGCATGTAAGTACATTAAAATTGGATCGGTTAAATTTCGTTATTTTTTAATATTTTTTTCCTTGTGTTTTATTTCTATATTTGCTATTGATTTCCCTTTTACTATGACCAGTTCTGGATATATACAGCGTCGAGCAGACTCAAAACTAAAAAAATAGGCATATAAAATACCATTTTTTTTAAATCTAAATAAAATGTGTTATGTAAGTTCATCTTATGGTTAAAAATAAATATATTTAATGCTATATAGGGTGTTTCGAATAATTATTGTATTCTAACACTGTATTATGTAAATAAGAAATATATATAAATAGTATAAACAAGCAAAGTCTCAATACAAAGAATTAATTTTATCCAAAAATAATAAATAGGCCTTGAGAAAAGTTAACATACAGAGTAATAAAATTTTGACAGACCTTTTATCCCACTACTCGTAGAACAAACATACAGAAATATTAATTATCTACTATTTGAAGGGTCAACAAAAATCTATTAAAATAAAACGAATTAATATTATAAACTACGAAAATATAATGTAGTGAAAATTCATATTTTGCAACTGGGACATCCTGTAAAACTGGTCGGCAGATTTTGTTGTGGCCATGGATTCTTTTTATCAGAATTACATTCTCTACAACATAATAAAAATTTAGGAAATTTAACCGAGGGCCATTTTCCATAAGAGAAGTGAAGGGTTCCTTAACAAAATCTCGTTTTTGCTTTTATTAATTTATCAATTATTTGTTTTAGCTTAAAACTGTAGGTAACTACCATCCAAACCATTGTAATGTGTGGTTATGGATCATTCTTGATTTAATTGTTAATATTCTCTAAATTTAACTAGCAACAAAACCAAAAAGTGGTTCGGTAAGGATGCGCGTCCGGAATTTATTAAAATCCTGGAGAGGAAGCGCCTTATTTTCATTTCACTATAAAATTTTAATAATGTTTTCGCTATATAACATACGGCTGGATTATGTGGAAACCTCAAAACTTTCGGCTTAAGAGTTTTTTTTATTAAACAACTTTTTGAAATTTCGGGGATTGCCGGTTAAGGCTGCTATATGAAGACTAAATCTGGCGCTTTTAAACTCTGTTTAAGTTACTGGGTATATTAAAGAGAATTATAATAAAATATGAAAGGTCCATATAAAGGGAAAGAAGGTCGGTATATAGAATTTAATTTTTACCAAGCCAAGGGCACAGTGGTGAAAAAATATAATAATTTTTTTTAGCGAAAAAAACAAGGGTTGATGTTATGATGGATTTAGTTATTCTGGGGATACGTTTCGATTATACTGATACATACAGGGTGAAAACTGAATATGCTTAGATACTTTACACTCCAGGGGTGGGTGAGGGTGGTCCACAACATACCCAGTGGTGTAACAAACGCCCTCCACAGACCCCGCACCGCGGGGGGCGCACATTGACGGCCCGTTCAAAATTTTCTGCCAGCTTTGCTTTTCATAGGTATTTCATTTCATAATTAATTAAATTTTTTTTTATTATGAGAATTTAACTTCGTTAAGTAAAGAAGAATTATACGTGAAAGCGCGAAATTTACAAACGATATACCATAAAGACTTGTCCATTGACTTTCCTAGTCAAATTCTAAGCGTCAGAAAGGGACTTGGAAATAGTATTTCAAAATTATAAACAGTGTATGAATTTGCGGATCATTTATTAATAAAAAATCAGTGTGTTTCTTCAAATTTTCCAGATGTATCTAGTGCAGTGATGATGTTGTTTCTAACTTTATCAGTTAGTATTGTATCGGCGGAACGATCTTTTTCCAAACTTAAAATAGTAAAAACCCATTTACGTAACACCATGGGACAACAACGCCTTTCGGATTCATCTTTCATCAGTATCGAACACGAGTTTGTTAAAACATTAAATATCGACGAAATTATAAACGATTTTACAAAAAAAAAACTCTCTGCGATATGGTCGTTTTGTATAATACCTTGTATAGTACTTAGTGACATAATAACGAAGTCATGGCTGCTCTCTAGAAGGGTCATTGTTAAGATTTAAAAGGGTTGGTTGGTAAAGAAAAGTCCTTTCTACCTTCTTATATTTATAAAATACTAAAATTGCCTACGCGTTTCCACTTATATAAGTCATCTTCAGGGCGTAGCTGTAAGTAAAGGAAAGGAAAAGTTATGTAATACATTTTTTTTTTTTTATAAAAATCCTTTTTTAAAAAGGACGAACTTAAGTAATTAGATGTCCTAAAACTTACAGATTATGAAAATACACATACAGGGTCACATAGCGAGACGCACCCAGATTGTTTTGGTTTTCAGTCACCAGGTAATACCTCTGACAGCATTTAGTACCTTTTCGTTTGTTACACGTGTTTATTTATTTTTGAATCATGATTGTGTCGTAATTTTTAATTTTTAATTTAATGTTAGTTATTTATTTGTGTGTTGACTGGGTGCGTCTCGCTATGTGGCCCTGTATGTGTATTTTCATAATCGTAAGTTTTAGGACATCTAATTACTAAAGTTTGTCCTTTTAAAAAAAGGATTTTTATAAAAAAAAAAAAAATGTATTACATAACTTTTCCTTTCCTTTACTTACAGCTACGCCCTGAAGATGACTTACATAAGTCGAAACGCGTAGGCAATTTTAGTATTTTATAAATATAAGAAGGTAGAAAGGACTTTTCTTTACCAACCAACCCTATTAAATCTTAGTGACATAATGTTTGTGCAGACTTGTTGAGTGTTCATGTGTTTTACTGTTTTCTGTCTTTTGGATTCTATGAGGCTCGATCACTGCTACCCCCGTTACTACCATACATGGTAAGCAACATTATAAGTGGTGTTTTAAAATTTTGATTTTGCATCATGTTTGCTGGAATATTACGTATAATAACTTAATAAGTACCTATGTTATGTCTACCAGTCTACCTAGGATTATAAAATAAATTCGAATTGTTTGTTGTTTTAATAGTAGGTACTTAACACATAATGTGGGTTTAAGCCTAATTAAATTACTTATTACACGATTAACGAATTTAAAAATTCATAAATCTGAACCTAATACCTAGTACTTAATGAAAATAAGAATTATCATTTTCCATCGCTATAGAGAGGAGGCCCCTAAAAACGTTTGCGGGGGGCCCCACTCAGTTTTTGTTACGTCACTGAAAATACCTCATTCCGCGTTTCTGTAGAAATGGTATTTTTTTTTTATATAGCCTTTGTAAGTTTTCAAAAAGTCACCCTGTACAATCTAGAAAAGACCTTGATATGTCAATATCGATTATTATCGTAGACGAGGCTGCGGATAAAAGCAAGCTAAAAAATAAGGACACCTAATGCAAAATAGGCTTTTTATATGCCGCGTTGCCCACCCACCATAAATATCGTTGAAATTAATGACATGTCATTCTATCATACGTGGCAACACAGCCAAGCAACGAATCGGATATCTTCGTGATTTATCGTATACCAGTCGGATCCGTAGTCGTGGCCATTAATTACGTCCATATTATCGGCTCTAAGCGATATTTCTAATGATCAGGACCAATTCTGCCGCCGTTATCTCTTGTAAATAATTAGCCGACCATCGGTCACGGACGACTTGGCAACAATGCCACCGGTAGCAAATTGCTAAAATTAATGTTTGACCAGTTGATTAAATTGCACAACTGATGTTATTGTGAGGGTGCATTTCAAGATAGCGGGTATTTATTGGGAAATTCCGAAAATAGTCCAGATTGTTGTTTATTCGACATTTTTTTTAAACTGATAATTGTATTATGATTACGACACTTTTAAATCATAAATTTTTAATGGATTGTGCGACGTGAAATCGGTAACAATCGTTATAAAGTTTGTTTGAAGGTAGTAGACGATGAAGTATTATTAAAAAAATTACGTTGTGAAACGAAATACTAAAATCATAAAAACTTCAGTGGGCGGGAAACCCACTCACACGGGGCAATAGCTTAACCACCGATCAAATCATTTAAACTCCATAGAACAAGGTACAATTCCAACCCGTTATGACAGAGCATCTAACATTTTCAATAATCCGAAATTAATTTGAAATATCAAAAAAGATTTAAAACAGAATGGTTATCCTGATACCATCATACTTAAAACTAGTACAGAAACGAAAGAGGAGCAAGCAATTCTTATGATACCTTATGTTAAGGGGATTTCTGAAAAGATTAGAAGGATAACAAACCACTATAATATTAAAACAGCTTTTAAATCCGTTCGTTTGATTGAAACCAAGAAACCAGTATTACATTTCATTATTAATATCAAAATACATTTCTGCGAAAGTTTTAGCAAAATAAATAATTATTGTATCATCTGCAAAGAATATATTGCCCTTTTACAATCCGTTTTTTTCTAATTTTACAGCAATTTTTTTAAAGAACCGAAAAAAAAATAAACATCGTTTTTAATATTCTCCCTAAATAAGTTTTTTTAACATATGTTTCTGTAGTACATTAACTTAAGAAGAATGCTTGTTTTTGGAGACTCCATTCAGACAGTTGCTTGATTACCGTTGATCATTGACTAGCTATATAGACTATTTTGAATTTGTAAAATTAAATAAAATTGTCCCCTTAAAACGCAAAAATAAAAGTAGAAACGTCTTTTACGAGCCATTTCCCTTCAGTTAATCCAAGCTTCACGATAATCACTACCCTTACTCGTAAGACCCCTCTAATTCAGCATAATTTCTCCGCAATAGTAAAAAGGCAAATCTGCATACGTATGACCGTCAGCGTCGATGTCTTATCTTTATTTAGGCGGTCGCTTTTTGTGGCTTCGCCTCTCGAATCATTAAAAAGAAAGAATGGGATTTAAGAAGTCTTTTGTGGTAATTGACCCAGTTTTAGGAAGACAAAATTGTGCAATTTGATTAAATCAAAATAGGTTTCAAGGCGATTTTAAAAGTTTAGCCAATAAAAAAGTGCATTTGTGATTAATTCACGATACTTTGTAGGATGATGAATGTGAACATTTTTAAATATTACTTTACAGTTGCTTCCAAGCTATATTTAATAGTTATTTACACTACACGGGAGGCAGGTGATACTTACCAGCCGAGGACATAGTTTGCGCCCGAGCTATAGCGAGGGCTTGCAAAATAGTCCGAGACTGGTCAATAATACTGCCTCCCGAGTTTTGTATTATATTTTTTCTACTCCAGTTCCCTCAATCAAAATAGGTTTTATGGCGATTTTAAAAGTTTAGCCAATAAAAAAGTGCATTTGTGATTAATTCACGATACTTTGTAGGATGATGAATGTGAACATTTTTAAATATTACTTTACAGTTGCTTCCAAGCTATATTTAATAGTTATTTACACTACACGGGAGGCAGGTGATACTTACCAGCCGAGGACATAGTTTGCGCCCGAGCTATAGCGAGGGCTTGCAAAATAGTCCGAGACTGGTCAATAATACTGCCTCCCGAGTTTTGTATTATATTTTTTCTACTCCAGTTCCCTCAAATAAAAAAAAAATGTTTTTTAATTTTATAATTTGAGCTATCCAACTGAAATACCCTGTATGTATGACAGGTTTCCTAGTGTTGACACGTTGATTGCTATGGAATTTATAATGTTCATAATCAAACAAACGTTCTGTCAGAGTCAGTTTTTTTAAGAAATCGAAAAAATGGATATCGATGCAGTTGCGAATGCAGCTTGCGCTGCTCTATTACCTCAGAAATCGAAGGAACGGTACAGTCGGTGTTACAAGGACTTCAAGGATTGGTGCAATATTAATGCAAGTGATGAAAGAGTCACCGAGAATTCTATGCTGGCGTACTTTGTACTTCCCTAGGGAGGTAAGTATTTACTTACCTCCCTAGGGAGCTAAAACGTACTTACCTCCCTAGGGAGGTAAAACGTACTTACTTCCCTTAAATCAGTATCAAAATGAAGTACTTACCGAGTAAGGAGTAGAAAAATGTATTATACTTGTAAGTCATGTTTAAACGTATTATATGCAAGGAGTCCATCTCTGGAATACAGAAACACAAGTAAATTCCGTGAATATAATTAGTCCATATACATTAGGGTGGCCCCCATTTTGCGACTTTTGTTTTCTGCGGTATCGCCCTTTTAAAATGTTGTAAATGTCAAGAAAATGGCGTACGCGAAATTTCAAGTCATTTAATTAATCCAAATTGGTGCCGCCGATGGAACAAAATACAAATGTTTTTAGATTTTAAAACTTTTATTATCATAACTACCGCTGACCTGACTACATAGAAACAGAGTACATTATAGAAGTATTATAGGTATAATATATCAATAAATTGTTCCTAAGAACTAACCCTATTATGTATTTACACAAATAGTTTTTTTTAAATTTATTTTAACATCACTTTTAGAAAGTTTCCGTAAGTGTCGTCTTACTGACCTCTTTAAATGTTTTTTTATATTCGTTTACAATTTGCAGTATACATTGACGTTGTTCTTTATCTTTTGTTAATATTTTATTATATTCGTCTATGAGTTTAATACCCCTTTCTGCTGTATCATTGACTACTTTAAGCTTTTTCACTACATTAAATTTATTTATGTACTCATCATTACTTTCCCAGTTTTTTGGATTATCTTTTAAAAAATTTGTGGATAACCCTAACTTTTCAAAAAATCTAAGAATATTTTAAGACATAAATTCCCAAAATTCTTTATGTTCTATTTCGTGTATATTACCTAATTGAACTCGTTTTCACCTCCTTCTAGTGAGCCTTCTTTTTCTAGAGCCTTTATCATATTTCTTTTATATTCAACAGGGGTTTCGTTATTAAAGAACGATACTGCTTCAGCTTCAGATATCTGTTGATCAATATTTTTATATTTAATAAGATTTTTTGCAAATTAAAGATCTTGATATGGAGCTTTGTGATTCATCTCTTTTTAACACGCCCCAAGTTTATTTTGTATTCATTTCTTTACACAGACGCCTGGTAGGTTCAAGCTGACTAGTACTGTATGGCAACACCGGCCAAACACAAGTGTATCATTTTCGCTTAGCGTCACGTGACTATCGGTCAGCACTCGGCCGCTACGCAATCTGGCCTGTGACAGATGACACGCCGGAGGCCGATAACTGAACGGGGCTTACCTAATAATTTACTGCCCAGATATTTATTGGGCGTTTCATAAATTAAGATGTGTCGGTGATATGGATATCTACTAATGTTTATTATAAATGCACAGCACATACGCAAATTAATCTACCAGATACATTATTTAAAACAGAGGGGACTTAATCGACCTGCCGGAGAGTGCAGACTATCTATAGAAAATAGTAATGTTAAAAACCTATAAACGTTTTAGAAAAATAATAGATTTTGGGCTTCTCCGATTGTTTAACTTTCACTTGATGTCCCATATACCATAGGTTTGCAAACAGAGATTTATTTGCCCACCGTAAAAGTACTTTTACTTATAAACTTTTAATTTAATTTGTTCCTCCTAATGCCTGTACATGTTCCTTGCTATGCCATATGGAATCTCAGTCAAATGATCTTCGAGAACTCGCTACTACTAGGTGGTACTATACACGCGACACTGTCCTACTTTGACATGCCTGTTTAAACACCCATTGAACTAATGGCAGCACAGACACAATGCACGTGACAGCGTGAAAAAAAATAGAAAATGCGAATCGTAATCGACTACGTAATGAAAAAGTATTAGGAAGTGTAAATCATAATCCAATAAGTACTAAGAAAACCTATTTAAAATTGTTCTCTCAGGTTTTAAATTAGATTATAAGGTAATTAACCTTTAATTTAAATAATAAAGTATATTGATCGTATATATATAAACAGCTTTAAAAATAAGTCCATTTTTATAGAGAAGTCGTGTTTTAATAAACTTCCGAATAAGATTAAATCTCGTTATTTTATCGTGCTTTTAAAAGCTTCAGTTACTTACTTCGTTACGCTTCATTTTATATAATTTACTAGCATCTAAAAGGATTTTTATAAGTTTTAACGCCTACAAATATTTTTAGGTTTTTCCCTTTTTATTATTTGCGTTAATAAATATTTCCTTAGTTCAGTAATTTTTTATTGACTATATACAGTGTGCCCAGTAAAGTCCGCATCATATGGGATGTCATCAAGTTCTGCTTTAATCGAGATGAAAATTAAGCAAAAAAATAGTAGTCATGTGATTCGCATTATCTGTCAAATTTTAATTTTTTCCAAGAAATATTTCAAAAGTGGGGTTATTTCTGAAAGTGTTGAAAAAGTTATTAGAAAAAGTTTTTTTTAAATGCAGTTTCTAGCCCACATGCAGCTTCAGAAGATAATTTTGATTTTTTACCAATATTTTGTAAATTGTACCACTTTTGCAAAATAAGACTCGGCGCAACCTACATAAAACTTCTTAGTTTTGATAATGCTCTATTTCAGATACATTTTCTTTAAAGTAGCGCATTATTTTTCTACAAAATCAAAATTGGGCTATTAAAATTTGGTCGCATGTGATGCAAAGTGTATTTGCTTTTGATCCTGTATAAGGTAACTTCATAAAATAAGTATTTTTGAAAACGTAGTTTGTGTCTGAAAGTAAAAAATAGAAATTAAAATAAAGGAGTTTTAAATTAAATCGTTGAAAATAAATAAACTTTACGTTAAGTTAAACTAAAATTTATTTTTCACTTAATGACCACTTTACTGATGACACTGTGTTCTTTTTTGTCTTAATATTAAGGTGTATTACTTTCAGACACAAACTACGTTTTCAAAAATACTTATTTAATGAAGTTACCTTGTACAGGGTCAAAAACAAATCAACTTTGCATAACATGCGACCAAATTTTAATAGCCCAATTTTGATTTTGTAGAAAAACACATATTTAATATGGCGCTGCTTTAAAAAAAATGTATCTGAATAGAGCATTGTCAAAACTAAGAAGTTTTATGTAGGTTGCGTTAAGTCTTATTTTGCAAAAGTGGTGCAATTTACAAAATATGGGTAAAAAATCAAAATTATCTAGGCAGCTGAAATTTTGCATGTGGGCTAGAAACTGAATTTAAAAAAAACTTTTTCCAATAACTTTTTTCAATATTTTCAGAAATAACCCCACTTTTGAATTATTTTGGAAAAAATTAAAATTTTACAGATAATGCGAATTACGTGACTACTATTTTTTGCTTAATTTTCATCTCGATCGAAGCAGAACTTGATGCCAAAGTCAAATTTCGAATAAAGTTATTTATAAAAAAAATCCCATATGAAGCGGACTTTACTGGTCACACTGTATGTATTTGTATTAGTAATTTTAATCACAAACGAATAATAAAGAAATTCAGCCATGAGAACCTCCAAGGTTCAAGGTATTTATCCAGATCAGCATCAGATCATCGTCCCTACGTGAGTCGCTGTTTGCAGTGTCTGTATCGACGTCTCTAATGCATGCTGCAACACTGACTAAACGAACTAAAAAAGTATGTTACAAATTATAGTAAAAAAAAACCAACTATGCAAAAATTCCTTAGAGAAGAAAAACAACCAGCCCACAGTTCTTTGACCAAAAAGTGGTTTCCGATATTATAAAAGACTTCACTTCGGACATTTCTTTGTGGCCGATCGGATCCTTCACAATCGCATTTATAAAAGCCTTTGCTCATCTTTTGGATTAACTCGTCCAGGCGATCCCCGCATTATATTGGGCGTATATTTTAAGAAGGTTACATAACGATGGAAAATTTAGTCTCCACTCGTTGGACTCGATTCGTCGATATGAAAGTGAAAAGGTTTATCCAATAATAGATAAAGCCAAATGAAAAAGAAATATTTATTCATGTTCGAAGAGATGCTTAATTTATAAAATAAATTACCAAGATTAAAACAGTCTTTTGCCGCGTTTCTGTGCTTGGTATGGACTTACTTACCTTCAAGGCTGCCTTATGTAGATAGTAATTAGCAAAATAAATGTGCCGCGAGGCCGTTTGGTGTCGCTTTGAACCAAACTTTCTAATAATTACTTTTCTAAACATTATGGTCTGGATAAACAATTTCTTTTTTTTCATCAGAATAAGGCCACATGCATTTACTCGGTCTAGTCTTGCCTGAAATAACAAAGGCGTCAAATTCTCTCGACCTGCTGAATAACAAGTTAAAATTCTGTATCATTCTTATGTTCCCCTGTATTATAAATTAGTTTGTTGCATCTGGCAGATAAAACAGTTGATGTGGTATCTTTTTTGTTTGCTTTGTTTCCTTCGCTTGCTTTTTGTGCTGGGTATAACATCGGCAATTATCGGCGAATACGATTGTAAATTTAGTTGGACAAATTTAGAAAAATGTTTTACAGGTTAATTGGGTAACGCTATCTCTAGTATCTCTCTTACAAAAGTTTATTTTGGTTGTGATTTTTATAATTTTTACATATTATATCCAAAATTTATAAATTATAATAGTCTAATATGATGAGAAAAGGAACCAGTACTCTGTTGATGTTTTTACAAATGTCAGGGGTGCATTAGATACAGGGTGTCAGACAATAGGGTTTAATGGATTTCTCCTTTAAAATAAAAATAGAAAATACTGAAAAATTGAACAATTGGACATCTTGTTGCCAGAACGAATTAAATATTTGGTTTGAGCAGGATGGTGCCCTCGTTCTTTTTGGATTACCAGTGTATAATCTTTTAAACCAAATATTTAGATAGGAAAGGCGAAATTGAGTGGCCTACCAGATCCTCAGACTTTACCACTTTGGACTTTCATTTATGGAGTGATTTAAAGAATATATTTACACAAATAGGTTTAAAGTCTGGTATTAATAAAATACGCGATAATCGATGGAATAGTTTTAGTAACGTCTTAGATATGAAATATATATTTTCAAAATTTATTTTTAGTGGTTTTTATTTTTTAGACACCCCATATCCATTTTTATAAATTGGAAAAACAATTACTACCAAAATTTTAGCCCAAACCAAAATACACATAGTGGAAAGACCTATATTACCGCCCACACCTATACTAAAAAAGTATACTTCCTGAATTTTAAATTGAGTATCGAATATCAAAAAAACATAAAAGCTGTTTTTGCTTGTTTGCAATATCCTTTTGTATCTTGCCAAACGGAAATTGACTAATGGTTTTCTTTTACCATGTATTGGATTACTTACGATATAAAGAAAGTGTCAAATTATATGACATGTAATAAAATAACAAGGTATAGTTAGATCCAGCTAGATAACATATGAATGGTACAGCGAAAGAAGGCCCATATTTTGAACATTTAAAAATATATACAAAAATAAAAAAATTTAATTTCCATCATTTTCTTTTACGCACTTTCACTAAAAAAATATTCCTAGATGCTCTATGATTACTAGTTGCTGAGATATAGTCAGTGGCCATTCTTAGTTGACCACACGATGTTTAAATTTTTTTTGATATGCACTTTGTTAGACTCTTCACAATGCCGTATACTATGACTCACATTTTCTAAAATTATTTTTATTATAATAATTGTAGTAATAGTATTGGTGGGAGCCTGTAAAAATATGAATGTATTGCAAATAAGTAAAATATTTTATAATTTAATTTTCTTAAATACAACAAATTAAGTTAATTGATACAGTAAGGAATATGTTCAATATTATCAATCAGGAAATTACAGACTGTATATAAATATAATTTTCTTAACCAAACCTCTTTGAAATGGCTCTTTTATCTGACGGGTCAATTTTAATCCGCGAAGATTGCCCATTAAGGATCGTCAGGCCCGCCTGGTCGTTTGCCTTATCTGTTCCGCAATAGTCACAGAAATACACACGCCATTTTGTGCCGTATGACGTCATTTTAAAGACGATAAAATCCCAAACTTAGTATCTCGTGTCCTTTTAGTTCTTTGATATGCGACGGCTGGGTTTTTATAGCCCTAATACAGGAAAGCTTAAAAATAGAGTTATTTCCTTATTATTTTAAACTTTATTACCGTACAGCTCGTAACACCGAGGGTGTTTAATGTCGTTCTTCCTAAAATTATAAAAAGTAAAATATACAAAAAGTAAATAATAATGTAAACTTGTTTGTCTACAAAAGAACGTTTCATGAGGTGTCTTATCAAATTTCTAAATAAAACAAAAGATGAGTTAATTCTGGACTAAAGACGTCTTATACCGTGTGAGCAAAAATTATTTGCATCAAAGAGGGCTTGGATTAAAAAACGTAGGGCTTGGTTTAGATCAGAATGATATGGGGACGATATATCTTACCAAATCTAGGTTAAAATTTTGTCAAATTCATATTATGACATGATATGCCAAACTAATGAGTAATAAAATAAGTAGACAAATACAAATTTATTTTTTTGTTCACAAAATTAACAAAGTAAGAATATACAGAAAGAAAAAGAAAAATAATTACATAAATTGCTGAAATTGGCCACCGCCATGCTCTAAGCATAAATTTACACGTCTCTTCATATTTTCGAAAGTGTTAACCAGCATCCCTGGAGAAATGTTACCACATTCTTGGATAATCCTTTCTTGTAATTGTTCTAAATTTGCAACTGGTGTTTTAAAAATAGTGTTCTTTAAATGAGGAAAAACGAAGTAATCCATAACCGTTAAACAAGATGACCTAGGTAGGAATTCAATGTTTGATCGAAAACTGATCAATCTGTCGTCGAAAAAATTGCGTAAGTAGTTAATTGTTTCGGCGGCTGTATGGGCGGTTGCGTCTGCGTCTTTCAAAATCTGCGGCTTGTATTTCTTGGAATACTTGTACTTTATAAGGAAATAAATTTAGCTGCTTCCTAAGAATAGTCCTGCATGTTCCATAAGATCTTCCCACTTCTTGGGATAGGCGTGTTATACAATTTTTTGGCGTATTTTGCATTATTTCACGAACGTTTGCAACAAGTTCTTCTGTTCTTACAGATGGTCTTTCCGCTCCTTTTTTTTGTTGTATAGAATCTGTTTCCCTAAACACAACCACGGTTCTTTTCAGGTAATGATAAAAATCCCCAGCAATAAAAGCAACGTTAGGAAAAGGTTTGTGAAAATCGTCCATGCACAAACCCGGATTGTATTGCCACTCACCATTTACTCTAACCCCGTTTCGAAAATACTCTTCGATCGTGAATGTTTTGTGCTGTTCCGTAAAACTCTGACTGTCAAAGATGACGGACTAAAAAAAACACAAAACCACCTGCAAAAAACAAATTTTAAGTATTCAGACCCCTAACCGCATTGACGCAAAAAAAACAATTACCACGCTTAGTACAGCGGTTTCCGTTGCTAACTAGGAATGGCCGACGCGTGAAAAAGAAAAGCGACGTTGCTGCTATCATTCTAGATTTGTCATCATTAACTAAAATAAGTAGGTACTTAATACAAAGATCGGTTACTAAATACCACATATTTAGTTAATTTACCAACAAAACAAAAACGTGTTCTATCTACTACTACTTTTTTTAAATTATTTGCAATTATATTTGTAAAACATGTATTTTATTAATTTTAAGAATATAATAATATGTGACTTAACAGTAAGTTTGGCAACAGCTATTCTTTTTGATGTATGTGTTAAGTACGGCGGACCATACAGCTAACCAGACAAATTGTCAACCCTGGAATCTTTGATTGCTTTAAAATGTAAACAATCTGGTAGATGTATAAGGGATCTTTGGTCGGGACTAAGAAGCAGGTGGTCCAGCTCAAAAAATGTAGCCTTGTAGAGGATGGGCTTGACTTTACCTGCGTTATCACCTCTTGCTCTTGGATGTTATTGGTCAATACTCCTACTCTCTCTTGTTGCCGAGATCGTTTCTCTCGTCCACTCCTCAAACACTTCGTTTAAAACAGTCTTAAGACCACACATAAATAAACCCGACCCCGATTTCAATTAAAACATCCCAAGAAAAAGGCAATATTTAAATTCGTCCTTTGCTAGCGGAGCAATCTTTGAAGTTGGCGCCGAACTGAAGTTCGCCTCAATTAAAATGAAAAAGTTTTAAGGCCGATTCTCATTAGTAATGATACTTCCAAGCTTTGACTTTCGGAGTAATTTTGAGATTTCACGACACAAATTCTAACTAAAACGTTCGGATTATACGGAGGGTAAACAATATTTGCGTTTAAGGTTTATGGCTCTTTTTTCGGTTTAATTTAACGAATTTGTAATGTTTTTTGACTCGACTCTTGACAACGGGCTGATATTGATATGTATACAGGGTGTCCGGGAAAATGTGGAAAATCTCCCGGATATGAAAAAAACACGTGAAAAGAATACTACAAGTTCATATATATAAACTTCTTTCGTATCGGCCTCCTCTTCGGAGATATGGGCTCCCAAAGAGCTCCCATGGAATTAGGTTTTTGACACATAATTATTAGACCAACAGGTATATTTCAATTTTTTTTTCATAATAATATGATGTATACCAGGTAAGACCCTTCAAATTACTATCCCAGAAAGTGTTGCGAATTACTCACAGCTACAGGGACGGTCTAGCTGTGACACTAATGTGCCCATTTTTTTAACGCCCTGTATGATAAAAACTTTGGACAACGTTTTTTACATTTATTTAGCAGTGTGATACTCTTATACTCATCCCGTTGGATGGGAAGCTTTAATTGCAGCAGTAGCGTGGGGACATAAAATCTTAAAAAGTATAACAAAAATGAAATTTTTCATTTCGACTTGCTGATGTTATCGTACTCTTTTTTAAAGAAACCCATAATTCTTTAATCAAATCGTTCCTCAATCGGGTGGAAAGTATATTTTCCACAGTTTTAATTTCCTTTGTAATAAAGGAAAGCTTCACTTAGGCAGAGCGCAGCCAGTAAAATTTCCAGAAATAAGCTTCTTTAACTATATTTAGCTATATTACAAGTGACTTTCCGTCTTCCTCTATTCTTTTGCTTTTCGTCCCTCTAATTTGAAACGTAATGATATTGGTTGAAGCGGAAAATAATCTCTAGACGAGTCTGGAATAATTTTGTTTGTGTTAGTAAACTTTTGTGAAAGTATTGCTAATAATGGGTAACTCTATAATATGTTTTGTGGCAATTGGTATTGCAATAATTGGTATTTTACCTTTATTTAAATTAGATTAACAAAAAATACATTAAAATATTTAAGAGCAAGAATTCCCATCTCTTCGAAATGGGCTAAGTTTAAAGTTTAACTCCTGACAGTCGTCAGTAATAATACAAACCAACTACAGTGTCACCAGTAAAGTCCGCATCATATGGGAGTTTTTTTTATTAATAGCTTCATTCAAAATTTGACTTTGGCATCAAGTTCTGCTTCCATCGAGATGAAAATTAAGCAAAAAAATAGTAGTCACGTGATTCGCATTATCTGTCAAATTTTAATTTTAGTTATTAGAAAAAGTTTTTTAAATGCAGTTTGTAGCCCACATGCAAAATTTCAGCTGCATAAGATAATTTTGATTTTTTACCCATATTTTGTAAATTGCACCACTTTTGCAAAATAAGACTCAATGCAACCTACATAAAACTTCTCAGTTTTGACAAGGCTTTATTTCAGATACATTTTCATTAAAGTAGCGCCATATTAAATGTGTGTTTTTCTACAAAATCAAAATTGGGCTATTAAAATTTGGTCGCATGTAATGCAAAGTTTATTTGTTTTTGACCCTGTATAAGGTTTGTGTCTGACACAAACTACGTTTTCAAAAATACTTATTTTATGAAGTTACCTTATACAGGGTCAAAAACAAATAAACTTTGCATCACATGCGAGCAAATTTTAATAGCAATTTTGATTTTGTAGAAAAACACACATTTAATATGGCGCGGCGCTACTTTAAAGAAAATGTATCTGAAATAAAGCCTTGTCAAAACTGAGAAGTTTTTTATATGTTGCGTTGAGTCTTATTTTGCAAAAGTGGTGCAATTTACAAAATATAGGTAAAAAATCAAAACTATCTTATGCAGCTGAAATTTTGCATGTGGGCTAGAAACTGCATTTAAAATAACTTTTTTCGATATTTTCAGAAATAACCCCACTTTTAAATTATTTTTTGGAAAAAATTAAAAGTTGACAGATCACGTGACTACTATTTTTTTGCTTAATTTTCATCTCGATCGAAGCAGAACTTGATGCCAAAGTCAAATTTCGAATAAAGCTATTAATAAAAAAAAATCCATCATGATGCGGACTTTACTGGTGATACTGTATATAGTCGAGAATCAATTAGGTATGCTCCCATTTTTGTCATTCATTAATCGATGTTAATATTAACACTATAGTCTGGTAATTATTCGGCAAAACTGGGTCCATATTTCCCCGTCGAATTTATATTCATGAGACGGAATGACGTTACGTGTACTTGCGTGTTGTAGCGTAAATCATGTTTAAATCTCATTTTATTAATTGATGACCGGTTTAAATGCGCCCTCTGAAATTTGCCGCGTTGCCGCAGTTCACTCATATTTTAATAGTTTAAGAGATACCGGTGCTTTTTGAGCTGTGGCATAAAATCAGCCTTTCAACCTACTTTTTAAAATGGGAACAGTAAATGGGTAACTTAAACTACGAGTACGTTTAGCTTCGTTTAAGTTTGATTTTTTATAGACACATTTAGAACATGTGACACAAAAGTTTTTGCGCCTTCTCGGTGGACGTCATAGGCACTCAACATACTATTTTCACATACTTTATTTAAATCAAATAAACTAAAAAAGCACCTGATAGTGGCATAAGTACCTGTTAAATAGTATCAGTGTACCTACCTATATTAGAGTGTATTTTTATTGTTTCTTCATCAAACAGTTGATTTTTGTGTGTATTTATATTACAGCTTTATTTTTTTCATAGTTATCTAATATTTACATTACCTAGTATGTATTTAATTTTTAATGACTTTTATTAATTTTATTCTAGTGTGTGTATAAAGTCTGGAAACGGCTTAATACAATTTACTGGCCGATTTAAACCAAATTTGGTACAGTTCTGTAAGAGGATCTAACGCACCGAATGACGATATTGGCGTTGTTGCCAGCTTTTTAGTTTGTCTGGAATTCGAACGAATTTTATATTTTTAAATATAACACCCAGTATATTTTTACATTTTTAAATTCCACATAAAAATATAATTATTTTTTATTAAATGCATTATTAGTCTATACTTCATAGTTTCCGAGATATTGACTCTCGAAAAGTGACATTTTTGAACTTTGACAGCTTATAACTTTCTAACAGTACGTCTTAGAGCAAAACGGCTTACATGTCCCTATCTTCAATTTTTATTATCTTCCCAAAAAAATCAACTTCCGGTTAAAGCGGATGTGACTCGAAAGCAGGAAATATAGTTGTTCCGGTTTAACTGGAAGTTGATTTTTTTGGGAAGATAATAAAAATTGAAGAAACTATGAAGTATAGACTAATAATGCATTTAAAAAAAAATAATTATAATTTTATGTGGAATTTAAAAATGTAAAAATATACTGGGTGTTATATTTAAAAATATAAAATTCGTTCGAATTCCAGACAAACTAAAAAGCTGGCAACAACGCCAATATCGTCATTCGGTGCGTTAGATCCTCTTACACAACTGTACCAAATTTGGTTTAAATCGGCCAGTAAATTGTGATGTTATTAAGCCGTTTCCAGACTTTATACACACACTGTATAAAATATAAATAGTACAGTGTGACCAGTAAAGTCCCCACCTTATTTTTTTCTTATTAATAGCTTAATTCGAAATTTGACTTTGGTATCAAGTTCTGCTTCAATCAAGATAAAAATTAAGAAAAAAAAATAGTAGTCACGTGATTCGCATTACCTATCTGTCAAATTTTAATTTTTTGCAAAAAATAATTCAAAAGTGGGGTTATTTCTGAAAATATCGATAAAAGTTTTCAAAATTTTTTTTAAATACAGTTTCTAGCCCACATGCAAAATTTCAGCTGCATAAGATAATTTTGAATTTTTTACCCACCAATACAATTTATTTTCCACCTAATGAACACTTTACTGATGACACTGATGTGTTCTTTTTTTTCTTAATATTAAGGTGTATTACTTGTAGACACAAACTACCTTTTCAAAAATACTTATTTTATGAAGTTACCTTATACAGGGTCAAAAATAAATCAACTTTGCATCACATGCGACCAAATTTTAATAGCCCAATTTTGATTTTGTAGATTAATATGGCGCTACTTTAATGAAAATGTATCTGAAATAAAGCATTGTCAAAACTAAGAAGTTTTATGTAGGTTGCGTTGAGTCTTATTTTGCAAAAATGGTGCAATTTACAAAATATGGGTAAAAAATCAAAATTATCTTATGCAGCTAAAATCTTGCATGTGGGCTTAGAAACTGCATTTAAAAAACTTTTTTTTAATAACTTTTTTCGGTACTTTCAGAAATAACCCCATTTTTGAATTATTTTTTGAAAATAATTAAAATTTTACAGATAATGCGAATCACGTGACTACTATTTTTTTGCTTCATTTTCATCCCGATCGAAGCAGAACTTGATGCCAAAGTCAAATTTCAAATTTCAAATAAAGTTATTTTAATAAAAAAAAACCGATATGATGCTGCCTTTACTGGTCACACTGTATATAAGAACTCTACTTAATTTTTCATTTTATTGATTATATTTAAATATTTTATAGAATATTTACAAAGATAATGTTTTTTAAATACTATTTATAAATAACCAGTAATTTAAAAGAGGGATTTGAACGGGCCGCCAATTTGTACCGTGGCGCTATTGTGGTAGAGTGACGAACTGATCCGTTCCATTTCTTGTTTCCTTGCTTTTCTACGTACTTAACATTTCTAATTGTTATATATTTTTTGTGCTACACCTATTGTTACAAAAGTGCACCAGTGTACACCAATAATAGCCTTAACTGCATGATAACAATGAATCCTTGTGTTATAGATGGAAGTAAAACAGAAAGTGGGTATTAATTAAAGCAGATGAAATTAAATATGGCCGTTACCCAGCTGGCTTGATTTGTTTGAGATAAACATGGAGAAGATGATCACAATGGTCAATTGTCCGCGGTTGCCGTTGCTCGCTGCAGTCCACTACTCGACTAAAGTAAACAGGGATGCATTGTTTCGCTTCGGCAACAATGAAGTGGATAATATGAGATTTCTCACTAATGTGATACTTAAGTTCATATACAAATTTGTGGCGAACAACATTGCTTTGATTGACAAAGAATGTCATACTATAAACGTTTGTTGAATATCTATTCGATAACGTTGTAAAAATATGTTTGTCCCTCTCCCTAAGTGTAAAAAAACAATATTTGGCCACCTTAAATTTTGCATTATGTATTGATAGCTTTATGTTTCTTCTTGTATGATATTTTCTAACTACATTATTTTTATAAAGGCCTAGCCTGTACACGTAAGATAAACAGCCATGCCACTAATATCTCAATGTTGGGAGGTGACTAATGTTTTGATATACCTCTACATCATGCAACATTGTGAATATAATGTCCAAGTAATATTAGCTAGGTATTGATAATATGTGGAAGGGTGTTTATACGCAATATGATTTAGATGATTTTAGCCAAGTAGATACAAATCGTAATTACAGTAGGTATAGAAAAGTTCAAAGATATATCATAGCGTTTATTTAATACGCATTGACCTAAAGATTTTCAATGTTCTAATTATAACTAAATGTTGTTCATAATTCTTGCAATTTTAGAATTTTCGTCAATCAAATTAAGTACATGGGCCACGTTTTAGATTTCTAATTAAAAATATTTTTAAAACATAAAGTATATAAATTATGTTCGAAATCACACTCTACATAATTCGGCCAAAAAGGCAAAGCCAGTTTATTTGACTTAATCAGTGATAGATATTTTTGTTTTCTCTATATAATTAGAAGATTTTAATGTATTTTATTGTATGCCTATCATGATTTTACGCCTAATATTCAAAATATCTTTCATATTTTCATTAGATTATATTGTATTTGAAAATTTATATTGTTAATATATTAAAATAATTTGAATAGAATTACCAATTTCAATTGATTAAATTAAATGAGTGATAATCATATTTTATTGTATTGTGATAATGGAATTAAAAATAAAGCCACAATGAAACCGTACTAACTAAATATAATATATTTTAGCAAAAAAATATTTATTTATTATATGCACTACATACCAACCTTATTTGCTTAATCATTTCATAAGTTTTTAGGATTGAACTAAATTAGACTTAGATACCGAATACCTATATTAGTTTCATCATTTAATTAAAGTTTGTAGAAAAGCCAATATTCTATCTTAAAAGAATGCACTGAAAAAAAAGCCTTGTATTCCTTATAAGAATTCACATATTCTTTATGCAACTGTTTCATATCTACGATATATGACAGCAACGCACTTTCCTACTATAAGACAACGAAAATTGCTAGACCGTTGTGTAGTGATAATCTCACGGTAATTTAGCCAATAGAAAATAAGATGCTACCATAGAATGGTTTATATCCATTGTTGCTCTGAATACTCACAATAATTATCAAGTTCTATTGGGGTTGTAATCAAGTTTTATATACTGTATTAGTTCCGACTGGCAGTTGTAATAAAACTTCACATTAATCATAATAATATTTGATTTTGCTATAGTAAATAAAGCTTGTACTTATCACTAAAAATCAGTACAACTGCGCAACAAATACGTTAAAACTAATAAAACGGCGCGCGGCGATTGCCGATCGCTACGAACCCCCACCAACATCTTGGTGGAACTTTTTTTTTTGGTGAAGCTTAGCTTAGCTCTGCTATTGATTATTTGTTAAATAAAAGTGGCACATTAGCACTGACATTTTGAATTACAATCTATTGATAATACATCCCAATAATAAAATTTTCCTACAGTGTCACAAACATTTCCTAGAAACAATTAAAATGAAGTCCTAAAAGCATAAAATTTGCAAATACGAGATCAGATATGTACTTAGTAACGTCGTCCAATTATAAGCGTTAAATAGAAAAGAAGAGGAGACAGACTCGAAATATCATTCAGGTAGATGCCAGAGGGTCAATCTTCGGCTGCTCACGAACTCCGCCGGATTAAGACAGCCACAGGTATATTTCAAAAATTGGCCTGTATGGAGTACCCATAAACTCCGCCGTAGTGGTAATTAGGGGTTGTTCCAGGTAATTGTACAAATCGATTAAGTTTCTTGATGTAGGTAAAATAATTAGATTTTATATATTTATTTATATTAGTATTAGGTAGTTATATTCCCAAACAGATAAAATAGCCTAATTCATAAAGTTCGTCACATTGACAGAGAATTATTAGTTTATTCGTTTTAGTGGAGTAGGAAGGTATATTTTTGAAAAAGTGAAAATAATGGAAGTGATCACCGGTCAACGTGGAAATAAGTTAATAGTAGAAGATGAATACAAGTTTCATAGAGCCGAAGAGACTTCGTTTGGACTAAAATGGAAATGCGTCCAAAAAAAGTGCAATTCTAAAATTTATGTTGACGATGAACTTACAACCATATTCAAAAAGGATGGGTCTCATAACCACCCGCCGCCTAAACATCTAAGTAGGCAACATATATCCAACAGCATTAAAAGAAAAGCTGTGGTAAACATAAGCGAGAGGCCACTCAAACTAATTAGAAGGGAAATAACGTCAAATAACATTGATGAATTGACAACAAGAGATGTTACATACATAAGAAATAATATGTATAATGCTCGAAAATCTGTCTTCCCTGCTCTGCCAAAATCTGTTGAAAAAATCCAAGAATATTTGAAAAATGCTAATATAACAACGATAAAAAACGAACCATTTTTAATGGAGAATGACGAAGTTAACAAGATTGTGATATTCTCATGTGCAACTAATCTCCAGTTTTTAAGTAACTCAGAAAACATCTTCGTTGATGGAACTTTTGATTACTGCCCAAAACTGTTTCTTTAGTTTTTCACTATACACGGCTTATAAAACTCTCACTATATTCCATTGGTGTTTTGTTTATTGCCTGATAAAAAGTTGACAACGTATATGCAAGCATTCAAAGCAATTGCCGCAAGGTGTCAGAGTTTAAACTTAATTTTCCAACCCAAGGAAATCGTTGCCGACTTTGAAAACGCCATCCATGATGCAGCAAGGAACGTTTTTCCAAATGTCCGGATTACAGGATGCCGATTCCATTTGTGTCAAAGTTTCTGGAGAAGAATTCAAAAGTTGGGATTAGTGAATGACTATAAAAATAAATCATCTAAAGTTGGTGAATGGCTACGGTGGACCTTTGGTTTAACAATGCTCGAACCAACCGTTAGTGACTGTTTTGTGTTTAGTCTTATGTCTGTGATTCCTACTAACCAAAAACTAATTAAGTTTGCTGAGTATTTGACGGACAATTATATTAATAATAATAATAATAATAATTGTTTTTATTGTGGAAAATAGTAAAATACATTGAATCATTAAGGCAAAAAGATATATAAAAAAAGAGTTATACAATTTTCCCACAAGGGCAGAGTTCGCACTCATCTGTCTAAACAGTGAGCAGCGCTTTTACACTCATTCTATTGATGAGTATAGTTTATTTCCTCCATCTATCTGGGCAAGTGCTACAGAAACTGAACGCACTACAAATGCTTGGGAGTCCTTTCATAGTAAATTCAACTCATATTTTTATAATGCCCATCCAAACATTTTTCTTTTTATTGATATTTTAAAAAATATTCAGATAGATACATACGTAAAAATGAATAGTGTTAAAATACCCCACGAAATAAAAAATAAATTATATTTAAGGAAGAAATTATTTTTTAAAGACAAAATAACCTTGTACAAATCCAAAACGATAACGAAATTTGAGTTTGTGAAATTAGTTTCATATTATTTAAAGAAATAATGTTTAAATTATAAGCTTTAGGATATTAAGATAGTTTAATATTAAGTGTACAGTTTTAGACAGGGTTTAATAAAAAATTGAAATGAAGTTTTATGGTTTTATTTACTATAGGTATTACGCATAATTATGATGCGGCGGAGTTTGTGTATGAGATTCTTGAAGTTGCCGGCGGAGTTTATGTATAGTAAATATGACTGGTCAATTAGACCGGCGGAGTTTAGGAACAGCCCAATCTTCAGCCCCTATCCGTGCGATTGGTCGATTTGTCTTGTGACGTAGAGTGTTATCAGAGAGCGTACATAGCTTGTCTGAAACGCTCTATATAAAAGTCATTTCGAAAGTGTAAAGTGGTTTTAAACATATCAACGAATTTAATCATAATTAGAATCAATTTATTCCGAAAAATTCTAGGTTAGCCCTCGAACTATGGCACATTATACACGTAAAGGTAAACTATATCAGAGTTATCGTACAGTCTAATTAATTATCCACATAACAAAACAAATTACCTTAGGGCACATTAACTATTAGTATACAAAATGATACAGGAATTATCTGATCGATTGAGCATATTATTATCCTTTGTGCATTGCGTCATCAGAATTACGAGTTGATGTAAATGAAACTCTTAAGAGAATTGAAATATATAGTAACTTTTATTGTTTATTAAATGTATTTGAATTGATTTGTTCCTTATAATGACTATAATTCGATTAGAACTCCACAAGATTTAGATGAAGGAAATGTTTCTGTTACAATGATAAACCGTTAATCATTTAATTGAAAAAAAAATTATTTGAATATTGATACACTATAATATAACATTCAACCTTTGATCTGACATTGACCGAAACTCAATTCCTTGCCTCCCATGCAAATGGATCTACATTTTGACCACGAATACCTTAACGTTACGGAGGTTCATTATGGATTCGTCTTGGATGTATAACTTTCCAAATGCCGAAACAGATATGGTTAGTTTTGATGAGAATACGTATCAAATTTGGACTTTCCAGGCAGTGGGCAAAGGATAATAATCAAGTTTGTATATCTGTATTTCCCTTGCAACTGAGTGAAAGTTTAATATTATTAATAACGAAATTTGATCTTTATATATAATATACAGCATTGTAATAAAGTTTAAGTTTTACAATTATTTAGATTATAATATACAAGTATGTAGGTAAATATCTGGCATTTTTAAATGTTCAACATATTAACTTTTAAACAACAAATAAACTATATGCAATTTTGAAGCATTGTCGTATTTTTCGATCTTAAACTTGCCAATTATGATTTAAATTAATTATACAGAAGAACATAAATCAATATTTAAAGAAGGCAGCTTAACAATAATTTCAGTATGTATATATCCAAGTAGAAAAGCGTTTGATTTTTTTGACACCGAAGTTGGTTCTCCGGAAAAGCTTCTACTTTTGTAGACTTAAATTTTAATTAAGAGGGTGGAAACTTTAAGACGTGTTCTTCATCATGAAAAATCTTTGTTTTTAATAAATTTTCCTTTTTACACTAATAGATCCGTTATATTAGTACACTCCGCAGAGTTCTTGGAATAAGTCATTTTAATTAATATTTACAAAAAGCTTTAATTTGACTCAAATTTAAAAAAGCAATTCTCCTTAAGCCGCAAGAATTAAATCCAAGGAAGTCAGAAAGTAGAAATTAAATTTGCGGAAAAAACTTTCGAATTGTGAACGCGTAATGAAGGAAATATTATTTTCTACTCTCTAGTAATAAAAATATAAAGCCTCGTGTTTTTAATAAATCAAAAAGTGTTCTAAGTAATTAAAATAGCGCTTTGAAAACAGCAGCGATTTTCTATTTGTATTTTCGACAGAGTTTTTTAACATAAAAGATTTTTAAATTATTAAAAAAAGGCTGGCAATAACTGCGCTTTGTCATTGTTAAAAGGGTTGTTACAATTTTTAATTCCATATCTTTGTTTCTTTTATAAGATAAAAATAATTGACATTGGGATTTTGGTAAAGTACAGTTGTATTCATGAAAAAAGGGTACAAGAATTAGAATGCGTAAAACCGGCTTGTCTAAATGATTGTTTATTAGAGGTTATCACACGTCATAGATTATAAAAAATGCAAAGCATTGGCGTCGGTGTAATTAATTTTGAAACTGAATGGTGGTAACGTTTGATAAACTTTGACAGAAGAACATTAAAATGTCTACGTCAGTTGTCTGAAGTTGAAAAGGCTCAAATTGTATCAAGAATCGAAGAAGGATGGATAATCCGTGCTGTAGCGCAGTTGTATAATAGAAATAAAAAATCTATATTGAAAATTAAGCAACGCTAGGAACAAGAAGGTTCCCTTAAGAGGAAAATTGGTTCAGGTCGTCCCAAACGTTCCAACCCTGAACAGGATGCTGCTTTTTTGGGATATTTAAGAAATAATCCATTTGCAACTGCAAAGTATGCTGTTATTGATACAGCATTTCCTGCCTCGCAACCTACCGCCAGCAGGGGAGTAAAGAAATCTGAACAAAAATGTCGCCCAGCTGCGAAAAAAAAATTTCTTACCGAAGAACAGCTACAATCAATGATTATTTCTGCTTTAAATTATATATACCGCTATCCTCAATTTTAAAACAGGTTCATTTTTACTGATGAAAAGGCGTTCCAGTCGACTTATAACGGGCAAATTCGTGTGTATCGTCCAAACAATACCAGGTTTGAAGAGCGATATACTAACCCTCCTCACTTGTATATAGACATGGTCGTTTCTCTGTAAATGTATGGGGCTGGATAAGCGTTCATGGACCTGGTGTTTGCTGGCGAATAGAGGGAAGATTTAATGCCGAAAATTACATTACCATCTGCTGAGCAAATATATCCCAATATTACTTTCATATTTCAACAGGATAATTGTCCAGTCCACACTGCCAATGCTGTAACCTACTGGATTCAAACCCACAATGTGGAAGTGCTGCCTTGGGTCGCTTATAGTCCTGATATCAATCCAATTGAAAATATTTGGAGTATAATCGCAAAAAAAAATATATAATCGAAATTTTAGGCCACAAAATGCAGAAGATTTATGGTAAATAATACATGCGTGCTGGGAAGAGCTTTATCTAAATATTGTATCAAATATAATTCAGTCAATTCCGAATAGACTGGCTCAAGTAATAGCAATACATATATAGGGATATATAACCAGATATTAGATTTTATTTATTCTTGCTAAACGTTTTTTGTTTGTATTGTAATTTTTATACAACTGTTAGGATATATTATAAAATTTAAAAAAATAATTTTTGTTATTCTATTGAACTAACGCCCAACGCCAATGCTTTGCATTTTTAATAACCTTTAACATGAGATAAGCCGGTTTTACGCAAATATGGTTAAGGTTTCCTCTCATTCTAATTCGTGTACGCTTAGTTTATGAATACAACTGTATCTTCTACAACTCTTAGTAGTGTAGTAGAATAAATAAGTTGTCTATTAGATAATAATAAAAAGGTACTTTTTCAAAAGTCCTACATTTTTTTGGACAATTAGGGGATTTTTGCTAACTGTTTGTAGTCTGCAAAATAGTACCCTTAGTTTATTATTTATTACACTTTTCTTTAGTTACTAAATATACTTTTTCTGCCTAATAAAATGCAATAAAATGAAAAGTTAAAATTACGAATACAGGCTATACTTATATATATATATATTTCCGTTTATTAACATGCAGGTTTTTAGAGTTTTCATTAGTAGTGGCAGACAAACTATTTAATGTGAAAGTTTGAAACCCCAATAAGTAGTTAGTAAACAAGCCTCTTGTAAAATAAATGTTCATTTTTAAAAGTATAATTTATCACTTATAATTACTGTACGCGAATGATTTTGATGCTAGTGTCCTTAAGTGTCCTTAAGCACAAGCGTTGGTAATTTTTTGGACCACGCCTAAATTTAGATTAATTATTACAACTTTATTACTCAAAATAGATTTTTCGAAAATCAACTTCCAAGACCGTAAAAACGGAGGTTGAAATTTTTATAGAAATTTCTGTATCTCAGTCTTTTGCCGTTTTTTCAAAATTCACTTAAGGGTGGAACAAGGAATGTAGCCTATTTTGAAGGGGTACCTATAGCTATAACATAATTTTAAGCTATTTTGCTAAAAATTGGTACTATGCTTACTATTTAATAAGTAAGCAAGTGTTTCGATATTTTGGGAAATTTTACCCCTAGGGGATAGAAATAGACGGAGTAAGTTTCTACCGCAATCGCTAGACAAAAAGATGTAAGTAAAAATATTTAGACAAATTCCTGGCTTGAAATAAATAAACATGTGTTTATTCATTAACGAAAATGTTGCCCCTGGGGGATGCCACGTTAAACCACCTTTTGTTTGTGTTTTGTTTTGCTTTGTAACACTTTTATTTTTTTTGACAAAATAAATAACAAATAAACCATAACTATTGTTAAGTCACAAAATGTCAGAACGTGAAACACTGAAGATTTTTTACCTTGAAAGGTAAAAAAAATTAATGATTTATCATTTCCGCTTATTTAAATAGAGATTTTTGAAAAACTTCTAACAGTCGCCATTTTGAAATAGCTTGACAGAATCGCACCAAAATGTATGAGCATACTGTACGAGATATTGGCTTTCAAATGATGTATTTCAAGCTGTATATTTCTATTAAAAAAAAAGATCGATGTCGTCATATCTTTGACCTATGTCTATAAAAAAAACAAACAAATAATGTCCAAATATGTGCATATATAAAATTAAATTGACGTGTCCTAGCGTTTTCTCCAAAAGTTACATGTTAAGGCTATATTAATTTTATTCCGGACTTTCTGGGCAACCCTATATATATCGTCTAGCGGAGATAGAACCGTGAAAATGTGGAAAATCGCTCGGACCCGTCGATTTTCCACATTTTCATTTTAAAGCAGAAAAATCGAGGTGGGAAGTTTTCAAATGAATGAATGTATATACATTTTGCATGTACTATTTTCATGAACAAAGCTAGAAGATAAATGACATTTTTATTGAATGTAAGAAAGCACCACCAAAGAAATTTGAGAATTTAGGAATAATATCGATATCTATTAAAGGTTCTATAGGGTAGTCATTAGTTAAAGATAATGTTTTTTTTAATTATGTTTTTTGTTCGAAGAAAAATCAATTAAGTATATAATTTTTTTCTGTATAATCATTTTATCGGAAAACACATTATTTTAAGTTGTTGGTAAATAGAATCATTATATTCTTATACGATAAATGTTTTCATGTAAGTGAAACCTATTAACCGAAAAACTAATGACTTTTCCATAGAAAATATAATATAGAGTGGTTTTATACGATTTTTTTTGTTAATCACAATAATTAAGAAGCATGCACCTTTGCAAGTTACAGTTTAAAAATGAAGTTAAAATATAAATTTATTTTTTAGGAAAATTGATTACCTATCCAGAAAATGAGAAGGTCCAAGTAAAACAACAAAACTTCAATAAACTCTAGTTTCTCACAGATACTGGGCAGAGAAGAATTATCACTGGTTGATAGAAAATCACACCCAGTATATGGAAAAGGTTAATGCCTCCTTGGGTATTGTTGAGAATAGGGTAATCGGACCATTTTTCTTTAATAAAAACCTCACTGGAGAAAGATACCCATCTAAATTTCCTTCGAAATAATCTGGTTCCAGCTTTTGCCACTCTATTTTCCGATAATAATGATCCTGATGAACAGGATGATGCTGCTGCTTATGTAAGGAAGTACTTAAATGCATTTTTTTCCGATGCAGTGGATAGGTAGACGACGATCATTATAGCAGGGTGTTATTTCAGTATGTGGCCAAACTCCAAGGTGTGCTTCTTTAAGTGATTTTAGGAAGGCAAGTTCATATAATCATGGGTCCGAAAATGCATAGTTTTTTCAATACAGGGTGTCAAACTTTTAAAAAAAATCGGATGTTCTTAAATATCTCAATACTCTTTTATTCAATTTTGTTGAAATTTGGCAATTCTATTTGTAATAACAAGAGGATAATTTAGCCTCAATTGGATTAAAATTATTAAGTCCAGTGGCGTCCTGGAAGACAGCCCAACTAATATTCTTGACAAAAAAATTGCGCGCCACTGACTTTTTAAAAATTATGTATTTTTATCTAATTAATCAACTACAAATACAAGAATTTTATCTCTTGAAAAAAACTCAATCTTGCTTTGTTTTCGAGAAAAAAAATTAAAACCTCATTATTGCATGTCTCCGGGACAATAAGAGTAAAAAATTTAAACTACTTACCAAACTATTAAGCAATTAAAATTACACGAAAGTCCTGTTTTGAACTTTAATATTTTAGTGGTTTTAATTTTTTTTGTCGAAAACAAAGCAAAATATGAAAAAACTCAGGAGATAAAATAGTTGTATTTGTAGTTACTTAATTTGAAAAAAATACCTCAATTTAAGTGGCTAGTTTTAATTTATGCATTAAACCTTTTAAAAAATACATTTTTCTAAGGAGCCTCTATTTCCAGTTGAGTTATAGTTTCTAATCTAATTAAGACGGCCTTAGTAGACTATTATTATTAATGTTAAATTTGTAATCCCTTCTGCACCAGCAGTAATGTTACAGATCATTGATTCTTCACTAATCAGATTACGTGATAAACATAATGTTGCACACTGAAAAGTGTGGGACAGACCTAAAAATGAATGTTCTATAGTGTTTTATCAATTCGCTCTAGATCGATATATTTTCAAAAAAATTTCTGATAAAAAATTAAGACTTAAAAACATAAGGCATCGTATTCTACGACTTAAAATACCCTCTATAGTAATATGGCCAAGAGAGAACTATTTACCAAAAATAAACAATCACAATGGGACCTTTATTTCTGCCGTGGATCAATCAGAGAAACATTAATACCGCCTTTATGACAGGCTTTATTTGCGAAATTATGTCGCCATTTGTCGACGAAGAGTCGGCATAAACGGAAAAAGTCAAGGACTGATGGATGTCTTTTTTAGAGCGGAAATAGTTTGAATATTTACGAATAAAGAGTATATTACCGGTGACGACGAGGTACAATAGAAGGGACATTTATCATGCTTATTAATGAGGTTTTTAGAAAAAGGAAACAGGTTAACATAGTTGGGCAATTAGAGAGGGAGGGCAAGTATGTGCATAGTACGTATGAATTAAGGGACGCTTTGAAACAAAAGATATTCTTCCAACGTAGATAGTAGCATCTTATAGAGGTTTGTAGTAGACAAAGGGAGCTATAGAAAACCTTAGTTACGAACACAATATCCAGTGTAGTTTATTCCACTTTTATTTTGAAATACTTTTCTGTTTACTTACTTCTTCAAATGGAACTGGGTTCATACAGGATAGCTGTCCAGACCTGCAGTCATAATTCCATAAAAATATTGATAAAAATGTCGGACGAATATGATTATACGTATGTTAAGGTGGGAGTATCAACATGCTTACCAACCTATAACCTATTTCACATAGATTTATTTATGCTAGCTTTTACACAAAATTTACTGACTGACTTGATATTCTATAGGTAATAGTTGACATATTTAATAAATATCAAGGAATTTCCTACCTTATTTCAGGAGAATTGTATAGCGAAAAATATCGGGTAAGATTTTTTTTATCATTATTATGTCATTGTTCTTTCACTATAATATAATTCTCCCAAAATTAGCAATGAAACAAATTGATATTTTTGTAATATATCAGATATTACCTAAGTAATGTGCCGACGATTTTATTTAAATGTTAGTTTAAAAATTCATAAACTTAAAAAAACAAAACAAAATAGGTTATAGGTTGGCAATAAATTGAACGACGTTGAGAATTCAACCTAAAGAGTCTACCAGCGCTTTTACTCGAGACATACATTTATACCATTGACTCGAAACCCTTTAACATGAGAAACAAAGTTTAATGTTAGGTCATATTTTTAATTTGAAATAAATCGTATTTGCGGCCTCGGCGAAATAAGGTGACTGCGGAAGTCAAAAATTAAGTTTATTTTACATAAACCCTTTAGAAATAATAAGAAATATTTTCTCGATACCCTAAAAAATGCAATACATTTCCTCATTCTTAAAAGAAAAGGTCGCAAGAATATGAATTTTTAATCATTTTCATTGACTTTTGACACAAGGAAAGAAATCCACGGAACCGCTAACTTTAAAAGTTCGTAATAAGTTTATTGACAACTGAATTACAAAACTCGGCAGTTCTCTCTGTTTGAAACTTTTGTGAGAAAGTTTTTCCAAGTAGAGGTTACTCTATTATTTAGAGCTTATAAAAATCTTTTATAAGTTTGTCAAGTATCCCCAGATTAGTTTATAGCCAGTGCTTAAAGTATATAATAAATTCGAAAGGCTGAACAATAAAAAGTTAAAACGACGAACATCTTACCAAAGTCTATTGTTTTGTCGGATATTTATTTGCAGACATAAGCAACCGACAATTAAACTCATGTGAATTTAAATTTAATTATTTTTCTAAAAAAAATTACACTTGCTTTCCAATATACCGTGGGAGGGCTTGGATTAAAAAAACGTGGGGCTTGGTTAAGGTAGCAGTATCAACATGCTTGCCAACATATAACCTATTTCGCGTAGATTTATTTATGTTTTCTAGCTTTTATACAAAATTTAAAGAAAATCATTATCGACTTGATACTCTATAGGTAATAATTGACATATTTAATAAATATCAAGGAATTTCATAACTTATTTTAGATCACATTACATGGAGACGATATATCTAACCAAATCTAGGTTAAAATTTTGTCAAATTCATATTATGACATGATATACCAAACTAATGAGTAATAAAATAAGTAAGTAGACAAAAATACAAATTTATTTTTGTTGTTTACAAAATTAACAAAGTAAGAATATACAGAAAGAAAAAAAAAAATTACATAAATTGCTGAAATTGGCCACTGCCATGCTCCAAGCATAAATTCACACGTCTCTTCATATTTTCGAAAGTGTTGACCAGTATCTCTGGAGAAATGTTACCACATTCTTGGATAATCCTTTCTTGTAATTGTTCTAAATTTGCAACTGGTGTTTTAAAAATAGTGTTCTTTAAATGAAGAAAAATGAAGTAATCCATAACCGTTAAACAAGGTGATCTAGGTGGGAATTCAATGTCTGATCGAAAACTAATCAATGTGTCGTCGAAAAAATTGCGTAAGTAGTTAATAGTTTCGGCGGCTGTATGGGCGGTTGCATCGTCCTGTTGAAAATATCCAAAAGGTAGTTCGTCGTCAAGTAATTGCTCCATAAATGGATTCAAAATATTGTCTCTATACCGCATATTGTATATATATATCTATATTGTATTGCCACTCACCATTTACTCTAACCCCGTTTCGAGAATACGCTTCAACCATGAATGTTTTGTGCTGTTCCGTAAAGCCCATTGTGTGAATTGTTCAAGAAATTGGAAAAATTAGCGATGAATCAAATTACTTGTAACGACTGTCAAAGATGACGGAATAACTGATTGATTGTTAATTCAGGTAGTTACTGACACCCAACAGGTATTAAGCTCTAAGTACGGCTAAGCATTACGTCCTTAGATGCAAGGCTCTCTTTGTTGCAAATAATTTTTGCTCGCACGGTACTTAGATATCAACATAAGGTTTTGCAGTTACATTTTAATAGAAGCATGCATATTGCATGTTGTAGCTTTACAACATCAAATAAGAATTAAACGGTCAATTTTCACTTAACCGCTTTTGCAAAAACCTATTCTTTTTTAAAGACTCCTGTATAAACAATGACCCAGTACATAAAATTAATTTCAAGGATTGGTATTACATTCTTTAATAATTGATGCTAATTAAAATTCGGAATTAGTCCCCCTAGAAACGGGACACACAACTTCTCAAAGTTCAAATGGTTAATGAAGTTTATGAGGAATACAGGTACGGGGTGTCGTGAAATTAATTATTTAGTAAGTACTTGATAAAATATTAATGTTTTCTGGTACGAAAGGGTTAAACTTTATAGTGACTAGCACTTAATAAACCTCACATAACCCTAAAAATAGATCTTTGAGTTTTACAGATTTATACCACGTGATTCAAAAGGAAGTCGACCCTGACTGATTCCTTTCTATATAAAAGCTTCCATCTACATCCTAAAAGGATCGACGTTGGTCTATTTGCAAAGTTTTAAAACCTCCTCTTAACTACTAATAGACCAGAGTCGATAATTTTTGAAACCAAAAAAAATAATATTAGGATGAAATCCATTGGAAAAGGAATAGAATATAACAAAAATTAAAGGAAAAATAACTTACGGACGATCCGAGGTCGGGAAGTGAAAGGGGGTGGGTTTTTAAGGGTAGAAAACGATTTATCTTGATTTCCGGTAAAACTACAAGTCCTATGAAAAAACGTTAAATAGCAAAGTTGTAGGTAATAAAAAAATCTATAACTTTTGTATTCAAACTTTTTTCACATAACCTCAAAATTTATGTGAAAAATTTAAATAACCAAGTTTTTGGTTTTTTATTTTTCTTTTACAAAAAAATTTTTTTTTCACGAAATTTGGTGAAAACTTACCTTATTATGTCCCAAACACACTGTAATTTTTTTGATTTAAAATATTTATTTTTTCACCTTATTTTGACTTAAAAATTTTCAATCGAAAATTCTCACGTCAAAATATCTGCTTTTTTAAAAAAGTCGGTGGGCTTTTCGTTCGTTGAAATCTCTACTTTCTGATGATGTAAAAAAAATATACATTACTATGGTAAAAGTTCTCAAAAATGCAAAGAAACGAAAAAAACTCATATCCGAAATTTTTTTTTAATCATTATTGAGCTATTTATTAAAATTTATACTTTAATTACTGGAAAAACGTAAGATTCCATGTGACATGAATAAACAAAAAAATTACAAATCCATATAACATAAAGATCGCAAAAAACATGCGAAAATAGTTGTTCTAACTATAATTAAAGGTAGGATTTAAAGGGGATTTCATCACATTTACCATAGTAGCTAATATATATTTTTTTAAAAAAGCAGATATTTGGACGTGAGAATTTTCGATTGAAAATTAGGGTGCTTTTTCGATATTAAGTCAAAATAAGGTGAAAAAATAAATATTTTAAATAAAAAAAATTACAGTGTGTTTGGGACATAAAAAGGTAAGTTTTCACAACGACACAATTTCGTAATTTTTGTAAAAGATAAAAATAAAAAAACAAAAACTTGGTTATTTCAATTTTTCACATAAATTTTGAGGTTATGTAAAAAAAGTGTAAATACAAAAGTTGTAGATCTTTTTATTACCTATAACTTTTTTATTTAACGGTTTTCCATAGAACTTGTAGTTTTGCCGGAAATTGAGATAAATGCTTTTCTAGCCTTAAAAACTCACCCCTTTCCACTTTCCGACCTCGGATTGCCCGTAAATTATTTTTCCTCTAATTTTTGTTATATTCTCTTCCTTTTCCAATGGGTTTCATCCTACTATTATTTTATTTCACGTTTTACCATTTTCGAAGGCTTCAGCCCTGGTCTATAACATAACTACTAATAAAAACTACGATCAAGTAAGGATAGTGGATTGACAAATAATTTCATTCATTAACTTAAAACCTATTATTACAGTTTTCAAGAATACCTACATGTAAATATACTGTAGTGAAGCGGCAGATTTAGTACAATACATCAAAAAATTAAAGCTGTTATAGAAGGGGATGTTAAAAAATACGTCCTCTAAATCAATTTACTTGTTATTATAAATAAATTGATATCATTTTTCAACGCCCTTATCTCAAGCCATTCTTTCTTTCGATAATCTTGTCCTATAAACACCGAGGGAGTTTTTTTTACCGAAAATATTAACGTTTTTAATAAATTTAAAGCCCTTTTATAAGCGCTATGCGTGACGAAGAACTTCGTTCTTTCATGTTCAAATTGCACCTGTCAAATCGCTTACATACATTCGACCCGAATAACCAAACAAACAACCTAACCGAAAAAAGTAAACTGGCTCAGCTTGATAAGAACCCACAATCTTCAGGTAGAGCAAAATGATCTATAACGAAATTATAGCTGCTCTCTAGAAGGGTCATTGTTAAGATAGTTTTAAAGGTTGGTTGGCAAAGAAAACTCATCTTTACTCGTCCGTATTTAAAAAAAATTAAAATTATGATTGTGACGTAATTTTTATTTCTTAATGTTGTTTATTTGTGTGTTGACTGGGTGCGTCTCGCTATGTGGCATGGTATGTGTATTTTTATAATCTCTACGCCCTGAAAATGGCTTATATAAGCCGAAACGGGTAGGCAATTTTAATATTTCATAGATATAAGAAGGTAGAAAGGACTTTTCTAGGACTCTTAAACGATCTATCCTTTACAGTTGGTGTAAAGTTTTTGTCGGCTATTATGTCACATGATCGTGGTTGCGATATATATGCCAACAATTCTTGCGTGCATGAAGAATTGATGCTGGGACGGGCAAAAATACACTGTGGGCCAAGTTGTCAACCACGGGATGACAAAATAGCTACATTATTGAGGTTCTTAAAATCTACATCCTTCTCTATCCCATTTGCCATAATTCGTTGGATTGTTGAACACGAAACTCCCAAAGCATCACAAACTCTCTAAAAGAGATAGGCATTTATGAAAACTTTGCCATATATTTTTCATGTTTATTATTTATGTTTTTAAAATATTCTTTCCGGCATCACTTTCTCTTTGAGAATAATCAAATAATTTTAAAATTAATGTTTGTTCTTTTTCACTATACCGTGACATTTTTAAATGACAATAAAACTTTTTTGACTGGTAAAATTATGCGACATTATTGACGCAAATTTACTATATCACCTAGTTCTCGAATGTTAGAAATATAAGCACTAGATTTGACGTAACGGTCAGCGGTCATTGAACAGACTTTGGTACAAAATAATATGATTTTTGGTATTTTTTCAGTTATTTCATTTTTGTAATTTTCAAAAGTTCTCTTAATTTTCAATGCGAATCCATACTATATGTATTTATATTCTTTTTAGGGAGATTTAGGTGCTATAGACTCGAAATACGATGTAGCAGTTTCGACGGCTTGTGGCCCTCTGGATAATATCGTAGTTGACACTGTAGACTGTGCACAGTGGTGCATTGAGTTTCTAAAGAAGCATAACATTGGCAGTCTCTCCATCTCCCTTGTGTTCCCTCTACTTACACCAATGCTTGGTATCCATTTGAGGCTCGATATGTCATAACAAGAAAAAAAATATAACCCAGGAGTTCTTAAATAGTCCGTTTGCAAAAACTCCTGAAAATTTATTATTTTTATGAATAATACCTCGTGTTTTTACCCTCGAGTAATTTTGTAAGTCTTAGAAGTGTCGCAGGCACAATATTATTGTAATTTTTACATAATGGCCCAAGATCGATCAACGTTGTTGAGCCGGCGGTAATGAATGGGCTATTAAACGATCAAGTCAGGTTTTTCTAATGGATTTTAGTCAGGAAACCAATTATTAAAGGTTGTAGTTGTGCAAGTAATAGCAATAAAAATGTGTACCTATTGTACTTAACCAATTAGGAGAAATATTTATAACCGAAAATTAATTTAAAACGTTAAATAATGTTTATTTCTTAATTTAAATTACAAAAATGTACTGCGGAGCAGTTACTTCTAGCTGGCTATAATATTATTTTATTGCTGTATCAGCATATTATAGCAGTTCAAATTTTGTAAGAGCTTGGTTAACTGAAAGATGTACAGTCAGTGGCGTGCGGTGAAATAGCGTTCTGGGGAAGTGCTCCAGTAAATGTGTCTTTTCGACTTTAAATTCCAAATCGGTGGGTATCGTGGACCTAAAAGTAGGAATGAGCACATAATCTACTGAAACAGCAGACAGAGATTAAACCCGAGCAAGTTTTTCATTAGGTGATTTGAAACTGACGAGACAGCTACTTCCGATAAGCAAAAATCGGATGAGACCACCACATGAATTCTGACAGAATATATGGCCCATTAAGAAGCACCTTCACTGAATGATACAGTTGCATTCGGTGCAGTTGCAGGTACAGTTACTGTATAACGGTTACATAAGCAGCTGCGAGTCATTGGATCGCAAAAGGCAACAAGCACTTGGTAAAGGCTGCATCATATGGGATTTTTTTTATTAATAGCTTTATTCAAAATTTGACTTTGGCATCAAGTTCTGCTTCGATCGAGATAAAAATTAAGGTGGGAGTATCAACATGCTTGCCAACCTGTTACCTATTTCGCGTAGATTTATTTATGTTTTCTAGCTTTTATACAAAATTTAAAGAAAATCAGTATCGACTTGATATTCTATAGGTAATAATTGACATATTTAATAAATATCAAGGAATTTCATAACTTATTTTAGGAGAATTGTATAGCGATAAATATCGGGTAAGATTTTTTTTAACATATTTATGTCATTGTCACTCATTGTTCTTTCACTATACAATTCTCCCAAAATTAGCAATGAAATAAATTGATATTTTTGTAATATATCAGATACTACCTAAATAATGTACCGACGATATTGATTTTCTTTAAATGTTAGTTATTAAAATAATAAACTCAAAAAATCAACGCGAAATAGGTTATAGGTTGGCAATAGATTGAATGACGTTGAGAATTCAACCTTAAGCAAAAAAATATTCATAGTCACATGATTCGCATTATCTGTCAAATTTTATTTTTTTCCAAAAAATAATTCAAAAGTGGGGTTATTTCTAAAAATATCGAAAATAGTTATTAGAAAAAGTTTTTTTAAATGCAGTTTATAGTCCACATGCAAAATTTCAGCTGCATAAGATAATTTTAATTTTTTACCCACCACTAAAATTTATTTTCTACTTAATAAACACTTTACTGATGACACTGTGTTTTTTTTGTCTTAATATTAAGGTGTATTACTTTCAGACACAAACTAAGTATTCAAAAATACTTATTTTATGAAGTTACCTTATACAGGGTCAAAAACAAATAAACTTTGCATCACATGCGACCAAATTTTAATAGCCCAATTTTGATTTTGTAGAAAAACACACAATTAATATGGCGCTACTTTAAAGAAAACGTATCTGAAATAAAGCATTGTCAAAACTAAGAAGTATTATGTAGGTTGCGTCGAGTCTTATTTTGCAAAAGTGGTGCAATTTACAAAATATGGGAAAAAATCAAAATTATTTTATGCAGCTAAAATTTTGCATGTGGGCTAGAAAATTCATTTATAAAAACTTTTTTTAATAACTTTTTTCGATATTTTCAGAAATAACCCCACTTTTGAAATATTTTTTGAAAAAAATTAAAATTTGACAGATAATGCGAATCACGTGACTACTATTTTTTTTTACTTAATTTGCATTTCGATCGAAGCAGAACTTGATGCCAAAGTCAAATTTCGAATAAAGCTGTTAATAAAAAATAAATCCCATATGATGCGGACTTTACTGGTCACACTGTATATTTATCATATTATATAAATAATTTAGATAATGCCGCTAAAGAAGCGATAGTTGGATCAAAATGTTCGTGTGGTTTATTTCAAATATTTTTAAATCGCGTACGGCGTGCCGCCATTCGACAACCAAACGTTTCCCATGGTAGTCCGAAGAAATATACCAAGGGTAGATAATTGTTTAGAGGTGCTTCCATCGCTTTCATAGCCGCACGTCACTGTGCACATAGCACATCATAATAGCGCCATGCCATATACCTTATATCTGTATCTAAATATTAAAACGATCCGCTTAATAATATCTGGGTTAAAATCCCCTTTGTTCCTATTTGGAGGTAAATTATTTTCAAATAATAAACTCTAGCTTCTAAAGTCTTTATAACCCGGTCTCACTCGAAGCAAACGAATTCACGGGAAAATAGTAAAAGTAAAATCATAATCAAACCGGCTGGCTGCTTAGCGTAACGAAGGAATTGTATTTGGTAAGTTAACCGAATCGACGGTTTTTGAGAGCGGTTTTCCGCGTATTTCCATACGGGAATAATCCTAGATTACAAGAATAAAGGGCGCCGGAATGGACCCGAAATCAGACCTAATTGTAACATTTGATTGCGTTTTTGTTAGCCGGCTATTCGGCGGGGATAATAGAGTCCCCGCGTCAACTTTGTTATTATTTTTCTCATTTTCTCTTTAAATACGGTTTGCAGGTGAATGCTTTATTTAGGTGCTTTTGTCACGAGGGCGGTTATTTTATTATTACACTTGACGGCATATAAAAAATCTTTCAGAGGTATTATAGGACTTTTTGAAAACTGAGCGGACCGGATCGATAGCTCAAAATGCTCCGCAGCATTCTGTTTTTGAAATACTTTTCTATTTTTTTTTTACGTGATTTTTTTTATTAAAGATCATTAGTAAATGACTCGAAGAAGAATATCTCGATAAACAGCAGCGGTCAGTCTTTCTTGAATAATGTTATAGCTGTATTTTTGGATTTTAAGCGGGCATTCGAAACAATTGACAGGGCTAAATTATTGAGTAAATTGTATCAGTATGGTATTCGCGGAAACGTTTATAAATGGTTTAAAAATTATTTAAGTAACAGGTCACAAAAAACAAAAATATCAAAAACATATTCAAATAAAAAAATAAATAATATAGGAGTTCCTCAAGGAAGTATGCTAGGTTCAATATTATTAACATTAATATACATTATATGCTAAGCCCAGGATCTAACAGAACCAAAGTTGTGATAAACATTGTTGTGTTGAGAGGTGCTTCATTGCTTTAAACTACTACTACACGACATCGCAAATGCTTCCGTATCATGCGCTGACAATGGTTTAATGACACTGACGTCACGTGATTACTAATGCCTATGCCATCGCTATTACTCTAATTTAATGTTTGTTCATATTTTTACATGTTTGACCCAGTGTACTATTTATCCATCAGATTTTTTAGGCAGCAATAACAATTAAAAGAAAAATATTACGTTAAAATGTTTCCCTTATTTGCTGGTACGTTATTTTTTACATCATACTTTATATACTAAATCACTAGAACATTATACTAATATTCACGATTTACGTTTAATATTCATGCGGGACATTACGGGATTATATCTGTGCTATTGTTGCTTTAGAAGTATTTACCCGTAGGTATATGAGCAAACCAGTACAAACATAATGTTACGTTTGAAGTGCTTTATTTACTGGAATGATCTATTTGTACTTATATGAATTACAGCAAAAGCTAAACTATACAGGGTGCTTGTTAAGTCCTAGCACAAAAACGTTACATCGATCACCAAGGCAATGGATTTATGGAATCTATTTAATAACATCGTTGTTTGAGTGCTTGATAACATTAAGGTTTCTATTGGCTAAGTTTAAATAGTTCCACCAATCACACGTACGTCAAGACATTCGTGTTAATTTTTTTATTACATTAATATTTTGGGGTTAGTTTAATGACAGGATCTTGACCCGTGATAAGATGATATAAACAATAAATAAAAGCCACATCCAATAACATTTCCTTAATAATTAGTTATCGCTTTAACATGGTGTCTTACTCAACAATGTTAGAAACATCTACAATTATTCCTATTTATATATCTGGAGACAAAACACTATGCGATAATTATAGACCAATTTCTTTAATAAATAAATAGGAAAATTTTTAAAAAAATTTATTAAAGATCAATTATATTCATTTTTAGCAATTAACAAATTAATTTCACCTAATCAATTTGGATTTCGAGAAAAATTAGGAACAGAGAATGCAATCTTTAATGTTACTTATTTTATATCAAAATCTTTAGATGAACGTAAAAAAGTTATTGGATTATTCTTAGTTTTGCAAAAAGCATTTGATACAGCATCACACAATAAACTGTTATCTAAACTAGAATCTTATGGAGAGGTATGGCATACAATTTATTTAAAAGTTACTTATCAGATAGAGAACAGAAAGTAAAAATAGATAATTTCAGTAGTAAAAAAACTACTTTAATTTGTGGTGTTCCTCAGGGTACTGTTTTGGGACCAGTTTAATTCTTACTTTATAATAATGATATATTAAAATCAGAGTTAAATGGAAAAATATTTTCATTTGCAGATGATACTGTATTAATAATACCATCTAATACTTGGAATGAATGCATTTTAAATTCAAAACTAGACATTTCAATAATAAAAATAATTTGAGTTATGATATATTAAACTTAAATTTAACTAAAACAAAATTTATGACTTTCTGTTATAAAGATACTCAGCCGAATAGTTTAAAAGAAATTAAAATTTATGATTTAAATTGCTTAGAAATATCAGATATAGTAAGAATTAATTATAATAACTGTTCTTGCCAAAATAAAATTAAAAAAGTTAAATTTATAAAAAATTTAGGAATACATATTGTTTGACCAAAATTTAAAATGGGATCATCAAATTAACACAATAATTACAAAAAAATTAAGAAACACTTTATGTAAATGAAACCGCTTATAACAATACAAAAATATGTTTTAAAAATAATATTAATAATAAGTTTAAAACAACTTTATTACATAACTTCCATTTTATATATATTATATATATATATATAAAAATAAAAATTTATTACATAACATTACTCATATATACCAAACAAGACAAAAACAAATCTATGTTTATGTTATGATAATTTTAATTCAACACTTTTAAAAAATAATGCTTTATTTGTTGGCATCAAAATTTTTAATATATTACCTACTAATTTGAAAACTACGAGTTTTTTGACATTTAAACGAAAATTAAAATTATGGATTATGCAAAATTATATAAAGGTAAACCAACTTATATATAGGTAATATAATAATAATATTACTAAATATTACAATTTTTCTATTATAATTTCTCCCTTATTTATAATTATTCCTTTTTTTTTGGGGTGAAATATTTTTGAATTACCTACTTACATTTTTAAATATATTTATGATGTGATTAAAATTAATAATCTAAATGGGTGTATATTTTTTCATTACAAAATCTAGGGTTTTGTAATGATGCTTTCATTGGATTTATTTTTATTAAAAAAGTAAACCATGTTATTGATTTTTAATATTATTATAAAAAAACCTGCAAATAAAATAAATAAGATATCATAATATCAAAAAATTGGTTTAAGTCTTTCCAGGGGCGGTTCTAGACCCAAAATACTGGGGGGGCACCACATTGGCACAGCCACAATTTTTGGTACCCTTCGTAAGCAAGTAACGCCGCAGCCCAACATTTTTTAGGATCACGCCCAAATTGTATCAAATTATGTAAATAATAAAGCACCCGGAATTTTTTTTTTATCATTGGCATGAAATCATAAGTAATTAGCAATTCGATCAGCGATAAATTTATTTATCACGAAAAATATTTGTATTATTTCAGTTTTCCTCAGCCGCATTGTAGGGACATAGGTTTTGGATATGATTACCTGACATGTTTCGCGAAGATTTTTGCTTTAATGCGAGGGTGCGTGAAACCTGGACTAGGGGCAACATTTAAAAAAAATCGTCTTTCTAATTGCTTTATTATTATTCTGTGTCTAAAATATGTACCAAAGACAACTGGTTTAGGGGATGATTAATGCGTGCGCAGAGTGTATAGTAAAACGAGGTTGTCATTGTTGCCAAATTGATTGTATTTCTCTATCGCAATGCGAGGTTGTCATTGTTGCCAAATTGATTGTATTTCTCTCGAGATATTTTAAAGTTTTTTCCAGAAATTTTGAGGTCCTGGGCTTCCCCCCCCCCAGCCCCCCCCGTAGAACCGTCCCTGAGTCTTTCCTAACCTAGTAGCAGAAGGCTGTGACCTACGTAGTACACGAGCTAAACGTCAAAATTTCAAGTGTTTTTTATTAAACAGGCCTGTATTCTGTTTCACTTTACAGTGGTATGCAAGGTTGTCGGATTAACTTTAATCTGGTTTGAATTAATTTTTACCGTGTTACAAGATACCAAAAAATGATTTAAAGCCGGATTAAAGGATAATCTGGATTAAGGACAGGTGCCGCATAAAGCTGTTAAAGTATTTTTCACAATAAATGGTTCACTTCGTTTATCTACCTGGGACGTTTTGCAAGAGCTCGGCCATAAAAATGCAAATAAACTGTCGGTCATGGTCGGATTATAATTTGTAATTATAGCAGGTAATATTTAACTATCTTGTGCTTGCGATAACATCTTTCAGTCTTTGTGTTTCTTAGGAAGTGTAAAATATCTAAAGTCCTACCCTGTAGTGTATTTGCTTGTTGATTGTGTATAACAATGGGATTAAACCGGTAGTTTTATTGCAGTCAATAAGTCGATATCATTTAGGCTGACAAATACTTTACTCCCTTATATCCCAGCAGATCTTGGGTCTTGTAATGGTTGGCAAAGTTTTTTTAAGGATTTCATAATATATCTACTAATTTGATGACGTAATTAATTTTAAAATGTTAACTTCTGTAACAAATATATAGCCGATATTTTTAGGAATTCCATGCAACTACCCAAACCCGCAATGTGGCGTGTTACATGACGCGGGCGAGAAGTAAGACTTTGGAATTTTCTAAAAGTTTCCAACAAAATCCCCGAGAGGAAAAACTAGTTAAAATAATTACTTGTGTTTTCGGATGGCGTAAAACAATGCTTAAAGTTGTGTTGTTCCTTGAGGTGATGTTGGTAGTTCAGCTCGTATAAAATATTGTTTTACTTCAGGAGCATAACAGTACAGTTCCCACGAGCACGTACAGGCGTGCCGAAAGAAGTTTACTTCTCCAAAAATAGCATTAGGGGCAAACCTTTGGGTAAACATTTTGTTAGTCATCATTGATATTTACCTAATATATTATTATTCTAATATTCAATAACATTAACCAACAATTTTCTTTACATGGGTGCATCTGTCAAGCGCAAAGTTATAAATTTTTGATAGACAAAATTAACTAATAGATATTATACTGGGTTCTCCATCCCATGTAAATTTTGCTAAATACCTTCAAATATTTCTCTCCTTTTAAATTTATATCAAAATTGTATTAGACCTTTATAAAGGTGATGATAGACATTCACACTGAAACCAGACTGTACTATATAGGTGTATTTTTATGATTTCACAGAAGAGCATCCAATTCCTACATTGAGGAAAATAATCTAATATAACAGGTTTGCTAAGACATAGTTTGTACTGAGAGCTTATTTTTAACTAACCCATATAAAATAAATTACTAGTGTATCAAACCCGCTTTAGTGTTATATCAATTCCAGATTTGCTAGAACAGTGCTTTTATTGGTAGTAATCAGTTCCTTTAGCAGCAAAGGCTTGTTGAATAATGAACCACTTTTAATATCTACAGCAATTTCTTCCCAATGCGACGCATTTTGTTCATAGTAAAGAGCTTCCTCTACAATTAAGAAAGCAGAACAGCGTCCCCAAAAACGAATTGCGATCGGCAATCGCCTCGCGCCGTATTATTTTAACGTATTTGTTGCGCAGGTCACATCGTTGTTCGGAGACTTTTAGCTGTCCTGTATAAATTTGATTTCTACTGATCGTACCAGTACTTACCTGTTTCAATTAATTTATTTTTACTTTGTATATAAGTTTTTTAAAACTTTGCATGTTAGATCAAACAATAGAAGATTCTTATTTCGCTCAACCCATCATTAGTATTGGACTTTATAATCTATGGACGAATTTTACCATCTCAGTTAACCATGTTGCATAATAGATAATCAATCATATGCAATGTTAAACCACAAGAACAATATCACACTAGAAGCTATTTAAATTTTTGAGAACTTTAGTACTGATTTTTAGTGGTAAGTATATTCTTTATTAACCGTAGCAAACAAATATTATACTGACAAGTGATTTGTCTTCGAGCCCTGTTTCCTTCTGCCAAACTGAGCCTCACTGATGAGCCGTAAACGGCGAAACGCGTCTGGGGATGAGTTTGGCGGAAGGAAACAGACAAAACCTTTTTCGAATTAATATTATTATATTTAATGCAGTGTGGCCAATCGGCGGACTTTAGTCCGATTTTCGGACTTTTTTTAAGGCTATGGACTTTTGTCGGACTTTGAAACTATTTCGGACTTTTCGGACTTTTTGATACCTGACGAAAATATGCTAAATGCACAAATTTGGAAATAAAATCGGCAGGTAACTTATTGTTTATTTACCAAGTGTTGGGTTGTCATATTACTTATTACATTAACTTTTTTATTATTGTTTTTTTTTGTTATTAAAAAGTAAATGTTTATAGAGTTATCAGTCTTTTTCATTATACAGGGTTAGGAAAAATTACCAGAACGGTCAATTATTTCAAAATATACAGGGGTTATCAAAAAACGTCTTATATAAAAAATGTAGGGCTGTTAAAAATCTACATATCGGTGATAAATTGAAATATACAGGGTCGCCCACAAAGTTTTGTGGAGAATGATAGTTATATTTTTTTAAATGGAACACCCTGTATATTTTTACATTTTTCAGTTCCACATAAAATTATAATTATTTTTTATTAAATGCATTATTAGTCTATACTTCATAGTTTCCGAGATATTGACTCTCGAAAAGTGACATTTTTGAACTTTGACAGCTTATAACTTTCTAACAGTACGTCTTAGAGCAAAACGGCTTACATGTCCCTATCTTCAATTTTTATTATCTTCCCAAAAAAATCAACTTCAAGTTAAACCGGAACAACTATATTTCCTGCTTTCGTGTTACATCATATAAATATCATTCTCTACAACTTTGTGGGCGACCCTGTATATTTCAGTTTATCACCGATATGTAGATTTTTAACAGCCCTACATTTTTTATATAAGACGTTTTTTGATAACCCCTGTATATTTTGAAATAATCGACCGTTCTGGTAATTTTTCCTAACCCTGTATAATATACCTCCAACAGTAAAAAATAAATATCACTTATGGCGAATGCGCCAGACGAAGCATTTTCATTTCGACGCGGACTAAATCGGACTTTTCCGTGCCACTGGGCGGACCTTTTCACCTAATGTCATTGGCAACACTGATTTAATGTCAAGTTTAATTACAACTGCGAGTCGGATGTAATACGGTTAACGAAACCAAATTACACCCCCAATAGAACTTGATAATTATTGTGAGTATTCAGAGCAATAATAGCTATAAACCAATCTATGGTAGCATTAACTCCTAATTTCCATTGGCTAAATTACCGTGATATTATCACCACACAACGGTCTAGCAATTTTCGTTGTCGTACAGTAGGAAAGCGCGTTGCTGTCATATACAGTGTCACCAGTAAAGTCCGCATCATATGGGATTTTTTTTTATTAATAGCTTTATTCGAAATTTAACTTTGGCATCAAGCTCTGCTTCGATCGAGATGAAAATTAAGCAAAAAAAGAGTAGTCACGTGATTCGCATTATATGTAAAATTTTAATTTTTCCAAAAAAATAATTCAAAAGTGGGGTTATTTCTGAAAATATCGAAAAAAGTTATTAGAAAAAGTTTTTCTAAATGCAGTTTCTAGTCCACATGCAAAATTTCAGCCGCATAAGATAATTTTCATTTTTTACCTATATTTTGTAAATTGCACCACTTTTGCAAAATGAGACTCGACGCAACTTACATAAAACTTCTTAGTTTTGACAATGCTTTATTTCAGATACATTTTCTATAAAGTAGCGCCTTATTAAATGCGTGTTTTTCTACAAAATCTAAATTGGGCTATTAAAATTTGGTCGCATGTGATGCAGAGTTCATTTGTTTTTGACCCTGTATAAGGTAACTTCATTAAATAAGTATTTTTGAAAAGGTAGTTTGTGTCTGAAAGTAATACACCTTAATATTAAGACAAAAAAGAACACTGTGTCTTCAGTAACGTGTTTTTTAAGTGGAAAATAAATTTTAGTTTAACAACGTAAAATTTATCTATTTTCAACGATTTAATTTAAAACCCCTATATTATAATTTATTATGAAGCTATGTCATAATAACGTTAACGTGTATTACTTTTAACCACAAACTACGTTTTCAAAAATACTTATTTTATGAAGTTACCTTATACAGGGTCCAAAACAAATAAACTTTGCATCACATACGACCAAATTTTAATAGCCCAATTTTGATTTTGTAGAAAAACACACATTTAATGTGGCGCTTTTTTAAAGAAAATGTACCTATCTGAAATAAAGCATTGTCAAAACTAAGAAGTTTTATGTAAGTTGCGTTGAGTCTTATTTTGCAAAAGTGGTGTAATTTACAAAATATAGGTAAAAAATGAAAATTATCTTATGCGGCTGAAATTTTGCATGTGGGCTAGAAACTGCATTTAAAAAAACTTTTTCTAATAACTTTTTTTGATATTTTCAAAAATAACCCCACTTTTAAATTATTTTTTGGAAAAAATTAAAATTTGACAGATAATGCGAATCACGTGACTACTATTTTTTTGCTTAATTTTCATCTCGATCGAAGCAGAGCTTGATGCCAAAGTTAAATTTCGAATAAAGCTATTAATAAAAAAAAATCCCAGATGATGCGGACTTTACTGGTGACACTGTATTGTACTAAACAGTTGTATAAAGAGTATGTGAATTCTTATAAGGAATAGTGTATAGCTAAATATGGCTAGTTTAACCCGTAATACCGTTACAATTCCCATGAAAACTGTAACAGTAAAAATTACATTTCGGATAAATGTTACATCGAATATTCCAGTTCCCAGTGGACGAATTGTTTAAATGAGGGACAACCACTGATACAAAACCAAATTGGGTTTGTTATCTTTAAAAATTATCACCTTGTATCACATCATGTACCCCAAATCCCAAGAATAAGCGGACATTTAGTTTACTTTAGCTTGATGTCAAAATCGGCGACAAGGGTAAAACTGACCGTCCGGGATTACTCGCCGAGTTGAATCCCAAATATGCACAGGGCTTTATAAGATTGCTTCCTTGGCATTAGATATACCTTCGGCCTAATACGTGGTTAGTTTATGGTTATTAACTTAGTTAGAAATTTTCGAGGAGATCAATATTCTAGGCACAGTTATATCTCGGTTTAATCTTTGATGATGCAGGATTAAAAATTTCGGGTCATCCTGGAAGAAGAATTTTCAAATACAACTTATAAACAAGGTCTCTTTTTTAACAATAAATATTTTTTATTTGCTTGGTACCGTAACATATTCTTTCTAACATTCGTGAACTAGGTGAGTAAATTTGCGTCAATAATGAATGTCGTATAATTTTACCAGTCAAAACAGTTTAATTGTAGTTTTTGACAGAGACATTTTTAATTACCATTATTTCAAAAATTTCACGGTATTGTGAAAAAGAACAAACATTAATTTTAAAATTATTTGATTATTTTCAAAGAGAAAGTGATGCCGGAAAGACTGCCCTGCATTGGCAAAAAGCCGTAAATGAAATTTTATAGTTTTGAGAAAACTCCACTTAAAGTTGAAATTAGTGTACTTTTGCACCATTTTTGTGTTTTGGCAACGGAACAATTTTAAACTCTCCGGTAAAGGATATAGATAGTAAGTTTTATTTTTTTAGGTAGGTACTTGTTTTTTTTTGTAGTTTTAAGCAAAATCTGTTGCTTACGTCTTTTATCCATTTTTTTTTTAAATAATGGTTTAGTTCTCATACTAACAAAAAAAGACTTAAGTGCGTTTAAGTCTATTTGCCATTGTTAAAAGTTTCAATTTTTGAAGCAGAAATTAATGGCTGACCAATGTAAAGTACTTATACGTTTTTTTTCCAATGTAGTATATTGCTCAAAAGCTTTATGGTGCTATGAATTTAAATACAATAATTAATAATATTTATTAATTAAAATAAACAAATTAGAAAGTAATATCATTTTTATCATTTAAATCTTCAGACGTTGAACTTTCTGGTAAATTCATCCAAAATCTTCTACGGCTTTCTGCAATTTTTTAAAAATGTCTTCCTTCTTCTTTGACAATACACCTCGATGAACCTCAGGTAAAATTCCGACATCAACTTTTCTTTTAATTATTATGACATAGTATAACACGCTGTCGCTGTCGCTGTCTGTCCGTCCCTATATATGCTTAAATCTTTAAAACTACGCAACTGATTTTAAAGCGGTTTTTTTTAAATAGATAGAGTGATTCAAGAGGAAGGTTTATATGTATAATACATGCATAATATTGTAGAGAAACACTGATAAATTTAGAGGTTTCTAATGTGATGTCGTAAATAAACACATTTTAGACCCGCGTGCGAAGCCGGGTCGCTAGTAATATATATGTCGTCGGCTGATAGTGAAATCCGTCATTTCATGAAAAGCTTAGTCACTTCATGAAGCGTCGGCAGATTGTGTAAAAACATGAAATTACACGATCTGCCGCGTCACTTCATGAAGAGACCTTGACGTTTCGGCGTATTATGTATAACACGATCTGCCTAATTTTAAATATAGTCACTTCATGAAATGCCACAAAAACAAGGCATATTGTGTAATTCCGTCTAAAAGGTATATTGGCAACTGGTTTGTTCGGGTTTGTCAGAGCATTTTTTTTATTTTTATAAAATAATATTAGTTGAAAAAATTTAATTAAAAAAAAAATGCTCTGAGGAACAACGAACAAACCAGTTGCCAATATACCTTTTAGACGGAATTACACAATCTGCCGACTGACATGACATCGTTAGGTACTACATGAAGTGACGATATTTAAAATTAGGCAGATTGTGTTATACATAATACGCCGAAACGTCAAGGTCTCTTCATGAAGTGACGCGGCAGATCGTGTAATTTCATGTTTTTACACAATCTGCCGACGCTTCATGAAGTGACTAGGCTTTTCATGAAATGACGGATTTCACTATCAGCCTACGACATATATAATACAGTGGCAAACGAACGTATACGATTTATACGTTATATTGCCATTGCATAAAGAAAATAAAAGTTTAAAGAAAACCATACCACAAACACGTATGACTTTTATAAGGTTTTTTGCCTTTTTTGTAAACTTTAGAAATGAAGAAAAGGAGAAATGGTATAAAATGGTATAAAAGCATACATTCTTTTGCCAATGTATAAATTTTTCTATTTTGCTGGAAAAAACCTTATAAATTGTATAAGTCTTTTTGACACAGGAATTGTATTCAAAACATGTCGGATAAGGTTTTTTGACATTGTAAATTAAAATTTTTTAGCGCTTACATCATTTGGCCAATGTATGTAGACAAGAAACTACAAGGGCTATTCAAAATGTAATTATAGAGTTCGAAAGAGAATAAAAAGTTACGGGGGAAAATTGAAAAAACGCAAAACGTAAAATTTGCATATACTGCTTTTTACCATTGTAGGGCAGAAGACTCTTTTACCCGTTATCGCAGTTTACGAGGTAAGTAGATATAATAAAACAGGAATTGTAAAAACATAAATAATAAACATGAAAAATATATGATAAGGTTTTTATATATACATATGTTTTAGAGAGTTTATAAGGCTTTAAATATTTAAGTTATATTATTATTCGCCTTCACATAAGTGTATTTTTTGTCTTATGTGCTAAATAAAAACATCGAAGTATGTTTGGCCCAAATATATTATATTATATTTTCGTTACACAAAATTTGATCGTTAATAAAACAAACTTGCCCAACTAAAAATAAACTGCACTTAAATATATTAAAACCCCAATATTAAAAAGCAATTTGTTACAGAAAATAACAAGCAATAATGTTAAATAAAAGTTACTCAACATCAAAAACATGTCCCGCAAGGCTCCGATAATTATTTTAATGAAAATTGGAGAAAATATACTTTTACAATGACCTGCATGAAAGTTATCGAAATTTAAATATTTAATCTTGATACGATTTTCACGAAAGCTTACTTATTCCGCAATGGTTATATGAAAAACGTATTTTATAAATTCCATAATGTTGTTTTTAAGAAGGCGAGGAAACATAGAGAAAATAATTAGTTTCGCTAATTCAATAGTTATGCAGTGGCATTTAACCATCTGTATATCAAAAATATATTCGTTCAATGTCCATTTTACCTTGGAAAATATTATACAGTGTGGTTGTTTACACCCGTATGCACCGTTTGTGGATCGTAATTCCAGTTCCCCGATCCAGTTTTTGTAATCTTTTGTTCGTAGCTATGCACCGTCAGTAGATTATCTAATCCGGATTAGAAATCTAACAACGTCGAAATCGCAAGATTTTTTCGACAGTTGAGGAATAAATGTCAAAAATTTGTCAGTTTTTTTGGTTTAAATTTCAAAAATGAGTGAAAACTCAAAAAGAATCACCAATTTTTCCCCAGGAGTCTCATGAGGATACTGCTACAACCTGCCAATTTCATCAAAGACAGAAAAACAAACAAAGTTTCGAATGGTGATAAATCTGAAGCTTGGAAGCGAGTTCACGAAGAATTCTTTTTGTTTTTAATTGTTCTTGCAATGGCCGTTGTAACTCGATTTAAAATTCTGGAAATCGTACTCTCATGGCAGCCAAGAAAATCTCCAATTGTAGTGTGATGGTCCCCACAAAATTACAGACGCAATGTGGCCAGGAACTGGTTCATCGGGGTTATACTATTATTTCTAAAACAAATAATATTATAGTAGATCCAGGAGTAGTCACCAAGAGTCCATCTAATCCCATTGCACTCCCTTCTATTTATAAACTTGCAAGTCATTTTGGAATTTAATTTCTTCTTCTATGTTTTCCAGGAAGCTGAGAACTGTAGGTTTTGTGAGGCGAAATCTTCGAAAAAATGAATAATTGTCAAAATAATCACTTCTTTCGTAGATTCTGCGGGGAAAACCAAAGTTGATGATGTCGGAGATATCTAGGTCATCATCAATGAATATTTTGTCCTCAACAAACTCCATTTTATCCCGAAATAATAAGAAACTTGCATAAAATAGTGTCAAAATTCGACTTTGAGGTTAGACGTCGATCGATAATCCACGCTTCGTTGACCGATTAGATAATCTGAAGCTTAAACCACATTTTTCTTGCGGTGCATGTAAACATTTAACCTAATTCTGGCTTGCCTAACTAATCCGCAAAATTTGATTACGGTGCATTTGGGTGTAAGTGTGCAACATATGGGAATTTTTTTTATTACCGATTTCTCAGAAAATTTTATTCTTGATAAAAGTTGGTGCATGTTCAATAATCATATTAGGTGCACTTGGAATGGTTGCAATTCAAACGGCGTACAGGGTCGGCCAAAAAATATAAAACTTGTACAAGAATAAAGTACCCCTATTTCAGAAAATTCAGCAAAATGTTATAAAGAAAAGTTTTTTAGAATTAAAAGTTATGCATAGATTCAAAAACGTGACCTCCTAAAATAAAAAAAATATATTTTTTTGAAAACATTAATAATTTCACAATTTTTTTTTTTTTAATTCACCATAAAGACCTTCAAAAATTAATCAAAATCAAATCAATTTCACATATCTTTGTTCAAATGCAAGCATATTTGTAAAATTTACATGAATTTTTAATTTATTAAGGAATCACAAACTTCATGTTTGTTGGAACGATATTAAACAGAACTTTAAAATATCCTAAAAATTATTTTTAACAAGATAAAACATTAGTAATGAAAATATGCTAATTAAGAAACTATCATTTAAAGTGCAAAATTTTTATTTTAAATGTTTATTAAAAAAATTTATTCTTGTACAAGTTTTATATTTTTTGGCCTACCCTGTACGCCGTTTGACTTGCAACCATTCCAAGTGCACCTACTATGATTATCGAACATGCTCCAACTTTTATCAAGAATAAAATTTTCTGAAAAATCGGTAATAAAAAAAATGCCCATATGTTGCACACTTAAACAACCACACTGTAGAAACCAATTTTATACCAGGTCCATTTAAGTGTGGTTGGATGACATTAGAAAAAGTAATGTAGTAAGCATGGAGATTAATTTAGTTCCTTCAATGTGACCTGTAAGTTACAGGAAGGGCAAATATCCCAAATATGTCAATTGTCCAATTATTTTTCCTGTCATCTTTCTTAAGATAAACTGGACAGACCATAGTACGTCGTCGTGTTCTACTATTTTTACTTTATGCAACATACTTACAATAATTTTCTTGGCTGAGGTAAGGACTTACCACCTGAAACATTAAATATATTAATTTTATATGGGTTTAAATAAAAATTAAAGTAAAAAGGCAAGTAGAGAAGTAGGACAATTTAATATTAAACCAGTTTTAAACTCGGTCACCCTGTCAATTATTCATCATACTCTTTATTTCCCCAATCTCCCCTAACTTGTTTAAAAAAACGGCCGACGGAAACCAAAATACTAATAAAGACAATCTTCTTGGCTTCACAAAATATGACTGTCTTCCCGAAGGATTACTTCTTTCCCATTTTATTACTTCTAAATATAAACGGCTTTGATCTTAAGCCTTGATTCAAGACCCTTTTTATAACGACTTATGGTTAGAGTAATTCTAAATAATTTAATAGAATTAGGTATTGAATTTCGCATTGGAAAAAGCTTCAAAGCAATAATTGTGTATCATAACATGACATATGGTGAGTCAAATAACAAAATGTCGATCATCACGTATGAAATTGTAACGTGATTAACGAAGTTTGAATCAAAACCAAGAAAATTGTGTTTGTGATGCGTGTGAGATTTCTTGTTTAAAAGCTAATGAATTTATGAGAGAAAATTTGATCAAATATTGTTTTAATTCCGCATTCGTCGCGGTCACAGCCTAACGCAGCGGTAGGTACCTAACTGACTATCTTAATACAAGTATAGCTGCTTTTATTAAGCAGTTGTTTTTTCTCATTGTATTGTTTCTATGCACTGATCTTTAGCCTCAATTCTAGACCCCCCTTACGAAATTATTTGCATCAAAGAGGGCCTGGCATCTAAGGACGTAATGCTTAGTTCTAGAGCTTAATACCTGTTGGGTGTCAGTAACTACCTGAATTAACAATCAATCAGTTATTCCGTCATCTTTGACAGTCGTTACAAGTAATTTGATTCATCGCTAATTTTTCCAATTTCTTGAACAATTCACACAATGGGCTTTACGGAACAGCACAAAACATTCATGGTTGAAGCGTATTTTCGAAACGGGGTTACAGTAAATGGTGAGTGTCAATACAATCCGGGTTTGTGCATGAACGATTATCATGAACATTTTCCTAACGTTGCTTTTATTGCTGTTGATTTTTATCATTGCCTGAAAAGAACCGTGGCTGTGTTTAGGGAAACAGGTTCTAAACAACACAAAAAAGGAGCAGGAAGACCATCTGTAAGAACAGAAGAACTTGTTGCAAACGTTCGTGAAATAATGCAAACTACGCCAACAAATTGTATAATACGCCTGTCCCAAGAAGTGGGAAGATCTTATGGAACATGCAGGACTATTCTTAAGAAGCAGCTAAATTTATTTTCTTATAAAGTGCAAGTATTATAATTTTGTAAACAACAAAAATAAATTTGTATTTGTCTACTTATTTTATTACTCATTAGTTTGGCATATCATGTCATGATATGAATTTGACAACATTTTAACCTAGATTTGGTTAGATATATCGTCCCCATGTAATGTGATGTAAACCAAGCACTGCGTTTTTTAATCCAAGCCCTCTTTAAGGATGAATTATCAACGTCATTCAATCTATTGCCAACCTATAACCTATTTCGCGGTGATTTTTTGAGTTTATTATTTTAATAACTAACATTTAAAGAAAATTAATATCGTCGGTATATTATTCAGGTAGTAACTGATATATTACAAAAATATCAATTTATTTCATTGCTAATTTTGGGAGAATTATATAGTGAAAGAAAAATTAGTGACAATGACATAATAATGTTAAAAAAATCTTACCCGATATTTTTCGCTATACAATAATTATCCTAAAATAAGTTATGAAATTCCTTGATATTTATTAAGTATGTCAATTATTACCTATATAATATCAAGTCGATACTGATTTTCTTTAAATTTTGTATAAAAGCTAGAAAACATAAATAAATCTACGCGAAATAGGTTATAGGTTGGCAAGCATGTTGATACTCCCACCTTAAAGCAAATAATTTTTGCTCGCACGGTATATTAGTGGGGAACATTAAGTATAGTTCGTTTTCAATTATATTGAGGTAAGGTAGGTTTTCATTATTCTTGTATCAAAATAAATCGATGAAAGAATAAGTATCACAAAGTAAGATTAAGACGTTTCATAATAATTTGTAATTAGTTTATGCGAAGAATAATTATATTATGAATCTTTACGCTAACGAAAATAGAATTATGGTTGCATAAAACTTATATTTCAGTATTTAAGCGAAACTTCCTAGAAGCGCTACGAAGTTATTAGTGAACGTGACGTATAGACTGCTATAGATTGTGCCGGAACTGGTTCACCGGTTAATTATATTTTCGATATAATTAATAGTAGGTTGCTCCGTGGCGTGTATCCGCCTTCCTTCGGGCTCTTTAGGCCTAAGATAATTTTGTATACCACGATAATTTTAAACACAGCAACCCCAAGTGTAATTTAGTTTGGTTTATGGAAGATGTAAACTACCGTTGCTATTTTTAATGGAGGTAGATCTAATTTAATTAATATTACATGTAATCATCTCCAGATTAAAAGACAATGAGATTATACAATGTTGATAAATTGAAATTTAACGCATACCAAATATTTCTTTAATAAATAAAGATTTATATAACCTGGATGTATTAGTGGGTATATACAGGGTTGCCCAGAAGTCCGAAATAAAATTAATATGGCGTTAACCTGTAACTTTTCGGGAAAACGCTCGGACCCGTCAATTTAGTTTTATATATGCTCACATTTTGACGTTATTCGCTTTTTTTTATAGACATTATTTGTCAAAGGTATGACGACATCGATCTTTTTTTTAATGGAAACATACAGCTTGTGGTACATCATTTGAAAGCTAATATCTCGTACAGTATGCTCGTAAATTTTGGCGCGATTCTGTCAAGGTATTTCAAAATGGCGACTGTTAAAAGTTTTTAAAAAATCTCTATTTAAATAAGCGGAAATGATAAATCATTGATGTTTTTTTTACCTTTCAAGGTAAGAAATCTTCATTGTTTTACGTTCTGTTGATGTCTGCGCTAGCTCCAGATATACCCAATGAAATAATTTGGTTTCGGCAAGATGGTGCTCCCCCGCATTTTGGTGTCAATGTGAGAAGATATTTAGATGAGATATTTCCAGGTCGCTCGTACCATTGAATGGCCACCGAGGTCCCCAGACTTAACGGCTCTAGACTATTTTCTTTGGGGATATTTTAAAGAAAAAGTTTACTAAAATAGGCCAAATAATATTGAAGATTTTAAATCCAAATATAGATTGGAGACACATAACATTCCGGCTAGAGCCATTCGGAATTCTGTCGACGGATTTTACCATCGTCTGGGAGCATGCCAAGCAGAGGGTGGAGGATATTTCTAGCATTTTCCACGTTAAACCACCTTTTTGTTGTGTTGGTTGTGTTTTGCTTGGTTACATTTAAATTTTTTTTGGCAAAATAAATAACAAATAAACTATAACTATTGTTATGTCACAAAATGTCAGAACGTGAAACAGTGAAGATTTCTTACCTTAAAAGGTAAAAAAAAACATAAATGAATTATTTAAGGAGGTTAATGAAAGTGAGATGATAAATGTCATTAGTAGCTTAAAAAATTCTCAATCATGTGGTGTAGATGGCATAACATCTGACATAATAAAAAATAATCATAAAAGCTTGTTACAGCCACTTTTGCATCTTACCAATACTATCTTAACTACTGGTGTCTATCCTGATAGTTTTAAAATATCTGTGATTATTCCGTTGTTTAAAAATGGAAACAGAACAGATGTAAATAATTACAGACCTATTGCTCTGACTAGTGTGCTGAACAAAATTGTAGAAAAATGTATAAAATTAAGTCTATGTGACTTTTTAGACAAAAACAATATTTTATCCCAACATCAATACGGTTTTAAAACAGGATGTTCGACGGAAAATGCACTGCATGAGGTAACTAGTTTTATCGCTGACAGTTTTAATATGCATCAAAAGCCTCTTGCCATATTTTTAGACCTAAAAAAAGCTTTTGATACGCTAGATCACGCAATCTTGTTGGAGACTTTGGATCATGTTGGGGTTAGGGGGATTGTCAACAGTTTGTTTAAGTCTTATTTAGCAAATCGCGTGCAAAGGGTAAAAGTGGACGACGTTTACAGTGATGCCAAGAGTATGCTTATTGGTGTACCTCAAGGGACAGTTTTGGGTCCAATTCTATTTTTAGTTTATATAAACAGTATTCTGGAAATCGAATCATTGGGTAGAATACTATGTTTCGCGGACGATACTGTTGTACTGGTTAGGGCACCATCTTGGGATATGGCGTATCTTAGGGCTGAAAAAGCACTGCATGCTGTCGGATGTTGGTTGGATAGCAATCAATTAACCTTAAATACGGAAAAAACGCTTTTTATCGAATTTTCTATGAATTCAAAGGAGGTATCCAACATTAATTCTTTACTTTTGCATAAACCATCTTGCACTTTAAGGGATGGTGAATGTTTTTGCACGGATACAATTGCGCAGGCTGGTTCTGTCAAATATCTGGGTGTTTATATAGATAGGTTTTTGCGTTGGGATGTGCACATTGGCTACGTGCTGTCAAAAATTAAAAAAACCATATTTAAGTTTTATGAGTTAAGAAACATTTTACCACTGTATATATTAAAAACTGTATACTCGGCGTTGGTGGAATCACTTCTCACCTATTGTATAGTTTGTTGGGGATCGGCTTCTCAGTCTGCACTTGGTGCATTAACAATTGCTCAAAAGTACATATTAAAAGTGATATACTTTAAAGCCGAGATTTATCCTAGTAACTTACTTTTTAAAGAAACAAAACATTTGTCAATTAGGGAAATTTTCTGCTATAGGGTTATTGTTTTTGCGATGAATAATGGAATGTGTCGGAGAAGTGTTTCACACCATATAACAACTAGAGCTGTAAGTTATTCTCATATTTGCATACCTTTTCAAAACTTTACTGCCACACAGAGACATCTAAATTACTTGGCTCCCTACATAATGCATCTGTTGCCGAGAAATCTATTAAAACGAAAATTAAGGCCTTACGACAAAGCTAAATTGGAAAAATGGATAAAAAGTAACTTTGCTGTAATCTCAACTAAAATTGATTGGCTTTAATTATTGTTTTGGTATAGCTAGGTTAACTTAAATTTAAATTATGTTATAACTATAAGTAGAAAATGTGTATTATTTACTTTCTAACGAGGCACACACATATCCTGGGATACATGCTGCCTCTCTTGCATTATTTAATTGTATATTATTTTTCATCATGAAATAAATAAATAAAATAAAATAAAAATAAATAAATAAATAGGATAGGTCTTTTAATATTTTTAAATTGAAATAAATCATATATGAGGTTTCAGAGAAATTCGGTGACAGCTGAAGGCAAATATTGAGTTTATTTTACAATCGGTTAGGCACTCTTAATGTAAAAATCCATTCCTGAAAAAAGTAACAAATCAGTTTAACTTAAAGATAAATCATTATACAAAACCGATACAAATTTGAATAATTTCAGGACAAATTTCGAAGTTTTATTACCTGGAAAACAAGCGGTCATATCAATGCCGTAGACAAATCGTCCGCCATCAAACAAACCGGGGCACGCCTCGAAAAAAATCGCAAGAAAACTTTATTAATAAAGGAGATCTCTAAAAAGTCGGGTGTCCTGTCTGCCAGAGAGCTCAAGAAGAGCGGAGAAACACGCATAAATTTAAAAAGTGAAATATGACAAGTTATTTCGACCAAATCGCCTTATACATTTCCGCTGCCTATTTTCTGGCTCTAATTTCGCGATCCGCAAAGTTTTTATGTCTTTCATTTTTCATATTTTCCTTGAAGGATTTGCCCCGAAGCTAAATATGTCTTTCTAATGTCTGTTATTATATTAAACAAATGCAAATCTTCTTTTGATTGCTTTAAACAAGTTGACTTTTGATGGGATTTTAATCCTTTAACATTATATTTGAATTAAAAGAGAATATGGTGGCATATCGGACAAGTGTGTAGCTTTTTTTTATATTGTAATACACAGGGATCCAAGTTTAATGGATACCCTGGGGCGGGTAGACCACGACGGCCCAGGGTATCCATTAAACTTGGATCCCTGTGTATTCCAAATATAAAAAATAGTTTATTTATTTATTTATTTGTAATATTTACGGTATACACCATTAAATCAAAGGAAAGTAACAATACAGATACAGACTATATATATAATATAAACTAGTAAGCAGTAGCTTAAAGATAAATAATCCACACTTGGTAATATTTTCAGAGAGTTAATCAGTATTGGTCGGTCAGAGTGGTAATACACTACTACGTATTTTTCTCTTAAGATCAAATTTAAACTTAGAATGAGTGGTATGAATATCGAGGTCATGGCTGTTAAAGTTTCGCTGCAGTCTGGTTAACGGACGAAACATGCTATAATTTGTAGAATGGAAAGGTAAACAGAAGAGATTCCTGCTGCGAGTATTGTGTCTGGTATTAAAATACAGCTCAGATAAGAGATAATCACAATCTATGTCACCAGTAATAAGCTTAAATAAAAAACACATATCCAAGAGGAAACGTCTATTTTGTAGAGAGCATAGATTTATGATATTGAGAATAAGTTGATAATCTATATAAAAGTTTTGAAAACGAATTTGTAATTTGTGTGCACAAACACGCAGAAATCTCCTCTGCACGCCCTCGATCGCCTGCACATGTACCTGATAGTAAGGTGACCACAACACACTGGCATACTCCAGGCCAGATCTCACTATGGAGCAATACATTAATTTAAATGTTTGACATGAAAATTCTTTACAGTTTCTAGATACGAATCCTAGGTTTCTATAGCCCGTACATGTAATAGAATTAATATGGTTAACAAATGTGAGAGACCTATCCAGAATAACTCCAAGGTCACGAATCTCCCCAACTTTATCTAAGACGACACCAGCTATATTATAGTTACAATCAATGGGATTACGAGATCTATAAAAGGATATACTATGACATTTTTTTATGTTCAAATCAAGACCATTCATCTGAGACCAACAATAAAGGCCGTCCAGATCAGTTTGAAGTAGAGCACAATCCAAACTGGAGTAAATTAATCGATATAATTTGAAATCATCAGCAAACAACAAATATAGAGACTGAGTAATAAAATTACCAATGTCATTTATAAAAAGTATAAAAAGTAAGGGCCCACTATGGGAACCTTGAGGTACACCAGAATGCACAGCAATCTCTTTAGATACAAAATTATTTATTCTTACTCTCTGAACCCTTCCAGTGAGGAAACTGAGTTACACACTAACTTGTCCGATATGCCACAATATTCTTTTTAATTATTTTCGCGGACACTATATCATCTTCTAATTATATTTTAATGGTATAGGTATAACAATAACTTCCAGTGTAGGTATGTATAACTTTGAAAACAGCCAGTTTCGGTTTAACCGCTATAGTAGTTTTGTAAAGAACGTCAGATATGTAATAAAAATACCTCGAAAGCAATATGAAATTTTCAAGATTTGTTATAAGGAACTCGAGAGGCACAATATGTCCACGATGGAATATGAAAGAAGCTAAGAACTTTCAATTTGATGCAGTCCTACATAACAAAATATATCCTGCTCATTTTTTTTTTTGTTTTTTTTGTCGACGACCCTTTTTTTTAATATGTTTTATAACTAAAAAATGATAAAATTATAAACTTATGTTTGCCGAAATAAAAAGTTTAACCCGTCAACTGTAATTGTTAAACACATGCTCACGCCGAAGGAACCACAATCGGACACTAAAAAACTGTTGTTCGATACACTGAGGAAAATTATCTTATTCAACAGGTTTGCTAAGACATAGTTTGTATTGATAGTTTATTTTTTATTGACCCATATTAAATAAATTGCCAATGTATCCAACCCGCTTTAGTGTTATATCAATTCCAGATTTGCTAGAACATCATTTTTATTGGTAGTAATCAGTTCCATTAGCAGCATAGTCTTGTTGAATAATGAACTACCTTTATTACATCAATTTTGTTAAGAAATAAATTGTATCTTCTCAATGCGACGCATTTTGTTCCAAGTAAAGCGCTTTCCCTACAATTAAGAAAGCAAAACAGCGTCCACAATAACGATTTTTGTCCGTTAGAACCTATAATCCACAAGACGTTGGTGGGGGTTCGAAGCGATCGGCAATCGCCGCGCGCCATATTAGGTTTAACGTATTTGTTGCGTAGGTCTTGGAGTCTTGGACTTTATAATCTATAGACGAATTTTACCATCTCAGTAAACCATGTTGCATAATAGATAATCGTATACAATGTTAAACGACAAGAACAATATCACACTAGAAGCTATACAGTGTGTACATAAAGTAAGGAACAACTTCATTATTTAATAATCTAAAAACATTTCGTAAAAATCCTCGTACACGTATGTAATAATTTTTGATTGCGCATATTTTGACATATACACATATTATACAGGGTAGCTCATGTAGTAGATATGACATTATCGACGATTTTTTTAAATAAAAACCCCTATATTTTAGTTCAGATTTGTAATCTCTAAGAATAGCTGATTTCAAAAACATAACATACTTAGGGTCTAAAGTTGATAGTTTCGTAGCTACAGGGTAGAACAAATAATTTTATTTAAGATACATTTTTTTTAAGGTAGGCTTATTTGCTGTTACGTAACTATGGTTATTTAGATAATGATGATATTATGCAGTCATTACAGTGAATTTTGCTATTAAGATTAGTAGAAGTAAAAAATTAATTTTAATATATTTGTTAATATGCGTTTATCTAACACACAAAAGAATAGAAATTCTAATGATGATTGGATATGGTGATAGGATTCGTACTCAGCAAGAAGTGTGCATTTTGTTCAACGATAAGTACCCAGAAAGACCAATCACTAGATCAACTGTAAGTAAACTTGAAACAAAATTTCGAGAAACGGGTTCTGTGGAAGATATTCCCAGGAACGGCCGTCCAACTATTCCGGATGATAAAAAATTGAATATTTTATTGGCTATAGAAGAAAATCCCCATAACAGCGTCCGCCAGATTGGCATAGATCATGAGGCAGCTGCTATGACCGTACATAACCTATTAATAGTAGAAAAATGGCATCCGTTTAAAATCCGACTGGTTTGTTGTTGAATGAAGATGATCCAGATCGTAGGATGGAGTTTTGTCAAATATTAATGGAAAGATGTAACGTAGATCCTTTGTTTGTTGAAAATATCCTAATTTCAGATGAATCTACTTTTAAATTAAATGGTGAAGTAAACCGGCAAAACTGTAGATATTGGGCAAAAGAAAATCCCAGGTGGATGCGTGAGCATCATACTCAATACCCCCAAAAAATTAATGTTTGGGCGGGTATAGTGAAGAACAAAATTATTGGGCCATATTTCTTTGACAATAATGTAAACGGGCTAAATTACCTTCAGTTTCTTCAAGAATTTCTTATCCCTACGCTAGTTAACTTATACCCGAGTAGAAATAATCCTGGAATTCTAGATGAAAATTTATGGTACCAACAAGACGGCGCACCTCCGCATTATGCAACAGTAGTGCGCCATTATGTCGATCAAGTTTTTCCGAACAGGTGGATTGGAAGACGTGGGTCTATTGAATGGCCGCCTAGGTCTCCAGACCTTACACCACTGGACTTCTTCTTGTGGGGTCACCTAAAAAATGTCGTTTATAAAATAAGACCTGCCAATATTGAAGATTTAAAAAATCGAATCACAACAGAATGCAGAAATATTTCAGAAGAAACCATAATAAAGTCCAACAAGAGTTTATTGATCGCTTGGGGTACTGCCAGGCACAAGAAGGAGGACAATTTCAACACTTAATTAAATAGCCTATTTAATTTTATTTAAATTTTTTAAAATTAAAAATACTTCACATTTTTTTTTCTTGCCCTGTAGCTACGAAACTATCAACTTTAGACCCTAAGTATGTTATGTTTTTGAAATCAGCTATTCTTGGAGATTACAAATCTGAACTAAAATATAGGGGTTTTCATTTAAAAAAATCGTCGATAATGTCATATCTACTACATGAGCTACCCTGTATAACATGTGTATATGTCAAAATATGCGCAATTAAAAATTATTACATACGTGTCCGAGGATTTTTACGAAATGTTTTTAGATTATTAAATAATGAATTTGTTCCTTACTTTATGTACACACTGTATAAAGTTTTGAGAACTACAGTACTGATTTTTAGTGGTAAATATATGCTTTATTAACCGTAGCAAGCAAATATTATTATGATTAATGTCAAGTTTCATTACAACTGCCAGTCGGAACTAATACAGTATCTAAAACCAGATTACACCCCCATCAATAGAACTAGATAATTACTGCAATAATTTCTATTTCTTATTGGTTAAATTACCGTGATATTATCACTACACAACGGTCTAGCAATTTTCGCTGTCTTGCAGTAAGAAAGCGCGTTGCTGTCACATACAGTATTAAACAGTTGTATTAAAGTATGTGAGTTATTATTGGGAATATAAGGTTTTTTTCTCAGTGTACCTTTCTCTAAATTTAAGTCATCTAAATTGACTTCTCTCTACTTACTGCTAAAATGAACTGAAAACCGGGATAACTTTTAAATGTGTGTAGTGGGTATACATGAATATCAAATTAGTTATTTAAATTAGAGTAGGCAAGTGTTGGCACGATATCGGTTGTCGAGATTAATTGCTAAGATATCTTGGCTGTGGCATTAATTAGGAAAAAACAGTTGACGACAACTAAATACCTCTTTGATACATTTTTCTGTTAGATTCGGGTTTAATCAAAATTTTTAAACTTCTTGCTTTAGTTTCGTTGCGTGCTGGTCTTAAACCATACCTCACTTTCGAAATTTAAAGAAATACTTTACACCCACATTTGTACAACAATTAATAAGCCACTACCAGGCGTCCGTTCCAATCATATAAAATTTAAAACTCGAAAATGTTTGTACTATTTCAAAATTATTGTTTAAGCTTATATTTTGTGAAAAAGAAACACTTAACAATTTACAGGGATTTTCTAAAATAACATCTCCCTTTAAACCGCTTATGACCTAATCATAAAATATAAACTACGTTTTTTTTATACGGACGCCACTAAAACGGGATTTACAAGAAAATATCATCGGGTTTTATGAGATTTTTCCCTCTTTTAAAGCTAGATGTTATGGGTGTAGGTACTCGAAGTGCCGCATCCCAGCCTGAGAACATAAACATATTATTACTTCTTTCCTACATCCGAAAGATTTTAAAGCAATATCACCGCTCCTAAAGTTAAAAGGTTTTAAAACATTTGAAGATATTTTTTTTAATTGATATGATAAATTTCACGGTACCGAACACAAAATTTATATCCAATAAATGTATTAACTACTTAACAAAAATTTACTGCCCATAACAAACCTTTTAAAATTTAACAAAGTTGGAAATGGTTTAAATGGTAGGTTGATTTGAATTCATGGATTGGATTGGATTAGTTTGCCTGAATATTATGTACTAACAAAGTGTAACTTATTTTTATTGGTATACAAATTTTTGTTGAATAATAGCCGAGACAGAGAAGATCGAATTAGAGTTAGATATAGGATTTATATGTTTAAGATGATCAAAAAAGTATTTCGACAGTTTTATTTGTTACAAACAAATTACTAATATAAAATGCTTTATGATGTGATAAAAAATCGTTATTTTTAAAATGAAATCATTTTGTCAACAGTGAACAAATAACATTAAATATAACACAGGTCCACCGGGGTGTATTAAAACATTAAAAAACATGTCACAAACAGATCTACGTGAAAAAATATATATATGCCCCGGATTTCACGTGTTAATATGAATTGAAACGGGGCAAAATATTCTGATAAACCTGTCGATTTGATACCCTGTTTATTGTTTTTTACTGGATTGTATTTTTACATGAAAGTGAGAATTCGGTTTTAAACTGTTTTAAAGGAACATTGAAAATAAAGAATTGTTATCTATCAAGTGCTAAAAAACATTTTTAGTTATAACAATACCAAAGAAAAACTATGTGTATTTATATACAGGGTGTCCGGAAAAATAAGGTCAATGCTTCAGCATAAAGAGTTGCATCTTTTGAGAAAAACAAAATGAAATACAATAATCAAATATTCAAAATAGGGTGCAGTACTCGCTGACCACCCCTATATTTTAGTACGTGTGCGAGTGAGTTCCGAACCATATTTTTTCAGGTAATTATTTGTTTTTGATTATTTTTTGATGAAATGATATGTTTTGGAGATAATTTGAAAAGTATGGGTCCTAACTTTAAATGCTAAACCAAGTCAACCGTTGTGACATTACCATGGATACAAGATATAATTAAGTGAAACTTTGCAATAGGTGCCAATACCGAAAGCATAGGACTAGCCAAAAATAATGTAGGGACAGTGGCGTACAAATAAAAACCTGTAGGTGATGGATCAACCAGGTTTAAGCTGGTTCTTTTTCACTTTCGATCCAGGCCAAAAATACTAATTTTTCTTCCTAGATAACAATAAAAATTAAAATTTACGAACTTGGCAATATTAGTATTTGGTGACGTAACTTTCTTTCAAACAAGGTCTATAATGTCAAAAATTGAATCTGTCAAGTATAAATTGACATACCTAATAATTTACACTATTTTAAAAATATCTATAAATTTTTGTTTTTTGGTAAAGTTGTGTACAAATAATGTAAGTTTTTTTGTCTTCTTCATACCCTCTAGTAGATATTTTGTTAGGTTTGTTTATTTTAAGATACTTATGTATATACCACGGACAATTTAGACTTTTTATTAATGCTGAATTTTATTAATTTTTTTAACTGAAGTAAATAACATTATTTCCGTAAAAAAACGTGCGATTTATTTATATCAATTTTTAACAGAACTGCAAACAGCGAGTTTGCAAATAATAGCGTATAAATAATTATCACCTAGGCTATTGCAGCGTAATAAAACAATTTAAAAATATGTTACGAATAGATCATAATTTACAGTTGTTTTGATGTATGTACAAATACCGACAGTACATGACAATATAATAAATATAATTTTATTGTAAAAACAAAATAAATATTATAAACGACGCAATAATGTGTGTATAAAATGGTTCAATTTAAACTACATTGTTAGCGGGACTTCTGTAATAATTGTGACGTGATGTGATATTATTGCAAACAATTTAAAAAGTTGTTTTTATAAGTTTGTTACAAGTGTTGGTATATACCGGGTGTCCACGGAAGGTGGTTCGCCCCTTTAACTTTTTTGTTTTCCAAGATAATGGAATAAAATTCGGGGGATTTGTATATGACATAAAACTGCATTTTTTGACAGGTGACTCAACATTATGGAACTTCCTATTTAACCGGAAGTAAGAAAAAAGAGGATTTTATTACGATGATTTTGATACCATACACTATTAGGTTTTAGAAAAACTGCCATTAAAAAACTTTAAAAAGTTAACTTGGATCTTTCCTAAAATAAAGCATCCTATGAGAATAAATTTAGATTTAAATGTAGCCAAGTAGCCTGTGACCAGCAAAACTGATAAAACGAAATCATGCCTTGAAGAAAATTGACATGCCGACAGCTTCTGCCAAAGTAAATTAGTTTGTTGTTTAAAAAACATGGAAAATAATAGTTTTACACAGAGTGAAAAAGTTGATAATATGTTATTAGTGTTTGAAGAATGTAGAAAGAATTGAACCGATGCTGCACGACTTTACGCACAAAGATATTTTAATCGGCGTCATCCAACCCGGCACTATTGGGTACCCAAAACTGGTTCCGAAAATGCGAAATGAGCCTGATAATAATAACATATCAACTTTTTCACTCCTTGTAAAACTAGTATTTTCCATGTTTTAAACAACAAACTAATTTATATTGGCAGAAGCTGTAGGCATCTCAATTTTCTTTAAGGCATGATTTTGTTTTATCAGTTTTGCTAGTCACAGGCTATTTGATACATTTAAATCTAAATTTATTCTCAAAGGATGCTTTATTTTAGGAAAGTTCCAAATTATTTTTTTTTAATGGCAGCTTTTCTAAAACCTAATAGTGTATGGTATCAAAATAATCGTAATAAAATTCTCTTTTTTCTTAACCCGACGAGCCACCATGTTGCCATTTAAAAAAAATGAGTTATACAACTTTAAAGATTAAATTTTACATAGCACATAGCATTGGACCAAAAATAGTAAAATTGTATTTTTCCCAAGATTAAAGAACTGAAATAAGTAATTTTAAGGTATTCATAGCCTTCTAGGTAAAACAATAAATTTCGAAAAAAAAAATTTTTCTTTTGACAAAAAGTGAGAAGTGACACATCGTTGTATTTAAAATGTCATAGGGAGTCAAAAAAAGGAAAAATGTACCAGGTGTCCCATTTAAAAATTGAAATTTTATGTCACTTCCGGTTAAACCGGAAGTTCCATAATGTTAAGCCACCTGTCCAAAAATGCAGTTTTATGTCGTATACAAATCCCCAATATTTTATTCCATTATCTTAAAAAACAAAAAAGTTAGAGGGGCAAACCACCTTCCGTGGACACCCGGTATGCTTTAAAAGTGTCCAATATGGACAGTAGATGGAGCTACGCGCTACATCCTTATGATGGTGTCCCCGTATACTGATTCATGTTAAACTTTGGGTTAGTGATGTTAAAGAGCAGGTAAATTGCTGAACAGGTTCGAACAGTTCGGTTCTCAGTCGGGAACCTGTTCCGTTAACCTGTTCACCTGTTCTTAAATTATTGTCACTCACTCACTTGGTAAAAAAAGGTCGCCAGTTCCTAACAATATAGAACACCGCTGCGTCCGCGTGTGTGCTCTCACTGCTGCTCCCTGTTCCCTGTCTGCTCCAAAGAAAGAACAAAGAACAGCCTGTTCTTTTTATGAGTGATTGGTGATTTATGATGGCATGCGGGTCGTCGTTTGAGAATAAAAAGAACAAGCTGTTCTTTGTTTCTTCTTTCTTTGGAGCAGGAGAGCACACTAGAGGTGGGTTGCTAAATAGCAGCCTGCTTTTTTTAAACTGCTATTTGATTCGGTATAATGCTAAATGCTACGAGCTTTAAAATTAGCTGCTAATTTTTAGCAGGTAATATTGACTTTTGACTGTGAACTGGCGCTGATAGAGCGAAAGGAGCGGTTGTCAGGTCAGGTTAGGTAATTTTGGTTATCTGCTATGCTATTTCGAAGTTCTATTTCGATTTACTTACTGCGAAGTAGAGAGGGGTTGCTAAATAGCAGCCTGTTTTTTTTAAACTGCTATTTGATTCGGTATAAAGCGGTTGGCAGTAGTGCTAGGATAACTAGTTTACGGAATGGGCGACCTTTTTTTTTTTTAGAAGTCTAAATACCTGGGCAGCACTCGCAGTGATTGTATTTACATCAGTTATTTTGCTAATTTCCAACTGCTATTCAGGAAGTAGCCCCACAATTAATTTACTAAAATAGCAACTGCTATTAAAATAGCAGCTATTTCTAACTGTTATTTTTGTTTAGCAATAGCAGAAGCAGCTGCTAAACAAAAATAGCGGGTCGGACCCATCTCTAGAGCACACACGCGGATGCAGCGGTGTTCTGTGTTGTTAGTGAAAGTGATTAACAAAAACCGGGTTTTTACTACTTTGGCGACCTTTTACCTTCTTTTACCAAGTGAGTGACAATAATTTATGATCGAACAGGTTTACGGAACAGGTTCCCGGGTGAGAATACCTGCTCTTTAACATCACTCAAGCGCAATCATCTGTCATAAGTCTATCTAAAGAACCGGTTCAGTTCTTTTACAAAGAACAGTTCACTGAACAGGCTATCTCTAACCTGTTCGGTTCTTTTCTTAACAACTCTACTTTGGGTTTCCGGGGTGAAGGGAAAACTCTTCTGATTATATTGTTATGCATTTATCCAGTTTTCATCTGCTACATTGACGCACGTGTATTGTTTTAATTTTTTTAATATTACCAAAATACCCATATAGGATACATTACACCGCAAACCTTAATTTAAATTTGTTTTCTGAAGTTTCACCCACGGTGACACAAAGTAGAATATTTTTACTTAGAAGGAAACTCTCATAAATATGTAATTTTTGCAACACGACGTTCCAAATTAAATTTGTGCACAAGGCTTAACATTCAGGCATGGTGGGATCTAAACATATTACAAGGAAGACAAAGCAATTTCTTTTCATAAAAATTATTGTTGAATAAGAAGAGATAGAGTTAGCTGGTATGCAGCATATTTAACTGACGACAATTAGCACCTCATAGAAACAATTTTTAATTTAAAAACGAACGCACGTACCCAAAAAACTGATATTTTCTATCATTGTAATTTTGCAAAACTGAAAATGAATGACGAAATGCGTTTATTCTATTGGTCGTAAACAATACTCTTTTTCATAACACCGCATTTTCCATAAGCGTTAGCAACAATTCTTTTTCTGCAAGCAGCAGCAATTTTCTAGCCCATAAACAGTTGAAAAGAAATAATTTTATGAATGGTTTAAAAAGAAAATACTGCAGTTTCAATTAATATTTAAAAATTACTACTTTTCAAAATTATACCGCCACAAATTTAATAAAAGATGTGAATTCATACGGACACATTAAAATATATTTTTATTTAATAATTATATTTATGTAAACACCACATCAAAATATAATGTAAATTTTTTGGTGTAGATTTGCTAACGACATATGTTTTAATACACTCTAATAACTTTAATAATTATTTTTCATTTTGTTGGTAATCATGTGTATTGTAATATATTTTTTGTTTAATGAAAATTTTGCAACAAAGATAGTTGCAGCTGTAGCTGTTGCTATGTTGAGCTACACTCCCATGCAGAAAAAAACGGGCATAACAAAATTTGGGTTAAGTTTAGGGTTTTATAACTTATACAGGGTGTTAGTGAATAAGTGCGACAAACTTCAGGGGGTGCTTCTTTAAGTGATTTTAAGAAGAAAAGTTCATATAAACATGGGTCCGAAAATGCATAGTTTTTACGATACAGGGTGTCAAACTTTAAAAAAAAAATCGGATGTTCGTAAATATCTCGATACTCTTGTACTCAATTCTGTTGAAATTTGGTAATTCTATTTGTAATAACAAGACGATAATTTAGCCTCAATTAGATTAAAATTTTTAAGTCCAGTGGCGTCCCGGAAGACAGTCCAACTAATATTTTTGACAAAAAAAATGCGCGCCACTGGCTTTTTTAAAAATTATGTATTTTTTTCGAAGTAAGCAACTACAAATACAAATATTTTATTTTTTGAGTTTTTTTCATATCTTGCTTTGTATTTGAGAAAAAAAAAATAAAAACCACTTTATTGTATGCCCCCGGGACAATAACAGTAAAAATTTAAACCACTTACTATGCTATTAACCAATTAAAATTACACAAAAGTTCTCTTTCGAATTTTTCGCATAGATTTTAAAATATTAAAATTCAATAGAGGACTTTCGTGTAATTAATTGCTTAATAGCATAGTAAGTAGTTTAAATTTTTTACTCTTATTGTCCCGGGGACATGCAATAAAGTGGTTTCTATTTTTTTTCTCAAAAACAAATCAAGATATGAAAAAACTCAAAAAATAACATATTTGTATTTGTAGTTGCTTAATTCGAAAAAAATACATAATTTTTAAAAAAGCCAGTGGCGCGCAGTTTTGTTGTCAAAAATATTAGTTGGACTGTCTTCCGGAACGCCACTGGACTTAAAAATTTTAATCTAATTGAGGCTAAATTATCCTCTTGTTATTATAAATAAAATTACCAAATTTCAACAAAATCGAATAAAAGAATATCGAGATATTTACGAACATCCGATTTTTTTTTAAAAGTTTGACACCCTGTATCGTAAAAACTATGCATTTTCGGACCCATGTTTATATGAACTATTTTTCTTAAAATCACTTAAAGAAGCACCCCCTGAAGTTTGTCGCACTTATTTACTAACACCCTGTATAGTTTTACTCCGATTTAAGTAATTTTTTAGAGAGCTATAGATACATTTATTAGTTTTAATATGCGTATACAAATTTTGAGAGAAATTGTTTTTTTGACATATAATACAAGAATAATCGAATAGTGGTTTTTTCTGCCTAGTGTCAAAACACCCTGTGGAATAAAAGTATCAAAAGTACTTCAAAATATCAGTTTTCATTAAGCGGCAAATATTCTTTGCATTTTGGTTTTTGGTTCATGTCGATACGTGCATTTGTTCTTACCCAAATGCAAAATGATCTTGATGCAGAAAATAATTAAAATTTTTCCATAATTTTCTCATTGCCATTGCATTCAAAATAAGAAAGAATATTAAAATGCAAGAAAACAAAGGTTATTGTAATATTCAATATTTTATAAGCAAATAAATTTACGGAAAAAGGTGCGAATACCTAAGATTTAAAAAATAACATTTTCGCAAAACAAACTTAACAGGTACCTACCAACAACAACTTTTTCACTTAACACATCTCAATAATTTCTATTGCCTCCTCTAGCCTTTACTACTGCCTGTACACGTCGGTTCATGCCTTTAGCATTTAGCCCACGAATATCATCCTGGGTAATATTCGTCCATTCTTGACTCTTATGACGCGGTTGTAATTTAGGTCCAGTTGTTGGATTGCGTGAGTTTAAATTACGCTCGTATAATCTTCGACGAACTGTCCAAGAACTGACATTTTTATACGAACCTCTCGAAGTTGGTTTTTCGCCTGTACTGACGTCAAACGACGATTCCGAAGAGTTTTAAGTACGTTAGTTTTGCGTTTCCTAAATCACCGACATCATCAAGATCATTTTGCATTTGGGTGAGAACAAATGCACGTATTGACATGAACTAAAAACCAAAATGCAGAGAATATTTGCCGCTTAATGAAAACTGATATGTTGAAGTAATTTTGCTTCTTAATTATTGCACAAGGTGTTTTGACGCTAGGTAAAAAAAAAAATTTTCAATTATCCTCGTATATTATTTCAAAAAACCAATTTCTCTTAAAATTTGTATAGGCATGTTAAAACTAATAATTGTATCTATAGCTCTCTAAAAAATTACTTAAATCGGAATAAAAACAAAAAAGTTATAAATGCCTACCTTTTTTGCAAAACCAAAACTGTTTTGTCGTTTTTTCTAAAATCGAAAAAAATACAGTGGTTGTCTCATTTTAACCCCCAAACCTCTATAAATACAAAACTCTTTGTTCCATTCCTCAAATTAAAATAATTTTTACTTCAAATGAAATATTATCAAATGTAACATGACACAAATCGCCCTTTGTTTAATAATAAATCAAAAGCTCTGTCAATTTATTTTTTTTACGTTCTTTGCAGCTTAAAGCTTATTGTGTCTACTGATATTCAAATAAAAATAAATAATTAATTTAACTAAAAGCTCGATTTTGCTCCATAATGTTATATTATTTATGCGGCTTGTTTTTGAATTAATGAAAAATCTAACGACAGGGCTGCGAGAAACGGGCGTTCCAACCATGCACGGTCCGCGGGCGCCATCAATATGGGGCGCAAATTTACTTAAAAATATATACGCCGAAGGCTCCAACCAATACCAATGACTTTGGCAAGAATAATTTACATTGTAGCGAAGCCTAAATGTAAGATTATTAAATAAAAATATGTATATAGGTAAACACGTTTGTTGGTAAACGTATATTTCATATTGGTCTACAAGCTGCAGCTTCCTGCATCCTGCATGCTGACAAACACATGTTGTGGTCCGTGTACAAATTCTCAAATCTCTAGCGGGGTAATTAGATACATAAGGCATTACAGGTTACACTCCATGAAATTATACGACAATCATGTCGGTATAGATACTGGGCGAGTAGCGAGCAATCAATGTTCTCCAGGCAAGATTGGTCTTTTGATCTAGCCTACATTAAATGATGCCTTTGTATCTGCACGTAAAGTGCCTTAGTAACAATGCTTTGAAATTTCTTGAAGCATGGTAATCGGGATATATAATTGCAAGTCAATACGTATATTAAACTAAATAAATTACCCTGTATATAGGTTATATGACATGAATTATTTGAAGGTGGTAGACAATGAAGTAATATCAAAAAAATTACCTTGTCGGACTTCCATTGTCTTTATTTTGTTACTTCTTGACACGACGTTTCGGTTAGTTAGTATCTCTAACCGTTTTCAAGTGTAAACTAAATTATAATTCTAAGGCCACTGTCCATGTGCAATAAAGCTTGATGACTCCGCCTACGTGCTTATGGGAGTGTGAAGTTTGAGCTGTTGGTTTTGGACAAGAAGAGGCATCCAGATATTGGGAATATCTATACTTGGTTTACTAAATATATGGGTATTTTGATTCATGAAAGCTGCTTCTTTGAATTTTCGTTTTCTTCAGTGCAACAAAACCTTGGCTTCTCTGACCACTTTATATTATGTTGGTTGGTCCATATACATGTTCCGTTATACCTGATCTCGAAGTTTTACCTTTTTGAGTATGTTTCGGATGTTCTTTAACTCGTACGGGAAGAGGTATTTTTGTTTCTCCAAGCTTGGAGAAAAAAACAACGGAACAACACTGGAGGAAACGAAAATTCAAAGAAGCAGCTTTTATAAATCAAAATACCCATATATTTAGTAAACCAAGTATACATATTCCCAATATTTGGAAGCCTCTTCTTGTCCAAAACCAACAGCTCCAACTTCACACTCCAATAAGCACGTAGGCGGAGTCATCAAGCTTCATTGCACATGGATAGTATTTAAGACAGTAGCCTTAGGATTATAATTTAATTTACACTTGAAAACGGTTTGAGATACTAACTAACCGAAACGTTGTGTTAAGTAACAAAATAAAGACAATGGAAGACCGACGAGGTAATTTTTTTTGATGCACTATGCCAAATTCTTAAATTTAATATTATTGACAATATCTATACTGAATGACAGAAGTTTTGGACTTGCATTGTCTTTATTTGTTTTAAATCACAACGTTTCAACTGGTTTGTATCTCCAGTCATTCTCAGGTGCCTTATAAAGGTTCTATTGGGTGGTTTCTGGGGTACCCGCGGCTTTGTTTCGATAGAGAATTTATAACAAATGAATTGCGTTAGCCCGCGAGTACCCGCTAGTATTTAGTATTATTGACCGAAAAAAATGTTTCGTTTAATTTCGTCAGAACCATCGTCAGACGCGTTTTGCCATATTAAGGCTAGGATCTAACGAAATAAAAGAACGCCAAGAAGATGAAGTGCATTGGCATTTTTTTTTAATTTTACGTCGGTCTATTTCCGCAACGAGGCCAATCACCGACGCCAGGGAATTTGTCACACACTATCTGGTAATTTTGCCGAATCCCTCTTTGTCGAGGGTAGGGTTCTTTAACGTGCCAACATCCATGACATGGGACCCACAGTTTAACGTCTCTTCCGAAAGACGGTGCACCTCTTAAAACCAAATTCCAAATTTTAACATCGACGTTGCCGGCCCCGGGGGTCGAACCCGGGTCCTTCAATCCGTGAGGCCGCTGCATTGACCACTAGACCACAACGCCGATCATTGGCATTTAAAAACATTATATTCCTTAAATTTCTTGTTATTTCTTTTATAATAAATTAGTAACAAATACCCTTGAACATTTACAATGAATATACTTACACGTCAAATATGTTATCAATAAAAATAAAAGATTGGTATAAATCTCCATGGCAAACAATAGAAAATCCAATTTGATTACCTTTGTTATTTTTACGGGGTGTCGGTTGAGTACAAGGATAAACGTCTTGTATCCTGTTTTAGCTATTTGTTTACTTTATTTTTGGTTTGGAATTTTTTCTAATATTGACCATATTACATGGTAAGAATATTTTTGAGGTAAGTAAGTAAATTTTTCTAGTAAATAGCGTTTATATGAGTGCTTTATAAAACAAATGTTTGGTTTGCTTTTGGTAAACAACGTAGAATGAAGGACTGCCACCGAATTAGATTTTGTCAGATTTTCTTTATCGTTAATTTAATACGACAAAATTTAATTTTTAAAACATAAAATTGCGGGTTTTTCCATATTTTTCCGCTTCAGATCGGCAAACAATAATTACGAAAGTTGCAAATTCATGGACTTGTGCAGATAAATAAAGCACAGTATACATGGGCTTGCGCACTACAAAATTTTGATATAACGAAAGGGAAGATATACAGGTCAGGGCTTTAAAATTTAACTTACAATATACGCACACTTAATAAAATAAAGCCCTAACCTTCCTAGGCCGATTACAACGATGCTGTATAATTTTAACGATGATAATTTTGATATAGTGAAAAAGCTTAAAGTAGTGAATGATACAGCAGAAAGGGATGTTAATTAAATATTAACAAAATATGAAGAACAACGTCAATGTATACTGCAAATTGTATGCGAATATGGAAAAACCTTTAACGATGTCAGCAAGACGACACTTGCGGAAACTTTTTAAAAGTAATGTTAAAATAAATTAAATACATAATAGGGTTAGTTCTTAGTACAATTTATTAATATTTAATATTATATATTTTATATACAGGGTGATTCATTAAGGGTGGCGACCGGCCATATCTCGGAAACTACTAGGCATAGAAACTTGAAGAAAAAAATATGATTAAAGCGGTCATGAGAAAATTCTGGAAATTACTTTTAAGTTCCGCATTTTGCCGCAAGAGGGCGTAATTGAAAAGTAAATTTTAAAATTTTACATAACTCCGAAAATTCCACATTAACATACATGTTTGATAACACCATTTTAAAGCTTAGACAATTATGCATCATTTTAATCTTATGCTCATTGGCGTACCGACTTTAATAAGAGTGGGGGAAGCTGTTGAAAGTGTAAACATTTAAATCGCTGTAACTTCTAAACGACTTATCCGATTTTAGCAAACTAAAGACTGTTTGGAAGAGAAATGTATGCACTTTCACCAATCGTATTTAGTTGTCCATAATAGTTCTCAATAAAATTGCTAGAGGGCGCAATTTGTAATAATAATAATTTTTTTGATTTTATCCCGAAAATTCAAATCATACGGTATAATTATGATACCATAATCGAAAAGTAGATGAAATTTGCAAGAAAATATGTGAAGACAGCAGTTCGATATCTTTGTTCGTTTCAGAGTTATTGCCAATACATTAATTTTTAACACAAATTGCGCCCTCTAGCAATTTTATTAGAAACTATCTTATACCATTAGATACGACAATTGAAGGTTCTTCCAAACAAGCTTAAATTTAGTAAAATCGGATAAGTCGTTTAGAAGTTACAGCGATTTTAATGTTTACACTTTCAATAGCTTCTCCCACTCTTATCAAGTGAAACTGTAAACATTAAAATCCCTGTAACTTCTAAACGACTTAACCGATTATACTAAATTTAAGCTTGTTTGGAAGAGAAAGGTAAGTACCTTCAATTGTCGTATGGTACAATGGTACAAGATAATTTCTAATAAAATTGCTAGAGGGCGCAATTTGTATTAAAAATTATTGTTTTGGCAATAACTCTGAAACGAACAAAGATATCGAACTGCGGTCTTCACATCTTTTCTTGCAAATTTCATCTACTTTTCGATTATGATGTCATAATTATACCGTATGATTTGAATTTCCGGGATAAAATCGAAAAAACTGTTATTATTACAAATTGCGCCCTCTAGCAATTTTATTACACACTATCGTGTACTATTAGATACGGCGATTGAAAATACTTACCTTTTCCTTCCAAACAAGCTTAAATTTAGTAAAATCGGATAAGTCGTTTACAAGTTACAGCGATTTTAATGTTTACCCATTCAATAGCTTCCCCCACTCTTATCAAGGCCGGTACGCCAATGAGCCTTAAACCAAAATGATGCAAAAATTGTCTAAGCTTTTCGATGATGTAATCAGAGTAATACCTTAATATGGGAAATTTCGGAGAAATTTAGAATAAAAAAAAAATTTAATTGTGCCCCCTTGCGGCGAAATGAGGAACTTAAAAGTAATTTTTAGAATTTTCTCATGACCGTTTTAATCATAATTTTTTTTCTCCAAGTTTCTATGCCTAGTAGTTTCCGAGATATGGCCGGTCGCCACCCTTAATAAATCACCCTGTATAATAATCATTTATATAATACCTATAATACCTATATAATATACTCTGTTTCTATGTAGTCAGGTAGTTATGATAATAAAAGTTTTAAAATTTAAAAACCTTTGTATTTTATTCCATCGGCGCAAAAAATATGAATTACATGTGGAATATTTTAACCCATAAAAACTGTAAAATATGTCGGAAGTAGCCCTGTTTTACGTTAATTAACATTCATAATTCTGTACGCAGGTACTTAATAATTATATTAATTTTAAAAGGGTACCTAATACCATCGCAGGTTTGATCCAATCAAAATCTTGATATCCTCCAGTCACATAAGTATTCCCAAAGACATTCCAGGGGTACTAATGGATCACTCTTACCCTGTTAAGTTAGGCATGGAAATCTCCCATAACTCCAGGTAAATTCCCAAATTCCTTTTATGCAAGCTGTGAACGTGTCTTAAAATTACCCGGAGTTTGGTTAGCTGATCCTTTGCATCATTAAACAAGTTTTAAGAGAAGGTTACCACTTATTTAAACCCTAAGATGGTGTTTATAGAGCTTAAGATTACAGCAAGTTTGTTACCTTAGTCTATCTTATTATCGTATTTTACGATTGCACCAATTTGTATTTAACGTCGAGTTCAAGATGTAGAAAGTACGTATTTTTTTTAAACATTAATTTTAAAACTGTCCCACATCGATGCTAGACGGAGTTTCGTGCTTCATCCCTGTATACTAGTTCAAGTAGAACTTTGAGTCGGATCTTAGCCTCATGCCATGATATGGCGATACCGGTCTGGGAATGGACTTTCTTCAGAACGCTACAATTGTAAACGTATAAATGTGGGTAAATCATTTAACTGGAATACATTAGGGAACTAAGAATCCATCCTTAAAAAAATACAAAATTAACGGATTTCAATTATTATTTGTTGCCCACTTCTTTATATTTTCTGGTTTTAATTTTACGGAAGTACCTAGTCCATTATCTCAGAGTGGAGCTGTTGAGATATGGGGAAACACAGTCATCTCTACACATATATTATAAGTCCGTTTATTGGGGTGTACATGTTTCGGCACTAGAAAGTACCATCATCAGCACCGAAGGGCCCAAGTGCCACTTACATGAAGGAATGTAAAAAAATATATTAAAACAATGAAAAGGACAAGAACATTTTGTATACTGGTGGACGACTGGTTTTGTCACGTGCATAGACTTTAGTTTAAAAAATAAAAGTTCTTACAATCAGGGGGGTTAAAATTTGGCCATCCTGCAGACCACTTACCGGACAGAAGACTATTTAAGATGTTCAGTTGAGTATGTTCCCTTATTATACCGTGCGAGCAAAAATTATTTCCATCAAAGAGGGCCTTGCATCTCAGGACGTAATGCTTAATACCTGCGGGTGGTAACTATCCAATCAGTTATTCCGTCATCTTTGACAGTCGTTACAAGTAATTTGATTCATCGCTAATTTTTCCAAGTTCTTGAACAATTCACACAATGTGCTTTACGGAACAGCACGTAACATTCATGGTTGAAGCGTATTTTCGAAACAGGGTTAGAGTAAATGGTGAGTGGCAATACAATCCGGCTTGTTCATGGACGATTTTCACGAACATTTTCCTAACGTCGCTTTTATTGCTGGACATTTTTATCATTGCCTGAAAAGAACCGTAGCTGTGTTTAGGGAAACAGGTTCTATAGAACACAAAAAAGGAGCAGGAAGACCATCTGTAAGAACAGAAGAACTTGTTACAAACGTTCGTGAAATAATGTAAAATACGCCAACAAATTGTATAAGACGCCTGTCCCAAGAAGTTGGAAGATCTTACGGAACATGCAGGACTATTCTTAAGAAGCAGCTATATTTATTTCCTTATTAAGTATTCCAAGAAATACAAGCCGCAGATTTTAAAAGACGCAGGAATTACTTTCATTGGTTTACCCAAAATTTATTGAAAAGAAATGATTTATTAGACCTGACATTTTTTTCGCATGAAGCCTGGTTCCACCTCTCCGGTTGTGTAAATTCTCAGAATACACGCATGTGGAGTAGTGAAAATCCCCATTTTTGGTAGAGTTCACATTGCACCCTCAAAAAATTAATGTCTGGTTAGCTGTTTCCCGAAGAATTGTCGGTCCTATTTTTTTCCATGACACAGTTACAGAACAGCGGTATAGAGACAATATTTTGAATCCATTTGTGGAGCAATTCTTACTTTGTTAATTTTGTAAACAACAAAAATAAATTTGTATATGTCTACTTATTTTATTACTCATTAGTTTGTCATATCATGTCATAATGTGAATTTGACAAAATTTTAACCTAGATTTGGTTAGATAATATATCGTCCCCATATCATTGTGATTTAAACCAAGCCCCACGTTTTTTAATCCAAGCCCTCTTTGATGAAAATAATTTTTGCTCGCACGGTACGAAGTTGTAGTTGTTTTGGATTTCGATTCGAAAAATAGATGGATTCTTTGTGCAGAATTTATTACATGTAAAAAATTCACTCTGTACCTTCCTTAAAATTTTAAAACACAACCCAATTAAAATGTTTTATATCCGTAAATCTGCAAATGCAATAAAAAATACGCCTACTCAACTATGTACTTATCGTTAATCTCTAACAGTTTTTGATTTAGAAAAAGCCGTTTTTTACCTGTGCTTTTCTGTAACAAATTAAATTAGCAAAAAGGTTAATCTAACTAGCAAAACCTGAACTGACGCATTAGATAACCCAGCCGATAACTTTTCCTGCACACGACTTTCGTTTTCGAAATCTCCTCTAATCCAATAAATTACAAGGGCCGATACCAAAATTACGTATTTACGACCTCGATCCCTTTATTCTTTTGCCTGTTCCGAAACTATTTTGATTATGGCCAGTGAACTAATTTATTTTATGATCGTGATCGGGTAATTATAGAATTTAGAATCACAGAGTAAAAATATAGTTTAAAAAAACTAAAAAACACGCTTTAAATTAATCGAACTAAAAAGCGGAAAATAAATATAGTTTAAAATAATTAATGAAATTCTTAATACAGTGTCCGCAAGAAAGTTCGCATCAAATGGGATTTTGTTTTATTATTAGGTATAGGTAAAAATTGAAAAAGCAGTTAGTTTTTGCTTACCTAAAAACCAAAAATGACGTATACTGAAGCAGCTGCACGACTTGCGTTACCTGTCAAATTTGACATTTTTAATAAAGTAGGTTCAAAAATGCCATTATTTATCAAAATATCGAAAAACTTTATTCGAGAAAGTTGTTTATTTAGGCATTTTTAGCCTCTGTACGAAATTTTGATAGTCTAATACAATTTTTATTTTTTGCCAGATTCTTGAAAATTTTGATCAACCCTCGTAGATTAACTTTTATACATCGATGTAAAATCATTTGCCTTTACTTCATTTGTGATCTTAAATTTTTGTTTTCAATTATTTATTTTGCTTCAAAAACTGAAATTGTTATTGATCAGTATGTAATGTTTGATGAAAAGTTTATCTAATTACATCAGTTTTGCCAAAACCGACGTTTCTCATTTTTCTTAAGTTAGTAAACAGATGTACAAAAAGAAAATATTCGGAAGCTTTCGTTGAAATTTTACTTAATTAATATTAAATTAAATTAATTATATTAAACTATATTTTTGTTGAATAAAATGTTTCGAGCGATTAATATTTATTCTTTTTGATCCAATATTAATTAAGTAAAACTTCAACGAAAGCTTCCTAATATTTTCTTCTTGTACATCTGTTTACTAACTTAAGAAAAATGAGAAACGTCGGTTTTGGCAAAACTGATGTAATTAGATAAACTTTGCATCAAACATTACATACTGATCAATAACAATTTCAGTTTTTGAAGCAAAATAAATAATTGGAAACAAAAATTTTACACAAAATTGCATTAAGATTACAAATGAAGTAAAGGCAAATGGTTTTACATCGATGTATAAAAGTTAATCTACGAGGGTTGATCAAAATTTTCAAGAACCTGGCAAAAAATAAAAATTGTACTAGACCGTTAAAATTTTGAACAAAGGCTAAAAATGCCTAAATAAACAACTTTCTCGAATAAAGTTTTTCGATATTTTGATAAATAATGGCATTTTTGAACCTATTTTATTAAAAATGTCAAATTTGACAGGTAACGAAAGTCGTGCAGCTGCTTCAGTATACGTCATTTTTGGTTTTTAGGTAAGCAAAAACTAAATGCGTTTACAATTTTTACCTGTACTTAATAATAAAAAAAATCCCATTTGATGCGGACTTCTTGCGGACACTGTATAGGCAGAAAATAATAATGAACGATTAACATTAGTATTATTGTGAAAAAAGCGTGGGGCGCTTTGTGCTATATTTTTCGTATATTGAGCACCCCAAGTCAAAAATTTACTAATTTTTTTTAATTCCTAATTTTTAATTTTTTCTATTAATTTTATAAGAAAGCCGAAAAATGTACATCTTCGTAACTTCTGCCTGTAAGATTTGTATTAACATTTTTAATTTTGAATACAATGTAGATTCAGCCATACATCCGTGTACATTACTTACAGAACAAAACTCAACGTAATTGCTATGTAAAAGCCAACCCCGAATGTGAAGGAAAATTCAAAATTTCCCTTTGGGACGATACCAGCACTAATGTCGTCACTGAAAGGGCACTCTGGGGATTCAAATAATGTGACCCGCAAAATATAATAACAAACCGTCCTATCTCTACGGAGGCAGGTTTGTCTAAATTCTAAAATAACACCCAGTTCATAACTAATCATACAATTTATGCAATCATTCTAACGTTGGGGTTTTATAATCTTTCGTTTTGTTATAATAATGAATAATAAAAATGTTTTAATTGTAATTATTATGACTGGTCGAGTGTATCTTTCCAGGGTATGGACTTATCTCAAAAACGGTTAAACAGTTTGGAAAAACCAGATAGTAAGTAATGTAAAAATAGCCTTGTTGTTTAGAGTTTAGATAGATCTAAAACGGTTATTGAGTGAAGCAAAACTACTTGTGCAAATGTTTTATTAATACAATGTTTTGGAAACATTTATTTATATCAAAAAAATGATTAGCTTGTCGGACTTCCATTGTCTTTATTTTGTTACTTAACACAACGTTTCGGTTAGTTAGTATCTCTAACCGTCTTCAAGTGTAAACTAAATTATAATTCTAAGGCTACTGTCTTAAATAATATCCATGTGCAATGAAGCTTGATGACTCCGGCTACGTGCTTATTGGAGTGTGAAGTTTGAGCTGTTGGTTTTGGACAAGAAGAGGCTTCCAAATATTGGGGATATCTATACTTGGTTTACTTAATATATGGGTTTTTTGATTCATGAAAGCTGCTTCTTTGAACTTTCGTTTTCTCCAGTGCTGTTCCGTGTCCAAAACTTGGCTTCTTGACCACTGTATATTATGCTGGTTGGTCCATACATGTTCCGCTATACCTGATCTCGAAGTTTCACCTCTTTGAGTATGTTTCAGATGTTCTTTAACTCGTACGGGAAGAGGTATTTTTGTTTCTTCAATGTACGATACGCCACACTCGCAAGGGATTTGATAGATACAATTTTTTGTGTTTTCATTACGGGGGGGTTTTACTTACTTAAATAAATATAAGGAGTTTCGCAATATTCAACTGCTGTAACTGTTTTACTCTTAAACCTATTACTACCTACTGATAATAACATAACATTTCTAACGTCTTGATCAGATAAAAACTTTATTAAGGTAGATAGATCCTTAGCGTAGATCGTTCGCTCCAAGTTCTTAATATAAAGACATAGGTTTATTTTATTTTATTTTGTGTTGTCGGATATCAAAGACATCGAAAAATAACTTCTATTGAAAACAAGAAATATATTTTTGGTCTTTGCTGGATAAACTTAAGAAATAAAACAATATGGAATTATAGAGTAGATAAAATCTTAGCCAGAGGTTAAAACTGATACTTGCATTTGACAACAATCAGAGGAGCAATTGATTCTCTTTTAACGAAAATATGATATTATCTAAGAAACTTTATAAAGAAAGCTATACTTTTAAGCGGCTAGATAGATCAAGTATACGACTATTCATATTTTGAGGAAGGTAAAGTGTACAACTTGGTTTAAAAACTAATGCAATTTAGATTCGGCAAAATGCTTCTTCTAACCTCGTATTCAGCTAGATGTAGCTTGTAGCAGCCAACCAATAAACCCATTCGCTAAATTTATCAAAACAGACAAGGGCTCATTTGCGTTCTGACACAAAATTCATTTTAAACCTCTTGTGGCCCGAGATAGAACACCCATAACGTGTCAATTCTAACCTTAATAAATAATACGATACGATTATCTAGACATAAATTCAACCCTAAATGAATGAATGGAGAAGGATTATAGGTAATGACGTTTGTTATTAACATATGCAACTATGCATATTCTGTGGACAGACTAGTATGTAAACAAATTATAACAAAACTTTAAGTGTTGCTTATTTATATAAAGTTGTTAGAAGTGCGGGTATGCTTTAGAAGTGGGCAGCCTCGATACTAGATGGCGCTAAGATCAGCATCTTTTCGACGATCCTCGCCGTAAATTGTTCAAGGTTGACCTTTGTGTTTCCTTTCTTTCGCCCCACTAATGAGCCATGATATAGCTGAACACCTCTGAGGAAGGATATGATGAGAGAGTGTGGGTCTACATCTGAAACGTTTAAGTGTTAGCTATAATAATTTTGATGCGATGATTCATGGGTTAATCACTTTTGCGTTTAACGCCGTTGTTTTTACAATAGATGTTGTTATTGGTAGAAATATACTGTTATTTAAAAAAAATACCTTAGTAGTAGTACTAGCGGGATACCGTGATCGAGGACACGAATAACCCGCCCACAGCAGGTGGTATTACTTTAAAATTTTTGTTTTAAGTGGTTGAGGTTGCGTTTTTTGTTAAGTGGGTGCAACAAAAAATGTCAAATGATGATGTTGAAGTAGCAGTTTTTGACCTTTCGTTTGAGATTTCCTTATGCATATATTAAAAAAGTTTAACCTAATAAAAGTGTGAGTTAATTCGAATCACAACATCATAAACAAGCCCATATATTTAATGCGAGTAATAATACTGAAATCATCGGTAAAATACCCTGGTTTACAATACCGCTATGCAAAAAATGAAAACAAGCCCGCAATGCCATATAGACAATAAAGCCATAAAGGTATTTTTGTTTTATAGGCATCCACTGTCAGTAACTACTCTTTTATTGGCCACAGATTCAATTTGGCCTAAAATATGTCTTCTCGACGGCAGCCAAGTTTTATGGCATGTTTTTTTTCAAAAGCGGTGGCCCAATATCAATTTTATGCCCTTCGTTTGCAAAGAGTGGCCATAAAAATCGCGCATATTTTTTCGAGGGTTTTATTTAGTAGAGTTCAGGATTACCAACTTACAAGGCAAAAAATAACAAATGGCTCTATAAAATTCATAAAGGTGACGCTTCCTCTAGTCGTTACTCATCTTTAAACTTTTTTTTTAGGTATTTACCTGTTTATATTTTATTTTCGATTCTAGATGATAAAACTTTAAAAGTACTTTTTAGATAATTAATTAGAAGCAAATGGTTTTGAGGGTAAAAGATATCGCTATAATATTTTGAATAAAAGTATAATGCCACCGTTAAATTCAATAGAATAATTGTCACATTGTGAACTAAAGAACCACCGAATATATTCGGGTTGGTGTATTGGTCCTATAGGTAGATAACTTTAGTCCAAAATTATTTAAATTTCATAAAGGGGGGCAAAATAAATAGAATATAAATATTTGGCACTGAATAAGTGTGCTACCCCGTATACTACTGCACTATACCCATATTATAGTAAAGTCGATTCACTCAGTAAACCTGCAAGATGGCCGACATGTCATATGACAAAATTCATTGAAAATGCAAAAATTTACTTTATTTAGCTGGAATCTGACTTTTGTCATATGACATGTCGGCCATCTTGCAGGTTTACTGAGTGAATCGACTCTATACAAATGTTTTATGTAAAGCTATTTTGGTTTATTTGAGAAGTCAATTAAAGTGTGAAATTAACATTATATTTTTTTATGTATATTTATTGTATATATCGTTAACTACAAAACTGTAGATATTGTAATTTCTACAATATTTAAGACTTGTTTGAATAATAAATCTTTATTGATGGGCTTCACAATTCCATTCGTCGGGTTTTATTTAAATGTTACATGTTCCAATATTTAAAAAGGATTTACTCATTACACGGGGCTGTATTCACGGCATTTAATTTATTTAAAAGCGAACGAACAAAAAAATTGTATATTGAACTAAAAGAATTTATATAAAATAAAATATTTGTGATAAAAAAAAATTTGATGTTAGAAATCCATTTTTTTTTCTATTACAATAAATACCCTGTTTTGTCTCTCTATTTAAATTAATATAAACTTGAGTAATAATACCAGCGACAAAAATTCATAAAATCATGTCTATATAATTAACTCATTTTATATTGTTTTAGTTAAATTCGGTGATGTTCCGTAAATTATGTGTCAATTATACTGACCAATATATTATATGTACTAATTAAAATAAAATCAGTTAAATAAATTGAATAGTTAACCATAAAATACCATATAGATTGGAATATTATTAAGGTCCCATGAGTAATAAATTATTAAATAGGTTATATTTAGATTATATTATTGTTACCCGTCTAGTAGTAAATTTATAATTAAAGGGAACTCGGACGAAAAAGCAAACTTTTCAATTTTTTTCACAAAAAATTTTAATAAATTAATTTTTTTAAATTTTTGTATCATGTAAGAACATCTACTTCAAAGCTTTTAAAAAGTACATTTTCAAAACTTTTTAGTAGGAAAATTAACATTTAAATGCATTCATGGATCTAAAAAAATTTTGCCTGCCCCTTAAATAATACAGGTCTACACTATATCAACTTATTGTTTTGAGAATAAAAGAAACAAAGTTTTATCCTTATATAAAAGGACTCAAAAAGGACTTAGATGAACTTTCCATCTGCTCGAGAAAATGAAAATATCATTTTAGCAGGTAATAGGTTTACAGGGGAAAAGTTTCGAGTATCTAAAAAATAAGCCTGTTACACAAAAGTGTAAGCTTTATGTTTTCAGAGAAAATGTTGTATTATATAGACCTTATTTTGTAGGTATTTAGCTGTAATATTTATTAAATAAACTTGGGGTTATCGTAAATGATAAAATAAAAGAATCCACGAAAAATCTTACATTATCCACACCTGTTTTAATTTTCTTTCGATTAAATATCACTAATAAACCAAATACTTCGCAACGTTAGAAAAAACATCATTAGAGTCAGCAAATTTCTTCGTCGCCCTCCTTCTTTCTTCTTGCTTTCACCACTAAATTTTAAAAAATTATAGCTAAAGTAATAAAAAGGGACATTTTAAGATGACATTTTAAAATATACTATATAAAATAGTTTCCGAACTTATATCAGCTTCCTGAAACAGTTTCGTCCATTGTAAACCTTTTTACTAAATTGGAAAAATGAAAAATCTATTATTTAAAGTTTGAAAAAGTGTGCTCGTTCTCTATTTTACTAAAAGCTGGTATCTTGCAAAGGATACGGTTAGGGGTTAAGTTAACTAGACAAACTAAATAAATAAATAACTTATTGTCTCTAAAACTCGCGGTCACAAAAGTAGGTACTTATGTACAGGGTGGCCCATTAATAAGGGACTCCGGCTATATCTCGAAAACCATTAATCGTACAGCTTTCCGAAAAAAATTTTTATGAGTAACGCGGTCATGAGAAAATTCTGGAAATTACTTTCAAGTTCCTCATTTCGCCGCAAGGGGGCACAATTAAAACTTAGTTTTTTAAATTTTAAATTCCTCCGAAAATTCCCATATTAAGGTATAACTCTGATTATATCATTGGAACGCTTAGACAATTCTGCATCATTTTGGTTTAAGGCTTGTTGGCGTACCGACCTTGATAAGAGTGGGGGAAGCTATTGAATGTGTAAACATTAAAATCGCTGTAACTTCTAAACGACTTATCCGATTTTACTAAATTTAAGCTTGTTTGGAAGGGAAAGGTAAGTACCTTCAATCGTCGTATCCAGTACACGATAGTGTTTAATGAAATTGCTAGAGGGCGCAATTTGTAATAATAACAGTTTTTTCGATTTTATCCCAAAAATTTAAATCATACGGTATAACTATGATATCATAATCGGAAAGTAGATGAAATTTGCAAAAAAAGATGTGAAGACCGCTTTTCGAAATCCTTGTTCGTTTCAGAGTTATCGCCAAAGTAATAATTATTAATACAAATAGCGCCCTCTAGCAATTTTATTAAAAACTATCGTGTACCATTGGATACGACAATTGAAGGTACTTCCAAACAAGCATAAATTTAGTAAAATCGGATAAGTCGTTTAGAAGTTACAGCGATTTTAATGTTTACACTATATATAGCTCCTCCCACTCTTATCAAGTAAAAGTGTAAACATTAAAATCGCTGCAACTTCTAAACGACTTATCCGATTTTACTAAATTTAAGCTTGTTTGGAAGGGAAAGGTAAGTACCTTCAATTGTCGTATCCAATGGTACACGATAGTTTTTAATAAAATTGCTAGAGGGCGCAATTTGAATTAAAAATTATTGTTTTGGCAATAACTCTGAAACGAACAAATATATCGAACTGCGATTTTTACATCTTTTCTTGCAAATTTCATCTACTTTCCGATTATGATGTCATAGTTATACCGTATGATTTAAATTTTCGGAATAAAATCGAAAAAACTGTTATTATTACAAATTGCGCCCTCTAGCAATTTCATTAAATACTATCGTGTACTGTTGAATACGACGATTGAAGTTACTTACCTTTTCCTTCCAAACAAGCTTAAATTTAGTAAAATCGGATAAGTCGTTTAGAAGTTACAGCGATTTTAATGTTTACACATTCAATAACTTCCCCCACTCTTATCAAGGTCGGTACGCCAACGAGCCTTAAACCAAAATGATGCAGAATTGTCTAAGCTTTTCGACGATGTAATCAGAGTTATACCTTAATATGGGAATTTTCGGAGAAATTTAGAATTTAAAAAAAAAAATTTAATTGTGCCCTCTTGCGGCGAAATGAGGAACTTAAAAATAATTTCCAGCAATTTCTCATCGCCACTTTTACTAAAAAATTTTTTTCCGCAAGCCATACGACTAACCCTTTCTGAGATACGGCCGTGAGCTATTCTTAGTGGGACACCCGGTACATAAAATGACACAGTAATTATGTTTTTATTAACTCGTCAACATGCATCTGAGTACGTGCTATAGAGTGGTCTGGGAAAATATACTAAGTTTTTTGCTAAACAATCATGTAGGTGTAACATTCGGGTTAGGATAAATCCTATTAAATATAGAGGTATCTTGAAATTTCGCAGGGACCACTCATAACTAAGGGATTAAATAGCTTAAATAAACAGGTGTCCTTCATTTTTGGGGTGGATTAGTTTATGGCTGAAACCAGTTATGGACCCATACTGATCGTTGTTTGTTTTTCGGTTCACCTATCCTTGCCAAACATTTTGTTACGAATACGAATTACAAGAGAAAAATGAAGATATATTACTGACAATATTTTTCACTCCCTAAAAGGATCATAATTGAAGTTAATTATTTAAAACCACATCAATAATGAATATATTACTATATAATTGAAGAAAGAAAATTTAAATAGCACTTTATATGTAAAAATCAATCTCTCTTTATGTACTGCAGCTAAATACAAAAGCTTGTCAATACTTAACGAAATTTTTAAAGCACATCCAGCCGACTCTGAAGTGATCGGGCAGCAGCAACAGAAATTTTAATTGAAAAGCCGTGTATGAGCTTGAACGCTCTCCACGCCAATCGAAAATTCGTAAAATACAAAAACAGGCTATTAACGAAAAAATATTTGTAAACTCTTGAACAGATGGCCGCGGTTTTATTTATTGCATAGGAAATGTTTGAAATTGTCTCTTAAAATGAGTGTAATTCACTCAAGCTAAATTAATACGGTTTAACAAAAATATATAAAAAAAGAGTTTTGTTTTTCATGATAAAATAAATCGTGTAAACCAGTGGCGCACCCAGGGGGGGGGCCAAGGGGGCCTTGGCCCCCCCCAAAACCCCCAATGAAATTGACTTCAACTTACTATACCCACTAAAAAAAACTTTAATTTCCAGGCGCGATACAAAGAACGATATAATTTTTATTACTTTTGTTCAGTATTATCAGTAGGAAATTTGCAAAGCTTTCTCAGCCTTCATTCTTCTTATGCAAATTATTCATTTTTTGAAAATTTTTATAATGAAAGCATTCTAATATGCTAATTTAAATTATGGAACGACAAGTTTACAGATAGCAAAGAAATACCCTCCGATATGTTTAAGCTATATATTCAATGTAATGGTATGATATTTCCCAATATAAAAACTTTTGCAAATTTTTGTTACCCTTCCCGTCACCGCCAGTACCTCTGAAAGGTCATTTTCCACATTAAAGTACTTAAAATCGTACTTAAGAAATTCCACCGGGCAAGTAAGACTTAATGGTTTGGCAAATTTATTTATTCATAAGAATGTTCCTGTTTCTTGTGAAGAAATTTTAAATAAACTTTCTAAGGGTCGAAGAAAATTAGACTTACATATTTAACAAATGCAAAGGAAAGGTGTTATGAAAAAGTTTTGGTTTCTATTATTTATAAAATATTGTTTATTGTTGTGCTTTGTACTAATTTATATTTTTAAATAAATATATTTGTGTTATGGATATGTCGTCATTACTATTACCTATATTTTATTTGGTAAAAAGAGTGGTATGTTTTGTCCGGAATAATTATTAAAGTGGATATTTTAAAAAGTAAATTTTTTTAGATATTATACCTGGTATTGTTCGGACGGTACACACGAATTTGTCCGTTATAAGTCGACTGGAACGTCTTTTCATCAGTAAAAATGACCCTGTTCCAAAATTGAGGATTGCGGTATATATAATTTAAAGCAAAAATAACCCTTGATTGTCGCTGTTCTTCGGTAAGAAACATTTTTTTCGCAGCTGGGCGACATTTTAGTTCAGATACCTTGACTCTCCTGCTGGCGGTAGGTTGGGAGGCAGGAAATGCTGTATCAATAACAGCATACTTTGCAGTTGCAAATGGATTATTTCTTAAATATCCCAAAAAAGCAGCATACTGTTCAGGGTTGGAACGTTTGGGACGACCTGAACCAATTTTCCTCTTTAGGGATTCTTCTTGTTCCAAGCGCAGCGTTGCTTAGTTTTCAATATAGTTTTTTATTTCTATTATAAAACTGTGCTACAGCACGGATTGACCATCCTTCTTCGATTCTTGATACAATTTGAGCCTTTTTAACTTTAAACAACTGACTAGGCATTTTTATGTTCTTCTGTCAAAGTTTATCAAACGTTACCACCATGCAGTTTCAAAATTAATTACACCGACACCAATGCTTTGCATTTTTGATAATCTACGACGTGTCCAACGTCCAATAAACAATCATTTAGACAAGCCGGTTTTATGCAAATATAATAAAACTTACCTGTCATTCCAATTCTTGTACGCTTTTTTTTATTAATACAACTGTACATATCGGTACTAAATTGGAATATACATACAGGTTCCCCCAAATGTGGAGAATTAAAGTTATATTTTTTAAATGGATTAAATTGTTTATTGACATTTATTTTGTGTTGTGTAACTGACCAAAATGTCATGATATCTAGGAAACTAATTAATTTAGGCATAACTTATGGCTAATAAAAAATGTTTTAAATTAACTAAAAAATCAAAATAAGTGATAATATACGGTCCATTTAAAAAATATAACGTGTATATCCAATTCATTACAGATAATATGTAGATTTTTAAAAGCTTTACAACTTTTATATAAGACATTTTTACTAACTCCTATATCTTTTGAAATAATCGATCTTTCTGGTAATTTCTTCTAACCCTGTATAGAAGAAAATCGATGTACATTTATCATTAAGGTATACCTACCATTTATACCAGTTTATGCCAAACCAGTCTGCTTTATTATAATTCATATTCCATTACAAATTCTATTTCTGACGTCAGCAATAGGATATGTGTAATCTACGTTTCTCTATGAAATATGGATGGAAATTCAGTTCCTCAAACGGCGTTGCCCGCCCCCTTCTCAAAATGGTAATTGATTGTAAGTACGTGTGTAAGCGCGGCTTGTTGCAATTTAAGTGAGCGTTCAACACTGTTCGTGTTGAGAGTTAAGATGAATATGAATAGTATTGAGACATATTGAAACATGAAAAGATCGTTCGTATTTTTATTACGTTTTTTGGGTAATTGAGGGAAAGCTGTTTACATCAGTGGCGTACTTACGGGAGGGGGGGATATAGGGGATATTATCCCCCCCATAGACTCTGCCAAGAATGCGAAGTCTTAACATAGTATAAAACAAAGTCGCTGTCGCGTCTGTCCCCAGCTATATGTGCTTAAATCTTTAAAACTACGCAACGGATTTTGAAACGTTTTTTTAAATAGATAGAGTGATTTAAGAGAAAGGTTTTTATGTATAATACATGCATATTGTAGAGAAACACTGATAAATTTAGAGGTTTGTTCGGGTTTGTATTTATAAATCTTGACGTGATGGTGAACTCGCCTTATTATTATCATCTCAGAGGCGTATAATGCTTGGCATTGCAACGCAGGCCGGGTACACGCTAGTTTACTATAATTTTATAAATATATATGCCAAATGCACAAAGTATATTGCCGTAAATATAAAAAAGTTATAATTGTTAATGTAGCGGCCAACTAACTTTTTAATTTAAACACTGTTAATTAACTGTTTTACTGATCGAAAAAAAAACACTGAAGCTGTTATAGTCTCAGAAAATGTAATTTCATGCTTAAAGGAACTACGACAAGACGCTGAGAAACAGTTTGAAGGCCTCTTTAACAAAACAATGGTATATTTTAAATTTTTTAATATATATTTTTAAAATACAGGGTGGCCCTTTAGTGTGGCAAGGTACAATAGCTCCGTTACTATTTCAAGTACATTAAAAATAATAATACAAAAGTTGAAGTGCAGTAAGTGACTTATAACGTAAAATTATTTTTAACTCTCTAGGGTGGCTCAAAAAAACGGAACAAGAAAAAATGTACTTTTTTCAAATTACAATTATTTTTTTATTAAATACATTATTAGTCTATACTTTATAGTTTCCGTGATATTGACTCTTGAAAAGTGACATTTTTGAACTTTGACAGCTTCTAACTTTCTAACAGTACGGCTTAGAGCAAAACCCCACACTAAAAGGCCACCCTGTATAAATACCTACCTACTGTTTTTTAGGAAGTTGCCTCAAAAGTTGGTGCCGAAATTAAAATAAAAAGAATAACGCAGAAACAAAAAAATCGAGCAAATCCCATTATCGAACTACCATCTATTTACCGTTTATAGATTTCTTCATAAACCCGCTAGAAGAAAGATTTACAAATCATAAAGAATTTTTGTTACGGATTTATGTGCTTATTATCATCATCATTAGAAGGGGCGGCAGGCAAAGCAATTGATTCAGATAATAGTCAGTGTGATAAACTACTCGATTTATATTTACCTGATGTTCCAAAAATTATTACAAAATCCGAAATTAAAATGTGGCACCAACATTTAAACAAATACCTCGAAATAAAAAACAAACGTCAGGCACTCGCTTGTTTGGAAGTTTGTAGTCAACTTGCCTACCCTAACGTTCACAAACTTTTAAAAAATGTTTGTACGTTGCCAGTATCCACTGCGACACCAGGACGTCTATTCTCGAAATAGGCGAATGATCATTTCAAGAGAAGTGATTAGTTTTTCCCTTAAGAATGATTAAACTGTATTCTTGAAATTTAAAATGACTATTCGTTTCCATGACGATGTGAGCATATGGTGTGAATTGTCCCTTCTCGCGAGAGAGCATTCACTTCTCTTGGTTTACATGAAACAACTAGTGAATCAAAAAACCGATATAAGGCTTACCTAACACCGTTTCTTAGGTTCTAATATATTTCTCATAAGGGCAACCTTCTAAACCACTACAGCATTTTGAGTATCCCATTTATGTGTCGATGAAATCTTTCTTAGGATTTTTAAACTGTTACAATAATATATTACTGGTGTTGAGCAGAAAGCCAAAAAAAAACTGGATAAATCCAAATTCAAATTTACTTCTGGTAAGATCACACTGCAAATAATGAAAAAAGTATTTTCTGTAATCATACAGGTCAAAAATAATAAAGTTTCACAATTATTTAAGGCAAAAGCATACAAAATTAGATCCCACACACAAAACAAGGCACTCACCATTCCCCTACTTTGCATGGACTTAATTAAATGAAGCTTAGTTAATAACTTTGCAGAAGTGTCTGTTCATTTTCCGCTAATCTTTCTCATTGTACGTGTACAATATTTTAAGCAATATTTAACGCCGAAGAACAGCATGCCAGTAAAATTACTGAAAGTTAAGTATAAGTTTTGTAATAAGTAAGATTTTGTAATAAAGGTTGTTTAAATTGAAAAAGTTACATAGGTAAACAGACATGCTGAGAACTTTTTGATTACGTAGATTTCGACTTACATAACTTTTGCATTTGTAAATCATGTGTACTATGAAAATAATTGGTTTAGAATATTGTCACGTTTTCAGTCGTTTAAGACAGATATGCTAACGAATACTGTATTGATTTTGATAAAATAAAATACAATTTGAAAACAAAATAAACTGATTTTTTATCGCTATAAATAAATCTGGGACCATGTGTCCAAAAGTTCGCAAATATTTCTTCGTTAATAGCCTGTTTTTGTATTTTACCAATTCTCAATTGGCAGTCTAAAACATCAATTAAACGCAAATTTAAATGTATTTATACTTTTTTACAGCGAAAGCCAATTAGGTCAATCTTATCATTATTATTAAGGGCATAGCCGGAACCTCAAATTTCTGGTATGTAGCTCGATGCGTTTCCTTCCATGATTCTATCCTTGCATCTACACAGAGATAAAGAAGGTATATTTGTCACAGTAGAATATTTCTTGACAGTTTTTTTATTATGAAGATGAAATTAATTTACATCTGTTTAATGTTGTACGTTTACTCTACTGGTAGGGGCTCGGTAACATTTGTAAAAGACCACAAAGAAATAATCTAGTACAGCTGCAAAAAACCCTAAATCACTTAAAAATGTAAGTTTCTTAATTAAGCCTAAACCATAAAACCAGCAACGTGGCTAACCTTTTGACTTATGCGATTTATATTCCAAAACTTTTAAAATATATCACCTTTGGACCCTAAATTACCGAAAACACCTACAAAACATTTCTTATAAACGTCCGCGGGGACTCGGTTGCCAACCAAAGATATCTGTTTCACGAAATTACATTTCCCGCCGTTTTAGGCTTCGGGAGGTATTAGAATTCAAAACTTTTTTATTTTGGGCAAAAAGTTTTAATAGGACATCTTTCACAACCGATTGTTTTGTTTTTCTAAATAATAAATTTGGTAATACATGATTGTACTACGTGATTCAAAAAAAAAAAATATCCCTTCATTCAAAAATGCCAACTTACTTTTATAGGTTTGTTTAAGCTTGATTATGACGTACGTAAAGTAGTGACTATCGTTTTAAATTCTGCCTTCATTTACACAACAAAAGGAAAATGACGAGGATTAATGAAATCCTATTATTAGAAACTGGTATGACCTTTACTCCTATACTTCTCTATTACTCCAATAAAATATATTTTGCGGCTAAAAACAAATCACGCTTTATCTTTATGCCAATTTAAAAAGTCCCACTTCTTCTACAAACCGATAATGTATTAATATTATTTGAATTTATTAGAGAAATATACTTTAAAATAGTTTGTGACAGTTACATTATTTTGTTTTCTATTAATTAAAGTAATTTCACACGTGTGTAGTCCCTACTAAATTGGGTATATTAAAACCTAGCTCTTATTTAAAAATTTCAAATAATATTTTATAAAAAACTTCAGGCGAACTCACCTTCTGACTTGAGCTAAATGATTTACGGTGTATACTTTCTGAATATATTACCTCTGAACTTTAAATTATTACGCAAACATCTACAAAACATTTCTTTCGAACTTCGTGACTTTTTAAGAAGTAGGGAATGCATTTGACTTGGCTTTTTTTTTACTCAGCTGAAATAAACTGAATCCTCAATCTGCCCCAATTGCAATTATTGAAAAAGCATTGCTTTACTGACTGACTAAGGTAAAGAGTTTGATAATTAATTAGTATTATCGTCTATAAAGATCTGAGTTATTTTATGTCTGGAAGAGAGTTAAATCCTGAAAATGTTCACTAGGACGTTGACTATTAGTTGTTGTTCCTTCCTAGGGAAATACGAGGCATCGCTTTAACTTTAATTTCTGGCTTTTCGTCTCACCAGGCAACACCAATTACGACAAATTGTGCGACAATAAGTTTTAATTTTATTAGGAAAGTTTTTGAAATGATCGGGACAGTTTCATCCTAACCTAAACCTACTTGATTTACTGTTAACTTAAGTTAGTACTAATTATATTGTATTGTATCACTTTATGTACTGACCAGTATATATTAACCATTATGACTGTATTTATTTAAATCATCCAATTTGACTATAAAAGATTAACTTTATATTTTTCACTTATTTAAAGAATTAATTCACAATTTATTTAATTATTTAACTCTGAAATATTTATTTCAAATGTTTCTTCGTTTCTAAACGTCTTTCGTGTAGCTGTATTATGGCTATTCAAAAAAATTCAGAAATGCGTTTATGAATGAAACCACATAAATCCATTTTAGTTATCCATCCTTCCTAATATTTAATACTACTTCCAAAGACTGGGGAAGCCCCGGATAAGCTACTCGTATTACATTAAATTTTCCCCAACATCTGACGGCGCAATCGGTGGACAGTGTAACGATTTGTGAACAAAAAGGGAAAAAGTTATAGTATTTGTAGAATTATACCGTTGATCTTGTGATTGCAATAAACCCTCATTATCCCTTTGACCATAAAATAAATAATGAAATCCCAAATTTTAAAACCTTTTCGAGCAGAGCCGGACCAGGTACAAATTCAATTTATACCTATGCCTGATTCATATATAAATACAAACTGATTTTTAATAATTTTAGTCTTTAGTGGTTTTCCTGCGAGTAATTTTTAGTTAGGCTTATTAGTGGTAGAATGTGGCGTCCTTGGAATTATGCTGATAGGGGGGCATCTTCAAGTGTCATTTTTAAAAGAAAGCATTTATCTACCGATGCCAAACTAATAATTAAAAATGTGTATCAATCGTTGTTGAGTAGAAATTTTAATTCGATGGATGCTTTAGCAGAGACGTCTACTTTGACAAAAACTTCTTTATCTTCTGTAAGAGACATAGTACTTCAACCTGTTTAGGCTTAGATGAAGATAGTGATAGTGATACAGAGTTAAATTTTGAATAAATTATCAATAGTTTTTTAGAATTTAATTAATTTTTATTGTACTTGTTATCCTAATAGTTATACTTTTAAATTATATTATTTTCAATTATCATTAATTGTTATCATTATTTTACATTTATTATAGGTACCTACTTAAAACTAAAAATACCTATCTATTTATTTTAAATTATAAAAAAAAATCATGTGGTGTAGGTACATTTTCAAGCAAACCCTGATCCCATTTAATCCCCTTTAAAGAGGTTGAGGCGTATACAATAGGGTTTAATCAGGTAGTTTATTTTTGGCAGTAAGAGTCAACGGTATAATTCTGCAAATACTATACCTTTTAGTATACAGCTATAGCAAATCACCCATTTATCATGCCGAAAGTAATTGATGGAAATAATGCAATGGACGTTAACATAAATCGAAGAAAAATGGACAATAGTAGTTTCTTTCCCGCACTGATATGGAGGAAGACTTAAAGTGCCTCTTTCCTTCCAAATTTACACCCCACTTGCACAATTTTTTCAATTTTATACCCATTTCATACTTTATATATTTATTATTAACTATTCTTATAACTATACTGAGATCAGTCAAAAAATTCTTTACCAGTCGGTAGATATTTCTTTTTATTATTGAAGAAAAACAGCGTTCTTACAGCTCACTATATAGGCATTGTTTTTATTTGGGCTTTAAAGTAAGGGTGGTAAGAATAAGGGTATTGAAATTAAAAATGCGACATATCCTATAAAATAATGGTTTGACGAAAATCAAATATAGATAATATAAAAAAAGGACATTTTCAATTTTTTATGAGCCTCTTACTTTTGTCCCTTTTCCCATTTACAAGAGGCACTGTGCGGCGGCGTCGGGGCATACGACACGCTTCTGGTTACATTGCCATCGTCCGTGGTTATTTTTCCGGATTTTTCCCTTTTAATGAAAAATTCAAAAGCCACTCGGTTGCTCCGTCGGTAAATCATAAGGAGCCCCGTTTTTGCGTACTTTGCCGGTTGATGGGTCCCGACCGGGTGGCCCTTGTCACAACAACTAATCAGATTTTTAAAAAGCAAGAGTTTTGAAATGCCATGTTGTCACATTTTGAACAAGTAATAGATTTTTTGTGATATATAACCAGGAGGTATAATTCTATGTTGAAACTACAACATAATACTAGTATAAGTATACTATGTCCAATATTATTTATTTTATACATCAACGATATGTCTTTAGTTTCCAAAATTTGTAAGTTACAAATGTTTGCTGATGACACCTTAACTTACATTAATGTTTTAAATATTTTTGATAGTCTAAATACTCTAAATTCAGAGATAAATATATCATTAAATTGGTTAAAAGTAAATAAATTAAAATTAAATATTTCAAAAACTCAATGTATGGTTATGAGTAATAATTTAAATGGTCAAAATATAAATGTTGTAATTCATTGTGAAAAATTGGAATTAGTAAACAGTTTTAAATATTTAGGGATAATCATTGATTCAAAGTTAAAATTTTTTAATCATTTTGAAAGTATCATATCGAAGATTGCCGGAAAAGTAGATTATTTTAAAAGAATCAGTTCTAATTTAAGTTTGTTTTCTAAAAAAACTGTATTTAATACTATTATATTACCACATTTTCTTTATTATTCTTCCATTTTATATTGTGCGGAAATATTTGATAAATTACAAATTTTACAAAATAAGGCAATGCGGATTATTTAAATTGTGACAAATATACAAAAATTAATTTTATGTTGAAAAATTTAGATTCGTTGAATGTCAGAAATTTAATTTTTTATTTAGTATGTATCTTTATACATAAAATTAAAAATAATTTATTGCCTGATTGTTTAAAAAAATTTTGTTCTTTTAATTATGACCATCATAATTATAAAACAAGAACTAATCAACATTTTTATGTGGATAGAGTGTCTAAAACTAAAACATTAGCTTATAAATCTATTTTTTGTAAAGGTTTGATAGAATAATATAATAATTTCGGAAATTCTATTAAATCTCAAAAATCATTAAAACTGTTTAAAAAAACTTTAAAATTACATTTAATTAAAAAACAAAATAATACTTAATATTTGTTACAATTTACAAAATGTTTAACTTTTGTGTCTGTTTTTGTTAAAAGAAGGTTGCGTTTTAAAATTTAAAAATAAATCTATAAAAATGTGTTAAAAAATGTATTAAAAAATATTTAATTGTAGCTTTTTGCTAAATAAAACATGTTACTACTACTACACATAATATCGAGATTGCCTAGTTCCTCATCAGAGGACTTTTTGAGATGGCATAGGTTAAAATAGTAATATTTTCGCCCGTTATTTAGTTGACGATCTTCCTCCTCCTTTTGGTTCTACCCATTTTTACAAAAAGGTACCTAAGAAACCCAATATTATTGAAGAATTACCGTTGTTTCGTTTCTGCAGTTTAAAATCTCCAAAAAATTGTTTATGAATTAGCGGTATAAATTGGAAATAGAAAATATCTTACGTTTACATGTTATTTATGGTTTCTCACGCCCAGATGTCTCAATTCATCAAAACAAGTGGTAAACTTGTTAATTTGAAGACAAAAATTTGGCAACTGAGCTTATCTTTACAAGTCGTAATTTGCCGCTTACTTAACGGCATTATTTATGCATATTTATGTAAAACACTTTTCGTTGCCACGCGAAAACGAGCATTTAATTGCTTTAATTAAAATCGTAAAAGTTGAACGCGAAAAAAGAGAATACCGGAAAAAGATATTATGTTAAAAGGACACTTTTCGGCTTTATGAAAAATTTACGCCGGTTCTAAAAGGTTAAAAGGGGGTGACTGCAATTGAAGGGGAAATATGAAATTCGGGTTATTTAGTCATTCACATTTATTGTAACTGTTATACCGGGTTTTTCAGTATAAACTACCCATTTTTAAACGAATGCAAAAAAGGATGAATTAGCAACTCCATCCGAATGGGATTTTTTTATTGTATGTGGCATATGGTACAATGGATTTTCGGGTTGTGTTAAAAAGTCTTATTGCAAAAGACTTTTTAACACACAAGGGATAGGAAGTAAAAAGTTCTTATATAGAACGACATTTCCCAATAAATTCCTATTATTTTACAATCTTTATATTCACTACACTGTAGTTTTATTACGACCAAATACAGATAAAAAAAATTCAGAGAACTAAAATTAAGAGCTTAATATTTTCTGTTGACTAAAACAGCCAAAAATGTAATTTCGAGGGAAAGATATCGTAAGTCGCTAATAGACTCCCAACAGAGAAGGTTTATAAGAAATGTTTTGTAGGTGTGCGCGGTAAATGTAAAGGTAATATATTTTGGAAGTTCGTGGTCTGTAAATCATTTTGTCGAAGTCAAAAGAGGGCTTCGCTGCGTTCTTTTTATTTTCACGGAATTAACTTTTACTGCAGAATCGGAAGGGCTTTTGATGTTTTTACGTATTTGGGTATATTATTTTAATATATTTCTAATTACATTGCAATTAGCGAGTTCAAGTCTGGGTACGCATAGCTTTCTTACAAGCCTAAAATTACTAAGTAAGGCTTATTAAGTAAGCTATATTGCCTAAAGCACACTTAATTACTTACGAGTTCTAGCTTATATTATATTGTGTTGTAAGATTCTTTGTCCTAGTGAGTGTGCTTTCTGTTCTTCATAAAATTATTAAGAATGATAACGTAGCAAGTTTTTTTTTAAGCAAGACCTTCTCTATTAGTCCATTGATGGAGTTGACAGGTACGATAGAGGCTTGCCAAGTCAAAGTAGATAAAAAAAAGTTGGCTTATATGGCATAGGGCGCCCTTTACTACATACATTTAGGTTTGGTAACATTGTTACATCATGTAACTTATTCAACGATTTCCTAAACTATTTACCAATGTTGCAATTTTTTTTTTGGTTCCTCACTGACCGTAAAATTGTGTCCTATTGCTATTACACCTGACATTTTGGAAGAGATAATTGCACATTATATGGCTATAAATAAACATAATAAATATGTAACATCGCCTAAAGCTCTCCCGATAAACGCAAAAACTTTCCTAATAAAATTTAAACCTATCTTGCACTATTTAGTGTAATTGGTGTCGCCTTCCAAGACGACAAGGCAGGAATTGAAGTTTTAAAGTGAGTCCGCGTTTCATGTAGTTTGCAAGTTCTCCGTATAACAACAACATACCATGAAATTTGCACGAAACGCCAAATTTTCTTGTTGAAAGTTATCGCTGTGGCATGCAACAATACTACTTTTTATGAACTTGTTCTAAACAAGCAGTTTTTTTTTTTGGGTTGGAAATATTTTATCGGAAAGTTATTGTAGACTATTTATTTCGTGTGTGTGTTAACAATATGAAATATATTCATTTACTTTAACTTTTAACTTTCTAACTTTGACAGGTATATAAATAACTCTAGAGTCCTTATATCTTCGTTCCTTTGTTTTTCAACCCGATATTTAATCTCCCTGTATTCAATGACCGATCAATATGATGGGCTTAAATATGCTGAGATGGATCTTTCTCTGGGTATTTATTTTTTATTTATCTCTTGTCGGCAGCCATATTATGTGGTCCACTCCTGAACATAGGTAACCCAGAGTCTTCCATTCTTCTCGATTTTGAGCTAGTTGTGCCGCCCAGTTTCTCTGATATCATCTAACCAACGTCTCTGTGGTCTTCCTTTACTTTTTTTGGTTTCTCTGGGGCGCCAGTGGATAGCCACCCGTCTCCATTTAATCTCGGCCATGCAAGTACTTATGTCGATTACCTATGTTTGTCTTCTTATTTCTTCGTTTGGGATCCTGTCTCTTCTGGAGACTCCAAGCATTGCCCGTTCCATTGCTTCGCTGTTGTTAATCGGTCTACACTGCGCTTTGTTGTTAATATTGTGCTAGGATTTCTTTTTACGTATTTTAATTTCCAAAAGCAGCCGAGGTTAGTCTTACTCTTCGTGTAATATCCAAGAATAAAAATTAAACAATGACTCCAAATTAAAAATAAATCATTGCAATATAAGTTGCTTCTTATAAACATTATATAAACTGGATTTAAATGCAACCAAAGCGGTCTCGATCGACTCAAAAACTTTTCTAATAAAATTAAAACTTTCCAACAGAAATTCGCGTAATTGGTGTCGCCTTGTAAGACGAAAAGCCAGAAATTAAAGTTTTAAGTGAGCCCATGCTTAGTTTCGTGTAGTTTGTCGGCATTTCTCGACGGAACAACAACGCAAACCACTGAATCTGCACGAAGGAAGGAATTTTGTTTAGGGAAAGTTTTTGCGTTGCACGCAACATTAAGATTTGTCACGGGATCGCTAGTAGATTTTCGAAGAAAACTTTTTATTAATTATTTGTTTTTGTTTTTGACCTACCAAAATAATTATTTAAGAGGTCACTTAATGTGTCAAAAACTTAATTCCAAGGGAGGTCTTTGGGAGCACATATCTCCGAAGAAGAGGCCGATACGATAGAGGTTTATATGAACTTGTAGTATTCTTTTCACGTGTTTTTTTCATATCCGGGAGATTTCCCACATTTTCCCGGACACCCTGTATATATAATCTATAAATTTACTTGCGATACCTCGCAACAGCAGATATTTCGCCGTTATTATCAAAACGACCATGGAAGGTAAATCCAATCTAGTAGAAAGAGGCTTATCTTTAAGTATCAATTTCAGAAGAGCTATATTATGATAAATTTTGAAAATATTTATAAAACAGTCAATAGTTAGTTTTTAAAATTCCAGTGAGAATTGCTGTCGAAAGGCCTCAGCAGCACATAAATAACTTGAAAGTAAATGCCTTGTAACGTATTGTGAAAGTGACTAGAAACATTTTTTGTTGCTTGATATTAAATAATACACTATGTATTTTGTTATTTCAATTTTTTCAAAATGCACCTAATAATCCCTATTTGACTAAAAATAAAGTTACAAACAAAAAAAAATGTGAAAATTATGATCATTTCCAAATTGACATTCAAATTTTCCCGAAAATTTATTCTCGGCATTCTGTCAACTGCATTACAATAAATCTCCATTAATTTAGGACTAACAAACCTATTTTTTAAGCTGGTTTATTTTTTGAATTTTAAAAAGCTGCCGAATATCGTCGGTCCTGAAAAAGGATAATAATATTGGTTAGCAAGCGACAGTGACATCCAAATCGCTTAAACCGCGGTAAAAGTTTTCGCAAAAACGGTTTAAAAAAAGGGTTGAAATCCCGCAAAAATCATTCTACTAAAGCAACAGTTTATACCCTTGTAAGTTTATAACACGGTAGATGCTGAGTAATGGGCGCAGTGACGGAACTTTAGATTATACAGTGTATAAGCTAAAGTCGGATTTATATAACAACTACTTAATCATCAATTTTAAAATCTTCACTAGTTATTTTATTTAATTAGCCATAGATTAACTAGATAGAATTAAAAACTAGATAAATATTGTATTTCCCCATTTTCTACTGTCTTTAGGCCTAAATTTATAACGTCTTGTTAGTACTAACAACACACCACACAACTGTTCCAATAATAGTATCCTTAAAACTTATCTTACAGTTAGTGTTAACCAGATATCAATATTTTGGCCCTTAAACAATTAACTTACTTAAGACAGTGAATTTTGTCATGGTTATAAATCCATTTAACAAAGCTTAATTTAAGCCGCAGAAGAACCAATGCATTTGGTTTTAAACTCGCGTTTTACAAGTAAGGTGTAGCAGGAATCTAAACCACAGTATACAACGTAGAACTTTATACGATACAAGCATGCGTGCGTACAATAGAATTTTGAAAAGGGCTACCATAACCAAAAGATACATATACTATTAAACAAGCAGCCAAGCTACCCTTAAAACTCTGCACTCCAATCGATTTACATCGAAGATCACAATCCAGCTGAAAGATTTGGCAGCCAACAAGGTTGAACTCCTGTGGGTACCTGATTATTCAGGAATAAAAGACAATGAAAAAAGCAGAAGAACGGTACACCTAGTTAAACACACCTACGGGCTCTTATTAGTAAACCCTCAATGAAACTATGTAGAACTAGAATGCTACTCCTGACGCGTACCCAGTTAAAACAAGTGACTGTGTTACTGGTTTGTTAAGAGGCTACTTAAGGTTACGATAAGGTTACTTAAGAAAGCACATTCAACAAATGAGAATTTACAATGGATCCTTTGAATGCAGACTTTGCGGTAAAGAAGACGAAACCGCCTTTTATATAATATACAGTTGCGAAGAACCTTGTAGAAGGAACAAAATTTTTCTAACAAGACTGAGGCGCATAATACGACAGAAGGCTGCAGTGTAAGAGGCCGAATACCCGACACAGCCCTTAACCAACAAACCATGTAAGGTGTTAGAATGGACTACAATTTAAACATTTTTATTTGTTTTGCATTAATTTATAACAATTTTTTAAAAAATCAGTTAAAAACTCTTTACCTAAATCCCTGTGTAAAAGTCTTGTAAATTTGTGATAGTGTTTGTTTAGTGTTGTAATTTCACATGTCCAACATTTACTTTATTATAAACTGTTATTTAATATAATTAAAAGTGTTTATCAATCACAGTCCCAACGGGAATTCCTTCGACACACCCAAAAAAAAGTATGCCCGATTTCTACGCTCCTGTTAAAATACCGGAAAAGGATCGGGTCGAAATTCCCCAAATTTACAATTCAAATCCTGATAAACGGAAATTCTTATGATAGAACGATTAATATTTATTACTGACTTAATGAACGCCGCCGTCTCTCTGTTTGTAATAAATTTGTTATTACATGGATATTATCTCCATCGTTGCCCCGTTTCAACGTTAATAAATTTGATTAAGAGCGGTGTAAGTAGCTGGAAAAATGCTGTTTTGCATAAAGGGCAATTAGCTTGTCTTTAAAACGAATTTTGATTTAAAGAGACTGGGAAAAAATACAAATAATAACTTTTTTTTATGTGATTTGGACGTTCTTCTAGAAGTGGTGTAAATGGCACTATGTCAGCAAGAAAATGTGTAATTGATATTCCATATTCCTACATCCGGATCCACCTATACTCTAATAGTGAAGCAGTCCTTAGATAACACCAAGAATGGTATGATTATATAGATATATGTATATTAAGTAGGAAGTAGTAACCGATGCCTGATCGATTGATTGATATATCAAGAGACGATGGAATTAAGCCGACGAACTTGCAAGCAATGAATCGGAACATTTGTTGGCTGACCTAGAAATTCCATAGAGCGATGAACACGAAGTGAAAATCTACCGAAATAACAGAAATAGTTCATAGGAGACCCAGACCGGCGTTTCTAATAAACAAAAACCAGACCTCTTTACCGACGATGCTCCAACTTTAACTGACCTGCACAAATTGGTGCTATAGTATAGAAGTAATGAAGTATTTAGGTAATAAAAGATTGGATCAATGATATCTACGGACTACTACATCTCCGAAATACGAAAATAGGTGTCGATTACGTCTTTTTTTATTAGGAAATAGGTTATAGTTCTACAAACATTAGTACATCAGGTAATTAACTCTTGTATCAAATAAATAACAACAGACCCTTAACATAACAGACATGGAGTTGCTGTTAAGACCCCAAATTATACAATGTAATTTTATTATTAAACTAGACCTATCTTAATAACCTAGTAACACAAAACATTATGTTGATAATTTTCTTGTAATGGGATGATAAGATAGGGGAAAACGGAAACGTTAGGGAAACTAATAGCATTATCCCAGTTTAGTATACTGGTATTTGAAACAAACACTGTGTTGAACTGTGAGAAGATTTTGAAACATATGAATTGAAAATGTGTATCAAGTATAAAATCGACAATTTCTTACTAATATTTATGGTTGACAGTGACTCACATATTTCTAGAAATTTTGTCAACCATCGGCTGTTGCCATAGTGGAGTCATAATCATAGTGGTCCCCAACAAGGACCATATTTTACAACGAAATTACTGGGCACTACGATATCTTTGTAATCAGGTCAACAGAAAATCTCTCTCTTTCTGCTAAATTACTAATAGCCACTTATCGACAGATTATATAATCCGTTTTTCGTTTGAAGCGGGCCAATAATGCGGCGCTGCCTTTGAACTTTAAGTATTTTTTTAAAATTTATGTCAAAACCATAGAAAGACTAGACCTTGTACAAATAATATATAGTTTCCTGTAAGATTCAAGCAGTTACCTATTTGTCTGTTTTGTCTTTCTTTTTTATCGTTATGTACTATATCAAAATTTTAATAGCAATTAAAAATGTTCAAAAATTTTTTTTCTCATTTTTTAGTTTCAGCCCTGTAATTTCATATTGGCCTGTTAGCGAAATTTGATAAATATTTCGGAGGGAATATTTCATGGACCATTTGTCTTTGTTTGCAGAACTGTGGCTTTGAAACCGTAACAAATTTATCATTTATTGGCTTAAAATTATTGTTAGTGTTGATAAATATTGCCGGAGTATGTAGGTATATTCATTAAACACAATAGGTAATGTTCGTATCATAAATATCTAAAAATAACAAAATATGTCAGTGATCGAAGATTTATTCAATTTTCAAGTAATTTATTTTAATTTTATTATAATTAAACTGCTCAACAAAAAGATCGCAATGCAGAATTTTTACTGTTATTTTACTAAAAACTGCCAAACCGTTTAGAACAAACTTTTCTATTTTAGAAAGCCTATTTGGTTGACATTTAGCTTATGGGGTAGTTGCGATTAAATACAATCTTTGTAATAAAGGCGTATAGCGTATACTGAAGTATGTTGCACTTCATGGCTTTTATTTAGTTGTTTATCTTTTGAGTTTATTACCAGTGAAACTGCCTTTTGTATTGAGTTGTTTCTACTATAGATAGCTATACTACGTGTTTATACAGGGTATTATTTAAGTATGTGGCGAAACTCCAAGGGGTGCTTCTCTAAGTGATTTTAAGAAGAAAAGTTGATATAAACATGGGTCCGAAAATCCATAGTTTTTACGATACAGTGTGTCAAACTTTAAAAAAAAAAATCGGATGTTAGTAAATATCTCAATATTTTTTATTCGATTTTGTTAAAATTTGGCAATTCTGTTTGTAATAACAAGAGGATAATTTTACTTTGGCATAGTAGCAAGACAATTTCTGGATGCAGCTTATGGAGAAAACTGGATCGGTCGCGAAGGTCCACAGTCATGGCCACCCAGATCACTGGATTTAAATACTGTTGATTTTTTTCTTTGGGGACTTTTAAAGGCTCTCGTCCAGTCAACACTGAAGAAGAACTAACCCAAAGGATACGGGATTCATGTGATCAAATAACACATACGCCGGGAATATTTCAACGAGTTCGGCAATTAATGTTAAGACGAGCCAATGCTTGTATTGAAGTTGAAGGAGGGCATTTTCAGCAACTATTATAAGTTTCGTCTTATTTTCTGTTAAATACATAATTAAACATTGCAGTAATAAATTATTACGTTATGGGATTATTTTGTGTTAATTTATTTTATCGAAAACAGTTTTAATCCGTGCGAAAAAATTCAGAAGAGGACTTTCGTGTAATTTTAATTGCTTAATAGTTTGGTAAGTTGTTTAAATTTTTAACTTTCAATGTCCCGGGGACATGCAATAAAGTGGTTTTTATTTTTTTTTCTCGAAAACAAAGCAAGGTATGAAAAAAACTCAGCAGATAAAATTGTTGTATATTTGTAGCTGCTTAATTTGAAAAAAATACATAATTTTAAAAAAGTTAGTGGCGCGCCATTTTTTTGTCAAAAATATTAGTTGGACTGTCTTCCGGGACGCCACTGGCCTAATAATTTTAATCTAATTAAGGCTAAATTATCCTTTTGTTATTACAAACAGAATTGCCAAATTTCAACAAAATCGAATAAAAGAGTAATGAGATATTTACGAACATCCGATTTTTTTTTAAAGTTTGACACACTGTATCGTAAAAACCATGCATTTTCGGACCCATATTGACATCAACTTTTCTTCTTAAAATCACTTAAAGAAGCACCCCTTCGAGTTTGGCCACATACTTAAATTACACCCTATAAGTGGTTTTAAATGCGTTTTTCGTCATTTGTGGAGTTGCATTGGATTAAGGCTTTCCGTAGATTCCCAATAAGGACGAAACGGCCGTCGCTGTCTACTCGCCCCAGAGTATGTAGGTATTATGCTGTGTACTCTAATGTAATAATTTACACTTTTAATACTTCTTTAGGTTAGTGATCATAGAAATTTCCTTTTAGACCTTTAAAAATGGTAAAAAGTGAAAAAAATAATAGTAGGATGAAACCCATTGGAAAAGGAAGAGAATATAACAAAAATGAAAGGAAAACTAATTTACGGGCGATCCGAGGTCGGGAAGTGGAAGGGGGTGAGTTTTTAAGGGTAGAAAACGATTTATCTCGATTTCCGGCAAAACTACGAGTTCTATGGAAAAACGTTAAATGGCAAAGTTGTAGGTAATAAAAAGATCTACAACTTTGTATTTACACTTTTTTCACATAACCTCAAAATTTCTGTGAAAAATTCAAATAACCAAGTTTTTGGTTTTTTATTTTTATCTTTTACAAAAAATTTTTTTCACGAAATTTGGTGAAAACTTACCTTTTTATGTTCGAACAAACCCGAACAAACCCAAACACACTGTAATTTTTTTGATTTAAAATATTTATTTTTTCAACTTATTTTGACTTAATATCGAAAAAGCACCCTAATTTTCAAACGAAAATTATCACGTCAAAATATCTGCTTTTTTAGAAAGGTCGGTGGGCTTTTTGTTCGTTGAAATCTCTACTTTCTGATGGTTTAAAAATATATATATATATACATTACTATGGTAAATGTGATGAAATCCCCTTTAAATCCTACCTTTAATTATATTTAGAACAACTTTTTTCGCATGTTTCTTTCGATCATTATGTTTTATGGATTTGTAATTTTTTTATTTATCAATGTAACATGGAATCTTACGTTTTTCGAGTAATTAAATTATAAATTTTAATAAATAGCTCAAAATTGTACATAATGATTAAAAAAAAAATTTCGGATTCGAGTTTTCTTCGTTCCTTTGCATTTTTTGAGAACATTTACCATAGTAATGTATATTTTTTTTACACCATCAGAAAGTAGAGATTTCAACGAACATAAAGCCCACCGATTTTTTTAAAAAGCAGATATTTTGACGTGAGAATTTTCGATTGAAAATTAGGGGACTTTTTCGATATTAAGTCAAAATAAGGTGAAAAAATAAATATTTTAAATCAAAAAAATTACAGTATGTTTGGAACATAAAAAGGTAAGTTTTCATCAAATTTCGTGGAAGAAAAATTTTTTGTAAAAGATAAAAATAAAAAACCAAAAACTTGGTTATTTGAATTTTTCACATAAATTTTGAGGTTATGTGAAAAAAGTGTTAATACACAAGTTGTAGATCTTTTTATTACCTACAACTTTGCTATTGAACGTTTTTTCATAGGACTTGTAGTTTTGCCGAAAATCGAGATAAATCGTTTTCTACCCTTAAAAACTCACCCCCTTCCACTTCCCGACCTCGGATCGCCCGTAAATTATTTTTCCTTTTATTTTTGTTATATTTTCCTCCTTTTCCAATGGGTTTTATGCTACTATTATTTTTTTTGGTTTCAAAAATTATCGACCTTGCTCTATTTAAGAAAATTCTGAATGAAACGCGTGACGTTTTAGTTAACACTCAAGCCGCCTGAACGTCTAAGAACCGACGACTATAAATAGTAGCTAGATATTTATTAGCCCCAACAATAATTTAGGGCCGATAAATGGCAAATTCACGACGTTAATAAAGCCGCAAGCCTGTCGGAACAAATAAACCAAGACAAATCGTCGGCTAAATTCGCTATTCCGAATAATCATCAAATTTGGTAAATAAAATATTATCATATTAGGCAGATGACAGAAAACAGATTACCTTTAATTTCCTAGCGTGACGTTTGAGATTTTGGCCCCACGTTTAAGGCCCGTTTTGCGGTTTAGAAATGTAATATATGTCGAAGGAAATGATTTTGCTTGTTAGACAATGAAAAATCTAGTTGGCGGAAATTAATGTGTTAAATAGAATATCTGGCGGTTAAATTCCAATAGATGGGGCATTGAATATCAAACTATATAAGAATGACGGATATCCGAGAAAAGTTGACAACCCAGTTTTAGACGTCTTGGAGGTGGTTTGGCCGCCATTGTGGAGTTGATCGTAACTCTAACCTTAAATCTGTCGTTATAATGCAGCGCCTTGGCAATAGATGTCTCAAATTCACTGATGTGATGTCGTGGTGTTGCCGCATATCGTATTTTATTGGAATTTTTAATGATATAAGCATTTTTAACAGACAATTAAATAGGAGGTTCTCAATTCCAGCCGAATGTATGTTTTTGATAATAATATGTACGCTGATTACTCCGGGGTAATTGGACCGATTTTCACAATGATTTTACCTTTGCATTGAGCGTTAAATGTTAAACAAATAAAAGTAGATAAATAGCGACAGCAAGTATAACTAAAATAGGTTTTATTTCGTCGAAAAATAGCAAAATACGTAATACACTAATACAAACAAACTGGATGTTTCTTAAGTAAGAAAGTAAAACCTACTTATTTTAACCATTTTGAAAAGTAGTAATAATTGCAAATTAAAACCAAGTTATACAAACAAACCGCACATCATTCATATTTAACCCAACATATCCGTTGTAGCCTAGGTAGGTATTGAATAGTGAGAGTCGTCATTTAATTCTGTTAGAAATAGAATACATGGCGGTCAATATGTTTTCATGTAATTAACGTTGGGACGTCAAAAGGTTGAAAATATTATAAGCTACAAAGCAATTAAAAATAGGGACATTTTAAAGTCTAGACTATACTATAGGTAGGAAAATAAATGTAAGCTACTTAAATCTAGGATAGGTGTAGGTTCTTATGTGAAATCAAGTTTTGCGATAAGCTATAAAAATAAATTTAAAAAACTCATACAGCAAGTCAAACAGACAGACGGCAACAATGTTTTAATTTAGCAGTGAAAACGTTAGTCGCTTTCTTGTTGGTGAACTCATTCTGCCATCTATGAATTTGAAGTAGCAGATTTAGGAAATCGGCTCATATGGCCTTATAGTTTGATATTCAATGTATGGGGTAATAAAGATTTAGAAATAAAATGTATAAAAATAATTTACTTTTACCGTATGATTTTCTACAAAATGTTAATAACAGCATTATTTTTTTAATATATTTAACTACGTTTTCTATAAAATACAACAAGTAGCAATTTTCTTTGCGAGAGCATTACTTAGGCTCATTATTGCTTGGGGTAAGATATTATAAAGTTGAATTTTTTTATATTTTGTAAGCATCAAATTGTGTTTGATTTGAGTTTGATAATTATAGTTATCAGCATTAAAGTTCGAAATAGATGCCTATTTAGTAGTAGTAGTAGTGGTAACATGTTTTATTTAGCAAAAAACTACAATTAAAGATTTTTTAATACATTTTTTTACACATTTTAATAGATTTATTTTTAAATTTTAAAACGTAACCTTCTTTTAACAGAAACAGACAGAATAGTTAAACATTTAGCAAATTGTATCAAATATTACGTATCATTTTGTTTTTTAATTAAATGTAATTTTAAAGTTTTTTTTGATTTTTGAGATTTAAGAAAATTTACCAAATTATTATATTCTATCAAACCTTTATAAAAAATGGATTTATAAGCTAATGTTTTAGACACTCTATCGACATAAAAAATTTTAGTTCTTGTTTTATAATTATGATGGTCATAATTAAAAGAACAAACATGATTTATTTTTAATTTTATGTATAAAGATACATACTAAATAAAAAATTTAATTTCTGACAGACAACCAATCTAAATTTTTCAACATACAATTAATTTTTGTATATTTGTCCACAATCTAAAATAATCCGCATTGCCTTATTTTGTAAAATTTGTAATTTATCAAATATTTCCTCACTAGCACAATATAAAATGGAAGAACAATAAAGAAAATGTGGTAATATAATAGTATTAAATACAGTTTTTTTAGAAAACAAACCTAAATTAGAAATGATTCTTTTAAAATAACCTACTCTTCCGGCAATCTTCGGTATAATACTTTCAAAATAATTAAAAAATAATTTTAATTTTGAATCAATGATTATCCCTAAATATTTAAAACTGTTTACTAATTTCAATTTTTCACCATCAATTACAACATTTATATTTTGACAATTTAAATTATTACCCATAACCATACATTTAGTTTTTGAAATATTTAATTTTAATTTATTTACTTTTAGCCAATTAAATAATATATTTATCCCATAATTTAGAGTAGTTAGACCATCAAAAATATTTAAAACATTAATGTAAATTAAGGTGTCATCAGCAAATATTTTTTTTTCATGGACCAAAGTTGAACCATATGCAAGGAGAGAGTGGAATAAAGCAAAGTAGGCACTTCTGAGAGCATTTTCAGAAAACCTGCTCCTCATCCGTCTCAATAGAAACACCACACTGGACAGTCGTTCACAGAGCACATTAATGTGATTTACCCAGGATAGAATACCATCCAGCATGATGACGAACATTCTTACCGACCGATCAGCAGGTCCTGCAAAAACCGAAAATGCCAACGTCTGGGATTTCTCTGGATTACATTTTAAAAATTTAATGCAAACCACGTAGGCTCGAGGACGGACCCATGTGGTACACCGTGCTATACTGCTTTATAGTTAGAACGTTGAGAATTAAATTTAACATATTACTTTCGATTCCTCAAATATGCGGTCAAAAGAGATCGAGACAAACCTTTCAATTTTTACAACAGAAGAGAATGACACAGTCGATCGCCTTGGTTAGATCTCAAAGCGTTACCGCAGACCGACCACCCCTTTCAAGGCATTCCATCATGCCATTTACAACCTTAGTCACTTCCATAACTGTAGTACATTTCCTACATAAACCAACCTGCAAATTGTTTGTTCCAAAAAAAATGGCATAGTCTCTCCTTCAATATTATTTCAAAAACTGGGACTTGGAGGTAATAAAACATCCGTAAATCTTCTAATAAGAATAATATATGCTCCGATAATCGTATGTCAACACTTTCCATAATTTTACATACACATAAAGTAAATAAAGTTTCTTCTCTATAATAATATCTATAGATAAAAGTCACAACACGTATAAATACAATAACAATAATTTTCAGCTAACTGCTTTCCCAAAGTACATTTTAAATGTTTAATTAATTTAACCAACAGAACAAACAAAAAACAATGGTCTATCTAAAATGCAATTTGAAATATTATATTCCCATTAAAATAAAAACAATCAATAATTGCGCTTATTCAAACAAAATTCTCCCATTCTCTCATGCATGTATGAAATAATTTATTTTTTGTCGAAACGAAATAACCGCAGGTAGGCACTGATATCAAAACAAAAACGCATTATTTCTATTAGTAAAAAGATAAAAATATTTATTTAAAATATGCAAATATTCATAAAAATACATTAATACTAAATAAAAACTCGATATAGCAAAACACTATGTTAATAAAACTAATGTAGCACAATAAAAAAATTATAGTTATTATTAGTTTGAATTATGGTTGAGAATTTTTTAATTACTCACAATTGAAGCACATTTTATACATACACTTCTACATATTGAGCCTAATGAATTAAAATTAAGCAATTACTTGAAGCAATTACTTTTTAGTTAAAGCAATTGCTTGACTAGCAAATGCTATTAGTAAAAGCAATTGCTAGATCTGGATATGAACAAAATTTTGAAGCAATCGCTGCTTTTCTTACTCCTCTGTAGCAAAAGCTTATTCAACACAAGTTCAGACGTGGCTTATCCACTTGTTCAGATTATAGATTTCATGTTCGGTTTGGTGCCTAATTTGCAAAAGAGTTGACGTAAATGCGACAACGTTGGCCTATTTATTTAGTACAATAGTAATCTGTTACGTTTTTGTGAAACCTTTATTTGTAATATGACAGATTTCAGTGAAAATAAGGAAAGTGATAGTAGTGATGAAGAAATTAAAGACAAGCAATTGATATTCGTTCACAAATTGAAAAAACATAAATAAATCTCTCTGACCACAACCGTTTAGCTTCCACAACAGCTTCAGCACTGGTAGGAAATTTAATAAAAATATTTGCCTTCTCCAAAACTGCATCCATTACAGAAGTGAATGTCTTACAGACAGTAGTTTGGTGAACACCGAGTTCTTCACCTACAGAATTTTAAAACCCGGATCCGACAATTTTCGCAGAAATACTTTAATCTTATTTAATAAAGGCACCCCCTCGCCTTTCACCAGTATCAGTCAAAAAATAATTTGCCAACCACTTAACAATATCGCAGTCAAATCGATATAACTTTCTGAAATCATCATATCTGCAATTTTTATGTAGGCTGTAGATTTTTCTTTTACGGACGTTCATATATTCAGCCATAATTGAAGACACAAATTAAGAGCAATGCACGTATATGCCGCGGAGAACTAAAGTTGACTGCTACAAAGCAAACGATGCAGGTGTCGACCTACCTTAAAAACTTAAAAGCGATTGCTACACTAGAAAAAGCAATTCCTTAATATATTCATCACATTTTAAGCAAACGATAGCGATCGCTTCTATTTTTTAAGAAAAAGCATTGGCTAAAAGCAATTCTGGCACTTTTAAACAATCGCTGGACGCAAAAGCAATTACTTTAATTTTTATTCATTCAAGAAATTACTCCGATTTTATAAGAAAAAGCAATTGCTACATTTTATTCATTAGGCTCATTATGACACACATATTTTATAATAGTTTTCGCCACATTTTACAAATTATGATACACATTTTATAATTGATACAGTTTGATACAGGTTGTTTCACGGTGACCGTTCATTAGAATATTTAAAAATTGTTTTTCTGAAATTTTGACCATTACTTGCCTAACATTGAACATATTTTCAAAGATAAAAGATTGAAAGTCGAAATTCGGGTTGTAGAAATAGATATCTATATCATCCATTCGTGAGATACCGTGTATACGTATGACACACACTTTTCGAACATTCCGCGTACTTATTCCGCTTTGTTCTTGGAAATGTATGTAACAATGTATTGAACAACGAACAACGTCATTCCTGCTAAACCTTGCAGTCCGTATGTCACGTCCCTGATTTAATACAAACTTCCGGTTTAACCGTCTTCCTGCATAAAGATAGGGCGTACTGGGTACAATAGCAAAACTATGTTGGGAAACATGTATTAGGATAAGAGGGACAGATGCAATGTAGGTCAACAATTATTAATAATATGATTTATAATCGTCAATTAAAAATATGCAATTCAGAAATTAAATTAAATTGTTATCCTGCAAATTTCTGCTGAAGTAAAGAGAATTTTTATAAATAAAGTTTATAGTGCTAAAGTTAAACTGAATACCCAATTTACTCTTTTAGTATTTTACCGGTTGTGGCACCGCCAGACTAGCCATGGGAAGTCCCATGTAAATTTTGCTACCCTCAAATATTGGCCCCTATTCATTTGACATCAAAATTGTATAAGACTTTTTTGAAGGTCCTTCCATTATGGACTCGCATACCAAATCTTATTGTTTTCTAATAAGCCAATTGATAGTTATTTAGAAAAATCTTCTCGTAGAATTCTTAAAAATTAAATTCAATTAAACTACCATTAATATTTATATTAATGTCAAATATTATTTGAACTTGATTTCAGCATGTTTTACAGTGTGGCATCATCATCAAGATCCTTCAAAAAACTCTAATACCGTGCGAGCAAAAATAATTTGCATCAAAGAGGGCTTGGATTAAAAAACGTAGGTCTTGGTTTAGATCACATTGATATGCGGACGATATATCTAACCAAATCTAGGTTAACATTTTGTGAAATTCATTTCATAATATGATATATGCCAAACTAATGAGTAATAAAATAAGTAGACAAATACAAATTTACTTTTGTTGTTTACAAAATTAACAAAGTAAAAATATACAGAAAGAAAAAAAAATATTCACATAAATTGCTGAAATGGGCCACCGCCATGCTCCAAGCATAAATTCACACATCTTCATATTTTCGAAAGTGTTGACCAGCATCTCTGGAGAAATGTTGCCACATTCTTGGATAATCCTTTCTTGTAATTGTTCTAAATTTGCAACTGGTGTTTTAAAAATAGTGTTTTTTAAATGAGGAAAAACAAAATAATCCTAACCGTTAAACAAGGTGATCTATGGTGGGAATTCAACGTCTCATCGAAAACTGATCAATCTGTCGTCGAAAAAATTGCGTAAGTAGTTAATAGTTTCGGCGGCTGTATGGGCGGTTGCACCGTCCTGTTAAAAATATCCAAAACGTAGTTCGTCGTCAAGTAATTGCTCCACAAATGGATTCAAAATATTGTCTCTATACCGCTGTGCTGTAACTGTGTCATGGAAAAAATAGGACCAACAATTCTTCTTCGGGAAACAGCTAACCAGAAACCAATTTATTGAGGGTGCAATGTGGACTCTACAAAAAATTGGGATTTTCACTAATCCACATGCGTGTATTCTGAGAATTCACATAACCGGAGAGGTGGAACCAGGCTTCATCCGAAAAAAATGTCATGTCTAATAAATCATTTATTTCCAATAAATTTTGGGTAAACCAGTGAGAGTAATTCCTGCGTTTTTCAAAATCTGCGGCTTGTATTTCTTGGAATACCTACTTGCACTTTATAAGGAAATAAATTTAGCTGATTCTTAAGAATTGTCCTGCATGTTCCATAAGATCTTCCCACTTCTTAGGACAGGCGTCTTATACAATTTGTTGGCGTATTTGGCATTATTTCACGAACGTTTGCTACAAGTCCTTCTGTTCTTACAGATGGTCTTCCTGCTCCTTTTTTGTGTTATATAGAACCTGTTTCCCTAAACACAGCCACGTTTCTTTTCAGGCAATGATAAAAAGCCCCAGCAATAAAAGCAACGTTAGGAAAATTTTCGTGAAAATCGTCCATACATAAACCCGGATTGTATTGCCACTCACCATTTACTCTAACTCCGTTTCGCGCTTCAACCATGAATCTTTTATGCTGTTCGGTAAAGCCAATTGTGTGAATTGTTCAAGAAATTGGAAAAATTGGCGATGAATTAAATTACTTGTAACGACTGTCAAAGATGACGGAATAACTGATTGATTGTTAATTCAGGTAGTTACTGACACCCAACAGGTATTAAGCTCTACGGCTAAGCATTACGTCCTTGGATGCAAGGCGCCCTTTGATGCAAATAATCTTTGCTCGCACGGTACAATTTTGATCTAATATTAACAGGGGAGGCAATATTTGTGAGTAGCTAAATTTGCATAACCGTGGCCAGTCTTTTGCAGAAATAACACAAAGGCTGCTTTCATCTCAGTAAAAGTGAATACATTAACATTGTCTGTTGGTTCTTTTACCATCGATTAAAGTAAAAATTAATAATGATAAATTGCCCATACTTGACAGTTGTAGAAACCTAGGTCTTACAATAGACTCCAACCTAAAATATAGAGCTCACGTGAGCAACTGTATTGGAGCAGCTTATTTTAATTTAAAAATGATTTTCAATTGTAGAAACTACTTGAATCAAAAGCTAAGGGTTATCTTGTGTGAGGCATTGGTTTTGTCCAGATTTAATTTCTGCGACAGTGTTTATGGTTTTTCGATAGACTCGTCGGATAAACGCCGCATTCAGGTATTACAAAATTCATGTCTTCGTCTAATATTTGGTATTCGCCGTAAAAATCATATTTCGCATAAACTGAAAAATCTTAGCTGGTTGAACATGGGCAATAGGCGTTTACTTCATGCAGCTTGTCTGTTTCATCGAATAGTTTTAACTAAATCACCTTCTTATTTAAGCAAAAAAATAAAATTTAGGTTAGATGTTCATTCCCTGAATATCAGATTTAGGGATCGCTTAACACCTCCCGCTCATAGAACCGAACAATTCAAAAAATCATTTTCTTACCAAATAGCCAAAATTTATAACGAAATTCCCGAAAGTTTTAAGTCCAAAAGTCCCATATCATTTAAGTTTGCCTACAAAAAGCTTTTATTAAGTCAACAATAAATTTTATAAATTTTGTCACTATTGGAAAAAATATTAATTTATATAAACTTTAATGGTCCATTCCTTATAATATGTCTTTATTTCAATAATATAATATTAATTTTATCCACGCCCCACGGTTATTTGCTCCTAAAAGAGTAACTTTTTTCGCTGAAATCATAGTTTTGTTTTTTTCCTTGCTATAGCCTATCTGCTGTGCATGCTTAAGGTAAAGAACAGGGGGAGTGTCTTGCCTTCAGGTTTTTACACTCCCATCTGACCTTCGGCATTTTCCATTAGGTGTACTTTACTTTTAGGTTGTATTATAAATTAAAATGGAAATAAAGACCTTATTTATTTATTTATTTATTTATTTATTTATTTATTAACATTGTCTAGAGCCACCCATCAAAGAGTACACCTAATTACACCAATGAATGACCCATGCATTTTAATTGACATACGCTATCTCACCTAATAGTTATCTATTAGTAACATAATACTAATTAATAGTCCCAACTGTTAACTGCATGTTAAGCTTCCAATTACTATCACCTTGATTACAAATTCTATGGGAAACTGTATTTATGTGTGATCATATTTCTAAAATACACAATTGTCGACTCCACCCCTGTTCAAAATAGAATCCGAATATATAACACGATTTTTCTTCTTAGCTGTACTTACATGCTCCCATTCAATTTTCAACTTTACCAACACAACCCTTATTGTTGATATCTTGGCCAAATTCAATTATTGTCATTTCGGCAAAGTTCGCCAAGCAAATGCGGACACGTGCTTTTGCCACTTGTCAAACGTCGGATGCCGCCGTTCGAGAGAAGTAACGAAGTAATCAAGATCTGGGATAAAGCTCGCTGCATTATGCAAGAAACGAGGGCGGGTATAACGTATGTCTTGGCGTGAATATTACTTTTGGGGTAAGGAAATTGTTTGGGGTTATGGTCCAAGTTATTTAAATAATAATTTCTTGATGTCGGGACATGAAAATCGTGCGTCTTTCTTAGCGAGGGTTTCATGAGTTAAGCGTGTTGTGTAAGTTTGACCATATATTCCAATGATCTTGTACATTTAGATGAAACAATAACGAATGAGCCTATTGACAAAATCGTATTCCATTCTGAAGTAAATCAACAAACAAATTTTGGTGTTCCTTTAACAGCGGTCTAAGATATTCTTCAATTTATCGGTTTTGTCTAATATTTACTGTGTTTTTAGTGTTTTGTGTTTGGAGGCTAATTAAGATTAATCGCTGTTGTTAAGTATGCGATAATTCGGAAAATAATAATTCCGCACTGACTTTTTATACAGTGTGACCAGTAAAGTCCGCATCATATGGGATTTTTTTATTAATATTAGAAATTTGACTTTGGCATCAAATTCTGCTTCGATCGAGATGAAAATTAAGCAAGAACAGTCACGTGTCACGTGATTCGAATTATCTGTCAAATTTGAATTTTTTTCAAAAAATAATTCAAAAGTGGGGTTATTTCTGAAAGTATCGAAAAAAGTTATTAGAAAAAGTTTTTTTAAATGCATTTTCTAGCCCACATGCAAAATTTCAGCTGCATAAGATAATTTTGATTTTTTACCCATAATTTGTAAATTGCACCACTTTTGCAAAATAAGACAATGCAGCCTACATGAAACTTCTTAGTTTTGACAATGCTTTATTTCAGATACATTTTCTTTAAAGTAGCGCTATATTATAAATGTGTGTTTTTCTACAAAATCATTCGTACAATTCGTAAAATGAATAATAAAAAAGTTTCCCATTTGGTAAGAACTTTCGAATACACGCTGTATAAATTATAGTTATTAGTTTGAATTACGGTTGGGAATTTTTTTAATTACATTTTAAAAAAATACTTACAATATATATTAAAATTGGTCGCATGTGATGTAAAGTTTACTTGTTTTTGACCCTGTATAAGGTAATTTCATAAAATAAGTATTTTTGAAAACGTAGTTTGTGTCTGAAAGTAATACACCTTAATATTAAGACAAAAAAGGACACAGTGTCATCAGTAAGGTGTTCATTAAGTGGAAAATAAATATTAGTATTGGGTAAAAAATCAAAATTATCTTATACAGCTGAAATTTTGCAAGTAAGATAGAAACTGCATTTGGAAAAACTTTTTCTTATAACTTTTTTCGATATTTTCAGAAATAACCCCACTTTTGAATTATTTTTTGGAAAAAATTAAAATTTGACAGATAATGCAAATCACGTGACTACTATTTTTTGCTTAATTTTCATCTCGATCGAAGCGGAACTTGATGCCAAAGTCAAATTTCGAATAAAGCTATCAATAAAAAAAATCCCATATGATGCGGACTTTACTGGTCACATAGTTAGATAAGTAAATAGAAAGTTGGTTGGGTAGGTTAGGTTTAAACTATGGTAGTAAGGTCACATTCAAAGGTAAATTCACCGTAATCCCAACTCTCGGCCCCACCCACCACAATAACAAAAAAAGGAATGATAATAGAAAACGTTCTAAAATTAAATAGGCTCCTTTACTCAAAAGTATATCAAATGATCCATCTTAAATTCCACTTTGGCAGATTTGCCTCCTAATTCTCCATCTACATTAACTACCCTTTCGCATATGTTCTGAAAAATTGATATTTTGATCTCTCTCAGATTCCTATATAGTATATAATTCGTCTCACGTATTTTCAACTGCCTTCCTGACATCATCTTCGAATTCTTTTCATCATTTTTCATTGAGAAAAACGCTTACCGCACCTTTTCCAAATTCTCCGGCTCATATATTATTGCCCGAATAAAGAAATTCATGGTATTGAGCTTTTAAATCAAGCAATAATACTTTATATTTCGTTATATAGATAGGTAGGTACTTATTTAACTTACATAAAATATAAATATAAAAGCATTTTTATGCATGTCATTTTAATAATTCCTGTAATTAAAATAAAACTTGTTATGCTCATCATCATGATTAATTAACGGCTTATAAATAAAACTAATTAAAAATTGTCGCACGGAGGTTCATCTGGCCAGATACGGCCGATTATAAAAGAAAAAGTATAGTGTTTCACTATACAGGGTGCCTCATGGTAACCATCTATTAGAATATTTCGGAAAGTTAGCTTGCAAATTTGGATAATGGGGTTTTCGAAAACGCTCTATTCAAATGAAATAACAATGGCTACGATATCCGGTTATAACGGAAGTTGTCTCAAATTTGCTTATTTTAAATAAAATATCAAAGTAATTAATAAATATAATTTTTGTTGCTTTTTTTATTTCCAATAATTTTTATAAACGTTTTTGTATCCTACTCTATCCGTTTCTGAGAAAAAAATTGTTTTTCTTAAATTTTCACCTTTAACATTGTGAAAAAATAATAACTACTTGTTATGTTTCACAAATTTAATCAGTTTCCCGACAAGTTATTCGGCCCTTGCGGGCCATTGTCAATGGAGTACAAGAAAATACGAAATTCTTCGTGACATTACAAAGGTATTTATATCAATTGAATTGATTCTGCCTTTACTTGATGGAACTTCATGTTAATATACGAAGAAAACACTATATTATGTTAAAATTCCACTATATTTAAAAAAAAAAAAAAACATTTGTCGACTCAACATGTTTCGCTACACTGTAGCTTTATCAAGAGTGAATAATCAAACATCGGTGTAAGTATTTTCGTATATACCTTAGATTGGGGTTTCCAACAATTCAAAACAAATTTAATAGGGGTGAGCTAGTAAGATCTAATTGACAATTTAGGAGGTTATTTGTATTTTTAAGTTTATTTATTTCTAGGGATTCCAGCAAATTAAGTTTATTACCCTTATCTTCATACAGAAAATGGCAAGAACTAGAACCAAACCTTTAAAAGTTTCATTGCACAGGAAGAAAAAATAATAACTACTTGTTATGTTTTACAAATTTAATCAGTTTCCTGTCACGTGTTTCGGCCCTTGCGGGCCATTGTCAATGGAGTACAAGATGATACTAAATTCTACTTGACATTACAACGGTATTTATATCATATTATAGTAATTATAAACATGTCATAAAATTAAAATTAGAAGATTGAATGGTCAACTGTGGGTTTTCCTAACTTTTAAAGGTACAGATACATATTTAGTCCTAAATTAGTGTGCTATTAAGAATCAGGGAAGCGCCTGAAGGCAGTGGCGGATTTACAAATTGGCCGCTAGTAGGCTATTCAATTTTTGCCGCTCCTACCAGTGACAGCTCGTGAGTTGTGAAACAGGGGAAGTGTTCGGGAAAGAAAAAGCCCGCTGCAGGCAAAATGCGCCGCAGGCGAATTTTTTTTAAGATCACGCCCAAATTTGGTCAATAATTTTTAGTAAATATTTTTAAAATTTATCATTACCTACTTATTTTATTGAAAATGAAATTTCTTTCTGCAAAGCCACTAAAGTTCCAACTACCTTTTTTTATCCCCATTAACAGACAAACCCGAACAAAACTCGTCAACCACGAATAAAGATTGTACCATTTATTACTGTAAGATAAAAAAAAATTGGGGCCAAATTTGCCGCCCCCTAAAATCTGCCGCCCTAGGCTCCAGCCTACTCAGCCTACTGGTAAATCCAGCACTGCCTGAAGGTATGTCGGTTTGATTATTAACAACATTACATAATCAAACCGAAATACCTTCAGGCTTCTCTAATTCTTAATAGCACACTAATTTAGGACTAAATATCTATCTGTACCTTTAAAAGTTAGGAAAACCCACAGTTGACCATTCAATCTTATAATTCTAATTTTAAATTTATAACATGTTTATAATTATTACCATAATATGATATAAATACCTTTGTAATGTCACGTAGAATTTAGTATCTTCTTGTACTCCTTTGACAATGGCCCGCAAGGGCCGAAACACGTGTCAGAAAACTGATTAAATTTGTGAAAAATAACAAGTAGTTATAATTTTTTCTTCTTGTGCAATGGAACAACAGTTTCACCAAGCAACAAAAATTAATTATACAGGGTGTCGCCTAAAAATGATAAGCATAATTTTTTTGCTGGAGAAAGGAATTTAGGAAAAAAGTGTGTTTTTCATATCTTACTTCTTTTTAGTTGAATTTTTTTGAGGTGACGTTAACCTCCATTGTAAACCTACTGACTTGTATATACTATTACAAATAACATACCGGACTTTTTGCCAAAACAACTATTAAATTACCATCGAGAAATTAACATAGTCGGTTTTACGATAACTTTTCGTTCAGTGTAGATTATTCTGACAAAGTCATAAACGTGTTTCGAGTACGGTGGTTTGCGGCTCCGGTTGGTCTATAAATTAATTTGGAAACAATAATAGCTTTAATACCGATTTGATTTCACTTAATTAAATCGATTAAGCTGCGGTTTTCAAAACTGCCCGACAGGTATTAAGTTACCATAGTGAAAGATTTTGTTCAAATAAAATCATTGAGAAAATTGCTTTAACTTTTAAATTGAGTTTTAGTTCTAGACCTAGTATATTAGTCACTTTTAAAAGGTTTTTGGTGTCAAAATTATTAAAGGACATATTTGTTTATTCATTTATTTCGTTGCTAGCATTGAATATGGCTGTCAAACTAATTAAAATACGTACCGGGTGGCCCAGTAATAAAGGCCGTCGGCAGTATCAGAACAAGTTGGGAAAAAAGGTACTGATTTCTGGCATTTTTGGTAGTTGCAAATCTATCAGATTTTTGGGGATAGAAAATTGTTTTTAAGGTTTTGTTTCTAAGTTTTTTTTTAAATGATGAAGGAAGAGAACAAGTCAACTAAACTAGTCTTATAAAATCGAATATAAAAAACAAAAAAAACAGAAAAATAACCAATTTTCGACGTTATCGCGTACCTAACCTCAAGTTAAATATTAGTTGGTAATGTTGGTATATAACTTGTATTGATTTTTACAATTTGGCAAAAACTTGGGTACGTGTAAACCATTTTGAAGCACAATTTCTTGTTCAAGAATTCGAAAAAGTTTTTGCTCAAGAACTTGACCCGTGGAATACTTTGACCCTTGGATTAATATAAACATACCTAGATATTTACTTTTTTCTTTTATATAATACTAGCGTGTACCCGGCCTGCGTTGCAGCCTGGCATTATACGACGTGAAGAAATAAGGCGAACAAACCTCAAACTCAACCGTTTGCCGGCCCGTCCACAATTCACATCCATGCATAAAACATAGTCTGTCTTCGTCTATTCCGGCTTCGGTGCTTCGGATCGATCGTTGAACGGGCCGGGGACCGGTTAGGTTGGGTCGTTCGTTCTCCCTACTCTAATTTATCAGTGTTTATCAGTGTTTCTCTATAATATTATGCATGTATTATACATAAAAACCTTCCTCTTGAATCACTCTATCTATTAAAAAAAATCGCTTCAAAATCCGTTGCGTAGTTTTAAAGATTTAAGCACATACATATACAGGACGGGCGATAGCGACTTTGTTTTATACTATGTTAAGATAAGTATAGAGAATAGTAACTTTTAAACTTTTTGAAGCAATATATTGTCCGAAACGTAGGCGCACCTAATTACACAATTCACTAAACTACACAAAAACTAGAAATCCGTAAATATTAAACATCCACAATCCACAATAGCAAAGAAAATAACAAGGAATCCACACAGAAAACGTAAAACACAACAACAAAAATGGCGCCGAGCCGGTTCTGGAGTTTATTTTGAGCATGTCGCTAAAGAAGGACAGACGCCGATAACAAGAGGTTTGTGCGCATGCCCAATCTCGTTGGGAAGGAAAGCATCTGACCGGCTAGCCGTACGCACTGTTGCCATTGCTGGGGAAATTTCCCTAAATCTGGGGAAAATCTGCAAGCAGTAGGAAAAAAGGGTAATTTCGTATAATTTAAGTAATGCGACCTTTTTTTTTTTTTTAAGAAGTCTAATAGAACCTGCGCGCAATTCAAATTCATAAATGACCAACCACTCATTGCGGCTACACAAACTAGTTGCTTTAGGGAAGTGGCGACCTTTTTTTTTTTTTTTTTAGAAACGTAAAATATATTGAAGTGAATTAAAAAAAAACCCTTTTTTCTACTACTTTGCCGAACTTTTGAACTGGAATACTCGGAAATCGATTATTAAACTAACACGATTTTTCCAATCACTACTTTTTTCTTCAAATTAAAAGATCTGGGGAAAATCTGAGGAATCTGGGGAATTTTTAAGAAATTATCTAGGGAAAAAATTTTTTGGACCTGGCAACACTGGCCGTACGCTCAGATGTACTTTTTCACCCATAAACCTTAACTTTTGTTTGCGCACAAAATAAGCTGTAAGTATCTAAAAGTAACTGTCTATGGTGTTAACCAGGTAAATTGTGAACACTGGGATATTTGATTGGTTTAAAACGCAAACAGTCTGGTCTATTTATAAAAGGTCCTTGGTAGTAAAGGATAATAGTACAAAAGTTGCATAATAGGCCTGTACCAAACCCTTTAGTAGAGTAAAATGCGTCACCATCATTACGGGAGCAATGTACCTACTGAATAGATGGAAACTAGCAGTTGCCCTCGCCCCATTGTAATTTAGGTTAAAATAACCATACTATGCAAAAACAACACACACCCTACCATAAAGAAACAAACATTTACATAAGGACGTAAATATACCCTTTTACTAAAAACGAAATTGAGAGATTCAGGACTGTTGTACAATAAAAGGACGGCACACAAAATGCAACAGGCCAATGAAAATCGCTGCGGCAATAAAATCGGTGTCTTTATGACTGCAACACTTGTCCCAAGGCAGGTCGATTTGCTTTGACCTAACCCAAATCGGTTTCGTCTAATCGGAATGGCACAGGGTGTTTTACATGGTCTTGTTCGAAATTTCGATTCGAAAGAAAAAGGAACGGACTATTTCGATACGGCTTTCGTGCAAATGGTATAAAATTATTGAAAACCTTCTCTTACTACTGACCAGAATAATTACTTTATTATGTTTTTCCGCTTTCCATGGAATACCGGGTGTACACAACTAAAAAGGGACGCCCGGCTGTATCTCGGAAACCTAGACATAATAAATAGTACAATGTTTGATCTTGCGCATGTCAATAAAACCCAGTACACACTCACATAGGCATGCGCACTGCAAAATCCTCATTTAACGAATAGATGGATAGACAGGCCCGAGCTTTAAAATTCAAAATGTGTTACTAAAAGACAGGAGCAGATGGGAAATACTATAAAAATAGCCTCTAGCAAATCCCAAGACCACATTATAAACCTTTTCTTTGGAACCATATTTGTCTACGATATTGAGCATTAGGCTCCAAATTCAATTTGGGAATAGCTCCAACAGCTAGTAGCATTCTATCACGTGGTGTGATACCTATTAAAATTCCTTTAACAAAATGGGCACGTCATTACCACAGTTGCAATTAAAATTGAAATATTGTTGTCTTTAGGATCCAAACCGAGAGCATACATCCAGCTAAAAATATCTATTAATTATTGTAATACGGTGCGAGCAAAAATTATTTACATCAAAGAGGGCCTTGCATCTTGGGACGTAATGCTTAGCCGTAGAGCTTAATGTTGGGTGTCAGTAACTACCTGAATCAACAATCAATCAGTTATTCCGTCATCTTTGACAGTCGTTAAAAGTAATTTGATTCATCGCTAATTTTTCCAATTTCTTGAACAATTCACACAATGGGCTTTACGGAACAGCACAAAACATTTATGGTTAAAGCGTATTTTCAAAACGGGGTTAGAGTAAATGGTGAGTGGTAATACAATCTGGATTTGTGCATGGAAGATTTTCACGAACATTTTCCTACCGTTGCTTTTATTGTTGGGGATTTTTTAACAGAAGAACTTGTTGCAAACGTTCATGAAATAATGCAAAATACGCCAACAAATTGTATAAGACGCCTGCCCCATAAAGTGGGAAGATCAATGGCCAATTTCAGCAATTTATGTAATTATTTTTCTTTTTCTTTCTGTATATTCTTACTTTGTTAATTTTTGTAAACAACAAAAATAAATTTGTATTTGTCTACTTATTTTATTACCCATTAGTTGGGCATATCGTGTCATAATATGAATTTGACAAAATGTTAACCAAGATTTGGTTAGATATATCGTCTCCATATCATTGTGATCTAAACCAAGCCCCACGTTTTTTAATCCAAGCCCTCTCTGATGCAAATAATTTTTGCTCGCACGGTATGTTATATTATTTATATTATTCCAACAAGTAAGTTTGAGAAGTCAGCACTTGTCTCAGAATAATAGGAGGTCTTGCTTTTACCCAATCCAACTAAACTTAATTTAAAACTTAACGGAAAAATAAAAAGGAGTGACTCATGAAGAGTACCTGTAATGAGTAATGACAGTCCCACAGATCCTGTTATCTATATATATAAAAATGAATGTTTGTCTGTCTGTCTGTCTGTATGTCCCGTATGCGTTCCTATACCATTTATCTGATTACGATGAAAATTTGGTGAGTTGTTGTGTGCAGGCCGAGGAAAATTACGGCATAAAAAAAAGTGGGGCAACGCATGCCGGGATGCCGGGATACCAGGATTTGGTGAGTTATTGTGTGCAGGCCGAGGAAGATTTCGGCATAAAAAAAAGTGACGCAACGGATGCTGGGATGCCGGGTTGCCGGGATGCCGGATATTTGTGTAATGTCTTTCCTTCAAATTTATTTTAGTAAGTAGCGTAGCAATGCACGTAGGGTATCGCTAGTATTCCATAAATAAGTTCATGTGAAAGATAAAAAACTTACTATTAAAAACTAGTTATAATCTATTATCCCCTTCAGTGATATGAAAAAATTGTCACTCGTAAAATCCATATCAGTAAACCCGAAGTTATTTTACGATAAAATCAATTTCCAGGGAGACACAGGAAGCCAATAAGAAAAAGTGCTGCAGTCGAAACAACGAAACTGTATCCTCATAAACTGATAATTTTGTTTTACAGTAGAGCTTTTGTTTTGATGTGACCTGGATCAACTTTAGTATAACAACCATTTTGATATAATATTGAATACCTACATGTAATATAATCGTAAGTAATTTTAAACAATAAAATGTATTTTGTAAAAATTTGGGAACCATTATTATATTAAAGGCCATATTTTATTTCTTACTAGCTGAAGTTGCATTTTTTAATCGGAACATTTTGTCAAGCAGCTGCAAACGTAATAATCACGTTTCGCGTGGGTAACAAGAGAGCGTCGGGATGTCGGCGTCGTCTAGCTGTAGCTGATTCATTATAGACGACAAACTATTTCAAAAATTGCATCTCATTAATGTCCTACAAGAATAATTTGTTATCGAAATAAAATTTACTAGATCTCAATTATTTTATTAAAATCATAGGTAACAAAAAGATTAAGTGTCCCTGTAATAGCAATAGTAGTAGTAGTAGTGGCAGCAGAAGTAGCATCAGGAGTAGTAGTGTAGTAGCAGGAGTAGTAGTTTAGTAGCAGGAGTAGTAGTAGTAGTACAGAGTAACATTTGTACACTAGTCGACAAGACTTTTGCGAATTATTTCTTGTTTATATCTAATATCATACAAGGATTATCAAGGTATATTATCTCTTTTTTTAATTTTCACTTATAATCTCCTTAGCAGCAAAATTATCGGGAATTAATTCTGCTGCGTGGGAGATTCGGTAAGAAAATTTCATAAATTGGAGTTTTTTTTAATTGTAATTTTTTTGCTAAAATGCATATAAAAACATATTTCCGGCAGCTTTAGTTAATTGCAAACTAAATAGAGTTTTAGAAGTGAAGTTCATTTTAACCGTTAGTAACTCATTTTTATTACTAAAATCTGAGAAACATTAAGTAACAAATTTGTTATCTGAAATCCAATGTCTTTATAGTTTTAAATTCAAATAAAACTTTAAAAAACATATTTCCGATGAGTTAATATAACGCAGTGTATTTTTACAATAGAAGTTGATTTTACTTGTTAGTAACTAAGGTTTATTATTAAAATTTCAGAAACATTTAAAACATTAATTCGTTTTCAATCATAACATCTGAAATTATATGTCTACATAGTTTCAAATGACACTTAAAAAAACTTATTTCCGATGAGTTTAGTTAAATTTTTGATATGTTTCTTTTAGCCCCGGTGTTCGATATGTAAAGCAAATTGGTTAGTATCAATAAAAATTATAAGTTAGCAACAAAATGTATTTTGATTTATTCTGAGTGACTTTTGCCACTAGATATAAAGCACTTCATTTTTGACCGAGAAATTATCACTTATTAATTTCATTAAGTTAATAGGAACTAACAAAATTATCGTGATAATCTCCCGTTACTATAAGCAACGTAAACAAAAAGGAGCCTTCTAATTGGTTGAAAATAATGACAAGAATGAAACGAATTAGTAGTAGTAGTCACAGATCTGTAATAAATAAGGAAACCCCATTTTTTTACATTTTGACCCGATCAAAAATCGTTTTAACAGAAATCAATGATGACATATTTTGGCTGATTGCCCTAGATCTACCGCCTGTGTTTTAAAACAAAGGTTATATTAATTATATTAGATTCATTTGTCATGAGTTCCTTTTAAGTAAAAATATTATAATAAATACATGTGCGTTATTTTAAATTTACTACTCGTAAAATTAGGTACTTATTCCTAAACTACATTAAATTATAATGCTCTAGGAAGATCGTTGTACGGGCATTTTACTCCAGTTTACTCACATTTTACTACGCGTGATGCCACCGTGACACTGAATTTTAGGAATTTCTATGTTCCCAACTTTAGCCTGTAGTAAGGAATCTTACAGTTCCTGCAAGTCGCTCATGTTTGCTCACCTTAAACGTAAAAATAATTAAAAGTAGGTACGCTATGCCATGGCACTGTTAAGTCAAAAATATAACCCGTAATCATCACGTAGCAGTCTCTCCGATTAAGAGCATCGCGAGACCGTTTTGAAAAAATAACGTCTCATTAAAGTCACCGGGGGCAATTTATGAGCGAAAACTTACCCTACGGGCCGTTCATAAATCAAACCAGGAGTTCTTATCTCAACAAGTGCACGTAAATAATAACGCGATTTTGAGAATTTCGTACTTTTTTTTGTTCCGAGTCGCGTTTTTTGGTTAAAATTGAAAATACGAATGGTTTTTTTTTGTTTTCACGATGAATAGCATTCAAATTTTTTTTAGTGCTATTTTTTTTAAATTTCCTAATAATTAGACTTCTCTGACAAGCCTGTTTGTTTATTTTTTCTAAATGTACAATGTATAATTAAAAAAACAGAACAGTCTTTTATGTACAGTGTGACCCAGTAAAGTCCGCATCATATGGGATTTTTTTTTATTATTAGCTTTATTCGAAATTTGACTTTGGCGTCAAGTTCTGCTTTGATCGAGAGAAAAATTAAGCAAAAAAGTCACGTGATTCGCATTACCTATCTGCCAAATTTCAATTATAATTTAAAAGTGAGGTTATTTCTGAAAATATCAAAAAAAGTTATTAAAAAAAGTTGCAGTGTCTAGCCCACATGCACAATGTCAGCTGCATAAGATAATTTTGATTTCTTACCCATATTTTGTAAATTGCACCAATTTTGTTAAATAAGACTCAACCCAACCTACATAAATAAAACTTCTTAGTTTTGACAAGGCTTTATTTCAGATACATTTTCTTTAAAGTAGCGCCATATTAAATGTGTGCTTTTCTACAAAATCAAAATTGGGCTATTAAAATTTGGTCCCATGTGATGCAAAGTTTATTTGTTTTTGACCCTGTATAAGGTAACTTCATAAAATAAGTGTTTTTGAAAACGAAATTTGTGTCCGAAAGTAATACACCTTAATATTAAGACAAAAAAGAACAGTGTCATCAGTAAAGTGTTCATTAAGTGGAAAATAAATTTTAGTTTAACTGAACGTAAAGTTTATCTATTTTCAACAATTTAGTTTAAAACCCCTTTATTAAAATTTGTTATTAAGCTATGACATAAAGAAAGTAATAATAGTATTTTATTATTTAAGTGCAGTTTCCAAAAAATGTATTACAATGATGCACCAAAAACACGTTTACTACGACAAAATATGGGTAAAAAATCAAAATCATCTTATGCAGCTAAAATGTTTTGCATGTGGGCTAAAACTGCTTTTAAAAAAACTTTTTCTAACAACTTTTTTCCATATTTTCAGAAATAACCCCACTTTTGAATTATTTTTTGGAAAAAATTAAAATTTGACAGATAATGCGAATCACGTGACAACTATTTTTTTTTTGCTTAATTTTCATTTCGATCGAAGCAGAACTTGATGCCAAAGTCAAATTTCCAATAAAGCTGTTAATAAAAAAAATCACATATGATGCGGACTTTACTGGTCACAATGTAGATACTTAATAAATAATCGTTCGGACCCGTCCAATTAATGTTTTTAAAATGCATTTTTTTTTAGAAAAAAGATATTATACAGGGTGGATCATAAAAATGAATGTTTTATAAAAGACCGATCAGCTTCTTTATCACAAAGCTGCATAGCAAAAGTTTGACCTCCTAAAAAAATTGCCACATTTTCTTCGTTAAAATATCTTGGATATTATTTAATACATATTTGTTACTGTACCCTATTTAATCAAGAAAATATCATATCGATCGGAGTAAGTAACCCGATAAAACATTTACAGGATCCCATCTATCCAACCAGTTAATTTTTTTTTGTCCTAATAAGGCTATCAACGGAAAGCAATTTTTACATTTTAAATAATGTAATACAATGCCTAAATGACTTGGTATTTCGGGTTTGGAAATAGTCTCATTATCTGAGTTAAAATCATATATATTTTATTAACTATTATTTTATTTAAAAGTTGTTTATATTTGTCTTTTAATTTGGTTCGGTTAGCTTAACCGCTCCGTTATAAATAACAACATATATCATAAAGGACGAAATATTTATACTTTCGTTAAATACTAACAGTAATATACTGAACGTTTTTATTTCATAATGTCTTTATACAGAGTGTACTAAAAAAAGTTACGAATTAAAAAAAAATATAAAAAAATAAAAATGATTTTATAAAGAATAAAATTTAAATATCTTGCTTATCATAAACGACGATGAGTTAATACCTTGGCTATTTACTAACAGTAAAATTCTAAACGTTTTTGTTGGTGACATTTTTATACAGAGTGTACTATAACAAAAAATCAAATGCAATTTATGGCATATTTCTAAAAGAAGTTTAAAAAATAATTTTTATAATTTATTTATATTTTTATCCTTATTGAACTTACATTATTTGATGATGTAGCTTGGCACCAGTTTTTTTTATCGTCGGAAGCGACAGACGGGTTAGGGGATGTAGGGTAGAAGAGGACGTGTTTTTCACCGGTACCGGGTTGTTGGTAAACACTTTTTGTTGTTCTTCCAGAGCCATTTAGGTATAGTTCTTCGTTCATTGACATACTATCAATCTGCAAAGATATCATTTATAAGGATTTTATAATGCCCCAAAGTGAACATTGTATAATTTTAAAAAGCACAAAATCCTTTTAATTTTTTTATAATAACCTACAATGACATATAAATACATAGTACATATACAGTATGTCTCCGTAAGTTGGAACCATATGGAAAACTTTTTTATTATTCATTTTACGAAAAAAAGTTATTCTTAACAAAAAGTTCTGCATAGTCTACAACCTAAAATGCAACTATCAGATATTAAATTCTTTTAAGCGTATACGAGGTTTGTCAAAAAATATGAATTTTGCCCAAGAGCAAAGTACCTTTATTTTTGACAATATCGAAAATTGTTATTAAAAAAAGTTGATCAGAACTAAAAACCAAGTTCAAATATGTAATTACATCCATTTACGATTGAAAAATAGGATTTGTTATTTTTTTAATAGTTTTTCTGCATTATTAATCAATTATGAATGAACATTTATCTCTTGTAATTATTAAAAACATGATAACCTTTTCGTTTCTTAATTTTATCTACCAATGTTGCAATTTAAAAGTCCGTAATAAATACATATGCATTTATATTGCAAATAGGAAAATATACATGTAACTACTGTACCTACAGTTAAAAATAAAAAATAATTTTTTCATCTTAAATAGGTGAAATTACATATTTAAACGTGGTTTTTAGTTCTGATCAACTTTTTTTAATAACATTTTTTGATATTATCAAAAATAAAAGTACTTTGCTCTTGGGCAAAATTAACATTTTTTGACATAGCTCGTATACGCCTAAAAGAATTTAATATCTGATAGTTGCATTTTAGGTTTTAGACCACGCAGAACTTTTTATGAAGAACAACTTTTTTTCGTAAAATTAATAATAAAAAAGTTTATTAAATGGTTCCCACTTACGGAGACATACTGTATAAAAATTTTAGTTAATTGGAAAAATGAAATTTATCAAATGATTTGGTCCACAGTATAAAACAACCCTCTCTACGGGGAAAGTAAAACATTAAAATTTATAATTTTTTAAAACTAAAATGTTCTCCGTTTTAATAGTTAATAAATGCAAGAAAGACGAGGCTCACGCATCCTTTTAATAAAAAAATACTTTTGTACCTAGTATTATTGTCATGTTTGTATTTACCATAAAATTGTTTTTTTTAATTTGGGCCCTACATTACAAGTTCTAGAGTATAATGATTCGGTTACCTAAGATTTTTTTAATACTATCTTTGAGTGCGTCTCTAAAAGAAAAAAAACTGCTCAAATAGTTTAAGCAATACGTAACTAACCAAACAACTTAGACTGTGGCCTGAATGATGTAAACACGAATTAAAATATCCGGGCAAATTTGAATGTGAGAAAATTATTTCTGCCAATGTCATTTATGCCACAGTTAAAGTTTCATAATTAGGTGATATTTGTTTACCAAATACCATGATAAACCATGGTTTCCGATTACAAATAATGGATTTTCTATGTTCATTTTAAATAACTTAAATAATTATACATTTTATTAGGTTTTACAAATTATACGTGCTTACTACATTAAAGCCCACGTAAAACATGTTCCCGTATTTTCATTACAGTAAAATAAAGCTTTTAATATTTACCTAATAATAAATGTCAATCGAAGAATATTTTCATAACATAACAAACCATGATATCCCAGTCCTTTTATATTAAATTCGGGCTCTTTAAAATTGATTAATAAAAATAATCTTATTTCGGCTATTACTATATTCATGAAGACATTAAATATTTTTAAATGCCTTAAACTTATTTCGCGTAATTTCGAACCGACACGCGTCAAGGTTCGTCTCTGCTTTTCCGCGTGCGACTAAACCGCGTTTTCACGTGGTTTGCAGACGGGCATTTGTTTTTCCTTACGGCGCAGGCGTCGTCTGTGGCCAGTAAGAAAACGCCTTGAGGAATTTTATTATTTTGGCAAATCTTATTAAATGTTTTGGATCAAATTTCAGAGGGTTTGTATTAAACAGGGGTTGTTAAGTAAATGATTAAAAAGAAATAAAACACTTTAATAATTTTTTTTTGTTTTTGTTTTGTTAAAGGTAAAATAAATCATAAATTTTGTTATAAAAATGGCAGATTTGTCATAAAAATAAGCTTGGGGTTTCTATAAAGATTTAGATTAGAATATACAGTGTGACCAGTAAAGTCCGCATCATATGGAATTTTTTTTTATTAATAACTTTATTCGAAATTTGACTTTGGCATCAAGTTCTGCTTCGATCGAGATGAAAATTAAGCAAAAAAATAGTAGTCACGTGATTCGCATTATCTGTCAAATTTTAATTTTTTCCAAAAAATAATTCAAAAGTAGGCTTATTTCTGAGAATATCGAAAAAGTTAATAGAAAAAGTTTTTTAAATGCAGTTTCTAGCCCACATGCAAATTTTGATTTTTTACTACTAAAATTTATTTTCTACTTAATGAACACTTTACCGATGACACTGTGTTATTTTTTGTCTTATTATTAAGGTGTATTACTTTCAGACACAAACTAAGTTTTCAAAAATACTTATTTTATGAAGTTACCTTATACAGGGTCAAAAACAAGTAAACTTTGCATCACATGCGACCAAATTTTAATAGCCCAATTTTGATTTTGTAGAAAAACACACATTTAATATGGCACTACTTTAAAGAAAATGTATCTGAAATAAAGCATTGTCAAAACAAAAAAGTTTTATGTAGGTTGCGTTGATTCTTATTTTGCAAGAGTGGTGCAATTTACAAATTATGGGTAAAAATCAAAATTATCTTATGCAGCTAAAACTTTGCATGTGGGCTAGAAACTTCATTAAAAACACTTCTTCTAATAACTTTTTTCGATACTTTTGAATTATTTTTTGGAAAAAATTTAAATTTGACATTTAATGCAAATCACGTGACTACTATTTTTTGCTTAATTTTCATCTCGATCGAAGCAGAACTTGATGCCAAAGTCAAATTTCGAATATTAATTAAAAAAAATCCCATATGATGCGGACTTTACTGGTCACACTGGATAGTTTTTATTAACTGCATTCGAATTGTAAAAGAAGATATGTATCGAGTTAATGTTATCAGTATTTTTTTTCTCTACGGCATACACAAATTAAGAAAAAATATTTGCCATTTCGTAATAGCTTTATTCGATTTTGTATTAACCTCTTTTGAATAAAATATGTTCAAATCCAATAATAGGCCAATTATATTAAACTCACTAAATTGTCAATTGTTTATCTAATTAGGGCCTATTCACCATAAATTTTTGATTTATCCTTGATGGAGTCCAATTAAAAATAAATCAAATATTTCCCAATTTTAATATTATTTATATTAACTAAACAATTTGTTACTTAAAAGTTGTTTTGAATCCTGAGATCAATAAACCTAATAATATATTATGTATTCAGTGTAGGTTTGTAACTTAAATCAATTCAGTAAATCCAATACAGTGTTGTTGTGGTCTTTTTTTATCTCATTTGTTAATAAATATAAATCAATTTAAAGAGCTTACTGACAAACTCGGCAAATGTTATACGGGAGACGTGGTAATTTATCAGTGAATTAAAATAGGATAAAAACAAAACTATCCCAAAAAACTCTAGATCCGCTAACAATTTCCTCTTTCCTTCTTAAAACACCTCTATATGAAACTTAATAAGGGTGATGTGACTCAGGATGCAGGTAGTCTCAATAGCTGGAGCATTGGCTGACTGTACTCATGGATCTATTCTTGGGCCTATATTGGTTCTTCTCTATGTAAATGATTTGCCAACTCTTAATATTCGGGGACAGTTTACCATGTTCGCCAATGACACGACCATATTATGGCATGGTAAGAGTATAGATTATTTGAGCGGATAAAAAGTGAAGATCTATATTCTATACTATCTATACAATACAAAAGCAAAAGGGTTTATAAATGTATCAAAATCGTTATTTTGCCACCCATATTATAGGGCAGTATTAAGTAAAAGCTGATTAAATAAAAATTCACAAAAATTATAAGAATGGTTAGTCCTCTACTGTGTTAACAATGTAATTATCATTAAATAATCCAGGCATGACCAGCTTTAAACCCTAATAAACATAATTTTTATTTATACATATCATACGTACCATCCTGTTAAATGTAATTTAACAAAACCTTTTAAAATATTTTAATAACTTTTCAATAACCAATTAAAGTGCTTTTAATTGTTTGCAGTAAACAGCAGAATAATTTGGCATCAAAGCTTTGCAACTGAAAACAAGTTATATAAAAACATAACTGAATTTTCAATGTACAAAGTGGCTGGTAACCATAATACCATTTCTGGCCGGCCGACAATAAAATATGTAAATTTTTTGCATAAATTAATTTTTATAACTACCGGACTGTACTTTTAATTTTCGTATATTATGCTTATTCTTTTATTTGTAAAGTGTGCTATAAAAGTTTAATATTTCAACAGAAAATTTGTTTTCAAAAGAATAAGTTCGATGTATATTAAAATGTTGTCATGCCAAAGAAAATAATACATTAGTATTAGTATAGTATCGGTAAAAGCTGTGCTGGACACTTTTGCAATCTATAACAAACCGACTGACCCACTAACTATATTTACTAATGATGAACAAATAATAAAATAATAATTGTTAAATAATCAAAACATCCTTTAAGAATCCAGTACAATATCACAAAGTATGATAAATTTTAACTTTATTTTAAATCGATTTTGGGTTTTTTGGTATTAGGATTTGGAAAGACGATCTATTAAATAGGCATTTTCTAATTTTTCAAGGTAAGCTAAAATAAGGACCATTTAATTTGTCATATTTAACTATTCGAACTACAAGTCAGGTTTTAAAATACCTAATTACGTTTAGAAAATCACCGTATGTTTATTCCCAATAACATAATTTAATATTGAAACTCGCACATGTACAAACAAAAATGAATTAAATAAAACCAAATTGGATTTTCAATGTTCAATGGCCCATTACAATTAGAACATTCTGGTAGGTCGACAATAGAATATGTAAATTCTCATTACCTCAAAATAAACTGTAATGGTCCGGAGACCGGAATATGAGATTTCTATATTTAATTTTCGTTTTGTTACAGTTTTAAACTTCAATTAAAAAATAATCGCCTTGTCTAGTCGCCTAGTTTTGCATGACATATTATATGTATGTTACCCTATCATGACAAAAAGTTGTCAGGTGACCAGTGGCGACTCGTACAGTAGGGCAAGGGGCGTAGCTACCGCCGTATAAGCCGTATCAATGATACAGGGCCCCCGGGTCACAAGAGCCCCGGCCCCAAACGCGTGTACGAATAAATTCATAAAATGTTATTCACAATCTCACTTAAACTCTTAGGCAGTACCTAGTTCCCGAGAAAAAAATCATATCAAATATCATAAAAAAGTGTGCCGGAAAACTGTCAGCTAAATACAGTACAGATCTGTCAGTTGATCTTTATGATCAATTAATTGCTTTGAAAACATGCTTAAAATCTGAAATTCAGAAAATTCATTCCATTAAGGAACTTATGGAATTATTGGTAATAAAATTTAATAGCCTTACAACCAGTTTTCCAGGGGTAATAACGGCATGTTTTTTATTCTTGACCCTTCCGGTTACAACCATTTATTTCCCATTATTTTTCCCCTCCCAAAATATTAACTTGAAAAATTTTTTTGAAACTTTTTTTTATTAATTTAATATTTTGGCCCTGCCTGCCACTGCAGGTAACATACCAAAAAATGTTAGAAAAATTATTTCCTAATACAATTTAAAATAACAATAGAAAAAGTGTTAACAAAACCACACACAAACTTGAAGTGCCCTCTATAGTGTCTGATAAGCTCACGGCAAACGTTGCTTCAATAAAGGTCGGCATCGTCCCATTTTCCAAGCCTCGGGCTCTGTCCACCTTAATAGTCGATTATGTTGGCTTTAAAAGCCTAAATATTTCAAAAGCGGAGATTTTTCTGCGCGATATCGGATACTTTATGGCGTTAGGAAAGTTTCAAAAGGTACTGTGAAGGAAGAAAGTGTTTTTAAAATTATTTAAAGCGATCGCAAAGAAAATGTTGATGATGTGTACGTACGCAAAGAAAATAATACAGAATCAAGCCCGTGCTCAAAAGATTGGCAGACAATTTGGTAATTGGCTATCATTTTTCTATATTGAAATTGTGTCAGTTATGCTATTATTATTAAAAATTGAATACACGTTGTGTAATGTAATTCTTTTTTATAGCAATGATTTTAATATTATATTTAACAATAATGGTTCCTAGAGTTTGGGTTGGTTTTGAGACTGCTGCTGAAACTACAGATTACATAGCATATACATGGTCTACTTCCATCTGCGTATCTATTTTTGCAGCTTCTACAGTCTGACCAGTAAAGTCCGCATCATATGGGATTTTTTTTTATTAATAACTTTATTCGAAATTTGACTTTGTTCAAAAGTAGGGTTATTTCTGAAAGTATCGAAAAAGTTTTTTTTAATGCAGTTTCTAGCCCACGTGCAAAATTTTAGCTGCATATAAGATAATATTGATTTTTTACCCATATTTTGTAAAACGCTTTTGCTAAATAAGACTCAACGCAACCTACATAAAACTTCTTAGTTTTGACAATGCTTTATTTCAGATACGTTTTCTTTAAAGTAGCGCCATATTAAATGTGTGTTTTTCTACAAAATCAAAATTGGGCTATTCAAATTTGGTCGCACGTGATGCAAAGTTTATTTGTTTTTGACCCTGTATAAGGTAACTTCAAATAAGTATTTTTGAAAACGTAGTTTGTGTCTGAAAGTAATACATCTTAATATTAAGACAAAAATAACACAGTGTCATCAGTAAAGTGTTCATTAAGTGGAAAATAAATTTTAGTGGTGGGTAAAAAAACAAAATTATCTTATGCAGCTGAAATTTTGCATGTGGGCTAGAAACTGCATTTAAAAATCTTTTTGTAATAACTTTTATCGATGTTTTCAGAAATATATTATTTTTTGGAAAAAATTAAAATTTGACAGATAATGCGAATCACGTGACTACTATTTTTTGCTTAATTTTTATCTCGATCGAAGCAGAACTTTATGTCATAGTCAAATTTTAAATAAAGCTATTAATTAAAAAAAAAAACCTCATATGATGCGGACTTTACTGGTCACACTGTATATGCAAATAGACAATGTTTTGAAGAAAATTGTTTTGTGATACTTTAGTGTTGTCTTTATGTCTTTATTCAATTATGGTTCTATTGTATAGATATCGTATACAAAAAGAATGCTTGCTGTAGATATATTTTTGGCTTTCGTAAGTTGGATCATGTTTCGCCTTACCCACATAACACAACTTAATTGGCTTTATAATCGGAGACATTTGTAGAGCCATAATTTTAATATTTTAAGAACAAAAGATGCCGTTTAATTCGCTGCACTTGTATTGTTGTCATTTAGATTAAATTTGGAATAAAAAATCAACTCCACAAAATTGTGAACAAAATATTTTATAATTGACATATGTATGACTTGCATGGGGTTTTTAGCTCCAATAATATAAAAGCATACGATACACATTTCTTGATTGTTAAAAAAAAGGTAGCATTATTAAAAAATAATTTGATTTAGCTTGGCTTGTCTTTATTTTCTTACTGAATACAACGCTGATACATTCTTGTTTTTAGAATATTTATTTCAGTAAAGTATTCTACACTATTTTCAACAGTACACGTCATGAGAACCCGCCGACACTGTTCGTACAAGTACAAAATCTTGATACCCGAATTGTCTGTCAAAATTTTATTGGCTCAAGTAATCCCTCTCCTGAGACAGGCGCATCCAGGATCCTAGAGGAGAGTGTAGGACCAAAGATAACAGGGCAAAGGCCGGCTTACTCCTTAAAAAGGTACACTGAGATCCAATTTATTTTTTATCGACAGATGATATGTATATAAAGACGTTAAGTGGAGCAATCCGTGTACGAGGGTCAGAATTGATGTTTATTTTGTATCCCTGGTGAATTGGATATTTGTTTTGTTGTTCGCTAAGTGTTTGTTGGAGTTGTTGAGGAAAATGTAGTATAATGGACCTGTTCATGATTTCTTATTTGCTCGTATCGTCCTAATAAAGGAAATGCAAATATTCTGTAAAGTTTTTTAAATAAAGTTAATTATTTTGGGTAACAAAGCAAAATATACTTTTAACTAAAATGACTACATTGGTGATGATGGGATTACTATCTATATATCTATGTATCTACGTATCTATGTATATACTAGTATCTTCTTGTACTCCTTTGACAATGACCCGTAAGGGCCGAAACACGTGTCAGGAAACTGATTAAATTTGTGAAATATAACAAGTAGTTATTATTATTTTTTTCTGTGCAATGGAAGAACAGTTTCACCAAGCATGTTGCCCAATACAAATTAATTAGAAATTTATTAGTTTTAATCAAAATTTAAAAATTGCCATAGTATGTATTAAAGTAAACGATTCATATCATAGTAAACTATAATCCAGGTAGGTAAGTACATTACTTATTACACGATATCAACAAATCGTGAGTCACCGAACCTAATAAAGATATTTGAAAAATAAAATGACTACATTGTCTTTAATAGTTAAGAAATAAAATCCTGCCATAAAACAATCCCGTAAATAAATAAACCTTACTTACTGCTATTAAAAACACTAGCCACAGAACATATGAGCTATATATTCTATGCCTTAGGTCACTATTTCTTTATTAGACACGTTAAAGTATTATTTCCTGGATTTTTTAATGGCTGTGATTTTATTGAAATTTTAATGTGTCTTGGTTAAAAAAACTTATAAATTAAATATTGATTAATAATATATTTTTAAGAATTTTATTTGTGTTACTTAAAACAACTGTAACAATAAATAATAGCTATTTATTGTTATATATATTATCATATCATACACGATTATATGGCTCCCAAATGGCAACGAAAAAATATATATATTTCATTTATTTAATTCCTAAAACCCTGTAAAACAAACTTGACTTTGTCAAGACCGTCACACATATTTGCAAAGTTCGCTATGGTATTTTTGCCTTATTTTTAATAATATTAAGGAATTAAAAATATTATTTCTTATCAATACTAGGTACAGTATTCACCTGAAGACAACTGGAGATACATACCAGCTGAAACGTTGCGATTTAAAACAAATATGGATAATGCAAGTTCAAAACCCTACTGACATTTAATACATATATAAATGACTATTTTACTAGAGTGTTTTATACTGGCAAAATATCATAGCATTGGTGGAAAAACTCTTAATTATATACACCTGGACAAAATCAACAAGATAGTTTTTCAGCGGCAAAATTTTGATAGATGTCAGGTAAAAACTATTGTTAGTCTGACAAATGTCATCTTGGTTTGAAAAAGACAAAATGAGCAATTTAAACGAAAATGAAAGATTTGGGTGCCAATCTATCCAAGAAATAAAAAATCGATAGCTGAAAATATTCCACTTAACACACAGAAATCCAAGAACTCAATTTGGGCACAGTTCTCAGAGTTTCTAATGGTAAGAAATTATAAACTGGAAAAGTGTACTACTGTGATGGAACTGGCGAAAATCCTCGAAGATTACGCCTTTATAATGAAGAAGGGTAATGGCGAAGACTATAAAGAATCTTCTGTAAAGGCTGTATGGAACACTACAGCAAAAATAATTCAAGAAATGTATTTTAGAGGATACGAAAAAAAGATTGACCCTTTTACGGATATTTCCTTTAAAAATGCGCGAATGGCAAGAGATGCAAAGAAAAAGCAGCTCCAAACTTGTCAGGAAAAGAGGAAAGTAAGTTCAAAAGCATTATCTACCAAAGATTTACTAAAAATAATGCCAAGCTACAATGAAGAAAACCCCGATGAAGCACAAAAAAAGTTTTTCCATCTCTGCTCATTTGAACTAGCTTGGAGAGGCAATGAGGCCGTAAATTGCAAAATGCAATATTTTCAAAAGGAGTTTGATACCATAGGAGAATTTACCGGACGAATTGAATATAACAGCATATTTTCCAAGACAGCTCAAGGCGGGTCAAAAGGATTGGCAAACAGCAAATGGTTGATAAGAAATTCATTAAACAAAGACTTATGCCCTTTAAGATTATTTTTAAAATTATTGGAGAAAAGAGGACCAAACATTTCCACAGACAGACTATTTCTCTCCGTTCATCCAAACTGGCAGAAGGGATGTTGGTTCGAAAATACTCCACTAGGAATAAATACAGTATCTAAGTGGACCAAAACTTCAGCGGAAAGAATTGGAATAGATACGAAGAAGCATAAAATAACAAATCATTCTCATCGATCTTCCGCTGTGTCTGCCCTATTTAAACACGGTGTTGGGGAACAAGAGTTGATTAAGTTAACAGGCCACTCAAATGCAAATTCCCTGAAACCCTATCTGCAGCTAGATCCTAGTCATCATCTAAAGCTCATTGAAAATTTCAGAACAACAAATGAAGCATGTGGACCTTCCACTTCTTAAATGCAATTCAATCATACCCAAAACCATGCTTTGATAGAAAAGAACAGACAAACTATTACTTATAACAACTGTACGTTTAATATTAATAATAAATAAATAAAGTTTCTAGTTTGCTGAATAAAAAGTGTGTTTTTATTGTTTTCTCGTGAAATAGTCTTGTCGAATATAATTTGATATTAATATATACGATAAAAAGCAGTTGAAAAAAAAATTATTTGAAAAATTATATAGCGTCAATATTCGTAGTCGAATTCAAATCACAGAGAAAAAACTACATATTAAACATAAAATTGAAACATAGGGCTTATAATTAAATAAACCATTTTCACTACTTCAAAATAAACCTTTAAAGAGTTAATTTGTAGCAATTTTGATGGTTTTTAGTTGAATTTTAACAGCAAATAATTATTTTATATGATAGTAAATATGGGTTTTCTTATAATAAAAATAAATAATAAAAAACGAAAGCTAAAAAATGCTTTTTGAAGTAATTTAATTAAACTCTGACCATATTTTATAAAACTTTAAGCCCCTTATGTCAAATGAAACATAACAACAAAGAACAAATAGTTTGTTACATAATATTAGCAAAGAAAAGCGATAAAAATCATTATTTAGCTTAAGTCAAAAACATTTAAAATATTTGAAGGATTTCACAATAAAATAAATATATTAGCAGCTGAATATCTATCATACGAGGTCGACTCGTACTTGATCGCTTTTAAAGAATTCGTACTTATATCTGAAAAACAAATGAAAGTGTGTCTATTCCGTGTACGTTACCGAACCCTAAAAACGACCCCTCCACTTAACTCTCCCTTTAACCGGCGCACTTAAAATGCAAAATTATCCTAATCGTCTCGAAGACAATCTAAACCGGAACTATGAATGGTCGAGTCTTGGGACAGATGGCGCTTGTTCCGGCACAGTCTTTTGTTTTAAGTTACAAGTTAAGTCGAGCATCGTCGGATTTCTTGGTGCTTGATGTCTCTTTTGTAGGGAAATTTTACTTTTTAAACGAGGACTACGGAGTGGTTACTGTTTTTTTTTTGCCCTAATTTTTCTTAAAACTATGGTATTGCATTTTTAATCATATTAACAATGGTCTTAGGTGTAGTAGTAGTAGTAGTAGTACTAGTAATAGTGGTTTAGGGGAGGATTAGTGCCAAACTAATAAACTATAGATTCTTAATGCAACGCTTAAAGGTGCGGAAAAAATGTTACCACAAATTCCTGAGGCTTAAATATGACGACCTAATCCAACTTAACTCGGGATCATTTTTGAGATAGAGTGTCGAAAGTTCAATTTGGTTTTGGTTTTTCCTAAATCATTTTTTTAATGATTGGTGTATTGTCACAATAATCGGCTAGGGGGTTTTTTGTGGGTTGAAAAATTAAAATCAGCTCTCATTTTACGTAAAATTTAGAGGGCGCCACATGCGGTACCCAGGCGCGTATTTGAGGGTAGTTACCCCCCCATGAGCCATTGTTTTTTTGCTTAAAATTTTTTTAAATTGGACAGTGGAAATCGAGAGCAATAAATTAAATTTTGATTGATTTTGTTTAATAAAAAAACTGTATCATTAAAAAAGAAATTTCATAACCCCCCCACCAGAATCATTACCCCCCCCTCAAAGATCGAGTCCAGATACACGCCTGGCGGTACCTTTACTTCGTGTATAGCCAGGTCTAAATTATAGTAATAATTGCATTTTTTTATTAAATGAATTTGAGAAATCTCTTATTGACTGGTTTTACTAGAGAATAAACTAACAACATATTTTTTCACCCCACAAATTCCCCCACCCCCCAGCCAAATATTGTGACAATTATTTAAAAAATTATTTATGAAAAACTAAAACTAAATTGACTTTTTGACACTCTGTATATCTCCGAAATCATCCAGTTTTGGACTGAGGTAAGTTGGAATGGATCGTCATATTTAAGCCTCAGGAATTTGTGGTATCATTTTTCCCCACCTTTTAGAGACACCCTGTATACAGGCGCTTATTCAGCTGTCAGTTATGGGGGGGGGGGGGGGGGTAAAGTAAAAAAATAGCGCCACAGGCAAAAAATTTTTAGGTGCCACGCCCTTTTTTCAACGATGTGACGTCGTTTTGATGTAGAAAAAAGGAATAGTAGCGCCGCAGGCGAAAATTTTTTGGGTGTTACGCCTTTTTTTACCCCCATTACCCCCCCCCCCCATTCCAAAAAATAAACACTGACAAATCAGTAAAAAAAGGCGTAACACCCAAAAAATTTTCGCCTGCGGCGCTACTATTCCTTTTTTCTACATCAAAACGACGTCACATCGTTGAAAAAAGGGCGTGGCACCTAAAAAAATTTTGCCTGCGGCGCTATTTTTTTACTTTACCCCCCCCCCCCCCCCCCCCCATAACTGACAGCTGAATAAGCGCCTGTATACAGGGTGTCTCTAAAAAGTGGGGAAAAATGATACCACAAATTCCTGAGGCTTAAATATGACGATCCATTCCAACTTACCTCAGTCCAAAACTGGATGATTTCGGAGATATACAGAGTGTCAAAAAGTCAATTTAGTTTTAGTTTTTCATAAATAATTTTTTAAATGGGGGTAACTACCCCTATTACCCCCCCCCCCCTCAAATACGCGCCTGCCTGTATAGGTACCTATATAAATAGAATTTAAGAATTAACTCGGATTAAATCCAAGCAAAAATCTCATACACAGAAACACACTGCCAAAAACCAGTTACGATAGTTGCATTGTGCATTTCCCATGTGAAATTATCACGGCGGCTAATCGCGTTAGCCTTGCCATGGCCGTGATAAAACTCTGCATATCGCAATTACGCGAAAATGTAAAGAAATTCGCCGGGGCCGCATGTTCCCAAACAAAGCGGTCGCTGAAATCCAATTTCGGCTGTGAAATATACGGAACGTCTGGACGGACTGGATGCTACAGCATATTTACCTGCGACAGTGGCGGGTAGATACGCGTTGGTGATACAACAAGCCGTTTAGGTCCTAGTCGCTCTCGTAAGTTTATTTACGTCATTGAAACTATCGGGTACAATAATTACGTTTCTGTTTCTAGTCAAATTATACCCATAAACATTATACATTTCTCAGGGAAGGTTTGGAGAATATACAGCTGACGACATATAAATTCGTACACTCCACCCATACATAACTCAATTGTTACAACAAAATTGGGTAAAACGGATAGGTTCTAACACTAATCGTAATCTTCTTGGCATTGACAAAATAATACTTCTGGTGTAATCTAGAGTTAGCCCTTCCCAAATTTCTTCTATTTTATCAAATAACTCTATTTTATTCTGTGGTTTAAAATTTATTTTGTACATTTTTTTACCATTAATCCCCAAACATTTTCAATTGGATTTAAATCAAGACATCTTGAGCACCAAAGCAGACATGTTACGTTGTTTTGTCTAAACCAGTTTCCTTTATTTCTTGCAGTATGCAAAGGGCAGTTATCCTGCTGAAAGGTAAAGTTATTTCCTTCAAAAACTATCGCGGCAGAAGGTAGAAAGATATTTTCCAAAATCTGAAGATATATATTACTGTTTAGTTTCCACCAATATTCCAGCATACACCTGCACCGTTAACACTTATCCATGCCCACACATTAACATAGAAACGTCCACTGGTTTGCTTTTTTTGAGTATACTTCTCATCATATCGGGAATTTTGTGGTCTATATACTCGAATCCTTCCATTATATGTAGACTGAAAGGTTTTCTCATTGAAAAAGATAACATTTTGCCAAAAAAAAAAATAATTTTCTGGTAAATATTGCAAAGCAAACCCTATTCTTTGTTCCTTATCACTATTTTTTAAAAACGGTTTGGATTCAGCTGCTCGATTTCTTAATTCGGAACATTGTCTTAGTCGGCGTTGCGCAGTTCTAGATGAAGCAGGGAATCCTGTTATGTGCATAGCGGATACTGCAGTTTCAAATGGATTTCGCCTTAAATACTCCACCAAATTTCGGTCTTCTTTATTTGATGATTTTCTATTATTTAAACCAGACCCAACAGACCTTTCAAGTGTTTGATGATAGCGCCATTTTTTACAATTCCTTGAATAGTACTTTTGGGTACTCTAAAATGATCAGCTATTTTTCCATAAGACCACCCTATTTCTACTAAACATAGTATTTTTGCTTTTTCAATAGTACTTAAATGAAGCATTTTTAAATCAAATAAGATAATGACAATACTTTGACAGATATCATGATTACAATTAACACGTTACAAAGGTAATAAAGTAAAAAAACTTGCACTTACAGTGTCACAGTTTAGTGTACGAAATTATCTGTCGTCAGCTGTACCAAGAAGATCAAAGCTTAAAGAATGCAAGAGAATGCCAATATTAACTTTCTGATTTCCAGTCTTGAATACTTAGTTATTCTTACGTATTTCGTTGAAAAAAAAAATATCGATAGCAGAGTCTATCAGGAGCTATAAAGTAATTTCTGTACCTTTAAATATGTAACTGAGTTTAACACAACACTGTATATTTGGCAATATTTCCTATATATTTCTTTGAAACAAAACATTCTAAAATGATAATATTATGTTATTATAAAGCACGCCTATGCCTGACAAACAAGTAAAATTGCAATGGTAAAGTGAAACTAATATAAACTGTTTGTTTTCCAAGTTACACCTAGCAAAGATTTGCTTAATCTTGGTCCTATTAGTGTAGAATGATACTAATAATAATAATCCGCGCGCCACCAAGTTAACAACTTATAACTTGGCAAGGGAAAGCTTTGCACGGTAAATATCCCAATGCACTTTAGAATCTACACATAGATAAAGAAATATCACTGAATTGGTTAGAAAGAAAGCAGCTCTCCGCTGAGACAGAAGGCTTTATAATATCCATCCACGACCGTGTCATTCGAACAAGAAACTATGAAAAGCCCATCTTAAAAAGGAAGATGTGTGCAGCAAATGCAATTTCCATGGAGAAACGATGAACATATTAAGATGCGATGGCTCCCAACACTTATCTGGGAAGGCATAACCAGGTGGCAAAGATCATCCACAAAGAATTGGCTCATAAATTAGGCCTAAAAGAAAACCCCATACCATACTACCAATACTCACCCGAAATAGTTCTTGAATCTCCTCAATATCTCTTATACTGGGACAGGTCAATAATAACGAATAGAAGAATAGACCACTATCGTCCAGATATTCTTGTTATCAAAAAGAATAATAAAAGGCTTTTATAATCGATATAGTTGCCCATTCTCACAACATCTCTAAAACCGAAACGGAAAAACAAACCACATACTCAATACGACGATACCTGTACGATACGGCGATAGCGATCAAAAATACATGGAAGCTTGAACAAATAGACATAATTCCATTCATAATATCGGTGGAGAGAGCTATGACGAAACCCTTTAAACCAAACCTGGAAAAACTAGCTTGTTCAGGTGATTTATAACAACAAATTCAGAAAAGCTGCATTTTCCAAACTCGCGACATAGTACAGAAGTTCCATGCACTGTAAAAAAAATATCAGCCATACCAACAAAAAGCTATGAAAAGGAGAAATAATAATAATAATACTAATATAATAAAATATTACCTAGTAAATAAGATGTATTATTAATTACATATTTCAAATTAAAAAAATATAAATTAGTCGATAGGTAGATGACCTAAGTAGGTTTAACAGGAATTCGTAAGGCTCTTCTTATTTTTCTCTAAGCTGTTTGAATGGGTCGCATAAAATGATTAGGAACGTTACCAACTATTTATTTTCAATTTTTATTTATTGAGATATATGAATTTATTGCTAATAATAAATCGGATTACGTGAAATAGCAGCGTGGACAACGCTTTAATGCTGTCGAAGAAAACATGAAAACAAAACAGTCGAGCGCAAATACCGTAAGTAAACTTGACAGAAATAGAAATAGATACCGATAACACCCTATTATTCCATACTCTCATTTGCATTGTTTGCTTAGTAATAGAAGATAAAACAGTATTGAAATTATGTCAGAAGGAACTATGTGAGAAAAATATTACAGCCAATCAGTTTTAACTTGGAATATAATGCGCGAACAATATTTAAATCGTTATTGGGTGTCAAAAATTAGGTTAGGCTAAATGTACAGTTTAACTACAAGTATTATTAAAATATATATTATCAAAACGCCGTCAATTAAATACAACAAGTCAATCATAAACTATTTTTTTAATGAAACATATTTTAACATTCTACAATCAATTCTAAACATTTTTCATAAATCAGGCCCTATAGCTATCTTCAATAGTTTACGAAATATTAACTTTTGAAACAAAATAGACAAAACGACAAAGTATGAAAATATACTATTTTATAAGATGTTGAAAAGGTCCTTCATCAACTGTTCTGAAGTATAGATCAATCGAACTTAAACTTCCTGTTGTACATTTTGTACTATTTGTCGAGGAATTTTCCGTATTACTCGTCGAATGAACTCCTTAAGCATATCTATCGAGTCAGGTTTAGATTTATAAATTAATTTTTGACGTAGGCCTACAAACAAAAATCCAGTGAGTTAAGATCGGGCGATCTGGGTGGCCACTCTATTGACCCCCGTCTACTTATCCATCGCCCCGAAAAAGTACTTCCTTGATGGAAGTGATCAGCATATAACGGGGGAACACCTTACTGTTGAAACCGTAAGGTCATACTTGGTAAATCAGGATTATTATCACTTGTAAAGAGAGTGACAGGAGCTAGAACTAGTGTTTATAGACCTGGCAGACGAAAGAATGTTCTCTATAAATAGTCAGTTGTAAGCTCGGTGCAAAAATATGTTTACGAATGATATGATTTGTCTATCTTTGCTCGATCGTTCTTGAAAATATCGTCACTTTTTCTGCCGGATCATCACTATTCCTGAGCTACATTTTGGGTTAAAGAATATGTTTCGATGTGCACCCCCCTAATATACAGACATAAATCTTGCATACGTATAAAACGAAAATTGCTTCCAGTTTATAAGCATAAAAAGGTCTTTTTTATCATTTTGCATAATCCAGCACGTTCTACTTATTAAAGCATCCAATTTTCCGAATATTAAAGTAAAATATTGCTCGCTTGAAAATATAATGCTCATATTTTATGTTATTTCCATGATTTAGTCTCGAATCTGAGAGAAAGTGACGTTGGCATTCGGCAAATCCTATTTCTGCGTCTATTAAATATTCAAAACACTTAAAAGGGATGCTTGAAGACCCTTGAGTCCTTTTCGGTTACGTGTATATTAAACACCTGTTTTAAACTTGCTTAAATATTCTTGCCGGAAATATTTTCTGAAATGAAATATGGACTTTAGTGGCTGTCGGATTAGATATGTAATTCAGGGGATGTATTTTTTAAAGTAAACAAATATTAAATTTTAGTAATAGTTTGGCATGTGCCCTCTTTAAAAAAAATAGGAGCTAAATAAATACTAATAATTTAAAAGCACAAACTTCAATTAGTAGTAGTAGTAGTAGGTGTTGAAGGAAAGCTTAACGCCAAGCAATGCAGGCCAACGACCCCCCTCCCCTTCCAATTGGAGGTGTTACTTCATAGGGCACCGTCCATATTACTAAATCCTCTGAATGATACCGGAGAAATCCGAGAGCACCACAGATGTATCGCATCGAGGATACCTTTCAACTATAGTGTTTTTCCCATTGACAATGCCAGTGCGTGCACAGTGGCCTAGTCAAGCGAACTAAATAAGTAGGCCAAATTTGCACCAGGTACCTTCTACTGACAGTGAGTGAACGCTAGAATGCCACCACCAATATTAACTAATTTAACTAACAAGAGAGAAAAATAAAATGGAATATCTTGCCAGAAAGAAATGTCCTTAGAGCATCCAAGCAAGAATAATATAAAGACCATATTTTTTGGTTATATTTTTAAAGGATGTGTATTATAAAGATTCATTTATAAGTTACGTATTCACTAATCGAATAACTCCGTTATTAAATCTCGGTTAGAAAATTTGTAACCCCCTTCTTGAGGCAAATTACTTAAAATTCATTCATCGGCCGCGAACAGCGTCGACAAATCATCTCGACTACCGACGGGAATGCAATATTACCCACTTTAAGCAGGCTATTATTTCTCGTTCGGCGCGGCATGCTTAGCAAATTAAAATTTACGACGATTCCAGGGATCTTCTCCTTTAAATCTTAGCATATGAATAGAAGGAATTTCTTTAGATAAAGCATTAAACTTAACATTATTTAAAACCATTCGAACCGCCCATATATTATTAGTATTAGTTTGTTTAACCGGTCGTGAGACAGCCTCGGAACATTTTCTGGGCATGAAGCAATCTACAAGGCAGGGCCACATAGAGCAGAACAACACCCCTTCTCACATCAACTTCTCTCCCTGCCAGTCGAGACACGGTCCCATGACCGGTGTCCAAAATTCTAATAAAATATGTTGCAAGGTGACTGTAAAAGGCTAACTTTACAGAGTGGTGATGAAGTTGTAAGCCAATCCAAGTTGATAAGAAACAAGATTGTTGTTGAGAGGGTATATTATATGGTTGCCGGGATACTGCCCAAGATAGACTGGTGAGTTGACTTTAGAATTATATATTCCTGATGTCATAGACCCGATGAAAAGTATTTCTTCTCTGTTTGTGATAAAGATTTGATCGTAATAAACTATCAGAAAATCAGAAACTTTTTGTCTATCTGAAGAGACACAAGAGCGCTGTACAATACTGCAAATCCATATCGGATTAGCTTAACTTTTGTGTACGATAAAAATATCAAAATTTCTATCCAAATGATAGAAAAGCTGTTCACAGACAACTCCGTCTCTGTCTAGAAATAAATTTTCCTGCAAGAAAATCCCAGCCTCAACCTTTTTATGCCAATACCTAGTATCATATTTTTATAAACCAAAATCTACGATACATCGAGTATCCTCTGGCAATAAAGCAAAATCGATTCATGTCCGTATACGAAGGCGTTATGGCACACGGGACATAAAACAGGTATGCGAGGCAAAATGTCCTACGGGGCACACTTCCAAAGGCATCTTGATGCGATTTCTAACCGCGCCACATTATTGGAAATTACGGCAGATGCTGCAGAGTCATTTGGACACTGGACAGAATGTATGTGTTCGAAGGTTAGTCGGAGGGTCAGTATATTTATTTTTGTGTTGTCCAAATAGGTAGTAGTAGAGGGGAGGCTTAACATAAAGTGAATGAGTACCTTTTTGTCAACTGTCACTGTTCGCATTGGTTTAGGTTCCAGTGACAACATGCCGAAGGAGCCCGAGAGTTCCACAGCTGTCTAGTATCGAGGTCATCTTTAACTGCAGTTAACTGTTCATTCTTCCTCCCTTGTAGCAGGTCCGAAGAAGATGGTGTTTAGTTGTGGTTCTGTAGTCGTTGGGTTCATTGAAATATTGAGTTTGAAGTGGTTTTAGATTTTTTCTTTTGCTATAGTGGCAAAGTACAAACCCAAATGTTTCTACAACCTCTTGTTTGTTGCATATTGTATGGTCATTTATTGACTGTTGTATTGGTTTGGTTTGTCGATTTCTATTAGGTTCTGTGTTTACTATGTTCTATATTTTCTTGGACTGATGTGTATCAATTAATGGATAGTAATACTTGCTGTCGTAAGCACTAGTCCATCAAAGTATTGCTTGTTTTGGTACATAAAAGTATTTTTACAAATTATTTCCTCCCGGACTAACAAAAATGCTGTAGCTGCTCGTTGTTCAGCAAAGAAATTGTTTTTCGTCCTTTTTCGAGCGCCTGTAGCGCTTTTGGGGAATGCGACGCGATTTGCGACAAAGATGACTTTTTTAAGTGGTTTTATAGTCAGATTATGTGTCGCAAAAAGTAAACATGTATGAAGGTGATATGAAAAAGGTAGTTTTTTGCTTTTTTAATGTTATGCATCGTGTATTTTGTATTATATCTTAATAAACGGTATCGAAGCTTTATAGATTTTACATATGCATAGAAAAATTACTGGTGTGAGCTATATGATGTAAAAATAGGTAATGGGTAATAACTTAGAATATAGAAATTCTTTAGAGGTCTCTACATGTTTCGAACGCAGAAATATTCATCATCAGGAGACAGAAAATTTATAGAGTTCTAAAGGGCTTTAACCCCCAGTACCCCAAAACCCATTCTTCAACAATTTTGACATTATGACTTCTACAAATGACTATTATTATTTTCTTTATACTGTCTTACAGACATAAAAAAATGAAAAAAATCCCCGACACCTTCTCTTTAGAATGCCTTGTTCTTCTTCCTCATTTTATTTGGTTGTTTACAATTCCTTATTTAACTATCTTCACATGCTCAGCATGTTTTAACTCTCCTCAACCCTTTTTTTGTATAGAGAAAAAAAAGAAAAGCACAAAGTCTTTCTCCACAATTTTTGTTCAAGTGACTAGGCGAACCTATAATCACATCGACATCTTTCAAGTGCAGAAACACTCATCATCAGGAAAACAAAGTGAAAGGCAAAATGCTGATGTTTTTAGCGATAGAGAAAATAATAGTGGGATTGAGCCGTAATGGAGCTTTTAATGGTGTACAAGAGGTGTAAAATTAAAGAGTCAAAAGACCGACAATCAAGACTTTAGCAAACTGGAAAGTCAAGGTAAAGGCCCTGTCTTGGGCAGAAAAATGAAGAGAGCAAAAGAAAAACTAGGGAGTTTTTTTTTGAAAAAAACTTATCTGTAAAAATCATTATTAAAGTAATGAAAAATCTTGAGTTTTATTAAGCTTTGTCAGAGACATGTGAAATTATTGAAGTGAGATGGAAAGAAAAAAAAAAGAAAAAAAGAAGTTGTTTTTCATAAAAGTCGAAGCATCATTTGGCTTAAAGTAAAAAAAACTGTTGGGGTACCAGGCTATTTACGGCCAAGTTACCCCCGCAGGAGTCAAAACATACACATTTTGTGCAAAATTAAAATTTTGAAAGTTTAAAAAAAGTTTTTTGTTTTACTAGGAAATCCCCATTGGAGAAGTTCCACTGCAACCAGCACGTGCCAGATGGGAAATTTTTTTATATATTATGTCACTTCTACGTTTCAATTTTTCCATGCCATAAAGCTTCATTAAGGTTTTATAACATTTTCTCTTTTGCTAATACCATCAGTACTATATAAATTTTCTGTCTCCTTATGAAACATGTAGAGACCCGTAAAGAATTTCTATACTCTATTAAATTTTTTGGAGGAAAACTTGTAGTTTTTTATTTCATTCCTATAATTTTATTTAGGTTTCTTGATTCGAAAGAACATAAACGCACATTTCTGTATTACAATGCTATTATTGTTTTGTTAAAACACTATTATAAGAAATAAAAATTTAAAATTTGGTACTTATGTAGAACTTAACACGCACACTAGGGTTGCCATTTAAGAAAATTGTATCTGAAAACTGTATCAATATTTTTTTTATAAAAGACCACAACTTAAAATGTTTATACCCGTTCCCAAGCATTGTTCCAAAAAAGAAACGTAATGGATTGCTGAATTAGTCCAAGTTACAATCTCACACTAAATAATGTCCACGTGTTAGTATGTTCTATAATAATACCGAAAGAAACTTATGTGTGTATTCCAGCCACGCCGAAGCGACGTTAAAAAAAATGGACCACTTCAGGAAACAATTCACAACAGCTAATATTAACTATAGAACTTTAGGAAATACTGTAAGCCAAAAAAACTTAAATCAAATCATTACTCTTGCTCGTGGTTTACTCTTTTCAATTTCAGTGTCCCAAAAGAAACTTTAAGCACGCCACAACACAAAATCGCACATTCTTCAGAAAACAAATTTAAGTTTCCACGTCATTAAACGTAATATACACCTAAACATTTCCCATATATACTTTTGAATTCCATTCAACTTTTCACATATTTTCTGTGTATGCTGATAATAAAATTCAAGGCGCTAATGCCAACAACGATTGAATGAATTGTTAAGCATTATTGAATAAGTTTATCAAGTTTGGGACATTCATCTAATAAATGTACATAAATATAATAGTTATTTATGATGTTTGTATTAAAAGTGCCATTTTATTATATAGAAATCCATTTGATGATATCAATAGTTTCATTAAAATGCCTACTGTTATAACAGAATTATTCTCAAAGCTCCCAGATCCAAATCTTTTTACTAATAGTCATTGTTTTATTCGGTCTTTGACCACTTTGCTGGCAGATTCTGGTGCGACCCTGAGTACAATCAAAAGACATCAATCATACAAATCCATAAAACATAAAGATCGCAAAAAATATGCGAAAATAATTGTTCTAAATATAATTAAAGGTAGGATTTAAAGGGGATTTCATCACATTTACCATAGTAATGTATATTTTTTTACACCATCAGGAAGTAGAGATTTCAACGAACAAAAAGCCCACCAACTTTTTTAAAAAAGCAGATATTTTGACGTGAGAATTTTCGATTGAAAATTAGGGTGCTTTTTCGATATTAAGTCAAAATAAGGTGGAAACATATAACTATTTTAAATCAAAAAAATTACAGTGTCTTTGGGACATAAAAAGGTAAGTTTTCACCAAATTTCGTAAAAAAAAAATTTTTCTTGTAAAAGATAAAAATAAAAAACCATAAACTTGGTTGTTTGAATTTTTTACATAAATTTTGAGGTTATGTGAAAAAAGTGTAAATACAAAAGCTGTAGATCTTTTTATTACCTACAACTTTGCAATTTAACGTTTTTTCATAGAACTTGTAGTTTTGCCGGAAATCGCGATAAATCGTTTTCTAACCTTAAAAACTCACCGCCCCCCACTTTCCGACCTCGGATCACCCGTAATTTATTTTTTCATTCATTTTTGTTATATTATCTTCCTTATTATATCTTCCTTTTCCAATGAATTTCATTCTACTATTATTTTTTTTCACTTTTTACCATTTGCAAAGGCTTCAGCCCTGGTCTACTAGGGTAAACGGCAGCAATTTATCATCCTTGATTTTTGTTAAAAACGATTTCTGATCGAGACCAAATGTAAGCAAGTTGGTCTCCTTATATATTACATGTCCGTGGTTTATACTACTTCCTCTGTTATATCACTTTATTTACCGTGCGAGCAAAAATTATTTGTATCAAATAGGGCCTTGCATCTAAGGACGTAATGCTTAGCCGTAGAGCTTAATACCTTTTGGGTGTCAGTAACTATCTGAATTAACAATTAATCAGTTATTCCGTCATCTCTGACAGTCGTTACAAGTAATTTGATTCATCGCTAATTTTTCCAATTTATTGAACAATTCACACAATGGGCTTTACGGAACAACACAAAACATTCATGGTTGAAGCGTATTTTCGAAACGGGGTTAGAGTAAATGGTAAGTGGCAATACAATCCGGGTTTGTGCATGGACGATTTTCACGAACATTTTCCTAACGTTGCTTTTATTGCTGGGGATTTTTATCATTGCCTGAAAAGAACCGTGGCTGTGTTTAGGGAAACAGGTTCTATACAACACAAAAAAGGAGCAGGAAGACCATCTGTAGGAACAGAAGAACTTGTTGCAAACGTTCGTGAAATAATGCAAAATACGCTAACAAATTTTATAAGACGTCTGTCCCAAAAAGTGGGAAGATGTTATGTAACGTGCAGGACTATTCCTAAGAAGCAGCTAAATTTATTTCCTTATAAAGTGCAAGTATTCCAAGAAATACAAGCCGCAGATTTTGAAAGACGCAGGAGTTACTCTCAATGGTTTACCCAAAATTTATTGGAAAGAAATGATTTATTAGACCTGACATTTTTTTCGGATAAGGCCTGGTTCCACCTCTCCGGTTATGTGAATTCTCAGAATACACGCATGTGCAGTAGTGAAAATCCCCATTTTTTGTAGACTCCATATTGCACCCTCCAAAAATTGGTGTCTGGTTAGCTGTTTCCCGAAGAAGAATTGTTGGTCCTATTTTTTTCCATGACACAGTTACAGCACAGCAGTATAGAGACAATATTTTGAATCCATTTGTGGAGCAATTACTTGACGACGAACTACGTTTTGGATATTTTCAACAGGACGGTGCAACCGCCCATACAGCCGCCGAAACTATTAACTACTTACGCAATTTTTTCGACGACAGATTCATTAGTTTTCGATCAGATATTGAATTCCCACCTAGATCACCTTCTTTAACGGTTATGGATTACTTCGTTTTTCCTCATTTCAAGAACACTATTTTTAAAACACCAGTTTCAAATGTAGAACATTTCTCCAGAGATGCTGGTCAACACTTTCGAAAATATGAAGAGACGTGTGAATTTATGCTTGGAGCATGGCGGTGGCCAATTTCAGCAATTTATATAATTATTTTTCTTTTTCTTTCTGTATATTCTTACTTTGTTAATTTTGTAAACAGCAAAAATAAATTTGTATTTGTCTACTTATTTTATTACTCATTAGTTTGGCATATCATGTCATAATATGAATTTGACAAAATTTTAACCTAGATTCGGTTAGATATATCGTCCCCATATCATTGTGATCTAAACCAAGCCCTACGTTTTTTAATCCAAGCCCTCTTTGATGCAAATAATTTTTGCTCGCACGGTACTTCCTCTGTTATATCACTTCATTTATTAGTTTCACAATTTTTACCTATATTCCATCCGTATTCCTTAGTTATATTATAACAAAGTTCGTGTTATTTTGCCCCATTCTATTCGTAATTTCACAACCGTTTAGTAGATATAATAACACACCGAATAAGGATGAATAAATACAGGTGTTCATGCGTCACTGTAACGTCTTAGAAGGTAATATTCAGGCGGGAGCGATGGTACAGCCGCTAGACATTATGGCACATATTATAACGATTTGTTAGAGGAAGGAATTTTCATTAAGTCAAATTTACGGCAGCGAAACCTTTTTACCTAAAATTTATTTCTGGTTTAACGGGAGCACGGCGATTTGCTAGACGTTTAGGTGAATTTTCATCCGCTATAAAAATTTTTGAGACGACGTGTTATACATTTTACCTACTTTGAATGCGCATAAAATATAAATTAAAAAAGTGAAGTTTAAAGATAGGAAAGTCAACAACTGATTTATTAAGAAAGTAATAGCTACGACGAATACATATAAAATATTTTTTTTTACATTATGTAATCAATCATTTAAATACTGGGTGAGTCACGGTGGATGTATAGTGTAATATTATAATAGCGTTTAAAACCATGAAAGAAAAAATGTATTCAAATGCAGTTCTTATGAATTTATTTATTTTATTTGGACAGTGTAATAAAATTATCGCTACACTGAGCAAAAAGCCTTCTATCCCTTATAAGAATTCACATACTCTTTATACAACTGTTTAATACTATATGTGACAGCAACGCACTTTTCTACTGTAAGACATCGAAAATGGCTAAACCGTTGTGTAGTGATACTATCACGCCAATAGGAATAGGAGTTAATAGAATTGTTTATAGCCACAAAATTAAACTTGACATTAATCATAATATTAGTCTAAAGTCCAATACTAATGAACTTCGGGAAATTTTTACGAATCTAGAAAAATTTTACTGAGCTTGGTTCAACTTTTTACACTGAGAAAAAATCATTCTATTCCTTATAAGAATTATACAACTGTTTAACACTATATTATTACAGTATTATTAATTGTTGACTACGGACTATACAGTGTTTGATATCTCCCAAAGGAAAAATGTTTTACGCCATTCAAAATGGAACTACGTCATAAAATAATTTAAAATTTCAAAATCAAGGTAACTCTAAAGAATTTAAACTTTAGAAAGAATCTTTCATCAACGTGGCAAAATTTCCTTATAAGTGACGTTTAAGAATTCATTTATTTTGCTGATTCGAGATCAAGGTGAGCAGGCGTTGACGTATGGAAACTAATAGACGTCTACAAGGTGCCCCTAAGTCGGAGAAACATTCATCCGGGAGCCATTAGCCCAATCTTAATTAAATATTTTCCCTCGGATGATATTTCCAAGTGTCACACAAGTACGCAGACGGCACGCTCCTCGCTTGCCTCTTTTCGGCAGAAGTTTTCGTTCAGTGGCGTAGGAATGTATGTCACCAAAGACCTTTTAAAGTAGAAATCCACTTGTTTATATTTTTACCCGATCCGTCATTATTCTATTGTTTTCTTCCATTTCATTGCGCCATAACCAATGTACATTTTGTCGAAAATACCAAAAAAATATGCTAATTCACTGATTACACTGAGAAAAAAGCCTTCTATTCCTTATAAGAATTCACATACTCTTTATACAACTGTATAATACTATATGAGACAGCAACGCGCTTTCCTACTGTAAGACAACGAAAATTGCTAGACCGTTGTGTAGTGATAATATCACGGTAATTTAGCCAATAGGAAATAGGAGTTATTGTCACCATAGAACGGTTTATAGCCATTATTACTCTAAACACTCACAGTAATTATCAAGTTCTATTGGGGGTGTAATCTGGTTTTATATACTACATTAGTTATCAGTTGTAATGAGACTTGATATTAATCATAATAATATTTGCTTGCTATGGTTAATAAAACTTATACTTACCACTAAGAATCACTACTGTAGTTCTTAAACATTTAAATAGCTTCTAGTGTGATATTGTTCTTGTCGTTTAACATTGCATATGATCATCTTTTATTATTATGGTTTACTGAGATGGTAAGATTCGTCCATAGATTATAAAGTTCAATACAAATGATGGGTTGTGCGAAATAAAAATCTTCTATTGCTTAATCTGACATGCAACGTTTAAAAAAACTTAAATACAAAATAAAAATAAATAATTGAAACAGGTATTGGTACGATCAATAGGTTTCAAATTCAGACGGGACAGCTAGTAGACCCTGTACAACGATGTGACCTGCGCAACAAATATGAAAACATTAAAAGGGTCTGTACTGAAATAAGAAATATTTGTTGGACACCACTGAACCCATGACGTATCATTAGTTAGGATCCTTAACTTATAAATCCAGGAAAAGTCTTCAACTAACAACTGCAATTTTACATGAAAATTCTTTTCGACCTCCAAGATTTTTTATAACAGAGCCATTTTAAACACAGCTTTGTTTTATTTGCAGTCAGGATCTGTTTAGACGGGCGTTTTTGCCAGATGTGCGTTATATACATTCTTATTCAGGTAAAGACAAGTAGCAGCCGCTGCTTCGACTTTTTAAAGTTCAATAATTTCTAGAGTTTATTACACAGAGAAATGTGACACTCACATTGTAATTAATTTGGCCTAAAATGGATATATATTTATAAAGAATATAAAGTTGCTTCATGATATAGGGCAACAATGCATCCTCCTCAGCGGATGCATGCATTAATGAAACCGAACAGAATAGTACTTATACTGGGTGTCCGAAAATGATGAGCAAAAAATTTAGGGGATAATTCTAGACCGAAAATCTATCTCTTCCTATAACATTTTTTTTGAAAATTGATTATTATGGAGTTACAGGGTGTTAAAGTAAAATTTTTTGCAGTTTTAAAATACATAAGTTACTGGGACAATAAATTAAACATTTAAATCAAAGGTTCAAAGTGACGTCCTTCCTCTTCAATGCATAAATTAATTCTTCTTAAAATATTCCGAAGAACTCCATGGAATATTCCTTCCTTTGCTATGATATGTTTGAGGTTGAAAATAAATTAACATGATTTCGTATTCATCACATGCAAGCAATGTTAGCATTTTTCTCGAAAACGGTTAGATTTATCGAGACAAAAGTAGACCTTCTATATGTCAAAAGGTTAGGAGAATAAAAATGTTTATACAGTCAAAATGCGCATACAATGTAGGACAAAAAGGTTGGGACCATTCAAATTAAAGTATGGGATCCTATGTGGCGCCCTCTACAAAGTGCGAAAAACGGTGGGCAAATTTGTATTTCTTATCCCGAAAAAGCCCCATATACGAGATTTAGTCAAAATATTATGAGCGTGGCAAAAGGTATTGCAAAAAAACTGCAAACAAAATTTAACTTTAACACCCTGTAACTTAGTTAATAACACAGGCCTGCATGAAATTTGTGATGACGTGATTTTTGTTTGTTGAGTTTAGTTTTTATATAGAAATAACTAATTAAAATACAATTGGTCTCTATCACCCACAGATTTTTTTTTGCAAAAAAAAAAGAAAAAATTTAAAAAAAAATGTATAATAGGCGTTTTAATACATTTTAAAATGAATGTAGTACTTCAAATTCTAAATGATTGATGAATATAAAATGCTTTTCTGTGGTGCTACACACCTTCCGACTGGAGACTTTTTATCGACTTCAAAAAGGAGCTTTAAAGCTGTTCTTTTACATAATGACAATGTTTTTGCTTCTGTTTCGGTCGGCCATATTGTTAAGTTAAAGGAAAACTATGAAAATTTAGAGGAATTACTTTTAAGAATCAATATAAAAATCACAACTGGGAAGTGTGTGAAGATCTAAAAATTTTAGGTCTTCTCTTAGGTCAGCAGTCTGGATTTACTAAATTTCCATGTTTCCTGTGCGAGTGGGCTATCAGGAGTCGAGAACAGCATTGGATAAAAAGAGACTGGTCACAAAGAGAGACACCTGGAAACAAAAATGTAATTCGCGAAAGTCTTATTGACCCTCAAAAAGTTTTACTTCCACCACTTCACATAAAACTTGGACGTATGAAACAATTTGTTAAGGCATTAAACAAAGAAGGAAATTGTTTTAAATATTTGTGTAAAACATTTCCGGCTCTGTCAGAGGCAAAATTAAAGGAGGGAATCTTTGTAGGGCCGCAGATTAGCAGCTTGATGAAAGATACAGAATTTGAAGAAGTAATGGAAGATAAGGAAAAAAATGCATGGAATGCTTTTACAGAAGTTGAACCTACATTACTACTATGTTGAAATCGTTGAAAATATGCTGGAAAATTTCAGAAATTTCAGAATATGATCATAAAAATTCACTTTTTACATTCCCATTTGGACTAATTCCCGGAAAACCTTGGGGACGCGGGTGAAGAGCAAGGTAGAAGATTTCATTAATATATTAAAGAGATGGAAAAAAGATACCAGGGGCGCTGGGACACAAAAATGATTTCTGTTGGACATTAAGAAGAGATCTTCCTTTAGCTGAAACAGAAAAACAACCAAAAGAAGCTTTTATGAAAAAAGGAAACGTTTTTTGAAGAAGCGTAACGAATAAATAATCATTTATAATAGTTTATGTGTATATTTTGTATATTTTTGTATTTTTTTCCTTAATATATTAAAAAACTATCTTATAAATGAAATAAATCGTGTTTTTTCTATATTTTTGGATTTTACCGGTTTGAAAAATAACCTTACGTGATATAAAAAAACTGAAAGCAGAATTGAAATCAGCACTACCCAATTACTAGAAAACAGTTAAAATTTTTAAATCAACTTTCAAAGTGTTAAAAAATGCAAGCCTGTGTAATCAATTTTTTAAAAAATGTTATAGAAAGATATACCATTTATTTTCGGTCTAGAACTATTCCCTAAATTTTTTGCTCATCATTTCCGGACACCCTGTATACAAACATATTTGCTGTAAACTTATAATGTCTATTTTAATATACCTACTCTTTCTTGAAATATTTTGCTACAAAAAGGATTTTTAACGAAGTGGTCAGCCACTATAAAGTTAAGTAAATCTCTAATGCTTCCAAGTTGATTACTTATTTTTCCACTTAACAAAGTTCAAACAAAGTAAAAAGGGTTATTTCATAAAGCGCCACAAAGTGTTAGTATGCTCGTGACAACACAGGTACCGTGAATAGGAGATGCAAGGGCTATTGAAACACGTGCCAAAGAGATTGATATCCCAGTTAATAAAGTGTCACTAGCCAGAATAGTTTTAATTTTGCGTAAAAGCACAGCCATTGAAAAATAGGCGACAAAGGTTTACATCATAATAAAAATTGTTTTTTTTTATTATTTAAACAATAGACCAGGGCAAAAGCCTTTGAAAATGGTAAAAAGTGAAAAAAAATAATAGTAAAATCAAACCCATTGGAAAAGGAAGAGAATATAACAAAAATGGAAGGAAAAATTATTTACGGTCGATCCGAGGTCGGAAAGTGGAAAGGGGTGAGTTTTTAAGGGTAGAAAACGATTTATCTCGATTTTCGGCAAAACTACAAGTCCTATGGAAAAACGTTAAATGGCAAAGTTGTAGGTAATAAAAAGATCTACAACTTTTCTATTTACACTTTTTTCACATAACCTCAAAATTTATGTGAAAAATTCAAATAACCAATGTTTTGGTTTTTTATTTTTATCTTTTACAAAAGAATTTTTTTTTCACGAAATGTATATTTTTTTACACCCTCAGAAAGTAGAGATTTCAAGGAACAAAAAGCCCACCGACTTTTTTTAAAAAGCAGATTGAAATTTCGATTGAAAATTAGGATGCTTTTTCGATATAAAGTCAAAATAAGGTGAAAAAATAAATATTTCAAATCAAAAAAATTACAGTGTATTTGGGACATCAAAAGGTACATTTTCACCAAATTTCGTAAAAAAAAATTTTTTTTTCTAAAAGATAAAAATAAAAAACGAAAAACTTGGTTATTTGAATTTTTCACATAAATTTTGAGGTTATGTGAAAAAAGTGTGAATACAAAAGTTGTAGATCTTTTTATTACCTACAACTTTGCCATTTAATATTTTCCCATAGGACTTGTAGTTTTGCCAGGAATCGAGATAAATCGTTTTCTACCCTTAAAAACTCACCCCTTTCCACTTCCCGACCTCGGATCGCCCGTAAATTATTTTTCCTTTAATTTTTGTTATATTCTCTTCCTTTTCCAATGGGTTTGATCCTACTATTATTTTTTTATCGACCCTGGTCTACAAAGATAAATTACGTATTATGCAGGAAAACAATTTTTCTAGCCACCTGAAAGATCCTTATACAGTAAGGTTGTATTCATCAGTCACTTTAAAAATTCTGTATAAAATTTTTGATGTTCTTTCTTTGACAGGACAAATAACGACAAAATCAAGACAAAACCAAAAGTATCTTTATTAATATCCACTTTTCTTCTGGAAATTCGTTGCATTAAATTTCAGTCACGATTTTCCGATTTTTCGCTGCCTCGCTCCATCTTGGCGATGTTTGTTATCAATTAGATGAATAAAACCCCTTAAAAGGGCTCCTTAAGGGATTTGGGAGACATCTTCCATGAATTTTACAAGGTGATCAGCGATAAAGAAAATTTAAATAACATTTGTCGATATTTAGAGTACAGGTATTAAATTTCAAAAAATAAAGGTAGTTGTAAACATTTTCTTAGTAATTAGCTCTTCAAAATTGATATTTCTGAGGATATTAAAAAAAATTATACATAATATAATTTTTTTGTTAATTGTCGTATTTTATTCTACAGTGACCAGCAGAAAGTACGCACCAAAGGGGATTTTTTTTTAATTTCAAAACTTACCAATTTTTTTTTGCGGTGGAAAGGTTCTGCATGTTCTGAAACAAAAAAGAAAATAAACAAAACTAGTAAATATGGCGTCGTATACGAGGGAGAGGTGAAAACGTTAAATTCACTCAAGCATAAAGTGCTCTTATTTTTCACCGTAGACATTTTTTATTAGGAAATGTTGTTTGCAGTTAAGAGTTATCCATAAATACCAAATTTCAGCTTAATAGCACAAAAAAATGTTTTTACTTTTTTTTGACGCTCCCTCGTATAACGAGTCGATAGGGGCTATGCAAACTATAAATTCAATTTTTTAACAGCTCGTGAGCAATTAGACACATAACTTACTTAAATTTGTTTAAATATGCGAAAACTGGACGTTTAATTCAATAACGTCAAAAATAATCTCATTTTTCTGGTGCACACCGTACATTATTCTATAGATAAGCGAAATAACTTTATGTAAAATAAATGAGGGTTTACTTCATACATTTAACAATATTTTGCCGTTCCAAATTTTTTAAAAACTCTCAAATCCATTGATTTATGAATTAAAGTTTAAACCCATACTTTATAATTTTCGTTTTCAATTGAAAAAGTAAAAACATTTTTTTGTGCTATTAAGATGAAATTTTAGTATTCATGGATAACTTTTAAGTGCAAGCAACATTTCCTAATAAAAAAAAAATCTACTGTGAAAAATAAGAGCACTTTATTCTTGAGTGAATTTAACGTTTTCACCTCTCCCTCGTAGACGACGCAATATTAACTATTAGTTTTGTTTATGTTCTTTTTTGTTTAAGAGCATGCAGAACGTTTCCACCGCAAAAAAAAATTGGTAAGTTTTGAAATTTAAAAAAATCCCCTTTTGTGCGTACTTTCTGCCGGTCACTGTACTTCTCTACGCATATAGGCGTACATTATACTTATAAACAATAACTGGTTGATATACATACAGCTTACAGTTTCTATTGGTATAAATGCATAACGAAGAAATTTTAAATCGATTTATATACTCCGTAAACATTTTGAACTACTCCACTTCATATTATTTATATGTTCGTCAATTCCATCGTGATGTCAAGGTAAGGCTAATGACATTAGCTTTCCTTAACTTTTTTTACTTTAAAAAGTTTATACACCCTATAAAAATGGAATTAAAAGTACTAGGTGCTTTTAATGTTCCTTTTCTGCTATTTTAAATTTACAATTTAAAAACAGACCTTAATGAAAACAGAAGTCTGTCGGGGAGAAAACTGACTTGATCTTAACAAAGTAAATAGTAATATTTTTAAAAATAGTATGACTTTACTTAAGTTATTATTGATTGTAACATAAAACTAGTCTCTGAATACTCTAAATCAAGATTTAAAATCGCTTCCCTAGTCACAGTGTCGTCTTACAATATCTCTAAGCAAACTAACGAGTTTTTTAAATTTTTTTAAAGTATTTAAGAGGTTTAAAATTATATACGAAGAAAGTAGTCCATTTTTCACGCTGGCAGTATTGGATGAAAGAAAATTCGATCATTCACAACCAAGTTTTATTCAATTTAGAATATTATAGAAGGGGATATGTTTCGGCCTCAGTCGAGATCATCTTCAGCCTAGCAAACAAAGTTATAAAGTTAAAAAATCGATTGGTATGAAGGAGTCATGACATGTATCACAGTAAAGTGGTGAATAAGTATATATAATATTATACTAAGTGAAATATTCGCCAAATGAACAATGAAATTGTAAATGAACCGACTGCTCTTAAACAATGCTTTTCACTAAATAATAAATAGTCCTTAGTTGACTTTTAATTACACAAACCATATCTTTCAAGAAACGAACTCTATCTTTAGAAAGCCAAGCATGAGGTCCTAAGCCGTTGATATAGTGAGAGTTGTTAATTTTTGTTATCACAGACGGTTAATACGGAGCCAAGTGTGCGCGTAATGCCTCTATCTGAGGCGTCATAATGGCGTAGTTACAACCGAGGGAATCGTATTTTTATGCATTAGAGCGCTGAAATCTTTCCGTGCCAGGCTGTTTTCAAATAATAGATAAAATTTCGTTCCGAAAATGTTTTGCTTGGGCTATAAGATATTACGCTTTTAGGTTCATGATCTACGAAGGCGTAAAAGGGACACATATATTATATTCTTATGTTTTTATAACAAAAATTATAAAAAAATAATTAATTCCGTGTGGAATACATATACATAAAAATGTATATGGGTTCCTTCTACACCTTCGTAATGATCAGATATGTTTCTAAAGATCATTTTTCCTAAATAAGACATACCAAAGCGACACGTATAGTTGGAGCCATATAAATTTTGTACACTCCACCCATACATAACTCAATTACAACAAAATTGGGTAAAATGGGTTTCTCACCTTGCTGCTTATACCTGGATAGAATACCAGCTATATACATAGCTGTAAATAATTATTGTATGTACGATTTTTTAGCATAAGTAATACTTAATGGTTACTTCTAAATATTTTTGTGTTTAAATTACAGTCGCGAAATAACAAACAACAAACAAAATACTAATATTTAATTGCTGCGCCATTAAACTCTAACACTAATCGTAATTTTCTTGGCATTGACAAAATAATACTTCTGGTGTAATCCGGAGTTAGCTCTTTCCAAATTTTTTCTATTTTATCAAATAACTCTATTTCATTCTGTAATACATTTTTTTACCATCAATCCCCAAACATTTTCAATTGCGTGTAAATCAGGACTTCTTAAGCACCAAGGCAGACATGTTACATTGTTTTATCTAAACCAGTTTCCTATATTTCTTGCAGTATGCACAGGGCAGCTATCCTGCTGAAATATAAAGTTATTGCCTTCAAAAACTAGCGCCGCAGAAGAAAGAAAAACATTTCCCAAAATCTGAAGATAAAATATTACTGTTTAGTGTTCCACCAATAATCCAGCATACACCTGCACCGTAAACACTTATCCATGCCCACACATTAACGGAGAAACGTCCACTGGTTTGTTTTTTTGAGTATACTTCTCATCATAGCGGAAATTTGGTGGTCTATATACTCGAATCCTTCCATTATATGTCGACTGAAAAGTTTTCTCTTTGGAAAAGATAACATTTTGCCAAAAAAAATAATTTTCTGGTAAATATTGCATAGTAAACCCAATCCCTTGTTTCTTTTCATTGTTTTTTTTAAAACGGTTTGGATGCAGCTGCTCGATTTCTCATTAGGAACATTGTCTTACTCGGCGTTGCGCAGTTCTAGATAAAGCAGGGAATCCTGTTATGTGAATAGCGGATACTGCCGTTTTAAATGGATTTTTCCTTAAAAACTCCACCAAATTTCGATCTTCTTCATTTGATGATTTTCTATTATTTAAACCAGACCCAACAGACCTTTGAAGTGTTTGATGATAGCGCCAATTTTTTACAATTCCTTGAACAGTACTTCTAGGTACTCTAAAATGATCAGCTATTTTTCCATAAGACCACCCTATTTCTACTAAACATATTATTCTTGCTTTTTCAATAATACTAAAATGAGGCATTTTAAAATCAAATAAGATAATGACAATAGTTTGACCGATATTATGATAACAATTAATCCGTTACAAAGGTAATAAAGGTAAAAAAGTTGCATTTACAGAATCACAGATTAGTTTACGAAATTATCTGACGTCCACTCAAAGTGTTTCTGTTTTTTTAAGTACATCGAAGACTGCTATCAAATATGACAAATTTGACATCTGTTTTGGCCCTGGGAAATAATTAAGTTTATTTCTGACCGAAATATTTTAAGTTTATATCATCATGGTTACGCTATCAATAAAGAGGGTTATAACTCCCTTGGAATATTAAAGATTCTCTAATTCCCTCTACCTTTTACAGGTAAAATAAAACAAGAAATGCTAAAATAACTATTTTTTATTCATGTCATTACAACGTCAATGTCATTATTGACGGCACCTGATTCAAATATACCGGAACGGTAATAAATTGAAACATTTATTCCTGTTTAAAAATGATCAAAAATTTAAATCGGTCAGAAATAAAATTATCTATGTACCACGGAAATTATAAGAGTCTCAATTACCTCGGTCAATTGCTGTCCCTTGGGCCAAAGGCCCTCGGGAAGTAAACTTTGCCCTCGGTAATTAAGATCCTTATAATTCCCTTGATACATAAATAACTATTAAAAAATAAAGCTCAACCAAATGAAAAGTCAGACGGTGAAAATGTGACTTATTCTGGAGCCCTTTGACATACCTATATTTCTTAATAGAATGATACATTTAAGATAATAAACAACCCTTTATTTGACTTGATCTATCTAATCTAATACATACTTAAAGTGTGCGACAAACAAAAATATTTACATTTTAAATGTGAATAGGTACCATTTCGATATCATGCCTACACATTCTAACACTCTTACTGTCTACTTTTGAGCTATAATGTATAATATTTTTGTAAGTTTAACCTCAGCGGGATCGCTGTGAGTGTTCGCAGACAGATACAGTCATTGCTAGCTCCTCTAGTAGCTTTTAAATCCCGCAAAGTATACGAAGCTTTTGCACAGTGGGAGCTTCAACTAAAGGAAGCTGATTTTCTGTGATGCTGATATTTTTTAATTATTATTATATAGTTAACAAGTTGTTTCGTATAAATTTGAATTTGTTTGCCGACTCGCATCCTTCCAAATATCCAAATTAAAAGAAGTTCGCAAAAAATTCTCCTGTCAAATTTTGACAGCTGTCGGGTATAAAACGAAGAAGCGATTTTGACAAAACAAATTATGGGGTCGTATAGTATTCAATGCGATGACTTCAGGAAAAATAAGCAAAAAATTCTCCTGTCAAAATTTGACAGCTGTCAATATGTCAAATCGTTTAAAAAAAAATGATATTACTGAAAAACTATAAGGTCGTATGAATATGACGGTGGAAAGTTGAAAAAGATACGCAAAAAATTCTCTTGTCAAAATTTGACACCTGTCAATATATCAGAAATATTACAATAACCGATAGTAATGAAACAAACGAGGGGTCGTATAGATATTGTTGCTAAGAAAAATTTAAAAAAAAATTCTACCCGTCAAAATAAAATTTTGACAATTTTTTTTTTTAATTTTGAAAATTTTGCCGTTTCTTCGGGTTTGTATGTATGTTTGTTTGTAACCGACTTCTTTGAACCCGATTTTGACCCACTTTAAACGGTCAGATTTAATTTAAATTTTGTAGACTTATCAAGAACCGCTGACAATACAATAATCTACTAATCTAGCTCAATCTACTCAAAAAAAAATTTTCTTAACAATAACTCAAACTAAAAAATGAAAAATACGCTTTGATAATAATTAATCAAACTAAAAATCCACGAACCAAATTACACTGCGACATATTTGAGACATTTTCCTTTTTTTTTACTTACAGGTCACATTGAAAGAATTAGATTCATTTCGTTGAAATTTCCTTCCAGCTTTACCTTTTCTACTTACATAAAACACCTGTCGTACCTATCCATATTTTGTTTCTGTAAACATGGAATTTCTGAAATGTGAAAGAGTAACCGCCTATGCCATAAATAGTATTTTATTTCTTTCATAAAATTGCCATCATCGGGTCCACTGTGTGTTCTTTCTTATCTGTTCTGTTAAAAACATTTCAAATATTACCGCTAAGCTTAAATTATTTATAAGTTAAGTAATACAATGCTATTTTTAAAAACATATTTAAATTTAGATTAATCCGTTACAGTTCAATCATTCTTAAATACTTAAAATTTGGAGAAGAAACACATTTTTTGGGGATCTCTGTTTAATGAATCACTTAATTTTACTAATTATTATATTGAATCGTACCTGTCATCATCTTTCTTAATAATATAGTTGTTCATAGCAATGTTAATAAATCATATTAAATACCATTAAGGTATAGTCCCTTAATGACGTTAAATTATTTTCATGTTTATCATCTCATGAGTTCATCAAATTCTAAATATAATTAGGTATAGGAATGTCGTACGTAAATTTTCTATAATTTAATAATAAACTTTAAACATGTATTTTTCTTTGGACAATTGCGGAAAATACGGTTTTTATAGGTTAATTTAACACGCCAAGAAATTGTATAAGACGCCTGTCCCAAGAAGTGGGAAGATCTTATGGAACATGCAGGACTATTCTTAAGAAGCAGCTTAATTAATTTCCCTATAAAGTGCAAGTATTCCAAGAAATACAAGCCGCAGATTTTGAAAGACACATGAATTACTCTCAATGGTTTACCCAAAATTTATTGGAAAGAAATGATTTATTAGACCTGACATTTTTTCGGATGAAACCTGGTTTCACCTCTCCGGTTATGTGAATTCTCAGAATACACGCATGTGTAGTAGTGAAAATCCCCATTTTTTTGTAGAGTCCACATTGCACCCTCAAGTTATCTGTTTCCCGAAGAAGAATTGTCGGTCCTATTTATACAGTTACAGCACAGCGGTATAGAGACAATATCTTGAATCCATTTGTGGAGCAATTACTTGACGACGAACTACGTTTTGGATATTTTCAATAGGACAGTGCCTATGCAGCCGCCGAAACTATTAACTACTTACGCAATTTCTTCGTCGACAGATTGATCAGTTTTCGATCAGACATTGAATTCCCACCTAGATCACCTTGTTTAACGGTTATGGATTACTTCGTTTTTCCTTATTTAAAGAACACTATTTTTAAAACACCAGTTGCAAATTTAGAACAATTACAAGAAAGGATTATCCAAGAATGTGGTAACATTTCTTCACAGATGCTGGTCAACACTTTCAAAAATATAAAGAGACGTGTGAATTTATGCTTGGAGCATGGCGGTGGCCAATTTCAGCAATTTGGGTAATTATTTTTCTGTTTCTTTCTATATATTCTTACTTTGTTAATTTTGTAAACAACAAAAATTTGTATTTGTCTACTTATTTTATTACTCATTAGTTTGGCATATCATGTCATAATATGAATTTGACAAAATTTTAACCCAAATTTGGTTAGATATATCGTCCCCATTACATTGTGATCTAAACCAAGCCCTACGTTTTTTAATCCAAGCCCTCTTTGATTGAAATAATTTTTGCTCGCACGGTAGCTTCTTATATTTTTCGATTAAAGATCGATGGGTTAAATCCGATAAAATAAAACTTGCATAAAATAAATCAAAGCCTTATTTATCACCTGCTAAGGATTCTGTTCGGCTAAATTTTATTTAATTTGTTTTCAGGTCGCGTCACTGAGGGAATGTGCTCTAAATTTACCAGGACACATGTCCCTTTCATATAAATTAACACAGAAAGCTTTTTCGGTGCCGAGAATAATTACTTTTGTAGATAAACAGGGAATTAGTGAATTGTAGGTGAGCTGAGCATGCCTAAATATTACCGGAAACGCCGGAATTTCCAATTATTCTAATTTGGTTCCTGCAAGGAAAGAGGTAATGGCATAATGACATTATTAAAATGTAAATGTAAATCATATCCTCCTTATAATACAAATAGATTTTTTAGTAGATTATTTATTTATACATATATTCAAGTATCAACAACAACGAAAGTCTCTACAGTTATACTATTAGTAAATAATACCGTGCGAGCAAAAATTATTTGCATAAAAGAGGGCCTTGCATCCAAGAACGTAAGGCTTCGCCTTAGAGCTTAATACCTATTGGGTTTCAGTAACTACCTGAATTAACAATCGATCAGTTATTTCGTCATCTTTGACAGTCGTTACTAGTAATTTGATTCATCGCTAATTTTTCCAATCTATTGAACAATTCACACAATGGGCTTTACGGAACAGCACAAAACTTTCATTGTTGAATAGTAATTTCGAAACGGGGTTAGAGTAAATGGTGAGTGGCAATACAATCCGGGTTTGTGCATGGACGATTTTCACGAACATTTTCCTAACGTTGCTTTTATTGCTGGGGATTTTTATCATTGCCTGAAAAGAACCGTGACTGTGTTTGGGGAAACAGGTTCTATACAACACAAAAAAGGAGCAGGAAGACCATCGGTAAAAATAGAAGAATTTGTTGCAAACGTTCGTGAAATAATGCAAAATACGCCAAAAAATTGTATAAGACGCCTGTCCCAAGAAGTGGAAAGATCAATGGCCAATTTCAGCAATTTATGTAATTATTTTTCTTTTTCTTTCTGTATATTCTTACTTTGTTAATTTTGTAAACAACAAAAATAAATTTGTATTTGTCTACTTATTTTATTACTCATTAGTTTGGCATATCATGTCATAATATGAATTTGACAAAAGTTTAACCTAGATTTGGTGAGATATATCATCCCCATAGTGATCTAAACCACGCCCTACGTTTTTTAATCCAAGCCCTCTTTGATGCAAATAATTTTTGCTCGCACGGTATACAAACAAGATATAGATACTATTTCACAGTTATCCTGCTATTCAATAATTTCTTAAATTTGTTTAAACTGGTAGTATAACTGTGTCCATGTTAGAGACTTATTAAACGAATTACACATTTAATAAATTAGCGAGCTCTTAAACAGATTTGTCCTGGAAAAATCCAGAAAGAACACTTTATTTGATCTAGTTTTGACTCGATTTATTGAAAATGGGACCAAAATTGAAATTTCAGGAAGTTTAAAAGATTAACAAACAATTTTTACGCGTATAAATCAGTAATGTCTAATTACGGAAATATAAAATCAAAATCCAACGTCAACCTTAACTTAATTTACTACCAAATTTTCGATTATTGGTACATAATTAGCTCCAAATGAAGCAGAAATTGATGTAATAAACGAATTTTACCTTTTTACCGGAGGCTGAGGGAGCTATCTACATTGATGCCAGATATCGCATTTATTTACTTTCATTCGTATATTGTTAAAACCTGAATGCACCGTTTTCAAGTTTTATGGATTACTAAATCTGGATTAACTTAGCTAACGATTAGGTTAATCTAGATTATTAACGTTATTTTTTGATTGTGAGTACCACAAACCGAATATAGTCCACGTCAACCATTTAGTATCGTATATCATACAATGTGTCCACGGATAGAGTTTGGAAGAGAAAAAAACGTTTTTATTACTAGGTGAGTATAGAATAAAAAGTCATTTTTTATAAAAACGTTTGCTTGAGCTGAAACTACAATTTCGAATATCAGATTTGCGATTACTATACAGGGTTCGTCACAAACAGCATTTAAATTTTTTCGATTTTTTTTTCATTCCTTGATTTATTAAATGAATTTTGCTTTGCTAGTGTTGAAACTACAATTTAAACTATCAGATTTGCGATTACTATACAGGGTTCGTCACAAACAACAGTTTTTGTTTTTTGGATATATTTTTTTTTTTAATTCTAATTTTCAATTCCTTTTGATGATTGGCTAAATCATCACTTTGGGAACAAATGGAGAGATACTATAGTGTGCTATTTATACAACCGATCAGATATTCTGCTTTTTTTTATAAGACTAATGTGTAAATAATATATTTAACTTGGCAACATCGTCATGTCAAACCGAATTTTCGACAAATGCGAATCGAGACCGGAAATTGCGAAATTCAGAGCGCGCGACATTCGAAAAGGCGATTTCCGGTTTATGCTAAGAGGTCACGTGATGAGTCATTCGTCACTCGTAATTCGGCGATATAAGGAAACCGAAATGATTGTTTGGCGTGTTTTTTTATTTTCGAGTTATATAGGAAAGAAAAATGATCGGCGATTATTTGGGTTTTTATGTAAACAAGATAAATAAGTGCCTGTTTAGTAGTGTTTTATAGGGTCATTAATAAAAATTGGGCGAGCATAATAATGCTATTTTTCTTTTATACATACCTCTTGCGGTTTTACTAGAATTAGAAAGTGTGCTCGGTGATAATTATTTGATGATTAATATTCATAAAGAATTAACTCTGGTGCGTGTCTCTTTTTAATACAGACAGATGCATCATCATAAATATTGTACAACGAGGTTTCTTGAATAATAGAAGAGTGTTGGAATTGCATTGTCTTTATTTGGTTTAAATCACAACGTTTCGACTGGTAAGAAAAGAATCTCCAGTCTTTTTCAGATGCAAACAGTAACTGCAGCTAAACTTTTAATATTGCAATTTTGTTAAGAAATAAATTGTATCTTCTCAATGCGACGCATTTTGTTCCCAGTAAAGCGCTTTCTCTATACATAAGAAAGCAAAACAGAGTCCCCAAAAACGAATTATATCCGTTAGAACCTATAATCCACAAGACGTTGGTGGGGGTTCGTAATAGGGAACTTGACAAAAATTTTAAATGGGGAAAAAATTCTATAAATCATAAGTACATATTGTCATAAAACATATGGCAGCAAAAAAAACAACATATTTCGTCCCAAAAGACCGCTAGAAAGATTTAAAAATGCCCCAAAATTCAAATTATTCCAAGCGGGTAAAAACGCGCTGCTAGTAGTCGTGACGTGAAAGGGTATCATTTGTCAGATTTGTGTGTGACATCAACGAAATAGGTTATAGGTTTTCAATAAATTTGATGATTTGTCAGATTTGACATCCACGCGTCAAGCGACACGACCTTAAAACAACAATATAATAACAATAACACACGGCAATCCAAATGCAAATTAGGTCGCTCGGCACCTGTCAGGAGTGTCAGGATGACGGATGACCAATAGTCATACCCCCTGACGTCATCGGGCTTCGCGCGCTTTAGAGATCGTTTGAAATGCTTTCGACACGCGCGAAACTTTAAAGAATTTTTACCAAGTTATTTTTGATTTTTAAGAAGTAATAATTGGGGCATACTTTTTTCAGGCCTAACTAAATCATATTATTGAAAAAGAAAATTGGAAAGTTCCCTATTGTTGCGCAGGTCACATCGCTGCTCGGAGTCTTCTAGCTATCCTGTTTGAATTTGAATTTTATTGATCGTACCAATACCTATTTCAATTAATTTATTGTCACTTTGTATTTAAGTTATTTTAAATTTTGCATGTCAGATAAAATAATAGAGGATTCTTATTTCGCACAACATGTGATTAGTATTGGACTTTATAATCTACGGACGAATTTTACCATCTCAGTAAACCATGTTGCATAATAGATAATTATATGCTATGTTAAACGACAAGAACAATATCACACTATACCCCAAACCCAAAAATATAGGCAGTGACGTAGCTGTCATAACCATGGAAACGGCCAAAATACTGTATTGTCATTGGTGGTTTGCATTGGTTTCCATGGTTATGATAGCAACGTCACTGCCTATATTTTTGGGTTTGGAGTATAGAAGTGATTTAAATTTTTGAGAACTCACAGTACTGATTTTTATTGGTAATGCTTTATTAACCGTAGCAAGCAAATATTATTATGATTAACATCAAGTTTCATTACAACTGCCAGTCGGAACTAATACAGTATATAAAACCAGATTACACCCCAAATAGAACTTGATAATTACTGGAGTATTCAGAGCAATAATAGCTAAAGTCGCCACAGTGGATCTTTGCCCGTGCGTCATCAATCAACGATCAGGACTCAACGTGGTTAATAACTCTGCATCCTTATTTATTACAGTAACAAGTTTGAATAAAAGCATAAAAGAACGTCTCCAAGATTCCGCAATAATATAACGTGCTAGACAAGAATAAAACTATAAACGTCAATTAATTACTATTTTTATTTGTTTAGTTGACTACCGTTGTATTTTAGAACGTCATTGTCAACCTTATTTTGATCTGCCAATCTAATTCGTATTTTGTAAATTTTTGTGCCTTAAAACTGTTCCTTTTTCTAAAAATAGTTCTTTTTAGAGCTAATTATACCCACCATCTGTTTTGGCGGTAAGTATTTATGGATTTTTATAATACCTAATTTATTTATTTTAAATATTCTAACCGTAAAAGTTCTTTGAAAAGCTTACGGCAGTGGCTAAATTCCCTTAAATGAAAGGATGTCAAAAATTTGACTTTTGCGATTTTAATAGTCAATAAAACACTAAACTTTTCTAGATTTTAAGCTTTAAAAATAGTATTAAATGTATTAACATTTGTTTGTCAATTTCTTTTAGATAATAGATAATGCCGGGCAAAACTTAAAATAAATAATAATTTTTCGGGATATTAGGTATGTAGGTACGTCAAACGGTAGGCAGGCACGTCCATTTTATGAACTTAGACTTAGTTTTGACTTTTTTCGTCTCGTAATTTTGATTTGATTCATACGATTTTGATGACGTGAAAGTGATGACGCACGGGAAAAGAACCACTGTGGCGACTTTATAAACCATTCTATGGTATAGCATTTACTCCTATTTCCTATTGGCTAAATTACCGTGATGTTATCACTACACAACGGTCTAGCAATTTTCGTTGTCTTACAGTAGGAAAGCGCGTTGCTGTCACATATAGTATTAAACAAATCGTCGCCCTTATCACGAAGTGACCTAACCAACAAAAATAAAAAAAAACCTTGACTTTTTGTGAATTAACTACTCCTGACCCGTTCCATCACCTCACGAAGTGGCATATCTGTAACATTGATAGTGGATGCAATACAGCATAATACCGGTGTGTTCTATCTGTAAAAGCGGATAATATTTTCCTTACGAACTGTTCTAAGTGACTTTAGGTCTCTTAGTGAGGTAAAATAATATGTGAGCCACAGGACAGACTGCGACCTAACTGAATAGTCGCGGTGTGTATTCAATTATGGAATTCATGGTCCGCAGAGATATGCCTTGTGAACTTTTTTTTAAACGAAGCCATTATGCAAAGAATATGACAGTATTGAAATAAAAAGACTGACAGAAAATATGCGTGACATTAAACTAGAACTTCTCAATACAGAACCAGTAAAGCTAATAAACAAGAACTGTTCTGACCTAATCTTCCTATGTCAAGGTCAAACACCCGTGGTCCGGCTACCCGAATTTCAGAAATATTATAGGGAATTACCTCATGAAGAAAACAGCGGATGATAATTTGAAACGTTATTTCTTTAATCGATAATTTTAGGTTTTTCTTAATAAAAACACTAAAAATATATTTATTTGTTTATCATTTCCTAAACCTGTACCAAATATACTCACAGGGAGATAAAACAAACATAATAATATATGAAAAGCAATTAAATCTAAATCGTTAACATACACTTAATTATGGTCTATCTGCTAATGAAGTGACAAGATTGTCACGAAGTGGCATAACCGAGGGCATAACTGACTATTTTGATTTTTTTTTCTAAACCCCGATAGACCTTTGCTAATATAGAATTAACAAACAATAACACAAGGCCTTAACATTCCATGATAAAATTTTGAAAACACAAACTCTAAATCCCTTTATTTAATGTCGCTCTGAGTATTACGCATTTTCGTTTTTTTGGTTTCATGTAAAATTTACTATTTGCTACTTATTCCACTTTGTGATAAGGGCGACGAAATGTATAAAGAGAATGTGAATTCTTATAAGGAAAAGAAGGTTGTTTTCTCAGTGTATAAAGACACTTATCAGTTGAACCGTTGAGTGATTTAAAACAAATAAATATATGTCCAAAACTCTTATAGCATTCATCAAAAAAATTGTTGTAAATAATGCAACCTAGGAAAATTACCTAAACTAAGTAGGTAAGTGATAATATCATTGATGTTAATGTAAATTTTACAGGAAGGACTAGAGTTTTGCCTTGATGGGAACGGTTGTATGTTCTCCAGTTATTTTCTCTATACTCTGTAGTATGCAGCTATTAATCAAAAAAGCTTTGATCCATGTAACTAATCCACTGTCTACGGCTATCGCTCACAAAATAAAATTTCTCCGTCGAATGTATGCTATACTATATACATCTAACGTACCTTCATAAAGCAGGTGAAGGTAAATTTCGGATGTATTAAATCAATAGCATACTCTATAAATCAAATTTCTACCTCTAAAAATGATGAGGCGATTTATCTATCACCCAGTCAGCGTGGGAACTGACTCCTTGAAAGCAAATGTTCCCGCCAGATAATACGACCGTTCTGCTGCAAATTTTAACCGGATTTTCCTATTTGAACACGTAATTCAGCCATTACCGACTCTAGCTTGGTACATGCTTAAGCCGGGTTTCATATTCCCTAATACAGAGAGGTTCTTTTATACTTGGGGAATTTTAGATCTTTTGTTCTAATCTGAGACTTGAATAGTATGGTTTCTTGAGCCTATAAATTCAAAAATTTGAATTTTTGTAGGTACAGCGCTATAGATATATGTATATCTAGTTTTCATATTATGCTTTTGCTACAAGCTCTAAATTGTTGTACATAACCCCACGTTCCCATTTAAAAATTCATTTTATCTAAATGCACTGTTTAACTCCCTTAATCAAATTACATTGACGAATCTATAACCTCTATTAAACTTGCCAAACCGAAATTGAATTTTGTAAGGCTAGGCCCATTTGAATATGGCCCATATTTTACATGTGTTAGGCTGATTTTGACAGATCATTAATTTATGTTTGGATCGGTATAGTTACCTAATTATTCGTTAATAATGGAGCCCAACTAATTGGGCAGAATATAATTAATTAACTGCTGGCCGGTGCTACAAAAACTTAAGTTAGTTTTAGTTTTTCTAAAACAAGCTGTTTAAGAGGACTTGCATTTGATATAACGACAGACTGCCCTTGGGAAAACACATGTAAATTATGCTACCCTCAATTTATCCTTATACGACCTATTGTAAAATGAAAGAAGACCCAATATTTGAGGGTTGTGGATAGTGTATTTTTCTGCTCCCCTTTATCCCCCTCTTTCTTTCTATATCTGCCACTAAACATAACCTTTTTATTGTGTCCCCCCAACTATTGCCTCACTCTTATTGAATATCGCTTCTATTTGCCAAATTACTTACTAACATGATGCTGTTTGCTTTAAAACGAGGTCAACAATCATATAATCTGAAGTTTTAGAGGCCACAGGAAACGTAATATGGAGCCATCTAGCGCCAGATAATGTCTATTAGGCTTGCAGAGTATTCGAACAGCTGTGCCTATCCCAGCAAGCAGAGAAATGATTTAGTGTGCTCTTGATTACAATTTGATGATTGTTCAGCCAGCTATTCTTCTCTGTTAAACGCCAAACTTTTGGAAGCGGCCGCGCATTACCCCAAACTTTAAATATTAAAAAAATTACTTCGATTTATGACTTTAGATATTTAAAAGGGGGTTGCGTGTATATTGGAGGGCTCCTACGTTAACTTCATAAAAACAACAAACGTTTAAAACTTTTTAATCTAAATGATTTTAACATTTTCGTTCTGATGGGTAGTTCTCCATTTAAGGTTTTAATCTATTTCAGGGCTTTACAACTTTTAGAGGCCTTAAGGAGGCTAAAACTGAGCTGCTACTTACCGCACACCAGAACAAAATAACTACACCCCACAAAACACTTTTTACAACGTAATTTTATTGTGATGTATTCATAATTATGACAATTTTATCCTTATAATGTCTTACTGATATACACTTGAGAAGATTTATAAAAAAAATTTAAATAATCTTCGACATCTTCTTTTTAGGAAGGTTTTTCTTCTTCCCCAGTTTATTTGGTTGGTTTGGACCCCCTTTAATAACTTTTTTAAAATACTCACTATGGTTTAACTTTTATAAACTTTCTTCATATTATGTCTCTTCTACACATCAATTTTTTAATTCCATAAAAGCTCCATTAAGGTTCTACACCATTTTCTCTTCTGCTAAAACCATTTCCAGTTTTATTTTTTATATATATATTTATAATTATACATACGCATCGGATCATTCATTTTTTGTATATTACTATTTAAATAAACACAGGCTTATCATATATGTCAAAATTATGAAAAAAATAAGGAAAGGTGTATCATAAAAGTCTCAGTAGTAGTAACCAGTTTATTTTCATACGGATAAATATTTTTAAAATCAAATCGAAAACCTAATATTATAAACTAGTGAAATAGATTAGAGTTAAATAATTGTATTCTACTGTTACTACAAATTGGTGTGTGCATGGGAATCTCGAAAATGGTAAGAGATATGATTAAATTGATGCAACAAACCTCTGGAAGAAAACATTTAAAAACAATATTAATTTTAATTTGAAGAAGTAGCCCATGCTAAAAGTATGGGAAAGAAAGAAAAAACTAAAAGTCTTCTTGCACAAAATTTAATAGAATAAAAAATTATTCAAAGGTCTCTACATGTTTCGAACGTAGAAACGTTCATCATCAGGAGACAGAAAAATTTATTTTATGCGGATAGTGTTAGCAAAAGAAAAAATTAGAACCTTAATGGAGCTTTTATGGACTTAAAACATTGAAGTGTAGAAGAAACATGATATGAAAAAAATTGATAATGGTTAAATCATACTGAGTATTTGTAAACGTTATTAAAGGGGATCTAAACGAACCAAATAAAATGGGGAAGAGGAAAAAACCTTTCTAAGAAGGTGTCGAAGATTATTTAAATTTTAAAAAACTTATCAAACATATGTGTAACACTAAATTTTTTTAAGTCCATAAAAGCTCAATTAAGGTTCTCATTTTCTCTATTGAGAACACCATCAGCATAAAATAAATTTTTCTGTCTCCTGATGATGAACGTTTCTACGTTCGAAAGATGTAGAGACCTTTGAATAATTTTTTTATTCTATTAAATTTTGTGGAGGAAAACTTTTAGTTTTTTCTTTTTTTCCCAATATTAATTTTATTATAATGGACCGTATATCTAAAATTTCATTCTTAATTCGAAATATTCAGTTAAAATACGTACGAAACTTAAGCCTTTCACCGCAGCCCATTTTAAATAACTTAAAATATTTACATTGCAAATATTCCGATATTCAAATTTCGACTGTAGGTGGCGTTTCGTCGCGCATTGTTAAGAAGCAATTTGCGAGAGTCGACAAACCCAAAAATCACAATCACAGCTTTGTAGTCCTAATGAAAAGACTTGGAATCAAAACTGCTCACCGACAATACGATCAGATGAGTCTATGTGCAACTGTTATGAAAGGGAACCAGTTAATTCGACATGCTGCTATGGAGTCAATTCCACAAAAGGCTTTGACGTATCTATTGCATGAACAGGAGACTTTTGATTTTTTTAATTTGAAGAAGACTTTTGATTTTTTGTTGCAGGAATTACGACCTCCTACATGTCTAAATATCTCTTGCGATCACGCTGTGGCGGACCTATTGTACAGCATTGTTTATGTATGAGTACTTGAACTAATAGACACTTGCCACTAGTTAAAAGATATATCAGTTCGTAATGCTTCAGCTTTTAGTCAAATAAACGCTTACAGGCCCGAAATAAGTAGTACTATCAATAAGAGAATAATTAAACAAAAATGGCTCCTTAAGAAATCAACTAATTAATTAAAGGCTTTGGTGTCAGTATTATGTACTGTTTTGAGGTCTGAAATAAATACATAATTATAAATAATAACCAGCTGCAGGGACATGGACTGATAATCTATCCGCCGTAGTGATAGATAGTGAAAAGGCTCATTGCAAGAAAATATTGACCAAATTGTAATACAAAAGCAAACTGTATAAACGGTTGTACGAGTTTACTTACGTCCGCCAAACCAATAAACTTCAATGCTTTATTTCGAGATCACGCGGATTTTCTAATCTGTCGCCGATGACAGGTGGGTTGAAGCTTTTCCACATGAAGTGTAAAACGCTTTTATTTTCTCCATTTTACAGTGATTGTCAATATTTAGAGACAGACAGAACATAAACGGGAAAAATAATTTTTATTGATGATTGATAACAATATAGGATTTTATTTTTTGGGAAAACGATACGGAATAATATTTATTTTATTACATAAAAAAGAGTTCTTGTACTAGTAGTAGTTTTTTTTTTTAAGTCGGCCTATTTCCGCAACGAGGCCAATCACCGACGCCAGGGAATTTGTCACACACTATGTGGTAATTTTGCCAAATCCCTCTTTGTCTAGAGTAGTAGTAGTAGTAGTAGTAATAGTAGTAACAAGATTTATTTAGCAATGTGCTACAATTTAACAAATTTTATAAAATATTTAAACTAATTTAACAATATCATCTTTAAAGTATTAAAAAAAAAATTTTAATTTTATCAGTCACTATTTTGTTTTTTAAATAAATAATTTTTCAATGATTTTTTAAAAATTTTTAAAGAGCTTTGTGATTTAATTGAAATATTCAAGTTATTATATTCACTTAATCCTTTATAGAAAACCGATTTATATGTCAAATGTTTTGATATCCTACTTAGACAAAAATCTTTATTATACCTGGTTGAATAGTTATGATTTTCAAAATTTTGAGTTATAAAATCTTTCAAGTGAGAAGGCAGTAAGTTATGTTGTATTTTAAAAATAAAAGTACAAATCAAAAAAAATATTAAATTTTTAACATTTAACCACTGAAGTTTCTCTAACATTAAATTTATTTTCGTATATTTATCCACATTTAAAATTATATGCATAGCCTTATTTTGCAAAACTTGGAGTATATTAAAGACCCCATCATTTGCTGTGTATAAAATATTTGAACAATATAAAAAAAGGGGGTAAAATTATAGTGTCATAAATTTATTTTTCGTGAAAATAAACTTAAATTTTGACTAATTCTTTTTAAATAATAATTTTTTTTTCCAATTTTAGATACCAGATTTTCGAAATGTAATTCAAATTTTAACTTAGAATCTAAAATTACTCCCAAATATTTAAAAGAGTGTATAATTTCTAATTTTTCATTATCAACAAAAATATTTATATCTGTATTAATCACGTTATTTCCAATAACCATAAATTTTGTTTTAGAAACATTTAACTTAAATTTATTTACCTTTAACCAGTTTGATATAGTTTTTAATTCAAAATTTAAAATTTCTATACAATCAAGAATATTTTTACCCTTTATATATAATAAGGTATCATCAGCAAACATTTGAATAAAACTTTGATTTAAAACATTTGGCATATCATTTATATAAAGAATAAATAATAATGGATCTAAAATGCTACCTTGTGGTACCCCAATAATATTATATTCCTTTTTAGAAAAAATATTATCAATTTTTGTTTTTTTGCTGCCTATTACTTAAATAATTTTGAAACCATTTATAAACAACTCCCCTTAAGGTTGAATTCTCAACGTCATTCAATCTATTGCCAACCTATAACCTATTTCGCGTTGATTTTCATCAATATCGTCGGTACATTATTTATGTAGTATCTGATATATTACAAAAATATCAATTTATTTCATTGCTAGTTTTGGGAGAATTGTATAATGAAAGAACAATGAGTGACAATGACATAATAATGTTTAAAAAAATCTTACCCGATATTTTTCGCTATACAATTCTCCTAAAGTAAGTTATGAAATTCCTTGATATTTATTAAATATGTCAATTATTACCTATAGAATATCAAGTCGATACTGATTTTCTTTAAATTTTGTATAAAAGCTAGAAAACATAAATAAATCTACGCGAAATAGGTTATAGGTTTGCAAGTATGCTGATACGCCTACCTTAATCCATACTGATATAATTTTTTTTGTAAAAGTGTAAAACCTTACTATACAAAATATCTCCATTATTTACCCGTGGACCTGAAATTAATCTATGACCTGGTTTCAAAACAGCAGATTAAAAATAATAAATTAATTTTTCCTCCGCTTTCATCTTAGTTTAAATGTAACATTTTTCATGAAAATTCGCAATCAAATAAAAAAGCAGAAGTTTTCTTCTTTCCCAAATAAGAGAACTTTTCTAATTTTTCACGAGCATTCAGGCACCTGCGGATTTTTCTAAATAAATATTAAGCACTTTGCCTTACCGGCGCTTTGGAACAAAAACTTTGGCCAAAATGTATAAAAATAATTAGGAAAGTCAAAAAAACAAATCTAGAGAAATATTACTTGTTGAAATAAGGGCTTAAACTAAGTCAAAATTGCTGTTACAGGAATTGTATGACTAATATACTTTACTGATTTTGTAAGATAGTTGACTCATAGTTAGTCATAATCTATATATTTTGTAACTAAATATCAGCTTTTATGAGGGTAATTAACGTCATGATTATAGTCACCACTAGTGATCATCATTAAAAAATTTAGAAAAATATTCGGAGAAAAAAAATAAAATTTTCAGTTTACTAAAAAAAATTGAAACGTGGAAGAAAATGGCAGACAGAGGGCAGAGGGTGACTAGTAAATAAAGATAACATAGATTAGGGGACGGCGGAATCGCGTCGGCATGTAAGAATATTTAGGCAAAAAGTGTTTTGGGAAATTCAACCACTCATTAGTGGTGGAAATGGAAACAATATTTTTTACATCGTCTAAAGAACGTTTTCTCTCTAGCCTTTACGTATTTTTGTAGATGTAGGGGATTCCAGGGCAAGAAGATCCGGCGGGTCAAACGACCTCACGCCAGTTCGGCGCCACTGTTTACGCAAGAGCAAGCGTAGACTTAGCAACATGTGCCTTTTAAAATGTCGGTTCAGTACAATGAGTGACAGCGACTAGTGCTAAATGTTTAGTCGGTGAAAAGAAAATTGTAATTTTTGCTGACTTGATATCATTTTAGCATTTAATGATGCCATTCCCTAGAAAATAGTTTTTAGATATTTAGATATTCTATAGTAGCTATGAAATAATATAGTTTAGTGTTTAAAATGGTTTTGCAAATTTCAGTTGGTTTAAAAAAATTTAGGTTAACTTTATTGCTAAGGTTACAATTGGGGCAAAAGGATCCCCCAAACAATGGGGCACATTTGTCTCGAAAACTAATATGAAATTTTATTATTATTGTTTTGCATTAGGGAAATAATTATACATCAAACTAATTTACCATATTTTTGTTTCAGATAAGCACAATTGTCATGACTTCTGTAAGGCGATTAACAGGCCGTTATTGGGGCAAAATGATTACTCTTAGGCTTTTCATTTTGTACATTGTTAGGGTTTTATCTAGTTTTTTACTCCTAAGAATGCTTAGAAAATGACTTGCCATAGTTTTATGTTGTGTATATTATTTATAATATGCACAAATTTAGCATTTATTCGGGTCAATTACATAGGGAACCACTTTGTCCCGAATAGCGAGGCAAAACGATTACTTTGCGTAATATGTCTACATACTTGCTAAAATATCAAAATCAACAACCAAAAAAATACTAATACTCCAGAAAATGTGAACAACATACGCCACTACCTACATGCTTGCAAAAATACAAACTCCCAGTGGATGTGTCATAACTGACAAAACTTTTGGGGGGATCTTCTTGCACCGGTCTCCCCTATATAATCTAAGAACGTTTCTTGAAATCATAAATCATTTTAACTTTCTATATTCGGGATTTATCCACCGAACAAATTGGTTTTATTATCATGTCATTCAAAAACAATTATTACACAAAAACAATATTAAAGGTAAATCCTATTTCACATAAAAACAGCGAATTGTGCCCAGGTAACCGAAAAATTGCAAAAATTGAAAAGCTTATTTTTCTTTTAGAAACCTTATCCTTTGTGGCAATTTAAAGCGTTTAAGGTTTTAATAAAACTTGTTTTCTTTTTTTGACAGTATCAGAAGAGGTTTCGGGTTTGTTCGTATGTAAAAAGATTCGAACAAAAAAGGTGGGAGTATAGGATTTTAACAGAAAAAAATTGACATGAAATACAGGGTGGTATTTAAGTATGTGGCCAAACTCCAAGGGATGCTTGTATAAGTGATTTTAAGAAGAAACGTTCATATAAACATGGGTCCGAAAATGCATAGTTTTTACGATACAGGGTGTCAAACTTTAAAAAAAAATCGTAAATATCTCAATACTCTTTTATTCGATTTTGTTGAAACTTTACAATTCTGTTTGTAATAGCAAGAGAATAATTTAGCCTTAATTAGATTAAAATTATTAAGTCCAGTGGCGTCTCGAATGACAGTCCAACTAATATTTGTGACAAAAAAATTGCGCGCCACTGACTTTTTTTAAAAGTATGATTTTTTTTCGAATTAAGCAATTAAAAATACAACTATTTTATTTTCTGAGATTTTTTCATATCTTGCTTTGTTTGCGAGAAAAAAAAATAAAAACCACTTTATTGCACATCCCCGGACAATAAGAGTAAAAAATGTAAACTACTTACCAAACTATTAGGCAAATAAAATTACACGAAAGTCCTCTTTTCAATTCTTTTGCACAGATTAAAACTATTTTCGATAAAAGAAATTAACATAAAATAATCGCATATCGTAATAATTTATTATTGTAATGTTTTATAAGTAACAGAAAAAGAATAAGAGTGCAATAAAGTGGTTTTTATTTTTTTTCTCGAAAACAAAGCAAGATATGAGAAAAACTCAAAAAAAAAAATAGTTGTATTTGTGGTTGACTAATTCGAAAAAAAAATACATTATTTTAAAAAAAGTCAGTGGCGCGCAATTTTTTTGTCAAAAATATTAGTTGGACTGTCTTCCGGGACGTCACTGGACTTAATAATTTTAATCTAATTGACGCCAAATTATTCTCTTGTTATTACAAACAGAATTGCTAAATTTCAACAAAATCAATTAAAAGAGTATCGAGATATTAAGGAACATCCAATTTTTTTTTTAATTTGACACCCTGTATCGTAAAAACTATGCATTTTCGGATTTATGTTTATACGAACTTTTCTTCTTAAAATCACTTGAAGAAGCACCCCTTCGAGTTTGGCCACATACTTAAATAACACCCTGTACCGACGTAGATTGTTTGTTCACATTATTCGAGGGCACAGGAAAATTATCTCCCCAATAATAAAAATCAGGTAGAGTAGGTACCATTTTTCCTCATTTCTTCGAGTTTTTAATTGGTTTACGTAAATATATTCAGGAGAATGCAATCATATGTCTAAAATCTTTCTATCGCCCATACAAGTAGGTTAGGTCAGGTTAGAGTGGCAGACCTCTAGCATTGTCCAAACAGTCACACTCAGTCCTATAAGGCGCGTTGTGGGACCACACATGTTCCGCGAAACCTGCCCATACAAGTACATAGTAATTAAAAGTATTGCTTCAAATTTAAAAGAAGCTCTTGAAATTGGATCCTTTTAATTGATGCAATTTTGAATCGTTTTAGTTATAACGTATACAGGTATTTTTAAATAAATTAATGGCATAATAAAGCAAAACTAGACCGGATATTTTCAACATAATACCTATTAATTGTTTTTACTAAGCTGCTTATCAAAATGGCGGTCCCTTTTATGGTTTACTCTAATCATAAAGAAAGGAAATGCGTCCATGACTAAATTATATTTCTCCTTTGTTTAATGTTGCTTTTAACTCAAACGCTTAATATTTTGCAAAAGGAAGATTTACTTATATTTATTTAAAAAAATTGAAACACATATATGTACCTACAATCTGTATAGAGAGATACTATTGACTATGGAATAAAGCATTGAATGTTAAAAATATTTTACAGTGTATTATTAATACTTAACCTACATTTTAAATACTTTTCAACGGCTGTCAGACGGTTTAACTGGTCGCAGGCAAACGAACGAAATTAGTGAGTACATTCCCATATTCTTGCAGGGCAATTGGTCTGATTTTAGGAGTTCTTACCTAACTTTGATGATCGATTAAAAGAACTATGAAGTGTTTTCCTTTTTGACACGCCACTCATTTAAATATCATAAGTATTTTAAATAATACCCACCAAAGAAAATTTTGTAGGGTTAGAAATGATAACTCAATGTTTAAAAATCTCAACACAATGGAGAGAGAAAGAAGAGAGAGTGAGAGAGAGGGGGGTGTTAGTGTGTCCGTTGGCCACCAGTGGCGCAATGACCGGAAGTTTGAACGGCAATTTTAGAGCTTTTAAATTTTATTATTAACTTTTGAACGAGTTTTTATTGAGTTAATTTGTGATTCCATATAATTATTATTAAATCACAAATTCAAACAATAAAAAGACGCGCAAAAGTTTTTGTTTTATGGAATAAAAAGGAAACACTTTATCGTATACTTATACATTTTTCTGTTTATTTATAAATAAAAACTGCATGGATAACCATAACAAAACTGTTTAGAACGTACTAATGTCCATAGGTTACGTCTCACTCATCAGGTATTGTTTCAATTCATATAATATATCACAAATACTTTATAAAATACAAGCACTCGGCTGCAACGAGACATATACTAAACATCCATACCTATCAGGTGATTCTTACAGCATTCTCTGAAACAAAAGAAACAGAAACAGTATCGGGTTGACATTAAATTTTTATGTAAAATAGGGCCAGTGGCCAAGTATGTACTCATCAAGTTAGCTCAAATTATTATCCATGTGAGATCATGTTGCTCGATGTACAATATTCCTTAAAACAAACAAATCAGTCTTAAATAGTATAAAATATACTTCTAATCTACTCAGTCAAACAAAAATGTTTAAATTATTATTTCGAGAGCCTAAACTATCATTCGTAACTAGTAGATTGTTAGGTTTTACCTCGTGCACAAATCTGTTGCAGTTGTCTGCCGGCTGCCCAACGATAATTTGTTAATATTGGCTTTATTTATTGTAAACTTACATTTCCAATATAAAAAAATTGTTATGTGTAAAATCTATCTGATAAACAATAAAAAATAATTACCTGCAGGGTAGGCTGGAATAATAACACACATCGGCGAAGTTTTCTAGAACACAATCTAATAGAATTGTATTAAATATTAAAATGATAATAAAAATGGATTTAATTTCCTGAGAAAAAAATGTGGGCGAGAAAAATTGACAGTTTTGACATGGCAGGCTGGCTGGTTTGTTCCAATTAGCACCTGGCGCCGTTTGGGAAGCGTTAAAGTAGGTCAGAATATAACTGTCCTTCTCTTTTATACGTCAAAAATATGCGACAGAAACCGGTTATTCGCCCAGCTGGAGAATGATCAAGCGACAACAGCACCAATTTGACTCTGGTGGCCAGCTGCGCGGCTTGAGGTAAATATTACCTTGTGATGCAAAATTGCCAATTTACAGTTTCACCGGGGTGATACCCACCAACTAAATTTATGAAAAATCACTTTATTTATTTTTCATAAATGCCTCTTAAGAAAATTTTCCTGTGCATGGATGTGCTCTTCCTCATAACTCTTGGAGTTTTTTTTTAATTCGTAATAATCATCTTTAAAAAAATTACTCAAAAATCACCCTGTAGAAATTAACATTTAACAATAGCTACAGATTTTGCATGGAGACGAGGTATTAACCAACCGAAGCATGGTTTCAATTACTCGGGTGCAACTTAATCAAAAAACATCAAAGCTTCGGTTTGGCATTGCTGTACACTTCGACAGAAAAACACACGTAAACTCTCCCAACCAAATTACTTTGTATGCTAATTATTATTAAATATATTATTCCAGAACATAATATTATATAAAGTCGGTAGTAGAGAGTAGTAGAGGGGGATGGTATGTTCTGCATCAATTGTTGCGGTCCCGTGTACGCATGCGCCAGTAGTGCGCAGGTTCAAAAGCTGTTCAGAGCTGTTCAAAGATGTTCAAAAGCTGTTCAAAATGTGTTCAAACTTTGAACAGCACCGCAGCAATTGATGCAGAACGTACCATCTCCCTCTACTGAGAGTGGTTTTTCTTTTATTTTCTCAGATCCATCCCAGACGTGTTTGACCAGTATCCGACGAAAGAAAGATAACACAAAGTCAAACTTGAATAATTTACGGCGAGGACAGTCAAAACGATGCGATGCAGCTCTAAGCGCCATCTAGGATCGATGTTGGACGCTTCTAAAGCATACCGGCACCTCCAACAAACTTATATAAATAAGTAAATGTTAAGAGAAAATTCTCTGAAAACACACAAGTCACATATTACAGGAGTGCTAGGCAGCGCTGCAAGCTCATAATAAGTTAGATGATGAGTAAGATTTAGTGATGTGAGCCTAACAATAATATTGAAGACATTAATGTGTTTAATTTCAAAGTAATTTACTGAGTATATTCCTACGTAATGATTCTAATATCTAAGAGAAAAAAGTAATGGGTAATATGACGAATTGACTACTTCCCCTATCTTTCCTCGTGCAAATCTCCTCAATCGCAATTCAGTAGGCGTCGTTTTTGAATAGGAATTAAGACGAGTCGACTGTTTCCATGCTCGGATGTTTATCCCCCTGCTCACCCCCACCCCTTAAACTACCAAGGCCTACCGCGGCATCTTTTATTCTCAAAGCGGAGATACACCTTTATAAAGTCGCGTTTTCGCAAAACATAGAGCATTGTATTATGGAGTAGGTATTGTGATATAGAGTATTGTGATATAGAGCAAAGTTCCTGGATGTACTTAGGGTAAACTTTGAAGAATTAGTGAGTTGGAGGGGCAATACGATTCAGGAAGCTTATTGGTACTTTGTAATTTTATGTATTGGATGGAGATAAAGATAGAATCGTATCATTTTATATTAAATACGTTTAATTGGAGATAAAGATAGAATGGTATCATTTTATATTCAATAAGTTTAATTGTTTTTATTTTTTCGGTTATCTTGTGGGAAGCAGAAATAGATACATTATACTCCTAGAGTTTAGTTCTCTTAACGGAACTATAGAGGGTGTATGTAAAAGATGCGAAAAGAATGCTTGTGGGTGATTTCGGAGATACAGAGTGTCAAACAGTCAATTTGGTGACAGTTTTCCATAAATAATTTTTAAAATAATTGGTGTATTATCACAATATTTGGCTAGGCGGGGGGGGGGATGGGGGGGTTGTTGGGTGAAAAATTAAAATCTGCTCTTATTTTTAATGTAACATTTAAAGGGCGCCACCGTGCACACATTTAAAACGAAATAACTTTTTTCAGCCACTCTGTATTAAATTTTTAAATAACCATTCTACATCTCCAACGTCTTTTACCTAAAAAAGGTATACGTGGTAAAAGTTATTTTGGGCAGCCGTTTTTGATATATCCGGATTTAAAAAAATTACTTCGTATATGACCAGGTTTAAATTATTGTAATAATTGAAGCCAATTTACAGCGTATACAGAATGTCCGAAAAATAAGTGTACAAAGCACAAATTCCTGACGCCAATATATGAGGATGTGGCCCAAATTACCTTAGTCCAAAATTTAATAGTTTCCAAAACACGGTTATTATTTTTTTAAACTTATTTGTAAATTTTTATCTTAATAAATTGCATGATTTGTGCGAAATTTTATACTTGGAGGTTTTTTAGGATGAGAAATCGAGATCTGATCAAAGTTTTGATTTACATTGCAGAGGGCTTCCCCAGCAGCACTTCGCTTACATCTCAAGCTTCATAAATTATTAACGTCCACTTAAAAAAAAATAACTAAATGCAAATCATATACATGCAAATTGAACAATTTATAATAAACATATTTTAATTTAAATAATCTTATATTTATAATACTTCGTCCTTTAGGGGTTAAAACTTGATAAGTGTTGTAAAATATTTGCGTAACCTGCCGGTTCCCGACACTTAAAGAAAATACCCACCAATAAATTAGACAAACATTATCTGAGATGGCAGCGCCGGATTTCAATGTACACAAGGCAGAGGTTCAAGATTATAATTCTGTCGGCCAAAAATCAGTTTTTAATTATTTATGATAAGTAGAGGAAAAGGAAGTTCAAGGAAGCTTTACATCAGAACCGACGTTGTTTTAATAAGCCATCATTAGATACCGTGCGAGCAAAAATTATTTGCATCCAAAAGGGGCCTTGCATCTAAGGACGTAATGCTTAGCCGTAGACCTTAATACCTGTTGGGTATCAGTAACTACCTAAATTAACAATCAATCAGTTATTCCGTCATCTGTGACAGTCGTTACAAGTAATTTGATTCATTGCTAATTTTTCCAATTTCTTGAACAATTCACACAATGGGCTTTACGGAACAGCATTAAACATTCATGGTTAAAGCGTATTTTCGCAACGGGGTTAGAGTTAATGGTGAGTGGCAATACAATCCGGGTTTGTGCATGGACGATTTTCATGAACATTTTCCTGACTTTGCTCTTATTGCTGGGGATTTTTATCATTGCCTGAAAAGAACCGCGGCTGTGTTTAGGGAAACAGGTTCTATTCAACACAAAAAAGGAGCAGGAAGACCATCTGTAAGAACAGAAGAACTTGTTGCAAACGTTCGTGAAATAATTCAAAATACGCCAACAAATTGTATAAGACGCCTGTCCCAAGAAGTGGGAAGATCTTATGGAACATGCAGGACTATTCTTAAGAAGCAGCCAAATTTATTTCCCTATAAAGTGCAAGTATTCCAAGAAATACAAGCCGCAGATTTTAAAAGACGCAGGAATTACTCTCAATGGTTTACCCAAAATTTATTGGAAAGAAGTGATTTATTAGACCTGGCATTTTTTTCGGATGAAGCCTGGTTCCACCTCTCCGGTTATATGAATTCTCAGAATACATGTAATTATTTTTCTTATTCTTTCTGTATATTCTTACTTTGTTAATTTTGTAAACAACAAAAATAATTGTGTATTTTTCTACTTATTTTATTACTCATTAATTTGGCATACCATGTCATAATATAAATTTGACAAAATTTTAACCTAGATTTGGTTAGATATATCGTCCCCATATCATTGTGATCTCAACCAAGCCCTACGTTTTCTAATCCAAGCCCTCTTTGGTGCAAATAATTTTTGCTCGCACGGTATAAAAAATATCTGGTAACCTTTGTTAACTAGATATAATTAGGCGTATAATTAGAGTTGTAGTTACTTTGCTTATTTAGTATTCACCTGAAGATGACTGGAGATGCATACCAATTGAAACGTGGTAATTTAAAATAAATAAAGACAATGCAAGGATTTCCTGACTTGCCCAGACGAAGCACCACCCTGTATATATCTATAGCGAGTTAATGCAGTACGAACTTTTAACTACTACGTAAAGTAAATTATTATACTGTGACTATTCTGTTGAGTTTTAGTCGTATGACTCCTATCTTTCCATAATTAGTAAATTTTTACCGAAGGGAAACCTACACCTTATTGATCTCAATTTGAAAAAGGACAGTTTTACATCCCAATAACCATTTTGTCCATTTAAAATCCATTTCATTCCACCGCGGCATCCATTTCTCGGGGGTTTATTTTGCTCTCGCACCCACTAAATTTACACAAAACTTAATTTGGGCTTACAATAGACACATCTGGTTTCGATATGTCGAATAATACCCACCGCAAGTTTCTAATTTCGCTACATGCACAACTCCCAGTATTTATGTGTCTTCATTTCGTCCGACTCATTTAAATTACCGAAGAATTGTTTTAATAAAATTTCGCTTAAGTATACATATGATTATTATAATATGTGGTCATTTTCGGGACCAATAATAAAAACTTTTATTTCAGGAACTATGTACAGTTGACGACATATAAATTCGTACACTCCACCCATACATAACTCAATTACAACAAAATTGGGTAAAACGGTTTTCTCACCTTGCTGCTTATACCTGGATAGAACACCAGCTATATACCTAGCTGTAAATTATTGTATGTACGATTTTTTACCATAAGTAATAATGGTTATTTCTAAATATTTTTGTGTTTAAATTACAGCCGCGAAATAAGAAAATTATAAAATAATACCAGTAGAATTACAAAAATATAAAGCCAAAAAGGGTAAATTTATTAACAAACAACAAACTAAATACTAATATTTAATTGCTGCGCCATTGGATACTAACACTAATCGTAATCTTCTTGGCATTGACAAAATAATACTTCTGGTATAATCCGGAGTTAGCCCTTCCCACATTTCTTCTATTTTATCAAATAACTCTATTTTATTCTGTGGTTTGAAATTTATTTTGTACATTTTTTTTACCATCAATCCCCAAACATTTTCAATTGGATTTAAATCAGGACTTCTTGAGCATCAAGGCAGACATGTTACGTTGTTTTGTCTAAACCAGTTTCCTATATTTTTTGCAGTATACACAGGGCAGTTATCCTGCTGAAATATAAAGTTATTTCCTTCAAAAACTATCGTGGCCGAAGGAAGAAAAATATTTTCGAAAATCCGAAGATATATATTACTGTTTAGTATTCCACCAATATTTCACCAATATTCCAGCATACACCTGCACCGTAAACACTTATCCATGCCCACACATTAACATAGAAACGTCCACTGGTTTGCTTTTTTTGAGTATACTTCTCATCATATCGGGAATTTTGTGGTCTATATACTCGAATCCTTCCATTATATGTAGACTGAAATGTTTTCTCATTGAAAAAGATAACATTTTGTCAAAAAAAAAAATCATTTTCTGCATAGCAAAACCAATTCTTTGTTTCTTATCACTAGTTTATAAAAACGGTTTGGATGCAGCTGCTCGATTTCTTAATTCGGAACATTGTCTTACTCGGCGTTGCGCAGTTCTAGATGAAGCAGGGAATCCTGTTATGTGCATAGAGGATACTGCAGTTTCAAATGAATTTTGCCTTAAATACTCCACCAAATTTCGGTCTTCTTCATTTGATGATTTTCTACTATTTAAACCAGACCCGACAGACATTTCAAGGATTTGATAATAGCGCCATTTTTTACAATTCCTTGAACAGTACTTCTAGGTACTCTAAAATGATCAGCTATTTTTTCATAAGACCACCCTATTTCTACTAAACATATTATTCTTGCCTTTTCAGTATTACTTAAATAAGGCATTTTTTAATCAAATAAGATAATGACAATACTTTGACAGATATCATGAAAACAATTAACACGTTACAAAGGTAATAAAGGTAGAAACGTTGCATTTACAGTGTCACAGTTTAGTGTACGAAATTATCTGTCGTCAACTGTACCTCTTGGCTGTGGACTGTTACATTTAGTAAACAAATGACAAATAGAATTAGATAGAATACCAGACTTTTATGTGTCCATGTATGTTAAATTATGAAAGGTTTATTTCGTATTAAAAATTTTATACTTTAATAATATCCATTTAAAGAAAATTACAACATTCCTTAATCCCGAGAAAAATCTTCTTTTATAACTTGGAAGGCAACGTTTTACGGTCTAGCCGGACAATTTAAGAGGTGATAAGTGTAAATATAAGAGTGAGTTTATGGAGGAGAGGACATATCCTTTATTGCCCCATCAAGAGATCGTATATCTATAAAAATGCTGTACTAAAAGATATTTCGAGAATGTAAACAGTAACAGTTACTTTACCAGGCTTGATCACATCGGCACACGGCAGGTCGGTTGTTGTTGAGATTACGTCGGGAGTTCCTCAGGGTTTAAACTTGGGACCTCTTTTGTTTTTAGCAGCTGTAAATAAAATGGCTGGCTGTATCCGAACTGCTCTAGGGTTGTTATTTGCAGATGATTTTAAATGCTTCTATCGGATTGATTCTATAGAGGGCTGTGAGACTTTACAGAATGACTTTCGCAGTGGAATCAATTTGCAGCGGGTGAATCAACATACGGACCTTGGTGTGGTCTTTGATCCAATACTGTCTTTCTCCAGTCATATAATATCTAAAATTGATAGTGCACAAAAAATAGCAGGTTTTATCGTTAGGAACACAAAAGACTTTAGCATTGATGTTAGCTGGCATCTTTTTGATAGCCTATTGTTGCTTGTTTAAGAGTACGGAAGCATAATTTGATCCCCCCCAATATTACAGTGGGTTACACTCAACTCATTGAAAGAGTGCAGAGAAAGTTTGTTAAATGTATGTATTATGGGAAATACGGTATATATCCTCAGAAAGGGTGCAATAACGAAAATACCTTCTGGATGTCTTTTGCAGGCTTTCATTAAATAAAAGAAGAATCAAAATTTTACAATGCACTTTGTTTAGAATTTTGAAAGGTGAAATTGACTGCCCCGATATTCTTGGTAAACTACCATTTGCTCTGAATAGAGTCAACACGCGAGCCTCAAATATTTTTTATCTGATCTATCGTCGAACAAACCTTTACAAAAACTTTTCAATTTACAAAATGTGCCACTTTTTTATTCTGTATGCATCTGATATTGATGTAGATAGAACTAGTCTTGGTCAGTTCAAGGATTTGGTCTAGAGAAAACTGAGATCCAATTAACAGATGTAATATTGTGATGCTCGGTTGAGTACCCACTTTTATGGGGCTTTGATACTGGTTGGCTTTCCTTTTGTTTTATTTTTTTTTGTTATATTTACTAGCTATAAGATGTATCTGTAATTGGCACCAGTGCTGTTGATACTTATAAATAAATAAATTAACATCGCCCAGAATGTTTTGCTAGATATCTCATTTTAATTATTATTTGTGGGATTTTCAAAATCTCGGACTGATATATTGGTACTTAATTTACTCTTGTTGGTGTTGAAAGCAACTTTGGAATGTTTTTAAAATAACAAAAGCGTTTCTCTGATATTATACCATCAAAATCCCAATGATAAACACTTTAAAATGCGTTAGGTGTTCACTGATGTAAAATGTTTTTTGGTATAAGCAAAATATCTCTAACCGCAGAATCTAAAATAAAATTATAGAAAATAGACATGGAGTATCAGTCTTTCTGGCATATCAAATAACTCTTGAAGTCTTTTAAAATATATCACAAAGATGGAGCTCTAATACCCGGTCCTTAGCAAAGCGGAACAATTTAACTCTCAATTCGATATGCAATTTGTTTCGTTTGAAAAGTTATTCCTTTCTAGTCGGGCAGTCAATTTGGAATTATGAGAGTGAAATATGAACATTTTACCGGTAAAGAGTTATCGGTTATTGGGGAAATTGCATACGTCTTTCAAATTCCCGATACATGAAGAGCTAAATTAAGTTTCAAATACATAATGGAAATATCCAGGTCATACGTTTACAATGTTTGATGACACCGATGTCAGAAAGCCCATTCCGACAAGTATATCAATTTGTTAAGATGTAAATACATAATAGACCAGGGCTGAACCTTTGAAAATGTTAAAAAGTGAAAAAAAATAATAGTAGCATGAAACCCATTGGAAAATGAAGAGAATATAACAAAAATGGAAGGAAAAATAATTTACGGGCGATCCGAGGTCGGGAAGTTGTAAGGGATGAGATTTTAAGGGTAGGAAACGATTTATCTCGATTTCCGGCAAAACTACAAGTCCTATGGAAAAACGTTAAATAGCAAAGTTGTAGGTAATAGAAAGATCTACAACTTTTGTTTTTACACTTTTTTCACATAACCTAAAAATTTATGTGAAAAATTCAAATAACCAAGTTTTTGGTTTTTTATTTTTATCTTTTACAAAAAATTTTTTAACGAAATTTGATGACAACTTACTTTTTTATGTCCCAAACACACTGTAATTTTTTTGATTTAAAATAATTATTTTTTCACCTTATTTTGACTTAATATCGAAAAAGCACCCTAATTTTCAATCGAAAATTCTCACGTCGAAATATCTGCTTTTTTAAAAAAGTCGGTGGGCTTTTTGTTTGTTGAAATCTCTACTTTCTGATGGTGTAAAAAAATATACATTACTATGGTAAAATCAAATTTGAATTACCCACAACATGAACCAATACATTATAAAGATAAATATAAGACTTCTTTTAAATACAATGGTTCAATAATATATAACAGTTTACAGTACAGTACTAATATTGAACACAAAAAACTGGAAAATTTTAGGTTAAATCATCAAGTTTCTATTGGTATGTTAAAGTGTGTAAGTGCCCATAGAGCCCAAATATTAAATGGTCCCGACCGAGCCAATATATTTAATTACACCCTAACGTGCCTCGTAAATTATTAATATATTTTTATATAATTTAATCTTATATGTGACGGTTAAAGAACGTATAAACCAAAGATATAAAACCTGTAAACTAAATCTCGCCAAGGCCCTTTAAAGTAGAGGCTAACATTCAGTACAAAGTGTTAAAAAAATATTTTAACAAAAATAAAGTTTTCTTTGATAGAACAACTCGTAGAATAAAAAAAATAATTGAAAAATTTGTGGTATAAAGACAATTTTTTAAAAAGTTTATTTATTATTTTTGTAAAGAATAGATATTACGTCAATTAGTCAAAATTGAGTTTCACAATTTGCAAGGCAATGATAGGCACTTTAAAGTTTAATATGTTGTATAAACCGCTATTTAAATTAATTTCTTATACAGGGTGAGTCGGGAGGAACGGGCCAAACTCTAAGGGTGTAATCTATGCATAAAAATAATAAGAAAAAACTCAAATGTATTCAATTTGTTTTTAAATTATAACGCAAAAACCAAATATTGCATTAATTTAGCTTTTCGCTTTAGCTTTATTGTCCGCTTTTGATTGTTGTGCTGTCACTACCCTGTTAGTGTCAGTATAAAATTTTACATTGATTCACCGTTAACTTTCGGATTTGTATCATTTAAATTTTATAAAATGCCATAAATTTATTCACATCTCGAATACTCCAATATGGTTTTTATTTATGGTTTGTGTAATGGGAATGCTACAGCGGCTGCTGAAGAATATCGTCAACGATTTCCACATCAAAGAACACCGAACAGAGAGGCCTTTATCAGAGTTTTCAACAAACTGTGCAATATTTGGACCAACAGTTTCCAGAGGTTTGGATTGGTCGCGGTGGTCCTATTAGTTGGCCTCTTAGATCACCAGACCTCACACCGTTGGACTATAATTTATGGGGTTGATTAAAAAATTAGGTATACAAAGTAAAAGTAGATACTAGGGATGCATTAATTAGACGCATTAGAAATGCTGCACCCATTATTAAAGGCATGAATCAATTAGAAGAGCCACGCGCGCCCTTCGTAAACGAAGCAGGAAATGTTTGGAAGTCAATGGCCGTATTTTTGAAAATTTACTAAACTATGATTTATTTAAAACAATGTTAATGTTGCATATTTTGGTTTAACAATATTATTTTTTTATTCAATTTAGTTAGGTAATTATAGCGCCCTTAGTAATTCGAATAAATTTCAATAACATTCTCGCTATACTTATTTGAATTTTATTTAATGCTGTAATTTGAAAACAAATGAATATTGGATAACAACATTTGAGTTTTTTCTTTTTATTCTGATGCATAGATTACACCCTTAGAGTTTGGCCCATTCCTTCCGACTCACCCTGTATATACAAGCGTTTAAAAAGTAGCAAAATATTGTTGATGAGTATTTTATATTATTTTGTTGACCTGTATTATTTTTTTATATCGGAAAAATCAATTTAAAAAATGTCATGATCGAATGTATTTATTTATTTTTAAATGGGTAAACCCATATTTGAACCCAATATAATTACAAAACCACTTTGATTTGGCAGCACCATCTGAAGATATATAATTTAAATACTCCACTACAAAAATCTATATTCCTGCAAAATCAGTATATATATCTAGAATTTCAAATATCGTTGGACCTCTGATTCTAACTATGCACATATTGATTTTAAAAACCAAATTATCACGATCAATGTTGCTTTTTATATTGATATTTAAACCAATCCTATCTATATCATAAAACTAAAATTTAATTATTCCAACAACCAATGGAGGGCCTTGTTGTAAGAAAAATAGTAATTATCTAAATATATCCTCAAAATCAATTCTTCAGCCTGGCTTTTAATAGCGTTCTATAAGTATTTAACGAAAATATCTGTGCCAAAATATCAATCAATAAAATTAACATGCATTGCCATCTGAAGGATTTAAATAGAACCTGCTGTGCCTTTCAGGAAATCGATAAAGGCAGTCCTACAAGATCTCTGTTTATTCCATAATTCCTGAAACTCAATTGCAAATGCAGGAAAAGCAATTCGTTTAAATATACGACCGTATGATGGAGTAGAGGTGTAAAATATTTTGTATATTATAATATGCAACTTAAACATTAATCCACTTTTGTTAACATTGTTAAACTATGTTAGAAGTGTATAAATATGGCCTATTGACAGTAGGAATATTGATTGCATGGATAGTTATGTTTTTTGTCTTTAAGGTGATAAAAAAATATCGAAAATTGGGGAAGCAAGCAAGCAATGACAGTTATTTTTTGTCTATACATAACCCAGTGGCTGTAAGAAACGATCCTAGATCCTGTTCGCTGCAAACTGTCCTAGTAAGTTCTTTCACGTTTCCCCTGTAAAAATAATATAAAATGTGGAATTCTTAAGGTATATTAAATTATTTATATAAAATTAAATATTATACCTAAAAAAATATTGAACTTTTTTATTATAATATGCATCAAATAATTAGAGTTTACCATATAATCTTCAATTCTCCAAGGACCTGAAAAAACCTTATACAATAAGGGTTAAACATTTGTTAATAATTTTACAAGCAAAATTTACCGTATTTTGACTAACGTTACATACTATAAATATCAAACTACTAATTTTCTGTTGATGGGATACAATTACCTCCATACCGGTTTTAAACTCTTTTGTTTTCATCGCAACAAGGGAAGGTATTTCACCCGTATTATAGAAACTCTAAATTTATTAAGATCGTCCTGATTGTTAAATCTTTATGACGATAATGGCATCTGTTTTTATTGCTTCCTATACATAACCCAGTGGCTGTAAGAAACGATCCTAGATCCTGTTCGCTGCAAACTGTCCTAGTAAGTTCTTTCACGTTTCCCCTGTAAAAATAATATAAAATGTGGAATTCTTAAGGTATATTAAATTATTTATATAAAATTAAATATTATACCTAAAAAAATATTGAACTTTTTTATTATAATATGCATCAAATAATTAGAGTTTACCATATAATCTTCAATTCTCCAAGGACCTGAAAAAACCTGATACAATAAGGGTTAAACATTTGTTAATAATTTTACAAGCAAAATTTACCGTATTTTGACTAACGTTACATACTATAAATATCAAACTACTAATTTTCTGTTGATGGGATACAATTACCTCCATACCGGTTTTAAACTCTTTTGTTTTCATCGCAACAAGGGAAGGTATTTCACCCGTATTATAGAAACTCTAAATTTATTAAGATCGTCCTGATTGTTAAATCTTTATGACGATAATGGCATCTGTTTTTATTGCTTCCAAGATATAAATTGATAAAAGATAAACTAATTTTTTGTTGGAAAAACCTACTCTTGACAATAATTACTTATAATATCGGATTTAGCTACCTGCAATAATGATCAATATTAATTAGTTTTATTTTTGAATTTTGAAGAAATAATAATGTAGTAATCAATAGCAACTTGACAATTTTTTCGGTAAACATTGTTTTTTAATTTCAAAAAACTAAAATCAAATTGTAGTATTGTACATATTTGCTTCAGTCAGCAAGTTTAATCTGTCGTCAAAATTTCCCGTAATAATTTTCATCGATGTAAATGATATACTAAAACATGCAATAAGGATCCAAGTTAGTAAAAGTACCAAACTAGCAGGAGTTACTCATTTATTTTTTAGTAAAATATAGCCTTACAACGGGAAGTAAATACGAAGTATATTAACAAATCATTACGTAGTTACTTTCAAATTGCCTGGTAGAAACATAGACTAATTGTTATTCACTTGGCAAGAAATAAAACCAATAAATACGAATTTTTAAAAAGAAAGTCTACAAAATTTGGGAAATAATCACATGGACATTATTTTTTGATTTGAAGAAAGCAGGGTTTAAAAAACTTAGGTTTTTAGGGAAAGGTCGCCTATATTGGACAAGTTTTAACGTTTTAAGACAAAACGTAATATTTTTAAAGAAAATTATTGCTGTTACCTTTCTCTATTTAATTTTGAAGAAATAGTCCATGCTTAAAGTGGAGTTGAACGTATGAAGAGAGAAATAAGTGTTTCTTCTGCTTCCCCGGTCTTTTTGGCTATTTTAGACCCTTTCAACTGAGTTTTTCACATACTCATTATGTTTTAACTTATTTTCATTTCTATTTTTCCTCACATTATGTCATTTCGACAATCCAATTTTTCATGCCAAAAGCTCCATTAAGGTTTTATACCACTTATCATTTTCCCTTCTGCTAAAACCATCAGCAGTATATTTTTCTGTCTCCTGATGATGAACGTTTCTGCGTTCGAAACATGTAAGAGACCTTTGAATAAAAATTTCTATTCTATTAAATTTTGTGGAGGAAAACTTTCAGTTTTTTCTTTCCTATTCTTCCTCTATTTACCAAAATAAAATAGCTTGCATTAGCAGCATGTAGAAAAAGAAATTAGAACCAATTTCCTGTTGTAATTAGTTATTATGTTGGCGGCCGTAAGGCTTGTATGATCGATGTAGACACATCGAACATATTAGTTTACTTTATTATTCTTTGCTTTACCAAATTTTATCATAATCACTACTTACCTTAATGTAAAGCGATTAACTTATCTAAAGCAGGTTTTAATATTATAGTTTTTTTTAACGAGTAAAATGTGTATTGTGTATCCTAATATACTGTCAAAATCGGATGTTTTTTTACATAAAGTTTTTAAATCGTGAAGTATTGGTCTACTTATATTACTCATATATCTTTAATTTAGCTGTTTACGGCGGTGTGTATTTTTACAATAATATGGGACTTGACGTAAGTATTCATTGCTCTTCCGTGTAATATACATATAACCCCTAATTTTACAGTACAGTGGAAGGAATGCTAAGTAAGTGTTCTGGCAGTATGTTATGTAGGGATGGGGAACTTCAGAGTTCGTTACCTCTCCTCGGACGCCCATGGGTATTTCTTATAAGAATTCACTTACTCTTTATATAACTGTTTAATACTAAATTTGACAGCAACGCGCTTTCCTATTGTAAGACGACGAAAATTGCTAGTCCGTTGTTTAGTGATAATATCACAGTAATTTAGCCAATACGAAATGGGAGTTAATGCTACCAATGAATGGTTTCTAGCCATTTTTGCTCTGAATACTGTAGTTCTTAAAACTTAAATAGCTTCTATGGTGATATTGTTCTTGTCGTTTAACATTGCATATGATTATCTATTATGAAACATGGTTTACTGAGATGCTAAAATTCTTCCAAAGATTATAAAGTCCTATACTAATGATGGGTTGTGCGAAATAAGAATCTTCTGTGGCTTTATCTTAAATACAATGTTTAAAAAGACTTATATACAAAGTAAAAATAAATTAATTGAAACTGGTATTGGTACGATTAATAAAATTCAAATTCAAACAGGACAGCTAGAAGACTCCGAACAACGATGTGACCTGCGCAACAAATACGTTAAAACTAATAATAGGGCGCGGGGCGATTGCCGATCGCTACGAACCCCCACTAACGTCTTGAGGATTAAAGGTTCTACAATTCATTTTTGGGGACGCTGTTCTGCTTTCTTAATTGTATAGAAAAAGCGCTTTACTATGAACTAAATGCGTCGCATTGAGAAGATATAATTTATTTCTTAACAAAATTACTGTATTAAAAGTGGTTCATTATTCAACAAGACGGTGCTGCTAATCGAACTGATACTAACAATAAAAACACTGTTCTAGCAAATCTGGAATTGATATAACACGAAAGCGGGTTTGATAAACTAGCAATTTATTTAATATTGGTTAATAAAAAAATAAGCTCTCAGTACAAAATATGTCTTAGGAAACCTGTTGTATTAGATTATTTTCCTCAGTTTAGGAATTGGATGCTCTTCTGTAAAATCATGAAAAATATATCTATATAGCATGATACAAAGAAAGAAAGATATGATCGATCGTATTCCCAATTCGGTCCGGTCCGCGCAATGACGTCATGTGGTGCTAACGAGATTTAAAATTACATAGGATTAGCCGTTAGAAATAGGAATTTTACTGCATATTTTGCAATTTTTGATTTGGAAGATTTCAGTGCATATTATTTTAAGTACTTTAAGGATAGAGGTTCATAAATCAGAACGTATTTCATGATGTTCTTGGGTTAAATATTAAAATTTAGCATATATTTGGTTTCAATGAAAATAATTTTATGCTTATGCTGACATACATTTTATCTTTTAAATGATTACAATTACTTATTTATTTTTACAAAATCATAAAAAAATAACCTATGTTTTTTGGCCCTTCCACCTTAAGCAATAAATTGTTTGAAAAAAAAATAGGTACAAATGTGCAGTCTTAAACATTTTTAAAACAGTTTCGAGCCTTAAATGGCCAAAATCAATTAATTTGCTTATTAAGATTTTTTTTATGCAATAGGTAACGATAATATTTTTGGAGATGTCTGTTTATAAATTTATATTGTTAACATTGGACCAGGGGCGGACTGGAATCATTTGGCCCCGGTGGCTACATGGCCTCTATGGCCCCAACCCTCATTAAGAACATAAAAAAAAAAATGTTGTTTAAATGTTTCGACCAATTGGCCCCCAAAGGCCTTCTGGCCCCGGTGGCGATGGCCACCCGGCCACCCGCTCCAGTCCGCCACTGCATTTGACTATAATTTGACCAAAGATAAGGATGTAAAAAACGCATTTAGACATTTAAAAAAATATACTAGGACTGGTAATTATCATAATAGTATAAGAGGTACATTAACAATTATTAAAAAATAAGGCGCACATATAACAGTTTATTATTTTAAACCAATTTCGTCAAATTAAACTTTTTTATCTCACCTACGAGGAGGAGAACACTTTTTTTAAGCTAAAATTTGAAATATTAAACATTGATTTGTATCATAAATATGTATAGGTATACTTTTGCAGATAATTATAAGAAATAAAAGCTGTCATATTGTCACTTATGCATAACGCCACTGCACAACGCATATTAACAACTAATTGTCACTAACAAACAACAATAATAATCCAAAAAAACACTAAAAACCTCTTTCTGTATAACAAATAATAACAATAGTACATAAAACCAAACGTAGGTTATACGAAGCCCGCCAGAAAATTATCACCGCATGACGTAAGCGGCTGTCGATTTGGCTCCGCCCACATGCGCAATGTCATATCTCTTCTTTCTTTGTATCATGTCTATATAGTAGAGTCTGGTTTCAGTGTGAATGTCTATCATCACCTTTAAAAAGGTCTAATACAATAAAGAATAAGCTATCAATACAAACTATGTCTTAGCAAACCTGTTGTATTAGATCATTTTCCTCAGTGTAGAACAAAAAAACTAACTTTTAATATAAATTAAATTAAAATTAAAATGACTAATGAGTCACCACAAACCTTAGCTCAAGTTCATAGACATTTTAAATATAATATTTCTAAAATTTCCCTTATTAATTAATAATTTTTCAGAAGTAATTTTTAAGTATGAACATAGTTTCCTAATATCCTAATTTCAGTGCGCGCATTTCTTATCAACGGATTAGTGGAATTAGTTGTGTAAACAAGCGGTATAATCAGTAGCAGTATATTAATAAAAGTACTTGAACAAATTGTTATAGAGGGTTTAATAACGTTTGTAACTAAATACTTATCCTGTATATATCCGCTTTTTAAGAAAGTAAACAACAAATAACATAAGCACAATAACTATATAATTTTACTTTGAATTGGCATGAATTTGGCTTTATGAAGGTTATATACTAGTCGACTTAAGAATACAGCAGTTTTAAGAGTATTGCATTGATGCAATTCCTCTATAATAGCATTTCTCGCGATACGAATGATTGGAATCCCGTTACGGATCCGGTATCAGCGAACAATTCAAAGGCTACGAAAAGACCAAGATGAAAAATGCCCTAATACGCTCACAGATCAACGACAGACGAAATAAATCAGTCCTTAAAACTGCAGTCACTTAATTTACATCCTTTTTTAATGTGTGCTCTGCAACAAAACTACTTTTTCTTAGATAAATAGAGGGAAAAGATAAACACCTTTACTGCACTTTCCATGGAACAATATAAGTTTTAAAAAAATACCTAAATAAATAACAGTACGTATTTTGAGTATATGTATATTAATAGCATGTTACTATTGACGTCACAATTAAGCTACTGCCTGCATTTTCTTATCCTTCTATCTAAATCCTTGGCATCATCGAAGGTATTAAAATAATTTACCTAAAAAAATGTTTATTCATTTTTTATGATTGATGAGAAAACTACTAAAACGGCAAAGATAACTCTGGTTACCAAGTAGCGTGCCATAGATACAAGATAATTTTAGATCGAATCACAATTCGATTTGTAATTAATCACTGAAACAACGTAAATGGTAAGTTTGACTCTGAACATTAAAAGAAACGAAATATAGAACTATTTGGACGACATAATCAATAATCATCCCTCTAATTCACAATCTCAGCGTATTCTTAATGTCATATTACCTGAATTATTAATTATATTAGATGATAATATAATGTCCGCGAAAATAATTAAAAGAAAATAAAATATTGTGGCTATCGGACAAGTGTGTAACTATTTTTTATATTAGAATACACAGGGATCCAAGTTTAATAGATCCCTGGGGCGGGCAGACCACGACGGCCGTTTCGTCCTTGTTAGGACTCTACGGGCAGCCATAACCTAATGCATAGGGTTATTAAAAAAACTACCATTTCTAAAAATTATCACGGCTAGATATCATTGTTCAGAGGTTCATATCATATCCCTGCTGAAGTCGAAAATCCTTGTCGACGACGCAATTTGGATATTGATAAAACCAATCTTAATGATCAGTGGTCATGAGTGAGTTCCTTTTCCTTAATAACCTCCTCCCCAGTTTGAAATCGCAGGGTATTCCAAACTGCAAACATTAAAATTGAATTAAGTTATATAGCCGAAGTTGGTGAGAGAATTTCAATGTCTTCGTAGCGCAATTGGTTAGAACTGGTAAGCAAGAGGTGCTGGGTTCGAATACCAGGGGAGGTGTAAAACTTTTTTTAATTTTAAAAACTTTGTCTGCACGCCGATTAACATTTTTACTTATATTTAACAGAGACATAAAAAACTAACATTTCAAAAAAAAAACAAAGAATAGAAACTCCTGCAAAGAAATGGCGCATCGATAACTACGTAAAAACAATTATTTGACATGTTATGGATATATGGCGAAAACATTCCCAACCTATCCAATCAAACTTATATAAATTAAAATTACACTAAGACTTCTTAAGTACATCTATAAATTACTCAAAAATACATGACGAAAACTGTAATAATTCGAAATAAATTACATTTTTAACGACACAGTTTACACGTGATTTTTGGTGTTTTTGTAGACAAATATTTTATTGTGAAATAGGTGAACATGATCTTAGTATTAGTGTTGATCTGTTGAAATATTTCAATTGGTCAAACAAGTAAGTAGGTGGGTAGAAAGTGGTATTCCATTAAGTTATATCTAAGAGCTCTTTACTAGTCTAAATTCGTTTAAATCTTACATGCTCTTATTATTACATTTAAGGTTACTCTCTCTTATACTTTTATCTTTTGCTCAATAAATATGTTTTCTTGTTGAACCCTTTTACTTGGTTAAACCTGTAGGTATGTAGGAGATATTCCTTTAAATGTCTGCCTCCTGTAAGTGCTATCCTAAGTCTAAGTGCTCTGATTTTTTACTAATAGTACTTTCTCCTGTCTAGATTCCTTCAAGCCTTACACGCTGTTATTATTATTTTTTTATGTTTCTCTGTTCCTCTTATTGTTGTCTTTTTAACACGCTTTTATTAGCTTCACCTGTATGTTTGTTTGTATGTATGTTTGTTTGTATGTATGTTTGTTTGTAACCGACTTCTTTGAACCCGATTTTGACCTACTTTTATCCTATCCTCTGCTTTTAATCTAGCCATTTCAAAAAGTCATTGTTAAATTAGTGACAGTATTCCATCTCTACTCCGAACCTCTCTATGACTATCTCTACTAAAAAAAAATGTTCTTAACAATAACTCAAACTAAAAAATTAAAAATAAATATAGTTTTAAATAATTCTTGAAATTCTTAATATAGGCAGAAAATAATAATGAACGATAAACCTTAGTACTATTGTGAAAAAAGCGTGGGGCGCTTTGTGCTATATTTTTCGTATATCGAGCACGCCACGCTTTTTTCACAGTAATACTAATGTTTATTGTTTATTATTATTTTCTGCCTATATGAAGAGTTTCAAGAATTATTTAAAACTATATTTATTTTCCGCTTTTTAGTTTGATTAATTATTAAAGCGTGTTTTTTAAAATTATATTTATTATATCTTTATTTCACTCTATATAGTATTATTTATTTATTCTTCTCATTTTTAATTATACTATCGCCTGATTTAAAAATACTATATTTTTATAGAATATTTCTTTAAATTTTGAATCTTCTTTGCATTTATTCCTTCTTCGTCGAACTGTTTTGCTGTTTCAGTCTTTACTGCTTCATAATTTAGCTTATTTAATAATTAGGTTTCTCTTTTTACATTAGCTGAGAAATCTAAACTTGTAATGACTTTTATGTCTATTTTCTTTTTTACAAATAAATTGCCATCATGCAATATGTCGTATTTCTTTTTATTCTATTGTATTATTATCGGTTATTATAACGGCTAGTAAATTAACCCATTTTTTGCCATCAGCTGTTACTGGATTTCTTTGAGGCTATATTATATTACGAAAAGATTCCACCGGCGATGACAATGGACTTGATAAAACTAAAATATGAAATAAAATATCCTCAACAACAGTAGCTATCCTTTTTTTACTTTCTTTTTGGTACATTACTTAATTTAAAGCTATATCATTTTTAACTGGATTTTTCTTGAAATTTTTAGCTAATACCAGCCACTCGAGAAACCTTATTATCAATCTACTTTTTAATATATTTTTTTAAATAATAACGTATTGCAGTCCCCCTCCTAATCTCAATAAAACAACTAAAAACATCTAAAACAATAACGTCTTTTATATTCCCAGTATTTTATTGCTTTATAAAACAATAAATCAAATGAAACAAAACGTTGTCATTGCCTGAAATGCCTATAGCTTAGGGTCATAAATTGTTCTTTGACTTCAGAAAATTATAATCTTTTTATCGGGCTACGTATCTTGTGCAAAATAAGCCGAATTATTTTAGAAAATATTTTTAGTTTTACCAATTAAGTTGAGAGTTCAGTGTGGGTTTGTGTGTGTTTGCATTGGTTTTCAATGGTTTCTAATTCTGGATAATTGCTAGTTCTACGGTAAGAAGATTCAAGTCTAAATATCGGGAATGTAATTTTTTTTTTATTAAAATAATTTACACTTTTTCAAATTAAAAAAATATTAACAATTCATAATTCATTGCAGCTACCAAAGTCAGTGGCGGCCCCCCAAACGTTTTCAGGGGCCCCCTCTCTATAACGAATGGAAAATGATAATTCTTATTTTCATTACTATAAATTAATAAGGTTCAGGTTTATGAATTTTTGAATTCGTTAATCGTGTAATAATTTAATTAGGCTTAAACCCACATATACATACAGGGTCTTCCAACGAGGACTGAACAGGGGCTCATTTTTAAGCTTCCTTGTAGTTAAAGAAAAATCCAAAATAGCCAACCGAGGTACTCTTTCCTGCAGAATTCAAAAATGAAACCAAAAATGTATTTGAACCAGAAACAAAATAGTCACGCTATGGATAAGGTGTTTTTTAAATGGAACATAGCTTTTTTTATACGATTTTTGGAACAAGTGATTTTTTTTTGTCCGTTCTGATTAAAATATTTAATATTGTGACAGCTATTTTTATTAAATTTTAATGTTTTATCCAGTATAATTTAACTTTAACCTGCTTGAAACATACACTAGGTAATAAAGGTATAATTACCTTTGGATCCTTCAAAGTCAAAAAATTTGACAAATTTACTATAATATTGCCGAAATGACTTTGAAGGATTCAAAGGTGATTATACTTTTATTACCTAGTGTATGTTTCAAACAGGTTAAAGTTAAATTATACTGGATAAAACATTAAAATTTAATAAAAATAGCTGTCACAATATTAAATATTTTAATCAGAACGGACAAAAAAAATCACTTGTTCCAAATTCCAAAAATCGTATAAAAAAAGCTATGTTCCATTTAAAAAACACCTTACCCATAGCGTACCTCTTTTGTTTCTGGTTCAAATAAATTTTTGGTTTCATTTTTGAATTCTGCAGGAAAAAGTACATCGATTGGCTATTTTGGATTTTTCTTTAAATACAAGGAAGCTCAAAAATGAGCCCCTGTTCAGTCCTCGTTGGAAGACCCTGTACATATACTTTTAAAACAGCAAACAATTCGAATTTATTTTATAATCCTAGGTAGACTGGTAGACATAACATAGGCAGTTATTAAGCCATTATACGTAATATTGCTGCAAACATGATGCAAAATCAAAATTTTAAAACACCACTTATAATGTTGCTTACCATGTATGGTAGTAACGGAGGTAGCGGTGATCGTTCCTCATAGAATCCAAAAGACTGAAAACAGTAAAACACATGAACAATCAACAAGTATGCACAAACATTATGTCACTAAGTACTACTATACAAGGTATTATACAACACGACCAGAATGTCGAGAGTTTTTTTTTGCAAAATCGTTTATAGTTTTTTCGATAGTCAATGTTTTAACAAACTCGTGTTCGATACTGATTAAGGATAAATCCGAAAGGCGTTGTTGTCCCATGGTGTTACGTAAATGGGTTTTTACTATTTTATGTTTGGAAAAAGATCGTTCCACTGATGCCACTCTAACTGGTAAAGTTAGAAATAACATCAGTGCACTAGATGCATCTGGAAAATTCGAAGAAACACACTGATTTTTTATTAATAAATGATCCGCAAGTTCACACACTGTTTATAATTTTTAAATACTATCTCCAAGTCCCTTTCTGAGGCGTAAAATTTGACTAGGAAAGCGATTGGACAAGTCTTTATGGTTCTTCACTTAACGTAGTTAAATTCTTAGGATATAAAAAATAAAATTTATTATGAAATGAAATTCCTATGAAAAGCAAGGCTGGCAGCAAGTTTTGAATGGGCCGTCTATGTGCCCCCCCCCCTCCCACACAGTGCGGGGTCTGCAGGGGTGTTCCGTGGAGCTTATTAAATTTATTACGTCATATTTAGTGAAGTCGAATTTTTCCATTCGAATTTTGCAGGAAATTTCAAAATTATTAGCAATGAATGTTTCAAAAATTGGGAAGTAATTTGTTTTACAAATTTATTTAGTTTCCTGACACTTGTTTCGGCCCTTGCGGGTCATTTTCAAAGGAGTTGGTATATTATACATCGGTTTACTTGGGAAGTAAATAGTAATCTAAATTTAGAGACTAATATTAAAAAAAAAACTAATTATTTTATTCTTTATAGCCTATTTTTAATATGGCAGAAAAAATACAGACTGAAACTGTACAGAACGCGTCTGTAGCTCCACAAGTTTTGCCAAATGTGGAAACGAGTTCTCACCAAGGAATCCACATTGCCCCTGGAAAACGAGTTACTCCTGTTTTTGCAATAGAATCATTGCTGGAAGACGACGAGACTTTTGAGACAGCCCAGGTAATATGCGGCAAAACGATTAAGATATAATATAACTTTTATTCAAATGGACACAGAAAAGCATGTATTTTCAAAATCGGTAGAGGAAAAGATTATCGTATGGTAAATGAAACTATTAAGAAATAAATATTATGTTTTTTTATGCGTCTGCCAGGTTTTTGGTGATAACAAAGCCCCCTTGGCAACGTTTCCGCCTCGACCACCAGAACCGTCATCAGACAACATTTCTATTGCAAACAGCGAAGTCATCCTCAGGCGGCCGCAACAATTAGGAAGATATGTATCGAGAGAACCACCGTCGCCCAGAAATATGCCTCACAGTATTCAGCATTCTCATTCTACCTCTGATCTCGGTAAATACCAGCGACCATATGGTCGACCCACTTCAAAAGTAAGTACTTAAAATATATTTGTGATTATTCCTATAGAATTTTGGAAATTATTTTATTTAGCACGGTTTTCTTTTAAGATTGGATTTGGTACTTCACGTCCTAACAATTAAATAGGTACATGATGTGCTGAATGTGCAAGTCAAAAGGGTACAAATATTACTACTATACTTACCCTCACAGTCTAAGCAATATTATTGTATAATATTACGAGGTATCAATTAAAAAAAGGATACAGGGTAGGGTGGGGTAGGTTCGGACAGTTTTTTTCAAATGGCCATAATTTTGAAATCAGTTACATTTAAATTAAATCGAAAATATCAGCAGAACCGCAGATTCATCTTTTATAAATTTAACGACTATACCTTTCCGGCAAAAATGCGTTTTTTTGTTAAATAGCGATTTAAAAAAAATGCAATTTATCCGATTCTGGGGTACTGACGGACACGCCATGGGGAAGGTACGGACACATATTAAAATACCTATATTAAGGTGAAATGATGAATGTTCAAGTCGGCATATAATATGTTATTGGATATTATATAAAAACATATTTACATTAAATTTTAAAATTCCTGCTGTTCTGGATGTTCCTGGCAAATCTGTGGGTTTTGGTAATTTGCTTACCACATCTTTTCTGGAAATAGTTGAAATATCCTTAACATTTGGAAAATGAAAGCCACTTTTATACTTCCTTAAAAAATTGACCAAATATTCTCCATTGTCGAATATTTTGTCCACTACTCCAGGTTAGGACAGTCCAAAACTGCACCATGAAATATGTCCGAACGTGCCCAATATTACCAAGTGCATTTCTGGCGGCAAAATATCCCTAAATGCATTTGTATTTCAATTCGATTTAAGGTTAAGTGTAGGAAAACAAGTTAATATTTATAAATTTGGTGAATATCTTAACTTAAATTTATTAGTAAAGATGTAATTCCTGTCGACTTTCGCAACCTTTCTTACAACGGCAACGAAAAATTTAAACAAATGTCTACGAACTCCTAATATTTATTGGTAGCCGAACAACTTGCACAGCCACGACCAATACAACTATAAATAAACATTTTTGGGAGTTAATTTTTTTGCGGTAAATTTGAAATGTCCGGAGGTGCCCCATGTCCGGACCTACCCCACCCTAACCTACCGTTTGTTTTCTTGAATTCTTTTAATAATTTCTTAAATAATACAAGTGTATTAAACATTTATTTATAAAGTAGAATTCCTATTTGTATTTACAAATAAAACGAAACAACTTAACCTACGAGAAGCAAACACAATAATACTGAAATAGCTCTAACATCTTGACTTGAAGACTTGATTAAGTCGTGTAAATTTTCTTCTTGACTGGAAAACTCGAAGAAAATTGTGAAAATGCTGGAAAACTCAATCACCTTCGATCAAGTGACTGTTTTACTAGCAATTTTATACCGTCGTTTTTCCGAAGTAGTGTGTCTCAAAGGCGTAGTTCGTCGACAATATATCTTAATTAAAAACAGAAAAGAAATTATTTAGGCAATCAAATTAAGGCACGATAATAATAATAATAATAATAATAATAATAATAATAATAATAATAATAATAATAATAATAATAATAATAATAAAGATATTAATTTGTGAAAAATATTAAATTATATAATAAAATAAATTATCAAATACCGTGCGAGCAAAAATTATTTGCATCAAAGAGGGCTTGGATTAAAAAACGTAGGGCTTGGTTTAGATCACAATGATATGGGGACGATATATCTAACCAAATCTAGGTTAAAATTTTGTCAAATTCATATTATGACATGATATGCCAAACTAATGAGTAATAAAATAGGTAGACAAATACAAATTTATTTTTGTTGTTTACAAAATTAACAAAGTAAGAATACACAGAAAGAAAAAGAAAAATAATTGCATAAATTGCTGAAATTGGCCACCACCATGCTCCAAGCATAAATTCACACGTCTCTTCATATTTTCGAAAGTGTTGACCAGCATCTCTGGAGAAATGTTACCACATTCTTGGATAATCCTTTCTCGTAATTGTTCTAAATTTGCAACTGGAGTTTAAAAAAGAGGGTTCTTTAAATGAGGAACCATTGAGAGTAATTCCTGCGTCTTTCAAAATCTGCGGCTTGTATTTCTTGGAATATCTTTAAAAGGAAATAAATTTAGCTGCTTCTTAAGAATAGTCCTGCATGTTCCATAAGATCTTCCCACTTCTTGGGACATGCGTCTTATACAATTTGTTGGCGTATTTTGCATTATTTCACGAACGTTTGCAACAAATTCCTCTGTTCTTATAGATGGTCTTTCTGCTCCTTTTTTGTGTTGTATAGAACCTGTTTCCCTAAACACAGCCACGGTTCTTTTCAGGCAATGATAAAAATCCCCAGCAATAAAAGCAACGTTAGGAAAATGTTCGTGAAAATCGTCCATGCACAAACCCGGATTGTATTGCCACTCACCATTTACTCTAACCCAGTTACGAAAATACGCTTCAACCATGAATGTTTTGTGCTGTTCCGTAAAGCCCATTGTGTGAATTGTTCAAGAAATTGGAAAAATTAGCGACGAATCAAATTACTTGTAACGACTGTCAAAGATAACGGAATAACTGATTGATTGTTAATTCAGGTAGTTACTGACACCCAACAGGTATTAAGCTCCACGGCTAAGCATTACGTCCTTAGATGCAAGGCCCTCTTTGATGCAAATAATTTTTGCTCGCACGGTATAATAATTAAAATAACAATCGTTGACACTAACATACCGGTTGGCATAACAAAGTAGAATTTTTATTAACAATTAATTAGTCTTTTAATTCGAATTGATCGAAAATGATGCCATGATTTCTAGCTAATGTTACTAAAGGTATTGTATAATTATTAATAATAACTTTGAAATATGTATTAATTATTATTTTTGAATGAACAGATTTTGGACCGATTAAACTTGTTTTGTTTCCATTAAGTTTCAAGCCATACTCCTTTATTACTTTGGACACATTAAAAATATCCGCATTTATCCATGAAATCCAATGCATAAGATTATCATTTTTTATTTTGAGATATATTTGTTTATTATCCGCACAATCTTATACAGTGTCACCAGTAAAGTCCGCATCATATGGGATTTTTTTTTATTAATAGCTTTATTCGAAATTTAACTTATGCAACAAGTTCTGCTTCGATCGAGATGAAAATTAAGCAAAAAAATAGTAGTCACGTGATTCGCATTATCTGTCAAATTTTAATTTTTTCCAAAAAATTATTCAAAAGTGGGGTTATTTCTGAAAATATCGAAAAAAGTTATGAGAAAAGGTTTTTTTAAATGCAGTTTCCAGCCCACATGCAAAATTTCAGCTGCCTAAGATAATTTTGATTTTTTACCCATATTTTGTAAATTGCACCACTTTTGCAAAATAAGACTCAACGCAACCTACATTAAACTTCTTAGTTTTGACAATGCTTTATTTCAGATACATTTTCTTCAAAGTAGCGCCATATTAAATGTGTGTTCTTCTTCAAAATCAAAATTGTGCTATTAAAATTGGGTCGCATGTGATGCAAAGTTCATTTGTTTTTAACCCTGTATAAGGTAATTTCATAAAATAGGTATTTTTAAAAACGTAGTTTGTGTCCGAAAGTAAAAAAATAAAAAATAAAATAAAGGGGTTTTAAATTAAATCATTGAAAATAGATAAACTTTACGTTAAGTTAAACTAAAATGTATTTTTCACTTAATAAACACTTTACTGATGACATTGTGTTCTTTTTTGTCTTTATATTAAGGTGTATTACTTTCAGACACAAACTATGTTTTCAAAAATACTTATTTTATTAAGTTACCTTATACAAGGTCCAAAACAAATGAACTTTGCATCACATGCGACCAAATTTTAATAGCCCAATTTTGATTTTGTAGAAAAACACACATTTAATATGGCGCTACTTTAAAGAAAATGTATCTGAAATAAAGCATTGTCAAAACTAAGAAGTTTTATGTAGGTTGCGTTGAGTCTTATTTTGCAAAAGTGGTGCAATTTACAAAATATAGGTAAAAATCAAAATTATCTTATCCAGCTGAAATTTTGCATGTGGGCTAGAAACTGCATTTAAAAAAACTTTTTCCAATAACTTTTTCGATTTTTTCAGAAATAACCCCACTTTTGAATTATTTTTTGAAAAAATTAAAATTTGACAGATAATGCGAATCACGTGACTACTATTTTTTTGCTTAATTTTCATCTCGTCGAAGCAGAACTTGATGCCAAAGTCAAATTTTGAATAAAGCTATTAATAAAAAAAAATCCCATATGATGCGGACTTTACTGGTGACACTGTAGATTTACATATTTCAAGGTTAAATAATAATAGTAATAATAATAAGTTTATTTAAAAATTTAATAATATAATAAATAATATGTTTATGTTGTCTTCTATAAAATTATTTCAATCCCCTGAAGCTGAGCTTGTTAGGGGCAAATCTTATTTTTTGTTTTAGTATGTAAAATCATTAATCATAAATATGTATTAGAAATCAAGCTTTAAAGTAAAAATGTTAATGTATAGTATAAACGCAGTTTTTTTGAAGAAATATATTACCTACCTATAATAAAATTATTAATTTATTATTTTAAAGTAAAAAATATTACTTATATAAATTTATTATAATATATTATTTATTCAGAATAATATTAATTATTAATTAAAGCATTTCTAAAAATATTTTCAAATTGTCTGTTTTTAATATCCATGTTTTAATTTCGACTTTGATTTTTTTTAATGAAATCAATTTTTTATTTTTTGTTAGTAAATAATCGTTTAAATAAAAACATAAATATTTGAAATTTTTTTGTCCTATTGACTTATTTATTTTAGGTTTTATGGTTATTTCATTTTTATGACGTGTATTATGATTATGGTTTTTAAATTGTATAATGTTTTTATTTTTAAATATATATATTAAGATGTTATAAATGTAAAGTTGTCTTATGTTCAACTTTTTTGTTTCTGAATATAATTCTTTTGACGGATAAAGATAATCTTTATTGAATATAATTTTTAGAAACCTTTTTTGTAATATTTCTAATTTTTTAACTAAAGTTCTATTTATTCCTCCCCAACCTAAAATTCCGTAATTTAAATGAGTGTTAACTAACGCGTAATATAATATTTCCATATGTCTTACATTTAAAAAATGTTTAATGTTTTCAAAAATCGTTAGTAAACATCTTAATTTTTTAATTAAGTATTCTATGTGAAAATTCCAATTTTATTTACTGTCAAAAATAATTCCTAAATATTTTATTTTATTAACTTTAAAAATTTGAATGTCTTCATTTATTTGAATACTATTCATATTTGGTGGTAGGTTATTTAGGTTTAAAGCAAAAGGAATATAATTTGTTTTATTAAAATTAATTGTTAATAAATTTTTATCAAACCAATTTTTTATAATTTTAAAATCTTTTTTAATTTAAATATTTAAGTTGTCCCAATTTGTATCGGTATAAAAAATTGTAGTATCATCTGCAAAACTATGAATTTGTCCATCGCAATTTATACTAAATAGGTCGTTAATATAAATATTAAAAAATAATGGTCCCAAAATTGTTCCTTGAACACCATACTTAAATATTTTTGAATATCTTTTTTTCATCTATTTGAACATAAGTTGGTCTATTTTTCAAATAATTTTTAATTAATTCTAATTGCTTTCCTAAATAAAAATCATATGTACTAAAGGAACGAGAACAGATCCTTGAGGAACTCCTTTTAATACTTTCAATGTATTTGAAAGATCATAAAGAAATTCGTTTGAAATTCTTGTAATTTGAGATCTATTTGATTGCAATGATAACGATAGGGAGCTTTGGGAAAACCACATTATTTTTAAATAATTCAAGTGCTATTATTTCCTGTTAGGATTTATTGTTCGGGTTTCTTTTGTTCTGATTTTGTTTATAAGTTCGCTAGCCCCGCCTTATAATCTGCTGGTGAAAAATAACCTAAATAAATTACCAAATTAAATAAATTTAAATCCAAAGCAAATAATGAAATAAACACTCAACCAAATATAATATAATATCCATAACAATATTATAATTTCGGTATCAATAATATTTTTTACTCGCTTGCCCCTATACTTGTTTACGGATTTTCGTAAAAAACATCCGCGAATTGAAAATAAAAACTCATCAAGTCGTTAAGTATAATATTGAGGGATTAAAGACTCTTTAAATTTAATGTAATAATATCTTAAAGAGTCAATTTCCTGTATTAACAAGCTTAAAAACATTTTATTTAAAAAGTAATTTTCACAGGTTTCGTATAAAAGCTAAAATAATTTTACTTTTAAGCTAGTTATATGTTAGGTATATCTAACTCAATAAGTGATACTAATCTAGTCATGGTAATGATATTGGACAAACAAATCTCAGTTAGCTCAGGTCGAAGCGAAATTAATGTAAGTTAATGTAAATAATACCAACAGCACTTTCAAAGAAATTGAATGTGGAGTTCCCCAAGGCTCCATATTGGGTCCAACTCTGTTCGTAATTTATGTTAATTGAATCGGTGAGCTGCCGCTGAAGGGTACAGTAAAGTTGTACGCAGATGATACTACACTGGTGTACTATGGTAGGAATATTAATTTGATCTGGAAAAAATAAGCTTTTGGCTACAATCTCATAAACTAACCGCAAATATAGAGAAGTCCTCCTATATGTTTATTGGCAAAAAAAATATCAATAGTGAATCTCATACACTGCGCGGCATATTTAACGCATAACGAAAAAATTGCCTCAATTTTGATTTTATATATTTTCCAAATTTGTGGTTCGTTTTTAATAATTTTTTTTCTAATTGTAGGTTTTTTCCTTAAGCATATCACTGCCTTTGTTGTTTTGCTTAAAAAAGTAACTTTGGTATTATACCGGGTGTTATAAAACTGTTATGTTTTTTTACGGAAATTGAAAACACCCTGTGGGATTTACTAGCCATTGCAAGTTATCGCAATTACAGCCAAATGAAAGTCCCATGTTCCCTTTACATTTTTTTTTTGATTCATTGGTTTATCTCTGTTTTTTCATGAAATATTCAATTTTTAGTTCAACGTGATTTTCATAAAAAAATGTTTAGTTAAAAAATACAAAATAAACGATATTACTGAGACATCTCTAGCTGTCATTTAGTTGCAAGCCTCATGAAAACAGATTACCACTCAAAATTCTATGTGATGTGATAATACGAAGAACTGTGCTACCATGGACAAATCGAAACAAAAGGATAGCAATGAAGTGCAGTGCTTGGGGAAACTGATTTAAATCAAAAGATTGCTTCTTTTAAAGCTTCATAAGCTCCAATCCAGTCTTAAAAATTATGTTAAAACTCAACATTTTTAACAAATTGTGAACGTTGAAGACTGAAATCTACATCTAACTCTATTTTATAATTTCTTTGTCCTTGAGGCTTGGATTACATAGTAACATTTTATTTATTTATCAATTTATATATCTATCGAGAAATATCTTTTTGCTGAGAAATCTCTTCAAGATTCTACCACCAGCAGTGTTGTTGCAGGCATTTCACAGTATCTTTCAGTCAGTAGGTGTGTATGCGATTCTGGCTTGGGGTCATTCTGCTCATTCCATTCGCATATTTGCACTGCAAAGGAGGGCAGTACGTGTAATTGCTGGATTGGGGTATAGGGAAGATGTCCGAGTATCTTTTGTCGATTTAAGAATTCTGACTATACCAAGTAGATAAATTTTGGAGTGCCTACTTTATGCCCACTCTAATGTTGCGAGATATAGTCAAAATAATTTACACTCGAAATGGGCACAGCATTCGTTTGGAATCTCTGAGACTACATAGGAGCCGTATCTCAGTAAACTATTATGCTCCAGCTTTCTACAACATGCGGCTACCTGATAGTATCAAGTTGCTGGGGGAAAATCAATTTAAGAATAAGGTTAAGACCTTCCTCTTAAGTAAAGCCTTCTATAGCGTGGACGAGTTTCTGGATGGTCCTGTGATATTTTAATGTGTATTTTAGTCTCGGGTAATAAGTAAAGTTTGTCTTTGTAGATTCTATTATTTTTTATTGTATTTTTTGTTATACAAGGTACCTGCTGACGTAAGGAATGATATAATTTGTATCAAATACTCGAATAAAGTTTTGAATTTTGAATTTAAAATTTTTCTATTTATAGGATTCAAGAAGTATGGTCCTTCCTGTACTACTACCAAACCGGCCAAGAAGTCCCTATATAAATTCTATCAATTCACAGTCTTATGGCGATGGATTGCAATTGATGGGTAAGCATTTACACCATAAAAGTTATTTACTATATATATATATATATCAGCTGGGATTTTACTTTAGATTTAATTAACAAAATAAATTTGTGTAGAAATTTAATTTTTCACTTAATAAAAAGTTAAGTAGGTATATCCTCTAATCATAAAACCGGAAATTACTTAAACATCGAATTAATTACATTTTCTTAATTAAGTTTATAATTATTGGTATTCAATAAAATCGATAAATACAAAATGGTGTGCGTTAAGAATTTAGATAAAAATTATTATAATTCTAAAATATAATATAATTCCTATATTAGTACATCATTTAATCACAATTTCTTTTAAAACCGGGTTATTTCCAGATAAATTAAAAATAGCAAAAGTATCACCAGTTTTTGAAAATGCAGAAAAATATTTTGGTAATAACTATCGCCCAATTTCTGTTTTACCCACATTTTCAAAGATTTTTGAAAACATTTTAAATAATAGAATAGTAAATTTTTTAGAAGAACAAAAATTACTCTCTCCATTTCAATATGGTTTTCGTAAATTTACAGATACAGAAGTTGCTGTTGCAGATATTATCAAAGATATTCAACAAAACGTTAATAGCAACCAAAAATCTGTCCCTAGATTATTTATGTAGAGCATTTGATACAGTCAATCACAACATTTTACATATATAAATGCGTATACAATATTGGAATTCGAGGAAATATTTATTTATTGTTAAAAAATTACTTAAGTAATAGAAAGCAGTTTGTTCAAATTAAAAATGTTAAAAGTTCACAAAAAAAACATAACTTATAGTGTTCCACAAGGATCAACCTTAGGACCTACTTTTTTTTTAATCTACATTAATTCTGTAGCAAAATTAAATTTAAAAGGTAAAATAAAATTGTTTGCCGATGATACTACTATTGTATATTTTCATGAAGACTATGCTCAAATTCATAATAACATTAACCACGACCTAAATATAATATGTAAATGGCTTCAAATTAATAAATTATCATTAAATTTTCAAAAATCATCTTTTATGTTTATAAGTAAATCAAAATTTAAAAATAATAATATTTCTTCACTGTCTTTCAATAATCATTTAATTAAATATACTAATACAATTAAGTTTTTGGGTTTATACATTGATGAAAATTTAAGTTGAAAAAAACATATTGAATATTTAAGAAGTTACATCTCACCAATAATTGGCATTTTATTTAAAGCTATAAATTATATATCGTTAAAATATTTAAAAAATATATATTTATCTTTGGTTTATTCAAAATTACAGTATATGATTTCAATTTAGGGATCAGCGAATTTAACTAGAATTCAACCATTAAAAAAAACTACCAAATAAAATAATTAAATGCATACATAAACTTCCTTTTTTAGAACCAAACTATAAATTTGTTTGAACCAAATGGATATTTGAATTTAGAAAAGCTTTATAAATTAAAACTACGCATTCTAATACACTCTATCATTATTAAAAAAAAACAATCGAATATAATATTTCCTTAGACCAACATTATTCACATCACGACATCACGAGACAAAATCATCATATTCAAACACCAATGGTAAAGAGTACTTTTGGCCAAAAATCAATATTATATAAAGAAATAACAGTTTGCCGAAAAAAATTAGAGAAATTTCAAAATTATGTACTTTAAAAAAACACTAAAAAAATATTTTTTAAAACTTTAACGTATTATATATTAATATTTTCGATAAAGTTATTAATAGTTACTAAACATGGTTTTTATTATTTGTGAATCTATATATTGTATATTTGATGTTATATTCTCTGTAATAAACTTTTTTAAGTTGAGAATAATAAATATAAGTAAGTAAGATAAAACAAGATAAAGAATTAATATTTTTGTAAATAAACAGCCCTGGTTCTGTAGTAACAATTGGAAAAAGAACTGTTAAAAATGTCGCCAGGTTCACAAATTTTTAAGAAAACTAAAATTTATGTTTTAAAATTTTTTTCAGCAAACCAGTTTAACAATAGCAACCCCAATCTCACTCGCCCCGCCACCCCCCAAGACCGCTTTGTACCATACATACCAGGTGACGGTGGGGGTTTCCAAAATAGCGGCTACGGTAATGGAGGTATGCTAAATGGAGGATACGGTAACGACGGTTTTCAAAATGGCGGTTATAATAATGGAGGTTACATAGTCTCAAATGGCGACTTTGAACAATATAAGCAGAATAGATTAACACCTATGTCAACTTCTAGTTCAGATCACCATCTGCCTACTGCTGCAGAGGCGAAGAAAAAATTGTTTACGTAAGTTTCATACTATTTTATATATTGGAAAACTCAAATAAATTGGATGAGTTTGTTTGTTTATTTATTAAAGGTATAAATTTTAATTTTTAGGGATATTTTAAGCACCAGCGGAAGTACAATTTATGCCCTTTTTATTCTTACACTGGGAATATCACTTTACGTTATAGACTACTTAGAAATAGACGAACCAACTATTGTACATTTAGCTGAGGTAAGGAAGAACTAATACATGATTTTTTTAATTTTAAATATCTAACTTAATAATGGATTCTTATGATTCCTCAAGAAGAATTTTGGCAGTTATATATTTAAAGTATATATAATAAGTAATTTCCATAACACCGTATATATCTCACATAACGTATTTTTCCAGGGTTTTAGTTTCACCCTAGTCTGTCTAGCCTTACTCTACCTTTTATACCTCACAATCGACATAACTGTCTACAGACACAAAAAAGATCAATTTGAAAAACTGATGGAAAATCTCACAGCAGAACAGATAGAGTTAAAAGAGACCAATGAAGGTATTGCATATGATGTTACCCTCCAGAAGGCACTAACCTTAAGAAAACAGTTAGATCATAGATACTGTTTTAATATGGATAGGCATTCAAGTAATTTTTATCTCAAAGTTGGTGCAGCTGGTAAGTAGTAGAAGATGTTCTGTAATTTCTGTTGTTCAATGAGCACAAAAAGCTATCAAAAAAATGGTTCCTTGTTATAGTTATACATTGCTCTATTTTCAATTTGTTCTAATTTCCTATTCAAAACATTTGTTATTTATCGATATTTCTGAAAATTATTATTCACGTCAATTTTTTCCCTTTATTTTTTCAGGCTTCTGTTTTGGACATTTAATACACAGTTTCTTAATTCTGACGTACCGGGGAATTCTACTTAATTCCGAAGATGTTGAAAGCAGTGACTGTTTAAACACCGTGTCGTTTATTCTTGAAATTTTGTATCCATTGTATTCAATTATTCTGTTGTTCTTCATCTTTAAATATTCAAATGTAAGTAATAATTTTTAATAATGTCTATGGGCGGGCGGAGAACCGCCAAACTGGCCTTAAGAACTCCCATGTAAATTGTGCTACCCTCGAATAGTATATATATATACAGGGTGCTTTATTAAGTGCGGCCACCGGACATATCTCTGAAACTACTAAACATAAAAAAAATTACAATTAAAGTGGCTATAAGAAAATTATGGAAATTATATTTAGGTTCCGCATTTCGCCACAAGGGGGCACAATTGAAAATAAATTTTTACAATTTTAAATTTCTCCGGAAATGCCCACATTATGGTATATCTCTGATTACATCATTAGAAAGCTTAGATAATTCTGCATCATTTTGGTTTAGGGCTCATTGGCGTACCAACCTTAATAAGAGTGGGAGAAACTATATTGAAAGGTTAATCATTAAAATCGTTGTAACTAAACGACTTATCCGATTTTACTAAATTTAAGTTTATTTGGAAGAGCAAGGTAAGTTATTTTAATTGTTTTTTCCACTGGTTTCGTTTCTAATAAAATTAGTAGAGGGCGCAATTTGTAATAATAACAGTTTTTTTGATTTTATTCCGAAAATGCAAACCATACGGTATAACTATGACATCATAATCGGAAAGTAGATTAAATTTACAAGAAAAAATGTGAAGACCGTAGTTCGATATCTTTGTTCGTTTCAGAGTTACTGCCAAAATAATAATTTTTAACACTTTAATCGAACAAATTATTGTTTTTGTAGTGACATAGGTATGTAGGTTGGATTAGTAATAATAAGTTTTCATTTGTCATTTTCCATGCCTCCCTTTTCCAAAATTTTCTCATAGTCACTTTAATCACAATTTTTTTCCCCCGAGTTTCTAAGCTTAGTAGTTTTCGAGATATAGCCGGTAGCCACCCTTAATGAAACACCCTGTATATATGTATACAGGGTATTCCCTACTCGATGGTACATTAGAAGTATCTGGAGAACGAAAAGAAAAATAATTTTGAAATTTTCACTACGGCCATAGGAGACTGCGCTCTAGCTTTTAAAAATAATTTCGCGGTTGCAGTGTTGCCAGATCTATTGATTACTGACATCAACTTTGGAATTTTAAATGAGACACCCTGTATATTTTTACATTTTTAAATTCCACATAAAATTATAATTATTTTTTATTAAATGCACTATTAGTCTATACTTCATAGTTTCCGAGATATTGACTCTCGAAAAGTGACATTTTTGAACTTTGACAGCTTATAACTTTCTAACAGTACGTCTTAAAGCAAAACGGCTTACATGTCCCTATCTTCAATTTTTATTATCTTCCCAAAAAAATCAACTTCCGGTTAAACCGGAACAACTATATTTCCTTCTTTCGAGTTACATCCGGTTTAACCGGAAGTTGATTTTTTTGGGAAGATAATAAAAATTGAAGATAGGGACATGTAAGCCGTTTTGCTCTAAGACGTACTGTTAGAAAGTTATAGGCTGTCAAAGTTCAAAAATGTCACTTTTCGAGAGTCAATATCTCGGAAACTATGAAGTATAGACTAATAGTGCATTTAATAAAAAATAATTATAATTTTATGTGGAATTTAAAAATGTAAAAATATACAGGGTGTCTCATTTAAAATTCCAAAGTAATCAATAGATCTGGCAACACTGCAACCGCGAAATTATTTCTAAAAGCTAGAGCGCAGTCTCCTATGGCCGTAGTGAAAATTTCAAAATTATTTTTCTTTTCGTTCTCCAGATACTTCTAATGTACCATCGAGTAGGGAATACCCTGTATATACAGTGTGTGTATAAAGTCTGGAAACGGCTTAATAACATCACAATTTACTCGCCGATTTAAACCAAATTTGGTACAGTTGTGTAAGAGGATCTAACGCACCGAATGACGATATTGGCGTTGTTGCCAGCTTTTTAGTTTGTCTGGAATTCGAACGAATTTTATATTTTATAAATATAACACCCAGTATATTTTTACATTTTTAAATTCCACATAAAATTATAATTATTTTTTATTAAATGCATTATTAGTCTATACTTCATAGTTTCCGAGATATTGACTCTCGAAAAGTGACATTTTTGAACTTTGACAGCTTATAACTTTTTAACAGTACGTCTTACAGCAAAACGGCTTACATGTCCCTATCTTAAATTTTTATTATCTTCCCAAAAAAATCAACTTCCAGTTAAACCGGAACAACTATATTTCCTGCTTTCGAGTATAATTTTATGTGGAATTTAAAAATGTAAAAATATACTGGGTGTTATATTTAAAAATAGAAAATTTGTTCGAATTCCAGACAAACTAAAAAGCTGGCAACAACGCCAATATCGTCATTCGGTGCGTTAGATCCTCTTACACAACTGTACCAAATTTGGTTTAAATCGGCCAGTAAATTGTGATGTTATTAAGCCGTTTCCAGACTTTATACACACACTGTATATATATATGTATTAAATTAGTACAATAATAATTTTTTCTTGAATATAACACATGTCAAAACTAATAAAATTATTACTGGTGATTCAAAAAAGTACCAAATTTACTTTAACTATAACAATAAAATTAAAAACCTATTTTAGGTCATTATTAATAGACACAGAGACTTTCACCGTTTTGGTTTCATGCACTGCCTTTCTGCGAGCCTATGTTTTTGGGTATGGACAATCTTTAGAGAAACTGCCGAGTATATACATCATTCCAACAATAAGTATCCGGACGAGGAGACTGTAACCGAAGTATTTCAAACCATGGCTTTCAATAACACTTCCCCAGGTAAGAGTATAAGAAATATATTAACTTTATTTTTTAATTAAATCAAGAGCTATATTGGTTTCTATAATAATTATCTTTAAAAGCAAAAAAACCATTAGGTGATGATCTTAGGTATATGATTTTTATTCAAGTATTAAAAAATGATTTTCAAAATAAATCAATAATAAGATATACTCTAAAAAAATCAAAAAGTACTATACAGGGTGTTCGGAAACGATGAGCGAAAAATTCGGGAATAATTCTAAACCGAAAATAAATGCTATCTCTTTCTATAACATTTTTTCGTAAATTGATTTTTAACGGAGTGAAAGGGTGTTAAATTTAAATTTTATTTGCAGTTTTTTTGCAATAACTTTTGCCACGCTCATAATATTTTAACAAAATCTCGTATATGGGGCTTTTTCAGGATGAGGAATACAAATTTGCTCACCGTTTTTTCGCAGAGGGCGCCACATAGGAGCCTATATATACTTTATTCGAATGGCCTCAACTTTTTTGTCCTACACTGTATGCGCATTTTGACTGAACATTTTTATTCTTCTAACCTTTTGACATACATTTTGTTTCGATAAATCTAATCGTTTTCGAGAAAAATGCTAAAATAACATTGCTTGCATGTGATGAATACGAAATCATTTTAATTTATTTTCAACCTTAAACATAGTAGAGCAAAGGAAGGAATATTGCATGGAGTTCGTCGGATTTTTTTAAGAAGAATTAATTTATGCATTGAAGAGGAAGGACCGTCACTTTGAATCTTTGATTCAAATGTTTAATTTATTGTTCTAGTAACTTATGTAGGTATTTTAAAACTGCAAATAAATTTTAACTTTAACACCCTGTAACTTTGTTAATAATCAATTTTTGAAAAAATGTTATAGGAAGAGATAGCATTTATTTTCGGTTTAGAATTAACCACTAAATTTTTTGCTCATCATTACACCCTGTATATTATTTATAATACAGTGATGGGCTAAAATATGGAACAAATTCATTTAAAAATCAGGTATTCATTTTTTGAAAAAACGCTCGGACACGTCGATTATAATTCTTTCTTCCGGATTTTTTGCCTCAAAAATAAATTATACCGGGTGTGTCAAAAAGTAGATGTAGCAAAAATTTTTTGTTTTTTAAATAGAACCAACCTATTTTTACTTATTACCCTAATTCTACGTCAAATTCTGTGCATATTTCATGTAGCATACTCTATCCTTATCTCTAACGGTTATAGAGAAAAATTACATCATAAAAAAAAATTCTTTAAAAAAAGGTTAAAAAATTAGTTTATTAAGTGTTGAAAATGCGAACCATTAACTTCTTGACAATATGCTAATCTACTTAAAAACCCCTCTAAAACATTATTTACAGTATTTTCATTAATTTGACTAATTTCATATCTAATTTTAAGTCTTCCAAATTTTGTGGTTTATCCTTATACACTTTTGATTTCAAATAACCCCAAAGAAAGAAATCCATGGGTGTAAGATCGGGAGATCTTGCAGGCCATTCTATGGGTCCTCTTCTACCTATCCATCGTTCGGGAAATACAGTATTCAAATACTCTCGTACTCGAGCAAACTGAGGTGGAGCACCATCCTGCTGAAACCAAATAGACGCTTCTGGTAGATGAGGCTGATTCGGATTTGGAAAATCCGCTGCTAGTGTGGGAATTAATTCATTTTGAAGAAATTGTAAATACCGGTCTCCTGTAAGATTTCCATCGAAGAAAAAGGATCCAATAATTTTATCATTTAATATCCCTGCCCAAACATTTACTTTTTGTGCGTATTGCGTGTTCTCTCATCCAACGGGGATTATTTGTACTCCAATACCGAAAATTTTGTCTGTTTACCGAACCATTTAAACAAAACGTGGCTTCATCGCTAAAAAGTATGTTGCGATGGAAAAATAGATTTAAGTTGCAAATTTCCATCATAGTTTCACAAAACTGTAGTCGGCGGCGGCGGTCGGGATCATCTTCGTTTAGCTCGTGCAGCAACCTAATTTTGTACGGATGGTACTTTTCTTGTTTCAATACCCGCAACACAGATCGTCGGCTAACATCATAATTAAGGGCTACTTCAGTGGATGCACTATAAGGATTATCTTCAACCTCTAACAAAATGTTCAATTGTGAGTTTTCACTAATTTTTGGACGACCTGGCCGTAGACGATCCTTTACATTCCCTGCTTTCCTGAATTTCTTCTCAATTTTACTTACTGTAGATCTTGTAATCGGCCGTTCTGGATACTTAGCGTTAAACAAGTTACAAACTTCTTCTTGACTTCTTGTTTTGTCTCCACATCCAATTAAAATTAAAATTTCGATTCTTTGTGTTTCATTTAAATGCACCATGATCACCGTTTTTCAAAATTATACCTAAACTAATTTTTGATTGACACATGACTTGCTATCGTAGTAACAATTCATTTAAATTTACCTGTTTACCTTTAAGTAGGTACATGTACCTTTTTTTAAAGAATTTTTTTTATGATGTAATTTTTCTCTAAACCCGTTAGAGATAAGGATAGAGTATGCTACATGAATTATGCGCAGAATTTGACGTAGAATTAGGGTAATAAGTAAAAATAGGGGGGTTCTATTTAAAAAACAAAAAAATATTGCTACATCTACTTTTTGACACACCCGGTATAATTTCTTTTGAGGCAAAAAATCCGGAAGTTTTTTCAAAAAATTAATACCTGATTTTTAAATGAATTTGTTCCATATTTTAGCCCATCACTGTATATCAAAATTTCGTTTAAATATATATTTTGCATATTTTTAGCCATAAAATCGATTGGAATTATTACACCAAGAAGATTTACAAAAATGTGTGAAAACGACGAACTAAACGTAATTTACCAAAGTTATTCACCATATCTGTACCCGTTCAGTGTTGAATACAGTATTTTAGTTGGTAAGTGTCTTTCATAAATTTCTATATTTATTGAATACATAGTTATAAAATTCGTTGATTTATTTCCCAAATCAAAAAAAATATATATTCACTGTTCACCAAACATCTCGTTAAAATACAGTCAAAGTCCATTGCAGGGATTGATACTTAAATAAATAATACCTGACATAATTTTTTTAGTTGGCATTTTGTACATTGTCTGGATGAACATAGGACTATGTGCTGCAACATCTCCAGAAACAGAAGATCATCATGGTGAAGACACCAGGGAATGTAAAAACCATAAACCTATAGAACATGAAAGCAACTTCACCATTCATGCTGACTGTCATGCTGCAAACAAGGGTCTTTTTGGTGGTTTCATCGTTTTAGTGTTTGCTATTGTCAGCGTTATATTGTTCTTTATAACTTATTTTAATTCGTAAGTAAATAAATTTAGGCCTTACTAATGAAAGCAGTGAAAAATGACGATTTCTTACCTTGAAAGGTAAAAAAAAAACATCAATGATTTATCATTTCCGCTTATTTAAATAGAGATTTTTTAAAAACTTTTAACAGTCGCCATTTTAAAATACTTGACAGAATCGCGGCAAAATTTATGAGCATAATGTACGAGGTATTATCTTTCAAATGATGTATCACAAGCTGTCTGTTTCCATTTAAAAAAAAGATCGATGTCGTCATATCTTTGACAAATGTCTATAAAAAAACAAACGAATAACGTCAAAATGTGAGCATATATGAAACTAAATTGACGTGTCCGAGTGTTTTCCCCAGCAGTTACAGGTTAAGGCTATATTAATTTTATTCCGGACTTCTGGGCAACCCTGTATACACACATACAGCCTAACTTCTCAAAGCGGGTCATACAGAAAAAATTAAACACAAGGAAGGAAGTTCTTTTAAACATTTTTTTATCCTTTTCATTATTTTAACAAAATTAAACGTCTTTTATTTAAAAAATAAATTCTAAAAACTTTCTATTTTGCAGGACAGCCCTGGCGGAAACAGGTTACCTAGTCAACACTATAACAGGAATTGTCATCATGTTCTGCATGATATTTGCAACCATATTCGCTTATGCGCAAATGATTAAACTAGACGTGAATGATGCTGCTCATAATTCCCTGGACAACTTTTTATGCTTAATGTGCTTACCAGCATTCTTTGTTAATGGAATATTTAGTATTATTCCAGCCATTACTTACGGACAAGCCTCAACAGTGATAGATATTGTTTTTGAGGTAAGAATTATATTTTTATATTTTCCTGTCAGTTATTTGGCCCTAGTCCTAACTAACAGTTACAACAGTTTAATACAACTATTAATTTCATTAATTCTATTATCTAACAGACCAAATATATGATGCACTAGATAATAAAAAACCTTGTATTAGTATTTTTCTAGATTTAGCAAAATCCTTTGATACAGTTAGCCATTATTTACTGTTAAAAAAATTTGAAAATATTGGATCCAGAGGAAAGCAATTAAAATTAATTAAAAATTATCTGAAAAATAGACCAACTTATGTTCAAATAGATAAAGAAAAAAGCTATCCAAAAGTATTTAAGTATGGTGTTCCTCAAGGAAAAATGTTAGGACCATTATTTTTTAATATTTATACTTATTTAGTATAAATTGCTATGGACAAATTCATAGTTTTGCAGATGATACTACAATTTTTTATACCGATACAAATTGGGAAAACTTAAATAATAAAATTTAAAAATGTTTTAAAATTATAAAAAATTGGTTTGATAACAATTTGTTAACAATTAATTTTAATAAAACAAATTATATTTCTTTTACTTTAAACCTAAATAACCTACCACGAAATATGAATAGTACCTATTCAAATAAATGAAAACATTCAAATTTTTAAAGTTAATAAAATAAAATATTTAGGAATTATTTTTGACAGTAAATTAACTTGTAATTTTCACATAGAATACTTAATTAAAAAATTAAGAAGTTTACTACCGATTTTTAAAAATATTAAAAAAATTTTAAATTAAAAACAATTTCAAAATATTTTTAGAAATGCTTTAATTAATTAATATTGTTCTGAATAATTTATATAAGTAATATTTTTTACTTAAAAATTATAAATTAATAATTTTATTATAGGTAATATATTTCTTCAAAAAAGCTGCGTTTATACTATAAATTAACATTTTTACTTTAAAACTTGATTTTTAATGCATATTTATGATTTATGATTTTACATACTAAAACAAAAAATAAGATTTGCCCCTAACAAGCTCAGCTTCAGGGGATTGAAGAATAAGTTTATAGAAGACAACATAAACATATTTATTATATTGTTAAATTTTAAATAAAATTATTATTATTAGATATTATTACATTATTACTTTTCAAGACTATCTTTTAATGTTCAGAAAAATTCTGATAGTACATACATGTAACATTTCAGATTATACAGATATTAATCCAGACCCCGTTCATAATTGATGGTATGTCCAGAAGCAGTAACACCAAAGAGTTAAGGAGAAAGAAACCGGGAAGAGAATTCGTTACCTTCTTGGTAATTTGCAACGTTGCCATGTGGATCATGCAGACATTCGAGGTTAAGTCGCATGGATTGAACCAGTACCGACAGGAGTTTTATTCCAAGGAATTGTGGAGTATTGTTGGTCATATATGTTTACCCCTCATGATGTTTTATAGGTAAGTGTTTTAGAAGTGTATTGTAATGACATACAATACATAGATCATTTTAATAATATATAATTATAATTTTACTAAACTTTGTAAAAACTGTTTTTTTTTTACAATTTTTTTAACTTCTTAACATAATATTACAATCTAGGAAATTTGAGACAGGCCACCCTTTGCTAAGGAATATTATTCTGAATTGATATTATTAATTTAAATATGCATTTTTTAGATTTCATTCATCAGTCTGTATTGGAGACATTTGGAAATACGCATATATTCCTGCTGGACACTAGAATGTACCTAAAAAAATTTAACAAATGGACCTTGAATAACAAATCGACATATTTGATAACATAAATAAAATATCTCACTATTTTAATTGCATATTCAATGTTTTAATTGTATATTAACGTAAAATATATAAGTCTGGTTTTATTGAAATAAATGTTTTGAAAATGGAAAAATACCTTTGTCCTTTTTCATTCCCTGTACTAAGAAGTAGGGCGTAATTAAAGGGGAAAATAACTACCCCCCATTTCCCCTCCTGGGATTTTTGTATACAGCTCGATCTGTTTTTATTTTGAGGATTATATTTCATTCGCTATTAATTGACCGCTTAACAAATTAATAAAGTAGTTTAAAATTCAAGGATAAAAGAAAATCACTATGGTTTGAATAAGTTTAGTTTATACCCCCCCCCCCCCCCCCCCGTAGTTTCGTAAAGGCACCCTTGTACGCTATCTATAAAACTGCTCAGCTTATCTGTCTTTTATGCATTGAGAAAAATGGTCTAAGACAACAGGTTTGCTAAGACACAGTTTGTATTGTTTGAATTGTAAATTGCTAGTGTTTTTATTGGTAGTAATCAGCTCTATTAGCAGAATGGTCTTGTTGAATAATGAACTACTTTTTATACAGCAATTTTGTTAAGAAACAATTTGTATGTTCTCAATGCGACGCATTTTGTTCCCAGTAAGGCGCTTTCTCTACAATTAAGAAAGCAGAACAGCATCCCAATGAAACACACAAACGAATTGTATCCGTTAGGACCTATAATCCACAAGGCGTTGGTTTTCATACTGCTATTTTGTTAAGAAATAAATTGTCTCTTCTCAATGCGACGCATTTTGTTCCCAGTAAAGCGCTTTCTCTACAATTAAGAAAGCAGAACAGCGTCTCCAAAAACGAATTGCATCCGTTAGAACCTATAATCCACAAAGCCTTGGTGGGGGGTTTTTAGCGATCGGCAATAGCTGCGCGCCGTAGTATTATTTTTAACGTATTTGTTGCGCAGGTCACATCGTTCTTCCTATCTGAATCTGAATTTTATTGATCGTACCAATACCTGTTTCAATTAATTTATTTTTACTTTGTGTTTAAGTTTTTAAACTTTGCATGCAGCAATAGATGATTCTTATTTCGCACAACTCACCATTAGTATTGGGCTTTATAATCTATGGACGAATTTTACCATCTCAGTAAAACATGTTGCATAATAGATAATCATATGCAATGTTAAACGACAAGAACAATATTATACACTAGAAGCTACTTAAATTTTTGATAAATATACAGTACTGATTTTTAGTGGTATTATTTATCCAAACTCAGTTTGAGGACATTCCAATCATTCCATACGGCGGACCGACCTCACAACCAGGGTTGTCAGATCTTTCTTCTTCAATTCTTTAAGTTTTTTTATTAAAGATGTTTCATTTATATCAGTATTCAATTGTTAGTCAGTAACTTTCTTTGAAAGCTAGTTTGCAAATATACTTTAAACCGAGGAGTTTTGAGTGTGACAGAAAAAAATAACAAGCCATTCATTGTTATAATAATACATTCTTTAGTCCTTAAGAAAGAATATAACTGAAATCAAGACAAAATGTGTTTTCAGTGTTTAAAAACAACTAATTAACAAACCCTTGTTTCTCGTATATACTTACATTGTGCCTACAAATCCGAAAATTTTGAAGAATTGGCAACAGCATGTAATTTGTTGCGGTTTCAAGCGCCAGGATATAAGCTGAACCGGTACCCGGCCCGTCTAACGATCGATTCTGCCAGACAGAGATAGGCCAGTGACCGCCGATGGCGTGGAAGAGACGGAGATAAAATATACGTGGTTATGCCTTGATGAACGGGCCGGAGTCTGGTTGACGAGAATGAAGTTCTGGTAAAAAAATTAAAGCATTTTCTGAGCAGTGTCGTGCCGTGTCAGGTTTATTTTTCTGATTTTAGTTTTGTATATAGAATTTTTGAGTTACCTTATATTTATTATTTTAAAATAATGTTATTATATATACAGTGGGTTTATAAAGTGTAGTATGTACAAACACCTAATGTAAAACAAACTTATAAGTGTGTATACGCATTTTAATTATTTGTTTGGGACGCCTATTGTTAGGAAATTCCCACAGTTTAATGTCATTAAATTGACCTAAGAAACACTATAAGTATATGCTTTATTAACCGTAGCAAACAAATATTATTATGAATAATGTCAAGTTTTATTACAACTGCGAGTCAGAACTAATACGGTTAATAAAACCAGATTACACCCCCAACAGAACTTGATAATTATTTAGAGTATTCAGAGCAATAATAGCTATAAATCATTTTATGGTAGCATTAACTCCCATTTCCTATTGGCTAAAACACTACACAACGGTCTAGCAATTTTCGATGTCTTACAGTAGGAAAGCGCGTTGCTGTCACGTATAGTACTAAACAGTTGTATAAAGAGTATGTGAATTCTTATAAGGAATAGAAGGCTTTTTCTCAGTGTGGAATATCATTGTATACCGAGAATAAATAAAACTTTGATTTTGAATTTGATTCAGAATCAAAATGGCAAATCCTATTCTGCAGAATTTTGTTTGATTCTGTGGATAAACAAATATTATTTTTTATTTATCTAATTCGATTTCAACCATCACTTGCCGCGTTGCTCACCAGACTCTAACCCAACAACAAACCTATTTATAAAATTAAATAAAACTAGTTAACCTATTCGATCATGCATGTTAGCTCGGCCACTAAAAACTAAACGGAAACAAGCCATAAAAAAAGTTTCATTATTGTAAGGAACGTCAGTGAGCCCGCGATTCCTAAATGATGGTCCAGTAGGCTTGGCTCATGTCGATTGTGTTTTGTCACTGATGCACGGCTAGCTGTGATGGGTCTGTGTGTGCCCGGCCATATTCGACGTGATGAGAAAATGTTAGCGATTATTATTTTATTTCGTTTTGTTTGTGGTCTAATAGAGAGGCAATTTAAAAATACATTGGGTTTTATAAGATATTATCGATCGCGTATTAATGGAGTAAAATACTCATTTGGTATAGGTAATGTCTAAGACAGCTGAAGAGCGATGCATTTCTGGTTTTGAAGTGCTTAATCACCATGGAATTACCCTCTATTTAGCTTTTAAAAATTAATTTTGTCGAGAGATTTTTATTTTTATAGACGTGAGAACAGCGATGTTATTGGCATTAGTGTTTATAAGAACGAGAATACCTACACCCTTAATTTAAATTAAAAAATTCATAGATCTTGCATCTTACGCAAGTATCATAGGCGTATTGAAAATACCTACCACATACAGTGGCGAGAAGGAACCCATTATGTCACAGCACAGATTACTCCTATCTGTGCGTATGTAACGTGTTGACACAATGGAACCGCTATCACGCGTTATTATGGCGGCATGGATGCTCCGATTTAGTTTGAAATAATAATTAAATTATTATACTTAGAAATGTGTAAATTATACTTAGAAATGTGTAAATTTGATTGTTTTGTTAAAATAAAAAATATAGGATAATCTGTATATTAGTACATATTGAAGAGAGCTCAAAACCACCTTTTCAAAAATAGCGACAAAATTATTTCTTTAGCTATACACAGCCATTTACCTGCTGGTCCTTGTACTTTTTGTTCATGAAATGTCTTGTGCAATTAAACCACTCGGCTGACGCCTCGTGGTTTAACGTTGCACACGTTTCATTATAGTGTTCATATCGAACCAGTATCATTAATAACTATATTGTAAGAATATAGAACAATAATAAAGATAATCTACTTTTTATTATGTCCAAATAAAGTTATATTCAAAATTTAAATACACAGTATAATATTTAAATAGTAATAATATTTGGTCTAAATAAACATCCTGATAAAGCCGACGCCGCTTGTATGCAGCTGTGGCTTTTGGGAGATCCCGTAACATAAGAGTAGGTACTGGCCGATTCAATACTAACTACTATAACTGTTTTCTCTCCCGGTCATATCTTAATATCAACAAATATAATAATTAATAATAAATGCCCAAAACAAAACAAAACAAAACAATATTAACGGTCAGCAGATGATGTCATCGATCCTGTGCTGCTCGGATTACCGCCGTGTTATTTTGCCCGTTGCCGGTCGACTAAGCTCTACCGTGACGCGTCACGCGTGACGCTCGTTCATTTTTCATGAAATGTACCCGTATATACGCAACCAGAAGTATTTTCAATACTAAAAGCTAACATCCATATTATTAACGTTGTTGACTGTTGAAGCTTCTGTTGACTCACATAAATAATTATTTAACCATAGTAGAAAAAAATAAATGAATATATGCGGAAACGCTCTCTGATGCATTACCAACTGTATCAAGTAAATTAGATGCCGGAAGGAAATGCGTGGGGGGCAATTATTGTTATTGGGGGGCATCGGATAAAATCAGTGTGCGGACTAATACCAACTGGACATATAGCTAATATTTCATCGTATTAAGTATTCAATAGAAGTTTCTTAAATTTTTTATAGTAGGTAGATATGCCACAACATATTTCTTTCGACTTTGTAAATAAACGTAATAGCAGCTTCAGAGTCCTTTGTAAGAATAAAAATTAGAAATTAGAAATGTTTTACTTATAAAAATATGTTATCTTCTCCTTGAATGTACAGGGTTATTCATTATAAATGGACCGCCCCCTTAACTTTGTTATTTCTAAAGATAGAGAGCTGATTTTTTTACCAAATTGTAGGAAATCTTTTTAATTTTTTTATGATTTATAAAAATATTATACAGGGTGTTCCAAAAACGCGTATCAGAACAAACTTATAGTTTTTTTAATGAAACACCCTGTATATTATTACAGATTCGGATTCTACTTCAAATTCTGAGCAGATTTTATATAATATACCCTTTACCTAAGTTCAACTATTTCCGAGCTAGAAACAATTAAATATCGACTAAAATATTATTTATTTACTTAGTGGTAATTGAATAATTGATGGATCTGCAAAATTAACTTCTCTTAGAGAGAAGAATAAATACCCATATTACCTGCAATAGAGAGACAAAAACAAATTTATAGAAGATGTATCGAAGAAAATGGAGAACATGTTGAACATCTACTTTAATGACTTTAAATTAAATTTGTTTTTATTGTTATGTTAGTTTAGTTTTTAGTTGAACATTTTTTACCGTTACTTTTGAGAATAATATAGTCTCAGTAAAAACTTGGTGGTATTCATTTTTGTTATACCTTATATACTATTTCATATGGATATTTATTCTTCTCTCTAAGAGAAGTTAATTTTGCAGATCCATCAATTATTCAATTACCACTAAGTAAATAAATAATATTTTAGTCGATATTTAATTGTTTCTAGCTCGGAAACAGTTGAACTTAGGTAAAGGGTATATTATATAAAATCTGCTGAGAATTTGAAGTAGAATCCGAATCTGTAATAATATACAGGGTGTTTCAATAAAAAAACTATAAGTTTGTTCTGATACGCGTTTTTGGAACACCCTGTATAATATTTTTATAAATCATAAAAAAATTAAAAAGATTTCCTACAATTTGGTAAAAAAATCAGAAATTCTCTTTTTATCAATAAAATATATAATTTATACAATTTGTTAAAACTTGGACAGATTTACCATTGTCCCAATAAGGGAGATATGGCTGAGTGCCTAGGGTGCGACACGTGACAATTCAAACGAACACTATGGGGCCCCCAATTCATTTTTCGGTCAAAATTGGGCTGAAATCAGTCGCGCAAATAAGCATTAGTTTGTGGATTCGCTCAAAGGCAAATAGTGCGGATTCGATTAGACTCTTGATTTAACCTAGCGAGTGTAAAATAATCATCGAGTATATAGGAAATAAAGATACGTATCATTTTCATATAACTATAATTAATATACGAAATTGACAGTTATTTGTGTGGTGTGGTGAACTCTGAAATATTTATATAAAAATATTTAGGGGCAATTTTACGCTGTACCTGTTAATTTTAAGGTAAGTAATTTTTAATTATTTTTATGCCGAATATTAGTTTTCCTATTAATTTTTCTAGAATTAAATAAGGTCACCTGGAACTTAAGCAAGTTTCTATAAGTTCACCATTTAAACTGTTGGGATAGGACCCCAAAAATCAGACCAAATAAAATGAATAATTTTTATTGTAGCGAGATGTCTCAGCCACACTTAAATACCTCAATGGGTTAATCTTCGAATAATCCGTAGGTTCTGTATTCATCAAATTCTTCTCTCCCAGTCAGAATATCTTTCCATGTGATGGCAATAACTTCCTGTCCTCGGAGAAGCGCCGAGCCATGCGAATAGCTTTTCTTCCTGAAAGGGGTACTCCCACACACTGGCCTCACTAGGGTTTAATCTCGGGGGGAAGGGGGGTAGACAGGTGCCACAGAAACGGAAGTGCCACAGGCGAAAAAGTCTTGGACCACTCCCAAATTTTGCTAAAATTGGTCAATAATTTAATTTTAATGAATTATGAATTATTATACTACTACTATAATATAATAAAAGCATATTAAGTGTAACAGGTCAATTACAGGCGGATTACCCCGCAACTTTTTTTTAAAGTTACCATAGTGATAAGGAGGTTAATTTAAGCATTAATTTATGACACAAACTGGCTCTGGGGAGGGGGGGGGGTGTATTGTCCCCCAGTACCCCTCTTATCTACGTGCATGTGGTCTCCCCAGAGCCTCATACGTCCCTAGAAAGTGCAGCAGTGTTCCCTCCTCTTTCTGACACCCAGGACAAATTGGGTCCTCCTCCACGCCAATCAACGTCCTATGGTTCCTCAGTCGACAGTGTCCAGTCCAGAATGTGACAGAAGAAAGCCCAAATAATATATATTACAGAAAACAAATACTCCTGCACTGGTTTCACACATTTAACAAACAAGAACATATACAGACCCAAAAACGTAAATTCTATTAACAGACCTTTCATCTGTAAAATCTGGCGCCTGCCCGCCATCCACTCCCGACCTAAAACCCTGTGATCTTCGGAGCATGAAGTGTTTCCGATAACCCGGAAAATTGTCCCCGAAAGGTGGATAAAGGCGGTTGCTCCGATCGTCCGCTCTGACAGACAGGAAAAGCGATACTTTGCGCCATTTTCCGATGGTTGGCGATTGTTTTTTTTCCTTGTCGTCTCGCCTTTGGGAATATAGTATTTATGTGGAGCGATTCCTTGGTTCACTGATTCAGTTATAAATAGGTTAGTCTTTGTGAGTGAGGGGCGAAAACCCCAGTTAGTAGAGTGGAAGGTATTATATATGGGCCTTGTGTAATATTTTAATTTGATGGATGGTGCAAAATATAATGAGGATTTGTTCGCTATCATTTCTTGACTAGTGCAAGAAGTTAGTATTTAAATAGTGTGGAATTTAGCGGCGAGATAAATGCTGTTTGTTGTGGGCTATGCCTACAAGGCTTATATAATCGCTAAAATACAATTAAAATAGCTTACTGTAATTCTGCGAAATGTTTCTTAATTAGAACCGTTTTTAACACGCATTTATTAGCTTCACCTGTATGTTTGTTTGTATGTATATTTGTAACCGACTTCTTTGAACCCAATTTTGACCCACTTTAAACGGTCAGATATAATTTAAATTTTGTAGACTTATTAAGAACCGCTGACAATACAATAATCTACACGCAAAAAATTTTCCTGTCAAATTTTGACAGCTGTCAGGTATAAAACGAAGAAGCGATTTTGACGAAACAAATTATGGGGTCATATAGTATTCGATGCGGAGACTTCGGGAAAAATAAGCAAAAAATGCTCCTGTCAAAATGACAGCTGTCAATATGTCAAATCGTTTAAAAAAATAATATTAATGAAAAAACGATAAGGTCGTATGTATATTGACGGTGGAAAGTAGAAAAAAATACGCAAAAAATTCTCTTGTCAAAATTTGACACCTGTCAAAATGTCAGAATTATTACAATAACCGATAGTAATGAAACAAAGGTGGGGTCATATAGATATTGTCGCTAAGAATAGAGAAAAATTAATAAAAAAATTCTACCCGTCAAAATAAAATTTTAACAATATTGTTTTTTTTTATTTTGAAATTCTTTTCGTTTGTTCGGGTTTGTATGTATGTTTGTTTGTAACCGACTTCTTTGAACCTGATTTTGACCCACTTTAAACGGTCAGATTTATGTAGACTTATTAAGAACCGCTGACAATACAATAATTTACACGCAAAAAATTTTCTTGTCAAATTTTGACAGCTGTCAGGTATAAAACGAAGAAGCGATTTTGACGAAACAAATTATGGGGTCATATAGTATTCGATGCGGAGACTTCGGGAAAAATAAGCAAAAAATTCTCCTGTCAAAATTTGACAGCTGTCAATATGTCAAATCGTTTAAAAAATAATATTAAGGTTGAATTCTCAACGTCATTCAATCTATTGCCAACCTATAACCTATTTTGCGTTGATTTTTTGAGTTTATTATTTTAATAACTAATATTTAAAGAAAATCAATATCGTCGGTACATTATTTAGGTAGTATCTGATATATTACAAAAATATCAATTTATTTCATTGCTAATTTTGGGAGAATTGTATAGTGAAAGAACAATGAGTGACAATGACATAATAATGTTAAAAAAAATCTTACCCGATATTTTTCGCTATGAAATTCCTTGATAGTTATTAAATATGTCAATTATTACCTAGAGAATATCAAGTCGATACTAATTTTCTTTAAATTTTGTATCAAAGCTAGAAAACATAAATAAATCTACGCGAAATAGGTTAAAGGTTGGCAAGCATGTTGATACTCCTACCTTAATGAAAAAACGATAAGGTCGTATGTATATTAACGGTGGAAAGTAGAAAAAAATACGAAAAAAATTCTCTTGTCAAAATTTGACACCTGTCAATATGTCAGAATTATTACAATAACCGATAGTAATGAAACAAAGGTGGGGTCATATAGATATTGTCGCTAAGAATAGAGAAAAATTAATTAAAAAATTCTACCCGTCAAAATAAAATTTTAACAATATTGTTTTTTTTAATTTTGAAATTATTTTCGTTTGTTCGGGTTTGTATGTATGTTTGTTTGTAACCGACTTCTTTGAACCCGATTTTGACCCACTTTAAACGGTCAGATTTAATTTAAATTTTGTAAACTTATTAAGAACCGCTGACAATACAATAATCTACACGCAAAAAATTTTCCTGTCAAATTTTGACAGCGGTCAGGTATAAAACGAAGAAGCGATTTTGACAAAACAAATTATGGGGTCATATAGTATTCGATGCGGAGACTTCGGGAAAAATAAGCAAAAAATTCTCCTGTCAAAATTTGACAGCTATCAATATGTCAAAAATCGTTTAAAAAAATAATATTAATGAAAAAACGATAAGGTCGTATGTATATTGACGGTGGAAAGTAGAAAAAAATACGCAAAAAATTCTCTTGTCAAAATTTGACACCTGTCAATATGTCCGAATTATTACAATAACCGATAGTAATGAAACAAAGGTGGGGTCATATAAAGTTGCCACAGTGGATCTTTGCCCGTGCGTCATCAATCAACGATCAGGACTCGACGTGGTTAATAACTCTGCATCCTTGTTTATTACAGTAACAAGTTTGAATAAAAGCATAAAAGAACGTCTCCAAAATTCCGCAATAATATAACGTGCTAGACAAGGATAAAACTATAAACGTCAGTTAATTACTTTCTTTATTTGTTTAGTTGACAACCGTTGTATTTTAGAACGTCATTGTCAACCTTATTTTGATCTGCCAATCTAATTCATATTTTGTAAATCTGTGTGCCTTAGAACTGTTCCTGTTTCTAAAAATAGTTCTTTTTAGAGGTAATTATACCCACCATCTGTTTTGGCGGTAAGTATTTATGGATTTTTATAATAACTAATTTATTTATTTTAAATATTCTAACCGTGAAAGTTCTTTGAAACGTTTACGGCAGTGGCTAAATTCCCTTAAATGAAAGGATGTTAAAAATTTGACTTTTGCGATTTTAATAGTCAATAAAACACCAAACTTTTGTAGATTTTAAGCTTTAAAAATAGTATTAAATGTATAAACATTTGTTTGTCAATTTCTTTTAGATAATAGAGAATGCCGGGCAAAACTTAAAATAAATAATAATTTTTCGTGATATTATGTAGGTACGTCAAACGTTAGGCAGGCACGTCCATTTTATGAACTTAACTTAGTTTTGACTTTTTTCGTCTCGTAATTTTGATTTGATTCATACGATTTTGATGACGTAAAAGTGTTGACGCACGGGAAAAGAACCACTGTGGCGACTTTAGATATTGTCGCTAAGAATAGAGAAAAATTAATAAAAAAATTCTACCCGTCAAAATAAAATTTTAACAATATTGTTTTTTTTTTTTTTGAAATTCTTTTCGTTTGTTCGGGTTTGTATGTATGTTTGTTTGTAACCGACCTCTTTGAACCCGATTTTGACCCACTTTAAACGGTCAGATTTAATTTAAATTTTGTAGACTTATCAAGAACCGCTAACAATACAATAATCTACTAATCTAGCTCGATCTACTCAAAAAAAAATTCTGAACAATAACTAAAACTAAAAAATGAAAAATTAATAGAGTTTGAAAAAGCTTAAAACACACGCTTTAATAATTAATCAAACTAAAAAGCGGAAAATAAATATAGATTAAAATAATTCTTGAAATTCTTAATATAGGCAGAAAATAATAATAAACGATAAACATTAGTATTATTGTGAAAAAGCGTCGGGCGCTTTGTGCTATATTTTTCGTATATCGAGCACACCACGCTTTTTTCACAATAATGCTAATGATTATCGTTCATTATTATTTTCTGCCTACATTAAGAATTTAAAGAATAATTTTAAACTATATTTATTTTTAGCTTTTTAGACTCATTGATTATTAAAGCGTGTTTTTTAGTTTTTTTAAACTATATTTATTAATCATAACACTGTATGTGCATAGCACGTTTTTGAAGTAATACAAGACCACGGAGATAGAAAATCAATATCGATATTTGCGATTTTTACCGGAACAGATCACAAATTGGTACTTCCCTACCTTTGACTAAGACGTACAGGTGTTATCACCGGTTTGCTAATAGGATTAAATAAATGTTTGTTACGAAATCCGACTGGCTCCAAATTACATATCACCCATTCAGTTCGTTACACAGGTACAGATCCTATTGAAGTTCGTCAGTTAAGTGAACTGAAGTTTACAAATTATTACCGCCTTTATTGAAATAAATGCGTTGGGTAATTTCGACAGTCTCACTTAAGTAATCGTGAAAATAATGCCTAACCATGCGGAGAAAATACGAAAAATATTTTTCATAACTGGATTAAATTTTCTTTTACCCTAAACCAGAGGCTTGCAGAACGGCAATACATGCATAATGCCAAAACGGTTAATGGTCTTTTAATAATTATTACATAAAAGACGCGTTTTAATTTCATTGTTATAGTTTATTGTATATTAGTAAATGTATATTGTATATAGTAGATTCTGATCTAGAATATATCTGATATAAGACTTCAATGTTTGTGAGAATTGTGAGAAATCCTTTGAGCCATACTATTAAAGATCAATTATATTAATTTTTGGAAATTAACAAATTGATTTCACCTAATCAATTTGGATTTCGAGAAAAATTAGGAACAGAGAATGCAATCTTTAATGTTACTCATTTTATATCAAAATATTTAGATGAAGGTAAAAAAGTTATTGGAATATTCTTAGATTTGCAAAAAGCATTTGATACAGTATCACACAATAAACTGTTATCTAAACTAGAATCTTATGGAGTTAGAGCTATCGCATATAATTTATTTAAAAGTTACTTATCAGATAGAGAATAGAAAGTAAAAATAGATAATTTCAGTAGTAAAAAACTACTTTAATTTGTGGTGTTCCTCAGGGTAGGTACTAGTTTGGGACCAATTTTATTCTTACTTTATATTAATGATATATTAAAATCAGAGTTAAATGAAAAAAACATTTTCATATGCAGATGTATTAATAATACCAGCTAATACTTGCAATGAATGCATTTTAAATTCAGAACTAGACATTTCAATAATAAAAAATAATTTGAGTTATGACCTATTAAACTTAAATTTAACTAAAACAAAATTTATGACTTTTTCTTGTTATAAAGATAATCAAACGAATAGTTTAAAAGAAATTAAAATTCATGATTTAAATTGTTGAGAAATATTAGATATAGTTAGAATTAATTATGCTAACTGTTCTTGCAAAAATAAAATTAAAAACGTTGAATTTATAAAATATTTAGGAATATTGATTGACCAAAATTTAATATGGGATCATCAAATTAGTACTCTTACAAAAAAATTAGGAAACACTTTATGTAAATTTAGACTTTTAAAAAATATTGTGAATCAAAAACTTTGTTTAATGTTTTATTATGCACTTTTTCAATAAATTCTTTCCTACGGTATAATTGGTTGGGGAAGTGCATACGACTTGAATTTGAAACCGCTTATAACAATACAAAAATATGTTTTAAAAATAATATTTAATAAACATATATTGTTTCCTGCAAAAATACTTTTTGTTAATAATAATATTCTAAGTTTAAAACAACTTTATTAAAAAACTTCCATTTTATATACCTATGTATATATAAAAATAAAAATTTATTACATAACATTACTCATATATACCAAACAAGACAAAACCAAATCTATGTTTATGTTATGATAATTTTAATTTAACACTTTAAAAAAATAATGCTTTATTTGTTGGCATCAAAATTTTTAATATATTACCTACTAATTTGAAAACTTAACTTAAGAGTTCTTTGACATTTAAAAGAAAATTATAATCATGGATTATGCAAAATTGTATAAAGGTAAGCCAACTTAGATATATATAGATAATATAATAATAATACTAAATATTACAATTTTTCTATTATAATTTCTCCCTTATTTATAATTTTTCTTTTTTTTTTGGTTAAATATTTTTGAATTACTTACTTATATTTATGATTTAAGTATTTAAAATTAATAATATAAATGGGTATATATTTTTTCATTACAAAATCGGACAGATTTGTTAATCTATGGTTTTGTAATGATGCTTTCATTGGATTTATTTTTATTAAAAAAACAATGTTATTGATTTTTAATATTATTATAAAAAAAAACCTGCAAATAAATAAATAAATAAATACTTTATCAAAAGCCTCTGCTACATCAAGAAATACTGCAGAACAAACTATTATTTCCTCTAATGATTTTAAAATTATATCTGTGATCCTGTGGACCTGATCTATAGTTGAGTGATTCTCTCTGAAGCCAAACTAATGGACTGGAATCATCTTTTACCTGTATAAGGTAATGAAGTAAAAAATGGAAAGAAGATTTTTTTATTCTAGAATAAGAATAAATGTTTTTTATTCCATTATCTCTCTAATGAGCTGGACTTAAAGCTTTTAAATTACTTTACCAATAAGTTTTTCAGTATGATCAAATATAATAACCCATTTCTCAACTAGCTATATGTATACAATTATTGTTGAATAATGTACTCTAAGGACGTCTTTATATAAAAAACTTAGCCCATCTATTCACGAAGCGATATCTGTCATTTTACCGAGTTGTAAAAGTCCCATTTCCTTTTTAAAATCGAGTTTTTCACCCCCTTGTGAAATTTTTAGGCGTAATATTCGCGATACCGAAATTTTTCACTCGGGTTATATTGTGCCGTCGCGTCGGTATGAAAACGGTGAAATTAAATTTAATATCAAATATTACTTGTTGACTTTAGTCAAATATTTCACGATTTGAATGCAAAAGTAGGATGTGAGATGCAGCACTGTTATTTTTTGCAAATTCGTCGGAATAAGGAGTTAAAATGTAATATTAGATTTGTGTAAACAGCATATTTTCATACCATTGTGAAAATAAAACATTTTTGTCATTTACATCACACTCCGTGTTGAATTTTTCCATAATACCTCTTTTCACACTACATCAGAGTATTTATGCTGAGTTTCAAGACCGCAGATAGGGTTAACTTTTTCTTAAGACAGAGTGTTTCGACAGCAGACGACATTTGACATTAACAGCTGATCTGGTTTCGTCGTTAAAGTTCCTAGATCAGCAGTGGGTCGTAGCAAGCTCACGGGTCAGGTTGTATCATATTATTTTCTTCCGATTTTGGTGTTTTTTAAATGTTTCTGTGTCTGTTTTCTGGGTAATGTGTGTTTTAAACATTTTACTTTTGGATTTTATTATTTCAGGGACATATTTTTTTGATGTTTGTTATTTAAGTTAAATAGTGAGTACAAACGCCATTTTGGTTAACTCATCTATTATCATCAAATCAATAAAGTGCCTGGTTAAACCATTTCCTTATCGTTATATACAGGATGTTTCATAACTAAGGGGCAAATGCAAATACATCAACTGGTGATAGTAGACTTGAAAACGTGTCATTTATGCTAAAGAACGCACGGTTAATTTTCAATAAATATGTTTCGTTGAGAAAGGTGTAAGTCAATATAATAAACTAGTGGTGTTTATGTGGATAAAAGCACATACAGGGCTTGTTTATAATGAAGCTGTAGATCAACTAGCCAAAGACGCTATTATTAGTGGCTCACCAATGAACTACTCTATTGGAATACCAGATTCTTATCTTATTTGCAAATCTAGAACATTAGAACAATGGCAACATGTATGGAGTAGATACATAAGAGTCAATAAAACAAGATTTTCACAGATCCACCCGGACATTCCTATAAAATACTGGCACTCCACTCTTAACGTTTCGAGGAGATACATAACCACTTTAATTAGGCTTAAATTTGGAGTCTTTTTTACACATCATTTTTTAATTCCATAAAAGCTCCATTAAGGTCCTTCACCATTTCCTCTTTTGCTAAAACCATCAGCACTACTAAATATATCTTCTGTCTCCTGATGATGAACGTTTCTACGTTCGAAACATGTAGATACCCTTAAAAAATTGTATTCTATTAAATTTTGTGGAGAAAGACTTTTAGTTTTTTCTTTCTTTCCCACACTTTTAACTCCACTTTAAGCATGGACTACTTCTTCAAATTTATAGGAAATGTTACAGTAACCTAACTTAGTTTTGTTCAATAGATATAGATAATTTAGTAGCCTGCATTCTCGTAGAAAAAAGTTTTTCTTTATTTTTGAAGACCCTGTATAAGTTATATTTAATAGTCGACAATTATTTTTCACCACCTCAATACGGGGAATCCCGGTTTGATAAATTTTAAAGTTTGCCAAATATTTTCAGTTTCCTTATTCGCCCTTGGCGTCGCTAAAATCGTTTTTGGTTTCCAAGTTAAGAACTTGCCAGAAGCCATTAATATTGACCCTAAAAGTTAATCACAAATAAAAACGGGAACCGTCCCCTTTACTACACTACACTAATATTGAAAAATTCTTTCGTTAATAGAGTTATAAATTAAATTAGGGGCCTCGAGCGACATCTACGGTTTCCATTTCCTTTTAGTGAAACCACGTTGGTCGGTAGGTTTTCTGGTAAATAAGAAATATCGTTACGGTCATTTCTATAGAGACGATACTAATAATTTACCTAACTAAAAACTAAAGTTGACTAAAGAAAAAAGAAAAGCACAAAGTATTTTTCCACAAGTTTATTAGAATAACTAGGCGAACCTAGAATAATTCGACATGTTTCGAGTATAGAGAAACTCATCATCAGGAAAACAAAGTAAATAGTACAATGCTGATGTTGTTAGCAATATAGAAAATAATAAGTGGGATTGAGCCGTAATGGAGCTTTCAATGGTACATGTACACGAGGTGTAAAATATGAATAGTCAGAAGACCGACAAGAGTTCAGCATACTGGAAAGTCAAGGGGTAGTGAAAAGGCCCTGTCTTGGGCAGAACAATGAACGGATCAAAAGATAATTAGAGGGTTTTAACAGACTTTGTCAAAATCATTTAGGTATAAGTAGTGCATTGAGGGAAAGAAAAATCTTAAGTTTCAATAAACTTTGTCGGAGACATGTAAAAAGTAGTGAAATGAGATGGAAAGAAAAAAAATGGTTTTAGTAAAAGTCAAAGCATCTGTAAAAGATAAAAAGGAAATGTAGCGAATAAAATTTAATAAAATGAGGTAGATTGGCTTACCATTTAGCTTGAAGTAAAATGCTGTTGGGGTACCAGGCTTGCTACGGCCCAGTTAACCCGGCAGGAGTGAAATTAGGGGAGAGCAAGGCAATATGACATACTATCTTTTGAAAATCAATTTTTACTAAACCAAAAGGTATATTAAGTTTTATTCTTTTCTTTTCATATGGCCTCTTAACGTTTTAAGTGAATTAAAATATTTTACTTGTAAGAATTGCAATATTTAGGAAAAATTTCAAAAAATAACAAGCATTACAAAAACCATTTAACCTTATAGGGTAACGCAAATTGACATACCAAATTTTTTCCTTAAAGGCATAATGACATGGTTGTATGAAATTAACTGTCCAGTGAGTAAAACAAAAAAAATAACAATGTAAGTGTAAAATGTAGGTTCTACTTATATTTTAAGTTTGTTTTACATTAACGAAATTAAAAAAAAATATTGAAACAAAATATGAATAAATTAAGAACGACATAGTGCTATACAGGCAAAACGACACACTGCTATGTCATTTTGCCCAATGTGCAATATAAAGAATAAATAGATTTTCTGGGTTATAATTTTATTCAATCACTTAAATGTTAGTGTAATATTAAAACTAAAGGGCTAATAGTTGTGGGTTAACACTAAAACATTGGCAGCGACCTTATATATTTTACCCAAAAATATTTCAACGATCACTTACCTTGATATTTTACATAGAAAAATACACAAACTCTCTAGAAAACAACAAACGATCGACTATGTTATTTTATTACGGCTGACGATCTTAGCGGTATTAAGATGGGTTTGTAGTAGAGAACTCAACACGAATGTAATCGAACTGGGCCGAAAACAGGTAATATGTCATTTTGCCTGCTATGTCATTATGCCTTGCTCTCCCCTATACATCACATTGTGTGCAAAATTAATAATTTTAAAAGATTTTAAAAAACAATTTTAATTTTACTAGAACATCTTAGAAAAAGTAACTTTTTCTCTGTTAAAAAAGTTCAACTGCAAGCAGCACGTGTCAGAAGGGAGATGAACTTGACATTGTAAAAGGGAACAAGTAACAAGTAACAAGTAACAAGTAACAAGTAACAAGTAACAAGTAACAAGTAACAAGTAACAAGTAACAAGTAACAAGTGACAAGTGACAAGTGACAAGTGTTTTAGCGGTTAAATTAAAAAACCTTCAAGTATAAATGGCACAGTAAATATTATTAAAAACCTTTGTGCAATCCAACGTAAGTCTTCTTCCACTGCTAGATTTTAAATAGTATGCAAGCCAATGAATTACAATAATAATGTGGTTCTTTATATCAATTTATTTTTTTATCTCGGATCAAAATTTCCGGCAAATTCGCCACCTTTTGCTTCCTCTTCGAGACAAAATCTAATTTTCCTTTCCCACTTTGTCAATAAACGCATTTTAGGGCTCTTCGATTTCTAAGATTGCTTGTGGAATTACCCAGTTTTAGCACGTTTTACGATATAGAAACGGTCATTGACTACGTAGCCCTATGGAATGAACTTACGTAAAATAGTGGCTAGAAATAAGATTTAAATTTTAGCTTGTTTCGTGCCGTATCCAGGGGGGGGGGGCACTGCGCCCCCCCAACCCTTTTATCATAATCATCATCATCATAATCTTTATTTGTCCTTATAAATTACCCATAGGGTGTAGAACATGTCAAATTTAGAAAGTACATACAAGAATGGTAAAATGTTAAAAATATAAAACACAATACACAGCAGCACAGTACAGCATACACAATATTACATAGAGTATAAAGGTAAAATTGAATGATAGTGATGAAAGTGTATCAAACACCTTCAGTACATCCAGAAAAGAAAAAAAAAAAAAAAAAAAAGAATTAAACAAACTGAAACAAATAATATAATGTTGGTACCTAGCTTAATGTATCCTGAAAAAATTCCTCCACTGCATAGTAGGCCTTTTCGACAAGAAGTACTTTAAGTTTAAGTTTAAATTTATGTAAAGAAAGCTGGCGCAATCTTCCTGGAAGTTTATTAAAGATTTTAATAATTGAACAGTGAACATTTTTTTGAATGTATGAAAGATTAGTTCTATTGTAGACCAAATCAGCCCTATTCCTGGTATCATAGGAATGTGATCTTGTTTGGTCAGAAAATAACTCCTCATAATGCTTTACAAAAACCGCCGCCTCCAAAATGTAAGTAGAAACGACTGTAAGAATACCAAGGTCTCTAAAAAGTTGCCTACAAGACTCCCGTTGTCCCAAGCCAAGCATGTTTCTGACACACCGCTTCTGCACAATCAGAACCCTACCAATCTCAGAGCCGCCCCCCCAGAGCACGATCCCATATCTAATCCTGGAATGTATGTGAGCGTGATACGCAATCAGGTGGAATTATCAACGTCATTCAATTTATTGCCAACCTATAACCTATTTCGCCTTGTTTTTCTTAGTTTATTATTTTATTAACTAAGATTTAAATAAAATCAATATCGTCTGCACATTATTTAGGTAATATCTGATAATATTACAAAAATATCAATTTATTTCATTGCTAATTTTGGGAGAATTGTATAGTGAAAGAACAATGACATAATAATGTAAAAAAAATCTTAACCGATATTTTTCGATATACAATTCTCCTTAAATAACTTGTGAAATTCGTTGATATTTATTTAATATGTCAATTATTACCTATAGAATATGAAGACGATATTGATTTTATTTAAATGTTGTGTAAAAGCTAGAAAAAATAAATAAATCTACGCGAAATAGGTTATAGGTTGGCAAGCATATTGATACTGCCACCTTAAGTTTGTATACCTAGTATTTCCTCTGTGAATCCCCAATAATTACTTATTAATATAATCGGTAACCATAACGTGATTTTCTTATATTATATACCATAACCATTGTGTCGTAATATAAAATGTATTCAATACATAGATAGGCGATGTCTCAATCGCCGAATAGGTAATGTAGATACACCTATAAAAGCACAATGGCCAAAATGGACACAATAACAACTATTATGGCCATGAAGTTGTCCCAACGACCAATTGTACTAAAATCAAATGAGGGAATTTCGTTCCCGTTACGTTTATTTGGCGATTCCAACATATTTGGAGAATACGGGAAGTTTCGGTAAAGACAGGAAATGGAGAAACAAAACCCCATGATAATATACATTATTTAATAACGATTTAAAGTTGTATTCTTGTTGCAAATATAGGAAATTGTATAGAAATGAAATTGTTATTTTAAGGATAATTTTTTGACTTGTTAAGCTCAAATTAAATATTTCTACGTATGGTAGGTATAATAGTAAATCAGTAGCACAATTATCTCTCTAGTTATCAGCTCTTATAGTAGCATTAATGTCTTATTATACAATTTTTAACAACGTTGTTCAATATTTATATTTTACCCCCTCATTTTATCCGAAAGATTAGGCGAATTTTTGTGATCCTTTTTATACGACAAACCTTCAAACAAAATACAAAACAAGCAAAAGTGAAATCCACGTATAAAATCAAAACTCGACGTACATAAAACAACCAAAAACCACCCTTCTAGTCGGCGGTGGTGCGAAAGCTTTCTCGTCGTTACTCCTTTGTTTTTCTCCGCCGATAATGTTGCTCCCTGCAATACCGTCTGACACCTCGCTCTGCTGCCTTAACAATGGCCCGCGACAGCCCAGTTATCGGCCACCGTGTTGCATTTGTTTTAGGGGTTGATGGGGGAATGAGGAGAGGGTGGGAACCTCAATGTAATCTGTTTGAATATTGTATTTGTCGTGGCGCTTGTAGGCTGTGTGGTAGTGAGTCTTGTATGGACGGAAATGTTGGAAAAGAGAGGGTTAATTGCTCCTAGGATTTAATTCTGCTCTATAATCTCTACCTCTGGTGCTTGGATGGATCGTTAATATAAATTAACAACAGAAACAGAATGAGTCTCAAAACCGATCCTTGTGGAACAGTAATGCTAATATTTTATGGGCGTAGAGGAATATACGATCCGTTCAAATTATTTATGTATGTTTTTATGTATTACTGCGGAGTTAGTGTGAAGTCCTTTAGGAAACAAGTTGCGGTCAGTTTATTCTCGATGCTTTAACTTTTGGGAACATAATTCATGATTTTTATTTTAATGAGTTCGTTACATAACTCGTAGAATTACCTCGACTCGGTCTACGAACTCGTCGCGGCAATATATCCCTCTTGTGACTGTAATAAATGCATATGTCGTAGGCTAATTATAAATTCAGTCGTTTTATAAAACGCCTAGTCGTTTTATAAATGACTAGGTATATTGTAAAATGAAGAATAAATACTAAATTTTTAAAATTCGACTGAAATTTTTAGACATTTCATAAAACGCCGAATTGCTCTCAGGCTCATTGTAAACGGTTCTTCAATCTCGTTTGTTTTAGTATATGACTGATTATAACTAGTCGTTTTGTAAAAGACTGGAAAGTATTTAGGCATTTTATAAAACACCGATTTATTTAAGAATTAATTCATTTAAAACCCTTCAAAATACCAACCAAAAGTTGAAACCTCTATTTCTGGGTCATAATATTGCGGTTGAAGTACCTACATTGGATGGGGGAACACTAGACCTTAAAAATATATTGGGAACTATCGTAGAAATAAAAAATGGATTATATCAAATTGGTACTAAGCACGGAATTTTAAATCGATGGTTTTCAAAAGACGAAATCATTGGCATTGTAATGAATATCCCGAATCAATTGAGACTTTGGAAGGAAAAATTATTTCTTTGAGAGAAGCTTTAACAATTTTTTCTCGATTTGGAGGGCAGGGACTCAATAAGTGTTTCTGCAAAGCAAGCAAAACGCAGTGCCACACAAATTAGTGTTTTTGTTTTAAGGCTCACTTGAAATGCAATAGTAAATGTTTAATTCAAGCCGACCGTGTTCAAATAAGTAAAATAATATTACTTTTAAATTATGTTAGATTACATTATGTAAAACCTAAATGTACGTAGCGAATGTCGGAACATGTGTTGTAAGAGTTACCCATTAATTTCTTTTATGATGTTATGACAAAAATAAACTGTCCAAATTACTATTTATTTGTTTGAAATATTATACTATCAAGCAACAATATAAATCGGTGTTTTATAAAATGCCTAAGTACTTTCCAGTCTTTTAGAAAACGACTAGTTATAATCAGTCATATCCTAAAATAAACGAGATTGAAGAACCGTTTACAATAAGCCTGAGAGCAGTTCGGCGTTTTATGAAACGCCTAAAAAGTTCAGTCGAATTGTAAAAATTCAGTGTTTATTCTTCATTTTACAATCAACCTAGTCATTTATAAAACGCCTTATAAAACGACTAGGCGTTTTATAAAACGACTGAATTTATAATTAGCCTACGATACATATACCGCACTGCATCGCACCTTAATGTAAATAACTATTTTAATTAACTCTACACTAGGTACTCTACAGACAACTGTAGTAGGTAAGTCTATTTTACTGTCGTCCAAGCCTGAACACTTTAATAATAGCCTGTTCCCCAGATTTCATAATAAGGCTTTAGAACTGATACACGCCTATTATTGTTATCATTGCTCATATGTCGATGTCGATAGAGTTAGGCGACAGTTGGTGACATGGGTAATTACATTGTTTTATAAAGTTTATATAAATTTTGTAATGTTTTAATAACTCGGCTTTTACAGCCGTCCAGAGTTCGGAACTTTAAAAAAGTGAAAGTTGGTATATGGTACGTACAGTGTGTCCCCGGCGGCAGTCCGGCGGATGGACCCAACTATACTTGTAACTTTCCTATTTTGCATTTAAAGAGACAAAGTTTTTCTTCATAAAAAGTTTTATTATTCCATAAAATATGTCTATAGCCTCATTTACGAGGCGCGCACTTGAAATAACTAATAGGGGGTGATTCTTTCACTTGGTTTCATTATGGAACTCGTGAAGAACCTGATGGACCTTTGCATTTAAAGTCTTATCGGCTTGTTATGATAAAGAGAGTGCCCTATACAGGGTGTTCCGAAATTAGCTAACAATATTTCAAGGGGATAAAGTACATTCAAAAATAAGACTAAAATCCTATATTAATATACCTTCAAAAACGCTTCGCTATGGGGCTAGAGCCCCCCGAATTGGAGCTATGACAAGCAGTTTTTTTACAATATCTCAGAAACCGATTAGGGTATCAAAACAAAATTTGATACATGTTTTACCCATAGCTAGACACAATAAATGGTTTAATTAGCTTAACTGTATTTCTTCCAGTGGCGTCCCACTGGGTAGGTAGTTGGGAGAATATTGCCCTAAGTTTTTTATTTGTAGGATTTTTAAACTTTATTTGAAAGTTTTAGAAGCCTTGAAGTATTTTGTTGAAAAAAGGTACTCTTGTTTCATTGCGGTAGGATGCACCATTTTCCAGTAAAATCGATTTTTAAATTTTCGGTTTTTTGAAATCCGGTGAAATTTCTAAGGTTTGTTTGCATATCTCAGCAAATACTTAATATTAACCAATGGAAATATTAAAATGCTAAGCTGCCAATATTTTTTAAAAAGAAAGCACATGATCGATATGAGTTGCCTTCGCGCTCATCAAATGTTAGAATGTAATGTATTTAAAATAATAACATTGAAACTTAACAGGTAAATAGCGGTGATGATTATTATTATCCTATATGAATAATATAATTTGAAAGAGCCAAAAGTATTCATATTGATAAAGCAACCCATACATTTTAAATCTTACTTTCCAAGAGTTAAAAAAGATGGCTTTTATAAGAATGTAGGTAGGTAGGTGGGTGAAAAGACGAGATCAGGATCAGTAAGCCGCTTACCTAACTAAAGGCTATAGAAAATAATTAATGGAGGCCATAACTCTCCATATATGTGATATTGAGGTTGATCGTGAATGTTACTCTCAGTGGCGTAGGTAGGTAGCGTTATAGTAAGGTTTTTACAAACACTCATTTGTTCTCTAAGCGATAAAACATGGGTTCATCACTGGGACAACAGAAATAAAATTGGAGTACATAAGGAATCATAAAATGGCAAATTAAAAAAAAATTACTTTTTTGTGTTGATGTGGTTTATTAAAACAAACTAAAATAGCATTTATTATATAGGTATCTAATAACAACTATAATTTTATTTTTTCCCCAATTTATTGCGTCAAAATCCTAGGTTCTGCATTTACATATATTAAAATTAATTTAAATCTCAACCACATCCAGTTTAGTATTCCACAACCATATTAGAATTACAAGCCTTCCCACTTAAATCTCCACTTAAATCTTCACTTAAAAACCCATTTTGATGGGCCGTCAGTAATTACTGGACACGGCGTGCATGTCTACTTATCCCACTTCTGATTAAAAGACGGTATCCCGGTCTCTTCACTCGAAAAAGCCGGCCCGAGTCTTATATTTTAATAGGCGGTCGTGGTCTGCTTTTCCAGCTCCTATTTGGGCACTGCGAGGAGTATTAGACGGTATTAGATAATTTTTGTAGCAGGGGCGTAGACATAAAAAATAGTTATGGACATTTAAGAAATATGAATTTGCAATATGGTTTTATCTGACACTGGTGAGGATGAATGGGTTTTTTTTTATTAAATATTAATTTCGATGAAAAACCTGACAATTTTCGTCTTGTAATCAACTGTAAGTATTCAGTAACACTCTCTTGAACAAATCCCAATAACACAATGGGATACTCTGGGAAAAATGATCTATAATATAACAGATTTTTTAAGGCATAGGTTGTTTGGATAGCTTCTTTTTTATTAACCCAAATTAAATAAATTGCTAGAGTATCAAACCCGCTTTACTGTTACATCAATTTCAGATTTGCTAGAACAATATTTTTATTTGTAGTAATCAGTTCCATTAGCAGCACATTCTTCTTGAATAATAAACTACTTTTAATACAGCAATTTGGTTAAGCAATAAATTGTATCTTCTCAATGAGACGCATTTTGTCCCCAGTAAAGTGTTTTCTCTACAATTATATAAGAAAGCAGAACAGCGTCCCCAAAAACGATTTGTATCCGTTGGAACCTATAATCCACAAGACGTTGGTGGGGGTTCGTTAACGTATTTGTTGCGCAGGTCACATCGTTGTTCAGAGTCTTCTAGCTGTCCTGTCTGAATTTCAATTTTATTGATCGTACCAATATCTGTTTCAATTAATTTATTTTTACTTTGTATTTAAGTGTTTTAAAACTTTACATGTCAGATTAAACAATAAAAGATTCTTATTTCGCACAACCCATCATTAGTATTGGACTTTATAATCTATGGACGAATTTTACCGTCTCAGTAAACCATGTTGCATAAAAGATTACCTATCATATATACAATTTTAAACGACAAGAACAATATCACAGTAGAAGCTATTTAAATTTTTGAGAACTACTGTACTAATTTTTAGTGGTAAGTATATGCTTTATTAACCGCAGCAAGCAAATATTATTCTGATTAATGTCAAGTTTCATTACAACTGCCAGTCGGAGTTAATACACTATATACCTACAACCAGATTATACCACCAATAGAACTTGATAATTACTGTAAGTATTCAGAGCAATAATGGCTATAAACCATTCTATGGTAGCAATAACTCCTATTTCCTATTACCGTGATATTATCACTACACGACGGTCTAGCAATTTTGGTTGTCTTACAGTAGGAAAGCACGTTGCTGTCACATATAGTATCAAACAGTTGTATAAAGAGTATGTAAATTATTATAAGGAATTGAAGGCTTTTTTCTCAGTGATAGGGCATATTTAAAATTATAGTGAACAAAAAAGAAAATTAATTTTCGCTGTATATTTCACCATTTTTTAAAATTATTTTATTCCTTTTAAATAAATTCATAATTTCTTATAGGGTGGATTCTTAAAGAACTTTGGGCATTGTCCAAGAAAAATTTTGGCCTTCTTCGTTTTCCCACGGCATTGATAGAATATTAAAAACAAACGTAATTTGAACTTCCCCAAATTTCGTGCCAGCTACGGTCTTGAAATAGCTCTCCTTGACTTAATTCTAGCTCCGCCATTGCTTTAGAGCAGGATTTACGAGCTTGAATATAATAAGTTATTATAATAAGCTATATACAGTAAGTAATACACCCTGTATCACCAATAAATGTCCTATTGCAGTAACTTTATAAGAAAATTGTTTACAGTGCATCCAGAATAACCCATGTGTTCTCTTAGATACCATAAAAAGTCACCTCTTACATCCCTTAAACTCAAGAACACTTCGCAATAAAGAAGAGTTTTATTGCCAAACCAAGTTGGCACTGGAAAGCACTTTATGTCACTCTGAATTCTATTAGGTTGTGATGTTGAACAATATGTCGAAAGCCGAGGGTTAAGAGTTTCCAATGTTTTAATTTAGCCTTGAGTGTTAAATATGACTTTTGGGATTAGTAGGTACCTGTAATATTAGCATTGATGCAGCTAAAAATTATAAACTTGTATACATGAAATGTCTAAGAATAATTGAACTTTTAGCCTAAAGTAAAGTATATCTCAATGTACGTTTTTTTAATGTTTAAATTAATGGATTTAAGACTTCTAAAAGTTGTTCTTTTTTTATAACTAAATTAAAAATAAATGTCACTTTCTAATAAATATCTTGTATATCAGTATAATTCATAATAAAAACTAGTTAAACACTAATATGTCTATGCACCTCAGAATCAACACTTCAATAAATTTCTCAAACGCACAATACCAGGCTTTCTCAAGACTGATTTTATTATATTCTTATTGCACCAGTCCCCGGGGTCAATTAACAAGTGTGCCTAACCTAAATAACAATTGCAAACGCAATAAACTTATTCAATACAGGTAAACCTACCTGCTCTTGATAACAAGGACAACATTCCTATGCAAAATGATGGGGAACAAGTGACTTTATTAAAATTGTTAATATGTCACCCTGAAGACCTTTCAGGTATACCACAATGAGGTTTTATTATAATAAATGACAGGCAGCAAAAGCCAAGAGTAGCTAAAAACACTTAAGAATTAAAAAGAGTAAATGTAAATACTTAAATACAATTATTAGGTAAAGTATTTTTCACCCTAAATGGTATCGACTTATTGACTGCAATTAAACTACCGGTTTAATCCCAATGTTATATACAATCAACAAGCAAATACACTACAGGGTAGGACTTTAGATATTTAATTCGTTATTAATTATATATTATTTAATGACATGAAATATCCTAAATATATCTAAAATAAAGTTAAATATTACCTGCTATAATTACAAATTATAATCCGACCCTGACCGATAGTTTATTTGCGTTTTTATGGCCGAGCTCTTGCAAAGCGTCCCAGGTAATTAAACGGAGTCAACCATTTATTGTGAAAAATACTTTAATTATTACTGTTCATAGACAGCTTTAATAGCTAGTTTTCTTTATCCATTTTTCTCTATAAATTTTATTTATAAGATGCACAATACCAAAAATCGATGCGTCGAGAAGCTTTGGCCTGTAAATGACGAATGGCTATGTTGAATCGTTCGGATAAAATCAACAAGGGTCTCAAAGATCCTAAGATAGCGGTGAGATGAATAAATACATCGAGAAACATGGTAGTTGAGAAAATAGGTATATTGAGGTGTATAGTTAAATGCCTCCTTTTTTGCCCCCGGCTAAAAATTATTCTTGAAAAAAGCAAGGAGCACAAAAGACTTAATTGGGAAAAACTATTGGTAAAAAGATGCATGAATCAACGACGCGACGTGGCGATATCAAATCAAAATACACTTTATTGTTATAAGAAGTACAGCTTGTTAACAAAGCTTTGGACAGTATTAAAACTATTATGGAAATTACAATGTTCACTGTATAAAGTAAGAATAAGCAATTCAAAAAATATATAAACAAATAAATAGATAATCACACCCTATGAGACAATAAAACAGTCATGGTCAAAATTTTACACACAAATCAATCTTACAAAAAATCTGGCAAGAATACGTATCAATGTTTAAATGAAATCAAAGGAAATGCCCAGATATTATCATTGTAAAATTCCTGGATAGTATAGTAGGGTCTAGTAATTAGTTGCCTTTTTAGCCTTTGCTTAAAAATCCTGTCATCAATCACCTGCCGATAAACCAGTGGTATGTGGTTGTAAATTTTGATGCTCTCAAATATCAAGGAATTTTTGGTAAGAGTTCTTCTGCATTTTTTCCACGCCACATGATAGTAGTATCGTCGGCGAATAAAGTAAAGATACCACTCATATCAATGGAAGGCGACTCATTAACATGCAATAGGAATAAAACTGGGCCAAGTACAGAACCTTGAGGTGCGCCACACTGGATGTTCATCTCATAAGGAAAATTAGATATTGCTCGTCATTGCTAGTCATTGGCAAGTTGTTTAATAAATACTGTGATTCAAATGAATTGTTTAAATCAAACTTGTTAATTATATGCATGTGCCGAAATCAAGTTTATTTTCAATACTTCTATTTTGAAGTCGTCATCTTTACCCAATAATTTTGCAGAGATTTTTTTCCACCTCCACCTTTACCTTATTTTAAATCAATCAATCTAAATCTTTCCCTACATTTCATACTAATATTTGCAGCCCAAATCCAAATTTCGTCGGTATATTACGAGCAACAATACGTGTTATGGTTGACCCAATGTGGCTACAGGACTCCCGCTATATGATAAACGATTATCTGTCGGGAGCACTCTATATCTAAGCTGCCGAGATTTCTGCTGGCGATACAAGGCTAATGAGAGGCCTCCTGGAGATTCGGTCACTAGTCAATTCGACATATATTTAAGACATTAAGGAAATACATAAATATGATAACGTACTTTTATTAATAGGATGATTTAAACTAGCATTCCGTAAAAAATAATGAAATCCTTTTACATATCCACATAGGGTGTCCTAAATAGAATATTTTAAAACTTATTTACGATTTTTCGCAAAATCCTCCAAAAAATCAAGCTTTTTGGCAAGAAGCTATGAAAAAAAATAATAATTGCAACTCACAATTTTTATTTTTTATTTATTCCAAAGAAAATCCCAAAAACATCTGTTCATTAGGGATTCTCTACTAATAACAACATCTAAAAATGTAATTGTTAAATATAACTAATTAAAATACAAGGTAAGTCAAAATAATAATTAATTAATGTTAATAAGATTCAATAAAAAAAATATATTTAAATATGTATAAAATTATTCAATTATTCTTTATTTTAATAGAATAATATAACTAATAATATCGTTTAGATATCATTAATAAATAATTTTGAAAAGAATAATTAATCATAAAATAAGTGCACGTTTAAATATTTTTTGTTTAAAATTTAGCTTCCCCTTTTTAAGTATTTTCTAAGTTATCATTTTAAAACGTTTTATATTTAAAAATTTTATAGGTATTTAAAAATTTTAATTCTTGGGGTATTTCGTTGTAAAATTTCATACCTTGATAATAAATGGAGTTTTGACTTGCCCTAGTGTGTATTAAAGGTAAATCAATATTAAAAACAGTTCTAGTTAAATGATCATGTACGTCACGTCTGTAATTGAACTTTATATTTGAATGTTTATTTTTTGATATAATTTGGTGAACAAAAACAATATTTTGCATTAAGTGAATATCCTTAATTGACATAATATTAAAATTTTTATATAAAAGTTTAGTTGAATATTGTCTATCCAAGCCATATATATTTTTAATTGCTTTATTTTGTAAAACTTGTAATGGGTCAAGCAAATTTTGAAAAGTTGATCCCCATATTAAAGTTAAATATTGTAAATGAGAGGGAATAATATCAAAATAAATAGGACGTAACATATAATCTGGAGTCAAAAAACAGAATTTTTTAAAATTCCCACTGGTGCAACTATTTTCTGTTTAATATATTTAATGTGTTCACTCCGATTAATAGCTTTATCTATTATCAACCCCAAAAATTTAATTTTATTTAATTGTTTTAAATGCCCGACTTTTAATTTTAAATCACTTCGGTATAAATTGGGTTTCTTTCCTATACATAAAAAAGAGGATTTTTCCAAATTTAATGTTAATTTATGACTACACATCCATAATTCAATGATTTTCATATCATGATTTATAAAATTTTGTATAATTTCATATGAATCAGCGATGTATAAAATAGTTGTATTATCAGTAAAGAATCTAATTTTCCCTTTCAATTTTAATTTAAATATAGAATTAATATAAATAAAGAAAAATAAAGGGGCCAAAATCGAACCTTGCGGAACACCACAATTAATATTAAGAAATTTGCTCTATTTATTTTTGATACGAACCTTTTGTTTCCGCTGATTTAAATAGTTTCTAAACAAGTCAAAAACTACACCCGAAATACCTATCATATCAAAAATCATTTTCTTACGGTTTCAGTTTTTAAAATTTTAAAGTATTTAAGTACTGGACGCTTCAACCAGTCTTAATAACTTCAATAACTGCTTTGCTTATCGTGACCTTCCAAAAATTAATAAAACTGCTAGATATTTGGAGGTTTTTGCGAAATACCGTAAATAACTTTAAAAAGTGTCCACATTTTATCAGTCTTTACAGCATTCCTGTAGGCTGCGATTTATTGAGTCTAATGGTAAAATATCTCTTGGATGCATCGTCTTAACGTCTTGAGGAATTAACTTTCACTCTCCAACACCAACCATATCTGGCGTTTGTATATATTCTCTTTCGGGAATCCCACTCTAATAAAATAATGTCCAGAAGGGTCGTCCCACAATCATGTTTTTAACTTACAAATTAATTTTGTGAATAAATTGAAACCCAAAGTACGATGTTTTGAAATTTGTTTACATGTATATTAAACCGTATTGTCAGTGGCGTCTCTGTTTGATTGCATCACGTAAAGGGGCTTTTGACTATAACCGAATTCATCATTCCAAATCAATATTTAGTGAGCCCATTTCGTGAAAAATAATATACCCACATAGAGAAGTTATCTACCTTGAATTATAGAAAACTAGATTAATATATTTTAATGGCATTAACCCTATTTAACATTTTTAGTAATACAAATAGAACATACCTACTCGTGTAGCGATCACAATAGTAATTATGTAAAGCTCTTGCATATATACGCTTTTCCACAATTCTTTAGGCTATAATCATATAGTGCAAATTTCGACTTGCTTAACTCGTTTAAACCTATTCACCAAGTGAAAAAAGATTGGAGTAGTTGGAAACAAAACCTTACTTACTTACCTACTTACTTCTTACCGATAGGTAGATCCTTTCAACGACGAATAAGATAAAAATTCAAATAGCTTGTAGTGTGATATTGTTCTTGGCGTTTAACATTGCATGTTATTATCTATTACGCAACATGGTTTACTGAGATAGTTAAATTCGTCCATAGCTTAGAAAGTCCAATACTAATGATGTGTTGTGCGAAATAAAAATCTTCTATTGCTTTATCCGACATGCAGAGCTTAAAAAGACTTAAATACAAACTAAAAATAAATTAATTGGTACGATCGATAAAATTCAAATTCAGGCAGGACAGCTAGAAGACTCCAAACAACAACGTGACCTGCGCAACAAATACGTATAAAACTGATACTACGGCGAGCGGCGATTGCCGATCGCTACGAACCCCCACCAACGTCTTGGTCGATTATAGGTTCTAACGGATACAATTCGTTTTTGGGAAAGCTGTTCTGCTTTCTTAATAATTGTAGAGAAAGGTCTATACTGGAACTAAATGCGTCGCATAATTATTTACAACCCAAAACAATACATTTTTCTTACGCCAATAATAATTGAATTAGTTATGAACTAGGTCTAGAACAAACCTCGGAACAAACTATACATATTATGTTTTCAAAACACTTGAGAATTGTTTATACTTACGTATAATCCACAAAATGCTCCACATAATGTCACTTTCATTATTATTCGAGGTAATTGCAAGTACTCAACGTTATACATACAAATGGGCTTGATTTTCCATGCAGCATACATGAAATTCGCTTTTCAAATTGTCATAATTGCACACCTTTATTGAAAAATATTATAGCAAAAACGTTTTTAAATAGACGTAAAAGCTGATAGATATCTTCTTAAATAGATCTAAAATCACATTGTTTTACATTGAAATTAAACGGCAAGTGTACTTATATATACAGGGTTAGTTGAAATAATCGGAACGGCTAATTTTCTTCAAAACTACCAGGGCTAAATCAATGAATTTTGGTACAGGTGGATAACTTAAAAAATTGAATTGAAAATTGATAATTGCGACCTTGCCAGATCTTCAGTTTTTTCTGTAACTCAAGGAATGTTTTTTTTTTTCAAATCTAACACTACTATTTTTTTATTGAATTCGGTTCCTCCCATCAACATTACCATTTCCTGATAGTATCAAATTTTTATCTCAAATAGTTCTACTGGGAAAAAAGTTAATTAGTTACAACTCTAACTCTAAAAAAATCCAATCTATTTCCATTTAAAAACGTTTCAAAAAATGTGAAAAAGAAGGATGGTAGACATAATGTACCTAATAGCATCGATAACGATAATAACAACAAACAACTACTAACAATACCATAGTTAGTAAAAATTACTTACAATACATATTATAGTACCTACACTACATTAATTTGATTATGAAACCCATACTATGTAAGTAATTTTTGCTACCTATGTTATTGTTAATAGTTGTTTGTTGTTATTATCGTTATCGATACTATTAGGTACATTATGTCTACCAACCTTCCTTTTCACATTATTTGAAACGTTTTGAAATGGAAATAGATTGGATTTTTTTAGAGTTAGAGTTGTAACTAATTAACTTTTTCCCATAGTACTATTTGAGATAAAAATTTGATTCTATCAGGAAATGGTAATCTTGATGGGAGGAATCGAATTCAATAAAAAAGAGTAGTGTTACATTTGAAGAAAAAAAACATTCCTTGAGTTACAGAAAAAACTAAAAATCTAGTAACGTCAATTGTCAATTTTTTAAGTTATCAACCTGTACCAAAATTCATTGATTTAGTCTTGGTAGTTTTGAAGAAAATTAGCCCTTCCGGTTATTTTAACTAACCCTGTATATATACAGGGTGACCACTCTCAACGCAGGATTCCATAGAACCTAAACTTTTAAAAATATTTTTCAAAAACAGGGAGGCATTAGGGCTACAAGTTGAAATAATTTTAAATTATATTAGATGTCCCAAGTAGTCAACAAACATAAAGTGTATACGATCTTAGTTAAGACAGACAAAAAAACTAATAAAAATTTGATGACAGACCTGTCAAGTCCATGTGGACTATTTTCGAACATCTGTATAGGGAGCGATCAATACAAATTGTGTTATATTTGTATTGTACAGTAAAAATCAAGTAAAGTTTTAACGCGTTTAGGTTAGGTTCTGTCATATTTGACATATATTGCACACAATTTATGTCAAATATGACAGAACCTAACCTAAACGCGTTAAAAATTTACTTGATTTTTACTATAGTTTCAGTGTGTGATGCAGTAAATTGATCGTCCCCCAATATTTACTTTGTCTCAACTGACTTCGTATGACGTATACCTTTTTTTAAATGGAACAACTTCTTTCTATATTATAATAATAATAATGGCTTGCTTGATCAATTTTAACAAAATTATGTATCATGAACTTAAATTTAATAAGGGAAAATAAAAGGTCTGTCTAAACCTCCAAAAACCGTAAAAAAGAGGATAAAGTACATTAGTGCTAAATGGTAGGACATGTTTCGACCTTAGGGAAGGTCATCATCAGATACACAGTAACAATATATGCCAGGAAAAAAATAAAGTCCCATATGGTTAAATAGGGCTCTAAGTGAGACGAAGCTCATCAAAAAAATTAATACAATGGGTAAAGTTAAAACTCGTACATAGCAGTACCGTAAAACGGGGTGAATAGGATCAATTTTCAACTTTGAAAGCCTGTAACTTGAAAACCATCTGCCTGAATACATTTCTCAATAACTTAAAACATTAGTTAAGGTTGGTACTTTTAAATGGTGGTATAGGTTTTTATACAGGGTGTACCCTGTTGTATATATATATTTTTTTGTGCAAAAATCTTATTCACCCCGCAGGCGGTGTCAATAGGATCATTGATTGATTTATTGACTGTATCGCATTTAAACAACCGCGGGGTGTATAGAATTTTGCACACAAATGTATCTTAAGTAATATAAAAGAGTACTAAAAATAATATTACCTAAATTTTATAAGTGCTGCATAGTTGTAAAGATATGAAGTTTGTAAGGCAAAAGCAAAGATAAAATGACAACAATTTAACCGCTAAATTTGACGTTTTAGGTTATGGTATTCAGCCTGCGATGTGGCCAAGTTTTTTTAAGTTTAATGTCATAAAATTTACTTTTAGCAGCCGTTACTTAAAATCTGTACATAGAAAATACCTACCCTTTAAAATTAAAATTAATACAGATTTTTGAAATTTGAAGGTAACTTCCATCCTATTCACCCCGCTGATCCTATCCACCCCGTTTTACGGTACCAATCCAAAAGAGATAACTTAGAGGAATTGACAGTGTTATGGCACAGAATATATAGCATGTTGTGGTCAATAATAAATGGAATTAAAGTTGAAGAACTTTACAGAATATAATAATGGGGTTAGTAAAAATAGATATGAAATAAAGAAAACTTATTTTTTATGAAGGTTTGAGAGAATAAAAGATACTTTTTGTGTTTTTTTTTAATATTAAAAACCTTGTTTAAAAAGGTAATATAAAAACGAACGTAGAAAGCATTTTAACAAAATGTAAATAAGAATTCAAAAATGCAAAAATTATAGGAGAAGCTTGGAACTTAATTATCAAAAATCTTGAAGAAAAGTGAATAGAAATATACTAATAGGAATACACCGAAGGTAGTGCTTTTAATATAAAAAAAAGTGGCTTAGTTATAAGAGCAGGCATTCTGAATAGACGTTTTCTGTAAACATTTTTAAACACCGAAATCAACGAAAATTTACCTACTACCTATTTCAATAGAATATTTCGGGGAATAAACTTCGCCAAGGAACAATTTTATCTGGGCGGCCTAGGAGAGAAACAAAAGCCCGTCGACACAATACCGCCGCAGCCTACTTGTTGCTGTCAGTCGGTTTTCTAAAACGGGGGAAATTAACGGTGTCTAATCGGGAGCTTTCTCGGAAGAAACGCTTTCGAAGATGACGTAACCATTGTGTTGTTGCCTCTGCTATGTTAATCGATATGTAAACCTGGCAGGATTTAATGAGGGGATTTACAGAGGGTTCGAAATACGGATTCTTGATATTCTACCGGAGGTAAAATGTATTGAAAATTACAATATTGCCATATAATGTAGCCCAGGTCATTTTGTAGGATTTTATATACATCTAATAGTTATTTTTCCTTTTATTTAAACCTAATTCTGTTTCACTATCAGAATCATCATTTAGGGAAATAACAATGGGTTGTATATATATATATATAGATACGAATCTTATGACACTCGCACTTAGGGTAGGGGAAACATTTTTTGCTCTCACCTTTGATTTTACTTGTGCCACAGAATACTCTATGATGGGGTTAAATATACAATGATACGGTAGAAGACGTAAAACAGTATGACCCTTCTGTTCCGCCAAGTTTTCTTATACGTATTGTTTTTTAATGTTAAGTGTATTTAAGACTTCTAAAAGTTGTTCTTTTTTTAACACGTTTTTATTAGCTTCACCTGTATGTTTGTAACCGACTTTTTTGAACCCGATTTTGACACACTTTAAACGGTCAGATTTAATTTAAAATTTGCAGACTTATCAAGAACCGCTGACAATACAATAATCTACACGCAAAAAATTCTACTGTCAAATTGTGACAGCTCTCAGGAGTGTCAGGTATAAAACGAAGAAGCGATTTTGACGAAACAAATTATGGGGTCGTATAGTATTCGATGCGGAGACTTCGGGAAAAATAGGCAAAAAATTTTCCTATCAAAATTTGACACCTGTCAATATGTCAGAATTATTACCATAACCGATATAAATGAAACAAACGTGAGGTCGTATAGATATTGTCGCTAAGAATAGAGAAAATTTTTTTAAAGAATCTACCTGTCAAAATAAATTTTTTTTTTTTTTATTTTGAGAATTTTTGTCGTTTGTTAGGGTTTGTTCGGGTTTGTTTGGGTTCCTATGTATGTTTGTTTGTAACCGACTTCTTTGAACCCGATTTTGACCTACTTTAAACGGTCAGATTTACTTTAAATTTTGTAGACTTATCAAGAACCGCTAACAATACAATAATCTACTAATCTAGCTCAATCTACTCAAAAAAAAAAATGTTCTTAACAATAACTCAAACTAAAAAATGAAAAGTAATATAGTTTAAAAAACACGCTTTAATAATTAATCAAACTAAAAAGCGGAAAATAAATAAAGCAGAAAATAATAATGAACGATAAACATTAGTATTATAGTGAAAAAGAAAGCGTGGGGCGCTTTGTGCTATATTTTTCGTATATCGAGCACTCCACGCTTTTTTCACAATAATACTAATGTTTATCGTTCATTAATATTTTCTTCCTATACTAAGAATTTCAAGAATTATTTTAAACTATATTTATTTTCCGCTTTTTAGTTTGATTAAATTAGAGCGTGTTTTTTTAGTTTTTTAAAACTATATTTGTTTGTAACTAAATTCAAAATAAATATCACATCATTTCAAATCATTTTAAATTAGAAATAATGTTTTTATATTTCTTTATAAAACTTTTTATATTTTTATTTGACCCGGTTTATTTTTTAAAAAACCTTCAAATAATTCTCTCCTGCAGTAAGTTTCAAATTATAGACTTTCCTCCTGTTTCCAATCTCTCCTTCGGTTATACGATTTTGCACTACATTCAACATTTATAAATTAATCTTAAACTAATAATTAAAATTACGTTATCTCTTTACACACAGGTCAGCCAATCGAACGGAATTATTTAAACTTTGGAAGGGGTAGAAACACGCTGGCGCCGCAGGGTATTCCGCGGGATGATCGTCGACGTTTGAGCGTCCCGACGGCCTTTCTATCAGTCGGCCGCGTTTCCTCGCTGGTTGTGGAGGTGAGTGACGATTTCGGAGGTGAACTTCGAGATAACTAAATGGTTAGTTGGGGGGTAAGTATGTTGTTTAATGGTTTCAATAGTATTTTGTTTGTTTTACAATTCATCATTTAATAGTTTTTTGAAATGCTATTTAAATAATAAACTTTGGTTTAGATTGTAGTGGTAATCAGATTTTTTCTGTTTTTATAGTTATTATTATTGTTAATTAAACTTAAAGGCTTCAGAGTGGGACTAAACATTGGAAATCCCATCTAGATAGTTAAACCTAGATATCCTTTTATCTGATCACATGTAGTATCCAATTTGAAGCCAATAGAAGTCAAGTTGTTTGAAGGTGTCTTTATGTTTATATTATGGTTTAATACTTTTTTTTCTGAAAATTTGTTTACTTCAACAAGACATACTAAAAATTAACTCATGTATCACTGACATTTGGTTTCGTGTGATTTAAACTCGCGATGCTGTTCTCAAATCAGACAATGTGATCCAATTAGACAAATACAACAAAATGAAAATGGCCTGGTTATAAATAGATAACGCATTAGCACATAAAAGAATATTAACAAAATGTTTATATATTAATTTAAAAAGACAACAAACAACAACACTAGGTACCTTGATGTAGTATATTTACATACGGAATATTTTAAAATTGCATATATTCGTATTGATAGAACACGTAGTGTCCATTATTTGTCCAAACTTGTTCGAACATTGTTTTAATGTTAATTGATTGATGAGTTGATTTACATTTTTCATTGTAAAATTTGGATATAATAATACATAAAAGTCATTTTGTTAATGCTAACTTTTTCTCTATTCAAAGTTTTAATTTTTTTTAAAACATTCAATATTGTTGGTACTGAGGTAGGTTTTAAAAGTTATCTTAAGTTATTTATTATTATAATAGCTCGAGTATAAGCCTATGTTAATTTATATGTTTTAAGAATCCCTTGTACCAATTAGAAGGTATGAAAGGTTTTAAATTTGAACTACAAATCTTAGAGACACAGACAACTTCCTCTTCCCTAGTAACATATTTATTCCGCTGGTTAGATATGTTAAAGGATTTTTCTTAATTTGTTAACATCGCTTAGTTCTTTTAATTCAAATTTCCTTTCTTAAGGACTTTATTTTATTTATTAAGAGTGATATTACTTTTAAAAGGTGCCTTGACCAGAGATGGATATATAAATGGCCATATTATTTACATGTACACGCCGAAGATACACATTCCTCATCTAACCTTTTTAGCTGAAAACGCGTCTACAGGCGAAATGCGTTCTGCACCTCAGATAGAATGCCATCTTTTTCTTACGCCTTTGCACGGTGCAATATCTCTTTTAATTATTATTATTGTTTCATTGGAAATCCTCGGAAACTCGCTGAGCCGTCCCATTCCGATTTTGATTTATAGATTTTATATCAAAGTTTGTTTTCTAGGAATATTTTTATACATTTTCAGTGTTCTTAGAATGTGTTTTTCCATTATTTTGATTCTTTTGTTTTTATGAAACATTTTGATAGTATATTGTTGGACTTGATGTGTCTGTAAGTGTTTATTTGTCTTAAAAAGTAAGTAAACATTTTCGTTAACAAATATCTATTACATAAAAATTAGCCCAAAAACTATTATTATTCTAGAAATTATACGTTTTAGGCGTAGATTATTCTCTTTAAAAGAGTTCTTTGGTGTTGAGACTTATAGATTGGTTTTTTAAATGTTTGTCCCCATTGAGATTACTTTCAAGTCTAAGTATAAAGCACCTCCGCCGCTTAAAAAAAAAGAATGCACCATATTCTATTTATTTTGATTGTATTCATGACATTCACGATTGTAATATACGTCTCAAATTACATCATTCCAGAAAAATCATTATGTGTTCCAAAGTGTATATTTATCTTTACGGTTTGTAAAAATTTATTTTCCTAGTGTCGTGGGTTCTTAATTAAACACATTTTTAAAAGTAACGTTCGAAAATTTATTTTTCAAAATTAGATAACGTGGACGAATATGTAAGTTTTTAAATTGTATTCCTAAATGATTCATGTCAAAGAATGCATTTGGCTTATATAAATTAATTGAGGGTTCTAAGAAGACGTAATAGTAATGATGAGCATGATTGCAAATTTTAACTTGGGCTCTTAGTTTATAACAAACTACCAGTCTGTAACAATATAACTTTATAATCACATTCTAACACCATTAGCTTTAAATGCCCTTTAATTAAACCAATTTTACCTAATACAATCGACGAACATAAATTAATACAACAATAATTACAGTCTGTTAATATGTGACAAACAAATAGTTGACCTAATAAATTAATTTTCGTGCTTTCGCTTAAATTAATTTGTGTAACATAGCTTCCGGGATTTATCCCGTTTGGCAATATTATTTTCGATTAGCGTTGTAACACTACAAATCGTGTTATTTAATTCAGTTGGGTAAAATCCTAGGACCCAATTAATTAGAGTCGTGGATAATGTAATTAACTGTGGAAAATAATTAAGTATATATTGACTGTATTGTATAACGGGCAAGTAATGGTACTCATTTCTTATCCAGTATCGGAGTTGGTCGCTTCATATGGTAATACAAGTTATGGCAAGCCTTGGTAGAATCGGGGCCATTAGCACTGGACACACTTCTGGGGTTGCCTAGCCTATCTGCCTGGATACAGAATAAGGCGATGGCAGCATTTCCCAGAATGCGCAGTACCAGGTGCTGGTAAGTTGTAGGTAATATAGAGTTCACCAATGAGACGAAGTTATTGCCTTTACCTGGAAGGATAGTCTGACTTTAATAACTAGATCGAGAAGGTTAGGCGAGAGCACAGGTGGTTAGAGGGGTTGGGGGAAGATATAGGGGCAGACAGAAAGGACTTGCCAGGTTGCTGAGCCTCCCCGCAACTACTACTACCACTACTATGGCCTATACTTTATCCAATACTACATTTTGTAGACTCCTTAAAAATATAATAATATTATTCAAAAATATTATTAAGAAACTCTTATCCAATATCTATTTGTGATGAGAGTATTGAATTAAGCTTATAATTTATATTAAGTTAATTATTATCACATGGTATTTTATAAGGGATTTTAAGCAACCATTATGCTACGCTTATGTACAATTATTTTATCTAACGCGCTGAACAATACGGTATTAATTAGAACGTTAACGTAAGCTTCTGTCCACGAGGCTTAAGTTACATGAAACTCTGTGCTGCAACGCTAATCGAAAATAATATCTTTCGCCTCTCTGCGAAAATTACGGGAGTATCGGGGGGTAGTCGTAAACCTAATGGTATTTTAATTTAGGGAAAGTTGAAAATAAATTTATTAAAGGGAGTTTGGCATTGCTTTAAAATTTTATTCGGTAGAGCATAATATTTTACTTCTAAAAATGTTATGACTTTTGGTCTTTCTGCGCTAATAATGTTCAAATGTATTATTATAAAATTCAGGCCCCAAATCGCTCTGAAGTGTTCTATTACTTTTTGTTATTTTATACGGATTCATAAAATATGGCAAATGTCTCCTTGAACTACGTTTATGGATAATAAACAGTTATTATATATAATGCGATTATACCTACTATATTAATTACAACGTCCAAGAAGATTAAATGTTACAGGAAATGGCCATAAACAATTGTTTAACGTAACGGTAAACAATAGCGTATTCTAGCGCTTAAAAATATTGTTAAAAAATTCTCGCCCACTATAAGCTTGATATTAGAATTCAATGATTTTCTCAACCACCGATGAAATTCGGTAGAGCACATTTTATACAGAGTCATCGACACTGTAGTTAATATTCCTGATAATACTAATTGAAGCACTTTAAGGGACATTTATCCTGATAAGTTGTAAAAATTACAATCCGGCAATGGTTCAGTAGTACCAATAACAAGCAAAAGATATCTTTAAAATCATAAAAGACTAATTATTCCTGCGGTACCCCTGAACATACCTTAATTTCACCAGCGATAAAGTTTTGCTATAAGAAGCTTGTGATTTACTCTGTCGAATGCCTTCGATGTTTCTGTGTACATGCTGTCCACTGTAGGTGATTCTCAAAGGCAACCAGCAGATAGTCATGGTAGGACAGCAACAGCAAGTTTGTAAGCGATTACTTGCCCTGTCGAAAGAAGTACTGCTCGTCCCCCACAATGCTGCATTTAAATATAATAAGTAATTTTCATAACAAGCTTTATATAACCATTTTTTTGATATGTTGAAGAAAAATATCTTCTACAGTAATAAACTTCATGCTAAGTCTTAAAGTCAATCGAGATATCTCGAGAAAATGTACCAATTTTTTCGTGATTTATTATACGTATTTCTGACGTAAAGTAAAAAAAGGTGAAATCTTAATTTTCTCATTTTCCTCGTTTTTCTTAAGCTAACGCAATTTTCAGTAAGTCAATTTTCCGGGTATATTTTTGCGCCTTAATTCGAAACTTTTTAAATTCGTTTTTCACAACTTTATTACCTTCTCTTTTAGTTATCAAGAATGTCCCGTGTTTGAATGTCCGATAAATTTGTGTCGAGTTGCTGTACACTTTCAGATTGTAATTACCGAATAATGATGTTTAAAAAGTTTTAAAAAAGACACAATTAAAAATTTTAAATGATGTCTTGGAAGTTTAGAGATAGGACAAAAGTAAAGAACAAATTTCAATAATTTTAAATGTTTCATATACATGGAACCACTTTTATGTCTGTATGCATGTTCAGCTCATAGTTACTTATAACTAAAACTCTTTACAAAAGTTTAAAAATTCCAACTTTGACAAAATTTTTATAACTTGATACTTGTACTAACAAATTGGCATTTGACAACACTATTATCATTTTTTAACCATAATGCTGCGATGGTTCCGAATTGACGGGTGTGTACATAGTTGAGAGTGAGGAGTCGACGATACCAGTGGTCGAGTCAAGGGATGGAGTCGGTAGTCGCGAGCAAGGGATCGCGCTGATCATATTGGTCAGTTTTGAGAGGTGACAGGTTGACAAGTTTTTGTAAAGATAAAGAAAAGATTTGTGTATTTAATTCTCGTTTTTCTTCAAGAATAAAGAATCCACGCTGAGATCTCCTGGTTTCCATCTGGAACCACCATATTATTATCTAGGTATACTTTGGATAGAAATTTGTCCTTTTTATTGTTTTTTAATATGTGTCTGATTCATGCCCTGCTAGGGTCCTGCCATACCGACGAAACCCATTCCTCTATGGACCAGGAGCCTCGTTACCGATTTTATTTTACATCTGTTTCTTACCCCCAATACTACTTACTAAAATAAGCTTTAAAATGTAATTTCTTGGTAATTCTGGCAACATTGCCTTTTGTGCCTCCGGGCACTTAACGTTTATAATAATCCGTTAATTAACGTGGCTTCATAACTAGATTTAAAAGCGACGGAGCAACCGAAACGAGACTTTGCTTACGTACGCTTAGTTTAATTTTTCTTATTTTAGTACCTACATTTGTGTGGTCTGAATATTATATTTTATTTTACTCTGTTGAAATAATCATTACTTTTATTTATATTTAAACAATTTTATTCGCTTTTACAATCCTCAGCAAGTAGGTAACTTAAAATTTTAAAAACTATAAGTATTGGTTTTTACACTTGGAACCTCGCTAGAAGATGTAATCTATGCCGCCCCAGAATATATAATTCTTAAAATAATAATTCATTTAGAATTAATGTTTGTGTAAGATAATTGTTAAAAAAAAAACAAAATATGTTTACTTTTCAAGACAAGAAAGTTTAATAATATACTACCAAAATATCTCATAAACCCAAAATAATCAAAATAATGGCAAACACTTTCTGAAAACACTGAAAATGCACAAAAATATTCCTAAAAATAAAATTTAATTTAACCATCATAAATCAAAATTAGAATGTGACAGCTTCGAGAGTGTCTGAGGTTACCCAATGAAAGAATAATAGACAAATTAGACAAGAAGAGATATACCTGTGCAAAGAAGTAAAAAAAATATGCCTATATCACTTGTTAACCCATAAATATATGGCCATTTATATATCCATCTCTCATCAATGCAACGATTGTCTTTATCAATAAGGTGATTTCTAAAGTAAGTAAATATGTTTGACATAAACATGATAATGGCGGCCATTACATTCTTACTTAAACTCGTCCAATGCAATAGAGGAAAAACAACCAAAAATGATAATAAAGGAGAGAAGTTCCGATTTTTTGAACATCCGAATGACTTCCACATTGTCACTTAAATTTCATTATCTAACGAGAACTCGAGAACCCAAGACCTCCCATATATCAATAATTGAGTTTGTCGTTTGCTCTTTGAGTACAACCCGCTCCATCGCCCATCAAATTTGCTGTTTACCGTTGGAATATTGGTTTAGGCCTAATGTCATAGTTGGCCATGGATTTAATTAGCCATGTAGACACCGTAATTGTTGTTTGCTAACAAGCGTTTATTGAAAATTGGAAAGTTCGACATTATAAAAGCTGGGTTCTGGCCTAACATCAAAGGTATAATGTATATTGGACGATATGTAGGCAGGTACACCGATATTAATAACAACTATTATAAGTTGGAGATAATAGGTTTATTTTACTTAAACGAATTCAACACATAAAGGGGTTTCCAATAAGAACGATATGATTTCAAAATGAAATAAAATTAAAATAATTTCAGATACAACAAAACGTTTTATATTATCTTAAAGTATAGTCGATAACATTTATGTTTTGAATAACATATCGTTTAAATGTCCTCCGCGACTTCGTGTACACGAGCGAATTCGACGAACCCAATTTTCGATGACTTTATGCAATAAATCGGGCGTGATCTGACGAATGCAGGGTTCAATGTTCAACCTTAATGCATCAAGTGTTTGTGGTCTGTTCTCATAAACCTTAGATTTCAAATAGCCCCACAAGAAGTAATCTAAAGGAGTTAAATCACAGCTTCTTGGAGGCCACTGAACAGTAGCATTCCTTGAAATTATCCTTTCGTCAAACTTTTCTTGCAGTATATCGATAGTTTTATGAGCAGTGTGACATGTGACACCGTCTTGCTGGAACCACATATCCTCCAAATCAAAGTGCATCTAAATTTGGCCACAAAAAATTTCTTAACATCTGTCGATATCGTTCACCATTCACTGTAACTGCATCTCCTGCCTCATTTTGGAAAAAAAATGACCACACCATACAGTTACCTCTAGCGGATACAAAGGCTTCTCATGAATCTGTTGTGGATTGTTTTCACACCAAAAACGGCAATTTTGCTTGTTAACGTATCCACTTAACCAAAAATGAGCTTCATCTGAAAAGATAATTTTTTTGGCAAAATTAGGATCCCTTTCAGGTTGTTCTAAACTCCAAGCAGAAAATTCTCTGCGCCGACGATGGTCCAGTGGCTTAAGTTCTTGGGTCAAAACAATCTTATACGGGTGTAAAGTCAAGTATTCTTTCAAAATACGCCAAGTTGTCGTTTTTTTAATCCTTAACTCTTGAGCACGACGAGAAATTGATAAATTTGGATCCACTGCAACACTAGCTCTTACAGCAGCAATATTCTCAACAGTTCTTGCGTCTCGATGTCTTCTTGGTGTTTTTACATCGTGAAGAGAAAAATTATTTTCAAATTTCTCAACGATGCGACGAATGGCAAGCAAAGGATGACGATTATTTACACCAAAGTTTTCGCGAAGTGCGCGATAAGTGTTCACAAAAGATCGTCTATTTTCGTAAAATTTTTGGATAATAACGAAACGTTCTTGAAGCGCGTATTTAGCCATAATAAATTGTTATAGGCTACTGACAATAACCGACAACTGGTGACAGGTATAACTTTATTACCATGGTTACCATATCGTTTCAAAATCATATCGTTCTTATTGGAAAACCCTTTATATGAGTGCGTAAGCAGAACAACATTGTGGTTTTCAAAAACAGTGTCTGTTCAAAAATAAGCTTTCACACTGTTACGGTTATTAACCAGTTTATTGGTTCACGGCATTAAAATCGCTACACTTTTATGAAGTAACAAAATAGAAAATCAATAGTGGAAGCCGCCAGTATTAGCGCATTAATAAAGAAGTTGCAATTTTAAGCGCGCTATATTAAACGAAGTAATTTTATAGCGTTCATGATAGACACTTTTAGTTCTTCCTAAAATTAATTCCCAGCCAAGGTTCCTTTTCATTTGGTTGTTTAACAAAACTTTTTTTACTACTTTTATAATATATAATATATACAGGGTGTTCATTTGAAAACTTCCCACCTCGATTTTCCTGCTTTAAAATAAAAATGTTGAAAATCGCTCAGACCCGCCGATTTTTATTTGTAGGGAGACATCTTTTGCGTATATTGTCAATCTTGTTACTTCAAGCCCCTAGGAGGGAGGGGGGTAAGATCTAAATCTTAAATAGATACCCCTATTTTAGATAATTTTTTTGGATTCTGCATAAAATTCTGAACATTTTTTAATAAAAGCATTATTGGTCTATACTTAACAGTTTCCGAGATATTTACTCTTGAAAAATGACATTCTTGAACTTTGACAGCGTCTAGCTTTCTAACTGTACGTCTTAGAGCAAAACGGCTTACATGTCCCTATCTTCGATTTTTATTATCTTTCCAATAGTGTCAACTTCCGGTCAAACCGGAAGTACTATATTTCTTACATCCGGTTTAACCGAAAGTTCACACTATTGGAAAGATAATAAAAATCGAAGATAGGGACATGTAAGCCGTTTTGCTCGAAGACGTACAGTTAGAAAGCTAGACGCTGTCAAAGTTCAAAAATGTCATTTTTCAAGAGTAAATATCTCTGAAACTGTTAAGTATAGACTAATAATGCTTTTATTAAAAAATGTTCAGAATTTTATGCAGAATCCAAAAAAATTATATAAAATAGGGGTATTCTTTTAAGATTTAGATCTTACCCCCTCCCCCCCTCCCTCCTAGGGGCTTGAAGTAACATGATTGACAATATACGAGAAAGATGTCCACCTCGAAATAAAAATCGACGGGTCCGAGCGATTTTCCACATTTTCATTTTAAAGCAGAAAAATCGAGGTGGGAAGTTTTCAAATGAACACCCTGTATATATGCAAGAGATCAGGGTAGAACATACATTGTAAATGGCATTTAGTTTTACCATGCAACTAATTCTCATTAAAAAATCATCAACTTATCTTTAAATGTATTTAGTCCTCATTGGTATGATTGTCATTGCCGGTCAATATTTAAAAGCAAAAGTGTGTCTCCATAGAAGTTTAAAAGAGCCCAAGTGTCATAAAAACCAGTTAATACTTGTAGGAATCTAGGCTTGTATATAGATGCTGATTTAAGGTTTAATTAACAACTTAATAAAAAAAACATTTTTTACACCAAAGCTATTATATTGGCAGAAAGATCTTTTTAGTACTGATTTAAAACTTAAGTTAACCAATTCCTTAGTATAATCACAATTGACTTATTGTAACATCGTATACTGGCCTGCATTGTTGACAAGGGATAAAAACAGCCTACAAAAAAAATCCAAAATTCCTGTTTACGTTTTTGTTATAACCTCCGAAAGTATAATCATATAACTGCAAGTCTGATAAATTCCGGTTGGCTTAAAGTTGAAGAACGTTTCAAATTACAATTGGCTAAAACTGTTTTTAAAATTACTGGTAGTGGTTCTCCATCCTATCTACTTGGTATTTTTACTAAAGGCAGTAATACACATAACCTGCTCACCAGACATAGAGAACTGTTTAGTGTACCTCGTCACAGAACGGAACTCTTTAAGGGATCGTTTTCCTACGGTGCTATTACACTGTATAATTCCCTTTTCCCTTTCACTCCATGTTAAGACCTCCCAATTAATTTATATGTTCATTAGATTAGTTAAAAAAGAAATATTGGGGAGCAGAGATCGCACTTTGAGATGATTATTGATAGTGATATAACTAACTGTTGTTTTTATGTTTTTTTTTGAACACCTATTTTGTTAAAACTTTTTCTTTCGTAATATTAACTAATTTATTAGTGTAATAGGTTTTCAATTATTAGCTCATTGTTAAAGTTTAGTATTTTGTTATGTAAATAAATATCTTTTATTATAACTTATCTAGGGTGGTTGTATATAGAGCAACTGGTTTGGATACCGCCACCCCTTTTCCAAATTTTATGTAACCACTATATGTTTACCAAACTAAAAGGCATTTTGATTGATTGATTGATTGATAATACAATAATATTTAAGTTTTAGATTTTTTTTAGGTTTGACAGCAAAGGAAGGAAAGCACGGATCCCATGAGTTCCGGGTTTCGCGATTAGCGAGCCGATTTTAAACTGGTTCGTTGTCGACGAAACCTGCAATTATTGGGATTTCTTCAACAATCTTCATTCAAATATTTCAGCATAACAACCACACATGTTTTCAAATCGCACTACAAATGTTTAGTAATATGTAAATTACTAGGGAATCTTGGGCATCAGACATCAATCTTCTTATAGCCTGCTAGCAGCGCCGGATTTAAGGTAAGCGCCACGAGTAGCTCCAAGCCCAACTAGTTTGGTCTAGTCATCCAGGTTATCATTTTAAAATTTTGAGAATACACCACTTTAATATCAAATTGTAAACCCGTTCTTCCGCTTTTTCGAAAATTTGACGACCGGATTGAGACCTAGGCCGACCACCTATGCACTTATCCAGCCCTTTTTTAACACTTTTTTCTTCGCACCAAGAAATTCACCATCAGGTGGGTTCATTTAGTTCTGCTATTACTCCTGGTCGCAATACGTCATTCTGCCACAGTAAATTTTAAATAAAGAAATGACCATGAGCAACAAGATAATAACTTGTTCCAGAACCCCTACTTCATATCTACTGAACTTCATAATTATTATATTGTCAGAACCTTCTTAAATAATATGGATTTATTTAAGTTATATAAGAAATGGGATTGATTCATGTTGCTTATTTTATAAAGATCAGAACCGGCCGTTATCGGTCGTGAGGAAAAATATGCCAGTCTTGGGCAGACACCTCACACGCTCGTAATCTTATGCCACCGGTGAAAATTATTGTTTAATTTTATGCTAGTTCGTAAATTTGGATTATTGTGTGTGTAGTGTGTGCTGCATTTGGTCTGTGATTTCTAGCAATAAATAAAGAGAAGGAAAGTATTCAGCATTTCTTGTGTGAATACCCCGGCCTCGCGAGAAGAAGGTTCAATGCCCTGGGCGAACCATTATTTAATGATCTGGAGGAAGTGAGCAGCCTGCAACTGCAGGGTCGACTTACTAAGTTTATTAACAGCAGTGGCTGGTTCGAATGAGCTGTCAAGATTCTTCTACGGTCGCGTTAACCATCAGGAAGCTGATGCAAATAGGTTCCGAGGAACATGTCGGCTACCACAATGGTCCTTATATAGGACTACGTGTTGGACAATGCCAGAGGTCTGGCACTCTAACCTAATCTTTCTAGCAATAATATATTGCATAAGTTGTTTTATATACTTAATGTATATTTATCCAATATAGCTTTTTGTATGAATCAATTCATAGGTTAAACATAATTTATAACGTGGAAAGAGAATAATCATTTGATGCAATAGAATCGTTTTGTTTTTTTGAAATACATGTGAATAGCTGAAGCATGAATGACATGCATTTATACAAAAATAATTGCACGTTAATAAAATAAATGTACTTTACAAGCAATTGTGTTTAATAAATGTGGTAAAATTCTAACTTAAAAGTAAATATTTTTTTTAATGTATTTCGTCATATAGTGCAAGTTTGTAATTTGGAATAAATTCAGCAAACCCAGTAAACGTGCAGTTATTTTTTTGGATAAATGCTTGCAAATGGGTATTAACAATTTAAGTTATGGTCTTCTTTATAAAAACATATTGATACAGTGCGTCTGACATTAGATATACGACGATATCGAAATTTTATTTTAATGTCAATTTTTATCGCACAGCTACATTTAAAAATATTTATCTGTGAAGTGTTTTTATCTCAGGATTGATGGGTTAAAAAAATAATAAATTATTTCCAAATTACCCTGTATGTGTAAAAAAATTACACCAAATAACCCTAGACACTTATACCTAGAAATATACCCACAATACCGAGGCAAATACTTTATCATCCAATATACTATAGCTATGCAGAAATCCAATTAGTTCCATAATAATTCAGAGAAATTAAAACTAAATTTTTCGTTTTTGCGCAGCAAATTATCGCGATAAAATTATATTGTTTACAGCGAATGAATATGCCGGTAATCACAGTCTGCCATTAAGCCCTTATTTTCGGACTGCATTGTCTTTCAATTTATTGGACGAACAATTAGGATTTTTAAACCGTATGCACTCGGTGATAATTGATTTTATAGAAGAAATTAATGGGCCTATTTTGGTCAATCAAATTAAAAACCTATTAATAAATAAACAAATCGGTACTACGGTTAAAAAGGCCACGGTTAGTACCTACCAGGAATAAAATTAGTTTTGTCGATTGTTGTAACAACGAATGAATAAAGAGTGACATCTTTTAACGTTAGTGTGTAACTGTTTTTTATATTGGAATACATAGGGATCCAAGAACAACGGATACCCTGGGGCGGGTAGACCACGACGGCTGTTTCGTCCTTGTTAGGACTCTACGGGCAGCCATTACCCAAGCAATCCCAACAACAGCGGTAAGCCCGTATTATTAAGTTCGACAAATTGTTTTTTTAACACCTTTATTACCGGGTGTCCCAAATTTAAAAAAGTATGATAAAATTAGAATAATTGAGTAATTCAAGTTTTAAACGTTTGAACTAAGATATTTAAACTATTAAATTAATTAAATTATTATTAAAAATTTAGAACTTTTTAAGAAACGTCTAAAAAAATACTTAATAACAACTACTCCCTATATAATAAGGGAATTCTAACAGGCTGTGAGAGAGAACAGGAATATACATGTTTTGGTTTAATTTTTTTAACTTTTTTGTTTGTAAAGCATTTGAGTATTCTGTAATTTATGTTTTGTCATGTACTATTAATTTACTTTATTTTTCTGTAAACTAATTAAGTGTTACTTGACGTATCAATGAAATGTATTTTTCTTTTGACTAATAAATTTGAAATTGAAATTATGTTTTCGTGGATCTCTCAAGACGGTTGTGGCAGATTTTTATTTCCATAGTCCTAGAAGTGAATTCATTCTAATTTGTTTGACAAGCAGCTGTTTCTAACACAGAAATTGACATGAATAAAATTGACACATAAGCATACGACTACTACTCTCCTAGTATAAAATAAACAAGGGAGCCAATATTTTGACCACCTTAAATTTTAATAGGATTTCCTAGTTGCGCTAGACGAAACAGTATAATATTATCTAATATAAGTCTATTCATTCTAATAATTTTCCCAAAACAATTAAAACCATTTTTCGCGATTTTAGAGAAAATTAAACGATAAAAGTATATTGTTTGCAACGAATGAATTTGTCGATAATTCCAGCGCGTTATTAGAACCCTATTTTCCGATGAGCATTTTTTTCAATTGTTAATTCCGGTATTATCTCGTAATTCCCGCCAATTCATTTTAAACAAATAGGATTTTTATTACCGTATAGGTGTTAGTTAAATACGATTCCTATATTAAAATTTATTTTGGCTATTATCTTTTTTATTCATATGTTAATAAATTTTAACGTTTTTTATTAAGCCGCCAACAATAAACACACCCTTAATTCATTGTTATTTTTAGAATGATACGGTTCAGCAATTTAAAGAGCATCAAATCATAACATTTAATTCCTAATATTTACACTACATCACATCAGGTTTCAGCAATATACAGAACAGCAGTAATGATGACAGAATGATTATTGATTCCGGCAGAGTCCAAGGTAAGTAGTTTGTAAAACTTTGAAAATTAGACCTAGTACTCCACCCTGTGGGACACCGCGAACGAACCCGTTGCAAACTGCTCCCATCTTTATGTTCTGCTGCCTATTGTGGATCATAGAGATATCTTTATAGGTCATTTGGTTTTTCCAGATAACGATGATAATGTCAAAGGCCTTTGCCAAGTGTACAAGAACGCCCAATGTTGCGATCCTTAAATTACGGCTCTTTATATTCACATATTTGGATAAATACCCTAAAGCTAAACCTAATAACGTTGGCTGTTTTAGCCTTAACCTCATCAAAATTGGCCATCTAGCAATTTACTTTGCAGATATACTTTTATCAATAAAATAACCAACGTCATTTAAAATCAAAACCAATAAAGGAAATGATAAATGTAGTAGAAATCGAATTAAGGGGGCGTAACTAAGGGGCCACGATCCCCTCGGGGCGCACGGCGCTCCATCTAATTCCGAACGCAAATTGTTCATAAACGCAACTCATATCCGGGGGGATGTTGCCAAATTGCCGAAGCGGCTCGACGAAATTCGAAAGGATGTCGCCGAGTTCATTTTGGGATTATTTATTGAAAAAACAGGCTTTGTTTTGAATAAAAGAAACAGGAAAAAGTACATTTGGAGCTATTAAGTAGCTAAATAAGTGTATTTAATGCCAAATTAGCTTGTATTTTACTTTTTAATAACATTTGCAGTCAAATCAGTCATAATAATTAATTTGACAAGATAAAACAAACGACAATGTTTTAATATTAATAATAAGTTTATTTAAAATTTAATAATATAATAAATATGTTTTTCTACTGACGTTTTATAATAACCTCTTTTAATTCTAAAAATGTTAGTAAAATTAAGTTATTATTATAAAACCTCAGTAAAAAAAATATTGTATACAATTCGTTACGAAACAATGTCTTTCAGTCACTGTAACGTGTTGTCCAACTCGGCTTTGCCTCGTTGGACAATTTCACGTCGCGTGCCTAAAAGACACTCATTTCGCAACTTATTGTATAAATAGTTATTATGTTGTCTTCTATAAACTTATTCTTCAATCCCCTGAAGCTGAGGTTGTTAAGGGCAAATCTTATTTTTTGTTGTAGTAGGTATGTAAAATCATAAATATGTATTAATAATCCAGTTTTAAAGTAAAAATGTTAATTTATAGTATAAACGCATTTTTTTTGAAGAAATTTATTTCCCATAATAAAATTATTAGTTTATAATTTTTAAGTAAAAAATATTACTTATATAAATTATTCAGAACAATATTACTTAATTAAAGCATTTCTAAAAATATTTTCAACTTGTCTGTTTTTAATATCCATGTTTTTATTTCGATTTTTTTAATGAAATCAATTTTTTTAATTTTTATTGGTAAATAATCGTTTAAATAAAAACATAAATATTTGAAATTTTTTTGTCCTATGGACTTATTTATTTTAGGTTTTATGGTTATTTCATTTTTATGACGTGTATTATGACTATGATTTTTAAATTGTATAAGGTTTTTATTTTTAAATATATATATTAAGATGTTATAAATGTAAAGTTGTCTTATGTTTAACTTTTTTATTTCTGAATATAATTCTTTTGAAGGATAAAGATAATCTTTATTCAATACAATTTTTAGAAACCTATTTTGTAGTATTTCTAATTTTTTAACTAAAGTTTTATTTATTCCTCCCCAACCTAAAATTCCGTAATTTAAATGAGTTTTAACTAACGCGTAATATAATATTTCCATGTCTTACATTTAAAATTTTTTTAATGTTTTTAAAAGTCGGTAGTAAACTTCTTAATTTTTTAATTAAGTATTCTATGAGAATTTCAATTTAATTTACTATCAAAAATAATTCCTAAATATTTTATTTTATTAAATTTAAAAATTTGAATGTTTTCATTTATTTGAATACTATTCATATCTCGTGGTAGGTTATTTGGGTTTAAAGTAAAAGGAGTATAATTTGTTATATTAAAATTAATTGTTAACAAATTGTTATCAAACCAATTTTTTACAATTTTAAAATTTTGAAATCAAAAGAATACATTTTAAAAAAGTTCTCAACAGTGGTAAGGAATATAAAACAAGTTTTTAAATGTTTTCTTGTAGTCCTACTTATTGAACAAGACTATAGTTGGGAGGATGCATGCACCAAGAGCTATTTATTTGAGGCTGAACCTAACAAACTAAATATTTACCAATTTAAAATGTTGTAGATCCAATTAAAGTTCGTTATGCGTTTGTTACTGCCGCTACCGTGGTCATCACTTTGTCATGTTGATGTTTTGCTTGCTTTGAACAAAGTTTAACCCAATTACGTTAAATGCATAGTTTTAATAAAATTACCTTATGCACAAATTAATGTTGTTATATTGATGCGTATACTAGGCATAAACTCAGAACTACAGGTAAAACAATTAACGCCAATATTGAATAAACATAGCTAATGGAGCCTTTCATGTCATTAAAGCTGTTTAGAATATGGGTAGTTGTTATTGGATATTTTAAACAATTTGACTTTATGACATTACAAACTTTAATAAACAAGAAAAAAATTATAATTTGCGGTGATCTAGGATAATATTGAAATTATCGTTATGTATTAAGTAAACTTTCATTAATTTTACTATAAAATAATAGGGAAAAACAAAAATTACAAAATAATTCGTCCCTTTCTAATACTTAACCTAAATATTCTACATAACGGGAAATAACGGATTTTTAAAATTAGATTTAATTTTATAAGCTGTCTTCCATACTTCGAATAAACAAATGGTAGAGTGAAACCTATAGAATATAGCCAAGGGCATTGAAATATGTGTTATGACTGTCCAGGCCCAAGCACCTAAAAATAAAGTGGGTGGTATATTTTAATTTATAGAGGATGTCCAATTCTCAATGTTTTTATATATCTTCCTTTTTAATGAAGATGCGGGTAGCAGTATCCCGCTATCTTTACTACTAAAGGAGAAAACTGGACACCCAGTATTTATTAAGGTTTTTTGTGTTACTTACCAAAGAATTTTAAATGGGTAGGTCTAAATTCAGCTCGATTTTTTTCTACTGTGTTTATGGTCCACATGGCCATATTAGCGATTATTAAAAACGTAATCAGCTCCCTACCAGGTTTATTTTTGGCTTGTTGTATATTTTTACACCGCCTCCACCATGCATCAAAAATAAACATTGTCTAAAATATTTTAATTTTTGTAACAGTAGCTGACTAGCGCTTTAAAAAGGTACGAGATATAACAAGTAATGTACTAAGTAATTTTACCTGTAGAGATGTTTGTATAATCGAAAATACATCGGCCACCAACCCTACTGGAGTTTCGTTGCTAATTGTGAAATACCAACCAATAATCGAAAACATACAATAAATGAACATTCCTGTTTGAGCCACTGCTAAAAGAATGTTATCCAAGCCTATACCACCAAATCCTGGTAAAAAGATGGGGATTAAAGCAAAATTCTACCGTTCCTTGATTTGAAAATAAAATTATTATTTCCAAGTGTTCGTCAATTAAACTTAAGTACTTAAAACGCTATAAAAAAAACTTACCAAATTTTTTCTCACATTTCAAATGTCGCAGCTGATACATAGCAACTAATACAGCAATGGTTGTTATGATATACAAGAAGAGTTCTACAACATTGACCTCAAATTCTGCATAGTTGCTTTTTGATTCATTTTGACCCTTTTTTTCTGTTAATACCATAAACATAACCAGGGAGATTATTGTCAGGACTATAACCATAATACCTAAAATGTTTACAAGTTAAGTACGCCTTAAAATAATTTTTTTGACAAAATTAAAATAACATTACCTGCAAAAAGACCTTTATGTGATCTGGTACAATCAATGGTAAAATGATACCCAGTGTTAGCAGAAGCAAAAGGATCTAAAAATAAAATATTTGTAACAATTTGAATGCTAACAATTTTTTTTGTAACATACCTAATTTTTTATTTTTTTTAGGTGCGTTTTTCTTTCTCGAATCATCAGTCCGAATGTGCTTCCACATTTCGAAAAGAATGACAGCACATATGAGACTAAAAAAATGATTCAATTTTGTTTTACGTAATATATAGTTAATATGATACTTTATATGAATTAATATTAAGGACTTAAAAAATTTATGATCTAAAAATGCTGACCTGTATTCAATGGTACAAGGGAACAAAAATGGACTAGCATCGTTTACCAACGACCCCATTAGTCGGCCTTCTGGACAGTATATTTGGTTAACTGTGGATTTATTGGTCGAGTTTAAATGTACTGTAATTAAAAATATTTAGTTTACCCATTACATTTTCGTCAGACATGATAAACTGTATAATTTTTTTTGTAAAATCGTTGTAAAGTTTACCTGACAGGTGGTTAATTTCGTGTTTTGTTTCTTCCACTAGAACATATAACCATTCGCAAAGATTTGTAGCTATCATATGCATTAGGCCAAATCGTGCGATAATTTTATGTCGATTTAGATCAATATCCTAAAAATATACTTAATTAGTAATATCACAAAAAAGTATATTTCAATTAAATAAAATGAGCGTCATACCTTATTTAATTATGAGCATTGACTCAAGTTTCTTTACAATTTAATTGTATTGGCGATCATTTCATTTAGTACAATAAAAATTGTCTTTGTAATGGTGCATTAATAGACCTGATCAAAGAAAAGTACAAAGCCCGAGGTTAAAGAAAAAGTATTCTAATGTAAAGATTGAAAAAATTAAGTAAGCAAACATATACCTTGTGATTAAGGAATATGAATTGTATTTGTAAAAGTGTTAATATCATTCTCGTAGCTGGAGCTACCGCCTCAAGACCTGTGTAGTAACATTCTGGAATATTTCTAAGTTCGAAATATCTTCCAAATTCCAATCCTGAATATACCATGCTTCCAATTCCAAACGCTAAAAAGTTAAATAGAAATTGAAAGTATATAAATATTGGTAAATTTATAAAACCAATGAACAAATTAATTATGTTCCTTTCTAAAAAATGTTTTCCGCATTGTAACACGACTGTAAATGGTTGGCTTAAACCCGGCTTACTCAGTGCCGTCTTACTGTACGGGCCCAGGGCCCCGCTGTCATAGGGGCCCCACGGTCCCCGCTGTCTTCGTCTTCGGGGCCCCAGCATCAAAAACCATCAATAAAACTAGTGGCAAAGAAAAATTTAAAATTGAAGTTTTTTTCCCAATTATGGATTCATTAATAGCTGAACTTAACAGGCGATTTGCTGCATACGACAGCATATTCAATCGGTTTGGTTTCCTCACAATTTTAAAAACAATCAGTAAAGTCGATTTGCACCTTAGTTGTTCAAGATTTGTAGAAAATTACAGTTCTGATGTCAATGGAAAAGAATTTGCTGTTGGAATGCATTTTTTTGGCAGAATATTTAAATTCAGACGAAAAATATAAAACCCAGGAAATCAGTTTATTGGACCTATACAATATTATAACAACTAACAAATTAGACGATACATTTCCTAACGTTGCCATTTTATCGAGAATATTTTTATCAATAATGATAGCTAACTGCAGTGGAGAACGTTCATTTTCTAAATTGGCTAGAATCAAAAACGAAGTGAGGAATACAATGCTGCAAGATAGACTAAATAGTATATCCTTAATGTGCATAGAAAATGAGATCTTACTAGGAATAAATTTTGATGACATATTAGACGATTTTGCACACCTACGACCAAGAAAACAATCATTTACATAGCGCGGATTATTTACAGTTAATGTTATTAATATTTATGTTTTAGGATGAGATTTCATCTTTATATTTTAGTTAGAATAAATCGTTTTTTCTCTACTTCCATCTGCATATTAGGTATTTCTTGCACAATCTACAGAATGGATAAGTAGGCAATTCCAGTTAACTGAACGGATATAATTTCATATCCATCCTAGTTAGGATATGAAATAGAGCAAACACAGTTAGCATCAGGTGTCCAGGTAACTATTCGATTTTAAAATATTATGTCAAAATTCGACTAAGTTTTACGAAAATTTGACACTGATCTTGCAAATTGAAGATTTTTCTCGTGAAACCTAATATTTAAAAATAATTTTATTGCTGGTCGAATTCCTAACTATTCATTTTAAGCGGGCGCAAAAGCGTGCCTTCGGCGCCTTCCAAACACCTAAATAGAGCGTAGCACCCAAATTTTTTTCCCAGGGCCCCATTTCCGCCTTGGGCCCAGGGCCCCAATCATATGAAAGACGGCACTGGGCTTACTAGCACTTGAGCTGGTGGCTTATATACAGGGTGTCCGGAAATCCGTACGTAAGCTTAGCATCACTTAGCTTAAGAAAAAATTGTTTAAGGTAAGTATTTAAATGCATCTCCTTCTTTATCTAATCCTTTATGTCAACTGTATGTGCAAGAAGAATAGAGAGTCTTTGGTTGGCATTATGGAGCAGAACTCACTGCTTTTAAACTTATTTCAAACCCTGATGTTTCCATGACACTATTTAGATTATCACAAATTTTATCCTGGTTTGTTTAAAGGGTAGACAAATTGAAGTACACTTGAAAACGGTTGTACTAACTAACTGCTAGTAAAAAAACAAAGATAGATTCTGGTTTCGGTTCCTAAATATTGTAACTTTGGTTTCAGTGGCTAGTAAATTCCATTGTTGTAATTTAGAACCTAATAATTTAGCATGCTCTTGCAGAAAAAATCATAACTCAAAAGTCTTATGTATTAAGAAATTTTTACGATCATTTTCGCATTTAAATACCAAAAATTAACAAAAAAGTGCCTATTACATTACAATCGTAAATTGTCTGTAAACTAAGGATTATTGATAGTTTAATTAAAAATAATAAGAAGCAGCACGTCTACAAAATCACTAAACGTTCAACATCGAGAGTTTTGATTGCCAATACACAACATAAGCGCTAAATTAAACAGCTTCAATTGCTCTCACTAATCTGCGATCGATCGACTTTGAATTTAACGTAAAAGCTTTATCAAATACAGTACCTTTACAGTTTAATAATCGTTAAGGGGTGTATCAAATTCACATTAATATGGACAATCTTAAGCTTGCAAATCGTCCTTTCTTACATTTAGGAAAATGGGAGGTTCAATTCAATATTTCTTACCTATAGCTCCCAATCTTAAGTAAAAGCTTCCATATCTCTTTATTGGCTTTACTTCTTGATCTGCCAAAAAATTACCCCTTTCTGGGTCATCTAAAAAATCCAAAAACTATTTTTTAGGAACAAAGTTTTTTAAACTGATTTCATTGTCATAACTGTATAGTGCAGTAAAAATAAATTATGACCTGGGCAAAATTGCAACACAAATGATTCTTTTTGCATTCTATTGTAAAAAGTGTCTATTTTAACATATTCAAAATCCCCATTAATCCTGGCCACGGAAATCAGTCAAAATCCAAGATGGCAAGAATTTTGTATTTTTAATTACAAAATTTACAACTTTGTTTTTATAAGGTGTAACTTGGCAAAAATTCAGCCGCCATCTTGGATTTTGACTGATTTCCGGGGCCAGGATTAATGGGTATTTTGAATATGTTAAAATAGACACTTTATTCAATGGAAAGCAAAAAGAATAATTTGTGTTGCAATTTTGCCCAGGTCAAGGGAATTTTTACACCATATTGACTGCACTAGTAGTAAAAATTATTATTGCCGTTATATTGTTGAACATGTAAAATAAATAACTTACGATAGTTTTTGATAATATCCTTTACAGCTCTTTCTTTGACAAACGTGATCCATTCATACGTTATAAAAAGTATACAGCCCAGGTAGAGGTACAAATAAAAACCTTGGTAATAAAAAGGCTTAACCTCGCTTGAAATTACCTCTGTTATTGGAAAGGCTATACCTAACACGACCAGTAGTTTGGCGTATAGAGCTGACAAAATTATTGTAAATCCATTACTAAAAAAATAATGCTTCCTCATTACTAAGGCTTGTTTATTATACAGTGATGATATACATGAATTATTTTACTTACTCCTGTAGTTTTCCTGTTAGTCTTCTTTTTGGTTTTTCTATAGTAGGCGTTTCTTCTTTCTTTAAATTTGTGGTTGAAGTATCATGAAACAATCCCAAAAGGTATCTTCTTTGGTTCATAACAGCTTGCGCAGCTGACAACGCAACAGCCTGAAATAAGAAAACATTATTCACGCAATCACAGATTTTGGTTCTTGTAATATTGGTTTGGTTGGTTTTAAAAGTAACTGAGCGAATTCAACTCACCTGTGACGGTCTCCTCAAAGCAGCTATAATTGCACTAGGTCTTCTAGAAGATACTGTACTAGAATCATCACCTCTGGAGTCACAACAGTCGGCATTATTTCTTGAAAGGTGTGCTTCACCTGAACCTGTTATGGTTAATTGTGGGGGATGTAAAAAACAGTAGTCTCTTTCATGCAATGGAGATGTTATGCTACTTCTGAGAGCGCTACAAAATTTTAATTATATATTATGTATTTTTATGAAACGAATACGTATATTAATGATAATAACTAGTTAACTTAAGCTATATATTATACATTAACGTGCAAAAGAAAACGGGCATAATAAAATTTGGATAAAGTTTAGAGTTTTATAACTTTTTTATTTTTACTCCGATTTAAGTAATTTTTTAGAAAGCTATAGATACATTTATTAATTTTAATATGCGTATACAAATTCGAAGAGAAATTGGGTTTTTGACATATTATACAAGGATAATCGAAAAGTTTTTTTCTTTGCCTAGCGTCAAAAACCCTGTGGAATAATTAAGAAGCAAAATTACTTTAAAGTATCAGTTTTCATTAAGCGGCAAATATTCTTTGCATTTTGATTTTTGATTCATGCCATTACGTGCATTTGTCCTCGCCCAAATGCAAAATGATCTTGATGATGTCAATAATTTAAATTTTCCATAATTCTCTCATTGTCATTGCATTAAAAATAAAATAGACTACCCAATAAAATGCAAGAAAACAAATGCTATTGTAATAATCAAGATTTAATAAACAAATAAATTTACGGAAAAAGGTGGGTATAGGTACCTAAGATTGCAAAAATAACATTTTCCCCAAACAGGTACCAACAACAACTTTTTCGCTTAAACACATCTCAATAATTGCTATTGCCTCCTCTAGCCTTTACTACTGCCTGTACACCGTCGGTTCATGCCTTTAGCCTTTAGCCCGCGAATATCATCCTGGGTAATATATCCTCCATTTTTGACTCTTATGACGCGGTAGTAATTTGGTTCCAGTTGCTGGCCTGCTCGAGTTTAAATTACCCTCGTGTAATCTTCGACGAACTGTCCAAGAACTGACATTTTTATACGAACCTCTCGAAGTTGATTTTTCGCCTGTACCTACTGACGTCAAACGATGTTTCCGAAGAGTTTTAAGTACAAGAAATCGGTCATCAACAGCTTTAGTTTTGCGTTTCCTAAATCATTGACATCATCAAGATCATTTTGCATTTAGGTGAGAACAAATGCACGTATTGACATGAACCAAAAACCAATGAAAACTGATATTTTGAAGTAATTTTGCTAATATGTAATAGGGAACTTTCCAATTTTTTTTTTCAATAATATGATTTAGTTAGGCCTAAAAAAATATTCCCTAATTATTACTCCTTAAAAATCAGTACCGTCAAGTGGGGTGAAATTGTTAGCTTTTTTGATTAATATGTAAATTACAAGAAAAGTACACCTAGTTTTGCGCAAAAAAAAAATATAATGTATTTGCACTATGCCGAATGAAGACCTCCAGGCTTAAAACAAACTTCAAAAATTGTTTTTTTTGCTAGAAAATAAATAATAACCTCATTATCAAAGTTATGCTCAAATTGGGGTGACTTTGATAGGCACTGTTTTTTGCATTACAACGAATGCTTTGGATCCAAGAGTTACGAATGTAACACTTTTTTCCTCACTCTTAATATATTTTTTTTATCAATTTTATGCGCGCTTGGGGTGACTTTGAAAATCCATAAGTTTACAGAGATTATCAAAGTCACCCCTTATCACTCAGCATAAGAATTAAATTTTAATAAACTATCCTCGCAAAAGTAAAAATTAGACTTAAGTTATGATCTCAAAAGAAAACTTTATTTCATATATAAATTACAGAACTTAAATTAACACATTTTAACACAAATTTGACGTTCAAAAACATCTACAGATTACTAGATAGATAACTATCAATCTCACCCCGAAAGTGTTATCAAAGTGACCCCGCATGATATATCAACTAATAGTTTTCAACCAAGCATATTTGGCGCCGAATTTGACATGAAATGAGGTTAAATAGAAACCACCTTATCGTAAATAACCGATTTTTTAACAAAATTGCTAAAAACTGATGAAATAACTTATAATTTTAGACAGTGTCAATTTAACGCTAATTTGCAGTATTATTATAGAATATTTACAAAAATATTATAACAAACACTTACCGGCATGCTAACAGGACACAACAATGGCGAAACTTCACTCTTTCGACTGAGCATGGCGCGGATGTCCGCGGATTATAATTGCGGGATATTTACAATTATTTAACAAAATATTACCTGTTATCAAAGTCTCCCCATAAAATCAATTTCAAATTTCACCCCATTGGTAATAACTTGGTAAAAATTCTTTAAAGTTTCGCGCGTGTCAAAAGCATTTCAAACGACCTTTTACGCGCGCCAAGCCCGATGACGTCACGAAGTATGACTTTTCCGTCATCCGTCATCCTGACCGTTGGCCGAGCTACCGAGTTTGCATTTGGATTGCCGTATGTTATTGTTATTGTATTGTTGTTTTAAGGTGGAATTCTCAATGTCGTTCAATTTATTGCCAACCTATAACCTATTTCGTGGATGTCATCATGACAAATGATACTTCGTGACGTCACGACCCGTTTTTACCCGCTTGGGATAATTTGAATTTGGGGCAGTTTTAAATCTTTCTAGCGGTCTTTTGGGACGAAATATTGTACAAGCATGTTAAAACTAATAAATGTATCTATAATTCTCTGAAAAATTGCTTAAATTGGAGTAAAAATGAAAGAATTATAAATCCCTAAACGCCCGTTTTCTTTGCACGGGAGTGTATCTGTAGGATAAATTTATTAATATTTCTTCTTAACGCTTACATTTCTTCCTCTGCTTCTTGTTCTTCATCCTCGGAAATATCCTGACTTCTTGATGGCCTTCTTACAAAACCAACTTTTCGTAAGTCTCTTATTCTAAAAATATTATATTTGTCCCATAGTGCACCGACAGACTGGCCACGGGAAATCCCATGTAAATTTTGCTGGATCCTCAAATAATGGCTGCCCTAACAATTTTGTTTTAAGTAAAATTGCGTTTATGAAATCAGTACAATTATTATTATTATTTCTTTGTGAAGTTTTTTCGAAATAACTTTTAATTGGCTTATCAGAAAATAATAAAATTTGAGTTCAAAAAAGTGTAATACAGGGTGTTTCATTAAGGGTGACTACCAGCCATATCTCGGAAACTACGAAGCATAGAAACTTGAGAAAAAAAAATTACAATTAAAGCGGTCATGAGAAAATTCTGGAAATTATTTTTAAGTTCCTCATTTCGCCGCAAGAGGGCAAAATTAAAAAAAAAATGTTAAATTCTAAATTTCTCCGAACATTCCCATATTAAGGTTTACTCTAATTACATCATCGAAAAGCTTAGACAATTCTGCATCATTTTGGTTTAAGGCTCATTGGCGTACCGACCTTGATAAGAGTGGGGGAAGCTATTGAATGTGTAAACATTAAAATCGCTGTAACTTCTAAACGACTTATTCGATTTTAATAAATTTAAGCTTGTTTGGAAGGGAAAGGTAAGTATCTTCAATCGCCGTATCCAACGGTACACGATAGTGTTTAATAAAATAGCTAGAGGGCGCAATTTGTAATAGTAACAGTTTTTTCGATTTTATCCCGAAAATTCAAATCATACGGTATAATTATGACATCATAATCGAAAAGTAGATGAAATTTGCAAGAAAAGATGTGAAGACCGTAGTTCGAAATCTTTGTTCGTTTCAGAGTTATTGCCAAAACAATAATTTTTAATACAAATTGCGCCCTCTAGCAATTTTATTAGAAACTATCGTGTACCATTGGATACGACAATTAAAGGTTGTTAGAGTGTGCAGTTTTTCTGGAGTTTTTTGTAAAGGAAAGTGTGGGAAAATCAAACAACGTCCGTACTCCTAATGACAGTATGAAGAACTAACTTTATTTTCTAAGCAATGTTACCAACCCTCTAACATCCAATGTTGCCAACTCTGTATTGAGCTCAAAAACCAACACTCCCACTAGCTCAATACTATAACCATAATTCTTCAAAAAATTACAAGAAATGATTAACAGTCAGTGATACACATAATACCAAGATCATCAATAAATTTAAGATGTTTCACACTACTCAGACTCTTGGTCAAAACATCAGCGGGCATTTTTGCAGTTTCCAAATATTTGAGTTGAACCCATCCTTCTGCAACTGTATCTCTCAAAAAATGATGCTTCACATCAATGTGTTTACTTCTTTTGTGGAACACAGGATTCAAAGCTAATTTCTGTGCTCCCATATTATCATTAAACAAAACTATACTTTGACTCACACCAGTCAGCTCAAAAAATAGGTTTCTCAAATATATAGCTTCTTTTAAAGCTTCAGATGTTGCCACATATTCTGCTTCGGTACTAGAAAGCGCTACAGTCCTCTGCTTTCTACTCTCCCATGAAATTGGACCACCAACAAAAGTAAAGCAGAAGCCTGTATACGATTTCCTATCAAACGTATTACTACCCCAGTCAGCATCAACAAAACATTCAAGAGATTTGTCAGTTCTACCAAAACACATTCCGTAATTCTTTGTACCCTTCAGGTATCTCAAGATTCTTTTACAATGTTTCCAATGAGTTTCTGTATGACAATTATTAAATTGACTTAAATAACTTACCGCATAAGAAATATCGGGCCTTGTTAGAACAGACAAATACATCAGACCTCCTAAAAGTTGTTGATAAGGAAACTTTTTCTCACATTCTAGATCCTCACCTCTATCTAAGCTTAAACCAGCTTCCATAGGAGTATTTACAGCCTTACAATCCAACATCTTGAATCTCTGTAAAAGCTGGTCAATATAATTACTCTGATCAAGTGAAATAGTATTGTTTTCCCTATTAAATTTTACATTCATGCCTAAACAATTTTCTACCTCCCCTAAGTCCTTAATTTTAAACATCTCTCCTAACCTCACTTTTAAACAATCTGTTTCCTTATCATCGTTACTAAAAATAAAAAAATCATCAACATAGATACAGATTATAGTTTTAAGGTTATCTTTCATGTTAGTATACAAACAAGGTTCATATTCAGATTTTTTATAACCAAATTTCTGTAACAAACTGTCTACTTTCTCATACCATGATCTGGAGGACTGTTTTAGCCCATAAATTGCTTTTCTGAGCTTTAAAACTTTATTTTTACTGTCAGAAAAATTTAACCCTTCTGGTATTTGCATAAACACATCTTCCTTCAGATCACCATTGAGGAATGCAGTTGTTACATCTAAATGAGAAATATTCAATGACAATTTTTGAGACAAAGCAAATAATAATCTCAGTGTAGAGAAACGTACAACCGGTGAAAAAGTTTCATCAAAGTCAATACCGGCTTTCTGTGTAAAACCCTTCGCTACAAGCCGCGCACGATACCGTACATTACCCGCACTATCGATTTTTCGCTTAAAGACCCACTTATTTTTCACCACCGTTTTACCTTGAGAGTCATTCACCACCTCCCAAGCTTCATTGTCTACAAAAGATTGCAGTTCCTCCTGCATAGCTGCTAGCCACTTGTCCCCATCACCTTTAGACATAGCCTCCTCGACAGTCATTGGATCCAGATTGTCGTCTGTACACAGGTAAGAAACATAGTCATCTGATTTCTTAGGCTTAGGTACTCTTTCAGACCTTCTTACATTTTCTGGCGCCTCCACCACAACGTCAGGTATGTATTCATCTGAGGATTCATTATTACTCTGTTCACCATTCTGAGAAGAATTACTAGAAACATCATCTGTTTCACAGGAATCGTCAATTAAAGTATCACCTCCCACTGAAACTGATCTCTCTTGTATTTCACAAGCAGGTAGGTTAAGCTTATCTATTGCTTCCTCTATCATCACATCTCTACTGACTATAATATTTTTCTTTATAGGATCATATAGTCGGTAACCCTTGATGTGATCGCTAAAACCAACAAGAATCATTTTCTTAGATTTTTTGTCCCATTTCAGCCTCTTCTCTTTTGGAACTAATGTCATAGCTTTGCTGCCAAAAATTCTTATTCCGCTAACATCTGGTTTTCTACGGTGCCATATTTCAAATGGAGTTTTTTCTAGGCTTGAAACACAAGAACGATTTCGTAAATAAACAGCAGTACCTACTGCTTCTGCCCAAAAAACCTTCTCCATTTTTGCGTCATACAACAAACAACGAGCCTTCTCTATAATGGTTCTATTCATGCGTTCGCTCACACCATTTTGTTGAGGCGTATAAGCATTTGTTTGTTGATGCAAAATTCCATTTTTCTTGTAGAATTCCTTGAACTGATTACTGTCAAACTCTGTTCCCTGGTCACTACGAAAAATTTTAATTTTCTTGCCTTGTTGGTTCTCTGTGTACGCTTTGAACTCCTTGAATTTTTCAAAAGCTTGATTTTTACTCTCCAAAAAATAGACAAAGACCATCCTTGAATAGTCATCTTCAAGTACCATGAAGTATTTCGAACCCCCGAGAGAAGTCACTTCCATTGGACCACACAAATCCCCATGGATAACCTCCAAAACAGCATCTGCTCTCTTTCCTTTGTTATTAAAAGGCAGCCTGGACTGTTTGCCCTCGCAGCATACTTCGCATAGGTCAAAATCACTTTTCAGTAAAGATCCTGTACACCTGAAACCATCTACAAGTCCATCTTTCATTTTATTTAAGTCCTTGAAGTTCAAATGTCCAAACCTTCTGTGCCAAATATCCCCAGAAAATGCCAAACCAGCAACTAGACCAACCTCAGGTTTCACAAAATTTAATTTGTACACATTGTTTTGCAAACTTGCTGTTGCAACTAGCTGTTCTTTGTGATTGTAAATATTACAACCCTTTTCATTAAAAATCACCTGATTCCCATTCATAATCAGCTGGCTGACAGATAATAAATTAGTCATTAGGCCTGGTACATAAAGAACATCGGATACTTTTATTTTATTCTTCCTATTTCCAACCAGAGTTTCAATTTGGATGTCACCTGCCAATTCTACGGACAATTTATTGTCGTTTGCCACTGTGATCTCCTTCAATGGAAAATTGTTGTTTACATTCTCCAACCATTCCTTCCTAGATGTCAGATGAACACTACACCCAGAATCTATATACCAATCATTACTACTAAAGTTTCCGGTTAGGAATACTGCATTAAATGCCTTTTGTGAACTCTGATTTCCTTGCCTTTCTGTATTTTGCGGACACTTGTCCCTGAAATGGCCTTTCTTATTGCACTTAAAACATGTTACTTCATATTTGTTTTTGTTTACAAATTTTTTATTGCTGTCACTGTCAAAATTATTTGTTGACCTTCCTTTGCCATGCGCACCAACCCTGCTGAACTTAGCCGCTAATGCACCACCTGTCTTGGCATCTGTATTCTCCACAAGGTGCATGTCAAGCAATTTCGATTTGATTGAATCTGCTGTGACGTCAATACCGGCGTGTTCAATTGCAATTACCATCGGTTCAAATTTATCAGTTAAACCAGCAAGCATAAGACTGCCTATTAACTCTTGACTTAATTTAAAACCACTTCTTTCCAATTTTTGAGAAGTGTCGATAATTTGGTTGATATAATGCTCCATTGATTCACAATTTTCGAGCCTTAAGGATATCAATTTTCTCAACAAACTAATTTTACGTGCAAATCCGGAGTCTTCGTAAAGTTTCTTCAACTTATCCCAAACTTCTTTTGCTGTAGTCGAATCCTTAACATGGATAAACAGTGACGGGTCCAAGGTCAAAACCAGCTTGGCTTTTGCCTTGCTTACAAGGATCGTATCTGTCTCGGAACCATCGATACACTTCGTTAGTCCTTCCAAGATAAATACGTTTTCCACCGCGAATGCCCAATCGGCATAATTTTCGCGCCCCATTAACTTTGGAACACTGTTGAGATAATTCACTGCCGCCATTGTACCGTTGTAACGCCAACACGCTTCACTTTTTAAATAGGATACTTCGCGAACTGCGAAACCGTATCACACCACAAAAAACTTTCTTCCAGCTTCCCTGGGCCAATAACCTGTTAGAGTGTGCAGTTTTTCTGGAGTTTTTTGTAAAGGAAAGTGTGGGAAAATCAAACAACGTCCGTACTCCTAATGACAGTATGAAGAACTAACCACAGAACTCCAATAAAGAGAAACGCTATAAACGTGCTAATTGGTCGATGCCGCCGTGACTTTGAAATGACATCAGATAAATGCGAATGTGGCGCCATGTGTAGTGGGTCTGAACTAATATTGGCGGAAGGGGGGTAGGGGGAAGCAATCATATGTTTTCATTTTTCAATTAATATTTTGAAATTCAAAATTTGTTGTAAGTAATTTTATAAAAAATACGTTTTCATTACCAATAAATACAATTAGCACTGCACGATTTGTAATAAAAACGTATTTTTATTAAAAATTATTTATAACAAAGTTTAAATGCCAAAATATTAAATTACCTTGATATCGAAATTCTTGAGCCTTAGTTTTAGTAAAACAGACTTTAGTGTAATTTTTTTATTGCACAAAATCATTTAAATATAGGTAGGTACATATTTTAATAAGTATATAAAATAAATAAAATAATATTACAGTTTTTTTCATTCGATTTGTATAAATCAACACCTGAAATCAAAAAGAATAAAGAGTTGTGTATTTCATCAATTTCATACCAGGTCACAGAAAGATGTTAAAGGAAAATTAGCTAACCACACAACTTAACAATATCACTTCTACGAATGTTATTTTATTAGTCGTAAAATTCTTCAGGTAGTCAATCAACGATGAGCTAACCGAATAACTTCAGTTGTATATAAGCCATACAATGCCCTAAAAAGTATTCTTAAATATAAACTTTGAAGATCCTTTATGTGATAATATAATGTTAGGTTTGAAAAGCTCGAGTCTTCTCTCCAGACTTGCCAAAAGTTCTCGATACAAACTCATGATATGATAATATGACATAAACCATTATTTACATTAATCAGTGAAGAACTACATTCCAAGATAATTTTTTTTTTTTTTTTTTACTTATTTATTTTACGTCGGCCTTTTTCCGCAACGAGGCCAATCACCGACGCCAGGGAATTCCAAGATAATTGAATTACTTTTGCCAGAGATAAAAGAAAAAAATTAAACAACTTATTTTAAAATAAAAATTTAGAGTCATTGACCTTTACCTGATGGAAAATTGGAACCCTATTATTTTTAGATCCTTAAAAATAGGTATAATGTAAAATATATTAATCCAAAACTTACCCAGACAGGTAATTACATTTTCTTTTTCATTCTCATTCTCAGCAAGATCTTGAAAACTACCGAGGAAATTACAAAAAAATTCATCGGCCAATCGCCATGATACTCCATTAAAAAGACTGCAAGGAGCAAGGACGAAAACAAATCAACACAAACAGGTTGGTTAAGAAATGAAGCAATGTGATTGGTTGCCATTGGCATATGTATTTTAATTTGAGTCAACCTTGTTTATTTCCTTGAAAGAGACGCCATCTTTTGTAGTGCGTGACCATGGTAACCATTGACTTTAATGACAACTGACAGCTGCGACTTTTTGCATCTCGGTTTCATACCCGTGGAACTAACTTTATTTTCTAAGCAATGTTACCAACCCTCTAACATCCAATGTTGCCAACTCTGTATTGAGCTCAAAAACCAACAAAGGTACTTCCAAACAAGCTTAAATTTAGTAAAATCGGTCGTTTAGAAGTTACAGCGATTTTAATGATTACACTTTCAATAGCTTCTCCCACTCTTATCAAGGTCGGTACGCCAATGAGCCTTAAACCAAAATGATGCAGAATTATCTAAGCTTTTCGATGATGTAATCAGAGTTATACCTTAATATGGGAATTTTCGGAGAAATTTAGAATTAAAAAAAAAAATTTAATTGTGCCCTCTTGCGGCGAAATGAGGAACTTATAAATAATTTCCAGAATTTTCTCATGACCGCTTTAATGATAATTTTTTTTTCTCAAGTTTCTATGCTTAGTAGTTTCCGAGATATGGCCGGTAGTCACCCTTAATGAAACACCCTGTACAACTTTGATGTGAAATTAATGGGGCAGCCAATATTTGAAAGTGACAAAATTAACATCGAAGATCCCATAGCCAGTCTGAAAGTGTCCCGATTATAAGCTATAAAAAAAATAGAACCAGTTATTCTCTCAAACCCCATTTGATTAAGCAAAGAATACAATAAAGGGAGCGTAATTAAAACTCCCGAAGATGCCAGTGTTTAAACTACCTCCGAAAAATCCACCTACGAATTCCAAAATTATAAAGTTTCGGGTTCCAGATATTCTTATAGTAACTGAAACTAGGCCATACTATTACCGTATTAGGTACTATATGTTTTAAAAAGTCGTTTCCATGCAAACTACCTACTTCTATACCTATAAGATTCCAAGACCCTCTTATCTCCTTATCTTTCCAGTATTCTCACTCGGATTAAATAAGAGACTCGTCTACTCTTTCCAATCACCCCTAAAAACCCCCTAAATACCCCCCAAGTCCCCTTAAATTAGCATACAGCCCCCCCACTTACCTGTTTTCTTCGTGCACGGTGTCCATTAAGGTCCTTAATTGGCTTTCAGGGTCCCTAGATGGCAGTTTGTCGTTTCTTTATTAAAACTTTTAAAAAAGTTGCTCAGTTTCTCCGCCTGATTTACAATGGCCTGAGTCTAGATTAGTCTCCTATGAAAAACAATTTGTCTAGTGTGTTCGAAGTAAAAAGTACAGGTTGATATTCGCATAGCTTTTCCGTCAAATAATCGAGACATCAGTAGCGTACGATTTGGGTTATGTTTGCGATTATAAATATACTAGCGTGTACCCGGCATGCGTTGCAACCCGCTGGTATAAATACAAACCCGATATATTAGTACCCGGCATGCGACTCTCTGAAATTGTACCCGTGCGAAGCCGGGGCGGGTCGCTAGTTATACATAAAAACCTTCCCCTTGAATCACTCTATCTATTAAAAAAAAACGCTTCAAAATCCGTTGCGTAGTTTTAAAGATTTACGCACATAAGGGGACAGACGGGCGACAGCGACTTTGTTTTATACTATGTTAAGATTATTCGGAATATTTTACACCGGTGTAGAGTCGTGGCAACGTCTACCATCTAGCGGTAGCAAGTAAAAGTAAGAAAATGAAATGACAATTTTGACATTTAGAATGATTTTTTAAAGTTAATTTTGATATTTTTACGTGCGCTGAGTGCGATACAGAACCGTTTACACAACTTTTGTATTACTTGCAAATATAAAGTTGAAAGTGAGAGCTAGTAGCGTATTCATCATTTCGTAATTTCATCAATATTATGTTAGTTTTTATTTATTCGTTTAAATAAATAACGCTTTGTTTCACAGAAAAAATAATATACCAACATTTTGTTATGTGTATGGCTAGTGTTGAAATATATATTGAGTTTATTCAAGTCCTAATTTATTTTACCTAGGAATTCGATATTTATATTATAAGAATTTATGTAAGTAGCTATAAACCTATTGTATCTACCAAAATATTTAATAATAACTTTTCCCCTTAACATAAATAGAAGAACAATAATGTTGATAATTATGGTATTGAGCTCACTTTTATTTTACCTATTACAATTGGCTGCCATTAGAAAATAAGTTTATATTTAGTTTCATGTTTGTATTAGAAAATTCTCTTTTCATCAGATGATATGTTTCTTCTAAAACATAAAATCTAAATGAAGAGTGGAATGGATAAGTGGGCTAAGTGCCAAAAGTTTAGTTTTAAACTAGTAAAAAAAAACTGTCTGTGAGACTCAATATAAACGCTAGTAAAGTATTATTTCTTTTTTTATATATTTTATTGTTATTAGACTACCCTGACAAAAATTTAGAAATCCAGTATATTATGATTATCTTAAAAATAATTTTTGAAGTTTTTATTCACTAGAACAGGCTAAGTGCCTATAAGGCAACATTTAAAAAAAGGCTAAGTGTCTATAAGGCAACATTAGAAAAAAGGCTATGTGCCCTAAGAGTAAAACTGAAAAATATGTGCTGCCCTACTAAAAAAAAAACGACTAAGATTTGTATATCATTTGATTATTGTAAAATAATAGTTGACATGGCTTAGTACCTACTAGATACTATGACTGGTTTAGACTTATCACCTAAACAGACACGTGGTTTACGTTTGGCACTTAGCCGCTTTTAAAGGAAACTTTCGATGGTACATTTCCTGAGCAACAGTATTTTAGTAGGGTGACGTAGTTAAATAATGGGTTTGGCACATAGCCTGTTTTAGGATACATCCGCGTTGGCATTTAGATTATTTTTAAGTAAAAATACTAAAAAGTAAAGAAATGGCACTTAGCCCGGCACTTATCCATTCCCCTCTTCAAATGTGGTCACCATGAATCTCTGATTGCAGATAAGAGAAAATTGGAATTAAGCATTGAAGAATGATGGGACTTTATGGAAGAATTTAAAAATGATCATAATTTTTCTATGGGCTTTGGAACAAACAAGTTCAAAAATGGACCGCTATTGCTGCAAATTGTGAAAAGGTAAAAGGCCGTAAGCGTCAATGATTATCAATAATTAGACAAATACTAGCCGTGGTGGATAAAGCTTATTTGCCCCGTTATTTTCATAAATATGGCCGGTTTTTAATAAAACCTATTTCAGTATTATTGCAGTTTCTATCCTTAATTAAATCTTTAAAAATTAATTTTCAAATTGGTTCTTATAATGTACGATAAAGTTTTAAAACACATAAATATTTACCTTCTTTTTATTATTTTTAACTTTGAAAACTTTTCTGCTTATCAAACCGAAAACAACCACTGGTTAGAATGGGAATAAGCATAAATAATCCCATGAGCTTTTTGAATGTGCACTTTTAGTTTTTACTAATTTGTATAAACATGTCGCAGCAATAAAACTGTTTTTCTTAAAGATTAAGTCTGAGAAAATACGGAAAAACTTCAAAATATGAGAAAACTTGAACGAAGATAAAATTTTAATTTTTACTTAACAGAACTGTTTGATATCTGGCGGAGACTGTTAAATTTATTTTTCTGTTTTTCGCTGGGTTTCGTGAATCTCGCAGTTTGCAGTGTTAATTAGTGAACAGAGCGTCAAGTATGTAAATTATTTATAAAATACCATATTGTGAAATTATTAAGAATGTGTGAGATTGTAGTAACCTACCATTGCGGCAAAAATATACTGAGAGAAGGAAAATTTGCTTTAATCTCCTAGAATAATAAGTAAAATATATCCAGTTACAAGTACAAATTTCTACCAATTTTTCTTCGCCATTGATTTGATACTACAACACATTTTTTTATTCCATCAAAGCTCTATTAGGGTTGTATTGTATACCTTCTACCATTTCTCTTCTCCTAAACACCATCAGCAAAGCTTTTTCTGTCTCCTGATGATAAACATTTCTACGTTCGAAACATGTTAAAAACAATACTTTTATTCTAATAAATTTGTGGAGGAAGATTTTAAGTTTTTCTTTCAACATAAAATAATAATGTTTCTCATTACAACGATGGAATTAATGACGCCATTTTTTTACTCAGCGAACCCATGCAGAGTAGTAAAAATCGGGGTTCCTCAGGGAACTGTCCTTGGCCCGATACTTTTTCTAGCTTATACAGGGTGTCCCAAAAGTAATGGGACACAGAGCAACAGAAGACTCCTTTAGACGAAATAATGCGATCTATAGATCTAAACTTGCCTTATCCCAAAACTGATAACAACCGAGATACAGGGTGTCAAAGTTTTAATTTTGTTTTCGTTTTTTTGCGATTACTTTTTAACGAAACGACATAGCAGCACAAAATTAAGGGTTTTGGGGTTTTTTGAGGTGAGGAATTCATAATTAGCCATAGTTTTTGTGTAACCAGTAGAGGGCGCTGCCTACGACATGGCCCACTCCTTTTAGCTGGCATGACTTTGTTTAGGCTTTTTATATCGACCCAACTATTAAAAAAATAAGTTACTTTACTTCTTTTACATCAAAAATGTATAACTTATTGAAGTCGCTAGGAGCAACCATTTTCGAGATAATCGCATTTCATATGTCCAATGCAACTAAGTACTTGGTCCAAAAGCAACGGAAAATCGAGCAACGGTAAATTTCTCACTTAAAATTATTGTAAAGGAGCTACATTAGCCCTTCCAAAATTAGATACTAATTATTTTTCTTTTAATCATTGCAAGGTTCCGGAAGTTACCCCTGCATTCAAGCCAAACTTATAGGTCTTTTATACATGATTGACCTTAAGAATTGTAAAGCACTTTTACGTTATTGTTTATTGTTTTTAGTAATAATGTATCATGTTGACTTTTGGTTTTAATGGGGTAGGGGCACCATGGGTAATTTACCCTCTCGCCCGAGTGATAATTTTACCTTGAGCCGGCCCTGTGTTTACCTAAAATGTATTCTACTAATTCACGTGCCAGTTTTATAATTCAACAATCAGGTACCTTTCTAGGTGCCAATTATAATGTTATTTGCAAAAAAAATAAGAGTTACCTTAAAAAATGGAACTAATTGAGATTATTGTTTTTCAAATTGGTGATTTTGGCGCACGTCGCGTGTATTGACATAAATGCTATTATAAATATAAAAATGTATTTGTAATATTTTAGAGCTAGTTAGCTAAAATATGTGTTTATTTATAAACTTATGATTATCGTGCGAAGTAAAGGCATAACAATGCTGCAATGAATAATAATTCAGAATTTTAGGAACATTTTTGATTTTGATAACAATTTGTTAACAATTAATTTTAATAAAACAAATTATATTCCTTTTACTTTAAACCTAAATAACCTACCACGAAATATGAATAGTATTCAAATAAATGAAGTTATTTAAATTTTTTAAAAAAAGATAATAAAATAAAATATATAGGAAATATTTTTGACAGTAAATTAAATTGGAATTTTCACTTAGAATACCTACTTAATTAAAAAATTAAGAAGTTTACTACCGATTTTTAAAAACATTAAAAAAATTTTAAATGTAAGACATGGAAATAATATATTATGCCTTAGTTAAAACTTATTTAAATTACGGAATTTTAGGTTGGGGAGGAATAAATCGAACTTTAGTTAAAAAATTAGAAATATTACAAAAAAGGTTTCTAAAAATTATATTCGATAAAGATTATCTTTATCCTTCAAAAAAAATATATTCAGAACCAAAAAAGTTGAACATAAGACAACTTAACATTTATAACATCTTAATATATACAGGGTGATTCAAAAGTACTTTGACAAACTTCGGGAGGTAATTGCTGGCAATATTTTAACATGAAAAGTTCTTATAAACAGTGGTCCTTGGCGACTTCGTTACGGAGATACAGGGTGTTGAAATGTTAAAAGAAATAGTAATAATTTTTAAATAACTCCCTAAGGAGTTATTTTTTTTTTAAGAAATTTTGTGAATTAAATAAGCATCTCAGGACACTTATTTTCAAAGTACAACACGTTCGTAAATTTAACCAGTGGCGTCGGTACAAAATGTTACTATCATATTTTTTGTGAAAACTATGCTACACCACTGACTTATTTTATTTTAACTTTTTTCTTATAAATCCCCCCTTTATTTAGAACAAAAAAGATCACGAGTGTTTTTTTGATACGAGGGACGGTTTAAGCGTAAATTATTATTTTATTTGAATATACACAAATATTAAAAAATGTGTTTTAAACTGATCAACCACTCAAATATTTATAACAGTATTTTAACGAATACCTACATACATACTTACTAATAAACAAATATGTATATGCCTAAGGAAGGTATCTGAGGATGCCTATTTTCTAAGTATAACACGTTTTCAGTGGCATACATATTTATTTATTAGTATGTTATTTTTTAATATTTTGTATTTTGACAAGGCGGCTTTGGAAATGCTTTTTTTGTCGATAAATTAAAATAGATTTGACAGTTAGTTACCATTAAAAATAACAAAACTGAAGAATTAAAACTCAGTGGTCGACAAAAAAAGCATTTCCAAAGCCGCCTTGTCAAAATACAAAATATTAAAAAATAACATACTAATAAATAAATATGTATGCCACTGAAAACGTGTTATACTTAGAAAATAGGCATCCTCAGATACCTTCCTTAGGCATATACATATTTGTTTATTAGTAAGTATGTATGTTGGTATTCGTTAAAATACTGTAATAAATATTTGAGTGGTTGATCAGTTTAAAACACATTTTTTAATATTTGTGTATATTCAAATAAAATAATAATTTACGCTTAAACCGTCCCTCGTATCAAAAAAACACACGTAATCTTTTTGTTCTAAATAAAGGGGGGATTTATAAGAAAAAAGTTAAAATAAAATAAGTCAGTGGTGTAGCATAGTTTTCACAAAAAATATGATAGTAACATTTTGTACCGACGCCACTGGTTAAATTTACGAACGTGTTGTACTTTGAAAATAAGTGTCCTTAGATGCTTATTTAATTCACAAAATTTTATAAAAAAAAAATAACTCGTTAAGGAGTTATTTAAAAATTATTACTATTTCTTTTAACATTTCAACACCCTGTATCTCCGTAACGAAGTTGCCAAGGACCACTGTTTATAAGAACTTTTCGTATTAAAATATTGCCAGCAATTACTCCCGAAGTTTGTCAAAGTACTTTTGAATCACCCTGTATATTATATTTAAAAATAAAAACCTTATACAATTTAAAAACCATAATCATAATACACGTCATAAAAATGAAATAACCATAAAACCTAAAATAAATAGGTCCATAAAGGACAAAAAAATTTATGTTTTTATTTAAACGATTATTTACCAACCAAAATTAAAAAATTGATTTCATTAAAAAAATTTTAAGTCGAATAAAAAACATGGATATTAAAAACAGACAATTTGGAAATATTTTTAGAAATGCTTTAATCAATTAATATTGTTCCAAATAATTTATATAGGTAAGTAATATTTTTTACTTAAAAATTATAAATTAATATCTTTATTATAGGTAATATATTTCTTCAAAAAAAACTGCGTTTATACTATAAATTTACATTTTTACTTTAAAACTTGATTTTTAAAGCATATTTATGATTTATGATTTTACATACTGAAACAAAAAATAAGATTTGCCCCTAACAAGCTCAGCTTCAGGGGATTGAAGAATAAGTTTATAGAAGACAGCATAAACATATTTATTATATTATTAAATTTTAAATAAACTTATTATTATTATTACATATTGCTCTCTGTTTGTTAAGTAAAATCAAATTAGGTATACTCATTGTTCGCCCCACAGGAGTCACCTAGCCTAGAGAATGAGTTTATGAGTAAGGAAACATATACTTTTATAATGGAAATTTGAAAAAACTGCTTAGTACCCATCGTACTTTTACACATAGAATATTTCTGTTACTTATACAGAGCCACGGAATCGATGCTCGTATCAAAAAATATAAATTCATAAAAAGTTATTAATCTCTTTATTTCACTTTATGTTACATGTATGTCACACATATACAATCATAAAAGATTATCCTTTCAAAGACAAAGTTGAAATTAAATAGAGACAGAGAGAGCTTTCCAGAGGACTAAATAAACTGGCAAGGGAATGATCGCTTCAGCCATGGAAAGCGTGAAAACTGTGGAAAGGCACCTAGACACGTGATCATTCAGGCGCCTCGGCCTACTCGGATAAACAGGCTCCGGATTATATGCACAGGAATAGGCGAATTATACACGAAAGAGTTGGTTTATTTAACTTTGAGAACTTCAAAGTCTCACCCGCTTCAACCGCGGATTTTCTTGCTTAGTTTAACGTTCAACTATGGGTAAGAGATTAAAATTTAGCTCTATTCTTATTGAAATTTCTTTTTGTGTAAGGTAGGTAGCTCTTTTGGATTTTCCATTGATTTGCTGGCTTAAAATTAGTGTTTTAAATCGCAGCATTACGGAAACTGTGAGACAAGGGTAATTTAAAATTTAAATATGGCCACAGAGATAACCGACATTATCTGTGATATACAGGGTTATTCACCGTGAGTGGCCCATTTAAAGATCTCGGTGACGAGTAAAATTATCTTTATTAAAATTTGGTTGCAGGCATAATTGATATGAACTTTGAAGTTATTGCCAACTTTACTATAAAATACCCTGTATAGTTTAGCATTTTTGAATACCTTATTAAAATCTAATTAACTTTTTTTAATAATAATTTATACCTATCTCTAAACGTTTTTGAGATATGAATTATACAATTATTTTTTGCTGTAAACACATAGCAAGAAGAAATTTCAGTAACTTTGGAATTAACAAAGCTACACATTTGAAATTTTGATAACATTTGACTAAAACATAGATCTTTAGATTCCATAACTTGGTTTTTACGTTTTTCATACAGGGGGTTTTTAAAATTGTGCCAATCTGGCCATTTAGTAGAAGTAAGCGAAATTTAATTATGGAATAAAAACAGGGAGTTCCATTTTAACCATTTATATTACCTCGATCTATGAAGAACCCTGTATATATAGCAATATATTTTTAAATTTATAGGAATCTAGGCTTGTATATAGATGCTGATTTAAGGTTTAATTCTTACGTTAATAAAAAAAAACATTTTTTACACTAAAGCTAATATATTTGCATAAATATATTTTCAGTACCGATTTGAAACTTAAGTTAACCAATTCCTTGGTATTATCATAATTGACTTATTGTAACATCGTATACTGGCCTGCATTGTTGAGAAGGGATAAAAACAGCCTACAAAAAATCCAACATTTCTAATTACGTTTTTGTTATAACCTCCGAAAGTATGATCATATGCACTGCAAGTCTGATAAATTCCGGTTGGCTTAATGTTGAAGAATGTTTCTAACTACAATTGGCTAAAACTATTTTTAAATTTACTGGTAGTGGTTCTCCATCCTATCTACTTGATATTTTTACTATATAGGCAGTGATACACATAACCTGCATAACAGAAATAGAGAACATTTTAGTGTACCTCGTTACAGAATGAACCTCTTTAAGGGATCGTTTTCCTACAGTGCTATCACACTGTATAATTTTCTTCCACTCCATGCATGTTAAGATATCCCAATCAATTTATATGTTCATTAGATTAGTTAGGAAAGAGATATTGGGGAGCAGAGATCGGACTTTGAGATGATTATTGATAGTGATATAACTAACGGTTGTTTTTCTGTTTTATATTTTGTATAAAACATTTTCTTTCGTAAGATTAACTAATTTATTAGTGTAATAGGTTTTTTAACTAGCTCATTGTTATAGTTTAGTATTTTGTTATGTAAATAAATATCTTTTATTAAACTTATTTAGGGTGGTTGTATAGAGGAACTGGTTTGGATACCGCCATCCCTTTTCCAAATTTTATGTAGGTAACCACGATATGTTTACCAAAATAAAATGCATTTTGATTGATTGATTGATTGAAATGCGCTCCTTAGCATTCTTATAAAAGCTTTTTTCTATCCAACACCATAAGAGAGTTATGGTACTTTGTAGCATTATTGGGACACCCTGTATCCAGCTAAACTTTAAAAATATCATATATAAAATACCATTACCTATTCCACTTTTCCCTAGCTTGTCGGTTCGTCTCACTAATAATGCACTTTCTTGTCAAGTAAATCCAATCGACTGGAATATATGGAAATATAAGTGCAAGACAAATTTGAAATCAAATCCTTTCTTTTTGACTTTTACTTCGTAAGCAGATCTACGTTCGCGTTTGTAGCTTTTAAAATGAGAAATACGTAATATAATATTATTAGGAAAATGTAGGGTACTATTTGTAGGTATCTAAAGAGATGTGGATAAAATTTGTGTGGAAAGAGTTTAAATAACTCTATCTCTAAGGAGGTGGAGCATCAAAGTATCTATACACAGGGTGTCCGGAAATGATGAGCAAAAAATTTAGATGATAATTATAATTTACTATTTATTAAAATAAAAATAGTTAAATTTTATTTACAGTTTTTTTGCAATACCTTTTGCTGCGCTCATAATATTTTGACGAAATCTCGTATATGGAGCTTTTTCGGTATGAGAAATACAAATTTGCTCACCGTTTTTTCACATTTTGTAGAGGGCGCCACATAGGAGCCTATAATTTAATTTGAATGGTCCCAACTTTTTTGTCCTACACTGTATACACATTTTGACTGAATATTTTTATTCTCCTAACCTTTTGACATAAAAAAGGGATGCTACTTTTGTTTCGACAAATCTACCCGTTTTCGAGAAAAACGCTAAAATATCTTTGCTTGCATGTGATCAATACGAAATCATTTTAATTTATTTTCAACCTTAAAAGCATAGCAAAGGAAGGATAATATTCCATGGAATTCGTCGAAATTTTTTAAGAAAAATTAATTTATGCATTGAAGAGGAAGAACGTCACTTTGAACCTTTGATTTGACTGTTTAATTTATTGTTTTAGTAACTTATGTATTTTAAAACTGCAAATAAAATTTAACTTTAACACCATGTAACTTCGTTAATCACAGGCCTGCATGAAATTTGTGATGATGTGATTTTTGTTTGCTGAGCTCAGTTTTTATATAGAAATAACTAATTAAAATACAATTGGTCTCTATCACCCACAGATTTTTTTTTTGCAAAAAAAAAGAAAAAATATAAAAAAAACTTATAATAGGCGTTTTAATACATTTTAAAATGAATGTAGTACTACAAATTCTAAATGATTGACGAATAAAAAATGATTTTCTGTGGTGCTACACACCTTCCGACTGGAGACTTTTTATCGCCTTCAAAAAGGAGCTTTAAAGCTGTTCTTTTACATAATGACAATGTTTTTGCTTCTGTTTCGGTCGGCTATACAGTTAAGTTAAAGGAAAACTATGAAAATTTAGAGGAATTACTGTTAAGAATACAATATGAAAATCACAACTGGGAAGTGTGTGAAGATCTAAAAATTTGAAACAATGAAACAATTTGTTAAGGCATTAAACAAAGAAGGAAATTCTTTTAAATATTTGTGTAAAACATTTCCGGCTCTGTCACAAGCAAAATTAAAGGAGGAAATCTTTGTAGGGCCGCAGATTAGCAGCTTGATGAAAGATACAGAATTTGAAAAGGTAATGGAAGATAAGGAAAAACATGCATGGAATGCTTTTAAAGAAGTTGAACATAAATTACTACTATGTTGAGATCGTTGAAAATATGCCGGAAAATTTCAGGAATTTCAGAATATGAGCATAACTACTAGTTTCCTAGTGGATTAGAGCCTTGAATAGGTAATTTGCTATAAATAGGAGCAGTTTATAGTGAATTGACATTCAGGACGAGTGAACTACTCGTTTCCTAGTGGTTTAGAGCCTTGAATAGGTAACAGTAAATATATGATGGGCTCATACAACAAAACCTAAGAAAAAATTCACTTTTTACATTCCCATTTGGACTAATTCCCGGAAAATCTTAGGAACGTGGGTGAATAGCAAGGTGAAAGATTTCATCAATATATTAAAGAGATGGAAAAAAGATACCAGGGCGCTGGGACACAAAAATGATGGCCGATTTCTGTTGGACATTGAGAAGAGATCTTCCTTTAGCTGAAACAGAAAAACAACCAAAAGAAGCTTTTCTGAAAAAAGAAAACGTTTTTTGAAAAAGAGCAACGAATAAATAACCATTTATAATAGTTTATATGTGTATATTTTGTATATTTTTGTATTTTTTCCTTAATATATTAAAAAAGCTAGCTTATAAATGAAATAAATCGTGTTTTTTCTATATTTGTGGATTTTACCGGTTTGAAAAATAGCCTTACGTGATATAAAAAAACTGAAAGCAGATTTGAAATCAGCGCTACTCAATTACTAGAAAACAGTTAAAATTTTTAAATCAACTTTTAAAGTGTTAAAAAATGCAGGCCTGTGATAATCAATTTACGGAAAAATATTATAGGAAGAGATAGCATTTATTTTCGGTCTAGAATTATCCCCTAAATTTTTTTCTCATCATTTCCGAACACCCTGTATACAGTACGTGTAAGTTAGTAACTTGAAATGAATTCAGTAAATCCAGAGTTGAGTTTTTTTTGGAAAAATGTTTAGGCACGGCTTTAACTTTTTAAGTTAGGTGTTTTTTTGTAAATAAATATTGATACAGCGTGTCCCAAAATAGAGATATGATAATATCGATTATGTTTTTAAATGGCAACACTAGTTTTTTATTGGCTCTTTTCAATTAATTTTTTAATTTATAAATTTTATTCTTTATGCTTAACGGTAATTTATTATGCATGCATGTAAAAATTTACTTAGTTTTCTTAGGTATTTCAGTTTTAAAATAAGAATTTGGTCGCCATTATTTGGCTATATTATTTTCCAGCCCCCTCGGAAATTTTACGAGATAATTTTTCAGGGGCTCTCATTTTTAAGACAAAATAACAAGAGGCCTTATCCATAATCAAAAAGCGTTGGGCCGAAAGGTCAGAATAAAAACAAAAAGTGGCCACTCCGTCGTTTCCGGCAAATCGGAAGTCGAAATTCGTTTTGCTCCCATTCGAACACCCTTTCACAGTTTTACCGCTCTTGCTGCTTTTTTAGCGTTTATTTACTTTTACAGACTTGAAACTAAAGGTTAGTAATTGCCTTTTCAAAGAGTTCAATGCGTATTAGAATTACAATTTGAAATTCAATTTAATTATTTAGATATTTGTTGGCAGAGAAGGACCTGCACCTCACCTCCAGTAGGTAGGTATATAGCTCATTTATTAGTTAAGTTAGGATTTTGAAATTTTCCAGACTTTACCTGTATCCTAGGGCGCATTTCAGGAAAGATTTTTGTTTATACAGGGTGTGCCGAAAAAGTGTGACGTAATTTTTCGTAATTACAACCCTACCGCAATTTATAACGCATCAATCCTTATTTGCAGAAAATTCATATTATCAATTATTCCAACAGTGATTATTGTGAATAAATATCGAAGGCTTCGAAAAACATCCTGTATAAAAAAAAATCCTGATATACGCCTTAGGATACCGGTAAAGTCTGCAAAATGTCAATCATTACTAAGTAAACTATATAGGTATGTACCTATCTATATATAGAAGACTATGGAGGTGAGGTGCAGGATCTTGTATATTGGTTTTTGAGATAAAGCAAGAGGGACAAAGCTAGGAAACTAAACTAGGTTTTAGTTTCTTTTTATTAAATTTTACAAAATCTTCTTTTGTGTTTATAACTAAAAATAAAATAAATTCCATCATTAACCCCTTAACATTTAATAATGAAAATATTCAATATTCAAAACCGACAGAAGTTTTAGGATTAGTTTTAGACGAAAATTTAAACTGGAAATGCCATATCCAGTATATTATCAACTCGATATCTCCTTTAGTATCGGTTTTGTACAGAGTTAGATATTTCATTCCTTTGAAATAGGTACCTACTTAAAAAATATATATTTTTCATTAATATATTCAAAATTATAATACTTATCTTCTGCATGGGGATCTGCTGTTTATCAAACTTAAAACCATTACAAAAATTGCAAAATAAAGTTATTAAATGTATACACAAATTACCACATTTAGAACCAACTGTTAATCTATATAGACCGAAAGGGTATTTACACCTTCAAAACATTTATAAATTAAAAATTTGTATTCTAATTCACTCTATTATTTAAAAAAAATAAAATAAAACCTAACACTTCAGGCACTTCAGGGCAATTGCCCCCCCTGAGCAAGCAAAAACTTTTTGGGGCATCCTTGTCAGTGTGGGTAGGCGAAAAACCCCTAACATTTCTTTAACTATACGTCCAAATTTTAACAAATTTGGTCAATAATTTAGAGCAAAATTTTTAAAATCGGCTATGTATTAAGATTTTTCACTACTACATATCAGTTCTTTTCTCAAACAATGTTCTTATATCCCTGATTTCTAAAAATAAAATACCAACCTTTTAGTAGGTATGTCCTACTTTAAGGAATAATAAAAAAATATGATTTCATAAAATTGTAATAGAGTTGCTAGATATATAAAACTCAAAGCGCAAATCAAAACCCCGAGGGCGCCCGAAAGCGCGCCTGCAAAAGGAGCACATGATGCGAATAGGAAGTAGTGAAACATTTATCGGTTCTCATTCTTAAAATTTTAGTATTTTTTTTATATGCATGCAACAATACATATAACAAGTAATAAATCACAGGGAGTAGAACCTAAAAACACCTCTAATAAAAATTAAAGGGCTAATTTTCTTTAAAAAACTCCCACATTGCCATTAAGCGCTCAATCTGGCAGCCCTGTAAACAGTGCCTATTATATATGTGATTTGTATTTCATTTTTTTTTTGGACAATAAATTAAAATTTTATGAAATTTTTATTTAGAACGAATTCTCTGGAAGGTAAAATCACAAAAATTAACCCCCTCCTAAATGCACCTGTTTTGTTTTGTATTTTTTATTTTTCCCATTTGAAAATCAAGCACCATGATTCAAAAAAGGGCGTGGCACCCAAAAAATTTTCGCCTGCGGCGCTATTTCTTTTAGCGTCTTCGGCGCTTTTTGCCCCCCCCCCTGGGCAAAATCCTAGATCCGCGCCTGATTTCGGAAAAAAATCGCTTTTATATGACGGAAAAATAAAATATAACAATCTTCCAAAAAATATCAGAGAAATTAAAAAAATGGCAACTTTTAAAAAAAATTAGATAAAGAGATATTTACTAAATTAAATTATTTATACTGTTTATTTTTAAATTAATTTTATTAATGAATTAAATTGGATTATAACTTCCATTTTATTTTATTGTTATTTTTTTTAAGGTTATTATTTTCTATATTATGATGTTGTCAGTTTCCATGTAACGAACTGTAAAAGTTGCTTTGGAATAAAGACATTTTAAAAGTTAATAAGAAATAAGGACTTTCAACTAATATAAGTATCCCAATTCGAGTAAAAAAAGCCAATGCAACAAGCAACTTATAAGAGCCCTCGCGCACTGGCAACCTCTTAATTGCGCAACTATTTAGTTTGCAAAAAAACGGAGCGCGCGCACTAGGTTCTTATCAGGTTTGTTGCAGTTGATGAGAGTCGGAAGATTAAACTGTTTTTGAAACCCTCGATAATACCTACTCTGGGTCGACAAATTCCACTAACGGTGTCAACATAGAATAAAATCAGCTTTAGTCGCAGCCCTTGCTTACTCTCAGCCCCTAGCCCCGGGTAGATATTAATATGTTAGTATACGGCAACAAAAACTAGAAACAACAAACTCTTTTGTACGAAGAAAAAGACGAAAAAGTCGTTTATCTTTATTAAAAAGAAAAACAAGTCCCTTTTGTAAAACACGGACACATTTTCGGACATAAATCTCGAGTTATGGAAAACTGAGACACCTGAGACCGGGACAAGAATCCCAAATAATATTTTCGTCTGGTTTATCCTGACAAAAACTTTCTACTTTAGGATAAGTTTTCGAAATAAAGACAGAATTGGTTAGGTACGAATAGTTTTTTTTTTTATTTTAAGGGAAAAATATTCAAGAGGGCATCATCGCTTGTCCTAATATAAACCCAATTTCTTGCTCTCCGCTGTCACGGAATTTCTCCGAAACTGAACCTAAGATTTACTTCAAATTAAAAATATTGAAAGATCAATCCTTAAAATATGTCTCTCATGTAGCAGATTTTTCGATTATCCTTTCGTTTTTAAAATATACTTTAATTTGTGTTAGTATAAAAGGCACAACTTATTATATTATAAATATATTATTATTAAATTATTTTCTCCGAAGAAAAGGCCGAGATTAAGAATCTATTACAAGACAGACAACGATTGAACTTTTAGATGTCCTGTGAAACCAAATTTATCCCTGTTTAATTAAATTTAACTGATGATATTTAGTGATAGCCGAACACCTGCAACTGCTTTTGAAATATTTGTCTTAGCTATCGTCACAGAATATATAGCTACGCAAACGATCATTTACCTATCGTTCTGCGCTAATAACTAGAACCCGATACGATTTATAGATATAACAAAGAACACTTTAAAAAATGTCGCAAATATCTCTGTAGAGGCATCCATTTGAATTCGGAATATGTATATGTCGTAGACTGATAGTGAAATCCGTCATTTCATGAAAAGCCTAGTCATATCATGCTGCACGCTTAAAGGTATATTGGCAACTAGTTTGTTCATTGTTCCCCAGAGCATTTTTTTAAATTTAATTTAAATTTTATTTTTATAAAATAATATTAGTTGAAAAAATTGAAAAAAATGCTCTGGGGAACAACGAACAAACCAGTTGCAATATACCTTTTAGCCACGCTTCATGATATGACTAGGCTTTTCATGAAATGACGGATTTCACTGTCAGCCTACGACATATATATAGACTGGTCTTTAAGCTATCTACCTGCGCAAATTAGAATTTTTAGAAAAAAATTTTTTCGCTGTTTTTCGTTTTTTATTCGCGTTTTTTGTCGTGGTTTTTCTCGGCTTTTGTCGCGGTTTTTCGCAGCTTTTTCGGGGGTTTTGTCATCAATTCCTTCTTTGACAAGAAATGTTTTGGCAATTGATTATACTTTGGCAAATAAAGTAATCAATTGTCCGTTGTTGCCTTTTAATATTTAGGACATTTTTAATAATAATTATAATTATTATTATTATATTGAAAAACCCTATTATTTCAAGGCCATAAAATTTTTTTCAGGAAAATTTCCGTTTAGGAAAATTTTGGCAGGAAAATTTTGGAAGGAAAATTTTAGCAGGACAATCTTTCTTACGAGCATTATTTTCAGAAAAAGTTTATTTCAGGTAAATATTTTTATATTACCTTACCAATATGTTTTGTTAGAATATATCGTAGCTATATATTCTGTGCTATCCTTAATAGTATAGAAGTCAAGTAATGTACAAAAGTTACTTTATTATTTTAAAATAAACAAATATATCTTAACATAGTATAAAACAAAGTCTCTGTCGCGTCTGTCCCCAGCTATAATGTGCTTAAATCTTTAAAACTACGCAACGGATTTTTAAGCGTTTTTTTTAAATTGATAGAGTGATTCAAGAGGAAGGTTTTTATGTATAATACATGCATAATATTGTAGAGAAACACTGATAAATTTAGAGGTTTGTTCGGGTTTGCATTTATAAATCTTGACATGATGGTGAACTCCCCTTATTATTATTATCTCAGAGGCGTATAATGCGCATTACAACGCAGGCCGGGTACACGCTAGTCTTGAAATAAATTCGATAAGTTTAGAGGGTTTCAAGTAAATGGTATATCGCGAGTAAAAACGATGATGCCCTCTTAAGTTTATTGATTTACCGTGGTATATTAACGGAAAATAGGTATAAATTTTATTTTTCTAGCCTTGTACAATATGGGAGTTCGAAGTATAGCATTTCCAGGGGAGGAGAACCATATTATGAGCCTGAAAAAAAATGATTTTTTCCTGAATTTCTCTTAAATAAAATCACAGTTTGTATGTAAAAGAAATGAGTGGCTGAAAACAGCGACCTAAAAGGCATATTTTTGACTAAGAAATTGAAAAGAGCATAACTGCATAAATATAATATATCAAAATAACATAATACAATATTTGCAAAAGAAATTATTGAAAATTATGATGATTATGATTACCGTCACCATTTGGTCAAGAAAATAATACGAATGGTTTTCTGTTTTTTAGGACTTCTCCATATTGAACAGCTTTATTTAGAATTTGTCGCCACTACCACTGCATAAAGCCACCGTATAATAGCAATTCATAAACTGCTGGTGCTACTCCGGATCAGTAGTATATTTCAGTTATCTCAATATAACAGGAAAGGACAGAGCGAAAAATTTGATGAAGGATCAGAACACCATATCTTACGATTGTGCACAGTAGTTCAAATGAGTTATTTGTTCCATGTAAAAATATTCAGAAAGTTACAAATGGCAGAAAAATAAAATATTTTACCAAAAAAGAAACATTTTGTGAGTTGTAAAACGTGTGTTTAATATACCATTAGGTAAAGTAATGTTATAAAAAGGTAATGGTAGAATTACATTTAGAAATTAAACTAGATTTTAGCCAAACAACGCAGTAATTTAATTGCCCTGCAACGCCAAAAGTCGAACATCGCAATGGATGTTGACGAACCAGCCGAGGAAAATGCCAAGAAAATTCAGGATATTATCGCACCGAGTCTTCCAGAGGAGCCCCTTTTGGGATCTATTACCACTAATGCCTTGGCTAAAGACGAAAAGGGGATGCAAATTAGATCTAGCGCCAGGGTTTTCAAGAAAATGAAACTGGAACAAGAGCTTGATAAAAAGGTAATGTCAAACAAGATTTTACAGTTATTATGCTTTTAGTTTGTTAAACTCTAGTAATATGGGTTAAATTTTAAATGATTGATGTTTTTATTACATTTTCTTAATTAGAACATACCTAATTAAGTTGTATGCCCTAAGATTTTATTTATATCTGTGTGATTTATATAATTTGCAAAAAAGGATTTTTAAAGAACTTAAACCTGCTTTTCTACTTATAGTAAGTAAGTAAGTATATTTTTTATTTCAATTCGTTCTTTTATGAAGCTTGGTTTAAATCTTTTATATCTAAACATTGTTAAAAGTATAGGTAAATCAAAAAGCCTGTATTTTTAATAATTTCATTTTTTTAAATTTTAGCATGACGAATCTCATACAGAGACAGGAGGATCATTAAATTCTCCAAATGCAGAACATCTTCCAGGAGGAGGTGCTGCAGACAAGCCTGCAGAAAATGAAGTCAAAGGTCAACCAATTCGAGCTAGTACAAGAGTTGTCAAAAAAGCTAAACAAGAAAATACAAATACTAGTGTAAGTGCAAATATTTTTTTAAGCTAAGGAAAAAGCTTCTTTTAGATATTTGGAAAACTATTGGTAGGGTAATTTCTATTTAGGTATTCTGTTTACTTTTGATTTTTTTTTATAAGAAAACAATATCTACTGTGTTCATTAAAAATAATTAAAGAAATAATGTATTTATTAGTAATTAAGTACCTAGGTACTTGTAGAAAAATGTTAAATACTTACAATTTTTTGCAGGTACAGGAAGCAAGGTCTAAGAAAGATGATACAAAAACTGACAACATTAAAAAAGTAGTAAGAACCTGGGCTTCTGAAGAAAAATTTATGTTTTTTGAAGCTGTTAATGAGTATGGCAAGGATTTTGAAAATATTCAACAGTATATCAACAACAAGCTTAAGAAAAGAGGAGCATCTGAAGATCAGATAAAAACAAAGGAACATGGTAAAATTTGTCAATAAAATATAGTTAGATATAAGAAAATAGTAAGTACTAATATTTTATCTTTCTATTTATAGTTCGTCAATTGTACAATCGAACCTTTCATGAAGTTTCCAAGCATGTTAAGTTCTCTGATGGTGTTAAAAAAGTTGTACAAGAACTGTATGGTATTATTAACTATGGAGAATTACAGAAAAAGTTGGGTGTAATTACAGAAAAAGCATGTATGAAGTTAAATGAACTTATTTATAGGGGAGGTACCTGTATCAGGTCAAAAGGTAAAATTATTTTATCAATACGCTGAGATGTGAGATGTAGTATGAAATATATTAATTTTTTAGAGTATATTTATTTTTAAGGTAAGACTATTAGGATCAAGACACCTATGTGCAGAGCTTTGATAAAGCTAAATCAACTTGATGAAAAGTATGAAGATGTTAAGTTGCCCAACAGAGTTACAGTAGAGTTGAGACCAAAAGATATGACATCATATTTGCATGTACAGTGTTTGGCACAAAATCCAAGACTTAGAACAACATTACCTATACAAAAGAGACTACTTGCATTGATACAATGTCTTGATAAAAGGTAACTAAGTCTTATTTTTTTATTTATATTAGGTATATTATCAGAGATATTATCTTAATATCTGGTCATATATTTTTTAATGTGTAAGCCATCATACTTTTGAAATTTTTAGGTGGAAAACTGTTGAAGCCTTAACATATGAGAAATCCATTGCTTCCAACAACCCGGTTACAAATGATTGTGTACCTTCAAAGCAAGAGTCCTCAGAAAAAATTGAGATTCTGTGTCCTATTTTAAGGCTAAGTCCCCCACAAGAAACAAAGATCGAGTTACCATCAATTAACTTAAGTGAATATTTCACAAGGTAAGACAAAAAAATAGTTGTTTTCTACCTCTAAGGGTTATGAAAAATTGTACAATAAGTAAGCACTTACACAAACAAAATTTTACCTTTCATTCAAAAGTTATAATTTTATTTAATTCCATAGAAAAATATTAGTACTTTTTCTTGTTTCTAGACAAACGATCTGTCTCACAGCTTATGAAGGTCGTCTTGGATTGGACACTTTCACTGATATAAAGATGTCTAAGCGGAAGAAACATAAACTGGAGGCAGAACATAAGGCTGTAGAACAAAAAGTTGACATTGTCAGTGATAATGTAATAAAAGTGGAAGCTATCAAAGTAGAGGAAGCAGAGGTAAATCAGATCAATGTAAAGTCAGAAATGTAATAAGAAACTGAGACGAAATTGTTCATTTTCCTCATTGAGAAATGAAATAATGTAACTAATTATTTCTAGACAAATAGTTGTAATGAAGCAGAGCCAGATGCACTTCTAGCTGATGCAGTTCATGATGCTGTAAATACGATTTTGTCCCTTCAGACATTTGACAGGCAGAATTCTGAAACTAGTGAGCCAGAGGATATCAGTCAAAAAGATGAGAATATTAAGAAAGAGGAGGTAGATAATCTTTTAGACAACAAAGCTTTATCAAAAATTCTAATAGATCTCACTGAAACTTTGAATTTACACTTACACTTGAATGCATTTTTAAATATATTAAAATTTATTAATTACCATACCATGGGTGTACAGAATAAGTTTTGGATAATTGTACTAAAGTAGGAAATTAATAATAACTAAAAATTTTAGGTGGAAGAGCCTAAATTTGCTGAAATTCATAAAGAAGCTTTGGAACACATTGAAAGAATCAGAAAAGGATGGACTAAAAGGAATAGTGAAAGTCTGACAGTTGGTGAAATATATCTGATGTATGGACATGATGCAAAATTGATTTTAGAATATAGTTGGGAAGAAGAGAGAATAAGGGAGGATCCTGAAAAACCCAAGAAGACTCCAGGTATGTAAATATATAACAAAAAACAATAAGAATCCAAAATCGTTTGTACTTAACTTTCAAAATGTCTTTATTATTCCAAACTAACTTTTACAGTTCATTACATGGACAGTGACAACATAATATGGAAAATAATAACCATTAAAAAAATATCAATAAAAAATACCTAATAACAAAAAAAATGGATGTTAATCCAATTTAATTCATTAATAAAATCAATTTAAAAAAAATAGTATAAATAATTTAATTTAGTAAATATCTCTTTAATTTTTTTTTTAAAGTTGCCAATTTTTTAATTTTTCTGATATTTTTTGGAAGATTGTTATATTTTATTATTCCGTCATATAAAAGCGATTTATTTCCGAAATTACTTTTTACTGGTATAGTTTGATAATTTATACAACGTCTGGTGTTATGATCATGTAATCTCTTATTCTCCTGAAGAAGAATGTTTGATTTTTCTTCTTTTAAAATAATAGAGTGAATAAGAATACAAATTTCTAATTTATAAATGTTTTGAACATGTAAATACCAGGGTTGGGCTGATTTAAATCAAGTGATTTAAATAACGATTTAAATCACTTAGGTACTTATGACTTATTTTTTTTAAATCATGATTTAATGATCCTATTTATTTTTAATTCAGAACAATGAACAATATAACATATTAAAAAAATATTTTCAAAAATCAACAGTATTTATAGAACTCGCGCTTTTAAGAAATAAAAAATTAGTAGGTGTACCTATATAATACATAATATAAACTTTAGAAGCGCGTTCTGAGAATATTTTGGGTATATAGAATTTAGATCTACTATATTGTTAGACAGACATTAAAATAATTTGTATTAATTTAGAGAGAGAGAAAAATGTTAAATTTTTAATAAAATCAATAAAAAAAATCAATAAAAATCAAAAAAATCAATGATTTTTGATTTTTTTAATGAAAACCAAATTTTGCCCAACCCTGGTAAATACCCTTTCGGTCTATATACAGTGTGTGTATAAAGTCTGGAAACGGCTTAATAACATCACAATTTACTGGCCGATTTAAACCAAATTTGGTATAGTTGTGTAAGAGGATCTAACGCACCGAATGACGATATTGGCGTTGTTGCCAGCTTTTTAGTTTGTCTGGAATTCGAACGAATTTTATATTTTTAAATATACTTAACACCCAGTATATTTTTACATTTTTAAATTCCACATAAAATTATAATTATTTTTTATTAAATGCATTATTAGTCTATACTTCATAGTTTCCGAGATATTGATACTCGAAAAGTGACATTTTTGAACTTTGACAGCTTATAACTTTCTAACAGTACGTCTTAGAGCAAAACGGCTTACATGCCCGTATCTTCAATTTTTATTATATTCCCAAAAAAATCAACTTGCAGTTAAACCGGAACAACTATATTTCCTGCTTTCGAGTTACATCCGGTTTAACCGGAAGTTGATTTTTTTGGGAAGATAATAAAAATTGAAGATAGGGACATGTAAGCCGTTTTGCTGTTAGCCGTTATAAGCTGTCAAAGTTCAAAAATGTCACTTTTCGAGAGTCAATATCTCGGAAACTATGAAGTATAGACTAATAATGCATTTATTAAAAAATAATTATAATTTTATGTGGAATTTAAAAATGTAAAAATATACTGGGTGTTATATTTAAAAATATAAAATTCGTTCAAATTCCAGACAAACTAAAAAGCTGGCAACAACGCCAATATCGTCATTCGGTGCGTTAGATCCTCTTACACAACTGTACCAAATTTGGTTTAAATCGGCCAGTAAATTGTGATGTTATTAAGCCGTTTCCAGACTTTATACACACACTGTAGATTAACAGTTGGTTCTAAATATGGTAATTTGTGTATACATTTAATAACGTTATTTTGCAATTTTTGTAATGGTTTTAAGTTTGATAAACAAGCAGACCCCCATGCAGAAGCAAAGTATTGTAATTTTGAATATATTAATGAAAAATATATATTTTTTAAGTATTTTAAAGGAATGAAATATCTAGCTCTGTACAAAACAGATACCAAAGGGGATATCGAATTGATAATATACTGGATTTCCAATTTAAATTTTCGTCCAAAACTAATCCTAAAAATTTTGTGTTTTTCGAATATTGAATATTTTCATTATTAAATGTTAAGGGGTTAATAATGGAATTTATTTTAGTTTTAGTTATACTTGTAAGCTGGTTAAAGAAAGCATTATATTTTAAACAGAGCGTTTGTTTAGATTATCTTATTCTATTGAAGAAAACCGAATTACAGTTTAAAAATATACTTTCCTCAAATTTGGAATGTACATTAATTTTAGCTTTGTTTTTCAGCCAATTTTCTTGAGAGGTGGAACGAAAGATGCGAAGAAACCTGGGAAAACAAGCAGCAAAACTTAACATCTTCCTTATCAAAACTTCTGTCATTGGCTAAATTACACTACAGGAAAAATGCTATTAAAGTAAGAAAAATATAAACTAACAACAATCTAAATTATGGTACTTCATATTTTTTAAAAGTGTAATAATTTGTCTCTTAGAACTTTTTACTCCTTTACCATTTTTATTTCAGTGCCCGTGTGGTCATATATGCAACAGCAAGACTATGAAAAGCCCCCCAAATGTTGGAAATCCAAGAATGCGTAGAGCCGCGATAGTAGACAACGGCATTAACAATCTCGACGGAAATCGACAAGATGAACAAACCTTATTATTGACTGATTTACCCAGTGTTCCGAATGGTCAGGCACCGGTTACAAATAATTTTCCTAGGTGTCGAATGCCGTTGGTGCCAAAAACCCCAGGTAGGTATTTTAGGAAGTTGACACTTTGAAAAATAATTATGTATAAACGTTATTGGAGATTTACCCTTGGGAAAGCCACCTATGGCGGGGCGCCTTGGCACCTCTGTTGGCTACTGAAAACATAAAAAAAAAAAATCAACACAAAACGATATTTGCTATCAAATATATGATCCACTAAATAATAAAAAACCTTGTAACCTTGTACTAGTATTTTCCTAGATTTAGCAAAAGCCTTTGATACAGTTAGCCATAATTTACTGTTAAAAAAGTTTGAAAATATTGGATTCAGAGGAAAGCAATTAGAATTAATTAAAAAATATCTGAAAATAAACCAACTTATGTTTAAATAGATAAAGAAAAAAGCTATCCGAAAGTATTTAAGTATGGTGTTCCTCAAGGAACAATTTTAGGACCATTATTTTTTAATATTTATATTAACGACTTATTTAGTATAAATTGCGATGGACAAATTCATAGTTTTGCAGATGATACTACCATTTTTTATACCGTTATAAATCGGGAAAACTTAAATAATAAAATTAAAAAATACTTTAAAATTATAAAAAATTGGTTTGATAACAATTTGTTAACAATTAATTTTAATAAAACAAATTATATTCCTTTTACTTTAAACCTATAAATAACCTACCACGAAATATGAATATTATTCAAATAAATGAGGACATTCAAATTTTTAAAGTTAATAAAATAAAATATTTAGGAATTATTTTTGACAGTAAATTAAATTGGAATTCTCACTTGGAATACTTAATTAAAAAATAAAGAAGTTTAATACCGATTTTTAAAAACATTAAAAACATTTTAAATGTAAGACATAATATGAAAATATTATATTACGCGTTAGTTAAAACTCATTTAAATTACGGAATTTTAGGTTGGGAAGGAATAAATAGAACTTTAGTTAAAAAATTAGAAATATTACAAAAAAGGTTTCTAAAAATTATATTGAATAAAGAGTATCTTTATCCTTCAAAAGAATTATATTCAGAAACAAAGAAGTTGAACATAAGACAGCTTTACATTTATAACATCTTAATATATATATTTAAAAATAAAAACCTTATACAATTTAAAAAACCATAATCATAATACACGTCATAAAAATGAAATAACCATAAAACCTAAAATAAATAAGTCCATAGGACAAATTTTTTTTAAATATTTATTTATTTATTTAAACGATTATTTACCAACAAAAATTTAAAAATTGATTTCATTAAAAAAATTTAGTCGAAATAAAAACATGGATATTAAAAACAGACAATTTGAAAATATTTTTAGAAATGCTTTAGTTAATTAATATTGTTCTGAATAATTTATATTATATAGTAGTAGGTAAGTAATATTTTTTTACTTAAAAATTATAAATTAATAATTTTATTTATAGGTAATATATTTCTTCAAAAAAAAAACTGTGTTTATACTATAAATTAACATTTTTACTTTAAAACTTAATTTTTAATGCATATTTATGATTTATGATTTTACATACTAAAACAAAAATAAGATTTGCCCCTAACAAGCTCAGCTGTAGGGGATTGAAGAATAAGTTTATAGAAGACAACATAAACATATTTATTATATTATTAAATTCTAATAAAACTTATTATTATTATCGTTATTATTATATGGCGCCGACATCTGAGTAAATTTCCAGCGGTCGTTAACATAACTAAACCCAGATTTTTCTAGTAAAATTAAAATATTTTTAGCTGTTTATGCCCCAACTATGCAACAACAGCTAAACTCCATACAAAGACTGAAACCAAAATTTGCTAACAGGAAAGGAAGGTTCAGATCAAAACCAATTGTTGTGGCAAGAAAAGTAAGTTTATGTGTGGAATGTTTTTACATTACATTACGCAATATTACCTACATGCATCGTTTTTAGGGTGTCCTTGGTTTTTTAAAGCATCATTCTAAATCGGATTTTCAAAATTTGGAGATGGCAATCATAACCTACATAGAACCTTCTTACCTTTCTAACTGTAATTTTTTTTCAGCTCCCATTATTACCTAACAATATTAGTGGACACCAAATTGTCCGGATGAACATAATTTCGCAAGAACCAGAGGTGCCAATAAAACTTGAGCCTCAAACTTTGGCAAACGCAACTGCCGAAGATGACGTTGATTTACAGAGAGTTATAACTGACCCTGAAGAGGAAAATAGCGCTATTTCGACGGTGAGTGTTGGGTCGTGGTAAACGTTTTAACGGTAGTAGGTGGCAAAAGCACTTATACTTTTAAATCTTGAAATATCAAAGTACCCTAGCATTATTTAAAAAAAAATTATTGTAAAAAAACTAAAAATTCTTATACCAAAATTTAAACATCTCAAACAATTTTTAAATATAAAAGAATTAGAAATATTGTATTATTCCTTAGTACAAACCCATTTATAGCATTATTTAAAAAAAAATTATTGTAAAAAAACTAAAAATTCTTATACCAAAATTTAAACATCTCAAACAATTTTTAAATATAAAAGAATTAGAAATATTGTATTATTCCTTAGTACAAACCCATTTAAATTATGGAATGCTAGGATGGGAAGGAATAAATAAGAATTATCTTAATAATATTGAAACTATTCAAAAATACATTTTGAAAATTATTTACGAAAAAGACCACCAATATTCTTCTGATTTACTATTTAAAGATAGCAAAAAAATGGATATTAAACAAATATTTTCTTACATGTTAATATATATTTTTAAATATAAAAATTAAATTAATTATATTGATCACACACATGAAACTCGTCATAAAAATACTATTACATATAAAAATAGAGTAAACAAAACAATAGCACACAAACATTTTTTAAACATCAATCCATATATTTTTGATATGCCACCACAGTCAATTAAAATAATTAAATCATTAAATAATTATAGGGATAAAATTAAAAAATGGATATTATCCAATCCAAGAGATATATTCAAGAACGTCATTAATAAATATACCAAGCTATAATGAATAAAATAAATAAATATATAATATATTAATAAATGACGTATTGTATCTTTGTATACTGTAGTGATATAAAATGTACCAATAAAATATTGTCATATTCGATTTTATATTATAATCTATAGTTGTGCCTGAATTATGAACAATATTCTTAATAATAAATATTATATTATTTAACTCAAAACAAGTATTTTACTTCTGAGTACGGAATTGATAGTTTATACAAATAAAATTATACAGTGAGGACCTAAAGTCCGCCCCCCCCCCCTCTAACTTCTAAACCGTTCGGTATATTTTAATGAAATTTTGAACGATAATATTTGACCAAGTCTTGCGCTTTTTGACATACCAATGACAGCTTTAAATGTCAAGATGGCAGCTGGGTCCGCTTTTGGAATATTTTTTTAAATGGAACACCCTGTATATTTTTACATTTTTAAATTCCACATAAAATTATAATTATTTTTTATTGAATGCATTATTAGTCTATACTTCATAGTTCCCTAGATATTGACTCTCGAAAAGTGACATTTTTGAAATTTGACAGCTTATAACCTTCTAACAGTACGTCTTAGAGCAAAACGGCTTACATGTCCCTATCTTCAATTTTTATTATCTTCCCAAAAAAATCAACTTCCAGTTAAACCGGAACAATTATATTTCCTGCTTTCGAGTTACATCCGGTTTAACCGGAAGTTGATTTTTTTGGGAAGATAATAAAAATTGAAGATAGGGACATGTAAGCCGTTTTGCTCTAAGACGCACTGTTAGAAGGTTATAAGCTGTCAAAGTTCAAAAATGTCACTTTTCGAGAGTCAATATCTCGGAAACTATGAAGTATAGACTAATAATGCATTTAATAAAAAATAGTTATAATTTTATGTGGAATTTAAAAATGTAAAAATATACACGGTGTTCCATTTAAAAAAATATTCCAAAAGCGGACCCAGCTGTCATCTTGACATTTGAAGCTGTCATTGGTATGTTAAAAAGTGCAAGACTTGCTAAAATATTATCGTTCAAAATTTCATTAAAATATACCGAACGGTTTAGAAGTTAGAGGAGGGGGGACGGACTTTAGGTCCTCACTGTATATTAGCATTAAATGTCAAAAAAATATTTAAATAACCTTTTATTATTATTATTTTATAGGTACCTTCCAGTCCCTCTAGGCTACTAAAAGAAGGCGACAGCGACTGGATCAACTCCGAAGTAGCCGATTACTCTTTGAGCAGTCTCCTAGGGCACCTCGAGAGCCCCGTTAAGAATCCGGTAGGCGCATCACTGGGGACTTCACTAAGCACCCTTAATTCGAACATGGCCGCCGATTTGTCGAACGAGGTCGACGCGCAGTTACAATCGCTCCTGTCTGAAAGCAGTATGGATTTCGCTGCTAATTTTGCCGATTTAGCTGCCAGTGTGGCATGTGATAAAAAGTTTTAAGGTTTGTTATGATAAGTTTTTTTTCATATAGGTTTGGAAACTTTATTTGGTAGGAAGAGGAGAGAAATAAAGTCGCGAGACCCGCTAAAAGATTAAAAATGTACAGTTTAGCGGTATATAATGGATCTTCTTTAACCATTTTTTTAAAAATTTGTTATGCTGTTAACCTGTAACAGGTAAAAAAATAGTATCTATAACTATTTATAGATTTACGCTGTTGTAGTTGAGAAATAGTTTTAAAATATTAAAGCGTGAAAATTTAGATTGGCTGTTATATTTATTTGAAAATTTAGTGCTAGGAATGTGTTGTTTAAAAAATATTTTTTGGTAGTTTATTTTATTTTTTTAGTAAATATTTTTGGGGTGTACGGATTTCCGTACGTATAGTCCAAGGGGGGGGGGGGAGATTCTACATACAGTGTGACCAGTAAAGTCCGCATCATATGGGATTTCTTTTTTATTAATAGCTTAATTCGAAATTTGACTTTGGCATCAAGTTCTGCATCGATCGAGACGAAAAAAAAAATAGTAGTCACGTGATTCGCATTATCTGTCAAATTTTAATTTTTTTCCAAAAAATAATTCAAAAGTTGGGTTATTTCTAAAAATATCGAAAAAAAATTATTAGAAAAATTTTTTTTTAATGCAGATTCTAGTCCACATTCAAAATTTCATCTGCATAAGGTAATTTTGATTTTTTTACCCACTACTAAAATTTATTTTCCACTTAATGAACATTTTACTGATGACACTGTTCTTTTTTGTCTTAATATTAAAGTGTATTACTTTCAGACACAAACTACGTTTTCAAAAACACTTATTTTATGAAGTTACCTTATATAGGGTCAAAAACAAATAAACTTTACATCACATGCGACCAAATTTTAATAGCCCAATTTTGAATTTGTAGAAAAACACACATTTAAAGAAAATGTATCTGAAATAAAGCATTGTCAAAACTAACAAGTTTTATGTAGGTTGCGTCGAGTCTTATTTTGCAAAAGTGGTGCAATTTACAAAATATGGGTAAAAAATCAAAATTATCTTATGCAGCTAAAATTTTCATGTGGACTAGAAACTGCATTTAAAAAAACTTTTTCTTTTTCGATATTTTTAGAAATAACTCCATTTTTGAATTATTTTTTGGAAAAAATTAAAATTTGACAGATAATGCGAATCACGTGACTACTATTTTTTTGCTTAATTTTCATCTCGGTCGAAGCAGAACTTGATGTCAAAGTCAAATTTCGAATAAAGTTATTAATAAAAAAAAATCCCATATGATGCGGACTTTACTGGTCACACTGTATAAACACATGAAAAAAAGTTCATATGAATGCAGGTCCTTAAATTTCTTATAAGGAAACATATTTAGAACCTATATACTAACCTATGTACTATGCAATTCGATAATGTAGTTTATGTCGTGATTAAAATAAAAAAAATTTTCTCCTAAACTATTTACCCTATTAACCTTTATTATGTAAAAAAGCCCTAGGAATAATAATTTTTCGGCAAAATTTTAAAAAAATTTTCTGATTAAATTTGACACTAACCCTCAATATCAAAAATTAGCATTTATTAATATTAGTTCGTGTGATCGTGTGCTAAGACGCACACCGGTACCTTGAGCGGTTGCAAAGAAATAATATAAATTAGTCACATTTTGAGGGCCGTACCTTCCTTATAAGACATTTAAGGACATATATGAACTTGTATTTATGTTTTATCTACAGAATCTCCCCTTAAAATATAAGTACGGAACTTCCGAACCCCTGTATAGTGCCAACTTTGTACATGTGTTTATACATTTGTTGACGCTGTTTTTACCTTCCTTTAAAAAATCTCTTTATTTTAAATTCTGCTTTCAGCGGCGTCTCTTTTCCTTTACAATAAAGAAACCTTATATTTACCATTTGATTTAGCAAGCAATGTTCCATAAATGATTGTTTAAATGAGAATTTAATATACACACAGAAAAAAAACTATTGTTTTTGATTAATAAAACAGCTACCAAAAAATTATTGATTTTAAAGAAGGTATGTAGAGTAGAAAGCGTTTGGTGATACTTGATATTTAAAGAAACAGATATGAAATAAAATATGAAGGTGGGATCAATCAAATATCAACATGCTTGCCAACCTATACCCTATTTCGCGTAGATTTTTTAAATTTTTGTAGCTTTTACACAAAGTTAAATACAATCATTAGCTGCTTCATATTTTATAGGTAATAATTGACATTAAATAAATATCAAGGACTTCACCAATTATTTTAAGAGATTGGTATAGCGAAAAATATCGGATAAGATTTTTTTTAACGTTATTATGTCATTGGTCTTTCACTATACAATTCTTCCAAAATAAGCAATGAAATACATTGATATTTTTGTCATATGTCAGATATTACCTAAATCATCTGCTGACACGATTAATTTTTTTTAAATGTTAGTTAATAAAATAATAAACTAAAAAAAAAGGCAAAATAGGTTATAAGTTGGCAATGGATTGAATGACGTTGAGAATTCCACCTTAAGGTTGAATTCTCAACGTCATTCAATCTATTGCCAACCTATAACCTATTTCGCGTTGATTTTTTGAGTTTATTATTTTAATAACTAACATTTAAAGAAAATCAATATCGTCGGTACATTATTTAGGTAGTATCTGATAAATTACAAAAATATCAATTTATTTCATTGCTAATTTTGGGAGAATTGTATAGTGAAAGAACAATGAGTGACAATGACATAATAATGTTAAAAAAAATCTTACCCGATATTTTTCGCTATACAATTCTCCTAAAATAAGTTATGAAATTTCTTGATATTTATTAAATATGTCAATTATTACCTAAAGAATATAAAGTCGATACTGATTTTCTTTAAATTTTGTATAAAAGCTAGAAAACATAAATAAATCTACGCGAAATAGGTTATAGGTTGGTAAGCATGTTGATACTCCCACCTTAAGTTTACATACGGCATATTACGGCATAAATTTAGCCTCATAATATGAGAAAAAAATCATATTGAAAATACCTTTTATGCTGGTCATCTCTGCATAATGTCACGTGATTACTCGTTTCAGCAGAGATAATCGACATTAAATCGCAATATTCCATCGATCACATTTTTCCCCATATGTGACCAACTTTCTGCCGGTTACTGTAGGGATAAACCCATCCAAAAAAGTAGAATGTTTATTCCCCATAAGGCTTGTGTATCTAAAATAGCATCTCATGGAGAGGCTGTGCGCAGGGCCTCTTTTTCCAATAGGCCCGGGCCTGGGGCCCCCTGGCTCAGGGGGCTCCAAGATTGACCTAACTGAAATATATAAAAATAAAAGAAAAAGAAAAAATTCTATTTAAAAATTATTTCAAAAATTTAACTACCATTTGTTATTACGATCCGAAATTCAAATTCAACGCGATAACTGTCCAATAGGCGGCATTTCGGCATCACAAAAGGATCTTTTGATGCTCGACGCGTCAAAGGTTTGATTCGCCACTGAATAGCGGGAGTCGCCGCATGCTTTTGTCTTTCTTTTTATTCGTTAATAGCTCATGCAGTTAATGTTATGTAAACATTGTAAACATTGGGCAAACCTAATTGAATTGCAAAAAATTAGTATTTTTCAAAAGTGCTTTAACTGTTAAATTGACAAAATTAATAGCAGATATCTATTTTTGTGGGTAAGTAAATTAATTTTTCTTAAAAATATATTTTCATAGCTCTTTTTCTGATTAAACTTGTATGCAATATTATAGTAAATTTAAGAATTGAATTTTCTTTTAGTGTTCTACATCTTAAGTCGGCAGATAAAAAGTACCATGATTCCTAGACAACATTTAAGCGGCAGCAATAAACGCAAGAAGAAAAGAATGATAGAAAATGAACGAGAAAAGCAAAAAGATGCAATGTTGTCTTAAAAGGGTTAAATCATATCTGAGAAACTCTTTGAACAAAAATAATTTATCATCTTTGGCCCTTCTTAACGTGGAAAATGAAGTACTAGAAAATATAGATTCGGATGAAATTATTAACCAATTTGCAGAAATGAAAATGCGCAAACGAAAAATTTAAATATTTTAATTTAATAACCATTTTTTGGTTATTTGTGTTCTGTGTTTGTTCTATTATTTATTTTGTGTTATGTTTATTTTATGACAAAATAATATAAATGTTAGGTTTTGACAGTTCTACTTGTTTTATTGAAAAAAAAAGTGCGCGGCTCCCAAAAAGTTTTTGCCTGCGGCGCTATTTTTTTGAGGGGCCCCAGAGGGTTTGTGGGCCTAGGGCCCACTTGAACCAAAAATAGGCCCTGGCTGTGCGGTCAGGGAATTAATTTTTTCCCCTAGAAAAAAGTTGTCAACCGTTGGAAATTATATTAACTAGACCAAAAAAAAATAATATAAAGAAATTTTCAAAATTGTTCTTGAGATCCAGATATTATTATTAGCTAATCTTTCTTGACCTTTTAACAAACCCAATTAACATAACCCTGCATTTTCAAAATTGACGCGCGTGGCTACGAAGTTACAGTAAGTTTTAATGAACGACTCAAATTAGTGGATGGCAACCTATAAAAACCCGGATCTAAAAACCAAAACTCCGTTAATACAGAGATAGTATGCCATTGATACAGCCTATTAGGCATTCTACTTTTTTTATAGGCCTGTGGGATAAACCAGGTCAACTGCCTCTACTAACTTGAAACGCAAAAGGCAGCGTAAAGTGTGTCTGGTTAATGGGTTCATATAATATGAGCTAAAACTTATACAAGAAATAACGGAGTCTCTTTTAGTCTATCTCATAATTGTTAAGGATTAACTTTAAATTACAAAAGTACAGAAAAAATCTGTCTTATGACACATAATTCACGGTTTTGAAGCTACATTACATTAGTAGCGTTTTCGGTTTACTACTTGGAAAGCGTTCTGTGACCCCGTAGATCTACCATATACCTGAAAGCGGTTGCCCCGCACAGTGTAAATGGAACGTGATCTGCTCTACATCGATCGTATTGCTCAGAGTGAGATCACTCTGTTTTGACAATCGAACGCCCACATCTCAGGGCGGGGGCACTTTCAGAACGCTCGAGAACAGTAAACCGAAAACGCTGTAAATTTTAAAAGATTTGGTTACTATAAAAAACTTCTCACACAATAAGTTACACGCGATCTATAAAACTTTGGTTTTTGAGTTGTATCGACGAGGCGATGGGAACTACACGGCCGATTATGATAAGAATTTTGTTGTTAGTTAGTTTTATTTATTTAAATTTACAGTGCCACCAGTAAAGTCCGCAAACCCGAAATTTGATTTGGCATCAAGTTCTGAGTTCTGCTTCGATCGAGATGAAAATTAAGCAAAAAAATAGTAGTCACGTGATTCGCATTATCTGTCAAATTTAAAATTTTTTCAAAAAATAATTCAGAAGTGGGGTTATTTCTGAAAATATCGAAAAAATTATTAGAAAATTTTTTTTTAAATATAGTTCCTAGCCCACATGCAAAATTTCAGCTGCATAAGATAATTTTGATTTTTTACCCATATTTTGTAAATTGCACCACTTCTGCAAAATAAGACTCGACGCAACCTACATAAAACTTCTTAGTTTTGACAATGCTTTATTTCAGATACATTTTCTTTAAAGTAGCGCCATATTAAATGTGTGTTTTTCTACAAAATCAAAATTGGGCTATTAAAATTTTTGGCCGCATGTGATGCAAAGTTTATTTGTTTTTGGCCCTGTACAAGGTAACTTCATAAAATAAGTATTTTTGAAAACGTAGTTTGTGTCTGAAAGTAATACACGTTAACGTTATTATGACATAGCTTAATAATAAGTTATAATATAGGTGTTTTAAATTAAATCGTTGAAAATAGATAAACTTTACGTTGTTAAACTAAAATTTATTTTCCACTTAAAAAACACTTTACTGAAGACAATGTGTTTTTTGTCTTAATATTAAGGTGTATTACTTTCAGACACAAACTACGTTTTCAAAAATACCGATTTTATGAAGTTACCTTATACAGGGTCAAAAACAAATAAACTTTGCATCACATGCGACCAAATTTTAATAGCCCACTTTTGATTTTGTAGAAAAACACCTATTTAATATGGCGCTACTTTAAGGAAAATGTATCTGAAATAAAGCATTGTCAAAACTAAGAAGTTTTATGTAGGTTGCGTTAAGTCTTATCTTGCAAAAGTGGTGCAATTTACAAAATATAGGTAAAAAATTAAAATTATCTTATGCAGCTGAAATTTTGCATGTGGGGTAAAAACTGCATTTAAAAAAACTTTTACCAATAACTTTTTTCGATATTTTCAGAAATAACCCCACTTTTGAATTATTTTTTGGAAAGAATTAAAATTTGACACATAATGCGAATCACGTGACTACTATTTTTTTGCTTAATTTTCATCTCGATCGAAGCAGAACTTGATGCCAAAGTCAAATTTTGAATAATGCTATTAATAAAAAAAAATCCCATATGATGCGGACTTTTACTGGTGATACTATATATGAGTGCCAAATCCAAATATATGGAGAACAGTATCAGTTCCCTAATAAGGCGTATCATTTTATACCGCCTAGTTGTTGCAAGAGAATAATTGGAACTTTGTAGGATATCCCTATGTTCTTTAAAGCGTTTTTTATATGTACATAATATATCAAAATATGCACTTCGTTTTAGAGGCCATATATTTTTTTATATTTTTCCTTTGTATATATATGTTGAGAATGTATAAGACGTTTGTAACGATACTCATAGTGTGTATTAATTTATTTATTATGTTAAAAAAATATTTGTAGGATTCGAAAAATGGAATTAAAGTCAGAAAACCTAATTTAGGAAAATAGATCTTGGCAAGCGGGTTTAAATTTTTGAATAATTTGAAGTATGTAGTCATTTATAGTAATTTATATCAAAAGGTTATTTTCCAAGGAAAATCCTTTAAAACACAAGTTATTTGACCTAGACCCTGCAAATGCGTATTGGAGTAAGTATAAGGCATATGCACTAGTTTCAGCACTTAATGTTAAGTTTTGAGTAGATTGTAGCTTGTAGCTGACTTCTGTGATGTTTTTTTTGTATTAGACAAAAATAATGGTTAAATATTGCTTCAGGGCATTACTAACTCATTATTTATCTGTCTGTCTGGCGATTAATATTCTATTATTTTGTGCTTATAATATTTAAAGTTTTGTGTTAAGATAAAAAAAACCCAAACTTACCTAGTTTTAACGTTGCTTTTTAATTTGTATTTATTTTGTACTGTATAGTCTGTTAAGAATCTTGCTATTATTATTTATTATCTGTAGTTTTAGGAACATAGCTATTGGCAAAAAAGTTTTATATAAAAATGTTTGCCACATTATATTGTGATTTTGTTTCTACTGTTATTGACTATATAGATATGGCAAGCGATCTTTGGCGAGCGTTTTTTCTTGCGTAAAAGTGGGTAACTAATAAACGATTTCCAAGTCAAAGGGACTAGAATCGTGTGTTGTATAGTAAGTAAATAATATCCTCTCTTTGTTAAAAACATAATTGTTATTTATTTGTTCATGCGCAAGCGCTCGCCCAAAGAATTGTCTGCCAGGCCTGTATTCAGGGAGTTACAAATTTGCCGCTCAACATTGGGATCTCGTAAACGGTTAAAGATACAGCTCAGGTTACATTCGGGCAAAGTTGCGCAATTTAATTTTACATTCTCATTGCCATTTTTTTATTTTCTGTTACATGTTATCGGATATTGATTCTGACGTTTCGTCTTCCGGGTAACATCATCAGGTACTTATTAAATACGAACCTGTATTTTCTATTGGCTTCGTAGGCTATGTTTCAGCCGCAGTAACATCTTCAATTTCTATGTTTTTGGAAAATCTATGTAAATAAAGGCAGGAAAAAGTAAAAGCCGAAACAAGAATTTTCGGTTTTTAACACGCTTTTATTAGCTCCACTTGTATGTTTGTTTGTCCGTAACCGACTTCTTTGAACCCGATTTTGATTTAATTTAAATTTTGTAGACTTATCAAAAACCGCTGACAATACAATAATCTACACGCAGGTATAAAACGAAGAAGCGATTTTGACGAAACAAATTATGGGGTCGTATAGCATTCGATGCAGAGACTTCGGGAAAAATAAGCAAAAAATTCTCCTGTCAAAATTTGACAGGTGTCAATATGTCAAATCGTTTAAAAAAATTATATTAATGAAAAAACTATGGTCGTATGTATATTGACGGTGGAAAGTTGAAACAATACGCAAGAAATTCTCGTCAAAATTTGACACCTGTCAATATGTCAGAATTATTACAATAACCGATAGTAATGAAATAAACGTGGGGTCGTATAGATATTGTCGCTAAGAATAGAGAAAAATTTTTTAAAAAAATTCTACCCGTCAAAATAAAATTTTAACAATTTTTTTTCGTTTGTTCGGGTTTGTATATTATGTATGTTTGTTTGTAACCCACTTCTTTGAACCAGATTTTGACCCACTTTAAACGGTCAAATTTAATTTAAATTTTGTAGACTTATCAAGAACCGCTGACAATACAATAATTTACTAATCTAGCTCAATCTACTCAGAAAAAAATTTTCTTAACAATAACTGAAACTAAAAAATGAAAAACAAATGTAGTTTAAAAAAACTAAAAAATACGCTTTAATAATTATTCATCAAACTAAAAAGCGGAAAATAAATATAGTTTAAAATAATTCTTGAAATTCTTAATATAGGCAGAAAATAATAATAAACGATAAACATTAGTATTATTGTAAAAAAAAGCGTGGGTCGCTGTGTGCTATATTTTTTCGTATATCGAGCACCCCACGCCTTTTTCACAATAATACTAATGTTTATCGTTCATTATTATTATTATTATTTTCTGCCTATATTAAGAATTGCAAGAATTATTTTAAACTATATTTATTTTCCGCTTTTTAGTTTGATTAATTATTATTAAAGCGTGTTTTTTAGTTTTTTAAACTATATTTTTTCCGAATATCTTCGTAACCATGCCGTCGGAATTTTTCAAATTTTTCAACGGCTTTTTAGTCATGTCGAAATAGCGTAACTTTTCTCCCAATTTACCCTTCGCTGTATCTTCCAGTGGTAAGAGTAAAATTTGTAATAGTCGTAGAAATGTAGAATAAGAAATATTTCATGTTTTTGTTAAATTATAAAGTTTATCTTTTGACATGTTTTTTTTTACTCTATTAAAAATAAAAGATTTTTGTAGTTAAACTGTGTTTAAGTTTTTAACCGATTACTTACTAGCTTTCCCTCCATTCTATTTTTATTGGCCGTATAATAAAACTCGATAAATCCTAAATAATAAATTTGGTATATTCCAGTTTATTACAACACTAAAAAGTAAAACAGTAAAAGTTCCCTATATACAGAAAACAATATACATATAAACAAAAAAGAAAATATCTTTATCCACTAAGGTTTAAGATCTTGAAGACTGTAATGAATAAAAAATAGCAGACCTAATAGGTATTATGATTTGGTAGCGTCTTTCCAAATAAGCGACGAAAAGTCAGTTATAAAATTACATTAAAAAGTTATTTTCCTTGTCAAAATCGTGCTATTTTCTAGTCATTCTATTTAAGGAATCTTTTTAAGCACACAGTTATTCTTAATATTAAATATTTAACATTATATGTTACTGGTTAAGTTTTGTTACAAAAACTGTACACATTTTGTAACAGTCCACTCCAACGCGTTAAGTTATTTTCTTGATAGGTACAATTTAATTAAAAAATAATAGTTAAATAAATAATGCAATCGATAAATACAGGACCCATAATTAAGGGATGATACAGCAAAGAAATATACACTGTTAATTTTCAATAAATTTTCTCGTCAAGAAAGGTGTTCGTATTTTGCATTTAAATGAAAATATCTCAAAAATAATTAAAGTATCGAGATTAAAGAGTACACCTTTTTTATGTGTCAAAAAAACCCTCTCAAAGCTGTCAAATATGTGAGACGAAAATATATGCAAGAATTTACCAAACTCATATTGGGTGACTAGCGTCCTCTAGGACAGTGGTTCCCAAATTTCGCAAAATCCCGGACCCCCGAAATCGGATTATAGTAACATGCGGACCCCCATGGCCAGTTAATCTTTAAAAGTACTAAAACAATCGTTTTGTTACTTATTTAAACAACATTTTATTTATCAATACAACGTATTTTCCTTAAAAACAATAATAAACTAAAAAATAATTTAATTGTTTTATTATTGAGTTATTTTTGTTTTATTTTCCCTTTGTGCTCCGTGGGTTCGCGGACCCCCAAGAAATACGCCGCGGACCTCAAGGGGTCCGCGGACCACCATTTGGGAACCACTGCTCTAGGAGGTATTTTAAAACTAATTATAAATATAATTTATCGCTAGTTAACCGTGGATAATTAATAATAAGAAATTAAGCATAAATGATCTATTTTCAAGTCTACTTTCCTATTGCTGTACGATCCCTTAGTTATGATAGACACCCTGTATATCTAGGATGACTTGATGAAAATATACAGAATTCTTAAATATACAAATTGGTACCTCCGAGCAAATACTATTTTATTAAGATCTGCCAAGTTTCGATTTAACCATTTTAGTCAAATAACGATATCCATAGTTATTAGAAAGAATCAAAGCATAAGTAAAGTTGCTATAATGTTTCCTATGCCTTCAACAAAATATCTTTGTCGTACTTTTGTATACACAAGGTGCTAAGAAAATTGTAAAAGTTCCGAATACCTTCCGAGATGTTCGAAAAAAAAAACGGAATACGAAATTTTCAGTTTTGGTTTTCAATTTTTTGCGCCTTATTTTTGATTTAAACAAAAAAACTGAAGTGTTTCTTGTTTTGCTTTCAACACATTATTAAGCCGCAAGTTGCATCAATTTAACCATCGTCGTCTCTTACCATTTTCGAAATCCCCATGTAGTATGCATACGAATTTGTAGCCCCCTGTATATTTCCCAATATTTTAAATTAGGACCTAAGAATCTCGTATCAATAATTTGTATCTCTAACCACAATAGTTGTTTTATCTAACGAACTATAATGGGAACACATCCATATACAGTGTGACCAGTAAAGTCCGTATCATATGGGATTTTTTTTATTAATAGCTTTATTCGAAATTTGACTTTGGCATCAAGTTCTGCTTCGATCGAGATGAAAATTAAGCAAAAAAATAGTGTAGTCACGTGATTCGCATTATCTGTCAAATTTTAATTTTTTCCAAAAAATAATTCAAAAGTGGGGTTATTTCTGAAAACATCTACCACGAAAATTTATTTTCCATATTAATGAATACTTTACTGTGTTCTTTTTGTCTTAATATTAAGGTGTATTACTTTTAGACACAAACTACGTTTTCAAAAATACTTATTTTATGAAGTTACCTTATATAGGGTCAAAAACAAATAAACTTTGCATCACATGCGACCAAATTTTAATAGCCCAATTTTGATTTTGTAGAAAAACACACATTTAATATGGCGGTACTTTAAAGAAAATTTATCTGAAATAAAGCATTGTCAAAACTAAGAAGTTTTATGTAGGTTGCGTTGAATCTTATTTTGCAACAAAAGTGGTGCAATTTACAAAATATGAGTAAAAATCAAAACTATCTTATGCAGCTAAAATGTGGGCATGTGGGCTAGAAACTGCATTTACAAAAACTTTTTCTAATAACTTTTTTCGATATTTTCAGAAATAACCCCACTTTTGAATTATATTTTGAAAAAAACTAAAATTTGACAGATAATGCGAATCACGTGACTACTATTATTTTGCTTAATTTTCATCTCGATCGAAGCAGAACTTGATGCCAAAGTGAAATTTCGAATAAAGCTATTAAAAAAAAAATTTACTGGTCACACTATTATAAATATGTATGCCAAAGAAATGGCGTTTTCAAAAACTTAGCTTTGGTCTTATTAATATAATAGAGCTCAGAGGTACCATGTCTCAATTACATATAATTTTATTTTTCAAGACAAATATCCACCCTCAAAAATTATTATTCACTCTTTTTTTAAAATAATAACTTAATTACCGTTTAAATATACAAAATAATAAAGCAACAATTAACAATTGATAAAACCTTTTAAAATATACAACTTAATTTTGTTCACAGGCCAGGACAGGCCTATCATAACGTAGTTTGGGTGTATGCCTTTCAAAGTAATTTATTATTTACCGTCGCTCAATAATTTAAATTTTATAAAATTTTAAAATCAATCAACATGATAAAAAATAAAGCCTGTGGTAAAAATCAATATTTAATCGGCCTGATCTTCGTTAGACGATATTTTATGTATATAGTAGATAAATTGAAGCAAACATACAACAAAACAATAGATTTGAAGAAATAGTCCATTAAAAGTGGTGTTGAAATTATAAGAACGAAAAAAAATATAAAGTCTATCTTCACACTTTTATTAGAATAAAAAATTATTTTTTGAAAGGTCTCTCAACATGTTTCGAACGTAGAGAAACGTTCATCATCAGGAGACAGAAAAGGTTTTGCCAATGGTGTTAGCAGAAGAGAAAATTGTAGATGGTATCCAACCTTAATGGAGCTTGTATGGAAAATAAAATGGTGCGTTGGTATAACATATGAATAGTGAAGAAAAAAATGATCAGCGTACAGAGTTTGTAGAAAAATAATCGAAAACATTAATTTGTTTAGTAAGAAAAGTCAAAACTAACTTTTTCACTTTTTAGAAACTTCTTCATAAAGCACATGTGCTGGAAAAAAAGTGACTGGCACTTGACAGCTTGAATAAAAGGACAGGGTCTTTAAAAGTTATGTATATGAAGTTAGCAAAACAACTCCGGACAACCAAGTTAAGTGTAACGGTAAAATTTACCGCTAATTAACCGTAAAAAAATTAATTTTGCCGCTCGTCTTTTTTAAAAAATACGAGGTGTTTTGCCAAGTTCATATAAAATATAAAGTTGGCAAAACAACTTTGGACCGTGCAATATTTTTGAGTGTTCAATACTATGAAAATTTACCGTTAATTAACCGCTAATTAACCGTAAAAAAAATAATTTTGCCGCTCGTCTTTTTTAAAAAATACGAGGTGTTTTGCCAAGTTCATATAAAGTTGGCAAAACAACTTTGGACCGTGCAATATTTTTGGGTGTTCAATACTATGAAAATTTACCGTTAATTAACCGCTAATTAACCGTAAAAAAATTTATTTTGCCGCTCGTCTTTTTTAAAAAATGCGACGTGTTTTGCCAAGTTCTCGAGAAGTTGACAAAACAACTTTTTTAGACTAGCTAGTTAAGATTTATTTTTATACTACCTGAACAAACCCGAACGTGCAATATTTTTGGGTGTTCAGGTTTGTTCGGGTAGTATAAAAATAAATCTTAACTAGCTAGTCTAAAAAAGTTGTTTTGCCAACTTCTCGAGAACTTGGCAAAACACATCGTATTTTTTAAAAAAAGACGAGCGGCAAAATAAATTTTTCTACGGTTAATTAGCAGTAAATTTTACCGTTACACCTAACTTGGTTGTCCGGAGTTGTTTTGCTAACGTCATATACAATTAAAAGTTTTAAGTTTCTTCTTTGAAAACATGTTGAAAGCTTTAAAAGAATTATTTTTTATTCTAATAAAACTGTGGAGGAAGACTTTGTTTTTCTTTCGTTCCAAAACAATAGACGTTTCTACTTGTTGTTGTATAAAAATTATATTTATCTACTTCTACATGGGATATAGTGGGGGGGGGGGGGGGTCAATTATATAAAAGATTTAAAAGTGACAGTGTTAATTCTGAGTTTAAAAACCTATTTCACCTACAAGGAAGTCTTGCCTAATCATTTTTATAGAACATTTCTTTATACGATACCATAAGCATTATTTGCTTTTAAATCTTTTATATACGTTTATAGTAAAAATTAACTGTGGCAAGCTGAAAGAAAAGTAAGATATTTAAAGTAACTTTCAGTTACAGCAATCATTTAATGACTTCCAAGAAGTATGGAAGAGATAAATAAAAGAAAATTCTATCTAATTTTTGAATTATTCTTATCACACCTAACATACCCCACCTAAATTGCTGATTTTTCAGACTTTTGAACCTCAGTTTGAGAGAAATTGTTTCATCTTTATTTGCACGCTACTTACAAAAGTGATTTAAAATTTTGGCAATAATTGAATACAGGAAAATTTATTTGATGTATTATAAAAATAAGATGCTTAAGAGATTTAAAAAAAAATACAGTGTACTAAGTGTGATGCAGCTAAAGTTGATGCTTTAAAAAATACCTATTTTATTTAAAACAAAAAAATCCTTAGCTCATTAATCTGATCAAATAGATTAGAACTCCCAAACTCAGAACAAAAATTACTAGAACAACCAGCCACACTATAACCTCTTTAGTTTCCTCAACGCCTGATCCTGGATAACCACATCCCTATCTCAACCAAAGCTTTAATCTAAGTGCGTCTACTCCATTTAAGTAATAGCGGAACAACCTCTTATCTCTAACGAATCCGAGTTTTTCATACAATTTAAGTGCTGGTTTATTTGTAACTTCTGTTTCCAGAACAACCTAAAATATAAGCAATAAGAAAACTATAAGGTCCTGTCAAAATCACAACCTCTTTAAAACTTTAGCTTTCATATTTTATACATACCTCATCGGCATCTCCCATTGTCATTTCATGGATAGCCATTTGAACCAAAGTTGACCCAATTCTAAGTTTTCTATAGTTTTGGTCAACAGCTAACATGGCAATATAGCCTCTACGAACCACTTTACGGTGAAGGTCTAACTTGCATACTATGGCGCCTACACACTGGCCTTTGGACATAGCCTAGATAAAAATTATTGAAACTAATGAAATTAATAAGATTTTGATGGTTATATAACCTTATCAGGCAGAAAATCTGGTAAAAATAGTGCTTTCCACTTTACATACTTACCAAAAAACATAATTTGGGCCAGTTATGGATAAAATATCTATAGGTATAAATTGAATATGGCTCAGATAAGTCCTTTTGGATAATTTTCATAATCATAGGCATTTGTAGCTCAGATTCATACTGCACAAACTCGATTTTCTTATCACACTGCTTTTCTTCATTCTTCTGAGCAGTAATATTGACAGTAGTACCATCGTTAATAACTAATTTTTCTATATCACTTGAAACATTAGCAATTTCACAAATGTCTTCACTAGTACTATTAGAGTTTTTGCTACATGAGGGAGAGGTTTCAACTTCATTCTCAAATTTATTACAATCAGTGTCTAGTTTATCTGATAATGAATCATTCTTATGAGAGCCATATTTTTCTGGGTTACTTTGCTCTATTTTAGGTTCATTAAGATTTTCATTCGAGTCCAATTGACTGGTTTTATGTTTTTTCTTTTTAGCCTTCTTCTTTGATTTCCCTACATTATTTACCACATCCCCTTGTTCAAGCCCGATATGATTTGACTCGATTATGTCCTCTGTCTCAAGTAGTTCATTTATTAGAGTGCTAGCTTTTTCACACATTTCTAACGTCTCATTTTTATGGTTATTCTTTTTGTGCTTCTGATTGTGAACTAAACCGTTTACTAGTCCATTCCTGGTGCTTTCCTTGGGTTCTTTTGCGTCGAAAATATTCGACGAGCCTTTTTCTATTGGATGGGGTTCCGAAACAATTGTACTCATTTTTATCGGATTCGGTGTGGAATTTATGTATAATTATTGTGCTCACTATGGTCATTTCCTAATTAAAGGGGCTCTTTAGGGCTCCAAAAGACATTCTATTTCTATGACAGATAACAACCAGTCGTAAAAGTAGGGTTAGATTTAACTGTCAAGCATGTCAAGTCAAAGAAATTTTGGAACAAAACAAAACTTTATCCCCTATGAAAAGCACTAGAACTTTGTTGCCAAGTTGCCATGTTTAAAAAATATTTTTTGACCAACATAATATTTTCCTTTTATGACGTCTATGATTTTCCTTACTTTCCACTAAAGCTCTTTTGATATCAATAATTAATATCCAAAAGCTTTTATAATTTAACATAATTAAAAAAAATTAAAATGACCAATGTGCAATGAATAGGTTTGAATAATTTCATGAGGTATTCTAAAAAATACTTTGAAATGGGAAATTAAATCACAGAAAAATAAGGGGTATTACGTCAGACCATAGTGCTTCGTCTGAGGGTAGGTATTACTTATATATTTAAATAACAACCACGAACTTCTTAGTTCTGTGCTTTTCTTCTCAGGTTATTTGGCAGCTCTGTTTACTACTTTACTGTCAAAGGATTAGAGGTTATGTACGTCATTACGTAAAAATGATAAACAGTTGTGACATCCCATCCGTTAAACGGAAAACGTTTTTCTGTTTTAAGTACGTTAACGACAGAAAAAGTTTTATTTTTCGTTAAATGCAGACTCTTAAAAAGAAAGTATGATGTAATAAAGTCTCTAAGAACTTGTTCTTGTAACGGTAAACCCGGTATGGCAAAAATGACTATATTTTCGTAGAATATTAAACCGAGAAATGACATAATTAAGTTTCGTTGCGGTCGCCTCTACTCTTCCGTTTCACGGACAGAGAGCCACTAAAATATATTTTATTATTCGATTTCGAGGTTTGACTTTGGCAGAGAACATTTAAAATAATATGAGAAATATGAAATAGAATTGTTTTTAAATCTTCAAGAAAACAGTCAAAACAAAGCCATTAATTTCAACAGTCAAAAGGTAAAAATTTAAAAATTGACTAACGAGAAGTGAGAAAGAACCACGTTTTCCCACGCATCTGCCAAATTATTTTCATTTTAAATTTAGTGATTATAAGAGAATTTATTATGTTTATTTTTAGTTTATCCAAGGAAAAATTAGAATACAAAGTTATTTTTAAGTAGTTTGATTTGGCGATATAATCAAATTAAATTCCTCTCAATGTTAAACAGAAACAGGTGTACAACTCAGTAACGATGTCGTTTCCAACGAAGGAAGAAAGAGCGAAATGTTGGGGGGCTAGAGACAAATATTGGGACTGTTTGGATGAACAAAAAGGTGAAGTGAGTGCCTGTAAGGAATTCAGGAATATATATGAAAAAAACTGTACTGCACAGTGGGTGAAACACTTTGATCGGAAAAGAAACTATTTACAGTTTAAGGAGAAGATTGAAAAAGATGGGTATGAGCCTTTAACCGACGAAAAGTCGGGTAAAAGATAGTTTTAGGGCATAGTTTGGATGTTCTAACCCATTTCTAGGAAGAATAAATTTTTTTTTTAATTTTACTTTATTAGGAATTGAAGAATTAATAAAATAACAACTTTTACATTAAAGTTGTATAAATAAATGAATAATGTAAATTATTCACGGTTTTATCCAAAAAATAATTAAATGTCCAAATTATGCCCTCTAGTTAGTTAAATAGAACCAAAAAACATGACTGTAGTTAACTTATGTAAATAAATGGTTAGTTAAAAATATAATAGTTTCATTTCTATTTTTACAGAATCCCAACACAAATTAAGACTAAGTCTACTGTGTTTGAACCAAGAAGAATTTACCACAAAATTGTAATGGTTTTTTAAATATAACTTTAAGCTTCTAAAATTGTATATAAATAAAAATAAACTTGTTAATAATTTATTATATATTTGCTAGACTAAATAAATAAAAAATCCTATACCTAACAAAGATATTAACACAATCCATAATGATATTACTAATTTATACATACATCATTAAGATAAATTCGGTAAAAAATGGCTCTTCTGGAGTTTTTTAAATGATAGGAACGTGCAGCTCCATTGCTTCACTTAATACACAATAACTACAGATAATTGTAGACTTAAGAAAGAAGTTTACTCTATACCTTTTCCTCAATATTCAAAGATAATCCAAACTCTCTGTGATCACATTTTGATCGACATTTGGAAACTCATTCATATCAATGTGTACAGTTACAATATGTTTGCCAGGAATCATAACTAGCCCCAACATCCGAGGGTCTTCATTTAGGAGGTGTGGATCAGGAGGCAAATATTCTGAACAGGATCCCAAAATGATGTTAGCGTCCTGATCTGTGCAAAGAAAGACTCCTATTAGTGTTCGGCCGTCTGTCATCTTGATCTTTAAAGTCTTGTTGAGCCAGGAACGAAGTTTTAAAGCTCCAGGTGACGTCTACAATGAAAAAAAAAATGTTTATTTTGCTAGGTAATAATAAATGAGTCTTTACATTAATAGGCCTTGGAGGGTTCTGTACTGGTAATCGAGTTTCGGGTTCTGATTCTGAGTTTTCTTCCTCCTCACTTTCTGCATTACTACCTGATATATTATCATCCATATTCTCTAAGCGTAAAAATTTATTAAAAATAAAGAATTTTTACAGTAAATTTAATAAATACGTGAGTGAGGTTATGTCACAGAAAAATAAAGGGTTTTGTTTGTTTCCAATCCACAGAACAAAAACAAGGCAAATACGTGTCACAGATAAAATGCTTTGGTTCACAGAAAACAAAGAGTTTTATCTTTTACCTAAGATCACAGAAAAAGAAAGGTCCTACGATTACCATTTATTTTTCAATTATTATTTTATTTTCCACAAATACAAATTATACCCAAATTAGTATAGTTAACAATTATTGAAAAATATTGATTTAATTTTTTATGTTTGTATTTGATAATTTTAGATAGGATAACCAAAAAAAGTGTGGTTATGTTTTTTCCCTAACCTTAAAAATTCTCTTTAACGAAAAAGAAAGATATTTAATTTTCTTGAAATGCTGATGAGAAACTTACTTCTAGTTTCTTTTTCAAATAATGGACTCTTGAAATTAAAATATTCTAAAAGGTAAATAAATTTTTAAATATTATTCACAAACTAGCCAAAACTTTAATTTTCAGATCTTTGGAGGTACTGGCAACACGATTTTACAGTGAAACCAAAAATGACGTTGATTTAACACAAACTCCAGTAGAGAGAATACGAAACTTTAGCATAATAGCCCACGTAGACCATGGTAAAAGTACATTGGCCGATAGATTACTCGAACATACAGGAGCAATCAAACCAAACAGTGGACAGAATCAAGTACTGGATAAATTGCAAGTGGAACGAGAGAGGGGTATTACTGTTAAGGCCCAAACTGCATCACTGCTCTATAAGTACAAAAATGAGGACTATTTGTTAAATTTGATTGATACACCAGGGCATGTTGATTTTTCAAATGAGGTAAGCCCATCCTGCTTTTTTGCACTATAATTTAAGATCCTACAATCCTCTTTTAAGGTTTCTAGGTCTCTTTCAGCTTGTCAAGGTGTGATTCTTCTTGTTGATTCAAATGATGGTGTACAGGCCCAGACGGTGGCAAACTTTTATTTAGCCTTTGGAAATGACTTACTTATTATTCCAGTTTTAAATAAAATAGATTTAAAAAATGCAGACCCAGAAAGAGTTGTTAAACAATTAAAAAATCTGTTTGACATTGATCCTAAGGAAGTGTTAAAGGTACCTATATTGTTTCTTTAAGAATTTTTTTTATAGGGTATAGAAAACTGTTTTCTTGATCATGATCATTATACCCCTGAATTCTAGAACAGTCAAATTAATACATAGTATATTATTTATATTTTAGATTTCAGCAAAATTAGGTATTGGTATTAATGCAGTTTTAGAAGCTGTAATAACCAAGTTGCCCCCACCAGAAGTTGACAGAAATGCTAAATTTAGAGCCCTCATTTTTGACAGCTCCTTTGACAAATACAGAGGAGCATTGTCTCTGATTTTTGTTCAGGATGGCGCTATTAATATAGGGGATACTATAAAGTCATGTCATACAGAAAAGGAATATGAAGTTAAGAGTTTAGGAATGTTACGGCCTCAAGAACAACCTGTTAAAAAGCTGTAAGTAAAATGTTAAATCTATCTATCTTTTAGTAAAGAGATTACACAAATAATCATAGAAGCCCTTTTTTTATGGATTTCTATATAAATTATGTTTAGTGTTGCAGGCCAGATAGGACTGTTAGGCTGCAATATGCGTTCAAGTAAAGAAGCTTATATAGGAGACACCATCCATTTGTCAGGCCATAATGTAGAACCTCTTCAAGGCTTTAACCCTGTGAGACCAATGGTATTCGCGGGCATTTACCCATTTGATCAGTCTCAGCATGTTAATTTAAGGAGTGCCATTGAAAAACTGACGTTAAATGATTCTGCAGTTACAGTGGAAATTGATTCAAGGTTAGGATAGTTTTAGAAGTGATATCACAATTCTCGCCTTCGAAAACATTGTTTATTGATATTTTTAGTCCAGCTCTAGGGCAAGGCTGGCGCCTTGGTTTCTTAGGCCTTCTTCATTTAGAAGTATTTACACAAAGACTCCAGCAAGAGTATGGTGCAGAACCAATCATTACAGCACCATCTGTCATCTACAAAATTAAACTTAAACCAACCAAACAACTTATCAAAGAAGGAAAACAAATTATTTATGTTAATAATCCTGCTCTATGGCCTGATCCTGTTCATATTGAGGAAAGTTTTGAACCTATGGTAACTGGTAAGTGCTACTTTAATGCTAAATTTTGATATTCTAGCATATTAATTGATGAATGATTTAATTATATCCGAAATTTCTTTACTGTATTCTAGGTACAATTATCACGCCAGATAAATACCTAGGTGCTATAATGTCTTTATGTATGGAACGTAGGGGAGTCCAAAGAAACTCTACAAACATTGATAATGAAAGAATTATGATGGTTTATGACTTACCTTTGTGTGAAATTGTCTTAGATTTTCATGATACCCTTAAAACTCTAAGTTCTGGATATGCTAGTTTTGATTATGAGGATAATGGCTATGTTTCTAGTAATGTAGTAAAGGTAATTTTCTAGAATATTTGTCACAAAAAAGCATTAATAACTTAGTTAATTAGTTCCAATTTGTTTGTTTTCTAAAAAAAACTTATTTAATACTATTATATTACCACATTTTCTTTATTGTTCTTCCATTTTATATTCTGCTAGTGAGGAAATATTTGATAAATTACAAATTTTACAAAATAAGGCAATGCGGATTATTTTAAATTGTGACAAATATACAAAAATTAATTTTATGTTGAAAAATTTAGATTGGTTGAATGTCAGAAATTTAATTTTTTATTTAGTATGTATAACTTTATACATAAAATTAAAAATAATTTATTGCCAGATTGTTTAAAAAAATTTTGTTCCTTTACCTAATTATGACCATCATAATTATGAAACAAGAACTAATCAAAATTTTTATGTGGATAGAGTGTCTAAAACATTAGCTTATAAATCTATTTTTTATAAAGGTTTGATAGAATATAATAAATTGGAAAATTCTATTAAATCTCAAAAATCATTAAAACTGTTTAAAAAAAAAATTTTTAAATCACATTTAATTAAAAAACAAAATGATACGTAATATTTGATACAATTTGCAAAATGTTTAACTTTTCTGTCTGTTTTTGTTAAAAGAACGTTGCGTTTTAAAATATAAAAATAAGTCTATAAAAATGTGTTAAAAAAATGTATTAAAAAATATTTAATTGTAGCTTTTTGCTAAATAAATCATGTTACTACTACTACTAAACTTAGCAAAAAGAAAAAGTTGGGTCAAACAACTATTTTCTTTTTAGATGAATATTCTTCTGAATGGAACTCCAGTTGATGAATTAAGTAGTATTGTCCACTTGACAAAAGCCCGGACAACGGGTAAAAGAATGGCCTTAAGATTAAAAGATATTATTCCAAGACAGATGGTGGATATAGCTGTACAGGCCGTTCTAGGGGGCAAGGTTTTGGCGAGGCAAGATATTAAAGCCTATAGGAAAGACGTAACACAGCATTTGGTAAGTAAAGTCGAACATCTTAACTCCCAATAATTGGTAAAGTTTAAGGTGGCGTTTTTTTAAGGTTAATTATTGTACACATCAAAATACAAGTGTCAAAATGTGTAGATGTACTTTAAATTTGCCCTGCAGGATTATTCTAACTTGAATTACATTTTTCTAAACCATAATAAACTTTACCGGATTTTATTTTTGCAGTATGGAGGCGATATTACAAGAAGGAAAAAACTATTAGCTCAACAAGCAGCTGGAAAGAAAAAAATGAGAATGATAGCTAATATATCTATACCAAGAGAAACTTTTATAGATGTTTTAAAAAAATAAATATTATGTCATACATATAAATGTATATGACAGGGGTAGTCCAATTTTAAAATTGATAATGTTGCTATACAGCAATATTAAAATTAAGGTTCTCTAAAATATTCATCAAAGCTCAAATAAATTGGAGAAATATTTTTTTTTACCAAATAATAAAACATCAACGACTGCAAGATAGACTTACTTATAGACTCTTTATCATAACAAGCCGACACGACGTCAAATGCCACCAGGTTCCTCGCGAGTTCCACAATGAAACCACGTGAAAATATAGACCAATTTTTACTTTAGAATAATTTGCTGTCAAAGAATAGTAATGAAATTGAGACGTTTTTACGTGTTATGTAAACATTATAACAAAACAATACTATAAGACAGTACAAGGTCTGTAAAGTAACTGATTTAGTGCGGGGATTTTCATTTTACAAGTGACGGGGGTATAGATTCAAAGTGTACTATCTCCATGTTTCATTAAAAATGAGATAGATGTCGTTTTACATAGTTTGTAGTCCTGAATCGAAATAACTCATAATTTCTTGTCAAAACGGACAAGCTCCAACGGATTTGATGGCAGAAAATTGGGATTAAATTCAAAATGTACAAGCTCCATTGACATTTAAGTTGCGAACCGTACAATCTCCTGTTCAATTTTAAAAATCAAAGTGTACAATTTCCAATGGGTTGTTTAGCTGTTAGTTACGAATTATTTCAAAGCGTGCAAAATCCTGCACAGACTTGTTGATAATAATTCGCACCAAAGCCATTCCTAGTTTACTTTTTTAAGTTAGTTGCATGTGATGCGTGAAGCATTAAATAGCTGTTTGTTGTTTACTATTTTTTTTTGTATTTTTCACGAGTTTCTTAAAATAATAATGGAATTGAACGTAAGTCCGGTAACCTGTAATACAGCAAGAAAAGAGCACAGCAAAAAACGTTGAGGTATAGCCCACATTCGCTCCCAATTTATCCAGAATGTGGACACAAAAGTGGTGCCCTTCAATGTACCTTACTAAATGGGCGAAATAAGACGGTTTCATTTAAAATTTTATGAAAAATAATCCTTAAATTATTTTTAAAGTGGGCAAACTTTTTGAAACCAAAAAAAATAATAGTAGGATGAAACCCATTGGAAAAGGAAGATAATATAACAAAAATGAAAGGAAAAATAATTTACGGGCGATCCGAGGTCGGGAAGTGGAAGGGGGTTGCATTTTTTGAGAACATTTACCATATTTATATTTTTTTTTACACCTTCAGAAAGTAGAGATTTCAACGAACAAAAAGCCCACAGACTTTTTTAAAAAAGCAGATATTTTAACGTGAGAATTTTCGATTGAAAATTAGGGTGCTTTTTCGATATTAAGTCAAAATAAGGTGAAAAAATAAATATTTTAAATCAAAAAAATTACAGTGTATTTGGGACATCAAAAGGTAAGTTTTCACCAAATTTCGTGAAAAAAAAAAAATTGTTAAAGATAAAAATAAAAAACCCAAAACTTGGTTATTTGAATTTTTCACATAAATTTTGAGGTTATGTGAAAAAAGTGTAAATACAAAAGTTGTAGATCTTTTTATTACGTACAACTTTGCTATTTAACGTTTTTCCATAGGACTTGTAGTTTTGCCGGAAATCGAGATAAATCATTTTCTACCCTTAAAAACTCACCCCTTTCCATTTCCCGACCTCGGATCACCTGTAAATTATGTTTCCTTTAATTTTTGTTATATTCTCTTCCTTTTCCAATGGGTTTCATCCTACTATTATTTTTTTTCACTTTTTACCATTTTCAAAGGCCCTGGTGTAATATCCTTTTTTCAAATAACTTTGATATTTTTTAAAAATGTTGAGGAGAAAAATTGGGTTTTTAGTCTAAGATGTGCCATAAATACAAAAAAAAAGAAAACTATCGTAATTCGTAATTGTTTTGTATTTAATGAATTATAAGTTTATTTCGTCTACTGATAATTTAGCATGGAGTACACTTTGAATCAAGTAAGTGTTCATAGACATGTGATATAATAGAACGCCCTCTATAGACAGTGAGTTGTAAGCTTGGCGCAACAGGACGTTTATGAATGAGATGCGTGGTCGTCCTTTTATCATTTAATAGATGGTATTCGCCATTAAATGTTGTTTCATTGGAGGAGTGGATCTTGTTAAGGGGCGCGCAAAATATCAAAAAGGGAAATTGCCTATTTCCTTGCTTCATTAGCAAGGGAGGGGGGAGACCCTAGGCTTAAGGCCCTACCCTCCTATCTCCTCCACTGGTTCATGTTATTAGTTGTTTATTTCTTAATTAAATTAGCTTTCTTAGAGACAATAAATGTAAATAGGAATAATAATAATGGTATTTCTTAATTATTATGGTCTTTTGCCATAAATAAAAATTTGCTTTTGAAAGCCAAACATGATTTTTTTTTATTTAAAAAAGTTATCATTACAAAAACTGAGACGTCGACGCGTGTTTTTACACTAAACTAGTATAACCAAGCAAAGTACCTTTTGTAAATTAAACATTTTTACATTGTTTACGATTTGCGTTTATATTCTATATACTTTGACCATAAAACTATATAAAGATGTCTTTTAACATAAAATCTATGTACAATTTATAAATCTTACAATAAAACTAAAAAAGAGCTGTTTAAATGTAAAAAAAAAACATGATACTTTCTCCATCATTGCACTTGACATGTTAAGTTCTATGATGGAATGTTCTTTTCCTCAATTGCAATATTTTGTAAGAAGTTACTTCAAACCGTTCTAACGCAAATATCAACACGAAAAGTCACATAAAGAAAGAAAATCAAAAACTCCTTAAGCACGTACCGACGGTGCTGCTGTAACACTGACTAATACTACCGAATCATTACTTCCATTGTTATCCATCATGACGTCGCTACCTTCATTACCATTCACTTCATTACCCTCATGTTTTTCACATTCTTTACAATCTTCATCGCAAGAACTACCCGAACTGGAAGAATCCGAGCTAGAGTCAGAGTCCGAGTCGGATCCGCTGCTAGACTCGTCCGAGTCGCTCTCCATACCAGGGACCTTGATTTCGTCATAGCACATAGTGTTGAGGGGTAAATTGTTTAGTTCTGTGGGTGTGAACTCTTTGTAGTAATCGGTGAATTGGCCGGGAACTAATGCTATAGGATGGTCACCTATTTTCGAGGTTGGTAAGACTTTCGTTTTTGATTTTGGGTAGTGAACGGTGAGATTCTGGAGATCCATGTGGGCTTTTCTTTCTTCTCGTCTCGACTATCACAAGAAAAATATATTTGTAGATACAAAAATACACTTTACGGTATATACAGTGTGGTTGTTTAAGTGTGCAACATTTTTTTATTACCGATTTCTCAGAAAATTTTATTCTTGATAAAAGTTGGTGCATGTTCGATAATCATATTAGGTGCACTTGGAATGGTTGCAAGTCAAACGGCGTACAGGGTAGGTCAAAAAATATAAAACTTGTACAAGAATAAAATTGCACACTTAAACAACCACTGTAGATACATTTTCTTTGATTTAAAAAGGCGTCTTTTGTTTGTTATTTTCACATTAAATAGTTCCAAATTTTAAAAATTGAAACCGTAGAAGACTTAATTTTTTTCTTCATCTACGAGGTAGGGTAAAAATTAAAACTTAATGAATAAGCCTATGTGCCCATATACCTACTATTAAATATTTAAATTTTTTATAACCACTGCAGATCTTGAATGATATTGGTAGTCTTACCTTATTAAATTGTTGATTCCAAGCCGCTGCAGACTGAACAGCCTGTTCAAGAATGTCCAGCTTTTCATATCCTGGCTTAAAAGTGAACTGACTAAGCGCTTTTTGTTTATTTGCTAATTCTGCAGCTTGTTTTTCCCGTTGAACTTTACAGTACTCCTCATATTTATCCTAAAAATTTTTTTAAGTATACTAGTACTATTATCACAGTAGTACTATTATCACATTTAATTTAATTATTAATTAATTACAATTTAACTACAATTTAGCCATTAAAAAAACTACAAAACAAAATAATTAAATGCTTTCACGACCGCGTCCTTTTTTAGAACCAACTATAAATTTGTATGAACCAAACGGATATTTAAATTTAGAAAAGCTTTATAAATTAAAACTATGCATTCTAATACACTCTATTATTATTAAAGAAAAACAATCGAATATAATATTTCCTTCAACCAACATTATTCACATCACGAGAGAAAATCATGATAATCAAACACCAATGGCAAAGAGTACTTTTGGCCAAAAATCAATATTATATAAAGGAATAACAATTTACAACAGTTTGCCGAAAACCATTAAAGAAATATCAAAATTATGGACTTTTAAAAAAACACTAAAAAAATATTTTTGTAAACTTTAACGTAGTATATATTAATATTTTTTTTGTAAATGGTTATTATATACAGGGTTCCCCATTTAAAACGAAACAGGCTAAATATCTGGTTCCACGTTAATTTAAAAAAAAAAACGCTCGGACCCGTCGATTTTTATTTCGAGGGGGACATCTTTTGCGTATATTGTCAATCTTGTTACTGCAAGCCCCTAGGAGGGAGGGGGGGTAAGATCTAAATCCTAAATGGATACCCCTATTTTATATAATTCTTTTGGATTCTGCATAAAATTCTGAACATTTTTTAATAAAAGCATTATTAGTCTATACTAAACAGTTTCCGAGATATTGACTCTTGAAAAATGGGATTTTTGAACTTTGACAGCGTCTAGCTTTCTAACTGTACGTCTTAGAGTAAAACGGCTTACATGTCCCTATCTTCGATTTTTATTCTTTCCAATAGTGTCAACTTCCGGTTAAACCGGAAGTACTATATTTCTTACAACCGGTTTAGCCGGAAGTTGACACTATTGGAAAGATAATAAAAATCGAAGATAGGGACATGTAAACCGTTTTACTCTAAAGACGTACAGTTAGAAAGCTAGACGCTGTCAAAGTTTAAAAATCTCATTTTTCAAGAGTCAATATCGCGGAAACTGTTTAGTAGAGACTAATAATGCTTTTATTGAAAAATGTTCAAAATTTTATGCAGAATCCAAAAAATTATATAAAATAGGGGTATCCATTTAAGATTTAGATCTTACCCCCCCCCCCCCCCCCCCTCCCTCCCTCCCTCCTAGGGGCTTGAAGTAAAAAGATTGACAATATACGCAAAAGATGTCCCCCTCGAAATAAAAATCGACGGGTCCGAGCGTTTTTTTTTTTAAATTAACGTGGAACCAGATATTTAGCCTGTTTCGTTTTAAATGGGGAACCCTGTATATAGGGTGACTGGTAAGTAGACGTATTCCTTTGGGGAGGTGTTTGTAGAGCCTATTTGCAATTGAATTAACCATACTACCCTCTATTCAAAACCCACTGAATTTTGAGATATTTTCATGTTTATGTTTTTTCGAAATTCTCGTACTATGACTACTAAGAATTTGAAATTAAAGAAAAAAATTATCATTTTTGTAAACTTTCCAATTTTACGTGTTAGCTGACACACTAGTGCAGGTTATAGGGCAAAAAGTATGGCAAAGAAGTAAAAGAAATAAAAATACAGGGGCAAAAACGAAAACTTACGAGAATTTCGAAAAAACATAAACATGAAAATATCTCAAAATCCAGTGGGTTTTGAATAGAGGGTAGTATGGTTAATTCAATTGCAAATAGGCTCTACAAACACCTCCCCAAAGGAATTCGTCTACTTACCAGTCACCCTGTATATTTTTTTTTTTTTGAATTTCGATGGAGTTATTAATAGTAACTAAACATGGTTTTTATTATTTGTAAATTTATATATTGTATATTTGGTGTTATATTCTATGTAATAAACTTTTTAAGTTGGTTGAGAATAATAAAATAGAAAAACAAACAGTAGCATGTAGGTACCACAATAAACATTGGATATCATAATATTTACCTGGAAGTCGGCATACATAATGTCCAAAATATCTTGGGCATTAACAGCCATCAATCCCAGATCACACTGAGCTTCGGTAACGTATCCATTTTCTTTCAGGTAGTCTCTTTCTTGCATGTCCACCGTGCGTCTTTGACAGTTCGGATATTTTCGTTTGAAAGATTTGATTCCCAGATACAATGACACCTTAAATAAAAGAAAATTACTTTGATTTGGTGTTGCAGACAGTAATTAAAAAAAAAACAATTAGGTGATCCGGTGGTAATTTATTTTTATATACAGACTGTCCGCGGATAGGGTTTACAATAGCACAAATGGTTGAAAATTTTCAGTTTTCGTAAAAAAGTCGTTCTTGATTAAAAGTTTTGCTTTTAAAAAAAATGCAATTCCCGAAGAGAATATTTTGATTTTTTATACAGGGTTTGCAAAAACTTCAAAAACATGATTTATCTACTAGAGTAAACTACCTTTATTTTTAATTTTTGACCAAAATGCTAATTAGAAAACTTATTTAGAATAACGTTTGTAATTTAAATCCGAGATTTAAAATAAATCTTCGATTTTTTTAGTTTTTTTAATTTTTTTTTGGATAGCAGCATTAGCGGTCGAAATACATACATTATCAATGACAGAGGGGTATCAAAAAGGTTCAATTTGGTGTTACCAAAAATATGTATTTTTAAAAATCAGAAATGAAATGATCCCGGTAATAACACAAAAAAATCTTATGAAAATGGGTGTCTAATAAAATTTTATATTAATATTTTTATTAAGCAGCAAAATTGCTATTTACCTCTAAAAATTAAAAAAAATAATTATCTTTGGGGGCGCCTCAATCAATTAGTGTACTCCCGTCCAATTGAGAACGACGTACAGCTTCTAAAACAGCGAATTGTTGAAGCTGTTCAAACAATTTCCATTGAAGAAATTCCAAGAAGTTTTGACCACATTCGTTTACAGCTGGAAAAATGTGTTGGATATGAAGGGGGAGTGTTTGAATAGCAAATTATGAAATTATTATTTGTTGTTATTTTAAGATTTTTTTTTGTGCTATTTCCGGGGTCATTTCATTTGTGAAATAAAAATACATATTTCTGGTAACACCGAAAATCATTTTTTGAAACTTTTTGATACCCTCCTCTGTCATTGACAATGTATGTATTTCGACCGCTTATGCTGCTATCCAAAAAAAAATTCTTTTACCTCTAAAAATTAAAAAAACTAAAAAAATCGAAGATTTATTTTAAATCTCGGATTTAAATTACAAACGTTATTCTAAAAAAGTTTTATAATTGGCATTTTGGTCAAAAATGAAAAATAAAGGTAGTTTACTCTTGGAGGAAAATTATGTTTTTGAAGTTTTTGCTAACCCTGTATAAAAAATTAAAATTTTCTCTTCGTGAATTGCATTTGTTTTACAAGCAAAACTTTTTATCAAGAATGACTTTTTCCCGAAAAATGAAATTTTTCATCCATTTTTGCTATTGTAAACCCTATCCGCGGACAGTCCGTAGAGCTAAAACATACCTGTTCTTGTATCATGAAAGGTCCTCGTCCGTTCCAAGAATACTCGGCTACTTGTTTGGCAGTTACTTGAACAGATTCCATGTCTTGGAACACCTCCATTTTGGGCGCCTTGGAATTCTTCGATTTACTTCCGACGCTTTCAGTTTCGACACTTCCTTGCGAATCTTCAATCATCGTATCTGGTGGCGGTATCGATTGTTTCGCCGGCGTTTGTGATCTAGAACCTAACGTATATTGTGCAGTAGTACCGTGCGAGCAAAAATTATTTGCATCAAAGAGGGCCTTGCATCCAAGGACGTAATGCTTAGCCGTAGAGCTTAATACCTGTTGAGTGTCAGTAACTACTTGAATTAACAATCAATCAGTTATTCCGTCATCTTTGACAGTCGTTACAAGTTACAAGTAATTTGATTCATCGCTAATTTTTCCAATTTCTTGAACAATTCACACAATGGGCTTTACGGAACAGCACAAAACATTCATGGTTGAAGCCTGTTTTCGAAACGGGGTTAGAGTAAATGGTGAGTGGCAATACAATCCGGGTTTGTGCATGTACGATTTTCACGAACATTTTCCTAACGTTGCTTTTATTGCTGGGGATTTTTATCATTGCCTGAAAAGAACCGTGGCTGTGTTTAGGGAAACAGGTTCTATACAACACAAAAAAGGAGCAGGAAGACCATCTGTAAGAACAGAAGAACTTGTTGCAAACGTTCGTGAAATAATGCAAGATACGCCAACAAATTGTATAAGAGGCCTATTTCAAGAAGTGGGAAGATCTTATGGAACATGCAGGACTATTCTTAAGAAGTAGCCAAATTTATTTCCTTATAAAGTGCAAGTATTCCAAAAAAATACAAGCCGCAGATTTTGAAAGACGCAGGAATTACTTTCAACGGTTTACCCAAAATTTATTATTACTTCGTTTTTCCTCATTTAAAGAACACTATTTTTAAAACACTAGTTGCAAATTTAGAACAATTACAAGAAAGGATTATCCAAGAATGTGGTAACATTTCTCCAGAGATGCTGGTCAACACTTTCGAAAATATGAAGAGACGTGTGAATTTATGCTTGGACCATGGCCCTGGCCAATTTCAGCAATTTATGTAATTATTTTTCTTTTTCTTTCTGTATATTCTTACTTTGTTAGTTTTGTAAACAACAAAAATAAATTTGTATTTTATTACTCATTAGTTTGGCATATCGTCATAATATGAATTTGACAAAATTTTAACCTAGATTTGGCTAGATATATCGTCTCCATATCATTGTGATCTAAACCAAGCCCCACGTTTTTTTAATCCAAGTCCTCTTTGATGCTAATAATTTTTGTTCGCACGGTACTAGTAAGTTTTTTAAATAAAGAAATTAGCCCCCTCAGGGTTAAAATGTCACCATTCTGGGTTATTCAGTTTAAGGAAATATTACTAAAATCCCTTGGCTTTAGAGTCCCCCATTATCTCTTCCTCTATAGTTTCTTACCTCTTAAATCGGCACTCATCCGCGTTTCCTCATCAACCATCATGACGTCCTCGCTTTCTATTGGTCTACTTTTCGTCGGTGTGTCTTCCGTCGAATCAACAGCCATTGGTTCGGGAGTGGGCGGCGCGAGCAGTTTATGATGAGAAGAATATGCTGGATTCGTTTCTAAACGCGGCTGCAAAAGTACATTTAAAACAATTGTAGAGCGTACCCCAATAGCTCCGATTTTTTTTTTAACGGCCAACGATTTTGATGAAATTTCGAATTTCTCTACAAAATTAACGAACAATTTTTATTTTTAACAAAAATATTTGTTTATTTAAATGTTTACAATTAGCTAACAGGATAACAGAACCTATAATAAATTAATTTTAAATGTGCACACAATACTACTCATAAAAGTGGTTCTATCTATTCTTATCTATTGATAGAGAATAATCTTGTACAAAACATGTTGTCACACAACTTTTCAGGTTGATAAGATAATTTTAAGGGGACCAGCGCAATTTTTCTAGAGAATCTACCGTCGCTTTTACTAGCGACATGCATTTATAGCATTTATTCGAAACCCTATAAATATATCGAAATTATTTAGAAACTAGCGTGTACCCGGCCTGCGTTGCAATGCCAGGCATTATACGCCTCTGAGTAGGGAATTCAATCCCGGGATCCCGGACATTTTTTCGATCTCGTTATCCCGGGATTGTCGTTTATTTAATCCTGGGATTTTCGGTATTTATCTTTGCATTTTTCATTAATTTATATCGTGCACAAGGTCTAGGTTGAGTGATCAACTTATTTTTTTAAGAAATTTTTTAAAAAAACAAGTTTAGAATAACTTATTTTCCTACTATAAGAAACGAGAGAAAGAAGAAAAGAAAGAAAAGTTTTTATTTATTTTTTATTTATAGGTTATATTATTACGTTATAGTGTACCCATAAGTTCATTGTTATTTTTTTAGCTATTAAAATTAAATGAAGAGAGTATGTTTTAGTTTCTTGGTTTTGTATTAATGTTCTGATGAAGAAATAAATGTTTTTATTTAATTAATAGGAAAAAATCCCGGGATTTCGGGATTATTTTTTTATAAATCCCGGGACCAATCCCGGGATTGAAAAATTATAATCCCGAAATCCCGGGATTGAAAATTTCCTCCGGGATTGAATTTCCTACCTCTGAGATAATAATAAGGCGAGTTCATCATCACGTCAAGATTTATAAATGCAAACTCGAACAAACCTCTAAATTTATCAGTGTTTCTCTACAATATTATGCATGCATTATACATAAAAATCTTCCCCTTAAATCACTCTATCTATTAAAAAAAAACCGCTTCAAAATCCGTTGGATAGTTTTAAAGATTAGGGCACATATAGCTGGGGACAGACGCGACTTTGTTTTATACTATTTTAAGATAACAAAGTAATTTTTGTACATTTGTCTCCTAGACTAGATAAATATTTGAAAAATAGAAGTACGGCTGTCAATAAATATCTCTAGTTAAATTTAATCAAACAGGTGTAAATTTGTTATCAGCAGGGTTGTGATTTTGTCCACTTTTTTTGATTTTGTCCAGGACGTGGACAAAATCGGACAATATTGGACAAAATCAAATTTCATTACATTTTATTAAATTTGTTGATTTAGGCAACCCAAAATACACGTTTGTATTGTGTATTTTATAAACAATAAATACCAAATTGAAAATTCCAGAAAATGGCTATTTGTTATTTCATTATGGGGCCTTAAGGTAAATTTTCATGCGTCCGTCATCCGACGGCACGATGATCCGACGGTATCCCGTTATTGTTGTTTAAGTTTTGTTTGACACCCTAATCCTAATATAATAAAGTTTTTTGAATTTTCTTTGTGTTTAATTGATTTTGTACAATTTAGTCCATTTTGTCCAGAACAATTGATTTTCTCCGGACGGACATAATTGGACAAAATCGTCCAATTATGTCCACTTGGACGAATTCAACCAACCCTGGTTATCAGTGGAAAGCTAAAGGTTCAAACGTTGTTCGTCTTGTAATAGATTTTTAATTTAGGCGTTTCTTTGGGAAAAAAATAATGTTTAAAGTTGATCTATTTATAACAACACAAATTATAGTATATTTTGCAAACGAAAGGGTAATCGGACAATCTGCGGTTACTACTTTATCCACTTGGTGCCGCATAAAATAACCTACACTTACTTTCTCCGCGCCTTGTTGGTTACCAGCAAAATCACTGTCATCGTCAATGTTCATCGGTTGAGTAATGTTTATCTGTTCAGTCTGAGGATTAAAAAGTCCTATGTGACTTTTAATTGTGCCTTCGGTTTCTCTGACAGGCTCGTCTATTAGTGAGATTTGTGGCTTGGGCGTTCCATATCTTCCATACCTATATAAATATAGATTTTTACAAAATGTATAGGTTATTTAGGGTTTTATTTTAAACGTCCGAAATATTTTATTGTGTTTTATTATTTAATTAGATTATGCCAAATGTCAGCGCCCTACCTTCTATTCACTCGAGCCTTTTCTGCCGCGATCCTTTCTGCCTCTTCGGCCGCCAATCTTGCCGCCCGTTGCTGTGTCGCAAGTTCCTGTCGCTTTCTTTTCATTTCAGCCACCTTTGCCAGCTTTTCCATTCTTTTCGCGCGGCATTTTTGGATAGCTTCTAGTTTTTTCTATATAAAGGGAGGGAATAAACTTAAAAATTGCGCTGTGCTAGTTTCAAAAGTAAAATAAGTATTGTCATTTCGTTCTTAAGAGGGCATCATTACTTTAACTCCGCTACATGCGTTTATACCATTTACTCGAAACCCCCTAAACGAATTCGTAATAATTCGAGAGCCACAACTATTTTAATAACCAAAATCGCCATAGCGGATAAGAACATTTAGATTTTCCGATCAACTTTAGCTGGGTACACACACACACACACGCCCTCACTACTTACCTGCTTATGAAGTAGTTCTTTTTGCTTCTCAATCTCGCTATCTTCAGATTCTTCTTCCTCCTCCGCAGATCCTTCTTCAGCTTTCTTATCTTCACCCGATGTTTCCTCTGCTTTATTTTCAGCTTGCGCCTTTTTCAATAGCTCTGTTTGCTTCTCTTCTAGCGCTTTTTTTTCGTCTGCTGCTCTTTTCTCTTCCGCTAAACTTTTCTCTTCCGCCAACCTTTTCTGTTCAGCGGCTTGTTTAAGCTCTAACGCCTTTTTCTGTTCTAACACCCTTGTTTCCTCCAACACTCTTTTCTCTTCGGTTGCTTTTCTTTCTTCTTCTGCTTTCTTTTGTTCTTCGATTTTCTTACGCTCGTCACCTTTTTTCTGTTCTTCTGCTTTCCTTGCCTCTTCTACTTTCCTTGCTTCTTCTACTTTCCTTGCCTCTTCTACTTTCCTTGCTTCTTCTACTTTCCTTGCTTCTTCTACTTTCCTTGCTTCTTCTGTTTTCTTTTCTTCCTCTAATCTTGCCTTTTCTAGTAATTTTCGTGCCTTTTCAGGTGTAGTCTTGCCTTTTCCTTTTTGCTCAGGCGTCTTTTTGCCCTTTTCTTTGGGCTTGTCCTCCTCTACCCTTTTTTCAGAGTCCAAAGAATCCGAATCATCTGTAATAACGACAATATCGCTACTAGTAGTATCTGTGCTTGCACTAGCTTCCAAGTGCGGAGCAGCTACTTTTCTAGGGTTGGAGGTTTTCGGATTTACTACGGGTGTATTAGCTTCAGCCGCTGCCTTTTGCGCCTCAGTTGCAGCTCTTTCTGCTTTCTCAGCTGCAGCTCTTTCCGCTTCTTCAGCTGCCTTTTGCAGCTGGGCTTTTTGCCTCCTAGTCGTCACCTGGAAATAAAAAAATGTTTTAGAACATCGTTCACTATTTGTTGTCCTCAATACCTACTATTTTTTGTGTTCTACATAACATAAAATTTACCTCAAGCTTTCTTGGCGGCGTCTTGTCTTCTTTCTTCTTCTTAGGTGGCGCTTGCCCCTCCACTTCTCTTTTGCGTTTCAACGCTTCTTCTTTCTGTATTTTATCAGCCTCTTCCGCTGCAAGTACGTGTTGTTTTTCTATTTCTTTTCGTCTTGTTTCCTCTAGTTCTTTTTTCTTTTCTTTCTCTAGCTCCAACCGAGTCGCTTCTTCCAAAACTATTTGTTTCCTTTCTTTTTCTAATTGTATAGCTTGGCGATTTCGCTCTTCATCCAAGGCTTGCTGCCTATTTTGTTCACTCAACTGGCGTTGTTTTTCTTCCTCTTCCTTTTGGTTTTTAAGGCGTTCTTCTTCTTGTTTTTGTACAAACTCGAGATGTATTTTTTTAACTTCCTCCTATAAACAAATTATATTGGTGAACAGTTTCCAAATTTCCTGTAAAACTTTTATAAATGTACAATAAAAATGTCCACACTGAACAAACCTCTTCGTGCTGCTGTAAAGCTTGTTCCTCTTCTTGCCTTATTTTGTCTTCTTCTTTTTTGATTTGTTTGGCCTTTGCTGCTTCTTCTTCTATCGCTTGTTTGTCAGCCTCTAACTTCTGGCGTTTGGCCTCTTCTTCTGCCGCTTTTTGAAGCAATTTAAGTTTAGCTTTCGTCAGCTTCGGTTCCTGAAAAGAGAAAAACCGTTTTAGTTAGTTAAGAGCTTGTCACAAACATGAGTGGAATATTTTTTTAATAATTTATTTAAATAAGCAGAACCAAAATACGTAGATCAAAAATAATATTAGTTTCGTCACCGATAAGCTTTCATCAACAATTATTATGGAATTTTTCACTAGTTCAAAATTAAACTAGTGAAACTAGTTAACGTGGATTATTGATGATTTCTATACTACTCCGTTTATTATTGCAGTATGTCGAAATATTGTTAAAAAAAAAAGAAGAAAAAAGTAGCCTGTCAAATAATCCAAGTAGCACCTAACGTAAGATCAGAAATCCCCTCATATTTGTGCTAAACTCTTAAATGATAACTGCTCTTTTCACACTGATTTGGGTATGAAAGGACATAGTACAGATCCTAGAGGCTGTTCTTAAGAAATTATTTTTATAATAATTATAAAAATTAATATTAGTCTAAACATTTTTTTTAAAATTGCAAGAATCCATGCTATGTCCTTAACTTATACCTGCTGGGTTTCCTGCATGATTTAAATAATTTTAAAAACACACGAAAAATAATGATAAATTTACCAAGAATTTACATGTCACTGACATTAATTTGTTTATAATGTTCCTGATACATTTCTTCTGTTCTTTTTGTCAGTAAGTATATCGTACACAAGTCCTATTCAACTAACTTTTTCAAGCAGTGTATAAAACATAATTATGACTTAACTAAAACACAGCGGTCAAATTATGATATACAGATAATGTTTATATATAAATGCACTCCTATAAACAAATCAGCTTTAATAGAACTGGTATAGTATACGACTTAAAAATATTTGCTATTTATTATGCTTGATAATTAAAATTAAATACCAAATGTATCACTAATTTTCAGTGACGCAGCATTGTAGTTAATCATAGACGCACTACTTACTCTAAGAGCTTTTAAAATCGATTCCCGCCTAATAAACCAACCAAATTCGTACATCACTCGTAAAATAAATGGTGCCCACGTTTTTTTTGTACAAGGTTTTATATTAGACGGAGATAGATTGTTTTAAAAATAGTTGTAAAATGGAATTATTCATTATGTGAATATTAAAAAAATAAATCATTCGTTTAAACTAGACTTCGTACTGAATGTCGGTTGCCGGTTAGTAATTTAAATAACGTAATGTTTATTTTCTGTGAGGAAAAGTGGGACAAATATGGATAAACTCCTTGAAAATTTAACTTCTATAGTTATTATTGTTTTTATTACTATACATCACATTGGTTATTTTGTGGTTTATGAAGTTTCCAAATTAGAATTCGTCCTATGCAATGGGTTGGTTCATAACGGTTCCACGCCTCCAGCCAGCACACAATTTTTAAATGGAAAATTCATGGCTATCGTCTTCTGGTAGTAAGCAATAATTATTTTTGTTGAATACATGCCACTTGTACGGTTACTGAATAAAAACTTTCAGATTTGCGTCATAAGAATGACTAAACTACTTTCTAACCTATCATTTTCGATATGAAAACTATAAGTTTAGTATACAAAAAATGTGCCTAATGGAATTTTCCAAAATCCCTTTTCTTTTTGTTCTAGGTTTCACTGCAAGTGTTGTTTCACTTTGAGGTACAGGGGACACTTCATACGTTATTAAAATTAACTGTGAATTTCCTTTGTCATTTGAATACTTTCTAATCAGTATTTCCGTCTGATAATTGCGATTGAGAAAAATACAGGCATTCATTTTTTTGGCAGTAAAATGTCCAGATGTTTATTATCGAAATCAGAATGCTAACAGGCGCTTAAAAAACATAAGAAACTCACATGGATACAACCAATTACCGAAAAATTTCCAATCGGAATCCAAAAAATGATAAATAAAGAAAATACCAAACAGCAGAAGTAAAAGTTCTACTTACTAACATAAAACTAATCAAAATAGAACTAAATATTCTTATAAATGCTCTCTGTAGGTAAATTATTAAAAGTCTGCGCTATTTTTAGAACAGCGATAGAAAGATTTTTGAGCGTGCTTGCCATAGGACGTCGCGTTTGAACATTTTTAATCTCACAGGCAGCGTTGATATTTAGATAGGGGAACGCCGGGCAAACGATTACACTATCATTATCCTTTGAAACTTGAATACGTGGAATCTAATAGGACAAATTAGGTACTTTTGTCTATATATATACCAGCGTATTGACCATTCCGTAATATGAAATTATTGGCAGGTGGGACATGTTTATTGGAGGGCACACATGAGTAGTCGCGCTTGATTACGTGCTTTTAAATGTAAACAAGCAGACTATTTAGAAAATTTATAGTTTAATTCGTCAAATTTTATTTAAAAAATAATTAAAAATGCCATCGAAATAAGGTTGTATTTTTTTCGATTTCCTGTCATTTATATAAATGAGAACATTTAAAAGAACTGTCTGCAGGACGTTGTAATGCTTGGGTAGGCATTAAAGCGGGGACCCTTAACAGAAAGTCAACTGAGAAATGAAAGTTTGTGTTCCCATCATTTTATAAAGGGTAAGTAATTAAATAAATAATAAATTAGTATTTGTAAGTTTGCAGGCCCTTATACTTCAGCTGTTATCCAGTATAAAAAATATGACATGGCTCCAAGATAATTCACCAGGTATAGTTACATTGGGTAACTTGGATCAAGACAACGTTCCTTGGTAACACATATGGAGTTTTTTTTGTCATATCGGCACTTAATATTGCCACTAAAAGCGTTATTCACTTTTAGACATTTTACTTGATATTCAGCAAACACCAGAAACATAACTTTTTTTAAAACTGACCAGAAAATTTACACTTTCTGGACAATTTTTCGTCTAGAAAATAACGTTTTTCCGATCGCAAGACCGGAAAAGTGACATTAGAGACCGGAAAAATCTTTTCCGGACTCTAATGTCACTTTTCCGGTCTCTAATGTCACTGTCACCCTGTTTTTTGTTTTTCCAATCGCTCTTTGATAATACAAGATACCTTGATTTCGTTATTATGACAACATTTCGATGTATTGTCGAGTGACAGTTCGTTGATTTTTAATTTTGTTCCTTATGTCAAACTTGTTTCGCGTAGATTATAAAATATATCGAAGTGTCGGTCTTAAAAAAAATATTGTAGGTCACGCAACCGAAAATTAGTGTTTTCCAGGTCTCTCCAAGCTTCCAGGACTCGCCTATGGCTCGCCCTGGAAATGCTTGTCTCGACCTGAAAAATACTACTTTCCGGTCTTGTAACGTAAATTACTAATTTATAACAAGAGCTAACGAAAACATTGGAAAACTGGAATAATGTGTGCGTTCCAGGAAACATGACCCACCTGCCAAAAATCAGGTATTCTAGAATGATCATCACACCTTTTTAATTCGGTTAGTTTGTTTAATACGTACCATTGCGATCAAAAAAAAGTAGTACAACAAAATATAATTTAATCTGCTGGTCTATTATAAAATATTTTCTTTCAAACTAATAACTCAGTGTCACCAGAATTCTTGTGTCAGTGTCACCTTTATTACAATACTGTCACCAGAATTCTTCGTGGTAACGCCTAAAAAGTTAGGTGGCATAATTATATTGTTTTCATAGGGACGACGATATTCACTTCTCGATATCCTTATGGACCAAGAGCAGGCTAGGATAACTTAAATGGTGAAGGTCGTCCCCTGTTCGTTTAATTTAGCCCCCCGGTCGCTAGTGGCGCTATTGTAGGAATTTTGTTTTATAAGGTTGTTCATCTCTTAACGTTGGTAGGAACAGAATATTCATTTATAATGAGCATGGCCAACATTCTGTACCTCTCTCTCTCTCTGTACCTGCATAATATGTGCGAGAAAGATAAAAATATGGCTTGTTGTGACAGATCCTGAAGTCTTACCTGGACTGGTGAAAGATTGTCATTGTCATTTTATGATTGATTTGTAAAATATATAAAAAATAAAGTTATTATTAAATAATTATTCATATATAATTTATAAACTTAACATGGCGCAGTCGGTAGTTTGAGAATCGTAAATAGGTATATATTTAATATGTCGCGACCAAAGAAATCGGGAAGAAAAACCAAGGCAATTAACAAGAGCGTGGAACCTCCTGAAGACTTCATTAATGTCGCCCAACGATTGGAAAGTACAGCGAAAGCTATTAAAGATATAGAAAGAAACTTTACTCCACAACTTAATGAACTACAAGGTACAATAACTAGTTTATTAAATAAAAACTTTGAAAATAACACGGAATTGTTAGAAAAATCTACAGAAAATAATAATATAATAATGTAAGCTGTTTTTTTATGTAAACCATATTTATGTAAATATCTAATATTAATAAATCTTGTCGCCATATCAAAGAAACGTTGTTATAATTCCCTTTCGTTCTCCCAAATTATTTTAACTTGAATCAGATGTTTCGCGCTTCAAACTTTTCCGTTAAGTTAGAAGCGCGAAAATTTGAATTCAAAGTAATAATAAAATTTAAATTTTTATGCTTGGCGCCTACCCCCACCACGACTATATTTAGTTTTTCCACCGGTCGCATGTGGCGCTATCAGGGAACCAATTTAGTATGTTAAGTTGCCTATCTATCCTTGAGAGCGCGCAACTCGCTTGTCTATGACCAAGAGTGCTATCTGGGACTACTAATTCTTGTACTACTTTTTTTTTATCGCAATGGTACGTACGACAGACCTGTCCAATCAAATATGTATCTAATTATACGAAGAACGCCCCTAACATTGTTAGATAAATTACACATACATAGGTAACCAACAAACTGACCAGTAGAGGTGTTAGTATTGATATTTATTTCTACTATATCAGGAAAAGCAAGTGTTACTCTTTTTGCCACTAACCCTGAACACTCTGTGTGCATTATATCGATGCACTATTTGATATCTGTTCTGAACGAGACACAATTTTTTGAAGAAAGTTTTTTTCTTTTGAGTCCTGATCTGTGGCAATATTTTTATTTAAAACAACAAAGGTTTTAATATTTTTACATTCTTTCATCATTGAACCATGTTTTACAATCAACATGGGGTTAATGAAAATATACATAATATAGTCGTAATTTGATAATATATTAAATTAAAATAGCTTGATTATAATTTTTTTTAGCTTGCAAAGTTGTTATTTAGTGCGTCAGTGTATTTAATGTATATGGCTTTACTTAGCCTATAAAAATTAATAGGTTTATTTTTAAAAATGTAAATATTGAAACACTATTGCTAGCCCAATTTAAACGTTTAGCAAACATAATTCCATTTCTCCATTTTAATGTAATAATAATATAAGCTGGTTTGTGAAAAACGACACACAGGTATATTTTACTGTAAATGAGATAGGAAATTAAAAAAAAACATACCTATATGTACAGTTGTATTTATAAAAAAAGCGTACAAGAATTAGAATGAGAGGTAAGTTTTGTCATATTTGCGTAAAACCGGATTGTCTAAATGATTTTTTATTAGAGGTTATCACACGTCATAGATTATCAAAAATGCAAAGCATTGGCGTCGGTGTAATTAATTTTGAAACTGCATGGTGGTAACGTTTAATAAACTTTGACAGAAGAACATAAAAATGCCTCGTCAGTTATCCAAAGTTGAAAAGGCTCAAATTGTATCAAGAATCGAAGAAGGATGGTCAATCCGTGCTGTAGCGCAGTTGTATAATAGAAATAAAAAAAAACTATATTAAAAATTAAGCAACGCTGGGAACAAGAAGAATCTCTTAAGAGGAAATTTGGTCAGATCATCCCAAACGTTCCAACCCTGAACAGGATGCTGCTTTTTTGGGATATTTAAGAAATAATCCATTTGCAACTGCAAGATATGCTGTTATTGATACAGCATTTCCTGCCTCCCAACCTACCACCAGCAGGAGAGTCAAGGAATCTGAACTAAAAAGTCGCCAAGCTGCGAAAAAAATGTTTCTTTGTAAATGTATGGGGCTGGATAGGTGTTCATGGACCTGGTGTTTGCTGGCGAATAGAGGGAAGATTTAATGCCGGAAATTACATAAACATTTTAGAAAACATATTGTTACCATCTGCTGAGCAAATATATACCAATAATACTTTCATATTTCAACAAGATAATTGTACAGTCCACACTGCCAATGCTGTAACCCACTGGTTTTAAAATGTGGAAGTGCTGCCTTGGGTCGCTTATAGTCCCGATATTAACCCAATTGAAAATATTTGGGGTATAATCGTAAAAAAAATATATAATCGAAATTTTAGGTCACAAAATTCAGAAGATTTATGAGAAATAATACATGCGTGCTGGGAAGAGTTTGATCCAAATATTGTTCTGTCAATTCCGAATAGACTGGCTCAAGTAATAGAAAAACAGGGATATATGACCAAATATTAGATTTTATTTATTCTTGTTAAACTGTCAAGATATATTATAAAATAAAAAATTAATTTTTGTTATTCTATTGAACTAACGCCCAACGCCAATGCTTTGCATTTTTAATAACCTTTAACATGCAATAAGCCGGTTTTACGCGATAAGCCGGTTTTACGCAAATATGGTTAAGGTTTCCCCTTATTCTAATTCGTGTACGCTTTTTTTATGAATACAACTGTATATGAAATACCGCGTTTTAGTCCCTAGAAAATTTCTAAAAAGAAAACCAATCTTTACTTGAAATAACAACATTTATTTAGCTTTGTAATATAAGTAGAAAAATATGAATTTTGTCAAACAAAATAAACAAAAAAAAATTATTTCTGGTCACTTTAAAAAAAAAATTAAAGGGTTCCTCTCTTAATGCCAAATAAACAAAAATATTATTAAACGAAAAACTACAGTATGATACATACATCGAATTTTAGTATTTGAAATAAGAAATAATTAAAGAACCTAAGTAACATAAGCATTTTATATTTATCAAGCATATCATATATTATATTATAACATCACTTTGAAAATAAAAAATAACGTTAAGAAATATCTAAAAAACTAATACGTATTTTAAACATGGAACTAGACGGTGAACAGAGGAAAAATGGACAGTTATAGCAGAAAATGGCAACCAAAAAGTTTTAAAACAACAATAAAACGTTTGTGAGTTCGCGTATTTAACTATCCAACAAATTATAAGAAATCATCAATTCAGCAATGAACGCCTCGTCAATTAGAACCTATTGAATATACATATATCCCAACAATAAAAATCTACCTAGAGTGTCACAATTGAAACTGTAGTAATGCTTTTCTTCTCTATAAGGTCAATATCAAAAACTAGTGAAAACCCCCATTAACCAACACAACCACTTGTAGCATTTCGAAACTGTTGCTAAAGTAATTACATATTGTATCCATAGCGACAGCCACAATAAATAACGGTTGCCAAGGCAATTTAAGCAGCTCCTCAGTCAACGTGACCATAGAAACAGTTATTATAGATACGTCGTATTATGATATACCCGAAGAAAGACTGGTTACCATTGAGAAATAAAAACTTGAAATTATAGATGGATCTAGTAGGTGTTTTAGTTACCAGTGATTGCTATTTACATAATACAGTATCACCACTGTCACCAGTAAAGTACGAATCATATGGGATTTTTTTTATTAATAGCTTTATTCAAAATTTTACTTTGGCATCAAGTTCTGCTTCGATCGAGATGAAAATTAAGCAAAAAAAATAGTAGTCACAAGATTCGCATTATCTGTCCAATTTTAATTTTTTCCAAAAAATAATTCAAAAGTGGGGTTAATTCTGAAAATATCGAAAAAAGTTATTAGAAAAAGTTTTTTTTTATTCAGTTTCTAGCCCACATGCAAAATTTCAGCTGCATAAGATAATTTTGATTTTTTACCTATATTTTGTAAATTGCACCACTTTTGCAAAATAAGACTCAACGCAACCTACACAAAACTTCTTAGTTTTGACAATGCTTTATTTCAGATACATTTAAAGTAGCGCCATATTAAATGTGTGTTTTTCTACAAAATCAAAATTGGGCTATTAAAATTTGGTCGCATGTGATGCAAAGTTTATTTGTTTTGGACCCTGTATAAGGTAACTTCATATAATAAGTATTTTCGAAAACGCAGTTTGTGTCTGAAAGTAATACACCTTAATATTAAGACAATAAAGAACACAGTGTCATCAGTGTTCATTAAGTGGAAAATAAATTTCAGTTTCACTTAACGTAAAGTTTATCTATTTTCAACGATTTAATTTAAAACCCCTTTATTCTTTTTTTTAAATTTTTATATTCAGACACAAATTACGTTTTCAAAAATACTTATTTTATGAAGTTACCTTTATACAGGGTCAAAAATAAATAAACTTTGCATCACATGCGACCAAATTTTAATAGCCCAATTTTGATTTTGTAGAAAAACACAAATTTAATAATATGGCGCTACTTTAAAGAAAATGTATCTGAAATAAAGCCTTGTCAAAACTGAGAAGTTTTATGTAGGTTGCGTCGAGTCTTATTTTGCAAAAGTGGTGCAATTTACAAAATATAGGTATAAAATCAAAATTATCTTATGCAGCTGAAATTTTGCATGTGGGCTAGAAACTGTATTGAAAAAAACTTTTTCTAATCACTTTTTTCGATATTTTCAGAAATAACCCCACTATTGAATTATTTTTTGAAAAAAAATTAAAATTTGACAGATAATGCGAATCTTGTGACTGCTGTTTTTTTTGCTTAATTTTCATCTCGATCGAAGCAGAACTTGATGCCAAAGTCAAATTTTGAATAAAGCTATTAATAAAAAAAAATCCCATATGATGCGGACTTTACTGGTGACACTGTAAATAATATTTTATTATTATTTTATTTTTTTACTTTTTCGTCTGAGGTTTATACCCTATATGTCATAAGGACTGCTAATATAAAAAAAAACCGTTTAAAACAATTAAATAATATCGAAGCATTATTTGCTATAAAAGTCCATTTTATATTTCGTTAAACTTCAATATTGCACATGTTTCTGTGCACTGCACTAAATAAAAGGAAAATCTAGTTAGTTGAACATGTCATATTATCTAATAGAGTCTCTTTTAGATTTTTGTCATAAAGGGTGCTTAAAATAAAATATTTCTATTGTGACATTGTTTTTCAATTATTAAAAAAAAATAGTTTTGTCCTCAGTTCATAAGTACGGAGAATTTAAATTAAAGAAAAATTTTTGAAACCTTTTTAAACCAAGGAAAATAGGCCAAGTCAAAGATATTTTTTTTAAAAAGTATATACTTGAGATTACTTTAAAACTTAAAAAATACTAAACTTTCAACTTACAACAATGTTTCCTCCACGAAATTCGCATTAACGCCTTCGTCAACAAATGCACTTGTTTAAACACCGTGTATAACAGAAAAATGTTTTATATATTTACAAATATTTACATGGTGCGTCTTCGGAAATTACGCGGAGTCTGTCCGCCTAAATTTCAAACTTTCGGATGTAATTTGATTTAAAAAAAATATATTCGTGTCGATTGAATCCGTTTGTGGGCGCTGCTCTACTTACACTTTTTGCACTCAAAAATTCGTAAACGACGCAACGCGATGTGTACAGACACGTTGTTTTTGTTGAAGGGCCTGAATTTAATAACAATTTGGGAAAATGCTCGCAAAAATTTATAATACCAACATTTTTTCCCAATAATCTTTTTTATAACGTGTCTGATATATTTTTTTTTCAGTGATAACCTTAATATGATCCCGTCCAATATTTGTCAAAGTTCATGTTCCTATTAATTCATTGCGTTTTTAACACACGATAACAGTGCATCTTGACATTTGCTTTGCTAGGTGTCTAATGCCCTGAATAGGATTCTTATTTTCACGTGGTTACATTGTGGAACCTAAACTAAAATATAATAAGTCATATCCATAACCCTCTGTATATCACAAGATTCAATACGATTGCGAATATATATTTTAAAAATAAAATTTAGCTGAAAGTTTGAAAATCCAGTGGTACATCGGGTAAACGCACACTCCTAAATGGAAATATGGATAAACATCGCACCTTAGGGCAATATAGTAATAATTTGAACACGAAGACACCTAAGTTAGTGAACGTATAGTTAATTCGTTTCCTTATCTTTCGAAAATCCATTTTAAAAGTATTTTAGCCCAATAAACAAAGGGTCAAAGAGGAAATTGTAGCAAAAAGTGCAAGTTTAAAAAAAAACAGTCTTCTACACTGCACTTTTCTACCTCCTATTCTTGTTTTTGATTCACCGGGTCTTTAATACAGGTTAAAAGTTTGATAAAAAAGAAAAAAACGTTATCCCTTAAAAATACAAAATCTACGGGCTTATACTTATGACGATTTCGACCTCCTGCGACTTTTTTTCTTTTTCTTTTTATTTTTAACCTAAGGAGAAAGAGAAAAAACACCCGGTCAATCAATAAGGAAATTTTCACGACATACATCGTTTGATTACTTTAAGTATATAAAAGCACAAAAGAGATTAACGAACATTTTTTGATGTATATGAAGTTAGCAAAACAACTCCGGACAACCAAGTTAAGTGTAACGGTAAAATTTACCGCTAATTAGCCGCTAATTAACCGTAAAAAAATTAATTTTGCCGCTCGTATTTTTTAAAAAATACGAGGTGTTTTGCCAAGTTCATACAAAGTTGGCAAAACAACTTTGGACCGTGCAATATTTTTGGGTGTTCAATACTATCAAAATTTACCGTTAATTAACCGTAAAAAAAATAATTTTGCCGCTCGTCTTTTTTAAAAAATACGAGGTGTTTTGCCAAGTTCATATAAAGTTGGCAAAACAACTTTGGACCGTGCAATATTTTTGGGTGTTCAATACTATGAAAATTTACCGTTAATTAACCGTAAAAAAGTTAATTTTGCCACTCGTTTTTTTTTTAAAATACGAGGTGTTTTGCCAAGTTCTCGAGAAGTTGGCAAAACAACTTTTTTAGACTAGCTAGTTAGGATTTATTTTTATACTACCTAAACAAACCCGAACGTGCAATATTTTTGGGTGTTCAGGTAGTATAAAAATAAATCTTAACTAGCTAGTCTAAAAAAGTTGTTTTTCCAACTTCTCGAGAACTTGGCAAAACACCTCGTATTTTTTAAAAAAGACGAGCGGCAAAATTATTTTTTTACGGTTAATTAGCGGTAAATTTTCATAGTATTGAACACCCAAAAATATTGCACAGTCCAAAGTTGTTTTGCCAACTTTATATGAACTTGGCAAAACACCTCGTATTTTTTAAAAAAGACGAGGGGCAAAATTAATTTTTTTACGGTTAATTAGCAGTAAATTTTACCGTTACACTTAACTTGGTTGTCCGGAGTTGTTTTGCTAACTTCATATACATCATTTTTTGCCATATCGGGAAAATACATAAAAAAACAGCGTCTGATGATAGAGTTCCTAACTTGCAGCCAAATTGCCTCGTTGAGCCGGTAGAAAACAACTTCACATTTAAACATTTTTTCCGCTTTTTTATACGTCATCAACCAAGGTATTTTTGTTGGGTTAATGGATGATTTGGAACACAGAACTATTAAAAAAAATATAATGCTTAATAAACAGAATAAATGGCACACTATAAGATCTCTCTGTACTAATGATGTTTGGCTTTTATGGGTTGCCATCCACTAATTTGAGTTGGTAGTTGAAAATGCAGGGTTTAAATTATGCACTAAACACAGTGGCATTGTTAATAACATTTAGTGGGTTAAGTTTTTATTTATCTCTCTTTAAACTATTTTATGTAATATTGTATACTGAGAAATAAATAAATTTTGAATTTGAAATTAATAATAATAATAATAATAATAATAATAATAATAATAATAAAAGTTTATTCAAATATTTTTTTGACATTTAATGCTAATATATAATTTTTTTGTATAAACTATAAATTCCGAACTCAGACGTAAAATACTTGTTTTGAGTTAAATAATATAATATTTATTGTCAAGAATATATTTCATAATTCAGGCACAACTAGATTATAATATAAAACGAATATGACAATATTTTATTGGTATATTTCATATCACTACAGTATACAAAGATACAATACGTCATGTAAATAATATATATATATTTATTTATTTTATTCATTATAGCTTGGTATATTTATTATTTATTAATGAGATTCTGGAATATATCTCTTGGATTGGATAATATCCAATTTTTAATTTTATTTCTATAATTATTTAATGATTTAATTGACTGTGGCGGCATATCAAAAATATATGGATTGATGTTTAAAAAATGTTTGTGTGCTATTGTTTTGTTTACTCTATTTTTATATGTAATAGTATTTTTATGACGAGTGATTAATAAAATTTATTTTATTTTTATGTTTAAAAATATATATTAACATGTTGTAAGAAAATGTTTGTTTAATATCCATTTTTTGCTATCTTTAAATAGTAAATCAGAAGAATATTGGTGGTCTTTTTCGTAAATAATTTTCAAAATGTATTTTTGAATAGTTTCAATATTATTAAGATAATTCTTACTTATTCCTTCCCATCCTAGTATTCCATAATTTAAATGGGTTTGTACTAAAGAATAATAAAACATTTCTAATTCTTTTATATTTAAAAATTGTTTAGGGTGTTTCAATTTTTGGTATAAGAATTTTTAGTTTTTTTTTACAATGTAGTCACTATGTAAATCCCATTTTAAATGTTTATCAAAAATTTTTCCTAGATATTTAATATTTTCACCTTCCTTTATATTAATATTATTATTGCATATTATTGGACCAATATTTGGAAGTTTATTTTTGTATGAAGTAAATGGAATGTATGTTGTTTTGTTATAATTTATAGTTAATAAGTTTTTATTAAACCAGTTGCTTATTTTTATAAAATCTTTTTCAATAGTATTTTTTTAAATACTCCAATTTAGACCTTCATAAAAAATTACCGTATCATCAGCAAAACTATCTAGTTTTTCTTGACAGTTTAAATTAAAAATATGATTTAGATAAATATTAAAAAGTATTGGTCCTAGAACTGTACCTTGTGGTACACCATAATTAAATATTTTTGGTGAACTAATATTTTTACCAATTTTAACATGATGTACTCTGTTATATAAATAGTTTTTAAATAAAGTTAATATTTGAACACGAAATCCAAGTTTTTCTAATTCTTTAATAAGAATTTTATGACTGACAGTATCAAAGGCTTTAGCTAAATCTAAAAGTATGCATATAATGTTAATTTTATTTTCAATAGAATTATATATTTGATTTGTTAGGTGACAAATTGCATCAATTTTTTTGAAATCCAAATTGTTTGTCTGATAGGATTTTATTATTATTTAAGAAATTTTCTAATATTTTTCTTCTTTTTGTTTTGAAAGTTTATAACAACAAATTGTTTAACAAAATCAATGAAAACTACATTCAACACGCGAACAAGTTAATACCAAACGGCTTGATTGGCTTGCCGGCTAGACTAAAAATTCGTTGACCCTAAACGGAGCAATTTCGAATACAATTAGGTAAAAAAACAACCTTTTTGACGTCAGGAGTCTACCATCAAACGACGTACACATTTTTTCCTGACTTCCTTTATGCCAATGCCATTGTTTTGACCTTAATTTTAGGACATCCTGTATATTTCCCAAAAATTTGAATATATCTGTGAGTACAGAGTTAGAGAGTACAATTTGCCCAATATAAACACTTAAAGCCATCAAACCACTTTCGACTATTTACTCTAAACAAAAAACACTTACCTTCTCCGGTTTCATAGACACCGTTTGCACTGGTTCCACGGGGCTTTGTACCACGGGTTCTCTGTCGCCCATGTTCACTTTACCACCGCGTCCAGAGCCCCGACCGCGGGGTTTTCTCGGTTTGATGCCGAGAGTAGCCATCACATTTTGACCTAAAGAAAAATAAAAATATTAAAGTAGGTTTTTCTTATTTAAAAAAAATTATTCCCTCCTTACACAAACACTAACTTCATACTAACCTCTACAACTTCGTTTCGGTCGACCACCAGGAGATGGCGTCGCAACTGGCGTACTAGGCTCGCTCCTGTCACTGAAAGTAGCCGACGTATCAGTGACCGGTGTAGATGCAGGTGTAACTGGCGGGGTAGGTTGGGGTTGGGGAGTAACCGGAGCGTCTTTGAACTCCTCGCGCACTTCCAGTGGTACTTTCCTCGGTCTACCTCTCCTTTTAGGAGCTGGACTGACAGAGGGCGTTACCACTCCCACTGTCACCACAGGGGAGGCTTCTATGTGGGTCGTCCTTGAAGCAATATCAGTAATTTTTGATAGGTCTGAGGCGCTCGATGAAGGGTCGTCAATGACGTAGTCCGCGCTATGTTGAGATCTGAAATGGTAGAAATAATGTAAGCGCGAACAGACACGTCGAGTTGTGAAAAAATGCTGACATCAATATTTTTCTATAATAAAAATCATGGGTCTAATTGTTGCTCCTTAGCTGCACGTTTCAGCTGAGCCTAAAATACGTCTATGTAATCATTAACACTAAAAATGTGGCAAACCGGACAAGTATGTAATTGCAGGCTTGCCAGATTTTCAGAGTTCAGTAACGCCAATATTGTTATTTAAAATCGCCAAAATCGCCAGAAATTCTGTATATTATTATGATATGACTTAAATGCTTAATATATTGGCAATAGAAGATATGCAAGAGTTTTTTTTATTTATTTTTACAAAAAACGAAAAATTGTTTCTAAATTATTTTGTACGCCAATGTGTTGAAGATGGTGCGCCATCTACCTTCAATAATGCAAATCAAAATATTACGTTAAACTGGCAGTAATTTAAATTTGTATTTGATACAGCGCCACAGGACCACCATTTAAAAATTTCCACAACTTTTCCGGCATTATAATATGGTACTATGGTATTATTATGGTTTGGTAATTATTGGTATTATTGGTAACATTGGTTTTTGGAATTTCGGGGAAATAATTCTATCGCCATCAAATCAATCTATTCTAATCAATCAATCATCTATCTCTCATTCTCGCATCATTATACCAATCATTAGATAATATTTTATCTCTTTCTAATTTCTTGTACATCCGTTATTCGTTTAAGTGTGTCATAGTGTTTGTTGTACTCGTTGCAAACTTCATAAAGTTCGTATTTATCGTAGGCAACATACATTACACCCGTGAAATAAGGGTTATGGAAATATTAGTAAATAAAAGTCATTGGTGTAGAATTATTAATTGAGCTAGTGATATCGCCAAAAATAAACAAGAACAATTTTTGTACCGCCAAATATTGGAGCCAATAGCCAAATAGGAAAAGTACGCGCCAATTGCCCTATAGAAAACGCCAAAATGGCGATTTATCGCCACATCTGGCAAGCCTGTGTAATTGTAATTCGTATTAGAATATACAGGGATCAAAGAATAAGACGGGTAGGCAAAGACGGCCGTTTCGTCCTTATTAGGAGTCTACCAGAAGCAATAACCTAATGCAACTCCACAGAAAACGGAACCACGTATTTAAAACCGCTTTGTAAAAGCCAAGTGATAATAGATACGCGGTAACGCCATCTAGTAGAATCAACTCCGATAATGATGATGACGTTAACTCTTATCTTCTAATATTTGTTATCATTTTTGGATCAAAGAATTCTTGGCTTAAGTGTGACAAATATGTGGTAAAAGTAGTAAAGGGTCACTTTAAAACAGGGCTTGGAGGATATATATCAAGCGATATATATCGTGATATATATCATGATATTTATAGTTTGATATATATCACGATATATCAATAATTATTTTTTTTTAAATTTCGATTATTCAGAATATGTATATCAATCGACAAATCAAACAAAAAAAAAGTTTTTATGTTTTTAACTAATATTAAGGGTGGGTCCGTTTTGAAAATATGTTCACCTTTTTTTTTATTGGATATCTTATAATTATAACCTTTGTGATTTATTTGTTTAGTCATTACTCATTAGTTTAGGTCATGTTTTTTAAAGTCAGTTTACTTTAATAAGTATCCTACAAAAATATTTAGTTTTCAAGATAAGTAGTATGTTTTTGATCGAAATAGTTGTCCTTTCAATAAAAAGAAATATCTTAAAATGATTTATATGTCGGATATATATCCTTTGATATGATACTTTCAAAAATATCTTGATATTTTCGAACCCTGCTTTAAAATCAATAAACTGTATGTATTTATAACTTTTATTCAATTAGTTATTCTTACTTTGTATTTCGCTGCGATGGAAAACCCATAATAGACAAGTATAGATACAATTTTATCTTACCTTGAATCTTCACTAATAACTATCGGATAATCTAATTTTTGACCAAGTATTCTGACGTCATCGGCGCTGTCTTCGTGGCCTCCTTTATCAGGCGTAAGCGAACCTCTCAGTCTTTTGTTCTTTTCAGGAAGTTTTTCGTCTAATGTTCTTTTGTTGGAGAATTCTTCAGCATCCTTTTTGCCTAAAAATTAAGGAATAGTTACAAGTATAAATATATTTCCCAGTCTTATGTAGGTTGTAGATCATCCTGAAATTAATTAAGTGCCTACAGTTTGTGTAAATTTGATACAGTATTGGATTTCTGATATTTGGATGGGTTTGTTAAAAGTTGTTAATAATTTTTATTTTATTTCTACCTGAATAGCCACTGTCTTTTCTTTGTCTCTTGCAAGCGTCCTCCACATCTTGTACTATGTGAGTTTGACCTCCAGTGGTAGAAAATTTTAATTTCAACTTTCCAATTTTTTCAGTCTTATCTTCATCTGGATACTCGCGTTTTCTGGAATCTTTTGAAGGGGTCGGTAAATTTCCTAAAATAAGAATGTTATTTTATTTATTTAGTTACCACTTAGACCAGGGTCGATAATTTTTGAAACCAAAAAAAATAATAGTGGATGAAACCCATTGGAAAAGGAAGAGAATATAACAAAAATGAAAGGGAAAATAATTTACGGGCGATCCGAGGTCGGAAAGTGGAAGGGGGTGAGTTTTTAAGGGTAGAAAACGATTTATCTCGATTTCCGGCAAAACTACAAGTCCTATGGAAAAACGTTAAATGGCAAAGTTGTAGGTAATAAAAAGATCTACAACTTTTGTATTTACACTTTTTTCACATAATATTTTCGCAAAATATTGTAGATGTCTTATTATTATTGCAGAATAAGTTTATCGAAGACAACATAAACATATTTATTATATTATTAAATTTTAAATAAACTTATTATTATTATTATTAAATATTAACTTTATTAACCCATTTGGTTGTTAATTATTATAGTAGTATATTTCGCCTTGCAATTTTCTGTTTATCAATGTAACATGGAACCTTACGTTTTTCGAGTAATTAAATTATAAATTTTAATAAATAGCTCAAAATTGTACATGATAAAAAAAAATTTCGGATTCGAGTTTTTTTTGTTTCTTTGCATTTTTTGAGAACATTTACCATAGTAATGTATATTTTTTACACCATTAGAAAGTAGAGATTTCAACGAACAAAAAGCCCACAGACTTTTTTAAAATAGCAGATATTTTGACGTGAGAATTTTCGATTAAAAATTAGGGTGCTTTTTCGATATTAAGTCAAAATAAGGTGAAAAAATAAATATTTTAAATCAAAAAAATTACAGTGTGTTTGGGACATAAAAAGGTAAGTTTTCACAAAATTTCGTGAAAATAATATTTTTTTTTGTAAAAGAAAAATAAAAACCCAAAAACTTGGTTATTTGAATTTTTCACATAAATTTTGAGGTTATGTGTAAAAAGTGTAAATACAAAAGTTGTAGATCTTTTTATTACCTACATTTTTGCCATTTAACGTTTTTTCATAGGACTTGTAGTTTTGCCGGAATTCGAGGTAAATCGTTTTCTACCCTTAAAAACTCACCCCTTTCCACTTCCCGACCTCGGATCGCCCATAAATTATTTTTCCTTTCATTTTTGTTATATTCTCTTCCTTTTCCAATGGGTTTCATCCTACTATTATTTTTTTTTTCACTTTTTACCATTTTCAAAGGTCTGGTCTAACTCAACTACATTCACAGATACAATAATTTAAATGGTACGGAATAAAAACTTTAAAATATATATAAAAGAAAAGAATAATTACTGGATGATTTAATATTAAAATAACAAGCGAGAAAGTTAAACAATCAGCAACATAGACAAGAATAAATCAAAGACAATCAGATCATGCCGAATTTTGTTATCTAGAAAAAAAGAACAAAAAAATATGTACCTTTATTAATTTTCAAAACAATCCTTTCTTTAACTTCCTCATCATCCTCTTCCTTTTCAGGTGGTTTTACTATAGGTTTAATAGAAACCTTGGGGCTATCTCTATCATTCTCCACTACACTGTTTTCTTCATCTTCATGTTTCTTAATAGGTTTGATTTTTAATTTTGGCATATTTTGATTGGCGTGATCAGTATCTTCGGTAGGTTTAATCTAGAATTCAATTTAAAGTTTACCACTAACTACATTAGGTAATAAATTTTTTTTTAATTTTATTGTGGAATAGAGTCCATTATTGCATTTAAGATTTTTTAACACTGAATTCCTTACCACAGGTTTTATTGTTATCTTGGGACTAGATCGCTCTTGTTCATTATCTCCCTCTGCGTCTTCATTGTGACGTTTGATAGGCTTGATAGTAACTTTTGGCGTGGAAACGAGCGTTTCTTCCTTTGCGGACTCTGCAGGCTTTGGTATGGGTTTTATAGTTATCTTCGGGTTGTGGTTTTTCTCTTGATCCTTTGAAGTCTAACGAGCAAAGAAAACAAAAGTTGTAATTTTACACAGCAGCCTCAGAAACGGAATTCAATATAACTTACCTTTGGACTATGTTTTCTACCGCCTTCATCAGGTTTAACCACAGGTTTAAAGGTGATTTTAAGAGGACTGACCGCCTCAATTTTAGTCTCTAAGGGCTTAACCACGGGCTTAATAGTGATTCTGGGACTGCTACATCTTTGAGTGCTGGTAGGAGAATAAACTTTTGAACTGCGCGTCGACATTTTTGGACTGTGCTGTTGTTCAACCTGATACAAAGGTAAGGAACATTTTATAATAAAAAAAAGGTACAAACCCAGCTGACAAGACATTTCAATACATAAACAAAAATTTTAATTGTAAACTTACTTGTTGCATTTTTGGCTTTATTATCAACTTAGGAATAGGCTCTTCTTGATTAACAGGTGGTCCAGAATCATCTTCAGGATTATAAACTTTCAGAATTGAATGCATTTTATCTGATTGTTTGGTAATTGTAATCTTTAGACTGCCCTTGTTACCCTAAAAAGAATTAAACTAAATTTAAGTATATAATTATCAAATAGACTAAAAATAATCTAACAAAGAAAAATTACAATTGATGTAATTTTACTAACCTTATGAGGTAATACATTAATTAAGACAAAATTTCGGTTTGGTTATAATTATTTTAGTTCTTGTTCGCTAAATTATTTTATTCTGACAGAAGTGTGTTTTAAGTGGATAAATTTGTAGTTATATTAATTCCAAATAATATTGCTGAAAAATACCTCTGCATCTGACGTGGTGCTCACTTCTTCATCGGGTACCTTCACTGGTTTAATAGTAATTTTTGGGCTATAAGGTTTATCCTGTTTCTCAACTTCTTCCACACTAATGCTAAGGGGTTCACTCACTTTGTTTCCCCTTCTGAAACGAAAATAACAAATATGATTAATCACCGGCATTTAGGTAAAAATTAAAAACAAAATTTACCTGGTCCTATTTCGCAGAGTTCGTTCTTCAACAACTTGCTGCGGTGCCTCTTCAGTAACTTGTACAGCAGACAATACTTTATTTTCTTCAATTACGTGTTCAGACGTCAATGCCGCTTTTTCTTCAACTTTCTGGGGTTCCAAAACCTCTTCTTTATCAACTGCTTCAGGTGGAGAAATTTTTGGTTCTTGAACAATTTCTGGTACTGATAATTTCTCTTCAACAACTGGTTTAAATGTGGTGGTCAGTTTTTCCTCAACAACAGGTTGAGATATAGATTCCTTTTCTATGACAACGGCTGAAAATTCGGGGATTGACTTGTTAGTTTCTTTTACAGCATCCTCAGAGGACGTGTGTAGCTTCTTCTCTTCAACTAAAGGTTGTTCTGTAGTGCTTTGTTTTTGCGTGTCAACGTTTTCAGATGATGATATCTTAGTTTCTGTAGTGCTTTGTTTTTGCGTGTCAACATGCTCAGATGATGATATCTTAGTTTCTTCTCCTTCAGAAATTTCAGATCCTCTAGCTTCAACATTTTTTTCAGGTATAAAGGATTCATTACTTTCAATTCTTGGTGAAGATTCTGGCGGCTCTTTATCGTTAACGTGTTCAACTTGATCAGGTTCTGTCACCTCCTTTTCGTTTTCTTGTTTAGTTTTTATTTCTTGAATAGTATGTTCAGTAGGTAAAGCTTCACTATGCCTACCAACATCCGCTAACGTTTTACAGCTCTCAGCAGTATCTGGACTTGCTGCTGCCTTTGCAAGATTATCACTAACTTCAGCTTGGTTTTCAGAATTGGAGACAGAAACTTCTGGAGGTACATCACACTGCTCTGTCTTTTTCTTATTTTGATACTCTTTTTCCAAATTATCTTCTGATACCACTGTATCTGTCGGATATGCTGCTGCTTCTTCACTACTAGTGACATTTTTAACTGAAAATAATGAATATCATTAAAAAATTACAGGATTATTTACAAATCTATGATTCTTATATTATAAAATAAAAATCCAATACAAAGTATTCTCTAAAAGTATGTTAATTCTTTAGTAGGTAGAAACATTATCTTACACTTTTTTATAATAAAAACATAGTTAGTACTTACTTTCTGATTCTGCAAGGTTCTGTGTATCATCAGGTAGTTCTTGCACATCACTGGACACTTCTTGAGTGTCACTTGACAACTCTTGTATATCATTGGAAAACTCCTGCATATCACTGGAAACTTCTGGAATGCTATTATCCATGGTCATTGAGCTCTCCACCAAATAACTATCATATGTATCCTGTGAGCTATCTGTAATGCTAGCTACAGCCATTCTTATAGCTTCCATCTCCCGTAACTCTTTCTCGCTCAATCTTCTTTCCACTTTCACTTCAGGAACTGGATCATTTTGCAAAGAAGCAACAGCTAGAATCGTTTCCAGGTTTGCTTCAGTATCCACAGGCATTGCGGGATGTCGATCAGACAAAATATCTTCTATTCCAGGCATACTGTCTTCAGATGATATATCTGGCTCGTTAGGCTCTTCATTTTGAAGTTGTTCCACTTCACGAGCAATTTCAATTAAATCACTTTCTTCTTGATTTGGAGGAAGATCTTCGGTCATAGGAACGTCATGAATAAGAGCGTCTTGTTGAAAATCTTTATTCATATCTGTCGACTTGGGACGACTTTTGGAAGCTTCTTCGCTTGTATCAGAATCTGAAGACTCTTCACTTAAACAGACAATCTTTTCCAAGTCCTGTTCTACCGTTTTTCGTCGTATATTAATTTCTGGGGTGGGTTTACTCTCTTCAATGTGCTTTGAAAGTGCTTCTAATTTTCTTTCCTCTTTTCTTACTTCATTGTCAAGATTTGTTAAATTTAAAGAAACATCTTTATTAGATGACTTCTGAATTATTTCGCTTTGTGACTGTTCACATAAATGAACAGTATTTAAGTTTCCGGGAGTTTTATCTAATAATATATTTTTCATAATGCTTTCTTGTTTCTTTTCTGTAATAACTTCCTCAGTAATTTTATTTTTTGCAGGCTCTATTATATTTATTCCAGGTTCATCAATATTTGATTCTCTTTCGTCCATATTGTCTAGAAGATCATTGGTTCTTTCATTTTGAAAATTATCTTTGACAGCACAATCATTTTGCTCAGCCACTGTTGGGTATTCCTCAATTTTGTTAAAACCGTCTTCAGGAACTTCTGTGGAGTATTTTTCAATCAAGGCTTTATTGGGTTCTTCAATGCACATCTGTTCAACGGCTTCTTTTTTGTCGTTCGGTTCAGATGGCTGCCTTGAAGTCGCTACTAGTTCAACAGCTTCATTATCTAACCCAGAAACTGAAACTCTACTTTCTTCATTCCCTTTAAATTCGTTCTTTTCTTGGAGAGCATCAATTTCTTTAATTTCGTTTTCAAACTGACCTTCTATTGGTCGCTTCTCTGTGGACTGATCTAAAATATTTTCTTCAGCTTTGTCACTTGCTGAATTTTCTTTGATACCTTGAACAACCTCAGGTTGTACATTTTGTTGTTCATTAATTTTAACTGTTTTCTCTGTTAAATCTGTAGGACCTGTTACAGTCATTCTAGATTCTTCCAATTCCATTTTTTCTTCCTGTAAAATGTCACCTTGCTCTTTTTGTTCATCTTGATCAACAATAATGACTGGCAGATTGCTTTCGTCTGCATTAACTTCCATAATTTCCGTATTTTGTGGATCTTCATTTGTTGGTTCCCTTAAATTTTCTTCTGGTTCTACAACTACAGGTTTTAATTCAACAACTTCAGCTTCAGCTTCATCAGCAGGTGCTGAAGTGTCCGTAAGTTCAGATATTTCAATTTTCTCAGGACTATCCTCAGCAGTGCCTTGACATTGCTCATTTGTTTCTAATGCGGGCCGATTTTCAATAAACTGAGGAATATCTGAATTATCGGAAGAAATTTTTTGGGTAGGGTGTTCTGAACCACCGATTACAGATTTTTCACTGGATTCTGCTGGTCCAAATTGTACTGAGTTACAATTATCTACGTTAGTACATTCCTGCGATTCCAATACATGTTTGGCGGTGTGAGTTTGTTCTTCAAAGGGTATGTTTATAGCTTCTTTCAAACCTTTGGATTCCTCGGTGCACACTTGCTGTTTCTCTGTCTCTATACCAGAAGTTTTATCAGGCTCCTCTAATTGGCGTTCTGTACATTTTTCTGATTTATCAATTTCCATGTGTTCTTCGCCTGTTACATTAGATTCAATTTCTTTAGTTTCTTGTATATTGTTATCGGTCAGTTCTGGCATGTCACTCTTAGAAACACTGATTGTCTGATTTTCTGGTTCCTTATCAATACTTTCTTCTGCAACTTTCGGAGAGCTCTGTTCTTCCTGTAGTGCTGTCAGATCCTGCTCGTTTTCCACTTCTATACCATATTCATTCTCTTTGAGTGAAATTTTCTCATCTATGCAGATGGTTTTCTCAACATGAATATCTACCTGTGTTTTAGTTTCTATAGGATCATCTTTACTAGCATCTACAAAGTCAGTCTTTTCTTCAATAGCTATAGTACTATCTTCTTTGGAAGCACTTGATTCATTGCCGTCTTCGGCACCATCATTAATTTCTTGGACTAGATCAATACCTTGATTATTTATTGAACTTACAGTTTTTTGTTCTTGTGGAGAACTAACTGTATCTTTCTTATCATAGTTTTCTTCTATAGGTTTTGCATCATCCTTGCATTCATGTGAATCGGTGTTTGTGGGTGTTACAGGTTTTTCTTGACTCTGATCTTGTGTTGCATCACTTACATCAATCTCAACAGATGCATTATTTTCTTTAATGTGATAAGTTTCTACACCATCTTCAATGTCTTTTGTGGATGGTTCTCCAAGTTCAGTTGGTATTTCTGATACTTCCTTACAAGTTTCTTGCACACTGTTATCTGTATTCTCTTGTGTTGCACCCTCTGAACATTCCTTGATATTATCAACTTCTAGGTTATGTTCATCACCTCCTATTTTTAAAATCGTCAACGGCGCCTTAATAAAAGTTTCCGCCCTTTTACTAGTTTCATCTTCTTTACATGAGTCTACCTTTTCTAAGAGATATTGACTGTGAATATCACTTTCCTTATTGTTAGATGGAAAATCTCCAATGGACTCTTTGGTAATTATTTCATCAGTTTTGTCAGCACAGCCTAGAACTATATTTACATTAGATTCAGAACTTTCACCTATATCATTAGCTGCATCAAGGCGTTTTGGGCCACTATCAAAGGGAGCCTCTATAGATTTGGGTGTAGTCTCCACGGCTAAATCTTTAGTAGAATATTCTTCAGTATTAGTAATTTCTTCTTTTTGCTGACTCACTTCTTTAGAGATGCCACCTGAAGTGTCCTTAATATCCCCGCTATCATCACCAACAGATTCTTTACAATCTGTTACAACTTCTTGCTTCTGTGACTTACTATCTTCTCCAGATTCGGAATCTCCACCACCTTCATTATCTTTAGCTGTCTCTTCTGCATTAGGACGTTCTTCATTTTGTACACCTTCTTCCACAGGTTTTTTAACTTCCAAAGTTAATGGTTCATTAAAATTGACGTTTTTACTTACTTCCATGTTTTTTTCAACTTCTAAAGTTGAAGGCTCGCCAAAATTAACATTTTTATCTGCGGAAGAGCTTGTATTGCTAGATACTTCATCATCCAATTTGTCTTCTAGTACCTTGGTGACCTCTTCTATGGCTGAGCTTACTGTATGTTTAAAAAAAAAATATATCATTTTATACCAATTATTAAGTTGTAGGCAAGTGTTACAAAAAATGATTGTGATAATATATTACATGTAAACATTTAAAATAAAAAAAGGTACCTACATGTGTTTAGAGATCAAGATCATTATCTTACATAACTGCTAACATTTAAACACAATAAAAAAAAAAGAAATAAGAATATGCTAGACTATAGAACAGCTTTAATTACTTATATCCTGTAAAGTGTAAAGTCTTACCCTCAGTCTTATCATTAGCCTCTGTTGCTTTAAAAGGTAAATTAAATGAACCAGTAGACTCGCCAAGCAGAGTTTCCAAATCACTAACTAAATCATCCACATTTTCTTCTATTCGCTCAGTTGGCTGTGCTGCCATTGACACATCTAATAACTCTTCTGATTCAAAGGTGGATGCATTGTCCAAAACAACAGCAGAGGTTTTCTCGGCTGTTTTTGCTTTTGTGGGATCCATTTCTGAGGAAGTGCTGCTGATAGGATCATCAGAAACTGAGAAAAAAATATACTTATATATGGTGGTTAAGAGTTCCAATGTACAATATTTTTAAACTTGCATAATTAAGAAAAGAACTTGTGGCATCTTATAAGATATAAACAAGTTTAAAATGTTTACGAAAAAAAGTGAATAACGAATACATGCCTGGTTTACTTAATATTAATGGATTTTATCCATTGTGATAGTGATAATTGAACAATATACACACAACCAAGGGGTTCACTTGCTTACTAATAATGAATACACATTTATATACATAATATACATGTACTCGAACAAGAATTTTTTATTGTAGATTGTAGAGGTAGATATTTGTTTTGGCAGATATAATTGAACTCAGTTAAGAGATATGTCATAACAGATATTTCTGCTTTTGCATTGCTATGGCTTCAATAGAGCTTCAAGTAATAATTAAGTGTCAATGTCAAGTAGTTGCTATGCTAATGTTAATTTTATTAGCCTGCACGTAAGTCATACGTATATGATCAAAAGTAATTCATTGCTTTTGCAACAACAGATCTGACTTTCTAAGCATGATATTATATTACCTCTATGGCAAAAAAATTAAATGCTGTTGCAGGGTCATTCAAGTTCAAGTTTTTTAAAGTTGCAACATGAGACTAATAGTAAGCCAAGCCCCTTATTATAAAACTGCAATAAAAAACAAACCATAGTTACCTAAATGAGTTAACTTAACAGATGTGCTCGCATCAGTAGACGAAGTGGGTAAAGTATCATTAGCGTCGTTTTTTTCCTCTTTATTTGTTGACAGGAGCTTGTCCATATCCGAACTACTCGTTGAGGTTAGCTCCTCGTTGTCGGCAGTTTTGTCGCCCTCCATAGCACATCGGGGCCATGCAAATAAACTCTTCACCGAGAAATCAACAACTTTTAGCGGGAATGCACTTATTTGCTTGTTTGCGGCATTTTGTTTACGGAATTCTTAAGATAACGCCAACCCAAACGAAAAATCAACAACCTTTTCGCGCATCTTTTGCGCCGTTGCCAACAGTGTTGCCATCGAGTTGAGGTCAATACACGAGTTAGACAAAAAAAACGAGAAAGATGTAGTTTATACTTAGAAAAAAAATGTAATTATATTTATTTCAAATCATTTTAATTTTATACAAAATAAATAAACGATTTGCGTGCCATTCTCCTGTCTTTCAAAAAAATTAGCAGGGAATTTTTTTGATAAAATTTCGGGCACGTAACTAAAAATTACATGTGGCAACATTGGCACGAAACCTGAAAAATATTGGATAAATATCATTGGTGAAAGTGCGGAAGCCATTTTGCTGCTCTGACCAATTACCGTTCAAATTATGCTCATGTGAATATTACCCAGAAATCTTATTATGAAAGCGATGTTGTCACTATGCGATCGATAACGGAATTATTTTGGTTTTTAGATTGAACATCGTGGGGAGTTATGTGCATATAAACCTTTATCTATGGTTATGTGGACTCTACTCGATCAATCAACAATCACGGTCATCTTTGATAAAAAAAGTAGAGTAGGAGTAGACTGAGACGTTCAACAGGCCTGTTTAACGGAAAAATAAATGAAGAAAATGGGTTAGGTTACAACTGCCAACCTGTAACTCCTGTATAAAATAATGTAAAGTTGTACCATTTTCAATCCATAAACAGGACTAAGGTAAAATATTTTATAAAATGTTTCTCAGCGTGAGGTCGCCTCCCTCACCTCCTCACTTTATTTAGATGTGACGGATCACTTTATTACATTAATAATTAGCCTTTTCAACCCTGCTGCAGAAACTTGAGCTAATTTTAGGTTAACATACTGTAACCACTTTTGAATAAATTTAAAAAAATAATTATATAATTTTGATTCAACCACAAATCTGTTTAAAACACGAACTTCTTAAAAAACTTCTCATTTTTTTAAAAGAAGTTTGTGTTTAAATAAATCTACCTACCTAAATTGTTGACAATTTTATATCGAAGTCTAAAAAAATTTTGAAAACTTCAAAGAATTCGTATTCTTTTTAAACATTTCTTACATCATCATGGCAACGTGGCATGGAAGTCAACTGTCAAAATCTGTCAAGTGTCATGTTAAATGTCATTTTTGTCTTGCTTGCTGCATATGGCGAACGTGGCTTTTTTCGTTTTGTGCGCATAAAAATCGATCTTTAGATATCAGTTTATGGTTTTTTTTATAATAAACTATAATTTTTGTGTTGCAAAAATCGTCCATATTTTTTGTCTCGGCCATAGTTGCGTGGGCCCATATTTGCACTCGTTGCGGGTGGATTTTAAACCATATCAGTAACGGGGAGGTAAGAAACTATCTTTACTTTCGAATAATCATATCAAGTTACGTCGTGGTACTCGTGGTATTTTTGTAGATTGTAGACAGTGTGGAAGAGTCAGTTATTTTATTACAGCAAGTTGTAAAAATACTTTTTTAAATTAATTGTCACAAATTTCCAAATCTTTATATTGTGTACTTTAACTCTCATTGCTGTATACAGAAAGTCAGTTGGGTGTTGGATTAAATCAGTCCGATCTAGTTTGGTTTTATTTTGTATTATTTTAACATCAACTATAATATTGTATTGTCCTGTAACTTTCCAGGCAACAGGGAGGTCAAGTACTTTTTTTATTAAATGATTTGGGATTTCATCAGGTTTTTCCAGGGTTGTCCCTTTGAAACAGTCACACAACCACCACTGATGAAGAGTTCAATAATTAAAAGAATATGTTTTTCTCGTGAAGTAGATTATAAGGTACCTAATATGTACCATCGTAAAATGTTAGTAGTGGTATATGCCCTATAGTAGTAGCTCTATTTATTATCAGCAATTTAAACTGATAATTTTTTTTTAGGAATAAATTTTGGACTTGAGGCCCCAGATTCGGTTTTTGCTGTCTAATAGTCGTTCGTCCAATTGGGCGCTATCGTTTTATATGACTTTAGTAAGACACAAAGGTAAGCATAAAGTTGTTGGTGATAATACGGAATATTATTTTCGATTCTTTTGTTCTATCTACCAAGAATTTAAATATCTAATCATAGAAAAATAACTGTGTATAATTAGGATAACTAAATGAAAATATTTTGATTTTAAAATTCCTCTATACATATTTATCATGTTGGTTGATTCACATAAACAAATTGTGAAACCATTATTTTAGATTGGACAATTTAATAATGATAGTTCATAATTATTATTATTAAACATGCTATACACTTTTTATTTAAAGTGCATTGTTTGCTTTTCCTTTACCACAAGTTTCATCTCATATATTACTTGGTTTAACTACATTTATTTGTAGACAATATTATGAGACACTTAAAGTTAAATGGACGAAACCTTAACAAATTAATTTTTAATGTTACTGAATCACTAACAGGTCCCGCTCAATTCGTAGGGCCGCGCTTTCACGTATTATCGACTCGAGACGCTCCCGTTTTTATTTCCATTATCATTTTGTCAAGAAATAGATTGCATTTCCTAACTTCCAAAACTCTGCTTGTGGTTAAAAATGTTGGAATTTCAGATTTTTCCCTGCATATTAGAAGCATTATCTAGGTATGTGGAAAATTTGTACTTTCCACCTCATCTGGAAGTTGATTTTCTTTTCCAGACAAACATGTTTTTTTTTTGTAATATTCAGCTTTATATAAGTATATTTACCTCCCTATTATATAGATATAGGCACTGTTAGTTGTGGCCGATTTTTAATGTTTTTAGAATGATTTTACTAATATGTCTTTTAAGACATGTCTTTGTAATTTTTTATACATACCTACGGAGTGACATTTTGAAACCTTACAATGGTTATATTTTCTACGCTAAAGAAGATATCAAACAAACCAAAAATATAATTTCAACAAAAACGCTGGGGAATCAAAATGATGATTTATTTAGGTAGGTACAGTTTTACATTAAAAAAAGGTTAGATTCAAAATTGTATTTTTGGTTTTTTGATATTATCTTTAGGGAGGACAAGCAGGAAATATTAACCGATTATTTCAAGCGCAGAAACGTCTAATCAGGCTCATCTTTGGATTAAAACCAACACAAACATGCAGAGAAATATACAAAAAAACACAAAATCCTCACACTCACTTCAATATACATTCTTAAGGCTCCACATATGTGAACAAGAGCGTATTCCAAGAAAACAGAAATAATCACAACTGTCCTTCAAGAAACGCAAATGGCCTTATAGGCCCTAGACACACTTCAACACAATATGAAAAATATCCCAACTATGCCTGCATTTTTTTTTTTTTAATTTCATTTTATACATGAACTTTAAACAGTTAATATTACTGGTAACAAGCCCTAAAACAATATTTAGCTAACTTAAAAAGAACTTTAGTTAAGTTGAAATTATACTAAATCTAGTGTATATAACAGTCCCTCAAAAGGAAAATAAAATATCAAAAATACAGCAACACAAAACAAGTCTCTATTTATATGTATTATATTAAGGATCAACATTTTTAATAAACTACCAGAGGAAATCAAACAATCCATACAAGGGGTATATTTTAAAGAAAACTAAAGGATTTCCTTATAAAAAATGCTTTTTACACACTAGAAGACGAATGCCTAAACGAGTCATATTTGCGTAAAAAGTTTTGACATTCTCGATTTGTCTCGTACATTTAATGTTAGTAGTCTGAAATTTAAAATAAACTGCCTCCTAAGTTAATGAATTTTATGGTGTTATATGACAAACCTCAAATTATAATGTATGATCCTGAGTAGAATAAAATTAATTTGAATTTGAGTGTATAGCCATATTAAGTTTTCAAAAGTATGCTGTACCTGTACAATATACCTATACCTACTTTACCACCTACTGTAAAGTGTAAATAATATCATTCTTTTTAAAATTCTGTTTTATGTGGGTTTTTATTTAAAAATTGCTATTCATAAGTTTTCTCAGTACTTTTTATATAGGTATACCTACATACATTATGTATGTTAGTGTTAAGAACAATAAAAATGCATCTCAAGGTTGTGGTATTAATTTTAATTAAACATATAAAATATGATAAAAAAAATTTATACTTATCGATAGTCATATTTAAAAGAGTCAAACCTACAATATTAAAATTTTATATATATATTTATTTTATATTTGTCATGTGCCACGTAACCTCTCATTCACTAACCATTGTATGCCTTTTTATGAATATAACTATACAACACGAAAACAGTAAGTTACTTTCAGTATAGAAAATTATATATATTCTATTCATGTACCAAGTATAGTGATGTTAAATTTCCGAAATTTATTTTTTTTTGTTCCGAATGTTTCCGAAATATTCGGATTTTATTGAAATTTATGGGAACATTCAGTTTTGTACCCCAAATTGATTAGTAAATAAATTGATTCAACAATAGGTAAACAAAATAAATATAAATTGTAATATTAAGCATTGAGTTTATTATATAAACGAAACAAAGTACTTAACAATGTTTTCATTATGGCAAACTTACCTCTACAAGAAAATAACATTTTGATTCTTAATGCGTCATTAAAAAAAAATGTAAGTCAGTTTATAAATAATAATCAAAATAAAAGAATCGCATGGCATGTTATGCTCATTCATCTTCGCTTTTTTCAAGGTCTGGAAAATCTTCTTCGCCAATGCTTGAGTTTGTGTCATGCAATGACATTGAGACATCAGATTCTGAATCTGGGTCCGAGCCAGAGCCATCCTTTTCTTTCCATATTTTGGCTTTGCCAACATTTGTTGTCAACGGTAATTTAGATCCTATTGACATCGACTTCGTATCATTTTCTGAGGTAAGGCTACTCTGGCTATCTTGTCGCAATAACTTTAAATTATGAGCCACGTATTTAATCTTTCCTGCTCTTTTAACTGTAAGCCTATTTCTTTTGGCATTGTGTATAAACGCATATGTACTGAAGGACCCTTCGGTTGCAGCAGAAGATGGAGGTAGTGATAATATTGATACAGCTAATTATTTTAATTCTGTTTTTTTACACATTCCAAGCCACCAAGAAATTGGGTTCACTTCGCTTACCGACGCCCAGATAATATATACTGCATCGCCCAAATATCACTTTTTGCGCAGTAATTCACCAATTCAGCAAAAATAATATTTTTTTTATCTTGAAGTGTAGGATGGATAGACAAACACATATCGATGAAGTCCATAGTAGTTACGTGTGGGAAATTTAAAATCCGAATATTCGCTGAAAGTTTCGAAGCGAATATTCGGAAAATTCCCAATGTTCCCAAAGGAAGGGCGAATATTTCGGAAATATTCGTAATTTATGGAAATATTCGCACCTCACATCACTAACCAAGTATATACATATTTCCCTACATTTGCAATAAGACTGTGAGGCGGACAGTTTCAGACCTTGTGATTTGGGAAGCAGCTCTAATAAACACAATAGGGAACTTTCCAAATTTTTTTTTTTCAATAATATGATTTAGTTAGGCCTGAAAAAAGTATTCCCCAATTATTACTCCTTAAAAATCAAAAATAACTTGGTAAAAATTCTTTAAAGTTTCACGCGTGTCGAAAGCATTTCAAACGATCTCTAAAGCGCGCGAAGCCCGATGACGTCAGGGGGTATGACTTTTGGTCATCCGTCATCCTGACACTCCTGACAGGTGCCGAGCGACCCAATTTGCATTTGGATTGCCGTGTGTTATTGTTATTGTATTGTTGTTTTAAGGTCGTGTCGCTTGACGCGTGGATGTCAATTCTGACAAATCATCAAATTTATTGAAAACATATAACCTATTTCGTGGATGTCACACACAAATCTGACAAATGATACCCCTTGACGTCACGACTACTAGCAGCGCGTTTTTACCCGCTTGGAATAATTTGAATTTTGGGGCATTTTTAAATTTTTCTAGCGGTCTTTTGGGACGAAATATGTTGTTTTTTTTGCTGCCATATGTTTTATGACAATATGTACTTATGATTTATAGAATTTTTTCCCCATTTAAAATTTTTGTCAAGTTCCCTATTAAATAACGCAATTTTTTCTTAATTTGCTTCATATTTTTCCTTCTACGTCACGTCGTCTACTTCTTACAAGGTTATCCCCACAATAAATTCCATTTGTTTTTGCTTTTTAATCCATATTTCCAGAAAAAATATTAACTAAACCAAATTATATGAGGGAGCTCCAAGTAATATGTAAATTTACACTAACTTCCTATTTTAAAGTCAACTATTAATAAATCAATATATAGACCAATAGACCTTTAGGTTATATCATTATATAAATAGTATATAAAATAATTTTACAATATACTTAATAATACTTAATCACACCCAAAAATGGAATAGTAATATAAAAGAGGCAAATGACCAGAAAAATAAGTACTTACAACAAAAAAGAAAAAACATAATTTACAACTCAAAAATGGTAAGGACATCCATATACAGGGTTGGGCAAATGTTCCGGAACGGCTTAATTACAGGCGAACGAAAAGTGATATCGGATCCAGGTTTTGGGCAATCTATAGGACTAAAATTTTACTATTTGACTATTATACCATACTAGCGTGTACCCGGCCTGCGTTGCAGCCCGGCATTATACGACGTGAGATAATAAGGCGAACAAACCTCAAACTCAACCGTTTGCCGGCCCGTCCACAATTCACATCCATGCATAAAACATAGTCTGTCTTCGTCTATTCCGGCTTCGGTGCTTCGGGTTTGTTCGGCCGGGGACCGGTTAGGTTGGGTCGTTCGTTCTCCCTACTCTAATTTATCAGTGTTTCTCTATAATATTATGCATGTATTATACATAAAAACCTTCCTCTTAAATCACTCTATCTATTAAAAAAAAACCGCTTCAAAATCCGTTGCGTAGTTTTAAAGATTTAAGCACATATAGGGACAGGACGGGCGATACGACTTTGTTTTATACTATGTTAAGATGTCAGTAATGTCACCAACTGTCAAGTGTTGACGTTATTTTTTTTTTTTAATGGAACACCCTGTATATTTTTACATTTTTAAATTCCACATAAAATTATAATTTTTTTTTAGAAAATGCACTATTAGTCTATACTTTATAGTTTCCGAGATATTGACTCTCGAAAAGTGACATTTTTGAACTTTGACAGCTTATAACTTCCTAACAGTACGTCTTAGAGCAAAACGGCTTACATGTCCCTATCTTCAATTTTTATTATCTTCCCAAAAAAATCAACTTCCAGTTAAACCGAAACAACTATATTTCCTGCTTTCGAGTTACATCTTTATTTATTACAACTTTACTGTTCCATTTAAAAAAAAAAAAATAACGTCAACACTTGACAGTTGGTGACATTACTGACATAAGGTATAATAGTCAAATAGTAAAATTTTAGTCCTATAAATTGCCCAAAACCCGGATCCGATATCACTTTTCGTTCGCCTGTAATTAAGCCGTTCCGGAACATTTGCCCAACCCTGTATATGTGTTATCATATAAGGAACGTTGTCTTGATCCTTACAATTTACCCAATATATGATAGACCTGTTTAATTATAATTAATAATTAATTTTCATCTCGATCGAAGCAGAACTTGATGCCAAAGTCAAATTTCGAACAAAGCTATTAATAAAAAAAATCCCATATGATGCGGACTTTACTGGTCACACTGCATATAATTTTTAGCTTTTTAAATTGTTGCCTTTTTATAATTGCATAGTGTATTTGACTTGTCTTTAGGTTTGGCAAATATTTTTACTGACATCCTGTATACTCGGATCGTGGGTATATAATCAGGCCGCAGCGCAACCCTAAAACCAACGACCCAGGCGTTATTCAGTTATTCTCTCTTCCCAGCTTCCCGTCCCATAAGTTTCTAGCCCGAAACGGCAACGCCGCCTCCCGCATTTCTCCAGGCCGCGATCAATGCCCGAGGCTTGCGCCGTGCAGGCCCTCCAACGTTCTCCATTAATTCCTCATTCTATTCCCAGTCGTTCCCGTATTCCATGTGTGTTGTAGCTCCCCGTTTAAAGAGCCACCATTGCAGACCCGCAGCCTCAACGAAAAGTGGGGCGCCAGATGCGCCCCCCGTTTGGTGCAAAATCAGGCGCCGACCTACAATTTGTATACGGTAGGTGGAATTTGTCGTCTTTTGGAAAGGTCCATTTTGAAACCAGTAGTGGGTGATAATGGGGGATTCCAATTTTTTTTATAATGGAAATTTACCTAGCGATTTTCTTGTTGCGTGGACCGTATTGGCGATTTTGAAAATTAATTGAATGGTGTAAAACTTGCCAAATTTCGTTAAATTGTTGATTAAAGGTTGTTCAGCGACCTGGAAATCTTGACATCCGGGAAAAGTCAATAGAATTGGAATTGTTCTGAGAGGCAGAGTAAAATTTACAAATTTAAAAATAAGTACCTAACATATGTCTGTATATTGATTAGGTAATTCAGTGCGCCGCATTTACCTATATACGTCCCTAGACGCCCAGTGAAATGTTATATCCAGAACACCCTGTATATCCGCCAGAATTACCATAGTCAAATAAAACGGAAGCGTATTTAACGTTGTAATTTTGTCGAGTTTGTTTATTAGGTAATCCTAATAAAATCGCTTTTGTAACAAACACGCGTTGTCTTTTTTAGAGCGTGTTTAAAAACGCATTATTCAGAATAATCAATTCCTATTTGGACCCCCTTCTGCAATAAGGAACCAACTAACAATTTTTGTCAAAATGAGTTAGCTGGTTCCTTAGAATCACAAAAAGGTGTTTTATATATTCGCAATACAGATCCAACTTGAAATTGCTATCTGCGCCATCTATGAGCAGTAGAACCTAATTGAAAAATATGCAATCTAGTAATCAGTTTTCGCAATAGAGGACCAGGCTGTACGCGTTATGCAATAAAGAACCAACGACCAGTTGATTCTTTTTTGCGTAACGTGTTGTATTACGCTGCGAGTTCGTTTGTCAGAAATCTTTTAATGTTTATGTACTTTATTTTTGTTTTACAAAAATTTCAACCAGGGGAAAATTATTAGTGTCCTTAGCACTTCAAAAATAACATTGTAATTTTAATATTAAGGTAATTATTAATACAAAAATCGAAATTTGTAGAATTTTTACCAGTTGGTGTTACAGTAACATTGATGTATAAATTGTACCGGGAGGAAAATCATAATTCTGTTAGTTTGACAGCATACAGAAAAATATTTCTCAATGAATTTAACCTGAAAACAAAATTACCCAAAAAGGATATCTGTAATAAATGCGACAAGTAAGATGCAAAAAATAAAAATATGATTGATGAAAATGAAAAAGAAAATTTTAAATGTATCCATGATCTGCATTTAAGAGATGCTGAAATGGCCAGAGAAAAAATGAATGCTGATTTGGCTTATGCTGAGGTCAATGAGGATACAGAAACCATTACATTCGACATGCAGAAAACGCTTCCACTCCCCCGTCTTTCAACCAACATTATTTATTACAAACGACAACTTTGGCTGTACAATTGTGGAGTTTATGTTGGAAAACACAAAAAATCAGTTTTCCATCTTTGGCTAGAGGGACGAGCAGGTCGAGGAGCCCAAGAAGTTGGTTCTTGTTTAAAGAAATACATTAAGAGTCAAGTCGATCAATCGGTGAAATTTTTAAATTTATGGAGCGATTCGTGCGGAGGGCAAAATCGTAATATTAAGATGGTATTAATGGTAAAATGCATATTAGAGAAGAGTGATTTCTTGCAAGAAATTCGGCTAAATTTTTTAGTTTCGGGACACAGCTTTCTCCCTAATGATAGCGACTTTGGGGATGTTGAGTGTGTTATCAAATAGCAACAAAAACTTTTTTCCCCTAACGATTATGCCACAATAATGAGAACGTGTCGAAAAAAGAATCCGATTGCCGTAAATTTTATGGAAAAAAAAATTTTTTTTCAACAAAAAAAATTTAAAAAGAAATTACAAATAGAAAAAAGGACCTTTTAGATGACAAGATTAACTGGCTATATATAAAAAAGATTAAAATTGTTAAGGATAAGCCATTCAGCATTTTCATAAAAACAGACTACCAGAGCGACACTAACTACAAAGAGATAAGCATTAAAAAGGAAAGGGAAGAATACCAACTTTAGGCCAACTTAATTTCTGTAATAGCTTAGAAGCTTTGTGGCCTCAAGGCAAACCAATACCAACAGTGAAATTCAACGATATAAAATCCTACATGGATCTGATTCCCGCTGCTGATCAACAATTTTACAATAACCTTATGAGCGATGATAACATACAAGAAGATATTGAAGGCTTAAATGGGCACATTGATTTTGAGTTGGAAGACCAGATATTAGAATAATGACACAACTGTATTCTATGTTTTGTTTTTTATTATGTTTTTATCCTGTTTCCATTCACATTTTCGTTTTTCAAAGAAGAACCAACTTTTTTTTCTTTATAAGAGATGGAAAAAATATATTTTTTTTAGATAAGGACCTACATGTAATGTTTTTGAAAATAAATACCAATTATAAAATAACTTGCAGCTTTTTATATTTCCTACTAATTTTTTTTAAGGAAATTTCCTTTAAAACGGTTTTTCTCCTCTTTCTTGTTTTGTTAGTTGGTTCCTTATTGCAGAAGGGGGTCCATTTATCTTTTTGTACCTATATAAATATGTGTGTCATGGCCTTTTTCAGTGACTGTATATGACAAAAAGATCTGAAATTCGGTTGAGCAGTTTCATTTTCTTATCAGTTTCGTTTATTTTTTGTTTTCTCCTAAAAGCGGCCAAATTTATTACCTACAGTATGAAGTTTTAGAAAATTTAATTGACATAAAACCAAAGAACGAAATTTTGTCAAATTTGCCTATACAGTAATGTCCGGTTATAACGAACCTCATGGGACCGACGGCAGGGTTAGCATGATATATATCACTGATATATATCATGATATTTATATCTCGATATATATCATGATATTTATTATCAAAAAATTACTTTATTTTTAAATACTGAAAAAACTGTTAACAACGATATTAAACAAATTTTTGGAAATTTTAATTTACCGCCGAATGTTGTTGGTTTGGGTTGGTATTACGATTGGTAACACTATTTGGTAATTTTTTTATTAATTTACGAATATCTGTTGTTATTTTTTTGTTAGCTTTTATGCTTGTTCTGTTCAGAAATAATATTTATGTTGTAATAAAAATATTTACTCAAATATCTAGTTCCTTAATTTTACTTGGCTACTCTACTATAGTATGGTTTTACCTGTTTCAGCTAAAACAAATTATTTGATATATATCGGATATATATCCGATATTTGATATTTATATAAATATCATCATATTTGCCAACCTTGCGACGGAAACGGTTCGTTATAAGACTTATAAGCGAATTTCGCAATAAACGATGAATGCTGATCAGGGTTGGAAAAAAACCCGGTTTTTCTCAAAAAAAACAGGTTTTTTGGTTTAAACCAGGTTTTTTTGGTTTAAACCGGTTTTTTTAAATTTAAGCCAGTATTTTTAAATAACAATGTAAAATGCTAAGTATGTAAAAAAGATTTGGTATAGAGTATGGAAGTAAAACAAAAACATGCAGAATATTGCACTTTAATAGTAGGTAGCCTGAAATTGGTGGTGCCTGACATTATTATATCGCAACAAAGCCGAAAAATATACCAAACTTATCAGCGTCAAAGAGAAATAATATTATTTCTCCAGCAAGTACGAAATGAGAAATAGGGGAATACCCGAATGCAAATCTAAAGCGGGGCTGGACTGGCTGGTGGGGTGGAGGTAAAATAAACACACAGTGTTGCCAACACTAAGATATTTTCATTTAACACAGGGACGTGTTCGCATTGCCAGTAGTAAGAAGGGTATTTTTACTAAAAATAAAAACTCAAATGCCAATAATAAAAATTTAAAAAAAGAAATGGGTTTTTGGTTTAAACCATATGGTTTTTTTTAAAAAACCATCTGGTTTAAATCACGGTTTAAACCATGGTTTAAACCATCCTGGTTTAAACCAGCCAACCCTGATGCTGATACATAATATAAAAATGTGGTATTTTTATTAATATACATACATACATACATACATATTATGTACATATTTTGTACATGTAAAGGCACATAAAAAATGTTTTTTAATAAGTAGATACAACTGTTTTTAAGAGTCTAATTTAAAAAATTCTTTTATTTTTGTGAAATGAATACCTACCATTAATATGTAATTCCACTTCGGCTAATCGATTAAGAACACTTTGAGGAGTATTTCGTGACTGAAGGAAATGACGAACGTTGTCAATATGCTGAAGTGTCTCTGCTGGAACTTGTCTTGATTCTGTACTCACAGATTCTTCATCTTCCTCCTCCTGATCGTCATCAATACAAACTGAAGAAGACACAGCCAGCGGCAATGGCATCATCATCCAAGTATTCGACACTTACAAGATTATCATTCATCAATATGGACAAATTTATTGAACTCATTTTCAGAACAAGGAAGATTGTCTAGAATATTGTTGTTATCATCTTCCTGTCCAACTCTTTTCAACCATTCGGCTAATGGCAGGTAATCGTCTGAATCAAAATCATTTTCTTCCTCTTCAGGAAAACACCGTGTTAAAAACAATTAAACATTGTTTGTTTTGATACCCTCTGCTATGCCATATGAATAAAGTTTCTTCCATCCAAATGATTAATGACGAAATGAACCGACGGCGGCCGCCCACAGGCCTATATGTGCCATCAAAAGAATTCGGTGAATCCCCTGGCTAAGCGAGCTGTAAAATACCGTTTTAGGTTCGTTATAAAAAAAAATTCGTACGATCATCATCAAAATTTCAGGTTGGTTTTAACCGAAAGTTCGTTATAAAAGGGTTCGTTATTTGCGAAAAAATTAACACACGTCTAGTGATACTGAAGTTCATACTTATAGATTTGGTTCGTTATAAGCGGGTTCGTTACAGGCGGACATTACTGTATTTCTTTTTCTGCTTTTATTAATTTATAAATCCAACCTTTTTTAACGTAAAACTGTAGGTAATTGTACTCCAAAGAAATATAATAACGAGTGAAATATCGATTGAAAACCTAACTGGCGAATGCGACAGTAGTGATTGTTCTTAAAGAATCTCTAGAAGGCCTTGCTTACGTTTGACTGCAAGTCAAATTGGACAGTATCATATTGACATTTTTTTGTATAGAAATACTGTCGTGTTTCGTTCCTAAATTTTAATGTTTTCTCTAAAAAAATACCCCCTTAAAGGCCGCTATTATGCCCACAGAGAGCTGCATGTTCACCTTAAGATTGATTCAAGATTTCGCAAATGATTTCAATTAGGCGGTAATTTTTTTCCCAAATCCATTTTTCGAAATTTCTAGCACCGAATAGATGCCATTTCAAAATATGCATGTGTTTACTTTTTCCGAATATTTAGATCAAGTAATGTAAGAGAGAAAAGCACCTACAAGGTAAGCTTAGCAAAATCAATAACTATTTTTACGTATTTATAATATTAAAGACAACGTTTTTGTTTGTCTTTTTAGTCAATATTTTTTGATTTTATTTGTATGCAAACTAGCAAACTTTAGTTTATTGACAATAAATTACAATCTATAAAATTATATACAATTTGTGTACCTAAAATAACATACATTAATGGCAACGTAACTTACAGAATACAAGTACATAATAGTATACATTCATTCATTTTAATGATTTATTTTTAAATAACCCTTCACACTGGCTATAGACGCATTAAGGTGGGAGTATCAACATGCTTGCCAACCTATAACCTATTTCGCGTAGATTTATTTATGTTTTCTAGCCTTCATACAAAATTTAAAGAAAATCAGTATCGACATGATATTCTATAGGTAATAATTGACATATTTAATAAATATCAAGGAATTTCATAACTTATTTTAGGAGAATTGTATAGCGAAAAATATCGGATAATATTTTTTTTAACATTATTATGTCATTGTCACTCATTGTTCTTTCACTATACAATTCTCCCAAAATTAGCAATGAAATAAATTGATATTTTTGTAATATATCAGATACTACCTAAATAATGTACCGACGATATTGATTTTCTTTAAATGTTAGTTATTAAAATAATAAACTCAAAAAATCAACCGGAAATAGGTTATAGGTTGGCAATAGATTGAATGACGTTGAGAATTCAACCTTAAACTAATCAATATTGGTATTATTGCAGTTGTTTAAACGTAACAATTCAAATAGGCAACATTACTTCTTAGTCCCCTCATATTCACTTTTTACTACTAAACCTTATAAGGTTTGTCTTTAACGATAAAAGAATACTTACGATTTGTTTAATAATTTTGCAACGGCAAAAACTGATTTATTTTTTAAAAGTAGCTTTTATTATCATCTTTCACTTAGTTATTGCCTGCAAACTGCCTGTAAATGTTTTGATTTATTGTTAAGAAAGTGCCCTCATGAATGAAGTAATTAAAACTTTGGTTTAAAATAAGTGTTATAATTTGGCAAATTGTCTAAATTTTGAAAAAAATTTAAAAGAAGGTCTCTTTAGGTGCATCCGTTATCCAACGGTACGTAGATATGTCCGAATATCGTACCAAAATTTGTGAAAAAAAGATAATTAGTCAATAAAAGAATAACCAGAGTTAACAAAAAATGCTTGTAATTTAATTTTTCTTTAACTTTTTAAATTATTAAAATATTATTTCTATCACCTGTCATATATACAGTGTGACCAGTAAAGTCTGCATCATATGGGATTTTTTTTATAAATAACTTTATTTGACTTTGGCATCAAGTTCTGCTTCGATATAGATGAAAATTAAGCAAGAAAAAATAGTAGTCACATGATTCGCATTATCTCTCAAATTTAAATTTTTCCCAAAGAATAATTCAAAAGTGGGGTTATTTCTGAAAAGTTATTAGAAAAAGTTTTTTTAAATGCAGTTTCTAGCCCACATGCAAAATTTCAGCTGCATAAGATAGTTTTGATTGTTTACCCATATTTTGCAAAATAAGACTCAACGCAACCTTCTTAGTTTTGACAATGCTTTATTTCAGATACATTTTCTCTAAAGTAGCGCCATATTAAATGTGTATTTTTCTACAAAATCAAAATTGGGCTATTAAAATTTGGTCGCATGTGATGCAAAGTTTATTTGTTTTTGACCCTATATAAGGTAACTTCATAAAATAAGTATTTTTGAAAACCTAAATTGTGTCTGAAAGTAATACACCTTAATATTAAGACAAAAAGAACACAGTGTCATCAGTAAAGTGTTCATTAAGTGGAAGATAAATTTTAGTGGTGGGTAAAAAATCAAAATTATCTTATGCAGCTGAAATTTTGCATGTGGGCTAGAAACTGCATTTTAAAAACAACTTTTCCTTTTCGTTTTTACCAGTTTTAGTATTTGAAGTTTATATACCTTTATTCGGAAACGAATTTGTAACCCATGTTTCTAACAGGCCATTTTTGAATCAAAGTAAACTTATGCCATTGTGACTGAAATGTCATTCCATAAAAGTGACAGAAGAAGTAGCATGAAGCAACATTTTTTCATCGCTCCACGATTTTATCTAATAAGTTTTTTAAGTATCCATGTTAAGTACTGTATACTATGTAAGTATCTTTAAGTATCCGAAATATGTTTGTTTTTTAATTAAAAATTATGGTTGACGTGTTCTGTGCAATAATTTTCCGTCAGAATTGTCATAATATTTATTTTTTTAAATTGTACTATAATATCATTGAATATATCGCTTCCAATGGAATTTACATTGCTTCGCTGCAATAAAATATCGCTTCGGCTTTGAAGAATAGTTAAAAAGTAAATTTAAGTTAAAAAAATAGTTATAAAGCGCCGCGTCGTTCGATCGTCCTTTTTTTTCAAATATCTGCACCATCTTCATGGTTTTTCTGAATAAACAGAAGGGCAACCAAAGGCCACGTTCCTTTTAATATAGCATAGCAAAGCCAACGGCTAACTTAAGCATTCCTTTTAAAAATCTAACTCGTCTCAGCACAGATGTTTTCCTCCCTCCTTGCCGCGGTTAAGTATGCCTTCTGTATAGTTTCCTTTGACAAAAATTTGGCCGACTTTATACTAATAAATTTTGATACGGTCGTATACACTAATAATGAAAGCCAACCTGCTAGAGAAAATTTAAAAATATAACATCATTTGGTTATTGTACCCACCTACTTAATCTAGATAAGGTATATGTACACAATGATTTAAACCTACTGTATTTTTTCCTTGACGTAAATACATACATAGTATTATGTATAATATAAGTATTTTCAGAAAAGGTATTCTCTACTGATAACCAGTCACTGATTAGGTCTTGTGATTAAAGTACCCTTTTTGTGTTAATAATTCAAGCTGATCTTTTCCATTAGTCGTTTTTCCATTGTGTAACTTCCATGTTTTGTGCTATTAACGGGATGAAAACATAAACTGTGCAGTATTTTAACGTTGATAATGTGTAGTTCAATTAAAAATCGGACTAACTTGTTATTTTTCAATAGATGACGAAGGTTTTTGTTAATATTTTATCTCTATCAAGATCCGGGTAGCGTTCCAATCGGTGAGGAAAACATTTAACAGGTTTGTAAAGCACCATATTATCTATGATAATATATTATATAAAGGGCAATGTTTCTCCGGAAAGGTTCTCCCACTTCTAGATGTCTTAAGGTGGCATTCTCAACGTCATTTAATCCATTACCAACCTATAACCTATTTCGCGGTGCTTTTTTTTAGTTTATTATTAGATTAACTAACATTTAAATAAAATCTATATCGTCGGTACAATATTTAGGTAATATCTGACATAATTTAACAAAAATATCTATTCATATTATTGCTAATTTTGGGATAATTGTATAGTGAAAGAACAATGACATAATAATGTTAAAAAAAATCTTACCCGATATTTTTTGCTATACAATTCTCCTAAAATATTTAATGAAATTCCTTGATATTTATTTAATATGTCAATTATTACCTATAAAATATGAAGACGATAATGATTTTTTTTTAATTTTGTGTAAAAGCTAGAAAAATTAAATAAATATACGCGAAATAGGTTATAGGTTGGCAAGCATGTTGATACTTCCACCTTAAAGGGTCCAAACGAGATGTCTATGACGCTTGCGCAATGCTGTCTGTAATTTTTAGCTAACAGATCATTATGTGAAAAAATATTATGTTTATATGAATAAAAACTGAAAGTTTCAAACATTAATAGGGAACTTGACAAAAATTTTAAATTGTGAAAAAATTCTATAAATCATAAGTATTTATTGTCATAAAACATATGGCAGCAAAAAAAACAACATTTCGTCCCAAAAGACCGCTAGAAAGATTTAAAACTGCCCAAAAATTCAAATTATCCCAAGCGGGTAAAAACGGGTCGTGACGTCAAGAAGTATTATTTGTCATGATGACATCCACGAAATAGGTTATAGGTTGGCAATAAATTGAACGACGTTGAGAATTCCACCTTAAAACAACAATACAATAACAATAACACACGGCAATCCAAATGCAAACTCGGTAGCTCGGCCACCGGTCAGGATGACGGAAAAGTCATACTTCGTGACGTCATCGGGCTTGACGCGCTTAAAAGGTCGTTTGAAATGCTTTTGACACGCGCGAAACTTTAAAGAATTTTTACCAAGTTATTACTGATTTTTAAGGAGTAATAATTGGGGAATATTTTTTTTAGGCCTAACTAAATCATATTATTGAAAAAAAAAATTGGAAAGTTCCCTATTGTGTACAGTTCGTCATAAAATAATCTTACAAGGTAATAGGGGAGAGCTTGGTCATATCACATGTAGAGGAGAACCTATACTCTATACTGTACGCTTTTTACGCGTACAACTGAACATCAAGTCAAGCGTTATTAAAAGAATAACTTCTTTTTATTACAGAGAAATTATTAACCAAAAATATAGTTGGGAGTTCAGGGCCCGAGCCAGCGAGGTGTATGACTTCGCAGCGTCGAAAGCTCACCTCTTATAGGTAAGTTATGCGGAACCCCATACGGCCGCATTGACTTTGGAGGATTTTTTTTTTTACTTGTGTTAATTAGTTCTACCAATCCTATACGATGATATATTTTTCAGGACTACAAAATTTTCTTCCAATAGGCACCGGAAACTGCAGCCTTTTAGAGAAACGTGACTTGTTGACCCTACCGACAATACCATCATCAACCATCACGTTTTGTTCAGAATTACCGACACCATTTCTGTGGAAAAGTCGTCGGAACCGACCGTCGTTACGCAACCCCCTCCTCTTTTAACCCAGTGATTTTAAAGTTTTAAATTTTATAGGTAAGTGTAAAACCTTATACTAGCCAAACCGTAACTAACCTTCTCGCAATACTCCAAAATTAAATCAAATTCCCAAAACATTTTTTGACCATATATGATTTTCAGGTGTCTCTCTAAATCGCCGTTCTTCCTTCTTTTTTCAACATAGCGGATCTCTCTCGCGCTTCACCATGAGCGTGAATGTCAATCGAAATGTCAGCGATGTTTTCTATCGCTACAAGATGCCCCGCCTTATTGCCAAGGTAAGTACAAGTTGAGTAGATTAAAATGCTTTTAATTATTGTTGGTTAACAGTAATAAATGTTATCTGTAATGGTAATTATGTCGCGATACAGTATTGTAATTTATCATCTTGTTATTAATTAATTTGTTTAATTAAAGGTCGAGGGCAAGGGCAACGGCATCAAAACTGTCATTGTCAATATGGCCGAAGTAGCAAAGGCTATTGGTAGACCGCCTACCTACCCCACCAAATATTTTGGATGCGAATTGGGTGCTCAAACTCAATTCGATTTCAAGGTTAGTAAAATGTCGACAACTTTCAGATAACGATCTGACCCTTTCTTGACGTTCTGTCATGCACATTATGACATATTATGTCGATAGTTTTTACTGGCAAAGTGAAGTGCTATGCAAGACAGAGCTTGTGTCAGACTCATTTTTTTTAAATACGCTTATAAAATAAGTACATAATATTCTTCTTACCCTAAATATATAATTTTTATCATTCTTTTAGAATGAGCGTTTTATTGTGAATGGATCCCACGATGCCGTGAAGCTCCAAGACCTGCTTGACGGTTTCATCCGCAAGTTTGTCCTTTGCCCAGAGTGTGAAAACCCCGAAACAGACCTGCTCGTCAGTACTAAGAAGAACACCGTGTCACAGGTAAGTCGGTGATTTGATATTCTTCATAAATGTCGTGACCGAAGTTTTTTCTCATTAAACTTACGTTTATCCTCCTCTAGGGATGCAAGGCCTGCGGTTACCATGGCGTCCTCGTCAGCAACCACAAGCTGATGACTTACATCTTGAAGAACCCGCCCACCCTGAACCCAGCCAGCCAGGGCTCCTCGCTGACTGAGGGCAAACGCTCGAAACGCAGTAAGAAGACCAACGGCGACTCTGAGAACCCGGATGAATCGGGCATGGACAATTCGGTCACAGACCCGTCCATGGACAACGGGGACGAAGACGACGGGGACAATAAGGGATGGACCGTGGACGTGTCGGAGGAAGCAGTCAGAGCCCGTATGCAGGTATAGTGTTTATTTTATTCCCATCCACAAGACTAACAACAAGATTTACCAATATTGATGATCAGCTTGTATTTAATTATTCCATGAGCTGCTTCATTCACAATGACATGTGTCATTGTGTATATAGTAGTAGTAGTAACAAGATTTATTTAGCAATGTGCTACAATTTAACAAGTTTTACAAAATATTTAAAATTATTTAATTATCATCTATGAAGTATTAAAAAAAATTTAATCAGTCACTATTTTGTTTTTTAAATAAATAAAATTTTTCAAAGAACTCTGTGATTTAATTGAATTATTTAAGTTGTTATATTCACTTAATCCTTTATGGAAAACATATTTATATGTTAAATGTTATGATACCTTACTTAGACGAAAATCGTTGTTGTATCTGGTTGAATAATTATGATTTTCAAAATAAAACTACAAATCCAAAGAAATATTAAATTTTTAACATTTAACCACTGAAGTTTCTCTAACAATAAATTTATTTTCGTATATTTATCCACATTAAAAATTATACGCATAGCTTTATTTTGCAAAACTTGGAGTCTATTAAAGACCCCATCATTTGCTGTGTATAAAATAGTTGAAGAATATAAAAAAATGAGGTAAAATTATAGTGTTGTAAATTGTTTTTCGTGAAAATAAATTTTAAACTTTGACTAATTCTTTTTAAATAGGTAATTAATTTTTTTTCCAATTTTTGATAAAAGATTTTTTAAATGTAATTCAAATTTTAATTTAGAATCTAAAGTTACTCCCAAATATTTAAAAGAGTGTATAATTTCTGATTTTTCATCATCAAAAAAATATTTATATCTATATTATTCACCTTATTTCCAATAACCATAAATTTTGTTTTAGAAACATTTAATTTTAATTTATTTTTCTTTAACCAGTTTAATATAGTTTTTAAATCAAAATTTAAAATTTCTATACAATCAAGAATATTTTTACCCTTTATATACAATAAAGTATCATCCGCAAATATTTGGATAAAACTTTGTTTCAAAACATTTGGCATATCATTTATATCAAGAATAAATAATAATGGACCTAAAATGCTACCTTGTGGTACCCCAATATTATTATATTCCTTTTTAGAAAAAATATTATCAATTTTTGTTTTTTGTTGTCTATTAGGTATTTAAATAATTTTGAAACCATTTATAAACAACTCTCCTTCCTTAATCCATACTGATATAATTTTTTTTAATAATTTATCCTTATCAATTGTTTCGAAAGCACGTTTAAAATCCAAAAATACTGCCAATGCAATTTGATTTTTGTCAGTGTTTCCAATTTTCAATTACATACTGGACTGCCGTTCCTGTTGAATATCCTTTTCTAAAACCTGCTTGCATATTTACTAAAATTTTGTTTTCTTCAATAAATTCTAGTATCTGTTCATAAACTGTCATTTCTAATAATTTTTCAATATCCCATAATATATTTCTTGGCCTTATTTCGCAGCTTTTTTTTGTATTTTTGATTTTTAAAACTGGAATATTAATCACAAATATTTCTCTCAGGATCTGACAGATGGAGCTAAGAGTATGACCATCAGCGACGATCTGGAAAAGACCGAAAAAGAGCGTATGGATATCTTTTACCTGCAGGTCAAGCGGAAGCTGGACAAAGGGTTGCTGGAAAAGGTGGATGATCAGAAGGAGTTGCTCGCCGAGGCAGAGAGGTTGGAAATCAAAACCAAAGCGCCGCTCGTTCTGATGGAATTGCTGTTTGATCATAACGCTCTACATCAGGTAGGCGTAGGTGGAAACAGATTGAACATTTATAAAAGCGATTTGATAAAGTTAAATCTGCTTACACTAATATAAAACGTTTTTTGCAGGCTAAAAAATACCGTCTACTGTTGCTTCGTTTCACACTGAATGACAAGAAAGCTCAACGTTATTTGATTGGTGGTCTGGAACAGGTCTTGGCATTGCACAAAGATCACCTGATGAATAAGGTGCCCGCTTTGCTGAAACTGCTTTACGATCTCGATGTGTTGCAGGAAACTTCTATCCTGGAATGGGGTGATAAGGTAATTAAAATAATTATTCTATTGATTTTTTTTGGAGAATTGCAATACCTCATGCCGCATAACAATAATAAGTTTATTTAAAATTTAATAATATAATAAATATGTTTATGTTGTCTTCTATAAACTTATTCTTCAATCCCCTGAAGCTGAGCTGGTTAGGGGCAAATCTTATTTTTTTGTTTTAGTATGTAAAATCATTAATATGCATTAAAAATCAAGTTTTAAAGTAAAAATGTTAATTTATAGTATAAACGCAGTTTTTTTTGAAGAAATATATTACCTATAATAAAATTATTAATTTATAATTTTTAAGTAAAAAATATTACTTATATAAATTATTCAGAACAATATTAATTAATTAAAGCATTTCTAAAAATATTTTCAAATTGTCTGTTTTTAATATCCATGTTTTTATTTTGACTTTAAATTTTTTTAATTAAATAATTTTTTTAATTTTTGTTGGTAATTTTAATGTTTTTAAAAATCGGTAGTAAACTTCTTAATTTTTTAATTAAGTATTCTAAGTGAAAATTCCAATTTAATTTACTGTCAAAAATAATTCCTAAATATTTTATTTTAATAACTTTAAAAATTTGAATGTCTTTATTTATGGGTCATTCTCATCAGATTCACTTAAAACTGCTGTAATTTTGTAACCAACGTTATAACAACTAATTAACTCAAAATTGGGTAAATTGGGTTACTTTACATTCAGTGAGTACCGTTCAATATGTGATCAAAACTTTTTCTAAGTATTTTACGAAAAACTGGGGATTTTAGAAAAAAATAAAAACGGAGGTGAAAATGTGTAAGTTTTAATAACAAAAAGTTATGTAAAAAAGTTAACAGGTGTTTTGAAGAAACTTATAATTAAAAATATACTGATCCCTGTTATTTAACGTAGGATATGGCAAGTCTGTTACTATGTCAGACTTATTTGTCAGAGATACATCTTCATTTTCTGGAAAATGAAATTTGTTTGCACCGACTTTTCGCAAAAATTTTATGCTGAAGTAATTTTTTCCTTCAGCCAACAAAATAAGCCCGACATAGTTTTTGACAGATTTTTTTGTCAGAAACCTGACAAAATATATCTGATCACCTTATTTAATACAAAGAATACCTTAAAAATTCACCTCCGTTTTGGCTAATCACCTCCGTTCCTAGCGATTATGAATGGAGGTGAACAGAACGGAGGTGAATTTTATTTAAAAATGTCCTAAAATTGACAAAAACTCCAATATTTAAATCAAACAAATATAAAAAGTTGACAGCCAATTAGTATTTAATTATTATTAACTAATATCCATACATATTTTTTAACTAACTTACACAAAACAAGTGGAATGGAGGTGAAACAACCGTCCGGTAACTCAGGTTCTAACTTGATTGAAAAACAAAAAAAACGCGACCTTCTCCGATTAGGGCCAAAAAAAGACTGAAATTAGCTGCATATTTTACTGGCGCAGCTTATCCACATACAGAAATCTAATAGGTTAGTTCGATGGCGCCATCTTACATTTGTTTTTTGAACTATGCAGCTTAGCACGGAGGTGAATGGTCGACTAGTAACAAGCCGTTTTCATTTTTTTTATTTGCTATTCGCTATGTTTCTATTTTTTAACGTTTAGGATTTAGAAGTTCATTTATTTTTGCAAACGTTGGACACTTAGGTTTTGTGATTTATGTCTAAGAAGAACAATAAAAATATCAGTAATTATAAACACAGTGAAAAATAACATCGAACGGAGGTGAATTTTCTTATACTGTCAGGCACATTTGGACACATTTAATAGTTTTTTTTTTAATTTTTATATGTTGAGGCAATACATTTTAATGTATTCCATTCACTTCTTGCCAAAACTGATTTTATTGATTTTTATACTTAGAATAATAATCAAGTAACATGCTTCCACTGAATTTGGTGAGAATGACCCTTATTTGAATACTATTTATATTTCGTGGTAGGTTATTTAGGTTTAAAGTAAAAGGAATCTAATTTGTTTCATTAAAATAAATTGTTAACAAATTGTTATCAAACAAATTTTTTATAATTTTAAAATCTTTTTTAATTTTATTATTTAAGTTGTCCCAATTTGTATCGGTATAAAAACTGTAGTATCATCTGCAAAATTATGAATTTGTCCATCGCAATTTATACTAAATAAATCGTTAATATAAATATTAAGAAATAAAGGTTCTAAAATTGTTCCTTGAGGAACACCATACTTAAATACTTTTGGGTAGCTTTTTTCTTTATCTATTTGAATATAAGTTGGTCTATTTTTCAGATAATTTTTAATTAATTCTAATTGCTTTCCTCTAAATCCAATATTTTCAAACTTTTTTAACAGTAAATTAACTGTATCAAAGGCTTTTGCTAAATCTAGAAAAATACTTATACAAGGTTTTTTATTATCTAGTGCATCATTTATTTGTTCTGTTAGATAGCATGATTTTGATGTTTAAAATTGTTTAAAAGGGCTAAGAAATAATTGGTTTTAAACATTAACAGGGTGTACTAGTTTATTTAAAAATACAAAATTTATACATGGAAAATTGTTATGTAACATGCATTTTTTAATTCCTAGGTATCAAAGAAGTATGTTTCGAAAGAAGTAAGTCAAGAGATCCACGATAAGGCAGCACCATTTTTAAAGTGGCTAAAAGAGGCGGACGAAGAATCTTCAGAGTCCGATGAAGAATCAGATGATGAGGTCAGTTTCAATTTAGAGTTGGTCACATATTATCCCTATGATTTTATAAAAAAAAATCCCAAAGTATTAATTAGGATTTGTTTCTTTGTGATGTTATAATTTTTTTCCAGTCTGTACTAAGATTTTAAACAATAATTAACTAACTAGCAACATTAACTGTGACTTAAGGTGGAATTCTCAACGTCATTTCATCTATTGCCAACCTATAACCTATTTCGCGTTGCTTTTTTTAGTTTATTATTTGATTAACTAACATTTAAATAAAATCAATATCGTCGGTACAATATTTAGGTAATATCTGACATATTACAAACATATCAATTTATTTCATTGCTAATTTTGGGAGAATTGTATAGTGAAAGAAAAATAACATAATAATGTTTAAAAAAATCTTACCCGATATTTTTCGCTATACAATTCTCCTAAAATATTTAATGAAATTCCTTGATATTTATTTAATGTGTCAATTATTACCTATAAAATATGAAGACGATAATGATTTTATTTAAATTTTGTGTAAAAGCTAGAAAAATTAAATAAATATACGCGAAATAGGTTATAGGTTGGCAAGCATGTTGATACTCCCACCTTAAACAGCATTAATTAACAGTTCACTGGCTGTGCTCGATCTAAGGCCGAAGAAGTTTGCATACTTGTCTGTGATGATTAAGTTATTAATTTTAATGTATTAAATTTAGGTGGAGATCGAGTACAACGACCGTGCTCAAGTGACTCCTTTGAAACCGACGACCGTGGCTGCGCCCAAAGCGTCCAAGCCAGAGGATGATGGCGTAGAAGACGTTGATATCGACGCCATCTAACGGCAGTGTCAACAAAACCTACCGCTGCTCTATACGTCATATAGGTGTTTTTCTTTTTTACATTACTTTTACTATGCATAAGAAAGGTGTTTATTATATTTACATGATATAGATAGGTTAATATTGTTTCTCGGGGGGGTTCCCCCTTGGAGAGTGCAATTTTATTATTGTTTTAATGTCAAATAAACAGATTTAAAAGCAGAAGGCGGTTTATTTTTCTTTCCCGACTTTCCCAGTATGTAATTTAGTTGACGATTAATTAATTATTTTTTGCATTTTATTAAGGTGGAATTTTCAATGTCATTCAATCTATTGCCAACCTATTTCGCGTTGTTTTTTTTAGTTTATTATTTTATTTACTAACTTTTAAATAAAATCAATATCGTCTGCCTATTATTTAGGTAATATCTGATATATTACAAAAGTATCAATTTATTTCATTGCTAATTTTGGGTGAATTGTATAGTGAAAGAATATAACATGACAATATGACATAATAATATTTTTCGTTACACAATTCTTCTAAAATAATTTATGAAACTCCTTGATATTTATTTAATATGTCAATTATTATCTCTAGAATATGCAGTCGATATTGATTTTATTTAAATGTTGTGTGAAAGCTAGAAAAATAAATAAAATCTGCGTAAAATAGGTTATAGGTTGGCAAGCATGGTGATACTATCCCACCTTAAGGAATTTCCGCACTCTAGAGATAAGTTGTAGAAAGCTACCGGAGGACGTCTTATCACAATTTTAAAAACTTAACATACGAGAACGTTCTTTATCTTGACAACGTTACAATCTTACTAAAATGTAAAAAGTTTTATTTACTGCATTGTAACATTTAAACATCTTCCATGCTTTCAAATTGTTCGAGGATATGGCATCGCTGCAAGAACTGTCACTCAATGTCAGACGTCGTTTAGTTGTCATTGTCAAAACGCAGCCATACTTTCTCCTATGTTAAGTGATTAATGGTATTCGCTGTGAAAAGTATTATTTTGTGATTAAATTTGTTCTGCTATTTTCCGGGATTTAAGTAAGTATCGTATTTAATAAATATGTCTTTAAATTAACAGTGGTAAACAGTTCCTTCCTAAAATTATTTGTAAGTAAATAAATACGAAACCCGTCAAGTGGTTGTGCACATAAAATCCCATTTAGGAGGCCGCCGTTTTTTATTATTTTTTTGCGTTATTTGCAAGATGTCTGAGATTATTTTTATCTAGCTTTTTCTGTAGGTGAACTTGCTATGCTCTGCTAAGCGCCAGAGATTCCAATAGTCGAGTTTTTCCTTGTTATGGATGGTAGCAACAAGGAGTAAGTATCAGAGTGCCATTACACGATATTTGATGTCATTTTTTGTTTAAATTATTTGATAATTGTTATTTTAGTAACTAGATTATGATGTGATTTGTTTTCTGGATTTTGGGATTATTACTGAGAATGTGTTAGAGGTTGTTAAGTATTCCAGTTATTTTGGGAGAGTGTCGTTGCATGTCACAGAGCTTAACAAGTCTAACAACCTACTTATATTACTGTATAATTTGTGTTATCCTTGACAATCTGTGGGGTTTGGGAGAAAGATGAATCATACGTGAGCATATTTCAATTCTAATTGCTGTTATACTGCAGTCCTAATTTCTTCAGATTTTTACTATATCATCTATGGGTTACTGGAATAAAGTTTTAGGCCCTGAATATATTAGTTGCAAGTACTTACTGAAAATTTCTACATTATAGGGAATTCCTTTTAAAGGTAGTACCTAGTTGCATGTTGACACTAATTTTTAACAAAGTTTACCATTACAGCTAAAATTGAAACACAATAGAAACGACTAATCACATGGCATGACTAAAATATTATAATATTTTCCTATTCGTACAAGTAAATAATAATATTCTAAAATGCCTTATCTGTCGAACTGCCTTTATATTTTAAGTTTTGTAAATGGCAAAAATAGTAAACGTAAACCCAGAAATGTATCTGTTGGTGTGTGCTACAAATTTGAAAGTTGATATTTTAAACACACTACTTTTTGTTTGTATGCTCTAAAAAGTCAAGATACATGTAGTTTTGGTCCTTGATGTCACGAAGAAAGTATTGATATAAAAAAGTGTAAGCAACACATACATATACAGATAAGTACTTAACATAATTATACACATCACATACACTTCTTACACGGAAAAGGCATATTATGACTAAATAATACAATGTAAGCAAAGTAACTCTAGGAAACTTAGAAATTATGTAATTGTAATTGCTTTATTAGTAGTTTGTATTTATTGGATTCATTGCATAACATAAAACTAAAATAACATTTTTTATTTCTGAACAAACCTATCTATGTATGCATGTATGTACCTAAATAATTTTTTCATAGTCTTAATATTTTAATAACTGATAGGTAGTATAAGACAAAATACAGCGATTTTTTCTTTAATTTGATCTTCAGGTGTTTGAGACACCATTTTTCAATTGGGATTTCAAATTTATATACAGCAATTAAAAAAAATATTTGTTTGTGTTAAGTTCATAAGACATTATTTTTGTAAAGAAGGCTTTTACTCCGATTTTTGTTTGGCTTTGAGCTTGATTTTGTCAAATTGGTAACAAAGCTCAAAGTCAAACAAAAATCGGAGTCTAAAGCCTTCTTTACATACATACATACATAAAATAATGTCTTATGAACTTAACACAAACACATATTATTATATTTTAAGATATTTTTTTTAATTGCTCATAATTCCAAAACGACTAAAAATATGGTGTTCCATTTGCAAAAATTGACTTATGCACATTTATCTAAATGGCCACATTGGCACACTTTTAAAAAACCCCTGTATGCAAAACATGAAACTTAAGTAAGGTAGCTAAAGATCTATGTTTTAATTAAAAGCCTACAAAATTTTAAATGTTTAGCTTTATTAATTTCAAAATTACTAAACTTTCTTCTCGTTAAGGTTTTTACATAAAAAATGCATTTTATAATTCATATCTCAAAAACGGTTAGAGATAGGTATAGATCGTTGTTAATAAAAGTTACTTAGGTTTCAATAAGGTATCCAAAAATGCTAAAATATACAGGGTATTCCATTTGAAATACCAAAGTTGGCCATAACTTCCCGTAAAACCGGAAGTGATACAAACGTCAAAATATAATATTTTAAAAGTTCAAAACCAATCATGCCTGCTACCAAATTTTTAGAAATATAACTACTCGTTTCCGAGATCTTTTAATAGGCCACTCAACGTGAATCACCCTGTATATTATTATTCTATAGAAATACCTAATGTATCTCATTTAAATATTAAGATCAAGCCACTTAATTTCCACCTTAAAAAGAAAATTTTTTCACATGGTTGATTACAGATATGCATAAAATATTGTTTTTCCTTGTAATGTGTTTGTTAATCATTATTAATGCATATAAAACAATAATTGTTTCCACTCACACTTGCGTCTAATGAACTAGCTTTCTCCATTATCGTATTTGTTAATCTCCTTAAAAAAATTAGGTTATAGAGAATTTTCGCAAGTGGCGTTAACGATAATTAAAACCACAGAATATACGATTATGATAGATTCTATTCTGTGGCTTGGTACTAAGAATTTCTGCATTGAGACTTGAGACCATTAATTAAGAGTGATTTTTCGTTACAGATTTTTACGTTATTTGAAAGCAGCCAACACTCTCTATGTTCTTACAATTTAATTAACATCGTTAACGTTGGAGCAAATTTCTTGGGGCATATTTACTTCCATTCTCGAACTGTTATTATTTCTTCATTATTAAAGTTATGCTATGTGTCGGAAAAAACCATCTAATCGTGTTTGAATAAAGTGTAAAAAATAATAAAAATATACAGGTTGTGGGAAAATTCTGGTAAAGTTCGGTTGAACATTTGAACGTTTTGTATTTAATAGCTTTTGATATTCCTAATGGTTTCTAGGTGAGTTGTAGAGTTCGTTTCACCCCTTTCAGGATTTATCTTGACCCTTCCTCGGGCCCATCAACTTAGAAATATAAAATTAAATGATGAAATTAAAAACTTGTAACTGCATCCATTTTTCCAGTCGCCACCTATAAAGTTCCTTAACTATTCGGCTCCATTTTTCTTCAATTATTATAACCAAAAATTAACTAAGCAGAAAACTTTGACTGATGTGACCTTAATTACATTGGCAGAAATCGTTTTGTGACAGTCAAAGTGTCCCAGTTACCCTAATTTAAGTTAAATTTTACAAAATCTTCTTTTATGTTTATAACTAAAAATAAGATAAATTCCATCATTAACCCATTAACGTTTAATAATGAAAATATTCAATATTCAAAAACGACAAAAATTTTAAGATTAGTTTTAGACGAAAATTTAAATTGGAAGATTGGATTATTATTCAGTATATTATCAACTCGATATCTCCTTTGGTATCTGTTTTGTACAGAGCTAGATATGTCATTCCTTTGAAATACTTAAAAAATATATATTTTCCATTAATATATTCAAAATTACAATACTTACCTTCTGCATGGGGATCTGCTTGTTTATCAAACTTAAAACCATTACAAAAATTTTAAAATAAAGTTATTAAATGTATACACAAATTACCACATTTAGAAACAACTGCTAATCTATATAGACCGAAAGGGTATTTACACGTCCAAAACATTTATAAATAAAAAATTTGTATTCTAATTCACTCTATTATTTTAAAAGAAAGAAAAATCAAGCAATACTTTAGGAGAGTAAGACATTACATGATCATAACACCAGACATTGTATAAATTATCAAACTATACCAGTAAAAAGTAATTTCGGAAAAAAATCGCTTTTATATGACGGAATAATAAAATATAACAATCTTCCAAAAAATCAGAAAAATTAAAAAAATTGTAATTTTTAAAAAAACAATAATTAAAAGAGATATTTACTAAATAAAATTATTTATACTATTTTTTTTTAAATTGATTTTATTAATGAATTAAATTAGATTAACTTCCATTTTTTTATTGTTATTTTTTTTAATGGTTATTATTTTCTATATAATAAATTGTAAAAGTTAGTTTGGAATAAAGACATTTTGAAAGTTTATTCTTGATTGACGAATCGGACACTTTTGCGACAAAATATTTTCAACCAATTTCATTAATGTTACACTCCTCAAAGTTGTTTAAAAGCTTTATGGATCCTAACATTTTTTCTCGGAGAAGAATTCATAATGAACGTGAACTATATCCTTTTAAAACTGTTATCGCAGAAAAACTTGGTCGTATTCTCTTTATTACATTTCCAGGTCTCCGACGAATGTTTATGGGCACATCCAATAAAGAAACTGTCATTCCGTTTCCTCATGGAGCCAGTCATTAAATTTTATCGTCCTGTTTTTACATTATAGCGCCTTCCATTTTCTAATCATTTTTTATCTTTATCTGGCTGACTTCATTCCCTTCTCTCTATTATTTTATTACCGAAAAAAAGTTATCAAGAGATTTTAGAATTAAAGAAAAAATCAATAAGGTGCGACACTCGCCCTTTCCCTTCATGAATGTCTTCGATACATTCAATTTACTTTTAAATTAGGGCTCGTAATTATATTAGTAAGGGCTGCTGCCCCTTAACAAACGGAACACGTCCAAATAAATCCCCCTAGAAAACATCAATATTGCGGAATCGCTATAAAAAACCTCACCCCACCCCTAGTTTTTGCGCATGCACCTTCATGACGTCACTCGGCGCTCTGCGTCCTTTTAATGTCGGCGCCTCGCGTCTAGGAAGACTTGCCGATACAATAAGGGTTGCTAGTTCGAAAGAAGTTGTACTAAACGTATGGTACAATATTGTAATGCTCCTGTTTTGGTTTTACTAATGCTTTTTGTAAGTTGACCATCTTAGCTGATTCCTGCAAATTTTTTCTATTGCTAAACTACCTCCGCAATATTAAGTATATTATTTTTTGTAGGTGGCACTGGACTAAGTACATTTTTCAAACCTTTAGTACAATTTCCTTTGATATTTTCACACCAATTGTGTTCTTTTAGAAGAGACCCTTTCCTTCGATGTCAGTAGAAATCGCGAGGTCCTGTAGCGTAGTAAATCCTTACAACACATAAAAAAAATGTTTAAAAAATGTAGTCGTTAGTCGTGTCTTTTGATTGGTAAAGTTGTGTGCTAAATTCACTGTTTTAAAAAAATAAGTCTCCACACTACCAGAAATGAATGCGCATGATTTGTTTAAAAAAAGGGACGTTTATTCCTCTGGGTTACCCAAAGAAAAACAACTGACCTTCTGATGTTAACGCTTTTACTGAATGCAAATTTATTTTTACCCGTATATTTCTATGTCTTGTAATTAAATAAATGTATTACCTATTGGCAGAATGTGCTTAAGAAAATTACTTTTTGTATTTAGAGTGTAAAACTTGATTTGTTTTCCGGCGCATAGAAATCGATCTTTCATGGAAAATCAAATTGATTTTCCTGGGGGTACATGGGGTTTTATTATTCAATGATGTTATACATTATAATTTAATATACAGGGTGTATTTAAGTAAAGAGCGTACAGTGTTTTCCCGGATAGTGATAATGTTTATATTATAAACAAACCATTTATTTTTATAAAAAGTAAAAATTCTCATAGCACACACTAAAGCAGCATCAGGTCGGTTTTTTGTACGTGAAACTAAACCACTTCTTCATATTTCTTTTTTCAACAACATAACTACTATAAATCCTTATTTCTGGTGAACTCTTGGAAAATAGCGCTCCAGACAGAGAAAAGTGAATTCTATTGAAATCTTTATTTTTTTTTGTTTCAGATCTAAAACAATAACCTAACTAAAAACTCAAAACAGCTTGATAATAATTTTTATACGTTATACCACCCATATAATATACTTAAAATTAGGAATTTAAAGTAAGAAATAAGCTTTTTGCTAATAGAAGGCTTGTCCGAAAAAAAGTTACTCGCGTTCGTATTAAAAAATTGTGATATATAACTTGTTAAAACTTCCCGGATCGTTAACAGTAGTATTGCTAAAAAAGTCTGACAAAAGTAGAGCTCAAAAGTAATTTGCGGATAGTAGTTGTTGTGGTATCTAAATGGTAAGGCAGAGAAGATTGGAAAATGTCTAAAACCATAAATGCATATAGAATGTAAGTTTCCTATTTTTTTTTTAGTTTTTTCGTTATTTTGCTGTGTGTTCATCCTCACTGTGCTGTCCCTAAGGCCTCGCGAAACATCTTCAGGGTTTTTCTCACTGCATACACCCTGAGGACATAAAAACAGTTTTTTGGTAATATTTCTTTTGTGAAATAAACGAAAAAAAAAAAATTTCCAAACCCTAAATTATGGGAATTTCAACATTTTTCTATAAACCCAGAAAAATAGTACGGGGTTAAATTTTTTTTTAACTACAAAATTAGACATTTAGTAGCCGCAGAGGTTGATGCTGACGAAATTTTATATATACAGGGTGGTTGTTTAAGTGTGCGACATATGGACATTTTTTTTATTACCTATTTATCAGAAAATTTTATTCTTGATAAAAGTTGGTGCATGGTCGATAATCATATTAGGTCCACTTGGAATGGTTGCAAGTCAAACGGCGTACAGGGTAGGCCAAAAAATATAAAATTTGCACAAGAATAAAGTTTTTTAATAAACATTTAAAATAAAAATTTTGCACGTTAAATGATAGTTTTTTTAATTAGCATATTATCATTACTAATATTTTATCTTGTTAAAAAGAATTTTTAGAATATTTTAAAGTTGTGTTTAATATCGTTGCAACATGTGATTCCTTAATAAAGTAAAAATTCAAGTAAATTTTACAAATATGCTTGAATTTGAATAAAGATATGTGGTTTTGATTTGATTTTGATTAATTTATGAAGGTCTTTATGGTGAATATAAAAAAAAATAGGAAATTATTAATGTTTCTTAAAAAAATATTTTTTTTTTTATTTTAGGAGGTCACGTTTTTGAATCTATGCATAACTTTTATTTCTAAACAACTTTTCTTAATAACATTTTGCTAAATTTTCTGAAATAGTGGTACTTTATTCTTGTACAAGTTTTATATTTTTTGGCCTACCCTGTACGCCGTTTGACTTGCAACCATTCCAAGTGCACCTTATATGATTATCGAACATGCACCAACTTTTATCAAGAATAAAATTTTCTGAGAAATCGGTAATAAAAAAAAATCCCATATGTTGCACCCTTAAACAACCACACTGTGTATATATATATCGTCAAAATACTTATTTTTGCTCTGAAGGCCTGTGATTAGTGATAATTGGGCTTAAAGAAGGATGAGGAATTTAAAACGTCTTGTTTTTTTGCATTATGCTTTTTTACTTAATTTATTATATTACTTATTTGCCTTCTTGGTTGTTATGTCTGCTTTTTTATTCTTTACTAACATTTATTAATAAATCTAAAGTAGCCCACAGACGGTTCTTTTAGACAAGGACTACATATAGTGTTAGCCCACCGGCACCCGGTACTGTACATTGTTTTTCGAATAGAATGTTCGTCGAGCAAAACAATCAGCAAATAGGCTGCTGTCTGTGGGCCCCTTTACATAGTGGTGTTTTTCATACAAATATTTTTTTTATAAATATGCCTACACATGAGTATATTATGGTCATATAGACCACATTTGTCGCAGAAAACTTCAGTCTCTGATGCCCATATGCAATTTTTGTCAGTTTATTCATAGTTTTCGGTCTTTGAGACGAAATTTCTTCATCAAAATCTAATATTTTACCATTATCTTTAAGAAATTTGGATTTCCTACAAATGTATACATATTTTTTTGCTAACCAACAATAATTCGATGACCTTGTCAGAATTATAAATTATATAAAAAAATATTTGTGTTCGAATACAGGTTTTAGGTGTGTTTCCAATTACATATGTACACATTGTATATGTGTTCATTAAACTTGGTTATTATTTATGCAACCTTCTGATAATTTATGCTACAAGTTTCATAATAGATTCTTATAAATTAGGCAAATAAACCGAAAACGTATCACGTCACCATGTTTGGTTTTATTTTGAAACCCTTGAGATATATTGGATTAAATGTGAATTTTGTTAATGTTATAAGGCGCTTCTGGAGGGCGCCCTGAGGCTTCCTTCGTCTATGCGTAAGTATAGGCCATTGAAGCATTTAAGTCGGTATCGGATGACTGCATACTACATAATCAATAGCTGTTTTATTTATATTTACTTTTTCACGAGCACAATACTGTCGGAAAAATATTTCCTTGAGCTTATTCCCTGCAAGCCAGCAGTGGCCTATCAACACGGTTTTTATGTCATAACCACGTACAACATGAAAATGTTGCTTAAAGTCTATAGAAAATATCAATATCAGCATTTGTATTGTGCCTACGCTAAAATATGTCCATGCTTTAAATATTACGTTTGGGGCTATGTAATGGAAGAAATGTTCTAAGTTTTTGCTGAAATTTGAAAATATTATAAACACCTCAATGAATTACAAGTTATAGAACCTTTAAGAAGTGATATTTCATCCATACAATAATGTGTCAGGGCACCACATCATTACTTGCGACTTGCTTCGTGTCACTGAACAGGTTGGAAACAGGGGAAAATGTGTCCATAATAATATTTTCTACAAATTATACCCAAACACTCAACCAATATACCTAAATAATTCCTCTTTTCCAGCAAAAAAATCGAGAGTCTTGGCAAGATGACCGCCATGACGCAAGAGGAGATCGTGGCAGCTGTACGCACGGTCGCTCAAGGTTTGGAGGCCCTACGAAGCGAACATGCAGGACTTCTACACGGGATGCCCCCTGAAGCCCCCGAGGTTCAGGAGAGGCAGAGTTTGGTGCACCAAAGCCAGGAGATGATCGAGTTGGGGTTGGGAGAAGCGCAGGTAAGTCATACTTAAGTACTGTGCTAGGAGTACCGTTATTTGTTATCTAGTTGCAGTAGCTCTATAGGCAAACAAACATTTATCTTTTAGTCCAGAACATGAAAATGCTAGTTGTTTATTGTCATTTTTTATTATTAGCATTGTCTAGGATAAAGTAATCCTTTCATGTTAAACGACTATAAATTCACCCCTCGCCTCGAAACAATGCTTGGCTTATAAATAAATACCTAGCAGCGTTTTCATTCTTTTTTAATATCAGCCACTTGAGATCGATTGCCCCGACATGCAAGAATAATTTTAAGATAATTTTACATGAAGGGGCTTAAAATACTTCTAAAATTAGACGGTAGGTAAGTTCGCTGCACTACATGTTCTTTCTTAATATTATTTAAAAGCTTCATCGGGTCTTAAATACAAACTTAAATAGAACCCTGACAACCTATTTTTATTGTATATTTATGTTACGTAATATTAAATATCTCATACATTATTTTTATAAATATTCCGTGGTAAAATCATGGTTGTCTTGTTCTCTTTTACAACCCATTTTCTTGCTGATATAGAGACCTGGTATTTGACATAGTATGTACAAAAAACATTGAATAAATACACGGAACATGTGAAATTTAAAAATAAAAAACTATTAATTTTTATACCATCTTGACTAATATCTACTTGTTCTTTTAATATTAAACATGACCTAGATAATATTTCATAAACATAAAATTATAATATTGTTATAGTTTTACAACTTCCGGCATTTTATATAGCATTAAACTAACTGCAAATTGTATCTCTTGCAGTTTTTTTTTTAATCTTTACTACAATCCGCTGTTGCCAGTGCAGGCGCGGATGCAGGCGGGGGGGGGGGGCAAAAAAAATACAAAAATAAAGGCTCTTACATTTTTTTACAAAAAAAAAGGTCATCTGTACATTATTGCCTTTGTTGTTTTTTTAAAATTGTTAGGTTTATAATATGAGTAAGGGTGGTTTCTAATCATAATCTCAGAGGGGCGCCCTTTCCCTGGATCCGCCACTGTGCCAGTGGCTCTCAAAAAAATAACATTTATTTTAAATATAAAGTAAAATACTTTGGTGTTTCAATTATTTATACACTAATTTAATTGCAAGAAAAACAGGAAAATTGGAATATCCTTGTTTTGTAGGATTAGTTAATATTTAGATATTATTTATTTGTTTCATTCTTAACTTAAAAGAAGTGCTCAAGGATTTGAATTCAACTCGACAACGCTGTCAAAAGCTGAGCAGTGAGTCATCGTCCATGGCCGATCAATGAAAGTCCGCAAAAGTTCTTTATATTAAAATGTAGATAGCTTACAAGCCAAACTATTTTCATCTCTTTTTGTTTCATGTAACCTATATTCTTAATATGCACTGAACGAAATATGATTCCATTCATTGTTTCTTAATTTTTCGATGATACAAAATAAATTATATTATAAATAAATAGGTATCACGGATGATATTTTGTGAAGCAAAAATCCTGTACAACTAAACATGGCTTCATCCGATCGAACTTTTACAGTTCAGAACGGTTTAAATATAAAAGCAATCGACCATGGCCGGTCACATCAAACAAGGGATTCGCGCTTGAATAGACGTGATAAATTAAAAATGCAAAGAACCCAATAATTGGAAAATTCATTGAAATAAAAGTCCTTTTAGACAGAATGATTAACGTGGTAAGCGTGATGTAAACATTTGTATCTGATTAGTATTATTAATTTTTGAAAGGATCCTTTCAGCCGCCGGTCATGATTGATTTATATTAAAAAAAAAAACATCATGGCAGGTACTTTAAACATACACAGTAGCAGGGCTGAATTTTACACCTTTTTAGAGAGCCAGAAGAAAAGAGCGGCCTCAAGACCTCGCCAGACCACGAAGATGCCAATAAATACGGCAAAGAGAGCATTATTTCTTAGTGCAAGCGAAATACTAACATTTTAAAGTCATATGAGAGAGATCATAGTTAATGCTATATGATATTAACAAATACAATATAAATATGTATATTTTGTTCTAGGTTATTATGCATTTGGCCAACCACCTGCAAATAGTCGAAGCAGAGAAACAAAAGCTTCGAGCGCAAGTTCGTAGACTAGTTCAAGAAAATGCTTGGCTTCGGGACGAACTTGCATCGACTCAACAGAGGCTACAAGCCAGTGAACAGGTAACAAGACGGAAGCATTGTTAAACTTAATTATACTCTATTAGATGTCCAAAGAACAGTGTTCTTGTTGACAAAGCAATTCATTATTTATTGACACATCCGAATATGAAAGTCCTAATAATCTATAAATGAAAGTAAATTTGGATCTGATGATGGAATCCTTTGCTTTCGAAACATGTACGAAAAAGCTTAACATTTAAGTAATAAATAATAAGTGAATAAAACTGGTGGAGCAGACCGAATGCTTTACTAGCCTCTTAATTTTTATTCTAGTTCTGTACAGGGTTATCGGCCACATTTTGACCAATAGGTAACTTTTTTATTTAAAGTTTTTCATATATAGTTTAAATGTAACATTTATAGGTCCTTTTGAGAAGCGCCAGTAAAAGTAGGTTTCGGATATACAGGGTTCCCCATTACGAAATGTCAGAACAATGTTACTTTTTTTAAACGGAACACCCTGTATATTATTGAATTTTTAGATTCTCCAGACAATTCTAAGTATATTTCGTGTATAATATCCTATACCTATCTTCAACAGTTTCCGAGATATTCATAATTGAAAATCGGATTTTCTTTTATTATTTATTTCAATTTAATTAAATTAAACAATGAATAAAAAGTTAAAATGAAATAATTGAAAAGTAAAGAAATGAACTAATTCGTTAATAAATGCTCAAAATGGCCTCCATTTTCTTGAACGCAAAGTCGGTAACATTTTTCTAAGTTCTTCACTGCATCGCTTACCATAAGTGGATCGTTTTTTATAGCATTAATTGAGATTATAAGTGCGTTCTGCAAGACTTCGATGTTTGGAAATGTTGGATTATTGTCAAAGAGACTGCCCTTAATCGTACCCCAAAAAAACCTGTCCATTAAAGTAAGGTCTGGGCTGTTTGGGGGCCATTTGATGTTTCCATATCTTCCTATCCATCTAGGATATTTACGGTTTAAATAATTCGTTACATTTTGAACGTTATGTGGAGGAGCCCCATCATGTTGCCAAATCAACCTGTTCACGTGAACTAAAGGGATCTCTTCCAGATATTCTTCAATTTCGTTGTTTAGGAATTGAAGGTATCTTTCTCCCGTTAAGCTCCCTTCATATAGTAAAGGCCCCAAAATAATATTATTTGTAATACCACACCAAACGTTAATGGATCTTCGACCAGACGACTTTATAATTTTTGTTTGATGCGGATTCGTTTGGGACCAATAGTGGCAATTTTTTCTGTTAAAGATCCCACTTGTTGATAAATTCGATTCATCGGTCCACGCAATTTTATAAAAAAAATTGGATTTCGTTCCAGCTCCCGCAGCATAATTTGGCAAAATTGTAGTCTTTCCCGCTTATTATCTTCGCTTAAAAACTGAACCTTGGTGAATTTAAAAGGTCTGAATTTATATTTTTTCAGCGTATTTTGTATTTTCCAGTATTTTATATCCAAAGTTTTAACAGCAGTGGGAATGGAATGTGTTGGATTTTCTAAAAAATAATAAATAATAACTAAGAATAATAAACATATCAAGTTAAAATTTTACCTTGGAAATATAATAAGACATTAAGCTCTGTATTTTCATCCACACCACGATAAGCCTTCTTCCTCTGCAATGTTTTAAAGTATTGTAACTGCTTAAATACATTAACAAAAGTGTTTTCAGTTGGTGTTTGACGGTTTCTGTATTCTCTTTGGTATCTTTCTTTTGCCAAACGCTTATTTTTATTACACTTTATGTAAAACTGTAAAATATCAAATTTTTCTTGTTCTGTATAGCCCATCTTTATACAGAATTATGATTGCGAAACGTCAAAACTTTTAGAAAAAATGAAAGTTAATTCTGTTTCTGTCATAATATGATTTCAAGGTAATATGATAAAAACAGTAATAATAGCCCAATTTAAGTCCGAAAATCCGATTTTCAATTATGAATATCTCGGAAACTGTTGAAGATAGGTATAGGATATTATACACGAAATATACTTAGAATTGTCTGGAGAATCTAAAAATTCAATAATATACAGGGTGTTCCGTTTAAAAAAAGTAACATTGTTCTGACATTTCGTAATGGAGAACCCTGTATATCCGAAACCTACTTTTACTGGCGCTTCTCAAAAGGACCTATAAATGTTACATTTAAACTATATATGAAAAACTTTAAATAAAAAAGTTACCTATTGGTCAAAATGTGGCCGATAACCCTGTACAATTAAAACTTTTAGTATACCTATATGTATTGGACATTGTTTTTTTAGGCCGTCGCGCAATTAGAAGAAGAAAAGAGACATCTCGAATTTATGAGCTCCGTGTGCAAGTATGATCAAGACCAGGAGGAAGGACAAGGTGGGGAGGGAAGGAATCAAGAAAAATCCGACCCCGTTGTTGATTTGTTCCCTGACGACCAAGACGACGACAGAAACAGTAAGTGGCTCGTAATTTCTATTTAGTTAACTACTTGCGAGTAGAGCTGTGCGATTACCGAAAAAGATAATCGATTTTCGATTATTTGAAATAATCGATTATTTCCTATTAATCGAAAATAGTTGGTTATATCCCATTAATCGAAAATAAAAAATAATCCATTAATCGAAAGTAATCGATTATTTCCGATTAATCGAAAATAACCGATTAATTGAAAATAATTGATTAATCGAGATTAATAGATTATTTCCGATTAATCGAGAATAATCGATTAACCGAAAATAATCGATTGATTTAATCAAAATAAATCAAAAGTCGATTCAAATATTAGATCGTTATGAATATTAATTTTGATTGAAACTTTGTTCAAATTATTTCGTTGATTGTCTTGCAATTTTTAATCCGATTTTAAGGGTAATAGGGTTTGCTAATAATTATATAGACTTACAGCAATAATAAGTGACTAGCAACTTCAATCATCCAAAAACATACCTACATATATTTTTGATTATCGGTAAATAGTTTTTTTGGTCAATTAATTAAGTGAAAAATCGTTTTTTTTTTCGAATAATAATCGATTAATCAAAACATCGTAAATTTTTTTTCGAATAGGTTACCTAATTAATCGATTAATCGAAAAATATTTTTTTTGGTTAATCGATTATTCGAAAAATCGTTTCTTTTTCGATTACTTAATAATCGATTAATCAAAAAATCGTAAATTTTTTTTCGAATAATCGATTTGGTCGCACACATGCACACCCCTACTTACGAGTAATCCTTCACTTAAGAACGTTCGACAAAAGGGTTTCTATAACCCTGGCCCTAATTTCTCATCAAAATTATTGGCCTAATATAATTTTAATGGAACACTAAGCATTAATCCATTAATTACCTTTGCATTGTTTTCAGTCCAATATAGCGAGGCTTTATGAGACTTTTAGCGTAATTAAATTCACCTTTTGAAACGCGAAGTTATAACAATTTAATTGTAGTTTAGGGCATCCTTAATACGAAAATACCTCATCATCTCAGATATTATGATTTTTTGTCATAGTGTTTGCCTCAATTTGACCCAAGCTTGTGGAATTTCAAGATGATACAATATCGTGGGTTCCGAAAGACGATATTTTAAATAATTTCAGAAATACCTATTCGCAAAACATTCAGTAACATTCCATTTTTAAAAGTATCACTAGCTTAATAGTGGTAAAATTTTCATTTTAGAATAGAAGTTCGCCAAAAAACTTTATTTGTGTTGATTTAAGGGCCAAAAAGGTCTTAATATACACCACTAAACAAACATGTTTAATGAAACATTTCGTATTCGTTTATAAATAATTACTTTTGCGTAGTTCCCCGACCAATCAAGTATGCTTTATGGGACCGTTAGCGTAATTACTTTCTATTTGAAGCACCTAAAGTCTAAATTTACATTTGGGAGACTAATTAACGTTGTTTGGGGCGTCCTTAACAGCAAACTTTCCACGACGAGTATACATTTTATTAGCGCCGTTTTATCTTGCCTTCAAAAGTTTGGAGGGATTACAATGTGATAATATAGTTGTTACAGACGGTATTTAAGGTAATAATTAATAGGGGTGGATTTTGGTGGCAATTAGAGCGATTTTCGAAAGGGCGGTGGTCAAATTTTAAAGTACACACTTATAAAGAACTGAAGAAGACTTTCCAAAATCGCATTTATCCAAACGTTTGTTAAGTGTTCACACGTACGAGAGGGCCTGTTCAAATGACTGCCTAAGTGGGGACACCTTGCCAAAAAAAAAATATGGTTTCGAAATAATTGTTTATTAAAATACTTTATTTTTTTCCAGACCTGTCCCCAACGCCACAAAACCAACTGAATCTTTCCCAGCAAGTTAATGCCGGCTACGAAATTCCCGCTCGCCTTCGCACTTTGCACAATTTAGTTATCCAGTACGCTTCACAGGTAAAATAATAGATTTTACAAATAACAACATAACTTATATGAACTGATAAAGAGTGTTAAGTTGATTAAAATTTCGTTCCTACTTTTTACCCCTTCTTACCCTCTCCTCCTATCTGCTCGACAATCTACGTATTCCACCACAACCAGAAAGAATTATCTAAATCGGTTCCCTTTTTCGAGGTCTATTACAAACACTCTCCTCTTACAGAGCCGTTACGAAGTAGCTGTACCGCTTTGCAAGCAAGCCCTTGAGGACTTGGAAAAGACGAGTGGACACGACCATCCAGACGTGGCAACCATGTTGAACATCCTGGCCCTTGTCTACAGGTAATTATGCAGCAAAAACTCTCGTGAATCGTGAATGAAATGTGACTATTTTTAAGATTTTTTAGTTTTAAAACTGTAACATTTAAATTTCTATTTTTCCGTAAATAGAGACCAGAATAAATATAAAGAAGCCGCCAATCTGCTCAACGACGCCCTGGCGATTCGCGAGAAGACGCTGGGAGAGAACCATCCCGCCGTCGCTGCGACCCTGAACAACCTGGCCGTCCTCTACGGCAAAAGGGGCAAGTACAAGGAGGCGGAGCCCCTGTGCAAGAGGGCGCTGGATATCAGGGAGAAGGTGCTGGGCAAGGACCATCCCGATGTGGCCAAGCAGTTGAATAATTTGGCTTTGTTATGTCAGAATCAGGTGAGGTTATAATGACGTTTCTGTATTAAATTATGATGGAGTTAAGGCTAAAGGACCCAAACAAAACATAAGATTTGCCCCTAACAAGCTCAGCTTCAGGGGATTGAAGAATGAGTTTATAGAAAGAAGACAACATAAACATATTTATTATATTATTAAATTTTAAATAAACCTATTATTATTATTATTATTAAGTATGATGGATTTTTTGAAAGAACAGCATACCGAAAAATGACATGGTGTTCTTATAAAAAGAAACTTTCACCACTTACTTGCTTTAAGTCCAAATTATTTATATCCTGTTAGTACCAACAGCCACATAACTCCCATGACAACAATAATTGTTCTAATAATGATATTCTTAGAAGTTATCTTACAGTTAGTATAAACCGGATATTAATAATTTGAGTCTAAGGCGCAGTTTTTTTTACGTTGCTGTCAAATGTAGCAGCAATAAAAGTGAGGATAATAGTGCTTAAAATAAAGCTATAGAAAAACAGAGACAGAAATTATCCCGTGATAACTTTACCAGTAATACTAAAACGCGTACTTAGTTGTAGATAATAATAATTTCTTATTATGCAAGCCATCATCGATGGAAAAGCATTATATTACGCGTTAGCCTGATTTGGTCAACAACAGATGAGGCATTAGAACTACTAATAAAGCACCGAGAAGAACTAAGTATTAAACCGTAAATCATAAAGTTATGTATTAATAATTTTAGAAGCTAAATTCAGTCAGCACTCCTCCTTACCCTACAAAACAAACTCAATATTTCTGACTGAGCAATGTCTTTCCAATTTCAGGGCAAATACGAAGAAGTCGAAAAGTACTACCAGCGCGCCCTGGAGATTTACGAGAAGCGTCTCGGGGCCGACGACCCGAACGTCAGCAAGACGATGAACAACCTGGCGTCGTGCTATCTCAAGCAGGGCAAGTACAAGGAGGCCGAGGTGCTGTACAAGCAGATCCTGAACAGGGCCCACGAGAGGGAGTTTGGAAAGATTGAGGGTGAGCAGACGCCTAAGAAATAGTTGTTATTAATTGATGTGGTGTATATGAGTGTATGGTTGTTGTGCAAGAGGCGGGTGTTCTAGATATTTCGGTTTTTATTTTCAAAAGTATGTTATGTTGAGACAAGTAGGCACACTTATGTACGAATGGCATTAGTATTTCCGGTAAACAAAAATGAAAAAATCATACTCGGCATGGGTCCTAGGAATGCGGTATTCCTACTGAAACCTTGAGAATTTATTATTGTATCATTAAGGCAATATTTGGGTTTTACACACATATACAACCAGTATATTGCTAATGGCATGTTAAAGTATTTTTCATGATAAATGGTTGGCTCCATTTAACTACCTGGGACGGAGCGCGGCCATAAAAATGCAAATAAACTGTCGGTCAGTGTCGGATTATAATTTGAAATTATGGCAGGTAATATTTAACTATATTGTGCTAAATAATAAATTATATAATACTTATATATATTATTAATAACGAATTAAATATCTAAAGTCCTACCCTGTAGTGTATTTGCTTGTTGATTGTGTATAACAATGGGATTAAACCGATAGTTTTATTGCAGTCAATAAGTCGATACCATTTAGGGTGAAAAATACTTTACAAGATTGTGGCCCCTATAGAGGACTAAATAAGCGAGATACAGAGTTTGGGCACTGAACAGGACCGGCTTAAAATGTATTTAACAATTTTGTTATGCTAAATTTTTGAAATACTAGTTTATTACATAGGTCAGCAATAGGTTTAGGTACCTTTACCAGACTTACAATTTAAAAGGTGCTGTTATAGTGTCTCTATTATAAACTAGACAACAACACTTAAAAATCGCACCAAACACCACAAGACTAGATATAGAAGAAAAGAAGATAAAATGAAAATAATGAGAGGCGACGGCTCGTGTTTTAAGAATCCGAGTGTAATATAGCCATTATACGCGTGTCAAATAATATACTTTATCTACGACTATTCAGTATTCAAAAGATTAGAAAATGCATTTAGAGCAACAAATTTTATTACAATAGGATATTTTTACATAACAAGGTAATATTATTAATGTTATTTCTTAACTAAAAAATACAATTCAACAATGTTAACAATAATTAAAACAAAATACAATTACTTATTTCTAATTTTTCATGAAATTGATTTTTACATTAGAGCAATTATGAAAATGAATGGGAGCAGGGATATTACTTATATTCATATCGTTTTTATTAGTAATGAAAAAAGTTTCGGAGCTAACATTATTTACAGTGGTAGATGTAGATGGGCATAAATTTGAGTTTATTTGTTTTAAAATTTTATTAACAGAGCGTCTATTTTAGTTTTTTTTTGAATCAGCAATATAACCTTCATTGTTTGTTTGAAGGTTGTAGACAATGATGTATCTTGAGTAATAGATGTGTTTTGGACTTCAATTGCCTTTAGTTTTTCATATCACAACGTTTCAACTGGTAAGTATCTCCAGTCGTCTTCAGGTGACTGAAGACGACTGGAGATACACTTACATACTTACCAGTTGAAACGTTGTGATATGAAAAACTAAAGGCAATGGAAGTCCAAAACACATCTATATATATATCTCCAGTCGTCTTCAGGTATTCACCTGAAGACGACTGGAGATACTCTTACATACTTACCAGTTGAAACGTTGTGATATGAAAAACTAAAGGCAATGGAAGTCCAAAACACATCTATAACTCAACATAACCTTCATTGTTGGGACCGTGGATTATGAAATCTCATAATCCAGGGTTGTAGATTATGAGTAACTATGGTAATATGATATGAACCACATTAATTATATATGTACTAACAAACACATTATGCTTCTATTATTAAATAGTCGTAGATAAACATTATTTGTTGTTTATACTTCATAATGCGCATGCTCACTATCCCGGTACCGAGCCGCATAGTTGCCTCACTTTGCAAAGCCTGCATTGGCAATGTACTGGTTACATATATGTGTTTTTACCACTTAAAAGCATCCACCTCTTGCAACAAACATATCCAATAAAATTTCAATTAATTAGGGAAAAATGACTATGATCCTATGATCAGTGCAGTGAAAGATGGGCTTTTTTAAATAGTGATAACGCTGTCGTTTTGACAGATTTTTAATGAAAATACTAATCATGGGGACAGCACCATGATTGGTGCTGTTATTTTAAATTTCCACTTAGCATCTGTTTCTAGTTATTTTTATTAGCGTTGTTTTTTTTTATCATTGTAAGGTTTTGCAGCACAGTAAGTGACTTTGATCTTAGAGTAATTTTTTAGCATATGGGTCTAAAATTTAAATCTAAACAACTTTATCTCGTCATCTAATCTCACTTACTTGTAAATTCACAATTTTTTTTTATTTACCTACATGATTATGTTTATGGGTTATATTATGTAATTAATATACATGTGGTGCAAAACTGTACATTCATAGAAGTACCGTAGATACTAGAATCATTTTTCGAACGCAGCTAAATTTAAACAGTTTCTCTGTTAGATTTTTTCGGTTGTGACAAAAAGTGATCCCGACATTAAGTGAGAATAAAAAAGAAAGTGTCAGTATTTTCTTTCTCTAAACTAGCTTTTATTTTGTTTATATTTTGATAACATATTACCACTGACCTTTTCTAATACATTGTAGTGTTTTTGTAATATTACGAAGTCTCGACCCACACCAGGTATCTAGCGTACTTAATACTTAATATGTACATATAATTTGTTTTTTTCACAAAAATGTGCATGCATTGGTGCTTTTTTTAAACTTAGTTCCTATTTTAGTAGTATAGAAAAATTGCACAACGCATGAGGCGTTTCATTTACAAGCATGGACCCGATCTTATACTGGTCATTAAGCAGTGCTTAATTACGTGGTTTAAACCAAGTTTAAATCATAGCGATTAACTGAATATAAAAAACCGGACGTTTTTTTTTTGATAGTGGTACTATAGATTCTCACCCAATAACTCATGCCTTGTGTATATTTGCATCACATTCCATGGTTTATGTTCCATGTTTTTGTATTGTTAAGTTGCTCTTAGTTATACAGAGTGTTTAATTTTTGTATTTTTCTTTGTGAGTTTTGTGCAATATATTTTTAAAATTTGCATGTTCTGTGTTTTATTTTGTGTCAAGTCCTCATCACCTTATATTTGTCGAAATTTAAGATTTTTTTACTTAAACACACTGTATAACTGATTCGATGTGCCAATAATTTTAAATAAACAAAATGATTGAATTAGGCAAGGGATAGATGCTGCCAATGAGCACCAACTGTAGATGCAAAACTGGGTTTTTGAAAATGAAAAAGGAGCTAATATTTTACCATCTTAAATTTTGCATTGCCAAAGCACCATCCTGTATATCAGAATTGTTTAACACAGGGACCCGATATTTGGCATGATTATAGAATAAAATAAGTAATATATATTACCAGTACGAAAATAGTACACTGCGCGGCATATTTAACGCATAACGAAAAAATTGCCTCAATTTTGATGTTATATATTATCCAAATTTGTGGTTCGTTTTTAATGATTTTTTTCTAATTGTAGGTTTCTTCCTTAAGCATATCACTGCCTTTGTGGTTTTGCTTAAAAAAGTAATTTTGGTATTATACCGGGTGTTATAAAACTGTTATGTTTTTTTTTACGGAAATTCAAAACACATTGTGGGATTTACTAGCCATTGCAAGTTATCGCGATTACAGCCAAATGAAAGTCCCATGTTTTCTTTACATTTTTTTTTGATTCATTGGTTTATCTCTGTTTTTTCATGAAATATTCAATTTTTAGTTCAACGTGATTTTTATAAAAAATGTTTACTTAAAAAATACAAAATAAACGAAATGCTTTGATTAATGCACCAGCAAGAAAAAACAAATTATAAATTAATTAAAGAATCAATATCTGGTATTAATTAATTTTATTGAATCCACAAAACAGGGCAAAAAATACAGGGAAAAAAATTGTAATTTCTAAAGGTATGCAAAAAAATTAAAAAGAGTGTTACAAAATTATCTCCAAGAAACAGAAATTTTAACTTTGCCTTGGCCAGCAAGAAGCCCTGACATTAATCCTATTGAGCATTTATGGGATAACATGGGACAACAACATCTTAGAGCCATGTGCTTCCTCCTCCTAGAAACTTAAATGATCTGTCATTGAGGCTTATGGAAATATGGAATCAGATTGATCAAGATGAAATCAGAAATCTGATTTTAAGTATGCCAAGAAGATGCGAAGCAGTCATTAGAGCAAGGGGAGGCAATACTAACTACTAATTATTCATATTTAATTTTTTTGAATATCTTTAGAAATTACAATTTTTTTCCCTGTATTTTTTTGTCCTGTTTTGTGGATTCAATAAAATTAATTAATACCAGATATTGATTCCTTATTTACTTTATAAGTTGTTTTTTCTTGCTGTTGCATTAATCAAAGTATTTCGTTTATTTTGTATTTTTTAACTAAACATTTTTTTATGAAAATCACGTTGAACTAAAAATTGAATATTTCATGAAAAACAGAGATAAACCAATGAATCAAAAAAGAAAATGTAAAGGAAACATGGGACTTTCATTTGGCTGTAATTGCGATAACTTGCAATGTCTAGTAACACAGGGTGTTTTGAATTTCCGTAAAAAAACATAACAGTTTTATAACACCCGGTATAATAGCAAAGTTACTTTTTTAAGCAAAACAACAAAGGCAGTGATATGCTCAAGGAAAAAACCTACAATTAGAAAAAAAAATCATTAAAAACGAACCACAAATTTGGAAAATATATAACATCAAAATTGAGGCAATTTTTTCGTTATGCGTTAAATATGCCGCGCAGTGTATGTAGCAAAAATTTAAAAAATATACAGCTCTACAAGCTGGCAAGTTAAAGTCATAGTGCCATCAGCAGATAAAATAGTCATTTTGTGACCATGCAAATCCTGTTCCAAACAGGAAAAACGTGTTAATCTGGTACAAACTGGACGTAACTCCTTCAACTAATAATTATAATATATGACTCTAGCGGTTTTGACAACGTCGCTTCCTTACAGGCGACAACAAGCCAATCTGGCAAGTGGCTGAGGAACGCGAGGAGAACAAAGCCCGTAATCGAGAGAACGCCCCCTATGGGGAGTACGGCGGATGGCACAAGGCGGCAAAGGTCGATTCGCCTACCGTAACCACGACCCTGAAGAACCTGGGCGCCCTCTACAGGCGACAAGGCAAATACGAAGCTGCGGAGACTTTGGAGGATTGTGCCTTGAGGACTAGAAAAGAGGTTGGTATTTAATCACTATTATATAGGTAAGTAAGTAGGACGAATAAGTGAGAATAGATTAAGCGTCAGTTCATAAGGCGGTCTTTGCTTTGTTACTGTTGATCGATCACGTTTGTGAAGTAGACCAGGGCTGAAGCCTTTGAAAATGGTAAAAAGTGAAAGAAAATAATGTTAGGATGAAACCCATTGGAAAAGGAAGAAAATATAACAAAAATGAAAGAAAAAATAATTTACGGGCGATCCGAAGTCGGGAAGTGGAGAAGGGGGTGAGTTTTTAAGGGTAGAAAACGATTTATCTCGATTTCCGGCAAAACTACAAGTCCTATAAAAAAACGTTAAATGGCAAAGTTGTAGGTAATAAAAAGATCTACAACTTTTGTATTTACACTTTTTTCACATAACCTCAAAATTTATGTGAAAAATTCAAATAACCAAGTTTTTGGTTTTTTATTTTTATCTTTTACAAAAAAAATTTTTTTTTCACAAAATTCGGTAAAAACTTACCTTTTCATGTCCCGAACACACTGTCATTTTTTTGATTTAAAATATTTATTTTTTCACCTTATTTTGACTTAATATCGAAAAGGCACCCTAATTTTCAATCGAAAATTCTCACGTCAAAATATCTGCTTTTTTAAAAAAGTCGGTGGGCTGTTCGTTCGTTGAAATCTCTACTTTCTGATGGTGTAAAAAAAATATACATTACTATGGTAAACGTTCTCAAAAAATGCAAAGAAACGAAAAAACTCGAATCCGAATTTTTTTTTTTTAATCATTATACAATTTTGAGCTATTTTTTAAAATTTATAGTTTAAATACTCGAAAAACGTAAGATTCCATGTTACATTGATAAACAAAAAATTGCAAGTCGAAATATACTACTATAATTAACAACCAAATAAGTTAATAAAGTTAATATTTAATAAGACATCTATAATATTTTGCATTTTTTGAGAACATTTACCATAGTAATTTATATTTTTTTTACACCATCAGAAAGTAGAGATTTTAACGAAACGCCCACCGACTTTTTTAAAAAAGCAGATATTTTGACGTGAGAATTTTCGATTGAAAATTAGGGTGCTTTTTTGATATTAAGTCAGAATAAGGTGAAAAAATAAATATTTTTAAATCAAAAAAATTACAGTGTGTTTGGGACATAAAAAGGTAAGTTTTCACCAAATTTCGTGAAAAAAATTTTTTTTTGTAAAAGAAAAATAAAAAACCAATAACTTGGTTATTTGAATTTTTCACATACATTATGAGGTTTTGTGAAAAAAGTGTAAATACAAAAGTTGTAGATATTTTTATTACTTACCTACAACTTTGCCATTTAACGTTTTTTATAGGACTTGTATAGTTTTGCCGGAAATCGAGATAAATCGTTTTCTACCCTTAAAAACTCATCCCCTTCCACTTCCCGACCTCGGATCGCCCGGAAATTATTTTTCCTTTAATTTTTGTTATATTCTCTTCCTTTTCCAATGGGTTTTATCCTACTATTATTTTTTTTTTGGTTTCAAAAATTATCGACCCTGGTCTAAATGCATAACAAATAATTACATATTTATGTTGTTTAAATACCTAAAATAAGTGACGTAAAAACTAAAAACCGGTCATAAATATTGTTTCAACGAACTGCGCTTTCTTTCTAGTGTCTATTGTGTGAATGGAAAGACCAATATTTTTGCTCACAAAGTAGCTTCCTCGTACTATTAGCATTATTACTTCTGTGCTATTAGCTACTAACAATTGTATCAGCCATTCATGCTTCTTACGCTTTGCCCACTAAGTTAGATCAAGTAAAACTATTACATTACTAAAATATATTGTTAAGGTAAATTTACGCCATTCCAGTTAAGATGATGGATGGGTCTTGATAATTAAGGAAACCATTACATTGAATGGCACACTGGGTGGCACCGCTAGACTGGTCATGGGAAATCCCATGTAAATATTGGCTCCCCTGTTAACTTTCTCTCGTTCACCAAATTTTATCATTTTTTTATCGGCCAGTTAAAAGTTATTTAGAAAAAACTCTGGGTTGGTATTTATCAAAAAAGCGTACACGAATTAAAATAAGAGAAAACCTTAACCATATTTGCGTAAAACCGGCTTATCGCATGTTAAAAGGTTATTAAAAATGCAAAGCATTGGCGTTGGACGTTAGCTCAATAGAATAACAAAAATTAATTTTTTTATTTTATCTTAACAGTTTTATCAAAATTACAATAGAAACAAAAAACGTTTAACAAATCTAATATTTGGTCATATATCCCTGTTTTTCTATTACTTGAGCCAGTCTATTCGGAATTGACCGAATTGATACAATATTTGGATCAAGCTCTTCCCAGCACGCGTGTATTATTTCCCATAAAACTTCTGAATTTTGTGGCCTAAAATTTTGATTATATATTTATTTTACGATTATACCTCAAATATTTTCAATTGGATTGATATCGGGACTATAAGCGACCCAAGGCAGCATTTCCACATTATGGGTTTGAAACCAGTGGGTTACAGCATTGGCAGTGTGGACTGGACAGTTATCTTGTTGAAATATGAAAGTATTATTGGGATATATTTGCTCAACAATGTTTTCTAAAGTGTTAATGTAATTTCCGGCATTAAATCTTCCGTCTATTCGCCAGCAAACACCAGGTCCATGAACACTTATCCAGCCTCATACATTTACAGAGAAACGCCCATGTCTAGAAGTGAGAGGGTTGGGTAGTTTATATCGCTCTTCAAACCTGGTATTGTTTGGACGGTACACACGAATTTGTCCGTTATAAATCGACTGGAACATCTTCTCATCAGTAAAAATGACCCTGTTCCAAAATTGAGGATCTTTCTGTTCTTTGGTAAGAAACATTTTTTCGCAGCTGGGCGACATTTTAGTTCAGATTCCTTAACTCTTCTGCTGGATGGGTCGGGAGGCAGAAAATGCTGTATCAATAACAGCATCCCTTGCAGTTGCAAAAGGATTATTTCTTAAATATCCCCAAAAAGCAGCATCCTGTTCAGGGTTGGAACGTTTGGGACGACCTGAACCAATTTTCCTCTTTAGGGATTCTTTTTATTCCCAGCGTTGCTTAATTTTCAATTTAGTTTTTTATTTCTATTATATAACCGCGCTACAGCACGGATTGACCATCCTTCTTCAATTCTTGATACAATTTGAGCCTTTTCAACTTCAGACACCTAACGAGGCATTTTTATGTTCTTCGTTCAAAGTTTATTAAACGTTACCACCATGCAGTTTCAAAATTAATTACACCGACGCCAATGCTTTGCATTTTTGATAATCTATGACGATGATAACCTCCAATAAACAATCATTTAGACAAGCCCGTTTTACGCAAATATGACAAAACTTACCTCTCATTCTAATTCTTGTACGCTTTTTTTATGAATACAACTGTATATTTATCAGAGCCGTATTTAATTTTTAAGAATTTTACGCAGTTTGGCTTATTAGAAAGTTTTAAAATTTAGTGTTCGAGTCAATCATACAAGAATCTTCAAAAAAGTCCAATACAATTTTCATGTAAAATTAATAAGGGAGCCGATATTTGAAGGTAGCAAAATTTCCATAGGATTTCTCATGACCAGTAAGTATTTTTTAAATTCAAAATATGTCTGCATCATACAGTCATAATTTAAATGCCTAGCTTATTTTACTAACATTTATTTTCTTTATTTTTCGCCACGCTGCAGCATGTGCAACAAGTAAGTTTTTTTTTTAATTTCATTTATTATCAAGGGCGGTCAAACGCAAAAGGATCCAAGCAGTCCAAAGTTTTAACTATGAACATTTTGTAGGTATAACTTATTTTCATCCCTCTATTAAGAACCGCCGAACAAATATTGGATACAATTCGGACTGTTGTTTGAGCTACTATGTAGATGGCCCTATAGCCAAGAAAGATCCAAGTGAACCAGGAAAAGCCTAAAAAGTTGTACGAAGTTTAAATACATTTCATTATAATGAAATGAATGTTTAACTTAATATAAAAATGCTGCTTGGACCCCCTGCTTCTGATCATCTCAGGTTATTAGCGCTTATGGTCAGAAAACATAAATTAACGTGTATACGGCAAAACTGTTGTTTAATAAATTTAATTTTTTTATTGCATTGAAGCTTCTAAGGAAATTTTTAATTTATGTTTTTAACCTTTCAAAGCTGGAAGTTTGGTGACCTGTATTTACAATTTAGGGTAAAAATAGTTACATTGCCAATTTGCCGCCTTGAATAAACTGCAGTGGTGAAGAATTCAAACTTAACATTCCTAATATGTAATAAGCTAAGAAACTACTAGGGACAAATCCTCAGCTTACTCAACCTGTATTTCCAAGGCAAAATTGCCAAAATTTATTTATTTATCGCGTGAGTGCGATTTATATGGATCATAAACTTCAATACTTTTAAACAAATTGACTACCATTGCAGTAATTAAAAGCGCTTTAGGACTGTTGTCATGTAAAGTATTTTTCACCCTAAATGGTATCGACTTACAATCAACAAGCAAATACACTACAGGGTAGGACTTTAGATATTTAATTCGTTATAATATATTATTTAATGACATGAAATATCCTAAATAAATAATACATATCAGTTAAATATTACCTGATATAATCCGACCCTGACCGACAGTTTATTTGTATTTTTTTGGCCGAGCTCTTGCAAAACGTCCCAGGTAGTTGAACGGAGTCAACCATTTATTGTGAAAAATACTTTACGGCTTTGTATCTTGCAGCAGGCCCTCGACATCGTCAAGCATTCGAAGGTGGGCAACCTCCTCGGCGACGAGAGGCGTAAGAGCGCCAAGACGTCGCGCAGAGGCTCCAGGGAGTCGCTCGAGATGTCTTTTGATGGAGACGAGGTAGGTGGTAGGCCAGATTTTTCCGCTTAGTTTGGTGATAATTTGTAAAAAAATTGACAGAATTATTAGAAGATTTTTAGTTAGTTAGTCCTTGGTCCATTCTTCCGGCAGAGTGGGAGGAGTACGATCGCTCACCACACTCCCTTCATCGAGTATAACTTGGCCTGGAGCTAAAAATTTTACATCTAATTTTTTGTTTTACCCTCGAAGGTAATACCACTCCAAAAAACTAAATTTAATTATTAAAGTCTGTCAAATTTTTACAAATATATATATATATATAACATTACTGACTGCTGGCTGCTTGACCTGTTTGTATTGTGTTGTAAACGAATTCGTACGAGATAGTTGGGGTTCTTTTAAAGTAAGCTATTAAAAGCTGAACACCGAATAAGGCGGAAATGAAACGGGAAAAAATATAATATGTTTTCTTTTGGACTGGAATCTGCGTGATATCGCACCAAACTAAGGGTTATTATGTATGCAGAGTCTTCTAAATCGACCAAGAAAGCCTCCAGTCCAATTTTGAATTTTTCCTGTCAATCAATCCTAACAAACAGGTCTTTGCTATACTGCTTCTTATGGTTTATTTTAGTAGCATTTAGATGACACTTCACTTACACACACTTCATGTATCTTAGACATTTTATCAACTCCATGTACCACCGTTGCGGCCACAAAAAGGTTCCTCCTAACTCGCATTCTAAGCTTCTATCAAGCGGTTTGATTATAATAATGTCGCTTAGATTGTAATTTAGATGGGCGCTTTTTTTGACCGAACTCGAACGAACCCTGTTTATTTTCTACTACTTTAATTTTTAGGTTATAAAAGCTTGTATCTAATAATTTTAAAATAATAAATGTGTTCATTTAGGGTAGGTTAGCAAACTAAAAAGTACTAACATTTTGTAAGGATACTGGATAGGGGTTTAGTCTGGCTAGAGTAACATAACTTCATGTTGTAACCATTATTGTTAATGCTAGATAGTGTTTTCACGTCTTTTTCGAAAATATCGATATTGCTTTAAAGGAAAGGTAAATCCTAAAACAAATAATATTTTTAAAATAATTCATAGTTCTTGTTAAAGTTTAGTCGAGATTATGAGTAAACCTAGTTTACATCTTAACCACAGAACCTAAAAAATAAGGAGGCGTAATAGGCCATACAAATGGCTCAGGACACCTGCGTTTGACAGGTCGGCCATGTTTTCTGGAGGGCACACAGATCTATACCTATATTGTTTTAAAAATTTGTTCCTTTATCACAACAAAAATAACAATAAATTAAATAAATAGAGGAATAAGTTCACAGAAAGTATACAAAATGAACGATTTTGATGTTGATATAGTTTCAAATCGTTGCCAACTTTTTTCTAATAGAAAAAATTATTTCACCAAAAATTGGTCTCATGGGGGAATAAGCAGTCTGCTTATTTTTTCCGTTCTGTAGTTTAAGATGACAGATAACGAAGTGTTTCGTTTTTCATTTTTCTAACGGAACCCAAGTAACGGGTGCACATCATCAAAAGTTTAATCAAAAGAGACGTGAATTAAAAAATAACTGTCATAGGGATACGCCTCTTCCCCTTTACAACCCATTTATTTTTGACAGACTAATCCAGCCAGAACGCCGGACACCGAGAAAAGCGGCCTGAAAACCAAATTGTTTAACGCATTGGGGATAAACTCACCCGTTAGCAAGCCCAGCTCGTAGATGCTGTTGCAAAATCGGACATAACGCTATTTATCTCTATCCCCCTAGCTCGGTTAATTTTTAGTTGATGAATATAGGCTATGAATAGGCTTCGAAAGTTTAACTTCTAGAATTATCATTAGGCATATCGAAAGATCAAAAAAAAAAATAAGTCCTCAAAGTAAGCCTTGAAAATAGCTTCGCAATTAATTACTGAGTTTTAAGGAGTGAGTGAAACAGAATACATGCCTATATATTAAAACTAACCTCAAAATGTTTAGTGACATGGGGTGGCCACTAGGGCTGGGCAAAAATTCGATATATCAAATAACGATATTTAAAAAATAAAATATCAATAATATTGATATTTATCGATATAGTACTATATCGATATTCGATTGGAATTTCAATATCGTCCTTATAACACAAGGACCAATATTTAATTCAATTTTTTTTCTTCATGTTTTCATAATTAGAGTCTCCCCTTGAAGTGAAGGTACGGAGTTTTACAGGGCACATAAGAAAATATTGATATATTTACAGGGTTCGGAGGATATATATCAGGCGATCGTGATATATATCATGATATTTATAGTTTGATATATATCACGATATATTCAATATTTAAATTTTTTAAAATTTTGATTTTTCAGAATATATCAATCGACAAATCAAACAAAAAAAAAAGTTTTTATGTTTTTAAATACTATTAAGGGTGGGTCCGTTTTGAAAATATGTTCAGCTTTATTTTTTCTATTGGATATCTTATAATTATTAACCTTTATGATTTATCTGTTTAGTCATTACTCATTAGTTTAGGTCATGTTTTTTAAAGTCAGTTTACTTTAATAAGTATCCTACAAAAATATTTAGTTTTAAATATAAAAAGTATGTTTTTCATCGAAATAGTTGTCCTTTCAATAAAAAGAAATATCTTGAAATGATTTATATCCTTTGATATGATACTTTCGAAAATATCATGATATTTTCAAACCCTGTATATTTATAATAATATAATATTTTTATGTTTTATCGATAATATACAGTGTCACCAGTAAAGTCCGCATCATATGGGATTTTTTTTTATTAATAGCTTTATTCAAAATTTGACTTTGGCATCAAGTTCTGCTTCGATCCAGATGAAAATTAGGCAAAAAAATAGTAGTCACGTGATTCGCATTATCCGAGGGGGAAATCACTGAGGTATTTTAGTGTACCAAGTAAGACATTGCAGGGGCATTTCGAGGTATTTTGGGGAATTTAGAGGTATTTCGTCGAATTTCAAGGTATTTCGAGGCACAAACTTATTTTTTATAATATTTAATAATATCTTCTACAATTTGGCAACGTTGTGTAAATGTAATCGGCCGAATTTTGCTGGGAATTTCAAGAGCGCTTTGGGGAATTGCGGGGAACTTTTGGGGAATTAAAGGAATTTCCAAGGTATAAAAATTTCGAGTATTTTGGGGAATTTCAAGAAATTTTGGGTAATATCGGGGATTTTTTTCTGAAAGGGGAATTTCAGTGTACAAATTTTTTTAGTGATTTCCCCCTCGGCATTATCTGTCAAATTTTAATTTTTTCCAAAAAATAATTCAAAAGAGGGGTTATTTCTGAAAATATCGAAAAAAGTTATTAGAAAAAGTTTTTTTAAATGCAGTTTCTAACCTACATGAAAAATTTCAGCTGCATAAGATAATTTTGATTTTTCACCTATATTTTCTAAATTGCACCACTTTTGCAAAACAAGACTCAACGCAACCTACATAAAACTTCTTAGTTTTGACAATGCTTTATTTCAGATACATTTTCTTTAAATTAGCGTCATATTAAATGTGTGTTTTTCTACAAAATCAAAATTGGACTATTAAAATTTGGTCGCATGTGATGCAAAGTTTATTTGTTTTTGAATAAAGGTAGATATTAATAAAAAAAAATCCGATATGGCGGACTTTACTGGTGACACGGTATATTATCGATATATTGAATAACGATATTTAAAAAATAAAATATCGATATATCGATATTTTTTAATATCGATATTCGATATTGGAATTTCAATATCAGACCCCCACCTGGATTCGTTAGCGAAATAGAATGGTTCCTAGTAAATATTGTGTCATTCGCTCCTATAAAATCGAGAAGAGAAAATATTGGTAATTTACTACTTGCCCATGTAACAAAGATTACCAGAGGCTCTGACGTCGTTTGGTGATTGAAATTTTATTCGTAACCATGGAAAGACAATAAAAATTACCAACTGTTTTTATAGTTGTTATTTTCTCATCACGTGACGTCACAGTCTCTTAAAGTTAATGTTTATATTTGTATCATAACGACATGCCTACGGTGTTGCAAGGCCAGCTTTGGGGACGATTTTTTTAAATTTTACGTTGTGTCATTGTCTATCAATAAAGGACAATCCATTTCGACATTATTCGATTTAATTTAAATCGGCAGTGTCGACCTATTTTGTTCTCTGTGGTATAGAAATAGTTCTAATGCCTCCTGAATTTTAGCCACTCAAATTCGGAAACCTTGTTTTCATTTTTTGGAAAGGAAAAGGATGTTACACCGAGATAGGCGAATGAAAGATGAGACTAATTCTGAGAGTTCAATTTTCGAAGATTTTATTAGAACGACCAGGTTTTGGGAGGATTAACTATAGATTACGTTCATAAAGTGCAAACTCTCCCAGGCACTTTTTAAAAATAGTTGAATTGATTTCAACAATTCAATGACAAAAAAAATCTAAACTTAATTTATACGAGAAATTTTATAATTAACTTGACCAGAGATGGATAGTTCGTGCTAGTTCATTAAAAATAATGAATAAGACCATCTCTATTGACGACAACTTCCTCAATGATTTTTTTTAAATAGGCGAAGCAGCGTAAATCTCCTAATATTTAGTCGACTACTTCTTGAAATCCTGGTCGTTTCTAACCACATTTTCAACGAATCTTTAAAAACGGTTTGCCCACAAAGCACAAACTTACTTCTTTGAAGATACTGTTACTAAACTAATCCTATCTTTAAAGAAAGTTAAGATATGGCTTGTACTTTTATGAAATCTCTTAAATACCCTTATAGAAATGTAGGTTTGTTATATTAGTTAACTTTCCAAATTGAATGGTATACTTAATATAAAAAAGTTCATTGTATTCTAATTGGTATCTTAACCAATATATAGAAAAGTAGGTGTTAATGACATCTGAGTTTTGGAAAAACAATTAATAAGCCTACATTTCCTTCTCATTTTAAATTTAGTTAAGTATGGCAGGTTTATGCATTTCTTTTAAAATATGGTCAATTAATAATTTTAAATAAATAATTTATTTGATACCGAGTGCACCACGATAATTGGTATAAATTACTGAAAACTCAGGACTACATAATGTTTCTCCAACCCGTTTATGCTGCTGATAGATACGAAAACCACAATTAACATTTTTCTAAAGTTCTCTACAGCAAAAAGCAAATTGCGTTTTACAAGTAGAGGCTTTTTTTTAGCTAGGACAGGATGAAGACAGTTTATTCCTTCTGATCCTAATTAAGATATTTATATAGATGGTGGTAAATTCACCGTCACATAAACGCGGTTGACCTACCACTAAGTTAATTCTGCCAAATCGCCATGCTGAACCACGTCGAGGTGCTTTTAGTTTACTACATGGTAGGTTAATGGCGTTTATGATACTTTTCGCCCATCGATATGCATAAACCAAAATGTTTGCTGGTGATTTTATGTGATAAATATGATGACAACCCGGTGACTACAGCTTTTGCTTATTGCATTTTAGCATTATTTCACAAGCTAAAACGATTTCGACAAAAGGAATTTTAAGGTTTTTCTAGTGAATTTTTATTTTAAAAACATTCCACCTTTTAAAATGCAAGTTTCGATAAAGGAGTTATTTTTAACGTTGTGCAATTCATTGTTTTGAATTTTTTTCTCCCTTTTGGCTTGTTATTTCATTTTTACAAACAGATACTTACATTACGACGATAGGAATAATTCCATATGTGCAACATGCTAGGGCCAATGGATGTGCTAAGAATATACAAAATTATGCTCTTAAAAGTTTTTTTTAATTAACTCTAATGTATGTTTTTTTTTAATTAATAAGGCCTATAACAAAATTGGCTATAGCTTAAAATAAAATGTAAAGGGGTACTAATAGGCTACAACGAGTTAGAATGTCAAGTTTTACTTAACCATGGGTTGTTTTTACCAATTGTTTGTAGCCTATCTCTCTACGGGCCAAGCATTCACGATACAATACCATAGACCTAATGGAAACTACAGGTATGGAAATGCGTTGTCCGTCTATATCGTAGTAATAAGTAACACAGTAAAAATATTAAGAATCGCAAAACAAACAGTAATATCTGGTCGTTTTCCTGGTATCACTCCCCTCCTGCTTCGATTGAATTATCAATTACGTATGAAAAAATTAATATTTATTTAATAATAATTGAATCGAAGCGGGAGGCGTGATGTCAGGGTGCAACATAATCTACATATTTCTTTTGCTTAGCGACACTTCATATATGTACTTTTCAAACTTTTTGCTAGGGTACCTATGGGCGGACAAAATATTTCCATACCTGCATTAGACCTCTGACAATACGAATAAGTTTGCAACCTTATGACATCATTTATTTAGTAGTATTTTCTACGTGAAGTACTGAAAATGAGCCCTGACAACCTAAAAATTGAAATACCGGAAAGACACGATTTGTCTACGAGGATAAGTAACTAGGGATATGGTTATAAAATTGACTTGATTACTGGGCATAATTAGCGGTAAATCTTACACTAAATAATTAAAAGATGCATTTTAACGTAGATATTTAAAATAACGTATTCCTTTACTGTATCTAACGATTAGGAACTTTTCAATGTACCTATTTTGATTAAACATTTTTTTGCCGATATTGGTTTTGTGAAAAGTAATTATCGCAACTGTAGGCCAAAATAAAAAGTGTTCTTGTTTCCATTGGTGGATCCACTAAATAATCCATCAAGGTTTAAGACCTAGGTGGCTCGACTGATGGAAACACAACTCTACTAATTGTAGATAAAAGTATTTTTCTGATTTAAATAAGTGATTATATATTTTTAGTATTATTTATTATTTTTTTTATGATGCGCAATCTTTACTATAGTGTTTTATTTGTTGAAGCAGGGGTTCAGTCTGTATGTATATTTTCTCACACGCTTTTTTAAACAGCACATTTTTACAATGAGGATTTAAAAGTAATTATTTTTATAGGGTATTTTATATTCCATTGTGAAAAATCAGGTCGCTACACCATACTGTTTATGGATTAGGTAGCCTGGTTACCGAAGTAATACAACAATCACGTGTATGGTGACCAAAACATCAAATAATTTTTTTAGAATCTAGCACAGACAATATAGACCAGGGTTGAAGCTTTTGAAAATGGTAAAAGGTGAAAAAAAAATAATAGGATGAAACCCATTGGAAAAGGAACAGAATATAATAAAAATGAAAGGAAAAATAATTTACCGGGGATCCGAGGTCGGGAAGTGGAAAGGGGTGAGTTTTTAAGGGGAGAAAACGATTTATCTGGATTTCCGACAAAACTACATTCTATGGAAAAACGTTAAATGGCAAAGTTGTAGGTAATAAAAAGATCTACAACTTTTGTATTTACACTTTTTTCACATAACCTTAAAATTTATGTGAAAAATTCAAATAACCAAGTCGAACCAATCGAAAATTCTCACGTCAAAATATATGTGCTTTTTTAAAAAAGTCGGTGGGCTTTTTGTTCGTTGAAATTTCTACTTTCTGATGGTGTAAAAAAATATACATTACTATGGTAAATGTTCTCAAAAATGCAAAGAAACGAAAAAAACTCTTATTTAACTTAAATTATTAACTTATTTGGTTGTTAATTATAGTAGTATATTTCGACTTGCAATTTTTTGTTTATCAATGTAATATGGAATCTTACGTTTTTCAAGTAATTAAAGTATAAATTTTAATAAATACCTCAAAATTGTACATAATGATTAATTCGAGTTTTTTTCGTTTCTTTGCTTTTTTTGAGAACATTTACCATAGTAATGTATATTTTTTTTACGCCATCAGAAAGTAGAGATTTCAACGAACAAAAAGCCCACAGACTTTTTTAAAAAAGCAGATATTTTGACGTGAGAATTTTCGATTGAAAATTAGGGTGCTTTTTCGATATTAAGTCAAAATAAGGTGAAAAAATAAATATTTTAAATCAAAAAAAAGTGTGTTTGGGACATAAAATGGTAAGGTTTCACCAAATTTCGTGAAAAAAAAATTTTTTTGTAAAAGATAAAAATAAAACCAAAAACTTGGTTGTTTGAATTATTCACATAAATTTTAAAAATATGTGAAAAAAGTGTAAATGTAGATCTTTTTATTACCTACAACTTTGCCATTTAACGTTTTTCCATAGGACTTGTAGTTTTGCCGGAAATCGAGATAAATCGTTTTCTACTCTTAAAAACTCACCCCCCTTCCACTTCCCGACCTTGGATCGCCAGTAAATTATTTTTCCTTTTATTTTTATTATATTCTCTTCCTTTTCCAATGGGTTTCATCCTACTATTATTTTTTTTTGTTTCAAAAATTATCGACCCTGGTCTAATAGGTATTGGTAAAGCTGAGTAATGGAAAATAAAATCATCCCTCAGTATGACTATGATGTCGTACGTAAACTATGTCTTCCCGGTAAACGTTTATTATTTATGCTTATTAGTTGTTTTTTTTACTTTTTAGTGCAATTTTTTATTTATATAAAATTTTATTTAACTTAAGTAGTTGTAACTTTTATGTACATTAAACAAAATGTGTATACTACCGTTTGACAGATTTGTTTATATAAAAATTATAATAAATAAGTTTTATCGAGTGGTTTTTTTTTATTTTCCGTCCTTTACTGTTGCATGCGTTTTTCGTATCTTTGCCGATATTCCGAAAATTTATGGAGTTGATAACTTGTGGACTGCACATTTTTCTCACATAATTTTTTATTTTGCTATATATTAAAATTGGCTGCTATGTATGTATAGGTACTGTCTTATATCGTTCGTGCTCTGTGCAGTGCATCAAAACGTTTTTTCCCTACTGGCTTTTCACATCTAGTTATTCATGTATAACCTTCTTGCCCTCAGGTGAAAAGAATTTAATTTTTTGATATTACTTAATTAAAATTAAATTTCGTCCTCCATCAATTTCTGTGTTTACTATTGCCCATCTTTGGAGATGAAGAATTTTTTTTTCTCCAAAACCCATAAAAAATTATAGATAGCAAGATTTGGAATGTCACACAATTTTTCTATAAACCTATAATGTTTCTGGGGGTATTGGAAAAAGATATTTTTATTATCTCCAAAGTACACGCAGAGATTGATAGTAACTATTTTTAAGATTTTTATTTTAAAACAAAATTTTAGTAGACACGTTTTTGATCAGAGTATTAAATAAAAATTAGGGTCCTTATAGGAGAAACACTGGTAGTACTTTTTTTTATTGAACTTTTCCGAACTTTGGAGTACATTACAGGAAATATACATAATAAATTACAATAAATTGTAAAGTTTATTGTATAATTATGTCAAAATTAGTAAAATCGTTAAATTACCTATATGAGTTAAAAAAAAACTATTTATTTAAAAAAATTATGATTATTATCCTTTTAGAACTGGATATTCTTTTAATAGATTTATATTTGTTTGGTAGATAATTAGAAATAACTCCATTGTACAAATGACATTTTTTATGTATAATGCTGTTAATGTTGACAACAGTAACAAATGATGTTTACAATCCTTAGATCTGTGAATGCTTGCGACACCGTAACTACGATATTTTTAAAGACAAATATACAGTACTGGGACAAGGGGAAATACACACAAATTAGTTCAAAATTATTTAAGCTATCGTAAACAGTTTGTTCAAATTGGGGAAAAAAGATGTGGATCAATATTAGGTCCAGTACCTACTATTCCTAATTTATATTAATTTATTCAGTTTCAAATTTTAACTTAAAAGGTCTTTGTAGATGATAAAACAATTATTTATTTTGCTGAAACTTTCGCAGAAATGTATTTTGATATTACTGATTATCTACAAAAATACTTCTTTCTTGGCTTTATTAAATAAGTTTACGTTAATTTTTACGCAATAAAATAAATTATATGGTTTACCTACCCCTTAAAATTTAATAATTCATATTCAAAAACGACAAAATTTTTAGGATTAGTTTTAGACGAGAATTTAAATTGAAAAAGCCATATCCAAATATTATTAACTTGATACCTTCATTGGTATCTGTACAGAGCTAGATAACATTCCTGTGAAATACTTGAAAAATATATATTTTCATTAATTTATTCAAATCTGATCTGATTGTTTATCAAATTTAATACCATTACAAAAATTGCAATTTAAAGTTATTAAATGGGTATTCTTATTCACTCCACTACCTATTTAAAAAAAAAACGACAATATATAAATTATACATTTATACCAGTAAAAAATATTTTCGGAAAAAATCGCTTTAAGGTGGGAGTATCAACATGCTTGCCAACCTATAACCTATTTCGCGTAGATTTATTTATGTTTTCTAGCTTTTCTACAAAATTTAAAGAAAATCAGTATCGACTTGATATTCTATAGGTAATAAATGACATATTTAATAAATATCAAGGAATTTCATAAGTTATTTAAGGAGAATTGTATATCGAAAAATATCGGTTAAGATTTTTTTTAACATTATTATGTCATTGTCACTCATTGTTCTTTCACTATACATTTCTCCCAAAATTAGCAATGAAATAAATGGATATTTTTGTAATATATCAGATACTACCTAAATAATGTACCGACGATATTGATTTTCTTTAAATTAGATTAAAAAAGTTATTAAAATAATAAACTCAAAAAATCAACGCGAAATAGGTTATAGGTTAAGGTTGAATTCTCAACGTCATTCAATCTATTGCCAACCTATAACCTATTTCGCGTTGATTTTTTGAGTTTATTATTTTAATAACTAACATTTAAAGAAAATCAATATCGTCGGTACATTATTTAGGTAGTATCTGATATATTACAAAAATATCAATTTATTTCATTGCTAATTTTGGGAGAATTGTATAGTGAAAGAACAATGAGTGACAATGACATAATAATGTTAAAAAAAATCTTACCCGATATTTTTCGCTATACAATTCTCCTAAAATAAGTTATTAAATTCCTTGATATTTATTAAATATGTCAATTATTACCTATAGAATATCATTTCGATACTGATTTTCTATAAATTTTGTATAAAAGCTAGAAAACTTAAATAAATCTACGCGAAATAGGTTATAGGTTGGCAAGCATGTTGATGCTCCCACCTTAATATGAAAAAAAAGAATAATGAAAAATAACAATCTTCCAAAAAAATATCATTAAAATCAAAAGAATTTATTAAATTTAATTATTTATATAGGTACTATTTTTTTTAATCGATTTTTGTTAATCAATTAAATTGGATCATTTTCCATATAATGAACTGTATAGAAGTCAGTTTGGAATAAAGGCATTAAAAAATAGTAATGCCAGTCAGTAAGTAGACCTTTTGAAAAAGCACCAATGCTATATCAAGCAAACTAAGCCGAAAATCATAATAAGGGGGTCACAAACCAAAGGTGTCCAAGTAGGAAATTAAAATCATTAAATAAATTTATCGTAACTCCAGAACTGCTGAACACACTTTAATCACAATAGGGTTGTGGTTTTGGTATATTGTGCCAAAAAAAAACAATATTTCACAATTAATAAAATCGCCTAAAGTGGGAACCAATAAGAGAGAGAGATCAAACAAAAGTGCATTTTTAAAAGTGTAATAAAATTATTTAAGGATTTCTTGCAAGTAGATTCGAACAGATACTTTTAAAACTTCTCGAATACTGTTTGCAACCCTTGCGTTCCGACTGGCCCCCTCCTATGTTAATATACTTTTATATATCTCTTTTCAGATGAAAACTTCTGCAAGACGATTTCCGTAAATTAGCACTATTTGTATTTCTAGCGATAATTATTTTTAAGTTTGGTTCAGACCAAATCCATAACTTTTCGGCAGCAGTGGCAAAAAATATAAAAATCATCAGACATATTATCAAAAGCAAAGATAGTTACAACTCTGACAACGGATAAATGTTATAGTGTGTCCCTGTCTTAAAAGGTTTGCAGAAAATAAAGCAAATTTATTGTAAAATTTTATAATCGTATTTTAATAACAATGCAGTGGTTGAGTTGCCCTGATGATGACCCAGACCTGCGATCGAAACGTGGGCTATTGATAAAGTCAATTTAGGCGAGAGCCTAATATAGCAAGAAAAATATTTTTCGGCAATTTTTTTTTTCATAAAACACTTCCAAAAATAAATCGTCAACCTTAATCGGACACACTATACTATTTACCCAGTTTAGATTAAATTTAGGATTACCGGCAAAGCTCAAGAACGTTATGGGGTTGGTTGACTGCACAAATAAAGACAGATCAAACTATATAGGTGTGGGAACTGGGGATCAAATGTCAGGCGTTGGTGTGAAAAACTGCCTGCGCAGCCTGGTCGTATAATAACCTAAACTTGTGGGCTCATCTTAGAATAAAAACGAGCAACTGCCAGCTTGCAATAATAACGAGCAAGGGCGTAGTCGACTCTCCTTGTATCGTGCGCTTTGCTTAAAATTGCCAGTGCACGAAAGAGTTCTTATGAGCTAGGTCTAGGAACGCATTTCTCTATTTGATCAGTATTTCATTTCATTTTCGGTTTATCCATTAGGTTTACTGTGGTATAAACCTATATCTATCAATAGTAGACTTATTTCTTTTCTAAATTTTGAATCTTGATTTTTTAATTTTTTCAGAACGACTTGCAAAGAGGAAAATAAGTATGGTGGCAGGTGATTTTTCGTTTATTACCTTATTGTTTAATAGGGGTACTAATTTTTTTCACATATTTGGTAGCTGTGAATCTTATTATCTGGTTTAATAATTACATAGATCTATGATATCTGAATAGGTGATCTGCAAATAGCAGTTACTAATAAATGAGAAATTTTCTGTGGTCCATATTTACGTATACCAAAGGCGGGTGCTCAAGGTAATAATTTTGACTGCTTCAGCAAAAATGAACGTATAAAAACTCGTGTGTTCGAAACTAATTCAATATAAACAGCAAGTGCCATTTTTGAAATATTTTTTCAGCACAATACAATAGATTTTTTTGACAAACATATAAAATGAAACGTGCATGAGAGCAAGCCGCTTTCATGTTCAGCGCCGTCAAGAATAATTTGTTGGGTTGAATCCCGAATGTTATTACTTTTATAGAAATATACGTTCTTTACATTTTTCAAAAACTGCTATTTTCAGATCTCGACCGAATTTACCAAGGAAAGTGCAATATAATATAAGTTAGCACAAGAAATAACATTCTACCAAAACGTGACCTTTAAAAAATGTAATAGATAATGTTAACGATTTTCAGATGAAAAAAACTTTCAAATTAACAATTTTGTTACAGATTACTCTACGGTGGCGTAACAAAACCTGAGTGCCCCCTCCGCAAACGTTTTCAGGGGGCCCTTCTCTATAACGAATGGAAAATGATAATTCTTATTTTCTATTATCTATTAGGTTCAGGTTTATAAATTTTTGAATTCGTTAATCGTGTAATAATTTAATTGGGCTTAAACCCACATTATGTGTTAAGTACCTATACTATTAAAACAACAAACAAATCGAATTTATTTTATAATTCTAGGTAGACATAACGCGTAGTTATAAAGTCATTATACGTAATATTCCCGCAAACATGATGCAAAATCGAAATTTTAAAACACCACTTATAATGTTGCTTACCATGTATGGTAGTAACGGGGGTAGCAGAGATCGAGCCTCATAGAATCCGGAAGACAGAAAACAGTAAAACACATGAACACTGAGGCTTAAAATTTGACTAGGAAAGTCAATGGACAAGTCTTTATTATATATCGTTTGTAAAGTCCGCGCTTTCACGTATAATAATTCTTCTTCACTTAACGAAGTTAAATTTTCAGGATATAAAGAAATTAAATTAATTATGAAATGAAATAGGTACCTATATGAGAAGCAAATTTTGAAGGGGTCGTCAATGTGCCCCCGCGGTGCGGGCGTTTTTGTTACGTCACTGTTACTCTATAATAAAACAGCATATTATGTGAATGAAGCGTAAAACATGCTTTATATTGCGTTTTGAGTAAAAATAACCGTGTTTAAAAAAATAATTATTTAAAAGATCTCAATATTGTTTTAAATTAAGTAATCATTATACAGTGTATAATAATTTGCTATATTAAGTCTAATAGTACATATAGGCAGGGAAACTAATATTGGGTACCTAAGCATTCCATGCTAAGTGAATAAGTATGAGTCTTCACTATGTAAATCGACAACATTGAATACCTATCTATGGTATCCGGTCTTTGTTAAATGTATTATGAATAAATAGGCTTATTTCTTATGCAAATGTCCACCCAAAATTTGTTTGGCCACACGTGTCTATACAGGGTTAGGAAAAATTACCAGAACGGTCGGTTATTTCAAAATATACAGGGGTTATCAAAAAACGTCTTATATAAAAAATGTGGGGCTGTTAAAAATCTACATATCGGTGATAAATTGAAATATACAGGGTCGCCCACAAAGTTGTGGAGAATGATAGCTATATTTTTTTAAATGGAACACCCTGTATATTTTTACATTTTTAAATTCCACATAAAATTATAATTATTTTTTATTAAATGCACTATTAGTCTATACTTCATAGTTTCCGAGATATTGACTCTCGAAAAGTGACATTTTTGAACTTTGACAGCTTATAACTTTCTAACAGTACGTCTTAGAGCAAAACGGCTTACATGTCCCTATATTCAATTTTTATTATCTTCCCAAAAAATCAACTTCCAGTTAAACCGGAACAACTACATTTCCTGCTTTCGAGTTACATCCGGTTTAACCGAAAGTTGATTTTTTTTGGGAAGATAATAAAAATTGAAGATAGGGACATGTAAGCCGTTTTGCTCTAAGACGTACTGTTAAAAAGTTATAAGCTGTCAAAGTTTAAAAATGTCACTCTTCGAGAGTCAATATCTCGGAAAATATGAAGTATAGACTAATAGTGCATTTAATAAAAAATAATTATAATTTTATGTGGAATTTAAAAATGTAAAAATATACAGGGTGTCTCATTCTCCACAACTTTGTGGGCGACCCTGTATATTTCAATTTATCACCGATATGTAGATTTTTAACAGCCCTACATTTTTTATATAAGACGTTTTTTGATAACCCCTGTATATTTTGAAATAATCGACCGTTCTGGTAATTTTTCCTAACCCTGTATATTGTATTGGCATGTTCTCTTTCTTACAATATATATTTGTATGTTTTTAAGCTCCTTATTGTAACGACCCTATATATTCGTTGTGATTCTTATTGCTAGGTAATGAAGTAAATAAGGCATTTAAAAAAATCGGATATAGTCAAGAACTGAGTAATTTTAATATTCTAGTAGGAAAGATAATTAGAAATAAGCTTTCTGCTTAAAATATATTTTTGACTGCTCTACGGTAATAATCATTTTGTAAAATGTCAAAGTTACTTATAACACGTACAGCTTGATATAACTGCTTTGCCTATCAACTGAAATAAACTTGAATAAAACAAATTTATTAATGTGATGTTTTTTTTTTAAATAAATCTTACACTATTCGGTATTTATACTAAACTTTCATAAAAGGAGTCAAGATATGCATGTGCAGTAACTCCTTATCATATCGACAACCTTTTCCAAGTACTCTGGTGTATTGTGGTCTTTTTTTCTTCCCTCGTCTATGTGCAATTCATAACTTGGTCCATACTCAGTAAAATACTAAAAATTATAGCTTCCTAAAGTAATGGCGACTTAGCCCGGTATCTACCCGTTATTGGACGGTTTTAAAATAATTACCAGTGCAAGCTTAAGCTATATAGATTATTATGTATATCCAATACCCACCATACTTAAATCTGGAATATCATTGGCCAATTCTTGTTTCATGATTATTGATGAAAGATAAGTCCACAACCGAGCTGTATTTGCAAAATTATAACCTCCTAAAAGAAGAACATAAGTAAGTATTAAAAAATATTATATTTACCTGGCAGTACTTCGAAAACCCACTGTATTATAAACTATAAAATTGATTGCATTTCTGACATTTTAAAATACATTTGGGATCATGTGGATTTTCTAAGTATGCCCAGGATGGCAAGAAATCATCATTTTACCTCCTCCTAGAAAAAGCGTAGGTAAGTCACAGCCTAATATTGTTTTAATACACTTCCCAATTCCTTGTAAAGTTAAGTTGCAGTGCCCCAAAAGGTCGCCATTTAAGCCATCAGCGCCACATTGCACTACTAAAGCCTTTGGTTGAAAACTTTCAAAAACTCTATAAATTAAAATAAAACCTTTAAAAACTCATATTTTCTGCCAAAACAAATTTCTCCATAGAATAATTAATTGTTTTTATGTCTCAAAGTACATAATTGGTGACCCATTCGCCATTTCGTTTTTTGGAATGGCTAATGACGAATGAGTCACTAGTGTTTGTTCCAGTGTGCTCTTAACTGGGAACCCTTGTTTAGCAAGTACAAGCTACACTTCTGTCAAATTATCTGTAACAATTAACTTTACAAAAGTAGGTAAGTACTTACAGTGGAAATATTTTATTAAATGTGTCCACATAAAACTTGTCACTAACACCATCCTTTAAAGGTACATTCAAAGAGTAATATTGTCCCTTAGCTGTGCCTATATCATCTATAGTGCCTGTACTAGGAAAAAATCCTGGGGAATGTTTGTGAAATGACAGTGTTAAAATTCTATTACTATGTTCAAATGCGTTTTGTACACCATCACCTACAAAAAACACATAAGTAACTTGCATTTTTGACTATAAAAAGTAAGAGGCTAATATTCTGGGTGGGTAAAAACGAAGATGGAGATTGAAACTTTAAGCTACTTAATAAACATAGGTAGGTACTGTTGGTCTAATGAAAACTAGTTAGATAGATTTATTACAAAATAAATGTGTGTTTCAGGGAGAATCAGGTTCCGATTTTATCCTAACATAATGTATTACTGTTTCTTACCATGATGAATATCAAGATCCACATAGAGAATTTTGTCAAACTTTCTAGACAAGATTTGTATTGCTATTACAATGTCATTGACATAACAAAATCCTTCAGCAGAGTCTCTAAAAGCACAAATTTTCCAAAATCAAAAATAAAGATGGGTCCTTTTTCTTCGGCCACAAATCTGTGCAATGTGTCATAGTTTTACTATTACCAACCAAAATATTGACTTGAAGGAGTAAAATAACTCCTAAAAAAATTATTACCTCTGAGCATGATGCCATCCTCCAAACCAGTTAATAACAGTAAGGCATTTTTGTGCTGCCAACAATTTAGCAGCTGATATAGACCCTCCAGCAACGCATGTGGCAAAATCGAAAATATTGTTTAAAATTGGACAGTCATAGCCCAAGCCAAATTCAAGATGTTCCTCTAGAAATCAAATGTTAAAGCTATTTATACCTACTTTACTGTTCAGAGAAAAAGTAATTCAAATGTGTTGTCCAGTAAACTGCTAATACTAATTTTAGAGCTTTGTAAAACAGGCCCTAGATCTCATAACTACCTTGCAGTGATCCTAGTGGTTTAGAACAGCCCTTTCCTTTAAGTAGAAATAGTCTTTACATACCTTGAATATCGTCCAAGCTGGCATCAAAAGAGTTAACAGACTTAAGAAAATCAATGTAGCTAGATGAATGAAAGGATTTTAATTCATCTTCTGTGGCATCCTCGCTTTTTACAACAACCACATTTGTTTGTGAGAGTAGTTTATAACTTTCAATTAAATCTTGTACCATAGATGCCTGTAAAAGGAAAAATAAGTTTTGCAATTAATTTAGGTTGAAGGACCCCCAATTTTGTCCAATATATAAAAGTATATTATACTTTTCTAGAATGAAATCTGCTCTACAAGATTTAACCGACTTTAAATATTTACAGTAACACAAACCCTATTTTTCATCGACGGCAACTTGTTGCAATGTTCTACAAGATTACTGTTATAAATATATACTATTTTGCCTTCTAACATAATTTTCTTTTAATATAACTATACATTCGTGTTTCTAAAAAATCAAACCAAAAATAATGCAGAAAGTTAGGTTAGAAATAAATCAACAAATTTGACAGTAGTTGGAATTTGAAACTCTCTCGTTTTTGTAAAAGTTAGGATTCGACAAAATAAACAGAAACCGTTATAGTTCTAGCACAGAAGAGAAACAGGTTGATGTGATTTCCTCAAAACTTGCTCAAAACCATTGAATAAAGATTCTTTATTCTGTGCTCAAAACCAACGAAATAAGAATACAACTGAAAACCGTTGTCTGTGGGGTTTCAGCTTTAAAATGTCAATAAATGTCAAATGCGTTTTTAAACGCTTTGCCGCCTTTATTTCTCTTAATTATTTTTGGATGTTCTTATTGGGTTTATCTTTACAATTACTGTTTACTGGCAGTAAAACCCTTACATTATCGAGTAATCCTTATATTGATTCACAATATTATTTCCATTATGTTTTTATGGTCTTTTTTGGCAACAGTGTGGTCTTCAGTAGGAAAGGTGCCCCAAGAATATAAATTCTCCAGAAGTCAGCACAATTCCTTAATGAAAGCACGCACTGATGATGATAAGGATAATATATTGGAGCAGTTTTGTGAGGCAAGGCATTTATTGGTTTATACTTGTACACCTACTGGAAGCATAAGGTACCTATTAATATTTTAGCCCGCATATAACATTTGTATATCAGGGGCGGATATGGGACACCTCGGACCGGCGCGGGAAGTCAATTGAAACAGCGCCGCGTCGTGTCGATCCAATAAAAAAATTAAAAAACATAAATATGTATTTTTTCATCCACTTACGACATATTTTTTATAATAACTCATAAATAAAAAAAAAACTTCATTTTTTACATTTAAAACACATCCCAGTCCGCAGAAGCACGTCAAGATGAAGTCAATATCTGGTGACTACTGGTCAATAGACGTCAGTCGACCAAAAATCGACGACATTTTGACGTTAGTTAATTGTCGAATTTCTGACGTCATTTCATTCACGTCATATTGTCGACTTTACTTGGTGATATCTGGTATAATATATTTTTAATTATTTCTACCCAAAAAACTATAATAACTTGCATGACAAACCCGAACAAACTTTTTTTTTTGTGGGTGCCGTAAAAAATAGAATAATCGCCTCATAATCGTGCATTGGCTGCGCGCGCAGTCCCTCCTGCCATAGGCAACGAGAGTGAACGGGGTTGCCAGTTTATTACAAACTCCCTAAACGCCTATCCACGCCATGACGTCATGTTTAATAGTTTTACTTTTATTGATAAATATTCAGTCGGTAGGTAAAAGCAAAAACAATTATAACTTTACACTGTGCTGACTATATTATTAGTGTATATAGTGAAAACTGAAAATGCCATTTTATGTTTGCCAGGAATACAGAAAAATTTTGCCAATAATTTTGTATTAAACTGTTGGCAACCTTGCAGACGAACGTCGGCTCCCGGCTCGAGCACGGGCGGTTAGCTGACGCCATTTTTTCACTGTGTCATTTCAAGTAGGTATTTATTTAATAGTGTTGTATTTGTACGTTTATTAGTGTTGGTGTTTGTTGTTTACATACTTCAACCAACGAAACCAAAGCAAAGGTAAGTACTGTTGTTGGGTTGCTGTGGTTGATGTTCGTTGGTAAATAGCAAGGTCTCTATAAATAGTACCTACTATTTGCAGGTTATTGCTGCTGCATGACAGGATTTATTGATTTCTAGGATTATTTTACTTAGGTTAACAAAGTTTTAAAGACAAAATCTGTAATTTTTAGTATATTTTGTGCTTAACTTCCTAGTAAAATGTATCTTTTGTCCTATCGCCATGCTGGATTTATAAATTACTTAAAATTTTCAATATTCATTTTAGTTGCCAATATAAAGTTAACGCACTTATTTAAGACAATTTTAGGCCCGGTTTATGCAAAAATTCCTTAACTTTAACTTTAGAAATAACGACATATTTTGCCGTAAAAAGTGTTTGAATTAAGGTATTTCATATAAGAGAACATGCAAAAAAACCTTTCCATAACTATAATTTTATATAAATAAATAAAGATAGGTATATACTTTTTAAACTTTTGTGAGAGTGCCAAATTTATTGTTAATTTTTGTTACAGGTGCGGTACAGATTAAACCCCTGCTGCTACTTAAAGCGATATTGAACATGGAATAAAAATTTGGCTAAAACACGCGAAGCAGCGAATGCAGAAGACGCCTGTTGCTCCTGTCGAACATGATAATTATTACAGTGGTGGTGGTGGTGGTGACATGGTTTAGTAGTATGTACCTACTTACCCATAATAAATGCTTACACAATGTATTAAATAGTTTTAGTTTAAATTGGATTACTGGTGAATACAAAATATTTTAAGACGTGAATTTTACGTCATGAAATGACGCGAAAGTCACGTCAAGAAATGGCGCGAAAGTCACGTCATTTCAAGACGTAAAAATGACGTCAGATATTGACGTCATCGGTCTGTGACATTAGGAGGTCATTTTCACGTCATATTGTCGTCATATAGTCACGTCATATATGGTAATAGGTCACCAGAATATGACGTCATTTTGACGTGCTCCTGCGGACTGGGATTTAGGTGAAAAAAATATTTTAATATATCTTTTCATTTGTTTCCATAGTGCAGACAAATTATTATAAAAAGTGCCTCCAAAAAACTCTTGATTAATACCTAATTTCTGGTTTTTCTGGTTTTTTGATTATTTTCAAAATTAATTCAAATTGTTAAAAAAGAAAAGAAAAAAGTTCACAAAGAGCGGCGGCGCCTGAGGGACCGGCGCACCGGGAAATCTCCCGGTGTCCCGGTGGGCCCATCCCAGGTTATACGTACCTAAACCTCGCAAAATAAAGACTTTATTAATTAGAAAGTTGTTTTGGGACTAGGCAACCTGTACCTGTAACACCTTGTCGACATTTTAATCAACATAAATGAAAACCAATCGATTTAATCTGTGTCGTAGAAAGAAAGCGGGCTAAAAAGGTTCTAAATTTAAAGATAATTTCACTGTAATAAAAGATTATTATGCATAGTTTAAAATATTTTAAATAAAAAATTTACAATATGATCCACGTAACTCTCCGTCGTTTTAAAGACAAAACTCCGCATTTTGGAGAAAACCAGGAAGAAATCACTAACTCACCAGGCAATTTACATAAGATATATTATTTATATCACAATATTAACACTTAATAACAGTTACATCGCTTAAACACCGAAAGTTTTTGAAAAATATTCAAAACAGTCAAAACACCAAAACAAACACCTGTAACTCGTTAGAAGAAGCCATTTTGAATCGACGATTTTTGTCGAAGACTACTTCGCCCTTATTTCGGGTTACCATGTCAACCGAAGGATGGCGAGCCGAGTTCATTCATAAAACAGTTGACCTTCGTACTACTTTCCGAATTTTACTATCACCGCCCCCGCATAGTAAATATTTTAAAACAATAATAAGGAAAGTCCCATTGATAAAAACAGAGTAGCGTATTCTGTCGTTTAGAGATAATTTATAGGCTATTAAAAGCATGATACTATAATACTGAATCGATTTTAATAAAATTTTAGGGGTATGTAGGTAATTATAGGAGGCACCCAAATAAGTAAGAAAATAGGTGGCATGTAATCTAAAAAAATACATCCTTATGACGTCACACTTTTTTGGAACACCCTGTATGGAAAATAAATTTTCCTGAAATGCGCCCCAAGATACAAGGAATATTTAGTGCAGTTTAGTGCTGTACTTGTCTTATTTTGTGCTTTTGACATTCGTATTAGTGTTGGGAAAAATCGACTTATTTTAATAATCGACTACAGAGAATTCGAGTGATTTAAAAAATCGAATGATAATCGATTTTTTTTCACTCAAATGCTAATATTAATTATTAATATTGGCGATTCATTGTTTATGTTGATATACAGCATTTGTATTGGGAATAACTGACTCGGTGTTATTAATCGATTGATTTTTTGCGGATTATTAAATGTGGCGGAGATATTTGTGGATTTTTTGGCATGGTTCCCAGATCTTACAACACAACTTACAATTTAATTTAACTAACCACTTGACTACTTGACCTTGAGATGTCACGATATTGCATAACTCATGATATTTATGAATACTGAATGTTCACCACTATAATAAATCCTATTATCCTACGCAGGCAACCCGTAATGCAGTATTTAAATCTAAATAAATCATATTTATTATCTTACGCAGGCAACCCGTAATGCAGTATTTAATATGAATAATATCGCCAATAATAACCGAAAACCACTCGGTGTAGCCGCTCGCTACGAGATGGCTCTGGCCGCAGTGAGTGATTGACAGGCGGGCAGCAACGTTGGAGACGCGTTGAAAAATAAAAACCATATGTTCGTCACTCATTTCGTCACTCGAGTTATTTCCGAAGATAATCGAATAATTCAAGTGATGGAAAAAATCGAGTGATCGGTTATTTTTCACTCGAGTGATCCCATCACTAATTCGTATCTTAGATTGTAGGTAGGGTATGTGGAGAAATGATCAGCTCAAAATGAACCCTTAAAAAATGTTGTTATTTTCGCTCTGGATTGCTTTGAAAATTCAGTAAATACTCAGAATACTCTTTTAAGGAATTCGTTTTTTTTTTTATTAAACATAGATATAGTTTAATAGAAAAAACTAATTTTCCATTCGAAGTGTGTGTTTAACATTTGACAAATGATCACATGACCTTAAAAATCCCAGAAACCATTTCTAAATCCGGTAGACCTATATTACAGATCAAAATCAATCACTTTATGCCGGGTTTTACCCATTTATTTTGTTGACATAGAGCGGCGGCGCCTATCGGCGCCTGAGGGACCGGCGCACCGGGAAATCTCCCGGTGTCCCGGTGGGCCCATCCGCCCCTGTTGTATATATCCATCAATTTCCTTTCAGTATTCCGGAATATTCAAAAAGAGGCATATATTCCTACAAAGTTTCTAATATTTAAACAGATTGAATAAAACACCCTATAAATATCAGCTATATACCTATATATTATTTGAATGAACGTTAATAACATTTTTGTAGACGTGTACAGGGTGTCCCAAATTCGAGCCTCATCATGGGGATCTCGGAAACTATAAGAGATACAGCATCGGTCAAAGTGTGGCAAAGTTGCGCAATTTCGTACTGAGTAATATCGCAAAAAAATATCTGAGCTATCTTTTTTAGTTTTTGAAATTTTTACAAAAAACTAAAATTTTGAGTTTTTGTTTTTTTAAATTGCTCGACTTATTTTATCCGCTACAGAAAAACAAGCACAACATTGTTAAGGCAACTTTTTACGCTCCATATTGCGACATTTTTAGAATTTCGTTACAACGTTTCGTTTTTGTGGAACTATTATCAACTTTAACTTTTTAAATACGGATCTGCATTTTTTGATAGCCCTTTAAGCCCTGAATTCAACCATGTACCACACTTAATTATATTTAGACGTTTTGATGACATTATTACATCTTCAGGAATGTGATAATTGTTTTTAAATACGACCCTGTTGTTAGTTAGTTAATCTTTTTACCACATACAACATGTAAATGGATCCAGAATTTTATACAAATAATTTACTATATTTATGTTTTTATATAAATTGTAAAAAAGTAAAAATAAAACCAAACAACACAAAGGTGGCTATAACAAGAACTTTTACTTGATTGTTTGGCTTAATTATTTTGACAACTGCAGCCACCATTTATACTGAATATTATAAATAATAATATCGTTACAACGTTTCGTTTTTGTGGAACAATTATCAACTTTAATTTTTTAAATACGGACCTGCATTTTTTATTTTATTTTTTGATAGCCCTTTAAGCCCTGAAATCAACCATGTACCACACTTAATTATATTTAGACGTTTTGATGTCATTATTACATCTTCAGGAATGTGATAATTATTTTTAAATACATCCCTGGTGTTAGTTGTTAGATTGAAATATCGTTTAGCGGGATTTTGGTGGGTTACAGAATCTAAAATATTTTGTTGTTCTTCCGGCTCCATTCGTGTACCATATTTGACTCTATATGTTTATTAAAACTACCATACTGGGCTAAATTAGTATCAAGCGTAGCAAAATAACTATAATGAGGCTGCAAGCGTTCAGGATAGTCCTGTAAATAACGGTCCCAAGAAATTTGTGAATTCCTATTGAAAGAATAATAAACTAGTAACATGTCGCGCTTTTCTAAAGCAGAAAACATAATTTTGCTAAAATATTCAGTATAAATGGTGACTGCAGTTGTCAAGATAATTAAGCCAAACAATCAAGTAAAAGTTCTTGTCATAGCCACCTTTGTTTTGTTTGGTTTTATTTTTACTTTGTTACAATTTATATAAAAACATAAATAAAGTAAATTATTTGTATAAAATTCTGGATCCATTTACATGTTGTATGTGGTAAAAAGATTAACTAACCAACAACAGGGCCGTATTTAAAAATAATTATCACATTCCTGAAGATGTAATAATGACATCAAAACGTCTAAATATAATTAAGTGTGGTACATGGTTGAATTCAGGGCTTAAAGGGCTATCAAAAAATAAAATAAAAAATGCAGGTCCGTATTTAAAAAATTAAAGTTGATAATATAGTTCCACAAAAACGAAACGTTGTAACGAAATTCTAAAAATGTCGCAATATGGAGCGTAAAAAGTTGCCTTAACAATGTTCTGCTTGTTTTTCTGTAGCGGATAAAATAAGTCGAGCAATTTAAAAAAACAAAAACTCAAAATTTTAGTTTTTTGCAAAAATTTCAAAAACTAAAAAAGATAGCCGAGATATTTTTTTGCGATATTGCTCAGTACGAAATTGCGCAACTTTGCCACAATTTGACCGATGCTGTATCTCTTATAGTTTCCGAGATCCCCATGATGAGGCTCGAATTTGGGACACCCTGTACATATACCTACCGGGAATTTTTTTTTAGGTATTGCTCAACCTGTATGCTTATCAAACCAGACAGAGCCCATCATTGTGTAACATGTGAAGTGTGCTATTTAAGAATGGATCATCATTGCCCATGGGTCAACAACTGTATAGGATTTAGAAACTACAAGAATTTCGTGCTGATAATTTTTTATACTTTTATTTACTGTTTCTTCTTTGTTGTCAGTACCCTACAATATATGATAAGTGCCATCGATAATGCAATAAATCTTTGGGATACTGTACCACTTGGACTAGTGTAAGCATATAGCAAATTTTACCTTACTTTTATTTTGAGTAGGTACCTAAATAATATGAATATGATAAAATAAACAAGTTTCAAAACTTCAACCAAGAGGCGATCAAAACATTTTCAGCCTATGAAAATTAAAATTGATATATTATTTTTAGATTTGGTTTGGGTGTAGTTTTTGGCCTGATTACCTTTTGTTTTTTTTGGTACCATCTTTATTTGGTAGGCTGTAACGAGACTACAATAGAAAATGTGCATAATCCCCATTTTGTGGAGGAAGAACTTACTTTTGATCTCGGTGTCCATCAAAACTTTGTGGAAGTGTTTGGAGATAGATGGTATCTTTGGCTGTTGCCAGTATTTAGTTCTATGGGTTGTGGATATATGTATATGGTAGCAAGGAAATAAAAGTAATAATTTGTATTTCTTAGGGAATTTTATTATTGCAGAATTCCAATTTTAGCGCTATACGTGTACCTACAAATACCTAGATATTTTATATAGGTGCTTAATGACAAAATTGTTTATTGTGTAAGTTATTACCTATTTAAAAAAATCGAATGAAATTTTATTTATTTTTATCATATTTTTTAGAGTTTTCAGATCTACTAATGGGCTTAAGCTCTACAATCAAGACTACAATATGGAACCAGAAGTAGAAGTATATCTAATATATAACTACATGTTTTGTCATCTGTTGATCCTAAAAAATTAAATAATGATGGTAAAAGTAAGTTATTCCATTCCATCTATAAATTTTGGAGAATATGCTGCTTAGCAGGCAAGTAAGTTTCTTTTTATGGCTGTCTAACTATACAATATTTACCAAATTTTAGATGCCATACATATAACAGCTAAAGCTACTTAAAAGTGCAAAAAGCATAGTAGGTACTGATGGTATTTAAAAGTAGCTATAAGTAATAGCATAGAGGTAATGTGTACATTCAACTTTTTCACTCATTGTAAAACTATTATTTTCCATGTTTTTTAAACAACAAACTAATTTACTTTAGCAGAAGCTGTTGGCATTTCAATTTTCTTCAAGGCATGATTTTGTTTTATCAGTTTTGCTGGTCACTGGCTACTTGATGCATTTAAATCTAAATTTATTCTTAAAAGATTTTAGGAAAGTTCTAAGTTAACTTTTTAAAGTTTTTTAATGGCAGCTTTTCTAAAACCTAATAGTGTATGGTATCAAAATAATCGTAATAAAATCCTCTTTTTTCTTAACCCGACGAGCCACCATGTTGCCATTTAAAAAAAATGAGTTATACAACTTTAAAGATTAAATTTTACATAGCACATAGTATTGGACCAAAAATAGTAAAATTGTATTTTTCCCCAGATTAAAGAACTGAAATAAGTGATTTGAAGGTATTCATAGCCCTCTAGAAAAAACAATAAATTTGGAAAAAAAATATTTTCTTGGTGACAAAAAGTGACAAATGACACATCGTTGTATTTAGAATGTCATATGGAGTCAAAAAAAGTAAAAATAAACCAGGTGTCCCATTTAAAAATCGAAAGTTTGTGTTACTTCCGGTTAAACCGGAAGTTCCATAATGTTGAGTCACCTGTCAAAAAATGCAGTTTTATGTCGTATACAAATCACCCGAATTTTATTTCATTATCTTAAAAAACAAAAAAGTTAGAGGGGCGAGCCACCTTCCGTGGACACCCGGTATACTGAATGAGACACTCGTTATTTTTCGAGGAAAATTACAAGATTCCAAATTTCAAGAGTGTGGTGGAGCGATAATGATAAGAATCTACAAGTTATTCGTTTTTTAACGAAAATCGACGAACATAAAAAAGAAATAAAAAAAAATAAAAATATATGGTAAGTATTGACCTTATACTTAACATGCGGTATATTTTATTATTGTATCGCTGTTAACGTTTTAAACAATAATTAATCTGTTCCAAACTGTGTTTATAATTTTTTTAAAATCCGGAATATGAACTGATTTTGATTGCGAAACCCGTCCTGCTACATTTATCAAGCGCAAGCGCCAAATCTTCCAATTTTGATTTAAAATACAAGTTCGATTTTCTCCGTAGTTTGGTGGGAATTTTCAGCGTGTTAGGTCGGTGATTGTAACGTGAAAAACGCGTGTAGTCTGTGATATTCGCGTAAGTTGTATTTAACGTTCTTTAAGTAATTAAATTACACATCATTAGTAACATCTCGAGGTTGGTTTGATGCCGTTTAACAGGTCAATATGAACCGCTAAAGCCGGTTTACGTTATGCAATGCACATCTCACATCTCTGTACTTATTTTCGTATTTGAAAAGCCGGCCTAACTTCAAGTACTCGGTATTATTTTTAGTGTTGAAAAATAATCTATTCTAATCAGATGTTGTCGAGTGATGTGGTCGTGATAATTGCATTCGAAAATGGAATTCTTGAAGGCAAAGTTCATGTTTATTAGGTTGTACATGACCGGCAAAAAGGATGCAGCAGCCTTCACTGAGTTTCAAAAATTATTAAGTTCATTTTTTATTTTGTCAAATTTGCTCTTATTTTTATTCAACTTAGGCCCATATTTAACTTAAGCAAAATAAATCAGATAGGTATGCCTAATTTTTTAAGTGTTTATTTGAATCAAAATAAATAAATAGAATTTTTTTTAAGCAACCTTTACCTTAACTTTACCGCTGTTGCAAAATATTTAATCTAATTTTATAATTGAAAATATGATATTTTCTTGACCATAATAACTTCATAAATTAAAAGAATCTGAAGAAAAAAAAACACATTTATTTTTGAGTTATGATGTTATTAAATCTGTACAGGGTGTCCCAAATTCGAGCCTCATCATGGGGATCTCGGAAACTATAAGAGATACAGCATTGGTGAAATTGTGGCAAAGTTGTGCAATTTCGTACTGAGCAATATCGCAAAAAAAATATCTGAGCTATCTTTTTTAGTTTTTGAAATTTTTGCAAAAAACTAAAATTTTGAGTTTTTGTTTTTTTAAATTGCTCGACTTATTTTATCCGCTACAGAAAAACAAGCACAACATTGTTGAGGCAACTTTTTACGCTCCATATTGTTACATTTTTAGAATTTCGTTACAACGTTTCGTTTTTGTGGAACTATTATCAACTTTAATTTTTTAAATACGGACCTGCATTTTTTATTTAATTTTTTGATAGCCCTTTAAGCCCTGAATTCAACCATGAACCACACTTAATTATATTTAAACGTTTTGATGTCATTATTACATCTTCAGGAACGTGTTAATTATTTTTAAATACGGCTCTGTTGTTAGTTACTTAATCTTTTTACCACATACAACATGTAAATGGATCCGGAATTTTATACAAATAATTTACTATATTTATGTTTTTTTAAATTTTCACCAAATTTCGTGAAAAAACTTTTTTTTGTAAAAGATAAAAATAAAAAACCAAAAATTTGGTTATTTGAATTTTTCACATAAATTTTGAGGTTATGTGAAAAAAGTGTAAATATAAAATTTGTAGATCTTTTTATTACCTACAACTTTGCCATTTAACGTTTTTCCATAGGACTTGTAGTTTTGCCGGAAATCGAGATAAATCGTTTTCTACCCTTAAAAACTCACCCCTTTCCACTTCCCGACCTCGGATCGCCCGTAAATTATTTTTTCTTTCATTTTTCTTATATTCTCTTCCTTTTCCAATGGGTTTTATCCTACTATTATTTTTTTTCACTTTTTAGCATTTTCAAAGGCTTCAGCCCTGGTCTATATGTATACCTACTTCTGACTTCTTATTATTACATTAATTTAACAATTACGCAAACAAGAAATAAAATACATATTAACATTCAACAAACAATATTTGTTCCTGATGGTGATAAATATTTTTGTTTATAATTTTTATAACCCACTTTGACTTTATTTTTCATCTAATTTGGTGCAAACAACACTACAGCACAATATATAATATGTAATAGTAATAAGTTTAGACTGAGAGAAGTGAGAAATCTTAACAGACCCCTAAAAAATACCTACTGGTTTTACGGCCCAAGGTATAGCCACATTCAAACCATTTTCTGTCCAATTAACAATTATATATAAATAAGGCATGAAGATGCATATGGTTAAATACTTATCTTTAATACCTTTTAATTTGTTCTTGAGCCGATTGTAATTTAAAGGTGATGCCCGTCATACGTGTACATTTTTAGTAAATAACAAATCGTTGCCAAAATAAAGAGAAATTTTGTGCTAAAAATACAGTTCCGAACAGTTTGGTTCTTTGTAGCATTGCGTTGGCATATTTTTTCTTTAAATAATTGGCATGTAGTTGATTATTACATCATAATATTGTTTACTCGCGCGTATAGGTCGACGGTACACAGTATTTGTTTCTATAAAAAGTCAAATAATATTTTAACAATTAATAACAAAACTAATTTTACCACATATTTAAAAACTTTGCTCCGGGTATATATTCTCCAATGATAAAATTCACAATTTATTCATTTTTTCGGTCTGTTGATTTATTATCATTATTTGCTTATCAAAACCTAAAAATCCTCCCAATTTAGCTTTGGCCTTATAGTCTATAATTCAAAAAATAAACATATTATTGTTTAAATAATAACCGATTTTTGAATTAATAAGCTTTTTTGATAATACAATAAGTTTTAAATTTTTACTTTTTATGCTCAAAGAATTATAAATAATTTATAATTTAATTATAAATTAAATTTAAGTATGGTTAAAATTATTTCGACTTAATCACGCCTTTTCACATTTGATTATAAATGGCTACGGGCATGTCAATGACTGATTGTTGTATATTTGAATAATGATAATTTTACCAATTTTGTAAATATAACGTAAATTGTTCTTTCCACTCACCTACTTAAGTAATAACATATCATAGTATAGTAAATTCAGACGAAACAATAATATAAAATATAAAGTTGTCGTCAAACGTTAACTTTAATAAAAAACTCTAAAATACTTCGTTAGAAAATATAGCAAACATATTTGTATTACACGTAACATTTACAATAGATATTATGGGCTTAGCAATAATTCTCTATTAATGTGGTCTACACCTCCCTAACACCAAAGATCATACCATGGACCCAACCATTGAACATCAAACTATATAAGAATGACGGATGTCCGAGAAAAGTTGACAACCCAGTTTTAGACGTCTTGGAGGTGGTTTGGCCGCCATTGTGGAGTTGATCGTAACTCTAACCTTAAATCTGTCGTTATAATGCAGCGCCTCGGCAACAGATGTCTCAAATTCACGAATGTGATGTCGCGGTGTTGCCGCATATAGTATTTTATTGGAATTTTTAATGATATAAGCATTTTTAACACACAATAAAATAGGAAGTTCTCAATTCCAGCCGAATGTATGTTTTTGATCATAATATGTACGCTGATTACTCCGGGGTAATTGGACCGATTTTCACAATGATTTTACCGTTGCATTGGGTGTTAATTGTTAAACAAATAAAAGTAGATAAAAAGCGACAGCAAGTATAACTAAAATAGGTTTTATTTCGTCGAAAAATAGCCAAATACGTAATACACTAATACAAACAAACTGGATGTTTCTTAAGTAAGAAAGTAAAACCTACTTATTTTAACCATTTTGAAAAGTAGTAATAATTGCAAATTAAAACCAAGTTATACAAACAAACCGCACATCATTCATATTTTACCCAACATATACGTTGTAGCCTAGGTATTTATTGAATAGTGAGAGTCGTCATTTAATTCTGTTAGAAATAGAATACATGGCGGTCAATATGTTTTCATGTAATTAACGTTGGGACGTCAAAAGGTTGAAAATATTATAAGCTACAAAGCAATTAAAAATAGGGAAATTTTTAAATCTAGACTATACTATAGGTAGGAAAATAAATGTAAGCTACTTAAATCTAGGATAGGTGTAGGTACTTATGTGAAATCAAGTTTTACGATAAGCTATAAAAAAAAATTTAAAAAACTCATGCAGCAAGTCAAACAAAGAGGCGGCAACAATGTTTTAATTTAGTAGTGAAAAGGTTAGTCGCTTTCTTGTTGGTGAACTTATTGTGCCATCTATGAATTTAACGTAGCAGATTTAGGAAATCGGCTCATATGGCCTTTTTCATAGTTTGATATTCAATGACCCAATCATAAAATCTGTACCTCCAATGGCGATATTTTTTTTTTTGCGTTATGTCAAATTTAATTGACGTTTTTTTAAGTATTCATTAAAAATTTTAGTTTTATTTAATTTTTTTTTCTAAATTCGACATAAATTTAAAAAATAAGCAGCCCAGATCACGGAGGATTAGGAGTATTCTCCAACGACATGACGTACCTATTTGTATACGGTATTGATGTTGTTGCACCCAAAAGAAAACTACCCGTTTTAATTGTCACAAAGCTTTATTTGGCACGCAAATCGAAAACTATATCGAAAAAACTACAGAAAAAACCGTTCCGTATAAAACTAGAATGACATACCCTTCAGACAGATGCCAACTTTTTTCACTAAAAGTAAAATTGGCCCGGTTTTGTAATATTGCTAGGCAACAGACATACATTGTTAGAAACCTTTCATTTATCAGGATGGGATTTAATCAATTTAGAATACCTACACCTTAATGTCTCTAACATTTATAATAGGTAATTAATGATTTATTTTTAAACTCTTTTCATTTCATAAATAAAAATCAGTTACCGAAAAACAATAAAAGAAGTAAAACCATCGTTATAGAAAATTGAAAAACGATCCCGAGTCTATTATATTATTTCATGGTTATGATATTATATTGTATATTAAAGTGGATCAAGGATTTCTATTGAGTTAATAATATACAATTTGTTGTTTTTTTGTTGTTGCTTGACTGCATACTTAATAACGTTTGTGGTTACAAAATTTGTTTGTCGCATAATGATGATGGTTATTATATCTATATTTACATTTTTAAATTAGACTTATGGATTTTATACATAAATCCTCATTGTTTGCTAGGTTCTGTAAATGAGCCAACAAGTTTTTTAAAATGACGATATTGATGAGGAAGAAATTAAAAATATAATTGAGAACTTAAATATAAATAAAGCTACTGGCGTTGATAATATATCTGTAAAAATAGTAAAGACAGTGAAAATTGAATTAATTCCTATTTTAAAATATCTGATAGAATCAATGATCTGCTAGCTAGCAGATCATTGGATAGAATTATCTTTACGAGAATCAATATTTCCGGAAAAAATGAAATTTGCTCAACTAACACCAGTTTTTAAAAGCGATAAAGCTAGTAATCCTAATAACTACCGTCCAATATCTGTTTTACCCGTTCTGTCAAAAATTTTGGAAAAATTTATAAATATAAAATTAACACATTTTTTAGAAAGTCAAAATTTACTTTTTGAAAATCAGTATGGCTTCCGCAAGTCTAGATATACTGAAGTTGCAACTATGGATATTATTACTAATATTCAATTGAATATAGATAACCATCAAAAATGTGGCATTTTATCTTTAGACTTGTGTAAAGCTTTTGATACTGTAAACCATGACATATTATTAATTAAATTATTTGATATTGGCATACGAGGTAAAATTTATCGTTGGTTTGAAAGTTATGTTAGTTAGTTCCATTCTAGGACCAACATTGTTTCTTATTTATATTAATTCTATTTTAAAATTAAAATTATATGGACAAATTAAACTTTTTGCGGATGATACAACAATTATTTATTATGCAAAAAATATTACTGATATTCAATTAAATATAAAAAAAGATTTAAAAATTATATTTGACTGGTTAGAGTCTTATAAACTAACATTAAATTTTAATAAATCTTCTTTTATATACATTACCAAACAAAGACTAGATATCGAGAAGCGACCAATATTATTTAATGGAAAAAATATTAATTACACAGATCACACAAAGTTTTTAGGTTTGTATATTGATCAACATTTGGGCTGGAGAAAACACGTAGAAAATATTCGAACCTGTATTTCACCATTAATAGGAATATTGTTTAAAATTCGTCATTATATATCTTTAAATTATTTAAAAAATATTTATTATGCATTAGTATATTCAAAAATTCAGTATTTTATTTCAATTTGGGGTTCAGCAAACTCTATAGTATTAAAACCTTTAAAAAAATTACAAAATAAGGTTATAAAATGTATTCATAAACTTGCGCACTTAAAACCAACAATAAATTTATACAGGCCAAATAAATATTTAGATATACATAGTTTATATAATTTAAAAATTTGCATATTTATTTATTCCATAATCTTAAAACAAAAAATTTCAAACATAACCTTTAAAATTGGCCATGATGTACAGAGTCTTCCAACGAGGACTGAACAGGGGCTCATTTTTGAGCTTCCTTGTATTTAAAAAAAAATCCAAAATAGCCAATCGATGTACTTTTTCCTGCAGAATTCAAAAATGAAACCAAAAATTTATTTGAACCAGAAACAAAAGAGTTACGCTATGGATAAGGTGTTTTTTAAATGGAACATAGCTTTTTTTATACGATTTTTGGAACGAGTGATTTTTTTGTCCGTTCTGATTAAAATATTTAATATTGTGGACAGCTATTTTTATTAAATTTTAATGTTTTATCCAGTATAATTTAACTTTAACCTGTTTGAAACATACACTAGGTAATAAAGGTATAATCACCTTTGAATCCTTCAAAGTCAAAAAATTTGACAAATTTACTATAATATTGCCGAAATGACTTTGAAGGATTCAAAGGTGATTATACCTTTATTACCTAGTGTATGTTTCAAACAGGTTAAAGTTAAATTATACTGGATAAAACATTAAAATTTAATAAAAATAGCTGTCACAATATTAAATATTTTAATCAGAACGGACAAAAAAAAATCACTCGTTCCAAAAATCGTATAAAAAAAGCTATGTTCCATTTAAAAAACACCTTATCCATAGCGTAACTCTTTTGTTTCTGGTTCAAATAAATTTTTGGTTTCATTTTTGAATTCTGCAAGAAAAAGTACATCGATCAGCTATTTCGGATTTTTCTTTAAATACAAGGAAGCTCAAAAATGAGCCCCTGTTCAGTCCTCGTTGGAAGACCCTGTACACACTCATGATACAAGACAAACTAACTTTTTACAAACCATCAAGATAAACAGTAATTTCGGAAAACGTTGGTTGTTATATAATGGATTAATATTATATAATAATTTACCTGAACACATAAAAACAATTAAAAAACTTCCATTATTTAAATTTCATTTAAAAAAATATTTTCTAAGATAATTTTTATCTTTGAATTTATACGTTTTACGTTCAAAATATACTTTACTATTTTTAACTGTTTTTTTTTAATTATTATTATTATTATAGAATAATATTGTTTTAAATTGTTATTTAAGTTAGGTAGTAACATTTTATCCCTGTAATAAACTTGTATACTTGGTTGGGAATATATATACACAAAAAAAAAACATTTGAAATCTTTATTTCTTTATACTACCTAGTATTGGTGTATTTTATTATTATCAGCGAACCATTCCTACTGAGTTTTTCCTTGTCATTTGTAAAGTAAGTTAAAGCTTAAAATGAGAAAGGGCCGGGGGTTCACATAATAATATACTCCCAATTTTAAATGAGTAGAAAATCACAGAAGAAATATATAGTAGTGGAATACGCCACTGACATTGTAAGTTTATAAAAAGCTTGGTTAAAACAGAGTATTTTTCTTTAACAAACACTCATTATAATCAAGGAGAATACTTTACATTTTTCTTTGAAATTTCACAATAGGGTACAAAGTTCCCCACGAAATTCCATAATATTTTAATAGCGCTGTTATCAAATCGAATTATAGTTCTGGTAAAGCATAATGTAGTATTTGGTAATGTTATCATTGTTATCAACGTAAATTAACATTAACTTAAAACTTAATGGAAATAACATTTCTATACACTGACGTGAAAAAATCCAATTGTTTATATCGTCTCTCCCATTTTTTTTGACGATATGAACAATGCACAATGTTTTTTCTGTTCTTATCTCATTTTATACAGGGTACCACGGGACCATGCAGGAACAGAGGAACTGTATGGCCCCTTAATTATGGGACACCCTGTATAGTTTTATAATTTGGGTATGTTTCAATTATTATTAGAAAGTAAAATTTTTTTATTGGCCAATAATATAAACTTTTAGTATGGTAATAAAAATTAATCATATTTAATCCGATATTGATAACTTTTTTTTTTAATTTTAGCAATTATAAATATAACCTCCCACCAAAGGAAACGCCATAATTTTCACTAACCAGGGGTGGGTGCAAAATTAACACGTGGAAAAATAGCATTTTTTTTTAATTAAAAGCAAAAATTCGCCGTTAAAGAAATGTTAATTAGACTTATAACGCGGAAATCGTTTCCACTGCACAACATCAGATGTCGCAACTACTCTATAGAATACAAGCCTATCAGGAGCGTCCTGGTGGCCAACAGAGGAGAAATAGCTGTAAGGGTATTCCGGGCATGCAACGAACTGGGCATCAAATCTGTGGCCATATATTCAAAAGAAGATAGGGCAGCTATACACAGGTTGAAGGCTGACGAATCCTATTTGGTAAGTGAACCGTTAGAAACCACGGATTTGGGTTAGTTACCAGATCATTGGGTTGACCTATATTAAGAGACAATCAATCATTTTCCACAAAAAAATTTCCATCTTTTATATCCTTAATGGAAATTTTCATACCAATCCATCTATCGTGCGAGCAAAAATTATTTGCATCAAAGAGCGCTTGGATTAAAAAACGTAGGGCTTGGTTTAGATCACAATGATATGGGGACGATATATCTAACCAAATCTAGGTTAAAATGTTCTCAAATTCATATTATGACATGATAATATGAATAATGAGTAATAAAATAAGTAGACAAATACAAATTTATTTTTGTTGTTTACAAAATTAACAAAGTAAGAAAATACAGAAAGAAAGAGAAAAATAATTACATAAATTGCTAAAATTGGCCACCGCTATGCTCCAAGCATAAATTCACACGTGTCTTCATATTTTCGAAAGTGTTGACCAGCATCTCTGGAGAAATGTTACCACATTCTTTTTCTTGTAATTGCTAAATTTGCAACTGGTGTTTTAAAAATATTGTGTTCTTTAAATGAGGAAAAAGGAAGTAATCCATAACCGTTAAACAAGGTAATCTAGGTGGGAATTCAATGTCTGATCAAAAACTGATCAATCTGTCGTCGAAAGAATTGCATAAGTAGGTGATAGTTTCGGCGGCTGTATGGGCGGTTGTACCGTCCTGTTGAAAATATCCAAAACGTAGTTCGTCGTCAAGTAATTGCTCCACAAATGGATTCAAAATATTGTCTCTATACCGCTGTGCTGTAACTGTGTCATGGAAAAAAATAGGACCAACAATTCTTCTTCGGGAAACAGCTAACCAGACACCAATTTTTTGAGGGTGCAATGTGGACTCTACAAAAAAATGGGGATTTTCACTACTCCACATGCGTGTATTCTAAGAATTCACATAACCGGAGAGGTGGAACCAGGCTTCATCCGAAAAAAATGTCAGGTCTAATAAATCATTTCTTTCCAATAAATTTTGGGTAAACCATTGAGAGTAATTCCTGCGTCTTTCAAAATCTGCGGCTTGTATTTCTTGGAATACTTGCACTTTATAAGGAAATAAATTTAGCTGCTTCTTAGGAATAGTCCTGCATGTTCCATAAGATCTTCTCACTTCTTGGGACAGGCGTCTTATACAATTTGTTGGCGTATTTTACATTATTTCACGAACGTATGCAACAAGTTCTTCTGTTCTTACAGATGGTCTTCCTGCTCCTTTTTTGTGTTGTATAGAACCTGTTTCCCTAAACACAGCCACGGTTCTTTTTAGGCAATGATAAAAATCAACAGCAATAAAAGCAACGTTATACATTTTTTTCTCGATCGTCAGTCCAAGTACCGAATGCACTTCGGCCAGGTTTGGCTTATTGTGCTCACCCTAGTGTTTGTGTTATACCTACACATTGAAGATTCCAATTGCTTGCACCAATTTATGTGGGTCAACTAGGGAGAGCGTCGGTATGTCCTCTGGTTCTCGTCTTGGTTGCCCGAGTATTTGTTTCAATTATAGTTAACAATTAAACAATTTAGATAAGCTATAACTATAAAAAGTGTTTCTTTTTTTCTATAGGTTGGTGAAGGATTATCACCGGTAGCGGCTTACCTGAACATTTCAGAAATAATTAAAGTATGCAAGGATCATGGTATCGACGCGGTCCATCCTGGATATGGATTTCTCTCGGAAAGGGCGGACTTTGCACAAGCTGTTCTCGATGCTGGCCTAAGATTTATAGGTAAGAAACCATCAAGGAAAACGATCTATTTGTTCGGGAAGAAATATAATATCTAGGTTTGATTTATTTTACTATTAAATAAGATTCTGTATTTTTACAGGTCCCTCCCCACAAGTTGTTCACCAAATGGGTGACAAGGTGGCAGCTAGGGTAGCAGCCATTGCTGCTGGGGTTCCCATAGTGCCCGGTACCGACGGGCCAGTTACAACTAAAGAAGAAGCTAAAGAATTTTGCGCCCAGCACGGGTTACCCGTTATATTCAAGGTAATAAAACAACATCTCTAGATTTTGGTCATAGTCTAAGGTTATTCTATTATTGTGTATTTATTTTCAGGCTGCTTATGGTGGTGGTGGTAGAGGTATGAGAGTAGTGCGAAACATGGAAGAGGTCGAGGAAAGTTTCCAACGAGCGTCGTCAGAGGCTGAGGCTGCTTTTGGCAATGGGGCTATGTTTATTGAAAGATTTATAGAAAAACCTAGGCATATTGAAGTTCAGTTATTGGGTAAGTTGAAAAAATGTTTGAAAGGGGGGAACCTTCATTTTTTTACTTTCAAAATGTCTTTATTCCAAACTAACGTTTACAGTCCATTACATGGAAAGTGACAACATAAAGTATAGAAAATAATAACCATTAAAAAAAATAACAGTAAGAAAAATGGAAGTTAATCCAATTTAATTCATTAATAAAATCAATTTAAAAAAAAATAGTATAAATAATTTAATTTAGTAAATATCTCTTTAATTGTTCTTTAAAAGTTGCCAATTTTTAAAATTTTTCTAATATTTTTTGGAAGGTTGTTATATTCCGTCATATAAAAGCGATTTTTTTCCGAAATTACTTTTTACTGGTATAGTTTGATCATTTATACAACGTCTGGTGTTATGATCATGTAATGTCTTATTCTCCTGAAGTGTTATGTTCGATTTTTTTTCTTTTAAAATAATAGAGTGAATAAGAATACAAATATTTAATTTATAAATGTTTTGAACGTGTAAATAACCTTTCGGTCTAAGTATATAGATAAGCAGTTGGTTCTAAATGTGGTAATTTGTGTATACGTTTAATAACTTTATTTTGCAATTTTTGTAACGGTTTTAAGTTTGATTAACAAGCATATAGATCCCCATGCAGAAGCTAAGTATTGTAATTTTGAATATATTAATAAAAAATATATATTTTTTAAGTACTTATTTCAAAGAAATAAATTATCTAGCTCTGTACAAAACAGATACCAGAGAAGATATCGAGTTGATAATATACTGGATATGGCATTTTCAATTTAATTTTTTGTCTAAAACTAATCCTAAAAATTTTGTCGTTTTTGAATATTGAATATTTTCATTATTAAATGTTAAGGGGTTAATGATGGAATTTATTTTATTTTTACTTATAAACATAAAAGAAGATTTTGTAAAATTTAACGTAAGTTTGTTTGATTGAAGCCAAGAAAGAAGTATTTTTAAATCATTATTAATATCAAAATACATTTCTGCAAGAGTTTCAGCAAAATAAATAATTGTTGCATCATCTGCCAATAGCTTTATATTGCCCTCTAAGTTCAATTTGGAAATGGAATTAATGTAAATTAAGAATAATAATTACGGACCTAATATTGATTGTGGAACTCCACATATTATTTCTTTTTCCGAACTTTTTCTTTCCCCAATTTGAACAAATTGTTTACGATAGCTTAAATAAGTTTGAAGTAGTTTGTGTGTATTTCCCCTTATCCCAATACTATATAATTTTCTTAATAAAATAACATCATGGTTTACGTTGTCAAAAGCCTTACACAGATCTAAGGATATATAGTAAACAGCATTTTTTACTGCTGTCGACATTAGCTTGAATATTTGTTATAATATCTCCTATAGCTATTTCTGTATCCTTAGATCTGCGAAAACCATACTGGTTAGCAAAAAGTAAATTTTGGCTTTCTAGAAAGTCGCATATAATTTATTATTTATTATTTTTTCTAATATTTTTGAAAACATTTAGCACTATGCTTGGGAAATGACTGTGAAATTAATAATAAAGAAGTATATAAACCATAGTGAGACAAAGTAGAGTGTAAATGCTTGGAAAATATATTTTCCAAGGTAGTATTTGTGAGATGAAGTTGATATAGGTATCCTCTTTTAGGTGACAAAGCCGGCAATGTTGTTCACCTCTTCGAAAGGGACTGTTCCGTCCAACGCAGACACCAAAAAGTAATAGAAATGGCGCCGGCGCCTCATTTGGACCCGAAACTTAGAGACGCCATGTCAAGTATGGCCGTCAAATTGGCCAAACACGTCGGTTACGAGAATGCTGGTACGGTCGAGTTTTTGGTCGACACGCAAGGAAACTTTTTCTTCATTGAAGTCAACGCTAGATTGCAGGTAATTATCAGATATTCGTACAAGTATTGTTTGCTAAAAGTTGATATTTTGAATTGTTCAAACATTGGTTGTTGATTTTATTTTTTATCTATTTATTTATTTGCTGGTTTCTTTATAATAATATTAAAAATCAATAACATTGTTTTTTTTTTAAATCCAATGAAAGCATCATTACAAAACCATTGATTAACAAATCTGTCCGATTTTGTAATGAAAAAATATACACCCCTTTAAATTATTAATTTTAATCACATCATAAATATATTTAAAAATATAAAGTAAGTAAATTTAAAAAAAAAAATCACCCAAAAAAAAGAAAAATTATAAGTAATGGAGAAATTATAATAGAAAAATTGTAATATTTAGTACCTTTATATATAGTTTTAATAGTTTTCAAATTAGTAAGTCATATATTAAAAATGCTTCCTCTAAATAATATAATAATAATATTAATAGTAATAAGTTTATTTAAAATTTAATAATAATAATAAATATGTTTATGTTGTCTTCTATAAACTTATTCTTCAATTCCCCGAAGCTGAGCTTGTTAGGGGCAAATATGCATTAAAAATCAAGTTTTGAAGTAAAACTTATAATTTATAGTATAAACGCAGTTTTTTTTTGAAGAAACAAATGTTACCTATAATAAAATTATTAATTTATAAGTAAAAATATTACTTATATAAATTATTCAGAACAATATTAATTAGTTAAAGCATTTCTAAATATATTTTCAAAATTGTTTGTTTTTAATAAGTATCCATGTTTTTATTTCGACTTTACATTTTTTTTAACAAATCAATTTTTAAATTTTTGTTGGTAAATAAACGTTTAAATAAAAACATAAATGGCCTGTGGTTTTAACTAACGCGTAATATAATTTCCATGTCTTACATTTAAAATTTTTTTAATGTTTTTACAAATCGGTAGTAAAGTTCTTAATTTTTTAATTAAGTAGGTATTCTAAGTGAAAATTCCAATTTAATTTACTGTCAAAAATAATTCCTAAATATTTTATTTTATTAACTTTAAAAATTTGAATGTCTTCATTTATTTGAATACTATTCATATTTCGTGGTAGGTTATTTAGGTTTAAAATAAAAGGAATATGTATATAATTTGTTTTATTAAAATAATTGTTAGCAAATTGTTATCAAACCAATTTTTTATAATTTTAAAATATTTTTTAATTTTATTATTTAGGTTGTCCCAATTTGTATCGGTATAAAAAATTGTAGTATCATCTGCAAAACTATGAATTTGTCCATCGCAATTTATAATTATATAGTAATATTTGGCCACAGCACATAGAAAACCGTTTTCCAAGTCCCCCAGGCTTCTGAGCAATTGTCTAGTACTCAGCAGTCAAAGTGTAGTTCTTATTTCGGCAATCTCATAAATTGTAAGACCACGCACCAATAACCCTTATCGGCATCTAATCGGAAACTTTACTGCTTTGCCGACGAAATACCCAAGCTACCATAATGTGTGTAGGGGTAGGGATATAGTATAGCGATATCTCGATTTTAAAACTTTTAGTTTAGTAGAAATGTGCAATTCGTCATCTTACCTACTTCGTCATCTAACTATCATTTTCTCTACATATGAATTAGAATTTAAAATCCTTTTTTTTTTAATTCTAGGTGGAACACACAGTCACCGAAGAAATTACAGGAATAGACTTGGTGCAAAGTCAAATTAGAGTTGCGGAAGGTCTAACGTTGCCGGAACTAGGAATTACCCAGGACAAAATGAAAATTAATGTAAGCAAAACAATCTACAAGTATTGTAGCATTGAATATCAAACTATATAAGAATGACAGATATCCGAGAAAAGTGACAACCCAGTTTTGGACAGCTTGGAGGTGGTTTGGCCGCCATTGTGGAGTTGATCGTAACTCTAACCTTAAATCTGTTGTTATAATGCAGCGCCTCGACAACAGATGTCTTAAATTCACTGATGTGATGTCGTGGTGTTGCCGCATATCGTATTTTATTGGGATTTTTAATGATATAAGCATTTTTAACAGACAATAAAAAAGGGTTCTCAATTCCAGCCGAATGTATGTTTTTGATAATAATTTGTACGCTGATTACTCCGGGGTAATTGGACCGATTTTCACAATGATTTTATCGTTGCATTAGGTGTTAAATGTTAAACAAATAAAAGTAGATAAAAAGCGACAGCAAGTATAACTAAAATAGGTTTTATTTCGTCGAAAAATAGCAAAATACGTAATACACTAATACAAACAAACTGAATGTTTCTGAAGTAAGAAAGTAAAACCTACTTATTTTAACCATTTTGAAAAGTAGTAATAATTGCAAATAAAAACCAAGTTATACAAACAAACCGCACATCATTCATATTTTACCCAACATATACGTTGTAGCCTAGGTATGTATTGAGTAGTGAGAGTCGTCATTTAATTCTGTTAGAAATATAATACATGGCGGTCAATATGTTTTCATGTAATTAACGTTGGGACGTCAAAAGGTTGAAAATATTATAAAGCTACAAAGCAATTAAAAATAGGGACATTTTTAGGTCTAGACTATACTATAGGTAGGAAAATAAATTTAAGCTACTTAAATCTAGGATAGGTGTATATAGGTACTTATGTGAAATCAAGTTTTACGATAAGCTATAGTTTTACGATAAGCTATACAAATAAATTTAAAAACTCATGCAGCAAGTCAAACAGACAGGTGGCAACAATGTTTTAATTCAGCAGTGAAGAGGCTAGTCGCTTTTTTGTTGGTGAAATCATTGTGCCATCTATGAATTAAACGTAGCAGATTTAGGAAATCGGCTCATATGGCCTTCTTATAGTTTGATATTCAATGGTTGTAGTAATATTTATAAATCAATATATCGGGGAATTACATTTTTTAATTATTTTTATTTAAGGGATTTGCTATTCAATGTCGAGTAACGACCGAGGACCCGGCCAGGAATTTCCAACCCGACAGCGGGAGGATAGAAGTATACAGATCAGGAGAGGGTATGGGCATTCGTCTAGATGGCGCGTCCGGATTCGCTGGTGCCATTATCTCCCCGTACTACGACTCGTTATTGGTTAAGGTTATCGCGAAGGCCAACGATTTACCCACTGCTTGTGCCAAAATGAACAGGTATACTTAACGATGGTTTACAGTGTGGCGGCGCTGTTTAAGTGTGCAACATATGGGCATTTTTTTTATTACCGATTTCTTAGAAAATTTTATTCTTGATAAAAGTTGGTGCATGTTCGATAATTATATTAGGTGCACTTGGAATGGTTGCAAGTCAAACGGCGTACAGGGTAGGCCAAAAAATATAAAACTTGTACAAGAATAAAGTTTTTAAATAAATATTTAAAATAAAAATTTTGCACTTTAAATGAGCGTTTTTTAATTTGCATATTATGTTTAATATCGTTGCAACAAACATGAAGTTTGTGATTCCTTAATAAATTAAAAATTCAAGTAAATTTTACAAATATGCTTGAATTTGAACAAAGATATGTGAAATTGATTTGATTTTGATTAATTTATGAAGGTCTTTATGGCAAATATGAAAAAAAAAATTTTGGGAAGTTATTAGTGTTTTTAAAAAAATACATTTTTTTTATTTTAGGAGGTCATGTTTTTAAATCTATGCATAACTTTTAATTCTTAACAACTGTTCTTAATAACATTTTGTTGAATTTTCTGAAATAGGAGTACTTTTATTCTTGTACAAGTTTTATATTTTTTGGCCTACCCTGTACGCCGTTTGACTTGCAACCATTCCAAGTGCACCTAATATGATTATCGAACATGCACCAACTTTTATCAAGAATAAAATTTTCTGAGAAATCGGTAATAAAAAAAATGCCCATATGTTGCACGGCACTTAATCAACCACACTGTATACAGGGTGTCCGGAAAAAATTTAGGGGATAATTCTAGACCGAAAATAAATGCTATCATTTTTTCGAAAATTGATTATATTAATGGAGGTACAGGGTGTTAAAGTTAAATTTTATTTGCAGTTTTAAAATACACAAGTTACTAGAACAATAAATTAAACATTCAAATCAAAGGTTCAACGTGACGTCCTTCCTCTTCAATGCATAAATTAATTCTTCTTAAAAAATTCCGACGAACTCCATGGAATATTCCTTCCTTTGCTATGCTATGTTTCAGGTTGAAAATAAATTAAAATGATTTCATCACAGGCAAGCAATGTTATTTTAGCGTTTTTCTCCAAAACGATTAGATTTACCGAAACAAAAGTAGTATACCTTTTTTATGTCAAAAGGTAAAGAGAATAAAAATATTCAGTTAAAATGCGCATACAGTGTAGGAAAAAAAAGTTGGGACCATTCAAATTAAAGTATAGGCTCCTATGTGGCGCCCTCTACAAAATGCGAAAAAACGGTCGGCAAATTTGTATTCTTCATCTCATATACGAGATTTCGTCAAAATATTATGAACATGCATGGCAAAAGGTATTGCAAAAAAAACTGAAAATAAAATTTAACTTTAACACCCTGTAATTCCGTTAATAAATTAATTTTCGAAAAAACCTTCGGTTTAAAGTTCTTTGATTTTTCAGAGCTCTTCAAGAATTTCGTGTCAGAGGCGTGAAAACGAACATTCCATTTCTGGTAAACGTAATAGGAAATCAAAAATTCATCAACGGTTCAGTCGACACCTACTTTATCGATGAAAATCCTCAGTTATTTAAGTTCCATCCCACCAAAAATAGAGCTCAGAAACTGCTGAACTATTTGGCAACGGTGTTGGTCAATGGACCTCAGACTCCTTTGGGGACGTCGCTCAAGCCTGCTAATGTTAAACCTCACGTTCCGAACGTTTCTTTGGGTACGTAACGGTATTTTTATTGACAATTTAGATGTTTTTATTGTAACTTATTCATTTTGTTATAATAATTATAACACCCATTTATGTCAAATTAGATTCGAAAACACAACAAACATTACATGTTAACATTTTTCTCTTACCACCATGACAATATAACCTCTTTGCTTTAGCATAACCTTATTTTCTGCTATCCAAGATCTTTCTCTTTCTTATCTCTTCATATTATCATTGAATATCAAACTATATAAGAATGACGGATGTCCGAGAAAAGTTGACAACCCAGTTTTAGACGTCTTGGAGGTGGTTTGGCCGCCATTGTGGAGTTGATCGTAACTCTAACCTTAAATCTGTCGTTATAATGCAGCGCCTCGGCAACAGATGTCTCAAATTCACTGACGTGATGTCGTGGTATTGCCGCATATCTTATTTTATTGGAATTTTTAATGATATAAGCATTATTTAACAGACAATAAAAAGGAGGTTCTCAATTCCAGCCGAATGTATGTTTTTGATAATAATATGTACGCTGATTACTCCGGGGTAATTGGACTTATTTTCACAATGATTTTACAGTTGCATTGTATGTTAAATGTTAAACAAATAAAAGTAGATAAAAAGCGACAGCAAGTATAACTAAAATAGGTTTTATTTCGTCGAAAAATAGCAAAATACGTAATACACTAATACAAACAAACTGAATGTTTCTAAAGTAAGAAAGTAAAACCTACTTATTTTAACCATTTTGAAAAGTAGTAATAATTGCAAATTAAAACCAAGTTATACAAACAAACCGCACATCATTCATATTTTACCCAACATATACGTTGTAGCCTAGGTATTTATTGAATAGTGAGAGTCGTCATTTAATTCTGTTAGAAATAGAATACATGGCGGTCAATATGTTTTCATGTAATTAACGTAGGGACGTCAAAAGGTAAAAAATATTATATGCTACAAAGCAATTAAAAATAGGTACCTACATTTTAAGGTCTAGACTATACTATAGGTAGGAAAATAACTTTTGTACTTAAGTGAAATTAAGTTTTACGATAAGCTATAAAAATAAATTTAAAAAACTCATGCAGCAAGTCAAACAGACAGGCGGCAACAATGTTTTAATTTAGCAGTGAAAAGGTTAGTCGCTTTCTTTTTGGTGAACTCATTGTGCCATCTATGAATTTAATGTAGTAGATTTAGGAAATCGGCTCATATGGTCTTCTTAAAGTTTGATATTCAATGATATTATCTTCTAATGTCAAGAATTTAATTAACATTGTTTAGTTTTCCTTCCAAACATAACCACTATAAGTTAGTTTTATGTTGCCTTGGCCAAATATTGATATTTTTCACTAACGTGATAACTTAGGATATGACATCAATGACATTGGCTCACAATCAAAGTTGTCTGGCTAGTAAATGAACAAATCATCAGGCCATTTTGACTGAGAAAATTATTTTGGCCAATGTTATTTATGTCACAGTCAAAGTTTTTTGATTAGTTAATTTTTGATGAAGATCTTCGTGCCACTGGACATTATAGAGGTTAATTTTTTAAGATTAAGGTGGGAGTATCAACATGCTTGCGAATCTATAACCTATTTCGCGTAAATTTATTTATGTTTTCTAGCTTTTATACAAAATTTAAAGAAAATCAGTATCGGCTTGATATTCTATAGGTAATAATTGACATACCTATTTAATAAATATCAAGGAATTTCATATCTTATTTTAGGAGAATTGTATAGCAAAAAATATCTGTTAAGATTTTTTTTTAACATTATTATGTCATTGTCACTCATTGTTCTTTCACTATACGATTCTCCCAAAATTAACAATGATATAAATTGATATTTTTGTAATATATCAGATATTACCTAAGTAATGTGCAGACGATATTGATTTTATTTAAATCTTAGTTAATAAAATAATAAACTAAAAAAAACAAGGCGAAATAGGTTATAGGTTGGCAATAAATTGAATGACGTTGATAATTCCATCTTAATAGTGATAAAGCGAATTATCATATTCACCGGTTATATGCCTTTAAAAATTTGGTCTATTTGTCCCGATTTGTCCTCTTCTAAATCAAGTCCTTTCGGACATACTGCGTGTATGTACAGGGGGTCTGGAAATTCCGTACGTTTATTTTAAGGAGAGATTCTACATAAAAACATTAAAAAAATGCCATTTTCCATAAATGTCGAAATGGAAAAAAAAACCTATCATAATCTATACACAATTTAATAATCTAGTTTTATGAAATGATTTAAATAAAACGTTTTTACTCCTAAACTATTAATTAGCACTATCGTTTTGAAAATACCTTTATTGAGTAAAAAATTCTTCTTCAGAATCATAATTTTTGGGTAAAATTTTAAAAATGTAAAAAAAGTAGGAATTAAAAACAAAATAATGATGCCCCCCCACCCCTGAGGTCACTTTGGACGGCGGTAGCTTCCTGAAAAGACCTACTAAGGACTTACATTCATATGAACTGTTTTTTATGTAGAATTTTCCCGGACACCCTATTCGAATTCGTCAAAACTAAGTGATAAAAATATATAGACACGGAAAAATGAAAAAAAAAATATTGAAATGTTTTCTGTTTTTTTGCAATCCTAAATGGAATATGGCATTTTTAATAGAAACCTGATAATTGCAGCTTCACAAGGTTGGTGCACTTGGTTAATGTAGTATAGAATACTTTAGAACTGTAAAAATGTGAAAATATTTTTAGAAATGCTTTAATTAATTAATATGGTTCTGAATAATAAAACAAGCAAAAATGATTTTTAGGAAACATTTGCTAATTATTCGTTAAATTTACCGAGCAAGCTCTTTTAGGTAGTGGTTTATCTGCTTTTACTTTTTACTTAAGGGACTCCTATGCCGTACACGGTACCTAACAAATTGACAAGTAAAGAAAGGTCTTATTTGCGACACTTATTAAAATACAAAATGCTGTAACAATTGCACAGCAATTTTTCATGGTGGCAAATTTTGTACATATCTGTATTCTTAATTAACATCTACAACTCTAATATTATATACTTTGCCTTTTTTCTCGCACGCTTGTATTTTGGTGGTTTTTATTGCTTGCTTTTTGTTTTTTTTTAACAGAATACCTGGCCTACACACCGGAGCAAAGACCAAGTTAGTATATGACTCTTACATTCCTAGAGTGGTATTTTGTAAGTACACATTCGCAGTGCTGGATTTACCATTAGGCTGAGTAGGCTGGAGCCTAGGGCGGCAGATTTTAGGGGGCGGCAAATTTGGCCCGAATTTTTTTTTTATCTTACAGAAATAAACGGTACAATCTTTATTCATGGTCGACGGGTAGTATTTTTTTAAATAAACTTTACTGTTGGCCGTGTCTGTTAATGGGAATAAAAAAAGGTAGTTGGAACTTTACTGGCTTTGCAGAAAGAAATTTAATTTTCAATAAAATAAGTAGGTAAGCAAAAATTTTAAAAATATTTACTAAAAATTATTGACCAAATTTGGGCGTGGTCTTAAAAAATTTTCGTCTGCGGCGCATTTTGCCTGCAGCAGGCTTTTTCTTTCCCTAACACTTCACCTGTTTCACAACTCGCGAGCCGTCACTGGTATAGGGGCGGCAAAAATTGAATAGCCTACTAGCGGCAAATTTGTAAATCCGCCACTGCACATTCGAGTGATAAAACGAATACATTTTATAAAAAACAACTAATACTGTAACGTAACAGTATTACATGGTGTATAAACACACTATAATTATATTATAAAAGAGAAAAAGTTGGGATTTCTTTTAACATACTTTTTGAAACAGTTCTCTGAATACACACAACAAATCGAAACATACACTTACATAATACACATTTTAAACATGAATGTAGGGTATTACCTCATAAAATTAAAAAAAAATAAACGACAATGATGTGGGACATAATATAATAACACAGTCAAAAATCAAATCCTGTATCTTTTACAAAATTGGATTTTAGTAAAATGAATTATTGGCTGTCCCCGTTCGACGGAAAATATATTTTTATGTTTTCCCCAATCCAGACGTTCAACCGCCCAAAGGCTTCCGACAAATCTACAAAGATCAAGGTCCAGAAGCCTTCGCCAAGGCCGTACGCAACCACAAAGGCCTTTTGCTTATGGACACTACGTTCCGAGATGCCCACCAATCGCTTTTGGCCACCAGAGTGCGTACGAAGGATTTGCTGAATATTTCACCGTTCGTCACTCATAACTTCAGTGGCTTGTATTCCATGGAAAATTGGGGAGGAGCTACATTCGACGTAGCTTTAAGGTAAAATAGCTTTTACGAAATCAAGGGTGTTATTATCTTGTGGATTATTGGATAAAATGTTTTGGCGAGATGAAGATTAGATTAATGTATATCTTTATTCTCAACCAATTTAAAAAAGTTTATTACAGAGAATATAACACCAAATATACAATATATAAATTCACAAATAATAAAAACCATGTTTAGTAACTATTAATAACTCCATCGAAATCATTCAAAAAAAAAATATATATAATCATTTACAAAAAAAAATAATAATATATAATACCTACGTTAACGTTAGTTATGTTTTAAAAAATATTCTTTTAGTGTTTTTTTAAAAGGCCATAATTTTGATAGTTTTTTAATTTTTTCGGCAAACTGTTGTAAATTGTTGATTTTTAGCTAAAAGTACTCTTTACCATTGGTGTTGGAATATGATGATTTTGTCTTGTAATGTGAATAATGTTGGTCGAAGGAAATTGTTTTGGCCTTACGAAATGAAACTCCTTCTTTAAGGTGGGAGTATCAACATGCTTGCCAACCTATAACCTATTTCGCGTAGATTTATTTATGTTTTCTAGCTTTTATACAAAATTTAAAGAAAATCAGTATCGACTTGATATTCTATAGGTAATAATTGACATATTTAATAAATATCAAGGAATTTCATAACTTATTTTAGGAGAATTGTATAGCGAAAAATATCGGGTAAGATTTTTTTTAACATTATTATGTCATTGTCACTCATTGTTCTTTCACTATACAATTCTCCCAAAATTAGCAATGAAATAAATTGATATTTTTGTAATATATCAGATACTACCTAAATAATGTACCGACGATATTGATTTTCTTTAAATGTTAGTTATTAAAATAATAAACTCAAAAAATCAACGCGAAATAGGTTATAGGTTGGCAATAGATTGAATGACGTTGATAATTCAACCTTAAAGTGGACTGTATATCTTTATTTAATTTTTACATGAAAGGATATGTTCTGTCTGGTTTGACATACAATAAATTAGTGTCATTGACATTTGCTGGTATCTTATTATTGTCACGTAACAGAAATATTATATTCGATTGTTTTTCTTTAATAATAATAGAGTGTATTAGAATGCATAGTTTTAATTTATAAAGCTTTTCTAAATTTAAATATCCATTTGGTTCATACAAATTTATAGTTGGTTCTAAAAAAGGAAGTTTATGTATGCATTTAATTATTTTGTTTTGTAGTTTTTTTAATGGCTGAATTGTAGTTAAATTCGCTGATCCCCAAATTGAAATCATACACTGCAATTTTTAATAAACCAAAGAATAATATAAGTATATTTTTTAAATATTTTAATGATATATTATATAATTATTAGCTTTAAACAAAATACCAATTATTGATAAGATGTAACCTCTTAAATATTCAATATGCTTTTTCCAACTTAAATTTTCATCAATATATAAAACTAAAAATTTAATTGTATTAGTATATTATTTAATTAAATTATTGTTGAGAGACAGTGATTATTATTTTTTAATCATGATTTACTTATAAACCTAAAAGACGATTTATTAAAATTTAATGATAATTTATTAATTTCAAGCCATTTACATATTATATTTAGGTCGTGGTTAATGTTATTATGAATTTGAGCATAGTCTTCATGAAAACATACAATAGTAGTATCATCGGCAAACAATTTTATTTTACCTTTTAAATTTAATTTTGCTATAGAATTAATATAGATTAAAAAAAAAGTAGGTCCTAAGGTTGATCCTTGCGGAACACCACAAGTTATGTTTTTTGTGAACTTTTAACATTTTCAATTTGAACAAACTGCTTTCTATAATGTTACTTAGAAAACAAAAAATATTTAAATCAACCTTTTTAGAGTGCAATAACTAGAAATCTACATATACGATGTTGTAGTAGTTGTTAATTACTTAAGTAGGCAATTTTTTAACAATAAATAAATATTTTCCCAAATTTCAATATTGTATAGGCATTTAAGTAAAATGTTGTGATTGACTGTATCAAATGCTTTATATAAATCTAAGGACAGTAGGCAGCATTTTTGGTTGCTATCAACGTTTTGTTGAATATCTTTGATAATATCTGCAGCTGCAACTTCTGTATCTCTAAATTTACGAAAACAATATTGAAATGGAGAGAGTAATTTTTTTTCTTCTAAAAAATTTACTATCCTATTATTTTATAGATTTCCACCATTGTTTCTGTTTGTTTAGGTTTTTGCATGAATGTCCGTGGGAGCGTCTGGAGGAGATGAGGAAACGCATTCCTAATATACCGTTCCAAATGTTGCTTAGAGGCGCTAATGCCGTTGGATACACGAATTACCCCGACAACGTTGTGTTTAAGTTCTGTGAACTGGCTGTAAGTCTATATATAATGTATCCAAGATAAAAGGGAACCAGTGCACGCAATCACTTATATTGACGTTACCAAACGTAGTTGCCAATTTATCCCAGTATTCATTTATATTTATTATACCTTCAATTACATTCTCCAAAATTCTTAATTTTTGTTTTGGCAATTGATTCTTGATGTAGTCAAATCTGGTCTTATCATGCGGGTCCAAAGGTCACAGATCATATGAATCAATTCGAACATTCCAGAGCTTATCAAAATGTTGTGAGAATATGTAGGTATCAGTATATACCTGGAGAAAAGAAACATAGTTTTATTATTTTAACAGTCGTGAAGATAGCCACATAATATTATTTTTGCAAAAATTATGTACATAATAGTACGGGGGTGGCGAACCTTTATGTATTAACGTGCAATTTTTTCTAAAAAAATGTTTAATGAGGCCATAGTCAAATTCGTAATATAATATATAATTCATAGTAAACTTTGTGATCAGAGGCGTGCCCAAAATTTTATGTCGCGTGCCATCAATGGCTTACTACAATACTTTTCTAAATTTTAATTTGTAATTTTCGGTATATGTTTTTAAAAACTGAACACGCTGACTCACTATCTGTGGCTGCTCACATAAAAACTCCGGTTACAGTCTTTTTTTATAGCGAAAACCCAACTTTTTTATTAATTTTGATAACGATTCGAAACGATTTCCAAAACATCTCGAATTTTTAAATTTTCTTTTAAAACTGGAAGAGTTACATTGGTTTTTGATCTGTATAAATCATAAATCAACGTTCCGAACTCCCATTTTAATAATTTCGCTTAAATCTTCAGTCTCTTTGGCTTTCTTCGTTTACATTTTTTAGTATTTTTTGGTATTATATTATGCTTTCTTTCAAGCACAATTTTCTGCACAGTCCTTAAACTAATTCCCAGTGCTTTTGCTAAGGTTTCCTGCATATTGGTTGGCGAATTATCACTTTTTCTTTCATTCTCGAAATAGTTTAACAAATTAAGCACCATTTTTTTAGTTGGGGATGCAAAAAACCAGAAAATTGCTTTTTATCGTTCATATTGTCACATTAAATTAATTGTCAAAGTCACAAAACTGACATCTTTAAATCAAGACGAAGGTGGCAGGTACAAACGTTTGTGAATCGCTGAAAATTAAATACATATCCTTTTCTTTCATGTCAAAATTGCATAAGTCTGTCATATTTGCCTTACGGATTTTATTTGGATAGTATGATTAAACTATGGAGAACTATAGGGTAGGAGGCCGATCGACAATGGCAGCATTTTCAAAGTCTGTCCCGGTTTTTTGGTTAGTTCGCTATTGGCCGATAGATGGCTCTCGCGTCCGAAGTGGGCTGATGTTGTCTTCTTCTTCTTCGTTTTTAATATGGAAAACTAGATCCTCCATAGTTTTTAACTTTTACTTAGGGCCGGTTTAATAATGTGCTGGCAAAGCCTCTGGCATAGTTATCCTGCTGTTAATGAAAAAAATCTGTTTTTTAATCTTCTGGTAGCGTTAACAGCAAGATAAACAATTATTGCCAGCAGGATAATTTACCCAGCGAAATATTCGGCTGTTAACGGTTTACCAGTGGGTTAAATCAAAAGCCATAACCTCAAATTTGATCATTTTTGCATTCTTTAGGTAGAGTTCACTGTTTTTAGCAATTGTAAAAAAATGAATGTGCTTTTTGATGTTAAAATGTTTTCAAATGAATCGGATTCAGATGATGATTTGGAAGATTATGTTAATATTTTATTTAGAAGGCCAAGGATTTTTCACGACCCCCCAAATCACATAAATTACTAGGATGATACAGGGATTTTGTCAATCGTTTTAGACTGTCTAACGATACGGTACAGCTTTTTTTTTACATCGAATAGAAAATATGATTTGCTATCTATCCTACAGACTATTGTTATAATAAACTATATTTGAATTTGACCATTTTTTTTTATTTTATAGGAACTGTGCTCTAAAAGCCCCCTTGCAACAATTCCCGCTGTGTCTGTGTAAAAGATTTGCAACCTTTTTTTTTAAAATTTTTCGTTTTCCTTCTTTATATTCATTTTCTTGAACTTATAATAGAATAAACTCAAACGTATATAATATATAGAATAAAACACATTTAAAACATAACGTACCATGATATATAACCCTATAATATCTTCTTTAATTAGGTGGATTTTGCTACCAGATGTTGCCAAATTGTATAGCTCCGGTTATCTGTCCTTTGGTTAAAATTTTGTTGATAAACTGATCAGAAGTTCTCCGGCGGTTTACCAGAGAGATACAATTTATTCTCTTGGTAACAACCAGAGACCTTATCAGCACATTATTAAACCGGGCCTTAAACCCTTTATTTTTCTGTGCTTTTACTTTTGACATTTTATTTTTCGAAATAACAAATAATGTTTGAAGGCAAGACAAGACAAATAACGTTGTATTGTAATTAATTTCCATATTTATAATAAATAATGGTACAATTTATAAAAGTAGAGTTTGCTTTGTGTCGGCGTTTAAGACAGGATCTTTTTCAGAGAGAAAACGCAGCCAAATAAGTCTCTTTCTAGCTCCAAAGGTATAGCTAGAATGTTTAATACCCTGTATTTTAAAAACCAAGCATCGTTGGAACTTTATACAGGCCGAGTTTACTAATAAGTATTACAAAGTAAGTGTAAATTCATATAAAAGTCCTTATTTGTTCCTTAAAGAACTAATTTAAATAAAAATAGTTAATGCGTCCATAAGAAACCATTATTTGATAGCCCACTTCGAACACGCGCGCCATCTTACAGCGACTCGTAAAGCTGAATTACCGATGCTAATTTGGGACCGAATCCAATGCATTGCGATCGGCCTCCTACCTCAAGTCCTCCATAGATTAAACGCAATAAAAGAAAAGAAAAATTTAAAGTATGCCTTTGTTAAATCGTAAGACCCGCACGGTAAGACCGGTTCTGACTTTACCTGATTTTCTGCTCTTTCACCTCTTTACATGGTTTTTTTTAGGTACAAACTGGCATGGATATTTTCCGAGTATTCGATTCCCTAAATTATCTTCCCAATCTTATTGTTGGTATGGAGGCTGCGGGAAAAGCGGGTGGTATTGTAGAGGCCGCCATTTCTTATTCTGGTGATGTCAGCAATCCCAAGAAGACAAAATACGACCTAAATTACTACTTAAAGATCGCAGATGAATTAGTGAAGGCCGGTACTCACGTGCTGTGTATCAAGGATATGGCAGGTCTATTAAAACCTCAAGCGGCGAAGTAAGTACCTATGTGAATATTGAAGAAATTATCATCAGTTACATTTATCTCCATTATAAACTTGAAAAGTTGCTTACTCGGAAGCGAATAAACTTTTCAGAAGTTACTTAATTTTTTTTCAGAATTCTTGTCAGCGCCCTTCGCGACAAATACCCGGAGCTCCCTATTCACATTCACACTCACGACACCAGTGGCGCTGGCGTCGCTTCAATGTTGGCCTGCGCTGAGGCGGGAGCCGACGTTGTAGATGTCGCCGTGGACGCTATGTCGGGCATGACGTCACAACCTAGCATGGGAGCTGTAGTTGCCAGTTTGCAGGGCTCACCTTTGGATACCAACCTAGAGTTGTCTAAGGTAAGTCTCATATGATCCAATACATTTTTGGGCTTACCCTGTTTAATTTAACAAATCAAAAATTTAATTTGACTTGTTTCTTTTCAGATTTCTGAATATTCGGCCTATTGGGAACAAACTCGCACACTCTACGCTCCCTTTGAATGTACAACAACGATGAGAAGCGGCAACGCCGACGTATACATTAACGAAATTCCTGGAGGACAATACACCAATCTGCAGTTCCAGGCTTATTCTCTGGGACTTGGAGATTTCTTTGAGGATGTCAAGAAAGCCTATGCTGAGGTAAGTTGTAAAACATTCCTATGGATTTCCCATTGCCAGTCTGGCGGTGCTCTACCCGGTTTACTGTTAAACTTATTTTATTATTTTAGGCTAACATTTTATTAGGCGACATTATTAAAGTAACTCCATCATCGAAAGTAGTGGGAGACTTGGCTCAATTTATGGTTCAAAACAAACTTAAGCCTCAGGACGTCTTGGATAAAGCAGAAGAATTATCTTTACCAAAATCTGTAGTGGAATATCTCCAAGGGTATATAGGGCAACCGTATGGGGGATTCCCTGAACCGTTAAGATCAAAGGTAAAATTTTTATTCCTTATTTCAATTAACCTATTGAAACTCGTACGTATTTAAACTTTCTAGATTCTAAGGGATATGCCACGTATCGATGGCAGACCTGGCGCTAGTCTTCCTCCGCTAGATTTTAAAAAATTGGAGGAAGAAATCAAAGGAACGTTTCCTAACGCTACGGACCGCGATGTTGTCAGCGCTGCTCTCTATCCACAAGTAACTAGGGACTATTTGGCATTCAACGACAAATTCGGACCCGTAGACAAATTGGACACCAGGATGTTTTTGATTGGGCCAAAAGTGGGAGAGGAGTTCGAAGTTACTATTGAAAAAGGAAAGAATTTGGGTAAGAATATAAACAAGTTTTTTGCGAACTAAGTCGTCTTTGACTTTCTTGTAATTGCGAATATAATTTATCGATTTTTTAAGGTATCAAGACTCTTGCAATGGCCGAAGACTTGACGCGGAACGGCGAGCGAGAAGTATTTTTCGAATTGAACGGTACTCTGCGATCGGTACATATCAAAGACAAAAATGCGATTAAATCTCAGGAATTTCACCCAAAGGCTGACAAGGCCAACAAGCACCATGTTGGTGCTCCGATGCCTGGAACTGTTATTGATGTCAGAATAAAGGTATGTAAATTTTATTATTTTCGATTAATAGACCAGGGGACCAGGGTCGATAATTTTTGAAACCAAAAATAATAATAGTAGGAAATTGGAATAGGAAGAGAATATAACAAAAATGAAAGGAAAAATAATTTACGGGCGATCCTAGGTTGGGAAGTGGAAGGGGGTGAGTTTTTAAGGGTAGAAAACGATTTATCTCGATTTCCGGCAAAACTACAAGTCTTATGGAAAAACGTTAAGTGGCAAAGTTGTAGGTAATAAAAAGATCTACAACTTTTGCATTTACACTTTTTTCACATAAACTTAAAATTTATGTGAAAAATTCAAATAACCAAATTTTTGGTTTTTTTTTTCTTTTACAAAAAAAAATTTTCACGAAATTCGGTGAAAACTTACCTTTTTATGTTCAAAACACACTATAATTTTTTTGGTTAAAAATATTTATTTTTTCACCTTGTTTTGACTTAATATCGAAAAAGCACCCTAATTTTCAATCGAAAATTCTCACGTCAAAATATCTGGTTTTTTTAAAAAAATCGGTGGGCTTTTTGTTCGTTGAAATCTCTACTTTCTGATGGCGTATAAAAAAATATACATTAATATGGTAAATGTTCTCAAAAATGCAAAGAAACGAAAAAAACTTGAATCCGAATTTTTTTTTTAATCATTATGTACAATTTTGAGTTATTTATTAAAATGTACACTTTAATTACTTGAAAAATGTAAGATTCCATGTTACATTGATAAACAAAAAAATTACAAATCCATAGAACATAAAGATCGCAAAAAACATGCGAAAATAGTTGTTCTAAAAATTAAAGGTAGGAGTTTTTTTCGTATCTTTGCATTTTTTGAAAAAGTTCTTTCTTTCTTTTTATTACCTACAACTTTGCCATTTAACGTTTTTCCATAGGATTTGTAGTTTTGCCGGAAATCGAGATAAATCGTTTCCTACCCTTAAAAACTCACCCCTTTCCACTTCCCGACCTCGGATCACCCGTAAAGTATTTTTCCTTCCATTTTTGTTATATTCTCTTCCTTTTCCAATGGGTTTCATCCTACTATTATTTTTTTTTCACTTTACCATTTTCAAAGGCTTCAGCCCTGGTCTAGGTATAAGCCGATTAAGTTATTTAGAAAAACTCTACTCTAAACCAAAAAAGTAAAACGTCTAGTAACATTTGAAGTTATCATAATTATTACTGATGGTGGTTTCATTGAGGTATGTATCCCAGCCAAATATAATTTTAAAGAATCTTAATATGAAGATTTTTTATACAGGGTTGCTCACAAGCCGCAAGTCCGGAATAAAATTAATATAGCCTTAAGATGCACCTTTTGGAGAAAACGCTTGGACACGTCGATTTAGTTTTATATACAGGGTGTTTCATTAAGGTCGAAGAGCGGCCATATCTCGGAAACTATTGGGCATAGAAATTCAGAAAAAACAAATTAACAACTAAAGTGGCCATGAGAAAATCCTGGAAATAATTTTTAAGTTCCGCATTTTGCCGCAAGGGGGTGCAATTGAAAAGTAAATTTTAACATTTTAGATATCTCCGAAAATTGCACGTTAAGGTTTATTTTTAATAACACCATTAAAAAGCTTGGGCAATTTTGCATAATTTTGGTCCCATGCTTGTTGGCGTACCGATTTTAGTAAGAGTGGGGGAAGCTGTTGAAAGTGTAATCATTTAAATCGCTGTAACTTATAAACCACTTATCCGATTTTAGCAAACTAAAACTTGTTTGGAAGAGAAATGTATGAACTTTCACCAATCGTATTTAGTTGTCCATAATAGTTCTAAAAAAAATGCTAGAGGGCGCAATTTGCAATAACAATACATTTTTTGATTTTACTCCGAAAAAATAAATCGTACGGTATAATTATGATACCACAATCGAAAAGTAGATGAAATTTGCTAGAAAAAATAATAAAACCGCAGTTCGATATCTCTGTTCGTTTCAGTGTTATTGCTAAAACAATAATTTTTAATACAAATTGCGCCCTCTAGCAATTTTATTAGAAACTATCGTATACCATTAGATACGACAATGGAAGATACTTCCAAACAAGCTTAAATTTAGTAAAATCGGATAAGTCGTTTAGAAGTTACAGCGATTTGAATGTTTACACTTTCACTTGATAAGAGTGGGAGAAGCTATTGAAAGTGTAAACATTAAAATCGCCGTAACTTCTAAACGACTTATCCGATTTCACTCAATTTAAGCTTGTTTGGAAGTACCATCAATTGCCGTATCTAATGGTACACGATAGTTTCTAATAAAATTGCTAGAGGGCGCAATTTGTTTTAAAAATTATTGTTTTAGCAATAACACTGAAACGAACAGAGATATGGAACTGCGGTTTTAATATTTTTCTAGCAAATTTCATCTACTTTTTGATTATGGTATCATAATTATACCGTATGATTTGAATTTTCGGGATAAAATCAAAAAAACTATTAATATTACAAATTGCGCCCTCTAGCAATTTTATCGAGAACTAGTATGGACAACTAAATACGATTGGTGAAAGTGCATATATTTCTCTTCTAAACAGTCTTTAGTTTGCTAAAATCGGATAAGTGGTTTATAAGTTACAGCGATTTAAATGATTACACTTTCAACAGCTTCCCCCACTCTTACTAAAGTCGGTACGCCAACAAGCACGGGACCAAAATTATGCAAAATTGTCCAAGCTATTTAATGGTGTTATTAAAAATATACCTTAACGTGCAATTTTCGGAGATATCTAAAATGTTAAAATTTACTTTTCAATTGCGCCCCCTTGCGGCAAAATGCGGAACTTAAAAATTATTTCCAGGATTTTCTCATAGCCACTTTAATTTTTTTTTTCCTGAATTTTTATGCCCAATAGTTTCCGAGATATGGCCGCTCTTCGACCTTAATGAAACACCCTGTATGCTTACATTTTGACGCTATACGTTTGTTTTTGTTTTATAGACATTTGTCAAAGATATGACATCGATCTTTTTTTTTTTTAATGGAAACATATTATAGCTTGGGATACATCATTTGGAAGCTAATATCCCGTGCAGTATGCTCATAAATTTTGGAGCGGTTCTGTCAAGCTATTTCAAAATTGCGACTGTTAAAAGTTTTTAAAAAATCTCTAGTTAAATAAGCGGAAATGATAAATCATTGATGTTTTTTTTTTACCTTTCAAGGTAAGAAATCTTCATTGTTTCACGTTCTGACATTTTGTGACATTGTGAACTTATAAAATTAATTTAGGTATTTCCAAAGTGTTACATTTCAATTTTCTAAACGAAAATGGTTTTGTCGGAAAGACAGCGTCTTGATATTGTTATGATGTGGAGGTAAAATAAGAAGTCAAAGTGAAGTGTGCACTTAATTTTATGCTAAATATCCGGATAATCAAATTTCACAGGACACACACACAGGAATATGGTACAGTAAAAATGACCTGCCTAGGAATGGACGGCCACGTGTTTTAGGCGACGATGAAAACCTGATTGGATATTGCATTATCTCTGCAGGATAATCCGCAATGTTTCAACAGCTTTATTGGCTCAAAATCATGACACATCTAGAGGTACTGATGTAGAACTTGACAGAATCGTGCCAAAATTTATGAACATACTGTTTGAGATATTAGGTTTCAAATGATGTATCACAAGCATTAAAAAAAATCGATGTCATATCTTTGACAAATAATGACTATAAAAAAACAAACGAATAACGTCAAAATGTGAGCATATATAAAACTAAATTGACGTGTCCGAGCATTTTCCCCAGAAGTTACAGGTTAATTCTAAGTATATTAATTTTATTCCGGACTTCTGGGCAACCCTGTATTATATTTTATAATATTAGAAGAGTTTTTGTTTCCTTCAACAAAATATTATTTTGGTGCCCCTCATACTAACATTTTTTCGTTCGAGTACAAGAAATGCAGATAAGTATATTTTCAGGTAGGAGATAAAATCGAAAAGGGCCATTCCCTAGTTATTCTCTCTGCCATGAAAATGGAGACAGTGGTCCAGAGTCCCGTAGCTGGTACAGTTAAAACTATCGAGTGCAAATTGAACATGAAACTGGAAGCTGAAGACTTGCTGATTACATTAGAATAATGCTCTGAAGAAAAAAATTGGGATATTTTTTTTTCTAGGCTGTGCTAAAAGCGTTATTTTATTTTTTATGTAGTTTTTAAATGGTCAGTTCTATTTAAAGTATTGGTACCGGACGGATACGTTTCATAGATACTAAATTCTTGGTACAGAAAACTTTAGAATGTAACCTAAGGCCTCTTCGCGTCAATGCAATTTCGTTTACTTCAATGGGTAGCTCTAAATTTTAAATTAAGATGCCTCGACTTAGTCTATTAGATTTACATACAGGGTGTTTATTAGTCGTTAGATTTACAACTTTATTTTAATGTCATGAATTTGTAAGCGATTTAGAATCGTCCCTAGAATTAAATAATGCCATAAATTACCTACCATTAAAAATACTTTTTTGTAGACTTTAATTTTTATGCATTCTGTACCTATATATTTGACAATAATATTAAAGAGTGTACATTAATGGTTGTACGCAATATTGCTGTGTTATAAATGTTGTTTGCTGATTTTTGTTACCTTCTTAAGGTTTATAAAAGACAATTTCAAATTATTACTAATAACTAAGAAAAAGCTTTCCAGATAAAAACGTATATGTATATTATATTTTATGTATTTGTTATATTGTTTTAAATATTATTATGTTTCCTATGAAAATTCCATTTTACAAATATATTTTTTACAAATATTACAAACTTTATTTCAGTTCCATTCGGTAATCGTTCACTTTTTAAGAAATCGACAGCCGTAAAGTCTATTTTTATTCGAGATGGACACGATATAAACATTGCCAGCGCGTGATCAGCGCGTGATAGAAGGGATTGTCCAAATCTTATTGGTCGTTCCGATGGAGGATCAAACGATCGTGCCGCTTTTAACACCTGCATCTCCAGACAGTCTGGCTATTGTTTTTATACAGTATTGTATTAGGCCTCTTTGACGATTTGCGTGTTTTTAAAAGATTTTTAATAGGCATTAGAAAATATTACACCAGAAAAATGGCAAAAATGTATTGCACATGTCCGGGAAAATGTGGAAACTAAAATGTGGGAACTAGACAACATCATGGAGATCCAAGTGGAACGCCTTGTGATTCACGTTAGCGAGAATGAGGATACAACCTCAACCAGTTGTGATTCAGATCTATCTGAATAGTGCTTTTTTTATGTATTAAAAATACATTTTTTACTTTCACTACTTATGTGACCAATATATACACGGTTGCCCACAGGGTTTTTTTTTTCACATGGTGAAAATATAAAATATGCTTATAGAAAATAAGTGATTTTTAAACATATTGTGCAAAAAAATAGTACGATAAAATAAACTTTCAAAAAGCAGTAACGCCCTTTCCCTCCGCCTTATCACCTTTGCGAGCCATCCATCAGATACCAACATATCTTGCAAATATAAATTGCTCTTTGTGTTACCGAATAGTTTATACTAATTTGTGATGGTAAGTGAACAAAACAACATAAATTTATTTTTTATTTAAAAAAAATAGGAATTATGTTCTAAAAAAAATATGTGATCTGACCTATCCAACTGTAGTAGTACCATGATGCTGCCGAATGTGGTACCATTTATGGAATTACTGTTATAAAGGTCTTAAAACCCTAAGGTAGGAATGTAAAATTAATTTTGCTCCATCTCATACCGGTTTGGCATAAAAAGCTGTCAAATAGGTTAAAATAACGATTTTCAATTGTTTATAGCTCCTAAAGGTATAATTGAAGGTTTTCAAGTGATATATTATTATACTCGTACTTTTATGTAGAAACAAAAAATGTTAAAATATATACGGTGTCCCATTTAAAAAAAACATTACTTTGGTCTGCCACGTTTTTCTAGGACACCCTGTACAACTAAAATTATTATGGTCCTATAAATCCTTTAAAACCCTAAAACTCTTGTCTAAAACTTTTTTTTGCTAAACATTATACTTTACGAAATCGACCGTTCTGGTTCTTTATACTCACCCTGTATATCAATAGATCTGACCCTACCCACCAACCTACAAAATGCGTAATTGTTCATATAGCATTTTTCACACCAAAAATTATTTAAAAAAATATTGCAAAAATAAGATTTTAACGATTCTAAATGCGGCCCTTATAAATATAGCTATTAGGGAAATCACGTGCTCATGGCATGCTTTTGTTTTGGTCGTGTCCATCTCGAATAAAAATAGACTTTAGTATACCGCAGCATAAACGACTCCAAGCTTGATAACTAAAAAAAATGTAAAATTAAATCATTGAAGTGTTTACAAGAGACTTGCAAAACGTTGCGTTTTCCAAATTTCTTTTAAATAACATTTTGCATATTAGATTAGAATTTGATTCTAAAAAACTTTTGAGCTTGCCCTAAGGTCCCCCGCTAAAACTATAAAGTTTGTCTTTATTCAGATTTTAATCGTTACTTATATCATTGAATATCAAACTATATAAGAATGACGGATGTCCGAGAAAAGTTGACAACCCAGTTTTAGACGTCTTGGAGGTGGTTTGGCCGCCATTGTGGAGTTGATCGTAACTCTAACCTTAAATCTGTCGTTATAATGCAGCGTCTCGGCAACAGATGTCTCAACTTTACTGACGTGATGTCGTGGTGTTGCCGCATATCGTATTTTATTGGAATTTTTAATGATATAAGCATTTTTAACAGACAATAAAATAGGAGGTTCTCAATTCCAGCCGAATGTATGTTTTTGATAATAATATGTACGCTGATTACTCCGGGGTAATTGGACCTATTTTCACAATGATTTTACAGTTGCATTGGGTGTTAAATGTTAAACAAATAAAATTAGATAAAAAGCGACAGCAAGTATAACTAAAATAGGTTTTATTTCGTCGAAAAATAGCATAACACGTAATACACTAATACAAACAAACTGGATGTTTCTTAAGTAAGAAAGTAAAACCTACTTATTTTAACCATTTTGAAAAGTAGTAATAATTGCAAATTAAAACCAAGTTATACAAACAAAGCTCACATCATTCATATTTTACCCAACATATACGTTGTAGCCTAGGTAGGTATTGAATAGTGACTAGTGAGAGTCGTCATTTAATTCTGTTAGAAATAGAATACATGGCGGTCAATATGTTTTCATGTAATTAATGTTGGGACGTCAAAAGGTTGAAAATATTATAAGCTACAAAGCAATTAAAAATAGGGACATTTTTAAGTCTAGACTCTAGACTATACTATAGGTAGGAAAATAAATGTAAGCTACTTAAATCTAGGATAGGTGTAGGTACTTATGTGAAATCAAGTTTTACGATAACCTATAAAAAAAAAATTTAAAAAACTCATGCAGCAAGTTAAACAGACAGACGGCAACAATGTTTTAATTTAGCAGTGAAAAGGTTAGTCGCTTTCTTGTTGGTGAACTCATTGTGCCATCTATGAATTTAACGTAGCAGATTTAGGAAATCGGCTCATATGGCCTTCTTAAGCCGGGTCCAGACCAACTGAGCGAGCAAGAGCGAGCGAGAGCAAGATCATGTTTAAATGAATGCTCACGTGGTGTAGACGGAGTTTGAGGCGAGCGAATTCTTGCGCGCTCGCGCTCTATGATGATCCGCGCGGTGTCAGTACTTCAAAGGAAAATCGCGTTCTTGCATTTTCAGTCCGGACGACATTTCAAGTTTATAAATTCGCTCTTGACAGATATTTTGGATGTTTGTTTAGTTTTGCAGTAGAAAAATGAAGTGGTCAAATGAAAATGTCTTGCAATTAATAGAAGGATATAGAGCGCGACCTGTATTGTGGGATTCAACAAACAAATACTTTAAAGTTTAAATAATTTATAAAAAATAATAAAAGAAGCACATGCAGCGATTTTGTCTGACATAATGACAACTGAGAACCTCGATCAATGGCGAACATCAAACTAATCGCTGGGTATAGACGGAAGCAGATCATGTGCTTGCGAACACCAGCAATCGTGAGAGAGAATAATCGCTCTCGCTCGCTCATTTGGTCTGGACCCGGCTTTATAGTTTGATATTCAATGACCCAACCATAAAATCTATACCTCCAATGGCGATATTTTTTTTTGCGTTATGTCAAATTTGATTGACGTTTTTTTAAATATTCATTAAAAATTTTAGTTTTATTTAATTTTTTTTTCTAAATTCGACATAAATTTGAAAAATAAGCAGCCCAGATCACGGAGGATTAAGAGTATTCTCCAACGACATGACGTACCTATTTGTATACGGTATAATAGGTAGGTAATTAATGATTTATTTTTAAACTCTTCATTTAATAAATAAAAATCAATTACCGAAAAACAAGAAAAGAAGTAAAACCATCGTTATAGAATATTGAAAACGATCCCGAGTCTATTATTTCACGGTTATGATATTATATTGTATATTAATGTGGATCAAGGATTTCTATTGAGTTAATAATATACAATTTGTTGTTTTTTGGTTGTTGCTTGACTGCATACTTAAAAACGTTTGTGGTTACAAAATTTGTTTGTCGCATAATGATGATGGTTATTATATCTATATATTTTTTTAAATTTTCAAAAAAAACATTAAATAACTTTGAAATCTTTATACTATTTGTGTATTTTATTATAATCAGCGAACCATTTCTACTGAGTTTTCCCTTGTCATTTGTAAAGTAAGTTAAAGCTTAAAATGAGAAAGGGGGTTTATTTAAATTACGGAATTTTAGGTTGGGGAGGAATAAATAGAACTTTAGTTAAAAAATCAGAAATATTAAAAGGTTTCTAAAAATTATATTCAATAAAGATTATCTTTATCCTTCAAAAGAATTATATTTAGAAACAAAAAAGTTGAACATAAGACAACTTTACATTTATAACATCTTAAGATATATATTTAAAAATAAAAACCTTATACAATTTAAATACCATAATCATAATACACGTCATAAAAATTAAATAACCATAAAACCTAAAATAACTAAGTCCATAGAACAAAAAAATTTCAAATATTTATGTTTTTATTTAAATGATTATTTACCAACAAAAATTAAAAAATTGATTTCATTAAAAAAATTTAAAGTCGAAATAAAAAATGGATATTAAAAACAGACAATTTGAAAATATTTTTAGAAATGCTTTAATTAATTAATATTGTTCTGAATAATTTATATAAGTAAGTAATATTTTTTACTTAAAAATTATAAATTAATAATTTTAATATAGGTAGGTAATATTTTTCTTCAAAACTTGATTTTAATGCATATTTATGATTTATGATTTTACATACAAAACAAAAAATAAGATTTGCCCCTAACAAGCTCAGCTTTAGTGGATTAAAGAATAAGTTTATAGAAGACAACATAAATTAACATATTTTTATTATATTATTAAATTTTAAGTAAACTTATTATTATTATTATATATATCAACGTAAATTAACATTAACTTAAAACTTAATGGAAACAACACTTCTCTATACACTGACGTGAAAAAATCCAATTGTTTATATCGCCTCTCCCATTTTTTTTTGACGATATGAACAATGCACAATATTATGTTTTTTCTGTTCTTATCTCATTTTATACAGGGTACCGTATGGCCCCTTAGTTATGGGACACCCTGTATAGGCTGTATAGTTTTATAATTTGGGTATGTTTCAATTATTATCAGAAAGTCAGATTTTTTTATTGGCCAATAATATAAACTTTTAGTATGGTAATAAAAATTAATCATATTTAATCCGATATTGATAACTTTTTTTTTTAATTTTAGCAATTATAAATATAGCCTCCCACCAAAGGAAACGCCATAATTTTCACTAACCAGGGGTGGGTGCAAAATTAACACGTGGAAAAATAGGAATTTTTTTTTAATTAAAAGCAAAAATTCGCCGTTAAAAAAAATGTTAATTAGACTTATAACGCGGAAATCGTTTCCACTGCACAACATCAGATGTCGCAACTACTCTATAGAATACAAGCCAATCAGGAGCGTCCTGGTGGCCAACAGAGGAGAAATAGCTGTAAGGGTATTCCGGGCATGCCACGAACTGGGCATCAAATCTGTGGCCATATATTCAAAACAAGATAGGGCAACTATACACAGGTTGAAGGCTGACGAATCCTATTTGGTAAGTGAACCGTTAGAAACCACGGATTTGGGTTAGGTACCAGATCATTGGGTTGACCTATATTAAGAGACAATCAATCATTTTCCACAAAAAAAAACTTCCATCTTTTATATCCTTAATGGAAATTTTCATACCAATCCATCTACCGTGCGAGCAAAAATTATTTGCATCAAAGAGGGCTTGGATTAAAAAACGTAGGGCTTGGTTTAGATCACAATGATATGGGGACGATATATCTAACCAAATCTAGGTTAAAATTTTGTCAAATTCATATTATCACATGATATGCCAAACTAATGAGTAATAAAATAAGCAGACAAATACAAATTTATTTTTGTTATTTACAAAATTAACAAAGTAAGAATATACAGAAAGAAAAAGAAAAATAATTACATAAATTGCTTAAATTGGCCACCGCCATGCTCCAAGCATAAATTCACACGTCTCTTCATATTTTCGAAAATGTTGACCAGCATCTCTGGAGAAATGTTACCACATTCTTGGATAATCCTTACCTAATGGCGGCCTAACCAGACACCAATTTTTTGAGGGTGCAATGTGGACTCTACAAAAAAATGGGGATATTCACTACTCCACATGCGTGTATTCTGAGAATTCACATAACCGGAGAGGTGGAACCAGCCTTTATCCGAAAAAAATGTCAGGTCTAATAAATCATTTCTTTCCAATAAATTTTGGGTAAACCATTAAGAGTAATTCCTGCGTCTTTCAAAATCTGCAGCCAGGGCCGATCCTAGGGTGTCGGCCGCCCGCGTGCAAAGACCTATTATGCCGCCCCTCTAAAGAATTTTTCCTATTTTAAGTAATACTTAACGTTGACGTTATAAACTCATCTACATGTACATAAGAGTAAAAAGTTAAACATTAATAAAAATGCAAACTACAAATAAAATTTGACGGGAAAGACTTTATTTTTGGGCCAGCTAATATATTATATTACCGACACCTTTTTTTCTTTTTACTTTAACAAAATAATAAACCAACAAAAATATTACTTTTGAAACAAAAATAGACATTCTATAATTAGAAATATAAAACAACAGTATTTACCAGAAAATATAAAACAACAAAAAGTATTAAAGCATAAATCCCGCGAAACGAAAACTATATAAATTAGTCCTTCCTTGAAGACTACCTAATAATTAACTATAAAATAATTTTTTTGGCTTTCTGAGAAGCAAATTTGTCAATAATTGCGGTGAGATCAATTTTTTCAGAGATTTCGGATTCAATAGATGATGGCCAAATCTGAGTCTTTCTTGTATCATATTATTTCTCAAGTAATTTTTAATAATTTTTAATTTACTGAAACTTCTTTCACCTGAAGCCACAGAAACAGGTAAGGTCCTTATTGCTAGAGCAAAATTTGGAAAACAAGGAATGAGCTAATTTTTGACTAAAATTTCTAATATCTTAATTGGCTGCTTTTTACCTGGAAAAATATCTTTAAATGAAGTTATTTCATTAAAGAGTTGTATACCGTCTATATCTTTCACAATAGTTCCTTCCTCCTGTACCTGTAACTTAATATCTAAGTCCATGCAGGCTTTCATGAGGTAATTATTAGAAATGGCGTGAAACTCATACAGAAAGCAGAATATTGAATAGCACTCAGATAATAAGGTAAATCTTTCATTTATCGAAGCGATCGCGTAATCAAGAACTGCAAAATAGAAAACAATCTTGAATTGCAGGAAGGGATTTAAAACTGGTTCATCACTGCCCTTGTAATCAAATAAACTAACTTTTTTTCTGAGCTTCGAGATGGGAAATTCGGGATCAATACCTAAATCTCTAGAAAGTGTTGTTGCTGAATCGACAAATATTTTAAAATTATCGTCAGATCTTTGGGAAACTAAATATTTTTTAAGATTATCTAAGCCTTTAATGCATTCCGCGTTGTTTAATTTAGGATTTTGAAGCATTTTACTCAATACATCAATTCTTCAAGACTTTTAATTATTGATTTAGCACCCATTTTTGTTTTCGTGTCTCTGGTGGTATCTTCAATTAATGCCTTTAATGCGGTAATAAAGTTTTTTAGCTCTAAATTTAGAGGTCTAATAGCATTGATACGACTTTCCCATCTTGTTTCACTTAACGGTTTTAAAGTAAGAGTTTTCACGTGTTTTTTGAGTAAATCAACGTTATTTTAAAATTACCTTTTATAAACTGCTTCACATAATTATCGTTAAAAGAGCATTTTTTAGTCAAATTTGATACCGTGTAATTCCTGATATTTTATTTTACCCTATATTATAGCCCCCGGTCAAAATCTAAGAAGTTTTACGAATGATTCAATAGAGGATGAAAATACCTTTCGAAATGTGACCAGCTTTTTGAAATGCGTTCAGTATATCAGGAATTATACGGTATCAAATTTGACTAAAAAATGCTCTTTTAACGATAATTATGTGCAGCAGTTTAGTTTGATAAATGTCACTTTATTTTTATTTCGAGAAATTCGTAAAAAGTTTTGCTTGATTGACAGAACTATCTGCGGCCTACGGCCGCCCCTTGTTTTGGCCGCCCGCGTGCGGTGCTAGGATCGGCCCTGTCTGCGGTTTGTATTTCTTGGAATATTTACACTTTATAAGGAAATAAATTTAGCTGCTTCTTAAGAATAGTCCTGCATGTTCCATAAGATCTTCCCACTTCTTGGGTCAGGCGTCTTATACAATTTGTTGGCGTATTTTGCATTATTTCACGAACGTTCTTCTGTTCTTACAGATGGTCTTCCTGTTCCCTTTCTGTGTTGTATAGAACCTGTTTCCCTAAACACAGTCACGGTTCTTTTTAGGCAACAATAATAAAAATCCCCAGCAATAAAAGCAACGTTCGTGAAAATCGTCCATGCACAAAGCCGGATTGGATTGCCACTCACCATTTACTCTAACCCCGTTTCGAAAATACGTTTCAACCATGAATCTTTTATGTTGTTCCGTAAAGCCCATTGTGTGAATTGTTCAAGAAATTGGAAAAATTGGCGATGAATCAAATTACTTGTAACGAGTGTCAAAGATGACGGAATAACTGATTGATTGTTAATTCAGGTAGTTACTGACACCCAACAGGTATTAAGCTCTACGGCTAAGCATTACGTCCTTAGATGCAAGGCCCTCTTTGATGCAAATACTTTTTGCTCGCACGGTAGGTACTTATTAACAATTAAACAATTTAGATAAGCTATAACTATAAAAAGTGTTTCTTTTTTCTATAGGTTGGTGAAGGATTATCACCGGTAGCGGCTTACCTGAACATTCCAGAAATAATTAAAGTATGCAAGGATCATGGTATCGACGCGATCCATCCTGGATATGGATTTCTCTCGGAAAGGGCGGACTTTGCACAGGCTGTTCTCGATGCAGGTCTAAGGTTTATAGGTAAGAAACCGTCAAGGAAAACGACCTATTTGTTCGGGAAGAAATATAATATCCAGGTTTGATTTATTTTACTATTAAATAAGGTTCTGTATTTTTACAGGTCCCTCCCCACAAGTTGTCTACCAAATGGGTGACAAGGTGGCAGCTAGGGTAGCAGCCATTGCTGCTGGGGTTCCCATAGTGCCCGGTACCGACGGGCCAGTTACAACTAAAGAAGAAGCTAAAGAATTTTGCGCCCAGCACGGGTTACCCGTTATATTCAAGGTAATAAAACAACATCTCTACATTTTGGTCATAGTCTAAGGTTATTCTATTATTGTGTATTTATTATCAGGCTGCTTATGGTGGTGGTGGTAGAGGTATGAGAGTAGTGCGAAACATGGAAGAGGTCGAGGAAAGTTTCCAACGAGCGTCGTCAGAGGCTGAGGCTGCTTTTGGCAATGGGGCTATGTTTATTGAAAGATTTATAGAAAAACCTAGGCATATTGAAGTTCAGTTATTGGGTAAGTTGAAAAAATGTTTGAAAGGGGGGAACCTTCATTTTTTTACTTTCAAAATGTCTTTACACCAAACTAACTTTTACAGTTCATTACATGGAAAGTGACAACATAATATAGAAAATAATAACCAATAAAAAAAATAACAATAAAAAAAATGGAAGTTAATTCATTAATAAAATCAATTTAAAAAAAAAATAGTATAAATAATTTAATTTAGTAAATATCTCTTTAATTGTTTTTTAAAAGTTGCCAATTTTTTAATTTTTCTGATATTTTTTGGAAGATTGTTAAATTTTATTATTCCGTCATATAAAAGCGATTTTTTTCCGAAATTACTTTTTACTGGTATAGTTTGATAATTTATACAACGTCTGGTGTTATGATCATGTAATGTCTTATTCTCGTGAAGTGTTATGTTTGTTTTTTTTTCTTTTAAAATAATAGAGTGAATAAGAATACAAATTATTAATTTATAAATGTTTTGAACGTGTAAATACCTTTTCGGTCTATATAGATTAACAGTTGGTTCTAAATGTGGTAATTTGTGTATACATTTAATAACTTTATTTTGCAATTTTTGTAATGGTTTTAAGTTTGATAAACAAGCAAATCCCTATGCAAAAGCTGAAGCCAAGAAAGAAGTATTTTTAAATCATTATTAATATATCAAAATACATTTCTGCAAGAGTTTTAGCAAAATAAATAGTTGTATCATCTGCAAATAGCTTTATATTGCCCTCTAAGTTCAAATTGGAAACGGAATTAGTGTAAATTAAGAATAATAATAGACCTAATATTGATCCTTGTGAAACTCCACATAGTATTTCTTTTTCCGAACTTTTTCTTTCCCCAATTTAAACCAATTGTTTACGACAGCTTAAATAACTTTAAAGTAGTTTGTTATTTCCCCTTATCCCAATACTGTATAATTTTCTTAATAAAATATCATGGTTTACGGTGTCAAAGCTTTACACAGATCTAAGGATAGAAAACAGCACTTTTTACTGCTGTCGACATTAGCTTGAATATTTGTTATGATATTATCTCCTACAGCTATTCCTGTATCTTTAGATCTACGAAAACCGTACTGGTTAGCAAATAGTAAATTTTGGCTTTCTAGAAAGTCGCATAATTTATTATTTATTATTTTTTTAAATATTTTTAAAAACATCTTGGGAAATGACTGTGAAATTAATAATAAAGAAGTATATAGTACATAGTGAGACAAAGTAATGTGTAAATTCTTGGAAAATATATTTTCCAAGGTAGTATTTGTGAGATGAAGTTGATATAGGTATCCTCTTTTAGGTGACAAAGCCGGCAATGTTGTTCACCTCTTCGAAAGGGACTGTTCCGTCCAACGCAGACACCAAAAAGTAATAGAAATGGCGCCGGCGCCTCACTTGGACCCGAAACTTAGAGACGCCATGGCAAGTATGGCCGTCAAATTGGCCAAACACGTCGGTTACGAGAATGCCGGTACGGTCGAATTTTTGGTCGACACGCAAGGAAACTTTTTCTTCATTGAAGTCAACGCCAGATTGCAGGTAATAATCAGATATTTGTACAAGTATTTTTTGCTAAAAGTTGATATTTTGAATTGTTCAAACATTGTTGTTGATGCAAATAACAAGTTAATGTTAAGGATTGACTAAAGGTTTAAAATACATTCACCTTAATATTATAGGGGACAGGGAGATGAGTTGGCTAACCTAAGGCTTTTTAATGGGCTGTCAAGTTACTATTTATAAAAAGAGGGTATGCATTATACACTACGCCCATTAATTATCGAATATTCAAAAATGCACGCCCAATTTAATAAGTAAGCTGTAATTTCGTTAATAATAAACCAATTTTGAATTTTTTTTTAAATGATAGATAATATAAGATTCTAGGGTTTATGACAGAGTAGTTTGCGTCCTGACACGTCTTATTGTACGGGGTAGCGCATAAACTATAGATGCATGTAAATTTTCTTAAATTTAAAACTGACATGTCTTACATAAAAATTGAATTTAATTTATTTTTTAAACGAAAGTAATCTACGACATCTATCTGTGCTAGAAACTGGCCAAAAAGTTTCGCCATGCCCCTACAGGCAAAGAAAAAAATACCATTTCTTCGAAATAAATTCTGTTGCCGCAAAAATGTTTCGTAAATAATCAATGAGTCATTTTATCACTTTTGGCTTTTGCTAAATTTAGAATAAAAAACATGTCAACAAATAAAGTCTATAATACAGGGTGGCACGCAAAAACCTATCCCATCTACCTACCTGATCTTAAGTACCTAACTAAATTATCTATTATTGCATAGGTATACAGGTAGGTGGCTTATGTCATAGAATAGTTCCAACTTCAAGTGAGGTAGTTTAGTTTTACTTTTATATTTCATATCATGAAGCGTGGCTAAAAGGTATATTGCAACTGGTTTGTTCGTGGTTCCCCAGAGCATTTTTTTCAATTTTTTTTTAATTTAATTTAAATTTTATTTTTATAAAATAATATTAGTTGAAAAAATTGAAAAAAATGCTCTGGGGAACCACGAACTAACGAGTTGCAAATATACCTTTTAGCGTGCAGCATGATATGACTAGGCTTTTCATGAAATGACGGATTTCACTATCAGCCCACGACATATACACGATGCACTTGTGCACCAAACACCATCTATAGTACTGTCAGAAACCTAGTATCAGCATGTGCTGACATTATAACGCAAGAAAATTGGAAAAAAGCTATAAAACATGTAATAAAAGAGGGAAAAATGTGGGTCTTGGACAACCTGATGGAAGAAACGGTAGAACCACTTATTATTTCAGTTGAATCCACAGATGAATCCTTCGAATTTGGTGCTAGTGAAGACACCTTTCTAGACCTTTAATTTGTTAACTCTTTTAAGTATGACCTGTTTTTGTATTGAGAAAATAAAATTAATTCAGTTAAATATATAAATCTTTTTTGCACACCTTAAAAACTACATACCAATAAATATAAATTATACTTAAATAAAAATTACGTAAAGAAACAAAAAAAAATTAAAATTTATATAAACCAAATAATTATTTGGATATAGAAATAGTAATTTAAGTTACAAGACCGGAAAGTAGTGTTTTTCAGGTCGAGACAAGCATTTCCAGGGTGAGCGATAGGCGAGTCCTGGAAGCTTGGAGAGACCTGGAAAACACTAATTTTCGGTTGCGTGACGTACCTACAATATTTTCACACTTCGATATATTTTATAATCTACGAGAAACAAGTTTGACGTAAAGAAGAAAATTAAAAATCAACGAACTGTCACTCGACAATACATCGAAATGTTGTTGTCATAATAACAAAATCAAGGTATTTTGTATTATCAAAAAGCGATTGGAAAAACAAAAAACAGGGTGACACTGACATTAGAGACCGGAAAAACGTTATTTTCTAGACGAAAAATTGTCCAGAAAGTGTAAATTTTCTGGTCGGTGTTAAAAAAATGTATATAAATTAAAAGTACGTATAATAATTTACTCAATCAATGAAAAGATTAAAAATTCTGAAATAAAATTTATTGATAGCACAAAATTTCATGAACACAATACAAGAAAAAATAAAAATTGACAAACTGTAAAAATAGTAAAAATAAAAACTAATTTTGGAAATAAATCAATTCTTTATGATGGTATAAAAATTTATAATAATATTCCAAAAAAAATTAAAAATACAATCAATATAAAAAAGTTCAAATATTTATTTTAAAAACATTTATTAAAAATATAACATATTATTGTTTTCTTTTTTTTTGTTGTTATATATGATACTATAATTATTGTATAATTTTGACTCTTAATCTTAATTAATTAATTTTTTTTTAATTAAAAATTTCCCTGTAATAAACTTTTGTAAAGTTGGTTGGGAAATTAAATAAATAAATAAAAATAAATAAGAACATACCATAATATTAAAATTTAAGAGGACAGGTAACTCCATTAAAAAAATGGGTTAAAACGGTCGGATTTTTTGGAAGACCTGTTCTCTTAAAACGATACACTATTTCACTATCACCTTGTTTTGTTAATGTATAGTATCGGCTAGAACTAAATCAGATACAGTTTTTACTATGCTTATAATTTATTTACCATACGGGAAGGAAACAAAAGGAATTTATATTTCATAAATAAAAACCTACCGCCACTGTCCGAAGATTTATTCTAAATCATCGGCTTGCCCTATATTGTTTCAATTTTACGACCCTATTGTGAAAGCTAAAATTAGGGGTGTGCCAATCTAAATAGTGTTTAAACTACCTGTATTGCTACTAAAAAGACATACTTTCAGGCGAAAAATAATATGTTCATGTTCAGTTCTTAGCTTCAGGCAATAGGAAACATACTTTAGGGATAAAGTGTAGCAATATCTTGATTTTAAAACGTTTAGTAGAAATGTGCAAATTAGTCATCTTAGGACCCTTTCTTACATACGAATTAAAATTTTTTATATATTCTAGGTGGAACACACGGTTACCGAAGAAATTACAGGAATAGACTTGGTGCAAAGTCAAATTAGAGTTGCGGAAGGTCTAACGTTACCGGAACTAGGAATTACCCAGGACAAAATAAAAATTAATGTAAGCAGAACAAACTACAATTATTGTAGTAATATTTGTAAATCGATTTATCAAGGAATTACATTTTTCAATTATTTTTATTTAAGGGATTTGCTATTCAATGTCGAGTAACCACCGAGGACCCAGCTAGGAATTTCCAACCCGACAGCGGGAGGATAGAAGTATACAGATCAGGGGAGGGTATGGGCATTCGTCTAGATGGCGCGTCCGGATTCGCTGGTGCCATTATCTCCCCGTACTACGACTCGTTATTGGTTAAGGTTATCGCGAAGGCCCACGATTTACCCACTGCTTGTGCCAAAATGGACAGGTATACTTAACGGAAGTGATGAGCAAAAAATTTAAGGGATAATTCTAGACCGAAATTAAATGCTATCTCTTCCTACAACATTTTTTCGAAAATTTATTATTAACGTAGTTAGAGGGTGTTAAAGTTCAATTTTATTTGGAGTTTTAAAAATACATAAGTTACTAGAACAATAAATTAAACATTAACTTTCAAAATGTCTTTATTCCAAACTAACTTTTACAGTTCATTACATGGAAAGTGACAACATAATGTAGAAAATAATAACCAAAAAAAAAAAATAACAATAAAAATAATTGAAGTTAATCCATTAATAAAATCAATTAAAAAAAAAATAGTATAATTTAATTTAGTAAATATCTCTTTAATTGTTTTTTAAAAGTTGCCAATTTTTTAATTTTTCTGATATTTTTTGGAAGATTGTTATATTTTATTATTCCGTCATATAAAAGCGATTTTTTTCCGAAATTACTTTTTACTGGTATAGTTTGATAATTTATACAATGTCTGGTGTTATGATCATGTTCTCCTGAAGTGTTATGTTTGATTTTTTTTCTTTTAAAATGATGGAGTGAATTAGAATACAAATTTCTAATTTATAAATGTTTTGAACATGTAAATACCCTTTCGGAATTCGGTCTATATAGGTTAACAGTTGGTTCTAAATGTGGTAATTTGTGTATACATTTAATGACTTTATGTTGCAATTTTTGTAATGGTTTTAAGTTTTTTTTCAAATCAAAGGTTCAAAGTGACGTCCTTCCTCTACAATGCATAAATTAATTCTTATTTAAAAATTCCAACGAACTCAATGGAATATTCCTTCCTTTGCTATGCTATGTTTAAGGTTGAAAATAAATTAAAATGATTTCGTACCTATTCATCACATGCAAGCAATGTTATTTTAGCGTTTTTCTCGAAAACGGTTAGATTTATCGAAACAAAAGTAATATATCTACCTTTTTTATGTCAAAAGGTTAGGAGAATAAAAATATTCAGTTAAAATGCGCATACAGCGTAGAAAAAAAAAATTGGGACCATTCAAATTAAAGCATATATAGGCTCCTATGTGGCGCCCTCTACAAAATGCGAAAAAACGGTGGGCAAATTTGTATTCCTCATCCCGAAAAAGCCCCATACCTATACGAGATTTCGTCAAAATATTGTAAGCGTGGCAAAAGGTATTGCAAAAAAAACTGAAAATAAAATTTAACTTTAACACCCTGGAATTCCGTTATTAACTTATTTTCGAAAAAAACCTTCGGTTTAAAGTTCTTTGATTTTTCAGAGCTCTTCGAGAATTTCGTGTCAGAGGCGTGAAAACGAACATTCCATTTCTGGTAAACGTAATAGGAAATCAAAAATTCATCAACGGTTCAGTCGACACCTACTTTATCGATGAACATCCTCAGTTATTTAAGTTCTATCCCACCAAAAACAGAGCTCAGAAACTGCTGACCTATTTGGCAACGGTGTTGGTCAATGGGCCTCAGACTCCTTTGGGAACGTCGCTCAAGCCTGCTCATATTAAACCTCACGTTCCGAACGTTTCTTTGGGTACGTAACGGTATTTTTATTGATAATTTAGATGTTTTTATTGTAACTTATTCATTTTGTTATAATAAATAACACCTATTTATGTCAAATTAGATTCGAAAACACAACAAACATTACATGTTGACATTTTTCTCTTAGCCACTATGCCACTTATTTGCTTTAGCATAACCTTATTTTCTGCTATCCAAGATCTTTCTCTTCCTTATCTATTTATATTATCTTCTAATGTCAAGAATTTAATTAAAAAGAAACATTGTTTACTTTTTCTTCCAAACATAAATACAATAGAGGAAGGGATCCAAATTTGAAACACTTTTTTTAAAAATTCGAAATAAAATTCATCATTGAACAAATTTTTATTATTATTGTATAAAATCGCTTGCTTTGTGTATTAACAAAACATCGCAACAAAGAATCTACATTAACATAGCTATCTAGAGAAGTTATCGAACTTAAAGTTTGTTTTTGTAAATTTTCCCCTAAAATAAAAGGTTGCCTAATTTGAGACACTACACCAAAAACTTTTGAGGCTTTTAGATATCCCATCTCTTTATTACGCACAGCTTTCACCATAGGGTGAAGCGTAAGGGTCCCATTTCTTATGTTTTTTAGGGCAACATCAAAATATTGTATAGGTGCCTAATTTGAGGTACCTAGTCTTAAATACGGCACCATTTAGTATCTCAAATTAGGAATTCTCGTTATAAAAGTTGACAACAATATTTTAGGTTACTTCTGAAAGAATACAGCCAAATTTTAATAAGACATCATTAGGCAACACCTAAACTAACTACTTCGACACATAAAATATTTTATTTCCACTTACGTTGACTGCAAATGCCGATTTATTTACACTATCAAAAAAACTTGTGTGATTTGAAGTGGCGGCTCGTGTAGAGGTAGAGAGCCCGCCACAGGCGAAATGCGCGAAATTTTTTTCTGGACCACGCCCAAATTTTAACAAATTTGGTCAATAATCAACAGTAATATCACAAGACCTCGTTTTTTATCGGTTAGATTTTTTTAAAAATTTAACTGGAAGTTGATTTTTTTGGGAAGATAATAAAAATTGAAGATAGGGACATGTAAGCCGTTTTGCTCTAAGACGTACTGTTAGAAAGTTATAAGCTGTCAAAGTTCAAAAATGTCACTTTTCGAGAGTCAACATCTCGAAAACTATGAAGTATAGACTAATACTGCATTTAATAAAAAATAATTATAATTTTATGTGGAATTTAAAAATGTAAAAATATACAGGGTGTTCCATTAAAAAAAAAATAACGTCAACACTTGACACTTGGTGACATTACTGACATATGGTATAATAGTCAAATAGTAAAATTTTAGTCCTATAGTTTGCCCAAAACCCGGATCCGATATCACTTTCGTTCGCCTGTAATTAAGCCGTTACGGAATATTTGCCCAACCCTGTATATAATAACACAGTCAAAAATCAAATCCTGTATCTTTTACAAAATTGGATTTTAGTAAAATGAATTGGCTGTGATATATTTTTATGTTTTCCCCAATCCAGACGTTCAACCGCCCAAAGGCTTCCGACAAATCTACAAAGATCAAGGTCCAGAAGCCTTCGCCAAGGCCGTACGCAACCACAAAGGCCTTTTGCTTATGGACACTACGTTCCGAGACGCTCACCAATCGCTTTTGGCCACCAGAGTGCGTACGAAGGATTTGCTGAATATTTCACCGTTCGTCACTCATAACTTCAGTGGATTGTATTCCATGGAAAATTGGGGAGGAGCTACATTCGACGTAGCTTTAAGGTAAAATAGCTTTTACGAAATCAAGGGTGTTATTAACTTGTGGATTATTGGATAAAATGTTTTGGCGAGATGAAGATTAGATTAATATATATCTTTATTCTCAACCAACTTAAAAAAGTTTATTACAGAGAATATAACACCAAATATACAATATATAAATTCACAAATAATAAAAACCATGTTTAGTAACTAATAATAACTCCATCGAAATTATTCAAAAAAAAATATATATAATCATTTACAAAAAAAAATATATATAAATATACAGGGTGTCCGGAAAATACGTGTACAACGTTTGACGACAGACTCCTGACGTCAAAATAGGTCGATCTAAGCCGACTTAGTTATATCCAAAATTGTCTCGTTTAGCCGGTAGAGGGCGTCAAAAATTTGTAAAAATATTGGTTTTTCCTAAATTACGTGAAAACCTGCTAATCGATTTTAATGATTTTTAGTATGTAGACTAATACTATATAAAATGACGTTTTCTAGTAGTATAGTCACCGGCTGTAAATTAGTGGAAGTGTTATAAAAGTGATATAATACGTCAACATTTCTCCTCATTTTTTATATGAACGGCGTTATGACAACCCAGATATTTTTGTAGAGTGACTGGATGTATTTGGAAGCTATTTAACCTCTTTAAGATTTTTCGTTGAATGAGCTGTTTTGCCAGAAGAAAATATTTACAATTACCTGCATACATCAATTATATATTAACAATAAAAATAAAACAAAGTACAACAAAGTTGAAAGTATGTATTGAAGAACACATTACATTACATTACATTACATTACATTACATTACATTACACATTTGCTTAAGTAATGTTTTTGTTTTACTTATTTTCTTACAATACATACCTACTTTCAACTTTGTTGTACTTTGTTTTATTTTTATTGTTAATAATTGATGTATGCAGGTAATTGTAAATATTTTCTTCTGGCAAAACAGCTCATTAAACAAAAAATATTAAAGAGGTAAAATAGCGTCCAAATACATCCAGTCACTCTACAAAAATATCTGGGTTGTCATAACGCCGTTCATATAAAAAATGAGGAGAAATGTTGACGTATTATATCACTTTTATAACACTTCCACTTATTTACAACCGGTGACTATACTACTAGAAAACGTCATTTTATATAGTATTAGTCTACATACTAAAAATCATTAAAATCGATTAGCAGGTTTTCACGTAATTTAGGAAAAATCAATATTTTTACAAATTTTTGACGCCCTCTACCGGCTAAACGAGACAATTTTGGATATAACTAAGTCGGCTTAGATCGTCCTATTTTGACGTCAGGAGTCTGTTGTCAAACGTTGTACACGTATTTTCCGGACACCCTGTATAATTCGTTAACGTTAGTTATGTTTTAAAAAATATTTTTTTAGTGTTTTTTTAAAAGTCCATAATTTTGATATTTCTTTAATTTTTTTCGGCAAACTGTTGTAAATTGTTATTCCTTTATATAATATTGATTTTTGGCCAAAAGTACCCTTTACCATTGGTGTTTGAATATGATGATTTTGTCTTGTGATGTGAATAATGTTGGTCGAAGGAAATATTATATTCGATTGTTTTTCTTTAATAATAATAGAGTGTATTAGAATGCATAGTTTTAATTTATAAAGCTTTTCTAAATTTAAATATCCATTTGGTTCATACAAATTTATAGTTGGTTCTAAAAAGGAAGTTTATGTATGCATTTAATTATTTTGTTTTGTAGTTTTCTTGTAGTTAAATTCGCTGATCCCCAAATTGAAATCATTCACTGCAATTTTGAATAAACCAAAGAATAATATATATTTTTTAAATATTTTAATGATACATAATTTTTAGCTTTAAAGAAAATACCAATTATTGGTGAGATGTAAATATTCAATATGTTTTTTCCAACTTAAATTTTCATCAATATATAAACCTAAAAATTTAATTGTATTAGTATATTATTTAATTAAATGATTATTGAAAGACAGGGATTATTATTTTTTAATCTTGATTTACATATAAACATAAAAGATGATTCATTAAAATTTAATGATAATTTATTAATTTCAAGCCATTTACATATTATATTTAGGTCGTGGTTAATGCTATTATCAATTTGAGCATAGTCTTCATGAAAACATACAATAGTAGTATCATCGGCAAACAATTTTATTTTACCTTTTAAATTTAATTTTGCTAATATAGATTTTAAAAAAAAGTAGGTCCTAAGGTTGATCCTTGCGGAACACCACAAGTTATGTTTTTTTTGTGAACTTTTAACATTTTCAATTTGAACAAACTACTTTCTATAATGTAATTTTGAAAACGAAAAATATTTAAATCAACTTTTTTAGAGTGCAATAACTAGAAATCTACATATACGATATTGTAGTAGTTCTTAATTACTTAAGTACCTAATTTTTTAACAATAAATAAATATTTTCCCGAATTCCAATATTGTATAGGCATTTAAGTAAAATGTTCTGATTGACTGTATCAAATGCTTTATATATAAATCTAAGGACAGTAGGCAGCATTTTTGGTTGCTGTCAACGTTTTGTTGAATATCTTTGATAATATCTGCAGCTGGAACTTTTGTATCTCTAAATTTACGAAAACAATATTGAAATGGAGAGAGTAATTTTTTTTCTTCTAAAAAATTTACTATCCTATTATTTTATAGATGTCTACCATTGTTTCTGTTTGTTTAGATTTTTGCGTGAATGTCCATGGGAGCGTATGGAGGAGATGAGGAAACGCATTCCTAATATACCGTTCCAAATGTTGCTTAGAGGCGCTAGTGCCGTTGGATACACGAATTACCCCGACAACGTTGTGTTTAAGTTCTGTGAACTGGCTGTAAGTCTATATATAATGTATCCAAGATAAAAGGGAACCAGTGCACGCAATCACTTATATTTACGTTACCAAACGTAGTTGCCAATTTATCCCAGTATTCCTTTACATGTATTAAACTTCTTCTTTTACATTCTCCAAAATTTTTAATTCTATCACCTCTTTACATCCATTTTTAGGTACAAACTGGCATGGATATTTTTCGAGTATTCGACTCACTAAATTATCTTCCCAATCTTATTGTTGGTATGGAGGCTGCGGGAAAAGCGGGTGGTATCGTAGAGGCCGCCATTTCATATTCTGGTGATGTCAGCAATCCCAAGAAGACAAAATACGACCTAAATTACTACTTAAAGATCGCAGATGAATTAGTGAAGGCTGGAACTCACGTGCTGTGTATCAAGGATATGGCAGGTCTATTAAAACCTCAAGCGGCGAAGTAAGCATATGAATATTGAAGAAATTATCATCATCATCATGAGTTACATTTATCTCCATTATAAACGTGAAAAGTTGCTTACTTGGAAGCGAATAAACTTATCAGAAGTTGCTTAATTTTTTTTCAGAATTCTTGTCACCGCTCTTCGCGACAAATACCCGGAGCTCCCTATTCACATTCACACTCACGACACCAGTGGCGCCAGCGTCGCTTCAATGTTGGCCTGCGCTGAGGCGGGAGCCGACGTTGTAGATGTCGCCGTCGACGCTATGTCGGGCATGACGTCACAACCTAGCATGGGAGCTGTAGTTGCCAGTTTGCAGGGCTCACCTTTGGATACCAACCTAGAGTTGTCTAAGGTAAGTCTCATACAGAGCTGTCGCAATTACTCTTAAAAAGTAATTCAATTATTACAATAACCCATTACCCTCCGAAAAAGCCACCAATTACAATTACCAATTACTAACAGTATGATAAAAATATTTAAATTACCCACTAAAAGTAGTTGATTCCTTGATCAATTACCGCATTCGAATTACTGAGGTTAATTCAATTACTTTTATACTAATTCAATTACTTTATAGTAATGGAACTACCCAAAAAGTAATTGAATTACTCTGAATCTATAAATTATAGGCACTTTTTGGCAAATAAATTACTCTGAGTAATTTAATTACATTTTGGTAAGTAATTGAATTACATTTTGGTAATTCAATTACATTTTGATAATTGAATTACAGTTTGGTAATTGAATTACATTTTTAAAATTGAATTAGTAGGTACCTACTTATATGAGCAATGGAAATACTTTTTTTACATTTTACAAAAAAAGAGTTGTATAGGTAAGGTATTATTTTTTTTTAATAGCAGTAGGTCCTACTATCACACTTTATTATAGAAAGAAATTTAAAAAATTTCGAAATTTATAGTTAAACTTGATCTCCTATTTTTGATAAGTATGTACCTATACCTACTTACTTTCAACAAATTGACAAATATTAACAACTGTATTTCTATATAATATGATTTATTTGTTGAAATATAACAAACGTAATATTAGGGAAAATAAAAAATAATTTTATGTTGGAGTAATTCAATTACTTTTAATCTAATTGAATTATTCGGAAGTAATTAAATTACTTTTTATGTAAATGAATTATTTGGGAGTAATTCAATTACCTACCTTTATTCTAATTGAATTATTTGGGAGTAATTCAATTACTTTTTATGTAGTTGAATTATTTGGGAGTAATTCAATTACTTTTTAAAATAATTAAATTAATTTTAAGTAATTCAATTAACTCAGATTTCTTAAAACCAATTACCAATTACAATTACTTTATCACAATAATTGGAAAATCAATTACAATTACTATTTTCAAAAAGTAATTCAATTACTAAAAAGTAATTAAACACGATTTTTCAATTATTTTAATTCAATTACCGACAGCTCTGGTCTCATATGATCCAATACATTTTCGGGCTTACCCTGTTTAATATTAATATATTTAACAGATGACAAATTTAAATCGACTTGTTTATTTTCAGATTTCTGAATATTCGGCCTATTGGGAACAAACTCGCACACTCTACGCTCCCTTTGAATGTACAACAACGATGAAAAGCGGCAACGCCGACGTATACATTAGCGAAATTCCTGGAGGACAATACACCAATCTGCAGTTCCAGGCATATTCTCTAGGACTTGGAGATTTCTTTGAGGATGTCAAGAAAGCCTATGCTGAGGTAAGTTGTAAAACATTCCTATGGATTTCCCATTGCCAGTCTGGCGGTGCTCTACCCGGTTTACTGTAATACTTATTTTATTATTTTAGGCTAACATTTTATTAGGCGACATTATTAAAGTAACTCCATCGTCGAAAGTAGTGGGAGACTTGGCTCAATTTATGGTTCAAAACAAACTTAAGCCTCAGGATGTCTTGGATAAAGCGGAAGAATTATCTTTACCCAAATCTGTAGTGGAATATCTCCAAGGGTATATAGGACAACCGTATGGGGGATTTCCTGAACCGTTAAGATCAAAGGTAAGATTTATATTTCTTATTTTAATTAACCTATTGAAACTCTCGTACGCATTTAAACTTTTTAGATTCTAAGAAACATGCCACGTATCGATGGCAGACCTGGCGCTAGTCTTCCTCCGCTAGATTTTAAAAAATTGGAGGAAGAAATCAAAGGAACGTTTCCTAACGCTACGGACCGCGATGTTGTCAGCGCTGCTCTCTATCCACAAGTAACTAGGGAATATTTGGCATTCAACGACAAATTCGGACCCGTAGACAAATTGGACACCAGGATGTTTTTGATTGGGCCAAAAGTGGGAGAGGAGTTCGAAGTTACTATTGAAAAAGGAAAGAATTTGGGTAAGAATGTAAACAAGTTTTTTGCGAACTAAGTCGTCTTTGACTCTCTTGTAATTGCGAATATAATTTATCGATTTTTTAAGGTATCAAGACTCTTGCAATGGCCGAAGACTTGACGCGGAACGGCGAGCGAGAAGTATTTTTCGAATTGAACGGTACTCTGCGATCGGTACATATCAAAGACAAAAATGCGATTAAATATGTGCAATTTCACCCAAAGGCTGACAAGGCCAACAAGCGCCATGTTGGTGCTCCGATGCCTGGAACTGTTATTGATGTCAGAATAAAGGTATGTAAATTTTATTATTTTTGATTAATAGACCATCAGGGTCGATAATTTTTGAAACCAAAAAAATAATAGTAGGAAATTGGAATAGGAAGAGAATATAACAAAAATGAAAGGAAAAATAATTTACGGGCGATCCGAGGTCGGGAAGTGGAAGGGGTGAGTTTTTAAGGGTAGAAAACAATTTATCTCGATTTCCGGCAAAACTACAAGTCCTATGGAAAAACGTTAAATGGCAAAGTTGTAGATAATAAAAAGATCTAGAACTTTTCTATTTACACTTTTTTCACATAAACTCAAAATTTATGTGAAAAATTCAAATAACCAAATTTTTGGTTTTTTATTTTTATCTTTTACAAAAAAAAATTTTTTTCACGAAATTTGGTGAAAACTTACCTTTTTATGTTCCAAACACACTATAATTTTTTTGATTAAAAATATTTATTTTTTCACCTTATTTTGACTTAATATCGAAAAAGCACCCTAATTTTCAATCGAAAATTCTCACGTCAAAATATCTGCTTTTTTAAAAAAGTCGGTGGGTTTTTTGTTCGTTGAAATCTCTACTTTCTGATGGTGTATAAAAAAATATACATTACTATGGTAAATGTTCTCAAAAAATGCAAAGAAACGAAAAAAACTTAAATCCGAATTTTTTTTTAATCATTATGTACAATTTTGAGTTGTTTATTAAAATTTATAGTTTAATTACTTGAAAAATGTAAGATTCCATGTGACATTGTAAAACAAAAAAATTACAAATCCATTAAACATAAAGATCGCAAAAAACATGCGAAAATAGTTGTTCTAAATATAATTAAAGGAAGGATTTAAAGGGGATTTCATCACATTTACCATAGTAATGTATATTTTTTTACACCATCAGAAAGTAGAAATTTCAACGAACAAAAAGCCTACCGACTCTTTTAAAAAAGCAGATATTTTGACGTGAGAATTTTCGATTGAAAATTAGAGGGTGTTTTTTCGATATTAAGTCAAAATAAGGTGAAAAAATAAATATTTTAAATCAAATAAATTACAGTTTGTTTGAAACATAAAAAGGTAAGTTATCACTTTCGTGAATAAATTTTTTTTTTGTAAAAGATGAAAATAAAAAACGAAAGATTTGGTTATTTGAATTTTTCACATAAATTTTGAGATTATGTGAAAAAAGTGTAAATATAAAAGTTGTAGATCTTTTTATTACCTACAACTTTGCTATTTAACGTTTTTCCATAGGACTTGCCAGAAATCGAGATAAATCGTTTTCTACCCTTAAAAACTCACCCCTTTCCACTTCCCGACCTCGGATCGCCCGTAAATTATTTTTCCTTTCATTTTTTCTATATTCTCTCCCTTTTCCAATGGGTTTCATCCTACTATTATTTTTTTCCACTTTTTACCATTTTCAAAGGCTTTCAGCCCTGGTCTAGGGATAAGCCGATTAAGTTATTTACTCTAATTTAAAATTTACTCTAAACCAAAAAATTAAAACGTCTAGTAACATTTGAAGTTATCATAATTATTACTGGTACGTGGTTTGATTGAGGTATGTATCCCAGCCGAATATCATTTTAAAGAATCTTTTTTTTTTTAATAATAATATATACAACCAACCTAAAAAAGTTTATTACAGAGAATATAACACCAAATATTTTCAGTAACTAATAATAACTCCATCGAAATTATTCAAAAAAAAATATATATAATAACCATTTATAAAAAAAAATATTAATATAAAATATAGTACGTTAAAGTTAGGTCAGTTTTAAAATAGCTATTTATACAATAAGTTGCGAAATGAGTGTATTTTAGGCACGCGACGTGAAAATTGTCAAATTGTCAAATCGTCAAAGTGACTAAAAGACATTGTTTCGTAACGAATTGTATACAATATTTTTTCTACTGAGGTTTTATAATAAAAAACTTAATTTTACTAACATTTTATCACCTATGTTTCATTTACACCTTTCATGTCAAAAAAATCGACAGTTGTCAAAAAAAATTCTAAAGATTTTTTTCTCAAAAACTGCGACAAATATAAAAGTAAAAATGAGTGATTTAGAGGACTCAGACATTGAAAATGCCGCAAATGAGGCAATGGTGTACCTTGTTCAAATTTAAAAAATGGTGTGAAGAAAAAAAGGTAAAAAACTTATCAGAAAAAGTCTTTTTGGCATATTTCTCACTATTATCCGATGCCTATAAGCCATCAACTTTGTGGAGTACTTACTCAATGCTTCGAACGATGGTTTATTTGAATAAAAATGTTGAGATGAAGACATTTACAAATCTAATCGCATTTTTGAAAAGAAAATCTACCCAAACCCAAAAAGTCGAAAGTTTTTTTCTAAGGAACAAATAGAAGGTTTGTCAAAGAAGCAGACGATAAGAACTATTTATTGGACAAAGTCATACTTATTGTGGGAATCTCTGGAGCATGTCGCAGAGAAGAAAAGAACTCACATATTTAAATATGAATAATATCGAAATTTCGGAGTCTTTAATTAAAATATCCATTCCAAACACTAAAACAAATGTTGCAAGAAGCTTTGTAATTAGCGAAGGCTCTATTGACGGCATCAACTTCTTGAATATTTTCCGAAAGTACGCGCAGTTACGTCCAGCACACATAACCCATGAAAGATTTTTTATCGCATACAAAAACTCCAAATGTTCCAGACTTCCAGTGGGTATTAATACCATTGGAGCAACACCAAAGAAAATTGCTGAGTTCTTGGAGTTTCCAAACGCTAAAGAATATACAGGCCACTGCTTATTTCGAAGATCTTCAGCAACTTTTTTAGCTGACTGGAGCGGATATATTGATGCTAAAGCGACATGGAGGTTGGCGGTCAAATACCGTGGCTGAGGGGTATATAGACGATTCTTAAGAAAATAAAAGAAAACTTTCCGAAAAAATTCTTGGTGAAAAATCTTTGGACGCTAACAACAAACGTGTTAAATCTAATGAATCCGAGTGCTCTACTAGTGGCATGGGTTTAATTGATATTGCTGTTGCAGATTCTATTTCAAGTTCAAATTCCTCATCAATTTTACAAAGAGAAATATCTCAACGTACTGTTTTAGGTTACCCCAGCATTAATTTTAATAATATAAGTAACTGTACTGTTAATATTTATAATAAATAGGTAAAACTATAGTCTGTGTTTATATAGCTATTATTTGTAAATAATTACTTATTATTAGCTGTTTCATTTGCCCCTTTTAAAAATTGACACTTGCCAAAAAATATTAAATTATACCTAGTCTGTGGTTACGTTTTAATTGTAAATAATTACCTGCGTTACTTTTAAGCACGTTGCTCCTGGTAACGAGCTTAAAAGTTTTTTAAGTACGCTGCGCTTAAAAGGTTATTAAAAAACCATAATGACAATCGAAAAGAGGTTATTATAAAACGTCAGTAGAAAAATATTATTTTGGTGCCTCTCATACTAACATTTTTTCGTACGAGTACCAGATATGCAGATAAGTATATTTTCAGGTTGGAGATAAAATCGAAAAGGGCCATTCCCTAGTTATTCTGTCTGCCATGAAAATGGAGACAGTGGTCCAGAGTCCCGTAGCTGGTACAGTTAAAACTATCGAGTGCAAATTGGACATGAAACTGGAAGCTGAAGACTTGCTGATTACATTAGAATAATGCTCTGAACAAAAAAATTTTGATATTTTTTTTTCTAGGCTGTGCTAAAAGCGTTATTTTATTTTTTATGTAGTTTTTAAATGGTCTGTTCTATTTAAAGTATTGGTACTGGACGGATACGTTTCATAGATACTAAATTCTTGGTACAGAAATTTTACTTTCTTGGTACAGAAATTTTACTAACGTTTAGAATGTAACCCAAGGCCTCTTCGCGTCAATGTAATTTCGTTTACTTCAATGGGTAGCTCTAAATCTTAAATTAAGATGCCTCGACTTAGTCTATTAGATTTACATACAGGGTGTTTATTAGTCGTTAGATTTAGAACTTTATTTTAATGTCATGAATTTATTGTAAGCGATTTAGAATCGTCCCTAGAATTAAAAATGCCATAAATTACCATTAAAAATACTTTTTTGTAGACTTTAATTTTTATGCATTCTGTACCTATATTTGACAATAATATTAAAGAGTGTACATTAATGGTTGTACGCAATATTGCTGTGTTATAAATGTTGTTTGCTGATTTTTTTACCTTCTTAAAGTTTATAAAAAACAATTTGAAATTATTACTAATAACTAAGAAAAAGTTTTCCAGATAAAACGATATATTATATTTTATGTAATTGTTATATTGTTTTAAATATTATTATGTTTCCTATGAAAATTTCATTTTACAAATATATTTTTTACAAATATTACAAACTTTATTTGATTTCCGTTCTGTAATCGTTCACTTTTTAAGAAATCGACAGCCGTAGTATACCGCAGCACAAACAACACCAAGCTTGATAACTAAAAAAAAAATGTAAAATTAAATCATTGAAGGGTTTAGAAGAGACTGCCAAAACGTTGCTAAAACTACAAAGTTTGTCTTCAAAACACTGAAAAATTCCCGAAAAAACCCATAATTTCTATTTTTCTCTAGTCAAATTCGGTACTTTAATAACCAAGCGTTATAACTAAACAATACTTACTTTTCCCAAAAAAACTCTTCTTTTTACGTTCTTCGGCCATTTCTAACGATACAGCTATCGGCCCCTTACTAATCGAAGCCCGGTAACTATTAACACTACGGCAACTATATACTTTCCTACTAAAAGAAAGAATTCAAAAATCTAATTATCCAGAAAATAGCTCAGACAAATTCTTACTTGTTGCAACATCCTCAACTCGCATACTTTAAAGCTTATAAATTTTAAGTAAATTTCACAAGAATTTTGAGTTTTCTGTGACAGTGAAAAGTCTAATTACTTTGACCACCTTATTTCACAATGCTGGTGGCAATCACAGGTACGTACCGTAAAATGTCTGCCTGAATAAATTTCTCAATAGCTTAAAACATGAGTTAAGGTTGGTACTTTTAAATGGTGATATAAGTTTTTATACAGGATGTACCCTGTTGTATATATATATTTTTTGTTTTCACCCCGCAGGCGGTGTCAATAGGATCATTGATTAATTTATTGACTGTATCGCATTTAAACAATCGCGGGGTGTATAGAATTTTGCACACAAATTTATGTTACGTAATATAAAAGAGTACTAAAAATAATATTACCTATATTTTACAAGTGCTGCAGAGTTGTAGAGATATGAAGTTTGTAAGACAAAAGCAAAGATAATATGACAACAGTTTAACCGCTAAATTTGACGTTTTAGGTCATGGTATTCAGCCTGCGATGTGGCCAAGTTATTTTAAGTTTAATGTCATAAAAATTTCGTTTAACAACCGTTACTTAAAATCTGTACATTGAAATGACCCATAGTTTAAAATTACAATTATTACAGATTTTTGAAATTTGAAGGTAACTTTCAATCCTATTTACCCCGCTGATCCTATTCACCCCATTTTACGGTACCTAATATATCTTATCTACATCAGACGGATTTTTGGACGAACCGATTCAAAAACATATTGGACGAAAACTACGGTTTCCGTTTAAAAAGTTTTGAATTATTTACTGAGAAAGCAATTAAAAAAAAATACGCTGTCACGTTCCTTTTAAAAATTTAACTCTGGTTAGCAAGAATTTCTCCTCCCCCCTTGCCGCGGTTAAGTATGCCCCTCATTTCCCATCCTACAAGTGTTGGCTACAGTAGAACCTCTCTAACGGGAACACATTTTTTTTTTTTTTTAAATTTCTTAAAAACTTTTTTTGCACCAAATGTGTCTGCTTCGACTCCGGCGGGGTAACTGGGCCGTAAAAAGCCTGGTACCCCAACAGTTTTTACTTTTTAACCAAAAGATGCTTTGACCCCTAAAAAACAACTTTTATCTTTTTTTTTTTCTTTACATCTCACCCCAACATTTTCACATGTTTCTGACTAGGCTTAATAAAACTCAAGATGTTTCAGTAATTTAATAATGCTTTTTCATTGCTCATATCATTATACGAAGTTGTTAGCGAGCGTTGCTTTAACAAGTTGGCTAAGCAAAGATTTTTACTTTGCAGTCTAAAAGAAGCAAAAGAAAAGTAAAAAAATTTAAACCCTCGAGACATCTAGAAGTGCGCCACAAGGCAAAAATGTGAGAAAAGAACAAAAAATATTGTGTAACTTAGGATCCTCTCTAGGGGCCAGAGGGTATCTTAAAAGTAATTATGAAATTGTCTTTCTTGCCCTCAAAATATTGACTACTAAATTTAATTCATATCCGCTTAACCATTTTTCAAATCATAGCAAATTTTCTAAAATAAATTTTTACTTTATATCTCTTTACCCCTAGATATTTTATCATGAGAAATGAAGCTTCATTAGGTACTTATTTTGAAGTCTACTACCTCCTGTTGCTGTAAAGCCCTTTACTTATAGGACGTAGTACATTATAACTTTTAAAATGTCTTTATTCCAAATTAACTTTTAGAGTTCATTACATGGAAAGTGATAACATAATATTGAAAATAATAACCACTAAAAAAATGGAAGTTAATCCAATTTAATTTATTAGGAAAATCAATTTAAAAAAAAATAGTATAAATAATTTAATTTAGTAAATATCTCTTTTTTAATACTTGACAATTTTTTAAATTTCCTGATATTTTTTGGAAGATTGGTACCTATATTTTATTATTCCGTCATATAAAAGCAATTTTTTTTCGAAATTACTTTTAACTGGTATAGTTTGATAATTTATACAACGTCTGGTGTTATGATCATCTTTTTTTCCTGAAGTGTTGTTTGATTTTTTTTATTTCAAAATAATAAGAGTGAATTAGAATACAAATTTTTAATTCATAAATGTTTTGAACGTGTAAATACCCTTTCGGTCTATATAGACTAACAGTTGGTTCTAAATGTGGTAATTTGTGTATACATTTAATAACTTTATTTTGCAATTTTTAATGGTTTTAAGTTTGATAAGCAGATCCCCATGCAGAAGCAAAGTATTGTCATTTTGAATATATTAATGAAAAATATATATTTTTTAAGTATTTCAAAGGAATGAAATATCTAGCTATGTACAAAACAGATACCAAAGGAGATATCGAGTTGATAATATACTGGATATATCATTTCCAATTTAAATTTTCGTCTAAAACTAATCGTAAAAATTTTGTCGTTTTTGAATATTGAATATTATCATTATTAAATGTTAAGGGGTTAATGATGGAATTTATGTTATTTTTAGTTGTAAACATGAAAGAAGATTTTGTTAAATTTAACGTAAGTTTATTTGATTGAAGCCAAGAAAGAAGTATTTTTAAATCATTATTAATATCAAAATACATTTCTGCATGAGTTTCAGCAAAATAAATAATTGTTGTATCATCTGCATATTGCCATTTAAGTTCAATTTGGAATAGATATAATAGATACGAACACCTCACCAAAATTGATGATTTTTTCTGGAATAATAAATTTTGGGCCATATCAGATTGTTTTCGCCCAAAAATTGATTCCTGAAGAAAATCATCAATTTTGGCATGGTGTTTGTGGAAAAAAATCATAGACATTTTTAGCTTTTTCCATGAATGGAACTGTATCTTTTCTCTCCTATGTATTACGTCCAAGAATCAAAATATGTACTCCGAACGGTATTACTTGTTAAAAACTCCTTCTAGTCCGGAGGTTGTAAAGATAAATAAATAAATAAAACGTTGCGTAGTACAAAAATTTGTATATTTAAGGATTATCTATACAATTTATAAAAAAATCGAGTGCATTTCGTTCTCCATTACTGCAGCTAAAAACTTTATATAAAAATACCTTAAAAAAATCTAGTTCGCTTAAAAATATGGCATTAAACAAAATCACTAAAAAATTTAAAAAATATATAAAACGTTCACAGAAACAGGTATATAAAAATAAATTAAAACGACTGTACAATAATGAATAAACTAACTTATTTTTGTATTTCTTAATTAATTAATCGACCACACGTTTTGTACTGAGAAAACTTATCAAAAAATCAGATCTATTGGGAGAAATTCGTTTATAGACGGGGAGGTATAAAGGCCGAATACACGCTCATGCAACAAGTTTTAAAAATCCAAACAAAACGTTTTTTTTACGATAAGACGTCGATGTTATTATGAAAAAGGGTACAATATTCTTCAATTCACTCTCGGTGAAATTGTGAAGAAATCTACCAATATTGAAAAAAAAAATACCAAATCCAGGTAACGAAATGTTGCATAAGCACTAGAAAATACTATATTGATGTGATATGTATGTGTTCCATTGGCGTACAATCTTACAAACAAACGACCTTTTCTTGTATGTCTGAAATGTCTCGTCACATTTACTAGACTTCACCATATTTACAATTATTTTCTTTGTAGTTTTGTCAAGAGTCAAAATGTCAAATTGGCACTAGCACAACACTATACATAATATAAAAGAGAAATATTTATACAGTATTCTCGTCAAAAAGATAATAATTTTATGGTAAAAAAAAGAAACATCAAAAAATGGGGCACTTTGTCTTCCAAGCCGTAATGCAAAAAACGAAAGAAGCATTAATAAACGTTTATTTTTCTTCAACCACTGACCTATACAGTGTGGTTGTTTAAGTGCGCAACATATGGGCGTTTTTTTTTAACGATTTCTCAGAAAATTTTATTCTTGATAAAAGTTGGTGCATGTTCGATAATCATATTAGGTGCACTTGGAATGGTTGCAAGTCAAACGGCGTACAGGGTAGGCCAAAAAATGTAAAACTTGTACAAGAATAAATTACCCCTAATTCAAAAAATTCAGCAAAATGTTATTAAGAAAAGTGGTTTAGAATTAAAAGTTATGCATAGAGTCAAAAACGTGACTTTCTAAAATAAAAAAAATATTTCCAAAATTTTTTTTTATATACTCACGGTGACCGTCCATTAGAATATTTTGGGAAGTAATGCGATTTGAATCCGGCAAATTTGGATATTGGGGTTTAAAGAGATGCTCTTTTCAGAGGAAATAACGGCGACCTTGTGCGACTTCCGGTGATGCCGGAAGATGTCATGAACTTGCTTATTTTAAATGAAACACCCTATATAATATACTTTTTTTGTATTCCTTTCTTCATTTCCAACAACTTTTATTAAAAATATTTTTGCCCTACTCAATCCGTTTCTGAGATAAAAATTATTTTCCTCAAATTTTGACCTTTCACAGAGTGTCACCTAAATTTGAATATCTTTTCAAAGATTAAAGAGAGAAACTCGAAATTTAGGTCGTGTCATTAGATAGTATGGTGCTTGATAATGTATTATCGGAAAATAAAATCTTATATACAGGGAAGTGGAAAAGTAACAATTTTTGATATTTATCAAAAAATTAACAAAACTTAATTTTTTTAAATACGATGCTATATTGTTAGTTCATTGAATGGATAGGCGATAACATTTCCTATCTATCCACATATGATATCCCTATACCTAACTAGTATAGTTTTGAACTTATTTACGATTTTTCGCAGAATCCTCCAAATATCAAGCAGTTTTATTGATTTTTGGCAAGAAGGCCATGATAAATAAAAAAAGAATACGCATCTATACAGACGCGTGTCATTGTCAGTTGCAATTATTTATTTATCGACGTTTTGATACCGAGTTTATTCCAGAGAAATATTGCTGAAAAATGGAAAATAATACGTATACAAATGCTGACATATTAAATTTATTTTTTATTCATGGCGAGTGCAACAGAATCATAAGTCGAACATGCAGAGTTTTCAACGAAAGGTATCCGAATTTAACACCAATGACCAGAACAAAATTTAGAAACATTATGAAAAACCATCTTAATTATGGAACGATTAATGCAGAAAGAATTTTACCCAGGCATTCTTTTTTTATTTATCATCACCTTCTTGCCAAAAATCAATAAAACTGCTTGATATTTGGAGGATTCTGCGAAAAATCGTAAATAAGTTCAAAACTATACTAGTTAGGTATAGGGAGATCATATATGGATAGATAGGAAATGTTATCGCCTATCCATTCAATGAACTAACAATATAGCATCGTATTTAAAAAAATTAAGTTTTGTTAATTTTTTGATAAATATCAAAAATTGTTACTTTTCCACTTCCCTGTATATAAAATTTTATTTTCCGATAATACATTATCAAGCACCATACTATCTAATGACACGACCTAAATTTCGAGTTTCTCTCTTTGATCTTTGAAAAGATATTCAAATTTAGGTGACACTCTGTGAAAGGTCAAAATTTGAGGAAAATAATTTTTATCTCAGAAACGGATTGAGTAGGGCAAAAATATTTTTAATAAAAGTTATTGGAAATGAAGAAAGGAATACAAAAAAAGTATATTATATAGGGTGTTTCATTTAAAATAAGCAAGTTTGAGACATCTTCCGGCATCACCGGAAGTCGCACAAGGTCGCCGTTATTTCCTCTGAAAAGAGCATCTCTTTAAACCCCAATATCCAAATTTGCCGGATTCAAATCGCATTACTTCCCAAAATATTCTAATGGACGGTCACCGTGAGACACCCTGTATATTCACCATAAAGACCTTCATAAATTAATCAAAATCAAATCAATTTCACATATCTTTGTCCAAATTCAAGCATATTTGTAAAATTTACTTGAATTTTTAATTTATTAAGGAATCACAAACTTCATGTTTGTTGTAAGGATATTAACCACAACTTTAAAATATCCTAAAAATTATTTTTAACAAGATAAAATATAAGTAATCATAATATGCTAATTAAAAAACTCTTATTTAAAGTGCAAAATTTTTATTTTAAATGTTTATTAAAAAACTTTATTCTTGTACAAGTTTTATATTTTTTGACCTACCCTGTACGCCGTTTGACTTGCAACCAATCCAAGTGCACCTTATCTGATTATCGAACATGACTTTTATCAAGAATAAAATTTTCTGAGAAATCGATAATAAAAAAATGCCCATGTGTTGCACACTTAAACAACCACACTGTATAATCTTTGTGAGATAACAATTTTTATTATCTGCTCGACTGGAACAGGCGAACCTATGTATTCAGTGACCACATGAAATACATTTTTTCCAGTCCAGAAATAAATCGGCATTAATATTTTCACTTGTTTTTCCTCAACAATAATATACATTGCCCGCGTAAATTTTATTAAAATCAGTTCAAGCTCAAGCAGGTCATAAACCGTTAAGTTTCGGTAAATATAAATTAAATTTAAAAAAATGATAAACCACGGGACGTAACCAATTTGACATTTAGATGGCACCAATCTACCCATTCGACTTTATGACAACTAACTGGATTATTACAAGGCACTTGTCTAGGCCCAAAACGTCCATGTTATAAAAATAAAAATCGCTAACACTAACAAAGGCAGAAACAACAGTCTAACAGTGGAATCATGTAAGCCCTTACGAAAAGCTATCAGTTTTGATTCCGTTATTTCCAATAAAACCTTTTGGTGTCAACTGCGATACATGCAAATATTTTTGCGATTTGTATTTGTCTTGTACCGCGTGTTGTGGATTAGTAGCGGCGTTTACGAACATCCTGTATAGGAATTCGATACACGGCCCTAAGTGTTCCAATTCGTAACCGGTAGTTCTGGAGTAATCGGCTGGCCACACCTCTTCATCTAAGGTGTGGCGTGCTATAACGATAGCACTGGCTGATAGGGTGCTGGGTAAGAACTCCAAGTATGTTTCGCCATCCAATAAGGATAGTTCACAGAGATACTGCAAATACAATTTCATTAAGTCTTTAAAATTAAGGAAGAAAAAAAGATCAAATAACAAATTTAAATATATACAGGGTGTTACAAGTTCGACATACCAGCATTGGAATCTCGGAAACCATAGGGGTTAGAGAAACGGTTAAATGGGGGCAAAGTTGTGCAATTCGGTGCTGATTATAATGCCGCTTTAAAAGTTTTCAAATTCCGAATACTTCCGATTTTATTCGAAAAAAACCGAAATTTTGCAAAATCGTTTTTATTTGTTCCTGACCTCATTTAAAGTCGCCACAGTGGATCTTTGCCCGTGCGTCATCAATCAACGATCAGGACTCAACGTGGTTAATAACTCTGCATCCTTGTTTATTACAGTAACAAGTTTGAATAAAAGCATAAAAGAACGTCTCCAAGATTCCGCAATAATATAATGTGCTAGATAAGAATACAACTATAAACGTCAATTAATTATTTTTTTTATTTGTTTAGTTGACAACCGTTGTATTTTAGAACGTCATTGTCAACCTTATTTTGATCTGCCAATCTAATTCGTATTTTGTAAATCTGTGTGCCTTAAAACTGTTCCTTTTTCTAAAAATAGTTCTTTTTAGAGCTAATTATACCCACCATCTGTTTTGGCGGTAAGTATTTATGGATTTTTATAATACCTAATTTATTTATTTTAAATACTCTAACCGTGAAAGTTCTTTGACAAGTTTGACAAATTTGACTTTTGCGATTTTAATAGTCAATAAAACACCAAACTTTTCTAGATTTTAAGCTTTAAAAATAGTAGTAAATGTATTAACATTTGTTTGTCAATTTCTTTTAGATAATAGAGAATGCCGGGCAAAACTTACAATAAATAATAATTTTTCGGGATATTATGTAGGTAAGTCAAACGGTAGGCAGGCACGTCCATTTTATGAACTTAACTTAGTTTTGACTTTTTTCGTCTCGTAATTTTGATTTGATTCATACGATTTTGATGACGTAAAAGTGATGACGCACGGAAAAAGAACCACTGTGGCGACTTTAACTACCTAGCTATTTACACTTTGTCATTGCCGCTTTTTCTACTCTACAAAATGACGTTACTAAACTAAAGATCTGCCGTTTCGTCTCCAAGTGGCCATCACCAACTTTACTTTTTTAAATACTGATCTGGATTTTTTTAAACCGATTTTTAAACCCTCCTACCCTCAAAATGTAATGGCGATATTACTTTCTCATAAGGATGAATTGTCCTTGCTTACTTTTTTAAAGTCATATTTTTTACACTTCTTGTCAGCCCGGTCCTGGCAACGAATCACAATATTAATTAAAAACTTTATTTTATTTAAAACCTTTACAAATAAGTTTCATGAAAAAGTTTGTTCATGTTAGGTATTTAAGTAATACATTGTATGCACCCAAAAAGAATTTTGACTATTTGAACATTTATAAAATTATGATTTATAATTAGTAAATTTAGAATTATTAGAAAATTCTTATAAAATAAATTATATGAAATAAGTTTTTAATTAATATTGTGATTCGGCGCCAGGACCGGGCTGACATGAAGTGTAAAAAATATGAATTTAAAAAAATAAGCAAGGACAATTCATCATTATGAGAAAGTAATATAGCCATTACATTTTGAGGGTAGGAGGGTTTAAATATCGGTTAAAAAAAATCCAGGTCCGTATTTAAAAAAGTAAAGTTGGTGATGGCCGCTCGGAGACGAAACGGCGGATCTTTAGTTTAGAAACGTCATTTTGTAGAGAAGATTAAGTGGCAATGACAAAGTGTCATTTATTTTTAAATAACTAGTCAAATGAGGTCAGGAAAAAATAAAAACGATTTTGCAAAATTTCGGTTTTTTTCGAATAAAATCGGAAGTATTCGGAATTTGAAAACTTTTAAAGCGGCATTATAATCAGCACTGAATTGCACAACTTTGCCCCCGTTAACCGTTTCTCTAACTCCTATGGTTTCCGAGATTCCAATGCTGGTATGTCGAACTCGTAACACCCTGTATAGTCAACAAAAAAAATTCAAATTATTTATGTTATTATTTAAACGATTATTTACCAACAAAAATTAAAAAATTGATTTCATTAAAAAAATTTAAAGTCAAAATAAAAACATGGATAAAACAGACAATTTGAAAATATTTTTAGAAATGCTTTAATTAATTAATATTGTTCTGAATAGTTTATATAAGTAATATTATTGTATTTCTTCAAAAAAAAACTGCGTTTTTACTATAAATTAACATTTTTACTTTAAAACTTGATTTTTTATGCATTTATGATTTTACATACTAAAACAAAAAATAAGATTTGCCCCTAATAAGCTCAGCTTCAGGCGATTAAAGAATAAGTTTATAGAAGACAACATAAACATATTTATTATATTATTAAATTTTAAATAAACGTATTATTATTATTATAATGAAATACTAAGTTTTAAAAGCTTTCTCTCTTCCATGGTGGTTAAGTCAAGAATTAATATTAATTTCACGTAAAGAAGCTGTCCACAAAACATCCTTCAACACTTACCATAGCTAGAAATTTAGTCTTCTCCTCAATCTTGTTGATCGTGCACATGGCGGTGATAAAGGATAGAGGTGTGGGCACTGACAAGTCAAAGCCTAATACTTTTAGGACCAGATGTTCCATTCTGATAACTTGTCTCTTTGTGTAAGTATCATCTGTGATATAGACGAATTCACCAATGTCAGGTGGGTAGATTTCTTCATATTTCCTGAAAGGTATTTTATTACAATAACACAGATTACCTACAATATATTCGAATTCTTAATTTCACATTTTGTTCCTGTTAGCTTAAGTTCGAAAAATATTTTTAAACTTTTTTTTTTATTTATTTATTATTCTCAACCAAATTAAAAAAGTTTATTACAGAGAATATAACACCCAATATACAATATATAAATTCACAAATAATATAAACCATGTTTAGTAACTATTAATAACTCCATGGAAATTATTAAAAAAAATAATATAATAACCATTTACAAAAAAAAAATATTTTCGTCAGTTGTAAATTGTTATTTCTTAATATAATATTGATTTTTGGCCAATAGTACTCTTTACCATTCTTGTTTGAATATGATGATTTTGTCTCGTGATGTGAATAATGTTGGTGGAAGGAAATATTATATTCAATTGTTTTTCTTTAATAATAATAGAGTGTATTAGAATGAGTGTAAAAAAAAAACTTGTAACAGAATACTCACGAGGCTATAAACATTGCAGCAGTCCCAACTAATTGCAACTTGGCCCTCACTACAGACATGTAACTAAGAAATCTGTCGACATAGTTCACAGCTAGGTACAACGTTTCGGTGTGTAACTTGTACTCTTCAGTGACTTCCACCAACCAGTCGACAAGGATTGTACGCATACTAGCAGTGACGTCAGGTTGTTTCTTCATGTAGCCGGGTTTAGCGCGATTTATAAGCTATAACAAATAATATTTATTTATTTATTTTTTTTTTATTTATCCTTTATTGTTAAGAAGACTCTTACAAGCATTAACAATGTCTTAAATATAAATCTATATAGTTAGTATAAAAATTGGTTATCAAATTTAAAAACATTCAGTAGCACAAAGTATAGTAACAAAATCTATAAACAAACTTACACGAGACAAAAATTAAAATATTATTGGTGGACACCCCAATGTAGAAGTACAAATATTAACCACCAAGATATTCATTAATAGTATAGAATGAGTGTTCAAGAAGATAGCACCTAAGAGACTTTTTAAAAGTACGAAAAGAGGGTTCTGATTTAATATTATTTGGGAGTTTATTAAAAATATAACTACTAAAGCAATGCGGACTTTTCTTGTAGGTGGATAGTTTATAGTTAGTAATTAGAATGTCTTCATTTTGTCTTGTCTCATAGTTATGAACATTAGAAACAGGTGGAAAGTCTGATAAATGTTTCTTAACGTAGATAGCCGACTCCATGATCAAAATAGAAGGTAAAGTTAGTATTTTATTATTTTTAAAAGTTGGTCTACATGTTTCTAACGGTTTTAGGGAAAATACCTTTCTTATAATTCTCTTTTGCAAGACGAAAATTCTGTTTAGGTCAGTGGCCTGACCCCAACATAAAACCATATACTTCAGGTGGCAGTAAACCAGGGCATAGTAAACATTTAAAAGCTGTTTTCTTGACAGAATATTTTTTAAGTTAATGATGGCAAAGTATGCAGATTTTAATTTACTGGCTACATGTTCGATATGAGCGTGCCATGTCAGTTGGCTATCAACATGCAAACCCAGAAACTTAGCCTCTGTCGCTCTCGCAATCTCCACTCCATCCATCTCAAGAACAAATTCCGGAATAATTCGTCGTTTATAAAAAACTATATACTGTGTTTTGTTTTCATTAACCATCAATCCATTCATAGAACACCAGTATTTAAATTTATTGAGGATTTGATTCGCGCGTTGTATAAGAATATCAAGCAACGTCCCAGATATCACTATGGAAGTGTCATCGGCGTAAAGAATCACTTCAGCATTCTCGCCTAACTCAAGGTAGTTGACCAGGTCATTGATAAATAACAGAAAAAGTAATGGTGAAAGAACGCTACCTTGAGGAACTCCGTAATTTTGTGATTTATAATTAGAAAGAAGTGTACCTATTTTTACGCGAATTTTTCTGCCAGTTAAAAACGATTCCAGAAGTTTGTTTACGTTTCCTCTAAAGCCCATAGCGAACAGTTTTTTAATTAATAGTTTACTATCGATACAGTCGAATGCCCGGGTTAAGTCAAAAAGAAGGGCTATTGTATAATGACTTTGATCAATTGATTTGTAAATAAACTGAATAAAAGCTACAGCTGCTGTTGTAGTAGATTAATAATAGACTCGATTATTTTCCAATACATACATCCTGTCAAATATTTTTGGTTGCAAAGAAAATGGCATAAAAGTTGGTTAAAATAACTTGCCTCATGTTCTCTCAGATACTTATAGATATCTGAACTGTATTCTTCCATAAAAAAAAAGTCATCCTTATCAGATCTACGCAGCTCCTTAGGATATTCATTTTCAAAGCATTTCTCGACACTCATGGGACTCGGAACAGGACTGGCTAGGTCATCTGCATGCCTAACAGAAGAAGGAATAATTCCCTTGCGCTCCAACTCAGCCACTTCTGTTTTAGTAAAAAACCTATCCTCAGCAGTACCTGTTAAAAAAAAATATTTTGCTAAAATCTTGTAGCAACCAGTTTGGCCAATTTGTATTTTAATGTGGACATCATTCTACATGTAGGTATGCAAAATAAAAATGTAATAAAAAATTAAAGAAAAAACTAACTCAACTAGAATTTTGTGCTAATTTTAAAATACAATTACCTTTATAAACACTGGAGGTACTTTTGGCTTTGAGTTTCTCTTCGATCTTAGCCAATTTTTCTTCATATGCTGCATCTTCGTACACTTTAAAAGCTTCAAACTGGGCTACCGGAATGATAGGGTTCACAATGTTCTTACGGTTGTTCTCCTTTTGTGCATTAACCCAATTTTCTTTGGGTTTGCAATTGGCAATACTGCCGATGTTTGAGTGGCCAAGTGGCTTTTAAAAAAATAAGAGGTGTTATATAGTTACAAACCAAAAAAAAACACTAAGTATGTATTGTATTGGATATATATATTTTTTATTTTAATTATCTATTTATGACCTCAAATCAATACAGAGATAGTTAGTGTCAGCAATGTGTTACCACTCAAACTGGGTGTGACAAGAGTCAGTGACTTCAGTTACCAGTCATATATGGACATTGATAGGTAAGTGCAATTTAATACTGGAGCATATCGAGACATCTTATACATATCATAATTTAACAGCATGATATGGAAAACCAACCTCATTGTTTTTAAAGCATAGAATATTGATCTGTGTCTATATTCCCAAAAACCACTATCCTTGTGGCTTATAGAATCGTATTAAAACACTTTTCAGACATCGATATTTAAATAAACTGAAATTTAATGAAAACCCTATACTTGTTTATAATACCTGGTAGTAAAGTTTAGATGCCTTACAATTAAATAAGCAAATTTATAATAGGAATTTAGTAAGCGGATGTAAGTAGCTATTACCAGAGGTAATTTTTTATTAGGTATTAGGTCTATGCTATTACCTAGATTCAGTGTAGAAATAAATGGTTCTAGGACCCCACATATCCCGAACTACATGTAAACTTACTGAAAATAAGAATTTAAGCAGGTAAAGTGTGGTATCCAGGTTCCTTATAGTAACCTTCTTTGTACTTGTACCGACCACCCTGACCCAAAATAGACGCCATCATGAAAGATACAAAAATAAATCATGCAAAGTTCACCTTCCTACATTTAAAAAGTATTATACCTGTTTTAATTTAAGGGGTTGTACATTTTCATGCCTGTTGGTATCCAGTACCCCTAATACATCCCTCTTTTGATTCTGGTTCCCTCCATTACCAACGGCGTGCATTTTGTTTCGTCCTTCAGGCCGCTGGTTTTCTTGATCCTCGTGAATTCTTATTGTCGCCATGGTTGAGAATTCGAATTGAAAAGAGCCTAGAGTTTACCAACTATTACTTTCGGCACCGTACACTTCTTTTTGACCGGAAATTTGGAGGTAAAATGGACCGAATTCTGAAAAACGCCGTTGCGGATATCCAACGGCCGTTTTTTTTTGACAGTAGAATCATGAAATATTTGCGAGGATGCCGAATCTTTGTAAGTGTATGTCAAAAACGCAACGAACATTTTAAAATATCCAGAAAACTATTACCTTGAGTACTTTCGGCCGATGTCATGTCCTTGATAATATGATAATACTTTTATATTTATATACTAAAAAATTGTGAAATAAATCCTTAATTGTAAATGTTAATTAAACAATAATTAATTGCCAAATTAACCCTTATTGTGACACAGAAGTTAAAACAAAGCTGTGTAAAATGGCACAACAACAAGGACATTTTTAAGTGAAATAAGAATAACATTTAAACTTCTTAAAGAAAATTTAAAACTCCATTTTACAATAAATAAAACGTAATAACGGTCCACTCCAGGGCCCTAAATACAGAAAATGTCATTTGGCGATGGAATTTCGTTTTATTATTCTTATTTCTACCTATACATTTTAGATCCGGCAACAGTGGGCTCCTTAAAGCAGCTGATTGATGCCAATCATGCCCTTGCGTTTTTCCGAAACTTACCGTCGACGAACGAGATTTCGGCCAAGCCAATCAATGATCCAGGTCAGCTGCCAAGTTAGGTTCGTTTCTCCTTGTCTTTTTCTTTCGCTGAAACCTTTTCTAATTTTCTATTATGTCTACTGTTTTGAATTTTTCAGTTGTGGAAGTTTTCAAGTAAAAAAATTGTAAAACCTAGTAAAGCTGTTGAAAAGATAAAAAAATAGATGATCAGATGATTATTATATTTTCTATGTATATACAAGTATCATTACCTTTCAATTTACAAATTAAAAATGTGCACAAATGCTATATTATTTTTAAGTCAAAACAGTTGACGTTTTCGTGACAGGTGATGTCTGGACATGGTCTGCTGGTAGTCTGGTAAGAATTAGAGCAAAAAGTATAAAAATGGACCTTTCTGTGCTTTTACCTTTTACGGTAACTTTCACAAAACATACCACTAATAGAAGTTTTTCTCTTACGGCAGGTACTGGGACATTGTTTCTAGTTCTCCTTCCTACAAGGGAGTGCGCTGCAATCGCATTGTGATAGTTTTCGTCAAGCGCTGCTCGACAGTATTAATTTAGTTCGGCTCTTCCGATACGAGGTGTCACTTGCTGTTGTCTTGCTCAGGAAAAAACCGCTTTGAGTTTGATGCACCATTGCCAGATCTACCGAAATCTCTGTACCCTACCGATTTAGATCATATATTATACGGAAAACAATGGGTGCTGAACAAGATTTATACTCTAAAACCTTGGGTGCCGAATGCCCTTTTAATTTTTTGTTTTATGTGTTCAGCGGCGTCTTTTATAAGTTACTTTTGATAGGAGGAGAAGTTTTTAATATGGCAGCGCAGCGACGTTTTTTTAGAAGTCACTTTGATAAGGGAGAAGTTGTTTGGCTTTTTTTGTTTTTAGAAGTTACTTTCGATAAAAAAATTTCAAATCTGCCTGTCTACCGAATTTTTCCATCAGATCTCTATCCATAAATCTCGACCAAGTCTACCGATTTTCGTCTCGAAGATCTGGCAGCACTGGGTTTAAACTTAAAAACGACGTCGGACGTACGAATTACAAATAACAAGTTACGACGCTTAAATAAACGTTGTACTGTGAACGTTTGTAGCTGTAATACTTTATTTTTTTGGTTTTACTGTGGTTTTACCTACGCTTTTAATTCAAAAGTTGCTCTCGGAATTGTGTGTGCGTTCAGTTTGTTTCTTTATATTTTATATTTGTTGTTGAAAATGTGTGACTTTTTTGGTGAGAAAAAGCTTTCGAAGATGAAATGTAGTGTTCCATCTTGTGAAGACAAGTGTAGCAGTCGTTTTCGATTCCCGCATCTAAGAGACGGCGGTACAGGGATGAAAAAATGGCTACAAATAATCAACAATCCTTCTCTAAACAATTTAACTTATAAAGAGATATATGCGAAAAAGAGAATTTGTGCTAGACATTTTTCGGAAACCGTTATTTTACACGGCAGTAACAGAGGACTTTCTTCTACTGCTGTTCCTACACTATACCTTTCTGAATGTAAGTACTTATCATATAGCATAGTAAATGAAATCAACGTTTTTTACATAATGTGGTTTAATTTCAGCTATCAGTCATGATCCATCTGGGATAGTAATGGATAAATGCATAAATATAAACATGCCCAGTACATCCCGAGGTACTTCCGGATCCATAGACAAAGGTAAACGTATTAATAATATTTAAATTTACTTAACTTAGTCCGGAATGTTTACACAATTTTTTATACATATTCATTAAGTTTAAAGCCTTGGAATGTTGCACCATAAACTTCACCACCAAAAAAAAATTTGACAAGATAATCTCGGAGCATACTTTGTCTATTAAAATTGATACAGCTAAATTTTTTTCCCTTAAGTGCATTTATTTAAACATTCCTTTATTTTATTTTGCAGCTTTTAAAATACATACCTATATAGCATTATGCACTTTTACTTTTACTAAGAGCAACGAATAAAATTTTTAAAAAGTCAAGATAGTGAAATATAATATGCTGCTTTACGAGTTGATCACTGTGAATAAATAAGGCGTTCATCATTGATGACCCATGAACAGTACCTTACTTACGCAAAAGTTGTTTGGTTTCACTCAAAGAGCATAAATTTGTAAAAACATGTTTATGATACATATATATACCTAGGATGACCAAAAAAAATAAGTTAAAATGTCTTTGTATTAATATTTTAGCAGAAACTACACGACCTCAGGATCCACCAATGATAGAAGAAGATATCCAAGTTGAGGCCATGGATACATCCACCCTTATTAACACAGGTATGTAAGTGTTTTCATTTTAATTTGTCCAACAATTAAAACACTGCAGCATTTTACAGCCTTTTGAAAGTGGGACAAATTAAAATGAACACACTGTATTAAGTACATGGTTGTTTACTTCTTAACATTTTTCTGTATACGTATAAAAATACATTCAACTTTTTGAAGAACATAATATGCCCTATATTGTCTCATATAAATAATTTATTATCAGCTTGGAGTCATCATGTGCAGGACAGTTCAACTACTCCAAGAAAAAAACAAAAATTTGATGAGTTTGTTGTGGATAAAGCCCCCGATGTAAAAAAAGGTAGGTAATAATTGTGCAGAATATCTAATGAAACATTTTTTCTTACATTATAGATACTTTCTTATCGTAACTTATAGATTTCTTAGAAAGCAGTTTTGTCTTTATAATTTACTAGTAGAATATCCTGTTAAAAATATTGCATCCTGTATACAGAATACTAAAATATTCTCTGTTTTTGTCTAGCTCACAAAAAACGAAGCAATACTCTAAAGAGCATCAATGTCACCAGAAAGAAATATCTTACTCCGAAAGCAAAACATCTGTACAAAAAAGTAATAGAATCTGGCAAAAAACTACAAAATTTAAGCAGTAAAGTGTCTTTATTTAAAAAAAGGCTTGCAGCTGCTAAACAACTGGCGGCTTCTTCTAGTTTTGAAGGTCTAATGAACCATGTAAACCCGTTAACATATAACTTCATATTATCACAAATTCGAACACAACAACAAAAACCTAAAGCCAGAAGATTTTTACTTGAAGAGAAGTTGCTAGCCTTAACAATCCTGAAGGCAAGTGGTAAAGGGTATAGATTATTATCAAAAATTTTTACTTTGCCATCGAAACAAACTTTGACAAAATTGCTAAACACAATACCCTTTAAAGCTGGCGTCAATAAGCAAATGTTTGACTGCATGGAGAAAACAGTAAAGAAAATGAAAACTTTAGACAAATATGCTATATTACTATTTGATGAAATGTCCATCGATAGTTTGTTAAATTACAACAGCAAGGAAGATGAAATAACTGGCATCGAAGATTTGGGAGAAGGAAAACGAAAAGCTGAATTGGCAGATCATGTCAATGTCTTTATGATAAAGGGCCTTTTTCGACAGTGGAAGCAGCCAATTTCTTACACATTTAGCGGGGGACCCATGAAAAGCCAGTCTTTAAAGGTTTTTCTAAAACAAATTATTCAGGAATGTCACAGAATTGGATTAAAAATTTTAGCAACTGTTTGCGATCAGGGTGGTCCTAACCAGGCTGCAGTTAATCAACTTCTCTTTGAAACAAAAGAATTTTGCCTAAAAAATGGGATGGAAAACAAATATTTTGGATTTTTAATTGATGGCGAAGAAGTTATTCCACTCTTTGACACGCCTCACATCTTTAAAGGTTTAAGAAATAATTTATTAACCAAAGATTTACATTTCCACATTAATGGAAAAAACTGTATTGCTAAATGGGCCCATATTGAACAGTTCTATTTTTTGGACACCGAAGAACAAGATATACGAATATGCCCTAAACTTACAGATCAGCATGTCATCAGGGGAAAAATAAGTAAAATGAAAGTAAGCTGCTGCACGCAAGTATTTAGTCACCAGGTTGGAGCTCTCATGAAGAAAATTATATCCTGGAGTAAGTTTTTTTTTAAATATTATGTGGCTATTCTATCGTTTACCCATATATTATTGTTTAAAATTATTTTTTATTTTATTTTCTTTTTTTACATGCACAAATTTTTGTCAATTAAAAAATATCACATTTTCAATAAAATTATCACTATATACCTTTATGCTTTGAAATAAATGGCCCAGGTACTTTCCCATGCATATAGGTTTTATATAACAAATACAGTTTTCTTTTTTCACAGTTTTATATACAACCATGTATTTGTGAAAATATTTTCCTCAAATATAGCCTGTGATACTGTATAAGTCAGCATATAAGTTAAATTTAAATTACACAATTCCAAATTAAATGGTATCAATTATTATTATGTATTCTTTTGTAGCATACTACAATTTCTAATGGTTTTTTTTTTCAGAATCGCAAGTGAACCTTGACGCTAATGCAGTGGATACTGCTGATTTAATTCTCTTTTTTGATAAGCTGTTTGACAGTCTTAATTCCAGTAAGAAATATAGCATGCCTGGAAAACCCCTTAAAGCAGCAGTAACAGCAGAGTCCATCCATATTAGTTTTTGGTATGATTCAATTAAAATACTTCAATCGATGAAGTTTTATTGTTCAAAGAGAAAACGGTTTGTAGTTGTGCCTTCCATCAAAAATCTTATACATACTTTAAATGGATTCATATGTTTGTCAAAAAAAATTTTAAAACTGTTTCCAAACAAATATATTTTAACTAGAGTAATACAACAAGATGCGCTAGAGAATTTTTTTGGCTGTATAAGAGGGTATAGTGCTAGAGAAAACATCCCAAGTGCCTCTCATTTTGTTGCATCCTTTAAAGCACTAATTGTCAATAATTTTATGTCGGCACATTCTCCAGGGGCAAATTGTGAGGAGGATGAAAATGACGGACCACTAACTAATTTAAGAGAATTCCTAATGGGAGATGCTTTACAAGGAATAATTGACCTTGAAACGACAGTGGATATTCCCTATGCCAGTATATTACCGGGTCGTTCCAAAATTGCTAAGTGTACTGTAAATTATATATCTGGATTTATAGTAAAAAAATTGTTAAAAAAAATTACATGTGAAATTTGCCGAAAAAATATGTCATTTCGTGATCAACAGGTAGATTTGGATTTTATACAAGTTCGACAATATGATAGATGTAAGTTAACCGTTCCTGGTACTTTTTTTAATTTTCTCGTTAGTCAATCGATATTCCGATTATTTTATTTGATTCCCAGGCTATGTCAGAATCCAAATATTTTTACTATCCTGTACAACATTTTGTCAGAACAACTACAGTTTTCATTAATTAACTGCAGTAAGCACGAAAGCAACCATAAAATTATATTAAAATTAATTATAAGATGTTGTTTGTTTTTCTGGTGCAGAAGGGTTAATCTTGTTGTAAAAGGGAGAGATGATAAATTTGTTAAGTTTTTAAAAATGAAGCCAAATAAAAACCTGATTGATCCTGTTAAATTAAGTGCGTATAAAAAATATCAATCTAAAATAAAAAAATCTAAAAGGTCTTAATAGGATGTAGTTAGTATATTTTTAAAATAAAATTCGTTAAAACCCTAATATATTAGTTTTATTTATTGTAATTGACTTGTAACCATTTTTTAAAAATTATTTTCGAACTTTGCACAATTATTTTAAAATGCAACATTTGCACTGTTGCATTTAAAAAAAAAATTTCGCAAAGTTTGAAAATAATAAAATTTATAAAACTTAAAACTAGAATTTTAATAATATTAAATGCATTCGCCATTATGTGGAGAATAAAATTAGTATTGCTTCCTACCAGGGATGGCGCTAATATTTGTCCCCACTTTATACCATTGCAGATATTGTTCTATTAGTGGTATGTTTTGTGGTAACTTTTACCATAAAACCCTTTATTTTTCTGTGATAAAACTCACAGAAAAATAAAAGGGTGTGTGTTGACGAAGAACTGGTTTCGCCATCTATGTAAAGCATACCAAATTATAAGTTTTCATAGTGGCCTAAATTACAGGAAACTTTTTTTCCAATCTAGATCTCTCGTTTGTTACTTAACTAACAGATGGCGAAAGTAGTTATATTTCTATCTGGTGTCTTTATACTGCCAGTGCCGACGATCAGCATTTTAAGAGATAATGGAGACGACAATAATCATACGACTACTTTTTGGTTTTTTTTTTTAATATTTGGTTAGAAACACTTCCAGGGTATGGTGAAAAAAAAATGTACGTCGAATAACTAGAAGTTTATAAATTTAATACAACTGAAAATACAGAAAATTGCGTTTCTTAAATGTGTATCTTCTGTATAAAAGGTTTTATCTCTGGGATCTGGGTTTGTGAATGTATCATTTAAGTAAGAGTAAGTGAACCCCTCCCAGAGAAATATTCTCGGTGCGCTACTGCAACTCTGCACGCAATAACCCCTTTCAGTTTTTCCTCCCCCTGTTTTGTTCTTTAGGTAAACCAGAACCACCCTGTACATTTACTATACATTTTTCAATAATTATTGTTGACGCCATTGACCCACCAATGGTTGAACTTTCTTGCAGTAAACAATTGATTATTTTATTACAAATGGCCACTCTTAAAAACGTGTAATGATCACTCTGGTATAATTTCAATAGGGACCTACTCACTGGATCGATTAAAATAAAAAATAGCTGTCAAAACGTCTGTTAAGTTTTTTGCTTTCTTACAATAATATCCTTTGTGGCTTGTATTTATGACTACTCATCAACTTATATTGGGAAAGCACCATATAACTATTTTTATTTGTCGAAGATCCAGAAGGATCTACTATTACACAATAATAATATAAAGTTTATTATTAAATTATATATTGTTACTATACAGGGTGTCCGGAAATGATGGGCAAATAATTCTAGACCGAAAATAAATGGCATCTCTTCATATAACATTTTTTTGAAAATTGATTATTTACGGAGTTACAGGGTGTTAAAATTTTATTTGCAGTTTTTTTGCCATACCTTTTGCCACGCTCATAATATTTTGACGAAATGTCGTATATGGGGCTGTTTCGGGATGAGGAATACAAGTTTGCCCACCGTTTTTTCGCATTTTGTAGAGGGCGCCACATAGGAGCCTATACTTAAATTTGAATGGTCCCAACTTCTTTGTCCTACACTAATGTATGCGTATTTCCACTGAATATTTTTATTCTCCTAACCTTTTGACATAAAAAAGGTATACTACTTTTGTTTCGATAAATCTAATCGTTTTTGAAAAAAAAATGCTAAAATATCATTGCTTGCATGTGATGAATACGAAATCATTTTAATTCATTTTCAACCTTAAACGATAGCAAAGGAAGGAATATTCCATGGAGTTCGTCGGATTTTTTAAAAAATAATTAATTTATGCATTGACGAGGAAGGACGTCACTTTGAACCTTTGATTTGAATGTTTAATTTATTGTTCTAGTAACTTATATATTTTAAAACTGCAAATAAAATTTTCGGTCTAGAATTATCCCCTAAATTTTTTGCTCATCATTTCCGGACACCCTGTATATGTTTCGGCTAAATTTTAAGCTGCTGCAATTATCTCTTCGTTAGTACCTGTATTCTAGTTGCCTAAAAACCCAAAAAGGGTTAGTTTGTATGCCTCAATCTTCTGCGGCAATGATAATTCAAATTAATTCTTTGCTATTTGCTCTATTTCTGTTTTTTGTGGCAGTCCATAATACTAGATAAAACGGAAAAATCATTTATAAATTAATAAAAGCAAAAAACGAAATTTGGTCAAATTTGCCCTTATTTGCACTCCAAAGATGGGTATTTGGCTAATTTTTGGATAAAACTTTAAATTACCAAAGTTGCATGCATGATTTCTCCTGAACTGCCAGAATTTGTTATCGGACAAAACAAATGAACATCGTAAATTTGTTTAATAATGCCAATATCGATTTTTTTAAATGGAACACCCTGTATATTAAATTTTTTTTAACTCCTCACTCTTTTCTGATTACAAATATGTATATATGTTTGTTTCATAAATTATTATCATTATTTATATTAATTATTGTTACTGAATAAGCATTATGTTCTAGCATGTTTTCCTCACACCAATATAGATTTTCTAATCCGCAATATTTTGAAATGAAATTTTGCCTAAGCGACTAAAGTAAACATATAACATATATACATATTTGGAATCAGAAAAGAGTGAGGAGTAAAAAAAAAATTAATATACAGGGCGTTCCATTTTAAAAAATCGACATTGGCATTATTAAACAAATTTACGATGTTCATTTGTTTTGGCCGATAACAAATTCTGGCGGTTCAGGAGAAATCATGCAACTTTGGTAATTTAAAGTTTTTTCTAGGTCTTCAAATAAAAGCTCCATGGGTGCTCCAAAATATACGGAAAAACCCTGTACAATATTAAAAAAATGCTTCTATATGGTACCAATCTTCATTGAGGTTTATGGTACCATGGTACCCAACAATTAAGAAGCTAAGAAATTAAAATAAAAAGAACATATCTCATCGTGATTATCGACCTTAAATTTAACATAACACTCGAGAGTTTCACTCGCTGTATAATTTGTAATCATCCACATTGATTGGGATGTGTGGAGTTTCAAAGAGAAATGGTTTATTATAATGTCGATATGATGATTTACAAGTACCTGCTTCCAAATGTTCTTCCTTTTTCCCGACACCGGATTCGTCAAGTTTGGAAAATAAACTGAACATACAAATTTCGTTTTACCCCGTCAAGTAGTTTTTTAAGTATTCGAGCCAACAGCCGACATGCAACGCGATTAGATAAATCGACGAAACATTGAAAAGAGCCATTTTCAGAACTTGTAGATATATTATTACTTACCTGAATAATAGAAGAATATTGGACCTGCATTGTTTATTTGTTTTAAATCACAATGTTTCAACTAGTATGTATCTCCAGTCGTCTTCAGGTGAACAATAAATAAGCAAAGTAACTACAGCTCTGTTTATACTAGCTCTAGGTTGACTAAAGCATACTTGAGATTCTAAAATTGCATCTTACAAGTTTCCATAGACGCGGTTTTTAGTTCTGATCAACTTTTTTTAATAACAATTTTTGATAATGTCAAAAATGAAGGTACTTTACTCTTGGGAAAAATTCATATTCTTGGAAAAAATTCATATTTTTTGATAAACCTCGTAGATGACTGGAAAATTTCGATATTTGATGGTTGCATTTTTGGTTTTAGACCATGCAGAGCTTTTTATAAAGAATATTTTTTTTTCGTAAAATTAATAATAAGAAAGTTTCCCATTTGGTAAGAACTAACTTCTTATATCCAAAAATAGGTTACTAAAACAATCAGGGTTCTATAGCAGCAGCTTCCTTCAACTTTCTTTTTATCCCCTGTGGTTCTTTGTGCAGGTTTTCAGCTTCTGACCACATTATTTGATGACCATGTGTCTAGGCATGGTCAGCTTTATCTGACTTTAGCGTATTGTTTCTTTGCTCCCTAATTCTTATCTCAAGTGGTCTTAGTGTCTTACCAATATAAGATCGTCCACACTCGCAGGAGATTCGGTTGAGACACAGTTTTTCCCGTCTTTTGGTAAGTTGGTTTTGTATCAGTCAAGAAATATCACTGTCTCCAACGTTTAAACGGACACTAGACTATTACCTCTTGACCTCTCGAACTCTTGACCTCTTGATCTCGTGATCTCTTGTCACTTTCGGGCCTTGGCCGGTAAAATATGATTTTTTGGCATAGCCCATATTATGTAGGTGCAGACCTACATCGGCTGAACAGTACTAATTTTCTGTTTATTTCAAAAAAATACTACCTACTCTAAACAGGGGCGCAGCCAGAATTTTGTATTAGGGGGGGTTTTCAAAAAAAAGAACAGGATTTCAAAATTTTAAAAACTAAAATTAAACCAGGCTCGATAATTTTTGAAACCAAAAAAAATAATAGTAGGGTGAAACCCATTGAAAAGGGAAGAGAATATAACAAAAATGAAAGGAAAAATAATTTACGGGCGATTCGAGGTCGGGAAGTGGAAGGGGGTGAGTTTTTAAGGGTAGAAAACGATTTATCTCGATTTTCGGCAAAACTACAAGTCCTATGGAAAAACGTTAAATGACAAAGTTGTAGGTAATAAAAAGATTTACAACTTTTGTATTTACACTTTTTTTATATAACCTCAAAATTTATGTGAAAAATTCAAATAACCAAGTTTTTGGTTTTTTATTTTCATCTTTTACAAAAATTTTTTTTTTTTTCACGAAATTTGGTGAAAATTTACCTTTTTATGTCCCAAACACACTGTAATTTTTTTGATTTAAAATATTTATTTTTTCACCTTATTTTGACTTAATATCGAAAATGCACCCTAATTTTCAATCAAAAATTCTCACGTCAGAATATCTGCTTTTTTAAAAAAGTCGGTGGGCTTTTTGTTCGTTGAAATCTCTGCTTTCTGATGGTGTAAAAAAATATACATTACTATGGTAAATGTTCTCAAAAAATGCAAAGAAACGAAAACAACTCAAATCCGAATTTTTTTAAAAATTATTATATACAATTTTGAGCTATTTATTAAAATTTATACTTTAATTACTCGAAAAACGTAAGATTCCATGTTGCATTGATAAACAAAAAAATTACAAATCCATAAAACATAAAGATCGCAAAAAATATGCGAAAATAGTTGTTCTAAATATAATTATTAAAGGTAGTATTTAAAGGAGATTTCATCACATTTACCATAGTAATGTATATTTTTTACACCATCAGAAAGTAGAGATTTCAACGAACAAAAAGCCCACCGACTTTTTTAAAAAAGCAGATATTTTGACGTAAGAATTTTCGATTGAAAATTAGGGTGCTTTTTCCATATTAAGTCAAAATAAGGTGAAAAAATAAATATTTTAAATCAAAAAAATTAGTGTGTTTGGGACATAAAAAGGTAAGTTTTCACCAAATTTCGTAAAAAAAATTTTTTCTTGTAAAAGATAAAAATAAAAAACCAAAAACTTGGTTATTTGAATTTTTCACATAAATTTTGAGTTTATGTGAAAAAAGTGTAAATACAAAAGTTCTTTCTTTCTTTTTATTACCTACAACTTTGCCATTTAACGTTTTTTCATAGGACTTGTAGTTTTGCCGGAAATCGAGATAAATCGTTTTCTACCCTTAAAAACTCACCCCCTTCCACTTCCCGACCTCGGATCGCCCGTAAATTATTTTTCCTTTCATTTTTGTTATATTCTCTTTCTTTTCCAATTGGTTTCATCCTACTATTATTTTTTTCACTTTTTACCATTTTCAAAGGCTTCAGCCCTGGTCTAAACCGAAAAAAAACCATCTTAGTGTGGGCGTCGGGGGGGGGGGGGGTTAACCCTTAAAACCCCCCCTCGCTGCGCCACTGACTCTAAAAGATCTAATTTTTTTATTGCTTATATCCTTTTCTTGATAGGTACATATTTAATATTATTCATACCCTCGAGTTGCATACAGCACAAAAGCGTTCAAAAGTAAACCATACCAAGGCGATATCAGCCAATAAGAAAATTTATTTTTGACAGGTATGAAGCTACAAATTACACAATTATTGATAAAACGTATTGCTGCTGCCACGTAGAAAAAAGTATGGAAATAAATAACATATTTACAATTGAGAGAGTTTTGTCGGTAATGACATTAAAAAAATACCTAAAAGGTGCAAAAATTTTAGGAAAGAGGATTCTATATACCCGAGTCTCCTAATAGATGAACAGACAAACCTCAATTCCAGATTCACTGTTAAAATAAAGGCGAATAATCAAAGGAAAGCACAACAGTCGATAAAGTCAGTAACCCTATGTACTGACTCCCTTTTTAAGACTTAATTAATATTAGGGTAGTAGCGATTTTTTAGTATGTTATTAGGCTTGGGGCCCTAATGAAAAATCCAAGTTTTCGACCTCGAGGCGCATGCGCTCGAGCCGCCATCTTGGATTTTAGGTACGAAAATTTGGTTTTTTGATAATAACTCAAAAACGGTGGCTTTCACGACAAAAGATATTCTATACAAAGTTAAAGAGGACAAAATTTCCTACATTTTTTGTAGCACACATATGTTAGGAGTTACAGCTCCGTGAATTTGCACTATTTGAAAAAAAATGCGGAGACTTTTTGGGTGAGTTTTTTTTTATTATTCTTATTAAGTATATATCACTATAGTTTTACATAATTATAAAAAAAAAACTATAGGCACTTGAACAGGGGCGGATGGGACACCTCGGACCGGCGCGGGAAGTCAATTGAAACAGCGCCGCGTCGTGTCGATCCAATAAAAAAATGAAAAGACATATTTTTTATAATAACTCATAAATAAAAAAACAAACTTTATTTTTTACATTTAAAACACATTTAGGTGAAAAAAATATTTATTATTAATATATTTTTTCATTTGTTTCCATAGTGCAGACAAATTATTATAAAAAGTGCCTCCAAAAAACTCTTGATTAATAATTTCTGGTTTTCTGCTTTTTCGATTATTTTCAAAATTAATTCAAATTGTTAAAAAATAAAAGAAAAAAGTTCGCAAAGAGCGGCGGCGCCTGAGGGACCGGCGCACCTGGATATCTCCCGGTGTCCCGGTGGGCCCATCCCAGGTTGTACGTACCTAAACCTCGCAAAAATAAAGACTTATTAATTAGAAAGATTGTTTGTTTTGGGACTAGGCAACCTGTAACACCTTGTCGACATTTTAATCAACATAAATGAAAACCAATCGATTGTGTCGTAGAAAGAAGGCGGGCTAAAGGTTCTAATTTTAAAGATAATTTCACTGTAATAAAAGATTATGCATAGTTTAAAATATTTTAAATAAAAAATTTACCATATGATCCACGTAACTCTCCGTCGTTTTAAAGACAAAACTCCGCATTTTGGAGAAAACCAGGAAGAAATCACAAACTCACCAGGCAATTTACATTAGATATATTATTTATATCACAATATTAACACTTAATAACAGTTACATGGTCAAAGGTTCGCTTAAACACCGAAAGTTTTTGAAAAATATTCAAAACAGTCAAAACACCAAAACAAACACCTGTAACTTAGAAGTAAACCCGTTATTTTTCTGTGCTTAGAAGAAGCCATTTTGAATCGACGATTTTTGTCGAAGACCACTTCGTCCTTATTTCGGGTTACCATGTCAACCGTAGGAAGTCGAGCCGAGTTCATTCATAAAACAGTTGACCTTCGTACTACTTTCCGAATTTTACTATCACGCCCCCGCATAGTAAATATTTTAAAACAATAATAAGGAAAGTCCCATTGATAAAAACAGAGTAGCGTATTCTGTCGTTTAGAGGTAATTTTTAGGCTCTTAAAAGCATGAATCTATAATACTGAATCGATTTTAATAAAATTTTAGGGGTATGTAGGTAATTATAGGAGGCACCCAAATAAGTAAGAAAATATGTGGCATGTAATCTAAAAAAATACATCCTTATGACGTCACACTTTTTTGGAACACCCTGTATGAAAAATAAATTTTCCTGAAATGCGCCCCAAGATACCAGGAAGATCTGCAAAATATCAAAATCCTAACTTAATTAATAAGTTTAGTGTTAGTGTGCAGTTATCACCACATAATATAACATACCAGTTCTAATGAAAAGTATAGGACAATGTTTAGTGCTTGTTTATGGGTTGTTTAGTGTTAGTGCAGTTTAGTGCCGTACTTGTCTTATTTTGTGCTTTTGACATTCGTATCTTAGATTGTAGGTCCTAGGTAGGGTATTGGAGAAATGATCAGCTCAAAATGAACCCTTAAAAAATGTTGTTATTTTCTGGATTGCTTTGAAAATTCAGTAAATACTCTTTTAAGGAATTTGTTTTTTTTATTAAACATAGATATAGTTTAATAGAAAAAACTAATTTTTCATTCCAAGTGTGTGTTTAACATTTGACAAATGATCACATGACCTTAAAAATCCCAGAAACCATTTCTAAATCCGGTAGACCTATGTTACAGATCAAAATCAATCACTTTATGCCGGGTTTTACCCATTTATTTTGTTGACATAGAGCGGCGGCGCCTGAGGGACCGGCCGGCGCACCAGGAAATCTCCCGGTGTCCCGGTGGGCCCGCCCGCCCCTGCACTTGAATATTATCATTTAACAGTAGTATACTTTTCGTAAACAAAATTAAAGGCGATAAGTAAACTCTCTTTATCCATGTTGCCACCATATAAAGCTACAAGAAAGCGTACTCCGGGCTCGGCAATCTCCTCTGGCCTGGCATCTTGTTGGTTGAAAATTTTAATTATTTTATGAACCGCTCTGTTCTTTTCAATCAGACCTAGTGTCACAACCACTGAAGGCATGCAAGAACATAATGTGCTTGGTTGCTTATTGGTATTTGGGGCTACTTGCTGAATATAACCTCTCAGCAGTTTTTCCTCTTCCAGGTTTACGGAAGTAGATAGAACTTTCGGCTGGTGCTTAATAGCCAAATAACAAAATATAATACTTTTTTTTTAAATAGTGCAACTTCACGGAGCTGTAACTCCTAACATATGTGTGCTACAAAAAAAAAATTCTACAAAATTGTAGGAAATTTTGTCCTCTTTAACTTTGTATAGAATATCTTTTGTCGTGAAAGCCACAGTTTTTGAGTTATTATCAAAAAACCAAATTTTCGTACCTAAAATCCAAGATGGCGGCTCGAGCGCATGCGCCTCGACGTCGAAAACTTGGATTTTTTATTAGGGCCCCAAGCTCAACAATATACTACAAAATCGCTACTACCCCACCTCTTGCATTCAAACACCCCTTTTTGATACCCACGTACTGGAGTATAATACAGGAATATAGGTATTGTATTATTAATTCAAATAAATAAATACTTTTTTGATACGGTTAAGAGGCAATAATTTTATGGTTTTTAGATTGTACAAAAAATGTTGGGCAAAAACTGTGCCCGTGCGAAATACGGAATTAAGATAAAAAACTTGCCTCGCTAAAACTCCGTCCATATTAAATTACAACTTATAGAAGCATAAGCCAGAGGCAGTTCATAAACCATCTTACAAACAGCTTCTGCACGGAAATACAATAGAGAAACTTGCTCGATTCGAGATTTACATTCGCGTACACTGGCAACATTCTTATTTATTGGATTTATGACTGTATATATGTGGCTTCTTAAATTATACGCCCATTGGAATAACTTAATTGGATAATGTAACTCAAGCGCGGATCCAAGGGGGGGGGGTCATGGGGGTCATGCCCCCCTCACTGAGAAACGCGAAAAAAATAGATTTACTGTTTTGGCTAATTCTGCAGCTTTGTTACAAGATTCATTGCAACATTACCAATATTACATAAATTAGCCAAAGCTACTTATTATTTTAGAAAAAAAGATCAGGTCTGCCAAAGTCAGGATTAAAATTAGAGATAAATAGTCCAGTTTCAAAAATCTACCTTCTGCCACTCTTCAATAAACTAGTACATTTTTTAATTGCCCAATCTCAGACTAACCGAGAAAATGACTAATACATAATAATAATATAAGCCTGAGTTTCTGATTCGATATTCTTGTATCCACCTTTTTTTTGCTTACCCCGTATATTCTTAAGTAAATAAGTAGGCACTAGAAATAAGATCGTGGTATATATTAATTACCCATAATTAATTTTTTTTTAAATACGGACTAGGCAGTTCCAACTCATGCTATTCCTCGGGAGGTATTTGAACAATAATTCCGCTACCAGTATTTCTTAAACTATTTATCAATTTTGTTATTTCTGTTTCCTCTTACTCGCGTTTTCTTACTGTGTTATTACGGCCTAAAAAATACCCGTACTTGATAAATACTTTGGTCCTGTAGGTATATGGAACAGGGCAGTAATGAGAATATCATAGTATCATCAATTTTACATTTAAAAATTATTTAACACATTTTTTCATATTTGTGTAGTTTTCTTTAACTTTATCAACAACTTTGTGTTGTTTGTCTCCTACCCTACCTCCCCCTCCCCTATTCGATAGCACCCTTATGTAACATACTAGCGGATACCCGCTGCTTCATTACCCAATTCATTTGTTATAATTCGTTATCGAAACAAAGCACCAAAAAATATAATTCATCATTATTAAAAAATATGTATGTTGCCAACAATTTTATCTTTTTTTAATATAGACTCAGCTTATATTAGTTAACAAACTTGATTTATGTTTAATTGTATTCCGGCCCTGGCAAAACAATTCCATCCAAAGTAAATAATTGGCCGGCAAGTGACACGCAAATCTGTTTATGTGTTTTTAAATTATTTATTTGTCGTGGTTGCATATGAATAATTGCACATCGACGACGAAACGTAAGTAGAAATTATTTTAATTGGTCAATGTTGGCTCTTCCTAATAGTAATACATGACCATTATCTGTTTTGATACCAAATGTACCATACCTTATCTTCCTGTAGGGTAAAGATAGGGGCTCTCACCCCTATTTTACCCTCACCCTATAAGTGTTATATTTAAGATTAGAAATTAATAATTGTTATTGTTATGAAACACATATTTCATTGATATAGGATATGAACCCATATTATAATAATTATTATTAAACATTTACTATAACAATGACAAATACCTTTACAGTTCAAGTTCAGGTTCAAATTAGTTTTAGTATTTATAAAGACTGATTAGATATAGGAAATATACATAGTGTTAGTAAGCATAATAGTTATAGAGGCTGTATACACCTAAATGTAGTGCTAAAATAAAAACTACCTTTTTTTATAAAGTGCCTCTAATCTTCTCTATCACCAATACCCGATAGTTCTACTATATGGCGACCCTGCCAGTCCAGTTCTACTACATGGCGATCCTGCCAGTCCAGTTCTACTACATGGCGATCCTGCTACTCCAGTTCTACTACATGGCGATCCTGCTAGTCCAGTTCTACTACATGGCGATCCTGCCAGAGAACTTATGTTCAGCAAGGACATAAGTTGAGTGCAAGTTAAATTTAAAGTTGAAGAAGATAAATGGAAAAACAAAAGAAATGGATATCCAATGGAGAATGCCAGTGCCAAAAAGACAGTCCTCAGACAGACATCAGCCAGAAGCCAGAACGTCTAACCAGGGCCCAGACAACAACGACAGCCCAATGAGACATCGTGTGGAAGTTGGGACTGCCCCAGTACTTACCGGCCCTCATTAGAGAATTGAAGGTGTTCAAATGGAACTTAAGGAAGATTCTACAAGAAACGTTATACAAAAACATTTTAGTAAGTTAAGATTTTTAGATTTTAGAAGTGTGTTAGGAAATTTTTGTAAAGGTTTAGAAATTTATTTTTTTTTGGCAATGGAAAGCTTGCTATTTTCGTCAACGGCCTACGGAGTAGCGCTGTGCGCATTTTTATTAAACCGTGAATTTATTAATTATGTAGGCGATGCGATAGGAACTCATCGGTACGCCGTATAGGCGCGCATGCAATTTTTTCAAACCTTTTATTTTTTTTTAACAAACAAGCGTTATGAATCTGTTATTTTTAAATTTAAATAGTCTTAATTTTAGCCAAGTAAGTTATAGAGGTATTATTTTAAAATTACTACATGTGCATTTATCAGTGTCTTCTGATGATGAGCGTTGCTATGCTCGAAACATGTTAAGACCATATTCTAATAAACTTGTAGAGGACAAATTTTTGCTTTTCTTTTTGGTCTCTATATTCTTAACTTCACTGAGCATAATAATATGGAAAATTTCTTCAAATTATCTAATTTAGTTGAAGAAATTTATTATTTAAATTGACTGCTATTAAAGATAAGTTAAAACCGATTTAAGCCCCCCATAGCTTAGAGTGAGATATGAGCATTTTGATGTGTTCTATTTAATATTCATCGTTGATCGTGTATAAACCATATAACTTCATAGGGCGCTCGTATGCAGAAATAATGTGCGTCATTATTAACAGACGTGTACCCCGCATAAAAAAGATTTTTCAAGCTAAAGATTAGACTTTTGACATATTGGATCGGATAGATTAAACTTTAGGATGGGACGAGGAAAAGATTCAAACTTTTACATCTTTTTATTCTTTCTTAACGGAAACATGACGACAAACTTTAATATCTTGACCAAAGAGTACCCCCTTTAGTAAATATGGGGGTAATATTCCGACTTTTTGTCCGGTTGCCAAGCAAAAAAACAAAGTCAGCACCCCAATAACAGTTTCCTACCTGGAGGGCTAAAAATAAGGGGCCGCCTTTTCATTTAGTATAAACACCGCATTGTGAGGGATGATGGTTCACTGTAACTACCTGTTAGTGTTTTGTCGGAGACGATTTAACACGAATTCAAAACTCACGCCCTATTAATTTTGACTTATTTTTTTGAAAGACAGTGGCGTTACTTAGGGGTAGAATTCGTAAGGACCCGTCATCTTATATTTACAGGACCGGGCTATTCTATAGATGAGAGTTACGACTTATGGACATTTTTAAGAAAAGCTTGTCAGATTTTCGTAATACTAGTAGTGGTAGTAGTAACATGTTTTATTTACCGAAAAAGCTACAATTAAATATTTTTTTTTATTGATACCCTATTTCGCTTATTTAAAGTACGCCTCAGCGTGTTTAAATCCCACTTTCAAAAACGCGCGTGTTTTAAAGTTACCATGGCAACATCAACAACCCGTGAAACGTGAAGTCTAAATATGTCAACTTTTTAATTATTAATTCAAGAAAGTTTTGTCTGTTATTTTTAATTATTGATTTGACAGAATTACCATTTAACGTCAAATAAAATATTTTTTTAAGCAATACACAACCAATGTCAACGGTGACAACAATGAATCTTATGTGACAGATTGGAAGTTATTTTTTGTTCTTCTCATTTTCATGACAACGACAGGTATATCACATCACGAATTCGACCATTTCACTTACTTACTAAGTTATTATTTCCATTTTTTGTAATATAAATACCAATAAGTGTACCAATAAAAAAAAAGAATGTAAAGTATTCGTGGATAACTGGTCTTTAAAACACTTGCTCTATTTCAAGGACTCTGGCTGCGCCGTCGTGCTTGCAAAATCGCGCGTGTTTTAAAGACCATAATATCCACTTATACTTTAATATACTATTTTAAACCATTTATAAACGTTTCCGGGAATACCATACTGATACAATTTACTCAATAATCTAGTCCTGTCAATTGTTTCGAATGCCCGCTTAAAATCTCCTCATAATTTATCCCTTTAATTCTTGGGGGAGAAGGAGGGAACCCCTCGACCCCACTTGTATACGGGCTTGCTACCCGGTTTTTGTTTAAACCTGGCTATAAAAACGAGGGGCAGGAGCCCGCCCCTGACTGCTGACACCCTATTAATCGTACAATTTTTGACAAGCATTGTACAAATTCGGTGATGTTTCCCTTTGTCTAAAAAGATAAGGTTCCGATTCTAAAGTTACCGGTGGCTTGTTATAGTTTTAATAACTTTCGTTTTGTGATGCGTCATCGAGTTATAATATCGTGTTATTTCTTTATTTTTTTTAAGTGTTAAAAGGGCAGAGGAATTTTTCATCAGATAAATATGATTTGAGATATTGGCCATAAGAGGTGAGAAACGCAAAGGTATAGGATTAGAGTTTCACCTTTTTGTCAGTTTGTTTATTATATCAGTCAACACTTTTATACACCAGGGTTGCCATCTTCAAATTTTAAAAACCAGGAGACAATGCCGTTTTGCAAGCTTAAACTTTAAGTGGCATGAGAGAATATATATGTTTAGATGCTAGCAACAAGGACAAGAGATCAATCAGTCTTGCTGACGTGGCGAACGTATGGCGAGGCGATCCCTTACCTGAAAAATTCAGTCCGAACGCATTTGCTGCTATGGAGGAGAAATGCAGCGAAAGCGAAATGTGTTTCGCGCTCGAACCTCCAACAGAAGTTATCAATATTGAAACTTGATCGATCTTTTTTGTTGTATTCATTTTTTAAAACAAAGTAATCCATTACCGTTAAACAAGGTGATCTAGGTGGGAATTCAATGTCTGATCGAAAGCTGATCAATCTGTCGTCGAAAAAATTGCGTAAGTAGTTAATAGTTTCGGCGGCTGTATGGGCGGTTGCACCGTCTTGTTGAAAATATCCATAACATAGTTCGTCGTCAAGTAATTGCTTCAAAAATGGATACAAAATATTGTCTCTATACCGCTGTGCTGTAACTGTGTCATGGAAAAAAATAGGACCAACGATTCTTCTTCGGGAAACAGCTAACCATACACCAATTTTTTGAGGGTGCAATGTGGACTCTACAAAAAAATGGGGATTTTTACTACTCCACATGCGTGTGTTCTGAGAATTCACATAACCGGAGAGGTGGAACCAAGCTTCATCAGAAAAAAAATGTCACGTCTATATAGTAAATCATTTATTTCCAATAAATTTTGGGTAAACCATTGAGAGTAATTCCTGCGTCTTTCAAAATCTGCGGCTTGTATTACTTAGAATACTTGCACTTTATAAGGAAATAAATTTAGCTGCTTCTTAAGAATAGTCCTGCATGTTCCATAAGATCTTCCCACTTCTTGGGACAGGCGTCTTATACAATTTGTTGGCGTATTTTGCATTATTTCACGAACGTTTGCAACAAGTTCTTTTGTTCCTACAGATGGTCTTCCTGCTCCTTTTTTGTGTTGCATAGAACCTGTTTCCCTAAACACAGCCACGGTTCTTTTCAGGCAATGATAAAAATCCCCAGCAATAAAAGCAACGTTAGGAAAATGTTTATGAAAATCGTCCATGCACGAACCGGATTGTATTGCCACTCACCATTTACTCTAACCCCGTTTCGAAAATACGCTTTAACTATGAATGTTTTGTGCTGTTCCGTAAAGCCCATTGTGTGAATTGTCAAGAAATTGGAAAAATTAGCGATGAATCAAATTACTTGTACCGACTGTCAAAGATGACGGAATAACTGATTGATTGTTAATTCAGGTAGTTACTGACACCCAGCAGGTATTAAGCTCTACGGCTAAGCATTACGTCCTTAGATGCAAGGCCCTCTTTGATGCAAATCCCTCTTTGATGCAAATAATTTTTGCTCGCACGGTAGCCTGTATTTTTATTTTTATAGTAGTAAACATACCCATAAACAAAAAAATATGATACATCGTATCTAATTTCTTAATTCTTATTATCATCCATAAAAGTGTCAAGGTACTTATAGATTATCGAACTTAAACCAAAATAATAAGACAAGGTGATCAGAAATAAATGATGTTAAGCAGCTGTAAAGTGACGGGTACCACCCTCCTCAAATGGGTGACTTGGCAAAATGCAGAACTAGCTGCCCATTGGTAATAACCTTTTAAATTGACCGGGTGACTAAGCAGGCTACCACTGGGCGATGAAAATATTCATTAGAAATTGCTACCGATGATCTTCTGATAAGTTTGTGTCGGAAATTGGTAGAATATTGTCTCTCCGGTTTGTTGAAAAAGGTCTAAGGTTCAATTTTTTAAATTTTATTAGAAAACTAGCCGTGCTTCGCGCGTGCAGTTGATTTTTGAAATTTTTGTATGCCTTCGCTACTAGGAAAATACATTCTTGGCATTATTTCATGATAGGATTAGGGGTTTAGGTTGATAAATTGTACAATTTTATATAATTGTATAGATAATAAATTTTGTTGATTAATTTTCAATATAGGCACCCGTATACAGTGGCGGATTTACGATTTATGGGGTCCTACGCTACATAATTTTTTGGGCCCCTCGCCCCAACCCCCACTTTTTATTTTACAAAGGGTAAAATAAAACCAATATTTTCATTTTCGAATTTATTGATAAATTAAAACAAAATTAAAACGAAAGAAAATAAAAAATATTAAGTAAATAGGAAAAATATGTCTGATATTAAAACCAAAACACGTTGGCTCGAAATCAAATAACTTTTAAGTAACTCCAGGTACATTACCGTACATTTTACATAATAAGATACAAAATCACATAAATAAATAAGAAACTAAGTATTATCAAAAATAAAGAAAATAAAATACATTCATTTTAGACAAACAGATAAAAAAACTCTTAAATACAAAAACAAAAATAAACATTTTTTGTTAATATTAAAGTAAGAGTTTTCAAAACTACAAAAATATAAGGTACTAAACGTACAACAGAAAAAAATTATAACAATAAAAAAACTAGGTAGTAAGGATATAAAATATGAACATACAGGAAACAAACAAAAATCACAAAAACAAACTCTTTTTTCTAATTTTACTATCGGCAAATTCCCTTATCGCATCATCGTAGTTTAAATTACCAGTAAAATCACTTTCAATTAAAGGTATTTTCAAAAATTGCAATATTTTTTCTGTCCTAACAGTTCTATATTTACTTTTATTATTGTTAATTTGGAAAAGGAACGCTCCGCTTCGCAACTAGTTACGGGTAGCGTTAAAAATATCTTTAGGGCGGTGTATAAATTGGGAAATACATCTATCATTTACTTACTATACATAATATTTAACATTGTTGAGTAACTCGTGTTTGTTTCAGGGTTAGATATTTTTAAATATTGTTTGAAATGCAAGGCTTCGCTAATGAGTTCTTCTTCATGATCTTCGTTGTAATATTCTATGAGTTTTTTAAAGCTTTCCGCATCAATATCGTCTTTTGAGATATCCTCTATATCAAATAAACATTTAAATTTAACTGTTATATCTTGATAGACAGAACTTCGGCGATGTAAGTCGTTTATCAAAAAATTCAAAACAGCTTGTTGATAATCTCAACTCTAAATTTTACTTTTCCAATAAACATAGGCATCTCAGTTTCCTTATTAGCCAGCAATCTTTTTCTTTTGCGATTGTTGGATTCAGCAAATTCTTCTTCAATATCGTCGCTTAGTTCTTTAGCATTTGCTTTCAATTTATCGATCTCTGATTAAAAAATAATTCAATAAATGGTATCCTTCTTGTATATCCAAACCAGGCGATTGCAATTTGGTATAAACGTTATGAAAGTGCTCTAGAACTTATTCCCAAATTAATGTTAACATAGCAAATTCTAATTTAATCATCTTTTTGTATAAGTTTTTGGCTTCGTGTAATTATTTTTTTCTGTTTCATCCATGTAGATATGTTTTAAAGTTTTTAAAATATCATCGTATCCAATGTTAAGTGCTCTAACAGCTTCATAATGAGCACACCATCTTGTTACACTTAATGATTTAAGAGCATATTGAAGTTTGGCGATAGTTTCCTGGTTTTTAATTTATGATAATTATTACTGGGAATTAGACTTTAATTAATTTAATAACATATTTGCTGCCCGTATAGGCCTTTAGTTGATATCTGGACCTATTCTATTTAGGTCCTGTCTTTATGTAGGGCTTCTAAACATAATAGAATAAATTTTCAGACTTTTTCTTATCAGTCAGTGGCGAAACGTCCAAAAAAGGATTATCTAATTATAAATAAGTATTTACTTATATGTATAAGTTAGACGTTTTTAAGCCTTTCTCAGTTATACCTAGGACACGAACTATTCAAGAGATCATTGTATTTAACTTCACGTGTATCTCCGAACATTTTTTCACGCCTAAATGTCTTAAACGATTAAACCTATCAAAGCGAAAAATTACATTGTCTGCTCGTCAATCCATCTCGGGATTGAAAAAAAAAAGATAACTGGTGATCAGTTCTTGTAAAATGTAATAAAGCCAAAGAATGGCTTCTTAAATTAAATTTGTGGTAAATTGTTGGTATTTTCAAATAGACCTCCCATGTGAAATTATAAAAAAAAATCGCAGGAAGTGCGAGCATATATAAGTTTTTTTTAGATCTTATGAGACTTGAAATTCTAATTTAAAGAAATGCATGTACAAAAAATGACTTGTAATTACATGCACATTATTTTTACACTAGGTTTAAAACCTTGGTTACATCAATATAATAAGACATTTCCCCAATAGATTTTGAGATAGCTATTATGGCATTTAAGTTATTTTAAAAATATGAAATGGGACCACCCATGTAAAACATCAAGAAGCTGCAACCTTTCACATTCTATTAGATTTTTCGTGTTTCGAATTTTGATATTTGATATGTTAACAAGAATTCATCGGCCAGTTGTTGTAGACTAATAAAAAATATTAGTTTACTTGAACTTTTGATGTTAATCAGTTGGGTAGAAGTATGTACAGGGTGGTGCATACGCACTGACAAAAAAGCCTTTTAATCATTATAAGAACTCACATACTCTTTATATAACTGTTTCATACTATATGTGACAGCAACGTGCTTTCCTACTGTAAGACAACGATAATTGCTGGACGGTTGTGTAGTGATAATATCACGGTAATTTAGCCAATAGGAAATATGAGTTAATGCTACCTTAGAACGGTTTATAGACATTATTGCTCTGAATACTCACAGTAATTATCAAGTTCTATTAGGGGTGTAATCTGGTTTTATATAGTGTATTAGTTCTGACTGACAGTTATACATACCTAATGAAACTTGACATTATTCATAAGAATATTTGCTTGCTACGGTTAATAAAGCATATATTTACCACTAGAAATCAGTACATACTGTGGTTCTCAAAAATTTAAATAGCTTCTAGTATTGTTGTTCTTGTTGTTTAACATTGCATATTATTATCAGGACAGCTAGAAGACTCCGAACAACGATGTGACCTACTCAACAAATACGTTGAAACTAATATAACGGCGCGCGGCGATTGCCGATCGCCACGAACCCCACCAACGTAGAGAAAGCACTTTAGTGGGAACTAAATGCGTTGCATTGTGAAAATACGCTTTATTTCTTAACAAAATTGCTGTATTAAAAGTCGTTCGTTATTCAACAAGACTGTGCTGCTAATGGAACTGATTACTACCAATAAAAACACTGTTCTAGCAAATCTGGATCTAATATAACACTAAAGCAGGTTTAATACACTAGTAATTTATTTCATATGGGTAAATAAAAAATAAGCTATCAATACAAACTATGTCTTAGCAAACCTTGTTGTATTACATCATTTTTCTCAGTTTGGGCTGACTCAATATAGGAAATCGCATAGCAAATTTCAAGTGGTAATATAATAGCTCCTTTGTTTATCAGACCAATTTTTCAACCTTTAAGTGAATTTTGAAAAAAGGGTTTGTTATTGCACAAACCACGAAAGTAAACAAAACTATGACCGGCTGACTAACATCTGCCTTGCTCTACCAGCTCCAGAATATGTCTGTCTTTCTTCTTCATATGCCATAAGCATAAAAATAACTACTCTGATAAACGTGGCACTGCAATGCGCATGCGCATCGTCAATAGTTAGGCAAATCAAATTGACAGTTAAAATCTAGAAAATGGCGTCGTTAAGCCCCCTTAAAGGTAATATTATTTGTTAAATAACTTTAGATAGACTGCATCAAAATGGCTAAATTTTGCAAGTGAAAGAAAGTTTGGCATAATGAGCCTAATGAATAGAAATGTAGCAATCGCTTTTTCTTATAAAATCGAAGTAATTTCTTGAATGACAATGAATAAAAACTAAAGTAATTGCTTTTGCATCCAGCGATTGCTTAAAAGTGCAGGAATTGCTTCTAGTCAATGCTTTTTCCTAAAAAAATAGAAGCGATTGCTATCGTTTGCTTAAAATGTGATGAATAAATTAAGGAATTGCTTTTTCTAGTGTAGCGATCGCTTTTAACTTATAAACGTCCGTAAAAGAAAAATCTACAGTGTACGTAAAAATTGCAGATATGATGATTTCAGAAAGGTATATCGTTTTGTCTGCGAAAATGTTGAGTGGTTGGCAAATTATTTTTTGACTGATACTGGCAAAATGCGAGGGGATGCACTGTCGCCTTTAAATAAGATTAAATTCTTTCTGCGGAAATTGTCGGATCCGGGCTTTCAAAATTCTGTAGGTGAAGAACTCGGTGTTCACCAAACTGCTGTTTGTAAGACATACATTTCTGTTTCAGTTTTGGAGAAGGCCAATATTTTTTTTAAATTTCCTACAAGTGCTGAAGCTGTTGTGGCAGCTAAACGGTTTTGGTCAGACAGATTTATTTATGCTCCTTCAACTTGTGAACGAATATCAATTGCTTGTCTTTAATTTCTTCATCACTACTATCACTTTCCTTATTTTCACTGAATCTGCCATATCACAAATATAAGTTTCCTATTTTCCACAAAAACGCAACAGATTACTATTGTACTAAATAAATAGACCAACATTGTTGTATTTACGTCAACTCTTTTGCAAATTAGGCACCAAGCTGAACATGAAATCTATAATCTGAACAAGTGGATAAGCCACGTCTGAACTTGTGTTGAATTAAGCATTTGCTACAGAGGTGTAAGAAAAACAGCAACTGCTTCCAAATTTTATTCATATCCAGATCTAGCAAGTGTTTTTACTTATAGCATTTGCTAGTCAAGCAATTGCTTTTACTAAAAAGTAATTGCTTCAAGTACCTTATTGCTTAATTTTTATTCATTAGGCTCGTTGAATTAAAAAAAAAAGTTAGATACACTCGTAGTCTAAAAGAAACAAGGGGTTGTCAACTAAATACAAACCCAAATTGATGACCACAAATACGCTTTTGCATAAATCGTAGTTCGTAGATATGTAATACAAAAATTCTCAAAATAAGGAACCCATATTTCGATTGAAATTCACCATTACTAAATTCTCTCCTTAAAATAACAAGAACAAGATAATAACCAAAACCACAAACATTATCTTCACTAATCCGTTCCGGATGACTCTGAAAACCGAAATATTAACGCCCTCGGTGTGAACGGTCACAGCCAATCACCTGCCTAGTTACTCCGTTGATTAATTTTTCAATCACCTCGGTGTGATTAATTATGAACTAGTGGCAAATCATGGTATAATAGGTTGAAATGGAATGCAGTTGGGTTTTTTGCTCTTAATTTTATATTTTACGGTTTTATGAGATAAACTGAATATATAAGGCAGTGGCGGTTTACCTACTCTTTTGGGGAAATAAAAAAAAAGTCAAAATTTTCTTCTTTTTTTTTCTTTAACAAATTGGCTAACCAATTTTTTTTACTTTGCTATGCTGTTTAAAAGAAGTAAAAGGAAATTACCTAATGCATCTCGTTAACCATAAAAATCCCGAGGCTTTTCAGTAGGCACAAAACGTGACACGTGTTTATATCTAAACCAGCCCAAAGGGCACATTCAAACGTGTCAAATAAGGAAACAAGGTAACGCAAGACACTCGAAGCCCTTAGGATGTTATGCCTATCAGCGTATGCGTTAGCTCATTTTCTTATGCATATTTATAATTATTCATGTATTAATTTTAATGTGGGATTAATTCTGATTAGCTTGCAACTCAGGTGTTAGAGACTATCATATGTATATTTATTTTCAAGTTTATACAGTGTGACCAGTAAAGTCCGCATCATATGGGATTTTTTTTATTATTTTTATTTATTTTATATTTATTTATTCGAAATTTGACTTTGGCATCAAGTTCTGCTTCGATCGAGATGAAAATTAGGCAAAAAAATAGTAGTCACGTGATTCGCATTATCTGTCAAATTTTAATTTTTTCCAAAAAATAATTCAAAAGTGAGGTTATTTCTAAAAATATCGAAAAAAGTTATAAGATAAAGTTTTTTTTAAATGCAGTTTCTAGTCCACATGCAAAATTTTAGCTGCATAAGATAATTTTGATTTTTTACCCACCACTAAAATTTCTTTTCCCCTTAATGGACACTTTACTGAAGACACTGTTCTTTTTTGTCTTAATATTAAGGTGTATTACTTTCAGACACAAACTAAGTTTACAAAAATACTTATTTTATTAAGTTACCTTATACAGGGTCAAAAACAAATAAACTTTGCATCACATGCGACCAAATCTTATTAGCCCAATTTTGATTTTGTAGGAAAACACACCTCTAAAATGGCGCTACTTTAAAAAAAATTATCTGAAATAAAGCATTGTCAAAACTAAAAAGTTTTATGTAGGTTGCGTTGAGTCTTATTTTGCAAAAGTGATGCAATTTACAAAATATGTGTAAAAAATCAAAATTATCTTATGCAGCTAAAACAAGTTTATACTTCTGGTTGGTATCCATAAAACACTGAGACAAGATTAGAAAAATCGCCAAATACAATTGGCGAGCACTATATATACATTTTTAGTTGTTTACTTTATAATTAATCAAAAACAAACCTTTTTATCCGAAAAAAAATATATTTTTATTTTTATAATTGTCCGCATTGTATTTCTGCTTAAAGTAAGTAACAGTATCCCTCTTTGCCTTCATAGATCCGCCACTGATAATAGAATTTTGTTAATACAGAATTGAAATTTAGACATTATCAAAATTATTACTAGCGGTTTCATTGAGGGATTTATCACAGCCATATTGTTCTAAATAACTTTTAATTGACCTATTAGAAAACTAGGATGGATACATATCGCTAATCGTCAGCCGAGGGTGCATCTAATATTTATTTTTTGCCTCAGATTCCTGCGGAACGTGAAGGGAAAACATATCGCCAAATTGTCATTATAACAACTGACCAAAACTAGAAAATAAAAAGAAATGGTGCAAAATTTCCGTTTTCTCGTATAGATAGGTAGTTTTTTGAGACGGCATCGTATAGTGCTCGACGTCCTATTTCCAATGCCGTCTCGCTCGATTTGCTACGACTTTTCGTTACTGAAATTTATTATATTTAATATTATGACATTGATATTGACATTGAACCTGTCAGCACCGGTTCTATAAAATCGCACAGCAAAGGTGTGCAATGTGGGATATACTTTCCAAGTTTGTCCTATAAAAATATGTATTCAATCAATTTAAACATAAGGAAAGAAACTATTCTTACATTGATAGCTGATAAATTGGTGAAAATGTTATTGTGCCGAGCCCTTCGGGCACGGCACTGTTCGAATTTGTTCATTTTATTTCATACTTTTGACAAAACCATTTTTTGTTAGCAACCTCTAATAGTAAAGCATTTCAATTCGCGATAAGAAATAAATTTAGTTTCTTCACAACCCAAGTTAAAACCAAATAATGTCACTCGGATGCACCCAATTCGACTTATTAACGATCAAATAGGTACCTGTTTCAGCCAATTTTCGACTTTGAAAAAATTTAAAAAAATATTTCCAAACTATCGATTGCGCTCACAAACAATAAGCTTCTGTAGCCCACGGTCATCTACACGTCGAAAAAGTTTAAATCGATAAAAATATTTTTTGCTACCTGTATCGAATCACAACGAAAACCCGATATTGTCGAATTTGACGTTTAATAACTTTTTTCCGGTACACCCTGTATATTCGAAATTTTCACACAACGTACCCCCACTATTCCTCTCTAAAACCAAAAAGTTTCAATCGTACCACTCTAACCGTTTCCGAAAAAAAAAACGCAAATATGAAAATGTCGAAAGAGACGACTACGACACCGACAACATACATACATTATTTATAAGACGAACATTTTCAAGAGGCGATCAAGGGTCGTCGAGATTTCGTGCAGAAGAGAAATATAACATATTGCAGAGACTGCGATATGGTAATAATAAAATGTCGTGTGCCAGTCCATCATGCATGGGCCTTTAAAAAAGTCTAATACAATTTTGATGTAAAATTAATAAGAGAGCAAATATTTGAGGGTAGCAAAATCTGTTGTCCTTTTTGCTGGCATCTAAATATATATTTTTACACACTCACATGAAATGTTACTGTAAGTCCAAATTGGCTAATACGGTACATAGGTATACCACACTAATTTTCTAAATGCTCGAAACTCGTTATTATTTAAATATATCTATCTACAAAATAATAGATATAATATCCACGCAGACATAAGCCGCTTTTATATCAAATTCATTGAGCGCCTTAAACGGAATTTATAAATTCAGGTAGCTTCGGTTGTGGTATCACGGCAGTCACCCGGCGGTGAGTTTCAGACTCAGCCAATTTTCTTTTAAGAAAATGCACATAATTACTTAACTACCAGCTTACACGCTCGCCAGTTCTGCTTCCTACCGCTTGGATTACGAGAAAAGTTAATTGTTGGGAAGGAATAAGAGCAAAATATATTGGTTTCCTTAAGGGTATCGTGGTCATGGTCAACGAGGTTGGACTGTAGTATACAATTTACAAACGGAATTGTAAGCATCTCACACAAGTAGAGGTTCTACTTCTGTCATTATCATCGCATGACATAAAACAGAAATGCATTCGCTTTCAGCAATACTGTCAGCAGGTCTATATTATTTAAGATAAATTAGTGGAAAAATTGAAAAAATGTAAAAAGGGTTTTAATCTCCATTAATCCATTCAATGTTATATATATGTTAATTTATTGAGGTTGTGGTTGTGGTAGATAGTCTATTGAGCATGGTCGCTCACTATAGGAATAAAGGTTTCATTCCGTCATATTTCTGGGCTTCGGCTCTGATAAACGTTTTCGAAACGGGTTGTAAAGTTTTGGTTTTTCTTCGCCACCAACAAACAATTTTTCCCTGGATTTTAGAAGCAAAGTTGTATTCGCAATATTGACAAAAAAAATCTACGATAATGTTCCATTCAAAGAAGTACTCCATTCTCCAAGAGACAATTGTAATGTTGATAATGTCTGTAATTATTTATTAACTTTTCAATTTTGTGTTTAAATGTTAGGTGTGATGATGCCCATGCTATAGGGCGAAACATATGTCAATAGTGATTTGACGAGACGACGACTTTGTGTTGTTTTAGTTAGTTAGTTAGATATATTCATGCACTACTGAACATGATTGATGATTGTTACCATGTTTTTTTCTTCCTCTTTGTTTTCTGCCTTTGTGTTATCGTTCTGGCTTTTCTTATATCTTTTTCATTTTTCATTTTTGTAAATTTCTACACACCAGAAATATTTCCTTATAAATTTATCAATTGATTTAGTCACTGGGCTTAACGTAAGGATTGTTTAATAGAGTTTTCTTTGGTCTAGTATAGGATTTTCTTGTATTTTTTATGTTACTAGTAGTAGTAGTAGTAGTAACAAGATTTATTTAGCGATGTGCTACAATTTAACAAGTTTTACAAAATATTTAAAATTATTTAACAATATCATCTATGAAGTATTAAAAAATGTTTATCAGTCACTATTTTGTTTTTTAAATAAATGATTTTTTAATGATTTTTAAAAAAATTTCAATTTTACTCTGTGATTTAATTGAATTATTCAAGTTGTTATATTCACTTAATCCTTTATGGAAAACCGATTTATATGTTAAATGTTTTGATACCCTACTTAGACAAAAATCGTTGTTATATCTGGTTGAATCGTTTGATGATTTTCAAAATTTTGAGTTAAAAAATCTTTTAAATGGGAAGGTAGTAAGTTATTTTGTATTTTAAAAATAAGCCTACAGATCAAAAGAAATACTAAATTTTTAGCATTTAACCACTGAAGTTTCTCCAACATTAAATTTATTTTCGTATATTTATCCACATTTAAAATTATACGCATTTTGCAAAACTTGGAGTCTATTAAAGACCCCATCATTTGCTGTGTATAAAATAGTTGAACAATATAAAAAATGAGGTAAAATTATAGTGTTGTAAATTGTTTTTCGTGAAAATAAACTTAAATTTTGACTAATTCTTTTTAAATAATTTTTTTTCCAATTTTAGATACAAGATTTTCAAAATGTAATTCAAATTTTAATTTAGAATCAAAAATTAGTCCCAAATATTTAAAAAAATGTATAATTTCTAATTTTTCATCATCGATAAAAATATTTATACCTATATTATTCACGTTATTTCCAATAACCTTAAATTTTGTTTTAGAAACATTTAAATTTAATTTATTTACGTTTAACCAGTTTGATATAATTTTTAATTCAAAATTTAAAATTTATATACAATCAAGAATATTTTTACCCTTTATATACAATAAAGTATCATCCGCAAACATTTGAATAAAACTTTGCTTCAAAACATTTGGCATATCATTTATATAAAGAATAAACAATAATGGCCCTAAAATGCTACCTTGTGGTACCCCAATATTATTATATTCCTTTTTAGAAAAAAGTTATCAATTTTTGTTTTTTTGCTGCCTATTACTTAAATAATTTTGAAACCATTTATAAACAACTCCCCTTAATCAATACTGATATAATTTTTTTAATAATTCATCCCTATCAATTGTTTCGAAAGCACGTTTAAAATCCAAAAATACTTTGATCTCTTTATTATAGAAATCATTGGTCTCTTCGTAGCCTTACGCGATTATTTAGTGATTTGAACGATTACAATAGTAAATAACAGTGTTGGTTTGCAGTATAATGATACTTCTGGCAACTTCTACTAAATATTTTTTATAGAAACATAATTTATCGTATAGTCTCATAAGAATTACCTATTTAAATGATAACAATTTTCTAATTCATTGCTATTCATTGTTCTTTTTTCACAAAAAGAAAACTGACAGAAAGCTAACACCAATTCCCTATATTTAAATTTGAGGATCTAGCTCCAGTTAGTATTTACGAGTTTTTTAAGATGAAAATCGAGATCTTATCGCAGTTTCAATGTATATTAAAGAACATCTTTAATGTTTGTAATAGTTATTATTGATACTAGTTATGAACACTATAATGAAACGTGTGCAACGTTAAACCACGAGGCGTTAGCCGAGTGGTTTAATTGCACAAGTTTCATTAACAAAGTTCATATCGAACGTGTATCATTCAAAATGTAATCTACGACAGTGCAAATAGATTTTATTCTTCTAAATTTCATTGATATCAGATAACGTTTTCGTAATTTTTAAAATTTTTAGGTGTCCATATTAGTCGATATCATGGTAACCGCATTTTTGATTGTTTCAATTTCGATTTCGACAACGTCATTATTGCCGTCTAATTTTCTATTGTATGCAAAGTGTTGGCCAAAAATAATTTAAATATGGGAGATTCTGAATCCGAAAGTGTCCCTTCGAATGTTTACAATAAATAAATACAATCCGTTTTTCTAAGTAATAATAACAAATAAATAGTTTGCACCGACTTTCTTTTTGTTTTTGTATCTTAAGATTTGGATGTTATTATGAATTTATAATGGCACTAAGTGCTATTAAGAAGATCAAAATGACATCTAAATGATAATGCTAAATACGTCATAATGGCACTGTCCTAGATTAATAAAATAATTGAATAAACGATAATGGTATTGTGTGTGTGTATACCATATACACACGATTATGTGGGACAAGTGCCTCTATTAGATTAAACGGATCAAATCAACACTTTCGTTTGTATTGCCATCCTCTTTCCTTATGAAACGGATATGTCATTTACAATTCTACAGGTTGAAGATGACGACAGCGGCTCTGGATATTAACAATGGTCAACTTCTTAAGTGGGTATTGTACGGTTGGTGTAAAGCTCGTTACCGATTAAAAGTCGACTCCTATTATACCGATAATTAGGTGTAATTTAGCCCAGAAAGTGACAGTCGATGCCCCGCTGCGTTCGGTAATCAAAACGAGCATAATGGGGCGCTCCTGACTTGCAAAATGTGGCCACAGTGGCGGGTATCAATGGCAACTACAATAAATATGTTTTTTTTTTCACTTTTCGACAAGGCCGTAAATTTTCCACTTTCGTGATTATTGCTTGTTGATCTAAAGGTATAATATATCTATGGTATCTGTAAATAGAAAATAAATAAAAAATACATTGAACACCAATTTTAAATTATGTCAGAGCCTAAGATGATAAGAATATTAAAAAAAAAAACACGTGACCTCTAAATTCTGAGATAAATATATTATTAAATTGGGTAAAAGTAAATAAATTAAAATTAAATATTTCAAAAACTAAATGTATGGTTATGGGTGATAATTTAAATTGTCAAAATATAAATGTTGAAATTGATGGTGAAAAATTGGAATTAGTAAACAGTTTTAAATATTTAGGAATAATCATTGATTCAAAATTAAAATTTCTTAATTATTTTGAAAGTATTATATCGAAGATTGCCGGAAAAGTAGGTTATTTTAAAAGAATCAGTTCTAATTTAAGTTTGTTTTTAAAAAAACTGTATTTAATACTAATATATTACCACATTTTCTTTATTGTTCTTCCATTTTATATTGTGCTTGTGAGGAAATATTTGATAAATTACAAATTTTACAAAATAAGGCAATGCGGATTATTTTAAATTGTGACAAATATACAAAAATTAATTTTATGTTGAAAAATTTAGATTGGTTGAATGTCAGAATTTTAATTTTTTATTTAGTACCTATGTATCTTTATACTTAAACTGATTGTTTAAAAATTTTTTGTTCTTTTAATTATGACCATCATAATTATAAAACAAGAACTAATCAAAATTTGTATGTGGATAGAGTGTCTAAAACATCAGCTTATAAGTCTATTTTTTTTAAAGGTTTGATAGAATATAATAATTTGGAAAATTCTATTAAATCTCAAAAATCATTAAAACTGTTTAAAAAAACTTTAAAATTACATTTAATTAAAAAACAAAATGATAAGTAATATTTGATACAATTTGCAAAATGTTTAACTGTTCTGTCTGTTTTTGTTAAAAGAAGGTTGCGTTTTAAAATTTAAAAATAAATCTATAAAAATGTGTTAAAAAAATGTATTAAAAAATATTTAATTGTAGCTTTTTGCTAAATAAAACATGTTACTACTACTACTACTACTACTACTTACCGATTTGGTCTGATGTTTCAAATCAACCTCTAACAACACTACCTATATATAAAAAAATATATATTCTTGGCCAATCGGGACTAACCATTTAAATACTATTAAGTACTTAAAATGACCAGTTAATTGAGGCTGGAAGCAATGCCACAAATAAATCATTCGGACCGCATGACAACGTGGGCTTAAAAATTAATTATAAAAGTCACTCCGAACACCCTTAAGGTAAAAAATAGACGATGACCGAGGCAAGTGCAACTTTTAATAATTACCGAATTACTTCTCGGATTGTTTTTCCCGCTGAAGCAGATTAATAATTAGTTTTGACTTCTGTGTAGGATGAAGAGACAATTTATTGGTATGTGACCAACAAAAATCACAAAACGACCTTTGGCAAGTTTATAGAACTTATTTAAAAAGTGGAGCTTTAGTAAGATATGGTAGAACAAAAATCCAAATTGTAAAAGGGTGCATATTATCTGAAAATAAGTCCGTTAGCTTTAATCACAGACCAATAATATACTAACTATATAATATAATGCCACAACACCTTAAAAAGAAGCCATGAAGTGACATCAGACAACGCCGCATCAGCTGGGAGTTGCGGATCCACAAGCTATTATTATGACGCATTCAATGGGTAAAATCCATTTCAAATCATTGCAAGCCAATTCATTGCCTTTTAAAAAAACCTTTACCTTCATGTCAATGTCCACTAAAACCTGATTAACAATATTTATACAGTCATTGGTCAAATCTAAACATTAAAAATATATTTTTGAGTCACTTACAATTTTTACTTCCCAAAATTCAGAAGTATTAATTTTTTGTGAATAATTACTGAGATCATCAAATGTTTTTATAAAATCTGATTGCTCGAAAGCTTAATTAAGTTGAGAGGTACGCTCTTATTGTTTCTCGTTTCTCTCCGCTGGACTTTTTCTAGAAATGAGAACAGTTTTTGACAAGTAAGCAGGCAAATTGGGATAAAAGCACGAAACAGCTGTTAAATTTAGTCTCACATTAGTTGGATTTTTTTTGTGGTGTCATCATGCAATATATCACTGGGGACAAAATGCTTAGCACAAACTACAGAATACTGTGTGGGCGACCAATTAGCTCTTGGAATGGCTTTTAGCCATAGAGTGTTCAGATTTTCCTCTTTTGGGAAGTGAAAAACTGATACACTCTCTTCACACGCTTTTAAAACACTTTTATAGTTAGAGTTACACCCAGGAATACAGCAGGGGCTTGGCATGTTGATAAATAAACAAACTAAAAGAAAAAAAATAGTACGTACCTAAGTACAGGGTCTTCCAACGAGGACTGAACAGGGGCTCATTTTTGAGCTTCCTTGTATTTAAAGAAAAATCCAAAATAGCCAATCGATGTACTTTTTCCTGCAGAATTCAAAAATGAAACCAAAAATTTATTTGAACCAGAAACAAAAGAGTTACGCTATGGATAAGGTGTTTTTTAAATGGAACATTTGTACGATTTTTTGAACGAGTGATTTTTTTTTTGTCCGTTCTGATTAAAATATTTAATATTGTGAAAGCTATTTTTATTAAATTTTAATGTTTTATCCAGTATAATTTAACTTTAACCTGTTTGAAACATACACTAGGTAATAAAGGTATAATCACCTTTGAATCCTTCAAAGTCAAAAAATTTGTCAAATTTACTATAATATTGCCGAAATGACTTTGAAGGATTCAAAGGTGATTATACCTTTATTACCTAGTGTATGTTTCAAATACGTTAAAGTTAAATTATACTGGATAAAACATTAAAATTTAATAAAAATAGTTGTCACAATATTAAATATTTTAATCAGAACGGACAAAAAAAATCACTCGTTCCAAAAATCGTATAAAAAAAGCTATGTTCCATTTAAAAAACACCTTTCCATAGCGTAACTCTTTTGTTTCTGGTTCAAATAAATTTTTGGTTTCATTTTTGAATTCTACAGGAAAAAGTACATCGATTAGCTATTTTGGATTTTTCTTTAAATACAAGGAAGCTCAAAAATGAGTCCCTGTTCAGTCCTCGTTGGAAGACCCTGTAACTCGGTATCTAGAGGTTTCCTACCTACTTACTAGTAATATTTTCAAACTAATTCACATATACCTTCAAGTTAAATAAACACTTCAATATTTAATAAATTAACTGTAGCCATAAAACAATAAATTTTATCCCAAAGAGCTAACTAGAATACAAAAAACACAACTTTTAAATTAAAACAAAATAAAATTATGCCGCCATTATAAGACCCGTAAACAAACCGCCGGCCAGGCCAGGCTGTTCGATTTCTCATTTTATTAATGCTATTAGAGCAGACCCGCACCAAAATTTTTTACTAGTATCTTGTAGAGGTTCTTAGCAATCATGTCACTTAAATTTTCTATTAGATATCAATCGAAAACCGGATATAAATACAAATTAATACTACACCTACATCGCGCGTAAATTACATACTAAACCATGGCTAACATCAAAAATGTCACGTGACACATGAATTTTCAAGGAGTGTTGTCGATGATTCTGTTTCACGGCTTCTTTCAAGGTGGTTGTGATAATGCTTTAGGGAAATCACAACGGAAACGGTGTATGGACGTTTTTACTACGAGTGAAGCAGAATTTTTTATATTCATTCTAACGTTACAGTGTTGATGAGCTATGTTTGACATCACTTGCGTTTTTCGATTAGTTTTTAGTATTTTTTCAAGCCACCTTTTTCTAACTTATCTGAAACTTTGGAAGTATGTCTGATTGTAAATAAATGGATTTTGGTGAATAGAATGTTGTGTCTCCTTATATTACATATCTGTGGCTTCAATTGTTGTAAACGTTTCAAAGTTTTAAAAATTATTAATACCATCAGGCGCAAATGAAAAATACCCCAGAGCGATGATTGAGCCTTAACGAATCTATTAAATTTTGTAAGTGCACAACTATGGAACCAGTTTACAACATTGTGAACAAAATTCATTCAGTTGAAAATTTTTTTCTGGTCGAAAATCACCTTCTTATCTCAATCGATAAAATTTATTTTATTTCGACGTAATGTGCCCACGCTGACAACTTCTGGAGACAATGGTTTATTCAAGATTACCATCGATCCGGTCTTTCGTTGAATTTTTATTGCTTACTCAATGCGCCTTTTGACTTCACAAATTAACAAGTTCTGGTCTAATGTTCATTAGAAGAATTGACATTTTTATATATTTGTTTTGTTTTAATTATTAATGATTTTTTTGATTCGGTTGGCAATAAATACAGGTAACAGATCAAACAATTCATGATCAAACAATTAAATAGATGAGAGATAATCTCTGCATGTAAAATATACCTGCTGTCACTAAATTTTACATATATAGTTATATTAATTATATAGTTAGACTCATTCATAAATTGCGTTCCTGATAAAAATAATTCCCACATTTTTGACATAATATGCAGGACTTTGCAGAACGGTAAAAGGAAAAGGTTTTTTAAGTATTCAAAACATTTTAATAATCAAATTATTCACGGAAAAAACGTCCAGATTCCTATTGCATGCAGATGATAGCACTATTATGTAACCGTACCCGAATTATGATGGATTAATATTGCCACTGACTTAGTGACGACCCTACCTTTCCAAGAAGAATGTAAATTAGAGAAGAATTGACCAATAATAATACAGAAAAAGTCAAAAGTGGTCAATAATTATGTTATTTCGGAAAGAACTAAATAAAATTAAATATAATCTTTTGTAGATCGGGAATAATGAAGTTTAAAACTATAGGTGCTCAGTCTGAAGGAGCCACCGGTTTTTTTTTTATAAAAATAATGATAATTGTCTTGGCTGTAGGCGCTCATATTATATTAACTCTGTTTTCGTGACTTCGAATAACCCGTTCGAAATCGTGAAATTATTTTGGTTTCGGAAGATACATCTTTTTAAAACACAAATGTAAAAAGTTTCTGCAAATCAGAATACCCGTTTCTTTATCTGAACTCTGCATAATAGGTAACAGTCTGGTGCTTAGAAGACAAAAAGCAGCTAGAAATTTGACCCTTTGGAATGGATTAATTAAATTTATAGAAACCGGCACAAATTCTCTCGTTTTGAAACAGATGACAGCAGAAATTTGTCATCTATCAGCTGATATTGGGACATAATAATATCCCCAGATTAGTAGTGGATCGTAATGAGCCCAAACATCGATTTATGAATTGCGTTTTTGTGCTTCTTGTTACATTTAATTACGTTTTCAAAATATTTTGTCGTTATTGTGCCTTTTATTTTCACTTTCATTGAATTTTAATTACTGTGGCCCGTAAGTACCTACAATTATTTTTTTTTTTTCAAAAATTGACAGTTTAAACTTTTTTAATTCTTTTTCATTGGGGATCCTATTTATTATGTGCCTTGCACGTTAGTTGATTTACTGATAAGTTTCATTTCATCTGAACGCCGTTTTTGTCGAAAAGTTAGTTTGTGACCTTTTTGTTCTTAAAATGTTTGTTCGTAAACGTTAGGTTTCTATGTATAATTTTTGTATTTTGCATTATCTAGGTATCCTTTTCTATTTTAAGAAAAATAAGTAGAAATTATTTCTCTGACTTAGGTAGCTAGGAGAGAGTTGGACAAAGCCGGGTAGGTTAATAAAACCGGGTACCGTCTAGTTCTGCCAAATGCCAAAACAGATTTCCATGTTATTAACCTTGAAAAATCAGCTATTTGATTTCGAAGGAATTATTTTTATTATTGTTATTACTATTATTATTGTTTGGCAATAGTAATGTTGAAATAAACTATTTAACATTATGTTAGCCTACATACAAGTTTAGAAATGTAACCATATCAATAAATTGTATTTTAACAAACAAATTCTATAAACACCATTTTTGGGTCTACGTACCTTACGTAAGTCAAAAACTGTTGAAGTAGGGTTTTCATTGACTGAAAAATTAAATGCCTGGCTATATTGAAGCTTTTAACTTTATGTTAGCCCACATAAATGTAACCGTATCATAGCCAACAAATTCTATAAAAACCATAGTTAGGTCTACGTACCTTACGTAAGTAATATAGGTACTACGGGGATTTCCTTGACAGTAAATGTAATATCTGACTGAATTCAATTAGTTTATGTTTAACTGTATGTATATTATTTTACCTATAGGTATAATCTTAATAAAAAATTTGTTTTAAATATGGGTGACATAGTTCTATTTAAAGTTGCGTTTCAGTTAATTTAGTATTTTCAAGATTGGATAAATATAATATTATATAGTTTGAATACATATTACCTAGGCCACAATATCAAGCTGGGTAAAAAAACCCATATTCCGAGATTTTAAGAAGACTGAGCCTTTCCTGGGCGGCTTTTGGCAAATTAGGATTCATACTCAAGTCCCACGAATTCCCTATAAACCTCAAAAGGAAACTATTTGAATCATGTGTAATGCCGGTGCTCACGTACGGACTCGAGACAATGTCCATTACCCGCAAATCGGCTGATAAATTGCAAACTACACAGAGTTCAATGGAGAGGGCCATGCTTGGAATATCCCTGAGGGATATAATTCGGAACGATGAGATCCGGAGAAGGACTGGGGTAACGAGTGTGTTAAGGATCGTGGCAAGAATGAAATGGCAAGGGCCGGCCATATAGCGAGACAAGACCAACATAGATGGACACACAGGACCTTGGTGTGACGCCCGAGAGAGACCAAGCGAAGCGTGGGCAGACCACAGAGGCGATGGCGGGACGTTATCCGGAATATCGCAGGAAAAAACTGTCTTCAGATTGCTAGAGACAGAAGGGCATGGAAAGATTTGGAAAAGGGCTACATCCAGGAGTGGATCAATACAGGCTGAAGAAGATCTATTTCGACACTTTATCTTTAAGCCATATAAAAACTCATGTTTATTATTACCTACCTTAAATCATAATATTTATAAAACAAAACTTTCAAAAGAAATTATTATTATTATTTGGCGATATTCAAGCGGTAGAATCGATGAAACTATTGCATCAACTGTTTTAGAAGGTGTCACATGTATAATTTTCAAGTTCGATCCTGGAAGTCATACCAACTTATAAAAATGTAATAGACCCAAATTGTCAGAGTGTCACGTGACTTGGAATCCATCTTGCGAGAGGAATTAAAATTTTTACTTTACTATATTATAGGGAACTTTTCAATTTTTTTTTCAATAATATAATTTAGTTAGGCCTAAAAAAATATTCCCCAATTATTACTCCTTAAAAATCAGTAATAGCTTGGTAAAAATGCTTTAAAGTTTCGTGCGTGTCAAAAGCATTTCTAACGACCATTTAAGCGCGCCAAGCCCGGTGACGTCAGGAAGTATGACTTTTCCGTCATCCGTCATCCTGACCGGTGGCCGAGCTACCGAGTTTGCATTTGGATTGCCGTGTGTTATTGTTATTGTATTGTTGTTTTAAGGTAGAATTCTCAACGTCGTTCAATTTATTGCGAACCTATAACCTATTTCGTGGATGTCACACACGAATTATACTTCTTGACGTCACGCCCCGTTTTTACCCGCTTGGGATAATTTGAATTTTGGGGCATTTTAAATCTTGCTAGCGGTCTTTTGGGACGAAATATGTAGTTTTTTTGCTGCCATATGTTTTATGACAATATATACTACTTATGAAGCGTAGCTTCAACTTCGCCTTTTGTAATTTTATCCTTAATTACAATAAAGACATTTATTATTATTATTATTATTATTATTATTATTATTATTATTATTATTTATAGAGTTTTTTCCCCATTTAAAATTTTTGTCATGTTCCCCATTGAAGACTGTAAAAAGGTATCGTGACCTCTCAACTAAAATGTGTATTTTGCTGCTTTGAGAACTCTATTTTACGACCAAACTTGTGGTTTCTTGTACATTTAGTGTTATCATCCTACAAGTATTGGGTACCGTCGTAAATAAAGCTGCTACTATCCACCTTTAAAGAAGGATAAGGCCACTCCTCGGTCTTGTTTTACATCGTTACTGCCGCAATAAACTTTCTTTTCTTTTGGTTTAGTAGAGGAGTGTTATATTAATTTTACTTTGGCAACTGCTTGCTTCTAAAGGTAGCGTTTCTTTTTCTAATTTTTACTGAAGTGGTTACGAAATGTAGCAAACTCTTTTACACTGAAAACAAATTATGTTTAAAACTCGTCGGGAGAAAATGGTTTGTTTAACTCGTCCTACTTTCAAGAATATCTTGGCAGTCGTCTTGTAAAAACAAGCGTTATGCAAAGTGCAGACAGGCACAGTGGCGTAACAGAAACTGAGTGGGCCCCCTTCAGGCCCCCCTCTCTATAACGAATGGAAAATGATAATTTTCACGTATAATTCTTCTTCACTTAACGAAGTTAAATTCGGAGGATATAAAAAAATAAAATTATTTTGAAATGAAATACCTATCAAAAGCAAAGCTGGCAGCAAACAGCAAATTTTGAAGGGGCCGTCAATGTGGGCCCCCCGGCAGACCGCCCCCCCCACCGCGGCGCGGGGTCTGCGGGGATGTTTGTTATGCCACTGGAGAGGCGTTTCCCTTACTGATTAAGTAAATAACAATTTTGTCAACTTATAAATACGTCTTAAAACAACAAAAAAAAACTATTTTAATTAAATTAACGCTATCAAATATCAAATAATATCTTTATTAAAATCGAATTCACTCACATAAAAATCAAAATATCAATCAAACCGTATAAAAAATTCCCGCAGAATTGGAATGAGACCCGTCAATAGAGACATAATACCATGTTTAAAATCGGTCAAATACTTTTGATTTTTCTTAGGCCTTAATTGATCAATAATTATTTGCCTGACAGATGAAACAATGCTCCGAGGAATTCCACGGGCATTTATAAATAATTTTATACGGAAAAACACGAGTGTATTTATTTTATGCTGTGATACGTGATGTCAATATACTAGTAGATAATTTCTTAATACCGGAGAGTTTTTGAAGTCGAACAAAGTGAATTACTTCATACTGAATTAAAGTAAAGATTTAGATGATAATTTGCAATGGCAAGACGAAGTTATATTTCTCTGAAAAGCCGTGGGTATAATCAGATACATAACTCATTCCTCCTAAAGGTAAAACTTTTGAGAAATTGGTAAATGTACTTTGTTGCTTTCTCCATCTTTCAATTATAAGGATGACTCCATGCAAAACTCGCTTCGACTAATAGTTGTGGAGATGGAGCCTTTTAAAGTAAGTTATAGATCAAAATCTCCTACACTGAGGAAAAAAAAACCTTCTATTTCTTATCAGAATTCACATACTGTTTATACAACAGTTTAATACTATAAGTGACAGCAACGCGCTTTTCTACTGTAAGACAACGAAAATTGCTAGACCGTTGTGTAGTGATAATATCACGGTAATTTATCCAATAGGAAATAGGAATTAATGCTACCATGGAATGGTTTATGGCCATTATTGCTCTGAATACTCACAGTAGTTATCAAGTTCTATTGGGGTGTAATCTGGTTTTATATACTGTATTAGTTCCGACTGGCAGTTGTAATGAAACTTGACATTAATCATAATAATATTTGCTTGATTCGTTTTTGGGGACGCTGTTCTGCTTTCTTAATTGTAGAGAAAGCGCTTTACTGGGAACAAAATGCGTCGCATTGAGAAGATACAATTTATTTCTTAACCAAATTGCTGTACTAAAAGTAGCTTATTATTCAACAAGACTGTGTTGCTAGTGGAACTGATTACTACCAATAAAAATACTGTGATACCAAATATGGAATTAATATAACACTAAAGCGGGTTTGATACACTAGCAATTTACTAATATGGGTTTATACAAAATAAGCTCTCAATACAAACTATGTCTTAGCAAACCTGTTGTATTAGATCATTCTTCTCAGTGTATTTTTGAGAGAAGGAATGCTTACACCACTGGCATATGTTATCTACACTCTAATGCTGACATACAAGAACTAATGACAATCTCCAAAAAATTTTATTCGTAAAAATAAGGTAGGGTAAGATTTATTGATTGGTTTGAAAACTCCACTATTAACAAATAATTAAAAACTGCGTTCGTTGGCTTGATGAGCTACAAGCTCGAGCATGGACCACTTAATAAAAATTCTTTTCAGAGATTGACCAGGATAACTAGTTTTTGCGCCTCAAAACCAAAAAATCGTTTTAGTTTTGGCGGGTTACACATTGGTTTATTTGGGTTTGCCATTGAACTGCTTCTACTATAAAGTACATTGTAAAAATATGTTTTTTTACATTTCTTCAACGTTTTTTTGAAGAGGAACTGACTGGTACCTACCCTAAGAGTTTTCATACCAACCAAATGGGCAAACATTATGATGTTTGCTCCTCTTATAATCGCTCAAGGTATAGACATGCAAAATACCAACTGATTCCCTTTTAAGTGGAATCCAAAACATTAAAACAATTTCATAGATGCCCAGTTTGCACCTTTAAATATGTGGTAGGTCAAGAAAGTGCCACGCCCAACAAAGGCAGATGGTCACCCAGTGGAACTGGGGCACACCAATAATTACTTTAATATATTTATTAATTATTATCGGAAATCAAAATAAATATTGGCAACGCCGACGATCACCTGTAGCCTTAACTGATTCTCTTGCATTTTTACCATATAACATTATTATAAAGAAATTATTTTACCAGGTGCGTAGAAAGAAACAGGATAAGAAGAATTAAAACCCTTTTTTAGTATTCGTTACTAAAATTGAAAAACTGAATCTTTTCATTAATAATTAATATTTTCATCAATGTTTTCACCAGTAAATTTCTTGTTTTGCAGACAATGTTAAGTTTCTGTTTAAAGGTTGAAGACAATGATGTTTCTGTTCAGTATACAGGAAACCTACTCAAATAGGCCAAAATGTCTCGGTTATAATACATCAAATCACTCAAACAACATCTGAGTGTCTGAGAGAATAAGAAGACTAGGACAATGATATAACATCAATACAGTTTTCAGCTTGAGAGACAACATTAGAAGCCACCTGACCAAGACAAAACTATAACAAGCCAAAAAGAATGGAGGAAAAACTGTGTCCACCTCCCCCTGCGAGTGTTGCCAATCTTATATCGGTGAGACACTGAGACCTCTCGAAACAGGGATTAAAAAGCTCAAAAATAATTCGCTAAAAGGAAATACCGAAAAGTCATGCAGTTACAGCTGACCATGTTTGGAGACATGGCCATCATATCTTGTGGACATAAGCTGAAATCCTACATAAAGAACTACACTGGAGGAAGTTTAAGGAAGCTGCTACTATACACCAGAACTCAGGTTATTTTGTAAGCCATTATTTATATCCTATATCATCATCTCAGTTATGCTCCAGTGCCCCTAGCTAGTATTAATAGAGCTGTAGTTACGAGTTACTTTACTTGTTTAGTGTTCAGCTAAGGAAGACTGGAGATACATACCAGTTGAAACGTTGTGATTTAAAACAAATAAAGACAACGCAACTCAAAAACTCTTATGTAATTCAATGTTAAGTTTCTGGCAAGAGGTTTTTGATCAAGAATACTGTCACAATCTAATAATGTATCGACGAAACGCAACTGTCGTCATTAGTAACTGAGATCAAGGACTTGGATGTTATCCATGACTCAACACTGTAATTTATTTTCTATATAACTGATATAGTTGCTAGGTTACTACTTTGATTGTACCATCAAAGACATCAGCAGAAATGATATACTCATAATCAAAGTTCCCTGGTTAGTAAATCAAACGAAGGTAGTAACCTAGACACTTTGATTGTGTGAAAATTATTTGTCACAGTCAAAGTTGCTTGGTTAGTTTATTAGTGTTTCAAATCTGCATGCAACCCGACATAATAAGACTAAAACTAGGTTGGTGAAAGATTTTAATCAACAATAAGCTAACCAGACAACTTTGTGACAATATCATTTCTATTAATGTAATTTATGTTACCTACAGTTAAAGTAGTATAGTTGTTAGTTCTTTTTTGATTAAAATCTTAATTAAATTCCATTTGCATCGGCACTGTACTAAATATTATATTAAACAATCTTTAGTTTTTCTAAATACCATAACCCCATTTTTTTATTATATAGACATCTGCTTTTTACACATAATTGAACAAGTAGTAACAGATGGTAATTATAATGAATATTGTTTTATGAGCAAATGTCATGATTTGCGGCGGAGTTTGCATGTGACCCTTTCTTAAATGTCAATTTGACATCTTGCATTGAACGGTGCCTTAACGAGACAGGTCGTGTGTTAAAAATCTGCTTAAATACATGCAAATTATAGCCAAAAGTGTAAAAAAATACGAGGGGTTTTAAATTCGAAGACGTGGTTTCTTAGACGACCATTCTCTGTTTCTACAACCTATAATACAACTTAATTACTATAGGTTTTAATTTCTATCGACTCATGGATGTGGAAATGAACCAAAACTGTACTGTAATGATTTATTTCGACTCGTTGTATAGTACTAATACGATTTTTTGCTTTGAAAAAATTAAAAATTGATTTTTTTTGTGTCCTGCTGTTCCGGCTTTTTATAAAAGAAATTACTAACTTCGACCGATGTAATAATTCTAGTTACAACTGGATGACATGTATCGTGTCCATTCTCTCGACTAACTTTCAATGGTACTAGTATAAAGCGTAAAAATTAATTGTTTTGAAATGTATTCTTTTTAGAAAAACAATATAATGTAGGATGGTTCATGAACATGCTAAGTGTATCCAGATTAATGTTTTTAATAAAACCCATTGTATATTTTACATTCAACAACCGTTTATAAAATATTGATACTTAAATGCTGGATCCACCATTGATATGTTTCTCGACTTACACTAAGAAAAATAATCTAATTCAACAGGTTTGCTAAGACATAGTCTGTACTGATAGCTTATTTTTTATTAACCCATATTATATAAATTGCTGGTGTATCACACCCGCTTTAGCGTTATATCAATTCCAGATTTCCTAGAACAGTATTTTTATCGGTAGTAATCAGTTCCAATAGCAGCGCAGTCTTGTTAAATAATGAACTACTTTTAATACAGCAATTTTGTTAAGAAATAAATTGTATCTTCTCAATGCGACGCATTTTGTTCCAAGTAAAGCGCTTCCTCTACAATTAGGAAAGCAGAGCAGCGACGAATTTTACCATCTAAGTAAACCGTGTTGCATAATAGATAATCATGTGCAACGTTAAACGACAAGAATACTATCATACTAGAAGCTATTTAAATACTACAGTACTAATTTTGAGTGGTAAGTATATGCTTTATTATGTCAAGTTTCATTACAACTGCCAGTCGGAAATAATACAGTATAATATATAAAACCCGATTACACTTCCAATAGACCTTGATAATTACTGTGAATATTCGGAGCAATAATGGCTAAAAAACATTATATGGTAGCATTAGGTAACTCCTATTTTCCATTGGCTAAATTACGGTGATATTATCACTACACAACGGTTTAGCAATTTTCATTGTCTTACAGAAGGAAAGCGCATTGCTGTCACATATAGTATTAAACAGTTGTATGAAGAGCATGTGAATTCTTATAAGCAATAGAAGGATTTTTTTCAGTACTTAGCAACGTTGTGAACTTTGAGAAGTCAGTGAATGTAAATGAAATTCAAATTTTGCTCTGCTGTGGTTGTCATTGCCATAGCAAGAAGCACATTATTTCCACTTTATTTCGACCAACACATATAACGATTGAGTTCAAAAAAATAATATCTTGCTCTTTGGTTCGATCATAAAGATTTAAAAATATAACCCCTGTACACTCTTAAATATTCACTGTTTAAAACACTTGGTAAATATCGTTAAAACAAATTACAGCTTACAAGTGCTAAATAAAAATATCATGAATATAATTAAATGTTCAGCATATCCACCTGAACGTTATAATGTCATATCAGGTGCAAAACGCTCTATTAAAAAAAACGAATCAATCCAATCATAAAAATATTCTTACGTAACGAAATTTTGTCGAACAAACGTCTTTTTAATTGCTAAAAAAGTATAATTTATATCTGTTTTATTTTAATTATTATTGTTGTTGTTGTGCAGTACTTCAATATGATTTTAATTTATATTACTTAGTTTTTTAATGATTTTTTGAATATTAAACGAAAATGATATTTTAATTGGGGCAGGTGATCTTCTGTCTTAAAGCACATGGTAGAGTTAGTAATATGGCTTTGATTCGATTTATATGAGGCAAGAATGTTTTAATTCTTAGACAGAATTAGTACATTTTTATCGGTGTGAACAAAGTTGACGTTGTGTCAATCACATAAGAATCTGATGGCCGCCGTTGTCATATGTCATTTTTAGTAACATTTTGTTTATAACTTAGGTCAGACTTCACATTTTTATTATTATTCATAAACTTCCACATTTAAAATCCACTGTGAGAAATTTGTTTTCAACATTAGAGGATGGATAAATATACAAATTTTTAAATTACACAGGGTTCCCCATTTAAAACGAAACAGGCTAAATATCTGGTTTCATGTTAATTTAAAAAAAAAACGCTCGGACCCGTCGATTTTTATTTCAAGGGGGACATATTTTGCGTATATTGTCAATCTTGTTACTTCAAGCCCCTAGGAGGGAGGGGGGGTAAGTTCTAAATCTTAAATAGATACCCCTATTTTATATATTTTTTTTGGATTCTGCATAAAATCATATCCATTTAAGATTTAAATCTTACCCCCCCCCTCCCTCCTAGGGGATTGAAGTAACAAGAATGACAATATACGCGAGAGAAATATAATCGAAATAAAAATCGACGGGTCCGAGCGTTTTTTTTTTAAATTAACTTGGAACCAGATATTTAGCCTGTTTCGTTTTAAATGGGGAACCCTGTATATTTTAAAAATTTGTATATTTATCCATCCTCTAATGTTGAAAACAAATTTCTCACACTGACCTGTTAAACAGGTTGATTTACAAATCCACGATACTAGACAAACTAAATAAACTTTGGAAATACGGTTTCCAAAATTACTGTTTGTTTTTATTGTTATGATTTTTTTTTGGAATGATGTTATTTGAGATGTATATTACAACTATGAATGTGCAGAATACAGTCAAAATTAATAGAAGAAGGTGCATTATTGTATATGACTATATTGTCTTCGCGTTCGGGAGAATTAAAATATGTAGTTGACGACCTAAAAGTCAAATCAAACGGACCCTTATTTATGGCAGATGGCAGAATAAAGAGGGACAGAGACAAAGCTCCTGTAAAATTGACATATTATTATGAACACTAAAAAAAAATTAATTTAAAAATATTTTAAGAACTATATGCTTCCACCCTCCTAACGAACTCGTTGGGAGACGTAATCTACCTACGCCCTATAATAATAGTTAATTTTGGGTTAATGTTTGTGTAATAGATAATTGTTAAAACAAATTTGTTTGCTTCCTTTTCAAGAAAAATAAACACTTGACCGACACGCAAAGTACAACTAAAACTGATTGTGTTAAATAAATGGTAAAAAAACTATAATTTTACACTTTCCACAGATTTTTATTTTCACTCGACATGTTTCGCAACACAGTTGCTTCTTCAAAGGAGTACTTTTTCAAGTACTGTGTTGCGGAACATGTCGAATAAAAATAAAAATCTGTGGAAAGTGTAACATTATAATTTTTTTACCATTTATTTAACACAATTAATAATGGATTTCCAAGTAAAAGCCGAATCAATTCTATTACAACTAAAACTGCACAAAATTATTCCTAAGAAACAAATTTTTATTTAAACTTCATAAATAAAAATGTGGCGGCTCTGCGATTTTCCAAGCTTACCGAATGGAAGAATAATAGACAGATGAGACAAATTCAAAAGAGATACTCCGGTCCACATTTTGAATGGGTGGTCACTGTTTTGGCAGAATTGTTTTGCGTTTCCAATACCAACAATGCTTTCGGTAATTTTTTTTCAACACCTTTTTTCTTTAAAGCAATAATAATAAATAAACATTTTTTTCAAAATACTCATATAAATTAGATTATAAAAATAAAGCCTTTCCTATTATCGTGTTTTCACACCTAATCAACAAAAACCAAGAAACCTTATAAGAACGTAATTTAGATAGGAATCTGTCAATTCGAGTTATCGAAAACCCAAAACAAGTTTTCTTCCCAAATTTATTTTAAATAAATTAGGAAGCGAGCCCATTAGACTGGTAATGGTGTGGTAGCTATCTCGAAAACTTCTAAACCTTTTCCTGTATCTTACAAATAATCCATAAATCTTTTTATGGTAATTTTATCGGATTGGCTTTATTTTATTTAAGTCTTCAACGATCGACTATGTTCTCAATTGGGAATTACCAAAGGAGATTGCCATAGACAGTAGACAGCTTCTAACGTATAATATACTTAATATACTTAAAGCATAATAAAATCGCTACTGAAATAGCGCTACAGCAAAAATAAAGTGAGGAGACTACAGCTCGGTAGCGTTCCCTCATTATTTGGGTGCGCTAGCGCTAGTATTATCTCATAGCAGTGGTATAAGCAAAATCGAACTCTCGAATTTAAAAGCCATGTCACAATAGAAACAAAAATGAAGTAAATTGATTATCACTTATAATCCCCCTAGCAGTAGAATTATCGGGAATTAATTCTGCTGCGTGGGAGATTCGTTAAGAAAATTTCATAAATTGGAGTTTTTTCTGATTGCAATTTTTTAGCTAAAATGCTACAAAAACATATTTCCGGCGGCTTTAGTTAATTGTAACTAAATAGAATTTTAGAATGAAGTTCATTTTAGCCGATAGTAGGTAACTCATTTTTATTACTAAAATGTGAGAAACATTAAATAACAAATTTGTTATCTGAAATCCAATGTCTTTATAGTTTTAAATTCAAATAAAACTTTCAAAAACATATTTCCGATGAGTTTAGTTTAATATGACGCACTGTATTTTTACAATAGAAGTTGATTTCACTTGTTAGTAACTATGGGTTATTACTAAATTTTAGGAACATTAAAAACATTAATTCGTTTTCAACCATAACATCTGATACTACATGTCTACATAGTTTCAAATAAAACTTAAAAAAACATATTTCGATGAGTTTAGTTAAATTTTTGATGTGTCTCTTTAAGCCCCGGTTTTCGATATGTAAAGCATATTGGTTAGTATCAATAAAAATTATATGTATTTTGATTTTATTCTGAGTGTCTTTTGCCAATAGATATAAAGCACTTCATTTTTGACAGAAAAATTATGACTTATTAATTTCATTAAGTTAATAGGAACTAACAAAATGATCTCGATAATCTCCCGTTGCTATAAGCAACGTAAACAAAATGGTTCCTTCTAATTGGTTGAAAATAAATTTATGTAATTTTCATGTGAATGACATAAAGAGGAAAAATAATAATTTCGACCGATTGGTCTGTTTTTATGAACCTGCAGTATTCTTAAGATATTTCTGAACTCCGTTGTGACTGAATGTCTCACACAATTGCTTTTAATTAGGAAATATTAAATACTGTATCAACTATACAGTGTCCGCAAGAAAGTTCGCATCAAATGGGATTTTTTAAAATTATTAGGTATAGGTAAAAATTGAAAAAGCAGTTAGTTTTTGCTTACCTAAAAACCAAAAATGACGTATACTGAAGTAGCTGCACGACTTGCGTTACCTGTCAAATTTGACATTTTTAATAAAATAGGTTCAAAAATGCCATTATTTATCAAAATATCGAAAAACTTTATTTGAGAAAGTTATTTATTTAGGCATTTTTAGTCTCTATACGAAATTTTGACAGTCTAATACAATTTTTATTTTTTGCCAGGTTCTTGAAAATTTTGATCAACCCTCGTAGATTAACTTTTATACATCGATGTAAAACCATTTGCCTTTACTTCATTTGTAAACTTAATGCAATTTTGTGTAAAATTTTTGTTTCCTATTATTTATTTTGCTTTAAAAACTGAAATTGTTATTGATCAGTATGTAATGTTTGATGCAAAGTTTATCTAATTACATCAGTTTTGCCAAAACCGACGTTTTCTATTTTTCTTAAGTTAGTAAACAGATGTACAAAAAGAAAATATTAGGAAGCTTTCGTTGAAATTTTACTTAATTAATATTGGATTAAAAAGAATATATATTAATCGCTCGAAACATTTTATTCAACAAAAATATAGTTTAATATAATTAATTTAATTTAATATTAATAAAGTAAAATTTTAACGAAAGCTTCCAATATTTTCTTTTTGTACATCTGTTTACTAACTTAAGAGAAATGAGAAACGTCGGTTTTGGCAAAACTGATGTAATTAGATAAACTTTGCATCAAACATTATATACTAATCAATAACAAATTCAGTTTTTGAAGCAAAACAAATAAAAGGAAACAAAAATTTTACACAAAATTGCATTAAGATTACAAATGAAGTAAAGGCAAATGGTTTTACATCGATGTATAAAAGTTAATCTACGAGAGTTGATCAAAATTTTCAAGAACCTGGCAAAAAATAAAATTTGTATTAGACAGTCAAAATTTCGGACAGAGACTAAAAATGCCTAAATAAACAACTTTTTCGAATAAAGTTTTTCGATATTTTGTCAAATAAGGGCATTTTTGAACCTATTTTATTAAAAATGTCAAATTTGACAGGTAACGCAACTCGTGCAGCTGCTTCAGTATACGTCATTTTTGGTTTTTAGGTAAGCAAAAACTTACTGCCTTTTCAATTTTTACCTATACCTAATAATAAAAAAAAATCCCATTTGATGCGGACTTTCTTGCGGACACTGTATGTAATAGATTATAATATTTATCTTGTGCGTTACCGATTTAAACTAGTCCTCTTCTTTTTCATTTCCATGAATGCGTTCTACGAATTTGGGAACGTAGTGGTCAATTAATTTTTAACGACTCTATATGGTGTGTGTTTAAATAAAGTTAAACATCTTAATTTCCAGTTGTTTTCAGTGGTAATTAATGTAAATTTTCTAAAGATATACCGAACGATGATCAAGTCACATACCTAGTTAAGATTGAATTTAAAGTCGATAATTTGTTATGAAAATTTGGTTTTCGAAAATTAATTTTGATAGGTTTCGAACAACAATCATCTGTTTTAGGAGTTACGGCCTGGTACAGTTGACGATATATAAATTCGTACACTCCACCCACACATAACTCAATTACAACAAAATTTGGTTAAACGGGTTTCTCACCTTGCTGCTTATACCTGGATAGAACACCAGCTATATATATATATAGCTGTAAATTATTGTATGTACGATTTTTTACCATAAGTAATAATGGTTATTTCTAAATATTTTTGTGTTTAAATTACAGCCGCGAAATAAGAAAATTATAAAATAATACCAGGAAAACTACAAAAGTATAAAGCCAAAAAGGGTAAATTTATTAACAAACAAAAAACAAAATACTAATATTTAATTGCTGCGCCATTGGATTCTAACACTAATCGTAATCTTCTTGGCATTGACAAAATAATACCTCCGATGTAATCCGGAGTTAGCCCTTCCCAAATTTCTTCTATTTTATCAAATAACTCTATTTCATTCTTTGGTTTAATATTTATTTTGTACATTTTTTTTACCATCACTCCCCAAACATTATCAATTTAAATCAGGACTTCTTGAGCACCAATGCAGACATGTTACGTTGTTTTGACTAAACCAGTATTCTATATTTCTTGCAGTATGCACAGGGTAGTTATCCTGCTGAAATATAAAATTATTTCCTTCAAAAACTATCGCGGCAGAAGGAAGAAAAACATTTCCAAAATCTGAAGACATATTATATTACTGTTTAGTGTTCCACCAATATTCCAACATACATCTGCACCGTATGACCGTAAAACCTTATCCATGCCCACACATTAACGGAGAAACGTCCACTGGTTTGCTTTTTTGAGTATACTTCTCATCATATCGGGAATTTGGTGGTCTATATATTCGAACCCTTCCATTATATGTAGACTGAAAAGTTTTCTCATCGGAAAAGATAACATTTTGCAAAAAATATTTTCTGGTAAATATTGCATAGCAATCCCAAATTCTTTGTACCTTATCACTATTTTTTAAAAACGGTTTGGATGCAGCTGCTCGGTTTCTTAATTCGGAACATTGTCTTACTCGGCGTTGCGCAGTTCTAGATGAAGCAGGGAATCCCGTTATGTGCATAGCGGATACTGCAGTTTCAAATGGATTTTGCCTTAAATACTCCACCAAATTTCGGTCTTCTTCATTTGATGATTTTCTATTATTTATACCAGACCCAACATACCTTTCAAGCGTTTGATGATAGCGCCATTCTTTTACAATTCCTTGAACAGTACTTCTAGGTAAATACTCTAAAATGATCGGCTATTTTTCCATAAGATCACCCTATTTCTACTAAACACATTATTCTTGCTTTTTCAATAATACTTAAATGAGGCATTTTTAAATCAAATAAGATAATGACAATACTTTGACAGATATCATGATCATAATTAACACGTTACAAAGGTAATAAAGGTAAAAAAGTTGCATTTACAGGGTCACAGTTTAGTGTACGAAATTATCTGTCGTCAACTGTACGTGTCATAACATCGATAAATCCAATCAATAGAAACTTTAGTTGATACTTTTTTTTAAGTTATGTTATATTTTAATGAAAAAAATATAATATCTGTAACTAGCGCGCTTGGCATATAAAAATATTACTTTTTCTTTATTAATAAAAAATTAAACACATGTTAAATATGTCTGGCAGCTGTCAATTTATTTAAAACAGCTGTAACGTATTTTATGTTTTACAACTTGATTTGAGCGTAAAAAATTCATTGATCACTTGTTCCCTATATTAATTAAGACCATTAAATTTATAACACAGCAACCACCCAATACAGGTTGAATATTATGCAATACTATGATTGATATTTTAAAACAGATTTTATTAAACATTTTATGTTTGTTAATTGGTATAAGTGCGTGAGGCAGATGGATTATTGATACAAAATTGATAAAAAAAGGATCGTGGTGGTTCTGTCAATGTGTTCAATCAATGCCATTAAAATATGGTCGACCTTTATATAAAATTATTAAAAATTTAATACTGCTGTGATACATGCCTCAATAAAACCACCAGTAATAAGTATAATAATACTTGTTCCTGAAGGTTTTATTTTTTCCTAGTCTCAACATGTTATACAGTATTCAAGAAAAAATAATGGTTGTACAAAAGTACTTAAAACGAAATAATCAGGACTTTATTTATTTCAACATATTTACACAAGTGCAAAATCAATACTAAATATCTGTTATTTACTTATTTATTTATATTTATTATTATTTATTTGCAGGTTTTTTTTATAATAATATTAAAAATCGGTCCGATTTTGTAATGAAAAAATATACACCCATTTAGATTATTAATTTTAATCACATCATAAATATATTTAAAAATAATAATATAAGTAATTAATTCAAAAATATTTCACCCAAAAAAAAAAGAAAAATTATAAATAAGGGAGAAATTATAATAAAAAAATTGTCATATTTAGTATTATTATTATATTACCTATGTATAGGTTGGCTTACCTTTATATAATTTTGCAGAATCCATGATTTTAATTTTCTTTTAAATGTCAAAAAACTAATAGTTTTCAAATTAGTAGGTAATATATTAAAAATTTTGATGCCAAAAAATACAGCATTATTTTTTAAAAAATTGATAATTAAAATTATCAAAACGTAAACATAGATTTGTTTTTGTCTTGTTTGGTATATATAAGTAATGTTATGTAATAAATTTTTATTTTTATATATATAAAATGGAAGTTTTGTAATAAAGTTGCTTTAAACTCAAAATATTATTATAAACAAATAATATTTTTGAAGGAAAAAAAATATGTTTATTAAATATTATTTTTAAAACATATTTTTGTATTGTTATAAGCGGTTTCAAATTCGAGTCGTATGCACTTCATCAACCAATTATACCATAGGAAAGAATTGATTGAAAAAGTGCATAATAAAACATTAAACAAAGTTTTGATTCACAATATTTTTTAAAAGTCTAATTTTTTTATATTTTACATAATGTGTTTCTTAATGTTTTGCTTTTGCAAGAACAGTTAGCATAATTAATTCTAACTATATCTGATATTTCTAAACAATTTAAATCATGAATTTTAATTTCTTTTAAACTATTCGTTTGAGTATCTTTATAACAAGAAAAAGTCATAAATTTTGTTTTAGTTAAATTTAAGTTTAATGGGTCATAACTCAAATTATTTTTTATTATTGAAATGTCTAGTTCTGAATTTAAAACGCATTCATTCCAAGTATTAGCTGGTATTATTAATACAGTATCATCTGCATATGAAAATATTTTTCTATTTAACTCTGATTTTAATGATTTTAATATATCATTAATATAAAGTAAGAATAAAATTGGTCCCAAAACAGTACCCTGAGAAACACCACAAATTAAAGTAGTTTGTGCACTACTGAAATTATCTATTTTTACTTTCTGATAAGTAACTTTTAAATAAATTATATGCGATACATCTAACTCCATAAGATTCTAGTTTAGATAGTTTATTGTGTGCTACTGTATCAAATGCTTTTTGCAAATCTAAGAATATTACAATAGCTTTTTTACCTTCATCTAAACATTTTATTATAAAATAAGTAACATTTAAGATTGCATTCTCTGTTCCTAATTTTTCTCGAAATGCAAATTGATTAGGTGAAATTAATTTGTTAATTTCTAAAAATTAATATAATTGATTTTTAATACATTTTTCTAAAAGTTACTACTAATTAATTATTATTTTTATTATTTTAATATTACGACAACTAATTTAAATGGAAACACAATGTTTTTTAATCACATGCTGAAACAGTCCCCCATTTACTGCCAAGCAGGAGGGAGCTATAAAATTGACCTTAAAAAATATAATATTCTTGGATAAATCGATTGAAAATCAATAATCGTAGTTATCGAATTTATAAAAGCAATGATCGGTAGTATGTACTCTAACCTTGCTTGCTTCTTAAGATTCAATACGAAACAGGTAATGTGCAGCAATAAGAATATCATTAAAGTCAATGTTGGTGTATTTTATTAAGAAGACTGCCATTTTATTGCAGCTTTCGTGAAGATTGCGTTCATGTCTATTTTCGTTTCAGATAGACTAAACTAAATAAAATAGAGGTGCCTGCATAATTTCTTTTTGTTAATTTAAAAAACGTAGTATTTTTTTAATTGATCGTGTTCTTAATGATTTTACTTTAAGCATTTTTCCTTTCAAGATATTTTAGAGTCAGGAGTTTTTACGTACAGGAGATTCAAGAAACGTTATTCAAATAGTGTAAGCTAACCAAAGGCTGCTTTATGAATAGATTGCGTTGTCTCCGTTAGTAGATTTCTACTATTCCATTAAGTCAAGTATCTTTATTAGGTAGATCTTTTTTTTTTTTTAATATTCAGGAAGAAATAACACTGACAAAAAGCCTTCTATTCCTTATAAGAACTTACATACTCTTAATACTACTGTTTAATCCTATATGTGATAGCATTGCGCTTTCCTACTGTAAGACAACGAAAATTTCTAGACCGTTGTCTAGTGATAATATCACGGTAATTTAGCCAATGGGAAATAGGAGTTAATGCTTCCATAGAATGGTTTAGAGCCATTATTGCTCTGAATACTCACAGTAATTATCAAGTTCTATTGGGGGTGTAATCTGGTTTTATATACTGTATTAGTTCCGACTGGCAGTTGTCAAGGCCGTAGCTAGAAAATAATTTCGGGGGGGGGGTTTGTTCCAGTGGCGGATTTAGGTTTTGTTGTAGGGGGGAGCGCGAAAGGAAACTGCGCCGCAGGCGAAATTTTTTTTAGGTGCCACGCCCTTTTTTGGGTAAAATAACTGTAAAGCTTAATCTGCGGCAATATGCCAGACTTTTAAAACATTCTTTTAATTTAAAAGAAATTCGAAATTTGAAAGGTCGGTCGACAAAATAAACAATAAACTATTTATTTTACTAATTAACATGTCTCTTATATTGTCATACTTAATTATATCATTTTTGTCTTTAGGGGATTGCGATTTTGTTTAGAAATTATAAAATTCTAGAGTTTTTTACGTAAAAAAGGTACTCTTAGTTCAATTCGATAGAGTGTACCCGTTTACTAGCAAATCGACTTTGAAAATTTTCTGATTTGAGTATGTTTATTGATAAAAAATAATCTGCATTACCACAACAGGTGTCCTATTCAAAGGGGCGTAGCTCCCTTAGGAAGCATTTTGGGACCCATGTTAATAGAAACAATAGAAACTTTTTGCCTTATTTTTATGCACGGATTAAGCCTCCGCTTACTTTTGAATCACCCTGTATAGGAAAGCCAGACCATTAAGGCGATCTGCAGCCATTGTAGCCCGTAAATAAGATTAACTATTATGTTGTGTAACAACAAAGTGAGACGGACGCAATGTATATAACTGCAGTCTCATTAAATACTTATTAAAAGTCTAAAATAAATATTTCTTTTTAATTTCGGGGGGGGATCAATCCCCCTTGATCTCCCCCTGGCTACGGCCTTGGCAGTTGTAATAAAACTTCACATTTACCATAATAATATTTCCTTGCTACGGTTAAAAAAACATATACTTACCACTCAAAATCAGTACCTACTGTAGTTTACAAAAATTTAAATAGCTTCAAGTGTGATATTGTTCTGGTCGTTTAACATTGCATATGATTATCTATTATGCAACATGGTGTACTGAGATCGTAAAATTTGTCCATAGATTATAAAGTCCAATACTAACGATGGGCTGCGGGAAATAAGAATCTTCTATTGCTTTATCTGGCATTCAAAGTTTAAAAACAGTTAAATACAAAGTAAAAATAAATTAATTGAAACAGGTATTGGTACGATCAATAAGGTTCAAATTCAAACAGGACAGCTAGAAGACTCCGAACAACGATGTGACCTGCGCAACAAATACGTTCAAACTAATAATACGGCGCGCGGCGATTGCCTATCGCTACGAACCCCCACCAACGTCTTGTGAATTATAGGTTCCAATGGATACAAATCGTTTTTGGGGACGCTGTTCTGCTTTATTAATTGTAGAGAAAGCGCTTACAAACAAAATGCGTCACATTGAGAAGATACAATTTATTTCTTAACAAAATTGCTGTATTAAAAGTGGTTCATTATTCACCAAGACTGTGCTACTAATGAAACTGATTACCACCAATAAAAACACTGTTCTAGCAAATCTGGAATTAATATAACACTAAAGCGGGTTTGATACACTAGCAATTTATTTAATATGAGTTTATAAAAAATAAGCCATCAATACAAACTATGTCTTAGCAAACCTGTTGAATTAGATCATTTCGCTCAGTGTAGGCGCAGGAATGAAAATGCTATATTAATAAGGATGATTGAATTTTTGACGAAATAATAATTTACGTTACAAGACCGGAAAGTAGTGTTTTTCAGGTCTAGACAAGCATTTCCAGGGCGAGCCATAGGCGAGTCCTGGAAGCTTGGAGAGACCTGGAAAACACTAATTATCGGTTGCGTGACGTACAATATTTTTTTAAGACCGACACTTCGATATATTTTATAATCTACGCGAAACAAGTTTGACATAAAGAACAAAATTAAAAATCAACGAACTGTCACTCGACAATACATCGAAATGTTGTTGTCATAATAACGAAATCAAGGTATTTTGTATTATCAAAGAGCGATTGGAAAAACAAAAAACGGGGTGACAGTTACATTAGAGACCGGAAAAACGTTATTTTCTAGACGAAAAAATGTCCAGAAAGTGTAAATTTTCTGGTCGGTTTTAAAAAAAACTATTTTTAGGGCCGGTAGAAATAAAATCCAATGTTTTTAGATTCTTTTATTTTTTATTCTCAACAGTTTGTTATTTCCATTTTATATTTTACATTTACAATTACTCTAGAGCAGTTAATATCAATAGTGATTGAAAGAAAATTAAAACTAATATAAATAATAAGTATTTACAAAAATAAATAAAAATTACAAAGTAATACAGTCAAGAAAAATAATACATTATGGTACAAATTGGTTTGAGTTTTTGACATGCGTATAACATTTTAGCTAAACTGACACAAAATATAAAACCTGATGGTATTAACTTTTTTTTACTTTTATTAAATAGTGTAAATGAATAAATTTTATAGTTATGCTACATTTTATATTTAACCTCCGAAAATTTTGAATTTGGGGTTTTCAGTTCTAGATTTCTCAAATTTCGTTGGTGCCTTTTTTTTAGAATTCCTTTGTTTTAACGATTATTTTATTTGGTAATAATGGCATGATGAGACAATGCCAAACATACTAATGTATCATTCCATTACTTAAAATAACTTATATTGGTAAAAAATTTAATATTTCTTGCCTGGTCATAAATAAGGTGGCACCAATCGTAAACATAATTTTCTCAAAAAATGTGGCCTTTTTCTTACAATTTCATACAGGTACAGTGTAAAATATGGTTTTTTAGTTGATATAATAAACAGTCAGTGGCGTAGCCAGGTGGGGGCCAGGGGGGGCGCCTGTCCCCCCGCCCCCCTTGCATGGCGCCCCTTGCCGCTTGGTGCCCGTATGCAAAATAAAAATATACTTTAATTACACCCTGTAACATTTATTGAAATTGAAAATAATTTGGTATTCTATTATATTTATGTATTTTGAAAAACAAACACCATATTTTTAATAATAATAATAATAATAATAATAGTGGTTCTAGCGCCCCCATATATGTTCGCCCTTCCCACCCCGCAAGGCTGGCTACGCCACTGTAAACAGTACGGAAAGATAAGGAACATTTTTCAATAGTATATACAATTATAACTATACCAGTCCCTCAATTTGGTAAAGATAGCTGGAAACAATTATTTAATTACAGTTATACTCTATTCGCATTAAACATGAACATTCTACATATTCCAATAGCTTTAGTTAAGCCTCAAATCATTTTCTAAACCCAAAGGTTTTACCTCTAAACCAGAATGTTAGAACTAAACCCTACCACTGCCATCTTAATGCGAATAGTATATATCTTCTAAATACATTTTCTATTCCCTGTCATGCATTGTCAACTGCAATGGCTGCTGAGTATCCTTGGGACTCGTATCAACCACATCAACCGGACTACAAGATCTCGACCTTCTTCCTCGATCATCTTCAAGGTCTGACTCGTCGTTTACGTTGATTTCTTCGTCTGATTCGGAGTCATATTCGTGTATTCTCCGCAGATTCTCTTGGGTAAGGAGTGAGTTCGGTATTAGAGCTTTAAAAGCGCTGCAAAAATAATTACGAATAAGTTCGACTTATTTTAAGACAGTGTTACTTAAGGCAATTTTGTTCACATACATGTTACATACCTATTTTCTCCTCCCATCTGTAGGAGAAGTTGATGACTGGCAGTAGGTCCCGCGGCGAGAGGGGAGGTAAGAGGCGACCCACGGTCGGAACCTTTGTAGTGAGGAGAAGGTGTCAGTCGCCCCGCGAACAGTGAGGAGGGTGTGTTTCGTTGATGAGGCCCTCCCGACGGTGAGGATTGTTTTAGAAGGTTCATGCGTTGATGTCGCCGCCATTTTGCTCGTCTGTTAGAAAACCAAACCTGCGTTAATTGTTAGAATTAGTCTAAAATCTAAGGATGTACCCCTCTAGTTTTAAAATTTCTTTTTTGAAATGCGATGAATATAATACAAAATTTTGTACTGAAAGTTTTAATTTGTTTAATAAATGAACTAAGGAAAAATTTTATGAAATATGTTAAAACGAATATTTGAATTAATATTGACTCAATATAATAAAAACATTTACTTCTTTTTGGAGGAATATTAAATTCTTCCATTTTGGGACCGCCCTGTATAAGGCTTCGCGTTTCAATTGTTTAATATTATTATTTCAGAAAATAGCACTTTTTATAAAAAGTAATTTATATACTTTCATAAAATTAAAAATAAAAATGAATTTGTTATCACCGAATTTGACATATTACTGTATATTAGGAAAATACATTATCAGCATATTAAAAAAAATTTCAAAATTCATGTAGAAACAGCAAATATAAATATAATAGAAGGTTTTTAATAATGACGAAGTAACGAAAAAATATTGTAATAATGGTTGATCATCTGATTAAATACCTAATTACCCATAAGACAATGAGTTGCAATTACAAGTTGATGCGGACCGACAGTTCGTTTTTATTTTTATTTTTCTGTCTACAAAAAGGGACGCACCATTGTTTGTAAACGGAACGAATTCTCAATACCTTTTGAGGTACCCATTTAGTAAGATGGAACAATTTAGTATCCTGTTTTTTTTTCGGTAACTAGTAAACTAATTGAAGCTAAACTCTTGTTCATCCAAGTTCAATTATTCTTTTAAAAAAATACACGACATATAAGGAAAGTGGTTGCCCCTTGTGAAATTTGCATTCGTGGGTAAAAAAAATAATTAATTATTAATTTTTAATTTTTGCAGTAAATAAAGCATGTATATTTACCTGGACTCTAGCTTCAGATAACGATGTTTTTGATGCAAGTCGTTCTCTAGTTGACACACAAGGATAGTGGCTCTTTTCGAATTCTTTTTCTAGCTCTTCTAGTTGATCTGGACTAAACGTTGTTCGATTCCTTCTGGAAAAAGAAAAAATAAATCAGTTTCTAGTCTTTTTATACAACCTAACTAAAGTACCACTATAAAAAATAAAGAGAAAATGGAGACCATTGAAAACAGGAAACTTATATCCAAAAATAATTCCTCAGGATTAGTTAATTTATTACTATAATATTGTATAATGGTCCTACCTAAACTTTGGTTGCTCTGAACTATCTAAACTTGAGTCATCCTTATCATAGCCCCCAGGAGGCGAGTTTAAGAGGCTATGGTCGGGATGGGGCGAACCACTGGAAGAGGGGCTTCCCGTCATCCCTGCGGGGTTGTTAGAACCGGGGGGTTGAAGACCAAGCGGTCCTAAAACAAAAGAAAACAATCTTTCAAAATATATATAAGTGTAATAAGATTTTTTAATGTTATAGTTAGTTAATAAAAAAAAATAAAGGTAAACCTTTTAACGGGTTTTCCTAAGATATCCTTACCATTTGGCCACAATGGTGAATGCCATGGAAACGCAGCTGCTGCGGCATACGGATGGGGATGATATAAGCCGTATCCAGCTGCTCTGGCAAACTCGGCTGCTGCTCGTTCTGCCGCTCGGTTCCGAAGGATGCGGTTGATGCTACTTACAGATGGTGCGGTGGCGTTGGTACATACTCCTGCAAAAAAATTGGGTAGTCAACACATATTTAGGGGTATTCCATCTTCCAAGGGCGTATTATATATAATATTTTTTGTTATTATATATATAAAATAATACAGGTTATACAGTGGCACACATAGTACAAAATACGAAGGATACCATCTCCCACGTAGGTTTAAGTGTTCAAGTAATGAACAATGAATGAACTTATTTACTTATATTGTTTTTTTTCTGTTGCCTGTTATCGAATTTTTAAAATTGCTCGTACATAACATCTTATCCACTTTATATTATTTCACTGAAGCCTTATTCGGTGCGAAGTTCACTGGCTGAAGTGTGTTAGGCTATGTTCTAATAGGATTTTTTCACCATAATCAGATTTATACTAACCTATGATATTTATTTCGTATATTTTGTTTCATTCCGCTAAAGCATAAATGTTTACTCAAATTGAGGCCACTGAATAATGGTGTATTTAAAAAAGTGTTACTTGATGTTTTATTGTTCTCTTTAACTGATTATTTCGAGTCTTTAAAATAAAAGATTAAAACATATTCATATAGAATAGAAACAGGTAATATTAAACAATTTTTGGTGTTAATTATTGTCTTGAAAGTATTCAAAATCCAACGTTTTGTACAACTTTAAAATAATTTTAATTTTTTTCGTCAATTTATGAATTCATTAATAATTCTGTGTGTATATTGAGTCAAGAATTCAGTTTATTGTTCCCAAGAATAACAAATGGGTAAAATTACAAAGATTTATGTCTCCTATCAAGTTATGCGCAACCTTTGAGATGATTGAAAACTCATATTAATCAATTTCAAGTCTGATAATTATTGGAAACAATATTTATGGCCATTCACGTTATCCATTATCCATGAATAAGTATTTACTATATATAAGGATGTCCTGCACCCAGCAATATATTATATTGTACTTATGTATAGTTGTATATATATTTTTGGTCAACAATAAAACTTGGAAATGGACTAGTATAGTAAACTTTTATTAATTTATTTTAACTGTGTAACTTTTAAGTAAAGTACATTCACAATATAAATATACAGTTTATTGACAACTATTATCAATTATTCCTGATTTTCTAAAGAGGTATGTCTAACCACAAAATGTTAAATCTTTATTTTGATGAAAGCTACTAATATAAAAAATATCGATAACCTATATTATTGTTTAAATTTTCAAATTTTGTTTTTGATTGAGCTAAAACACGTTTTTTTATTATCTGTAATCAGGCGTTTCAGTCCACTATTTTTATTTTCGGTCTCATTTTTTTATTAAACTATCTTTACTATCTACACGCACAGAACCATGTAAGTGAAGTGAAAAAGCAGCGTTTCTATTTCTATGAAACGAATTTTAGTGTAATTACTAATTATGTGTATTTCTACAAGCGAGAATATTTTTAATTTAGATTATTGGTGTCTTTGCACGCAACTATTTGTTAGTTTATAGTTGGTAATAATACTTATATTAGGTTGTGTTTATAGAGAAAATATACCTATGTCAGTTAGTTCACAATCTAAGTGACATTATGAGAAAAAAGCGGCCCAGTTTTTTAAATTATTTAAAAAAAACTATTTTGGACGACATTTTTAGAACACAATATTACAATATATGATTTCCAGTTTTTTGTATGAAAATTTCAATTTTTTAAGATATGAATCACAAGGAACGTTGTTTTATAACGTTTTTATAATTATTGCTGGCGAGTACTACACAAAATAATCGACTATTATTCGATTATCCGATTATAATATTTAAAAAATGGATTAATATTCGATTAATCGACTATAACATTTTTTTAAAATCGATTTATCGTTGTGTTGTATGTTGTGTCTCGTTTTGCAGTCACTGAGGAAAATTATCTAATACAACATAGTTTCTATTGATAGCTTATTTTTTAATAACCCATATTAAATAAATTGCTAGTGTATCAAACCCGCTTTAGTGTAATATCAATTCCAGATTTACTAGAATAGTGTTTTTATTGGTAGTAATCAGTTCCATTAGCAGCACAGTCTTGTTGAATAATGAACCACTTTTAATACAGCAATTTTGTTAAGAAATAAATTGTATCTTCTCAATGCGACGCAACTGGCAAGCAAATATTATTTTGATGAATGTCAAGTTTCAGTACAACTGCCAGTCGGAGTTAACTCAGTATATAAAAGCAGACTACACCCCCAATAGAACTTGATAATTACTGTGAGTACTCAGAGCAATAATGGCTATAAACCATTCTATGGTAGCATTAACTCCTATTTCCTATTGGCTAAATTACCGTGATATTATCACTACACGACGATCTAGCAATTTTGGTTGTCTTACATTAGGAAAGCGCGTTGCTGTCACATATTGTAGTATTGAACAGTTGTATAAAGAGTACGTGCATGACATTGATATATAAAAATATGTATAAGTGATATACATATATATTATATGTTTTGTATATAAACAGGTACATTTATTTGTAATTACTAATTTACTACGTAATTACTAACGTACTACTTTATTTAATTGATCTGAATTCAAATAGTAAATTCATCATTTGTGAATAATTCCCAACATTTTATTGCTTGTTTATAGTGTCAAAATTAATTTTTATGTTTGAATTATGTTAAAATATAGCTAGTAAATATATTAAACCTACTAATTAATTATGGATAGATAAGACTTATTCTTTATGATTGCTTTATTTAAGTCTGTTAAAAGTATTAACTTTGGATTCTTGACTGAAAAAAATGATATCAACATAACGTGAACAAGTTACCTTATTTGTATATATATTAATACTTATACAGGGTGTCCCAAAAGTAATGGGACACAGAGCAACAGCAGACTTCTTAAGCCGAAATAATGCGATTTATTTAAACTGGCCTTATCCCAAAATTGATAACAACAAAGATACAGGGTGTCAAAGTTTTAATTTTGTATTCGATTTTTTGCGATTATTTCTTAACGAAACGACATAGAAGCACAAAATGAAGGGTTTTGAAGTTTTTTGAGGTGAGGAATTCAAAATTATCCATAGTTTTTGTGTAACCAGTAGAGGGCGCTGCCTACGGCATGGCCCACTCCTTTTAGGTGGCATAATTTTTTTTAGGCTTCTTATATCGATCCGACTATTAAAAAAATAAGTTACTTTACTCCTTTTACATTAAAAACGTATAGCTCATTAAAGTCGCTAGGAGCAACCATTTTCGAGATAACCGCATTTTATATGCCAATGCAACAAGTTCGTGGTCCAAAAACAACGGAAAATCGAGCAACGGTGGATTTCTAACTAAAAATTATTGTAAATCAGCTACATTTGCTTAGTGTCAAAGTTAATGTAAATACTTAAGGTTGACTATTTTTTTCTAATAAAAACGCTTTTTCGTATACGGAAATATTAATTTTATTCTAATTAAAAATTTTATGAACTTTGACAGATGATACTTCTTTGTGTAACATGTTGTTGCCTTAGATACGTCGTTGTTTTTAATCAAGGCCAGCTGTGATAAATAATACTAATACGAATACACAATTATTTTAAATATTTTAGCATTCTTGCATTAAAAATATCGAATGCGATTATCTCGAAAATGGTTGCTCCTAGCGACTTCAATAAGTTATATGTTTTTGATGTAAAAGAAGTAAGGTAACTTATTTTTTTAATAGTCGGATCGATATAAGAAGCTTAAACAAAGTTATGCTAGCTCAAAAGAGTGGGCCATGCCGTGGGCAGCGCCCTCTACTGGTTACACCAAAACTATGAATAATTTTGAATTTCTCACCTCAAAAAACCCCAATACCCTTAATTTTGTGCTGCTATGTCGATTCGTTAAGAAATAATAGCAAAAAAACGAAAACAAAATTAAAACTTTGACACCCTGTATCTTTGTTGTTATCAATTTTGGGATAAGGCAAGTTTAAATAAATCGCATTATTTCGACTTAAGGAGTCTGCTATTGCTCTGTGTCCCATTACTTTTGGGACACCCTGTATATTGTATAACCGTGTAAGAAAAATCTACTTTTAAAAAGGCCATAAAAAATAAAAACTTTAAAAACCGTTGGTTGTGATCGGAAACATTACAATAATTACGTTCAAGTTTTGCGGTGAAATGTACGACATGCACACAACCAGAGAGGTGAGCATCCCTAACAATAACCCAAAGACCTAAACATTGTCATTTTGTAGTTGTTTCAACATATTTTGTGGCTTTTTTTAATGCAGAAAGTGTTTCTGTTCACACGCAAAGGGTTTTGAACGCACATATGGTCGAGTCACGATTAAAATAAGTTAAATACGTTAAGAGACGGGTCGGTTATCTGGATTTTAGAAGAGACTTTAAATCAAAAACCTTTTAGCTACGTTATAAATATAGCATTATTATCCTTCTTTTTCACAGCTTTTTGTACAGCTGGTATTTTTTACAGTATACAGGGTGTTTCATTAAGGTAGAAGAGCGGCCATATCTCGGAAACTACTGGGCATAGAAACTCAGAAAAAGAAAAATGATAATAAAAGTGGCCATGAGAAAATTCTGGAAATAATTTTCAAGTTCCGCATTTTGCCGCAAGAGGGCGTAATTGAAAAGTAAATTTTTAAATTTTACATAACTCCGAAAATTCCACATTAAGGTATATGTTTGATAACACCATTTTAAAGCTTGGACAATTATGCATCATTTTGGTCTAATGCTCATTGGCGTACCGACTTTAATAAGAGTGGGGGAAGCTGTTGAAAGTGTAATCATTTAAATTGCTGTAACTTATAAACGACTTATCCGATTTTAGCAAACTAAAGACTGTTTGGAAGAGAAATGTATGCACTTTGACCAGTCGTATTTAGTTGTCCATAATAGTTTTAAAAAAAAATGCTAGAGGGCGCAATTTGCAATAACAATACATTTTTTGATTTTCCGCCGAAAAAATAAATCATCCGGTATAATTATGATACCATAATCGAAAAGCAGATGAAATTTGCAAGAAAAAATATTAAAACCGCAGCTCGATATCTCCGTTCTCCGTTCGTTTCTGAGTTATTGCCAAAACAATAATTTTTAACACAAATTGCGCCCTCTAATGAAACATCCTGTATGGAAGAATTTCATCATAACGTGTGCTTTTCTCACCACGTGGCAAATTTAGAGAATGACACTTTTCTGAATTTGTTGGTTCAAATAACCTAAGGCCTAATTTTTCCAAGTTGGGCTTGCAGTTTTTCGTCATAGCTCCACCGATATTACTATTGGAAATATGTCTATTTTTTAAGCTTCCATAAATTTGAGTACTTGGTTTTTTCTCCGACTCAGATTTAGAGAGGTTGTGTGTTGACAATCTGAATATCGATTATAAAAGCATTTTTGTTATTATTTTCGATTAAAAGAAGATCGGGACGTTTATGGTCTACTATTCTATCCCTTATTATGTGTTGTTCACACTTAAGATCGTGTGTCATACAAACACCCAGGTCCACCTGGCAGTAAGGCAGTAACCTTTTTCAGCTCGTTACTTCCTCGATAAAATTCAAATAAGGGGTTGTTGTATCCGATTTGGAGTACTGCGCATTTGGCATCATTTAGCCGAAGAAACAACTACTCAGTCCATCTGTTTAACTCTCCCATATTCTCAACCATATCGACATGTTATATTGTTGGATCACAGAATATTTTGGTATCGCATATACACAGGGCCGTTTCTGGCCTGTTGGCCGCCCTTGTGCGACATATGAACTGGCTGCCCTTTAAATCAAATCAGTTACTATTTTACAATTACCTACCTGAAATTATGCCGCAAAGCAATGTCAGAAAAATAAGTCTTTAATAGGTGTCTATTTTTAATATTTTTCTTTTATTCATACTTACCTACAGAGGGGCTTAGCAATTTGGCTTTCAATGGCGATAAGGGCCAAGCCACTAATCCTTTCTTGGGACATAATTGACCGCAAGTAATTTTTAATTAATTTTAACTTTGAAAAACTACGTTCGATAGATGCAACAGTAACCGGCAGAGTAATAAAAATTCTCAGCGCAACACAAAGATTTGGAAATGATGAGATTAAATCTTTTTCAGCTATGAATTTTAGCGTATCTACAATTATTATTTTGTACGTTTTATTGGAAAAATTTCTCGGAACGACAAAATTTCCTGGTCGAGCTCTGAGCGATCAATATCTTTGTTTGTGGGACTTCCTTGCTATTGAAGCGCTATATCGAGATCTTTGCAAGATTTTAACAATTTCTCGTCATTTATGGCATTAGCTTCATAGAAGTTCGACAAAAACCCAAAAGTTTCATTACACTTATTAAGTGAAACGAATATCTCCTTAATTGATTCTATCGCAATATCCAAAGAACAAGTAACCGGTGCCCATAAAGGGTTTCCTCCCTGGCAAAAAAAAAAATATCCAAAATCGAAAAATAAAAATTCACATTGAAACTCTGTTTGGCCTCGACGATGGGATCATCTTTTAATTCGTATTCAAAATGTCTGGGTACTTTTTTTCGGCGTCGGAAAAGTTATTTGTAACAGCATTTGAAACCGGACATCGGCGGCAAATTTAAATAGGGTGCGTTCTTTTGCCCTGTGAGTATTTGGGCCCCCACCTACCCTACTACCAAATTAATAAGACCTATTTCAAATAATATCAATTAGTTTTAATTTTTTGAGTAAACCTAAGACAAAATGTAATTGACGTGGGTTGCAGGGCGGCCACCTCCGTTGAGAATTCTTTTTATTTTTCCGATACTTATCTATCTAAAAAGAAATCTCTAATTAACACAATGGGCGGCTGCCTCATTCTTGACAGCTACTGCATAATTTTTTTTTGAAAACTGAATTTACCATTCTTATTGGACCCTTCATTTTTATGAAATCTCCTAGAATTTTTTTTACGTCTAACATTTTTTTCTGTGAAACTGCAGGCGGCTTTCGCCGCCCTATAACTTTGGCCGCCCTTGTGCGGGGGCACTCCCAGCACACCACTCAGAAACGGCCCTGCATATACAGTGTGACCAGTAAAGTCCGCATCATATGGGATTTTTTTATTAATAGCTTTATTCGAAATTTGACTTTGGCATCAAGGTCTGCTTCGATCGAGATGAAAATTAGGCAAAAAAATAGTAGTCACGTGATTCGCATTATCTGTCAAATTTTAATTTTTTCCAAAAGATAATTCAAAAGTGGGGCTATTTCTGAAAGTATCGAAAAAAGTTATTGGAAAACGTTTTTGTAAATACAGTTTCTAGCCCACATGCAAAATTTCAGCTGCATAAGATAATTTTGATTTTTTACCCATATTTTGTAAATTGCACCACTTTTTCAAAATAAGACTCAACGCAACCTACATAAAACTTCTTAATTTTGACAATGCTTTATTTCAGATACATTTTTTTTAAAGTAGCGCCATATTAAATGTGCGTTTTTCTACAAAATCAAAATTGGGCTATTAAAATTTGGTCGCATGTGATGCAAAGTTTATTTGTTTTTGAGCATGTATAAGTTAACTTCATAAAATAAGTATTTTTGAAAACCTAGTTTGTGTCTGAAAGTAATACACCATAATATTAAGACAAAAAAGAACACAGTGTCATCAGTAAAGTGTTCATTAAGTGGAAAATAAATTTTAGTTTAACTTAACGGAAACTTTATCTATTTTCAACGATTTAATTTAAAACCCCTTTATTTTGTTTATTATTTTTTACTTTCAGACACAAACTACGTTTCCAAAAATACTTATTTTATGAAGTTACCTTATCAAAAACAAATAAACTTTGCATCACATGCGACCAAATTTGAATAGCCCAATTTTGATTATGTAGAAAAACACACATTTAATATGGCGCTCCTTTAAAGAAAATGTATCTGAAATAAAGCATTGTCAAAAATGTGTAGGTTGCGTTGAGTCTTATTTTGCAAAAGTGGTACAATTTATAAAATTTAGATAAAAAATCAAAATTATCTTATTCAGCTGAAATTTTGCATGTAGGCTAGAAACTGCATTTAAAAAAACTTTTTCTAATCACTTTTTTTTTGATATTTTCAGAAACTTTTGAATTATTTTTTGGAAAAAATTGAAATTTGACAGATAATGCGAATCACGTGACTACTATTTTTTTGCTTAATTTTCATCTCGATCGAAGCAGAACTTGATGCCAAAGTCAAATTTCGAATAAAGCTATTAATAAAAGAAAAATCCCATATGATGCGGACTTTACTGGTCACACTGTATATGCTGGTTTTACAAGTTAACTATTTGGTAGGTACCTAAACATATTGGTCAACAATTCAATATACAAATTTAAGTTATTATATTTATCGTCCGAATGTCCTTCTTATTGATTTCGTTATTATCATGAAACCTTACCTTCTGAAATAAGTCTCTCTCGAATCTCCCAAGCAAAAATTGTCGGATTTTCACGTTTGTACTGTTCAATTTTTGATACTACCGCAGGCGTGGCTACTTTTGGTTTGCTACCTCCAATCAATCCGGGAGGCCTCAACGTTCCTGTAACAAAAAGAATCTAAGGTAAAAAAAAACAGAGTCGCATAGAATGTAAAAGGTTGTATAAACACATTGCTAGCAGATATAACTTTCAGAAAATTGTTTGTTTTTTGTGAAATAATTATTATATTAAAAAGGGAATTTCGTAGGTAATATCCACACCCTCCCTTTCCTTTATATACATCTTTCTTTATTCTAACAGAACTTCAAAGTTCATAGACTTTTAATCCATTTAACAGCTCGACGAACAAAAAACGGTCATTATTAAACCACAAACTAAAAACTAATTTCCCATATATAGCTTTTCCTTTAACGGCAAAATCGAATTTTCTACTGAAAAGGAATTATTTTGCTTTTATTTTGAGTTAGAATTGCGTTCCTTTAATTTAATTCCTGTCAGTTGATGTGTTTTGTGATTTATTATATGCTTTTGATTAGCCGCGACTAAAACATACCAATCTATGGTATATAAGGGTAGATGGGTACGCCTTATAGTTTTCTTTTCTATTTCTAATGAAGTTAAATCAATATTTTGCATAAAGCGAAAAAAGAGATATTATGTATTGTACAATGATTATTTAGGTACATATATCACAAGTATTCATAATACCTAACAATTGTAAATTCATCATCAATGGTACATTTACTATGTAGGTACCTACTGTAGTAGATACTTCAATTCTATACAGTGTGTCCTAAAAGCTATGGTCAAATGGGGAAAATGATCTTTGACACATCTCAGTAAACCATGTTGCATAATTGATAATCATATGCAATGTTAATCGACAGAAGCTATTTAAACTTTTGAGAACTACAGTACTGATTTTTAGTGGTAAGTATATGCTTTATTAACCGTAGTAAGCGAATATCATTATGATTAATTCCAAGTTTCATTACAACTGCCAGTCTACCAGTATATAAAATCGAATTACACCCTCAATAGCACTTGATACTTACTGTGAGTATCTAGATAGCAATAATGGGTATAAACCATTCTATGATAGCATTAACTCCTATTTCCTATTGGCTAAATTACCGTGATATGATCACTACACAACGGTCCAGCAATTTTCGTTGTCTTACAATATTAAAGCGCTTTGCTGTCACATATAGTATTAAACAATTGTATAAAGAATATGTGAATTCTTATAAGAAATAGAAGGTTTTTTCTCAGTGTGGGCATACATGCTTATTGACGATACACTTTGGGCCACCCTGTATGTAAGAATAGAATAGAAAAAGAAACTACCATAGGTTCGATATTGGTATCCTTCAAACCTTGTGTAAAGGCCAAAACGAAAAAAGTGGAAGTCAAAATAAGTCTAACACTATGTATTATAGGTACCTTTAAAGAAACGCATACTTGTTGTTTGCCTGTTCTTACGTCCCAAATGGGCATTACCGTTTTTGATAAAAAATATTATTTCACCCAAGTTTTAAGTACTCAAGAGATTTTACAAAATGGCACAGGTGCTGAATGATTCTACCGGACAAAAACTTATTTATTTCTACTCAATATTTACGTATTGAATCGAGAAATTTTCTCTAAAAGGAGCAGAGCGAACACACAGAAAGACCGACAATCCGGCAGTGCGTTTTATGGTCACCACTTAATACCAAATCAGAAACAAATCACTTTGACTGATTTTTATGGATATGTTTACATTCTTCGGCTAACTTTAAGTTAAATAGAGTTTTTTCGGGATTTTAGTACATTATTGTTTCTACTTAAGGGAGGTCACATTAAAAAACAATTACGTCATCTTGTAAGAAAGACAAATTTGTAGTAAATTTTTCTTTGAGAATTTTTTTTTAGTTACGGTACACTGAGGAAAATGATCTAATACTGGTTTTTCATCTGTTTTTCCAGTGAACCCCAACACAAACCCATAAATTTAAAAACTACACAACAACAAAAAACTTTCTAAAACAAAAAACCGAATTATTGCATAGCCGTAAAAGGTCGCTGAAACTGGCTGAATAAATGCATTCAAATGCATATACTAAGTACCAAGGCCAAGATTAGCCACCCTGCACTGTAGAGCGTATCCCTGGTAACCAAGAAACTAGGAAGAAGAAAATACAATATTATATAATATTATATTGTAATTATTATTAATAATGCAATGTAAAATATTATTAAACAAATAAAGATATTTTAAAAGTAAAGTAACAGGTTTGCTAAGACATAGTCCGTATTGATAGCTTATTTCTTATTTTGTATTAACCCATATTAAATAAATTGCTATTATATCAAACCCAATTTAGTGTTATATCAATTCCAGATTTGCTAGAACAGTGTTTTTATTGGTAGTAATCAGTTCCATTAGCAGAAGAGTCTTGTTGAAGAATGAACTACTTTTCATACAGCAATTTTGTTAAGAAATAAATTGTATCCTCTCAATACGACGCATTTTGTTTCCAGTAAAGCGATTTCTCTACAATTAGGAAAGCAGAACAGCGTCTCCGAAAACGAATTGTATCCGTTAGAGCCTATAATCTACCAAGACGTTGGTGGGGGTTCGTAGCGATCGGCAATCGCCGCGCGCCGTATTAATAGTTTTAACGTATTTGTTTGCACAGGTCATGTCGTTGTTCGGAATTTTCTAGCTGTCCTGTCAGAATTTGAATTCCATTGATCGTACCAATACCTGTTTCAATTAATTTATTTTTACTTTGCGTATAAGTTTTTTGAAACTTTGTATTTCAGCTAAAGCAATAGGAAATTCTTATTTCGCACAATCCATCGTTAGTATTGGACTTTATAATCTATGGACGAATTTTACGATTTCAGTAAACCATGTTGCATAATAGATAATCATAATGCAATGTTAAACGATAAGAACAATATCACACTAGAAGCTATTTAAATTTTTGTGAACTACTGTACTGATGTTTAGTGGTAAGTATATGCTTTATTAACCGTAGCAAGCAAATATTATTATGATTAATGTCAAGTTTCATTACAACTACCAATCTGTCAGAATATAAAACCAGATTACCCCCTTAACAGAACTTGATAATTACTGTGAGTATTCAGAGCAATAATGGATATAAACCATTCTATGGTAGCATATAAAAAGATCTACCTAATAAAGAGACTGCGCTTAATGGGACAGTTTAGAAACCTAGTGAAATATAAGGAACACAGATATGTACAAAAAAAAGACTCAATAAAATTAATAGGGAAGTCAGGTAGCAAAATATATATGGCCAGTCTGGCGCACGACTCAGTATATATAAATTAGGTCAAAATAGATTTCCTGAAAAATCCATATACTATAAGGTTGCATTTCATCTAACACTGTTAGATATTATTATAATATCTAACAGTGTTAGATGAAATGCAACAATATTTTCTCTCCTAATATTTGTTACTAGGTACTACCTGACAAGTAGTTCAAATATATATAATATATATATCAAAATAGATTCACACAAATAAACAGTTTAGATTGCCTCGGGCCAACCAGCTTGCAAAATCTACAAAAAATTTGAGACTTCTCGCTTGTTAATCCATCTGCCTATTTTTTTGCATTATTCAACAAAATATTTCTTGTCATGGTTAAAATTCAGGAAGAACATCATGTTTTCCCAAAGCTTTCGATTACGTTTTTTGTGGTTTCGATCAATAAGGCGATAAAATGTAGGCAAGGTGGTTGGTTACTACATATATGTATGTACCGTGAAAGTATCTTTTATAAGCCGACAAAATTGTATAAATAAATATACCGGTAAATAATCTTATCATAATTGTATCCACAGACATGTAATGGAAGGAGACGAAACATTTAATTTCATTCATCAAAAACCATTTGTTCACAATCAGACATAGGTACTTCCAAAGTTTCAGATAAGTTAGAAGGAGATGGCTTGAAAAAATTGCAACACTGCCATAAGCAACATACGTCCTTTGATCTCGAACTTTTATTGTCAACTTATTATGGAACATTTTTGGAGCGATCATTTTCCAATACTTCGATATTGGTAAAAAAATTTACTGAAAAACGTTTAGTGGCGTGAATATTTCCCCTGTTTAAAATCGCAGGAAATTCCAAACTGTATAAATACGTCATTTATGCTTAAGGTACGGTTTCTTTTTAGATGGAGCACAAGCACGATAGGAGAAATCCTTTAAGGCGCTCTGGGAGCGGTGCGTGTGCGAAGAAAGCGATTCACGTTTTTCTTGAATCGTTGGAGGTTATATTCGGTTAGAAACACGTGAAGATGACGTCCTCACATAGGGATGGGCGGCAGTGGTTCGTCGTGTGTTTCTGCCATGCATTACTCTAGGTGGAATCGAGCGGACAATATCTGTCGAACACTTGCCATGGAAATATCTGTAGAAGAGAGTATCACCAACCTATGCTTCGGTGCACAACTCCAGATATGAGAGCAGTATTCCAGTGATGGTCGAATCTGGGCTTTATAGAGTGTTAAAAGTTGTTGAGGTGTATACAACTTTTTGGTACGGAAAAGTATACCGAGCTTCTGAGAAGCTGCCCTGGCGATTGCCACAACGTGATTATGCCAAGACATATTTCCTCCCAGGTTGACACCCAGCAAATTAATAGACGAAGTCTGCGAGAATTTTTCAAACTCATATTGTGTAGCTGGCGTTCTCTAGAAAGTATCTTTAAAGTCATTATGGAATCCTCATTGTTGCTTTCAAAAACATAACTACACCCAATTTGATGTATATCTGCTTAACATCAAATCATCGCAAATTTTATAAAGCAAATATTTACTTGGAATAACCTGTATCTCTTTAACCGTATAAGAAATTAAATTAAATGACATATTTTCAAGTCCACTATCTTCTGTTGCTGTATAGCCCCTTAGTTACGGGACACCCTATTCAAATATAAAATTCCCACAAAAGTAGCAATACCAAAAGGATTCCCAATATGGTGTTTTAATTAGATGATTAGATACTTTTTTCCTTGTATAATAAATACAGAAATACCTATTTTTGCTTTTTATAAATAAATACTAAAAGAAATAAATGTTGTTTTCTTCTTTTCCTTTAGTTTTACAATGTTTTCACATACTTATTTTAGTGGGTACGGGTCTGTGAATATTTTATTTTATAAATAATAAAATTAGTATCTACGCTATATCTTTACAAAATATTAAGACTACCTTACAAAATTTAAAACATGGCGAAGGCGAAGGTAAAAGAATTTAGTCCGGTTCTGTTTCTGTAGCCACCTGCTTAACGTAAAATTTACCAGACTTCAACAGGGCAATGACAAGTGATGCGGCGAGTTCTTACATTAATTTGACTTTTACCTAGGGCTACCATTAACACATCCTGGCCTAGTCCGGGTGCCTTTGCCGCTTGCCCGGGTTCCTAACCTAATTTAATTAAGTGTATCTTAGTGATACATTATAAGATTGTAAAAAACCATGCTATTGTTTCTTAAGGATCATGAGGATCAAAAATAAACTTCTCACCAGTCCTAACGGATCTAGGTCCTTTTGGTCAGTCGCTAAGGCCGTCAGTCAAAATTTTACCAAATCAAATATTCCACCGTTAACACGTTCTGACGGCACAATAGCAACCACGGCTGAAGATAAAGCGAACTTACTCGCAGAACTATTTGCTTCACACTCCACGGTGGACTTTTAGGGGAAAACACCCCCGAACATTCCAGCAGTTCGATCGGAAATGACTGATATCGTATTCCGTCAGCGTCCTGTCAAACGAATTCTGAAGGGGCTCGATGCCAAAAAAGCTTCTGGTCCAGATGAAATTCCTATTATAGTGCTCAAGAAATGCGCCGATGAACTCACACCAGTATTTTGTAGACTTTTTAACCTATCCTACAAAAAAGGAATATTTCCATCTTGCTGGAAAAAGGCGCGAGTCCAGCCTATACCAAAGAAAGGGCAAGAAAACCCTGCCAAACAACTATCGACCAGTCGCATTGCTTTCAGTTATATCAAAGGTGATGGAAAAAGCTATTAACCAACAACTTCTAAAATACCTAGAAGGCCTTAAAATTATCAGCGACCATCAGTATGGTTTTCGTAAGTCCAGATCAACAGGAAACCTTCTAGCCTATGTCACTCATCTTTGGAGCAACGCAATCGAACATCATGGAGCAACGCAATGGACATCTCTAAAGCCTTTGACCGTGTCTGGCACGAGGGCTCCTAAGTAAACTGCGTTCTTATGGTATGCCCGGTCGATTTTGTTCATGGTTGTCTAGCTTCCTCAAGGACCGCTCTCTGCAAGTGGCGATTGACGGGTTTCTCTCAGACACCTTCACCATCAATGCTGGTGTTCCTCAAGGATCCATATTATCCTTCACTCTCTTCTCACTGTACAATAATGACCTTCCAGCGAAAACAGAAAATCCAATATATAGCTTTGCTGACGACAGCACACTTATCTCATCTTTTACTTTGAAATCTCAAACATCGGCTGCTGACGCACATCTTCGCAGACAACATGAGGTATCACGCCTCAATAAAGACCTGGAAGAAATTTTGTCTTGGGGTGACAGTAACCAAGTCGAATTTAACGCTCAAGAAACCCAGGCAGCAGTTTTCTCTAAGAAGGTTAACATTGCAGAACCCGATATCGTTATGGCAGGACACGCAATTCCACTGACTTCGTCTATTAATTTGCTGGGTGTCAACCTGGGAGGAAATATGTCTTGGCCTAATCACGTTGTGGCAATCGCCAGGGCAGCTTCTCAGAAGCTCGGTATACTTTTCCGTACCAAAAAGTTGTATACCCCTCAACAACTTTTGACACTCTATAAAGCCCAGATTCGACCATCACTGGAATTCTGCACCGAAGCATATCCTTTGGTTGTTGGATTCCATCCAAAGGAGAGCCGTTCGTCTAATCGGCGAGACGAGCTGACTAAGAACCTCGACAGCTTAGAACATCGAAGACTGGTTGGTGATTTGACTATCTTCTACAGATATTTCCATGGCAAGTGTTCGACAGATATTGCCCGCTCGATTCCACCTAGAGTAATGCATAGCAGAAACACACGACGAACCACTGCCGCCCATCCCTATGTGGTTCAACTTAGTACACCCCGAACATCATTGTTTCAGAACTCTTTCATTTGGAGGACGTCATCTTTGTGGAACGGCCTTTCTGAGACCGTGTTTCCAACCGAATATAACCTCCAACGATTCAAGAAAAACGTGAATCGCTTTCTTTGCACACGCACCGCTCCCAGAGCGCCTTAAAGGATTTTTCCTATAGTGCTTGTTCTCGATCATAAAAAAAAAGCCGCTAAATATACAGACACAAAAAAAAATCTTCTTTTTAAAAATTTAATTTCAATATTAAGAATTTATGGTCACGACGAAAAAAGAAGCAGTTGACAATGGGAAAACTAAACAAACATAATTATAACCTCAGTCCTAAGTAAAATTACAGAGAAAACTAAAATGGCAAACGTGCCTAAATAAATAATCCTCATAGCATTTTAATGCGATATGATAATTTTAGTTATTAGCGAGCAGGCACCGCGGCCATTTTGTTTAGGCGATCGCATGCGAGCCTTGGAATATGCTCTAATCGAAGGGCAAGTAATGATGGGGTGATACCCATGCGCTTTTTGTTTAACCATTGTAGATAATGCATTGTAAAAGTTTAACACATTTCTCATCGATCCATACATGCATTAATAATAGATCAGCATATAAAGCCGAGTTGTTTGTTTCAGTTTTAACACTAGACTTACGCCATGATTTTATATAGGGTGGTGCTACTTCTGGCGAAGCATAGGAAATTCCATGTTAAATTTCTAGTGGTTAAATATTGGCTTCCTTGTTTAATTTAGACTGAGAGTGCATCTAATTTTAATTCAATAAGCCAAACTCACACATGCAAAACTTTCCAAAAGTATTTAACAAATCATATTTTATGTGCAGAAAATCAATATTACGGCTCTAAATTATTTGAATGAGCATACAGTATTTATCTTTCACATAAGGATGTAATAGCTGCCGTTGGCATATATCACTTCTAGTAACATTATGTTTATACAACTTAAACTTTGGTCAGAGCCAGACTTCACATTTTCTATTATTATTCATAAACTTCCGCACTTAGATCCAATAATAAATTTATATAATCTAAATGCATACTTTGACTTTGATGTATTAACTATTAAACTCAATTTGGTGGGGAATTTTCTATTGTACTGCCAATACGATTTCTGTAGGTACACGGAAATACAATAAAATTTTAGGTCTTTTTATTTTTTTTATTTTACGTAATTTTGTCTGTGAACCAACAGGTTTATTTCAATTTTTTTTTCATATGATGTACCTATACCAGGTAAGCCCTTCAAATTACTATCCCAGAAAGTATTGCGAATTACTCACAGCTGCAGGGACGGACTAGCTGTGACACTAATGTGCCCATTTTTTTACGCCCTGTATGATAAAAACTTTGGACAGCGTTTTTTACATACCTTTAACTGTAGTACTTTTCATTCATGGCGCTAATCCTAACCGTTCTCGGAAGAACGTCATTTTTAACATATTTACATCATGTATATTTAGCGTATTTCAATAAAAGATACACCTTTGTTCCTATAAATTATAAATTTTCACTTTTAACTGCTTAATATTAATACATGATCATGATCGCAATAAAATGACATTTTTCCGAAAACGAGTACTTAATCTTAAGTCAATAGGTAAAAGTTTTTATCATACAGGGCGTAAAAAAAATGGGCACATTAGTGTCAGAGTTAGTCCGTCCCTGCAGCTGTGAGTAATTCGCAACGCTTTCTGGGATAGTAATTTGAAGGGTCTTACCTGGTATACATCTACATCATATGAAAAAAAAAAAATTGAAATATACCTGTTGGTTTAATAATGTGTCAAAAACTTTATATTTTCTTTATATGAACCCATAGTAATCTTTTCACGTGTTTTTTTCATATCCGGGAGATTTCCCACATTTCCCCGAACACCCTGTATATTACCTTAATCTTTCAAATATTAAGGTATTGTTCATAGATTTTTGAGAAAACACGAGTCATATTCTTGCATATTATGCAAGATGCCGTTCTATAGAACATTGTGCGAATCATATTTTTATATATTATGCGAGGTAATTTTCTTTTTAAGTGTGAGGCATTTTTTCACTTATACGAATTGGCTGTGCATATACAGGTCTAGTGTAAAATACAATTATTTGAATAATAGTGAAAATACAAACTTACAAGAATTTTTTTGATTTAAAAATATTGACCCATTCATTACAATCTCAGTGTTGCTCCTGTATACGGACACGAACAAAAACAAAAACGGTAACAATTCGTGTGTAATAACTCATTCTTCCAAAAGATAATCAAACAAAGAGTTAGCGTAGTCAGTGGTGCCTAAAATGTAAAAACTGACAGAGATCTTTGCCACTGATCCAAATATGAATTATTACAAATAATAAGCACTTATTATGACGATTATATTCCGTTCGAAGCGATTTAGGTTTTATTTCCGTTGTTTGTTTGCGAGCTAAATATGTGGAGCGCTTCTTGTGTTTTTGCATATAGAGTGTCCGTCTATCTGTTTGCTTGTCGGCTATACTTATAGCTTAATAAGGTAAATATACAAATAATACATTATAAGAAAAATACTGAACGTTGAAAGATTATAAAGCATGGAATGGCGGGCAATAGAAAAACACGTATAATAAGCAAACCATACAAAAATAAGCACTACACATGCAATGCTTTAAGTTCTCACGCGACAAAAGACTAAGTTGTGCACCCACAGGCAGGATAATTTTCCTAATATGACCAATTTTGTTGTTATTACGTTATTTCGTCCGGTGATCCTGGTTTCGTGTTGTCAATATCAATGGGTTTGCTGAACACGCTGAACACAACAATAAATATGTTTAAATTTTTAAGAATTTTTTCTTTTCTTCTTTAGTCTTTAGGCAAATCACATACGGACGTTGGTGCGTGTACAATGTTCGAGCAAATAATGAATTCTACCAGTCTTGTCGTGTATTTTGTTAAACACAAATTATTTTACAAATCCGATGAGTTGAAGTTAAATGTATCTAAAAATGACTCCAAAAATAACTCTCTCTGTCACTCTGATAACATTCCAAGATATCGGGAATGAACCTGACACACTGAGGAAAATTATCTAATACAACAGGTTTGCTAAGACATAGTTTGTATTGATAGCTTATTTCTTTCTTTATTAACCCATATTAAATAAATTGCTAGTGTATCAAACCCGCTTTAGTGTTATATCTATTCCAGATTTGCTGGAACAGTGTTTTTATTGGTAGTAATCAGTTCCATTAGCAGCACAATCTTGTTGAATAATAAACTACTTTTAATACAGCAATTTTGTTAAGAAATTAATTGTATCTTCTCAATGCGACGCATTTTGTTCCCAGTAAAGCGCTTTCTCTACAATTAAGAAAGCAGAACAGCGTCTCCAAAAACGAATTGTATCCATTAGAACCTATAACCACCAAGACGTTGGTGGGGGTTTGTCGAGATCTGCAATCGCCGCGCGCCCTATTATTAGTTTTAACGTATTTATTGAGCAGGTCACATCGTTGTTCGAAGTCTTCTAGCTATCCTGTCTGAATTTGAATTCTATTGATCGTACCAATACCTGTTCCAATTAATTTATTTTTACTTTGTATATACGTTTTTTAAAACTTTGCATGTCAGATATAGCAGTAGAAGATTCTTATTTCGCACAACCCATCATTAGTATTGGACTTTATAATCTATGGACGAATTTTACGATCTCAGTAAACCATGTTGCATAATAGATCATATGAAATGTTAAACGACAAGAACAATATCACACTAGAAGCTATTTAAATTTTTAAGAACTACAGTACTGATTTTTAGTGGTAAGTATATGCTTTATTAACCGTAGCAAGCAAATATTATTATGATTAATGTCAAGTTTCACTACAACTACCAGTCGGAACTAATACAGTATGTAAAACCAGATTATACCCCAATAGAACTTGATAATTACCGTGAGTATTCAGAGCAATAATGGCTATAAACCAATCTATGGTAGCAATAACTCCTATTTCCTATTGGCTAAATTACCGTGATATTATCACTACACAACGGTCTGGCAATTTTCGTTGTCTTACAGTTAGTAGAAAAGCACGTTGCTGAGAATATGTGAATTCTTATAAGGAATGGAAGGCTTTTTTCTCAGTACAGCGAGCGAAGAGAAAAAAAATTCATAATAAGCAAGCACTCGATTTAAATTAATTTTTTCCACTGTTACTCGTGATAAAATACATACATGCTCACGACATATTCGCATTCACCTTTCTTGTGATTTTACCTTTTTCATCGCGTAATAAATGGATAACAGAAAGTTTACAGATACCAAGCAAACGGTACCCATTTTCAACTTTATGTTAATTCTATATAAGCATGGGCCAATTTTCAGGATAAATTCATTCAACTAATGATTTGTAATGGTCACTTAATAAGACACGAGTATTTACAACCAAAAACAGCAAATTTAATTGAAACAAAGGGAAGATAAAACACCGGAAGGCACTGTTTCACAAGTGTTTACATAATCGGACATAAGTTGTCTCATTAGTTTCCCTAATTTATCGACTTCCTTCAGTCTCCGTTATTTTGACAAGTAAAAAAGAAGGGTTGTGTGTTAATTAATTGTGATTTTTTTGATTCCATACGACAAACATGCTAAATTAAGTTTAAAAGGGTATAAAAGCTGTAATGAAAATTTTTTGTGGCCTTAAAAATAGCATTTCAATTTTTGGAAGTCCGTTTGATCACAGCCGACGGCATTTATAACTGATTACACAGGCCTGCATTTTTTAACACTTTGAAAGTTGATTTAAAATTTTTAACTGTTTTCTAGTAATTGGGTAGCGCTGATTTTAAATCTGCTTTCAGTTTTTTTATATCACGTAAGGTTATTTTTCAAACCGGTAAAATCCAAAAATATAGAAAAAACACGATTTATTTCATTTTTAAGCTAGTTTTTGAATATATTAAGGAAAAAAATACAAAAATATACAAAATATCCACATATAAACTATTATAAATGGTTATTTATTTGTTACGCTTCTTCAAAAAAATGTTTCCTTTTTTCAGAAAAGCTTCTTTTGGTTGTTTTTCTGTTCCAACAGAAATCGGCCATCTTTTTTGTGTCCCAGCGCCCCTGGTACCTTTTTTCCATCTCTTTAATATATTGATGAACTCTTTTACCTTGCTCTTCACCCACGTCCCCAAGATTTTCCGGGAATTAGTCCAAATGGAAATGTAAAAAGTGAATTTTTATGCTCATATTTTGAAATTCCTGAAATTTTCCAGCATATTTTCAACGATCTCAACATTTATGTTCAACTTCTTTAAAAGCATTCCATGCATGTTTTTCCTTATCTTCCATTACCTTTTCAAATTCTGTATCTTTCATCAAGCTGCTAATCTGCGGCCCTACAAAGATTCCCTCCTTTAATTTTGCCTCTGACAGAGCCGGAAATGTTTTACACAAATATTTAAAACAATATCCTTCTTTGTTTAATGCCTTAACAAATTGTTTCATACGTCTAAGTTTTATGTGAAGTGGTGGAAGTAAAACTTTTTGAGGGTCAATAAGACTTTCGCGAATTACATTTTTATTTCCAGGTGTTAAAGTATCTCTTTGTGAACAGTCTCTTTTTATCCAATGCTGTTCTCGCTAGCTAGACCACTCGCACAGGAAACATGGAAATTTAGTAAATCCAGACTGCTGACCTAAGAGAAGACTTAAAATGTTTAGATCTTCACACACTTCCCAGTTGTGATTTTCATATTGTATTCTTAAAAGTAATTCCTCTAAATTTTCATAGTTTTTCTTTAACTTAACTGTATGGCCGACCGAAACAGAAACAAAAACATAGTCATTATGTAAAAGAACAGCTTTAAAGCTCCTTTTTGAAGTCGATAAAAAGTCTTCAGTCGGAAGGTGTGTAGCACCACAGAAAATAATTTTTTATTCATAAATCATTTAGAATTTGAAGTACTACATTCTATCATTTTTTCAGAAGGATTGACATAGAACATAATACATCTTGTAAACGAAACTTAACATTGACTGTTGAAGACAATGATTGAATACTAGAAGCGTGTTGGACTTTCACTATTTTTATTTGTTTTAAATCACTATGTTTCAACTGGTAAGTATCTCCAGTCATCTTCAGGTGAATACTAAATAAGCTAAGTGATGACTGAGTATGGGTGTAGTCAAGATTGCATTTATTTCCAGATATTTCTTATATCTAAGGATGGCTTGCTTAAATAATCTGGGTTCTCGTGTATAGCAGCAGCTTCCGTAAACTTCCTCCAGTGTGGTTCTTTATGCAGGCATGGTTGGCTGCACCTGACTTTTGGGTTTCCCTTCTTTTAGCGTATTGTTTCTGTGCCCTTTAATCCTTGTTTCAAGTGGTCTTAGTGTCACCAATATACAGTGTGTCCACGGATAGAGTTTGTAAGAGAAAAAACTTTCCTATTAGTAGGTATAGAGACCAATTGTATCTTAATTAGTTATTTTTATATAAAACTAAGCTCAACAAACAAAAATCACGTCATCACAAATTTCATGCAGGCCTGTGTTATTATTATATTAGGCTGTGAAAAGTGGGGTAACTAGCATAAAGAGGCGGGAGGGGCGATCCACAATGGTTGAATTAGTATGCTTTTTTATCAATATTTCGTTTATTTTTTTTAAAGCGGCCTTTGGAGAGCAGTTACCTGCAGTTTTCAATTTAAAAAAAATTGATAAAGAAATAAAAGTATAAAACGGAATTTTGTCAAACTTGAGCATAATTCTTTTTCTACTTTTATTAATGTATTGATTTAACTTATTTTAACGTAAAGCTGTAGGGCATTGTACTCCTAAGAGGGGTATTTGGCCGATTTAGATAAAACGAAGAAGTGACGAAATATTGTTTAAAAAATGAAATGGCAGCAATTGCGTCACTAGTGTTAGCTCTTAAAATAGAAATATTTTTATTGGAAACACAATTTTGAACCAGTAACATTTAACTGGTATTGGTACGGTCGATAAAATTCAAATTCAGACAGGACAGCTAGAAAACTCCGAACAACGATGTGGCCTGCCCAACAAATACGTTAAAACCAATTCGGCGATTGCCGATCGCTTCGAATCCCCACCAACGTCTTGTGGATTATAGGTTCTAATGGATACAATTCTTTTGGGGACGCCGTTCTGCTTTATTAATTGTAGAGAAAGTGCTTTACTGGGAACAAAATGCGTCCCATTGAGAAGATTCAATTAATTTTTTTACCAAAATTGCTGTAATAAAAGTAGTTCGTTATTCAACAAGACGGTGTTGCTAATGGAACTGATTACTACCAATAAAAATACTGTTCTAGCAAATCTGAAATTGATCTAACACTACAGCGGGTTGGATACACTGACAATTTATTTAATATGGGTTAATAGAAAATAAGCTATCAATATTTTGCTGTATAGGTGTAATATGTTTGCTATGCCTTAGCAAACCTGTTGTATTAGACCATTTTTCTTAGTGCAGAAACAAGTAGTATCACCAAAATGGTGCCTGTTAAAGTAGGTCCAAAATAACATTAAGAAATTTGGATTTTATTAAAAAGTTCTTTTTTTGTAGCCTGCTAACAACAAAATTACGAAGAATCTACTCTGCCGTCCGAAATTAAAAGGCGGCAAGTGACAATTTTGGTAATTTGAGATTTTTAAACTTCTCAATTAATTAGATAGCCCTCTATCTATAAAAATGTTTATTTTTTTCAAAAAAAAAATCCTTTTCGAAAAAGAAATATATTTGTGTAGCCGTAAGTGTAAATTCGTCACTCTATAAGAGATAAAAAGGCGGCAACACTAATTTCTAAATTAAAAGGCGGCATAATTGTGAATATCCCCTTTTATTTTAAAAATTCTTTACGATCTATAATATATTTTAGAAATTAAAAGGCGGCAATAAACTTATTTAAATAAAAAGGCGACCAATTTTACCTTATTCTACTTATTACTTAGACATACAAATACGCAATTAATGTTATCGTTAAATAACGAAATGATGCAGGGTTTTGGTGCAATGTAATATCAATTATTTTAACATCTAAGTATTAATATCAGTTCTCTAAAAGACCCTTGGTTTTAAGAGAGGAAAATAGTTTAAAGAAAATAATATATTTTTTTACGTTTCTTTAAAACAAAAATCGGTTGAAATTACAGATTTAAATTTAAATGTGCTGGAGTTGATTAGATCATAAAATGCAAAATTTTTAAACTAGTTATTTTATGTACCATGGGTATTAAAAGTAGATGTTTTTTCCCGGGGACGACGGTCTTACAAACCCAAGGGCCTTTGGCCCGATGGTTTGTAAGTCGCCCGAGGGTGTAATATCTACTAATACCCGCGGTGCATACAAACTTTTATTGCATACTAAATCGTTATTGCATCTACAATATATACATATATATTGACCATCTTAAAATTCAATTTGATTTAATAACATTTTTATTTTATCATAGTTAGCCACTATTGTTGCTAGGACAATGATGTATTTGTTGTGAGAAACAAATTTTGCTAGCTGTCACAGTAAAAATTTAAAATGCAGGAAAGTTCTGAAATTCCTCACGAAGTTATAAAAATTAAAATGCTAAAATAGCAACACAAAACTTGCTACCGAAAAAAATCTAGATACACTTTTACGAAAAAGAACATTAAAACAAATTACTAAACTAAAGTTAACTAAAAACTGTATTTTTTGTGTCTTATAAAGTGCATTTTATGCCCGCACAAGCATAAAGTACCCTATTATTTAGTTGGTAACTAAGTATCTAATAAAAACACAATAATTTATTATCTATTAGGTATTTTGCTATATTTGTATCTACCTGTAAGATACTCTGCCAGTTATTAAACTCATCATTTTAAGTTTATTGTTTAAAAGTATTAGATTTTGAGTTACAGTTTGGGAAACGTAATCGTCCTGATATAAAAATTCTACCATTATCTATTTTTATATTATCTATCTATTTTATTCTATGTATTATTTTAAAATTTTGTTAACATTTTTTAATTATTAAATAATAATTATTGCCATTATTGTTTTATTTTAATTGCATTTTTTAAGAAACAATACATTATTTACAAAATACATTTTTATTTACCTAATAAGCACTAAAATGTGCATGTAAAATATGTACTTCGAAATATACCCCTAAAAATATTATTGTATAGTACTGAACTATAAAACTACTCCAATTTTATAAATGGCATTTACTTTTATTAAAACAATTACATATTAATCAAAAAATACGAAAAAGAACATTATTTATACTAATTAAAACTTTAAAGCATTTACTTATAGTGTTGTAAATAGCGGCACATTAAAGGATTTGAAGCAAAAAGGCGGCATACGCTTCGATTTATCTTACTTGCCGCCTTTTATTTTAAATTTTATACTATAATTAAATGAATACTTTGAAACAAGAAGGAATTTACCAACAAATTTTTCATTAATTCTTTAAAAAATACGAATATTTTTTATGGAATGCATAAATAATTCTGTTTAAAATATCACTTAGCAACATTTTTTACTTTTGTTACTTTGAATAGTCTTGGACAATATCAATCAATATAAAGTTTTTGTCGTTTATCTCGAAACTGTGGTTTTGTCACTACTTGCCGCCTTTTAACTTCGGACGGCAGTACTGGGTACCTAGGTGATGATCATGCTCATGTCTAAGAATATTTGAGGAGGAATATTTTTATTGGAAACAATAACATTTAAAGTTTTTAAACAAAACAATAATTCTCCTAATATTTTCAATAAAACAAATAACTAAAACAGAAAAAAGCCAGGGGCGCCATGAACGAGGGGCGGACTGACCGCCCCTCCCCCCTTGCCAGCAAATTAATACCGGGTATAACATTTCGTGTTTTTACTGTCGTTTTGCCACTTTTTCTGTATACTGTACTCTTGCCATATACCTATAATTACAACAAATATAAACAATAACCCCCAAACCCCTCCATGGCATTCGTCTTTCCTTGAAAAATTCAAAGGACAATAAAAATATAGATACGCCATCTGCGTATCGAAGGGATAATTTAAACGGACCGGCTGTCGGACACACAGGGTGTTTATAAATTCACGACACACTTTAAAATGCCTTCTTTTAAATTGTCGTCGTTCAGCGAGTGCGGCAAAAAGTTGTCGTGTTTACGAAGTACTGAATTTCGCTTATGGACAACGGGCGCTTTTTTATTACCTAGAGCTTGTCTTCATTGTCTTTGTCAGATTTTTTGATGGTTGTTGAATCGATCCTGTAGTTTGTGTAAATAAGTAAATTTCTTAATTGTGGATTATTTAGTCTACAAATATGTTTCTTGCACGTGTATACAGGATGTCGAAAAAATGAGGTCAATCCGTTAATCATAATTATATTCCTTGAGCAAAAATAATATGACTTTTATAATGCCATTTTTTATTTGTGCCCTAATGTTCGATATTTAGGGTGCCAAGAAAATATGGTTAACGAATTGACCTCCTTTTTCTTGATACCCTGTATAAGAATACTTTTTACCGAAATATTTTAAATAATTACTTTTCTGTTTACAATTTTACTAATATATTTTTGCCTACAATATAATGTACAAATTGTTGTTAATTTAGGCTTTGCAATAAGTGTACCGAATTCTCATGGAATCTCGGTGGTCTAATCATTCTGAGAATCAACGGGCTCAAACAATAATAAGAAATACCAAAAAACAAAGAAAAAAATTAGAAGTTTTATGCCTATTTAAAACTGTGTAATAGAATTCCCATTTAAACAGAGCATGACAAAATTATAGAGTGTATTCAGCAAAAGAAGCGTGTTGACTGCATAGGAGGCGATATAGAAAGAATATTTCTTACGTATTTCACAGGTTTAATCTCTTGTGATATTGATAAATGACTTTATCATGATGATACTACTTTTACGTTATAGAGCTTAGTGTTAACAGGCGTTGATTTGGTTGATAAAAAAGAATGGCTATTTACCTAACAAGTGCGGAAAATGAATTTTTCCGCACGAGTCTGCCGTTCACCGAACGACGCGTAGCGGAGTTCGGTGAAGCAGCCGAGTGCAGGGAAAACATTTTCCGCACGTGTCAGGTACAATAGTTTTTCTACAGACGTGTGGAAATAAGTAACACATATTTCAAAGAAATTTAATAATTTTTAATTAACTATAACAATCACATACATATGTAACAGTAACTAATTCTGAAAAAAAAAGTAATCTACAAGTTATAATTGATATATTATTGATTTTGACATAATCGTGCCGAAAATTTTTTCCGCACTAGTGTGGAAAAACCAATTTTCCGCACGGATTTTTGACATAATCGTGCCGAAAAAATTTTCCGCACTAGTGTGGAAAAACCAATTTTCCGCACGGATATCAGTGCGGAAAATTGATTTTTCCACACGTCTGTAGGAAAATACCTTTTCGTACGTGTAAAAGATTGAATTAAAAGTTAAGCATTTGGACAATCAAAATATAGTTTAACACGACAAAGTACCTATCAAGGGCGGATCCAGGGGGGGGGGGGTCATGACCCCCCCCCCCGGGCGGTTTACATTTCAACATACGTAAAAACTATTGTGGAGTAAAAAAGAGTGACTTCATAACCCAGTGCACATTTTTTCTACAAATTGAAAACACTGTTATTTTACGGCGTCGTGCAGAAAGGAACTCGTTACCTACTCATTTTCATTGTAAAAGGAACTTCATTAATAAGATTATAATTTAGGATTATCTCTAAAATATGTACTAACAAAATCTCTAGTTTTGTAAATTCCAGGAGTTGGTTCTCTAAACGTATGTTCTTTTTTCATTAAAAACTCGGCGACTGCCGGTCTTGGATCAAAATGGGCTGTTCCAACTCCATTCAATGACACTAAGAGGCGATCATTCATTGTATCTTCATTTCATGAAATTCTTCCTGGCGTTTTTAATTTGTTGTAATGGGAAATATTCCTCTCAGTAGTCATTGAATGAGGACTTATTAGCAATAACGAGACTAAAAGCTTTTGTAATATATCCTTAGTGCAAACTATAAGTTTTCTTAATTTATTAGCAAGTCTGGTGCCTTCATCGGGAGTATCAATGTCTGAAATTTCTTGAATTAAAAGCCAGCAATCACACACGGATGTCGCAAAATTGGACACTTTCTCTGAACCGAAGAGATTCTCAACTAATGGTCGGCCTGCGGATATCATTTCAGCTTCGGCATAAATAAGGTTTATCATATTTTTAATTGTTTCATCTTCTTCCTCTAAAAACCTCTAAAAATTTTCACCTGCGGCGCTGTTTTACCCCACCTAGGGTTAATTTCTGGATCCACTCTTGGTACATATATTAAGTTTCGGCAGTCACTGAGAACTCCAGAACGGGAGTTTATGGGTTCGTATCCCGTGAATTCGTAATAATTCGAAGCCTCATGAGCGAAATTACCAAAAAGCAACAAACTTGAATAAAAACCAAGAGAAAATTTGGCCGATACAAAATCTTCTCTCGAATGACATTCGACACGACTATTTCACGAGAAAACAATAAAAACACACTGTTTATTTAGTAAACTAGAAACTTTATTTATTTATTACTAATATTAAACGTACAGTTGTTACAAGTAATAATTTGTCCATTCTTTTCTATCAAAGCATGGTTTTGGGTATGATTGACTTGCATTTGAGAAGTCGAAGGTCCACATGCTTCATTTGTTGTTCTGAGATTTTCGATGAGCTTCGGATGATGACTAGGATCTAGCTGCAGATTTGGTTTCAGGGAATTTGCGTTTGAGTGGCCTGTTAACTTAATCAACTCTTCTTGTTCTCTAATACCTTGTTTAAATAGGGCAGACACAGCGGAAGATCGATGAGATTGATTTGTTATTTTATGCTTCTTCGTATCTATTCCGATTCTTTCCGCTGAAGTTTTGGTAAACTTAGATACTATATTCGTAGTGGAGTATTTTTGAACCAACATCCCTTCTGCCAGTTTGGATGAACGGAGAGAAATAACCTGTCTGTGGAAATGTTTGGTCCTCTTTTTTCCAATAATTTTAAAAATAATCTTACAGAGCATAAGTCCTTGTTTGATGAATTTCTTACCAACCATTTGCTGTTTGCCAATCCTTTTGACCCACCTTGAGCTGTCTTGGAAAATATGCTGTTATATTTAATTCGTCCGGTAAATTGCCTCATGGTATCGAACTCCTTTTGAAAATTTTGAATTTTGCAATTTACCTCCTCATTGCCTCTCCAAGCTGGTTCAAATGAGCAGAGATGGAAAAACTTTTTTTGTGCTTCGTCGGGGTTTTCTTCATTGTAGCTTTACATTATTGTTAGTAAATCTTTGGTAGATAATGCTTTTGAACTTACTTTCCTCTTTTCCTGAAAACTTTGGAGCTGCTTTCTCTTTACGTCTCTTGCCATTCGCGCATCTTTAAAGGAAATATCCGTAAAAGGGTCAATCTTTATTTCGTACTCTGTAAAATACATTTCTTGAATCATTTTTGCTGTAGTGTTCCATATAGCCTTTACAGAAGATTCTTTATAGTCTTCTCCATTACCCTTCTTCATATTAAAGGCGTAATCTTCGAGGATTTTCGCCAGTTCCATCACAGTAGTACATTTTTCCAGTTTATAATTTCTTACCATTAGAAACTCTGAGAACTGTGCCCAAATTAAGTTCTTGGATTTCTGTGTGTTAAGTGGAATATTTTCAGCTATCGATTTTTTTGTTTCTTGGATAGATTGGTACCCAAATCTTGCATTTTTGTTTAAATTGCTCATTTTGTCTTTTTCAAACCAGGATGATATTTGTCAACTAACAATAGTTTTTACTTGACCTCTATCAAAATTATACCGCTTAAAAACCATCTTGTTGATTTTGTCCAGGTGTATATAATTAAGAGTTTTTCCACTAGAAAATAGGCCGTTGCTATGATATTTTGCCAGTATAAAACTCTCTAGTGAAATAGTCTGTTTAATTTGTTAGCCAAATCAGGACATATCAAAAAATCCACTGTCATTTTGATTTGCATCTTTGGTCCACGAGTTAAACGTCAAAATTTTACCTGCTTCTTTTAATGATACGCCTGTCCTGTTTTTTAATTCACTTACTCCTCCTTAAATCCGAAAGGGTCTTGATACTGTATTAGGGATATTTTCCTGCTACGATTGCTTTTTTTTTTACTTGAATTCCTGATACGTTAGGAACCCTCTATATAAGCCGGTTATAATTTCAGGAAACAAATAAAAATTGCTAAAATGACACTTTACTTTGCCAATTAGACATGTCACCTGTCATAAATTACAAGACCCTAATTGCCGTGTGAGAGTACCATTAAACAAAATATTAAAATAAATAATTAAAATTTCGCACGCGTGACCATATTTATGTAAACATGGTGAGCATTACAAATTACTAATATAAGACACACGTTGTTGAGATTACTGCAATCCAGGTGAGGCAACTTGATAAAATCTAAAAATGGGTAATCGCATGTTTGGTGAGCTTTCTTTTAAACAGCAGTGATATATATTGGTAATATTACGTTCGGATGGGTTTTTTGGGTCTTGGTAACGTTTACGCAAAAACCACTAAACCTAACGTATTTATTCTATGATATACAGGGTGTTTCAGAACATGTGGGCAATCTCTCGGATTCATATAGATAAGGTGAAAATAACATGATAAGTTCATATAATATTTTTTCCTAAGAGCCCCCCTCGAGGAGATATATGCCCCTAAAGACCGGCCCTGAAAACTAGTTTTTTATTGATAGCCTTTGAATCGCCCTGTATATTTTGATTAAAATTTAGTATAATCTACTCTATGGAAAGATTTATTAAATAGGTTAATAATAAAATGTATAGTTCATTCTGTGGGCCAGGGACGGACTAGCTTGGGCATAAAAAATCTTACATCTTTGACAGGTGTCATGCAATCGGGATTTTTATACTATTTTTGGATAGCTTTTAACGCAAAATAGATACTCTTTGTAGATTTCGATAAGTTGAACCGTTTTCGAGAAAAAGACAATAACGTTAATAATTATTATAACTATAATAATAGGAAAATGAACGGATTTTTACTTAATTAAAACATTTATAACAAGGCTCAATGTGGGTTCCCTCTACTCTAACACACTCCGGGGCATGATGTACTGAAGACTGCTGCACCGTCCATAACACCCGTATTATAACGAAAAAACACAAAACAGATTCGAGTACGATTAAACCTTTTTAAAGTATGTTAACGGTCAAGTTGATTTTTCTCGAAAACGGTTCAACTTATCGAAATCTACGAAGAGTATCTGTTTTGCGTTAAAATACGTAAGCTATCCATAAATAATATAAAAATCCCGATTGCATGACACCTGTCAAAGATGTAAGATTTTTAATGCCCAAGCTAGTTCGTCCCTGGCCCACAGAATGAACTGTACATTTTATTATTAACCTATTTATTAAAGCTTTCTATAGTGTAGATTATACTAAATTTTAATCAAAATATACAGGGCGATTCAAAGGCTATCAATAAAAAACTAGTTTTCAGGGCCGGTCTTTAGGGCCATATATCTCCTCGAGGGGACTCTTAGGAAAAAATATTATATGAACTTATCATATTATTTTCACCTAATCTATATGAATCCGAGAGATTGCCCACATGTTCTGAAACACCCTGTATTTGTTTATTGAATATTATAATTTAAAGTGGTTTTTACAACCTTTGGGCAATGGATATCAATAACTAACAAATTCTATTTATTTAATAATTTAGTAAACTTTTATTAACTGGGTAACTATATTTATGCCTTATAATTTTTAAAGCATAGTATAGTAATCTACATTTATACATCTGTTATTATTGAGGTAATTTTACTTAATAATATTAAAATTTAAGTAGATTCGTGAAGGGCAAAAGATCTATGATGTGCAACTTATAAAACTAATGGTAATAATAATAGGTGTATAACGAGGAATAATAAGTAAATCGATAGCAAGTTTAGCTATAAATTGCAGGAAACGTATTTTACTTATTATTTAATTTATATTCACTATTAATATTTAAGTGATTATGACTGAAATAGTATAGAAGGCAGATATTTTTCCCTTCGAAATCGGGTATCTACAGGTACAAGTTTAACAAGCTTGTATTTTTAAAGCCCTCAAAGCAGATTAAGAAATATTGGAAAATAAAAAACACACACACAGAAAAAAGCCTATTTCTTATAAGAATTCACATACTCTTTATACCACTATTTAATACTATATGTGACAGCAACTCGCTTTTCTAGACAACAAAAATTGCTAGACCTTTGTGTAGTGATAAAATATCACGGTAATTGGGCCAATAGGAAATAGGAGTTTTTGCTACATAGAATGGTTTGTAGCCATTATCGCTCTAAATACTCACAGCAATTATCTAGTTCTATTGGGGGTGTAATCTGGTTTTATATACTGTATTAGTTCCGACACGGTATTATTCTAATGTTTTTTGATAAGTATTTTTCGTTCCCTTCAAATGTTATGTGCTATTTTTTACATTTTACAAAGAAACCCATCAAAGCGTGCTCTTTCATACCCCCATATTATGGTACCGCGACCATTTTGATCATTTTTATTATTTCGTGACAAAAGTGTTTACATCGTTTCGTCTGCTCATGACTTCCAGGCAAGCGAACAATGGTCTCTATTGTGACAACATGCATTAAAATTAAATTATAAAAAATTAGTTTATAAAATGGTGCATTTCCATGAAATTCTATATGCACTTTTGTTCAATTATTGTAACACTAGAATGTTGCGAAATTGTTGTAATTATCGGAATAGACGGATTTATACAGTGATTATTAAAATATTATCAACACGCGAATAAATGTTCTCTTTATGCGTTCAATTGCGCAAGAAAATACTGGTACAAAGAAATTTGCTTTCATTTGTTTTACACAGACACTACAGACATTTACAAATAATTGGAACCTATACTATATTGAATATTAGAAAGGAGTTATCTATTAGGGATGTATGTACTATGTATAGGTATTACAGGATTTATACAGTGATTATTAAAATATTATCAACACGCGAATAAATGTTCTCTTTATGCGTTCAATTGCGCAAGAAAATACTGGTACAAAGAAATTTGCTTTCATTTGTTTTACACAGACACTACAGACATTTACAAATAATTGGAACCTATACTATATTGAATATTAGAAAGGAGTTATCTATTAGGGATGTATGTACTATGTATAGGTATTACAGGTCTTTGCCCTAGAGATTATTTTATCGATTTATCTGTCTGCGAGGTTATTAAATCGATCACTATCGACCGTGTGCGCCCCGTTAAAACAAAGATATTAATCTGAAATCGCCGATGCCTAATTAGAATCGACCAGAAATCACGGGATTAAGTCCAAATCCTATCATTTATAACGATTTATGCCTATAAATTCTTACGGGTTCAACCGGGCCTTTTCACCAACAATTAGCTCTGAATTTATGGGTCCTTTTTTGCTTCTTGATAACAGCAGTAAGGCGCTTTTAAATCGGTTTTCGATGGGATACTTTACATATATATAATCGGGGGAGGTACCTTAATTTTCTTTTACTTTCTTAAGTATTTTAAGGTCTAGGTTATAAATTATTATATTAACTTTTATACGCGCCGTGCGTAATCGATTTACCTATTACACAATGTCAAAAATCAGCATTTTAAATATTTTATGTTTTACCTATCTATTATTGATCTATAATACCTTAGAAACGGAATATGTTATGATAGCAATAATACCTGCTATCACACCTAGGGCATTATAAGCGGGCATTATGATAATGCCCGCTTGTAGAATACTTGGTCCAGAGAGAGTTCGGACTGTATTTTTCCGACTAAAAATAATAAAGTTTGTTAAACATATGTATTAAAATAAAATCAATAACTTACCAGTTCCTGGAAATATGCCATTAAAACATTTTCGGTTATTTGAAGAATTGTGTTCGTATCTTTCCAAATACCAAATATGCCATACTCCCGATCATACTGTTGCCTTGATTTAACTGGCAAAAGATTTTCGGTCGCTTTTATGACCTTTTCTCTTATATTTTGTGGAATTTCTTCCATTTTGAGCAAATCGTTAAATAAAAAATGCCAACTGACTAACTGACAGAAACATCAAAGTCAAACTTAACACCAGTCATTATCTACTTACGTATACAGGTACAGGTGCAACTTATTTTTTATATTGCGAATAAATAATGTAATTAGTCATTGAAAAACTCTTTTTTAGGTAAAACATAAAGCATTGTATGCACCACGGGCTTTACTGGACTATAATGCCCATCAGGCAGAAACCTATCCCTCGGGCCAGAGGCCCTCGGGCTATTTCTACCTTCAGGGCATTATAGTCCCCGTAACGCCCTTGATACATAAATAGCTATTAAAGCTTCATTATGAAAACTGAACTACGAGTCAGTGTCATTTTCTCCGTCTTTGTTATACACACAGAAAACTTATAGTTCTTCCTCTATGCAATTTGCTTGCTTCGACGGCTTCTCGACGACAACGGCCCGATAGATTAGTCCCAATGAACCGCGCATATTTATTAGAATTAATGAGTTGGCCAGTTACTTTTTTTGGAGATATCAGTATCGCCACAACCACCTTGAAAGAAGCCGTGAAACAGAAACATCGACAACACTGCTTGACGATCCATGTGTCACGTGACTTTTTTGAGGTTAGCCATGGTTTAGTATGTAATTTACGCGCGATCTAGGTGTAGGTGTCGTATTAATTTGCATTTTTATCCGGTTTTCGATTAATATCTAATAGAAAATTTAACTGACATGATTGCTAAAGAACCTCTACAAAATACTACTGAAATTTTTTGGTGCGGGTTTGCTCTAATAGCATTAACAAAGTGAAAAATCCAACCCCGGCCCGGCCTGGCGGTTTGTTTACGGATCTTATAAATGGCGGCAGAATTTTATTTGTTTTAATTTAAAAGTTGTGTTTTTATATTCTAGTTAGCTCTTTGGGATAAACTTTATTGTTTTGTGGCTACCGTTAATTTATTAAATATTGAAGTGTTTATTTAACTTGAAAGTATATGTGAATTAGTTTAAAAATATCACTAGTAGAGATAGTTCATAAGTAGGTAGGATACCTCTAGATACCTAGGTACTTGGGTAAGTACTATTAATTTTTTTAGTTTGTTTATTTATCAACATGCCAAGCCCATGCTGTATTCCTGGGTATAACTCTAACTATAAAAGTGTTTTAAAAGCAGGCGAAGAGAGTGTAATATATTTTGATAGTTTAGATTTGACCAATGACTGTATTAATATTGTTAATCAGGTTTCAGTGGACATTGATATGAAGGTAAAGGTTTTTTTAAAAGGTAATGAATTGGCTTACAATGATTTGAAATGGATTTTACCCTTTGAAACGAAACTAAGCAGGTGGTCTTAACTTGAAAACTTATTGTCTCGGTACCAATTCATACATTGTGAAAGTAACGAAGTTACTAAGATAGTAGGTGACTTTCTTAAGACAACCGCACATTTCTTAAACAAATCCTTCAGCTTACTACATTTTGAGACTTCAAAAGATGATAGTCAATCCTGTAATTTAAACGCAGAAGATATTAATTTGTATAATAGAATATTACTTTTGATCGCTCAAATAAATCTACTGATAGTGAAGCAAAAACAGTTTCTCAACGCAATATTACCATTATTTAATAATTAGGTAAGTTGTTCTTGTTATCCAAAACTATTTATTACTTTTTTGTACATTTTTCAATACCAATATTGGCAACAGAGCCAAAAAACACAAATAATATCGGAAAGAATAAAAAACTCGCCCGTTGCCGCTCGTCATAATAATAGCTTGTGGATCCGCAATTCCCAGCTGATGCGGCGTTGCCCGATGTCACTTCATGGCTTCTTTTCAAGGTGGTTGTGGTATCGCATTAGGACAGGAACATGGGTGATTAATTATTAGTAAATAACTTATTGTTTATGGAAGCGTTGTACATAGATATCAATTATTTTCTGTTTTTGACGTTTTTTGCCAATTATTTTAAAAATTTTGTTGATGTAACTATATACAATAAATATTCAACAGCTAAAACTCGTGCAGCCAAGACGGCCCTGTTCCCTACTGCGCGAAGTCAGCATTGACTGCTTATCTGTAAAATATGCAGTAAAATATTTTTGAACTAGCCTCACGCGTCAATTTATCCATTAAAACTTGCCTATGTCTTTCAGATTTCTTTGCTACTCTGTAAAAAATAATAAAAGAAAAAAACACCCAATCTAAACCCCAACGAATACATTAACCAAGTGGTCAACACGGTCAACCCAAAGGGCAACGATCAGTATCATTTATTGGAGTCAATAATTTTTAAATCGGGCTACCTAATTATTGACCAAGATGATTTGTGGCGCATAAAAATGTCACTGGGAGCTATTATTTGGGAGTTGAAAAATTAACCAGGCTTCTGATTTTTTTATACCGTGCATATCAGAATTGTCTGTATAGTATTTATTACATAAGAATGTAATGGCCGCGCTTATCATATGTCATTATTGTTAACATTATGTTTACACAAATTGTCATTGCACACGAATTTCTCGGACACCCTCTATCATAACTATGCATGTAGACTTATTTAAATTTAAAACTATGTTATTAATTTCTAAAGTATCTAAGTAACATTTCATTTTTGTCAATTAAAATTACTGTTTATTAAACGCAAATTGACAATAAACAGGCAGAGCGTAATTGGTTATATTTTATAAAATTACCCATTGGGTTTTATGGTTGGGTATTTTGGTAAATTATAGATATAGATGAATGCGCAAATATCCATAGACATGAGCATGATCATCACGTAGGTACCCAATAGATTGTTCGTAATTTGATCGTTAGAGGGCTACAAAAAAAGAGGAAATTTTTTTAATAAGATCCAAGTTATTTTGAACATACTTTAACAGGCATCATTTTGGTGATACTACTTGTTTCTGCACTGAGAAAAATGATCTAATACAACAGGTTTTCTAAGACATAGTTTGTATTGATAGCTTATTTTCTATTAACCCATATTAAATAAATTGCTAGTGTCTCAAACCAGCTTTAGTGCTATATCAATTTCAGATTTGCTAGAACAGTGTTTTTATTAGAATAGTACACGAGTTTAGTCATTTTTTAAAAATTCACTTAGGGGTTAAGAAAAGGGATGTTCCTTTTTTAAGGGGGATTACCTATAACTGCCTATGATTTTAAGCTATATTGCTGAAAATTAGTAGTGGTAGTAACATGTTTTATTTAGCAAAACGCTAAAATTAAATATTTTTTAATACATTTTTTTAACAACATTTTTATAGATTTATTTTTAATTTTAAAACGGAACTTTCTTTTAACAAAAAACAAACAGAAAAGTTAAACATTTTGCAAATTGTATCAAATATTACGTATTATTTTGTTTTTAAATAAATGTTATTTTAAAATTTTTTAAAATAGTTTTAATGATATTTGAGATTTAATAGAATTTTCCAAATTATTATTCTATCAAACCTTTATGAAAAATAGACTTATAAGCTAATGGTTTAGACACTCTATCCACAAATTTTTGATTAGTTCTTGTTTTATAATTATGATGGTCATGATTAAAAGAACAAAAAATTTTTAAACAATCAGGCAATAAAGTATTTTTAATTTTATGCATAAAGATACATACTAAATAAAAAATTAAATTTCTGACAATCAACCAACCTAAATTTTTGAACATAAAATTTATTTTTGTATATTTGTCACAATATAAAATGGAAGAACAATAAAGAAAATGTGGTAATATAAAAGTATTAAATACAGTTTTTTAAAAAAAAACTTAAATTAGAACAAACTGATTCTTTTAAAATAACCTACTTTTCCGGCAATCTTCGATATGATACTTTGAAAATAATTAAAATTTTTTAATTTTTAATCAATAATTATCCCTAAATATTTAAAACTGTTCACTAATTCCAATTTTTCACCATCAATTACAACATTTATATTTTGGTACTAAGCTTATTCTGTTAAAATAAGAATGTTTTGGGAAATTTAGCTGATAGACATTGAGAGGTTTAGCTTCCAATGCAACCGCTAGAGAAAAAGATACAAAAAGTTTTAAACAGATTCTTTGCTTGGACCAAATAAACAGGTATCTAGGTATTTACGAAAGTTTTCCCTTAAGGGGTGGAAGAAATGATATAAAAGTTTTATTGGAAAAACTATTTTTGGTCCGAATATACTGAAGCTCAATATAAACAAACCCAGGTAATGTGTATAACGCGAGCGAAGCGAAGTAAATTTATAAATAGGAAACATACATTTTTGTTTAATTCCCCCAAATATTACCACCGGTCACAACAGCATGCAGTGGTTTAAAATTTAGTTTACATTGAAATTTGGAATTTGTAGTTCGTCATTCGACTTTCGACGATGTCATTGGCCATAAAAAACTAATTGCTTATTATTTCTTCAATTTTCTGGTAAAATAATAATCATGATCATGACATTATCACCGAATATTAAATTTAAAAGATCACGGTCCATAAACGTGAAATTTCTAAAATAACTGTTAAAGTTAACAAGACTAGTTAGGCCAGGTAATTGGTAAATAATACGAGAAAGAACCAGTGAAGATTAAGTTTCTTACCGAGACAGAGACAAGACTTTTTTAGAAAAATTTGTCACGCAAACCATAAAAGAACCAGTTAGATAGAACGGCGAGAATGTAAATAACACAGTACTGGTTTGTATTAGATAGAGCTGTGGTTTGCTTGCATTACTGCTTTATATGTAGATGTAAATGTAGGCGTAGCGAAAACATATTATTTGAAACAATGCAAGACAGGGAAATAAATCATTTTTATTTTCGCTAATCTCTAGGTGAATTAACTGTGACAAATATACCCGTCGCATTTTGTTATTTGGGCTGCTACCAATAATCTTGGGAACGAATAAATTGAATTGTTTTAAACGATTTTGTTTTTATACAATGTATCTATAATTATTACCTATAAATTCTAGGAAAAAATAAAAGAAAGTCATTTTGTCATTGCGGTTTGTGTGGCAAGATAATTTTGGGTTGATTTTCAACGGTTTTCAATTACTAAACTTTTAATTTGTTTTAAATTTTGTGCTCTTTGGTTTATATAGGCAAAGATGCACTTTTACGCAATTATTTTAGCGATTTTGTTTCTTAATCATTTTCTTAAGAGCTATAGCTAGTGAAAAGAAATTTCGCCTCTTTGCTATTCTAGCAGAGGTAACACTGCTCTCTCTCGACACTCCGCCTACCAAGTTGCTCATATTTCTGCCGCGGCATCATTACTTTTTTATTTTTAAACTAGAAAAATAAACTAAATCTCATGGTATTTGTTTACCTCCATATGAAACACGTATAGTTTAGCAAAACAACAAAAGTAAGGATCTGCCTCCTCTGTTTGACTAGTTTGCTCTCATAAAAAAGTAATAGTAGTAGTAGTAGTAGTAGTAACATGTTTTATTTAGCAAATAGCTACAATTAAATATTTTTTAATACATTTTTTTAACACATTTTTATAGATTTATTTTTTTAAATTTTAAAACGCAACCTTCTTTTAACAAAAACAGACAGAAAAGTTAAACATTTTGTAAATTGTATCAAATATTACGTATCATTTTGTTTTTAATTAAATGTAATTTTAAACTTTTTTAAAGAATTTTAATGATTTTTGAGATAAATAGAATTTTCCAAATTATTATATTCTATCAAACCTTTATGAAAAATAGATTTATAACCTAATGTTTTAGACACTCTATCCACATAAAAATTTTGATTAGTTTTTGTTTTATAATTATTATGATGGTCATAATTAAAAGAACAATTTTTTGTAAACAATCAGGCAATAAATTGTTTTGAATTTTATGTATAAAGATACATACTAAAAAAAATGGTTCTCTTCCACGTCTCAATCACACATTGAATGGCTGTATCTGTCGAGTAACCTTTTCGAAAACTGCTTGAACGGAAGAAGTGTGATAATAGTTCAAGTAGGGTAACTTGTATCTTCTTCTACCAAACGTGTTCTTTCGGACGTCCTTCCAACCACAATCGCTTCGCATTAACAAATGGAATGGTAATTTAGTTGCTTTCTTTAGATATGCAGTTTGAGTGATGTCCAACATCATTTACCACCACCAACCTTTATACACTTTCCTCCATAAGAAAATATATCCTTTAAAAATTAGTAACTTACCTAATAACTTAGTCACAGCACCTTGCTGAGTCAACATATGCTGGGCCAAGTCATAGTGTCTCAAACCGAACCTTGACAGTTCCATAAGCCGTTGCTGCGATACTAGCGACGCTAACGGATGACCGGGGCCTATTGGAGAACCACCGTAGAACTCTCTTAATGAGCCAGGGCCTAATGATGATTGTATCGAGGACGAAACGTTCGGACCTGTCGGGGTTGCTGCCGAATTTTGGGATGGAATCGAAGCTGACGACGCAACTGAAAAGGAAACATTTTATTAGTCGGATAAACTTTTCGGGTTCGTATATATGTTGTAGGCTAATAATGGTAGTTTATAGATAATGCGTTTTTGTTACACGTAGGTAATATAACTATATAAACAAATCTGGTACTCCTCGAAATTACCATTTGGGAACGTCACTGTACCTTTTTAAAATTAGAAGCACTGAGTACTTGTAGAAGAAATAATATATTTGATTCGAAGTCTAAGAGGCATTGTCGTAAAAAGCCTATTCACAGTGAAATAATTTGGCAATCGTTTGGGGCCACACCTCGATTGGAAAAGATTATTACAGACCCTATGTTATGATTTTGACTGAAAAACCTTAACGTTTAAATCATTTTGTATAAGCAATGTTACCATTTAAAATAAAGAGACTTAGCCAGGTAAATTATTTTCTATTTTCAAATTTTATTCTTATTATTTGTCATCGACGATTAAAAAAACGAAATTACTGTAAAAGGATAAGGTTGGGTTGCACAAAGGGTTTTAACAATAATCAACTAACCAGACAACATTGACTGTGAGATAAATGACACTGGCAAACAATATTTACACACAGTTAACCTTGCCTGATTAGCAAATCATGAATTAAGCTAACCAAGACACTTTGATTATGAGAAAATCATTTTTGCCAATGTTATTTATGTCACAGTCAAAGTTGTTCGTCACTTATTGTGTGAAATCTTTCTGTAATCCGACAATATAAACGATAGATAACGAAAATATTCGATATTAGCTAAAGGAAGTCAATAGAACGGCCAAAAATAAATTGGCAATAAAAGACTTCAACAGGCAGATAAGCGAGTAACCCATATTTTGCTGCCTATCATTAAAAGTTTTGAATCTAATATTGGTTTAATTTTACAATAGATATGGATTTAAAATTATTGGAGGTTGTGAGGGAAGTGAGGAATGCTGTATTGCAATTAAATTTTGTCGATTTTAGGCCAAAGTCTACTAATGATTACAACAAAACTTACTTGTAAATATTATGTATTTTCATTATAAATAAATCGCAAGAATAACAAAGTAAAATGAAAACTTTTCAGACATAAAGGGAAGACATGTGCGAGAAAAGGGAGAAAAAGAGCAAAAACCTTTTTTTTTTGTTGCTAAAAACTCTTTAATTGTTTTTATCGCTTTATAACGGTAACTTAAAATTACAATAAAATATATCCACCATTAATCAATTTTAGATCTTGTGGAAATATATTATCTTTTTTACTAACGAGGCAATTATTCTAATTCAGTTGACACCTCCGATTCTTTTTATAAATTGGCGCTAAGATAATGATACCTTGTTAATGCGCCATTAATTTTTTATAAGGAATAATCCCTACTATTAATTAAATATATTTGGAGTACACCCAAAATAATATTTAAACTTAAAAATATAATATCATACATTTAATCATATCAAAGTATAATATAAAAAAAAACAATAATATTTAATCCTCTTAAAATAAGTAGGAGATTTTGAAAAAGTGAATTTTAATATAATAAACATTGATTGAAAGACTGGCACCTCGCCGGCCGTGCCAAAAAAATTCCATATACCTAGACCGGGCCAGGCTATCGCATAAAATCATCGAATTGAGAATACAAAGGAAGTAGGATTTTGCATAAACCGCCTTACAACGCAACCGACGGAAGTCGGCCATTTTGAACCCCCATCTAATGTCTAAATATGACTCCATGTTTGTTTTGGTGGTTGACCGTGGTTGACACTAGTTGACAGGTCGAGCTGTGATTTCTGCTTTCTTTGCTGTTTTTGAGTTAATTTCCATTTTAATTAGTTAAGAACCATATTTAACGAATTCTAGTAAACTTATAATTACTTTAGTGCGACAGTGGAGTATACTTTTAGCGCTGGACAGCGATTAAAGCGGATTAATTGTTTGGTATTATGGGTTAATGAAAAAGCTATAAATATGGTTAATTGTGCTGCTTGTGGGTGCTCCCAAACGCTAGGAAGTAAAAACTGGGCATTACATTTCATCGGTAAGTTTATGTTTAGATATATAAACTTTTTTAATCTGTAGAGAAAAAAAAATGTAAATATTTTAATTTAATATCAAAATACACATAACCTCCGAACCTCGCATGTCATTCGTCATTCATGGGCGTTCGTCTTATAAAACCAGAAAATTATTATTTATTTATTAATCGACTGGGTTACCCCATTTCTACAGAAAAGCAAATTAAAAATACTTATTGGTTTTTAGTTTTCCACATAATTATCCAAGAAAAAAGGCATGGTTGAAAATTGTAAACCGAAGTGATTGGGATCCTATATGAAATAGAGTTCTTTGCTCCAAGCATTTCTCTGAAGATTGGGTTGACAGAACTTCAAGATTGAATGTTAGATTGGTCCCAACTGCAGTAGTGCCTACTTTTGAAGTAGCTAGGTTAAAAAATGTAAGTTTTGAAACTATTGTATCAGGTCATTACATAATATTGAAAAATATGTAGGTAGGTAGAATTAAGAATATGAATACAAATAATTCTGCATTATTTATGCTTCTGAGGAAGCTGCTTTGTCACTTTTTTATAAATTATGTAGGTATCGATAAAAGTTTTTAGATGTTTTATTGGTTTAATCTATTTTTAAAATTTTAAAGCCATGGATAAAGAATGTAATAAAATATGGATGGTAGTATAGGTACGATAAACAAAGAAATTCATATTTAAAGATTGAAGACAATGATGTTTCTAGAATGATTGAAACGTTTTCCCAGTATTCACCTGAGGACGACTGGAGATACCATTGATTAAAAAAAATAAATTCAAAGCAAGTCCCAAACCTTCTATCATTCAAAGAAATTCATATCAAAATATAAATAAAAAATTACAAAGAGAGGTTGTATCACGTTATAGGTACTTTTGTGTCATTTGGTAAAGGTGCCAAACAGTGATAATTAAAAAACTTATATTTTTTTGGCAGGTACGTTCCTATGCAATATCTTATAAGGCACCATGTCAAAACCTGCCTGAAGATAATTATCCTACTGTGAATCTAAATGGAACACCTTCTGGTTACAACATATATTGGATATGGCTCTTCCAGGACATGGCTCTTCCAGGACATTTTACTATCCAACAACACACCGAAGATTTTAGTATCTTCCTTTAATCTTATATGAGAATCATTAATGGAGAAAACCAATAATTATTTACTTCAATCATAATTGTTAAATATGTTGCTCGAGAAGCTCATGGTCTTTATATGCTCGGATTTATTATAAGAACTTGTAAATACTTTAAAAATGTTAACGCCATAATAACTTTATATTAATCCCTGGTAGTTACAAAACTTTAGTATGCATGAACTATTTGGGATCCTCAGTATGCCAATAAGATTGCTCTTTTAAAATATATTCAGCGTACATTTTTAAAATTTTTGTACTACAAGTCATTTTCAGTTTATCCGCCAAGAGGTACAGATCAAGGGCTTTTGTGTAATTTGTTTAATTTCCCTTCTTTAAGACTATTGCGTATAGATGCAAGAATTATTTTCTTATATAAAATAATTAGAGACAAAATAGATAATAAAGAGTTCTTAGGACTGCTTCTGTTTAGAATAGGCTTAGATCCGCACATGTATTTTATATTCCTACACCAAGGACAAATCTATACAAAAACTCACCACTTATAAAACTGTGCTCTATTTTAATAAATATTGTGGAGACATTGACATAATATATAATTTAAACTATGGAAAATTAAAATTAAGGAATGAACTGCTTAGGCAAATGCTAATTGAATATTTATTATAGCTTAGGATAGCTTTTAGAAATGGGGTTTATGTATCTATAATTAACTTGTTAAGTTGTTGATACTAGAAAAAAATAAAATGTTTGTATTATCTGCATAGTTTGTCATTTGACAATTTTCTTGTATACTAGAAATCTCATTAATATTATTTAGGTACATATAATAAACAGGACTATTATATTATATTTTATTATTTTCTTGTGATTTGGTTCATGAAGAAATAGTAAGGTTTTTTAAAATTTTATTTTTTAACGTAGACGTTTTGGCAATAATTTTGCCTTCATCAGTATTTATTATCTGAAACAATTTGTTTCCTGCAATTTTTTTTTAATGTATAATAAAAGGTGTTTTTTAGTTATTTAACTAGATATTTACATTAAGGACCTTCACCTCCGTTACCTTATTTAAATAAATAATTAAAAGAAATAGTTGTATTGTTTTATTACACCAACCTTAACGTATCTTATAGGTATATATGAATCTAAATATTTTTTCTATTTTCTTCGTCAAATAAAATTTCATTAATCATTTTATTATTACCATTTTAATGATACGCCACAGGTGGACCGGAAACGCGCATGCGTCAAATGTTGCCGCCATCGGCCCCCATCCCGGACAACTGTCAATCTACAATACCCTACTTCCTTTGTATTCTTTATTCGTAGCATAAAATACAGAAAGAGATAAATATGTGTCTCTCCTTTACTAGCTTATAGGGATTTTGTGCCTCCGCCAGATCACAAATCAAGCCACGATTGTCGGATTTTTAGGTGCTTTAGTTTATCTAGCTGACCAATCGGGTTAGTCTTTCTTCTTTGCTACCGCTACCCGATACCAGATGGCAGCTGTTTTTAATACGGTTTACCTTGTCGAAATATTTAACTTTAAAATTTTAATATTTCTATGGTTATTTACTAATTGTTGTAGGTTGGTTGGATGTTAGGTTAGGTCGGTGTGTTAAACGGGGCTAGGTTGATCAATTTATTTTAATTCTTTATCGTAGCAAAATGAATAAATCATTTTTATAAAATATTCCCGACATTTTGGGCTTTACTTAAAAAAAAAGCTGGTAAGAAACACTCACAGTGAGCAGAAATCACGACTTTAAAATTAAATAAGAATGTTTATTCTATCTATGTTTTCCTTTCGAATATCGAGAAATATACTTTTGTTTATGTGTTGTGATTTAAGGCAATGACCTTACTATGCTACATTTAATTATTCGGTTTCTAGTTTTTTTTATATACAGGGTGTTAAAGTTAAATTTTATTTCCACATTTAAAATACCTACATAAGTTACTAGAACAATAAATTAAACGTTCAAATCAAAGGTTCAAAGTGACGTCCTTCCTCGGTGGAAAAATTTCTATTCCTGATCCAAAAAAAATATTATGAGCGAGGCAAAAGGTATCGCAAAAAAACTGCAAACAAAATTTAACTTTACACCATGTAACTCCGTTAAAAATCCATTTTCGAAAAAATATTATAGGAAGAGATAGCATTTATTTTCGGTATAAAATTATCCCCTAAATTTTTCGCTCATCATTTCCGGACACCCTGTACATTTTAGATTTGATATTTTTGGCTCACAATCCTATTATTTATGTCTATGTCTATTGTCCTATGTTTTGGCTTTACCTGTTTCAATTATCACCAATAATAGCTGCTAAAAAATGATTTTTTTTTAAAGCTGAATAAACAATGTTTGTGTAATAATACCAGTGATAAAATGTGCATATGGTTACGGCGTTTCGATTAAAATTAATGTATTAAACCACTTCCCCTTTTAAAACCAAATTTATTTATTAGTATTCAAGATAAGAACTATTACAAATTAAATACAAGTCAGTAAGACATGTGCCTGTTTTTTTGAATAAGCCATCTTACCTGATTTCATTAACCTTATTCTCGGCAGGTGGCAGATAATAATTTCGATTTAATGGTTTTTATGAAAGAAAGTGATAATTGTCGTGTTTAAAAATCCAAATTTTATCGGACCCATAACACAGTCCGTTGTAAGGCGATTTTACACGCGGGGCCGGCTGAATTAAATTATATCATATTTTAGTGGGTCGTATACTTTTTAATATAACAATCTTACGACAATCTGGTGGTTTATATAACTTTATTATCTTAAACGATTGTTTGTTTGACTACTTGGTTTAGGTAATTGAACAACATATACAGTGTGACCAGTAAAGTCCGCATCATATGAGATTTTATTTTATTAATAGCTTTATTCAAAGTTTGACTTTGGCATCAAGATCTGCTTCGATCGAGATGGAAATTAAGGTGGGAGTATCAACATGCTAGCCAACCTATAACCTATTTCGCGTAGATTTATTTATGTTTTCTAGCTTTTATACAAAATTTAAGGAAAATCAGTATCGACTTGATATTCTATAGGTAATAATTGACATATTTAATAAATATCAAGGAATTTCATAATTTATTTTAGGAGAATTGTATAGCGAAAAATATCGGGTAAGATTTTTTTTTAACATTATTATGTCATTGTCATTCATTGTTGTTTCACTATACAATTCTCCCAAAATTAGCAATGCAATAAATTAATATTTTTGTAATATATCAGATACTACCTAAATAATGTACCGAACGATATTGATTTTCTTTAAATGTTAGTTATTAAAATAATAAACTCAAAAAATCAGCGCGAAATAGGTTATAGGTTGGCAATAGATAGAATGACGTTGAGAATTCTACCTTAAGCAAAAAAATAGTAGGCACGTGATTCGCATTATCTGTCAAATTTAAATTTTTTCCAAAAAATAATTCAAAAGTAGGGTTATTTCTGAAAGTATCGAAAAAAGTTATTAGAAAAAGTTTTTTTTTAATGCCGTTTCTAGCCCGCATGCAAAATTTTAGCTACATAAGATAATTTTGATTTTTTACCCATATTTTGTAAATTGCACTACTTTTGCAAAATAAGACTCAAAGCAACCTACATAAAACTTCTTAGTTTTGACAGCTACCTACATTTTCTTTAAAGTGGCGCCATATTAAATGTGTGTTTTTCTACAAAATCAAAATTGGGCAATTAAAATTCGGTCGCATGTGATGCAAAGTTTATTTGTTTTTGACCCTGTATATATTAAATTACCACACTTTGATATTGTGTCAATCGTGTAATAGATTATTACGTTTTAATAGTGTATATGGTACCTAAAAAAAGTCTTTAAAATTATGAAACACATAAAACAGCGTTTTTTGGCGAGATTTGCCAGCCTTGCATTCAGCAAAACCGGCGTTAATGAGGACGCGCCTTAATAATTACGGGTTAGCGATTAATAACGTCGGAAAATCCGCAGTTACCATCCAAACTAGAATTTTATGCACTGGAAATATGTGGGTTATTCCAAGTTAATAGAAGATGTGTGTGTCTTTTATTTTTTAAAACGTTACAATAATATACCATTTAAAAAAATGTGCGTTGTGATTAAATGTTCAACTGGCCCGTTTTTGATTATTAAACGATTTATTATTAGTAGATACTTTCACCAGCCAATGTTTCCAAATTCCTGCCAACCTTTTTCGTCTTCTAAAAATGTCACATTAGCTAAGAATTACCCATAGATCATTTTTTTCTTTTGCAATTAAATTCTACACGCTCGTCCTTTAAAACTTATAAATAAATGTCACATGCATTTTTTTAAATGTGTGAGCAAAGATTTCTTCATAATAACTTATGTAGAAGCAATTAAAGACCATAAAATACCACTAAACGCACGGGGCTACCTTATAAATACCGCATGCCATTGGTAGAACGATCTCAAGAACTCGAAATTGGAAATAAATAAATCAATTGCCGATGCTAATTAATTTGGTTTTTCTTGCCGTATTAAGAAACTCGCACAATGATTGTTAAAATTAATATTTATACGGCGTTTAATGTCACCAAGGGCGTAGATATATTTTTTTGGGGGGAGGGGAGGGGGAAGTAAAAAACACTTCTAAAAAGAAGATGTCAACCACACAGCTAACATTGTTCTGGACACAGCAGCTCGAAATATTTCAATGGAAGTGCATCCAAACCATCTTCTGAGGTCCTTTAACCAGGAGTCTACCAATAGATCTTTTCCCTTGAATCTCTCCTTCAATTATTAGTCTCAGCAGTTCATACTTGTTGCCTCTCATAATGTGGCCTATGTATGTAGTTTTTCTTTCTTTAATGAGGGCTATTAGTTTCTTCGGCTTCTTCATTCGTCTAAGCACTTCTTCGTTCGTAATTCGATGGACCCATGAGATGCGAGGCATACGGCGGTACAAGTACATTTCAAAAGCCTCAATTTTCTTTTCAGTTGCAGGGTCCAGGGTCCAGCATTCACATCCGTACAGCAATACACTGAAGACATAACATCTGATCCTGCGAATACTAAGCTCCAAACTCAGATCAGGACTATTAAAAAATCTTTTCATGTTTATGAATGTTTTCCTGGCTTGTTCGATTCTGGAGCGGATCTCTCGTTTCGGATCGCACAACGCGTTGACTATGGTACCCAGCTATTTAAAACACGAGACTTGTTCAATCTGATTGCCGTTAATCAGAATTGTTTCAGCAGTGGGTCTCTTGGAGAAGACTAGTAGTTTGGTTTTTGATATATTCATGTCCAATCCATGATGCTCACTATATTCAGTTATTCGATTCATCATCTTTTGTAGGTCTGATATGTTATCGGCAAGGACTACGGTGTCGTCTGCGTATCTGATATTGTTGATACATACTCCATTTATTTTGATACCTCCCGTGTCCTCCGCTAAAGCTTCTTTGAAAATTGCCTCCGAATAGATGTTGAATAGGAGTGATGACAATATGGATAGGGCTTTATAACTTCTTTATTTTTACTTACAAACTTAAACAGCTCTAGATACATTTATTAGTTTTAACATGCCTATACAAATTTTAAGAGAAATTTGTTTTTTGACATGCACCTGGTCCCCGTCTGTCAAGTAACTGATATACTGCCAAAAGAATTCTTATTTTACAAATGTATTGTGAATAGACATGTCATAATATGATATAATTTGTCTGATAAATGATAAACAGTAACTTGTACAAGCGGCTCAAAGAAACACGTATGAATAAAATGATTTGTCTAATTGGCTTGATCGTTTTTAATTTTTAATTATGGGGGCTGCAAACAGGAATGGATTATAGTTGCGATCATAAAAATTCCCCCTTTGATTTACGCAAAACGTCGGATTTATCGAAAAAATTGGTACGCACCTGATTAAAAACAAATCCATATTCCATTACATTAAGCCTGCATACTCGTAAATCTTGGTAATTGATTTCAATTGACCATAATAGCGTTGACAAAAAGTGACACAATTCATACTTGAAAAAATATTGACAAATTACGCCTGGCTTAAATTTTTCCTTATATGTCTTTTGCAAATGTGCTTGCTTATTTGTATCTGACATGCCATGACATAATTTTATAATTAAAAGAATATATATGTCGTAGGCTAATGGAAGTTTTAGGCAAATGGCATTTGTCTAGGCAAATGCTATATGCATTCCGTCTAAAAGGTATATCGGCAACCGGTTTTGTTCGTTGTTAGCAGAGCATTTTTTTTTAAATCCAATTAATTTCATAATTTTTCATAAAATGATAATTAAATTTTAAAAAAATGTTCTGGGTAACAACGAACAAACCGGTTGCCGATATACCTTTTAATATAGCATTTGCCTAAAACTACCATTAGCCTACGACATATACATTGACATTATTAATAGGTACATACTGTTAGTTATACTGATTTTTTAAATTATATGGGTCTCGAAAAGAGGCTAGGGGTGGCGTTGGAATATCAACTTAGGTATCATTACCCGAATCTCCCCTGAGCCCAAAAATACTAAATTAATTTTCGCCTGTACAACAAAAACTCGAAGTTGTTTAAAACGTTTTAACACCTTCGTTGCTCTTTATAATTTGCCGCTAATTTAATTTCATTCTATTTTAATAGTAGCTAATTAATTTTTTATAACAAATAGCGCTACTTATCTGTCCACGCCTGGTTTTAAGGTAGCCATTTTAGTATATGTCGATTGTTGTTTCCGATATGACTTTGGTCAGTCTATGGCCCAAAATAGTGTAGTTTGTAATGTCGCAACAAAATTAGGCAATCTACAATAAATAGATTTATTTATTTAGTACCTACACCCAGAGTGTGAGATAATAGAAGCCTATAAAAACCAAACGCCTGAGTCCATAATGCCCCGGTGATCAAGATCATGCCCACAAAGAGTTCCAGCTTACAGCCCATAGCTTATTTTCAATTACAGTTGTTACGAAATAGAAAATCAATCTGTTACAACAATCTGATACACAAATAAGAAACACAATAAAGTGATTGGCGTGACTGTTATTGATTTATTAGCCACAAAAATATAAACGTGTTAAATAAATTGAACGTGTCTACGATAAGAAATGAGCAATTGTATATTATAAAAGATTAATTTTGCTGTTTATCTTTTGCTAAAAGTTTTAGAACATATTATTTTCTTGAGGTGTAGACGTGCAAACGTCCATAATATTCTACATCTTTAATGTCAAAGAGACATACTTAAATACAAAAACTAACCTGTCGGACTTAGTGCCATTCCCGTCGGTAAAGCGTTCGGAGCAGTATTAGGTATAGGTAATCCTACCGGGTCCATCTTCCAGTTAACTATCCCTGACCTCGGTGGTACTGGACAACAACCAGATAACGTGGCAACACTGGAAAAGTCGTTTCCGGTTGCCAGAGGGTTGCCGTTGGAAATTAACATTTTATTTTTTCAGAAGAAATTGTTTGATGTTATGTTGATTTGGTTGGAAATGAGTTTTCTTCCCATTTAATTTTGTTTTGTGATTCCTGAAATAGAAGAAAAATTTTAAATAAAATTTGTTTCTTACGATGACCTCCGAGTTGAATCCTTCAAATTTGAATAATAGGGGATTGCGACCTCCGGTTATACCGAAAATTGTCTTCAACTTGCTTATTTCAAATGGAGCACCCTGTATAATATATTTTTGTGTTCCTTTCTCTATTTCCAATAACTTTTATTATCTATATCCTTTTTATAATCGCTGCTATTTCATTTGCAATACGAAAACCACATTATTTAAATTTACAGGATTTAACTCTTATTAATTTTCGAAATATTCTAATGGTCGGTCATCGTATGAAACACTGTATAGTGGGGCTTTTCATTCAGAGAGTTCTATTTTCATTCAACCATCATTGTTTTTAATAAACAAAATATCACAAATAAAAATAGATTTGAGAGGAATTAAAATAAATTATGTATTTGAAAAAAAATATATTAAAAATTATATTTTTGTCCTGTTGGTTATTTAAATGAAGAAGAGATATGTGTTTTAAAAGATAATAAGAAATAAGTTAAATAACTAACTAGTTGTGCTGATGGTATCACAGATTGATGACTAGGTAAAAATTGTTATTATGGAAATATTTTAAATGTTGGGTTACCCAAAGGTTTTTAACTATAATTAATTAACGAGGAAACTTTGACGGTGACATACACATTATTGGCAAATATAATTTACTGATAATCCAATTTGCCTTTTTAGTAATTCAAAAATAAAGCTAATCGGGCCAATCGGATTGTAAGAAAATCACTTCTATCACAGACAAAGTTGCTGCTAAGCTTTCTGCAACCCGAGATAAAGATATTATAAAAGATTGTAAAAAAGGGCATATTATAAAAAAAGTTTAAGTTATGTTAAAATTCAAAAAGAAAAACGTTGTTATAGTTTATCATGAATTAAAAACAAAATTCTTAAAATACCATAATACCCGTTTACTAGCACTACATATTTTTTATGATACATAATATTTTCTTTTACCTAATAATTTTCAACATATCAAAATATGACTCACACTTATTTTTCCTTTGGGTTTTTCATGAAAACTGTGTAAAATTGTCTAAGCTCTAAAAATAAAAATCGGTGAAACCTACATTATTACATACAATAGAGATAGAGATCCTATTTTCGTTATATCGCAGTCAATGTCAAAATCACTTGTTTAATTTTAAATCATTATAATTTTTTCTGTTTGCACGCCTAATAGGAATATAATTTTTCCGGTGAAACAATGATATTTTAACGAACTACATTACATATTGTACTTACCTTTTAGTGGAATAATTTTTCTTCTCTGTTCAATTTCTAGTTATGTCGTCGTCATAACACCTTCAATTAGCTTGTTACTTCTTAAAAACTCAAAGATACCCTTCTACACAAAAATATATCTACCTATGTCTATCACAGCCGTCTTTACTTTACCCAAGTTGAAGGAACTCTAATTTATTTTCAGCCAAATTAAGGATGCACCTTTTAATAAAATAATCACTGTCAAGTCAACATATCCAGTTGTAATATTGGAAAAAAAATTGTGTATTCCTTCAAATTTATTCAAAAAACGAGTATCCAAAAGCCCGAAACCGAATAAGTGCTTTCAAAAGCTCACCGCGACTGAAAATGCTCACAGGTAGCGAGCATAACACCGAATGACTGGTCTTAACTTCACAGGTGCAAAGGGAGGTAGAACTTGCCGAGCTAGAGCCACTGGTTGGCTCTCCTGCATAACCGATAGGCAGGCTTTTACTGCGAACGCCAAGCCCACTTGATTTGCTCAGCTTTCAAAGAGAGCGACAGGGATACCTATAAGTAAGCTTCGCTTAAGTGCGACTAAGATAGAGCTACAGAGATCATCGATAACTAGAGAAGTTGTAAGGATTTATTGACATATTACCGGCTTCTTGTTTCTATTTAACAGATATCCGTTACCGAAGGTGTTTTAGTTGTATAGCTTTATCTCTTTTTATCTTTTAAGGATATATTTGTCTTACTGTAGGTGTGCGAGGTTATTTATTCTGTGATTTTTATCTTTTCTAAGCGCCTGTTTGGGTTTTATTTTGTTTTCGTTAATTGGTGCAACTCGTTTCGAGGTTTGTTTAACCTGAACGAAATAAAAAAAATACAGGTAACACGTTAACGATCGGCGTTAATTTCTGAAAATTTACTCCTGGACCAGGGTACTTCTTTTGTTACATTTTTATAAAAGGAGGGTTAATATAACTCATTTATTTTTTTCAAAAATTATTTCTTAGGGAAAGGTTTCAACAAAAAAAAATGTGCACCAAACTGGTACACACTACACTTGGTCTGTTTAGGAGAAAACAGTAAGCAGACAAAAACAAATAAATTCTAACCTCAAAATTAAAAACTTTAATTAACTTAAAGTTGAAAATTTTCGTATATACCTAATGTATATTATATATAATAATAGACTATCTATTCTTGAAGAAGGTGTTTTCTCTATAAATGGAATTTCGAAATAACGGTTAAGAAAAAGTACAGGTATCATAGAAAATTAATACATTGATGGGTATGCAAAAATAAAAGAAAAAGTAAAAAAAAAACATGTAATAGCGATAAAGGCAGTAGCCCAATTATTTTAATTGTAGTATTTAAATTAATTATTATTTAATACCGACAGCAATAAATAATAATAATAATAATAATAATAATAATATGTTTATTTTCAAAGTATTACAAATTATAACAAATTTACAACATAGAATAAAGAAAATATGAGAATGAAAATAAACAGATCACATTTGAAGTGGCATTTTCCACTTGTTGTGAGTAAAAAAAAAAGTCCATTTTCCAGGTTTTTTGGTCATAATCGGGTAATGTCACAATTTAGTTTCACAAGACACATCCGGGAAAATACAGTCTTAGTTACACTTAGGCACTTATTTAACCTGATTTACATATCAACCATTTTTTATTGACCAGTGCCTGTTTTATTTATCGCACTACAATATTTACAGTCTATCAAAATTTTTACACTTCATAAACAACTAAAAATATATTTATTTAAACAAATTTTCAATTTCAAAAATTGACCTATAAATCCATTCATTTAGTAATTAGCAACATAATATTTCAGAACTTTTATATCAAAGTATATATGTATCTACAGTTAAATTCAGAAAGAAGTAGGACACGTATTCTTATCCTATGTAAACCAGGCTTTTAAAAAACATCAAAAGTTTGGCATGACACTAACATCCTTATTTTAAATTTAAAAAGATATATTTTTTACAAGTACCTACCTAGATATTGATTCGTGCCTAGGCTTGACAATGTTCAAAGGACTCAAATAATTGTGTTTTTAAATGACGGAATACCTACAAGAGACGTTGCCGCTATAATGCAAGTAGCAAAAGAAAACGGTAGAAAATATTAAGTACAGATGGGAAGCGGATGGAACTCTTTGGATAAGAAAAAGCCTCCTGGAAGACTAAGAAAAACAACGCAAGAACATGACAATGGTATTGTGCAATACATGGAGGAAACTCCTATTTTAAATAATGCGAGCTGCTATTCAGCAAACACATTTTCCTGGTTCGAGACCGACAGGTTGTCGTAGGGTAAAAGAATCCCATTTAAAAAAATATGCTGCTGCCAAAAAAATGAAATTAAGGGAAGAACATAAACAGGCACGAATTATTTTTGCCTTAAATAATATTTTGCGGCCAGACAGGAATAGAGTAGTCTTCACTGACGAAAACGTTTTTCGGTCTACGTTCAACGGACATATCAGGGTATACAGACCTCGCAATACAAGATATACTGCAAATTTTATTAGTAATTCCGAAAGATCAGGGAGATTTTCGGTGAATGTATGGGCATGGGTGAGTTATCATGGACTTGGAGCGTGTTGGATTGTAAATGAAAGGTTTAATGCAGTCACTTACAAGAACATTTTGGAATATATTATGATGCCTAGTGTATCGGAACATTTCCCTGATCAAAGCTTTATTTTCCAACCCGACAACTGCCCGGTTCACATCGCGGGTATGGTTAAAGATTGGTTCCAGAGAAATAACATGGAAACTTTGCCGTGGCCTTCAAAAAGTCCCGATATTAATATAATAGAAAACGTGTAATGTGTGATGATGATCTTGTTTCATTTATTGAAGAAACGTGGAACGAGTTAAATGATGATCTTGATTTTGTGAGAGGTCTATACTTATCGATACTCAATAGACTGAATGAGCTTTTACAAAAAAATGGAGCGATTACTAAATATTAAATAGGTGTAATTCTCTTTTTTAATTAATTATTGTGTACAATAAAATGTTTGAATTAAGTTAGACTTGTTATTTTTTAATGAAACGAAGAAAAAATGGCAATGAAAATTATAAATATGACACGTTTAAGTCTAGCCCAATAAATAAAAAGTTTAGTCTGTTATAATTTGAACACAGTCAATAAATAGCTTGTCATACTTTTTTATAAACTTTCGGGGATTATGGGTAGGTTTACAACACACAATCGATGTCCTACTTATTTCTGAACTCAACAGTAGCTATATAACAGAAGTTGGATGAAGCAAGCTGGCAGCAGAAAATATTTTTCGACAACCGCCCAGAAAGTAATCACTTCCCTCTCGGACGCCCTTTCTTTGAAAAACTAGCACTTTTCAGCCTAGTCCGGGAAATACAAAAGCTTCTGGAAAGTGGGTACTTTTAGGACGGTTGCCAATAAAACTCAATATTCCTGCAAACAGTTCTTTTCTACTCGTCCAATTAAATTTCCGAACTTGTTACGTAAATTACTCTTCCTTAATTGGGTTATTTGTTCCATTTAACATTTCACTAAATGATTTTAAGGCATTGACTTTTCTGAAACCTGTTTTTATTTGTATAATAAGAATGTTTGTTTTATGGTCTTCTATTGAGTTCTAATATGCTACGTCATAACATGCCAATAGATCGTATTAAAAAAAACATTGTTTGTATAACATATTCGCTGAAGATAACGTTCTTAACTTATACGTCCTCGAATTGTCCTTAAACTTGTTGGTCTATACGATTTTGTAAATATAAATTAATACTGTAGCATAAACACAGTAAAAAATACTAACTACATAAAACCAACTTTTTTACACCAAAGAAATTGGTAATTTTAAAGTATGGTGACCTAAATACAGTCCGAAAGCTTTTAAATTTAAAGCTCAAATGTTATAATTTTTGCTCAACATAAATAAAATATTCCAAGTGGTATTTTAAAGCTATAGGTAGTTACCTACCTCAACTGGACGAATAGACTATACCCATTTAAATACAGCAGTTTAATAATTCCCAATAAAGCGTCTACAAGCAATCCAATTTAAATCGAAAAAAGAAGAATCGTTGTTCCCAGCGTGAACAATGAAAGTTGCAAGTTGTGATCTTCATGTAATTAAATATTTAAGAAGCCACTGGAAGCGATATTCTCAGCGTGTGTAATATAACCTGCTCAGGTCTCATCAGATAAATATTTATGATTATTTATACGGGGTGAAGCATTCTTTCTTTTACAACGCGATAGGATACCAGGGACCGTTCCTGGGTCTTCTGCCGCCCCATGGAAAGCCTGGTACTAATTCCAGTTTTTTCTTCTACATGGAGTGCAAGTTCTACATCTGCAATATTTTCTTGTGCTCTACCATCAAGTACATAAGTATTTTGCATGCTATAGTTGCATTTATCAGTTAAATACCTTTACTCGAATAATTTTCTTATATGCAAATTCCAATATGCAAAATAGATACGACTTCTAAACAGATTTTGGGCAAGGCTTTGAATGACTACCATACTCATTACTCAGAGGTCACAGAGGTCGTACTCCCTGACTACTGCAGCATTTTTCAGGCAGAAATGTTTGCAGTGGGTAAAGCAGTCAACACTCTGCGGGATCACCCTTGCTTGAAAGCAGCTGCGTCTATAGCGATCTATATAGACAGTCAAGCAGCCATAAAGGCAATTTGCTCCAGCAGCACTAAGTCAAAATTAGTAAGGCGCTGTCGCAACAATCTCTGCACACTTGGTGCTCAACATCGAATCACCTTGTGTTGGTTTCCTGGACACAGCAACGAGACTGCTGATGCGCGCGCTGTGGCTAGACCACTGATGGGATCAGTCAAAGAGGATATAGATCGGATAGCTAAATAACTTGCACAAAGCAGATGGACAGGGATAGCAACGTGTAGCATTTCCAGGCAATTGTGGCCCCTACTTGACGGAAGGAAAACCGTAGTGCTATTACAATACAGTTGGAAGGACCTAAGAAACATCACTGCCGTAGTCACCGGACGTTGCCTGTTCTGTAGACACGCTGAACGTATGCAAATACCAACTAACGACTTCTGTAGAAGTTGCAGAGATGAAGAAGAGGAGGAAAGTATTCAGCATTTCTTGTGTGAATGCCCCGGCCTCGCTAGAAGAAGGTTTAATGCTCTGGGCGAACCATTCTTTAATAATCTGGAGGAAGTGAGCAGCCTGCAACTGGATCGACTCACGAAGTTTATTAACAGCAGTGGCTGGTTTAAATGAGCTTTCAAGATTCTTCTACGATCTACGTCACGTCGCGTTAACCATCAGGAAGCTGATGCGGATAGGTTCCGCGGAACACGTGTGGTACCACAACGGTCCTACAGCACTACTTGTGATTGTTTGGTCTATGCCAGAGTTCTGCCACTCTAACCTAACCTAACTTACTCATTACTCAGTAATAATTATCCTCTTTGGTCTTCACGTATTAACAACTGCATCCTGTATAAATATTTTTATAAATCACACATTGAATATTATTAAAACTGATTATATCGAAGTGATTTGAACATTAGAGCGTTACCAATACATATTATCGCCATCTAACCAACTACTATTAAACGCCTAATAGGCATTCTCAATTTAAAATCAATCACGAGGTGTTAATTGTTTTTCAATTTTTATTTCTTATAGGCGAGAGGAGTAAACAATATTAATTGGATCCTTATATAAAATTAAATTTGATAATCTGTATCTACCTAGCTACCTAGTTGGTTTAAATGGTTTTGATCTCTTTTTCTAACTGTTTTTTTGCTTGCTATCGTGATATTCTCTTTTCTGTTGTTCTTATTGATCATTTTATAAAATTAAATAATTGCAATTATGTAGAGACATGCAAACGTCAATCTCTGAGGCTGATAATACGTTTATTCTGAATTATAATGCATCTTTCTGAATTAGGTAGGTACTTGTAATGATTCGTTTGGAATTTGATTAAATAATTTTTTTTTAAATTCTGCTGAAGTTGATTTGATTCATTTGAAGGCATACCTGACCTATTCTTTTTTTTAATTCCGTTTTTATAAAATTTTTGGATAATAATAGATAGTATTTTTCAAAAACATGATTTTTCTCCAAGAGTAAACTATACCTTTATTTTTCAGTTTTGTAATTTAAATGCGAGATTTAAAATAAATCTTCGATTTTTTAGTTTTTTTAATTTTTAGAGGTAAATGGAAATTTTGCTGCTCAATAAAAATACTAATATAAAATTTTATTAGGCTCTATTTTCATAATGGGCATTTTAAAATTTTAAATGATATTCCTACCATCTTTTGTAAAAACAAGATTTTTTTTTTGGATAGCAGCATATTAGCGGTCGAAATATTGTCTTCTTGCAGGAATTGTAAAATGGGGATTATTTTTGTTTCAGTATCTAATATGCGCAGAAGAGACTTTCCCGTTTGTTGAAAATGCCGATTCATCGGAGAACATGATAAATTTATGAAAATTCCTGTTTTCCCATTATGAAAATAAAGTCTAATAAAATTTAATATTAATATTTTTATTGGGCAGCAAAATTTCCATTTACCTCTAAAAATGTAAGGATGTAAGAAATATAGTACTTCCGGTTTAACCGGAAGTTGACACTATTGTAAAGATAATAAAAATCGAAAATAGGGACATGTAAGCCGTTTTGCTCTAAGACGTACAGTTAGAAAGCTAGACGCTGTCAAAGTTCAAAAAGTCATTTTTCAAGAATCAATATCTCGGAAACTGTTAAGTATAGACTAATAATGCTTTTATTAAAAAATGTTCAGAATTTTATGCAGAATCCAAAAAAATTATATAAAATAGGGATATCCATTTAAGATTTAGATCTTACCCCCCCCCTCCCTCCTAGGGGCTTGAAGTAACAAGATTGACAATATACGCAAAAGATGTCCCCCTCGAAATAAAAATCGACGGTTCCAAGCGATTTTCCACATTTTTATTTTAAAGCAGGAAAATCGAGGTGTTAAGTTTTCGTTGGACCACCCTGTATACCTATATATAATATAAATCATGAAGACATTTCTTTTCAGGAATATGTAACATATTATAATATATTATTATTTATATCCTATTAAATCCTCGAATTATTTATTAATCAGTTTTTAATTTCAAACTTTGACGCCCTGTATATCGAACATGAGGGTCAAAAATAAAAAAAAATGGCATTATAAAACTCATATTAACTTTGCTCAAGAAATATATGGTTAACGGATTGACCTCCTGTTTCCGGACGTATATATGCAAAAACCCGATTTCTTTAAGGTATTTCGAAACAGTAAAGCGATGTGCTGGTGTGCACCGTGCATCCTTTATTACAAAACTCTTCGCGTTCCGAACTCATCGCCTCATGCTCAGTAGCTTAAATGAGCACCAGCTATAATGACACCTCGATAGAACTCCCTGCTAAAAGCAATTTCTATTACGCTTCGTTAATGACAAAAACCGCCTCCTGGTATTGGTCAATTACCTTCTCTATAAAGCAAAAGTTTAATGGGAACTCCCTTTCACCTTTTTCACAGGCGGGGCTTAAGTTGTTGCCACGCCTTTTGTACAGGTAAATATACGTAGCCGAGTCGAAAATTTGCTAACTCTATAAATTCGGAAGCTGCGTTATGGAGTGCTTTAGTTAACTTAAATGTTGCAGTTGAACGTGAACATTTTTTATTTGCATCAAAATGATCATTTTTCAAAATACTGGAACAATGTTTGGAAATGAAGAATTGTTAATTTAATAATTTTATCGCTATAACCTATGAAAAAGCTTCTTCATTGAAAAAAGTTTAGATTTCGTCCAGAGTGTCAAAGGGGTACTCCGTATCTAAGATAAAACACCGTAAGCTCCAAGCCTCTTCCAGAAGTACTTTAATTATTAACTCTGCAAAAAAAAGAATGAGCTTAAGAGTCGTATTTGATTGCTCTGGTAATATCAAAGTGGGACGTTTTATTTTGGCCGTCATTATACACAGATCTGAGATCGTCTTCTATACCTGTCAATCCGAAAGTTCTACGAAGGTACCAGCTAAACTGGGCATCTTGTTAATCGTCACTAGAAATGACCAATCAGTTTATCGTTACAATGCCAAAGCTAAAAAGTCCAGGTTTACATTGGGAGTTAAAGAATGCATTTTTTGAATGCAGGGGTACGTATCTACTTACCCAGTGATGATTCCTATATTTTTCTTATCTTAAAAATTATCTGGATTAAATGCTCTTGTTGTAACTATTTTTACTATTCCATTCCTTTGAATATGTAGAAAGTAGCCTTCAAAAAATCTTGTACAAGCAGATTTGCAAAGGTACAACCTGATTTACCACATAATTTTATTCATGGCTTCTTCGAAAGGCTCCCATTTTGATGACAGTACTCTACGTCCAAGCTAATAATGGTCCAGGCTTCAAATATTGAGCTCATAAAGATATTCCTATAATTATCTATTCTGATGGCGTTAATAGGAAGAGATAAGGTAATATTAAAAGCCTAAAAACAGATTCTTAGAATTCGTATTATTATAGTTAATAGCCAGGAACGTAGCATATTATTTTAGGACCACGTTTTTATTTTAAATTTCAGAGCTCAATTTTGGAAAATGTTTTGATTTTTGAACTTTTAAAACTGAACGCAAAGCCTAAAAATGGAATATTAAAATTCATATTAACAAAAATTATGGTTAATTTAGGAACGCAGCATTTTATTTTTTAGGTTTCGGAACGCAGCTTATAATTTTGAAAACTTTTTTTTGGATTTATTATTGTTTAAAACAGGCACTTGGATTTGAGAAGCTTAGATTAATTAATAATTTCAACTAGTAAAATTCGAGATAAGGTAATATTAAAAGCTACAATATTACCGAGAGTTAAGAAATTATACTAAACATGCTATAATTAGGGAAAAAATTTCTTATTTTAACGAAATGTCAGGGAAAAAAGGAAGGGATTTTTGGCGTATTTCAAAACAACTAAATCTTACGCATCATAATGACAATGTAGAATTACCCGAAGAAATCTCGAATCCGTCACAAATAAACAATTTTTTCCTCTCATGTTCTACTTTACCTGATACAACATCTTTTGACAAAATAAATTTTTATAACTCTCACAGGCATGCCAGCGTAAAAAGGGAGCTTAATTTCAATTTAATTGACCAGAAAACAGTAGAACTACTGTTAAATAAAATACAAACAAATGCAACAGGGGAAGACGGTATAGCTGTTAAAGATTTAAAATTTTGTTTACCATATTGTATTAATCCTTTAATTAATATTATTAACAGTTGCATATTAAATAATGACTACCCTGTTCTTTGGAAAAAAGCAATCGTAATGCCTTTACCCAAAACCCCTGACCCAAAAGAACTAAAAGATCTAAGGCCAATTAGCATTCTACCAACTGTTTCAAAGATTTTAGAAAGACACATATATAACCAAATTACAACCTTCTGTAACACTTTCAATATTATTCCGGATTGTCAGTCAGGATTTCGGCAGGGCTTCAGTACTTCTACAAGTTTAGTTAACATTTTAAACGAGATCCGTCATAATGAGGAAAACAAGCAGAGCACCTGTCTTGCCCTGTTGGATTTTAGTAAGGCATTTGATACTCTTAATCATAATATGTTACTAGCAAAATTAAACTACTTCGGTCTTTCAGCAGATTCCATAAACTTTTTTAAAAACTTTCTCAGGGAAAGATCGTGCTGTGTGGGTATTAAGAAGGATTCTACCTTCATTAAATCAGAGTTTCGTCCTATTACCAGTGGCGTACCGCAAGGATCAATACTATCACCGCTCCTTTTTTCTCTCTACGTAGCCGATATGCATGAGTGTGTTCGTTTTTCTAAAGTTCAACAATATGCTGACGATTCCCAAATTTATATTTCTTTTATAAATGACAATTTGCAGCTGTCTCTCGATAGGTTTAACTCGGACTTGGCGAGCATCCAACGTTTTTCAACAGATCATAACCTGAAATTAAATGCACTAAAATCTCAAGCATTAATTTTTAATAGTAACAAAAACATAAGGGAACAGGTGTCGAATCAATTTCATATTGAAGTGGGCGATAGTCGAGTTCCTCTCGCAATTGAAGCAAAGAACTTGGGGATAACTTTCGACACTAGTCTCAGTTTTCAATCACATATTAATAATAAACTAAAAATAGCTTATATGCGCCTTAAAGCTTTGTATCATTTAAAAAAATATCTACTACCGAAAACAAAATATTTTCTTTGCGAGAGTCTGATAATTTCGTTGTTCGATTACGGAGACATAGTGTATGGCGACTCGCTAACACTACAGATATCAAATAAAATTCAAAAACTACAAAATAGCTGCATGCGGTTTTCATATAATATTGCATACCGAAATCACATTACTCCTTATCTAAATAATAATTTAATCTTAAACATGAAAAATCGCAGACGTTACCATATGTACCTTAGTGTGTATAAAATTATTAAGAGTGGTAAACCACCATACTTAAAAAACGTATTTGTACCTTTTGATCATAACCATGCTACAAGAAATACTCACGACTTCCAAATACCACCTCATCGGACAGCCCTCTTTCAAAAGTCTTTCTCCTTTGTAGCGCCCTCCATATGGAATAGTCTTCCAAATTACGTAAAGGATTTATCTCCTTACCGATTTGGTAAGTACATTAAAGACATGTTAATGCAACAACAAAGGTAGGTCATACGAGTATTATTATTGCTATTATAATATATTATAATGTTGGTCATAAACCTGCCTACTTTTGGTTAATTCTAACACGACGTCTATCTTCTCGCCCTGTCGCGGTTTTGTTTTCTCGGGGTTACCGGCCGCTGCCGGCGGCTGGCGTGCGTCTTGTCTCCTGCGCCTCTACTTGTGTCTCTCAGCCTATGCCACAAAGGTTATATATATATATATATATTTTTTTTTTAATCATCATCTGTTGATACTGTTTTGTTTCGCTAAAGTTTTTTTTATATTATTATATTATCTTAATAAATATCTTAGATATTAATACATGCATGGGCAGTACCATTCTGGGTGCATAAATATGCATTCCAGAACTACCGGTTTTTTTTTATAATCGCGGTATTTGTCCATTTTGTCATATTGTTATAATACTTATTGCAATCACAAAATTGTAATATTTTCTATTTGACAAATAAAAGTTTTGAATTTGAATTTGAATTTGAGAAGAAAAACATACTGATCGTCTTAGCAAGTTTTATCAAAGAATAACTTTTTTTAAGGAAGGGGAAAAACAACAACTTAGTAAGTTGTGTTTCAATTCAATTTAAATGTGAATTAATAATATAACTATCAAAATGCTCTTCGAGTTCGAATGATAATACCGAATTATACAGTACGAAAAGTACTTCTTTCTAATGTTTTTGTGAGAGAATCCTTATTACATGTTCTTAAAATACAACATCCTCAACCAACATTCTGATTCTTTGAACTGAACAATACGATACCAGTCCTTAATTCTTTTAATAAGCAGGTTAAAAGTTCTTTGTAAAAAATTTGTGGTGAAAAAAGAGTCTTTTCCTGTATGCGGCATCTGTTCCAAAAGAAATTAATTATACACCATAATATCTAGCAGTTTATTTATTGTATTATCAAAACATAGACCGCCTAACCCTATAATTTTTGTGTTTATTCATGAAAATTTGGTATTATAGATTAGATGTTTAAGGGTTCATCGCTGAATTTTTTTTGCCAGTTGCTGTCGCCTGTCGCTGGATTTTTCTGGAACAATACGTCACTTCACACTATTTTCACTTATAATCTCCCTAGCAGCAGAATTATCGGGAATTAATTCTGCTGCATGGGAGATCCGGTAAGAAAATTTCATAAATTGAAGTTTTTTCTTACTGTAATTTTTTTGCTAAAATGCTACAAAAACATATTTCCGGCGGCTTTAGTTAATTGTAACTAATTAGAGTTTTAGAAATGAAGTTCATTTTAGCCGTTAGTAACTCATTTTTATTACTAAATTGAGAGAAACATTAAATAACAAATTTGTTATCTGAAATCCAATGTCTTTATAGTTTTAAATTCAGAAAAAAACTTTAAAAAACATATTTCCGATGAGTTTAATTTAATATGACGCACTGTATTTTTACAATAGAAGTTGATTTTACTTGTTAGTAACTAAGGTTTATTACTTAAATTTCAGGAACATTAAAATCATTAATTCGTTTTCAACCATAACATCTGAAATTACATGTCTACATAGTTTCAAATGAAACTTAAAAAAACATATTTCCGATGAGTTTAGTTAAATTTTTGATGTGTCTCTTTTAGCCCCGGTGTTCGATATGTAAAGCAAATTGGTTAGTATCAATAAAAATGATAAGTTAGCAACAAAATGTATTGTGATTTTATTCTGAGTGACTTTTGCCAATAGATATAAAGCACTTCATTTTGGACAGAAAAATTATCAGTTATTAATTTCATTAAGTTAATAGGAACTAACAAAATTATCGCGATAATCTCCCGTTGCTATAAGCAACGTAAACAAAAAGGAGCCTTCTAATTGTTTGAAAATAAATTTATGTAGTTTTCTTCATAATTACGTAATTTTTATTTGAACTGTAGTATCGCTTTCACCATTTTGTTCATGGAGTGGTTCGCCGAGAAAAGCTACCAACAAAGCCGTAGTTTGCGGGCTGCCTTAATATTTGTAGCAATATTTTTTTTATTAAAATTGAATCAGAAAAAAATGTTATTTATTAATTATCTTTATTAGATATTGAGATAAGATAAAGCATGTGTTAAAGTCTTTAAACTGGTGGCGATAATGAATTTATATTAATATTTATTAAGTGAGTTTAACGGTTCGTTGCGTTCTTAAAAATTTAAATTAGTTTAGTATTCGCTATACAAAAAAAACGATTACCTTGCTGAAAAAGTAATTACAAAACAGAAGAAAGTTGTAACGCATTTAAAAAAGTGGTTCTACTATTAGCAACGATCACCTAACTATTGGGTTCTTCGGAGCAATTTGCCTTTGAAAAGGCGAAAAATGGACTCAAATTAACTTCGGTCACTTAAGTTTATGGTTCAGAAAGCATTAAAGAACCCTAACCTTGACACTTTTGATTAAACCCCGCCTCCTCCCCGGATTTAATGTTAAAAAATAAAATTACCGTCTGGTATCATCAATTTAAAGGAAGCGGTATATCATAGAACCTTATATTGTGGCGGTTAAGTGGATTCGCGCGAAAACGGTGCTATGTCAAATATTTTCCGCCAAGCTTATTGTAGTAAAAAGCATAAATATGGAAATCAAGCTAAATTTGCTTATCGGTGCTGCGCCGGCCAGGCAGTTTCCTACCTTACCGACCGAGCACGCACTTTACATTAGCCTCAATTTATCGAGGAGTTTTATCAAAAACTCTTCCAGATAATTTTTCACGAAAATAGGCAGGAAATGTGTTAGAGTATCGGAAGACAAGGGTTTTAATTAGAAGGATAACAAAAAATGTATATTGTTTCGAAAATGTTTTGTTCTATTTTCAAACTAATATAACACCCTTGAAATCCGGTGAGAGTTTTATGGAGGAAAAGCACAACAACAAAATCATTTTGCATAATAAGCTATGACGAGCTAAAAACAATTGAATAACCGGCCTTCCAAATGCCAGAATATAATGGAATTAATGTAAGACACTTGTTTTTAAAAAGACATATTTTAACTCTTACCTTACCTTTTTCTTTAAAATTTAAATAAAATAATGGTGATTTATTTGCAATAATGTTGCTAAAATCTATTATCCCTGAAGAAATCATCACTGGAGGAGATTCCTTTAAATATCAGAATTCAAATGTATTATCAACACGACGGAGCGCCTGCCCATTTCGATCGTCGGGTCAAGCAATATTTGGACCAAAAGTTTCCAGAGGTTTGGATTGGTCGCGGTGGTCCTATTAGTTGGTCTCCTAGATCGCCAGACCTCACACCGTTGGACTATAATTTATGGGGTTGGTAAAAAATGAGGTATACAGAGTAAAAGTATATACTAGGGATGCATTAATTAGACGCATTAGAAATGCTGCACTCAATATTAAAGAAAGGCACGAATCAATTAGAAGAATCACGCGCGCCCTTCGTAAACGAAGCAGGAAATGTTTGGAAGTCAATGGCGGTATATTTGAAAATTTACTAACCTAATGATTTATTTAAAACAATGTTAATGTTGCATACTTTGGTTTAACAATAATATTATTTTATTTAACGCTGTAATTTGACAACAAATGAATATTAGATAACAACATTTGAGTTTTTTCTTATTATTTTAATGCATATATTACATCCTTAGAGTTTGGCCCATTCCTCCCGACTCACCCTAATATGTCGTTATTAATCTGAAAAATCGTGGAGATTTGTTTATATTTAAATTTTGACCAGTGTTATAACATATTATCAAAATGTTTACAATGTAGCATCATCGGGCTTGGAGTCAAATTCCTAAGGGAATCTTTTTAAAGTACCCTACCCGGTCTACTCTTAAAAATTGTGAAAAATATCGGGCGGCCTCTTACTGACAAAACTAACAAAAAGATACTACCATTCCCCCCTCCCCCCTCGGGTCCATAGCCTATTTAAACTTTTGCAAATACTGCAAACATTTTCATATTTTTTCACGGTGTATTTTCACTATATGAACTTCATTCCTTTATACTTCGTAGGCAAAAATTCACCTTCATTATTCAAATCAGTCCCTTATCAGAACCGATATTCAAATTCAGAAAATAATGTTACTGCAGTAAAACGTGTGCTTATGATATATTGCTCAGCCATGTTGGATTTCGCGACACGATCAACCTGAAATTATATGCGGGACAATTTCTTGTCTGAAAGTGCTTTGTAATAGCGGAGAATAACTTAGAGACTTTCTGACATGCAAGTTAATATTGCCACGTCAACTTACAGCGTGTCGGTTTTTTTTACAAATTAGAAAAAATGAAAATCGACCTCAAAAAGTATACAAAAAAATTTAAAGATATTGTAATAGATATTCTTAATGCTAATAATAAATACTTATTTAAAACATATTTTTAAATTTATAGGTTTTTTTCTGATAATTATTGGAATAACATTTTAAAGTTCATTGTTATTTTCCAGCTTTTTTGTTAACATTAAAAAAACATATCGGTTTTTTTTTCGGAAAAACATAGCTACGTTTAGATTTATACAGGGTGCTGCATGGGCTGATCAGTGTTAATGTAACATAGGAATGGGTGGGGATGGGGACAGGTAATACAGATGCGTAAAGCCTGCCGCAGGCAACACGCCCAAGTTTTGCTAAAATGGGTCAATACGTTATGTATTATTACTTTATCATTTCTAAACGAAAAAAAAGAACAAAATATAATTTTTCGGCAACCGTCCAGGAAGTACCCACTTCCCGGACGCTTTTCCTTTGAGAAAGTAGCATTTCCCGGCCTAGTCCAGGAAGTACGTACTTCCCGTACTAGGCCGGGAAGAATCACATCAATATTAGCAATTGCTCGAATTTTAATATTTCATATAAATAAGAATTAAAATGTTCGAAATTTTGTTCTACAAAGAAATATAATAAAGAAATGTGTTTCCTTGATTTGTTATTCTACACGGTTGCCGAAAAAATAGTGTACGCAACAAGTCCGAAAACAGTTTTTTTTGGACTCGCAGACTTCCAGGACTCGCCTACGGCTCGTCCTAGAATTTTGTCGACTCGTTCGAAAAGACAGTATTTTCCGGACTTGTACGTAAATTACTATTTTTCTGACCCGTTTATTTAAGAGAAATTATTAGTGACGCATTTCATTTTCCTATCAACACTTCATTTATTTTTATTTTCTTCAAAAAGTGGCCAAATATTCTTTGAGTAGCAATTACCTACAGATTCAATGCAAAAGTATTAAGAACCTTAGTATTAAAGTGTCATTAAACAGGTCAATAACAGGCTAGCTACGCAGGTGCTCCCACATAAAAAGTGCTATTATTTTTTATAAAGCATTTAAAAAGGTAGCATAGTGATAATGGGGTTAATTTAAGCATTAATTAATGACACAAACTGGCTAGAGGGGAGGGGGGTTACTGTCCTCCAGTAACCCCCCCTTATCTACATGCCAGGTAGTTTCGTGCAATCGTTTCTGAGACAATCGAACTAAAATATTTTGTTGCGTACAAAAACACATCGCTGTCCACCATCACAAACTTTAGCAATAGCGAAAAATTTAAGAATTATTAAACGACAAATTTAGTTCCCAAATTTTTTTCCCTATGGCTAAAGTGTGAAGAGGAACTACGATGCGCTTCACTACGCAATAAAACATTTTAGTTAGATTATCTCAAAAACGGCTGCTCGAAGCGACACTCACTTAGTTATACCTTTTTTGAACAAAATATATCAAGGAATAAGAATTTTTAACAAGAAATTTAATGTACTAAAGCACAAAAAAGTTATGAACCTTTAGAAGGTAAAGTGCTGCTAGTGGTGCCCTCTGGATTGTACATCGAAACTATGATCAGATCTCGATTTGTTATCCTAAAAACTCCTAAGTATCAAATTTAGTGCAAATCGTGACATACCGTGACAATAACTATTTTACAAAAAAGTGAAAAAAAATAATAAGGTTGACGTTAACGTACTTTGTAAACTATAAACTTTTGGACTAAGGTAAATTGTGTTATAGTTTAGTACACGTATTTTTCGGATACCCTCTATATTAAAAAATACCCTTCAAATTTATGACTTATTATTTGAAAGAATTCTCAATAATCTTAAATCCGCAGATTGGTCTACCTGTTTCAAGCGCCTTGAAACGGCTTCAAAGTTGTTCCTAATTTAAATAATCACTTTGCCAAATCGAGTAATGATATCTGAACGATTTTGTTTAATTAAATTTTTTCTAAATTGATTTCTGGCCAAGCCCAAGAAATAAAATTAATTTTTATTATTGAACTGATTTGATTACTGGTTTTTTATAGCCTGAGAGTGGCTTATTTTTATATTTATAATGACGTAACTTAGATAAGCAATGAATAAAAAAAGTGTTAAATTTTATGGGGTAGTAATACAGGTATGAATTGATGGTGGTCAGACTATATGCATCGCCAGATTGACCATGGAAAATCTAACGTAAATTTTAAATTTTGCTACCCTTTAAATACTTACTCTAAATTCTGAGATAAATATATTATTAAATTGGCTGAAAGTAAATAAATTAAAACTAATATTTCAAAAGATAAATGTATGGTTATGGGTAATAATTTAAATTGTCAAAATATAAATGTTGTAATTGATGATGAAAAATTAAAATTAGTAAACAGGTTTAAATATTTAGGGATAATCATTGATTTAAAATTAAAACTTTTTAATTATTTTAAAAGTATCATATCAAAGATTGCCGGAAAAGTAGGTTATTTTAAAAGAATCAGTTCTAATTTAAGTTTGTTTTCTAAAAAAACTGTATTTAACACTATTATATTGTTACATTTTCTTTATTGTTCTTCCATTTTATATTGTGCTAGTGAGGAAATATTTGATAAATTACAAATTTTACAAAAAAATATACAAAAATAATTTTATGTTGAAAAATTTAGATTGGTTAAATGTCAGAAATTTAATTTTTTATTTAGTATGTATCTTTATACATAAAATTAAAAATAATTTATTACCTGATCGTTTAAAAAAATTTTGTTCTTTTAATAATTAGGACCATCATTATAAAACAAGAACTAATCAAAATTTTTATGTGGATAGGGTGTCTAAAACATTAGCTTATAAATCTATTTGTTTGTTAGAATATAATAATTTGGAAAATTCTATTAAATCTCAAAAATCATTAAAACTGTTTAAAAAAACTTTAAAATTACATTTAATTAAAGAACAAAATGGTACGTAATATTTGATACAATTTACTAAATGTTTAATTTTTCTGTCTGTTTTTGTTAAAAGAAGGTTGCGTTTTAAAATTTAAAAATGTGTTAAAAAAATATATTAAAAAATATTTAATTGTAGCTTTTTGCTAAATAAAACATGTTACTACTACTACTACTACTAATACCCATACATGAAGTGAATTTTTTAAATCCACATATCTCAAAAACGTTTGCTTCAATCAATTTTTACTATGTATACCTTTTTTAGGTAAAATACGTTGGAGAATAAGAATGTCTATTTAAAAGTTCAATATAGAGTGGCTCAAAAAAGCTAATTCGTTCTAAATGAGTACAAGGTACCATCTTTGGCGCCCTCTAAATTTGACAATAAAAATTAGAGCAGATTTTAATTTGTCACCCCATATAACCCTTCCTAGACGAATATTGTGTCAATACACCAATTATTAAAAAAATTTTTTATGAAAAACTAAAACCAAATTGAACTTTTGCCACTCTGTATCTCCAAAATTATCCACTTTTGGATTTTGGACTGATGTCAGTTGGATTAGATTATCATATTTACGCCTCAGGAAATTGTGGTAGCATGGAGAATTATAGATACACCCTGTACAAGTGAAAATACCATTTAGTAAAATATTCAGGAAATCGATCATTTGGCAAACGATTACCAATTAAATTGATGCCTAGTTTTAAGGCGTTAAGAATGTTTTTAGTTTAGTATAAAAGAAGGAAACAATAAATATAAACGGTGATGGTTATGGGGTTAAGACACTGGAATTTAGGCTTTTATCAATGAACTTTTAAAAAAGAAAGAAACGAAACAATTATAGAGATTCTCGCCTCCGACTGTCTAATTATTTCCTTTTTAACACCATCTCGAGTCATTAAAGTTTCGAGATAAGACCATCGGAATCGAAGAAGCAGGGCCATAAAATCACAGAAAGTAGGCAGACTAATAGAGCCATCATCGGGATTGTCGTTAAGCCCACTCTACATTGCACTGATGATGATCAAAGAGTATTTTGCAATGTACATAGAAATAACTCTCATTTGATATCATCTCGGGTTATAAACAGCCTTCATTCCTTAGTAATATTGTCTTGATCCATCCTTAGATGCGTTTCGCCTTATCATGGCTCATTAGTAAGGCTCGGATTCGTCGAAAGAAAGATAACGCACCGTCAGAAGAATGTAGCGATAAGCGCTATCTAGTGTCGATGTTGGACACTTCGAAAGCATACCAGCATCTCTAACAAACTTATATAAATAATTTGAAGAAAAAGTCCATGCTTAACACAAACACAAAAGAAAAACTAAAAGTGTACCTCCGCAAGTTTATTAGAATACAAATATTCAATCGAGGTCTCTCTACTTGTTTCGAACGTAGAAACGTTCATCATTAGGAGACAGAAAAAGCTTAGCTGATGGTGCTAGCAGAAGAAAGAAAATGGTAGAAGGAAACAACTTTCATGGAATAAAAAATGTGTTGGGGTATCAAATGAATGGTAGAGAACAAATGGCAAATCTTTTTTCGAGTGTATATAAAATTGAATTATATAAACCACATCACAGTCATGGAATCAATTGGGTCATTCTGTCACACTTTTTTTTCTCATTTGGCGTTTAACATAGCGAAGCTAAAATTTAACTTGATACATAATACGCAAACTAACCAAAAGTCTTGAAAATTCAATTTATGTTTATAACTAAAAATAAAAAAAATTCCATCATTAAACCCTTAACATTTAATAATGAAAATATTCAATATTCAAAAACGACAAAATTTTTGGGATTAGTTTTAGAAGAAAATTTAAATTGGAAATGCCATATCCAGCATATTATCAACTCGATGTCTCCCTTGGTATCCATTTTGTACAGAGCTAGATATTTCGTTCCTTTGAAATACTTAAAAAATATATATTTTTCGTTAATTCAAAATTACAATACTTAGCGTCTGCATGGGGATCTGCTTGTTTATCAAACTTAAAACCATTACAAAAATTGCAAAATTAAGGTATTAAATGTATATACAAATTACCACATTTAGAACCATCAACTGTTAATCTATATAGACCGAAAAGGTATTTACACGTTCAAAACATTTATAAATTAAAAATTTGTACTCTAATTCACTCTATTATTTTAAAAGAAAAAAATCAAACACTAACACTTCAGGAGAATAAGACATTACATGATCATAACACCAGACGTTGTATAAATTATCAAACTATACCAGTAAAAAGTAATTTCGGAAAAAAATCGCTTTCATATGACGGAATAATAAAATATAACAATCTTCCAAAAAATATCAGAAAAAATTGGCAACTTTTAAAAAACAATTAAAGATATATTTACTAAATTAAATTATTTATACTATTTTTTTAAATTGATTTTAATAATGAATTAAATTGGATTAACATTTTTTTATTGTTATTTTTTTAATGGTTATTATTTTCTATGTTTGTTGTCACTTTCCATGTAATGAACTGTAAAAGTTAGTTTGGAATAAAGACATTTTGAAAGTTAATTAGAATTTTATGGGTACCTAGTATTTATGGAGTAAACGCTAAACTAAACCAGATTTCTAAAAATGCTGAATAAGCTTAGTTTCCAAAATCGTAAAATTTCAATGTGAACCCAGCTTAAGGCCGTTGTCACCACGTTAAAAATGTCCATGTGTCGAGGGTGTCAGCGACACGATGTCGTGCTGGCGATAAGTATCGGAGAAGAACATTTGCCCTAATCGCCGATGTATTGGAAGTGCGTAAATCACGGTCAGGTAACTTAAGAAGTCAACGTTACAACAGAAAAAGAAACAAATTTATTTAGTTTTGTGATTTTACACACACAATATATTTAGTGGCAAATAGTCAAAGCATAATAATTTTTATAAGCTGGATAGATGTAGCCGGCTGCGACATCTAGTATCGATGTTAGACACCTATATGATTTTAATGTGTCTAGTATCGTCACTAGTTTTTACCGCCATATATTAACACTTTTTACCATATTCGTTAGACTAATACTAATGTTAATTTAATTTGTAGAAATAGTCCACGCTTAAAGTGGAGTTAAAAGTATGGGAAAGAAAGAAAAAACTTAGAGTCTTGCTTTACAAAATTTAATAGAATACAAATTCTCTAGGGGTACCTACATGTTTCGAACGTAGAAACGTTCATCATCAGGAGAAAATTTATTTAGTGCTGATGGTTTTAGCAGAAGAGAAAATGGTGTAGAATCTTAATGGAGCTTTTATGGAATTAAAAAATGATTTGTAGAAGAGACATAATATGAAGAAAATTGATAAAGGTTAAACCATACTGAGCATGTTAAAAAAGGGGTTCTAAACCAACCAAATAAACTGGGGAAGAAGAAAAATCCTTCCTGAAAAAAAGGTGACGAAGATTATTCAAAATTTTTTATAAAACTTTTCAAGTTTAGTGGTAATTTATTTAATCACTTGACGTTTTATAGCAGAATTCAGCAGCAACTTTTAACATAACATACAAAATAACCCAAGTTTGTGCTATTATCCACGGTCGATATCTTTTTAAATTTGAAAAACAAAATCAATTCTTATATATTTTCTTACTATTTTTTGCATCTCTTTATTTTTAAGGCAATGTAAATCGTCCTTTGTACCAGCAGGAAAAAGTCAGTTAGTACTCAACCGGTGGCTGAAACCCGTGCAACCGTACTCAGTATAATGTCAAGGATATGAGTACCAGGTAGTTTTAAAAAGTAGACCGCTATAAACTATCGATAATAGTGAAAAATATATTTTCGTATAATTATAAAATGTTTGACATCACCTATGGATAGTTACAGGTTCAAATTTTTAGTTGTTGTTTAGCTCTAACAACAACCTTTGGCGCTTCTATCCTTCACATGCTTCCTTTCTTGTCGACGACGCGATGGACAGCCAAAATTTTGTAACTGAGCTTCTCATGATTTAATATTTAACTAAGTATTTTAAATCAGAGATGTTAGAAAAAAGTAATAGTCCTTTTCAACTTTTTAAATATTCCTTGTACCAACCATACATTTAAGAAGATAATCCGAAGCACACCAGTAAATCAGTGTCGGTTTATATCTGTTTTAAGGCTTATCCGTGGTAAACCTTAGTTGAAATGGTCACAAATAAATATAAATTAGTTCCCAAGTTGCCACTAATTTGCTGTCAGCCTTACAGGTCTATCGACGGGGACTTTTTCGAAGTAATTAATTTTAGGGGATTTTAGTGAGTAGTTTTATGCCGATTGGTTTGATAGAAAAATGTATATTACAATGTTACATCAATCTGAGTGACAAAGGAAAAATGTTCATACAAAAGGTGGCCTTAAAAACCGTCTAACAAGTATGGGATATTGTTATTTTAGAGGACTACCATCGTCTTTGAATTTTTACACTAGATTCTTGCATTTATACTGTTACGTAAAAACGATTAAAGCTATCAAAGTCGAAATGTCAGATAGTAAAGAAACAGTTGACCATTCATAAAAATTGATGGGTCATTTATATAGATTAAAAATAGTGAAGGACCAAGAACTGAAACCAACTTTACAATTAATGTTATTACTTCTCGATTGTGTGATTAAAAATGTTATATGGATAGAAAGCTGGGAGTATCTTCTAAAAAATTATTTAAATTTTTTTTTCTAAAAAAATAATAATATAAATGACGAATTGGCCTAAAGACAAAAACATATTGACGTTTAATTTTGAAGAAGTTGTCCATACTCAAAGTGGAGTTAAATGATATAGAAAAAAGAAAAGCACAAGGTTTTTCTTCACAATTTTTTATTAGAATAACTAGGCTAACCTAGAATAATTCATATTAATTCAATTCGACATGTTTCGAGTGTAGAAACACTCATCATCAGGAAAACAAAGTGAAAGGTACAATGTTGATGTTGTTAGCAATAGAGAAAATAATAGTGGGATTGGGCCGTAATGGAGCATTCAATGGTGTACAAGAGGTGTAAAAATTGAATAGTCAAAAGACCGACAATCAAGACATCAGCCTACTGGAAAGTCAAGGGTTAGTGCAAAGGCTCTGTCTTGGACAGAAAAATGAAGAAAGCAAAAGAAAAACTAGGGAGTTTTAACAGACTTTGTGAAAATCATTTATTAAGTAGTGAAAAATCTTAAGTTTTATTATTTTTCTAATTTGTCGTTTGCTAAGGCATTTCAAAAGAAATTATGAAAAATGAACAGCTGCTAATTATTCTAACAATGACTGCTTTGTAAAAAACCGTAAACAGTGGCTATTTGGTATCAAGAAATTGCATATTAGCAGCTAGATTTAGATTAGCGTTTTTACTATAGTATTTCGCAAGTAAGTACTATGGCAGTTAGTTCTTTATTATTTTTTAAAAGTATTTCGTAAAGTTAGGTTATTGGGAGATGAGAGATTGTTATTTATTTATGTTTTATTTGGTAGGGTACTCCAGAGCCCTCCCGCACCGGCCCCTACTGGGTGGCTACGTCACAATAATGTAAGGATTATGAATATGAATCATTGCATTGTATTGTAACAAAAACTTACTCCTATTAAATTATTTTATATATTATTTTTTTATTACAACGATTATTCATACCCGAAAATTGTCTTTCCTTTCCATGACACCATACTATTAATCCTATTCCGTGTCAAAATACTTTTGAAAGGACTTACGAAATTATAGGAATTAAAACTCTAGCCTTGCCGCATACCGTTAGTTAGCCTCTGCGGTGTAGGTATATTACAGGTGTCCAAAAACTAGTCTTATTAAGTTTAATTTGATAAGTGTTACGTGATTGTATCACTGTATAATGTTTAAGATAATTTTAGATGATTATTTGATAACTATAGTTCGGATTCCGACGTTTTTCTTTCTATAAACGGTTTTAGTAGCTAACTTGTTTTTAGGAAACCCATTTATTACGAAGTTTAACTCGGGATCTTATTAATATAATGATCGGATGTTAAATGTTACTAGTTTATTTAGTAATTTTATATTTCCTTTTCAAATTCCTAGGATATGAGTACATACAATGCAATAAAACTTCGCCATGTTCAGAGCAGTAGCGAACCTAGAAAATTCCTCGGATACCGAGAAGTATTTTTCATGTAGTACTACTTAATGATTGTTATTTTTTCTTAAATACTATAAAGCATAATGAAACCCATAAAAAAATAAACTACTAGTATAGAAGTATTCTTTCCCCGTGGATTGGTATAACTCTTTCTCTTCTCCAAGACTCTCACGTAAAAAAATATTTCCTTTTCAAAACCATCTCGTAGAGTTTTATCTAAAAACCGCTTTTCTATAAATAGTTCTGCTCCTTTCCTTAATTGATGTCTCTTAATCGTTTAGGCTGGTGTTACTTAGCACCTTTTTGAGTAGATTTTTAAAAAATTAGCTTTTTATCGGACAATTAGTCTAGTCCCTACTTCCAATGATTTTATGTCTTTGCTTCTTTAATTCTTATCTAAAGGACTTTAACGAGCTGAAAAATGATGGTATCCACTGAAAGGAAAAATAAAATATTGCTTTTTTTATGATTCGTGATTGTATGGTAGGAGAGAGGGGTAAGTATTACCCCTACCTCTGTCTGTAAATTGGCTCTTGCCCTTGACAACTTTTTGAGATAGTATTGGTATTGAAATTCAGACAGAACAGCTAGAAGACTCCGATCAGCGATGTGGTCTGCGCAACAAATACATTAAAACTAATAATACGGCGCGCGGCGATTGCCGATCGCTACGAACCCCCACCAACGTCTTGGTGGATTATAGGTTCTAACGGATACAATTCGTTTTTGAGGATGCTATTCTGCTTTCTTAATCGCCTTTACTGGGAACAAAATGCGTCGCATTGAGAAGATATAATTTATTTCTTAACAAAATTGCTGTATTAAAATTGTTCGTTATTTAACAAGAAGGTGCTGTTAATGGAACTGATTACTATCAATAAAAACACTGTTCTAGCAAATCTGGAATTGATTTAACACCAAAGCAATTTATTTAATATGAACTATGTCTTAGCAAACCTATTGTATTAGATCATTTTCCTCAGTGTGACCAAAGTTCAAGTGTGTTAAGATAATATCACTAGAAATGAAATATGACAATGGCTGCTATTACATTATTATTTGGTAAATACTATACGAAACCCTAAAAACCTGAAATTTTAACATTTACTTTTTCCAACCCGTTTTAGTTCTGCTGTCAATCATCGAAAATAGGAATACATTTCAAAACCGCAAAATACCTCGTAGAAAAAACATCCCTTTACTCGCCAATTAACTTTTGACATGATCCCGCACATCTGATAGACGGCTGTAAACGTTATAACCCTAAATTTGAGTTTTTGTTCAAATAACGTAAAAACTTAATTACCAAACTTGATAGCGTATCGCGTTTCATATTTCTAAGAAATCATTTTTTGATGTATTCAAATCTGACAAGTAAAAAGGTCTAAAATCGCGGTTATTGTAACATTCTGAGAATAATAGTAGTTTTATAAAAGAATGCCAGCATACCTACGTGTATATTAAATTGAATAAAAAAATGTTCCCAACTTTCGATTTTTAGGGGCTCCACAAAAATTGTTTGTTAAATATTTCGATGGATAGAGAATTTTCATTTAGACGATTTTATTACTACATTAATTAATTTTTTAAATGTAAACCGTTCATTAACTTACACTGTCTTTTATGCTTCTTTCCCGCTTTATATATTTATGGGGTTGAGTCGCATTTGGTCTTTTTCTCGTCATTTCGTTCTTTTATTCAAAGACTTGCGTCTAATTACTACCTTCAGCGCATTTATTCGATTGTTTCCTTTTGAGTTACCAGAGTAGGTTTTCGTTTTGTGCATGAATTTTTTAGGCTTAAATGATTACCGTCTATTTGTACTAAACTTTGTTTTTAAACAATATGGGTCCTATGCCTTTGAAGTTTTAATTTTGGAATTATTGTTAAATATGTACTACGAAGGATTTTGATTCCCGTAATAGAGCAAACCTTAAGAGCAAACAACTAGTGACGCCTTTGCCATTTTGTTTTATGAACAATATTTCGGTTTTACTTCGTCTTATCCAAAAATTGACCAAATACCACACAAATGATCTACACTGAGAAAAACAATCCAATTCAACAGGTTTGTTAAGACATAGTTCATATTGATAGCTAATTTTTTATTGACCCATATTATCAAACCCACTTTAGTATTATATCAATTCAATTACAGATTTGCTAGAACAGTATTTTTATTGGTAGTAATCAGTTCAATTAGCAGCACAGTCTTGTTGATTAATGAACTACTTCTAATACCGAAATTTTGTTAAGAAATAAATTGTATCTTCTCAATGCGACGCATTTTGTTCACAGTAAAGCGCTTCTTCTACAAATAAGAAAGCAGAACGGCGTCCCCAAAAACGAATTGTATCCGTTAGAACCTATAATCCACAAAACATCGGCGGGATATTTGTTGCGCAGGTCACATCGTTGTTCGTAGTCTTCTAGCTGTCCTGTCTGAATTTGATTTTTGTATGGTACCAATACCTGTTTCAATTCATTTATTTTTACTTTGTATATAAGTTATTTTAAAACCGACCAGAAAATATACACTTTCTGGACAATTTTTCGTCTAAAAAATAACCTTTTTCCGATCGCAAAACCGGAAAAGTGACGTTAGAGACTGGAAAATATTTTTCCGGTCCCTGTTTTTTGTTTTTCCAATCGCTCTTTGATAATACAAGCTACCTTGATATCGTTACTATGACAACAACATTTCGATGTATTGTCGAGTGACAGTTCGTTGATTTTTAATTTGTTGTTTATGTCAAACTTGTTTCGCGAGTTCGCAAATTTAACAATATGAATTCAGATTTTGAATTATCCGACACGGAAAATGAGATTTCAGAAGAAATTTTGGAAGCAGCAAGGAAAGCGACTTACGATATATTGCCAGTAAAATCAAAAGTCCGTTACGAGAAGTCATACGACGCATTTAAAAATAATATAAAATAATTTAATGTAGGTAAGTATATCGAAGTGTCGGTCTTAAAAAATATTGTACGTCACGCAACCGAAAATTAGTGTTTTCCAGGTCTCTCCAAGCTTCCAGGACTCGCCTACGGCTCGCCCTGGAAATGCTTGTCTCGACCTGAAAAGTACTACTTTCCGGTCTTGTAACGTAAATTACTATTTTTTTAACTTAGCATAGCAATAGAAGGTTCTTATTTTGCACAACCCATCATTAGAATCGGACTTTATAAGCTATGAACGAATTTTACCATCTTAGTAAATCATGTTGCATAATCGATAATCATTATGCAATGTTAAACGATAAGAACAATATCAAACTAGAAGCTATTTAAATTTTTGAGAACTGAACTGTATGCTTTAATAACCGTAGCAAGCAAATATTATTAAGTATTATTAATGTCAAGTTTCATTACAACTGCCAACTAATAGAGTATATAAAACCAGATTACACCCCTAATAAAACTAGATAATTACTGTGAGTATTCAGAGCAATAATGGCTATAGACCATTCTATGGGAGCATCAACTCATATTTCCTATTGGCTAAATTACCGTGATATTATCACTACCCAACGGTCTAGCAATTTTCGTTGTCTTACAGTAGAAAAGCGCGTTGCTGTCACATATAGTATTAAACAGTTGTGTAAAGAGTATGTGAATTCTTATGAGGAATTGAAAGCTTTTCTCAGTGTATAGTTTTACGTTAAAAAAGGTTGGATTTATAAAAAAATAAAAAGAAATATGTGCAAATTTTACAAAACTTCGTTTTTTTTAAACTTAAAATTGTACCCCAACACGATTATTTGGCTACCATACGAAATATTGTTAAGAAAATGAAGTGAATGCCCTTAAGTTTCCTCTACATTGCTAGCGTAGAGTAAAACAAGAAAATTTTTTACCCTCTTTTATTTTTTGACAAAAACATGTAAAAGTTATGTAAACCTGACATACCATACCTACGTGGACGCTTTTTCACCCCTATATATTATATGCATACATAAAAAGCAGAAAGGCCTCCTCGTAATGAATGCAGATTTATTTCCGAGGAAGGAAACAGAACAATTCGTCCGGTCAGTGGCTGATTTCCACTGGCTATTGCACACGCAGACGCGGACTTTTGCATTTTACTTACTTTAATAAATCTCGTGTGTTTTGAAATCACCTTTGAACTTCTGGATATCAAATACCGTAGACCCGCAGAGAGTAGTATGTAAATTGGTAAGGAAGTATTCCTAGGAAGCCACTTACCACCCATAAATATATATATTTAAAGGCAATTTATCACAAATATTCCCTCGGAACATATAAACACTTTTCTTGAAGATCTACACTGAGGAAAATGATTTAATACAACAGGTTTGCTTCAGTTTGCATAGTTTGTATCTATTGATAGCTTATTTTTTAATAACCTATATGAAATAAATTGCTAGTGTATTAAACCCGCTTTAGTGTTATATCAATTCCAGATTTGCTAGAACAGTGTTTTTATTGGTAGTAATCAGTTCCACTAGCAGCACAGTCTTGTTGAATAATGAACTACAGCAATTTTGTTAAGAAATAAAGCGTGTGTTCTCAATGCAACGCATTTAATTCCCAGTAAAGCGCTTTCTCTACAATAATTAAGAAAGCAGAACATCGTCCCCAATAATGAATTGTATCCGTTAGAACCTATAATCCACAAGACGTTTGTGGAAGGTCGTAGCGATCGGCAATCTAGTTTCAACGTATTTGTTGAGCAGGTCACATCGTTGATCGGAGTCTTCTAGCTGTTCTGTGCGTTGCTGTCACATATAGTATTAAACAGTTGTATAAAGAGTATGTGCATTCTTATAAGGAATAGACGGTTTTTTTTCAAAGTGTACGTCTAATAGTTGTCCCTCTTCAGAACAAATCCCCTTGGAAAAATAGATGTCCATAGAAACAGAAACTCCTATAACTTTTCCAGGGGGCTTGGAAAACGTGCTTTAGGCAAACAACTAGCTACAGGGTTAAAATTGACAAAACTTTTATTTAAAAATGTGTTCAAAACTGATTTTTTTTAATGCCCTGTCAAAGAATTTGTCGATAGTACATACAAATAACTCTATTTACATACGGGATACAAATTTGACCACCTTAAATTTTGCATACTCAAAATGCCCAGCTTTATAATTTTTCAATAGTATGTAGAATATTAGTCTTTTACTTTTTCTACCAACCTAAATACTCAAAGGTTTCTGCATTGGTACGTTTAGTATCAGTAAATCTCCATGAATAATATTACAAGAATAATTATGCTTTCTTTCATATTGTATGCTTATAGAGAGTTAATGGGGGAGGCCATTTTGTTCTAAGCTCCTTTGTATGCAAATTTTTTAGAAATGAAAGTACTGGTAATTAATGTAATTATTAATAAGGCAGGCGGAAAACCGATTCCCTATATTTATTATGTGAGATAAAAAAAATATTAGTTTCGGCAATATTTCAAGAGACTACAACTTATCCAGAATAATGAACTTGTTGGTTAAACCAAACGTTGAATCGTATGTCGTAAACTCTACCCTTCTGGTACAGTAACGCCTTTTGGTTTCCTACACTGAGAAAAATGTCTTCTATTCCTTATAAGAATGCACATACTCATTATACAACTGTTTAATACTATATGTGACAGCATCGTGCTTTCCTACTGTAAGACAACGATAATTGCTAGACCATTCTGTAGTGATAATATCACGGTAATTTAGCCAATATGAAATAGAAGTTATCGCTACTATAGAATGGTTTATAGCCATTATTGCTCTGAATACTAACAATAATTATCAAGTTCTATTGGGGGTGTATTATTATTGGTTAACTTGGATGGTAAAATTCGTCAATAGATTATAAAGTCCAATACTAATAATGGGTTGTGCGAAATAAAAATGTCCTATTGCTTTTTCTGACGTGCAAAGTCTTAAAATTCTTATATAAGTAAGTAAAAATAAATTAATTGAAACAGGTATTGGTATACAATCAATAAAATAAAAATTCAGACGGGCAGCTAGAAGACTCCGAACAACAATGCAACCTGCGCTATAAATACGTTAAAACTAATAATGCAGCGCGCAACGATTGCCGATCGCTACGAACCCCCACCAACGTCTTATGGATTATAGGTTCTAACAGATACAATTCGTTTTTGGGGACGCTGTTCTGCTTTCTTAATTGTAGTGAAAGCGCTTTACTGGAAACAAAATGCATCGTATTGAGATGATGCAATTGATTTCTTAAGAAAATTGCTGTATTAAAAGTAGTTCCATTATTCAACAAGACTGTGCTGCCAATGGAACCAAGGGCGGTCCTACGGGGGGGTACTGGGGGTAATTACCCCCCCAGAGACCAGGTTGAGGACGCAAAAACTAAAAATAATATGTCCAAAAAACTATAAATATTTATTATTTTTAAATAAAAAACAAAACCAATAAATTTGAAAAAACATTTTTTATATAAAAATATCAACATCTTAATATTATAAGATATATTCTATTATAGTCCGTCGATAAGTCGATATAATATCGCGAAAATGCTGGTAAACCGGACCGAAGAATGTCCGGTTTTCTAATGACTTAAAAAAAAATATTAAAAGCAGCGGCATCCAATGTAAAATATATTAAAAAACAATTGTATTTTTTTTTAGCTTTATTTTCATGTTCTGATTTCTTTATTATACATAATTATACATTCAAGTTTTGTTTTATTTTAGTGTTTTGACTTACATACATTAAAATATTAAAACATACTAATGTTACAATATTAAAACATACTGTTTACGAGGGGGCTCGCCCCCCCCCCTGATATGTATAGTACAATTTTATTGTATAAACAAAGTTCATCTGTCACGGATAATGCCCTCGAAGCTTTTGAAACTTGTTTATTTTGTCGCCCTTTCAAAATTCTTTTAAATTAAAAGAGTGTTTTAAAGTCTGGTATATCGCCGCAGATTAGGCTTTACGGTTATTTTACCCAAAAAAGGGCGTGGTACCCAAAATTTTTTCGCCTGCGGTGCAAAAGAGCGCCTTCGGCGCATGAAAGATTGCGCCTCCAGCGCAAATCCTTAAAAGTACCCCCCCGAGAAAGACGTTCCAGGACCGCCGTTGAATGGAACTGATAACTACCAATAAAAACACTGTTCTAGCAAATCTGGAATTGATATATATAACACTACAGCGGTTTTGATACACTAGCAATTTATTTAATATGAGTTAATACAAAATAAGTTATGAATACAAACTATGTCTTAGCAAACCTGTTGTATTACTGATCATATTCCTCAGTGTAGGACGATATCCATTAGCTCTTCAACTGAAGATTTTTTATGGCGGACAGCCACCTCATTGTATGGAATGTTGTTAGTAATTGTACATTCCAGTAATCGCTTGTTACTCTTTTGAAGAAAAAGTCGAGGGCTGCGTCTGAAGATTCCAAATGATTTTCAAAATATTCTCATGCGCATAGATTTCCAGTTAGCTTTAGCAATAGAAATATATTTACTACAATTAATTACCTAAACTTATGAATGTCATTCCGATAACAAATTATTAATCAAATGTAATCTTTCTGAATAAATTAGATACGTCTTGATATAAATAGTTACGAACTACTTCGGACAAAGAAGTTTTTAGAATTACTTTCGTAGAGGTAACGTGTCTCTATCCATCAACCTATAAATACACCCTGCTGTGCCTTAGAACCTTGGTCATATAGTTATTTTGAATAAACGGTTTTCGGCCGCATACTTAGAACTAGGATTAAAAAAATAATTTGTTACTTATTTTAATTTTTATTATTTATTTAGGAATGCAAGAAAATATATACTCATTCTTGACGACAATGTGTAAGTTTACAACGCACATTGGAATAATTAGGAGTATCTTCTGTGGGGGGAGAAGGGGGGGAATCATGTTAACGTGTGCACTGGGATTTACTAAGATAAAAGTAGTCCTCATTCTAGTCCCAGCTACCTCTCGTCCCTTTAAAATCATTTTAGTATGTTTTGGGCAAGTAATTGTAGTAATTGATGAGCCCAATATCTATTACAACTTCTGTTTTGAAGCAGGGGGGCCGAAAACATGGTGGTCGAATATAGCAATTTCTTCCTTTTATGTAAAAAAAAGTACCCTAATGAGCGGTATTTTGCAGACAATGGTCAATTAAAAAGCGGTAGTGTTACAAAAAAAGTAAGATAAATGTTAACTTTAATAACAAATTACTATTACCTCTCTAAATAAAATACTCCTTCAATTGCTTGTTTCCCGGCTTGTTATTAAAATAAATATTGTTCACCTCCAAAAATACATCCCTCTCCTCGATTGTGATTGGTTATAATTATCCTAGCGAGCTAAAGGCAGCAATTTAATTTTGTGACAAATTCTGGTTCGTGATTACTCGAATATGGACGAATTGTTCATGAATAATAAAATGCGAAAATTCACTAGTTACGTGACTCTATCGCATTTTGTCAAACGGACGTATAATTGAGGTTTTCCTTAAAATAAACGGAAAAACTTAAGGGAGTTTTTCCATTGAAAATGTCTTACATTTGTGTAGGTTATAATATCAAAAAAATTTAAAATAATAAAAAAAATTTCAAACTTCAAACAGGTTATAATATGTTTCCTTTTTAGTACATTATTTTAACCTTTGACCATCTAGTTTACTTATCTTTTTAACATATCTAATTCGTTCGCCATCACTTACTATATACGATAACAAAGCCATATTTATCATATTTCTCTAGACGTGATTTCCCTTCGTTTATGTTTAATTCAGCGAATGAAATAGTAAAATGTAAATCTGGCTACTCCAATTCTCATGGTGTAAATTTCTAATTTGATCTATCTATTGTTAAAGATTTGCCTTAACAACCTCCCAAGCATTTTTTGTTATTGTTAAGTGGGTTTCAAAAGTTGATTTAAATACAGATGGCGAATTTGTTACGTCAACTTAAGAGCAAATAGTACACTGAGAATTCCTTATAAGAATGCACATACTCTTTATACCACTGTTTAATACCATATGTGGCAGCAACGCGCTTTCCTACTGTAAGACAACGAAAATTGCTAGACCGTTGTGTTGTGATAATATCACGGTAATTTAGCTAATAAGAAATAGGAGTTCATGCTACCATAGAAGTGGTTTATAGCCATTATTGCTTGGAACACTCACAGTAATTATCAAGTTCTATTATTAGAGGTGTACCTAATCTGGTTTTATATAATGTATTAGTTCCGACTGGCAGTTGTAATGAAACTTGACATTAATCATAAAAATATTGCTTGCTACGGTTAATAAAGCATATACTTACCACTAAACTCAGTACTGTAGTTCTCAAAAATTTAAATAGCTTCTAGTGTGATATTGTCGTTTAACATTGCATATTCTGATTATCTACTATGCAAAATGGTTTACTGAGATGGTAAAATTCGTCCATAGCTTATAAAGTCGAATACTAGTGATGGGTTGTGCGAAATAAGAACATTCTATAGCTCTAACAGACATGCGAAGTTTTAATAAACCTATACAGGGTGTCCCGAAATTAGCTGACAATATTTTAAGGGGATAAAGTATCTTCAAAAACGCTTCGCTATGGGGCTAGAGCCCGCCGAATTGGAGCTATGACAAGCAGTTTTTTTACAATATCTCAGAAACCGATTAGTGTATTAAAACAAAATTTGATACATGTTTTACCCATAGCTAGACGCAATAAATACTTTAATTAGCTTATCTGTATTTCTTCCAGTGGCGTCCCACTGGGTAGGTAGTTGGAAGAATATTGCCCTAAGTTTTTTATTTGTTGGATTTTTTAACTTTAGGTGAAATTTTTAGAAGCCTTAAAGTCTTTTGTTGAAAAAAGGTACTCTTGTTTCATTGCGGTAGGATTCTCCATTTTCCAGTAAAATCGATTTTAAAATTTTCGGTTTTTTGAAATCCGGTAAAAAGGCTAAGGTTTTTTTTTTGCATATCTCAGCAAACACTTAATATTAAAACAGGAAATTTATTAGAATTTCTACTAGCGACAAGTAATAATAATACATAATCAACTTGGGGATTTATTAGATAATGTGCCACTGGATTTACGTTTAGGGCACTTCCTTCAAGATGATGGGGCACTACCTCACTACGGACGTCAAGTGAGGAATTGGCTTGAAGAAAATTACCAGGTGGATTGGTAGGCCTGGCCACCAAGATCACTTGATTTAAATCCTCTTGATTATTATTTTTGGGGACACATGACTGGTACTTCCTTAAGAATTATTTTCCCGTGCCAATCAAATTTGATTTGCAATTTGTTATTCTTTTTTGTTTTATTTTAAAACTCTCTTAAAATCTCCAGGAAAATAAATATTAAAAAAACAAAGGAATCTAAAAATATATTTAATTTAAAAACGTTACATTCTGTCAAATTACAATAATAGAAGGTTTTATTAACAAAAAATTTAAAATTAAAAAAAAATTACATTAAAACTATGAAATAAAAAAAAATAATAGTAATATTTATTTAAGGCTCCACCCCGTGCGACGTCACAGGAAAATAATTTTAAAGTAACATCCTTTAATACATATGCTTTGTCGCTAGTAGAACTTCTAATTTTCATGTTTTAATATTAAGTGTTTGCTGAGATATGCAAAAAACCTTAGCCTTTTCACCAGATTTCAAAAAACCGAAAATTTTAAAATCGATTTTACTGGAAAATGGTGCATCCTACCTCAATGAAACAAGATTACCTTTTTTCAACAAAATACTTTAAGGCTTCTAAAAATTGCACCTGAAGTTAGAAAATCCTAAAAATAAAAAACTTAGAGCAATATTCTCTTAACTACCTACCCAGTGGGACGCCACTGGAAGAAATAAAGTTAGGCTAACTAAAATGTTTATTGCGTCTTGTCATGGGTAAAACATGTATCAAATTTTGTTTTGATACCCCAATCGGTTTTTGAGATATTGTGAAAAAACTGCTTATCATGGCTCCGACTCGGGGGGCTCTAGCCCCATAACGAAGCGTTTTTGAAGGTATATTAATGGAGGGTATTAGTCTTATTTTTGGATGTACTTTATCTCTTTAAAATATTGTCAGCTAATTTCGGGACACCCTGTATACAAAATAAAAATAAATTTATTGAAACAGGTATTGGTACGATCAATAAAATTCAAATTCATACAGGACAACTAGAAGACCCCGGGCAACGATGTGACCTGCGCAACAAATACGTTAAAACTAATACTACGGCGCGCGGCGATTGCCGATCGTTACGAACTCCCACCAACTTCTTGGTGGATTATAGGTTCTAACGGATACAATTCGTTTTTGGGGACGCTGTTCTGCTTTCTTAATTGTCAATGCTTTATATATATTATATCGATCTCAACTTATTATATTCTCATCTAAAAACCAAAGAAAAATGGGTTATCGATTTTATTTCTTTAGGTTGATTATTACTAACCGAATTTTAAAGATTGTTCAGTCGTTAATACTTATAAAAAATTGATATCTATACAAAGTCTTGACTAAAATACTAGCTCATTAAACTCTTTAATCAAGGTTCAAATGACTGATATTTGATGAATTAGTTCCAACCACAACTATTTCTCGGAAAATGTTTAAAATAAAGATCTCCAAACAACTGTAATTACACTTTTCAAGTCGTAACTAGGTAATGACTTTAAATTTGACGCCATTATGCCTATGCAAGCTAGAAATTACACATCAATTGCATAAATATTAAAATAATTACCAAAGTCATTATGCACAGCCAATCTGCATGTAGAGGCGATCATTAAGCATGGTCGACTGGTCGATTTGTTTGTAATTAAATGAAAAACCTATATCGTGACTATTCGGTTCGACTTTCAAACTGTACATGTCATCAAATGTCATTAGCATAAAATTGTTTTATTAATAAGGAAATAATGTTAATTTGTATTATTACACTTTATATTTAAATAATTTCCTGAAAGTTCCCAAGTAAGAATATGAAACCTAAAACCTTTGTCAATAATACCATCTCAAAACTTTAAAATCGCGAAGTAAAAACTAATACAGAAACGAAACAGGAGCAAGCATTTCGTACAATACCTTATGTCAATGGGATTTCTGAAAAGATTAGAAGGATAACCAAAACTATAATATCAAAACTGCCTACAAATCCGGAAATACGTTTAGAAGCTTTCTTACAAAAGTACCCCCCCGTAATGAAAAAGCGAGAAAATTGTATCTATTAAATCCCTTGCGAGTGTGGCGAATCGAACATTGGAGAAACTTCCCGTACGAGTTAAAGAAAATCTAAAACATACTCAAAGAGGTGAAACTTCGAGATCAGGTATAGCGGAACCTGTATGGACCAACCAACCTAACATACAGTGGTCAGAAGCCAAGATTGTGGACACGGAACAGCACTGGAGAAAACGAAAATTCAAAGAAGCAGCTTTCATGAATCAAAATACCCATATATTTAGTAAACCAAGTATAGATATCCCCAATATCTGGAAGCATCTTCTTGTCCACAACCAGCAGCTCAAACTTTACACTCCAATAAGCACGAGGGCGGAATTATCAAGCTTCATTGCACATGGATAGTATTTAAGACAGCTTTAGAATTATAATTTAGTTTACACTTGAAAACGGTTAGAGATACTAACGAACCGAAACGTTGTGTTAAGTAACAAAATAAAGACAATGGGAGTCCGACAAGGTAATTTTTTTGAAGCCAATTAAAAGTTAGTCAGTTAGTGGGCCTTCTCTTTTTTTGCATAAACGCAAGACAGCGCAATAAGTTGTTTAGTAGTTTCGTCCAAAAAGTTCGTTTTTAAAAATTAACCCTAACGAGAAATAAATCATTTTGAAAAAAATTATTTTATTTGGCTTTAAAGTAACTAACTGGAGGAAATTTATGAGTTTCTCGTATTATCCCAATACAGTACAATAAGTTAAGTAGTTTTGGCCATATAGTTCATTTTAAAAAATAAGCCTATAGCAAGTAAATAAAAATTTAAAAAAAAAATATTTTATGTCTCTTTAAAGCCACTAAATGAATTAAATTTGTGCTTTTTTTGCATAAACTCAAAACAGCGCAATAAGTTTAGTGGTTTCGTCCAAAAAGTTCGTTTTTTTTTGAAAAAATTAATTTTATTTGGTCTTCAAAAAAGTCTGATGTACCGGGTGGTCAAATAAGCGAGGACGTCGGCTTTATCTCGGAAACCATTAATCGTACAACTTTTGGAAAGATTTTTTTATGAGTAAAGTGGTCAAGAGAAATTGCTGGAAATTACTTTTAAGTTCCTCATTTCGCCGCAAGGGGGCACAATTAAAAATTGTTTTTTTTTAATTCTAAATTTCTCCAAAAATTCCCATATTAAGGTATAACTCTGATTACATCATCGGAAAGCTTAGACAATTCTGCATCATTTTGGTTTAAGGCTCATTGGCGTACCGACCTTGATAAGAGTGGGAGAAGCTATTGAAAGTGTAAACATTAAAATCGCTGTAATTTCTAATTATCCGATTTTACTGAATTTATGCTTGTTTGGAAGGGGAAAATAAGCATCTTCAATTGCTGTATCCAACAGTACACGATAGTGTTTAATAAAATTGCTGGAGGGCGCAATTCGTAATAATAACAGTTTTTTCGATTTTATCCCGAAAATTCAAATCATACGGTATAATTATGACATCATAATCGAAAAGTAGATGAAATTTGCAAGAAAATATGTGAAGACCGCAGTTCAATATCTTTGTTCGTTTCAGAATTATTGCCAAAACAATAATTTTTAATACAAATTGCGCCCTCTAGCAATTTTATTAAACACTATCGTGTACTGTTGGATACGGCAATTGAAGATCCTTATTTTCCCCTTCCAAACAAGCTTAAATTTAGTTTAATCGAATAAGTCGTTTAGAAGTTACAGCGATTTTAATGTTTACACTTTCAATAGCTTCTCCCACTCTTATCAAGGTCGGTACGCCAATGAGCCTTAAACCAAAATGACGCAGAATTATCTAAGCTTCCCAATGATCAATGAGAGATGATGAATCAGAGTTATATCTTAATATGGGATTTTTCGGAGAAATTTAGAATTTAAAAAAACAATTTTTAATTGTGCCCCCTTGCGGCGAAATGAGGAACTTAAAAGTAATTTCCAGCAATTTCTCTTGACCACTTTACTTATAAAAAAATCTTTCCGAAAGTTGTACGATTAATGGTTTCCGAGATAAAGCCGACGTCCTCGCTTATTTGACCACCCGGTAACAATGAGCAGGGTAGCCCATATTTGAGGGTAGCCAAATTTACATGGGAATTCACATTTTCGGTCTGGCGATGGCGGTACATACAATTATACAATATGAATTTTCATATATAGTAATTTTTTACCGGTAGGTATCCCAAACTAAAATTTTTAATAAAGAAATCTTCACAATAGTTTGACATCCATCAAAATTACCTTAACGATCTGAATATCTGAAAACCCAAAGGCCATCGAGTCTTATTTTGATGAAATATTATATGACATAATTCCTCATAAATTCAAGCCATTGCACGGCCACTCCTTAAATCGTAAGTGATAAATTTCAATCAAACGGATTGAATCAATCAATGAAAACTAATTCGAAATGATTGATAAACAAACATAAATTTACATATTTCACGCATTTGGAATCAAGAGCCAATTTTACTGATTAGTTATGCTGGTTTGTATGAAGTATTAAAAGTGTCGGGTATTCAATGGATCTTACAAATGGAGGCTACGTTCTCGATTTTATTCCCTGGGCGACTTCGTAATGCCTACAAGGATTATTCCTGTCTTCTATTGCATCTATCGATTATTCTATATTTATTATCGCCTATTTAGAAATTGATATTTATTTCAGAAAAAGAAAAGCACGAAGTCTTTCTCCACAATATTTATTAATCGAAAAATTAGGCGAACCTAGGATCACATCGACGACATGTTTCTAGTGTAGAAACACTCATCATCAGGAAAACAAAGTGAAAAGTAAAATGCTGATGTTTTTATCAAAAGAGAAAATAAAGGTGAGAATGAGCCATAATGGAGCTTTTATTGATGTACAAGAGGTGTAAAATTGAATAGTCAGAAGATCGACAATCAAGACTCCAGCATACTGAAGAGTCGAGGGTTAAGTGCAGAAGCACGCTGTGCCCTGCAGAAAATTAGGGTAGTAAAAATTAGGGAATTTTGAAAAACTTATCTGTAAAAATTATTATTAAATTACTGAAACATCTTGAGTTTTATTAAGCCTAGTCAGAAACATGTGAAAGTGTTGGAGTGAGATGTAAAGAAAAAGAAAAAAGTTGTTTTTTAGGGGTATGTCTATAGATTGAAGAAATATGGTTGTATTTTTGAAGGCTAGTCGAAAATCTTATACAATTATTTTGTAATATTTGTAACTTTTATTTGTTTTTATAATTTATACTTTTATGATATATAACATCACCGTTATCTAAACCAGTTAAAATAATAGAATTTACAAGCCTTAATTTTGTATCATCACAGTGTTTAAGTACAATTTAAAATAATATAAAATTTTAAGTTTATAATAAACATTTTGTTTTTTATATGAGCTTCAAATGTCAAATATTGATCAAAAATGATACCAATATTTCTAGTGGATATTACCAACGGTATCGCATAATTATTACACTAATAATAATTTTGAAATCAGTATTGATTATTATTTTTGAATGAATAGATTTTGGACCGATTAAAAGAAACTTTTTTTGCTTTCATTAATAGGTAGGACTGTAATTTCGAGTTTGCCAAAACGGTATAAATAACTCAGAGATTTATCATTACAATTTGATAATATTATACTACTAACGTTTTAAAAAAATATTTTGTAAATGTTGTTTAAATACGAAATACCGATTATTCAATATTAAATTTGGAACGTAGTCAGTGGTCATTTTTACAATCTCCATTACCAGCGTTTGATGTTCATTACTTTAATATATCTTTGGGTATTGTAACCTCCGCATTCATACCTATTTTGTTTGGTATAAAATCAATTTAATCCACAAGTACACAATACTGGCGAATACTTTATCTTTGGATATTATGGTCGTAGTTTTCTATTTTGATATATCGACGATTTGCTGTTGATTAACGACACAGGAAGTTGTAACAAACGATTCCTGTATTAATAAAAGGATCTTTATCTTAAATGTAATGTGGTTTTTGCTGACATGATTTGTAGATATTTAATATAATATATTTGTCATACCGTGCGAGCAAAAATTATTTGCATCAAAGAAGGCATTGCATCTAAGGACGTAATGCTTAGCCGTAGAGCTTAATACCTATTGGGTGTCAGTAACTACCTGAATTAATAATCAATCAGTTATTCCGTCATCTTTGACAGTCGTTACAGTAATTTGATTCATCGCTAATTTTTCCAATTTCTTGAACAATTCCCACAATGGGCTTTACGGAACAGCACAAAACATTCATGGTTGAAGCGTATTTTCGAAACAGGGTTAGAGTAAATGGTGAGTGGCAATACAATCCGGGTTTGTACATGGACGATTTTCACGAACATTTTCCTAACATTGCTTTTATTGCTGGGGATTTTTATCATTGCCTGAAAAGAACCGTGGCTGTGTTTAGGGAAACAGGTTCTATATAACACAAAAAAGGAGCAGGAATACCATCTGTAAGAACAGAAGAACTTGTTGCACACGTTCGTGAAATAATGCAAAATACGCCAACAAATTGTATAAGACCCCTGTCCCAAGAAGTGGGAAGATCTTATGGAACACGCAGGACTATTCTTAAGAAGCAGCTAAATTTATTTCCTTATAAAGTGCAAGTATTCCAAGAAATACAAGCCGCAGATTTTGAAAGACGCAGGAATTACTCTCAATGGTTTACCCAAAATTTATTGGAAATAAATGATTTATTAGACCTTACATTTTTTTCGGATGAAGCCTGGTTCCACCTTGTTAATTTTGTAAACAACAAAAATAAATTTGTATTTGTCTACTTATTTTATTACTCATTAGTTTGGCATATCATGTCATAATATGAATTTGACAAAATTTTAACCTAGATTTGGTTAGATATATCGTCCCCATATCATTGTGATCTAAACCAAGCCCTACGTTTTTTAATCCAAGCCCTCTTTGATGCAAATAATTTTTCCTCGCACGGTACCATAAGAAAGTAAGTATTTGAAAAAAACTGTCGAGTTTTCATTTTTTCATTGATAATACGTCCCCTGAATCCTGGGGATTTTTCAATCACTTTTGATTGGAGATTTTTTTTGGCTGGTTACCCTTCCCCTCCTGCCTGATATTGGCTTTAAGGGCGACCATGATTAAAGGCTGCTAACGGACATACAGCCCCGTATACCAAAAATAGGCCCTGGGTAAAAACATATTGGTTTACTTTGTTTCTCTGTAAGTTATTATAAAATAAAGAAATTTTGATAAACTCTTTCCTTAATAGAAATCTATAATTAAAATTCTACATACAAAATCAGAAACATGAACCACAAATGCAAAAGAACCCGAAGGAAACCACAATTACAAAATTTTAACAAAATTACAGTAATTATTTGCCGGTCTCAAAAACGAATTCGGATATGCATAAAACCATAATATACCTAAAACACACCTCTATAATTATTTTATATCTATTTCTCAAGCTTGGTAACCCAACTACTTTGTTTAGTCTTCCATGCATATTAATTTGGTAAAATTATTTGTTTCGCCCTCATAATTTAGGCAAAAGTTTGAACCGTTTTGTCTATTTGAATTTTGTAAGGAAATAACTTTGTGAAAGTTCAATAAACCTAAATATTGACTTAGACTTAGAGAGTCATGGTTTTCAGATTTCTTTTTTCACTGTTATCAGGATGATGAAATAGGGAATATTGAGAGATCTACACAGGTCGCTAAAAAATACATTGATCAGTCTATAACAAACAAGACAGCTACAGCAAATACTATTGCTAAACAGATATAATAATAATAATAATAATAATAATAATAATAATAATAATAATAATAATAATAATAATGATAATAATAATAATAAACGTCTTTTATTATGATAAACAAAGAAAACAATTACAAGGACTAATAATAATAGGCAGACAAGCAAAAGCAAGGCGCAGTCTAGCCACAAAGGCTACTCTACTGAACCCCACACTCCACACTGATTGCTAAAATAATAATCAAAAAAATATATAAAGAATTATGAATGTACAGATATTATATAAATATCATAGAAAGGAGAAATTAAAAAAAATTGGTTCAAATAGTTAACATTCTAGAAAAAAGAAAAATACGCTACATTCTAACCTGATGGAGAAGACGAAAATTACATGATTCGAAGAATGACCTGCAAAACATTCATAAAAATAATAATTTAATAAAAATAATTAACGAAGTTGTTCATTCTCAAAACTGAGTAGATATTTTTTATATTGCAATTTAAATTTGTTACTATCAAGGAAAACCAGTTCATTAGGTAAGGAGTTGTACAATTTAACAGAGTTGTACGTAAATGATCTCTGAAACATGACACTCTGATGCTGAGGCACCTTCAACCTATTAGGAAATCTCATATCACGAGAATGTATATTTTTACGAAATACAAACCTACTTTTTAAAGAATGAGGCATAGTCGGATTATTTAGAGTTTTAACAAAAAACCTCCCCAAATGTAAGGTTCTACGGTTGCTCATTACTAGCCACTTGAGATTTTTAAACGTATGAGAAATATGATCAAATTTTCGTCCAATAATAAGGCGTGAGCATGTATTCTGTACCCTTTGTATGTTTTACGTAATTTAAAATTTAGGATATGACGGTTGTTGTATAATAAGCTTAAAGACTCGGGAGAAAAACATGGATGTCACAAAAAATTTATTTTGAAAAAAATTAATTTTAAAGTTTAATTTATTAAGAAGTACTAAATTTAAAAATGCAACAAAAATAAAATATGGTAGAAAAACATTATAATAAGTAAAAATATTATTGACTAAGCATGTAAGTATCATAGTTCTTATGAAATAAAAAAAAAATCTATCTAACGACATTTTTAACGGAGAAAACAATGAATGTCCATTATTTAGGTGTCCTCTTTTTCGTTACCTAGAAGTAAAGTAGATACGTATAATGATGAGTTACAGTGTACAATAACTAAGAACTATACAACTAAACAATTCTAACTTCTTTACAACACTAAAGCGACCACGTGCAACAACAGAGACCGCGGCATCGCGTTCGGATGAGTGGACATTCATTGTTTCGACCGTTTACGCGTGGACATCCACGGTTTTCTTCCGACATAGCATATCTAAAAGGCTTAATAACTCGACACATTCATCGTTTTCTCCCTTTATTAATACGACAGTTGATAGTATTTGCCAAGACCCACAAGATGGCGTGTTTAACTTAATTTCGAAAGTTTTGTGACATTCATGGTTTTTTCCCAATACCCTTCATATATGACTTTTAAATTAGCTTCTTGACATACTCCCTAAACCTTAGTTCAGTATCCAGGATTATACCCAGATTTTTAGCTGTTTTAACTATGGGGAGCCTAACACCATCAATAACTATATTGATATTATCATTCAAAAAGTTAATACATATATAGTAATGAAACATCTTCTTCCTTTACAGCAACCGAAATTCCAAATATTTGTATGAAAAACTCTTCCGAAATTAATGATAGTTTACGACCGATTCAGTTTATTAATTATTGTACTATTACTATTATTGACAAATAATTATTTAAAAATATCAAAGTAATAAATTATAAAGTGGAGTATACTACTCGCAATAATGGCTATTATTTCCTTAAAATATTACTCCATCGCCGTAAATATTCCTTGGGAATGTTAGCTATTATTGACTTATGGTATAACCTACTATTGTTAGTGTCAACCTCAAAAAAACATCGGCCAACTTTTTAATTGTTATGTCATGTCATAAAAGAAAAGTTTTAATATTCCTTTATAATAATTGAAAATAAATTATAGGTCTAAAATAAATAAGGGAGCCAATAATTGACAACATTTATGCATGTGACTTCCTAGGTTGCACCAGCTTACGCATCACCCTGTATACAAATTGCATTAAACCAGTACAACTGCGCGAACGCCATCGCCAACCGCAGCAACGGAAAAAATTATATTTTTAGTAATTTCTAGTTAGTAACCTAATTAAAAAATGTATTATTATGAAAATTTAAAGCGACATTGCAGTAAAATTGCAGAATCTAATCAGTCATAAAAAGTCATTATGAAGGAGACTTTTTGCAAACGCGCTACCGATTCTTAAAACGTAAAAAACTAGAAAAGGACCTGTTTCTAAAATAGGATTTTTCTCCTTCTAAAGAAATATATTTAATTTACCGAATTCAAAAAATACATTTACAAAATTGCATCATTTCGTGGATTTTTGAATTTCTCAAGGCGATTTCCAAAAAGTCCCTACCAACTTTATCACCAGCACGCAATTTTCCTATTAATATTAATGGTATTTTGAATGACTAATGCTGAAATGTTTTAATGCAACAATTGTTACACGAAAATTTATTTTTACATGATTTGCGTGAATTAACCTGGTCTATGAATATTTATGATTTGTTGAAGATCAATAAACAAAGGACATAAAAATGTTTTAGATCATAAAATTCTATTATAAACTCCCGGAAATTACATACCGGCAACCTGCATTTTTGGCTAAGTAAGATCCTTTACTGAGAAAATATTAGTATGAAAAATAACGGCCCCAATTATTGAAAAGAGTGTTAAAAACTTAGGACAAGGATCTCACATTGTTTTGCCCGGTGTATTATTACTTTAGACATACAGACATACTTACATAAACATACCCTTTTGACATCTTCTTTTTAGAAGTGTTTTTTTTCTTTTTTCTCCGTTTATTTGGTTGTTTTAGACCCTTTTAATTGACTCTATGTTTTAACTTATTTCTATTTTCCTTCACATTATGTCATTTCGACACACCAATTTTTAATTCCATAAAGCCACATTGAGGTTTTATACCACTTATCATTTTCTCTTCTGCTTAAACCATCAGCAATACATTTTTCTGTCTCCTGATGATGAACGTTTCTACGTTCGAAATATGTTGAGATATCTGAACAAATTTTCGTTCTATTAAATTTTGTGGAGGAAGACTTTAGTTTTTGTCTTTCCTTTTCATAAGTGAATTGTGTTTGTGCTTGACTATAGTACCAGAAGTTGAATGATTTTATGTTGCCCAAATAGGGGTAAAGTACCGGGTACTTCGAAATTTCAGTAGGCATGGAATAGTGATAGTTCATGATATGTAATTTTATTTTATTATGACCAATTTAAACACATTTAATGCCTAGGCCACACAAACAAGACACATACAAAATTAAAGGCCATAATTATCTTTTATTTTGCTGATCTAAAGGTATATTTTGTCTATGAATATTACCCATGATTCCTTCATTGGGTGTTGAAATTATTAAATTTTTTCTGATTCGTTGTTTTCGAATTTTCTAGTACCCCCTCGTAGGATTCAAGCAAATCAAATAAATGAGTGCCATTAAACCTTTAAAAGCTACTGAAAGGAATGAAGTCGAACACTGAACATGCCGGGAATTCAAGCTCATGCTTCTTCAGGCTTCTTTTCGAGAGCCTCCATTAATTTGAAAAGGAATTTTAACTAAAATTAATATCGCTGTTTGCAAGTATTCAAAGTGGTGGTCCCAGGGAATAAATATTAATTCGCAAGATAAGGATACAGGAAAATATACATACGATCGGTTTCTTTGAAGGCATTCTTGGTGAAATCGTTGTGCTAATATGATACAAATTTCAGTTTATGGGTGGTACAACGCGGTTTTTTTTCTATCGATTCTCTGTTATATTGGATATGTTTTTTGATGAATAAAATAGCTGAAAAGGCGAACGATAGATTAATGCCTGCCCCAAAAAAATTAAAATTTTATCGATCCGAATTTAAGATAGCAACAGTTAAAAACCTAGGAGGGGGGGGATTAGGGGGTTTAAACAACCTCCCGAAATAGCAACGAACGGTGCAGAAACTTCGCACTCCACGCGAAAATTAACAAAAACACAATAACATGTTAGAACTTATTGTTATTACACAAAATATATTTTATTTTTTAACTTTTTATTAATTTATTTCTATTTGGCTCTGGATACACGGGTTTTAAAACCAAATTTGTACTATAAACTTCTTTTTCGATTAAAATTAAATTACATTTTATTGATAGCAAGCCACAAAAAAACTTCAACAACATAGATATTTATGAAATACCAGTGTTTTCAACAATTAAATTTATTTAAGGGGCAACACTAGTGACGCCTTCGCCATTTTGTTTCTCGTTTTCTTAAAAAAGTGGCCGGTTATTCGTTTTTAGGTAGCAATAACCTACAGTTCTTTGCTTTATGTAGCTATACAGGGTGAGTTTTTTAAAGTGTTACAAGGCGATATTTCGAAAACGGTTCAAAATATTTTCTTGAAATTTAAGTGAGGGAATGGGGATATGGGGGGACATATTTAAACATATTTTTGACGTCTACCTCCTTCCCCATTTTGAGGGGTGGGGGGTAACTTTGGAATTTTAAATGAGACAATGTACTTTTTTTTGGTAAATACGAACCTACTTTGATTTGCTCTCCTTGTTACGAAATTTTTTAAAAAACCAATTACCCCAATTATTAAATCAAAACATAAGTTCTGACATGTGGTTTCAATAGGACGAAGCTCCACCGCATTATGTGATACAGGCCCGTAATGAGTCGAACGAATTGTTTGAAAACAGGTGGATAAATCGAGCTGGTTCGGTAAACGGCCTGCTAGGTCCCCGGATTTGACCCCCCTTGACTTTTTCCTTTATTTATTTTATGAAAGATAAAGTGACGGCGGCTACACCTACAACTTTAGATTATATGAAATATACAACGAATCCGCGTTGCATGCTTATTAGTGAGACTTAAAATGTTGAAATTAAGTAGTAAAGTATATTTTGTGTTTTATAACCTAATAAACCATAATTTCGTAACCAGGGGAGCAAATCAAAACATTTTTTGTATACGTACGTAGTTTTTTACGTAGGTTCGTATTTACCAAAAGAAAGTACATTTTCTCATTTAAAATTCCAAAGTTACCCCCCACCCCTCAAAATGGGGAAGGGGGGTAGACGTCAAAATATGTTTAAATATTTTCCCCCATAATCCCATTCCCTCACTAAAGTGTCAAGAAAATATTTTGAACCGTTTTCGAGATATCGCCTTGTAACACTTTAAAAAACTCACCCTGTATATTCTGTGATAGGAGAGACAAATTGCACCACAATGCATTAATTATTTTTAAAATTTAGAGTGAGTTATTCAATTACGTAAAAAAGTGGTATATGTTAATCACATTAATATAAGAGAATACTAATTCTATTAACAAAAGACAGACCTCCATCGGACGAAATGTAATCGACCAAGAAATCTTAGTATTTATTTACCCGACGAAGAGATAAGATTAATAAAAACCGAACCATAAAATTATATAATAAGTGATATTAATGCAAGAATATATCTTAGGGAGTTTTCGGAGCTACCTTTGGGTACCTTATTAACAGTCTGTATTTTATTTTAACATGCTTTAAAACGAAATTATAGAAAATGTGCTAACCAGGTGATGGATCTAATTGGTCATGTTTTTAAAACAACTAAACGTCAGTGATCTAAGGCAGCCTCGAAGGCCTAGCCCCCTCTTTTGTAAGTGTGCGTTTTTGAAACGTCGCCTACCGTATTAAAAGCGAATAATTGGGGCATATCGTATGTAACTGTTTTTTTATATTGGAATACACAGGGATCCAAGCACAATGGATACCCTGGAGCGGGTAGACCTCGACGGCCGTTTCGTCCTTGTTAGGACTCTACGGGCAGCCATAACCCAGGCAATCCCAACAATAGCGGTAAGATGTATTAAAAGCCTTTTACAGAAGTAAAGCGGCCATCAATACACCGTAGCGCCAACCCAGCGGAATTAACTTCAATACAAAAGGCAGTCACAAAAATAAAGAGAAAGAGTTGTCTTTCTTGCTCTTGTCGTGGTCGTATATCAAAGTAAAATTTCAGGTACCCTTTGAATAGGAGAGTAGTAGTAGTAGTAGTAATTGAGGGGAGGTTCCGAAAACCTGGCAAGTAGACCAACCGCGATCCTTTTTGCCTACCCCAGAGTCATCCCCCAATCACGCTAACCACCTTGGCCCCCGCCAAAGCGTCCCGACCTCTTTATGAAGTTCAGTATGTCGCTCCAGGCCAGGGCCGTGATTTTTTCCTTCTGGAGAGCCGCTGATCCCAGGACCTGGTGCCTGAGTCTTCCCAGGGCCTCGCAGGTACCCAGAAAATGCAGTGGGGTCTCTTCCTCCTCCAGGCATCCGGCACAGATTGGGTCGTCTTCGACACCAATCAGTGATAGGTGCTTCCTCAGCTTGCAGTGTCCTGTCAGTATCCCAATCAAGGGATTTAGGACACATCGTCTTCTATTTAGAATCCAATCTAGCTTAGCCTTGCTAGGCCAAGCTATAAAGTCCTTAGCTTGTCTGCACCCTTGGATCGTCCGCCATTGCTCCTTAGAGCGGCGTTCAGCCCACTCGTTGAGTGCGGACCCTACCTGCTTTTTTGTTATTCCTATAGCCGGTTCTGGTCCAAGGAATGGGGTTTCAGCTCCACCTCTGGCAAGTTCGTCTGCCAGCTCGTTACCCTGAACCCCTTGGTGTCCGGGGACCCAGACCAGGTTTACCTCTTTCCTCCTCGAGAGTCTCTCCAGGGCATCGACGCATTCGCTGACGAGGTTGGTTGTGACTCTTGGTTTACAGATGGCTTTTAGGGCAGCTTGGCTGTCTGACCATACATGTACCGCACGCTCTTCGCAGTCTCTGACCTCTGCCATGCTGGCCGTCATTAAGATGGCAATTGAATAGGAGAAGTTCTGTAAGTATTTTCCTAAAACTCTCCTAAAAACAATAACGTTTGTCCGTTACCACATAATATCACTCTCTACGACCGCCGCACCATCAATCTTTTTTCTTCTTTCCACCTGCTAAAGTTGTCATAATCATAATTTCAAGGAAGTGGATATGTTTATGAGGAGGAACAGATTGTGCCGCAACGCACGGTGTTACTGTTTTGCCCACACACAAAAAAAGCCCCACAGGGTGTTATTAAAGATAAGGTCTTGTGTGGAGATACTGGAGCAACTGCTGGTTGATCAGCGAAGAGTTAGACGGGATACTTTTTAATTATTAAACTCAATTACATAATAGTATATTTTTTAGGTCAGAAAAACGGGTGAAGTTGTAAAAAATGTCCGACTGCGCTGCACAAAATAAAAGGATTACATGGTCTCGACCCCAAAAAACCAGTGGCGGCTCGTGCCATTTTAGTGAAGTAGGGCCAGGTAAACCCTTAGCGCCGCAGGCAAAAAAATGTTGGGTGCCACGCCCTTTTTTGTTAATAGTTCTTGCTTTTGAAGTAGAAAAAATAAGCAAAAAGGCTCCTAATTTAATTTATGAATTTACAATCATATCTTGAATAGGTATACCTAAACACGATAACAAGTTGAAACACACAAGCAATGTCAGTGGTTTCATCTGCGATAACAGCGATAAACGAAGAGTCCTTTATTTCTTTTATGACTTCATCATGATACACATACAGTCCAGAAGTTCATTTTGTATGGTTTTTGATGTTCCTTTAAATACTTTTGATTTTTCAATATGATCTTTAAGAGTTTTGTCCAATTCTGAGCTGAAATTTATTAATTCACGAAATATGCCCCTATTTTCCGACGTCTCTTTTTCGTCATGACCTCTCAAAGCCAACTCAAATGCACCACAAAACCGAACGCAGTTTATAATTTGGTTTAATATGTATCTGTTTTTATGAATTTGTTCGTTTTTCTTCATTATTTCATTGTGATATGCAGAATTTAATTGAGTTTTAATGTTAATTTTACCAAGCATACTGAAATTAAATATATTGTTTAAATGTACCTTCGATTTTTCATGTGTCTTCATTTTGTCCCAGATATGAACCAAATCATCTGTACCTTTTTGGGACCAAGTTTGCTCCCCACCAAATAAAACACACATAAAACAAAATAGTGCATTAGATTCATCACAACCGCACACCCAAGTATTTTTTCCATAAATATTTCTATTAAATTAACGCAAACGCACTTTCTGTCCGCCCTGAGTTTTTTCTATATTTAAATCTGGTAACGGTCGTCCTAATTCCTTAATTTCCAATTTCTGTTCTAAGGAAATGGTAGAAAATGGAGTTTCCTTTAAAAATCTAATAGTATTCATTACTTATGTATTTCTAAAATAAAAAGTTCGTTAACCCTACATTAAATCAGCTGGCCGAACGAAAACAAATCAGGACGCGACGCGAACATCAGCTGTTTGAAACGTCTAACATCAAACGGTCAAACGAAGAGAGCCTGGCTACGTCGCCGAGATTTTTGCCTGCTTGCATTCAAGGTCATTTTCCAATGTTTTTTTTATTGAGGTGATGGCGTTTCGTCACCTCCCGTGTGCCTCGTCGCACTTGGCGCGGAAGCTACGTTACCGTTTTACGCATAATCGCTTCCTTTTAGATGGAAATTTGCACCCGACTGTGTTCCATTTTTAAATTATTTTGCTAATTGCTTTAAAAACGAGAATATTAATTTTAATAGGTTTTGGTAATTTGTAAAGGGCAGGACGCTAGACAGGAGGGCAGGTAGTGCCATGGCACTGTGGCTCTACCCCACGAGCCGCTACTGCAAAAAACAATAATTTCTATTGGTGGGAAAACAAATATGAACAATAATTATGGTTATGGTAGGAACATTGCGGCCAAGGGACACGGAAATTTACCTTAATCTTCTCAACTAATATAGGTAACATGTCAAGTTGCAGGTAGACAAGTATTTATTTGTTGTCATCAACTCAAATAATGTATTATATTGTCATATATAATATCACAAGAGATAAAATTTTGTCGGCAAAATTTTCGAAAGGTATGAAAGTTTGTTGCTTGGCAATTTCGCGAATGACATTTTTGACAAAATCACGAGCCATCAGGCGAGTGATTTTGTCGAAAATGTCATGAGCGAAATTGCTTAAAAGCAACAAACTTAAATAAATCCTTGAGAACAATTTTGCTTACACAATTTTTTCTCGAGTGGTATTCGACATGACTATTTAACTAGAAAAAAGACAAAATTTTGCCGCGGCAAAAATCACATGTGAATTTTGTCCAGGTAGGTGCAGGTAGTAATTTTGCCAGTAGAAGACCGGCCGTTGCTATGACATTTTGCCAGTGTAAAACACTCTAGTTAAATAGTCATCAATATTTGCCAGATTTGCTATAATGTAAAAAAAAACCGATAATGCCCCAGCATTAACTGTAAAACAAAAAGCAATAATTCACACCAGACTAAGGGAGGGTCACCGGTAATCTGTCAGAGATATTGCTGCGAAATTGAGAGGTATAGAGAGAGAAGAATAGTAGTAGTAGTAACATGTTTTATTTAGCAAAATGCTCCAATTAAATATTTTTTAATACATTTTTTTAAACACATTTTTACAGATTTATTTTTAAATTTTAAAACGCAACCTCCTTTTAACAAAAACACACAGAAAAGTTTTTAATTAAATGTAATTTTAAAGTTTTTTTAAATAGTTTTAATGACATTTCAGATTTAATAGAATTTTCCAAATTATTATATTCTATCAAACCATTATGACAAATAGACGTATAAGCTAATGTTTTAAACACTCTATCCGTGAGTCTATCCACATAAAAATTTTGATTAGTTCTTGTTCTACAATGATGATGGTCATAATTAAAAGAACAAACATTGTTTAAACAATCAGGCAATAAATTATTTTTAATTTTATGTATAAAGATACCTACATACTAAATAAATAATTAAATTACTGACATTCGACCAATCTAAATTTTTTAATATCAAATTAATTTTTTTATATTTGTCAAAATTTAAAATAATCCGCATTGTCTTATTTTGTAAAATTTGTAATTTATCAAATATTTCCTTACTAGCACAATATAAAATGGAAGAACAATAAAGAAAATGTGGTATAAATACAGTTTTTTTAGAAAACAAACTTAAATTAGAACTGATTCTTTAAAAATAACCTTCTTTTCCGGCAATCTTCGGTATGATACTTTCAAAATAATTAAAAAATTTTAATTTTGAGTCAATAATTATCCCTAAATATTTAAAACTGTTCACTAATTCCAATTTTTTACCATCAATTACAACATTTATATTTTGACAATTTAAATTATTACCCATAACCATACATTTAGTTTTTGAAATATTTAATTTTAATTTATTTACTTTTAGCCAATATAATAATATATTTATCTTTATAAATTAGGAGAAAAACCAGGTTCCGGTAGAAAGAAGATCTTGACGAAGGATGAACTTTCTAAAAGAACATCCTTTTAAGACAGCCTTAAATGGGAAAGAGGGAACCAATTCCCTGGATCTTCCAGAACAGCAAGACATCGACTAGGAGCGACTGATGATGTGCTGCTAAAAAAATATTTTTTTGAATTTTACAATATCTAAAATCAAATAATTTACACACAATTATTCTACCTACTAAAAAGTTCAATGTTCCCTGTATATTATATACTGATGGGGTATCACTGTTATTTTTATAATGGTTTGTTTGCAATCCATGGTATGACCAAACAGTATTTCAAAGTAAAGCTAGCAGTATATACTTTACGATGAAAACAAAACAAAATTTAATAACACCTTGTAAGTATTTGAAATAAAAACACATTTCTTACTTTAATTACTACAATAGCTTAACAGCCTGTGCGTGATCGACCCTTTGGGCCCCATCGGCAACCTGACCTGTATTTGTTGCTCTCTTAAACATGGTTTTTATGGAAGTACCATACAAAAGATCCTGAATATCAATAGAAAGTGAAATTTGCCCTATGGTGTAATTTTCAGAATTAATCATATGGTTGTATGGTTGTGTGTTTGTATGGTCGACTTATATACCCGATAATTTTCTTTGAAGATGGTGTGAAAAGTAAAAAAAAAAGGTAATGGTACAGGGCTTTGGATAGCTATTATATCTCAAGATGTATACTACATTGTTGTTTCCGCATTTTTGTTGGGGTTATATAATATTAGACATTAATATTGCTCGGGATTGGAAGAGACAAAGTCGTCTTTATATCTTTATTTCAGCGGGATAATAAAAAAAAGTCCCCAAGGACAAGCGATAAGACTTGAGCTCATCATCCCCTTGAAGTCCATTAATTTTACCAAATCGATACTTATAAAACATTGGCAAATGCCCCTGTCCACTACTTAAAAAATGATGAATGTAAAAATAAACACCGTCCAACCGCCCCATGAATTCTTAACTATCTAAACGGTAGAAATAATTAGCTACTAACTTGTAAAGATATTTATATACACCTCTAATTTTGAAGAACCCTCGGTTAATATTTCTTTTCGACTTCCTGTTAAAATGGTAATATTGACAAGCTTAAGACGGGGGGGTTTATTCGAAAACAGATGTACTTATTAGAAGGCGGTTATCTATATCTACGTAGGTAGATCTAGATCAAAGTCTAGATACCCGAAAAAGTACGAATATATTCAAAAAGAGGACATTTACTTGAAGTGAAAAAAATATGTATACTGCTGTTGCTTCAATTGGTTATGTAAAGATTTAAATAAATATGATTATTTCAGGTCTTTGTACCGTGCGAGCAAAAATTATTTGCGTCAAAGAGGGCTTGGATTAAAAAACGTCGGGCTTGGTTTAGATCACAATGATATGGATACGATGGAACCAAATCTAGATTAAAATTTCGTCAAATTCATATTATGACATGATATGCCAAACTAATGAGTAATAAAATAAGTAGACAAATACGAATTTATTTTTGTTGTTTATAAAATTAACAAAGTAAGAACAGACAAGAATAGAAAGAAAAAGAAAAAGAATTACATAAATTGCTGAAATTGGCCACCGCCATGCTCCAAGCATAAATTCACACGTTTTTTCATACTTTTTTTTGGGTAAACCATTGAGAGTAATTCCTACATCTTTCAAAATATGCGGCTTGTATTTCTTGGAATACTTGCCCTTTATAAGGAAATAAATTTAGCTGCTTCTTAAGAATAGTCCTGCATGTTTCATAAGATCTTCCCACTTCCTGGGACAGGCGTCTTATACAATTTGTTGGCGTATTTTGCATTATTTCACGAACGTTTGCAACAAGCTCTTCTGCTCTTACAGATGGTCTTCCTGCTCCTTTTTTGTGTTGTATAGAACCTGTTTCCCTAAATACAGCCATAGTTCTTTTCAGGTAATGATAAAAATCCCCAGCAATAAAAGCAACGTTAGGAAAATGTTCGTGAAAATCGTCCATGCACAAACCCGGATTGTATTGCCACTCACCATTTACTCTAACCCCGATTCGAAAATACGCTTCAACCATGAATGTTTTGTGCTGTTCCGTAAAGCCCATTGTGTGAATTATTCAAGAAATTGGAAAAATTAGGGATGAATCAAATTACTACGACTATCAAAGATGACGGAATAACTGATTGATTGTTCATTCAGGTAGTTACTGACACCCAACAGGTATTAGGCTCTACGGCTAAGCATTACGTCCTTGGATGCAAGGCCCTCTTTGATGCAAATAATTTTTCACGCATCAGTCATTCACGGGTAGCAACAAAAACAGTGTAGTAACGAAGTAATAATTATTGTTAATTATTGTTAACATTTTAATCTGTCAGATAACTTTTAAGGATACCATTATTGGAACAATTATTGTTGTCATGGTAGTTAGGTGGGTTCAAGCAGGACAATAATAATTTGGATTTTATGCATATATTTTACTCATTTTCTATGGAATTTAAAACATTCAACAGTAAAATAACATATACCTAGGGCTCTCTCATAAAAGCAGGAGGCAAAAAAATTATACTTCTATTTAAATCCTGGGATGTCAACAAACTTTCAACAATTAAATTACTTTTATCTATTACTACAATGCAGCATACCTGAGTATGTACAAATATCCTCTATTGTCTCTCACCTAAAATTTCATTCATTAATTTCATTCATTCATAATACTACTATACATTCACAGCCTAGGTTTTTTCAAAGGCTGCTTCACTTAAGTAAAAATTTAATAATACTTTAATGATGTGATACAAAGTTTATTTGTTTTTTACCTTGTATAAGGTAACTTCATTAAATAAGTATTTTTGAAAACGTTGTTTGTAGTGATGGGATCACTCGAGTGAAAAATAACCGATCACTCGATTTTTTCAATCACTTGAATTATTCGATTATCTTCGGAAATAACTCGAGTGACGAATTGAGTGACGAACATATGGTTTTTATTTTTCAACGCGTCTCCAAAGTTGCTGCCCGCCTGTCAATCACTCACTGCGGCCAGAGCCATCTCGTAGCGGGCGGCTACACCGAGTGGTTTTCGGTTATTATCGGCGATATTATTCATATTAAATACTGCATTACGGGTTGCCTGCGTAAGATAATAAATATGATTTATTTAGATTTAAATACTGCATTACGGGTTGCCTGCGTAGGATAATAGGATTTATTATAGTGGTGAGTATTCATCAGTATTCATAAATATCATGAGTTATGCAATATCGTGACATCTCAAGGTCAAGTGGTTAGTTAAATTAAATTGTAAGTTGTAAGATCTGGGAACCATGCCAAAAAATCCACAAATATCTCCGCCACATTTAATAATCCGCAAAAAATCAATCGATTAACAATACCGAGTCAGTTATTCCCAATACAATAATAATAATAATAATAATAATAATAATAATAATAATAATAATAATAATAATAATAATAATAATAATAATAATAATAATAATAATAATAATTAATATTAGCATTTAAGTGAAAAAAAATCGATTATCATTCGATTTTTTAAATCACTCGAATACTCGGTAGTCGATTATTAAAATAAGTCGATTTTTCCCAACACTAGTTGTTTGTATCTGAAAGTAATACACCTTAATATTAAGACAAAAAAGAACAATGTCATCCGTAAAGTGTTCATTAAGTGGAAAATAAATTTTAGTGGTGGGTAAAAAAATCAAAATTATCTTATGCAGCCGAAATTTTGCATGTTGGCTAGAAACTGCATTTAAAAAAACTTTTTTTAAAAACTTTTTCGATATTTTCACAAATAACTCCACTTTTGAATTATTTTCAGGAAAAAATTAAAATTTGACAGATAATGCGATTCACGTGACTACTATTTTTTGCTTAATTTTCATCTCGATCGAAGCAGAACTTGATGCCAAAGTCAAATTTTGAATAAAGCTATTAATAAAAAAAAATCCCATATGATGCGGACTTTACTGGTCACACTGTACTTACGGAGTGTCAAGAAAACCCTGTATAATGGACAACGCCACAAAAAAGTCATCAAAAGTCAAAAAGACCCCCACAAAGAATAAATTTTCTTAACCCTTTCACATCAAGATATGTACACACATAAATTAGCCTGATGTTCTGTCTGAAATATTCCTTCATAATTGTTTCTATTAAAAAACTTTATAATATTTCAAGTAGAAGTCTTAAAGATCCCTATCTCCTTATCTTTAACGTGTTTTTACAGGGTGTTTAATTGTTTGTAAAATGTGTTACATTTTACTATTCTCATTGTATGTTCGTTAAATCGGTTCAGTTCCCCTTTCGTGTGGATGGGTATTTAAATAATTTTGTATTCTACTTTAGATATCTTGATGGTGGATTTATTTAATGTAGATTTATGCATTTTTATAGGAATGTTATAATATATTATTATGTTCTTACAATAGCGGACGAGAAATAGAACCAGTTTACCCGAAGCATATCCACTCATTTATTTATTTATTTATTTGCAGTTTTTTTTTTAATAAAAATAAATCCAATGAAAGCATCATTACAAAACCATAGAAAAACAAATCTGTCCGATTTTGTAATAAAAAAATATACACCCATTTAGATTATTAATTTTAATCATATCATAAATAAATTTAAAAATATAAGTAAGTAATTCAAAAATGTGTCACCCATAAAAAAAAAGGAAAAATTATAAATAAGGAAGAAATTATAATAGAAAAATTGTAATATTTGGTATTATTATTATATTAACTATATATAAGTTGGCTTATCTTTATATAATTTTGCATAATCCATGATTTTAATTTTCTTTTAAATGTCAAAAAACTCAGTTTTCAAATTAGTAGGTAATATATTAAAAATTTTGATGCCAACAAATAAAGCATTGCTTTTTAAAAGTATTAAATTAAAATTATCATAACATAAACATAGATTTGTTTCTTGTCTTGTTTGGTATAATATATGAGTAATGTTTCGTAATAAAGTTGTTTTAAACTCAGAATATTATTATTAACAAGTTGTATTTTTGAAGGAATCAAAATATGTTTATTAAATATTATTTTTAAAACATATTTTTGTATTGTTTATTTTTTGTAATTATATCATAGGAAGGAATTGATTGAAAAAATACATAATAAAACATTTAATTAAACAATTTTTTTGATTCACAATATGTTTTAAAAGTCTACATTTACATAGTGTTTCTTAATTTTTTTTGTAAGAGTGTTAATTTGATGATCCCATTTTAAATTTTGGTCAATCAATATTTCTAAATATTTTATTTTTGCAAGAACAGTTGGCATAATTAATTTTAACTATATTCTGATATTTCTAAACAATTTAAATCATGAATTTTAGTTTCTTTTAAACTATTCGGCTGAGTATCTTTATAACAAGAAAAAGTCATAAATTTTGTTTTAGTTAAATTTAAGTTTAATAGGTCATAACTCAAATTATTTTTTATTATTAAAATGTCTAGTTCTGAATTTAAAATGGTATTAGCTGCTATTATTAATACAGTATCATCTGCATATGAAAATATTTTTCCATTTAACTGATTTTAATTTATCATTAATATAAAGTAAGAATAAAATTGGTCCCAAAACCGTACCCTGAGGAACACCACAAATTAAAGTAGATTTTTTACGAATTATCTACTTTTACATTCTGTTCTCTATCTGATAAGTAAATTTTAAATAAATTATATGCGATCCCTATAACTCCATAGGATTCTAGTTTATATAACAGTATATTGTGCGATACTGTATCAAATGCTTTTTGCAAATCTTAGAATATGCCAATAACTTTTTTACCTTCATCTAAAGATTTTGATATAAAGTGAGTAACATTAAAGATTGCATTCTCTGTTCCTAATTTTTCTCGAAATCCAAATTGATTAGGTGAAATTAATTTGTTAATTTCTAAAAATGAATATAATTGATCTTTAAGTAATACATTTTTCTAAAAGGTTTCCTATTGTATTTATTAAAGAAATCGGTCTATAAATATCGCACAGTGTTTTGTCTCCAGATTTATAAATAGGAATAATTGTCGATGTTTTTAACATTGTTGGAAAAGTTCCTTGAGTAAGACACATGTTAAAAAGATAACTAATTATTGAGGAAATGTTATGTTAATCCCAGTTCCTTGCACCAAATCGTATAGGTCAAATGGGGAGAATGTCGGTATGTCCTCTGGTTCCAGGGGTTTCTTAACAGCCATGTGTCCTATTTGGATTCCTGTTATGGTTCTCAGCTGGTTCCTGCTCATTAGAAGGAACTGTTTCGCCAATTTCGGGCCTGAGTCCCCGATGAAACATTTGCTGTGGTTTACTTAGTCGTCTGTTTTCCAGTAGATTGTATAAGGGTTCTTTGTCTATTGTTTAAGGGCGTCTCGGACTGTACACCTTGGGACACCAAGTGCCAGTTCTGGACCTATGAATGTATTTTTTTCTTGAAATTAAATTTCGTTTTAAAGATTTACGATTACGATTTACTGAGTCCTCTTAAGAGTCGAATTTTCACTGTAATTCAATGAAAATTGCATACCTCTTATCAGTTTTTTTATATACGAAGAAAATTTATGTAATTGCAACCTTTGTGATCTGGCACCTGCAGAATTAGTGGGCGGTAAAAGCTTTTACGCATCGCAACAATGAAAAATGACGCAAGTAATAAGTTTTACGGGTACTAAATATTTTACGACAACATAATTAAATAAAAACCAAAAATCATTTTGCACATTGCAGTTCAATTTGCATTGTCGACTTGTATTATTATGATCGTACTACCTTAATCAAGGGAAAGTTACGAAAAGATCATTAAGGTAATATCATCGTACTTGTTTTATTACCAAAGTTATAACGTTATTATTTTGGTAGGTAATGATAGAGTTACTTGCAAATTTAACACCTTTAGACTGATTGCATTTTGATACATCTGCAGTAAATTTATTGAATTTTTTTAATATACACTGTGTCCGGGAAAATGGGGGAAATCTCGCGGAAATGAAAAAAAACACGTAAAAAGAATACTACAAGTTCATATAAACTTCTTTCGTATCGGCCTCCTCTTCGGAGATATGGGCTCCCAAAGAGATCCCATGGAATTTAGTTTTTGACACATAGTTATTAAACCAACAGGTATATTTTAATTTTTTTTTTCATATGATGTATAGACCCTTCAAATTACTATCCCAGAAAGTGTTGCGAATTACTCACAGCTGCAGGGACGGACTAGCTGTGACACTAATGTGCCCATTTTTTTACGCCCTGTATGATAAAAACTTTGGACTACGTTTTTCACATACCTTTAACTATTGACTAAAAATTAAGTACTCTTCATTCATTTCGCTAATTCTAATCGTTTTCGGAAAAACGTAATTTTATTGCGATCATGTATTAATATTAAGCAGTTAAAAGTGAACATTTATAATTTATAGGAACAAAGATAGATGTATCTTTTATTTAAATACGCTAAGTATACATGATGTAAATATGTTAAAAATGACATTTTTTCGAAAACGGTTAGGATTAGCGACATGAATAAAGAGTACTTAATTTTTAGTCAATAGTTAAAGGTATGTAAAAAACGTTGTCAAAAGTTTTTATCATACAGGGCTTAAAAAAAAATTGGCACATTAGTATCACAGCTAGTCCGTCCCTGCAGCTGTGAGTAATTCGCAACACTTTCTGGGATAGTAATTTAAAGGGTCTTACCTAGTATACATAATAATATGAAAAGAAAATTGAAATATGCCTGTTGGTTTAATAATTATGTGTCAAAGACTTACTTCCATGGGAGCTCTTTGGAAGCCCATATCTCCGAAGAGGAGGCCCATACGAAAGAAGCTTATATGAACTTGTAGTATTCTTTTTAAGTGTTTTTTTCATATCCGGGAGATTTCCCACATTTTCCCGGACACCCTGTATAGGATAATGCAATAAGTACCTAAATAAGGGTTTTTCCGTTTGCAAGGAAAGTGAAAAGGGCAACCTGCATGTATCAAGAATCGCACAGAACCTTAAAAGGGCCATAAATTTCAGTGAACTAATGGGTTTCAGTGAACCATTCTTTTCTCAAAATACTGATAACTAAGAGTTTTTCCACTGAAAAATATTCCAGATAACCTGGCCGGTTCATCCCTGTCTATTTCCTCAAACTTAATTTGCTCCAGCCTGTATGGCATAAACAGAATAAGTAATACATCAAGCATTGACAACAAATTCAATACATAATTCAATATTATAAGGGTAAGGGTAAGTAATGCAAATACTGGTTTTATATTTAAAATCGCCCAATAAAGAAATCTCGATTCACGCCTCTGTGAGCCAGAATGCCTTTGTCTCTGAAGACCAAATTAAGACAACTTTATGGAATCCATTAGCCGACAATTGGTGACGTAATCGGGCCGCTATCGCTTACTATAACACGTGAATCCATATTTTACTTACTGTTAAGGGTACTTCATCGTTCTCGGGTACTTTCCACCAATGGTCTTGGCTTGGATTCGATGGACGTTTTTATCAAGTATTATTTAGAGGGTACCCGAGGCATTGCTCGCCCAAGTCAATTAATAAATTTGAAAAATTAATAAAAAAATTGAAAAATTACTCGAATTTCAGAAGTTGTTCACATTCTCAAACTAAAGTATTACAAAATTTAAAGCATAGACACAATAACGAAAATACAATAAAAGTTGGTATCACAATAAAATAAATTCACAAGATGAGTATCACAACACAACAAATTGAAAATAACGTTTACAAAGTGGGTATTATAATACAAAAAAATTAGAATAAAAAATTTACATTTGTACTTAAACATCAATAAAATCAAACGGTGAACATTTACAAACCACTGCATATAAAGTACTATAAAATATCCATAAATTATTAAAAATTTCCTGTAACATCGTCCCAAATATTACCATCAAAACTCCATAAATAACCTAGACGCATCGGTGTTGACTTCAAACCTAAGGCACCAATTTTTGAAATCATAATCTCTTCCTAATCTTATCCATAGGGTTCGAATCTGGCGATCCGGCATGCCGATACGATAAACGCTGTTATTTTCACCTTTTTACAAATTGGCGGATACGATTCGGATACTTTGACTCACCTGGGGGTACTCTAAAAATACACCTGCTTTCGTAGAACGCAATATTTGAATTCGAGAATTATTGATTCAAATTACTTTCATAAAATCTTCATTGTCTTGTGGAAAAAAACGGTTTGGGCTTGGACAAAGTAAATAAAAACTAGAATAAACACAGCCACACTTTTTCTTCAATTCTCCTGCAACGGACGGACCCTCAAGTTACTGGGTGACTGTTTTTAACTAAAAAAAATAAACATCCACAAATACCAACTCTCTGACCTCATTGTATTTTTCTCTCGGAACAAAGAAATAATATCTAATCTAAAAGCTCGGACTCATATTATGTAAAATAAATCCGAGAAGAAAAAAATCTAAGCAGTCTACATCAGTTCTATAGGTTCTTGTTTTTCTAAAATAACGATGTGCACTGGAGGAATTTAAATCGGGAATCAAACAGTAGCAAAGCCAAGGCGACACCAGACCCAGTCAGGTGGAATAGGATGGGCGAAGATGAGGTGTCCCGCGGGGACCAATACAGGACAGTACTGAATTTTTCATAACCAATTTATGAAAATAAACGTCTTTATCTCCAACCAGGTTGTATTAGGCGCATAATACGTACTTGTATAAGAGCATAATGAAATGCATAATACAAACACTATAATTAGGTATAACTTCTCATAATAAGTAGGTACCTACACCTACGATTTTTATGAATTTATAATAATCCGAGAACGGCAACTATATTTTATTAACCCAAATCGCCTTAGCTGCTTGTCATTATCACAATACAATAAATTAAGAACGAAATTAGCCAGATGGGTATCACAATACAACAAATTGAGAACAAAATATACAAATAAGTGGCTATCACAATACAATATATACAAAGTGAGTATCACAACAGAATACAACAAGTTGAGAACAAATTATAGAAAGTGGGGATCTGACAATATAATAAATTGAGACCAAAATATACAAAGTGACTATCACAGCAGAATACAACAAATTGAGAACAAAATATACAAAGTAGCTAATAATACAATATATACAAAGTGAGTATCACAACAGAATACAACAAATTGAGAACAAATTCTAGAAAGTGACTATCCTAGCAGAAAACAGCAAATTGAGAAGAAAATATACGAAGTGGGTAAAGTGTATATGATCTTAGATGAGACAGACAAAAAAACTAAAAAAAAATTTAATGACAGAACATCTGTATAGGGAGGTAGTTTCAGTGTGTGATGCAGTAAAATGATCGTATCCCCAATATTTACGTTGCCTCAACTGACTTCGTATGAAGTAGGTATATCATAATACGACAAATTGAGACCAAAATATACAAAGTAAATATCACAACAGAATACAACAAATTCAGAACAAAATATACAAAATAGGTATCACAGCCGAATATAAGATATTAAGAACAAAATATACAAAGTGGGTATTACAGCAGGATACAACAAATTGAGAACAAATTATACAAAGTAGGTCTCAAAACAGAATACAAAAAACTGAGAATAAAATTTTGAAAGAAAATGTTTTATTACTATCGAAAAAATCAAAATAAATATGAGTGAGGCAGAATTTTTTGGAATACTCTCCTGGATTAAATTCATAACGCTAACTTGAACATCTCAAATGGGTTCTTGGTACCCTTCATCTTAATTTCGGGCGAATACGAGGCCTTTTATCATTTTATTTAAACTCATGTCATTCAAATTAAGATTTTAGAAATTTTAATTTGAAAGAACCAAAAAAAAAACTGGTTTTATGTTACGACGTTCAGAAGCTAAAGCCCATAAGCTCTGAAAACTGAAAAGCAGTCAGTTTTCTTTTGGTTTATCATGGTCGATGTGATTTCTTAATTAAATTTTAATAATTTTAATTAAATTTTAATAATCACAACCGTTCAACGTCTACATTATATTTATGGAAATACCAACAAGAATCAGGTTAGGTATACAACCTGGGTAATTATATTATTGTAAACTTTTTAATTTAAAAATAGGTTTAATTCAGAAATAAAATGAAAGATACCTTGACGGATAAAATTTTATTGATTTACAAATAAATGTATGATTAATAAAAAAGGATAGGTACATATCTATGGTTATTGATACAATTTTTATTCTTTTGAAGTGTCTAGCATCGACACTGATGATGGTATAGTAGTAGTAATATAGCGGAACGCGTCTCTCAATAGATCTGACGAAATAAAGAGAAAAACCACTCTACCTCCAGTTTTATTCTAATAACAATATATTTTAAATATAAGTCAAACAAAAATAAAAATTGAAAGAAAAAATTATTTTTTCCACCCCCCAAATACTAATGAACTACGAACGTCACTGTTTTACGGTTTTTGGGATCTAACAATAAAAATGTTTTCCATGATATGCTGCATAAATTCTGCCCATCATAATTATAAGAAAAGTACCAGACAAGACTTTCTAATACACCATTTTAGAATTTACCTCTTATTATTATTCACACATGCAGATTACGTCATTAAAAATTTGTCTCCCATTATTGGAAATATTAGAAGATCAATTAAACAAAAATACACAATACCTCTTATAAATTGTTTTGTTGAACCACATTTAAGGCACTTAACATCATGTTGGGGGAACACAGGCACATATTGGACAAGCTGCAGAGGTTTCAAAATAAGACTATAAAAGGTATTTTTTCTTTAAACTACTATACGACAACTAGCTTTAATTATAAACATTATCCGTTCCTAAACATCAGAACAACTAGAACAAAGAAAACTAATACACTGTTTAAAAAATAAATTATTAAAATCAAATTTAGTGTTGAGCAAAAATTTGGACTTTCATAAGTACAACTTCAGATTAAACATGAACCTTAGAAATAAGTTCTCTAGAACCAAAAACAAGACTCTCCAATTTTCCGAACCATCCAGGTGTATAATGAAATACCGAAAGTCATCATTAGTAAAGCAGCCAACAAGATTTACGTAAATTTTTAAAATTATATTAAAACTAAAGACCCTGCAAAGAATCAACATAAATATTTTACATTATGTGTAGGTACTATCTATATTTTAGCGACTGCTACCTATAATTTTTTTCATTTATTTTGATTGTACCTACCTACGTGTAGGCCTCGGTGCTAGTATCTCTGTACTGATTTGAGGTCATAAATAAATAAATAAATTTTAAAAAATATAATTTTTTTAGGTATAAACTATTTTATATTTACAAGCTCACAAGTAGCTGACGCTCTCAGATATTTATAACAGATTTTAATTATGCAGACAGCGCGGTAAAACTACTAACACAAAGTCGTAATCCGTCTTCAAAATTTAATTTGAAAAAAAGAGATGAGAAGAAGATTTAAAGAATATAATTTTCTCCCTGGTTTGGCAAGATTTTTTTTCTCAGTCAAGCAATAAATCGACTGTGATAGGTTCTCATGCACATTCTGACGACGCGGAATTTTAGATTTTTATTTTATTTCTTTTTTAGTAATACGGTTTGCACATATTGGGGATAGATATTAGGAAAAGTGCTGCATACTGCTGTCCAGGCCTTAAGGTGGAATTATCAACGTCATTCAATTTATTGCCAACCTATAACCTATTTCGCGTTATTTTTTCAAGTTTATTATTCTTTTGACTAAGATTTAAATAAAATCAGTATTGTCGGCATATTGCTTAAGTAATATCTGATATACTATACAAAAATATCAATTTATTTCATTGCTAATTTTGGGAGAATTGTATAGTGAAAGAACAATGACATAATAATGTTAAAAAAAATCTTACCCGATATTTTTCGCTATACAATTCTCCTGAAATAAGTTATGAAATTCCTTGATATTTATTAAATATGTCAATTATTACCTATAGAATATCAAGTCGATACTGATTTTATTTAAATTTTGTGTAAAAGGTAAGGTAAGGTAAGGTAATAATTGACATATTTAATATTTAATAAATATTAAGAAATTTCATAACTTATTTTAGGAGAATTGTATAGCGAAGAATATCGGTTAAGATTTTTTTTAACATTGTTATGTCATTGTCACTCATTGTTCTTTCACTATACAATTCTCCCAAAATTAGCAATGAAATAAATTGATATTTTTGTAATATATCAGATATTACCTAAGTAATGTGCCGACGATACTGATTTTATTTAAATGTTAATTTAAAAAATAATAAACTTGAAAAAACAAGGCGAAATAGGTTATAGGTTGGCAATACATTGAACGACGTTGAGAATTTAACCTTAAAGTTGAATTCTCAACGTCATTCAATCTATTGCCAACCTATAACCTATTTCGCGTTGATTTTTTGAGTTTATAATCTTAATAACTAACATTTAAAAAAAATCAATATCGTCGGTACATTATTTAGGTAGTATGTGATATATTACAAAAATATCAATTTATTTCATTGCTAATTTTGGGAGAATTGTATAATGAAAGAACAATGAGTGACAATGACATAATAATGTTAAAAAAAATCATACCCGATATTTTTCGCTATACAATTCTCCTAAAATAAGTTATGAAAATCCTTGATATTTATTAAATATGTCAATTATTACCTATAGAATATCAAGTCGATACTGATTTTCTTTAAATTTTGTATAAAAGCTAGAAAACATAAATAAATCTACGCGAAATAGGTTATAGGTTGGCAAGCATGTTGATACTCCCACCTTAAGGCAAATCCATTGTAAATATTATTTAAAAAAAATAAGGATTATGAACTGATAACTCCACCCCGTTTAAATAAACCTGCCACTACCTATAATGTTGAATATTAAAAAGGCATGCGTGGGGGCATAATATCAAACGCAATCAAAAAAATTAAAACTATAATAACACTAGGCAGGTGGATCAACGAAAAAAATTACTTAGATCAATCTACACGAACCTAAGAACGGAAAAAATGAATCACCTGCATCTATTTCACTCGCATCATCACGAATTTTAAATTACGAATAGTTAGTAGGGTCTGATATGATAAAATGACATATTAAAATTTTTTTTTTGCTGTGGCTCGTGACATTAAAAAAATATATTATTAATAGTAATTACCATATAATGTCAGACTTTTGAAGAAATTAAAATGTTATTATTACCTATTACATTCAGACGTATTTTTTTATATGTTTTTAACGTAGTGGAAGGCGCTTATAATAATATCCATAGGATCAAGGCTTTGCCGATTTTTTAAATTATGGGCTTTGCCATTTTTTCGTATCAAACACCCATAATATTCTAATCATAAAAAGTACGAGTTCGCACTGCTAATACGTAGCCGTCAGGTAACTATAAGCATAATTATGTCCAAAAGAGATTTTTCAGTCTTCTATGGTTTTGTTCTTTTAATTTTAGTACGAAAATAAAAATACGTACTAATGCTAACCAAAAGTTATCATTACTATCTTTATCAATCGCTGTAAAAATATGTGATTTCCCTGTACTGCTAGCGCCATCTATGAGCTAAAATATGCAGCATTATAATTTAAAGCATACAGAAAACTAGACCAATTACAGTACCTGAGCTACTATTTCATAGATGGCCCCCTTAAAGAAATAACGGATATCTTGGATTCTGAAATATCAAATAGGCTGTAAAGCGTGGAATTTAGGATATGGATGTTAATAAACCTCTTAAAAATAACAAAAACGTTAAATCTTCACTTTGACATTGACATCTTCTGTTGAATTTTTTTATTGTTGACAGACTTTTCCAGCAAAATTGGTATTTTTCGTGTTTTTCTTTCGTTTAAAAGTGTTTTGAATGTTTTTCCCTGAAATTTTAGCAAAAAGGTAAGAGAGAAACGTAGATACGTAAAAAATTAAGACCCATAGAAAGTTTTAACTCTAACCTAACAATTTTTTATGGGTAAAAATGTCTGAAATTTTTCATTGTGATTTCCAAATGCTTTGGAAACCTTGAAACAATAAAATTTTCTTTTCGTAACTCTGATAGCATCCAAAATTAAGAAGCTTTCGATCTATAAAAGAAGCTTTGCCTATTTTCCTTCCTTTCTATGCGAGTTTCTGTGTTTTTGCTTTGTGACAACCCAGGAAGAAATTTAAACTAAAAACATTGGTAGGTACCTATTATTGCTATTAAATAATGGCTTGCTATTTGTTTAATTTGTTACTAGTTTGTTATTTTCTTCATACAGAAAGTAAAAAAGTAATTGGCTGGAAAGCTTTTCTTAGACTAAAATATGCATTTTATCAAAGTTTTCTAAACTCTGTTTGACATCCACTGATATAATCAAGAGCTTACTAATCATAGAACGTTGGTACTAATAATACATCCTTAGTATCATTTAAGTTCCAGTCAGTGGAGACCTCGGTGAAGACCTTGTAATGCAGAGAAAGACAACAATAAAAATTATTTGTTTACCCTGGTTTTAACCTCGGTTTTAACCAATACCTACTATCAATATCAATACTATTAGTATTTCTATCATTTTCTGTTTATGTTACATAATTGTTTTAAAACTTATATTCATTTTCTTTTCACCCCCATTTATCTAATCATGTTTGTTATAGACCAAGGAAAAAAAGTCCTGACAAGTTACCCAATATAAAGAGTGGTCCCTTCAATGCTGTTATCGGCTAGTTCTCAAAAGTGAAGAGAACCCACCTGGACATGCCTTCGGCTACAATTGGCAGCCTACAGCTGCCAAACAACGAAGATTGTGGTATTAGGGATGTTTGGGCACATAATCTTGAAGATGAATTTCGGACTATTAGACAGGTAAAGTTAATTGTCTTGCTTTACTTTAATGTTTATTATTTTTTCGGTAGGTTTATTATTATATTACATAATATTATAATACCTACCTATTGTCGAGAAAAACAGTTTTAATTTTTACAGACTTGTAGGATATGCATTTGAATATAAAATTAAGCTTAATATATTTGTTTTGCACTTAAAAAATATGATTTAACGGCATTCTAAATGAGAAATATAATATAAAAACCGACCTATACTTTATACAAACAAAGAAAAAGCAAATTAAACAATTTTACTAAGAAGGCAAGAAATTTTGTTGGTTACTCTTTATATTTTTATAGATAGTTCAAAAATACCAGTATGTTGCTATGGACACTGAATTTCCCGGAGTGGTCGCACGTCCTATAGGAGAGTTCAGGAGTTCTGCTGATTATCAGTATCAGATGCTTCGTTGCAACGTCGATTTGTTAAGGATAATTCAGTTGGGTCTAACTTTCCTCGATGACAATGGGAAGACTCCGGGAGGTAGTTACACCACCTGGCAGTTCAACTTTAAATTCAATTTACAGTAAGTGCTGTTCCTTAGTTTTGATAATATTCCCTTTTTTTTTAGACTTAGAATGAATATTCTAATTTATAATTTAATTTGTTTATTGTAGAGAAGATATGTATGCTCAGGACAGCATTGACTTGCTTACAAATTCTGGAATACAATTCAAAAAGCATGAGGATGAAGGCATTGAACCTCTGGAATTTGCGGAACTTTTGATGTCCTCTGGAATTGTCCTTATGGACAACATCAAGTGGCTAAGCTTCCACTCAGGTGATTATTATTCGGGTGTAGTCTGATCAAGAATATAAAATTTGTTGGTTAATGTTCTACAAATTTTGTATTAACATTTGAAATTTTTATCGAAATTTTAATTTATTATCAACATTTTAATTTTTAATAACTTAAATTTTTTTACATTTTTGTTTCTAGGTTACGATTTTGGATATCTAATTAAACTGTTGACAGATAACAATCTTCCTCAGGATGAAAATGAATTTTTTGATTTGCTGAAACTTTACTTTCCAACAATATATGATGTTAAGGTAAGTTCTTTCCTTTTGGCATTTTATGTGGGGTAAATTTAAGCTGTGAAAAATACCTAGATAAATCTTAATTGAAATAACAGCCAAGATGTACCATGACCATAAAAAAAAAATCTACAATCAAGTAGAATTTTGTATTTTTAGTTCTTTTTTTTATTTCCATTGTTTTCCTATTTTTGGTATGTAAATTGATTGTACATAGTACATAAAATATAACATACCAGTAATATATTATTTACTATATTTACATTTATAACATCTTTAATATATATTTAAAAATAAAAAGCCTATACAATTTAAAAACCATAATCATAATTACACGTCATAAAAATGAAATAACCATAAAACCTAAAATAAATAAGTTCATAGGACAAAAAAATTTCAAATGGTATTTATGTTTTTATTTAAACGATTATTTACCAACAAAAATTAAAAAATTGATTTCTTTAAAAAAATTTAAAGTCGAAATAAAAACATGAATATTAAAAACAGACAATTTGAAAATATTTTTAGAAATGCTTTAATTAATTAATATTGTTTTGAATAATTTATATAAGTAATATTTTTTACTTAAATATTATAAATTAATAATTTTATTATAGGTAATATATTTCTTCAAAAAAAACTTAGTTTTATACTATAAATTAACATTTTTACTTTAAAACCTCGTTTAAAACCTGATTTTTAATGCATATTTATGATTTATGATTTTACATACTGAAACAAAAAATAAGGTTTGCCCCTAACAAGCTCAGCTTCAGGGTATTAAAGAATAAGTTTATAGAAGACAACATAAACATATTTATTATATTATTAAATTTTAAATAAACATTATTATTATTATTATTATTATTATTATTATTATTATTATTATTATTATGTTGCTGTTTAGGAATCAGTTATAAATAAAACTGAAAAAAACAATGGACAATAGATTCAACCTGCCATAATGGAATTGATTTTTTTTGGTGTTTTCTGTGTTTATTATTCTTATCCTCATTGCATTTTTAATCCTTGAATCATTTTTTGCAGTACCTGATGAAATCTTGTAAAACTTTAAAGGGAGGTTTACAAGAGGTAGCTGAGCAACTTGAGTTGGAGCGAGTGGGGCCACAGCATCAAGCTGGATCGGACTCCTTGCTAACGGGAATGGCGTTTTTTAAAATGAAAGAGGTAAGAGCGCCATTATACACTGAAACTAAAGAAAAATATGTCATCAACAAATCGTCATGCATTTCATGAATTAAAAACAATTTGGCAACGAACCTGTACTTGTACATATACACACTTACTACATATAATGTATTTGTACCTGTAGTGTACATGTTTCTTTCTAATAAGACTTGTTTTTTTCGTATAGATGTTTTTTGAAGATACCATTGACGATTCCAAGTTCTCCGGACACTTGTATGGATTGGGCACCTCTTTTGCTGTAAACGGTTCCAACACTTATGGACCTGATAATGGAGATACTGCAAATTCAGCTTAAACACACTACAAAAAAAAATAAGAAAAATAAATTTAAAAAAAAAATTAAAAAAGCTAAAAAACAACTAAAAATGGAAAGTTAAAGTAATTTACACAATGTTCATTATCTATTGTGTCCCTTTTAAAACTTGAATATTTTTAGAAATGTTAGTTGGCAAAGAGCTGAGCTAGGTTACAGAATACATTTCATGTTCATCTAGTTGCGTTCCATTATATTAAAAAAGATAAAACGCGTTCTGTTTTCATATACCTAATCATAGTTATTATTTTCTGATTAAAAACTACAGTGTGCATTATTTTTAAGGATGTTCACTGCTCAATCGTCTGATGCCTTCAAGGCATAAATATTCAGTGTTTTGACGATATTTCTGTTCTTAAAAAAATGTTATCTGCTGGATATGCGCCAAAAAAAATTATGGGTTCTTACAAAAATTTGAAAATTCATTTTGTTTGGTGCTATCCCGGAAAAAAGTATTTTGCATCTTCAAAGTCACACAACTAGCCCCAGGGATTGATGGTCGCTAAATTTTAATTTCTTCTATTAGAACAGAAGCACTAAATTTCTATGCTTTATGTTTCTTGGAGAATTTTACGATCTGAACCTTTGGTACCATTTTGAAATTTTATACAAAAACTTTGAATGTACTAAATCGCAAACAGATGTTAAAGCTAACGGTCGAAACTTAAAAAAAAACTATTTGTCTTGAAATGCTAAATTCAAATAATGTGTTATAGGTACTATTTCTTTTAAATTAAGATTTTTGTAGGTTTTCATTTTTATATCTTTGTCTATATTTTAATAAAAAGTTATTTCCACACAGTTTTCTGTTTTATTTTCCTTTTTAAAGCTTTGTTCCAACCCACCAAGAGATTCGTTCCCCGATCGGTCATTTCCGGTCGCTCAACGAATATGCGAAGTCTACAAACGATTGCAAAATTCAATTGTCACGCTGGGAATTACCGATCATGAACGAATCTTTTCCAGGGTTGGATCAACGCTTATAAAATTGATGATAAAAAGGGCGGTTGGTTTTAAGTGTGGTGGCAGCTGAAAGTAGAAAGCTATTTTCTGACGAAACAAATATACTATGATAATTATTCCCTGGATTCTGCAAAGGGGCACTCATGGTGCTTGTCGACAATGCGCAGTTAAAAAATCATATCAAATTGATATATTCTTACGAATGAATAGAATAGTTAAGATCCTCTAACTTTATTTTAAATAGCAAAGCAAAAGGCTAACGAAGTAATACATAACCGTTAATCAAGGTGATCTAGGTGGGAATTCAATGTCTGATCGAAAACTGATCAATCTGTCGTCGAAAAAATTGCGTAAGTAGTTTAGTTTCGGCGGCTGTATGGGCGGTTGCACCGTTCTGTTGAAAATATCCAAAACATAGTTTGTTGTCAAGTAATTGCTCCACAAATGGATTCAAAATACGTATTATTGTCTCTATACCGCTGTGCTGTAACTGTGTCATGGAAAAAAATAGGACCAACAATTATTCTTCGGGAAACAGCTAACCAGACACCAATTTTTTAAGGGTGCAATGTGGAAAAAAATGGGGATTTTCACTACTCCACATGCGTGTATATTGAGAATTCACATAACCGGAGAGGTGGAACCAGGCTTCATCCGAAAAAAAATGTCAAGTCTAATAAATCATTTCTTTTCCAATAAATTTTGGGTAAACCATATTGAGAGTAATTCCTGCGTCTTTCAAAATCTGCGGCTTATATTTCTTGGAATACTTTCACTTTATAAGGAAATAAATTTAGCTGCTTCTTAAGAATAGTCCTGCATGTTCCATAAGATCTTCCCACTTCTTGGGACAGGCGTCTTATTCTATTTGTTGGCGTATTTTGCATTATTTCACGAACGTTTGCAACAAGTTCTTCTGTTCTTACAGATGGTCTTCCTGCTCATTTTTTGTGTTGTATAGAACCTCTTTCCCTAATCACAGCCAAGGTTCTTTTCAGACAATGATAAAAATCCCCAGCAATAAAAGCAACGTTAGGAAAATGTTCGTGAAAATCGTCCATGCACAAACCCGGATTGTATTGCCACTCAGCATTTACTCTAACCCCATTTCGAAAATACGCTTCAACCATGAATGTTTTGTGCTGTTTCGTAAAGCCCATTGTGTGAATTGTTCAAGAAATTGGAAAAATTAGCGATGAATCAAGTTATCTACTTGTAACGACTGTCAAAGGTGACGGAATAACTGATTGATTGTTAATTCAGGTAGTTACTGACACCCATACAGGTATTAAACTCTACAGCTATTACAGCTAAGCATTACGTCCTTAGATGCATGGCCTGCTTCTTTGATGCAAATAATTTTTGCTTGCATGGTACTACCTAATATACAGGCGGGTGTTATTTAATAAGTGTCCGATATTGTACAGGACGATTCCCCAGTTATTTATAAGGTATATAAGCATGGGTTCGCAAGGCCTTCATTTTTAAGATCCAGGGTGTTAAAAATTGTGGGTGTGGGTGGCGCCCGATACAATTAAGGGCCAAACTAAGATCAAATTTGAATCTCTCATAGTAAAAAATCCACAAATACTAATTTTCTTCCAAATATCGATATTATTTCAAAAATTATTTACGAATAACAAAAATAAAATAAAATTTTTAACAACCCTGTATCTTAAAAATGAAGGCCTTGCGAACCCATGCTTATATATGAACTTTCACCTTATAAATAACTGGGGAATCGTCCTGTACAATATCGGACACTTATTAAATAACACCCTGTATAGTAAAGTACCATATATTATACCAAACGTATACTTCGTAACGCCAAAAAGAAGATAGAAACCGAAACGTCAAAAACAATGCCACTAGGCAAAAAATTGAAGTCAGACATTCGCAAACTCGAAAGTAAGTTTGTTTATTCTTCTTTAATTTGTCAGGTACTTTTTTTTGGTAAGGATCGCCAAAAATGAAACTCTCTGTACACTCGACCACTGTTAGCTTATAGACAAACTAAGTATATAACGGTATGCAATCCCGCTTTAAATAATTTTTTGGTAAGTTGTCCAGGGTAAAAATAAATTTAAACTAGATTAAAGTTAATCCTACAACCTTGGTATATACCTACATTAAAAAAAAATTCAAGGAATGGATTGATTTATTTTTTACCTAATTTACTCCTTTTGAAAGATTCCCCTATTGTATATGAATATCCTTCTGAAATTTTCCAAATTAAAAGCAATTTAAAAAAGATACGCTAATACCGAATGAAGCAAAAGGTCAAACATTTATCTTAATCAACATTTCCCAGGTAGGTATCCCCAAAAATCACCCCTTTCAGCCTTACCGTGCGTCTACAGTTTGGCGCACCATAACTTTTAAACTTGGACGTCGACGACGTCGAGCGTCGGGGCGCCCCTTCAGTCTAATCGTGACGGTGATCTCGTGCGTCGGTTTATTTTTAACTGGCACAGTTGCGAACGTGAAAAAAAACATCGCGTTGTTGAAATATTTCAAAATAATCATTCGAAAATATTAAGTAAATTAAAAAAAAATTGTTAAATTTTTCTTTGTTCGGATTTTAAGTGTTCGAGCTTTGTTGCCATGCCTATCGGTACCTACTTCTATCTATAGACATATGTGCTATTCGGTGTTTGTGTAAATAAAGGTAAAGTATACTATTGTAATTTATTAGATAGGTTTGATCGGCTTTTCCTATACTTCGTTAATAAAGGTTTTTATTTTTTTCTTTATTATTATGCTTGTATAAGTTGTGTATACCATAGAAACCCTGGAATATATATTCCTGTATTGTTTACGTAAGAGTTTCAAGACAACGTGTTTAAAACAAACCAAAGCTAGTTATTTAAATTGTTTGAAGTGGTTTTGTATAATAGCCGAGAGTTCCTTTTAGTTACTTTTAAATCGCAAAGCAAAACGAACGGCTAAGTTGAGCGTTCCTTTTACAAATTTAACTCAGCTCAGCGGAGGTTTTCTTTCCCCCCCCCCCCCGCCGCGGTTAAGTATGCCCCTTTAGATTTCTCAAAGTTGTTCGCGAAGCGTTCCTTTAACAACTTAGCTAAAGCTAATCGAAAGTTTTCTCTTTACTTTGCTGTTTAAAAGAATGAAAAGGAAGAAGGAAGGTAGGTAGGTAGGTACCTACTATTTTAAGATTATCACTTTTTTGAATTATATTACACACAAAAATGGAATGGTTAAACAGCGTATGAAAAGTACTTAATATAATATATTTAATTAAACCCTTAAATCCTGATATAATATTTTAAAATGTGTTGGGTTTTTTTTAAATAGCCAAAAGTATCCCAGGGAAAGTTTTGTAAGTATCTCTACCGGATGATCAAATAAGCGAGGACGTCGGCTTTATCTCGGAAACCATTAATCGTACAACTTTCGGAAAGATTTTTTTATGAGTAAAGTGGTCAAGAGAAATTGTCTGGAAATTACTTTTAAGTTCCTCATTTCGCCGCAAGGGGGCACAATTAAAAATTGTTTTTTAAATTCTAAATTTCTCCGAAAATTCCCATATTAAGGTATAACTCTGATTACATCATTGGAAAGCTTAGACAATTCTGCATCACTTTTGGTTTAAGGCTCATTGGCGTACCGACCTTGATAAGAGTGGGAGAAGCTATTAAAAGTGTAAACATTAAAATCGCTGTAACTTCTAAACGACTTATCCGATTTTACTAAATTTAAGCTTGTTTGGAAGTACCTTCAATTTTCTTATCTAATGGTATACGATAGTTTCTAATAAAATTGCTAGAGGGCGCAATTTGTATTAAAAATTATTGTTTTGGCAATAACTTATCTGAAACAAACAAAGATATCGAACTGCGGTCTTCACATCTTTTCTTGCAAATTTCATCTACTTTTCGATTATGATATCATAGTTATACCGTATGGTTTGAATTTTCGGGATAAAATCGAAAAACTGTTATTATTACAAATTGCGCCCTCTAGCAATTTTACTAAACACTATCGTGTACTATTGGATACGCCAATTGAAGATGCTTATTTTCCTCTTCCAAACAAGCTTAAATTTAGTAAAATCGGATAAGTCGTTTAGAAGTTACAGCGATTTTAATGTTTACAATTTCAATAGCTTCTCCCACTCTTATCAAGGTCGGTACGCCAATGAGCCATAAACCAAAATGATGCAGAATTGTCTAAGCTTTCCAATGATGTAATCAGAGTTATACCTTATTATGGGAATTTTCGGAGAAATTTAGAATTTAAAAAAACAAATTTTAATTGTGCCCCCTTGCGGCGAAATGAGGAACTTAAAAGTAATTTCCAGCAATTTCTCTTGACCACTTTACTCATAAAAAAAATCTATCCGAAAGTTGTACGATTAATGGTTTCCGAGATAAAGCCGACGTCCTCGCTTATTTGACCACCCGGTACAAAGCCCTGTTAAAAACTGAAGATAAAGTATTTTTTCTTATGAAAATTATTAAATGTGTAAAAATTCGAATTTATAATGTGCATTTCATTTCAATGAACTTTTATTTATTTGTCAGCAAATATTTACTTTCTAAACAGAAAGTTTTTCATGATTATTATTTCAAACTTTATTGCTCTAAGTACGTTTATTTTTCATGGGTTTAAGTGTATTTTTATTGCCGAGTGGTATGCAATAATATGCTTTCAAGAACCCATTAAACTTTTTCGACAATTTTTTTTTTTAGTTTAAAAGCGCACCGAAACGAATTTTAATAGGATTTACAATGGTACAAGTAGACATTAGGTAAAAACTGGAAAAACCAAACCCTACAGTGCGAAATAAGAAATACAATGACATGCTTTTTTTGGCTTTCCATAAATTAAAATTTTTAAATATCAATTTTTCGTACTTATGTACCCAAAACCGAAATGTAAACTCTCATAAATATAAATCATAAGCGGAACTTCTAAATATAAATCGTTGATCAGCTGATTGTGACAGAGAAATTTATTTTTAAGCCGTTTGATTTCCACATTTTCTTTCGTTTCTCGATCTCGTTTTTATTAAACAGAACATATTTTTTTGAAATATAATACCGTGTTTACAATGTTTTAAACAATTTTTTTGATTTGATTTACCATTTGTTTGGACTATCTCCTATACTATAAATACTATAAAGTGCCTACACGTATTTTATACAGGGTCATGATCAAAAAAACAGACCAGCCTTTTATATAGAATATCGCCCACTTCATCAGGGATCTCTCGGACCCGTCAAATTAGTTTTATTGAAATTAATTTTTTTAGAAAAAATATATTATATCATTCTATAATCAACATTTGGTACTACTTGTGAAGACATTTCTCGTATTACTCTACTATCAAGTTGGGTTTAGATTAGACAAACTAAATTTTTGACGTAACCCCACCAAAAAAGCCGAGTGGGTTAAAATCGGGCGATCTGGATGGCCAATCTGTTGATCTCCATCATCATCATTTCTGGCTGTGGATAGGTATCCACCATAGCTAAAATATAGAGTTTTGAGCACTTGAAGGTTTTTAAACTCCCTACAATTTCTCGCCAGACAGTCTGCATCAGTATGCACCACTCTGCTGTTGAAACCATTAGGGTTCAACTTGGTAAATCCGAATCATTATCATGTTTTAATAGAGTGACAAGAGCTGGAGACAGATCATCTCAAAGGAAATTTACATATCTTTTTTCAGTGAGACTCTCATAAATATAAAAGACTGATGCGTTTCTTCGTCATAACTCTGTAAAATTTGTTTTCGATTAGTTGAAAAAAATATAATTTTTTGGCCTCTATATCAAATGGTACCTACAGACATATTTTGCCCCGGAATTTATTTTTCTAACAATAAACACAACTTTTTTCGTTTAATAAAGCAGCTATCATTCTGGCAAATCAGCATTTGCCAATAAACACCGAGTTAAAACAAATGAAAAATGGAGATTGACGTAAACAATGTTAAGTGTAAAGTAAATGGGACTAACGAAAATATTTCCACTGTAGTGACAGGTGAAGTATCCGACGCTACAAAAATATAAAATTGTTTTATTTGCCTGTTAAAATAAATAATATAGTATTAATCGAAGAATATGATTCTACTTAGATTTATTTAACAGACACAATAATAGGTAGTTAGGTACCTTAATAAAACTCCAAAAGACACAGCAATTTTGAGCCGTTTTTCACAGTTCCATGGGGCTCAAAGAATAAAATAAATATAGTTTAAAAAAACTAAAAAACACGTTAATAATTAACCAAACTAAAAGGCGGAAAATAAATAGTTTAAATAATTCTTGAAATTCTTAATATAGGCAGAAAATAATAATGAACGATAAACATTAGTATTATTGGGAAAAAAGCGTGGGGCGCTTTGGGCTATATTTTTCGTATATCGATCACCCCACGCTTTTTTCACAATAATACTAATTTTTATCGTTCATTATTATTTTCTGCCTATATTAAGAATTTCAAGAATTATTTTAAACTATATTTATTTTCCGCTTTTTATTTCGATTAATTATTAAAGCGTGTTTTTTAGTTTTTTTAAACTATATTATTTATTTTTCATTTTTTAGTTTAAGTTATTGTTAGTAGTAGTAATAGTAATTGAGGGGAGGTTCCGAAAACCTGGCAAGTAGACCAACCGCGATCCTTTTTGCCTACCCCAGAGTCTTCCCCAATCACACTAACCACCTTGGCCCCCGCCAAAGCGTCCCGACCTCTTTATGAAGTTGAATATGTCGCTCCAGGCCAGGGCCGTGATTTCTTCCTTCTGGAGAGCCGCTGATCCCAGGACCTGGTGCCTGAGTCTTCCTAGGGCCTCGCAGGTACCCAAAAATGCAGCGGGGTCTCTTCCTCCTCCAAGCATCCGGCACAGATTGGGTCGTCTTCGACACCAATCAGTGATAGGTGCTTCCTTAGCTTGCAGTGTCCTGTCAGTATCTCAATCAAGGGATTTAGGACACATCGTCTTCTATTTAGAATCCAATCTAGCTTTGAGTTTGAGTTATTGTTAAGAAAACAAATGTTTTTTGAGTAGATTGAGCTAGATTAGTAGATTATTGTATTGTTAGAGGTTCTTGATAAGTCTACAAAATTGAAATTAAATCTGAACGTTTAAAGTGGGTCAAAATCGGGTTCAAAGAAGTCGGTTACAAACAAACATACATACAAACCCGAACAAACGACAAAAATTTTCAAAATTAAAAAAAATTTTCAAAATTTTATTTTGACTTAAAGGCATTTTCAATAGGAATAAATTTTATTATTACCAAAGCTAAGGCTAATTTGCGTGCTTCACAAGAGAAGAAACTATTTTCAAAAAATGTCACGAACAATATACAGTATGATCAGTAAAGTCCGCATCATGTGAGATTTTTTTTTATTAATAACTTTATTCGAAATTTGACTTTGGCATCAAGTTCTGCTTCGATCGAGATGAAAATTAAGCAAAAAAAAATAGTAGTCACGTGATTCGCATTATCTGTCAAATTTTAATTTTTTCCAAAAAAAATAATTCAAAAGTGGGGTTATTTCTAAAAGTATCGAAAAAAGTTATTAGAAATTTTTTTTTAAATGCAGTTTCTAGCCCACTTGCAAAATTTTGGCTGCATAAGATAATTTTGATCTTTTACCCATATTATGTAAATTGCACCACTTTTGCAAAATAGGACTCAACGCAACCTACATAAAACTTCTTAGTTTTGACAAGGCTTTATTTCAGATTCATTCAAAATTTGGTCGCATGTGATGCAAAGTTTATTTGTTTTTGACCCTGTGTAAGGTAACTTCATAAAATAAGAATTTTTGAAAACGTAGTTTGTGTCTGAAAGTAATATACCTTAATATTAACACAAAAAAGAACACAGTGTCGTCAGTAAAGTGTTCATTAAGTGGAAAATAAATTTTAGTCGTGGGTAAAAAATCAAAATAATCTTATGCAGCTGAAATTTTGCATGTGGGCTAGAAACTGCATTTAAAAAAACTTTTTCTAATAACTTTTTTTCGATATTTTCAGAAATAACCTCACTGTTGAATGATTTTTTGGAAAAAATTAAAATTTGACAGATAATGCGAATCCCGTGATTAGGTACTATTTTTTTGCTTAATTTTCATCTCGATCGAAGCAGAACTTGATGCCAAAGTCAAATTTTGAATAAAGTTATTAATAAAAAAAATCCCATATGATGCTGGCTTTACTGGTCGCACTGTATAACTTTAATTATCGGCATGCAATTAGAAAACACTCTTATATGAGGGGGAGGTATTCTTAAAACTTCGCCGGTAAGTATAGAATAATCATCAACAAATTTCTATTTTCTTAAGATTTTCACCAGCAAAAAAAACGCTTCGGAGAAAAACCCTTGTTTTTTTACACAGCCCTTGCGTCATTAAGAAGTAAAGTACACAAGTAAAAACTAAGCGAATTGTAGCCATTTGGCAAATGAGTGACGTCTCATTAATTCGTGCGACCCAGAAAAAAGCTGTGCCAAATAGGTCTTCACAGATCGATCTTTCTTGATGATGTAAAAATTAGTGCTTTTAGAATAGCTATTGCTGTTTTATGGCTTTATCGATAATGGCCACATCGTCAATAATAGAAAACTAAAGAAAAGCTAAGGAAAAATGATATTAGAGATGTTCTTTAAGAATCTACCATCGCTTTATAACTCTCTAAACCTATCGAATTTATTTCAACATCTTTGTTTAGTTAGAAATAGTACAGTAATTTTTAAACATTGGACTTGTACCGGGTGTCCCACTAAGAATAGCTCTCGGCCGTATCTCAGAAAGGGTTAGTCGTATGACTTGCGGAAAATTTTTTTTTTAGTAAAAGTGGCCATGAGAAATTGCTGGAAATTATTTTTAAGTTCCTCATTTCGCCGCAAGAGGGCACAATTAAATATTTTTTTTTAAATTCTAAATTTCTCCGAAAATTCCCATATTAAGGTATAACTCTGATTACATCATCGAAAAGCTTAGACAATTCTGCATCATTTTGGTTTTAGGCTCGTTGGCGTACCGACCTTGATAAGAGTGGGGGAAGCTATTGAATGTGTAAACATTAAAATCGCTGTAACTTCTAAACGACTTATCCGATTTTACTAAATGTAAGCTTGTTTGGAAGGGAAAGGTAAGTAACTTCAATTGCCGTATCCAATGATACACGATAGTTTCTAATAAAATTGCTAGAGGGCGCAATTTGTAATAATAACAGTTTTTTCGATTTTATCCCGAAATTTCAAATCATACGGTATAACTATGACATCATAATCGGAAAGTAGATGAAATTTGCAAATTTCACACTTCGGCGCACATTCCAACGAGAAATCCCATAAGTCGTACCACTCCTTGTATTTAATTTTCAAGAGTCAAAATCTGCTTTACTTAAGAAACCCCATAAGTTTAAGAAAGTTTTTTTTAATTCCTCAACATTTTACTTTTTTGACTTATGGTCTTTCTCAAATGACCGATTCAATTGAAGTAAATCGTATGTGCAGTTATAATTTATCCAAAGTCAGTGTGATGACATTCCAATCATTCCATACGGCATACAAACGGCGGTAAACAGTCTCAAAGAGACCGATCTCACAACCAGGGTTGTCAGATCTTTCTTCTTCAATTCTTTAAGTTTTTTTTATTAAAAATTTTTCTTTTATATCAGTATTCAATTGTTAGTCAGTAACTTTCTTTGAAAGCTAGTTTGCAAATATACTTTAAACCGAGGAGTTTTGAGCGTGACAGAAAAAAATAACAAGCCATTCATTGTTATATTAATTCATTAGTCCTTAAGAAACAATATAACTGAAATCAAGACAAAAAGTATTTTCAGTGTTTAAAAACAACTAATTAACAAACCTTTGTTTCTCGTATATACTTACATTGTGCTTACAAATCCGAAAATTTTGAAGAATTGGCAACAGCAAGGGATACAAGCGCCAGTTAAAGCGGATGGGATAAGCTGAAGCGGTTTCCGACCCGTTCAACGATCGATTCTGTCAGACAGAGATAGGCCAGAGTATAGAATTTTTGAGTTACCTTATATTTATTATTTTATTATATATACAGTGGGTTTAAAAAGTGTAGTATGTACAAGCACCTAATGTAAAACAAACTTATAAGTATGCATACGCATTTTAATTATTTGTTTGGGACGCCTATGGTTAGGAAATTCCTACTGTTTAATGTCATTAAATTGACCTAAGGAACACTATACAAAGAAATTCGGTGATAGTGATTGAGTGTTAAATTATCGAACATTAGTACCGTGCGAGCAAAAATTATTTGCATCAAAGAGGGCCTTTTGCATCTAAGGACGTAATGCTTAGCCGTAGAGCTTAATACTGTTGGGTGTCAGTAACTACCTGAATTAACAATCAATCAGTTATTCCGGCATCTTTGACAGTCGTTACAAGTAATTTGATTCATCGCTAATTTTTCCAATTTCTTGAACAATTCACACAATCGGCTTTACGGAACAGCACAAAACATTCATGGTTGAAGCGTACTTTCGAAACGGGGTTAGAGTAAATGGTGAGTGGCAATACAATCCGGGTTTGTGCATGGACGATTTTCACGAACATTTTCCTAACGTTACTTTTATTGCTGGGGATTTTTATCATTACCTGAAAAGAACCGTGGTTTAGGGAAACAGGTTCTATACAACACAAAAAAGGAGCCGGAAAACCATCTGTAAGAACCGAAGAACTTGTTGCAAACGTTCGTGAAATAATGCAAAATACGCCAACAAAATGTATAAGAAGCCTGTCCCAAGAAGTGGGAAGATCTTATGAAACATGCAGAACTATTCCCAAGAAGCAGCTAAATTTATTTCCTTATAAAGTGCAAGTATTCCAAGAATGTGGTAACATTTCTCCAGAGATGCTGGTCACTTTCGAAAATATGAAGAGACGTGTGAATTTATGGTCTTGGAGCATGGCGGTGGCCAATTTCAGCAATTTATGTAATTATTTTTCTTTTTTTTCTGTATATTCTTACTTTGTTAATCTTCTAAACAACAAAAATAAATTTGTATTTATCTACTTATTTTATTACTCATTAGCTTGGTTTATCATGTCATAATATGAATTTGACAAAATTTTAACCTAGATTTGGTTAGATATATCGTCCCCATATCATTGTGATCTAAACCAAGCGCTACGTTTTTAATACAAGCCCTCTTTGATGCAAATAATTTTTGCTCGCACGGTATTACTTATATAGGAGGATGCTCCACCTTAAAATAGCTTAATGTTTGAATATAAAAAATGTGTAACCATGATATTATTTTAAAACTTTTTTACCAGAATTTACAGTCATAAAGAATATACAAACACAATTAATAACACCTTCCTCTTCAGGTTTTGGGTGTTATGTTTTCGAAGCACTTTTACGTCAAGTAGTGCATATGCTATCTTGCTATCTTCAGTCTGCAGGAAGATAACCAGATTTTTTTTTACAAGATAACAATCTCTTTGTAAACAGAGAATACAAACTGTTTTGTTAGGTATTGCTCAGACAAAGTAATAATTCTCAACAATTAATCATTTGCCTTCTATTTATTAGGATTGTTGTATTCGGATAAACATTTTTCCTAACAATATCGAAGTTTAGTGAACTTAAAAGTAAACTTAAAATAAAAGCAAATTACTCGATTTATTCTTAGATTTTCTACAGTCTATTTATTTCCAATATAGACTGTATATGAACGGATGCATGCATCTTGTAAAGCGAAATACCGCCGATATGACAAGCCCATTTCAAATTATTGTCCGATCGACCAATAAGAATGTAGGCTGGTGGAGGCTCGACCTGATCGCTTATGACGCATAGGGTTAATATTTACATAGGTCATAGCATTTCTGATTTTAAATTATTACAATATTAAATGAGCAAGGGAGAAAGCATCTAAAGGATAGAAGCATAATCAATATTTTACATTAGAATCGAATTCTAATATGAAATAATTATGGTAATATTTTAACGCTTTAACTTTTAATAGCTCATTACGAGCTTGCTTTTTATTTATTTTTTTGATACGTTGTAAAAATATACGCGTAAGTATTTTTTAAAGCCGAGCGAATTTTGGCTAACTTTCAATTTTTTAATAGGCCTCCTATTGATTTTTTGAAAATTCTATGGATACATAACAATCTAGTTCTCCATAGTCCAGTGCAATGGTTTCTTTAACCCCAAATAGTTAATATTACTTTGTCGCAGTACCGGGACACGCTGTATATGTAGAAAAAAAACCATAAGGTGATCGAAGACCAAAAATGAAATACTAAAGAGAGTCCTTGTCGAACTTTTCCAGTCCGAGGGAGTTGACAGACTTTAAAAGCTTTCTTGATAAATACTTTTTTTCTTACAAAAACAAACTTTTCAATCGCAGCCGTAGCTTCAAGCTTTCAGCTTCATTATAACTTGAATTGGCTATTATAAACTTAAATTTAATACTTTCCAAGGAATAAAGATAAAAACTAATACCCTGTCCTGACCATGAATAAATTAAGACGGTATTTTGTCACGAGGGAATTTAATCCACGGGTTTAGTGGAAGAATAAAAAAATGCTTTGGTAACACCCAGTAATTAAAATTTTATAAGAATTTTTTTATTTCATTACCCTTAAAAATTGCGATGTGGATTATCTTGGGTTATTAATCATAGAAATAAAGCGATATATGTACCTAAGCTAAAGAAACGGATTAGCATTTTTTTAGAAAAAAAAGTTTCATCTCTACAAACCAGTAAATGTACAGTTGATGGCATATAAATTTGTACACTCCACCCATACATAACTCAATTACAACAAAATTGGGTAAAACGGGTTTCTCACCTTGCTGCTTATACCTGGATAGAACACCAGCTATCAACATAGGTAGCTGTAAATTATTGTATGTACGATTTTTTACAATAAGTATTAATGGATATTTCTAAATATTTTTGTGTTTAAACTGCAGCGGCGAAATAAGAAAATTATAAAATAATACCAGGAACACTACAAAACTATAAAGCCAAAAAGGGTAAATTTATTAACAAAGAAAATACTAATATTTAATTGCTGCGCCATTGGATTCTAACACTAATTGTAATCTTCTTGGAATTGACTAAATAATACTTCTGGTGTAATCCGGAGTTAGCCCTTCTCAAATTTCTTCTATTTTATCAAATAACTCTATTTCATTCTGTGGTTTAAAATTTATTTTGTACATTTTTTTTACCATCAATCCCCAAACATTTTCAATTGGATTTAAATCAGGACTTCTTGAGCACCAAGGCAGACATATTACGTTGTTTTGTCTAAACCAGTTTCCTATATTTTTGCAGTATGCACAGGGCAGTTATCCTGCTGAAATATAAAGTTATTTCCTTCAAAAACTATCGCGCACAAGGAAGAAAAACATTTTCCAAAATCTGAAGATATATATTACTGCTTAGTGTTCCATTAATATTCCAGCATACACCTGCACCGTAAACACTTATCCATGCCCACACATTAACGGAGAAACGTCCACTGGTTTGCTTTTTTTGAGTATACTTCTCATGATATCGGGAATTTGGTGGTCTATATACTCGAATCCTTTCATTATAATAATATGTAGACTGACGAGTTTTCTCATCGGAAAAGATAACATTTTGCCAAAAAAAAAATCATTTTCTGGTAAATATTGCATAGCAAACTCAATTCTTTGTTCCTTATCACTATTTTTTAAAAACGATTTGGATGCAGCTACTCCATTTCTTAATTCGGAACATTGTTTTACTTGGCGTTGCGCAGTTCTAGATGAAGCAGGGAATTATGTTATGTGCATAGCAGATACTGCAGTTTCAAATAGATTTTGCCTTAAATACTCCAGCAAATTTCGGTCTTCTTTATTTCATGATTTTCTATTATTTAAACCATACCCAACAGACCTTTCAAGTGTTTGATGATAGCGCCATTTTCTTACAATTCCTTGAATAGTACTTCTAGGTATACTAAAATCATCAGCTATTTTTCCATAAGACCACCCTATTTCTACTAAACATATTATTCTTGCTTTTTCAATAATACTTAAAATGAGGCATTTTTAAATCAAATAAGATAATGACAATACTTTGACAGATATCATGATAACAATTAACACGTTATTAAGGTAATAAAGGTAAAAAATTTGCACTCACAGTATCACAGTTTAGTGTACGAAATTATCTGTCGTCAACTCTACATGCAAGAGTTATTGGACGATGATCCTGATAAGCGAAAGCAATTTTGTAAAATGATAATTGAGCTTACAGATAATCACGCACGAATTATCCAAAGATTTTGCTTTTCAGATGAAGCTACGGGTTCTTCTTTGACAAAACTACATATACTGGGCATTGGGAAATCCTCACTGGTTCATCGAAAAACACACCCAGTATAATGAAAAGGTTTATGTCAAGGCGGGCATTGTTGAAAATATGGTAATCCGACCATTTCTCTTCGATGAGAGCCTCACTGACGAAAAATATTTAAATTTCCTTTGAAATGATCTGGTTCCAGTTCTTGCACTCTATTTTCAGATGATAATGATCCCGATTTCCCAAGTTTAACCTTATGATTTCAGCAGGATGGTGCTTAATATTACAATTTATTCGAGGCGGTGGATATCTAAACGGGGATCAATAGAGTGGCCTCCGAGATCGCCCGATTTGAACCCACTGGACTTTTTTTGTGGAGCTACGTCAAAAATTAATTTATAAATTTAAACCTGACACGATAAATACGCTTAAGGAGTCCATTCGACGAGTAATACGAGAACTTGCTCCACAAGTAGATCGATTGACGATTGACATTTTTCTCAATATCTCCAAAAACCCATACCCCACTTTATTCCTTGCCCCCCCCCCCTTCTCCAAAAATCCTCCAATGGCTTATTTAATCTATAATAGGCCCCAAGTAACGATATTGGTTGAAGCGGGCGTGCAATAAACGAAATAAGGTCAAAATCCCAATTACACGATATCTGCCGGGAGCAGAAAATTACCTCGCGTCCCAATCTTGTTTCCCCTCAATCAGGGCACATTTCGAAGCGTAATAGGATTTTAATAGGGCCGGGTTTATATTACACCTTCAATTTTAGGAACAAAACTATCGTTGGCAATTAAATAATGGGAAATAGGTTGGTGGTAATTTAATACTAATATTAATTATTGTACTTCTCGTTTTTGATAAATACGCGTAGATATAGTCAAAAGGGTGGTCAATAAAATGATGCAAATAAAAAACTTAGTCCGAATATGAAATTTGAGTTATGTGTCTCAATTTTTTATTTTTTTTTCTTAATATCTATTTTCCCCTCTGGTCGATTTTTTATTTACGCGATTTTAATATATTAATCAAATATCTTAATCATGTGTTTATTATAAAAAGGTATTAAGTAGTTGCAAACCTTTTAAAACTTTTCAATGATACGGGTGGGTTTAGACATTAGCGTGATGCACGCATATTTAAACACATGTTAGCCAGCTTGGGTTCTAATTAAAATTATAACAGAATCCATTTATACGAGTGGAAATAACTAATAATTTATTTGTCATTTTCACCTATAGTACGGTCGAGTCCCGTCTTAGAGCAATTTAAAAAAAAATGGCATTTGCTCCCTTACTATTAGCCGCAGGTGAAATATAAATTATGCGTTTATAATTTTAAGGCATGCACCAACTGTTATCAAGAATATATTTTTTTGAGAAATCGGTAATAAAAATCTTTCCCATATGTTGCATACTTTTTTGGACACACTGTATACAAATTACTAAATAACCTACTAATTACGAGAATTCCCTATCTGTTAAGCTCTTCTGTGAAAGGGAGGTACTGATGAAGGGCCGTAATGGATGAAACCGGGTTGAAACCACAATTTGGCTTAAATTTCCGGGAGGCGAACGAAATTCACTTCCAATCTTGTTTACCGTATTAGTTCAATTAGAATTTGTTGTATATCCTTGCGTAGTGATCAAATTTAACTGGGAAACTTTGTGTTACAATTTATTGGCAATACGTTGAGGCTTCTACTTTATAAGAACATAAAAAATACTCTTTTAATTAGTTATAAATAATTTAAGGGAGCTTTTTTTATAGCAAGTTTATGACCTGGTTTTAAATTATAGGTTTAGACATAAACTTTGTAAATCTAGACATCCCATATAAATGGTCGAAAGCGAGGCTTGAGGCCACGGACAGAAATTATTTTAAACGGATATTCGCGCATACTATAGGCAACGTATGGCGTAACTCGTTACGTACGTCGTACAAAATTATGAGCGGTAAAATGTTTACATTTGATGGTTTCTCTTGGTTTTGTTTCTCTATGGTTCAGATAAAACAGTTTGATATTTTTGTAATAACCTTTAAATTAAACCAAATAACCACTAAGTTATTTATAAATATTCACACACATTTACCTGTCATTATGCGATACTGATAATCTCAAAAAAAAACTGGTAAATTCTAATAAAAATGCAAAGTTTATTGTGATAGGCCGTTGTCGATGAGAAGCCGTCGAAGCAAAATGTAAGAACTATAAGTTTTCTGTGTGTATAACAGAGATGAAGCAAATGACTTCTCGGATCAACTTCTTATCAAAAAACTATGCGTATTTGACGTTTTGGCGTAGTTGGCAAAACAAGTATAAACGTCTTGTATAAGAATGAAAGTTAAAATAATAATTTGCATGATTTTTGGTGGTGCAGTTTTATAGAACTTGGTTCCTAATATGATATTATTTTCGACTCTATGTTATACAACGAATAACAAAAAACAAGAAATGTATCTTCACCTGTGTAAAAGTTATTTTCAAACTACCCCCTTTTCAAACTTAAAAAAATGGGGGGCGAATGATGGGCGGTTTCGTGCGGAAAATAATATTGTGGGATGAAGACGAATCAAATACCCTTAAGTAGCTATATACCTAGCTATATACTATTTAAAAATGTATACGTATTTCTTAAAATAAATTTCCTTTAGATTATAAATGAGGGAGATAAAGAAACAAGAATTCAAGTGCTATTCCAACAATATTTGAACTGGTGATTTTTTAAATTAATTCATTTTTGAAAGCAGAAATTTCCATATTTTGATTAGAAAAGAAGTACATATTCTCATGGAGCCCATGAAACTTTTAAATTTTCTGAAGGAATGCATAATTTTTCGGGATGACGAGAAATGAAAAATTTATAAGTTTACCATTGAGAAGTCAAAACGATTCAGTTTTGTAAGTACTTTGGCATTCTTAAACTGCATAATTTTTATGCAATTGAAAGCGTAAAAGTTTTTTATAGATCTTTTAATTTCTGAAAAATAGTATTTTTAAACATTTTCTATTAATATTTGCTTTGCTTAATCGGACGTAATGTATAAAATACTGATTTTAATATGAAAATAGTTTAAATTTTAAAATAAATCGGTATATTTAGAGATAATATATAGGTTTATCTATATATTAACAACCTATAAATTTTAAAATTTTAATTTAGTGGTGAGACTGGTGAGCATATATTTTTATAGAGATATAAAAGCATGTATTAGAATTTTAATGCATAAATACGTACTTAGCGATACATATGTATACAGGGTGTCCCGAAATTAGCTGACAATATTTTAAGGGGATAAAGTATATTAAAAAATAAGACTAAAACCTTCTATTAATATACCTCCAAAAACGCTTCGCTATGGGGCTAGAGCCCCCCGAATTGGAGCTATGACAAGCAGTTTTTTTACAATATCTCAGAAACCGATTGAGGTACCAAAACTAAATTTGATACATGTTTTACCCTTGATAAGACGCAATAAACGGTTTAATTAGCTTAACTGTATTTCTTCCAGTGGCGTCCCACTGGGTAGGTAGTTGAGATAATATTGCCCTAAGTTTTTTATTTGTAGGATTTTTTAACTTCAGGTGAAATTTTTAGAAGCCTTAAAGTATTTTGTTGTAAAAAGATACTCTTGTTTCATTGCGGTAGAATTTACCACTTTCCAGTAAAATCGATTTTAAAATTTTCTGTTTTTTGAAATCCGATGAAAAGCTAAGGTTTTTTGCATATCTCAGCAAACACTTAATATTAAAACATGAAATTTATTAGAAGTACTACTAGCGACAAGGCGTATTTATTAAAGGATGTTACTTTAAAATATTTTTTCAGTAACGTCGCACGGGGTGGAGCCTTAAGTAAATATTACCTTTATTTTTTTTAATTTCATAGTTTTACAGTAATTCATTTTTTAATTTTAATTTTTTTGTTAATAAGACGTTCTATTATTGTAATTTGACAGAATGCAATGTTTTTAAATTAAACATAGTTGTAGACTACCTACCTTGTTTTTTAAATATTTATTTTCATGGAGATTTTAAGAGAGTTTTAAAATAAAACAAAAAAGAATAACAAATTGCAAATCAAATTTGATTGTGAACCACACGGGAAACTAATTCTTAAGCAAACGTTCGAAATGATTTCCATTTTGTTGGATGCACAATCTAGACCTGCGTGTTATATTTTGTGGGGCAGGGAGAATTTGAAAATTATATGCAAAAAAAACCTTAGCCTTTTCAACGGATTTCAAAAAACCGAAAATTTGAAAATCGATTTTACTGGAAAATGGTGAATCCTACCGAAATGAAACAAGAGTACCTTTTCTTAACAAAAGACTTCAAGGCTTCTAAAAATTGTATCTGAAGTAAAAAAATCCTACAAATAAAAAACTTAGGGCTATATTATCCCAACTACCTACCCAGTGGGACACCACTGGAAGAAATACAGTTAAGCTAATAAAACCATTTATTGCATCTTATCATGGGTAAAACATGTATCAAATTTTGTTTCGATACCCTAATCGGTTTCTGAGATATTGTAAAAAAACTACTTGTCATAGCTCCAATTCAGGGGGCTCTAGCCCCATAACGAAGCGTTTTTGAAGGTATATTAATAGAAGGTTTTAGTCTTATTTTTGGATGTACTTTATCTCCTTAAAATATTGTCAGCTAATTTCGGGACACCCTGTATACCGGGTGTCCGCGAAAGGTGGTTCGCCCCTATAACTTTTTTGGCTTTGAAGATATTGGAATGAAATTTGGAGAATGTGTATACGACATAAAATTACATTTTTTGACGGGTAACTCAATTCTATGGCACTTCCGGTTTAACCGGAAGTGACATAAACTTTCGATTTTTAAATGGGACGCCTGGTATATTTTTACTTATTTTATCTCCACATGACATTCTAAACACAATCATGTGTCACTTGTCACTTTGTGTCACCAAAAAAAAATTTTTTTTTTCATTTTAATTTTTTTTTTTAAATTTATTAAAAATTATAGTATGCATTATACCTACTAATTAAATAACCAAACAATTATAACTATCTACATAATATCTATTTATTTTTAACTTTAATTTTGAAGATGTTCAAAATGACCTCCATCTTGTTGCTGACAAAGTCGTACTTTCTCTTTTGTTGCTCTTACAACGTTTCTTAAATGTCGTGGTGAAATTCGATGAATAACTGCCCTTACTTTGTTTTCTAATTCATTTCGTGTGGCAGGGGGTACATCATATATCTCATTTTTAATAGTACCCCATAAAAAAAAATCTAGTGGCGTAAGGTCGGGCGACCTAAAAAGTTTTAAAATGAAATAAAGGTATAAATTAAGAACAATTCCGTTTTACCTTGCCGGCCAACTAACTGGGCCCCTGTTTCCAATCCAATTTTCGTTGTATAATTCATTTAAATATTCCGTTACTGCCCTCAAGTTGTGTGGGGGGGCACCATCTTGTTGATAAAATAGTCCTTCTCGATTTATTAACGGTATCTCATCCAAGAACTGCTCAATTTCTTGCGTAAGAAAATCTAGATATCTTGCCCCTGTTAGCGAACCGTCAAAAATTATAGGACCTAATATTCTGTCCCCTAAAATCCCAACCCAACAATTGAAACCAAACCGTTCTTGAAAATTTCCTTCCTGCATCAAGTGTAAATTTTCTTGAGACCAATATCGCTTGTTATTTCTGTTAAAATGTCCCAAATTAGTGAAACGGCTTTCGTCAGTATAAAGAATTTTATTGGGAAATGTGTTATCCTCTAAATATTTTTCTAAAAACCAATTACAATAGCTAAGTCTCCTTTCATTGTCGTTTCCGTACAGGTGCTGGTGTAGTTGGTATTTATATGAGTGATATCCATGTTTATTTAAAATTTTACCTGCAGAAGACTTAGAAATATCACATTCTAGCGCGATCTCTCTGACGGACGCGTTGATATGTACTTGTACGTATGCCAGAACGTCTATTTCTTTTTCTTCGCTCACAACAAATTTAATGTTTTCATTATTATTAGGTCCATTTCGCATTTGCTGAACCACTTTTGGGAAATAGTGCCGGGTTGGGTGATGCCGATCTGGATATCTCTGTGCGTAAAGACGTGCAGCATTAGTTGAGATTTGCCTACACTCTCCGAAAACTAATAACATATCAACTTTTTCACTACTTGTATAAATATTATTATTCTCCATGTTTTTAAACAATAACGTACTGTTGCCGAAGCGATATGCAATAAGATATTGACAGGCCGTAATTTTTTTTCATGACAGCTTCATGTTTTTATTTCACAGGCCTACTCGATTCATTTAAATAATATTTCATTCTCTGAAGACCGTTCATTTTAGAAAAATGTTAGCGTTATATTTTACCAGTATTTTAAACGAAAGTTTGTTTAAAACCCATAAGTGTTTGGTATCAAATTAATCGTAGGAAAATGCTCTCTTTTGTTAACCGGGTGAACCACTATGTTGCCATTTGAAAAAAATGACTTATACAAATTTAAAAATTGAATTTTACACAGCAGATTGGTTTTTGACAAAAAAGAGTAAATTGGTATTTTACTCAAGATTATAAGACAAAATTAGTAATTTAAACGAATTCATAGCCCTCTAGATTTAAAAAAAAAATGAAAAAAAAAATTTTTTTTTGGTGACACAAAGTGACAAGTGACACATGATTGTGTTTAGAATGTCATGTGGAGATAAAATAAGTAAAAATATACCAGGCGTCCCATTTAAAAATCGAAAGTTTATGTCACTTCCGGTTAAACCGGAAGTGCCATAGAATTGAGTTACCCGTCAAAAAATGTAATTTTATGTCGTATACACATTCTCCAAATTTCATTCCAATATCTTCAAAGCCAAAAAAGTTATAGGGGCGAACCACCTTTGGCGGACACCCGGTATAGGTAAAAAAATTAAAGCATTAGCTTGAAGCTCTAACAACATTTTATTTTGAAGTTAGAAATCAAAATATTTGCGCCTCCCCTCGCCAAAGTATTTAATACGAAAAGCTTGTTTATGGGCCCCCTGTGCCACATTCTCCGATCACGCCCCTGATCGAGTGTCACCAGTTATTAACATTTAAGACCAACTGGATATACAAAGATCTCTTCTGTTGGTTAAATGACCAACTTTTGTTATTTAAACTTGAAAATTTCCACGCAACTTTTCCCGGATTAGTTTGGCAAAGCTTTTATGCATATTTATGAAAATTCATGTTTTGAGTTAACAACGTATAACTCCTAAAGTTGTTGTTGGAATAGCGATATTTTCTGAAACATTGAAGATAATAAATTAAAATGGAGATGAATTTTATGGAGATAAGATAAAGCGTTAATTTAATAAAAAATCAGGCGAATTGGGAAGTTTTTGTTAAATGCTATTGGGTTGTATTGCGGTCCAGTAGTGCACGAGGGGGGTTCACGGTTACCTAATACAGAAAAATATAGAGAATAATTGTAATACGTCCTAAGCATTCATTACCAAAAACAAAAATATCAAAAACATATATTCAAATAAAAAAATAAATAATATAGGAGTTCCTCAAGGAAGTATTCCAGGTCCAATATTATTTATTTTAAACATCAACGCCTTTAGTTTTAAAAATGTGTAAGTTACAAATGTTTGCTGATGACACCTTAATTTACATTAATGTTTTAAATATTTTTGATGGTCTAAATACTCTAAATTCTGAGATAAATATATTAATAAATTGGCTAAAAGTAAATAAATTAAAATTAAATATTTCAAAAACTAAATGTATGGTTATGGGTAATAATTAAAATTTTAAATTAATAAATTATTTTGAAAGTATCATATCGAAGATTACCGGAAAAGTAGGTTATTTTAAAAGAATCAGTTCTAATTTAAGTTTGTTTTCTACAAAAACTGTATTTAATACTATTATATTACTATGAGGAAATATTCGACAAATTACAAATTTTACAAATAAGGCAATGAGGATTATTTTAAATTGTGACAAATATACAAAAATAAATTTTATGTTAAAAATTTAAATTGGTTGAATGTCAGAAATTAAATTTTTTATTTAGTATGTATCTATATTATACATAAAATTAAAAATAATTTATTGCCTGATTGTTTAAAATTTTTTAGTTCTTTTAATCATTGACCATCATAATTATAAAACAAGAACTAATCAAAATTTTTTTGTGGATAGAGTGTCTAAAACATTAGCTTATAAGCCTATTTTCATAAAGGTTTGATAGAATATAATAATTTGGATAATTCTATTAAATCTCAAATAACATTAAAACTATTTAAAAAAACTTTAAAATTACATTTATTTAAAAAACAAAATGATACGTAATATTTGATACAATTTGCAAAATGTTTAACTTTTTTGTCTGTTTTTGTTAAAAGAAGGTTGCGCTTTAAAATTTAAAAATAAATCTATAAAAATGTTGTTAAAAAAATGTATTAAAAAATATTTAATTGTAGCTTTTTTGCTAAATAAAACAAGTTACTACTACTACTACTTTATATTTCGAAATTTCATTTATGTGAAATGATAAAATAATATAGAAAATTATAACCATAAAAAAGGAAATAATCAAATTAAGTGATTAATAAAATCAATTAAAAAAGTATAAATAATTTAATTTTGTAAATATCTTTTTATTTGTTTTTTATAAGTTCCCAATTTATTTAATTCTTTTGATATTTTTTGTAAGATTATATTTCATTATTAGGCCATAAACAAGCTTTTTTTTTAATTACCTACTTTTTACTGGTATAGTTTGATCATTTTATAATATCTGGTGTTATGATCATGTAATATCTTATTCTACTGAAAGTGTTATGTTTGATTTTTTCTTTTCAAATAATAGGGTAAATAAGAATACAAATTTTTAATTTATACAGGTTTTGATCATGTAAATACCTCTTAGATCTATATAGGTTAACAGTTGGCTCTAGATGTGGTAATTTGTGTATGCATTTAATAACTTTATTTTCCAATTTAAATATTGTAATTTTGAATATATTAATAAAAAATATATACTATATTTTTTGTGTATTTCAAAGGAAACCTCTACACAAAACAGATACCAAAGATCGAGTTTATAATATACTGGATATGACTTTTCCAATTTAAATTTTCGCTTAAAACTAATTCTAAACATTTTGTCGTTGTTGAATATTCTCATTAATTTAGTTAAAATGTTTTTTTTTACTTTCAGATATCCCATTGTTTCGTTAACCATGTCGCAATGTGCCTGCGTCAAAATGAAGAAGAAATCCGTTATTCACGAAGAAGAAGAATTCTCGGATAGTTCAAAATCCGATACTGCCGAAGCGACCACGCCCTGTATCAACAAACCCAAACCGAAAAGGAGACTCAGCTTTAAATTCGTCGATTTACGAAGAATTATTCCCGATAAAATACTCAGATGTTTCGGGCAGGATGAGATCGAGATGACTCGACTGGAAAAAAGTAGGTTTCTTTCCCTATCCCGTTGTTTAAACTGACATAAAAAACTTCCTTGTTGGCTATAAAACAGCGCTCGTGACAAAGACACTAGCCAGTCTTTGACCGACAAAAGATTAGATGGAAAAGAGATTTAAGACGTAAACGATCCAGAAAAAAGAACAAAGAGGTATAAAGTAATAAAAGTGTAATAACGAGTAACAGAGCACTCAAGCTCGTTATATGTGTAAAAAATGTTGTTTACAATTTAATTAAGAGACTTTTTTCAAAGGATAGGAGTCCAGATGTGTACCGATGAGCCAACAGTGGCGGCTTCCGTGTAGGTTCAATTGTACAATGAACATCCTAAAAGTCTATTTAAAAAATAATCTCTACATAGTCGATTTGCTGTGACGTACATAGCTGTTAACACATTGTCCTATATAGAAATAATGCATATTTTAAAAATTGATTGTTTTTAATGTGGAATCCAAGTTCCTAACCTTCAGACACTTTCGTTCATGTCGACGACACTGTGGCGGGACGTAATAAATTTGTTTACTCATAGGCTGGGCCGAAAAAGTGAAAAATTGGAAATTGTAAATGGCATATTTGCCAATATCTGACTATACATCTAAAAGTAATTTGTGGAAAATTTTATTAAAATCCGTAAATGTTTCGCCGCGCCCCTGTGACCTTAAAAATTAGTAAAAAGGCCGATTTTTCAATATTTAGTATTTTTTAAATCCAAAATTATAATTTTTTTGTGACTTCTTGTGGATGTGGGAATGTGTATAAAAATATTTTTTTCAATAAAATATTTTTCTGTTGGATGGAAATTACAAATTTGTCTTTGAAAACGTTAATTTACGTGTAAATGAAGATTTTGAGGACAAATTTGTAATTTCCATCCAACAGAAAAATATTTTATTGAATAAATTATTTTTAAACACATTCCCACATCCACAAGAAGTCACAAAAAATTATAATTTTGGATTTAAAAAATATTAAATATAGAAAAATCGGCGTTTTTACTAATTTTCAAGGTCACAGGGGCGCGGCAAAACATTTACGGATTTTAATAAAATTTTCCACAAATTACTTTTAGATGTATAGTCAGATATTGGCAAATATACCATTTGCAATTTCCAATTTTTCACTTTTTTGGCCCAGCCTAACTGTCTCAATTGGCCGTAAAGTAAAAACTCTACAATAAAAAATTATAAAAAAACACTATTATAAGTTTCCAAAAAAGGGAAAATGCTATTTTTTGTCAAACTAAATCCAACAACGAAAACACGAAATAGAGTTTTAGTGCACCAGAACCATTATTATTTCCTATACTTTCCCTTATCACAATATCAAATGTTAGGTGATACGTTTCCCTTATTTCAACTAAATAGCAGGGCATAAATAAACACGAGCATGCAATAGGCATTGGCGGTATTGCGGAAAATATAGTCAGCGAGTTTGTCATTCATTGGATTCTATGCACTATAATAAGTTAACAAGCTAAATTTAGCTACTAAATTTGTCTAAATTTAGCTAGCGCCGCATCTAAACTGGTTTTAAACTTTTTTAACTACCTTGTCAGACTTCCATTAACTTTATTTTGTTACTTACCACAACGTTTCGGTTAGTTAGTATCTCTAACAGTTTTCAAGTGTAAACTAAATTATAATTCTAAGGTCTTAAATATTATCAATGTGCAATGAAGCTTGATGACTCCGCCTACGTGCTTATTGGAGTGTGAAGTTTGAGCTGTTCTTTTTGGACAAGAAGAGGCTTCCATACTTGGTTTACTAAATATATGGGTATTTTTATTCATGAAAGCTGCTTCTTCGAATTTTCGGTTTCTCCAGTGCTGTTCCGTGTCCAAAACCTTGGCTTCTGACCACTGTATATTATGTTGGTTGGTTGGTGTTCCGCTATACCTGATCTCAAAGTTTCGCCTTTTTGAGTATGTTTCAGATGTTCTTTAACTCGTACGGGAAGAGGTCTTTTTGTTTCTGCAATGAACGATTCGCCACACTCGCAAGGGATTTGATAGATACAAGTATTTGTGTTTTCATTACGGGGTGCTTTACTTTTGTAAGAAAGCTTTTAAGCGTGTTTCCGGATTTGAAGTCTGTTTCGATATTATAGTTTTTGGTTATCCTTCTAATCTTTTTAGAAATCCCGTTGACATAAGGTATTTTTAAACTTATTTTTTAATGCTTGGTCAAATTTATTAAAATAAACGACAAAGTCAATTGATCTGTAGACATCCGTCCAAAGTGAGACCGGAAAGTAAATCTGGGTTTTTATAGGACTCCTATATTGATTTGTTATGTATGCGTTGTGATATTTATATTATATTTTTTCAATCTAAAGTGTTGACTAGGAATCATATTACATAACAAGTCCTATATTGCAACTCCAAGGAGCACATCCTTGGTTACATTAGAATTATTATATTGGTTACGACATGCTTCTAAACTGGCGATCTTATCATCAAGTTGTTAGCTGCTCTGGACGGATAAAATAGTTAGTTCTCTTGATCTTGTATTAGCAGCTGGAATGCGAAATTTTAGGAGTGCAGTCTACCTTATATTTGCATAATTTAAATATGAACTGCAGGCTAAAATATGATGTTTGTTTGCGATAGTGATGGAAATTGAAACCTATTTAATAGTGCTTGACGGTCCTATAGTTTTGCATGGAATACCTTTTGCACTCAGACTATTAATAAAAATAGAATTTTCGCCTGACTAATAAAATTAAGGAATTGTATTATTCCATACGTTTTCCCTTGCTTGTGCGGTTTACTACTAAATTTGCATTTTTTCCCGACTCCACTAGGACCCTTTGCCAAAAACCATACGTACACACGTCGCTGTGTAATAGCGGTGATTTTTTTGGCTGTCCCTTTTAAAAAAGGATACGTTTTAATATAACTAAGCAATTTATCTTAAAACAGGAGTCTCTCAATCTTGATCTCTCAACCGAAACATGTTCATGATTTAAACGGGGGCCATAGTGTGATTTGTTGAAGAGAGATAAAAAATTTACATTGTTAAGAGCAAATAACGCCGGTGGTGCATTCGCCATTTCGTTAAAGTATATAAAAAGTATTAGTATATTTTGACAACATTTGGTTTTTTCCTTTTGTTAATTTATCAATTAAAAAAAAAAGAGATTTTGATAAAAATACGCCAGTCATACTGATTGCGCTTAATCCTTTATTTATAATACAAAATAAAACTAACAAATACCCCATAAAAGCGTCTACTGGAGAAATGAAATTCCTGGAAAATGTTTATTGTTTTCAAACTATAAATTATATTAATTTTGTTAGATTTAAGTTAGTTGAAAATATATTTTAATTAAAAAATGGAATTTAATTAAAAACGCTTTACTTTTTTGTTAAATAAATAAGAATTTTAAAATAAAATTATAAAGAAATTCGTGTAAAACCAAATTACATTTTTCATTTAGCGTTTAACCTGGCCAACAGGATGTTTTAAATATTATTTATGTCATACCAGTACATTATTGTGTTTTTATACCTTAGATGCAATATACATAATGCCCGTGCGGGCATAAAGTACATATTATGGCCCGCGCGGGCATTAAGTGTGCATCTTGTTCCATTTTTGATTTTTGACTTTGACACATTAAACATTTTAATACCGTTAAGGTAATGTCGTAGGTAAATATAAAAAATTGGTAAATCAAATTAAATTAAAAAAAAATATTTATTATTCAAAACGAACTGGTATGACATAAAAGTTTGTATGCACCACGGGTACTAATAGATATATACCCTCGGGCGACTTACGAACCCTTGGGCCAGAGGCCCTCGGCTTGGTAAGACTGTCGCCCTCAGGGCATAATCATCTACTTAGTACCCTTGATACATAAATAACTATTATGTGCCAATTTATCTAATATTTTTTCAAGTGTGAAACTTGGTGTAATATTTCCTTTTTTCATGCTACAGGAAAACGAGATAGTTTATGTTCATATATACATATATACTGTGTGACTAGTAAAGTCCGTATCATATGGGATTTTTTTTTATTAATAGCTTTATTCGAAATTTGACATTGGCTTCTGCTTTGATCGAGATGAAAATTAAGCAAAAAAAAAGTACTCACGTGATTCTCATTATCTGTTAAATTTTAATTTTTTCCAAAAAATAATTCAAAAGTGGGATTATTTCTGAAAGTATCGAAAAAAGTTATTAGAAAAAGTTTTTTTAAATGCAGTTTCTAGCCCACATGCAAAATTTCAGCTGCATAAGATAATTTTGATTTTTTACCCATATTTTGTAAATTGCACCACTTTTGCAAAATAAGACTCAACGCAACCTACATAAAACTTCTCAGTTTTGACAATACTTTATTTCAGATACATTTTCTTTAAAGTAGCGACATATTAAATGTGTGTTTTTCTACAAAATCAAAATTGGGCTATTAAAATTTCGTCGCATGTGATGCAAAGTTTATTTGTTTTTGACCCTGTATAAGGTAACTTCATAAAATAAGTATTTTTGAAAACGTAGTTTGTGTCTGAAAGTAATACACCTTAATATTAAGACAAAAAAGGACACAGTGTCATCAGTAATGTTTTCATTAAATAGAAAATAAATTTTAGTGGTGGGTAAAAAATCAAAATTATCTTATGCCGCTAAAATTTTGCATGTGGTCTAAAAATTGCATTTAAAAAAAAATTTCTAATAACTTTTTTCGATATTTTCAGAAATATCCCCACTTTCGAATTATCTTTTGAAAAAGAAAAAGTTGACAGATATGCGAATCACGTGACTCCTATTTTTTTTCTTAATTTTCATCTCGATCGAAGCAGAACTTAATGCTAAAGTAAAATTTCGAATAAAGCTATTAATAAAAAAAATCCCATATGATGCGGACTTTACTGGTCACCCTGTATATAGAAAAGAAAGAAAAAACTAAAAGTCTTCCTTCACAAAATTTAATAGAATATAGGAATTCTTTACAGGTATCTACATGTTTCGAACGTAGAAACGTTCATCATCAGGAGACAGAGAGCATGTTTTAACTCTCCTCAACCTTTTTTATGTATGTTACTTCTACATTTCAAATTTTCAATTCCATAAAAGCTCCATTAAGGTTATACCGTTTTCTCTTCTGCTAATACCATTAGCATTATATAAATGTTCTGTCTCCTGATGATGAACGTTTCTACGTTCGAAAACATGTAGAAGCCCCTAAAGGATTTCTATATTTATTAAATTTTGTGGAGGAAGACTTTTAGTTTTTTCTTTCTTTCCTATACTTTCACCTCCACTTAAAGCATGGACTACTTTTTCAAATATATATAATGTATATATATGCTTCCCTATTTGTATTTACATACCTATATATTATGTGTACATCTGACATTTATTGGATTCGACATTATCTAGACTCTAGAAAATAACAAGATACCTCTAAAAGAAACTATTGAGTCATTCCACTGATTGCTCCAAAATAATATTCTTAATATTTTAGTATTAAAAAGAACAAAAAATGTTAAAATTAATTGAATAAAGGCATCAGTCTCTAACAAATTCATACGACACGAGGGTGAGACAGACCAAAAAAGTTGTACTTGCGTATTGGATGGACCCTTTTTAGCTAAATGTATATTTTGGAGGTAAGGAAACCATGTATAACGTCTAATTTTACCTGGATGTGCTAACATTTAAATAAAAGGCCAACCGGAATCATAGACATATATTATGGTAAAATAAATATTTTCAAAAAAATTAGACCACCGAATTTCCATGACTTGGGAATCGCCCTGAATTCTATTTTATACCACGATAGCAACTATATTTTCTGAATATGTAAATATCATTCTAGCACTCGTTAGAATTTATTATGTCGAAATAGGGCAGAAGCCAGACGCTTGCTAGGCGGAAAGTTATATAAAATCTGATGGTTGGTAAGACTTTTTATTGGACAGGTAGAATAGGTATACAGGGTGTTTTTTTAAGGTCGACGAGCGGCCATATCTCGGAAACTACTGGGCATAGAAACTCAGGAAAAGAAAAAAGATAATTAAAGTGGCCATGAGAAAATTCTGGAAATAATTTTTAAGTTCCGCATTTTGCCGCAAGAGGGCGTAATTGAAAAGTAAATTTTAAAATTTTACATAACTCCGAAAATTCCACATTAAGGTATATGTTTGATAACACCATTTTAACGCTTGGACAATTATGCATCATTTTGGTCTTATTCTCATTGGCGTACCGACTTTAATAAGAGTGGGGGAAGCTGTTGAAAGTGTAATCATTTAAATCGCTGTAACTTATAAACGACTTATCCGATTTTAGCAAACTAAAGACTGTTTAGAAGAGAAATGTATGCACTTTCACCAATCGTACTTAGTTGTCCATAATAGTTCTCAAAAAAAATGCTAGAGGGCGCAATTTGCAATAACAATACATTTTTAAATTTTACTCCGAAAAAATAAATCATACGGTATAATTATGATACCATAATCGAAAAGTAGATGAAATTTGCTAGAAAAAATATTAAAACCGCAGCTCGACATCTCCGTTCGTTTCAGTTTGAGAGTTATTGCCAAAACAATAATTTTTAATACAAATTGCGCCCTCTAGCAATTTTATTAGAAACTATATTGTACCATTGGATACGACAATTGAAGGTACTTGCCTTTCTCTTCCAAACAAGCTTAAATTTAGTAAAATCGGTTAAGTCGTTTAGAAGTTACAGGGATTTTAATGTTTACACTTTCAGTTGATAAGAGTGGGAGAATCTATTGAAAGTGTAAACATTAAAATCGCTGTAACTTCTAAACGACTTATCCGATTTTACTAAATTTAAGCTTGTTTGGAAGAACACTCTGTATATATAATGTATACAATTATATTCAGGTCATTTTTCTATTTATTTTGTATATTCATATAGAAAGAATCTCCTGTAATATAGCAATTGGCTTCGTTTGTAGGTACTATAGATATTTACCTTCAGATAAGCAAACAATAATCACGAAAGTGGCAAATTTATGGCCTCGCGCATGTAAACAAAGCTACACACGATTAGACATGCGCACTGCAACATTATCGTTTGACGAATGGGAAAATAGACAGGTCCGGGCTTTAAAATTTAAATTCTTGGCAAAAAATTTAAATTTCTTCTCAATCCTTTTGAACAGATTGGGAATTAAGTTAGTAATTTCTGGCATTTTTAGTAGTTGCAAATCTATCATATTTTGAATATAGAAAATTATTTTGTAAGGTTTTGTTTCTAAAATTTGTTTAAAAATGATTCGTCGTCGCGTTTTTAGTTCGAAAGAAAAGAGAACAAGTCAATTAAATTATAAAACTTATAAACTCGAATATAAAAAACAAACAAAATCAGCAAAATAACCAATCCTCCAAGTTATCGCGTACCTAACCTCAAGTCAAATATTAGTTGTATTGATTTTTACAATTTGGCAAAAACTTGGGTACATGTAAAACATTTTCAAGCACAATTTCTTGTTCAAGAATTTGTAAAAGTTTTTGCCTGAGAACTTGTAATATAAACTATCTACGTATTTACATTTTTTCTTTTATTTAATATAAGTATAGAGAAAAGTGTCTTTTAAAGTTGTTGAGATTGCAGGGCTGTAAATAAAATATATCAGAACATGCATCGGGATAATCTGTCTTGGTGTGGGTTTCTCTTTATTTTCATACTTTGTTTATGTAGCTTAGGCCTAGTTTGATGTGTTTAAATGGATCATAATAAAATAAAGTTATATATCAACATACATCACTACTCCATACTTACTGAAAATACGAAATACCAGGTATTTTACCCCTATTTGTGCATAATAAAATCATACAATGGCTGTTACTAGTCATTGTTTATATTCCAATCAGAGTCACTAAACGCACAAACACAATTCACTAAACTACACAAAAACTAGAAATCCGTAAATAATAAACATAATTAAAAAAAAGGTATCGGTTATTTTTTGATGTTATTGTAGGGATACCAAATTTCACGACTCAATGATAACCATCGCTGTAGGTCTCTGCTATTCTCAGAAGTTGTTTCTTGGATCTTTCTGGTTTTCGACCCACATTTGTCGGTTTTAAAACTGAAATCGACCCATTCTTACTAAGAATTTAAGTCTGGAAGATTTATTAAAATAAAACGGAAAAATCGTTTTTTATTAATTTAGGACAATCGTTCCAGCAGGTTAATCCAAATAAATTACTGCAGCGGAAGTGTAAAGGCTTTAATTTTACGTACCTACACCTGGTATTTGGACCATGTATTCCAATTACTCTGATCTTTTATCGGAAAAGCAATAAATAACAGGGGAATGACAATGGAAAAATTGGGAGCTTTATATTTATTTTTAGACAAGGATATCGAATCACTACAGCTAGAACTAACTCGCCCTGTATAATAGGGCCTTTTCTCTTGACGTAGGTACTTACATTATTAAATACATATTTTATAAAAAATTACGATAATTTAATTAAATCGCCGTGAACTCTTCGTGATGTATGTAGGTTTAATAAAAAAAGAGGTGTAGGTATTATGATCTATTATTGGCCTATAGATACATTAAAAAACCATAGTCACGCATGGATATTGCGTTGTTACTCTGTCTGATATGGATACAGATACATGCAGATCCATCAAAAATTATTATTGTTTGACAGTGATCAATATGCTATATAATGCGAATTAATGTATCATTTTACGTAGGTACACGCAACATATTATTATGTTGATTAAAAGTTTCAAATCCAGCAGGAAAATTATAAAAAACAAACGTACATTATTCATTTTTCAAATGTACCCTGATTGGGTAATATTTTAACTGAATTGAACATGCGGAGCTGTACCTATTTCGTTTTTGAAACATATTTGCCAAAATGCTGAGAATAGCGTCGTATTAAACTTGTATTTTAATAGTCTATTAAATTACATAACACGATTATTAAAATCGATATTTATAGACCATTTAAATAGGAATATTCAATTTTACTGTTATACAATTAGACTGTCATTTCGAACATTGGAAAGAAGCATTTACGATAACATCTTTAATTCTAAATTTCCAACCATCAATATAAATTTGTCACCATACCTCAGTTTTTAGCATCCGCTGTTACATTTGGTTAAATTAAAATATAACAAACACGGTGGTCAAAACGTGATTGGCAGGTTTTATTTTTCAACATTATCTAATCAATACACTGAGGAAAATGATCTAATGCAACAGGTTTGCTAAGACATAGTTTGTACTGTACTTATTTTGTATTAACCCATAGGTATTAAATAAATTGCTAGTGTATCAAACCCAATTTAGTGTTATATCAAGTCCAGATTTGCTAGAACAGTGTTTGTATTGATAGTAATCAGTTCCATTAGCAGCACAGTCTTGTTGAATAACGAATTACTTTTAATACAGCAATATTGTTAAGAAATAAATTGTATCTTCTCAATGCGACCCATTTTGTTTCCATTAAAGAGCTTTCTCTACAATTAAGAAAGCAGAGCAGCGTTCCCAAAAACGAATTGTATCCGCTAGAACCTATAATGCACAAAACGTTGTGGTGGTTCAAAGCGATCGGCAATCGCCGCGCGTCGTAGTATTAGTTTTAACGTATTTGTTGCGCAGCTTACATCGTTGTTCGAAGTCTTCTAGCTGTTCTGTCTCAAATTGAATTTTATTGATCTTATCAATACCTGTTTCAATTAATTTATTTTTACTTTGTATTTAAGTTTTTTTAAACTTTGCATGTCAGATAAAGCAATAGAAGATTCTTAGACAAGCTGGGCCATACAGTGTACAGGAAACCAACACACACGGACAGATACCTACACGCTCTTTCCAACCATCACCCAGGTCAAAAGTATGGAGTCATCAAAACCCTGACAGAACGAGCTCGAAGGATTTGCGAACCTGAGAACCTCCAGGCGGAACTTGAACACCTAAAATCTGCGTTCGAGGCGAATGGCTACAACAAGAGAGAGATCGAGAGATCAATGGGCTTGAGATCATCTAGGCCACGGGAAACCGAACGGACATCCACCACCTCTCGGGCATATCTACCATATGTTCCTAGAGTCACGGACAGGATTGGCAAAGTTTTGAGAAGACACGACATCGGGACAATCTTCAGGCCAACAAAGAAGATCCAGCAGACCATTAGATCAGCAAAGGACAAGAGGGACCCACTTTCAGCTGCAGGCGTCTACCGCATACCCTGTTCCTGCGGAAAGGTCTACATTGGAACCACTAAAAGATCAATGGGAACGAGACTCAAGGAGCATAAAGCAAGCTGCCGACTAGGACGAACTGAGAAGTCTGCAGTAGCCGAACACGCACTGAGTAACGGGACCACAGGATACATTTTGAGAACTGTAAGTTATTAGCATCAGTCGATGGCTATCACAACAGGCTTGTCAGAGAAGCCATCAAGATCCATAAGCATCCTGACAATTTCAACAGAAAAGAAGAGACCCTCAGGCTCAACCAGATCTGGAATCCTATCCTCAGACACTCCCGAATAATGCCGATAGATATCCCGAAGTTAACCGAAGCGGAACAAGCTCCGCCCCCTGCCCACCAGTATATATACAACCTGCGCCCGAGAATTCGTCAGTCTACTTCCAGCACCGAAGATGGAAGGACCTCTGAAGAAGCTCGCCACTCGTGCTAGCGAAACTTTAGGAAGCAATTCCAACCGACGACGGCCTTTAGACCCGAATGATGACTACACTAGCTCACCGACTGGCCGCGAAAGCCTAAACCGATTTGTCAGAAGATTCTTATTTCGCACAATCTATCGTTAGTATTGGACTTTATAATCTATGGATGAATTTTACCATCTCAGTAAACCATATTGCATATTAGATAATCATATGCAATATTAAATGACAAGAACAATATCGCACTAGAAGCTATTTAAATTTTTGATAACTTCAGTACTGATTTTTAGTGGTAAGTATATGCTTTATTAACCGTAGCAAGCAAATATTATTATGATTACTGTCAAGTTTCATTACAACTGCCAGTAGGAACTAATACAGTAAATAAAATCAGATTGCACCCCAATAGAACTTAATAATTACTAAGAGTATTCACATCAATAATGGCTACAAACCATTCTATGGTAGCATTAACACCTATTTCCTATGGGCTAAATTACCGTGATATCACTACACAACGGTCTAGCTATTTTCGTTGTCTTATACTAGGAAAGCGCGTTGCTGTCACATACAGTAGATATTAAACAGTTGTATAAAGAGTATGTGTATTCTTGTAAGGAATAGAAGGGTCTTTTATCAGTGTATTATCATCTCTCAATGGGTTATCGTCTGAGTAAAATGTGTGTTCTTTGTCATATACAATAGATTCACGGAACTGTATTGACCAACTGCTTGTGGTTGTTCTAGGTCTATTTGTACCTTTGTTGGATGAAGTTGGAAATAGATTTTCTTATTTATTGGCTAAAATCAAAGGAAATTACTGTATAAAACTGGTAGAGGCCTGAATAAATATTACCAAAAATCCAAATTGAAACAAAGTCCAATATCTAATTTCATTTTTGTTTTTTATGATTAAAGGCTTTATTTTTGCCGAACAATACACTTTTTCATTTTTATTTGTTTTCGCAAAAACAAATTTTCGTCCATTGTTGAATTTGCGTTACGAAGAAGGTCGTATTGATTACAAACGCAAACAATAAGCAAAGTGTTAGAGCTTAACAAAACGTCATTTGACCTTATTACTCAAACTTTCAATGTCGGAATTTAACGAGTGAAAGACGAGACAATGGAAGCAGGTGAATAACAATGGAAACTTCTTTGTTGACGACCGTGATTTGAAAATGGAGCTTGACAGAAAAAAAGTTGGATAGTAACAATTCTTGACCAACCTAAAGGTTCGTGAGCACGTTAAGAGAGGCTCTATATTTTAGATAGATAGATGAAAATAGGGCATGCCGAAGATAAATATTTTTATACCTACACGCTTCCTGAATAGACTTAATTTCAAATTGAAACCTATCGATACATCATTATTACTCAAATATTTTATTACTATATTTACGGAGTCTTTGGAAACTGATTTTATTGAAAATATACTATTTCCTTCGTTTTACCCCAATTCGTAATAATAATCCCATTATTTGATTAGACTAAACTTAAACTAAGCTCTTAATATAGCTGTATTGTTTGTTATAAACCCTCTTAAGTTTGGAGAAATAGAACTATTCAAGTAAAAATAATTATATCGGTTTCACAATAATTGAATAAGGTATGATAGGAGTGGCTACATTCTTGTCATTACATATGTATTATATAATTATTATTGGCCGAAGATTGTCGAATTTTTTCACAAAAAGGATTACAAATTTAAATATTTTTGATATTAAATTATAACTATGCTATTTTCATAACCGTATAGAAGACAACCTAAAACGTAACAATCTTTATTTTCATTACCTCTCTCTCTATGTCTCCGTCATAAATGCTAAATTTCGAAATATTCATGTAAAAATAATTTAATTTGTTTTACAATGGAATAAATTATGACATACATTTTATTATTTTTAAATAGATTTCCACAATCAAACAAATCATGATTAGCATTTCATTTAATAAATTTTTTAATACTGATTAAATTGTTATTGAAAATATGATATTTTGTGTAAAATATGATAAATGAAAAATCTCGCACTCAGTTTCTAAAAATAAAATCATAAAAAAAGCAATTTTCTAAATAAAGGTGTTTCTTTGTTCGTTTTTGTCTTGTCTTCTGAATTATTTAAATTTTTTTATAAAATTCACCAGAGGAAAGTCATATCTTTTGAAATAATTTAAATTGTGCAAATATTTTACTTGAAATATATTATTATATTGTACTAATAATAATCCCTTTTATTTGATTAGACTAAACTTAAACTAAGCTCTTAATATAGCTGTATTGTTTGTTATAAACCCTCTTAAGTTTGGAGAAATAGAACTATTCAAGTAAAAATAATTATATCGGTTTCACAATAATTGAATAAGGTATGATATGAGTGGCTACATTCTTGTCATTACATATGTATTATATAATTATTATTTTCCGAAGATTGTCGAATATTTTAACAACAGGATTACAAATTTAATAATTTTTGATATTAAATTATAACTATGTAATTTTCATAATAGTATAGAAGACAATCTAATACGTCAATCTTTATTTTCATTTTCTCTCTCTCTATGTCTACGTCTTAAATCCTAAATTTCGAAATATTCATGTAAAAATAATAATCTGTTTTACAATTATTATTAATATGACATACATTTTATTATATTTAAATAGATTTCCACAATCAAACAAATCATGATTTGCATTTCATTTAATATATTTTTTAATACTGATATTGTTATTGAAAATGATGATATTTTGTGTAAAATATGATAAATAAAAAATCTCGCACTCTAAAAATTTTCTAAAAATAAAATCATATAAAAAGCAATTTTCTAAATAAACGCGTTTCTTTGTTCGTTCTTGTCTTGTCTTCTAAATTATTTAATTTTTTTTATAAAATTCACCAGAGAAGAAAAGTTATATCTTTTGAAATAATTTAAGTTGTGCAAATATTTTACTTGGAATATACTTCACGATAAAAACTTACAGTACTAATTCGCTTCCATTTTTACGTGTATGTGAATATTTATAAAATTCCAAATTAAACGGTAAAATAAATACGAAAATGTAAACCGATCTACGCAATATTCACGCTTTTAAAAAATGCTCCCCCTTAAAATTAATGTATGTCATATCCGTTGTGCCTGTTGAACGCTGTCATGTTCGTTTCTCGGATAACTTTTTTTCATTTGCGGTTAAGCGAAGTTAAGATACGGTTAGAATAAAGCGTCGCTTTTCATGCTCGGTGAGTACAAAATATCCAGGAGTCACGATTCGTAAAAATTTTATTATCGCCTATTTAGAAGTTGATATTTATTATATTGAAGATATTGAATTGCAGCTAATTTTTCTTTAGGTACTTGTGCAGGGTTAAGTCTAGAGATCATTGTAGTCCTCTATTTTTGCGGGAGGGTATTCTGACGGTGCCTTGCATTTTTATTTTGGTTCACAAAAAATTTAAAAATGTTATACCCAACAATTCTTATAACACACTCCATGGAAACAGTTTACCATTACCTATCCCAAAAAGTTCAATTACAAAAAACTAGACCATTAATGAGAGCATAAAACTCTATAATCATTTACCTTCTCATATTAAAGGCTATCATAATATTAATATGTTTAGAAAGGTAGTAAAGATCCTTCTTAAATCAAAAGCATATTATAAAGCATATTATATATATAGTTTAGAAGAGTTCTATAATGACGAGTTTTGAGGTAGATATGTATGTGGATGGTTAGTACTAAATTTAGTTTATATTTATTTATTTATTTTAAATTTAATGTATGACTTTTACTGTTTCTTTTGTTTTTTTACTAATTTGTAACTTAGGTATATATGTTTTATTCTTTACATGACGTTATTTTTTGTTTATGTTTATGTTATTTTGATAAGCTTTGTAAATAAGAATCTACATTCTTTCTTTGCAATAAAGCATTTTTTGATTTGATTTGAACAATAGTTTTTCCCAGAGATACCACAAATGGATTTCTTTGTTAAAGGCTTTTAACATTCTTTATTATCCCGAAAAAACTTCCGATCATATTATATCAAAATCTCTTTGAGTTGACCTTATATCCATCTCTCTACCTACTTCCGTTCTAAATAAGCATTCTTCCAGACAAAGCAAAAAAATTAAATAAAAACTTTATAGAAAACTGTTTTATATGATATTCGAAATGCCAAAGGTATTGAGGACTCTTCTGTATGTTGGCGTTGTTTCTTGTGGAAACACAATACCTTTAAAAGTTTACAGTAGTGCTGGGCTATTAACTTGAATCATCGTTACTATATTATTGTCGATAAAGATAATAAACCGTAAACTGTTAATTAAAAAGTTGGAAAGGACAAGAATAATTATGGTGAAAATTGTTTAGTGAATACTTAGAATCAAGATCTCAACAGACTAAATAATAATATAATGGAACAACAGCAGATATTACATCTACTATCTTTAACAAATTTTAAAAATGTTAGACTACCATACTATACAGCGTGACCAGTAAAGTCCGCATCATATGGGACTTTTTTTTATTAATAACTTTATTCGAAATTTGACTTTGGCATCAAGATCTGCTTCGATCGAGATGAAAATTAAACAAAAAAAAATAGTAGTCACGTGATTCGTATTATCTATCAAGTTTTAATTATTTCCAAAAAAATTTTTAAAGTGGGGCTATTTCTGAAAATATCGAAAAAAGTTATTGGAAAAAGTTTTTTTAAGGCAGTTTCTAGCCCACGTGCAAAATTTTAGCTGCATAAGATAATTTTGATTTTTACCCATATTTTATAAATTGCACCACTTTTGCAAAATAAGACTCAACACAACCTACATAAAACTTCTTAGTTTTGACAATGCTTTATTTCAGATACATTTTCTTTAAAGTAGCGAATATAGGTGTGTTTTTCTACAAAATCAAAATTGTGTTACAAAAATTTGGTCGCATGATGCAAAGTTTATTTGTTTTTGACCCTGTATAAGGTAACTTCATAAAATAAGTATTTTTAAAAACATAGTTTGTGTCTCAAAGTAATACACTTTAATATTAAGACAAAAAAGAACCCAGTGTCATCAGTAAACTGTTCATTAAGTGGAAAATAAATTTGAGTGGTGGGTAAAAAATCGAAATTATCTTATGCAGCCGAAATTTTGCATGTGGGCTAGAAGCTGCATTTAAAAAAACTTTTTCTGATAATCGATATTTTGATTTGAATTATTTTTTGGAAAAAAAATTAAATTTTACAGATAATGCGAATCACGTGACTACTATTTTTTTGCTTAATTTTTATCTCGATCGAAGCAGAACTTGATGCCAAAGTCAAATTTCGAATAAAGCTATTAATAAAAAAAAATCCCATATGATGCGGACTTTACTACTGGTCACACTGTATAGGAATAGGTATTTGTATATTAATATAATGTGTATTGTAATTTGTGCTATTAACAAATATATTAATTATTATAAAACATAATTGTAAAAACATTTGTCAATAAATTCGTATTTGGGTATTTGGGATGTGAATACTGTATTGAGATAAAAAAAAATGACCACAATATATATTTTCCTATTGTTCGACTGAGCTACGTATTGTAGTTACAACAAAACATCGATGAGATCACACATTACTAGTCTACAGACAATAAAACCGAATTTTTACCACAGGAATCTCGGGAGAGATTTTTTGGGCTAAGGTTTTGACATATACCAGACCCAAAGGCATATTTGTTTTTCTTTTTGGAATATTTGAATTTTGATCGGCAATGAAGACGACGTATTTCATATTTTTCTTTCTGGTTAACCTAATATATCAGAAAACGTTCGCAATAATACTAAAAAAAAATTATTTCATAAAGTTTATTGGTTTTATTTGAGCTTAAACTGACTCAATTTATAACTATTGAGAATTTACTAATGCTTTGTCGGCGCAGATTCCCGGTTTAAAAAAAAAACTGTTGGCTTGCACTATCTTTACAACAGTAAGTATATTATTTGGACTATTCCACACTGGTGTAGAGTCCACAAAACGTGGTCACGTCAGCCTCCTAACGGTAGTAAGTGACAGTATATCTAGATATACATTTTCATATACATACCATAGAATGCACTCTATAAACTGTGGCACTGTGCAAGTGTATGTTTATAAATGATTATAATACACACATTAGAATACTGTATTATATTAATGGCTAATTAAACTTGTATTTCAATACACAAAGGACGACGTAAAAAATATTCGAATCATTGACCCTGTACCGGGTGGTCAAATAAGCGAGGACGTCGGCTTTATCTCGGAAACCATTAATTGTACAACTTTCGGAAAGATTTTTTTATGAGTAAAGTGGTCAAGAGAAATTGCTGGAAATTACTTTTAAGTTCCTCATTTCGCCGCAAGGGGGCACAATTAAAAATTGTTTTTTTAAATTCTAAATTTCTCCGAAAATTCCCATATTAAGGTATAACTCTGATTACATCATTGGAAAGCTTAGACAATTCTGCATCATTTTGGTTTAAGGCTCATTGGCGTACCGACCTTTATAAGTGTGGGAGAAGCTATTGAAAGCGTAAACATTAAAATCGCTGTAACTTCTAAACGACTTATCCGATTTTACTAAATTTAAGCTTGTTTGGAAGGGGAAAATAAGCAATTGCTGTATCCAACAGTACACGATAGTGTTTAATAAAATTGCTAGAGGGCGCAATTTGTAATAATAACTGTTTTTTCGATTTTATCCTGAAAATTCAAATCATACGGTATAACTATGACATCACAATCGAAAAGTAGATGAAATTTGCAAGAAAAGATGTGAAGACCGCAGTTCGATATCTTTGTTCGTTTCAGAGTTATTGCCAAAACAATAATTTTTAATACAAATTGCGCCATCTAGCAATTTTATTAGAAACTATCGTGTACCACTAGATACGACAATTGAAGGTACTTCCAAACAAGCTTAAATTTAGTAAAATCGGATAAGTCGTTTAAAAGTTACAGCGATTTTAATGTTTACACTTTCAATAGCTTCTCCCACTCTTATCAAGTGAAAGTGTAAACATTAAAATCGCTGTAACTTCTAAACGACTTAACCGATTTTACTAAATTTAAGCTTGTTTGGAAGAAAAAGGTAAGTACCTTCAATTGTCGTATCCAATGGTACAAGATAGTTTCTAATAAAATTGCTAGAGGGCGCAATTTGTATTAAAAATTATTCTATTGGCGATAACGCTGAAACGAACGGAGATATCGAGCTGCGGTTTTAATATTTTTTCTAGCAAATTTTATCTACTTTTCGATTATGGTATCATAATTATACCGTATGATTTATTTTTTCGGAGTAAAATCGAAAAATGTATTGTTATTGCAAATTGCGCCCTCTAGCATTTTTTTTAGAACTATTATGGACAACTAAATACGATTCGTGAAAGTGCATACATTTCTCTTCCAAACAGTCTTTAATTTGCTAAAATCGGATAAGTCGTTTATAAGTTACAGCGATTTACATGATTACACATTCAACAGCTTCCCCCACTCTTATTAAAGTCGGTACGCCAATGGGCATAAGACCAAAATGATGCATAATTGTCCAAGCTTTAAAATGGTGTTATCAAACATATACCTTTATGTGGAATTTTCGTAGTTATTTAAAATTTTAAAATTTACTTTTCAATTACGCCCTCTTGCGGCAAAATGCGGAACTTAAAAATTATTTCCAGAATTTTCTCATGGCCACTTTAATTATCATTTTTCTTTTCCTAAGTTTCTATGCCCAGTAGTTTCCGAGATATGGCCGCTCGTCGACCTTAAAAAAACACCCTGTATAAATAAATTTTCATATACATACCATAGAATGCACTCTATAAACGGTGGCACTGTGCAAGAGTATGTTTATAAATGATTATAATACATACATTAGAATACTGTATTATATTAATGGCTAATTAAACTTGTATTTCAATACACAAAGGACGACGTAAAAAATATTCGAATCATTGACCCTGTACAGGGTGTCCCAAATTCGAGCCTCATCATGGGGATCTCGGAAACTATAAGAGATACAGCATCGGTTAAATTGTGGCCAAGTTGCGCAATTTTGTACTGAGCAATATCGCAAAAAAATATCTGAGCTATCTTTTTTAGTTTTTGAAATTTTTGCAAAAAACTAAAATTTTGAGTTTTTGTTTTTTTAAATTGCTCGACTTATTTTATCCGCTACAGAAAAACAAGCCCAATATTGTTAAGGCAACTTTTTACGCTCCATATTGTGACGTTTTTAGAATTTCGTTACAACGTTTCTTTTTTGTGGAACTATTATCAACTTTAATTTTTTAAATACGGACCTGCATTTTTTATTTTATTTTTTGATAGCCCTTTAAGCCCTGAATTCAACCATGTCCCACACTTAATTATGTTTAGACGTTTTGATATCATTATTACATCTTCAGGAATGTGATAATTATTTTTAAATACGGCCCTGGTGTATATTTGACTCTTGGTTTATTAAAACTACCATACTGGGCTAAATTAGTATCAAGCGTAGCAAAATAACTATAATGAGGCAGCAAGCGTTCAGGATAGTCCTATAAATAACGGTCATAAGAAATTTGTGAATTCCTATTGGAAGAATAATAAACTCGTAACATGTCGCGCTTTTCTAAAGGAGAAAACATAATTTTGCTGAAATATTGAGTATAAATGGTGACTGCAGTTGTCAAGATAATTAAGGTGGAAGTATCAACATGCTTGCCAACCTATAACCTATTTCGCGTATATTTATTTAATTTTTCTAGCTTTTACACAAAATTTAAATAAAATCATTATCGTCTTCATATTTTATAGGTAATAATTGACATAATAAACAAATATCAAGGAATTTTATTAAATATTTTAGGAGAATTTTATAGCGAAAAAAGTCGGGTAAGCTTTTTTTTAACATTATTATGTCATTCTTCTTTCACTATACAATTCTCCCAAAATTAGCAATGAAATAAATTAATATTTTTGTAATATGTCAGCTATTACCTAAATATTGTACCGACGATATTGATTTTATTTAAATGTTAGTTAATCAAATTATAAAATAAAAAAAGCAACGCCAAATAGGTTATAGGTTGGCAATAGATGAAATGACGTTGAGAATTCCACCTTAAGCCAAACAATCAAGTAAAAGTTCTTGTCATAGCAACCTTTGTTTTGTTTGGTTTTATTTTTACTTTGTTACAATTTATATAAAAACTTAAATAGGTATAGTAAATTATTTATATAAAATTCCGGATCCATTTACATGTTGTATGTGGTAAAAAGATTAAGTAACTTACACCAGGGCCGTATTTAAAAATAATTATCACATTCCTGAAGTGATGTAATAATGACATCAAAACGTCTAAATATAATTAAGTGTGGTACATGGTTTATTTCAGGGCTTCAAGGGCTATCAAAAAATAAAATAAAAAATGCAGGTCCGTATTTAAAAAAATAAAGTTGATAATAGTTCCATAAAAACGAAACGTTGTAACGAAATTCTAAAAACGTCACAATATGGAGCGTAAAAAGTTGCCTTAACAATGTTGTGCTTGTTTTTCTGTGGCGGATAAAATAAGTCAAGCAGTTTAAAAAAACAAAAACTCAAAATTTTAGTTTTTTGCAAAAATTTCAAAAACTAAAAAAGATAGCTCAGATATTTTTTTGCGATATTGCTCAGTACGAAATTGCGCAACTTTGCCACAAGTTGACCGATGTTGTATCTCTTATAGTTTCCGAGATCCCCATGATGAGGCTCGAATTTGGGACACCCTGTACACATAGAATCCACATTAGTTTTAGAAGGCGAAGTGGCACCTGTTGATAAGCACACCACTTGTAATAACAATAGATTTCTTTTGAACAAACCTAGTTTAGGATTCATTCCCATGCCATGTTACCCTTTACCTTAAAAAATACTCTCGGATATTTCTTTTTTTAACAGGACCATGAAAACCCAAACGTTATATATTTTCTTGCTAAAACGAAATACTAAAACGTTACGAATATAAAACGAGTATATGGATTGTGGCCTTCGTTATTTTATAGGTAATATCGGGAATGAAAGGTTTTTGTTTCAAGTTATGGCTTTTTCCAGAAAAGTATTTTTTTTATTTCGCTCTTCATAATATCTGAGCTTATTGAGGGGCTCCTATTTTATAACGGTTATGACTGGATATAAAAATGCAAATTGGAATTTTACGCCATTTTACTGGTTTTTAATGGCAGTTACTTAATTTTTAATTCATTAATAAAAATATACCGTTGAAGGGCTGTGATAGACAGTGCATAAATTTAAAATGGATTGTTATTTTACACAAGGAAAATTTAACTATTACAATTAACTATTACTATTACAATATCGGACACTTATTAAATAACCCCCGCCTGTATATTATGTAGTACCATGCGAGCAAAAATTATTTGCATCAAAGAAGCAGGCCATGCATCTAAGGACGTAATGCTTAGCTGTAGAGTTTAATACCTGTATGGGTGTCAGTAACTACCTGAATTAACAATCAATCAGTTATTCCGTCACCTTTGACAGTCTCTCTGTTGATTTCTTGTTTTTCTTGTGCTAGTGTCTTTCGACACTTTTACACACTTATTGTTCTGAAATTAATAAGACAAATGTGCCCTAGGATGGACGTTAGTGGTGTTTAATGATTGATTTGTATTTTGGAGATTAAAAAATAATTTTTTCCAAGAAAAATCAAATTTCAATTTTTCCAAAATTTTTTGGTTTTGAAAAATTGACCAAATTTTTTACGTTTGGCCAATTTTTGTTGTTGATTTAAAAATCAAACAACTTGTCTTACATTCAAGCTAGGCTTGAAGTTTTTTGGTGTTTTTTGTGTCATTATTGAGTAATAGGAGCATTTATGCTCCTGTGACGTATTTTGAGCAAGTTTGGGGCGGGATTTATGGGGAATGAGTTTTGGATTAGTTGATTTGGGTGGAACTGTTTTTTCCTAAAGAACTCAGTATGTCTTTTGTTTAAAAATTCTCTGATGGTTTCTACTTTAAGGTCGCGGTGTATCGCCGCTCCCCTGATGTAGTGGGGGGCATTGGTGATTGCCCTGAGAATTTTATTTTGGAAAACTTGAAGACGATGCCTGCGAGTTTTAGGAGCTTGGCCCCATGCTATACTTGCATATAGCACTGCGGGGCGCACTACTTGTTTGTAGAGTAGTGTCTTATTTTTTAGTGACAGTTTGCTTTTTCTGCATAGGAGAGGGTATAGGTGGCCGAAAGCTTGCTTTCCGAGGGTAATTTTTTTGTCAAAATGAGGGGCCCATGTGAGCTTCTTGTCAAGGGTGACGCCAAGGTATTTTAGGGTGTCACTCCACGGTATTATGGTATTGTCGAGTTCGAGGTTTTCGATGTTTATATTATTTATTCTCTTGTTGGAAATGAGAATGGCTTGAGTTTTTTCAGCATTTACTTTTATTTTCCATTTTTGAAAATAGTCAACAAGAGTATTTAGCTGATTTTGCAAACATCTTTGAATGAGTGGTAGATTTTTGTGAGTACACGTCATCGCTGTATCATCAGCGAAAATGTACGACTGTATGAATGGTGTTGTTGGCATGTCCGCAGTATTTATACATGATGTATGTAACTGGGGCCACCTTTGACAGTCGTTACAAAGTAGATAACTTGATTCATCGCTAATTTTTCCAATTTCTTGAAAAATTCACACAATGGGCTTTACGAAACAGCACAAAACATTCATGGTTGAAGCGTATTTTCGAAATGGGGTTAGAGTAAATGCTGAGTGGCAATACAATCCGGGTTTGTGCATGGACGATTTTCACGAATATTTTCCTAACGTTGCTTTTATTGCTGAGGATTTTTATTATTGTCTGAAAAGAACCGTGGCTGTGTTTAGGGAAACAGGTTCTATACAACACAAAAAAGGAGCAGGAAGACCATCTGTAAGAACAGAAGAACTTGTTGCAAACGTTCGTGAAATAATGCAAAATACGCCAACAAATTGTATAAGACGCCTGTCCCAAGAAGTGGGAAAATCTTATGGAACATGCAGGACTATTCTTAAGAAGCAGCTAAATTTATTTCCTTATAAAGTGCAAGTATTCCAAGAAATACAAGCCGCAGATTTTGAAAGACGCAGGAATTACTCTCAATGGTTTACCCAAAATTTATTGGAAAATAAATGATTTATTAGACTTGACATTTTTTTCGGATGAAGCCTGGTTCCACCTCTCCGGTTATGTGAATTCTCAATACAGGGTGGTGATTTAATAACGGATAAATTCAATACAAATTAAATGGGTACGTGTTTGGAGAAACGCTCGAACCCGTCGATTTTGTTTTTATATTTAAATTTTCTGATATTCAGACGTTTGAAGCCAAATACTGCATTTATTTTTAAGAAGTTCTGAACTAAAAACCCATTACATTATATTACTAGTTATCTATCAATATTCTGCGCTTCAAAAAACACGTAAAAAATATTAATAAAAAAGCATTTTATTCCTTAATACCTATTAATTTACAATAATAGACATATCCTCGATCAAAAACTTAAAAGAATGCGCTGCGATAGCCTAGTTCTGTCACACTACTCCTACTGCGACTTCATTTATATGCCTTGTTTACATGAAATTGAAAATAATTGAATACAAAAAATGCAAAATTCCTGCTGTAGACTGATTTACGGAATAAGAAAATGCGAGCATATTATTATAATCCATAAAATAAATTAGTGCAAAAGGCTTAATATGAGAAATAGATGTAATTTTCATCTGGGTAATTTTATTTATAAAGTTCTTACCATGGAGAATACATCAAAAAAACTTAAAAATAAGTTCGTTTCCAGAGACAACATTCACAATAGAAATATCAGATACAAGAACAGTTTTACCATACCCCAATATAAAACATCATTATTTCAAAGAAGTTTCACTTATAATGCTATAAAATTTTATAACTCAATTCCAAACGAATTTAAATTGTATAATATTAATAATTTTAAGTTTAAGCTTCGTGCGTACCTGGTCAATAAGCAATAATACATTAATTTATTGTTTCATCACTTTTGCTGCCCGGGGGATTAGTTTATAATAAATGTTATATTTATCAGACCAATACATCCGCTGCTATGGATCACACTATTATTTTTTTTATATTAGTATATTTTGAGACGACTACATTCTCAGTATAGTGGTTGAGTTGGAGTAGCCCTGTTAGCTAGACTTCGCCACTTTGAGTTTGGTCAATTTCTCGGTTTTTTTCAGCTATGTACAGGGTTATCCAACCAAGACTAGACAAGGCGATTTTTTGACTTTTCCTGTACTTTTATTTATAAAAAAAAACTGAAATAGCCATCTTAAGTCATTTTCTCCCGCGAATTCGAATATCTTCAGCGAAAAACAATTGAACATCAAACAAAAGTACTGGGGGTCACTTTCATATTTTTTTAAATGAATCACCCTGTATATTTTTACATTTTTAAATTCCACATAAAATTATAATTATTTTTTATTAAATGCACTATTAGTATATACTTTATAGTTTCCGAGATATTGACTCTCGAAAAGTGACATTTTTGAACTTTGACAGCTTATAACTTTCTAACAGTACGTCTTAGAGCAAAACGGCTTACATGTCCCTATCTTCAATTTTTATTATCTTCCCAAAAAAATCAACTTCCGGTTAAACCGGATGTAACTCGAAAGAAGGAAATATAGTTGTTCCGGTTTAACTGGAAGTTGATTTTTTTGGGAAGATAATAAAAATTGAAGATAGGGACATGTAAGCCGTTTTGCTCCAAGACGTACTAACTGTTAGAAAGTTATAAGCTGTCAAAGTTCAAAAATGTCACTTTTCGAGAGTCAATATCTCGGAAACTATGAAGTATAGACTAATAGTGCATTTAATAAAAAATAATTATAATTTCATGTGGAATTTAAAAATGTAAAAATATACAGGGTGTTCCATTTAAAAAAATATGAAAGAGACCCCCAGTACTTTTGTTTGATGTTCAATTGTTTTTTGCTGAAAATATTCGAATTCGCGGGAGAAAATGACTTAAGATGGCTATTTCAGTTTTTTTAAAAAAGTACAGGAAAAGTCAAAAAATCGCCTTGTCTAGTCTTGGTTGGATAACCCTGTACATATTATTTTCTCTTAATAAAAGTCCTTATTATTATTATTATAATTATTTATTACTATAATATTATTACGTTTTTGAGTAAATAAACTTCCAACGAAGGAAAGTTTACCACTTGAATTTCAGTGGAATTAAGAACCCTTAATTTTCGGGCGTGGAGTTATTACATTCGCTCACAGTAATCCAGGTTTCACAAAGGGATGCCAGCACTACACCGACGGTAGGTAATATCCCGTTTCTTAGAAAACATAAACGTAGGGGGAAAGAAAAATATGGGACATTATTTCGTATAAAAGTTGTCGCACTTTAACATAATAAGATTTACTAGTTCTTTTTTCTTCAGAGATAAATTCGTCCTTACTCTTGAGAATACAACGGGGAGATTTTTTTTTATATACAGGCTACCCAATTGATTGGGTGTTACTATTTTCAGTTTATTTTTCTGCTTTTCGTTAAAACCATACAAACCGGTATCAAATTTTGCGGAAGTAGTCCATTATCTCAAATTGGAGCTGTATAGATATAAGGAAAATAAACCCACAGTCGTCTCTACAAATACTTATATTAAATCAAATTTGCCTACCTTAAACAATTCGATATCTTTTATAATTTACTTTATTTGCGACAGCATATGGGAACATGAATAATTTAATTAAAAGAATGCACACTTTTGGCAAAAGTAACGGTTTTAAAGTTACAAAAACTACGTAATTTTAACTTTATCTCTACATATAAAGTTGAATGTAACAAAAATTGTAAAGAAATCCGATTCCAGATGAGGTGGAAAGTTCAAATGATCCACATATTTAGATAATGGGACCAATTTGAAGTAACATAAACAAAAAAAAACACTAATGATTACTGAAGACAACCAAGAGCTTTAAAGTGATGGCTTTCAAAATAACGTTCGTTTTGATGAATACAATGTTCACATATTTTTAGTATTCTTCGAATAATGGCATTTTATACATATATTAATATGTCTATTATGAAGACTGTGAAAGGTCAAGCCAGATAATTACCTTATGCATTTTTCTCCTACAGATTCATGTCGTGTCTTACACTGAAGAAAATGATCTAATACAACAGGTTTGCTAAGACATAGCTTGTATTGATAGCTTTAGTGTTATATCAATTCCAGATTTGCTACAACACTGTTTTGTTGGTAGTAATCAGTTCCATGAGCAGCACAGTCTTGTTGAATAATAAACTACTTTTAATACAGCAATTGTGTTAGGAAATAAATTGTATCTTCTCAATGCGATGCATTTTGTTTTCAGTAAAGCGCTTTCTCTACGATTAAGGAAGCAGAACAGCGTCCCCAAAAACGAAATGAATGCGTTAGAACCTATAATCCACAGGGAGTGGGAGTGGGAGTTTCTAGCGATCGGCAATCGCCGCGCGCCCTATTATTAGTTTTAATATATTTGTTGCGTAGGTCACATCGTTTTTCGGAGTCTTCTAGCTGTAATGTCTGAATTTGAGTTTTATTGATCGTACCAATAACTGTTTCAATTAATTAATTAATTTTTACTTTGTATTTAATTTTTTTAAACTTTGCATGTCAGATAAAGCAATAGAAGATTCCTATTTCGCACAACCCATCATTAGTATTCGACGAATCTATGGACGAATTTTACGATCTCAGTAAACCATGTTACATAATAGATAATCATGTGCAACATTAAACGACAAGAATAATATCACACTTGAAGCTATTTAAATTTTTAAGAACTACAGTACTGATTTTTATATGCTTTATTAACCATAGCAAGCAAATATTATGATTAATGTCAAGTTTTATTACAACTTCCAATTGGAACTAATACAGTATATAAAACCAGATTTCACCTCCAATAGAACTTGATAATTACTATGAGTATTCAGAGCAATAATGGCTATAAACCATTCTATGGTAGCATAAACTCCTATTTCCTATTGGCTAAATTACCGTGAGATTATCATTACACAACGACCTAGCAATTTTCGTTGTCTTACAGTAGAAAAGCGCGTTGCTGTCACATAGAGTATTAAACAGTTGTATTAGGAATATGTGAATTTTAATAAGGAATAGAAGGTTTTTTTCAGTCTATAGACTTGATTTTTCTTAAAACAAAAATCCTAAACTGAGAGATCGGGAGATCGTGAGGATCATCTCATTGGTCCTTTGGTAACTATTAAAATTTAAATAAAAGTTCTTGTTCAGAAACACCAGAATTGAGGGAATTAAGATGCGTGTAATAATAAATGTAATAATCCCCCACATCCTGTACGTTATGCGTCGGGCCAAAATAAAATAAGAGAAACCAACCCCTAAGCGCCTGAGCAGCCGACAAAATATTTTTTTTTTGTTGCCATTGCACCTACTACACATAAATCTGTAGATTTATTTAAAAAGCAATTGCAAGGACAGTCGTATTTATATCATATAACGACTTTTACGAGTTTTCTAAAGTAAGGGGTAAGAAATAACAGCAAATGTCGTTGATAAAAGTCAAATAAAGAAAGCTTGATAAGGCCTTTTTTCAAGTGGAAACTGCCAGAAGTAATCACCTTTCCTTTATTGGTTTAATAAAGGCTAAGAAATAGAATTTTCGTCATCTCGAGATAACTTCTCCTTTGCGTAAAATGGCTCCAATAGAGTTGAGGGAAAATTTAATAATAAGGATTATTCAGAACGAAATAATAATACTAAACTTAGTACTTATATGTACTTAGAAATGTACCATCGTGCCGAGAAAAAACTGGTACACAGGAAAATGTCCTGTTTTCTCCTAGACTATTAGAAAAAAATTTATATAAAGCCTGATACCACTAAAACTTCATATGAAGTTTGAATGTCAGTTAAGATTATCACTTTATGATTAACTAATTTGCTTTGTATAAATATGCCACAATTAACCCTCGAGCAAAAAGCAATTATTTATAGTCGGTTTCGAGATGGTGTTGCTATTAGGGATAATGCAGACGAATTAGGTATAAGTAAGAGTACCGTGCTATTGGCAAAACAAAAAATAGCAAGACATGGAACAATTATTAGAAAAGCAGGTTCAGGACACCCTAAAATTTCTACTGAAGATGATGATAGAAGACTGGTTAACTATCTAAGGGATCATCCGTTTGAAACAGCAATAAAGGCGAAAGAAGAAACGGCCTTTCCAGGTTCTGGAAATACTGCCAGAGAAAGGCTTCGAAATTCCGATATACGAAGTCGTTGTGCTGCCAATAAAATTTTATTAACTGAAAGAAATAAACAGGACAGGTTAGAATTTGCACATGAATATGTAAATCAAAATAATTTATGGGAAACAGTTATATTTTCTGACGAGAAAACTTTTCAGTCATGCAATAATGGGAGAATTCGGGTGTATAGGCCTTCTGGTATGCCGTATGATGAGAGATACACCCACAAAACCAACCAAAGTGGGCGTTTTTCTATAAATGTTTGGGGTTGGATTAGCGCTAGAGGACCAGGAGTTTGTCAAATAGTAGAAGGAAGACTAACTGCAGCCGTATACGTTAATATACTTAATGAAGTGATACCATCGATAAATGCTGTAAATGGTCAAAATTTTACTTTTCAGCATGATAATGCTCCAATACACACAGCACGCATTGTAAAAAATTACATTCAAGAGAATAATATTGCAGTTCTTCCCTGGTCTTCGAAGAGTCCCGATCTCAACCCGATCGAAAACATTTGGGGTGCAATGGTCAAATCTATGTATAAACATGATTTTCGACCAAGAAACAGGGATGTATTACGCTACAGAATAAATCAAGCTTGGGATGAAGTAACGGGCGAATTATGCAGAAACCTAGTTTTAAGTATGCCACAAAGGATCCAAGAAATAATAAACAGAAACAGTCCTATGACTAAATATTAAAAATTGTGTGTTGTTTTGACAAATTTTGTATTTGTAATTTTTTCTTTTTAATAAACTTATTTTATTACCTACTATCTTTGTTTTTATTTTGTGGCGATGTTAAATACAATTTAATTTAAATCTTTGACTTTTAAAAAAAAATCTAATAAATTTAGTTTATTTTTTCCTTTTCAGCTCTAGACCCCTTTTATATTCTAGGAGATATGTTATGTCGTTCCTCAGTTTTTTAAATTTGCTGTACCAGTTTTTTCTCGGCACGATAGTACCTTATAACCCCCCAGGTAAAATGTTAGAAACACTTTTCTGTAGGGACTAAAATCCTGTGCGCACTAATGCACCAGCAACTAAGCTGAGTGGGATACCGCTTAGTTTCTGTTTTATTTGTCGCTGTCTCTATTTACGTATATTGTATTTACACTCTCTAACTGAAGCCTAATATTTCATTATGAAAATTGTGCAAGGCGTGGTCGAAATCTAATTAACAAATGCATGTTGAAATTACGTGTGGAGTTTTCCAAATTGCACAATAAAGGTGGTGTGTTTTGTCGCACTTAAAAATAATAATATCAGTACTCGAAGAACTCCACTTAGGAAACTGATTTCATTAAAAGCCCCAATAAAATTTAGATGAACTTTTTTTTTAACCAGTTAAAACATTTTCCTTATTCGCTTTATTTTACCTGAAATTTCCTGTTGAAACATTTATTTGGATTTCCAGTAAAGTTTTCAAACATAAATCATATGTTCGAACATATTTATTTCGGCGAAATACGATTTCAATTTTCCCACAACTTTGTCAACAGTCCTCTGAAACTTGTCATAATTTAAATTTTATACCTCAAATTCAAATTCAGATATTCAGAGTCGGATTTGCGAATTAACAATCCAGTTGCTAACAATTTGGGGCCTCTAAAGTAAGAACATATAATTTTAAAAAATGGGCGAAAAATTAAATTTTTCCATGAAACATAAAGAGTCAAAAAATCCAGTAAAAGCAACGCTTTTCAGGCATCAAAATGTTTGAAGATCAAAAATGCTTTAAACTGAATCTGCATTTAAACTAGAGAATTTAAATTTTCTGTCAATAAGGGTACTGCGAGATATTTAGTTAGTCAATGTTAAAATTTTTCCTGAACAGAAAAATTTCCCTATGTTTGTTCGAGAATAAATTTTATTTATAAATATTCTTTTTAGCCATTAAGGCGACCCTGCTTATTCAAAAATGGTACAGGAGTTATATGGCGCGGTTAGAAGTTAGAAGAAGGTGTACATGGACTATTTTTCAGACCTTGGAATACGCTGGCGAACAAGATCAAGTTAAAGTTAGTATATTAAATATCAGTAATTATGTAACTAGTACAAAGGCACAAAACTAGCATGATTTTTTGGGCGAGCTTTTAACCCTAATAGTTAACTTTTAAAAAAATGTGTAGCAGGAGAAAATTTTTAAGGTAGGTACTTAAATCAATAATTTTTTTTTCAAAATGTAACATATAGGTCAAAAAGGAAATGGATACAGCAAAAAGACGGGGTTCCTCTTCTCCCTTACCTCTAGTTTTGTTTTAGTGGGGCCTATGAACTAGGTGTCAACACTGTTTTTAGTCCTATTAATATTTTTATCTACAACCATTTAATAATAAGTGCATAATACTTTTGATAATAAGGGCATTATGCTATCCATAATACAACAAGTGTAATTATCATAAAACAACAAGTGTAATTATTATATTTCCCATATGAATTCAATTTTTTTTCTGATAATAAGAGCATTATGCTATCCATAATACAACAAGTGTAATTATCATAAAACAACAAGTGTAATTATTATATTTCCCATATGAACTCAACTTTTTTTCTGGCACTGTATAAATGGATGGTTTTAGATAAAGTATAGTGTTTGACTCGCGTCGAATGAACCATAATACACTCGGATGATTTACAACACTCGCCTTTGGCTCGTGACGTAAACTTCATCCTCGTTTTATTATGGCCTACATTATACGCTCGTTAAATAATATACTATAATCTACGACAGTGCCATTATGACGTATTTAGCATTATCATTTAGATGTCATTATGACCTTCATAATAGCACTCAGTGCCATTATGAATTCATAATAACATCCAAATGTTAAGATACCAAAACAAAAAGAAAGTCGGTGCAAACCATTTATTTGTTATTATTACTTAGAAAAACGGATTGCATTTATTTATTGTAAACATCCGAAGGGACACTTTCGGATTCAGAATCTCCCATATTTAAATTATTTTTGGCCAACACTTTGCATACAATAGAAAATTAGACGGCAATAATGACGTTGTCAAAATCGAAATTGAAACAATCAAAAATGCGGTTACCATGATATCGATTAATATGGACACCTGAAAATTTTAAAAATTACGAAAACGTTATGTGATATCAATGAACTTTAGACGAATAAAATCTATTTGCACTGTTGTAGATTAAATTTTGAATGATACACGTTCGATATGAACTTTGTTAATTACACTTGTGCAATTAAACCACTCGGCTAACGCCTCGTGGTTTAACGTTGCACACGTTTCATTATAGTGTTCATATCGAACTAGTATCATTAATAACTAATAATGAATTTACAATTACTACATGATAATGTGTGATTAAGTATTTATAATTTTTTTTTAATTGTAGCTCTACAATTTTTTTAACGCTTTGCTTACCCACATACCACAAACTGTCAATCGGGATGGTTACAATTCAAAAAACGCCAGCAGAAGTTCGTCATTTGGTAAGTATTATTCTGGACCTGGACCTACCAACGAGATTTACGAAATAAACTTTATTTTTCTTTAACAAACTATTTACTGTATACGGAAGCGTAGAAGGGCCACCAACTAATTTTTTTGATTTTTCCGACTTCTAAGTCGATTTTATCGAGTTACAAGTCGAAATTATATTTTTCTAACTTACAAGTCGGTTTTATCGACTTCTAAGTCGGTTTTATCGAGTTACAAGTCGAAATTATCTTTTTCTAACTTAGAGCTCGGTTTTATCGACTTTTAAGTCGATTTCATGGTGTCGTCTTAGTTGGGGACTTCTTACTTAGAGACTCTACCTGCTAAATTTAAAACTATTCTAATTTCGCCCCGCAATTATTTTCATACCTTTCTATGAACCCTTCGATTTCTTACTTGACCCCTTTTTACCTATATTACTTAATTATAATTCGTAATAATTATTTTAATCCGTTTTCTTAGAGTGTATGTGTATTAAAACCTTATTATGCATGCAAAATGACTTTAATTACTATACATTTCAGGGAAACTGTTAATTAAGGAACCAAACTTATAGTATAAAATGCATGCCGAAATTCGTTGGTAACATTAGTTCCAGTTCATTTTACTAGTGATTGGTTTTACTATTTTCGCTTTTGCTATGGGTATCAAATCATTGAAAGTACAAAAGGTGGTAATATTTTATTGGAATCTGGTTACCAATACTATTTTAAAAGGGAGAACAAAAATTCGACGGTTTTTTTGGATCTGCAAGAATAAAAAAACCTGTTCTGGTAGTGTAACTACTTCACCAAAAAACGAAATTGTGCGACGAACTATTAATCAGTGTGTCTCTAATGTTGCCGACAATGATATAAGTGTCTGTTTATATAATGCTAAAAAGAGATCAAGAGAAGAAGTAGCGCCAGTTACACAAATATTCGAGCAAGAAATGGCCCCCCTTATGGATGCTGGATTGGAGTTTGTTAGTAGCCTTCCTGCATTTTCCAGTGTTAAATATTTGCTATATACTGCAAGAAATAAGGCAATGGGTGCTATAACATCCAAAAAATGGATGCTTCTATTCCTGAACAGCTATCGAAAGCATTTTTGCTTATAGACGACGGCCGCATGGACAAAATTTTGGTATTTGCCTCCCCCACTGCCCAACAAACTATGATGAACTATTCAGATTTCTTTACTTTTAAAAGCTGCAGCCCACAATTCCACCAACTTTACATTTATGCAGATATATAAAATATAACAAAATTTCGACTTGTAACTCGATAAAATCGACTTCTAAGTCGATAAAACCGACTTGTAAGTCGGAAAAATATAATTTCGACTTGTAACTCGATAAAATCGACTTCTAAGTCGATAAACCGACTTGTAAGTCGGAAAAATATAATTTTGACTTATAACTCGATAAAATCGACTTCTAAGTCGATAAAACCGACTTGTAAGTCGGAAAAATATAATTTCGACTTGTAACTCGATAAAATCGACTTCTAAGTCGATAAAACCGACTTGTAAGTCAGAAAAATATAATGTCGACTTGCAGCTCGATAAAATCGACTCGAAAGTCGGAAAAATATAAAAAATTAGTTGGTGGCCCTTCTACGCTTCCGTAACTGTAGATATTGCAGTAGTGCATTTAGTTGTCTTTATTTAATATTTTTTGATGTTTTTTGTTAATTATTTTTCAGATAATTTAGATTTAGAATTTGAAGACGAGTCCCCCGAGGAAGATTACTCATACGATCAAGAAGACAAGAAGACGTTAAGAAATTTTGTTATAGAGTTTCCGTATACCGAGGAAAAGATAACTCAATTGATAGAAATATTCAGAAAACATAGAGTAAGTACAAGGGCGTACTAAAAAAGCTTTTAAAAAATAAATTAGCAATTTTTATTTGTGAATTAAAAAGAAACAGGATGTTAAAACATCATAATCATAATATGTATTACGAAAAATAATATCTAAAAACTCTAAAGAAAATGAAAAAAATTCCAATAAATTGTATAACGAGCTGCGCTCTTATTTATTAAAATAAAAGTTTTCAAGTGCGGGAAGAAATGGAATAATTTAATATAATATTCGCAATTTTTTTTGACAATTTCTTTATAAGAAACTTTTTTTGACGATGCCCTAGTTTACAATCCTTTGAGTGTTAAACATTATACTTACCACTCAATCAAATGGACGAAGCTCAATGAGCTAGAAGCAAGACTTTTGATGGATTAAACTAAACCATGGTCTTGTAAAAAATGCCAACAGCTAACTATTGGTGGCTTCTTGAGTTAATAAGATATTTTAAAGGTTTCTCTTTAGACCGGTTATAGAGACATCGCATGTTTCGTAAAAAATGATCCTGTCGTAAACTGAACCGGCTGTACAGCAATATAATGATAAACGACAACATTCGAAAGAAACAATTAATTTTCTTTTAGCATTTCAGGTTACCCCCGAAAGTTGTGGCAGACATTTTGAGAAGATCGATCACCGCTCTAAGAAAACTTCCAAACATAAATGTGGTCTCGACCGCCTTATCAAAACAAATCACTATTTGCGGAGACTTACACGGAAAGTTTGATGATTTGCTTGTTATTCTTCATAAGGTAAACATTTATTTTTAATAATAAGTTTGGTGAAACAACCCGCAACTGTAGCGATAAAACATTTCTCTAAAAATATTTATTTATACTATCAGTTTGTTAAATAGACCAGGGTCGATAATTTTTGAAACCAAAAAAAATAATAGTAGGGTGAAACCCATTGGAGAAGGAAGAGAATATAACAAAAATGAAAGGAAAAATAATTTACGGGCGATCCGAGGTCGGGAAGTGGAAGGGGGTGAGTTTTAAGGGTAGAAAACGATTTATCTCGATTTCCGGCAAAACTACAAGTCCTATGGAAAAACGTTAAAACTTACCTTTTTATGTCCCAAACACACTGTAATTTTTTTGATTTAAATATTTATTTTTTCACCTTATTTTGACTTAATATCGAAAAAGCACCCTAATTTTCAATCGAAAATTCTCACGTCAAAATATCTGCTTTTTGTAAAAAGTCGGTGGGTTTTTTGTTCGTTGAAATCTCTACTTTCTGGTGGTGTAAAAAAAATATACATTACTATGGTAAATGTTCTCAAAATATGCAAAGAAACGAAAAAACTCGAATCCGAAAATTTTTTTTAATGATTATGTACAATTTTGAGCTATTTATTAAAATTTATACTTTACTTACTCGAAAAACGTAAGATTACATGTTACATTGATAAACAAAAAAAATTACAAATCCATAAAACATAAAGATTGCAAAAAACATGCGAAAATAGTTGTTCTAAATATAATTAAGGGGGTAGGATTTAAAGGGAATTTCATCACATTTACCATAGTAATGTATATTTCTTTTTACATCATCAGAAAGTAAAGATTTTATCAAACAAAAAGCCCACCGACTTTTTAAAAAAGCAGATATTTTGACGTGAGAATTTTCGATTGAAAATTAGGGTGCTTTTTCGATATTAAGTCAAAATAAGGTGAAAAAATAAATATTTTAAATCAAAAAAATTACAGTGTGTTTGGGACATAGAAAGGTAAGTGTTCACCAAATTTCGTGAAAAATTTTTTTTTTGTAAAAGATAAAAATAAAAAACCAAAAACTTGGTTATTTGAATTTTTCATATAAATTTTGAGGTTATGTGAAAAAAGTGTAAATACAAAAGTTTTAGATCTTTTTATTACCTACAACTTTGCCATTTAACATTTTTCCATAGGACTTGTAGTTTTACCGGAAATCGAGATAAATCGTTTTCTACTCTTAAAAACTCACCCCTTTCCACTTCCCGACCTCGGATCACCCGTAAATTATTTTTCCTTTCATTTTTGTTATATTCTCTTCCTTTTGCAATGGGTTTCATGATACTATAATTTTTTTTCACTTTCTACCATTTTCAAAGGCTTCAGCCCTGGTCTAAAAGGTGTTGGTAATATTTAGAAGTGTCTAACATCGACACTAGATGTCCTTGTGACGATAACGTCCTCGCTGTGTACTAGTTCAAATTAACCTTCTTTCAATTCAATCAAAAATAAAAACAAACAAGACAACATATCTATTAAATATTTACCTAGCTTTTCTGTATTTTCTAATTTTCTATGCATAATCATTTTGTTTCCTGCATTTGATTTTAAAAAATGAGTTGTTTGTAACCCTGAAAATGTTTCTATACATAAGCCTTATCTCATTTTTAAATTAGATAATAGCTGAATTCCATGTTGTTTACCATTTAGAAATGTGTTAAACTTTTATAACCCATTCAGTATAGACATGCACTAGGCTTCAATGAATAATTTAAATAAATTGGACAGAAGCACACAATTTGATCAAATTAATTAAAATAGAAATACTATCAGGCCCGGATTGAGCTACTCGTGAATTGAAATTCAGTGACAGCGATTGGTAAAAATGGTTTTAATATACATTCGGTACCGTAAAACGAGGTGAATTGGGACTACCAGGTGAATCGGGCCAAACATTTGTTTTTTGTTTTCATATAATTCTAACTTTTTTAAAAATCGACACAGAAATATCACACACTACGCATATGGTTTCTAAATGCCAGTTGGCGATCTGGCGCTACTGAATTTTCTGATAAATGTCATAATTGAAGTTTGACATAGGCTAAAACTCACCTGTCTAAAATCAGATGTTTTGGATCGTCAGAAAGTGTTGGTTATAATCAGTAGAAAAAGGTAAACTTATTTCAAATTGATCTAAGTTGCCTCAAAACTTATTTTTTGTAGGAATGCAGTCAAATGTTGACCTAAATTTTAAACATAAAATTTATTATTAACTTTTTAAGAAAATAATGCACTATAATTTAGTGTTCGGTTTATAGTTCCTAATGTGTTATTTAATACAAAAGTTCAGTATTATTGTTTATATTTGTTTAAAACAATTTTTTTTATAATATTTTCTAGGTTTAGAAAGATAACAGTTAAAGAAATTACATATTTTTATGACATTTTTGGATAAAAAAGGGTATACGTGTTTAGCCTAGTAAGTCCTCTTTTACCTAAACCTTCTCTAAATGCGAATACAAACCCATAATCAAGTCCGTCCCCAATCACCATATTTCCAGGTGAAAAGGGACAGAGCAATTTTTTTTTAAATGACGTATTTACCACAACTAAAAAAAACCATCTTTTTGAGAATAAGAAGTCCTCAACATGTTCCGACTTTTCAGCCACTTAAAGTAATAATAAGATAACTTCTGTGACTACTACAGGTTCGTACAGGCCACAAAGTGTACCGATTCACCCCGTTTTACGGTAATAAACTAAGAAATGCTCTGCGATAAGAGCCGAGCTGAGCTAAAACTGTAACACATATCAGCTAAATTTTGTACCTTGCTTTTAAAACCCTGTTTACCTTTGACCTGCGAAAGGTCTTTTATGGGCACTCATAGCTACAATTGCCGTTTTTTCCGTCTATAAAAACAAAACGTGTGGTTTTTTCTACGAGTGACAAAAACAATAAAGAAAGTAAGTAATGTAATCCTATATGAAGGAAAATGTTGAAAATGAAAAAAAAAATATATAAAAGCCGTTATATTAAATTTTTCCATTTACCGATACAGGCGATATACATTCTATAAAGTGCTTGGGACGCCCACAATAATGTTTCCAAAATGAGGAGGATGTTCACCAAAGTGAAATTGGGAATAATGCTAACCGCTGCTGCTTAAAATTTATTTTTTAATATATCTATAATTAAAAAAAAAAAACATTGAAGGATTACCAAAATATTTTATTTGTTTATAAAATTAAATTTATTTAGATAGGAAAAAATTTGGTAGGTAGGTTGGGTAGATGCAGGCGAAGGACTGGGATCTTTTTATTTACTTAATATATTGCTTCCTCTGTGCGGCGATAGGCTATAAAGTGAGTATAATATCCATATTATATATAATAATATATATAACTATTAAGTTGCATCCTTATAAGATCTTTACTTTTGCATCTTAGGAATTTTCTGTAAATTCTATAGTTCTCGAGATATTGACTGAAAAGTGGTTTTTACATTATTGCAAATATCTCGTAACTGATAGAACTTAGAAACAAACTCTTCAAATAAAAAGGTTGTCTTCTTTTACTGTCTACACAAAAGGTTATATTGACTTTTGTTCTTAAAACGATAATATTAAGAAAAATGTAAAAAATTACCAAAAAATTTGAAATTTTTAAATTAAAAAAAAAATCATAAAACTATTATTTTAAATATTTTCTTCTCTATTATTGAGTTTTACGTTATATATAACGCATACTTATCAAAATGTTGTTATATTTTTAAGTTTTAACAGAATTTTAAATTTTCCAACTTTTTTCATGTGTCATGAAAATTTTAGAAAATCCATAAAAAAAAACATTTTTCTCAGAAATTATAAGTATCGGCAACAATGTATATAACTATAAAGTTGTATCTTAATGAGATATAAACTAAACTTTTTCTTACTACGATTTTTTTCGTATCTTCTATATTTTTCGAGATATCTAATGAAATGTAGTTTTTATAATTTTGCAAATATCTCGGAAGTGATTTAATTTAGAAAAAAAAAATTCAAATAAAAAAGGTGTATTTTTAAATTGTCCATAAAATCAATTATATTTACTTTTACTTTGAAGTTAAAGATAAATGAGATATTTATAAAAAAACAAAAAATGACCAAAAAATTTAAAATTTACTATTTTTTTAAAAATCATAAAACTCTAATATAACATATATATTTTTAAATACATTTTATATTTATCATTATAAATAAAATACACAGTAAAACCCATACAAAGGTTCAAATATTACCGAATGAACCGATTAAACGAGGTTTCGCCATGCATCTAAAACATATAATTTACTCTCTTATAGGCACATAAAATGTCACTGTAACTTGGATTTTCCCAGTACGGTATAAACATTTGACCAAAGTCCTTAATTAATTAAATTGACAAAGGTACATATAAAATGCCAGGTAACCGTTAAAACTTGATTTTTGCTCTAAAACCCGAACACAAATAAAAATAAAGCTTTCGAAGTGTCAAGCCGTAACAAACGGCTTTCCCGCTTGTGTTAAGTTTGCTGATGTGAGGAAGGTAAACACGTCAAACGCAAATTTCTCTTTTCGAACTCCTGAAAGCCTTTACTGAATTGTGGGAAAAAAGTATAAAAAATAATACAGTGTTTAATGTTTATTTAAAAATGAGGTAAAAGAAAGATTACCCTAGAAAATGTAATGTCTTGAGCAAGAAATAAATAAATCCGAAATACGTAGAGTTGCATGATATACATTAAACACCAGGCGTATACGAATATAGCGTGTTATACAGGATGTCAATTTGAAAACTTCCCACCCTTAATATCTAGCTTCCAAAAAATCAGAAAGATACGTCAATTTTATTTTGAAGTGGGACACGTTTAGGTTTGGTTAGAGTGGCAGACCTCTGACATTGTCAGTTACACGTACACGTAGTCCTATAAGGACCGTTGTGGTACCACACATGTTCCGCGGAACCTATTCCCATCCGCTTCCTGATGGTTAACGCGACGTAGATCGTAGAAGAATCTTGACAGCTCATTCAAAGCAGCCACTGCTGGCTGCTCACTCCAGATCATTAAAGAATGGTTCGCCCAGGGCATTGAAACTTCTTCTCGCGAGGCCGGGGCATTCACACAAGAAATGCTGAATAATTTCCACCTCTTTTTTCATCTTTGCAACTTCTACAGAAGTCGTTAGTTGGTATTTGCATACGTTCAGCGTGTCTACCAAACAGGCAATGTCCGGTTTCTATGGCAGTGCGGTTTTCCTGCCGTCAAGTAGGGGCCACAATTGCCTGGAGATGCTACAAGTTGTAAGCACTGTCCATCTGCTTGGCCCAAGTTGTTTAGCTATCCGATCTATCTCCTCTTTGACTGATCCCAGTGGTCTAGCCACAGTATTATCTGCTAGTTCGACAGACATGCTTGCGCCCTCCCTGGCGAGCACATCAGCAGTCTCGTTGCCATATATATTGCTGTATCCAGGAACCCAACACAAGGTGATTCGACGTTGAGCACCAAGTATGCAGAGATTGTTGCGACAGCGCGTTACTAATTTTGACTTGGTACTGCTGAAGCAAATTGCCCTTATGGCTGCTTGACTGTCTATACAGATAGCTATAGACGCAGCTCCTCTCAAGCCAGGATGATCCCGCGTTTAGGTTGCAGGTTGTGTTTTATAAACAATAGATTTAGGATGTCCCCAAAGAAAGTAGTCAAAGGAATATAAACCTGGTGATCTCGGAGGCCTTTCCATTGCTCTCCATCTATAAATTTGTGAATCTTTCGCTTAAACACTGTCGAAAATTATTAATATTTTCATTTTTGTTGATACTCTTAGGTATCAGTGGCAACCTGGATTGTGACATAAATGGCATTGGCATTTATTTACTCACAATTAACGTTGCCTGATTAGTAAAACAATAATCCAGCCACTCTGAGAAAATTATTGCTGCCGATGTAATTTTTAATGATATATAAAAAACGTTTTCAAACCATTGTGTTAATTTATTGTATCTTTTGCTAAATTTATCGCTTACTTACATAATTTTCAAGGCACAAAACGTTTTACAATTTGTTTTTCTAAATTCCCATTTGATACTTCAATTTTGATTGATTTAATTTCCCAAATGTCAAGTTTTCGTAGGTACTTAAACTTTTCTTGCGTTATTTTAGGCACGAAAATGATCCATAAAATTTAAAAATGTGTTTTTGTTTTCTCAGAATGAACTGTAAGCAGCTTAGACTTTGCTGTGAAGCCGTTTATAAACAAAAGGTAGAAATGTCAATGAAAACCTCATTGTAATATTTTTCTAATATTTTATTTTTACCTTTCGGTATCGTTTGTTATGGTTAAAAAAATTTATTGACACCCAAATTCACTATTTTAATGTTTTATCTAAATTAGTAAAAATATAGATCATTGACGTTGTTTTTCGACAGTGCAAGGCACAAACCGAATATAATCCAGATCAACCATGTAATCTCGATTAAACCGGTACGGTGCATTCGGCTGCAAATCGCTCATCTATATACACTGCATTTTTTTTAACGCGGGCCATAGGGATTTACATGGTAAATCTTTAAGCCTATGTTAGGCACATTTATATTAAACAAATAATATTAAAACTTAAGAATAGATAAAATATGAGATGGGAGGAAGAAGTAAACATACAATCTGTGCAAAAAAGCTCCAAGAGATACCCAAAAAAGCCCTTTTTATTTTTTTTTAAATTACCCTTTTTTACCCCCTTGTAATTTATGTAATTAACTACCTTAGATAAAGAAAAATATTGACACGGCTGTCAGTATTTCTCCAATTTTTGAATAATAAATCTGTAATATATTATTTTAGGTATCTTTACATGATGCGTTTAAGTTCATGAATTTAAAACTGCCAACATAGCGAATCGATAACTCTTTTGGTGATAATTACCGGCCGAATGTAACATTTGGAATGAATTAAATAGTAATTTGTTTAAATTTTAGAATGGTCTTCCTTCCGCAGCCAATCCTTACGTCTTCAATGGTGATTTCGTCGATCGTGGCAAAAGAGGTTTGGAGGTTATGTTAGTACTGTTATTGTGTCTTGTAACATTCCCTGGAGGCGTCTACTTGAATAGAGGAAATCATGAAGATCACATCATGAATCAAAGGTAAAAAGTAGATGTCCAAGGGCTTAAATCGCTATTTTGTGCAAGCGGCTTTTTGCACAGCTCGGGCAACAATTCAGCTGAGTGTAAAATTGGCATTTCGGTACATAAATAGTGGTTAAAAAATTGAATTCCCATTTCTTGAGGGCACAAATCACTTTAAGCTACTTTTACATTTTGATAAATAAAAAGCCATGTTTAAATTTTCCTCTATTTATAATCTAATTGTTCTGTTTTATTTTTCTAGATATGGATTTATCCGAGAAGTTCAATCTAAATACATAGTAAGTATTTCAAGCTATTGTTTTTATCTACACGATATTTTATATATTTACTTGCAAGTATAATTTCAAAATAAGGTAATTTAAAAAAACGTAATATGCAAATTGCAATTACTGTCCTACAAAAAGATACAAGAAAATGTATTCTTTGGGACGCAACATTCTTTTTTGATATAAATCGGGTTCTAAAACAAACAAAACAATTTCCATATAGCTATTATGCATGCATTAGGTCCAATAACGCTCGCCCATTATAGGCTGTCAAACCTTAATTTGGATAATTTAGAAGCATAAACTAAATTGCGTGGATAAAATGCCTTTCAGACGAAGATTGATCCCGTTAGCCCTAATTTTAGTTTAGAGAAGTTTGTATTTTTGTACACAATTTCGTCCCATTAGCTGAGAAACTCATTAATAAGGGATGATATGGTTTTAAACATTTCTGACAAGTTAAGTGGAAAAACGATTTAATGGACATGGCAGACTATCGGAAAATTACTTAACTGGAAACATTATAAGTTTTGAATATATTATTGTCGTCAATGGTGTTAAAAGTTTCAAGGGGAGGAAGGGGTAGACTATGGTAGAGGGAACCCTAGACGAGAGAATTCTCAATACTGTACCTCAGAAGCAAACTATGTTAAGTCACAAATTTGCGATTTTTACTATTTAATGTTAAATCAATCAGTGGTACGTCCTTTTTTCATTGATATTTTTATTTTTTCATTATCTCAACTCGTTTAAAAGTTAACACTTCTAAAACTATATTAAGTCATAATACAAAGAAAAGGCTAACTAGGTTAAGTCATGTTAATATACTCTGGCTTTGCAAGTTGGCAACGATGCGTTATGTTAAGTCAGGGAACGGATTATAATATGTTAGCTATAATTTTTTTGAGTCATATATTTAACAGTCGATAAGTTTTCGAGTAATTATAATATCTGTTTTATTTATACAAAATTCCCCATTGTACATTGTTCTGACTGTAAAGTTGCTACTGAATGCAGTGTACTTTGATGTTCCATTTAATTTGTCAAAAAATATTCAAATTAATATTAATTAATAATAAATAAAGCCGATGACAAGAAATCGTTTACAAAATCATAAATTTCGAAAGCAAAGTTTTCATAGAGCTAATAAACGAATATTAGAGTAATAACAACTGACCATTAGTTTTGATCTTATAGCAGATAGACTACAATGTTTAGACCCATTTAGATAGTAGATAAGACGATTAATTACTATCGGATAAACATCATTGATCAATAATAAAGTATTATATTTAACAAGCGGTAATTATGGATATTAATCTACAAGGATGTTAATTATAGTTAAGAATATTCTGGCACTTCAGTATCTACAGTACTTCACTAATTACCCCTTCTCTAACTTTAAAACAAAGGTTTGCTTATCGGTTTTCAACACGATCCCTCAATATCTGATATTTTCAATAGTTATACATAGGCCTGGGAGATATTGAAATTCCAATATTGAATATCGATATTAAAAAAATATCGATAATATCGATAAATAGTGATTATATCGATATATCGATATTTTATTTTTTAAATATCGTTATTCGATATATCGATAATATATATTAGCGATAAAACATAAAAATATTATATTATAAATACACTACGCCCATTAATTATCGAATATTCAAATATGCACGCTCAAATTAACAAGCTGTAATTTCGTTAATAATGAACCAATTTTGATTTTTTTTTTTAAATTATAGATATAAGATTCTAGTGTTTAGGACTAAGTAGTTTGCGTCCTGACACGTCTTATTGTACGGGGTAGCGCATAAACTCTAGATGCATGTAAATGTCCTTAAATTTAAAACTGACCTATCTTACCTAAAAATTGAATTTAATTTATTTTTTAAACCAAAGCAATTAGACATCTATCTGCGGTAGAAACTGGCCAAAAAGTTTCGCCATGCCACTAGAGGCAAAGAAAAAAATACCGTTTCTTCGAAATAAATTCTGTTGCCGAAAAAATGTTTCGTAAATAATCAATGAGTCATTTCATCACTTTTGGCTTTTAAATTTAGAATAAAAAACATGTCAACAAATAAAGTCTATAATACAGAGTGCTACGGAAATATCTAACCATTTAATTAAATTGCCTAAAATTAAAAATACAAAAATAATAATACAAATACAAATTCAGGGATACATTCTGTGAACGAATTAAATGGATAAGGTTTTGCGTGCCACCCTGTATTATAGACTTTATTTGTTGACATGTTTTTTATTCTAAATTTAAAAGCCAAAAGTGATAAAATGACTCATTGATTATTTACGAAACATTTTTTCGGCAACAGAATTTATTTCGAAGAAATGGTCTTTTTTTCTTTGCCTCTAGTGGCATGGCGAAACTTTTTGGCCAGTTTCTAGCGTAGATAGATGTCTAATTGCTCTCGTTTAAAAAATAAATTAAATTCAATTTTTATGTAAGATAGGTCAGTTTTATATTTAAGGAAATTTACATGCATCTAGAGTTTATGCGCTACCCCGTACAATAAGACGTGTCAGGACGCAAACTATTCTGCGCTAAACACGAGAATCTTATATCTATAATTAAATTTTTTTTTTAAATTGGTTCATTATTAACGAAATTACAGCTTATTAATTTGAGGGTGCATTTTTTAATATTCTATAATTAATGGGCGTAGTGTATATCAATATTTTCTTATGTGCCCTGTAAAACTTCGTACCTTCATTTCAAGAGGAAAACATGAAGAAGAAATATTGAATTAAATATTAGTCCTTAAATGTGTTATAAGTAGGGCTGGACGATATTGAAATTCCAATTGAATATCGATATAGTCGATATATCGATATTTTATTTATTAAATATCGTTATTTGATATATCGATAAAAATATCGATATATCGAATTTTTGCCCAGCCCTAGTTATACACATGATATTTATACTTATGTAATTTGTGTAGTACTGTGGAGTGATGCTTTCATACAGTTTTGCCAAGAAGCCTGAAGTTAATTCCATTATTTCCGTGTGCTCACTCATTATTATTACTATTATTACTACTATTATTATTGTTATTATTATTATTATTATTATTATTTTATAGGATAAGCCCGGTATAATATTCATATATCTAAATCATATTAACATTTTTACCAAGAGATTTTTTTATTATAAAAAAAAATTCAATTTAAAAATACCCCTTATAAAACCCTAATAGCATAATCCCCTAATTTAACCAGGGTGAAATTCAACAGAAAGGATGTAGGCCGTACGAAGGGATTTTTTGCAATCAACCGTTTAGAGTGTAAAAGGGGCTTATAGGATATCTCGTGATATCTACACCTTAACCCCGTTTCTTTTGTCAAAAACAAATTGTTTTTATTTAAATCCTCCAGAGAGCTTCCGTTTTCTCTGAAAAAGCTGTATTAAGAAATAGGGGAAAGTGGTCAAATATCGGTCAGCGGCTAATAACGACCATTTTAATTTTACGCAAACCTAAAAACCTACAAAATGATACAATATGCTCTGTCATTTCTCAAGGTAGATTCAAACTACCGAACAACGTCAAGTCATTTACTAACCTATGAGATGTAACTGCAGAATTATTATTTTCCGAATTCTTGCATTCTTGACACTTGCGATCAATTCTTAAGGTCACTAAATACTATCCATGTGCAATAAAGCTTGATGACTCCTCCTATGTGCTTACTGGAGTGTGAAGTTTGAGCTGTTGGTTTTTGACAAGAAGAGGCTTACAGATATTGGGGATATCTATACTTGGTTTACTAAATATATGGGTATTTTGATCCATAAAAGCTACTTCTTTGAATTTTCGTTTTCTCAATGCTGTTCCGTGTCCAAAACCTTGGCTTTTGACCACTGTATATTATGTTGGTTGGTCCACACATATTTGATCTCGAAGAATCACCTCTTTGAGTATGTTTCAGATGTTCTTTAACTTGTACGGGAAGAGGTATTTTTATATCTCCAATCTACGATTTGCTACACTCGCAAGGGATTTGATAGATACAATTTTTATTGTTTTCATTACGGGGGGTTACTTTTGTAAGAAAGCTTTTAAGCGTATTACCTGATTGGAAGGCTGTTTTGATAAAGTCCGTCCGGCGAGTGAATTCACATTTGCCATAAACCGATTATGGTCAAAATTAGTCTACAATAAAATAGAGAGCGGTCCTCAAACAATTTTAACTACTTTTAGCTACATGGGCCGTAATTAAAATTTCCATTGCAATTATTTATTTATTTTGTAATTATTGAATTATGTAATATTTTTATAATAATAATAATTTTATTACATAGTAGGTACATTTATTTTTTAAATTTATTTATTTCCAATCTTCCTGTCTGACAGAATGTAAATTGTATAGGAATGCTTGACAAATCAATACTTATAAACTAAAACTTAAATCTAGGCATCTATAGACACACTTATTTATTCAATCTATAATAACATTTAGAAATCAAAAATAGCCGGAGCTGGCTCTTAAACATTTTCAAACCTACAACATTTGGTGATTTATATATTATTTTGCGTCCTATAGGGGGTTATCAATCATCAATATATTTACTATCACTAAAATCACTGTTGTCACTATTAGAATTATAATAATTTGCCTTATTTCATCAATCACCTGTTCAGAATCGAAAGTATCTTGAATCAATTTTTTCACGTGGTTAATACATTTTGGCCAAGTCTCTGGTTTAATCTGTTTTGTTTTAATTTTATTAAATACATTTAATTACACCTAATAAATACTTATCGAGTATATTTATTAGAATTACCCAAAATGAATTGTTCCATTTTCTTTGAAGATAAATAGACAAATAAAATACAAAGAAATCCCCAGTCACAGTCACTACCTGTACATTATGCATTTCATCGATATAATAGATTTCTTATTGAGGGTTACTGGAATTTGCAGGTGCCAGGGGTTATTTAATTTATGCAACCTTAATCCGATATGTGAATTCATTCGCTGGACGGACTTTTATTATAGTTTTTGGTGATCCTTCTAATCGTTTCAGAAATTCCCTTAACATAAGGTATTGTTAGAAATGTTTGCTCCTCTTTCGTTTCTATATTAGTTTTTACTTCGCGATTTTTAAGTTTTGAGATGGTATTAGTTACAAAGGTTTCAGGGTAACCATTCTGTTTTAAATCTTTTTTGTTGTTTGAAATTTCAATATTAAGGTCTTCCGGGTTGTTGCAAACGTTAGATGCTCTGTGATAAAGAGTTTGAATTATGCCCTGTTTTATGGAGTTTGAATGATTCGATCCGTGATTAAGGTATTGCCCCGTATGAGTGGGTTTCCTGTACACTGAAGTTTTTATGTTTTCAGCGCTTCGTTTGACGAGAACATCGAGAAATTAATTGATCTATTTTCATTGTCTACCACCTTTAAACAGTATTATTGCTTTACGTTATATGTTAAAAGATCGACGTTCGACCCATTTCCTCTATATTAGGGAAGAAAAGCTCTTAAAAGATAAATAAAAGAAGAACATGAAAGTCGTTCTCACATATCACACAGTCAATATTTTGAGTACTGCAACTGACAGTTAAACTCATATATAATTAAATTTCACAAACTGGGTCAAAACTTGATAAATTTCCCCTTCTGTAAAGCAAATTCAATAATAAGCACTCTCTATTAACGCTTGGAGAATTAAAGATTGTATTCCAAGTGCTCCTAATGGTTCGATTTGAGCCCCTCACCGACAATTCCGACATTAAACCTGATTTTATTTTATCAACTTGCCCGTAATTGTTGTTAATTTTTTTTGGAGTTTCGGGATTAGGAAATGTTAACGTTTGGTGTTTTGTATGTTTAAAAAGAAAATACTTATTGACACAATGGACGTTTCAATTTAAAAGTAAATCTGTCCACTACTACACACTTTTCGTAATAGTTATAGCCATGGACTTCTTATAAAATAGACTCATGAATAGTATCAGGAATGACATGTTTGTTTGCAAACATTCGTACGTATGAAACAAAGACAGAAGAGAGAGATAGCGTAAAATTTCCGACTCCGTGCGGAAAATGTAATCGCTCGACGATTCGGAGCGATTAGTATTGGCAGTATTTTTGGATTTTAAACGTATCAGTATGGGTTAAGGGGAGTTATTTATAAATGGTTTCAAAATTATTTAAGTAATAGGCAGGAAAAAACAAAAATTGATAACTTTTTTCTAAAAATTAATATAATAATATTGGGGTATCACAAGGTAGCATTTTAGATTCATTATTATTTATTCTTTATATAAATGATATGCCAAATGTTTCGAAACAAAGTTTTATTAAAATGTTTGCAGGTGATACTTTATTATATATAAAGGGTAAAAATATTCTTAATTGTATAGAAATGTTAAATTTTGAATCAAAAACTATATCAAACTGGTTAAAGATAAATAAATTAAAATTAAATGTTTCTAAAACAAAATTTATGGTTATTGGAAATAACGTGAATAATACAGATATAAATATTTTTGTTTATAATGAAAAATTAGAAATTATACACTCTTAAATATTTGGGAGTAATTTTAGATTCTAAGGTAAAATTTTAATTACATTTTAAAAATCTTGTATCTAAAATGGGAAAAAAATTAATTATTTAAAAAGAATTAGTCAAAATTTACGTTTATTTTTACGAAAAACAATTTATAACACTATAATTTTACCTCATTTTTCATATTGTTTAACTATTTTATACACAGCCAATTTAATAGACTCCAAGTTTTGCAAAATAAAGCTATGCGTATAATTTTCAATGTGGACAAATATACGAAAATAAATTTAATGCCAGAAACTTCAGTGGTTAAATGTTAAAAATTTAATATTTCCTTTGATTTGTACTTTTATTTTTAAAATACAACATAACATACTGCCTCTTCATTTAAAAGATTTTATCACTCAAAATTTTAAAAATTTTAACTATTTAACCAGGTATAATAAAGATTTTTCTCTAGGTAGGGTACCAAAACTTTTGTTTTTATGATAAAGAATTAAATATTATAAAACAAATTTCAATAAATAATGGTTACCGCCCAAAATTAATAGATAATATTCTTAATAAAACCTTTTAAAAAAAGCTATATCAAAAGTATATTATTATCCTTAATACAAAGAATCAAAAAGTAATTTTAAGACCTTGACTTATTCAGGAATTTCCACCAAGAAAATAAAAAACGATTTGAATAAAAAAGAAGTTAATGTAGCATATAAAGCAAATAATACTAGGTAAAAAAATTTAAAAAACCATAAAACAAAGACTAACAGTGAGAACAAATCAGGTGTCTATAAAAATAAAATAATTCCCTGACCACACAGCTTCTCCATGAGATTCTATTGTAAATACGCAGGCCTTCTGGGGAATAATCATTCTGGGGAATAATCATTTTGCTTTTTATATATACATGTGGTTTATATAAAGGGTTTTCCAATAAGAACGATATGAATTTGAAGCGATATGGTAACCATGGTAATAAAGTTATACCTGTCACCAGTTGTCAGTTATTGTCAGCAAACTATAACAATTTATTATGGCTAAATACGCGCTTCAAGAACGTTTGGTTATTATCCAAAAATTTTTCGAAAATAGACGATCTTTTGTGAACACTTCTCGCGCACTTCGCGAAAACTTTGGTGTAAATAATCGTCCTCCTTTGCTTGCCATTCGTCGCATCGTTGAGAAATTTGAAAATAATTTTACTCTTCACGATGTAAAAACACCAAGAAGACATCGAAACGCAAGAACTGTTGAGAATATTGCTGCTGTAAGAGCTAGTGTTGCAGTGAATCCAAATTTATCAATTCCTCGTCGAGCTCAAGAATTAAGGATTAAAAAAACGACAACTTGGCGTATTTTGAAAGTAGACTTGAATTTACACCCGTATAAGATTGTTTTGACCCAAGAACTTAAGCCACTGGACCATCGTCGGCGCAGAGAATTTTCTGCTTGGAGATTAGAACAACTTGAAAGTGATCCTAATTTTGCCAAAAAAGTTATCTTTTCAGATGAAGCTCATTTTTGGTTAAGTGGATACGTTAACAAGCAAAATTGCCGTTTTTGGTGTGAAAACAATCCACAACAGATTCATGTGTAGCCTTTGTATGTAACTGTATGCTGTGGTTCATGGTATGGTGGCATCATCGGACCATTTTTTTTTTCAAAATGAGGCAGGAGATGCAGTTACAGTGAATGGTGAACGATATCGACAGATGTTAAGAAATTTTTTGTGGCCAAATTTAGATGCACTTGATTTGGAGGATATGTGGTTCCAGCAAGACGGTGCCACATGTCACACTGCTCATGAAACTATCGATATACTGCAAGAAAAGTTTGACGAGAGGATAATTTCAAAGAATGCTACTGTTCAGTGTCCTCCAAGAAGCTGTGATTTAACTCCTTTGAATTACTTCTTGTGGGGCTATTTGAAATCTAAGGTTTATGAAAACAGACCACAAACACTTGATGCATTAAGGTTGAACATTGAACCCTGCATTCGTCAGATCACGCCCGATTTATTGCATAAAGTCATCGAAAATTGGGTTCGTCGAATTCGCTCGTATACACGAAGTCGCGGAGGACATTTAAACGATGTGTTATTCAAAACATAAATGTTATCGACTATACTTTAAGATAATATAAAACGTTTTGTTGTATCTGAAATTATTTTAATTTTATTTCATTTTGAAATCATATCGTTCTTATTGGGAAACCCTTTATATACATATTGAATAAATAGATGAATTCTGCTATTTTTTATTAAAAAATAAACTTTATCAATTTTTTTTATATTAGGTTGTACAGTAACAAAAAGTTTTTTTTAGGTAATATTTCAATACATTAACTGTTGACCACAAAAAAACATTAAATATTTTATGAATATTAATAAAAGATTTTGCTTTGGTATTTATTATTATGAAATGAAAATAAAATTTTGTTTCAGTCAACCAAATTTAAATTATTTCCGCTTTATCGCTTTACACAGTTTTGCATAATACCGACTTATTTTAATTAACATTTTTTAATAATAAACGTTTTTATTGTACTACAAAGAATTCCTTATCTTCACCATGTTGTGCTTTGCTACTGTTTATAGTTATTTACCTAACAAGTGCGGAAAGTGGTCCTTTACCGCACGCGACGGCAGTTGCACGAACGACGCGAAGCGGAGTTCGGGCAAGCCGTTAAGGGCGGTAAAGACACTTTACGCACGTGGTAGGTACACAATTTTTCCTTCGAGCAATAATATTTGGAACAAAAATCAAATTTAAAAGAAAAAATTTATAAAAAGTAACAAATATTAATTGTTAAAAGCTATAAATATTTTTATATTATGCATTGCGCGAATGCAAGTACATCAATTGCATTTTTTGAATAAAATTAATACAGTGCGGTAAAGAATCTTTACAGCACTGAGTGCGGTAAAGAATCTTTACCGCACCGGTAAAAAAAAAGAATTATATTACAAAATTAATACAAAAAGAAACAATATTTTTTAAAAATATTTATTACATACAAACATTATAATATAAAAATATAGCTAACGATAAATATTAAAATTAAATGTACAATTTGTAGCGCAATGCAAATTAAGTGCTGAGCGAGCTTGATTTTGTTCATCAGATGTAGTTGAGCAGATTTTGACTAATGCCATCTAGATCAGACGTTTAATCAAATTCCTGTCATAAAAATTATGACATAAAATTATTTATAATATTTTAGGTACAGGGTGTTTCATTATATAAGTAGAGAAGAAACGTATAAAAGTATGAGACCAAAAATAGGTACCTAGTAAAAATATTCGTAATGATGTGATACTTATCGCCGTTAGTTGTGGTTAGCATCATAATGTAGTAAATTAAATAGAACATATTACGCATATAATAAAATTTACAAGAGTGCGGTAAAGAAATTTTACAGCATTGGGTGCGGTAAAGAAATTTTACCGCACTTACCGCACTGAGTGCGGTAAAGTACTACTTACGACATGAAAATGAGTGCTGTAAAGTGTACTTTACCGCACGCGAGTAGGAAAAAAACATTACGCTACGTGGGCAGACCAAGTGTTTCTGTACTGAAAATAAAAACAAATAATAAATCTTACGGTAGCTTTTATTTTACTTTTTTATTTCCAAATTTAATTTTTCGTAGTTTTTTTTTGTTCATGACTCATTATTTAAAATATTAACCATGAGATGGTTACGGGTGCACCTTACCAATAATTTCTGGAGTAGTGCAGGCCCGAACTTAGAGATTAAAGGCCCAGTCAGGGCCACTTTTAAGTCCTTTTTTTGACGCATGCCATTAAATTATATATGTATATAAATATTTTAATATACAGGGTTGGGCAAATGTTCCGGAACGGCTTAATTACAGGCGAACGAAAAGTGATATCGGATCCGGGTTTTGGGCAATCTATAGGACTAAAATTTTACTATTTGACTATTATACTATATGTCAGTAATGTCACCAACTGTCAAGTGTTGACGTTATTTTTTTTTTAAATGGAACACCCTGTATACTTTTACATTTTTAAATTCCACATAAAATTATAATTATTTTTTTATTAAATGCACTATTAGTCTATACTTCATAGTTTCCGAGATATTGACTCTCGAAAAGTGACATTTTTGAACTTTGACAGCTTATAACTTTCTAACAGTACGTCTTAGAGCCAAACGGCTTACATGCCCCTATCTTCAATTTTTATTATCTTCCCAAAAAAAATCAACTTCCAGTTAAACCCGAACAACTATATTTCCTGCTTTAGAGTTACATCCGGTTTAACCGGAAGTGGATTTTTTTGGGAAGATAATAAAAATTGAAGATAGGGGCATGTAAGCCGTTTTGCTCTAAGACGTACTGTTAGAAAGTTATAAGCTGTCAAAGTTCAAAAATGTCACTTTTCGAGAGTCAATATCTCGGAAACTATAAAGTATATACTAATAGTGCATTTAATAAAAAATAATTATAATTTTATGTGGAATTTAAAAATGTAAAAATATACAGGGTGGTCCATTTAAAAAAAAAAAATAACGTCAACACTTGACAGTTAGTGACATTACTGACATATGGTATGATAGTCAAATAGTAAAATTTTAGTCCTATAGATTGCCCAAAACCCGGATCCGATATCACTTTTCGTTCGCCTGTAATCAAGCCGTTCCGGAACATTTGCCCAACCCTGTATAATATTTTTATATACGATATACCGTTATTTATTTCTTTCCCGTGCAATTACTTTATTCACGACACACGGTTTGTTATTCAACTCATACTAATATAATATATATTTATCTTTCAGAAAAACCACGAAAGAATTCTTAAACTGTTCGAAAGTGTCTACAGATGGTTACCGCTGGGGACTATTGTCAACAACAGAGTTTTGATCGTGCACGGCGGCATCTCTGACACGACCGATTTGGAGTTGATACGAAGCTTAGAAAGAGAGAAAGTAAGTACCTAAGACAGCATTTAAAATTTCAGGTCCTTATTTTAAAAATCGACTTTACGATGCTTACTAAAGAACGAAACGTCATATATTGAAACTAATAAGACCATCTTGTATAACGTATAACATCTGATGGAGTGCCTGGCTATGTTTTTAAGAGGCGTTTGGATTTTTTAATTGAGCCACTTGACTATATTTTTAATCTTAACTTAAAAACGTCCACCTATCCTGAGGCATAAGATTTTTGAATTAATATTGTTTTATAGGATATACCGTGCGAGCAAAAATTATTTGCATCAAAGAGGGCTTGGATTAAAAAACGTAGGGCTTGGTTTGGATCACAATCATATGGGAACGATATATCCAACCAAATCGAGGTTAAAATTTTGTCAAATTCATATTATGACATGATATGCCAAACTAATGAGTAATAAAATAAGTATACAAATTTATTTTTGTTGTTTACAAAATTAACAAAGTAAGAAAATACAGAAAGAAAAAGAAAAATAATTACATAAATTGCTGAAATTGGCCACCGCCATGCTCCAAGCATAAATTTACACGTCTCTTCATATTTTCGAAAGTGTTGTGTTGTTTGCATGTTTGCAACAAGTTCTTCTGTTCTTACAGATGGTATTCCTGCTCCTTTTTGTGTTGTATATAACCTGTTTCCCTAAACACAGCCACGATTCTTTTCAGGCAATGATAAAAATCCCTAGCAACGTTAGGAAAATGTTCGTGAAAATCGTCCATGCACAAACCCAGATTGTATAGGCACTCACCATTTACTCCAACCCCGTTTCGAAAATACGCTTCAACCATGACTTGTTTTGTGCTGTTCCGTAAAACCCATTGTGTGAATTGTTCAAGAAATTGGAAAAATTAGCAATGAATTAAATTACTTGTAACGACTGTCAAAGATGACGGAATAACTGATTGATTGTTAATTCAGGTAGTTACGGACACCCAACAGGTATTAAGCTTTACGGCTAAGCATTACGCCCTTAGATGCAAGGCCCTCTTTGATGCAAATAATTTTTGCTAGCACGGTATATATGATTATGTATCAGCCAGTATATCCAGTGTACAACATGGTTAATTATGCTAATACGATATTATTTGACGAGAACAGTATGCGAAACTAAAAGTTGGTAAATCGGTCAAGTACAGAAGCACCTCTGGAGTGCCACAAGGGTCTAATTTGGGCCCTTTGTAGTTTTTGATAGCCGTTAATGGCACTGTTGGTATGGTAAAGTACTCTGAGGGTAAATTGTTTGCAGATGCCTTTAAGTTGTTTTTGGAAATTGCTACCATGAATGATGACTTGTGCATATTAAGTTCGATGTTTCAATTGTAAATAAAATTAACGCTTGTATTTTTGCATGCCATTATATATATGTCGTAGTCTACCCCCCGTATATACGCACCCAGTAGTATTTTCAATACTAAAAGACGGATTTCATTATAAGACTTCGACTTCATATTTTTGGACTTACCGATACTATTATATTCTCAAATTCCATTTTATTCAGACCATATTTATCTTTTTCAACTATGCTGCATCGATCGATCGGGCGTTATATTTTTCTGTAATCTGCAAAGCGATAAACCTTAAGTTTAAAACGAATCCAAACCGCTGATTCCCAGAAATTAAACCGAAAGCAAATACTAAAACACAGGAACACAGCGAATTTTGAAATAAAAGTAAATCCCAAGTGATGACTGGTGTAATAAAGATATCTTTCAACGTTAAAATTTTATTAACCAATATAAAATAACATTTTATTATAACCGGGATGATATCGGGTTTTCAATAAAACATTTTCGAAATACTCCGGGACTCTCTTTCCTGTATGTTGAATTTTATCAAAAAGGTTTGCTGAAAAAGGGTTATTTATACCTATAATTTGGTGTGTGTATAGAGAAATTAAACAGTAAGGAGACAACAAATTGTTGTTATAGTGAGATCTGGTCTTAACGTGCGGGTCCAAAGGTCACTGATCATATGCGTCAAATCAGACAACACAGAGGCTATCAAAATGTTGTGAGATTATTTACAAATACACCGAAGGAAGGAAAAATAGTTTCATTATTTTAGCTATCGCGAAGATAGCTACATATACCTAATATTATTAGTTTTGTAAAAATTATGTACAGGGGAGTTGAAAAAGTTACAAAAAAATTATATAATCGTTAATTATATACCTACTGTACCCTTTAATTTAAAACGACAATAATAAACAGTGCAATTTATTTTAACAATTTTACTACTTAAACCTAAAAATACAATGGCATTTAGTCTGCTAAACTATTTCGATAATGAAAGAAAAAGTGGAAATTCGCAAACCAATATGCAGGAAACCGTAATGAAAACACTGGGAATTAGTTTAAAGACTATGCAGAATAATGTGCATGAAAAAAAGCATAATATAATACCCAAGAATACTAAAAAATGTAAACGAAAAACACCGTTTATAATTATAGCCTAAAAACTCTCATCGTCACTTATAAAATCTGAAAAGTCCGCGTCGTCTTCGAATGGAGCAATTATCATTGGCGCTACTTCGACATCTAGTACTTGTTCTCGATCCCACCAATCCCTTATTAATATTTTTGTATGTTCCACCGATTTCTTCCAGTACTCTTGTGTAATATGATCTAATGAATCTTGCCAAACTATTTGTACTTGGTCGGATTTAAGACCATCACCTACATGTTTTTCATAATAAGACTGCACCAGCCCATATTAATTCTATTGCGTTAAATTGGCAATGATATGGCGGCAGTCGTAGAACCTCATGACCATATTCACGCAGTATTTCATCTACCGCGTATATTTTGGGTTTTTTAAGAGACTTTGCCACGGTATAATAAAGAGTCGATATATGTACTCTATCTATCTGCTATTGATAGGAGTTCCGATTTAGGCATATTTAGTAAAGGATTTTGGTTGTGTTTTTCCAGCCACTCATAAATATCACTTTTCCTCCAAGATGAAGTAGGCTGTTTATTTAAAATTCTCGAATGATATGATGCATTATCTAATACAATTAAAGACGGAGCATCCAAATTTGGTATCAATTGAACTTTTAACCATTTTTCAAACATTTCATTTATATACAATTCATATACAATTCATATTATCATAATAGTCAGCACTTTTTGATGTGTGTATAGAGAAAATATTAAACTCGCACCTGCAACATATCCTGTTGCAGAACCGGCCAAATCGAGTTGCATCCCGCAGAAGGTAGGTAGAGAATTTGACAATCGAGTTGCATCCCGGCCACAACCGAATTGCATCCCCGAGCTAAACTTGATTTTTAAGATAAAATTGAAATTATTCTTGCAGTGTTGCCGAGCTTTAAGGATTAAAAAGAACTAGATGATTAAAAAGAATCAGAGGATTAAATTAAAATTGATAATTTGGACAGCTTATCTATACGACCCTCGTTATCTGTACGGGTTTTTCTACCTAATTATCCTAGGTACAATATATTTCTTAGAAGATGACCGACGATGTAAGTGTTGGGTACTACATATAATAACAATCATCTCCAGCCAATGAGATGCCCATCAGAGTATAAGGGGCGGTAATTATCACTTATAGAATAAAACTGTAAAATTAAGCACTCAATAATTAGTTAGTCTCCTGTCGAATTTGTTATTACACCTTTCAGTAAATAATAAAGTAAAAGTGAAGGAAACGTGTCAAAATGGAAGTTACAGTTTGTACCAGTGAAAAAGGAAAACCCTTCTTAGTGATTGATGGCTACACTTTCAGCTTTCAAAAAATGTTAGTGAAAGGTACAGTGAAACGGTGGCAGTGCAGCAAGCGTACGTGTAAGGCCTTTGTAAAAACTCAGAGTACAGAAGATATAGTGGTGGAATCTGTTTTGGGACATAACCATGAGAAGGTACCAGAAGCTCTTTTTAACAGAAAACTCATAAATAACGCCGTTAAACAGAAAGCAGTAGATGATATTTGTGAAAAACCTATGAAACTCATTCGAAATGAAATTAACAACACGGGCATTGATACCTTCACTACAAAGGACATTGTGAGAATTAGGCAAAATATATACCATGCTAGAGCTTCCTCATCATCACTGATTAAAATTCCCAAAAATATTAATGAATTTCATGATGCAGTTGAATCCTTCCCTATTGTGACGCATAAAAATGAAAGTTTCCTGCTTAAAAATGACAAAGAAAATAATATTGTCATTTTTTCATCTTCGTCAAATTTAAAATTTCTCTCTTCAACTTCTTGTTGGTATGTTGATGGAACTTTTGAATATTGTCCTCGGTTTTTTACTCAGTTGTTTACTATTCTCGGTCTGAAAAACGACTATTATATTCCTCTAGTATTTTGTCTTCTTCCTAATAAAACTTCCTTCACATACTATCATGCTTTCAAATATATTAAAGATGAATGTGAAAAATTGAATCATTCAGTTTCTCCCAAAATCATTACTGTCGATTTTGAAGTCGCCATTCACAAAGCCATTCACAAAGCGTTTCCGGCAGCTGTTCTTCGAGGTTGTAGGTTTCATTTAGGCCAGTCATGGTATCGAAAAATTCAGAATTTAGGATTAGCTGCAGAGTACCAAAAGAAAAATGGAGATGAAACAGAAATTACTAAGTTCCTAACTTATATATTTGGATTGCCATTTCTTCATCCCGAAGATGTAGGAGAAATATTCGCTGTAGATTTGGCAGAAATTAAGCCCGACCATGAAAAAATCATGGCATTTTGTGACTACCTTGTCGATAATTATATCAGTGAAGATTCCGATTTTCCGCCTCATCTTTGGGCCGAACATTCATCATCGCTACAAAGAACAACGAACGCTTGCGAATCTTTTCATTCCAAATATAATTCTTCGTTCTATTCAGCACATCCGAATATAAACAACTTTATTAACGTGTTGTTACAATTTCAAATTGACACAAGTATAAAGAAGAATAGTACTTTTTCAACTCCCAAACCTATTGATTCTCGAAGTTCAATAAAAACGGAATTTTTAAATGCAAAAATCGATGATTTAAAGAATCATAAAATAAATAAATTTGATTTTGTAAAAGCGGTTTCGTATCGATTCAGAGCCAGATTGTAAATACTGTATTATGTAATTATTTGACTATTTTAATTGACTATAATTATATACACCACTTTTCTAAATTTCGATTTGTAATTGTCCGTATATTTTTTTAAAAACTGAACACGCTGACTCACTATCTGTGGCTGCTCACATAAAAATCTTCGGTTACAGTATTTTTTATAGCGAAAACCTAAATTTTTATTAATTTTGATAACGCTTCAAGTCCAATTTTCAAAACACACCGAATTTTTAATGTTTTTTGTAAAACTGGAAGAGTTACATTGGTTTTTGATTTGTATAAATCGTAAATAACATTTTGAACTCCCATTTTAATATTTTCGCTTAAATCCTCAGTCTTTGGTTTTCTTCGTTTACACTTTTTAGTATTCTTGGGTATTATGTTATGTTTTGTTTCATGCACAATTTTCTGCACAGTCGTTAAACTAATTCTCAGTGCTTTGGCTACAGTTTCCTGAATATTGGTTGGCGAATTTCCACTTTTTCTTTCATTTTCGAAATAGTTTATCAGATTAAGCACCATTTTTTTTGATTGGGGATGCAAAAACCCAGAAATTGTTTCATTTTGTCACAAACTGCCAAAGTCACAAATCTGGCATATTTAAAATAAAACGTAGCTGGTGCTATTATAAGCTTTTTAGAATCGCTGGAAAGTAAATACATATCCTTTTTTTCATGTCAAAATGGAATAAGTCTGTCTTATTTATCTTACGTATTTTATTTAGAGGGTAAAATTAAACGCAAGTAAAGAAAACAAAAACTGAGAGTATGTCTTTCTTGAATCGTATGACCCGCACGATAAGACCAGATCCGACTATAATAATTACATATCATCTATCTTTGAAAGGTGGAAAGTTGACGTTTTTTGACTTTTACTTATATTATTATTATTACCAATATTATTTATTTTATCTACAACCATTTAATAATAGGTGCATAATACTTCTGATAATAAGAGCATTATGCTATCCATAATACAACAAGTGTAATTATCATAAAACAATATTCGCCTTTGGCTCATGCCGTAAACTTCATCCTCGTTTTATTATGGCCTACATTATACGCTAGTTAAATAATATATTATTATACGTCCCCTACCTTTACTTTTAAAAATATGTAAGTTACAAATGTTTGCTAATGACACCTTAATTTACATTAATGTTTTAAATATTTTTGATGGTCTAAATTCTGGGATAATTATATTATTAAATTGGCTAAAAGTACATAAATTAAAATTAAATATTTCAAAAACTAAATGTATGGTTATGGGTAATAAAATTAGTACACAGTTTTAAATATTTAGGGATAATCATTGATTCAAAATTAAAAATTTTTAATTATATTAAAAGTATCATATTGAAGATTGCCGGAAAAGTAGGTTTTTTTAAAAGAATCAGTTCTAATTTAAGTTTGTTTTCTAAAAAAACTGTATTTAATACTATTATATTAACACATTTTCTTTATTGTTCTTCCATTTTATATTGGGCTAGTGAGGAAATATTTGATAAATTACAAATTTTATAAAATAATTTTAAATTGTGACAAATATACAAAAATTAATTTTATGTTGAAAAATTTAGATTGGTTGAATGTCAGAAATTTAATTTTTTATTTAGTATGTATCTTTATACATAAAATTAAAGATACTTTTTTGCCTGATTGTTTAAAAAATTTTTGTTCTTTTAATAATTATGACCATCATAATTATAAAACAAGAACTAATCCAAATTTTTATGTGGATAGGGTGTCTAAAACATAAGCTTATAAATCTATTTTTTATAAAGGCTTGATAGAATATAATAATTTGGAAAATTCTATTAAGTCTCAAAAATCATTAAAACTGTTTAAAAAAACTTTAAAATTAAATTTAATTAAAAAATAAAATGATACGTAATATTTGATACCATTTACAAAATGTTTAACTTTTCTGTCTGTTTTTGTTAAAAGAAGTTTGCGTTTTAAAACTTAAAAATAAATCTATGACAATGTGTTAAAAGATGTATTAAAAAATATTTAATTGTAGCTTTTTGCTAAATAAAACACGTTACTACATTACTACTTTCCAAATGGAAAGTTAAATTATAACTTTTTTGTAATTTTATTAAAAATCGATACTTTAAAATACAACACATACGCATGCACTCATCACAGAAACTTTAACTATTAAAATTTTGTAAAAAAATAAGAAAATACCATTTTTTTGAAATATTTTTCTATCAATTTACAAATTTTCATTATTTTTTTCTTTTAAAGTTTTCGCCCATATGCGACCTTTTTGCCTGTCTCTGTATTACTGGATAATGATAATTTTCTTTCAAAACCCAATGCTCCTAACCGTTATCCTTTAAATCTGGATAGTAAACACTGGAATATTTACTCGACCAAATCAATGTGGACCTTAATTTGCACACTGAACAAACCCTTTTACTCAATTTAAAGTTTTCTTTGATTTTCCAATTTTGCAACGCAAACCGAATTTATTAAAGCTGGAAGATTCCTTTTGCCACACAGCCAACTTTTAAAATTAAATTAAACTAAAAGAGAAGTTTTTGAAATTTTCGAAACGTTTTATTGGATGTTGTTCGAATTGCTTATTATGATAAAAGTGATTAAAAATGTTCACTCTTCAATCAAATAATTATCATTTATTTATGTTACTTGCCACACATTCACCTTTACTACTCTTAATTTTTTCAGATAGTTCAAAGATATTTGCACTGCTAAAAAAAGTTTATTTAAAACTCTCTTACAACTGGCGTGTTCAATGTCAGTTCTAAGTCGGTTACATAATGTTTTATTATGCAATCGCCCTTATGAGTTCTTGTATAATTTATATAACATCTAACATGTTATGGACAGGGCAGACTAAAAACCTTTATAACATAATTATTCCACAATGAAAATACTAGATTGTACATGAATGTAAAAGCTGTCATACGATTTTGTGACGTGGCGGTATTACAAAAGTCGTACTTATAAGTAGTTAAAATTGTAGTACCAATTATCAAATGGTCAAGTGAGATATTTCATTCCTTTGAAATACTTAAAAAATATATATTTTTCATTAATATATTTAAAATTACAATACTTAGATTCTGCATGGGGATCTGCTTGTTTATCAAACTTAAAACCATTACAAAAATTGCAAAATAAAGTTATTAAATGTATACACAAATTACCACATTTAGAACCAACTGTTAATCGATATAGACCGAAAGGGTATTTACACGTTCAAAACATTTATAAATTAAAAATTTGTATTCTAATTCTCTCTATTATTTTAAAAGAAAAAAATGAAACATAACACTTCAGGAGAATAAGAGATTACATGATCATAACACCAGACGTTGTATAAATTATCAAACTACACCAGTAAAAAGTAATTTCGGAAAAAAATCGCTTTTATATGACAAAATATAACAATCTTCCAAAAAATATTAGAAACATTAAAAAATTGGCAATTTTTAAAGAACAATTAAAGAGATATTTACAAAATTAAATTATTTATACTATTTTTTTTAAATTGATTTTATTAATGAATTAAATTGCATTAACTTCCATTTTTTTATTGTTATTTTTTTAATGGTTATTATTTTCTATATTACGTTGTCACTTTCCATGTACTGAACTGTAAAAGTTAGTTTGGAATAAAGACATTTTGAAAGTTAAGTTCAAAACGCTTATATCATTTAAGTAAAAGAATTTTTATACAATCGTTGTTTCCTCTTTAATCTGTATTTCAGACATACAAAGGCCTCCATAACCATCCCTTTTTACTACAAGAATTTATGGAAAATAAAAAACGACGATTTTTTCCTATATTACCCAATTCGAAGCTGTTTTCATAAATCACCGTCTAAATAAAAATTATATTTTCTCGGAAAACCTCTCTGTCGAGTTGCGGTAACACATTTTCCATATAAATTGTTTTCTAACCCGTGCTTAAAGATAAATTAAAGCAGTCCCTTTTCGAAATATTATTGCGTTTTCGATTTACTACATTCACAACGTTTACGTCTTTTATTATTGCTTTAGACTATAAAGGACGGAGATACACTAAGCACGCCACAAAGCAGTAAATTGAAAACGCCATTATACCTAACTCTTAACTCACTTGGCTTTATCCATAATAAATTCCGCATACCTATCCGTAACGGAGGTTGTAAATGGGTTATCCTTTCTCCAAAATTGCCCCTTTCTCCAAAATTACAATTTATTAAAATGGCAAAGGGTATTTTAATGGTTGAAAATTATTGGGGTAGGTTGAAGCTAATCAGATCAAAAAAATGCTTCTTATTGATTTTAGCTTAAATTCGTTTATTGATAATCACTGTTTCAGAATGCATCTTGCATTAATTTAGTAAATGGTAGGTCCCAATTTGGAAAAATTCATCTGACTGTTTATAGTTCCAAAATTGTCATATTTCATTTCCTTGTTTCCACTTGCTACCGCTAGGAGATAGACGCTGTCATGTCTTGTGGACTCTTCTACACCAATGTGGAATATTCCGAATAATGTACCTACTGTTTTGAGTGTTACGTGGTAGCATTGAGGAACTTGCAAGGAACCTGGTGGTTCTTTGCATTTATGGCAGCAATTCTACGTTTTCCAGTACCTAAGTCAAAAGTATTTGGTTCTTTATTTTAAATTTTGATCCATCCATCCAAACAGTTGCAGTGGTAGAAACGATATTATATTTCTTCTTAAACATTATCTTATCAATTACCGACCCACACTGAGAAAAAACCCTTCTATTCCTTATAAGAATTCACTTACTCTTTATACAGTGTGTGTATAAAGTCTGGAAACGGCTTAATAACATCACAATTTACTGGCCGATTTAAACCAAATTTGGTACAGTTGTGTAAGAGGATCTAACGCACCGAATGACGATATTGGCGTTGTTGCCAGCTTTTTAGTTTGTCTGGAATTCGAACGAATTTTATATTTTTAAACATAACACCCAGTATATTTTTACATTTTTAAATTCCACATAAAATTATAATTATTTTTTATTAAATGCATTATTAGTCTATACTTCATAGTTTCCGAGATATTGACTCTCGAAAAGTGACATTTTTGAACTTTGACAGCTTATAACTTTCTAACAGTACGTCTTAGAGCAAAACGACTTACATGTCCCTATCTTCAATTTTTATTATCTTCCCAAAAAAATCAACTTCCAGTTAAACCGGAACAACTATATTTCCTGCTTTCGAGTTACATCCGGTTTAACCGGAAGTTGATTTTTTTGGGAAGATAATAAAAATTGAAGATAGGGACATGTAAGCCGTTTTGCTCTAAGACGTACTGTTAGAAAGTTATAAGCTGTCAAAGTTCAAAAATGTCACTTTTCGAGAGTCAATATCTCGGAAACTATGAAGTATAGACTAATAATGCATTTAATAAAAAATAATTATAATTTTATGTGGAATTTAAAAATATAAAAATATACTGGGTGTTATATTTAAAAATATAAAATTCGTTCGAATTCCAGACAAACTAAAAAGCTGGCAACAACGCCAATATCGTCATTCGGTGCGTTAGATCCTCTTACACAACTGTACCTAATTTGGTTTAAATCGGCCAGTAAATTGTGATGTTATTAAGCCGTTTCCAGACTTTATACACACACTGTATAACTGTTTAATACTATATGTGACAGCAACGCCCTTTCCTACTGTAAGACAACGAAAATTGCTAGACTGTTGTGTAGTGATAATATCACGGTAATTTAGCCAATAGGAAATAGGAGTTATTGCTACCATAGAATGGTTTATAGCCATTATTGCTCTGAATACTCACAGTAATTATCAAGTTCTATTGGGGAAGTAATCTGATTTTATATACAGTATTAGTTCCGACTGGCAGTTGTAATGAAACTTGACATTAATCATAAAAATATTTTGCTTGCTACGGTTAATAAAGCATATACTTACCACTAAAAATCAGTACTGTCGTTCCAAAAATCTAAATAGCTTTTAGTGTGATATTGTTATTGTCGTTTAACATTGCATATGATTATCTTTTATGCAAAATGGTTTACTGAGATAGTAAAGTTCGTCTATAGATTATAAAGTCCAATACTAATGATGGGTTGTGCAAAATAAGAATCTTCTATTGCTTTATCTGACATGCAAAGTTTAAAAGAAACTTAAATACAAAGTAAAAATAAATAACTGAAACAGGTATTGGTACGATCAATAGAATTTAAATTCAAACAGGACAGCTAGAAGACTTCGAACAACGCTGTGCCATGCGCAACAAATACGTTAAAACGAATACTAAGGCGCGCGGCGATTGCCGATCTTTACGAACCCCCACTAACGTTTTGGTGGGTTAAAGGTTCTAATGGATACAATTCTTTTGGGGACGCCTTTCTGCTTTATTAATTGTAGATAAAGCGTTTTACTGGAAACAAAATGCGTCGCATTAAGAAAATACAATTTATTTCTTAACACTTGCTGTCTTACAAGTAGTTCATTATTCAACAAGACTGTGCTGCTAATGGAACTGATTACTACCAATAAAAACACTGTTCTAGCAAATCTGGAATTGATATAGCACTAAAGCGGGTTTGATACACTAGCAATCTATTTAATATGGGTTAATAAAAAATTAGCTATCAATACAAACTATGTCTTAGCAACCCTGTTGTATTAGATCATTTTCCTCAGTGCATACCTAAAAAAATATAGAATACCTATGTCAAAGGAAATACCCAAAAAAAAATATCTAATATTCATACTTACTTTTTAAAATTCTTAACAAGATAAAGAAAAAGGTATTATACAAAAAAAGTGTAAACATTGTCCTCCAGCTAACGTTCAATTTTTACACAGTACACAAACATACTAACTAGAACCCTCCCCAATCTTGTTTTTCATGGTTACAAACATCTCCCCGAATATTAATTTCAACAATGCAAATCCTGATTCCCCTGATTTCCCCAGAATAATAACTGGAAATTCTTGAGATTGCGTTGTAATCTTCCGTACTTCTCAAGACGCAAGATAAGCCAGTCTTTACGCAGTCATTCCAAAATTACTCACATAAACTCGTTTTATTTTCCACGTAGCAAATGGAAAACGGTGAAGTAAATTAATGAACGAAGAAACTAATAAAGTCACAAGGTTCTTTGATAAAATTAAACGCGGGGTAAGGTTAAATCAGAATGTGATCTTTCGTAAAGCTTAAGAAAGCACGTCACAATACAACTTTCGTTGGTTTCGCAGTTTAAAATCTTTTAAGTTTTACTGGGAATATTGTAAAAATATAAAAGTTTTCTCAAAACAATAAGCTCGAGGGAATTCAGCTTTATCTTTATAGTAGGTTGCTGTTGAGCTTAATTCTTGCCATTATAGTGCTGAGCGATGTGTATCGATGTTTTTTAATACTTGAGTAACGTGAGTGTAAATTAATTAGAGAGAAATTGTCACAGGGTAAACAAAAAGGGAGACCTGTTAATATGCAAATTACATTATATATTAAACTTCACTTACAGAAGTAAATTTCTTGAAATATTTTCAATAAGGCACTGGGAAACTATCTGGTAATTTAATTTTGTATTTAGTTCTTGGTGTAAACTAGGTTAACACTTAACGCGTTTCTCGTCAAGTAGATAGAAAATTAATTATTAAAGAGTAGAGCTTTTACTGGAAATTTGCATAAAACCAAATACATCTACATACGGTGCGTGCAGATATTATGGAGAGGAAACGTATTTTACTATTGTGGATTTGAAAAAAAATATTTCCTATAAGAACTCCTGTTTAAAAAAAGAATGAGAACGAAGCTCCCTCATTTTTAAGATGAATTACTAAATACTCTCTGTCTATTTTATGTTTAAATTATAAACCTTTTTTTAAATATTTTTTTTTTCGAGCAAAAGAGTAAATAATGTAGAAAACCTTTCTCAGAAGGTGTCGAAGAATATTTAAAAAATTGTTTACATAAACTTTTCAAGCATATGTCTGTAAGACATTGTAAGGATAAAATTGAAGGTATAACAATAAAATTACCTTATTTAGCTTTAACCCTCGGTACCCCCCACAAAAACACTTTTTGGAAGCCATCAGCTTAAATAAATTTTCTGTCTCCTGATGATGAACGTTTCGACGTTCGAAACATATAGAGATCCCTAGATAATTTTTATTCTATTAAACTTTGTAGAGGAAGACTTTTAGTTTTTTCTTTCTTTCCCATACTTTCAACCCCACTTTAAGAATGGACTATTTCTTCAAATTAAGTAAAGATAAAACACGCATCTCAATTATAAACCTATTTGGACGTCGAGCCATATTGAGCGAATATTCCGAAAAATATATTTACTATTCTGGCTCTAAAGTAAAATTTTTAATTGGCTGCCAGCCAACAGTGAAACCGGCATAATGCGTCTCCATAGCAAGGTTAAATTCCCAATAATTACAAATGGCGTCAATTTAAGCTCAATGCTCATTAAATATTAATATATATTTTCCGCATATTTAATTTTTTAAAAGTATCTATTGTTTAAATTAAATAAAATAAAAATTATCGTTTTATTAAATTCTTTACCATTCTTTTTTTATTGTAGTACGTCTCCCTATTGAGGCCTCCCCTTTGTGATAGCTCCGCGCCAGGGGCGGACGCCATTAATAAAGTTGAATGGAAACAAGTAAGTTATACTATTTATCATTTACTTTGTGACGTTTTATTAAATTACGTTATAATAATTACTCATATTTACAACATCCAAATATTATTTGGAATTAGGTAATTTAAAAAGTTTTGGCGTAAAAATAAGAACATAGAAAATAATCTAGAAAAGTAATACAAGACGACTTTCTATTATCTTTCTATCCAACAGGTTTTCGATATTCTCTGGTCAGATCCTCAAGAAACAAAAGGTTGTATACCTAACACTCTGAGAGGTGCAGGCACCTATTTTGGACCTGACGTGACCAAAAAAATACTGGAAGAAAATAGACTCTCTTTTATTGTGAGATCACATGAGTGTAAGCCTGATGGTTACGAAATGTGTCATGACAACTTGGTAAGAGAGAAATAATCAATATAACTCTGTTTCGTTACCGAATGTCATTATTTAAAGAAGAACAACTTTTTAAACACGATATATGTATAATCTTTTAGATAATTACAATATTCTCAGCATCGAACTATTACGAAGTCGGTTCCAACAATGGTGCCTATCTAAAATTGGTTGGTCTTAACTTAGAACCCCATTTTGTTCAATATATGGCCAACGCTGGTAGGAGGAAACTGAATTTCTTTCAAAGAATGGGACTGGTAGAATCTGGCGCAACAAAAGAGTTGCAAGTACAAATTTTAAACAACCGACAACAAATTGAGGAAGACTTTGTGAAGCTTGATCCTGAAAATACAGGTAGGGAATACAGGGTGTTATTTAAGTATGTGGCCAAACTCTAAGGGGTGCTTTTTTAAGTGATTTTAAGAAGAAAAGTTCATATAAATATGGGTCCGAAAATGCATAGTTTTTACAATACAGGATGTCAAACTTTAAAAAAAAAATCGATTTTACTGAAATTTGGCAATTCTGTTTGTAATTACAAGAGGATAATTTAGCCCCAATTACATTAATTATTAAGTCCAGTGGCGTACCGAAAGACAGTCCAACTAATATTTTTGACAAAAAAATTGCGCGCCACTGTCTTTTTTTAAATTATGTATTTTTTTCGAATTAAGCAACTACAAATACAACTATTTTATCTCCTGAGTTTTTTTCATATCTTGCTTTGTTTTCGAGAAAAAAAAATAAAAACCACTTTATTGCATGTCCCCGGGACAAGTAAAAGATTAAAAAATTTAAACTTTAAATCCTTTAGATTTTTTCCTTTGGGGGCATTTAAAGGCTCTCGTTTACAAAACCCCAGTCAACAGTGAAGAAGAACTAACCCAAAGGATACGGGATTCATGTGATCAGATAAGATATACGCCGGGAATATTTCAACGACTTCGGCAATCAATGTTAAGACGAGCCAATGCTTGCATTGAATTCAAAGGAGGGCATTTTCAGCATTTGTTATAAGTTTTGTCTTATTTTCTGTTAAATATGTAATTAAACATTACAGTAATAAATTATTACGTTATGCGATTATTTTGTGTTAATTAAAAACAGTTTTAATCTGTGCGTAAAAATTCAAAAGAGGACTTTCGTGTAATTTTAATTGCTTAATAGTTTGGTAAGTAGTTTCATTTTTTTACTTTTGATGTCCCGGAGACATGCAATAAAGTGGTTTTTATTTTTTTTCTCGAAAACAAAGCAAGATATGAAAAAAACTTAAAAGATAAAATAGTTGTATTTGTAGTTGCCTATTTCTAAAAAAATACATAATTTTAAAAAAAGTCAGTGGCGCGCAATTTTTTTTGTCAAAAATATTAGTTGGACTGTCTTCCGGGACGCCACTGAACTTAATAGTTTTAATCTAATTGAGGTTAAATTATCCTCTTGTTATTACAAACAGAATTTTCAAATTTCAACAAAATCGAATAGAAGAGTATTGAGATATTTACTTAAATAACACCCTGTATACACTTTTCTCGAAAAGTATACCTTTGTTACATTGTGATAATGATAAAGTAATAATAAAATATAATAAACTTTGACCTATAGAGGAGTGGAGGGAACGACGACGATGGTGAATAATAATAATAATAATAATAATAATAATAATAATAATAATAATAATAATAATAATAATAATAATAATAATAATAATAATAATAATAATAATAATAAATTTTTTTTGTAGGATACATTTCCGTTACTCAATGGTGTATAACCCTGGAAAAATGCACCGGGTTGCAAATACCTTGGAGGCTGTTAAAAGAAAAATTAGTAACCATACATTCTGACACAAAGATGGTTCAGTATCAGACCACTTTTGATATTAAGAGTAGTAAATTAAATGTAAGTTACTAAGACCTACTATTGTTTAGGGTTAATTTTGGAAACTAGATCCAATTATAACTAATCTAGTCAATTTTAGTCAGTTCAAGGTGCAAGCACGGTCGTGGAAACATTGTACCGGAATAAAAGCAGTCTAGAAGCGATCTTTAGAATTATAGATAAAGATAATTCAGGTAATTTTTAAAAAGCAAATTATTATTAAGTTTCTGACATATTATTGCAAAATATTGAGAAGCAAGGGCGTCCATAGAGCGTTTTTCAGGGGGGGGGCAAAAACTTAAACAAAATTTTTTTTATGTACTAAATAATCACTGTACTATTTAACTCTGGCGACCTTTTTTTTTTTTTTTTTAGAAGTCAGTATATTCGCTTTTTGAAATCACTGGAATACTCAGTTCAGTACTCGATTATTAGAATAAATGTGGGCGGCGCCTAGGGGGGGGGGGGGGCAAGAGCCCGTCTAGAGCTACAGAATACAAGGAAAATACGAGAAAAATGCAGTAATGTGGACGCCCAGGGGGGGGGGGGGGCAAGTGCCCGTTTTGCCCCCCCCCTATGGACGCCCTTGTTGAGAAGTAAATAAAAATTACGCCACTGTAGTATAGGAGCATTGGTGCCTTGAGAGGCTGGTCTTGGGAAATCTCTTGTACATTTTACCACCCTCAAGGCCTCAAATACTGGCTCCCCTGTTAATTTTACATGAAAATTGTATAGATAAATTGATACGTAGAGATTGGATTGCATAGCCCTAAAATTCGAGAATTAATTTCCATATAGTACCACGTGAATACTGTTGAACATTTTATATTAATAGGGACACCAATATTTGAGTGTAGTAAAATTTACATGGGATTTCCCATGGCCCGTCTGGCAATGCAACAACCGGTATTTAAAAAAAAGTTATTTCAATTAAATTATATTTTTCTATCCAGGCTTCATAAGTTTGGACGAATTGGCAGATGCCTGTAACCTCATCAAAGAGCACATGCCCTGCAATATGACAGAAGACCAACTGTCGGAAATCTGTAAGATGATGGACATCAACAAAGATGGACTGGTCGATTTAAACGAGTTCTTAGAAACATTCAGGATGGTAGATCCCGAAAGCAAAAGAAAAAACATGCCAAATAGTCCTGATAATAGTAGTTTGATGAACAGGACGCCCAGACCTAGCATAAAAGGTATGTTGGCCCTTTTAAGTTGTTTTTTTTTATGAAAATAACCATAAGTTCTGAGGATTTTATAAAAAATAATACTTTTACATCGGGTTGCTGGAAGATTTTAATTAATTATTATTAACTGACCAGCAATGTTGACTGTGGCATAAATGACATTGAGCCTAATGAATAAAAATTAAGCAATTACTTAAAGCAATTACATTTTAGTAAAAGCAATGCTTGACTAGCAAATGCTATAAGTAAAAGTAATTGCTAGATCTGGATATGAATATAATTTTGAAGCAATTGCTGCTTTTCTTACACCTCTGTAGCAAATGCTTATTCAACACAAGTTCAGACGTGGCTTATCCACTTGTTCAGATTGAAGATTTCATGTTCAGTTTGGTGCCTAATTTACAAAAGTGTATACGTAAATACAACAACGTTGGTCTATTTATTTAGTACAATAATAATCTGTTACGTTTTTGTGGAAAATAGGAAACTTATATTTGTGATATGGCAGATTTCAGTGAAAATGAGGAAAGTGATAGTAGTGATAAAAAAATTAAAGACAAACAATTGATATTCGTTCACAAATTGAAGGAACATAAATAAATCTCTCTGACCACAACCGTTTAGCTTCCACAACAGCTTCAGCACTTGTAGGAAATTTAATAAAAATATTGGCCTTCTCCAAAACTGCATCCATTACAGAAGTGTATGTCTTACAGACAGTAGTTTGGTGAACACCGAGTTCTTCACCTACAGAATTTTGAAAGTCCGGATCCGACAATTTCCGCAAAAAGACTTTAATCTTATTTAAAGGCGACAGTACACCCCCTCGCCTTTTATCAATATCAGTAAAAAAATAATTTGCCAAACACTCAACATTTTCTCAGTCAAATCGATATATCTTTCTGAAATCATCATATATGCAATTTTTACGTACACTGTAGATTTTTCTATACGGACGTTCATATATTCAGCCATAATTGAAGACACAAATTAAGAGCAACGCACGTGTACGCCGCGGAGAACTAAAGTTGACTGCTACCAAGCAAATGATGCAGGATGCAAGGGTCGACCTATCTTAAAAAGTTAAAAGCAATTGCTACACTAGAAAAAGTAATTCCTTAATTTATTCATCACATTTTAAGCAAACGATAGCAATAGCTTCTATTTTTTAAGAAAAAGCATTGACTAGAAGCAATTCCTGCACTTTTAACAATTGCTGGACGCAAAAGCAATTACTTTAGTTTTTATTCATTGGCTTTCAAGAAATTACTTCGATTTTATAAGAAAAACCAATTGCTACATTTTTATTCATTAGGCTCAATGATCTAAGTAGCAAATCATTGGTTAATTTCTACTTTCTTGTTTCAGAAAATACAAGCCCTAAAGAACAAAAAACGCCGGGAAAAACTGGCAACCACACTAAATCAAATGGCGACAAAAACAGCATTTTTGTCGAGGCCGCAGACCGAATTTCTTCCTTAGACCAAACTGAAGACGTTCAAACTGGCAATAAAAAAATCACCAAACAAGATTCTCTCTCTCCTTCTAATACATTGTCCAAAAATAAGGGGGAGAAATTTTCGTTGAAAGTTCAAGTCCACAATTTTAATTCAAGTCAGGATGGCGACGATTCGTCTGTCAATAGCTTTCACAGAAATGGATTAAAAGCTTCTCCTGTTTTAAGTAGTAGAAGAGGATCCCAAATATAAATTTAAAAAAATTAAATATAAGATAATAATCTACTAAATTAAACTCGCAACACCAATTCAGTTATGGCAACACTGCTTTTTTGTAATAATAATATCGTACCAACATCATGGATTGTAAATTTTTTTTGGCAAAACAATCTACTATACATATTACAAGAATAAAACTTAAAAAAACATATTTCCGATGAGTTTAGTTAAATATGACGCATTATATTTTTACAGTGGAAGTTGATTTTACTTGTTAGTAACTAAGGTTTATTACTAAAATTTCAGGAACATTAACAACATTACTTCGTTTTCAACCATAACATCTGAACATGTCTACATAGTTTCAAATGAAACTTAAAAAAACATATTTCCAATGACTTTAGTTAAATTTTTGATGTGTCTCTTTTAGCCCCGGTGTTCGAGATGTAAAGCAAATTGGTTAGTATGTATCAATAAAAATTGTAAGTTAGCAACAAAATGTTTTTTGATTTTATTCTGAGTGACTTTTGCCAATAGATATAAGGCACTTCATTTTTGACAGAAAACTTATCACTTATTAATTTCATTAAGTTAATAGGAACTAACAAAATTATCGCGATAATCTCCCGTTGCTATAAGCAAAGTAAACATAAAGGAACCTTTTAATTGATTGAAAATAAATTTATGTAATTTTCAATTACATTTTTTTTAACTTGTAGGTAACAGCTACCCAAACACGGGTATTTACCGCTTTTTGGAGAAAACAAAAAATAAACCAAATATTGATAAAAAAAATGAAATTGCGAAGCGTTTGATCTTAATATTTTTCACTAATGACAATGATAGGAAAAATTATTTCTTATAAAGTGCGATGACTAAATTGGTGTTGCCATATTGAGAAACATAAGAATCCTTGAGCATTTGAGCTGCCAGAGTGTATTTAACATATCCCATAAATTTTAACAAATTCAGAAATTAAATTATATCAAAAAATGTAGTCTAAAATAGAATTCCAGATACTAAACACAACATATTTATAAATATTAATTACTAATAGGATTATAGTAGTAAAAAAACTTTTTAAAAGCAATACTATATTCAATTACGTACTTGTCTGTCTATTAAATCTATATAATAAAATAAAATTTGGCTTTTAATATGTTTTATAATTTTTTTTGCATTTATATTAATTTCTGAATTAACTTTTGTATGATGGGTAATAAAATTTTTATACAACAAACGAAAACAAAACTACAACGATAATAGTATGAAGATTCTAGAACATGCTTTAACTGAATTCAAAGGGAAGTCATAGAGTATTGTATTATTTATTTGTTTTTCTCGGAGAATTTGCATCGATTCTCTCAAGAAAAGATTTATTGTATCACTTTAAAAAGGACATAAATTTTAAAAGCCAAATTTTAAATAAAAGTTATTAAATTATGTGGCGGTTCACTCTAACCACCTTTTTTACTGGATTATAAAGTTTATTAAAAATATAAATTTATATTCTTAAAATACTTTTAATAAAAATATATAGTAAGATTTTTTAAAAAGTCCTTAAAAGATGTTTAACATTTTTGTGCAATTCGACGCTTGTGTTTCTTCAAACAAAGTCGCAAATCTAGTCAAAACTGGTCAAAAACTATGACTATGATGTGTGGAAATAATAATTGAAAAAATGAAAACCCAGTATGGCCATCCACCCTTTTACTATTTGTAAAGTAACTTTCGACCATAAATAGTAATTTACGTTACAAGACCGGAAAGTAGTGTTTTTCAGGTCGAGACAGGCATTTCAAGGGCGAACCGTAGGCGAGTCGCTTTCATTGCTGCTTCCAAAATTTCTTCTGGAATTTTCCGTGTCGGATCATTCAAAATCTGAATTCATATTTTTAAATTTGCGCACTCGCGAAACAAGTTTGACATAAAAACAAATTAAAAATCAACGACAATACATCGAAATGTTATCATAGTAACAAAGAGCGATTGGAAAAATGAAAAAACAGGGACCGGAAAAATCTTTTGCCGGTCGCTCACGTCCATTTTCCGGTCTTGATCGACAAAACGTTATTTTCTGGACGAAAAATTGTCCAGAAAGTGTATATTTTCTGGTCGGTCTTAAAAAAACCTTTTTGTACTGCCACATTAATAATTTTAGACATGCGGCAGACATACTTTGAGGACGTTTTTTTAAATCAATGTTATTTTTCTACAAGCCTGTAGACAGCATTATTTTTTCGCACGCGTCAGCATGTTGCTCTCATTGTTATAGTGATAGTGTATCTTTATTTCTTCAGGCTCGTAGAAACCAATTTTGCTCCTATGACCCACCTGGAGAGTAAGTACTTTCTACTTCCTATAAAATTTAATTCATATTTCCATTCTTGATTATTTACTGTCTCTTGTTAAATAAGTAACCTATTATAATAATTCGTAAGTAAATATATGTATATATACAGGGTGTCCGGAAAAGGAGGTCAATCCGTTAACCATATATTTCTTTAGGGTCAAAAATGAAAAATGTCATTATAAAAGTCATATTATTTTTGCTCAATATGGTTAAGGGATTAACCTCCTTTTTCCGGACACACTGTATATATAAAATGTTAACAATTTAAAATTTGGTGTATACGGGTGTTAAGTAGCCCACAGATTGCAGGTTTAAACTAGGTGGCGTAATTATCACAGGAAATATATCGTTTAAATTCTCAAAATATAACAGAAAATATTTTATATATTTTTTTTTTAAATTACACAACTTACAACAACAACAAAAGATTTTGTTAATAAATTCTTTAAATTGCGCTATTATCTCTATCTCATTATAAAGGAAATGTTTCCAATTTTCAATAATTGCAAACTTCAAAGTACGATACGCAAATATCTCATTAAAATGATTACGACAATAAACGCAATTTTTACCTTATTTTGACACGTCATAATAATTAATTATTTCCTTCTGTTGCTTTTAAAATGTCGCTTTGTAACTTTCAACGAATTGTCACAGGTTACAAAATTGCAAACCACTTAAATAGACCAGGGCTGAAGCCTTTGAAAATCCTAAAAAGTGAAAAAAATAATAGTAGGATGAAACCCATTGAAAAAGGAAGAGAATATAACAAAAATGAAAGGAAAAATAATTTACGGGCAATCCGAGGTCGGGAAGTGGAAAGGGGTGAGTTTTTAAGGGTATAAAACGATTTATCTCGATTTCCGACAAAACTACAAGTCCTATGGAAAAACGTTAAATGGCAAAGTTGAAGGTAATAAAAAGATCTACAACTTTTGTATTTACTTTTTGTTCCTTGAAATCTCTACCTTCTGATGTAAAAAAATATACATTACTATGGTAAATGTTCTCAAAAAATGCATTTTTACACCATCAGAAAGTAGAGATTTCAACGAACAAAAAGCCCACCGACTTTTTTAAAAAAGCAGATATTTTGATGTGAGAATTTTCGATTGAAAATTAGGGTGGTTTTTCGATATTAAGTCAAAATAAGGTGAAAAAATAAATATTTTAAATTAAAAAAATTACAGTGTGTTTTTGGACATAAAAAGGTAAGTTTTCACCAAATTTCGTGAAAAAAATTTTTTTTTTGTAAAAGATAAAAAACCAAAAACTTGGTTATTTGATTTTTCACATAAATTTTGAGATTATGTGAAAAAAGTGTAAATACAAAGGTGTAGATATTTTTATTACATACAACTTTGCCATTTAACGTTTTTCCATAGGACTGGTAGTTTTGCCGGAAATCGAGATAAATCGTTTTCTACCCTTAAAAACTCACCCCCTTCCACTTTCCTACCTCGGATCGTTCGTCGAGCGGCTGTAGTCTGTGAGCTACTTTAGTATCACTAGAAAAAGCATAGGAAAATAAACGCTTTTATATATTAGGTCTAATATAATTAAATTATTACATGCAATTATTAACTGTTAGTAAAAAGCGAATATTGTTGCATATCGGAAAAGTGTGTAACTGTTTTTTATATTGGAATACACAGGGATCCAAGTACAATGGATACCCTGGGGCGGGTAGACACTATATTATCTTCTTAACATTTTTATGGCTTTTCTTAAACGGATTGCGCGCATTCTAGTGGGTGCCAGCGTTGATCTGTTTCTAATCTGCAAAAGGAAGATGTTCTGATGAAAACGCAAATAGCGTTCCCTATACTGGATTGTGATGCACTTCGTGGTTTATTTAGTTGTCTACCTTTCGATTATTACCAGTGTGACTGCCTTTTGTATTGGGATGGCGCTACGGTGTATTGATGGCCGCTTTGATTTTGCAATAGACTTTTAATACATCTTACCGCCGTTGTCCGGATTGCTTGGGCTTTGGCTGCCCGTAGATTCCTAACAAGGACAAAATGGCCGTCGTGGTCCACCCGCCCCAGGGTATCCATTGTGCTTGGATCCCTGTGTATTCCAATATAAAAAACTGTTACATACTTGTCCGATATGCCACAATATTAACTTTTTAATTATTTTCGCGGACACTATATTATCTTATTAACCGTTATGTTAATATAAAAATATAAGTTGAGTTGTGTCAATTTTAACAATAGTTAACCCGCCAGACAACTTTGGTTGCAACATTATTAATGTTGGATGAAATGATTTAGTCACAATGTCATTTATGTCACAGTCAAAGCTGCCTGGTCAGTTAAATATTGTTTCAATTAATATTCTGTATGGTAGAGCGCTTATTTCGTACAGTTTTCAAAATAAAAATAAAAATATATTGTGAAAAATATCATAGTTATTCTAATATATATGTATATTTTGTGGACCAAATAACTATATAAATGTGTTGGACCAAAAATATTTTTGTGAACAAATTTCGTCCTTCCTCATGTAGGTTTTTTTAAAATGTTAAAGTTAACGATTAGGTTTTTGACGAATTCTAAAGTTCTAGCTTTTATTGAAAAATTTTCTGTATCTTCCATAAGCTAGAGTTGAATAAATTTAGTTAGTTCATAGTTATAGTTCAGTTGACGTTTGTTATCATTACTAAAGAAAATGTTGCCTAATATTTTTTTAAATCTCTATGTATATTTTGTACTTGTTTATGGTTAACTTGTTGTAAAAATATTTAAACCTTATCATTATACTATAAGAATATATAAAATATGTCAGTACCTACTTATGCAATTTTTTTTCCTTCTTCGAGAACGCAGCCGCAGCCCTTAAAATAAACCTTATTTGTATAGTTATACACAAAAAGCTAGTATCCTGTTTTAAGGATATAAAATTTACATTATAATGATTTCTGAAGTCAACTGTGAGCTTTTTTTTGAAGTTTATCTATAGCAACATACGTTCGCAGGTGAACTCTTCAAAAAGTACAATCTAATCGCAATTTATTATGTATTCGCAAATCATTTTAAAATGATAAGAATACAATAATTAAAAAACCTTAAAACTTGATATCAATTTTTAAAATATTAATTTTGTTATAGTCTCATATTTGAATAAGACGGCAAAATGAGACTGCTTTTAATAATAACAATATTATACTTTTCGTCCCATGTTGAAGCTCAAATTACAGGCGATAATGACGATGTCCAGAGGTTTTTGGAATTTCTTTGGGAAGCTTTGGAAGCAATCGCTAGTAAGGTCCATTTACATCCAGATACTGGATTAAGCATTGTAAGTATTAATTTTGAACTTTTCGATCCATGTAATAACGTTTTAAAAAGCTTTAAGTGTTTAACTAGTTTTGGCTGCAGAAAAAGTATTTATAAACTAGGTGACACGTTGATACACACACTTCTACATATAAATTATGATAAGGACATATAAAACGTGTTTTTAGGAAGACTTTCTTGCAAAGTACAAGTATCCTTTACAGACATATAATGTTATAACCGAAGACCACTTTAATTTGACCACTCACAGAATAGAACATGGAAGAAACGAGAAAATCGACGATATTAATGCTAATACACCTAAGCCAGTAGTTTTGCTGGTGCATGGTCTTTCTAGTTCATCTATGGATTGGCTTGTTCAAGGACCAAATTCGTCATTGGCGTTGCTTTTAGCAGATTTAGGTAAAAATGTTTTTAAGTTAAGTAAAAAAATGTAGCCCTTATTTCCATCGTTTCCAAATACCAATAGTAATCTATGGATTAGTTAAAGAAGCTGTTATATATATATATATATTAAGTTCTTCTTAGGTTATGACGTATGGCTTGCCAACTTACGAGGTAACTCTTACTCGGAACACCAAACCTATACACGTAAAGATTCCGCATTTTGGGATTATAGCTTTCACGAAAGAGGTTACTACGATCTACCAGCCATCATTAATTTTATAATAACAGAAACACAAGTGGAAACGATTACTTTCGTTGGACATTCGGAAGGAACCACAAATGGTTTGGTGCTGACATCTACCCGACCAGAATATAACGATAAAATCAATTTAATGTCGTTATTAAGTCCTGTTGCTTATATGGGCAATCTTAATAGTCCCCTTATTAGGCTACTGGGAGAAAATGAGAGTATTTTGAAGGTAAACTAAATTTTAGATAATTAAAAGCAAGTGGGATGTCAAAAATTACAATTTGGACTAGCTCAAGTATGCTTTTAAATTCACAGAAGATATTAATATATCTGCATACACGGAACAATTTCAAAATATCCTAATAGGTAGGTTAAAATATTACCATTAATTAGCACTTTTCATTTTAGCTGATCTTGACTATGCTTAATATTCATGGACTCCCTTCCAGTAAAGTGACTAACGTTTTGTTGGATGTTTTTTGTAATGATGATAGCTCACTGCAAAGTATATGTATTTTACTTATCGACTTGGTAGCTGGATTTGATATAAATGGTATTGACAGGGTAAGGATTATCAAGACTTAAAATAGTTAATAGTAGTAAGTAATAATTATTATGCTCAATGTCATTAATTCGTAAAAGGATACGAAACAGAACGATAACTATGACACTTGTCTTGATTGGAACCAACAATTCAATAATTTTAATTTTTAGTCTATGATAACAGTATTTTTCTCCACACCTGGTGGATTATCAGTCAAGGAAGGTGATCATTATCTACAGGAGTGGGCTTCAGGTAATGTTTTTTTAAATTAATCATTTTAAAGTAACGGTATTGTTATATTGAATAAACGATAAAAATGTTTTTTTCTAGATCTTATCAAGCTGATTTTTTCAAGGGTTCCATTGTTGCATGTTTTAATAGTGTTAGTGCTAGTTTTCTGAGAAACAGAACATGTAGCGAATCACTTTTTTTAAATTAAAATGGTAACTTTGACGGCACAGGAAAAGTAGTTACGTTACTAGATGCTATATGCTAGATGACAAAATCAGTTTTTACTTTATTTACAATTAAAAAGTTAACCCAGAAAGGGTGGGGGAGGGCCCAGGTTGATGAAAACCTATAATGACTATAAAAAATATATTTGCAAAATATTACAAAAAAAAGTAGCGAAACCAAGGTCTCAAGATCTTTATTAAATTCTTATAATAACACCCAAAACTGGACACTCGTTATTTATGACGCAACGATTTTTGTGTCCTTTCCGGATAAAATCTAAACTTTCGATAACACTTTTAGGATACTTTAGACAATATGATTACGGAACTCTGAAGAATCGTATTCATTATGGATCTGACACTCCTCCATCTTATGATATTAAAAAAATTACAGTACCATTGGCTTTATACTATGCTAAAAACGACTACTTATCTTCAATTCTGGTATGTATAAATAAATGTACTATACTAATATGTACTAAAAGTCTTCCTCTAGGAACCACCATAACTACCATAAAGGTCTGTTAGTTGCCACACCTTTTTTCATTTATAACTTCCGACAGACATTATTGTGTTTTCTTTTAATTTGCTGCGTTTTCTTTTAGGACGTTGAAAAATTTATTTATCAGCTGACTGGGGATACAGCAGATAGATACATAGTCGATAGCGAACTCTTCAATCATCTGGATTTCCTAATTGCTAAAGATGTAAAGACGTTGTTATATGATCGAGTGCTTAAAACTATACAAAAACATAATCCTGTGAACAAGAAGAATCAGAACTGAGAACTACATAGTTTAGGTTTCAGAACGAGATAAAAACAAGTTTGCAATAATTGGTCTTTCCAGGTCATTCATGATCTCCCTAGAGATTTTGCAATAAAACTGACCTACCCATGCTACAATATTTTTTATATAATTTATAATGTCACACAATCTAATCGCAAACACACAATTCTATTGTGATATTAACTATTTAAAATTTATACTTACTGCCACAGAATATGTAGGTTAGCAAGACTTCCTAATACCCTAGTTTTTTTAAATGTTGGCCCAAATAATTGAAACATCCAATAAAAATTTTAAAAATGAAATTGGTTTTATTTATTTAATTTTTATATTTTTCCGCTGGTGATAATATTCAGTGCTTTTCAAAAATGCTTTGGAAGTTATCGCTAATATAGGTTTCATTTACATCCAGATACTGGATTGAGTAATGAGTATTGTATTTAGTAAATTACATATTTTTTCTTTATAATATAAAGGACACAAGCACAATATAGTTATTTACATTACTAGATGCGAAAGTTAATTTTTTGGTGTGAGGAGGTTTTTGAATTGCCGAGGTGATTTAATACCTCCGACCACCAAAAAAAGGTTTCGCATCGTGTAATGTATTAAATTTGTTCTACTACTGTTCTCTGATCAATATATTATTAAGTAATAAACTTTGATTTTATTCAAATTACAATGATAAAATAAGTTTTTTTTTCACCTATAAAATAATCCATGACAACTAGTTATTTGAGTATTGTTGACATCTAGTTATTTGAGTACTGTCAGAGTCTGTCAGTTCGATTTTTTTGTCCTGGCACCGAAAGTAATACTTAACATAGCTAGCAACGCTACTTTACATAGCTAGCAAAGTATAATATGCAGGTAACTCGAATGCTTACTTTCGTTATCTGTCGTGTTGCTAGGGCCCGAAAGTTAACTTATCTAGACAGTAGTAAAAAAAATATATTACCAATTAGTTTTGCTGATGACACTGCAATATTCTATCGAGGAGGTTGGTGCTTAACCGAATAATTGTATTTGACTTAAGGGATATTGTGTCTGTATTCTGTATTAATTCCAAGCTTCTAACTATGAATTTTAAAAATAACCTATTGTTTCATTGAGCTGTGATAAGTGTGGATTGCCACCCTTTCAGGAGATTGACATAATCTTGTACGAGGTAACAGTGTCAAGAAATCTAGTCTTCCAGGCAAAATATTTAGGGGTTACCAATAATATAGTTAAATTTTTACCTCCTAACTGAGTTTGCAAAGTAAGTTCGATTGTTTTGGTATTGCTTATTTTTTATTTGCTTATTTACATAATTTACACATGATACACAAGTTATCATTACTACAGCTATTCATCGTTATGCAGGTCTACAAAATGGGGGTATATTTCTGAAGCACTTTAATGACCCTATCATATAACATGGTCTTGACGTCTTTGGCAGTAACATAGTCCAAATGATTAAAATCCTCATAATCAATCAAGTACTGTTCCACTGGCTTATTTGGCAGTTCGGAGAGGAACCTTTCAACATCCTAAAAGAAAGTTTTTATTTTATTTAATTCTGCAAAGAAAGTTCATGAATAAGCATGGATTCCAGCATAGACCTATTAATAACAAACTCATTATCTCTATGATCCTAGTTACTAGGATAACTAATACTTTGATGAGGGAAAGCTACTGTTAAATCCCTCTCTATTTAGCTACTGGTTCTAGCATTGACAGTTCCAACAAAAGTTTAAAAAATACTCACTAAAATTGCTGCTAGATAGTCATTTTTTGAATAAAAGGCAGCTATTGGTACGGTGACCTTTTGTATATCGTATGATGGAGGATCAGACGAGCCATAGCGTAAAAGATTAGTCAACTTTCCATAATCATACTGCCTAAAATACCCTAAGAACATATAGATTTAGTTTTTTCGTTCTGATGAAGATTACTAAACAGTTTCAGGCTTGTTAAGGTGTATGTACTTGGACTACTGTTTGGTGAGTGTAAAATTTCTAATTCTTGCTCCAAGAACCACGTTTTACACTTTTGACGTCAGTTCCCATTATTATTGGGTACTTACTACTTTTACTTGACTTTGTTAGATGTCACTACTTTGACCTTTTATATCCTCCGTTTGACTTTCAGTACAATCACAATCAGCTTGTTATTTGTTTACGATGTAGGGCAGAGAAAGAAAATTAATTCCTTTAGAATTTTATTTTACTTTAAACTTTTTAATCTGTTTTCGTCCAACCAATCAAAATGTCCTCGTCTTATTCAAGTTTTTAGTTTTTATTTTTTAAATCTTTTACATTTCTTTTACATTGCTTGTATTAGTGGCACTTGGGGTAAGTACGTTAATCTGACTTCTCCTTCCTCTTTCTATTCATTTTATATTTATTTTAGCCCTTCGGTGCTGATGATGGTACTCCCTAGTACCGAAACATGTACACCAAGTTAATCTAACTGTTTTAATATAAGTATTTGTGGAGACGACTGTGGGTTTAATTTCCTTATATCTATACAGCTCCACTTTGAGATAATGGACTACTTCCGCAAAATTAAAACTATTTACCTGATTGAATCTCCTGTCCATAATGATAAAGTTCTTTGAGCGATACACCATTGGGGGTATTTGTTAGATACACTGTAAGCTTTGTCTACAAATAACAGTCTATAATTATAAGTTGATGAAAAATATAAGAATGATCTGCAGACGCAAAAGATCAAGAAAAAGAAACTGTAGACACAGAAGGTTAGAATGCATTAAAAAAGTTATGTAAATAAGGATAGTTTTCAATTTATATCTAAATTTATAATTTTTATAAAACTGCAGAACTACAGACCATCTCTTAAGTTATATTTAAAGTTGTACGTTTTTTGATACTACTTACTTTATCCACTTGTGGAAAATCAAATCCCACAATCGCATCCATGACAGTAATGCATATATCTTGAAAAGCACTATCTTCATTACAGAATTGTTTTGTAATAAAAGGAATTATCGGACCATAAGCAATACCGTAAACTTGAATAGATTTAAAGAAAAGCTAGAAAATATTATATTTAATAACTTAGACTAATAATAACCTTATTGTGGTATAATAGTTTACTATTAACCAACAACTTTATTAAATTTTTATGTGTATTTATTGAGTTTTCAAATTTTTCTTCGACTATAACCTTAATTTATTGTTCCTCAGATCTACTTTCTCTACTTACCTCCATAGCTTTCATATACTTCACCATTAGCAGTACCACAGGACTCTTCACGTTTTCTATATAAGTAATGGGACTTAAGAACGCCATTAAATTAATTTTCTTATTATACTCAGGCCTCAAGGAAGTCAGGACTATTCCCTCCGTGGTTCCTTGGGAGTGCCCGATATACGTAATGTTATCCAGTTTGGTATAATCTAGAATATAATCTATGCAGGCAGGCATGTCGTAATATCCTTTCTCGTGGAAAGAGTAGTCCCAAAATGCCGAGTTATTAGGAGTTAGCGTTTGGTGTCTCATTGAGTGGACATTGCCCCGTCCATTTGCTAACCATACATCATAACCTAGAAAATGGATGGAATGTATGTGTAAGTGAAATTTAGGTGATAAAATGTTTTTAGTACCTAGTCGATATTTTTTTACATATTTAAATATAATTCTATTTAACAATAAGATACTTGCCTAAATCCGCCAGAAGAAGGGCCAAAGATATATTGGGTCCCTGCCAAATAAAGTCCATGGAAGAACAACAGAGGCAATGCACCAAGAACATCACAGGCTTGGTTCTATTCTCCATACGTTTTTCCACTTGTTCATTTTTGCCGTGAGGTAGTCTGTGCATTGTTAGAATGAAGCCATCTTCTGTTGTGACGTCGTGGTATTCCAGTGGGTAGTCATATTTTTCAAGAAATTGGGACTAAAAGAAAATCGTGCTACATGGTCTATTATTTTTTCCTAAAACAAGCTCTTCTACTCTACTCATCTATATAAAAAAATCTTTTGAACAAGTCTCAATAAGTTTTTATAACAATAAAGAGATTTTCTACATGAAGTAGAATTTCTTAATAATTCAACATTAAGAATTCATTCTCGTTAAGGAAAATATTTTAAAGACGTTTAGTAGATAATAAAAAGGTTTAAAATAACAGTTTTTAAATTTAGATGTTGCATTGAGTCTCAAACTATAGCTGGAATTAATGAAAATAAGGATATTTAAAGGTAATTTTTGGATGAAAATATTTATTTTGGTTGTATTATAATTTGATTAATCACAAGATAACATTTGGGCACGTGGGAAGGTTAAGATGTTGGTAAAACAGTGACTCATATGCCTTATCTTAAACAGAAAGACTGAGTAGGCACAAACAAGTGTATTAGGTACAAATTATTATATATATATATCCCTAAATGAAGGTTAGTTGATATTATTATGTTATGTTGGTTCGCACAAAGGTTTTTAGCCAGTATACTAGTCCCACTCTATCCCTCATCGCCTGGGGTAAGGTCAGCCAGACGGGACCTACAGTTAAGCGTGGAATCCGAACCACATATCTTTCGTGTACCTATGCAGTGATCTATTCTTTTTTTTACGTCAGAGTCCTCCCATCAGCCCTTTCCGGTCTCGACATTAGGAATGACCAGTCGCAACTTGGACTGTGACTTAATATATTAATATTAAAATCATCCAAAACAACTTTTGCTTTACTGTTGGAGAATATATTAACAACTATATTAAATTGTTTGTTTATAAAGGCAAGTGGGGAATCTCCAAAAGCAATGCTATAGATCCTTAGGGTTCTTGTAAAAAGAGATGTATTGTTATTAAATCTTACTTACAATATTTAGCCCAGTATCTGGATGTAAATTTAATGTAGACTGGTCAATAGTATTCGGTTTTTTCAAAAGCGCTTCAAAAACTTGTTTAATATCATTGTAAAAGCTTTGACTGTGAACTTTCGAGTCGACAAAAACAAACAAAATAAGGAGTATGTGTTTCATTGTCAAGCCTACAAACGACTACTGTAAAAATCGATAAAATAACAATAATTTAACCACGGTCAAAATATGACGTAAAAATCTATTTTTTCAATTTTTTGTATGTCGGTACCTATATATGACCACTTAGAGATAGTCAAGGCAAATAATGCAACACACTGATAAAAATATTGTTTTGAAATATAGCTTTCTTATAGTGACTTATTTACATATTTTCTTAAAAATATTTTTGGTTCTTATCAACATTATTTTCATTTTGAAGAATTGCTCGTATAACAATTACTACGACCTTCAGGTATATTATTGGAGGTAGTTTTATGGTAAGTTCGGTGACCTATCACTACAAAATCAGTAATACATCGTCCTCCAGGTATCTCAATGACAGGTAAAATAAGTAAAGTTTGAGTGGACTAGTGGGCTATGTATTTCTCCTTTGGAAGTAGCGGGTCACTTATCATAGCATGGAATTTCCCTTTCTTTAAAATTATACTAAACCCCAGCGTTGTTGTAATGTAGTTCCAAAATTAATACTAGTTGTAAGAGTGGTATTATTACGTGATGCGATGTAAAATATTATAAAGTTAATCTATTGTAAATAGTGATAGAATGTGTAATTCTACGTTACAATTTCGTTAATGCTTATAACGGTGTCAAATGTTTATTATATTATTTCGTCAAGCACATATACAGTGATGGGCTAAAATATGGAACAAATTCATTTAAAAATCAGGTATTCATTTTTTGAAAAAACGCTCGGACACGTCGATTATAATTCTTTCTTCCGGATTTTTTGCCTCAAAAAGAAATTATACCGGGTGTGTCAAAAAGTAGCAACATTTTTTTGTTTTTTAGATAGAACCCCTCTATTTTTACTTATTACCCTAATTCTACGTCAAATTCTGCGCATAATTCATGTAGCATACTCTATCCTTATCTCTAACGGTTTTAGAGAAAAACTACATCATAAAAAAAAATTCTTTAAAAAAAGGTTAAAAAATTAGTTTATTAAGTGTTGAAAATGCAAACCATTAACTTCTTGACAATATGCTAATCTACTTAAAAACTCTTCTAAAACATTATTTACAGTATTTTTATTAATTTGCCTAATTTCATATCTAATTTTAAATTTTAAGTCTTCCAAATTTTGTGGTTTATCCTTATACACTTTTGATTTCAAATAACCCCAAAGAAAGAAATCCAAGGGTGTAAGATCTTGCAGGCCATTCTATGGATCCTCTTCTACCTAATATCCATCGTTCGGGAAATACAGTATTCAAATACTCTCGTACTTGTCGAGCAAAATGAGGCGGAGCACCATCCTGCTGAAACCAAATAGACGCTTCTGGTAGATGAGACTGATTAGGATTTGGAAAATCCGCTGCTAGTGTGGGAATTAATTCATTTTGAAGAAATTGTAAATACCGGTCTCCTGTAAGATTTCCATCGAAGAAAAAAGGTCCAATAATTCTATCATTTAATATCCCTGCCCAAACATTTACTTTTTGTGGGTATTGCGTGTGCTGTTCTCTCATCCAACGGGGATTATTTGTACTCCAATACCGAAAATTTTGTCTGTTTACTGAACCATTCAAACAAAACGTGGCTTCATCGCTAAAAAGTATGTTGCGATGGAAAAATAGATTTAAGTTGCAAATTTCCATCATAGTTTCACAAAACTGTAGTCGGCGGTCGGGATCATCTTCGTTTAGCTCGTGCAGCAACATAATTTTGTACGGATGGTACTTTTCTTGTTTCAATACACGCAACACAGATCGTCGGCTAACATCATTATTAAGGGCTAGTTCAGTGGATGCACTATGAGGATTATCTTCAACCTCTAACAAAATGTTCAATTGTGAGTTTTCACTAATTTTTGGACGACCTGGCCGTAGACGATCCTTTACATTCCCTGTTTCCCTGAATTTCTTCTCAATTTTACTTACTGTAGATCTTGTAATCAGCCGTTCTGGATACTTAGCGTTAAACAAGTTACAAACTTCTTCTTGACTTCTTGTTTTGTCTCCACATCCAATTAAAATTAAAATTTCGATTCTTTGTGTTTCATTTAAATGCACCATGATCACCGTTTTTCAAAATTATACCTAAACTAATTTTTGATTGACACATGACTTGCTATCGTAGTAACAATTCATTTAAATTTACCTGTTTACCTTGAAGTAGGTACATGTACCTTTTTTTAAAGAATTTTTTTACCATGTAATTTTTCTCTAAAACCGTTAGAGATAAGGATAGAGTATGCTACATGAATTATGCGCAGAATTTGACGTAGAATTAGGGTAATAAGTAAAAATAGGGGGGTTCTATTTAAAAAACAAAAAAATTTTGCTACATCTACTTTTTGACACACCCGGTATAATTTCTTTTTGAGGCAAAAAATCCGGAAGAAAGAATTATAATCGACGTGTCCGAGCGTTTTTTCAAAAAATGAATACCTGATTTTTAAATGAATTTGTTCCATATTTTAGCCCATCACTGTATGCTTGATCCTATTTACTATAATCAATTAATAGACTATTAGTAATTAATCTTTGAGAAATAAGGATTTCGTTAGCCCATCATCGCCTTTGCAAAAACAAAAATATTTCCTTGGTTATATTGATCTAACCCGGTAAAAGATATGCCGTGACTCCCATGCATTTTAAACCGTGAAAAATCGAGTTTCCATGTTTTCCACACAATTTTCAAGTCGAAAAAGCTAAGTTTATGGCAGTTTGTTAAGGTATATAGTGTTTTCTTTGGCAAAATGTAAAAAAATTATATTTTAAAGGTGTGCAATAAGCAATAACTTTCCAAAAATAAAAAAAAAGTTGATTCTTTAGAAGTTTGTTAAAAAAAATTGTGTATTTAAATAGATACCTTTATTATTTTCAGTAAAAGTGGTTATAGAATAAGATAAATCAACAAAATTAATATTTTACTTTTTCTTGTTGCTTCAAATACTTTATTTTATGATTATTGTGCGTTTGGTGCAATTAAATATTCTACTATTTATTGAGTCATAATTTTATTTTTATTCACTTTTAAATTTAACCAGTGCTAAAGAATTTTTATCAGAATTTTTTTTCTTAATGAAAAAATGTAAAATTTTACTTTGCAAGAAACATTTTAAACACAATGGAAATCAACATATTCTCAACATATATGTGTGGAATAATGAGTAAAAATGGCTGAACAGCCAGCTGAATCCGTGACGTCAGGCAATACTGAAGAGGATTGGGAAATATTCGAAATTTTGTGTAAACCAGATACAGCCAGGGTAAGTAATCAATCATATACTTAACATTTTTAATATTCAGGTAATTTATTGGTAACTTAAAATTTATTGAATATTAAGGGAAGGGGAGGAGTAAAGAATCATATTTGTATTTGTGAGACAAGATTTGGAATTTCAAGAGCTTCAGAAGATTCTAGTTTAGTATGGACCGTATTTCATTAAAATAACTCTAGTATTTGCCATTTTGATTTTTCGTCAATATTCCGGTTTTTTTTTAGTTTTCTCCACGAAATGACCAAGTACTCGTATTTGGATAACAGTTACCTACAGTTTTAAGTTAAAAAACACTTGTTAAATTAAATTGATAAATTAATAAATATAAAAAAGGGAATTTTGTCAAATTTGCACAGTTTATTTTTCTGTTTTATTAATCCAACCTTTTTTAACGTACAACTGTAGGTAATTGAACTCCAAAGATTTGGCCGACTTTTGGATAAAACGAAATTTTTGTTCAAAATTTTCCCTTTCCTTTTTGAGTACCAAAATTCCCTAAAAGGGGAAAATTGCCTTCAGTTGAGAACACTGCCCTAAATATTAAAAAACGGTAGAGTTATTTCATTACGAATCACGATTTGCCATATATCAAGGTTTCATGTCAAAACAAATAAAATACCTCTAAAAAGGAGATATCTTAAATAGATTAGCTGGTGCCAGGATACAACCCGTCCCGATGATCTCTTTGAATCGATTCGATCGCTTTCTCCGTTATTTATTTTGTCACCGCAGTATGTGACTATCATTTTATTAAAACACAACCCATTGAAAATTCAACAATTAAAAGATCAAATTCATAATACAATACAATATAATAAAGGTTTCACCTTTTAAAATATTTTTGTATGGTTTGAAGGTTTCTATCTTAGATTAAATATTTCTATAAAAATATTGTTTACAATCCGAATCTCACAACTTGTGGTACGCCATCATCATAAGACCAAATAATGTTATTTTGTTCACTACTAACTAACTTATATCTCATTTGTTCTCCTGCTGTTCCTAGTTTGAGATATTTTTTTTGTGTTACTGCTATTATTAAAAATGATTAATAAATCCTTCGTTTACATTAAAAAGGCTAAAAAAATAGTGGGTAAGCATTGGTTTGGTAAGTAAACAAATACACTTTTTATTGATGGTAATGGCGTTTCTTAACTTCATAAAAATATTTAATTAAGATTAAGAAGAAACCCAAATTTTTATTATATATATTTACCATTTTTTGATAATTATTTAGTTACATAAAACGTAATGGACGTGGTTTAAAATATAACCAGAAACAGTGTAAAATTCTTTTTTTGCAAATAATGTGACATTTTTACATAACTATAAAAATAGTTTATCACAGTTCTTGCGTTTTACCATCAATTCAACCGCTGGTAAAAAGTTAAAAGAAAAATGAGATTCCATAATTATCTAGTAAAAGTTCCATTCTTTCATTGCTTTGAATAATGATGACTTTAAACGTGCTTCCCGCAAAATTAAAACTATTGATTCAAAGGTAGAAACGCATAATTTTGCATGCTTATAAGTTAAAATCACGCGAAAATCTGTTTCGGTTCATTGTCGTCGGTGCAACATGAAGTCATCGTTTGAAACTTGTCAATATTTGTGTAAGTAGAAAACAGAGCTTGCTATATATTTATAAATTCATTTAAAAATAACTTTACTGTCTAATTTTTCATCACACCATAGTAAATCTCATGCCATTAAGGTGGTCACATAGTGGCTACTGACTGTATCTACGTTTTTTAAAGAATTAAATAGGTTAAACAAACAACATTCCTGAATATTATTCCTAATTTTGGAAAAAAAGGTGCGGTAATTATTAACTGCAACTGCTTAGAGCTAAATATTGATAAACTCGATGATAGAGCACAAGAAAATAATGTAGATTTAGAACTTTTACTCAATGTAGACGAAGATAATGGAACTAGCACCAGACTATTTGGCAAAACTGTAGGAAAGCCTCTCTTCACTGTACTGTGCACATTACATAGGTATACAATAGTATACATATTATCCTTATAAATGGCAAAAACATCAGGAATTAAGGGAAGGTGTTAAAATACCAAGAGCAAACTTTTGTATAGAAGGTATGAAAAGGGTAAATATTGATTGGGAATCATCATGCAATGTTTGTTTTACCGACAAATGCACCTTCACATTAAACAATGAATGATGAAAGAGTTTTGGACTTCCATTGTCTTTATTTGTTTTAAATCACAACGCTGCAACTGGTAAGTATCTCCAGTCGTCTTTAGGTGAATACTAAATAAGTAAAGTAACCACAAGACTATTTATAGGTGCACTAAAGCATAACTGAGGTGGGTGCGTAGTCATGCGTTCAGTTGGCACGCGATCTTATCCTAAGATTACATCTATCTAACAAAGGTTTCCAGATATTTCTTATGTCTAATGATGGTTTACTAAAGCAGCCTAGGTTCTGGTGAATAGCAGCAGCTTCCTTAAACTTTTTTTTCCTCCAGTGTGGTTCCTTATGTAGGATTTCAGCTTATGACCACATGATATGGTGACCATGTTTCCAGGCATGGTCATGGGAGATACTTACCAGTTGAAACGTTGTGATTTAAAGCAAATAAAGACAATGGAAGTCCAAAACTCCTTCATCATTTCAAGAAACATCATTGTCTCCGACCTTCAAACAGTCAATGATCTAAACGTTCAAAATTTTAGATATTGAAGTACTGAAAATGAATCCAGATTGGTATTTGTATAAACAGGGACTCACCCTCAAAAGGTAAACGTTTGGGCGGGCATATTTGGACTTCGACTTATTGAATCTCTTCTTTTCTGGGACAAAATTTGGGAAAAGAACATTTTTTCGAACCTTTACAGAACTAAGTTGGACCTGCATTAGAAGAAGTCGATTCTAAGAATGAAGATATTTGGTTTCAAGAGCAGTATGGGAATGTGGCCAAAACGTTATCGTTGGACGAACCATAGGTTTAAATAACATCATAAATTAGCCAGCTAGGGTTCCTGATCTTTCACCAAACGACATTTTCACATTAGAAGTGTTATTTATAAAAATGTGCTTTATAAAATTTAAAATAACTAAATAATAGGTACTTTCCTTTTGCTTCTTTTAAACAGCAAACAAAGTAAATATCTTCACTTAGCTAAGTTGTTAAAGGAAGGCTTCGTGAATAGCTTCGTATAACCCTATAAGAAATATAGAAGGGCATACTGAACGTCGGCCGTAGAGCCGCGGCAAGGGGGAGGAAAATATCTTTGCTAAACTTTACTCTGCTATTTAAAAGTAACTAAAAAGAAACTTGGCTATTACAATTTCAGTGGTTGCAATCGAATCTCTGCGTATCAACGTAATAAGGTAACAACTGAATTTTATGACCGTTTAGGATATTTCTTGGCAGTTAACGGAGGAATTGGTAAGCATCTGATTAAAAGTTATTAAGCTTCATTAAAATTAGTAGTTGTCTTATTATGTTTGTTTTTAAAAGCGTTGTTTTCCCACCTGTCTCCAAGAAGAACTCTAACTTGACATATATGACTTTAGGATAGCTTTGTGATCACACGAAGACATTTACGCAAGATCTGTATTTTAGTATCGTATAAAGTAGGTGTTTCAGAGATATCTTTGAGAATTATGTCGGGAAGTTACTGCCTTAAGTTGTACTGGTTAGTTTACATTTGGATGCCAATAAAATATCAATACAATGATGTCTTAAAATTGCTTTTTCTGTATTGTTTAATCAATGAGCACATTTGCTTACTGCCTATACTAGCCTATTAATTTTTATAGCTAGAAAAGAAATTACAAAATTTCTCATAATTTAATTATTTTTAACTAATAATAATTTTCGCCAAAACACAACATAGTTATTAATAACTAATTAATTCTAATTTTTTAAACATTATGATAAATGAAGCTTTAAAGAAACCACTTAGGTTCACTTAGAAGTTCTATTGTTAAGTTTTTTTATTGAATTAATTGATTTTGGATTCAATATAGTTACCCTAGTTTTAGTATTGGCTATTTTACCAAGCTTCTTTTGTACTTATAAAAAGGCAAAAGATTTTACGGTATTTTAACGTATTTTACGGTATTTTCCAGATGGAAGAACATCAAGAAGTAGATATAACAACATCGCTTAGGAGCGAACTCGCTGCTCTGCAATACAAACGAGATCGTTTAAACCAAGAAGTTGAAGAGATGAGGTCGAATATAAGGTCACGTGACCAGAGATGCCTGGAACTGCAAGTGGAGGCAGACCAATTGAGGGAACAATCAGCGAGACAAAACGCTATAATAAGTTCGTTGAAGAAGAGGGTGCATGAGCTAGAAGAAAGAGAAAGAAATTTGTTTGCTGCGCAAGGACGAAGCGAAATAGCACTTCAGACTGCTTCTAGAGACATAAGGTACCTACTAGTTTTAATTTTTTTTTAAATCCAATTTATAATAATTGGAGTATTTTTCATAATTATTATTCACTATCCTTAATTGCTGCTTTTAGATACAATGAAGAAAAAGTAAAAGAATTAGAATCAAAAGTAAGACATCTAGAAATAGAACTCAACGCCGAGGAGCAAAAGAAAGACTCGGCAAGGTTACAGTTCCATGATTTGGTACGACGACTCTCAGTTGCTTTAGGAGCTGATATTGTGGATAGTTCTAATATTTCTCCCGAAGCTCTGGTTCACAAAGCCTCTGAACTAGTGCAGGTAAAGAGGAAACAAATATGTAATATTATATTTATAAGGAAAATATATTGTTTTAGGAAACTTCAAGGCTTAGAAATAAAGCCCACAATATACATGATACCCTTGGAACAGTAGAAATAGATCTGAGAACATGTAGAGAGAGCTTAGATAGAGCACTGGCCGATAAGGAATGCCTACAGAGGCAATGTGGCAGTCAGGTAGGTATTAGAGACAAACAATACAAATTTTCTACCTTCATTAATAAGTTTTAACTGCCAGCTAACAAAGTTAGAAATATAGGAGGCTTAAATTTTTCTATTTAAATATAAATTTAAAAGTAAACCAGATAAAGAGTTAGTTTTTTTTAAGGGTTTAGAAATAGACCGATTAAGACAAGAAAAAGAGGCTATAGAAATGCAACACAGAGCCACTGAAAGAGAGTTGAATGAACTGAAGGAGAAACTGGTATTTTCCAATCGAAGTCTCGGTTCAGCAAGTGGAAATCTCGCTCAACAAGAAGCCTTGATTTGTCAATTAAGAGGTAAAAGTATAGATGAGAGTTTTGATCTGTTAAAGTAAAATATTGGATATACTTGTTGCCCTAGATAAGATTTTAAAAGTATGTCGTATAATAAGTATAACATTTTTTTAAAAGAAGCATTTTTTAAGATGAAATAAAAATAAGAGATGACAAAATTCAGCGTTTACACTCGGATCATAAGCATACATTGGAATCTTTGGCAATTATGCTAAGTACTCCAACCAGATTTGTTGATTCTTTGGAAACATCTATTAAAGAAAAGATTCACGAGATACTTTCCGACAACAAAGAAAAGACCGCAGTAAGTATAAGGCGGTTCAACCAAAAGTCTACATAATGTGTGTGCAAATTATGCCCGTTTCTTGATTTTTAGCAAATTGATTCCTTAAGAGATAAACTGAACCACGAAGCCCAGCAGTTATCACGCCAAATATCACTATGTGATCAAGCTAATTCCAAAATCAGAATGCTCGAAGATGAAAAGAATCATTTGGAAGCTAGACTTCACAAGGCTGACGTTGAAGTGAATGCTTGCGAATTATCTAGGGATGGATTAAAAAGAGATAAGTGTACGGTATGTGGAGAACAACATGTTGTAGATTCCAAATCTTTGAGTTATTATTTTTAGTTTATGAATTTTCTGGAAAGATTAGCTAGAGCTCTTAATATGGATGAAATTTCTCATGATATTGGAGTGGAGTTACATACAGAATCTCTACTTTTAAGAGCAGAACAATTGTCAAGGCTGGAAAGTGAAAAACTAGTGGACAAAGTAGGTTTATTATTTAAATTATGAAATGGAGATCAATCTCAAGCAAAAATAATTACTTAATTTTAAATATAGTATTTTTGACGTGATAGTTTTAAAACATCAACTGATAAATCCTAGAAGGAATGCTAATCTCTTAAAAAAACCTCTCAGTTATTTCCGTTTTTAGAAGGAATTTACTAACCGACCATAGAAATAGAATTTTTGCATGTACCTACTTTAATTAATTTTTCTATGATTTTTGTTTATAACAAAAGCTGCTATGCTGCGGATATGGGACGTTACCCAGACTTTCTTGCCTGAGGCGTGAAAGATCATATCATGACATTCCATTGCGCGATGTAAGATATTTTCATCTCTTTTCATCTTATTTAACAACCAAATCATCTCTTGCTTTGTACAGTTAGGCAATCATAATTGCAACATAAAGTATTTATTTATTCATGTAAGAAATACATTTAATTTTTGCACTAGTATAAAAAGTAAATTATGAAAAATTAAAAAAAAACTCTCGAGTAAAAGACCTGTTAACATCCATAAGAGCATCGCCAAATAAAACTTTTTAAATTCTTCAGGTGTACCAACAAATTTAAAATGTACCCAAATACTATTATATATTGACCTTTCCATATTATTAAAAAGTACTTACTAAAAAATATTTTGTCCTCAACACAAGTAAAATCTAAGCACCTAAACAGTAAAATATTAGGCCTCACTTTTTCGGATACCAGTAGCATTATTGTAGACTGACACAGTAGTAAGTAAACCCCCTAGAGAAACCATAAAGCACTATTTTTTAGACCGCCCTAGTTTATCAACTGCAGCGTAGAATACGCACCCTTCGCGAGCAAGTCCAAAGGAAAGATCTACATTTAGATCTGCTACGGAGGAAACTTTCTCTTCAAGAGGACAATGTCAAAACAAAATGCTTGTTGCAGAGTGAAAGAGATGAAGCTAATTCTAGGGTGAAAAAGTTGGTGAAACAAGTCGATAGGCTTCAGTTGCAGTTGAGTGAAGCTAAGAGTCAGATTAGGGATTTAAATAGTCAGTTAGCAGAAGCAGCTGATTATAAGGTTAGAGTATTAATAGCAGTTTAATTGAGAAATGTCCCAAATTGTTTAACTTTTTTTAAATTAAAAATTAAGATGTGAAGATTACTACGTGGATTTCTTCTAAGTTTTCTCCTTCCTTTTCTTTTCTAATACTTTTTCCGCAACCGTTCTTTCTTTAGTACTTTTTACCTTTTTTGCTTTTACTGTCTATTCTGATTTTGGATTTCCCATTAATTTATTTCCATTAATTTTAGCTACAGGTTATTATGAGCCTTCTTCTGAGCAGTAACTATATCTATACTACTACTCATAATTATTGTACATCATCTTGCTACATATGTTATGTTTTATTTTTTTAGATAACAGCGCTGGAACGAGGAAGAAAAATAGAAGAACTCCAAAAGAGACTGATAGATTCGGAAACTTTAAGAACCAAATACAACAGAAAAGTTACTCTTCTTAAGGATCAAATTCGTCAAACTGGTGAAACGATAGATCAAGAAAGGAACATTGGCGAACATTCATTGCAATTGCTAAGGTAAGAAGACAACGTGGTGAATGCGCAGGAATAATTTTAGTGAATAAGAAAATAAATAATAAAATGGCAAAAAAAAACACGAAATAATTTGGAACTTGATACGATTATTTTTACTGGTTTCAAACAATTTAGGGATTTACGTGGCCCTACTAACAGAACTGGTCTAAAGCGTAGGTTTCACCGATTTCTAAGATAACTGTTTGAAAATAATCTTCTAGCTCTGGAAACCTGATAAAATGGTGAATTTAAGGTTGAAATTTAATTCACCCACCCTAAACGTAACCAAAATTATGTATTTCTAGGGATGAACTGGCCAGAGTCAAAGATCAACTATCCGAAATCCAACGTAGAGAATCTCAACTGCAAAGCTTCAAGCACTCAGTTGCCAAGATCCTGGGAGTAGTTCTTCCCATGCCAGATTATGAACTAGTGTCCAGACTTCAAAAACTTGTGGATGCACATCACGACTTTACGTTGGTTTCTCGGAGATATGATGATCCAGTATTAAGACTTACTGCAAGATCTCCTACAGGTTGGTTTTACTCAATTATATTTTGGTTATCTGGATTTAAACGGTATATAAATAATTTAACAATAAAATAATTTGAAGGTATTTCTATTTAACATCATATGGGATAGATAAACATCTACAATTATTAAGAGACAATGACGATGATGTTATTTGGAATGCTTGCATCTGTTTCTTAAATGAAATATCTAAGTCAAAAATGTTAGAAATACTAATCGTCTTCTCATATCTACTTTTTCTTATTATCTTTACTAAAATATATGTTCATATAGGTGGTTCCAGAATATCAAGAACTCCTGATAGATCCAGATACGACGATTCTGGATATGTTGATGGGGTGGATTTGGATAATTCCGATGAAGATTTGTATAAGAGGCAGGGAAGAATGTGACGGACAAAGTTTAAAGACTTTTAAGGAAGTTACTTAAAATATGAATTGGCAGAGCCTTCAATGTGTTCAATAGTTTAAACAATGAGCGCAAATTTCATAAGAAGTAATGATTCGTTTTTTAAGGGATCGCTTTTCTTTCTTGAGAGAAGTATTTTGCAGGTAGAACTTCTAGCAGATGTTTGATCTAAAAAAGGAAGAGTAATGCCAGTGATGTGTATGTAAATGGCATTCTTTCTTTCAATTTTTTTATCGCATGGTATATTTAACTGTTGCCTAAGAAATGTCAAGATACAAGATAGTAAAGGTTTTTGTAAGCTCAGATCAGCTTTTGTTATTTTTTATCAAACATTGTAGAGTTTCACCCCAATTTAGTCATAACCATGATCAGAATCTTGTTGTAGGGAAATCACGTTAACGTGTTTGTATGGATAATTTAATTGTTATATATGGTTCTCGTGTGTAAATATTTTTATTAAAATTGTTATTTATTGTTGAAATCTAATGTGTTCACTTTAAGACAGGGTGTTAATCTAGTCCGTACCATTTTATTTTAAAAGGCAAAATATTAGGTACTACATCTTCAGGTTTAGAAATATAATAAATATTTGACTGCCCAATAGGAAAATATTTATTTTTAGCATATAAACATCAACTATTAAAATCTAAATATCACAAATTGCCAGTATAACCTTTATTTTTAGGTTAAAAGTATACCTTTTACTTGTTTACCGAATTAATAATAAATGTGTACTACGTGTTTTAGAAAAAATTGGTAATCAACCTAATTAAAAGCTGTAATGAGTATTTTTTTCTTATTGCAGCTGAACAAAATTCTTTTGTTGACTTATTGCTAGTCATTTTACTTTCATACCCGATGAACCCATAATCTGAAATCAGTAAAGGATGAGTAGTAGGTATACAAATTAGTCAATAATTGTACAAAAAGTACTTAAAAATGTGTTAAGAACCAAAATATGATTCATATTATTTTTAAGGGGTTTCTAATTGGTTTTTGTTAAATGTTTTAAGTTAGGTATTTTCCTAATTGACTGTAAAAACAATGGACAACGCGTATGACATAAGCAATGCGTCAATACAAAATATTGTTAATTTATTTAGATCATATATTCAATAGGAGCCGCAAAATTTTGTTAGGTGTTAAATAATTTTAAAGATTTTTGGGCATACACGAAAATAAAGCTTACATATACAAATAACAAACAATGATGTCATTATTTCTATTTTGCGCTAGTATAGTGTACTAGTAAGTATCACAAGAAACATTTTCTTATTTCATTAGTAGCTGCCAATATTTATTCTTCAGGCAACAAATATCGATTTGTCGCACATCATTTATATAGATACGGGAATAAAAAGGAATAAGGTAGGTATAATGGAACGGGATATAAGCTCAGTGTGAGCAACATATCATTTAAACAGTGGCGCAGCCACAATGTTTTATTAGGGGGTGTTTTCAAAAAAAAGAACAGGGTTTCAAAATTTTAAAAAGCGCTATTTTTTTTTTATTTGGTCGTTAATTTTAATACTGTAGGAAAATTTGTATGAATACAAATTCTGTATTTATTAAATTAATACATGTTTAAAGGCCGTTTAGACCAGGGTCGATAATTTTTGAAACCAAAAAAAATGATAGTAGGATGAAACCCATTGGAAAAGAAAGAGAATATTACAAAAATGAAAGGAAAAATAATTTACGGGCGATCCGAGGTCGGGAAGTGGAAGGGGGTGAGTTTTTAAGGGTAGAAAACGATTTATCTCGATTTCCGACAAAACTACAAGTCCTATGGAAAAACGTTAAATGGCAAAGTTGAAAGTCATAAAAGGATCTACAACTTTTGTATTTACACTTTTTTCACATAACCTCAAAATTTATGTGAAACAAAAAAATTACAAATCCATAAAACATAAAGATCGCAAAAAATATGCGAAAATAGTTGTTCTAAATATAATCAAAGGTAGGATTTAAAGGGGATTTCATCACATTTACCATAGTAATGTATATTTTTTTACACCATCAGAAAGTAGACATTTCAACGAACAAAGAGCCCACCGACTTTTTTAAAAAAGCAGATATTTTGACGTGCGAATTTTCGATTGAAAATTAAGGTGCTTTTTCGATATTAAGTCAAAATAAGGTGAAAAAATAAATATTTTAAATCAAAAAAATTACAGTGTGTTTGGGACATAAAAAGGTAAGTTTTCACCAAATTTCGTGAAAAAAAAATTTTTCTTTTAAAAGATAAAAATAAAAAACCAAAAACTTGGTTATTTGAATTTTTCACACAAATTTTGAGGTTATGTGAAGAAAGTGTAAATACAAAAGTTGTAGATCTTTTTATTACCTACAACTTTGCTATTTAATGTTTTTCCATAGGACTTGTAGTTTTGCCGAAAATCGAGATAAATCGTTTTCTACCCTTAAAAACTCACGCCTTTCCACTTACCGACCTCGGATCGCCCGTAAATTATTTTTCCTTTCATTTTTGTTATATTCTCTTCCTTTTCAAATGGGTTTCATCCTACTATTATTTTTTTTTTCACTTTTTACCATTTTCAAAGGCTTCAGCCGGTCTAAACCGTAAAAAACCATCTTAGTCTGGGCGTCTGGGGGGGGGGGGGGGTTAACCCCTAAAACCCCCCCTCGCTGCGCCACTGCATTTAAAAAGATCCTTAAAAAGTACCTATGTCATTAAATTTTGTATTTTATAAATAAAATAAAACTTTTCTTTAAATGCACATGTATTTTTTAAACACTCTGTACTGTACACCGAAACAAATTAGTTTATTGATAACTCCGTGGCATGTTTAAGTCAACTAACTAAAAGGGATGGCAATTGTGACCTAAACTTGATTTATGACCTTTGAGGTTTGCACGTTTTTCTATCAAGAAAGATTTTGTTCAGGAAATCACTTTTTCATTGATTTCTGTTAAAAGATATGACGGAAATGGGTCTTCCCTTTTCCAAACGACCTTGCCTATTTTTTGTTACGCAATTTGGTAGATATATAAAATTAGACAAATAAATCGCATGCCAACTATAATAAAAAAAATAAGGTACCTAATATGGGAACGTCGAAAAAATCTAATCGGTATAGAAAGAGGATTTGGAATGGAAGGACAACTGAAACATCTGATAATTGAACTCAAACTGGGCTTACTATGCCAGGAGACCGTATTTTGCATTATATTTCACGAACGTTTGCAACAAGTTCTTCTGTTCTTACACATGGTCTTCCTGCTCCTTTTTTGTGTTGTATAGAACCTGTTTCCCTAAACACAGCCACGGTTCTTTTCAGGCAATGCTAAAAATTCCCAGCAATAAAAGCAACGTTAGGAAAATGTTCGTGAAAATCGTCCATGCACAAACCCGGATTGTATTGCCACTCACCATTTACTCTAACCCCGTTTCGAAAATGCGTTTCAACCATGAATGTTTTGTGCTGTTCCGTAAAGCCTATTGTGTGAATTGTTCAAGAAATTGGAAAAATTAGCGATGAATCAAATTACTTGTACCTTGTAACGACTGTCAAAAATGACGGAATAACTGATTGATTGTTAATTCAGGTAGTTACTGACACCCAACAGGTATTGGGCTCTACGGCTAAGCACTACGTCCTTAGATGCAAATATTTTTTTTTTGCACGGTTAAGCTTCTTCTGAGCTGTCCTCTGAAGCATTACTGACTCTACTACAGTTATTTTAACCGACATTTCTCTTTGCCAGCAAACTTTATCCCGTTGGTATTTTTTAAAGTAATATCTTTGTTATAATCTATTTACAAATAATATCATGCATGCGATATAACTTATAAATTATTCCACCCTATTATTCATCGACACTCCTAATACCTTATTCCCTTAACACGACAATCAAATAATAAATAACAAAGTACTATCACTTCCTACATCCAACGTGCATAATATCTTTTCGTGTCATCCACATGTATGTTTAATGAATCATGCAATATTTTATAAAAGGAATAAACTAGTCACAAAATAAGTTGGATTACTTACAAAGATATGGTTTATTTTTGAAGACTAATGAGCCTAATGAATAAAAATGTAGGGATTGCTTTTTCTTATAAAATCGAAGTAATTTCTTAAAAGCCAATGAATGAAAACTAAAGTAATTGCTTTTGCGTCCAGCGATTGCTTAAAAGTGCAGGAATTGCTTTTAGTCAATGCTTTTTCTTAAAAAATAGAAGCGATTGCTATCGTTTGCTTAAAATGTGATGAATAAATTAAGGAATTGCTTTTTTCTAGTGTAGCAATTGTTTTCAACTTTTAAGGTAGGTCGGCCCCTGAATCATTTGCTTGGTAGCAGTCAACTCTAGTTCTCCGCAGCATACACGTGCGTCGCTCTTACTTTGTGTCTTCAATTATGGCTGAATAATATATGAACGTCCGTAAAAGAAAAATCTACAGTGTACGTAAAAATTGCAGATATGATGATTTTAGAAAGAACTCGGTGTTCACCAAACTACTGTCTGTAAAACATACACTTCCGTACTGGACGCAGTTCTGGAGAAGGCCAATATTTTTATTAAATTTCCTACAAGTGCTGAAGCTGTTGTGGAAGCTTAACGGTTGTGGTTCCTTTAATTTGTGAACAAATATCAATTGCTTGTCTTTAATTTTTTCATCGCTACTATCACTTTCCTCATTTTCACTGAAATCTGCCATATCACAAATATAAGTTTCCTATTTTCCACAAAAATGTAACAGATTACTATATTGTTCTAAATAAATAGACCAACGTTGTTGTATTTACGTCAACTCTTTTGCAAATTAGGCACTAAACTGAATATGAAATCTATAATCTGAACAAGTAGATAAGCCACGTCTGAACTTGTGTTGAATAAACATTTGCTACAGAGGTGTAAGAAAAGCAGCAATTGCTTCAAAATTTTATTCATATCCAGATCTAGTGATTGCTTTTACTTATGGCATTTGCTAGTCGATAAAAAGTAATTGCTTCAAGTAATTGCTTAATTTTTTAATCATGAGGCTCATTAATTCATTTTACTTTTAATTTCTGAGCGTTTAGTAGGTACCTACTCATTATTCTCTGTCTGTCGCTTAACCAATTTTGATTTTCGTCTACTAGAAAAATACTCGATTCCATTATTACTTTCTGATTCATGAATCAGATTTTCTCTTCAATAGTTGCTTCTTTTATTACCTGATACTGACATATCATAAATAAAGTTTCACTATCATCTAGACCTATACCTACATTTTTCTCCATTGACGTAAAAATGGGATAGCACGCTATTTGAAAATATTAATAAAGTTTGTAACTGGTGGGAACGTCACAAATAACTAGTAAAATCTCCCTATTTTTAATTTGCCTGCTGCCTAATGAAGCGGTCAATGATCAAAAGAATTTAAGAGATTAAAATGAACTTGAACCTAGCCCGCATTGGGTGTTGTGTGGACATAATTAGCAGGACAATATGTGGCAGTATATAATGGCTCTTTAGAACGTTTATTGATTAGATTTTAGGTCAATCAGGCCCCTACAAGAGTAATTTCCAAAGCTCTATATGGATATAATATGGATATTTACATAAAAAAATACAGGTCGGTTTAAAAAATGTACCCCAATTGGTATGGATATATGGGTATAGCTTTGCCACGGATATTTGTTAATTAAAGAAAAATATTTTACAAGTAAATAAATCCCTGTATTTTTGTGTGTTTTGTACATAGACATTTACCTTTACATAAGCAAAATTCTTGCTAAAAAATTGTATTTTCTTCTCAATTTTTGATCAAGTTGGGAAATAAGGTAGTAATTTGTGGCATTTTTAGTAGCTGCAACAAACCTATCAGATTTTGAGGATAGAAAATTCTTTTTAAGGTTTAGTTTTTAAAATTTGTTTAAAAATAATTTCTCGTCGTGTTTCTAGTTTGAAAAGGAAGAGATTAAGTCCATTAAAATAGTCTTATAAAATCGAATATAAAAAAAAGAACGGACTAACCATTCTTCCATGCTATCGCGTACCTAACCTCAAGTCAAATATTCGTTGATATTTATAACTTGTATTGAATTAACAATTTGGCAAAAACATGTACATACGTATAAAACATTTTCCTGTTCAAGAATTTGAAAAAGTTTTTGCCCGTGGAATACTTTCATTCTTGGATTAATATAAACATACCTAGGTATTTACTTTTTTCTTTTATATAATATAAGTATAGAGAAAATGGTCTTTTAAACTTTTTGAAGCAATATATTGCCCGAAAAATATGCGTACCTACCTACCTAATTAGATTGCAGGGCTGCAAATAAAATATACCAAAACATGCATCGGGATAATCTGTCTTGGTGTGTGTTTATCTTTATTTTCATACCATTTTTGTGTAGTCTAGGCCTAGTTAGATGTGTTTAAATTAATCATAATAAAATAAAGTTATATATCAAGATACTTCACTACTTCATACTTACTGAAAACACGAAATACCCGGTATTTTACCATTATTTGGGCATAATAAAATCATAAAACTTTTTTTACTAGTCATTGCTTAGGTATATTTCAATAAGAGTATCCGAGTCCAGAAAACAACAAGGAATCCACAGAGAAAACTTAAAACACTTCTGGTTCTAGAGTGTAATTTGAGCATGTCGCTAAAGAAGAACAGGCCGATAACAAGAGGTTTGTGCGTATTTATGGTTTTGTACTAAAACTGGACACACCGAAAATTGTGGAATTATTTCGGGGGCTTCCGTAATGACAAAAGGTTCCAATTTTCTCACGTATTCTTATTTAAATAAAACACTAAAATTCAATAAGGACAAATAAAAAGTTTGTTTACATTCTCAACACTTTGCTGGTGGTTCTGTTTAGGTCATCCACTTTTATTCTTTTACACGAATGTGCACTTAGGTTGGTACTTTCAAAACCAAATACAATTGTCTACGAAACGTTTATGTATTGTAAAGGAAAGCTAATCATTATAAAGTATAAACAATAGCGATGATCTAAGATGCAAAAAAAGATGAATAGGATACGAGATGCATGCTGTATGGGAATGAAAAGAGACATTTATTATTATTGTGCACATGACGCATGGGATATAATTACGGCCACACGTGCATTAATTCTGAAAAATAATACGGGAAGTATGGTTTAGAGTGTTTTGGTAAAATAATGGATGTAATAAAGTGGTTTCTGGCTGTGAAAAGTTGGAAAGGCCCTTTTACAACAATCAAAAATGTTCCTTGACTTTTACAAATAAAATTTTATGGAAACGCATGAAGATAGAAATGTTATATTTTTATAAATTTTATTGACAAATCGGCTGTGTTTCATTTGGTCAAATTAATTATCGGTCGGACACATAGACAATTAACCTTTAGATAAGCAAACAATAATCACGAAAGTGGCAGTTTTATGGCCTCGCGCATGTAAACAAAGCTAGACACTATTAGACATGCGCACTGCGACATTATCGTTTGACGAATGGGATAATAGACAGGTCCAGGCTTTAAAATTTAAATTCTTGCCAAAAAAATTAAAATTTCTTCTCAATTTTTGATCAAGTTGGGAAAAAAGGTAGGTAGGTAGTGATTTCTGGCATTTAAACTTAGTTGCAAACCTTATCAGATTTTGAGGATAGAAAATTGTTTTTAAGGGTTTATTTCCAAAACTTGTTTAAAAATGGTTCGTCGTCGTGTTTTTAATGCGAAAGGGAAGAAAATAAGAACAAATGAATTAAACTAGTCTTATAAAATCGAATATAAAAACAAACAAAACCAGCAAAGTAACCAATTTACGGTGTTATCGAGTATCTAACCTCAAGTCAAATATTAGTTGGTATTTAACTTGTATTGATTTTTACAATTTGGCAAAAACTTGGGTACGTGTAAAACATTTTCAAATAAAATTTCGTGTTCAAGAATTTGAAAAGTTTTTGCCCGAGAACTTCACTCATGAAATACTGGCTTTATTAAAAGCTTAATGCCGGGATGTACAGATTTTAACCAAAAAAGTAACCAACCAGCAACTTTGACAGAATTAATTTTCTCACAATCAGACACAATTCACTAAACTACACAAAAACTAGAAATCCGTAAATATTAAACACCCACAATTCACGATAGCTAAGAAAACTACAAGGAATCCACAGAGAAACCTTAAAACTTAACAACAAAAATAGCGGCTGAGCCGGTTCTGTAGAGTATCTTGAGCATATCGATCATTGTCGATAAAGTAGGACAGGCCGATAACACGAGGTTTGTGCGCATGCACGAAGGTGTCCAGAAGGAAGCCAGCTGACCGGCGAGTCATGCGCTCGGACGTATTTTTTCACCCATAAAACGTAACTATTGTTTGTGCAGGAGATAAGCTGTACGTATCTAAAGGTAAATTGTCTATGGTCAAACATCGTTATCATAACCATATTCTGATTTGATACAACGACAACCAAGCAAAGGTAGACTTGCAAAACTTGCCGCCAGCTTTGCTTTTCATAGATATTTCATTTCATAATTAATTTAATTTTTTTATATCCTGATAATTTAACTTCGTTAAGTGAATAAGAGTTATACGTGAAAGCGCGGAATTTACAAAACGATATACCATAAGGCTCCTTTTATATAGGGATTCTGTATGCGAGATACAGTATCTCGCACACCGAAATTCGGAATGCATACTTTTCTTTATCTTGTGTTATTCCGAAATTTAGAATCGCGATTCTGTATCCGAGAAAGCGCCCGTCTAAACGCTTCGCTTAAGCGCTACGTTAAATGTGAAGCCGATATTCCGGTATCCGAGATACAGCATCCCAGTATAAAAGGAGCCTAAGGACTTGTCCATTGACTTTCATAGTCAAATTTTAAGCCACAGAAAGGGACTTAGAGATAATATTTCAAAATTAAAAACAGTGTAAGAACTTGCGGATCATTTATTAATAAAAAATCAGCGTGTTCTTCAAATTTTCCAGATGTATCTAGTGCAGTGATGTTATTTCTAACTTTACCAGTTATAGTATGGCATCAGCTGAACAATCTTTTTCCAAACTTAAAATAGTAAAAACCTATTTACGTAACACCATGGGATAACAACGCCTTTCGAATTTATCCTTAATCAGTAACGAACACGAGTTTGTTAAAATATTAAATATCGACAATATTATAAACGATTTTGCAAAAAAAAAACTATCGACGATCTGGTCGTTTCGTATAATACCTTGTATAGAACTTAGTGACATAATGTTCGTGCAGACTTGTTAAGTGTTCATGTCTTTTACGGTTTTCTGTCTTTTGAATTCCATGAGCCTCGCTTACTGCTATCCCCGTTACTACCATACATGGTAAGCAACATTACAAGTGGTGTCTTAAAATTTTGATTTTGCATCATGTTTGCAGGAATATTACGTATAATGACTATGTTATGTCTCTCAGTCTACCTAGGATTATAAAATAAATTCGAATTGTTTGCTGTTTTAATAGTATAGGTACATACTTAACACATTATGTGGGTTTAACCCTAATTAAATTATTACACGATTAACGAATTCAAAAATTCATAAACCTGAACCTAATGATTAGAACCTAATCGTAATGAAAATAAGAATTATTATTTCCCATTCGTTACAGAGAGGGGGCCACTAATTTAGGGTGGTAATCAGACAGACAGACCTGGTACTGTCTTATATTGTTTGGTTCCTACTAAATCTGTGGTTTCCTTAGGCACTATTTAAATTTAAGTGAAACATTTTTTCGTTTGGTGAGAAGACCACAGGTAAATAAAAGCCCGGAAGCTTTTTCCGTTTCAAATTATCAACGAATAAATAACTTTCCCTGTCAAAAATCGGTGATTACGATTCACTTGTATTCATTCTCCGGCGTCTTTAAAAACCGAACTCGATTGAGATGGGTGTATTGGATAAAAATTTTCGAATGTTAAAACATCAAAATATTCATTTCATACATTACGCTTGTTTGTAACTTTCATTTTTATCAAATTTCTTTTTGACGAACGCAGAAGATAAACAGAATGAAATGGTATATTAAAGTAGGTAGAATTATTAGAAGAATGATTAAAGATTCAAAATAAAAGCCATTGGGTAATGTATGTAAAACCAGCAAATTTATTCGCAATGGTATAATTTGCTAATTATGATGACATCGGTAACTGTTTTGTTTTTGGGTGTTCGAATGGGGAGGGGAGCGCTAAAACTATCTACCGTGTGAGCAAAAATTATTTGCATCACAGAGGGCCTTGCACCTAAGGACGTAATGCTTAGCCGTAGAGCTTAATACCTGTTGGGTGTCAGTAACTACCTAAAATAACAATCAATCAGTTATTCCGTCATTTTTGACAGTCGTTACAAGTTACAAGTAATTTGATTCATCTCCAATTTTTTGAACAATTCACACAATGGGCTTTACGGAACAGCACAAAACACTCATAGTTGAAGCGTATTTTCGAAACGGGGTTAAAATAAATGGTTTGTGCATGTACGATTTTTACGAACATTTTCCTAACGTTGCTTTTATTGCCTGAAAATAACCGTCTCTGTGTTTAGGGAAACAGGTTCTATACAACACAAAAAAGGAGCAGGAAGAGCATCTGTAAGAACAGAAGAACCTGTTGCAAACGTTCGTGAATTAATGCAAAATACGCCAAAGTGGGAAGATCTTATGGAACATGCAGGACTATTCTTAAGAAGCAGCTAAATCTTAAACGTTGTTTAACGTTTATGGATTACTTCGTTTTGCCTCATTTAAAGTAGTGTTGGGATCACTCGAGTGAAAAATAACCTAAATTCCGGTTTTTTCAATAACCTGAATTATTCGGTTTTTTTGAAAACCGGTTATTTATCAATCGGTTTTTTTTACCGCACCTTTTGTGTCGCTGTGTACTTAACAATCAGATTAAAAAACCAGATTACAATCGGTTTTTCATCCGAATACTAATATTTGGCGGTTCATCATGAATAGGTCACTCGAAGAAAAACGGTTTTTTTATTTTTTTTTTTTAGAAGTCAATAAGTTTTTGGCAGCGTTCTTCTTCCAGAATCTTCCGGAGAAAATCATTTAGTCATTAATAATGTTGCAGATCAACCACCGCCCATATTAGATTTCGAGTAAAAAAAAAATCAGTTATCATCAGGTTTTTAAAATCACTTGAATTCTCGGTAGTCGGTTATTAAAATAAGTCGGTTATTCCCATCACTAATTTAAAGAACACTATTTTTAAAACACCAGTTGCAAATTTAGAACAATTACAAAAAAGGATTATCCAAGAATGTGGTAACATCTCTCCAGAGATGCTGGTCAACACTTTCGAAAATATGAAGAGACGTGTGAATTTATGCTTGGAGCATGGCGGTGGCCAATTTTAGTAATTTATGTAATTACTTTTCTTTTTCTTTTTGTATATTCTTACTTTGTTAATTTTGTGAACAACAAAAATAAATTTATATTTGTCTACTTATTTTATTACTTATTAGTTTGGCATATCATGTCATAATATGAATTTGACAAAATTTTAACCTAGATTTGGTTAGATATATCGTCCCCATATTATTGTAATCTAAACCAAGCTCTGCGTTTTTAATCCAAACCCTCTTTGATGCAAATAATTTTTGCTCGCACGGTACTATGTTTCTCTTTTTTTTGTATGGGCCCTGATGATATAATAATCTAATATATAGGTAAACACAATGACATGTTTACTTTAGCCCACGATATATAAAAATTCAATTAGAATACAATTTTCGCCAAATAAAAATACCTATTAATTAAAGATATTACTTTACCAAACTTTAATTTGCCAAAGAAATTTTAAATTAGTTTTTTTATAATTGATAGTTACAGGAAATCATATTGCACTATTGTTTATGTTCTAACTAGAGCATTTCTCATGATTATTGTAATTTTGAGATTTTACAGTTAGTCGAATGGGGTTTTTGTGTGTTAGTAAGCCAGAATTATAATATAATATAGGTACACCAATTTTTACTCTACAATAATACGCTGTTGCTGAAAAGTATAAACACCCTTTCCCTTTTAGATTTTATTTGAGCTTAAATTGACTCAATTATTTGTAACTATTGGGAATTAACCGGTGCTATGGCAGCAGCGCATAATGCTAGGTCCACAAAAGGTGGCACTGTCTGCCTCCTAGCGATAACAAGTGAAAATAAGAAAACAAAATGATAATTTTCACATTTAGAATGATAAAAAGTTATAACTGATTTAGTCGCAGGATTTTCATTTTACAAGTAAGTAAGTGTTCATAGACGTGTCATATGATAGAATGTCCACTAAGCAATAAGTTGTATCTTTGCTTGATTGTCATTGTTTTTGAGATTGTCAAAATTTTGTAGAATATAAAAACAACAAAGTTTTTGAAAAAAATTTGAGTGATTTTTTTGAGAAGACGTAATAAGATTTGTTGAAAATTATTAATTGTTGTGGGTTCCTTGCATTGTTTAACTGAAGAAGAGAAGAAATATCTTTTGTGTTGTGTTACTCCACAGAACAGTTAGCGACGAGTTCAGATAATTAGATGATATAACATAATAAAATACGTATTTAAAACCATGAGGTTTTTTTAGCAGCAGCGTGTAAAAATTTTTAGTATTGAAAATACTACTGGGTGCGTTTATACGGGTATATTTCATGAAAAATAAACGCAACATGCGACATGTACATAAATAACATGGCAGTGAAGTCTAAACAAACATCCGAGCAGCACAGGATCGATGACATCATCTGCTGAGTATTAATAATGTTTTGTTTTGGGTTTCGGCATTTATTATTATATTTGTTGATATTAAGATAATATGGCAGGGAGAGAGAACAGTAGAAGTCTGAGAACAGTTAGTAGATAGTTATTAATGATACTAGTTCGATGAACACAAAGTTCATATCGAACGTGTATCATTTAAAATTTAATCTACGACAGTGCTAATAGATTTTATTCGTCTAAATTTCATTGATATCAGATAACGTTTTCGTTGATTTTTAAAATTTTCAGGTGTCCATATTAGTCGATATCATGGTAACCGCATTTTTGATTGTTTCAATTTCGATTAAATTGGAAAAAAATAAACAGTGAATATCGCTGAAACAAAGCGAAATAGCGCGGCGGTCTTGGCGTATTACACAGAAAGTCGAGGGAGAATGGATATACCAATCCAAAACATTTCATAGCCGACTTAAGATTTAGACACTTCATGAACAAAGAGTACAAGGACCAGCAGGTAAATGGCTGTGTATAGCTAAAGAAATAATTTAGTCGCTATTTTTGAAAAGGTGGTTTTATTGAGCTCTCTTCAATATGTACTAATATACAGATTATCCTATATTTTTTATTTTAACAAAACAGTAAAATTTACACATTTCTAAGTATAATTTACACATTTCTAAGTATATTAATTTAATTATTCAAACTAAATCGGAGCATCCATGCCGTCATAATAACGCGTGAGAGCGGCACGTTACATACTCACAGATAGGAGTAATCTGTGCTGTGACATAATGGTTTCCTTCTCGCCACTGTATATGGTAGGTATTTTTATTACGCCTATGATACTTGCGTAAGATGCAAGATCTGTGAATTTTTGAATTAAGGAAAGTTTTATTTCCTTTCAGAATTATTCTGTCCAAGGACCTATTCCTATAGTGTCAACTTCCGGTTAAACCGGTTGTAAGAAATATAGTACTTCCGGTTTAACCGGAAGTTGACACTATTGGAAAGATAATAAAAATCGAAGATAGGGACATGTAAGCCGTTTTACTCTAAGACGTACAGTTAGAAAGCTAGACGCTGTCAAAGTTCAAAAATCTCATTTTTTAAGAGTCAATATCTCGGAAACTGTTTAGTATAGACTAATAATGCTTTTACTAAAAAATGTTCAGAATTTTATGCAGAATCCAAAAAAATTATATAAAATAGGGGTATCCATTTAAGATTTAGATCTTACCCCCCCTCCCTCCTAGGGGCTTAAAGTAACAAGATTGACAATACACGTAAAAGATGTCCCCCTCGAAATAAAAATCGACTGGTCCGAGCGTTTTTTTTCTAAATTAACGTGGAACCAGATATTTAGCCTGTTTCGTTTTAAATGGGGAACCCTGTATATGTTTAATTTTAAAATTTGCTACTGGTCAAATTATTCACAATTTCCTAATGATATCAAATTATATTGCTTTAGAGAAATTACAACGGGAACGCTGTACGGACGCCTTTACTACGAGTGACGCAGAATTTTTGATATTATTTCATTATATATCATTACAGTGTTGGTGAGCTGTGTTGTGTTTTTCTATTAATTTTTAATATTAGGTTATGCTGGTTATGTTTTTTTTAGCTTAAAAGCAATGATCTAGATAGTTCTGTATTTTAATTAATTATTGCAAAATATATCGATTGTTTTTGGTCCTTAAAAACCACGTGCCAATGCAGTGCACTGTAAGGAAAAAGGCGAGCTTTTAAGCTTACAGGGTTGCCATTTTTAAAGCCATCTCCTTCTAACTTATCTAAAACTTTGAAAGCATGTCTGATTGTAAACAAATAGTTTTTGAGTTAAATGTTTATTACACGTGTGTGATCCCAATTAAAATTATAGCTAATACGAATGGCACATGCTGGAAATCCCACGTGCCATCCTATTATCTCCAAAACTAATAACTCATTCTCTTAGCGCATATTCGCCGCGGTAAGTCAGGTGAATCGAGATTCCGAGCTGCAGTGAACGGAACGCACCAACTCAACAGCAAAATTAAAATTATTCACCCAAAGTCGGCGTTCTGACTAATATCGGCTCCGGTAAACACGCTATTCCGGTCGAACGCTTTTGCGGGCTTTTTCAGGAATTAAAGCTTTATAGAGGAATTCGGTGAAATAAATAGTGTTTGTTTTTTTGACAATTTTTGTGTTTTTGAAAATAAATTTTGGATTTGTGGGAGGATATATTTTAGGCGTTTGAGAGATTCAACGGGAGGTAAGTTTGAAAAAAAAGAACGTATAATCTTGAATCGTAATGCAGTTTTTTTTAAAAAATAATATGACTTTTTTTATTGAGCGGTCTCTGTTGTAAATTAAAATAGTAACTGCACAAATGGGTACAATAAATGTTATATCATTTAAATGTTTTTTGATGTTTTTACTTATGTATTTTAATTATAATGTTTCCATAATTCAAAAGCAAAAAAATAGGTACTTATTGAATAATTTGTGGAGTGGGGGTGGGGCAACAATATAACTTGTAGTTATATATGTATTATATGTACATACTTACCAGTACTTTTTAATTTTTTAAAGTACTCTTGAAATACTTAAGTAATATTAAGTATATTTTTAATTATTTAAGTGCAAAATTTAGGTATATAAAGCATAAAGTAGGTACTTGGGCTAAGGTTTAAAACATCTTTTATCATCTATTATAGTTTTTGTTGGTTCTGAAAAAATAGTACCTTTTTAAGTATCTACTATTACTATTAAAAATGGGTTTATTGAGAAACTAAGAAAATTCGTGTCGTTTATTATTATAAACATTAAATTTGTTATTCGTTTTTCATTTGTATTAATGATAAATGAAAAAAATTCCCCATGACATCACATCGCAAGTATATTATTTATAAAATTTGTTGTTTAGGTATATTATGCAAATTGATAATCTTCATAAAATTTAAACATTTAACACCTTTATTAAACAAATTAAATTAAATAAATAAAATTAGTACTTTTACGCAGTTATACTTTTTAAAGTTGATCAAGCGCGAGTCAAGCTCGCTTGAAAGGTGTTTCTTATTGATTTCGAATTTATTTGACTTTTTATATAAATTTTTATGTACTCATAACTAACGTATAGAAAGTCTTGAGAATAAAGTATAAATATATCTAATAATAATAATATTATTAATACAAAAATTTAAATTCCAAATTCAAAAAATACTTCATGTAACCAGTCACGTTATTTGTACGTACAAGGTTACTCTGAGAATACTATATACACATTAAAGTAGTTTTTATATTTCAAAAGGACAAAAATAAAGCTATTTACCATATTAGAAACATTAATAAAATATATTTTGCATAAAATGCAACATGTACTTGAATAAACCTATTATTTATAAAATTATTCAAGATTTTCTACTGTAATAAAAAAATGGTGCAATGCACATTGTAGGACATACTTAAATATGCTTCATAGTTTTTAACAGAGGTTAACATGTACAGGGTGACATAAGAATATATTCCATATAGAGCCAGATGTAACCAAAAACTACGTAATTATACTAATAATATAGTTTTAAAAGTTTTGTTTGTTTTCGCTTAGTTTATAAGAAAATTTATAATTATTATAAAAATATTTTACAGTCGATAAACGAAGGCGTAGGCAGAAATAGGTTTTGGACGGATTTGACAAATGGAAAATAGAAAGGGAGTAAAAAATAATATATATTATTATCGAAATACGAGGCGAAATGGGAATCTATTTTTTTACAAATAATAGTTACTGTCTTGGAAAATATATTAAATAACAAATTACTGTAAAAGGTAAGATACAGGGTGTTATAAAAACGGGTTTTTATATTATTATAGAAATGGGTGACAGTCAGAGTTTTTTTTTATAGATATAATCCTTTTTATTGACAAACATTTTTAGGGATCCTATAACCAAAACATGTGCTTTCTTTTGTTTATTATTGCAAAGCGCCATTTTATGAATGTTTTTTGTAACCTTGGATAGCCAGTAGTACAAAAAATAGTAGCATAGTATTAATTAATAGCAAAGTGTAGTACTAGGATTCATACATAGTAATATATAGGACATTATAGCTAGATTTTTGATCAGTTTTTCCCATACTGAGAGAAGTATGATACGAATCTCTTTAGGAAACTTTAAAATGCTTGACTGCGCTATATCTATGGCATTTAAGAGAATGTTTTAGAAACTACTTAAAAAAAGGACAACCCAATTTTGTATATACACTCACACAAAAAATAGTGCATACAAATATTTTTCTGTTTATTTCTTTTCCTTTAAAACAATATGTAGTTTTTATGCCAGAAAGATTGTTTTATGTATGCTAATGGTAAAATACATAATATACATTAGCACGCACAAGACATTTGATAAGATAAATTTAAATATTATGAAATATTTTCGTCTGTGACTGTGTGTTGTCAAAAAATGGCTACCTACCATTATATACTAGCAAAAAAACAACATTTCCACGGGTTTTTGACATCAATCATTTTTCTAGACAAATGTATCTTAAATCTGTCTGAAAACCAAAAGGTACTAATACAATTACTTTTCACATAAAGTTGTAGACATGCAATAGGTAATAAAATTAAAGTGCTTATATAAATAAAATTACAATATTGACATATCCGTCAGAATATTTACGTGCTTTAATTTGAATAATATAAAAAGCAATTGTTACCAATAGAAACATGTTCTAAACATTGTTATACCATATAGTGATTTTATTACCATCATGAATACTATTTAAAGTTGTATAAACTGCACCCTATTATAATGGAATCTTTATTTATTTATTGACTTTTAAATGTCATATTTTTAACATTAGATTTACTTGCTATTATGTCATATTATTTTGGTAAATGTTGATTTTTTTTATGTCCGTGATTCCAATTGATAATGAGAAAAATGCCAACATTTAATTATACTATTACTACAGCAACAGGAGATAAGTAGTACACTTGAAGATAGGTCATGTATGCATAATTTTTTCTTATAAAATATCCAGGGTTAATTCCCAATAAATTATGTTTCGTTAAGAAAGTTGTTTATTTATATGTTTCTTGTCATCTGCCATTTAAACCCAAATATCTCAAAAACTAAGGAATTATCGAGATTAATAAAATACAACTATTTTACAAATAAAACATCCCTCTTTCATATTTGAGGCGAAGCGATCGGAAATGTGAGAGATAAATAATTTATACGAGATTTTAGCAGACTCATATTGTGTAACTCTCTAGGATGTATCTTAACATAACTACACCAAATTTCATTTATTTCCGCTTAACAATATTTAAATCATCCCAAATTTTTTTAAATAAATTTTCACTTGGTCTTATATCACCCTGTATTTCTTTAACTGTGGATATTTTATTATAAGAAATTTTACCATATTATATGAAATTATAAATGACCTATAAAGGGTCACCAGTAAAGTCCGCATCATATGGTATTTTTTTATTAATAGCTTTATGCAAAATTTGACTTTGGCATCAAGTTCTGCTTCGATCGAGATGAAAATTAAGCAAAAAAATAGTAGTCACGTGATTCGCATTATCTGTAAAATTTAAATTTTTTCCAAGAAATAATTTAAAAGTGGGGTTATTTCTGAAAATATTGAAAAAGTTATTAGAAAAAGTTTTTTTAAATGCAGTTTCTAGCCCACATGCAAAATTTCAGCTGCATAAAATAATTTTGATTTTTTACCTATATTTTGTAAATTGCATCACTTTTGCAAAATAAGACTCAACGCAACCTACATAAAACTTCTCAGTTTTGACAAGACTTTATTTCAGATACATTTTCTTTAAAGTAGCGCCATATTAAATGTGTGTTTTTCTACAAAACCAAAATTGGGCTATTAAAATTTGGTCGCATGTGATGCAAAGTTTATTTGTTTTTGACCCTGTATAAGGTAACTTCATAAAATGGGTATTCTTGAAAACGTAGTTTGTGTCTGAAAGTAATACACCCTAATATTAAGACAAAAAAGAACACAGTGTCTTCAGTAAAGTGTTTTTTAAGTAGAAAATAAATTTTAGTTTAACTTAACGTAAAGTTTATCTATTTTCAACGATTCAATTTAAAACCCCTTTACTTTATTTTTTATTTTTTTACTTTCAGGCACAAACTACGTTTTCAAAAGTACTTATTTTATGAAGTTATACAGGGTCAAAAACAAATAAACTTTGCACATGCGACTAAATTTGAATAGCCCAATTTTGATTTTGTAGAAAAACACACATTTAATATGGCGCTACTTTAAAGAATGTGGGCATGTGGGCTAAAAACTGCATTTAAAAAAACGTTTTCTAATAACTTTTTTCAATATCTTCAGAAATAACCCCACTTTTGAAGTATTTTTTGGAAAAAATTAAAATTTGACAGATAATGCGAATCACGTGACTACTATTTTTTTTGCTTAATTTTCATCTCGATCAAAGCAGAACTTGATGCCAAAGTCAAATTTTAAATAAAGCTATTAATAAAAAAAATCCCATTTGATGCGGACTTTACTGGTGACACTGTATTCAAGTCTATACTCCTATCTCCTGGTGCTGTATTACACTTTAGTTATGGGACACGCTGTATTTGTTTTGCATTTTTTTTGTGTATATGACTCATAGAACTTCATTTCATTTCATGGTTGGTAATAAAATTGTTCGTTAAAAAGCGTTGTTATGCGATATATCACCAGACATAACAAAAAAATAGTAGCAGGAATTAAAATATTATAAAAATATATATATTCACATTCCTTAATAAAAAAAAAACCATGAACAGTATTGATAAATATTTGTTATAAGATAAGAATTCACTAGCTCGTGTCATCTATATAGTATTGACGTTCCTCTACTAGGGAAGTACGTAGAAAACCTTACCAACTAGATTATGTATGTTTGATAAAACATGATGGCATTGGTTAGTCCTTCTATTTTTATTATCAGTTGTTATTTTTGCATTTTTTAACAACCATTCCAACTTTCTTTCTTTCCTTAATTCACATTAATATTTTAGCGATGCTTCAATTTTATTAATAATAATCCAGTCTGTCGGCTTTTAATATGTCTAATATTTTTATTTTTACTATTCAATTATTTATTATGCTTTATTTTAATCCTAATACCTAAACATATTATATCAAATAATTATTGATGATCATATATTTTTACTCAGTTTTAAATTATGTGTGGCTACAGCTACTGCTTAGTTTAGTAATAGTAATGATAGCTTTGTAATAGTTATTAAAATAAACCATAAAAACAGATTAGATAAAAATATGAGATCCTAAAAAAATACTATTTAGGTAACGTTTCAGTTTTAAGTTTTATTTGATTGATTTGTTTAAAAACAATAAAAAATGTAAAGCAGATTTTCGATTTGTTATATTTTATTTTTAATAATTTAACGTGACCAATTATTAAAGTTGTTTATTTATAAAATCAAATTCAAATCTTAATTATTTTTAGGTGTAAAAATTCAAGGATTATAAAATTCTGGTTTTTACAAATTTAATCAAAAAGGTCTTTATACAATTTCCATCTATTATTGTGTTTTTTAAAACCCACGTTAGTTGACAGTTTTTAAAAGTTACCTTTATTGACGTCAAATGCTTTGCCTTCAGACGAAACAAATGGTTTTTCCCTTATAATTTATGAAAACGAAATAATCTTATAATGACCGGTCTGTGATGTAGGTGATATGTATGTCAATTCAATCTAAAATTAGCTCTATTTACGTAAACGTAGCTCCATGTATACACTAAACTAACATAATAATGTTCTATATATAGTATACCTTTTGTTTAATGAATATTCAAATTCCTAGTTATGTTACCTTATTCTAGGGTTACCATCTCCAAATTATAAGAACAAGGATTAGAGGGGGTGAAAATAGCAGGACATTTTAGGTAAAAAACAGGACGCAGTACAAGACCAATAGATAGTAATACTCAATGTAAACAGGGTCAATGAAAGTCAACTGAACTAACTAACCTAAACTCACAACCAGTTAAAACTGTTAAAATAACATGAAAAAGCAACATTCCTGCCGAAGAAACTACCAAAAATAAACAATAATATCAATACAATACAATACAATACAATACAATACAATACAATACAATACAATACAATACAATACAATACAATACAATACAATACAATACAATACAATACAATACAATACAATACAATACAATACAATACAATACAATACAATACAATACAATACAATACAATACAATACAATACAATACAATACAATACAATACAATACAATACAATACAATACAATACAATACAATACAATACAATACAATACAATACAATACAATACAATACAATACAATACAATACAATACAATACAATATCTATTTAATAGGTAACTTTGGTCCTTATATATTAGACATTTTTGAATCGCTTTTATTCGTGCTGCAAGCGTTCAGTTTGCCAATCATAAATAAACTAAATAGCTTGCTCCTGCTCTTATAAGGTAACTTCATAAAATAAGTATTTTTAAAAACGCAGTTTGTGTCTGAAAGTAATACACCTTAATATTAAGACAAAAAGAACACATTGTCAACAGTAAAGTGTTCATTAAGTGGAAATAGTTATTTATGTATCAAGGGTACTAAGTAGATGATTATGCCCTGAGGGCGACAGTCTTACAAAGCCGAGGGCCTCTGGCCCGAGGATCCGTAAGTCGCCCGAGGGTATATATTCTATTAGTACCCGTGGTGCATACAAAATTTTATGTCATACCAGTTCGTTTTGAAAAATAAATATTTTTTTTTAATTTAATTTGATTTACCAATTTTTTATTTTTACCTGCGACATTACCTTGACATTATTAAAATATTTAATGTGTCAAAGTCAAAAATCAAAAATGGAACAAGATGCACACTTAATGCCCGCGCGGGCCATAATCCTACTTTATGCCCGCACGGGCATAAAGTAATCCATTATGTAGATGGTATCTAAGGTATAAAAACACAATAATGTACTGGTATGACATAAATAAATTTTAGTGGCGGGTAAAAAATCAAAATTATCTTATGAAGCTGAAACTTTTCATGTGGGCTAGAAACTGCATTTAAAAAAACCTTTTTCTAATAACTTTTTTTGATATTTTTAGAAATAACCCTACTTTTGAATTATTTTTTGAAAAAAATTAAAATTTGACAGATAATGCGAATCACGTGACTACTATTTTTTTGATTAATTTTCGTCTTGATCGAAGCCGAACTTGATGCCAAAAGGCAAATTTCGAATAAAGCTATTAATAAAAAAAAATCCCATTATGATGCGGACTTTACTGGTCACACTGTATATAAAAATTATACTAACATTGTAAATTGGAAATCGCAAAGCTTAATACCTCTTATGGGCAATTTTAAAAATGTCACAACTTTTAAGTATTTTATTTATATGTTTTGTAATAATTTCATTTCGCAATAATAAAACACCAACATAATAATAAAAATAAGTAAACGATCTAAATACTTGCACTGCCAGCAATTTGCTGGCATAAAGGTATTTCTGCTGTAGGTAAGTAATTATTTGGTGATGACATGAGTTTTAAAAATATTTTTTAACATAACCATAACCCAAATCTTTTAATTGTTACCAACATGTTAATTTTGGTGAAAATTACATAAATTTATTTTCAATCAATCAGAAGGACCCTTCTTGTTTACGTTGCTTATAGCAACGGGAGATTATCGCGATAATTTTGTTAGTGAAATTAATAAGTGATAATTCTTCTGTCAAAAATGAAGTGGTTTATATCTATTGGGAAATGTAACTCAGGATAAAATCAAAATACATTTTGTTGCTAACTTATAATTTTTATTGATACTAACCAATTTTCTTTACGTATTGAACATCGGGGCTAAAAGAGAGACATCAAAAATTTAACTAAACTCATCGGAAATATGTTTTTTAAAGTTTTATTTAAATTAAAACTATAAAGACTTTGCATTTCAGATAACAAATTTGTTATTTAATGTTTCTCACATTTTAGTAATAAAAATGAGTTACTAACGGCTAAAATGAGCTTCAATTCTAAAACTCTAATTAGTTACAATTAACTAAAGCCGCCGGAAATATATTTTTGTAGCATTTTAGCAAAAAAATTACAATAAGACAAAACTCCAATTTATGAAATTTTCTTACCGAGTCTCCCACGCAGCAGAATTAATTCCCGATAATTCTCCTGCTAGGGAGATTATAAGTGAAAATTGAAGTAATTATTGAAAATAATGCTTTAATAAAAATTGCTAGCGACTTTAATTTTCACATATTTTAAGCTATCTGGGAAAAATACTATTACTAATATCTACTAATATTGACATAGGTATATCAAAATAAGTACGTTATGTATCGTGGTTGGAACTATATATAAATAAAAAAAAGAACCTTTTACGTACACAATCCTTAAAGACCGAAACAGGTAAAAATCTTAGCCCTTGACATTGTTAGTCATAATTGACTCGAAAAACGATGACGTCACGTTTTCGGATTCCTGTGAAAGGCAGGTAATACAGCAAGAAGTCAAGAAGACTCAAGAGTACCTCCTCGAGAGAGCGACAAGAAGTGTTTTGCTTGCCAGTGGCCCTTTGCACCTTGTGTTGGTCATATTCGGTCAAAGACCGGCTGAGATACGGAGAGGACAAACTGCATAACCTTCGGATTTAATATACAATATTCATTTTGAGTTTCTTACTACGAAAAATCGCAAGAAAAATATTTCTCGACGTCTGCGATTGTAATAAATATTTTTCTGGTCCTTTTTGTCTTTGAATTATTAAGGAAACTGATGTTTAGACGATCGTTTTTTTTTTACAACGTAAGAGAGCTCCCCTCTATTGAAACGTGACTAACCAAAATTTGAAATTTAAATATATTCGATTGGTTGTAGTTTATATTTATCAGTTTGAATTTCGGATATGGTATACAGTGTGACCAGTAAAGTCCGCATCATATGGGATTTTTTTTCATTAATTGCTTTATTAGAAATTTTACTTTGGCATCAAGTTATGCTTCGATCGAGATGAAAATTAAGCAACTAAATATTAGTCACGTGAATCGCATTATCTGTAAAATTTTAATTCTAGGTATTCAAAAAATATTTCAAAAGCAGGGTTATTTCTAAAAATATCGAAAAAAGTTATTAAAAACAGTTTTTTATATGCAGTTTCGAGTCCACATAAAAAATTTCAGCTGCATAAGATAACTTAGATTTTTTACCCATATTTAGTCGTTGTAAACGTATTTTTGGTGTATCGTTGTAATTCATTTTTTTGGAAACTGCACTTAAATAATAAAAGACTATTTTTACTTTTTTTATGACATAGCTTAATAACAAATTTTAATAAAGGAGTTTTAAATTAAATCGTTGAAGATAGAAAAACTTTACGTTAAGTTAAACTAACATTTATTTTCCACTTAATGAACACTTTACTGATGACACTGTGTTCTTTTTTGTCTTAATATTAAGGTGTATTACTTTCAGACACAAACTACGTTTTTAAAAATACTTATTTTATGAAGTTACCTTATACAGGGTCAAAAATAAATAAACTTTGCATCACATGCGACCAAATTTTAATAGCCCAATTTTGATTTTGTAGAAAAACACAAATTTAATATGGCGCTACATTAAAGAAAATGTATCTGAAATAAAGCATTGTCAAAACTAAGAAGTTTTATGTAGGTTGCGTTGAGTCGTATTTTCCAAAAGTGGTGCAATTTACAAAATATGCGTAAAAAATCTAAATTATCTTATGCAGCTGACTGGCTAGAAACTGCATTTAAAAAAACTTTTTCTAATAACTTTTTTCGATATTTTTAGAAATAACCCCACTTTTGAATTATTTTTTAGAAAAAATTAAAATTTGACAGATAATGCGAATCACGTGACTAGGTACTATTTTGTTGCTTAATTTTCATCTCGATCGAAGCAGAACTTGATGCCAAAGTTAAATTTCGAATAAAGCTATCAATAAAAGAAATCCCATATGATGCGGACTTTACTGGTCCACTGTATAATAATAACTATTGCTATCGGTGTGCGTTTTTTTACGACCAATCACCGAAAGGTTTAAAAGATAATTTTTCTCTGTCGTTTAATTAATCTGTCTTTATGTGCGGTGATTTAAAATTTGTAAAGTTCCATGTTCCATGCCACCAAAAAAATATGACTCTCTCATGCAGTTTGTCCCGTCCTATTTTTAAAACCAGCATTGCTTGAAGGCTTTAATAAACCACAGTTAACATCGCCGGTCCATGCTGTTGTCGATTCTTCTTCTCTCCTTTCTTTTCACTATTTCTTTTGCATTCAGTTACCTGTTTCGTCTTTTGCACGACCGACCAGTCTAGACTGAAAGGTTTTAAATAATGTTCTATGGAATTGTGTTCGAGTTGGCGTAGGTAACAGTAGGGAGTTTTTGTTTGCAAATAGCGTAGCGACTTTCAATTTATGACCAAAAAATACTATGTACTATGGTTTAAGAACCAGTCGGAGTCGATCGAAAGAGTTAGTTGCCATTTGTATGGTAGTCGTTAAAATAAGTAGGTATCAATTTCAAAAACAAAATTATTTTTTCAACCACAACTGTTCCCCCTGTATCTTTCGTAAAGACAGATGTTTTGAAACAGGGTTTAATGAATTTAATTATTTACAGTTATTACTACCGGTCCGCGTTTTGGGTTCTTTTTCGTTTCTTCTTTCCATCACCTTAAGTGTTTATTTGACCAGATCCATCTTTGTCACGACCAATACAGTCTAGACTAAAAACCTTTAAAAATATTATCTTTTGTTAATGTTCATTTATGATATTACTATGACTATTTTTGCTAAAAACGAGAATCTTTTTCTTGAACAAAATACAAAATACATAATTTTACAATGTATACATACAACACTTTGGAAGAATTGCCAATTACATTAATATTGCTTAACTAAAAAATTAATTAACAATTTCGTTTCCGCACCTACTTTTTTCTAATGGGATTATTTTTTTAAAGCGTACTTTACAGAATATAATAAATAAAAAAGGAATTATAATATCTAATTAATACGTGCAAAAGCGCAACTGAAATTAATGAAGATCTTGTCAGAAATGACCTCATTTCGTGAATCAGAATTTAGTATGTGAGATCTGCTTCAATTTATTTCTGTAGGAGGAAATGTAGTAAAAAAAATAGTAAATAAATTGTCTTTATGATTTTATTGTTTGTTTCCTTGGGAATATTATTTCCATTTAAGGAAAACCAACGTGAGGTTAAAAAAATCCACCTTAATATTTCAGCTTATTATTATTATAGATTTTGTTACTACAGGGTGGCAAAGTACTGATTTATTAAAAAAAAAACGCTCTTCTCCCTTTTAGAAGTTACTAAACAATAATTTATTTAATTGACACTTCTTGACAGTCAGTTTTACTCAAATCAGCTGGGGCTGGAGTTATACAAACAGGGTCTAGCAAAACGCTAATAAAAAATGCGCCACATAATCTGGTTTTGCGACAACTAACTGAAAGAATACTCAATTTGACAAGCTCCGTTGCAAAATAAACAAAAAATGCATAATAATATGCACCTAATCGCTTTACTTTTTCTTTAAGGATTAGTCCGATAATTAGAAATCATAACGATTATAATTAAAATTAAATTAGCTCCATAATAACTTTGCAAATTACTTGAATTAATTGGGGTAAATATCTACAATTTTTTGACAACTCCTTTCTATAAGGATATGTAAAATAATCTTTTTATTTCTAACTACATATCGCACCTTTAAAATTAAAGTGGCACAATCAAAAAAATAGAGTTTGGGAGAAAACAGGAAAAACTGTAAAATATATTGGACCCCTCTTACTCTTTTGTCTCCTAAGCCCAAGTAATAAATTAATTTAAATGTTAAATTTGGGGAAACATTAGCTAAATGGTTTTACTAGAAGACAATTATTTAAAATTGATATTAAAACCTACCCTTAACAGTAAAAAAAATAAAAATTAAAAAGAAAAAACAAGTTAGGTCTTTTGACTGCCAATTTTTTTTAATAACGAACGAATTATTTGGAGTTATGCCATTTTAAAATTAAAATTGTTGTTGAATTCAGCGAGTCATTTAGAATAATGTTCTTTTTCTATTAAAGACCAGTTACTTTTTTGTAAAATGTTTGGAATCAAGTCAGTTTAGACTTAAAGCAGTGTCAATTTTCCTTCGCATGCGACAACATACTGAAATGATACTCTTTAGTATTAAAAAGACGCGCGAATACCGTTAATATGAAAAAGGCATAAATATGTGCCTCTAATTGGGGAGAAGCGATTTGGTATCAGGTCCAGCGGCAGCTGATACAGGGCTTTATTTAGTGCGATTTTATGATTAAACCTAGAAATATACAATTTTCGAGTTGTGTCACTTTACTTTTAAAGGTGCGATATATACTAATGCAAATATTTTTTTAAATAAAATAGAACAAAGAAATGTTGAAATCACATTTTTTATCATGTGAGGCGTTAATTTCTTGATTATGTATCTTGGTTCTATTAGCTTTCTAGGAAATTTGCTGATATCATTTTATAGGTTTATGTAACTCAACATCGACAATGGGTGTTTACCGTCCCCATAAAATTAAGGTCTATACTCTCTATCTTTTATTACAAGAAAAACGTGACCGAATACAATTGTATTCGGTGTACGGTGTATGTATATAATGTAATTACATTATCTTTTAAGATACTAGTGCCAAATGCCTGTCTTTGGAGTACCATTATCTGCAGTTTTACGTTAAATAAGTCGGGATTTGTAAATTAATAAAGGCAGAAAAAGAAATATGGGCAATTTTGACAAAAAATCGTTTTTTGCTTTTACAAATTAATGAATTAAATTTGATGAGTGAAATGACGAATTCATTACTAGTGTTTGCTCTCAACAAAACACAAAGGTACAGTCAAATGTATAAAGAATTATCAATACAATACGATACAATACAGTAATGTTCTTAAAGTACGAACTTCAGTATCACTAGACGTGTGTTAATTTTTTCGCAAATAACGAACCCTTTTATAACGAACTTTTGGTTGAAACGATCGTACGATTTTTTTTTATAACGAACCTAAAACGGTATTTTACCGCTCGCTTAACCAGGGGATTCCTCGAATTCTTTCGATGGCACGTGTGGGCCTGTGGACGGCCGCCGTCGGTTCGTTTCATCAGTAATCATTTGGATGGAATAAACTTCATTCATATGGCAGAGGGTATCAAAACAAACAATTTTTAATTGCTTTCAACACGATGGTTTCCAGAAGGTAGAAAATGATTGTAATTCAGACGATGACCTGCCATTAGCCGAATGGCTTAAAAAAGTTGGGCAGGAAGATGATAACAATATTCTAAACAATCTTCCTTGTTCTGAAAATGAGTTCAACGAATTTGTCCATATTGATTATAATCTTGTAAGTGTCGAATACTTGGATGATGATGCCATTGCCACTTCTGTGTCTTCTTCAGTTTGTATTGATGATGATGACGAGGCGAAAGATGAAGAATCTGTGGTGAGTACAGAATTAGAACAAGTTCCAACCACATCAGAGCCACTTCAGCATATTCACAACGTTCGTCATTTCATTCAGTCACGAAATAATCCGCAAAGTGTTCTTAATCGATTAGCCGAAGTAGAATTACATATTAATGATATTCATTTCACACACAAAAAAAAAGCAAACCAAAATAAAAGAATTTTTTACATTAGACTCTTAAAAACAGTTGTTAATGTATCTACTTATTACAAAATTCACAGATCTCGCATCTAACGCAAGTATCATAGGCGTATTGAAAATACCTACCACATACAGTGGCGAGAAGGAAACCATTATGTCACAGCACAGATTACTCCTATCTGTGAGTATGTGACGTGCCGCTATCACGCGTTATTATGATGGCATGGATGCTCCGATTTAGTTTGAAATAATAATTAAATTATTATACTTAGAAATGTGTAAATTTGACTGTTTTGTTAAAATAAAAAATATAGGATAATCTGTATATTAGTACATATTGAAGAGAGCTCAAAGCGACAAAATTGTTTCTTTAGCTATACACATCCATTTACCTGCTGGTCCTTGTACTCTTTGTTCATGAAATGTCTAAATCTTAAGTAGGCTATGAAATGTTTTGGATTGGTATATCCATTCTCCCCCTACTTTCTGTGTAATACGCCAAGACCGCCATGCTATTTCGCTTTGTTTCAGCGACATTCACTGTTTATTTTTTCCAATTTTATCGAAATTGAAACAATCAAAAATGCGGTTACCATGATATCGACTAATATGGACACCTGAAAATTTTAAAAATTACGAAAACGTTATCTGATATAAATGAAATTTAAACGAATAAAATCTATTTGCACTGTCGTAGATTAAATTTTGAATGATACACGTTCGATATGAACTTTGTTAATGAAACTTGTGCAATTTAACGTTGCACGCGTTTCATTATAGTGTTCATCGAACTAGTATCATTAATAACTATCTACTAACTGTTCTCTCTCCGGGCTCCCGGCCATATTATCTTAATATCAACAAATATAATAATAAATGCCGAAACCCAAAACAAAACAATATTAATACTCAGCAGATGATGTCATCGATCCTGTGCTGCTCGGATGTTTGTTTAGACTTCACCGCCGTGTTATTTATGTGCATGTCGCATGTCGCGTTCATTTTTCATGAAATATACCCGTATATACGCACCCAGTAGTATTTTCAATACTAAAACCTTTTTTATCTAGCTTTACATGTACAATATAATATGTACATATTATGTATGTATGGATATGTGAAGGGTAGTCTCGACCGACTAGTTGGATAAACGAAGTCTTGGGGGACGCGGTCTAGGGCTGAAGTAAAACGCCTTTTTTACAAACGCCGAGCTTTCGGAAATTTATTTTTTCCTTTTTCAAGGCTAGGTACAATAAAGAAACAGTAGGTCAAAGATCCAATATTTATGGACTTTAGTATCAAGAGAAACCATTTTTTTGTAATTTGTGCAACAAAAATTATTTTTGTTTACTTGGAACTATTGTCCTACCTGTAAGCTTATTTTATACAATAAACCTTTAATTCTATGTTAAAAAAACAAAAGGAAATTAAATTAAAATTGGTATGCAGTTATTGCATTTTTACAGGAAAAAAATTTTGTTTAATAAAAAATGGTTTTAAATTCAATCTACTTACGTGCAAATTGAGTATTACCTTGGCAAGTAGTAGTGTGTGAATGCTAATTATTGTCTTTTTCTGGGTTATGTTTTTAATTAATAATTAACATTTTTAAAAATAATTTTGTACAAAATATAGTTGCTTTTACGCCATATTTGCATTTATGTATGTATATTAATAAAAATACCACATTTTTGATATGTATCAGCACTCATCGTTTATTGCGAACTTCGCTTATAACGAACCGTTTTCGTCGGTCCCATGAGGTTCGTTATAACCGGACATTACTGAACATACTATTATGCAAAATTTATAAACAAATCATAATTTAATTTTTATAAATTGTTGAAAATTATGGACGCTTTACAGAAGATAACACACCATAGGAAATATAGATATTTTTGTCATCATTAACTGTTTTGTATGCATGTCAGTGAATTTTATCGAATGGATTTCTATGAAATGGTGTTGAATAATTACAACATATGACCAATCTTGAAAGAACATCAATTAAAATATGAATCACAGTATTTTTTTTTACTTGAAAGCATATTATAATTAAGTAATTATGTAGTTACATGTGCAAGTGTATGTAAGTATTACAAACATATTTTTTATGAATAACTTAAAAGCATTACTTTTTATTGAATTTCAGTAAATTCCGCTGCAACAATTTAAAACTCCTGTTTTTAATGAAAAAGAGTGTTCAATTAAATAATTGTTAAAACAACAAAAATTGTATACGATTCCACAAAAATCCTGTTAAAATACTTTTTTTTTTAAATTAATATTTTCAACTTTTGTATGATTTTTTTGATGAACTGGCGTCAATTTTTTTTATTTAACTGAACGGATACGATCTTCCTATGCATTAATGTCATCTTTTCACCGTTTGGAATGGGCTGTTTTAAAACTATAGCACTTTATCTGAGTTGACACAACATATGGTTAAATGACGTGCATTTAATCAGTGCCCGTAACCATTTAAGCCGTATTTACACATTTTTGACCTAAATACCATCTTATCTAATAAAATAAGACTTGGGTTGTAATATTATTTAATAAAAGTCAATAATCTTTAATAAAATATTGACTTTAGCGAAGTTGCGTTTACCAGGACTGCTCATATATTTTAGCACGATTTCCAGCTCCAAGAGAACAGCAACTTGTCGATAAAACTGAAGACAAATACCTACCAAACCTACTAAAAGGAATTTTCAGAAAAATTCTCAAGAAGATGGAAAAACATAGTGTTAAATAAATTTCTATATTGTTTCTTTACCCATTGATGCATAAGTACATTTTGCACATTGACGTTTTTGGTAATACATTAAGTAGTTAAGTACATAAAAATATTCGTACTTGAATGCTACCTAATCCCAACAAGCGCTATAAGTCGAAGAATTTTACACTATAGCAAGGCAGAAATATTTTACTGTAGTAAGGCTATCTCTACTAAAACAGAAGAGAATGTACTATGTTTGATACTGATGGTCTTCCTTCTGCGTAAACGCCAGTCTTCAATAAAATACCGTAAATTCCAAAACTAACGGAAATAAATTTGTCAGATAAACACATGGTTTTTAACAAAAAAAAAAACATTGTTTAAATACCGTCACATTCTGATTGCGTTCTTAACTGTTTTTTCATCGAATTAGTCCATTATTTAAATTAATTTGTAATTTTGTTAAACTATATTTAGGAAATAATAGTTTTTTATTAACTTGTGGGCTGCGAAATTGCCTTAGTTTAAATAATAAACCTGCTGGAAAAGGTCAACTTAAATCCATATTTATTGGTTAATAAAATTGGATATGCACGAAACGCTGTTTTGGCGATAAAGTGAACATATATTTTTAAAATATTTTAAAATTCGGTATAGGCAACAAAATTTTATTTTTTGAGTGGACAAATTGGAATGACTACAGTAGGTATAATATCTCTTATCTTACACTGAATAGTTAGTTACATTATGTAAATATCATATTAAATTATCACTTTCGCTAAGTGATTCTAAGCAAATAATACTTTAATCAGAAAAAAAAAAAATAAATACCCATTGTTTCAGCCACGTTAACTTTATAAGCTTATTTCCTAGTAATTCTAAGAAATAACAATATTTTATTTTATAGTAAAAAATAATTAATTAAATATACATCAATATAAATTTTCTCTACAGTTTTTATATCTTGATAGGTGTGGAAGCAGTTATTGTTCTAACAATTAAATTCTTTAGTTCTTATCTAACATACGTCTAGGAGTTCGTAGTATTTCTAAATTATTTTAATAATATTTATAATAGCTTAGGTCGTACAAGCAATTATCAATAGATTTCCAATTTTCCTCTGATTTTAACTTTTTTACAAAGATGTACCTTTTATCGAAATACGCTAACTACATGATGTAAATAAAATTACGCTTTTCCGAAAACGGTTAGGATTAGCGATATGAATAAAGAGTACTTAATTTTTAGTCAATAGTTAAAGGTATGTAAAAAACGTTGTCCAAAGTTTTTATCACACAGGGCGTAAAAAAAATGGGCACATTAGTGTCACAGCTAGTCCGTCCCTGCAGTTGTGAGGAATTCGCAACACTTTCTGGGATAGTAGGGATAGTAATTTGAAGGGTCTTACCTGGTATACATCATATGAAAAAAAATTGAAATATACCTGTTGGTTTAATAATTATGTGTGTGAAACCTAATTCCATGCATGGGAGCTCTTTGGGAGCCCATATCTCCGAAGAGGAGGCCGATACGAAAGAAGTTTATATGGACTTGTAGTATTCTTTTCACGTGTTTTTTTCATATCCGGGAGATTTCCCACATTTTCCCGGACACCCTGTATACAGAGAACAGTGCTATAACCATTTAATTGTTATATCATCCCAAATTATTACACCTTTACAAATCAATATTGTTGCGAGCATTTTTATCTTAAATTATAAAGTTTTTGTAACTATGACCAATGTTCCGATTATGATCTGCAATCCAACACGAATAATATTAACTTCGTTCTTTAATTGTCTTTAATTATTTGTTTCCTTATGAAAAAAATCCTGCCTGAGGTAGGGCAAGTGTTATGTGTAGGTGCCTACAACTTTGCCTTCTTTAGTACTATTATTAACTACCTATGTAAAACTTTCGCATATAAAATTGTGTTGAATAATCATAATTAAATTTTTAAAAAATATAAATACACTTATGAAACAATTCTTTCATCTGTTTTTGCATTTGCATAGAAACTTGGTCCATTTCTTTTAACCTTAACAGTGAAATTTACACATTTTATTGCGCATAGTACACAAGAATAATTATTGGCAATACTTGTCTAAATTTTACGCTAAATTTAACAATTGTAATTTGAATTAAGTGGAACGAGTGGAACGTACAATCCCCATTTGAATAATTGTACCTATATCTATATAAGTGTGTAATTATTGTATTTTTTTGAAAATCGATTTATAAATACACTATACAATACGGTGAATACGCTACCTACCTCACATTTTTGACGTGAGAATTAAGAACTATTCCGAATATGTAAACTTTTACTTTTTGCCACTAGAAAGAAGACCGAACTGTCTGTACAAATTAAAAAAATGATTCATATTAAAATTAACAACCTTAATAAGAAATTTCAATAACACTTGCCAGACACAAGTGAAGACGAGAAAATACTTTCTTCTTTTTGCTTCGGGCCAATCAGATTTGAGGTCAGTAGTACAAAAAATGAAAAACTACGTTTTACTATAGAAGAATATTCTAAAATAAAGGCTGATATTACTTGTTCATGGGAAAATTATATTAGTTAAGTAGGTAGGCTGGTACTTGGTATGTAATTTTCTTTTGTTTTCTGGTTCTACTTTGGATAACAAGATTTTTGATATAAAACTACATCTAACGATTTTTTTGTACTTTACATTAATTTGCCTTCCCTAAAGGGTATTAAATGTAATGGGTGGTACTTCCAATTCTTCCCCATTCTTTACAACCTTTGGCCTACGAGAATATACCATACCGTCCCTATCGTATTATTACCGTTGTTATGTCTAAGCAATAATGATACTAGTAAAATAATAAAAATTAAAGATATCAAAATAATTTTTCCTGCTTATTCACCACGTAATAAAAGAACAGTTACACTAGAAGATAATTAAACATGAATTAAATCATGATGGAACGTTGTAAAATAGCAATGGAGGAGCAGCAGCACATTAAAATAATGACGTTCATAAAAAGCCAAGTTCACTGCCCTTCGGTTACAGCATTCCAGCTTATCTTTCAGACGACTTGATATGAATTTTAATTAATAATTATCATTTTTTTAATGCACTTAAATGCACAGGAGGTATTTTGTATGCGAAGGGTTAAATTACGATTACATTTGTAGTACTTCTGTGCGTTTCATGTTCTTTGACTAACAAGGAGACTAAGAGAACTGGTCACCCTTCATTTATAGTAAATTTGATATGTAAAAAATAAGCGTGGGTTATAGAAAGAGGTCTCAAAATTTTGTTAAAAATAACTTTTCGATGGGTGTCTAATAAACAATTAAAGTTGACATCAAAATAGAAGAAATGGGGTAATTGCGAAATTAAATAAAAGAAAAAAATGGTATAATTTAAGAAAATATTTTATCTACTGGTTGTTAAGTTGTTTCTACTGTGTTTTGTTTTTCAGATATACAAGTAATGGAACCAAACGACGGGTATATTTATTCTCCGTCCTACGTGCCCATAGACAAAAGAATATCCACCATGTCGATATCGTCTAAGAATCCTGATAACAATTCCGAGTATGCACTCAATAGATTTTCCCAGAAATACGACTCATACCAGGAGTTTTTGGAAAGGAATCAGATGAGAAGGAGACTATCATCCACTGGTAAGTTGGTACCTAATAATTGTTCTAATAAAGTTAAAAATGGCGTCTAGAGAGTCGCTTTAACTCACTCAAAACCCTCTGAACCTATCGAATTTATTTCAAAATATATTTGTTGATTTACAAATAATAAAAAATAAATAACCTTATTTAAAGGGGCTCTGGGTCCTGGGTCTGTCCTGTGTACCTGCCTTTTTACTGCTTTTTTCGTCCAAATTAATCATCAACTCAGGACATCAAATTGTCAAACAAAATTTCATCAAAATATGTGAAGCTTTTCTAAAGGCCAATCCGCACCTATGCATTTTCACCCTTCAACTTTGAATCATGTTTGCAACAGCTGATTTTATGATTTTTTAACGCGTCTTCATCAAACCTTCTGAAATGTCCACATTAATGATTTTCTTTGTTTGAAATTTGGTTTTTGGTAATATTTTGTTTTAATATTGGTGCATGGTACTGAAACTGAAATCGCATGGGGTGTGCAAATAATTAGAACTTGTTTTTTTCAAGGGTGAAAAACGTTGCAACCTCATGCTGAAATGCATAAATATGAATCCAAAATTGCATGTAATTTTGATGCAGGATTAAAAATGCATAGATACAGATAGGCCTGAAGAAATACATGCAACTAATAGATACATACATACAAATTAAATTATTGAGATGAGGAAGATGATTTTAGAATTATAGTCAAATTATAGTCATCAATAGCAATGACCTTAGGTATTATTTATTATTGTTAAATACTAAATAACCCTGTACAGTTTCAACAGTTTCTTTATCTTTAAATTATTTAAAAAAAAAAATTAACAAAGAATCTTCATGCTTTGAATCTATCATTATTATTCCATTAGTTTTTTTTTATAACGTAACCATTACCCAATATAGGTAACCCATGCCCTTGAATCCAACCTCATTTTTGACTGCTTTGCTTATCTACCTTTTTTAAAATCTTAAGCAAATAAAAGGTCAACGGTTTTTTCGTGTACTCTTTAGTTAAAAGCTTACAGTGGTCTATTTTGCAAATCTAGCCCGTCAAGTATGGAAAATCATTATTTATTCATAATCATTTTCATGGTTTTGTTATTTCTTTTGCAGGCGTCTTATAATTTATTTATTATTTCACTCTGCTCTCTCAAATTTAATGGAAACAAACTCTTTAGTTTCAGGTTTTTACTTACGATATGTCCCGCAGGATTTGCATAGAATACCACTGTGCGGGACTCTGCTACTGCAGTGTTTAATTCTATACGTCGACATTTTATCTGGAGTTTCGCTTTTTAGTCAGCTTGCATTGTTATAATGACGGTTCTTATCACGTACAATTTCCGGTGTACCAAGAATCTGTGGTAGGGCACGATAACGATCATATTAAAAAAAATCCCACAGTTTTAATAAATAAATACGAAGACATAATAAAAGTTGGTATTAAAATATGTAAAGTTATCAATGTATAATTATTGTAAATGATGTCCATCGCAGCTGTTTTTCCTGTAGAAAAAATAACTTTAAAATATATCCACCATAATGTAATTATTGTGGTAGGTTAGTTCGGTGGGTTGGATTTCCCGAGGTTACATTGATGAGTCAGTATGATCAGTGCTTTCCTTTAAAAAAACAGGGGAAAGATTGGGTAGTCCCTTGCCCGATCTGTATATAACAACAACTCAAAGTAGGCAGAAACTATGCATTCGAAATTTAAGAGGAGTGTTTATTCTCTGCTTTTCTTTGGAATATACAGACTGTCCGCGGATAGGGCTCACAATAGCACAAATGGATGAAAAATTTAATTTTCGGGAAAAGTCATTCTTGATAAAAAGTTTTGCTTGTAAAAAAATGCAAATCACGAAGAGAAAATTTTGATTTTTTATACAGGGTTCGCGTCTGTTGCTGACAATCCTCCCTTTCATTAGGAAACCGAGCTCAAGAACTTGATATAGTAAAAAAAAGTATATTTATATATATTTTAAAGGCAATCAAAATATTTCCATTTAAGCCAACTTTTAATCAAACGTTGGAAGAAGGAGACGATGCCAAACGTTTGATTTTTGTCTTTGGGTCGGAAACAAAATTGTAGTGAAAACAAGAATTTTATTTTAAGATTTTTTTGTGTTATTTCCGGGGTCATTTCATTTGTGAAATTAAAAATACACATTTCTGGTAACACCAAAGATCAGTTTTTGAATATTTTTGATACCCCTCTGGCATTGATAATGTATGTATTTCGACCGCTAATGCTGCTATCCAAAAAAAAAATTCTGTTACCTACCTATAAAAATGAAAAAAAATCGAAGATTTATTTTAAATCTCTGATTTAAATTACAAACGTTATTCTGAATAAGTTTTCTAATTGGCATTTTGGTCAAAAATGAAAAATAAAGGTAGTTTACTCTTGGGGAAAAATCATGTTTTTGAAGTTTGAACCCTGTATAAAAAATCAAAATTGTCTCTTCGTAAATTGCATTTTTTTTACAAGCAAAACTTTTTATCAAGAATGACTTTTTCCCGAAAAATGAAGTTTTTCATCCATTTGTGCTATTCTTAACCATATCCGCGGACAGTCTGTATATGACATAAAGTAAGATTTTTCTAGTTTTTTTTAATTTCCTATTTTGACCCTACCTGCTTCAAAAGTATTACCAGCCGCCACTGTCTTAATTGGTTAGGTACAAATAATTAATAAATCTACGTAAATATTAAAATTTACCGCAATAAGCATATTTTTTAATAATCCTATAGATCACAAAGTAGAAGAAAGTTAGTGAAATTGTAGTTTAAAGTAGCAGGTCGTCAGCCATAATAACAATCTGTAAACTACTTTAAATAATTACTTTGACACCTTGTTAACGTCGCAAAAAGTAGATTTACTAAGTGTAGGGGAAGCCGGGGAACAAAGTTCACCTAATAAGGAATCGATATACACCCAAAGTGTTGCTTGAATCATTGCCGTTCTAAAACATAATCAATTTTTATTTAACTTAATGTAATAGGTCATTGGTACCACTACTTGCTTTAAAGATTGTAATAATAAAAAAAGCACTTATTAAATAACTATTATAATTTGGCATGAGATTATCTTCATGGCAGAGATGCAACTATTTTGCAAAATATGCTTATCACAAGGAGGCATATTTAAAAATTAATTGGCGATACCTTTTACCCCATGCCACCCTACAATTTTATTTCTTTATTTTTATTGTTGTTCATTAAAATCTGTAGTTAAAATTATTATTATTATGTGATATAAAAACCCAAGTAATTAAGATTTTTAAATGGTATTTCTTGAAAAAATGTTTTGGTATAATTGTGTGAGCAAATTGTAGAAAAAAGGTTACCACAAGTTATATAAATATCATTTTATCCGTACATTTTGAATCGAATTAATTTCATAAAGCCTGATATTTGTTTTACAAATTGACCACATACTTGCAAAATAATCAAAGCCAGTGCAGCCAAAATTCTCATAATACGGGGTGTTTCAATAAAAACTCCCAGGCTAATTAATAATAATAATAATAATTGCAATTATTTCGAAAACTAAAAGTGACATGTAAATTCTGTAAACGCCAGTTTTTAGCCTCTATGGTTGGCTTCACAACTGTGTAAAAAATGTGTTTGAATAATACACATATACGAGGGTGGCGCCACGGTGCAAAGAATTTATTCGGTGACAAGAACTTTTAAATTTTGTGGTTCTTAAAGATAATTAATTTTTAATCAAATTATGTTCCATAAAAATTTTTGATAAATCCAACATGAACGGAGATATTTTGGGTTAAGTTTTTTTTTTAAATAATTTTAACGAGTATTTTTATTATAAATATTTTTAATATCCTTTAGCAGATTTCAATTTAATTTTGATAATAATAATTTTAGTGATAAAACGCTCATGTAGCGCCAAATTATTACGCCTAGTGACGTCTCAGGGGGCGCCTTAACAAATAATACATATCGGCAAAAAATAAGACGCCACTGAGTTTTTGGTAATTTTTATATTTTTTTCGGATTAAGCAACTAAAAATATCCTTTTCTTGTCTATTAAATGGTTTTCATATCTTGCTTCGTTTTCGAGAAATAAAAATAAAAATCATTTTATTGCATATCTCTGGAAAACAAAAATCATTAATTAATTAAACGTTGTATTTTTTGCTATTAATCGAAATACACTATTGAGAGTTTGCAGAACCAAATTATTATATCGATTAGCTATGTGTGTGTATGAAAACGGCAATAATTTTAAACACCTCATTCGACCCCATTAGATAGTTTTTGGTATTGTTCTAATTTTCATTAATAATTTTGTATAATTTCTCATCAGTTTTTTCATAAAATTTAAAACATCTTTTATTTATATTTTATTATGCTTTAATGTTTTAACTTTGCTTTTAAACAACAAAAAACACAACATATTAATTATTTAATGATTTTTGTTTTCCAAAGATATGCAATAAAATTGTTTTTATTTTTATTTCTCGAAAACGAAGCAAAATATGAAAACATTTTACCAGACAAGAAAAGGATATTTTTAGTTGCTTAATCCGAAAAAAAAATATAAAAATTACCAAAAACTCAGTGGCGTCTTATTATTTGTTAAGGCGCCCCCTGAGACGTCACTGGACGTATTAATTTAGCGCTGCACGAGCGTTTTATCACTAAAATTATCATTACCAAAATTTAATCAAAATCTGCTAAGGGATATTAAAAATATTTATAATTAAAATAGGTACTCGTTAAAAATGTTAAAAAAAAAACTTAACCACAAATATCTTCTTTCATGTTGGATTTATCAACATTTTTTATGGAACATAATTTGACCAAAAATTAATTATCTTTAAGAGCGACGACATTTAAAAGTTCCTGTCATCGAAAAATGTCTTTGCACCGTGACGCCACCTACATCTTGTATTATTCAAACACATTTTTTACACAGTTGTGAAGCCAATCATAGAGGCTAAAAACTGGCGTTTACAGAATTAACATGTCACTTTTAGTTTTCGAAATAATTGGCCTGGGAGTTATTATTAAAACACTCTGTATATGCCTTTACTGTCTACTGTCAAGACGTTATTTTGTATCCGCGCGACAACCAACCAAAATAGGATAACAATACCTAGTTTCGTATTTTTTTATAGGTGAAAATAGTGGAGATTCAAGTACAACAGCGTCGGGAAGTAGTTATGGTGAGCAAGAGGGTAGCGAGGGGCGGGCAGAAAGTGAGGCTTCATCGGATTCACAAGATCGGAAGCCTCTGGAAGGTCACATAACCGACTTGGAACGACAAAAGGTGGAGGCGTTTTTCAGAGGACTTAAAACTCAGGTTTGTTTCTTAATACTCTGCTCCGAGTCAAGAAATTTTAATTTTGAAATAGCTTATTATAAAAATGTTTACAATTTTTTATTTGATTTTTTATTGATTTAATATAGAAGAAGTAGACAATACTTTAATTAGTCAAAAAATCTACCACAGAAGATACCTATTCGGTATTTTTTTAATTATATTTTTAGACGATACAAATTCACTAATTTATATATTATTTGGCTTTTTAATTGTAAGAACAAAAGACAACGTTAATATTGGGACATTCTTAATTTAACAAACTGTAATTTTCAATTTTAATTCCACCTCTGGTTACGTAAAAAATTGTTGTGATGTCCTTATGAAATGATACAGTATTACTCAGAGGAACTACGACAAATTGCGAAAAATATAAAGTAACAATGAAGTAAATGAAATAAAGAAAATGTCACGTATAGGTCGTGTTTAGACAATTAGTTCTGGCATGTTCTGGCTGTTATAATGATTTTTTTTTAGTTTTCTGTAGCATTGAATTAAATATTACAACAAAGGTTTTTGTGTTGCTTTAAGTCATTTTTATATTGATAAATGCAATTTTATATTACTAAGAAATGGATCTTCTAAACATTTTAATAGTCGATTTTTCAAACTGGACGAGGTTTGGCTGAGTTTTATTTTTTAAGAGCCCCCCTGCCGATTAGTTTTAAAATTCTGGATGAAGAAGCTCTAAGTTTGCGTTGTTTATACAACGTAATATAAATACATTTTTTAATAACATCGAATAACTATGGCATGGCAGTTTCAATTTCCTTTTAAAAATTATTTCTTTCTTCTCTTTTTATAGAGGCGTATTTCTTTAGAATGGTAACTTGAATTTTATAAAAAATTTAATTATGTGTATGTATTAATACATTTCTAGGTATTTTTATCCCAATCTCTAGGGATTTCATCCAATTTAATTACGTTAATAAATATATCAATGTTGCTTTACTCGGCTTGAGAGGAAAACACAGCACTCCCATATTTGTTAATTCAATATCTTGACACAGCAAGCAAACCTATTGACGCTTATTGTTCGTCTGTACCTTACATGAGTCACCAGTAAAAATAAATTTAATATTTAGTTATCTCGTAAACCATTCTTTAATTACTAAGTTAAATTAATGACATCGTTACTGTTTTACCTAATTAAATATAAAACATATTTATAAATTGCATTTATCATTTATAAAAATAACCAATTTCTATATATACAGTGTGACCAGTAAAGTCCGCATCATATGGGATTTTTTTATTAATAACTTCGAAATTTGACTTTGGCATCAAGTTCTGCTTCGATCGAGATGAAAATTAAGCAAAAAATAGGAGTTACGTGATTCGCATTATCTGTCAAATTTAAATTTTATTATAATTATTTTAGAAATAATTCAAAAGTGGGGTATTTCTGAAAGTATCGAAAAAAAATATAGAATAAGTTTTTAAATGCAGTTTCTAGCCCACATGCAAAATTTGAGATGCATAAGGTAATTTTGATTTTTTACTCATATTTTGTAAATTGCACTACATTTGCAAAATAGGACTCAACGTAACCTACATAAAACTTCTAAGTTTTGACAATGCTTTATTTCAGATACATTTTTTAAAGTGGCGCCGCGCCATATTAAATGTGTGTTTTTCTCCAAAATCAAAATTGGGCTATTAAAATTTTTTCGCATGTGATGCAAAGTTTATTTGTTTTTGACCCTGTATAAGGTAACTTCATAAAATAAGTATTTTTGAAAACGTAGTTTGTGTCTGAAAGTAATACACCTTAATATTAAGACAGAAAGAACACAGTGTCATCACTAAAGTGTTCATTAAGTGGAAAATAAATTTTAGTGGTGGGTACAAAATCAATGTGGGCTAGAAACTGCATTTAAAAAAACTTTTTCTTCACTTTTGAATTATTTTTTGGAAAAAATTAAAATATGAAGTTACCTTATACAGGGTCAAAAACAAATAAACTTTGCATCAAATGCGACCAAATTTTAATAGCCCAATTTTGATTTTGTCGCAAAACACACATTTAATATTGCGCCACTTTAAAAAAAAAAAAAAAATCTGAAATAAAACATTGTCAAAACTAAGAAGTTTTATGTAGGTTACGTTGAGTCTTATTTTGCAAAAGTGGTGCAATTTACAAAATATGGGTAAAAAATCAAAATTATCTTATGCATCTAAAATTTTGCATGTGGACTAGAAACTGCATTTAAAAAAACTTTTTCTAATAACTTTTTTCGATACTTTCAGAAATAACCCCACTTTTGAATTATTTTTAAAATAATTATAATAAAATTTAAATTTGACAGATAATGCGAATCACATGACTACCATTTTTTTTGCTTAATTTTCATCTCGATCGAAGCACAACTTGATGCCAAAGTCCAATTTCGAATAAAGTTATTAATAAAAAAAAATCCCATATGATGCGGACTTTACTGGTCACACTGTTTTATATATATTGAATACAGTAGCGGATTTAGGGAGATGTTTACATAAACGATTTGGAAATAATAATATTAATTATTTTATACCGTTATAAAATATTTTCCCTTTATATAGGTACTTATATAGTATATATAGTGCAACTGAGGCGGCTGAAGGAGGGGGCCGGGCAAGGGGGGCGCATGCTTCTGTCTAATATTTCCGCATTGTTATTATATTTACACATTTTTTTATTGACATATCCCCTAACGCACTGCGCTTTGATTTTTTTTAGTTATTTTTGCTGATATGGGCTTTTCACAATTAAGGGGAATTAGTTGCCACGTAAATAATATCAGTAGATCCTCGTTATTATATTGGTGATTTTTAAGATTTCATAAAAAAGCTATAAAATTACTCCGCTACAGATCAGTATTTTTTCGGTCGAAAGTCACACAATCAGTAAACCCCAACTTCCCGTCTCCCAACATATTTCCGGATTGGCCTAGAGGAATTTATTGTTTAAAATACCATAAAATTACCAAGACTTAACCGTTATTTTTATATTTCATCACTATTCCATCTCTTTTTTCATTTCAAGGCAATTTTTTTTTATATTCTAATTACGATTGTCGCACAAAAAAATTAGCTATTTAAATCCTACTGTTTTTACCTAACAGAACCCAATTTAATGCTAATTTAGATGTTTTAAATGTATCTATAAAGAGAAAAACCATAGAAACGCCATAATAATGCGGTTTCCCACAAAATTATAATATTATTCTATAAAACATTAGAGGTCACAGTCCCAGGGTATAACAAAGAGAAAATAAGTAAATAAATTGCAACGTACAAGTGATTGCATCTCGACTTTCCATAAAACAATACACCGTAACTACATAAGAAGACACTTTGAATGACTCTTTTTAGGCCTCTAATTTAATCGGCAAAAAAATATGAGTTTAAAAACTTTAAAAAGTATACGATATTTTTAAAAATAACTCAATTATTTGATCTTTGACAGATGACAGAAATCATTTGACCCGTTTTGGAAAGATAATAAAAATCGAAGATAAGGACATGTAAGCCGTTTTGCTCTAAGACGTACAGTTAGATAGCTAGACGCTGTCAAAGTTCAAAAATGTCATTTTTCAAGAGTCAATATCTCGGAAACTATTAAGTATAGACTAATAATGCTTTTATTAAAAAATGTTCAGAATTTTATGCAGAATCCAAAAAAATGATATAAAATAGGGGTATCCATTTAAGATTTAGATCTTACCCCCCCCCCTCCCTCCTAGGGGCTTGAAGTAACAAGATTGACAATATACGCAAAAGATGTCCCCCTCGAAATAAAAATCGACGGGTCCGAGCGATTTTTCACATTTTCATTTTAAAGCTGGAAAATCGAGGTGGGAAGTTTTCAAATTAACACCCTGTATAACTTAATAGGCACTTTACACAATAGAACAAAAAGTGTATTTTCTTTCAACTTTATTGTCGACAACTTGTTTTTATCTATCGATAATCAGATACTAGATAATTATTATGGAGCAGGGGTACTAATCTATTTTAGTCAAACTTTTCTCATTTACAAAATGATACTATGAAATATCGTATATTGTTTTTATAGTGATAAAACTGATAAAAACCATGAATAATCATATAATATATTTATGACCAATTAAACTAATAAATTTTCATTTCCAAGAAGCTTTATACATATATATCGATAATTATTGTAATTAGCAACTAGGTTTTTTTAATTGCTGTTTGTTATCAGTAGATGCATTACAATAACAAAATTATTGGCATATGGTAATGGGTTATTTTTTACGCTGACAACTTTATTCCATGCCTACCAGAAATATTTCTACTAGAAACCAACGAGTTCTAAGAAGTTTATGGCAAAAGCTCCAAATATCGATGATGGTTTTATTAAAAAACAGTAAACCGGTTCGGAATGGCATCGTAATTATCAATGATTGTTTCTAATGACTTGTTTCAGACGATTTAGACAACAATTACGCATCTATGATTAACAAACTTGTCTCGGCATTGTATTTATTAATTTTTCATTGTAATTTACTATTATTCATGTAACCAGCAGGAATAATTATATTATTGTTATTGCATACAAATGTTGATTCATTGGAAGCTTTTCACTCAGACTCAATATGTTTTTTAATTGTAAGAAAAAAAATTCTTAAACCATGCATGGAGTTTTCAAGTTATACAGTGTGTCCGGGAAAATATGGGAAATCTCCCGGAAGCTAACCGTTTGCTGAATAAGATGCACTAAACAATAAATCATACATTTTTATTTTAAAAGCCCTTTTCAAAAAGGTGTCAAGAAATCGCGTCTTATTATGATTTTATGATAAAAAAAATGATTATATACAGGGTGTCCGGGAAAATGTGGGAAATCTCCCGGATATGAAAAAAACACGTGAAAAGAATACTATAAGTCCATATAAACTTCTTTCGTATCGGCCTCCTCTTCGGAGATATGGGCTCCCAAAGAGCTCCCATGGAATAAAGTTTTTGACACATAACTTCATATATTTATTTATATTTCAATTTTTTTTTTCATAATATGATGTATACCAGGTATGACCCTTCAAATTACTATCCCAGAAAGTGTTGCGAATTACTCACAGCTGCAGGGACGGACTAGCTGTGACACTAATGTGCCCATTTTTTTACGCCATGTATGATAAAAACTTTGGACAACGTTTTTTACATACCTTTAACTATTGACTAAAAATTAAGTACTCTTCATTCATGCCGCTAATCCTAACCGTTTTCGGAAAAACGTTATTTTTAACATATTTACATCATGTATATTTAGCGTATTTCAATAAAAGATACATCTTTGTTCCTGTAAATTATAAATGTTCACTTTTAACTGCTTAATATTAATACATGATCGCAATAAAATGACGTTTTTCCGAAAACAGTTAGGATTAGCGATATGAATGAAGGGTACTTAATTTTAAGTCAATAGTTGAAGGTATGTAAAAAACGTTGTCCAAAGTTTTTATCATACAGGGCGTAAAAAAATGGGCACATTAGTGTCACAGCTAGTCCGTCCCTGCAGCTATGAGTAATTCGCAACCTTTTCTGGGATAGTAATTTGAAGGGTCTTACCTGGTATAAATCATATGAAAAAAAAATTGAAATATACCTGTTGGTTTAATAATTATGTGTCAAAAACTTTATTCCATGGGTGCTCTTTGGGAGCCCATATCTCCGAAGAGGAGGCCGATACGAAAGAAGTTTATATGGACTTGTAGTATTCTTTTCACGTGGTTTTTCCACATTTTCCCGGACACCCTGTATATAAGTAATCATAAAAGATCATCATAAGACGCGATTTCATGAAACTTTTTTGAAAAGGACTTTTAAAATAAAAATGTATGATTTATTGTTTACTGCATCTTGTTCAGCAAACGATTAGCTTTACTCTAGTCTACTTGATTGAACATATCTACAATATCTACAATAACTACAATATCTACAATATCTACAATATCTACAATATCTACTATTAAACATATCTACAATATCTACTATTAAAATCTTATCAATTATAATTTTACCATGCATCAACGTGAGAATTTGCTAACTTGCTAACTTTCACTACTGGTTGCACTAGTAGTGAGTAGCATCGAGAAGAATAAAAAATTGTGGGCTCAAAATAGACCTAGCAGTTGCTTTAAAATATATTTTACTGATAAAATTTAAGGCAACATTTTATATTTGAGTAGTCAATGTCTTATGTTTCTAAACAACATGTAAAAACTGTATTTAAAAATCGTATAGTTTTCAAGATTCACTTTGTTCACCTCGATCTATCTGTCTTGTCCCCCCCTTGTGAACTTTTAAGTAACCAATAATGTATTTTATTTTAGGTTTTTGTCAGTAACTCTTTGGCAAATTTATACACCAAATTATCTATCGATAAAGACTGGCAGTTAAAATACACCGGGATTCCAGTCGTTATATTGGACTGCGGGGAATCCCGAGCTCGAGACAAGAGAAGAATTCAGATCGCTTTAGCTGAAAGAGGTAATTATTTTAAATTGAAATTTAAAAATTATATCAGTTTAATACAATATTTTTTTTTGACGTTACTTACTAAAGTGATTCCGGTATCTTCACCACATTCTACGCTATTGGATGTTCCCGAAAAGCGGCTATTTAAACTGTATTTTATTTGTCAAAAATTTTATATTTTAATGCCTCATATGGAAAGTAAGGGTTGCATTATTCATTATTCATTAAATATCGACGTTCGAAACCGAATTAACTGTCAAACTTTATTTTCCAGGTACATGCTTTATGCTTTGGTCCGACACAATAGACAACTTATCTTCGTACAAACTGGACGGTCCGTCGTTCCACACGATGAGATATTCCTGCGATCACACAATGGAAGTCGGATTCAGTTTCGACACAAAACCTGCGGCGGAAGCGATGTGGAATCACATTGAAAAGTTGGTCGCTTGTCCGGAAAATATATCTCTCAGTACTCCAGGTAAGTTGAAATCAAAGACTTGTAATAATTGTATTAGAAGTCGTTGGTTAAAATATACAATAAAAAGGTTGGTGTGATAGTAAGAGCATTATACTATGCATAATACAACTAGGATAATTATAACTTCTCATAAACTATTAAATCTATGTACCTTCGGGCCATAGACAATTGTCGGATAAATTAATGTTTCATTTCTCCTATCATTTGGCTTTTCCATCAAACACTAAGAACACAGTTTGAACTTTGATAATATTACCCCATTTAATTAAAAAAATGACTCATGAATGTGTATACAGAATATAGTAATTTACTATCTTTTTATCTGTGTTTGTTCGGGTTTGTTCGTTATATAAATGAATGTTTGATTGTAAGGATTTATTTATTTTGCATTAAAAATTCATATTTCGAATATTTATAGAATTAGAATATTATTTTTCAAACTGCAATGGTACTAATAAACAATTTATATAATCAAGAGGAATTGGGAAACTAAATATTTTCTTTTAAAAATATTTGTCATAAAAAGAAGTTAATGAAATAACTCATTGACATAATATTTATTATGTGATTAAGGTGGGTCAATCATTATCATAAGATCAACAACTTTAATATATAAAGAATTTTACAAATATTGAAAGAATGATAACAAATTTAAGTAGATATATGATTAATTTTAGTTTCCTTCAACACAAAAACATGCTATATTTAATCTATTGATTTAATAATGCCTCATAGAATATTATGTCAAGGAGTTAGGTATATTAAATAATATACCATTATTAAATGTTTTAAGGCTCTTATATTTTTAAATTCATATTGAAAATGTGATTACCCTTCAATAGGGCATACTATCTAATTTTGAAGAAAAGTTTTAAATGCAATAACAGTCCGTGGATAGAAAAAATAATGTTGTTCTTAAAGTAAGCAAGATTCACGTTAGGGAAACTTTAGTCTGCATAAGCAGCATAAAATATACGAAAACGCTATTACTTTCCATCAAAAGAACAAAAAAATATGTTTTAAATTAAACACTAAGGCAAAGTACAATATTGTACAATTTTAACATAAACAGTAAATAACAAATTTGACTAAAATTGTGTTTTTTTTAGGTAAAAAGAAAAGGAAGAAAGAAAAGAAAGAAAAACCGCAGCCTCTACCAGCCAAAAGCCATATTTCGCAGCCATGCTGTTTCCAGCATATCACCTCAGTGGACAAAGAAGATACAGAGCGATACTACTCCCTCAAAGAACTTCTACCCAGAACGTCGGAAGTTTTTAATCCGCGAATACGTCAAATTGACAGCTCCTAAAATAGTTATATAATAAGAAATAGATTTATAGGAAACTACACTTTTTGGTCATATTTTTAATTCTGCATTACCATTTTAGATTATGGTGTTGTGCATTGATGCTAATTTAAAAAGACTTTTAAAAATCTCTATGTTATTGCAGCAAACACTAGTGACGTATCCACCTCATTTTCTTATCAATATTTCATGTATTTTTCGTTTTCTTACAGTTTTAAGTAAAAGAAAATATTTGATAAAATAATAAAAGCAAAAAACGAAATAATATTCTTATGATTCTTATTTAAATTCGATATACATTTCTAAAAATTCAATACCACAATGAAACCAAAAAGATATATTTATCACAATATCGAATAAAAAAGGTGTAAATAACAATAAAATTATTTCTTGTTGAAGGTTTTTTTTACTTTATGTGTACTTGCTATATTATTCTATATTTAGTAAGCTTTAAGGTTAAAAATATGATCAATGTAGTATTATTGTACAAAACGACTGAAGAATAAAATATATTTTATGTAATAGATAAATAAAATGTATGGTTTTGTGTGGTTTTTCATTCTTATGCTCTTTTAAGCAAGGCATATTTTGTATGTAATACATCAATTCTTATTCGATTAAGAATAATGTACTCTACATAATTTATTCAGTTAAGTAAGTCAAAAGATAACGTTTCCTAAAATTAGGAATTAAATTTAGGTTTACTGTAGGTATCTTTACATCATTTTCTTGAAATTAAAGTTTAAAATATTAACACGTTGACTGCCGCACTTACCAAAAAAAAAATGTCCCGTGGGCCATCTTGTTTTACTACATAATATATATTATCATTTATTGAAAACATAGACTATAAATAGTGGGCTAACTGCATATATTTTACCCTAGGGCCATCCTAAAACACTTCCCATAAGCTTACTGTACGGCCTTTAGTTAAATAGTTTTCACGGGGCCTGAAAGATATGGTGGTCTTGGAATTATATTTAACTCACGCGGCTTGTATGGAATAAGGCCGTGTGAATTATATTTACTTCACATGGCAGTCAACGTATTAAGAAGCAGGTTGTTCATCCAAGTCCTATAAAATTGATCTTGGTTCATGTCATCAAACGAGGTATATTACCTACCAATAGAAGTGCTTTCTTAAGCTTTATTTAAAATGGTTCTTAGTACCCAATATTTAAATTATTTGTCCGACTTTAAAACATTTTATTTTTTTTTTTTTTTATTTTGAATCCCTAATTTACACATAAGTTATATAATTTAAAAGAAATGTTTTGCTTTTGATCTGTGATAATTGTTTATGTTTAAGTAAATTTATTTAGTATTATCTAGTATAAGACGTGTCTATAAACATTACAAATTGCTAAACATTATTTTTATAATGAATATTATCGATTATAAAAATTGTTATAAAACAATTTGATAATTAAAATATGCAAGCGTTAAGCGTAGCTAGAATAATATTTAAAACAATGTTTATAAATATTTTTAGTTTCTCTTTGTCATACGACAACAATATTATTTGTACAGGTTTTATTAGAGTGAATAAAATATTATATATAACAGCACAACTCTTTGATTTTTTAAGTAAATATGTGGAGAGCAAATGGGTCACTGAGCATTCGTTGAAAAAATAATAAATAAATCTTAATTACTCCACTATTTTTTTCATATAATATGGGCCCGGTCGCGATGAGAAAATAACCTCCAATCTAACTCATATATAGTATTTTTGTGATATTAAAAAAAGTTCTCCTCAATTAATGGGCAGGGGAGCAGCCAGCGCCAGCCGGGGAGGGGTGCAATCGGCTAAACCGTAAGGGGTGTCATTATTTAAAGTTGTGATGAGCAACGGCAGGGGTGGGTAATACCAGTATCCAGACCAGAGATATTTATGGTGGCCAAATTATATATTTATTTGCAAAAATGTGATTTTTTATGCCCCCCAGTGATTGCTGGTATTCCGGTGCCATCTATGTTTATTCTAAAAGCTTTTCTCATATAAATATGTTGTGTATAAAAGTAAGCGTTCTATGATAAATACAATTTAATGGTATCTTTTTCTTGTTCACGTTTTTCTTCTTTATTTTATTCAATTTAATTAGAAGATACCGTCAAGTGCCAATCACTTTAGTTCAAGCTACTTCCACTAGGTGTCGTGTGGTTATGGGATTTTAATAAAAAATATAATGTAAATATACCTGCTAATAAGTTAATGTATAATAAAAACAATGTATATAGGTAACTATAAAGTTTCGTTTCAATGAGATCTACAATACAGGGTCCTATGAATATTTGTATCGCTTATAGTTTTTAAGATATTGACTAAAATGTGGTTTTTATATTTTTGAAAAGATCTCGGAACTGATTGAAATCGGAAAAATTAAATAAAAGAGTTGTATTTTTAAAAATCTAGAATTATCAAAAGATTGAACTATTAGACCCATAACCAAAACATGTGCTCAAGCTCAATAATAAAATAAATACAATAATTATAGTCCGAGAGAGTCAGTATAAGTTCAACTAGACATAGACAGTGGACCAATGATCTCGCTACCACATCAATGCAGTGGAAACAAATGCTATAATGACATTATTGGTTCCTGGAGAGTAAACGAATCTTGCTGTAATCATGGGCTTTGTTACAACAACCTAATAACAGGCTCGTTTCTGATCGGTAATTTCCAGTCCCTCAACTAATATGACAAGGCGACAATGGATTGCTACGTTCAAAATTGAATTGACATGCTGGGCATTAAGTTAGCATTCAGAAATACATTTCTTGCCGGGTCAGAAACACACATATAGATAATATGATTCAAATAATAAGCCTAATGAATAAAAATGTAGCGATTGCTTTTTCTTATAAAATCGAAGTAATTTCTTGAAAGCCAATGAATAAAAACTAAAGTAATTATTGCTTTTGCGTCCAGCAATTGTTTAAAAGTGCAGGAATTGCTTTTAGTCAATGCTTTTTCTTAAAAAATAGAAGCAATTGCTATCCTTTGCTTAAAATGTGATGAATAAATTAAGGAATTACTTTTTCTAGTGTAGCGATCGCTTTCAACTTTTTAAGGTAGGTCGACACCTGCATCATTTGCTTGGTAGCAGTCAACTTTAGTTCTCCGCGGCATACACGTGCGTTGCTCTTAATTTGTGTCTTCAATTATGGCTGAATATATGAACGTCCGTAAAAGAAAAATCTACAGTGTACGTAAAAATTGCAGATATGATGATTTCAGAAAGTTGTATCGATTTGACAGCGAAAATGTTGGGTGGTTGTCAAATTATTTTTTGACTGATACTGGTAAAATGCGAGGGGGTGCACTGCTTTAAATAAGATTAAAGTCTTTCTGCAGAAATTGTCGGATTCGTGCTTTCAAAATTCTGTAGGTGAAGAACTCCGTATTCACCAAACTACTGTCTGTAAGACATACACTTCTTGAATGGATGCAGTTTTGGAGAAGGCCAATATTTTTATTAAATTTCCTACAAGTGCTGAAGCTGTTGTGGAAGCTAAACGGTTGTGGTCAGAGGGATTTATTTCTGTTCCTTCAATTTGTGAACGAATATCAATTGCTTGTCTTTAATTTCTTCATCACTACTATCACTTTCCTCATTTTCACTAAAACCTGCCATATCACAAATATAGGTTTCCTATTTTCCCCAAAAACGTAACAGATTACTATTGTACTAAATAAATAGACTAGCGTTGTTGCATTTACGTCAACTCTTTTGCAAATTAGGCACCAAACTGAACACGTCTGAACTTGTGTTAAATAAGCATTTGCTACAGAAATGTAAGAAAAACAGCAATTGCTTTAACATTTTATTCATATCCAGATCTAGTAATTGCTTTTACTTATAGCATTTGCTAGTCAAGCGATTGCTTTTACTAAAAAGTAATTGCTTCAAGTAATCGCTTAAATTTTATTCAATAGGCTTAATAATACTGCAACAGACCTTTTAAATTAAATGTGTAAATAAATAACATTTTTTGATGCCTGTTAAATAAACGTCTGTTTTTGAATTACAAACATTTATCAGATTTTTTGCGCCATTCTCGCGATTTCTTTGAAATGAAATATATTCCTCTGATAAACATCTGTCTGTGTATTTAATTATTAAAAAAGAATATATTTAATTAATAATTACTGTGGCAAATTTACAATATTTAATGATTTCCTAAATCAAAAAAACTGTTATTAATTAAGCTTTATCACTGATTTCGATCTACGCAGAATGGAAACTTAAGACTAGAAAAAGAATCTTATTAAGAGGCCCACATCAGAATTAGAAAGACATTTCAGTAAGTAGATGGTAAGTTTTAACCGACGACAATCCTGCAAGAAAATGAGAAAATGGTCATATTTCATTTTCCTGTTTTCACTTGCTATCGCTAGGAGTTGATCGTTATGAAATTTTTGATAAAGTATTTTTTTTACAAGAAAATCAATCAAAATTTATTGCTCTCGATTTCCACTTGTCCAATTTAAAAAAATTTTAAGCAAAAAATAATAGCTCCTGGGGGGGGGGGGAACTACCCCTATTACCCCCCTCCCCACCCACACCCCTCAACCCTCAAATACGCGCCTGGCTAGGAGGCAGACATTACCACGTTTTGCGGATTCTACACCAGCGTGGAGTATTGCAACTAACATTAGGTACTTACCTATACTGTTCCGACTGTAAAGTGAAATTGTTGATTGACTGCCAGCGAACAGTTTTTCTTGAAACCGACATTATGCGCCGCCAGAGCACTGGTAAACTACCAATAATTACAACTTAAGTTAGCTCAAATAAAGTGAGCGGTTTTAGATACTTCGGCAACACAGCATATTATTCTAGAGTCAAAATTGGTGTATATTTGTGTTTTATTATGAAACTCAAGTGGTGGAACTTTATATTTGACGTCTTGTCGGCGTGTAATGACAAAGGAGAATAAGATGTCGTCGTTGGTTGCAATTTCAGACATCCGAGCTCAGCCGATGTCAACACAAGGAAATCTAAGTATCTAAGATTTAGCTTTTTAATACATTAGTTACCAATTTTGCTAAGCACGAGAATCAAACATAAATAAGCTTCTAGATAACCCAACTAAAACACAAATAAAAGCATACACTGAAGAACAAACACTAGTGATGCATTCGCTTGCTATGATTAATAAAGCATATACTTATCACCAAAAATCAGTACTTACTGTAGTTCTCAAAAATTTAAATAGCTTCTAGTGTGATATGTTAACAATGCATATGATTATCTCTTATGCAACATGGTTTACTGAGATGGTAAAATGCGTCCATAGATTATAAAGTCCAATACTAATGACGGGTTGTGCCAAATAAGAATCTTCTATTGCTTTATCTGACATGCAAAGTTTTAAAAAACTTAAATACAATGTAAAAATAAATTGATTGAAACAGGTATTATTGGTACGATCAATAAAATTGAAATTAAGACAGGACAGCTAGAAGACTCCGAACAACGATGTGACCTGCGCAACAAATACGTTAAAACTAATACAACGGCGCGCGGTGATTGCCGATCGCAACGAACCCCCACCAACGTCTTGTGGATTATAAGTTCTAACGGATACAATTTGTTTTTGAGGACGCTATTCTACTTTCTTAATTGTAGAGAAAGCGCTTTACTGGGAAAAAAATGCGTCGCTTTAAGAAGATACATTTTATTATTTAATGTACGACAGTGCCATTATGACGTATTTAGCATTATCATTTAGATGTCATTATGACCTTCATAATAGCACTCAGTGCCATTATGAATTCATAATAACATCCAAATGTTAAGATACAAAAACAAAAAGAAAGTCGGTGCAAACTATTTATTTGTTATTATTAGGTACCTACTTAGAAAAACGGATTGCATTTATTTATTGTAAACATCCGAAGGGACACTTTCGGAATCAGAATCTCCCATATTTAAATTATTTTTGGCCATCACTTTGCATACAATAGAAAATTATACGGCAATAATGACGTTGTCAAAATCGAAATCTAAACAATCAAAAACGCGGTTACCATGATATTGACTAATATGGACACCTGAAAATTTTAAAAATTACGAAAACGTTATCTGATATCAATGAAATTAAGACGAATAAAATCTATTTGCACTGTCTTAGATTAAATTTTGAATAATACACGTTCGATATGAACTTTGCTAATGAAACTTGTGCAATGAAACCACTCGGCTAACGCCTCGTGGTTTAACGTTGCACACGTTTCATTATAGTGTTCATATCGAACTAGTATCATTAATAACAATAACTATAACGAAATTGCTGTATTAAAAATAGTTCATTCTTTAACTAGACTGTGCTGCTAAGGGAACTGATTACTAACAGTAAAAACACTGTTTTAGCAAATCTGGAATTGATACAATACTAAAGCGGTTTTGATACACTAGCTATTTATTTAATATGGGTTAATACAAAATAAGCTATCAATACAAACTATGTCTTAGCAAACCTATTGTATTAGATCATTTTCCTCAGTGTAGTGTTTACTTTGAACCAAAACGGGTGGTGTTGAAATAAAATCAATTTAAGGTGAGTAGGGGTAAATGTAATAATGGGGTAATTGTAATATTGCCTAATAAATAATAAAATAATAAGTTCAGATACTAGTGCCACCTAGTAGTGACTCAATTGGATAATTTTACTGGCAGCTGCTCATAAGTGAAATCTGTTTTACCGACCGTCAGCATGCGCCATGCATTCTTGCAGAATATGTCCAAACAGGTGGCCGTGCGGTTTACAGGGAAATAGTCCGTCAATAATAGCCAGGGCGTTTTTGCAAATAAGTCCTCAAAATATTTCTTTAATTTATTATTTAGTGTTTCCCTTTTATGTACAAAATGCAATTGGATATTTTAGCTATATTTTAACTATAATTTGGGTTATGTTCCATTTTCCCCAGGAATTTGTTACCTGGGGTAAATTTAACAAAATCACTGGGGCAATTGTATTATATATATTACATTTACCCCTTTGTTTTAAGTCTTTTACAATGGTTCGCTATTATATAAAAAAAACGTATTGTAGAGCCTAAATACAATCAAGAAAATTTAAAAACTTTTTTTTGTTCAAGAATTTTAAAATTCTTTTAGTTAATTTGTTCTTGCTTTGTTGCAGATTAAAGCCTGCTTTTTATATTTTATTTTTTCTAAATAAATTTGAAAGTTAGTATATAAAAGTCTGTAACTTTTTTATTTATGATCTGAAATAAGCGCTTGAAGCGGCAAAACAAGGCCAAAATACTAAAGTTTTACATTTACCCCGACCAATATCACCAAGTGATCTAATATAAACTTAACCTGCCACTATCACATTTACCCCAATTTACGGGGCAAATGCATTATAAGGACAGCGTTTTAAAAAAAAATACCATAGTTTTTTTTCTTATTGGATATTTAGAAAATTTATCTATCCCATACTGTTAGGAACTATATACCATGTACTGTCAATTTTTTGGGAATTTTATTAGGTACCTAAAAATGTATTCGATGCAAACCGTTTTTCAGGAACTATTAAAATTTTATATTACTTTTACCCCTACTTACCTTAACTCTAATTGAGATGATTTTTTTAACATATGAATCACTGTCCTGATCAGAAACTTACAGGACGTCTTAAAACTACCTTAAGTAAATATTTATCATTCAAAACTTTTTACGAAAATTCCGTAATTAATAAATTACTATTAAATTCACTTCGTTTTTAACCGTAAACTCCCTTTTCTCGATCAATTTAATACGTTATTCCGGTTTCCAGTAATTCGACTAAAAAAAAATTAAAAATGAACTTGTCAATCATTCTCATTCAAGTAGCATTTCTTGAAATTAATAGTTTAAATTGTATTGGACAGTTTTAGTGACAAGTTGGTATGTGGAAAAGTTTGCAATGAATACGGTATTTTATTCTAAATGGATTGAGGCGAAATGCAAAATTTATTAGAGCTTTTATTTAGATTTAACAGGCCAACGAAAACAGATAGATATATGCATATCATTCTCTTCTCGTCTCTCTAAACGTTCGTTCATAGTGGGAGCGTCGAGCGATGCGTCGCGTCCGCGTCGCGTCTCTAAAAAAAACCATCTCATTTATTTAAATACAAACGTTTATAGTAAGGGCGTTCACTCTGCGTCGCGTTCAAGCGTTCAAAGAGCGTTCCTAGAGTGTCCGCGTCGTAAACAATCCGGATTGTTTTTTTGGAGCGGCGCGCTATGCTATATGTGAAATTGAATTTGATGCATTTTTGTCCAAGTGGTTACCAACTTTTTCCAACAAATAATCAAAAGTGCGAATAGACATTCTTAAATAATTAAAAAATCGGTCTGGATACCGTCTTAGCTGTGGGTATAAATGATGATATTCCCCAAATTTGTGTCTCTATCTATTAATGGGTTGAATTCCAATTCGTCGCGTTCAAGCGTTCAGAGAGCGTTCCGAGAGCGTCCGCGTCGTAAACAATCCGGATTGTTTTTTTGGAGCGGCGCGCTAGGCTATATGTGAAATATATATATTTTTTACCAAATTTGATGCATTTTTTTCTAAGTGGTTACCTTACCAACTTTTTCCAACAAATAATCAAAAGTGCGAATAGACATTCTTAAATAATTAAAAAATCGGTCTGGATATCGTCTTAGCTGTGGGTATAAATGATGAAATTCCCCAAATTTGTGTCTCTCTCTGGGGTGAATTCCAATTCGCTTTCTTCTTAATCTTCTCAAATAATATGGAGTTTCTAGTAAAAGGAATAACCGAAGTGCTCTAGTTGGAGCCATTTTATGAACTAAATTAAAATATATAGCCGTCCAAAATGATGCACATACTGTGCGGGACACGACTCTCGACGCTCCTACTATGAATGTCCTGTCGCAACACAACGCAACATTTCACATCATTCATCATGCTCACATTTTGACGTTATTCGTTTTTTTTTGTAGACATTTGTCAAAGATATGACGACATCGATTTTTTTTTAAATGGAAACATACAGCTTGTGATAGATCATTTGAAAGCTAATATCTCGTACTGTATGCTCATAAATTTTGGCGCCATTCTGTCAAGGTAATTCAAAATGGCGACTGTTAAAAGTTTTAAGAGACACATAATAGCCGCGTTCGGCAATTACCCCAGACCGCTTGGATTGATCTAAATCGTTCGTTTATGACATCTAAATAGAGGGAAAATAAATCTCAACAGTTCGGCAATTAAAATCGGAGCGCTTCGAGGATAATCTTTTTGCTCGGAGTATTTAGACCGAGGAAAGCGATTAATCTCAGCTGAATTTGTGAGGTTAAGTTTGATGTTATATTTAGGTTTAAAATTTTGATTGAACAAAGCCTTTATTTTTCTGTGATTTGACTGAAACTAATATGCAGGAAGTGGAACTATATGATGTGGAAGAACAAAAAATTTCCAGGGTTTTCATCATCTTTATCGGTAAATATAATTTGATGTCCATGAAAATGAAATGAAATAATCACTACGTATTGTTCAATAGTCACATTTATCTGATTCATATTCATATCGTGAAGAAATTAAATAAAAATTTGTATAAACTATAAAAGAGGAGGTTAGGTTTATCTATGCCATAAAACAAACATAAATAAACACCCACGTTACCCACAAGTCCAATTCTGAGCCTCGTTCGTTTATTACCGATCGCTCCGTCTAATCTAGAGTTACGTGACTAAAAATCGCTCCGTATCCAGATTATAATACCGAACGCGCCTAATATACCGGCTGAAGCCATTTGGAATTCCGTCGACGGACTTTAACCTGACAGAATCGCGCCAAAATTTATGAGCATACTATAAGAGATATTAGCTTTCAAATGATGCATCACAAGCTGCATGTTTCCATCTAAAAAAAGATCGATGTCGTCATATCTTCCGGTTGTAAGAAATATAGTACTTCCGGTTTAACCGGAAGTTGACACTATTGGAAAGATAATAAAAATTGAAGATAGGGACGTGTAAGCCGTTTTGCTCTAAGACGTACAGTTAGAAAGCTAGACGCTGTCAAAATTCAAAAATCTCATTTTTCAGGAGTCAATATCTCGGAAACTGTTTAGTATAGACTAATAATGTCCAGAATTTTATGCAGAATCCAAAAAAATTATATAAAATAGGGGTATCCATTTAAGATTAAGATCTTACCCCCCCCCCCTCCCTCCTAGGGGCTTGGAGTAACAAGATTGACAATATACGCAAAATATGTCCCCCTCGAAATAAAAATCGACGGGTCCGAGCGATTTTCCACATTTTTATTTTAAAGCAGGAAAATCCGTGGTGGGGAGTTTTTAAATGAACACCCTGTATATGAATTTAATACCATGTGCGGCATACTACCAGTGGAGTAGGTAGTTGTTTTGTTTTAGGTTTGTACTCCTGAACTAAAGCTTGACATATTCTTATTTCTAAAAATATTAATTTAATTTTTAAAAGAAAAATATTGAATGCATGTCTTCTAAATCTATCAATAGCCAATCGTACTCATCAACAATTTAGGTTTTTAGGTAATTAGAAGAAAGAAATGTACATCCAAGAATAAATATTTTGCCCATTTCGAGGGTATAATTACTAGCGCATTTATGGGGAAGGAAAGAAACATAGTTGGCAGTGAAATTTACGAAAGTCAACTAGACGATTGACGGACGTGTTAATTACTTTTGGTTGGTTAGAATGCGATCGTACGTGACATATGGAAAAATGCGTTTGTTATTGCGTGCAGAAAAAATTGCAGGATGTAACGGAAGGATGAAAATTTTAGCACGCAGCACACTTTATCGTCGCAAAGTACGAGCACTTTATTTAAACCTCCACGGACAAATTATTTTGACCATTTCGTAATGGAAAGGGGCCAGTGTATACAGGGTGTTATTTAAGTATGTGGCCAAACTTCAAGGGGTGCTCCTTTAAGTGATTTTAAGAAAAAAAGTTCATATAAACATGGGTCCGAAAATGCATAGTTTTTACGATACAGGGTGTCAAACTGTTCGTAAATACCTCAATACCCTTTTATTCGATTTTGTTAAAATTTAGCAATTCTGTTTGTAATAACAAGAGGATAATTTAACCTTAATTAGATAAAAATTGTTAAGTCCAGTGGCGTCCCGGAAGACAGTCCAACTAATATTTTGACAAAAAAATTGCTCGCCAATGACTTTTTTAAAAGTATGTATTTTTTTCGAATTAAGCAACTACAGATACAACTATTTTATCTCCTGAGTTTTTTTGATATCTTTCTTTGTTTTCGAGAAAAAAAATAAAAACCACTTTATTGCATGTCCCCGGGAAAATAAGAGCTTGGTACCTATAGTTGTTACTTTTAAAACATTGCAGTAATAAATTATTACGTTATGCGATTATTTTATGTTAATTTTTTTAATCGAAAACAGATTTAATATGTGCGAAAAAATGCAAAAGAAGACTTTCGTGTAATTTTAATTGCTTGATAGTTTGGTAAGTAGTTTAAATTTTTTACTCTTATTGTCCCGGGGACATGCAATAAAGTGGTCTTTATTTTTTTCTCGAAAACAAAGCAAGATATCAAAAAAAAACTCAGAAGATAAAATAGTTGCATTTGTCGTTGCTTAATTCGATAAAAATACATAATTTTAAAAAAAGTCAGTGGCGCGCAATTTTTTTGTCAAAAATATTAGTTGGACTGTCTTCCGGGACGCCACTGGACAAATTTCAGCAAAATCGAAAAAAAGAGTATTGAGATATTTTCGAACATCCGATTTTTTTTTAAAGTTTGACACCCTGTATCGTAAAAACTATGCATTTTTTGGACCCATGTTTATATGAACTTTTCTTCTTAAAATCACTTAAAGAAGCACCCCTTGGAGTTTGGCCACATACTTTAATAACACCCTATATAAGCCCTTTCTCCGCAAATCTAATACTAATATGTATTTTACTGCAGTTGAAGCAAGTTGCCTGTAAATATGACAACTTAATATCTTGTGAATACGTCAAATATAATATGTTTTTAAAATTTGGAAAATCTTAAGCGGTTTTGTAGACAAAGTTTTTATAAGTTAAAAAAGCGGCGACACTTGGAATCAAACCCAGAGCGCAGTAAAAGCAATACCACATGAGCCAGCCTCAGTCTCTTTTATTTCCAGCACGAGTAATATAATTATTGGTTTTCCCGACGATGTATATTCCATAGAAAGTAATTTATTTTTTGCTCATTTCTAGAAAAATATTAAGTTTTGCAAATGTATAGATACGATTTGAAGATAAAAGAACGCCATATAAAGCAATTGGGAGTATTAGCGTCGCAACACGCTCTTGTCGCTAATATATTATAACGTATAATCTGTCTTTATATTCCTCTTCGTTTTTACATCTCGTAAGTGTGGCCTATTAGGCTCCTAGTGTGTTTAAATTGGTCATAATAAAATAAAATTACATATTATGCACTCTCACTACTCCATACTTAATGAAAATATAAAATACCTGGAAGTTTACCCCTACTTGGGCAAAATAAAAACATACAATTTTCGGTACTATAGGTTAGGTTAGAGTGGCAGACCTCTGGCATTGTCCAAACAGTCACACGTAGTCCTATAAGGACCGTTGTGGTACCACACATGTTCCGCGGAACCTATTTGCATCAGCTTCCTAATGGTTAACGCGATCGTAGATCGTAAAATAATCTTGACAGCTCATTCAAACCAGCTGACGTTCAGCGTGTCTACCGAACAGGCAATGTCCGGTGATTGTGGCAGTGATGTTTCTTAGGTCCTTCCGACTGTACTGTAATAGCGCTGCGGTTTTCCTGCCGTCAAGTAGGGGCACAATTGTCTGGAGATGCTACAAGTTGTCAGCGCTATCCGACCTATTTGACTGAGTGACCCATTGGTCTAGCCACAATATTCTTTGCTATAGTTCGACAGACATGCTTGCGCCCTCCTTAGCGAGCGCATCAGCAGACTCGTTGCCATAATATATTGCTGTGTCCAGGAACCCAACACAAGGTGCTTCGATGTTGAGCACCAAGTATGCAGAGATTGTTGCGACAGCGCCTTACTAATTTTGACTTAGTACTGCTTGAGCAAATTGCCTTTATGGCGGCTTGATGGTCTATATAGATAGCTATAGACGCAGCTCCTCTCAAGCCAGGGTGATCCTGCATAATTGACTGCTTTATCCACTGCAAAAATTTCTGCCTGGAAAAAGCTGCAGTAGTCAGAGAGTCTATACGACCTCTGTATTCGTTACTATAGTCATTGTTTATATTTATATTTCAAACCGAGTCGATAAGTAATCAGTTCAAAGAAACACAAACACAATTCATTTAAAAACACAAAAACTAGAAATCAGTACATACTAAACACCCACAATCTACAATAATAAAGGAACTGTAAAAACAAAAATGGCGACGAGCCGGTTCTGGAGTATATTTAGATGATGTCGCTAATTGATCTCAACCAAATTGTTAATTGCCTTGATCAAATTCCAAATTGTTTTATCATGAGACAAATTTTGATTATATCGATGTATTTTTTATTGATATTATAATGGACGTTTTCTGTTAAGTGTAAAGCCGGACGGTTCTACATGCAGATTTTTTGTCTGAAACTATTTACCGAGCTCTGTGTTGTGTAACAAAACATTTACATTCTTTATCCATTAAACCGATCACTATCCTATTGCATTATTTTAATTAGTGTCTATAGATTCAATGCATGTCTATCAAATATAGGTAACTTTACTTTCTATAGAATTAGTAATTCCTATCATGGAAGCAATGTATGCTTCATCGGTAAAAGTAAATCCTATTAGTCGTATTTGACTTAGTTAATAAAATTATTTTCGGCAAGAATTTGATGTTGTAAGAAAAAAATATATTACCAACATTAAAATATCGAAAAACTAGTTGTTAATCCAGGCTATCTATCTATATTATATAAAGGCGAAGCTAACAAATACAACTGTGTTTTTTTTGGAAAAGAAAACGGACCTCCTGATACGGTGGGAAGTTCAATTTTCCACATATCTCGATAATGCTACCAATGTAGCCGAGCGAAGTTATAAAATTTAGAAAATGCAATATATCTTTTGACAAAATGGGGATGAAATATGCAAGGGATGGTCGGCAGCACGGGAACCGTCTCGAGTTGACATTTCTGTCACAGACCTACAGATAGACAGATGGTTAAGCAAAATGTTGATTTAGTTATTGTTATAACTAACTATAACAATTTTTAATTTATATTGATTAGGTTGCTCTTAAAAGTATTTTTACTTTTCCTTCTATTTCTTCACAATCTGAGAAATATATAATTAAATCATAATTACTTATTATAAATTATAAGTTACTATATTCAAGAAGTATATCACTTTCTTCGATAATACAATCCCGGATTGTACGATGTACGTACACTATGAGAATTTCTTCATTGAAGAATGAAGAATGAAGAAGAAAAGTGCAAGGTTAACGCCAAAGAGAGAAAAAGAAAATAAAACAATGCTTGGTGGGGAGTAGGATGGGTAAAGCAGAAGACTAAACTTTGTTTTAGTTCTTTCACGTGGTCAGCGAAGAAATGAAGAAATGAAATAAAATTATTAGTCGCAATCGCGTTGACAAAAGCGGTTGAAATGTATTGATTTTATTAATAAACAATTAATACAAAAAATTCTTTATTTAAAAAAATTATTAGAAATTTTAACAAAAAACTGTACTAAGTTTAGTGTTGTTGAATAAGATCGATAATGAGTGATTAAAAAATACTTGTTTTGAAAAAAAATTGAAAAATGTGTGTAGTTATCTGTTTTAAAACTGACAGTAGTTAAAAGAAAAACTAGAGTAACGAATTAGAAAAAAGATAGGACCCAACATTAACGTAAGTATGACCATAATAATTCAGATCAAATAATGTTTTTTGAAAATACTCATTTAAGAATATTAGAAGCACTATGGAAATAAAACTAGAATTTTTGATGTCTATAAGTCTTAAGGCTAGAAATTCAATTTTATTTTGAAAGTATTTTTTTGGGGAGATGAGAGAAAGAGAGTGAACCGATTTTTGTTGTACTGCCCGTACGGAGCAAATCTGTAGAGGAGAATAGATATATTGCGTCTCTGGTTAAAATTTTGGACCAAATGATAGATATTTTTATTGGTTTGGGAAAATTGCTCCCATCTTCCTACCCTGTTTTGTTGTAAATTTCTCAAATAATGTAATAGTACCATGATAACAATAACATTCTACAGCTGACCATTACAGTAAATGCAAAAATATAGTAATAAATAACAAAGTAAAATTTTTATAGTTATTTTTCATTAACCTACAATAATACAATGACTTTTCTACGTTCTATGTTTATGGGTTTGTTAATTATTTTTCTTTTTTATTATTTAACAATAAACTGTTTTATATACTTTTTACTTTCCGCGCATAGGAAAGTATTGTTAACGCGATAAAATATCTTTATATCTATGGGATATTATTAGTGGTCGATGTTATTGTGTCCCTAGGTCACGAAAAACATTTTTATCATTTTCGTTAAGTTTTTCTGGCCTTTTCGGGTACGTCCAGACCCCCTGCACCCCCAAATACTTTGTAGATTAGGCTTTAGTTCGGGCCCTCTAACTTTTCATTGTACTCTGTAAAGTACCAATAAATTAAAATGGAAATCCTTTTAAATTATCTATTTGAAAATGAGGGTTTAAGAAGCTAAGGGGTTAAAGTAGTATTATAAAAAACTGCAAGGTATTTCAGGTAATAGTAAAACTAACTACAATTATTTTTGATAGAATCTATTGTGACAAAAGGACCCATTTTAGAAGAGGAGAGTTCAAATATGCACATTAAAGTTTTTGTTTAATTAAGTTACATATTTATTCTAGATAATCTTAGTAAATAGACATGTTATCCGTTGGCAACTTCCTTTAACCAATTCCGCTTTACCTTTATTTGATTCCTGGTTCTAAATATCATTTCTTAGACAAAAACATTTGAAAAAATATACCCAGTGGTAAATGACCATTGGGAAAACTCCTTTAAATTTTGTTTACCTGAAATATTGGCTTTCCTATTAATTTTACAGCAAAATTCAATTAGACTTTTTTGAAGGTACCGTAGAATGGGGTAATATGAAACACATTTTTAACAAAAATGATTATAACTTTCTTAAGAATTATCCAATAATTTTGGAAATAACGTCTGGATGCGGGTTGACTAGAGCAATCATATCCATAACTAAAAAAAAATTTAGTCAACCCACTTCCGAAAAAAAAATATTTTTTTAGGTGCTTCGTTTAACCCCATTCTCGAGGTTATACGAAACACTAGCATTTTTCTGTAGTAAACGTAACAATATCTGAATTTTTATTTCTTATTAGACTCTATTGGGGTTTTATGAAACATATTATACCATCCTTGTACGTAGAATATTTTATATGCTTTGAGCTCTATTAATAGTTGTCGATCGATTTGTGGGGGAAAAACGAGGGGAAAAATAAGGGTTAAGAACGTTTTAAACTTATTTTAATGAAAAAGAAAATCGGAATAAACAATGGACATTTTCTTAAACGTAGAATTACAAAACTCTGCTTACCCAACTTTCTTTTATATTTTCTAGGCATGTTTCATATTACCTCTAAAAAAGACGATTTTTGTTATTTTCAACCTCAACAAAAATTGCTATAATTTAAACTAATTTTGTTTACATAAGATGTTTGTTGAGGTTATGAACTCATCTTTTTTTCATTAGAGTCTATTTGAAACTATAATAATAAACTCTGTATTGATGATACTCTATGGGATTCACAAAAAGTCATATTTTAATCAGATTTTTTAAATAAATTTAAAGTGTTTGTAAGGTACTTACCACAAACCAATTAATCGTAAATAGCACAGGTAGTTATCTGTCTAAACAGCAAAATTTTTTTGACAATATCAGATGTCAATTTTTGCGCCTAATTTGAAATAGGTACGTTTGTTTTATATAACCCCGGGTGTTTCATAATCCCCCATTCTACGGCACTTGTAAGATGAACTCGCACACCAAATTATATATTTATAAAAACTGTTTGTAAATTTATATAAATTTAATACTGCTGTGATTCACCCCTCAATGAAACCGTGATAATATCATTATGATATTATAGTCAAATGTTACTAGACGTTTCATTTTTTGTTTGTTTCAATATGGCGCACAGTATTCAAGAAAAAATAATGATTGTATGAATTTAAAAAACACAATAGTGAGAACTTTATTTATTTCAGCATTTGAAGACGAATAAAAAAACCACACGTATTTAAGTACCTCTTGTCATAATTTTTATTTGTTCTTGAATTCTGTAAAACACGTTGAAAGTAATAAAATTGAAGGGTCTAGTAATATTTGTCATCCTAATAATTATATTACCTACTGGTGGTTTTATTTAGGTTTCAGGTATTGATCAGAGCCGTATTTAATTATAATATTAATAACTTGTAATTGGCTTATTAGAAAATAATGCAATTTGGTGTGCCAGTCCCTCATACAACGACCTGCAAAAAAGTCTCATACAAATTTGTTGTAAATTAATAGGGGAACCGATATTTGAGGGTAGCAAAATTTACATGGGATTTCCCATGGCCCGTCTGGCGTTGTGCCCCCCGGTATATAAAAAGCCATGTTTGTCCAAAAATGCCCTCCCGCTTCTTTAAGTATCGAAAAAGTTATTAGAAAAAGTTTTTTTACTGCAGTATCTAGCCCACATGCAAAAATTTAAATAGCTGCATAAGATAATATTGATTTTTTACCCATATTTTGTAAATTGCACCACTTTTGCAAAATAAGACTCAACGCAACCTACATAAAACTTCTTAGTTTTGACAATGCTTTGTTTCAGATACATTTTATTTAAAGTGCGCCATATTAAGTGTGTGTTTTTCAACAAAATCAAAATTGGGCTATTAAAATTTGGTCGCATATGATGCAAAGTTTATCTGTTTTTGACCCTGCATAAGGTAACTTCATAAAATAAGTATTTTTGAAAACGTAGTTTGTGTCTGAAAGTAATACACCTTAATTTTAAGACAAAAAAGAACACAGTGGCATCAGTAAAGTGTTCATTAAGTGGAAAATAAATTTTAGTGGTGGGTAAAAAATCAAAATTATCTTTGCAGCTGATATTTTGTACGTTGGCTAGAAATTGCATTTAAAAAACTTTTTCTAATAACTTTTTTCGATATTTTTAGAAATAACCCCACTTTTAAATTGTTTTTTGGAAAAAATTAAAATTTGACAGATAATGCGAATCACGTGACTACTATTTTTTTGCTTAATTTTCATCTCGAAAACTTGATGCCAAAGTCAAATTTCGAATAAAGCTATTAATAAAAAAAAATCCCATATTATGCGGACTTTACTGGTCACACTGTAGAAACAATTAATAATTTTGTCAAAGTTTCTTGACACGGTGGTGTCAATAATTTTTAACTATCCGGCATGTACGCAATTAAATGGTTGAAATGTCCACACCCTCCCTATTTTTCCCTACAATATCTCCTGTTCCATCGCTGCGGCCGATTTAGGCAAACAAACGTTCTAATGACTAATTTTTCCAAAAAAAAAAAATTAAACAGTAAATCTCAACGGCACACCTTGTTTGACGGCAAAGCTATTTATTTTATCGAAGAGACATAAATGATATTAAAATTAGCCAAAATTACACGGACAGTAAAATAAAAGTCATGTATTAAAAAGAGACAATTTGATTGATCCGCTTAAAGTCCGTTTATTGAAGGATAATTTATTTGAATATTTCTCTAACATCGTCGGGCTTCTTATGTAAGGGCGTAACTAAAAAAAAATCGAAAATTGATGCCCCATAATGTGCTTATAGAAACTTAACCTTTAACCTCGCCAAGTGGCGTATCTCAATCTATGAGGGTATAGCAGATATCAACTGAAAAAAATGGGCTTATCTAAAATTATAACAAATTAGGATCTCACTTAAAGGCCTAACTCAAGTTACGCCCATATGGGTTCTTCGAGGTTAGTACTTCGGTGTCGGGCTCTTTCGAAAATATGACATTACACTCATGCAGTGTTTACAGAGAACACGCTTTTCTGCAAAATTATCGATAATCTAAAGTGCACTTTATGCTCTTACCCCCGATTAAAAAAAAACTAAAATCGTTATTATCGATTAGGGGACAGTGTCTTAAGCGGGAACAGAGGGTAATGCGATTTAATTTTTATTAACAATATATGTATAGAGCTATTTTACAATGACAAGCCAATTTTCCTTAGCATACATTTTTTATTGTAGAAAAAAGAAAAGCACAAAATCTTTCTCCACATTTTTATTAGAATAACTAGGCGAACCTAGAATGATTCATAATAAATTGAGTCGACATGTTTCGAGTGTAGAAATACTCATCATCAGGAAAACAAAGTGAAAGGTACAATGCTGATGTTGTTAGCAATGAAGCTTGTGGTGTACAAAAGGTGTAAAATTGAATAGTTAAAAGACCGACAATCAAGACTTCAGCATACTGAAGAGTCAAGGGTTAAGGTACTGACCTGGGAAGAAAAATTAGGAGAACTACCCAGGACAGTACCTTTGCACTAACCCTTGACTTTTCAGTATGCTGAAGTCTTGATTATCGGTCTTTTGACTATTCAATTTTTACACCTCTTGTACACCATTGAAAGCTCCATTACGGCTCAATCCCACGATTATTTTCTCTATTGCTAACAACATCAGCATGGTACCTTTCACTTTGTTTTCCTGATGATGAGTGTTTCTACACTCGAAACATGTAGTTTTGAATTATTCTAGGTTCGCCTAGTTATTCTAATAAAAATTGTGGAGAAAGTCTTTGTGCTTTTCTTTTTTCTATATCATTTAACTTCACTTTAAGTATGTACTACTTCTTCAACATTTTTTATTGTTGTAGCTTACAAAAGAATTTCATTTAAGTTTAAAATGTTTCAAAATATAGATAATTAGGAAAATTTATTGGAGAAGCCGACAAAGGCAATGAAAAAGATACATCAATTTCTAGAAAAACGACAAATTTTACTGTAAACTTCAAATAAATAATTTTTTAATCTATAATATATAAATACTATATACCGGGTGGGCATCAGGCTTCTTGGCAAAACTGTCGGAAAACATCACTCCGCAGTACCGAGCAAATTACATAAGTAGTATAATCAGTACAAATATCAAGAACATCGGGAATTGAGAGTAGGTGATGGAATACAAAGAACATACTTTCGTTTTGGAGATATGAAAACGATAGGGGCTTATCACCCATCACCCAATGTTTGTTTTACCGACTAATGCACCTTCAAAGTAAACAATAAACCAACTGTTTAAAATTGCAGATATTAGAGTAAAACAATGAACACAGCTTTGTACAAATAAGGACTTGATACCCTTAAATAGGTATTTTTTTTTAAGAAGATTTTTTTTAGTGTCTATATTAAATACAGGGTTCCCCATTTAAAACAAAACAGGCTAAATATCTGGTTCCGCGTTAATTTAAAAAAAACGCTCGGACCCGTCGATTTTTATTTCGAGGGGGACATCTTTTGCGTATATTGTCAATCTTGTTACTTCAAGCCCCTAGGAGGGAGGGGGGTAAGATCTAAATCCTAAATGGATACCCCTATTGTATATAATTTTTTTGGATTCTGCATAAAATTCTGAACATTTTTTAATAAAAGCATTATTAGTCTATACTAAACAGTTTCCGAGATATTGACTCTTGAAAAATGAGATTTTTGAAATTTGACAGCGTCTAGCTTTCTAACTGTACGTCTTTAGAGTAAAACGGCTTACATATCCCTATCTTCGATTTTTATTATCTTTCCAATAGTGTCAACTTCCGGTTAAATCGGTTGTAAGAAATATTGTATTTCCGGTTTAACCGGAAGTTTACACTATTGGAAAGATTGGAGCGATTTTCATTTTAAAGCAGGAAAATCGTTTTTTTTTTAATTAACGTGGAACCAGATATTTAGACTGTTTCGTTTTAAATGGGGACCCTGTATATAACAAAAAAATGTTTATTACGATGATATATTTTCGCTTAATACATTCGTAGGATCGCTAAAAGAAAAACGATTCCATAATATCATTGTCTAACTAAGACATAAATATGTATATTACGTACCTGTTCGCCATAGTTCAATACTTAAATATTTGGCTTACCCTGTAGTATATATCTTTTACAGTGATATGTTAATTTTTTGCTATACGGGATCCCAGACCGGCTAGTGCTAGACAAAGGTTCACCACGGGTGGTAAAACATTATAAATTGGCAAAGACTCGTTTAATGGTCGTTTACAAGTAAGGCACTATTCCGTTAACAATGTTTTCTGTTATTTCGTTGTTTGTTTAACTAACATTAATAAATTATTATAATTTGAACATCAAATGTGCGCCGACGAATATCTATGGATTAGTTAAGGTTGAGTTTTACAAATACGGTTTTATTTAAAGGTTTAAGCTGATTTTAAGAATAGCCCGATTAGGCATACTAATTTAATTATTATTTATTCAGTTATTTAATTATTAGTTAAGGAGCCCCTCTCTATAACGAATGGAAAATGATTATTCTTATTTTCATTACTTTAGGCTTAAACACACATTATGTGTTAAGTACCAACTATTAAAACAGCAAACAATTCGAATTTATTTTATAATCCTAGGTAGACTGATTAGACCAGGGTCGATAATTTTTGAAACCAAAGAAAATAATAGTAGGATGAAACCCATTGGAAAAGGAAGAGAATAGAACAAAAATGAAAGGAAAAATAAATTACGGGCGACCCGAGGTCGGGAAAGGTGGGAGGGGGGGGGGGGGGGTTTAAGGGTAGAAAACGATTTATCTCGATTTCCGGTAAAACTACAAGTCCTGTGGAAAAACGTTAAATCGCAAAGTTGTAGGTAATAAAAAGATCTACAACTTTTGTATATGCACTTTTTTCACATAACCTCAAAATTTATGTGAAAAATTCAAATAACCAAGTTTGGTTCTTTATTTTTATCTTTTACAAAAATTTTTTTTTATCCACGAAATTTGGTGAAAACTTACCTTTTTATGTTCTAAACACACTGTAATTTTTTTGATTTAAAATATTTATTTTTTCACATTATTTTGACTTAATATCGAAAAAGCACCATAATTTTCAAACGAAAATTCTCACGTCAAAATATCTGCTTTTTTAAAAAGTCAGTGGGCTTTTTGTTCGTTGAAAACTCTACTTTCTGATGGTGTTTAAAAGAATATACATTACTATGGTAAATGTTCTCAAAAAAATGCAAAGAAATGAAAAAAACTTTTTCGAGTAATTAAAGTATACATTTTAATAAATAGCTCAAAATTGTACATATTGATCTAAAAAAAAATTTCGGATTCGAGTTTTTTTCGGTTTTTTGCATTTTTTTGAGAACATTTACCATAGTAATGTATATTTTTTTTAACATCATCAGAAAGTAGAGATTTCAACGAACAAAAAGCCCACCGACTTTTTTAAAAAAGCAGATATTTTGACGTGACAATTTTCGATTGAAAATTAGGGTGTTTTTTCGATATTAAATCAAAATAAGGTTAAAAAATAAATATTTTAAATCAAAAAAATTACAGTGTGTTTAGGACATAGAAAGGTAACTTTTCACCAAATTTTGTGGATAAAAAAAAAATTTTGTAAAAGATAAAAATAAAAAACCAAAAACTTGGTTATTTGAAATTTTCACATACATTTTGAGGTTATATGAAAAAAGTGTAAATACAAAAGTTGTAGATCTTTTTATTACCTACAACTTTGCCATTTAACGTTTTTTCATAGGACGTGTAGTTTAACCGGAAATCGAGATAAATCGTTTTCTACCATTAAACCCCCCCCCCCCTCCACCCCTTCCCGAACTCGGATCGCCCGTAATTAATTTTTCCTTTCATTTTTGTTCTATTCTCTTCCTTTTCCAATGGGTTTCATCCTACTATTATTTTTTTTCACTTTTTACCATTTTCAAAGGCTTCAGCACTGGTCTAGATAGACATAACATAGGTATTTATTAAGTCATTATACGTAATATTCCAGCAAACATGATGCAAAAACAAAATAGTAAACAACCACTTATAATGTTGCTTATAATGTATGGTAGCAGTGATCGAGCCTCATAGAATCCAAAAGACAGAAAACGGTAAAACACAGAAACACTCAACAATCGTCGAGATTTTTTTTTTGAAAAATCGTTTATAATTTCGTCGATATTTAATGTTTTAACAAACTCGTGTTCTATACTGATGATAAATCCGAAAAGCGTTGTTGTCCCATGGTGTTACGTAAATGGGTTTTTACTATTTTAAGTTTGGAAAAAGATCGTTCCGCTGATGCCACACTAACTGGTAAAGTTAGAAATAACATCACTGCACTAGATATATCTGGAAAAATTGAAAAACACACTGATTTTCTATTAATAAACAATCCGTAAGTTCATACACTGTTTTAAATTTTGAAATACTATTTTCAAGTCCCTTTCTGAGGCTTAAAATTTGACTAGAAAAGTCAATGGACAAGTCTTTATGGTATACCGTTTGTAAATACCGCGAAATACCTATGAAAAGCAAGGCTGCCCTCCCCCCCCCAGCACTGAGGTGTTTAAATTATACAAATATTAAATATCCCAAAGCAAAGCTTTAATCATGTCTTATTTGTTTATAGACTTGCTCTATTTTTTTATTATTCCAGCCTTTAATATAAATAATGGTCACATAATATATTTAATTTGTAAATTTTTTTAATCCCGCACGGATAAGTACCAACGCTTGTTGGAACCACCGAGAACCACCCATTACGTAGTTTTGACCGTGAGAACCGAACCAGCCGCGTGGGCGGACGGCCGAGTGGGTGTCCATAAATTGGCACCGATGCTGCTATCACATGACCATCTGTCACTGTGTTTGATTTGTCAATTGTGGATTTTTTATATAATTTATTTATTTTTGTGGAAAATTTATGAACTTAATAACTTAAATTAATGTTCAGCATCGAGTACAAATTAGAAAAAGGTGATAAAGTATTATCCCCTCCCCCCCTTTCCATTCCACGGTACCTAAACAAAACTTATTACATAATATGTGTACATAATAGTAAATTTAAAAATCGATTTAAAAAAAATGGAAAACAATGGAAAAATCGAAATATATATAGAATCGAAGAGAATTGGTTAATTAAATTCATCAATAACAAACATTTCAGAATGAAAATACATTGACCATTGACTTAATAATATATTAGTTTAATTCAAATATTAAAAATTTTAAACTAAAACTATAAGTAAAGGGTTTTCCAATAAGAACGATATGATTTTGAAACGATATGGTAACCATGGTAATAAAGGTATACCTGTCACCAGTTGTCAGTTATTGTCAGTAAACTATAACAATTTATTATGGCTAAATACGCGCTTCAAGAACGTTTGGTTATTATCCAAAAATAGACGATCTTTTGTGAACACTAATGGCGCACTACGCGAAAACTTTGGTGTAAATAATCGTCCTCCTTTGCTTGCCATTCGTCGCATCGTTGAGAAATTTGAAAATAATTTTACTCTTCACTATGTAAAAACACCAAGAAGACATCGAAATGCAAGAACTGTTGAGAATATTGCTGCTGTAAGAGCTAGTGTTACAGTGGATCCAAATTTATCAATTCCTCGTCGTGCTCAAGAGTTAAGGATTAAAAAAACGACAACTTGGCGTATTTTGAAAGACTACTTGAATTTACACCCGTATAAGATTGTTTTGACCCAAGAACTTAAGCCACTGGACCATCGTCGGCGCAGAGAATTTTCTGCTTGGAGTTTAGAACAACTTGAAAGGGATCCTAATTTTGCCAAAAAAAATATCTTTTCAGATGACGCTCATTTTTGGATAAGTGGATACGTTAACAAGCAAAATTGCCGTTTTTGATGTGAAAACAATCCACAACAGCCTTATGAGAAGACTTTGTATTCGCTAAAGGTAACTGTATGGTGTGGTTTATAGTATGGTGGCATCATCGGACCATTTTTTTTTCCAAAATGAGGCAGGAGATGCAGTTACAGTGAATGGTGATCGATATCGACAGATGTTAAGAAATTTTTTGTGGCCAAATTTAGATGCACTTGATTTGGAGGATATGTGGTTCCAGCAAGACGGTGCCACATGTCACACTGCTCATGAAACTATCGATATACTGCAAGAAAAGTTTGACGAAAGGATAATTTCAAGAAATGCTACTGTTCAGTGGCCTCCAAGAAGCTGTGATTTAACTCCTTTAGATTACTTCTTGTGGGGCTATTTAAAATCTAAGGTTTATGAAAACATACCACAAACACTTGATGCATTAAGGTTGAACATTGAACCCTGCATTCGTCAGATCACGCCCGATTTATTGCATAAAGTCATCGAAAATTGGGTTCGTCGAATTCGCTCGTGTACACGAAGTCGCGGAGGACATTTAAACGATGTGTTATTCAAAACATAAATGTTATCGACTATACTTTAAGATAATATAAAACGTTTTGTTGTATCTGAAATTATTTTAATTTTATTTCATTTTGAAATCATATCGTTCTTATTGGAAAACCCTTTATAAGAAATAATTAACAAAAGAACGGTTCTCGGATCCTCTTAATACAAAAAATTTAAAATAATCCTCTAGAAACAGACAATAAAAAATTTCAAAGCTTACATCGCGAAAACATAACGTGGTCAGTGTTAGAAATAATTGTAAAGTTGTTAAAATTTGATGGGCGTACGTTGCCGCCGGCCTATATTGCGTCGGTCACGATTCCATATATATATAGCTCGGCCCACGCAGTCGTGCGCGTACGAGTACATAAATCTGGTGAGCGGGGAGGATATCAGGTGATTCGCATTATTTTTGGCGAAATAAATTACTTACATGAAACAGGAAAGTAAGAAATTGTAAAATGTGTGAATGTTCCATGATTTGGACACACTGTATAAAAGATTTAAATTTCACTTGGAAACATATTCTTTTGCTAATAATATTTTAAGTATTTAAATGTGTCGTTCTAATGGCTATAAAAATCAATAAAATTTCTATAACCTGTAAAATGCATATTGTAAAAAACCAGGTGTTCCTCAGAGAAGAATAATAAATTACTTACAATATAGCCACTAGCCATAAATTATTTATTTAAATAGAGAATATTAAGGCGTGTGCAGAAAAAAGTTATAAAATTTATATGAAAAGATTTTAATAAAAAAAAAATTTGGTGGAAAATAATTATTGCTATACTTGTATTGATTCTTTTTTGATTTTAAGTGATACTTTCGGCACGGGTTGAAGAAAAAATACTTAACGTACCCATGACTAATTATTTTCTACTTTATTTTAGGACATGAGACAGAAAAGCAGATGGAAGTACCTATGGTTCCTGCCCTTTATATTTCATGTAGTTAATTCCACAACGTTAAATGGTAATATAATACATTCAAGAAATGGTAATTTCAATTTCATAACAAAATTATAAAACATGTAAAAAGTATTTCAACGTTTAATTCTGAACAACAATTATTATTATTCGAGTATACTAAAATCCGTTCTTCGTAACTATATTTTAACAATTATTATTGTTTATTTGTTTCAGTTCAAAAATCCCTGTTCTCCCCACGGATGGACTACAACCAATGGAAACCCTTAGGACGAGGCGACCCCCTTAAAAACGATCCAACTTTTGATTACGTCCCCCCACTTCTGGATCACGTACATTATTGGATGGATCCTGAGCCGCGCTCGCAATCCAATCCAAACGCAGAAAATGGACAAAAAACCGAAATTCTTTTACTAGGGGTTTCTTCTAAGAAACCTGCCACAAACACAGGACATGGTCATCTACAAAGTCAAGCACCAGTCACGGCAAATGATAGGAGAGATACTGTATATGAATCGTATTCCAAGTATTATCCAGATAATGTTCCAAATCACTATAACCATCATCCGAATCAACGAATTGCCAGACCAAATTACTTCCCGTCTATGACATCACAAATTATACCGTCGATTATGTCTTTTGCCAACAAGGTTTTTGATAGAACTGCTTACTCAAAAGAGGAGTCCAGAGTTCCCTATACAGTTCTAATGCCTCCCCCATTAGTAACCAAAGATACTGAGAGCATAAACCAATACTCGGAGCCCTTACTAACAACCCCTATTACTCAGAAATCTGTGTCCTATGAGCCCTTTACTCCAAGTCAATCATTGCCTGCTAAAGAACAGGATTTTACTTCTGCAATCCCTCCAAAGGGTTCTCATGGAGTAACTGTCCAAGAATCAAACCTTATCTATCAATCAAGCAGTCTTGGAAATGAAAAAGAATTTGAATCTGTTCCTTCAATAAATTGGGAACTTCCTGCTACAACCGAGTCGAATAAAAATAACTTTTTGTTTAGTCAAAATTTAAGTCCGCCAAAGTCTTTTATACGAATTCGTTTTTCACCTCAAAATCTTACGAACAAAATCTTGGAGGCTTCAGACAGTAACCATAATATTAACTATGTAACGCCACCGCCTCTTAGCGATGATCAAATGATGTTCAAGGGTATTGTCAGTGATGACAATGATGTAGCTAATAGCTACGTAAAAATTGAAAAACCAGAAGCCCAAATGGATCACATGGGAGTGGAAATAAACAATATACATCCTATGCCCATAATGTTTCCCCACGCAGAAGCATTTAAAGTGTCAAATAATCTACCCCCCATTAGTATGCAAACCATTAGAGATATGGAGACAATGAAGCCGCCACCAGTTACCCAAAGCCCTGTTTATACTAGGCCCACCACAGCTTTTATCTTTAATCAAAGTCCCCTTCATACTACGGAAAGTCCGGAGATGACCAGGCCTAAAAAATCATTTCCAACAACTGAAAGTTCAGTGTCCTTTAGACCTACAAACCCCGTAGCTCATATCCTGAAGAAAGAAAAAGTTAAGTCTGATTTGGAGACTTCCAACCTAATTGGCAGTAGTTCTTCAATAACTAATACATTTGTTACCACTGTAAAACCTTATAGTTCCCTATCTATATTAACAGTACCCACGATACCCATGGAAACTAACACTATGTTGATAGATACCCCTGATGTGACTACTCTTGCTCCACCCAGTGAAACCAAAATAACAACTACAACAGAGAGTGCGACTACCATGCAAACTTTAACCACCGATCCATTGTTTAAACACTACAGACAACCAATGGAACCTATGCGAGGTCCCCTATATCTAATTATTCAGGGTCACTCGAAAGTAAAGACCTACAAGCCTGCTAAGCAGATCGATGGAATAATGGTGCAGGAGACTAATGAAATTCCTTACTTAAGTGATCGAAATATTGATTACAGCATTAAGCACTTACACGGTTTTGAAAGTAAGGAGGACTTCTTGGCCAAGTCGGAAAATATAGCTAGACAAAGAAAGGCCAGAACTGGAAATTTACAGACGTTAAAGCACGTAGTTCAAACTGGACTTGGGGCTTTAGATTTTGGAAGGGGAGAACAAGAAATGCTCAGGAGGGGTGATATGGACATGCAGGAAGCAGAATTGGAGGTGGGTTATAAGGTGGTTGACGAGAAAGATATGACGAGTGAAAAGTATTATAAGGGCATAGTTGAAGAGGCTAGAAAATTAAATACCTTAAATAAGTGATGTTTGTTTAAGTTTAATCTGTTACAAAATTGGATGTTTGTTCCATGTTGCCATTGATAATTTAGGAAAATGTTTTAAATAAATAAGATACTTATTTTATAAGATCATTTCAGTAGACTAATGAGGCGAAATAGTTATTCACTTGCTCTCTTTGAAATTGTACTTTAATATACCTAGAATATTGTCATAAAGAAAATTTATTAATTAAGTGTTGTTATTTATTAGTTCGTCTATACCTAAAATATCCAGTTTTACTTTTTTTGAAGCAGCGCTAAGGTGAATTTTATTGTACTGACGAATTGTAGATATAAACCTTTATTTTGAAATTTTTAACATAGTTTAAAAAAGGTTGTTTCGTGATTCCAGTTGATCATATTTTTATTGGAAACATGCAGTGGCAGGAGCACAGGACTGGGAAGGGCACAAATATGTAGCTCTGATGCCGTTACGAACGTTCACTTTGTGTAGATAGCTTTTGTTTATTTGGCACTACCAAAGTTTTATTTATTGTTGCTGAAATAAGTTTAATAATGAATTAAAGTAATGTAATGCTACGTAGTTAAAGACAGTAATAATATATAAATATTAATTATTTCTATTTCAATCATAAACCTATTTTACTATTTGTTACAATAATTATTTAAACTTATGGATGTACTTTCGTTTAAACAAATGTTTTGCTGATAAATAAGTATGTTTGTTTGTATATAAATGTTATTTATAAAAATATAAGCAGTATAACCACAGGTTTGAAAAATTAGATGGTAAAACTGCAACCAACTCTAATGCCTTTCCTATGCAGTGAAAACGTTGGAACAAATTCATTTAAAATGCAGGTGTTTTTTTTTTTCGAAAAAACGTTCGGATCCGTCAATTTTAATTTTTGTTAAGCTTTTTTTGAAGGTAATTTTATGTATACAGTGTGGCCCAAAAACAAGTTATGATAACCTATGTAATTTTTTTATAGATACCCCTTATTATTATTTTTTTAAATTCTGCATTAAATTCTAAAAATATTTCATGTATCATGTTCTATACCTAAATTCTAACCTACTATATATGCGAGAAAATCGATATTTGGATTAGGAACCGAGAAGCATTTATCATTATCTACCCAAATCAAACGCAATTCTCTGGCAATTAACATTTGAATTTAGATATGATGACATGATACATGAAATAGGTTTAGAATTAATAGGTACCTATGTAAAATTTAAAAAAATTAGGTGTCACCCTGTATACATGAAATTACCTTAAAAAAGCCCAACAAAAATAAAAAAAACTGATGAGTCCTATCGTTTCTTTTTAAATAACACATTACTTTTAATTAATTTGTTCTAACCTTTACCTTTACACTGTATAAATAAAAATGGTATTCACAGATGTTTTAAACAAGTTTTATTCTATAAAAATATTTTTCTTTTATTGCAAACCTCAGTTCATTTACGGCAGACTGCCACAGCGAAATTAACTATCCAGTCACAACTAGGTATGTGGGTTAAGTAGCTGACTATTGTTTTGCAAAAAACCGCTAAGTTAAAGGTAAAAAAAGAAAAAGAAAATATTTTTAATATCTCTCGAGTGCAACAATGTCTATATATTCAGCTTTGTTATCTATAGATAAACTTTTAAATGAATTTACCCCATTTTTCTAGCGTATTATTGCTTTAAGTTATAAATATTTCTATACAACTTCTATATTTATACTTATTTATTGAAAAATAAACCTATCGTTTCCGGTGGAGGAGAACATACCACAACTTTTCCACCTCAGAAAAAACTGGCTTTTTATAAAGTAGTCACTGCGAGTGGATGCGACTTTGACATACTAACACACACTTTTTATTGAGCCAGTTTCATTTTTCTTTTGGTATTTTACTTGTAGAAATAGATATACGTAAGATACAATGTATGCACAGACATTGTGTGGAATATTGATAAAGACAATATAATTTATTAATTTATTGATGTAGATAATATACAGGGTGTCCGGAAATGATAAGCAAAAAATTTAGGATATAATTCTAGACCGAAAATGAATGCTATCTTTCCTATAACATTTTTTCGAAAGTTGATTATTAGTTTAGTATTAGAGTTACAGGGTGCTAAAGTTTAATTTTTTGCAGGTTTTTTTGCAATACCTTTTGCCACGTTCATAATATTTTGACGAAATCTCGCATATCGGGATTTTTCGGGATGGGGAATACAAATTTGCCCACCTTTTTGTCGCATTTTATAGAGGGTGCCACATAGGAGCCTATACTTTAATTTGAATGGTCCCAACTTTTTTATCCTACAATGTATGCGCATTTTGACTGAATATTTTTATTCTCCTAACCTTTTGACATGAAAAAGGTATACTACATTTGTTTCGATAAATCTAACCGTTTTCGAGAAAAACGCTAAAATAACATTGCTTGCATGTGATGAATACGAAATCATTTTAATTTATTATTTTTTAATTTAATTCATTTAATTTTTTAAGAAGAATTAATTTATGCATTGAAGAGGAAGGACGTCACTTGAAACCTTTGATTTGAATATTTAATTTATTGTAGTAACTTATGTACCTACTTATTTTAAGACTGCAAACAAAATTTAACTTTAACACCCTGTCCTGTAACTACGTTAATAATTAATTTCCGAAAAAATGTTATAGGAAGAGATAGCATTTATTTTCGTGCTAGAATTATCCCCTAAATTTTTTGCTCATCATTTCCAGACACCCTGTATTATAATTATATTGGTAATAATTATATTGTAAGTGGTAGAGTTTTAAAAGTCAAAGTGGCTTTTTAATACAAAATTGGAGTTTCTTAAAGATTGTTTTAAATTTTGAAAATGGTTTTTGTTTCCTGGCATGTTCATCGAATTTAGGGCATACTGTAAACATCAGCCTTACGTATTGCCCAAAAGTTGACCTCTTTTATAATATTGGTAAAAACCATAGCACAGTGTTTTTAAATGTTTTGCAAATTTAGAAAATAAATTACGTTTAACAAAAAAGAAATCTTACTTTAAACAATTAAAATAATACTCCATTCCAGTATTTAAAAATATTTTTATAATTTACATTTTAAAAAATCCAATAAATACCTGAAAGAAAGGAATGACAAATATTCGTCACAAATGCATGGTAGAATAAAGAAACTAAAATAATTTTACTAAAAAATATATCATTACTATCTAATTTAAGTCACTGCACTTCAATTGGTTGCCTGCTCCATCTAGTGCAATGGCACGAAACTTAAGCTGAAAACGTGAATCGGTGGTATGGAGAACTACCCTCTAGTCCTCCATAATCGGTGGTCTTCTGCTTTTTATTGTGTCATTTACTGTCATTAGTAATAGTAATATACCTAGTATTTGCCATAATATTATCCATTTTATATTATAGTATTGTGTCTTGTCCACAGAATATAAATATAGCTACGCAAATATATTCTGTGCTTGTACTCTTGTGTCTCGAGGCAACTGCAAAGCGGAAAGCGAGCTTTTATGTTTACGTCAAACATTTTTTTCACTTGATTCCCGCTTGTAAAATAACATTGACAATAACAATTTAACATTTTTATTTTAATCGGCTTTGTCTGTGGGCTTTGTACAAACTATCGTAGTGTCTAATATTGGAAAATTGTTATTTTTTTAAAGTATATAAACAAACGTTATCCAATAACAGCTGAAAATATTATATGTTGTGAATCTCTGGATGAAATGACGGCTTCCGTTGGTAAGTAAAGTTAAAAGGTATTAAAATACTAATTACAACTTAGACCTTTTTCCTTGTCTAATGTTTAGAATAATTTAAAAAAAATTTATTTGAGGTTACATTAGAATTTGTTTTCAACGCGATGTTGCCAAACATACACGGTTTATTTGCACAATAATAAAAACATAATAATTATTATAAAAATTGCAGACAAAACAAATTGTTTCTTTAATCATCACTGGAGTAATTATGCAATAAAACAAATAAGCCACTGTATAATTATATCAGTTAATAGGTAGGTAATATATTCATATTTTATACTACATTTTTGTTCATCCTAACGATTTTTAAAGCTTAAACTTATTCGCCATCTACAGTGAACGTTTAGAAGAAAAATATTGTTATACCTATTTGCCTTATTACCACAATTTCAAATACGACTCTATAGATGGCAGCACTAAGCTCATAAAGCCTAAAAGAAAGTGGTAATATGTTTGATCACAGTAGTAAAACAATTCATTACTACAATATATTTATCTTTTTTAGTATCATTTCAAAATGGAAATTGATATAACTGATAATATTCCTAACAACGTTACTGGATCAGAATATTCCAATATGACAGTGTCTAGTAAACTTGACAATATTGTAAGGTCGTTAGTGGTAAATTCCGATGTTGTCTTTAAAAGTCAGCAGAGAGGAGAATCTGAACCAAATGAAAATGAAAAAACACAAATAGCACTAACAATTTTCAATGAGAACAAACTCACTTTCCTCATGAAGTTTGGACGGTATTTAAATGCCGAACAATTGAGATTTTTTAATCAATTTACCGAAGGAAACGATGTGACGAATGATTGTGAGGAAATGAGAATTGTTTTGGAAGATTTAAAAAGAAATTTCGCTAAAGATAAAAGACAACTGGAAATTAAAAATAGAAGGTAAAAGAAGGAAGAAGAATGAAAATAGAAATGTATTTTGTTGACGGGATGGTGAAGTAATACATAATTATATCTTTCCGTAGGTATGAAGCTTTACAAGAAATGATAAAAGAAGATTCGTACTTTTCCGAAATCGAAATGATGAAGAGGCACCCCTTATTATATGAACAATTAGTGGGTCAATATTTAAGCGACGAAGAAAAACGGGAGAGAGATAAATATGAGATGAAGGAAGATGTCACGTTCGTCAAGATTTTAATGGAAGGAATTGAAAGGTTGGTTTGTTTCTCATTGCAAATCTTGATAATTAATTTATATTTTATTTATATTTGCTTCTCTGCGCAAAAGTTGTAAAAATGCAAGTCAAATTTTCTTTTCAGAGATAACGCTGAACTATCAAGACGACTACAGCAACAAACCGAAGACAGTCAAATGGATAACAGCGATTCTTCAGATGAGGAAAGACCGGTTGACGAAATATCAGTATCCACTAAAAGCGCCAAACCATCTACGTCCAGATGGGGAGAATTTGAAGAGCACAAAATTCAAGTAATGTGACTGTGGTAACAAACAAACTAAACGAAATTTTTTGAAAATTGTTGCAATTATTAAAGTCTATACTTTTTCTTTTAGGCTACCAAAAGTAAGAAACGGGTTCCTATGATAACAGCTTCTGAAAGGCTATTACTGAAAGAGGAATTTGTAACAACAATGTATCAAAGTTTTTTAGATGGAAAAGATAAAGAATTTTTTGACTATACCACGGTTGATGATAACGCAAGGTAAGAATCAGGTAATCAAACAAGGTATTTTCTGTCATGGCCAGATAACATTTCTAGTTTTGGATAACCCTTTCTTTGCACATAAAATAAGTGTTTTCTTGTTTTTTATTGCAGATATGATAACATCACCGAGATAGAACATGACGCGGAAGACAAATACTTTGACAGCGAAGAACCAGAAGAAGAACACATTGTAGACGCTGTGCAAAATGAAAGTAGCGAGGATGAGTTGGACATTTATATGAACGCATTAAATCAACATCCTGCTGTCTGTGAATTGGCAAAGAACATAAATACCACTTTATAAAGTTTCTTGTTTTGTTTTTGTACATACCTTAGTAATTATTTAGTAAAAATGCTGTTTATAAGTTGAATTTATTATTTTAATCTACGACACCATTTAATATAATTGGCGCATAATACTTTTGATGGTAAGAACATATTTTATTATGCTATGGATAGAATTAGAAAACGTTGGTTTCGTTGGTTTTCTTGTCACGGTGAAAATGTTCTAGTATTCCTACATGTTTGGGGTTTTACATTTAGGCAGCTTAACATAACACTAGAAGAACGATCGTTTGTTAAAAGTTTTCTTTTAAATGACTTTGAAAACATTATCCGAATTTAAATTAGTTAATAAAGATAATAATGGTAATTACAGCATAAAGTCAAAAGGTCATGATGACGACTTGATTAATCCGCAATTAATACTCTTGTTGATTCTATTTAAAATTTTAATTTGATTTAATATCGTACATTTTTAAATAATTACAATTTTTTGGCCGTATTATTTTGTTGCAATGCAATTAGTTCTGGCAAAAATCTTATCATTGTTGTTGGTGCAGACGATTTTAATTGATTCAATAGGTGGAGGATATATAGTGAATAAATTTAGAGCGTATCAAATTCACGCGAATAGAACATTAACTTCTGGAAACGGCACTTTCACGCCCAATGCAAGAAGACTTATAAATGTAAAGAACAAGTGTCCTGCAGGAAAAGTGTATAGTTCGATTTTGAAAATCTGCCTCACATTTAACTAGAAGATATTTTTAATATAGCTGCAGATATTTAATTTATAGGTAGGTATACATTTGTATATCTTGTATTGCGAGGTCTGTATACCCTGATAATATGTCCATTAAACGTAGACTGAAAAACGTTTTCATCAGTAAACACTACTCTATTCCAGTCTGGCCGCAAAATATTATTTAAGGCAAAAATAATTTGTGCCTGTTTGTGTTCTCCCCCTAATTTAATTTTTTTGGCGGCAAGATAATTTTTTTAAATGGGACTCTTTTACCCTACGACAACCTGTCGGTCTCGAACCAGGAAAATTTGTTTGCTGAATAGCAGCTCGCATTATTTAAAATAGGATTTTCCTCCATGTATTGCACACGACCATTGTCATGTTCTTGCGTGGTTTTTCTTGGTCTTTCAGGAGGCTTTTTCTTATCCAAAGAGTTCCATCTGCTTCCCATCTGTAGGTACTTAATATTTTCTATAGGTAGATACCGTTTTTTTTGCTACGTGCATTATAGCGGCAACGTCTCTTATAGGTATTCCATCATTTAAAAACACAATTATTTGAGTCCTTTGAACATTGTCGAGCCTAGGTATTATGCTTCGAATCAATAACTACGCGTACTTGTAAAATAGTATATTAAAGTATAAGTGGATATTAAGGTCTTTAAAACACGCGCGATTTTGAAATAGAGCAAGTGTTTTAAAGACCAGTTATCCACGAATACTTTACATTATTTTTTTTTATTGGTACACTTATTGGTATTTATATTACAAAAAATGGAAATAATAACTTAGTAAGTAAGTGAAATGGTCGAATTCGTGATGTGATATACCTGTCGTTGTCATGAAAATGACGAGAACAAAAAATAACTTCCAATCTGTCGCATAAGATTGATTGTTGTCACCGTTGACATTGGTTGTGTATTGCTTAAAACAATATTTTATTTGACGTTTAATTCTGTCAAATCAACAATTAAAAAGTTGACATATTTAGACTTCACCTTTCACGGGTTGTTGATGTTGCCATGGTAACTTTAAAACACGCGCGTTTTTGAAAGTGGGATTTAAACACGCTGAGGCGTACTTTAAATAGGGGAAATAGGGTATCAATAAAAAAAATATATATTTTTTTTAATTTAAAAAAAGGATGTCAGTGTCATTGTCAAACTTTTGATGTTTTTTAAAAGCCTGGTTTACATATAATAGGATAAGAATCCGTGTCCTACTTCTTTCTGAACTCAACTGTACCTACTAAAAGATGGACATGAAACGTGTCCTAAGTTAACGATATATACAGGGTGTTCATTTGAAAACTTCACACCACGGATTTTCCTGCTTTAAAATGAAAATGTGGAAAATCGCTCGGACCCGTCTAATTTTATTTCGAGGGGGACATCTTTTGCGTATATTGTCAATCTTGTTACTTCAAGCGCCTAGGAGGGAGGGGGGGTAAGATCTAAATCTTAAATGGATACCCCTATTTTATATAATTTTTTTGGATTCTCCATAAAATTCTGAACATTTTTTAATAAAAGCATTATTATATATATATACTAAACAGTTTCCGAGATATTCACTCTTGAAAAATGAGATTTTTGAACTTTGACAGCGTCTAGCTTTCTAACAATACGTCTTAGAGCAAAACGGTTTACATGTCCCTATCTTCGATTTTTATTATCTTTCCAATAGTGTCAACTTTCGGTTAAACCGGTTGTAAGAAATACAGTACTTCCGGTTTAACCGGAAGTTGACACTATTGGAAAGATAATAAAAATCGAAGATAGAGACATGTAAGCCGTTTTGCTCTAAGACGTACAGTTAGAAAGCTAGACGCTGTCAAAGTTCAAAAATCTCATTTTTCAAGAGTCAATATCTCTGAAACTGTTTAGTATAGACTAATAATGCTTTTATTAAAAAATGTTCAGAATTTTATGCAGAATCCAAATAAATTATATAAAATAGGGGTATCCATTAAGATTTAGATCTTACCCCCCCACCCCCCCCCCCCCCCCCCGCCCTCCCTCCTAGGGACTTGAACTAACAAGATTGACAATATACGCAAAAGATGTCCCCCTCGAAATAAAAATTGACGGGTCCGAGCGATTTTTCCACATTTTCATTTTAAAGCAGGAAAATCCGTGGTGGGAAGTTTTCAAATGAACACCCTGTATATTGTTTTATTCCGACCTTAAGATATAAAATACACCGGCAAACTACAAATTAAAATATTGCTCCATATTTTCCAAGGTGTAAATATAAAATGACTTCTTTTTAGCCTTGTCCTTGATAAAAATTAGCAATTACTTAAATCGACCACTTTTAACTGGTCGCATTCTGAGAAAGGCGTACCTAGTTTGTTCTTAGTTAGTTCTACGGAAAAGAGAAGAGATCGATTTAAATAAAAATAGCTGCTCGGCTATTTATCCACAACAATTAAAATACTACATTATCCAAACAACATTTTAATTTAGCAGGATTTCGCTTGGAATTTAGAGGGCGGGATAGACAAGGGTCGATAATTTTTGAAGCCAAAAAAAATAATAGTAGGATGAAACCCATTGGAAAAGGAAGAGAATATAACAAAAATAAAAGGAAACATAATTTACGGCGATCCGAGGTCGGGAAGTAGAAGGGGGTGAGTTTTTAAGGGTAGAAGACGATTTATCTCGATTTCCGGCAAAACTACAAGTCCTATAGAAAAATGTTAAATAGCAAAAATGTAGGTAATAAAAAAATCTACAACTTTTGTGTTTACACTTTTTTCACATAACCTCAAAATTTATGTGAAAAATTCAAATAACCAAGTTTATGGTTTTTTATTTTTATCATTTAAAAAAAATTTTTTTTTCACAAAATTTGGTAAAAACTTAACTTCTTATGTTCCAAACACACTGTAATTTTTTTTTCACCCTATTTTGACTTAATATCGAAAAAGCACCCTAAGTTTCAACCGAAAATTTTCACGTCAAAATATCTGCTTTTTTTTAAAAGTCGGTGGGCTTTTTGTTCGTTGAAATCTCTACTTTCTGATGGTGTAAAAAAGATATACATTACTATGGTAAATGTTCTCAAAAAATGCAAAGAAACGAAAAAAACTTGAATCCGAAATTTTTTTTTTTAATCAATATGTACAATTTTGAGCTATTTATTAAAATTTCTACTTTAATAACTCGAGAAACGTAAGATTCCATGTTACATTGATAAACAAAAAAATTACAAATCCATAAAACAAAGATCGCAAAAAACATGCGAAAATATTTGTTCTAAATATAATTAAAGGTAGGATTTCTTTGCATTTTTTGAGAACATTTACCATAGTAATGTATATTTTTTTTACATCATCAGAAAGTAGAGATATCAACGAACAAAAAGCCCACTGACTTTTTTAAAAAAGCAGATATTTTGACGTGAGAATTTTCGATTGAAAATTAGGGTGCTTTTTCGATATTAAGTCAAAATAAGGTGAAAAAATAAATATTTTAAATCAAAAAAATTACAGTGTGTTTGGGACATAAGAAGGTAAGATTTTACCAAAGTTCGTGAAAAAAAAAATTTTTTTGTAAAAGATAAAAATAACAAACCAAAAACTTGGTTATTTGAATTTTCCACATAAATTTTGAGGTTATGTGAAAAAAGTATATAATACAAAAGTTGTAGATCTCTTAATTACCTACAACTCTGCCATTTAACGTTTTTCCATAGGACTTGTAGTTTTGCCGGAAATCGAGATAAATCGTTTTCTACCCTTAAAAACTCCCTTCCCGACCTCGAATCGCCCGTAAATTATTTTTCCTTTTATTTTTGTTATATTCTCTTCCTTTTCCAATGAGTTTCATCCTACTATTATTTTTTTTCACTTTTTACCATTTTCAAAGGCTTCAGCCCTGGTCTAGGAGGCCAATACTGATTTTCTTAAAATACCTAAAACCTCTTTTAATCCTTGATAACAAATTATAATATTTTTTTATAGCATTTGACCTTTCATGCATTTTAATTTGATGTTAAATTCTTGTTGATATTTACTAAAAAGTTCAACATTTATTTCGAGATTGTACTCTACAAAAACAAATTCGACCCCCCCATATAAACGAATCATTATTTTTTTACTGTTTATATGTACTAACTGGTTTAACAAACAGCTTATTTACTAAACATATTTGTCGCAGACTAAATCAATATAACAATATATTCCTGCTCAAGAAAGCGTTCACACTCGAAAGCAAACACTATCAGGATTGACGATGGAACATAGTATAAAATTATTTGGACTTTTTGTGGTTATCAGTGTTTTGGTGGTGAATATACAGGGTAGACCACAAGATATGGTTGCTTCTAGTACCGAAAAATCTACATGGGACAAAATAAAAGATGGAGTGAAACATGGATTGACTGTAGCTTATGGTGAAGTGCATTGTGAATTTCATAAGGTTAGTATAAGTACTTTGTTGGTTCCATTAGTTTAATAACATTTAATTATAAACACTTGCGACTTCGTCTACATAGAGATTACATTGTTTTGAGAATAGTCTGGCCCAACCCAACATTGGAATTTTACGTTGATAGATGGGACAGATTGTTTTGTAAATAATGTTAAATTTCTATTTCTTTAACGGTAATTTTAAACTATTTATGACAATTCTAGTATTTTATTGCACGGTTTCTATCGAGGAGGCGGTATTGGCACAACAAATCTAGATTCATTTTCACTGCAATTCATTAATCAAATAAAATTATTTGCTTTGGGTCTTAGAGTCGCCCTGAAAACCGCAGTGTCTGACCAGTGGCATATAATTCTACATATTCTAAAACCGCTTCAAGCAAGAACACAGCTAGCGGTGGATGTATAAGACCTAATGCTGCATTTGTTTTGTATCTTTTAAAAAACACATACACAATACGAGTCGACTCGTACAATGGAGAAACTAAAAGACCTATTCCCAAAGAGGTAAAACTTCGAGATCAGATATAGCGGAACATGTTTGGCCCAACCAACATCATATGCAGTGACAGAAGCCAAGGTTTTGGATAAGGAACAGCACTGGCGAAAACACAAATTCAAAGTAGCAGATTTATGAACCAAATCACTCGTATAGCAGTGGCGGCTCGTGTCATTTCAGTGATGTAGGGCCAGGCTAACCCTTAGCGCCGCAGGCAAAAAAATTTTGGGTGCCACGCCCTTTTTTGTTAATAGTTCTTGCTTTTAAAGTAGGAAAAATAAGCAAAAAGGCACCTAATTTAATTTATGAATTTACAATCATATCTTGAATATACCTAAACACGATAACAAGTTGAAACACACAAGCAATGTCAGTGGTTTTATCTGCGATAACAGCGATAAACGGAGAGTCCTTTATTTCTTTTATGACTTCATCATGATACACATCTAACATATAGTCCAGAAGTTCATTTTGTAGGGGTTTTGATGTTCCTTTAAATACTTTCGATTTTTCAATATGATCTTTAAGAGTTTTGTCTAATTCTGAGCTGAAATTTATTAATTCACGAAATATGCCCCTATTTTCCGACGTCTCTTTTTCTTCATGACCTCTCAAAGCCAACTCAAATGCACCACAAAATCGAACGCAGTTTATAATTTGGTTTAATATGTATCTGTTTTTATCAATTTGTTCGTTTTTCTTCATTATTTCATTGTGATATGCAGAATTAAATTGAGTTTTAATGTTAATTTTACCAAGCATACTGAAATTAAATATATTGTTTAAATGTACCTTCGATTTTTCATGTGTCTTCATTTTGTCCCAGAAATGGACCAAATCATCTGTACCTTTTTGGGACCAAGTTTGCTTCCCACCAAATAAAACACACATAAAACAAAATAGTCTATTAGATTCATCACAACCGCACATCCAAGTATTTTTTCCATAAAGTTTCCTTTAAAAATCTAATAGTATTCATTACTTATGTATTTCTAAAATAAAAAGTTCGTTAACCCTACATTAAATCAGCCGCCGGCCGAACGAAAACAAATCGGGACGCGACGCGAACATCAGCTGTTTGAAACGTCTAACATCAAACGGTCAAACGAAGAGAGCCTGGCTACGTCGTCGAGATTTTTGCCTGCTTGCATTCAAGGTCATTTTCCAACGTTTTTTTATTGAGGTGATGGCGTTTCGTCACCTCCCGTGTGCCTCGTCCCGCTTGGCGCGGAAGCTACGTTACCGTTTTACGCATAATCGCTTCCTTTTAGATGGAAATTTGCACCCGACTGTGTTCCATTTTTAAATTATTTTGCTAATTGCTTTAAAAACGAGAATATTAATTTTAATAGGTTTTGGTAATTTGTAAAGGGCAGGACGCTAGACAGGAGGGCAGGTAGTGCCATGGCACTGTGGCTCTACCCCACGAGCCGCCACTGTCATATAGTAAACCCAGTATAGATATCCTCAACATCTTAAAGCCTTTGCTTGTCCATAACATATACAGCTCAAACTTCACACTGCACGTGGGCTTAGTTATCAAGCTTCACTGCACGTGGATAGTATTTAAGAGAGTAGCCCTAGAATTACAAGTTAGTTTGCACTTGAAAACGGTTAGAGATACAAAGTAATCGAAACGTTGTGTTAGGTAACAAAATGAAGACAATGATATTTCGAGAAAGTAATTATTTTGATTATTGGGCTTAGACTTTTGGGATTTATATTACTCCACTCGTAATCTTACTATCTTTGATTTGCTTCTATAATTGGAGTCTTTAAACCTGAAACAATTTGTAAATCCACCAGTGAATATCAGCACATAAGACAGACTATGCTATTTTTTTTAATTAAAAATGCTTTTTAGGTGAAAGGGCTGGTTACAGATCATAAGCATGAGGAAGGATCCGATCCCTGTAAGGATAAACCCTACCAGCAAAGTACACCAACACCAATAAGTACACCAACATCGATAGGTAATAATAGCATTTATTTATGCTGTTAGTATACAATGTAACCCAATCTCAACGCAGGATTTCATAGCATCTAAACTACTTAACTTTATAGTATTTTTCAAAAACAGTTATTTTTCATAAGCCAAATTTCATGTATTACTGTCGCTCTGTTCTACCGACATTGTACAAAATGTTCTTCAACTTATACATGCTGTTCTATTTAAAGAAAAGTATGTTTATGTCCTGACTTTTTGGGACACCCTGTACATATAGGTATAAATATTATATACATATTATTATATAATATGTAGATTTAATGATTTAATTGACGTAAAACCCTAATCGTTATTTTTTTTATATTTATATTTTTATATTTCTTCTAAGGTGAATAATTAACATACCCAATTCCAAGTAAATATATGAGTAGGAAATAGTTAATCAAGTCTATACAATGCAGATAAAGCCTGTACGTTAAAACTTTATTTTTTAACACAATCTTATTGTAATTCAATGCACTGCACTCTGCACAGGTCCTATCCGTCCTGCAAAGACTTTATTAATCGCAAAAAGCAATTTTAAAATGCCTATTAAATTTTTACTTTTTAGATTTAAGAATTGAAGATATCGTTCCAATCACATCGACTACCAGACCACTTTAAATTAATTTGAGAAAAAACAAATCGTTGTTTAATGTACAGATGTTGGACATTAACGGTAAAGAAATAAATTTACTTTTTTTATATTATCAATTTATTTTTTATTTCTGTTCAGATATTTTAGTACCTAACTTAAATAGAAAACGTAATATTGGAAAATGTAACCAGTACCATAATTAGGTTTATATTAGATATCGCATAATGTAAGAATATATATTGTATGTATATTATTATTAGAAAACATAAGTACCCTAAATTCTTAGCTGAAGATAATCCTTATGTAAGCAACCTTAGGGATGGAATATGGAGTGATCTGAGGACTTTTAGGACAACTTAAAGGCTTTCTTAGACGGCACAAAGGCCTATGTCAAGGAAGCTTCTACACTTAGTTGCCATAGCTTATAATAAGCTCTTTGGTGCCATTACACAATTTCTTAAAAATGGTTTTACATGTGATTAATAATAAGTTTTTGTACTTGAATTTTACCGTTATATTTTAAAATAGCTTTAGGAAAACAGTTTTAAGTAATTTTTTTTACGTCTATAATTGCTTAAATAAGTTGCAGGCAAACAGGAACAATAAAGATTTACAAATATTTGAAACTTAGTTTATTTTTTAACCTTTTTTACAGTGTTTCACTAAAATATTTTGTGTACCTTAACAACTTAGGGCTAATAGGGACGCATTTGTCGCCACTGGGTTGGGGTAGGTTTAGGGATATATACCTGCCCCTGTATTCTACTTAATTTCCAAAAAGTTATTTTTTTTATGTCGAAAAAAAAGCAAACTAAACTCTTCAGCATAATATGAAGTTTACGTTACACCACTAACTAATATTGATATATGATTTATAAAGCATCTAAAATAACTACCACGTCCTCATGCATTTTCCTTTAATATCAACATAGTTTTTCTTACATTGAACAAATGCCAAATTTCTGTTGCCAACCTCCGGTACAACGTTTTTATCTAAAAATAAAAATATCCAAAAATGTTTTGCTTGAATCCCTTTGCTTTTGGTTCTCTTAACCAATGAGAATCAAGCATTAGGCTTCATTGTAATTTCTCTTACCTGTAGAAATTTCCTGCGAATTTAAATAATCTTTTGCTGTAGTTTCTATTGATGACGGCGATGTTGTTGGCGTTGTTGCTAGTTTACCTAAAAAAATAACAATATTTTATATTCCTATATGTTCTTATTTTTCAACTATACCTATAAAATTAGAGAGTTTTAACAGACTTTTACCTAAGTGATTTTCACAAAGTCTGTTAAAACTCTCTAATTTTTCTTTTACTCTCTTTATTTTTCTGCCCAAGACAGGGCATTTGCACTAGCCCTTGACTTTCGAAGTCTTGTCGGTCTTCTGACTTTTCATTTTTTACACTTCGTGTACTTTGTGCTATTCTTTTTTCTATACATTTAACTTCACTTTGAGTATGGACTACTTCTTCAAAACTATTTATACCTAACTACCTAACGTCATTCACGTCGCGCCGCATTGCTGTTGCTATGAAAACGAGAACTGTCATTATACCTTGATTAAAAGTTTCGCTTTTTGTTTAATAAGAATGTAGGTACTTAATAATGGATAATTGAAAATAGTTAAAATGAAGTTGGTACGATACAATCATCTCATATCATATAATTAATTCTCATAGGTACCTGAAGAAAATCACAGATTCCGTCACATTTAAATAAATAAACTGCTTGAAAATGTTCTCATTACTTACCTAATTTTTTGACTAGTTTAAATTCGTCAGGATTATAGATTTTATTATCGATTGAGAAACAAAGTATCTCAATCATTATCATTAAGATAAAAAGAACAATTTTTAATGTCGCGCTCGCCATCACAAAATACATGCATTTAAAGTGATTTTCCAGAATTCAGACTTGTTTACTGCAGTTGACTATTGAATACACAAGATGCATTGAATATCAAACTATATATAGTTTGATATTCAATGCAAGATAAATCTGTTCTACATTAATCCGACTAAGCGAAGGTCTGCATTGAGCATGTTTTTACACGACTATTTGTTTCTAGTTGATTTGATGGTCGGACTTACAGTGATCAGGGGTTATCTATCACTATCAGTTTGGTTTTGCATAAAGTATAACAGAGAAACCAACAAATATTTAACCAAATTATACAGCAGGTTTTAGTCTCGTCCCTTTGAATTTATTTTTCAAGAATTATAAAAGATAAATGATGTTTTCTTCGACGTGAAAATGTCTAGTTTTTGCCGTACGAGACTACGGGAAGTTAAAGAGAAAGTAGGAATATTCTAGAACTTTTCAGCATGAATTAATTTCACTGTCAAATGTAACATCCAATTCATTACTCCTAAATAAGGATACCCACATGATATACCTATAAAAAACTTTCACCTAAAACATGTTCTATTTCTTCTTTTTAAATACTCCTCACATTCACGTAGCTGATTCACTAATTTGTAACTTCAGTTACTCTTCATTTTATTAAAAAACTTTTTACTACTCCACTGTTACAGTTTCTTCTCACACTTACGTTACTAGTTCACTAGTATGTGACCTTTCAGCTACTCCTCATTTTAAATATTCTTCTCCTCATACTTAAGGTCCTACTAGTTCACTAATATGTGACTTTTCAGCTACTCCTTATTTGATTAGAAATAAACTTTTTACAACATCTACCATTCCAATTTTAAGTATTATTCTCCCCTCGCACTTATAGTGTTGTCTCGTTAATATGACACCTATACTTACTGCTAAGCTACCTTTATACCATATTTCACGAATGGCCTCTCGGTAGGTTTACCACTACCTACGTTGAAAGGTTTTCTAAACACTTTACTTATTTCTTCAATCATCTCGTCGTAGCTTCGTTAGGACTGTTTGCACCTATTATATTTCTAAATTCCTTATTCTATTCTCCTGATGATGAATGCTTATGCATTCGAAACATGTAGAGAATTTAACTTTTATTAAACTTATTTTAATATACCAGTGGAGGAAGACTTAAAGTGTTTATTTCTTTCCCTTCAATTCATTAAAGTTTTCAATCCCACTCAAAGAAACATCATTAATCCTATATTCATACCTTACCGGAACTTTACACCGGAAAAAAGCTTAATACCTTACATTTGCTACTATTAAGATCCGAGAAATTGTTCTTGCACCATTCCACAAGATGGTCAATATTAATTTGAATAGATAGAGATTCATAGGTCCTGCAGATTTTACAATGGCATAAAATTTGAGGTCATCAGCGTAAGGGAGACAATTACACTTTTTGAAAATAGACTTTATATTATTATTAAATAACAAGAAGAGTATTGGGCCCAAATGACAGCCCTGAGGCACGCCGGAGTTACTGTTATGCTCCGCGAGGCAACTCCATTAAGCTTAACCACCTGAATCATGTCATCAAGATACGACTTAATCCAACCAAGGTAAGAACCACAGACGCCAAGTGCCTCGAGCTTCTTAAGAATAGGACAGTGGCGGCTCGTGCCATTTTAGTGAAGTAGGGCCAGGTAAACCCTTAGCGCCGCAGGAAAAAAAAATTTGGGTGCCACGCCCTTTTTTGTTAATAGTTCTTGCTTTTAAAGTAGGAAAAATAAGCAAAAAGGCACCTAATTTAATTTATGAATTTACAATCATATCTTGAATATACCTAAACACGATAACAAGTTGAAACACACAAGCAATGTCAGTGGTTTTATCTGCGATAACAGCGATAAACGGAGAGTCCTTTATTTCTTTTATGACTTCATCATGATACACATCCACAGCCGGACTATCTAACGTAGGTTTTGACACATCTAACATACAGTCCAGAAGTTCATTTTGTAGGGGTTTTGATGTTCCTTTAAATACTTTCGATTTTTCAATATGATCTTTGAGAGTTTTGTCTAATTCTGAGCTGAAATTTATTAATTCACTAAATATGCCCCTATTTTCCGACGTTTCTTTTTCGTCATGACCTCTCAAAGCCAACTCAAATGCACCACAAAACCAAACGCAGTTTATAATTTGGTTTAATATGTATCTGTTTTTATCAATTTGTTCGTTTTTCTTCATTATTTCATTGTGATATGCAGAATTTTATTGAGTTTTAATGTTAATTTTACCAAGCATACTGAAATTAAATATATTGTTTAAATGTAAATTCGATTTTTCATGTGTCTTCCTTTTGTTCCAGAAATGGACCAAATCATCTGTACCTTTTTGGGACCAAGTTGGCTTCTCACCAAATAAAACACACATAAAACAAAATAGTCTATTAGATTCATCACAACCGCACACCCAAGTATTTTTTCCATAAAGTTTCCTTTAAAAATCTAATAGTATTCATTACTTATGTATTTCTAAAATAAAAAGTTCGTTAACCCTACATTTAATCAGCCGCCGGCCGAACGAAAACAAATCGGGACGCGACGCGAACATCAGCTGTTTGAAACGTCTAACATCAAACGGTCAAACGAAAAGAGCCTGGCTACGTCGTCGAGATTTTTGCCTGCTTGCATTCAAGGTAATTTCCAACGTTTTTTTATTGAGGTGATGGCGTTTCGTCACCTCCCGTGTGCCTCGTCGCGCTTGGCGCGGAAGCTACGTTACCGTTTTACGCATAATCGCTTCCTTTTAGATGGAAATTTGCACCCGACTGTGTTCCATTTTTAAATTATTTTGCTAATTGCTTTAAAAACGAGAATATTAATTTTAATAGGTTTTGGTAATTTGTAAAGGGCAGGACGCTAGACAGGAGGGCAGGTAGTGCCATGGCACTGTGGCTCTACCCCACGAGCCGCCACTGGAATAGGACGTGCGCTGTCGAAAGCTTTTGGTAAATCTGTATAGACAACATCTACTTGATAACCTTTCTCGATGTTTTCAATAAAAAAATCCTGAAATACTGCCAGATTCGTAGTGGAGAAACCATGCTGTTGTGAACTGATGCAATTTTTAAGGGTATCAAAAATTTCATGTGTAATTGACTCAAACATTTTGAGAATAATTGACAACATATTCCTTTGTAATTTTTGATATCAGTTTTTGTCCGATTTTTAAAGATTGGAAACAAAAATAATTGATATTACAAGATTACAAGATAAATGAAGGTTGGTTTGTCAATGAAAAAATGATAAATTTGAAAAAAATATCATTGTAAAGAAATAAAACGAAATTACTACTAAAATTAACTTAACTTATTAAAAACTATCATTTCAATATGATTACTCAAACTCATACAAACATTCCCCATCAGTTGTAGGCGTAGATCCGGCAGGACAGTGAACCGCAATTAGATTTTTTGATTTTGCAAAGGGCTCTGCAAAGGGCGTAGTGGCAAAGCTTTTAAATGTTGTTGTGGTCAGTTTTGCAGGTCCACTTCTTACATCAATATTAAGGGTTACCGGGTAATTTTCTGTAGTTACTAAAAAATAAATTTAAAATTTGTTTGTTATCTTTTTCGACCAATGATCAAACTTATGAAAAGTCCATTCATTTATAAAGTGCTTGAGAGATGTACTCCGGACCTGTCTACTCTTGAACGGAGACAGGGTGGGAGGAAGAATAGAGGCGAGGAAATAGGCAAATTTCTTAATTTTTGTTGTATTTAGCTTGTCAAATAAAAGACGTGATATAAGGATAAAATAAGAAATATATACAGGGTGTGACAGAAGTACGGTACGTAACTAAAGGGGGGTGATTCCTCAGTGGCGTACATTTTTTTTGAATAATATTTGTTAAGTTGCTTCCCTGGAAGTTATTGGATTTAATAAATTTAATCTAGTTACGGCTAATTAAGGCCGTTATCATTATTATAACAAATTTCAATAAAAGATGCTTAAAAAAATAATAAAAAAACCGAAAAGTGTTACTTTACACCTTTACAACTTTCATGAGGTTGTTCATGTAAATCTTAAATATATAAATCATAGGGTATTTAAGATCTACATGAATAACCTCATAAAAGTTGTAAGTAACACTTTCACAAAATGTTAGCACATGCTTCATAAACTGTTCTTTTGCATTGTATTCTCCCTGAAGATGAAAATAAATATTTCCTCAAGCTTGGACCAACTTTAAAGAGTAGGTACCTATTCTTTCATTTGCTGCATAACCCAATATTTCCTTGTTTATCTTCTCCTATAACTAATTAGTAACGACTACCCTATCACTACCCATACATATACTATACATACGTCTAAACTTCCTATATGGTGGTGGTCGTGGTTTTTTACTTTTACCGCTGGTTTCCGGTTCACCAATATTATTATCGATATTATTTTTACTATTTGGTTTTCCAAAAATATCCACAATTATATTTTCCATTGTTTTGTTGTCGTTTGACGATGGCAGGAAGTTATCCACAGAAGAAGTGTTAATGTTGGGTTTCTCCAAAATGTTTCCCAATTGATTTCCCACAATATTATAACTTCCCTCATTGTTAGCTGTTTGGTTAAAATTATTGAGTCCTTCGGAGGAAGTATCTTTAGGAATTTTATTTTTGTCCGTATTTACGGTGGGTCGGTAGCGACCAGTGGTAGAGACAAACCCAAAATTATTATTGTTTTGTTCACTTAAGGATCCATATGAATGACTATTGTAATAGTGTAGATGGTTTTTTTCCCCTAAAAACAATACCATTCATAATTATTAGTACCGGCATCAAAAACAAAAATACGTTGATCTAATTTGTATTAGGTATTTATATCTAAATTTATTTTAGCCTTACCAAATAATTCCTGATTGTTCCCTTGACCATAACCTCTGTCCCCATCTAAATTTTCAGTTACTTGGTAAGTATTTTGAGATCCTAAATTATTGTTTCCATTACCAACCGATCCGTGTTTATTGTTTTCATGGTTACCATGTCCTTCATAATTTACTTCTGGTTGGAAACATGGGTCACTGTTATCATAGTCGTGCTGAATTATTTTGGAACCAAGATTGTGCAATTTACAGCTAAAATAATTGAGTAAATTTTATGTTCAATAAAAGTTGCAGTCCTCGAATTAGCAAGATAAATTACAAAAAAAAATCAAGTATTAATAAAATACCATCATCCATATCTTGATTGTCATAAGGTCACGTGGTTTCTATCATTTATTATTTTAAATGGGAAATACTGTTTAACTTACCCGGTTTCTTGTACAGTATTTTTTAAAGCATTTAACAAAATTCCAGTTGCAACAGCGTATTCAAAAACAGCACAGAATAGCAAGGTTAGCACCACAATATTCCTAAAATAATGCATGGTTTGATTTTTGGTCTTATCGATAAAATACAAACGTCGACTTATATAAACACACAATGAGCTCTGGTCATTTTTAAATTTAATATAGTATATTATTTATCCCAAAATTATCAATTTTAAAACATTTTATTTATTTTTATATAAAAAAGCAGAGATATTGGTGAGTGTTACAGAAGTAAAGTATATTCACTAACATTTACAAGGTACAAAATCAGAGGAATGCTGACGTTGTTACTACTTCAATATCGTACAGGCATTATTCTATCAAATTGTAAATTGACTCACTGACTGGCTGACTGACTAATTCATCAATAATCAATAAACCATTAATCCCAGAATCATGAAATATCGAGAATGTCTTACAACGTAGGCATTCGCTAAGAAGGAATTTTTCGAAAATCAACCCCTAGGAGGGTAAGAACGGGGGTTGAAATTTTTATAGGAATTTATGTATCTCAGAAACTAAATAAAATTGGTGGAGGTCCAAGAATTGGCATTAATAAAATATTTATATACGTGTTTCGTCCTTTTTTCAAAATTCACTTGGGGATTGAAAAAATGGGAACAGCTTTGGAGTAACTATAACTGTCTATAATTTAAAGATATGTTGTTAAAAATTAGTAATGTGTTTACTCTGTTAAAATAAGCAAGTATTGTTTGCCGTGATGTTTTGAAAATCTTATACCCTAGGGGGTAGAAACCGAAGGGGTAAGTTTCCAACGCACAGCTAGAAAGAAAAAGGCTAGTATAACATCTACTTGATAACCTTCCTCAATGTTTTCACTACAAAAAATCCTGAAATACTACCAGATTCGCAGTTGTGGACTCCATAGAATCCATGCTATTGTGAACTCATGCAGTTTTTATAGGTATAAAAAAATTTCATGTGTTATTGACTCAAACATTTTGAAAATAATTGACAACATATTCCTCTGTAATTTTTGATATCAGTATTTGTCCGATTTTTAAAGATTGGAAACAAAAATAATTGATATTACAAGATTACAAGATAAATGAAGGTATAAGCAAACGGTTGGGTTTTCAATGAAAAAATGATAAATTTGAAAAAAATATCATTGTGAAAAAATAAAACCAAATTACTACTAAAATTAACTTATTTTATTTAAAACTATAATTTCATTATGATTACTTAAACTCATTCAAACATTCTCCACCAGTTGTAGGCGTAGATCCGACAGGACAGTTAACCGTACCTACATGAATTCCTCCTCCTCCTCCTCCTCCTCCTCCTCCTCCTCCTCCTCCTCCTCCTCCTCCTCCTCCTCCTCCTCCTCCTCCTCCTCCTCCTCCTCCTCCTCCTCCTCCTCCTCCTCCTCCTCCTCCTCCTCCTCCTCCTCCTCCTCCTCCTCCTCCTCCTCCTCCTCCTCCTCCTCCTCCTCCTCCTCCTCCTCCTCCTCCTCCTCCTCCTCCTCCTCCTCCTCCTCCTCCTCCTCCTCCTCCTCCTCCTCCTCCTCCTCCTCCTCCTCCTCCTCCTCCTCCTCCTCCTCCTCCTCCTCCTCCTCCTCCTCCTCCTCCTCCTCCTCCTCCTCCTCCTCCTCCTCCTCCTCCTCCTCCTCCTCCTCCTCCTCCTCCTCCTCCTCCTCCTCCTCCTCCTCCTCCTCCTCCTCCTCCTCCTCCTCCTCCTCCCCCTCGGAATAAAGGGGCGCTTTTAAATGTTGTTGTAGTCAGTTTTTCAAGTCCCCCTCTTACATCAATATTAAGGGTTACCGGGTAATTTTCTGTAGTAACTAAAAAATTACAAAATTTGTTTGTTTTTTTTTCGACCAATAGTCAAACTTATGAAAAGTCAATTCAGTTATAAAGTGCTTGAGAGATGTACTCCGGACCTGTCTACTCTTGAACGGAGACAAGGTGGATGGAAGAATAGAGGCGAGGAAATAGGCAAATTTCTTAATTTTTGTTATATTTAGCTTGCCAATAAAAAGACGTGATATAAGGATAAAATAAGAAATATATACAGGGTGTGTCAGAAGTACGGTACGTAACTTAAGGGAGGTGATTCCCCAGTGACGTAATTTTTTTTTTAATTATATTTGTTAAGTTGCTCCCCTGGACGCTACTGGACTTAATAAATTCAATCTAGTTATAGCTAATTAAGCCCGTTATCATTATTATACCAAATTTCAATAAAAGATGCTTAAAAAATAATAAAAAAGCCGAAAAGTGTTACTTAACACCTTTACAACTTTTATGAGGTTATTCATGTAAATCTTAAATATATAAATACATAGGGTATTTAAGATCTACATGAATAACCTCATAAAAGTTATAAGTAACACTTTCACAAAATGTAAGCACATGCTTCATAAACTGTTCTTTCGCATTGTATTCTCCCTGAAGATGAAAATAAATATTTCCTCACGCTTGGACCAACTTTAAAGAGTACAACCTACTCTTTCATTTGCTGCATAATCCAATATTTCCTAGTTTACCTACTCCTATAACTAATTAGTAACGACTACCCTATCACTACCCATACATATACTACACATACGTCTAAACTTCCTATATGGTGGTGGTCGTGGTTTTTTACTTTTACCGCTGGTTTCCTGTTCACCAATATCGATATTATTTTCACTATTTGGTTTTCCAAAAATATCCACAATTATATTTTCCATTGTTTTGTTGTCGTTTGACGATGGCAGGAAGTTATCCACAGAAGAAGTGTTAATGTTGGGTTTCTCCAAAATATTTCCCAATTGATTTCCCACAATATTATAACTTCCCTCATTGTTAGTTGTTTGGTTAAAATTATTAAGTCCTTCGGAGGAAGTATCTTTAGGAATTTTATTGTTGTCCGTATTTACGGTGGGTCGGTAGCGACCAGTGGTAGAGACAAACCCAAAAATATTATTGTTTTGTTCACTTGAGGATCCATAAGAATATTCCATGTAATAGTGTAGATGGTTTTTTTCTCCTAAAAACAATACCATTCATAATTATTAGTACCGGCATCAAAAACAAAAATAAGTTGATCTAATTTGTATTAGGTATTTATATCTAAATTTATTTTAGCCTTACCAACTAATTCCTGACTGTTCCCTTGACCATAACCTCTGTCCCCATCTAAATTTTCAGTTACTTGGTAAGTATTTTGAGATCCTAAATTATTGTTTCCATTACCAACCGATCCGTGTTCATTGTTTTCATGGTTACCATGTCCTTCATAATTTACTTCTGGTTGGGCACATGGGTCACTGTTATTATGGTCGTGCTGAATTATTTTGGAACCAAGATTGTGCAATTTACAGCTAAAATTATTGAGTAAATTTTATGTTCAATTAAAGTTGCAGTCCTCGAATTAGCAAGATAAATTAAAAAAAAAAATTAAGTATTAATAAAATACCTATCATCCACGTTATACCATAGACAATTTACCTTTAGATACCTACAGCTTATCTCCTGCGCAAACAAAAGTTACGTTTTATGGGTGAAAAAATACGTCCGAGCGCATGACTCGTCGGTCAGCTGTCTTCATTCGGGGAACCTTCGTGCATGCGCACAAACCTCGTGTTATCGGCCGTCCTACTTTATCGACAATAATCGACGCGCTCAAAAATACTCTCCAGAACCGGCTCGGCCGCCATTTTTGTTGTTGTGTTTTAAGGTTTCTCTTCTCTGCGGATTCCTTGTAGTTTTCTAAAGTTTTCAGCTATCGAATCGGCTATCGTGGATTGTGGGACTGGTGTTTAATATTTATGGATTTTTGGTTTTTGTGTAGTTTAGTTAGTGAATTGTGTTTGTGCTTTTAGTGACTCGGATTGTAATATAAACAATGACTAGTACTAGTTGCAGCCGTTGTATAATTGTATTATGCCCAAATAGGGGTAAAATAAACCCTCTATGGTGGCATATGAGCAAGAATTTAAATTTTAAAGCCCGGACCTGTCTATTTTCCCATTCGTCAAACGATAATGTTGCAGTGCGCATGTCTAATAGTTCCCAGTTTTGTTTACATGCGCGAGGCCATAAAACTGCCACATTCGTGATTATTGTTTGTTTATCTAAAGGTAAATTGTCTATGCGTTATACTGTTACGTGGTTTCTATCATTTATTATTTTTAAATGGGAAATACTGTTTAACTTACCTGGTTTTTTGTACAGTATTTTTTAAAGCATTTAACAAAATTTCAGTTGCAACAGCGTACTCAAAAACACCACAGAATAGCAAGGTTAGCACCACAATATTCCTAAAATAATGCATGGTTTGATTTTTGGTCTTATCATTAAAATACAAACGTCGACTTATATACACACACAATGAGCTCTGGTCAGTTTAAATTTAATATTAAATTTAAAATGCTGAAGAAACGCGTATATTATTTATCCTAAAATTATCAATTTTAAAACATTTTATTTATTTTTATATAAAAAAGCAGAGATATTGGTGAGTGTCACAGCAGTAAAGTATATTCACTAACATTTACAAGGTATCAAATTAGAGGAATACCGACGTTTTTACTACTTCAATATCGTACAGGCACTATTCTATCAAATTGTAAATTCATCAATAATCAATAAACCATTAATCCGAGAATCATGAAATATCGAGAATGTCTTCTTCTTATAGCGTAGGTATTCGCTAAGAAGGAATTTTTCGAAAATCACCCCTTAGGAGGATCAAAACAGGGGTTGAAATATTTATAGGAATTTCTGTATCTCAGAAAGTAAAACTGGTGGAGGTCCAAGAATTGGCATTAATAAAATATTTATATACGTGTTTAGTCCTTTTTTCAAAATTCACTTGGGGATTGAAATATGGGAATAGCTCTGGAGTTACTATAACTGTCTATAATTTAAAGCTATGTTGTTGAAAATTAGTACTGTGCTTACCCTGTTAAAATTAGTAAGTATTGTTTGCAGTGATATTGGGCCCAAATGAGAGCCCTCAGGCACGCCGGACGTTACTGTTATCCTCAGCGAGGCAACTACATTAAGCTTAACCACCTGAACCCTGTCGGCAAGATACGACTTAATCCAACCAAGGTAAGAACCACAGACGCCAAGTGCCTCGAGCTTCTTAAGAATAGGACGTGCGCTGTCGAAAGCTTTTGGTAAATCTGTATAGACAACATCTACTTGATAACCTTTCTCGATGTTTTCACTAAAAAAAATCCTGAAATACTGCCAGATTCGTAGTGGAGAAACCATGGTGTTGTGAACTGATGCAGTTTTTAAAGGTATCAAAAATTGCATGTGTTATTGCCTCAAACATTTTGAGAATAATTGACAACATATTCCTCTGTAATTTTTGATATCAGTATTTGTCCGATTTTTAAAGATTGGAAACAAAAATAATTGATATTACAAGATGAATGAAGCAAACGGTTGGATTTTAAATGAATAAATAATAGATTTGAAAAAAATATCATGGTGAAGAAATAAAACCAAATTACTACTAAAATTAACTTAATTTATTTCAAACTATCATTTCATTATGATTACTTAAACTCATACCAACATTCCCCATCAATTGTAGGCGTAGACCCGGCAGGACAGTTAACCGTACCTACATGTTGGTTCACAGCGCTTTTAAATGATAATGGTTTAGATAATGATGGTGTGTTCATTGTTCCAGGTCTTCTTCTTACACCAATATTATGGGCTACCGGGTAAGTAACTAAAAAATAAATACAAAATTTATTTGTTATCCTTTTCGACGAATGATCAAACTTATGAAAAATCCATTCAGTTTTAAAGTGCTTGAGAGATGTACTCGGGACTTTTCTGCTCTTGAACGGAAACTGGGTGGAAGGAAGAATAGAGGCGAGGAAATAGGCACATTTCTTAATTTTTGTTGTATTTAGCTTGCCAAAAAAAAATACGTGATATAAGGATAAAATAAGGAATATATATAGGGTGTGTTAGAAGTCCGGTACGCAACTTAAGGGGGTGATTCCCCAGTGGCGTACATTTAAAAAAAATAATATTTGTTAAGTTGCTCCCCTGGACGCTACTGAACTTAATAAATTTAATCTAGTTATGGCTAATTAAGCCCGTTATCATTATAATACCAAATTTCAATAAAAGATGCTTAAAAATATAATAAAAAAGCCAAAAAGTGTTACTTAACACCTTTACAACTTTTATGAGATTGTTCATGTAAATCTTAAATATATAAATACATAAGGTATTTAAGATCTACATAAAATAAATAACCTCATAAAAGTTGTAAGTAACGCTTTCACAAAATGTTAGCACATGCTTCATAAACTGTTCTTTTGCATTGTATTCTCCCTGAAGATGAAAATAAATATTTCCTCAAGCTTGGACCAACTTTAAAGAGTACCTACTCTTTCATTTGCTGCATCACCCAATATTTCCTAGTTTACCGACTCCTATAACTAATTAGCAACGACTACCCTATCACTACCCATACATATACTATACATACGTGTAAACTTCCTCCATGGTGGTGGTCGTGGTTTTTTACTTATACCGCTGGTTTCCGGTTCACCAATATTATTATCGATATTATTTTCAATATTTGGTTTTCCAAAAATATCCACAATTATATTTTCCATTGTTTTGTTGTCGTTTGACGATGGCAGGATGTTATCCGCAGAGGAATTGTTAATGTTGGGTTTCTCCAAAATGTTTCCCAATTGATTTCCCACGATATTATAACCTCCCTCGTTGTTAGCTTTTTGGTCAACATTATTGAGTCCTTCGGAAGAAGTATCTTTGAGAATATTATTTTTTTCCGTATTTACGGTGGGTCGGTAGCGACCAGTGGTAGAGACAAACCCAAAATTATTATTGTTTTGTTCACTTGAGGATCCATATGAATGACCATTGTAATAGTGTAGATGGTTTTTTCCCCTCAAAACAATACCATTCATAATTAGTACCGGCATCAAAAACAAAAATAAATTGATCTAATTTGTATTAGGTATTTATATCATCTAAATTTATTTTAGCCTTACCAAATAATTCCTGATTGTTCCTTTGACCATAACCTCTGTCCCCATCTAAATTTTCAGTTACTTGGTAAGTATTTTGAAATCCAAAATTATTGTTTCCATTACCAACCGATCCGTGTTCATTGTTTTCATGGTTACCATGTCCTTCATAATTTACTTCTGGTTGGGCACATGGGTCACTGTTATCATAGTCGTGCTGAATTATTTTGGAACCAAGATTGTGCAATTTACAGCTAAAATAATTGAGTAAATTTTATGTTCAATAAAAGTTGCAGTCCTCGAATTAGCAAGATAAATTACAAAAAAAAATCAAGTATTAATAAAATACCATCATCCATATCTTGATTGTCATAAGGTCACGTGGTTTCTATCATTTATTATTTTAAATGGGAAATACTGTTTAACCTACCTGGTTTCTTATACAGTATTTTTTAAAGCATTTAACAAAAATCCAGTTGCAACAGCGTATTCAAAAACGCCACAAAATAACAAGGTTAGCACCACAATATTCCTAAAATAATGCATGGTTTGATGTTGTGGTCTTATCGATAAAATACAAACGTCGACTTATATACACACACAATGAGCTTTTGTCATTTTTAAATTTAATATTAAATTTAAAATGCTGAAGAAACGCGTATATCATTTATCCTAAAATTATCAATTTTAAAACATTGTATTTATTTTTCTATAAAAAGCGGAGATATTGGTGAGTGTCACAGAAGTAAAGTATATTCACTAACATTTACAAGGTACAAAATCAGAGGAATGCCGACGTTGTTACTACTTCAATATCGTACAGGCACTATTCTATCAAATTGTAAATTGACTCACTGACTGGCTGACTGACTAATTCATCAATAATCTATAAACCATTAATCCCAGAATCATGAAATATTGAGAATGTCTTCTTCTTAGAACGTAGGCATTTACTAAGAAGGAATTTTTTTGAAAATCAACCCCTAGGAGGGTAAGAACGGGAGTTGAAATTTTTATAATAATTTCCGTATCTAGGGAACTAAAACTGGTGGAGGTCCAAAAATTGGCATAAAAGGCCCTTTAATAAAATAATTATATACGTGTTTCGTCCCTTTTTCAAAATTAATTTGTGAGTTTAAAAACTGGGAATAGCTCTGGAGTAACTATAACTGTATAGTTTTAAGCTATATGTTGTTGAAAATTAGTACTGTGTTTACTATGTTAAAATAAGCAAGTATTGTTTGCCGTGATGTTTTGGAAATCTTTTCCCCTAGAAGGTAGAAATCGAGGGGCTAAGGTTCCAACGCTACTGCTAGAAAGAAAAAGGCGAGTATAACATCTACTTGATAACCTTTCTCGATGTTTTTACTAAAAAATAACCTGAAATACTGCCAGATTCGTAGTGGTGGACCCTGTAAAAACCATGCAGTTGTGAACTGATGCAATTTTTAAAGGTATCAAAAATTTCATGTGTTATTGACTCAAACATTTTGAGAATAATTGACAACATGTTCCTCTGTAATTTTTGATATCAGTATTTGTCCGATTTTTAAAGATTGGAAACAAAAATAATTGATATTAAAAGATTACCAGATGAATGAAGCAAACGGTTGGGTTTTTAATGAAAAAATAATAGATTTGAAAAAAATATCATTTTAAAGAAATAAAACCAAATTACTTCTAAAATTAACTTTATTTAAAACTATCATTTCATCATTATTACTTATACTCATACAAACATTCCCCACCAGTTGTAGGCGTAGATCCGGCAGGACAGTTAACCGTACCTACATTTTTTCCTCCCCCTCGCGGCACAGTGGCATAGCTTTTAAATGTTGTTGTGGTCAGTTCTTCAGGTCCTCCTCTTATATCAATATTAACGGCTTGGTATACCTGGTAATTTTCTGTAGTAACTAAAAAATAAATTTAAAATTTGTTTGTTATCTTTTTCGACCAATGATCAAACTTATGAAAAGTCCATTCAGTTATAAAGTGCTTGAGAGATGTACTTGGGACCTTTCTGCTCTTGGACGGAAACTGGGTGGAAGGAAGAATAGAGGCGAGGAAATAGGCACATTTCTTAATTTTTGTTGTATTTAGCTTGCCAAAAAAAAAAATACGTGATATAAGGATAAAATAAGGAATATATACAGGGTGTATCAGAAGTACGGCACGCAACTTAAGGGGGTGATTCCCCAGTGGCGTATATTTTTTTAAAATTATATTTGTTAAGTTGCTCCCCTGGACGCTACTGGACTTAATAAATTTATTCTAGTTATGGCTAATTAAGCCCGTTATCATTATTATACCAAATTTCAAAAAAGGATGCTTAAAAAAATAATGAAAGAAAACGAAAAGGGTTACTTCACCCCTTTACAACTTTTATGAGGTTGTTCATGTAAATCTTTAATATATAAATACATAGGGTATTTAAAATCCACATGAATAACCTCATAAAAGTTGTAAGTAACACTTTTACAAAATGTTAGCACATGCTTCATAAACTGTTCTTTTGCATGGTATTCTCCCTGAAGATGAAAATAAATATTTTCTCAAGCTTGGACCAACTTTAAAGAGTACTCTTTTATTTGCTGCATCACCCAATATTTTCTAGTTTACCTACTCCTATAACTAAACAGCAACGACTACCCTATCACTACATATACATATACTATACATACTTGATGGTTTTTTACTATTAACGCTGGTTTCCGGTTCATCAATATTATTATCGATATTACTTTCAACATTTGGTTTTCCAAAAATATCCACAATTATATTTTCCATTGTTTTGTTGTCGTTTGATGACGGCAGGAAGTTATCCACAAAAGAATTGTTAATGTTGGGTTTCTCCAAAATGTTTCCTAATTGATTTCCCGCGATAGTATAATCTCCCTCGTTCTTAGCTGTTTGGTCAAAATTGAGTCCTTCGTAGGAAGTATCTTTAGGAATTTTATTTTTGTCCGTATTTACGGTGGGTCGGTAGCGACCAGTGGTAGAGACAAACCCAAAATTATTATTGTTCTGTTCACTTGAGGATCCATATGAATGACCATTGTAATAGTGTAGATGGTTTTTTTCCCCTAAAAACAATACCATTCATAATTGCTACCGGCATCAAAAACAAAAATAAGTTGATTTAATTTGTATTAGGTATTTATATCTAAATTTATTTTAGCCTTACCAAATAATTCCTGATTGTTCCCTTCACCATAACCTCTGTCCCCATCTAAATTTTCAGTTACTTGGTAGGTATTTTGAGATCCAAAATAATTGTTTCCATAGTTGCTAGATCCAAAATTATTGTTTCCATTACCAACCGATCCGTGTTCATTGTTTTCATGGTTACCATGTCCTTCATAATTTACTTCTGGTTGGGCACATGGGTCACTGTTATGATGGTCGTGCTGAATTATTTTGGAACCAAGATTGTGCAATTTACACCTAAAATTATTGAGTAAATTTTATATTCAATAAAATTTGCAGTCCTTGAATTAGGAAGAAAAATTAAAAAAAAAAATCAAGTATTAATAAAATACCTATCATTTGAACTAGGAAATACTCTTTAACTTACTTGGTTTTTTGTACAGTATTTTTTAAAGCATTTAACAAAAATCCAGTTGCGACAGCGTATTCAAAAACGCCACAAAATAACAAGGTTAGCAACACAATATTCCTAAAATAATGCATGTTTTGATTTTTTGGTCTTATCGATAAAATACAAACGTCTACTTATATACACACACAATGAGCTCTGGTCAGTTTTAAATTTATTATTAAATTTAAAATACTGAAGAAACGCGTGCATTATTTATACTAAAATTATCAATTTTAAAACATTTTATTTATTTTTATATGAAAAAGCAGAGATATTGGTGAGTGTCACAGAAGTAAAGTATATTCACTAACATTTACAAGGTATAAAATCAGAGGAATACCGACGTTTTTACTACTTCAATATCGTACAGGCAATATTCTATCAAATTGTAAAATGACTCACTGGCTGACTGACTAATTCATCAATAATCAATAAACCATTAATCCGAGAATCATGAAATATCGAGAATGTCTTCTTCTTATAGCGTTGGTATTCGCTAAGAAGGAATTTTTCGAAAATCATCCTATAGGAGGGTAAGAACGGGGGTTGAAATTTTTATAGGAATTTTTGCGGCCAGAAACTAAAACTGGTGGAGGTTCAAGAATTGGCATTAATAAAATATTTATATACGTATTTCGTCCTTTTTTCAAAATTCACTTGGGGTTGAAATATGGGAATAGCTCTGGAGTTACTATAACTGTTTATAATTTAAACTATGTTGTTGAAAATTAGTACTGTGCTTACTCTGTTAAAATAAGTAAGTATTGTTTGCAGTGATGTTTTGGAAAACTTGTACCCTAGGGGGTAGAAACCGAAGGGGTAAGTTTCCAACGCATCAGCTAGAAAGAAAAAGGCGAGTATAACGAATTTTTAATAAATTCCAAGTTACTCTACAATAAAACTAGGTTTCCTAATAATTACTTCTACCAAATTTTGCTTCAAACGATACATTTATTAACACTTGGAGTATATATAAAAAATGGCTACGAAGCGTTTGAGATAATATTTAATGAACAACAATACCCAGTATTCAGTATTAGAGCATAAGATTAATTTTATTTCCTTTTATTAAATTGACCTGTTGCTGACCGTGCTGATTAAAATTATCGGAAATATTTAATAACAAATTTTTAAACAATTATTATCAATTTATGTCAAATGTTTGTTAAATCGACGTCTTTCTACAATTTAGTTGATTTAATTTTGCTTTGTTGCAGAATTAGATTTAATTACAATGTTTTGTGTCATCCAATTTTTCCTAAAATTATGTGTTTTTTTGGTTTATTGCTGCATTTCTGTAAATTCTCAACTTTATAATGAAGTTAGTAAGTATTTTACTTGTCTTTGTTAATAGCTATCTAGTATTCAAAATAATTAGGGTGGTTTTCAAAATGGTACCAGCATTCGCCAACAAAATTTTTTGTTTTTGCTTGAAAATACCAAGGATCCGGTACCTATAGATGAAACAATAACAAATAAACCTATTGACAAAATTATATTCTATTCTAAAGTAAATCCACATGCAAATTTCGCCCCTGAACTTTGTTTGACAAACTTACGCTGTTAAAAGTATCAACATGACGTGGGACATTTAAATTTTTGTCTAACACCTTATAAAAAGACGGCAGTATGGCAACGTAGGAGTAAGAGATCCCCCCCTCATGAATGTAACTACCACAACATTGGTCTGAGGCCATGGTGACGTTGTTTTATTCATTTCCGTTTAGGGATGTCCACAGAATTTGTAACGCGACAAAACATCGATATTTGTGATGCATTCAATTTTTTTTTTAATTAATTGGAAATACAAATCACAAATAAAATTATTCTCACCTTAACTGAAACCAAAGCTAAACGGTGCAATCGAGAGGCAAAATAATTATTTTACAAATAATATTAAGGCCTAATACATCGATACATTGACAAATATCAAATTGCCTCGATGCATCGCTTAAAACCGGCCTATCAACATTGAAAATATCGATGTTTTCGATGCATCACTGTTTATCGAACATTCCGGTTTTCGTATGGTGTTTCTTTGACAGCGGTTTAAATTGTTCTTCAGTTTATCCGTTTTATGTAATAATTGCTGTGTTTTTAGCGTTTTGTGATATTTTTTGGAGACTAATTAAGATAAGTCGCTAGTATCAAGTATGCAAGAATTCGGAAAATAATAATTCTGCAGTTACTTTTCATAGGTGAGTAAATAAAAAGTTGGGTTATTTGTAGGTTAGGTTTAAACTATAGTAGCATGGGCCACATTCAAAGATAAATCCCTCCTCTTTCCTATAAACGATGTTATCAACACAGTTTAATAACGTTTATGAATGACATGTGCCATCTATACGTACCAGATCATTGGAGAATAATACACAATTATATACTTATTAAAATCGAATGCGAAAACCTTTTGTAGAATGGAACTATACAAACTTACCCGTACCAAACAGCACTGGGCTTACCTCCTGGCCAAGGATATGGAACACCAACTATGGGTGCTCAACCAATTGGATCTATCCCATATCATTCCCACGGAAATAATTATTTGTCCCCATGGCAAATACCTAACGCTACCCAGAACTCTAATAACTACTATGCCCTGTTAGCACAACAAGGCAGGCCCGCTTACCAGCATCTTCAATCAGGTTTAGGATATCCACAACAAGGTTTAGGGTATCCACAACAAGGTTTAGGGTATCCACAACAAGGTCTAGGATATCCACAACAAGGTTTAGGGTATCCACAACCTGGTGTAGGATACCCACCATGGGGAGCGAATTTGCCACAGGGATATGGTTATCCGTATCAACAGCCTTTAGGAGGAGTTGGGCAGACTAACACAAGAATAGGATATCCTTATCAAGGTAAGTAGGTAGCTGTTATTTATTTATTACAATAATTAGCTTGAATATGAAGTATCATGCCTAATTATAACTGAAACTCTTTTGATAATTAATGTACTTGTTTTTTAGATGTTTATTCTCTACCGGATCAAAGACCTGGACAGCAGCAATTTGATGGTCGGACGCCGGACCCCTATACAAATGTAAATTCTGAAATTATTGATGTTTCTCCTGAGTATCATAGACAAGTTATGGGCTGGCCTTCCAAAACTCCTTTGGAGGGAACTAATAGTGTTAATTCTGGGAATAATGTAGAAGGTTATAACAACCAGGTATCATTCCCTTATTTTATTCGAAAATTAGAAATTTAGTATCAATGGCGTAATTAGAGGAGGAGGTAGTTACCCCGCTACCCCGGGTAGCACTCTTTAAAGAGTGCATCAAAAAAATAATCCTTGGTGTGCGTTAATTGTCAAATATTTAAGCCAATTCTCGTTGATTTCTATTTGTAAAAATACGTCTGATAAGAAGATTGTAGAAAAACTGTATGGTCTTTCCAATAATATCAAAAATTTGATTATATAGAAATAAATTATCCGGGTTGGGGCTGGTTCCTCAACAAAGATAATACTAAAAACTTTACAGTTTGATAAATTGGAAATAAATTTCTTTCGCTGTTTGCAAAGGATAATGATGTGATTTAAGTGTGTTGCTAAGTCCTGCAAAATAATATCCACAAATTCTTATATCTCCGTTTAATTTCTAACGTTAACAACCATCCGGCCCTCATAGAAAATAACGCGGTATGTTCAAAAATTATGTATGTTCAGTAGTTGATGCCAAATGAATTGAAATATATTTGTTTGAATATACACTAAGTAAAATAGCGGTCTCCAGGATACGAAATTATAACAATAAAAGATTGCACATTCTTCGTTTTAGAAATTCCCATAAACAACTAACCAAGAAAAATATCGAAATACAGAATATCGAACAAACTTATTATTTTAAGATGTAAATTGTTAATTTTTAAATAGAAATTGTTAAACAATTATTTAAATTTAAAATTGAATTTTTCAAAATGTTTTGTATTTCGATAATTTAAAATTGTGATTATTTTTTAAAAGGTTCGATATTATGTATTTTGATGTTTCAGGGAAGCAAAATTATCCAACCTAAATACAACGTCAAAATTGATTCAAGCACATCAAATTTTACGAATATTCCGTCAAACCTAACGCAACCAATTATTTCCACTAAGAAATTTACTACCTCCATAAGAAGGACTTTTGTTTACGATTCATCAAAACCCGGTAAATTTAAACATATTTAAAAACGAGATTTTTTAGAAGTTTACGTGCGATAATAAAAACTGCATAGCATCTTTCTGTAACAAGAAGTTAATACTTAATTGTACACCAATCGATAAACCAGGCATCATGCATTTATTTAGATTGGAGTGTTAAAGATGCAAGAGTTTTTGTTATTAGAGCAAACATTAGTGATGCTTTCGTCACTTCATTTTTTGATCAAACAAACCAGAACAAACTAGGTGGTGATAAACAAGGGCGTCCGAAGGGAGGGGGGGGGGCAAGGGGGTGCGCTTGCCCCCCCCCCCCCCCCCTGGCCCAAGTAGATTTGAGAATATTTTATTTAACTGGGATATACATATTTATTGAGATACAATTCAATTGACAAAATTGGTAAAACGAACTCTTGTTGCATAAAATGAAATGTGGAATTCAAAAATCTTCACTAAATAGCGAAGGAAAAATATTAGAATAGAATAAATAAAGCTTTATTTTAATTTACACAGAAGATACATCCATGTTAGAATTACTGGATTCGCTCGACTATTACTGAGCACCGATTGGACGGTTTATGTATGATTAGTGTTCAAGGCAAATTTGTAAAAGAAAAAAAAGGCATTTAATTGAAAAAATTATTGATGAATTTGCAAAAGATTCAAGAAAATTAACATTTCTTTTCTCCAATAAATCTGAATAACTTATAAGTTTTTTGTTGTATTTTTTTTTTGTTATATTTGAACATTTTTAAACATTTTGTTTAGCTATTTTTTGTTATTTAATATAATTAGGTGTTTTGCTCTATTCTTTTATTGAAGGTTTGTTGAAGTGCTAGAAACAAAAATAATTCCAATTATGATTTGCCCCCCCTTGGAAAAGTTCTTTCGGACGCCCTTGGTGATAAACACTCTAACGGAGGGATTCTTCTAATCGAATTCCTTATACTTTCCAACAAAAACCTAAGGACGCGTCTGTTCAAGTTTTATCTCTCGGTTTTAGTCAATAAAGTTTCAAATTAATGCTGGTTTAGTTAACTTACCATAACTTAACCATTTGGTGTGGTGGTCTCTGTATAAATATTTAATAAGTTATATATTTTTATAAATTTTCAGGAGAAACCAAAGCAATTAACCTCCACCTCGTCAACGGAGTAGAAGTGACTACAGCTCCTCCACCCACCACCACAGAAAATGAAGAAGTTGAAGGTATTAATGAGTGGATTGACGAAAAACGTCCCTTATAAAATATATTCACATTTATTATTTTTAAATTCTTCTTTCACTATTTACATAATATACATAATATCATTATTGTATTCAATAATCAGTGATATATTCATTGTTATAGTCATTGTATTTAATTCTATATCCATTTTTATACTTTCCATTATATGATACTGTTGATCTAAAGGACATCTTCATTACATCACAATCCATTTCAACCCAATCAAAGGAATTTGTAAGTATTTATTCACAAGAATTACTCATCTATAAAACGGACTAAGAATGCATGTAAATCTTGATATCATACGAAAATTACCCAAAACATTTTATATTATATAATACTATTTATGTGTGTCTTGAATTTTTAGAACTCTTCATCAAAATTTTATATGAAAAATATTTTATAGGAACATGCCTAACAAGCAACGATTAAAACTATCCAGTGATATCTTAGTACGTATTTATTTAAATATTACTGGTGTTACTTTGTGATAGCCGACACCTGCAACTATTTTTGCAAATGTTTATCTTTGCATTTGTTACCAAGATCATTAGCCTTATACATCTGGTGTTTAACTCCTGAAATGATTCTAAAACTGTACAAATCGCATATAACACCAAGACTCTAATATGCCAAGAGTATTGAGAATCCATGTTATGTAAAGGATATTTAAGCACTAAAAAGAGTCAATTGTAGAGCCACCGAACTTAACAATCTACCATATCTCAAAAAACTGCAAAGTCTTCCGATCCTCCATGAAAGAAAGTTTCTAGAAGTGTATCACTAGACCAGGGCTGAAGCCTTTGCAAATGGTAAAAAGTGAAAAAAAATAATAGTAGAATGAAACCAATTGGAAAAGGAAGAGAATATAACAAAAATAAAAGGAAAAATAAATTACGGGCGATCCGAGGTCGGGAAGTGGGGGGCGGCGAGTTTTTAAGGTTAGAAAACGATTTATCTCGATTTTCGGCAAAACTACAAGTCTTATGGAAAAATGTTAAATGGCAAAGTTGTAGGTAATAAAAAGATCTACAACTTTTGTATTTGCATTTTTTTCACATAACCTCAAAATTTATGTGAAAAATTCAAATAATCAAGTTTTTGGTTTTTTATTTTTATCTTTTACAAGAAAAATTTTTTTTTCACGAAATTTGGTGAAAACTTCCCTTTTTATGTCCCAAAGACACTGTAATTTTTTTGATTTAAAATATTTATTTTTTCACCTTATTTTGACTTAATATCGAAAACGTACCCTAATTTTCAATCGAAAATTCTCACTCAAAATATCTGCTTTTTTAAAAAAGTTGGTTGGCTCTTTGTTCGTTGAAATCTCTACTTTCTGATGGTGTAAAAAAATATACATTACTATGGTAAATGTGATGAAATCCCCTTTAAATCCTACATTTAATTATATTTAGAACAACTATGTTCACATATTTTTTGCGATCTTTATGTTTTATGGATTTGTAATTTTTTTGTTTATCAATGTAACATAAATAGCTCAAAATTGTACATAATGATTAAAAAAAAAATTTCGGATTCGATTTTTTTTCGTTTCTTTGCATTTTTGAGAATATTTACCATAGTAATGTATATTTTTTTTACACCATCAGAAAGTAGAGATTTCAACGAACAAAAAGCCCACCGACTTTTTTAAAAAAGCAGATATTTTGACGTGAGAATTTTCGATTAAAAATTAGGGTGCTTTTCGATATTAAGTCAAAATAATGTTAAAAAATAAATATTTTAAATCAAAAAAATTACAGTGTGTTTGGGACATAAAAAAGTAAGTTTTCACCAAATTTCGTGTATAAAAGAAATTTTTTGTAAATGATAAAAATAAAAAACGAAAAACTTGGTTATTTGAATTTTTCACATAAATTTTGAGGTTATGTGAAAAAAGTGCAAATACAAAAGTTGTAGACCTTTTTATTACCTACAACTTTGCCATTTAACGTTTTTCCATAGGACTTGGAGTTTTGCCGGAAATCGAGATAAATCGTTTTCTACCCTTAAAAACTCACCCCCTTCCACTTCCCGACCTCGGATCGCCCGTAATTTATTTTTCCTTTCAATTTTGTTATATTCTCTTCCTTTTCCAATGGGTTTCATCCTACTATTATTTTTTTTGGTTTTAAAAATTATCGACCCTGGTCTACACTGGATAGCTAAAGCTTCAAATCTTGTGTGTCAAAAAATAGATTTTTAATTTAGCTCTTTCATTGGGAAAAACTAATGCTCTAAGGTGACAGCCGAGGGCAATAAGTGGTTTATTTCCATCATGCGGTGATAAAGACTTAAATACATTCTGACTGATATTTTAGGACCTACTGGCGTTACCCCCAAAGGTCGACGATTTATGGACGTACCGACATCCTGTCCCAAGGGTACCATGTTAGCTCACAACGGGAAATGTATAGCCCCATTTGCTGCAGCCAGTCTGGGATTAGCAAAAAGTGTAGTTGTGGAGAATACGACCCAAGCACCAGCACAAGATGAAAACGCAATATAGAAAATAAGAAATAAATTTGAAGAATTCATTGGCATGTCATAAGTAAATTCCATTCTAGAATAGGAGCAAAAATATAGGAATATTGGGTTTATCATAAATTGTCTTGGGCTTTAATGAATAAAGCTGCAATATTTATGATGATATCTGCGTTTTATTTATTTACAGTATTTTAGTAAAGGCTATCAGAAGAAGGTACAGTTTTATTCATAAAAAAAAACGTACCAGAATTAGAATGAGAGGTAAGTTTTGTCATATTTGCTTAAAACCGGTTTGTCTAAATCTAAATGATTATTTATTGGATATTATCAAACTTCATAGATTATCAAAAATGCAAAGCCCAATGCGTCGGTGTAATTAATTTTGAAACTGCACATGGCGGTAACGTTTGATAAACTTTGACACAAGAACATGAAAATGCCTCGTCAGTTATCTGAAGTTGAAAAGGCTCAAATTGTATCAAGAATCGAAGAAGGATGGTCAATCCGTGCTGTAGCGCAGTTGTATAATAGAAATAAAAAAAACTATATTGAAAATTAAGCAACGCTGGGAACAAAAAGAATCCCTAAAGAGGAAAATCGGTTTAGATCGTCCCAAACATTCCAACCCTGAACAGGATCCTGCTTTTTTGGGATATTTAAGAAATAATCCATTTGCAACTGCAAGGGATGCTGTTTTCCTGCCTACCAACCTACCGCCACCAGGAGAGTCAAGGAATCTGAACTAAAATGTCGCCCTGCTGTGAAAAAATGTTTCTTACCGAAGAACAGCGACAATCAAGGATTATTTTTGCTCTTAATTTTATATACCGCAATCCTCAATTTTTGAACAGGGTCATTTTACTGATAAAAAGACTTTCCAGTCGACTTACAAATTCGTGTCCGTCCAAACAATATCAGGTTTGCAGAGCGATATACTAACCTCCTCACTTCTAGACATGGGCGCTTCTCGTGAATGTATAGGGCTGGATAAGTGTTCATGGACCTGGGGTTTGCTGGCGAATACAGGGAAGATTTAATGCCGGAAATTACATTAACATTTTAGAAAACATATTGTAACCATGTGCTGAGCAAATATATCCCAATAATACTTTCATATTTCAACAAGATAATTGTCCAGTCCACACTGCCAATGCTGTAACCCACTGGTTTCAAAGCCATAGTGGGAAAGTGCTGCATTGGATCGCTTATAGCCCCAATATCAATCCAATGGAAAATATTTGGGGTATAATCGTAAAAAAAATATACAATCGAAATTTTAGGCCACAAAATTCAAAAGATTTATGGAAAATAATACATGCGTGCTGGGAAGAGCTTGATCCAAATATTGTATCAAATATAATTCAGTCAATTTCGAATAGACTGACTCAACTAATAGAAAAACAGGGATATATGACCAAATATTAGATTTTATTTATTCTTGTTAAACATTTTTGTTTCTATTATAATTTTTATAAAACTGTAGATATATTATAAAATAAAAAATTTATTTTTTGTTATTTTATTGAACTAATGCCCAACGCCAATGTTTTGCATTTTTAATAACCTTTAACATGCGATAAGCCGGTTTTACCAAAATATGGTTAAGGTTTCCTCTCATTCTAATTCGTGTACGCTTTTTTAATGAATACAACTGTACCTTACATATAATTATGGGTGTTTTGTCACTCATCGAGAAAGGCATATTTACTTTTAAAAGTATGAATAAAATTGGAGGATCTTTGACTTTTTATACTTTGGTAAGCTACACCTTATTTATAGGACAACTGACAGAAAAATAACTTGTCAACTACCATCTTAGTTTTTCGTTCTATAGTCAAAAATGTTATAGTGTTGAAAAACAACATTACCAATTGGTTCAAAAAATAAAAACATTGCCGGTTCTTTTGTCCTCATTTTAAAAACACACTAACCAATTTACAGTTGTGTTTACCTTACCTGCCTGTGACGCGTGAATCAAATTAAATACAATTAAAACCTTATCAGTTAGGCGTCTTTTATTTGCCATGCCACTTTTATTATTAACTAATAAAGAATTAACCAATAAATTTCACTTGTTAAAAATTACTGCGTCTTCAATTCCACAATGTTCAAAATCAAAGCGTTATTTATTTTGTATATGGTATTTTTCGTTATTTGTACCCAAAAATACCATACAGTGAACGCAGCTGCAGTTAAAATTAATGATGACAGTGGTTTTAAAGATTGGTACCAAAAAGTATTTAAGAGGGAAGTGCCTACTACTCCAATTGGAAATCAAATAGAAGGGGCAAATTTTCGTTGCATTTTCTGCAGTGTCAAATGCAATAGAGGATATGTTCTTGTTAATGGAAGATGTTATCAGTCAGTTTAGTTATTTTGGTAAGTTATTTTAAATAAATTTTGACATACGAATATTTGAAGACTTGAAATAAAAATGGGGCTAACTGTAGGTAATCGGTAATTGCTACCGGAAGACAGGTATGCGGCCACATTTCAGAGGTAAAAAAAATGGATTGATAAATTAATAAAAGCAAAAAACGAAACTTTGTCAAATTTCTACTATATCAAATCTTTCGGCGACTCGTAGCCTCATGGATGAGCTTTAATATGGCGAATGTCTAGGAATGAATCTGATGAAATAAAAGAAAAAACTTCTTCCGATTAAAATTTTTAGTCCTCTGGATGCTTTAATTCTTAATAGATAGATAAAATATAGATATTGCGCAAAAATATTTTAATATTTAGTATAACCTTAATGGGAGGGGGCAATGTTTATTGGGGGCAGTAGTCCAAGAAAGGTTAAGAACCTCTGGTCTAGACTATGACCCGGTTTTGATGTCAACTTGTATTGTTAACCTATAATTTTTCAAATATTGTGTAATAATTTTACAATTACAACATTGCAATAGGTTAATACTCTCCTTTTACTTTGAAAAGGAACTACATTTGACACTTTATTTAATCTCTGATTGATATACCTAATACAATATTTATTTTAAACATATATCTTAACCACAATAAAAATAACGGTACAAAAATAATTTTTTTAATTACTTATGACAGAAAAGTTTTCCACTAATTTGGGCGTGAAAAGTTTCACTTTAAACCACTAGTGCGAAAAGTAAATTATATTTCGCACTACTAGAGCAGGTCGTATCGTCGTTCTCTTCAGTTTTCATATTAATTGCTTTTTTATTTGTATTTTTAAAAATATACCTACCATCAACAAATTTATAATATATACAGGATGGCCATTAAGTACTACTGTTAAGAAAAATACGCAAAAAAAGTTAAATGATATCAAATACTATATAACTTACAAATATTTTGATTCATCATTTCAACACTGAAAAAGGGGAAAAAAGATATATTATCATAATTTGAATTCCATGCAGGGATTCAAACTGAGTGGCACACTTCATTTTGAATTCTTATTTTATCTCCACATCCTAAAAATATCAAGACTTACGCTGTCTTTCGGACAAAACCATTTTTGTTTAGAAAATTGTAAAATATTACTTGGGAAATACCTAAATTAATTTTACAAGTTCACAATGTCACAAAATGTCAAAACGTAAAACAGTGAAGATTTCTTACCTTAAAAGGTAAAAAAGCATCAATGATTTATCATTTCCGCTTATTTAAATAGAGATATTTGAAAAATTTTAACAGTCGCCATTTTGAAATAACTTGATAGAATCGCGCCAAAATTTATGAGCATACTGTACAAGATATTAGCTTTCAAATGATGTATCACAAGCTGTATGTTTCTATTTAAAAAAAAGATCGATGTTGTCATATCTTTGACAAATGTATATAAAAAAACGAACGAATAACGTCAAAATATGAGCATTTATAAAACTAAATTGACGTATCCGAGCGTTCTCCCCAAAAGTTACAGTGTAAGGCTATATTAATTTTATTCCGGACTTGTGGGCAACTCTGTATAAGTAAATGGATTGACATATTATAAGTATAAAAATAAATTATGTCAAATTGTGTATTAGAGAATAGTAAATTTAACTTAAGTACTTACTCAATTTAAAAGCAAGAAAAGGATACCAACCGTTATTTTTATTAAACCTTAACTTTTCAGATAAAACATTAACAAATTTTATTAAGCGACGCTACCTTAATAAATAGGTAACCGCCATTTTTAGTAAATGATGATGATAACTGGAAATAAATTTATCGAAATCAGTTAAAAATATACCTACAGTAAATAAGGAATAGAAAAAAAAATAACGTTTACTATGTCAATCGAAATATCGAGATTTTCTGGAAAACAATTTACCAATCTCGTATAAGCAGAAATAAAAAGTGACAGAGTTTTCAGTACAACTGAACGGAAATGTAGAAACAAGACGTGTATACTTTTTTATAACCGAAAATACTTTTAGTGTTTTATTCATAAATTTAAAATATACTAACTAAGAAAGAGTTTCCTGCTATTTTTCTTTACAAGAATATTTTTAATAACGATGTTCATCCGGACTAAATGTTTGTTAATTGTTATTGTGTTAGTGTTTTTGCCCATGATCCCACATGTAAACAGTATTTTTATATCATATGAACGGTTTTTAAAGGCCCAGAAAACAGATGAACCTGATCGACAGGTTGGAAATGACTTATTTAAGGCGAATATTTTAAAAACGAAACACAATTGTGGTAAAAATCAAGTGCAACTCTTTCCTGGAAATTGTAGGAGTACGTTTGGTTAAAGACTATTTGTTAATGGTAAGATTTAGCGATGGTAAATTACAAGCTAAATATGGACCCTGTGGTAGTACTTGTAAAAAAACTCAAAACTAGCTTTTTAATTTTCAAATTTTGTTTATTATATTGACCATTTTTTGATCTCCGGTGCATGTATTTTATTTATTCAATAAAAATGTGAATATTTTAATAATATTGGTCTGTAAAATGTTTATAAATAAATATTATACCGCCAAAAATACTAAAACTTAATAAAATTATTATCTTTATAGCGTTATCTTGTAACTTAAATTGGCATTTTTAATTATTTCCTTCAAACCATTATGTATATGCGCAATGACAATATATAAACAACAGTCAGTTATGCTTCTTATCAAATTTGAGAGCATATTTTTTATCTTTTAACCTTTCATCGAGTTTAAAATTTAATTATAATTCAGTATTAAAAACCAATTAACAATGATTTCCGTGAATTTTCTTCTGCTATTATTGATAGTGACCGCGCTGGTGTTAGAAAATCATGACGTGGACTCAAAATACGTTTCTTACAAAGAATTTGTAGTTGGTACAACTGAGGAGACTACAAGATACAAGGAAGGGCATATTTTAGCTGTCAAAAGTTGTGCTAGCGGATATATTTATATAAAGGGGAGATGTAGAAAAATATTTGGTAGTGGAAAAAGGTTAGAATATTGTTCCTTTATATGGCTTAATTTTTTTTATATTGGCTGGTACATGGCAGAAAGTTAAATTTTAATAAACACAAACTTTACGAAATAACAGAAATTTTTAACTTATAGACTAATACGTTGGCTTTCGATCACTTAACACATACAATTAAAATCTATATAAACAGCTTTTTTCGATAGCTCATCTTATACCAATTATATTGCCATTCAGATAATTTAATATGGGTAAAGTACATACATCTCGAAGTAGATCGCCTTGCCTTTTGCTACATGTCATTTATTTTAATAAAACATCATTGTTGTATACCTGAAAGGTCTACAAAGTGACATATTTACAATTTTAATAAGGTCTCCTGTGTTACCATTATTTTGCATAGAAATGTTGTCCTTGTTATCAAGAGCAGGTAGGTCCACCCCGTGTTCGATACGTTTATGGCTGTTGCAATTGTTACTTATAGGGAAAACCCCACAGTCATCTCCACAAATATATTAAAAGTCAAATTAAAGTGGTGTACAGTGAACATGTTTCGGTACTAGAGAGTACCATCATCAGCACCGAAGGGCCCACATACTAGGAGAGTAGAAATTTAAAAAAAAATTAAAAACTAAAAACCATGACGAGGACATTTTGTGTGTTTAGACGAATACAGATTAAAAGGTTATAAAATTCGAAAGAAATTAATTTTCTTCTTCTACCCAAACAATGTAAACAAATAAGTCAAAACAATTAATTTCGGTGCTGATGATGGTACTCTCCTTTACCTCTCCTTACTCTAATTTGACTTTTAATATATTTGTGGAGATGACTGTGGGTTTTTTCCCTATATCTCAACAGTTCCACTTTGAGATAATGGACTACTTCCGTAAAACTGTTATTTAGTTTAGGCACCCTTATGTTCTCGACCTCGACCAACGAGTACTCATTATATTTGCAGAGATATTTCAAAAATTTTCCCCCATATGTACAGGGTTATCCAACCAAGACTAGACAAGGCGATTTTTTGACTTTTCCTGTACTTTTATAAAAAAACTGAAATAGCCATCTTAAGTCATTTTCTCCCGCAAATTCGAATATCTTCAGCAAAAAACAATTGAACATCAAACAAAAGTACTAGGGGTCACTTTGATATTTTTTTAAATGGAACACCCTGTATATTTTTACATTTTTAAATTCCACATAAAATTATAATTATTTTTTATTAAATGCACTATTAGTCTATACTTCATAGTTTCCGAGATATTGACTCTCGAAAAGTGACATTTTTGAACTTTGACAGCTTATAACTTTCTAACAGTACGTCTTAGAGCAAAACGGCTTACATGTCCCTATCTTTAAATTTTATTATCTTCCCAAAAAATCAACTTCCGGTTAAACCGGATGTAACTCGAAAGAAGGAAATATAGTTGTTCCGGTTTAACTGGAAGTTGATTTTTTTGGGAAGATAATAAAAATTGAAGATAGGGACATGTAAGCCGTTTTGCTCTAAGACGTACTGTATAAGCTGTCAAAGTTCAAAAATGTCACTTTTCGAGAGTCAATATCTCGGAAACTATGAAGTATAGACTAATAGTGCATTTAATAAAAAATAATTATAATTTTATGTGGAATTTAAAAATGTAAAAATATACAGGGTGTTCCATTTAAAAAAATATCAAAGTGACCCCTAGTACTTTTGTTTGATGTTCAATTGTTTTTTGCTGAAGATATTCGAATTTGCGGGAGAAAATGACTTAAGATGGCTATTTCAGTTTTTTTATAAAAGTACAGGAAAAGTCAAAAAATCGCCTTGTCTAGTCTTGGTTGGATAACCCTGTACAGGGTTTTCAGAGATATTTTCGGTCATATCTACAGTGGTCCCTATAGGAGATACAAAAAAAATTTAAATGTAGGAGTTGTAGGGTTTTGTCTGAACCTCCAGGAAATTTAAAAAAAATAAACAAAAGACGATCCGAAACATAAAAAAAATTAACCAATATGGTTTTTTTAAATGGTACACCCTGTATATTTTTTATTTTTATGAAAGATCTTTCTTCCCCGATTTCAAAAATATATAGTTTGTCTATATTTGCTGGAACCGTCATTAAATTATTTCTAATCAATTATTCTATACGGCACTATACAATAATAATTATTTTGAGTAGTGTGCCTTGGAAAACAATAATTGCCTGATGTAGTTTAGTTTTCAATAGGGAACTGTCAACATTTTGTATTTAAAATCATTTTTTTTTTTTAAATGGGTTATTCAAGCGAAGAAAAATCGGATATGGTCCGTTTATTCTATAAGCATTCAAGTAATGAACCAAGGGCTCAACGTCAATACCGTATTACCTATCCAGAAAGACCAACACCATGCGTTGACACAATTGGATACGTAGTGCGTTATTTCAAATACAAAATGTTGACAGTTCCCTATTGATTGAAAACTAAACTACGTCAGGCAATTATTGTTTTCCAAGGCACACTACTCAAAATAATTATTATTGTATAGTGCCGTATACAATAATTGACTAGAAATAATTTAATGACGGTTCCAGCAAATATAGACAAACTAAGTATATATTTTTGAAATCAGGAAAGAAAGATCTTTCATAAAAATAAAAAATATACAGGGTGTACCATTTAAAAAAACCAAACTTGTTAATTTTTCTTATGTTTCGGATCGTCTTTTGTTTTGTTTTTTTTAATTTCCTGGAAGTTCAGACAAAACCCTACAACTCCTACATTTAATTTTTTTTGTATCTCCTATAGGGAACCCTGTAGATATGACCGAAAATATCTCTGAAAACCCTGTACAAGGCCGGTAACTGTATTAGCGGAAAAAGTACCGGACCAACTAATTGGTCGATTTTATGATTATGAGATAGTAAACGTTTAGTTTTGTACATACAGTTAGAAAATACAAATATTTAAACTTTTATCTATGTCCATTAGTAAATAATAGGCTTAATATAAGATCTTTAATGGTATACGTCACAGGAAATCCTATTACAATATTTACTTAAAAAAAAGTTGCAGTATTCCATTAACCTTGGTTAAAACCTCAGTACCAATAAATACATCTACCATGAAATATCGAACTTTTAGTCATAAAGGTATTTTATCTCCGGTAACGTCGTTTCAATGTACAATCATAAAATAAACATAATTAGAAACACCCACTTAACTTGAGCTTAATATGCTAAACGTGCGTTTATTTCCGAAACAGCCAAAATACTAAATCATTGTCAGGTCTGTTGTTTAAAAAAATTGAGAAAAAAAATATGGGTGCTTCCGTCAAAATACGTTTATCTGTGGTGTTCTGTGCTGTGATTTTGATTCAGTTATTACTAACACAAGTAGTGATATCAAAGTTTGTGACTTTCGAGGACTTTTTGAAGCCCTGTAATGACAGTACAAAACAGGGTCACATTTTTACCACGTCCACTTGTGCGAAAGGGTATCTTTATAAGAAGGGACGATGTAATAAGATTTTTGGCGCTGGATAGTCAATTATTATTCAGGTTTGTGTTTAGAAAAACAGAGTCGATTTTACAATTATAATGTGCAATACTGATTTATTTTTCGTTAAATCAAACAACAGTAGCGCCGTTTCCATTTCATTTTTTGATCAATATTTCGTTAATTCTTCGTTTATTCAAAAGTACCCGTCTATGGAGTACCATTACCTACTGTTTCGCGTTAAAAAGGTTGAATTTATAAATTAATAAAAGCAGAAAAAAAAATGGGCAAATTTGGAAACATTTTTTTTTGCTTTTATTCATTTGTCAATTATTTTTTTTTTTTAAAACTATACAGTCCGCATCATAGGAAATTTTTTTTTATTAATAACTTTATTCCAAATTTGGCTTTGGCATCAAGTTCTGCTTCGATCGAGATGAAAATAAAGCAAAAAAATAGTAGTAACGTGATTCTCAAGTGCATTATCTGTCAAATTTTAATTTTTTCCAAAAAATAATTCAAGAGTGGGGTTATTTCTGAAAGTATCGAAAAAAGTTATCAGAAAAAGTTTTTTTACTGCAATTTCTAGCCCACATGCAAAACTTCAGCTGCATAAGATAATTTTGATTTTTTACCTATATTTTGTAAATTGCACCACTTTTGCTCAACGCAACCTACATAAAACTTCTTAGTTTTGACAATGCTTTATTTCAGATACATTTTCTTTAAAGTAGCGCCATATTAAATATGTATTTTTCCACAAAATCAAAATTGGGCTATTAAAATTTGGTAGTATGTGATGCAAAGTTCATTTGTTTTTGACCCTGTATAAGGTAACTTCATAAAATAATAATTTTGAAAACGTAGTTTGTCTCTAAAAATAATACACTTTAATATTAAGAAAATAATGCAGTGTCTTCAGTAAAGTGTTTTTAAGTGGAAAATAAATTTTAGTTTAACAACGTAAAGTTTTTCTATTTTCAACGATTTAATTTACAAAACTATATTATAATTTATTATTAAGCTATGCCATAATAACGTTAACGTGTATTACTTTCAGACACAAACTACGTTTTCAAAAATACTTATGATATGAAGTTACTTTATACAGGGTCAAAAACAGATGAACTTTGCATCACATATGACCAAATTTTAATAGACTAATTTAGATTTTGTAGAAAAATGCATATTTATGGCGCTACTTTAAAGAAAATGTATCTGAAATAAAGCATTGTCAAAACTAAGAAGTTTTATCTAGGTTGCCTTAGGTCTTATTTTGCAAAAGTGGTGCAATTTACAAAATATGGGTAAAAAATCAAAATTATCTTATGCAGCAAAAAGTTTGCATGTGGGCTAAAAACTGCATTTAAAAAAACTCTTTCTAATAACTTTTTTCGATAGTTTACGAAATAACCCTACTTTTGAATTATTTTTTGGAAAAAATTAAAATTTGACAGATAATGCGAATCACGTGACTACTATTTTTTTGCTTAATTTTCATCTCGATCGAAGCAGAACTTGATGCCAAAGTCAAATTTCGAATAAAGTTATTAATAAAAAAAATCCCATATGATGCGGACTTTACTGGTCACACTGTATATTCCTATATCAATGTTTTTATAAAAATTATTAAAAACTTTTTAATTGTCCTTGAAAATTGTTCTTAAATAGTAATTTCCAGCCTGTCAATTAAATTTTGAACTTAGCAATGGATTATTGCAATAGTAAATTGATTGAGCAATTGAAAATTACCATTCACTACCGATTTTCTTGTTGGGTTGGGACCAGGGACGTAACTAGGGGGAAGACTTGGAAACCTATTAAACCGATCATTCTTTTACTTAATATCCTAACGATTTTGACTAAAAAGGTTAAAAACACCAGTTTTGACAGAATGGTGAATGCATCATTAAAATGTCGCCTGTGGCGCATAACCACCCCCCCCCCCCCAAATGAGTAATTTTTTATGTCAAAAAGTTGATCGATATCACCTGGTTGTTTTCGAACACCGGATAACGAGATAAAAGTATCAATTCTAATCTGTTCTATAATATTATTATTTAAATATGATAAGAGGAATCAAATATTCAGTAACGGAGGTGGCGCCACGAAAGATTCCAATCATGATATTATAGTAATGATAGTTTTCCCAGAACACCTACTTAAATTGAATTAAAAAAAAAACAATCTAAGCTTCCGGATATATACAAAATACCGACAACCATTAAGTCTTGCTCAGTTTAATCCTTAATAAGATTAAGTTTGTTAATTTTAATCGGATTTTTATACTTCAATTACGGTTTTTACAGAAACTTACTAAGAATGTGCTTTATTACACATTTTACAATGTGTGTTTTTGTACCACCCCCCCCTCCCTGAGCAGAAACTGGGGATGTTTTTTTGATAAAGTTTGGTTTGATGTATTTCAAGCAGTTTGTTTTTTCTGATTTTCTGAAGCATCACGTAAACATCTATTTTTAAAGATTATATTTTAAACATTTTGGAACCGTATTAAAATTTTTAAAAAAATTAGTAAAGTGTTTCGGTAATGAATTAGACCAGGGTCGATAATTTTTGAAACCAAAAAAAATAATAGTAGGATGAAACCCATTGGAAAAGGAAAAGAATATAACAAAAATTAAAGGAAAAAATAAATTACGGGCGATCCGAGGTCGGGAAGGGACGGGGGGGAGTTTTTAAGGGTAGACAACGATTTATCTTGATTTCCGGCAAAACTACAAGTCCCATGGAAAAACGTTAAATAGTAAAGTTGTAGGTAATAAAAAGATTTACGACTTTTGTATTTGCACTCTTTTTACATAACCTCAAAATTTATGTGAAAAATTCAAATAACCAAGTTTTTGGTTTTTTATTTTTATCTTTTACAAAAAAAATTTTTTATACACGAAATTTGGTGAAAAATTTCCTTTTTATGTCCCAAACACACTGAAATTTTTTTGATTTAAAATATTTATTTTTTAACCATATTTTGACTTAATATCGAAAAAGCAACCTAATTTTCAATTGAAAATTCTCACTTCAAAATATCTGCTTTTTTAAAAAAGTCGGTGGGCTTTTTGTTCGTTGAAATCCCTACTTTCAGATGGTGTAAAAAATATACATTACTATGGTAAATGTTCTCAAAAAATGCAAAAAACACTCGAATCCGAAATTTTTTTTTTTTAATCATTATGTACAATTTTGAGCTATTTATTAAAATTTATACTTTAATTACTCGAAAAACGTAAGATTCCATGTTACATTGATAAGCAAAAAAATTGCAAATCCATAAAACATAAAGATCGCAAAAACATGCGTAAATAGTTGATCTAAATATAATTAAAGGTAGGATTTAAAGGGGAATTAAATTGAATTGAAAACATTTACCATAGTAACGTATATATTTTTTAACACCATCAAAAAGTAGAGATTTCAAGGAACAAAAAGCCCACCGACTTTTTTAAAAAAGCAGATATTTTGACGTGAGAATTTTCGATTGAAAATTAGGTTGCTTTTTCGATATTAAGTCAAAATAAGGTTAAAAAATAAATATTTTAAATCAAAAAAATTACAGTGTGTTTGGGACATAAAAAGGAAAGTTTTCACCAAATTTCGTGTATAAAAAAATTTTTTTGTAAAAGATAAAAATTAAAAACCAAAAACTTGGTTATTTGAATTTTTCACACAAATTTTGAGGTTATGTAAAAAAAGTGCAAATACAAAAGTCGTTAATCTTTTTATTACCTACAACTTTGCCATTTAACGTTTTTCCATAGGACTTGTAGTTTTGCCGGAAATCGAGATGAATCGTTTTCTACCCTTAAAAACTCCCCCCCCCCCTTTCATTTTTGTTATAGTTAGTTATATTCTTTTCCTTTTCCAATGGGTTTCATCCTACTATTATTTTTTTTCACTTTTTACCATTTTCAAAGGCTTCAGCCCTGGTCTAAATACCAATAAAAGAATGACGAAATAAATTGCATGCTTATTCTTCAGGAAGTGCTATGCTTAGCTCCTTTAAAATACCTGGTTGCATACGGCGATGATGTAGTGATTCCAGAAACGTCCAATGGGGTTCAAATGCGGACTACGTGTAGTCTAATCTAACCGTCCAATAATAATATAGAATGTTTGCGATTTGGGGAGCAAATGAGAGACTGTTTTTTGAAGCATCTTTAATGCGCATTTATATATTAGTTACCCGCCCACAATCGCATATATTGACTTAATTTAAAAGTGACTATACCCCGTGCATTTTAACTTAAGAACGATTATAGAAATCCATTTTACACAGGACACGTTTTACGCGTAGTTTAATGACATTAGAAAAAGTAAGGTTAGAAGTAGGTATCAAAAAGTGACACGCACACTCTTTAAAGGCAGACAACCAACAATACACTGACATTAACAAAACATCAACTTGCCTAGGTTTTGTCAATATTTATTGTAATATTGCTCTTTATCGGTCAAATATAAAATACCAATTATGACGAGGATAAGGATAAATCTAATTCATTCAATGCGACCTGTAAGCTGTAAGTGAAAGAAATGCAAATAGGTCGCAGTGAATTGTTATTCAATTGTTTTTCTGTCATCTTCCTTAAGATAAAATGGACATACCATAGTGGTCTCTAATGTAATTTGCACAGAACTTCTTTTTAAATAAATTCATACCTCTTTTAAAATTTTTAGCATTAAAAGATGTACGACATGCTATACGTAGGTAATATAATTCGTTATTTAATATGCTATAGTAATAATGTCCTTATTTTGTGCCAACAGTCTCCATGATGATATAGATGAAAAATCTATTTTAAAATAGCATTACATAAATTCGACAATTATCAATGAAAACGCTTTGGCTTGTTTGATTTACAAAGCGATGACTGAAAATGTTTATATAAAATTTAATAGTTTTAATACAACATGCTTTTGATGACTAATCATTCTTTTTCTCTCTTTTTTTTCAGATAATCCCACACGACAATTTAATTTTATTATGCATTTCACATCGTTAATAGAACTTTCTCTATAGACCATAGAACTCAAGCCTATCAAAAGTGGATTCCGAAGAAACATATTTTAAGATCCTATCCTGATACTGATTGCGACAAATAAAAACATACTAAACTCTGTATTCGGTAGTTGGCAAAAATGTCTTTTTAGTGGATTTTATTTTTAAGGGGATTCTTGTTCTTACGTTTTTCTCGCCGTGACATTTCTAAATTTTAAATTATTTAATATTATTATTATTATAAGAATTTCTCGGCGTAATATTACTTTTGTCGCGTGCCGCCACTGTGCTGTCGCCAAGAAAGAAAGCATGTGAAGAATAAAAATGTAAACACTTGGATTTTCTCTCAAAAACAATCAATTTTTAAAAAGGAATTGTGGTAGTTCTAACGTATCAAATTAAATTAAAATTTAATATAATTTTAAGAACATGTGAAAAACATTACATTACATTAGATAACTGATTCAGTCACAATCCCTTTTTAAAAATCTTCCAAATAAATGTATACCTATTTTTACAAGAAGTACGAATCCCCTTAAGAAGAATTTCATGTTTTATGTTTGAATTACCTACCCTACAAGATTACCAACTAGCTCACCAAGTTTGTATTTAGATACTACACTACTATACGCTAGTTTATTATGTCGTCCACTGTACAATTGTTAGCTCTAAAAAGTAAAGCAAATAACTTATATAGTGGTATAATGTTCATAAGTCTTTGTAAGTTTTCATACATCCTTATATTTTTTCTGTATTAATAGTTTTCAATAATTTATTAGTTCCACCTGTCGAATAATGTAATTTTAAGTAATAGTTATAATATCTAATAATATATATGTAGTACCTTTACCTAAGTAGATATAGTATTATTATGAAACCTAAATTATTTAATTAGAATGTAAAGGAATTTAAATTTTATAATAAAAAATATCAAATAGAATTTATTTATATTATTCACTTAAAAGCAAACACTAGTTATGCTTTCGCCATTTCGTTTTTTAAGCGATATTTTGTTACTTCTTCGTTTTATCTAAAAGTCGGTCGAATACCCATCTTTGAAAGTTTGAAACACAATTACCCACAGTTTTACGTTAAAGAAGGTTGGATTTATAACTTAATAAAAGTAGAAATAGAAATATGCGAAAATTTTACAAAATGTCGTTTTAGAATTAAATATATTAATTTTGAAAAAGGAGTTGATTTTTTTCAACTTAACTGTAGGTAACTGCTATCCAAAGACGAGTATTTAGCCGCTTCTTGAAGAAAACGAAAAATAAACAAAATATCTAAAAAAAATAAGAAAATAAAATTGCGTCATCAGTGCATGATTGCTCTTAAGCTACAAAGGCAAGGCAACTAGCACTTAAAAATGAGATTAAAAAAATTAAACCGATGTTCAAGATGTGAAGTAAGGTTTTATGCTATCTATCACTTGATTGCGTGGCCAATAACATTCAATTCATTAGTTTTGTAATTTTCAACAAAAAATTCGATGTAATTTGTTATTCGTATTACATTGTAATAATATGAAATACCCAGCCCCGGATCTTAAATATTTTCGAAGCAGGCAAAAACTTAAAACTGCCACCCTTGCTCATCCAGCTTTAAATGTCTGTAATAGGTTATATTTTTTTTTTCATATTTAAGCAGGATAGGGTTTGAGATAAAACATAAAATCCATTCTATACTAACACAGAATCTTTTATTTGTCAGTTTTTCGTCTGTACCCCTTGCAACTTGGCTAGTTTGACAGAGCCGGATTTGGGGTAAAATCCGCCCAAAGCTAAAATATGTTTTCTCCCCGAACACCGGGGGGAAGTGAAAAAGCGCCGTGTGAATCAGCTCACCGCTATAATTTGTAGCAAAGTCGCCAACCGCAATTTGGGTAACATTATTAATTGTTTGTCACCTATAAAAAGTTTATTATAGATTAATCGATTAAATCGGGTTTTCTATGTCGGCGTACCACCTTTGAATTTGCCACCTACTGAAAATGCCGCCCGGGGCAGGGGCCCCCGTTTACTCCTCCCCCTGTAACAGATGAGAAAGTCACTCCAAAATATTAAATTTTTGTGTTTTATTGTGTTATTGCTGCCCTCTACATGGACTACATTTTATACAGACAGTATAAAATACTGACTGAACCAGAAAGTTTTAAAGAATATAAAATATACAAAATAACCAATAGAGGGCGGTAGTATAGGCTTTCGTATTAAAAATAAAACCGTCAGTTAGTCAAGAACTTGACAAAACGTATTTAGGTTCAAGTTCATTATATTACTGGTGCGTTAATGAAGTACATAACTCAAACAACATTAAATGAGTAAAAATGTATCCTATAGGACAGGCAATAGATATAGATAAATATACGTAAGACTCTGCAAAAAACTTCAAAAATAATAAATAAACACATTTTGAAATCATAGATGACAACGCTAGTATCTATCAGGTTATTTTTGTTGTTCTTTTAATTGCCGCTTATCAAGTTGAACACTTCGTGTTATCAAAAAAAAATTGTTATTAAAAATATCATTGTAATTGATCCAGATTACAAGTGCTACTCCCACGTTGCATAGTGTTAAATATTTCGTTAGTAGAAATAAACAACTTTTATTAAAAAAATATTTTTGTGTTGAAATTACACTTAAAAAATGTTACTAAAATTTAATATTCTGTTTGTCGCGATAGTATTTTTTGTTTCTAACTTAAATATTGTAAATCTAACGCCTGTTAGTAATGATGCCACTCGTCATCCGAATGGTGAAGTTAAAAGTGGAGATATATCTCAAAATACAGGTCAAAACAGCTTTTCTTTGGCAAGCATAATAAATGTGCCTTGCAGACAAGGATATATTTCTGTTAATGGTAAATGCGTGGAAACATTTAAAGGAAAATAATACTTTGGGATGTAAGTTATCGTCTTATATTTAATTTAGCCCTTTTTTAAAGTATTTCTCTCTCCTGTAGGACTTTACATGGCTAAATCCAATCAGTAATCCTAGGGTTCGGCAATAGATCTTAAATCCATATGTAACTAAATTGTTTACAATAGGCAGTGTATAGAAACTAATATACAGGGTGTTTTTTTAAGGTCGACAAGCGGCCATATCTCGGAAACTACTGGGCATAGAAACTCAGGAAAAGAAAAATGATAATTAAAGTGGCCATGAGAAAATTCTGGAACTAATTTTTAAGTTCCGCATTTTGCCGCAAGAGGGCGTAATTGAAAAGTAAATTTTAAAATTTTACATAACTCCGAAAATTCCACATTAAGGTATATGTTTAGTAACACCATTTTAAAGCTTGGACAATTATGCATCATTTTGGTCTTATGCTCATTGGCGTAGCAACTTTAATAAGAGTGGGGGAAGCTGTTGAAAGTGTAATCATCTAAATCGCTGTAACTTATAAACGACTTATCCGATTTTGGCAAACTAAAGTTTGGAAGAGAAATGTATGCACTTTCACCAATCGTATTTAGTTGTCCATAATAGTTCTCAAAAATAATGCTAGAGGGCGCAATTTGCAATAACAATACATTTTTTGATTTTACTCCGAAAAAATAAATCATACGGTATAATTGGGATACCATAATCGAAAAGTAGATGAAATTTGCAAGAAAAGATGTGAAGACCGTAGTTCGATATCTTTGTTCGTTTTAGAGTTATTGCCAAAACAATAATTTTTAATACAAATTGCGCCCTCTAGCAATTTTATTAGAAACTACCGTATACCATTAGATACGACAATTATAGAAGGTACTTCCAAACAAGCTTAAATTTAGTAAAATCGGATAAGTCGTTTAGAAGTTACAGCGATTTTTGTGTTTACACTTTCAATAGCTTCTACCACTCTTATCAAGTGAAAGTGTAAACATTAAAATCGCTGTAACTTCTAAACAACTGAACCGATTTTACTAAATTTAAGCTTATTTGGAAGAAAAAGGTAAGTACCTTCAATTGTCTTATCCAATGGTACAAGATAGTTTCTAATAAAATTGCTAGAGGGCGAAATTTGTATTAAAAATTATTGTTTTGGCGATAACACTGAAACGAACGGAGATATCGAGCTGTGGTTTTAATATTTTTTCTAGCAAATTTCATCTACTTTTTGATTATGGTATCATTATTATACCGTATAATTTATTTTTTCCGAGTAAAATCAAAAAATGTATTGTTATTGCAAATTGCGCCCTCTAGCATTTTTTTTGAGAACTATTATGGACAACTAAATACGATTGGTGAAAGTGCTCTTCCAAAAAGTCTTTAGTTTGCTAAAATCGGATAAGTCGTTTATAAGTTACAGCGATTTAAATGATTACACTTTCAACAGCTTCCCCCACCCTTATTAAAGTCGGTACGCCAATGAGCATAAAACCAAAATGATGCATAATTGTCCAAGCTTTAAAATGGTGTTATCAAACATATACCTTAATATGGAATTCTCGGAGTTATGTAAAATTTTAAAATTTAGTTTTCAATTACGCCCTCTTGCGGCAACATGCGGAACTTAAAAATTATTTCCAGAATTTTCTCATGGCCACTTTAATTGTCATTTTTCTTTTCCTGAGTTTCTATGCCTAGTAGTTTCCGAGATATGGCCGCTCGTCGACCTTAAAAAAACACCCTGTATTTCAAACCATTTTAAAATATTTGCCATGTATTGTATATAGTATATTGTAAAACATATTTTATGGAAATATCCACTTAAGATTTTTTAATATTTATATACAGGGTGTTTCAATAAAAACTCGAAAACTAAAAGTGACATGTAAATTTGGTAAACGCCCGTTTTTAGCCTCTATGATTGGGTTCACAACTGTGTAAAAAATGTGTTTGAATAATACAAGATGACACGAACTTTTAAATGTTATGGTTCTCAAAGATAACTAATTTTTGTACAAATTATGTCCCATAAAATTTTTTGATAAATCCAACATGAACGGAGAAATTTGGGGTTGAGTTTTTTTTAAATAATAATTTTAACGAGTATTTTAATTATAAATATTTTTAATATGGTTTAGCAGATTTTAATTTAATTTAGGTAATGATAATTTTAGTAATTAAATCCTCGTGTACCGCTAAATTACGTCCGGTGATGTCTCAGGGGGAGCCTTAACAAATAATATTGGCAAAAAATAAGACGCCACTGAGTTTTTGGTGATTTTTATTTTTTTTTCGGATTAAGCAACTAAAAATATGTTTTTCTTGTCTGTTAAATTGTTTTTATATCTTGCTTCGTTTTCCATTCCGACCTCATTAGTTAGTTTTTGGTATTGTTCTAATCTTCATTAATAATTTTGTATAACTTCTCATCACTTCTTTCCTAAAATTTAAATTATCTTTTAATTTTATTTTATTATGCTTCAATGTTTTAATTTTGCTTTTAAAAAAAATACAACGTATTAATTATTTAATGATTTTTGTTTTCCAGAGATATGCAATTAAATTTTTTTTTATTTTTATTTCACGAAAACGAAGTAAGATATGAAAACAATTTAACAGACAAGAAAAGCATATTTTTAATTGCCTAATCCGAAAAAATTACAAAAATTACCAAAAACCCAATGGCGTCTTATTTTTTTGCCAACATTATTTGTTAAGGCGCCCCCTGAGACATCACTGAACGTAATAGTTTAGCGCTACACGAGCGTTTTATCACTAAAACTAGCGTGTACCCGGCATGCGTTGCAACCCGCTGGTATAAATACAAACCCGAACAAACCCGATATATTAGTACCCAGCATGCCACTTTCTGAAATTCCACCCGTGCGAAGCCGGGGCGGGTCGCTAATTATACATAAAAACCTTCCTTTTGAATCACTCTATCTATTAAAAAAAACGCTTCAAAATCCGTTGCGTAGTTTTAAAGATTTAAGCACATAAGACAGGATAGCGACTTTGTTTTATACTATGTTAAGATTATCATTACCAAAATTAAATTAAAATCTGCTAAAGGATATTAAAAATATTTATAATTAAAATATTTAAAAAAAAAACTCAACCCCAAATATCTCCGTTCACGTTGGAATTATCAAAAATTTTCATGGGACATAATTTGATCAAAATTAATTATCTTTAAGAACCACAACATTTAAAAGTTCGTGTCATCGAAAAAATTCTTTGCACCGTGGCGCCACCTACAACTTGTATTATTCAAATACATTTTTTACACAGTTGTATAGCCAATCATAGAGGTTAAAAACTGGTGTTTACAGGATTTACATGTCACTTTTAATTTTCGAAATAATTGGCCTGGGACTTTTTATTGAAACACCCGGTATGTAAATATTTTTTAAATACAAATTATTTGTTATATAAATAATATCTTCGTTATTTTAATCTTGGTGAATTTTAAAATTTGATAAAAAGTTATAAAATTACATTATTCAGGAAATCTTTGATTCATATTTATGTTCGAACTATTTTTAAAACTTTTATAGTTTTTAAACTTCATTGTCTTTTTCCTGTTGGGCCATTTCATTTTTTGAGTTATTTCATGTGTTATAAGATAATATTTTATGATACATAAACATTTGGCAGATGCGGAAATGGATAATCCATATCTCAAGCTAAAATACTTCCCCAAAGTTGACTTAATATAGATTATAGATTTTGCAATCAGATTTTTTTTTCCATCGCCATTTTTCTTTATTGATGGAAAGTCGTTGCTACAATCTGCATATACTCCCTACCTGAGTAATGCACAAATCAAAAAATCGATAAGCAGATGGCGAGCTAGTCTCGAAAAGGTGCTAACAATTTTACATTATTTAATTTAAAAAGTAGTTAGCAGTATACATAAAGGGATATAGCAACATCGAGAGACATCTATTGAGCACTACTCGACATTATTAATATAAGCACCTTGATCAATGTAAAATGTAGACTTTTTCAATTCTGATTATAGTGTTATCTGTAAAGTAAAATAGAGGGCGGGACTGGACTTATATGGTTATTATTTCATAATATAGCCTAAAATTATAGACAATTGTAGGTATCCTCCTGAAAATAAGCTACACCCCATTTGAAACCTCTAAGTAAATTTTAAAAAAAATTACGAAACACGTATATTATTTTATTAAAAATTTCAACCATCAATTTTACCCCCTTGGGGGTTGATTTTCTTTAGGTAGGTACCTACGTTATAAGGAGATGGTTGTTGATGAATTTTGAAAATATTTTTAATAAAAAACAACACGCTGCATCTGATACATATAAAAACGTATCCCGAATAAATTTTGTAAATATCCGCTTCAATGCTAAACTTGCAAAAAAAAACAATAAACATTTATATAGTTATCATAAAAAAGTTAATAACTCATAATTTAATTGACATATTATTTATTATTTCTTTTTTTCAGATCCAGGACATTCGGCCAGATGATATGAGGTCCAGGCATGGTGTCTTCTTTATTCCTAATTAATTTTAAAAAATACAATTTAATCAGGAATTTTTATTGTTATGTTCTAATTGTTATTTCGATATCAATATTTATTTATTCTTGCTCCAAATATTAAAAATAAGCTACAATGTATCTGATAAATAATAAAATGAATATTTATATTAAATGAAGTTAAATGAATATTTGGTTTATTTATTTATTATACAGGATACCTGATAAATACGTGTAAATAATGACGACGATGACAGACTTCCGACATCAAAATCCAAAGTTTAAACTTTTTTTTGGCTTTTTCAAATTACTTGATCACGTAAAAATTGGTTTTAATAATTTGTGGGGTATAGAGAAGCTATATAAAATTATTAAATTACTTTTGTGTCAGTTTTAGTAAAATCACTTCGAAATATGATAACATTCCCTTTTATTAAAGCAAATAATTGTGGCATATCGGACAAGTGTGTAACTGTTTTTTATATTGGAATACACAGGGATCCAAGCACAATGGATACCCTGGGGCGGGTAGACCACGACGGCCGTTTCGTCCTTGTGAGGACTATACGGGAGCCATTAGCCAATCAGCAATAACCCTAGCCATCCCGACAACGGCTGATGTAAGATGTATTAAAAGCCTTTTGTAAAATCAAAGCGGCCAACAATACTCCGTAGCGCCATCCCAGCGGAATTAACTCCAATATAAAATTTAAGTCACACTGGTAATAATCGAAAGGTAGACAACTAAAACCACGAAGTGCATCACAATCCAGTATAGAGAACGCAATTTGCGTTTTCACCGCAACATCTGCCGTTTTGTAGATTAGAGACAGATCAACGCTGGCACCCACTAGAATGCGCGCAATCCGTTTCAGAAAAGCTTTAAAAATGTTTAGAAGATAATATAGTGTCCGCGAAAATAATTAGAAACCGAATATTGTGGTATATCGGACAAATGTGTAACTGTTTTTTATATTGGAATACAGGGATCCAAGCGCAATGGATACCCTGGGGCGGGTAGACCACGACGGCCGTTTCGTCCTTGTTAGGACTATTAAAAACCTTTTACCAAAGTAAAGCGGCCATCAATTACTTTTGTAAAAGGCTTTTAAAACATCTTACCGCTGTTGTTGGGATTGGTTGGATTATGGCTGCCCGTAGAGTCCTAACAAGGACGAAACGGCCGTCGTGGTCTACCCGCTCTAGGGTATCCATTGGGCTTGGATCCCTGTGTATTCCAATATAAAAAACAGTTACACACTTGTCCAAAATTAATTATGTTCGCGGACAGTATATTATCTTCTAATTAATTTTTATTTCATATCAGCAAAGTTATTATATTTTAATATTACACAGTAAGTACTTTTTTTTAAACAAACACACCGGAGTTGAACCAGTATATTGTAAATCTCATCAGGTATTAGTACAGAATTTATATTTTGTGTAACTTGCTACCTCATAGTTATAGCACCTAAAGAAGCCACAGTGTTGACGAAACAATTATTGTGTTTAAATAAATAACACATTTTTTAAGCATCTTTGTTATATTCCATATTTTTATAATGGATTTTCTTTGGGTATTTTTTTAACGTCATTCAGTATTCAATATTGTTTCATATACAATCAATATGATGTTATATATATTATTTTAATTATAATTGTCTCCCTGTACACTTCAATATAATAAAATAAGTCTTTATAATAAATCAACTCAATCACGTGTACACCTACTTGGTCTTATCGTCTAAATAACAATGCACCAACAAAATAGTAGGGGGGTCTAGAACCTGCAAATTTATTCATGCTTACAGTTTATTGTGTTTGTGAAAAGGGCAGAAAATCCGTACTCTAGTACTGTGGCGTACCCAGGAGGGTATCAAGCACTTCCAATCCTTAAGTTAAAAAATAAAAGATAACCGAATTTTTAATAACTGCAAGTAAAGTTTTACAGGACGAACCAGTCCTGTCTTACCTATATACAGGGTGTCCGGGAAAATGTGGGAAATCTCCCGGATATAAAAAAAAAACACGTGAAAAGAATACTACAAGTTCATACAAACTTCTTTCGTATCGGCCTACTCTTCGGAGATATTGGCTCCCAAAGAGCTCCCATGGAATTAAGTTTTTGACACATAATTATTAAACCAACAGGTATATTTCAACTTTTTTTTCATATGATCTATACCAGGTAAGACCCTTCAATGTATTAATATTAAGCAGTTAAAAGTGAACATTTATAATTTATAGGAACAAAGATGTATATATCTTTTATTGAAATACGCTAAATATGCATGATGTAAATATGTTAAAAATGACGTTTTTCCGAAAACGGTTAGGATTAGCGACATGAGTACTAAATTTCAATCAGTTAAAGGTATGTGTAAAAAACGTTGTCCAAAGTTTTTATCATATATGGCGTAAAAAAATGGGCACATTAGTGTCACAGCTAGTCCGTCCCTGCAGCTGTGAGTAATTCGCAACACTTTCTGGGATAGTAATTTGAAGGGTCTTACCTGGTATAGATCATATGAAAAAAAAATAGAAATATACCTGTTGGTTTAATATGGTATGTGTCAAAAACTTAATTCCATGGGAGCTCTTTGGGAGCCCATATCTCTGAAGAGGAGGCCGATACGAAAGAAGTTTATATGAACTTGTAGTATTATTTTCACGTGTTTATTTCATATCCGGGAGATTTCTTACATTTTCCCGGATACCCTGTATATTATTTCCGGACGTGTAATGTATGTACCAAATAATTTTCAAATCGACCTTTCAATATTTTTCATTTTATTTAATTTCAAAATTTAAGAAAACGATAGCTTTTTCAACCAAACGTGTAAAATGTGTAACAGAATTAAGATTAGTAATAACTTCCTCGATTGTTGGTGCTACAATATTTCTTTGGTCGTGAGAAAAATCTTGTACATTACTCGTATAAAAGCAATTTTCACACACTCGTAGGACTATTCCCACTCGTGTGAAAAAGTCACTTTATAATTTTTATTGCCCATAAGACCACAGACTAACGTTTTAAAGTGGAAATTCCCATTCGTTCATTCGCAATGAGGTTTAAATTAATCGTATTATTTTTTTTATTAATTCACAGGAAATGATCAAGACTAGGAATGTTAAGGAAAAAAACCAATAAAAAGGGGAATTTTAATATTCGCCAATATCTACGGATAGATGATATTAATAAGTTACTGCGTTTTTCGTTTTTACGTTTTCATATTTTTCAATAAAGTCAAAGTCAAAGTTTTATTTGCTACTTACATAAATTGTTTAAAGCACGTCATAGATAATAATATTATTATATAGGTAAATATAATTTAACATGTACAAATGTATGTATATAAATAACAATAAATTAGTGTATAAAGCAAACAATGCACAAACATTAAAATAAAATTTAAAATTAAGAGCCACAAAATTGGCAATTACCAGGAGGCCAACAGGTATAAAAGCAATGGTCTAGTACCGTCTAGTAAATACTTTTTAACATATTTTTTGAACAGGACATCATCGAGGGCTCGATACCGTTCTAGGATCTTATTATAATTGTAGTTAAGTAAATTGTATTTAGATTTAGTAAGTCTGAATCGCTGAGCCACTATCCTGTCTGAGCCTCGAGAGTTGTAGCTGTGAATATCTGAATGCCTAGTGAGTTAATCTCTGCGGGAATGCAGCTATATCCTGCGTTAGCCAAAAGTCTTACAGCTTTCTTTTGGAGTGGAAAGATCTGTGGTGCACTGTTACTCCACAATATTGCTCTATACGCAATATGGGAATGAAAAAGGCCAAAGTAAAGCGATTTCAAAACGTCCAAAGTCAAACACTTACGCAAGTTTCTAAGAAAAAATATCGTACTCGACAATTTTCGTCCCAGTGGCCTCCCAGGATAAGGTACTATTCGGAGTGATACCCAGTAATTTACATTTATTGTTTCTGTTCAATAGTCGATTACTTGAGATAACCAGTTCTTGAGTTTTACTTGTATTAAGGTGCAAGAGATTGCAAGAAAACCGGCTTTCTGCATCCTTCAGCAGCACTTGTGACGTCATAATCAAATTCTCCAGATAAGAAGCAGAAATAATAAATGTAGTGTCGTCTGAAAAAAAACAGGAAGGCCCCAAGGACGGATCCCTGTAGCACTCCATATTTAACATAGCCTTAATCACCTTTAATCTCCACAAACTGCCGCCTATCAGACAAATAAGACTTAATAAGGTTTAGGGGAACTCCTCTTATGCCATAGTGGCATTGTTTTTTTAACAGGAGTTTGTGACAGACACAGTCGAAAGCTTTTGTTAGATCGTACAAAGTATAGACGTGAGCTCTCCAGACTCCAAGCCCTCGACTATGTCACTCACAATCTGTAAGACTGCTCCCAGTGTCGATTTTTTGCCTTTTCAATAATTAGCTTTTTTGGTACCATCATAAATATTTTCAAAAATTGATAGAGACCTGGTACTGTTTTCTAATATTGGTTTGTTTGGTAAAATTAGATTACTATTTGAAGGTTGGAGACAATGATGTTTCTTGAATGATGAAAGAGTTTTGGACTTCCATTGTCTTTATTTAGTATTCACCTGAAGATGAGTGGAGATACTTACCAGTTGAAACGTTGTGATTTAAAACAAATAAAGACAATGGAAGTCCAAAACTATTTCATCATTCTAGATTACTATTGTCACAATAACCTAACTTTCTTTTATCATTCTTATGTCAAAATGGTCATATTCATTATTTTTTATTTTCACTTGCGACCGTTAGGAGGCAGGGAATAAAATTTAAAAAACAAAAAAATACATCTTTTTATTGTGGGATCTACATTTCTCAAAAATTGTAAATTAAATGTTAAATAAGCCTTATCCAAAATTTTGTATAACCGAAACAATTTAATAAAGCAATTTTTTTTGACACAGTATAAATCCAAAAATTATGAATGGCAACATAATTAAAACCTGATAAAGTCCATAGAAAATTTTTTTTGTCAAGCACATAGTAAAGATATAATTTATGTGAACCCATGAACTCACGACCCCTTATCTTATGAATAATATTCCTTATTAATGATTAACAACATTTTATTGTCTATATTAGACTAAAGCCGGCTTTACACTTATACCGACAATAATATTTTTTGCCGCATTGAATTGCTCCAATTCGCAGTCTTAACGTCTATTCGACAGATTTCTTATGGAAATGTCACTCGCAATGTAAAATAGATTACTATATATCAGCTGATAGGAATTCAACCAACATTAAATCACAGTTGTCCGAGTTGTAAAGGCTGACAATGGTTTAACTGATATAAAATATTAACCCGAGTATTATTGAGGAAAAGGTTTCTGTTATTTTAACAGAGTCATCTTTAGACTGGTTTCACCATACCATGCCTCATTAGTAAGGATAAGGATATACGTTCCGACAAAAAAAGGAAAATGTACGAGTCTACGTGGTAAAAAATCGTAAATATCTGAATGGATGTAGTCTAACCATGACGTTAGCAGATGTCGCTACGAACCTACGAGCTACATGCATCCATTTATTTAGGTAACATTTTTAGCTAGAATTAACTAACCATACTCATATACTATTTTGACTGTGATGTAAGACATTGGCAGTAAAGAATTTCTCACCATTCTTGATTTAGTCACCGTTCAACTATTTTGCAAATTATCTATTAAATTAACATAATAGATATTGCATAGTATTTAGAGCGTTTTCGAAAGCAAGGCGGTTCAATTACCTATGCTATTATAAAATTGTAATGTGACTAATTCAACAACGTCCATCCTAATCACTTAATCCTAGAATCATGAAATTTCGTCTCCTTAATGACGAAGGCATCCACTAAGAAGGGATTTAATGAAAATCAACCCCTATGAGAGTAAGAACTGGGGTTGAAATTTAGGAATTCCTGTATCTCAGAAACTTTTATTGGTGGAGACCTAAAAATAGATTTGGTGGCATTTTGGTGTCAATGTGAGGAGATATTTAGATGAGATATTTCCAGGTCGCTGGATTGGACGACGTGGTACAATTGAATGGCCAGCGAGGTCTCCAGACTTAACGCCTCTAGACTATTTTCTTTGGGAATATTTGAAAGAAAAAGTTTTCCAAAATAGGCCAAACAATATTCAAGATTTGAAATATAAAATTGGATTGGAGACACATAACATACCGGCTGAAGCCATTCAGAATTCCGTCGACGGATTTTACCATCGTCTGGGAGCATGCCAAGTAGAGGATGGAGGACATTTCCAGCATTTGCCACGTTAAACCACCTTTTTGTTGTGTTTTGTTTCGTTATGTTTTTTTTTTGACAAAATAAATAACAAATAAACCATAACTATTGTTAAGTCGCAAAATGTCAGAACGTGAAACCATGAAGATTTCTTTTCTTACCTTCAAAGGTAAAAAAAACATCAAAAACGTTTCCTCCTATTTAAATAAAGATTTTTTAAAGACTTTTAACAGTCGCCATTTTGCAATAGCTTGACAGAATCGCGCCAAAATTTATGAGCATACTGAGCTTTTAAATGATGTATCACAAGCTGTATGTTTCCATTAAAAAAAAAGATCGATGTCGTCGTATCTTTGACAAAAGTCTATAAAAAAACAAACGAATAACGTCAATATGAGAGCATATATAAAACTAAATTGACGTATCCGAGCGTTTTTCCCATAAGCTACAGGTGAAGGCTATATTAATTTTATTCCGGACTTCTGGGACACCCTGTATAAGTTCCTTTAAAAAAAAATAATGTAAACATTTTCCGTCATTATTTTAAAATTTACTTAGGGGTTGAACAAAGGGGTGTACTCTATTTTAAGGGGGTCTTTACCTGTCTGTCATTTTAAGCTATACTGCTGAAAATAGTTACTATGCTTAAGTACTCTATTAAAATAAGCAAGTACCTATTTCGATGTAGGGGGTCGAAATGGAGGCGGGGTGTTTCCAATGGAAATTTTAGAGACATTTTTCGTTGGAACAGATAAACATGTATTAAGGCATTTAGGAAAATGTCGCCTCTAGGGAGAGGAAAAAGGTTTACAAATGTTTATATTGAAATAGTAATTTACGTTACAAGTCCGGAAAATACTGTTTTTTTTGGCGAGTCGACAAAATTCTAGGACGAGCCGTAGGGGAGTCCTGGAAGTCTGCGAGTCCAAAAAAACTGTTTTCGAACGTGTTGCGTACACTATTTTTTCGGTAACCGTGTAGAATAACAACTCAATGAGACACATTTATTTGTTATATTTCTTTGTAGAACAAAATTTCGAACATTTTAATTCTTATTTGTATTAAATATTAAAATTCGAACAGAAGATAGGTACTAACAGAAAGATTCTAATTCTTATTTATATTAAATTTCGAGCAATTGCTAATATTGATGTGATTCTTCCCGGCCTAGTCCAGGAAGTACGTACTTCCCGGACTAGGCCGGAAAAATGCTATTTTCTCAAAGGAAAAGCGTCCGGGAAGTGGGTACTTCCCGGACGGTTGCCGAAAAAACATATTTTTGTTAAATTCTTTTTGAATTTCAGCATAAATATTTCAATATACAATTTAAAAAAACATGTATAACTTTTTTTTTTTTTATCCGTCACTAAAGGGATAAAACGGGGTTAAACAAGTTTATATTATAAGGGTCTGCGAGCGTTACTGACGATCTGTAATGAAATATTGGTATATTTAAAAAAAATTATGATGAATCTATATTAAGCTTGAAAATACATTTTTATTGAAAAAGAAAGAAATAATGTAAGAAAGCACCTAAAAACTGTTTTCTAAAAATGATACGGGTACCTATACTCAAAACCCAATATTATAGGCATTGACGTATTATTCGAAACCATGGAAACTAATGCAAACCGCCAATGACCATACAGTATTTTGGTCGTTTCCATGGTTATGAGAGCTACGTCACTGCCTATATTTTTGGTAATAGACTATAGTAAAGGTTCTATTAGGTATGTTACCTGCTGCTTTGTTTCGAAATCGAATTTATAACAATGGAAATTTAATAATACTGATTCTCTTAAATAATACTTCCGTATGTAAACCCAGCTTAATATTACAACACGAGTAACAACAATTTGGTAAAATGCAAACATGCGACGCGCACTTTAAGAAGACCACAGTGTTTTTTTGTCTTTCCTTCCTGCAACAAGTGTAGGTAGAAAACGAGTTTTTTAAAAACATACAATTATTACAAAACTTACAGTAAAACAAAACCTAATTTAAAAAACCGAACCCGTTTACCAACAACTTAATTGACAACAATACAATATGAGTTTCTTAAGTTTAGTTGTCACAAGATTTTTTCTTTGTTTGTTTTTCTTAATGGTGACACATTTTTGTCTTCATTATACTTTACCTTTGGAGAACACAATTCAAACGAATGTCACAAACGTCGAAAAAAATAAGACAGTGTGCTTGTATGGATTTGAGTTAGTGAATGATACTTGCAAGGAGATATTCTGAGGTAGGAAATTTACTTGGGTATCAATACAGTTACCTATTTTAAAATGAAGGCAGGCTTTGGCAAAGTAGAATAAATATATATATAAGTGAAGATTAGGGTGACACTAATAGGATATTTCGACTAAGAACTACTTCCATAGTTTCTTCAATTATCGACACAATAATGGTGAAGAAGGAATTCTTACCATGCGCCTAAAAATGTATAAAAACGTAACATATCACCACCAGGGTTGGGGCTTCCTTTTTTGAGGAGGGAGGGAGGAGGATAAAATACTTGATCCTGGAAATCAAAAACCTTAAATCAAAATTCAGCTTAACTAAATATAGTTTAAAAAAACTAAAAAACACGCTTTAATAATTAATCAAACTAAAAACCGGAAAATAAATATAGTTTAAAATAATTCTTGAAATTCTTAATATAGGCAGAAAATAATAATGAACGATAAACATTAGTACTATTATTGTGAAAAAAAGCGTGGGGTGCTCGATATGCGAAAAATATAGCACAAAGCGACCCACGCTTTTTCACAATAACACTAATGTTTATCGTTCATTATTTTTCTGCCTATCTTTAGAATTTCAAGAATTATTTTAAACCATATTAATTTTCCGCTTTTTAGTTTGATTAATAATTATTAAAGCGTGTTTTTTAGTTTTTTTAAACTATATTAGTTTTTTATTTTTTAGTTCGAGTTATTCTTAAGAAAAAAATTTTTTTTTGAGTAGATTGAGCTACATTCTGTATTGTCAGCGGTTTTTGATAAGTCTACAAAATTTAAATTAAATCTGACCGTTTAAAGTGGGTCAAAATCGGGTTCAAAGAAGTCGGTTACAAACAAACATACATACAAACCCAAACAAACGACAAAAATGTTCAAAATTTTTTTAAAAAATTTGTCAAAATTTTATTTTGACGGGTAGATTTTTTTTTAAATTTTTCTCTATTCTTAGCGACAATATCTATACGACCCCACGTTTGTTTCATTATTATGGGTTATTGTAATAATTCTGACATATTGACAGGTGTCAAATTTTGACAAGAGAATTTTTTGCGTATTTTATTTAACTTTCCACCGTCAATATAAATACGACCTTATAGTTTTTTTTTAACGATTTGACATATTAACAAGTGTCAAATTTTGACAGGAAATTTTTTTGCTTATTTTTCCCGAAGTTTCCGCATCGAATACTATACGACCCCATAATAATTTGTTTCGTCAAAATCGCTTTTTCGTTTTATACTTGACAGCTGTCAAAATTTGACAGGAGAATTTTTTGCGTGTAGATTATTGTATTGTCAGCGGTTTTCTTGATAAGTCTACAAAATTTAAATTAAATCTGACCGTTTAAAGTGGGTCAAAATCGGGTTCAAAGAAGTCGGTTACGGACAAACAAACATACAGGTGAAGCTAATAAAAGCGTGGTAAAAAATATTATTGCATATTTATAATATAAAAAAGAAAAATAGTTTCCAATTCTTTCCAATATTAGAAACAGAAATACAAAGCCTGATTTAAAAAAATAAAATGATAACAATTTCGTTTCGTTCCCAAACATGTTCTGAAGAGTATTTTTGATCTATAAGAGCCTCCTTGGTTATTCCACTAGACCCATTATTAAATAGTTCCTTACCGGTTTCGTCTCTTTAGGCATCATCAAAGACCTACCTACTAAATCAATGTTAAATTTTTCTTTTCAGATTTACAAATGGATTTTTTCCGAAAAAGAGGCTGTTTGGATTTTAGTTTTAAGAATTGATGTGTATATTTATTAAATTATTATTTATTTTATTATAGGTTAGTCACTTTTAGATAGTTTTATCGAAAGATAAGCTTAAAATTAATTATATTATTATGTACAATTTCTGTGTTACTTAATTTTAATGGAATATTCCTTAATAATTAGAGAGATTTATATTTACGAGTAAATATGTACAAGCAAAAAATGCATACTTTAGCTAAAGCGAACAAGTACGGGAAATAAAATATACATTAGCTAGCGGGGGGTATAACTATTATGCTTATCAAATACTAAATTGATTCCATTAGATTCCTGTCGTTGTAAATGTCTATTCATTTTAGCTAAAGTATATGTTGAAGTACCGCAAAGAATAAAGAATCATTCTTTTTAATTACAGTCTAAGCAATAGTGCGATAACGAAGCCTTTTAATAGCCGTATATTTTATATAGGATGTGAATTAGGTTTTTAGAGAGGGTATCTGCCAGAACCGCAGCCATGTATGAATGAAAATTTTAGCACATAGTGTTTTATATAGCTCATAATAATAATCGGAGTTTACAAAAACTTGACTAGTTGTTGAAAAAGATTATACAGTGTGACCAGTAAAGTATAAAGTCCGCATCATATGGGATTTTTTTTTATTAATAACTTTATTCGAAATTTGACTTTGGCATCACGTTCTGGTTCGATCGAGATGAAAATTAAGCAAAAAAATAGTAGTCACGTGATTCGCATTATCTGTCAAATATTAATTTTTTCCAAAAAATAATTCAAAAGTGGGGTTATTTCTGAAAGTATCGAAAAAAGTTATTAGAAAACGTTTTTTTAAATGCAGTTTCTAGCCAACATGCAAAATTTTAGCTGCATAAAATAATTTTGATTTTTTTCCCATAGTAAATTGCACCACTTTTTCAAAATAAGACTTAACGCAACCTACATAAAACGTCTTAGTTTTGACAATGCTTTATTTCAGATACATTTTCTTTAAATGTGTGTTTTTCTACAAAATCAAAATTGGGCTATTAAAATTTAGTCGCACGTCTTCATAAAATAAGTATTTTTGAAAACGTGTTGTGTCTGAAAGTAATTCACCTTAATATTAAGACAAAAAAGAACACAGTGTCATCAAGTGTTCATTAAGTGGAAAATAAATTTTAATGGTTGGTAAAAAATCAAAATTATCTTATGCAGCTAAAATTTTGCATGTGGGCTAGAAACTGCATTTAAAAAAACTTTTTCTAATAACTTTTTTTGAGCTTTTCAGAAATAATTTAAATTGTTGTACTATTTTTTTGCTTAATTTTCATCTCGATCGAAGCAGGACTTGATGCCAAAGTCAAATTTCGAATAAAATTAATAATAAAAAAAATCCCATATGGTGCGGAGTTTACTGGTCACACTGTATGAAAAATAGAACTATACCAGGGAGTCCTGTCCTGCAACTTGTGACCTAAGAAAATGAACATTTTGCAAAATTATTTAAATTGTTTTGAGAATGTTATAGCAAAATTTGGCCTAACATCGCAAACAATAAGAAATGTGTCAATGTATAAATAAAAACGTTATTCGGTTTCTAATGCGAAAAAAATTAATGTACTCTTTCACTATAATCGAATATAACATTCAGCATTGACATCCTGAATTAGAACCTGTTGGAAATATATGTATACCAATTAAAATTTTCTTAAAGATCCTTTTCTAGAAACAATTAAAAAATATCCGCTACAATTCTTTTATTTTCCACTGGTTGGGTCAACTATATCGTCATCTTTGTTTCGATAACGTAAATAAACAAAAACAGGAAACCAGAAGCGAGTTATTATTCAGGTAGATGCCTGCGGGTCGACCTTCAGCTCGAATTTCGGTGACTGGTGAATTTGTTATGAGGTAGATCGCTGGTTTCATAAAGAGCGCCTGTAGTGTCGTTATTTTCTCAGTAAATAATTTAATAAATAAATTTTATTTTTTCTTCCTATCTGCGGAAGGGTAAAGATCAAAATTTAGTGAAAAGGCCCTGTACATCTGTATATTATTTTAAAACAGTAATTAATTAGTAGATAAGGGTGATAGATATTAATGGAGGCGGATAGTACTAATTAGTGTTTTAATTTTTATATTGGTAATCCGAAAATCAAAGTTTGCTTTATGTGTACCTATATCTTTAATTTTAAAAAATTGTATTTTTCATTATCTTGTTGAAACTACATAAATAATAAATATGACTTTACAACTATTAGATGTTTATTTGCATTTTAGAACGCAGCAGTAGTATTAGTAAAGAAACTGAATAGAAATTAGGATTCAGGTTATTTTGAAACAATAGACAGTATGTCTATTGCTTATTTAATATATGCGAACGACAAACATGTTTAGAATATCTAAAAAAATTACCTTTTATGACCTTCAAATACATATATGATAAAAATTTAAATATCCAGACACTAATATAATTTTTATTTAAGAGCAAACACTAGTGACGCCTCCGCCATTTCGTTTTTGCTCAAGATTTCGTTACTTATTCGTTTAATCCAAAAATCGTCCCAATAGCCCTCTTTAGAGTACAATTACCTACATTTTTACGTTAAAAAAGGTTGTATTCATAAATTAATAACAGCAGAAAAAGAAATAGGCACAAATTTGACCAAATTTCATTTTACAATTACTGTATATTAATTTTAAAAAGGAGTTAATTCTGAATATCCGCTAAAATAAAGTAAATCGTATTTACCAATTTGGAAAAATTCCGGGATGGGCATCTAAATATTTTTAGTCACATTGGATCAAAGGCAGTGGTCTATGAAGGAATTTTGTTGTGGGGAATAAGTACTTATAATGTTGCCTACCATGTTATGGTAGTAACGGGGGTAGCGGTGTTTGAGCCTCATAGAATCCAAAAGACAGAAAACAGAAAAAACACATAAACACTCAACAAGTCTGCACAAACATTATAGTAACTATACAGGGTGTCCGGAAACTTCGTTCGTATACTTTAAGGGGATATTCTACATATGAAAATATGAAAAAAAGTTCATATGAATGTAGGTCCTTAAATGACATAAGGAAGCTATGGCCGTCCAAAGGTGACCTCTAAAGATTAGTTTCTATTTTATATCTATTCAACCGCTAAAGGTACCTGTGTGCTTTTTGGCACACAAACTAATATTAACAATTGCTAATTTATAATATTGAGAGTTATTATGAAATTTAGTCAGGGACGTTCTTACGAGGGGTGGCTTAGTTTATTTATTCCTAATTTTTTTAAACGACACATTTAAAAAATTTTACCTAAAAATTATAATTCCAGTGATTTTTCTACACAAAAAAGGTATTCTTAAAAAAAATTAGTGGACCAATGATTTAGGAGAAAAATCGATTTATTTAAATCATTGCATAAACTATTATCGAATTGTGAATTAAACTAAAACATCAAAGTAGTCTTATGGCAAATACAAATTTGAAGTAAAAAAACATCCAGAAGCCCATGGTTAGCGTTAAAATAAATTGACAATGACAATAATTGGACTTCTTGATGTTTTTTTACTTCAAATTTGTATTTGCCATAAGACTACTTTGATGTTTTAGTTTAAACAAAATTTAATAATAGTTTATGCAATGATTTAAATAAATCGATTTTTCTCCTAAATCATTGGTCCAATTATTTTTTTAAGAATACCTTTTTTGTGTAGAAAAATCACTGGAATTATAATTTTTAGGTAAAATTTTTTAAATGTGTCGTGTAAAAAAATTAGTAATAAATAAACTAAGCCACAGAACGTCCCTGACTAAATTTCATAATAACTCTCAATATCATAAATTATCAATTGTTAATATTAGTTTGTGTGCCAAAAAGCACACCGGTACCTTAAGCGGTTGCATATATACAAAATAGAAACTAATCTTTAGAGGTCACCTTTGGACGGCCATAGCTTCCTTATAAGTCATTTAAGGACCAAGGGCCGCCGCTAAAGTGTTGGCCGCCCGTGTGCAACTCAATATTGGCCGATAATCAAGACTGAAATACTGAAAAGTCAAGGGTTAGTGCAAAGGCACTGTCCTGGGCAGAAAAATGAGGAGAGCAAAAGAAAAAGCACGTGCTGGTTGCAGTGGAATTTCTCGAACAAAGATGTTCTAGTAAAACAAAAAACTTTTTTAAAATATTAATTTTGCACAAAATGTGTATGTTTTGACTCCTGCCGGGGTAACTGGGCCGTAAAAAGCCTGGTACCCCAACAGTATTTTCCTTTAAGCCAAATGATGCTTCGACTTTTATGAAAAACAACTTTTTTCTTTTTTTTTCCGTCTCACTTCAATACTTTAACATGTCTCTGACAAAGCTGAATAAAACTCAAGATTTTTCACTACTTAATAATGATTTTCACAAATAAGTTTCTTAAAGCTACCTAATAATTTTTCTTTTGCTCTCCTCATTTTTCTGCCCAGGACAGTGCCTTTGCACTAACCCTTGACTTTTCAGTATGCTGAAGTCTTGATTGTGCTAGGAAATGCTTCTTCCATGCTAGCTTTTGTAGCTATCTTTGGTTATAAAATAATTATTGCTAGAAATATTAGAGTTTACCGAATCATTATTATTTAATTTTTTTTCTTTCGTTAAATAATATTATCAGCAGGGTCTTCTTTGGCCGCCCCTATTTTTGGCCGCCCGTGTGCGGTGCACACTTTGCACACATGGTAGCGGCGGCCCTGTTAGGACCTACATTCATATGAACTTTTTTTCATATTTTCATATGTAGAATATCCCCTTAAAGTATACTAACGAAGTTTCCGGACACCCTGTATAAGTACTATGAAAGGTATTATACAAAACGACCAGATCGTCGAGAGTTTCTTTTGCAAAATCGTTTATAATTTCGTTGATATTTAATAACTCGTGTTCGATACTGATTAAGGATAAATACGAAAGACGTTGTTGTCCAATGGTTTTACGTAAATGGGTTTTTACTATTTTAAGTTTGGAAAAAGATTGTTCCGCTCATGCCACACTAACTGATAAAGTTAGAAATAACATCACTGCACTAGATACATCTGGAAAATTTGAGGAACACACGGTTTTCTATTACCTAATAAATGATCCGCAAGTTTATACAGTGTTTTTTAATTTTGAAATACTATGTCTTAGTCCCTTTCTGAGGCTTAAAATTTAACTAGGAAAGTTAATGAACAAGTTTTTATGAACACCTTTTCAAATAACTATATTATTGTTCCGTTGACGTTATTCTTTTTTTTTTCGATTTTTGTTTTATTCATTTTCTAGACAATTATTGAATAAATACATTTATTTTAATTTTTTTTTTAACACATTCAACTCTGTACAACATTATCGTGTCTATTATAGTTGATGATTTAATACTCATTTATTAAAACTTATCATCATAAATGGGACAAGTAATGAGTATAATGTTTTAAAAGTATTGCCATTTCTTTAAGCTGGATACAGCATTTAGATAATAATATTGTTTGTTTATATTCTCTGCTTTTTGTTATATAATTAATTGACCAGATGTTATTAGTTATTATTGTGCTAGAAAGAAATTACAGATAAAAAAGATTTAAAAACTATTTCATTTTTACATTATGATGCTAAAGCTTAACATCATACTAATAGTTATTTCTATTTATCTATATAACCAGTTGGGAAAAACTAATTTTTTCTCCCGAGTATTTTTGGAGGCCTTGGACCAGTAAGCAAATTAACTGTTCTACCTGCAAAGTTAAATTTTTAATTATCTGCTAGCAAAAAGAACTGGTAAATTCTTAATAGTTAAAAATTGAGTGAATTGAAGCTTTTTCGTATAACCACTGACTTCTTGTCAACTCTCAAACCCGTTGTTTATTTAAGAATATGTAACTAAATCGTAAAACTTCCCTGCCTTATCATTAAACTTTGTCAAAGTTACACTTTCAGCGTTCACGAAAACATTTCCAATTGAATGGTTTTTAACTGAATTACCGAATTTGCTCGAAGGGTTCTAACTATATCTCGCGAGATACCTAATTAAAATAAATACCTTCGAGTATCTGGGCCCAGAAGGTACTCTGGTGCAAAATAGGCTAAATAAAATTAACTTTTAACTTACAACACAAATTCAAATTACAACTGTATTGTTCCGTTATAGATACGTATCGCATAAAGGCAAATACCGATTGTCAAAAGTTACAGGCCTTTAGGGGCAACAAGCAACCAACCCTAATGTTTTTAAAAATCCATGAAAACAATGGGTTGTTGTTTGGACGTTATTAAATAGTATATTATTTAATAGGCGTATAATGTAGGCCATAATAAGTGAGAATGATAATAATATATATAATACGTATGTATGTAATATGTTATTATACGCATGTCAATTGTCAAATACCATACTCTATCTAAAACCATCAATTTTATTTTATTTTCATTATTTTTAAAATCCAATATTATTAAACACACCCACCGAAACTTTAACATTTAAATCAATAAACCTAGGTATATAGATATTGCTTATTTCCATATTAACAGCAATGCGACGCGCCGTGAACGACATTAGAGAGTCTGGGAGTCTGCGGCTTAGCTTATTTTTAATTATAATAAAAAAAACCAAAAAAACAAAAAAAAAATATTAAAAAACATGCCTTGTTGAATGTTTTCCTTGTGGGTTTCATTTGGTTAACCTTGTTTTTTTTCTTTTTTCTTTTTTCTTTTGTTGGGAATAAGTAAAAACTAAAAAGTATTTTTCATTGAAGTCCCCTTCCCCACTAATGCCCTGGAAAAATTAAATTATTAAGGACGCTAAATCAACTAACAATATTCTTAAAATTTTGCTTATAGTTCGAACTTAAATCTCATTAATTGTTTATTTATTGATATAATTAATTATTTTGGTGTCGCTGAAAAGCATTTTTCATATGCTTTCCAGAGATGAGTTACAAGTGGGATACTGACATTGAGGATTTTATGTTTCTAAAAAATCCTCAATGTCAGTATCCCACTTGTAACTCATATGCTTTCCAGAGATGAGTTACAAGTGGGATACTGACATTGAGGATTTTATGTTTCTAAAAAATCCTCAATGTCAGTATCCCACTTGTAACTCATATGCTTTCCAGAGATGAGTTACAAGTGGGATACTGACATTGAGGATTTTATGTTTCTAAAAAATCCTCAATGTCAGTATCCCACTTGTAACTCATATGCTTTCCAGAGATGAGTTACAAGTGGGATACTGACATTGAGGATTTTATGTTTCTAAAAAATCCTCAATGTCAGTATCCCACTTGTAACTCATATGCTTTCCAGAGATGAGTTACAAGTGGGATACTGACATTGAGGATTTTATGTTTCTAAAAAATCGTCAATGTCAGTATCCCACTTGTAACTCATATGCTTTCCAGAGATGAGTAACAAGTGGGATACTGACATTGAGGATTTTATGTTTCTAAAAAATATAGCCATAGTAAATTTTCAAAAAGTCACCCCATATATTTAAAACTTTTGCTTTTACCGTGCGAGCAAAAATTATTTGCATCAAAGAGGGCCTTGCTTCTAAGGACGTAATGCTTAGCCGTAGAGCTTAAATCTGTTGGGTCTCAGTAACTACCTAAATTAACAATCAATCAGTTATTCCGTCATCTTTGACAGTCGTTACCAGTAATTTGATTCATCGCTACTTGTTCCAATTTCTTGAACAATTCACACAATGGGAACAGCACAAAACATTCATGGTTGAAGCGTATTTTCAAAACGGGGTTAGAGTAAATTGTGAGTGGCAATACAATCCGGGTTTGGGCATAGACAATTTTCACGAACATTTTCCTAACGTTACAACACAAAAAAGGAACAGGAAGGCCATCTGTAAGAACAGAAGAACTTGTTGCAAACGTTCGTGAAATAATCAAAATACGCCAACAAATTGTATAAGACGCCTGTCGCAAGAAGTGGGAAGATCTTATGGAACATGCAGGACTATTCTTAAGAATCAGCTAAATTTATTTCCTTATAAAGTGCAAGTATTCCAAGAAATACAAGCCGCAGATTTTGAAAGACGCAGGAATTACTCTCAATGGTTTACCCAAAATTTATTGGAAATAAATGATTTATTAGAGGAGCATGGCGGTGGCCAATTTCAGCAATTTATGTAATTATTTTTCTTTTTCTTTCTGTATATTCTTACTTTGTTAATTTTGTAAACAACAAAAATAAATTTGTATTTGTCTACTTATTTTATTACTCATTAGTATGACATATCATGTCATAATATGAATTTGACAAAATTTTACCCTAGATTTGGTTAGATATATCGTCCCCATATCATTGTGATCTAAACCAAGCCCTACGTTTTTTAATCCAAGCCCTCTTTGATGCAAATAATTTTTGCTCGCACGGTAATAAGGGCGAAAGTATAGGCCATTAAGGTGCTAGGTACAGTAACGCTCCTACTAGACGTAAGTAAAGTTCCAGAGCAAAAAAATTAAGTTACCCGCTTAATGTTACCGTTATCGGTATACCGTTTGGTGATAAACATTTAATGATAAACTTTATCAAAGCTCAGGAAGTAATTCCACTATTAACTTTGAGTAAGCGGCGGGCGTTGTTTTCTATTTTAGAAATTTGCGAGTTACACGACTTGCAGGTACACAGAAGCCGCTGGATCGGTAAATTTAAAAGCAAAAACTTGGTTAAAGACGGTGTTAAATAAATTTTAGAGTTTGGTGGTTACTTTCTAAAGCTAAAGCTTAAATTTGTAAACATACTAGTTTTTGATATTATAAATTAATGCACTATCGAACAACTACATAGCTGGGGGAAAAAATAATTCCCCAACAATGAAGCCTTTCCTAGAGACGATATTTTAAAAATACTGGTCTTATACAGGGTGGTCCTTAAGTACATCAAGAAAATCTAGGATATGATTCCTGGCATCAATTTAAGTTGAAAAGTTCATATGGACTTATGCCCTAAAATGCTTACCCTCTAAGATACAGGGTGTTAAAATATTTTCCATTTTCCTTTAAAACTACCATTTTTTTCAAAAACATAGTTGAGACAACTTTTGTTCCGCTTATATCAGTAATGCATAAAAATGCATCAGAGTTTAAAAAAAACAGTGGCGTATCACATATTTTCACAAAAAAAATATTGATGGTATCTTCATGTACGCCACTGGTGGAAGTAGGCAAACCCTTTTTTAACCAAAAAGTGCAGTTTAATACGAAATCAATCGACATCAATTTTCAATACCGTATCTCATCTCAAGGAGTTTCGAAATTTTAAAAAAACAATTATTTTTTAAAAATATTTTAACACCCTGTATCTTAGAGGGTAAGCATTTTAGGGCATAAGTCCATATGAACTTTTTAACTTAAATTGATGCCAGGAATCATATCCTAGATTTTCTTGATGTACTTAAGGACCACCCTGTATACAGTGTGACCAGATTTTTTTATTAACAGCTTTATTCGAAATTTGACTTTGGCATCAAGTTCTGCTTCGATCGACATATAAATTAAGCAAAAAAAATAGTAGTCACGTGATTCGCATTATCAGTTAAATTTTAATTTTTTTCAAAAATAATTCAAAAGTGGGGTTGTTTCTAGCCCACATGCAAAATTTCAGCTGCATACGATAATTTTGATTTTTTTAACCACGACTAAAATTTATTTTTCACTTAATGTGTTCTTTCTTGTCTTAATATTAAGGTGTATTACTTTCAAACACAAGCTGCGTTTTCAAAAATACTTATTTTATAAAGTTACCTTATACAGGGTCAAAAACAAATACCTAAACTTTACATCACATGCGACCAAATTTTAATAGCCCAATTTTGATTTTGTAGAAAAACGCACATTTAATATGGCGCTACTTTAAAGAAAATGTATATGTACTTTTTCTTATAACCTTTTTCGATACTTTCAGAAATAACCCCACTTTTGAATTATTTTTTGGAAAAAATTAAAATTTGACAGATAATGCGAATCACGTGACTACTATTATTTTGCTTAATTTTCATCTCGATCGAAGCAGAACTTGATGCCAAAGTGAAATTTCGAATAAAGCTATTAATAAAAAAAATCCCATGTGATGCGGACTTTGCTGGTCACACTGTATATTTATAGGTATTCTGCTTTTTTTTTTAAGTTCGATAAAAATTACCACTCGATCATCCTTATTTCACCATTTAAAAGATATTCACTACTCACCTGCAGACGATTTTTTTTTGGAATGCAGGGGTCGGTGGAAGTGCCATTATACTTATGCCTAAGAGGCCCATTGTAACCTCTGTCGATGTCGCCTGGAATCCGAACCACTTGTATGCACTGGTTCTTTTTACGTTCCCAAAGTCCGCCTATTAGCATAGTATACATTGAATATTTTTTTTTGTATGGTACTATGGTAAAAATAAATTTAAACCAGATTTAAGGTAATCCTATCCAACCTAGCATACAGCTGTTAGAGTTTTTAGTAGAATAAAACATTAAATTTTTTTTACATGTTTAATGACAGCTACAAGACAGTTTTTATTGTAAAAAACTCCTTACTTAAAGCTAATTGCTAGTCGACGTAAAATTGTAGTTTTTTCACATTACATATTTTTATAACCGTCATTGTAATTTTAAAAAGTCTAGGACGTCGGACTAAACTAACACTAAAATGTTTTGTTGTCGACTTGATAATTGCCTGGGAAAATTGTATACCTAAAACAAATAGAATTTTTTGTACTATTCAAGGGTGTAGATTTGTAGATAGAGGGGATAGAGAAGTCATATACCCCCCCCCCCCAGGATGCTGATTGGCGCCCTGCCCTGACAAACTGAGACATGGATTTTAGAAGTCTTACATTTTAAGAGTACAAAAACCACCAAAAAGTATTGATACTTTACCCCCACCCCACGCCCTTGGTAATATTGTAATTAACATTTTTCCTAAAAATTCCTAAATCCCTAAATGGCTAATTTTTGGTTAGGTGATAAGCCATTTAAAAACGTATCGATAAATAGAACAAATCAAGTTTTTTCTCGTCCAACATTTTAACTCTTACATCTAGGTACTCGCATAAAAGCTTGTACCTAATTCAAGAAAATTCTTTTATTTTCTTTTCTTATTACTGTCACAATTCACGGGCTAATATATATCACAGGATCAAGCGTTGTGATGTTATCCTTCAGTAAATATAAGGACAAACCGTGGCTAAAAGTGCCAGCGTGTCATAATTTAGGATTACAGTCATGTCTCTGTAATTTATATACGAGGAAAATTTTAATATCGAACAGATGTCTGCCGACGTGAAAATTTAAGAAAACTCCACGTTTTTACGAGGTAGAAATATGACAGATGAAGGAAAATGTTGATCCGTCGGCAAAGGTGTGATAAAGTGGCATGAAACGCCGGGAAGCTTATTTCTTATGATTATTTAATTTTCTGACAATTTTTATTACGCGGTAAGGCGTTTTGCCACTACTAGGTCTGGCAGGTTTAATGTATTTATTAAATGATAAATTACTTATTTATGGCATTCAAGGTGTTACAAATTCGATGCATAGCATTGCTATCTTGCAATCGAAGATTCTTACTTCACACAACTGAGAGAACTACAGTACCTACTGATTTTCAGTGGTAAATATATGCTTTAATAGCCGTAGCAAGCAAATATTATTATGATTAATGTCAAATTTTATTACTACTGCCAGTCGGAACTAATACAGTATATAAAACCAGATTACACCCCCGATAGAACTTGATAATTACTGTGAGTATTCAGAGCAATAAAGGCTATAAACCGTTCTATGGTAGCATTAAATCCTATTTACTATGAGCTAAATTACCCTGATATTATCACTACACAACGGTTTAGCAATTTTTGTTTTCTTACAGTAGGAAAGCGCGTTGCTGTCATATATAGTATTAAACAGTTGTATAAAGAGAATGTGGATTCTTATAAGGAATAGAAGTATTTTTTCTCAGTGTATAAGATGATAAATAATTCCAGAGTTCAATCTGCTTATATCAATCCAATAATTATATTTATATAAATTGATGACTATACTTACTAAATGAATTAAACTTACTTGAATTATTATTCATTGGTAATTCTTTTACACAATCCTTTTAATGATATTTCGTCATGGTTTGGGCAAGGTGTTGCGAAATTGTAGCCCAGTTTCTCTAAATTTCTCGGCCTGTTCCAAGGAGCACAACACACGAATTCGATGCCGAACATTAAGAAAAAAATGATGCAAATGTACAAGAAAATAAAGCTAAACCCGGTAGTTGATGCCATATTTTGTGATATATTATACACTAATTAGTTTTTAATAGTTATCTTCGTATTAATTATGGTTTGTTTGATAAATAAGTCATGTTATTGTCATGTATTACTGTACAGATTATTCCACGACTATACAACTCCCACTGCATTTGTAGATAAGCTTACCTTCAATGCTGAAATAAAATGTGGTGAGCTCAGTTCTAAACTAACATCGTCGTTTCATTGTTCCCATGCAACCTTAACAGTTATGACTATTTGTTGAGTCAGAGATCGTAGAATGGCATTGCATTTGGTAATTTTTTTTATGTTTTTCACAATTTTTATCAAATTTGATAGAAAATATTATATGCAGCTAGTAAGTACGCGACCAAAACTGATGGCAGTGACACATATACGTTTTGTGAACTATATGTTAGTCACTGACATCGAATAATTTGCTTCGTAATTAAAACTTCCTTTATTTATTTATTTTACATCATTCACGGCAATGAATCAATTAGCAAATTTAATCCCTATTACAGTGTCACCAGTAAAGTCAGCATCATATGGGATTTTTTTTATTAATAGCTTTATTTAAAATTTGACTTTGGCATCAAGTTCTGCTTCGATCGAGATGAAAATTAGGCAAAAAAATAGTAGTCACGTGATTCGCATTATCTGTCAAATTTTATTTTTTTTCCAAAAAATAATTCAAAAGTGTGGTTATTTCTGAAAATATCGAAAAAAGTTATTAGAATAAGTTTTTTCGAATGCAGTTTCTAGCCCACATGCAAAATTTCAGCTGCATAAGATACTTTTGATTTTTTACCTATATTTTGTGAATTGCAACACTTTTGCAAAATAAGACTCAACGCAACCTACATAAAACTTCTCAGTTTTGACAAGGCTTTATTTTAGATACATTTTCTTTAAAGTATTAAATGTGTGTTTTTCTACAAAATCAAAATTGGGATATTAAAATTTGGTCGCATGTGATCCAAAGTTTATTTGTTTTTGACCCTGTATAAGGTAACTTCATAAAATAAGTATTATTGAAAACGTAGTTTGTGTCTGAAAGTAATACACTTTAATATTAAGGCAAAAAATAACACAGTGTTCATTACGTGGAAAATAAATTTTAGTTTAACTTAACGTAAAGTTTATCTATTTTTAACAATTTAATTTAAAACACCTTTATTTTATTTTTATTTTTTTACTTTCAGACACAAACTAGGTTTTCAAAAACACTTATTTTATGAAGTTACCTTATACAGGGCCAAAAATAAATAAGCTTTGCATTTCATGCGACCAAATTTTAATAGCCCAATTTTGATTTTGTAGAAAAACACACATTTAATATATACTTTAAAGAAAATGCATGTATCTGAAATAAAGCATTGTCAAAACTATTTAGGTTGCGTTGAGTCTTATTTTGCAAAAGTGATGCAATTTACAAAATCTAGGTAAAAAATCAAAATTATATTATGCAGCTGAAATTTTGCATGTGGGCTGAAAACTGCATTTAAAAAAAAATTGTCTAATAATTTTCATTTCGATCGAAGCAGAACTTGATGCCAAAGTCAAATTTTGAATAAAGCTATTAATAAAAAAAAATCACATATTATGCAGACTTTACTGGTGACACTATATAAGCTATTGAAAATTTAAAAAAGGTAAGCGTACTATAATTTAGATCGACAAAAAAGCTGTTTTTGGTGTATGACAATTAAAGCTTTTCACAATCTGCCAGGCTACGGAGACTAGCATCGATTTTCTTGTCATCAGAATAAAGAAGACACCTAATGTCCAGATTATTAACTATATCATTAATAAATTAATATAATAAACATTAAAGGACCCAAAATGGACCCCTGTGGTACTCCTTATCTAGTATCTATTACCACGGACGATTGACCACCGCACTCCACTATTTGTTGTCGTTTATTTAAGTAAGAATAACAAAATACAAGTACAAATTCTCATGGATTGGATGGTAATTTAGAACATTTGAAAAATGTATTAACAATATTATTGGTATGTGATTATCGGTTCTATTATTATTCATTTCTCTATATACAGGAGTTATTTTGGTTCTTTTTTCAAGTATAGGGATATAAGGTTTTTGGAGCCAAATTAAATAGATATCTTGCGAAGACGTATGCACAATTAAAAAAAGAGAAAATACGCTATTTTATTAGGACTCCAAGTTGCTTTAACACGTTAACTGCCACATGGCACAGTATCTGTGCCTTAAGAATTTTTCTCCTTATATTTCATGACACGAATTTAGGCCATGAATGTAGTCATCGGTTTAAATTCGGTGGCACAGACCTGGAGCCTTGAAGCTTGTATATTTAAATGGGATTCGTTAAAGTACGGCGCTGAAGACCCAAAAATAAAAAAACCCCGGTACTTTTTGTATATTAGTAGTAAATATTGTAAATAAAATCTTAAAAAATATATATTAAGAAAACGTACAAAGTAAATGGCGCCAGCGACCCATTTTTTTTTATGCACTGTGGCAGTTAACGTGTTAATAAGTATATGTGCTGGTATGCTTTCAAGGATCCTAATATCGACACCAATAGATGTCGTCACTTGTTCCATCTAACTATAGACGCTTCTTACTACATATAGAACGAAATACATAAGAGGAAATGCTTGGTTAGAAACTCGGTTAGAAAGTATCTGAGTAAGTTTGTCTTGAATATAGGTATATGGATTCCGTAAAAAAATAAACGTTTTTTAATCTTTGGCATTAGGGATTCCATGAAATTCGTCCGAAATTGCGCCGTTTTAACTTTTAACGGCTTCGTTTAGCACCGAACTGTTAATCCGGGTTTTTCTTTGATAGGCCGTATAATCTTCCTAATTAGTTTATTGCTAATAAAGTTTTCCAACTTAAAATGGTTTTCTGAAAGAGCGTTACGGTTAATATTTTTATTTCTACACCGATCTTTTCAGCATAGTCAGAATGTTCGCTTCACTTTGGCGCTATAGAAGAGAAGATCCAAAATAATTGATATTCGTTACCTTCCGCGAGTTGTTGTTCGTCGTTAGCAACCAAACCGTGCAGTAAGGAAAATGATCTAATACTTTGACTGTTTGAAGGTTTCAACTAGTAAGTATCTCCAGTCGTCTTCAGGTGAATACTAAATAAGTAAAATAACTACAAAACTATTTATACTAGCTAGGTGCACCGAAGCACAACTGAGGTGGGTGCCGTCATGCGTTCAGTTGGTACGCGATCTTATCCTAAGATTACATCTATACAAAGGTACAAAAGGTACAAATCCGAAAATTTTGAAGAATTGGCAACAGCATATAACTTGTTGCGCTTTTAAGAGCCAGTTAAAGCGGCTGGTGTAAGCTGAAGCGGCACGCAGCCCGTCTAACGATCGATTCTGTCCGACAGAGATAGGCCAGTGATCGCCGATGGCGTGGAAGAGACGAAGATAAAATATACGTAATTTGGAGTTTGTGGACGGGCTGGACAATGGTCCCAAAATGGAGTACTGGTAAAAAAATTAAAGCATTTTCTGAGCAGTGCCGTGCCGTGTCAGGTTTATTTTTCTGATTTTAGTTTTGTGTATAGAATTTTTGAGTTACCTTATATTTATTATTTTAATATAATACTATTATATATACAGTGGGTTTATAAAGCGTAGTATGTACAAACACCTAATGTAAAACAAACTTAAAAGTGTGTATATGCATTTTAATAATTGGCATTATTCGAAACCGAAAAATTCTATAAATACGTGGTGCCCTCCCTTTATTTTCAAAATCCCTTTAAAAACAAAACGGGTCCTCGCTGGCCCGCGCCTGATAAACTGTTTATTATCCATGATTTCCAAGTAAGAGCTTTCTTAAATTTTGGTTATTTAACTTTACGGCCATTTAAATAATAGTATTAATGGGGAGTTTTTCTGTCAGCAGATTATTTATTTAAAAACAACATTTTCTTGTAAAGAATCGATTAATCCACGAACGACTATTTTGTCTCTTAAAAATTATGATTTATAAAGATTCTTTACTATTAGGCTTGTTTTAAAAAAAAAACACGAATATATTTTCTCCTACGAAATAAGTTCTATATATTTATATAACCTTACTTATTATTACGTAGGTTATTTTAAAAAAACAAATTTTACAAAATAAGGCAATGCGGATTATTTTAAATTGTGACAAATATACACAAATTAATTTCATGTTGAAAAATTTAGATTGGTTGAATGTTAGAAATTTAATTTTTTATTTAGTGCCTATCTATCTTTATACATAAAATTAAAAATAATTTATTGCCTGATTGTTTAAAAAAAATTGGTTCTTTTGATTATGACCATCATAATTATAAAACAAGAACTAATCAAAATTTTTATGTGGATAGAGTGTCTAAAACATTAGCTTATAAATCTATTTTTTATAAAGTTTGGATAGAATATAATAATTTGGAAAATTTTATTTAATCTCAAAAATCATTAAAACTGTTTAAAAAAACTTTAAAATTACATTTAATTAAAAAACAAAATGATACATAATAGTTGATACAATTTGCAAAATGTTTAACCGAGGGGTGTCTCACTAGTCAAAATTTGTACACCTACTGCCAAATTTGGCAGGACTTGTCAATTTTGCCCTTGTCCTGCCACGGTCCTGCTTGTCCTGCCAGGGTCCTGCTTGTCCTGCCAGGGTACTGCTTGTCCTGCCAAAACCCAAAACTTTAGGGAAAACGCAAAAAAATATCAAAAACGAAAATAATTTAAAAAAAAAATCTTAACATAAAGAAAAATTATTTGTTTTTTGATTAGGAAGTATAATAATAAACCAAAGGTCTGAAAAAATTATTGCTTACTTACCTATGCAATACCACAGGCACTACGCATCTTAATGGTCTGGCCCTTCTCAACATTCATGCTGAGATATCGGTATCTCCCGATGAGGTATTAAATGAACTTTCTAAAGCTAAGCGCTGCTTAAATATAAAAATGTAATTTGTTTTTAATTTTTGTAAGATATAACATTTTTCAAATCCATATGTTTTTATTTTCAAAACTGGTGCTTGCGAAATTGCGATTTGCAGACTTGTTCTTATTGGTTGGATTAACAAAAAACCAGAAACTTCTATTTGTTTAAATTTTGACAATATCTAAATATTAAAAAAATTTTGCCATTATTAGGAGGTTAAGGACAAATAAAAACCAATCCCTTAATTTAAAAGCAAGTTTAAAAATTGCCAACCGCATCCCTAACCCGCTAACACTGGCCATCAAGCTCTAGATAAAACGTTGTTTATTTGCAGTAATTATTCTCATACAGACCAGAACCCTTTAATACATGCACTTCCGTTTCACTTTCAATCAATAAACAAATGCAAACAAAAATATTTTTTGCTTCCCGCTATTTATCCCTACTCCTAAAGTTATTGGAGAAATCTGATTGGATCTAAAAGGTACTGCCTGTCCTGCTTCGATCCTGCCACAGTACTGCCAAGGTCCTGCCACAGTCCTGCTAGGTCCTGCCACAGTCCTGCTAGGTCCTGCCACAGTCCTGCCAGGTCCTTCTACAGTCCTGTCAGGTCCTTCGACAGTCCTGCCACAGTCCTGTCAGTCCTGCCACGGTCGTGCTAAGTCCTGCCTTAACATTTGTACACCTACTGCCACAGTGAGACACCCCTCGTGTTTAACTTTTCTGTCTGTTTTTGTTAAAAGTAGGTTGCGTTTTAAAATTTAAAAATAAATCTATAAAAATGTGTTAAAAAAATGTATTAAAAAATATTTAATTGTAGCTTTTTGCTAAATAAAACTTGTTACAACTACTACTACTAACTAGAGACTTTTCGAAACTATACAACTTTTTTGTAAATATCCACTTTATGGTTTGGCTGTAATACTTTCTTAATACAAAAATACCGTTAAAAATTCTTAAAGACTCTCTAATAACTAAGTTTCTGCAAAACGCTAAATATTTCACAGGTTGTTTGTCCAAAAACGCTAAGTTTTAATTGCTTGAAATAACCTCTTATCGCTTAGGGGCAGATTCGGGGAATTTTTTATAAAGCCAAGGGTTTTTGGTAAATAAGGAAGTATAAATTTTAATTACACAATTAAGTGGTGTTATAGAGGACAATTTATTTATTTAAAAGTAATTTTAAAATTCACTGTTAATTTTGTAGCAATAATTATATATAATTTAGTGTACCTGACTAATACAAACTTCACCAAACTTTTGGAACAAAATTTCTATTTTAATAGGTTTTGTAAATTTAAGTAAATAGGACGTTGAGAATCGTTGTAGTACAGGATAATGGGGTTTTTCACTATAATTGAATTTGACATATACTGCATTGATATCCTTAATCAGAACCAATTGAAAACACAGGGTATCCGGAAATAAAGAGCACAAAATTAAGGGGATAATTCTAGACCGAAAATAAATGCTATATCTTCCTATAACATTTTTTCGAAAATTGATTAATTTTCCTAGTAAATAATTCAAAATTTTAAAAACTGGAACCGTAGAAAATGTTATTTTTCTTTCTCTATGTGATGGGATAAAAAACGAAATTTAGTTAAAAAAAACCATTATTGAAAGTACCTTAATACACGTCCATGATGGACCGAGTGAATGTAAACATTGCGGTAAAGAGAAAAAACCTCCTCCCATATCATATACAGCTGCGAAGCGCTAAACCGTAAAAGATTCAAAATCTCCGGAAACATTTTCTAACAAGACTGGGGCGCACAATAAACCAGAAGCTTGAGCCACACATCGAACCCGACCCCCGCCTTTAACCAACCAACCAACCAACCAACCTTAATACAAATAACCTTACTTACCATTTTTATTTAAAATAATTACAATAGATAAACAAAATATTTATTTACTGGCAAAAGGAAAACATAAAACCAGTAAGGAAACAATCTTTGGCAAGAGTAGGTATATTACTCTAGTGTAAAACTTTATTAATATTTCCACGTGGTTTCATTGATGAACTCGCGAAGAATCTGAAGGATGTTAGTATTTTAGGTCTTGTCGATTTGTTGTGACAAAGAGAATACGATGTCTATATTTGCCGAATCGTCATTGGATGGACATAAAAAGTAACTACTACTAGTAAACGTAGTATTGTCATCACAAAATTAACATCAGCTTACTTTAATTATATCCACGCTTTATTTCCAGGTAGAATTACCACTTTCCAGAAATTTATAATTTATAATGTAAATAAAAAGTCTCGTTCTAAAATTCAAAAATCAGGATTAAAGCAAGCCTATAAAATACTAAACTGACCAACTGTTTAACGAGAGATAACCTTTTGAACTGTAAAATAAGCTTTATGTCATCTCCATTAATAAAAGATCTTTATTATTTTATAAACATATAAACAATGCTAGTTTGTACCATCACATTTGGAAACCAATGTTTGTTCTGATTACTGTTTTTTTATTCGCATTATATCAGCGGAAATTTGGTGATGCTGGTTTTTGTTTAAGAATTAATGACAGCATGTAAAATAAACCCATTACTGTAATTCGCGTCATTAAATTTCTTCAAATTGAGTCTATGATTTAACAATATTGAAAGAAATATCCTTAAACATGTATTGAATTTTTATTTTCGAAATACTGTAATTTGTGCCAGGATAAATGTAATACGCAATCGTTAGGAATTACTTACTACTGTTAAAGTATTTTTCACAATAAATCGTTGACTCCGTTTAACTACCTGGGACGTTTTGCAAGAGCTCGGCCATAAAAATGCAAATAAACTGTCGGTCAGGGTCGGATTATAATTTATTATTATAGCAGGTAATATTTAACTATCATTAAATAATATATTATTAATAACGAATTAAATATCTAAAATCCTACCCTGTAGTGTATTTGCTTGTTGATTGTGTATAACAATGGGATTAAACCGGTAGTTTTATTGCAGTCAATAAGTCGATACCATTTAGGGTGAAAAATACTTAAGGGGCCTACAGACACATGTACATGTATTAGTACATGTACGCGCGTTGATGTTCGCCAGTGTGTAGACAAAATACCGACGACAAAACCGACGCACATGTTTCCTGTTCCCGCTTGAATCTATGTACGCACGTACATAAACGCGCGCACATGTATGAAGGTGTGGAGACGAAAGTTTGTTTGTCTCAAGGATTTTGTCAGTGTCGTGTTAGTTTTGTTGTTGTGGTTTGATTTGAACATGGCGGATTTAAGAAGTTTTTCTTATAACAAACGCGCAAGCCAGTGCCAATAAGTTTAGTTCATCGTCACTCGACATGCTGATACCGCAACGCCTAGAAGACTGACATACAAGTACCTGTGTCTGTAGAGAAATGTGATCCACACACATCAACGTGCGTACATATACGCGCGTACATGTACTAATACATGTTCGTGTGTCTGTAGGCCCCTTTTCACCAAATTGTTGAAGTATGTACTGGCTGAATGACAGACCTGCCAAAGTAAAAAAAAACTCTTGAAAAAGCTCAACATATACAGGATGGCGCCCTCTATTCGCGTTGATCAATTTACGAAAAGTCATATAATTATTTTAAAATGTTTTTATTGTAAAGTATATACCGGGTTTTTTCTAAAAGACGTTCACCCCTATAATTTTTCTGTATTTATAGATATTAAAATGAAATTTTGCGATTATGCATAAGAGATGAGTCTGCGTTTATTGGCATAAGTTTTAATTTGTTAGCACTTCCGGTTTGACCGGAAGTGACCTTGACTTTGGTATTTTAAATGGGACATCTTGTATATTTTTACTTATCGGGCTTCAGCAGAACATTCTGAGTAAAATGACACCTTACTTGTCATTTTTTGAAGTGTTATAACATTTTTATGTTTATTTCTTATTTTCAATCTAGAGTGCTACAAATTAATTAAATCTGTTAATTTATAGTCAAGTATTGTATGAAAATTAAAATTATGTCATAACAATTGACTTTCTAAGTTTCACAAGCGTTTAAAAAATGAGATTTTGTTTTCTTGACGTTTACTCCATTTTTCCGAATGTAACGATGGTAGTTCACTAGGATATATTTAAAACGAACATTTTTTTCTAACAATTTAATACCATAATACACTCCTGTGCTATTTTAAAATTGACATGAAAAAATGTGCATTAAATCCCAATTGCAAATTTAAAAGCGTTATGCATTATTGCCGCTCTCTCTTTTCTAAAGAAATAGAAAGGCGGCTTTGAAAAACAACGGAATGGTTTTGAAAACCAATATGGTTTTAAATTAAGTAATGTAATTCGTTTTTATTAAATTTACATTGAAAATCAGATAAAATGGTTAGTTTTACTAGAAATGAACATATTGATATGCTCCTAATTTTTGGAGTGACCAGAAAAATTCTTCTGAAGCCGCAAGATTGTATGTATTGTATGTTTTATAAACTAATGACATTACAACTTTAAATTAAATCCGTATTGCTTTTCAAAACCATTTCATTGTTTTTCAAAGCCGCCTTTATATTTCTTTAGAAAAGAAAGGGAAAGGAAAAGGAAAGGGCGGAGAAAATATACAGGGTGGTCCAACGAAAACTTAACACCTCGATTTTCCTGCTTTAAAATGAAACTGTGGAAAATCGCTCGGACCCGTCGATTTTTATTTTGAGGGGGACATCTTTTGCGTATATTGTCAATCTTGTTACTTCAAGCCCCTAGGAGGGAGGGGGGTAAGATCTAAATCTTAAATAGAGACCCCTATTTTATATAATTTTTTTGGATTTGCATAAAATTCTGAAATTTTTTTAATAAAAGCATTATTAGTCTATACTTAACAGTTTCCGAGATACTGACTCTTAAAAAAATGACATTTTTGAACTTTGACAGCATCTAGCTTTCTAATTGTACGTCTTAGAGCAAAACGGCTTACATGTCCCTTATCTTCGATTTTTATTATCTTTCCAATATTGTCAACTTTTGGTTAAACCGGATGTAAGAAATATAGTACTTTCGGTTTAACCGGAAGTTAACACTATTGGAAAGATAATAAAAATCGAAGATAGGGACATGTAAGCCGCTTTGCTCTAAGACGTACACTTAGAAAGCTAGACGCTGTCAAAGTTCAAAAATGTCATTTTTCAAGAGTCAATATCTCGGAAACTGTTCAGTATAGACTAATAATATTTTTATTAGAAAATGTTCAGACTTTTATGCAGAATCCAAAATAAGTATATAAAATAGGAGTATCCATTTAAGATTTAGATCTTACCCGCCCTCCCTCCTAGGGGCTTAAAGTAAGATTGACAATATACGCAAAAGATGTCCTCGAAATAAAAATCGACGGGTCCGAGCGATTTTCCACATTTTCATTTTAAAGCAGGAAAATCGAAGTGTTAAGTTTTCGTTGGACCACCCTGTATTTCGATAGCTCGGAGTAAGTAATGGCAAGTTACTGTTATAACACTTATACCTAAGTCATGACGTTCCTGAGATATTTAGGTTTTTTTGACAATGTAGATTATAATTCAAAAAACATACTTGCCTATCTATATTTGAAGTGGGTGTTTTAAATTGAATTGATACTACTAGAAAAAATATCAGACTTATTTCTAAAATAGAGACCCCTTCAAAAAAGTGTACAGGGTGTGTGATATATAATTTTGACTATCTTCTTTTAAATGAAATACTTATCGTAATTCCATTATAATTTTAATAAACTTTTAGTTAGTTAAACGTACACAAAAACGTTTAATAAAAAAATATATTTTATTAAAAATTTAGCAGGAATTCACGTTTATCCATCCACACTTTCAAACGAAAAAGTAACAAATTAGTAGAAAAACAATAAAAGGGAAATGTTTCTGAAAAAGACGGTTGACACTAAGCAAGAATTATGACATCAATGAAGGTAAGACGGGGTTTAAGGAAGCTTATCCTGGATCTGGCAGGATGTTGGGCGAAGTGAGACGATTCCTGCGAAAAGCAGGATGTCCTATAAACAATACCGAGCCGCAAAAGGATTACACTGTCGGCTGCTAATAGATAAAGGACAATAATTATTATAAATTGGTACATGTCTCTGGGTAAATTCAATTTGAACGTCTTGGAGAATTTAGACACCCTTTACACATGGTGTGGCATTTATCTTGTTGGTTTGTTTGTTAATGAATTTCCTGATATAAACGCACCGAGGGATGAATTTTGGACTATTTTTAGAAAGTTAACTTAACTTTCAAAATATCTTAATTCCAAACTAACTTTTACAGTTCATTATATGGAAAGTGACAGCATAATATAGAAAATAATAAGCATTAAAAAAAAATAACAATAGAGACTTTTTGCACCTCTTAATTCGTCATTCGTTTGTGGTTATGGTTATTCTGAGCATGCGCAATGTCGGAAAGGTGATCCACTATGGTTAATAACCATAACGGACTCCGTTAGTTACGGAAGGATAAGGAAGAGCTTATCGTTATTCTTATGGTTATGCTTAAACTGCATGGTTTCCGGAACATACAAAAGTTATGAAGCATCATTGCTATGAATCAAAATTGTGATAAGCAATTAATTAAAATCCAGAGCAAATAGTAGCTTTACATGGCAATAAACGATGATAACAAGAAAAGTGGATTCTTTGAAAGAAATCAAATGGACCTGTGTGTACTGGGTAGATTTTTCTTTTTTTTTAATATGTTTACGGATTTATACACTTGACTCAATCTGGCACACCTGCTTTTGGTGCAACCTAACGTTACTTTTTTTATTGTTTACGAAATTAAATGGCACTGTTTTTCATCAAATTAATGCTTATACTTTTTTGTTCTTTGAATTAATGTACCGAGAGTGAAGGGTGGTCTTTGTTCTGTTTTTTTTTAAGGTGTGTCTTTCTCAGGTTATTCATTTTAAGTATGCAAATACCACTACTCAGAAATATCCTTATGCCTATAAAACGAAGACTTCGTTTTACTGAAGAAGATGATTTAAAGCTCCTTCGAGAAGTTGCAGGGCCAAACCATTTTGAAAGCACAGCTATGTGTTCAGATATCAAAGAAAAATTATTTATTTTATTCCATAAAGACTTTTTAATCAAATCATTAAAAGATATATTTTGTTTAGGAGCGCCGGCGCCAAATTAATAACTACAGACAGAACGTAGGCGCTGCAAAATCTCTGGTTTTAACAGTGGCGCTACTCGTTATTTTAAAAAGTTAACCATAACGGAGCTAAAAACTGATATTAATTTAAGAGGTGCAAAAAGTCTCTATTAAAAAAAATTGAAGTTAATCCAATTTAATTCATAAATAAAATCAATAAAAAAAAATAGTACCTATACTTACATAATTTAATTTAGTAAATATATCTTTAATTGTTTTTTAAAAGTTACCAATTTTTTAATTTTTCTGATATTTTTTGGAAGATTGTTACATTTTATTATTCCGTCATATAAAAGCGGTTTTTTTCCGAAATTACTTTTTACTGGTATAATTTGATAATTTATACAATGTCTGCTGTTATGATCATGTAATGTCTTATTCTCCTGAAGTGTTATGTTTTATTTTTTTCTTTTAAAATAGTAGAGTGAATTAGAATACAAATTTTTAATTTATAAATGTTTTGAACGTGTATAAATACCCTTTCAGTCTATATAGATTAAAAGTTGGTTCTAAATGTGGAAATTTGTGTATACATTTAATAACTTTATTTTGCAATTTTTGTGATTGTTTTAAGTTTGTTAGTAATGTAATTTTGAATATAATAATAAAAAATATATATTTTTTAAGTATTTCAAAGGATTGAAATATCTAGCTTTGTACAAAACAGATACCAAAGGAGATATATCGAGTTGATAATATACTGGATATGGCATTTCCAAATTAAATTTTCATCTTAAACTAATCCTAAAATTTTGTCGTTTTTGAATATTGAATATTTTCATTATAAATGGTAAAGGGTTAATGATGGAATTTATTTTATTTTTAGTCATCATAAAAGAAGATTTTGTCAAATTTAACGTAAGTTTATTTGATTGAAGCCAAGAAAGAAGTATTTTTAAATCATTATTAATATCAAAATACATTTCTGGAAGACTTTTAGCAAAATAAATAATTGTCGTATCATCTGCAAATAGCTTTATATTGCCCTTTAGGTTCAATTTGGAAACGGAATTAATGTAAATTAAGAATAATAAAAAATGTTAACTTCGTATAGATAAAAAAATTCAATTAATTAACAGCTAGGGATGTCTGATTGTCTAATTTAATTTATTTGATTACATTTTTTGGTTTCAATTTTAATCAATTCGTAAATCAGTTCTATGATTTGTATTGTTATTTACACAAAATATTCATATTGGATGTCTTTAAATCGATACTGCTCAATTGTATATAATATGGCAAACTTTTCGCTCCCCCCCACCCTATCTTAAAGTAGACGTCTAAAACTGCCACTGAATTTAAGGGATTTTAGAATGCCTTTAAAGCTATCGGAGGTACCTACTGCTACTGCCCTATAATTTTCTTATGGAAGGTCGACAGGTTGTAGTCAGTAGTTGGCTTTCAACGTTACCTGCCGTTTGCACGGTGCCGGTTTAGTTTATGTGTGACATAAGTAAGTGGTTGCGACAAAGTAAAAACATTTTTGTTTTTCTTCTCTTCCACCTAAACTGACACCCTTATCAGACATTTTGGAGAGAAACTATTTTTTATGCTATGCAGATTAGCCCCTTCAAATTCGACAGGCTTTTAAAATTAGTTTAAGTTAGTTCAGAATATAGAAAAGTATAGGTGAAACTATTTACGGGCGTCTTAAAACATATCTGAATATTGTCCATAAGCTTTTTAAATTTAATTAAATCGAAGCCAATTTTATCATTATATTGATTAAAATATTTAATATAAATTAATTAAAATATAATCAGTAATCATTGTAATCTTACATTAATACGTTTTGAATAAGACCGCTGATTGACGTACTCTTTAGTCAGTCGGCAGTGTTAATTTTAACCTGGATTTAATCAATACTGAGTTCATTTCAATTTAAAATTTAATATTTTCTTTTAAATATATAGTAGGTTGTACCGGGTGTTCCACCTTAGGAGGTAATCGGCTATATCTCAAAAAGTAATAACACTAGGACTTTGGGAAAAAATATATCTATAAAAGCGGCCAAGAGAAATTGCTGGAACTTATTTTCAAGTTCGAAAAATAACCGCTAGGGGGCGTAAGAGACCTTTCAAAAGAGAAATGCCGATTTTATCTTGATTTTTCTTAATAAAAATATGTTAAAAATATAAGCATTGTATTTTTCATAAAATTATGCAACTTTATGTTAGAAATCGTTTTTTTCTATTTTCAATAATAAAGTGGTGGGAGAAGGTCAAACCTTTTTTCTGTCAAACGCTGATATCTCTGCTTTGGATAAACCGATTTTATTCAACTTGGTCTTGAAAAAAAGCCCTTATTTTACTCTATACGTAAATCTATTAACTATACCACATTGATTCTGATGGAGGCCACTAGATGGCGTTTTTCCGTAATTCCTCAATGAATAGGGATTTTCTCAAAAAAATCAAATGTTATGGTATGACTTTTTTATCATATTTTATTTTAGGCTTATAAAGACTATTAAATAGTGGAATAAAAAATCCAGGTCCGTATTTAAAATAAAAAAGTTGATGATGGTCGCTCAAATCCGAAACGTCGGATTAAAAAACTAACTCCATCAGCTTGTAGAGGAGGAAAAGTTACTATTAGGAACTGAAAACCGCAACGTGATATCTTTTGTTAAACTAGAGAAATTAGGGATAATAATAATTAATATGGAAAAATACGCCATTTTTTAAAACATTCGATTTTCTCTAGTTTAACAAAAGATATCACGTTGCGGTTTTCAGTTCCTTATAGTAACTTTTCCTCCTCTACAAGTTAATGGGGTTAGTTTTTTAATCCGACGTTTCGGATTCGAGCGACCATCATCAACTTTTTTATTTTAAATACGGACCTGGATTTTTTATTCCACTATTTAAAAGCCTTTATAAGCCTAAAATATAATATGATGTTTAAAAAGTCATATCATAACATTTGATTTTTTTGAGAAAATCCTTATTCATTGAGGAATTACGGAAAAACGCCATCTAGTGACCCCCATCAGAATCAATATGGTATAGTTAATAGATTTACGTGTAGAGGAAAAGAAAGGATTTTTTTCAAGACCAAGTTGAATAAAATCGGTTTATCCAAAGCAGAGATATCAGCGTTTGAAAGAAAAAAGGTTTGACCTTCTCCCACCACTTTATTATTGAAAATAGAAAAAAACGATTCCTAACATAAAGTTGAATAATTTTATGAAGAATACAATGCATATATTTTTAACATATTTTTATTAAGAAAAATCAAGATAAAATCGGCATTTCTATTTTGAAAGTTCTCTTACGCCCCCTAGCGGTCATTTTTCGAACTTGAAAATAATTTCCTTTTATAGACATATTTTTTTTCCCAAAGTCCTAGTGTTATTACTTTCTGAGATATAGCCGATTACCTCCTTAGGTGGAACACCCGGTACATAGTACTTATTATTTAGCATAACTTGAAAAAAAAATACGTCCTAAACACGAAGCGAATTTTCACAAAATATGTATTTGTATTTGTAAAATCGCTTAAGGGATTCCCTGGATATCAGTCCCACTTCTGATAGTTTCAACATATTTCATTATAATTCAATATTAAATCCATAACAGCGCCTAATATATCAGTGCTTGATATTGGTTTGCTCTCTCGCATGGTCACACACCTTTATTTTAATTTCCTGTTTTGCCTTCCTATTATTTCCTGAATATATTCGACTGGGACGTGCAAATTCGATTGACTACGGTCCTTATTTCCGGTCAGCCCTGTCGACATTTTGAAACTGTCAGAGTTAATCCATCAGTTTTAACAGTATAGCTTCGGGACATATTCTGGGGTAATCAAAAAATTATATATTTCGAGGACAATATCCGAAGAAGGGATCAGGACTTACTTTTACGGATAGCCACGAAGCAGGGAAAACCCGTAAATTTGGGAATTTCGGGAGGTTAATTATTCAATCAACCGTTGTATCTATTAGGTACATGAATCCAAACTCAATTTTACAATTTTTGAAATTATAAGCCTTGTTTTAACGCAGCAAGGGATTGATCCTGATCGGTCATTTCCAGTAGGTCAATTAAACTGTGACCTTGTCCATCGATTGCTGCCTTGGGATATTAGTTGAGCGACTGGATCTTTCAGATCAGGAATTAATGTATTGCTGACTTGGACAAAGTAACTAAATAACTTAATTACTTTTTATAATTTTTTTTTTCATTCGAACAACTTGGTTAAATATCTGCACAACGTATTTAGAAAATCGGTTTGAATTGCTTGAGATCGGCAACTTTAAAACTTAAAACATTCTCTATTCAACCCATATTTCTCAAGGAAATGGAATCCTATTGTAAAATATCAAATGGTGCAAATGTAATGCCTAAACACACATAAATCTGGACGGAGTCAAAAACATCGAATTTTTCTATAAACCAAATATTGTGAATGGATTTCAGTGAAATAGTGGGTCATAACTCAAAAATTCAATACCCTCTATTTTTAACTCGTTTAAATCATTTCCGATTATATGGTCCAATACAATAATGTTTTAGGGGATAGTTGACTAAAATGATCCTCCCACAAAAACTACGTTTTAATAAAATTATTACAATGTATTATTTATTTGCGAATGAATACGTTAAAAAAAATATTTTTTACTTTAATCCTGTTTAAAAAGATAATTTAAGATGTTATTTCTTTTGTTTTTTACATGTATTTTTAGACTTGTCTCACATAAGAGATGGAAATTGATTGTATTTCTGTCATTATCATGTCATAAGTATTAATAATTATAACCTTGTTTACTGCTTGTTGCTTGCGTTCGTAAATAATTATTTCATTACTAACGAATGATCGTATTTTTATTGTCGAGAAAAGAAATGATACGTCGGAGTTTTGTTTATGTCTACTTTTCAATAAAATAGACAGAAAAAGTATGGTATTCTATACGCGGTAATGATTACTAACTACTCAGTTGAGGCGAATTTCAACCTAGTAAATGTTATTTCTCCTCAGTCCAGTATTACAAATTATTTAACTAAGTTAATTGTAACATTCGATTGGTTATAAACTTATCAGCGACAAATAAAATTGTTAGTCCATGCTGCGTAGAAATGGTAGCATTTTTAGTAATGGAGTTTGGCGTTAAGCCAGTTATTTTTGTGACAATTTTAACCTAAGAATCTGTGACTTGTTAACATACTCTTCAGCTAGAAGATTTCCTGGATTTATATCCTATATTTTAATGTTTTAAAAATGCCAATAGCTTCGAACATTTGGAGATATTCACTTTGTCTTCAATACTTAAAGTAGTATGTGTGTTGATGGCTATTTCGTTTTGGCAATTTCGCTAAAATATGCCAGCACAACAGTTTCACAAGTAGCTTTCTGAACACCTTTTGAATTTGAGAGCGCCAACTCTTAAAAACATCATTCATTTAATTTCTGTCTCAAGAAATGGTTCATCCTTTTCTCTCCACGAGAAAAAAAACACTTTCCACTATGGCAAGTATTATACTATATTTCTGAGAAAAACATTTGAACTACCAAGGACCATAATATGTGCATTATTATCTCCTAGTTATGCTTGCTGGATTTCACCGACTTAAATTTCTTTAAAAAAAAATGGAAAATTTTGTTTTTTTCTTTAAGCTCCATGGAAAATATGTACGAGGATTTTAATATTTTTTGAACGGCTAAAAACGTAAAGCAATAAGAATTTTTCCTTGAACGTTTTTTACGACAATCCCGGGAATCGTTCCGTACAGTAGGATCAAATGTAATTACCTTGATTTGATGTATTCCCCAACAGAGGATAAAACGTTTATTTTTCGCCTCCCTTCACGACTACAAATCAAGAAAATAATTTTTCTTAGCCATTGAGTGCTCTTTGATAAAATAAAAATTACGTCGGGAAAATATTTTATTATATGTTTTCGCTGGCACAACATAGGAAATGCCATACAAAGTTTAAGGTGTGCAAATATTGGTTCCCTTGTTTATTTGAGAATAAGAGTGTATGTAGATTTTTTAAATAATTTAATCAGCCAGCTTACTTGCAAAATTGTGATAATTTACATGCAGCTATTTTATTAAGCAGAGTTTAAATGTGCTGCAGTGTTATCAGTGGAGTTGCTTCGGGTTGTGGCATTCTGATGAGTTCCTAACAAGGACGGAACAGCTGTCAATGTCTATTCGGCCCCAGGGAGTCCATTGTTTTTGGCATCCCTGTGTACTAAAATGCAAGTCTGTTCACACTTTAAAGTCCGCTAGCCAAGAATATTTTTCGTTGATATTATCTTTTGTGTTCATAAAGTAAATAAGGTACCAGAAAATATTTTGCAATCAAATTTTGTCAATGTTCAACTTCAAAAAAGACCAATTTTTTAACTGTTATGTCATTTCAGTTTACATTTACCGGATAATCGAAGTTTTCAGTTATATTGACTATAGCACAGAATATCCATATATATTTTGTGACCACAGGCAACAAAACGGAACTTTAAACTTTTTATAGGGGAAAGTTTGCATTGAATTTACCTGTTGCATGCGTTTTAACTTAAGGCTTGGGATTATTTTTCATGATTTAATTTTATTTCCTAATTTTCCCTGCCAAATTTTGTAAAATAAAGGTTTAAACGATTTTCCAAAAATTTCGTAATAAAATCTCATTAATTTTGGCTAAAAAGCATTTTTGATAAACTTCCAGAGCGAAGTGTCCCAAGTGGAGTAGTGACATTTAAGATTTTTAAAGTGGATAAGGGTAGTCTTTCAGGTGTTCGCAAAGTACCTCATTTTTATTTCTCTGCGTTTTTGTAGAGATATTATTTTTGGTTTTTTAATAACTTTTTTAGTGTACAAAACAGAGCCATTGTAAGTTTTTAAAAAGTTACACAGTTATAAAAATAAATAAAACAACAAATCAAATAGCTTAGGCATTTTATTTTTTCATAAATAAAATTTCAAAATTGAAATAATAATACTTACAGAATTAAATACAGATTAATTTTATATTTATAATTTTTCTAAATGTACAATAGTTTTACTAAAATACGTTATAATAGTTTTAATATACATTTTTTTAAAGAAACTTTTCTGCAAAATTTGGATGTAATGTAAGTGGCAATGGACTTTGAAGAAGTATGTCGAAATTTAATGTATTTGTATTTAGCTAATGAATAGAAATTGGTATATATGTGACCATGACATTTAACAAACATAAATATTGGAAGAATAATTACAGCTTTATTTTCTAAATCAAGTCTATAATAAGAAGACTTGCAAAAAGGTTTAGAATTTGTATCAGAACGATTATTGCTGCATAACTTTTTTGTGTATTTGCAGAAAAATATCTTTTTTGCGCGTTCAAGTTTAGGCCCTAACTGAAACACTTTTTTTATTAACAGCCAAATAAAACATAACAGTTTAAGTTAAGGTAAATTTTTCTATATCTAAATAAAGCAGTTTCATATATTTTTTTTTATTAAATTTTTATATTAGAGTTTAAGTGAAGTATACTTTATTAAACTTTGGAAAATTCTATTTATTAAAAAAAAAAATTGATAAATTAATAAAAAGCGTTGATAAAATTTAAAACCGATTAAAGTCGTTTGTATGCTAGAGAGCAGTGTATGTACATTGTACACACATTGTACACACGGGCTAAGAGCTATTATTGATTTAAATAAATGTATGTTTTAACGAACAATACCCAAATATTTTATATATTGTATGTTTATTGAATTTTGCAAAATAAATAAATAATTTCAATTTCAATTAATAGCTTATAACTTAATAAAAATATGTCACTTTAATTAATGTTTTTGAAAATTTAATAAAGCATATTCCGACAGATTTAGTTACATCTTCAGTCGTCTGACACTATACAACTTTCGAAATTATTTAAAATTAATTTATGATATGTCTCGAATTTGTGTGAAATGTAGTTTATATTCTAGACAATTACCTAGTCACAATACACTTTACTAGAGTTTTCGTAGAGTTTAACACAATTCTTTAACGGTATAGTTTTACAAAAAATTGGGTATATAAGAAAAATAAGTATATTTGGGTTTTTGTAGGCTTATTTGGGGTACCATAAATCGCAAGGTAGGTTAATAGTGTTTAGTTACCGATTTTCGCATAAATTGAGAAATTATATGTCGTATATTATTATAAAAAAAAAGTGTGCAAATATAGCTTCAAATAAGTGTATATTTACTAGTCCGGTTTGAAAAACCTACCCGCGTGCCAGTAAGAAGAAATGCCCCAAAAGTTATATGTATGTTTAAATATTTACTTGTTTTAGTTATAAGAAAAATAAGAAATAATACCAAAGTTTTGAAAATTGCATCTGAAAGAATTGCCAAATAATTAGTAAATATCTATTATAAACATATATTTTTTTAAAATCTTGATAGTTATTTGCAATTGGCAAAATGTTAATTAATAACTAATTACATTATCAACCATAGATACGTACTACGAGTAAATTGCAATTAATTATTTGCATGATCCTTTTGGGGGTAGGTAATTCCCTTATTAAACCCCAAGGGAAGAAGCAGTAGAGCCGTGGGCATGATATTTACCCCCTGGCTAGATTTAAGGGCAGGATTATTTCGATATTTATATGATCTTATTAAAAAACGTGTTAAATTTATAACCTTGTTGATTGTTAACTGTTACAACTTCCAGCATACTTTTGGCAAAGTGAAATCCAAGAATTTAGATCGTAAACACTATGTTGTATTTTTCTGTAAAGATACGTGATAAATGTTTTTTAAATTATGAAGATATTGGCAATACTCTTTTTAAAAAATGTTCGTTACACTCGATTGTGACTTCGCAATTTTCAGAACTTTGGAACCCCTCTTACACTTACAACGCTCCAAGCAATTATAAAAAACAACGGTATTTTTATTCAAACTATTGACATGGAAACGTTTCAGAATTTATGTTTCCTTACTTAGAGCCATTGGCTTCTGACATGCCCAATTAAAACCCTTATTTTCTTATTAAAACATTTTTTTGTGTGATGGCGAAAAACTTAACGATAACCCTCAATTACATCTCCACTTCTAATAAACGATATGAACAAGATTTAACGGAATATGTTTTAGATATGGCACAATCTCCAATTATTTTATAAATAAATTACAGTTTTTCTTTAATTTTTTTAGTTTCAGGTTTTAATGCTGTTTCCAACTATTGGCTTTGTAGTAGACATCTTTGTACATGCTCGGACACTGCTTACCAGTCTGAAACAAAAAGTAATATTGATTAAATAAATTACTAAAACTGTTTTAAAATTATTTAAATTTCGACCGTCCTCTACAATAATATATGTCAGATTATGATTCGCACCGACTTAGTTAGTTCATAATTTTCTTGAATTTGACTCGCAGTTATTTAATTTTTTTTCAGAGTATTAGTCCCAACACCCAAAATTATCTTACATATTTTTGATAGATTTAAAAAGCCTAAAAGCATACCAACGTTTTAAATTTCGCCGAAGGCTAATAAAAACAAGCAATTTAAAATAATGCTTGCATTTTGAAATGCAATAATTAATTATAATGAATATTGTCTAAAGTTCTGTAGGGCTGATTTCGCTAGCGCAAATGATCCCCTCCCTTTGACCGTGGGATCGACTTGCGTTTGTTACGTCGTCAACACGGATTGATCTGTTTTCCTTATTGCGGACATCTAAACATGTTATTTATTTTCTTATACCCACATAAAATATCGAAAGTATAATATAGGAATTGATATAAAAAATAAAAATAAATTGTTTTTTGTAAAAAATGTTTACCGCCTTGCGTTCAGCGTCAAAATAGATTAAATTACTCCCCCCATTGATATTCTTAATTTATAATGGCGTGGCTTAATAAAAGCAAAAATACTTTTATACAGTAAAATTGAGTTATATCTAAATTGATTTCATTTACATCAGCCACATTATCCCTTATAATAAAACCGGCAAAAAGTGTCTCGGTGCTTGTCTAAATATCTGCTTAACAATTTCTTCAAATTTACGTGGATATACAAAAGAATGACTTGAAAAAAGAAAGCTAAAATGCTATTGTTTTAATAAAATTCGATTAGCAGGGAAAGTTTGCAAAAACCTATTTCGTTTAAAATGTACTCCAAAATTCACGTTATTTTAATTCAACTTCAAGAAAACATAAACTTCCAGCCCCCACCTAATTATTTCTAATTTACACCGCCACCTCCTGTGGCTGAATAAAGCAATAAACACGGTTATACAAAGATTTTCAATTATATACAAATTGATTCCATTTACATCAGCGCATCATCCTTTGTATAACCTGCAAAGGATACAACGCCTAAATTAATAGCGGGTACAAAGACAGGCACACAATGTATTTGTGCTGTAGCTTACCTTATTTCTGAAATAGGGATGTTCTAATACGAAAATGTTATCGAATTGTCGATATCATCATCGAAAATATTATTAATTTAAATAGTTTTCTTGAAAATAACTTAAGGTGATTGTTGCGCACCAGTATTTTTTACTTCCCCTTTTCCTTTGTTAATATACATAAAGTCAAAAAATCATTACCTATTAAAGCCACATATAATCGCTATATATATCAATGTGCAAATCAATATAAAATACTCTCAGCAAATTTTAAAATTTGGACTGGTAAAAAAAATAAGGCAAAATCAAATAGTTTGTCCATACTTACTTTACTTTTTTTACGGAAACCGCAGTCCAGTATGTAATTGAAAATTGGAAGCGAAGCGTTGACAAAAATGAAGTTGTATTGGCAGTAAATATAACAGTTTTAATTTGTACTTTTATTTTTAAAATACAACATAGCTTACTACCTTCTCGTTTAAAATATTTTATATAACTCAAAATTTTAAAAAGCATAACTATTTAACCAGGTATAATAAAGATTATTGTCTTGGTAGGGTGCCAAAATATTTGACATATAAATCCGTTTTCCATAAAGGATTAAGTGAATATAACAACGAGAATATTTCAATTAAATCACAAAGCTCTTTAAAAAATTTTAAAAAACCATTAAAAAATTATTTATTTAAAAAACAAAATAGTGACTGAAATTTTTTTCAGCATTCAAAGATGATATTGTTAAATTAGTTTAAATATTTTATAAAACTTGTTAAATTGTAGCACATTGCTAAATAAATCTTGTTATTACTACTACTACTAGGACAATGCTCGAAAAATTTGTAGGTATCTATGGAATATCGATTCTATTTCAAACATCCCTACAACACATGGTCTAAAGTCTAAGTTAATACACACACAAAGACAAGCACTATGTGTTTGTGCGGCGGATTCGCTAGTCTTTGCTGTATCAATCTACAGAATAATCACAGATTTGTGCAGACAATAAGCTTACAATAAATCATCCGAAAGCTGTGTCAACAGTCATATCAACTTGGTAAACAATTATATTACATATTAGTTAGAACGCAGAGACGTCTTGACAATGTCAAAGCAATGTACTCGGTAATAAACTAGGACAGGATTATTTCATTTGTAACAATATGGTGGAAGTGTGGAAATATTTGGATATCCCCAAGCGGTATCCGATATATTATAGAAATTAATACACATTATTTTTATTTAGTAAGATGTTTTTATTATTTCAACTTAAATATACTGAAATAATTAAAAACGAATATTGTGGCATATCGGACAAGTGTGTAACTGTTTTTATACTGAAATATACAGGGATCCAAGCACAATGGATATCCTGGGGCGGGTAGACTACGACCGTTGTTTCGTCTTGTTAGGACTCTAACCCAAGCAATCTCGACACAGCGGTAAGACGCATTAAAAGCCTTTTTAAAAAAGCAAAGCGGCCATCAATACACCGTAGCGCCATCCTAGCGAAATTAACTCCAATATAAAAGACAGTTACACTGGTAATAACGAAAGGTAGACAACTAAATAAACCACGAAGTGCATAACAATCCAGTATAGGGAACTATTTGCGTTTTCACCGAAAACCGTATACTGGATTGTGATGCACTTCGTGGTTTATTAAGTTATCTACCTTTCGATTATTACCAGGTGTATTGGTAGCCGCTTTGCTTCTTCAAAGAGGCTTTTAATATATCGAACCGCTGTGTCGGAATTGCTTGGGTTGTGGCTGCCCGTAGAGTCCTAAGAAGGACGAAACGGCCGTCGTGGTCTACCCGCCCCAGGGTATCCATTGTGCTTGGATCCTTGTGTATTCCCATATAAAAACAGTTACACACTTAACTTTCAAAATGTCTTTATTCCAAACTAACTTTTACAGTTCATAACATGGAAAGTGACAACATAATATAGAAAATAATAACCATTAAAAAAAACATTAAAAAAAATGGAAGTTAATCTAATTTAATTCATTAATAAAATCAATTAAAGAATATAGTATAAATAATTTAATTTAGCAAATATCTCTTTAATTGTTTTTTAAAAGTTGCCAATTTTTTAATTTTTCCGTTTTTTTTTGGATTGTTATATTTTATAATTCCGTCATATAAAAGCGATTTTTTTTCCGAAATTACTTTTTACTGGTAAGTTTGATAATTTATACAACGTCTGGTATTATGATCATGTAATGTCTTACTCTCCTGAAGTGTTATGTGTGATTTTTTTTCTTTTAAAATAATTGAGGGAATTGGAATACAAATTTCTAATTTATAAATGTTTTGAACGTGTAAATACCCTTTCGGTCTATATAGATTAGCAGTTGGTTCTAAATGTGGTAATTTGTGTATACATTTAATAACTTTATTTTGCAATTTTTGTAACGGTTTTATGTTTGAGAAAAAAGCAGATCCCCATGCAGAAGCTAAGTATTATAATTTTGAATATATTAATGACAAATGTATATTTTTCAAGTATTTCAAAGGAATGAAATATCTAGCTCTGTACAAAACAGATACAAAGGAGATATCGAGTTGATAATATATTGGATATAGCATTTCCAATTTAAATTTTCATCTTAAACTAATCCTAAAAATTTCTTTGTCTTTGAATATTAAATATTTTCATTATTAAATGTTAAGGGGTTAATAATGGAATTTATTTAATTTTTAGTTATAAACATAAAAGAAGATTTTGTAAAATTTAACGTTAGTTTATTTAATTGAAGCCAAGAAAAAAGCATTTTTAAATCATTATTAATATCAAAATACATTTCTGCAAGAGTTTCAGCAAAATAAATAATTGTTGTATCATCTGCAAATAGCTTTATATTGCCCAATTGCCAATTGGATTGGATTATTTCTTTTTTCGAACTTTTTCTTTCCCCAATTTGAACAAATTGTTTACGATAGCTTAAATACCTTTGAAGTAGTTTGTGTGTATTTCCTCTTATCCCAATACTGTATAATTTTCTTAATAACATATCATGGTCTACGGTGTCAAAAGCCTTACACAGATCTAAGAATAGTAAACAGAATTTTTTACTGCTGTCGACATTAACTTAGATGCTTGTTATGATATCTCCTACAGCTGTTTCTGTATCCTTAGATCTGTGAAAACCATACTGGTTAGCAAAAAGTAAATTTTGGCTTTCTAGAAAGTCGCATAATTTATTTTTTCTAATATTTTTGAAAATATTGGTATAACAGATATTGTCCGATATGCCACAATATTAGCTTTTAATTATTTTCGCGGACACTATATTATTATCTTCTATACTGAAATAATATTTCGTTGGAAGTTCCAATATTAAATTACCATTTATTACAATAATTCTTCGTGATTTTTGAACGTATCTGCTTATTTTATTTAAAAGCAAATCTGTTTACCAAACATTTACTGCAAAAAAAGGAAAATTTCGCCCTTTTGCTTGATTGGCCCTCGTTTAATATTTTATTTAAGAGGAACACATAAGTAAATAAAACGTCAGCACTTCGCCTCGTTGATTTTCGCGCCAACGTCAATATTTGACTGGACTTATTTATTTGCTAGAATGGAGACAATCACTGATGTGGATTGAAGATTTCTGGAAGAAATTTGTTTTATTTTTCGTAAAGAGGTGATTTTATAGAAAGCTGCAAAGTTTTTAGGTAAGGTTACAAAATTACCTTTTACTTCATGAATAAATTAGAGGTCAAACTGTCACAAGTATTCTTTACAGTTATATTCATTTACTTAGTCTACAGTTACCGACAAAAAAATCGTTTTTTTTTAGAATATCAATTTACAAATTTCCAGTTTTTCCTTTGTCCTTATCTAAATGTACTTACACTCCCTCTACTTTTGACGTTAAAGTCAATGTTCGTCCTCACAGGTCTATGATGCAAAGGCTGTGGAGGTCTAAAGTTATTTCCTAAGGGTGCTTTCGGATGCTTTGCATCTCCCTGCATTAGTCTTCGTAGACCATGCATCTAGAACAAGGGAAAACAGTTAAGAACGTTTAAATTAAACTTTACATTTTGTTGATCCACATTCAAAATTTAACTGAAGCTGCACAAACGATATTTAACCAATAATGATAGAAATAATCTTGCGATGTGCGTTTTCTACAATTTGTTGGCGTATTTTGCATTATTTCATATTTCACGGCTGTTTGCAACAAGTCCATCTGTTCTTTCAGATGGTCTTCCTGCTCCTTTTTTGTGTTGAATAGAACCTGTTTCCCTTAACCCGGCCACGGTTCTTTTCAGGCAATGATAAAAATCCCCAGCAATAAAAGCAACGTTAGGAAAATGTTCGTGAAAATCGTCCATGCACAAACCCGGATTGTATTGCCACTCACAATTTACTCTAACCCCGTTTTGAAAATACGCTTCAACCATGAATGTTTTGTTCTGTTTCGTAAAGCCCATTGTGTGAATTGTTCAAGAAATTGGAAAAATTAGCGATGAATCAAATTACTTGTAACGACTGTCAAAGATGATGGAATAACTGATTAAAAAATACTATGTCTGTCAAACCAGCTTAGGATCGAACCGAACGTTATTTCTGCATTGGGTCGCTAATATTCCAGACCGACGAATTTTACATTCGAAAGGGAAACACTTTCCACCTTAATTCGGTTTAAATCGAAGGGACAGTAATGGCAGTCGATCAATTTTGGTTAATAGCGTTTGACTTTTGTCGAAACATTGCAGTAGGCGAGTGGAATAATTCGGACAACTATTGTTGTGCAAATGACGCTTTTATTGGCGCTTCCGTAGAGCTGCGTGCAGCCGCCTCTCGTCATCAGTTTCGTCTAGAGTTTGACTGTCACAATTGTCATGAAACGACCGTTGCTGCGTTGCCAGCACCTCTGAAATTATGAAAGTTAGGTGCCTGGCTATTATTGGCCACCGTAATTGGATACATGGATACAGATTACACTGAGCTAGGCTCTCGAGAACGTTACCTATTTACTCATAATTACTTTGATAAAAATAATAATAAGTTTATTTGAAATTGAATAATATAATAAATATATGTTTATGTTGTCTTCTGTAAACTTATTCTTTAATCCCCTGAAGCTGAGCTTGTTAGGGGCAAATATTATTTTTTGTTTTAGTATGTAAAATCATAAATATGCATTAAAAATCAAGTTTTAAAGTAAAAATGCTAATTTATAGTATAAACGCAGTTCTTTTTGAAGAAATATATTACCTATAATAAAATTATTAATTTATAATATTTAAGTAAAAAATATTACTTATATAAATTATTTAGAACAATATTAATTAATTAAAGCATTTCTAAAAATATTTTCAAATTGTCTGTTTTTAATATCCATGTTTTTATTTCGACTTTAAATTTTTTTAATGAAATCAATTTTTTAATTTTTGTTGGTAAATAATCGTTTAAATAAAAACAGAAATTTTTGAAATTTTTTTGTCCTATGGACTTATTTATTTTAGGTTTTATGGTTATTTAATTTTAATGACGTGTATTATGATTATGGTTTTTAAATTGTATAAATTTTTTATTTTCAAATATGTATATTAAGATATTGTTAGAAATGTAAAGTTGTCTTATGTTCAACTTTTTTATTTCTGAATATAATTCTTTTGAAGGATAAAGATAATCTTTATTGAATATAATTTTTAGAAGCCTTTTTTCTAATATTTCTAATTTTTTAACTAAAGTTTTATTTATTCCTCCCTAACCTAAAATTCCATAATTTAAATGAGTTTTAACTAACGCATAATATAATAATATTTCCATAGTAAACTTCTTAATTTTTTAATTAAGTATTCTAAATGAAAATTTCAATTTAATTTACTGTCAAAAATAATTCCTAAATATTTTATTTTATTAACTTTAAAAATTTGAATGTCTTCATTTATGTGAATACTATTCATATTTCGTGGTAGTTTATTTAGGTTTAAAGTAAAAGGAATATAATTTGTTTTATTAAAATTAATTGTTAACAAATTGTTATCAAACCAATTTTTTATAATTTTAAAATCTTTTTTTAATTTTATTATTTAAATTGTCCCAATTTGTATCGGTATAAAAAATTGTAGTATCATCTGCAAAACTATGAATTTGTCCATCGCAATTTATACTAAATAAATAAATATATAATTTAAATATTTCCTTCATTCGTACAAATAAATAGAGTGGACTGTATTTCTCATTAAATTAAATTATATTAGAAAAATTACACTTTTTGTCAACCAGAGGTTTTTTGAGTTGTTGACTACTGTCTATTGTTATAAAACTAACTAAGCTGGCTCACTTCTCAAAAGTAACAATAACAAATACGTTAAAACAGGTAAATGGGTATAAATAATAAAGCTCGACCGTGCGACCGACTGTGTTTGAGTATACTCTTCCAATTGCTTAAAACCATAATAATAAAATCGTTTTTTCTAGCTTTATAACAATTTTTTAAATTACCGCTGTCGAGATATTTTTAACACAACTTGGCATCACGCTAAATTGTGACCGTCGTGACGCAACCGCCGCTCGTCGTCGGCCCTGCTTTGGCCCTGCTGATATAATTTGTATCGCATCGCGTGGTTGAATAATCGCCCTGATCGAACTAACAAGGTCGATGATGCGGTGGGCGCCCAAAGGGTTGCCAAGACAGTAAAGAACGACCGCTGTTGCTGCTCAAGAACACTGGTTCGGCGAACTTATATAGTCCACTTGACCAGGCTACAGTACTACGGAGTGTTGTTCAATACAGTGGCTAACGACTAATGAACAGCTATGAATAGCTAATGAACAGCTTTGAACAGCTATTGAACTGCTTTGAACAGCTAATGAACGACTTTGAACGACTAATGAACAGCAATTAACAGCTTTGATCCTGTACACTGCTGGCGTATGCGCAGAAGGGACCTCAGGAGTCTGATGCAGAACGAATCATCTACAGGGTGTCCGGGAAAATGTGGGAAATCTCCCACAATGAAAAAAACACGTGAAAAGAATACTACAAGTTCATATAAACTTCTTTCGTATCGCCATGTACGATAAAAACTTTGGACAGCGTTTTTTACATACCTTTAACTATTGACTAAAAATTAAGCATTTCTCATTCTTGTCGATAATCCTAACAGTTTTCGGAAAAACGTCATTTTTAACATATTTACATCATGTATATTTAGCGTATTTCAATAAAAGATACATCTTTGTTCCTATAAATTATAAATGTTTACTTTTAACTGCTTAATATTAATACATGATCGCAATAAAATGATGTTTTTCCGAAAACGGTTAGGATTAGCGAGATGAATGAAGAGTACTTAATTTTTGGTCAATAGTTAAAGGTATGTAATAAACGTTGTCCAAAGTTTTTATCATACAAGGCGTAAAAAAAATTGGCACATTAGTGTCACAGCTAGTCCGTCCCTGCAGCTATGAGTAATTCGCAACACTTTCTGGGATAGTAATTTGAAGGGTCTTACCTGGTATAGATCATATGAAAAAAAAATTGAAATATACTTGTTGGTTTAATAATTATGTGTCAAAAACTTAATTCCATGGGAGCTCTTTGGGAGCCCATATCTCCGAAGAGGAGGCCGATACGAAAGAAGTTTATATAAATTTTTTTTTATATATCCGGGAGATTTCCCACATTTTCCCGGACACCCTGTATAACTTTATATAATATTACTACAATACTGCAAGGGTCCACTAAGTTCCTAGCGACTTCCCCAATGAAACCACGTAAAAGTATACACCAATTTTTACTCTACAATAATACGCTGTTGCTGAATGCAAAGAGTCACCTATTTTGGGGTTTATTTGAGCGTAAATTGAACCAAATTTTTACTATTAAGAATTTACCATGCCGGTTTTAAAGCTGTTTGCTAGCAGATAATAAAAAATTTAACTACACAGTCAGAACAGTAGGTATATTATTCAGAATATTCCACACTAGTCTAGATTCCGCAACTCGTGGCAACGTCTGCCTCCTATCGGCAGCAAGTGAAATTAAGAAAATAAAATAGAAATTTTTTTTAATTTCCATGTTAAAATGTTAGGTTATTGTGACGATAGGAATGAAATTTTAACATATTGACGTGTTGTATAATGGTTACAACAAAAAATATTACAAGACAGTATCAGTTCTCCAAAGTAACTGATTTGGTGCCAGGATTTTCATTTTACATCGGGAAGGAATAAATGGAACTTTCGAAAATTAAAAATATTACAAAAACGGTTTCTAAAAATTATATTCAATAAAGATTATCTTTATCCTTCAAAAGAATTATATTCGGAAACAAAAAAGTTGAACAAAAGACAACTTTACATTTATAATATCTTAATGTATATATTTAAAAATAAAAACCTTATACAATTTAAAAACCATATTCATAATACACATCATAAGAATGAAATAACCATAAAACCTAAAATAAATAAGTCCATAGGACAAAATTTTTTTAAATATTTATATTTTTATTTAAACGATTATTTACCAACAAAAATATAAAATTGATTTCATTAAAAAAATTTATAGTCGAAATAAAAACATGGATATTAAAAACAGACAATTTGAAAATATTTTTAGAAATGCTTTAATTAATTAATATTGTTCTAAATAATTTATATAAGTAAAATTTTTTAATTAAAAATTATAAATTAATAATTATATTATAGGTAATATGTTTCTTCAAATAGCTGCGTTTATACTATAAATTAACATTCTTACTTTAAAACTTGATTTTTAATGCATATTTATGATTTATGATTTTACATACTAAAACAAAAAATAAGATTTGCCCCTAACAAGCTCAGCTTCAGGGGATTGAAGAATACGTTTATCGAAGACAACATAAACATATTTTATTATATTATTAAATTTTAAATAAACTTATTATTATTACTTAACAAAATCATCGATCAACTATAAAGGCTTACGCTTTTATAAACTTTTGACTAATTATTCGTTTGTATTTATTTTTACTTAAAATTACCCGCCACTGTTTGACAATGACCGTAAGGTTCTAGATTAACATGTAAGAGCTTTTATCTGGTCGTCTATCGACGACGGCTCCTCGAGCGCTCCGCCTTAAATAACGAAGTCGACGGGAAAAATAAGAAGAGAAAAAAAAAACAATAAAACAGCGACGTTATCACGTCGGAATAGAAATTTAAAAACGTAAAATTCTTATTTTTAAATGGACGGGACGATTTAGACCTTCGTTTTACAATTTATTGTAGTTTGACAAAATAAATTTAAAGTTGGTATATTTTAAAAGCGTTGTGGCTCTTGGCCAATTTTTTGGTTTTAAGTTGTAGTAGTAGTAGTAGTAGTAGTAGTAGTAGTAGTAGTAGTAGTAGTAGCAAAAAAGCTACAATTAAATATTTTTTAATACATTTTTTTAACAACGTTTTTATAGATTTATTTTTAATTTTAAAAACGAACCTTTTTTAACAAAAACAGACAGAAAAGTGAAACATTTTGCAAATTGTATCAAATATTACATTTTGTTTTTTAAATGCAATTTTAAAGTTTTTTTAAATAGTTTTAATGATATTTGAGATTTAATTGAATTTTCCAAATTATTATATTCTATTAAACCTTTATGAAAAATAAACTTATAAGCTAATGTTTAAGATACTCTATCCGCAAGAAAATGTTGATTAGTTCTTGTTTTATAATTATGGTGGTCATGATTAAAATAACAAAAAATTTTTAAACAATCACATACTAAATAAAAAATTTAATTTCTGACGTTCAACTAATTTAAATTTTTTAACATAAAATTTATTTTTGTAAATTTGTCACAATTTAAAATAATCCGCATTGCCTTATTTTGTAAAATTTGTAATTTATTAAATATTTCCCCTGTAGCACAATATAAAATGGAAGAACAATAAAAAAAATGTGGTAACATAATGGGATTAAATACAGTTTTTTTAAAAAACAAACTTAAATTAGAACTGATTCTTTTAAAATAACCTACTTTTCCGGCAATCCTCGATATGATACTTTCAAAATAATTTTAAAAATTTAATTTTGAATCAATAATTATCCCTAAATATTTAAAACTGTTTACTAATTTTAATTTTTCACCATCAATTACAACATTTATATTTTGACAATTTAAATTATTACCCAAAACCATACGTTTAGTTTTTGAAATATTTAATTTTAATTTATTTACTTTTAGCAAATTTAATATTATATTTATCTCAGAATTTTAGACCATCAAAAATATTTAAAACATTAATGTAAATTAAGGTGTCATCAGCAAACATTTGTAACTTACACATTTTTAAAACTAAAGGCATATCGTTGATGTAAAAAATAAATAATATTGGACCTAGTATACTTCCTTGAGGAACTCCTATATTATTTATTTTTTTAGTCTTCAATTTTTTCAATGTTATAAATATAATAAGAATTTAGTTTTTCAGCAATAATAATGGTTCCGTTTCTTTTAAAATTATTTCTTTAATTATATTTCTAACTGTAGGTTTAACTACATTTTTTAAGGTTCTCCACATTTTTTTACCGTCTCCCTTGTTATTATCTATTTGTTTATAATAATATAAAGTATTTTCTTTTCTTAAAACTGTCGCACAAACGAAGACTCTGTATCCGTTGCTATTAACTGACCAAACCGGAACAAATCTGTCCACGTTCTGGTGTCGACTTTACAATATTTTATAACATAATTTTAAAAAAAGTTTGTCCCTCACAAGGTTTGAACCAGAGACCCTCTGATCCGGTCCAAACCTTAATACCTGACAACTCAACACAGAAATGTACTCCAATACCGTATAACTAAAGGGAAAAGCCCTATTTAACTATGTTGCAGGGGCTTTCTCACTATAAGCTCTACACAAAACCATGGGGAATTTATTGTGTTGGGCTACATGCTTGGTGAAACTGTGTTTCCATTGCACAGGAAGAAAAAATAATAACTACTTGTTATGTTTCACAAATTTAATCACTTTCCTGACGCGTGTTTCGGCCCTTGCGGGCCATTGTCAAAGAAGTACAAGAAGATACTAAATTCTACGTGACATTACAAAGGTATTTATATTATATTATGGTAATTATAAACATGTCATAAAATTGAAATTAGAATTAGAAGATTGAATAGTCAACTGTGGGTTTTCCTAATTTTTAAATGGTACAGATACATATTTAGTCCTAAATTAGTGTGCTATTAAGAATTAGGGAAGCGCCTGAAGGTATTTCGGTTTGATTATTGACAACATTACATTTGTTTTTTATGGATTTTTTGATAGCTATTGTTTCTAGTAAATTTAGTTTTCTGGTTTTATTGTGTACGTACCGTGCGAGCAAAAATTATTTGCATCAAAGAGGGCCTTGCATCTAAGGACGTAATGCATAGCCGTAGATCTTAATACCTTTAATACCTGTTGGGTGTCAGTAACTACCTGAATTAACAGTCAATCTAATTTTAATCAAATTACTCATTAGTTTGGCATATAATGTCATAATATGAATTTGACAAAATTTTAACCTATATTTGGTTAGATATATCGTCCCCATATCATTGTGATCTAAACCAAGCGCTACGTTTTTTAATCCAACCCCTCTTTGAGGCAAATAATTTTTGCTTGCACGGTATATGGGTTTTATGTTGTTAGAGATTGAGTGATTGTGTAATATGCAGTGATTAGCTAAACCTGTTTTTTTTTATTTTTTTTTAAATAGATGTGTTGTGTTCTTTAAGCCTTTTGTCAAATATATATAAATAAATATTATTTTTTCTTCCTGTGCAATAAAACCATGGATGTTAAAGGGTAACTGGGGTTTTAAAGCATTTCCGTCACTAGAATTAAAGAAAATGATCTGTATAGGTAACTCTGTTTTATTGAAAAAATAATATGGGACTCTACGTGAAGCGTGGTGCACCCTGTATATTCCGAACAGCCTTCGGCCCAAATTGTAATGGACATTTTTCTATTTAATTTCGAAATATTTGATGGACACATGACCTCCCCGGAGGCAGTAAAAGTGGAAACGTAATTAAAGTGATAGAAAAGTAAATCGATACGTTTTCATTCCATTAGCGTAAAATGTGCTTTGTAAATATATTTTTTATATTTATATAAATATATAAGTATTATGTAATCTGGCAAATGTCATTAAGTAATAATATAATCAGTGAAAGAAACGTTCCACAAAAATGTATATTGACAAAAATAGAATGGCTAAGGACAACACACAAATGTGTTTCAATGAATAATATAGTAAAATAAATAAAACTAATGTAAGTAGTTACATAAGACTCAAGTATAAACGGGTCCCAAAGTTACCTTTATATTTTTACCATTTAACCTAATTTTAAAGTTAATTTAAATTTACGTAAGGCATACTTCACGTGTAACCCTTGGGGAAAACTTTTCCATCATTGATCGCTATCGTTATTTTAAAGTAAGTGGAAGAAGTCAATTTTACCGAAGCATGTAATACTTCTTTGAATCCGATTTTATTTTCTACATATTGCTAAGAAGTTAGAATGAAATAATTTATAGTTTTGCACAGCCGTAAGAAAAGTGGGTAAATTTTATTTAATTATTAGTTATTTCCTAGTTATTCGTACGATAAAGACAATGGTTTAATCAGTGTTGCTGCTCTAACCCGTCTATCATGAATATCATGACGAAAAATCTGACGCCCTCGAATCGAAATAGGGGAGTTAGTATTATTAATTTGTTTTTATTGATACCCTATTTCGCTTATTTAAAGTACGCCTCAGCGTGTTTAAATCCCACTTTCAAAAACGTGCGTGTTTTAAAGTTACCATGGCAACATCAACAACCCGTGAAACGTGAAGTCTAAATATGTCAACTTTTTAATTATTGATTTGACAGAATTACCTTTTTACGTCAAATAAAATATTTTTTTTAAGCAATACACAACCAATGTCAACGGTGACAACAATGAATCTTATGTGACAGATTGGAAGTTATTTTTTGTTCTCCTTATTTTCATGACAACGACAGATATATCACATCACGAATTCGACCATTTCACTTACTTACTAAATTATTATTTCCATTTTTTGTAATATAAATACCAATAAGTGTACTAATAAAAAAAAATTATGTAAAGTATTGGTGGATAACTGTTCTCTAAAACACTTGCTCCATTTCAAGCACTCCGGCTGCGCCGTCGTGCTTGCAAAATCGCGCGTGTTTTAAAGACCTTAATATCCACTTATACTTTAATATACTATTTATCAAGAATGTGCAAAAAATTAAGCATTCTACGTTCATCCATCCTCAGCCAGTCAATTGTCCTATACAAGTGAGAAATATGAGCGAACTTTCTCATACCATACACAAAACGAAGACAAGCATTCTGCACTTTTTGTATCCGAGATCTACTTTCAAGATCCAAGCAGAAACCGTAGACAAAATCACAAATAAATAAAATTGGACACAACGAGAGATTCACACAAATATTGCCTTAATTTAAAATTTAGAATGTGTCTATTACTGTATAGTATTTTTAAATGTGCGTTAAACCTCAGTTCCGTGTCAAGTAATAAACTCAAATTTTTAGCACTATCCACAATATTTAATTTTGTTCCATTCACGGATATACTTAAAATATTTTTTAAACAATTGACTTTAATCTTAGTACCAAAAATTAGCATGCATGATTTAGTAGGATTTAAAATTAAATTGTGCCTTCGAGAGAGCTCACTCAATATTTGCAAATCTTGGTTTCTACAGGTCACGACTTCGTCATCAAAACGGCAATATATTTGTGTATCGTCAGCCAATGCTTGCACTTTACAGTGTATTAAAGATATTAGTATATCAGAGGGATACATAAGAAAAAGTATGGGGGCCCAAAAGTGAACCCTGTGGCACTCCAAAGCGTATGTCGACTTATTCAGAAGAATTATTGGCAGAAAACACTTTTTGAAATATATCGAACAAGTTTGATTTAATAAGAAGAAAAGAGTTATTAACAAAACCATAATATTTTAATTTTGATACAAAAAGATTATGATTAATGGTGTCAAAAGCTTTCGAAAAGTCAAGAAGAATATAATATGCTGTTTATCATTCAATTAATTTGTAATAATAGAAGAAATGGACAAATTTTTAATTAAAAAAACGTTCTTCAAAAGTTTTTTTTTTATTTTACCGTAAGCTTTCTTTATTTAACTAGGTATATATAAACCACACCAGGCTTTTATATTCTTTTTATATCATTGCATTATATAAAAAGAAAATCTCGTTTTTGCGTGTTTATCTTACATCAAACGTCGACACGGTTGTTTAGTGTTTGTGTGTGTAATGTACGCAAACACCCTTAATAATAATATTAATGGAACTGTACTTAATTGGAATAAAATTTTCTAATGGTTTACGGTCATTAGGCAACCTAATTGTTATACAAACATTGCTTTACAAACAGGAAAATATTTATTTTTAAATTTAAGCACAAATATTTAGGAGAAATATATAAATGCATGCTAAAGGGGTAAAAGAAAGTAAAAGAAAAAGAACTACATAAATTGCTGAAATTGGCCACCACAGCTCCAAGCATAAATTCACACGTCTCTTCATATTTTCGAAAGTGTTGACCAGCTTCTCTGTAGAAATGTTACCACATTCTTGGATAATCCTTTCTTGTAATTTGCAACTGGTGTTTTAAAAATAGTGCTCTTTAAATGAGAAAAAACGAAGTAATTCATAACCGTTAAACAAGGTGATCTAGGTGGGATTTCAATGTCTAATCGAAAACTGACCAATCTGTCGTCGAAAAAATTGCGTAAGTAGTTAATAGTTTCGGCGGCTGTATGGGCGGTTGCACCGTCCTGTTGAAAATATCTAAAACGTAGTTCATCGCCAAGTAATTGCTCCACAAATGGATTCAAAATATTGTCTCTATACCGCTGTGCTGTAACTGTGTCATGGAAAAAAATAGGGCCAAGAATTCTTCTTCGGGAAACAGCTAACCAGACACCAATTTGCAATCTGAGGGTGCAATGTGGACTCTACAAAAAAATGGGGATTTTCACTACTCCACATGCGTGGATTCTGAACATTCATATAACCGGAGAGGTGGAACCAGGTTTCATCCGAAAAAAATGTCAGGTCTAATAAATCATTTCTTTACAATAAATTTTGGGTAAATCATTGAGAGTAATTCCTGCGTCTTTCAAAATCCGGCTTGTATTTCTTGGAATACTTGCACTTTAGGAGGAAGGAAATAAATTTAGCTGCTTCTTAAGAATAGTCCTGCATGTTCCATAAGATCTTCCCACTTCTTGGGACAGGCGTCTTATACAATTTGTTGGCGTATTTTGCATTATTTCTTCGAACGTTTGCAACAAGTTCTTCTGTTCTTACAGATGGTCTTCCTGCTCCTTTTTTTGTGTTGTATAGAACCTCTTTCCCTAATCACAGCCACGGTTCTTTTCAGGCAATGATAAAAATCCCCAGCAATAAAAGCAACGTTAGGAAAATGTTCGTTAAAATCGTCCATGCACAATGAAAAAAAAGCGCGAGCAGAAAGTACTGGACCCTTAAATTAAGATTGTTTTGTTACATTACTGTGAAAAAAACTATTAATCACTTCGATCTAACATAACATATTGAATAAAATACACACAATCAAAAATCATTTAATAAAATTAATCAAAAACACTTTGGATAAATGATATCTCTAAAGCAATTATTTATCTTTTTCAAAAAACCATTTAGACAATGAAAACAATTTATCAGCGTCATTTCGAATGCACAAATCCATAAAAAAGTTACATTTTAGCGACAAAAATGCGATTTACGTCACTGTCAATTAACGCATTAACGCAAAGTGTTGACGCAACGATAAAGCTTTACAATAACAGAGCTTTGCACGGATTTCTGTTATTTTTTATTGGAAAACTGATTCGGAAACGGACTTCATTTGTTTTTAGAGATGGAGAAAATTATCGACTTTTAGTACTTATATATAATACCAGATAGAGAACAGAAAGTAAAAATAGATAATTTTAGTAATAAAACAATTTCTTTAATTTGTGGTGTTCGTCAGGGTACTGTTTTGGAACCAATTTTATTTTTACTTTATATTAATGATATATTAAAATTAGAGTTAAATGGAAAAATATTTTCATATGCAGATGATACTGTATTATTAATACCAGCTAATACTTGGAATGAATCCTTTTTAAATTTAGAACTAGACATTTCAATAATAAAAAATAATTTGAGTTATGACCTATTAAACTTAAATTTAACTAAAACAAATTTTATGACTTTTTCTTGTTATAATGATACTCAACCGAATAGTTTAAAAGAAATTAAAAGTAATGATTTAAATTGTTGAGAAATATCAGATATAGTTAGAATTAATTATGATAACTGTTCTTGCAAAAAAATATTATAAAAGTTGAATTTATAAAATATTTAGGAATAATGATTGACCAAAATTTAAAATGGGATCATCAAATTAACACTTTTACAAAAAAATTAAGAAACACTTTATGTAAATGTAGACTTTTAAAAAATATTGTGAATTAAAAACTTTGTTTACTGTTTTACTATGCACTTTTTCAATTAATTCTTTCCTATGGTATAGTTGGTTGGGGAAGTGCATACGACTCGGATTTGAAACCACTTATAACAATACAAAAATATATTTTAAAAATAATTTTTAATAAACATGTTTTGTTTCCTTCATAAATAAAATTTTCCTATTTGATTCTTAGAAGTATTTATTACTATTATTTTTATTAATAATTAAATATAGATACGCATATAACATAAAGCGAAGATATTTTCGTATAATTATCCACGTCAAAATCTCCGTCAGACAATCGGAACTAATATGCTGCAAATAATTAGGCAATATCAATTATCCTTGGCAGCGCTTGTTTAAATAATTTAAAAGGGCATCTGGTTTATTGACATGCACAACAAACGATGAAACATTTATTATTAATGTTCGCCACAACTTACTAATTCGACAAGGAGTAGCTGTAACTTACCTGAGAACTTACCTAATTTATACAGGGGCTTGCGATTAATAATGGACCATAGAAAAGTTTTCTCTCTTATACTAAAATAATACTTTAATACTAATTTAACAGCGTTAAACATTCTCTCTATTAAAAAATTGACATTATTAGTATGTTAATACATACCGTATGCACAGGCACCGATTTAACTAACTACAACTTAACCAACGTTGATGCGATGCATAAGAACAAGGCTTTGATTTACTAACCATTGTTAATAAATATTTATTAACAGTTAACATTATTAGTTAGTCATAATTAAAGTGCATGAATATTAACCTTAAATTGTCTGGCCAACGTTGTGTAATAAATTACGAAAACATTGTTTTTATTTAGTGGAAAGTCAACCAGTTAATAATGGAGACAGATCACTCGATCTTTACAGAAGGTTTAACAATGAACGTCGGAATGGAAGCTGGTATCTTCTCTGAGAACAGGCAAATACAGAGCTCGTATAGACTCCCAGACTACTGCAGCATTTTCCAAGCAGAAATTATGACCAGTAGGTAAAGCAAGAACATCCTGGTCTAAGAGAAGCTGCATCAACAGCTATCTATTTATATGGACAGTCAAGCAGCGTTAAAGGCAATTTGTTCCAGCAGCATTAAATCAAAACTAGTAAAGCGTTGTTGGCGCTACAATCTTGGTGCTCAACATCAAGTCTCTTTGTGTTGGGTTCCTGCTGCTGATGCGCTTGCCACTGGGATCGGTTAAGGAGGAGATAGATCGTAGAGCTAAAACAACTTGCACAAAGCATATGAACAGAGCTATCGACTTGTGGTATCTCCAAGCAATTGTTACACCCTACGTGATAACAGGAAAACCGCAGGGTTATTACAGCACAGTCGGAAAGACCTAAGAAATATCACTGCCGTAGTCACCGGAAATTGTCTCTTCGGTAGACACGCTGAACGTATGCAAATACCAACTAACGACTTCTGTAGAAGTTGCAAAGGTGAAGAAGAGAAGGAAAGTATTCAGTATTTCTTGTGTGAATGCCCAGGCCTCGCGAGAAGAAGTTTCAATGCCTTGTGCGAACCATTCTTTAATGATCTGGAGAAATTAAGCAACTTACAACTGGATCGACTCACTAAATATATTAATAGTAGTGGCTGATTTAAATGAGCTTTTAAGATTCTTCCGCGTTCTACGTTGAACACATCAGCCTTTAAAGGACTACATAAGAGTGTTTGTATAGTACCTACCAGAAGTGTGCCAGTGTAACCTAATCTAACCGAACGTAATTATTGTCTTGTCGTTAAAGAGTTAAATCATTTTTTAGGAACCCCTTTAATATTATTGGTGCGCCACTGTTAAAAAACTTAGTGACCTCCTAACTTTGCATGAGTTAAACTACTTGACAGGAAAAATCATTGCTCCTAACAAGTAATTAAATTTGTGAGTTACGAGTTTTGGCGTAAAACGCTATTTAAAGAAATATTTACGGTTGCGGTTTGCTTTTATTTTAGGGCAGAAGCCCGTAAAATGTGTAGTTAAAGTCCGCTTTTAAGATAACTAGTAGAAAATGTACACGGGTTGTTTCTTTTAATGTGATTTGCTGGGTTCTGTTTGCAAGAAAGTGAATACAAATTAGAAGTTATTCCGCAAGCATATGCAGTTAAAGTTTATGAAGTAAATTTTATATAAGCCAATTTGGTAATGAAATAAAGCAATCACGAAAATGGTAAGCAAGGCAAACTCTGTCTAAGTTACACATAAAGAAAGAATAGGTGAAAAAATAAACCCAATAGTGAATTCTTAAAATGAATATGTCTTTTTAAAACCTGCATTGAAGCAAATCAAAAAATATTCTACTACTTTTATGCCTATGCATAATTTTTTGACCCTCTTTGTAATGACGTCATTACTTGTGATGGGGGGGGGGGTCCGAAATTTTTGGGGTATAGGGGGTTTTTTAATACTTGATAGATATATTAACTATATCTAAAAGGGCCGACCTTACGACATGTAACAAATAACTAAGTATGACTATGGGCGTACAATATTCTTGGAAGAAATATTTACGACTATCCCTTGCTTTTATTTTAGGGCTGGCGCCCGTAAAATATGTAGTTAAGTCCGCTTTTAAGATAACTAGTAGAAAATGTACATGTTTGTTCCTTTTAATATGATTTGCTGGGCCGTGCTTGCAGGAAGATGAATGAAAATTATAAATTCCAAAGCATATGCCGTTAAACTTTAAGAAGTAAATTTTACACAGCCTAATTTAATAATGAAAGAATGCACTAATAAAAATGGTAATAAAAGCAACATAGTCTACTACAAACTAACACATAATAAATATGGTTTAAAAAAAATTAAAAAAAAAACACTCTTTATAATTAATCAAACTAAAAAGAGGAAAATAAATATAGTTTAAAATAATTCTTGAAATTTTTAATATAGGCAGAAAATAATAATAAGGAACGATAAACAGTATTATTGTGAAAAAAGCGTGGGGCGCTTTGTGCTATATTTTTCGTATGTCGAGCACCATTCGCTTTTTTCACAATAATACTAATGTTTATCGTTCATTAGTATTTTCTGCCTTTATTAAGAATTTCAAGAATTATTTTAAACTATATTTATTTTCCGCTTTTTAGTCTGATTAATTATTAAAGCGTGTTTTTTAGTTTTTTTCTATATATATTTATTTTTCATTTATTAGTTTGAGTTATTGTTAAGAAAAAAACATTTTTTTGAGTAGATTGAGCTAGATTAGTATTTTCAGCGGTTCTGGATAATTCTACAAAATTTAAATTAAATCTGACCGTTTAAAGTGGGTAAAAATCGGGTTTAAAGAAGTCGGTTACAAACAAACATACATACAAACCCGATCGTTTATGCCGAATTATAAGAAAAGAACGATATTTGCAAATTTTTGAAACTTCTGACATACAGGTGTCAAATTTTGACAAGAGAATTTTTTGCGTATTTTTTTCAACTTTCCACCGTCAATATACATACGACCTTATAGTTTTTTCATATACAGGGTGGCCCTTTAGTGTGGCAAAGTACAATAGCTCCGTTACTATTTCAAATACATTAAAAATATTAATACAAAAGTTGAAGGGCAGTAAGTGACTTATAACGTAAAATTATTTTTAACTTTATAGGGTGGCTCGAAAAAGCGGAACAAAAAAAATGTACTTTTTTCAAATGGAACACCCTGTATATTTTTTCATTTTTAAATTCTACATAGAATTATAATTATTTTTTATGAAATACATTATTAGTCTATACTTTATAGTTTCCGAGATATTGACTGTTGAATAGTGACATTTTTGAACTTTGACAGCTTCTAACTTTCTAACAGTACGTCTTAGAGCAAAACGGCTTACATGTCCCTATCTTCAATTTTTATTATCTTCCCAAAAAAATCAACTTCCAGTTAAACCGGAACAACTATATTTCCTGCTTTCGAGTAACATCCGGTTTAACCGGAAGTTGATTTTTTTGGGAAGATAATAAAAATTAAAGATAGGGACATGTAAGCCGTTTTGCTCTAAGACGTACTGTTAGAAAGCTAGAAGCTGTCAAAGTTCAAAAATGTCACTTTTCAAGAGCAAATATCTCGGAAACTATAAAGTATAGACTAATAATGTATTTAATAAAAAATAATTATAATTTAATATGGAATTTAAAAATGAAAAAATATACAGGGTGTTCCATTTGAAAAAAGTACATTTTTTATTGTTCCGCTTTTTTGAGCCACCCTATAAAGTTAAAAATAATTTTACGTTATAAGTCACTTACTGCCCTTCAACTTTTGTATTAATATTTTTAATGTATTTGAAATAGTAACGGAGCTATTGTACTTTGCCACACTAAAGGGCCACCCTGTATAATATCACAAGAGATAAAATTTTGTCGGCAAAATTTTCGAAAGGTATGAAAGTTTGTTGCTTGGCAATTGCTTAAAAGCAACAAACTTAAATAAATCCTTGAGAACAATTTTGCTTACACAATTTTTTCTCGAGTGGTATTCGACATGACTATTTAACTAGAAAAAAGACAAAATTTTGCCGCGGCAAAAATCACATGTGAATTTTGTCCAGGTAGGTGCAGGTAGTAATTTTGCCAGTAGAAGACCGGCCGTTGCTATGACATTTTGCCAGTGTAAAACACTCTAGTTAAATAGTCATTAATATCATTTTTTTTTCAACGATTTGACATATTGACAGCTGTCAAATTTTGACAGAAGAATTTTTTGCTTATTTTTACCGAAGTCTTCGCATCGAATACTATACGACCCCATAATTTGTTTCGTCAAAATCGCTTCTTCGTTTTATACCTGGCAGCTGTCAAAATTTGACAGGAGAATTTTTTGCGTGTTGATTATTGTATTGTCAGCGGTTCTTGATAAGTTTACCAAATTTAAATTAAATCTGACCGTTTAAAGTGGGTCAAAATCGGGTTCAAAGAAGTCGGTTACGGACAAACAAACAAACAGACAGGTGAAACGTGTTAAAAAGGGTGAATATCGTGTTACTTCTTATTTTAAAGTCTATCTACTGTAGTCTCTACACTTCCATTTATCTTTGTTTAACTACCCGATCAGTATCATTTTAACAAGTAATGAAAAATCAGTGAAACAACACGGTAATAGCTGGTAATAAAATATTTTCTCCCTTAACAGAAATGCGTTAACGTATGAAATTGCTATAGGGTATAATGTACAAACCTAAACCATCAGATTTACCAAAAACCATGCCTTATAAGGCCGCGGTTCGTCATCTTGAATCTGTTAAGACCCACCCCTGTCATTTTCGCACAGTGCATTTGATCCGAAATTGCCCCTCAAAACGTTTTATTTTTTCTCCTTTCGTACCTCAAAATCCCTTTTTATGGTCCCGTTAGACGCTCGGTTACACACCCTCGGTTTTATGAAGACTTAATTAGTTCGACGATTCCTTTCCTCGAGAATAATTTGACTGATGGTACTTGGAAATACTTAAAGTAAAGAAAATGTGTCATAAATTTACTTAATATTATAGGATATCTCATAATTCCTAATACAAGATGCCCTAGAAAAATGTTAATCCTTAACAATGATCTGTGGTGCACAATAATTGAAATTGATCATCCGGCCGTAAATAAACTACTTGAAAATAACCGCAAACTAAAATAACCAATCGCTCATGAATTTCAAACATTATATTTATGAGAAACATTTGTAACTTTGTGCTGAATATGATTTAAATACGTTTTATTTCGATAATAAGCTAATATTTGCCTTAACTTTAACTTCCTGCAAAGTTGAACATTTAAGTTAGGTTTAACGGGCTATTACAGCTCGTTACACCGAATATTGTTGGCGATGCAAAATTCTGTTAAGGCGGTGGTCCTGTGGTTTTTAAAATAATTTACTGGACCAGCGAGGACAGATCAAGATAGACAACTCATTATTCTTATAATAACCATAGACATTTACCTTTAGATATGTACAGCTTATCTTCTGTGCAAACAAAAGTTACGTTTTATGGGTGAAAATATATGTCCGGGCGCATGGCTCGCCGGTCAGCTGCCTTTCCTCTGAGCAGCATCGGGCATGCGCACAAACCTCGTGTTATCGGCCTGTCCTTCTCTAGCGACATGCTCAAAATACACTCCAGAACCGGCTGGGCCGCCATTTTTGTTGTTGTGTTTTAAGGTTTCTCTGTGGATTCCTTGTAGTTTTCTTTGCTATTGTGGATTGTGGGTGTTTAATATGTACGGATTTCTAGTTTTCGTGTAGTTTAGTGAATTGTGTTTGTGCTTTTAGTGACTTGGATTGGAATATAAACAGTGACTAGTATACAGCCATTGTATGATTTTATTATGCCCAAATAGGGGTAAAATACCTGGTATTTCGTATTTTCAGTAAGTATGGAGTAGTCTTGATATATAACTTTATTTTATTATGATCAATTTAAACACATCAAGCTAGGCCTAGGTTACACAAGCAAGGTATGAAAATAAAAAGAAACTCACACCAAGACAGATTATCCCGATGCAAGTTTTGGTATATTTTATTTGCAGCCCTGCAATCTTTAAAAAGTTTAAAATACACTTTTCTCCATACTTATAATATATAAAAGAAAAAATGTAAATACCTAGGTAGTTTATATTACTCCACGGGTCAAGTTCTCGGGCAAAAACTTTTTCAATTTCTTGAACAAGAAATTTTGCTTGCAAATATTTTACAAGTACCTAAGTTTTTGCAAAAATCAATTTATGTTATGGTTATTTTGTTGGTTTTGCTTGTTTTTTTTATATTTGATTTTATAAGTTTTATAGTTTAATTGACTTGTTCTCTTGCCTTTCGAACTTAAAATACCACGGCGAATCATTTTTAAACAAATTTTTGAAACACAACCTTACAAAACAATTTTCTATCCTCAAAATCTGATTTGCAACTACTAAACATGTAAGAAATCACTAACTTAATTCCCAACCTGATAAAAGAAATTTCAATTTTTTGGCAAGAATTTAAATTTTAAAGCCCGGACCTGTCTATTTTCCCCATTCGTCAAATGATAATATTGCAGTGCGCATGTCTAATCCGATATAGCTTTGTTTACATGCGCGAGGCCATAAATTTGCCACTTTCGTGATAATTGTTCGCTTATCTAAAGGTAAATATCTATGATAATAGACGTCAAATCAAAATACAAGTCCACCCTCGCGTCCACCAAGTTATAATTATTGTCCTAGGTGTATTATGCTGCTCATATTATTACAAGTACTATGCGCTTATTATTAACTGGTGGTAGATAAAAAATATGAATAATCACAGTAGGTACTACAAATATTTGACCGGTATCTTTAAATATTGAACGTTGAAAGACAAAACGATAAATGAAAAAAAATGAAGTTGCAATAATTGTTTATTTTAATTTTTACCGTGCAGCCTTAAACTGAGAATATTGCAATCGGCGCAAAATAATTTTAAACTGCAGGACCACACCGGAGTAGTCTGAATAGAAAATTCGCATTGATTTGTTTATTTTCGGTCTATGGTGCGGCAGTTTTCGGTTTTATTTTTGTTCCCTAGTTTTTTGATTGTGTGTAATGTTTTTTTCTTGTTTTCGTTGAAACTAAATTGGCGCATTATATAACATACCTACTTATAGTGTGATCAGTAAAGTCCGCATCATATGGGATTTTTTTTAATTAATTGCTTTATTCGAAATTTGACTTTGCCATCAAGTTCTGCTTCGATCGAGATGAAAATGAAGCAAAAAAAATAGTAGTCACTTGATCATTATCTGTACAATTTTAATTTTTTTCAAAAAATAATTCAAAAGTGGGGTTATTTCTGAAAATATCGAAAAAAGTTATCAGAAAAAGTTTTTTTAAATGCAGGTTCTGGTCCATATGCAAAATTTCAGCTGCATAAGATAATTTTGATTTTTTACTCACCACTAAAATTTATTTTCCACTTAATGAACACTTTACTGATGACACTGTGTTCTTTTTTGTCTTAATATTAAGGTGTATTACTTTCAGACGCAAACTACGTTTTCAAAAATACTTATTTTATAATGTTACCTTTACCTGCTTTTAAAACACTTTTATAGTTAGAGTTACACCCAGGAATACAGCGGGGGCTTGGCATGTTAATAAATAAACAAACTAAAAGAAAAAAATAGTACTTACCTAAGTACTTAGGTATCTAGCGGTATCCTACCTACTTACGAACTATCTCTACTAGTGATATTTTTAAACTAATTCAAGTATACCATCAAGCTAAATAAACACTTCAATATTTAATAAATTAACTTCAGCCACAAGACAATAAAGTTTATTTCAAAGAGCTAACTAGAACAAAAAATTCAACTTTTAAATTAAAACAAATAAAATTCTGCCACCATTATAAAGACCCGTAAACAAACCGCCGGCCGGCCAGGCTGTTTGATTTCTCATTTTATTAATGCTAATAGAGCAAACCCGCACCAAAAATGTTCACTAGTATTTTGTAGAGGGTATTAGCAATCAGGTCAGTTAAATTTTCTGTTAGATATCAATCGAAAATCGACTAAAAATAGAAATTAATATTATGAATAACCGCAAAGTTAACCCCTTCGTCGCGCGTAAATTACATAGTAAATGGATAACCTCCACGTGACACATAGATCTCCAAGCAGTGTTATCGATGTTTCTGTTTCACGGCTTCTTTTAAGGTGGCTGTGATACAGGTCGTACGGAGCTAGGCTCACGAAAACTACGTTACCGATTTACTCATAATCGCATTGATAAAGCGCGACGCGTCCGATTACATATTACTGGAAATGAAAAACAAATAACAAAAATGACATTTATTGACTATGAAAAATTATCAAAGGAACTTATTTTGTACAATTGGAACTATACTATTACAGATGTCAATATTATATTTGAAAACCTGATAACCAATGTACAGATTGCAATTAATAAAGTAAAAGAAGAAAAAACTATATTTCTAAGAAGACATCCAACACCTTGGTTTAATAAAAAAATTATGGACATTAGAAAAAAAAGAGATAATGCATACAAGAAATTTTCAATTTCAAAAAGTGAAGAGGATTGGAATGTTTATAAGAAAAATCGCAACATTTGTGTTTCAGTATTAAGAGAAGAAAAAACAAATTATTATGAAAAACAAATAGATAATAATAAAAAAACAGTAAGAAAATGTGGAAAACCTTAAGGAATTTAGTTAAACCAACTACAAAAATAGATATTAAAGAAATAATATTTGAAGAAGGTAAAATATCAAACAAGAATATCATTGCTGAAAAATTAAACTCATATTATGTTCAGAGCGTTGAAGATATTATTGCCTCAATAAATGTTGGAAACCATTCTATATGTCCTAAAATTTCTAGAAATAAAAATATTATGGAAAATTTTTCTAAAGTATCTCTTAATCATTTAAGAAAAATTATAAATGATTTAAATTCAAATAAAAATTATAACGAGGTTTTAACTAAGAAATTGATGAAAGAAACATTTACAGTTATTGGATATTATCTTCTTTACTTTATTGAAGTTTGTTTAAACAAAGGAGAAATTCCATTAAAATTTAAATGTTCATATATTACTCCGGTTCCAAAGATTAAAAATTCAAAACAATGGAATGAAATGAGACCAATAAATGTATTATGGGATATAGAAAAATTAATAGAAGAAGTAGTTTATGAACAAGTTATGGATTTTTTGAATAAAAACAAAATTTTTATATATTCTCAAGCTGGGTTTCGAAAAGGATATTCTAGTGAAACAGCCATACAATATGTAGTAGAAAATTGGAAAAGAGCCTTGGAAAGAGAAGAATATGTAATAGCAGTATTTCTTGATTTTAAGCGAGCTTTTGAAACGATTAATAGAGATATATTATTAGAAAAATTATTTGAATATGGTATAAGGGGTAAAGTTTATCAATGGTTTCAAAATTATTTAAATAATAGATCACAGAAAACTAAATTTGGTAATTTTTTTTCAACAAAGAAATTTAATAACATAGGAGTACCTCAAGGAAGTATTTTGGGGTCTTTACTTTTTATTTTATATATTAATGACATGCCATTAGTCCTAAAATTTCTTAAAATACAAATGTTTGCTGATGATACTCTTATCTATATAAGCGGTAAAAATCTTTTGGAAATTTTGGAAATTTTAAATTCAGAACTGATTCTATTGTCAAACTGGTTAAAAGTTAACAAATTAAAATTAAATGTTTCTAAAACAAAATGTATGGTTATGGGTGTAAATTTAAATAATTATACAAATATAAATATTTTAATTGATGGTGATAAACTAGAAATAGTCAATTCTTTTAAATATTTAGGTATATTGATTGATTCAAAATTAAAATTTAATAACCAATTCGAAAATTTAATTTACAAAATTGCGGGAAAAGTTAGTTATTTTAAAAGAATAAGTTTAAATTTAAAATTTTATTCGAAAAAAATTGTATACAATACTTTAATTTTACCACATTTTCTTTATTGTTCTACAATTTTGTTTATGGCGGATGAAGGTGTAATAAATAGATTACAAATTTTACAAAATAAAGCAATGCGAATTTTACTTAATATGGATAGATATACAAAAATGAATGTGATGTTAAAAAAATTAGAATGGTTAAATGTAAAAAATTTAGTATTGTTTTTGGTTCTAATATTTATTTTTAAAATTCAAAATGATTTGTTACCGCCACATTTAAAGCAATTGACTGTTCTAAATAGTGATCAACATAATTATTTAACACGAAATAACAATAATTTTTTTCTTAATAGTTTTTCAAAAAATATTGCATATAAATCAGTTTTTCATAAGGGTCTTATTGAATTTAATAAATTAAACAAGTCAATTAAAAATCAAAAAAGTTTAAAATCTTTTAAAAAAAGTTTAAAATCTTTCTTATTAACTCAACAGGACAAATAAAGTTTCAAAAGGTCATTTAATTCAAAAAATTTGAAAAAAGGGTATAAACTTGTTAAAATGTATCATGTAGCCACGTGCTAAATAAATCTTTTTACTACTACTACTACTACAAATAAACTTTGCTAATTGCTTTAAAAATTTAAATATAAATCCTAGGTGACTGTGACTCCATCTCACGGGCGGCCACTCTGTTTATGTAAATCCTGGGTTCAATGAACGATCACATAATCCTTAACCATGAAAAAGCGTATTGAAAAAAGATGGTAGTAAAGGTAACAATGAATAATAGGGCGGCATCTAAGGCTCAAAATTAAAACTTTTAAATTAATTATGGTGCGAATAAGCGTGGAGACATTAATAACGGTAATTTACGGTCCCTGATCCTTATCTCACGTTTCTTTGGCTTTGCACTCTAACAAATTGCTTAAGCTTACACCCTAAGTATATTATATTTTCTTCTTAACGCTGTTGACAAACTGTTAGCCAATTAAAAGGTAGGTTCATACTACCAGCCAATTAGTAATATTGTAACCTAATAATTCTTCAAGATTGTTCACAAATTAATACTCGAGTAACAAGTAGTATTCTTAAAAAATAAGTGGAAATATACAGGACAACGTTTTAAAATGGTAATTTTTGTATTAAGTGCGAAAAAATAGGTGTTTTTTTAATTGCACATGAGATTATCAATTTTTATTGAGACAGTTCGGTCGGGGTTAAAAATGCAATCAAATGTGCCATAAAACCCGTTTTTCTACGATCGTGCAAAAAGTTACTATTTTTTGCACTAGTGTAAAAAGTAACATTCATTTTGCGGTAATACTTTGACACTCTATTGATTAGGAGTTTAATCTAAAGGTGCCTTACATTTTTTAAAATGAAATCTTCAATAATTGTAGATGAAGGCTACATTGAGGAATCAATTTCTAAGAAAAGTAAAATAGCGACTCAAATTCTGGAAGGTGAACCAAGTACCTACTAGTACCGGAAACTTCACAACCATCAGAAAAAATTAAGTAAAAACCTGAGACCTCCACGAGAAAAAACAAGAACAAATTTCAAAAAATTACTGTACATGAACTTTGTCCATCACCATAGTAAATTGCTCTAACTGCGATATTAAAATTGAAATTAACTCAAAAAAAGGAAATACCTAACTAGCTTTATAAAAATAACGTTAGTTTAAACTGTTCATGTTATTGTTAAGAATTAGTTAGTAATATTTCTTGTATTGTAAAATATTCTTCAATAAAATTTAAACAAAAAAAAATTAAAATCGATCTCAGAGATCTGTCAAATTTTAATTTTTTCCAAAAAATAATTCTAAAGTAGGGTTATTTCTTAAAGTATCAAAAAAAGTTTTTTAAATGCAGTTTCCAGTCCACATGCAAAATTTTAGCTGCATAAGATCATTCATAACTAGAAACTGTAACTAATAACTTTTTTCGATATTTTCAGAAATAAGCCCACTTTTGAATTATTTTTTAGGAAAAAATTAAAATTTGACAGATAATGCGAATCACGTGACTACTATTTTTTTTGCTTAATTTTCATCTCGGTTGAAGCAGAACTTGATGCCAAAGTCAAATTTCGAATAAAGCTATGAATAAAAAAAATCCCATATGATGCGGACTTTACTGGTCACACTGTATTCGACTATTTTCATTATCTATTTATCGTGTTTGGAACAAAAATTTAAAATTAAAATTTATTGCTTTTAAGGTATTTTTTCTTACACCTGTTCTGATTACCATGAAAACCTAATTGTTTTGTTGATTGTCAATTTTTTGCTCAAGTTTGTCCAGTACCATAATGTCTGATAGCGGTAGCTATTGTTGGACAAGATGTATATTGATCAACAGGTGTTACTAGGTATAGGGTTTTTCTAGATGGCCTATAGAGAATTAGGGTAATTCGCGACCTTTTAGGGAAATGTCTTGCCTTTTAATTTGAATGGTTATACTTACTTGTTGTTTAGTTATATAAATAGGCTTATTTAATATAAGCCACGTGACTGTCTCGTGACAGGCAGGCATCGTGGTCGAACCGTCATACGTCATGTAATATTCTGTGTCTGGAAGAAGGCCTCTCACGGAAATGCGTTTTATTTCTACTTCGTCACCTAAAAAAAATGTTAGACATATTTTATATCAGATAAATGGGTTAACTGCAGCCAGTGGCGGCTCGTGACTACCGAATCAGGGGGGGGCGCTGGCTTTAAATAAAAAAAAGTTAAAATGTCTATTGTTTTCGAAAGTACGTGTCGGTTTTTTCTAACTTTCTCGTTGTGAATTTTAATTTCATTAGCATAAGCACTAGTTAAACAAGTTAAAATATTAGTTTGTCCTAACATCTGAAAACTTACCACATTATGACGATGTTTTGCACTATTTTCATGTTTTTTTATTTTCTCTGAAAGATGCTTTAAGTCCTGCACCCCATTTATAGTCCAATTATCATCCCCGTAAAAAGGAAGACACACGAAACAAAAAAAAAATAATTTTTGTCCTTACAACCGCATATCCAGGATTTTTATTATAATATATTTCTTTGTCAAACTTACGCGTAAACTGTGCCTTACTTTTACATTTTGATTGTACTTGTACTATGCTCAATATTGGTAGTGGCCGCCCTGCATTTTTTAAATCAAGTTTTTTCACTTAAGCTCAGAGAACTAAACACAAGCTTCTGTAAATCACTGACCTTCATATTACACGACATTTTCCAACTTTATAAGTTTTATAACGTAACTAATAAATCAAATCAAAACAAATAAACAAAACATCAGCGGCATCGACAGGTCGCCTCGTCAGAGTACATAATAAATATCGATTATTCTACCGTGGCATCGCGATTCGCGAACAGCTGTTGGGCGCGGAAAATTGGAGCTCATCCGTGGCCGCTCGTTGTGCGATGTGTAGGTGACGTAACGCCTCCGTCGTCATGGCAACTCATCGAGAAGTCGCGTTGAATCGGGACGAATAATCGGTCGCCCGCGCTAGTATAATCTTGAGAGCGCGCAACTCCCTTGTCTATGAGTATAACCTGCCCCTTGGAATAGGGCTATGTTTGGTTTGAATTATTTTAATGTATTGCTTACATACATTGCTTTATTGGTTTTTTAAGTAAAGTATTTTTGGATTCTGTTTGAAATAATTGCAGGGAGGGCGGCGCCCCAGAGCCCTTCGTTAACGAGCCGCCACTGACTGCAGCCACTTGAATAGGTTTGGTACCACAAGATAAATAAAAGTTGGGCTAGTATTTTGTACACGTATTTTTTGGACACCCTGTATATTTAAAACTTCAGAAATTATTCTTAAAATTACCTATATTATTTATTTTTCACAGCACAGCCGCGTTCTTACTATTTGCGTATCACACTGTTAAAAGAAAAGAATCAAATTTAACTTTTTTTTATGTCCCAGAAAGTCCACTCCTGTTTTTTTGTCAATTTAACTAAAACCGCTTCAGTCAATCAGTAACTCATAAAATATGTTATTACTATTTTGACATTAATCTGATTTTATTGTGCAGTAAAAATTACAACTTAATTAGTTAATTTGACACATTTTTTATGTTAGTATTAACTTATTTTAAAATTTTAACTAAAAAAGATGTTGATAATGATTATAAACTTTATCAAAGTTACTAGTATTTGGATCATTTGAACCGTAAAAGAATTGGATGTTAATTTTAGTTAGCTGTTATGTTAAAACGACTTCCAGAAAAGTTAGTTCTTAAAATCTGATTTTTACTAAATACAAAAGAGTTAAAATAACTATACATTTTAAGTTAAATTTGATTTATTTTAATTGATTATAAATTTTTTAGATTCTCACGTCCAGGATTTCTAACAGTGCAGTTTTATAAAAGTTATAAAAGAAAATTAAGTTTACAAACCTCCATATCTTATTTTGTCTAGTTGATCTGTAAGTATCCTTAACTCTGGATTTGATAGATCTCCTAGCTAAAACAAAAGTTTTAATTAGTTATTCTATTTCGTACGAAATATATATCAATGTTAACGTAAATATTGTTGATTTTTTATTTAACTTTATTTCTGTTGTACCAGTATTTACACTTCATGATTTTTGCTTTTAAAAACATGTTAGGTTATATAGTTTTTGCATTATTTCACAATAAACACTTTTATTAAAATCGGGCTTTCTACTTTTATTAAATAATTTTTAATATATTAAGTTTTATTTAAATAAATTATTTATTATTACATTAACACATTTAAAGTTTTAAGGAAGTAAAAATTCGAATTCCTATTAAACTTTTATAACAATACATTTTTCGAATTATCTCTAGTGTGATATGAAACATATTTTGTGTAGCTAGGTACCCTATTTTTGAAAATATTATTATGCAAAACCGTATCCGATGATCTGAATAACTTTAGCCTAACATATTTGTTTAAACCTCACACAAGAAACTAGATCTAAGTGTCAACCCATGAAAATGTTCACTAAATATTGCAAAAATAGATTAAAGCACGCAAAAACTCTATTTTTAATTAGTCAAAGGCGCTAAAGTTAAAACTAATTAAAATCAACTTAATTAGTAAGTGTACCCAACAGGAAAGTGTTAAAGTTTTACTTCGTAAAACAGGTTAGCTAAACCGTAAATTATTGTAAGCACGGCGAAAAAACGTTGTGAAACAAGCCATTGAATAAGTAACGATATTTTGTTCCACTAATTACATACAAAAATAAATACGACGACAGAAAAAATGTCTATGATTCATTATATAACAGATTGAACTTTTTATGTTTTCAATGTTATTTCAATTCGACATACTCCCTAAACCTTAGTTCAGTATCCAAGAGTACCTATACCCAAATGTTTAGTTGTCTTAACTACAAGGAGCCTTACACAATCAATACGTATATTGATATTATTAATCAAAAAGCCAATTATATTATTCCTAAAAAGCATTAAGGATTACTTTAATGGATTCAACCTTAGATTGTGATCCATAGAAAGGTGATTTAACATAATTAACATTTACATAATCCTTGTTAAGCAAATACAATGCGTTTATATAGTCTTGGCAATCAAAATAAAGGTAAATTTGTGTATCATCAGCATAAGCCTGAACCTTACGGTGCTTTAAAGGTTTTAAAATATCTGAGGTATAGATTTAAATAGAAGAGGCCCAAGGATAGATCCTTGAGGTACACCCAACAAAATTTGAATTTGTTCTGAGTAATTGTTTTTATTGAAATTTTTTTGGCACGCGTTGTTGAAGTATGATCTAATAAGATTTAAGGATGATTCTTTATTTGCTTGTGTTTTCTAAATGCAGTATATGGATCCAGGGCTCATGGACGTTGAGAATGTTGGTATCTTATTGGCAGGCCTATATTATATATATATAGTTAGATAAATATATTTAGAGTACAGTCGTAGCAGCAGGTGCGCCTGTGCTTTAAAGAAGAATTATGTTGAAACGGATTTTTAATATAAAAATTCTTCGGACTATCATAAACCGGTTTATATTTCAATTTAAAGTTTATCCGTTACATCGTTTATTTTTTTAGGTACGTGATAATATAGTTTGAAAAATATGACGTATTATCCAGGTAAATTTTTACACTCATGAAAAAATTGGAGTTTATTGGATGCTTTTAAATTTATTAATCTCGTTTTTGTCAATTTGTGTACACATTTTATAAATTCAATTTTCTAGTTAATCTGCAATGTGGACGTCATTTTATATGTATATCCATAATTTTTTTCTGAAATATTTTAAAAGTTTGCGAGATTGTTTTGATTTTTGCATATTTTGTTTCACAAACAACTTTTATTATAGGTGAGCTATACTTGGTGGTCCACCAGACTGTTCTGTAAAGTAGTTTTTAAGCTTTCCAGCCAACAGAACGACAGACAAGAAAAATATGCTTTTTGTGATTCATGTTCCCCTTAACCGTTGACGTTATATATTAACTTAAAAAATTATTTTTACTTCTAAAGGGACGCCTTAGGTACTTGCTTGGCGCTCATCTACTACTGCTACTAACTCCTACTCCTACTCCTACTCCTACTCCTACTCCTACTCCTACTCCTACTCCTACTCCTACTCCTACTCCTACTCCTACTCCTACTCCTACTCCTACTCCTACTCCTACTCCTACTCCTACTCCTACTCCTACTCCTACTCCTACTCCTACTCCCACTCCTACTCCTACTCCTACTCCTACTCCTACTCCTACTCCTACTCCTACTCCTACTCCTACTCCTACTCCTACTCCTACTCCTACTCCTACTCCTACTCCTACTCCTACTCCTACTCCTACTCCTACTTTTACTCCTACTCCTACTCCTACTCCTACTCCTACTCCTACTCCTACTAGACTGCTTTCCTTTGCGACTAAAGTAAAAAGGATAAACTCTGTCACATCTAAAAGAACCAGAAGTAGAAAATAAATATGAAAAAGATAATGACTCGTAGAGTTTGAATCAGACCTCCTGTGACAGAAACCACAGGAGTCTCAGCTAAAGATGAAAGTGCGACGGGTAAAAACCAGACGCAGCCCAATAGATGAGTAGCGAATGGCGAAAAAATCCTTCTGTAAACGAAAGCGATTGCACTTCTGGCGAAGTGTCCATCAGCAGAAGATGCCAAGTTAAAAAACATGGCAAAACAGAATAATGAAATGGCGATGGGCAACAAAGCAGAAAGACAAATCGGACGCCAAAGAAATAAAAATAAAGCTGCATCAAGAAAGAGAGTAACTAACTACTTTTTCAAAAAAATTACCTTGTCGGACTTCCCTTGTCTTTATTTTGTTACTTAACACAACGTTTCGGTTAGTTAGTATCTCTAACCGTTTTCAAGTGTAAACTAAATTATAATTCTAAGGCTACTGCTTTAAATACTATCCATGTGCAATGAAGCTTGATGAGTCCGCCTACGTGCTTATTGGAGTGTGAAGTTTGACCTGCTGGTTTTGGACAAGAAGAGGCTTCCAGATATTGGGGATATCTATACTTGGTTTACTAAATATATGGGTATTTTGATTCATTAAAGCTGCTTCTTTGAACTTTCCTTTTCTCCAGTGCTGTTCCGTGTCCAAAACCTTGGCTTCTGACCACTGTATATTATGCTGGTTGGTCCATACATGTTCCGCTATACCTGATCTTAAAGTTTCACCTCTTTGAGTATGTTTCAGATGTTCTTTAACTCGTACGGGAAGAGGTCTTTTTGTTTTCCCAATGTGCGGTTCGCCACACTTGCAAGGGATTTGATACATAAAATTTTTTATGTTTTCATTACGGGGGGGTTTTACGTTTGTAAGAAAGCTTCTAAGCGTATTTCCGGATTCGAAAGCTGTTTTGATATTATACTTTTTTGGTTATCCTTCTAATCTTTTCAGAAATCCCTTTGACATAAGGTATTGTGAGGAATGCTTGCTCCTCTTTAGTTCCTGTATTCGTTTTTATTTCGCGATTTTTAAATTTTGAGATGGTTTTAGTTACAAAGGTTTCTGTGTAACCATTCTGTTTTAAATCATTTTTGATGTTTGAAATTTCAATATTAAGGTCTTCCGGATTGTTGCAAACATTGGATGCTCTGTGATAAAGAGTTTGAACTATGCCCTGTTTTATGGAGTTTGAATGATTCGATCCGTGATTAAGGTTTAATATTGCCCTATGTGAGTGGGTTTCCTGTACACTGAAGTTTTTTTTAATTTTCAGCACCTCGTTTGACGAGAGCATTAACTAGTTTTTATTTACACCTGTAACTCCATTTTGTTTTAAATGAGACCCCAACCTCTTCTAGTCTGACATCCTCAATTAAACTGATTTAAAACACCAAATTTAAATAAAACAAAGGGTATAATATGGTAAAATTTAAAAAATTCTTATCCAAACTAACTTCTATTTTACCCGGAACAGGTATCCACATCCAAGATAATCTCCACATAAAAATCCAATTATAATAAACGTTGGTACAAGACAAAAATTTGCATGATGAGACCGCCTTCTTAAGGCCGGTTCAGAACTTTAAACTACCGTTCAATTTACATAAGAAAAGGAAGTTTTGCGTTTAACTTTACGACAGTCACTTAAGGGGAACGACTCCCTTGTTGCCCCCAACTTCAGGTTAATTTACAAGTTAATTTTTGGTCTTGACATTTTTTTCGGCTTTGTTTTAGCGACCTTGGAGGTCAGCATTGATTGCCTTATCGTCTTCAGGGAGACTCAGACCAGTTAGCATAAATTCTTTTCTGGAAAAACGCCTGGCACAATTAAAAATACCGACCAATTTGTAAATGTAACTTACAAAAAATGTCCTTAATGTGATTTAGGTAGACCATATGAGAATAAAGAACTTATCCTATGGTCCAAATGACCCCAGCGCAACCCTGTATATACAGTGTCACCAGTAAAGTCCGCATCATATGGGATTTTTTTTTATTAATAGCTTTATTCAAAATTTGACTTTGGCATCAAGTTCTGCTTCGATCGAGATGAAAATTAAGCAAAAATATAGTAGTCACGTGATTCGCATTATCTGTCAATATTAAATTTTTTCCAAAAAATAATTCAAAAGTGGGGTTATTTCTCAAAATATCGAAAAAAGTTTTTTTAAAAGCAGTTTCTAGCCCATATGAAAAATTTTAGCTACATAAGATAATTTTGATTTTTTACCTATATTTTGTAAATTGCACCACTTTTGCAAAATAAGACTCAACGCAACCTACTGTGTCAGACACGAACTACGTTTTAAAAATACTTATTTTATGAAGTTACCTTACAGGGTCAAAAACAAATAAACTTTGCATCACAACATGCGACTAAATTTTAATAGCCCAATTTTGATTTTGTAAAAAAACACACATTTAATATGGCGACTTTAAAGAAAATGTATCTGAAATAAATCCTTGTCAAAACTGAGAAGTTTTATGTAGGTTGCGTGGAGTCATATTTTGCAAAAGTGGTGCAATTTACAAAAGATAGGTAGAAAATCAAAATTATCTTATGCAGCTGAAATTTTGCATGTGCGCTAGAAACTGCATTTAAAAAAACTTTTTCTAATAACTTTTTTCGATATTTTTAGAAATAACCCCACTTTTGAATTATTTTTTGAAAAAAATTAAAATTTGACAGATAATGCGAATCACGTGACTACTATATTTTTACTTAATTATCATCTCGATCGAAGCAGAACTTGATGCCAAAGTCAAATTTTGAATAAAGCTATCAATAAAAAAAAATCCCATATGATGCGGACTTTACTGGTGACACTGTATGTACCTATGTATGTTTTAAACTATTTTTCTTTAAAATCGATTCATAACAAATGAAATAGTGGTTAAGGTGCTTAGTTCTGACGATGAAATATTTAATAGTTTTGCAATGCAGAACTTGTAACTGTCAATGCAGGTGTCGACAAACAATAAATGAAACTTGCTTGCTTTGGGCATTACGATTTTAATTCAATTAAATGAATCGCCAATTATAGTATAATGTTACTTTTAAAATACATGTATCCAATTTCCATTATATGAAAGTTTAGTTGTTTCCCATTTGTACCAAAATAAATTTCTTTTAATAGCAAATGACAGTAGAGTAAAGTACGTGGAACGGGTAAAGAAAATTGTGTTTTTTTATTTATTAGCGTATTTTAGTTTTTTAAACAACTATTAAAAAGATTATTGTCGAACATTACAAAAAAATATAACCTAATATTTTGATGGTCTAAATCAGCTATACTCTAAGTGTGTTCCGCGGAACCCTAGGGTTCCGCGATACCTCTGTAGGGGTTCCTCAAGAATTTAGAAAAAAAATCAAAACACCTCTCTCTGGTCGAACGTTTTGACTCCGCGGCCGCGCGTAGATATATTTATTTATTTATTTGAATTTGTATAAACATGTGTTGCAATAGGTGAAGTGCACACTATCGCTGAGAATTTAATAAAGCCATGTGTATTAGACATAACAAAATGTATGCTCGATGAAAAATCTGCAAAGCATCTTTCTACTGTGCCGCTATCAAACGATACTGTTTCACGGCGAATCCATGATCTGGCAAGCTACGTCAAACAAGAACTAGTTACACGTCTACAAAAAACACGATTCGCCTTGCAAATGGACGAGTCAACTGATGTCGCTGGTTTGGCTATCTTGCTGGTTATCGTGAGATATCCATATGAAAGTTCTTTTGAAGAAGACATGCTTATGTGTTCACCGCTGCTCACAAACACTACCGGGGAAGAAATTTTTAATAAAATAAATATATTTTTTGAAGAAAATAATCTCAGTTGGAACAATTGCATTGACATTTGTACAGATGGGGCCAAGGCGATGACAGGTAAAACAGCAGGAGCAGTGTCACGAATAAAAAATAAAGCGCCTAATTGTAGTTCCAGCCATTGTATTCTGCATAGACAAGCACTTGCGATGAAGCAAATGCCGTCAAATCTAAAATTAGTTATGGCTGAAGCAGTAAAAATAATTAATTTTATCAAATCACGACCACTACAATCCCGATTGTTCTCATTATTGTGTGAAGATTATGGCAGCAAACATAAAACACTGCTGCTCCATACAGAAGTGCGATGGCTGTCTCGGGGTAAAACTTTAACAAGGCTATTTGAACTTAGAGCCGAGTTACAAATGTTTCTTTTAGCAGATACTTCTTTTAATTTGAAGGACCGTTTGTATGATAAAACTTGGTTGTTCCGATTGTCTTTTATGGCGGATATCTTTCAAAAACTGAACGAATTGAATTTATCATTGCAAGGTAAACAGACAACAGTGTTTCAGGCCTATAACAAAATAACTGCCTTCAAAAGAAAATTAGATTTTTGGATTATTGGCGTTGGTAAGAAAGAAATAGAAAGCTTTACGTCACTCAGTGAGTTTGTTAGCGATAACGACTCAGAAATGTTTCAAGATGATGTGTTTGAAGAATTGGTCCAATATCTCAGTTCGATGCGCGCATCTATTGAAAATTATTTTCCCGAAGAACAGAATACAAAAATGAAACTGAATTCATGTATTCATAATCCTTTTTTACCCAACTTGGAAAAGCCCGAAAGTATGTCAAACGAGATATATGAATCTCTTTTAGAAATGTCATCAGACACAAGTATGGAGTCACTGTTCAAAACAACGCCTCTCAACGATTTTTGGTGCAGAATCCGTGATGAATATCCAATGCTTGGCAAAATGGCTCTGAATATTCTTCTCCCGTTCCCAACAACATATTTGTGCGAAACAGGATTCTCAACCTATGCAGCCACGAAAACAAAATATCGCAATAGACTGGACGCCGAACCTGATATGAGACTTCAACTGTCTTCTATCAAACCTGATATCAACCAATTGATGAAAAATAAAAAACAGTTTCATACCTCCCATTAGTTAGATTTTTTCTTTTTTAATATCTTCTATTATTGTACTTGCCATGTGGTAAAGTAAGTAATAATTAGTAACTGTTACATTGTACTTTTATTATGCTTATTAATAAAGAATACACTTTTAAAAACTATTGTTTTATTGTAGGGTTCCATCAAGTATTTTGCTTCCCAAAAGGGTTCCGTCACCAAAAAAGTTTGAGAACCGCTGGTCTAAATAATCTAAATTCTGAGATAAATATATTATTAAATTGGCTAAAGTAAATAAATTAAAATTAAATATTTTAAAAACTAAATGTATGGTTATTGGTAATAAAGTTAAAATATAAATGTTGTTATCGATAGTGAAAAATTGGAATTAGTAAACAGTTTTAAATATTTAGGAATAATTATTGATTCAAAATTAAAATTTTTTAATTATTTTGAAAGTATCATATCGAAGATTGCCGGAAAAGTAGGTTATTTTAAAAGAATCAGTTTTAATTTAAGTTCGTTTTCTAAAGAAACTATATTTAATACTATTATATTACTACATTTTCTTTATTGTTCTTCCATTTTATATTGTGCTAGTGAGGAAATATTTGACAAATTACAAATTTAACAAAATAAGGCAATGCGGATTATTTTAAATTGTGACAAATATACAAAAATTAATTTTGTGTTAAAAAATTTAGATTGGTTGAATGTAAGAAATTAAATTTTTTATTTAGTATGTATCTTTATACATAAAATTAAAAATAATTTATTGCCTGATAGTTTAAAAAAATTTTGTTCTTTTAATCATGACCATCATATTTAAAACAAGAACTTATCAATTTTTTTTTTGTGGATAGAGTGTCTAAATCATTAGCTTATAAGTCTGCTTTTCATACCTAAAGGTTTGATAGAATATAATAATTTGGAAAATTCTATTAAATCTCAAATATCAATAAAATTTAAAAAATTGGCAACTTTTAAAAAACAATTAAAGGGATATGTACTAAATTAAATTATTTATACTATTTTGTTTTTAATTTATTAATGAATTAAATTGGATTAACTTAAATTTTTTTTTATTGTTATTTTTTTTAATGGTTAATATTTCCTATATTATATTGTCACTTTCCATGTAATGAACTGTAAAAGTTAGTTTGGAATAAAGACATTTTGAAAGTTAAAACTATTTAAAAAAACTTTAAAATTACATTTATTTAAAAAACAAAATGATACGTAATATTTGATACAATTTGCAAAATGTTTAAATTTTCTGTCTGTTTTTGTTAAAAGAAGGTTCCTCTTTAAAATTAAAAATAAATCTATAAAAATGTTATTAAAAAAAATTATTGAAAAATATTTAATTGTAGCTTTCTTTGCTAAATAAAACATGTTATACTACTACTAATCATTTTATAACAGCAACATTTTGAAAAAACCGCTTTGTACGTATAGTGTTTTTTGAAAATTCGAATTACTTTTTAAAATGAAATAATTTTTCGGCTTTTTATTAATTTTTCCAAAATGTCTATAAATATTTTGTGTATTAATAATAACCAGTTTTTGAAAATACCTATACATAATAACAGCATAACAGTTATAACTCTCATAGGTACATATAAAAACATCTTCACAGTTACCAAAAACACCTTTATTGGACCAGACTAAATGGAGGAGTTTCAAATAGTTTAGTACAAAAACAGAATCATCGTTTCTTATGACTTCTACACAATCTAAGCGCCTCTAACACGATTTCCTTTCGATGATAATAATATATCGTAGACCATAAACTAAACGATTCGTTTGTCCTCCTCTGTATACTATTTCTAATCAAGGGTTTATTTCTATTTTATTAATACTGAAATTCGAAATTTTAGTTTTTGATAAAATTAGTAAGCACAAAAAAATTTACCTGTAAAAGTAGTGAGACAACGACAATCCCCTGAGCTTTATGCAGCGCTTCGGAGAAATTTGTGTAAAGCTGCGAATTGAAGCCGAAAATCTGGATCTGAAACAAAACAGATTTGGGAATGAACTAGGTAAGCTTACGATACCGATTTTCCTTGATTTTGGTGTGTTTTATTTTGTGTTATAAAATGTAAAACATTGATAATACAAAACAATATACTTTTTACGTATTTATTACGTAGTCAAATGTTTTCACTTATATTATCCGAGACTGTCTTCCGAGTCGTGTAGAGATTGTATTTTCTCTAGTCAAAAAATTAATTTTTCACAATAAATTTTTGCTAAATAAACTTTTGGCCGTATTAACTTGATAATATTTTCAGCAGGCATCCTCGAATAAGTAGAAAAAAATAATGAATTCATACAAAGAATAATCGGTTTAGTCAACTTTTTCTAAAAACAAAGCGTTTCCACACTTAACACCAACATGTGACAGTAATAGCTGGTACTGGTTTCTTCCTAAAAGTTCCTAGTGCAGTAATGGGCCGTAGCAAGTTCACACGGCAGGTTTCAGAGACTAAATTTTCTTGGTGTTAATTATTTAAGTTGAACGGTAAGTTGAATAAACCAGTTTAGGTTAATTAACTCTCCTATTTCCAATAACAAACGTTTCATTTATTATCGTTTGAAACATAACAAGTATATATATATAGATAGTATCGTTATTAGTTACCTAATCTATTTTAATTACGGTAGAATAGGTTGCCGAACCGTGCACTCACTGAGAACTGATCCAGCTATTTATATTTAAAACCTCATGGCATTTTGGCGGCTTTGTACTACGCCGCGAACGTAAATTATAATGTGGTAACGCAGCATTGAACGCGAAACGTACGCAGGCGCTCGGTTCACCGCTTGATTGGTTCGTAGCTACAATATTTGGGCGACGAAAATCTTCTATGTTGTCAGGGTTGTTCATAGCGTTTTCCATTGGTAAGTTTAGTGCATGCCAAATGTATTTCTAGGTTTTACCAATGAATAACGCCATTACTTTTAATCTAAAGCACGTTGAGTTTGATGTTTTAATTGTAAATTAAGGCTGTATTTTTGCGAGCCATTATGTTAATAAACCATTAACCCTTCGTTTGGCGCGTGGTGTTTTGTCACTAGATTGGTCGCGCGGGCTACAATAGTAGCCCATTTGAATTTTGACTAATCTTACTTTTAAAAATGAAAATATTACATTTTTTTGTTAATGTTTGTATATGTTATATTAATATACAGGGAATAAAACAATAAAAAAAATATTGATCTATGGGCTTAAGAAAACAAAATATAAAAAAATTGTTATTTCACCGCATATTTACATTAATCGTTTGTTCTTTCCACACGTCTTTTTTTAGCCAGCGACATGATGTTTTTTTCTTATCTCTGGGTCTAAAAATTTCAGTAAAATTATTAAAATATAAGTAGTACATTAAGTACTAGGTGTTATTTATCAAAAAATATTTTTTTAAAACGAAAAAATTAAGGAAACACTAATAAAATACTCCTGTTACGACTTTGGTCGCGTGGGCTACACTCGTAGCCCAATGATATTAATCTTCAAATATCTTGAACAGCCGTGCTTTATAGCGAGTGGGTGTTTACTGACTGTTAGATTCATGTTTAAACGACAGCTACTACCCGAACGTAGCATCTCCCACCGTTTAATAATCTGGCTTCAAATTAGAGTGGGCTACGATCGTTGCCCATGCGACTATTGAAGGGTTAAGAGCCTTCATACAAGTTTAAAATATGGTGAATGCGATGGTAAGAAAAACTTAGCCCAGCCCTGTCTCTGTAAAATAGACCAACTTCAACAGGGTGTCATAAATGACAGGTGACTTGGCCACGATGAGGCGTTTTCTTAAAAAAATTTGACTTTACATTCCAAATTTATTTTCATAAATTTACAAAATTATTTAAACGTTATTTCAGTAAAAATATATATTTACCAAAAAAAAAATCTGCCGAGGACTGATTGGATAAAAGCGGATTTAAGGCTTTGATCTGGCGCGATTTCTGGAAAACTTTTAACAAGATTGCTGTCGGATTACGAAAAGGGGTTTAATAACAATTTTAAAAGATATTCGGTGTTGATGGAAGAATTTAAAAAAAAATTAATCCTTAGTTAAGTTTCAACTTACTTAGCAACATTTTTTAAAGAAAAAATAATAATATACGAGTTTATTATAGGTTATGTAATCTTAGCGATGGTATGTTAGGGGAGAAGTAAGTATTTTTTATTGCACAGAAAGAAAAAATAATAACTACTTGTTATGTTTCACAAATTTAATCAGTTTCCTGACACGTGTTTCGGCCCTTGCGGGCCATTGTCAAAGGAGTACAAGAAGATACTAAATTCTACGTGACATTACAAAGGTATTTATATCATATTATGGTAACTATAAATATTTCATAAAATTAAAATTGGAAGACTGAATAGTTAACTGTGGGTTTTCCAAATTTATTAAAATTACAGATACATATTTACTCCTAAATTAGTGTGCTATTAAGAATTAGGAAAACACCTGAAGATATTTCGGTTTGATTATTCACGACATTACATTTGACTGTTTGAAGGTTGGAGACAATGATGTTTCTTGAATGATGAAAGAGATTTGGACTTCCATTGTCTTTATTTGTTTTAAATCACAACGTTTCAACTGGTAAGTATCTCCAGTCGTCTTCAGGTGAATGCTAAATAAGTAAAGTAACTACAGGACTATTTATACTATCTAGGTGCACTAAAGCATAACTGAGGTGGGTGCAGTCATGCGTTCAGTTGGCACGCGATCTTATCCTAAGATTACATCTATCTAACAAAGGTTTCCAGATATTTCTTATGTCTAAGGATGGTTTACTAAAGCAGCCTGGGTTCTGGTAAATTGCAGCAGCTTTCTTGAACTTTCTTTTCCTCCAGTGTGGTTCCTTATGTAGGATTTCAGCTTCTGACCACATGATATGGTGAGAAGCTGAAATCCTACATAAGGAACCACACTGGAGGAAAAGAAAGTTCAAGGAAGCTGCTGCAATTCACCAGAACCCAGGCTGATTTAGTAAACCATCCTTAGACATAAGAAATATCTGGAAACCTTTGTTAGATAGATGTAATCTTAGGATAAGATCGCGTGCCAACTGAACGCATGACTGCACCCACCTCAGTTATGCTTTAGTGCACCTAGATAGTATAAATAGTCCTGTAGTTACTTTACTTATTTAGTATTCACCTGAAGACGACTGGAGATACTTACTAGTTGAAACGTTGTGATTTAAAACAAATAAAGACAATGGAAGTCCAAAACTCTTTCATCATTCAACATTACATTTGTTTTTTATGGCTTTTTTGATAGCTATTGTTTCTAGTAGATTTAGTTTTCTGCTTTTATTGTGTATGTATATGGGTTTTATGTTTGTTAGAGATTGATTGATTGTCTTTAATGCAGTGATCAGCTAACCCTGTTTTATTTTGTTTTTTTAAAATAGATGTTTCTTGTTCTTTAAACCTGGTGTCAAAATTTCTACCTGTTTGTCCAATAGCATCGCAGTTGTCGCATTCTATTTGGTAGACCCCACTTTGTAAAAGTTTGTTTTTAGTTTCTATTTTAGCATTGGATATGTGTTTGTGTAGACAAATAAACTTTTCATCACATGCGACCAAATTTTAATAGCCCAATTTTGATTTTGTAGAAAAACACACATTTAATATGGCGCTACTTTAAAGAAAATTTATCTGAAATAAAGCATTGTCAAAACTGAGAAGTTTTATGTAGGTTGCGTTGAGTCTTATTTTGCAAAAGTGGTGCAATTTACAAAATATAGGTAAAAAATCAAAATTATCTTATGCAGCTGAAATTTTGATTGTGGGCTAGAAACTGCATTTAAAATTACTTTTTCCAATAACTTTTTTCGGTATTTTCAGAAATAACCCCACTTTTGAATTATTTTTTGGAAAAAATTAAAATTTGACAGATAATGCGAATCACGTGACTACTATTTTTGTGCTTAATTTTCATCTCGATCGAAGCAGAACTTGATGCCAAAGTCAAATTTTGTTTTTAAATTTTTTGCTATTAATAAAAAAAAATCCCATATGATGCGGACTTTACTGGTGACACTGTATATATTATATACATCAGCAAAAACAGGAAAGGTAAACGTTTGTCACCAATTAAATTTTCCTCTCGACCATTTATTTACTGCAACCATTTTCTCATCATAATTTACAAAGGTATGAAACACAATTTGCTTTATCCCGTTCAAAATCATAACCAATTTTTGTAGGTGTTTTCTTTTATTTTTTCCGAGCATCCCCTTTACCCAATTACCTTTTTATCGCTCGCCTGAGAGTGCTCATCGAATTTTCCTCACCGTCTGTCCCGATCTATTCGGGCTGCTTTTATGAGAAACGGTGTCGCTCTGCCGGATTAAACATCGTTTAATATCGAACCCGGCGCAATATTTCGATACTTTTATGCTCTTTTGTTATATTTGTATCAGATTTTGTCTCGGTTTTATTGACGGAAAGTAGAAATGAGTTATCTTTATATAGTTTTGTTGTAAGCAAACAATGCAATCATAGGTTAAAACCTCATAAGATTAAAAACTTGTATACCATATTAGGTTAGGTTGGGTTAGAGTCACAGACCTCTGGCATTGTCCAAACAGTTATGGTACCACACATGTTCCGCGGAACCTATTTGAATTAGCTTCCTGATGGTTAACGCGATCGTAGAAGATTCTTGACAGCTCATTCAAACCAGCTACTGCTGTTAATAAACTTAAATCGACCCGGTTGCAGGCTGCTCACTTCCTCCAGATCATTAAAAAAAGGTTCGCCCAGTGCATTGAACCTTCTTCTCGCGAGGCCGGGGCATTCACACAAGACATCCTGAATACTTTCCTCCTCTTCTTCATCCCTGCAACTTCTACAGCAGTGATGTTTCTTAGGTCCTTTCGACTGTGTTGTAATAGCGCTGCGGTTTTTCTGTCATCAAGTGGGGGCCACATTTACCTGGAGATGCTACAAGTTGTTAGCCCTGTCCATCTGCTTTGCGCATATTATTAAAATTACGTTAAAAATGTGTGTGGCCGAGAAATGTCGATGGCGCCACCTTGCACACTTAAAAGGAAATAACTTAAAAAATATTATAAAAACATTTGACTATTATTTTCTTTCATTATATTATTTCGGTATAAATTATTTCCATTTAACTCGCTCTATATTATGTAAACTTTTCTGTTTTTGCCAGATGATGCTTGAAAAGGTCTAGACACGTTTTTTCGCCGTTAATAATATTCACCCACGCTACCAAACTTGAGAGCAAAAGTAAAGCGACGAAGAGGCGTTAAGTAAAGAGCATATTAATCCGCATGAGATACACAAACGTAATCTATATTATATTTGGATTGTTTTTATGTCTCAAATTTTATAATATCTAAGACTTACTTGGCTAAAAACTCTTCCCAATAAGCTATTATTTTTGTAACTTTTTTAAGCATTTAAGCAGAAATGAGGAATCAACGTTAAGGTTGAAATTTTCCATTACCTAATCTCCCCCTCCCCCCTTAAAAGCGTCTGAGTATTCAGTGATCCATAAGAAATAAACGGGATTCAGCAAATCTTGTTAAAAGTTTAGGACGCATCGCGGCAGTTCAAAGACACAAATCCGTCTTTATCAAATCAGCCTTTGGAGTAATTTTTTCTTACTCGAAAAAGAGCATGTAATAAAACTGTGAAAAATATTTAAATAACATTTTTAAAGTTGATGTATAATATTCTGATTATATTCTAATTTAAATGTACTGAAAAATAAATAAAACTCATTTATAAAATTTAAAATTAAATGTATTTAACATATATTTTTTTTAATGCATCAGTCCATAAATTTTGTTTCAAATATTTTCATCTTATTTATAAAATCGTAAAGAAGAAAATATAATAAAAAATCACAACACAACAAAATACAGTTTTTTAATAAGTAAAAAAAAATCATCCCCACAAGGATCATCATTATCATCAGATTTGTCCAAGTTAATAATAAAGGAAAGAGTATTTGAAGCATCGATAAATATTTTTCGTTCCCATGCATCATTTATAATTTACATACTTCTCCGTTTTTCCACTGCTACATTTTCTATGGCTTCATTCTACAGGCCCAAAACTACGTCATTTCTTACAGGATGCATAAAACTTATTTTTGCATCATAATAGCGCTTACATGCCTACCAAACCATTTCAATAGGATTAAAGTGGAAATGATATGGAGGAAGTCTTAAAACTCGATGTCCATGTTGCAATGCCAGTTCTTTCAACCTATTAAAATAAAATTAAAATAATTAAAAAAGAAAATAAATAGCGCTTTCCAGACTACTTGTAACGTTTTGGGTGGGATATGCTGCTTCACTATTATCCAGATCTGATCCTTCATTGAAAATGGTAAAACCGGAATTTGTCTTGATTCTAACCATGCAATAAATAATCTTTTGACCAATTATTTGTATTTGGAATTTTTTTAATTAGCGCCGAAAATGATAGGTGGCGTTATCCATGATAATAAGCGACGGTTCGTTTAAGTTTGGTAACATTTTTTCTTCAAACCATTTCTCCAAGGTTTCACCATTCATCGAATCAAGATACTCACTAGATTACAGGCCAGACTTGAATATCGCATATATTGCATTATTCACAAATCCATTTTCTGAACCAGCATGTATATACTTGACACTCTCTGACGATTTTTTTAAACTGTATAAAGAGTATCATCTTGCCAACTTTGCTTAAAAGCCCCTTTACTATATATCCAGGTTTCATCCAGAAAAACAGGTTTTAAGGGAAATTGAGAGTTGCCGTTATTCTTAAATTTTCTTTAAAATTCTACTCGTTTTTGGGCTTTATGAGGTTATTCTATTAAAAACGCCTGTTTGATACAGTACATTAACGCCACTTAAATTTAAATTTTTTTTAACAGTCCTCTTATGAACCAGTGAATATTTCAACACCATTAATTATTTTAAGGTCTAGTTGTATTGAGCAAATGGTAACGTGTTTACCTGCTCTATGCATTCGATAAATACAATCTCTAATGTTTTGGTCATGAATTTCGTCGATTACTGGATGACAAATTAGCTTCACTATTGCGATTCTTAAAATCTACATCCTTCACTATACCCTTTGCATTAGTTCGTTGGAATGTTGAACACGAAACTCCCAAAGCATCAGAAACTCTGTAAAACAGATAGGTATTTATAAAAACATTGCCATATATTTTTCTCTTTGAAAATAATCAAATAATCTTAAAATTAATTTTTGTTCTTTTTCACAATACCTACCGTGACAATTTGAAATAGTTTTTCTGACCACCTGATAAAATCTTTCATTAAGGTTGCATCTTGCAATTTAAATCAGTATTTTAATATGGATCCAACAGTGTAAGATGAAATAACACCATGCATTTTTATCACTAAGGTTTTTCAAATCTTATGGAAACTCGATTGTCCATTCTATTTCTATTCTGTAGATAAAATTCACATTTCCGCGCTAGTTAGACAAAGAGCCTAATTCTTCACTTAATGTGTTCAAACCATTGCTCGTCCTGTTGCAGTTTTGCCGCACATCCAGTGCGCATTAATTAAACCGCGGTTATCTGCAAGATTCTAATGGCGGACTAGTAAGACCACAAATTCCAATAAAGGCCTCAGGCCCACTTATAACTCACATTTACGGGTTATACTTCATTCGCATTAAGAATACATTGGTGTTATCTCACATAAATGAGTTTCAGCTAATCGAATATAAAAAATAATTGGGATAATAGAAAAGATTTATTTCTTGCTAATAAGATCATTATTGGGCCGGATGGAATACCTCCCCGTTTGCTTCACCACTGTAGTTTTATTCTGGCTAGACCCCTTTTCTATATTTTTAAGCTGTCGTTGTCCACCGGTTGTTTGCCATTTTGTTGGAAGTCGAGTTTCATTGTACCCATTCACAAATCTGGCAGTAAAACAGAAGTTAATAACTATAGACCAGTGAGCATATTGAACACAATACCAAAATTGTTTGAGAATATTGTGACTGATTATCTGACAGAGGCATTCAGTGGTGTTATTATTGACAGTCAGTTTGGATTCCAACGCGGGAAGTCAGCGGAGCTTAACTTGGTGTCATATATTGATTTTTGTCGGAGACCTTGCAGGATGGTGGAACAGTTCATGCTATCTACACAGATTTTTCCAAGGCCTTTGACACGGTCAGTCATCGGGTACTTTTGGCCAAGCTTGAGTCTCTTGGTATTCATGGCCCTCTGCTGAAATGGTTTGAAAGCTATCTACATGATCGAACTCAGATTGTTAAGGTTCATAACTTCACTTCGAGGTGATTGATGTTACTTCAGGGGTGCCCCAGGGTTCTCATGTGGGTCCCTTACTTTTTAACCTATTTATTAATGATATTCATAAATGTTTTAAATTTTCCTACTATCTTTTATTTGCCGATGACCTCAAATTGTTTTCTCGTATCAGCTCTTCCCAAGATTATGAATTACTGCAATTGGATTTGATCAACCTCATGAACTGGTGTAAATTGAATGGAATGGAACTTAATGCTTCAAAGTGTCACTTGATGCTGTTCTCTAGGTCTCGCACTCCACCTATATACCAATATGTTATTGGGCAGGATGCACTGAAGCTTGTGGATAGTGTGGTTGATTTGGGGATAGTATTGGATCGCTCTCTTGGTTTCGTGCCACATATTACAAATATTAAGAGGAAGGCACTAAAAATGTTAGGGTTTATAAAGAGATCTTCGAGAGATTTTGTGAGTCCACAATCCTTAAAGTCTCTGTACTGTTCTTTGGTGAGACCCAATCTGGAGTATGCATCCTCAGTATGGAGTCCACTTTATGCAACACATGTGAATAGTTTGGAAACTGTCCAGCACAAGTTTCTTAGATATGCAGCATTTAGAGTCCCAGATGGTTATGCAATGTCTTATCCTGAACTTGAGTCTGTTTTGGGGCTGGTTTCACTTGAGGCTCGCCGTAAGAGGCATGATTTGAAATTATTTTACAATATCTTAAACCATGTTTACCATTGTCCGGATCTATTGGTGAAGATTCCACTTTTTGTTCCACCCAGAACCACACGTTCCAATTTTACTTTCTATCAGTCATTTAATCGCACAAATTATGCTTCAAACTCTTTTCTGCAGAGGTCTATCAGGTTGGCTAACTATTACTCCAACGATTTGGACTTTTTTTCATCTGCTTCAGGTTTTTATAGGAACCTGCGTCTGGTTACCTGATATTAAGTTGCTCCCTGCTGATTTTTTCTTTAGTTTGTTTTTCTTTTTTTTTACTGTGATTTACACTGTGATATATATATATTTTTTTTATTGGTGTTAATCGAGGTGTTAATACTATTGTTAATTTTATTATGTATTTACCTGTGTTAAAATATGCATTATTTGCCAATTATTGTAATTTTAAAAAGTGGGCTAAGCTCGTTAATAAATAAATAAAATAAAATTATTGAACATAGTCTAAAAAAAATGCTTAATTGCAATAAATTTTCGAGTGTCTAAAAGAAAGACAGAAAAACTAAACGATGCTTTATTGTTGAGTTACTCTAGCAGTATTTCTCCACGCTTATTCGGACAGTCTTTTTTCCTGCAAAGCAGGTTAAGCCGTAAATGTGAATTATGAGTAAGCCGGTGGTCTTAATTGATATTTGTGGCCTTATGTCCGCCATTGGAATATTGCAGACAACCAAAGTTTAATAGAAATAAAGATAGAAAGAGAATACATGGATAGCTAGTTATCATATACACGTTGTCGGAAAATGGCTACGACGCTTTTTTAATTAATAAAAATAGATGGCCATTTTTTTTGCATTGACATCTAGAAAAAGTAATTAGGCACTAGCTCGTGACGTTACACACATAACCTCACTTTCGATGGGGGGGGGGGACAAACAAAGAGTTTTTACATTTTGAAGTTAATGTGATTGTTTTGTTTTATTTTTCGAGTTTTGCCTAATTTTTTAAACTTTTTTGATTCTTTCAACGTTTGGACTTGGAACTTGTAGTTTTAAGAGCCCATCGACAGTGAGATTATGTGATTTGTGACGTAATAGCTAATTAGTTGTTTTTCTTTCTCCATGGTCAATTTAATTGTCGGTGTAAAGCTATTGATATGATTTTGGAATTTCGTGAGTTTATCATATCTTACCCACATTCTGGGTGTATTGCTTGTTCTATTGCTTCGGATTCAAACCACTCCATGTAAATATTGGCGAGAGAGATAAGTGATTTGGAAGAAGAATCTATTTTTTGCTTGGAAGTAGGAATTTTTGCGGCAACATTCCAAGTTCTCTGATGGAATTAATAGGTGGCGGTACTGGTCTTCCTCAACACTGCTTCTATATAATAATAACCTTATGTACATCTTTTACAGGAACGTTGGTCTAAAGTCTAAAGATTATCGACGTCAAGACTAAGAAGCTGATCTCCTGGCTGTACTTCCTTTCGCACTATTATTTATACGCATGCACAGAACTGTAGTTTCTTTGCTTATTTAGTATTCACCTGAAGATGACTGAAGATACTAACCAGTTGAAACGTTGAGATTTAAAACATATAAAGACAATGCGAGTCCAAAACTCTTCAGTCAATCAATAAAATTTGTATCTAGGGAAAAAAACCCACAGTCGTATCCACAAATTTATAAAAAAAAGGTCAGATTAATGTGGTGTGCATGTTTCGGTACTAGAGAGTACCATCATCAGCACCGAAGGGCCCAAGTGCCACTAATACCAGGAATGTAAACGATTCTTAAAAATTAAAAACTAAAATCATGAATGAGACGAGGACATTTTGAGTGCTGAGACGAATACAGATTTGCACTTGGCACTTGGGCCCTTCGGTGCTGATGATGGTACTCTCTAGTACCGAAACATGTATACCACATTAAACTGACCTTCATTAATAAATTTGTGGGGACGAATGTGGTTTTTTTTTCCCTATATCTCTACAAGCTTCACGTTGAGATAATGGACTACTATTTCGTAAAAATAAAATTTGTTATATTTAACATCACTTCAATAAAACCATTGAATATAAATACTAAGCTTTAAGTATTACACAAATCAAATTTTTTGTATGTAAACTGCAGTATATTTCATTGAATTCTTTGTAAAATCCTTTCGGTACAAAATATTTCGCAGGAATATTATACCTGTTATTGTTTTCACTCTGTTCACAACATGTTTATTTTAAGATATAGAGAAACCCCTCGTATATACAGGGTTGCCCTTAAGTCCGGAATAAAAATAATATACACTTAACCTGTAACTTTTGCGGAAAACGTTCGGACACGTCAATTTAGTTTTATGTATGCTGTCATTTTGACGTTATTCGTTTGTTTTTTTATAGACATTTGTCAAAGATAGGACGACATCGATCTTTTTTTTTAAATGGAAACATACAGCTTGTGATACATCATTTGAAAGCTAATGTCTCGTACAGTATGCTCATAAATTTTGGCGCGATTCTGTCAAGCTATTTCAAAATGGCGACTGTTAAAAGTTTTTAAAAATCTCTATTTAAATAAGCGGAAATGATAAATCATTGATATTTTTTTTACCTTTCAAGGTAAGAAATCTTCATTGTTTCACGTTCTGCCATTTTGTGACATTGTGAACTTGTAATAGTAGATTGTAACCAAGTAGCAGACTATATTTTCTCCACGACCATCCAGTTCTATATCTGATTCATCCGATTTTTCACTCATTTTTTGACTTGCACTAAAATTTGTCTGAAAATAATTATTACAACGCGGCCATTTTTATCTGACACTGACAGTTTCGAAATTCATGGCAACCTATGTAGTTTATATCAATTACAGAATATTCATTCCGTATCTTGTTATGGAATGAAAATACACGCAAAACGCATAAGAAGCAAGTGTTTCAGAATTATTATTCCAACTCAAGAGCGAGAATTTTTACATTCTATTATCAAAAATGATTTTGGAATTATTATATTCAGTAATGGTCGTGGAGAATAGTAGATTCTGTAACGAGGTTGGAATGAAAATTCGATCCGAGTGGAAGATTTCGAACACGAGCGTAGCGAGCGTGAGGAACCACGAGTATCGACTTTTCATTCTAACCGAGTAGCAGACTATATTTTCTCCACGACCATCCAGTTCTATATCTGATTCATCCGATTTTTCACTCATTTTTTGACTTGCACTAAAATTTGTCTGAAAATAATTATTACAACGCGGCCATTTTTATCTGACACTGACAGTTTCCAAATTCATGGCAACCTATGTCGTTTATATCAATTACAGAATATTCATTCCGTATCTTGTTATGGAATGAAAATACACCCAAAACGCATAAGAAGCAAGTGTTTCAGAATAAATATTCCAACTCAAGAGCGAGAATTTTTACATTTTATTATCAAAAATGATTTTGGAATTATTGCATTCAGTAATGGTCGTGGAGAAAATTAATTTAGGTATTTCCGACGTATTATTTTACAATTTTCTAAACAAAAATGGTTTTGTCGGAAAGACAGCTTATAAAAAGTCTTGATATTGTTCGGATGTGGAGAGTCAAAGTGAAGTGTGCACTTTATTTAATGCTAAATATCCGGATAATCAAATTTTTCAGGGCACTGTTAGTGGGAAGATATTAAAAATTAAAGATAGGGACATGTAAGCCGTTTTGCTCTACGACGTACTGTTAGAAAGTTATAAGCTGTCAAAGTTCAAAAATGTCACTTTTCGAGAGTCAATATCTCGGAAACTATAAAGTATAGACTAATAATGCATTTAATAAAAAATAATTATAATTTTATGTGGAATTTAAAAATGTAAAAATATACTGGATGTTATATTTAAAAATATAAAATTCGTTCGAATTCCAGACAAACTAAAAAGCTGGCAACAACGCCAATATCGTCATTCGGTGCGTTAGATCCTCTTACACAACTGTACCAAATTTGGTTTAAATTGGCCAGTAAATTGTGATGTTATTAAGCCGTTTCCAGACTTTATACACACACTGTATAAAACTAAATTGACGTGTCCGAGCGTTTTTCCCAAAAACTACAGGTTAAGGCTATATTAATTTTATTCCGGACTTCTGGGCAACCCTGTATTTATAGTCAATGAGGTAGGGTTAATGTAAAATTATTTGACTCTACAGGTTAACAAGAGCCGAATCGAAACTATGCGTTCCATAGCAACATCGCGTCGCAATATTTCTGTAATTTGTTCAGTATAACTGTCCCAAGCCATGTCAAGAATGTACCGTAAATCGTAAACGCGAGGTACGGGCAAACCTGAGGTTTTAATTGATATTTGTGGTTTAAGTTCGCCAATGGAATCTTGCAGATAACTGCTGAATGCAAACAGAATGTGCAACCTAACTGCATTACGGCGAGAAATCGTTAGAACGTTTGAAATAATTTCTAGCTATTACAAAATTTACCGCCGTTTGTGCGTTTATTAATGTATTTTGCCCACAATAATCATATTATTATTTGCTTTATTACCTGCACAGTATTGGTAAGTTTGACATTACAGGGCGGCTAGTAAAAATTTAAAAAACAAGGGACAACGCTGATTGGCTTAGATATAAACAGTTAAGAAATTTGACGCTTACAATGGTTAGAAGGACAAAGAAACAATACTTAAGATTCATTATGTTTGAAAAAAAAATAGTCGTAAAACCGCATTAAAAAAACTTTAATATAACCTCTAATAAGAATGTTTCTATTCCAAAAACAAATGATATAAACAATTTTTTTGGAACATTTTTTCAAAATGTATCTGACTGTAGTAATAAAATTAATTTTTAAAGCAGAAATTTCTACATTGGTAATAATGTTGCATTTTCTTTTAATTTAGCTGATATAGCGTGCGAGAAAAAATTATTTGCATCAAAGAGGGCCTTGTATCTAAAGACGTAATGCTTAGCCGTAGAGCTTAATACCTGTTGGGTGTCAGTAACTACCTGAAATTTATTTCCTTATAAAGTGCAAGTATTCCAAGAAATACAAGCCGCAGATTTTTAAAGACGCAGGAATTACTCTCAATGGTTTACCCAAAATTTATTGGAAAGAAATGATTTATTAGACCTGATTTTTTTCGGATGAAGCTTCCACTTCTCCGGTTATGTGAATTCTCAGAATACACGCATGTAGAGTAATGAAAATCCCCATTTTTTTGTAGAATCTACATTGCACCCTCAAAAAATTGGTGTCTGGTTAGTTGTTTCCCGAAGAAGAATTGTTGGTCCTATTTTTTTCCATGACACAGTTACAGCACAGCGGTATAATCCATTTGTGGTGCAATTACTTGACGATGAAGTACGTTTTGGATATTTTCAACAGGACGGTGCAACCGCCCATACAGCCGCCGAAACTATTAACTACTTCCGCAATTTTTTCGACGACAGATTGATCAGTTTTCGATCAGACATTGAATTCTCACCTAGATTATCTTGTTTAACGGTTATGGATTACTTCGTTTTTCCTAATTTAAAGAACACTATTTCTAAAACACCAGTTGCAAATTTAGAACAGTTACAAGAAAGGATTATCCAAGAATGTGGTAACATTTCTCCAGAGATGCTGGTCAACACTTTCGAAAATATGAAGATACGTGTGAATTTATACTTGGAGCATGGCGGTGGCTAATTTTAGCAATTTATGTAATTATTTTTCTTTTTCTTTCAGTATATTTTTACTTTGTTAATTTTGTAAACAACAAAAATAAATTTGTATTTGTCTACTTATTTTATTACTCATTAGTTTGGCATATCATGTTACAATATGAATTTGACAAAATGTAAATCTAAATTTGGTTAGATATATCGTCCCCATATCATTGTGCTCTAAACCAAGCCCCACGTTTTTTAATCCAAGCCCTCTTTGATGCAAATAATTTTTGCTCGCACGGTATCAGATGTACACAAAATTTTGAACGGAATTCAAACCAACGCAACGGGAGTTGATGCTGAAATATTGCAGCTCATTTATCGATAAATATATTACTCATATTATAAATTGTTGCATAGAATTAAGTTACTTTCCGGATACCTATATGGAAAATATTAATTGGAAAGCCACTGTCTGTCTAACAATTTTAATAACCTTAGAGTTTTTAGTATTTTACCTAGGTCGTCTAAAATATTTTTGATAGATTTAAGAATTCGGGGTACATACCAGGATTTTATTTTTCACTATAACATAAAAATTTAAGATGAAGATTCGGAAGATTTCATTTCTTACAGTACAGCACTACTGTAAAATTCGCCTTTAGTTGTTTTACATCCACCTACTTGCTTATTTCACAGGAGGCGATAACTAAAGGAACAAATTCCGTCTAAAAGGTATATTGGCAACCGGTTTGTTCGTTGTTACCCAGAGCATTTTTTTTTAATTCAATTTTTTCAACTAATATTATTTTATAAAAATAAAATTTAAATTAAATTTAAAAAAATGCTCTGGGTAACAACGAACAAACCAGTTGCCAGTATACCTTTTAGACGGAATTTGTTCCTCTAGTTATCGCCTCCTTATTTCACACACAAATACAAAATGACCGGCACCGTGAGAACGACACGTAAAGTCAAAGCCGAGGAGTGACTGCCATCTGTTGCCTGCCACAGGAAACATATGGGTCGGTACTCTCGATTGATTTAATTGTTGCTCCTTACGCATGCGTCAGCAGCTTTTTAGAATCTCTCACATGATTCGCAAGGTTGGGATATTTTGTACACTTGATTAGTATCGATTTAAAGTAATCTATTATGATTATTTTGTGTAAAAAAACAGTACAAATCATGCAACCAATTTACGAATTAATTAAAATTTAAATCAGAATAATTTCAGAATAAATTTAATCACATATTCCTTGCAGTCAATCAATTGAATTTTTTTACTGAGTACAAGGACGCTTTAAAAAATCCAGGACGCTGCTTAAAAAATACCCCGGATCCCTAAAAATCAGGACGTGTCCTGGGACAACAAGGCGGTTGATAACCCTACTTTCTGCAAGTTTTATAATCTTAAAACTCTATCTAAATAATTTCCGAACAAAGTACCCAATTAAAATTCTTTAAAATTTAAAGGAATATTTACAGCGTTAATCTGAAAATTAAAAGTATAATAATAATAAATCAAACAAAATAATTTGGGCCTAAACTGATCTAAGGGCAATCGCATAATCCCGATTTTAATAAAATTCACTGATTTATGTGACTCCCAAATTCCAGGAAAATATGTTAAAATTTCCTCCGTGTTAACCGAAAATTATTTAAACTGGATTAAATCGGAGCCCGCAGCCGTCTTCGAGGCTTTTAAGTTTTTCAAGTAAAAGATTATTAGCGAATATTAAGCCCATTTATCAAATCTGCGGCTAAACTAATTAGACTCATTGATAATTTCAAAATCCGAGAGAATTTTAACTTTAATTTCGAGTTTGTTGCCTCGAGAAAATCATATTTCTTATTATCTAGTTGGATAAGTTTGATAACTTTCTAAAGTTGCTGTAGTTTTTATCTCTGATGAAAACTAAAATTGTGCGGAGCGAAAATGATCAAAAATGAACAAACCCGAACCTTTAGAGGCGCCGCAACAACTTTTCGTCAGCGGGCGTGTGTACGTCGAGCCCCTGAAAATATTTTCCACTTTATGTGGTAACAAATAAATAAAACAAAATAGTAAAAATTGTGAATACTCTTGCAAGATTGAGGCAAAGTCACGTGACACTCTGTCAATTTTGTTCTATTTAATTTTAATAGGTTGGTATGAATTTCAGGACCGGACTTGAAAATTGTACATGTGATACCTTCTAAAACAATTGATGCAATAGTCTCATCGGTTCTACCGCTTTAATAATGCCAAATAATAATAATTTCTTTTGGTATAAATACGAACCCGAACAAACCCGATATATTAGTACCCGGCATGCCACTTTCTGAAATTGCACCCGTGCGAAGCCTAGTTATACATAAAAACCTTTCCCTTGAATCACTCTATCTATTAAAAAAAACCGCTTCAAAATCCGTTGCGTAGTTTTAAAGATTTAAGCATATATAGGTAGGGACGGACAGACAGCGACAGCGACTTTGTTTTATACCATGTTAAGATTATACATATTTTAAAATAGGACTCTGTCATTTATATTTACAACAGAATTTTTTTTGATTTATTTGTTCAGATTTTGTAACTATAGGTAGGTAAAATAAAATACCTACAGTTGAACATAAACTAATTGAATTCAGTCAGATATTACATTTATGGTCAAGGAAATCCCAACATATGACTTACGTAGGGTACGTAGACCCAAATATGGTTTTTATAGAATTTGTTGGTTATGCTAGGTACGGTTACATTTTTAAACTTGTATGTGGGCTAACATAAAGTTAAAAGCTTCAATTTAGCCAGGGATTAAATTTTTCTGTCAATGGAAACCCTACTTTAACATTTTTTGACTTACGTAAACCCAAAAATGGTGTTTATAAAATTTGTTGGCTAAAATGCAGTTTATTGATACAGTTATATTTCTAAACTCATATGTAGGCTAACTTAATGTTAAAAACTTTATTTTATTGCCAAAAAAACAATAATAATAGTAATATCTAATAATAATTTCACTTATGTAAGGTACGTAGACCCAGAAAATAAAATTATATATTATATTACATATTAATATGGTTACCTTTTTAAACTACTATATAGGCTAACATAATATTAAATAGTTTATTTCAACCTTACTATTGCCAAACAATAATAATAACAATAATAAAAATAATTCCTTCGAAATCAAATAGCTGATTTTTAAAGGTTAATAATATGGAAAGCTGTTTTTATTTTTTAAGACTATACGGTAGTGTCAACTCTCCCCTACCTACCTAAGTAAGAGAAATAATTTCTACTTATTTTTCTTGCAACAGAAAAGGATACCTAGATAATGCTAAATGCAAAAATTATACATTAACCTAACCTTTACGAACAAACATTTTAAGAACACAAATTTCACAAACTAACTTTTCGACAAAAACGGCGTTCAGATTAAATCAAACTAATTACTTATCGATGAAATCAACTACAAGGCACACAATAATAATTTTAACCTGTAAATTTTTGGTCAAATGAATAATAATTGTGGGTAGGTACTTACCAGCCACACAAAACTAATTAAAATTCAATGAAAGTAAAAATAAAAGGCACCATGACCACTAAATATTTTGAAAATGTAATTAAATGTAACAAAAAGCACAAAAACGTAATTCATAACTCGATGTTTGGGCTCATTACGGCCCACCACTAATCTGGGGATATTATTATGTCCCAACATCAGCTGATCGATGACAAATTTCTTCTGTCATCTATTTAAAACGAGAGAATTCGTGCCGTTTACTATTTCAACGGAATATGAATCAGTGGCTGTCCGTGACCCTATCTGTCCCACCACCAACACAATTATATTCGGGTTTTAAAGCCATTAGCAAAGCATATTTAAACCTGGAACGCAGTCGGTTGCACGGTCGCGCCTTATCCAAGCAATTATGCGTAAATCGGTAACGTAGTTCTCGTGAGTCAAGCTCAGTATGACCTATAAATATCCACTCAATTTTCGTCTAACTACAGTGGCCAATAATAGACAGATAACTAACTATTTAATAGCCAGGCGCCCAAAGCTCAAACCAATAGAAATCTTTTAGTCAGTTGCTACACGCGTGCCGGCCTTGCCATGCGACTGCGCGATTCATTTATTGGTTCGTACGTCGCGAATGCGTGTTGTTTTACTTCATTCGAGTTCGTAAATAAAGTACCTAATTTTCTTTCTAACTTTTTATAATTTAAGAGTTTTTAATAAAAATTAAATTTAAACTCAGTTAAATTCTTCATACCTTCATACGAAATACTCAAACAAAGCAAAAAAGTTGATAAAACAAATACCTATGTCTTGAATTAAATTATTATAATTCGTTTTTGCGGTAAATTTAGCAATATTTAGGCATGGTCCAAAAAAATTTTGCCAGTGGCGTACGTTTGGCCCTACTTTGCTAAAATATGACGAGCCGCCACTGATAGGGATGCATTAAACCTTAAAAAACGCACATTTTCATCCAATTATACAGTATCCATTCAATAGTTTCCAGAACCCTATACTTTAAAATCAGACAATTTAATTAGAGTCTGGCAAATTGGATAGGATTCAAATACACACATACGTTCAAATGTCTCTTTTCGAACCCGTTGACGCGTGAACTCTTTGTGTGTCTTTGTCGTTGTTTCCGTATAAATCGGATCCATAAGCATTATTTTGCCTCTGTGGGCTTTGAAAGATGCTTGCTGCATTGTTCACTTGCAGTTTTGTAAGGTTTAATAATGAAGAGTATTTGCGTAAGCTTCAGTTAACGGTGAAACAATTTATTGTATTTACCAACAAAACAATGACTTGTTCTACCTATCAACTTTTTTAGCCTAGTTCCAAATATACTTTTAAAACATGTATTTTATTGAATGATGAAAGAGTTTTGGACTTTCATTGTCTTTATTTGTTTTAAATCACAACGTTTCAACTGGTAAGTATCTCCAGTCGTCTTCAGGTGAATATTAAATAAGTAAAGTAACCACAAGACTATTTATAGGTGCACTAAAGCATAACTGAGGTGGGTGTAGTTATGCGTTCAGTTGGCACGCGATCTTATCCTAAGATTACATCTATCTAACAAAGGTTTCCAGATATTTCTTATGTCTAATGATGGTTTACTAAAGCAGCCTGGGTTCTGGTAAATAGCAGCAGCTTCCTTGAACTTTCTTTTCCTCCAGTGTGGTTCCTTATTTAGGATTTCAGCTTCTGACCACATGATATGGTGACGTTGTCTTTACACCAACGTTCCCGTAAAAGATGCCCTAAAGGTTATCAAAAACAAACTTGAGGAAGACCATACTCTACAGGAGAGAACAACGCTCCCCATTAATGCCATCTTGGAACTATTAGAATGCTGCCTCAACAATTTCTACTTTCAAGAAAAGGATAGATTCTTTAACCAAGTAGACGGACTACCGATGGGCTCATCTCTCTCGCCAATAATCGCCAACATTTACATGGAATGGTTTGATTCCAAAGCAATGGAATAGGCAAAGAAGAAACCAAAAATATGGCTGAGATATTTGGATGACACCTTCATTATTTGGAATGGAACCGACGACGAACTAGGAGATTTTCTAAATCATCTCAATAGCTTAACACCAACAATCAAATTCACCATGGAGAAAGAAGAAAACAACCAATTACCGTTCCTAGATGTCAACGTGAAGAAAAATGGCAACAGCATCCAAACTTCAGTATACAGAAAACCTACGCATACAGGTCAGTATCTCAATTTTACATCAAATCACTCAAACAGTACGAAACATGGCATAGTTAAAACCCTTGTGGATAGAGCAATTACAATCTGTAACTCGGAAGAAGCACTTGAAAAAATTAGTTGACACAATATTGGAAAATCGTAAGAATCGACCTAACGCGCAAGAAGCAAACAGAGAGGAACAACCAACACTCAATATTTCGTATGTCAAAGGAGTATCTGAGAAAATAAGAAGACTAGGACAACGATATAACATCAACACCGTATTCAACTCGAGGGACACCCTAAGAAGCCACCTGACGAAGACAACGCCCACAAGCCAAAAAGATAGGAAAAACTGCGTCTACCAAATCCCCTGCGAATGCGGCCAATCTTATATAGGTGAGACATTAAGACCATTAAAAACAAGGATTAAAGAACACAGAAACAATACGTTAAAAGGAGAGACCGAGAAGTCAGGTGCAGCTAACCATGCGAATTATTATTAGAATGCTTCTAAGAATGGATTTTACTTAATTGGCGTAATAAAAGGAAACTAAACCTTTCTACCATGGCTAGAAACATTTTTTTATAGTCCTCCGTACAAATAACGGAAGCCATTCCAAAACTGCCTAATATTTAGAAATACGTTCCCTGGAAAATAGGAACCTTATCTTTGGAGTCCATTCGAAATGATTATTGTGTTTCTGAACATGTTTCTACGGTATTTATGGAGAATCTATAATGTGTTCGGCGTTCTGCCTGCCTTTTAACTGTAATCGTTTTGTTACGGAATTGATTTCGAATGAAGATTTGTTGAAATAATACTCTTATCGCTGCAGTGCTTTGCTCTAAATTATGAAATGGGTTGCCATCCATAAAAGCGGAACGTATAATAACCTTACAATGATTTCTAACGAAATATTTAGAATTATGTACTAAAGAGAACAAAGAATTCAATGAGATAGGATTCGGAAGCAAACTATAATGACTAATTAATTTTATAAGCCTGGCCTGGCCTGGATATTTTAAAGAACGTATTGGTAAAGAAGGGGCCATTCATTTTAAAAGGTTGCCGACATCAAACAGCTCAGCCAGCATCTAGCGGACCCTTACAACGTACAAAAAATGGGTTATTTTATACGAAAATAGCTTTATGGGTATTAATACAATTTTTGGTTTAAATAGGGTGTTAGTTAAGTATGTAGCCAAACTCCAAGGGGTGCTTTTGTAAGTGATTTTAAGAAGAAAAGTTTATATAAACATGGGTCCTAAAATGCATAGTTTTTACGATACAGGGTGTCAAACTTTCAAATAAAAATAAAAACCGCTTTATTGCATATCCCCGGGACAATAAAAGTAAAAAATGTAAACTACTTACCAAACTATTAAGCAATTAAAATTACACGAAAGTCCTCTTTTGAATTTTTCGCACAGATTAAAACTGTTTTCGATAAAAGAAATTAACATAAAATAATCCCATAACGTAATAATTTATTACTGCAATGTTTAATTATGTATTTAACAGAAAATAAGACGAAGCTTATAATAGTTGCTTATTATTATTATTATTATTATTATTATTATTATTATTATTATTATTATTATTATTATTATTATTATTATTATTATTATTATTATTATTATTATTATTATTATTATTATTATTATTATTATTATTATTATTATTATTATTATTATTATTATTATTATTATTATTATTATTATTATTATTATTATTATTATTATTATTATTATTATTATTATTATTATTATTATTATTATTATTATTATTATTATTATTATTATTATTATTATTATTATTATTATTATTATTATTATTATAATCTTAAATACGGTTCAAATATGATTTGAAGCATAGTAACAAAGAAAATTGTCTTGTTTACTCTTTCGTCTGAGGCTGGTGAGAAGTATTTTGATTAAAAAATTGTTGTTAAAGAAACTATGTAGCAAATCAGATTCCGAAGAATCTGACGAATTCGAACTAGGATACTATGGCGCACAAATTAGGATACCCGCGCGGGTACATTTTATCAAAGGGATACCATTACTTAACTATTAGCCCAAGTTGAGGATGCAGTTCCGGATGTACGGTTTAGTATTCGAATTCGAAGTTCTTTGTACATAATTAAATTATAAACATAGTTAGCGAATGTAGACAAACAACTTATAAAGGCTAAAGATGTTTGCGTTTAACGTCTTTTAGTTCAGTAGCGTAGACACGTGAACCGTTTCCCTGTATCTTCTCGAAGCGGGACAAAGTAGTGTCGATGTTTCAAAGTTGTGAACTTTTGTATCTATTAAAAATATAGGAGTTATATTATAAATATACCGAGTGCTTCTCAAAAGACGTTCACTCCTATAACTTTTTTATATTTATAGATATTAAAATGAAATTTTTAGATTATGCATAAAAGATGAGTCTGCATATTTTATTGGCATAATTTTCAATTTGTTAGCACATCCGGTTTAACCGGAAGTGACCTTGACTTTGGTATTTTAAATGGGACATCTGGTATATTTTTACTTATTGGGATTCAGCATAACATTCTGAGTAAAACGACACCTCACTTGTCATTTTTTGACGTGTTATAACATTTTTATGTTTATTTTTTATTTTCAATCTAAAGTGCTACAAATTAATTAAATCTGTTAATTTGTAGTCAAGTATGAAATTTAAAATTATGTCATAATAATTGACTTTCTAATTTTTACAAGCGTTTAAAAAATGAAATTTGCTAGTTCACTAGGATATATTTAAAACGAACATTTTTTTTCCAACAATTTGATACCATACCCTCCTACGTTATTTTATAATTGACACGAAAAATTTGCCTTAAGTTCCAATCGCAAATTTAAAAACGTTATGTATTATTGCCGCCCAGTTTTTTTCTAAAGCAATATAAAGGCGGCTTTAAAAAACAATGGTATGGTTTTGAAAACCAATATGGTTTTTAATTAAAATTGTAATGTCATTCGTTTATTAAACTTACATTGTAAATCAGATAAAATGGTTAGTTTTACTAGAAATAAACAAATTGATATGCTCCTAGTGACTAGAAAAATTCTTCTGAAGCCGCAAGATTGTATGTATTGTATGTTTTATAAACTAATAACATTACAACTTTTAATTAAGGCCAATTTGCTTTTCAAAACCATTTCATTGTTTTTCAAAGCCGCCTTTATATTTCTTTAGAAAAGAGAGGGCGGGTTTGTTCAATAATGCATAACGCTTTTAAATTTGCGATTGGGTCTTAAGGAAAATTTTTTCGTGTCAATTTTAAAATAGCATAGGAGTGTATGGTATCAAATTGTTGGAAAAAAAAATGCTAGTTTTAAATATATCATAGTGAACTACCATCGTTCCATTTGGAAAAATGGAGAAAACGGCAAGAAAACAAAATTTCATTTTTTAAACGCTTGTGAAACTTAGAAAGTCAATTATTATGATATAATTTTAAATTTCATATACTGCTTGACTATAAATTAACAGACTAAATTAATTTGTAGCACTCTAGATTAAAAATAAAAAATAAACATAAAAATGTTATAACACGTCAAAAAATGACAAGTGAGGTGTCATTTTACTCAGAATGTTATGCTGAATCCCAATGAGTAAAAATATACTAGATGTCCTATGTAAAATACCAAAGCCAAGGTCACCGTGACGGGAAGTGCTAACAAATTGAAAATTATGCCAATAAATGCAAACATCTCTTATGCATAATCTCAAAATTTCATTTTAATATCTATAAATATAAAAAAGTTATAGGGGTGAACGTCTTTTGAGAAACACCTGGAATGGTAAATACTAAATAGTGTATTAAGGCAATATTAAGTGGGACACTCAACCACAAAAAAAAATATTGTTAGTCTTTGTAATTGTTTTCTTTGTTCATCCTAATAAGGGACGTTTATTATTATTATTATTATTGTTATTAAATACCCTTTTGCAACAGATCATTTTTTCTTGGTATTATTACAACACAAGAAGTCTTTGTCGATAAGAATAATCATAGAACTTAAATTTTTAATGAGAAGTAACGAAAAACGAGACAGCATTGAATTTAATTAAGTTAGCTTGTTGTCAGGAAGTCATCATCAAACGTTGTACACGTATTGACGAACAAACTCCAAAACAATTTACTTTTAATAAAACAGTGGGAATTTTAGTTTTAATTTTTTGCAGGCAAGTAGACTCAAAGATCTTTATAAGTTGAACTCACCGTTTAATTTGATTTGTAAAGTATTTTTACTTGGATCGCTTACCTCGCCTCCTCAAAAATTGTTGTTGAACACGCCACTGCGTGAAGCATATCATGAGTCCTGACAGCTAATCTGTGGAGAACTTTTCCTCCTACCTATAAGTTGTTCTAACCTTAATAAAGTTCTCGTTGCATGATACATATCATACTGCGAAATACAATTTCCAAAGTCTGGAGATACTAATTACGGAATTAAAATTAAACTAGTTTGGTTTGAATATTAAATGCATCTTTGGGGCATAAATGGGAAATTTCAATAGCAATATTTAATTAAACAGATTATTAAACAACGATTTCATTCTCATATGCCGAGATCTCGTATGAACTTTATGGTTATTATGGGCGACGACAATGATATTTTGACTTTTTAAGAAATTAAATTAATCCTGTTATTGGTCTCTGTAAATAACCCCCCAATCCATCGGGATCAGTATAGCTGGTAAGCTAAAACTTGATTATTCCAGAAATATTGGTATTTTCATTACGTAATATCAAAATTAAATTTACCTCAACAGCACCAAAATAGTTTATTTATTTATTATTTATTTATTTCAAAAAATAAAATCCTAAAAACATCTGTTCATGAGGGATTCTCTACTCATAACAACATCTAAAAATACAATTGTTAAATATAACTAATCAAAGTCAAAATAATACTTAAAAGGTTAATATTCAATAAAAAAATAAAAATATTTAAATATGACGAATAAAATTATTCAATTATTATTTCTTTTAATAAAATAAGTTAACTAAAAATATCGTTTAGATATAATTTATAAATAATTTTGAAAATAATAATTAATCATAAAATAAGTGCACGTCTAAATATTTTTTAGTTTAAAATTTAGCTTTCCCTTTTTTAAGTATTTTCTTAATTATCATTTTAAAACGTTTTATATTTAAAAATTTTAATTCTTGGGGTATTTCGTTGTAAAATTTCATACCTTGATAATAAATGGAGTTTTGACCTGCCCTAGTGTGTATTAAAGGTAAATCAATATTGAAAACAGTTCACGTCTGTAATTGAACTTTATATTTGAATGTTTATTTTTTGATATAATTTGGTGAACAAAAACAATATTTTGCATTAAGTGAATATCCTTAATTGACATAATATTTAAATTTTTTTTATATAAAAGTTAAGTTGAATATTGTCCATCCAAGCAATATATATCTTTAAATGCTTTATTTTGTAAAACTTGTAGAGGGTTAAGCAAATTTTAAAAAGTTGATTCCCATATTAAAGTTAAATATTGTAAATGAGAGTGAATAATAGCAAAATAAATAGGACGAAACATATAATTTGGAGTCAAAAAACTGAGTTTTTTTAAAATCCCCACTGGTGCAACTATTTTCTGTTTATTATGTTCAATGTGTTCACTCCAATTAATAGCTTTATCAATTATCAACCCCAAAAATTTAATTTTATTTGATTGTTTTAAATGCCCGACTTTTAATTTTAAATCACTTCTGTATAAATTGAGTTTACTTCCTATACATAAAAAAAAGGATTTTTCCAAATTTAATGTTAATTTATGACTACACATCCATAATTCAATGATTTTCAATTTAGGTCTTGATAGATCCCTAGCACTGAGAGGCTTCCATGCTTACACAAGTTGATACTGTCTCATTTTTCTCAAATAGAGGTAAACAAGGAGCCTGGTTAGCTTGGGAGGAACTGTTACTTCTGCTTTTAAATAAAAATAAATAAAAGCTGTCGTAGCGAAATTTCTGATCGTATATGAATTGGAAGAATTTACTATTCTTTTGTGCGACATCAACACTGATATCACCTACATCAATATATTAAGAAAATATGGTATCTTTATCTATATTTTTTGAGAAAAACAATATTTTCGTATTTTTTGAGTTCAGTCATGTTCAATCAAGGTTATTTGAGAAAAATTACATCATTTAATACCGTGCGAGCAAAAATTATTTGCATCAAAGAGGGCTTGGTTTAGATCACAATGATATGGGGACGATATATCTAACCAAATCTAGGTTAAAATTTTGTCAAATTCATATTATGACATGATATGCCAAACTAATGAGTAATAAAATAAGTAGACAAACACAAACTAATTTTTGTTGTTTATAAAATTAACAAAGTAAGAATATAAAGAAAGAAAAAGCAAAATAATTACACAAATTGCTAAAATTGGCCATTGATCTTCCCACTTCTTGGGACAGGCGTCTTATACAATTTGTTGGCGTATTTTGCATTATTTCACGAACGTTTGCAACAAGTTCTTCTGTTTTTACAGATGGTCTTCCTGGTCCTTTTTTGTGTTGTATAGAACCTGTTTCCCTAAACACAGCCACGGTTTTTTCAAGCAATGATAAAAATCCCCAGCAATAAAAGCAACGTTAGGAAAATATTCGTGAAATCGTCCATCCGCAAACCAGGATTGTATTGCCACTCACCATTTACTCTAACCCCGTTTCCAAAATACGATTCAACCATGAATGTTTTGTGCTGTTCCGTAAAGCCCATTGTGTGAATTGTTCAAGAAATTGGAAAAATTATAGATGAATCAAATTACTTGTAACGACTATCAAAGATGACGGAATAACTGATTGATTGTTAATTCAGGTAGTTACTGACACCCAACAGGTATTAAGCTCTACGGCTAAGCATTACGTCCTTAGATGCAAAGCCCATTTTGATGCAAATAATTTTTGCTCGCACGGTAGTTTTAGTAAAAGGTTCTACTAAAATTAAATTCCCAGTACTGCATACCAAACTGCCATGTTTATTGAAATTTCTGTCAAATGTCGTTTTTATGTCATAATTTCAACCTTAACATTAAGTCAAGGTACTTACTGCATAGGGCTGAATGCCGCTAAGTGCCGTGCTAAATGGCTTGTTTGTAGCTCAAGTGACGTTTTATTTCCCGAACGACATAGACTACATGGTAAGTTATAGAGATGTCAGTATTCGTTACTTTGGAGTAATCGCTACCAATGATTACTCTGGTAATAAGTAAGCATTTAAAAAATTCGTAACGTTGATTACAATGATTATTATTTAAAATATTTTTAAAAAGAAACTATGAAACTAATAAAAGATTATGTGCAAAGTTTAAGGCTAATTAAAAAGCCTTTTATTTCAGTATTCTTGTTAATAACAATGACACACACAATGAGTAAAACGAAAGATATATCTATATCTATAACCTACCTATTATTATTTTAAATACATTAGGCACATCAAAATCTCTCTAATACAACCTGCTTTAAAAAGTCGGGGAATTACATAATTGCTTATGCCCATTTTTCCAATGAAATATGATCCCATTGTTTCATCTTTGCCCGCAACGGCTGCGCTGCCGAGTCCAGCCAAAATATTCAATGTAATCAATACTCATCATCGATTCGATGCAATTAGCAATAATACACATCGTACCGACCAATCGCGTTGAGTAGTAGACCTGAAGACCGAACCTAACTGAAGTAATCAAAGTATTCAAAGTAACGATATTGTTCTTGTATCGGTATTCGTTACTTCGGGTATTGACGAGTAACGAGTACTCAAGTAACGAATAGTTACTTTTCTGACATCTCTAGTAAGTTATAAGAACAACATTCCTGCGTTGGGGGGAATAAGAAAATGTCACACGATCCTTTACGAAACCCTTGTATAACCGCACTTGACCAAGATAATTTCTTGTGTTCACTTTCGAAATCATAAATTTCGAAACGAATAAATCACCCGTTAATCGCAAAATCAATAAACATCCTCTCAACCGGCTATAAATTCCCCCAAAACACATCTGCGAATTGTAAACAGATACAAATGCAGCAACTTAACTCGACAACTGTTGTTTGTAGTAGTTGGCACCGCAGGCGTTAAAACGGCAACTCTCCCCCTAAACGGGACTGGATTACTGTTAATTTGCTTCCCCTAATATTTGACTTAGGTAAAACCGAAAATTAGGGAAGGAAAAAGCACTCGATATAATTATATTAAAGGCATTATAATACAGACACTGGATGATTCTGTGTTTATGACAGTGCTTATTTATATTTATTGCCAAAAGAAGATACGAGGACATATACAGTGTAAATATGAATACGTCAAAGAATATCACGAAAGTGGAATACAAACGCCATGTCGATTGTGAAGTTAGCGAAGTTTAAGAAAACAAGTTTTTATGCAAAATTATTGGTAATTTTAATAATAATAATAATAAGTGCATTTAAAATTTAATAATATAATAAATATGTTTCTCCACGACCATTACTGAATGCAATAATTCCAAAATCATTTTTGATAATAGAATGTAAAAATTCTCGCTCTTGAGTTGGAATATTTATTCTGAAACACTTGCTTCTTATGCGTTTTGCGTGTATTTTCATTCCATAACAAGATACGAAATGAATATTCTGTAATTGATATAAACGACATAGGTTGCCATGAATTTCGAAACTGTCAGTGTCAGATAAAAATGGCCGCGTTGTAATAATTATTTTCAGACAAATTTTAGTGCAAGTCAAAAAATGAGTGAAAAATCGGATGAATCAGATATGGAACTGGATGGTCGTGGAGAAACTATAGTCTGCTACTCGGTTAGAATGAAAATTCGATACTCGTGGTTCCTCACGCTCGCTACGCACGCGTTCGGAATCTTCCACTCGGATCGAATTTTCATTCCATCCTCGTTACAGAATCTACTATTCTCCACGACCATTACTGAATGCAATAATTCCAAAATCATTTTTGATAATAGAATGTAAAAATTCTTGCTCTTGAGTTGGAATATTTATTCTGAAACACTTGCTTCTTATGCGTTTTGCGTGTATTTTCATTCCATAACAAGATACGAAATTAATATTCTGTAATTGATATAAACGACAAAGGTTGCCATGAATTTCAAAACTGTCAGTGTCAGATAAAAATGGCCGCGTTGTAATAATTATTTTCAGTCAAATTTTAGTGCAAGTCAAAAAATGAGTGAAAAATCGGATGAATCAGATATGGAACGGGATGGTCGTGGAGAAAATATAGTCTGCTACTCGGTTAGAATGAAAATTCGATACTCGTGATTCCTCACGCTCGCTACGCTCGCGTTCGGAGTCTTCCATTCGGATCGAATTTTCATTCCAACCGCGTTACAGAATCTACTATTATGTTGTCTTCTATAAACTTATTCTTCAATCCCCTGAAACTGAGCTTGTTAGGGGCAAATCTTATTTTTTGTTTTAGTATGTAAAATCATAAATCGTAAATATGCACTAAAAATCAGATTTTAAAGTAAAAATGTTAATTTATGGTATAAACGCAGTTTTTTTTGAAGAAATATATAACCTACCTATAATAAAATTAATAATTTATAAGTTTTAAGTAAAAAATATTACTTATATAAATTATTCAGAACAATATTAATTAATTAAAGCATTTCTAAAAATATTTTAAAATTGTCTGTTTTTCATCCATGTTTTTATTTTGACTGTAAATTTTTTTAATGAAATCAATTTTTTAATTTTTGTTGGTAAATAATCTTTTAAATAAAAACTAAATATTTGACATTTTTATGTCCTACGGACTTATTTATTTTAGGTATTATGGTTATTCAATTTTTATGACGTGTATTATGATTATGTTTTTTAAATTGTATAATGTTTTTATTTTTAAATATATACATTAAGATGTTATAAATGTAAAGTTGTCTTATGTTTAACTTTTTTGTTTCTGAATATAATTCTTTTGAAGGAAAAGATAATCTTTATTGAAAATAATTTTTAGAAACCTTTTTTGTAATATTTCCAATTTTTAACTAAAGTTCTATTTATTCCTCCCCAACCTAAAATTCCGTAATTTAAACTAACGCGTAATATATTATTTCCATATGTCTTACATTTAAAAAATTTTTGATGTTTTTAAAAATCGGTAGTAAACTTCTTAATTTTTTAATTAATTATTCTCTGTCTAAGTGAAAATTCCAATTTAATTTACTGTCAAAAATAATTCCTAAATATTTTATTTTATTAACTTTAAAAATTTAAATGTCTTTATTTATTTGAATACTATTCATATTTCGTGGTAGGTTATTTAGGTTTAAAGTAAAAGGAATATAATTTGTTTTATTAAAATTATTTGTTAACAAATGCGCTTATGCAATTAACCCCGAAAATTTGACCAAACAGACGGTTTTATTTAATATCCTTCCATTTAAATGAGCACATTTCCTCATTCGGCCTCATTTCTCAAGAAGTTTGCTTAAAACTGTAACTGCAGATTTTAAAGACAAAATTTCCTGTATTTTTTAACAATCGGAAACGGCTCTTTCCTTTCATACTAAAACAAAAAGTCCTAACCTCTCAAACGGCATTATCTTTTAATATTAAAATGGATTTTTGATGTTTCCGATTTTCCTCCATAAAACGGATATAAAGAATTTTTCCGGAGCGAAAAATTTAATAAAAGTATTTCGCAACTTGACGTGCGTGTAAAATGATGTAAGGCTAAAAGCTTTTCTTTCCTCTGTTTTTGGTGAATATTTTTTGATGAGAGTTGACTTCTGAAAAAGTAAAGGTGTTTTTTCTTCTCGAATAGGTCTGTCGGATTAAGTAATCGGTGTACAGTATGTCCGCTATCTTAAAAACAATACCATCTGGTTACTGGATGAAATTCGAAAAATATGGGTGTCAATTTTATTTGTACATAAACTAGTTTTTTGTACATCGACTAGTTGACATTCTTCTCTCAGTCATCCAATACAAAAAAGAATTAGATATCATAAAACAATAGCCCCAAATAACGGTTACCCAACAAAAATCATACACCAAATAATAAAGAAAAAACAAAGACAAAACACATCCCACTCCAATTAAGGAAAAATACTGCTCAATAAGATATACAAGCCAAAAATCGCCAAAAAACTTAAAAACCTTAATATCATTCCAAGACAAAAATCGCCAAAAAACTTAAAAACCTTAATATCATTCCTATACCAGTCAATAAAAACAACTTACACAAACACGTATCCAATGCTAAAATAGAAACTAAAAACAAACTTTTACAAAGTGGGGTCAACCAAATAGAATCCGACAACTGCGAGGCTATCTACATTGAACAAACATGTAGAAATTTTGACACCAGAAACATCAATTTTAAATAACAAAATAAAACATGTTGCATAAAGCTGATCACTGCATATTACAAAATCACTCAATCTCTAACAACATAAAACCCATATACATACAGAATAAAAGCAGAAAACTAAATCTACTAGAAACAATAGCCAGCAAAAAAGCCATAAAAAACAAATGTATTGTTGTGAATAATCAAACCGAAATATCTTCAGGTGCTTCCCTAATTCTTAATAGCACACTAATTTAGGACTAAATATGTATCTGTAATTTTACTAAATTTGGAAAACCCACAGTTGACTATTTAGTCTTCCAATCCTAATTTTAATTTTATGAAATGCTTATAAAGGGTTTTCCAATAAGAACGATATGATTTTGAAACGATATGGTAACCATGGTAATAAACTTATACCTGTCACCAGTTGTCAGTTATTGTCAGTAAACTATAACAATTTATTATGGCTAAATACGCGCTTCAAGAATGTTTGGTTATTATCCAAAAATTTTACGAAAATAGACGATCTTTTGTGAACACTTATCGCGCACTTCGCGAAAACTTTGGTGTAAATAATCGTCCTCTTTTGCTTGCCATTCGTCGCATCGTTGAGAAATTTTAAAATTATTTTACTCTTCACGATGTAAAAACACCAAGAAGACATCGAAACGCAAGAACTGTTAAGAATATTGCTGCTGTAAGAGCTAGTGTTGCAGTGGATCCAAATTTATCAATTCCTCGTCGTGCTCAAGAGTTAAGGATTAAAAAAACGACAACTTGGCGTATTTTGAAAGAAGACTTGAATTTACACCCGTATAAGATTGTTTTGACCCAAGAACTTAAGCCACTGGACCATCGTCGGCGCAGAGAATTTTCTGCTTGGAGTTTAGAACAACTTGAAAGGGATCCTAATTTTGCCAAAAAATTATCTTTTCAGATGTAGCTCATTTTTGGTTAAGTGGATACGTTAACAAGCAAAATTGCCGTTTTTGGTGTGAAAACAATCCACAACAGATTCATGAGAAGCCTTTGTATCCGCTAAAGGTAACTGTATGGTGTGGTTTATGGTATGTATGGTGGCATCATCGGACCATTTTTTTCCAAAATGAGGCAGGAGATGCAATTACAGTAAATGGTGAACGATATCGAGAGATGTTAAGAAATTTTTTGTGGCCAAATTTAGGTGCACTTGATTTGGAGGATATGTGGTTCCAACAAGACGGTGCCACATGTCACACTGCTCATGAAACTATCGATATACTGCAAGAAAAGTTTGACGAAAGGATAATTTCAAGGAATGCTACTGTTCAGTGGCCTCCAAGAAGCTGTGATTTAACTCCTTTAGATTACTTCTTGTGGGGCAATTTGACATCTAAGGTTTATGAAAACAGACCACAAACACTTGATGCATTAAGGTTGGACATTGAACCCTGTATTCGTCAGATCACGTCCGATTTATTGCATAAAGTCATCGAAAATTGGGTTCGTCGAATTCGCTCGTGTACACGAAGTCGCGGAGGACATTTATTAAACTATGTGTTATTCAAAACATAAATGTTATCGACTATACTTTAAGATAATATAAAACGTTTTGTTGTATCTGAAATGATTTTAATTTTATTTCATTTTGAAATCATATCGTTCTTATTGGAAAACCCTTAAGTTACCATAATATGATATAAATACCTTTGTAATGTCACGTAGAATTTAGTATATTCTTGTACTCCTTTGACAATGGCCCGCAAGTGCCGAAACACGTGTCAGGAAACTGATTAAATTTGTGAAACATAACAAGTAGTTATTATTTTTTCTTCCTGTGCAATTGAACAACAGTTTCACCAAGCATATAGCCCAACACAAACTAATTATAAATTTTATTTGCTTTAATACAGTTTACCTTTCACCCATCCCTCGTCGACATATAGCGACTTCTACAAGAATTTTTTACAAAGAAATGAAGTTTTCTTAGTGTCTGTATTAAATGATTTTCGGGCCTTTCCAAAAACGAAAAAAATGGTCTGTCATTTTAGAAGTACATGATAGGCAACTAAATAACATAATAATGAAAATGACCGATTACACCAACTTCAATACAAAATCAATAAAATAATCGATCTGAGTGGCAATTTCAGAGAAAATCGCCACTACAAACAAAGCTACTGAAAATCAAATATAGCCAATGGAGTCAGCGTGACAGATAGAAAATTGGTTAAAATCCGCTTTCCGAATCAATTGATTTGCCGGAAGCCCAGTTAGAAATTCAGAAGTTGATAGTGTCGGTCATTAATGCACATGGATGATTGTGTCATTTATTACGTAGTAGTTTATCTAGTTACAATTTCCGCATTTTAATAACTTTATACCTTTTTTCAATTTCAACTATTAATAATTGTAAAATTAAAGCCGTTTTAAATGTGCGCCACATTGGGACCGCTACGGGAAATGTGGCAGTATTTTTGGCCAATTGTCCATTGGTAAGTTTTACGTAACTATAGTCCATATCATGACGTTATAATTTGACATCATTCTACCAAACATTTTAAAAGAATTTAATTTCTTAACATTTAATGCCACGATACTTTATTAAATTAATTTTCTAACGTAAAAACTACACACTAAATAAATTTTATCTTTTAACTCGGCAAAAATCTCAACAAAAACACAAGATTTCCGTGAGATAGCACCATAAATTTTTCCAAGTATCTTATTCTGCGTTTTTGCTGCAAGACTAACGATTAAGCCGGGGTTAGTCCTGAAATATATGGCTGTTTCTCAGCTTGAGACATAAATCCAAATCATTCTTGGGGATAAATACTTACGAGCTTATTTGGCTTTAATCCGACTATAAATCTAATTGACCTTTTTTTGGTCGCTGAGCCAGGCTCACTTTCTATCATACCATCTTCAGTTGGTAGCGCAAGTTCGAAAATCAACGGTAAACTTGAATGAAAGGATTAAGATAGAACCGAATGCAAGTACCTACATTACTATAATTATTACAAAAAATTGTTCTTAGAAGATTTTGAATTTTTTTACTCAAAAGAAAAATCAAGACATCTTAATACAAACCTTTCGACGTCTTATCACATTATAAGTGCAATAGTATTCGTACAGTTTACAGGAAACCGGATTCCTGTAAAAAACAATGGCATTACTGATAAGGGGGATTTTTGTTTCTTTTTCTTCTTGATTCCTTCAGTCGATTGTCCTAGTTATATTTTTTTTAATTCTGCAAGCTTATGATATGCTCATTTATTTTAATAATAAATTTAATAAAAAAAATTCGCAACAGCCTAAATTAATCTTTTTTTTCCTCCATCTTATAAATCTAAAAACACCCTTTCTTACGTTGTATAGTCATAAAATGAGAATTGCACCCCTGAGAGAAATACCCCGGGATTCTCGAAAATTATACTCGAGTTTGTTGCCTTTTTATTTTTTATTTTTGTTGAAACATACATAAAGTTTAATCAGAAATCTTTTTTAGCTTCTTTTATGACTCTCTAAGAAAATAATAGACATAAAAATATGACGAGATCACATACGTGTTTTACGTTCTGTTAAACGTTTATTAAAGCTTAATTTATCAATTGATCGAATTAATATTTGACGATAATATATCTTTCCCTTAAAAGCAAGCTACACACTTAAAAAAAAATTATTTCATTTTAAATCAAAATTAACTCAGTACTATATAAATCCAGGTTTATATTTTGTTGTAAGAAAAGAGTATGTTGCTGATGGATTGTCAAAAAAAAAAAGAAACTTTACCCTATAGAGTATTTTTATTGTCAAAATCCTTTTATTAAGGTGTAAGTGGGTACTTTTCAAAACACTGACGTCAAAGGCAATACATAAAAATACCAATTTAAGACAAAGACTCAGAACTCTTTCTGCAATAGCAGAACTCTCCTTTAGTGTTTAACAACCACCCGCTTGCTTATCTCACACACACAAAGAAATGAACCGGCACCATGCGAACGCCACGTAACGTTCAAAGTCAACAACTGACTGCCACCTGCTGACCTGTCACAGGAAGATTATGGGGTGGTACTTCTTACTGATTAAATTGTCGCGTGTTACGCATGGGTCAGCAGCTTTCAAGGCATTTTAAAATTCCTCAAATCAAACATGATTTAAAAGGTTGGCATATTTTATACAATTGATCAATATTTAGTATGTATAGCAATTTAAAGTAATCCAATATTATTATTATATTCAAATAACAGTCCAAATCATACGAATTTATTAAAATTTAATTTAAAAAATATAATCAAATAAATTAAAATATATGTCACTTGCCAATTGATTTATTTTACTGTGTATGTGCGTATTTATAAATTGATTAAAACCAGTACAGAGTTGTGTTCACAATCAATCCCGTCAGACACTGAGGCAATGGTCCCTCACAGTTGGCATTAAATCACATGCCTTAGGAATTACGTTCAAAGTGCAAGTATGTTTCAAATACCAGAACATGGGTTCGTATTCTTTAAAATTTCGATTTATTGCCAAGTTTAATATCACATTGCCCCAGTGTTCGTCGTTTAGACTGGTACTAATAATTGCTTCATCTGATTCACATATTACGGTTATGTGCACCACAATTGTTTATTGTTTGATTCACACCTTTTCATGTTTGTCACAATTGTTGATTATATGACCAACATATTTTTTATGTTCGTCACCATTTTTCATCATATGATTCACATTTATTAATAGAGTCGTTAAATATTTTTTACTGTTTCTACCTAATTAAAATTAGTTTTAAAAAGATAATATATGGATAGTAAAACATTTTCCCTAAATATGAATAAGTTTTTTGTAATTTTCGGTGTTCAAACTTTATACTTAAAATGCAATTACCGCTTACGTGCAGTATTTTACGGGAGCAAAAAGCTGCGAACTAGTGCAGTATTTCTCCGTCACTTCTGACACCTTTAAAGTTTCTTAGAAACTTAGTTTTTTCTTTGTGGCGACGATACAAATGGTTTAATTATCAACAGAATGGTAGTTTGGTTAAGGATGGTTTTAATTTTATTTAATTTATGAATGCCTTAGTTAAATAATGTTATCACTTAAGTACAGGATTGTGATATAGAAGCGGATCAGTTTTATGTAGAATACCGCCTAGGTAATCAAGAATCGCTCGGACCCGTCAAATTTTTTTATACTATTGTATACGCCTCAACCTCTTCAAAGGGAATTAAATGGGATCAGGGTCGGCTTGAAAATGTACCTACACCACATGATTTATTTTTATAATTTAAAATAAATAGATAGGTATTTTTAGTTTTAGGTAGGTACCTATAATAAATGTAAAATAATGATAACAATTAATGATAATTGAAAATAAGATAATTTCAAAGTATAACTATTAGGATAACAAGTACAATAAAAATTAATTAAATTCTAAAAAACTATTGATAATTTATTCAAAATTTAACTCTGTATTACTATCACTATCTTCATCTAAGCCTAAACTTATAATTAAGGGTTGAACATTTGTAATCATACAATTGTAAGAATTTTCCACCTTAAGTACATGCTGTACACAGTTTTTCCAGCTGTCTGCAGAAATTTTTCTTACTTCGTTTTTAATTAATTCTACTACAGATGCATTTAATGTAGGAGAAATATTATTTCTCCTAATATTGGATTTTAATTGGTGCCATATTAGCTCAATAGGATTGAATATACAATAGTATGGAGGAAGACGCAACACTGTATGTCAGTTTTCTGCTGCAAGTTTGTCACACTCGTATTCCTTATTTATTTTAAAAGCTTTTAATACTTCTAGCAGTTCTCGTTTTTTGTAAGTTTCTTCAAAATATAAATCATTTTCAATCATAAAATTTTGAATTTCTGCTTTTGTATTATTAGAACGGCTTACATGTCCCTATCTTCAATTTTTATTATATTCCCAAAAAAATCAACTTCCGGTTAAACCGGATGTAACTCGAAAGCAGGAAATATAGTTGTTCCGGTTTAACTGGAAGTTGATTTTTTTGGGAAGATAATAAAAATTGAATATAGGGACATGTAAGCCGTTTTGCTCTAAGACGTACTGTTAGAAAGTTATAAGCTGTCAAAGTTCAAAAATGTCACTTTTCGAGAGTCAATATCTCGGAAACTATGAAGTATAGACTAATAATGCATTTAATAAAAAATAATTATAATTTTATGTGGAATTTAAAAATGTAAAAATATACTGGGTGTTATATTTAAAAATATAAAATTCGTTCGAATTCCAGACAAACTAAAAAGCTGGCAACAACGCCAATATCGTCATTCGGTGCGTTAGATCCTCTTACACAACTGTACCAAATTTGGTTTAAATCGGCCAGTAAATTGTGATGTTATTAAGCCGTTTCCAGACTTTATACACACACTGTATAAATTAGGCATAGGTATAAATTGAATTTGTACCTGGTCCGGCTCTGCTCGCAAAGGTTTTAAAATTTGGGATTTCATTATTTATTTTATGGTCAAAGGAATAATGAGGGTTTACTGCAGTCTAAAGATCAACGGTATAATTCTACAAATACTATATACACGTATACGGACATCAAGTACAACACGAAATCAATACCAAAAACTCCCCCCATTCCTATAAACGTTGGCAAATTGAAAGTAATTGATTTACCTTTGACGTTTGCAAGCGTTGCTCTCCGCAAAGCTCTGTGACAGATTCGATTCGACAGCACAACTTGTGGAACTAGTGTGTTAACTTCATTTGCCATGTCAGTGCTTCCCTGATCCGTCGGGGGGATCGTTATTGGCTTATTTTTTTGCTGTAGTATTTTTTTATGGTAATAGGTCAACTGAAGACCGCTGGTTTATTTACATGACTGCATGATCGTAAACAAAATGGCCGCGAGAGAAATATGCTTGTTTATAATTACTAGTCAACAAACTAATGTTATAATGACTAGAGCTGGGCGATATTGAAATTCCAATTTCGAATATCGATATTTAAAAAAATATATCGATATAGTCCATATATCGATTTTATCGATATATCGATATTTAATAAATATCGTTATTATGGATATATTGATAATATACAGGGTGTTCCTTAATGACGTGCTAATATTTTAGGGTGTGATTCCTCAAGTCATTTTATGAAGAAAAGTTCATATAAACATATGTCGTAAACGGCTTAAATTTTTTGCTACAGGGTGTTGAATTTTTTCTTTTTTAATGAGTTTTTTGTAATATCTGCGAAAGTACTTTAGATAATATTTTCAATTTTGGCATGTGCTAATAGGACATTAAACCACATGTTTTATTTATAAAAGTTATTTTTTTGTCCCTCCAGTGGCGTCCCTGCAAACATGTCGTCTGATCTTTTTTAGAAAAAAAGTGGTACGCCACTGACATTTTTACATCTGGATATTGTTTCTGATTAGCCTAATCAATTCTACATAAAAATGGTCTCTTGCGTTTCTCTCCTCAGGCATACTGTTCTTAAATAAAATAATTAAATTAAATTAGCTTCATTTTGCAGTATTGACAAATAAATTTGGATCACATAAATCTAGTTATCCTGGAACGGTGACGTTCTTTACGCCTTAACGGCAGTCTTATCTGCATTTCCCCCAAGAAGAACTACCTGTGTTACTTGAAGATGTACCATATGCGCTAAGGAATCAAATGTGGTTACTTGCATGATGGAGCTCCTGCTCATTTCAATGTCGTTCGCGACCATTTAGATGCGGTTTATCCGAATCGTTGGATGGGTAGCGGAGGAGCTCAACAATGGCCAGCAAGATCCCCTGATCTCAATAGTTTGGATTTTTTCTTGTGGGTCATCTTAAAACTCTAGTGTATAAAACTCCCATTAACACTTTAGAAAATTTAAGAGAGCGAATAATTGCTTTTTGTGAAACAATACGGAATTCGCCTGGAATATCTGAACGAGTGCTCTATTCGATGCAAAGACGGGCGAAAGCATGCCTATCAAGTAAAGGTGGTCATTTCCAACAATTTTTATAAAACAAAATTTTTCATTATCATTGTTATTAATAATAATATTAATAAATAGTTGAGCTAATTTAATTTAATTATTTTAATTAAGAACGGTGTGCCTAAGGAGAAAAACTAAGGAGACCATTTTTATATAGAATTGACCGGGCTAATCAGAAATAATATCCACATGGAAAAATGTCAGTGGTGTACTACTTTTTTTCTAAGAAATATCAGAGGACATGTTTGCAGGGACGCCACTGGTTGGACAAAAATATAACTTGTATAACTAAAACATGTGGATTTATGTCCTATTAGCACATGCTAAAATTAAAAATATTATCTAAAGTACTTTCGGAGATATTACAAAGAACGCATTAAAAAAGAAAAAATTCAATATCCTGTAGCAAAAAATTTAAGCCGTTTAGGACATATGTTTATATGAACTTTTCTTCATAAAATGACTTGAGGAATCACACCCTAAAATATTAGCACGTCATTAAGGAACACCCTGTATATTATCAATAAAACATAAAAATATTATATTATATTATATTATAAATGTATCAATATTTTCTTATGTGTCCTGTAGAACTCCGTACCTTCATTTCAAGGGAAGACACTTTTTATTATGAAAACATGATGAAAAAAGATTGAATTAAATATTGGTCCTTAAATGTTTTATAAGGACGATATTGAAATTCCAATCGAATATCGATAATATCGATAAATAATGATGATATAGATAAATATCGATAAAGATCGATAATATCGATATATCGAATTTTTGCCCAGCTCTAATATTGACCACATCAGAGGATCGCCTGACACACCAGTATATAAATACATCGTTCGGCATGCATAATTTTTTTGACCCCCTTGATGTTGAGCTGCTGGGGAAGCGGGAAAGTGTTATAAGAAAGATTGTTAAAACAGAAAATTATGTTATAAAAATAGGAAAAATCGTATTTAAAACTGCCGTCTGATACACACAGACAAAATACTAAGCTGTTTGGTTCTAGCCGGCTAGACAAATAAGAGCACGTGAAAATCCGCCAATCGCAGCGTAATTGAGGTTATGGCCGAGGCACAAAATTTTTTAGCCAGTAAGAGAGGAGATATATTTATTGATAATAACAATAATGAAAAGAGACTTACCTCTGCAGGAAAGGCGTATCCGTTAATGCTGTGCTCACTTCCAAACTGATCGTGAAGCCCATAATGGATATGTATTTCTTGGAACTGATATCGATACGATAACGGACCCCCCGTTACATTTATATGACTATGCGTGTCATTAAATACCGTAAATATAACGCTGTGGCCTGTGTTCATTATCGTACCGCTAACCTAAAAAAGAGAAATTATTCAATAAAATGTTTAAAGCACAATTACCAAAAAGGTATCGATTGTCCTTCTTATGTATCAATAATTATTCCTTACTACTTATAAAGTCGGTATTTACTCTAAACAAGCCCTAACTAGCTTGTAGAAAGGTAAGATCGAATTGTCTGATTAAAAAAGTACACAAAAGCACCCATATAACATAATTTTTATTATATTTTTTGTTTTGTTTTTGGAATAGCGTTTAATTTTAGATTAGTAAAGTATCTCGTCTATAATGTAAAGTTAATGTTTAAATAATGATAGTTTTTTGAGGTGTTATTTCCACGTAAGCCTCGAATGTAAAATTACAGTATTTTAAACAAATATCGAGTTTGTCCTTACATTTGATTATATACGTATAAATGACATTAGAGTGAAAAATGATACCTAAAAATATCCAGCCAAATCCCATCGTCGTAATTATTGTCTTTGAAAATAGTTTGTTGTTGATTTCTACGTTGAGGTGTGGCAAAACATGTATAGCGTTAAAGTAATAATAATAAACACCGTTATACTGTGACCGGCTCAAAGTTGGCCAAATATAGGGAAACATTTTATTGACGGAATATTAAAAAAACTTTTTATATCTACTATCTATGCATATTAATTTTGACACGTGACCATGAAAATTGGTATCAGATGACGAGATATCGAAAAACTTATTTGACACATATACTTAGATTTTAGGGTTGTACTTATTCTCAAAGTTTGATATGAAAATTCGAAAAACAAATTTTTAAACATTTTTTGAAAAATATCCAATATAACTATCATAATTTTTCCATGAATTTCATGAAAATGTGTTAATTATCAAAAACCAATGTATCTACTAAACTATTAGTTAAGAATTCTTTTTATTTCTTAAAGTTGTTATTTGTTAATTTTAAAATTTAGCTTTTTACCCTGTACTTACATGAATGTGGTAATAGTAGTAGTAACAAGATTTATTTAGCAATGTGCTACAATCTAACAAGTTTTATAAAATATTTAAAATAATTTAACAATATCATCTATAAAGTATTAAAAAAAAATATCAGTCACTAATTTGTTTTTTAAATAAATAATTTATTAATGATATGATTTTTTAAAAATTTTCAAAGAACTTTGTGATTTGATGGAATTACTTATTCAAGTTGTTATATATATTCACTTAATCCTTTATGGAAAACCGATTTATATGTTAAACGTTTTGATACCCTACTTAGACAAAAATCTTTGTTATACCCGGTTGAATAGTTATGATTTTCAAAATTTTGAGTAAAAAAAAGGACATATTAAATTTTTAACATTTAACCACTGAAGTTTCTCTAACATTAAATTTATTTTCGTATATTTATACACATTTAAAATTATACGCATCGCCCTATTTTGCAAAACTTGAGTCTATTATTAAAGACCCCATCATTTGCTGTGTATAAAATAGTTGAACAATATAAAAAAATAGGCAAAATTATAGTGTTAGAAATTGTTTTTCGTGAAAATAGACTTAAATTTTGACTAATTATTTTTTTAATTATCAATTTTTTTTCCAATTTTAGATACAAGATTTTCAAAATGTAATTCAAATTTTATTAGAATCCAAGATTACTCCTTAATTAATTAAATTAATTTACCTTTTATAGAAATACTGGTAAAAAATTAGAAAAATGTCCTTTATAATAACCATACCATTCCAAAAATAACTATAAATAGTCGATATGGTTGTCAAATACAAAGGTTGACCTCACTTAATTACATGGTAAAAAGCTAAGTTAAAATAAAAAAAAATTTAAAAACTTTACGAAACGCCAAAAATCTGTAACTATTAACTTGGTTTTCGATCATTTAACACATTTCCATTAAATTTATGGGAATATTGAAGTAATATTGGATATTTTTTCCAAAAAATTGTTTTTCGAATTTTTGCATTTTCCTGCCAAACGAGTCACGTGAAAAATATCAAAACAAATTTGTAAGTCACCCATTAGCTAGCCCTAGAGCTTCCAATTACCAGTAAAGTGCTTTTTAAAGTATTTTGCTCATTTCCGTCAAAATTGGAATCGCAAATTTTTAAATAATAAAATAAAGCCTTGAAAATCTGTATAAATATTTATACGACATTTTGTCTTGTAAAGAAAATTTTAATCTTTGACATCAGATATTTCAGAAACGAAGCATTATCGAACCGATATTTTCCGGAATTTTACATCGAACTTTTTCTATTCATTTTTTTTTTGAAGATGTAGTCCATGCTTAAAGTGGAGTTAAAGTATGGGGAAGAAAGAAAACACTAAAAGTCTTCCTCCACAAAATTTAATAGAATAAAAAATTATTCAAAGGTATCTTTATGTTTCGATCGTAGAAACTTTCATTATCAGGAGACAGAAAAATTTATTTTATGCTGATAATGTTAGCAAAAGAGATAATTAGAACCCTAATGGAGCTTTTATGGACTTAAAAAGTGCAGGAGAAACATGATATAAAGAAAATTGATAATGGTTAAACCATACCGAGTATTTGAAAAAGTGGGGAAGAAGAAAAACCCTTTCTGAGAAGGTGTCGAAGATTATTTAAATTTTAAAAAACTTATCAAACATATGTCTGTAAGACATTATGAGGATAAAATTGCAATAAGATTACTTGATACTACAATTTTATCATCATAATATCTTACAGAAATATCGTCACCTTAGAGTTATACTGTTGTATGTCGCATTTTTTCTGAAATTTACTTTTTGGTGTTAATAAGTTGTAAGTACCTCAAACTTGCCTTCCAGAGAATTACAATGTTGTATGTTACACCATATGTCATTGGCAACCATAAATACATTGTTGTATTAACGTGAATTGCGATTTTTAGAGTCTCATAGTTGTATATGTGTCACATACACCTTTGTAATTTTATATTTTATTCTTATGGTCACAAATAATACACATACAACTTTGTTTTTATTTGGTTGGGTCGTTGAGTTAGTGTGCTAGTGAGTGGATTCCTGAGGTGGATAAGGCATATATGGCTATACTTCCCAAAAATGATTATGCCTAACATATTTATTTCTCTAGTTCTGGATTATATTCTTATTTGTAGTTATTTTGTTTTTTTGTAACGTTACAGAGTTGTATGTTTTCATAATTAATAAAAAAATAGAGTTACATAATTGTATGTGTTTTTTCTAGTGCCCAAAATATAGAAAAAACAATGTATATGTGTATATTTTTTTTTTAAAAAACCGTAATAATTATAATGAAACTAACTAAGTACAAATTTTCTTAAGTGTAGGTCTGTCCATAGCACTGTAACAAAAAGCCAATTTTTCATAACGCTTTTTCTCAAAACTTGGTTTACTGCACATACCACAGTATAACTCTAAGGTGACGATATGTTTAATAAGTTTTTTAAAATTTAAATAATCTTCGACACCTTTTTAGAAAGGTTTTTTTCTTCCTCCCCACTTTTTCAAATACTCAGTATGGTTTAACCATTATCAATTTTCTTCATATCATGTTTCTTCCAAACTTTATTTTTTTAAGTCCATAAAAGCTCCATTAAGGTTCTAATTTTCTCTTTTGCTAACACCATCAGCATAAAATAAATTTTTCTGTCTCCTGATGATGAACGTTTCTACGTTCGAAACATGTAGAGACCTTGGAATAATTTTTTATTCAATTAAATTTTGTGGAGGAAGACTTTTAGTTTTTTCTTTCTTTTCCATTTTCTATTCACCTTCTTTTACATCCTAGACTGCATAGAAAAACACTCTGTATAAGCTGAAAAGTATAATAACTTTAACAAAACCCTCTGTAAGCTTCTTAGCGGGCCTTATGAAACTTCCGGCGCTACAGAGTCCAGAGTAGCATAGATTTAGTCGCCCTACCAGCGATTATAAAGAACATTAGCTTAAAACTTTAAGTGGTCAACCCTCAAGTTGTTTGTCTTTGGACAATCGATTTTTGAATTAAGTAGAATAACATTTTAAGACTGTAAGTGCACTCTGGTTTGCTTTATTACATTCATGTTGTAATGATAATAAACTTTGCTTACAATACTCCACTGGTAACAAACAATTTCGTAAGAAAGTGAAGCGTTGTCGACCACCAACAAATAATAGTATATTGCATCTTTAGTTTTGGTTAATACGATACACTGAGAAAAAAGCCTTCTATTCCTTATAAGAATTCACATACTCTTTATACAACTGTTTAATACTATAGTGACAGCAATGCGTTTTCCTACTGTAAGACAACGAAAATTGCTATACCGTTGTATAATAGTGGTAATATCACCGTAATTAAGCCAATAGAAAATAGGAGTTAATGCTACCATAGAATGGTTTATAGCCATTATTGCTCTGAATACTCACAGTAATTATCAAGTTCTATTGGGGGTGTAATCTGGTTTTATATACTGTATTAGTTCCGACTGGCAGTAATGAAACTTGACATTAATCATAATAATATTTGCTTGCTACGGTTAATAAACCATATACGTACCAGTAAAAATCAGTACTGTAGTTCTCAAAAATTTAAATAGCTTCTAGTGTTGTATTGTTCTTGCATGTCGTTTAACATTTCAAATGATTATCTCTTATGCAACATGCAGGGCCGATCCTAGCAGGTGTGCAGCGCGTGCACCGCACGCGGGCGGCCAAAACAAGGGGCGGCCGTAAACCGCAGATAGTTCTGTCAATCAAGCAAAACTTTTTACGAATTTCTCGAAATAAAAATAAAGTGACATTTATCAAACTATAAAAGATAACTTTAAATTAACGTCAAAGAAGAAAACAATATTTTTGTGAATTATTTCAAATGTATTTATTTATTAAAGATTTTCAATCAAACGGCCGCGGTCGGCCGACGGCACGCGGCTCGCAAATCAGAAAGCTCAGAAAAAAAGTTCGTTTATTTAATTACGAGGGCAGTGATGAACCAGTTTTAAATCCCTTCCTGTAATTCAAGATTGCTTTCTATTTTGCAGTTCTTGATTACGCGATCTCTTCGATAAATGAAAGATTTACCTTATTATCTGAGTGCTATTCAATATTCTGCTTTCTGTATGAGTTTCACACCATTTCTAATGATGACCTCATGAAAGCCTGCATGGACGTAGATATTAAGTTACAGGTACAGGAGGAAGGAACTATTGTGAAAGATATAGACGGTATACAACTCTTTAATGAAATAACTTCATTTAAAGATATTTTTCCAGGTAAAAAACAGACAATTAAGATATTAGAAATTTTAGTCAAAAGTGATCTCATTCCCTGTTTTCCAAATTTTGCTCTAGCAATAAGGATTTTTTAACCCTGTTTCTATGGCTTCAGGTGAAAGAAGTTTCAGTAAGTTAAAAATTATTAAAAATTACTTGAGAAATAATATGACACAAGAAAGACTTTCAGATTCGGCCATCATCTCTATTAAATCCGAAATCTCTAAAAAAATTGATCTCACCGCAATTATTGACAAATTTGCTTCTCAGAAAGCCAGAAAAATTATTTTATAGTTAATTATTGGGTAGTCTTCGAGGAAGGACTGATTTATATACTTTTCGTTTCGCGAGATTTATGCTTTAGTACTTTTTGTTATTTTATATTTTCTGGTAAATACTGTTGTTTTACATTTCTAATTATAAAATGTCTATTTTTGTTTCAAAAGTAATATTTTTGTGGGTTTATTATTTTGTTAAAGTAAAAAGAAAAAAAGGTGTCGCTAATATAACATATTAGCTGGCCCAAAAATAAAGTCTTTCCCGAAAAATTTTATTTGTAGTTTACATTTTTATTAATTTTTAACTTTTTACTCTTATGTACATGTAGATGAGTTTAAAACGGCAACGTTAAGTATTACTCAAAATAGGAAAATTTCTTTAGAGGGGCGGCATAATAGGTCTTTGCACGCGGGCGGCCGACACCCTAGGATCGGCCCTGGCAACATGGTTTACTGAGATGGTAAAATTCGTCCATAGATTATAAAGTCCAATACTAATGATGGGTTCTGCGAAATAAGAATCTTCTATTGCTTTATCTGACATGCAAAGTTTAAAAAAACTTAAATACAAAGTAAAAATAAATTAATTGAAACAGGTATTAGTACGATCAATAGAATCCAAATTCAGACAGGACAGCTAGAAGACTCCGAACAACGATGTGACCTGCGCAACAAATACGTTCAAACTAATACTACGGGGCGCGGCGATTGCCGATCGCTACGAACCACCGTCAACGTCTTGTGGATTATAGGTTTTAACGGATACAATTCGTTTTTGGGGACGTTGTTCTGCTTTCTTAATTGTAAAGAAAGTGCTTTACTGGGAAGAAAAGACGTCGTATTGAGAAGATACAATTTATTTCTTAATACAATTGCTGTACCTATTAAAAGTAGTTCATTATTCAACAAGACTGTGCTGCTAATAAAACTGATCACTCCCAATCAAAACACTGTTTTAGCAAATCTGGAATTGACATAACACTGAAGCGGGTTTAATACACTAGGGATTTATTTAATATGGTTTAACAAAAAATAGGCTAACAATACAAACCATGTCTTAGCAAACCTGTTGTATCAGATCATTTCCTCAGTGTATTAACCTAACCTTACTTTGACAGCATTAGGCATAACTAAAATGTTTCCTTAAGGCTCTACAATGCGCAAAATTATAGGATGATTAACACTGTTTCGCTACTGCAGGATTCTGGAAAGCCTATTTGAAATGACTGTCGGGACGAATCATATTTTGGTAAAGGAATGTTTCTATTTCTAAGGTATAGAGCCCTTTTTGCAAAAAAATAAGAAAATATATGAAAAAATGCTCACTGAAAGTACGTATTTTTAGGCATTTTCCAGGGTTAATACCGTCGAGAATAATTTTTTTTTCAAAAAAATCGCTCTATACCTTAGAGCTTCCATGTCTTATGTTTACTATTCCAAAAATTGAGACATAAATATCTCGTAATAAGCCCGTTATCCTGCAGCGCGCGAAACGTGTTTCAGGTAAATTTTGTTAAAATGCGTTAGAAGTTGCCTATCTAAAGCTTTATTTATTTCCTGCCGACGTGATACTAGATAAAATCATGATACACTGAGAAAAATGTTACATAGGTTAAATAATTTGGAGATGATTTCGTGCTAATTGTAATTTTCTTTTGTATTGTCTACCAATAACAGAATATAGGAGCGTTAATTTTAGAGAGGTAGTAAAGGGAGGAGGTGATTCGTTTAGCCTCCACTAAAGGCGTACCTATTAATTTTGGGTAAGCATACATCTTTCGGCTTAGACCGGAACGGTTTATAATGTGACACATGACCAAAAGTTACAAAGCGCGTTCGCCAAATTTTCAACAAATGATGTTTTAACTTTTAAAATTTTATTTTTAATGTTTGGTAAAGGATAAAAATTAAACTAAATGCAGCCGATTTGTTTGTGTATTGAAATCAAAAATGGGCTATCGGATTTTAAATTTTTTATGTTGCGTTCTTCCTCGAAGTGAGTGAAGTCTCTTGATAGTAAAACAAATATAAAATAAGTTAAATAGCTGATCGCAACTCAGACATCGGGACAAAGCCATTGAAACTGGTTATATGTCCCGGTAAACCGGGACGTATGGAAACCCTATATTAATTGTTATATCTAAAAACAAAGTTTCATGTGCCTTGGTAAAGGTTAACAGGTGCAATAAAATTAAGCTATTTATGAACTTTCTTAGTTGGTACGGGAGCGTAAAAAGAAAACGAACTGTTGGGGCGATGACACACACGGCGTTTTTGTAGCGGTTTCTGCCGAAGCGGCGGCCGACGCTGCTGCAGCAGTGACAAGACACACGTTATGGGTTCGGCGCGGTTTCTGTCAAGGCGGCGGCCTTAGAAAGACAAATCTAGGTTAATTTATTAATTAAATAAAATAATTTGCTTTGTGTGTGTTTTGCGTCAATTATCAACACATGTGCCGATTCGGCTGCGCGTTCCATGGTTTAACGACTGAATAGTACATTTAAGGCACAAATCCGGCGTCGGTCATATTTATCTGGCATTTTTATTCACTCTCAGCGCTGCAATTTTTGATGTAGCGAGATTCCTGTGTAATGACAAGGCGGCTAAAAAACTATACTAAACATCAATTGTAGTAATGGGAGTACTCAAGTACAAGAAATGAAGTGAAGTTCGATTCCCAAAAAAATCGATGGGATTCGAATACCGCTCGGAATCGATTATAATGATAATCAGTAATTCTCTGGAATGGATTTTTTTTATTACAAATACTTTTTTCGAGTAGGAGATCTTTATGTGTGGCGACCTTCTTTTAGATTCTTTAAGAAACCATTTTTAGTATTGAAAATACTACTGGTCGCGTATATACGGGTCCATTTCATGAAAAATTAACGATATCAGCAAGCGTCACGCTAGAGATTAGTCGACCGCGTCGGCTTGGCGGTGTGGGTAGGTCAAGGTTGTACGGGAATAGAATTAAAAAAAGTGTAAAAAAACTAAACCCTGAATGTCTCTGAAACAACGCGATATAGCGCGGCGGTGTTGGCGTATTACACAGAAAGTCAGGGGTAAAGATTTTAAAAAAGCAGAAAAAACTGAAAAGTGAATATTTCTGGAACTAAGAATATTAGCGTGGCGGTCTTGAAATATTACAAAGGAAGTTGGGGGTAAAGAAATAATAAAAAGTAAAAAAAAACTAAAAAGTGAATAACTCTGAAGCAAAGCGAAATAGCGCGGCGGTCTTGACGTATTACAAATAAAGTCGGGGGCGAAGATTGCAAAAAAGCTGGAAAAATTCAAAAATGCATATCTCTGGAACTAAGAATAATAGCGCGGCGATCTTGAAATATTACAAAGGAAGTTGGGGGTAAAGAATTGAAAAAATTGGAAAAAAATTAAACAGTGAATGTCGCTGAAACAAAGCGAAATAGCGCGGCGGTCTTGGCGTATTACACAGAAAGTCGGGGGAGAATATTTAAAAAAAAAACGAAAAAAACTCACCAGTGAATATACTGTATGTGGTAGGTATTTTTAATATGCCTATGATACTTGCGTAAGATGCAAGATCTATGGATTTTTTTTTTCAAGAAATGGAAGATGTCTATACGGCATTGACGACCATCTTTTTAAACGTTCTGGCCCCTTGCAAGCTGATAATCACTACTCAATAAAGTAATCAATTCTTAAAAGTACGTAATTTTAAACTATCCGATTCATGAGAATATCCGACTCTGCCCACCACTAATAAATTGGACAGTATGTCATGTAGAGTATAAAAAGACATTGCGTTGGTAGGCATGGCCGTTCACAGGGAGGGGGACAGTGTCTATATTTTTTACAGCCAGGTTTTAATAGGAGAAGTTTTACGGTTTTTTAGCTGCCCCCTTCTGAAATGTAGCAGTCAGGTGGTGTTATTAGGTTGAATACCCTAAATAAGGCACATATAAATATTTTAGTAAATTTTTATTAAAAATATGATTTAACAATGACAGTCTATTAGGTAGCAGAAATAAATGAAAATTGTCTTTAATTTTTCTCTTGTTTGAGTATTGTGGATTTATTAGTTCGGGAAGAAGGCAACTGAAAAAAAAAATTAACTGCTCTTCCATTTTTCTTTGCCAAAACCGGTCATCTCTGTATATGAAACAAAATTATTACTAAAGGAAAATAAATAAGATACTTTAAGTCTTTCTCCATTGGTATATTAAAAAAACATAAGTTTCAAGGTTAAATACAGGGTAATTCTCTACATGTTTCGAACGCGTAAGCATTCATCATCAGGAGAATACAATAAGGAGTTTAGAAATATAATAGATGCAAACAGTTTTAACGGAGCTACGAGATAATGGAAAAACAAGCAAAGTGCTGGGAAAATCTTTCAACGTAATGGTAAACCTACCGAGAGGCCAGAAATTTTTTTTTATAGAAATCGTATTTGCCCCAATTTGTACCACTGTTGCCTGTGAAATTGCTATAAAGAATGGCTTTTACTGTGTTTGCACAATGTGTACTTTTACGTAATTTTTTACTTTGTAAAAACCCTTCTACAATGATTTCGGATTCCATAGCTGTTGATGCTCTGTCCCAGTTTTTGTAGCAGATGTGATCTTTTGCGGTTTAGGTTTTTAACATAGGAACATTTTTATTACTTCTCTAGACAAAAAGTACAATTTAGCAGCTAAATAGTAAGTACAAGACTTTTCGCCGCATGGTCAAATGTTCGCTGATGCTTTCATTATGATGCGTTTATATAGACGGGAATATCCATCGGTTCCCGCCTACTGTCGCATTACTTTTGCAATAACTCCAGAAAAATACCGCAACAAAATACCGCGACTTTGTATTGAATCGACACTGATACTGAAATGCTCTATTCCATTTTCGTAAGTGTGACGATACGGTACCTTCTTTCTGTGTTTAAAAAAAGGTCGCCAAATGTAAAACGAATACTTACCTTGTTCTCTTTTGAGAGACAGCACAACGGTTCCTCAAAAATAAAATGCTCTAAAAAAATTAAATATAACGGAACGCGTCAGAAAAAATAACGCACGAGAGTCAATGACAGTTTCTACATTTTGTTATGTATGAAGTTATCCCCTAAATACAATTTAGGTTGGCACCTTTAGCTTCAGGATGGGCCAAGATTTCAAAACTTTTATTACCTACCTTCTTTTAAATCATTATAATAGGTAGGGTTTTCCAGGGAATTCATGATACCTAATATACCTATGTAATTAGAATCATAACAGATCATTCACAAAACTTTTTGCTATCCCAAATTTTATTTTTTATATACCTATGAAACTTACAAATTTTCTTTGATTTCATTAATAAAATAAAATAAAATAAAATAAAACAAAAAAATATAAAAATCATACTATCCATACGATTAGGTATATTATTTTGTCTAATTTTAGAAGTACCTAAAAACCACCTATTTTCTATAAAATAAAATTCGTTTCCAAAATAAAATCAAGTCAAATGTATCTTCATTTATTTAGAAATAAATCGATGAAAATAACAAATTCTCGGAATTCGATCGCCTCGCTCGCGGTGAAGACTTCTGATTTCAGTGTATATCGGTGTTTACGGAATATTTTCCTTCACGGCGTGATATCGCGAATATGTCCAGCTCGGATAAGTCTTTGTCGCAAATAAATTCCTTTCTCAACAAAGTCGAGCCTTAAACAATCTTCCGTTTGACTTAAGGAAGCTTATACTTATTATCTTTTCATGTACCCGAATACTTACTAATGAAGGTGGGAATAACGACGCCATTTTCTACCGTCAATTCGATTCGCCTAACTAGTGACAATTTGCATGCTCACTGCAGTGCTATGTTAAAGTAGTTATTTTTATACTTTTAGCATACGAAGAACATAATATAGACAAGACAGACATATTCTTGAGCTGGTAGAGCAAGACAGATGTTAGTCAGCCGGTCATAGTTTTGTTTACTTTCGTGTTTTGTGCAATTACGACCCCTTTCCTGTTAAAACAAACACATATTCTCTAGAATTCTTAGGAGAGATGACATCTAGATAGACTGGAAAATATCATGTTGCCAGTAAAAATTGTTCTTTTTACTTCAGTTCTGAAAATTGACGTATTTACTTTCAAGGATTTTAAGGCAAATTGAGGAAATTTTAGTGGTTTCAAAAAACTGCTTTTTTTAAGTTTCTGTGCATTTATTAAAAAAAAACACACCGGCATACTATTTGTCAACGCCTCCCTGAACAGCCCTTCCAAAATTAGATACTATTTTTTACTAAAAATAATCGCGAGGTTCCAGAAGTTACCCCTGCATTCATAGGTCTTTTATACATGATTTACCTTAAGAAATGTGCCCTTAAGATAGCTCAAAAGGTTATTATAGTAATCTACAATACTCACCCTATGTTTGTCTATATGGAGTTGCCTTAAGTTGGGATCAAAGAGAAGTTTGGTCGGTTCCAAATTCACAGGTGACTGTCTCCTACCTTTGTTGCATAGTGACCATTCCGGGTTGATTAAGCCCCAAAACGCTGGCCCTGAAATAAAAGAAACATTTATTCAAATTAATTGTTCAAGCGAAAACGGAACGCTACGTTTATCGACGGAACGCCAAACGTTTTACAAGCATTATCTAAAAATATTTATTTTATTTTATTTCATTTCATACATTACATACTATTTCAATATTTTAATTATTTAACTGAGCATATGATAAATATAGTCAGTAGCCCCTAGATGACTAAACATCCGTATGTGCTATTCAACTAAATACCTAATATAATCCTATACAATAACAATAACTATTTATTTCTATGATTTCATAACTAAATAATAATAAAAATAATAATAATAAAAGTTTATTCAAATATTTTTTTGACATTTAATGCTAATATATAATTTTTTTTTTGTATAAACTATCAATTCCGAACTCAGAAGTAAAATACTTGTTTTGAGTTAAATAATATAATATTTTTGTCAAGAATATATTTCATATTTCAGGCAGAACTAGATTATAATATATAACGAATATAACAATATTTTATTGGTATATTTTATATCACTTTAGTATACGAAGATACAATACGTTATGTATATAATATATATATTTATTTATTTTATTCATTATAACTTGGTATATTTATTATTTATTAATGACGTTCTTGAATATATCTCTTGGATTAGATAATATCCAATTTTTAATTTTATTTTTATAATTATTTAATGATTTAATTATTTTAATTGACTGTGGTAGCATATCAAAAATATATGGATTGATGTTTAAAAAATGTTTATGTGCTATTGTTTTGTTTACTTTATTTTTATATGTAATAGTATTTTTATGGCGAGTTTCATGTGTGTGATTAATATAATTTATTTTATTTTTATGTTTAAGAATATAATGTTGTAAGAAAATCTTTGTTTAATATCCATTTTCTTGCTATCTTTGAGTAGTAAATCAGAAGAATATTGGTGGTCTTTTTCGTAAATAATTTTCAAAATGTATTTTTGAATAGTTTGAATATTATTAAGATAATTCTTATTTATGCCTCCCCATCCTAGTATTCCATCATTTAAATGGGTTTGTACTAAAGAATAATAAAGTATTTCTTACTCTTTAATATTTAAAAATTGTTTAAGATGTTTAAATTTTGGTATAAGAATTCTTAGTTTTTTTACAATGTAGTCTTTATGTAAATCCCATTTTAAATGTTTATGAAAAATTATTCCTAGATATTTAATATTTTCACCTTCCTTTTTATTAATATTATTATTGCATATTATTGGACCAATATTTGGAAGTTTATTTTTGTATGAAGTAAATTTATAGTTAATAAGTTTTTATTAATTATAGATTTATACTAAAAAAAATTCTCGATTCTAATTTACTCACGATATTCAACATTAACCCATAAGAAAACTTTAATCAAAACGAATCTGATAGTAATCATCAAAGTTTGAGGGAGGATATCATCCCGTTAATGTCTAGCTCTTAACTAGTTTAATTGTTGTTTCCTGAAACTTTTGCAATTCGGTTTTTTCTTTAATTGCCGGTGATAAAGAACACACATGTATGTAATATCTTTGGGGAAAGTAATATAACTCAAGCGCATTATAAATTGAGGATCTTTCTAATGTTTCCAAAGTAATAAAGGATCATGTTATTCCAACCTATCGACGACGCATAATATAAAACTTGAGTTTCGACGTGAAATTCATTTAAATTGTTTTATTCATAAAATAATGTTTACCAAAAAACCAGATCACTTATATGAAAAAAAAACAATTTATGTAGTATTAACCACAACATGAACACTAGAAATGAAAATAATTTGGAAATACCAATACATCATAAAGAAAAATATAAAACGTTTTTAAATATAATAGTTCTATTCAGAATCTGATATAAAAAACTAAACTATTCAGCTTTGAAAATATTTTATTATTATTATTAATGTATTATCACTCGGAACAGCTTTATCATTCTTATTGGTATATAATTTATAATTGCTATTCTTTTCTACCGTGCGAGCAAAAATTATTTGCATCAAAGAAGGCATTGCATCTAAGGACGTAATGCTTGGCCGTAGAGCTTAATACCTGTTGGGTGTCAGTAGCTACCTGAATTAACAATCAATCAGCTATTCCGTCATCTTTGACAGTCGTTACAAGTAATTTGATTCATCGCTAATTTTTCCAGCACAAAATATTCATGGTTGAAGCGTATTTTCGAAACGGGGTAAGAATAAATTGTGAGTGGCAATACAATCCGGGTTTGTGCATGGACGATTTTCACGAACATTTTCCTAACGTTGCTTTTATTGCTGGGGATTTTTATCATTGCCTGAAAAGAACCGTGGCTGTGTTTAGGGAAACAGGTTCTATACAACACAAAAAAGGAGCAGGAAGACCATCTGTAAGAACAGAAGAACTTGTTGCAAAAGTTCGTGAAATAATGCAAAATACGCCAACAAATTGTATAAGACGCCTGTCCTAAGAAGCGGGAAGATCCTATGGAACATGCAGTACTATTCTTAAAAAGCAGCTAAATTTATTTCCTTATAAAGTGCAAGTATTCCAAGAAATACAAGCCGCAGATTTTGAAAGACGCAGGAATTACTCTCAATGGTTTACTCAAAATTTATTGGAAAATAAATGATTTATTAGACTTGACATTTTTTTCGGATGAAGCCTGGTTCCACCTCTTTGGTTATGTGAATTCTCAATATACACGCATGTGGAGTAGTGAAAATCCCCATTTTTTTGTAGAGTCCACATTGCACCCTCAAAAAATTGGTGTCTGTATAGCTGTTTCCCGAAGAAGAATTGTTGGTTCTACTTTTTTCCATGACACAGTTACAGCACAGCGGTATAGAGACAATATTTTAAATCCATTTGTGGAGCTATTCTTTTCGACGACAGATTGATCAGTTTCCGATCAGACATTGAATTCCCACCTAGATCACCTTGTTTAACGGTTATGGATTACCTCGTTTTTCCTCAGTTAAAGAACACTATTTTTAAAACACCAGTTGCAAATTTAGAACAATTACAAGAAAGGATTATCCAAGTATGTGGTAACATTTCTCTAGAGATGCTAGTCAACACTTTCGAAAATATGAAGAAACGTGTGAATTTATGCTTGGAGCATGGCGATGGCCAATTTCAGCAATTTATGTAATTATTTTTTTTACTGTATATTCTTACTTTGTTAATTTTGTAAACAACAAAAATAAATTTGTATTTGTCTACTTATTTTATATCTCATTAGTTTGACATATCATGTCATAATATGAATTTGACAAAATTTTAACCTATATTTGGTTAGATATATCATCCCCATATCATTGTGATCTAAACCAAGCCCCACGTTTTTTAAACCAAGCCCTCTTTGATGCAAATAATTTTTGCTCGCAAGGTACAAAACCAGATCATTTATATGAAAAAAATCAATTTAGTATTAACAACAACAGGAACACTAGAAATGAAAATAATTTAGAAATACCAATACATCATAAAGAAAAATATACAACTTTTTTAAATATAATAGTTCTTTATAGAATCTGATATAAAAAAACTAAACTATTCAGCTTTTAAAATATTTTTATGATCATTATTATTATTAATGTATTATCACTCGGAACAGCTTTATCATTCTTATTGGTATATAATTATAAAAAAATGCTATTCTTTTCTATGCGTACCTATACAAAAAATAGTTTGCAGTAAAAGTACGATAAAAAATTATAAACATTTTTGTTCAATACAAGAAAACACGTCTAACAATGTTAGCTAAAATATAGACAAATATTTAATTGTTCCCTTATTCTTTACGACAAATTAATGGCTGTCCAATTATAGTAATAGTGCTTTTCAGTATGTACGTTGCGTTTCTCCTGCGGTTTAACACTGCTGACCTAAGTTGTAATCTGATTTTTCTTTTCCCAACCGACGAGTCTAATTAAAGTCAATATTTATTCAGGCCAGTGCACAATATCGTCCATTCGGCCGACGTCCAAAGACTCAGCGAAAATTCGGAATTCCTTCGTTCATTTTGCGTTTGATTCAGGAAAATGCTTTGTTTGGGTAAAGATAATTGTTTGATTTTAAGGGTATGAGGTATATCCTTAATGGCTTTAAGTGGTTTGATTTCAAAATAATATCATATTGTCAAAATATAAATGTTGTAATTGATGGTGAAAAATTGGAATTAGTAAACAGTTTTAAATATTTATTGACAATCATTAATTCAAAATTAAAATTTTTTAGTTATTTTGAAAGTATTATATCGAAGATTACCGGAAAAGTAGGTTATTTTAAAAGAATAATTTCTAATTTAAGTTTGTTTTCTAAAAAACTGTATGTAATACTATTGTATTACCACATTTTCTTTATTGTTTTTTCATTTTATTTTGTGCTAGTGAGGAAATGCGGTTATTTTAAATTGTGACAAATATACAAGAATTAATTTTATGTTGAAAAATTTAGATTGATTGAATTTCAGAAATTTATTTTTTATTTAGTATGTATCTTTATACCGGGTGTCCCACTAAGAATGGACACCGGCCATAACTCGCTAACCGTTAGTCATATAACTTGGGGGGAAAAATTTTATTAGCTAAATGCACTAAGAGAAATCGCTGGAAAATATTTTGAAGTTTCTAAATCCACCGCTAGAGGGTGTAAATCCAAAATTTTCCATTTTTTGAAGGATACACCCTGTATATTTTTAAATTTTCAAATTTCACATAAAATTATAATTATTTTTTGTTAAATGCATTATTAGTCTATACTTGATAGTTTCCGAGATATTGACTCTCGGAAAGTGACATTTTTGAACTTTGATAGCTTCTAACTTTCTAACAGTACGTCTTAGAGCAAAACGGCTTATGTATCCCTATCTTCAATTTTTATTATCTTCCTAAAAAAATCAACTTCCGGTTAAACCGGATGTAACTCAAAAGCAGGAAATATAGTTGTTCTGGTTTAGCTGGAAGGTGATTTTTTTGGGAAGATAATAAAAATTAAAGATAGGGACATGTAAGCCGTTTTGCTCTAAGACGTACTGTTAGAAAGTTAGAAGCTGTCAAAATTCAAAAATGTCACTTTTCGAGAGTCAATATCTCGGAAACTATCAAGTATAGACTAATAATGCGTTTAACAAAAAATAATTATAATTTTATGTGGAATTTAAAAATTTAAAAATATACAGGGTGTACCCTACAAAAAATGGAAAATTTTGGATTTACGCCTTCTAGCGGTGGATTTAGAAACTTCAAAATATTTTCCAGCGATTTCTCTTAGTGTATTTAGCCAATAAATTTTTCCCCTCAAGTTATATGATTAACGGTTAGCGAGTTATGGCCGATGTCCATTCTTAGTGGGACACCCGGTACATAAAATTAAAAATAATTTATTTCATGATATTTTTAAAAAATTTTGTTTTTTTAATAATGACCATCATAATTATAAAACAAGAACTAATCAACATTTTTATGTGGAAAGAGTGTCAAAAACATTAGCTTATAAATCTATTTTTTATAAAGGTTTGATAGAATATAATAATTTGAAAAATTCTATTAATTCTCAAAAATCATTAAAACTGTTTAAAAAAACTTGAAAATTACATTTAATTAAAAAACATAATGATACGTAATATTTGATATAATTTGCAAAATGTTTAACTTTTCTGTCTGCTTCTGTTAAAAGAAGGTTGCGTTTTAAAATTTAAAAATAAATATATAAAAATGTGTTAAAAAAAATTTATTAAAAAAATAATTAATTGTAACTTTTTGCTAAATAAAACATGTTACTATTACTACTACTATTGAGTAAAAGTATAAAATAATATAGTTGTTAGGTGAAATAATAATGTTTACTAATACTTAATTATGCTTCAATTGTATTAGATATTTGAATATTATAATGATATTTTATTGAGGTAAAGGTGGATAAACGTGGAAATATATTTAACAGCTATCCCCTTTGTTGTCGACGACATTTCCCAATAGTATCCAATTGGATTTCTGAATAAACCTAAATGACCCTCTCTTTTTCCATTTAAAACCAGTACCTACTATCTGTTCTACGTGTGTAGTTTACTAAGGTAAGTTAAAACTGTCTAGACTATGTAATGGATATATCAGAATAAACGCTTCTTTGGAAAAAAATTAAATATATATGACCTATAAAAACTTCAAATGAATATTTCTTACTTTAAAAGGTAAAAAAAAAACATAAATGATTTATCATTTTCGCTTATTTAAATAGAGATTTTTTTTAAATTTTAACAGTCGCCATTTTGAAATAGCTTGACAGAATCGCGCCAAAATTTATGAGCATACTGTACGCGATATTAGATTTCAAATGGTGTATCACAAGCTGTATATGTTTCTATTTAAAAAAAAGATCGATGTCGTCATATCTTTGACAAATGTCTATAAAAAAAACAAATGAATAACGTCAAAATGTGAGCATATATAAAACTAAATTGACGTGTTCGAGCGTTTTCCCCAAAAGTTACAGTTTAAGGCTATATTAATTTTATTCCGGACTTCTGGGCAACCCTGTATTGTATAGGTATTGTTAATATTTTCTACTAGTCAAATTATTCATAGTTTTAGTTATTAATAGTTTCCTAATGATATCAAATTATAATGTTTGAGGGAAAACAATATTACCAATTTTACTACGCGTGACGACGACTTTTTAATATTTATTTATTATCTACCCGTACAGTGTTTAAAATGGTCACAATGAACCTGCCTCAGAAGTTGTCTGGCCAAATAAATTAATATATTTGCTGTTTGGGTGGTTTTTGGGTAGTTTGAATAGTTATTAAATAAATTGTATTAACTTAAATACTATTAAAGTCGTATAAAGTAATATTAATCATTTGGGAATTAGTAAATTCCTAATTGCGTAACCACCCTATCAATTACAAAAGAGGCGGAGGTTAACAGTCACAGGAAAAGTGGAGGGGGTGGTCTTCGACGAAGTTATCCATAATAGCTTCTCTTAATAAAACAAATTCACTGGGAATTATTTACCAAATTGTTTCACATATTTCTCCTTAATTACGGGATTAATTGTTATTGATAAGCAAAAGCATCAATTTGTTTGGAATTTATAATTAGTTACAACGGTCAGCAATTAAAGAATTATAGGAAAGTTATATCAGCAAATTCAGAGATTAGCTAAATTTCGGGATGTTGTTTTGTTTCGAGTTATTGTTTTTGATTGCTATAGGAAAATAATACCACTTTATGTTTAAGGTCGGTTTTGATTAAATATAACGATATTGTATGGATACTGTGTGGATATAAGATGATGCGAAAAGACATGGAAGTTTAGCATGTCTACATGATTTGGGACACTTAGTATTTTACCAAAGTATTCAACATTCAATAATTTCAATTTCTGTGTTAACAACAGCTACTAGTTCAAACTTTTTAAATTTAAATACCTAAATCACCTTAATTTTGTCATACTTTTTGTAAGTCAATCAATCAAAATGCCTTTAATTTGGTAAACATATAGTGGTTACATGAAATTTAGAAAAGGGGTGGCGGTATCCAAACCTGTTGCTCTATACAACCACCCTAGATAAGTTACAAAAAATATATTTATTTACATAACAAAACACTAAACTATCATTTATAGAAATATAAAAAGAAGTTATTATTAGAATTTTTTTGACTGTTTGAAGGTTGGAGACAATGATGTTCTTTTGAATGATGAAAGAGTTTTGGGCTTCCATTGTCTTTATTTGTTTTAAATCACAACGTTTCAACTGGTAAGTATCTCCAGTCGTCTTCAGGTGAATACTAAATAAGTAAAGTAACTACAAGACTATTTATACTAGCTAGGTGCACTGAAGCATAACTGAGGTGGGTGCAGTCATGCGTTCAGTTGGCACGCGATCTTATCCTAAGATTACATCTATCTAACAAAAGTTTCCAGATATTTCTTATGTCTAATGATGGTTTACTAAAGCAGCCTGGGGTCTGGTGAATAGCAGCAGCTTCCTTAAACTTTCATTTCCTCCAGTGTGGTTCCTTATGTAGGATTTCAGCTTCTGTCCACATGAAATGGTGACCATGTTTCCAGACATGATCAGTTGCACCTGACTTTTCGGTCTCTCCTTTTAACGTATTGTTTTTGTGTTCTTTAATCTTTGTCTCCAGTGGTCTTAATGTCTCACCTATATAAGATTGGCCGCACTCGCAGTGGATCTGGTAGACACAGTTTTTCCTATATTTTTGGCTTGTAGGCTTTATTTGTCTTCGTCAGGTGGCTTCTTAGGGTGTCCCTCGAGTTGAATACGGTGTTGATGTTATATCGTTTTCCTAGTCTTCTTATTTTCTCAGATACTCCTTGGACATACGGAATATTAAGTGTTGGTTGTGCCTCTCTGTTTGCTTCTTGCGCGTTGGGTCGATTCTTATGATTTTCCAATATTGTGTCAACTAATCTTGTGGGGTAGCCATTTTTATTGAGGTCGGTCTTGATGTGGTGAGCTTCTTTTTTAAGTGCTTCTTCCGAGTAACAGATTGTAATTGCTCTATCCACAAGGGTTTTAACTATGCCATGTTTCGGGTTGTTTAAGTGATTTGACGTAAAATTGAGATACTGACCTGTATGCGCAGGTTTTCTGTATACTGAAGTTTGGATGCTGTTGCCATTTTATTAAACCATCATTAGACATAGGAAATATCAGGAAACCTTTGTTAGATAGATGTAATCTTAGGATAAGATCGCGTGCCAACTGAACGCATGACTGTACCCACCATAGTTATGCTTCAGTGCACCTAGCTAGTAAAAAATAGTCTTGTAGTTACTTTACTTATTTAGTATTCACCTGAAGACGACTGGAGATACCAGTTGAAACGTTGTGATTTAAAACAAACAGAGACAATGGAAGTCCAAAACTCTTTCATCAGAATATTTTTTGTTCTGTTATACGTACCTAGGTACTTTATTTTAAAACATATAGCATGTTTAGCAAAACAACCCATTTTTCAATAAAATTATGATTCACCGAACAATACTACCCCGAAAAGCACATTTTAAGCCCGAGTGTCATTTCCACTAAGCGGTCCTTGAGTTTCCCGTTTGAAAAGCGATTTCTTCCACAATCTCGGCGATCTTAAACTCGAAAACAACGGGGCCTTTAACGAGGCTTTTGATGTTTAAATTTCATCCGTTGCGGCTTTCGGGGGCTTGCTTTAATTTTATTTTACCTTCGTATTTGTTTTGGTGCCTTTTACTTGGCTATTTTAAGTGGTTAGTTGGTGGTCTTTTTTTAATAATAAGAAAAACCTTTCAAGCAGATTCTTTAAAATAATTTTGACGCTATTTTAAGGTATGGTGAGTAAAATCAGAAGCGGGATATGGCTTGAGCGACGTGAGTCACCGCACATGGCATCGCGCTGCAACAGTACTTGCGCGGCAAGACTAACGCCTGGTCATCCCCATTTTGTTAGCATAAAATATATTTTGTCAGATTCATTCAATATTTAAATTTTGAGTATTCTGAGTCTGGCATTCAATCCGCTAACTTTAACCCTGCCATGGGACCTTCCAGGGCTTTTAATGAAAGAAAACAATTACTAAATAAAGTTGGCCTAGTAATATTACCGTATTTTGCGAAAATCGTACTTTAAAGATATGAGTTTTATTATGGTTAAACTGAAGTAATTCTTATACAGGGTGTCCGGAAATGATGAGCAAAAAATTTAGGGGATAATTCTAGAACAATTTTGAAAATTAATTGATAACGGAAAGTTAATAATTTATTTGTAGTTTTTTTTGCAATACCTTTTGCCACGCTCATAATATTTTGACGAAATCTCGTATATGGGGCTTTTTCGAGATGAGGAATACAAATTTGCCCACCGTTTTTTCGCATTGTGTAGAGGGCGCCACATAGAAGCCTATACTTTAATTTGAATGGTCCCAATTTTTTTGTCCTACAGTGTATGCGCATTTTGACTGAATATTTTTATTCTCCTAAACTTTTGACATAAAAAGGTATACTACTTTTGTTTCGATAAAGCTAACCGTTTTCGAGAAAAACGCTAAAATAACATTGCTTGCATGTGATGAATACGAAATCATTTTAATTTATTTCCAACCTTAAACATAGCATAGCCAAGGAGGGAATATTCCATGGAGTTGGTCGGAATTTTGTAAGAACACTTAATTTATGCATTGAAGAGGAAGGACGTCACTTTAAACCTTTGATTTGAATGTTCAATTTATTGTTCTAGTAACTTATACAGTGTGTGTATAAAGTCTGGAATCGGCTTAATAACATCACAATTTACTGGCCGATTTAAACCAAATTTGGTACAGTTGTTTAAGAGGATCTAACGCACCGAATGACGATATTGGCGTTGTTGCCAGCTTTTTAGTTTGTCTGGAATTCGAACGAATTTTATATTTTTAAATATAATACCCAGTATATTTTTACATTTTTAAATTCCACATAAAATTATAATTATTTTTTATTAAATGCATTATTAGTCTATACTTCATAGTTTCCGAGATATTGACTCTCGAAAAGTGACATTTTTGAAATATGACAGCTTATAACTTTCTAACAGTACGTCTTAGAGCAAAACGGCTTACATGTCCCTATCTTCAATTTTTGTTATCTTCCTAAAAAAAATCAACTTCCGGTTAAACCGGATGTAACTCGAAAGCAGGAAATATAGTTGTTCCGGTTTAACTGGAAGTTGATTTTTTTGGGAAGATAATAAAAATTGAAGATAGGGACATGTAAGCCGTTTTGCTCTAAGACGTACTGTTAGAAAGTTATAAGCTGTCAAAGTTCAAAAATGTCACTTTTCGAGAGTCAATATATCGGAAACTATGAAGTATAGACTAATAATGCATTTAATAAAAAATAATTATAATTCTATGTGGAATTTAAAAATGTAAAAATATACTGGGTGTTATATTTAAAAATATAAAATTCGTTCGAATTCCAGACAAACTAAAAAGCTGGCAACAACGCCAATATCGTCATTCGGTGCGTTACATCCTCTATCACAACTGTAACAAATTTGGTTTAAATCGGCCAGTAAATTGTGATGTTATTAAGCCGTTTCCAGACTTTATACACACGCTGTATATTTTAAAACTGCAAATAAAAATTAACTTTAACACCCTGTAACTCCGTTAATAATAAATTTTCGAAAAAATGTTATGGGGAGAGATAGCATTTATTTTTGGTCCAGAATTATCCCCTAACATTATTTTCGGACACCCTGTATATTTCAATTTGGAAAAATTCTGTGACAACGGAGGGCAAAAATGGATTTATTTTATATTATATGCAGTGATGAACCCCTAAAAAAACTTTTTTTCGTAAACCAAAACCTGAAAACCTAGCTTTTTCTTGAAGACAAAGCATTCTTAAAGCGATCTTTACATTTGTTAACTGATTCGTAAATAAATTCACCAATTTAATTGATATTAAAGTAAGCCCTTTACATTATCCAAGTTAGCCTTAAAGTGACTTCATGAATAAATTCACGAAGAACTTCACAGATGTAAAGGGCGTTAAGGGTCGATTATTTTTGTATCAAAAATTATGGATATCAGAAGTAAATGGTGCGTTAATAAAATTTTAAACCAGCAGGGGCGAAAAAATAAACTTTCGAAATACCTACAATGACATGTGGCAGAATTATTATCTGTTACTGATATTATAAAACTTTTTTATACTTTGGATATAGGTTTACACGAAAAAACGGTAAAGTTCTTACTAAGCATTAACATAATATTATTTTTATGTATAAAATAACTTTGTGCTGTTATTTTAACATAGAGAGTTCATTTGATTAATTTACAAAGTGTTTTAACAATTGATGTCAAGTATTAGTAGTAAAGTTCTTTCTCTACAATTAAGAAAGCAGAACGGCGTTCCCAAAAACTAATTGTATCCGTTAGAACCTATAAACCACAAGACGTTGGTGGGGGTTCGTAGCGATCGGCAATCGCCGCGCGCCGTAGTATTTGTTGTGCAGGTCACATAGTTATTCGGGGTCTTCTGGCTGTCCTGTCTGAATTTAAATTTTATTGATCGTACCTGTTTCAATTAATTTATTTTTATTTTGTATTTAAGTTTATTTAAACTTTGCATGACAGATAAAGCAATAGAAAATTCTTATTTCGCACAACCCATCATTAGTATTGGACTTTATAATCTATGGACGAATTTTACCATCTCATCTCATTAAACCACGTTGCATACAGTTTCCGCAAGAAAGTCCGCATCAAATGGGATTTTTTTTATTATTAGGTATAGGTAAAAATTGAAAAAGCAGTTAGTTTTTGCTTACCTAAAAACCAAAAATGACGTATACTGAAGCAGCTGCACGACTTGCGTTACCTGTCAAATTTGACATTTTTAATAAAAGAGGTTCAAAAATGCCCTTATTTATAAAAAATATCGAAAAACTTTATTCGAGAAAGTTGTTTATTTAGGCATTTTTAGCCTCTCTACGAAATTTTGACAGTCTAATACAATTTTTATTTTTTGCCAGATTCTTGAAAATTTTGATCAACCCTTGTACATTAACTTTTATACATCGATGTAAAACCGTTTGCCTTTACTTCATTTGTAATCTTAGTGCAATTTTGTGTAAAATTTTTGTTTCCAATTATTTATTTTGCTTCAAAAACTGAAATTGTTATTGATCAGTATGTAATGTTTGATGCAAAGTTTATCTAATTACATCAGTTTTGTCAAAACCGACGTTTCTCATTTTTCTTAAGTTAGTAAAAAGATGTACAAAAAGAAAATATTAGGAAGCTTTGGTTGAAATTTTACCTAATTAATATTGGATCCAAAAGAATAAATATTAATCGCTCGAAACATTTTATTCAACAAAAATATAGTTTAATATAATTAATTTAATTTAATAATAATAATTAAGTAAAAGTTCAACGAAAGCTTCCTAATATTTTCTTTTTGTTTATCTGTTTGCTAACTTAAGAAAAATGAGAAACGTCGGTTGTGACAAAACTGATGTAATTAGATAAACTTTGCATCAAACATTACATACTGATCAATAACAATTTCAGTTTTTGAAGCAAAATTAATAATTGGAAACAAAAATTTTACACAAAATTGAATTAAGATTACAAATAAAGTAAAGGCAAATGGTTTTACATCAATGTATAAAAGTTAATCTACGAGGGTTGATCAAAATTTTCAAGAATCTGGCAAAAAATAAAAATTGTGTTAGACTGTCAAAATTTCGTAGAGAGGCTAAAAATGCCTAAATAAACAACTTTATCGAATAAAGTTTTTCGATATTTTTATAAATAAGGGCATTTCTGAATCTATTTTATTAAAAATGTCAAATTTGACAGGTAACGCAAGTCGTGCAGCTGCTTCAGTATACGTCATTTTTGGTTTTAGGTAAGCAAAAACTAACTGCTTTTTCAATTTTTACCTATACCTAATAATAAAAAAAAATCCCATTTGATGCGGACTTTCTTGCGGACACTGTATAACAGATAATCATATTATGCAATGGTAATTGACAAGAACAATATTACACTTGAAGCAATTTAAATTGTTGAGAACTACAGTACTGATTTTTAGCGGTAAGTATATGCTTTATTAACCGTAGCAAGCAAATAGTATTATGACCAATATCAAGTTTCATTACAACTCCCAATCGGAACTAATACAGTATATAAAACCAGATTACGCCCCCAATAGGAATTAATAATTACTGTGAATATTCAGAGCAATAATGATTATTAACCGTTCTATGGTAGCATTAACTCCTATTTCCTATTTGCGAAATTACCGTGATATTATCACTACACAACGGTCTAGCAATTTTCGTTGTCTTACAGTAGGAAAGCGCGTTGCTGTCACATATAGTATTAAACAAATGTATAGAGAGTATGTGAATTCTTATAAGGAATAGAAGGTTTTTTTTCTCAGTGTAAACAGAAACTGTTTAATACATAATCCTTTCTTTTCCTTACAATCAACATAGGCACACACTTTACAACTAATTAATAAAATTATTTCGCTAGTCATCAAAATTACTCAACAAGCACCGAAACAAATTAAATCCAAAACATCGGCATCGAGGGAAAACATTAATTTGTTTGTCGATACAACTTCCCGATAATTATTTAATTGCCGACCAGTTTTGACTGTTTTTAATCCTGAACAAATACGCAACAAGGTTCATAATATTATTTGGCGTTATTTTTGTTTATTTATTTGGTTTATTGGTTTAATAATGGTTCGAGGAAATTAATAAATAAAACATTTAGCGGTAATCGTTAAAACGAGGTTACTTTAGAGTAAAATGTTTCTGGGAAGATCGGCTACACGCTACAACAATATCAATAAGTAAGAGACTTTTATACTTATGGGATACTACCGCTAGTATCAGTCTTGAAAGCTACCGTGCGAGCAAAAATGATTTGCATCAAAGAGGGCCTTGCATCTAAGGACGCAATGCTTAGCCGTAGAGCTTAATACCTGTTGGGTGTCAGTAACTACCTGAACTAACAATCAATCAATTATTCCGTCATCTTTGACAGTCGTTACAAGTAAATGATTCATCGGTAATTTTTCCAATTTTTTGAACAATTCGCACAATGGGCTTTACGGAACAGCACAAAACATTCATGGTTGAAGCGTATTTTCGAAACGGGGTTAGAGTAAATGGTGAGCGGCCATACAACCCGGGTTTGTGCATGGACGATTTTCACGAACATTTTTTTAACGTTGCGTTTATTGCTGGGGATTTTTATCATTGCCTGAAAAGAACCGTGGCTGTGTTTAAGGAAACAGGGATTCTATAAAACACAAAAAAGGAGCAGGAAAACCATCTGTAAGAACAGAAGAACTTATTGCAAACCTTCGTGAACTAATGCAAAAAACGCCTGTCCCAATAACTGGGAAGATCTTATGGAACATGCAGGACTATTTAAGCAGCTAAATTTATTTCCTTGTAAAGTGCAAGTATTCCCAGAAATACAAGCTGCAGATTTTGAAAGACACAGGAATTACTCTCAATGGTTTACCCAAAATTTATTGGAAAGAAATCATTTATTAGACCTGACATTTTTTTCGGATGAAGCCTGGTTCCACCTCTCCGGTTAATTTTAGCAAGTTATTTGTATTTGTCCACTTATTTTATTACTCATTAGTTTGGCATATCATGTCATAATATGAATTTAACCAAATTTTAACCTAGATTTGGTTAGATTTATTGTCCCCATATCATTGTGATCTAAACCAATCCCTACGTTTTTTAATCCAAGCCCTCTTTGATGCAAATAATTTTTGCTCGCACGGTACAATAATCGATTTTGAATTACTGACTCTTTTATGTAATCAGCTGGCAGAGTTAATTTTGATTTAAAATTTAATAAGTTTTTTGAAGTGTGTAGAATGTGCTCTATAAGCGGGGAGATGTCTGCTCGGTGCAAAAGTACGCTTAATGTGGTCTATCTTTGCTTTTTCTTCGTTAGTGATTACTGTTTCATTATAATTTCAAAAAATTATTACAATCTGTATTATTGCCCAGATTACCAATATATTAATCTCAAGCAAACAATAGGTAATTAAGGACACTTTTTCCTATCTTCTCTATATTCTAAAGAAAACCACCCATTGTCCGAATTTTAAAAATAAAAGCATAATTTTTCTTGCAGACAATAGCGAACCAGTTCTTTTCCAACGTCTTAAATAACGCCCTTTAATAATTGTTTTGTTTTTAATTTCACAATCAAACCCGTTGAATGTATCCCGTCACTCCCGCGGGAAATGCCATTGTGATTAAAAACAAAGATGAACGGATGCTCCGGAGTCTGGGAGAATATTACCCGGAAATTAGCGGTGAGAGATAATGGATAAGAGCGGGGTAATCGTAATGTACAGGTTGTCTGTCTTTTAATTTTGTGGGCTTTGTTAATTAATGGGCGCCATTAATTTAGCGCTCTGTTCGTAATTAAAAGGTAATTTTATTTGTGTCAAGTGTTAAAAGATGCGTTGGTTTGTTCCGGTTGTTTTGGTATACAAAATAATTAAAATTCCCATTATTATTTGCTCGGCATTTTTTTTTTTTTTTTTTTTTTTTTTTATGATCGAGCACAAGCACTATAGGAAAAATCCTTTAAGGCGCTCTGGGAGCGGTGCGTGTGCGAAGAAAGCGATTCACGTTTTTCTTGAATCGTTGGAGGTTATATTCGGTTGGAAACACGGTCTCAGAAAGGCCGTTCCACAAAGATGACGTCCTCCAAATGAAAGAGTTCTGAAACAATGATGTTCGGGGTGTACTAATTTGAACCACATAGGGATGGGCGGCAGTGGTTCGTCGTGTGTTTCTGCTATGCATTACTCTAGGTGGCATCGAGCGGGCAATATTTGTCGGACACTTGCCATGAAAATATCTGTAGAAGAGAGTCAAATCACCAACCTGTCTTCGATGTTCTAAGCTGTCGAGGTTCTTAGTCAGCTCGTGGTCGCCGATTAGACGAACGGCTCTCCTTTGGATGGAATCCAACAACCGAAGGGTATGCTTCGGTGCAGAACTCCAGATATGAGAGCAGTATTCCAGTGATGGTCGAATCTGGGCTTTATAGAGTGTCAAAAGTTGTTGAGGCATGATTTTTTGACCCTGTATTAAGGAGATTCGGTGTAAGGGTGACACTGTACTATGCGGTCAACCTTCGTTGCCCTATACTGTGAAATTTAATTATTAAATAAAAATTCCACTTTGAGTATGGACTACTTCTTCAAAAAAAAAAATTAGGGTGTTCCATTTTTAGAAAAATTATGTGTGATATATTGGTTGAAAGACCCTGTATATTTTTAAAATGTGCTCCTTAGTATCCCGTACAATTCTTCTAAAAACTTTTTTTCTATCTAACACGATAAGAGAGTTATGTCAGTAAACACACGTACAGTTGACGACATATAAATTCGTACACTCCACCCATACATAACTCAATTACAACAAAATTGGGTAAAACGGGTTTCTCACCTTGTTGCTTATACCTGGATAGAACACCAGCTATATACATAGCTGTAAGTTATTGTATGTACGGTTTTTTACCATAGGAAATAATCGTTATTTCTAAATATTTTTGTGTTTAAATTACAGCCGCGAAATAAGAAAATAAAACCAGGGAAACTATAAAAGCATAAAGCCAAAAAGGGTAAATTTATTAACAAACAACAAACAAAATACTAAAATTTAATTGCTGAGCCATTGGATTCTAACACTAATCGTAATCTTCTTGGCATTGACAAAATAATACTTCTGGTGTAATCCGGAGTTAGCCCTTTCCAAGTTTCTTCTATTTTATCAAATAACTCTATTTCATTTCATTCTGTGGTTTAAAATTTATTTTGTACATTTTTTTTTACATCAATCCCCAAACATTTTCAATTGGATTTAAATCAGGACTTCTTGAGCACCAAGGCAGACATGTTACGTTGTTATGTCTAAACCATTTTCCTATATTTCATGCAGTATGCACAGGGCAGTCATCCTGCTGAAATATTAAGTTATTTCCTTTAAAAACTATCGCGACAGAAGAAAGAAAAACATTTTCCAAAATCTGAAGATATATATTACTGTTTAGTGTTCCACCAATATTTCAGCATACACCTGCACCGTAAACACTTATCCATGGCCACACATTAACGGGGAAACGTCCCCTGGTTTGCTTATTTTGAGTATACTTCTCATCATATCGGATTTGGTGGACTATTATACTCGAATCCTTCCATTATATGTAGAGTGAAAGTTTTCTCATCGGAAAAGATAACATTTGGCCAAAATAAATCATTTTCTGGTATATATTGCATAGCAATGAGAACAAACCCGAACAAACCCAATTCTTTGTTAATTATCGCCATTTTTTAAAAACGGTTTGGATGCAGCTGCTCGATTTCTTAACTCGGCGTTGCGCAGTTCTAGATGAAGCAGGGAATCCTGTTATGTGCATAGACGATACTGCAGTTTCAAATGAATTTTGCCTTAAATACTCAACCAAATTTCGGTCTTCTTCATTTGATGATTTTCTATTATTTAAACCAGACCCAACAGATCTTTCAAGTGTTTGATGATAGCGCCATTTTTTTACAATTCCTTGAACAGTACTTCTAGGTACTTTAAAATGATCAGCTATTTTTCCATAAGACCACCCTATTTTTACTAAACATATTATTTTTGCTTTTTCAATATTACTTAAATGATGCATTTTAAAATCAAATAAGATAATGACAATACTTTGACAGATATCATGATAACAATTAACACGTTACAAAGATAATAAAGGTAAAAAAGTTGCATTTACAGTATCACAGTTTAGTGTACAAAATTATCTGTCGTCAACTGTATATTCAACTTTAAAATATCGTAGCTTGGACAAATGTTTAGAATTAGTACATAGTATACAACAGACATAATATCTAATTGGGAAATGCGTTTTTTTTTACATTTAGATATATAATTTTATTTATATTTTTATTAACGTATCATAAATGTACAAAACAACGTTACAAATAGTTATTACGTTGAAAAAACCTATGTGTGTTTACTAGAATTGTACTTTGTTCCAACTTCCTATATCACTCTGCAATACAAAAAATATTAATAATTGAAAAAATTAATTTAATTAAGTAACATGCTTTTGCTGGAACAACTTTTAAAATAAATTTATTTTCTGAAGCTTTCAATGGCGTATACAGACATAGCTTTCGAAGTAATATAAGAATAAAGACAGCGAAAGACACTCTAACAACAAAAGCAAAAAATCAAGTTGTGAAAATTTGACAAGGTCGGAAAGTTTCTTTTTATTGCCGCTCGGAGCCGTCGACAGTTTAAATGATTCAGTGGCCACAAGACAAGCCTCACAGTTTAATCATAGCTTTATTTTCTGAAGGGGAAAAAGTATTATTGTTATTGGGGTATGTTCTTGGATCCTATACCTACGGCTGTACGTTTTAAACTATGAACTTGAACTAAAAAGTTTAGTATTTAACTAACGAGTGCCCGGCATGCTTTGCAACGCGACTTATCCTGGCATAAAACATAGCATGTCTTCGTCTATTCCGGCTTCGGTGCTTCGGATCGATCGTTGAACGGGCCGGGGACCGGTTAGGTTGGGTCGTTCGTTCTCCCTACTCTAATTTATCAGTGTTTCTCTATAATATTATGCATGTATTATACATAAAAACCTTCCTCTTGAATCACTCTATCTATTAAAAAAAACCGCTTCAAAATCCGTTGCGTAGTTTTAAAGATTTAAGCACATATAGAGACAGGACGGGCGATAGCGACTGTGTTTTATACTATGTTAAGATAAGCGTAGAGAAAAGTGTCTTTCAAACTTTTTGAAGATTGCAGAGCTACAAATAAAATATACCAAAACATGCATCGGGATAATCTGTCTTGGTGTGGGTTTCTCTTTATTTTCATGCCTTGTTTGTGTAGCCTAGGTCTGGTTTGATGTATTTAAATTGATCATAATAAAATAAAGTTATATATCAAGATACATCAATACTCCATACTTACTGAAAATATGATATACAAGGTATTTTACCCCTATTTGAGCATAAAAAAATTATACAACGGCTGTTACTAATCGTTGTTTATATTCCAATTCGAGTCACTAAAAGCACAAACACAATTCACTAAACTACTCAAAAACTAGAAATCCGTAAATATTAAACACCCACAATCCACAATAGCAAAGAAAACTACAAGGAATCCATAGAGAAACCTTAATACACAACAACAAAAATGGCGGCCGAGCTGGTTCTGGAGTGTATTTTGAGCATGTCGCTAAAGAAGGACAGGCCGATAACACGACGTTTGTGCGCATGCCCGATGCTGCTAAGAGGAAAGGAGCTGATCGGCGAGCCATGCGCTCGGACGTATTTTTTCACCCATAAAACGTAACTTTTTTTTACGCATCAGGAGATAAGGTAAATGTCTATGATACGTCCCGGTATATAATCCGGGATAAATCCCGGTATGGTCGCTTCTTCTGAGATGCCATAATAATAATAATAATAATAATAATAATAATAATAATAATAATAATAATAATAATAATAATAATAATAATAATAATAATAATAATAATAATAATAATAATAATAATAATAATAATAATAATAATAATAATAATTAATAATAATTTTTGTGGTAATTTTTAACTGTTGAATAAGTTTGGAAATAATATTTTATTTAAAAAATTAAAAGCAGTTTTATAACTGCTGTAAAGAAGACACAATAAATCGCGAACACAGTTGTTAACTCTATAACGGACGAAAATATGACGATGTTTTATTGCTTATTGGTTTTCACAGAGGCATCTCAGCCCTTGTTATATTTTTATGTGAAACTATGTATTATTAGACGTGGCGGTATGAAACCTGCCGTCGTAAAGGTAGGATAAGCACAAAGACGTGTAATTTCGATTTTCGAAAGAAAAATACCTAATCTTGGTAAAAAAAAGTTAGTTCAACTTTATTACATCACTAGTGTGATAATAAAACCTATTACATAACTCAAACAACCCGTAATATAGTCTTATTGTGTAGGTCATCACCAAAGACCTCTAATAGAATAGACCAAATAACCATTTATTCATAAATAGACTGTTTATTTGCATCAAACATTCATACATGTGAAACACAGACAGAAGAGAAAAAGAACTTTAAAATTCCTACTTGCGCTATTGCAGTGGTTCAAAGATTCTTAGCGATTAGTGATCACTACTGGCGTAAAGTGTGGTAAGGATTTTTAATGCAATGAATAAGTAACTGTTTTAAAAGAATTTTAGTTAAGGTTTAAGATTAAAAGAAGCCTTTAGAAAAGTCTAGGTTGTAAAAATATAGTGTTATTATCAATGAAAGAAATTATTAATGAAGTTTAAAAGTAATTTTCCACAAACTTGACACTGACGCGCCATTTTCTTAAGCAGATCCATAAAAATCTTTATAAATAGCTAAAAAAACACGACAAATAACAAGTTCAAAGTATTCCGACCACTAACCAGACTGTCGCAAAAAACAAATACTACGCTTACCAAAGCGGTTTCCGTTCCTACCTAAGAATGGCCGACGTTTGAAAGAGGAAAGCGACGTTGCCGCTATCATTCTAGATTTTGTCACCATGGAACTAAAGTAAGTAGGTACTAAATACCACATATTTATCTTAATTGCCAAAAAAAACCAACACTTTCCTAGCTTATTTGTAAGCCTTTTTTATTAATTTCATGAATCTAATATTATATTTGACTTAACAGTAAGTTTGGCAACAGCTGCTCCTTTGATGCATGTGTTAAGTATCATTATAGTGGGCCATACAGCTAATCAGGTGAATTGTAAACCCTGGAATCTTTGATAGCTTTAAAATGCAAACAATCTGGTCCATGTATAAGAGGAACAAAGGTACTCTACAGAGGCAGCCATTCAATGTGTGATTGAGACGTGGAAGAGAACCATTGATAAAGGGGAAAATGTTATAGCTGTATTTTTGGATTTTAGGCGGGCATTCGAAACAATTGACAGGGCTAGATTATTGAGTAAATTGTATCAGTATAGTATACGCGGAAATGTTTATAAATGGTTCAAAAATTATTTAAGATCACAAAAACAAACATTTTAAAAACATATTCAAATAAAAAAATAAATAATATAGGAGTTCCTCAAGGAAGTATACTAGGTCCAATATTATTTATTTTATACATCAACGATACGCCTTTAGTTTTAAAAATGTGTAAGTAACAAATGTTTGCTGATGACACCTTAATTTACATTAATGTTTTAAATATTTTTGATTGTCTAAATACTCTAAATTCTGAGATAAATATATTATTAAATTGGCTAAAAATAAATATATTAAAATTAAATATTTCAAAAAGTAAATGTATGGTTATGGGTAATAATTTAAATTGTCAAAATATAAATGTTGTAATTGATGGTGAAAAATTGGAATTAGTAAACAGTTTTAAATATTTGGGGATAATTATTGATTCAAAATTAAATTTTTTTAATGATTTTGAAAGTATCGTAATATCGAAGATTGGCGGAAAAGTAGGTTATTATATTATTATAAAAGAATCAGTTCTAATTTAAGTTGTTATATTACCACATTTTCTTTATTGTTCTTCGATTTTATATTGTGCTAGTGAGAGAATATTTGACAAATTACAAATTTTACAAAATAAGGCAATGCGGATTATTATAAATTGTGACCAATATACAAAAATAAATTTTACTAACTTTACTTAACTTTTCTGTCTGTTTTTTGTTAAAAGAAGGTTCCGTTTTAAAATTAAAAATAAATCTATAAAAATATTAAATAAAATGTATTAAAAAATATTTAATACTACTTACTTACTACTACTAATACTACTACTACTACTATGTCACTAAAACTATGAATATATCTGAAAGATATGTCTCTTTATTTTATAACTATTAAATATAATTCAAACTGTCAATCAACCACATAATATATGAAATCGGCAAATACCCTCTTTATTTCCCAAATATTTAACAATAGGAAAACTAAATGTAAATGACTGGATAAATTTTCCGCCGAGAAAACTCAACTCTAAGAGCCGGTTGTTTGCTGACTTTTATCGGAAAAGCATCATAGAAATACCGTTCAACAAATGGAGCCGTTCTTGATACCCATATCAAATATTATGCGAAAAGTTTATACAGATAGTCTTATGCATTCAGGAAAAATGCCAGTGGTGGAGAATTTACGAAGAACCTAGAAATATATATTCTTAGCCGTGTAGGAAAAAATGAAGTATAGTTTAAAGTTAATTGTTGGTAAAACTACTTTGACTGACTCGTTCATTTCTTAAAGAAGATTCAAGAAGGCTTTCAAAGCGACCAATCCTGATGTTAATCGAAAAGCGGAACCAATGGATATCGCAAATTCTGACTTTATCTATCTACCGTGTTTGTAAACATTATTTGCATTATAGAGGGCTTGGTTAAAAAAACGCAGGGCTTGGTTTAGATCACAATGATATGGGGATGATATATCTAACCAAATCTAGGTTAAATTTTTTTCAAATTCATACTATGACATGATATGCCAACCTAATGAGTAATAAAATAAGTAGAAAAAAATACAAATTTATTTTTGTTGTTTAAAAAATTAACAAAGTAAGAATATACAGAAAGAAAAAGAAAAATAATTACATAAATTTCTGAAATAGGCCACCGCCATGCTCCAAGCATAAATTCACACGTCTCTTTATATTTCCTAAAGTGTTGACCAGCATCTCTGGAGAAATGTTACCACATTCTTCTTCTATTTTTACAGATGGTCTTCCTGCTCCTTTTTTGTGTTGTATAGAACCTGTTTCCCTAAACACAGCCGCGGTGCTTTTCAGGCAATGATAAAAATCCCCAGCAATAAAAGCAACGTTAGGAAAATGTTCGTTAAAATCGTCCATGCACAAGCCCGAATTGTATTGACACTCACCATTAACCCCGTATCGAAAATACGCTTCAACCATGAATCTTTTGTGCTGTTCCGTAAAGCCCATTGTGTGAATTGTTCAAGAAATTGGAAAAATTAGCGATGAATCAAATTACTTGTAACGGCTGTCAAAGATGACGGAATAACTGATTGATTGTTAATTCAGGTAGTTACTGACACCCAACAGGTATTAAGCCTTACGGCTAAGCATTAGGTCCTTAGATGCAAGGCTCTCTTTAATACAAATAATTTTTGCTCGCACGGTAGAAGGTACATCAATTTATTTTCAGTTTTCTGTTATGACCAACAAAAAAATTAAATCATTATGAGCTTATTTATATATTAAATTTTCCAAATTGTTGATTGTGCTAGATAGCGCCCTCTAGCTATCGCAACGGAATTCAGAACGACTTAGTTTTCTAATAAATTGATGATACAAAAGAATTCCTATATGGTGAGACAAATTTGTCAAATTCTGATTAGCCAAACCAAAGTTGTAAATATTTTCCTATAGCAATATTTCTTCCCTCCTACCACCCTTAAACAAAAAGGTAGAGCAAAAACAGGAACAGAAGTTTTCGAAATTTTTATAAGACTAAAAAAACTAAGAAATTAATTTTTTTATTTAAACTTTCAATTTGCAGAAAAATCGTCCCGCTTCTGATTCAGAACATAATCAAAATCGAGTTAACCATAAATTTTATTTAAGAGTTAACCGCTGCGTCACGTTCAGAGAGCTAAATGCCAATTTTGCTCCTTAAACGTGTGGACGACTTCGACCTATAATCGCTGTCACCTGCGGCTGAAATGAATTTCATTCTGACCTCTTCTTTTTCCTTCAATTTTATTTCGAACCAGCAGTTGCAGCGCCCGACTAATATTAAATATTTCTAGCGAGAACTGTCTTACAGTCTGTCCGTTGGGGCTAGGATCTTATGTAAGGTAAAATAACATGTCAGTCACTTCAAGCAACAAGAAAGTATCCAAATTATACCATACTAGCGACCCGCCCCGGCTTCGCACGCGGGTCTAAAATGTGTTTATTTACGACATCACATTAGAAACCTCTAAACTTATCAGTGTTTCTTTAGGTATTTATATAAATTATTTAGAACAATATTAATTAATTAAAGCATTTCTAAACATATTTTCAAATTGTCTGTTTTTAATATCCATGTTTTTATTTCGACTTTAATTTTTTTTAATAATATCAATTTTCTAATTTTTGTTGGTAAATAATCGTTTAAATAAAAACAAATATTTGCAATTTTTTGGTCCTATGGACTTATTTATTTTCGGTTTTATGGTTATTTAATTTTTATGACGTGTATTATGATTATAGATTTTAAATTGTATAAGGTTTTTATTTTTAAATATATATATTAAGTAAGATGTTATAAATGTAAAGTTGTCTTATGTTCTGAATATAATTCTTTTGAAGGATAAAGATAAACTTTTTAGAATATAATTTTTATAAACCTTTTTCGTAATATTTCTAATTTTTAACTAAAGTTCTATTTATTCCTCCCCAACCTAAAATTCCGTAATTTAAATGAGTTTTAACTAACGCGTAATATAATATTTCCATATGTCTTACATTTAAAAAAATTTTAATGTTTTTAAAAATCGGTAATAAACTTCTTAATATTTTAATTAAGTATTCTAAGTGAAAATTCCAATTTAATTTACTGTCAAAAATAATTCCTAAATATTTTATTTTATTAACTTTAAAAATTTGAATGTCTTCATTTATTTGAATACTATTCATATTTCGTGGTAGGTTATTTAGGTTTAAACTAAAAGGAATATAATTTGTTTCATTAAAATTAATTGTTAACAAATTGTTATGAAACCAATTTTTTATAATTTTAAAATATTTTTTAATTTTATTTTTTAAGTTGTAATAGATTCAACCGCCGACCCAGCTAAACAAGGGATGGCGAGGCTGTTTAACGACGTGGTGCACAAGGATCATAGGAACAGCTCGGCCACCTGAACAGGAGCTGTTGAAGCTTTAAAGATGCTAGAACGCCATAGATCTCGAGATGTGTCTATGCCTGGCAGCATGCTGCAATTAGTTTTAAACACCAATATAAAAATAGCTAAAACCGAAAGTTAACGGTTTGTCTGTTTTTCTATATATGTATTTAAAATTACTGCTTATCCCTTTATGATAAATTACGATCTATGCCATCATGCTGCATCAGTAAGTGATGTTTAATTTCCACCAGAGATTCCTTCAACTAGAGTGAATGACGATAAACTTAGCAACGTATAAAATATTAATAATATGTAAGTTTGGAGCAAGTCTTTAGTTAAGGCTGGCAAATATGTTTACTCGAGACAAGCCAAAACAAGTTTATTTGCTTCAAGTTTCGTTAACAAACGCGAACACATGCGGTCGGATTAACACAACCTGGTAATTTGTTTGAAAATAACAATAATTTATTTTCAACCAATTAGAAGGCTCTTTTTTGTTTACGTTGCTTATAGCAACGGGAGATTATCGCGATAATTTTGTTAGTTCCTATTAACTTAATGAAATTTATAAGAAAATTTTACACTCTTAAATTCAACAAATCAGAAGCTTGATTTTTCTTCGGTTACCATAGAAACCTAAAGAATAACCGGAAAGTTTTGACGTTTGTGGTAAAATTAATAAATAAAAATTTTCCTGAAACGTCATTTCAAAGACATTTCAAGCAAGAATGTCAAAATCAGAACGTAGGAATTAGAACTTTAAAATAAAATTAACAAAAAATTATGTTCCACCAAGTTTAGTTGAATGAAGTTAATAAAAAATGAAAATATTAAATGTTTTTAAGTTACTTATCAATGATTCAGATAACTAAAGCTGGAAAATTATATTTTATCAAACACAATCTAAATCGAATTATGCACAACATTGATTGGCAACGTTGTGCTCCTTTGTTAGGTTGTTTGTGTTAGTTATCTACAAATTTTCGTTGTTTTATACCTAATGCATTGTTTAAAAAATATGTTCTGGTAGTTAAGTGTGCCGTCGCTCGTACTTTTAGATTATTCGAAGGCATTTGATACGCTAAATCATAGTTCACTTAAGTTAATTTTGAAATATATTGGTTTGTCTGCGCCCTCGGTTGCATTTTTTGACAGTTACCTCGCAGACAGACAGCAAAGAGTGATCTTGGGTGGACGGGTTTCTGATTCCAGGAGTATCTCCAATGGTGTTCCGCAGGGTTCCATATTAGGACCTATATTATATATAATATATACGGCGTTTCTTATAAATGTTATTGTCAGTTGTTCAAGACAAATATACGCTGATGATATTCAGATGTTTTATTCTTTTGACCCGGCTGATGTAAACCAAGCATGTGACTTAATTAATAAGGATCTAAATGCCATTTACACTGCATCTAAAGACCACTCATTATCTCTTAATCCATCTAAAACTATTGCACTTCTATTTGGCAAAAACAAAGATCGAACATCGGTCCAAAATAATATACAGATAAAGATTAACGAGGTGCCAATTTCCTTCTCTGAGGTGGCAAAAAGCCTTGGACTTTGGCTGGACACAGATTTGAGATTTCATAAGCATATTTCTGAGTGTATCAGAAAATGTATGTTTAAGCTTAAGCTGCTATACAATTCTCGCACTGTATTAGATTCAAACGTTAAGCTTATGTTATGCGAATCGCTAGTCTTGTCCACATTTGATCACTGTAATGTTGTGTATGGTCCATGCTTGACTGCTGTGACTTCTCAAAGAATTCAAAAGATACAAAATTATTGCTTAAGATTTGCTTACGGTGTCCGGAAGCGTCATTCTGTCAGGCACAAGTTGAGAGATGCTGGGTAGTTAAGTATGAAACAGCGAATACATTTTCATTCGGCTGTGCTTTTTCACAAAATAATACTGCTTAGAAATCCGTCATATTTGCACAAAAAAATAGTTTTCCGTACAGATGTACACAACCGTAACGTTAGATTTAAGGGCACCATTACACCACCTATCCATAAAACTGCTCTGTTTGAACGTAGTTTTTCTTATAACATATCCGCTATCTATAATTCTATTGGTCTAGACCTTAAAACTAAATATATTTTAACTTTTAAAAAAATATATAAAAGTATATTACTGGGTGTTTAAAGTTTTCTGCTTTCGGGTCGTGCTTTTTCTTTTTCTTTTTCTTGCCTTTTCTTTCTTTCCTTCATCCGTCTCCTGCACTGTCTTTACTTATTAATATTTTTGCATTAGTACAGAATTTATTTTAGTGTTATTAACATGATCTTTATTTTGTTATTTAATTTGGAATGACTTAAAGGTGTACCTATATACATTGTAATTTTTGTTGTTTGAGGTTAAGTGGAAGACCAACCCTTGTTACTAGCAAGGGATGAACTTCGCCTTTTCAGATATCATTGAATAGGATTTTTATTTTTATTTCTATTATTATCTTTTCTACTTACTGTAATGATTATCTGAATAAAGATTGTTTATTATTATTATTATTATTATTATTATTAACTACAAGACTCGTTCAATTAATGATTGTTAACGTATACGTAACTAATAGACTGTCACACTTGACAACCGTAGATTGTTTTGTTATTCCATGGCTCATTATGATATTAATTTCAGTAATATTAATATATATGTCATTTCTAATAAAAAAATTAATTTTTACGTAGGTTTTTTAATAATAAAATTTTCTTACCGAATATCCCACGTGCTTCAATTAATAACCGGTAATTTTTTCTCGATCATGAATATTTTTAGAAAATCATCCCTCGCCTTTGGCTCGAGATAATTTTCAAAATATTTATGACCTCAGAAAAATTTCCGGTAATAATTTAATCACTAGGGATATTATAGGTCACAATTTTTCTGTCAAAAATGACATGCTTTATATCTATTGGCAAAAGTCACTCAGAATAAAATCAAAATACATTTTGTTGCTAAATTATAATTTTTATTGATACTAACCAATTTGCTTTACATATCGAACACCGGGGCTAATAAATTTAACTACACTTATCGGAAATAGGTTTTTTTTAGGATTAATTTGAAACTATGTAGACATGTAATTTCAGATGTTATGATTGAAAACGAATTAATTTTTTAATATTCCTGAAATTTTAGTAATAAAACTTAATTAATTACTGACAATTATGAATCGGTATAAAAAACACGTTTATTTTACGGAAACATTAGTTCTACTTTCATATTATTATGGAATAACTCATGACGGTATATTTACATACTAAAATAACACAAACAGGCTTAAGAACTTCCAGTCATAAATGCAACATATTCGTACCCGTATACACACAAGCTAAAGGAAGCGTTTGCTGTTGCGTTCAGCTTATGTCAAGATCTTGCGAAAATATTCCAATATCGCATACTGTTCCTACAAGAACTTTGTATGTTTAAGCTTTGTTTATCGTATTTAGAATTATTTCATACAAAATTTGAATTTGAATTAAATTTACGGAAATATTTATTCTCCGTTTACACGAGGTAAGTGCTGCACCGTTTTGATATGTTGCAAAATTTTTCGTCTGGGGCGCTGTGAAGCTATCATGGGTATTTCTCGAATTTGGAATATTTACAGACGGCTCCAAAACTAAAGAAGGTATTGGAGCCGGAATTTATAGCAAAAACCCAAAAATAGAACTAACTATCAGCCTGGGAACTATGACAACCATATTTTAAGCAAAGGTTTATGCAATTGAAATGTGTGCAAGATTGCTGATATAGGTATACACATAAGTCAATCAAGATATTCTCCGACAGTCAAGCTGCATTAAAAGCTTTTGATTCGAGATGGTGTGCCTCAAAAACGGTGTGGAGCTGTCACGAAACACTATCTGAACAACAAAATAACCTTAATATGGATACCGGGACACATGGGTCTGGAGGTTAATGAAGCTGCCGATAAGCTCGCCAAGAGAGGTGCAGCACTAAAATTCACAGGACCCGAGCCGGTAATAAGTATCTCATGTTTGTTTAAAGGTTGTAGACAATGATGTATCCTGAGTAATAGATGTGTTTTGGACTTCCATTGCCTTTAGTTTTTCATATCACAGTGATATGAAAAGCTAAAGGCAATGGAAGTCCAAAACACATCTATTACTCAAGTATATCTCATGCTACGGTTAGAAAAATAATACTAGCTGAAGCAAAAAGCAAATGGGAAAGACACTGGTCAAATTTACCAGGTCTAACACAAACCACCAGTGCTCAACAAGTCATGCCTTAAAGCGCTAGTGGAATTGTACACCGGCCACTGCAGACTACGACACCATATGTATAAAATTGGAATAGCCCCAACTAATGAGTGCCGGCTTTGCATGGAAGATGCAGAAACAGCAGAACACGTAATGTGCGCTTGCCCCGCAGCAGGAAGAATCAGATTCGCCCTATTTGGCGAGGTGCCTCTGCTGCCGTATGACATGTCTCTCCCAATATCATCATTAACTTCATCAAAAAGTTATACCTATTGGGGGAAATATAAACAAGGTGTGAGCCACAATAGACCGCATGGTCGCAGTGGAGGGTTAGCTGTAACCCACTCACTTTTAACCTATTACCTATTTTTTAATCTCTGAGGGAGTATTTTTTCACTGCAATAATAACGTTTACCCCAAATCGGTTCAGGCTATCGAATTCATTTAAGGAAATATTAATTAATTATTAGGAGATAGTGAAGTAATTGTTGTACATCTACAATTAACTTTTAGTTAACAATAATTAGCAATTAACAGCACGAAAAGCAACGAAACAAACATTCTGTTTCGGTTCTGTCGTGTGTACTTTTATAGAGTCAGGCTATTAACTAATTGGATGTCTCTAACTTATTATCATTGACATAAATAAACCGTGGGGCAGCTATCATGACATAATATATTGACCGGGGCCCCTGAATAGCCTCGAGGTGTGGCAGAGGGCATATTATGGCTGGATCGCGTGACAAACAACCGTCGAGGAAAAAAACGGTAATGAAACTTACGAGTTGGTGAATTGTGTAAAATTTTAAAGGATTCGCATCAGGATGTTTTAAACTGGACTTTTTGTAGAACGCGATTTAAAAAGACCTTGCCAAAATCCATTAAAATAGTTTTCATTTTAAATACAAATGATAATTAATTATGTTCGACGTTTTAATCCATTAGAATTATTTATGTTTATACAAATTAATAATTGTTTTACTAAATAGTAATTCACAGGTAAATTCAGTCAAATTCATCGTGCGCGTTTCTCAAAAATGCCGAATTAAGATTGGGGAATGGAGCACAGAAAGCCCTCTTCAATGTAGGTTAGGTTAGAGTGGCAGACCTCTGGCATTGTTCAAACAGCCACACGTAGTCCTATAAGGACCGTTGTGGTACCACACATGTTCCGCGGAACCTATCCGCATCAGTGGTTAACGCGACGTAGATCGTAAAAGAATCTTGACAGCTTATTTAAACCAGCCACTGCTGCTAATAAACTTAGTGAGTCGACCCAGTTGGAGGCGGCCCACTTCCTCCAAATCATAAAAGAATGGTTCGTCCAGGGCATTGAGCCTTCTTCTCGCTAGGCGGGGGCATTCACACAAGAAATACTTAATACTTTCCTCCTCTTTTTTATCTCTGCAACTTCTACGGAAGTCGTTAATTGGCATTTGCATACGTTCAGCGTATCTACCGAACAGACAATGTCCGGTGACTACGGCAGTGATGTTTCTTAGGTCCTTCCGACTATGCTGTAATAGAACTGCGGTTTTCCTGCCGTCAAGTAGGGGCCACAATTGCCTGGAGATGCCACAAGTTGTTAACATTGTTTAAGTTGTTTAGCTATACGATCTATCTACTCTTTGACTGATCCCAGTGGTCTAGCCACAGTATTCTCTGCTAGTTCGACAGACATGCTTGCGCCCTCCCGGGCGAGTGCATCAGCAGTCTGGTTGCCGTATATATATTGCTGTGTCCAGGAACCCAACACAAGGTGATTCGATGTTACGACAGCCCCTTACTAATTTTGACCTAGTACTGCTGGAGCAAATTGCCTTTATGGCTGCTTCCTCTTCAATGTAAGCAGGCAGGAACGTTGTTGTATCTTACACTTGCGAAATATGTATTTTCCACACATGTTGGATAAACAACTGTTAGGTATACGTATTTAAAACGCTGCGGCTTGTATTTTCGTCGCATTTCCTGTCGCTAGGCAGTAGCTACTTTACGTTACTTTTCTCTTATCCCCTGTATACAGAGGCAGTGAGACAATTCATCCCCAGGGGTTTAGTGCGGTTTACTTTCAAATCGTAAAGGTAAAATTACAAGTCTCCTCAGAGTTGGGATATTTATGTAAACCAGACATTGTGGGGAAATTCTCCGACGACACCCGGTCGTATAGATGCAAATTTTTTCCAGAATGAATTTGTCGGTTCCGCGGATACAACCGCAAAGAATGGATAATGTACATGAGAAAATTGAGCATTATTTAAAGAAAAATCTAAGATAACAATGTGAAAACACTTTTTTCTAAGATGCTGTATTCTAAAAGCTACAGTACATCAAAGGTCCTAAATATAAAAAACGTTGACAAGGCAAACGCGGTCGTGGTTCCTGCTACTTGCTTTAACTTTTTATGTAGATCTCAGTTCTACTTTCTATGAAATTCCTTTGAATTACTCAGCCAAGAAAATAAATAATTTTATTTAAAAAATTAGGATGCTAGACTAAAAATAAAATTTCATCCAATTACTACAATTTTATATAAAACGAAACTTTCAAATGTCAAAACTAAAAGCAAACAAAAATTGAAACAGAAAAGTTAAATCGGTAACAAACACAAATACCGGCACGAGAGTCGCATGGTGGAAAATTCGAATATTGGATTATTTTCTAGGTTTCGGCTTTGATTCGTTTTAGATGTTACGACGTCTCGAAATTCACAGTTTTATATTTATATTAAATAATGTAATATAGATATTTTGCTGTAAATTTATCGAGAACTAAAATATGTAACAAAAATATAAAGGAGCTATAAAAGTCTTTATTCTGCCAATAAAGCAAAAAATTATTTATTGATGGATAGATGGATTTGAAATTCGGGTCCGTTATATTAGCCCCCCCCCCCCCCGTGCAAATAACTGCATCAATTTATAGCACCATATAGATCTTACCTAGCACTACCTAGCACTACCTAGCACCCAAGTTATAAAGCTAGACACCATAGTCGTTACGGAGTTATTAAGAATGATGCCATTCTTAAATTAGGTTAATAACTCCGGAACGACTATGGTGCTAGGTAGTGCTAGGTATGGTCTATATGGTGCTAAAATTTTACGCAGTTATGGGCACCAGGGGGAGCAAGCGTTACATTAAACCCCCCGCCCTCCCCGGTAAAAGTGCTTAATAACTCCGTAACGACTATGGTGCTAGCTCTATAACTTGGGTGCTAGATAGTGCTAGGTATGGTCTACATGGTGCTAAAATTTTACGCAGTTATGGGCACCAGAGGGAGCTAGCGTTATATTAGCCCCCCTCCAATCAATTTATTGTCTACCCCAATGAACTGCGTACCTTGGACTCTCTATTGTATGTTGCTGAATCCTGGCTGCTCGGTATTTTTTTAGTTTCCCTCGAATTAAAATAACTGATTTTTTTAGTAAATTACAGGGACAGCGACAAAACTATCTAATCTCATATGTTTGGTGAGATTGTTAATAAAAATAACAATAGATACAGATAAAATTTGTTATAGGCTGCATATTTTTACATTGACATTGTTTGTAGAGAAAGAAAATGTAGCTATACATACACCTAATCAATAGGTCTTTATTATTATACCATTAATAAAAACAAAAAAGCCATACAAGCAAGAACCACGTAAAAATAAAATGCCAATTCTACCACAAAAGATTTGCAGGTTTTTTATTCTGCTGGATTTATTCAAAACGTGTAACAAATATCTTTTTTTGCCGACAGGAATTCATGTGTCGAGTTGAATTTTAACTTTTGTTTTCCGGCTTTAAAGGTGTTTTGTGTTTTTACGGGAAATAAAAAGCTCCTGCAAAACTGACGTTTTGTGTTTCTTTTTAAACGTGGGGATTTGCTACTGAAAGAGCAACGATAAAAGTCTTCCGTGTAACCTGATTCCTTAACGCAAAGGTATTAAACGTATAATTTGTTATTGAAATATGCATTTTAAGGCGTTACAAACATTTAAATTGGTTTAGAATCTACACAATCAACTATATTTAGTTTCAACTAGGGCTGGGCGATAATGAAATTCCAATATCGAATATGGATATAAAAAAAAATATCGATATAGTCCATATATCGATAATATCGATAATATTGATAATATCGATAATATCGATAAATATCCATAATATTGATAATATCGATAACTATCGATAACTATCGATAATATCAATATATCGATATTTTATTTTTTAAATATCGTTATTCGATATATCGATAATATACAATCGTATATACATATACATAGTCGATAGTCGATATATCGATAAAAATATCGATATATCGAATTTTTGCCCAGCTTTAGTGTCAATTCTGTGATCTGGCACTATCAGCCATAGGCTTTTGCTTGATAAGCTGGAACGTTTAGAAGTTGTTTCAAAACTCGTGCGCAGTGAACGGCATACGGTCACCTGCGGAGTCCCACAGGGTACTGTACTGGGTCCAGTTTTCTTAATTGTCTACATCAATAAATTGCTTACCTTGGACTCTGTATTGTACGTTTGCTGTATCCTGGCTTGATATGATACAAATGGTTGAACGAGATTTGATGATTGATTATATTTGACTATTTTAAGACAAACAAGCTTACGGTTGATCTTTCGAAAATTAAAGTTATGAGAGATTCTTGCGGAGAGAGGATTGTTTGGTGCTGGAGGATGGGTCTCTGGGTTTGTTCGGGCTTTCCATTAAGATAACTAAACGTTTTTAAGTAAACCCAATTGAGTTGGATAAGAATTATTTTTTTGTTACATGCTTCATATGCATATGCGTTTGTTTGCTTCTCTATTGTCATATTTTTGTATATAATAAAGGCATTCACTCATAAGGTTTTGCCAGTTTAAATATAATACAATTATTTTCATTGTCAATTAAAATTGTAAATAAATTAAATATTTAAAATATTTTTATATTTATTTGTGTTTCACCAAAATTGTATTAAACTACCTAAAAATTGTCCCAGACAATTTAAAATACAAAAACTTTATCCCGGCCACAAATGCTGTTTAAAGCTGTTAAAATTCGGGAGGCTTAAATTTGGGCGTTTCTAATCCGGGCTAATTATACAAAATCCCGTATAAACTAGTGTTTTGCTTGTGAAACCCGGATAAAACACTGGCATTGACTCGCCCTTTACAATTAAAGGGAGATACAATATACCGTGGACAAGGAGAAAATATAATATTTTTTATTCTAATGTTGGTAACTGCTTTTTGCAGGCATAGAGTTGTCGACAACTTTAATTACGTCATTTCACCGAGGCTACTGAATTCGTCTAACTATTTAGAAGTAAAAAATAAAAAGAGATATGAGAAGGAAGTTTTCCTAGCTTTCCGACCTCTACAAAGACCCAGGAAAAAGGAAACTCAACACCGTTTCAGCAAGGACAGTAGTAATACCACAGTTGAAGCTATCGTTAAAACGTGACAGTCTTAAAGGTACTGACTAATACAGTTCATTAAAATAGTGGTAGAAAGACAGAAATAGCTGTCTAAAGGCCTATCCAAACCATGAAAACGTTTTCCATTAGTGCGGAAGGAGAGTGAACGTCACTTTTCTCTCGGTATACCGTTGAGAACCGTTAAGTTCGTCACATAAATCAATTTATATTTCATTTTTAGCGTTTATTTATAGTTAAGCTCTATTTCGTTAAAATATTTTGAAAATAACTGCAGTAAAGTCTATCCAAACCTAAGAGAATTTTTAAAGACGATGTTTCGCCACCGAAATAAATGTATCCATGGGCGTGCCGTCGAACGATAATTATGACTTTAAATTAATGCAATAAATATATTATTTTTTATAATTATTTGTAATCCATTATAAACATGGTAAGCATTTTAGAAACCTGTCAAATCGAGCGCAAAAATAATTTACCTATTACCTAAATCAAAACTTTTGAAGGGTGTTGTAATCAAGCGTAGAAATTGCTAATTGGTCGCAAAAAAGGGCTCCCTTCTCCCCTACACCCTTTCCAATCCCATCCTGTATTTATAAGAATATTAATCATTGTTAAAACTTTTAAATCGAATCAAAAAATCAAATCTAAAATAAAAAAATATGTATTCATACGCTGTTGGAATCGTCAAATGATTCGGAACTGGAATCATTCGCATTTTGAATCACTAGTGGTGCTACTGGCGGCAAAATAAGATACTCCTCCTCTTTTTTTATAACGTGGGCCACACAGTTTTTCCAAATATCGCGGCTTAGTTCACTTACTACTTGCCGAATATTATCGAGTACTATTGCGCTTAGTGTTGGTGACTGATTACATTTACGAACACGTTTTTTTATAGTGGCCCAAATCATTTCAATAGGATTAAATATGCAATAATAAGGAGGTAAACGCAATGCAGTATGGCCGTGTCTAGTGCAAAAATTATCAATTATGTATTCATTTTTAAAATTTCGACTCTTTATCATTTTTAGTAATTCTTTTTTTACCGGGACCTTCTCAGGAATTTTCATGTTTTTACTCCTCATAAAATTTAAAATGTCCTCCTTTTTAGTATTGTTATTCGGGATTTTGTTTAATATACGCGAATGGTATGATGCATTGTCCATGACTATTACCGAGTTTGGTGGAATGTTTGGTAAGAGCTGATCGACAAACCATTTTTCAAATAAATCCCCAGTCATGTCCCCATGATAATCGGCAGAAGATGTTGATATATTTTTGGCCGACAAAAGCAATGCATTGGGCCCGAAACCGTTTTCACCTCCGGCATGAAGTATTATTATGCGCTTTCCTCTTGAACACGGCGTATTTAAGCTACAATTTTGAGTTTCATCTACCCAACCGTACTGAACAACATCATGAGTATCAAACCATGTCTCGTCTAGATATACTATATACCTTTTTGATTCGCGATATTCTTTTATTTTACGCAAATATTCTTGACGATGTTCAACGAGACGGCGTGACTCCATTATTACCATTCGGTTATTAATTTTTTTTATGTTTAAGTCCGCAATTTAATAAAATACCCCGAAGCGTTTCCAATGACTGATACTTATAATCAGGGTAATCGCGTAACTTATCCCAGATAATTTGTAATGTCGGTACCGTATTTTCCTTGTATGAATTGTAAACAATTCGTCGAATAACATCTTTTGCTGCATCGTCAACTTTCCGAAACTGTTGGTTCTTTTTCTTTCGCTTTACCGAATGATCTGTAACATCTCCTGCCTTAATTACGCGATAAATTGTAGATATCGAAAGTAGTGTTAATTCGTTAATTCTTTTTATTATAAATTTATCTAACTGTTCGGGATTTTCTTTCTTTAAACAACCGTAAATATTTAAAATTATTCGTTGACTTTAAACATGTAAATCTTTATTAAACTCCGAACATTTTTCGGCTAGCGATGCGGTCGTTAGCGAAAGTAATTCAACATGTAATAATTCCCGTTCATTTACATCAGACGGGCGCCAAAAAGACATTATTATAATAAAAATATACTTATCTTAACGAAAACTCGGAAACAATCGAAACACATCCACACACGACACTGCTTTTCTAGAAACTAACCGTTTGAAAATAACATCTCAATTAAATAGCATGCGATAATACTATAATATTATAAGTGGAAAAGAGACAAAGCGTTAGAAATCAGAAACCAGTCGAACGGAATGCCGACCGCGATCGTTCAACCTTTTTTAAGTAAAGAGTAAGCCTAAAATCTGACCGCCTAGCGCGTAGTATTTAGTAGGTTTGGATAGAGTATACAATGAACGCATATAACAGCTCCCTGGTTTATCCATGAACATATTTAAAATAACAAAAACCCACTTAGAAACTCCTTCCTACCTCTCGAACAAAGTTGTAAATATGTGTTCAACACAAGATATCGGTTTCTTGCTTGTTCACTTTATCCACAAGAAAACCATTTAGCGTTTTTGCTTCGGCAGGTGAAGTTAGGAGCATCTTCCATAAGATAGATTGACCTGGGGGTCTTTTTTTGTCCCGAACACATGTTCCAGTTCCCACAAAAAGTAGGGTTAATGCTTTTACGAAAGAGATTTGAGTTGTTCGACTGTATGTTAGTGTATCTTTAGGGGTATATTTTTTTATTGAAATATTGGAAAGGCCTTAGATGTAGGCGTTAAAAAAATTTGGGATGTTTTTCTACGTTGTCAGGGGAGTTATTTAATTCAATATAAACACACGTAATGCACCCAAGCTTCATATTTTTAGGTCTTGTCATACGGTAACATTTAAGTAATTAATTTTTTTTTTAATTTTTTAAGTATACTAGTAGAAAACGTTATATTAGAAGAGAAAGGAGATATGAGGGGTATAACCTTATTTAATTTACGGTTAATTTATGTTTTCAAATCAGAATACTAATATTAGAAACATTTTTAAGGAAAATCGGAACAGTTAACTTAGTGATAGAGGTAAAGAATTTTATACAAGGTGTTCCGAAAATACGTGTAGAACAAACGTTCTATTAAACAATAACAAACTCCTGACATCTAAATAGGTCGATTTAAACCAATTAAGTTAGAAAACTACCTCGTTTAGCCGTTAAAGGGCAGTTTTTGTTTTCCAATTTTTTTAAGAACGTGGTCTTACACTATAAAGTGGCGTCAAATTTTGTTGATTTATTTTCCGGACACCCTTTATATTTATAGTTCAACTTTTCTATTGTTGCACGTACCTACTTGCTTTCTAAAATACATGAAAAAGAGTGTAGTGCCACCAAAGTTTTAAATATTTTTATGTAACATGTATATTCGTTATGTAAATGCGTAAAAAAATTGGGAAGGTGGAAAATATTTACCTACCAAAAAAATAAAACTGAAAAAATGTTCAATGAATTATGAAATACGCACAGGAATTATACTTGCAAAATACAAGTAAACATACAATCCACAATGTTTCACATTATTTCGGTTATAGAACAGACAATAATAATACCAATATTTTTTGATGAAAACGGTCTGTTATAATATGTTATGCAAAAATCGAAAAAGGTGTTGGTTTTTAAGTTTTTTACTCGTAAAAAAATTATCCATAGAATGTGTATTTCAAATATTTTATACATGTTTAACAAAATTTTACTGTGATTTTTTTTATAAATAATACTACAAAGACAAATGTACAGAAATTGTATTAGTCAATTGCTTCAATAGATTTTGAGTAACATTTATAAATAATGATAATAATAATAAGTTTATTTAAAATTTAATAATATAATAAATATGTTTATGTTGTCTTCTACAAACTTATTTTTCAATCCCCTGAAACTGAGCTTGTTAGGAACAAATCTTATTTTTTGTTTTAGTATGTAAAATTATAAATCATAAATATGCATTAAAAATCAGGTTTTAAAGTAAAAATGTTAATTTATAGTATAAACGCAGTTTTTTTTTGAAGAAATATATTACCTACAATAAAATTATTAATTTATAATTTTTAAGTAAAAAATATTACTTATATAAATTATTCAAAACAATATTAATTAAGTGATTAAAGCATTTCTAAAAATATTTTCAAATTGTCTGTTTTTAATATCCATGTTTTTATTTCGACTTTAAATTCTTTTAATGAAATCAATTTTTGTTTGTAAGTAATCATTTATATATATAATAAATATTTGAAATTTTTTTGTCCTATGGACTTATTTATATTAGGTTTTATGATTATTTCATTTTAATGACGTGTATTATGATTATTGTTTTTAAATTTTATAAGGTTTTTATTTTTAAATATATATATATTGAGATGTTATAAATGTAAAGTTGTCTTATGTTCAACTTTTTTGTTTCTGAATATAATTTGTTTGAAGGATAAAGATAATCTTTATTGAATATAATTTTAAGAAACCTTTTTTGTAATAATTCTAATTTTTTATCTAAAGTTCTATTTATTCCTCCCTAATCTAAAAAACTAACGCGTAATATAATATTTCCATATGTTTTACATTTAAAATTTTTTTAATGTTTTTAAGAATCGGTAGTAAACTTCTTAATCTTTTAATTAAGTATTCTAAGTGAAAATTCCAATTTAATTTACTGTCAAAAATACATCCAAAATATTTTATTTTATTAACTTTAAAAATTTGAATGTCATCATTTATTTGAATACTATTCATATTTCGTGGTAGGTTATTTAGGTTTAAAATAAAGGGAATATAATTTATTTTATTAAAATTAATTGTTAACAAATTGTTATCAAACCAATTTTTTATAATTTTAAAATATTTTTTAATTTTATTATTTAAGTTTTTCCAATTTGTATCGGTATAAAAAAGTGTAGTATCATCTGCAAAACTATGAATTTGTCGATCGCAACTTATACTAAATAAGTCGTTAATATAAATATTAAAAAATAATGGTCCATATAATAGAATGATAATAAGAAACAATAATGGACCATTAACCTCTAGTTAGTCAATCCTCAAATAAATAAACTATACCTAACCATCCAATACATCCAAAGTCTTTCAAGGATTTTAAGCATCGCCATCTTTCCAACTATTTCAAACATTCCAAATTTACCTTAATAATTTGCTCTATCACAAAATCCAATAATCTAAAACCCAAGATAACAGTTAACCTCCGGTTAATAAACCCTAAAATAATACATTGCCGGTCCATTAAATAACACCATTATTAGATTGATAAACACAATGGTGCGCAACTAGACAAATATTTACCATCGCACCAATTATTCATTATTAACAATGTCTGTTAAAACGTTTACATTATTGGTTTCTATCAGGAGGTTTGGCAACGTGGACTTTAAGGACATAAGTGTTAAAATGAAAATATATTTCATATAATTAAATTTTGGAGTATTAACTTTTCTTGGTAATTAGAGTCACTACCAAAATTAAGACTAAAGAAAGCGGCCAATTTTGCTGCAACTTCATGTTGTATAAATGTTTAATTTGATGGTATGTTTCTTCGATTAAGTTTTTTTTTTATTAAACAAGTATACATTGGGTACAACTGAAATAGCTAAAGGTTCAAATGTTGGACTTTTAGAATATAGGTAATTCCTATTATTAAAAGAAAAGGCAAAATTTGAAAACCATTACTTAACGAACAAAGTGTACTTAACAACGTATTTACCGTTATAAAAGTAACTGAAAACAGTATATGCAATAACTACAGAATTTCCTATGCTGGTAATTAATGATGCTAATTTGACAAGTAAGTAGACAAGCCCTTCATCCTTAGTAGCATATTAATTGTCCTATAAGAGTCAACTGCCCTTTTAAAGTTAATATTGGATAATATTTTGATAGAACTGGGTGTGTTTTGGCAATATAAATTTAGTGCCTATTTGTTTGTCTATCTTGTGTCTAACTAGTTTACAGTGGCGTGGCGTAGATCAGAAGGGGGCAAATAAAAGTATTGAAAGTCTGTGCAGAAGAAAATGTTTTAAATATCTGTACACATTTAAAGTTGAGTGTAGCTTTATTTATCCGAAAACGAGCACCTTATTCGAGTTGAGATAAGAAATTAAAATTTTCCACATAACTGCATAAGGCTACCAATATGTAGAGAAAAACCGTATATTTACCGTGAAGGCGAAGCCGCCAGCGAAGTAAGGGGACCTTCTAATATACAAAATATATTAAAGAAGGAACGACTGATCCACCTTGAGGGGACCTGCTAATATACAAAATATATAAAAGAAGAAACGACTGTTCCACCTTGCCCCCTAGCAAAGCTGCTGCTCATTTATTTATCGGTCATTAAATAATTCTCCATTACACACATAACTGTAAAATATTGCCATAATTCTATTAAATCTGTATTTTCGTTGCAATAACATTTATTATACGAAACTAACTAAAAACGTTTTATACAATACATTCATATAACAAAACTAGAGTGACACAATTAGGGAACATTTTCGTAACAAGCTTAAAGCCAGCGGGTTTCGTATAGAGCGTCACAAATTCCTATTTACAGCGGAAATTTAACAAGGCTGGTTTTTACCGAGCGAAAATTAATTAGGGTCTAACGTATGAGTCGCTGTAATTAAGACTGACAAATGTAATAATTATCTCGAAAGTGATTTAGTAACGATGGGAGAAGCGCGCTCGCAGCAAGCCGAACAATGGGGAACATCGAATATATAATTTATTCTTCAAAATAATCGATCTTAAATTGACGCACTTGTGCCACCTGTGCTGCACCGACCTTGCGTCATCAAAATTAAATTTCTAATATTAGCGTTAATATTATCTTCCAACTGCTAATAGCCTTCAAAAATTACGTCATCTGAGGTGATGCTGTCACGGGGGGTAGTTTTCGCGCGTTCAAGCGATCGACGCCTGAGTTCCCCCACTTATTGGTTAACCCAATGGTCGGGACAGAGTGGGGAACCCAGCCGTCGACCGGCATGCTCGCGAGCGCAGCGAGCGCGGGGGATCAACTATCTCGCAGCCAAGTGAGCCGGACCCGCGACGACACTTTTCCGCCCCATAGAAGAGAATCCTAATTTTTTCAAAGGTAGGACTGGGTATTTTTATATTTATTGTTATAACTGTTGACTTGTTGATTAATAAATAGTTAAATTAAGTATGATTACTTTAATCAAGGAACCCGGTGCCCCCGTGACAATTTGGTGGCGGCTCCTACTTGATTACTGGTGGATCGTTTGTTTTCGAGCAATGCTAATTTAAAAAGAAAATTTTTAATTGTGTTTTATGCAAGCTTCATTATTTTCTCTACAAAATATTTTAAATTTATAGCGAATAAAAGTATAAACATTGATCGTTTCTGATGGTATACAGACAGATAAGAGTTCAAGGTGACACAAAAAAGTGTTTTTTAGATTTTTTTATTTTAAGCTAATCGTTCGCATTGATTTTTTTTATGAATTCCTGGTGCGAAGCAAACTGTTCTCTGGTATTTTTGCGGAAAATTTTTTATTTTATTTTACATTTTTGCTAAAAGTATTAATGGGAAAGAAAGAAAAACTCAAAGTCTTCCTCCACAAAGTTTAATAGAATAAAAATATTCAACACAAGTCTCTACATGTTTCGAACGTAGAAACGTTCATCATCAGGAGACAGAAATTATATTTGGTGCTGATGGTTTTAGCAAAAGAAAATGGTGTCGAACCTTAATGGAGCTTTTATTTAATAAAACTTAATGTTTTAAGTAGACATGATATAAAGAAACTTGAAGAAAGTTTAACCATACTGAGTATGTGAGAAGTCAGCAAATGGGGTCTAGACCAACCAAATAAACTGGGAAAGAAAAACCCTTTTCTAAAAAGGTGTCGAAAGTAATTTTTTTAAAATTTGTTATTTTATAAAAAAAAAGGGACATTTAAGTGGGTATGTGTCTATATGACATTGTGGGGAAAATTTTCTTTCCCAGTTTATTTAATTGGTCTAGACCCCATTTGCTGACTTCTCACATACTCAGTATGGTTAAACTTTCTTCAAGTTTCTTTATATCATGTCTACTTAAAACATTAAGTTTTATTAAATAAAAGCTCCATTAAGGTTCGACACTATTTTCTCTTTTGCTAAAACCATCAGCACCAAATATAATTCCTGTCTCCTGATGATGAACGTTTCTACGTTCGAAACATGTAGAGACTTGTGGAGAAAGTCTTTTAGTTGCTTCTTTCTTTCCCATACTTTCAACTCCACTTTAAGCATGGACTATTTCTTCAAATTAAAAAGTATTAATGTTTTATGATGAATATGGTTGCTAGTACGAGTTGTTTTGTCCGATATAAATTAATTTTGGGAAATAATTCTTAATGTGGAACTGTAAATGATTTTTAAGCAGAATTTTTATGAAATTTTATGAAATATTTAGTTGTTGAAATTGAATTTTTTTTTTAATATGGTTTTTGGTGTGCAACGCTTGCTAGCAACAGCATATTTTTGGTATAATTAAATCCGTACCTTCTATTTTTTTTGGGTTGTACTGGTAATATATATATATTAAAACTTGCATAAATAAAATTTTTGGTGAAAAATTTTAATTTCTTAATATGAGCAAAATCTAGACTATACGACAGGCCAAGAAAGTAACTCTCGCGGAGAGTAAAAACAGCATTTTCTATTAATAAAGAACAATAAAAAATTTTGAAAATCATTCGGACTAAAAAATGCCCCCTCTACTTTTTAGCGTATAATGGGGTGTATTCTGTAGCACTTCCGTTAAATTTTAGAGGTCGTCAAAATTTTGGCGGCCGTTATAAATTTGTTTATATTCTGTATCTTTCTAATATGTCAAGATCATAACCTATTCTTCTAAAACTACCGGCTAAAGTTATAATTTTTAGAGGGCTATTAAAAATCTCCTTTGATTTTTAGCAGTCCGTTAAAACTAGTTTTCTTAGGTTAGCTTTTAATATTATATTTTTTGGTTTGATACTTTATTAGTAATTTGGGATTATTGATGAAGATAGTATTTATTCGTTTAAACAATGGCATTTTCTGATGTTTATATCGAGGCATTGATTAAGGAATTAATTGACAACCATGAAAGGTGAATATATTTTTTTTATTTAGTGTTTTCACACAATTTAAAATTACCGAAAGCATAAATGTCTGAAACACTTATTTGACCAGGATTTATATCTTCTGGCAAATACTTTCTACAACTTTTTTTGAGCTAAGGGCTGTTAATTTTTGTAAAGCTGAATTCAGATTCCATTAAAGGGTACTCCGAGACAACAGCAATCCTTTCCAGCTACCTAATATCACGTTCAAGAAAATATTTCGATGCAATAAGGACGTAGCAAGAATCAAAATCGATTTAATTAGCCCGCATATGCAAGAAGGACAAAGAACTTCAGCAATTCCTAGAGAACTAAAAATTCTTGCAACCTTAAACTTTTATGGTATGGATAGCTATCAATTATCCACTAGACAATGATACAATTTTGCTTTAAGTCAACCCAGCATGAGTCGTTGCATTCATAAAGTTACTGATCTATTATAACTTAATGCCGAATTGGATAATATTTCCCAATAATGAGAACAAGAGAAATACAGTTATGAATGGTTTCAGAAATAAGTATAATTTTCCACAATTCTTGGGAGCTGTAGATTGTATATACTTTCATAGCAATTATATTACCACCAGAAGATTATCCAGCACTTCCTTACTTTTGTAGAAAAGGATATTATAGTATTAATTGCCCAATAATTGTCGACAGTGACTACAATATATTGAATATGAATGCTCGTTTTCCTGGATCAACCCACGATGCGGCTATTTGGCAAGCTTCCAATATTAAAACTATCATGCAAGATCTATATATTCATTGTGCTTATTATTTTTTTATCGGAGGCTCTGGGTACCCTTTACAACCGTTTTTACTAACCCCCTTTGAGAACCCTGCGGTAAATACGCCTGAAAGTAGTTATAATTATCACTTTGGAAGTATAAAAATAATTGAAAAGTTGAATAGAACACTATAAGAAGAATAGAATAAATGAGAACTGGATTCATTTTTCCTCCTAGCAGTTTTTGGTTTTCTTCTAAGAAATGCACAATAAACTCTTTCTGGCATTTTGTAGTCCTCGGAGCGCGAGACATTTTAAAATCAATGAACTAAATCGTATAATTCCACAATAAAAGTGTCATAATAATGTCAAATTTTGGCGACAGTAGTTCAAACAACTCAAAGTGTGACGTTGCCCTATTTCTAAACACACATTTTAACGGACTCCTCTAAAATTTATGTTTTTTAACCAAACTCTAAAATTTGCCTTTACAGAATATCAATTTTACCAAACATTTTTAGAGGGCTGTTAAAATTAAAATTTTTAATGGCCTCTAAAATTTAGCGGCTAGTTTACAGAATAGACCCCAATAACTAATATTCCAGTCTCCAAGAACACATTCAAAAATAAGGGAAATGTTTATTGGAATCAGGATTTTGGGACACATTGTAGGTAAAAATGGTATAAAACCAAAGCATAAAAGTTCTCTAACAGTTTTCGTAATCACCTGGTATGGGTCATAAAACCTATTCCAAATTAACTTGTCAGGATTCCTTTGGAAAAAGAATAGCACTATAAATTCTCAAGCACAGCAAAAACTAAAATAAAGGTTTAGATTCCCCCGTTTTTAAGACTAAACACTCATTTATCGTATCTTACGAAATCACATTGAAAGCCTCGTTTACGGGAATTGGATTTCAAGTTGCGTAAAACGCTCGAAATGATTTCGTTAGCTTTTTAGCTCTTTCGAGAAGAGTTGCTTCTCTTTGGCGAAACAACTAACTTAATCAAAAAGGGTAGGTTTTATCGTTTTTAAAAAGTTTTTTAAGCGTACGTCTGCCCTTTCGATGATTTTATGGAAGAGAAAAGTAAATAATTTACCTACATTTAACTGTCCCTGCCTTTTAGTATTCGGAGTCCCCTTACATTAAAACAATATACAGGGTGTTCATTTGAAAACTTCCCACCTCGATTTTCCTGCTTTAAAATAAAAATGTGGAAAATCGCTCGGATCCGTCGATTTTTATTTCGAGCGGGACATCTTTTGCGTATATTGCATAGACAATTTACCTTTAGATAAACAAACAATAATCACGAATGTGGCAGTTTTATGGCCTCGCGCATGTAAACAAAACTGGGAACTATTAGACATGCGCACTGTAACATTATCGTTTGACGAATGGGAAAATAGACAGGTCCGGGCTTTAAAACTTAAATTCTTGCTCATATGCCACCATAGAGGGTTTATTTTACCCCTATTTGGGCATAATACAATTATACAACGGCTGCAACTAGTACTAGTCATTGTTTATATTACAATCCGAGTCACTAAAAGCACAAACACAATTCACTAACTAAACTACACACAAACCAGAAATCCATAAATATTAAACACCAGTCCCACAATCCACGATAGCCGATCCGATAGCTGAAGACTTTAGAAAACTACAAGGAATCCGCAGAGAAAAGAAACCTTAAAACACAACAACAAAAATGGCGGCCGAGCCGGTTCTGTAGAGTATCCTTGAGCGCGTCGATTATTGTCGATAAAGTAGGACGGCCGATAACACGAGGTTTGTGCGCATGCACGAAGGTTCCCAGAATGAAGACAGCTGACCGACGAGTCATGCGCTCGGACGTATTTTTTCACCCATAAAACGTAACTTTTGTTTGCGCAGGAGATAAGCTGTACGTATCTAAAGGTAAATTGTCTATGGTATATTGTCAATCTTGTTACTTCAAGCCCCTAGGAGGGAGGGGGGTAAGATCTAAATCTTAAATGGATACCCCTATTTTATATAATTTTCTTCAATTCTGCATAAAATTCTAAACATTTTTTAATAAAAGCCTTATTAGTCTATACTTAACAGTTTCCGAGATATTGACTCTTGAAAAATTACATTTTTGAACTTTGACAGCGTCTAGCTTTCTAACTGTACGTCTTAGAGCAAAACGGCTTACATGTCCCTATCTTGGATTTTTATTATCTTTCCAATAGTGTCAACTTCCGGTCAAACCGGAAGTACTATGTTTCTTACATCCGGTTTAACCGAAAGTCCACACTATTGGAAAGATAATAAAAATCGAAGATAGGGACATGTAAGCCGTTTTGCTCTAAGACGTACAGTTAGAAAGCTAGACGCTGTCAAAGTTCAAAAATGTAATTTTTCAAGAGTCAATATCTCCGAAACTGTTAAGTATAGACTAATATTGCTTTTATTAAAAAATGTTCAGAATTTTATGCAGAATCCAAAAAAATTATATAAAATAGGGGTATCCTTTTAAGATTTAGATCTTACCCCCCCCCCCCCTCCCCCTCCCTCCTAGGAGCTTGAAGTAACAAGATTGACAATATACGCAAAAGATGTCCCCCTCGAAATAAAAATCGACGGGTCCGAGCGATTTTCCACATTTTTATTTTAAAGCAGAAAAATCGAGGTGGGAAGTTTTCAAATGTAAAATTCATTATAGCCTGAGAGCATGAGAAGTTTTTTTACAAAAATGATTGTTCGTTTCTTTTTGTACATGAACAGTGAAGTGTATAGTCTTAAAATAAAACCCCCGGCGGCCACAAAACGGGAGTAAATAAAGCTCCGCTCTGGCACCGCATTGCAAAACCCCAAATTCAGCAATTTGCCCGAAATGATAAATGACCGACACACGTTGCGGCCGCCACGCCACACGCCGCCACCGGCCATTTATATTTTTTAAGCCACCGCAGCAGCCAAAAAGTCGCAGCCAAATGATATATCTCAGACATTTATAAATTGTGCACAAGAATACTTTGTCCCGCATGTGGTTTATTTTATATCCGTCGTAAAAACATTCCTTAAAAAGTTTAATTTTAAACTTTTAAATTAACAGTAATGCTGCATTTCCTAAATCAAATGTAAACATGAGCTATTTTTGGGGATGATCAGTTCTGGACCAATTGAGTCGAATCTAAGTTTGTTTCTATATCCCAGTGATGTAATTGAATCTACTCGCCTCTCACTAGTCAACAATCCTGGATCTACCCAAATGAAAATGTACTAATGCATAGTTTACCATATCCAGTTGTTTAATTCAGATACGTTCACTGTCTTTTACAATAGTAGGAACCCTGCAAACATGATTGTTCGGAATGGAGAACGCTGGCGGAACCTGCCACGAAAGCTGCAGTTGTTCTTTAAGTTTTAAGGTTGGTTAAAGTTGAGAACTGAGAATTGAGAATTTTTACTGAGCCTTACAAAAAGAAAAAATTAATGGTGCGACCTAGAAACAACTGACTGATAAAAAACATTAATTTTTTATATGAAAGAGTTAACAACTCATATGCCAACACTATCAAATTGGAGAGAGTAATTTAAAGCTTATTGTCTCATTGTTCACTACTAAGGGGTATTAAAAAAAGGTGTTAATTTTTCATGAAAAGAACACTATCTACCTTCGACTGTCAACAAAGGCAAAAAGGAAAAATTCCAGTAATGCCTATGCAAACGGTGAAAATTTGAAGAAAAACCAAAAAGCGAAAAGGTCAATAAGAAAACCAAACATACGGAAGTTTACTTGAAAAAATATTTTTCACGTCAACGGAGCTTTAAAACTTCGGAATATATTACTTGGTTGTTCAGTTAAACATAAAGGGAAAAAGTTTTTATGTTGGAAGTTCTTTTAGTCAGGTGATCAATCAATATGTAAGGTTGGAAAAAGTTGTTTATTGATGTATAGCGCGGTCTATTTATTTACTTAGATATATTGTTTTGAAAGTGTGTGGGAGTCAACGTGAAGTCAACATGACAATGATTTAAAAATATTATACATGATGACCCTCCCCTAAACATGCACTGATAGTTGCTTTCTTATTTTTACATTAAATGGACGTTTGAAGCCCATTTGGTTTAACATTTGTACTTCTTTAATTTTTATAGATGTTGGTATGTCAAATTTTTTATTTTTATTAATATTAAAAGCAATAAAGTATTCGTATATCGGACAAGTGTGCCACTGTCTTTTGTTTTGAAATAAACAGGGATCCAAGCATAATGGATACCCTGGGGCAGGTAGACCATGAAGGCTGTTTCGTCCTTAATAGGGCTCTGCAGGCAGCCATAACCCAAAGCTGCCCCACAGAAACCTTTTTTCCGTCATGGTCTACCCGCTCTAGGGTATCCATTATGCTTGGATCTATGTGTATTCCAATACAGAAGGCGGTTCACACTTGTCCGATATACGATTACTTTTTTGCTTTTAATTGTTTTCGCGGGCACAATAATAATGATTATTATTATTATATAATTTGTGAAAAACATATTATAATGATTTCCAAATGTAGTAATTTCCTGACAATTAAAAAACTAACCAAAAAGGAAACCGTGACTGAATAGAAATTAATATTGAGACCAAAGAGCACTTACTTTAAAGAAGAGGTTAACTCCATTAGGCAAACATAATACCGCTAATTATGGATTAAATTCCTTAAGAGATCATCATCGGCTTTTTAAGCGTCCCTTAATCTGGCAGCCATTGAAATTAATGAAAAAATACTTAAGCAGTGGAATTTTTATGGCTTAAGGGTGCTCATACTTGGTAAATATTTTAATGCCTCAGTCGGCAGGGGTTGCGGGCTCGCAAGTCACTAGACAGTAACCATTTTACGGGACTTGATTGGGGGATGCGATCTACGTGGTGATTTAAACAAAAGCTGTTCCATCGGCGAGCTCTACCACCTTGATAAAAGTATTAGATTGTGACTGTAGAGCGACAAGACGTGTGTAAATTACATAACTCCTTGTCGGGATATAATGTATATATCTGCTTTTATATCTAAGTTGATTAGGTTAGTGTATGGTTAAAAAGCATTATATTATTAACAATAATGGTTTGATAATTTATGCTGCGTATTATTATTATATTGGTCAAATGGAGCAGGTGTGAAAAATATTTAATATTTCCTTGGTAGCCTTAATAAAAATTAACCTTTAAAAGAATAAATTTAGGTTAAAGCAGGGTTAGTGTCTCTGTTAGTAACAGCAGCAGCTTCTCCTCGGTAAGGTATAAAAATTCCAATTTGTATTAAAGGAATTCAGAAACGCAAATTCCTGGGGATAGGCGGGAAAGATATTTTAATTTGTGTCAAGTCGAAGGAAAATTAATTTTATTTAACGCTGCTGTTTTACATAATTTAGTGGCTTTATTAAGTTAGGTAAATAATTTGTTTCAGGTTTATTTTTTTTTATAATATTGTAATTTTCCAATCATGTAAAATAACCTGTTCAAGCTTTTTATTTACAACACGGCTTGCGGACTTGTAAATCGGCAAATAGTATTTTTATCGAACGTTTTTTCTTCTAGGATATATAATTTTACCTACCACAATAATTAATAGATTTTAATTTTTCCGATAATAAACCCATTACATCACTCTACACCACTAGCTGCGTTATAGCTCATAAAAACTTAGTTCTTGTACTAGTTACTTAAATAAGGATTATCTAATAGAAATTCGTTTAATCCAAATGTCAAAAACAAAAAGTGGCTGACACCTAAAACAATAAAAATATTTCACAGTATTGCGCTGTTTATTGGTAATAATAAAACAAAACCAGAAACAACACTTTTCAGCATATTATAAATAAAAAGTTTTTCCGATTTACCACCAAGAATAATGGACATGTTTAAGCTCTAAAATAAAACAAAATAGGGAAGTTTAAACTTTTTCGAAGCCAAAATAGATGAGAAAGTTTAGGAAAAAGTTCGTATCACCTTTTCCAATTTTCCAATAGGAAAAATCGAAACTAGTAGGTGCTGCGAAATAAGTTGAAGCAGCTTTTAATAAAAAAGTTTTTATCACAGTATCCTCGTGGGATATTCGACACATGGTCTGACGGAATCTATTTTGGCTGAACCTGAGCTTTTTAGAGAGTTTTTGTCAATGATGGAAATACATCTCTCGATATTTTTCAAGAAAGGAGCAATGAGCGATAAATCTTGCAGAATCGTTATAAAACATAAAAATAGCCGTTGTACAGAGTTACAACTTATGATTATCTGAATCACACTTTCTTCTTCTAACACAATTTGTCAAGGTACGATTATCCAATATTCTCTCTATTATTTTTTATTAATAAAACTTTCACATTCAGAGAAGCCAAAGGTATATAGTGTTTTTAATTCCGTTTACCTAAAATCAACAAAACACATAAGCAAAAAATAAAGAATCCCAAAAACTCCATTTCTTTAACCGAAAAGTCGAAACTGAAACTCTCAGAAAAAAGTAATAGCGTTTCTTTTATCAGTGTTTCGTGGTAATGGGTCGAAAGATAGTTAGCAACTTTACCGGCCGAATGTTATCCCATCCCGGCCACTGAGAAACGTGTCAATTTGTAAATGTAACAAACTGGAAGACTTTCGCAATTAAGGACTTTTAAGGGCTCTCGTGAAGGGTAATTTTGTTTTAGATTAACGGAAAATAGATATCTACTAGTAAAGTAAATTTCTACAATGTTTGTTGAAATAAATCGAAATGGGAAAAGTGTATTTGAGGCACGTAAAGTCCACTCTCTCTCAGAAGAAAATATAACTTTTTTACCTCCCTTCACATAGACATAGATTATATTAGTAGCAGAAGTAATAGTAGCCGGAGAAGAAGAGAGCCTGAGCAACAGGAGGTTAGGCCAGGTTAGAATAATAGACTTCTGTCACTGACCAAATTAGTCTCACATAGTCCTATGAGGACCGTTGTGATATCACACATATTCCGCGGAACCTACCCTCATCAGCTTCCGGATGGCTAGCGAAACGTAAAAAGCAGAAGAATCTTGGCAGCTCATTTAAACCAGCCGCTATTGTTAATAAACTTAGCGAGTCGAGCCAGTTGATAGCTGCCTATTTTCTGGAGATCAGTAAAAATGTTTCACCCAAAGGCATTAAACCTTCGTCTTGCAAAGCCAGGGCATTCACACAAGAAATGTTGAATGCCTTTCTTCTCTTCTTCATCTCTGCAAGTTCATTATCAGGTTTTTGCATTCCTTCGGAGTATCAACCGAAAAGGCAATGTCCGGTGACTATGGCAGTGATACTTCCTAGATTTTTCAGACTGTTTTGTAATATTGCTATGGCTTTCCTCTTATCAAGTATGGACCAAAATTGCTTGGACATGCTACAGGTTGTTAGCTCTGTCCATCTGGTTTGTGCAAGTTGTTTAGCTAAATGATCTATCTCCTCTTTGACGGACCCCAGTGGTATAACCACTGTTGCGCATTAATCAATAAAAATTGTCAATTGTTTTGAATGATTTTTATTAAGGAGTAAGGGATTCTCCTTAACTTGACGTTTCTATCAATAACTGGAGGCTTCTTTCCGTAATTTTACATTTAAATCTGTATATTGCTTGTGACTCTACGAAGTTTTTCTATTTGTTTCACCAGAATATGCACCAATTTATTTAAACCTTCTATAAAATCTGCTACTGACTGTAACGGCAGCCTCCTAATAATCTTATAATTTAACAAACGGTTCAACTGAAGCTCGCCCTGTCAAAACGTTCAATTTTAATCACCTAATGAATTACTTTGTCTGCCGTTAATTGAATCAGAGGAGTAGATGCGGGCGATCGCAGGTGGCGATGACAGCCGTCGTTATTTTATCCCTATCTCTCTCCGTTTCGAATGAAACAATTATCGACGGGACCGTTGTTTGAACTGTGTATAGGAAATTGAGTAAAATGCGGGAGATGCGGGGTTATAACCTCAATGGAACGAACTAAATTTTTATCCAGAATTATTTCAACGAATTTTGGAATGACTCATTATTAGTCATTATATTTAAATGTAAGCTTTGTTAGTGATTTCGGGTAAAAAGCACGGCGTGCAACAAGAAACTGTTTTGAGGCAGAGACAACAAATATTCATACAAAAATGTGTACGCCGAATAAAGGACTGTAAGCCGTTAAAACAGTTATAAATATTTTTTCTTATATGTTTTTATCGGGATTTATTAATTTAAATATAATAAGTTTCATAACATCCTCCTATAGACAGTCAGTGAGGTCTGTCCTTAGAAACTCAAATACAACTAAAGGGAAAAAATCTTCCTTCCACCATTATTACCGATGAGATTTTAGTAGTAACATGTTTTATTTCGCAAAAAGCTACAATTAAATATTTTTTAATACGTTTTTTTAACAACATTTTTATAGATTTATTTTTAATTTTAAAACGGAACCTTCTTTTAACAAACTAGACAGAAAAGTTAAGCATTTTGCAAATTGTATCAAATATTACGTATCATTTTGTTTTTTAATTAAATGTAATTTTAAAGTTTTTTCAAATATGATATGATATTTGAGATTTAATAAAATTTTTCAATTTACTATATTCTATCAAACTTATGAAAAATATACTTATAAGCTAATGTTTTTGACACTCTATCCACAAAAAAATGTGATTAGTTCTTGTTTTATAATTATGTTGGTTATGATTTAAAGAACAAAAAATTTGTAAACAATCAGGCAATAAATTATTTTTAATTTTATATACATACTAAATAAAAAATTAAATTTCTGACAGTCAACCAATCTAAATTTTTTAACATAAAATTTATTATTGTATATTTGTCACAATTTAAAATAATCAGCATTGCCTTATTTTGTAAAATTTGTTATTTGTCAAATATTTCCTCACTAGCACAATATAAAATGGAAGAACAATAAAGAAAATGTGGTAATATAATAGAATTAAATATAGTTTTTTTAGAAAAGAAAACTAAAATTAGAACTGATTCTTTTAAAATGACCTACTTTTTCGGCAATCTTCGATGTGATACTTTCAAAATAATTAAAAATTTTTAATTTTGAATCAATAATTATCCCTAAATATTTAAAACTGTTTACATATTCTAATTTTTCACCGTCAATTACAACATTAATATTTTGACAATTTAAATTATTACTCATAACTATACATTTAGTTTTTGAAATATTTAATTTTAATTAGTTTACTTTTAGCCTATTTAATCAGCAGACATTTGTAACTTACACATTTTTAAAAGTAAAAGCATATCGTTGATGTATAAAATAAATAATTTTGGACCTAGTATACTTTCTTGAGCAACTCCTATATTATTTATTTTTTTTATTTGAATATGTTTTCGATATATTTATTTTTGTGACCTGTTACTTAAATAATTTTTAAACCATTTATAAACGTTTCCGCGAATACCATACTGATACAATTTACTTAATAATCTAGCCCTGTCAATTTTTTCAATTTTTCCAAATTTTTCCATATCTTTTTCTATATCCCGAGGAACTAGCGTTCACCCGGTATTTCTAATAACCGAAATTACTTATATCATCTCCATCTAATTAATCTCAGCTAAGAATCCAGTGATGTTTCTTGCTTGGACTCCAACTAACTTAGAGGGAAAATGTAATCGCCTTCGAAAACTAACTCCGCTAAATTTATGGAGTGTTCTAACGCCCCAAGTTGGTTCGTTTACTTAAATACGCGCTCGGTAAAATTATAATGACAGGTAATCTGGCTACACTGGCAGATGTAAACTAAAACATCTCTGGGAAGTTGCCGTAACGTTACGAAAACTTTCTAATTGCAAAAGTCTTTAAGAAATCTCGCTGGTTTTGGCTAATTGACGGGAAAAGCGGGGTTTGAAGGCTGGCTGTTTTAATATTGACACGCTAACGGAAACGCAATTTGTAAAAATAGAATAAGTTGTGGAAACTCTTACTAACAGTAAAAGATTTGAATGCAAATTTAACATCATTTTTCTTATTCGTTATGGTATGTGGTAAACAATAAGTAAGTATTACAACACAATGTTTATTTTGACTTGTTAGTAGTAGTAGTAACATGTTTTCTTTAGCAAAAAGCTACAATTAAATATTTTTTAATACATTTTTTTATCACATTTTTATAGATTTATTTTTAAATTTTAAAACGCAACCTTCTTTTAGAATTTTCCAAATTATTATATTCTATCAAACCTTTATGAAAAATAGACTTAGAAGCTAATGTTTTAGACACTCTGTCCACAAAAAATTTTTTGATTATTTCTTGTTTTACAATTATGATGGTCATGATTAAAAAAACAAAAAATTTTTAAACAATCAGGACCTAACCTAACATTTCTAGATTATTAAAACAATTTTACCGACAAACAAGCTGTCTATTTTTAACTACTTTTTACTTATAGATGGCTCTGAGATAGTTACTTTTTACTTTGTCGAAATACTGAGTTACATTTTATCTTTTATTAACCTACCAACAGAGTTCGCCACACAAATATTCAGGACACCTATTCTTTAACCATTTGAACAACATTTTTCTAAATGTAATTTTATTTCTATTTTATAAGGATTGTTTTTAGTTATTTGAGCAATTGTGAACCTTAATTGAGCTTTCCCCTTTTTAAAATTTTTATTAATTCATAAGAAACTTTTTAGCATACTGAAAGGTACATTAATTTGACCGCCAAAACACTTGTCATTTATTCCCCCCTTTTTACAATGTCAAGTTCAAGATCATTTCCCGTTTGGGTCCAATACGTGCTGGTTGCAGCGAACTTCTTCCAAAGATGTTCTAAAAAAACAAAACTTTATTTCTTTTTAAAAATTTTTAAAATATCTTAAATTTATTTTTTACACTAAATGTGTTAGTTCTGACTCCTGCTGGGGTACCTGGGCCGTAACAAGGTACCCCAACAGCATTTTAATTCAAGCTAAATGGTAAGCCAAAAGCCAATCTACCTTTTTTATTACTTTTCATTCATTACATCCCCTTTTTTTATCTTTTACAGAAAGCATCTACGACTACTTCTACAAAAAACAATTTTTTCTTTTTTCTTTTCCCCTGATAAATAGCTAGAAACAACTAGCCTAAAACGTAAAACGACCCTTACAATTTGCTCTTTTTAAAAGTAAGCAATATTTCAGAAAACCACTCTCCGCTTTACCTAAACAGTAAAAAATGTTCTCGCGTTAGAGAGCAATCAAATCAAAGCCGGTAAGATGAACAGGCAATCCATATAACAATTTCAGCGTCTATCAGAAAACCCAAGAAAGATGATGCAATTTCTTGAAAAAATATTGCCCATGTTTTTCCAATCGCTTATTCCCCCGACCCTTTTCTAACCACATATTTGTTTTGTTTTCCCGAAATATTGTTTGTAATAAAAAAAAAATGTCTGTCGTTGGGGGCACAGTACTTTTTATCTTTCGTTTCACTGAAATGATCTACATTTTGTTTGTCTTTGTTATTATAAGAAAAAAACATAGTTTCTATATTTTTCTTACTAGAGAGTACAAACTAGAGATCTTTGGGATACAGCGTTTCCATTGTGATTTCCCTAGGACAGATATCATTAGGAAACTATATAAGCATTGAATATCAAACTATAAGAATAGCGGATCTTCGAGAAAACTTGACAACCCTGTTTTAGACTGTATTTTGAAGACGGTTTGGCCGCCATTGTGGAGTTGGTCGTAAATCTACAGTTATAAATACAGCGCATCGGCAACAGATCTCTCAAATTCACTGATGTGATGTCGTGGTGTTGCCGCATATCGTATTTTATTGGAATTTTTAAGGATTTAAGCATTTTTAACAGACAATAAAATAGGAGGTTCTCAATTCCAGCCGAATATATGTTTTTGATAATAATATGTACGCTGATTACTCCGGAATAATTGGACCGATTTTCATAATGATTTTACCGTGGTATTAGGTGTTAAATGTTATACAAATAAAAGTAGATAAAAAGCGAAAGCAAGTATAACTAAAATAGGTTTTATTTCGTCGAAAAATAGCAAAATACGTAATACACTAATACAAACAAACTGGATGTTTCTTAAGTAAGAGAGTAAAACCTACTTATTTTAACCATTTTGAAAAGTAGTAATAATTGCAAATAAAAACCAAGTTATACAAACCGCACATCATTCGTATTTTACCCATCATATACGTTGTAGCCTAGGTAATATGTATTGAATAGTGAGAGTCGTCATTTAATTCTGTTAGAAATTGAAAACATGGCAGTCAATATGTTTTCATGTAATTAACTTTGGAACGTCAAAAGGTTGAAAATATTATATGCTACAAGGCAATTAAAAATAGGGACATTTTTAGGTCTAGACTATACTATAGGTAGGAAAATAAAATGTAAGCTACTTAAATCTAGGATAGGTGTAGGTACTTATGTGAAATCAAGTTTTACGATAAGCTATAAAAATAAATTTAAAAACTCAACGACTTAGGGTCCAATTAAAAGTTATGTTTGTGCAAACACACAGGCGGTAACAATGTTTTAATTTAGCAGTGAAAAGGTTTGTCGTTAGTGGCTGCATCAACACGCTTAATAGTTGGTGACCCATTGTGCCATCTATGAATTTAACGTAGCAGATTTAGGAAATCTGCTTATATGGCCTTCCTATAGTTAAATATTCAATGCTATAAGTAATTTGACTAGTAGAGAATTTAAAAAACACATATATTTAGTATATTATTTTTATCTAATAGGCACACATCACAAATGCATCAAATATAATTAATATAACCATCGTTTTCAACCACAGGCGGTAGATCTAGGGCAATCAACAAGGATAGTATTGAGCACAAATACTCTTAACTTGACCAGGAGGAACTAAAACCAGAAACAATACTAAAAAAGAAGATAAAGAGTACCTAAGTATAAAAAAATTTCTAAAACTTGTTAGGCAAACTTTCAAATTTAGAACAACAACGAAAAACACAAAACTAAAAGAGTAAAAAACTCCATAAACTTGTGTACCCGCGCTAGAATTCTATTTCACCTTATGTAGCAATTGTGCTGAGTCTGTATTATTAAAACAAGCCAGTAGTGGCGCGAGGGTTCGCCATCGCTATCTTCCACCCAAACGGCCGCTTACCGGGCATAATCGGCAGATATTACGGGTACGTCGAGCGGACCGGGCGCCACAACCTGTTTTGCATAATGTGTCTTGCGGGAACAGATTTCAGTTGTATTTTGTATAGCAACGGCACAGTGGCAGCTCTATTTAAAAATTCGTAGGTACAAGACTACTAACAAATATTGTACAGGGTCTGTTCGGGATTCTTAAACACTATGTATAATTCTTTTTATTTGCTACATTTGCTTCAACTTTCCAATATACATAGGTAGAGGGTATACTCAATTTAGCACATAATGTGCCAAAATTAAAGATTTCTGTTTTTATTATTCATGGTTTGGGATTTTGTTGGTTATTGGTAGGTAGCTAATAAAAAACAACTGACGCTCTATGTTGTAGGATCAAAATTAAAATTTTTTGAAAAGACATATTCAAAATAAGCACCCTTTATTTAAGATCAACCCCTTAATAAGAATACTTTCTGCATCTAGCTTTGCTCGGCATTAAACAAGACTCAATCTGCGCTGGATGCCTAGAGAAAGAGGATACCTCGCTACACATTCTGGGTACCTGTGAGGTCCTGGGAAGACTCAGGCACCAGGTGCTTAGATCGACGATTGTCCAAAAGGAAGAAATGACGGCCCCCGGGACGTTTTGGTCAGGACCAAGGTGGTTAGAGTGGTTGGAACAAGATTCTGGGATAGGCAAAAAGGATCGCCATTGATAAACTTTTCAGGTTTCGGAATCTTTCCTCAATAACTACCTACTACTACTAAGGGTGCCTCAAAATAAATAAAACTTGTATTTTAACTAATTGTACAACATTACATTATTACAATTTAGAAATGCCCTTCCGCCATGCGCCACGCCAATGCCTTATTCAAATTTACTTCAGACACAATGAGTGGCCTTTTTGTATTCTTTTCTCCGTTCCGTTTACCTCAAACTTGACTTTTCCGGCTCTTCGAATGACTCGATTTCGCATTTATTATTTCTCATGATTCTACAGATACACGTCTCTTACCCGCGCTTTGTTTTGTTTTTCCGTATTTTTAGGATCTCGTAAAAACGGGAACAGTCGCTGCTGCATCGGTTGCGGAAAGTTGAAGGGCCTTTTCGGATGTTGTCGGGTTTTGTTTAAACTAATGATAATACGTTTTTTTTTACTAAATTTGATCTATTTTTAAAATAATAAAGTTAGTACTGATACACATCTTACAAAAATAAGTTCCTGAATAAAAATCTTCTGGTAATATTTGCTAGTCATCATTCTTTGCAGAAGTGAGCAGCTAATTATGAAAAAGAAAACTATCATCAAATGTGTCCATTGGCATTGGAATCATGTACAGGGTGTCCCAAATTCGAGCCTCATCATGGGGATCTCGGAAACTATAAGAGATACAGCATCGGTTAAATTGTGGCAAAGTTGCGCAATTTCGTACTGAGCAATATCGCAAAAAAATATCTGAGCTATCTTTTTTAGTTTTTGAAATTTTTGCAAAAAACTAAAATTCTGAGTTTTTGTTTTTTTAAATTGCTCGACTTATTTTATCCGCTACAGAAAAACAAGCACAACATTGTTAAGACAACTTTTTACGCTCCATATTGTGACGTTTTTAGAATTTCGTTACAACGTTTCGTTTTTGTGGAACTATTATCAACTTTAATTTTTTAAATACGGACCTGCATTTTTTATTTTATTTTTTGATAGCCCCTTAAGCCCTGAATTCAACCATGTACCACACTTAATTATAAATAGACGTTTTGATGTCAATATTACATCTTCAGGAATGTGATAATTATTTTTAAATACGGCCCTGGTGTATATTTGACTCTTGGTTTATTAAAACTACCATACTAAGCTAAATTAGCATCAAGCGTAGCAAAATAACTATAATGAGGCTGCAAGCGTTTAGGATAGTCCTGTAAATAACGGTCACAAGAAATTTGTGAATTCCTATTGGAAGAATAATAAACTCGTAACATGTCGCGCTTTTCTAAAGCAGAAAACATAATTTTGCTGAAATATTCAGTATAAGTGGTGACTGCAGTTGTCAAGATAATTAAGGTGGAAGTATCAACATGCTTGCCAACCTATAACCTATTTCGCGTATATTTATTTAATTTTTCTAGCTTTCACACAAAATTTAAATAAAATCATTATCGTCTTTATATTTTATAGGTAATAATTGACATTAAATAAATATCAAGGAATTTCATTAAATATTATAGGAGAATTTTATAGCGAAAAATGCCGGTTAAGATTTTCTTTAACATTATTATGTCATTCTTCTTTCACTATACAATTCTCCCAAAATTAGCAATGAAATAAATTGATATTTTTGTAATATGTCAGATATTACCTAAATATTGTACCGACGATATTGATTTTATTTAAATGTTAGTTAATTAAATAATAAACTAAAAAAAGCAACGCGAAATAGGTTATAGGTTGGCAATAGATGAAATGACGTTGAGAATTCCACCTTAAGCCAAACAATCAAGTAAAAGTTCGTGTCATAGCAACCTTTGTTTTGTTTGATTTTATTTTTACTTTGTTACAATTTATATAAAAACTTAAATATAGTAAATTATTTGTATAAAATTCCGGATCCATTTACATGTTGTATGTGGTAAAAAGATTAAGTAACTAACACCAGGGCCGTATTTAAAAATAATTATCACATTCCTGAAGATGTAATAATGACATCAAAACGTCTAAATATAATTAAGTATGGTACATGATTTATTTCAGGGCTTAAGGAGCTATCAAAAAATAAAATAAAAAATGCAGGTCCGTATTAAAAAAATTGAAGTTAATAATAGTTCCATAAAAACGAAACGTTGTAACGAAATTCTAAAAACGTCACAATATGGAGCATAAAAAGTTGCCTTAACAATGTTGTGCTTGTTTTTCTGTGGCGGATAAAATAAGTCAAGCAGTTTAAAAAAACAAAAACTCAAAATTTTAGTTTTTTGCAAAAATTTCAAAAACTAAAAAAGATAGCTCAGATATTTTTTTTGCGATATTGCTCAGTACGAAATTGCGCAACTTTGCCACAATTTGACCGATGTTGTATCTCTTATAGTTTCCGAGATCCCCGCATGATGAGGCTCGAATTTGGGACACCCTGTACACGAGTCATTGGACGATAATTCTGATAAGCGAGAGCAATTTTGTGAAATAATTGTTGAGCTAACAGATAATCACACATGAAATTGTCCAGAGAATTTGTTTTTTCTGGGTGGGCATTGTTGAAAATAGGGTAATCGGAACATTGATCTTTGAAGACACTGGGAGAAAGATATCTAAATTTCCTTCAAAATGATCTGGCTCCAGCTCTTGACACTCTATTTCCAGATTATAATGATCCTGATTTACCTAGTTTAACCTTATGGATTCAACAGAATAACGAACAAACCCGAACGCGATCATTTTGTCATAAGTTTCCCTAAATAATTGGTTCCAGTCTTTTAGAAAGAATACTTCACTGGACCGGCTACCTCTAACTTTTTCTTAAAAACATGTTCCGTTCTTTTCTTAACAACTTTAGTCCGCTTGACAACAAAACACTGATGTAACATGTTCGACCTAGAAATGTTTTAAATTTGTTTAAATGCATCCATCGCAAGTGCTTTATACAGTTCACGGTCTTCTAGACGGCTTATTCATAAAACAAAACACGTCAGAGTGCTCCGGGCCGCTCCGTGCTGCACCGGCGGCCATTGTCTCGGGAAGATTGAACGTACGTGCCCAGTCCGGAGTCATAAAGGCACAAAATCACTTTGCCAAGTGCAAAAAGTCCAAAGACAAAAATACGAGTGGAGCAGTTAAAAGAAACCGAGTACTTTGACAAACATCGATTTAAGAGGTTGTTGAAAGAACGAGATTTAAATTCCTTATGCGATTTTATCGGCGCTTTATTTTAGTAGAAAATACTTTTATCGAAAACTCATATCAATTATTATTTATGTTCCAGGTGTGTTGCGTTAACATTTATCCTTGAGGGACGCACCCAAAAGGTCGTAGTAGGCTCTAAGACATCAAAATCTAGCACCATATACTATGGTGTTCCTCAGAGTTCAGTGCTGGGTCCTGTCCTTTACCGTTTTTATATTAATGACCTTGCTTCTATAGTCATTGCAGGCCAGTTTACGATTTTTGCTGACGACACCACTGTCCTCTGGCATGATTCAAATCCCCATATATTAAATATCAAGGTTTCGTCTGATCTTTCTAAAATTAGACAATGGTGTGATGCTAACCTATTGACCCTAAACTTTGACAAGACCAACATTGTGGGTTTTCGATGTGATATGGATGGTTTGTATCTTGGAGGAGCTCCACTATCAAAACAAGCTAACACCAAGTTTTTGGGACTTTTAATTGATGACTGTCTGAGGTTTGACTCTCATATCTTGGGACTTGCTCGCTCCGTAGAAGATCTAAAAACCTGTACCTGCTCATACCGTCTTCTGCCCTTATTAGAAACTGTATAATGTACGAAAGCCGTAGATTATTTAACCATCTTCCTGAGCAAATAAGAAACATACCTACCCTAAAAAGATTTAAAAGAACTATAAAGGAACTACTGGTGGGAAGAGCCTATTACGAGGTGGTCAAGTATTACAACGACGCCTTTTAACTAAGTATTTCCGGCAAGCATTTCGTCATCTTCTTTTGTTGAGATTGTCTTTGTCCTATTTACTAGTTTTGTAGTTTCCCGATTTACCTATATATTTTTTTGACGATGTATACCTTAAAAAATAATTATTTTTATTTCTTTTAAATTGTGTATTCGTAGTATAATACTTGTATCTCTTTTTAGCTTTGTTATTGAATGATTATTTTTTGAAACAATAAAGCATATTTTGATTTGATTTGAATTAGTTATTAGAATTTTGCGTTACAATGTGAAAAATATAATTTAAAAAAAAATTACCAAAAAGTTTTTGGGACTAAGGAACAAAACTTACTAGTTTCCCTCGTTTCTACCTACAATCGTTTGATGTATACATCATTTAAGAGCATGGTTTCTAGCTATCCTATTACACGGAAATAATAAAATGCAGGTCATCTATTTTGGTCACCTCCGGTTTTCTAAGACATGCTCCAGCCGTTCTGCAGTATACAGTGCCAGTTATTCTCTGGAGAATATGCAAATTCCACGTCAGCAGTAGACACATAAATGCCTCGTCTTCATGTAGACCTTCTCTTGTTCTTATTAAAAAAAAGGTTTGTTCGGGGTTGTTTAATAATATTAATATTTTAAAGATATTCTTACTCGGCGACAAGTAGAAGATGCTATGGTTAAAAATAATTTTGCGACATTTTTATATATTTTCAGATAAAAATTGTTATTATCCATAGAAAATATTATGAGTAAGCTTTTTAAGTACTTATTCTTATAATTTATGTTTTTAATTATACACTTTACTTAGGTTTATTTGGTACTAAATCTCTAAAATAGGTATCGTAAACTATCTTTGTTGTAAAAATACTTGTTACATTTATTAGATTATTTTTATGCCATCAAGCTTTTTTTTATAGTGGACATTTTACTTTTTTTTAGCATTTTTTCCCACATTTTATATTATAATGTATTTCTTGTATTTAATTATTCCATTTATCTTAGTTCTTTCTACTAAATAAACTACTGATTACTTACTGAATGGCAGTTTCTAAGGTGCCCCAGGCAACTAATACATAGAAGATTAATTTTTTTAAATAAAAAGTCAAGCTGGTATTTTCTTTATAAATAACAGTTTACTTTCGTAATACTTTGACTGTGCTTATATATGTAACTAGGCTTCAATAATTCCCTCTAACCCATCTAAATCGAAAGATCTTTAAGATAGTAAACAAGCAATTTGAAAAATGCCCTAGGCTACAAATACTCAAAAGATTTACAAAATTGCCTCTACATGCAAACCTTAGCGAGAACAAATATTTCCGCGGAAATGTAATAAAAAACGATTTCGTAAAGTACGTATGTTTCTACTCCGAAGAGAGCTATTTTTCTTCCATTGAGAATGGTCTTTTATGAAGCGGTTTGTCTGAAAAGGAAAAGTTTTTGAATTATCTCTTATAGAAAATTTTATTTAACGTTTAATGTTTTCTTAGTTAACTTAATATTTACAAAATAATATAAAATTATTTTATTAGGCGCGGAAAACGGAGAGGAGGTTATTCTTATCATGTCCGTAATAAAACTAACAAAAGCAACCATACCCAAGATACTAAAGATTATGTGCAGTTTTTGAAAAAAGAATCGGGGGATCTCTCTTTGGCAAACTATAATAGTAATAATTGGTGTTGCCGCCAAGACGAGAGGGATATTTTCTCTCGAATAAAGCTCCAAGACGAGAAATTCTCGTCTCTCTCGGATCTCTCTCGATCTCTCTCGAGCAAAAAACGTTACTTTTTTTAGCTTTTTTAAATCTCCTTAAATTCCTCTTCGCAAAAATATACATAATGTCCATATTTGGACCAGCGGTTTTCGAGTTATTTAACTGCAAATCGTTTCATCTCATTAGCCGTGCCATTCAGAATAACATAATTATTATGACGTTTTATCGCTGAATAAAATTATTTGCAGTCAAATAACTTGGGAACCGTCGGTCCAAATATCATAAAATATTATTAATTTATGATAAGAGGAATTTAAGAAGATTTTAAGAATCTCATAATGGACAGGGTGTCCCAAAAAAAATATTTTTAAAATTTTCAGATTCTACATAAATTTATAATTAATTTTATTAAATGCATTATTAGTCTATAGTTTTAATAGTTTCCAAGACATTGACTTTTAAAAAATTATATTTTTGAGTTTCGACAGCCTATAGCTTTCTAACAGTACATCTTAGAGCAAAACTGCGCATATGTCTATATCTTCCATTTTCACTATCTTCCCAAATCAATCAAACTTCCGGCTAAACCGGATGTAACTCGAAAGCAGGAAATATAGTTCTTCCGGTTTAACCGGAAGGTGATTTTTTTGGGAAGATAATAAAAACGGAAGATAGGGACATGTGAGCCGTTTTGCTTTAAGACGTACTGTTAGATCTGTCGAAACTCAAAAATGACATTTTTTAAAAGTCAATATTTTGGAAATCAAAATTTCCTACCGTGCTGGTGTTTTGGAGCACCCTGTATAGACAAAAATAATTTTATAAGAGGCACCTCTTAACCCCTAATAAGCTTTCTCAAAAGTTTTCCGCTATCCTAGTGGTGCAGGAGATAGTGACCTTTGTCGCACTAATGGGCCATCCTGTAGTAAATACCAAGCAAAGTTTTAACGCATTCAGGTTAGGTTCTGTCATATTTGACATATATTGCACACAATTTATGTCAAATATGATAGAAGCTAACCTAAACGCGTTAAAATTTTGCTTGGTTTTTACTATATTTGGTTTAAATTACTAGAGAAGCGAGACGAGACGAGAGAAGGCCTTCTCTCGTCTCGTCTCGCGGCAACAGTAGTAATAATAAAATCTTTTACGAAACTCTTTTTTTTTTCGGTAACAATCCTAAAGTATTTTTTTGCTTTTTTATTTTAATAAATAAATAATATTAGAACCAACAGATTTATCTTTGAGAATGGATTGCATATTTAAAAAGTTCCTATTTAATTGTTGCTCATTGGATTACTATTTGTCGTGGGTTTTCGAAGTATAATTAGTTGTTTTAATCCTAAGTCTGTCCACAAAGAAACAAGCGGCCACTCAAAAAGTGAAATACGGGTAAATAAGCCATTCAAGTTACGAGTTTACGAAAGTAGTTCTGTGTTTGCGACGAATTACAAACGGTTCAATTTAATGCAATGTTCAAGAACGGAACAAAAATTAACTCCGGTTCAGTTTTTATTAAGAAATTTTTAAATAAAGCTCTGACGTTATAGTAAGCGCCTACTAAATTTAGTTTTAATTTTGTTTAGTTTTACGAGTGTTATACCAGTTAGATTTTGTTAAGAAACAGATTGCATTAAATGTCCTAGGAGTCTAACATCGCTTTTACTCGGAACATGCATTAGTACCATTTACTCGAAACCCTATAAAGCTATCGAACCTGTTTCAAAATGTATTTATTTAGTATCTTTCTTTGGGAGAAAGAATTTTTTAAAGTTGGCCTATTTATACTAAGCGGGTAATCTGAAAATCTGGTACGCATGAAAAACAGAGGGGACCTCCTCTTATCCCGAACATAGAAGAGTGGGTAAACCGAAAATAAGGGGAGATTGACTATTTTTTGACCCAGGCACTAACGGGACATGGTTGCTTTCGAAAATACCTCCGATAGAAAAAGAGGCTGGCAATGAGGCTGGCACTACCCGGAGTCAAGACAAAGGACAAACAGACAAAAAGAAAAAGGTAGATAGGTTGGTAGAAAACCTCCATTTTTTCTTCAAATTTGATTGGCACCATTTGTTCTTTCAAATATATTAAACAAACGAATGTCTAACACCTTGAAAGTCAAAATAAAATAAAAATAATTTATGTAGTTATCATACTTTATATCAATTAACCATTGGCTTTATTTACCTATATACCGGGTGACAACGATATTACTGACCAGCTTGTCACGTCCTTATAAAATAAAATATTAATTCGAAATTTTGGTAGGTTCTATAGTTGCACTGTGCGCACATTTTCGGTATTCAAACGCCTGACTGTCACTTCCGGTTGAACCGGAAATACACTTAACTTTGTTATTTCAAATAGAACACCCTGTATATTTTTAACAATATGCATTCTACAGGGAATTCTAAGCATAAAACATGTATCATATCCTATACCTATCTATGACAGGTTAAGAGAAAATGGCGTTGGAAAATATAAAATTAGCCACACACTTTATTGATTTTACAAAAAACAAATGAATATGCACAAAATTTTATATTCTTTTTTAACTTCTTTTTAGGTATTCTGTATGAATAAGTCACAATTATTTCACTTCCGGTTCAACCGGAAGTGCTGCAAAATTTGACTTTCAAACATAGATTTCTCCAACATTTTTAATGGCACGCCCCCTTTTAAATATAATTTTCAAAATTATCTTATTGTTCTAAATATTTTTTATTAATGCTTCCCTAGGTCTAAACTCGTTCGTTTTTAAGATATAAGCATTTTAAAATTAAGGTTTATTACGAAACTTTAACTAACTTAAACTAGAATTATAATTAATAAAATAATATCTGAAAATAGAAACTAATTACAAATAAATTAACCATAAATAAAATTCTCAAAACGATTGCCGTTCTCTTCTCGACACAAATTAATTCTTTCTTTGAATTCTCGAATAACATTGTTCATTTGAATTGGTGTAATATTGTTTACTGCTTGAATTATTCGGTCTCTTGGAGGTTCTGAGGTTTTGTTCTATACACCTTCTCCTTTATGTGGCCCCAGTAAAAAAATGAAGTGGTGTTAGGTCAGGGGACCTTGCCGGCCACCTTACTGGGCCATTAGTACCCATCCAACGATTTCCAAAAGTCGCATTTAAATAAGCTGTCACTATTCTAGCATTATGTGCTGGAACGCCGTCTTGTTGATAAAATATTTTTGCGTAACAGGTAAATTTTTTAGAATATTTTCGATGTGGTTCTGAAGAAAAGCCAGGTATTGGACAGCGGTTAAATTTAATATTGTTCAAAAAATATAGGACCTATTATACGTGTTCCTATAAAGCCTAGCCATACGTTAATGCCAAATCTTTCCTGAAACGCCCCCTCCCTAACTAGAAAATTATTTTCAGTAGCCCAATACCTGGTATTATTTCTGTTGAACATCCCCAAGTTGGTAAAACGGGATTCGTCAGAAAATAAAATGTTTAAGCTTAAAAGTGGCTGTTACTGCTCCTCTTCAAGATACCAGTTGCCAAATTCCAATCTTTGAATGTAATCGCCCTCATAAAGATGATGATGGATTTAGTATTTAAAGGATTTATAGCCATGTTTTTTCAATATTTTTCTAGCACTTTCCCTATTGATGCCAATATCATTCTCAATTTGCCTCGTCAATGCTGTCGGGTCAGCTTCAACATAAGCCAGTGTATTTGTTTCTGCCTCCTCACTAATAATAAAACCATTTCCGTTTTGATTTTCATTCTCGTGCTTTAAATGATGTTCTAACCATGGAAAATACGTATCGCTCAGGTGCTCGCGTTCGGGAAATCTTTGCATATACAGAAATTTTGCCTCTCTGCGGTTTTTTCTAGTCTCTCCGTAGATTAGCAGCATGTCAATTTGATGTTCACGCGTAAAATAAGGCATATTTTTAACTTTTCTTAGTAATAAGTCACTTGTAATGATAATGAAAGGATGAAATTAAAAAATAACATGGCGATAGCTTCGTAAAACATATGAAATTAGTAAACAGATCTGTGGGATCCATAGCTACCTTAGATGAAACTATGAATAAATTAACGTCAATTTTGCTTGGATAATGTAACTAAACCTTTAATTCCGTATATCTTAAAAACGAATGAGTTTAGACATAGGGAAGCATTAATAAAAAATATTTAGAAAAATAATTTTGAAAATTATATTTAAAAGGGGGCGTGCCATTAAAAATATTGGAGAAATCTATGTTTGAAAGTCAAATTTTGCAGCACTTCCGGTTGAACCGGAAGTGAAATAATTGTGACTTATTCATACAGAATACCTAAAAAGAAGTTAAAAAAGAATATAAAATTTTGTGCATATTCATTTGTTTTTTGTAAAATCAATAAAGTGTGTGGCTAATTTTATATTTTCCAACGCCATTTTCTCTTAACCTGTCATAGATAGGTATGGAATATGATACATGTTTTATGCTTAGAATTCTTTGTAGAATGCATATTGTTAAAAATATACAGGGTGTTCTATTTGAAATAACAAAGTTAAGTGTACTTCCAGTTCAACCGGAAGTGACAGTCAGGCGTTTGAATACCGAAAATGTGCGCACAGTGCAACCATAGAAGCTACCAAAATTTCGAAATAATATTTTATTTTATAAGGACGTGACAAGCTGGTCAGTAATATCGTTGTCACCCGGTATACTATACTATTAGAAGTTTACCATCATAACACAAAATTTTACGGTCGGCTCGGCATATTACCAGAATATCGGTTCATACGCGGATAATATTATCTGCTACTAGGAAAGGCAATAATAGATATTATATGCCATAATAATATGCCAGATTCATATTAAACTATCTTAATGACCTTAGTACAAGAGCATGTCTTAATTTTTCAATTAGCCCTGGCCACAGTAGTATAGCACGAGCAATTCTGTAACTGAACTAACAACGCTTTATAATCGGTTAGAAAATCGTAGAGTTAATTTTTTGTTTTATCTAAAGGTCTACCATCGTTCGGTTTTGGATATTTTCCGTTCTTTGCATGCCTTGCCATGCCAAGCACCGTTAGATTGCAAAGAAATGACACACTTTGTTTAGTTCTTTTAACAAAATTCAGTTGTTTCGGCTAATGCAGCCATTCTGTAGTCGATTTTGCGCCGATAAATCCGAAATAAAAGAAGTTGGAGATCTATTCAGAATTTAAATAAAATGCAATCAGCAATAACGAATGTTTAACAGAACATTTAATCCAAAAATAATGTGTAAACATTCGTGGATGTGCTGTTGTGAAATAAAGAACGCTGTCAAATGAAATAATTAATACGTCTAATTATTAATAACTTACACATAAATCGCATCGCATATCTTTAACTTAAATATTAACTATTTATTCGCTGCTGCTTAAATTATTAATAAGTATTTGGTCGAAAACAGAAAGATAACATATAAGCTCGAACTAAGTCAGAAAGTACTAAAATGAAATTTACACTATGCACTCATTATTAGCCGCCATTCTGCCATTTTATAAATTTGGAATTGGTGTTTTCGTATTTAAGTAATGTAGAAGTTTATGCGATTGTCAGTAACTAATGACAATTTATACCAGTATAATATAATTGTATATTGTGTAAAATTGGTTCATCAAGCCCAGTCTAAGCCCCTACTCTTTGAATCATGAAATTTCGAAGATGTCTTCTCTTTATAACGCCAAAAATCCACTTAGAAGGGATTTTTTTTAAATCAACCCATAACGGGATAAAAATGTGGATAGAATTTTTAAAGGAATTTATAAAGGGTTCCCCATTTAAAACGAAACAGGCCAAATATCTGGTTCCACGTTAATTTAAAAAAAAACGCTCGGACCCGTCGATTTTTATTTCGAGGGGTATATCTTTTGCGTATATTGTCAATCTTGTTACTTCAAGCCCCTAGGAGGGAGGGGGGGGGTAAGATCTAAATCTTAAATGGATACCCCTATTTTATATAATTTTTTGGATTCTGCATAAAATTCTGAACATTTTTTAATGAAAGCATTATTAGACTAGACAATATAATATTAGTCTAGACTAATAATGCTTTTATTAAAAAATTTTAAGAATTTTATGCAGAATCCAAAAAAATTATATAAAATAGGGGTATCCATTTAAGATTTAGATCTTACCCCCCCCCCCCCCCCTCCCTCCTAGGGGCTTGAAGTAACAAGATTGACAATATACGCAAAAGATATACCCCTCGAAATAAAAATCGACGGGTCCGAGCGTTTCTTTTTAAATTAACGTGGAACCAGATATTTAGCCTGTTTCGTTTTAAATGGGGAACCCTGTATAACTCGGAGACTAAAACTAGAGGAGGTATAAAACTTGGGATATAAGTTCCTTTAATGAAATAAAAATATACGTGACTCGTTATTTTTTCAAAATTCACTTAGAGTTTGAAGAAAGAGGTGTAGCCTATTCTAAGGTGGGTACCTATAACTTTAAGCTATATCGCTAAAAATTGGTACTATGCTTACTCTGTTAAAATAAGCAAGTACCATCATAAAGACCATTTAACATCAGAATTGCCCGAAACAGTCCAGAAGTACGAGCACCGAAGCGCGAACATTTAATTTGATTTAATTCTTGTAATTCATATTTTAGAGCAGGAACAAATCCTTATGATATGCCCAATAAATACCGTGCGAGCAAAAATTATTTGCATCAAAGAGGGCCTTGCATCTAAGGACGTAATGCTTAGCCGTAGCGCTTAATACCTGTTGGGTGTCAGAAACTACCTGAATTAACAATCAATCAGTTATTCCGTCATCTTTGACAGTCGTTACAAGTAATTTGATTCATCGCTAATTTTTCCAATTTCTTGAACAATTCACACAATGGGCTTTACGAAACAGCACAAAACATTCATGGTTAAAGCGTATTTTCGAAACGGGGTAAATGGTGAGTGGCAATACAATCCGGGTTTGTGCATGGACGATTTTCACGAACATTTTCTTAACGTTTCTTTTATTTCTGGGAATTTTTATCATTGCCTGAAAAGAACCGTGGCTGTATTCTATACAACACAAAAAAAGAGCAGGAAGACCATTTGTAAGAACAGACGAACTTGTTGCAAATATTCGTGAAATAATGCAAAATACGCCTACAAATTGTATAAGACGCCTGTCCCAAGAAGTGGGAAGATCTTATGGAACATGCATGACTATTCTTAAGAAGAAACTAAATTTATTTCCTTATAAAGTGCAAGTATTCCAAGAAATACAAGCCGCAGATTTTGAAAGACGCAGGAATTACTCTCAATGGTTTACCCAAAATTTATTGGAAAGAAATGATTTATTAGACCTGACATTTTTTTTGGGATGAAAGTAATTATTTTTCTTTTTCTTTCTGTTTATTCTTACTTTGTTAGTTTTGTAAACAACAAAAATTAATTTGTATTTGTCTACTGATTTTATTACTCATTAGTTTGGCACATCGTGTCATAATATGAATTTGACAACATTTTAACGTAGATTTGGTTAGATATATCGTCCCCATATCATTGTAATCTAATCCAAGCCCTACGTTTTTTAATCCAAGCCCTCTTTGATGCAAATAATTTTTGCTCGCACGGTAATATGCTATATTTTCTATGTTAACTAACGTAATTTTAAAATATCACATCTTGAACTTATCAACTTTGCATGTTGTACATATGTATGATCGGCAAGATAACATTCCTTTCACGTTTACAAAAACCTCGTCGTGAACTATTCGTCAAATATAATCATCAAACGGAAGATGTCTTACGAACAAGCAAAACTTTTCGCCGAATCATTCCGAAACTACGGCAAACTTTGCCTATTAATAAACATCGTCTCTGTAAATAGAATAATTCTGCGCCATCCATCAAAATTCCATTTCTAAATGGGAATCTGGTAATAAATTGATCGTGCTTTCAATATGGTGACATTTTTGACCAAGTTGTTAGTGTCGTTTGCGTCAAACATCTTTCATGTCGGGACGGGTGAAGCGTCAGCTTGTCATCGCGCCATTGGGGGCTGTCTTAGGTTTCGGTTTAAGGGCTGCATATTTATTTGCAGGGGCGGAGAAATAGCTAAAAATGTTAATGAAATTCCCTTACTATTTCTAATTAATTTATAAATACACAAATAATCTTTGTTTGAGGGCTATGATTTATTACGTAAAATACAGTTATTAGTAAAACTGGCCCGACTAGCTTATTTGCTTCGCTCTATGCATGTGATACCATGCGAGCAAAAATTATTTGCATCAAAGAGGGCCTTGCATCTAAGGACGTAATGCTTAGCCGTAGAGCTTCATACCTGTTGGGTGTCAGTAACTACCTGAATTAACAATCAATCAGTTATTCCGTCATCCTTGACAGTCGTTACAAATAATTTGGTTTATCGCTAATTTTTTCAATTTCTTGAACAATTCACACAAAGGGCTTTACGAAACAGCACAAAACATTCATGGTTAAAGCGTATTTTCGAAACGGGGTTAGGGTAAATGCTGAGTGTCAATACAAATCCGGGTTTGTGCATGGACGATTTTCACGAACATTTTCCTAACGTTGCTTTTATTGCTGGGGATTTTTATCATTGCCTAAAAAGAACTGTGGCTGTGTTTAGGGAAACGGGTTCTATACAACACAAAAAAGGAGCAGGAAGACCATCTGTAAGAACAGAAGAACTGGTTGCAAACGTTCGTAAAATAATGCAAAATACGCCAACAAATTGTATAAGACGCCTGTCCCAAGAAGTGGGAAGATCTTATGGAACATGCAGGACTGTTTTTAAGAAGCAGCTTAAATTATGTCCTTATAAGGTGCAAGTATTCCAAGTAATACAAGCGAAGAGACGTGTGAATTAATGCTTGGAGCATGGCGGTGGCCAATTTCGGCAATTTATGTAATTTTTTTTTTCTGTATAGTACCTATATATATATATAGTATTCTTACTTTGTTAATTTTGTAAACAACAAAAATAAATTTGTATTTGTCAACTTATTGTATTACTCATTAGTTTGGCATATCATATCATAATATGAATTTGACAAAATTTTAACTTTGGTTTGGTTAGATATATCGTCCTCATATCATTGCGATCTAAACCAAGCCCTTCGTTTTTTAATCCAAGCCCTCTTTAATGCAAATAATTTTTGCTCGCACGGTATAAGGACGGAAAGCTAAGAATACTTAATGGACTAACTACATAAAATCAAAAATACTTAAAATAAATGCTGTACCATCCAAACGAAGTTCGAAATATTACTTAATTTATGTCAATGAAGCGCATGGAAGCATCTAAACATATTATTTACTGGTCATTCTCTCATAAAATGCCACTGTAGTCTGTAACTTGGAATTTGCAGGACGGTACATGGTTTGTATATAATATGGATATATTACCATTCACTAATAAAATACCTACAATTTTATTTATGCAACAAATTTACAGAACTCTCAATATGGTGACATTTCTAACGGGCCTGTTAGTGCCTGGGGCAAACATCTTCTATGCTGGAATGGGCGAGGCATCAGCTTGTCATCGCACTATTGAAGGCTGTATTGCGTTTTAGCGTATGGGTTAAATGCTTATTGGCATAGGCGGAGGTTTGAGTAATATTTTGAAAAATTACACTATACTCAAAAAAGCGAATGGCTATTTTCAAAATCATAATAAAGGTCGAGGACCAGCTGTGTTAAATATTAACCAAATGACCCAAATGCGTAATTGACCTATTGGAATCTTAAACACTCATTTAGATCGGTTTCACTAGTTTGGAATTTTTTTGACAAGTAAATTATGTCCAGGAAGATCATTAAATTGAGTCTAGATCACAAAACTATTATTGTAATAATGATGCGATTCTGGAAAAAGCTGGCATAGACATTGGGTTTTGTATACGATTGAATTTCTATGTATTTCGGGGATAAAGAAGTACAGATAAATAGGCCAAAGCTACTTAAACTCAAAACACGCCCTTGGAGTATCAAGTTGAAGACCCTAGTACCTACTACCTAGTACCTAAGTATCAAAGTTACATCCAAGTAGAGCAATTCACTTTTACTTAGGAAAACACCTTCAAAAGAACTAAACCTTAAACCATTTTGTAAATAAGAAGAAATCGTTTTGCCCCAAAACATTGACTGGTAAACTCAAAACATTTGGAAAAATCCAACAAAGGGACCAGTCTGTAGGATAAGAAACGTAGATGAAATAAACTTGATCGGATCAAAGAGATTCAGGTGAGACATTTAAAATTGTTCAACAGAAGGCAGTGTATGTTAAATGGTGAAGTTTTTTGACAGGTGAATCCAAGTCACGAATTATCCATTGATTTAAATTCGCAAATGCGAATTATTTACTCATAACAATTATAAAAATACTATAATAATCTACTACACGGTGTGATGTGCCTCAGTACTCAGTGCCTCCAGGAATATATATCATGGACATGACTTACAAATAAAACGCAACACATCTCCGTCACTGGGATCAGGAGCCGTCGTCACAAGCTGTCGTCATTGATAATGATCCGATTTCAGGGAAGCTTATTAACATATAAGTGTAACCGGATGCGACAATCTTCTCCCGGCGGAATTGTTGTCTTGAGTCCCGTGTTTTGATTAACGGATAAAATCGGGATAAAGTCTTGTTTAAGAATTTAATTTTAACTTGTGGTTAGGGATGATTTATTACTTTTTACTGGCGAAGTTGTTATAAAAGAAATATAAGATAATACAATATCAATTACAAAAAGCACAGCTGATAATACGGCAAGCGTTCAACAATACAATAAAATTGAAAAAATTTTATTTAAAATATGCTTGAAACAATATTACTCAATAAAGAATAGATAGGATAAAAAAAAAATATATATATATATAATATTATTTAGAGTTCACAATCGTAACGGATTATACTTGCTAACTTTAAACACAATGCTTATATAGTATCATTGTTTCCCAATTACCACAAACAATACCCAACTCTCAGAAAACTTTCTAAAAATCACTAAATCTACACAAATGCGGTTTGAACTTACACTTTGTTGTGTTTTCGCTGTTGCGTATTTTTGTCCGGTTGTAAGTTTCGGCAAGCAGCAGGAAGTTGCGGAACAATTGCAGTAGGAAAACAAAACCGCAGGAGAGGCGCTTGTCCTGCAGCAGCATTAATTACTCCAGATCTAGGAAATGAATGTCGCGGCTTCCTTTATCTCTTGGAGCTGCCGCTTGGCTGTAATACCCTCCGAGTCTGATTCCTGCGAGACTACTGCCGTGCCTACGGCGTTACAGGATGTTGCACTGCCTTTACCCGCTTTATTAACTTTTTTATTGGTATTTGTGCGGATTTATTCAGCCTGTGTTCTTTTGAACAAATATGACGATATTTTATTAGACAGAAGACCAGGCAAAAGCAGGAAAAATGTTAACAATAAAGACACAATATTTATCGCATGTTTTCGATAAATTAGTATAATTGTGGTACATTTACATAAATAACATAATAGCACAAGAGCTAGTAACACCCGTTTCATGAAGTGTTTGATGCACTTCAAAATTTTGTGTCATAGTATTTACTGGATAGATGAGCAGGTAAGCAAGTGTTGGCTAGCTCTACCTGGGGACACCAGGAATGTGCATTAAAATGATTTTTATTTTTTACTCGAAAACGGTGCACCGTAAGAAAATAAGTCAAGAGACCGAATTTGCTGTAAATTAGACGGGAATTTCAAAAATAATTTTAAAAAAAAGCAGTGGCGCACCATTTTTTCTTCAAAAATATTAAATGCAAGCCTCGCACGGACGCCACTGCTAAAATTTTAAAAAATTATCTTACACCAAAAAATGCCTTTCGATGCTCAAAAGACGTGTAACAAATTTCATAAAAATATCTAGAGTGGTTTGAAAATATCAATGAAAAAATATTTTTTTAATTAAAATGTATCTCCCCAAAAAAAGTGTCTGCCTTTTTGTAATTATTTTTTAATATATGTAATTAAGGCACTGTTAAAATGTCAGCGTGAATCAAACACTTCATTTTGTATTTTTAAAAAAACAACTTAGGGGTGTTTTTATTAAATGTTAATCCCCTCAAAAGTGTCCGCCTTATTAATTTTTGTGTTTTGTGTCATTTTAAATTTTAATTTCTGTTTGTTGTCCTCTGAAACAAACACTTTTTTTGGGCAAAATTTTTGGACACCTTTCTCCTATGCGCAGTACCTGGTGTCCCCAGGTAGAGCTAGCCAACACTTGCTTACCTGCTCATCTATCCAGTAGATACTATGACACAAAATTTTGAAGTGCATCAAACACTTCATGGAACGGGTGTTACGAGCTCTCCGACTATAATCAATATATGGCTCTTTGCTGACTTTGTAGACAAATTTACAAAAAATTATTAGTGGAGTCATTGCATTATCGCTATCTGCTGTTGCGATACTATAGATAAACTCGTATACAGGGTGAGTTAGGAGGAATGGGCCGAACTCTATGGGTGTAATCAAGGCATCAAAATAATAAGAAAAAACTCAAATGTTGTTAAGTATCCAATATTAATTTGTTTTTAAATTATAACGCAAAAACTAAATATTGCATTAATTTAGCTTTCCTGTAATAAATGGTATTATTGTCCGCTTTTGATTGTTGTGCTGTTACTATCCTGTTAGTGTCAGTATAAAAGTTTACATTGATTCACCGTTAACTTTGGGATTTGTTAAATTTTATAAAATGTCATACATTTATTCACATCTCGAATACGCCAATATGGTTTTTATTTATGGTTTGTGTAATGGGAATGCGGAATGCTACAGCGGCTGCTGAAGAATGTCGTCAACGATTTCCACATCAAAGACCACCGAACAGAAAGGCCTTTATCAGAGTTTTCAACAAACTGTGCGATACCGGAACGCTTCCATGTGCTAATGTAACATCCGAACGAGCCATTCGACAGGATTTAGAAGAAATAAAAAATGTTCTAGCTTTAGTAGAAGAAGATGCAACGACCAGCTCACGAAGAATTGGAACTCAGTCGGGGATTCCCCAAAAAAGAGTAATCAATACGCTTCACAAGCAAGGCTTATACCCGTACCATGTACAGCGTGTACAGAATCTTCAACCCGGAGACTACGCCAAGCGTATGCAATTTTGTACCGCCTATATACTTTTTACTGACGAAGCTACATTCACCCGTGACGGCATTAACAATAATCGAAACTTCCATGTACGGTCGGACGAAAATCCTCACGCAATAGTCGAAAATAATTTTCAACACAGGTTTTCAGTAAATGTGCGGTGCGGCACGATAGACAATAATTTAATTGGCCCTTTTCTTTTGGAAAATCGCCTTGCAGGGGATTGCTACTTAGTTTTTTATGAAACGAATTGCGAGGACTACTGGAGGAAATTCCTTTAAACACCAGAATTCAACACGACGGAGCGCCTGCCCATTTTGATCGTCGGAACAAGCAATATTTGGACCAAAAGTTTCCAGAGGTTTGGATTGGTCGCGGTGGTCCTATTAGTCGGCCCCCTAGATCACCAGACCTCACACCGTTGGACCATAATTTATGGGGTTGGTTAAAAAATGAGGACACATTTTCTTTTTTACCATATTCTAAAGCTCTCAGTACAAAATTGCATTGATTATTGACTACAGCCACCGCCCTAATTTTGCCCCACAAAAAAAAAATATCTACACCTATTATAGTTCGTTCGTCACTCATTTTAATTTGACTGCACGTAAGAGAACGCAAAAGATCGAATATTAAAGTCAAGTCACATCAATCATTGCATGTGAAAGATAGGAAATGAACAAAGCTAACCGAATCCGACCGATTTTATTCGACACGCGGTTTCACGTGCACGATCCTGCTCTTGTTTCAATCCTGCCGGATTGACTTGCACGAAACGAAGGGAAAGTGTCGGAAGTTCGAATACAGATTTGTTTCTAATTTCGGATTAGTATTATTTACTGGTTATAACTTGCTTGATCACGTCCGCCGAAATAATAGGTTTTCTATTAAAAAAAACATTCATTCGTAATATTTTTGTAGTCCAACTTCATCTACTGCGAATCAATGGCTGTATCCCGTAAATTAATTTATTACTTGAGACAGATTAAAAGAACCTGGTGTACACGTACTGTAATTTATTTTTTGTTTAACCAAACAAATCTTACATGATACTATTAACATTCATCGATTAGATCAACTGTTTATAAATGAAGTAGCAGTGGATAAGGAGGCTTCTAGTTTTAAGCAGGTAGGCCAATGCGACCTTTATGAGCTTGAGAGAGTTTAATGTTTTGGGTAATGTCATCTAAATGAAATCCGCATACGGGTTCCGACCCATAATTAATGAGTTAGTGTTATCCTTAGCATAGTTAATGGTATGGTTGTAACACTACCTGTTTGTCATCCGTGGATAATACATGTTTTATCCACGTTCAAGTACTACAGATATTAAATTTTTACCGCATCCAATTTAACCTCACAAAAACCCCATTTCATCATGCAGACCTTCAAATATCAATATACGAATATAATTCAACAGTTTTTTGGTTATAATAAAGGCATTATGGTATTCTACCGTGGCAATTATATTTTGGACGATATTATTTCCCAAGATTTCCGCCACACAATTAATTTCCAGCAAGAATCTTTTTTCTCTCTGCACTCATTTCCTCAATGTGGTTTCTCCTATTTCTTTTCAAACTTTTAACGTAACTAGCCACTTCTGTTTCAAATATATTGTCAAAGTTAAAATATAAATTTTGAAAGTGTAGTTTTGCCGCAGGGTGACTATAATGACGATCAATTCGAGCAAGTTGTTAAGCTTGTGCTTTCTGTGCTTGGTTACATGAAAAAAAAAATAAAAGCTCTGAAAAAGTTTGGTTATATCGGTGTAAAAGCGAAAGATATTTAATAAAGTTTGGGTTTAGTTTATTGGGAATTTGTTGAAGGGAGTCGCTGTGGTTCAGTTATATCATATTTTATACAATGAACACTAAAACAAAAGTCTTTCCCAAATTGTCACGGGATCAATTAAAACGACGCCATTTTTTTTGCAGCTTCAGACAAACGTTCAACAAAACCCCAGACTTACCTTTAAAACAATGTTCGTGGTCACTTCTCGGAGGGAAACCGTCTACAAACGTGAAAAATATCGCCGGGCTGCTCTCAGCGTGTCAGCACCGCTTGGTCTGTTCACCCCATCATCACCGCAGTTCCTCTTGGTGGTACAGTAGTTGACGACAACGATGTTCAATATGTTGCACGCCCGAGGCTGTCGTACCAACCAGGAGGGTACTTTTGCGTATCGAATCTAATTGCAGGGATGATGGAGTGAACAGAAAATGGTTGTTAGGTGACAATACTACAAACCATTTACAGTCTTGTTTATAAACTAGTTTAAAAATTTATGTGGTGACCTTAAAAACCACATATTAAGGCGCATAGAAATGAGAGATCATCTTCAACAAACTAAACCAAAGGTATACAAAAGCCTAAGGGTACATTACAAAACAAAAATGTTTTATAAAACTAATACAAAAAGTTAAGTTAAACAAAGTTTGATTAAAATTTAAACCCAGTTGACATGTCAGCAAAATTTCCTAAATATTCTAATTGTAATCCAGGAAATGATATCAAATAAGGCCATCATCATTGTCGCTTTGCGTGAAATTTCATACCTTTGTTATTCGCGGAAACAACACATAGCGAAGTGAATATCATCAGCGGCCCTAACTAGGAACATTTCTGGCTGACTCTTGTTACTTATTGTGAAAATGGGAGTTTTATTTCATTATAATAATCCGAGGTCTTTATACCCAAGGAAAATATTTTGTAAAATAATGATTTAATACATGATACGGACGAGTTCATCGTCTCATGTAAAATAAATCCAATTTATTTACTTCAGTTTAAAGGTATCGAAATACGGGTCTTTTAACATTTTTTTTTTTAAATAAATAGCAATTTATGCTAGGATAAATACTATTAAATAGGTCATCTTTGGGAATTATTTTGTCACAATGAAAGCTCTGTTATGAAAAACAGCGTTTGTCCCTTTAGCTATATAGTGATATGCAATTTATTTATATATTTTCATCAATAGATTTTTTCTACTGATATTTTGTGGCAGTCGTACGTTTGTATTTTTGAAATATTGATCTTGGCGTTGGTTAAAAGCATAAAAATAAAATTACTTCAGTTTTTCTCGATACAAAAATATACCTTAAAATAAGTTCGAAATCAGTTTGGTTTTCGCCAGGGACGTTCTACTATGAGTGCAATCCAACACTTTTATAAGAGGCTTATGGAGCATATGGAGCATGAGGAGTGTCCTGCTGGGGTCTTTTGCGATCTCAGTAGGGCATTTGACTGTGTAAATCATCAATTATTGCTGAGCAAGATGGAGGCATTTGGGGTAAGGGGTGTCTCTCTTCAGTGGTTAAGAAGTTTTTTAACAGGCCGGAAGCAGTATGTTTCTGTGTCACATGTCAATTCGCTTTCAGGGAGAAAGTCGTCTGCTGTCTGGGGGTTCCGCAGGGACCTGTGTTGGGACCGATATTGTTTATAATTTGTTACATTAATGATCTTTTGGGAGATATACATCCTGAGTGGGCAGCGGCCTTGTTCGCGGACGACTCAACATTTAGAGTTTCGTCTTCAAACCAAGAAGAACTCGAAAACTTGTGCAACAGCGGTATGAAGCCGCTGCTTGAATGGTTTAACAAAAATTCCTCATACCTGACCAGTTCGAAAACCACCTATATTAAATTTCATACCGCCCAGATGACGCGAAATCTTGATATTGACCTCGATTTAAAAGTTGGTAATGAATATATGACCAGAACATTAAGTGGAAGGAACATTGTTCCTTGTTGTCTTCTCAGCTTAACAGTCTGTGTTACATGATTAGAGATTTAAGAATCGTTTTTCCTATTGGGGAGCTTCTTTCTGTTATAACGCTTATGTCGGATCTTGACTGCATTATGATATTTGTTTTTACGGAGCCTCCTCTACGGCAAGAGAGGTGTTTATAATCCAGAAAAGGGTATTGAGGTGAATTCTGGGCTTTCCACGGGCACGACCTGTGGGTCACAGTTTACAGGACTGGGAATCCTTACTCTCACAGGCGTTTTTATTTACAAGTTGTGTAAATTGATTTTTCTGAATAAATCAACATTTTTACAAAATCGTGATATTCACCAATACCTTACTCGTGGCATACATAATCTGCATACGACAGTAAGTAGATTAAATATTAGTAAAAATTCGCCACATAATTTAGGGCCCGTTGTCTTCAACAAGCTTCCACAGAATAAAAGGAATGTAAAAATTTTTAGTGTTTTTAAAAAACAACTTAAGAAATTTTTAATAGATCGTGAGTTCTATAATATTAATGAATATTGGACACAAGCATGGTAGAGTGGTATTTATACCTATAAAGCTTTATTGTTTGTTTATCGGTTATGTTATATACACTTCATGTATTTGACGGCTTCCATACATTATCATGTCACATTGGAAATAAAAATATTTATTATTTATTATTATTATAAGGTTTAGTCGTTTTTGAGTTGATGGAATACCATCAACATTCATTGCAAAAAATTGCTTACATATTTCTTTAAAATACTGCCTTTATAACGTATTTTCTCAACATTTTTTAAATTAAAAAAAATCGTTTGTACCTTTAAATTAACACAACCCTTAAAAAAGGAAATCACAAATCAATTTCGCTCTCCACTGGTCTCTCCATAGGCTTTATAAGCTCTATAGCCGACTCATTTTACATAGTTGGCGCTTTAGCTCTATTGAAAAGGCTCAGCGCGAGTTTTTTTTTTGTTTTATTTTAGAGAAAGCCGGGTGTCACGGCCATATGATATCATTTGTTTCCTGGAGTACGACGCGGGCCCTGTTTTATTTAAACGTGTTGTTTATGGACTATATAACTTAATTTTATTTTTATTTAAGAGGCGGCAACGAGACGTCGCTATTATTTAGGAGCTTTAATATTACGTAGTAATGTTAAAATATGCATAGGTTAAAAGAAAATATCATAGGTTAGTTCAGTGGCATAACAAAAACTGACGCAAATGTTCTCAGTGGCCCCCTTTTTATAACGAATGGAAAATGATAATTCTTATTTTCATTACAATTTGGTTTAGGTTTATGAATTTTTGATTCGTTAACCGTGTAATAATTTAATTAGGCTTAAACCCATATTATGTGTTAAGTACCTACTATTAAAACGGGAAACAATTCGAATTTATTTTATAATCCTAGGTAGACATAACATAGGTAGGTATTAAGTCATTGTACGTTATATTCCAGCAAACATGATGCAAAATCAAATTATTAAACACCACTTATAATGTTGCTTATATTATAATATAATATAATATATGGTAGCAACGGGGGTAGCAGTGAACGAGCCTCATAGAATCCAAAAAACAGAAAACAGTAAAACATATGGACACTCAACAAGTCTGCACAAACATTATGTCACTAAGTACTATACAAGGTTTTATACGAAACGACCAGATCGTCGAGAGTTTTTTTTTGCAAAATCGTTTATAATTTCATCGATATTTATTGTTTTAACAAACTCGTGTTCGAGACTGATTCGCCATCCGGATAAATCCGAAAGGCGTTGTTGTGCGATGGTGTTACGTAAATAGGTTTTTACTATTTTAACACTAACTGGTAAAGTTAGAAATAACATCACTGCACTAGATACATCTGGAAAATTTGAAGAAACACACTGATTTTTTATTAATAAATGATCCGCAAGTTCATACACTGTTTTTAATTTTGAAATACTTTCTCGAAGTCCCTTTCTGAGGTTTAAAATTTGACTACAAAAGTCAATGGACAAGTCTTTATGGTATATCGTTTGTAAATTCCGCACTTTCGCGTATAATTCTTCTTCACTTAACGAAAAAATTAAATTCTCAAGATATAAAAAAAATAAAATTAATTATAAAATGAAATACAAGTCTTGAAGGGGCCGTCAGCGTGCCCCCCCCCCCCTTTCCGCGGTGCGGGGTCTGTGAAAGTGTTTGTTACGCTACTGGATTCGTTGTAGAAAGACTATTAAAAAAATTGAAAATTTTAGAGTTGTCAAGGCGTACACACCAAACTACCAAACCAATTTTACATAAATGAAGAAAATTTAACATATAAAACTTACCAAAATATCGGTCTAATTTTCCTCAACGACCCAAAAGGCCATTGAGGCCCTTCATTGCTTGTAACAAGTGCCATTTTAACACCCCAGCCCTTCGGGACTAAAGGTCCAGGCTTGATTTTCATAATAATCGCACAAATAGGCATTGTATTTACTTACTCACGGTTATATCGTCAACCCAAAGGGGATTAATTCGGGATCATTTTGAGGTTTAGTAGAAGATTTTTGGGGTTACATTTGGGGATTATTATTTCTATTTTATTATTATAACGGATTAAGGTGAAACGGTTATGAAAGGCTAAAAGGGTATTAGGATATGGACAAGAAACCTCGTCGCGGTATACGCGAAAAAATATTCCAGTAGATAGGCTATGTACGTTCTACCTTAAAATCCCATGTTATTTCTAAAAGAGGTGCAATCTGCATTATTCAAGGTTACCGTCGAATATCATGACATATCAAAACCTCTACAATACGTATACATAGTATATGGTAGAAAACTGAGTTTCGGCCGCTATCTATTACTGGAAGTCAAGAAGTTAATTAATTAATTTTTAATCACTTATCATGTTTTACGATTACAATGTCTGGTCGATATTGAAAAAATAATTAAATAAAATAAATTGTTTACATATTTTGAGCATGAGTCAATATGAAAACATATTTTGATTACATTTTTTAACAAAAGAAAAAAAATTAATCTATTTTTATTACTTCTCGATACGAAATCAAAATGAAATTGACGAAGTAAGAGACACAATACCTCCTCAATGCAAACAAATATAACGCAAAGAAAAATATGCTTTTCGTAATATTTGTCGCCTTGCGGCAGCAGAATAAAACCTCAATCGGAGAAAATCCGACGCTTTTCACTTGTGTAAACAAAAAATACTAATATTTATTTTTCCATCTTGCAAACAAATATTTATTTGCTCATGATCTACATCGAAATTAAAATCATATTACATATTGGGTTTTCATTTTATTTCTTCCGTTATGCAGCGGGATTTTATTTACTGGGAAATTTAAATTAAATCCTGTACAATATAAAGATTTTATTTTCATAAGCCTTGTAATAACAAGATTTACACTGAAATAGGTTTCTAACATATTTTTCAAAATACTATGTTAACTCACAGTAATTCAACCTTGTTGTTCTTGGCTGCCAGGTATTTTAAATCGTAATTTTTTTGTACGCATGTTGGTGTTGCATTAAATTATGCCTGATATGCTGTGGCATAGTTTGCTAGAGAGATGCTGATGTCCATTCTGTGTCTTTCCAAATATACCTGAGGCTATTCCATTGGCCGTTTTCTATCCATCAGTGTACCAAACTAATCCTTGTCCCCTTTATCTAATGACGGAAGTGTTCCTATTGTCCATATATCAAACTCGCAGGCGATATTAAATAGTTTCGGAAAGTTGTAGAGCGCTTTTATGCGATCGGCGGTTTGCATCACCAAGAGCTCGTCGTTAGTTAGGTCCATGGCTCCTGTGTTGCTTCCATTTCCCATTTATTTTTTATCTGAGAGGCGCTGCACTTGGTCTCTATTCTGATGAGTATATCCTGGGGGGTATTAGTCTTAATATGAATTCCATTGCAGCGATGAGGGTCATATTAATTGCAAGTGTCTTTATATGCAACCAATCTTGACGTTTGCAGAAATGATTCTTGAAGGAAATCGTTTAAAAGTGGCCGCTTAACAAGCTCACTAAATATGAACCGAAACTATGAAAACAATCTAATAATTAAATTAAAAATAATCGGTATTTTTTTAAAACATTTTTAGTTTAAAAAGGTAAACTTTTAAATTTACTTTACGTTTCAGGCATATTTTATTTCTTGTCTCCCAACTTTATATTTTACAAGACATCTAAAGGAAAATCCTATCGGAACATAAACTTGGGAAACTTTAACCATATTCACACCAAATAATTTTCCAAACACATCACAATTTTTCCGTCTAAGCTGCCAACAACTAAAAATATGCCGTCTAGTTCGCGATAATATTTATATTTATAAGAACTTTCGGGCCGCCGAAATTCATAAATCAAAAAGTTTTCTTTTAAAAGAGTTTTCCATTGTATGGCCCAACAAAAACTCTCCATTGATATATGGCTTTTTTGACGTATTTTAATGAAGAAAACTTTGAATAAAAAGTTAAGAGTTTGCGACAAATTCATTGTACTACTTTTGTTATGTAACTTTATTGAGACCAGGTTTAATATAATATATTGTGCGAGGTGTATTTTTAACATTAATTAAGGATTAGGTTAGCACAATGTCCGGTTTTATGATGTTTTGGTTAACGAATAATGATTTTTTTCTTAAGAATGAAACGATTTAAAGCGCATAACATTTATATAATTTTCTCTGGGGATAGGTTATTAAGGGGAAGAAAACTCACTCACGAGCACTGATCATTAGGATCTATTTTTTTCTTTCATCCATGCCTCGTTGACATATAGCGACATCTGCAGGAATCGATGTAAAACCTCTGAACAGTGATATCTAGCCGTAATAATTTACAAAGAAGATTTTTGTGTGTCTCTATTAAATATTATAACTGACAAATTAATGTTCAGCGATATGCATATAAAGTTGTTTTTTTTTAATTAAAAAGGTTTTATGCCTCCGCTAAACATTTTTCAACCAACATATTCAAAACAGACACTTAATAAAATCGTATTTTTAATTAATAATTTTTTCCGCTCTACTTTTTATTGAGCCGACTGGAAGCGCGGAGTTATCTTACACCAGGAACGCAAAACATCATGGTCGTTTGAGAGTATAAAATAAAAAATTTTATCTACCACCATTTAATAATAGGTGCATAATACTTCTGATAATAAGAGCATTATGCTATCCATAATACAACAAGTGTAATTATCATAAAACAACAAGTGTAATTATCATAAAACAACAAGTGTAATTATTATATTTCCCATATGAACTCAACTTTTTTTCAGGCACTGTATAAATGGATAGTTTTAGATAAAGTATAGTATTTGCCTCGCGTCTAATGAACCATAATATACTCGGATGATTTACAACACTCGCCTTTGGCTCGTGCCGTAAACTTCATCCTCGTTTTATTATGGCCTACATTATACGCTCGTTAAATAATATACTATAATCTTGCAATAATATTACCAATTGGATAAGACCTAAATTAACAATTTTCCAGTCGTAATGCTACAGATACTTCCAAACGTCAAGAGCCCTAGCCAAAATTTTGTTAATTAAAAAATAAAACCTGAAGTTTACCTGAACGGTCGTCGTATTCAGCTTCACAAATTACGAATTGGGGCAAAAAGTTAACTTTATATTTAAATTTTTCAGTTAAATGACATGCTTATAATTTCTGAACTTTTATATACCTAATTAAACTACAATCTAGACATTCCAAGCAATTTCAAATTTTATCATAGGACCGAAAATCATAAATTTCACCCACGAGACGAAGCTTCGTTTTTAACTATATAGCTATTTCAAAAGTTTTGCTTATTATTACATTATCATTATATTTTGTCAGATTAACTTAAAGAAGGGAATTTGTAATGGTTTCGGTTCACACGGTAAATGCAAAGTCAGTTTTTGACTATTTAAAGGGTTAATTTTTTTTCAAAATTATTGCCAACGTTTTGGTATAGTTTACATCAGCAGTAAGTCTAAAAAACCAAGGGGGTGTAAGCTAGTCTTAACACTCTTAACTGACCAATAAGTAGGGTTGGGCTCAAGATATGTACACATATCTTTAAACAAATGAAAATGTACTTACCCGAAATGCCATCGTAGGTCCACCATTCTTCCCAACTTACAGCTTCCGTTACTGAAAATTAAAGATTTTTTTTAGAATATTAATACAAAACATACAACATATTTACAAAGTTTTTCCTTGCGATGCTATATTTCCTTCATGGCGGCCTACCCCCCCCCCCCCCCCTTCGCCTCTTAAAGCTCGACAGGTTTTCATAAGGTTTATACAAGTTTATTAAAAGTCTCAAAAAAACAGTTTTGTCGAATTATGTTCAGGTGATTATGTTCTAATAAGGATATTATTTCTAATTATTAATCTCAATATTGCGGTGATAGAAATAAACAAAGCTATAATAAGACAAAAGCTGGTACACAGAGATTCTGTTTTACTTTAACAGTAAAACTAACAAATTAGGGAAGTAACACTCGCAAAACTGGGGATTTCACGCGGCTCCGGAAAAATTAACCCATCAAAAATTAATGTCAAGGAGCAGAGTTCCGCAATAGGGAATTGTTTTACTACCGCCAGCGAAAGAAAAGATGATATTTTACGTTCTAGACAAAAAAGATTTTCCCAGACACGGCATGAATGTTGTGCTTCGTATTTTGATTTGTTTTAAAATGCACGTGGTTTTTGACGCTTAGAAAATGAATGTGTCACGTCATGATAAATACTGACGATTTCCTTAGCTCTGTTTAATATATCTACAGTAATAATAAATATAAATTTGTAAATTTTTTAGAATTTAATTTAATTTTTACTTGTACTTTACGGTAATTCTTTAATTTGTTATTTGCGACTACTAAAATCGACATCAACATTCTTTTTCTCTTGGTTATCGTTCGTAAAATGATGTCTTCTGAGAGGTGTTTATCTTGGATATAAGACAGATGAACACAATACTGAACTATACTGAAGTCCAAATATGGGTTGAACTTTAGGTACTGCTACTATACTATTTAGACTATAATTTTAAGGCAAAATATTTTATACTACAGAGACAGTCGAAGATAAAAAAGATACTTTTATCTCTCTAAAAAAAAATTAATTGCGTAATTACGCACGTCTTATTGGCTACATAAACCCTCACCGGAAGGAGCATTTTTAGCAATTTTCCAGCACATTTAATTTGGAAACACTCCGAAAAGACCTTTCCCTCCTAATGACAAAGAAAACGACGATTATTCACAATCTGATGTCCCTAAGTTCACTTTGCCCTTCTTTCATTAACTATCGCTTCCGTTTAATCGAAAAACTTTTTAACATAAATCTGCAATCTGATTTTCTTTATTTCTTTTTCGATTACGACCTTTTCCACCTTGCAGTATTTATTTTTGAAAACTATACTATCAGTAATTGAGCATGTGCCCATTAAAGTGCACAAAATTATTGAGAATTATGACATGGTGATGGGACTAGATTTTTTTATACTTTTATGAATAACTTTTATTAGCGTTAAAACTGCTGCTAAGCAACGTCGAATGATGCGCGATGGACGTTGAGCAGTAGAACAACAACGGTCCTGAAAATAAGACGACAATGACAGTATACATCTTAAAAGCTTCAAAGTGTATTTTCCATACACCGACATTAGACTCATAACTTAAAAGTATAAAATAATCGCTCAAAAATATAAAATTTCGTTTTAAAATCTTTATGGGACTGGATAGGAAGATTTTAAGGGTGAGCAAGGCTACACGGCACTTGGGCCACAGTTACCTATTATGCATTCTTCAGGAACATAAGAAAACAGGGGTAGTTTTAATCGATAGCCAACATACAGATATAAAGTAGTTGACGAAGTCGCTTAGTAGCAACTTCATTATGTCGGCCAGGGGTATAGACCAGTTCTTGTCTAGCATGGATCTTCTACTTAATGAGAGAGCAGGGCAGTCACAGAGGATATGTTCGACCGTCTCATCGTCCTATTTCGCACATTTGACAGAAAGGTGTGTCGCTTAGCTACATGTTGAAAAGGTGTATACGTAGTTGACAATGTCCTATTTGAGACTTTATGAGGCATTTCTTACAATTTTATTATGATTTTTTTTTATAAACTGTATTTTCTAATAACATTCTATTAGGCTCTAAAATATTGCTATGATTTATTACCGGGAAGATTTGTAAAAAAAATAAAAGACAAATAAAAAACCTTTCATATTTTTCCAGCTTATCCCTGGATTATTTTGTATTATGACACGGATCCTAGCGCGTATCTCATTTTTAATTCCGGATTAATACGATTTTTGTCTGTTTTGTTCCCGCGGATTTATTTTAATAAGTGATCTAAAGGTCTTAATATTATGAGTTAAGACTTTTGTTTAATATAAAATTATAGCTAGTAGCTAATTTGAATATTTTCAAGGCGGACAATCATTTTCAATTACTAAATAATATCCAACACATTTTTTAATAATCCAGTGCACATCTATCAATAGCTAAGAAAGACTTAACTACATGCAGCTGATCTACACGTTGATGGTCTTTACTTCTAGATGAGTTACCCTATTGACCTAAACTCTTCAAAGAAACTACTAGCTCATTGATAAACATAACACCAAAAGTATACAGAGTGATACGGGAGAAGAGTTTTTCAGTGAAAAATGTAAAAACTAATGAATTAGTATATTAAAGTATAAACGGATATTAACGTCTTTAAAACACGCGCGATTTTGCAATTTTGAAATAGAGCAAGTGTTTTAAAGACCAGTTATCCACGAATGCTTTACATTATTTTTTTAATTGGTACACTTATTGATATTTATATTACAAAAAATGGAAATAATAACTTAGTAAGTAAGTGACATGGTCGAATTCGTGATGTGATATACCTGTTGTTGTGACGAAAATGAGGAGAACAAAAAATAACTTCCAATCTGTCACATAAGATTCATTGTTGTCACCGTTAACATTGGTTGTGTATTGCTTAAAAAAATATTTTATTTTACGTTAAAAGGTAATTCTTTTAAATCAATAATTAAAAAGTTGACATATTATTAGTTAGACTTCACGTTTCACGGGTTGTTGATGTTGCCATGGTAACTTTAAAACACGCGCCTTTTTGAAAGTGGGATTTAAACACGCTGACGCGTACTTTAAATAAGCGAAATAGTTTATCAATAAAAAAAAACTATTAAACTTTTTTCTAATCTAAAAACAAACCCTGTTTTAATTATGTCATTTGCAAATCCAGAAAAATAACTAACAAATAAAAAAACAAACCCAACGGAGAGCACCAAAAACTCTCAAAATAAAAAAATTATTGAACTGTAGAACGCTGAAACTGGGGTTACCTCTAACCAGCCGTAACAAAAACTTAATATATCGAACATTAATCATCAAAAAGCTAATCAATACGAATTATGTTTCATGCATTTAGAACAATTTCAGTCGAATAGGTAAATTTGTAAGTCTGAAACGGGGCGATAAAAATCAAATTTGCTTCCTTTATGGAGCGCCGGCCAGTCGGAAATGAAACACAATAATGGGGCCGCGCCCAGGGCGCTATTTTGATATGCTAATGCCGGCCGGCTCACTTGTTTATGCTAATACACACCAACGGGATTATGCATGGACTGAATCTTTTTTGTAAGCACCGACAATAAATGTTATGTCTACTGTGAATATTTATTGTCGGTGTTGCTGTAAGGCGTACACAATGACTTGTTGTTTAAATAAACTTGTTATAGCCAATTAACCAATAGAAAAACAGGGGCCAAATAATGGATGGATATTATCAAAAAAAAAATACTACCCCTTACTGCCATGGCGGTCTTTGTCGATTTCGCAAAGTCTTTCGACACCGTGGACCATGACCAATTATTGTTGAGCATTTTACAAGATCTGGGTTTCAGAGGAACTCCATATAGGCTTTTACAATCTTACCTGACCAATAGATTACAAAAAGTATGTATCCAGGATATCTATAGCGATACTGAAACCATAGAATATGGCGTTCCTCAAGGAACAGGACCTGGTCCGTTGTTATTTAATATTTATCTACATGATTTATATAATATACTGAAGAATGATGATATAGTGAGTTTTGCTGTTGATACTGCAAATTTTTTGAAGATACAACTTGGTATAATCTAAAAACTAAAGTCGAACAAGAACTTTGTATTCTTTTTAAATTTGTGTACGGCGCTAAATGTTGGGGAAACCGGTATGCGGGTGGAGATTACCGGTTCTTTAAGTGTGAAATATCTGGGAGTTTTTATAGACAGTTGCATGAAGTGGGATGAACACATAAATTAAACAATTAAAAAATTACGATCTCTGCTATACAAATTTAAATACCTGAAACAGATATTCACACAACTTATCTTGTACTATGGGCTTGTGGAACCCTATCTTCGATATGGAATAGCGGTCTGGAGAGGAGGGGGGTGTTACTAATAACTACTTGTCTAATTTACAAGAAATAAAAAAATGGATTATAAAATTAATATTTAACAAGGAGTATAGATACCCTTCAGAAAGTTTGTTCGGTGAGAGTGGAATTTCTGACTTACGACAGTTGTTTTTTTTACAAATTTTATCAGGCAGTTTAAAAACAAAAAAGAATTAGTTAAAATAGATTACACATATGTTAGAAGGGCTAAAGATCACTTATCAAAAGTAGGTACCTAAAGTAAACAGAACCATTGTACAAAGAAGATATTTTTTCTAGCACCAAAAATATTTAACACCATACCTGCAGAACTTTAAAAAATTAATTCATTTACCTTATTTAGGATTAAATTTAAAAAATGGATTCAATTAAAAAACAGGCTGAAGATTCATAGCTTAATTGATTTAAAAAATGTTTATAGTTGGTAGGTTATTTTCATGAATCTCCTTATACAGCAATTATATTTTTCTGTATTATTCTTTGTTGACCTGGTCGTATAAAAAGTATGCTCACAAGTTCGAAAGGACTTAACGCGTTAAACCAATTTATTTGTAGATTAGTAAATTAAGTAGATTTGTTAATTTTTATGTATACAGTGTCACCAGTAAAGTCCGCATCATATGGGATTTTTTTTTATTAATATCTTTATTCGAAATTGGACTTTGGTATCAAGTTCTGCTTCGATCGAGATGAAAATTAAGCAAAAAAATAGTAGTCACGTGATTCGCATTATCTGTCAAATTTTAATTTTTTCCAAAAAATTATTCAATAGTGGGGTCATTTCTGAAAATATCGAAAAAAGTTATTAGAAAAAGTTTTATTAAATGCAGTTTCTAGCCCACATAAAAAATTTCAGCTGCATAGGATAATTTTGATTTTTTACCTATATTTTGTAAATTGCACCACTATTGCAAAATAAGACTCAACGCAACCTACATAAAACTTCTTAGTTTTGACAATGCTTTATTTCAAATACATTTTCTTTAAATAAGCGTCATATTAAATGTTTGTTTTTCAACAAAATCAAAATTGGGCTATTAAAATTTGGTCGCATGTGATGCAAAGTTCATTTCTTTTTGACCCTGTATAAGATAACTTTATAAAATAAGTATTTTTGAAAACGTACTTTGTGTCTGAAAGTAATAATACACCTTAATATTAAGACAAAAAAGAACTCAGTGTCATCAGTAAAGTGTTCATTAAGTGGAAAATAAATTTTAGTTTAACTTAATGTAAAGTTTATCTATTTTCAACGATTTAATTTAAAACCCCTTTTTTATTTTTTTACTTTTGATTTTGTAGAAAAACACACATTTAATATGGCGCTACTTTAAAGAAAATGTATCTGAAATAAAGCATTGTCAAATCTAAGAAGTTTTATGTAGGTTGCGTTGAGTCTTATTTTGCAAAAGTGGTGCAATTTACAAAATATAGGTAAAAAATCAAAATTATCTTATGCAGCTGAAATTTTGCATGTGGGCTAGAAACTGCATTTAAAAAAAAAAAATTCTAATAACTTTTTTCGTTATTTTCAGAATTCAGAATCAGAATCAGATTCAAGTTTTGAATTATTTTTTGAAAAAAATTAAGATTTGACAGATAATGCGAATCACGTGACTACTATTTTTTTGCTTAATTTTCATCTCGATCGAAGCAGAACTTGATGCCAAAGTCAAATTTTGAATAAAGCTATTAATAAAAAAAAATCCCATATGATGCGGACTTTACTGGTGACACTGTATTATGTATATTACAAATAAAATTTGAATTTGAATTCTAGCCGCGTTGAAAATAAATTTTACTAAATTAATGAGGCCTTCCTGTTTACGCAAATAAAAAAGCCGAAACTTTTAAAAATAATATACAGGCGCAAGTTAATAATCCGTAAAGAATGCGATACTTAACCGGCGTCGTTCTAGCTAATAGAAAAGCATTTTTGACGGCCAATTAACTCACCTCTTACAAACTTACCTTTTACTCCCTCATTCGCCTTTTCACGGTTTATTATCCAGATACTGACCCGGATATCTGGCCTGAACTTCATACCCATACCTGACTAGAATTTCCCGATGTAAGTAGCAAAGTTAACTAATAGAGATTCCCTTATTTTATTACTTTGTACCTTTTGCGAAATACTAATTATCCCTGGGCAGTAAAAGAAACGCTTTTTGTGACCGTTAAAGGTTTAAGGATTTTGGAATTAGCTAACCATACAAAATACTGGGTATTAGACGATCAGACTTTTTATTGTTTTTATTTATTTACAAACAAAATGAACTAAACTGGGCAATAGAACAATAAACCTTTTCTTTATAGATAAATATAATACCACAAAGCTACGAAACATTATGTGCCAATTCGATGTACCTGTAACCCATTCACAAATCACTTCTAATACTAAATTAACACTAAAAATACTAGAAACACACTTTTACAATAAAATCAGCTATATTGGATGGATTTTAAAAGTTGCTTATATCTGTTTAGACCAGGGTCGATAATTTTTGAAACCAAAAAAAATAATAGTAGGATGAAACCCATTGGAAAAGGAAGAGAATATAACAAAAATTAAAGGAAAAAATAAATTACGGGCGATCCGAGGTCGGAAAGGGGGGAAGGGTGGGGGCGGGGGGGGGGGTTTAAAGGTAGAAAACGATTTATCTCGATTTCCGGTAAAACTACAAGACCTGCGGAAAAACGTTAAATCGCAAAGTTGTAGGTAATAAAAAGATCTACAACTTTTGTAAATACACTTTTTTCACATAACCTCAAAATTTATGTGAAAAATTCAAATAACCAAGTTTTTGGTTTTTTATTTTTATCTTTTACAAAAAAATTTTTTTATCCACGAAATTTGGTGAAAACTACCTTTTTTTGTCCTAAACACAATGTAATTTTTTTGATTTAAAATATTCATTTTTTAACCTTATTTTGACTTAATATCGAAAAAACACCCTAATTTTCAATCGAAAATTCTCACGTTAAAATATCTGCTTTTTTAAAAAAGTCGGTGGGCTTTTTGTTCGTTGAAATCTCTACTTTCTGATAGTGTTAAAAAAAATATACATTACTATGGTAAATGTTCTCAAAAAAATGCAAAGAAATGAAGAAAAAATCGAATCAGCAATATTTTTTTTAGATCAATATGTACAATTTTGAGCTATTTATTAAAATTTATACTTTTTTTTATCAATGTAACATGGAATCTTACGTTTTTCGAGTAATTAAAGTATAAATTTTAATAAATAGCTCAAAATTTACATATTGATCTAAAAAAAAAAAATTATTCGAGTTTTTTTCCTTTCTTTGCATTTTTTTGAGAACATTTACCATAGTAATGTATATTTCTTTTAACACCATCAGAAAGTAGAGATTTCAACGAACAAAAAGCCTACCGAGTTTTTTAAAAAAGCAGATATTTTGACGTGAGAATTTTCGATTGAAAATTAGGGTGTTTTTTCGATATTAAGTAAGTCAAAATAAGGTTAAAAAATAAATATTTTAAATCAAAAATATTACAGTGTGTTTAGGACATAAAAAGGTAAGTTTTCACCAAATTTCGTGGATAAAAAAAAAATTTTGTAAAAGATAAAAATAAAAAACAAAAAACTTGGTTATTTGAATTTTTCACATAAATTTTGAGGTTATGTGAAAAAAGTGTATATACAAAAGTTGTAGATCTTTTTATTACCTACAACTTTGAAATTTAACGTTTTTCCATAGGACTTGCAGTTTTACCGGAAATCGAGATAAATCGTTTTCTATCCCTACTACTCGCCTATGGCTCGCCCTGGAAATGCTTGTCTCGACCTGAAAAACACTGCTTTCCGGTCTTGTAACGTAAATTACTATAACTGTTATCTTTTTAGAAAAAAATACTGTTTTCTTTTCTATTTGTTTAGTTCTAATTTGATATTATCCCAAAAGATTTCAACACATTTCAGCTGGTGCATATTTTTTGCAAATGTACACTTATTTAAAACTTCTAAGAGCAAATCTCAACTCAGCAAAAGCGATGGCGGCTTTAAAATGGAAAAATGTTCTTGCCTATAAAAAGCCAATTACACTTTCTGAGATAGTTACTTCGGTTTCTCTAAAAGAATCTCTAATTCATTGTATAATTGAGTTCCACAGTTCCTTATTACAAATTTTCCTATTTCTTAAGTTTTTAAGTAGAAAAGTTTTGGTAGATGTTTAATCTATACCTAAGTTAAAAACATACTTTTATTATCACATTGGCGTTTCCTCAACCTATGGGAAAGAATACATTTTTCAGCTAAACAGAAGATAAATTTACAAAAGTACATTCGTCCAGTGCTGAAGAATTCTGTTTTGCTATTGAATGTTCGTAAAAAAGATTTATTTTAATTCTTTAGTATCGTAACGATTTTTAACAGGAATCCGGTAGAAGTTTTTACGGTTGGTATTCTGGATTTAGAAGGTGTGAATGATGAGCTAGGCCATAGTTGCCTAGGCTTCGCGCTTCTATCTTGTGGAGGCCTGGAGTTAGAACTATGAAGTATGTAAGAAGGTTTATTGCATTCATGCTTGACAATCGTTTAGTGGTATACACTGGTATTAAATAATAATGACGAAAAAAGCCTACGAAAAGCTTTAAATTCAATAACGAGCCATTTAGAAACCTTCCTGCGTCGGCAGTAAAGCTCTAAATTCCTCGCAATAGAAAACAAGTAACATTTCCGCCTGCTTTCCTTTCTCTACAATATTTATCAATAAAATGAAATAAAAGTTGTGCACTACAAAAGGACGGAAAGAACAAAAAGGTTTCAGCTTCTTTTAGCAGAAGTTATGTAACGCTGTGCGCCCCCAGAGAGGGATATAATATAGACGTGACGGGAAAATATCGAGCCTCGGTGTTTATAGAAAAGAATGTTTCGAAAATACTCAGTTTAGTGGCGAAAATAATTTCTCATCATACTATACCGGGACAATGATAAAACTTAGTCAACTTTCAAAAACGGTAATGTTTTCGATTTTTTGATGAACATCCATTTATCAAATTTTGTGTAAATGCGTCACTGCCACTAGTACAGTCACTATATTCCCTCATTAGTAAAATAGTTAAAAGGTGAATATTGAAGCCTATTTTAAAGGCAAACTATCTAGTATTTTCCAATGGCATTATTTTATTATTTTAAATATTACTTTTTTGAATTAATAATATATTAATTCTTTACCCGTGTCACTCTGAGTAGTTTTATTATATCTCTTAAATATGCTTTTTGTGTTGTTTTTATTTTATTCAAACTGCTAAATGAAACGTGAATTAAATAAGCCTAAAATTCCTTTCTGCTCCTGTACAGTCCATAGACCACCAAATGTATATGTTTAAGGTCCCTTGACGGTTCCCACTGTCTCCGTATTTCATCATTAGGTTCAAAAGTTCCAAGTGGAAAATCGAGTTTTTCTCCAAGTTTACATCGTCTCGAAGAATACACGGACGTGTCTTTCCACGATTTATGCTTTTTATCCATTATTGTTTATTTATATATTTTGCTCAATAAAAGTCAAGATAATAGGAAATATTTGTTTGTAAAGAAAATGTTGTGGCTGTTACGGTGTCACAAAAGTGTTGACAAAAGTTTTTACTTTGGTTTTACAGCTTATGACGATAATGGGACAAAGTAAAATGTTTATTTTGCTGTTGAAAGATTTAAGTTGTTTTGACGTTTAATGTATAAAAAATGTATGGATCGTCATCAGGCGATTATGTAATGAAATTACCAACGCTGTAATAGTATATTACATAACAAGAGTGGTAAGAAGCCTATTACACACGATTTCGAAATTTACGATACGAGCGTTAGCGAGTATCGTAATTCGAAAGAGTGTGTAATAGGCTTACCACTCGAGTTGTGTACTATACTTTTTCTACGACTTCATATTATTATATTAAACATTATTATATTAAACATTTTCTGAGTAGGTACTTATACAGTATCGGTTTCAACTTCAAATCTCAAACAATAACAATGCCACTGTCAAATATTCAAAACGCCAGAAAATAAATGTCACGATTTTAGTGGATCAAGGCTAACTTGATTGTTATATTAGATCTCATAATGCACAACTGTGTGGTAAATGCATCCTTACGCACAGTTGTACGTAAGAATGGATTTACTTATAGAGTGAACTGTACGTAAAACAATGTTTACTAATATAGGAGTAGAAAAAATCGGTTACAGAAATGCCCAATTAATTGTTGGCATAATTTAGGTGTCTACCATAGCTATTGACCTTATTTTAAGATTGATCTGTACATTGAGAAATAGTAGAGCAATTTAAATTGATTTATTTTACTTGAATTGATGAATTCTTAAATAATTTTTCATTAAATTCCATACATTCAAAGTTTTGACGCATCAAATTAGGTTGGTACTCAGGAATTAGGTCATTCCTGTATATTTACCTTGCAATTCTAAATTTATTTTACAGATCTGGGAAATTATAAGCCATCTATTTAAACTATATAATACCTCCCAGCAGATAGTAGTATTATGAAAACGCATATTATTACCAGCATAAATTTCATATATGTAAAATCAGCACTTATACCGAGTCGTCAAATTTGGCAAAATATGGTTCTATTTTAATAAAAAAAACACATTTATTAAACTAGCAAATAAATTGAACTACGTCATTTTATTTTGTTTAAACATTAATTTTTCTCGGTATCTTACTGTACAGGTTGTTAGTTGGTTGGTTGGTTGGTTGGTTGGTTGGTTGGTTGGTTGGTTGGATAAAGGCGGGGGGGGGGGGTCTGGTGTGTGGTCCAAGCTGCTTGCACTACTGTTGCAGTTCATTGTGTGCCCCAGACTTGTTACAAAAAATGTGTTCCTTATATTTAAGGTCCATTACTTTTCTATAACGTTTGCAATGCGTGAGGTTGTCGCCTAGGTTCCGAAGACTTTGAATCTTTTGCGAGTTAGTGCTTCGCATATGATATGAGAGGCAATTTCGTCCTTATCGTCGCTAAGCCTGCATTTTTAATGGGTTCATTGTAAATCATCCCACACAAGCCAAAAAATCTCCAAAAAAAGTCTAAAACTTTAATAACATTCCTATATAAGTCAATACAAACAACTTACACAGAGACATATCCAATGCTAAAATAGAAACTAAAAACAAACTTTTACAAAGTGGGGTCTACCAAATAGAATGCGACAACTGCGAGGCTATCTACATTGGATAAACAGGTAGAAATTTTGACACAAGGCTTAAAGAACGCAAAATATCTATTTAAAAAAAAACAAAATAAAACGGGGTTAGCTGATCACTGCATAAAAGACAATCACTCAATCTCTAACACCCTAAACCCCATATACATACACAATAAAAGCAGAAAACTAAATCTACCAGAAACAATAGCTATCAAAAAAGCCATAAAAAACAAATGTAATGTTGTTAATAATCAAACCGAAATAACTTCAGGTGCTGCCCTTATTCTTAATAGCAAAATTAGGAAAACCCACAGTTGACCATTCAATCGTCTAATCCTAATTTTAATTTTATGACATGTTTATAATTACCATAATATGATATAAATACCTTTGTTATGTCACGTAGAGTTTAGTATCTTCTTGTACTCCTTTGACAATGACCCATAAGGGCCGAAACACATGTCAGGAAACTGATTAAATTTGTGAAACATAACAAGTAGTTATTATTTTTTCTTCCTGTGCAATGTAAATCATCCTATTCGTTGAAGGTGTTTTCTTACATAACAGTGGCCTATTAACAAGCTAGTGACTTGTTTTAACTGGATACGCGTTAGGTGCAAGATTCCAGTTGATACTTTCCTCGATGGTTTACCAATTACGGCCCGTGAGATGTACAATTCCATCGAGATAGATTGTGTTTTTGCACCCATCTGTCTAATGTTGTTTTAGATACCTGTTTTAATATTCCAAGGACGGGTTTAGGGCTCCTGGAAGTTTGAACAGATCCGGCGCTTGCCAGTTCATCTGTTTTTTCATTGCTTTTACCCCTGATTGACCAGGAACCCACATCAAGAGTTCAATCTTGTTATTACTGGCTGCCAGATCTTTCAGGTCGATAAGGCAATTTACAGGTTAAGCACACAATCATTGGGGTTATAGGTGTCTAAAAATATATACTTAACGAAGACAAGAGAACATCAACGTCGCAGGTTACACGTATATAGCGACCAACCTATACCACTTTGACTTGGAAATATTTTGTGACAATAAGTTGGTGCATTATAATAAATCGTCACCCCGTATGTGAGTATTCTCGTATTAAACAAACGCCATCGTGCCGGAGAGAGCATCTAGTTGGCCCTGGGTGGTAATAATTGAGCAGCATTATTGACTTGTGAAATAGCCACATAAATTTTACATATCAGTAAATGGATAATAGCGGTTAGTGGAGGAATTTCACCAAAATTGGGCACATATCTAAAAAATCCCCTGGGCCACCCGAACAATATTATTTATTTACGTAAAATTTATTTTGTTCTCTTTTTAAGATTAGTTTTGCTTCTCAAAAATGAAGTCCGTAGAGTTAAAACGACACAAGCGGACACTTTGAGCAGTCCTTGACAGATAATAAGAAAGTTTAGAGTTGGAGCAGGTTTAAAATGGGTCTTTTATAATAAACGCAATATTCAGCCTTGCTTTTATAACCTGTTATTTTTCAGCACTTTTATGCCCATCTGGCACGTCCTTAAGACCGTGCAAAGTGTCTTGCATAATTTCTTTGTAAATATTAATAATTATCTTGCATAATACACCGAAATTCCCGACTTGTAGACACGGAAGACTAGGGAAACCCACCTCAGATAGCCAGACATGGATCTTTCTTTTCCACTTATAGATAAGATGGTCACAATAAAATACAAAGCTTGTTAAAATGACGTAAGTAAAGATATCGCCAGTTTATTAAGGTTGAATTCTCAACGTCATTCAATCTATTGCCAACCTATAACCTATTTCGCGTTGATTTTTTGAGTTTATTATTTTAATAACTAACATTTAAAGAAAATCAATATCGTCGGCACATTATTTAGGTAGTATCTGATATATTACAAAAATATCAATTTATTTCATTGCTAATTTTGGGAGAAATGTATAATGAAAGAACAATGAGTGACAATGACATAATAATTTTTAAAAAAATCTTACCCGATATTTTTCGCTATACAATTCTCCTAAAATAAGTTATGAAATTCCTTGATATTTATTAAATATGTCAATTATTTCCTATAGAATTTCAAGTCGATACTGATTTTCTTTAAATTTTGTATAAAAGCTAAAAAACATAAATAAATCTACGCGAAATAGGTTATAGGTTGGCAAGCATGTTGATACTCCCACCTTAAGCGATTTTGTTAATTTATGCTCAAACGATTTTATTAAAATTTGCCTTACGAATCAAAATCAAAAAATTTGAAACATAAAGGAACCAGAACAAATCTGCTCTATATTAAATCATCGCTATAAAATATGTCACTGAAAGATATTGCTTTGGAAAGTTATGCTTTTTTTCTATTTGAAAAGTTGGAACTATATTAAGCCAAAATGGTTTAATTAAAACGATCTCTTTTTTAATTATTCTCAGTTTTTCATTTTCACCTAATTCCTAATGAAACAGCTGTTGCAATACAGTTCTAGTATTTTTTAATGAATTTTTCTAAAACTCGGACTATGATTCGATGATATTGGATTATTAAGACGAAATTAACGAAGAAATCTACAATTTTATATATTGTTGCCATAAAACAATGTAATAGTTTCAAAAAAATTACCTTGTCGGACTTCCATTGTCTTTATTTTGTTACTTAACAACACAACGTTTCGTTTAGATAGTATCTCTAACCGTTTTCCAGTGTAGACTAAATTATAATTCTATATATTCTATATAATATATTATATCGGAAATACCCTTACAAAAGTAAAACCCCCCGTAATGAAAACACAAAAAATTGCATCTATCAAATCCCTTTCGAGTGTGGCGAATCGTACATTGAAAAAACAAAAAGACCTCTTCCCGTACGAGTTAAAGAACTTCTGAAACATACTCAAAGACGTAAAACTTCGAGATCAGGCATAGCGGAACATGTATGGACCAAACAACATAATATACAGTGGTCAGAAGCCAAGGTTTTTAACACGGGACAGCATAGGGAAAAACAAAAATTTAAAGAAGCAGCTTTTATGAATCAAAATACCCATATATTTAGTAAACCAAGTATAGATATCCCCAATATCTGAAAGCCTCTTCTTGTCCAAAACCAACAGCTCAAACTTTATACTCCAGTAAGCACGTAGACGGAGCCATCAAGCTTCATTGCACATGGATAGTATATAAGACAGTAGCCTTAGAATTATAATTTAGTCTACATTTGAAAATGGTAAGAGATACTAACTAACCGAAACGTTGTGTTAAGTAACAAAATAAAGACAATGAAAGTCCGATAAGGTAGATTTTTTGATATTACTTTATTGTCTACCACCTTCAAACAATGTAATGCTTTGTTTTTAATAATCAGCAAAAAATATCAATGATTACTAATAATGTTCTTATAAAAAAATCCAACTATTATATTATTTTTTATCTCACACCTGAAATCATATGATTTCAAGTACCTATGTGCTAAAACAATTAATATAATTAAAACAAAAATATATTTTTTTAAATTACGTGTTGAATAAAAAAAGAGCAAATTATGTTTAAAATAAATTAAACTTGGCCATTTGATAGTAATTTTGAACTTAAAACACGTTGGAATTATAAAACTAACACACTTTAATGAACAAATTAAATACAAATACAATTTAAATGGTCAAACAGGCAGGCGCTGTGATTTTGAAACAGCCAAATTAGTATTTAGCATCAATATAAAACCATAATTATTTTGTAAATATGAAAATGTATTTATTTAAAAACTTAAATTTATTTATTAAAATAAGTTTTTTGTGAAAGCGTTTCGAAATAGACATATTTCGATATTGATCCTTCTTCTTCTTCTTCTGCTGCTGCCCTATCCGTTTCGGACGTTGGCTATTAACAAGGCTATTCTAATTTTATTCACAGCATATTGATTAGAATTTCGAAATGACACTCTTAGGCAGTACTGTCTAAATGTGACAGTTTTAGGAACTGGTGCCTAAAAGTAAAAATGAAACATTAAAATCAATGAAAATATCTATTTATTATATATGTTTAATGTACAATTATGTAAACTGTAGCTTCTCTTCTTTAAGAGCCATGTAATTATTAGTAGTCGGAATGGATAAACTGCTAGTACTGACAATGCTAACTTCTGCTTCTGAGTGAACTTCTTTTATTTTTGTATTTTGCGTATCTTTCTGCCCTATGATTCTTTTTGCTACTTCGTTTTTCTATTCAATGGAATTTTCTATATAACTCTCGGTAACTGAGCTTGATCGCCAACTTTCATGACGCTTTAAAAGTGTCATGTCCGCTCCAGAATCTGCCAACATTGTTGCAGAGCTGCGCCGGAAGCAATGGTCAGTGTATTCATTGGTGTTGGGGAGTCCAAGGAATTCTGCTATTTTTTTTGGCATACCTTCAATTGTATTAATTCCAACTGGCAGGGTACAGCATTTACCACTTCGATATGTCAAGAAAAATCGCTGATTCGCGTATTCAGTGGACGAAGTTTTGCATACTTACGAAATAGATCTAAAAAATTGATGCCATCTATTGATCCCTCAGTAATCGTAAACATTCTTGGAACATGAGTTTTTGTGTTCGGAATTTTGACACTGGTAAACGACTGACAATCTTTGATGGCATCTAATTTCAAAAATATGATATCTTCCCTCCTACATGCTCCAAACACTCCAACGATTAAATCAACTATGGCTAACAGGAATTCTTTATCATCAGCTTGTTTTATAAAGCGTTCTATTTCCAGCTTTGTAAATATTTTTGATTTCTTTGGCTGATATCCGGTAGCTTTCCTTTTTAAAAATGCAATAAGGTTTGTCAATTTGCAAATATCTATGTTTTTGTTTAGATAAATCATGGTGCGGAGCATCGAATATTTTCTCCACAAAGTTGACGGCCTTAAGGTGGTGGATAGCTTGAGGAAATAGGCTAGTAATACCGTTTCTGTAAAGTTCTCAATATGTTTTTCTTTGGCCCAGGTTTCAACGTTGTCGTAGGTTTTCTCGTATAAATGTTTCGATTTTTCGGGTACTAACGTGGATAGCGCTGCTTTAGCAGATTGTTCAATATCCAAAGACTCGTCAATATCACTCACTTGAAGTAATTTTTTCGAAAAACTTTGCGGGAAAAAAAACAAAACGCGACGTTCGAACTTGACAACACACTTGACAATAAATAATGCATAAACAATGCCTTAGAAACAGATTGCCTGCCTACTTTTCAAAATGTTTAAAAATACTAATAAAAGCTTAAATTATCAAATTCTCCGCTTTCACAGAAAATCTTGTATATAATTCGTTACGAAACGATGTCTTTTAGCCACTAGACGTGTTGTCCAACTCGGCTTTGCCTCGTTGGACAATTTTCACGTCGCGTGCCTAAAATACACTCATTTCGCAACTTATTGTATAAATAGCTATATTGGTATAATATTTTTATTTCAGTTTTTTGTACTTATTTTTTTTTGCTTATAGACGAACGCACAATATATTAATTTAAGGGTTTCTTCTATCTATTACAATAATGTATACTGCATTAATAATTTATTACAATACAAGTTTCACAAAACATTATTTACAGCACGCGGCAAGTTTTTTTAAAAGCCAAATGCTGCAAACCTTTTATGAAACATTTATTTAGATATATTTATTTTGGTCTGAAATATTGCCAGACGATATTAGGTACTTATATAAAAAAATAATTATTCAGTGGCATTTAATGCTACTTTTTATAACTAAATCGAAATCGCATTTAATAAAATGGACTATTAAACCAAAACAGGAAAAGGGAACTCATAAATAGGGAGATTCGTTTCTACATGCCTCACTTTACAGCTTTTTTCGCCCAGGACCCTTAAATTTACCGTGCCAATTGCTAATATCGCAGTATATCTCTAATTTGTTAGATTTCCGATGTGTGTGTGATAGCAAAATGAAGAATGGCCCAGATAAAAGAGATCAAGGGCTCTCGTGGGTTTTGCCCTTATGTCGCCCGTGGGAACTTAGTCTTACGTCACGTGGGTCAGTTTAAATGGAGATGGAATGTTTTCTTCTAATTTATTTTCTTTGGGGGTTTTATGGACTTTAGAAATTTATTTAGAGGATATATATAAGCACGTGATTCGAAGAGAAATAGGCGGAAAACATACCACTTACTGGGGGACTTAACAAAGTAGATAACATAATGATTGTTGTTAATCGATAAAAGAATCACCACCCCATGCATAATAAAATACTGCAATCGATTTTATATCAAGAAATAATAGAAGAAAGTTATGATAAACAAAATTGTCCTTTCTTTATCAATTACAAGAGTAGTATAACTGTCGGTATCCTGTGATAGTTTTCTCGTTTCTCGTTTAAAGCACTGTCAAAGAGCCCTTTGACATGAACGTCGACATCTGCGCTGTGGCGGTTTAAGACGTCTACTTAAGAAGGAAGGCAGGTCTATTTGATTACTAGAAATATTATACCTAGTAAGGAGTCGTTAAACTAGTACCTAGTTTAAGTATTTAGTAAACAAAAAAGCCTACAAAAAAATGTATCTACCACATAAGAACTTAGATACTACACACAACACTGCACCCACACACAGAATTACACTAACACCAGTAAGTTCTTAGCAGCTACACATGCGCACGTGTACCTCTTCTGAAGCACAAACACCTACACAGCACCAAATCATACACCTACACAAACACTATCATATAGTAAGTAGTTAACAACAAACACAACTAACACTTCCTCAACAGGTTACTACTGCTACAGATCAGCACTACAAGTAGGTACTCTTCCTGAAATAGTGGTCTCCTCATAGCCGTGAAGCATGGACATTGGGCACGTGTTCACTCTTCTGAAGCACAAATACGTACACTGCACCAAAAACCATCTACATAAACACCTTCACAGTAAGCTGTACACAAACAAAGTAATAAGACAGAATCGAAACCTAGGTACACCGGTACCAAGGTCTGGGTGAAGTACGAAGCAAAGCAGCAAAGCGGAAATACTAATCGAGTGGTCTGAAGGTTCATACGCCATCTTGTTAAGTCAATTTACTTGCAGATAATGAATTAAATATAAACTTCGTAATATCTATGCGATTTACAAATAATTTATAAGCTTTTAACCTAGTGAAAATCCCGTTTTAACTCGAGGAACCCCTTTTTTGTTCCATATTGTTGCAGACAATTTTAATTGGCACTTAAAAATCAGCTCGGCGAGGCGCCGGCACTTCAGGATAATATTTATTTTTAATTACAGACCAGGGTTTAATAAATTTTTCAAGTGATTTGTGGAAGAGGATCTGCACGAATTAATTTTAAATAAAATCGAGCCCGCTTCAAGAGGTCAGAAGGCTTTTAGCCGATAAATTATATTAGGGTTGGATATAATTTATTTTTGGAGATCTCTTTTATAAAATACAGAGGCAGCTTTCGAGGGGAAAAGTCAAGTGTGTGCTTATTCTACAAAAAATATATTAAAATTTACCTTAATAGGTAATAGGGATTTCACATTTCTAAATGTTAATAACAAAATACTAGCGGGTACGCGCGGAATTCAATTGGTATAAATTCGCTATCAACAAAGGAGCGGATACCATACATACCTACGACCAAATAGAACCTTTAATAGGTACTCATGTTATTTTTCCTAGTTTCAAAAAAATTTGAAAAATATTGATTTATCATGTGTATAAAAAAAAATATTTATTTCATTGCAGAATGTTGTTAACGCTCACAGAATTTTACATGGACTTTGCTTTTTTAAACACCTAAGGGGTAGATTTTATTGATATATTGTTATACCTACGTCAAGAAAGTCACTCAAAAATTTGTATGTATAATATATTTTTTCCAATATAAACTTTTTAGCACCACCTAGAATCAAAATTTTTGTAAATGCCAAAACAAATGTCTTTTTGTTCTTTTCCAAAACATTAATGCACATCCTTGCGCAGAGTAAATATACTACCAATTTTTAACAATGTAGCTTACCCTCTAAAAATAGGCTACCCCAAAGTGACTCTTTAAAATGGCGAAATACATATGTTATTATTTTATTAAAGGAAATTTTTAGACCTTTGCCAGTTTTAATTTCTGAGACACAGAGACTCCTATAAAAATTTCAACTCCGTTTTTACCCCCTTAGGGATTGGCTTTCGAAAAATTCTTTCTTAGTGTATGTAGTATTACATTACAAGGAGAAGACACCTTAAAATTTTATTATATATATATATATATTCTAGGATTAGGAGTTTAGGCTGGGCGTTAATAAAGTCAGCTCTGGTAATAAAACAGTCACTATATAATTTTATATAATACTATAGATTTTTATATGGTGGTGAACGTCATCCAAGTAAATGATAGGTAGAGTATTATTATAATTCTTGCAATATACGACTTTGCATCGTCTTAAAATGTCGAAAAACTGCACAGTATAAAAGAAGCTGAGAAGCAGCCAAATAAGAATGTACGCAAGACCACTCTTCACATGACATTAAAAATTATTTGGAAATTCAAACAAAGCCCAAAATTAAAAGATTTTACCCAAAATATGCAACTATATTGATCACGTTAAAGATAGATAGATTAATGCCATTTACTAAAAAATAATTTTTAAGACTTGCATTTGCTTTGGCAGTGCCAGCATTGCAAGGGCGGTTGGTTTAATTCATCTCAAGTAGATTTATTTTTCGACAAGCTGGAAACTCTTGAGTGCTTATAGTTAGCACACGAAGAATGTGTGAATGAAAATTATTAACCAGTTTTCAGTTTTTATTTATCTCACTCCTTTTTTTCTAAAAAAATAAAAAGCTTAGGTGTCTTGTCCTACCCGACTTTCCCCTACCCACCGTAAATAGGTTCAAGAAAAATATCTGTACGAGAAGTGCCTAACCTTATAAATACTTTTAAAAGAAATCTGACATCGTGATACTATTAGTTTTTTATAAAAGCAAAAAATAAACAAATAAATCTTATACCTTATTGCCACGCCTTCTCTTAATACCTATGCAAATTTCCCAAATTTAAACATTTTCTTTAAATTTACTGCCATCCTGAATGCTTAAAAATTCCCATTTTTGGTCGTAAATTCGTGCAAATTTTCTTTCCCACCAGGGAACAGTGTTAAATAGCGGCGGGGGATAATTAAGCCTTAACACGCAACCAAGACATCAACATCAACCTTCGGCTTGCAATAAGTTTTCTTTAATCATTAGTACCAGTAGGCCTTTATAGTCCGAGATAATGCATTATAAAAATACTTTTGTGCTTATTTTCCTCGGCCGCATACAGAACTGGCTCTTATGCACAACAATACTACCGTGCGAGCAAAAATTGTTTGCGTCAAAAAAGGGGCCTTGGATCTAAGGACGTAATGCTTAGCCGTAGAGCTTAATACCTGTTAAGTGTCAGTAACTACCTGAATTAACAATCAATCAGTTATTCCGTCATCTTTGACAAGTAATTTGATTCATCGCTAATTTTTCCAATTCCTTGAACAATTTACACAATGGGCTTTACGAAACAGCACAAATCATTCATGGTTGAAACGTATTTTCAAAACGGGGTTAAAGTAAATGGTTTGTGGCAATACAATCCGGGTTTGTGCATGGACGATTTTCCCAAACATTTTCCTAACGTTGCTTTTATTGCTGGGGATTTTTATCATTGCCTAAAAAGAACCGTGGCTGTGTTTAGGGATACAGGTTCTATACAACACAAAAAAGGAGCAGGAAGGCGATCTGTAAGAACAAAAGAACTTGTTGCAAACTTTCGTGAAATAATGCAAAATACGCCAACAAATTGTATAAGACGCCTGTCCCAAGAAGTGGGAAGATCTTATGGAACATGCATGACTGTTTTTAAGAAGCAGCTTAAATTATGTCCTTATAAAGTGCAAGTATTCCAAGAATATACAAAAAAGAATTATCCAAGAATGTGGTAACATTTCTCCAGAGATGCTGGTCAACCCTTTCGAAAATCTGAAGAGACGTGTGAATTTATGCATCGAGCATGGCTGTGGCCAATTTCAGCAATTTATGTAAGTCTTTTTCTTTTCCTTTCTGTATATTCTTACTTTGTTAATTTTGTAAACAACAAAAATAAATTTGTAATTGTATACTTATTTTAGCACTCATTAGTTTGGCATATCATGTCATAATATGAATTTGACAAAATCTTAACCTAGATTTAGTTAGATATTCGTCCCCATATCATTGTGATCTAAACCAAGCCGTACGTTTTTTAATCCAAGCCCTCTTTGATGTAGATAATTTTTGTTCGCACGGTATGTTTTCACTTCTACAAAATGTCTTAATAAAACAAAAGACTGTGGTATTATTTGTATTCTATATATTATATTGTTTTGTCAATAAAAAAATTACAAATTAAAGTCATCGACTAGACTGGAGAAACCATTGTTTGTAGTAATAGTATAAGATATAATATAAGCAACACATCGTCGCTTTAAAACCGCTGTTTCTACGTGCATCTTAAAAAATGTTACATGAAAGGTTTAAAAGTTATAAATTCCTATAGTCCGATCAAAAGATATTAAGAAAAGCCAGAATTCTTATAGTCATTATTAAAATAGCAAATATATTTCTCTTATATAGTCCCGGACTACCCCAAATTAGTATTTCTTATATTGATACGTTTCTAAAGAAATATTCTTTGTTTCGGTTTATTATTAGGGATGCTGATGCTTTCTCTCCTTAACATTAGAACCTAATGATTAAAGATTTTAAAATGCTTTTAACAATGGATATGTAACAATTAGAAATCTGGTTAATCAATCAGGAACAAGTTCTTGCCATTGTTTTTCTTAATTTTAATAACAACTATTTAAAAAGAGTTCAAACATACACTAGAGGAGTATTTCCGGCGGCTTTAATGCCCGAAAGGGATTACATAGCTAGTTACAATATATAAGATCAACCTATACCTGAACTACCTGCACTACTTTTATTGAAATATCGAACATTACCCCTAAACGTGGCCGACTGATTAAACTAAATTAAGTTAATATAAAGAACCATTATATCGCCCTGTAGTGTGTACACAACAGCAGAATTTCCTCAATAACCAGCTAAAAACTCTTTGTAAAATCTCAGCCTATACGCTAGGAAGCTGGAAACACAGATTTATATCATTTATGTTGTTCGTTGTATACAGCGCACAGAACACTCATATTAAAACTTTTCACAATAAGGCGTTTATCATTGTTGAGACACGAAATGCGGGTGAAATGTCTGAACTGCCTTTATTGAGATATTATAAAATTTAATTAATGGGGGAAGTTTATGTGTAATATACATAAATTAACTTTTATAGGTTTTAGGGTGTGTAATTTCGTTTTGTTTTGATTCAATAGTAAAAAGATATTTTTATTACAATAAATATGCCAATTAAAGTAACGTAGTAAGTAACCTTACTAGGTATATAGCTATAGAAGCTCATACATTCAGAGTATCCAGTAGAGAGTGTAGGCAATGGAGATATCTGTCCCCAGTTTCGTTCTCTTGAAGATTCTCGGCTCGAATTTGAAAGTTAAAGTATTAAAACCCTACTTAAAGGGCACCAATACCGTACCAGTACCTTCTTTTATTGTTACACACACTTTAGAAACGTGAAAATTTTTATTTGTCAAAACCCTTTTATTAGACAAAATGGGTGGGCGGGTAGATTTAAGAACACTGGAAGACAGAGGCAACACATAAACATACAAATTTAAGATAAAGATCCGAAAGTTTCTCCGTAAAGCTCGCTCTTAGTGTCTTTACAACCACCCACTTGCTTACGTCACACACTAGGACAAAATGAACCGGCACAACGTTTAAAGTCAACAATTGACTGCTACCTGTTGACCTCTCACATAAAAATTATGGAGCGGTAGTCCCGACTAAATTGTTGCATGTTATGTATGCGTCAGCAGGTTCCGAGGAATTTTAAAATCCCTGAAGTCAAACATGATTTAAAAGGTTGGCAAACTTGATTAAAATTTAAATTAAAAATTATAATCAAATAAATGGCAATTAATCAATTGAATTTTTTACCGTGTATGCACTTTTTAAGCTTCATTTTAAGCAACTTAGTTATAGACAAAATTACATCCAAAAAGACTCGACGAAACCAAACGACTTTTGCTTAAATTTTGTGTTGGTCATAATTCACAAAATGAAATGACAATCATATTTACCGAAATCGTGGTAAAAACCTTCACGAGGTACTCACAAACAGGCATTTATTTAACTCTATGCTAAATTTCGCTAAACTCTAATGGAGTGCTTCGTAATTATAACAAACTGCATATTCATTAAAAGTTGTGGCTGTTTAAATTTTCAAGAGACCTTTTGAATTCGTATGCATCAAAAGTAACGAACAAAATATTGTATGGGAACCCAAATGCCGAACAAAGGTTACTCCGAAAGTTTGCATTTGTTTAAGGTCCTTATGTCGCAATTTTAGGTAAAATACCACAAGATTTATATGATAATAGTCTGAAAAAGAAACGCAAAATCTGTATAACAGAAAGTGAATATTCAGTGATGTCTCGGGATAGGAAAAGATTGAGGAGTATGCATTCGCCTAAACCATTTAAAAACATTAATGAAATTAAGTAATTTGATTGCAATAATTTTTCCTGCAGCACATTATATGTTCTTAGTTTGTAAATGTTGAGAGAATGGTGCTGTTCTAAAGCGACAATTTTGATGTTTTCAAATTATCGCTCGCTAATAGAAGTAATATCCTCATCCACATATGCATTCAATATAATTTACCAATGCAGCGAATATACAAGCTAAAGTACATTGTGCTTCAAGCGTACAACTTTATTTAAGAAATATTACTGGGAGTTTTATATAATGTAATAATGTATCCGAGCAAGGTAAGTAGTATAACACAGAAACAATTTTCTAAATTTACAAAATGATAATACCTTTTACTTTGCGATCGTTACAAAAGGAAACTACGAACTTAAAAGTAAACGGAATCATATAAAAATATAGGATATACACAATGCCAAATTAAATCGACTGCATTATGTTTCCATTTAATTAGCTGGTTCGGTTCGAGTGGCAGACTTATGGCTTTGTCTAAACAGTCTCCCATAGTCCTATGAAGACCGTTGTGATACCACAATTGTTCTATCTATCAGAATCAGCTTCCATAGAACGCAGAAGAAACTTGGCAGCTCAGGTGTAAATTGCTTACTTCCTCCAGATCATTAAAGAATGGTTAACCTAAGGCCTTAGATCTTCTCTTTGCGAGGGCAGTGTATTCACACAAGAAATGTTGAATATTTTCCTTCTCTTCTTCATCTTTGCAACTTCTGCACAAGTCATTAGCTGGATAGCTGGTATTTGCATACGTTTGGCGTGTCTACCGAAAAGACAATGCCCGACTATGTTGTAATAACGCTGCGGCTTTTCTGTTATCAAGAACGGTGCCACAATTGCTTGGAGATGCTACAGGTTGCTAGCTCTGTCCATCTGCTTTGTGCAAGTTGTTTAGCTATACGATCTACCTCCTCTTTGACCGATCCCAGTGGTCTAGCTACAGTATTATCTGCTAGTTCAGCAGACATACCTGCACCTCCTCTGGCAAGCGCATCAGCAGTCTCATTACCCACTATTTTGTAATATCCAGGAATCCAACACAAAGTGACTCTATGTTGAGCACCAAGTATGCAGATATTGTTGCGACAGCGTCTTACCTCCAAATGCTGCTGGAACATATTGCTTCTAACGCTGCTGACTGTCTATATAGATTTCTATTGACGCAGCTCCTCTTAGGCCAGAATGATCGTGCTTGATATTGACTGCTTTATCTACTGCCATAATTTCTGCTTGGAAAATGCCGCAGTAGTCTGGGAGTCTATACGACCTCTGCATTTGCACGCTCTCAGAAAAGATAATACCAAATTTATACCTGTTTGATTTAATTTTACTGGTGATATTGGGTTGGATATTGATATTTTTGCATACAGAAGTCAAATACATAGAAATTACTTTATTATTTGTAAATAAACAAATATATCTTTAAATTCGATAGGTTTATAGGGTTTCGAGTAAATGGTTTAAATACATGGGGCGAGTAAAAGCGATGGTAAACTCCTAATTATACCAGCTGTTTTCCTTATCACGACATTTAAATTTGAATAATATAAACAACTCATTCATACATTGATCTTGTAAACAAGACTAATAATTCTTTTTTCTCTATATAGAAAGGAAATAAAACAGAAAATGGAGAAATGATTGGTTAGTGGAAATTTGCTCGCGTGTTTCGGTTGCTTTCATTACGCCGATTCTTAAGATTGATCGATAAAGTTTTGGTTGTAATCAACTACAATATATAGATTGTAAAATATTTAGGATTATAAGGAATTTATTGAAATATAAATTTATTTTAAAATGTGCGACAATTTGAGTTAAATACATAAAAAAAAACTAAATGCGTAAATATAGTTTTCCATAAAAATCCCTACCTTAAGATGTATATTAGCTGTGTTTAAAGCATTTTTAAGCAGTAATTTTACGCGTATATACTAATTTTCTTAAAAATCATAAATTGTAACAAGCACCAAAAATATAAATATTCTGCCAAACCCACGCAAAATTCCTGATTGAAAATTTAAACGAAGTGAAATCAAGTGTGGCTCCCGAAATATGCTCCGGGATTATTTATAGGTTTCCCCGCGGGTTTGCTACGCTGTTTCCAAACCGTAAATCTCCTTAAAGTATATTAGCAATTACTTGCGTTAATTTGCTGTGAAACACCTGGATACGGGTGAAATTATACCGCCTTTTTTTATTTGGAAGTTTTTCTTTGAAAGCTTAATTTTACTTTTGAGTGACAGATGTAAGAAAAGTGTCGTTTAAATCGTATAATTCCAATAATTTTCTACTTATGCTAGCGGGTATCCGCGGCTTAGGTTGCGCAATTTATCTATTATAAATATGCTATTTAAGCAAAGCAGCGCGTATCATACCCAATGGAAGCTTTAATAGGTACCTACACTAATTTTATAAATAATTTTCTTTGGTGCTGTCTTACATTATTTCTTTTTTTTTTCAATTAAAATATCATTTTTCTCCTGGCTGTGTTCAAGAGAATAATACCAATAACATGGATTCATCATCATTTTTAATAAATATATTTATTTTATAAACAGATCGTTAATAACTTCCATAAAACATTTTTTCTATTTCACGTTCATAATAAGCTCAGTACGATACGCATTTGTGTATCGTACTGAAGCTATTTTGATACGCGTTTTTTCTTTATTTGATGTAACATTTATGGAGGGCTTTAGGAAGGAGTCCGATCGAAAATGGCTGTTCTTTAAATTTACGTCCCTGTTTAGTAGTTAGTTCGCTGTTTCCCGGTCGCGGCGCAGTGATCGTCAAGTGTTTGACTTTTTACAGGTTTTGATAGACGTCAGCGGTATTTTTATCCAATAATTAATAAAATAAGCTTTATTAGATATAATATATACATATCTCAGCCTGTAGAGGGTTTTAGTTAACTAAATTCAATAAAACAGTTGATTATCCCATAAGAACCCATGCATTTTACAGATTTAAAGGAACACATGCGCCCCTGACGGCCATTTTTAAAGCTGCTTTACCGATCCAAAACTTTGCCCGAAACCAATGTATTGCGATCGGTCTCCTAACCTAAAGCCCTCCATAGTAACATTTAAATGTTTTATTTCATTGACTTGCGCGGCCTTTGTGATTTACGAGAAAACCCATTTTTCGCAGAGGAAAAATAGCTTGATAACTTACTTTTCTATTCTGTGTGGATAACAGTCATGTATGTTGGTTGCATAAATCTATAAATCAATCTTTTGTAGATGCTTCAAGCTATCATTTTCTGCCAAATACTATCCAAAATTCAATCTACTAACCTTCCAATGTCGATTTTAACTTCAACTTTATTTGAATTTTCAATCTCCCCTATACTAAATTGCAATGCCGTGACGTAAAATCACGTCTTTTGAAATTCGAAAAAAAGTAGCAAAATCTCCCGAATTTCCGAACGCTCTGTATATGTACCGAATGTACAAGGATCACACAACGTATTCCGTCCAATTTCAAATCTCATATCGCTAAAATAACTTTAGAATCTCGTGGTGAAAATGGGTCAATAAATCAAAAAATGACAGTTTGCAAAATAATTTTTGTTGTCCAGAGGCTACTATGATAAAAAATAGTATTACTAACATAAAATTTAGACATACAAATTTACAAAATATGAAGGATTTATTTTCTTTTTAAAATGTATTTTTCTTGATTATAAAAGGTGAAATAGAATAAAATGTATGAAGCACATGTTTCATAAGGCGTTTTAGCGCACGTGTCAATAAAAAAACCCGCCACTTTGTGGCTCGTTTTTTAAAATATACGCGTGCGCTAAGACCGCTTCTTATGAAATGTGTACTTTAATATACTATTATATTAACGGAAATTTTTTAGACCTTCATCGGTTTTAATTTCTGAAAACCCTTCTATTACTTATAAACATTCACATACTCTTTATAAAACTGCTTAATACTATATGTGACAGCAACGCGCTTTCCTACCGTAAGACAACGAAAATTACTAGACCGTTGTGTAGTAATAATATCACGGTAATTTAGCCAATAGGAAATAGGAGTTAATGCTACCATTGAATGGTTTATAGCCATTATTGCTGAACACTCACAGTAATTATCAAGTTCTATTAAGGGTGCAATCTGGTTTTATATACGGTATTAGTTCCGACTGGCAGTTGTAATGAAACTTGACACTATTCATAATAATATTTGCTTGCTACGGTTAATAAAGCATATACTTATCACTAAAAATCAGTACTGTCGTTCTAAAAAATTTAAGTAGCTTCTAGTGTGATATTGTTCTTGTTGTTTAACTTTGCATATTATGATTATCTATTATGCAACATATGGTTTACTGAAATAGTTAAATTCGTCTATAGATTATAATGTCCAATACTAATGATGGTTTGTGCGAAATAAAAATCTTCTATTGCTTTATCTGACATGAAAAGTTTAAAAACAACTTAAATACAGGGTAAAAATAAATTACCTAAATGAAACAGGTAGGTATTGATACGGTCAACAAAATTCAAACTCAGACAGGACAGCTAAAAGGCTCGGAACAACGATGTGACCTGCGCAACAAATACGTTAAAACTAATACTAAGGCGCGCGGCGATTGCCGATCGCTACGCAGCCAGTGTCTGCTGTTGCTTTCGCAATTTAATAGAATAATGTTGTTCAGTCTATAACCCAGGCACTTCAAAGAGGCAGCATGGACCGCCCTTTATGATATATCTATATTCAAAGTCATTGTTTCAAAAACAATCCAGATGCTGACAAGTTTTCTTTTTATTTTTCGATTCATCGCAGTTTACCTATTTTATCGCCAGAGGACTTGAAAGATTACATATTATGTTGAAACAGGATTGCTGATTTAACTTTTCAAAATGTCTTTATTCCAAACTAACTTTTACAGTTCATTACATGGAAAGTGACAACATAATAATATAGAAAATAATAACCATTAAAAAAAAATAACAATAAAAAAAATGAAAATTAATCCAATTTAATTCATTAATAAAATCAATTTAAAAAAAAATATAGTATAAATAATCTAATTTAGTAAATATATCTTTAATTTTTTTTTAATTTGCCAATTTTTTAATTTTTCTGATATTTTTTGGAAGATTGTTATATTTTATTATTCCGTCATATAAAAGCGATTTTTTTCCGAAATTACTTTTTACTGGTATAGTTTGATAAAACAACTTCTGGTGTTATGATTATGTAAAATGTCTTATTCTCCTGAAGTGTTATGTTTGATTTTTTTTCTTTTAAAATAATAGAGTGAATTAGAATACAAATTTTTAATTTATAAATGTTTTGAACGTGTAAATACCCTTTCGGTCTATATAGATTAACAATTGATGGTTCTAAATGTGGTAATTTGTGTATACATTTAATAACTTTATTTTGCAATTTTTGTAATGGTTTTAAGTTTGATAAACAAGCAGATCCCCATGCAGAAGCTATTAAAATTTAGCTTTCCTTTAACTATACTAACAAGTTTAAAAATTTAAACGAGACATTCGGTATAGCATTTTAAATAAAAATTTGACAAAAATTAATTACACATCAATTACAAATTTTATAAAAAGTAACTTTCCTGAAAGGTTTCCGAGAATCCCGGTAAATATTCAAATTAGGTTTGTTATTTTGTTGAAAGTTGACAAAGTCAAAAGGCGGCTGAAAAATTCTTAAGCTTCTCGGATGATTCAAGAGGAGCCAACTTTTTATACATAATTCATCATTGGCGGTAAAAATTTTAATTTACTTAAACATTTTTTAATTTTGTTGCGGCGCACCGAAACATATTTGCAAAACAAATTCAAGAGCGATTTTTCTATCTAAATTTAAATTGACATTGCGGTGTCTGAAAACTTTATCAATTTTGTTAAAAAAAACTATATAGATTGGGACAATTTTGGAGTATCTAATATAAAATTATTTATACAGGGTGTCCGAAAATGATGAGCAAAAAAGTTAGGGCATAATTCTAGGCCGAAAATAAATGCTATCTCTTCCTATAACATTTTTTCGAAAATTACAGTTACAGGGTGTTAAAGTTAAATTTTATTTGCAGTTTAAAAATACATAATTTACTAGAACAATAAATTAAACATTCAAATCAAAGGTTCAAAGTGACGTCCTTCCTCTGCAATGCATAAATTAATTATTCTTAAAAAATTCCGACGAACTCCATGGAATATTCCTTTCTTTGCTATGCTATGTTTAAGGTTAAAAATAAATTAAAATAATTTCGTATTCATCACATGCAAGCAATGTTATTTAAGCGTTTTTCTCCGAAACGGTTAGATTTATCAAAACAAAAGTAATATACCTTTTTTATCTCAAAAAGGTAGGAAAATAAAAATATTCCGTCAAAATGCGCATACAGTGTAGGAGAAAAAAGTTGGGACCATTCAAATTAAAGTATAGGCTCCTATATGGCCCTCTTTATAAAATGCGAAAAAACGGTGGGCAAATTTGTATTCCCCATCCCGAAAAGGCCCCATATACGAGATTTCGTCAAAATATTATGAGCGTGGCAAAAGGTATTGCAAAAAAACTTAATTTAACACCGAAAAAATGTGTAAGGAGAGATAGCATTTATTTTCGGTATAGAATTATCCTCTAAATTTTTTGATCATCATTTCCGGGCACCCTGTATGGGGTGCAAGTGACATTAAACTAACTAATAAAAATGCTATCTAGACATAATAGAAACAACTGACAGTGAATCGCCTAACAACGGTCAATAATTGCAAACTCAGATTTTATTTCACTTCGTTCACTGTATTAGTGTTTATCCAGCAAAAATTAGTTTGTTGAATATTTACTAATAAATAATTGTCTAAAAAAAATTAAAAATAGTTTCAGTGGGATCCTGAATCCACTAGATACGAGAAGTGGAAGGCATCGTACGAATCTTGATGGACCTTAGTCCACGACGATTGTTATAACTGGTACAGAACGCTTAAAACAATATTTGCAAATATTTTCCAAACCGTTGTCTTGGAAAACCTTTTTGCCTGCCCTTGAACTTAATAGAGCCAAAACGGAAAGCTACATTTAATAATAACTTTACAGGTCATTTTCCCCAACCTCTATTCCATCCACATTCTAAAAATTCTATATAATAGAAAAAACGTTGCCCCGACTTTTTCAATATATTTATTAAATTCGACAAGGTATCATTTCACCGCCATTTATCAGAATGATAGAAAATGATCGATAACATCCCCTCGGTATTAAGTGACAAGAAAAATATAATTAATAACAATATCCCTGTCTAGGGTTTCCACTTTGATACCGCATTTTGTTTCTTATATAATAACTTGGACTGTCTAAGCTCGTAGATAAAATACTGAAAGCACGGAACTAGTAGGTCTATTATGAGTCTGATCATTTTTTCTTGAGAAAGATAACAGAAACAACAATTGAATAAAAATTCAACACATGAGCAAAGGAACAATAGCGTTTTTAAAACCTGTTTTTTGCCATATTTCCTTATAAATTTCTTAAAAGTAATTTAAAACGCTTTCATCTTGTACCTATTATTTATTTTTGCAACTGCAGACAAACCACTTTCTTTTCTGTCGTAAGATATCCTCAAAAATATATTATTTATAACATGGGGGTGTAGGAAAAAATCTCCAATGATTGATAACCAATAACTTTAAAAATTGGATGTGGCTTATTCGTTACTCTTCTAGAACTTTTGATAGTCTGGAATCGAAGACAAACAAGCCGCAATAAGCAGAGTAAATTAATTAGTTCTGAAGTGTTAAGAGTGGTTTCACCTTTCCATTGTCTGTAACTGCACGTTTTCCACCACGTGACAACCCGATGACAAAACGGTTTATTGTCAGAAGCATTCCGAAGAAAAACGATTTAACGTAGAAGTGCTACAGATATGCTAATTTATAAAGGAATAATATGTTCCTACGATCGTGGGGAAAAGTGATATTTTCCGCACGATTTTACTTGTTTTTTGTTATCCTATAAAGTATATAGGTATGAAATGCACGTTTAACTTTAATAATATGCTTAATTTGTTCTCAATTCTCTATTCTCCTAGTCTAAAATAAAGATTTTTGTAAAATTTATATGTAAATATGTGTTTATATGTAAATCGTCCGGAAAAGTACCACTTTCCGCACTTGTTAGGTAAATAGCCATTACAAGGATAATTTCCATTTAAAAAAGGCAACGCAATTTTTCGATTTAACCAACTGTATAACAATCGTAGTTTTACTGAAATAAAATCCTCCAATTTTTCCAATTATTACTTCCGGTTGATGACAGATTTTTCGCGGTGTTTTGATTCCATCATAATCGTTGAAACTAACTTTGTTCAGCGAAGCGTTTATGAACCAATTTTAAATGGAATCGGTTCGTTCTATTTTTAACCACTTTTTTCATGAAAAAACTTTGTTAATTTTTTATTGTTTTAGATTTGAAATGCTTTTGGTATAATTCTTTAATCAAATTTAGCTAGCTATCGCCATTATTTCTTTATCTCTGTAAGCTGATGAACGTTGTAAATTTCGTTATAAAATCGCACAATGTGTTTAAAATAATATATTACCATGGAAACATGTCTACTTAATCTTCTATCTTCTTATACTATACTAAAGTAGTACCGTGCGAGCAAAAATTATTTGCATCAAAGAGGGCCTTGCATCTAAGGACGTAATGCTTAGCCGTAGAGCCTAATACCTGTTGGGTGTCAGGAACTACCTGAATTAACAATTAATCAGTAATTCCGTCATCTTTGACAGTCGTTACAAGTAATTTGATTAATCGCTAATTTTTCCAATTTCTTGAACAATTCACACAATGGGCTTTACGGAACAGCACAAAACATTCATGGTTGAAGCGTATTTTCAAAACGGGATAAGAGTAAATGGTGAGTGGCAATACAATCTGGGTTTGTGCATGGGCGATTTTCACGAACATTTTCCTAACGTTGCTTTTATTGCTGGGGATTTTTATCATTGCCTGAAAAGAACCGTGGCTATGTTTAAGGAAACAGGTTCTATACAACACCAAAAAAGGAGCAGGAAGGCCATCTGTAAGAACAGAAGAACAAAATACGCCAACCAATTGTATAAGACGCCTGTCCCAAGAAGTGGGAAGATCTTATGGAACATGCAGGACTATTCTTAAGAAGCAGCTAAATTCATTTCCTTATAAAGTGCAACTATTCCAAGAAATACAAGCCGCAGATTTTGAAAGTCGCAGGAATTACTCTCAATGGTTTACCCAAAATTTATTGGAAATAAATGGCCAATTTCAGCAATTTATGTAATTATTTTTCTTTTTCTTTCTATATATTCTTACTTTGTTAATTTTGTAAACAACAAAAATAAATTTGTATTTGTCTACTTATTTTATTACTCATTAGTTTGGCATATCATGTCGTAATATGAATTTGACCAACTTTTAACCTAGATCTGGTTAGATATATCGTCCCCATATCATTGTGATCTAAACCAAGCTCTGCGTTTTTTAATCCAAGCCCTCTTTGATGCAAATAGTTTTTGCTCGCACGGTACTTTAAAGATGGATCCAAAATTTGATATTACTTTAAATGAGTCATTGTCATTTCTTGTCACTCGATATGATGTAAATAATAGCAAAAGTTAACTAGGTTGTCGATATTTACGCTCTCGGATCGCCCCTGTCAAAATTAAACATTTATTTGTGTTTACTGTCAACAATTCGTTTAATTCTTTACTGCTAATGATGAGAGTTTCAGGATACGAAAAAAAAAATTACAAGGCTCTTACACTCTCTGGCCTGCTGGTCAAAACAAAATAGATCCCCAAGGTGTTATCTTAAGCAAAAAGGATACAGATCTTAAGAAGGCATAGTTTTCGCAGACATCGTGGTATACTTAAGAAAATCTCAATTTTACTCTATAGAAGCTAACTCTACGTTACCAAAATAAAAATTTATTACATAACATTACTCATATATACCAAACAAGACAATTTAACACTTTTAAAAAATAATGCTTTATTTGTTGGCATTAAAATTTTTAATATATTACCTACTAATTTGAAAACTATGAGTTTTTTGGCATTTAAAAGAAAATTAAAATCATGGATTATTCAAAACTATATAAAGGTAAGTAATAATAATACTACTAAGTATTATAATTTTTCAATTATAATTTCTTAGTTATTTATAATTTTTCTTTTTTTTGGGTGAAATATTTTTGAATTACTTACTTATATTTTTAAATATATTTAAGATGTGATTAAAATTAATAATCTAAATGGGTGTACCTATATTTTTTCATTACAAAATCGGACAGATTTGTTAATCTATGGATTTGTAATGATGCTTTCATTGGATTTATTTTTATTAAAAAAACAATATTATTGATTTTTAATATTATTATAAAGAAAGCTGCAAATAAATAAGTAAATAAATATATTTTTCTTAATATATTTTATCAATTAATCTCATGGGGTAGCTAATTTTGGGGAGGTCGGTCTTGATGTAGTTAGTTTATTTTTTTAGGGCTTTTTTCAAGTTACAGATTGTAATTTCCCCATCGACAAAGGTTCATACTATGCCATGTTTCCTGTGGCTTGAGTGGTTTGATTTATAACCGAGAAATTGACCTGTATAAGTGTAGCTTTCCTGTATACTGCAGTTTGAATGGCGTTGCCATTTTCTTTACGAAAAACAAATAAAGACAATGCAACTCCAAAACTAATCCATCATTCAAGTTACAATATATTATGGTACGATAAGCCATATTTAATAACAATAACAATTCATTGGTGTATGACATGTCATTCTTTTTATTCGTTTTTTGTGAAATTAATGAACGATTAGGGCAATTTATGTTAATTTCTTCGACAAAGGTTCATACTATGTCATGTTTTCTGTGGTTTGAGTGGTTTGATGTATAACCGAGATATTGACCTGTATAAGTGTAGCTTTCCTGTATACTGCAGTTTGAATGGCGTTGCCATTTTCTTTACCAAAAACAAATAAATTCAATGCAAGTAAAAAACTTTTTCATTATTTAAGTTACAATATATTATGGTACGATAAGCCATATTTAATAACAATACCAATTCATTGGTGTATGACATGTCGTTCTTTTTATTCTTTTTTTGTAAAATTAGTGAACGATTAAGGTAATTTATGTTAATTTCTTCTAAATTCTATCAAAATTGTCAGCTAAATTTTTATAATCGTTTATATTGGAAATGACAATTTTTCGGCCGTTTGAAAGTGTTGATAGAACATTAAATATATTTGAACTAAGCGTTTTGACAACCCTACATAATAATTTATCAGTAATGTATAAGTAAAGTATCAGCAGGGTTGATCCTATAACATGGTTAACTCCTGAACCGAAACTGCTTGGGCATGCAAGTCAAAGTGCACCAAAATAACAACAGATACCTACTAATTACTCAAGGATGCATCACAAAAACGTCTACCTACATTCATAATGTACTGATTCACAAAACAGCTTAAGTCCAATCAATCCTCATCGAGTGTAACTATTTTGTGTCAATGAGACCTTGTCAAGTATTTCTTATTAATACAATGGATATTGTATTTCTACAGCGTTATCACTGTAACAACGCAACAGAATATAAAGTTAACTTGCGCACGTTCTATGCAAAAACTCTCTAATAGGAGGCCAAAGCGTCCAAGAAATGAGAGGCGTGCTAGTGGCCGTAAACCGTTTTCTTTATTCGGCTCACTTGAAAAACATTGCGGGCCGAAATAACAATATCACACACGAGTTACGTCCCGAAGCTCGACTCGGATGCTGTAATAAAATTGTACAAGGAAAGGAAAAATCAAGTTTTAGCCGTAAGCTTGATGCGGGATGATTGGCGAATTACGATACTTGTCTAAATATAAATATTCGAACACCTGACTGAAACCATTTTAATTAAAATAGGGCTTTTTAAGTAAATATATTTTTGTGGAATAACCATAGATATTTACTTTTAGATAGGCAAACAATAATCACGAAAGTGGCAAATTTATGGCCTCGCGCATGTCAACAAAGCTACACCGGATTAGACATGCGCACTGCAACATTATCATTTGACGAATGGGGAAAATAGACAGGTCCGGGGGCATTAAAATTTAAATTCTTGACAAAAAATTGTAATTTCTTCTCAATTTTTTTTTATCAGGTTATTAATTAAGTTAGTGATTTCTGGCATTTGTAGTAGCTGCAAACCTTTCAGATTTTGAAAATAGAAAATTGATTTGTAAGGTTTTGTTTCTAAAACTTATTTAAAAATGATTCGTCGTCGTGTTTTTAGTTCGAACGAGAACTATAAAAGTTATAAAATCGAATATAAAAACAAACAAAACTAGCAAAATAACCAATATTCATTGTTATCGTGTACCTAACTTCAAGTCAAATATTAGTTGGTATATAACTTGTACTGATTTTTACAATTTGGCAAAAACTTGGGTACGTATAAAACGTTTTCAAGCACAATTTTTTGTTTAAAAATTTGAAAACGTTTTTGCCCGAGAACTTGACCCGTGGAGTAATATAAACTACCTAGGTATTTACATTTTTTCGTTTATATAATATTAGTATAGAGAAAAGTGTCTTTTAAACTTTTGCAGGGCTGCAAATAAAATATACCAGAACATGCATCGGGATAATCTGTCTTGGTGTGGGGTTCTCCTTATTTTCATACCTTGTTTGTATAGCCTAGGCCTAGTTTGATGTGTTTAAATTGATCATAAAAAAAAAAGTTATATATCAAAATACATCATTAACTTCATACTTACTGAAAATACGAAATACCAGGTATTTTACCCCTATTTGGGCCTAATAAAATCATATAACGGCTGTTAATTGTTTATATTCCAATCCGACACACTAAAAGCACAAACACAACTCACTAAACCACACAAGAACTAGTAATCCGTAAATATTGAACACCCACAATACACAATAGCAAAGAAAACTACAAGGAATCCACAGAGAAACCTTAAAAAACAACAACAAAAATGGCGGCCGAGTCGGTTCTGGACTGTATTTTGCACATGTCGCTAAAGAAGGACAGGCCGATAACACAAGGTTTGTGCGCATGCCCGATGCTGCTCAGAGAGAAGGCAGCTGACCGGCGAGCTATGCGTTCGGACGTATTTTTTTACCCATAAAACGTAACTTTTGTTTGCGCAGGAGATAAGCTGTACGTATCTTAAGGTAAATGTCTATGGGAATAACCTCATTACTAAATACGTTTCTTAGTATTAAATCCAAATGTTTTTTTTGAAAAAAATGTCCTGAAATGAACTAATTAACAATGTTTAAGAAGAAACTAATTGATCCTAACTTTAGGGTATATTAATTAATTAAGTCAAATAAATGAATATATACGTTCCCTTAATCTAATCCTTAATTTAATTAATAAAAATGTTTTCTTAAACAACCAAACCAAGAATTTATAAGAGAGAAATTCCAACTTTTCTCACTGAATTTCGGGGTTTACCCTTTTCTAAAGCCGATGATAGGTGTCATCATCAGCGATAAGTGATATGTCTTTCTCTATATCAAAACATACATAACTTTTCACTTAACCCGTGACCGTAGAATGTGACCTTATAGCGAATCTTAAGCTTAATTAATTTTTAACAGTTGAAAAGCAAGTATAAATTTTCAAAAATTATATTTAATAGGGTATGCTATAATAGAAAACCCATTTTGATTTGTAAATAATTAAATAAGTATATAATAAACTTCTAAATAATTTCTTCTTTAGAGTGGATATATCAATCTCCTGTTAACACTTAAGGCAAGTTACTTATTTAAGAAAACTGTATTATAAAATTATACTTGTAGTCCTTCTTTGGGATAAATATGTCATGAAATAAGTATAATATATATTATTATTTTGGAAGTTAACGTCATATTAGATAATGATCAATGCCAATTGCTCCGAAACTTATAGAACAGACGCTGGAAACCTCAGTATTTTCTAAACAATGTTTTTTAAACAGGGTGTTTTTATATACAGACTGTCCGCGGATAGGGTTTACAATAGAACAAATGGATGAAAAATTTCATTTTTCGGGAAAAAGTAATTCTTAATAAAAAGTTTTGCTTATAAAAAATGCAACTCACGAAGAGAAAATTTTCTTTTTTTATACAGGGTTCGCAAAAACTTCAAAAACATGATTTTTCTCCAAGAGTAAACTACCTTTATTTTTCATTTTTGACCAAAATGCCACTTAGAAAACTTATTTAGAATAACGTTTGTAATTTAAATCCGAGATTTAAAAAGTCCAATTTTTGAGACATAAACGTAAGGGTATCTTTGATTAAATTTTTCTATCACAAAGTTGTAAGAACTTTTGCCCGCACCGTAACATTTAACTAAATAAACCTGTAAGGGTCCTGTCTGGTCCTCACAAATTGAGAGTAATGAAGAGTATTGTCTATAGGTTCTGGTTGGATAAACAAACACTGCCTGGGACTTTTAATTAACTACATTTATTAATTAATTTGGATAGCACTTTTACAAGCAGTTGACCCGTTTATTGATTTTAAATTACACTATATTTACATATGTACAAAAAAGTATAGCGAATTCCACTGGGGTGTCGGACGCGAAATATAACTCTGAACTAATCGTTCGAAACAGTAGAAATAAATTCAGTCCGGCTCTGAAAAATAAGTAAGAAGCTCGGATACAGAAATGGAAATCTCTTAGCGAGAGATGAGCAAAAGCTCGAAATGCAGAATCGCACTATCTTCTGCGGAATAAGCACAAGGCTAGAAAAGAAAATCTCTTACGCGAGATGAAAGAACCCGTGAAGTCCGAAATACGAAATAATCAGCGGAAACCGACAAGTTTGAAATCTTAAGAGAAACTGAGACTCAAAAATGTACCTATTTGCCCCTCTTGTACAACGCAGTTTTGGTTCGACCAATCATTGCACAGAACTATGGGTTTTTAAGGTAAAAAAGGGGGGTAATGATAGGTACCATTATCGAGCGGCGAGATTACCGACAACAAAGGCTGTCTACATTATTGATTGCTTAAGGGATTAAAATTTGGAAATAATATTTACGTGACTCACTCGTGACTCACTCGTGACTGGAATATTAAATGCGTATGTTATAGGAATAGATATTTTGTTACTTATATATATATATACAGGTACAGATATTTTACAAGTTTAGAGAGAAAAATTATTATTTTATTTTCATGTTTAGAACAACTGAACAAAACCCTTTGTTCTAAGGTCAACATTTTCAAAACACATCAAATTCTATTTGACATCTTCAAATTTGCCCCATACGTACCTAAAGCAAAGTAATAAAAAGGTAAAAAAATTCTTTGTTTTTACAAAAGATGGTAGGAATGCATTTAAAATTTTAAAATAAGAAACACACCACCCATTATGAAAATAGAGTCTAATAAAATTTTATATTTATATTTTTATTGAGCAGCAAAATTTCCATTTACCTCTAAAAATAAAAAAAAACTAAACAAATCGAAGTGGATATTTAGATCTGACTTCCTAGTTCGTATATCATCCGTCACTCCGTCAGTAGTCATCTGTCACCTGTTATTAGCCAATGCGGAAACGGAAGCAATATACAATACAACCCTAACGCCTTTGGTAAGTAATGTTGATTATAAACCGACAAGTAAAACCTAGAAAATAGGTGCATTAATTAAAACCGATAAATGAAAAAGTCGTGTAAAAGGAACAAAGATAATAAAGTTTAACCGCAACAACACAACGGCTGATAATACATTTTCATTTTAACCATTTCGTGTTCTAGGAATGAAGTGGGAAATTCATGTGTCTCGTGGGAGTGCACAATATTTGAAATGTGTAGAAAGCGAAGGGTATGCGACATTGGTTTTAATTTGATTGGTTAACCTGTTTGGAATACGTCGTTTAATAAAAATCCATTTGATGGGGAAAAATTTTAAACCAAATATGCAAATACAAGTGGGTCTGTTCCAAGTTTCTTGAATAATAGAAGAGTTTTGGCCTTTATTTGTTTTAAATAGCAACATTTCAACTGATGTATATCCAGCTCTAGTCGTCTTCAGGTGAACACTAAATAAGCAAAGTAACTACAGGTCTATTTATACTAGCTGGGCGTGCTGAAGCATGACTGAGATGCATTTAAGTTGTGCGCGGTATTATTCTACTTTACAAAGGGTTCCAGATATTTCTTTTATCAAAATTTCTTCTTGAGATAATTAAACCGTTACAGGGTAAGTCATCGTCTTTCGTTCAGAACTCTAATCATTTTGTAAATATTCTGAAAACCGTCAATTTAGAACCACAAAACACATTTGTCAATTTCGACGTAGAAAGCTACACCAACGTCCCAATAGGGGAATCACTATATATCATCAAGCAAAAGTTAGAAGAAGACCCAACCCTTTCAGAACGCACCAGTTTGCCACTGGATGGAGTTCCTACTTTCAGGTAAAAAAAAGTTTTATGCCCAAGATGACGGTCTCCCAATGGGTTTATCTCTCTCTCGGGTGGTGGCGAACCCATATAATATATGGAATGGTTTGAGTCACTCGCTATTAACACTGCCAAGATTAAACCTAAACTTTGGCTTGGATATGTTGATAATACCTTTATTATCTGGCCAGACAGCAACGAAGAGCTCATACGGTTTTTGGAATATATTAAGAGTATAAGACAATCCATTAAATTTACCATGGAAACAGAAAAACATTCCACTCTACCTTTTCTCGACGTTCTCGTCAAACAAAGTTCTGAAAACATAAAAACTTTAGTGCACAGGTAACCCACTCACACAGGACAATACCTTAATCACGGATCGAATCTTTCAAACTCCATAAAACAGGGCGTAATTTAAACTCTTTATCACAGAGCATCTAACGTTTGCAACAACCCCTAAGACCTTAATATTGAAATTTCAAACATCGAAAAAGATTTAAAATAGAATGGTTACCCTGAACCCTTTGTAACTAATTGCATCTCAAAACTTAAAAATCGCAAAGTAAAAACTAATGCAGAAACGAAAGGGGAGCAAGCATTTCTCACAATACCTTATGTCAAGGGGATTTCTGAAAAGATTAAAAGAATAACCAGAAACTATAATATCAAAACAGCCTTTAAATCCGGAAATACGCTTAGAAGCTTTCTTACAAAAAACCCCCCGTAATGAAAACACAAAAAAATGTATCTATCAAACACCTTGCGAGTGTGGCGAATCGTACATTAAAGAAACAAAAAGGCCTCTTCTTGTACGAGTTAAAGAGCATCTGAAACACACTTAAAGAGGTGAAACTTCGAGATCAGGTATAGCGGAACATGTATGGACCAACCAGCATAATATACAGTGGTCAGAAGCCAAGGTTTTAGACACGGAACAGCACTGGAAAAAACGAAAGTTCAAAGAAGCAGCTTCATGAATCAAAATACCCATATATTTAGTAAACCAAGTATAGATATCCCCAATATCTAGAAGCCTCTTCTTGTCCAAAACCAACAGCTCAAACTTCACACTCCAATAAGCACGTAGGCGGAGTCATCAAGCTTCATTGCACATGGATAGTATTTAAGACAGTAGCCTTAGAATCATAATTTAGTTTACACTTGAAAACGCTTAGAGCTACTAACTAACCGAAACATTGTGTTGAGTTACAAAATAAAGACAATGGAAGTTCGGCAAGGTAATTTTTTTGTAAGATATTAGACAATTTAAGCACGTCCTAAATTTCAAACGTATCCGTATCCGGATTCGTAAGTATATCGACTTACGCCGACCGTACAAAAACTCCTTTAAGCACCGACCATTTCGACGTATACGGAACCGAAATTTATCCTCTCGGTGAAACGTCAAAGTTGTCAAAAGTTAGGTTATATTTATTATTTTATTGACAACAATGACACCTGACAGTCGATCAGTTGAGATGCGTTTTCGTATACGGATACGATAGCAGGTCCGTAACGATACGTGCAACGGAACGCATCGAAACCCCCGCATCTATTCTGGGCATGCGCAGATCGATGCGGATACGGATACGTTTGAAATTTAGGACGTGCTTAAATTGTCTAATTGCTAAGGATTTCTACCATTATTGGAATAATTGTTGTCATGGACGTTATGTAGCTGTTAGTACTAATAGAACATTATTAATTTGGGCCTTAGTCAGTGAGGGTTAAGGTTGCTTTTTTGTTTATTTGTTGCATATAAGAACTATTCTAATATGCAATATAATATAACGCTATAAGAAGAAGGCAGTATCTTAGCAAGTAATGTAACGTAAAATGACATTTTGTAGGATAAATAATTAAAATATTTTAAGATACAATTTTCCGAGCTGGGTTGGCTCCAGCTGGCCGCCGTACCTACTTTTATACTTTTTATAGCTTATGAGATATTAAAACTGAGCTTGGCTGGTCCGACGGCGTCTTAATTCCGCTCTTGTACTTACTTAAGTGTTTATAATTCAGAAGACAAAACAGTGGGGAATTTTGTATTTTAGACATTCGGTTTACGGTACGATATGTTTGGAAATTTACTATACAGGGTGAGTTGGGAGAAATGGGCCAAACTCTAAGGGTGTAACCTATGCATCAAAATAATAAGAAAAAACTCAAATGTTGTTATCCAATATTCATTTGTTGCCTGCAAATATTGCATTAATTTAGCTTTCCTGTAATAAATGGTATTATTGTCCGCTTTTGATTGTCGTGCTGTCACTATCCTGTTTGTGTCAGTATAAATAGTGTCAGTATACAATTTTACATTGATTCACCGTTAACTTTCGGATTTGTATCATTTAACTTTTATAAATGCCCTTAAAATTTATTCACATCTCGAATATGCCGATATGGTTTTTATTTATGGTTTGTGTATGTGGGAATGCTACATCGGCTGCTGAAGAATATCGTCAACGATTTCCACATCAAAGAATACCGAACAGAAAGGCCTTTATCAGAGTTTTCAACAAACTGTGCAAGACCGGAACTCTTCCAAGTGCTAATGTAACATCCGCAGTAGAAGAAGATGCAATGACCAGCTCACGAAGATTTGAAACTCAGTTGGGGATTCCCCAAGAAAGAGTGACAATACACTTTACGAGCAAGGCTGAGGGAGACTACGCCATGCGTATGCAATTTTGTGAGTGAATAATTAATAATTGCCATCTTGTACCCCACATACTTTTTACTGATAAAGCTACATTCACCCAAGACGGCATCAGCAATAATCGAAACTCCCATGTATGATCGGACAAAAATCCTCACGCAATAGTCGAAAATAATTTTCAACACAGGTTTTCAGTAAACGTGTGGTGCGGCATGATCGACAATAATTTAATTGGCCCTTTTCTTTTGTAAAATCGCCTTACAGGGGATCACTACTTAAGTTTTTAACAAAATGAATTGCAAGGACTACTGAAGGAGATTCCTTTAAATATCAGAATTCAAATGTATCATCAACACGACGGAGCGCCTGCCCATTTCGATCGTCGGGTCAAGCAATATTTGAACCAAAAGTTTCCAGAGGTTTGGATTGGTCGCGGTGATCCTATTAATTGGCCTCCTAGATCGCTAGACCTCACACCGTTGGACTATAATTTATGGGGTTGGTTAAAAAATAAGGTATACAAAGTAATAGTAGATACTATATAGGGATGCATTAATTAGACGTGTTAGAAATGCTGCACTCAATATTCGTTTACGTAAACGAAGCAGGAAATGTTTTGAAGTCAATGGCGCTATTTTTGAAAATTTACTAAACCAATGATTTATTTAAAACAATGTTAATGTTGCATATTTTGGTTTAACAATATCATTATTTTATTTAACGCTGTAATTTGAAAACAATTGGATTTAAATTTTAAAACCAGGACCTGTCTATTTTCCCATTTGTTAAATGATAATTTTGCAGTGCGCATAGTGCGCATGCCTATTTCTGTATGACTTTGTTTACATGCACAAGGCTATAAATTTGCCACTTTCGTGACTATTGTGTGCTTATCTAAAGGTAAATGTCTATGGTATGAAGCCGCCTTCGGACATTTCATTAACATCACGATGAACTGAAACTACATTCAATATTGTACAGCAATATTTTTTTTTCTGATTGTGTTAAGTCCTCTGTTTTATTGTTATTATAATTATCGTGTATCAAGTAATTTTATTAAAATACCCAACAACGCTAAAACTTTCCGGTCCTAAAATGTCTTAAAACAATCCCTGGCTAAACGATTCCCTAATGCAAAAATTCCCCACTAAAATCTTAAGTGTTTATAATTCAAAAGACAAAAAGCGCGTTTGTAAAGAAGTAGGAACACCTGTTCCATAATGCACGACTTTTTAAGCAGTTTATTGTTGTACGAGCCTCATGCTCCGGCTAGAAAGCATTCATAACAACGTGGAGATCAAGAGGTGCTTCATATTTACCATAGACGGAGAAGGATCGTCGTCGGATTTTGTGCATTTTTACATTTTTGGTATGGTCATAATTATTTGACACCAAACAATAATGTAATTGCTAATAATATGGCATATGAATCAATAGATCAATTAAGAATGTAGAAAGGGGAACATAATTTCAAAAATTTAAATTACGATTCTCTTTTAACCAACAAGGTGAAACTACTATGGGCTCCTATGGGCTAGTGGTCGTCAGTCATTTATAATGACCCATTGAATGTAGAGTTTACGGTAAAGGGGACGAAACCCGCCCTTTACAGCTGCGATATATTGAGAATATAGCGAAACGTTCAACGCGGCAACAATCTCCTGTATGACAAACTTGGAAGGAGGCCTTATAGAAGGAACAAATATTTTCTAACACGACTAGGACGCACAATAAGCCATAAGGCTGAAGTGTAGGAAGCTTATATTCGCCCATACAGAACGCTAAACAATACTACCTTGTTATGAACGCTTGGTAAAAACGGGATCATGGTTTTAAAACGAATTAACCGCTATTGCGGCTATTAATAGGTCGGTTTTTCTATTCCATTCTTTTTATCTGCAGTTAAATTACTGCGCATGCAGGAAGTATAGCTTTTCCCCTCATGTAACTGAAATATTCTGTATTTTAGACATACTTTTTGTAATGTAAGCGCCAATTGCAATAAATTTTAACTTAATTCTTTATCTATGCTCCTGTTTATTCCAAACTTGTCCTATGGGATTTGTGTTTACGGTAAAACGCGCTGTTTTACAAGATTATTCTACCACAAAACTATTTTTTTTATCGATAAGCAGTGCATTGGCATTTTTAAAACTATACTCTTTGGATATAAAAGAATGGTTGTTAGATATAAAAAAATAAATAAATAGATTTAACGAAGTTTAAAAAGGAATAGTGATAGAGAGATATAAGATACCTACATATTTTAGTTTAAAAATATTGTTTACGGCTAGGTAATGTCTGCCAGACGGGACCTACAGTTCTACGTGGTTTCCGACCCACAATTTTACCGACAGAACAAATGTTATTCTCGGCACAGTTTTTATGATCTTGTTCACAGATCTAGACTGGGGCAGCCTATCACATCTCCGTCATTCTACTTGAAGGATGTGGCCGCAGATCCTCCAGTCCATCGCGATCAGTATCAGAAGAGTCACTCCACAGAACACCTCATTTCACAGATTACCTCATCCTTTCATTCAGGGCATCCCCTAATCCAGTCGAATCGGTACAAGACCTTTCGTGATTCACTGTTTGCACTGAATCCTTCACTTAGCTTTACTAGGAATGCCCTATTGATACCGGAGGCGCCCGAGAGCCCTCACAGCTGTATCGTATAGAGGTTGTTTTTGCCATTGAGAATACCATATGCAAAAGTATGAGTGAACGAAATGATGCTCAAACGAGGATTAGCTAAACTTCTAGATTCTAGAAACTGAAGACATCGAATGAAATTTAGCCTGATTTTTTGCAAAAAAAAAATTTAAGTAGTTTTTTTTTTATTATTTCGGTCTTTAACTCATTCTCTAAATAACGGTGTATTTAAGATTTCAGTCTGACCACCTCAATAAACGTTTTCTACCATTTTTTAAACTGCCAACGTCCAATTACAATAAATTTTTACTTGATGTTTTATCTCCGCCCTTGTTTATTCGAAATTTTTCCTGTGGGACTTCCCGTTAACGATAAAACTCGCGGCTTTGGCTGGTTAGGCCGCCGCAAAACTGAATTTGCATCGATGAGCCTGGAAGCAGCATCCGTTTGGCGTTTCGATCACGACATTCTTTTACATTTTATATGCTTGTTTCCACTTATTTCCGTTTGAATTTAATGGGTGGAATTACGTAACGACATTTGACAAGATGAGAAAATTTGATGGTGCAATATACCCCCTGAATATTGCCTGAGACGAGAAGTTAGTTGTTTGGTCGCAGCTATCAGGAATTAAACATTAGACTGTACTGGCAAGCCCGAAATGATTACAAAATGGGGTTGGCGCAAGTTAAAAAGATATGTTTTTTTCACTTCATTTCACTCTCGCGACATTCCACCTCCATAGCGGCAAATACGTTCCTATAGCGAAGCACCCAACGCGATTTCTATGTATAATCCGCGTTTTCAATCTGTGGTTTAAAATTTATTTTGTACATTTTTTTACCATCAATGTATACCAACATTATTAATTGGATTTAAATCTTGAGCACCAAGGCAGACATGTTACGTTGTTTTGTCTATACCAGTTTCCTATATTTCTTGCAGTATGCACATGGCAGTTATCTTGCTCAAATATAAAGTTATTTCTTTTAAAAACTATTGCGGCAGAAGGAAGAAAAACATTTTCCAAAATCTGAAAATATATATTACTGTTTAGTGTTCCACCAATATTCCAGAATACACCTACACCGTAAAGACTTATCCATGCCCACACATTAATGGAGGAACGTCCACTGGTTTGCTTTTTTTGAGTATACTTCTGATCATATCGAGAATTTGGTGGTCTATATACTCGAATCCTTCCATTATATGTAGACTGAAAAGTTTTCTCATCGGAAAAGAAAACATTTTGTCAAAAAAAAAACATTTTCTGGTAAATATTGCATAGCAAACCCAATTCTCGGCGTTGCGCAGTTCTAGATAAAGCAGGGAATATGCATAGCGGATACTGCAGTTCCAAATGGATTTTGCCTTAAATCCAGCGTTTTATTTTTTACCATAAGCTACACACCCTATATACATAAAGGTATCTCGCTTAGCTTCATATTAAAAAGATGTTTATGTAGCTTACAATGCCCTGTTTGAGGTATCCACCTCTGATGAATAGTAGTTTTTTCGTAGACACTGTTAGATGTTTACTTGGTTATGACAGAGTCTGAATAGTTTAATAACTATTTTGAGAATTCATAGTTCCCATCGTTTTTTAAAGCTTTGCTGGAGTGCTCTTGTATTATATCCGTGATCGCTGATGTCGTTAGGCCCAATGTTGGTTCTGACCCAATTAACAAGCTTTTTTGCAAATCAGTCCTTTTATTTATCGTGTCCTCTGATACTGACCAACTTTCTTTTGAGATTCTAGTACTAGTCCTGACATGGTTCGTGGTCTTTCTAGAGCTAGTAGTACCTGTCTACTCTCCGTGCCTATGTTAATGTTACGATCAGTAATGTTTCTGCCGGTGATCTCTTTTACGGCCATTGTTATGCCGGCGATTTGGATCTGATACAATACGTGCAATTGTATTTGAAAAAAAAATGCTGGGTTAGCTTTAATCACTGGATGAAGGGGGTTATTGGATTTTTTTAAGGAATGTTATAAGTATATGTATTGTTATCAAAAACCGGGCTAGGGAGAGACATTTTAAAAACAAATGGCACGGTACTGAATTATTCATTCTTTAACGGCTTCCTTCCTTGTTATAATTCATAAAAACAAAACCTTCTTGATTGATCAAACACAGTAATCAGAACGGCTGCATTACGGGAGCATATCAATCAATACAATACTTAGCGAGAAACGCTGGCGTGGATCCCGCATCGGCACCGGGAAACAAATCAAAAGAATGATTCGCGCAATCCAATTTCAAATACTATAAATCACGGGGAAATGCAAAACATTCTGCGTTTGACGTTCGGTAAGTTATGCGTGATTTTTGCTTTTAATTTCCAGTCATTGCAGAAGAGGATTTTTTTATTATGTACCTACGTTTTTTCTGTTAGTTTATTTTTATTAATAACAGTAGGGTTTTATACTTGCATTGTGTTTATTTGTTTTAAATCACAACGTTTTAACTGGTATGTATCTTCACTTCCGTCTTCAGGTGAATACTGAATAAGCAAAGTAAGTATGGACTACTTCTTCAAATTAAATAGTTTTATGCTTAGGTGCAGTTGTATTCATAAAAAAAAAAACGTACAAGAATTAGAATAAGAGGTAAGTTTTGTCATATTTGCGTAAAACCGGCTTGTCTAAATGATTGTTTATTGGAAGTTATCACACGTCATGGATTATCAAAAATGCAAAGCATTGGCGTCGGTGTAATTAATTTTGAAACTGCATGGTGGTAACGTTTGATAAAGTTTGACAGAAGAATATATTAATGCCTCGTCAGTTGTCTGAAGTTGAAAAGGCTCAAATTGTATCAATAATCAAAAAAGGATGGTAAATCCGTGCTATAGCGCAGTTGTATAATAGAAATTAAAAAAACTATATTGAAAATGAAGCAACGCTGGGAACAAGAAGAATCCCTAAAGAGGAAAATTGGTTCAGGTCTTCCCAATTCCAATCCTGAACAGAATGCTACTTTTTTGGGATATTTAAGAAATAATCCATTTGCAACTGCAAGGGACGCTGTTATTGATACAGCCTTTTCTGCCTCCCATCCTACCGCCAGCAGGAGAGTCGAGAAATCTGAACTAAAATGTCGCCCAGCTGGGAAAAAAAAATTCTTACAGAAGAACAGCGACAATCAAGGATTATTTTTGCTTTAAATTACATATATACCGCAATCCTCAATTTTGGAACAGGGTCATTTTTACTGATGAAAGGACGTTCCAGTCGACTTATAACGGACAAATTCGTGTGTACCGTCCAAACAATACCAGGTTTGAAGAGCGATATACTAACCCCCCCTCACTTCTAGACATGCGCATTTCTCTGTAAATGTTTGGGGCTGGATGAGTGTTCATGGACCTGGTGTTTGCTGGCGAATAGAGGGAAGATTTAGTGCCAGAAATTACATTAACATTTTAGGAAACATATTGTTACCATCTTCTACGCAAATATACCTCAATAATACGTTTATATTTCAACAAGATAATTGTCCAGTCCACACTGCCAATGCTGTAACCCACTAGTTTCCAACCCATAATGTGGAAGTGCTACCTTGGGTCGCTTATAGTCCCGATATTAATGCAATTGAAAATATTTGGGGTATAATCGTAAAAAAAAGTAGAATCGAAATTTTAGGACACAAAATACAAAAGATGTGTGGAAAATAATACATGCGTGCAGGGAAGAGCTTGATCCAAATATTATATCAAATATAATTCAGTCAATTTCGAATAGACTAACTCAAGTAATAGAATAACAGGGATATATGACCAAATATTAGATTTTATTTATTTTTGTTTTGTAAAACGTTTTTTGTTTCTATTGTAATTTTTATAAAACTGTTAAAATTTACCTAATATAAAATAAAAAAATAATTTTTGTTATTCTATGTATTGAACTAACGCCCAACGCCAATGCTTTGCATTTTTAATAACCTTTAAACATGCGATAAGACGGTTTTAGGCATATATGGTTAAGGTTTCCTTTTATTATAATTTGTGTACGCTTTTTTTATGAATACAACATAGTACGGACTATATTTCCATTGAACGACATTACTCTAATTTATTTAACAATAAACGACTCCATAAAAATACTCTTTTAACAGCTTAAACCTTATTTCCGCTCTCGTAAACCGCGATAAACCCCGAATAAGCCGAGTTCGGGTCAAAAAACGTCACGATAAGATGCTTCCGCTGAGAATTGATGTGTTTAAATCACCGATTTGAGTCGCTGGCTGTCGCAACGTTACAAATGACCGTCATCAGTTCGATTCCCGTCTTTTCGTCGAAAAGTTTAACAAATTCAACGTCTTGCACCTCCTAATTTTATTTATCTTTTTATTCAACACAATATATTGGATGCGTAATAGTATATTACTTAACGAGAGTATAATGTAGGTCATGATAAACGATGCTCATGTTCTAACCATCCGAGTGTATTATAGTTCATTATACCACCTCTTTTGGTTTTCAAGTTCATGAACAATAGAGGGCTCTATAGTTTTGTTATAGACCAGAGTCGATAATTTTTTAAACCAAAAAAAATAATAGTAGGATGAAACCCATTGGAAAAGGAAGAGAATATAACAGAAATAAAAGGAAAAATAATTTACGGGCGATACGAGGTCGGGAAGTGGAAGGGGGTGAGTTTTTACGGGTAAAAAAGGATTTACCTCGATTTCCGGCAAAACTACAAGTCCTATGGAAAAACGTTAAATAGCAAAGTTGTAGGTAATTAAAAGATCTACACTGTATTTACACTTTTTTCACATAACCTCAAAATTGTTTTTTTTTATCTTTTACAAAAAAAAAATTTTTTCACGAAATTTGGTGAAAACTTACCTTTTTATGTCCCAAACACACTGTAATTTTTTTGATTTAAAATATTTATTTTTTCACCTTATTTTGACCTCATATCGAAAAAGCACCCTAATTTTCCATCGAAAATTCTCACGTCAAAATATCTGCTTTTTTTAAAAAGTCGGTGGGCTTTTTGTTCGTTGAAATCTCTACTTTCTGATGGTGTAAAAACATATACTACTATTTTTTACTATGGTAAATGTTCTCAAAAAACGCAAAGGAACGAAAAAAACTCGTATCCGAATTTTCTTTTTTTTTTAATCATTATGTACAATTTTGAGCTATTTATTAAAATGTATACTTTAATTACTCGAAAAAGGTAAGATTCCATGTTAAATTGATAAACAAAAAAATTACAAATCCATAAAACATAAAGATCGCAAAAAATATGCGAAAATAGTTGTTCTAAATATAATTAAAGGTAGGATTTAAAGGGGATTTCATCACATTTACCATAGTAATGTATATTTTTTTACACCCTCAGAAAGTAGAGATTTCAACGAACAAAAAGCCCACCGACTTTTTTAAAAAAGCAGATATTTTGACGTGAGAATTTTCGATTGAAAATTAGGGTGCTTTTTCGATATTAAGTCAAAATATTTGTAAAAGATAAAAATAAAAAACCAAAAACTTGGTTACTATATTTTTCACATAAATTTTGAGGTTATGTGAAAAAAGTGTAAATACAAAAGTTGTAGATCTTTTTATTACCTACAACTTGGCTGTTTCAATTTTTTCCATAGGACTTGTAGTTTTGCCGGCAATCAAGATCAATCGTTTTCTACCCTTAAAAACCCACCCCTTTCTACTTCCCGACCTCGGATCGCCCGTAAATTATTTTTTCTTTAATTTTTGTTATATTTTCTTCCTTTTCCAATGGGTTTCATCCTACTATTATTTTATTTCACTTTTTACCATTTTCAAAGGCTGCAGCCCTGGTCTATTAAGCATGCATAAAGCAGCATAAATGTGGCCGGTTAAATTTCCCTTAATAGAAAATTACCCATGATATTGTGGCGGTATTCCCGCCCAAACATTGACTTTGGGGATATTGAGTGTGCCCCTGTGTAAAAACGTGTGGATTAACGTCACTCCAGTAGCGCCAGTTCTGTTTATTCACATGATAGGAAAAATGAAGTCTCGCATCGCTGAAGCAAATGCTTTTATAAATTTGGGGGTTGCCATGATTCTCCCTGTAATGGCTTCACAAAACTGAATTCTTCGGTCCGGATCATCGTCGCCGAGTTGTTTGCAAAATATTCAATTTGTAAGGGTGAAATTTAAGCATTGTAATAAAAATACGAGTAATTCACTAACAGAACCTCTGGATACGCTGATAAATGTTGCTAAATGACGCATTGACACCTTCTATTATCTATTAGGTTCAGGTTTATGAATTTTTGAATTCGTTAATCGTGTAATAATTTAATTAGGGTTAAACCCACATTATCTGATATCTAAGTACCTACTATTAAAACAGCAAACAATTTGAATTTACTGTATAATCCTAGGTAGACATAAGTAGTCATTAAGTCATTATACGTAATATTCTAGCAAACATGATGCAAAATCAAAATTTTAAAACATCACTTATAATGTTGCTTACCGTGTAGGGTAGTCACGCGGATAAACAGTGATCGAGCCTCATAGAATCCAATAGACAGAAAACAGTAAAACACATGAACAATGAACATTCAACAAGTCTGCACAAACATTATGTCACTAAGTACTATACAAGGTATTATACAAAACGACTAGATCGTCGAGAGTTTTTTTTTACAAAATCGTTTATAATTTCGTCGATATTTAATGATCTAACCAACTCGTGTTCGATACTGATTAAGGATAAATCCGAAAGGCGTTGTTGTCCCATGGTGTTACGTAAATGGGTTTTCTCTATTTTAAGTTTGAAAAAAGATCGTTCCGCTGATGTTACACCAACTGGTAAAGTTGGAAATAACATCACTGCACTAGATACATCTAGAAAATTTGAAGTAACACACTGATTTTTATTAATAAATGATCCGCAATTTCAAACACTGTTTTTAATTTTCAAATACTATCTCCAAGTCCCTTTCTGCGGCTTAAAATTTGACTAGGAAAGTCAATGGACAAGTCTTTATGGTATATCGTTCTGTCATGAATACACTTATTTCGAATTAAATTAAATCGGAAGAAAAGATATAGGCACCAGTGGTGGCAAAAATGACAATATGTTTTAAATGAAGAGAGCGGGATTGTGCCATTAAGATTTTAATGTGGATGAAATGTATAGATAACTTTTATAACATTAATATCACACTATTTCATGATAGATATGAGTTTTGCGGAACGTAGTTATCTAAGATCTAATATAGGAAATTTAATAAAGGGACCATAAACCGTATGAAATCGTAAAATAATACACCGCCCTTCAGGGTGAAATTAAAGCCATTGTCATAAATAAACACTTCGCAATATCTTGGTGTCAATTTAGGAATTATTGTCGTGTTTAGATTAAGCTTTATGTGCTGAATACCTTTGCGATTCCAGAGCACATTTACTTGTTAAATTATTGCCCTATGTGGCTGGTTAGTTGGTTAGTAGTGGTCGAGAATACGTGTAACTTCGTTTTAATTAAATATTTATATGAATTGCATTGCCTTAAATCTTGTTTAAAACATATAAGTTAAAATTTATAGAGATAGTTAATGGCGATGATACTGACGGACGACCATTTTTCACCAGAAAAGTACCAACATTTTCTTAGACAAATAAAACATGTACCAATACAGTGTGTGTATAAAGTCTGGAAACGGCTTAATAACATCACAATTTACTGGCCGATTTAAACCAAATTTGGAACAGTTGTGTAAGAGGATCTAACGCACCGAATGACGATATTGGCGTTGTTGCCAGCTTTTTAGTTTGTCTGGAATTCGAACGAATTTCATATTTTTAAATATAACACCCAGTATATTTTTACATTTTTAAATTCCACATAAAATTATAATTATTTTTTATTAAATGCATTATTAGTCTATACTTCATAGTTTCCGAGATATTGACTCTCGAAAAGTGACATTTTTGAACTTTGACAGCTTATAACTTTCTAACAGTACGTCTTAGAGCAAAACGGCTTACATGTCCCCATCTTCAATTTTTATTATCTTCCCAAAAAAATCAACTTCCAGTTAAACCGGAACAACTATATTTCCTGCTTTCGAGTTACATCCGGTTTAACCGGAAGTTGATTTTTTTGGGAAGATAATAAAAATTTAAGACAGGGACATGTAAGCCGTTTTGCTCTAAGACGTACTGTTAGAAAGTTATAAGCTGTCAAAGTTCAAAAATGTCACTTTTCGAGAGTCAATATCTCGGAAACTATGAAGTATAGACTAATAATGCATTTAATAAAAAATAATTATAATTTTATGTGGAATTTAAAAATGTAAAAATATACTGGGTGTTATATTTAAAAATATAAAATTCGTTTGAATTCCAGACAAACTAAAAAGCTGGCAACAACGCCAATATCATTCGGTGCGTTAGATCCTCTTACACAACTGTACCAAATTTGGTTTAATTCGGCCAGTAAATTGTGATGTTATTAAGCCGTTTCCAGACTTTATACACACACTGTATATAATTATCTAAGCAAAAATAACTTTTTGTAGTAGTAGTAGTTATTATCTCCTCCCTGGAATAATTTTGAAATTAGTGTTGATTATTATTTTTGAATGAAGTAAACTTGTTTTGTTTTCATTAAATTTCAAGCCATGATCATTTGCAACATTAGAAAGATCCTCAATTATTAATGAATTCCAATGAAGAAGATTATCATTTTTTATTTTGTTATATATTTGTTTATTATCAGCAAAGGCTAATAGAGTACAGTAGTAGGGAGGGCGGGGTACTGCAATACTTTATTGCCTTTTTGGCAACCGCCATCGACATTCTGAAAAACCTGAAATCCTATCCGAAGATGTACTGAAAAACATTTTTTTCAAGAAATTTTTTTAAATCTTTCTTATAAGAACTAGTCGTCAATGACCAGTGGTTGTTGACCAAAAAGGAATTGCCTACGTCATACACTTGAACTTTATATTATTAAAACAGTCGAGGTTCAAGTGTATGACGTAGGCAAGGCCTTTTTGGTCAACAACCACTGGTCATTCACGACTAGTTCTTATAAGAAACATTTTTAAAAAATTCCTGAAAAAAATGTTTTTCAGGACATCTTCGGATAGGATTTCAGGTTTTTCAGGATGTCGATGGCGGTTGCCGAAAAGGCACTAAAGTGTTGCAGTACCCCGCCGTCTTACCATATTTCAAGTATAAATAATAATCATAATATGTATAAATTATAAATAATACAGGACCCAGTGCGTATCCCTGAGGAACTCCTTTTAATAACTTCGATTAATTTGAAACATCATAAAGACATTCGTTTGAAAGTTTTGTTATTTAAGTTCTATTTGATAAATAATTTGCTAACCATTCACAAGTGTGTTTACTAAATCCTATAGTTAAGTAGGTAGGTAGTTAAGTTTTGCAAGTAGTAATTCATGATTTAGAGAATCAAAGGCCTTGGCCAAATCTAGAAAAACGATACTAGTAACAAAATTTCAATCCCAATCTTCTAAAATATTATCTTTGAATTTACATAATAATATCGAGTTTTTATTCGATTCTTGTATTCATTGCATTTCGTGCTAACAATCCCCCAGTACAAATAAATAAGTGCGCTTACCTTCATATTGTAAGAGAGCATGCAGAACGATTCCCAGAAGTAAATACCGGATCATTGCGTTGATCTCAGAAGCTCAGACAGAAAATGCTCTGCATAGAGGATAAAAGTTTGTTCTTTTTCATCACTCTAATGTGGTGATTGGCGGGTTTATTCTGAAAAAGAAAGTAATTTTAAGTATCTTTAGTTATTTTCATTGAATCCGGTAAAGTTTTTATCATATTTCCGACATCAAAAAATTTTGGATAGCGAAAGCGGTAGGAGTAGAATTAGCTCCAAGCAAGGAGACCAGGACTTTTAAGAGTCTACCATTGGCTGTACTCACTACATGCATTTACCATTTACTCGAAACCCTCTAAACTTATCGAATTTATTTCAAGATACATATATTTATTTATTTTGAAATAATAAAGTAACAATTGAACTTTTGACTTCTAGATTATTAACCATCGATCGATGATAAATATTTCAAAAATAATTGCAGTTGTTCGGCTGTCACTTACTGTGACACCAGTAAATTTAAATTAAACAGGTATGCATTTGGTATCACTGGCTAGCTAAAGGTTCAAACGTTGTTTGTCTTGTACCTGAAAATTATTAAATGTATGTTTATGGGTAATAATTTAAATTGTCAAAATATAAATGTTGTAATTGATAGTGAAAAATTGGAATTAGTAAACAGTTTTAAATATTTAGGGATAATTATTTATTCAAAATTAAAAATTTTTAATTATTTTGAAAGTATCATAATATCGAAGATTGCCAGAAAAGTAGGTTATTTTAAAAGAAACAGTAAGTTTGTTTTCTAAAAAAAAACTGTATTTAATACTATTATATCACATTTTCTTTATTGTTCTTCCATTTTATATTGTGCTAGTGAAGAAATATTTGACAAATTACAAATTTTACAAAATAAGGCAATGCGGATTATTTTAAATTGTTAGAAATATACAAAAATAAATTTTATGTTAAAAAATTTAGATTGGTTGAATGTCAGAAATTTAATTTTTTATTTGGTACCTATGTATCTTTATACATAAAATTAAAAATAATTTATTGCCCGATTGTTTAAAAAAAATTTGTTCTTTTAATCATGATCATCATAATTATAAAACAAGAACTAATCAAATTTTTTTTGTGGATAGAGTGTCTAAAACATTAGCCTAGAAGTCCATTTTTCATAAAGGTTTGATAGAATAGAACAATTTGGAAAATTCTATTAAATCACTAATATCATTAAAACTATTTAAAAAAACTTTAAAATTACATTTATTTAAAAAACAAAATGTTACGTAATAATTGATACAATTTGTAAAATGTTTAACTTTTCTGTCTGTTTTTGTTAAAAGAAGGTTCCGTTTTAAAATTAAAAATAAATCTATAAAAATGTTGTTTAAAAAATATTTAATTGTGGCTTTTTGCTAAATAAAACAACTACTACTACTTGGCGCCTACATACAAAAGAAATGGCTTATTATAATAATTTAATCAAAGATGAAGACAAATTGCAGGAAAATATTTTTACATGTCGCTGCGCTATAGTTAGCGAAAAATTCACCTTTTGTCTTTTGAAATCACCCTGTATAATAACAATTAACGATGCTACTACCATAATTATTAGAAAGCATCCATATTTTCTGAAAGTAAGTAAAATTAGTATACGCAAAGCGTGTTTAAATATTAATACGCCTAAGTGCACGCAAATGAAATATTTACCCATTGAAAATTACAAATTTTCGTGTAGCTAAAGGTGCTTTTTCTCTATTTATTTATGTCGCGACAGCTAAAAATATATAATTAACCTAAATTTAAAGGTTTTGAGATGTTTGCTTCCGCATAGTATTTTATGGGTGGTGAACCGCCCAACTCGCCATTTGAAATCCCATGCAAATTCTGCTAACCTCTAATATTGGCTGCCTATTAATTTTACATCAAATTTGTATCAAACAAAGTAACTAGAGGTTGTAGTACTTTCGGAGAGGTTCGAGCGCAGATAAATAAATTATTGATATCAAATGGAACCTAGGAATACGTTTTTTTATTGGAAAATACAGCCCCTTTTCCCAAGTACAGTTCTTTTCGGAGCCTAATTTTTATTTCCAATTAGCATTTAAAATGTATAAGTTTGTGCTCGAAATTTACTTTTGTTGAAAACAAAAATAAAATTATTTCGCTGTGAAAAGGGTTATAGGCTGAATAATTGAGTATTATTCGTATTAGTTAAAGCCAAAATACAAATGGAAAAAGGTTATTTTTACTTTGTTAAGGAATGGGAAAGTAAAGGCTAAAATAAACTAATTAGAAATAACGGTGAAGTATCTCCAAAGTTTTCGTTTATTAGAAACGCGTTATTAAAGCTTAGTTTATTTTTAGGTAAGTGAAAGTCTAGGGTATTGAAAACGTCACTTTCTAGGTTTAACTCTGGGATGACTGAGTTTTCAGGATTACCTTAAGTCTAAGTAGATGTAAACGAACAGACTGTGACAGAGAAAAAACATTTAAAAACCCTCACTAGGTAGTTTTGTAATTGTAAGGAATTTTTTAAAGTTCACATTTTGCTTTTAAAATGGAAATACTGTAATTAGCATAGAGTCTTTGGAAAATATTTTGTGAAAACCAAAGTGTTTAGAATTTATTTTTTCTTTGTAAATATGATGATATGATATCTATTATATGGCAAAGTTAAATCAAAATTTTACCCTAAAAGACTTTTTGGAATTAAAATTAAACCGCAAATAACATTATTGTTACAAACTCTTAAAAAAAATTGGGGACCTTTATTACAAAATGTTAAAAATAAATAAAATACCTTGGACAAGTACTAATACTGCAGGAAAATGCACTTTTTAAATTGTATATAAAAGTCTATCGTTCATTACAAAAACATTATTAGCAAACAGTTTTCTATTTTTCGAAAATGTCTTAAAGTTTATAAATTTTCGGCTTTGATTTTTCAAAATGTAAACAAACTCGCGATGTCTCCGGGAAAATTCGCGCCAAGCCAACCGCTCGTCTCGACGTCCGCAAACCATGTGCCTTAGGCGTCGCGACGCTAGGTCGTTGGCGTCGCGAAGTGCGGCCCACAAGAGTTCTAGTGGGGCTGGACGCTTACGGGCGCCTGCTTCTCTCGCTACCTGTGGGAATATTTTTTACATAATTTTTAGTAATGTTTAGGGAAGTTTTTAATTTTATTAAAATATAAATTGGAAAAGGAACAAGTTTTTGCTTTTAAAATGGTATTTGTTTAGATTGGTTTTGGTACGAAAAATGTCTGCTCAGATATATGAATTTTAATTTAAAGTACCTATTGTTAGATCACTTTTAATTGCTAAGAGTTATTTTTGATTCATTTTAAGGGCACCGGCTAAACGTTTTAACATACAGGGTGTCTAACGATGATCGCCCCCTTAGAATATTTTGGAAAGTAATGTGATTTGAATCCTGCAAATTTGAATAATGGTTTTCGTAAACTATCCCTCCAAGAAAATGACTGCAACTTCCGGTAATACCGCAATTCATCTCAAACTTTCCTATTCTAAATGGACCACCCTGTATGATATATTTTCTATTCCGGATGTGGAGTAAGATAATATTGTGCTTGATAAAGAATTGGAGGAAAAGAAACAATTTCAAATTTAAAAAACTTTAATTTTTAAACTGCGATGCTACATCGCTGATTCATACAATGGATAGGCGGGAACATCTGTCCACACATAGGATTTCCCAATAGGTACCTAACTAGATTAGTTTCAAACTTATTTACGGTTTATCGCAAAAATTTTAACATATTAGACAATGACGCGTATGTAGATACCTATTACTTTTTTTTTTTAAACCGTAAATAAGTTTAAAACTATTTTAGTTAGGTATAGGGACACTCTATGTCGTGGATAGATATAAAATCTTTTCGCCTGTCCATTGATTGAACTAGCAAAGTTGTATTTAAAAAAGGAAGGTTTTTTAAATTTTTTGATTCAGATCAAAAACTGTTACTTTTCCACTTCCCTGTATCTAAAATTGCATTTTCCGAAAATTAATATCGAGAAGAATATAAAGTTCCCAATTTTGCTCTATAAATATAAATAAATGAGGTACTGCAATAAGTGCAATAATAGTTAATAAACATATTTTGTTTCCTTATTCTGAGTTTTAAACAACTTTATGACAAAATTTCCATTTTATATATATTATCTAAAAATAAAAATGTATTATTTAACATTACTCACATATACCAAACAAGACAAAAAACAAATCTATGTTTATGTTATGATAATTTTAATTTACCACTTTTAAAAAATAATGCTTTATTTGTTGGCATCAAAATTTTAATATATTACCTACTAATTTGAAGACTATGAGTATTTTGGCATTTAAAAGAAAATTAAAATCATGGATTATGCAAAATTATATAAAGGTAAACCAACTTATATATAGGTAATAATAATACTAAATATTACAATTTTTTTATTATAATTTATCCCTTATTTATAAACTTTCCTTTTTTCCTTTTGGGGTTAAATATTTTTAAATTACTTACCTATATTTATGATGTGATTAAAATTAATAAACTAAATGGGTGTATATTTTTTCATTGCAAAATCGGACAGATTTGTTAATCTATGGTTTTGTAATGATGCTTTCATTGGATTTATTTTTTATTAAAAAAAAACAAAAAAACAATGTTATTGATTTTTAATGTTATTATAAAGAAACCTGCAAATAAATAAATAATAAATAAATAAATCAAGAAACTAATTTTTTTCATTCTATCCTTTTCACATCCGAAAAAAATCTAATAAAATATAAGTAGCGACATTTTAAGGCACCTCGTAGCCTTTATGTTTTTAGAAGTACACATTTTTTTCCAGTAAAGGGGAGTAAGTTCCCGCAAAACGGCCGACATTGATTTATAGTTAAGTTCTAATGCTAAATAAAAATAAGTGCAAAGCGATGTTCACGCCCATCACCCCCACTTTGCAATTAATCTTTTTTATTAGTAGTTCTTGTTTTTGGGAAACAAATTAATGGTAAAACTTCTGCTTTTGCTCTTTGCCGGGCTTTTAAAATTTTCGCCTTTTTTTGTATAGGTCAGTGACGGTTCGTGAGAAATAAATGTAGCAAATACCTATCGGCTTTTACTTATGCATTGTACCAAAGGCGTAGATAGTGGAAGTAATAGTAGTAGTAATAATTAAAGGAAGGTTCGAAACCTGGCAAGTAGACCAACGGCTATCCTTTTTGCCCAACTCCAGAGTCTTCCCCCAGCCACTCTAACTGCCTGCTTGGCCCTCGCCAAAAGGTCCCGACCTTTCTATGTAGGTAAGTATATCGCTCTAGGCCAGAACCGGCGATCTTAGCAGCTAATGCCTGAGTCTTCCCAGGGCCTCCTAGGTACTCAGGTGGTGTAGGGGAGTCTATTCCTACTACAGACATCCAGCGTAAATTGGGTCTTCTTCGAAGAATTATTATTTTGAAGGTGTAAGCAGTGACATAACAAAAACTGAGTGCCCCCCCCCCACCGCAAACTTTTTCAGGAGCCCTCTCTCTATAACGAATGGAAAATGATAATTCTAATTTTCATTACTATTAGGTTCAGGATTATAAATTTTTGAATTCGTTAATCGTGAAATAATTTAATTAGGCTTAAACCTTAACTTATGTAAGTACCTACTATTAAAACAGTCAACAATTCGAATTTATTTTATAATCCTAGGTAGACTGGTAGACAACATAGGTAGTTGTTAAGTTATTATACGTAATATATCAGAAAACGTAAAACAAAATCAAAATTGAAAACACCACTTATAATGTTTCTTACCATGTATGTAGTAACGGGGGTAGCAGTGATCGAGCCTCATATAGAATCCAAAAGACAGACATGAACACTCAACAAGTCTGCACATCATCGTCGAGAGTTTTTTATGCAAATCGTTTATAATTTCGTCGCTATTTAATGTTGTAACAAACTCGTGTTCGATACTGATTAAGGATAAATCCAGTTTACTATTTTAAGTTTACAAAAACAACACTGACACACGCTGATGCCACACTAACTGGTAAAGTTAGAAATAACATCACTGCTCTAAATACATCTGGAAAATTTGAAGAAGCACACTGATTTTTTATTAATAGATAATCCGCAAGTTCATACACTGTTTTTAGTTTTGAAATACCATGTCCAAGTCCCTTTCTAAGGCTTAAAATTTGACTAGGAAAGTCACTGGACAAGTCTTTATGGTATATCGTTTATAAATTCCGCGCTTCTTCTTAATCTTAACATAGTATAAAACAAAGTCGCTATCGCCCTTCTGTCCCTATATCCCTATATGTGCTTAAATCTTTAAAACTATGCAACGGATTTTGAAGCGGTTTTTTTTAATAGATAGAGTGATGCAAGAGGAAGGTTTTTATGTATAACTAGCGACCCGCCCCGGCTTCGCACGGGTGCAATTTCAGAAAGTGGCATGCCGGGTACTAATATATCGGGTTTGTTCGGGTTTGTATTTATACCAGCGGGTTGCAACGCATGCCGGGTACACGCTAGTTTAAGTATAATTCTTCTTCCCTTAACGAAGTTAAATTCTCAGGATACAAAAAAATAAAATTAATTATAAAATGAAATACCTATGAAAAGCAAAGCTGGCAGCAAGTTTTGAAGGGGGCCCCCAACCGCCCCCCCCCCCGCGGTACGGGGTCTATGGGAGTGTTTGTTACGCCACTGCTTGTAAGCCCTTTCAAAAAAAGCCAATACAATTTTTATGTAAAATTAATATGGGAGCCAACATTTTAACATAGCAAAATTTACCTGGGATTTCCCATGGCGGTGCACCAGTGCACCACTTTTACCTTAATTCTTAATTAACCTGTAAACCTTGTTAAACGAAAACTTAAACTGGATTTAAATTAAACTAAAATTTGAATCAATAACTCTCAATCTTTTTATTTTCTTAAGATAGTTCAACGATGAAACGAAACTATTTTTCCTAACTACGCCCACGTCTCGATATCCCAACAGAATGTTAAACAGTTGAAGGCGAATTTACTACCTTAAACTAATTGGAAGCAAAAGTTTTTGTTAGTTCGCTGTTTACTTTTTACAAAATAACAAGGTACACTGACTTACATTCGAAGTTTTGTTGGCTTGTTTTATTGAGTTGCAAGGGTGTTTAACCGAAGTTTTTGTAGGGAAAAAGAGTTGTCTACGTTTATATTTTATTTACTTTGGTTTATGAATGCCTTCAAGCCTTTAAAAAATACTATTTAGAATGCACTTGTTTGCGTCTTAAAAATTTCTTCGTCAATGCCATTGTATGTCAATAAATGTATCGTAAGATCAAAAAAAAAGTCCTGCATGTCTTAAATTCTGGCCCTTTTAAAATGTAAAGGAGAATGAACAACGAGTATACCGGGTGTTTCTCAAAAGACGTTCATCCTTATTACTTTTTTATATTTATAGATAGTAAAATGAAGTTTTCAGATTATGCATAAGAGATGAGTTTGCATTTATTGGCATAATTTTCAATTTGTTAGCACTTCCGGTTTGACCCGAAGTGACCTTGACTTTGATATTTTACATGGGACATCTTGTATATTTTTACTTCTTTGGGTTCAGCATAACATTATGAGTGAAATGACACATCACTTGTCATTTTTTGACGTGTAATAACATTTTTATGTTTATTTTTTATTTTTAATCTAGAGTGTTACAAATTAATTAAATCTGTTAATTTATAGGCAAGTGGTATATGAAAATTAAAATTATGTCATAATAATTGAGTTTCTAAGTTTCACAAGCGTATAAAAAATGAAATTTTGTTTTCTTGACGTTTACTACATTTTTCCAAATGGAACCATGGTGGTTCACTAGGATATTTAAAACGAGCATTTTTTCCAACAATTTGATATCATACATTCCTATGCTATTTTAAAATTGACACTGAAAAATTTGCCTTAAATCCCAATCGCAAATTTAAAATCTTGGGGTATGCATTATTGCCGCTCTCTCTTTTCTAAAGAAATATAAGGGCGGCTTTGAAAAACAATGGAATGATTTTGAAAAGCAATATGGCTTCAGTTTAAAGTTGTAATGTCATTAGTTTATAAAACATACAATCTTGCGGCTTCAAAAGAATTTTTCTGGTCACTCCAAAAGTGAGCATATCAATTTGTTCGTTTCTAGTAAAAGTAACCATTTTATCTGATTTATAATGTAAGTTTAATAAACGAATGACATTACAATTTTAATTTAAAACCATATTGGTTTTCAAAACCATTCCATTGTTTTCCAAAGCCGCCTTTATATTTCTTCAGAAAAGACAGGGCGGCAACAATGCATAACGCTTTTAAAGTTGCGATTGGGACTTAAGGCAAATTTTTTCGTGTCAATTTTAAAATAGCATAGGAGTGTATGGTATCAAATTGTTGGAAAAGAAATGCTCGTTCTAAATATCCTAGTGAACCACCATCGTTCCATTTGGAAAAATGGAGTAAACGTCAGGAAAACAAAATTTCATTTGTGAAACTTAGAAAGTCAATTATTATAACATAATTTTAATTTTCATATACTACTTGATTATAAATTAACAGATTTAATTAATTTGTAGCACTCTAGATTAAAAATAAAAAATAAACATAAAAATGTTATTAGTTATTACACGTCAAAAAATTACAAGTGAGGTGTCATTTTACTCAGAATGTTATGCTGAATCCCAATAAGTAAAAATATACAAGATGTCCCATATAAAATATCAAAGTCAGGATCACTGCCGGTCAAACCGGAAGTGCTATCAAATTGAAAATTATGCCAATAAATGCAGACTCATGTCTTATGCATAATCTCAAAATTTAATTTTAATATCTATAAATACAGAAAAGTTATAGGGGTGAACGTATTTTGAGAAATACCCTGTAGAGTAGTGTAGAGTAAGGTAGACACAGACATGTATCATAACAAGCCGACAAGACGTCAAATGTAAAGGTCCGCCAGGACAGGTTCCTCACTAATTCTTTGTAAAATATAAAACTTATTTTTTTTTATTTGCTTGATGTATACCGCTCAAATAAAGCTCAAAAAGAAATTATTGAAAAAGGCATCTTATAAGCTTCCCCATTTTTTATAAATAACAAATCCGAAGTTGAGAAATCGAAGAACTTACGAAAAAAACAAAAAGTTTACTTTGTTGACTTTTAAAAATATTAAAGAGTTTTTAAAGTGGTAATTGGTTTGGGGGAAAAGTTTTGGGAGTATTTTTTTTCGTCCGTAAATGACTTTTGCCTTGTTTACAGTTTTGGTTTTAAAAAAAGTTGACATCACTGTAAATGACGGTTGAGTTTTAAAAAACCTATTTAAGTATTATTTAATACTTTTCGCTAATGTTTAAACCCAGTAGCGGTCGCAGGAAGAGGTGAATAATCGATAAAATGTTCCCTTTTCTTGAAAATTTCTACCGTGGTGACATAGTCCATCAAAAAATAGCACTTTAAGATGGAATATCTCAAAATCTAAGCTTACCGATTCGTAATCTACATTCCAAAAATCATCATTCCTGAAAAATCGTCAATTTTGGCGTGGTTAGCGCGATTTTATAATTTTTTTGTAACACGTTAACCCGACGATAAGGCCCACTCAACACCTATCAAACCGCCCCACCCCCCTGAAAAAGGCTGCGACCGCCACTGTTAATCATGCATTGTTATGTGTATTTTGTTCTTTAAGGAAAGAAGTACCTACATAACAAAATGTAACATGTCCATAATCTAAAGAAACAAAAATAAACAGGGGGAGGTAGTCGACGAGAGGTAACATGTAACATATTTTTCAGTTTATCAAATTTTTGGTCAGGTCTAATTATTATTCTAATACAACAGGAATCAAATAAGTTTCGATATATATTTTTAGCAAAATACTCAATTTATCTCTTTTAAAAAAACTTAATTCGGCCGATCAATTAAATTATTTCTGTGTTTTTATTGGTTCAGTTCCATTAGCAGCACAGTATTGTTAAATAGCGAGCTACTTTTAATACAGCAATTTTGTTAAGAAATAAATTGCATGTACCTACTGTTTCCATTAATGTAATGTTTACTTTGTATTTAAGTATGTATTTCCAAACTTTGCATGTTACATAAAGCAATACAAGATTCTTATTTCGCACAACCCATCATTAGTATTGGACTTTATAATCTATGGACGAATTTTACGATCTCAGTAAACCATGTTAATAATCATGCAACGTTAAACGACAAGAACAATATCATACTAAAAGCTATTCAATTTTGAGAACTACAGTACTTATTTTTAGTAGTAAGTATATGCTTTATATTATCACTAACAAGCTCAGCATCAGGAGATTGAAGAATAAGTTTATCGAAGACAATATAAACATATTTATTATATTATTAAATTTTAAATAAACTTATTATTATGCGCAGCTAGCAAATATTATGATTAATGTCAAGTTTCATTTTAACAGTCGGAACTAATACAGTAGGTTTATAAAACCAGATTACACCCCCAATAGAACTTAATAATTACTATGAGTATTTAGAGCAATAATGGCTATAAACCATTCTATGGTAGCATTAACTCCTATTTCCTATTAGCTAAATTACCGTGATATTATCACAACACAACGGTCTAGCAATTTTCGTTGTCTTACAGTAGGAAACCGCGTCGCTGTCACATATAGTATTAAACCATGATACAAAAAAAGAAGAGATATGACATTGCGCATGTGGGCGGAGCCAAATCGACAGCCGCTTACGTCATGCGGTGATAATTTTTTGGCGGGCTTCGTATAACCTACGTTTGGTTTTATGTACTATTGTTATTATTTGTTATACAGAAAGAGGTTTTTAGTGTTTTTTTGGATTATTATTGTTGTTTGTTAGTGACAATTAGTTGTCAATATGCGTTGTGCAGTGGCGTTATGCATAAGTGACAATATGACAGCTTTCATTTGTTATAATTATCTGCAAAAGTATATACATATTTATACAAATCAATGTAAAATATTTCAAATTTTAGCTTAAAAAAATTGTTCTCTTCCTCGTAGGTGAGATAAAAAAGTTTAATTTGACGAAATTGGTTTAAAATAATAAACTATTATACTTATGTGTGCCTTATTTTTTAATAATTGTTAATGTACTGTAATGTATTACTATTATAATAATTACCAGTCCTAGTATATTTTTTTTGAATATCTGAATGAGTTTTTACATCCTTATACTTGGTCAAATTATAGTCAAATGCAGTGGCGAACTGGAGCGGGTGGCCGGGTGGCCATCGCCACCGGGGCCAGAAGACCTTTGGGGGCCAATTGGTTCAAACATATAAACAACAATTTTTGAAGTGAAAACTTCTTTAGGCAAGTTTAGCATTTTTTGTGGGCACTAAATTAAACTGAGCCGTCACGCGTCAGGCGTCAGACTCGGGTGTGCTACGCTCGAATTCAACTGCTATATTCAATCCGAACTGACCCTGACCCGAATGAACTTTATATGAAAGAGCATGCCGTCATCGGTCGCATTCAGTATCGACGTGGAAACAGTCAGTGTGCGTTGTCTAGACACTCGTGTATGTATCCACCGGGGCCAAATGATTCCAGTCCGCCCCTGGTCAAATGTTAACAATATAAATTTATAAACAGACATCTATAAAAATATTATCGTTACCTATTGCATAAAAAAAAACTTAATAAGCAAAATAATTGATTTTGGTCATTTAAGGCTCGAAACTGTTCTAAAAATATTTAAGACTGCACATTTGTACCTACCTATTTTTTTTTTCAAACAATTTATTGCTTAAGGTGGAAGGACCAAAAAATATACGGTTATTTTTTTATGATTTTGTAAAAGTAAATAAGTAATTGTAATCATTAAAAGATAAAATGTATGTCAGCATAAACAGAAAATTATTTTCATTGATACCAAATATATGCTAAATTTTAACATTTAACCCAAGAACATCATGAAATACGTTCTGATTTATGAACCTCTGTCCTTAAAGTACTTAAAATAATATGCACTTAAATCTTCCAAATCAAAAATTGCAAAATATGCAGTAAAATTTCTATTTTTAACGGCTAATCCTATGTAATTTTAAATCTCGTTAGCACCACATGACGTCATTGCGCGGACCGGACCGAATTGGGAATACGATCGATCATATCTCTCTTTCTTTGTATCATGGTATTAAACCATTGTATAAAGAGTATGTGAATTTTTATAAGGAATAGAAGGCTTTTTCTCAGTTTAACCTAATGAATCTGTTTTAATCATAGATATATACCGATAGATCAGCAAATAATCAATTCACAGAAGCACAAATACAGGCCTTCCAACCCTGTCCCCTCCCCTCCTGCCCCTCACCCTAGTTAAGCCACTGTTAATTTGGCTAATAATTCTATTTTTTTAAAGGATTTGTCGGAACATCAAAATTAGAATGTTACTAAGTGCCTCTCTTTGGACTATCCGAGCGAACTCTTAAAGAAGGGACCCGGATAGAGCCTTCTTATGAGAAATTCATGGCAACTCATTGAAATGGAAAGATTGAGCTAGATAACGGCGACCCTGTTACATATGCATTGTTGTAGGAAAAAACGTTTGTTTAGATAGAAAAAAAAATTGTATCCAATTGGCTTTTTTAGCAATGAAAATATTGTTATTTTATCGGTTCCGGAACAATGACGATCAACTAAGATCAAAGAAATTATACAGGACATTCCATCGTATATACGTACTTCTAATTGGAAAATGAAAATCCTAAAAAATATGGGATACAATATAAAAATCGTGTCGAATGGACTGTTCACCATTAGTTCTTATTACTTCCTGACAGATGGCCACTACAAAAACAATAATTCTGTAACTTTGACGATTTGCTGCTTAGACCGGGTTCCAGATACTTACGTTTAAATCGAACAAAAAAGTCAAATTATATTTTTTCTATGATACAAATATACAGTGTGACCAGTAAAGTCCGCATCATATGGAATTTTTTTTTATTAATAGCTTTTATTCGAAATTTAACTTTGGCGTCAAGTTCTGCTTCGATCGAGATGAGAATTAAGCAAATAAATAATAGTCACGTGATTCGCGTTAGGTATCTATCAAATTTTAATTTTTTCCAAAAAATAATTCAAAAGTTGGGTTATTTCTGAAAATATCGAAAAAAGTTATTAGGAAAAGTTTTTTTAAATGCAGTTTCTAGCCCACATACAAAAAACTTAGTTTTGACAATGCTTTATTTCAGATACATTTTCTTTAAAGTAGCGCCATATTAAATGTGTGTTTTTCTACAAAATCAAAATTTATTAAAATTAATTTTTATTAGAACAATTGAGTAACGTGTATTTCTTTCAGACACAAACTACGTTTTCAAAAATACTTATTTTATGAAGTTACCTTATACAGGGTCAAAAACAAATCAGCTTTGCATCACATGCGACCAAATTTTAGTAGCCCAATTTTGATTTTGTAGAAAAACTCACATTTAATATGGCGCTAATTTAAAGAAAATGTATCCAAAATAAAGCATTGTCAAAACTAAGAAGTTTTATGTAGGTTGCGTTGAGTATTATTTTGCAAAAGTGGTGCAATTTACAAAATATGGGTAAAAAATCAAAATTATAATAAAATAATAATAATATATTATGCAGCTGACATTTTGCATGTGGGCTAGAAACTGCATTTAAAAAAACTTTTTCTAGTAACTTTTTTCGATAATTTTAGAACTTACCCCACTTTTGAATTATTTTTTGGAAAAATTAAAATTTGACAGATAATGCGAATCACGTGACTACTATTTTTTGCTTAATTTTCATCTCGATCGAAGCAGAACTTGATGCCAAAATCAAATTTTAAATAAAGGAATTAATTAGCTAGCTTATGTGGATCTGACTGTTTGTTGGCACGGAAACTCAAAAACTACTTAACAGAAGCTACCTGGATGGAACGTAGCACAGCACCATCTAGTAATCCTGGCGGTCTACAATGTAACTAAAGATAAAACAGAGATAATAATGAATACCTGAAGCAAAAGTCACAAAATTTATTTATCATTAAAAAATATTTGAGAAAGTTTTTTTAGAAGTAAACAAACTGTTCCGAATCTTTGACGTCACTTAGTCTCTTAACTTCCCTGATCCAAAACCCCATTTTGGAGTGTCCAGACTTTCTGTACTTTCAAACATCCAAGATGGCCCTGATGATATCCTTTGGACAAAATCTTCCAGGAATTGTCGTGCAGATCTGTGCCGTTTTTAAGATTTCTCATCCGGTCTATGAAGCTTGAAGCGAAATTTTAACTAAATGACCCTTTTCTAGGGCAAGATGGCAACATGGAAATAAGTCAGCTGTTGAAGCAAATGACGCATTTCGTTCGGTTTACGGCCTTCTCAAGATGCAGATATGAATTTAAACTGAAGCCGGCGTAAGTGCCCATCGAGAGCACCTGTCACGCTGATGTCTGATTCGGCGAATGCGAATTATTGGATATTTTCTCCAAATATGCCTTTTAGATTACAATAAAATTTCATATTTTTCGTTATTATGTATCTTTAAGGACCTCTTAACGGAATATTACAGAAAATAACCATATAATTCGTCTAGGAAGAAAGAGGACCCCCCCCCCCCAACTGGGCAGTGCACAGTGTAGCTCAGAACAGACAACCTGTGTTACAAAAGCCAAACCTACCGATTTTTCGGTATTTGTATCTATATAAACATTCTAAACATCCCAAACATGCCAAACATACCAAAAATCACAAAGGAATGCGTCGTATAACGACAATTACTGATTTTAGGGGTAGTTACTTAAATTTATTTAAAATAAAATTACTGCCTACGCGTTTCAGCCAAATAGGCCATCATCAGGACTGCTGTAAGAAACGTGAAACAAGTTATACAATATAAGAAATAATACAAACTAAAACGTACAGCCAGTGCGGTCCAAAAACATAGGGACAAAGTAGGACGAACTTTGACCAAATAAAATAAATAACGTTAATAATAATTTAACATAATGCACAGGTGGTAAATTCAAAAAACCACTACTAAGACATTATTTATTTTAAAATAAACAGGTCGGTTTTTAACAAAAGAATAAAATAACATCTTAGATCTAGTAGACTACAGCATGACAAGAAATCACCTTTTGGAACTCATCTGAAAACATCAAACCACTCTTTCGAAATAGATGAAATCTTTAGAGTTTTACACGACCTAAACAGGGGACTAAAACTATCCCAATCCCGCTCTCCACAAAACCTCAATAAACAGAATAAGTATTTCATACCGTAATTAACGTTTTTAAAATTAAAAATAATTTTCATACGCATAAATGACATCTAAATCATCCTTTACTTTTAACGCTTTTCTCGGATATACATGCATTATTTTTTGTTTCGATGTTCGATACAAGGCTATGTACTTTTTTGCACTAACTATTTTATTTAAAAATAAATAATTTGTCAGTAGTGGTTGACCCTTATGATGACATAACGCTGTGTTTTGATTGTTTGCAGTATTTATTAAAACGTACCGCCTGTGTATGATGTTAAATTATTAATTTTGTTTATTTTATTTGACCAAAGTGCGTCCTACTTTATCCCTATTGTTTTTGGACCTCGCTGCCTGTAAGTTTTTAGTTTGTATTATTTCTTATATTGTATGACTTGTTTCATGTTTCGTACAGCAGTCCTGATGATGGCCTATTTGGACTAAACGCGTAGGCACTAATTTTATTTTAAATAAATTTAAGAAGGAAGATAGGGATTTCTTTCGCTACCCCTAAATTACAATGTCCCTTCTGGAGAGTAGTTACGACTTTGTGACAATTACGTAGGTGGAGTTTATGAATAGGTATGCAAAGTTTTTCGTAATAGAGATAAACTATATAAGTAGTAGTAGTAGTAGTAACAAGATTTATTTAGCAATGTGCTACAATTTAACAAGTTTTACAAAATATTTAAAATTATTTAACAATATCATCTATGAAGTATTAAAAAAAAATTTTATCAGTCACTATTCTGTTTTTTAAATAAATAATTTTTTATTGATTTTTTTTAATTTTTCAAAGAACGCTGTGATTTAATTGACTTATTCAAGTTGTTATATTCACTTAATCCTTTATGGAAAACCGATTTATATGTTAAATGTGTTGATATCCTACTTAGACAAAAATCGTTTTTATATCTGGTTGATTAGTTATGATTTTCAAAATTTTTGAGTTATTTTTTATTTAAAAAATAAAAGTACAGATTAAAAGAAATACTAAACTTTTAACATTTAACCACTGAAGTTTCTCTAACATTAAATTTATTTTCGTATATTTATCCGCATTTAAAATTATACGCATAGCTTTATTTTAGTCTATTGAAAACCCCATCATTTGCTGTGTATAAAATAGCTGAACAATATAAAAAATGAGGTAAAATTTTAGAGTTGTAAATTGTTTTTCGTGAAAATAAACTTAAATTTTGACTAATTCTTTTTAAATAATTAATTTTTTTTTTCCAATTTTAGATACAAAATTTTCAAAATGTAATTCAAATTTTAATTTAGAATCTAAAATTACTCCCAAATATATTTATTGGCCTCATTTCACAGCTTTTTTTTGTATTTTTGATTTGATGTTATAAAAGAACATTTTAGATCTTCAGCTATTTCTCCATATTTTAGGCATTTGCTAGCAGAAGTCAATATTATTTTAATATACATCGAGACCCTTATCAAGAGTTTTGCTCTACTTTCCAAAAATAAAAAGCTCTTCTATTATGCAATCGGAAGCAGATTTTTATTTTATCATACAAAAACAGCTCGAAACAAAAACGCTTTCAAACGCTGATAAAGATACTCCAGTTTTATAAAACACTTTCAACACACAATGAAAGTATGCTTTTGTTCTTGTCGCGTTGCAAATATCGACCAATCAGGAGCTGCGTTATCGGATGGCATAACAGGCGGTCGAAAATTGTTATTTAGTGTAGGTACTTGCGCGACAAATAATATTATTTTATCGGAAAAGTACCGAGGTAGGTCAAATTTAGGCTGTAAGCGTACGTCTCCCATTGGCGGCGGACATTTTTTTTGGTAGGGGGCATAAGCCCCTTTAAAAAATGCACTTTTCCATAACATAAACATCAATGTAAATTTGACCAAATTGGTGAATATCTAGCTTCACCTGTATGTTTGTCCGTAACCGACTTCTTTGAACCCGATTTTGACCCACTTCAAACGGTCAGATTTAATTTAAATTTTGTAGACTTATCAAGAACCGCTGACAATACAATAATCTATGCTCAAAAAATTCTCAAAATATTGCAATTCCCTTCAATGAAGTTAGAGTTTATCTTATGTTTAACGTTTATCAAGGATGATATCGGGTGAACACGTATCAATAACCCTATTAAAAAAATCTAAAATCGCTTAGTTCCAAAACGTTGTAAGTCCTAGCCTACGTTGCAAGTCAAAACGTTGTAAGTACAAAGAAAATCACAGGTCTTATCTGATGTAATGTCATAATAAAACACTATTATCCTATAGAAAAACATTGTAACTTTATTAATACACAAAGTGCTTTGTGGGAGTGTAAAGCATGCAGGCACTTACAACTTAAATAACATAAAAAGTCAATTTGAAGCAAACTGGCACTTACAACGTTTTGGAAAGGCACGCCTCTATTATATTCTGTCTATATTAAGAATTTCAATAATTATTTTAAACTATATTTATTTTCCGCTTTTTAGTTTAATTAATTTATCAAAGCGCGTTTTTTAGTTTTTTAAACTATATTTTTTACTATATCTAGACGAATTATTACTACCAAGAATAACGTAAAGGAATATAAATTTAAAGTAAAATGAACAATTTAATTTCTTTCTTATCTGCTGTCGCTTTTCGTCGTTTTCTTGTCAAGACGAGCCCGACATAAAATTATACTTTTAAATTTGAGCGGCTGTAAAACTTGTAAAAGTTTATAGTTTATTGCAAATGAAACAAACCTACCTGGAATTTACAAAAAATCTTAGAGACCGTATAGGATTAATAATTCAGTTCAGCGCTAAATCCTAAAATTACAGGAATTACAGGACGTTTATTACAGTTATCAATTTTTTTACCTTTTAAAAATTGCAACTAAATATTCATTTTGATACTATCGCAGAATATTATATTAAATCTTTTATTTGCCGATGACTTCAAATTGTTTTCTTCAGCTCTTCCCAAGGTAATGAATTATTGCAATTGGATTCGATCAACCTCATGAACTGGTGTAAATTGAATGGAATGGAACTTAATGCTTCAAAATGTCACTTGATCCTGTTCTCTAGGTGTCGCTCTCCACCTACACATACCAATATGTTATTGGGCAGGATGCACTGAAACTTGTGGATAGTGTGGTTGATTTGAAGGTAGTATTGGATCGCTCTCTTGGTTTCGTGCCACATATTACAAATATTAAGAGGAAGGCACTAAAAATGTTAGGATTTATAAAGAGATCTTCGAGAGATTTTATGAGTCCACAATCCTTAAAGTTTCTGTACTATCTTTTGGTGAGGCCCAATCTGGAGTATGCATCCTCAGTATGGAGTCCATTTTATGCAACACATGTGAATAGTTGGGAAACTGGCAGCACAAGTTTCTAAGATATTCAACATTTAGAGTCCCAGATGATTATGCAATGTCTTATCCTGAACTTGAGTCTGTTTTGGGGCTGGTTTCACTTGAGGTTCGCCGTAAGAAGCATGATTTGAAATTGTTATACAATATCTTAAACCATGTTTACCATTGTCCGGATCTGTTGGTGATGATTCCACTTTTTGTTCCACCCAGAACCACATGTTCTAATTTTACTTTCTATCAGCCATTTAATCGCACAAATTATGCTTCAAACTCTTTTCTGCAGAGGTCTATCAGGTTGGCTAACTATTATTCTAACGATTTTTTTTATTTTCATCTGCTTCAAGTTTTTATATGAACCTGCGTCTGGTTACCTGATATTAGGTTGCTCCCTGCTGATTTTTTTTTAGTTTGTATTTACGCTTTCTACACTCTGATATTTTGTTATTGGTGTTAATACTATTATGTTAAAATATGCATTATTTGAAAATTATTGTAATTTTAAAAAATGGGCTAAGATCGTGAATAAATAAATAAATACTTAGATAAATCATATCGAACGAGCAACTTTTTAGTTGCGCACGGCAATTAAAAAATTAGAACGTGATCTATTTTACCAAACCAGACAAGTCTCAACCTATGAGCGCGCACTAGTAGGTAATAAGTAAATAAAGAATGTTGGATGTGGAATTAATAGGTACTTTCCATTTGCTTCTTTTGAACAGCTAAGTATTAGCTAAGTTGTTAAGGGAATGCTTCACGAACAACTTCGTATAGTTAGTATGGGAAATAGAGAGGGGCATACTTAACCGCGACAAGGGGCAGGAAAAAGCTTTGTTGTGCTTTGCTTTGCTTTGCTTTAAAAGTAACGTAATAGGAACTCAGCTATTTATATTCGAAATTGAGAAGCGTTTTGCACTATATGATTTAATAATAAAAGAATATTCAGACCGAAATTTAAAGCAACTAATCTAGTGGAACGTGCGCGGTGTTCAAACATATTGGTGACTTTTTAATTGAGCAATTTTTACCTCGAACAATAATAAAATGTCTAGTGCGCGGCTAGCCTAAGATGTACAACGAGTGCGGTCTGCGCCCTTGGTCATCCATTGTCTTTTAAACCCGCCTGCCCAATGCAGCCCAATAGCGGGGTAGCATTTCTCAATCACGCGCGAGACACACTTTGTACATCTTTACTTCAAATTATGAATAAAAAAAAAAACATAAAATGAAATGACGTCATTAGCTAAAGAAAAATACATTGTTTTCTTTAGTCTCTTAAGCGAAAAAATCACCTATACTACAAGGTTCTAAATCTATAAGTAGTTTTTTTTATTTCTCTTTTGTATAATTTTTAGAATCTACTTTTTTAATTTTATAATTTTAAACACATATAGATGATGATAATGTGGGGATCTTTCTGTAAGTGTCAGTCGATGTATTGGGTAGTTAACATCCATTGTTCTTGTGGGGGTAAAAATGTGTTTCTTTCAAATTAAAAAGGTCCTGATTTTTAAAGAAAAACATTAAACATTCATATATATCCGGTAAGCTGTCATCAGACACTTATTTTTAAAAACGCCCCCACAACTTTTCTTATAATCCATTTTACCCATAATTCTTATTCCCGCTTTTGAGCCACAAAAATGTCTTATGTCGTGTTGTGTCTTCCCTAAAATATAATTCCATATTTTAGTAGCGATTTAAATTAGCATAACACATTATCCTATTATTTGTTCCCTTATTCATATATTTACCAACGACCCTAATCAGTGGCGTAGCTAGGATATTGTCTTGGGGGGGGCATATAGTTGCAAAGAGACGTAAAGCCCGCCGCAGGCGAAAGCGCCGCAGGCGAAAATTTTTTTGGACCACGCCCAAATTTTGCTAAATTTTTCTATTATCTATAATTGTTACGTAATCGCCTAAGTACAATCCGCAACTGAAATAATCTAGAAGTCCTACAAACAAACCACAACCAAACGTAATTACCTAGGTTTTCCTACGATGTTTATATCTTACTTTGTCTTATTTACGTAAATAAAAGAGAGAAAAGGAAATTTACACCACCAGACACCAGATCCGCGAATGTCACATAAAACAAGACGGTCAAGACGACAGGGATATGAAGACCAAAACAGACGCGTTGTTTCTCAAAGTAAGCCTACCTACGTTAAATTTAAAAGGGCAAAAAAATTAAATTTAAATATTGTTTTTGAAATATTGTTGATAATTACTTTTTTTCATGGCTCTTGGGGGGGGCAAATGCCCCGATGCCCCCCCCCTAGCTACGCCGGTGACCCTAATTCCATAACAAACGGAGTTTAGTATTTCTGTTAAATTGTTCTAAATGGACTGACCAGTCAAAAGAATTTATTGCTATTTATTTACACTCGCACACATTTGTTTACGGTATCTTATCTATGGAATAAATTTAGTATAGACTGGAATAACTTTTTCTAAAACTCTAAACTACCTCCCCCTAGGTAACGCCACTGCCAAAGATCCTGAATAAATGCAGAAACAGATTTTTCACCGTTAATTTCGTAATGATTGCTCCTGGTACAACTCACTCCACATAAATGTAAATTTGACTCGGTATTTTCCTATTTTCGACAATATTGTATAGTTGTATAATTTTTAAGTCCCCATTATTAATATTTGATTTTCTCCTTAATGACTTTTTCAAAGTTTCCGAACGTTTTCCTGCTACTTAATTTTTAGAGCTTGTAATAAAGCGCTAATTGAGAAGAATTTATTAGTACAAGATGTTCATTTAAATTATAATTCTTGTTAGCACGAATAATGCTTTATTATGTTATAACACGAAGTCAGTGGCGACGAGAGCATACTGTGCCCACCCACGGTGTGACCTTTAAGGGGATGATAGCCAATACCATTGAATATCAAACTATAAGAATGACGGATGTCCGAGAAAAGTTGACAACCCAGTTTTAGACGTATTGGAGGTGGTTTGGCCGCCATTGTGGAGTTGATCGTAACTCTAACCTTAAATCTGTCGTTATAATGCAGCGCCTCGGCAACAGATGTCTCAAATTCACTGATGTGATGTCGCGGTGTTGCCGCATATCGTATTTTATTGGAATTTTTAATGATTTAAGCATTTTTAACAGACAATAAAATATGAGGTTCTCAATAATTCCAGCCGAATGTATGTTTTTCATAATAATATGTACGCTGATTACTCCGGAGTAATTGGACCGATTTTCACAATGATTTTACCGTTGCATTAGGTGTTAAATGTTAAACAAATAAAAGTAGATAAAAAGCGACAGCAAGTATAACTAAAATAGGTTTTATTTCGTCGAAAAATAGCAAAATACGTAATATACTAATACAAACAAACTGGATGTTCCTTAAGTAAGAAAGTAAATCCTTCTTATTTTAACCATTTTGAAAAGTAGTAGTATTTGCAAATAAAAACCAAGTTATACAAACCGCACATCATTCATATTTTACCCAACAAATACGTTGTAGCCTAGGTATGTATTGAATAGTGAGAGTCGTCATTTAATTTTGTTAGAAATAGAATACATGGCAGTCAATATGTTTTCATGTAATTAACGTTGGGACGTCAAAAGGTTGAAAATATTATATGCTACACAGCAATTAAAAATAGGGACATTTTTAAGTCTAGACTATACTATAGGTAGGAAAATAAATGTAAGCTACTTAAATCTAGGATAGGTGTAGGTTCTTATGTGAAATCAAGTTTTACGATAATCTATAAAAAAAAATTAAAAACTCATGCAGCAAGTCAAACAGACAGGCGGCAACAATGTTTTAATTTAGCAGTGAAAAGGCTTGTCGTTAGTGGCTGCATCAACACACTTTATTTTTGATGACTCATTGGTGCCATCTATGAATTTAACGTAGCAGATTTAGGAAATTTGCTTATATGGCCTTCTTATAGTTTGATATTCAATGCCAATACCCACTTGTACAGAGACATTTCTACGTTTTTAGGAAGAAAATTTTACTAGTGCTCCTCGTAATTCTCCGGGCATATATATTTTTTTTCTTATACAATTTCAATAGGGAATCGGCAATTTAAAACGGATTTGTAGCCGCAGTGCACACATTTTTTAGGATGCAGAGCTGCACAAAACCATGACATTCTGTTCAGATTAATAATTTTAACGATACGCCGTGGGACAATACAACTGCCTGTCAGCTGACATAGCGACAACGTAGAGAGGTCTTTTATAAACAGAGTTTGAATGTGAATGAGCTACATGCTATACGTTCTTAAGGTAATTTGCAATTTTCTTCTATTATCTGGAAAATCAAACTAAAAAAGATATATCATATTGAAAATTATACTTACATATTATTCGGAAAACTAATTTTAGTGGTCGAAAGTTTTTGCAAACGAGCATCACAATAGCAACGAAACAGCTGCTTTTCTGCTGCATTGTACCTATGGACTGTATAGGACATATTATAGTGTGGTTATTTTAGAACATTTCAGTATGAAGCATCTAAGCTAAATATTCTTCAACCACAAAAATTTACATATTTTCTAGTTAGGTATTTAGGACTAAAGACTTTTTCTGCCAGCAACCGAAAAGTATTTTCTAGGAGCTAGCTGCTAGCCACTTACGTATAGTAGCAGATAGGAATAGGATACATAGAGTACATAATACATGCTTACGCCCTATTTTTGGACTTTGAATATTTGATCATATTTCTCATACGTTTAAAAATCTCAAGTGGCTAGTAGTGACCAACCGTAGACTTTACATCTGGGGAATTTTTTTGGTTAAAACTCTAAATAATCCGGCTCTGCATCTTTCACATCAGTCACCTACAACTCTATATAACTCCTTACCTAATGAAATGGTTTTCTATGACAGTAACCAAATTAAATTGTAATATAAAAAATATCTACTCAATTTTCAAAATGAACAACTTCGTTAATTATTTTTGTTAAAATGTAGCGTATTTTTCCACCATTTTTTAATTCTCCTTTCTATAATATTTATACAATCATAATTTTTTATATATTTTTTTTTATTACATATCGCGCTACACCGCGATATGTTATACGGCGCTTCGGTGAAAATAATGTGCGTTTGTTGTCGTCGTCGCCGCCGCCGCCGCCGTCAGTTTCGACATTTTCACATTTGCGATTTTTTTTCTCGGAAACGGTTAATGTGGGACGATTGAAACTTTTTGGGTTTACAGAGGAATAGTAGGGGTACGTTGTGTAAAAATTTCGAATATACAGGGTGTGCCGGAAAAAAGATATTAATTTTTAAAGTCGAGAAATATCGGGATCTCGTTGGCATTCGATACAGGCCACAAAAATTAGTTTTTTCGATTTAAACTTTTTCGACGCGTAGACGACCGTGGGCTACAGAACCCTATTGTTTGTGAGCGCGATCGAAAGTTTGGAAGTAATTTTTTTGATTTTTTCAAAGTCAAAATTTGGTCGAAAATGGTACCTCTTGGATCGCTAATAAGTCGAATTGGGTGCATCCAATCGACATTCGGTTTGGATAATCGGTTAGGCCATCTCAAAATCTACCTTTTTCCAATATATCGTTCTATACCTAACTGGAATGGAAATTGCCGAAAATTGTAAGAAAGTGGAAATCATAAAGTTAGGCCTGATTTTTTCACGGTTTTTATTTTTTTTCGTACTGAAAACGACTTTTGATCGAAACGTTGTAAACTTTAGCGGATAGAGCTCGTCAAATTGTATTTAAGAGATATTTTTCCTTTCTTTATCTTTAATATGGAAAAAACGGCAGCTTTTTTTTTACTATATCGACTGTAGCTTATTCAATTTTTAACAAAACCGTTTTATTTTTTTCGCAAAAAATGCGCTGATTACTTCGCAACACCTCTATATATTCAAAATCATTAAAATATATTCGCAAAATTGAGAAAAGTCGCTTTTTTGGGTGCGAAAACAGGCAATCTTTACAAATTCTAACACCATTCACTTTTGACTTAGAGTGCCTTGATATTGATGTTTCTAAATTAATTATTAATTCTAAAAATCCGGCTGTCAAAAATGGCGAAAAATGGGTGTTTTCAGCGTGACTTGCTAGAATAATAAGAACATTTCCAGATTTTAAATTGGGTGGAATATCTACCTTGAACCTTCTTCTAATTTTACTGACCAAAATATTTGCCCAAAATGTTTCAGAAATGGTTGTAATCTCGATTTTAAAGATGGCGTTTCGACATTGATAATCCGTCGCCACGTGGTAGAAAGTTATTCGACACTTCGATATTCGCGAATTTTTTTTTCGGAAACGGTTAGAGCAAAACGATTCAAACTTTCTGGACGTAGAGAGGAATAGTCGGGGCACGTTCTGGGAACAATTTCAAATATACAGGGTGTACCGGAAAAAAGTTATTAAAGTCAAAGTTAAAAAATATGTTTTTTTTCGTTGTAGGGCGATACAGGCGGCAAAAATCATTTTAATCGATTTAAACTTTTTCGACGTGTAGACGACGCTGGGCTATAAAACACTGTTGATTGCGAACGCGATCAAAAGTTGGGAAGTAATTTTTTTGATTTTTTTAAAATCAATGTAGGGTCATATTGGATCGTTAATAAATCGAATTGGGTGCGTCCGATATACTTTTGGTTTGGATATTCGTTTAGGTCATCTCAAATACTACTTTTTTCAAATATATTGTTCTATACCTAAACAGCATAGAAATGGTAGCAAATTATAAAAAATAAGAATTACTATTTAAGTATATATAATTTGACAGCTGTCGTATAGAACTTTGTTATTTTGGTACTGAAAATTTTTTTAATTTAGTTTTATTACAGCTTTAACCCTCGCTACGAAAAAAGTTAAAATAAATTGACACTTACCTGTCAAAATCTGACAGGTATCGTATAAAACTTTGTTATTTAGGTACTGAATTTTTTTTTAAATTTGGGATTCTTACAGCTATAACCGTCGCTACGAAAAAGCTAAAAAAAAATTGACACTTACCTGTCAAAATCTGACAGCTGTCGTATAGAACTTTGTTATTTAGGTACTGAATTTTTTTTTAAATTTTGAATTCTTACAGCTATAATCCTAGATACAAGAAAAGCTTAAAAAAAAACTTGCAATTTACCTGTCAAAATGACAGCTGTCGTATATAACTTTGTTATTTAGGAACTGAAAAATTTTTCATTTAGGATTCTTACAGCTATAAATCTCGCTACGAAAAATCTAAAAAAAAAATTTTAACTTACCTGTCAAAATTTGACAGCTGTCGTATAGAACTTTGTTATTTAACTACCGAATTTTTTTTTAATTTTGGATTCTTACAGCTTTAATCCTAGATACAAGAAAAGCTTAAAAAAAATTGACATTTACCTGTCAAAATGACAGCTGTCGTATAGAAGTTTGTTATTTAGGATCTGAAAAATTTTTCACTTTAGGATTTTTACAGCGATAACCCTCGCTACGAAAAGGATAAAAAAAAACTGACTCCTACCTGTCAAAATTTGACAGCTATCGTATAAAACATTCTTATTTAGGTACCTGAAAATTTTTTAATTTCGAATTCTTACACCTATAACTCTCGCTACGAAAAAGCTAAAAAAAATGACACTTACCTGTCAAAGTGACAGCTCTCGTATAATTAAACTAACGAACTAGAACAGTGCCGTGCCCGAAGGGCTCGGCACAATAATATTTCTACAAATTTATTAGCTGATAACTGATAGCTTCCATGTAAGAATAATTTTTTGCTTACGTTTTAATCGATTCAATACTTACATATTTTTATAGAGCAAATATGGAAAGTATATCCCACATTGCACAAAGGTGTGCGAGTTTAAAGAGCACCTATACGGCGCCGTCTCAGAAAACTACCTATCTATACGAGAAAACGGAAATTTTGCACCATTGTGTAGTTTTGGTCAGTTGTTATAATGACAATTTGGCGATATGTTTTCCCTTCACGTTCCGCAGGAAGGTGAGGCAAAAAAAGCAATAGTAAATAGAAAAAAAGAAAAGAAAAGTATTTTTTTATTGTAAATTTTTGTAAATCTTTTTAGTACTAATATTAGATGCACTCTCGGCTGACGATTAGCGATATGTACCCAGTCTAGTATTATATACGGCGGCTACATTTAAAATAAGTTGTCGTCGTCAGTTTCGACATTTTCACATTTGCGATTTCTTTTCTCGGAAACGGTAAGAGTGGGACGATTGAAACTTTTTCAGTTTAGAGAGGAATAGTGGGGGTACAATGTGTAAAAATTTTGAATATACGGAATTACGGGAAAAAAGTTATTAATTTTTAAAGTTGATAATTATCGGAGTCTCGTTGTCATTCGGTACAGGCCACAAAAATTAGTTTTTTCGATTTAAACTTTTTCGACGCGTAGACGACCGTAGGCTACAGATCCCTATTGTTTGTAAGCGCGATCGAAAGTTTGGAAATATTTTTTTAAATTTTTTTAAAGTTAAATATGGGACTAAACAGGTACCTATTGAATCGTTAATAAGTCGAATTGGGTCCATCCGATCGACATTCGGTTTGGATAATCCTTTAGGCAATTATTAAAGGTTGCTAACAAATGGTTTTGTAAAAAGTATGAAATAAAATAAACGAATTGGAACAGTGCCGTGCCGGAAGGGCTCGGCAAAATAATCTTTTAAACTAATTTATCAGCTATCAATGTAAGAATAGTTTCTTTACTTATGTTTAAATCGATTGAATACATATTTTTATAGAACAAACTTGGAAAGTATATTCCACATTAATACGTTTGCTGTGCAATTTTAAAAAAAGCCGGTGCTGATGGGTTCAATGTTAATATCAATATCATAATATTAAATATCATATATTTTCGTAACGAAAAGTCGTAGCGAATCGAGCGAGACGGAATTGGAAACGGGACATCGAGTACTATACGATGCCGTCTTCAAAAACTACCTATCTATACAAGAAAACGGAAATTTTGCACCCGTTATTTTTATTTTTTAGTTTTTGTCAGTTGTTATAATGACAATTTGGCGATAGCAAAAAAAGCAACAATGTATATAACTAATAAGTAGCATCTTTATGAGATCTTTACTTTAAGTTCTTAGAAATTTTTTGTAGGTCTTATAGTTTTTGAGATATGGAATTAAAAGTGGTTTTCATGTATTTGCCAATATCTCGAAACTGATAGAACTTAGATAGAAACTATTTAAATAAAAAAGTTGCATTTTTCTATTGTCCAGATAAAACGTTATAATAACTTTTGTTCCAAAGGCCGTAATAAGGGACGTATTGAGGAAATTGTGAAAACCGACAAAAAAATCCGAGTTTTCTGGATTTTTTTTTTTAAATTCATAGAATTGTTATTTATCATATTTTCTTCGCTATTTTCGGGTTTTACGTTATTTTTCATGGAAATGTACCGAAAAATTGACTTATTTGCAAATTTTAAATTTTGGCATTTTTTCCATGTATGCTCAGGAAAATGCTATGAAATCCATAAAAGACCATTTTCCTCGGAAATTGAAAGAGATACGGCAACAATGTATATAACTAATAAGTAGCATCCTTAACAGATCTTTACTTTAAGTTCTAAGAAATTTTTTGTACGTCTTATAGTTTTTGAGATATGGAATTAAAAGTGGTTTTCATGTATTTGCCAATATCTCGAAACTGATAGAACTTAGATAGAAACTCTTCAAATAAAAAAGTTGCCTTTTTCTATTGTCCAGATAAAACGTTATATTAACTTTTGTTCCAAAGGCCGTAATAAGGGACGTATTGAGGAAATTTTGAAAACCGACAAAAAAATCCGAGTTTTCTGGACATTTTTTTAAAAATTCATAGAATTGTTAATTATCATATTTTCTTCGCTATTTTCGGGTTTTACGTTATTTTTGATGGAAATGTACCGAAAAATTGACTTATTTGCGAATTTTAAATTTTGGCATTTTTTCCATGTATATGCTTAGGAAAATGCTATGAAATCCATAAAAGACCATTTTACTCGGAAACTAAAAGAGATACGGCAACAATGTATATAACTAATAAGTAGCATCCTTAAGAGATCTTTACTTTAAGTTCTTAGAATTTTTTTGTAGGTCTTATAGTTTTTGAGATATGGAATTAAAAGTGGTTTTCATATATTAGCCAATATCTCGAAACTGATAAAGCTTAGATAGAACCTCTTCAAATAAAAAAGTTGCCTTTTTCTATGGTCCAGATAAAAGGTTATATTGCTTTCTATTCTAAAAGCGATAATAAGGGACGTATTGGCTCGGCACAATAATATTTCTACAAATTTATTAGCTGATAATTGATAGCTTCCATGTAAGAATAATTTTTTGCTTATGTTTTAATCGATTGAATACTTACATATTTTTATAGAGCAAATATGGAAAGTATATCCCACATTGCACAAAGGTGTGCGAGTTTAAAGAGCACCTATACGGCGCCGTCTCAGAAAACTACCTATCTATACGAGAAAACGGAAATTTTGTACCAGTGTGTAGTTTTGGTCAGTTGTTATAATGACAATTTGGCGATATGTTTTCCCTTCACATTCCGCAGGAAGGTGAGGCAAAAAAAGCAATAGTAAATAGAAAAAAAGAAAAGAAAAGTATTTTTTTATTGTAAATTTTTGTAAATCTTTTTAGTACTAATATTAGATGCACTCTCGGCTGACGATTAGCGATATGTACCCAGTCTAGTTATTATTATTTTAGCAAGCAGTGTGGGGTTCAGTAGAGTAGCCTTTGTGGCTAGACTGCGCCCCGCTTTTGCTTGTCTACCTATTTTTATTAGTATTTCTATTATTAGTATTACATTTGTCGTGTATTGTATGTAACAAGTCACTTGTAAAAATTGCCTTATTTTTTATTTTTTAACGGAACTATAATATGCATATAAAATAGACTAGACCAAGACGGGATTTTAATTTTCTGCAAAAATGCACATTTTTTATTATCTCTAAAGAGTCCACAGTCAGAATAGAGATGAAAGCGTGATTTCAACAAAAGGTCGACAAAGGGTAGCTTGGGTAGGTGGCCTGTTATTAAAAATACAACAAAACTAATGGTTCAGTTCCTTGCAGTAAAATTAGGTCTCCTATATTTTTAATAATCTCGAAAGTATACAAAGAAACTTTTTAAAACATTTTTATTACAATGTACGTTTTGTTGGAATATATTTTTCTGATATTTAGTATTGTATTTATGCTTGATGGTTAGTAAGCACGGTGAAAAAAAAATATTGTGGTAAGAGAAAAAATTTACTTATTAATACAAGTTAAAACACTTTCACCGCAGTTAATTAATACAATTCCTACTAAGTACAAATCTAGCCATTAAAAATGCTTTTTCATTATTCCATCAGGAACTAATGCATTAAAAAAACTCACATGGGCCAAGATCGGAAATATACGGAGGAAAATCTAATATATCATTTTATTCTAAGGGTAAGACTATTTCCACCAGGAGGTAGTCACCCTCACACCCTAGTCAGGCTTTATAACTTTTTTATTTTTACTCCGATTTAAGTTATTTTCTAGAGAGCTATAGATACATTTATTAGATTTAACTTGCCTATGAAAATTTTAAGAGAAATTTGTTTTTTGATATTATACAAGGATAATCGAAAAGTTTTTTTTTTGCCTAGTGTCAAAACATCCTGTGGAATAATTAAACAGCAAAATTACATCAAAATATCAGTTATTATTAGGCCGCAAGTATTCTTTGCATTTTGATTTTTGGTTCATGTCAATACGTGCATTTGTTCTCACCCAAATGCAAAATGATCTTGATGATGTCAATAAGTGTCAATAGTTCAGGAAATGCAAAACTAAAGCTATTGATGACCGATTTCTTGTACTTAAAACTCTTCGGAATCGTCGTTTGACGTCAGTACAGACGAAAAACCAACTTCGAGAGGTTCGAATTAAAAATGTCAGTTCGTCGAAGATTACACGAAGGTAATTTACACTCACGCGGACCAGCAACTGGACCTAAATTACTACCGCGTCATAAGAGTCAAAAGAGGAGGATAATTATCCAGGATGATATTCTCGGGCTAATTGATGGCATGAACCAACATGTACAGGCAGTAGTAAGGGCTAGAGGAGGCAATAGAAATAATAAGTGAAAAAGTTGTTGTTGGTAACTGTTAAGTTTGTTTTGCGAAAATATTATTTTTAAAATCTTAGATATTACGCACCTTTTTCCTTAAATTAATTTGTTTATTAAATCTTGATTATTACAATGAATGTGTTTTCATGTATTTTAATAGTCTATTTTATTTTGAATGCAATGGCAATGAGAAAATTATGGAAAAATTTAAATTATTGACATCATCAAGATCATTTTGCATTTGGGTGGAAACAAATGCACGTATTGACATGAACCACCATTGCGGCCCAATGAGAACTGATAAATTGATGTAATTTTGCTTCTTAATTATTCCATAGGGTGTTTTGACACTAAGCAAAAAAAAAACAACTTTTTGTTATCCTTGTATAATATGTCAATAAACCAATTTCTTTTAAACTTTGTATAAGCATATTAAAACTAATAAATGCATCTATAGCTATTTAAAAAATCACTTAAATTGGAGTAAAAATAAAAAAGTTAATCCAAATTTTATGATGCCCGTTTTTTTTTTGCACGGGACGGGAGTGTAAAATGACAAGTAGGTACCGATATTCCACTATTTATTAAAATAAACTTTCTTTCGTGATGGCCATAACTGCAGCCTATAATCACTTTTACTAGTAAGTACATATTTGATGGATTTATATTATATATCATATTAATTTCAAAGTTTTGGCTTAAAATAAGGTGGCTTCCCTTGTCCTTGTTCTGCGTTTTTATCGATATAACTCTATGGATATTTCGCGTTACCGATACATTTCCTTCTGAAATAACTCTTATTTACTAAAAAAAAAAAGATGCAGAAGACGTAGACTCGGTCTTCACCATAAACTAACTACGGTAAGACATTTTTACAACATTTTTCCCAAATAAAAACGTCTCCCCGTGTATGAATGACTACTTCGTCGCATAAAACAAATTTTCTAAGAAAGCGGCGCGAAAAATTGGTCCTTCAGGACGTTCGGATAATTTACTACATAATTTTTTATGCATGCAATAACCATAAAAGACATTTTGAGGTAGCGGCTCAATTTTTTCCTGGCCTCTTTGAGATTATAGAGCCTATTTTTGTGGTAAATATTAGCTGTGTTATCGTATGCATTTAAAATGATGGCTTTATTCATATCGCTTATCATACAGGGTGGGGGCGCAATAATAAAGGCTTGTAGTTTAGGCGTATGTTCATTAAAAAGCTTATTCTATGTATATAGTTAAGGAGCTAGCGTGCAAAAAACGCCATAGTTGGCTGCCCGTCAGTCGAGTTTGAAAAAACGTTGCCATTACTCCACTGGTGCTTGAAGTTTTGCTTTTACCCATCAACTTTAAGATTTATTGGCAATAATGACATAGGGCGATTGGCCATAGTGAGGAGCCCGTCAGTCAGGTTGAAAATTAGGTTCTGTAGGTTGCCAAGATCATGTATCTAAAATTTCGTTGCGATCTAACGACTAGATCGTGAATTAGGCCGAATGGAATATTATAATTTGTTTTTTGACCGCCATTTTGTTGGCCATAGTAAGGATTCTACCTCTTCGTTTGGATAAAATGACAGCACAAATGCACTTGACTGACAAATCGAATCACGACGTTCTTCCCTGGGTGACCTACAAAATCTCGAAAAATCCAATTTTTCAGTCTTTATCATGGCTTTTTCAGAAATTCAACCAAAATCATCAGTCAATCATTTTTCCTGATTTTTAGACATCCAATTAAGTAGAAATCACAAACGACTGACATTTTCCTCGAATATTTTCAATTTGGCCATACTTTGAAAATTTTCTGATTTTGGACTTTTTTATAATGGCTCAATAATGCTGTTCCAAATGGACTTAAAAGTAAAACAATGTATGACGATGATGTTTGATGACCTAAAAAACGTTTCAATACATAACTATCACCTATTTACCCCTTCCTTCACCCCTCTGCTACCCTCCACCCCTATTCATTTGTTGAATTTATGTTATATTATATTGGATTCAGTAATCAAAAAATATAGAATTTTTGCCACAAAAAGATACGATAACCAATTTCAGCAGTTAAGTTACTGAAGAAAATCGAAAACTAAATGGTTATTAATTATTCATTTCTTACTGCTGAAATTGGTTATCGTATCTTTTTGTGGCAAAAATTCTATATTTTTTGATTACTGAATCCAATATAATATAACATAAATTCAACAAATGAATAGGGGTGGAGGGTAGCAGAGGGGTGAAGGAAGGGGTAAATAGGTGATAGTTATGTATTGAAACGTTTTTTAGGTCATCAAACATCATCGTCATACATTGTTTTACTTTTAAGTCCATTTGGAACAGCATTATTGAGCCATTATAAAAAAGTCCAAAATCAGAAAATTTTCAAAGTATGGCCAAATTGAAAATATTCGAGGAAAATGTCAGTCGTTTGTGATTTCTACTTAATTGGATGTCTAAAAATCAGGAAAAATGATTGACTGATGATTTTGGTTGAATTTCTGAAAAAGCCATGATAAAGACTGAAAAATTGGATTTTTCGAGATTTTGTAGGTCACCCAGGGAAGAACGTCGTGATTCGATTTGTCAGTCAAGTGCATTTGTGCTGTCATTTTATCCAAACGAAGAGGTAGAATCCTTACTATGGCCAACAAAATGGCGGTCAAAAAACAAATTATAATATTCCATTCGGCCTAATTCACGATCTAGTCGTTAGATCGCAACGAAATTTTAGATACATGATCTTGGCAACCTACAGAACCTAATTTTCAACCTGACTGACGGGCTCCTCACTATGGCCAATCGCCCTATGTCATTATTGCCAATAAATCTTAAAGTTGATGGGTAAAAGCAAAACTTCAAGCACCAGTGGAGTAATGGCAACGTTTTTTCAAACTCGACTGACGGGCAGCCAACTATGGCGTTTTTTGCACGCTAGCTCCTTAACATAATTATTACAGACAAATAATTCAAAATGTTAAACAAAATTTATTTTAAAAAAATGCCATTATATTTTTTTTATAACACTTTCCCAAATTATCTTATCATTAAAATATACGTTTCCATCAGTTTAAATTTCACCTGTTTCTATGTAATTTGACCCGCTTAAAATGCATACGCTACATATGCAAAACCACCCCAAATTCGGGGTGCAAATGCGTTAAAATTGCCCCTTTAAAAATGTCAGACATGCCACGCCGCATAAAACAAAACATGCCACAATCCCTCTTGAATATTTTGAGACTTCCTATTAGGGAGTACTTGCAAAAGCGTGTATACAGTATTGGCAAGTCTGAAGTTACAAAGCGGCGTTTAATGTTTTAGGTTTAAAGAAATAAATACAAAGTCTGAAGTTATAAAGCGGCCTTTAATGGTTTAAGTTTAAAGAAATAAATACAGAGTCAGAAGTTACAAAGCGGCCTTTACTGTTTTAAGTTTAAAGAAATAAATACAAAGTGATTTTGTCACGAGTTAACAAGATATCGATCCATACTCAATGTTGCCAACTTCTGTTTGAACGCGATTCACATTTCACTGTCGCTGCAGTGCCCCTCCGTAGCAGCAAATAAGAAAATACGTTCATATCATGATAGAGAGGCGCCCACGGCGACGCTTGATGTTTTCTCTATTGACTGAATTTTTCAGGCAAACATACGGTGAAATATCTGGTTTGAAATGGTTTATTAAACCTTACGAGAGGAACTGGTGGTAAAAATATTTATTTTCTAAATGGGCCAATGTGTTCTTAACGGTGTCCATCTCTTCTGCTATGTCCGGCCATTTTATTTTTCTATTTACTTTAGGCACCTTACTAATTGCAACCATAGACATGTACCTTCAGGTAAGCAAACAATAATCACGAAAGTGGCAAATTTATGGCTTTGCGCATGTCCACAAAGCCATACAGAAATAGGCATGCGCACTGTAAAATTTTCATTGAACGAATGGGAAAATAGACAGGTCCGGACTTTAAAATTTAAGTCCTTCTTCAAGAAATTGTAAAAAAGTTAACCTTCAATTTATCTTCACGCGTAAACAGCTAAAATTTGCCCCCCGACTTATTGCCACAATTTATTGTCATGTAACTGGAACTAGTTCTAATTTTTTGTCCAAATTGGGGGAAAAGGTAGTGATTTCTGGGGTTTTTAGTGGCTGCCAACCTATCAAATTTTGAGGTTAGAACATAGGCGTAGCTAGCCTATTTTTTCTAGGAAGCCCCTGAAAGAATCGTAACAAGCGCCAAACGGGAAGCGCCGCAGGCCATCCCTAATTTTACCAAGATTTAACCAAACTAGTTTGTTTACTAATATTATACTTAGACCTATAAAAAAAACGAGATCTAGGAAAAAAAACTTTTAATCTAAGCTAATGTAAGGTAGGTGTATTTTAATTATTATTATAGCGGAAAAATACTAAAAACGTCGGTAAAACAACAACATAAACAGTATTAGAATGACAATAACATACTAAAAAATATGAAAACAGCTACAATCAATTGGGTAAAAGTACTAAAAACAATTAACACGCAACAAGAATAAATTAGCTTAGTAATGTTTTTTGAATAATTTGATTCCAAAAAATAATAAAAATAGAAGGTAGTTTTCGTCAGAGGGGGCTATTTTTATACCAGAGGGGGCTTAGCCCCCCCCCAGCCCCCATTTAGCTACGCCTATGGGTTAGAAATCGTTTTTAATGTTTTATTTCAAAAATGTGTTAAGAAATTATTCGTCGTCGTGTTTTTAGTTCGAAAAGCAAGAGAACAAGTCAATTAAACTTACCTTATCAAATCGAAAATAAAATTCAAAAAAAACGCAATGTAAGTACCTACCCTTAAGTCAAATATATAGTTGGTAACATTTAACTAACATAGCTAAGCAAAGATTTGTACTTAGCTATGCTGTTTAAAAGAAGAAAAAGGACAGTAGGGGAGAATGGCCCAAAATGATCCCAACGGGCAAAACGATAGGGGGGGCCCCTATTATCGTTAATACGGATGGTGCCATCTATGGTTTTCGTAAGCCACTATACCTTCCTTGTCTTCCGTCGAGTTGTGCTTGTCAGTTGAATCGAAACTTGTTAGCGGTTGGTGCGCTATCAATAAAAAAGTGATTTTTGCTTATTCTGATCGTACCTACAGAGTTTTGTTACAGCTTTTAACAGATAACAGGAATGTTAAAATGCTTATTACTTTAGCTATATTTTAAGATATTTCTAAAGTTTTTAAACTCAACGACTAAGTGATAAACATGGCGGTTAGTAAATTTTGCACATTTTGGCAAAATGATCCCTCATGAGGTAGGGTAAAACGATTCCGGGATCATTTTACCCGAATTTTTTGGTTTTATATAAGAAATATTATATAGTGTTAAGTTAGGTACCTATCTAGGTATTCTTTGAAGATACAAGTTTTAACAATGGGTACTAATATAATTTTGTATCATATGTTATCGAGACAATTAATAATAATTTTATTTTCTCAACAAAATATTTTGTTTTCAGTTATAAGAAATGGTTCAAATGTTTGTATTTTCTTACTGTTTTCTTACTGTTTTCTCTTAACTTAAATAATAAGGTACGGCCTATCTGTTTTTGTAAATATTGACTTATAATCAACAATTTTGCATTTTTTCTTAAATTAGTTTGGGGGGTTAAGGGATCATTTTGCCCAACTAGGTAGGGTAAAATGATCCTTTTGACCAAGTTCATAATTATATAAATAACATTATTAAGTTTTTTTTATTAAACACTCTGCGCATCCAAATCTGAAAGCATAAGAATTGGGGAATCCCATAAGTATGAATATGGATCTCCCTAAATCATACACTCGGTTTACGAGGGATTTTCCCGTTAGGGGGATCATTTTGGGCCATTCTCCCCTACCTAAAAGCAAAGAATACAAGAAATCCACAGGGAAAACGTAACAACAAAAATGGCGCCGAGCCGGTTCTGAAGTGTGTCGTTAAAGAAGGAAAACCTAATAACAAAAGGGTTGTGCGCATGTCCATCCCTGTTGGGCGCCAAAGGATCTGAAACGAAGTTCCTAATATTACTGGATATTGAAAACTACTCACAAAAGCTAAACTAATCTTGACACATCAAGAACTACTTTTCAACGGCTGTTAGACCGCGACCAGTCGGATGCAGACATTGAACGTTGAAATGATTAAATCCATCATAATATGCAGTTTTGTGGTAAGATATATAACGAACTCCATGCAAACACGCCCGTTAGTCTTGGGTTATTATGGTAAACGTGTTCACGGCTCACGGAAAGGTTATTTATCGGGCCGGGTCATGAAATTAACGGGAAGGGTCAGGCTTATAAACAAAACGCCGACAAATTGGCCCCTTATTAATATTAATTATAGATGGCGATAAATTTACTTCTCTGTTACGGTTCCAGAAAGACAACGGTACAATTTGTTATGCAAAGCACTATTAGTCTGCCATTCTTGAGACTAATTACTTTATAACGTGAATCTTATTAGGGTATTTTTTGAATAGAATATACAGAGACAGAGTGATACTTCACTGTCTTTGATTCTTTCGCGATTGTGAAAGCGAGCGAAGGCCAAAGGTTTAACTTTGATCCCAAATGAGGTGAGAAAACCTATTGTTGTCCCAAGTGGTAGATATGTTGATCAAAAGATCTACTGCTTCCCAAAGTACATATAGTTCGTCTAACGAGTATGTGCACTGAGGAAAATGGTCTAATACAACAGGTTTGATAAGACATAGTTTATATGGATATATAGCTTATATTTTATTAACCCATATTAAATAAATTGCTAGTGTATCAAACCCGCTTTACTGTTATATCAATTCCATATTTACTAGAACAGTGTTTTTATTGGTAGTAATCGGTTCCGTTAGCAGCACAGTCTTGTTGACGGCTGAACTACTTTTAATACAGCAATTTTATTAAGAAATAAATTGTCCTCAATGCGACGCATTTTGTTCCCAGGAAAGCGCTTTCTTTACAATTAAGACAGCAGAACAGCTTCCCCAAAACGAATTCTATCCGTGGGGGTTCGTAGCGATCGGCGATCGCCGCGCGCCGTATATAGTATTAGTTTTAACGTATTTGTTGCGCAGGTCACATCGTTATTCGAAGTCTTCCAGTGATCCTGTCTGAATTTGAATTCTATTAATCGTACCAATACCTGTTTCAATTAATTTATTTTTACTTTGTATATAAGTTCTTGAAAACTTAGCATGTCAGATAAAGCCCTAGAAGATTCTTATTTCGCACAACCCATCATTAGTATTGGACTTTATAATCTATGGAGGAATTTTACGATCTCAGTAAACCATGTCGCATAATAGATAATCATAAGCAATGTTAAACGACAAGAACAATCACACTGGAAGCTATTTAAATTTTTGAGAACTACAGTACTGATTTTTAGTGGTAAGAGGATGCCCTGGTATGCTACACCGATGGGTCGCGCATGGCCGGAACGGAATCCTCAGGAGCCGGAGTATATATTGAATAGACTGACCCGAGAGAGCTACCCACTAGGACGGCTCGCAACAGTCTTTCAAGCAGAGGTGTTTGCCATCTTAATGACGGCCAGCATGGCAGAGGTTAGAGACTGCGAAGAGCGTGCGGTATATGTATGCTCCGACAGCCAAGCTGCCCTAAAAGCCATCTGTAAACCAAGAGTCACAACCAACCTCGTCAGCGAATGCGTCGATGCCCTGGAGAGACTCTCGAGGAGGAAAGAGGTAAACCTGGTCTGGGTCCCCGGACACCAAGGGGTTCAGGGTAACGAGCTGGCAGACGAACTTGCCAGAGGTGGAGCTGAGACCCCATTCCTTGGACCAGAACCGGCTATAGGAATAACAAAAAAGCAGGTAGGATCCGCACTCAACGAGTGGGCTAAATGCCGCTCTAAGGAGCAATGGCGGACGATCCAAGGGTGCAGACAAGCTAAGGACTTTATAGCTTGGCCGAGCAAGGCTAAGCTAGATTGGATTCTAAATAGAAGACGATGTGTCCTAAATCCCTTGATTGGGATACTGACAGGACACTGCAGGCTGAGGAAGCACCTATCACTGATTGGTGTCGAAGACGACCCAATCTGTGCCGGATGCCTGGAGGAGGAAGAGACCCCACTGCATTTTCTGGGTACCTGCGAGGCCCTGGGAAGACTCAGGCACCAGGTCCTGGGATCAGCGGCTCTCCAGAAGGAAGAAATCACGGCCCTGGCCTGGAGCGACATACCCAACTTCATAAAGAGGTCGGGACGCTTTGGCGGGGGCCAAGGTGGTTAGCGTGATTGGGGGAAGACTCTGGGGTAGGCAAAAAGGATCGCGGTTGGTCTACTTGCCAGGTTTTTGGAACCTCCCCTCAATTACTACTACTACTACTAGTGGTAAGTATATGGTTTATTAACAGTAGCAAGCAAATAATATTATGATTAATGTCAAGTTTCATTACAACTGCCAGTCGGAACTAATTCAGTATATAAAACCAGATTACACCCCCAATAGAACTTGATAATTACTGTGAGTATTCAGAGCAATAATGGGTATAAACCATTATATGGTAGCAATAACTCCTATTGGCTTAATTACCGTGATATTAGCACTACACAATGGTCTAGCAATTTTCGTTGCCTTACAAAAGGAAAGCGCGTTGCTGTCACAAATAGTATTCAGTTGTATAAAGAATATGTGAATTCTTATAAGGAATAAAATGCTTTTTTCTCAGTGTGGCTATCAAAAGAATATGGTCAATATACATGGAAAAATGCTAAATTCTAACAAATAAAACCTTTATAGCATCTGTTTAGATGCAAAAAATTGCATCTATTGAACCGTGGGCGTTTACGAGAAACATATGCAGAGATGTCCTCCGTTTACCCAAATCCATTTTTTACTGTGAAATTCGCTATAGCGTTATAACGAAACGCCAAAAAAAGAAAATCCAATACGTATCAAACCCATAAATAAACAAGGAGAAACATTTCCAATAAGCAAAGTTTTCCAGGCAGGGTGAAAATCTTAAAATTGTCAGATCGAACAGGTTTAAGTTCAATATTTCAGACGCGTGGCACCGTTTCCATTGTCAGGGAATTTAAATAGAAAAGTGCGACAGCAAACTGTGTTTAATTCCCCTCGAGATCACTGGAAAATCGAAAGAGCATCTGTCATTCGGGAAACCACTTTTACGCCAACTGAAAAATTTTCTTTTGAGAGAAACTTTCTTTTAATGTATTAAAAGTTTTTTTTTTGTAGTGGCCAATCGGAATAACAAAAGTAAAAGTTAACGCGCGTTTATAATGTTTATCCCACAGGCGAGCTCGTGCCCATACTTAGCCTTTTTGAGGTTGACAGTCTGGCGCGAGCGGAAACTGTTGTTGCAACAATCTCTGCACACTTGGTGCTCAACATCAAATCACCTTGTGTTGGGTTCCTGGACACAACAATATATGTATATGGCAACGAGACTGCTAAAGCGCTCGCCAGGGAGGGCGCAAGCATGTCTGTCAAACTAGCAGAGAATACTGTGCCTAGACCACTGACATCGGTCAAAGAGGAGATAGATCGAACAGCTAGACAACTTGCGCAAAGCAGATGGACAGGACTAATAACCTGTAGCATCTCCAGGCAATTGTGGCCCCTACTTGATGGCAGGAAAACCGCAGCGCTATTACAGTACAGTCGGAAGGACTTAAGAAACATCACTGCCGTAATCACCGGACATACCAACTAACGACTTCTGTAGAAGTTGCAGAGATGAAGAAAAGGAGGAAAGTATTCAGCATTTCTTGTGGGAATGCCCCGGCCTCGCTAGAAGAAGCAGGGCCGTATCTGAACCAACATTTTGGGGGGGGTTAGACCAGTGGCAAAAAATACTAGTTATACTTTAAACATACATTTAAACATACACACATACAAACATATAAGGATTTTATTGTTTTCGGGGGGGGTTTGAACCCCTAAAACCCCCCCTCAGATACGGCCCTGAGAAGAAGGTTCAATGCCCTGGACGAACCATTCCATTGATCTGGAGGAAGTGAGCAGCCTGCAACTGGGTCGACTTACTAAGTTTATTAACAGCAGTGGCTGGTTTGAATGAGCTGTCAGTATTCTTCTACGATCCACGTCCCGTTAACCATCAGGAAGCTGATGCGGATAGGTTCCGCGGAACACCTGTGGTACCACAACGGTCCTTATAGGACTACGTGTGACTGTTTGGACAATGCCAGAGGTATGCCACTCTAACCTAACCTAACCTAATCTAGCTTTTTTAGGTTAAGAGTCTGGCGCGAGCGGAAACTATTTTATTGTCTGCAATTCTTTGAACAGAAACTTAAAACGGTAAAACTTACATAGTCTAAAACCTGCATAGTTTCCGACATTTTGTCTTCTCCATTCTAACATCCGAGAAACGGCGACTTCCAAAGAAAAGTGGAGGAAATATTACCGGTGATGTATGCATTTTCCTGAGAAGCGCTTACCGTAAACTTAAAACGTAAAGCTTCCTTTTCGGGAATAAAATTAAGTCTTAATGCAGGGTCGATAAATTCCATTGTCTGGTTTTTAAATAAAGTTACATCATTTGGATTTTACTTGGATATACACAAAACAATGTAATTTTTTTTTTAAATAGCACTGCCTCCAGTGATGGACAGCCGGGGGTGGGGGGGGGGGGTACCAAAAGGGGTACGTCTTTGGAGTATTCGGCAACAGCATACTACATTTTATCAAACTGTATTTTTGAAACAATCAGGCTCTGCAGTGTTATGTCATCCTCCGTACATATTCGATCTTACACCATGTGACTTCTGTTTGGTTCCACGTATAGAAACACTAAAAATACTTTCAAATTTACTTTCGTCTCTTGCAGTGCAATGGTAAAACAAACATTCAGTCTCAATATTTTGAAAATATATTACCTACCTTTTAAATTATTTTAAAAGCTAATAGAGACGGTAATTCCTTTAGAATATCCAGCTTTAATTTATTTATCCAACATAAAAATTCCCAATCAGCAAAGTAATCTCTCCTTTTGATGCAGTGTTAAACAAGCTTTTTCTAAAAATGTGTCCTGGGGGTTGTTTTTCTTTAATTTTGTATAAATTGAAAAATAAATTGGGGTTTTCCTCGGAATGCATTCGAGTAAATTTGATGCTTTGATCAAAGAGAACCTGATAAAGATATCTCTAATGTTTTCTTAAAGAGATAGATGGAAACAGCTAGAAAAACCTTGTTAAAAGTCAGTTTTAACATATTTTTAACTTTGTAAAATTTGCAAATCTGATTTAAAATAAACGCTGATGCATCTGGTATAGGAGATTATTACATAATATACTTGCTCTTGACTTTCACTGTCAAAACATTAATACAAAATCCAAGCACTGGTGTTTTTAATTTATTGTTTAGTTTAAAGAACCCAATGAGGTACCAATCTATAGCTTTTTTACGTTATAATTTTATTTCAAGATGGTTGTGTTTTGTCTTGTAACAGGTGAATAACAGATTGGTATTTTTGTGATAATATTTATAGATTCTTGGGGCAAGTCATTCTTTATAACAACGTCTGCTTGTGCTGAAATTACAATTTCGAATATCAGATTTCCGATTACTATACAGGGTTCGTCACAAACAACATTTTTAGTTTTTTGAATCTTTTTTTTTCAATTCCTTGATTTATTAAATGAATTTTGCTAGTGTTGAAACTACAATTTCAACTATTAGATTTGCGATTACTATACAGGGTTCGTCAGAAATAACAGTTTTTGTTTTATGGATTTTTTTTCAATTCTAATTTTCAATTCCTTTTGATGATTGGCTAAATCATCACTTTGGGAACGAATGGATTGGAAGGTACCTATGGCCCAAATTAGTTGGCATGTAGGAGTCCCGATCTCACAATTATCGACTTTCATTTATGGTAATATCTGAAGCCACATGTGTATAAAACCAATTTCAATAATAACTTAGATCTCTTGAAAGAAAAAGAAGAGTAGTTATTGCAAATATCCCAATACAGCAAGTTAGGAACTGTACGGGAATTCAGATGTCGAGTTGAACTATGCTCCAACTCGGTGGTGCCACGTTTGAATAAAAGTTTTATAATTTAGGATTGAATGAATTGCAGAAATATGACATGTAATAATAAAAATACTTTAAAAGTAGGCAAATAAAAAATGGGTTTCTTACAACAAAATCGTTACTCGGTCAGATATAAAATCATATTCGAAGTAAGAAAGCAACAATAGTTGTTTGTTTTTACGTAAACTTATTTTAAACAAAATCCAAAAAATTAAAAATGTTGTTTCTGACGAAACCTGTATAGTTATCGCAAATGTGACATTTGAGATTATAGTTTCAGCATAAGCAAAGTTCATTTAATAAATCAATTTTTTGAATTGAAAAAAAATCCTAAAAAGTAAAAATGTTGTTTTTGACAAATACTGAATAGTAATCGCCAATCTGATATTTCGTCTTTATAAAGAATGACTATTTCTTGTATACCTACTAATAAAAAAGTTTTTCCCCTTCCAACCTCTATCCGTAGACACGCTGTATATTAATATAATAAAAAATAGACTTGTAGCTACAACCTCCTTAAAAACAATCTACTTTTTCTGATCGAAATATTATTATTTAATAAGTTGAAAACAACCTTTCGTAAATATTATATTCAAGTTTCTAATTTCAGTCCAAATAAATTTCTTAAGCAGTTTCTTATTTATTTTTGAAAGTTTTAAAGCCGATTTGAGAGATTTTTTGAAACAAGCAACAAAATTATGTAATTATAAATATACAGAACTATAAAAACAAATAGGAAACTTTAAAATTTCCATTTTAAAATTACACAAAGTCTAAAAGTCACTCGCGACCCCTTTGAAACGCAACGCTTAGCAAATTAAAGTATAAATTGTTTTCGTTTACATTCCCAGTGGCGTGACATGAATTTTTTACGACACAACTCTATGGTAATATACAGTTTACTTAACGTAGTATTCATTTATTTCCAAAAGTAATTCGTTAACTACGCTTTTGGTGGTTTGTAACAGGAATATTTTCCACTACTATATTAAAGAAAGTTTTGTAGTTGCTACAGTAACTAGCTGAAAAGAAAGCTTCTTATTGGCTAAAAATTATAGGTGTGAAATTTTCCTTAAAAAAAACGACCCACAATAAACCAGACAATTGTGGCTTATTTTATTATTTATTTATTTATTTATTTGCATTTTTTTATAATAATATTAAAAATAAATAACATTGTTTTTTTTTAATAAAAATAAATCCAATAAAAGCCTCATTACAAAACCATAGATTAACAAATCTGTCCGATTTTGTAATGAAAAAATATACACCCATTTAGATTATTAATTTTAATCACATCATAAATATATTTAAAAATATAAGTAAGTAATTCAAAAATATGTCACCCAAAAAAAAAAAGGAAAAATTATAAATAAGGGAGAAATTATAATAGAAAAATTCTAATATTTAGTGTTAATATATTTATTGTTATATTACCTATATTATAAGTTGGCTTACCTTTATATAATTTTGCATAATCCATGATTTTAATTTTCTTTTAAATATCAAAAAACTCATAGTTTTCAAATTAGTAGGTAATATATTAAAAATGTTGATGCCCACAAATAAAGCATTATTTTTTAAAAGTGTTAAATTAAAATTATCATAACATAAACATAGATTGGTTTTTTGTCTTGTTTGGTATATATGAGTAATGTTATGTAATAATTTTTTATTTTTATATATATAAAATGGAAGTTTTGTGATAAAGTTGTTTTAAACTCAGAATATTATTATTAACAAATAGTATTTTTGAAGGAAACAATATATGTTTATTAAATATTATTTTTAAAACATATTTTTGTATTGTTATAAGCGGTTTTAAATTCGAGTCGTATGCACTTCCCCAACCAATTATACCATAGGATTGATTGAAAAAGTGCATAATAAAACATTAAACAAAGTTTTTGATTCACAATATTTTTTAAAAGTCTAAATTTACATAAAGTATTTCTCAATTTTTTTGTAAGAGTGTTAATTTGATGGACAACATTAGGGTTCAGGCGGTATACATTTGTGTAATTTAGTTAGTATGAATTGAAGAAAACCGATTATTAAGAGAAGGTTATCAAAAATATTCAACGCAAATGAACGATGATTATAAAAAAACATTTTCCTGCACCAACGACATAGGGGAAGGTTGCCTATATTGAACCGCTACCTAAATTGGACCACAGTACATTTCTCCGAAACTAAACAAGTACCATAGCATCTGGCAACACTGTAACATACTTCCACTCAGAACCTTTGATCGGCAACAAACTCAACTAGTTGGCCGTTAGTGCTTGGCGTGTACAGAGCAAAACGTAATTTACACAATTTTAATGCAATCTTTTTAGGATTTTCCTTAGAACCATACAACTCTAAGCAAAATATTTTTTATGGAAGTTATCAAGTAAGTTTTTCTATTTCTCCTATTACCATACCATACTAGTTTTTTCTTCTTTCTTTCCTGGGTGGTTTTGTAAAACACGTGGTAGTGGCTTAAATTGGACCATTGGGTGATTGCCAAAATTGAACCGGTCCAATTTAGGCAATTTTTCCAAATTGTGCAAAAATAATTTTTTTCTTTAAATAAGTTAATGTCATGAACTAACACCATTTCAATATTGCTAAAATATTTTTTCTTTGAGTTCAAAAATGAAACTATGACTGGTCCAATATAGGAAACTAATAGGTACTTTTTTTTGCATTAGGATGTCTTTTACCGAAATTTTGATTGTAAATTTTGATGTTTTTTGAAATATAAGTATAAAACTTCCTATACCAACAATTTTATTTTTTATTTATCTATTTAATACCTAAGCTTCCGATTTAAATCATGTGGTCCAATTTTGGAACCCCCAGGTGCAATTTAGACAACCGGTATCCTATATTGAACCACTTGCAGAGGTTTTTTTATAGCCTGGTATATCATAGAAACTTTGAAATAAAATTTTGCAAAAAATCCTGCAGTTGAACAACATACTAAAGTATACTAAGGTAGAGAGTCAAGATCGCTTTTGCGTTATTATTAGGATCTATGATAAGAAATCTGGAAATTGGTCCAATATGGGCAACCTTCCCCTATGTTTAGATTACGATTTACTATTATTTTGTATTTACCCCGAGAGAAAAATGTTTATGAACATGCAAGGCGCTACTGTCTTATTTAAATAAAAGTTTTCAAGTTTCTTTACCCATAGCAAAGCACGACTCGAATAAAACCAAAACTAATTGGTTTGCAAATCAGCTTTTCTGATCAAAGATAACTTGAAATTGTAATTACTTTCCTGATTACAACTCAAATAGATAATTAGTTTTCGCTGCGATTTTGTTGCGAAACACCAAACAATGCGAAAACAGGGAAAAAGTCCCCCCCCCCCCTCTTTCCGCGTGCTTCTCGTAATTAAACGTTCTTTATACTTTTTGCTTTAACATACTTTGGTATTTTAAGCCTGATTTATAAAATTAACGGAATTTTCTGATTGGATTAACCCCGGGATCAATTCCGTGGAAACTTAGTGAAAGTGAGAAGGTATTAGATTCCCCAGTATAGAAAGCGCAATCATTATTCTTTCAACTTATAAGTTCCATTTTTAATAACAAACTGGAACTAGGACTGGAACGAGGACAAATACATTTCAACTTGAAAAAGTGGCCTAAACTTTAAATGAAGTGAACGTTCATGAACTCGCGAGGAACATGGTAGACGTTAAAATTTTAGGTCTTGTCGGCGTGTTGTGAAAAAGAGAATGCTGTCGATCGTCGTTTGTTAATATACAGTTGGCTACAGGTTCGATTCTGGGACAGAACACTGAGAAAAAGCCTTCTATTCCTTATAAAAATTCACATACTCTTTATACAATGGTTTAATACTATATGTGACAGCGACGCGGTTTCCAACTGTAAGGCAACGAACATTGCTAGACCGCTGTGTAGTGATAATATCACGGTAATTTAGCCAATAGAAAATAGGAGTTAATGCTACTATAGAATGGTTTATAACCATGATTGCTCTGAATACTCACAGTAATTATCAAGTTCTATTGGGGGGTGTGATCTGGTTTTATCTGCTGTATTAGTTTCGACTGGCAGTTATAATGAAACTTGACATTAATCATAATAATATTTGCTGGCTACGGGTAATAAAGCATATACTTAACACTAAAAATCAGTAGGTACTGTAGTTCTAAAAAGTTAAATAGCGTCTAGTGCGATACTGTTCTTATCGTTTAACGTTGCATATGATTAGCTATTATGCAACATGGTTTACTGAGATCGTAAAATTCGTCCATAGATTATCAAGTCCATTACTAATGATGGGCTGTGCGAAATAAGAATCTTCCATTGCTTTATCTGACATGCAAAGTTTAAAAAAACTTAAATATAAAGTAAAAATAAATTAATTGAAACAGGTATTGGTACGATCAATAGAAATCAAATTAAAAATTTAAAGACAGGACATTAATTAGAAGACTCCGAGCAACGGTGTGACCTGCGCAATAAATACGTTAAAACCAATACTACGGCGCGCGGCGATTGCCGAACCCCACCAACGGCTTATGGATTATAGGTTCTAACCAACGAAATAATAATACAAAGGAAGTAGGGTTTTGCATAAACCGCCTAACAAAATTTGCGACGGAAGTCGGCCATCTTCATAACCCACAAATTACTCCATGTTTGTTTTGGTGGTTGACCGTGGTTGACAGGTCGAGCTGTGATTTTCGGCTTTCTTTGCTGTTTTTGAATTGATTTGCATTTTAATTAGTTAACAACGATATTTTATCGAATTCTATTAAACTTATAATTTAGTTTATCGTGACAGTGGACTATACTTTTAGCGCTGGACAGCGATAAAAACATTTTATTTAGGTTGTGTTCCGTATTATTTAATTAGCTATAAGTATGGTTAGTTGTGCTGCTGGTGGGTGCTCCCAAACGCTAAAGAATAAAAAACTGGACCTAACATTTCAATCATCGGTAAGTTTATGTTTAGATATATAAACTTTTTTAATCTGTAGAGAAAAAAAATGTTATTTTAATTTAATGTCAAAATACACATAACCTAGCATGTCATTCATGGCCTCATGGGCGTTCGTCCTATAAAACCAGAAAAATATTATTTATTTATTAATCGACTGGGTTACCCCATTTCTACAGAAAAATTTTAATAACAACTAAAATATTTACATATGTAAATATAATATCACAATTTCAACAATAATTTTATAGAAATCGGGAAAAAAAATGTGCAACAATTTAATAACTTAAAAAATTACATAAAAATTTAAAATAAACAATACTTTTAGTGAAAACAATTTAAACCTAAATCAAAATTTAAAATATCACAGATAATTTACAATATTTGATCTCATTTTCAGAAACCTTGGGAGTAAAATCTTAGGAAAGCAAATTAAAAATACTTACTGGTTTTTAGTTTTCCAAATAATTACCTATGAAAAAAGGATGGTTGAAATTTGTAAACCGAAGTGATTGGGATCCTACACTAAATAGCGTTTTTTGCTCGGAGCATTTTTCTGAAGATTACTTTGACAGAACTTCAAGATTTAAAGTTTGATTGGTCCCAACTGCAGTGCCTACTTTTGCAGTAGCCAGGTTAAAAAATGTAAGTTTTGAAACTATTGTATCGGGTCATTACATAATAATATTGGAAAATATGGAGGTAGGTAGGTAGGTACCTACTTAAGAATATGAATACAAATAATGCTGCATTATTTATGCTTCTAAGGAAGCTGCTTTGTTACTCTTTCGTAAATTATTTATTGAGAAAAGTTTTTAAATGTTTTAATGGTTTAATCTATTTTTAAAATTTTAAAGCCATGGATAAAGAATGTAATAAAATATGGGAGTGTAGGTATGATAAACAAAGAAACTCATATTTAAAGGTTGAAGACAATGATGTTTCTAGAATGATAGAAACGTTTTCCCAATATTCACCTGAGGACGACTGGAGATACCAGTGATTAAAAAAATAAATTCAAAGCAAGTCCCAAACCTTCTATCATTCAAAGAAATGCATATCAAAATATAAATAATTTTTTTACAAAGAGAGGTAGTAGTCTATAGGTTTCAGTATTTTATTTACATTATAGGTACTTTTGTGTTATTTGGTAAAGGTGCTAAACAGATAATTAAAAAACTTATATTTTTTTGGCAGGTACGTTCCTATGCAATATCTTATAAGACACCATGTGAAAACCTGCCTGAAGATAATTATCCTACTGTGAATCTAACTGGAACACCTTCTGGTTACAACATATATTGGACATGGCTCTTCCAGGACATTTTACTATCCAACAACACACCTAAGATTTTAGTATCTTCCTTTAATCTCATATGATAATCATTAATGGTTACGGTTTCCGGATTCTCCAAAGTGTATTGGTTAGTCTTAAACAAGGTGATACCGGTCTTCGATTTATTTAATATTAGTTTATTTTTAGAAAACCAATTATTTACTTCAATCATAAATTGTTGAATATGTTGCTCGAGAAGCTCAAGGTCTTTATATGACAATAAAATGTTTGTATCATCTGCATAGTTTATCATTTGACAATTTTCTTGTATACTAGAAATCTCATTAATATTATTTAGGTACATATTAACAGGATTATATATTATATTTTATTATTTTCTTGTGATTTGGTTCATGAAGAAAGAGTAAGGTTTTCTGAAAATTTTATTTTTTAACATAGACGTTTTGGCAATAATTTTGCCTTCATCAGTATTTAATATCTGAAACAATTTGTTTTCTGCAATTTTTTTTAATGTATAATAACAGGTGTTTTTTAGTTATTTAACCAGATATTTACAAAGGACCCTTTCACCTCCGTTACCTTATTTAAATAAATAATTAAAAGAAATAGTTGTATTGTTTTATTACACCAACCTTAACGTATCTTATAGGTATATATGAATCTAAATATTTTTTTTCTTTTCTTCGCCAAATAAAATATCATTAATCATTTTATTATTACCATTTTAATGATACGCCACAGGTGGACCGGAAACAGTCGTGCGCGCATGCGTCAAATGTTGCCGCCATCAGCACCCACCCCGGACAACTGTCAATCTACAAAACCCTACTTCCTTTGTATTATTAATTCGTTGGTTCTAACGAATACAATTTGTTTTTTTGCACGCTGTTCTGATTTCTTAATTGTAAAGAAAGCGCTTTAATGGAAACAAAATTCGTCGTATTGAGTAGATACAATTTATTTCTTAACAAAATTGATGTATTAAAATTGGTTCATTATTCAACAAGACTGTGCTGCTAATGGAGCTGATTACTACCAATAAAAACTATGTTTTAGCAAATCTGAAATTGATATAGCACTAAAGCGGGTTTGGTACACTAGTAATTTACTTAATATGGGTTAATACAAAATAAGCTATCAATACAAACTATGTCTTAGCACACCTGTTGTATTAGATCATTTTTCTCAGTGTACAACTAAGGAAATTTTCTTACTGTATAGTATAAGGAACATGTTCACTAATTTAGCGATTTTCTTACACTTTTTGAAAGAGGACGATGATGAAAATGAATCGTTCTATACAATTATTGACAATTTCTAATATAGACCAACTAATTATTATATTATTGATTTAGACTTTGCTGTTACTTATTCTTTGAAATTATTTATCCCCAAGATCAAACATTCGATAAAAATGGCAATAAAGCATTGTACAGACCTTAATGGAAGCGTTTCCAACGAAGAACGAGCGTATAATATACAATGCAAATAATAATAACAGATTTCGAAATTAGCTTTTATAGGAGTTTAATGTTTGTTGAAACACGCAAAAGAAAATTGCCACGTGGGAAAGAGAAAATATAGCACAAGGAAAGTTGAAAAGACGATATTTAAAGTCAAGTAAATGGTATTATTTTTACATTCTGTATTAATGACATAATAAAAATAGTTAGGCAAGGAAATAGTGTCTATGCCATGCCCAGAAAAATACCATGGTGTATTCATAAAAAATAAAACTTTTCATTGGTTAAATGATATTTCTTTTATGATGTTCGCCAACCCAGAAAACTTTTTTGCAGAAAATATATTTTTTCCATTATCATTTATTACATTTTATTATCATTTTAAGGAAATCTAAGGACTCAAGAAAGGCCTTTTACGAACAAAAATAAGTAAATACACCAAGTTTCAGCCGTGTTGCAAAATTAGATAAATTTTAACAGGCCGGCTTCAAGATCAGATACGATTGAAGACCTTTAAAGTCAAGGGCTAAGTCACATGCAGATTCTTTGTAGAGATAGGGCATGTTTGAAGGAACGAACTCAAATTATTTAGAGGCGATAAATTTATATATTAAAGGTACTAGAACAAGAATGCCATTTTTGGAATATGACGGAATTTATGGCTAACTTTGGTATTTTAAATAAAAAAAAGTTTGGATACCTTAATAAAATTTAAGCACCATTTTTTAATAATATATCTCTGCCTCTAACCGTTTTTGAGATATGATTTTTTATAACATAATAATATAAAATAATTAAAAAGTGAATATTGTGGCATATCGGACAAGTGTGTAACTGTTTTTTTATATTGGAATACACAGGAATCCAAGCACAATGGATACCCTGGCGCGGGTAGATCAAGACGGCCGTTTCATCCTTGTTAGGATTCTACGGGCAGCCATAACCCAAGCAATCCAGACAACGGGGGTAAGATGTATAAAAAGCCTTTTTGCAAAATCAAAGCGGCCCTCAATACGCCGTAGCGCCATCCCAGCGGAATTAACTCCAATATAAAAGGCAGTCACACTGGTAATATCGAAAGGTAGACAACTAGACAACCAATATAAAAAAACAGTTACACACTTGTCCGATATGCTACAATATTCACTTTTTAATTATTTTCGCGGACACTATATTATCTTCTAAACATTTTTATGGCTTTTCTTAAACGGATTGCGCGCATTCTAGTGGGTGCCAGCGTTGATCTGTTGATAATCTGCAAAACGGCACATGTTCCGGTGAAAACGAAAAATAGCGTTCCGTATACTGGAATGTACCACTTCGTGGTTTATTTAGTTGTCTACCTTTCGATTATTATTAGTGTGACTGCCTTTTATATTGGTGTTAATTCCGCTGGTATGGCGCTACGGTGCATTGATGGCTGCCCGTAGAAGAGTCCTAACAAGGACGAAACGGCCGTCGTGGTCAACCCCTCCACAGGGTATCCATTGTGCTTGGATCCCTGTGTATTTCAATATAAAAAACAGTTACACACTTATCCGATATGATGTCAAAATATTCACTTTTTAATTAATTTTAAAAAACCCTTGTATAAAAACGTAAAACTTAAGTTATGGAATGTAAAGATCTATGTTTTAGTTAAAAGCTATAAAAGTTTTATATGTTTAGCTTTGTTGGTTTCAAAGTTACTGACCCTTCTTCTCGGTATGTTGTTAAAGTATGTTTCACCCTAAATGGTATCGACTTATTGACTGCAATAAAACTACCAGTTTAATCCCATTGTTATACACAATCAACAAGCAAATACAATACAGGGTAGGACTTTAGATATTTAATTCGTTATTAATAATATATTATTTAATGACATGAAATATCCTAAATAAATATTACCTGCTATAATTACAAATTATAATCCGACCCTGACCGACAGTTTATTTGCATTTTTATGGCGGAGCTCTCGCAAAACGTCCCAGGTAGTTAAACGGAGTCAACCATTTATTGTGAAAAATACTTTACATAAAAAATTAGTTATATAATTTATATCTCAAAAAGTGTAAATTATTATTAACAAAGTTACTAAGATTTTGATAAGGTCTCCAAATAGGCTTAAATATACAGGGTGTTCTATTTGAAATACCAAAGTTGGCCATAACTTCCGGTGTAACCGGAAGTGATTCAAACGTTATGAAGAGGCTATATTATGCTGTCTTATACTTCTTTAAAATCGAATAGGCTATGCTCTATCCGATTTGATGGTCACATGACGTTTTACTGACGATTTAGGTGGAACGTTTGAAAGACGTCTACCGGTGGTTCGCGTCATTAAGCTAATGAGTTGATTTTAGCCCCCGCTTGCACATTCTATCTACAGCGAGAGAATTTTCCATCGGAAAATATTACCTCAAAGTAAAAATATTTCTTGGTAACATAAATTATACAGGTACATATTACCGGAATAAATAGGACCACGAATTAAATCTTTTATGAATGTTAATTCGTGCAGTTATTTCATTGCTATTGAATATATGCCAGAATAAAATTGGCAATGTTTGGGTTTGTTCATTCATTTTAATCCAATATAATAAAATTTACAGCGGTTTTGCATAACAGATTTACTGTTTTAATAAATGACGTTGTCGAGTACTTAGCGATCGATCGTTTTGTGTGTATTAATTTTATTTTAAATAAAATTACCTTTATGAGTGCTTCGTTTAACGTGGAACGTTAATTTTTTTTTAATAATTAATTTGATAATAGACATCTGATATAGTATGGTTTCACATAGAAGCACACATTACATAATATTTTTTCAAATTAGTGTATAAATATTAAATTCAATAAAGGAATTTATGTTAAAATGCCACCCTAGGCATTAAAAGTCAAATTAATCTAAGAGCTCTCTGCGTCACCTGTCATTAATGGCACCCTGTTGAAGTCTGGTATATTTTACGTTAAGCAGTTGGCTACAGAAACAGAACCGGACTAAGTTATTTTACCTTCGCCTTCGCCATCTGTTAAATTTTGTAAGGAAGTCTTAATATTTTGTAAAGATATACTTAGCGTAGATACTAATTTTATTATTTATAAAATAAAATATTGACATACCCGTACCTACCAATAAAAGTATGTAAAACATTATAAAACCAAAGGAAAATAATACAACATTTATTTCTTTTGGTATTTATTTATGAAAAGCAAAAATAGGTATTTTATGTATTTATTATACACGGAAAAAAGTAATACATTTTTTGCGATGTGTGAGCTTTGTGGTGCACATTTGCACATCTAATTAAAACACCATATTGGGAACCCTTTTGGTATTGTTACTTTTGTGGTAATTTTATATTTGGATATATATAGGGTGTCCCGTAACTAAGCAACAGCAACAGGAGCTAGAGGACTTGAAAAGATGTATTTTAATTTTATTTCTAATACTGTGTGTGTAGAGATATAGGGTGATCCAAGTAAATATTTCCTTCGTAAAATTTGCGATGATTTAATCTTAAGCGGATATGAACCAAATTGGGTGTAGTTACATTTTTAAGGGCAAGAAGGATTCCATAATGAGTTTTAAGATACCTCTTAGAAAACGCCAGCTACACAATATGAGTTTGATAAGTTTTCGCATATATTTTTTGTTTCTTACATTTCTGACCGTCTTACCCTAAATTATGAAAGAAGGATCTTTTATACATAAAAAGTTGTAAGTACTTCATTAATCTTGATATTTCAATTAGTTTTTGAGATAATTGCGTTTAAAGGCTAGATGGCATGAAATATTTTAATAAACACCTTTCTTAACGAAATATATTTATTGAAAATTAACGGTGCGTTCTTAAGGATAAATGACATATTTTCAAGTCTACTATCTCCTGTTGCTGTATTTGCCCCTCAGTTATAAGACATCCTGTATATAACGGTAAGTAAATGATTCAATCGGGCACTTTATTGATTTGGTAATCGATGAGTTAACCAAAATGTTGTTGGTACTCACTATTAAATTTAAATATTAAACACCAAAAAAATTGTCTTTGAAATATATAAAATATAAAAGTAAAATGTAGATATGTAAATAATAGCTATACAGTTATTACAGTTCACAGGGTTGCCATTTTTTCAAGCCATTTTTTTAAAGCCACTACTATGGTAAATGTTCTCAAAAAATGCAAAGAAACGAAAAAAACTGGAATACGATAAATGTATATTTTTTTACACCATCAGAAAGTAGAGATTTCAACGAACAAAAAGCCCACCGACTTTTTTAAAAAAGCAGATATTTTGACGTGAGAATTTTCGATTGAAAATTAGGGTGCTTTTTCGATATTAAGTCAAAATAAGGTAAAAAAATAAATATTTTAAATTAAAAAAAATTACAGTGTGTTTGGGACATAAAAAGGTAAATTTTCACCAAATTTCGTGAAAAAAAAATCTTGTAAAAGATAAAAATAAAAAACCAAAAATTTTTCACATAAATTTTGAGGTTATGTGAAAAAAGTGTGAATACAAAAGAAGTTGTAGATCTTTTTATTACCTACAACTTTGCCATTTAACGTTTTTCCATAGAACTTGTAGTTTTGCCGAAAATCGAGATAAATCGTTTTCTACCCTTAAAAACTCACCCCCTTCCACTTCCCGACCTCGGATCGCGCTTAAACTATTTTCCCTTTCATTTTTGTTATATTCTTTTCCTTTCCCAATAGGTTTCATCCTACTATTATTTTTTTTGGTTTCAAAAATTATCGACCCTGGTCTACATGTCGTTTTTCCGCAAATAATATTTCTTCCACAAATATGGCAGCATTCCTGCAACGACACAGACCGTTTTTAGTCCTGATGAATTTTTGATGTTTTTTTGAGTAGGCAATTTCGAGGAGCGCGCGGGTCTCGTTCCTCGTTGCATTATATTAAATTTGCAACGGCCTCTTTTGCAACGTTTTGAACCACTTTTATAGCGCGGCTTTTGGCCGACGACAAACTCATTTTATCGGTGCATGGCGAAAGGGTTAGTACGTGTAATTCTTAAATAATGGACAAACCCGACGAGAGAAACTAAAAAAAAATTACAACAGTGGCGTAAAGTACACTACCGCAGACAAGGCGGGGAGGGCCCAAGCCAATGATCTGGTACCTATACAGTGTGACCAGTAAAGTCCGCGTCATAATTTATGGGATTTTTTTTTATTAATATCTTTATTCGAAATTTGACTATGCCATCAAGTTCTGCTTCGATCGAGATGAAAATTAAGCAAAAAAAAATAGTAGTCACGTGATTCGCATTATCTGTCAAATTTTAATTTTTTCCATAAAATAATTCAAAAGTGGGGTTATTGCTGAAAATATCAAAAAAAGTTATTAAAAAAATTTTTTTAAATGCAGTTTCTAGCCCACATGCAAAGTTTCAGCTGCATAAGATAATTTTGATTTTTTACCCATATTTTGTAAATTGCACCACTATTGGAAAATAAGACCCAACGCAACCTACATAAAACGTCTTAGTTTTGACAATGCTTTATTTCAGATACATTTTCTTTAAAGTAGCGCCATATTAAATGTGCGTTTTTCTACAAAATCTAAATTGGACTATTAAAATTTGATCGCATGTGAAGCAAAGTTTATTTGTTTTTGACCCTGTATAAGGTAACTTCATAAAATAAGTTTTTTTGAAAACAAGTTTGTGTTTAAAAGTAATACACCTTACACCTTAATATTAAGACAAAAAAGAACACAGTGTGATCAGTAAAGTGTTCATTAAGTGGAAAATAAATTTTAGTTTAACAACGTCAAGTTTATCTATTTTCAACGATTTAATTTAAAACCCCTTTATTAAAATTTGTTATTAAGCTATTCCATAAAAAAAGTAAAAATAGTATTTTATTATTTAAGTGCAGTTTCCAAACAATGATGCACCAAAAACACGTTTACAACGACACAATATGGGTTAAAAGTCAAGATTATCTTATGCTGCTGAAATTTTGCATGTTGCTAGAAACTGCATTTGAAAAAACTATTTCCAATAACTTTTTTCGATTTTTTCAGGAATAACCCAACTTTTGAATTATTTTTTGGAAAAAATTAAAATTTGACAGATAATGCGAATCACGTGACTACTATTTTTTTGCTTAATTTTCATCTCGATTGAAGCAGAACTTGATGCGAAAGTCAAATTTTGAAAACCAGTTTATGTTTGAAAGCCCAATAAACATTTTTGGTTGTATATTATTTACAGTTAATGCTATATCACCTACCCTAAATAACTTAGAGTGATATATTTAGTAATAGAAATATTTCTGTTACTTTTATAAAACCCTTAAAACACTTAAATGGGGAGTTTATAAAGGTTGCGGAAACCTTTGTTTAGTAACGCTATATAAATCTAAGTTATCTAACTAAAAGTAACAGAAAGGTTGTAGTAAGCACTATATAAAATAAATGACGGCGTCTTAACACCTTTAGTGATAAATTAGTGGTATAAAGGTTATCGAAATATTTCCGTTACCAAAATTTTGTCACTTCTATCTGTTATGTCATTCCCATCTGTCACTTCTTTTTATTGAAGGCGTATATATTTCTCTCTCTTAGGCACACTTTATTAATTATTATTTGTCTTTTTCTGTTTCCACAATATTAGATCGGAATTGGTGTTCAGATTTTGTACAGACTATTACAGATGGCGGTCGCTAAATTAAATAATAAATATAGAAGAAAATGTTTTATAGGTAGTTTGATTTTAGGCTTAGTACTCACGTATTACCCAAAATTTAGGTGGGAACAGTTATTTACTGCAAAAATAGAAGGAATACTTCCAAAAAATGCAGGGGCCCTTAAAATACCCAATAACAATCAAATTTAGGTCAGGTTTTCAGTAAAATATATGCGTTTTTTTTTTAATTTTACGACGATTTAACACCAAATGTTATTAGTATATGCTACCATTGGATACGTAAGCGTTTATTTCGTATTGATTCTTGTCAAATTTTGTGTTTTTGTAACGTCCCTTTTTAATAGTTCTAAATTTAACTAAACAATCATGGCGGAATCAATGTAGTAACGACATAAACGTTGGAATGCATAATATCACCCATGGTGACCTTATATAACGAATAGTAACATTTTATACATTTAACACCATTATGTTACTTAAATTTATTTAACATTATCTTTTAGATAGGTAACCTTCGTTATTCTCGTATCAGAAAAATTGAGTGTGTTTATTAGTCGTACGGGTTTAAACTGCTAATAAAAATACTTTAAATCAAAGATATTGATGAAAAATGAAAATAAAAGTAATACTTATAACATCTTCCAAGACATTACATGGACTTGCATCTGCAGTGGAAATTATTTTTTTAACTTGACACTGCCAACGGATTTTAAGGTTATGACCACTAATAATCCTGGTTGAGGAGCCTGATGGCACAGAATTTAAAATTTGCTTAAAGTTTTTCGAAATTTTACGGCGAAATGAAGTGCTGTGTTTTATTTTTTCCAATTATTCATTGTGAAATACGAGAAATATCAAAAACCTTACGTGTTTGCGTTCAAATATGACAGACGGCCATTTTATAGACAAGAAGGTTTATTGGGCCTATAGGAAAAATTTGTGTTACTTATAGTGTTGGCGAAGTTTTATAGAAGAAGCGGTCGTTACTGATATATCACCAAGAGTTTCATATTATACCATAGCCAACACTACCATTTGCCAGTTTTTATTATGGTGATCAATAGTACGTCTACATAACTAAAAGTATTTAAGTTGTATAAATGAGGCAACGGCAAACCTTATATAACCTGTTTATAAAACCATTGGTAACGATTACTACAAGTTTTATAAAATGGTGATGGAAATAGTTACGTTGCCTTCTTATATACTTGTAGGTTATAGTGATTTTATAAACCCGTTATAACAATAGGTTACCAAAAGGCACAGATTATAAAACTCCGAAACCTTCTTATATACCTCTATTACCTTTATATAACCATTATATAACTTGGTGTTACTATAAGTTACGGAAAATGTTTATTGGGAGTAATACACCTTACACCTTAATGTTAAAACAAAAAAGAACACAGTGTGATCAGTAAAGTGTTCATTAAGTGGAAAATAAATTTTAGTTTAACAACGTCAAGTTTATCTATTTTCAACGATTTAATTTAAAACCCCTTTATTAAAATTTGTTATTAAGCTATGTCATAAAAAAAGTAAAAATAGTATTTTATTATTTAAGTGCAGTTTCCAAAAAATGAATTACAATGATGCACCAAAAACACGTTTACAACGACACAATATGGGTTAAAAGTCAAGATTATCTTATGCAGCTGAAATTTTGCATGTTGCTAGAAACTGCATTTGAAAAAACTTTTTCTAATAACTTTTTTCGATTTTTTCAGAAATAACCCCACTTTTGGATTATTTTTTGGAAAAAATTAAAATTTGACAGATAATGCGAATCACGTGACTACTATTTTTTTGCTTAATTTTCATCTCGATTGAAGCAGAACTTGATGCGAAAGTCAAATTTTGAATAAAGCTATTAAGACAAAAAATCCCTTATGATGCAGACTTTACTGGTCACACTGTAGATGAAACAATAACAAGTGAAATTATTGACAAAATCGTTTTCTACTTCTGTATCAAATCTGATTTAATTTTTTGCAAACGAAAAATTAATTTTATGAATTTTGAAAAGTACTTGTTTTTCATTAAAAGCCATTTCAATTCTCATGAAAAAAGAGCTTTATAGGCATTTAAAAATTTACCACCGTTACTTAAACCATCTTAATTCAGCAGGCGACAAAAAAATAACCAAATAACCGTACTACGAATAAGTACGTTAAACCGAACGAAAATAAAAATCCTTTCCGTGTGGCATATTTTCATAATACGCAAGCTTTATCAAAAATGTAGTAGGCCGGCTGAACGATGAATGTGAATCGTATCAAGTGTAAATACGCGAATATGGGTCTTTTCTCATGCTAAAATAGCATTTTCGCAATACTTTTTAAGCTTAGGTATATTAGTAACGAAATGCTGTTAGCGTTGATATGTTTTCCGTTATTGGTATTCAACACGAATAATAATAATAGGTAGGGGAGATCCGGGTAGCCCCGCTCAGCGGGTAACACCACTCATCGCAATATTACTGAAATGCGATGCATTAGTAGTGTCATCTATTGGTCGGGTGCATAACTAACCAATATGGGGCTCAATACAAGAAACAGGTTGAAAACTACATTTTAAACGTTTATTCGGCTGACAACAGTTTTTTTAGGTTGTGCGTTTTATCTCTAGTCAGCTTTAAATTAACGGTAAGTAGAGTAAATTATCATTAAACAATATAATTGATATATGAAACTTAAGGGAATTAATCCTAGTTTATTGAACAGTTTTGGTCTTTTGATAACTAGTTTGTATTTTTGTAGACAGTCTACTTTGCAAAGAAAGCCTAGTTCGGGTAGGGCCGCCCGCTAACGCTCCGGGCGGTAGCAGTGATGAATCAGTCGAAGTAATATACAACGACGAAAGTTCCGACGACATGGAAGATTACAGGGAACAGAAACTTTGCATTATCTGCCATGAATTTGGGAAAACTGAAACATGGTTTAAATCTGGTGTGTGTAACAAATAGGCATACAAAGACTGTACTGGTCAAAGTGGTTTTAAGTCTTATATTTGCGATTTTTGTATGTAAATTTGGTGTCAACCCATTATAAAATAAATATCAGTTAAGGCTAATGATCGATTTTATATTATACTTACATACATTCCTCTGAAAAAAATTAATAATATATGGGCTCCATTAACTGACAGTTATTACATCTTTCAAAACATTCATATTTGCTTAAGTGGGCGGGGCTGCCCGGATCTCCACTACTTTAAATAATAAATTACAATTTTTAAACGCAAAGTCTAGCTGGTAAAGGTGGAAACCCATTACTATCACCTCACGTGAGTTCACGTAAAGACACATGAGCAGTAAATTTGATGAGACTCGTTTTTCCATAGGTACAGGCACAGAACATATAGCTTGCGTAGCTATATATTCTGTGGTATAGGTTAACAAGAGACACAATATTATCGTACGATATGTTCACGTGAAAGCACGTGATATTGCAGGTCTTCACGTGCTCAGATTTTCTGTTTAAACATCAATTTCGTGAAGCGTGAAAGCGTGAGATTAGAAAAATAGAGAAAGTTTTAACGACAGTGCCTACATCTTAAAACGATCTTCATCACCTTGCAATAACTCTTGGAATAAAGTGTGAAATTCACTGTTCTCTCTTCTTCTTAAATTAATGTCATGTATCCATTGCCTATAGTTTTACGTTTTTCAGTCGCTGTGACTGCACACGCTCTTTTTAAATTTTCTTCAAACGCTGAAGATGAAGATGAACTATTATTTAGTTTCCACATTTTCTGGTTACGATTAGCTAAGCAGCCACAGCTTGTTTTTATAAAATGACTTCACGTAAAATAATAATAATGTGATTCTGCTTGAAACTCATGCATTTTATTTATGGCGTGATAGGACGTGAACTCACGTGAGGTGATAGTAATGTGTTTCCAGCTTTAGCATCAGCTACTCAACATTAACCGTTAATGAATAACTCCCGCTTACTCTCAAAGGATAGTGGCCATAAGATTGCAAATTATTTTGAATATTTTGCTGCCTAATTAGTGTTTTAACAAAACAAATTTAAGTCTGGGACGTTAGTTAGACATGAGGTACCAATGACGCAAAGATATACATCTTATTATATTTATCATAACAAGTCGACGAGACGTCAAATACAAAGATCAATCAGGTTCCTCGCGAGTTCCAAAATAAAAGCAAACAACAACTTTTACTCTAGAATAATACGCTGTTGCCAAAAAATCCAAAGACTCACCCCTGTGGGTTTTAGTTTAGCTTACATCGACTCAATTTGTAACTATTGAGAATTTGCCATTGCTTGACGGCGCATAAGATTCAAGGAAGGCTGTTGGGTGGCAGTCAATCAAAAATGTTGCTTTACAGCCCGAACAGTGTGCAAAACATGGCAAGAAAATCAAATTGTAAAAACATTGTAATGTTAAAAAATTACCTTGTCGGACTTCCAGTGTCTTTATTTTGTTACTTAACACAACGTTTCGGTTAGTTAGTATCTCTAACCGTTTTCAAGTGTAAACTAAATTATAATTCTAAGGCTAATATTGAAATTTCAAACATCAAAAAAGATTTAAAACAGAATGGTTACCCTGAAACCTTTGTAACTAATACCATCTCAAAACTTAAAAATCGCGAAGTAAAAACTAATACAGAAACGAAAGAGGAGCAAGCATTTCTTGCAATACCGGCGTATGTCAAGCGGATTTCTAAAAAGATTAGAAGGATAACCAAAAACTATAATATCAAAACAGCCCTAAAATCCTGAAATACGCTTAGCAGCTTTCTTACAAAGGTAAAACCCCTCGCAATGAAAACACAAAAAATTGTATCTATCAAATCCCTTGCGAGTGTCGCGCAACATACATTGGAGAAACAAAAAGACCTCTTCCCGTACGAGTTAAAGAACATCTGAAACATACTCAAAGAGGTGAAACTTCAAGATCAGGTAGAGCGGAATATGTATGGACCAACCAACATAATATGCAGTGGTCAGAAGCCAAGGTTTTGGAAACGGAACAGCACTGGAGAAAACGAAAATGCAAAGATGCAGCTTTCATGAATCAAAATACCCATATATTTATTAAACCAAGTAGGTATAGATATCCCCAATATCTGGAAGCCAATTCTTGTCCAAAACCAACAGCTTAAATTTCACGTGCACTCCAATACGTAGGCGGAGTCATCAGGCTTCATTGCTCATGGATAGTATTTAAGACAGTAGCCTTAGAATTATAATTTAGTTTACACTTGAAAACGGTTAGAGATACTAACTAACCGAAACGTTCTGTTAAGTAATAAAATGGAAGTCCGACAAGGTAATTTTTTTAACATTACAATACAATAATAATTGTACCAGAGGTCTGTACAGTAACTGATTTAGTGCCAGGGTTTTTATTTTACAAGTAGTGTTCATAGCCATGTCATATGATAGAATGTCCCAGAGGAATGTCTATAAACAGTCAGGTGCCAGCTCGGCCCAAAAGTATACGCTTACGAATGAAATAATTTTTTTTGCTTGATAGTCGTTTGTTGTTATGGTTACGGGAGCTTTTTAAAATACAATTCATGCGAAAACTCTTTAAAATATTATCCGGTAGGGCCTAAGAAAGAAGCGAATAGTCGGTCTCACCAACGACGTCTGTGGTTCGATCCATCAATAAGGATTAGGCAACTCTGACGATTCTTTGAGCCTGGATTTTAACTGGATTTTGCGAAAAATTCGGCCAAAAAGAAGGATTTTTGATCAATTCAACGGTCCTAAACACTAAATCTTGTATAAAAGCACCAAGAAAAGCTTATTGGACAACTTTTATTTAAGGAAAATCCAATAATGCTACCTACATTGCTTGTCGTAAGCCATAACCAGCAGTGTATCGAATTTACAATAATTCTGAATTGAAAATATGGGAGAAAGTCGTCATATTTTTAGGGCTTCTTGATATGACTAGATGGAGGGAAATAAATAGAGGGTATTATAGATTATACATAAAATTTGCTCTAATGCAGTTTATGGGTGAAAAATACGTTTGTATGAGGGCTCACCGGTCACATCTCTCGGCGCCCAACAGCGATGGGCATGGGCACAACCTTCTTATTGCTAGTTAGATAGACACTTTTCCCTATACCTATATACAGGGTGTCCGGAAATGACGATGAAAATTTTAAGGTATGATTCTACATAAGAAGATATAAAAAAAAGTGCATATTAACATAGGTCCGGAAATGCTTCCAGAGGGAGCTACAGGCCCTTGAAGATGGTGTCATAAAAGTGGTTTTTATTTAATTTATTAGGATCTACTTACAATACATCAATTAACTTCTACGTATAAGTTAGAGTGATTGGAGGTCACTCTTTGAAAATATTAGGTGACCCATAATTGCAACCAGTGGCATGGGAACAAAGGGGTGGTTAGTTATTTAAGGTTATATTTTTTTCGCCTAGTGTATTTTCGCTATCTTTTAAATAAATTATGATTCTTTGAACATTTTTACGTAAAAAAGGTTCCCTTGGTATAAAGTCGTATAGTCGACCGTTTTCGAGATAAACGGACTTTAATGCTCAGATTTTTTTTGAATAATAATTTTATTAATAAAAATACCAACAAACCAATAACAAAATAATAAACAACGCTGTCCCAAAATTTTAAAATCCTTTTCAATGTTTAGAAGATTATATAATGAGGAGAACAAAAATAACTTCCAATCTGTCACATAAGATTCATTGTTGTCACCGTTGACATTGGTTGTGTATTGCTTAGAATAGTAGATTCTGTAACGAGGTTGGAATAAAAATTCGATCCGAGGGGAAGATTCCGAACGCGAGCGTAGCGAGCGTAAGGAACCACTAGTATCGAATTTTCATTCTAATCTAGTAGCAGACTATAATTTCTCCACGACCATCCAGTTCCATATCTGATTCATCCGATTTTTCACTAATTTTTTGACTTGCACTAAAATTTGTCTGAAAATAATTATTACAACGCGACCATTTTTATCTGACACTGACAGTTTCGAAATTCATGGCAACCTATGTCGTTTATATCAATTACAGAATATTCATTCCGTATCTTGTTATGGAATGAAAATGCACGCAAAACGCATAAAAAGCAAGTGTTTCAGAATAAATATTCCAACTCAAGAGCGAGAATTTTTACATTCTATTAGCAAAAATGATTTTGGAATTATTGCATTCAGTAATGGTCGTGGAGAATAGTAGATTTTGTAACGAGGTTGGAATGAAAATTCGATCCGAGTGGAAGATTCCGAACGCGAGCGTAGCGAGCGTGAGGAACCACGAGTATCGAATTTTCATTCTAACCGAGTAGCAGACTATATTTTCTCCACGACCATCCAGTTCCATATCTGATTCATCCGATTTTTTACTCATTATTTGACTTGCACTAAAATTTGTCTGAAGATAGTTATTACAACGCGGCCATTTTTATCTGAGACTGACAGTTTCGAAATTCATGGCAACCTATGTCGTTTATATCAATTACAGAATATTCATTCCGTATCTTGTTATGAAATGAAAATACACGCAAAACGCATAAGAAGCAAGTGTTTCAGAATAAATATTCCAACTCAAGAGCGAGAATTTTTACATTCTAGTATCAAAAATGATTTTGGAATTATTGCATTCATTAATGGTCGTGGAGAAAATATTTTATTTGACGTTAAATGGTAATTCTGTCAAATCAATAATAATTAAAAAGCTGACATATTCAGACTTCACGTTTCACGGGTTGTTGATGTTGCCATGGTAACTTTAAAACACGCGCGTTTTTGAAAGTGGGATTTAAACACGCTGAGGCGTACTTTAAATAAGCAAAATAGGGTATCAATAAAAAAAACTAATAGTTGAGAAATCTACTAATAGCACCCTGAGCTCTAATAGTGCCGATCCAAAAATGATAAAGAGTTAATGTATGCGCCGCTCTATAGTATGAGTTTTTTAGCTTTCAAATTCTGGATTTACTTTACATGCAATATGTCTCTTTACGATATCAAGATTTATCGGAAGCATTAAAATTTCTCCATGATTTATGACTGTTAGGTCGGCAGACAAGAAGAGAGAAATATAGCGTCATCGTTGAAAGCGTCGGTTTTGATGCTATATAGCAGTGGTTCTCAACCTTTTTGTGGTGGCAGAACACTTTTGGTAGCAATAGGAAATTGGCGGAACACCACCTTTGTCAACATATTTGCGGTGAAGTAATAGACCAGGGCTGAAGCCTTTGAAAATGGTAAAAAATGAAAAAAATAATAGTATGATGGTATAAAAAAATATACATTACTATGGTAAATGTGATGAAATCCCCTTTAAATCCTACCTTTAATTATATTTAGAACAACTATTTTCGCATGTTTTTTGCAATCTTTATGTTTTATGGATTTGTAATTTTTTTGTTTATCAATGAAACATGGAATCTTACGTTTTTCGAGTAATTAAAGTACAAATTTTAATAAATAGCTCAAAATTGTACATAATGATTAAAAAAAAAAAATTCGGATCCGAGTTTTTTTCGTTTCTTTGCATTTTTTGAGAGCATTTACCACAGTAATGTATATATTTTTTTACACCATCAGAAAAAGTAGAGATTTCAACGAACAAAAAGCTCACCGACTTTTTTAAAAAAGCAGATATTTTGACGTGAGAATTTTCGATTGAAAATTAAGGAGCTTTTTCGATATTAAGTCAAAATAAGGTGAAAAAATAAATATTTTAAATCAAAAAAATTACAGTGTGTTTGGGACATAAAAAGGTAAGTTTTCAACAAATTTCGTAAAAAAAAAAATTTTTTTGTAAAAGATAAAAATAAAAAACCAAAAACTTGGTTATTTGAATTTTTCACATAAATTTTGAGGTTATGTGAAAAAAGTGTAAATACAAAACTGGTAGATCTTTTTATTACCTACAACTTTGCCATTTAACGTTTTTCAATAGGACTTGTAGTTTTGCCGGAAATCGAGATAAATCGTTTTCTACCCTTAAAAACTCAACCCCTTCCACTTCCCGACCTCGGATCACCCGTAAATTATTTTTCCTTTTATTTTTGTTATATTCTCTTCATTTTTCAATGGGTTTCATCTTACTATTATTTTTTTTGGTTTCAAAAATTGCCGACCCTGGTCTATAATCAGTTTATCAAATACTATCTCATGATTCAGATTAGTTGATATTACTAAATTATTTCGCGGAACACCTGGAAGAGGTTGGCGGAACACCGGTATTCTGCGGAACGGCAGTTGAGAACCACTGATATAGAAAGCACACCTCTATTTGAATAATATAGAATTTAAAGTATAAGTTTATCTGCTCTATATAAGTTCCAGCTCTAATTTGCGTTAAACAATGATCATTCTGTAGCCGTGCGCTATCCATATCCCGCGGAGTTGTTTGTTTGCAAAAGCTCACTTCTCTAGCTAGAGCTTTTCTTGCTCTAGCGAACCGTGAAACTAGCTGCGCGGTTGCCAGACTTTAGCTTCGGCTCTGGATGCATCTCTATCCATCTGTTGGTTTCTCATGATGTTCAAAATTCGATTCACAATCAGCTATATACGAGGGAAGAAAGGTGAAAAATTATGTTCTACTACTACAGTAACTAAATACAACCGTGTTTTGTCGCTCTCCATGTAAAATTGGGCCTAATCGAATTACTTTTACTTATTTGCAATTTAGGGTGCCTTGATCTCATGTGGTTTTGAATTTTTTTTCTTTTTGTACCTATTTTATATACAGTGTGACCAGTAAAGTCCGCATCATATGGGATTTTTCTTTATTAATAGCTCTATTCGAAATTTGACTTTGGCATCAAGTTCTGCTTCGATCGAGATGAAAATTAAGCAAAAAATTTTTAGTCCCGTGATTTGCGTTATCTGTCAAATTTTAATTTTTTTTTTAAATAATTCAAAAGTGGGGTTGTATCTAAAAATATCGAAAAAAGTTATTAGAATAAGTTTTTTAAATGCAGTTTCTAACCCACATGCAAAGTTTCAGCTGCATAAGATAATTTTGATTTTTTACCCACCACTAAAATTTATTTTCCACTTAATGAACATTTTACTGATGAGAGTGTGTTATTTTTTGTCTTAATATTAAGTTGTATTACTTTCAGACACAAACTACGTTTTTAAAAATATTTATTTTATGAAGTTACCTTATACAGGTTCAAAAACAAATAAACTTTGCATCACATGCGACCAAATTTTAATAGCCCAATTTTGATTTTGTAGAAAAAAAATTTAAATAAAATGTATCTGAAATAAAGCATTGTCAAAACTAATAAGTTTTATGTAAGTTGCGTTCAATCTTATTTTGCAAAAGTAGTGTAATTTACGAAATATGGGTAAAAAATCAAAATTATCTTATGCAGCTAAAATTTTGCATGTGGGCTAGAAACTGCATTTAAAAAAACTTTTTTTAATAACTTTTTTCGATGCTTTCAGAAAGAAACTTTTGAATTATTTTTTGGAAAAAAATTTAAATTTGACAGATAATGCGAATCACGTGACTACTATTTTTTTGCTTAATTTTAATCTCGATCGAAGCAGAACGTGATGCCAAAGTCAAATTTCGAATAGTTATTAATAAAAAAAAAATCCCATGTGATGCAGACTTTACTGGTCACACACAATGTATATAAATATTTATTTAGACACAAAAAAAAGCGGAGAGAACTGGTGAAAACATCGTGTTGATATCCTAATTTAGACCGGAGATACAGAATATTCTAGCTTTAGCCCTTCTTATGTGTACCTGTATGGACCTTGCGATAATATTATAATGAATCACTCACCTTAAGGAAAAATTTTGAAGAAGAACCTAAAATAATAATTTGCAGCGTCTCCTTTTCAAACTTTGAGCCTCCTTGTATTTGAGAAAAACATAAAAATCTTGCACTTGTGCCGATAATTATAGAAACCTGTTCCCCGTTTCCACTTCTTTATTAATTTTCAGGCAAATTTCAATTTCTTACACGCTGTTCAATTATTATTGAAAGAGCAGTTTCCCTCCTTTTTTTATTTTAATGGCGTAAAAATTCATTTGGATACATACCGCGTAATTTTTTTTTATATATGTACCAAGAGAAGTAAGTTTATTAATATATTATATATTTTTTAAATCTTTGAAAAGTTAGGGCTATACCAGATGATATTCAGCCTGACTGGCCATGGAAAATCACGTGTAAATGTTGCTACCCTCAAATATTATATTAGATTTGTCACAATTTAAAATAATCCGCATTGCCTTATTTTGTAAAATTTGTAATTTGTCAAATATTTCCTCACTAGCACAATATAAAATGGAAGAACAATAAAGAAAATGTGGTAATATAATAGTATTTAATACAGTTTTTTTAGAAAACAAACTTAAATTAGAACTGATTCTTTTAAAATAACCTACTTTTCCGGCAAACTTCGATATGATACTTTCAAAATAATTAAAAATTTTTAATTTTGAATCAATAATTATCCCTAAATATTTAAAACTGTTTACTACATAATTTCAATTTTTTACCATCAATTACAACATTTATATTTTGACAATTTAAATTATTACCCATAACCACACATTTAGTTTTTGAAATATGTAATTTTAATTTATTTACTTTTAGCCAATTTAATAATATATTTATCTCAGAATCTAGAGTATTTAGACCATCAAAAATATTTAAAACATTTATGTAAATTAAGGTGTCATCAGCAAACATTTGTAACTTACACATTTTTAAAATTAAAGGCATATCGTTGATGTATAAAATAAATAATATTGGACCTAGTATACTTCCTTGAGGAACTCCTATATTTTTTATTTGAATATGTTTTTGATATTTTTATTATTTTATTATTTTCTAATAATCCAATTAAAAGTTAACCCTATTGGTGAATCAAAATGGTACCCTACAGCCTAAACAAAAAGCGGTGACTATTTTTTCCAACATCTTTCCTGCACAACTCAGTCCGAATATGGGACGATAATTGGCTAAGCAACTAAAAACAAACGGAATTAATTTTTTTTCTGATACTAACCCTATATAAGAATAACAAACCCATTCTATTCTCGAGCTTGAGCAATGTTAGTTATTACTTACTTACTTACTATTAATCCATATACAAAATTTCATAATTCCGCGTCAAGTAGTTTTTAAGCTTTCGAGTCAACTATACAGCCAGCCAGACAGATCACAATACTTTTTCTTTGAGAAAGTAGTAAGTAGTGTAGTAGTAGTAGTAGTAGTTGTGTGGAGTCTCATCCTACCCCTACCCCTATGCCTACCCCTGAATCTTCCCCAACCATTCTAACCACCTGTACCGTCGCCTAACTTTCCCGATTTAATTATGAAGGTCAGGATGTCCTTCCAGGCGAGGGCAATAACTTCCTCTTCGGATTACTCTCTCGGAGGGCGGCCGAGCAAATTACCTAATATCTCAGTCTCCCCAGAGCCTGACACCCAGGACAAATTATGTCCTTCTCCACGTCAATTAGGGTCATTACCTATACAATCTGGTAACAGTATTCAATTTCTATCTTTAATCTTTAAAATGGGGGCGGTCAAAATGACCCTGTACCTAATAAAACCCAAAACAGAAATATTGAAAATTTGAAAAAAATTGTCTTTTCGTGCTGTATAGTGATCCCCCAGCTAAGTTGACATACCATCACCATAAAAGATGGATGTGGTAAATAGGGAAAAAATGTCTCCTTATATGGTATTTTCTTTAAATCGTGTTACAAAAGAAAAAGTAATATCGACTAAGTTAAGTGTAAATCGTGTAATTCGTTAAACAGGTGGTACAAACTTTTAAAATTACTTTACCGGCGTGCAAATTAAATATAGTATCAAAGAAATTTTGCAGGAATGGAAGTTCGACGAAACGAATATAGAAAAGTTTTCAGTAATTTTGACCAACAGTTTCTTACAGAATTTTTTTTGTGCCATTATTGATAAAAAAACGAAATGACAAATTCATCACTAGCACTAGCCTTAACTCTTTTTGCCCCGTTAGGAATAATGATCGAGGCTTCGCCAAAGATAGAAAGCAACTGTCAGAAACTATTACTTCCAATATTTCTCCGAAACGAGAATTAATGATTATTTGGTTAAATGCTGACCGGGACATTACCCGCTTAAGATCTTTATTATAGCAAATTGATTTGCGGCTAACCATAAGTTAATTTCGGAAAATGAGCTGAAACTATGTATTTATTTAAAAAAATTAAGGTTTTACATTATTTATTTATTTATTTGTTAACGACCTTAGCCCATTTTTTTAAATTACAATAATTGGCAAGTAATACAATATATTTTAACATAGGTAGATACATTAAAATTTACAATATTAACACCAATAACAAAGTATTCCAGTGTTGAAAAAGATAAACGTAAATAAAAACTAAAAAAAAATCAGCAAGGAGCAGCTTAATATCAGGTAACCAGACGCATCAGGTTCATATAAAAACTTGAAGCAGATGAAAATAAGTCCAAATCGTTAGAATAATAGTTAGCCAACCTGATAGACCTCTGCAGAAAAGTATTTGAAGCATAATTTTTGCGATTAAATGGCTGATAAAAAGTAAAATTATTAGAGTGTGGTTCTGGGTGGAACATTTTCACCAACAGATCCGGACAATGGTAAACATGGTTTAAGATATTGTATAATAATTTCAAATCGTGCCTCTTGCGGCGAACCTCAAGTGAAACCAGCCCCAATACAGACTAAAGTTCAGGATAAGACATTGCATAACCATCTGGGACTCTAAATGCTGAATAGCTAAGAAACTTGTGCTGGACAGTTTCCAAACTATTTGCATGTATTGCATAAAATGGACTCCATACTGAGGATGCATACTACAGACTGGGTCTCACCAAAGAACAGTACAGAGACTTTAAGGATTGTGGACTCATAAAATTTCTCGAAGATCTCTTTATAAACTCTAGCCTTTTTAGTGCCTTCCTCTTAACATTTGTAATATGGGGTACGAACCCAAGAGAGCGATCCAATACTAACCCCACATCAACCACACTATCCACAAGTCTTGGTACATCCTGCCTAATAACATATTGGTATTTAGGTGGAGTACGAGACCTAGAGAACAGCATCAAGTGACCCTTTGAAGCTTTAAGTTCCATTCCATTCAATTTACACCAGTTCGTAAGGTTGGTCAAATCCAACTGTAATAATTCATAATATACCTAATTATGATACAACAGCTTTCAAATTGTAAAAAATATATGATCACCACACGTCTCAATATAAAAACTGACATGGTATTGTTTTCCCATTTATCTTAAATCGACCCAAAATCCAAATATTATGAATATGATTTTTCTAAACCTGACGAAGGTCTGACGTTTATGTGATCGCTCTTCTAGAATAAATGAAATTTAAAATTGAGTGAATGTTTATAAAATGTTCGGGTCTTAAAGAATATATATAGAGAAATGGAGAACACCTACGGATATTCTTTATTATAAAGGTGATTTCATATCTTTGTTTTATCAAAATATCCATTTTTTGGATGATAAAGTTGTTTGAAATGAAAATTGAAAAATGAAGGTAAAATGTAACAATACAGCTGTTTAATCTTGTACCTACTTTAGTCCTAAGAGTATATACAGGATATCTCATCACTAAGGGGCATACAGTACAATGGAGTTACCTGTCCTCTTAACTTGTAATATTATAGGTACGTTCTTATTTTCTTTTTTTTTTAGTTTCTATATGTAATTTTTATTTGTAATTTATATTTATTCGCATATTCGTATGTAGTTTTTAAGGTGTGCAAAAAAGATTTGAATAACTGAATTAATTTGATTTTCTTAATACAAAAACAGTTCATACCTAAAAGAGTTAACAAATTAAAGGTCTAGAAAGGTGTCTTTACTATTATCCTATCAGTATAAAAATTTAATTGATGTAAAATTTGCCACAATTTTTTTCTTCCTACGTCTTCTTTTACAGCATTTAAAATGTTATCTAAGGTTGGGATCTCTCTATTGAAATAAAAATTATGTACTTTTCTTCTTATGAAACTTTTCACATCCTCATCGATTTGTATAGGTGTCCTTCCTGGCGACTGTTTAGGAGGGGCTACAGTTCCAGATTTTCTTTTCCTAATTCCCTGATTCATTAACTCTCGTCATATTAGCACATGCTGATACTAGGTTTCTGACAGTACTAGATGGCGTTTGGTGCACAAGTGCATCGTAACATTAAATGATTTAAAATTATTGTCTTTCCTTTTAGGTCAAGCACACTTTTACAAAACACTGGGGAATAATTATTCGCCACTTTTGTATTATTTTTATAATATACACACAAACTTTCTATAACACGTTAAAAATAAAACTAAACTACCTCCTTGAAGTTGGAAATATTTTATGACATAAGCCACCTACCTGTATACCTATGCAATAATAGATAAGATCAGTTATTGTTACACTTACGGTTTATTGAGGTTTTACGACTCATGACCCTCAGCTGTGCTGTCAGGCTTTAAGAAACAGAGTATAACTGAGGATCGTGATAATAAGATACCGACATTTGACTTTTTTTCACTTTGACCAAGTTATTTTATGGTACATTTTGGAGAAAAACAATTACACTTTCCCACCGGAGTTTTTCATTCTTTATTCGAAAATGCCAACTTCTGGTCTGGCTAAGAAACTTTAAAAATAATTTACTTCGCTTTCTATTAATAGAAGAGGTAAATATTATTTTTAAACGAGGATTTACCATACTCAACGCTACACTACCATATACACCTTCACAAGAAAAAACATACTTATAAGTACATCGAAAGTAGCGGCCTATATACGCGAATTTATATAGTAGATGTCGATTTCTCGACCATCCAGGAAACAGGTGCAGTGAAAAGTTCCTTTCCCACAGTCCATCATTTTCCAGAAAACGGTACATCGTCGAAATGGGTTCATATATCCAAACCACTTTTCGACAACTTTTCATATTTTTCAACGACGGACGGGGATGGATCCACGCTTAAAATAATGGGTTTTGAGATTGAAGGATTTACACACACACATATTGGAGAGGTTGGGGCGAAAGGGAAAATTAAAGGAGAAGGTATATGACGTGGTTACGAGTTTATAAAATGGCTTCCCTGTTATTTATACCGTGCGAGGAAAAATTATTTGCATCTAAGGACGTAATGCTTAGCCGTAGAGCTTAATACCTGTTGGGTGTCAGCAACTACCTGAATTAACAATCAATCAATTATTCCGTCATCTTTGACAGTCGTTACAAGTAATTTGATTCATCGCTAATTTTTCAAATTTCTTGAACAATTCACACAATGGGCTTTACGGAACAGCACAAAACAACAGCACAAAACATTCATGGTTGAAGCGTATTTTCATGCATGGACGATTTTCACCAACATTTTCCTAACGTTGCTTTTATTGCTGGGGATTTTCATCATTGCCTGACAAGAACCGTGGCTGTGTTTAGGGAAACAGGTTCTATACAACACAAAAAAGGAGCAGGAAGACCATCTGTAAGAACAGAAGAACTTGTCGGCCCTTTTTTTTAAATGACACAGTTACAGCGGTATAGAGACCATACTTTGAATCCATTTGTGGAGCAATTAATTGACGACGAACTACGTTTTGGATATTTTCAACGGTGCAACGGCCCATACAGCCGCCGAAACTATTAACTACTTACGCAATTTTTTTAGACGACAGATTGATCAGTTTTCGATCAGACATTGAATTCCCACCTAGATCACCTTGTTTAACGGTTATGGATTACTTCGTTTTTCCTCATTTAAAGAACACTATTTTTAAAACACCAGTTGCAAATTTAGAACAATTACAAGAAAGGATTATCCAAGAATGTGGTAACATTTCTCCAGAGATGCTGGTCAACACTTTCGAAAATATGAAGAGACGTGTGAATTTATGCTTGGAGCATGGCGGTGGCCAATTTCAGCAATTTATGTAATTATTTTTCTTTTTCTTTATATTCTTACTTTGTTAACTTTGTAAACAACAAAAATAAATTTGTATTGGTCTATTTATTTTATTACTCATTAGTTTGGCATATCATATCATAATATGAATTTGACAAAATTTTAACCTATAGATTTGGTTAGATATATCGTCCCCATATCATTGTGATCTAAACCAAGCCCTACGTTTTTTAATTCAAGCCCTCTTTGATGCAAATAATTTTTGCTCGCACGGTAATAAAGTTGTAAATAATAATGGTCTTTCTGGAATTCTTATCCGATCAATAACATGGAAATAACAGAGGTTCTTCTACCGAACATTCCTCTTTAAAAATCTACAAATTCCACTCCCAATAATCCACAAAAGCCAGTAAACATCTCTGTTTACCCCAACCTCAAATAAGAAATTGCTCCATATCCAAAAACACTTCAGTTTTTTTTTGGCAGAATACATTAGAAAAATTGATGAAATTATGGAGTAGTTTGACCGAACTAGCAATAAGGCATCATTATAAAAGTAACTGTGCTAAAGTGTCAGGAATTGTAGTATAAAGTCATTACACCGACATCGCGTCTCCAAAGCGAAAAAGTAATTCCTTATTTCGTGAGTTGAGTGTTCACGGTGCAACGGTATTCGTGAAACTTTGAAACTAGCCGTGACACTGACATAATAGTCCCACAGGTACGAAGTCGCGTGCTCGGCGTGCTAGCTTAAATTAAATAATGGGGGCCGCAAGTCGACATTAGAATGGCCAAGAAGATTTATATATTTTCTGGAGAAAAAAAAAAACAGTTTATATATGTTGTTTTGTAAATGCATCGACTTCATATTATTGAAAAAAACAAATTGGAAAGTTCTCTATTAATTAAATTGAATATAATATATGGAAGGTAACAATGCCAATTCAACATGCATTATTAATACAAAGTAAAACATTGTACAATCCTCCAGAGTTAAATATAAACGAAGCGGTTTGCCAATCGAAAAAGCAACGTTCAAGTACCGAAAGAAAATGGAAAACAGATTAAACGGCGCAACGTGACCATTTTAAAAATGGAGTAATATTAAGATAAGGGGGCGAGAAGAATTCAGATTAGTTCGGAAAAGAAGTTATCTTATTTTGGAAACACATTATTATAAAATGTAAAGTGGGCCAGTAGATGCCGGGCACGTTCCTTTAACCGCTTATTCTTCCCGGATCACATTTTGCAAGCGGTACATGCATGACTTTTTATCGTTCCTTATCCGTAGTTTTACAGAGCTTTTTTTTATCACGTGTGGGAGTTCGGATATAACAGGTTTTAAATAGTTATTAGGAGAAACGATATGTTTTGCCAGACGTGATAAATTTGTGAATCTACAAGTAGAAATTTGAAATGCGCGGATAGTGCACACATCTTAGATTAAGGTGGAATTCTCACTTATAATATCACAAGAGCTTAAAATTTCCAGGAATAATTTAAGCTCGCGTGGGGTTCGGTAAGAAAATTTCACACCACTTCACACCATAATTTGGAAAAAAAATTATTATTCAAACTTGACATTTTAAACTAATTTCACTGCTTGTCAAGTTGGCCAGGATATTTTGACATAATATGTTGAATTGTCATTTTTGTTTAACCGGTTCTGTCACAAAGCTTAATAATTACTAGATATATAGTTTAAAACGTCTGTACGTAGAGTGTTAAGTTTAATAATAAAAAATACATTTCTACCACCTTTAGTAACCCAAAATTATGAAAGGGCGATAGACTGAACTAATACCCATCTGTGTTACAGCATTTGGTGTTACTAAAGTTGGTATTTTTTTTTATTTAACGAAATATGGTGCATATACCTATATGATTTTTTTAGAATTTATTTTATGGTGAATTAATATACTTTAACAAAAAATACATTTCTACCACCTTTAGTAACCTAAAATTATGAAAGGGCGATAGACTGAACTAATGCCCATCAGAGTTTTAGCATTTGGTGTAACTAAAGTTGGTAATTTTTTTTTATTTAACGATATATTGGATATACCTATATCATTTTTTTAGAATTTATTTCATGGTGACCTAATATACTTTAGCAAAAATTACATTTCTACCACGTTTAGTAACCTAAAATTATAAAAGGGCGATAGACTGAACTAATACCCATCTGGGTTTTAGCATTTGGCGTAACTAAAGTTGGCATTTTTTTTTATTTAACGAAATATGATGGATATACCTGTTATGTATATATATTTTAGAATTTATTTCCTGTTGAACTAATATCTTCATTGGCAAATCTCTAATGATATCCACTAATAAGCAAAATAATAACGAAATAAGTTTAATTATTATAGGTTATATAGACATCTAATTAATTTGTCACATTCCTATTCACCATTAAGAAGAGAGGATGGGTTAGAATTCAAGCAACATTTAAATCTTATGTTTGTACATCCGACGTTTGTTGAAATATAATTTGTAAATTGCATTTCGCAGAAATCTTTAAAAAAATCTAAAAATTAATAAAAATTTAAATTATTTTTTACGGTTATAAATAAAATTTGCTTTGGATTAATGAATTTAAGGATTTCTTAACATAATAGAATATTTCGATATAAAAAATATCGATAAGGTTATTAGAAATAGACTATTGCAACAGCTGGTATCCAAGTGTAAACGAATTTTTTGAATTATTGCTCCAAATTGTCAGAAAAACAAAAGAATATTTCTAGTTGTGGTCACCAGATGTCAGTTTTACTTTAATGAAGCTTTAAGAAAGGAAAAATATGGAAATTTTTAATTCGGTAAAAAAATATTTACAAAAATATTCGATTTTATATTTTTTTAAGTAGATATCCCAAACATTGTATTGTTCTAATGGAATTCTAAACACTTTTTATTCTTGAAATTTTTTCGATATCTCATCAACTTATCTGATTAATGATAATTTCATATTGGTTTTTTTAACTTTCCCGCCATACCATTGGTCACGTGACGTATGTCAAAATCGATTTTAAGGTTATGGGACATGCACATCCAATCCCCCAAAAAAGATTTTTCAATATTCCGCTAATAAAAATTTTTCCCATATGTTGCGAACTCTTTGCCGGTCACTGTATAACCTGTTGAAAATATTATTAAAAGTGTCGGACGATTTTCACAACCCTCTCCCTCCCCTATACCGTATCCTGCTTTTTTCCCAATTAAATCTCCGAAAAATCGTCTTATTACTTTTCCAATTCACGTTATAGTAAAAAAAATATCTTAACTATGCTTCTACCCCCCATTACATAAACAAAGAGAGCGAGCAGCGGAGCCAGAGGGAGCTATAGGGGCTCGAGCCCCCCCCTAGCCTCAGTCATAGAGCACGCCAATGCACGGCGAGTCTATATCCTCTTAGAGAATCCCTCTTTTAAAAAGAGCAATATATATGGTCCACACTCAGACATAAAGCTGTTAAAAATTCTGGAGCTCCTCCTTTTTTAATGAACGTCCAGAATTATTGCGTGCTTTCGGATGCTTTTAACTAGAAAGCGTTTAAAATTTGTGGAGATTCTCCGGATAAATACTACCCAGGCCGCCATTTTTAGTGCCGAAAAAATATTGTCTAAAGTGCTTGTGTTTTTTTTCTGAAAGATATATCGTTAGGTCTGTATAGGTAGGTGGGTATACATTTATTTAAAAGTGGAACCTGCGGTGGCTAGCTTATAATAGTTGTATAGGTAGGTAGGTATATTAAAGATTCATAAACCAATTATTTATATCTAATTATTATTTTCCTTGGATGTACACTCACCGACATTAAATTCGGGACATCCAAAATTTAGATCAAATTTAATGTATTATAACTTTTTCTTCGATAGTCCGATTTCAACCTTTTTTTTTTACAAAATGTAGATAATTGTTTTGGATTTAATTAATTTTGTTCAATTTTCAAAAATACAGTTTACAGGTTGAAATATACAGGAAAATAAAAAGTATGTTTTTTCCCTTTAAGTTTGTAACACTCTGTAGAGTAATTTTGCAATATAAACTACACTGAATATGCTTTTCTGCAGAGTTTGATTCATTTTTAACATTTTGCTATTTTATTCTTCTCTGTATCGTTATCGGTTTAAGAGATATGAATTTTTGAAATAAACATTGCACTTTTAAATTAAGCCTATTTTTAACTAAAACATAAAAAGTAGGAGTTTTAAAAGTTAGTACCTCGTGTTACCTCCCCTACCCTTTCGCTAAAATTACATTGGGCGAATCTCTCGACTTGTCGTCTTCATACTCTTTCCCGTACGTCAGGAGACCTCAGGCAAAATCTGGACTCGTCTGAAAATAGAACTTGCCTCCACTCTGGAAGGTTCCAGTTAATGTGTTCTTGCGAAAAAAGAAGTCTATTAACTCGATGCTGTCTGAGGAGCTCTGGTCCAGTTGCCGGTCTTCTGGCCCATAAATTGACTTCATGAAGTCTTCTTCTTACTGTAATTTCATTGACAGCAACTTGACGAACCCTTTGGAGTTCATTTCTTATCACTACTGCACTGGTATGCCAATCTCTTAAAACTGAGACTCTTATAAAGCGGTCATCAAGGGCAGAAGTAGCACGATTTCTTCCAGATCCAGATCTATTACCATAACCTTCAGTCTCACGAAACCTTGCAGCGGCTCTTTCCACGCTAGATTTTGTGAAACCTAGCATATTCGCCACTTCTCTATAGGAATAACCAACATCATGAAGTGCAACGGCTCTAGCTGAATCTTCAGATGACAAAGGCATTGTAAAATAAAAAATAAATTTAGAATTCACTCACGAAACGTTTTAAATGCTTGAAATGTCTGACAAAACTGATTGACAAATGCAGAATACGCTTCCAAGGAAACCTAAACATTCCAAAAAAAAATTCAGAGCGTTTTCAATAATTGTTGTAAAAAGTGTATTGTTCATTTATAAAATTCATATCTCTTAAACCGATAACGATACAGAGAAGAATAAAACAGCAAAAGGTTAAAAATGAATCAAACTCTGCAGAAAAGCATAATCAGTGTAGTTTATGTTGCAAAATTACTCTACAGGGTGTTACAAACTTAAAGGGAAAAAACATACTTTTTTATTTTCCTGTATATTTCAACATGTAAACTGTATTTTTGAAAATTGAATAAAATTAATTAAATCCGAAACAATTATCTACATTTTGTAAAAAAAAAAGTGGAAATCGGACTATGGAAGAAAAAGTTATAATACATTAAATTTGATCTAAATTTTGGTTGTCCCGAATTTAATGTCGGTGAGTGTATATGGTTAAATTACCAATCAGATAAGGAGGTGATCGGACCTACCAATATGAAATGATCTGAGTCAAAATCGAAACCTACACTGAGGAAAATGATCTAATACAACAGGTTTGCTAAGACATAGTTTGTATTGATAGATTATTTTTTTATTAACCCATATTAAATAAATTGCCAGTATATCAAACGCACTTTGGTGTTATAATTTATGAAGATTTTTTTTTAATATGGCCAAAACGGAAATACAACTGTCCTTCCTTGTTCAAAAAGTCGAGAATTCATATAAAAGCCCAAGCTATTATTTATATAAATAAACTAATTTAGTTTTCAATAAAAAGGACACTTAGAGTACAAAATAAAAGAAATAACCCGATAATTTTCTCAAAAAAAGAGCCTTCTTGTCCACTTCCGCACCTGTCCTACGTAGCAACTGCTAAATTGGATACAATTTAATTGTTTGATCAAAATACAATTATAATAAAAACAATATATCATAGATTTGGTTATTCTTTCTACTAAAATATTCAATGACATAACCGAGATAACCCGCAATAGCCTTTGCACTATTAGCTTTCTAGGACTGTCACCTCGGAAAAATGTCCATTCCGCACCTACGAAATCCACACATTAAGACAGCGTGTTTGGTATCAGTGCGTTTTTATCATTTCTGGGTTTGTTATAGTGTTGTGCGCCGCTTAAAGATATTGGTAAGTACCCGTTTTTTGATATATATTGGCAAAACAGTTAATTAAAAAAAAAAAGTAAAAAATGCTCACTTTCTTGCGTGTCCTCTCTGCACCGCAGTTTCCGTTTACGTTACGTATTTCTTTTAGAAATATAAATTATGGTATGGTGCATTTTTAGGTCGGCAAAACACAACCTAAGAATAATTCGAATCAGCGTTGCCAGAATTTGTGAATAAATTAAAAAGTCAAAAAATGTCCATTCGGCACCGTCCGTTCCGTGCCTGTTTTACGTTGGTGCGGATTGGACAGTTAGGTGCGGATTTGACATAAATAAGTATTTATCGGTGTTGGTTAATGGTAATGTTGTCTTTTCTTAGTACTTATTTGAAATTTACATTTGGTTTACATTTATATTGATTTAATCGAATTTAATCATATACGATGTCCAATCCGCACCTTAAGTGTCAAGTCCGCACCTTTTGTAAAAACGGTTAAAAAAAAAGTTGAGGCATCCAATTAATATTTTTAGTCTATTTTTTATAAAGACTCGAATCGTTCTTAAATTTCCTTAAAATATTCTAGAGGCATTTACCGATAAAAAAATATTATTTTTATATTTGGGTCAATAAATTTTCCTCTTAGTTTTTTTCAAGATTTTATTCACACAAGATATATTTTTTGAAGATCTGGACGTCTATTCTCCAATTTAAGAGAAGTGAACGCTCTCTCGCGAGAAGGGACAATTCACATCATATGCTCACATCGTATGGAAATGAATAGTAATTTTAAGTTTCAAGAATACAGTTTAAACATTTTTAAGAGAAAAAGTAATCACTTTTCTTGAAATGATCATTCGCCTATTTCGAGAATAGACGTCGTCCTGTTGTAATTTAAGTTTTGTTAATATATAATGCATAACTTATTCTTACTTTTTAGCATAAAAAATTGCCTTGGTTTTTAAGGTGCGGAATGGACAAAATTATCGACCTTTTTGAGCAAAATAGCGTTTTGAGACCTTATTTTACAAAAAGTTGATTTTATTCCCGAATATATATCCTCACACCTTTGTGAAGTAAGGCAAATAACAAAAATATTAATATTTAAACTTTAAAAAATTAGGGTATAAAAAATGGTTTTGGCCATATTAAAAAAAAATCGTCTTATATTATTTTTATGCTTTAAGGCCTCGGTGCCAGTTATTGCAACTGATTTGAGGTATGAAATAGATAGTTTTGGAAAAAAAATAGCAGTTCCAGATTTGCTAGTACATGCAGTGTTTTTATTGGTAGTAATCAGTTTCATTAGCAGCACAGTCTTGTTGAATAATGAACTACTTTTAATACAGCAATTTTGTTAAGAAATAAATTGTATCTTTTGTATCTTCTCAATGCGACGCATTTTGTTCCCACTAAAGCGCTTTCTCTACAATTAAGAAAGCGAAACAGCGTCCCCAAAAACGAATTGTATGCATTAGAACCTATAATCCACAATCCGTTAGTGGGGGTTCGTAGCGATCGGCAATCGCCGCGCGCCGTCGTATGAATTTTAACGTATTTGTTGCGCAGGTCACATCGGTGTTCGGAGTCTTCTATATAGCTGTTCTGTTTGAACAATACCTGTTTCAATTAATTTATTTTTATTTTGTATTTAAGTTTTTTTAAACTTTGCATGTATGTATATAAAGCAACGGAAGATTCTTATTTCGCACAACCCATCATTAGTGTTGAACTTTATACCTAATCTATACGAACGAATTTTACGATCTCAGTAAACCATGTTGCATAAATAGATAATCATATTATTATGCAATGTTATAACATCACACTATAAAAGCTATTTAAATTTTTGAGAACTACAGTACTGATTTTTAGTGGTAAGTATATGCTATATAAACCGTAGCAAGCTAATATTATTATGATTCATGTCAAGTTTCATTACAACTGCCAGTCGGAACTAATACAGTACCTATATTAAACCAGATTACATCCCCAACAGAACTTGATAATTACTATGAGTATCTAGAGCAATAATGGCTATAATAAACCATTAGGTTTATGATAGCATTACCTCCTATTTCCTGTTGGCTAAATTACCGTGATATTATCACTACACAACGGTCTAGCAATTTTCGTTGTTTTACAGTAAAAAAGCGCGTTGCTGTCACACATCGTATTAAACAGTTGTATAAAGAGTATATGAATTCTTATAAGAAATAGAAGGCTTTTTTCTCAGTGTACTATATGTTACATAGCATTTGACAGTTATATTTTCCTTTTGACACGTACCTAAGCTAATTGCAATACATTGAGAATCCCGTCCCAACAAAGATCCAGCACAATAAACAATCGAATAATTATATATCTTCCTCCGATATTTTATTTCAACCATGCGTTGAATTCATCATTTTTTTTTTAATAACGTCGATTTTTTATCTGGAAAGTGTATTAATTCATTTCTCTTCTAGATAAACCCATAAATATCTTGCGTTTCTTACTTAATTTCGTAAATAATTCTTTTTTTCTTTCTTTATCCGTCGATAGTGAAATTAATTGAGTTCGTTTTCTGCCGATACAGCTCAACAATACGGAAACTCCAAACTGAATTAGTGAATTTTCGCATTAACGGCATATTACGTAAGGTTAATGGAAGAAAATATACTTATACTTACACCTTTCCAAAATTATACCACAATAAAGAACTTATCTACTAATAAATTCTATAAGGGGTTGTCTATATTTCGAAACAAAGCGCCAAGAAATGACATGGGTCTGAGAGGGGACAAAATTGTCCTCCTTCGGACTTTCCACTTTAAGTCCCTTCCATTTGGCTTGCTACAAATAACCCGGTAAGCATTACCAAAGTACAATAAGAAAGTAATAGTCCAACTTGCATGATAATATGTGTTCCCTGTACCTTATTGAGGGAATTCCAGACATTTTTGTTACCACACAAGGTATAAAGAAGAATTTAGTGGAATAAATACGACTGTTTGAGATTGCATACAATACAGTTTATGAGACCATTACAAAAAATTTGTTAAAGTATTTTTCACAATAAATGGTTGACTCCATTTAACTACCTGGGACGTTTTGCAAGAGCCCGGCCATAAAAATACAAATAAAGTGTCGGTCAGAGTCGGATTATAATTTGTAATTATAGCAGGTAATATTTAACTATCTTGTGCTTGCGATAACATCTTTCTGTCTTTGTGTTTCTTAGGAAGTGTTCAAGTCTGAAGTCCTACCCTGTAGTGTATTTGCTCGTTGATTGTGTATAACAATGGGATGAAACCGGTAGTTTTATTGCAGTCAATAAGTCGATACCATTTAGGGTGAAAAATACTTTACTGTATCGTTCGAATGTACAGTCTGCGTTGCAAACACTCCCTATTATTACTTTAGATCCTCTGATGGATGAACGCATTCTCTTCCGAAATGTGTTTATTTGGCCCATTGAAAAATCACCTCCCATCTATAAATAATGGCACTGAAGAGATAATGGGCCCAAGGAGCGATTCTTTTTCCCGTTTTTTCTTCATTTCTTTTGTATTTTAGTGGGTTTTGTTAATTATTTATTAGCGATTTATGGTTTGGCGAGAAAATACTGAATGGCCATCGTATGTTTTATCGAATGAAGAATGGAGGAGATTTTTAAATGTACTAATATGAATTCGTTACGCTTGAAAGAAAAAAGCGTTAAAAAATAAGTCAAGGGGTGTTATTTCTCCTAGCAAGCGATAACATGGTAATGGTAATGGTAAGGTAGTGGTAATGGAAGTACGTACATACCCACTATACCCAGGGGCGGATGGGCCCACCGGGACACCGGGAGATTTCCCGGTGCGCCGGTCCCTCAGGCGCCGCCGCTCTATGTCAACAAAATAAACCCGGTAAAACCCGGCATAAAGTGATTGATTTTTATCTGTAACATAGGTCTACCGGATTTAGAAATGGTTTCTGGGATTTTTGAGGTCATGTGATCATTTGTCAAATGTTAAACACACACTTGGAATGGAAAATTAGTTTTTTCTATTAAACTATATCTATGTTTAATAAAAAAAAACGAATTCCTTAAAAGAGTATTAATTTCCTGAATTTTTAAAGCAATCCAGAGCGAAAATAACAACATTTTTAAGGGTTCATTTTGAGCTGATCATTTCTCCAGTACCCATCAACCTACAATCTAAGATACGAATGTCAAAAGCACAAAATAAGACAAGTACAGCACTAAACTGCACTAACACTAAACAACCAATAAACAAGCACTAAACATTGTCCTATACTTTTTATTAGAACCGGCATGTTATATAATAATATGTATATATTATGTGATGATAACTGCACACTAACACTAAACTTATTAATTATGTTGGGATTTTGATATTTTGCAGATCTTCCTTGTATCTTGGGGCGCATTTCAGGAAAATTTATTTTTCATACAGGGTGTTCCAAAAAAGTGTGACTTATCATATAAGGATGTATTTTTAGATTACATGCCACATATTTTCTTACTTATTTGGGTGCCTCCTATAATTACCTACATACCCCTAAAATTTTATTAAAATCGATTTAGTATTATAGATTCATGCTTTTAATATCCTAAAAATTACCTCTAAACGACAGAATAAGCTACTCTGTTTTTATCAATGGGACTTTCCTTATTATTGTTTTAAAATATTTACTATGCGGGGGTGGTGATAGTAAAATTCGGAAAGTAGTACGAAGGTCAACTGTTTTATGAATGAACTCGGCTCGCCATCCTTCGGTTGGCATGGTAACCCGAAATAAGGGCGAAGTAGTCTTCGACAAAAATCGTCGATTCAAAATGGCTTCTTCTAACGAGTTACAGGTGTTTGTTTTGGTTTTTTGACTGTTTTGAATATTTTTCAAAAACTTTCGGTGTTTAAGCGAACCTTTGACCACGTAACTGTTATTAAGTGTTAATATTGTGATATAAATAATATATCTTATGTAAATTGCCTGGTGAGTTTGTGATTTCTTCCTGGTTTTCGCCAAAATGCGGAGTTTTATCTTTAAAACGACGGAGAGTCGTGGATCATATTGTAAATTTTTTATTTAAAATATTTTAAACTATGCATAATAATCTTTTATTACAGTGAAATTATCTTTAAATTTAGAACCTTTAGCCCGCTTTCTTTCTACGACACAGATTAAATCGATTGGTTTTCATTTATGTTGATTAAATAAAATGTCGACAAGGTGTTACAGGTTGCCTAGTCCCAAAACAATCTTTCTAATTAATAAAGTCTTTATTTTTGCGAGGTTTAGGTACGTAAGCTGGGATGGGCCCACCGGGACACCGGGAGATTTACCGGTGCGCCGGTCCCTCAGGCGCCGCCGCTCTTTGCGAACTTTTTTCTTTTCTTTTTTAACAATTTGAATTAATTTTGAAAATAATCGAAAAAGCAAAAAACCAGAAATTATTAATCAAGCTTTTGGAGGCAGTTAATGGGCCTATATTAATAATAAATAATTTTTCACCTAAATGTGTTTTAAATGTAAAAAATGAAGTTTGTTTTTTTATTTATGAGTTATTATAAAAAAATATGTCGTAAGTGGATGAAAAAATACATATTTATCATATTTATGTCTTTTAATTTTTTTATTGTATCGACACGACGCGGCGCTGTTTCAGGTGACTTCCCGCGCCGGTCCGAGGTGTCCCATCCGCCCCTGCCTATACCTACACCGCTGCTCCCACATAGACAGTGCTATTATTTTTTATAAAGCTTTTAAAAAGTATAGTGATATTAGGCTTAATTTAAACATTAATTGATAACACAAACTGGCTCTGGGGGGGTGGAGGGGTACTGTCCCCCAGTAGGTACCCACCCCTTATCTACGTTCCTGGTACTGGATATGTTTAAATAATTTATTAAATTTTAAAACTACTCTTTTACTCTATAGGTTGGAGATCACTATTTCGTTATTGGTTGCGCTTAGTGTAGGTGCTTTATTTCTACAGAAGGTTCAATGTTTTTTCTAATGCGATGGTGAACGCGCATTTTAAATTAAATTTATTTAATGTAACGTCCAAATCAATATAAATTTAGGGTATACCCCGTTGATAATTCAATTGTTAGCGCCCTCTATAGGGTTAATATAAAATTAGTAAGATATGCGGGTCTTTCTAACCCTATCCTAAATTTTACAATTCTGGAACAATTTCTTGGAATCAAAAGTTTAGAAACCGCATATTATTATTCATTCGGCTCATTGACATTTTTAACTTTAAGTTTTAACCTTTTTGGAGTTCTGTGGTTTTAACCATAACCTCAAACCCCTCCCTGATATTTATCAACAAAAACATTAATTATTTTTGTAGTTTATCTATATTATGTTGAATTTAGCATAAATACGAGAGTTATAGTAATGCACGAAGCGTACCAAGTTCATTCCCTAATAAAACTAATCTACCAGGTCGAGTGTATAACTGCATACAGTAAGTATATTATTATTTTATTTCTTATTATTATAGTATTATTTTTAGTAGTGAATAATAATTATATATTTTAATTATTTATAGATGATACTTTATTGGTGGGCACCAGACAGGGCCACCTGTATATGTACCACTTGGAAAAGAAGGATCCGATTTGTGAGCTTACATTGATAAAGCCTCACAAATCCTTTAGCAAAAAGCCGATACAACAATTGGAAATTATACCCGACCAGGATCTTATACTTGCGTTAACAGGTTTGTGAGCCACCGACTTAACAGAAAATTTATAAATAAATATAAACTGGTTTTTACAGTATTTTTGTTTCAGATAATGTAGTTGAACTTTACGACATAAATCTTACTAAATTGCACACTATTCAAAAGAGTAGAGGAGCCACATTTTTTGCAGTGAACACCCAAGTATGTATTTCTTGAAAAGTTCAATAAATATTAAAATCTATTGTAACCATATTTTATTTCAGAAAATTGTATCAACTACAGGTGATACCCATTATTTAATTCGTCTTGGTATAGCAGTAAAAAGAAAAATTCAGTTGTACTATTTGAAAAAACATGAATTTTTTCCATTATGTGAGGATATAACTTTGACTGATATTCCAAAATCCATGGTTTGGTGCCAAAATGTGCTGTGTTTGGGCTATAGAGATGAATATGCTATACTTGAGGTAAAAAGTTCATATCCTTAATTCAAAGCTATATAAAATGATCTACCTGCTAAATTGTAGCTTGGAGATGGAAAACAAATAGACCTGTTTCCTACAAGCAGTGCTAAATCTGCAGATCCCTGTATACTACTTATTGCAGACACCCATTTTGCCCTATGTCGAGAAAACCAAACAGTTTTAGTTAATACTGCGGGAGAAACTGAAAAAAATAAAGCCTTGAAATGGTCAGAGGTCCCCATTTACTTAGCCTATGATGAACCTTATACATTGGGAGTATTAACTGATTGTATAGAGGTAAGAACATAATACAAGTTTACACAACTACTTATACAAATAAACTTCAAGAAGTCAGGAGGCCATATTTATGAGTAGTAATAGATATTTGTACATTGATATATTACTTTGGCTTTTTCAACAAAACATATTTTAGGTTTGTACTCTGGAACCAAGTATGTCAGTGCAAACCCTTCCAGATATGTCCAAAGTAAGATTTTTAGTCCAGGCAAGCCCCGGTATTTTGTTCGCTGCATCTTTGTCTCAAATATGGTGCGTACAAGCTGTAGATATTGCCAAGCAACGGGAAGTTTTGGTTAATGCAAAGGAATTTCAGTTGGCTTTAAAATTGACTGTGAGTGGCAAAGTATTTTACTACCATTAAACTACCTTGGAACTTTTTTGTTTACTTTTTCTTTAGAACATATTTAAAATGATACATGACAGTAAACTATGATATCATTTTCTTTTAACACACCTTTTCAGCAAATCTCCAATGAATCTGAGGAAGAAAAGCAAGCCAAAATTCACAATATCCAAACACTTTTGGCTTACGACCTGTTTCACAAAAAACAATTTGCCGAAAGCATGAGAGAGTTTCTTAAACTGGAGACAGATCCCTATGACGTCATAAGGTAAAAGAATTACTGTTACCTATTATTTGTGTACCCTAATACTACTTTTCACTTTAAAGTTGGAAGCACATTTCAAAAAAATATTTTTATTTTGGATTTAAAATTTCAGATTATTTCCTGATATGTTGCCCCAAGGAGGTCCAGACGATTTTTCTGATAAAAATAGAGACATGACAGATAAAGAAATGCAGGACAGCATATTGGCACTTAGTGATTATTTAACAGAAATGAGGCATAGGTTACAGGACCCCAAGGTAAACATGGGACACACAACAGACCATGTTTTTAAATTTATTTATTATTATTTTTTTTGCTGCACCAACTTATTTCATTAGAACAAAAATTGTTCCTGTTGATCATTGATAAAGGTATGTTTTGTTTTTAATCTGAGACTATTAAAAACGTTTTAGTCAATTTCTACTCCACGGGGCAACATTAACACTAAAACCAACAAGTCGACCAATCAACTGCTGCAAATCATAGATACAACGTTGGTAAAATGTTACCTACAGACCAAAGATGCCCTGGTAGCCCCATTATTACGTCTGGGGCACTGTCACTTGGTCGAGACTGAAAAAATATTAAAAAAGATGGGGAAACATAACGAATTGATTATTTTATATCAAACCAAAGGTAAATATGATTATTTTTATAGGTTTCCATAAACCCCTGTTTGAAAAATTGTTTTAAATCTATTGCCCTATAAAAATAGGATCTTTTGGTTGGCCAGTTGTCTTTATTTTCGTAAGATGTTATTAGAAAATTATATGATTTTTTATTCTTTAGGCCAACACAGAAGAGCTTTAGAACTATTACAATCGGAAAAAAGCGTCGAAAAAACAGTTAGATATCTGCAAAACTTAGGAGCAGACAATATGGGGCTTATTCTAGAATTTTCCGAGTGGGTCTTGAATGAAGAGCCTGAAGATGGCCTAAAGGTAAGAATCATTTGAAAAAATTGTAATGTACCTATTATAATATATTTTTTTGTATTACTGTTTTTACGTATTTGTTTTTGTAGATTTTTATGGAAGATATAGCAGAAGTCGAAAACCTCCCCCGACCACGAGTCCTTGATACCTTGCTCAAAAGTCACTCAGAATTAGCGATTCCCTATTTGGAACACGTCATTCACAACTGGAAGGACGAAAATCCATTTTTCCATAACGCCTTGATCCATCAGTACAGGGAGAAAATTTTAAAAGATGGGTTTTCTCAGGCAGAACACACGCGTAAAAAATTACTGACTTTTTTGGAAAAGGTCAGTTTTTGGTTAAATATGAATTTAAAAAATTACTCATGGTTTAAGTACGGTGTTTTTTTCAGAGTACTCAATATACAGCTGAAAATATCTTGAGAGATTTTCCCACAGACTCCCTAATAGAAGAAAGGGCTCTTATTGTAGGCAGATTAGGGAAACATGACCAGGCAATAGCCCTGTACGTCAGGGCGTTAGGCGACGTTGAAAAAGCGGAAGAATACTGTGCGAAAATTTATGCAAAAGGAGGACTTGGCAGTCAAAACGTAAGAACTGCAAAACTTTACCAAACGATACAGATCGCTGATTGTGCACGTTAAGCTGCGATTGATTTATTTCAACTTTTAGGTCTATGTCTCCTTAATAAACCTAGTGTTAAAGCCGGATAGCTATCCGCTTTCCCTACCAGGTCTCACTCTTTCACCAAGAACAGCCCAACCGGATCAGGAGCTGGCTTTAAAACTTTTACAGAAGAATGCGGCGAAAATAAATCCTGTGGAAATATTAGCTACGTTGCCAGACGATATTCCAGTGTCGAGAATCCACCAGTTCCTATTGGTAGCGTTGCAGAAGGTGCTTCAGGAGAGGCGACGGGTAATTATTATATTGCATAAATGTCTGTCTATCGAATCTCTTACCGCTACTATAATAAAAATGTAGTGCCTACTACGCCGTTAAACAGTTATTTAAAAAGCAATTTTGTTTAAAGGCGGATTTAGCGATAGCGTTCTTGTATAAACACTGATATGTCGGGGACTTCACACTACAACTTATACTCTGTTTTTTATTACTCTAGGTCCAATTGCTAAAAGGTCTATTGTACGCGGAGCATCTCCAATGTCAAGAAATGAAGTTAGCTTTACAAAGTCAGCACGTATTAGTAACAGAATTAAATGTTTGCCCTGCTTGTAAAAAGCGATTTGGAAATCAAAGGTAGGCGTTTTTTGGAACAAATTAAAGTTCCGTTTGTAGGAATTTTAGCAATACAAAAATATATATTTTTGTGAGACATTCTCATCCGTAATTTTTAATTTTTTCCAGTGCTTTGGTGAGATATCCGAACGGAGATGTTGTGCACTATTCGTGTCACGAAAAGAAGTAATATGTTAAATTATTCCAAGCTTTATTTTACAAACAAAAATATTTATGCTGTGATAATTATATTGTATTACTTTAAAATCACGTTAAACAGGCACGTGATCAGCGTCCGATGGTGTGAGCAGATTAGATTAAGACTATAGACACAAATAAAGGAGAAAGCGTATTTGTAGTAGCTAAAGAAACGTTATGTATAATTAGTATTCGAATTATAAGCATTTTATTTATCCGATTTTATGAACTTTTTTAAATGTATCCCTATATGGGGCCCATTATTTGCAAAAGTCGCTCGTTGCTATTTGGTTTACTTTTTAGGAGCAACAAAAAACTATCTAGCTTGAACGAAAAGCATTTTTTTTGTTCAATTTATTTTTTTTCCCAGACATTTATAATAAATATGATAATCGTAAATACAAATCTCCTACAGTTTTTTAGAAAAAAAAAATGTTTTTTGCAAATAGAGTTTTGAAAAGAAAAAGGTAAACACAGTGAAATTAAAAGTTAAATAAATTTATTAACTAAATCGTAACTTTAAAAAGATTTTTTGAACACAAACAAAAATTAGTATACAAACGAAAAAATAGTCTATTATGCTTAAAGTGGAGTTGTTGAAAATATGGAAAAGAAAGAAAAAACTAAAAGTCTTCCCTCCACAAAATTTAATAGAATAAAAATTCTTTAGGGTTCTCTACATGTTTCGAACGTAGAAACGTTCATCATCAGGAGTTAGAAAATTTATTTAATGCTTATGGTTTTAGCAGAAGATAAAATTGTGTAGAGCCTTAATGGAGCTTTTACACATCAATTTTTTAAATCCATTAAAGTTCTACATAATTTTCTCTTCTGGTAAAACCATCAGCATTAAATAACTTTTCTGTCTCCTGATGATGAACGTTTCTACGTTCGAAACATGTGGAGACCCCTAAAGAATTTTTATTCTATTAAATTTTGTGGAGGAAGACTTTTTGTTTTTTTTCTTTTCCAAAAAAACTTATTTCAGATGTAAATAAACCCCCGCCGTGTACTATCCGCACCGGTTAGTCACGTGGGCCGAAGCAGAGAATGCCTATTAGCTGGCGAGCAAATAGGCAGTTTTGCAAATAATATACCGTTAATGTAAAGAAAGAGTTTTGCAATTAACCGATAACTCTTTAACCGATTTTGTACAGTGTTCCCCATTTAAAACGAAACAGGCTAAATATCTGGTTCCACGTTAATTTAAAAAAAAAACGCTCGGACCCGTCGATTTTTATTTCGGGGGGGACATCTTTTGCGTATATTGTCAATCTTCAAGCCCTTAGGAGGGAGGGGGGGGGGTAAGATCTAAATCTTAAATGGATACCCCTATTTTATATAATTTTTTTGGATTCTGCATAAAATTCTGAACATTTTTTAATAAAAGCATTATTATATACTTAACAGTTTTCGAGATATTGACTTTTGATAAATGAGATTTTTGAACTTTAACAGCGTCTAGCTTTCTAACTGTACGTCTTTAGAGTAAAACGGCTTACATGTCCCTATCTTCGATTTTTATTATCTTTCCAATAGTGCCAACTTCCGGTTAAACCGGTTGTAAGAAATATAGTACTTCCGGTTTAACCGGAAGTTGACACTATTGGAAAGATAATAAAAATCGAAGATAGGGACATGTAAGCCGTTTTACTCTAAAGACGTACAGTTAGAAAGCTAGACGCTGTCAAAGTTCAAAAATCTCATTTTTCAAGAGTCAATATCTCGAAAACTGTTATTAAGTATAGTAATAATGCTTTTATTAAAAAATGTTCAGAATTTTATGCAGAATCCAAAAAAATTATATAAAATTTCTAACTGTACGTCTTTAGAGTAAAACGGCTTACATGTCCCTATCTTCGATTTTTATTATCTTTCCAATAGTGTCAACTTCCGGTTAAAGCGGTTGTAAGAAATATAGTACTTCCGGTTTAACCGGAAGTTGACACTATTGGAAAGATAATAAAAATCGAAGATAGGGACATGTGAGCCGTTTTACTCTAAAGACGTACAGTTAGAAAGCTAGACGCTGTCAAAGTTCAAAAATCTCATTTTTCAAGAGTCAATATCTCGGAAACTGTTTAGTATAGACTAATAATGCTTTTATTAAAAAATGTTCAGAATCTTATGCAGAATCCAAAAAAATTATATAAAATAGGGGTATCCATTTAAGATTTAGATCTTACCCCCCTCCCTCCTAGGGGCTTGAAGTAACAAGATTGACAATATACGCAAAAGATGTCCCCCTCGAAATAAAAATCGACGGGTCCGCGCGTTTTTTTTTTAAATTAACGTGGAACCAGATATTTAGCCTGTTTCGTTTTAAATGGGGAACCCTGTATAGCAAACAAATTTTTGGTTTTTTTAAAGGTGGCAATACATTCCCTATCAAAAATCTGATGAACTTAGCGAAAAAAGTGAATTTTAATTATTTTGTTGATTAGAGCCTTTTGCAAATAATGGCCTCATATGATCTTCTTTCTATGCAGTCATCTAAGAACGCCTTGAAGGCTTTCTTGTCCATATGAAAGTATGGGAAGCCTTCAAGGAGCCCTCCGTACCTTCGGGCTTCGGGTGATATGCAGATTCGTCTAAGGATGCTTTTAAAGCGTTCTAGAAACTTGGGGTGGTATGCAGTCCTCCAAAGATACCTGAAAGTTTCCTTGTCCATATAAAGGCATAGATCAGGGAAACGCGTAATGCGTTCTAAAGTGACTGTGCATACCATCATTAGTATTATATTTTCACTCTTTTTTTTTAACAATAAAAAAACATCTTTAACTATGGTTTATATTGATAAATACTTGATTTAACTCATTTTGGTAGTTTTTTCCTGACTTGAATTTAGTTAGCGTATCTAAAATAAAAACGCCCGTTCTGTGATATGTTATATTTGACTTTTTCTACTCTAGAGCATTTTATCGTAATCACAAAATTAATTACCTCCATAACAATAATCGTTAAAATAAATTCCATTACTTTATTCAGTTAAAATAATATTTACAATAATAATAGAAACAAGCTTTCGATAAAATAATATACAGGGCCTTCAAAATAAAGTGTCAAGAGCCACATTTAAAAAAATACTACCAGCATAGAAGTCCAGCGAAAATTAAATATAATAAAAATTCTTTTATAAATCAATAATTTAATTAGTAACACACTTTACACAGGTTTGTTTTTTACATTTTGCGTTAAAAATTGATTTCAGTAGTGCACAGAATTATATTTTCCTAAATTATGACGAATTTTTATAGCGGGGTTTTGCTAAAATTCGTTGCGAGTGTTTAAACTACGTCGAAAGCATCGTTGCCGATGCCATCACAATTTCATTGTTTTTGCGAATACAGGATTGTGACAAATTCGATACATTGGCATTGCTATCTCGGTAACTATAAGAGATAGAGAGTTGGTTAAATGGAGGCAAAGTTGCATATTTTAACGCAGAATAATATGTTAAAAAGAAATTTTAAAAATTCCGGTAGCTTCCGGAGATATCCGCAAAAAACCGAAAAAAATTTGAATCCCACTTATCTTTTTTGAAAAATTTTAAATGTCAGGTCTTAACAAGGTCCATAATTATTTTAATTTGGAAGCAATTCAATGAGCATAAAATCATTAGTTTTAGGAGATCAGAGATCACCCACCCCCCACCAGGTACCGTCTTGAGTTTGTAAATTAACACACATTAAAGGACCCAATTAATAAATTCAAATATTCGATCCTAAAATTGTAATGTGTGGATGGGCTTCAAAGCCATTCGTACACGGTTACTTGATACCAAATATTCGCAGAATAGCCGAACATCAGTATACGCATGTGTGGCGCCAGGGTAAAATGTCCTGGTAAATGCTGACGCAGCCACTAGCCAATCAATCCCTATCCCTTTTTGTTTACGTAGCGAACATATTGGTACTAACAATGGCTTAAGAAATAGTTAATCTGAAGATTTAGAGAATATATGCCTCCTGTTTTGGTTTTCCTGTAACTAAAATGCCCTAATAGAAGTATTTTAGCAAAACCCTTGCCTTAAAAATAGATAAGTCGTGGTGTGTCTGTGTACCGATTTGTTTAAAATTTGTAAACACTTTTTTTAATGCATTGCACTTCACTATAATAGCTAAATATAGAGATTTGTCACTCGATTTTTTTTCATTTAATTCTCTAAAGCAAGAAGCTATAAAAGTTAGGTAGTAATATAATACCTAGAAGTAGAGTCCTCTGATTTTTTTGTTTCCCATTGTGGCAATTATTTTTAGAAATTTTTGTGATAAATTTTAAAATATCTCTCTTAAATTATCACAAAATAGACTAACTTGCCTTTAAGAACCTTTCAAGGAGTGGCTATTTGTTCGGGCAGACGGACAATAAAAAACTGTAAACGTCCTGTAGAAAGCTGACTATACAATATTATTTCTTAGTTCAGAGAAGGCATTTCACCCGTATATCGGGACAGACAGTCACCCCTTAAAACTATTTTTTAATCTCAGATCACACCGTACTTTTTCTTCCCTCTCTCTACGGAATTTTAACTGTCACACTATATCCACTGCTTAAATATTAGTTTTGATGCGCCATCTTTTATTAATAGATGGTGCCAACTTAAGCTAGATATACATTTTCAATTTTTTATAAGAAAAACTGAGTCCCGAGTGTCATCGGTATAATAAAAACGTCCTATTTTGTATCTATAGACACCTTCTTTATATGTCAGCGTATTAGGTTACCAAATATGTTGGTACCAACCCAAAATTATTGCCTGTAAAAGGCGTTCTTTGTGTTCTAATGTACTAAGTAAGTACCTATGCATGTCGTATACATCAATCTAATAAACTGACAAATGATGAAGGTCTTGGTTGCCACATACAAGATGCCTGTTTAATCGACGTAGGTATAAACGTACTTTGTAAGGCATAGGGCACCCTATCAGTAAAATTTAGAGTTTGGCAGTTCTACAGTAGTACGGACGCGCATCTCATTAAAATTTGTGTTATAAAAATGTCTATATAGGGGGGCGCTTGGCCCCTCCTTTCTCCGCCACTAACGTTACCAAACCAACATTTTTGTTGTGAAGAGCTATGCCGTAAAAGGTAAATAGTTTTACCTACGCCGATTGAAAAGACCTGGCGTACTTGACAACCTAAATGATAGAGGTGTTAATCACTATTAAAGCCTGTTTACATTAGGTGCAACCAATAGGGAACTTTCCAATTTTTTTTTTCAATAATATGATTTAGTTAGGCCTAAAAAAAATATTCCCCAATTATTACTCCTTAAAAATCAGTAATAGAGAGTTTTCGTTGTATTGGCAAATTCAAACGGTTAACCATAACAAATACGAATACGAAGCCGCTATTTGACAGATCGTAAAAATAGTTTTCGTTCAATTCGCTTAACGTTAAGTCGAATCGACAGTAAACATAACAAATATAACATAACCTATCTTTACTGGTTTGTGTTCATATTTTCATATACGTTTTGTGCTATCTTTTAATTTCCTAGTACCCAAAATTCTAAAACATCATGATAGATGAAAGGTTGCTTTTATTGGAGTCATCCAGTGATTCGGATTTGGATGATGCCCTTCTCTTGGAGGTGCTTGATCGCCAGGACATTCAGTATCGAGCACAGTTGTATGGAAATTTCAATTTAGAAAACTATAATATTAATAATGCTGAATGCAAACTTTATTTCCGATCAAAAAAATGGTCATTACGCACGCGCTCCGTTTTCGCTATGGCTTTGTCTTCCGTCCGTTAGCTCCCGCCACTTATCCGTAACGATAACGATAAATGACACCTCAAATGTCAAAGTTGTCAAATAGCGGCTATCGGAATCGCTTTTAAAAGACAACGAAAACTGTCTAATAACTTGGTAAAAATTCTTTAAAGTTTGGCGCGTGTCAAAAGCATTTCAAACTACCTTTTAAGCGCGCCAAGCCCGATGACGTCACGAAGTATGACTTTTCCGTCATCCGTCGTCCTGACCGGTGGCCTAGCGACCGAATTTGGATTGCAGTATATGCGATGCCGATAATATATTTCGTGGATGTCGCACACGAATTATACTTCTTGACGTCACGACCCGTTTTTACCCGCTTGGGATAATTTGAATTTGGGGCATTTTTAAATCTTGCTAGCGGTCTTTTGGGACGAAATATGTTGTTTTTTTTTTGCTGCCATATGTTTTATGACAATATAAGTATACTTATGATTTATAGAATTTTTTCCCCATTTAAAATTTTTGTCAAGTTCCCTATTGCAAAAATTGCCTCGAGGCATGCGCTTTGATGCCTTGTGATCAGCTGATGCAATCAGCTGATATTGGACGTATATTTAAAGTTGGTAAAATCCAAGGTCCTAGAGATAACACAGCCATGGGTTAAATTTGTTGCGAACGGTCATGCAATGCAATTATTAATTGCCTCGCTATAATTTACACCTAATGTAAACATGAAAATATAACCTGTATATTATGTTGAAATAATTTAGATTTCGGCCGTTTATAGATAGGTTTCTGTATAAAAGTTATTCTGCGAATTTTTTTTTATATAGGCCTCCTCTATCCGAGTAAACATTTTATTGTCTATTCTAAACGTCTGATCAATGTCATAAAGACTTTTGTGCGGATCTTTGGTGTTTTTTCGTTAACAACTAGAATTAGTGCTTGATTCGTTATTGGCGTGATCTACCCAATGCTGATGTGACATCGAAAATTCTATTAAATACTTTTTTGACACCCTGTGTAGTAAATAAAGTTAAAATATACATTTATAATGAAAACGTACGCAAAAGGGTGCGGTCATGAAACCCCATCCCTTGTAACCAATTAAAAGTACGTAATAACCCCGCCCTTTCTTAGATTCAGGATTACTAACTTCGCCCTTACTGGTGAAACTAGATTATAAAATTACCGATATGTACAACAATAAAATGTGTTTTAATATTAATGTAGTACTGCCTATTTGCCTAGAAAATAAATAAAATTTAACATAAACTGTTCCCCTGTAACCTGCGACTGTTGGAAGTACAGTTGTATTCATAAAAAAAAGCGTACAAGAATTAGAATGAGAGGTACGTTCTGTCATATTTGCGTTAAACCGGCTTGTCTAAATAATTGTTTATTGAAAGTTATCAACACACGTCACAGATTATCAAAAATGCAAAGCATTGGCGTCGGTGTAATTAATTTTGAAACTGCATGGTGGTAACGTTCGATAAACTTTGACAGAACATAAAAATGCCTCGTCAGTTGTCTGAAGTTGAAAAGGCTCAAATTGTATCAAGAATCGAAGAAGGATGGTCAATCCGTGCTGTAGCGCAGTTGTATAATAGAAATAAAGAAATTATATTGAAAATTAAGCAACGCTGGAAACAAGAAGAATCCCTAAAGAAGAAAATTGGTTCAGGTCGTCCCAAACGTTCTAACCCTGAAAGGATGCTGCTTTTTTCGGATATTTAAGAAATAATCCATTTGCAACTGCAAGGAATACTGTTATTGATACATCATTTCCTGCCTCCCAATTTACTGCCAGCAGGAGAGTCAAGGAATCTGAACTAAAATGTCGCCCAGCTGCGAAAGAAATGTTTCTTACCGAAGAACAGCGATAATTAAGGGTTATTTTTGCTTTCAATTATATTACCGCAATCCTCAATTTTGGAACAGGGTCACTTTTACTGAGGAAAAGACGTTCCAGTCGACTTATACCGGACAAATGCGTGTGTACCGTCCAAACAATACCAGGTTTGAAGAGCGATATAAACTAACCCTCTCACTTCTAGGCATGGGCGTTTCTCTGTAAATGCATGGTGCTGGATAAGTGTTCATGGACCTGGTGTTTGCTGGCGAATAGAGGAAGGCTTTAATGCCGGAAATTGCATTAACATTTTAGAAAACATATCGTTACCATCTGCTGAGCAAATATATCCCAATAATACTTTCATATTTCAACAAGATAATTATCCAGTCCATACTGCCAATGCTGTAACCCACTGGTTTCAAACCCATAATGTGGAAGCGCTGCCTTGGGTCGCTTATAGTCACGATATCAATCGAATTGAAAATATTTGGGGTATAATCGTAAAAAAAAAAAATTGAAATTTTAGGCCACAAAATTCACAAAATTTATGGGAAATAATACATGCGTGCTGGGAAGAGCTTGATCCAGATATTGTATCAAATATAATTCAGTCAATTCCGAATAGACTGGCTCAAGTAATAGAAAAACAGGGACATATGACCAAATATTAGACTTTATTTATTCTTGTTAAACGTTTTTTGTTTCTCTTGTAATTTTTATAAAACTGTTAAGATAATATATTATAAAATAAAAAAAAAATTTGTTATTCTATTGAACTAACGCCCAACGCCAATGCTTTGCATTTAACATGCGATAAGCCGGTTTTACGCAAATATGACAAAACTTACCTCTCATTCTAATTCGTGTACGCTTTTTTTTTGTGAATACAAAACTGTACCTTGCATTTATTCTCTGAAAACATAATTGAACACAGGCTGTCAAAAATATTGAAAATGTACATCTACTTCTTCCACGGTTGTAATACAACCTCCTAAAAATAAAATCTAGTAAAAAAACAAAGAGCCTTAACTGTAATAACACCAAAAATTAAATTACTTAAAATTTTTGTTTAATTGATAACGTACAACAGTGAGAATTGATAATAAAATTGAGGGCGTGTAGAGGGAGTGGCCCGATGGGCTCGATCGATTTTTTCGTCCTTGTTTAATTACGCGAATGAAACAACGATAAAAGTAGATTGCGCGCATATCAGATCTGACCTTCGGTACACACCCTCCGCCTGTCTAAATTGATAGTTTTCTATATAAATTCATTTCTCAATTTTAAAATTCTAGTTTCTTTTTGCTAAATTGAGGTTTACTAACAATAATTTCTAAACGTTAACGCGGTTTTGTGATTTTTTTTTTGAGATCGCCTCCTAATTAACGAAAAAACAAATAATACAACAAACAGTTTCGGTTCTCTTATTCGGTTTTTTTTTTTTAATTTGTCCGGATTCGGGTGAAATAAGATAATAAACTTTAGCTACCTCAGAAACATGATACAAATCCAAACGGCAGGAATAATGCAGCAGTAAAAATATCCGTTTATATTTCTTCGGAGGTGATAAACACAACCCGTGTTTTTAATAATAGCTTTATAGACCAGGGTCGATAATTTTTGAAACCAAAAAAAATAATAGTAGGATGAAACCCATTGGAAAAGGAAGAGAATATAACAAAAATGAAAGGAAAAATAATTTACGGGCGATCCGAGGTCGGGAAGTGGAAGGGGGTGAGTTTCTAAGGGTAGAAAACGATTTATCTCGATTTCCGGCAAAACTACAAGTCCTATGAAAAAACGTTAAATGGCAAATTTGTAGGTAATAAAAAGATCTACAATTTTTGTATTTACACTTTTTTCACATAACCTCAAAATTTATGTGAAAAATTCAAATAACCAAGTTTTTGGTTTTTTATTTTTCTTTTACAAGAAAAAATTTTTTTTTACGAAATTTGGTGAAAAGTTACCTTTTTATGTCCCAAACACACTGTAATATTTTTAATTTAAAATATTTATTTTTTCACCTTATTTTGACTTAATATCGAAAAATCACCCTAATTTTCAATCGAAAATTCTGACGTCAAAATATCTGGTTTTTTAAAAAAGTCGGTGAGCTTTTTGTTCGTTGAAATCTCTACTTTCTGATGGTGTAAAAAAATATACATTACTATGGTAAATGTTCTAAAAAAATGCAAAGAAACGAAAAAAACTCGTATACGAAAATATTTTTTTAATCATTAGGTACAATTTTGAGCTATTTATTAAAATTTATACTTTAATTACTCAAAAAATGTAAGATTCCATGTTACATTGCTAAACAAAAAAATTACAAATCCATAAAACATAAAGATCGCAAAAATATGCAAAAATAGTTGTTCTAAATGTAATTCAAAGTAGGATTTAAAGGGGATTTCATCACATTTACCATAGTAATGTATATTTTTTTACACCGTCAGAAAGTAGAGATTTCAACGAACAAAAAGCCCACCGACTTTTTTAAAAAAGCAGATATTTTGACGTGAGAATTTTCGATTGAAAATTAGGGTGCTTTTTTGATATCAAGTCAAAATAAATATTTTAAATCGAAAAAATTACAGTGTGTTTGGGACATAAAAAGGTAAGTTTTCACCAAATTTCGTGAAAAAAAAATTTTTTTGTAAAAGAAAAATAAAAAACCAAAAACTTGGTTATTTGAATTTGTGAATGAAAAAGTGTAAATACAAAAGTTGTAGATCTTTTTATTACCAACAACTTGGCCATTTAACGTTTTTCCATAGGACTTGTAGTTTTGCCGGAAATCGAGATAAATCGTTTTCTACCCTTAAAAACTCACTCCTTTCCACTTTCCGACCTCGGATCGCCTGTAAATTATTTTTCCTTTCATTTTTGTTATATTCGCTTCCTTTTCCAATGAATTTCATCCTACCATTATTTTTTTTTTCACTTTTTACCATTTCCAAAGGCTTCAGCCCTGGTCTATTACTTTAACGATAAGTTTACTAACTCGACGTTTTGATTATCTTTTGGAGGTAGGCAACAAAGTTTATTATAGTTTTTAACAGGAATTCATTTTTATTGTGAATGTTGCCCGTGGGTAGGTTAGGCCCGCCCCTAAACCAAACGGTGGCGTGGCAAACCTAATACCGCCATCAATTTCCTACCCCAAAACGACTGGGAAAACCTTTCCACTAATCAAATCTATATTATAATAACCAGATAAAAAGTAGCAACCTCCAGAAAAAAAAATCACACCCAACGTAACTGACTAAATCATGATTTTCGTCGAAAAACCACCCGGTTTTCCATCGACTACAGACACAAAGAAAAAAAAAGACATATAAATAAAATCATTTTATGTTAGAATTGGATAATTAAAAGTACCTACTACGAGAGTTACATTTCACCATTTTTTGTTTTTGTAAATGTCGCGTACAACACACCTAATATACATAAAAATTAATCAATAATGACCTAGTAGAGAAAAAATAGCGAGAATATTTACACGGAAATTTTATACCGGATGTCTTGGCCGCAATGAAACCATTTTTCCCGAGCGACTTATCATAGTGTATCTTACCGAATTATTTACTTCTAATAATTTCAATACAGCTGCTTAACAGGGGCTATTAATATATTACTTTTTCAGTAAGCAACACTACGCACAGTTGCCCGCAATTTAGTTGCAAGTTTTCGGGCGCGCGGTGAAAAAAAAAAGTTTGAATACGAGATTTAGAACTATAACTTTTCAACAATTGCACTAACCAGGTCCCGTTGCAGCAAAAACACACCATATAAAGCATGTTCCTTGTTTTTTGCCTCTATAGTGGCGCCAATAATTTTTTTTTATCTAAACCTTTACAGTTTCTCAGCTAAAACAGCCGTACAATAATCGTCCAAGCTAACACCACCCTGATATTCCACTAAAATTTGTTAAAATTTTTAACCGACTAAATTACTAGGAAGGACACCACCGTAAGGCAAAATCAAGAACTGAGAGGCGTGTCCTCCAAACCCCGCCTTCTCCGACCGTTCCACCAATCATAAAACACCCACCAATGTCCTGTACACACGCGAGCAACAATAAACTATTCTCGCCCCGTCTATTACGGACTGCGATCATCCCTGTCTACTGCTAAGTTTCTCCCTCGCGCAACGGTCCGTAGGTAACAACCGTCGATTCCTAGGCAACGGTCGACCCAGAAGCGTTCTGCAGGGGCGTGTTAGCCCCATCCTGGGCGTGGTCTGATGATGCTCCACCTCCTGAGGCGGAATTGTCTTGTGAGGCTCCGTCGGGAGCTGATTGGCTAGGTTGCATTCCGCGCGGCACCAAAATGCTGTTCAGGGATGGTTGTATACTTAGTTCTGCAATGAAAAAAAACAAGGACATTTAAACTGATTACTATCCTTAGATCTGTGCAAGGCTTTTGACACCGTAAGGCGTAAACCATGATATTTTATTAAGAAAATTATACAGTATTGGGATAAGGGGAAATACACACATACTACTTCAAAGTTATTTAGCTATCGTAAATAATTTGTTCAAATTGGGAAAAGAAAAAGTTCGGAAAAAGAAATAATATGTGGAGTTCCACAAGGATCAATATTAGGTCCGGTATTATTCTTAATTTACATTAATTCCGTTTCCAAATTGAACTTAAAGGGTAATATAAAGCTATTTGCAGATGATACAATTATTTATTTTGCTGAAACTCTTGCAGAAATGTATTTTGATATTAATAATGATTTAAAAATACTTCTTTCTTGGCTTTAATCATATAAACTTACGTTAAACTTTACAAAATCTTCTTTTATGTTTATAACTAAAAATAAAATAATTAAAATTAAAAAAATAAAATTAATGTTTACGATTAGCAAAACGTAGACACGCTCCCTAACAAGAAAACGCTTACTAACGGACAGATACCATAGGCGTTGATGGATCAAATGACCCATACATACTATTTAATCAGTTTAATCCATATTGTATACGCCACTGAATTACAAGGAATCGCCAAGGATATACTTTAGGGACAAATTAATGATTTAAATGGATTCACCTAACAGCAAGGACAATCGTACAAAAATTTCACGCAGAAACTTACCTTGATCTGTAAAATTAAACAAAGGTGGTAACTCGTTACCGTTAGGCAAGCGGGTACCGGGTTCCCTCAGTTCATTGAAGAAGGCGTGCGCGCAGGCCTGGAGGGGACTGATCCTGGCCGAAGGAGTGTATTCCAGAAGTCGAGCCACCAGTTCGATCGCTTCGGGCGGCGTTCGCGCACGAAATACCTGCAAGAATCATTACGTTAATTTGATAGTTCCTACGGTGACCAAATATGAGTCCATTCGCCTGAAGAGAAAGCTCTAAGCCATAAAACCTACTTGTACCAACGCGGTATATTCTCTACATTTAATTAATTAAATGAATTTAAAATTTTATGGCTTATACTATAATCTAGGCAAAGTGTATGTGTATATATGTTATGTTATTTCTAAGCTTAGATTGTCAAAACCAACAAAAAAGCTGTAAATATGCACCACGTTGACGTCACAACAGCTTAGAGAGATTAGTATAAATGAAACAGGTCACCTCCTTGTTTTAATTTGCATAGACTGTCAGCCGTATAAACTCGAAATAAAACAGTATACGTTTTTCTATTTGAGCTACCGGAGGGTATTTAGTTCTGATAAACAATCATACTGTAGATACAAGTACATACAGAAGATTGTCCAAAAACGGCTGGCTGTAGCTACATCAATCCATAACAGAACATAGAAAAGTACACAGAAATCTTACAACGATCAAAATTCCAAATATTTACTATTAATAACATATCAATATCAAAAATCTGTTTATTTAATGTTAAAAACGTTCGGTTATGTTTATCAAAACCAAATACACTGTCCTCCACAACAAATAGTGACACAAGTTTCGTGCAAGTTCCATCATCGTCAGAGAGTCGCAAGGATGATTTTAATGAAAAGCGCGCAAAAACTCATATCCAGACTTACTCGTATGCGCTGATGTTCGGTCGAGCACCGCGGCATCGACATTTTCGTCAGCATACACTGCAATAAACAGGCGCAGTTACAGACCTTTTTGTTAGCTCTTAACAAAATTTAAAAATAAATGTCCATCGAACATTTTTATTAAAAAATCTCGACCAAACCTGTGTGTCTAAAATTCCAACAGACGAACACTTAAAACCTGCGACGCGTGGCATTATTATAAAGTCCGTCCGACGGTACATTGGATCGCCTGTCAAACGTCACGTACAGTCACCGTCAGAAAAATCCGGACAGCAGTTTTTTCTATTGTACGCCGACCTTTATACATCTCGAATACCTAAAAATTACCTGTTTTAATGCCATTGACAAAAATTGTGAACTGAAATTTATTTACGGCTAGTGAAATAAATTTACAAATATGCCCCGTCATTTAAATGCTGCGGAAAAGGCCAAAATTGTGACACTGCTAAAAGGATGGTCAGAGAGACGGGTGGCTCAAAGATTTCAAACGCCAAAAAGTACAGTTCATGATATCAAAATAAAATGGATGGAAACACATTCGATGGAAAGAATAGAAGGAACAGGCCTTAAAAGGGCATCGACAGAAGAACTTGACAATACTCTAATTCAATACATAAGGGAAAATCCTTTTAAAACGGCTGTTTAAGCTCACAATGTAACTGATTTTCCGGGTTCCGTTAGAACCGCACAACGAAGAATAAGAGATGGTTCAAATCTTCGCAATCACCCTGCGCTAAAAAGCCTTTCCTAACGGTAACCAACAAAGAGCAAAGAGTGGGTGCATTACAATATTACGGAGGTGGTATAAATTCTTGGGAAAATGTAATTTTCACAGACGAAAAGACTTTCCAATCATGAGAGTAAGGGTATATAGACCACCAAAAAATAGAGAACAATTGTGGCTGAAAATACAAGAGACTTAAAATCAACTAACGCACGAATACTGTAATGGTCTGGTGGCTTCAATGCCTAAAAGATTAACTTCAGTTATTCAAAGTAATGGAAGGGCAATAAAATATTAAATACTATTGGTTTTATTTCCTCCTCAGTTTATTTATATTGCCATAGTTTTGTAGTAGTATAGTTACTTTACTTTCTTTTAAGCTATTTCGGTATTGAATAACAAGTTATTATTGTCTAGTTTACTTTACCAAAATTTCTTTACCACTACTTTTACCTTCCAATCTATGGTAGTAAAGGTAAACGCCTGAATTACCAAAATCCAGGAAAAAAATAATAGCTGTCAGATTAGTGCCCGGATTTTTGTTACGGTAACTGTACATCGTAAGGCTGGATTTTAGGGAATAAAATTTCATTGGTTCATATTAATCATGTGGTACACAACGGATGCGTATCACGGATGTATGTGGATTCAGCCTAAGGCCGGATCCACAAACATCCGTGATACGCATCCGTTATGTACCACATGATTAATCTGAACCAATGAAATTTTAGAGCCCTAAACTTTCATTGGTTCATATTAATCATGTGGTACAGAACGGATGCGTATCACGGATGTATGTGGATCCAGGCTAAGTCTGGATCCACATACATCCGTAATACGCATCCGTTGTGTACCACATGATTAATATGAACCAATGAAATTTTATTCCCTAAAGTTTCATTGGTTCAGATTAATCACGTGGTACATAACGGATGCGTATCACGGATGTTTGTGGATCTGGCCTTAGACTGCCATGCGTCGTACATATCCGTTGTGACGTAAATCACCTTCACAACAAAATGCAATTAAATTCCCGTCTGTTGCTGCGCTAAACACACCCGGTAATTTGGACGAGATTGCAATGTGTTATAATAAAATAAGTATAAAGTATAAATTTAAGTGTGTAAAAGCAATATTCGCTTTGTACATAACGTTTAAATGGAATATTTTCATAAATTCCATATCGTCAATAAATATTGTGACCGTTTTAAGTACTACATGACAAATAGCTCTATCGGGATGATTGTCATTTCATAGAAAAAAAACTCCTACCTGTTGCCAAGGATGCGACTTGATTTGCGGGAACTTGAACTCTGTATAGTTGGGGTTCATCTCTTTGATCTGCTCTTTGGTGGGCGTGCCCAGCACCTTGATGATCTCCACCAGCTGGTCCACGCCCGAATCTCCGGGGAATATGGGCTGTCCCAGGAGGAGCTCCGCCAGAACGCATCCGGCACTCCACACGTCTATTTTTGTAGTATAATCAATGGCACCGAAGATTAATTCCGGAGCCCTAAAAAAGAATTACATGTCAACGTCAAGTGAGCAAATGCGACCTTCTAGAAAGCAAAACTTTACTTTTTGCTGATTAGTATGGCTTTCGCAGATCTAAGGGTACAGAAATAGCTGTAAGACATATAACAAATATTTAAGTTAATGTTGACAGCAGTAAAAAATGCTGTTTACTATCCTTAGATCTGTGTAAGGCTTTTGACGCCGTAAACTTATTTTTGACAGTAAATTAAATTGGAATTTTTACTTAGAATACTTAATTAAAAAATTAAGAAGTTAATTGATTCAGCCGATACTAGGTGGAAATCCATAATAATAGTATTATGAGATACAGTAAAACAAAGTTGAACTTGTAAATTTCCACTATATTAGACAGAAAATGACATGTTTCGCTAACACTGTAGCTTCGTCAGATGACAATGATTTAATGTCATTGTCATCTGACGAAGCTACAGTGTTAGCGAAACATGTCATTTTCTGTCTAATATAGTGGAAATTTACAAGTTCAACTTTGTTTTACTGTATCTCATAATACTATAATTAAGAAGTTTACTACCGATTTTTAAAAACATTAAAAAAATTTTAAATGTAAGACATAATATGGAAATATTACGCGTTAGTTAAAACTCATTTAAATTACGGAATTTTAGGTTGGGGAGGAATAAATAGAACTTTAGTTAAAAAATAAGAAATATTACAAAAAAGGTTTCTAAAAATTATATTCAATAAAGATTATCTTTATCCTTCAAAAGAATTGTATTCAGAAACAAAAAAAGTTTAACATAAGACAACTTTACGTTTATAACATCTTAATATATATATTTAAAAATAAAAACCTTATAAAATTTAAAAACCATATAACCATAATACACGTCATAAAAATGAAATAACCATAAAACCTAAAATAAATAAGTCCATAGGACAAAGAAATTTCAAATATTTATGTTTTTATTTACTTAAACGATTATTTACCAACAAAAATTAAAAAATTGATTTCATTAAAAAAATTTAGAGTCGAAATAAAAACATGGATATTTAAACACACAATTTGAAAATATTTTTAGAAATGCTTTAATTAATTAATATTGTTCTGAATAATTTATATAAGTAATATTTTTTACTTAAAAATTATAAATTAATAATTTTATTATAGGTAATATATTTCTTCAAAAACTGCGTTTATACTATAAATTAACATTTTTACTTTAAAACTTAATTTTTAATGCATATTTATGATTTTACATACCAAAACAAAAAATAAGATTTGCCCCTAACAAGCTCAGCTTCAGGGGATTAAAGAATAAGTTTATAGAAGACAACATAAACATATTTATTATTATATTAAATTTTAAATAAACTTATTATTATTCTTAAAACATGATGTTTTATTAAGAAAATTATACAGTATTTGGATAAGGGGAAATACGCACAAATTATTTCAAAGTTATTAAAAACTTATTTCGGAAAAAAATCGCTTTTATATGACGGAATAATAAAATAATATAACAATATTCCACAAAATATCAGAAAAATTTAAGAGATATTTACTAAACAAAATTATTTATACTATTTTTTTAAATCGATTTTATTAATGAATTAAATTGGATTAACTTCCATTTTTATTGTGATAGTTATTATTTTCTACATTATATTGTCATTTTCCATGTAATGAACTGTAAAAGTTAGTTTGAAATAAAGGCATTTTTAAAGTAAAATATCAAGCTTAAAGAATCTCCAGTTATCCTAGTTTCGATAGAGTCTATCTGCTGATCAATGGAGAATAGGAAAAAAGCAATTTTTTCAAAACGACTTACCTATAATATCGACTACAAATATAAGAAACGTTGGGTTCTCCTTTGACCAGGTGCTTGGCGCTGCCAAAGTCACACAGTTTGAGGACGCCCGTTTCGGGATCTAAGAGCAGATTCTGGGGTTTGATGTCCCGGTGGCAGATGCCCAACGAGTGGATGTAGGCTAGAGATCTAAACAGCTGATACATGTATAACTGAAATTTAAAAAATTAACGTTAGAACCACTTTGATTTGAAACAATTTAGGGCTTAGCTACTATATTCCCACTGATGTTGTACAGGAAGATTATGATTGTTGTTAACAGTAGTTGTATTCATAAAAAAAGCATACACGAATTAGAATGAGAGGAAACCTCAACCATATTTGCGTAAAACGGGCTTATCGCATGTTAAAGGTTATTAAAAATGCAAAGCATTGGCGTTGGGCGTTAGTTCAATGGAATAACAAAAATAATTTTTTTAATTTTATAATATTATATCTTAACCGTTTTATAAAAATTACGATAGAAACAAAAAACTTTTACCAAGAATAATTAAAATCTACTATTTGGTCATATTATATCCCTGTTTTTCTATTACTTGAGCCAGTCTATTCGGAATTGACGGAATTGATACAATATTTGGATCAAGCTCTTCCCAGCAAGTATGTATTATTTCCCGTAAATCTTCTAAATTTTGTGGCCTAAAATTTCGATTATATATTTTTTTTACGATTATACCACAAATATTTTCAATTTGATTGATATCGGGACTATAAGCGACCCAAGGCAGCACTTCCACATTATGGGTTTGAAAACAGTGGGTTACAGCATTGGCAGTGTGGACTGGACAATTATCTTGTTGAATTATGAAAGTATTATTGGGATAATTTGCTCAGCAGATTGTAACAATATGTTTTCAAAAAGGTTAATGTAATTTCCGGCATTAAATCTTCCCTCTATTCGCCAGCAAACACCAGGTCCATGAACACTTATTCAGCCTCATACATTCATCAGTAAAAATGACCCTGTTCCAAAATTGAGGATTGCGGTATATATAATTTAAAGCAAAAATAATCCTTAATTGTCGCTGTTCTTCGGAAAAAAACATTTTTTTTTTGCAGCTGGGCGACATTTTAGTTCAGATTCCTCGACTCTCCTGCTGGCGGTTGGGAGGCAGAAAATGCTATATCAATAACAGCATCCCTTGCAGTTGCAAATGGATTATTTCTTAAATATCCCAAAAAGGCAGCATCCCGTTCAGGGTTGGAACGTTTTGGACGACCTGAACCAATTTTCCTCTTTAGGGATTCTTCTTGTTCCCAGCGTTGCTTAATTTTCAATATAGTTTTTTTATTTCCATTATACAACTGCGCTACAGCACGGATTAACCATCCTTCTTCGATTCTTGATTCAATTTGAGCCTTTTCAACTTCAGACAACTGACGAGGCATTTTTATGTTCTTCTGTCAAATTTTATCAGACGTTACCACCATGCAGTTTCAAAATTAATTACACCGACGCCAATGCTTTGCATTTTTGATAATCTATTTAGTGTGATAAAATAAACAATCATTTAGACAAGCCGGTTTTACGCAAATATGACAAAACTTACCTCTCATTGTAATTCTAGTACGCTTTTTTTTATAAATACAACTGTACAAAAAAAATCATGCCAGAGATGCGAATGTGAAGCATGATTACAAAAATAAAGACATAATATCATATAATATATAAAATGTTTTAACAAACAAGGCAAATGATTTACACAAAATACGTGTATCCTCAAGCTGCTGAGTAAAAATTATTATGGAGTGTTTTTTCCATGAGTGTATAGGTACTGTAACTTACCTTTATAAAGCTGATTGGTATAGTTTGTTTGGATTTGCTATAATGTCGCGCCACCTTGTATACTGTTTCCGGTATGTATTCCAAAACCAAGTTCAAGTACACCTCGTCCTTCTGCAAAAACAAAACGCTTTTAACGAAAAAAAATTAATCTCGAATAAGTTGGACCGGAAATGAAACAAAAAAACATAGGAAAAGATGTAAACGTTTCGAATTCTAAGTAGTTTATCATCATGAATTTATAATACAAAATACCCCTAAACATTTTAGTGACAACCAGCGACGGCAGGTGTGCTTGCGTCATTCAGAATAATAAAGTTTATAGTATTAATAAAATTGATCAGAAGCATTGCTTGTCCCAACAATGAGAGAACAAGATATACATCTCATTATCTACATCATAACTATGGAGGACCCTCTAGTTCTCCATAATCAAGTCAACAAGATGTCAAATGCAAAAGTCTATATTTACTCTAGAATATTACACTTTACACTGTTGCCGAAGAATCCAAAGAGTTTTGAGTTTGTTTGAGCTTAAATTGGTCAAGTCAACTGTCTCAATGGTATTACAAAGAAGTTTTTAAAAAAATGCAGCCAAAAGGTTGTTCTTTTGTTTGCTCTTAATGACGTTTGGATAGCTACCAACTGCCGCCAATTGATCTAAAAATGCCAATAGGGTAAATTTTAGTGTCAAAAAAGTTTCAAGCCCACTACAACTATTGAAAATGAAAATGTACCTAAATATTACTGCGTTGGAATCTTTTGGGAATTCATTTTACACCTTTTTTTCTAGTTTTGCACAACACAATGATAAAACGGGGAACAATACGTTTTTGTTAATACGAAGTTATGTGGATCATTAGCCAAGTCCACTTAAAAAAAAAACCAAACGGAAACACATTCAAACCAATCTCCTACCCAAAAGATATGTGTTTTAAATTGTGTACAAGAAACTCGAACATTTCCGTTGGTAATCTCACCAATTTATTTGCATAAAAATAAAATACCAATACTCTTTATTTAACTCCCAAGTAAAAATAACTTACAAGGAACAGCATAGAGAACAAAAAATTATGGTAAAATAACATTTGGAAAAATGTTGGAAACTTCAGAATAAAAAGCCCTATATGTTTTTTTAATATGCCGCAAAAAAACACAGTTTTATGGTACTAAAAATTGATTTGAATAATGAAAGAATAAAAATTCAGAAAAACTTTTTTTGAATATGTTTTAGTTTGGTTCCTTTCAAGATGCTCTATTTCAATAACACTGGTTAACAAGATTTGAACGTATTTGTTGCCGTCATCGTCAAGTTAAAATAGGTATCTTTGTAGTAACTCTTACACTGAAACTTAAAATACTATTTTCCAAGTTAAAAATTTATTTTGCTGCTACCGTTGATGTTTGTGTCTATGTGACACAATTTGCAAAATAATTCGCTACTTTCTGCCAACTGTTAATTTATTTCACAAAAATAAAATATAGATGTCGATGTAGAGTGTATGATCTACAAAAAAACGTAGGCTTTGTTGTAGCATCTACGATTTGCGAGATTTTATTAAAGTTGTAGAAATTTGCGACAGTCTTTCTCCAAAATGTTATTACTGATAAAAAACAAAATATACCAACAAGATTCAATTTGTCGATATTAAAATGCATCAAATTTTGACAGGCATTGGGTTTGTTCGATAATGGAGTGTTGCCGTCTTTTGAAGCTGCATGAAAGGCAGGGGGTTTGGCGTATAAATTTACAGGCCTCATCGCTGAAGGGATACAATCTATGCTATAGTATAGTTTCCTTTAATAGAATCAATGGGGCTGTGTCTTAAACTATTTTTTAAATTAAAACTCCCTACATTTTATAGCAATTTTGGATTCTCCAAACCCAATCTAGTTACGTTGCTTAAAGGTCTATACTATACTAAACACAAAACATCTTAGTTTTTAATTCTCTATCCATAAATGGCAACACAGGATTAAACAGAGCCTACGACATTTGACTGTGTAAGTTCCACAGCAGCAAAACCTTGTTAGCCAGTGTAAAATGGGTTAATAGTTTCCAAAAAATGCAGGGAAAATACATCTAAGCTGCGGGGGGTATAAAATGAAAGCCAAAAAAATCTAAAAGCAGGTTCGTACCTGCTGAGTAGCCAAGAAAATCGACATGTTGCAGGGAACTTCTGGTTGCTGGTCACAACATAAAATTTCATAAACATTTTTTAAAGAAATTATAACAAAAAAATTAATGGTTTACAAAACTTAAAATACTTATAAATTAGCTAATTCACCATATCGCTCGCTTGATAACTAGTCTTATTTTGTCAGATGTATTGACGAAAATGCAGTAGGGTATCATAGTGGTTGATTGTGCCAATACAGATACATCTTATAGTAAGGGATAACTCTTAAAAAGTTAGAACAAGCAATTTAAATTATTCAATAGTATGATTCTGTATGATCATTTAAATATTAAGAATTTGTCAATTAATTTTAAGCTTTACCTGAGAACACTTACCTTATCTCCACTAGAGTAGAAAAAGTATTTAAGTTTAACTATATTACAATGTTCTAATTTCCTCATGATCTGAAGTTCGCGATTCTAAAAATAAGAAAAAACATTGATTAATCAATACTAATCATATTCGACTATATAAAAGCGAAATTCACGGAGTTTTCATAAATTTTGATGAAAGTAAGATTGATTAAAGCACCCTTTAACGGACAAATGATCGTTCTCTTCTGTCTCTCTGTCTGATGGGCCACGTTTGTCACCACCAAGACCTTCTCTACGTATCAAGTTTTGGTTGGGAGGTTGTTTGGTTAGTTGTTGATACTTGTTTCCCTACACATATTAAACACTACAGGGTCCGTCGTACCTTTCAACCTAACTTACCTAACAACTGATAAATAGAGAAGGTCTTGGAAGTAAACACATAGGCCTTATACAGGATGTTTATAAACTGTTGGCTAAAAACGCAGAATACTGATAAAATTTTGTATTAACTCCAACACTTTTTAAACATTATGTCTGGCCCCCCGCTGGGAGGAGCGTGATTATATTCTTAAAGTGACATTTTTGGAAAAAACAATATTTATAAACACATGAAATATATTTATTAGTATTCTAGTAAAAACAAACTAGGAAAACATGGTAACAAAAATATATACGCCTACAACGCATGTAAACAAAATTAACACATTTCTTCAATTACCTTACCTTAAACCTCTTATCTTGCAGCACCTTCTTGATCGCGACCAGTTCGTTCGTTTCGCACAGCTTCGCCTGATAGACGACCCCGAAGCTGCCATTGCCGATCACTTTGGTGTCGGTGTAGGAGACCTCCTGGGGCCGGTCTGGGCCCTGGCCGGGCGTGGCTACCACAGTAGTCACTTTGCTCCCGTCCTTGCCTGCATGGCCACCGGGAAAGAGAAAATTGAGGTTAGAATATACGATGCAAGTGGGTATGAATGTCGCGTAAAGTAGAGTTTATAGATAGAATTGCGTACTTAGATCTGGTTATTTAGTATTAAAATAGTTTATCCTGCCAACTAGCAAATTTTTAAATTTTCTATTAACGTTTTGTAAAACGGTCACTCCAATAAAACACATTTTATTATGTCAACTTTAATATCAGTTGCGTTACTTGCGTTGGCTGAGGGATTATTATTTTACGATTTTACCATAAAAATGGTTTATAGCTGAGAACTGAATTAATATGATAATTGAAGGGTGTTCGGTATAAACAGACTAAGTGCCAAAATTAGAGAACAGAGATATTTAAGAAAAACGAAATTTGAGTGGTTATTTCCAAAAGGGTTAAAGATATATGTCGTGATTTTACTATTTGTTAAAACATAATATAGTAAGCTTAGCCTTGTTTTGAAGGTTAATGCAAAAAATGTGTATTATAAAAAAAAATTAGAAAAAGAAAATAAAATAAGGCATGTGATTTGTAGGTTCCCCGACTTTGCCCAATTGATTGCACTACTATACGCGGTAAGCAGCACTTGAAATTTTTTGAGGACACGTCCGATGGCACTTAGAATATTTTTATGCAAAAAGATGGAAAAAAAAATGACACTTAGCCTGTTTGAACCGAACACCCTTCAATTATTTTTATTATTATATTCGTTTCCTGCCTCCCAACAAAAAAAAATCAGACAGAACAGGCCTGTTCAAACATTCGACGACATAGCAAGAATATATTCCACACTATATATACCTCAGATATTTGAAAGCACTGTAACGTTTAGGCATATGCAGATGATACACAAATTTACCTTCATTTCGATTGCCAAGACTATATAAACGCATCGAATTTGCTTAGCGATAGCAAGTGTAAATAACGAAGCTAAATATGACAATTTCGACATTAGAAATGTTGGTTATTGTGAAAAAAGTAATGAAATTTATACGTTTGTGTGATTATTACAAAAAAAAAATACAAAACAGTACCAGGTCTGTAAAGTAAATGATTTAGTGTCAGAGTTTTCACTAAACAAGTAAGTGTTCATAGACCTGTCACAGCGTCTGCGAGCCAAAACTTAGAGTCGGTAACATTCTTGTATACGCATATTACAAAAATTATTGTTAATGTAGGTCTATTGTAGGTGCAAGATAATTTTTTTGGTCGGGCAGTGTTGTTGTGAGAGCAGCAGATATTCAACATGTTGCCAATGATTAAAATAAAACGAAACTTTTTTATTTTTGTAACAGTTAGAAAAATAACCCAAGAATAAATATAAAATAAAATGTTCAGAACAGACAGACAGACAATATTATCATTTTTCCTGTCATTTTTGTAATTTAGATAATTAATTTATTCTGTTTTTAAGCATCAGAACATGCCGGCACGAGAAATTTATCCAAAAATAGGGAACTTAAATATCGACCCGGTTTTAATATGTAAAGTACAAGATGACGTTGAGCATACTTATCGAATCGAGAATATTTTATTAAAATAGATGTTTGGCCGCGTTTATTGCCGATATTTTATCCAAAAATCCAAAGAGAACGCAGATAATAATATATTCCTGGATAATTAGGTATTAGACCTGGGCTGAAGCCTTTGAAAATGGTAAAAAGTGAAAAAAAAATAATAGTAGGATGCAACCCATTGGAAAAGGAAGAGAATATAACAAAAATGAAAGGAAAAATAATTTACGGGCGATTCAAGGTCGGGAAGTGGAAAGGGGTGGGTTTTTAAGGGTAGAAAACGATTTATCTCGATTTCCGGCAAAACTACAAGTCCTATGGAAAAACGTTAAATAACAAAGTTGTAGGTAATAAAAAGATTTACAACTTTTGTATTTACACTTTTTTCACATAACCTCAAAATTTATTTGAAAAATTCAAAAAACCAAGTTTTTGGTTAAACAAACCCAAACACACTGTATTTTTTTTTTGATTTAAAATATTTATTTTTTCACCTTATTTTGACTTAATATCGAAAAAGCACCCTAATTTTCAATCGAAAATTCTCACGTCAAAATATCTGCTTTTTTAAAAAAGTCGGTGGGCTTTTTGTTTGTTGAAATCTCTACTTTCTGATGGCGTAAAAAATATATACATTACTATGGTAAATGTTCTCAGAAAATGCAAAGAAACGAAAAAAACTCGAATCCGAATTTTTTTTTAATCATTATGTACAATTTTGAGCTATTTATTAAAATTTATACTTTAATTACTCGAAAAACGTAGGATTCCATGTTACATTGATAAACAAAAAATTGCTAGTCGAAATATACTGCTATAATTAACAACCAAATAAGTTAATATTTAATAAGATATCTACAATAATTGGCGTTTTTTGAGAACATTTACCATAGTAATGTATATTTTTTTTACACCATCAGAAAGTAGAGATTTCAACGAACAAAACGCCCACCCACTTTTTTAAAAAAGCAGATATTTTGACGTGAGAATTTTCGATTGAAAATTAGGGTGCTTTTTCTATATTAAGTCAAAATAAGGTGAAAAAATAAATATTTTAAATCAAAAAAATTACAGTGTGTTTGGGACATAAAAAGGTAAGGTTTCACCAAATTTCGTGAAAAAATTTTTTTTTTTGTAAAAGAAAAATAAAAAACCAAAAACTTGGTTATTTGAATTTTTCACATAAATTTTGAGGTTATATGAAAAAAGTGTAAATACAAAAGTTGTAGATCTTTTTATTACCTACAACTTTGCCGTTTAACGTTTTCCATAGGACTTGTAGTTTTGCCGGAAATCGAGATAAATCGTTTTCTACCCTTAAAAACTCACCCCCTTCCACTTCCCGACCTCGGATCGCCCGTAAATTATTTTTCCTTTCATTTTTGTTACATTCTCTTCCTTTTCCAATGGGTTTTATCCTACTATTATTTTTTTTGGTTTCAAAAATTATCGACCCTGGTCTATAATATAGGAGGACATCTAGAATAAAACGGGTTTGTTCAAATCAATTTTTTCTTAATTTGAGACAAATAATTTTTGAATAGCAGAGATTGGAAACCATTTATCTGGTATGAACGAAGTCACTCATTCATTTTAACCGCCAAACAATAATTGCAGTGGTAATATCACGATAGGTGTATCGTGGGTAATATGAATTATACTCAGAAGGGAAGAGCGGGAAGGGAGCAGTCAGCTGATTCCTTCTTTTACGGCGTAATTTTATGATTATTATGATTATTATTGTATTGTAACTATATAAGTACTATCATCATATCATTTAGCTTATTTTAAACATAATGTACATAATAGTTTTATATCTACTTAGAGGAGAAGGCTCGATTTATTTACCAGAGTTTAGTAGGTATAGTGTATTTATTTCATTCGCAATCATTTATTTCACTGTTTATGGTAACTTAACTCTGGTTCAAACCGGTAATGGCAATGGTTATCACTCCAAGGACGTGAAAATATCCATCCTTTTAAGTCACCGTGCGATATGAATACGAAATGGATTATACAATATACATCCGAAATCCGAATAACAGAAAATATAAACAACCATGTAAACAAAGCGGCACAAACACTTGTCCTGTCCTGCTGTTGAATACCGCAGGCAAGACTTTGGAATCCTTTAATTTAAAGAATAGCCTTTTGATAGGACCAAAGGTGATGCTTTTCGTCATTTGGGCCATGGGGAAAATGGATGAAATATTAAGGGGGGACAGCAGCTGGCTGTATAGCCTTAGCAGCTCAGACCACCCAGCACGTCAATCGGCATTGACGAGCAACCGAAATAATCAATTAATATATTAAGGTGGGAGTATCAACATGCTTGCCAACCTATAACCTATTTCGCGTAGATTTATTTATGTTTTCTAGCTTTTATACAAAATTTAAAGAAAATCAGTATCGACTTTATATTCTATAGGTAATAATTGACATATTTAAAAAATATCAAGGAATTTCATAACTTATTTTAGGAGAATTGTATCGCGAAAAATATCGGTTAAGATTTTTTTTTATATTATTATGTCATTGTCACTCATTGTTCTTTCACTATACAATTCTCCCAAAATTAGCAATGAAATAAATTGATATTTTTGTAATATATCAGATACTACCTAAATAATGTACCGACGATATTGATTTTCTTTAAATGTTAGTTATTAAAATAATAAACTCAAAAAATCAACGCGAAATAGGTTATAAGTTGGCAATAGATTGAATGACGTTGAGAATGCAACCTTAAGGGTTATGAGTACCTACTTATAAGTTGTTCCAGAAGAAGGATATAATATTCGTTGTGGTAATCGATTTTCAAGTCATTTCAACCAACAACTACACCAAGTTTTTTATGTACCTAAGTACTTATATCCCAAAAAAAATCTTTTCCGTCCTAATCCAAGAAATTATTCAAAAACCTGTCGATTACCTGCCTTCACCTTGGCAGTGGACAGATATTTATCCACGGCGTCATCGTCCAGAGACTCCTTGGGGCCCCTGCGTCTCTCCCTCAGAGCCTGACCGGCCATCTTTAGAAGTGTAACTCTCGAAAAATTTTGCAATACCACAACCACGGTAAAACTTCTGCAGTTTCGTAATTTTTTAGAACTTTTTAGTGGATATTTTTTTAAATAAGTGACAGACGTCACCGTTTTGAAGTGGCAACGTTAAAACCTAACAAGGTAACAATTCTCCTTATAATAGTGTGAGGTGAATTTTGAGTCAGAATTTTAATTTACGGTATTTTTACTTTAATAAAACTGGACCTTTTTAAAAATGCAACCTACTTATTTTTTCACTCCGCACCCCAATACTATATTTCAGTCTCCTGAAACACTCCAAAAGTCTACCAAATATACTTCTTCTGCACTTATCACCACTCGGCCACTTATTTTCATGATAACACTTATTTTTACTGACGTTATTCAAATCACAACCCGGTTCTAGTGTAGTTCTTTTCAATTTTTCCGATTTTTTATCGATATCGTCGACACTTTTGGATTTTTTCACGCCCAACTCTTGCATGGAGTGGGAAAGTCCGTATTTGAAACTGCATCTTTTCCGCACTTTTTTGCGACTCTGTGTATCTTCCTTGAGACGATCATGCAAATCGGGGTTGTTAGCCACTTTAGACAGAAAGTTTAAGTCTGTTTTAGTGATGTTTCGAACATTTTTTTGCTGTTGACGGTCTTTAACGTCTACTGGCATTTTATAGTTTAATATTATAAGGTCACTTTATCGAACTTTTTTGCACATTCTAGCAACAAAAAATTATTGATTTTTATTAGAATTAATACTAGATAGTCCTCTTTGGGGGGTAGAATCAGTACATGCTATTTCTTGTTCCGACATAGGGCAAGTGAATAGCATGATAATAATATAATATACTTCGTATGTATCAAATCAGCTGATACGTACTTCAAATAAAAAGTATGATAAGTACTTAATGAAATGAATACCTGCTAAAAAACTGTATTTTGCAATAAATGCTGATTAATCAATTAGTTAGAGTACTAGTAGTGATTAAGGTATGGCCATTGACTCCTAAAGATAAAAAGACAATGCATGGTGACGAGTTCTCCATTTTATTTTTTTATTAGGTTTTCTGACTTTAAAATATAGGTACATATACAGGGTGTTTCAGAATAAGATGCCGATCCTTAACGGTGTGAATCCTTAGGTGATTTTAAGAAAAAAAATTCATATTAATATATATCCTTAACCTATCAACTTTCGAACTACAGGGCGTTAAAGTTTTAAGAAAAAAATCGTTTTTCTATCATAACTTTAAAAACTTTCTAGCTATTTTTAGGAATTTTTCACACACGCCCTCTAAGCATCAATAGCCATTTTTTGGTGTAGAAAATTTTTTTAAATTTTAACCAGTGGCGTCCTGAAAGGGTTTGGACTAGACATTTTGGAAAAATATTATGTACGCCACTGCTTTTTCTCAAGATAAAAATTATTTTTAAAATACTCATTCATTTTAGGCCAAATTTAATATCTTGCCTTTTTATCGTCCGATAAACAGTTCCCGACAAAAAAAAAATAAAAAGCATTAAATGCGCATTCGCTATGTGCCTATGGTTTATTTTTTAATAATAAATTAAAACAGCTAACTTTAAATAACGTGTGAACAAAAACGAAAATAATTTAGATTAGCTATTGAAAGTGGCCACCACTTGCAAGAATGCATGCTTCAGCTCTTCTCTTCATTGAGTCTCGTACCCTTTGAAAAATTCCTGGAGTATTCCTGATAGTGTCAAAACAAACCATAGGCACATAGCGAATGCGCATATGTTTTTATTTTTTTTGTCGGAAACTGTTTGTCGAACGATAAAAAGGGAAGATATTAAATTTGGCCTAAAATGAATGAGTATTTTAAAAATAATTTTTATCTTGAGAAAAAGCAGTGGCGTACATAATATTTTTCCAAAATGTCTAGTCCAAACCCTTTCAGGACGCCACTGGTTAAATTTTTTTTTAAATTTTCTACACCAAAAAATGGCTATTGATGCTTAGAGGGCATGTGTGAAAAATTCCTAAAAATAGCTAGAAAGTTTTTAAAGTTATGATAGAAAAACGATTTTTTTCTTAAAACTTTAACGCCCTGTAGTTCGAAAGTTGATAGGTTAAGGATATATATTAATATGAACTTTTCTTCTTAAAATTACCTAAGGATTCACACCGTTAAGGATCAGCATCTTATTCTGAAACACCCTGTATAAGGGGTACTGGATATGGTAGAAAGGCGATAATATAGACATAATAAAATAAAAATTAAATAGCAACAGTTTCTGATTGCAAAATTAAAACCATCTATGTTGCAGCAATCGAATATGCTGCTATTGTGTCAGGTTCAAAAGACACAGTTTAATTAAGTAGATTTTTAATTACTTTTTTAGGAATTACCTAAGCCATAAAACAAATATATCTGTAGGTAACAAAAAAAATTGTAATTTTAATTGTTCAATGTTTACCTAGGTTACTATAAATTATTCCATATTTTTTACAAAATTAGGTCATTGCTTATTTCAATACTTTAACATTACGAATCAGGTGTCAAATTAGAGAAAAATTAAGGCTACTAGGTAAAATTGGATGCTCAACTGCCTTCTAAAGTAAAAAAACATCATTCACTTCTATTTTATTTTATTACTCTTCGTTTGATCGGCCAGCGTAACTATTTTCAATTAAAAAAAAAATCACTACTCAAGGTCACCAAGTCTTTAGTGAGAATATTTTTTAAGATATTAAGTAGGTATTCAACATTACTTTAATAGTATTTAAATCACTATAATTTCAAATACAAAAATGCCGAGAGAAATGCGCACAAAAAGTAAATTTAACACAAATGTCCCAAAACACACACCGCATACCTAGGTACGCATGGGTAAATTATATTTAAGTACCAAAATTTTACCATAACATTTAAAAAAATCAACTTTTGCTTTTAATAACCCGATTGTTTTGAACGTTCTAGTCTAGATCACGAGGCCGAAGTCATTTTTCTTGCGTTCGCCTCGAAAAATACCAAAAGTAACAAGTAAATAATTGTATTATTATAAACAAAATTAACTAATACTAATACCAACTAGCGCACCCACGAATGGTTGAAAAATCACTGAGAAACAGATATATCGCCGTCTCTTACTTTAGGTAAAGATGCGAACGGCGAGGTCGAAATTTTGGAGGTCGCGATATTTATGTGCAGATACTGCAGTACCTACTTTTAGGTCACCTTGTACATGTTCGAGGTTTTTTAGTGCAATTAGATAAAAAAAAAAGTTTTCAAATTCTACTCTCCTAGGAATTCTTAATTCTGTTATGAGTATGTTCAGCCTCTGTAAAAATGCTGGTGTAAGGTAATAAATGGAATGATTGTTAGTTTAAAGATTTTACAGCATTAGAGCACGAGTATGAGCAACTGTAATGCAAAAATATATTCCAATTGTACAGTGTCCGCAAGAAAGTTCGCATCAAATGCGATTTTTTTTTATTATTAGGTATAGGTAAAAATTGAAAAAGCAGTTAGTTTTTGCTTACCTAAATACCAAAAATGATGTATACTGAATCAGCTGCACGACCTGCGTTACCTGTCAAATTTTACATTTTTAATAAAATAGGTTCAAAAATGCCATTATTTATCAAAATATCGAAAAACTTTATTCGAGAAAGTTGTTTATTTAGGCATTTTTAGCTTCTGTACGAAATTTTGACAGTCTAATACAATTTTTATTTTTTGCCAATTTCTTAAAAATTTTGATCAACCCTCGTAGATTAACTTTTATACATCGATGTAAAACCATTTTTGTTTCCAATTATTTATTTTGCTTCAAAAACTGAAATTGTTATTGATCAGTATGTAATGTTTGATGCAAAGTTTATCTAATTACATCAGTTTTGCCCAAACCGACGTTTCTCATTTTTCTTAAGTTAGTAAACAGATGTACAAAAAGAAAATATTAGGAAGCTTTCGTTGAAATTTTACTTAATTAATATTAAACTATATTTTTGTTGAATAATATGTTTCGAGCGATTAATATTTATTCCTTTTGATCCAATATTAGTTAAGTAAAATTTCAACGAAAGCTTCCTAATAGTTTCTCTTTGTACATCTGTTTACTAACTTAAGAAAAATGGAAACGTCGGTTTTGGCAAAACTGATGTAGTTAGATAAACTTTGCATCAAACATTACATACTGATCAATAACAATTTCAGTTTTTGAAGCAAAATAAATAATTGGAAACAAAAATTTTACACAAAATTGCATTAAGATTACAAATGAAGTAAAGGCAAATGGTTTTACATCGATGTATAAAAGTTAATCTACGAGGGATGATCAAAATTTTCAAGAATCTGACAAAAAATAAAAATTCTAGTAGACTCAAAATTTCGTACAGAAGCTAAAAATGCATAAATAAACAACTTTCTCTAATAAAGTTTTTCGTTCGATATTTTGATAAATAATGGCATTTTTGAACCTATTTTATCAAAAATGTAAAATTTGACAGGTAACGCAAGTCGTGCAGCTGCTTCAGTATACGTCATTTTTAGTTTTTAGGTAAGCAAAAACTAACTGCTTTTTCAATTTTTACCTAAACCTAATAATTAAAAAAAATCCCATTTTTCTTGCGGGCACTGTATACCTAGTATAGAAGTAAAAACTCAATTACCCACTCTATGCGTTTGAACTCATCGCTTCAAATCTGATTTGTTTAAAATGTTAATAATAATAAGTATACTACAATCTTCTATATGAGTAAACTTATTTAAAAATTTACAATTGACTTGAGAGAGTTTCGTTAGGCGTGGGATTAAAATATTCTATTGTGTAGGGGATATGATGTGTACGTATACGATGTCGCAAAATGTATCTTGTAAAGTGATTTATACACTTTATTGCCATTTTTCATAATTCTATAATTATTGCTCTATTTTGCGTCATAGCACGCTAAGCAAATGGAGGGGAAAGGAGGAATCTATGTTCAATTGAACCTGCATGGTGGTGCACCTAGGTCTTGGGCATAAACAGCTGATATTTGGCACCTGTATAATCATTGTGTTACCATGGGAAAATTTATTTATGGAGTCCTAATATTTAATTTAAACAATGAATTATTATTTTGCACCACCTTTTAGCAGTCGAATGCTAAAAATGGTCAGACATGCGAACAACATTTAAAAAATAACTAGAAAACCAACGGTTTACTTAATTATGCAGTCGTCCTCAATATCACAATCAATAAATTTGTTTATACAGTGATACAGTGATGGGCTAAAATATGGAACAAATTCGTTTAAAAATCAGGTATTCATTTTTTGAAAAAACGCTCGGACACGTCGATTATAATTCTTTCTTCCGGATTTTTTGCCTCAAAAAGAAATTATACCGGGTATGTCAAAAAGTAGATGTAGCAAAATTTTTTTGTTTTTTAAATAGAACCCCCCTATTTTTACTTATTACCCTAATTCTACGTCAAATTCTGCGCATAATTCATGTAGCATACTCTATCCTTATCTCTAACGGTTTGAGAGAAAAATTACATCATAAAAAAAATTCTTTAAAAAAAGGTTAAAAAATTAGTTTATTAAGTGTTGAAAATGCAAACCATTAACTTCTTGACAATATGCTAATCTACTTAAAAACCCTTCTAAAACATTATTTACAGTATTTTCATTAATTTGCCTAATTTCATATCTAATTTTAAATTTTAAGTGTTCCAAATTTTGTGGTTTATCCTTATACACTTTTGATTTCAAATAACCCCAAAGAAAGAAATCCATGGGTGTAAGATCGGGAGATCTTGCAGGCCATTCTATGGGTCCTCTTCTACCTATTCATTGTTCGGGAAATACAGTATTCAAATACTCTCGTACTTGTCGAGCAAAATGAGGCGGAGCGCCATCCTGCTGAAACCAAATAGACGCTTCTGGTAGATGAGGCTGATTCGGATTTGGAAAATCCGCTGCTAGTGTGGGAATTAATTCATTTTGAAGAAATTGTAAATACCGGTCTCCTGTAAGATTTCCATCGAAGAAAAAAGGTCCAATAATTCTATCATTTAATATCCCTGCCCAAACATTTACTTTTTGTGGATATTGCGTGTGCTGTTCTCTCATCCAACGGGGGGGGATTATTTGTACTCCAATACCGAAAATTTTGTCTGTTTACCGAAGCATTCAAACAAAACGTGGCTTCATCACTAAAAAGTATGTTGCGATGGAAAAATAGATTTAAGTTGCAAATTTCCATCATAGTTTCACAAAACTGTAGTCGGCGGTCGGGATCATCTTCGTTTAGCTCGTGCAGCAACCTAATTTTGTATGGATGGTACTTTTCTTGTTTCAATACCCGCAACACAGATCGTCGGCTAACATCATCATTAAGGGCTACTTCAGTGGATGCACTATGAGGATTATCTTCAACCTCTAACAAAATGTTCAATTGTGAGTTTTCACTAATTTTTGGACGACCTGGCCGTAGACGATCCTTTACATTCCGTTTCCCTGAATTTCTTCTCAATTTTACTTACTGTAGATCTTGTAATCGGCCGTTCTGGATACTTGGCGTTAAACAAGTTACAAACTTCTTCTTGACTTCTTGTTTTGTCTCCACATCCAATTAAAATTAAAATTTCGATTCGTTGTGTTTCATTTAAATGCACCATGATCACCGTTTTTCAAAATTATACCTAAACTAATTTTTGATTGACACATGACTTGCTATCATAGTAACAATTCATTTAAATTTACCTGTTTACCTTTAAATAGGTACATGTACCTTTTTTTAAAGAATTTTTTTTTTATGATGTAATTTTTCTCTAAAACCGTTAGAGATAAGGATAGAGTATGCTACATGAATTATGCGCAGAATTTGACTTAGAATTAGGGTAATAAGTAAGGGGGGTTCTATTTAAAAAACAAAAAAATTTTGCTACATCTACTTTTTGACACACCCGGTATAATTTCCTTTTGAGGCAAAAAATCCGGAAGAAAGAATTATAATCGACGTGTCCGAGCGTTTTTTCAAAAAATGAATACCTGATTTTTAAATGAATTTGTTCCATATTTTAGCCTATCACTGTATGTATAAAAAAAATCTGAGAACACCGAAAATACTTTTTAACAATAAATCCACCATCAGCTCAATAATGTATTGTAAAAAATGACGAATAATATATTATTTAAAATGTCCTTGTTTCTATTTCACCACAGTGCTTTTATAATGTTTCCAATAATGTTGAATGAATTACGTGTTGCGAATTTGAAGAAATCTGTAAAATTTTAGGGCAGCTCTATTCCGAGTGGGAGGACTAGGGACAGTGCTACTAAACACTGTTACATGTCCGTCCGTTCAACAGAACTGTAACCACATCCAAAATTTCCTATTGCATACAAAAACCGACCGTTCAATCAGGTACCATGTCGTGCTACATACACGCCAATTAAAACAGCTCGCGTGCGAATTAAAAAAGAAACTAATATTTTTTTAGCCGCAAACTGATGTAGGTTTATGCGGAAAATTTAATATCGATGTGGCCTCTAATTAAAAGCTTTATTTAGTTACTTGCAACTGAATAAATAGGTACACAACAATCCGATACTTATTAATATGAAAATACTTGCCCGCCTTATAGAGGTACCTAATAATTTATTTTCTTTCGAAGGACAGAAAAACGGCTAAGTATTTTCGTGGCTTTATTGTAGCATTTTCTAGGAGAGACAACACTTTCTGGCAGGTAGTTCGAGGCCAGTCATTTGATTTTTCTGAGTACTTGGCCCGGTTTTATTCCTATTGTATGTTAATGATTTGCCTTCCATTGATATGAGTGGTATATTTACTTTGTTCGCCGACGATACTACTATCTTGTGGCGTGGAAAAAATGCAGAAGAGTTAAGGCTAATAATTGTGCAGAACGATTTACTGCTTGTCAAACAATGGTGTGAAGCGAACCTATTATGTTTTAATATCAGCAAAACTCGTATTCTCACCTTTAAGTTTTCGTTTTTGGACTTTAACTTTAGACAGATAATTTTGTTAAAAACGCGGGTGTTCAAATCAACGACAAACTTAAGTTTAAGGACCACATTCTTGCATTAAATGGGAGACTAGCGTCCGGTTCTTATGCAGTGAGAGTTGTCTCAAGATAATTGGGGAAGAGTGTGGGTAGAATGGCTTATTTTTCACTTGTCGAGAGTCACTTGAGGTATGGTATTGCCTTTTGGGGATTTAGTAGTAAGGGCCTATTGGGCTCTACATTGGTTTTGCAAAAGAGGGCATTAGGATACTTGTGTTAATTGTCACACTCACTGTAAACCTTTATTTGTCAGGAAAAATATTTTAACTTTGATTGGAATTTTTATCTTGGAAACGGCCTTAACCATAAAAAATATAAAAGTTATGCTATTAACAACTCCTATAACATGCGTACTGTGAATGATATTCCTCTTCCCATACCAAAAACAACTCTCACCAAAAATTCCTTGATATTTGAGAGCATCAAAATTTATAACCACATACCACTGACTTATCGGCAGGTGATTGATGACAGGATTTTTAAGCAAAGACTAAAAAGGCAACTAATTACTAGACCCTACTATACTCTTCAGACATTTTATAATGATAATATCTAGGCATTTCCCTAATTTTTTTTTTTAATTTTGATTAAGTGTAATAATATATTCTTGCCAGATTTTTTGTAAGATTGAGCTTGTCGTGGTCTTGGATTGATTTGTGTGTAAATTTTTGACCCTGACTATTTTGTTGCCTCGATAAGGTGTGATTACTTATCTATTTATTAATTTGTTTATTTATTGGATTACTTTTTCTTACTTTATATAGTGAACATTGTAATTTCCATAACAGTTTTAATACTGTCCAAAGCTTTGTTAACAAAATGTACTTCTTATAACAATAAAGTGTATTTTTATTTGATTGGTTTGATTATAAATATAGTACCTAGTAATATCATGAAGTTTTGAGAAAAATTTGTAAAAATAATATGTAAGTAATGGAAATGGGAATAAATCTTGCATAAAATGTATGAGGGTTATAGAGATTTATTTAGTCTATAATTAGTAAAAATGTATGCAGAATACCTAGTATAACAGGCTAAAATCCTGGGTAGAATATTAGGACATATATCAGGTAGTAACTAGAAATATTCAAAAATATTTAAGATTTTCTAGGGGATGTCCAAACTAAGTAAGTAGGTATAGATAAGCCTTTTCTAAAATACAGTTTCTAAACCATGTGAAACCTGTACTATCACACAAATAAAGATTTTTTAAAGTTTTTATGGTAAGTAATTTTTTTTTAATAAAAGAAAATAGTTTTCCTATTTTTCTTATAAAAATTACTATACAAAATAGGCCAGGTGGTTCCAGTACCGGGGTCTACCCAAGAAGAACCTCCTAAATCCCTAATAAAAATAAATAATTTTATAATCAACCTGGACATTTTTCTAGTGTTTTAAAGTCGATATTACCATTAAATAAACATACCTTAGAATCCCCAGACAATGATATTACTTAGATAAAATTAATTTAATTAGTTATTTTGAGCCACTGATAAAATCATGGCAAAATAATGCTAACAATGCTATTAAAAATTTGAAATGATAATGTAAACATAATTTTAAAGGGTCATACTATAAAGCTTTATGCATGGAAAGGTATCCTTAGGATAAACAAGCATTTCAAAACCCCTGTAGGTACCTTTAATCAATTATACCTATTCCTGGCAAACATAGATGTAGTCACTCCAAAGTAGAAATGACTTACTAATAAATTATTGCATCTCACCTTCAATTTATCAACCAGTTAAAAAAGTTGCATTATGAAAAATTAAAGAGAACTAATTTTAGCTGGTGACAAGTTTTCTAATACTCAAGTATGTTCTAATAAAGCAAGTTAACAAGCAGAAGAAAAATTTATAAAATATTGTAGCTATTTTATTTGCCTTGCTCTCTCTAGATTATGCCCCTACCTAAGTACTAAAAAAGGGTACTACAGTACTATAAAGGTTTTCTTTATTTAAAAGCCATTTTCTTCACTGTCATACATTAAAATAAATTAATTCCTAGAAATCACTTAAATTGTATAGCTATTAATTATTTAATGACAATAATTAGGCTCTTCAAAATGTCACTCGATATTTTTTACTGTCTTCGATTTTTTCCAGTAAGTATAAAAATACAGGAACCTAATAAGTAATTAACAATTTTTTTAACTATAAATCAAGATTTTGAAGATGGGTGTGGGACAGAATATTGATTTTCCATTGTGTTTTAACTCGGCTGTTGAGAGTAAAACCCACATAGGTAGAATCTGCTCTAGGTAAAAAAAAATTACTTTGTCTGCAGCCGAGTCTGCAGCTAAACATTTAGAGTTGGTAATATGGTTATCTTCTACACCTCTGCTACAACAGCCCTCTTGTATGTGTCAATGTCAATCTAACAAACTGACTAATGGACATGATCCTACACTAGGTGCTTATTATGAGTAATTGTTATCCTCTTTGTTATTTGTAACCACAGGCCCCTAGGAATACAGGGGTTTCATTACCGTAATTCCTATGTAAATGTCAATATTTCTTTGAGACCATAACCACAATACAATATAATGAAAACTGGATAAGACAATTTGGCCGGTGGGAGCCAATACACTATTTTCATTTTACAATATTTCAATATAAATAAGTAAAGACAGGAGTTATAAAAGGAGAAGGTTAAGTTGGTGGGGTCCACCTTTGGAAACTGTCAATTAATTAGTATCAATAGAAAGTAAATTCATGGGGTGCATAAAAATCGACTAGTTTAAAAAACTCTACCACTCTTTTGGGAGTGGCCTACTTAAAAATTAGAGCATGGAAGAATGGCTTTTTACCAGTGTTTTTAGATTAAACAGCAAAATAATAATTAGAGGAGCATAGGAAATCATATTGAAGTGTAAGAGAGATTTGTAAGAATAATAGGGATGACAGCATGCACCTGAAATAGGTCGAACAGGTAAAATTGGGGGTAAACTAGGGAACCAGACAGGTGAGGAATTGAGGCTTTCTTAATTCCTAAAACAGGGACAATTGGAGTATTAAAAATTGACTGTGACCTGCAAAAGGGCAGTCAATTTTTTTAGGTTTCAGTGGCAATTTAGAGTTGGGTCGACCGTGTCCGTGGAAACAAATGAAGTCGGTCGAATTTTGACAGGAGCGGCCATGTTGGTGCGCACAGGCAGGAGAGATAACTTGAGACGTAACTTGTGCAGGTACTTACTGCTAATTTTCATCCCTCCCAGGGGAGGATTCAACGGCTGCTTGTTGCCCTCAGCGAAGGAGGTCGTTCTTGGTCGCCCGCTCATTCTTTCTAAGCACTAAAGTCCCCGAAATCCCATACACCTATCACATTTCCCTTTGCACTACTTTTGACGGGATTTTTGACCCTTCGGACAGTCTATTCGCACAAAGAGAGTTTTCACAGGAAAACGGGACGCGAACACATCTTTTTACAACGTTAATTATCTTGTTAAACCATTTTTTCTTTCTGAGATCGGGCTTCACCTTCCCATTAATTTTTCGATGCTCAGACATTGACCCGATCGGGTCAACTCGTGGCCAATCACGTTGCGTACGTGCGACACGAAGATAGCCGAACAGTAGATTCGATAATCTTCATTTTCTCGACGTTAGCGACATCCCTCGTGTAATCGACGAAGAAATCTATAAAATAATCACCTGATGTGGGGATGTTCGGGATGTTTTTTGGGAAAATCCGATAAAAAGAAAAGTTAGCGCAAAGTGCGCAGTAAATATGCGACAGTTTGCGTAAGAAAATAATCTGAGGTCATCAATATTATTTTTTTAAATTATAAATTTAAGTAACTCCTATATCTGAAAAATATTCTAGGAAAATAAAAGGGTTTTCTATAACAATAAAGAATTTTATTGGCTAGAGAAAGTCAAAATTCTTAAAGAGGTGTACCTACTAATGATTTTTTAAATTAAATTTTTTTTCCAGCAATAATCGGGATAACAATTAACTGTAATATAATAAAAGTGTAATGTAATATAAACTACAAAATTTGAAAAGTGGCAAGACAATATTGGGAGCAAGCGCCGCGACGCTGCTATCGTCACTATTTAATATAAAGTCACTTTACTGCAATTTTTGCAAGATAAATGGACAGATTTAATTATGATTTGTCCGACATAAAAAGGCCGTTTGTGATATAATTGCAAATCGTAATCTGTGCCATTCTTGTTTCCCAGTTTTGTCCTTTTCGCAGATTATTAATAAGCGAACGAATTCTAAACCCCTTTTCTTTTCTGTGGATCAACAAGATTTGACAGAAAGAACATAACCTAGCTTTTTCATAATATTTTTTAAATTTTATAATAAATAATAATTGCAATTATTGCAAAGTTTCTTGCCGACTCTCAGACCAGACCCAGAGGTTTCTTATGTGTATTCGTTGTTTATTAGTGTTTCTCTACCAATGCAAAGTGTAATACATAGGAATCAATAAATTTAAAAAATGTGCCCTGAATCGTGCTGACTCAATCTAAAAATCAAGAATTCTCCTATTTTTATTCCTACTCCTATATTATAGGTACCACAAAACACCAACATGTTGTACTACCTACCTACTTACTTACCTACCCCATGGTATGTAGTGTAAAGTCAGTACCCCTTGCCAGGTATATTACTTAATTATGTTTTTTTAATACCCTATAATCATTGTCTTTACTCACAAGTCAGAATAGCTAATATTTTCAATTATAAATATTTGTTCTTCATTTATGAAGAATTTCAATCATTGTCTTGATAAGAAAAGAATGACAATAATATCTTTGTTATCATATATGCCCTGTCTGATCTCTTTAACTAAATGCCTACCTAGGTACTTGCTTCAGTGCAAAAACTTTACATTTTTTATGTTTAATAATTTTCATAAAAAAATTGTGTAAGTAGGTAATAAGGTCTGCAAGTTATCAGTAAAGAACAATATAGTGGAAACTACTATTAATACTAATAAATCATAAAATTATGACTATGTTAACCAATGCGTAGAGGAAGAAAGAAAACAACAGTGCAGAGTAGGTATTGCGATGGTCTATATTTTTGTATTCCTCATTTTTATCAGCCACTTACAGAATTATATTTAATATTATACATCATACATGAAGAAATTATCAAAAATAAAACCTAAACATTAAACCATATTTTTTAAATAATAATGAAAAATGTTCACAGTTGACCCGATAGTGACAGCAGTAGGTATATAAAAGCCACTGGTAATATATAATATATGACCTTATTTATAGCTATATCTTAAGAAGAGGAGACTAAAGTACAATGTATAATGAACTATATCAAAAATATTTTGCATATTTTATTTAAAAAGAAATTGTTTTCATTATACTAGGTATATTTTTATTTTATATATTTTACTGAAATAAAGAATAAAAGAAACACTTCCACCTACCTAAGTATATTTAATCTCATATTCTTTGGCGAAAATAACAAAAAAGAGAAAACTCTTTTAACCAAGAGACCATAACAATACATGGGTAAAAAACATACTTCCGTAACAATAGTAGTTTGGTACCTACTACTGTCTTAAAATAAAAATGTATTTTTTAACCAAGTAAAACTTTTTTCATCAAATAAGTTCTGTGCGGTCTCACTACGTCCTCTGTAGGCGTTGTGGCGCATTTGGAAGAGCACAAGTATTGAAGCAGGGGTATTCTGTACTTCCCGCAGAAGTCAACAAACTTTATGTGTTCGACTCTGTTGTCAAAGTATACTCCTAGAAAAAAGAATATATGTTGACCAAGGAGTTAAAGAACATTTTAGCAAAGTAGTGTTGTGGGAACCCCCACAGAATATGACTAAAACCAGACTTATTTTCTATGTGCATAAGTGAGCAAAATTTTGAAATTTCTACCTAAGTTTAATAAATTTAAACCTGTGGTTCTTCATTACAGAACTGTAAGTTGCCAAAGATATTCATTAATTACTCTGACAAAACTCGTACTGCGGGCGACATTTTCATGTTGTTCCTGCCACAGTGAGCCAAATGAACAAATAACAAGGATAAATGAATAAAAAAGCCAAATTATCAATTTCATTTTATTTAAAATTAGTTTTTTTACAAATTTTTTTAAATACTAGGTAGAAACTTGAAGAGTTGTGCAAACTAAAAATGGCAGTTTTTATAGTAGAAGAAACACCATTAACCACGACATAAAGTCTTTACCAGGAATATCCCTATGTTGCTGGCTGAAAAAAAGTGCCCAGTATAAAAATTAATGTGCCCTTAATGTGAGTTGAATTTTGAAATTTGCAATTTTTTGCGCTCACTGCATATTTTTAATTAGGGTTTCCAGTAGTGAAACCTTTTATGTGTGAACTTTTGTAAATAATACTTTTTCTGAGAAACCAATAAGGAGCCAGTGTTTCTTGTCTGTATACTTGGAAAAGTTTATAAGACAGAATTTTGATATTACTTATATTTTATTACAACTAATTGCATTCCATATTTACCTTTACAATGCGGGTTAACGCATCTGTGTGCTGATTCCATATAGTCCATTACAGTTGCTGGTATGTCCCCTGGTTTTACTTCAATATTGTAAAGGTTTATTGCTCTTGCTGATAATTCTAGTAGACTAGCTGGTTGGTAAGTGATGTCACTCACAAAACGAACAACTAATGGATTGTCTCTTAAACTAAGCTAAAAATTAATAGTAATTAATAGTAAAATATTGGTTAGCTTTTTTTTGTGCAATAACATTATTACTTTTCTTATTAGTTATATTTTATTTATTGAATAATTTTCGTGTGTGTCTATTACAGTCCTTTTTATTAGATATTGTTTCACCTATAGGTTCCTTGCCTCAGATGCATACTACAGGGCGATCAAAAATTACGAAAGTATAACGTATAAGACTCAAGTTTCTTGATTTCTAATTTTAGAGCAAAACAGGAGGTAATTTAATTATTTATAAATATCTATAAATTTTAAGAAGATAATAAAATACAGTAAAAAGTAATTGATTCTTACCTCAGTTAAATTTTTAAGTGCTATAATTTGGGGCGGCAAAGTCCTCAGTCGATTTTTGTGCAGTAACAAAGATCTTAGGTTATGCAAATTGGCTATGTTGGCAGGCAAACTCTCAATTTGATTATCGCACAGCACCAAAGCTTGCAAATGCTTTAAAAGTCCTACCGACAACGGTACTTCGTAGATGTTGTTTCCACCTAGAGAAAAAACTTGCAACCTAAAATTAAAAGTCCATAACAATTATATTGCTTTTATACTGTCTACTCCAGTACGTGGGTATCAAAAAGGGGTATTTGAATGCAAAAGGTGGGGTAGGAGCGATTTTGTAGTATGTTTTTAGGCTTGAAGCCCTAATGAAAAATCCAAGTTTTCGACCTCGAGGCGCATGCGCTCGAGCCGCCATCTTGGATTGTAGGTACAAAAATTTGGTTTTTTGATAATAAGTCAAAAACAGTGGCTTTTACGACAGAAGATATTCTATACAAATTTAAAGAGGATAAAATTTCCTACATTTTTTGTATAACACATTTTTTTGTAGCACACATATGTTAGGAGTTACAGCTCCGTGAAGTTGCACTATTTGCAAAAAAAAAGTATTATATTTTGTTATTTGGTTATTTAGCACCAGCCGAAAGTTCTATCTACTTCCGTAAACCTGGAAGAGGAAAAACTGCTGAGAGGTTATATTCAGCAAGTAGCCTTAAATATCAAGAAGCAACCAAGCACATTCTGTTCTTGCATGCCTTCAGTGGTTGTGACACTACGTCATCCCTATTCAATCAGGAAAAAACTACAGGACACCGACAATAACAAATCCGGACCATCGAAACGTACCAAAATGTAGTAAAAATTAATTTTTGTAACGCTCTAAAATCATAATTTACTATTCTTAAATTTAAAAAGAAAATGCGATATACTTTTCTATACTCAAATGCCTATAGTTTTTTTTTATAATTATGTAAAACTATAGTTATAATATATAATAAGAATAATAAAATAAAACAACCAAATAGTATTCGCATTTTTTTTCAAATAGTGCAACTTCACGGAGCTGTAACTCCTACCATATGTGTGCTACAAAAAATGTAGGAAATTTTATCCTCTTTAACTTATAGAGAGAACTTTTGTCGTGAAAGCCGCCGTTTTTGAGTTATTATCAAAAAACCAAATTTTTGTACCTAAAATCCAAGATGGCGGCTCGAGCGCATGCGCCTCGAGGTCGAAAACTTGGATTTTTCATTAGGGCCCCAAGCCTAACAACATACTAAAAAATCGCTACTACCCCACTTTTTGCATTCAAAAAACCCCCAAGTCCTGGACTAGTCTTAATCCGCAAAGAATCGTTTGCCAGACCTGTAGATAAATATGTCAAAATATGTCTTTGCAACTATACTTACTGTGTTAGTCTTTTTCCTATATCTTTCGATATGTTTTTCATACAATTTCCTCCTAAATACAAAAACCTTAAGTTCGGAAAACTAAATATTTGTTCTGGAAATTGACTTATGTTGTTACCGCTAAGATTGAGTTCTTTTAGCGATGCGCATTCGGTGAATTCTTTGGGCAACGTATCGTTTTGCAATCTGTTGTTTTTTAGAATTAGATTGGTCAGTTGACAGTGCTGGAAAATGTTGGGCAGAGCTGTTAGGCCGTTGTTGCTTAGGTCCAAAACTTTCATATTGATAAATCTAGAATACAAACATGATATGTTATTTTGCAATATTACAATAAGAATTAATATCTACAAATATGACCACACAAAAAGGGCTATGAGACTGACATTGACTTTCTATTTTCCCATTTTAGAACTAGCAGACAGGCGAGAGAAGGAAGATGACGCGAAGATTCTCCCATCAGGTTTTCCGGAATAGGGAACTTGACAAATAAAATTTTAAATGGGGAAAAAATTCTACAAATCATAAGTACATATTGTCATAAAACATATGGCAGCAAAAAAAACATATTTCGTCCCAAAAGACCGCTAGAAAGATTTAAAAATGCCCGAAAATTCAAATTATTCCAAGCGGGTAAAAACGCGCTGCTAGTAGTCGTGACGTCAAGGGGTATCATTTGTCAGATTTGTGTGTGACATCTACGAAATAGGTTATAGGTTTTCAATAAATTTGATGATTTGTCAGATTTGACATCCACGCGTCAAACGACACGACCTTAAAACAACAATACAACAACAATAACACACGGCAATTCAAATGCAAATTGGGTCGCTCGGCACCTGTCAGGAGTGTCAGGATGACGGATGACCAAAAGTCATACCCCCTGACGTCATCGGGCTTCGCGCGCTTTAGAGATCGTTTGAAATGCTTTTGACACGCGCGAAACTTTAAAGAATTTTTACCAAGTTATTACTGATTTTTAAGGAGTAATAATTGGGAAATACTTTTTTTAGGCCTAACTAAATCATATTATTAAAAAAAAAATTGGAAAGTTCCCTATTGTTAGAAAAAAAATAAAAATCATAATCACATCTTGAGACTGTATTGCATCGCCATTAAGTACTTAAGGGCCCCGCCCCCCCCCCCCCCCCCCGCCCATTACGTTTTTTCTTGTTAGATTAAAAAAGTAATTTTGGCAACATTTTTAATATACTTTTTATTTATTAAAATTAAAGATATGTCCGGCGTGAAATCTAATCAGAAAGGTCAACATCTCTGACTTAATATATTGCAAATTTTACTTACATCGATGTTCATAATAATTGTTTAAGTTATCAAAAGTGAAATTGTGTAACAAATGTTTAAAATGTAAGTTTATTAATGGTTTTTTTTAATTGGTGGCGCAAGCAAATCGTTCGCAAAATTGTGTGGTTTCATTAAATTTACAAAAATCTCTATCTTTAAGAATTATTTTCTCTATTAAAACTCTGTTTCTCATATGTAGCAGATTTTTCGATTACCCTTTCGCTTCGTTTTCAAAATATACTAATTACATTAATTTTTAATGATTATATTTCATGATCAGAGTGATGAGGGAACTCTATATAATATACAGCTTGATGAATTGGACGTAGGTATGCAGAAACCTACCAACCCACGACAATTAATTTTTTTTATACAGGGTGTTCTTAAATATAATGTAAATACGAACAGGGGTAATTCTTTGACTTATTTAATGACTAAAAATTCATATAAAAAAAAAAGAGAAAAGGGGGCATTACCCCAGAAAAAATATCTCCCTGTAGATTCTTAAAACCATTTGGTAGGCCCAATGATGTAAGTCCTACAGCGTAACCTATATTCCAAATTAAAGCTAAATATCTCAAAAACTACAAGAGCTATAAAGAAAAAACTAAAAAAATCTTGAAATTTCCACACCCTGTAGATCGGCAACGAAGCGTTTGCGGACCTACGTTTAAATGAATTTTTAGTCATTAAATAAGCCAAAGAATTATCGTATATTTAGGAACACCCTGTATACTATCTATACCGAGAAATATATACACTTACCGGCATAGATTTTTCGGCACAACATTCAATTCGTTATGGTGTAAAATTATTTTTTCCACATCCTGGTATTTCTTTGAGTCCTCCTCTAAATATTCCTCCAGAGACTTGTCCACAGATTTTGGATCTCTCAACAGATAGGCCAAGTCAATTATTCTGTTGCTAGATTCGCTGTCGCTGCTATCTGATGTGTAATTGTCCATCTTGAAAACTGGAAAATAAAAATTACTATTATAATTTTTTATATCGTTCATTCTGTTCGACGCCTGTGGAAAGTACCTACTCACCTTTTTCTTTATAATTAATCAACTATCGAAACAACTGAAGGCTGCAAAAGCTAGCACACTAAAAATCATACGCTACATTCAAACATTTATGTGCACAGAAACATGGCTGCGGATGATATAAAATGATTCCCGCAAAATTTACTTCTGTGTCAATTGATAACTCGATGACCTTTTATATTAGACCCGCGATGATTAGCTGTTTGTTATAATACTTGGCTTTGTGTTTAACAGAGTGACCCCTTGAAAGATAACTACCACTAGAGGGGATTTTAAGTACCTGTACATGGTCTCCGGAAGTGATGAGCAAAAAATTTAGGGTATAATTCTAGACCGAAAATAAATGCTACCTCTTCCTATAAAATTTTTTCGAAAATTGATTAATAACGTTACAGGGTGTTAAAGTTAAATTTTATTTGCAATTTTACAATACATAAGTTAGTAGAACAGTAAATTAAACATTCAAATCAAAGATTCAAAGTGACTCTTCAATGCATAAATTAATTAAATTGAAAAATAATATTGTGTAATGTTATTTTAACGCTTTTCTCGAAAACGGTTAGATTTATCGATACAAAAGTAGTATACCTTTTTTATGTCAAAAGGTTAGGAGAACAAAAATATTCAGTCAAAATGCGCATACAGTGTAGGACAAAAAGTTGGGACCATTCAAATTAAAGTATAGGTTCCTATGTGGCGCCCTCTACAAAATGCGAAAAAACGGTGGGCACATTTGTATTCCTCATCCCGAAAAAGTTCCATATACGAAATTTCGTTAAAATATTATGGGCGTGGCAAAAGGTATTGCAAAAAAAACTGCAAATAAAATTTAACTTTAGCACCCTCCGTTAATAATCAATTTTCGAAAAAATGTTATAGGAAGAGATACCGTAAACTGGGGTTACTTTGCTCCACTTTTGGATGTAATTTTAAGGAATCTCTAAAAATAAATTCATATTGGACAGAAATCAAGTGTTTTTCGGATGGTCCTTAAACATAGGATATAATAGAATACATATATGAATATTTTCATGTAGGATGCCATATATTGGGTGATATTTTTTTTTTATCAAAAGTGGAGCAAAGTTTCCCATAGGCCAGGGTTACTTTGCTCCATTAAATATTTGGCATTATAACGCCTGTATTTAAAGAAGTGGAGCAAAGATCATCGGGTATTTTATTAACTTATCTACAATGACCACATCCATGCAAAAAAAATTAAATAAATATCTTAAGATAATTTTATTATTACCTATGAAACAAAACGAACAACTTTTATTTACAAACACTCAAATAAGACAAATTAAAAATAGTTAAAACAGCCGAATTTCAATCAAAAAGCGGTGTTAATAATTCTAAGACGAAAAATGCGCCCCTTTTAGAAACTTGCTTGGGGGGCTTAATGGACCCTAAGACATCAGCCCATTGGTACGTTAGTTGATCGGGTTTTGAGGGCCACTTTCACATCTTAATTGACCTTTGCATCGAGTTAATGATTACTGTTGTGTCCGCGGAGCAAAGTAACCCCAAAAACCGTTAAAATTTGCATGATCCGATAAAAAATTATAAATTCGCATTATTTATCGTTTATTAAAGGTATATTTATCTAGAAAGCTATTATAAAAGGGTATTTAAACTAGTACATATATACTTATTTGATAGATACGAAGAGAATTAGCTGAACGCGCCAAATTTTTGACACTAAAAAAGGTCGTTATTTCAATCACTTCCTTACTGGCCGATTACTGGCTAAAGTATGAACGAGGAGTGACATGTGAGCCGCAGTCCTAAATGCGTAGGCAATCAGTAAAACACTGTTATATGTTTGATAGTATAACGTACCTTGTCTAAGTATGAAAATAAAACTAAACTCTTTTTGACAATGGCGCAAAGTAACACCCTCAGGGGCAAAGTAACCCCAGTTTACGGTAGCATTTATTTTCGGTCTAGAATTATCCCCTAAATTTTTTGCTCAACTTTTTTTTTAATTGAATCAATAATGTTAAGAATGAATTTTACTTTATATTAGAGATTTGTCACATTGTCACAACATTTTTTTTCATTATTTAAAAGTACCTATATAGTTTATTTATTATTGGAAGATACACATTGATGTTTTCAATTAAAAAATTTATACTTTATCGGCACAGAGTACTAATAGAAATATAGTTTTGTTATTTTAAAGTTTATTACTAGATCTATCACGCATGAGATTGTGGTAACAGACGGATATTAACAATAAATAATATCGATGACATATTTCTTGCATTATTAGATTTAAAAAATACATCGATTGTCAGTAACCTATTTTGCAGATAGATTATTATAGGATGGTTCTGATGCGAAAATTTGTATAACGCAAAAAGGAATATTTATTTTAAAAGAATATAATTTTTCAACGCGCTTTATTCTAAAACGTAATCTACAAACGGCGAAAATTTATTCTGGGTTATCAAAGTCAAAGTATCAAATTGATATACAAGTCCATTATGATTTAAATTAAAATATGACGAGAATTGATAAAACATTGGATATTTAAAACAGGGGGGAGGGGACATCCTCAAGAAAAAATTACAAACTTGTAGAAAAACCCACAGGTATCAAATATACCTATCAAAAATTGTATTTTTGTTGTAAAGTAAGAAGCTGAAATAAAATATTTATAGTAAAAGTTTTACCTGCTAGCCTGATGCCTTTCACCTTCAGAAACAAAAACTATATGAACACCTATATAAAATGTTAATGTATATAAATACAATACATGCGGCTACTAACTTACTAGTCTTACCACAACAGATACAACGTACACCTATAAGCAAGCAACCCACTATAATAATATATTATTCTTTAAAAGTATTATATTATTTCAACTTTTACAACATTCTATTACTGAACACGATACTTTTAATCTCTTAGATCTACATTACATAAAAATATACTTAAATATCTTTAATAATTGCTAGACATAATGATGTCTAGTGATAATACAAAAAGCAAATAAATTACAAAAGCAGACTTATGTCCAATGATGGACTAGCATACTGATATTTATTACAGATTATGATTAGACCTAATTTAATTTACTCAGTAGATGAAGGTTGTCTTTAATAAAAATGATTCTGACCTGGAGCTTCCTTTTTCAATTAAACATTTGGTTTTAAACATTATTCTTACGAGAATATCTAGGCCTCAAGAATGCCCTTTGTCGCTTATAATTCCCTGTCGTCTGCAAAATGAATGTGCTCTGAACCTGAGGTACTTTTTCTGCAGACCTCTTAAGGCTTTGGTACCAGCCCAGGGCCGATCCTATAGGGTGTCGGCCGCCCGCGTGCAAAGACCTATTATGTCGCCCCTCTAAAGAATTTTTCCTATTTTGAGTAATACTTTTAACGTTAACGTTATAAACTCATCTACATGTACATAAGAGTAAAAAGTTAAACATTAATAAAAATGCAAACTACAAATAAAATTTTACGTGAAAGACTTTATTTTTGGGCCAGCTAATATGTTATATTAGCGACACCTTTTTTTCTTTTTATTTTAACAAAATAATAAACCAACAAAAATATTACTTTTAAAACAAAAATAGACATTTTATAATTAGAAATATAAAACAACAGTATTTACCAGAAAATATAAAATAACAAAAAGTACTAAAGCATAAATCTCGCGAAACGAAAAGTATATAAATCGGTCCTTCCTCGAAGACTACCTAATAATTAACTATAAAATAATTTTTCTGGCTTTCTGAGAAGCAAATTTGTCAATAATTGCGGTGAGATCAATTTTTTCAGAGATTTCGGATTCAATAGAGATGATGGCCAAATCTGAAAGTCTCTCTTGTGTCATATTATTTCTCAAGTAGTTTTTAATAATTTTTAATTTACTTAAACTTCTTTCACTCGAAGCCACAGAAACAGGTAAGGTTAAAAAAATCCTTATTGCTAGAGCAAAATTTGGAAAACAGGGAATTGGATCATATTTGACTAAAATTTCTAATATCTTAATTGGCTGTTTTTACCTGGAAAAATATCTTTAAATGAAGTTATTTCATTAAAGAGTTGTATACCGTCTATATCTTTCACAATAGTTTCTTCCTCCTGTACCTGTAACTTAATATCTAAGTCCATGCAGGCTTTCATGAGATCATCATTAGAAATGGTGTGAAACTCGTACAGAAAGCAGAATATTGAATAGCACTCAGATAATAAGGTAAATCTTTCATTTATCGAAGAGATCGCGTAATCAAGAACTGCAAAATAGAAACCAATCTTGAATTGCAAGAAGGGATTTAAAACTGGTTCATCACTGCCCTTGTAATCAAATAAACTAACTTTTTTTCTGAGCTTCGAGATGATGGGAAATTCGGTATCAATACCTAAATCTGTAGCAAGTGTTGTTGCTGAATCGATAAATATTAAAAAATTATCGTCAGATCTTTGGGAAACTAAATATTTTTTAAGATTATCTAAGCCTTTAATACATTCCGCGATGTTTGATTTAGGATTTTGAAGCATTTTACTTAATACATCAATTCTTGATAAATCATGCCAAATTAAAATTGAACACAAAAACTTTAATGTTTCAATACTTTTAATTATTGATTTAGCACCCATTTTTGTTTTCGTGTCTCTGGTGGTATCTTCAATTAAGACCTTTAATGCGGTAATAATGTTTTTTAGCTCTAATTTTAGAGGTCTAATAGCATTGATACGACTTTCCCATCTTGTTTTACTTAACGGTTTTAAAGTAAGAGTTTTCACGTGTTTTTTGAGTAAATCCCATCGATATGGGGACGCAGAAAAGTAATTATATACCTCTTGTACCACATCAAAAAAACTAGAAATTTCACCACTGGCGCTGGCTGGTTTGATTGAAAATCTTTAATAAATAAATCCATTTGAAATAATTCACAAAAATATTGTTTTCGTCTTCGACGTTAATTTAAAGTTATCTTTTATAGTTTGATAAATGTCACTTTACTTTTATTTCGAGAAGTTCGCAAAAAGTTTTGCTTGATTGACAGAACTATCTGCGGCCTACGGCCGCCCGCGTGCGGTGCACGCGCTGCACACCTGCTAGGATCGGCCCTGTACCAGCCATTAAATACTGGGACGTACATAATCTCCCTTAATATATCAGTGATAATTAAAGAGGTTACTTTTGTACTGACAATACGGGAACTTCGAAATCTATCTCAATGTGACCTTATCGCATTTTTGTTTTAGGCCTGAACTGTAAGTACATTTTTTTTGTTCCATTAGGATACAGAAAAATAATTTGAGGCCATGCCGGTCAGGTCTATAAAAATATATTCTTGAACTTTCACAGTTTACATCGTATCTATAAAACAGGAAAAAAACAAGACTGATATTTTTATTTGGGTTTTGCTATTGATGTACTGACATTAATTAACTTGTATATATAGGTACAGAGAGACGTAAAAAAATTATAAATTTCTGATAAGGTGAAGTAAATGTTATAGGTACAGAGTCCATCAGTAGGTGTATGTATGTAAACTAGTGAGACTGCTGGATCAATGATCTTTTATGACTGTTAAGCAGAAGTTTTTCTAAAATATTTGACTTGACCATTGACTATAAAATTACCTAGTGATCTAGATACTTTAGACCTTTCCCTAAGTGCAGGGCCGTATCTGAACCGAAATTTTGGGGGGGGTTAGACCAGTGGCAAAAAATACTAGTTATACTTTAAACATACATTTAAACATACACACAAACAAAGATATAAGGATTTTATTGTTTTCGGGGGGGGTTTGAACCCCTAAAACCCCCCCTCAGATACGGCCCTGCCTAAGTGCATTACTGGCTCATCATATAATAGGGAAACTACGAAAATATGTTAAAACTATTTTTTTAAAATATAAATTGTGAGATTTATTAGAGGAAATAAAGGAATTGGCACCAGGCGTCTTTTGGCAAAATTGTAGGAAAACAGTACAGTATACTGCGTGTGCAGTGTCTTTAAGTACAATTTAAAATATTAAAATTATATAAAATGTTAAGTTTATAATTAAAAGCATTTTTATATGAGCTTCAAAGGTCAAATTCAAAAATGATACCGAGATCTCTAGCGGATATTACCAACGGTATCGCATATAATAATAATTTTGAAATCAGTGTTGATTATTATTTTTGAATGAATATATTTTGGACCGATTAAAAGTAAACTTATTTTGTTTTCATTAACTTTCAAGCCATGACGACCCTTTATAATTTGGAAACATTAGAAAGATCCTCCAAGGAAATCCAACGCAGAAGATAATTTTTTTATTTTCTATAAGTACGCAATAGTCTTACAAATTATACAAAAGCCTTTGATCTGTACCTATTGGCGGATAAACTGAAAATGACTTGTACAAAAATGTACGCTGAACAGAGATTCCAAAAGAGCAGTCTTATTGACATACTGAGGATCCCAAATAGTACATGCAAGTTTTGTAACCACCAGGGATTTATATAAAGTTATTATGGCGTTAACATTTTTAAAGTATTTACAAGTTCTTGTAATAAATCCTAGCATTTTTAAAGCGCTGGCAGTAATATTATCAATATGCGCAACAAAAGTCAACTTAGGATCAAAATAGACACCAAGATCTCTGTGAAAACCACTTCTCTTTAGAGGCACATTATCAATGCAATATACTATAATTAAAATTAATATTTTGAGTTCTACATGTAAAGGACATTATCGCACATTTGTCTACATATACATTTAAATTATCTCTACACCGACGCACAAGTTCATCCACAATAGTATGAAATAGCTTATAATCATCACCAAAAATAAGACCTTTGGTCAAATTAACGCTCACTCAAATTTTATTGATAACTAGTAAGAACAGAAGTGGTCCAAGATTTGAACCCTGGGGCACCCCTGATGTAGGTGAATATATTTGTGAAGTGTAGCAATAACTCCTACACACATAGGGGTTGTTGAGTGTAGCCCTTAAGTTTAACGAATAATGATCTTTTATGCAAATATGATAACGTTTTGGTCCGCTGAGAAGTCTTGAAGAGCTGTAATTATCTCGCCAAAGTCCACATTGTCAAACGCTTTTCCAAATCGTTGAAACTGACATCAACTTGTTGGCCGTTTTTAAAAGAATGCATTGTGTATTGAGCCCTGGTATAAAAATCCATGTTGCTGGTCCGAAATTATGTGTTTAACATCGTTATATATTCTATTACAAATAATTAATTCTAAAACCTTTCAGCAAGCCGAAACAAGACCAACAGATCTATAGTTTTTTACTGTCATTTCTATCGCCGCCTTAAATATTGGAATAACTTTACTTTCTACGTTTACGCGTACGTTTTAAAAACGACGCGCTTATGATATATTTGTTTATTGGGAAATGCTTATTTTACCGGCGGTGCTGAATTTAAAGGGGGGGAGGGCTATAAGGAAAAAATAAAATAAACTACAATTATTAAATTAAATAGTGCAAGAGTTTTAATTAATCAGCTCACTTAATACAAACATTTACCAACTACACTGCATTTATTTAACATTCAAATTAAAACGATTCACATCCTTAAAATTGTAAACACTTATTTTTTCTTCTTTTTCTTCTCTATAGCCGGCGCCCCCGTACTGTCGTTCTTTCTCTTTTGCCCCGATTTCTGTGCCATTTGATTCATTTGTCCTACAAAGAAACAAATATTGCATTCTCTCTCAATAAAAACTGAGAAAAGATATAAATGCAGCAATTATCGCCCAATATCTGTTTTACCAATCTTTTCAAAAATATTAGAAAAAATAATAAATTATGCGACTTTCTAGAAAGCCAAAATTTACTTTTTGCTAACATGGTTTTCGCAGATATAAGGATACAGAAATAGCTGTAGGAGATATCATAACAAATATTCAAGCTAATGTCGACAGCAGTATTAAATGCTGTTTACTATCCTTAGATCTGTGTAAGGCTTTTGACACCGTAAACCATGATATTTTATTAAGAAAATTATACAGTATTGGGATAAGGGGAAATATACACAAACTACTTCAAAGTTATTTAAGCTGTCGTAAACAACTTGTTCAAATTGGGGAAAGAAAAAGTTCGGAAAAAGAAATAATATGTAGAGTTCCACAAGGATCAATATTAGGTCCGTTATTATTCTTAATTTACATTAATTCCGTTTCCAAATTAAACTTAAAGGGCAATATAAAGCTATTTGCAGATGATACAACAATTATTTATTTTGCTGAAACTCTTGGAGAAATGTATTTTGATATTAATAATGATTTCAAAATACTTCTTTCTAGGCTTCAATCAAATAAACTTACGTTAAATTTTACAAAATCTTCTTTTATGTTTATAACTAAAAATAAAATAAATTCCATCATTAACCCCTTAACATTTAATAATGAAAATTTTTAATATTCAAAAACGACAAAATTTTTAGGATTAGTTTTAGACGAAAATTTAAATTGGAAATGCCATATCCAGTATACTATCAACTCGATATCTCCTTTGGTATCTGTTTTGTACAGAGCTAGATATTTCATTCCTTTGAAATACCTTAAAAATATATATTTTTCATTAATATATTCAAAATTACAATACTTCCCTTCTGCATGGGGATCTGTTTTTTTATCAAACTTAAAACCATTACAAAAATTGCAAAATAATGTTATTAAATGTATACACAAATTACCACATTTAGAACCAACCGTTAATCTATATAGACCGAAAGGGTATTACACGTTCAAAACATTTATAAATTAAAAATTTGTATTCTAATTCACTATATTATTTTAAAAGCAAAAAAAATCAAACATAACACTTCAGGAGAATAAGACATTACATGATCATAACACCAGACGTTGTATAAATTATCAAACTATACCAGTAGAAAGTAATTTCGGAAAAAAAATGCTTTTATATGACGGAATAATAAAATATAACAATTTTCCAAAAAAATATCAGAAAAATTAAAAAATTGGCAACTTTCAAAAAACAATTAAAGATATATTTACTAAATTAAATTATTTATACTATTTTTTTTAAATTGATTTTATTAATGAATTAAATTAAATTAACTTTCATTTTTTTATTGTTTTTTTTTTTTATGGTTATTATTTTCTATATTATGTTGTCACTTTCCATGTAATGAACTGTAAAAGTTAGTTTGGAATAAAGACATTTTGAAAGTTAAATAAATTATAACAAATATATTTACGTCGAGATTAAAATCGCTTTAGACAAATTATGTTCAAGGTACTAACAGTACTTGTACAGTACCGATAAAACATTTTATTTGACACTTGCCTGGCATTTGTCCCGTTTTAGGCGCTTTCTTTTTCTTCTCGTTCTTCTCTTTCTCCTCTAATTCGGCATTTTCCCTCTCTATCAGCGTGATCAAAGTGTTGCAGCGCCTTTGCAACTCCATGGCAGTTCGTGATTTTAAAAACCAATCAAATCGGAATTGGGGAGATGCTCTTACTGCTGCGCGAAGCTCTTCATATACGTTCTCTCTAAAATGCGAAATGACATTTAAATTAAATTGGAATTTTCACTTAGAATACTTAATTAAAAAATTAACAAGTTTACTACCGATTTTTAAAAACATTAAAAAATTTATAAATGTAAGACAGATGGAAATATTATATTACGCGTTAGTTAAAACTCATTTAAATTACGCAATTTTAGGTTGGGGAGGAATAAATAGAACTTTAGTTAAAAAAATAGAAATATTACAAAAAAGGTTTCTAAAAATTATATTCAATAAAGGTTATCTTTATCCTTCAAAAGAATCATATTCAGAAACAAAAAAGTTGAATATAAGACAACTTTACATTTATAACATCTTAATATATATATTTAAAAATAAAAACTTTATACAATTTAAAAACCATAATCATAATACACGTCACAAAAATGAAATTACCATAAAACCTAAAATAAATAAGTCCATAGGACAAAAAAATTTCAAATATTTGTTTTTTTTAAACGATTATTTACCAACAAAAATAAAAAAATTGATTTCATTAAAAAAAATTAGAGTCGAAATAAAAACATGGATATTAAAAACAGACAATTTGAAAACATTTTTAGAAATAATTTAATTACTTATAGTGTTTTCTATTATCTTGCCCTCAGATCGCTCCGAGAGCGATCTATGACGTCAACGATCTGCCCCAGAGCACTCTGAATTCGGCCAAGAGTGACCGCCCCGAGATCAAAATGGAACACGCGCCAAGTTACATTTTCAACATAACCTCAATGTTGTGTTTTACGCACAAAATATAATTTTCAGAAGAATCTGAAGAGCTCAAAAATACTTGTAGCAGCCGACGTTTTCTATTTCTAATCATTCTTACCCGAACAAAGTACAAACCACAAAAGTACAAACAGTAAACAGTAGGGTTATGTTGCCTTTCTTGTTTACCTCTCGCTTGCTCCGAGAAATTTCACAGATCAACTGAGAGCGCTCGCGGAGCACCCGGTTTCAGATAATAGAACAGGTACTCCGAGAGCGAGCAGTAAATGGAACACGCAAATCTCTGGCAGGGCAATTTCAGATTGCTCTAGAGTGCTCTGAGAGCAATAATAGAAAACACTATTAATTAATATTGTTCTAAATAATTTATATGTCATATTTCTTCAAAAAAAAACGTGTTTATAGTATGAATTAAAATTTTTACTTTAAAACTTAATTTTTAATGCATATTTATGATTTATGATTTTACATACTAAAACAAAAAATAATATTTGCCCCTAACAAGCTCAGCTTCAGGGTATTAAAGAATAAGTTTATAGAAGACAATATAAACATATTTATTATATTATTAAATTTTAAGTAAACTTATTATTATTTCACTGACTAAATTAATTATAAAAACTCACCTGTCAAATCCTAGTTTGTGCAACATGCAGACCAAAAATCGATCCTCTTCTTCCATATAGTTTTTTCCTTTATTATTTCCATACGCTAACCTCAGTTGATGGAATGGTGCGCGATATCTAAAAACAAATTTATAAAGAAACATCTTTTTAAAGGGAAAATGAATACTTGGTAACCAAAAATTGTTTGTGTTACATTACGCCTGACTGGTTCTTAGGCACTACAACCAAAAAATTATAATATCACATTACCTAGCCATTTTTGCGTCCAAAGCTCGCTTAATGCTAGCCCGTCGTTGTATTTTAGCTTCTCCGCGGTCGATCTGGGCCATAATTCTGTCAATATCTTGCAATTCGTGACAGCGTTCCCAAAATACTGCAGAATATTCCATTACTTCTTCTGGCGTCTTTCCTTCGACGTCTTTTGCGATATTTTCGATATCATCCCGTCCATATTTTTCATTGGCCTTTATAAACTGATTAAAGTCCCGTTTACTCCAATTGGTAAAACCTATAAAAAAAAGAATCATTAAATTCCCGCCAGGCGAACCATCCTAGAATTTTTCGTAAAGTATTTTTCACAATAAATGGTTGACTCCGTTTGGGACGTTTTGCAAGAGCTCGGCCATAAAAATGCAAATAAACTGTCGGTCAGGGTCGGATTATAATTTGTAATTATAGCAGGTAATATTTAACTATCTTGTGCTTGAGATAACATCTTTCAGTCTTCATGTTATTAATAACGAATTAAATATCTAAAGTCCTACCCTGTAGTGTATTTGCTTGTTGATTGTGTATAACAATGGGATTAAACTGGTAGTTTTATTGCAGTCAATAAGTCGAAACCATTTAGGGTGAAAAATACTTTACCTTGCATCAACAGCTGTTCCTTTTCCTGTTGTTCCTCCTCTGTTAAGCATTCAGATTCATCTATCTTCCTCTGTTCTTCCCGTTGCTGCTTCGAAGCGTCAGGTCCTAGTTCCATATTTTTCGGCACTTTGTACCCCAAAGTCTTGCGGTAATAGTAAATTTCTTGATCCAAAAGTTCGAAAAGTCTCGGCGGGAAAAATTGAAAATCTTGTACCATGGGTTGTTTTGGGGGACGGGGGGCTTTTGGGGCCTTCGGTTCCGATACTCTTAGAGCTTCCCTAAATATAAATTCAATATTTAAATAAACAATAGAAACTAAGTAAATTCGGCCTAGCTAAGGAGCGTATATACAGGGTTAGTTGAAATAACCGGAACGGCTAATTTTCTTCAAGTTATCCGCCTATACCAAAATTCATTTATTGGTAGTTTTGAAGAAAATTAGCCGTTTCGGTTATTCACCTAACCCTGTATATAAGGTCGGTGTAAGTTACCTGAAATAAGCGTCAACTGCGTAATTCGCTTTTCTCTCTCTTTTCGGTGGCTCGATCCAATTACTGATACCGATCGTCTTTTGTTTTTCTCTGTAGTCCTCTCCTTCAAATTTGTACACAGATTCGGTTGGCGTATCCACAGTGAAGTTTCTGAGTGAAGATTCTCCCATAATTTCCAACTTTTGAGCTATTTCTTGAGTCTAGAATTTTTAGAAAAAGGAGAGATCGTGAAAACTTCTGGACGGTACCTAGTACAGTTGACACCACGCAAAATATAATATTTTAATATTTGCTTACCTTAACTTCTCCCCTTTCCAGAATCGTATCGATATCTTCCTCGGTGATTTCCGAATCTTTCGATGCAAAAACGTGATTTGCACCGTGCCTGATCATGTTTAGCATTTCGTCCTTATTCAAAGTTTGGGCCTTAGAATCGGCAAGTCGACCCTGTTGAATAACTAACTTGTCTAATCTCAGCTTTACCTCTGCTCGTTCCACAATTTTTTCTTCTACTGTGTTCTCTGTAATAAACCTAAAAAAATCCAGTTTCTTTAGAAAAAGGACCCAACAATCTTAAAATTAAGAAATATAATAATAATAATAATAAGTTTATTTAAAATTTAATAACATAATAAATATGTTTATGTTGTCTTCGATAAACTTATTCTTCAATCCCCTGAAGCTGAGCTTGTTAGGGGCAAATCTTATTTTTTGTTTTAGTATGTAAAATCATAAATCATAAATATGCATTAAAAATCAAGTTTTTTAAAGTAAAAATGTTAATTTATAGTATAAACGCAGCTTTTTTGAAGAAATATATTACCTACAATAAAATTATTAATTTATAATTTTTAAGTAAAAACTATGACTTATATAAATTATTCAGCACAATATTAATTAATTAAAGCATTTCTAAAAATATTTTCAAATTGTCTGTTTTTAATATCCATGTTTTTATTTCGACTAAATTTTTTTAATGAAATCAATTTTTTAATTTTTGTTGGTAAATAATCGTTTAAATAAAAACATAAATATTTGAAATTTTTTTGTCCTATGGACTTATTTATTTTAGGTTTTATGGTTATTTCATTTTTATGACGTGTATTATATTATAATATTATGGTTTTTAAATTGAATAAGGTTTTTATTTTTAAATATATACCTACATTAAGATTAGTAATTGTTAACAAATTGTTATCAAACCAATATTTTATAATTTTAAAATATTTTTTAATCTTATTTAAGTTTTCCCAATTTGTATCGGTATAAAAAATTGTAGTATCATCTGCAAAACTATGAATTTGTCCATCGCAATTTATACTAAACAAGTCGTTAATATAAATATTAAAAAATAATGGACCTAAAATTGTTCCTTGAGGAACACCATACTTAAATGCCTTTGGATAGCTTTTTCTTTATCTATTTGAACATAAGTTGGTCTATTTTTCAGATAATAAATTAATTAAAATATGTTAACTCTGCGTTAGGATTAAGATTATTTATATTTTTGTGAAATTGGGCAGTGCCCGTGAATAAATAAATAATTTTTATAAATACATTCTTCCCTATTGGACATACCTAAACACTCTGACTTGTTTCTTTTGCCCAATTCTGTGCGCTCTGTCCATGGCTTGCAAGTCCATCTGAGGATTCCAGTCAGAATCATAAATAATAACCACATCCGCAGTTGCCAAGTTTATACCCAGTCCACCAGCCCTTGTGGACAACATAAAGATGAATTTTTTGCTGCCCTCTTCATTATATTCATTAATCTAAAAATAACAGTTAAAACATTACGAAATTTTTAAAAAGCATAGTGGCTTCGTTGTTATAAAAACTTGCCTGTCTTTGACGGTCCTCATGAGGGGTTTGTCCATCAAGCCTGCAATAATGGTATGCTCTCCAGTGACAATAATCTTCTAGAATGTCCAGCATACGCGTCATCTGCGAAAATATCAACACCCTACTGCCCTGTTCTTGCATCTTCGGTAATAATTTATCCAAAATAACCTGAAATAAAATTTCAGTTAGGAGCAAACACTAGTTTAAAAAAATAAAACGACATTTTATGTTCCCATCAATATTTCGTTTTTTTCAAAAAGAGGACCAATATCCATCGTTGGGTAGCCATTACGTACAGTTTTAAGTTATAAAAATTTAAGAGCAGTAACCCCTTTTACCACAATGAAAATTGCCGAACGTTTTGCTGGTCAAACGAAAAGAAAAAATAAAAATTGGTATTTAGAAAATATATTCTACTTTAAATATCCCATCCAAAAAAGTAAATGACGATCGAAAATATTCCCAAAATTTTTTTTAGAATTTTTTTTTATTTTTAGTAGTTTTGTAATATCTTAAACAATTCTTTATTGGTCAAAAGCAAAATGACTTTCCCGGGTGTAGAATGTTGTACCAAACAATTTTTCTTAAAGCCATTTTTCAATATCGGCCTTACTTTTATCTCAAAAACGTTGGGCGCGTAAATCCACTTTACACGCTTAAATTCACTTTTCGCGCCCAACGTTTTTGAGAAAAAAGTAAGGCCGATATTGAAAAATGGCTTTAAGAAAAATTGTTTGGTACAACATTCTACACCCGGGAAAGTCATTTTGCTTTTGACCAATAAAGAATTGTTTAAGATATTACAAAATTACTGAAAAAAAAAAAATTTCTAAAAAAAATTTTGGGAATATTTTCGATCGTCATTTATTTTTCTGGATGGGGTATTTAAAGTAGATGGGGTATTTAAAGTAGAATTTATTTTCTAAATACCAATTTTTATTTTTTATTTTCGTTTGACCAGCAAAACGTTCGGCAATTTTTATTGTGGTAAAAGGGGTTACTTCCTCTTAACTGATCAATTAATAAAAGCAAAAACGAATTTTGGTCAAATGTGCACAATTTCTTTTTCTGCTTTATTAATCAACCCTTTTTTAACGTAAAACTGTAGGTAATTGTACTCCAAAGATTGGTAGGTATTTAGATAAAACGAAGAAGTAATGGAATATTGATCAAAAAACAAAATGTTTACTCTAACGTGGAAGGGTCAAAAAATTGTGTTACATACTGCGGAACTTTAGGCACTACCTACCGAAAATACAATAATATTTTTTGTTAACATACCATTTTGCCACAGTTATAAACCAAATGTTCATCTGTAGTATAGGGCGGACCGGGTTCTGCTCCATCAAATAGGTAAGGGTGGTTGGTACACTTTCGTAACTGCATCAAAATATTTTGAAGACGCATTTTTTCCACTTTTCCTGCTCCATTTACAATGTCTATGTCCTTAAGGAGGACTTTTGTGTACCATTCTCGTTGCATTTTACTTAGGCCAACATACACTAAAAAAAATTTGCAAAAAAATAGTTTATATACAGGGTGTTTCTAAATTAATGGTACATCCGAAAGTAGGCGATTCTTTGGCTTATTTCATAAATAAAATGTTATATAAACATGGGACAGAAAAAGCTTCGTTCCGAGATACAGGGTGTTAACATTTTTATTAAAAAAAAATTTTTTGCCATTTTCAAACCACTCTAGATATTTTTATGAAATTTGGTACACGTCTTTTGAGCATCGAAAGGCATTTTTCTGTGTAAAATAATTTTTTAAAATTTTAGCAGTGGCGTCCGTGCGGGGCTTGCATTTAATATTTTTGAAGAAAAAAATGGTGCGCCACTGCTTTTTCTTTAAATAAAAATTAGTTTTGAAATTCTCCTCTAATTTAGAGCAAATTCGGTCTCTTGACTTATTTTCTTACGGTGCACCGTTTTCGAGTAAAAAATAAAAATCATTTTAATGCACATTCCTGGAAACACATAACCCATTTAATTACCATTAACACCCTGTATCTCGGAAACGAAGCTTTTTCGGTCCCATGGTTATATAACATTTTGTTTATGAAATAAGCCAAAGAATCGCCTACTTTCGGATGTACCATTAATTTAGGAATATGTATATAGTTTATGTTTTAGAAATTTTGAGTCTCTGTGTGCCCTTCCAGAGGATAGTGAAAACAACTTCACTTAGAACAATACAAAAAAGTGATTCTCTCCAATGTTACTTTAAACTGGTAAGACTTACTTTAACCCAAAAATATACCAAACATTTTATTACTAAATAAAAGACTATAAATTCAAATATACCTTTGGCTTCCTTTTTTGGTTTAAGCTTTTTTTCCACTTCAGATTTTAACCTCCGGAGCAAAAAGGGTTTAAGAACGGCGTGCAGTCGCTCTACTAGAGCGTTATCCCCCAGACATTGATTAGTATTGAACCACTGGTCAAAATCGTCGGAAGAGTTGAAAACGTCCGGTAGAAGGAAATTTAACAACGCCCACAGTTCGTGCAGGTTGTTTTGTAGGGGGGTACCAGTTAATAGTAACCTGTAAAATATTTTAGTTATGTGATTGATATCCACAGTATAAAGACGGGGTAGTAGGTACCAGGCTATGATCATAAAAAGTTACCTATTAGTAGTCTTAAATTCCCTGAGAATTTCTGAAAGTTTCGATTTTTCATTTTTAATTCGATGAGCTTCATCAATAACCATGTATCTCCAATTGAACTTTTTAAATACTGATTTTTCTTTAATACACATCTCGTAAGAAGTAACACACACATCCCACTCTCCTGGCATCAGCACATCTCTTATGAGAGTACTCTAAAAAAAATTAAATGGTGTGTAAACCTAGTAGCTGGTATTGGTTTCGGCCGATTTTTGGATAAAATGAAGAACGAAATATTTATTGAATATAATTTATTTTATATTTTATATTTTATATTTTTTTAAAAATATAAAATAAAATATTTTTGAATTTGAAAAAAAAAATATATACTTATGACGAACCTCAAATCATAATGTATGATCCTTAGTAGAATAAATTTAATTTGAATTTTATCAAAACACTAATTGGCGAAGGCGTCTCAAATTTTTTGCACTTCATCACAAAATTGATATTTACCCTAGCTTCTTGGTCACCAATCAAGCAAACAGCTCTCAATGAGGGGCACCATTTTTCAAATTCATTCATCCAGTTTGACAGGGTTGATTTTGGCACTATCACAATATGGGGCCCTGCTGTATTCTTGTAATGTTTCATGAAACCCAGCAGAGAAATAGTCTGAAGGGTTTTACCAAGACCCATCTCATCAGCCAAGATACCATTGATACCTAAAAGATAAAAATTTAAAGGTTTAAAAATAAATATTGTACCTAGGTACTCTATTTTCCTTTTATGGTAAAATAATAAATAAACTTACTAATTACTTACCGTTTTCATATAACGATATCATCCAATTCAGACCTCTGACCTGGTAATCTCTCATTTCTCCATTTTTTATGAATGGTGGAGATGCATCGAATCTGATCAAAGCCTTCATTTTAGCATTTGTTTCAGCCAATAGCTCCTCATCTTCTTCCTGCTCTGTTTTACGGTGTCGATGATCTGCAGCTGCGGCTGCTGCAGCTTTGTCTTTAATAATAGTTATAGTGGTTGTATTATAATAACACAAAAGGAAGTGAATTATACAGGGTAAGTAAAGTCCTTTGTGGTTGGATTAGAAAAAGTTTACAAAGAGATCTTCAAATTCAAATTCAAATTTCAAATTCCTTTATTTATGTCAACGCACAAACTGTGCTTACACACGTCATTGATGGACATCAGACACCTTGTACTTAATTCATTTTAAATTACTTTTATAATTTACAAAATCTTATTTCTTACCTTCGGGTTTATCCTTTTTTGGTCTTCCGGTTTTTGGTTTGGTTGGAGTTTTGCTCTGGTTCATGAAATGAGAAAAAATTTCAGTTTGCTTCAACAAATAGTCGAAACGTTTACCACGATCTGTCTCCAATTTGGTATCAAAGTCTTCATTTTTTGAATTTGCATCTGAAGATGATTCATTGTCATTCGGCTAAAAAAAAATTTTAAAGCTTTAAACTGGTACCAGATCATTAAAAGATCTATAATGTTTGGTTCTATATTATGCATAGCTTTGAAACTTTTTATGCTGGTACCTACTATCAATAGTTGATATTATACCTTAGAAAACCCATTTTTTGAAGATGCCCTAGGGACTATTTGCAAGACACCCCTTTATGAAACGAACAGAAGCACAATTTAACGTAAGTTACTACGAAAAAAGGGGGGAATCAGCTGAAAAGCCTCGAAAAATATAAATGTTTTGGTTAGTTAACCTGTAGCCCCAAACAAAGCATAATAATATAAAGCATGCAAAACGATAATAAACGTTTTACTTACAGCGCTTTCTACCACTTCCGTAATGTCCGTGGTTTCTTCGGTTTGAGACATTTTTCCTTGTATCTTTTAACAATATTAATTTAAAACAATATATTAAAATTGGCCGATAAAACACCAACAAATCGAACCGCTTTAATTTCGTTGGAGCCTCGGCTTTGCGGTTTTTTTTACGTTACGGTAAATTTTAGGGAATTTTTAGTTCTTAAAATAGTTCTATATAGTACCAACATTGACGTTTTCCATAGTTAATTATTTTTATTTAAGAAACCGCCGATTTCCGATAATTTCGTTATTGACCAAAAGCTGGCGCTTTTAAAATATAGTTGCTTGTAATGTTACTGTGGTGACAGGGTCTATGGCAATAGTTATCGACCAATCAAAATTATGGGAAAAATTTTTTTTGACACATTGTCAACAAACGAAAAACCAAGGAAATAAAATAAGTGTAAACTACAGTGAACTTCTATTACAAAAATGGTAAGAATTCATTAATTATAATAATTTCCATTACTTCTCAAGTACTTATACTTCACACTTATTTTTACAGGCACACAAATCACAATCTGCTGTTATAAGAAAATCAACTGTGACTGCTCCAGCCCCCCGAAAAAAATCCGGTCCCAAATTCGAATTAAGCGAAGAACAGAAAAACGACATAAAAGAAGCATTTGATCTATTTGATAACGAAGGTACCGGTAAAATAGATTCAAAGGACCTAAAAGTAGCTATTAGAGCCCTTGGATTTGAACCAAAAAAGGTATGCTCAAACATCGACATTAAAACTAAAACCTATCAAGGCGGATTGTGTATTGGTACTCTTTAGGTGTTTAAGTCCCAGTGACTAATCAATATATGAAAAAAGCCGTTTATAAACTATCCAAAAAATACATACATTTAAGTGTATTGATACGATTGATCCAATGCATTGAGGTAATATACACACACAGTTTTCATTAGATTTATGATCTATGCTTAATCCTTTATAGATGTACAGAATGGCTATATTAAATGAAGTACCTAAGTAATACACAAATTTACATGTGGGTACTACCTACATATGTTTGTTTTATACTTACTTATCATAAGTATAAAAAAAAATTTCCCCTTCTAGGAGGAAATTAAAAAAATGATCGCCGATATTGACAAAGATGGTACTGGTAAAATATCCTATGAAGATTTTCTAGAGTTAATGTCAGTAAAAATGGCTGAAAAAGATTCAAGGGAGGAAATTCTAAAGGCATTCAGGTATAAGAACTAGGGTATTTAAGCCAGTTTTATTTATAACAAGTCTTCATTTTTTTAAATAATAATATTATGTTCATTTCTTTGAGAACTTTTTCTGTATTTTCAGGTTGTTCGATGATGATGAGACGGGTAAAATCAGTTTTAAAAATTTAAAAAGAGTGGCCAAAGAGTTAGGGGAAAATTTGACAGACGAAGAGCTACAAGAAATGATAGACGAGGCTGACAGAGATGGAGATGGGGAAATTAATCAAGAAGAGTTTTTAAGAATTATGAAGAAGACTAGTTTATATTGAATTAATACTATAATCACTAGGTATGTTTTTATATCAGATGTTTTAAAACAAAGTACTTTTTTTGAAGGGTCTGTGGAGCGCGAATTATTTTCTTATTTAAACTTTACTGTTTTCTCTGAGCAATTCTTAAAAAACCAAGTCTTTATTATGGAAATCTAGCACTTTTAAATTTATCATTGTCATTTATTTTAATAGGCTTGTACTTTGGTACTCCTGTTTAAAAATGGTTACTTAGTTTAAAACATCTGAAATATATTCTGTGTGTATTTTACTATATTGTATGTGTGTTATTGCTAATATCTACATGTGAGTTATTGCCAGTGTTTGATGCTTTGAAAGTGCTTAGATTAATATTTTCAGCATAAATTATACAGTTCTCAATATTTTTGAAATTACTGAAAATGTTAAATCAAAGTACCATCCAGAGAAATGTTTCTCCAATGATAAAAGCATTGTTTCTCCTTTATAAGGAGTTTTATCCCTTATTCCAAATATATTTAAAGTGGGAAATATTTTTTTATAAAATCATGCCACTGATTCTACTAATTTCCAAGGTGGACTGGAAAACCGGAAATAGCATAATTATTGTCAGTGTCAGTTATATTCGAAAATTATTGATTTTTCTGTATAGCATTTGAGGAAGTAGGATAAGGAAGCTATAGGTATATTTTATTACACATTGTTTAATTATGCTTTTATTCTGCACAAACATCATGTTGTGCACAGTTTGTCAGTTTTTTTTTGGCCTCAATACTAACAGTACAAAAGTATTTATTCATTGTGATGATTTGTTACTTTTAATAATTTCAATATATTCTTTGAAATAATTTGTTGTTCATTTTATCCACTTCAAATAAATACAAATCTGTATCTAAAATTATTTTTCGATCCTCCAAGAAAAAAATAATGGTGTTGCAGAGAGAATAAAAAATAGAAGTACCTAAACCATTTTAGATAGTATTTTTATTTATTTTTGCTTAGTTTTCATAATGATGAAGAGGTATAAAAATAATTCTTTTTAAAACTAGCTAATCCTAAGTAAAAAAATCATACCCTGTAAAAATAAGTAATAAATATAAAATATTCCATGGCTAAAACTACACAAAGTAAAAAAAAAATACTCAGTTTTGTGAAGTAGGTATATGAAAAAAAAATAGCCGACCAGGAAAAATATTTTTGGTTAGTTTGAGTAATAAACCAGAACTGTAATTATTATAGTACTCTACTTCACTACACCTTTAATTATGTATAGGTACTACACTTGCACTTTAACAGACCCATCCGGCATACCAAAATATGCTTTTTGGGCCATATTTATAAATAATCCTGTTTCTACAACCCCTGGAATCATCAACAACTCTTCATTAACTTTGTCCCAGTGTAAAGAATTGTCAAAATCTATCCAATCTAGAATAAAGTTTCCATTATCTGTAACCACAGGTCCTGCTTTTTTAACAGCCATTCTTAGGATAAAATGACCCTTGTATTTGGCTTCCAGTTGATTTCTTATCGGTATGTAGGCCATAGGGGCTATTTCGATGGGAATGCCTTTTTTGTATTGTTCACCTGTGAGGATAAATAAATAAATTTAAAAAAAAATATATTTAATTGAATAAATATATTTTTTATTTCTTTTAAATTTTAAATTACACAATAGAAATATAATATCTTATCGTACGAGGTCACTATCAATTTGCTAGCCTTCTTATTTAAGTAAATAACAGAAATAATAAACATTCAGTTATTTATTAACTTTTCCCCAAATTACATAAGGAGGATGCTGAGATCCTATACATGTTACTATGTAGGTGTATAGGAAAGAGGAGATTTGCAAGACAACTTGACAATTATTAGTAACAGGCACTCGTGCATATACTTACCTAATTTACAGCTATTCTTTGTATAATCTGCGATAATTATTAACTGCGATGAACAATGGGCTACAATTTTCTCTTGTAACAAGCACCCTCCACCCCCTTTGATAAGGTTGAGGTTAGAATCCACTTCATCAGCCCCATCAATGCACACATCCAATTTGGGGCTTATATCTAGATCTGTTAGAGTTAAATCGTGTTTTAATATTAATTGCCTGGCTTGGAAAGATGTTGGCACGCATTTAACCACTAGTTTTTCTTCTTGAACCCTTTGGGCTAACCGTTCTACAGCGTAGATAACTGTTGAACCGCTTCCTATGCCTACAACGTACCCCGTTTTAACATGGTTGTCTACAGATTGATACGCGGCTATTTTCTTAGCTTCTTCTAAACTTGACATTGTATTGGGATACGATGATTGTGTAAATTTTTTTAAATAAAAATTCGAGATACAAGAGCTTGTTTTGAAAATTGCGCGCATGACTTTCAACGTTATCAAGTTTAACCCACAGAAAAATAAAGGGTTTATCAAACTTTCATCAATCACAGAGAAGAGAATTTTCTTGTTTATATGCGGTCTTTTATATCCATATCCCAAATTTGAGAATTCTGCCAAAAGTGCTATGCTAAAATACAATATTCGTGTTCGTTGACATTGACAGAAACTAAATAAACATAACCTATAACCTTAAAAAGTAATTAATTTCTGACGTGTCCACTCGTTCTTCGGTAAATTTTTAAACATATTTTCAAAAAATGCATTCAGTTTTACAAAGGGGGAATTCGATATTGGCTTACGCCCTTAGTGTATTGGCTTTTCTAACATTTTGTTGCTTTATATCCACTGTATTTTTAAATTATACCACCAATACGGACATAAAGACTATTAAAGTTCTAGTGTAAGTATATTTTTAATATTATACCGCCTGTCGTAGGCGTATCTATTAGTACGGGCTTTCTTTACAACTCTAGGAAACTAGTAAAAAAGATCCTGTATATTATATGTAGAATTCCTCATATTATAGTATTTTAAACACTGTTCCCCTAATTTTAATTTATTTTCAGCAAGAATGTACCAGATTACAGCGCTTCGAGAGAGAAAAATGACTTAGGATTTTTAACATTTGATTTAAAAACTGATTTAACACATTTGTTTAATTGGAATGTTAAGCAGTTATTCTTATACCTCACTGCCGAATACACTACTTCAAATAATGAACTTAATCAGGTTTGTTTTTCATACACATGCTGAAACCAATGATCTGCAGATCATTGGCTGAAACTTTGTCAAATAATAATATGTTTGTTGATTTGTAGGTTGTTCTGTGGGACAAGATAGTTTTGAGAGGTGAAAATGCTGTATTGGACTTTAAAAATATGAACACAAAATACTATTTCTGGGATGACGGTAATGGTTTAAAGTAAGTTTAATACAACTAGTTCAAGTGGTGATAGTATCCAATATCTGTTGCTAGGAATGTTTAGTATTATAAAATATTTAGTTTTGTAAAGCTAAAGCAATTAATTTGTGTTAACATGATTTTTTCTTATTTCTAGGGGCAACAAAAATATAACACTTACTCTCTCATGGAACATTATACCAAACGCCGGACTTCTACCAAATATTTTTTCAACTGGAGCACACTCCTTCAAATTTCCAGTAGAATATACCACCTCAAGAATGTAGTTAAGTGTTAACTTTGTTGTTTTTCTGTTTTTTTTATATTTATTTTTCGTGAAAATGTGAAAAATCTAGAATCACCTTTTTGTAATAAAACAAAGATTTAAAAAGTCTTAAGTATTTTAATTTAATTTCACAAAGTGCACTATCTGTTTAATATATTTACAAAAAATAATAACTATAAAATAGAAATGGACCAATATTATATGCATTGATTCGATCTATATGTTAGTAAAATTTTACCATATTTAACTTAAAGAATGTTTGTAGAGGGATAAATTATTAAAACTGGAAAAATGGCCCTTATGACAAAAGTAGTAACGAAAATCTCTCCATTGGAGAAAAGATATTACATTCACTGGTAATAGATAAATAATACTTCTAATTATTACAAATAATTGAACTACCTAACTATAATAAATTTTACAAAAAAATAAACAAAACAACATTAATGCTTAAGAATTAAATAAACATGACAGACATTATGAGGATTCCGTTTGCACATCCTTGTCTTCCTTGTTGACTATGTTCAAATTTGGAGTTATTTGAAGTAATTCTCTTAACCCCTGAAAAACAAACAAACATATACCTACATTTATGCATATTATAAAATTTTATATACCAAATAAATAAATATTATTTACCTGATTCTCTGCCTTCAGTCGTGATACAATTTCCTCAAACCTAAGATCCCTATCTTCATCAACCGATGCAGCTTTTTGCATAACAGCCGCCATTTCTTGAATTTTCTCAGCCTGTTGCTTGATTATGTACTGATATCTTTGATCTTGCAATGCCTTGAATAATTTTAAATCAACAATGATCCAATCAGATTTCTAATATTAAATTATGCAAAAAATTCTTGCAAATAAAGATACACTATACTATACTATACTAATATTTTTTTTGTTTATTCAAACTTCTTACAAATATTATAAAATATCTCGGTATATTTTGAATGGATGAAAATATTGTAAAGGTTTATAAGATACCTAAGTGTTCAAAACACTTGTGTGTGCCATAACAAACACTAAAAAATTAAGATAATTGACTGTTAGTACACTAATTTTATGTACCTACCTAAATAAATCAAATTAAACAGTCTAGGTAGGTACCTATATTATCACATTTTCACTTACCTTAAAATCAATTCTTGACTTGTACACCTCATTCTGTGTGTGTTCTCTGTATTTAGTCATAATATGCTCAAGCGTACACTGATAGTCCTCTAGTGCCGATTTCAGCTCTCTATTTTCTTGCTGAATCTCTCTTAAATGTCTGTTTTCCTTCTGAATATTGGCTATCAATTGTGAATGCGGTTTTTGATTGGCTACTTCATTTAGCTGCTCTACTTCCTCTTGGAACTAAAATTAAAATATATAAGTATTTTCTGTCATCACCTACCACTATTTAAATAATATCCAAAACATTATAACAGTCCCACCTGTTTCATAGCATCAATTTTCTTATTAATTGCATGTGTCTCGGTAAGCAAAGAATCAGCCACTGAATCTCGTTCCTTTAACCTACCGGCTAGTCTCTTGGCATCGATGATAATTTGTTGTATTGTAAGGGACATTTTGTTAACTGCAAGAGAAATGTTTTTATGATTTAATATGAAATGGAAAAGCAAAAAACAAGCTTATTTGAATATTATACCTTGCTGCTTAAAAAGGAAAGTCTTCAGTAAGGAAATCAGTACTTCCTGGATTTTACTATGAAATAAATTGTGATATTTTCAGGAAAAAGAGTTAGTAATGCACAAAAGCATACTGATAATTCTAACTTATGAATTTGGTACACGTATTTACATGGATTTAAAGGAAACGCACTAATTGTTTCATAATAATTTGTCCATATTTTAGATTTTTTCTTCGCTTTACTTTTACGAAATGAAAAATGAATTAACCAACCAATGAACCAATAACCAAACCACTTTAAAACGTCACAGTAACTTTTATACAATGGCTTTCTACAAGATAGGATTAACTATAGCGAAACCGATGTTTTTAGTTTAGCCGACAGTTAAGAGGTGGCGCCAGTAGTTATGCACACAAGCTATCTTCACGCACAAAATTGAAAATATACTTTAGTTGAGTTGAGATCCCTTTATTTTTCTGTGGTTTTTCACAAAACTGTAGGCTGTGGTTATAAATAAATGTTAGGTTAAGTTATTTCTGTGAGTTATTTGTCAACTAAAATAAAAATCAAACATTTTATATTCTTGATTTTAATATTATAATTGTGTTTAGTTAAGCTTTAAACGTATACAATGGCAGAACAATATAAGTAAGTAATCGCTAAGATTATCTGTTAGCTATTAGTAATGACTCGTCCAAAGACGGGGCTATTTTTTACCGCTTTAAAATTTTTTAGGTCTTTGCATCCAGCAAAATACTACAGGGATCATTTAGCCCATCATATTAGACCAGATGGTAGGGAATTTTCAGACTTTAGACCGATAATAATTAACGTTGGTTCTATAGCCACGGCAGATGGCTCAGCAATAGCAAAAGTTGGAAACACAACCGTTATCTGTGGAGTAAAAGCTGTAAGTATGAATTTATACTGGATTATTTTTTATTGCTAGGAAATTAAATGGGAGAACTAATAGTAAATGACACTTTTTTTATAGGAAATATGTCGACCAAAACCAGACAATCCCAAACAAGGGTTTTTGGTTCCAAATTTAGACTTGCCTCCACTTTGTTCTTCAAAATTCAAACCAGGTCCCCCTAGTGAACAAGCTCAAGTTCTAACTCAACTTATTGCTGATATTATAGAGAATTCCAGGTAGGATCTAAATCACAAACAATATCTTATCAATAATAATTAACATTTTCTTAATTTTAGCTGCATAAATTTAGAAGAATTATGTATATGTCCCGATAAAATAGCTTGGTGTTTATATGCTGATCTGATATGCTTAGACTATGATGGGTCATTGGTAGATGCCTGTGTGATAGCTTTAATGGCTTGTCTTAAGTCAGGTAAGATATTCGATCTTGGTATATTAGGGATCTTGTTTCAAATGATTATAGGCACCTAATTTTTTTTTATATTTATGATTCAGTTAAACTTCCAAAAATTGAGTATGATGCTGCTTTGGACAACAAACAAGTAGATTTAGAAGCTAGAACACCTATAAATGTAAACTTCACACCTGTGGCTACTACATTTGCAGTTTTTGATGAGTAAGTCATAAGAATTAATGTTAATTTGGTCATTTATTAAATAGCACTAGTATTAAACTGAAAATGGTGGAATATGAACCCAGTAGAAGACCCAAATCATTTATAAAACAGCATTCTGTATTTTAAATAACTACTTAGGTATGCTTTTAAACTTGTTCAAAATATAAAATTTTGAAATGTACTTAAAGTTCAACCGTTATTTTGTTTTAGTAAAGTAATTTTGGCAGATCCCACTGTGGAAGAAGAAAATCTCTGCACGGGCACTATTACAATTGTATTAAAAGATGATGAATTGTGTTGCATTCATAAACCCGGTGGCAGTCCCCTTACAGATGATCAAATGTTGGATTGTATCGAGAAAAGTAAACATAGAGCAAATAGTGTAAAGGAACTTATTAAAAGTGCACTCTCTAAAGAAAATAAAGAATGATTCTTACCTGTTCTTTAATTTACCCAAGCGTCAATGAGTATTTTTCATAACTTGCTTTAAAACAACAACATTTAGGTTAAAATTTACAACAGCGTTAAAATTTTATAAAAAATTTATTTACTATAATATTCAAATTCACAACAACGTATGAATATTTTTGTATTAACTAAAATTATGACAAGAAAGACGAATTCGCATACAGAGTGTTCTAAAAGCCATTTATTTGTCTATCACGCCTCGAGTCGAATTTAAAAAGAAACAGAATATAAAGCCATTTTTCATAAAGTATTTAAAAATAATTACTTAATATTATTTAACATTTATTAATCCCAAAAAACTTACAGAAGTTTATGTATGAAGGGACAAAATGAACAAATCTCACTGGAGAACTAGGATGCATTCCCATTCAATTTTGAACAATGTTTTATACTTTTTATTCAAAAAGCAGCAGAACACCAGTCTTTGGATATCAACTACCTACAGTTTTGGGTATTTGACCGGTTTATGGATAAAACGCATTTCAAACTCCTAATTAAAAAAAAATGCTCCATTTTTCTATGAAAAAAATAATAGATCACTCTGTATTACACTAACACACGGGGAAGGTTATTTTAAATAAGTTTTCTTGGGTAATATTGGTAAATATTTGCGCGTAAATGTAGGGGAAAGTGTACAAAATGAGATAGGCGGGTAAAAAGACACAAGTTAATTATTTGACCACCATCGCCATCTAGACAAATTAGAAAGTATCACTTAAAAAGGTGGATCGGATGCATCATCAGGGTACTATTTATTTTTCTGTTACTGTTGTTATTTTGTTTTATACGCAGGCGCGGGACTAGATGTAAAAAATTAGTTTTTTTGGTGGGCCAAGAAAAAAACAACTAAGGTGCAAGTTTACCTACTTATACAAATATAAATACTCACGAGGCTTAGTGTAACAGGATCCGACGATTATTATTGTGAAGGGCGTCGATTTATGAAACTACCATAGAAATGTCCAAGTAGCAGTACTGTGTTCAATATTTATAGCCGCTGAATAATCGAGTTTTCATTTCATTTTGAAAATAAAATTCGCATGTTGGTATTTCTTAGTGGGTACCTATCAGATAAGGATGGGCACAGGGGTAGGCCGGATACATTTTGGGGAGGGACCTGGCCCACGCAGGTCCCCCTGTAGTTCCGCGCCTGTTTATATGATAACAGATTAGAGCTTTTTAAATATATTATTAGTCAAACATAATATTGGACCCCCCTATTAATTTTACCTCAAAATTCTATAAGACTTTTTTGAAGATTCTTGTATGATGGATATACAATACAATACATTAAAAAACGTCTTTTTGACGTTTGATGTAAAATTAGTAAAGGAGCCAATATTTGAAGGTAGTAAAATTTACATGGGGTTCCCATGGCCAGTCTTCCACCAGTCTGTATACAGTGTGTCCAAAAAAGTATGCAACATATGGGAAACTTCTTTATTACCGATTTCTCAGAAAATTTTATTCTTGATAAAAGTTGGTGCATGCCTTAAAACTATAAATGCATATTTCACCTGCGGCTAATAGTAAGGGAGCAAATGCCATTTTTTCGAAATGGCCTTAAGAGTAATTAAAGTACCTTAAATAGTATAAATACAACAAAATTTTATATGTACTGTTTTTGCAAATAAAAAAAACTTAGTCCAAATACGAAATTTGAGTTGTCTTAATTTTTTTTTTCTTAATATCTATTTTCCCCTAAACGGTACGCCTCTGGTCGATTTTTTATTTATGCGATTTTAATATATTAATCATGTGTTTATTATAAAAATGTATTGAGTAGTTGCAAACCTTTTAAAACTTTCCAATGATACGGGTGGGTTTAGATATTAGCGTGTTGCACGCCTATTTAAACACATGTTAGCCAGCTTGGGTTCTAGTAAAAATTATAACAGAATCAAACTCTATTTATACGAATGGAAATAACTAATAATTTATTTGTCATTTTCACCTAGTACGATCAAGTTCAGTCTTAGAGCAATTTAGAAAAAATGGCATTTGCTCCCCTACTATTAGCCGCAAGTGAAATATAAAATATGCGTTTATAAATTTAAGGCATGCACCAACTTTTATCAAGAATAAAATTTTCTGAGAAATCGGTGATAAAAACTTTCCCATATGTTGCATACTTTTTTGGACACACTGTATAAACACTGCTGGTGTAATTATAATTATTTTAGTTTTGTAAAATAAATATGAGCTATAAAAAGGCAGTCTGGTTATTTTGTACACATTTCCTCTACAACAATAAAACCTAAAAAAGAAATCAATTTAATAAAGTTAGCTCCATCACAAAATCAGTTTTTTTTAAGTAAAACGAAGTCTATTTTTAACTATTGTCTTTACAATTTTTACAAATATCCACTGTTCAATATAGATATATTAACATTGAAAAACTATTGATCTAGAAGGATTTTTACAGAGTTCTTGAATTGTATAAAGCGGCAACATTTTTTGACTTAAATAAAAAGTATTTTCTCCGGATCAGAAACAGAATCTGGGGTTTTAAGAAATATAAAGCAATATGCATTATGCTAATTGAATATTTTTACACCACTACCTATCTAAAAAATGAGATTTTTTGTCAAATACACGCTTAGGCATAATCGATTTTTCGTTCGGCCGTGGACAAATACTTTTCATTTTCGCAAAATGATTGCGGCATAGTAATAAATGCCAAAAATATTGATAATAGCACAAATTTCAAACTAAAAAGGAAATATTTATTCTTATTCACTATTATATACAGGATAAAGGAAGCGCTTAATCAAAGAAAGAGTAAAAACCACCGGGCTGGCCAAGTAAATTTTGCTACTCTCAAATATTGGTTCCCCTCTTAATTTTATATTAAAGTTGTATTAGGCTTTTTTGATGGCCGTTGTATGATGGGTACGCACACCAAATTTTATTATTTTTTCAGAAGCCAATTAAAAGTTATTTAGAAAAAAACTGTCAGTAAAATTCTTTAAAATTAAATACGGATGTATTTAACTTTCAAAATGCCTTTATTCCAAACTAACTTTTACAGTTCATTACATGGAAAATGACAACATAATATAGAAAATAATAACCATTAAAAAAATTAAAATTAATCCAATTTAATTAATAAATAATTTAATTTAACAAATATATCTTTAATTGTTTTTTGAAAAGTTGCCAATTTTTTCATTTTTCTTATATTTTTTGTATTTAATTTACCAGTAATATTTATGATAATGTTAAATAATTATAAAAATAATATAATAATAATAAGTTTATTTAAAATTTAATAATACAGTGTGTGTATAAAGTCTGGAAACGGCTTAATAACATCACAATTTACTGGCCGATTTAAACCAAATTTGGTACAGTTGTGTAAGAGGATCTAACGCACCGAATGACGATATTGGCGTTGTTGCCAGCTTTTTAGTTTGTCTGGAATTCGAACGAATTTTATATTTTTAAATATAACACCCAGTATATTTTTACATTTTTAAATTCCACATAAAATTATAATTATTTTTTATTAAATGCATTATTAGTCTATACTTCATAGTTTCCGAGATATTGACTCTCGAAACGTGACATTTTTGAACTTTGACAGCTTATAACTTTCTAACAGTACGTCTTAGAGCAAAACGGCTTACATGTCCCTATCTTCAATTTTTATTATCTTCCCAAAAAAATCAACTTCCGGTTAAACCGGATGTAACTCGAAAGCAGGAAACATAGTTGTTCCGGTTTAACTGGAAGTTGATTTTTTTGGGAAGATAATAAAAATTGAAGATAGGGACATGTAAGCCGTTTTTCTCTAAGACGTACTGTTAGAAAGTTATAAGCTGTCAAAGTTCAAAAATGTCACTTTTCGAGAGTCATCAATATCTCGGAAACTATGAAGTATAGACTAATAATGCATTTAATAAAAAATAATTATAATTTTATGTGGAATTTAAAAATGTAAAAATATACTGGGTGTTATATTTAAAAATATAAAATTCGTTCGAATTCCAGACAAACTAAAAAGCTGGCAACAACGCCAATATCGTCATTCGGTGCATTAGATCCTCTTACACAACTGTACCAAATTTGGTTTAAATCGGCCAGTAAATTGTGATGTTATTAAGCCGTTTCCAGACTTTATACACACACTGTATAAAAAATATGTTTATGTTGTCTTCTATAAACTTATTCTTCAATCCGCTGAAGCTGGGCTTGTTAAGGGCAAATATTATTTTTTGTTTCAGTATGTAGTCATAAATCATAAATATGCATTAAAAATCAAGTTTTATAGTAAAAATGTTAATTTATAGCAGTTTTTTTGAAGAAATATATTATTATCTATAATAAAATTATTCGTTTATAATTTTTAAGTAAAAAATATTACTTATATAAATTATTCAGAACAATATTAATTAATTAAAGCATTTCTAAAAATATTTTCAAATTGTCTGTTTTGAATATCCATGTTTTTATTTCGACTTTAAATTTTTTTAATGAAATCAATTTTTTAATTTTTGTTGGTAAATAATCGTTTAAATAAAAACATAAATGTTTGAAATTTTTTTGTCCTATGGACTTATTTATTTTAGGTTTTATGGTTATTTCATTTTTATGACGTGTATTATGATATATTATAATCTATTTGTGCCTGAATTATGAAATATATTCTTGACAATAAATATTATATTATTTAACTTAAAACAGGTATTTTACTTCTGAGTTCGGAATTCATAGATTATACAAAAAAATTATATACAGTGTGTCCAAAAAGTATGCAACATATGGGAAAGATTTTTATTAGCGATTTCTCAGGAAATTTTATTCTTGATAAAAGTTGGTGCATGCCTTTAAATTATAAACGCATATTTTATATTTCACCTGCGGCTAATAGTAAGGGAGCAAATGCCATTTTTTCTAAATTGCTCTAAGACTGGACTTGACCGTACTAGGTGAAAATGACAAATAAATTATTAGTTCTTTCCACTCGTATAAATAGAGTTGGATTCTGTTATAATTTTTATTAGAACTCAATCTGGCTAACATGTGTTTAAATATGCGTACAACACGCTAATATCTAAACCCCACCCGTGTATCATTGAAAAATTGTAAAAGGTTTGCAACTACTTATTACATTTTTATAATAAACACATGATTAAGATATTTGATTAATATATTAAAATCAAGTAAATAAAAAATCGACCAGAGGCGTACCGTTTAGGGGAAAAGATATTAAGAAAAAAAATTAAAAATTGAGACAACTTAAATTTCGTATTTGAACTAAGTTTTTTATTTGCAAAAACATTTCCATAGAAAATTTTGTTGTATTTGTACTAATTAAGGTACTTTACTCTTGAGACAATTTCGAAAAAATGGCATTTACTCCCTTACTATTGGCCGCAGGTGAAATATGAAATGTACATTTATAGTTTTAAGGCATGCACCAACTTTTATCAAGAATAAAATTTTCTGAGAAATCGGTAATAAAGAAGTTTCCCATATGTTGCATACTTTTCTGGACACACTGTACATTTTAGCATTACTTAAATGTCAAAAAAAATATTTGAATAAACTTTTATTATTATTACTAGACGCTTTATTTTAATTAATTAGTTTCAACATTATTTACAGTATTCAAGAAAAAATAATGATGTGATAATAAAGTGGAAAAACAACTCTTTTTTAAGTACTTACTTACCACTTAATTATTGTTATTTTTTCTTGGATACTGTAAAATATGTTGAAACTAATAAAAAAATAAAGCGTCTAGCAACATTTGACGTTATCATAATTATTACTGGTAAATACAGCCGTAATTAATTTTAAAGAATTTTATGGAGACTTTTTTCTAAATAAATTTTCATTGGCTTATCAGAAACAAGTAAAATTTGGTGTTCGAGTCAGTCATACCAGGACCTTCAAAAAAGTCTTATACACTTTTGATGTCAAGTTAATAGGGGACAATCTTTGAGGGTAGCAAAATCCACATGGAATTTCCTATGGCCAGACTGGCGGTGCACCACCCGGTATCTTAGCGAGAACAGTGCCGGGTAATAGCATATATATTGCCGATTTTTCTCTCCCTATAATAAAGCGCAACATCGTTTAAAATTTATAATATATACAGTGCGGTATTTAAAAATAAATTGTATCGATCAGCTACAGATTGTTTAAAATTTGCTAAGTGACATAATTTAATCTGCCTAATATACAAATAAATATAAATAACAATTACGCTAAAAAAATAATATCTATGTACAACAAGCCCCGACGTGGGTTAAAAGCTGCACAACTAAAACTCAATATTGTGATGGTATACTTTTTGTTAAAACTCCAAAATAAAAATTTGGCACTAGCTAATAATGTTACGATGCAATAAAATAATTAAAAACTAGTTCTTAAGGAAACATAATTAAAAATTTCGTTTTTAATTTTATTAAATATAAATCAAAACATTTTAGGCGAGGTATAAAGTAATCGTAAGAGCAAACACTAGTTCCATTTCATTTGCTCATCAATATTTCCTTTATTTTGTTTTCTCCAAAACCCGTTTTTGGTTAACAGGTACCTACAATTTTAAGTTAAAAAAAATTAATTGATAAATCTAATAAAAGCAATAAAAGAAATTTTGTAAAATTTGCGCATATTTCTTTTTCGGTTTTTATTAACTTATAAATCCAACCTTCTTTAACGTAAAACTGTAGGTAATTGTACTCCAAAGAGGGATTTTTGGATAAAACGAAAAAAGTAACGAAATATTGACCAAAAAACGAAATGACGAATGCGTATCTAGTTGTTGCTTTTTTTGAGGGTTTTCCACGATACAAAGACAACAAGATATACTACATCGCAGTCACAATTTCGTCTGCCTAGCGCACGATGTCACTTCGCGCGGAGAATTTGAATTTAACTTTCAAAATGTCTTTATTTCAAACTAACTTTCACAGTTCATGACACGGAAAGTGACGACATAATATAGAAAATATTAACCATTAAAAAAAATTACAATAAAAAAAATTGGAAGTTAATCCAATTTAATTCATTAATAAAATCAATTTAAAAAAAAATAGTATAAATAATTTAATTTAGGAAATATATTATCTCTTTAATTGTTTTTTAAAAGTTGCCAATTTTTTTATTTTTCTGCTATTTTTTGGAAGATTGTTATATTTTATTATTCCGCCATATAAAAGCGATTTTTTTCCGAAATTACTTTTTACTGGTATAGTTTGATAATTTATACAATTTGAACTGGATTCGTCAATCCTTCCTAAACCCCTAATCCTAGAATCATGAAATTTTGAAGGTCTTCTCCTTATAAAGTAGGCATCCACGAAGAAGGAATTTTTCATATTTTATAATCAGGGCCGTTTCTGAGTGGTGTGCTGGGAGTGCCCCCGCACAAGGGCGGCCAAAGTTATAGGGCGGCGAAAGCCGCCTGCAGTTTCACAAAAAAAAATGTTAGACGTAAAAAAAAATTCTAGGAGTTTTCATAAATATGAAGGGTCAAATAAGAATGGTAAATTCAGTTTTCAAAAAAAAATTATGCAGTAGCTGTCAAGAATGAGGCAGCCGCCCTTTGTGTTAATTAGAGATTTCTTTTTAGATAGATAAGTATCGGAAAAATAAAAATAATTCTCAACGGAGGTGGCCGCCCTGCAACCCACGTCAATTACATTTTGTCTTAGGTTTACTCGAAAAATTAAAACTAATTGATATTATTTGAATAATTATGTAGGTATAGTTGAATTCACATAAACTTTTAATGCCGTGACATTTCAGTTCTGTCATACTTGTCAAATACTGCAGCAACTCATAAAATATAAATTTCTAATGGCTAAATTTAATTAGTATAATTGTACTGCACACAAAGTATGTCTATCTTGTATTATTTTATAGAATTAAAAAGAGATAGAAATAAAAAAAGTTGGCCGAACAATTCCAGAAAAGAAAAATTAAAAACACTGACCAATCTTAGCTGTATAAGAAATTTAGTAAGTTGGTGAAATCTAAAGTAACTAGACAATGACAAGTCTTGACATTTGGCATTACAACTTTATGTGAATTTAACTATAGGTCTTATTAATTTGGTAGTAGGGTAGGTGGGGGCACAAATACTCACAGGGCAAAAGAACGCACCCTATTTAAATTTGCCGCCTATGTCCGGTTTCAAATGCTGTTACAAATAACTTTTCCGACGCCGAAAAAAAGTACCCAGACATTTTGATTACGAATTAAAAGATGACCCCATCGTCGAGACCAAACAGAGTTTCAATGTGAATTTTTATTTTTCGATTTTGGATATTTTTTTTTTGCCAGGGGAAACCCTTTATGGGCACCGGTTACTTGTTCTTTGGATATTGCGATAGAATCAATTAAGGAGAGATTTGTTTCACTTAATAAGTGTAATGAATCTTTTGGGGTTTTGTCGAACTTCTATGAAGCTAATGCCATAAATGACGAGAAATTGTTAAAATCCTGCAAAGATCTCGATATAGCGCTTCAATAGCAAGGAAGTCCCACAAACAAAGATATTGATCGCTCAGAGCTCGACCAGGAAATTTTGTCCTTCCGAGAAATTTATCCAATAAAACGTACAAAATAATAATTGTAGATACGCTAAAATTCATAGCTGAAAAAGATTTAATCTCATCATTTCCAAATCTTTGTGTTGCGCTAAGAATTTTTATTACTCTGCCGGTTACTGTTGCATCTATCGAACGTAGTTTTTCAAAGTTAAAATTAATTAAAAATTACTTGCGGTCAATTATGTCCGAAGAAAGGATTAGTGGCTTGGCCCTTATCGCCATTGAAAGCCAAATTGCTGAGTCCCTCTGTAGGTAAGTATGAATAAAAGAAAAATATTAAAAATAGACACCTATTAAAGATTTATTTTTCTGACAATTGCTTTGCGCCATAATTTCAGGTAGGTAATTGTAAAATAGTAACTGATTTGATTTAAAGGGTAGCCAGTTCATATGTCGCACAAGGGCGGCCAACAGGCCAGAAACGGCCCTGTATAATGTCATATCTTGATTTCTTTGTATCGTGGGTTTTACATGGAGGAAAAACAATACTTATATTTATTTCCACGGAAAATCCATGGTCGCAGTTGAAAAACGCCGAGCATCTAAAACAAATAGAGATAAAAACCAGTTTCCACAAGTTCACCACGTCTCTCATAGGCATTGGGGTCAACGTCCCTTCTAAGATAGAGTCCCTACGGGCGTAAATTTGACAGTATACCTATTCTCTAAGGGGTAATTGGTTGATTAGCCGCCATGTTTAAAGATGGCGGCCTAATCGACCAATCATGTCAGATCTACACCCTGGGGACACGCTAGACCGGATTTGTTCGAACAAACTTTGTCTAAGACTGGGTCCCAAGATAATAGGTACGCTGTCAAATGTGCCACGGGCACTAGTTCTGAAATTGTTTATTAATTTAGCCGACAACACATACAGTGTGTCCAAGAAAGTATGCAACATATGGGAAAGTTTTTTATCACCGATTTCTCAGAAAATTTTATTCTTTATAAAAGTTGGTGCATGCCTTAAAACTATGAATGCATATTTCATATTTCACCTGCGGCTAATAGTAAGGGAGTAAATGCCATTTTTTCAAAATTGCCCTAAAAGTAAAGTACCTTAATTATTAGAAATACAGCAAAATTTTATATGGAAATGTTCTTGCAAATTAGTAATTTAGTCAAAATACGAAATTTAAGTTAGGTGTCACAATTTTTATTTATTTTTTTGGTTAATCTCTATTTTCCCCTTAACGGTACACCTCTGGTCGATTTTTTGTTTACGCAATTTTAATATATTTATTAGATAACTTAAACGTGGGTTTATAATAAAAATGAATCAAGTAGTTGCAAACTTTTTAAAACCTTTCAATGTTACGAGTTGGTTCAGCACGCCTACTTAAACACATTTTAACTAACTTATGTTCTAAACAAAATTATAATAGACTCCAACTCTATTCATATTACTGGAAATAATTAATAATTTATTTGTCATTTTCATCCAGTACGCTGAAGTCCAAAAACCTATTTTAAAGAAATGCATATAAAAAAAATTAAAAATTGACACACCTAACTTAAATTTCGTATTTGGACTAAGTTTTTAATTTGCGAGAAAACATTTCCATATAAAATTTTGCTGTATTTCTAATAATTAAGGTACTTTACCCCAAGTAGCACAACATATTGGCTGATCATTGGTTCCATATTGGCACAATATCGATTCATTTGTATCGGCAAATCAATATATTACCAATATTAGTCCAATATTGCATTTCGTGAAATATTAGAATACTAGCTGAGAAACAAAATGAGGAGCATGAGTCAGATGCATAGCCATAGTATTTAATGTTAATATCATTTTTAATTTAAAAATAAATACAGTTAATAATACTAACAATAATTATTGCCATACTAATTAATTATACAGGGTGATTCATTAAGGGTGGCGACCGGCCATATCTCGGAAACTACTAGGCATAGAAACTTGGAGAAAAAAAAATTATGATTAAAGTGGTCATGAGAAAATTCTGGAAATTACTCTAAAGTTCCTCATTTCGCCGCAAGGGGGCAAAATTAAATTGTTTCTTTTTAATTCTAAATTTCTCCGAAATTTCCCATATTAAGGAATAACTCTGATTACATCATCGAAAAGCTTAGACATTTCTGCATCATTTTGGTTTAAGGCTCATTGGCGTACCGGCCTTGATAAGAGTGGGGGAAGCTATTGAATGTGCAAACATTAAAATCGCTGTAACTTGTAAACGACTTATGATTTTACTAAATTTAAGCTTGTTTGGAAGGGAAAGGTAAGTATCTTCAATCGCCGTATCCAATAGTACACGATAGTGTTTAATAAAATTGCAAGAGGGCGCAATTTGTAATAATAACAGTTTTTTCGATTTTATCCCGGAAATTCAAATCATACGGTATAACTATGACATTATAATCGAAAAGTAGATGAAATTTGCAAGAAAATATGTGAAGACCGCAGTTCGATATCTTTGTTCGTTTCAGAGTTATTGCCAAAACAATAATTTTTAATACAAATTGCGCCCTCTAGCAAGTTTATTAGAAACTACCTTGTACCATTCGATACGACAATTGAAGGTACTTACCTTTCTCTTCCAAACAAGCTTAAATTTAGTAAAATCGGTTAAGTCGTTTAGAAGTTACAGCGATTTTAATGTTTACAGTTTCACTTGATAAGAGTGGGAGAAATTTTAATTGTGCCCCCTTTTTCTCCAAGTTTCTATGCCTAGTAGTTTCCGAGATATGGCCGGTCGCCACCCTTAATGAATCACCCTGTACAATACCTAATTTAAGTAACAATTTTTCAAACTTTTTAGATCAATCATAATATTTCAAGAATTGCCGATATTTTACTTCATTTTCCATTAATTTTTAGTGTCCACAAAAGAATATACCTTAATAATTTTATGAAAAAAAAATACAATAATGGGCAAATAATTCAAAAAGTCCACATTTGTTTATTGGGCCAATATATGAACGATATTGGGTCAATATTGGATCAATATTGATGTGCGACTTGGGACTATTAAGGCAATTTCGAAAAAATGGCATTTGCTCCCCTACTATTAGCCGCAGGTGAAATATGAAATATGCATTTATAGTTTTAAGAAATGCACCAACTTTTACAAAGAATAAAATTTTCTGAGAAATCGGTGATAAAAAAACTTTCCCGTATGTATAATATGCATTATCTCTAGTTGTTTTTATCGCTCGGTGTTAGAAACAAAACACGACCACCTATAAGAAAATCTAATTTACTTGTATACGTTTTCCTTTAAAATTTCAAAAGAACTAGCCTTCGATGTGCAGAAAATAATAATTACAATTATGTTTTTACAATAAGACGTTTGAGATCACATAAACCTATAAAACTACGTTTCCCGCCGCAATGCGTCCATATAATATCAGATTTTTTTAGCGGCTCGATTATTTGTTCTTTTGTGAAAAAACTCATTGCAAACTAAAGGGGTGATAGCCCAGTACGTGGGGTTTTTTTGAATGCAAAAGGTGGTGCAGTAGCGGTTTTTTAGTATGTTGTTAGGCTTGGGGCGCTAATGAAAAATCCAAGTTTTCGACCTCGAGGCGCATGCGCTCGAGCCGCCATCTTGGATTATAGGTACAAAAATTTGATTTTTTGACAATGAGAAAACGGTGGCTTTTACGACAAAAGATATTCTATACAAAGTTAAAGAGAACAAAATGCAGTAAATTTTTTTTGTAGCACACATATGTTAGGAGTTACAGCTCCGTGAAGTTGCACTATTTGAAAAAAAAAATGCGGAACCTTCATTTTGGTTGAGTTTTATTTTATTATTCTTATTATATATCATTATAGTTTTACATAATTATAAAAAAAACTATGCACTTGAATATTATTTTCAACATGAACATAGTTAAAACATGTAAAACTAAATTTATAGAGAATCGCATAATGAAAGTTATATCGACTTAAATTAATTTAATTTTCCATTATAACAGCGTAACCTTCTGCAAGCTAGACATGACACACGGACGCATACAGACTCGATGCACGGAAGGTTATTTATGACCCTCTCTCAATAGAGTCTCTTTAAAAATTATTTCAATATGATTTGTATTTGTTTAAATTATTTATATTCTTTCACAAAATTTTGTGGAGGAACACTTTTAGTTTTTTCTTACTTTTCTATACTTTCAACTCCACTTTAAGCATGGACTACTTATTCAAATTGTTTATTTTAGTTATTAACAGCCAATTTTTTTTTTTTTTAAATAGTGTAACTTCACGGAGCTGTAACTCCTAATGTGTGCTACAAAAAATGTACTCAATTTTGTCCTCTTTAACTTTGTATAGAATATCTTTTGTCGTAAAAACCACCGTTTTTCAGTTATTGTCAAAAAATCAAATTTTTGTACCTAAAATCCAAGATGGCGGCTCGAGCGCATGCGCCTCGAGGTCGAAAACTTGGATTTTTCATTAGGGCCCCAAGCCTAACAACATACTAAAAAATCGCTACTACACCACCTTTTGCATTCAAACACCCCTTTTTGATACCCACGTACTGGGCTATGAATAATATGATCTAATAAAATTCCAGTCGTGTGAAACGGCAGTATTTTGTTAGTTAAAAAAATAACATTATCCACTGGGTGTTCCGATTCTAGTTATCCGATCTATGTAAGGTGATATTTTTGCAATACAAAACCTTTAAATAAAAGGAAAATATAAGCGCACAAACAAGTTAAGAACTATCATTTTTATTGTTTCATTATTAATGAGTAGTCTGCAGAATCCACCATCAGCAAAACTTGAAAAGGCGCCACTGTCCATCACATTTAGACAGTATCCATTCTTACATAAATAAACTTGTCACTGTTTAAACACCCAGTTTTATATTTGCAAGTATCAGTAAAGACTAGGATTCCTATATTATTTACATAAAGAATTTTTTCACTGTCTATAGACCATCATGACCAGCGGTTAATTTTCCAATATACACATTTTAATATCTTTATTCAGGTATAAGGGTTGGTACTACCCGCTTGCTTATAAATACCCCATCGAAAAATACATATCATCGTACAGGTGTACGCCATATGGAAAGATAATCAAATTGTATCAGTTGGTTGAAAGTTTACAACAACTATAATAATGTGGTATCCATATGAGGTACATCCCCTATTTCTGACTGTATACCCTCTCTATTTGTCTTTTTATGAGGTTGCCACGTTATACGTGTCAGCTTAACAACTGTGAAAAATAGAGAAGATCCTTGTTATTATATACCGTCTTCGTCGTGTATACGTATGCTAAAAGCTTATTTTTACGGATCGAGTTCAATAATTCATTGGCTTAAAATCTGTGGTATTCTGATTTTCTTGAAACCGCCATTATGCGCAGTCATAGCACAGGTAAGTTCACAATAGTTACGAATTGACTCAATTTAAGCTCGCAAATAATGGTCTTTGAATTCTTCGGCATCAGCGCATTAAAAAGAATTGGTTGCCTAAGTCCTTACTTGAAAATATCTGGAGTCAGGACGGTTCTCTATAAGCAATTGCAAAAGCAAATGTAAATGAACCGTCAAGTTTCTTTATATGACTGTCTGGGCAAATGTTAGTTTTGTTTAATTCTATTTATCCCTGTATCTAGAGTGACTGGCAAAAATTATGCAACATATATGGGAAAAAAATCATTAGCAAAATACCGAAACGGGATTTGATATTTCCACCAAAATTATTAAAACTCTAAAATATAATATAATTCCTATATTACATCATTTAATCACAATTTCTTTTAAAACCGGATTATTTCCAGATAAATTAAAAATAGCAAAAGTATCACCAGTTTTTAAAAATGCAGAAAAATATTTTAGTACTTAACGATCGCCCGATTTCTGTTTTACCCACATTTTCAAAGATTTAAAAAAAAATTTTAATAATAGAGAAATAAGAAGAAACCATTTCAATATGGTTTTCGTAAATTTAGATATACAGAAGTTGCAGCTGCAGATATTATAAGATATTCAACAAAACGTTGATAGCAACCAAAAATGCTGCCTACTGTCCCTAGATTTATGTAAAGCATTTGATACAGTCAATCACAACATTTTACTTAAATGCCAATACAATATTGGAATTCGGGGAAATATTTATTTATTGTTAAAAAATTATTTAAGTAATAGAAAGCAGTTTGTTCAAATTGAAAATGTTAAAAGTTCACAAAAAAAAACATAACTTGTGGTGTTCCGCAAGGATCAACCTTAGGACCTACTTTTTTTTAAAACTACATTAATTCTAGAGCAAAATTAAATTTAAAAGATAAAATAAAATTGTTTGCCGGTGATACTAGGTACTATTGTATATTTTCATGAAGACTATGCTCAAATTCATAATAACATTAACCACGACCTAAATATAATATGTAAATGGCTTGAAATTAAAAAAATTATCATTAAATATTAATAAATCATCTTTTATGTTTATAAGTAAATCAAAATTAAAAAATAATAATATTTCTTCACTGTCTTTCAATAATCATTTAATTAAATATACGAAAACAATTAAATTTTTAGGTTTATATATTGATGAAAATTTAAGTTGGAAAAAACATATTGAATATTTAAGAAGTTACATCTCACCAATAATTGGCATTTTATTTAAAGCTAAAAATTATATATCGTTAAAATATTTAAAAAATATATATTATTCTTTGGTTTATTCAAAATTACAGTATATGATTTCAATTTGGGGATCAGCGAATTTAACTACAATTCAGCCATTAAAAAAACTACAAAACAAAATAATTAAATGCATACATAAACTTCCTTTTTTAGAACCAACCATAAAGTTGTATCAACCAAATGGATATTTAAATTTAGAAAAGCTTTATAACTTAAAACTATGCATTCTAATATACTCTATTATTATTATAAAGAAAAACAATCGATTATAATATTTCCTTCGACCAACATTATTCACATCACGAGACAAAATCATCATATTCAAACACTAATGGTATAGTACTTTTGGCCAAATATCAATATTATACAGGGTTAGGAAAAATTACCAGAACGGTCGATTATTTCAAAATATACAGGGGTTATCAAAAAACGTCTTACATAAAAAATGTAGGGCTGTTAAAAATCTACATATCGGTGATAAATTGAAATATACAGGGTCGCCCACAAAGTTGTGGAGAATGATAGTTATATTTTTTTAAATGGAACACCCTGTATATTTTTACATTTTTAAATTCCACATACAATTATAATTATTTTTTATCAAATGCACTATTAGTCTATACTTCATAGTTTCCGAGATATTGACTCTCGAAAAGTGACATTTTTGAACTTTGACAGCTTATAACTTTCTAACAGTACGTCTTAGAGCAAAACGGCATACATGTCCCTATCTTCAATTTTTATTATCTTCCCAAAAAAATCAACTTCCAGTTAAACCGGAACAACTATATTTCCTGCTTTCGAGTTACATCCGGTTTAACCGGAAGTTGATTTTTTGGGAAGATAATAAAAATTGAAGATAGGGACATGTAAGCCGTTTTGCTCTAAGACGTACTGTTAGAAAGTTATAAGCTGTCAAAGTTCAAAAATGTCACTTTTCGAGAGTCGATATATCGGAAACTATGAAGTATAGACTAATAGTGCATTTAATAAAAAATAATTATAATATTATGTGGAATTTAAAAATGTAAAAATATACAGGGTGTTCCATTTAAAAAAATATAACTATCATTCTCCACAACTTTGTGGGCGACCCTGTATATTTCAATTTATCACCGATATGTAGATTTTTTAATTATAATTTTATGTGGAATTTAAAAATGTAAAAATATACAGGGTGTTCCATTTAAAAAAATATAACTATCATTCTCCACAACTTTGTGGGCGACCCTGTATATTTCAATTTATCACCGATATGTAGATTTGTAACAGCCCTACATTTTTTATATAAGACGTTTTTTGATAACCTCTGTATATTTTGAAATAATCGACCGTTCTGGTAATTTTTCCTAACCCTGTATAAAGGAATAACCATTTACAATAGTTTGCCGAAAAAAATTAAAGAAATATCAAAATTATGGACTTTTAAAAGTTACTAAAAATGGTTTTTATTATTTGAGAATTTATATATTGTATATTTGGTGTTATATTCTCTGTAATAAACTTTTTTAAGTTAGTTGAGAATAATAAATAAAAATAAAAAAAGTTGTTTTACAAGTAAGTAATAAGTGTTCATAGGCCTGTCGTATGATAGAATGTCTGTCTCTTATCTTTGCTTGATCATAGTTGACTATACACGGCGAAGACAGATATAGAAAACATCGTACCCAACTCTCAACAAATTAAAATTCAACAAATATCACTGCAAAAAAACATTATGTCCAACTTGCCGATTCTAAAATAACTTATTAAATACCCTTTTCACCATATTTTACACGTGTTTAAGGTGGCTGCTCGCCGCTGGACCTCCTCAGCTTGTCGAAAACCCCATCCAAACCTTTCTGTTGATTTACGCAGAGCTGTTGATAGTGTTGAATGGTCTCCATACCCGTTTGATCTGTAGTTTAAGAAGATATTTCATATTAGTCTTCGGTTTTCCTCGATTAGGTATGTTTTCAAATATATTTCCTTTATCACAGATTGTTTTATAAAAAAATAAACTGACTAGCGGTAGTAAAAGCAACTCGTTCATTGGTTTGTGTTATGAAAAGAGTGAAAAAAGGAGCTGGACATGGAAACGTCTTCATTGATTTTAAAATTATGTTTTGACTGCCAAAAAAGCAATACATAAAAAAACAAAATTAAGATTTTGAAAAATATCTTCATTTCTTCCAAAAACCTTCCACTGTTTCTTAAGTCTTCCCATTTTCTCTCTTCTTTGTCGCTATTTATTAATACCAAAAGTCAGACTGTTATTAAGAACGAACAAAAATTGAATAAATAAAAACAACATATAAGTTATACTAATTCTGAGTTTGACAAAACTTGAGACTAGTAATTATTACTTTTAACTGGTTCCAAAAACAAAATCAATAAACTAGTCAATTATCTAGATTGAACTGAATATCTGTCAACTGACTTGAATTAGGCGGCATCTTGATCGTGACGGGCGTTCTTTGCAGCGTCCTCGATGCTAGGCTGGCTTGATTCGGTATGATCTGTTGCCTATTTGGCCTCTGAAAAAGGAATTGCCATTTAAAAAAGACGTCAGATCATTGGAATTCATTAGAAAAATATTGGCAGGTACCAAAACGTGGTGGTGCACCGTCATGGAAATCTTGCTACCCTAAAATATATTTGACAACGAATTTTATAACAAAATTGTATAAGACTTTTTTGAAGGTCCTTATATGATAAACTCTGTTACACAGGGTTGGGCAAATGTTCCGGAACGGCTTAATTACAGGCGAACGAAAAGTGATATCGGATCCGGGTTTTGGGCAATCTATAGGACTAAAATTTTACTATTTGACTATTATACCATATGTCAGTAATGTCACCAACTGTCAAGTGTAGACGTTATTTTTTTTTAAATGGGACACCCTGTATATTTTTACATTTTTAAATTCCACATAAAATTATAATTATTTTTTATTAAATGCACTATTAGTCTATACTTCATAGTTTCCGAGATATTGACTCTCGAAAAGTGACATTTTTGAACTTTGACAGCTTATAACTTTCTAACAGTACGTCTTAGAGCAAAACGGCTTACATGTCCCTATCTTCAATTTTTATTATCTTCCCAAAAAATCAGCTTCCGGTTAAACCGGATGTAACTCGAAAGCAGGAAATATAGTTGTTCCGGTTTAACTGGAAGTTGATTTTTTTGGGAAGGTAATAAAAATTAAAGGTAGGGACATGTAAGCCGTTTTGCTCTAAGACGTACTGTTAGAAAGTTATAAGCTGTCAAAGTTCAAAAATGTCACTTTTCGAGAGTTAATATCTCGGAAACTATGAAGTATAGACTAATAGTGCGTTTAATAAAAAATTATTATAATTTTATGTGGAATTTAAAAATGTAAAAATATACAGGGTGTCCCATTAAAAAAAAAATAACGTCAACACTTGACAGTTGGTGACATTACTGACATAGTATAATAGTCAAATAGTAAAATTTTAGTCCTATAAATTGCCCAAAACCCGGATCCGATATCACTTTTCGTTCGCCTGTAATTAAGCCGTTCCGGAACATTTGCCCAACCCTGTATACAGTGTGGTTGTTTAAGTATGCAACATATGGGCATTTTTTTTTATTACCGATTTTTCAGAAAATGTTATTTTTGATAAAAGTTGGTGCATGTTCGATAATCATATTAGGTGCACTTGGAATGGTTGCAAGTCAAACGGCGTACAGGGTAGGCCAAAAAATATAAAACTAGTACAAGAATAAAGTTTTTTAATAAACATTTAAAATAAAAATTTTGCACCTTAAATGATAGTTTTTTAATTAGCGTATTATCATTACTAATGTTTTATCTTGTTAAAAAAATGTTTAGGATATTTTAAAGTTGTGTTTAATATCGTTGCAACAAACATGAAGTTTGTGATTCCTTAATAAATTAAAAATTCAAGTAAATTTTACAAATATGCTTGAATTTGAACAAAGATATGTGAAATTGATTTGATTCTGATTAATTTATGAAGGTCTTTATGGTGAATATAAAAAAAAATCTTTTTTGGAAATTATTGTTTTTTAAAAAAATATTTTTTTTTATTTCAGGAGGTCACGTTTTTGAATATATGCATAAGTTTTAATTCTAAACAACTTTTCTTAATAACATTTTGCTGAATTTTCTGAAATAGGGGTACTTTATTCTTGTACAAATTTTATATTTTTTGGCCTACCCTGTACGCCGTTTGACTTGCAACCATTCCAAGTGCACCTAATTTGATTATCGAACATGTACCAACTTTTATCAAGAATAAAATTTTCTGAGAAATCGGTAATAAAAAAAATGCCCATATGTTGCACACCTTAACAACCACACTGTATGTATGGGATCTGCTTGCTTATCAAACTTAAAACCATTACAAAAATTGCATAATAAAGTTATTAAATTTCTTGAATGATGAAAGAGTTTTGGACTTCCATTGTCTTTATTTGCTTTGAATCACAACGTTTCAACTGGTAAGTATCTCCAACAAACAAATAAAGACAATGGAAGTCCAAAACTCTTTTATCATTCAAAGTTATTAAATGTATACACAAATTACCACATTTAGAACCAACTGTTAATCTATATAGACCGAAAGGGTATTTACACGTTCAAAACATTTATAAATTAAAAATTTGTATTCTAATTCACTCTATTATTTTCAAAGAAAAAAAATCAAACATAACACTTTAGGAGAATAAGACATTACATGATCATACCACCAGATGTTGTATAAATTATCAAACTATTTCAGCAAAAAGTAATTTCGGAAAAGAATCGCTTTTATATGACTGAATAATAAAATATAACAATCTTCCAAAAAATATCCGAAAAATAAAAAAAAATTACAACTTTTAAAAACAATTAAAGAGATATTTACTAAATTAAATTATTTATACTATTTTTTTTAAATTGATTTTACTAATGAATTAAATTGGATTAACTTCCATTATTTTTATTGTTTTTTTCTGGTTTTTTCCATTTGTCAAAAAAAAATAAAGTTCTCATTATCACGTTTTAAGTACCTAGTTTTTTTTTTAATTTTACGTATAGTTTTCTTAAATAATTTTAATTGGCTTATCAGAAAAAAGTAAAATTTGGTGTGAGAGTCCGTCATACAAGTACCTTCAAAAAAGTCTTATACAATTTTGTTGTAAAATGAATAGAGGAGCCAATATTCGAGGGTAGCAAAATTTCCATGGGTTTCCCATGGTTGCTTTAACTTGTGCCAATTAACTGTAGCAAGAATATACCTGCAATTGTGATCCAGATGCTGTTCTTATACTTTGATGAGAAATCGTTTTCATGCTTCCAGAACTTACCAGGTGAGCTAAAAACAAGGGCATATTTAAACATACATATATATTGGACACGTTAATGAATCATTGGATTTTGTCCACTGAGTAATTATATTGGTTATTGCACTTCACCTTATAGACCAGGGTCGATAATTTTTGAAACCAAAAAAAATAATAGTAGGATGAAACCCATTAAAAAAGGAAGAGAATATAACAAAAATGAAAGGAAAAATAATTTACGGCGATCCGAGGTCGGGAAGTGGAAGGAGTTTTTAAGGGTAGAAAACTATTTATCTCGATTTTCGGCAAAACTACAAGTCCTATGGAAAAACGTTAAATGGCAAAGTTGTAGGTAATAACAAGATCTACAACTTTTGTATTTACACTTTTTTCACGAAATTTGGTGAAAACTTACCTTTTTAGGTCCCAAACACACTGTAATTTTTTTGATTTAAAATATTTATTTTTTCACCTTATTTTGACTTAATATCGAAATTTCACCTTATTTTGACTTAATATCAAAATTTTCAATCGAAAATTCTCACGTCAAAATATCTGCTTTTTTAAAAAAGTCGGTGGGCTTTTTGTTCGTTGAAATCTCTACTTTTTGATGGTGTAAAAAAAATATACATTAATATGGTAAATGTTCTCAAAAAATGCAAAGAAACGAAAAAAATTCGAATCCGAAATTTTTTTTTTAATCATTATGTACAATTTTGACCTGTTTATTAAAATGTATACTTTAATTACTCGAGAAACGTAAGATTCCATGTTAGATTGATAAACAAAACAATTACAAATCCATAAAACATAGATAAATAGCTCAAAATTGTACATAGATTTAAAAAAAAAATTTCGGATTTGAGTTTTTTTCGTTTCTTTGCATCTTTTGAGAACATTTACTATAGTAATGTATATTTTTTTTACACCATCAGAAAGTAGAGATTTCAACGATCCAAAATCTCACCGACTTTTTTAAAAAAGCAGATATTTTGACGTGAGAATTTTCGATTGAACATTAGGGTGCTTTTTCGATATTAAGTCAAAATAAGGTAAAAAAATAAATATTTTAAAGCAAAAAATTACAGTGTGTTTGGGACATAAAAAGGGATGTTTTCACCAAATTTCGTGAAAAAAAAAAATTTTTTTGTAAAAGAAAAATAAAAAACCAAAAACTTGGTTATTTGAATTTTTCACCTAAATTTTGAGGTTATGTGAAAAAAGTGTAAATACAAAAGTTGTAGATCTTTTTATTACCTACAACTTTGCCATTTAACGTTTTTCCACAGGACTTGTAGTTTTGCCGGGAATCCAGATAAATCTTTTTCTACCCTTAAAAACTCACCCCTTTCCACTTCCCGACCTCGGATCGCCCGTAAATTATTTTTCCTTTCATTTTTGTTATATTCTCTTCCTTTTCCAATGGGTTTCATCCTACTATTATTTTTTTTCACTTTTTACCATTTTCAAAGGCTTCATTCAGCCCTGGTCTATTAATCCTATACTGCTCACCTAATTGTGACGGTCCGGCGGCATTCAATACCACCCCCTGAACGGCCTGTTGAGTGCCCTGCGTCGCCACTGATTGGGTTTGCGTCGCGACGCCCGCCGGCAGTGATACCAACAGCCCCGGCCCGCCGGAACCCCCTGTAAATTGACCCCCAACATTTAGGGCTAGCGAGATTGGTTGGGCGAAACCTTGAAGTTGGACCTAAAAGTGTATTTACAATATTTAATAATTTTAGGAAAGAACAGAGTACTTACGGAAGCGAAGCGTTGACAAAAATGAAGTTATATTGGCAGTATTTTTGGATTTTAAACGTGCATTCGACACAATTGATAGGGATAAATTATTAAAAAAATTATATCAGTATGGATTAAGGGGGGGGGGGGGGGGGAGTTGTTTATAAATGGTTTCAAAATTATTTAAGTAATAGGCAGCAAAAACAAAAATTGATAACATTTTTTTTAAAAGGAATATAATAATATTGGGGTACCACAAGGTAGCATTTTAGGTCCATTGTTATTTATTCTTTATACAGTGTGTCCAAGAAAGTATGCAACATATGGGAAAGTTTTTTTATCACCGATTTCTCAGAAAATTTGATTCTTTATAAAAGTTGGTGCATGCCTTAAAACTATAAATGCATATTTCATATTTCACCTGCGACTAATAATAAGGGAGTAAATGCCATTTTCTCGAAATTGCCTTATCATTTAATATTTAATTATTAGAAATACAGCAAAATTTTATATGGAAATGTTCTTGCAAATTAGTAAGTTAGTCCAAATACGAAACTTGAGTTAGGTGTCACAATTTTTAATTTTTTTTGGTTAATCTCCATTTTCCCCTAAATGGTACACCTCTGGTCGATTTTTTGTATACGCAATTTAAATATATTTATTAAATAACTTAAACGTGGGTTTATAATAAAAATGGATTAAGTAGTTGTAAACTTTTTAAAACCTTTCAATGTTACGAGTTGGTTCAGATATTAGCATGTTGCACGCCTACTTAAACGCATTTTAGCCAACTTATGTTCTAAACAAAATTATGATAGAATGAAACTCTATTCATATTACTGGAAATAATTAATAATTTATTTGTCATTTTCACCCAGTATGATGAAGTCCAAAAACCTATTTTAAAGAAATACATATTAAAAAAATTAAAAATTGACACACCCAACTCAAATTTCCTATTTGGACTAAGTTTTTAATTTGCAAAAACATTCCCATATAAAATTTTGCTGTATTTCTAATAATTAAGGTACTTTACTCTTAAGGCAATTTCGAAAAAATGGCATTTGCTCCCCTACTATTAGCGGCAGGTGAAATATGAAATATGCATTTATAGTTTTAAGGAATGCACCAAGTTTTATAAAGAATAAAATTTTCTGAGAAATCGGTGATAAAAAGCTTTCCCATATGTTGCATACTTTTTTGGACACACTGTATAAATAAATGATATGCCAAATGTTTTGAAACAAAATTTTATTCAAATGTTTGCTGATAATACTTTATTATATATAAAGGGTTGAATTAAAAACTATATCAAACTGGTTAAAGATAAATAAATTAAAACTAAATGTTTCTAAAACAAAATTTATAGTTATTGGAAATAACGTGAATAATACAGATATAAATATTTTTGTTGATGATGAAAAATTAGAAATTATATACTCTTTTAAATATTTGGGAGTAATTTTAGATTCTAAGTTAAAATTTGAATTACATTTTGAAAATCTTGTATCTAAAATTGAAAAAAAAAAATAATTATTTAAAAAGAATGAGTCAAAATTTAAGTTTATTTTTACGAAAAACAATTTATAACACTATAATTTGACCTCATTTTTGATATTGTTCAACTATTTGATACACACCAAATGATGGGGACTTTATTAGACTCCAAGTTTTACAAAATAAAGCTATGCGTATAATTTTAAATGTGGATAAATATACGAAAATAAATTTAATGTTAGAGAAATTTCAGTGGTTAAATGTTAAAAATTTAATATTTCTTTTGGTTTGTACTTTTATTTTTAAAATACAACATAATTTACTGATGCCTCCTCATTAAAAAAATTTAATTCATACTTATTCAACCAGGATTAATAAAGATTTTTGTCTAGGTAGGGAATCAAAACATTTGACATATAAATCGGTTTTCCATAAAGGATTAAGTGAATATACAACTTGAATATTTTATTTCAATTAAATCACAGAGCTGCTTAAAAAATCATTAAAAAAATATTTATTTAAAAACAAAATAGTTACTGATAACATTTCTTTTAATACTCAAAGATGATATTGTTAAATTAGTTTAAATATTTTATTAAACTTGTTAAATTGTAGCACATTGCTAAATAAATCTTGTTACTACTACTAATAACTTCGACTTTACACACGTACGACGTACCTGAACATTTTGCAAGCCAGGTATGCTCTGCAGTTGAGTCAAATTCAAACTTTGTACATTTAAGGTATTTGAGGTTTGTGGAGGTGGACTGGACATGGGTGAGATCACCTAAAAGACAAATTTCCTATTTTATTTAAGAATTTAACAAAAATTTTGGAGAAAAAGAATGGGATATATCGATTCTTCATCAAGTTATTTGTTTTGCTGTGCCTGTATTAGGCCACAATATCTAACTCCTTTGGTATCTGTTTTGTACAGAGCTAGATATTTCATTCCTTTGAAGTACTTAAAAAATATATATTTTTCATTAATATAATATTTAAAATTAGAATACTTAGCTTCTGCATGAGGATCTGCTTGTTTATCAAACTTAAAACCATTACAAAAATAGCAAAATAAAATTATTAAATGTATACACAAATTACCACATTTAGAACCAACTGTTAATCTATATAGACCGAAAGGGTATTTACATGTTCAAAACATTTATAAATTAAAAATTTGTATTCTAATTCACTCTATTATTTTCAAAGAAACAAAATCAAACATAACACTTCAGGAGAATAAGACATTACATGATCATAATACCAGACGTTGTATAAATTATCAAACTATACCAGTAAAAAGTAGTTTCGGAAAAAAATCACTTTTATATGACGGAATAATAAAATATAACAATATTCCAAAAAATATCAGAAAAACTAAAAAATTGGCAACTTTTAAAAACAATTAAAGAGATATTTACTAAATTAAATTATTTATACTATTTTTTTTAAATTGATTTTATTAATGAATTAAATTGGATTAACTTCCATTTTTTTTATTGTTATTTTATTTAATGGTTATTATTTTCTATATTATGTTGTCACTTTCCATGCAATGAACTGTAAAAGTTAGTTTGGAATAAAGACATTTTGAAAGTTAAGTAATTTGACCTTTTTTTAATATCTTCTCATCAAAAGTCTTATGCGGTAATTTTTTACGCCTCATAAGAAAAAAAGAACGGTACTTACTGTATTGCCTTTGGGACTCTGCACAACAAACTGAGCCTGCTGTGGCTTCGGTGACTGGCTAAAAGGATTCTGACCGCTGGTACCAGCCAATTTTTCCAGTAGCAACGAGTTCGCATTGGGACTTCCTATGTCAGGGTGGTCTGCAGCCGGAGTGCCTACCAACAGTGCTGCAAAGGCCGACGATTTATTACTGCCGTCCGTGCAGCCGGGGGATGAATTCAGTATTCGTTGGTGTACAACCTGGGAAAATAATTTAAAAATAATATTAATCGTCCATGACAGAGTCATGTTTCAAAAGATTGTGCTTCCTCCTTTTCGTAGCACGACGGATTATCGTCAGTAATCGCAAAGCGGGTAGAAGAGTTGGAAAGAAAGCCGAAGGCATTGATGCCAATCCTACCGGTTTATTGGCAGATTTACTGAATTTATTTATCGTTTAATAAGCGCAATGTCATGATAAAATATGATTTATTGCATCTTCGGCAGGGGTAGAACGCAGGCTCAAGGAAAAACTGGCAATACTTTCAAAACATGTAGTGTAAAGAAATATTTTCTTCCTGAAAAAAAACAATTTTACCTGCTGTTTCACAGGCATAGCGGTATAATTATAACTTCCACTATTGACGGACGTCAAAGTGACAGTCTGCGGCTGTTGGCCTTGCAGTTGGGCGTTCAGCTCGCCCAAGTTCACCCGGTTGTTGTTGACGGAAGTCGTCAAGGTGACCGTTTGGGGTGCCGCTTGGTTTAGCTGAGCGTTCAATTCCTGCAGGTTTACTCTGTTGTTATTCAAGGTTATGAGGTTGCTATGGTTTAAAACCTAAAAAAGTTACTTAAAGTTAATGTTTAACCTATTTAAAAGAACAGTAAAGTGGTCTTTTACATGCTATTTAAAATGTTTTTCATGCTTTGTAACATCTAACGATTAGCAAGGCTGCTGAACACTTACCCTAGCCCCCCCAGGTACATTGCTTAATGTCATTTTCCTAGCTAACAGCCTCTGCTGGGGCACAACGCCACTATTGATAGCGTTTACCACAGCGGCGCTGGCGTCGCTGTTCACGCTGCTAGCCGGTGAACTGTTGAGAAGATTGATTATGTTGCTATTTGAAAGGAACTTCTGTTGTTGGGCGGTTTGCTGTTTGGCATTTGCTGAAATTTAAAAAATGTTGGCATTTTTAAATGATATTTATTGGGTGTTGAAAGGCTTGTATTTTTACCAATAGCGATGATGTATAGAATATTTTATATTTCCAAATAATATCGTCAACATACCTGCAGCCTGAAATTGTTGAGCAGAATTCATAAGTTTTGTGGCCAGGGCGCTAATTTCCAATTCCTGAGTGCTAATTTGCTGAGATTTTTGGACGTTAGTGACCTGTATATGAGGTTGCTACAAAGGAGACAGAAAAAATCAATTTTTTTCAAGAACGTTTGAGTTTAAATAAGTATTATACTGAATGGCAGTTCATTTTTGAATACCATATTAAAATATAACTAAACCCTTATTTATTAATAATCTATGGCTAGCTTAAACAGTCTGAGAAAAAAATTATAAAATAACTTTTATAAGTGAAAACATACCGAGAAGAAAGTAAAAATAATAATAATAAGTTTATTTAAAATCTAATAATATAATAAATATGTTTATGATGTCTTCTATAAACTTATTCTTCAATCCCCTGAAACTGAGCTTGTTAGGGGCAAATCATATTTTTTGTTTTAGTATGTCATGTCAAGTCATAAATCATATGCATTAAAAATCAAGTTTTAAAGTAAAAATGCTAATTTCGAGTATAAACGCAGTTTTTTTGAAGAAATATATTACCTATAATAAAATTATTAATTTATAATTTTTAAGTAAAAAATATTACTTATATAAATTATTTAGAACAATATTAATTAATTAAAGCATTTCTAAAAATATTTTCAAATTGTCTGTTTTTAATATCCGTGTTTTTATTTCGACTTTAAATTTTTTAATGAAATCAATTTTTTAATTTTTGTCGGTAAATAATCGTTTAAATTAAAAAAAAATATTTGAATTTTTTTTTGTCCTATGGACTTATTTATTTTAGGTTTTATGATTATTTCATTTTTATGACGTGTATTATGATTATGGTTTTGAAATTAAAAAATAGGAACTTTGAAACAAATAAAACTAACATTTTAAATTATTAGCTTTTGACCAAAACACAGATCTTCTGATTACAGTTTAAATTTGAAAATTAAACTTACCATTGGTACTTGGGCACCTTGAATAATACCATTTAACACTGGTTGTTGCTGTTGATTCTGACCCTAAAAATAATAATTCACATTTAAAATTCATAAAACGAGTTTAAAATGTGATACTACGAACCTGTAACGCCTGCGTCAACTTATCCAAATGTTCCCTAGGATTCGGCTGTTGCGTGGCCCCTCGGGGAACTCCCTGGGCTTCGTTTCTGGCGGTGCCGCTCAGCCCGCACCTTATCCTAGCAGCTTTACGACCACTTTCCGTAAATATGTCCGTGAACTGACGAACGTATCGATGAGCATTCGGTCGCGAACCTAAAAATAGCGTCGCAAGGAATATACAGGGTGTTTTTTTAAGGTCGGCGACCGGCCATATCTCGGAAACTACTGGGCATAGAAACTCAGGAAAAGAAAAATTATAATTAAAGTGGCCATGAGAAAATTCTGGAAATAATTTTTAAGTTCCGCATTTTGCCGCAAGAGGGCGTAATTGAAAAGTAAATTTTAAAATTTTACATAACTCCGAAAATTCCACATTAAGGTATATGTTTGATAACACCATTTTAAAGCTTGGACAATTATGCATCATTTTGGTCTTATGCTCATTGGCGTACCGACTTTAATAAGAGTGGGGGAAGCTGTTGAAAGTGTAATCATTTAAATCGCTGTAACTTATAAACGACTTATCCGATTTTAGCAAACTAAAGACTATTTAGAAGAGACATGTATGTACTTTCACCAGTCGTATTTAGTTGTACATAATAGTTCTCAAAAAAAATGCTAGAGGGCGCAATTTGTAATAATAACAGTTTTTTCAATTTTATCCCGAAAATTCAAATCATACGGTATAACTATGACATCATAATCGAAAAAGAGAAGAAAAGATGTGAAGACTGCAGTTCGATATCTTTGTTCGTTTCAGAGTTATTGCCATAACAATAATTTTTAATACAAATTGTGCCCTCTAGCAATTTTATTAGAAACTATCTTGTACCATTGGATACGACAGTTGAAGGAACTTACCTTTTTCTTCTATGATTTGAATTTTCGGGATAAAATCGAAAAAACTGTTATTATTACAAATTGCGCCCTCTAGCATTTTTTTTGAGAAGCATCATGGACCACTCAAGACGACAGTTAAAAGTACTTACATTTCTCTTCCAAACAAGTTTGAGTTTGCTAAAATCGGATAAGTGGTTTATAAGTTACAGCGATTTAAATGATTACACTTTCAACAGCTTCCCCCACTCTTACTAAAGTCGGTACGCCAACAAGCACGGGACCAAAATTATGCAAAATTGTCCAAGCTTTTTAATGGTGTTATTAAAAATATACCTTAACGTGCAATTTTCGGAGATATCTAAAATGTTAAAATTTACTTTTCAATTGCGCCCCCTTGCGGCAAAATGCGGAACTTAAAAAAATTATTTCCAGGATTTTCTCATGGCCACTTTAGTTATTAATTTTTTTTTCTTGAATTTCTATGCCCAATAGTTTCCGAGATATGGCCGCTCTTCGACCTTAATGAAACACCCCTGTACAGGGTAAGAACAAGAAAAAATAATGGTCAAAAAAAATACTTACCTAGAGAGAATCGACACGCAACTCCGTTCCTTTCGTCTTTTTTGTGATCCCTGTCGAGATAAAGTTCCCCCAGAAATTCCAAGTTCGAAGGACGTTGAAAAATCGACAATTTAATGTGATATACTCTGGGAGTATCTTTATCCTAAAAACGATTATTTATATTAATTAAATTAAGATTAATCAATAACTGCCTAAAATATGAAGAAATACCTGAAGAGCTAAAATGTTCTTTTATAACACCAGTTCCGAAAATTAAATATACAAAAAAAGCTGTGAAATCAGGCCAATAAATATATTATGGGATATTGAAAAATTATTAGAAATGACAGTTTATGAACAGATACTCGAATTTATTGAAAAAAACAAAATTTTAGTAAATATGCAAGCAGGTTTTAGAAAAGGATATTCAACAGAAACGACAGTCCAGTATGTAATTGAAAATTGGAAGCGAAGCGTTGACAAAAATTAAGTTGTAATGGCAATATTTTTGGATTTTAAACGTGCATTCGAAACAATAGGGAACTTCCTGCAATCCAAATGCAAATTGGGTCGGGAGTGTCAGGAAGAGGGATGACCAAAAGTCATACCCCCTGACGTCATCGGGTTTCGCGCGTTTTAGAGATCGTTTGAAATGCTTTCGACACGCGCGAAACTTTAAAGAATTTTGATCAAGTTATTTTTGATTTTTAAGGAGTAATAATTGGGGAATACTTTTTTCAGGCCTAACTAAATCATATTATTGAAAACAAAAATTGGAAAGTTCCCTATTGATAGGGATAAATTATTAAAAAAATTATATCAGTATGGATTAAGGGGAGTTGTTTATAAATGGTTTCAAAATTATTTAAGTAATAGGCAGTAAAAAACAAAAATTGATAACATTTTTTCTAAAAAGGAATATAATAATATTGGGGTACCACAAGGTAGCATTTTAGGTCCATTATTATTTATTCTGTATATAAATGATATGCCAAATGTTTTGGAACAAAGTTTTATTCAAATGTTTGCTGATGATACTTTATTATATATAAAGGGTAAAAATATTCTTGATTGTATAGAAATTTTAAATTTTGAATTAAAAACTATATCAAACTGGTTAAAGGTAAATAAATTAAAATTAAATGTTTCTTAAAATTTATGGTTATTGGAAATAACGTGAATAATATAGATATAAATATTTTTATTGATGATGAAAAATTAGAAATTATACACTCTTTTAACTATTTGGGAGTAATTTTAGAATCTAAATTAAAATTTGAATTACATTTTGAAAATCTTGTATCTAAAATTGGAAAAAAATAAATTATTTAAAAAGAATTAGTAAAAATTTAAGTTTATTTTCACGAAAAACAATTTACAACACTATAATTTTACCTCATTTTTTATATTGTTTTACTATTTTATACACAGTAAATGATGGGGTCTTTAATAGACTCCAAGTTTTGCAAAATAAAGCTTTGCGTATAATTTTAAATGTGGATAAATATACGAAAATAAATTTAATGTTAGAGAAACTTCAGTGGTTAAATGTTAAAAATTTAATATTTCTCTTGATTTGTACTTTTATTTTTAAAATACAACATAACTTACTGCCTTCTCATGTAAAAGATATTATAACTTAAAATTTTGAAAATCATAATTATTCAACCAGGTATAATAAACATGTTTGTCTAGGTAGGGAATCAAAACATTTGACATATAAATCCGTTTTTCATAAAGGATTAAGTGAATATAACAACTTAAATATTTCAATTAAATCACAGAGCTCTTTGAAAAATTTTAAAAAATCATTAAAAAATTATTATTTAAAAAACAAAATAGTGACCGATAATTGTTTTTTTATACTTCAAAGATGATATTGTTAAATTAGTTTAAATATTTTATAAAACTTGTTAAATTGTAGCACATTGCTAAATAAATCTTGTTACTACTACTTTACTACTACTACATTTATAGGTAAAACAACCTAAATCATCATGGTCATATTAAGACTGATTTAAATTTATAACTCATTAGTAAATCCGGCATTTCAAATGTTACCTTCGAAGGCATATCAGTCTCCAAAATATATTCCTCCATCAGCTGGGGTGAACAATCACTGGTCTCCTCAGGCCAACTCATCGGTTTGAACTCATTGATTACCACCGGTTGGCTTGGGGGCGCTATCGTGAGGCACTCCAGGCTGGGGATCGGTACTACAGTCTTATTTTCTTCCGGAACAGCCTACAATAATAACATGACAGTAAATCGTGTGAATCGCTGAAACTTAAATACATATCCATTTCTTTCATGTCAAAATTGCATAAATCTGTCATATTGGTCTTACGGATTTTATTTGGATATTATGATTAAACGCAATAAATGAAAAGAAAAATTGAAAGTATGTCTTTGTTAATAAAGTGTTGTGACAAGTTCTACAAATAGATACAAGGGCCAAAAAAGACTGATAAAATGATTAATTACCTTTTTAAGAAGGGTTCGGCTACTCTGGCCAGCCGCCAAAGGTTGAGGCCTGCTCCTTTTTGCTCTAACATATTCGAATAATTCTAAACCGTGTCTATGTGTCAGGTGATCCAACTTCCTTTTCCTATTAACAGTTACCTATAAAAAAATAATGATTTATTTTATTTTTAAAGCAATTTTCTTGTTGTATACCGGGTGGACATGAGAAATCCCATGTTGTTTAAAATTTTGCTACCCACAAGAGAAAGTGTGAGACCAGGAGACCATATGTGAGGCTAGCAAAATTTACATGGGATTTCCCGAGACCGTCTGATGGTGCAACTATTAACGTTAAGACTTCTCCATACACTAGTTTTTAAGTTGTCCAAGTTGTCCAAGCAGTCCAACCGCTGTACAGTTGTATTCATAAAAAAAAAGCATAGAAGAATTAAAATGAGAGGTAAAACCGGCTTGTCTAAATGATTATTTATTGGAGGTTATCACACGTCATAGATTATCAAAAATGCAAAGCATTGGCGTCGGTGTAATTAATTTTGAAACTGCATGGTGGTAACGTTTGATAAACTTTGACAGACGAACATAAAAATGCCTCGTCAGTTGTCTGAAGTTGAAAAGGCTCAAATTGTATCAAGAATCTGTAGCGCAGTTGTATAATAGAAATAAAAAAACTATATTGAAAATTAAGCAACGCTGGGAACAAGAAGATTCCCTAAAGAGGAAAATTGGTTCAGGTCGTCCTAAACGTTCCAGCCCTGAACAGGATGCTACTTTTTTGGGATATTTAAGAAATTATCCATTTGCAACTGCAGGGGATGCTGTTATTAATACAGCATTTCCTGCCTCCCAACCTACCGCCAGCAGGAGAGTCAAGGAATCTGAACTAAAATGTCGCCCAGCTGCAAAAAAAATTTTTCTTACCGAAGAACAGCGACAATCAAGGATTATTTTTGCTTTAAATTATTTATACCACAATTCTCAATTTTGGAACAGGGTCATTTTTACTGATGAAAAGACGTTCCAGTCCAGTCGACTTACAAAGGACAAATTCGTGTGTACCGTCCAAACAATACCAGGTTTGAAGAGCGATATACTAACCGCTCACTTCTAGATTCTAGACATGGGCGGGTCTCTGTAAATGTATGGGGCTGGATAAGTATTCATGGACCTGGTGTTGGCTGGCGAATAGAGGGAAGATTTAATGCCGGAAATTACATTAACATTTTAGAAAACATATTGTTACCATCTGCTGAGCAAATATATTCCAATAATACTTTCATATTTTAACAAGATAATTGTCCAGTCCACACTGTCAATGCTGTAACCCACTGGTTTCAAACCCATAATGTGGAAGTGCTGCCTTGGGTCCCTTATAGTCTCGATATCAATCCAATTGAAAATATTTGGGGTATAATCGTAAAAAAGTATATATTCGAAATTTTAGGCCACAAAATTCAGAAGATTTATGGGAAATAATACATGCGTGCTGGAAAGAGCTTGATCCAAATGTTGTATCAAATATAATTCAGTCAATTCCGAATCGACTGGCTCAAGCAATAGAAAAACAGTGATATATAACCAAATATTAGATTTTATTTATTCTTGTTAAACGTTTTTGTTTCTTTTGTAATTTTTATAAAACTGTTAAGATATATTATAAAGAATAAAAATTAATTTTTGTTATTCTATTGAACTAACGCCCAACGCTTTGCATTTTTAATAACCTTTAACATGCGATAAGCCGGTTTTACGCAAATATGACAAAACTTACCTCTCATTCTAATTCGTGTCCGCTTTTTTTATGATACATGAAACAATTTACCTTTGACGGCGTGAATAAATACCAGCAAATAATCATAACTTACTTGTGAAAATTTTCTAGCTATCCGTCTAAACTGATGCGTATTCCAAAGCTGTTTCCTATTGTGGATCTCCGCCATTTCGTTTTCAATGTGCGGGTCCGGATCCAGGCACAAATTTGGATTCTGCGCAATCACGAGCTGACTCTCTATATAATCCTTATCTTCGGAACTCAATTCCGGACGATCTTTGGTCAAATTGTTTATGTCTGCTAAAAGAGTCTAAGAAAAAAATATAAAGATATTAATATGTATCCCTTATAGTTATGGTTAGACATGCGGAAGTTTTATAAATGATTTTATAATGAGCTGAGTTTTTAAACAGTGACCACTCTGTCTACCTATTAAAATTGGATAGCCAGGTGCTTACCTTTTGCGTAGGCCTAAGTAAGACATGATGAACATCACATTTGGTGTGGGGATAAGCCTGCCTATAGTCTCGAACTTCTGCTATGATACAGCTGCTGTAGAAGAGGTATTCAAATTGATCTAAGGCATCTAATATGAATGGAGGTAGCTCTTCAATATCCAAATATCTAAGGAAAAAATAACTATCATTATCATTATGGAAAAATGGATTAAAAGCTACCTCACTGACAGGAAACAAATAGTTAAAATTAAAAATTTTCTTTCTTCTGAAATTCTTGTGTTGTCGGGTGTCCCACAGGGTGCACATTTATCCCCCTTTCTGTTTAATTGTTTTATTAATGACTTAAAAACATGTATTAAAAATAGTTATATTATATTATATTATATTATATGCTGATGATTTGAAAATTTATAAAATTATATTATCCCTTGCTGATTGGTATTGAACTACAGGATGATCTTAATAGATTCATTATTTGGTGTAACTTGAATGATCTGCAGTTGAACCCTTCTAAATGTAATGTGATAAGTTTTTATAGAATAAAAAATCCCCTCACACACAACTACACCTTGAATAATAAATTAATTAATAGAGTCTCTACCATTAAAGATTTAGGGGTTATAATGGACCATGAACTTTCTTTTGTTAAACACATTGAATTTATTACAAACAAAGCCATTAAGTTGTTGGGTTTTGTCATCAGATCACTTAAAGACATTAATATTATTTATGCTTTAAAGCAGTGATTCCCAAAGTGGTCCAGGTGGACCCCCGGGGGTCCACGGGAGACTCGACGGGGGGTCTACGTTGACGTATAGTCAGATCTGGTCTTAACGTGCGGGTCCAAAGGTCACTGATCATATGCGTCAAATCAGACAACACAGAGGCTATCAAAATGTTGTGAGATTATTTACAAATATACCGAAGGAAGGAAAAATAGTTTCATTATTTTAGCTATCGCGAAGATAGCCACATATACCTAATATTATTAGTTTTGTAAAAATTATGTACAGGGGAGTTGAAAAAGTTACAAAAAAATTATATAATCGTTAACTATATACCTACTGTACCCTTTCATTAAAAACGACAATAATAAACAGTGCAATTTATTTTAACAATTTTACTACTAAAACCTATAATTACAATGGCATTTAGTCTGATAAACTATTTCGATAATGAAAGAAAAAGTGGAAATTCGCAAACCAATATGCAGGAAACCGTAATGAAAATACTGGGAATTAGTTTAAGGACTATGCAGAATAATGTGCATGAAAAAAAAGCATAATATAATACCCAAGAATACTAAAAAATGTAAACGAAAAACACCGTTTATAATTATAGCCTAAAAACTCTCATCGTCACTTATAAAATCTGAAAAGTCCTCGTCGTCTGAGTCGTCTTCGAATGGAGCAATTATCATTGGCGCTACTTCGACATCTAGTACTTGTTCTCAATCCCACCAATCCCTTATTAATATTTCGGTATGTTCCACCGATTTCTTCCAGTACTCTTGTGTAATATGATCTAACGAATCTTGCCAAACTATTTGTACTTGGTCGGATTTAAGACCGTCACCTACATGTTTTTCATAATAAGACTTTGCACCAGCCCATATTAATTCTATTGCGTTAAACTGGCAATGATATGGCGGCAGTCGTAGAACCTCATGACCATATTCACGCAGTATTTCATCTACCGCGTATATTTTGTTTTTTTTAAGAGACTTTGCTATTGATAGGAGTTCCGATTTAAGCATATTTGGTAAAGGATTTTGGTTGTGTTTTTCCAGCCACTCATAAATATCACTTTTCCTCCAAGATGAAGTAGGCTGTTTATTTAAAATTGTTGAATGATATGATGCATTATCTAATACAATTAAAGACGGAGTATCCAAATTTGGTATCAATTGAACTTTTAACCATTTTTCAAATATTTCGCAATTCATATTATCATGATAGTCAGCACTTTTTGATGTTGAAGAAAAAATTAAACTCGCACTTGCAACATATCCTGTTGCAGAACCGGCATGCAAAATAATAAAACGCTTTCCCGTACCGCAGCCCTTTTTCCTTTTAACACTTTTTACAGACTCATCTTGCGGAGATTTTGAACCACTTCCATTCGAAAATATCCACGTTTCGTCTAAAAATACCACTTTTCTAAATTTCGATTTGTAATTGTCCGTATATTTTTTTTTAAAACTGAACACGCTGACTCACTATCTGTGGCTGCTCACATAAAAATCTTCGGTTACAGTCTTTTTTATAGCGAAAACCGAAATTTTTTATTAATTTTGATAACGCTTCAAGTCCAATTTCCAAAACACCCCGAATTTTTAATGTTTTTTTGTAAAACTGGAAGAGTTACATTGGTTTTTGATTTGTATAAATCGTAAATCACATTTCAAACTCCCATTTTAATATTTTCGCTTAAATCCTCAGTCTTTGGCTTTCTTCGTTTACACTTTTTAGTATTCTTGGGTATTAGGTATGTTATGTTTTGTTTCATGCACAATTTTCTGCACAGTCCTTAAACTAATTCCCAGTGCTTTGGCTACTGTTTCCTGAATATTGGTTGGCGAATTTCCACTTTTTCTTTATCAGATTAAGTACCATTTTTTTTTTATTGGGGATGCAAAAACCCAGAAAATTGTTTCATTTTGTCACAAACTGTCAAAGTCACAAAACTGGCATATTTAAAGTAAAACGTAGCTGGTGCTATTATAAGCTTTTTAGAATCGCTGGAAAGTAAATACATATCCTTTTTTTTCATGTCAAAATGGAATAAGTATGTCTTATTTATCTGACGTATTTTATTTAGAGGGTAAAATTAAACGCAAGTAAAGAAAACAAAAACTGAGGGTATGTCTTTCTTGAATCGTATGACCCGCACGATAAGACCAGATCCGACAATAACAAAAAAATGGGGGTTCACAATTCGTAAGCGAGGTTCCACGAAAATTTATCTGGTTTCGATAGTGAAGAACTAAAATCTGGGCTTGACTTCACCTATCAATGTAGGCAGATAATATTTTAAGAAGCTCAGCGACTGTTACTAGTAAAAACTTGCATATTCCATATTCAGTACTGACTGCCAAGGATAAACGTTACTCATTTGTTCCCTGAATTTCAAAAAGAAAAGTTACTACTAAATTATTAATGTTTAATTTTAATTATATTACGACTGTTATCATAATATTACAATGTAATGTAAACCTTACAATGTAATATGATAAGAATAATAATTATTGGTATAATAATTACATTTTTGAATAAATACAACACAAGAAAATATACTTTTTTTATTTTTACCACTCCGGGAGTTTTCTAAATAAAATAGATGAGAATTGATTGGTTTCTTCTGCTGTGAGTAGATGCCAAAAAAGTAAAGTTAGATGTTATCACTTTTTTGATTGGCCAACTTTACTTTTTTGACATCCACTCACAGCACAACCAATTAATTTAATTAACCAATCAATTCTCACTGTTTTTTCGAAAACTGTTAATTCGTGGTTGGAACTCAGCCGCAACGCAAATTTCCATAGTTATAGATCTAATCTTTAAATTTTTAGTCGAGTTTTGGAAATATGAGCTGTAGGGGGTCCACCGGAACCAGCAAAATTTTTAAAGTGGTCTATGAGAAAAAAAAGTTTGGAAACCTCTGCTTTAAAGGATGTCTACTGTGCGTTAGTGTGTTGCGCAATTGAATATGCGTCCCAGGTGTGGGCTCCTTACTACCAAGTACACTTAAATACTTTAGAGGGAGTTCAAGAGAGATTTCTTAGGCATATCGCTTATAAATTACAAATAACAGCTGAACAAATTAATTATAATGATTTATATTTATTTCTGGTTCTTTCAAAGCTGGAGAACCGCAGATCATATATTGATCTTTGTACTCTGTATAAAATACTTAATGGTTTAATTGATTCGTCTGCTTTACTGCAACTAATCAATTTTCATGCACCAGTTAGGGTGACCAGACAAGTTAGTCTGTTTAGTATTGATATACATAAGGTGAATTATACTTTTCACAGCCCCATCTCTAGATTTTGCCGTAAAGCAAATGAACTGCCCGGAAATATAGATTTGTTTAATTTGACACTGCAGGGTTTAAAATCTAATTTAAAAAAAAACACTTCTTTAGTGGTGTATAGTGTAACCTGTATGTATGTATATATTGTATCACAAATGTTTTTGTAATCTAAAATGGCAAGTCCCTTAATAAACATTTATTTATTTTATTTTTTATTTATTATTCTATATATTATTAGTAATTGACCACTTACCTTAAAAGATCGTCATCCTCGTAAGGTCTGGTCTTAGTTTCAATCATTTCTTCTGTTCCATCTTTAAAACACATTCTCGTGCGGTCTTGAGCCCGGAAGGCTATAGAATAGCCCTTATTCCCAGGATACAAATTGAAAATTACAGTGTTCAGTTTCTCTTTCGCCACTAGTTTTTCCAGAATCAATGACTTGTATTGCACGCCCTAAAAAATAAAAATATAAAAACCATACTTCTTAGGTCTTATTTTTTTTTTGTTAAAAGCTAGTAACAAACAAAAATGTAGGCACATATGAGAAAAACTGAATTTTCATTTTTTTGTTGAGTCAAACTGGTGAATAAAAAGTGTATGTCTGAAGGCAAAGTATACCACTAAGTAGTCCCTATATAACTTTAAATGAAAGGAATTAGGTCATGTGTCATGTTTAAAACCATTAAATTATTAATTTAAAATATATTTCAAAAGTGTTTAGTAAGTAGGGCCCACCTCCTCTTCATTATCACTACTGCTCTCATTTTCATCCTCCTCAAATAACTTTTGCAACTCTATAAATATATCAAACTGGGGTTGCTTCTCCTCCAAATCACTCGAAGAAGCCTGAGATTCCTCTTTTGGGCTAAACAGAGGCAGGGGAGCAGCTCGAAGGGCCTTGAGCCTTTTCACCGCAGGCTGGAAAATAAATTTACATATTATATCATCTACTTTAGTTAATTTCATATGCATATTCACAATGTGAAATATATTGTATGGGTAATATCAAACAATTTCCATGTAAATACAATGAAATAGCTAACACTATTGAAAATATAGTAATCTTATTGTCAATACTTACTTCTCCCTCGTCACATACCGCCTCCAGGCTTTGCATTATTAGAAGGGGTTACAATCCACATTCAGAGTGCCACATTTTGTTACCAACCCTATTGCAAATTTCTGTGCCACCTTAAAATCATCTATAATACAAATGTTACAAAACTGATCATTCATATTCATATCAAATGAAAATTCAACACAGGAAGTTAAAAAGCAATTCTCTTTTGAGTGTATTATGTGTAAATTAAGGTTAAAGCCAATGGTGCCACTCAATACATCTCCTTTTTACGGAGCTGTAAAGCTATGCTACTCTTAGAATAAATGTATATGTGACCTGTAAGGTTCTTTTGTCGCTATTATAAGGTTATAACAGTGGTAAATTTCATTACAGAAGAGACCGTGAAAGGTCACATAAAGACTTCTAACGAGTCACAAGTTCTATGGGTTTCTATTGTTGCTACAAAGCAGCTCTTCAACTTATGTAATGTCAGTGCTGTAAAGAAACAGTTTAATGCATGTATTACTGGTCTCTAAAATATTGACCGTTATTTCCAACTACAGTTCAATGAACAAACCCTAAAATGAAAGAGTAGTTATTATAACTTTATTTATTTTAAATAGGGGCTCAGGGCACAGGCTGTTGCATTTCTATAGTCAATCTGACAACTGACAAAAGTTAACAACACAGGGGAAAGTAGAGATTGTTGACCATTTTGTAGGTCACATAAAACAAAAATATAAAATTGAGAAGAATACGGGCTTACCTTATAATTATTTGCAGTCAATGATATTAAACGAGAATCCAAAATAAACGATATATAGGGCCAATTTCTATCCAACACATCACAGATTTTGGTGGCATCTCATTTTTATGGGAACTTAACCTCAACTTTCGCACACAATTATGTCTTCTATCTTAAAACCCACCTAAGACACAAATTCACTATAGTTTAGGTATCGCAAATTTTTGCTATAGTCCTTTTTCTTTTGGAAAAGTTCTTATTTTTGAAAAAATTGTGAAAAACCTATTTACAAACAGATCGAGTGTCCATAGCGGACATCTGACAGCTGTCGGTCTAACGCGTGGCCAATCAAAACGCCAGTTCACTGACATTTATTATGGCGGAAAATTTTAAATCGTTTAACTGTAAACATTTCTAAAGGAAATTTGGAAATATTCAATTCAAATTTCGTGCTTCCTATCATGCCCCTGGTATAAATCATAAATAAACTCATCTATAAAACACCAAAACATTATGAATGTTTTATTTATAAAATTAAATAATCCAGTGGCTGCACAATCGCCGTCAAATTCAATCAGAGGCGGAGGCGAGAAATCATCATCGTGAATCAAATTCCATTTTGGGCAGTCATCTGAAATTAGTAAGTAGAGCCATCTAGATTACGATAATTAAATTAAAAAATAAGCAGTCGTTTGGCCGGTTAGAAAAAATCGACCATATAATACAAAATTCCGCGGATATGGTTATAAGACATATTACCACTATAATTAGACTACGTTCAGCATCTACACAGGATTGGAATAAAGGATAGCCCACTGTGAGTGTGGTCAAGTGGAAGACCTTGACCACATCTTCTTTGAATGCCCGATTAACCTCATTCCGAATTTTGATCTCTACAAGGAAGCTACTAATATTCTAAACTACAACCCACTTAACATATCCAGTGTGTTTTAAAAAATATAAACTCAGTCACGATAAATCTCCTAATAAAATTTCTATCTTTCAACAAAATTAAACTCTAATCATCTTACGTAGACGAAGATACATATTCAACTCACCAAAAACATCATATCCCTTTTCCTTTCGAGACGCAGCTCATTTGTATAATGCACCTCCGCTGCGCGGGTGCGAGAAGAGTCCTATCCTTTTATGTCATAACTCCTATACATCATGCCATTTTTACCTTGCTTGATCGTTTATTATTTTGATTTGTATGCGCTTAAGCTGCATTTTGTAGGAAATCAGCGACTTCGATGGTTTAGAGCCAGGCTGAATCGTGGTCGCCCTAATGTACTGGCGAATTGCCTTCTGGAGCAGACGCCATTGAAGAAAACACAAGACAAGACGATTCGGTTCTTACCAATTTTCAGGGGTTCCGATCCGGTTCCATACAAACTAGGAAATTTCGATTCCGATTCGGTTCCGAAAAATCAAAGGCAAATAAATAAATACCTGTTGTATTGTATAGTTGTATTCCTAGTATTTGAAGTGGCTTGAAGAAGTAAGTTCGTAGAAAATCAAAAAAGACAAGTAAACCAACGGTAAAAATTATTGTCCAAGACACTCGATCACAGATAACAAAAAAAATTAGGTTAAAGTTAGTGTCCCCACAGAACAGAAGTCACGGAATAAACTCAAAATTAAACAATATCTGGCCAAGGCCAAGTATCACCCTGAAAACCGAAAAAAAAAAAAAAAAAACCGTTATAATTTTTAGAGGTTCCGGTTTTGCACCTAAAATTATTTTGCTAGTAAAATATGTGTTCGGTTCCGATTCCGGTCCAAAAATAATATCTGTTCCGGTCCGGTTCTTTGCAGTTAACGGTTCCGGTCCGGGTCCCTGCCCCGTAGGCAATTTTTTCTATGCATCAGGAATAAAAGGTCTCACAGTCAGAAAACATTTATCATCTATTACTTTTGTATAAAACCGTAAAACGTGATTTCTGATTTATATTTCTATACTGGTCAATAGGTGTCGGATGTCAATAAATTACTATCGATAGTTTAACAAAATACTATCGATACTTCGATAGCGATAGTTTTTACAGAAATATCGATAGTTACTATCGATAGTTTTCCACCACTACATAAAACCTATACCTATATAGTCAAAATCACGAAAAGTTTTAACCATAGACAATTAAGGTAAATTGTCTATGGTTTTAACGCGTTGAGGTTTAGGTTCTGTCATATTTGACATATTTATATTGCACACAATTTATGTCAAATATGACAGAACCTAACCTAAACGCGTTAAAACTTTTCGTGATTTTGGCTCTATCAGTGTTGCCATTTGGGGCGACAAGTCGCCAAAATGACGACTTTTTCTCACAATGAGAGTGTGGCGGCGATTTTCAATAAAAAGCTTATTTTTGGCGACTTTTTCAAATATTATGCTAGATGTGAAGACAAAAATAAAATAAAATGAGCATTGAATTATTAAGTGATATAAGTATTAAGAGAGTAAATTTGGACTTGAAAAGAAATAGATTGTTGTTTCAGTTATAAAATCGGCGAAAAACAATAAAATCGACGAAAAACAATAAAATCGTCGAAAAACAATAAAATCGGCAAAAACACTTTTAACTTATTTATAAAAATAAACAGGAAAAACTAAATCAGGTTCAGATTCAGACAGTGAATCAGAATAATTTTGTTTTTTATTTTTAAGTTTTTTTGTTTTATTTTTATTCTTTGTGTACCTATAATAAAGTTTATTTAGCTTGTTCCACAAAAACATTTTTTTTTAAATTTGTATTGAGACTTTTCTAACCCCAATATCTCAAAAAAGCTGTGGCGACAAAGAGGCGACTTTTCATACTGATTGATGGCGACTTTTTGCTTTGTTACTCTGGCAACACTGCTACCTATAACCAGGGTTGCCGATTTGCCAGTAATTACTTGCTTTTGCCAGTAAAAAATACGCCTGCCAGTAATGGCTTTATGCCAGTAATTTGCCAGTATTTGTTAATAGTTCCCCCCCCCCCCCCAGGATTTTTTAGACCTCTATAACTTTTCATAGGCTTCAAAATACCCAAAATAAGGACTTAATACTTTTAAAATTAAAATCAGAATTTAGTATTTGGAAAAACAAAAAAAAGATACAGATATACAGATGCTATAGGTTCAGGGGCGATAATTACCCCTCTTAGGAATTTTTTTTCAGCGTGAATTTTTGATTTTGGGCGTGGTCGCAAAAATTTTTCGCCTCTGGCGCAATTTTTCGCCTCTGGCGCTTATTGCCTGTGGCGCAATCCCTTTACCAGTAATTGTCAGCATTTTGCTCTCATTCTGCCAGTAATATTAAGTGAAACCATCGGCAACACTGCCTATAACTAGGGATGTTCCGATACGCTGAAAGTATCCATCTTTTGTATCGATCCGAATCGTATGGTAGAGTATCGATGCAATAAAATATCGGTTTGAAAAATATCGATTTTTGTTTTACGATTTTTAACGTTTCTAAAAAACCACCACTCGAAAATACTATTATATTTTTCAAGGTCGGACCGGGCATTTTCCGCTCGGGGTTTGCTGTTTTGCAAACCGCATCATAAAATTATGGGTTTGGGAATTTTGGGATGTATCGATATTATCTGAACGATACAGAGTAAAATATTTCGATACTCATTATATATCGAATAAAAAATATCGATACAAAAAATCGGGTATCGGAAGGTAAAATATCGATACTCAAAAATATCGTATCGTATCGCGCATCCCTACCTTCCTACTTAGTTGGTCCTTCCTACCTATAAGGCCGGATCCACAAACATCCGTGATACGCATCCGTTATGTACCACATGATTAATCTGAACCAATGAAATTTTAGGGCTCTAAAATTTCATTGGTTCAGATTAATCATGTGGTACATAACGGATGCGTATCACGGATGTTTGTGGATCCGGCCTAACCCTATAAAACTATAAATTTTCTTTGTCGTCTAGACTGATGGGTGGTAACATCGTAAGCGAACTGGTAAGAGAAAACGTGATTTTTGGGTAACGTGTTGGTAAGAAAAGCAATCAGAGGGGTGAAACCCCATTGGATTTAAGTAAGTTTCGAATTTTTCGTCGTTTTTCCTTTTTTGCTTTTTGTATTAGCATTGCTTGGCTAATTCATGCTCTGAGGTTAGGTCGGTTCATGAGAATAGACATGAAGATAATTTTCGATCGCTGCTTAGTGTAGATACGCTTCAATCAATAACGTAAATGTACCGAATACCGACCCTGTACATAATTCCGATTTTAAAGGATTTTAACAGAAATTTATATTTTATACGGCATCTATATTTTACCTATGACAACATAAGATAGCCAGTTAATCTTGTCATCTATTTCATCTCGTAACTATCATAATATGCAAACCAATGATGCCTTTAGTATTAGCTAAAACAGTAACGTGTAATGGTACTTGCGTGTCAGAGCCTGGCAAATTAACTAAATATAAATAAAATTTGCTAAGACCATCAGTGCAATTATAGATAAGTAAACTTACATATTTATTAAATATTAGCGAGATCAGTGCTTATTGTTAACTATAAATGTGGAATTTTGGCTGGTTTTTCATAAAGTAGCCTTTGAATTACATAATTTTACGCGGTCGCTAATTTCGTACGTTATATTTTCGGTTGCACCAAATTACAACCAGCTGGTCGGAATATCATTTAGAAAGCCCTATAGTATTTTTAGCCTCAAAAATCTATCCGATGCTCTTTATTCTCTATTTTTTGTCAACTTATCTTCTGATATATGTTTTTATCGTTCTGAGCTAATTTCGAACTGAAAAAGTTTAGTTCTTAGCGAATATATATACCAAATGCGACTTATAATATATTTTACTAATTTTGCTTTCTTTTCCGAGAAAATTGTTTTTTAAAATTAGCAACCCGGTTTAATTCTGATAAGACTATACAAATCTTGTGTGTTTTTTTCAATCAGAGAGAACTTATGACATGTATTATTTTATTAGAAACTTAAAAAATTTTAATTGCTGCTGTAAAAAACAAGGGTCGCAATAGGGCACACCTAATTGCGACTAGCCTGGTCGTAATTCTGAACAATTACTTTTATGATTTTTTTACCATTAAGATAACGTTGTTTGTTCGTTTGTAATTATTGGATTTGGCAGAAAATGATAGCTTGAAGCATCTACAAAAGATTGATTTATAGATTTATGCAACCAACATACATGACTGTTATCCACACAGAATAAAAAAGTAAGTTATCAAGCTATTTTCCCTCTGCGAAAAATGGGTTTTCTCGTAATTCACAAAGGCCGCGCAAGTCAATTAAATAAAACATTGAAATGTTACCAACATCAAATAAAGAAAAAACGCGTATCGAAATAACTTCATTACGACACGCAAATGCGTATCGTACTGAGCTTATTATGAACGTGAAATAGAAATAAAATAAGTAACAGGTCTGCTGCAGTTTGCAACACAACAATTTTGATTAAGTAAAAAAGTTTGCTTAGTGTAAAGTCAAGAAGGAAATAGTAAGTTAAAATATTCTTACTCGATTTTTTGATATGTTTAAGTGAAAAACATGTTAATTTACAATCACATAATATAAGCCACAAAAATTGAATAAGTATTGTGATTTGCCTTCCATTGATATCAGTGGTAAGTAACTTCCTTTATTTGCCAACGATACTACTATCTTGTGGCGTAGAAAAATGCAGAAGAGTTAAGGCTAATTGTGCAGAACGATTTGCTGCTTGTCAAACAGTGGTGTGATGCGAACCCGAACCTATTATGTTTTAATGTCAGCAAAACTAGTATTCTCTTCTTTTCTGACTTAACTTTAGCAGATAATTTTGTTAAAAACGTTGATAAATTCTTGGGTGTTCAAATCGACGACAATGTCAAGTTTAAGGACCACATTCTTGCATTGAATGGGAGACTAGCGTCCGGTTCTTACGCAGTGAGAGTTGTCTCAAGAGAATTATTGGGGAAGAGTGTGGGTAGAATGGTTTATTTTTCACTTGTTGAGAGTCACTTGAGGTATGGTATTGCTTTTTGGGGATTTAGTAGTAAGGGCTCTACATTGGTTTTGCAAAAGAGGGCATTAAGATACTTGTGTGGTGTTCATTGTCATACTCACTGTAAACCTTTGTTTGTCAGGGACATTTTTTTAAACAAACATTCATTTTTGGCGTACGGTCGGCAATTACATCAATTTCTCAATCTTCTTAATAGTCTAAAGTCTAAAACATAGAGTACAATTAACCATAGAAAAAGAAACTGACAACTCAATTTATTTCCTAGACCTCACAATAATGAAAAAGCAACAAAATCAATTAACCTACCAAATTTATAGAAAACCAACTACCACAGATATAGTCATACCCGCAGATTCAAAGCACCCCCAACAAACAAAACTAGCTAAATTCAATAGCATGCATGGTACATCGACTAGTTAACATTCCTCTTTCAGACATCCAATACAAACAATAATTAGATATCATAAAAACTATAGCCATAAACAACGGTTACCCAACAAATATCATAGACCAAAGAATAAAGAAAAAACACAAAAACTTCTTTACAAAGAACATCCTTCTCGAATTAAGGACAAATACTGCTCAATAAGATAAACAGGGAACACAAGCCAAAAAATCGCCAAAAAACTTATTAACCTTAATATCATTCCTATACAAGTCAATAAAAACAACTTATACAAACACATATCCAATGCTAAAATAGAAACTAAAAACAAACTTTTACAAAGTGGGGTCTACCAAATAGAATGCGACAACTGCGAGGCTATCTACATTGCACAAACAGGTAGACATTTTGACACCAGGCTTAAATAACACAAAACATCTACTTTAAAAAAACAAAATAAAACAAGGCTAGCTGATCACTGCATAAAAGACAATCACTCGATCTCTAACAACATAAAACCCATATACATACACAATAAAAGCAGAAAACTAAATCTATTAGAAACAATAGCTATCAAAAAAGCCATAAAAAAACAAATGTAATGTTGTTTTGTTAATAATCAAACCGATATACCTTCAGGTGCTTCCCTAATTCTTAATAGCACACTAATTTAGGACTAAATATGTATCTGTACCTTTAAAAATTAAGAAAACCCACAGTTGACCATTCAGTCTTCTAATCCTAATTTTAGTTTTATGACATGTTTATAGTTACCATAATATGATATAAATACCTTTGTAATGTCACAAGAATTTAATATCTTCTCGTACTCCTTTGGAAATGACCTGCAAGGGCCGAAACACGTGCCAGGAAACTGATTAAATTTGTGAAACAATAACAAGTAGTTATTATTTTTTCTTCCTGTGCAATACTATAAATAATAAGGTATAGACATAATATGTTTAGAGGTTGATTGGCGCTCTTCAGTATTTTTTAATCGTCATTTCATTCCAGAAATATCCTTAAGTGGCCGACAACAGGTACATTTACCCTACTTCATTTCAGCAATCTTCATATTTCGTTAACAAGTGGCCATCCATAAATTACGTCACACGAATTTAATGATTCGTTGATCCCCTCCCCTTAAGGTGGACGTATTTTAGGGTTGGCCCCCAAGGCAACAAAACAATATACCGTGCGAGCAAAAATTATTTGCATCAAAAAGGGCCTTGCATCTATGGACGTAATGCTTAGCCGTAGAGCTTAATACCTGTTGGGTGTCAGTAACTACCTGAATTAGCAATCAATCATTTATTCCGTCATCTTTGACAGTCGTTACAAGTAATTTGATTCATCGCTAATTTTTCCAATTTCTTGAACAATTCACATGCACAATGGGCTTTACGGAACAGCACAAAACATTCATGGTTGAAGCGTATTTTCGAAACGGGGTTAGAGTAAATTCTGAGTGGCAATACAATCCGGGTTTGTGTATGGACGATTTTCACGAACATTTTCCTAATGTTGCTTTTATTGTTGAGGATTTTTATCATTGCCTGAAAAGAACCGTGGCTGTGTTTAGGGAAACAGGTTCTGTACAACACAAAAAAGGAGCAGGAAGACCATCTGTAAGAACAGAAGAACTTGTTGCAAACGTTCGTGAAATAATGCAAAATACGCCAACAAATTGTATAAGACGCCTATCCCAAGAAGTGGGAAGATCTTATGGAACATGCAGGACTATTCTTAAAAAGCAGCTAAATTTATTTCCTTATAAAGTATTCCAAGAAATACAAGCCGCAGATTTTGAAAGACGCAGGAATTACTCTTAATGGTTTACCCAAAATTTATTGGAAAGAAATAATTTATTAGACCTGACATCTTTTTCGAATGAAGCTTCCACCTCTCCGGTTATGTGAATTTTCAGAATACACGCATGTGGAGTAGTGAAAATCCCCATTTTTTTGTAGAGTCCACATTGCACCCTCAAAAAATTGGTGTCTGGTTAGCTGTTTCCCGAAGAAGAATTGTTGGTCCCATTTTTGCTGGTCAACACTTTCGAAAATATGAAGAGACGTGTGAATTGATGCTTGGAGCATAGCGGTGGCCAATTTATGTAATTATTTTTCTTTTTCTTTCTGTTTATTCTTACTTTGTTAATTTTGTAAACAACAAAAATAAATTTGTATTTGTCTACTTATTTTATTTTATTAGTTTGGCATATCATGTCATAATATGAATTTGACAAAATTTTAACCTATATTTGTTAGATATATTGTCTTCATATCATTGTGATCTAAACCAAGCCCTACGTTTTTTAATCCATGCCCTCTGATGCAAATAATTTTGTAGTGTAGTATGTAGTTACAAAATAATTTTATTTTTTAACACCTCATCGGTGGTCTCATTTTAATGAGTCAAATTTGCTAGCACAAAAAGGGCGTGTCTTTTATTCACCCTATTAATACCCTCCTTACTTGAACATGCTCATGAACAAACCTGACATAACACATCATTTTTACATTAAGTAAGTAAAATACGGTGCTTTCACATTCACATCAAAATTATATAATGTTGTGTTTCTAATTTTGTATCATAACAAATCTATTACGATACGCATTTGCGTATCGTAATGAAGCTATTTCGATACGCGTTTTTTCTTTATTTGATGTTGGTAACATTTAAATGTTTTATTTCATTGACTTGCGCGGCCTTTGTGATTTACGAGAAAACCCATTTTTCGCAGAGGAAAAATTGCTTGATAACCTACTTTTTTATTCTGTGTGGATAACAGTCATGTATGTTGGTTGCATAAATCAATAAATCAATCTTTTATAGATGCTTCAAGCTATCATTTTCTGCCAAATCCTATCCAAAATTCAATCTACAAACCTTCCAATGTCGATTTTAACTTCAACTTTATTTGGATTTCCATCTTCCCTATACTAAATTGCAATGCCGTGACGTAAAATCACGTCTTTTGAAATTCGAAAAAAAGTAGCAAAATCGCCCGAATTTTCGAACGCTCTATACAGTGTGTCCCCGGATCGACGCAACGATAGGTGAAAAAGGCTGAAATTTTTTGAGTTGAAAATTTATCTTCTGGGGTTCAGCCCTGCTTGGATAGAAACTAATTTCTTCCATAATTATAATTTCGAAAAATCAAGTGTGCTTTGGAAATTTTCAAAAAACTTTTTTTTCCCACCAGTAAAGTGCTTGATTTCTAGGAGATACGAAAAAATCTTATTAAGGAAAGATGTTCAGAAATAATAAATGAGTAAGAATCCAAAATTTTAAAATCCTATGCCTACTTTGATGTTATGCATTATTTTTATTGCACGCGCCTCCTTATTGAAAATATTAAAAAATTTCGTTAAAAAAAGTTGTTCCAAATAATAAATTAAACACGATCGGTTTATAAGATACACCAAAAAATTAAATTGTCTATTAATAATAATAATCAATACAAATTATTATAATAATGCAAAACATCAAAGTAGGCATAGGATTTTAAAATTTTGGATTCTTACTCATTTATTATTTCTGAACATCTTTTCTTAATAACATTTTTTCGTATATCCTAGAAATCAAGCACTTTACTGGTGGGAAAAAAAAGTTTTTTGAAAATTTTCAAAGCACACTTGATTTTTCGAAATTAAAGTTATGGCACAAATTAGTTTCTATCCAAGCAGGGCTGAACCCCAGAAGATAAAGTTTCAACTCAAAAAATTTCAGCCTTTTTCACCTATCGTTGCGTCGATCCGGGGACACACTGTATATATGTACCGAATGTACAAGGATCACACAACGTATTCCGTCCAATTTCAAATCTCATATCGCTAAAATAACTTTAGAATCTCGTGGTGAAAATGGGTCAATAAATCAAAAAATGACAGTTCGCAAAATAATTTTTGTTGTCCAGAGGCTACTATGATAAAAAATAGTATTACCACCATAAAATTTAGACAAAATTTGAAGGATTTATTTTCTTTTTAAATATGTGTATTTTATTGAAAAAAACTACAAATTAGAAAAAAATATTATAACGTACGTGTTATATAAAGCAGTTTTAAGCACTTGTCCTGTTACAAAACTCGCCGCAAGCGGCTCGGACGCGTGCTATAAAATGATGCTTTATAAAACGTGTACTATTATTATATTATTATACTATTATCGGTCTGCTTGTAGATATTCGAAGATCTGTCCCAATTAGTACAGTCAGCTTTAGATGGATATGACGTATGCATTTTTGCATATGGGTCAACAGGTTCTGGAAAAACCTATACCATGCAAGGGAAAGACGTGCCAGAACGCAAAGGGGTGATACCCAGAGCGATCGACTTTATTTTTCATAATATCGCTAAGTTGGAAAGAACCGGCTGGCAGTACAAAGTCCAAGTAAGTATAATAGAATTTAAATGCGCATTTCGTCCGTTTAATGTATGAAAACATTTTTTTTTAGTTTTTAATTTTTAACCAATTTTATTTTATTGTCAACTGACCCGAGAACCACCCCGCGTACCTACTCTAGCCTATTTTTTTCCTAAATTTCGTTGTTTTTTTTTAAATTTTTTTCATGATATCACTATATTCTTGCTTACTCCTATACTCTGTTTCTTATAGCCTGACAGCACAGCTGATGGTCATGAGTCGTAAAACCTCAATAAACCATAAGCGTAACAATAACATGATCTTAAGTAATTAAATTATCTATTATTGCATATAGGTATACACGTAGGTGGCTTATGTCAAAGAATATTTCCAACTTCAAGTGAGGTAGTTTAGTTTTATTTTTAACGTGTTATCGAAAGCTTGTGTGTATATTACAAAAATTTTACAAAAATGGCGAATAATTATTCCCCAGTGTTTTGTAAAGATGTGCTTGACCTAAAAGCAAAGACATTAGTTTTTAAATGTACACGATGCACTTGTACACCAAACATCACCATCTAGTACTGTGAGAAATCTAGTATCCGCATGTGCTAATATGACGGGAGTTAGTGAATCAACAATCTATAAGCTTCTTAGGGAAAGAAAATCTGGAACTGTAGCCCCTCCTAAACAGTCGCCAGGAAGGACACCTATACAAATTGATGAGGATGTGAAACGTATCATAAGAAGAAAAGTGCATAATTTTTATTTAAATAGGGAGATCCCAACATTTTTTATTTAGAAGAAACCTGGGTTAACGAAGTACATTCAGTTCAAAAGATATGGCAAGATAAAAATATTCAACCGCCACTGTCCGAAGATTTATTCTAAATCATCGGCTTGCCCTATTGATACAATTTTACGACCCTATTAATTGTGAAAGGTAAAATTAGGGGTGTGCCAATCTATAGTATGTAAACTACCTGTATTGTTACTGAAAAGATAAGTATACTTTCAGCAAAAAATAATATGTTCACCGGTAAGCTAAAATTTGTGTTTTGCATTTTTAATGAGGGTTCTTAGGTGTCAGGCAGTAGAAACTATAATTCAAATGAAACATTATATATACAGTGTGTCCACGGATAGACCTAACTATACTTGTTAAAAACATTATTTTCAATTTTTCGAAAAAAAGTCATTCCTCATCATTTCTTCTGCTTGTTATAAAAATACAATTCGCGTTGAGAAAATTCGATTTTATTGTACAGGGTGTGTAAAAAATGTTAAAATGTAGATTTGAAAAATTAAAAATTTTTGATCTAACTTTTTTGAATGATCAGAATAAAAGAGAATTCGAAAAGCCGAATAAAGTTTTTAGATATGATCTGTGGTAACTACGATATTTTATATTAAAACTTTAGGAAACTGTAGGAAAATATCAATAATTTATTTAATTTTGTACACTAAGATAAATAACAAACAGTAACATTCTTGAAACCCTCCAACATCGACACATTTCTCCATCCTTTCTCGAAATTCTTGACAAACATGAGTTATATCTGGTATCACCGTAGCAATGGCGTCAGTAATTCTAAATCAGGTAAATGCGCTGCTCTAAAGTAAGCATCTTTTTGGAGAAATTAAAATGCGTATTCACTTCACTGTTGACAAAAGTTGACAAATAATATAGAACTGTTACTTTAGCACTATTTGAACACAGCACTCTTAATATTATTATTCACAAAGTGAGATAGCAGTCCAGTTTTAAAAATAATACACAGTTAATTAAATTAGGTTGGGACATGAATTAAAAAACCTTAATATAAAATATCGTAGTTACCACAGGTCCTATCTAAAAAATTTATTCGGCTTTTCGAATTCTCTTTCCAATCTCTTTTATTCTGATCATTCAAAAAAGTTGGATCAAAAATTTTTTATTTTGAAAATCTACATTTTAACATTTTTTACACACCCTGTACAATAAAATCAAATTTTCTCAACGCGAATTGAATTTTTATAACAAGTAGAAGAAATGATAAAGAATGACTTTTTTTCGAAAAATTGAAAATAATGTTTTTTACAAGTATAGTTAGGTCCATCCGTGGACACACTGTATACAGGGTGGCCCTTTAGTGTGGCAAAGTACAATAGCTCCGTTACTATTTCAAATACATTAAAAATATTAATACAAAAGTTGAAGGGCAGTAAGTGACTTATAACGTAAAATTATTTTTAACTTTATAGGGTGGCTCAAAAAAGCGGAACAATAAAAAATGTACTTTTTTCAAATGGAACACCCTGTATATTTTTTCATTTTTAAATTCCATATTAAATTATAATTATTTTTTATTAAATACATTAATAGTCTATACTTTATAGTTTCCGAGATATTTGCTCTTGAAAAGTGACATTTTTGAACTTTGACAGCTTCTAGCTTTCTAACAGTACGTCTTAGAGCAAAACGGCTTACATGTCCCTATCTTTAATTTTTATTATCTTCCCAAAAAAATCAACTTCCGGTTAAACCGGATGTTACTCGAAAGCAGGAAATATAGTTGTTCCGGTTTAACTGGAAGTTGATTTTTTTGGGAAGATAATAAAAATTGAAGATAGGGACATGAAAGCCGTTTTGCTCTAAGACGTACTGTTAGAAAGTTAGAAGCTGTCAAAGTTCAAAAATGTCACTTTTCAACAGTCAATATCTCGGAAACTATAAAGTATAGACTAATAATGTATTTCATAAAAAATAATTATAATTCTATGTAGAATTTAAAAATGAAAAAATATACAGGGTGTTCCATTTGAAAAAAGTACATTTTTTTTGTTCCGCTTTTTCGAGCCACCCTATAAAGTTAAAAATAATTTTACGTTATAAGTCACTTACTGCCCTTCAACTTTTGTATTAATATTTTTAATGTATTTGAAATAGTAACGGAGCTATTGTACTTTGCCACACTAAAGGGCCACCCTGTATACGGCGTACAACCGACTCTCCTTTTCATATAGACTATAATTCCTTACAGGTACTCTATCGCTTAATCAGGTGTGAATTATAGCATGCAGGCTTTCTGCTCTACAGTGCATCTGGTCTTATTTTATTTATCAAATCTAGCAAATGTTGATCACTATATATTTGACAATTTGTTCACAACAAATAAAATTTACCTACCTGCAACCTGACATTTTATGTTATATATCCAGGAGATTAAAGCAAATGCAGTATTTTTTGTCCGCAATGGTACAGTTTCGTTTAATCAGCTTGTATTCAACTCGGTCCAGAATCCCATGTAGGTGACCTGACTTGACGCAGTCAAGCGGTTGTAAAAGACAACCTATATCATGGTATCCATTTGACAATTTTCACTTTTAGGTTAGTTCTATCGAGATTTACAATGAGAGCAGGGGCGTCAATTGGGGGGGGGCAGGGGGGGGGCATTTGCCCCCCCCTGATTATTCACACACAAAATTCAAAATTTGGCTTTTACAAATAAAAACATCTTTTAACTTAAATATACCTACTACGGTTTACCGCATCGCATATAGTTTGTACACTTTGTTGCAGAGAAAATGCGTAGGTACATGGAAAAGTAAAATACATGTCTTGTATGGCACCATTTAAATATATCGTGGGATTCAATATCTGTAAGCAATTTTTGTGCAACTAAGTGTACTTCTACAAACTAGTTGACGAACTTGCTATAGTAAGCAATGATCTGCTAGCTAGCAGATCATTGATAATAAAGGCATCGCCGTTACCCACTAAACCATTAATTTAGTGAAAGGAGAGAAATAAGACACTTTAAGTCTTCTTTCACTGGTTTATTAAAATAAAGTTTTAATGAAAGGTAAATTCTCTACATGTTTCGAATATATATACATTCATCATCAGGAGAATAGAATAAGGAAAATAAGAAATACAATAGGTGCGAACAGTCCAAACGGAGCTACAAGATGATGAAAAGGTAGAGTTAGGTATTTGGAGAAACTGCAAACATAATGATAGTCCTAACGAGAGGCCATTCGTAAAATATAAGCAGAAACCAAGTCAGAAAGTTATCACAACAGTAAGTTATGTATCAATGTAGGAGTATTTGTAATCAAAAGAGAAAGAAGCTGATTGTTGTGAAGAAGGAACAGAAAGAATTAAGTAAAATGAAGGGTCGATTCAATTGACTAATTAAAGGGACTAATAAAGAAATAATTTTGTGTGAGGTCACATATTGGTGAAACAACACCGTTAAGTGTGAGGAGAGAAAATTATATATAAAATTTGAAAATTGTAGATGTTATAAAAAATGTATGTCATGTAGACATTCTTTGTTTAAGAGTAGAAGTAAAATCTTGGCTCTCGACATTTCTTAATTAGAAATTAAAGTTTAAAAAGTTTTAAATGTGAACTGGAGCTGACAGTTCTAAAAAGATAGGGTAAAAAAAAATAAAAAAAAATTATTAAGTACATATATCATTAATTTAGTGTTTAGGTCTGAGCTTCTTTGTTTTTTTAATGTATATTTTACAAAAGAATTTTTTTTTCTTTTAATTTGGCATCACTAAAGTGTTTTTTTTTCGACCATAAAGTTTTTTTTTTGAAATTAGGTATGCCCCCCCCAAGAGAAATGTGAAATGACGCCCCTGAATGAGAGCCCACGAGACTTGCTAAATATTAACCAGTCTCAAAAATTAGAAATGTATGTCAACACAGGAACTGTCACCCATTTAACCATCCAATCGATTGGTTCGGCCGATGAAATGAAGGACGCCATGAAACTGGCCCACAAAAACCGGGCAACTGCTTCCACGAATTTTAATCAGCATAGTAGCAGATCACATGCGATCACTAAATTTTATTTGGAAGGTATGTACCTACTACCAATTGTTATAATTGTATTGGTAAATATCTACCCACCATTTGAGCTAATATACAGGGTGATACGATACGCCTACATGTCTTGTTGCTGTGGCGTGGCTGTGAGAATAGGGCCTCATACTACTATATTGTCACGTGTCAGTTTTAAACTCAGATAATGTGTCTGAGTGGCAGCGTTGCCACATTTTTTTTTGCCAAGTCGGGATTTTGGAACTTTTTTAGTGAAAAAAGCGGGATTCTTTCGTCAAAAGCGGGACATAGTAAAAAAACGTATATAATCAGAAGTTTTTAAATATTTATGTTTTTATTTCAGTTCAAATTACGTTTACGTGACAATAAATAGCAAAAATAGCCATTGAAAATGTAGTTTAATAAAAATATGATATTTTAAATCAGATTTACCCCATCTAGACCAGTGAAAAAAACGTAAGATTCCATGTTACATTGATAAAAAAAAAGTATAAATTTTAATAAATAGCTCAAAATTGTACATATTGATCTAAAAAAAAATTCTGATTCGAGTTTTTGTCATTTCTTTGCATTTTTTTGAGAACATTTGCCATAGTAATGTATATTTTTTTACACCATCAAAAAGTAGAGATTTCAACGAACAAAAAGCCCATCGACTTTTCTAAAAAAAGCAGATATTTTGACGTGAGAATCTTCGATTGAAAATTAGGGTGTTTTTTCGATATTAAGTCAAATAAAGGTTAAAAAATAAATATTTTAAATCAAAAAAATTACAGTGTGTTTAGGACATAAAAAGGTAAGTTTTCACCAAATTTCGTGGGTAAAAAAAAATTTTTGTAAAAGATAAAAAAATAAACCAAAAACTTGGTTATTTGAATTTTTCAGATAAATTTTAAGGTTATGTGAAAAAAGTGTATATACAAAAGTTGTAGATCTTTTTATTACCTACAACTTTGCGATTTAACGTTTTTCCACAGGACTTGTAGTTTTACCGGAAATCGAGATAAATCGTTTTCTACCCTTAAAACCCCCCCCCTTCCCGACCTCGGATCGCCCGTAATTTATTTTTTCTTTCATTTTTGTTCTATTCTCTTCCTTTTGCAATGGGTTTCATCCTACTATTATTTTTTTGGTTTCAAAAATTATCGACCCTGGTCTAATCGTTAAATAGTTGAGTCGTATTCTGAAAAAACAGAAATAAAAATCAAAAAAGTTTTATTTATTAGAAAAATATGGCGTTTCAAGATAGTCTAAGGAGTGAGTGTTACAAATTGCGACTTACAATAAGAGACTAATTATATATTTATAATAATTAAGTACTTATTCGTGATATTTCTGTGAAGATTTAACTTCTTTTAAAGTTTCGGTCGAGTTATCCCCGAAAAGCGGGACTGAGCCTGTCCCGCGCGGGACATTTAATTTTGATTGAAAAAGCGGGACGTCTGGCAACGCTGCTGAGTGGGTCAGCTATATATAAGCTACTACGGTAAAGAGAGAGAAGTATACACAGGCGACAATGTGTCTTTAAAGAAAAGAAAGAATGCCAGCTGCTTTAACGTTATCAGTCTTAATAAAGTGCGCATATAATTCGCAAGAACGGTCGCGGTCTACAACAGCGATTGCGGTTATCTTAACGGTATCGGTCAGAGGATAAGTAAATCAGACTTACCATTCTGTAGAACACAGTCAGCCCATCCTATCGTTATACGGTGTGTGCAGTAAACTATTGCCGGTGCGGGCAATTAACGTTAACGGTATCGGTAAAAAGTTCCAGACAAACTAACACGCCTCAACTTCGCAGTTGGTCGGTTGGCTTCGTGGGCTCAGTAGCGGCTGACCAGCTCCTCGATGGTGGTCTGTTCTTTCGTTTATTCGAGAACACGCAGCTCTCACGAAAATACGGAGCGTTTCTGAAATCACGAGAAATAAGAAAGTTAATGACGGACACGCATATTCTACCGTTAAAAATATTACAAATTCTGTAAAAATATTAAAAACTCCATAAAAATGTAATAACTTCGTAACACGATAAAACATATGTTTGTTTTATTTTTAGGAACCATGAAAGAAAAAAATATTCAATATAAAGGGTCAGTTAGCCTAGTGGATTTGGCGGGCTCGGAAACCGCCGATCCATCGGGTGGCAAAGAACGCGTTGCAGAAACCAAATGTATTATAGATGCGCTAAGTAGTACAAAAAAAGGCCGTGTACCTTACAGGTGAGTCATCATCATATCATTAAATTTAACTTTACTTTATTACATTACAACAAAACAATATTATAAGACGGAATATAATAAAACGTGTTTAAACTAATAAAAAATAAAACTTCTAGTAATATTTGACATTGTCATAATTATTACTGGTGGTTTTGTTTAAGTAGGTATGTATAAGGCGTATTGAATTTTTTTGTTGCTACCACGGTTCATGGAGATCTATTCTTTCATCTTTCTAGTTTATCCGATATGAGACACATTTTTAAGGTTCAGTCCTTTAGTCTTGAAAATGATGATGAAATGAAATTACTCCAGTTTTATTTCATTTAACTAAATTATCTCTAAAAACAGTTACCTATTTTTCCATAAAAAATTAAAATTGCTAAAGTAACGCCAGTATTAAAAACTGATAAAAGATATAAATGCAGCAATTATCGCCCAATATCTGTTTTACCAATCTTTTCAAAAATATTTAGAAAAAATAATAAATAATAAATTATGCGACTTTCTAAAAAGTCAAAATTTACTTTTTGCTAACCGGTATAGTCGGCTTCCACTTAACTAGTCGCACGTGACCTCCTGAATCAAATCAGTTGAATCAGAGGTTTAAAAATGTCTCAAAATATAAAAACCAATATGGCGGCATATGGAGAGCTGATTTTCCATAAAATTTAATGTTAATAGGTTAACAATTAATTTGAAACTATCAGTCATAATAAAAATGACATAATAACAGTGACAGGTCTCGTTCCAAAATTAATTTCCCAGGGGTGCGTTCGTGTTGTTGCACACGGTTGACAAAATAGTTTAATATTTTAAAAATTTAATAACTAAATTGATGGAAAATTAGATAAACAATATACCTACAGTAAAACCTCTGACTAGCGACCACCCTTGGGAATCAAATGTTGGTCCGTAAATAGGGGTGATTGTTTAATAAATAAAAATTAAAACATCAGAATTTGTCTGAATTTTACATACATGTATATAATTTTGAATATTTTTGTGTACATTTATTTTAACTAAATTGATGTATATATATTATTGCGAATAGGTACAAATAACTTATTGGTGCCAATACATACAATATCTATGGTTAGACTTTTATAGACAAGTCACAAGGTGATTTAGACTTACTTCCATTCGAAAATATCCAAGTTTCATCTAAAAAAACTGCTTTTCTAAACTTTGATTCATAATTTTCAACAAATTTTTTCAGAAACTTTACTCGTTCGCTTGCAATTCTTGGTAGTTCGCACAAATATCTTCTGTTGCAGTCGTTTCTATAATCAAATCCTAAGCTTTTAATGAGCGCTGACAATGACCTGAGACCTATTTCCAAAACACCTAGTTCCTTCAAAGCATCCTTCAGGGCTGAAAGCGTTATATCGACTAGTGAATCTTGTGATGCATATATGTCGTATATAACATTCCTTACATCCATTTTTTACCTTCCTGTAAAGTTTCTTATTGTTATATGTCATGTATTTTTTATCTCATTGGCCATTTACTGGATCTACTGCACTTGAGACCCTCAGAATTTTACAATTTTTAAAGGTGCAATGGAAATATCTATTTCTATAGAATTCAATTCTCTCACTCTGTTCAATATTTGATGACAAATAAAGCTGTTTTTTCTTTTCTTTCAGGGGAATGTGAATGCAGGGGCACATGCCACGGCAGAAAATGCCCGTGCAAATATGCGGAAATGCTTTGCACGGGCATTTGTAAATGCCACGGCTGTATAAACAAAGTAAGTATCCACTTACTTGTTATATGTCATGTATTTTTCATCTCATTGGCCATTTACTGGGTGTACTGCACTTGAGACCCTCAGAATTTTACAATTTGTGAAGGTGCAATGGAAATATCTATTTCTATAGAATTCAATTCTCTCACTCTGTTCAATATTTGATGACAAATAAAGCAGTATTTTCTTTTCTTTCAGGGGAATGTAAATGCAGGGGCTCGTGCCAGAGCGTCAGATGCCCCTGCAGGCGGAGAAGCTCTGTACGGTATCTTGCAAATGCCGCAATTGTATACAAAAAGTAAGTATCCACTTACTTGTTATATGTCATGTATTTTTCATCTCATTGGCCATTTACTGGGTCTACTGCACTTGAGACCCTCAGAATTTTACAATTTTTGAAGGTGCAATGGAAATATCTATTTCTATAGAATTCAATTCTCTCACTCTGTTCAATATTTGATGACAAATAAAGCTGTATTTTCTTTTCTTTTAGGGGAATGCAGGGGCACATGCCACGGCAGAAAATGCCCGTGCAATATTTGATGACAAATAAAGCTGTATTTTCTTTTCTTGCAGGGGCACATGCCACGGCAGAAAATGCCCGTGCAAATATGCGGAAATGCTTTGCACGGGCATTTGTAAATGCCACGGCTGTATAAACAAAGTAAGTATCCACTTACTTGTTATAATATGTCATGTAGTGTTCATCTCATTGGCCATTTACTGGGTCTACTGCACTTGAGACCCTCAGAATTTTACAATTTTTGAAGGTGCAATGGAAATATATATTTCTATAGAATTCAATTCTCTCACTCTGTTCAATATTTGATGACAAATAAAGCTGTATTTTCTTTTCTTTCAGGGGAATGCAGGGGCACATGCCACGGCAGAAAATGCCCGTGCAAATATGCGGAAATGCTTTGCACGGGCATTTGTAAATGCCACGGCTGTATAAACAAAGTAAGTATCCACTTACTTGTTATAATATGTCATGTAGTTTTCATCTCATTGGCCATTTACTGGGTGTACTGCACTTGAGACCCTCAGAATTTTACAATTTGTGAAGGTGCAATGGAAATATCTATTTCTATAGAATTCAATTCTCTCACTCTGTTCAATATTTGATGACAAATAAAGCTGTATTTTCTTTTCTTTCAGGGGAATGCAGGGGCACATGCCACGGCAGAAAATGCCCGTGCAAATATGCGGAAATGCTTTGCACGGGCATTTGTAAATGCCACGGCTGTATAAACAAAGTAAGTATCCACTTACTTGTTATAATATGTCATGTAGTTTTCATCTCATTGGCCATTTACTGGGTCTACTGCACTTGAGACCCTCAGAATTTTACAATTTTTGAAGGTGCAATGGAAATATCTATTTCTATAGAATTCAATTCTCTCACTCTGTTCAATATTTGATGACAAATAAAGCTGTATTTTCTTTTCTTTTAGGGGAATGCAGGGGCACATGCCACGGCAGAAAATGCCCGTGCAATATTTGATGACAAATAAAGCTGTATTTTCTTTTCTTGCAGGGGCACATGCCACGGCAGAAAATGCCCGTGCAAATATGCGGAAATGCTTTGCACGGGCATTTGTAAATGCCACGGCTGTATAAACAAAGTAAGTATCCACTTACTTGTTATATGTCATGTATTTTTCATCTCATTGGCCATTTACTGGGTCTACTGCACTTGAGACCCTCAGAATTTTACAATTTTTGAAGGTGCAATGGAAATATCTATTTCTATAGAATTCAATTCTCTCACTCTGTTCAATATTTGATGACAAATAAAGCTGTATTTTCTTTTCTTTCAGGGGAATGCAGGGGCACATGCCACGGCAGACGATACAATAATTGAAATTGGAAAAAACAAATTCACGTTGGACCGAGTATTCGGTCAAACAAGTACACAGGAAGAGGTATGTAGCGTATTTTAAAAATAATTTATTGACGCGTTTTTTTTTAAGATTGGTAGGACATACGCTTGTTTACATATAGGGTGAAAGTACCTGTTGTCGGACATTTTATGACAAAATATCCAATAATTAGTAGATTATTGAATTAAACCTCATTTTAAAGTACCTAATACCTATTTTTGGACACTATTTCCCCACCATTTTATTTAATAACGGGCCTGCACCAAATTACGAAACATAAGTAACAGGTCTGCTGCAGTTTGCAACACAACCATTTTGATTAAGTAAAAAAAGTTTGCTTAGTGTAAAGCCAAGAAGCAAATAGTAAGTAAAAATATTCGTATTCGATTTTTTGATATTTTTAAGTGAAAAACATGTTAATTTACAATCACATAATATAAGCCACAAAAATTTAATAAATATTGTGATTTTCCTTCCATTGATATCAGTGGTATCTTTACTTTATTTGCCAACGATACTACTATCTTGTGGCGTGAAAAAAATGCAGAAGAGTTAAGGCTAATTGTGCAGAACGATTTACTGCTTGTCAAACAATGGTGTGATGCGAACCCGAACCTATTATGTTTTAATATCAGCAAAACTAGTATTATCTTCTTTAAGTTTTCGTTTTCTGACTTAACTTTAGCAGATAATTTTGTTAAAAACTCTTCTTGGGTGTTCAAATCGACGACAATGTCAAGTTTAAGGACCACATTCTTGCATTGAATGGGAGCGTCCGGTTCTTACGCAGCGAAAGTTGTCTTAAGAGAATTGGGGAAGAGTGTGGGTGGAATGGTTTATTTTTCACATGTTAAGAGTAACTTAAGTTATGGTATTGCTTTTTGGGGATTTAGTAGTAAGGGCTCTACATTGGTTTTGCAAAAGGGGGCATTCAGATACTTGTGTGGTGTTCATTGTCATACTCATTGTAAACCTTTGTTTGTCAGGGAAAAAATTTCAACTTTGATTGGAATTTTTATCTTGGAAGCCTTATCCATAAAAAATATTCTGTTAACAGCTCCTATAACATGCATACTGTTCAGGGTTGGCAAATATCATGATATTTATATACATATCCAAATATCCGATATACCGGGTGGCCCACTCTCAACGCAGGATTCCATAGCATCTAAACTGTTCAACTTTTTAATATTTTTTTAAAATAGAGTTATAGGGAGGCATTGGGTCTACAATTTAAAATTATTTCAAATTATACAGGGTATCTCAAATAGTCAGGGTCAGGGCACAAAAATATCATGATATTTATATAAATATCAAAATATCCTATATATAATGATATATCTCTGATATATATCCAAAATGTGATATTTATTGATATTTATTTTTTTTTTAATTAAGAAACTATTTTGATATGGATTATCGGGTTAGTGACTTAAAATATACATATATATGCTTTATGACATATTTTTTTATAACATTATTATGATGTAAAGTATGAGAAGAACATATTTTTAAAAAACTATTAATAACTGAAAACATAAACTTTAATTTTTAAAACTAAATTGTTATAAGAAAGAACTTACATAAAAATTGCCACTTTTTTGTCATTTAAACATATCTATATTATATAATTAAACAGCACAAAATAATTTAAGATTTTTTAATGGAATATTTAAATTTTCTCTTAAAAATGGAGCAAAGTAACCCCAGTTTACGGCGTTCTGTTGCCATTTTTATTAGCAAATTATTTAAGGACATTTTGATATATATCTTGATATATAGTGTGTCCCGCTTTTCATGAATACACCCTGATATCTCAGTTATTAATAATGCGATTTCTTCAAATTTTGGTGGTGATTGTATGTTAGAAAAATGAAGTATTTGGCATAGTGAACACTTTTATGCATCATAGGCGTGCGGTCTTGGGGGGTAAAAAAGGGTTGATTTTTTGAGAAAAGTATATTAGGGCTTATTTTAAATAATTTTTTCTATCAGATTTAGAATCAGCATCCCAAAAAACCCCTTGATTAATATTTTAAAAATCTCAAGAGCTGATTTTATTTAGCAGTAATTTTTTTTTTAATTTGGCACTTTTTTTTTAATAGGTTGTTTATTTCTAACTTTTTGGTTTTAATGTCCTGATCCTATTACGTTTCAAACGCCTCCATATCATTTCGTTGAATTCAGTATCCTCGCAACTACTATGATTAAGTTTTTTTTAAAAATTTTACTGCTAAATAAAATCAGCTCTTGAGATTTTGAAAATATTAATTAAGGGGTTTTTAGGATGCTCATTCTAAATCTGATAGAAAAAATTATTTAAAATAAATCCTAATATACTTTTCTCAAAAAATCAACCCTTTTTTACCCCCAAAGACCGCACGCCTATGATGCATAAAAGTGTTCACTGTGCCAAATACTTAATTTTTCTAACATACAATGACCACCAAAATTTGAAGAAAATCGCATTATTAATAACTGAGATATCAGTGTGTATTCATGAAAAGCGGGACACACTGTATATCGGATCATAAATATCGTGATATATAGCCTGATATATATCGACTGATATATATCCTCGCGCCCTGGTCAGGGTATATCAAGCATACTTTTTTTTAAATGAAACACCCTATATATTATGATATTTTTGGATTTGATGATCAATTCTAAGAATATTCTGTATAACATACAGGGTGATTCATTAAGGGTGGCGACCGGCCATATCTCGGAAACTACTAGGCATAGAAACTTGGAGAAAAAAAAATTATGATTAAAGCGGTCATGAGAAAATTCTGGAAATTACGTTTAAGTTCCTCATTTCGCCGCAAGGGGGCACAATTAAATTTTTTTTTTAATTCTAAATTTCTCCGAAATTTCCCATATTAAGGTATAACTCTGATTACATCATCGAAAAGCTTAGACAATTCTGCATCATTTTGGTTTAAGGCTCATTGGCGTACCGGCCTTGATAAGAGTGGGGGAAGCAATTAAATGTGTAAACATTAAAATCGCTGTAACTTGTAAACGACTTATCCGATTTTACTAAATTAAAGCTTGTTTGAAAGGGAAAGGTAAGTATCTTCAATCGCCGTATCCAATAGTACACTATAGTGTGTAATAAAATTGCTAGAGGGCGCAATTTGTAATAATAACAGTTTTTTCGATTTTATCCCGGAAATTCAAATCATACGGTATAACTATGACATCATAATCGAAAAGTAGATGAAATTTGCAAGAAAAGATGTGAAGACCGCAGTTCGATATCTTTGTTCGTTTCAGAGTTATTGCCAAAACAATAATTTTTAATAGAAATTGCGCCCTCTAGCAATTTTATTAGAAATTATCTTGTACTATTGGATACGACAATTGTAGATACTTACCTTTCTCTTCCAAACAAGCTTAAATTTAGTAAAATCGGTTAAGTCGTTTAGAAGTTACAGCGATTTTAATGTTTACAGTTTCACTTGATAAGAGTGGGAGAAGCTATTGAAAGTGTAAACATTAAAATCGCTGTAACTTCTAAACGACTTATCCGATTTTACTAAATTTAAGCTTGTTTGGAAGAACCTTCAATTGTCGTATCTAATGGTACAAGATAGTTTCTAATAAAATTGCTAGAGGGCGCAATTTGTATTAAAAATTAATGTATTGGCAATAACTCTGAAACGAACAAAGATATCGAGCTGCGGTTTTTATATTTTTTCTAGCAAATTTCATCTACTTTTCGATTATGGTATCATAATTATACCGTATGATTTGAATTTTCGGGATAAAATCAAAAAAACTATTATTATTACAAATTGCGCCCTCTAGCAATTTTATTGAGAACTATTATGGACAACTAAATACGATTGGTGAAAGTGCATACATTTTTCTTCCCAACAGTCTTTAGTTTGCTAAAATCGGATAAGTCGTTTAGAAGTTCCAGCGATTTAAATGTTTACACTTTCAACAGCTTCCCCCACTCTTATTAAAGTCGGTACGTCAATGAGCATAAGACCAAAATGATGCATAATTGTCCAAGCTTTAAAATGGTGTTATCAAACATATACGTTAATGTGGAATTTTCGGAGTTATGTAAAATTTTAAAATTTACTTTTCAATTACGCCCTCTTGCGGCAAAATGCGGAACTTAAAAGTAATTTCCAGAATTTTCTCATGACCGCTTTAATCATAATTTTTTTTCTTCAAGTTTCTATGCCTAGTAGTTTCCGAGATATGGCCGGTCGCCACCCTTAATGAATCACCCTGTATAATATATTTAAATTTAACAGTTTTTAAGTTATTAACGATTTTTCAAAAATTTCGTGTTTGCAGCACGTACAGAATATATGCACCTGTCGGTAGTACAGACTGACAGAAATAAATGAAATTTGGGTTATGGAATATGATTGTTCAGTAGCGTCTAAAGCATATTTTAAAAAACAAAAATATTTACCGACGTCTTTTTAAATGCCTTTCTAAATGTAACAATTTTAAAAACGTAAAAATTCTTAAAAGTCTGTTATTTTAAATACATACCCTATTATTTTTTATGCCTAATCGAAAGACATTTTTAATACAATTCTAATTATATTAGGGTTCCCTATACCTACCTTTTATAGTTTTCTCTGAAATAGCTATTTCTTCCTGTACCATATAAACTCGGTGTTTATTTTCTCATAGAGTGCCTTGAATACCGCACCGTGTCCGTACGACGCTCTTTTTCTAGAGTGCCGTGGACACCTAACTATTCATTTTATTAATCTTAAGTCATTTGAAGCGACATTTTTCAGTATTTGTAAATTAAAAAAATATTTCTGTTGTTTTAAGTTTAAGCAATATCATTAATTTTTCCCTTCGATCGATATACGGTGTGTCAGTAAACTACTTGCGAAGACTGGTGCTGGCCATTAGCGTTAACGGTATCGGTGAAAAGTTCCAGACAAACTAGCACGCCTGAGCTTCGCAGTTGGTCGGTTGGCTTCGTAGGTTCCTCGATGGTGGTCTGATCTTTCGTTTATTCGAGAACACGCAGTTATCACGAAAATACGGAGAGTTTCTCAAATCATGAGAAATAAGAAAGTTAATGGCGGACACGCATATTCTACTGTTAAAAATATTACAAATTCTGTAAAAATATTAAAAACCCCAATATATTATGTTTGTTTTATTTTTAGAAACCATGAACGACCAAAATTTAGTTTATAAAGGATCACTAAATCTCGTTGACCTGGCTGGCTCAGAAGGCGCAAAACAATCGATTAGCGAAGAACGACTAAACGAGACGAAAAATATTAACAAAAGTCTAGCGACCCTGGGAGATGTTATATCGGCGCTGAACAGCAAAACGAAGCATGTACCTTACAGGTGAGTTATTCATCATATCATTAAATTTAACTTTACTTTACATTATAACAAAACAATAATATAAGACTGAATACTGTAAAATATGTTGAAACTAATGAAAAATAAAACTTCTAGTACCGTGCGAGCCAAAATTATTTGCATCAAAGAGGGATTGGATTAAAAAACGTAGAACTTGGTTTAAATCACAATGATGTGGGGACGATATATCTAACCAAATCTAGGTTAAAATTTTGTCAAATTCATATTATGACTTGATATGCCAAACTAATGGGTAATATTCGTAAAATAAGTAGACAAATACAAATTTATTTTTGTTGTTTACAAAATTAACAAAGTAAAAATAAGTATACAGAAAGAAAAAGAAAAATAAGCAAGCATAAATTCACACGTCTTTCCATATTCTTCGGAAACAGCTAACCAGACACCAATTGTTTGAGGGTGCAATGTGAACTCTACAAAAAAAATGGAGATTTTCACTACTCCACATGCGTGTATTCTAAGAATTCACATAACCCGAGAGGTGAAACCAGGCTTCATCCAAAAAAAATGTCAGGTCTAATAAATTTTGGGTAAACCATTGAGAGTAATTCCTGCGTCTTTCAAAATCTGCGGCTTGTATTTCTTGGAATACTTGCACTTTACAAGGAAATAAATTTAGCTGCTTCTTAAGAATACGTCTGCATGTTCCATAAGATCTTCCCACTTCTTGGGACAAGCGTCTTATACAATTTGTTGGCGTATTTTGCATTATTTCACGAACGTTTGCAACAAGTTCTTCTGTTCTTCTAGATTGTTTTCCTGCTCCTTTTTTGGGTTGTTTAGAACCTGTTTCCCTAAACACAGCCACGGTTCTTTTCAGGCAATGATAAAAATCCCCAGCAATAAAAGCAACGTTAGGAAAATGTTCGCGAAAATTTTATTTTCCATGCTTAAACCCGGATTGTATTGCCACTCACCATTTACTCTAACCCCGTTTCGAAAATACGCTTCAACTATGGTGCTGTTCCGTAAAGCCCATTGTGTGAATTGTTCAAGAAATTGGAAAAATTAGCTATGAATCAAATTACTTGTAACGACTGTCAAAGATGACAGAATAACTAATTAATTGTTAATTCAGGTAGTTACTGACACCCAACAGGTATTAAGCTCTACGGCTAAGCATTAGGTCCTTAGATGCAAGTCGTTCTTTAAAGCAAATAATTTTTGCTCGCACGGTAGTAATATTTGACATTGTCATAGTGGTGGTTTTGTTGAGGTATGTATAAGGCGTATTGAATTTTTTTGTTGTTACCACGGTTCATTGAGATCTATTTTATCTTTCATCTTTCTAGTTAATCCGATATGATACACATTTTTAAGGTTCAGTCCCCAGTGTTTAAAGAATGAAATTACTCCAGTTTTTATTTAATTTAACTAAATTATCTCTCAAAACAGGTATTTTTACAGAAAAAAATTTAAATTGCTAAAGTAACTCCAGTATTTAAAACTGATAAAAGATATAAATGCAGCAATTATCGCCCAATATCTGTTTTACCAATATTTTCAAAAATATTAGACAAAATAATAAATAATTCTTAATTATGCGACTTTCTAAAAAGTCAAAATTTACTTTTTGCTAGCCGGTATGGGTTTCGCAGATCTAAGGATACAGAAATAGCAGTAGGAGATATCATAACAAATATTCAAGTTAATGTCGACAGCAGTAAAAAATGCTGTTTCCTATCCTTAGATCTGTGTAAGGCTTTTGACACCGTAAACCATAATAGTTTATTAAGAAAATTATACTGTATTGGGATAAGGGGAAATACACACAAACGAAAAAGGAAATAATAATGTGGATTTTCACAAGGATCAATATTAAATCCGTTATTATTCTTAATTTACATTAATTCCGTTTCCAAATTGAACTTAAAGAGCAATATGGCAATATAAAGCTATTTGCAGATGATACAACAATTATTTATTTGGCTTTTGCAGAAATGTATTTTGATATTAATAATGATTTTAAAATACTTCTTTCTGGGCTTCAATCAAATAAACTTACGTTAAATTTTACAAAATCTTCTTTTATGTTTACGACTAAAAATAAAATAAATTCCATCATTAATCCTTAACATTTAGTAATGAAAATATTCAATATTCAAAAACGACCAAATTTTTAGGATTAGTTTTAGACGAAAATTTAAATTGGAAAGGCCATATCCAGTATATTATCAACACGATATCTCCTTTGGTATCTGTTTTGTACAAAGCTAGATGTTTCATTCCTTTGAAATATTTAAAAAATGTATATTTTTCATTAATATATTCAAAATTACAATACTTGGCTTCTGCATGGGGATCTGCTTGTTTATCAAACTTAAGACCATTACAAAAATTGCAAAATAAGGTTATTAAATGTATACACAAATTACCACATTTAGAACCAACTGTTAATCTATATAGACCGAAAGGGTATTTACACGTTCAAAACATTTAAAAATTAAAAATTGTATTCTAATTCACTGTTATTATTTTAAAAGAAAAGAAATCAAACTTAACACTTCAGGAGAATAAGACATTACATGATCATAACACCAGACATTGTAGAAATGATCAAACTATACCAGTAAAAAGTAATTTCGGAAAAAAATCGCTTTTATATGACGGAATAATAAAATATAACAATCTTCCAGAAAATATCAGAAAAATTTAAAAAATTGGCATCTTTTAAAAAATAATTAAAGAGATATTTACTAAATTAAATTATTTATACTATTTTTTTTTATTGTTATTTTTTTTAATGGTTATTATTTTGTACATTATGTTGTCACTTTCCAGGTAATGAACTGTAAAAGTTAGTTTGGAATAAAGACATTTTGAAAGTTAAAAAAAAAACTATTTAAAAAATCTGTTGTCATTTGTTACAGGGAAAAAATAACTTTCGAAATCTTGACGTGATTGATTTAGTAATTAAGGTGTTATTTAGACAAATATAAATCTAACAGTATTCTTTAATCTGCACTAATAAGCCCTTTTTTAAACGATCAAAAACTGAATAGTGTAAATTTATATAATTTGTTTCAGAAACTCAAAACTGACTTTTCTTCTTCAATCTTGCCTAGGCGGCAACTCAAAAACATTAATGGTTGTAAATATCTCTCCATTTGAGGAGTGTTACCAAGAGACCCTAAGTTCGCTAAGATTTGCCGCTAAAGAGAAACCAAATGGCTGTTAAGTCGCAAGTAACAAAACAATATTTAGCGCCTTAAGATTGTATTGAAGCATATTTTTACTATTAGTATTTTTTATTTTGTATGTGTTTATTGATTTTAATATGTTTTTTTTTTTACAAATTTTGACACTGCGTTTTTTAACCAAATATATTAATTTTATGTATTTTTTTAGTTTTTTTATTTTACGTCGGCCTATTCCGCAACGAGGCCAATCACCGACGCCAGTGAATTTGTCACACACTATCTGGTAATTTTGCCGAATCCCTCTTTGTCGAGGGTAGGGTTCTTTAACGTGCCAACATCCATGACACGGGACCCACAGTTTAACGTCTCTTCCGAAAGACGGCGCAGCTCTTAAACCAAAATCCAAATTTAACATCGACGGTTTTTTTTTGCCGGCACCGGGGAACTAACCCGGGCCTTCGATCTGAGCGGCCGCTGCACTGACCACTAGACCACGACGCCGATGTTAATGTGTGTTGTATAGTCCACTTTTCTGTTGGTAGACTTAGGTACAGGTGAAAAGGTTGCTCGGAAATCCATTCTGTTGAAAAAAAAATCTGGAAGAAAACACTGGTTTTAATTAAAGCGTAATGTTAAAGCTGGAATAAAAGGTCTACGTCCACGTTTTCGTTGGCGCTAGAAGTTAAAGTTAAAACGTTGAATTGTAATATGGTTTGTAAACTTCGCGCTTGCGCCGGTAGCCGTTCGACTCGACAGGTCACGGATAATGAAGGGTAGAACAATGACGTGACGATGGCACAAGACCATATTATACATACAGGGTTAGGAAAAATTACCAGAACGGTCGATTATTTCAAAATATACAGGGGTTATCAAAAAACGTCTTATATAAAAAAATGTAGGGCTGTTAAAAATCTACATATCGGTGATAAATTGAAATATACAGGGTCGCCTACAAAGTTGTGCAGAATGATAGTTATATTTTTTTAAATGGAACACCCTGTATATTTTTACATTTTTAAATTCCACATAAAATTATAATTATTTTTTATTAAATGCACTAATAGTCTATACTTCATAGTTTCCGAGAATTGACTCTCGAAAAGTGACATTTTTGAACTTTGACAGCTTATAACTTTCTAACAGTACGTCTTAGAGCAAAACGGCTTACATGTCCCTATCTTCAATTTTTTATTATCTTCCCAAAAAAATCAATTTCCAGTTAAACCGGAACAACTATATTTCCTGCATTCGAGTTACATCCGGCTATACTTCAATCCCGGGATTTTCGGGTACAAAAATCTTCCGGGATCCCGGGATGGAAATCCTAATTCCAACTGACTAACTGCACTAAACACACCACAAAAAACTCGCGAACAAGTTAATAAAAATAATTCAGATTGGCTCGCGAATTTTCCGTGGTTCAGCAAATTTTTTTGTTTTGGGTTGACGTTAATATAATTTCAAATGGTTGCCAACTTTTTTCTAGGGGAAAAAATTAATTCCCTGATCTTACAGCATCTCCGTGATATGCTATTTTAAATACACAGACATTATGGCGAATAAAAACTCCACTTTTTTTTTATAGGCTTGTTACCTAGTCTACATTTAATTATATTTTTAACGACTATAATAGGGAAGCTTTTTTAGTGACGTTATTTACAAATTTGACACATTGCGTTTTTTAACCAAATATACTCACCGACTTTAAATTCGATCCATCCAAAATTTTGTTCAAGTTTAATGTATGGTAACTTTTTTTTTCGTAGTTCGATTTAAAAGATTTTTTTTCAATTGTAGAGACATGCTTCAGCTTTAATGGGATTTTTCCGTTTTTTAAAAAGCTGCGTACTTGGTGAAATATACAGGGGAATAAAAAGTATGCTTTTTCCCTTTAAGTTTGTAACACCCTGTAAAGTGATTTTGCAATATTAACTCAAATAAAGAAGCAAATTTGCGAAGTTTAATCTTTTCCTAACAGATTGCTCTTTTATTTGGCTCGATATCTTTCTTGGTTCAAGGGATACGAATTTTTTAAGAAAACTACACATTTTATTAAAAGATTTTAATTTTAACATTTTTTGCAAAATATTTTTAAATTAAAAAAATAATATACCTAGCGGTAAAGAACTAAAAAAAAACATCAATAGCGGGTATTACCACCTCGAGCACGAACAACTGCATCCATTCGCCTTAGCATTCCTTGAAGACTTTGATTGATTTGACCCCATATACCATACTACCTATTCTCCTCGAAAAATGACCAGTTTCGTTAAAACGTTCCACTGTTCTCTGAACACTGGATCTTGTACATCCTAAAACTCTAGCAGTATAATACTGCGACTTTCCATCATTTACTAAAGCTAATTCTCTTGCCGCATCATCTTGACCATAATTTTCAACTGACAAAAATTTAAACACAGCAGAATAATAATTTCATAAAAATTGTCAAGATATGATTTACAAAGCCATAGCACCCTTTGTTTTATGTTACAATTTAAAATTAAAATTTTGTAATAAATTGTGTAGGTTTTCTTAAAAAAATCGTATCTCTTGAACTGAAAACGATATCGAGCCAAATAAAAGAGCAATCTGTTAGGAATAGATTAAACTTCGCCAATTTGCTTCTTTATTTGAGTTAATGTTGCAAAATCACTCTACAGGGTGTTACAAACTTAAAGGGAAAAAACATACTTTTTATTCCCTTGTATATTTCACCAAGTACGCAGCTTTTTAAAAAACGGAAAAAATCCCATTAAAGCTGAAGCATGTATCTACAATTGAAAAAAAAATCATTTAAATCGGACTACGAAAAAAAAAGTTACCATACATTAAACTTGAACAAAATTTTGGATGGATCGAATTTAAAGTCGGTGAGTGTATATTAATTTTATGTATTTAATATATTTTAATAAATAATTAGGTATATTGTTAAAAATATTATTGTTGAAATTTTTTTAACCATGAGTTCGGGCTTTGTATGCTTGGCATCAATTATTGTCGATATGGAAAAATACAGATGAAGGAAATGGGTTCTTAAAGAAAATCTGGTGAAAACTGATAGTAACATGTTTTTCTGCTCCACATTTATATTTTCTGTTGTCTTTACAGTCTACTGAATCTATAAAAAGGATATTCCAGTTAACTGAACCTCTCGATCACCAGTCAAGCGCTCTGCTATTTGCGCTACGAAGACCCTGAAAATTTCTTCGACCATACAGTGTGTATCAGCCAAATGGAATAAATTCGATAATAAATACATGGGGGCGGGTCCGAAAAAACGCTCGGACACGTCGATTGGTATTTCTAGCTGAGCATTTTTTTCAATAAAAACTTTTTATACAGGGTGTGTCATGTAGCAGTGGCCAATACCAATTATTTTAAATGCAACACCCTGTATATTATTCAATTTTTGAATTCTTCTAAAAAAAAGGTATATAGTTTTGTTTACTTTTGTTTAAAACTCCTGGTCTTAGCAAATTGTTGTCTGTTTGCATGTCAGTGCTATAGTCGTTTGAATTTCGTTAACTGCATATCAGAAAAATGGTTTATTTAACAAAAATGCACAAAATAAGAATTTTACAGATGATTGGTTATGAAAATGAAACATGGACACAAATGAAAGTTGCTCGCTTATTTCATGAAACATTTCCAAATTTGCCGCCTATAACTCAAGGGACAATTAGTAAAATAAAATCAGTTTCGCCAGCTTGGACATGTAAAGCACATAACAAAAGTAGTGCCAATGCAATAAGATATTAATATGCTTGAGTTTGAGAAAAACCCACATACTTGGCCTGGATCGATGGAATGGCCAGCACGATTCCCTGATCTGACGCCATTATACTTCTTTTATGGGGTAATGTCAAAAATATTGGCTTAGCTGACTTAGGAAGACGAATAACGCTTGCGATTAGATCGGTCACGCCTGAGATAATTAGAAGACTTTTCTATTTAAGATTAGGATGTTGCCAAGAAGTTCGCGGCGAGCATTTTGAACATCTCTTACATTAATGTTTTTTTTTTTATTTTTTACAATATCAAGAAATAAACATGCAGTATTACTTATTAGTTTTTGAGTGTGTTAAAATCTGAAAACACTTAATATTTCCGAATCAGTTGAAGATAGGTATAGAATATTGTACATAAAATATTTTCTAAAGAATCCAAAAGTTGAATTATATTTAAGGTTAGGAACTAAAAATATCAATCGACGTGTCCGAGTGTTTTTTCTCTGATACACACTGTATAACTTATTCAATATTTAATGTGTTTATTAACACTTTTCCCGGTTTGAAATCACTGAGTATTTCAAACTGTATATAGGTACTACAGAGTCTGTTTATTAGCTGTTTTGGAAGGTTTTTCATCCAGAAAACAAGGCAAAATGAGGTTCCCTCAATATGCCGTAACTAACCTTAAAAAAAACACAGAAACTTCAACTCTTTATAATTTATTCAACAAAAATAATAGCCAGGAATGGTAATTTTTATTATTTTTAACAAATTTGTGCACCGATTAAAATATCTACAATATTATGGTTCCTATAATAGCCGTGTGTGATTTTTATATTACAAAAAAATTATTTGCCCAATACAATATATGGTTCAGTCAATTTTGACAGTTCTTCAAATTATTTATTACCTAACTTACTTGAGTTATTGGCACGTTGTCTCTCATTGAACCACCAAAGACCTGTATATATATACTTAATATTTAATAAGACCTCATATTTCGCGAATGTTGTTTCTAAAATGAAAACATTGTCAATTTTGTTGAGAAAACGATGAATATGTAGGTACGCTCCTGACAAAGTGATAAATAAAATTTTAATAATGCTTCTTTTTACTGAATTTTCCACTCTTCCATAAACATATATATTATCGTAGGCTGATATAGTGAAATCCGTCATTTCATGAAAAGCCTAGTCATATCATGCTGCACGCTAAAAGGTATATTTGCAACTGGTTTGTTCGTTGTTACCCACAGCGTTTTTTTCAATTTTTTTAAAATTTAATTTAACTTTTATTTTTATAAAATAATATTAGTTAAAAAAATTGAAAAAAATGCTCTGGGGAACAACGAACAATCCAGTTGCAATATACCTTTTAGCCACGCTTCATGATATGACTAGGCGTTTCATGAAATGACGGATTTCACTATCAGCCTACGACATATAGGTACATTATCTAATGCGGAAAGAGTTAAGTTTTATGGGTGAAAAAGTACGTCTGTACGTACGGCTCGCCAGTCAGATTCCTTAGCGCCCAACAGGGATGGGCACGCGCACAACCTTCTTGTGATTAGGTTTTCCTTTATATAGACATTATATGAATACTCTCCAGAACCGGCTCGGCGCCATTTTTGCTGTTACGCTTTCTTGTATTCTTTGCCCACTAAACAAAAAAACAACCCAATTTCGTTAAATTTATGTTTTTACGTTACATTGTTACGTTGTACAAAAAGGTTTTGATACGGCGCTATTTCGAAACGTACTGGTCGTAATGTCCGCCAACATAACAAAATCGCAGTTGCATTTAGAAATCAACGTGTTTGATTCGAAAACTATAACAAACTGGTTTCGTTTTTGAGATGTTTATATTAAGGACTTTTCAAAAAGTTACAATTACGTTGCTTATAAGATGTTTTTGTTTCGAAACTATAACAAACCAATTTTGTTTTAAAAAGGCAATAAATGCAGACACAATAAACATTATATTGATGACGAATTAGATTCATCCTTCGAGAATGTAATATTTTTGTAAACCGTTAAATGTAATTATTTCCTAAAGTAAATTAGGCACATCATGGATTAAAAGATTATATTAAAAACATATACATGTAATGTTATAAATATGTAATTAAAAAAGTAATAAATCAACGTCTTGTGAACCTGAAAAAAAAATTATAAATTAATATACTTTACAATATAATCAGCTACAAATAAATTTGAAGAGCTTAAAAGAACCCCGCACTTCTCTTATGGAAAATGGCCCTCGGTCAAATTTTCTAAATTTTTAGTATGTTGCAGAGAGTGCCATTCTGATCAAAAGTGTTCATGGCCAAAACAATATCTGCAGACCATTTTTCAGATACAGGGTGTCCAAGTTGCATACATTATATTTTCGTAGTTTATAATATGAATTCGTTTTGTTTTACTAAATTTTTGATGGCCCTGTCGTAGATAGAATAGAATACTATAAAAATAGTTTAAACTCTTTTATTATATACCGGGTGAGTGACAAAAATTATTTAATATTTTTTGTTAAATCATTGTATTTTCGGCATTAAATTAAATGTTTACAAAGTAATACTGTAGATGATATTAGCTTGGAGCAAGCTATCAGAATTTATATTATTTATACAGGGTAAGTTAAAAAAGTTAAAAAATTTTTTATTAGTTTTGAAAGAAATTTTGTAAATATTTCTTTATGTACTACTTGTCGCTTATCGTATGCTTCCAAATATATATAATTATCAAGGTTATACAGGGTGTTTCCGATGATAAGCGATAGAAAAATAACAAAAAACTGCAAGTATTTATAAATCACCCGGTATATAAAAAATAGATCGGTTAATTTCGTTATTTTTTAATATTCTTTGCTTGAAGTGTTTTGCTAACATGTTTGCTATTGATTTCCCTTTTCCTATGACCAGTTCTTTAGTAATTTGTATTTGTTTATTTCATGTCATTACAAAAAAATTAAGATATACAGCGTCGAACAGACTCAAAACTCAAAAAATAAGCAAATAAAATAACAATTTTTTCTTAAATTTCAATAAAATTTGTTATATAAGTTTATTTTATGGTTAAAAATAAATATATTTAATGCTATACAGGGTGTTTCAAATAATTAGGGGCCTACTTATTATTTTTGGATATAATAAATTGTTCATAGTTTTTATAATAATAAACTTTATTTTTCATATTGTGTTAATACATCATAAAAAATAACATACCCAACACAAAAGAAATGGCATCAAATATATATATATTTCTTATTTGCAATACAGTGTTAGAATCTCATAATTATTTGAAACACCCTGTACAGCATTAAATATATTTATATTTAACCATAAAATGAACTAACATAACAAATTTTATTGAAATTAATAAAAATTGCTATTTTATTTGCTTATTTTTTGAGTTTGAGTATGTTCGACGCTGTATATCTTCAGAACTGGTCATAGGAAAAGGGAAATCAATAGCAAACATGTAAGTAAGACACTTCATGCAAAAAATATTAAAAAATAGTGAAATTTAACCGATTCATTTTTAATATACCGGGTGATTTATAAATAAATGCATTTTTATGTTATTTTTTTATCGCTTAGCATCGGAAACACGGAAACACCCTGTAAAACCTTGATAATTATATATATTTGTATTGAGTTACCCTGTAAAAAATATAAATAATATAAATTCTGATAGCTTGCTCCAAGCTAATGTCATCTACAGTATTACTTTGTAAACATTTAATTTAATGTCGAAAATACAATGATTTAACACAAAATATTAAATAACTTTCGTCACTCACCCGGTATATTATAATAAAATTTTTTTAACTATTTTTATAGTATTCTGTCCTATCTACGACAGGGCTATAAAAAATTTAGAAAAACAAAACGAATTCATATTATAAACTAGGAAAATATAATGTATTGAGAATTCATATTTTGCAACTTGGATCTCAAAAACTGGTTGGCAGATATTGTTGTGGCCATGAACACTTTTGATCAGAATGGCATTCTCAACATACTAAAAATTTAGAAAATTTAAACGAGGGCCATTTTCCATAAGAGAAGTGCGGGGTTCTTTAAGAAACTAATAAAAAAATTTAGAAAAAATACTTCGTAACCAAGATTCTATATTTTTATTATTTTACAAAATATTCCAGTGTATGACAGCTGAAGCCAATAAGATTTTGGTAAAAAAAAACGTATTTTTTTTTTATTTTAAAGTCTTAACTAAAAATTAAAATTCTTTAATAGTTCAAGTAAAAATATGTACTTTTAAATGGTGATTATTAGAGCAATAATTTTAAGTTTGATTAGTAAATTATATTACTTTCTTACTAACTACACATACCTCTTCTCTCTTGAGTCGTTGATTGTCGCGACGAAACCACTCCATGATGACTGACTCCCTGACTCTAGGTCCCGGTCGTTGGTTGTGAATACTTGTTGTACTGCATCTAAATATTTGGAAATTAAAACTTATTATAATTTATGTTAACTTATTCATGAATAATTTGGCAACAACTTCTCCAGGTCAAACCTACCTATTGCTTGGCCCTGGCAAGCCTAGACATTAATCAAATTAAAAATCTCCAGGTCAGACCAAGAGGAAACAGTAGCAACCCTCAGCCATACATGAGTACTATATATGCATGTTTAGCAATTAATTTAAAGATAGTTTTAAAAATATTTATAGGGGCAGGGCTATTTAGGTTCAATAATTCATACATGTGGTTTATTCTTAACGAATTTTAATGGCTTTCAGTCTCGGGTCTTGGCCAACCTGTACGTTTACTTGCAGACCTGTACCAAACATAGAAACAGACAATTTCAAATATAAATGCAGCACTTTAGAACGAGACCTTAATTTACTAGCATAAAGTTTAAACTAAAAGAAAATTATAGACATGTATCTTGTAGCCTCGCTGGTAGTAGGTACCTATCTGTAGGCGTAGCGGCGTAGGTTGTAGGTTACAATGCAAATATATCAATAACTTTTGTTTTATAGAAACTAATGCAATGTACTTACCTTTCTAACCATTTTTTGTTCTTTTGGGAAACCTCCAAAACCACAAAAAATAAATTATAGCACAGCCGATGACAAATAAATGCAGACGCGTGGGACAGGAAAAAGTGAGGTTCGGTTAGTTCGGTGAATGTTCGGTGTTGGCGTCAACGGTGGAGTTCCGTTCAGGGTTGCGTTCAGAAAACGAAACTGACATGAAAATAAAAAATCATTATAGTAACGGTGCAGGGGTAACGTTATCTGTTTAAACAAAATAGTTCCTGATCTGAAACGTTTAGAAAAAAGCATAACGAGCACGCAATTAAAAGAGCGTTCTTTTAATGGAAACATGTTGACGTTAATAAAAGAGTACATAAAATATACGGTTTTAATATGTTTATTTGTTCAATGAAACAAGTACAGTAACGAGATTATGTTAAAGAGACGTAAATATTAAATACGTTCCTAGAAAATGTAAAAACGATGATAAAAGAACGTTTGAACTAAAACGTTATATAAGTTACTTTTAAAAAACGTTACGAAACGTACCAAAGCTGTTTTTTGCTTAGTGGGTGCTATAGGTACTTTTTATTTCTCTTCTTTTAAAAAATCTTTGCTTAGCTAAGTTGGTAAAGAAATGCTTCGCGAACAAATCGTATAAGAGAGGAGGAAAAAACTTGCTGAGCTGAGCTTAAATTTTTAAAAGGAACGCTCAGCTTTGCCGTTGGTTTTGCTATTTAAAAGCAACTGAAAGGAACTCTGCTATGGTCAAACTTAAAGCGATGGTCATGTCTAGAAATTCTATGTGCTGGTGTTTCTAAGCTGCCTTATTGGTAACAGCATTGTACAATAACAGTGCAGCTTGGCTATAGTATGACGCCTTTTTTTGAGGGTGGGCCATCCAATGTTTAGAAGTGCCCTCGAAACGTAAAAACATTTGGAGAAGTTCAAGTTAACCCATCTGATAGCTCTATGTTGGAGCATTTTAATTTGATTAATCAAGTATCCTTGGTAGGGGCTCCATACACTGCTGCAGTACTCCACCAAGGTCAGGTAAGCCTTCTTTCTGGCTTGTCTTCTTGCAGATTTAAGATTTCGCACGATATGCTTTTGAAAGTATGTGATTTATATGATCTCCCCAATGCAGTTGATGGTCCACAGTTACACCAAGGTATTTGACCGTCTTAGCTGGAGATAGTATGGTGCTATCAAGATCGTAACTAATGTCAACAGCCCTTTTGCAGAAAACAACCAACTTACTCTTGTCAGCATTTAGACCCATTTTATTTACCTTTACCCACTCCTCTACTTTCTTTAGGTCCCTCTGCAGTGCACTTGAGTGCACTGCAGCGAGAGTACCTATATAAACTGTCTTTTTATTCACAAATGTAAATAGATATATACATATACAATATACAATAGATTACATTTGCCCATAGGGCGAAGATTAGCTAGAGCTATACTCTTTAACTATATGATCCATCATCAGAGTAAAATAATTTATTCTACTAAAAAACTTTTATATTTTGTTATGTTCGAATTCCCAGTAGGCGTAAATTATACCTACTGGGAATTAAATACGATAACCTTTTGACACTGCAAAAATATAATGTGCATATTTCGAAAATATTCCCTATATAAAAACAACATATTTTTAAATTTATTGTTCATAGTAAAAATCGACTTCTTGTGAATAGTTCAGTATGTTTTACGTTCATTTGCTGGTTGGGTTTGGTACTCTACTTTTGCTAGGACAAGGTAAAGAGTTTTGATATATCTAAAAGAAAAAGATGATATTGTATAAAATTTCTCTAATTTTATGTACCTAGATAATAATATTTTAGTTTAACTTGTCCACATTATGTTATAGTTTTCATAATATACTTAATAATTAAAGGTGTATGATAGCGAGATACTATATATAGGTAGATATAATATAAGAATCTACTGAGAAAAACATAATAAGTAGGTATATTAGAATTGAATCGTTTATTATTAAAAAAGCACACGTCCACATTTTGGCTAAAATTTTAATGATGTTTTTATCGCATTCGCATCCTCTAGATCTAGAACAATATAATCCAGGTGGACGCTGCCTGCACGGGAAGCGGCAAGGTGTTAAGGCAGTCAAGGGCTGTTTAATAGAAATCGGGAAAAGAAATATGGGCGAATTTGACCAAATTTCGTTTTTTTTTTACTTTTGCTGGTGTATTTTTTAATTTAGTTTGTAATTCCAATATATAATTAACTTATAGACAATATTCAACAATATATTTTAGTATATTTGGGCTATGGGGAGTTGGAATTTTTTTCTTGTAAAGGAGACGAAAAAAGGTTGCATGAGAACATTTCTGACCTAAATCAACAATAATATCCCCATTCATAGGTACATAAAATATGTTTTAGATTTTGGTTTATTATCCCCAACTGGAGTCCTGGCAAAAAAGGGAGATAAAATGATGTATGAAGTTCATCCAGAAAAGGTACACATACTTATAAATACTCATCATCTACACGTAGGGAAAATGTTTGTCCGCCCATCTCTTAGTAATAAGTTAAAATAGTACAAATATGAAGTATCGCAAAGCAAACAGAGGTAGGTAGATTATGTTTCCCCCGCTCCATCGTATTGCATCTCGCTCATGGCACTCGCTGGTGACACGCCTAGCCGCTTCGATTCTATTAATATCAAATAAATATGCATTCTTTCTTACGTTCGACGCGGTGGAGTGATAATCTACCTATTTCTGTTTACTTTGCGATACTTTCATATTTGTACTATTCTAACTTATTACTAAGAGATGGGCGAACAAACATTTTCCCTACGTGTATAATGTGCCTTATATATAAAAGACTTATACACATACTTTATTTAAATCAAATAAATTTTAAAGTTAGAGATAACTAACGGGAATATATCAGCATCAACATATACTTTTGATGTGGATATAAATTTTAAAAAGCACACTCCTTTTTTGTACCAATGGGATAATTTAGGAATCGAACATCCTGTATATCTTCACATATCAAACTAGCCAAATAAAAATATATAATGTAAATAAATCACAAATTATTACAGGTCTATGTGTAATATGGCTCATTTAAAAACCTATCCACATTAGTTAAAAATATTTTAGAAAACTTGGAATGAGGCAAGCGATGAATGCTTAGACAATGGCATGACTTTGGCTTATTTAATAAAAAGGCAGGAAAATGATGACCTAAGGAAATATATTAGAGACATGGGGTTATTGCCAAAGGATTCTAAATGTAAGTAATTCGTATCTCAGAGAAAGATACAGTAAATTAATATCTCCCTCGAAATTAAACAAAAGAAAAGTATCTTTACGGCAGAATTCTCAGGTTTATAAAACTTCTTTGCCTACTCTTAAACATCCTAGAAGGCCATGCTCTGAAACGTTAGTTTCCGCCTCGAGACGAGTGCATCAACATACCATAATATGCAGCGACAGTACCTACACACTGCCTCTCAATACCAATTATTCCTCTGTGACTAATGTTTACCTGTTCATTGAATCATCCTTATTCGGTGTCGCTTTGCTTTTAAAATTAATTTTAGTGCATTAAAAATTGCTGAAGCTATTGTCATTTTCTAATTTATTTTAGCTGGTTACTGGTTGGGTGGAGTATACAGAGACGGCAATTTTACATGGGATATGCCTGATCTCAAACTTACAAACGAATCGTTTTTTATGGCTGGATGGCATTGGGGAGAACCAAGTCGAAGTGAAAGACCTTGGACAGGTATTATAGCAGACCTTTCTATTTTATTAATGTTGTTTATAAGAACAAGGGATAACTCAATAAAAGACGATTAATAAAGTGGAGGCGATGTGTCGTTTCACATTTCTTTATGATTAAAGGGGACAAAGATTTTTGGCAGAGTTGAAAAATTGTATGCTTCCTTGGCACATTCTATTTTTTGAGGGCGTATATACATGCTAATATATTCCAAAGTATGTATATTTTGCTATAGACTAATGTTTAATGATCTGTATGCCATCAAAACGAGGGATATGTTGGTTTTAAATTTAGCATAATAATAATTATTTTTTTAGGTGAAAAACAAGGTTGCATAGAGCTAAAATATATAAACGATAATGAGTTAACGACATCATTGTCCTGGAATGACATGTGGTGTGACGAAAAACGAGGCTATGTTTGTCAATATTTTGGGCAGAAACCATCGGCCGGATAAAAATGAAAGAACAATTAATAAACGATCTAAACCCGATTTATTCCTTTTATCAGCTACTTATAAATAACTGCTATAACATTAAATTCGTTAAAAAAATTAATCTATCTATATCCTTGTACGTCACTTTTAAATAGCAAATCAAAGCACAACAAAGATTTTTTTCCTCCCCCCTTGCCGCGGTTAAGTATGCCCCTTTGTATTTCTCATGCGATTATACGAAGTTGTTTGCGAAGTGTCCCTTTAATAACCTATAAGCTGGCTGAGCAAAGATTTACTTTGCTTAGCTGTTTAAAAGAAGCAAATCTACAGTAGGTACCTATTAATATATTATGCTGAATACTTTTTGATTTAAGAAATATGTAGGTATATAATGTAAAATATATTAATTTGAAATATTTTTTCTCTAGCATTGATTCAGTAAATAGGGTAAACATCAGTTATTGGACCCATGCGAGCTATTGGACACCCAATTATATCAGCATAAAACAAGAATTCTGTATTCAGTAGTTCGCTAAGTTTTGTTGGGATGTCGCCATTGTACTATTAGTATCAATATTGACATAAATTACATTTGATTAATGTTTCTGTTTTGGCGCCAAATGTGAAATTCTTTGGTCATGCACAAGAAATACTGTTTTCTTAAGTTTATATTAAGAAGTCTTAGGTAAATTTTAGTGTCATAATTAGTGGTGAAATTGTTCCAAAGTGCTCCGTATAAATATACAAGGTACTGGTGTAGTAAAGCTAAGTATTTTTAAGGTTTAAATCAATATATTTAAATTAGGTTATGTCTTACAAGTGTGTCCAATAACTGACCTAAAATATGATTATTTTCAGTTGTTGGACACCTGTCCAATAACTGCATTTTGCAAAGCTCGTACAGTTTTTGTGTGAAATGTTAGTGCGTCTTCTCTGTTTCCGGCACATCCGATTTTGGGTCACTATTCACGTAGCCAGTCAGGCGTCCAGCCCGTCCAATAAATGGTTACAATCTGTCCTATAACTGAATCATGAGTTTTTTTATGTTGTTAGTTTTCAGTCATGCCCAAGAAAAATGAATATAAATCGGAATCGACGGAAGCTGCGATAAATGAAGTCAAAAATAACAAAACGTCATAGAAATGCGGCACACAAATATACGGTGTACCCAAATCAACATTGGAATTTAAAATAAAAAAATCTGGTCATATAAGGATATACATGCGGCCCAAATTCAATTCTTTCAGCAAGGGAATAGTCTGATCTTGTAAGGTAAAGTTAGTTTAGTTGGTTGGATATTAAACTGTTGAATATTGTTTTTTAATTTTTGCAGGCGTGGATAGAAGAGCTGGCAATAAAAGGATTCCCCAGGAAACAAGAGGACATTTTAAACACGTCAGGAAATAATGCAAATGACGACCTGGACGTCGAAGAACTATTTAGCATGTACCAAAATGAAATGAAAAAATATAGGTGAATATAGTTTTAAGTTAATAAAAGTTTTTGAACACTGATTTTAATTTTTTATTTGCATTTAGTCATAACTTTGCCAGTGTCCATTAACTGAAAATGTTGTGTCCAGTAAGTAATTTAATTTTTTGTCCAATAATATATGTCATATGTAAGAGATTTTTTATTACGGTCTTTTCTTGGGAGAAAATAAGGGGCTTTTTCACTAAATTTTGATGTTTATACCCTATCGCATAGAGAAAGAAAAAATAAATAAACTTTCTACAGTTTTCGTTTTTAAATTATTTAGGTACCTACTGAGAAAATTATTAAACCAAAAACTCCCTTTAATAAAATCTACATCATAACAAATTGACCAGTCGGGTTTGTTCGCAGGGACTTGGACTGAAGGTCGACCCGCAGGCATCTACCTGAAGAATATCTCGCGCCCAGTCTCCTTTTCTTGTATATTTAAGTTATCGAAACAAAGAAAATGATATTAATAGACTGGCAAATAAGTTTTCAAACTTACTGCTTTCGCTTGCGGCGTCTTTTTAATTGTTTATGGGAAAGGTTTTGTGACACTCTAGCTAGAAGAATGTTAAGTTGTTAAGTACATAATATAGTGAAAGAGCTAATTCTTAAGAATGAACTATTTTATGCAAGATAAGCAAAAAGTTCGCAACTTAACTTTCAAAATGTCTTTATTCCAAAACTTTTACAGTTCATTACATGGCAAGTGACAACATAATATAGAAAATAATAACCATAAAAAAAATAACATTAAAAAAAAATGGAAGTTAATCCAATTTAATTCATTAATAAAATCACAGAATATATAGCTACGCATGCGTAGCTATATATTCTGTGATAAAATCAATTTAAAAAAAAAATTGTATAAGTAATTTAATTTAGTAAATATATCTTTAATTGTTTTTTAAAAGTGGCCAATTTTTTAATTTTTCTGATATTTTTTGGAAGATTGTTATATTTTATTATTCCGTCATATAAAAGCGATTTTTTTCCGAAATTACTTTTTACTGGTATAGTTTGATAATTTATACAATATCTGGTGTTATGATCATGTAATGTCTTATTTTCCTGAAGTGTTATGTTTGATTTTTTTCTTTTAAAATAATAGAGTGACTTAGAATACAAATTTTTAATTTATAAATGTTTTGAACGAGTAAATACCCTTTCGGTCTATATAGATTAACAGTTGGTTCTAAATATGGTAATTTGTGTATACATTTAATAACTTTATTTTGCAATTTTTGTAATGGTATTAAGTTTGATAAACAAGCAGATCCCCATGCAGAAGCTAAGTATTGCAATTTTGAATATATATTTTTTAAGTATTTCAAAGGAATGAAATATCTAGCTCTGTACAAAACAGATACCAAAGGAGGTATCGAGTTAATAATATACTGGATATGGCATTTCCAATTTAAATTTTCGTCCAAAACTAATCCTAAAAATTTTGTCGTTTTTGAATATTGAATATTTTCATTATTAAATGTTAAGGGGTTAATGATGGAATTTATTTTATTTTTAGTTATAAACATAAAAGAAGATTTTTTAAAATTTAACGTAAGTTTATTTGATTGAAGCCAAGAAAGAAGTATTTTAAATTAAATCATTATTAATATGAAAATACATTTCTGCAAGAGTTTCAGCAAAATAAATGATTGTCGTATCATCTGCAAATAGCTTTATATTGCCCTTTAAGTTCAATTTGGAAACGGAATTAATGTAAATTAAGAATAATAACGGACCTAATATTGATCCTTGTGGAACTCCACATATTATTTCTTTTTCCAAACTTTTTCTTTCCCCAATTTGAACAAATTGTTTACGATAGCTTAAATAACTTTAAAGTAGTTTGTGTGTATTTCCCCTTATCCCAATACTGTATAGTTTTCTTAATAAAATATCATGGTTAACGGTGTCAAAAGCCTTACACAGATCTAAGGATAGTAAACAGCATTTTTACTACTGTCGACATTAGCTTGAATATTTGTTATGATATCTCCTACAGCTATTTCTGTATCCTTAGATCTGCGAAACCCATACCGGTTAGCAAAAAGTAAATTTTGGCTTTCTAGAAAGTCGCATAATTTATTACTTATTATTTTTTCTAATATTTTTGAAAAGATTGGTAAAACAGATATTGGGCGATAATTGCTGCATTTATATCTTTTATCAGTTATATATATATATATATAATATATTTACTAAAAAAATTACATGTTTAGAGTAAATATAGTAAAATTTACAAGTTCAATTTTGTTTTACTGTATCCCATAATACTATACTTCCTCTTGCGAGGAAAGTTAAAAGGAAATAATAAAAGGTGAAAAAAATATATGCTTTTGATATTCGTTTTTATTAGTACTGTAAAAATTTTTATGACTAGGTACCTACTTACTTAGCTTTATTTAAAAAAATATGTATTTACACATAAATCCCATAACTAAGGGGCCACACAGGAGATAGTACGTTGACCTAAAAATAGTCATTTAGTTTTGACCTCTTGTAAACTTATTTTTAATTTTGAGGTCCCCAATTGAGTGACGAATTTATGATCATATGATAATTAGATCTAAAAGCCCTTGGAGCACAAAAATGCAGTTTATAAATTTACAAGGTGTCCGCCCGCAATCTGACCAGTAAAGTCCGCATCATATGGGATTTTTTTTATTAATAACTTTATTCGAAATTTGACTTTGGCATCAAGTTTTGCTTCGATCGAGATGAAAATTAAGCAAAAAAATAGTAGTCACGTGATTCGCATTATCTGTCAAATTTTAATTTTTTCCAAAAAATAATTTAAAAGTGGGGTTATTTCTGAAAGTATCGAAAAAGTTTTTTTAAATGCAGTTTCTAGCCCACATGCAAAATTTCAGCTGCATAAGATAATTTTGATTTTTTACCCACCACTAAAATTTATTTTCCACTTAATGAACACTTTACTGATGACACTGTGTTCTTTTCTGTCTTAATATTAAGGTGTATTACTTTCAGACAAAAACTACGTTTTCAGAAATACGTATTTTATAAAGTTACCTTATACGGGTCACAAACAAATAAACTTTGCATCACATGCGACCAAATTTTAATAGTCCAATTTTGATTTTGTAGAAAAACACACATTTAATATGGCGCTACTTTAAAGAAAATGTATCTGAAATAAAGCTTTGTCAAAACTGAGAAGTTTTATGTAGGTTTCATTGACTCTTATTTTGCAAAAGGGGTGCAATTTACAAAATATGGGTAAAAAATTAAAAAATTATCTTATGCAGCTAAAATTTTGCATGTGGGCTAGAAACTGCATTTAAAAAAACTTTTTCTTATAACTTTTTTCGGTACTTTCAGAAATAACCCTACTTTTGAATTATTTTTTGGAAAAAATTAAAATTTGACAGATAATGCAAATCACGTGACTACTATTTTTTGCTTAATTTTCATCTCGATCGAAGCAGAACTTGTGCCAAAGTCAAATTTCGAATAAAATTATTAATAAAAAAAAATCCCATATGATGTGGACTTTACTGGTCACACTGTATGTGTACAGCCATGTGGGCACATATTTTCCGGATAACCTGCGTATTTCGCCTCTAAAAAATAACTCACTAAAAAACAAAATTATTATCGTTAAAAAAGTAATTATAAATAATGTAGGTATAGGTATACACAAGCAATTTTTTTTTGGCAGGTTCTCTAGTTTTATTTTAGCTAGAATCGCCTTTACTCAAAGATCTAAGTATCCTTCACCCATTCATCCATAATATCAAAACAAAAGGTATCGCGATTATCTCAAAAGTTGTAAAAACTACTATTTATATACATGGTAAATAACTTAAGCCGGTTAAGGCAACCCCTTTCTTAGCGCTTTCATGAATTCTATAATGCATATAATTACTGCACTTCAATGCCAGCCCTATCATGGTATTCCTCCTCATTCACAATGACGAAATCTTGAAGCAAATCTTCTTTATCTTCTATCATTGATAGATCACGCATGACTCGTTCAAAAATACCTTCCCTGTTTGCACCAACTTCTTTCAAGATGTCTAACAAGTCACAGAGAACCCTTCTTTCATCCTGAAAAAGAAGGATTTATTTCTGATTTTGATAAATCGAAAACTATAAGGGAAATCTATAATATATTATTTATCCAGCTGTGTGCAATGCCTAGAAACATTGATTTATTGGGAAAAATCTTTTCGGTGTATTCAATAACTTACCTCTAATTTTCTCATTACTTTTTCAATCAATTCCACGGACGGATGATCTGAACATAAATCTTTGATTAATAGTGATATGTCGGTTATTGCAAATGCTACTGAAAGAACACCAGATATTTTAGCAAATTCTTTCATTAAGGTAGGCACAGTTTTGCCTAAAATAAAATAACAATATGTTACTATAGGTATAAGCAAGATATAAAATATATTAAGTATAATATAATTATTATTTTAATGATACAAAATAATTTTTAAATTACCTGTTAGTCCTAAAATATTATATACAAATTGAAAACTCTTTTCGGTCATGTGAAAAGTCTTTCCAAGTACCGGAATAGTTTCCAAAGCGAGATGTTCGATTTGATGTAGTTTGACGGCCGTGCTCAAAGTGGAGATTACTTGGTTATTTGGTTTTTCCATTATGTTAATGGCTCCCTTGGCTATACCTAAAAAATAAAACTTCAGGCTCTGCTAACTATTAAAGGGTGTTCTGTACAAACAGGCTAAGTGCCAAAATTAAGGAACAGAGATATTTAAGAAAAACGATATTTGAGTGGTTATTTCATTTATTATTATATTATAAAAGGGTAAAAGATATATAAGTCTTGATTTTACTATTTGTTAAAACATATTTATAGTAATGTAAGCTTAGCCTTGTTTTGAAGGTTAATGCAAAAATGTGTATTATAAAAAAAAATAAGAAAAGAATAAAATAAGGCATGTCATTTGTAGGTTGCCCGACTTTGCGCCAAATTGATTGCACTACTATACGCGGTAAGCGGCACTTGAAATTTTTTTGAGGACACGTCCGATGGCACTTAGAATATTTTTATGCAAAAAGATGAAAAAAAATAAAATGGCACTTAGCCTGTTTGTACCGAACACCCTTCTATTAATAAAAATACTATAAAAACTAAAACCTTAATTTTTTAAAATATATCAATATTTTAAATATCTACCTACATGTTTAAAATATTTTGTAGCATGCCCATTGTCAAAACAACTTAACTATTAGGGATAGGGGTAAAAACTCATCTACCTATTACCTTCAACCATAGTAGATATTGCTACATCCCTACTGATACCCTCAGCCATCAGCTGATCTATGCACTCATTAAAGTGAGCAAGGCTTTTTCTCATCCATCCATCAAACATTTCCTTTTCTTTTAAAAGTAATTTGATGTCTTCCATTATGATTTTCGTTGTTCTGTAGTCGATGTAGTCAGTTAGGACATTGGTGAGGCTACCAGTTACTGACATAACTGCGCCTCCTAAAAATTATTGCCGAAATAGTAATTTATTGTCTTAACTGCTAGAGCTAGGATAATTGACTTGTGTCCTTCCAAATCCACAAAAATAGGAAAATCCCCTATAATGAACTTGCGCATGCACCAAAAATTCACACAATTTCCAAGCATTGTCGCTATAGGCAACACTCAATACACTAGTAAACCACCATATTTTAAAATATTAATATATTACCTGCACCAAGTATTAACGAACTTCCTGCTGTCAAAGGGGCCCAGACAAGTGACCCCATTACGAGGGCCACTCCTGTAGTGCTTACTACAGTTCCTGACACTTTAGCACAGTTACTTTTATAATGATGACTAGCTGCCTTTTTACTGATCAGGTCAAACTTCTCCATAATTTCTTCGATTTTTTCAATGTATTCTGCCAAAAAAACTCTGTAGTGTTTTTGAACAGGACAGGGAGCCATTTCTTCTTTGAGATTGGGGTAAAGAGAGGTGTTTACTGGTTTTTGTGGATTGTTGGGAGTGGAATTTATGAATTTTTTAGGGGGAATGTTGGGCAGAAGAGCCTCTGACATTTCCATGGGTTTGTTATTGATTGGGAAAGAATTCTGAAAAGAAATTATTTATTTATAATAAATTAAGTTGGCAGTCCTAAACACAAGAAGTAAATGTAGAGTCATGCAATCTCATGGTCTGTGCATGCAATTAAGTTAACTTTGATGTTTTAGAACCTAATATAATCAATATGGAATCTGTTGGCAAAACTAGAGCAAAACATTTCTTAAATGTGCTGTGAAAAATTCATGTGATATTACATATTTTGAATTGTCATCCTCTGCTTTGGGTAATTCTGGATAAAGCTTTTGTCTGGCTTTCTCGGCCATTGCGGATCGTACCACACTAAAAAACCAATACTCTTGTTATTCCTATTAACTGGGAAATCCTTTTTTACATTGCCTAATAATATACATAAAAGTGAGTAGGTACTAAAGTAATCCTGACCTGATGTTTATATTACCTTGGATTGTTGCCAAATTTTAAAAAGGAAAAATAAATTAAAATACTTATTGAATAAAAGTAGTTTATGACTTTGTTACTTCTGTAATTTTTATATAAAAGTCTATTTTAACATTGGCCAAAGATAAATCTGTTGTTTACCTTCTTTAAGATTTTATCATTATCACAACCTATATTATTGTCATCTGCATAAAAGCCATATAAAATATACTATTTCCTACGTCGCAATAACTGTACTGACCTAAACTATTAAGATGTTTTGCTGCTTCCATGCACTAATTTGTTTCTTTTTAATTGTAGCCCTTGTTCTAAACAATAATTATTTGCTTTGTATATTACGTTATTGTAAAAATAAGAAAAATAAACAAGAATTTGTCAATCAAAATTTGGAAACAATGAATGACATTGAATGAACATATGATTTTGACATTTATTGTTGGGAAACAAATAAAAATTCCAAATTTTTGTATCAACAAGTTCGATTGTAGATGGCACTACAAGCATTTATAGTATCTTTATAGGAATAGTAATGACAGCCTTTTTAGGCTAACTAGCCGGTAATGCAGCTACGTAGCCGTTAAGGATATTAGTTAAATTATTCGAAATTAAATTTTCGTTTTATTAGTCGACATAGGCGAACTAACGGGCAAGGGTGTTATTGTCATCCTTTTCTAAGCTAAGCTACAACGACTACAACCCCTTTCCCATATTATAAAATATTCTAAAATCAATTATCGTCTAATATCATCTAAGATAATTTTTTAAATGCTGCAATTTTAATTTTCGCTGTCATACGAAATTATTGTAGGTACAACATCTCTTTATCAAAACAACCCTTTCAAAACAACCTGTAGAGGCAGACTAAGGGTCATCAGCAAGGGCGTCGCCAGCCAGTGAGCTAGGGAGGGCAGCATAGAAGAACTGAAGAAAACATTAAGATAGAAAAGTTTTAATTAAAAACAAAATAGAAAACGAATAAATTATTTACATACAAAATCAATTTAAACATAGTCGTCTAGGGTTGCTAGCGAATTTGTTGGTTACTTTGTTTATAAAATCGTCCAAGTTCTTGAAAATGTGTTGCCTGTGTACACTCATCATGGCGAGGCCATATTGAGGCGAGTTCCAGTCATCGTGCTCCTCAACCAGTTTTGATTCTCCTCAAGCTACTGAATGACCTTTCAACTGTACAAGTGGTACAAGGTAAAGCAATAAGAATCCTCAAGGCATTCTTTATCACAGGAAAAAAATCGTCAGTTTCCTTAAGGACTTCCACAACACTTAGTTTGGTCGATTCTGGTTTTTCCTCCCATATTTTTTTCCAAAGTTCTATCTCATTCTTGATATCCAAAATACCGTAAAAGTTTCTGAATTCCTCGCATGCTTCTTTAAAGTCTTCCAAAGATATGTTTTTCATTTGCGCAGGGCCGCAGGGTGTAGTTTTGTTAGGGCAAAGGATGGTCTATTTTCTTCAGAGAACCTTATTTCAAGGGAATTTATAATTAAGTCTGAATAAGGAATTGTCATAGACCTCCGCCAGAATTCTGAAGGGCTTTTTGCCGGGTGGTTGCTGCGGTGTTGTTGTCTTTCAACAGTGCGGGGTATGGATTTCATATCTTCCGTCAGTCCAATTTTTTCCGCAATAGCAGTAGCATCTTTGATAATCTCTTCTGTAACTTTTTCGGGATCGTTACGGTGGTCTTTGATCAGTTGTAAAATGCGACTAATATGCTGGGATGCCTGAATCGTGTCCAAGGATACTGATTGAAGCACGTTTACTGTGGGTTCTATAATACCGGAATATTTGGATATCAATACGAGGCTAAAAATAAATGAAGATTTGGAAGCTGCCGCATGGAGCTGATACGCATGTTTCCTTGTCGCTTTCCATCTCGAGACAATGTTTCTAAAGCCTCCATTATAGCACAAAAATTCTCTTTAAAAACTCTGATGCTTTTGTGTTTTTCGCTCCACCTTGTTTCGCATACCCGGGAAATATTGGGTATTAATTTCCGTCTTAGAACCGATTCTCGAAAAAACGTTATTATATCCTTGAAGGTCCCAACGGTATTTCTGATGTCGGGCAGGGCGTTCAGATCATTGATGACCAGATTGAGCTTATGTGACGAGCAATCTTCGCGAACCGATGCAGTGTTGCCGTTGATTCCTGGAAATTCTCGGTTATTGTTTCGATTAGCCGGGTGCGCGTAATTTTATTTTTAATTCCAGTAAGCCGTATTTTTAGAACCTCTAGGGGGGGGGGGGAGGCTGCCGCCCCCCTCTAACGACGCCCTTGGTCATCAGTATTTATATTCGATTATCATAAACAGCAAAACAGCTGCTGCAAGCGGCGCCTATTGGATATACCTTTTTTGTAGGTACAAAATAAACCAAGGAATAAGAATCTTTAATTAGGCTAATTATTCTGTTATTAAGGTTGAATTCTCAACGTCATTCAATCTATTGCCAACCTATAATCTATTTCGCGTTGATTTTTTGAGTTTAATATTTTCATAACTAACATTTAAAGGAAATCAATATCGTCGGTACATTATTTAGGTAGTATCTGATATATTACAAAAATATCAATTTATTTCATTGCTAATTTTAGGAGAATTGTATAGTGAAAGAACAATGAGTGACAATGACATAATAATGTTAAAAAAATCTAACCCGATATTTTTCGCTATACAATTCTCCTAAAATAAGTTATGAAATTCCTTGATATTTATCAAATATGTCAATTATTACCTATAGAATATCAAGCCGATACTGATTTTCTTTAAATTTTATATAAAAGCTAGAAAACATAAATAAATCTACGCGAAATAGGTTATAGGTTGGCAAACATGTTGATACTCCCACCTTAAGACAAATATTTAGGTAAGTACAGAATTAAAAAAAAAAATTTTGACACCCTGTATTTAGGAGACTATCAACTTTTGGACTAATATAAGGTAAATTGGCAATACAGACCCTTTATAATAAGTACCCTGTATAATCGTTGTTTAATAACACCCTTCGTCAAAGAAATAGTAACCTGCGTAAGTAAAAACCCAAAAATCATAAAAATTTATACATTTCCTTTCTCGTGTAAACGATAAATATTATAACACCCCTTGATTTTTTCACTAGTTCAACAACTTCAGGTACCCGTAATAAACCCGTCGGTTTGTTTCCGGCAGCAAATACAATGCCTAGGTACTATCTTAATTTACTATTTCCTGTACTTTTTACTCCCTTCATAAATTTGTTAGTTTTTATTGTCGCTTTGACTATTTTTTATTTTTTTTATTGGGGCTATGCAACCCGCAGTATCCTATGTGAAACACTTAGGTATACGTTACGTCACATTTTCCCTCTGTCGTTTAAAGGTTGAACTTTTAGACCTTCTAATTCTTTCTATCGGATTAATTTGTCGACAGATTTAAATATTATTTACAATTACCGGGTCGAGTTAATATTTAAATACTTTGACTCTCAAACTATTAGTTTTGAAAAAAATAAAACTGTTGATGTAGAAATATTACGCGTAAATCCTCATCTGCTGGCCCATAGAAACCAGTACATAAGTAAATTATTGTTTATTTAAAGAAATAAAAAAAATCTCAAAAGCACAGGTGTTATGCAGTGGAGAGCAAACACAGGTGAATTACGATAAATTTCACAAACAAAAATTTACATACAAATTGTTCATATTTTCAATATTAAATCATGTAAATTTCCTTCGGAACAAAGGTCAAGCTTTTTCGGGTCGAGCGAGGTAAAGGTAGACCGGGACAAATATAATACTACTTTACTGTCAGTTGGTGACTCATCCCTTTCATATAGAGAGCAGCAGGTTGTGCGAAGTCAGAGGAAAAAATGCCCTTGATATTATACGGAATACGGAATTAATACAAGAACACTCTCACAAAATTTAAAAAAACCACAACCAAGAAATGCCTAACTATAGCTAGGAAGAATCTACGATTAACCACAGGTATTCAAACACCTTTTCAACATAAAGCTAAGCAAAGCAACTTAACGTAGAGGATGTGAACAGGAAGACATATCCTCGGTGACTGCTCTGCTCTCTCTCATACTCTCATCCATGCTGAAGATCCATGTTCGGAGAGCACTGGCCCACCCTAGCCGATATAAAGGAGAGGCCACTAGGCGACGTCTACAGCTACTTTAAACCTGTAACTGTAGGTTATAGCTAACGAACTAAAGCATTCCCTTTAATTTATTTTTATTATTTACTAGCGTGTATCCGGCATGCGTTGCAACCCGCTGGTATAAATACAAGCCCGAACAAACCCGATATATTAGTACCCGGCATGCCACTTTCTGAAATTGCACCCGTGCGAAGCCGGGGCGGGTCGCTAGTTATACATATACTTCCCCTTGAATCACTCTATTAAAAAAAACCGCTTTAAAATCCGTTGCGTAGTTTTAAAGATTTAAGCATATATAGGTAGGGACGGACGGACAGACAGCGACAGCGACTTTGTTTTATACTATGTTAAGATTTATTTTAACCCGAAGGACCTCCACACCTTCCAGCTCCAAATCCAGAGAGAATTTAAAAAATATGTACGCTACTAAAATTGTTTCTGCTTACAGAAAATTTTCACTGAGTGAATTTTGGACTTTTAGTGTACCTATTTGTATAAAACGATTCTAACAATGATTTTTTTTGGGCGTACCTATAGATCTATAGAGGGGGGCAGTATGCCTCCTTTCTTGGATTGTGATCTTTCCGCTATGAAATAAGCCACATCATAAAAACTATTACTGTAATATTTTATAGATTACGAAAACTACAAACTATACCTAACCATCGGTCCTGGACAATATTTAACGCTTAAAGGCCATAGGCGTAGTTAGGGGGGTACTTGGGGGTGCTAAGCACCCCCGAAATCTAAATTAGCACCCCCAATAAAAAATTTACAATATATAGGCTAATTTTAGAACTAACCTATTTTTATAATATAAATTATATGTAATGAATTTTTCATATCAATATTTCAAGCATTCGAATTCTGGTACAAATTCAAGTATATTTAGGTAGTTGCGGATTCTGTTCAAAATTTTCCTCCGTTTACCGTGTAGTTCACGCCCAGTTTACTTGTCACAGCGGGTCTCTATGATCATAAAAATCTCGTACAATACGAGAGCGGCATAATAGCTTGTGTATGTCATGTTCTGCAATTCTGCATTAATTTGATAATTTAAATTTAACCAGTCGTAGTCGTTCAAATTCGCGGAAATTTTTAGCCGGTATTTTGACTATTTTTTTTTTATTTATTAAGGTTTAATATGGTTTTATCGGATTCAGTTAAATTTTAAAGTTAAATAAACACGAAAAAACAATGAGTGCGTCGTCGGATATAAAATACACCGTGGCATTTTTGAAAAAATCTTTTTGCAAGTTACCGTTGGAGGAGAAAGTGACATTGAAAGACCTAAACCTGCTATTAACATCACATTAAAATAGTTACTAAAAATTATTGACCAAATTTGGGCGTGGTCTTAAAAAAATTTTCGCCTACCATTTCGGCGGGCTTTTTGTGCACCCCCACGTTAACATATCACGAGCCGCCACTGGACTTCAGCACCCCCAGTGTTGACCGTCTAACTACGCCTATGTTAAAGGCATAATATTCAAAGAAGTTGGCAACTTTTCCATTTTCATCGGCCGCCTATAATTCTTGCCTTTAATTTTTGATACTTATATATAGGTTTGTTTGAAGGTGCTAGACAATGAAGTAATATCAAAAAAATTACCTTGTCGGACTTCCATTGTCTTTATTTTGTTACTTAACACAATGTTTCGGTTAGTTAGTATCTCTAACCGTTTTCAAGTGTAAACTAAATTATTATTCTAAGGCTACTGTCATAAATACTATCCATGTGCAATGAAGCTTGATGACATCGCCTACGTGATTATTATGGAGTGTGAAGTTTGAGCTGTTGGTTTTGAAGAAAAGGCTTCCAGATATTGGGGATATCTATACTTGGTTTACTAAATATATGGGTATTTTGATTCATGAAAGCTGCTTCCTTAAATTTTCGTTTTTTCCAGTGCTGTTCCGTGTCCAAAACCTTGGCTTCTGACCACTGTACAGGGTGTCCAGTTTTCGTGTGTATTCATATACCAGCTCCCTTATTATAAAAGATAGAAAGATGGGGTTTGCGGCTTACTGTTCTATTTTTTTATGAAACTTTCATTGCCGTAAACGAAATTTTCATAGCCCTCTCAGTTTCTGACATACAGGGCTATTTTCAAATTTTGTCATTTTTGACGCTCCCCTGTATCTCAATTATTTGATAACTTATCAATAAGGTAAAAATGGATTGTTATATAGTTTTTTATGTTGAATTTAGTGGCGTAGTTAGTTTTTTTCTAAAAAGTTTTGTTTATGAGTTATGACCCAAACTTATATTTTTTTTAATGGGACACCCTATATATTATTTACTTTTCTTGTTCCTTTTTTTAAGAGCTTTTTAATAATATATAATAGTCCATATTTTTTTCTTTTATAAAGGGACAATTTTAACTTTTTTTGTAAAATTAATCATTTTTCATCTAGAATCCAGAAGGCCATGATTAATCATTGATATACATGACAGAAAACAAAGTTTTGTAAATGCGTCATTACAGATTATTGTCAAATATTATACTATTTGTTTGATTTTGTTAGTTTATTTGAAATTTTAGTGAATATTTCCCTCATGTTAAAGTTCCCATAAGAAAAATGCAATTTTCGCAAAATTACAGCGAAAACAGCACTGCCAGAAATCGAAAATTGCATCGCAAGTTTATATTGTTGACGAAACGTCAAAAAATGTAATATTCTGACAATTAACGTCATCTTATTGAGTGACAGCAGACAAAAAAGTCAATGTCAACGAATGTTTTCCTTTCATTTTGTCAAGAATTGTTAATAACTATCTCTTTGCATTATGTTCAATAAAATATTTAAATTTACTTGATTCGAGTTCTTAATTAATTTGGGAAATATTCAAATAAATTACACTCGTGCATAAAAATAACCAGATAATTTTTTTATTCAATGTGTTTTTTTTTACAAATTGCAATCGTTTGTTTTCATATTTTACGAAAATGCCCTCCTCCTGCGGAGTCGGGCTTTTTCGCGAAAATATGGAAACAAACTCTTGCAATTACAAAAAAACACATTTCATTTAAAAATTATCGGTAATTTTGATGCTCTTGTGCACTTACCCCCGAAAAGTTCGTGGCAATTTATTTTAATTTTCACAGACACGAACCACTTCTTTGTTTTTAATATAATTGCTTAATTGTTGGTTGAAAGTTATGTTTAATAAAAATAATGTTGTTAATTTTTTTTTATTTGCGGGCATGGCCCTCTATTCGAAAAATGATTAATTTTACAAAAAAAGTTAAAATTGTCCCTTTTTAAAAGAAAAAAATATGGACTATTATATATTTTTGAAAAGCTCTTAAAAAGAGGAACAAGAAAAATAACTAATATATAGGGTGTCCCATTAAAAAAAATATAAGTTTGGGTCATAACTCATAAACAAAACTTTTTAGAAAAAAACTAACTACGCCACTGAATTCAAAATAAAAAACTATATGACAATCCATTTTTACCTTATTGATAAGTTATCAAATAATCGAGATACAGGGGAGCGTCATAAATGACAAAATTTGAAAATGGCCCTGTATGTCAGAAACTGAGAGGGCTATGAAAAAATCGTTTGCGGTAATGAAAGTTTCATAAAAAAATGGAACAGTAAGCCGCAAACCCCATCTTTCTATCTTTTATAATAAGGGAGCTGGTATATGAAAACACACGAAAACTGGACACCCTGTATATTATGTTGGTTCGTCCATGCATGTTCCGCTATATACCTGATCTCGAAGTTTCGCCTCTTTGAGTATGTTTCAGATGTTCTTTAACTCGTACGGGAAGAGGTCTTTTTGTTTTTCCAATGTACGATTCGCCACTAGACCAGGGTCGATAATTTTTGAAACCAAAAAAAATAATAGTAGGATGAAACCCATTGGAAAAGGAAGAGAATATAACAAAAATTAAAGGAAAAATAAATTACGGGCGATCCGAGGTCGGGAAGGGGGGAGGGGGGGGGGGGTTTAAAGGTAGAAGGGTTTAAAGGTAGAAAACGATTTATCTCGATTTCCGGTAAAACTACAAGACCTGTAAATATGTAAAAATAAAAAGATCTACAACTTTTGTATATACATACACTTTTTTCACATAACCTCAAAATTTATGTGAAAAATTCAAATAACCAAGTTTTTGGTTTTTTATTTTTATCTTTTACAAAAAAAATTTTTATCCACGAAATTTAGTGAAAACTTACCTTTTTTTGTCCTAAACACACTGTAATTTTTTTGATTTAAAATATTCATTTTTTAACCTTATTTTGACTTAATATCGAAAAAACACCCTAATTTTTAATCGAAAATTTTCACGTCAAAATATCTGCTTTTTTAAAAAAGTCGGTGGGCTTTTTGTTCGTTGAAATCTCTACTTTCTGATGGTGTTAAAAAAATATACATTACTATGGTAAATGTTCTCAAAAAAATGCAAAGAAATGAAGAAAACTCGATTCAGAAATTTTTTTTAGATCAATATGTACAATTTTGAGCTATTTATTAAAATTTATACTTTTTTTTATCAATATAACATGGAATCTTACGTTTTTCAAGTAATTAAAGTATAAATTTTAATAAATAGCTCAAAATTGTACATATTGATCTAATAAAAAAAATCGGATTCGAGTTTTTTTCGTTTCTTTGCATTTTTTTGAGAACATTTACCATAGTAATGTATATTTTTATTTTTTTTAACACCATCAGAAAGTAGAGATTTCAACGAACAAAAAGCCTACCGAGTTTTTTAACAAAGCAGATATTTTGACGTGAGAATTTTCGATTGAAAATTAGGGTGTTTTTTAGATATTAAGTCAAAATAAGGTTAAAAAATAAATATTTTAAATCAAAAAAATTACAGTGTGTTTAGGACATAAAAAGGTAAGTTTTTACCAAATTTCGTGGATAAAAAAAATTTTTTGTAAAAGATAAAAATAAAAAACAAAAAACTTGGTTATTTGAATTTTTCACATACATTTTGAGGTTATATGAAAAAAGTGTAAAAACAAAAGTTGTAGATCTTTTTATTACCTACAACTTTGCAATTTAACGTTTTTCCATAGGACTTGCAGTTTTACTGGAAATCGAGATAAATCGTTTTCTACCCTTAAAACCCCCCCTCCCCCCCTTCCCGACCTCGGATCGCCCGTAATTTATTTTTCCTTTCATTTTTGTTCTATTCTCTTCCTTTTCCAATGGGTTTCATCCTACTATTATTTTGTTTCACTTTTTACCATTTTCAAAGGCTTCAGCACTGGTCTACACACTCGCAAGGGATTTGATAGTTGCAATTTTTTGTGTTTTTATTACGGCGGGGTTTTACTTTTGTAAGAAAGCTTGTAAGTGTATTTCCGAATTTAAAGGCTGTTTTAATATTATAGTTTTTGGTTATCCTTCTAATCTTTTCAGAATTTCCCTTCACATAGGGTATTGTAAGAAATGCTTGCACCTCTTTCGTTTCCGTATAAGGTTTTACTTCGCGATTTTTAAGTTTTGAGATGGTATTAGTTACAAAGGTTTCAGGGTAACCATTCTGTTTTAAATCGTTTTTGATGTCTGAAATTACAATATTAAGGTCTTCCGGTTTATTGCAAACGTTAAATGCTCTGTGATAAACAGTTTGAATTATTGAAGAACAGAGTCGAGTTTGTATTACGTGTAAAAACTTAAAATAGTTTTTACACGTAATACAAACTCGACTCTGTTCTTACAAACTCGACTCTGTTCTTCAATTCTACTCTACGTGTACACAGCCACAGCGAATTTTCTAGTTTGAATTATGCCCTGTTTTATGGAGTTTGAATGATTCGATCCGTGGTATTGCCCCGTGTAAGTGGGTTTCCTGTACACTGAAGTTTTTATGTTTTCTTTTCAGCATTTTGTTTCACGAGAACATCGAGAAACGGTAGAGTGGAATGAAAACGGTTAAAGATACTAACTAACCGAAACGTTGAGTTAAAGTAACAAAACAAAGACAATGGAAGTCCGACAAGGTAATGTTTACAGTTTACATATAGGTTTATTATGACCACAAGTCATCTGGGATACTGTTTCAAATTTCTTGGATTAAATGACGCAGACGCCGAGCCGATGCAACTACCATTACTAACTCTACTTCCTCACTTTACCCTATGTATATTATAACTTAAGGATTCTCAGTAATAGAAAAAATGATGTGTTACTTGGAGAATTTCCATAGGGCGACCTTTTGGAAAAAGGTTATTGCTGGAACATATTTTTATGTGTCAGGAAAAACTTTATTGTGTAGGAAGTTATTTTTATTATGCAAAACGGGGAGGAATTTGCATTCCGCAATTAATTATAAGGTCGGTAGAAATCAGTTTCATAAACCTTTTGTACTGGAATATATTATACTTAGGGCGATAATACACACATTGGTAAACACCAAATAATCGAGATCAAACGCTCTAACTCTAACCAATCCTTGATAAAGACAAAGATAGTAATAGTATTTTGAATTAGGAACTGAACGAGACAGGAAGCCTGAGATTTAACGTTTATGATTCCTCTTGGAAAGCTATTAACTTTCAAAATGTCTTTGTTCCAAACTAACTTTTACGGTTCATTACATGGAAAGTGACAACATAATATAGAAAATAATAACCATTAAAAAAAATAATAATAAAAAAACTGGAAGTTAATCCATTAATAAAATCAATTAAAAAAATATAGTATAAATAATTTAATTTAGTAAATTGTTTTTTAAAATTTGCCAATTTTTTATTTTTTCTGATATTTTTTGGAAGATTGTTATATTTTATTATTCCGTCATATAAAAGCGATTTTTTTCCGAAATTACTTTTTACTGGTATAGTTTGATAATTTATACAACTTCTGGTGTCATGATCATTTAATGTCTTATTCTCCTGAAGTGTTATGTTTGATTTTTTTTCTTTTAAAATAATAGAGTGAATTAGAATACAAATTTTTAGTTTATAAATGTTTTGAACGTGTAAATACCCTTTCGGTCTAAATAGATTAACAGTAGTTGGTTCTAAATGTGGTAATTTGTGTATACATTTAATAACTTTATTTTGCAATTTTTGTAATGGTTTTAAGTTTGATAAACAAACAGATCCCCATGCAGACGCTAATTATTGTAATTTTGAATATATTAATGAATAATATAAAAATAACTATAAACGGTATATTATATATACAGGGTTAGGAAAAATTATCAGAACGGTCGATTATTTCAAAATATAGGTACAGGGGTTATCAAAAAACGTCTTATATAAAAAATGTAGGGCTGTTAAAAATCTACATATCGGTGATAAATTGAAATATACAGGGTCGCCCACAAAGTTGTGGAGAATGATAGTTATATTTTTTTTAAATAGAACACCCTGTATATTTTTAAATTTTTAAATTCCACATAAAATTATAATTATTTTTTATTAAATGCATTAGTCTATACTTCATAGTTTCCAAGATATTGACTCTCGAAAAGTGACATTTTTGAACTTTGACAGCTTATAACTTTTTAACAGTACGTCTTAGAGCAAAACGGCTTACATGTCCCTATCTTCAATTTTTATTATCTTCCCAAAAAAATCAACTTCCGGTTAAACCGGATGTAACTCGAAAGCAGGAAATGTAGTTGTTCCGGTTTAACTGGAAGTTGATTTTTTGGGAAGATAATAAAAATTGAAGATAGGGACATGTAAGCCGTTTTGTTCTAAGACGTACTGTTAGAAAGTTATAAGCTGTCAAAGTTCAAAAATGTCACTTTTCGAGAGTCAATATCTCGGAAACTATGAAGTATAGACTAATAGTGCATTTAATAAAAAATAATTATAATTTTATGAGGAATTTAAAAATGTATAAATATACAGGGTGATCCATTTAAAAAAATATAACTATCATTCTCCACAACTTTGTGGGCGACCCTGTATATTTCAATTTATCACCGATATGTAGATTTTTAACAGCCCTACATTTTTTATATAAGACGTTTTTTGATAACCCCTGTATATTTTGAAATAATCGACCGTTCTGGTAATTTTTCCTAACACTGTATATTTTTTAAAGTATTTTAAAGGAATGAAATATCTAGCTCTGTACAAAACAGATACATTGGGCACTTGCTGTGTTTGTCTATTTTACTGTCGATAGTTTTAAAGCAGGAACGTTAGAAAATGGACTTTTGATGTTTACCCTATCTAGAGAAATCGAGAAAATAGATAAATAAAAGATAGAGAAAGAAAAAATAAAATTTTCTACGGTTTCAATTTTTAAAATTTGAATTATTCACTGAGAAAATAAATAAACAAGATACGGTATTTAATCAAAACACAGGAGTAAACTCACTGACGTCACATCTGCCTCGACCCACGGATCCCAGTGATTCAGCTGAAGGTCGGACGCTGCATCTACCTGAATATCGGGCGGGTTGTTTTCTATTTTTAAACTGTTCTTGTCTATTTAGTTTATCAAAACAAAGATAGCAATATAATCCGTCGAGGCTGACAAATAAAAGAATTGCGCGGATTATGGGATGACGTAATAAGGTATTGATCTCATAATTTTAAACTTCCTGCTTTTGCGCGCGCGCCGTATGTATTATCGCCTTAAATCAAAATTAAAACAGCAATGCCTAGTAGTAAATAAAAATAATTAGGCACCTTCATAATGTAAAAAAACTTATTTAGTAATATCTGTTTTAAAACTATTTATATAATATTTTTTCTTTGCATTTTTATGGAGCTCTTTACCTATACGGCAACCTTTTAATCTCTTCTATAAGTAATAATGTCCCTAGAGCTAGATCTTCTCAAGCTTTATCATGATTCAACTCGTTTTCGTCAATTTCTTTAAAATCTTCCAACTCATTAATTTTATTTTTGACAGAACTTTTGTCGGGTATAAGCACAACGAAATTAGACCCAACACTTTTTGTTCTGAAAAAAATTAGACCCTAGATTACACTGTTTGTCGGCTTATTAGTCACCTATTACAGGACTGGACTAAATATAGATTTTTCAATACATCTCTATCCATAGACCTAACGTAATGCAGCGGATATTACCTCTATGTAAGTTTCATTAGCAGCACAGTCTTCTTGAATAATGAACTACTTTGTATTTATTTATTAGTATTGGACTTTATAATCTATGGACGAATTTTACCATCTCAGTAAACCATGTTGCATAATAGATAAGCATATGCAATATTAAATGACAAGAACAATATCACACTAGAAGCTATTTTAATTTTTGAGAACTACAGTACTGGTTTTTACTGGTAAATATATGCTTTATTAACCGTAGCAAGCAAATATTATTATGATTAATGTCAAGTTTCATTACAACTGCCAGTCGGAACTAATACCGTATATAAAACCAGATTACACCGCCAATAGAACTTGATAATAACAGCTTGCTTCGATGTTATGGCATACCTAACCTTAAGTCCAATTTACCAAAAACCTGGGTAAATATGTACGCGCAAAACAATATTGTCAAGCACATTTCTTATTTAAGAATTTAAAAAAAATTTTGGGCAAGAAAGAACTTAGCCTGGTGGAATACGGGCTTGAAAAAACAAACTTTTCTATTATTGATTGAGGCCATTTTTAATTTACTGTTATATGCCATTGGGCTTATGTAAGACGTCAAAAAAATGAGTAGATGTCTTCTTTGGCCTTAAAAAGAAATTGTCTTTTTTGTAGTTTATTTTATTGAATAAGCATTTTTTGCATTCTGAGCACATTGACGGGGAGGAAACGATAATTACCTCCCTCCATGGCACCAGTGGCGCAGCGAGAGGGGGGGGGGGTTAGGTGTTAAACCCCCCCAGACGCCCAGACTAGGATGGTTTTTTACGGTTTAGACCAAGGTAAAAATGGTAAAAAATGAAAAAAATAATAGTAGGATGAAACCCATTGGAAAAGAAAGAGAATATAACAAAAATGAAAGGAAAAATAATTTACGGGCGATCCGAGGTCGGGAAGTGGAAGGGGGTGAGTTTTTAAGGGTAGAAAACGATTTATCTCGATTTCCGGCAAAACTACAAGTCCTATGGAAAAACGTTAAATGGCAAAGTTGTAGGTAATAAAAAGAAAGAAAGAACTTTTGTATTTACACTTTTTTTACTTAACCTCAAAATTTATGTGAAAAATTCAAATAACCAAGTTTTTGGTTTTTTATTTTTATCTTTTACAAGAAAATTTTTTTTTTACGAAATTTGGTGAAAACTTACCTTTTTATGTCCCAAGCACACTGTAATTTTTTTGATTTAAAATATTTATTTTTTCACCTTATTTTGACTTAATATCAAAAAAGCACCCTAGTTTTCAATCGAAAATTCTCAAGCAAAATATCGGCTTTTTTAAAAAAGTCGGTGGGCTTTTTGTTCGTTGAAATCTCTACTTTCTGATGGTGTAAAAAAAATATACATTACTATGGTAAATGTGATAAAATCTCCTTTAAACGCTACCTTTAATAATTATATTTAGAACAACTATTTTTGCATATTTTTTGCGATCTTTGCGTTTTATGGATTTGTAATTTTTTTGTTTATCAATGTAACATGGAATCTTACGTTTTTTGAGTAATTAAAGTATAAATTTTAATAAATAGCTCAAAATTGTACATAATAATTTAAAAAAAAAATTCGGATTCGAGTTTTTTTCGTTTCTTTGCATTTTTTGAGAACATTTACCATAGTAATGTATATTTTTTACACCATCAGAAAGCAGAGATTTCAACGAACAAAAAACCCACCGACTTTTTTAAAAAAGCAGATATTTTGACGTGAGAATTTTCGATTGAAAATCAGGGTGCTTTTTCGATATTAAGTCAAAATAAGGTGAAAAAATAAATATTTTAAATCAAAAAAAATACAGTGTGTTTGGGACATAAAAAGGTAAATTTTCAACAAATTTATTTTTCTTGTAAAAGATAAAAATAAAAAACCAAAAACTTGGTTATTTCAATTTTTCACATAAATTTTGAGGTTATGTGAAAAAAGTGTAAATACAAAAGTTGTAGATCTTTTTATTACCTACAACTTTGCCATTAGCCGTTTTTCCATAGGACTTTTAGTTTTGCCGGAAATCGAGATAAATCGTTTTCTACCCTTAAAAACTAACCCCCATCCACTTCCCGACCTCGAATCGACCGTAAATTATTTTTCCTTTCATTTTTGTTATATTCTCTTCCTTTTCCAATGGGTTTCATCCTACTATTGTTTTTTTTGGTTTCAAAAATTATCGAGCCTGGTTTAATTTTAGTTTTTAAAATTTTGAAATCCTGTTCTTTTTTTTGAAAACCCCCCCTAATACAAAATTCTGGCTGCGCCACTGCATGGCACTCTTAAACTAGTTAGCGATAGAAATTGAAGGAACCAAATTTCGAATTTTAATAAATATTTGTGAATCCCATGCCAGAAATGTACTTTTAGGCCGATTCCGGCTCTGCTATTTCGTTAACTAGTACGCTATATACAGGTAGGTACTTTACAAGGTAGCATAAACTTAAGTGCAAAATCATGCTAGACCCTTAAAACACAATGGCCGTCTTCCGGTGTTTATAGCTCTTTCATTCAACCTGCTGTCAAAAGGGAACAGATAACATTTTGTGAAAATATTTTTATCTTTTGGAGTTATTGTTTTTCAATTTTCGGGTGCATTCCTTAACGTCACCCGGCCATGAATGGCCAATATCTATTTTTTTTACTATCTACGAAATTTTGCAGGTGACTAAAATTCTTTCTGGACCACCCTAAAGGTACAAAATTCATAAATAAATTGTGACATTCCTTCGTTAAGTGAGCCTTTGAAAATTCGGGTGATTACAACTTTCGTCGGTATTGTTTGGTCAAGAACAAATTCTCCAATCGGTTTTCTTTAGGTGTTTAAAGGTTTCTTGTTCTTTCAATGATAAAAATCATTTAGGAATTTTTATGATCCATAGTGTTTGATTTCGATGCCTCAAGTGACACTTTCTTTGAAGGGTAGTTCTGAGTACCTACTTACTTATTTAAGTTTCGAAATAGTTTAGTGGTGAGTTACGTGTTTCGATTTACTGCTTTTCTTAAAATTAATTTAGATGTCTCAGGTATTATCTTACAAGATTCTCAGTCTTATCCAACTTTTAGAATAAAATTGACTCATGCGTTTAATGAAGTATTTGAAATATATCCATTGGCATAACTAGAAGTAATTCTTTTATTTGTAGACAATTTTTACTAAAAATATCTGAAATATAAATTATAAAATAATACTATGAAAACTACAAAAGCATAAAGCCAAAAAGGGTAAATATTAACCAACAACAAACAAAATACTAATATTTAATTGCTGCGCCATTGGATTCTAACACTAATCGTAATCTTCTTGACATTGACAAAATAATACTTCTGGTGTAATCCGGAGTTAGCCCTTTCCAAATTTCTTCTATTTTATCAAATAACTCTTTTCATTTTGTAGTTTAAAATTTATTTTGTACATTTTTTTTTACCATCAATCCCCAAACATTTTCAATTGGATTTAAATCAGGGCTTCTTGAGCACCAAGGCAGACATGTTACGTTGTTTTATCTAAACCAATTTCCTATATTTCTTGCCGCATGCACAGGGCACTTATCCTGCTGAAATATAAAGTTATTTTCTTCAAAATCTATCGCGGCAGAAGGAAGAAAAACATTTTCCAAAATCTGAAGATATATTACTGTTCAGTGTTCCACCAATATTCCAGCATACACTTGCACCGTAAACACTTATCCATGCCCACACATTAACGGAGAAACGTCCACTGGTTTGCTTTTTTTGAGTATACTTCTCATCATACGGGAATTTGGTGGTCTATATACTCGAATCCATCCATTATATATTATGTAGACTGAAAAGTTTTCTCATCGGAAAAGATAACATTTTGCCAAAAAAAAATATTTTCTGGTAAATATTGGGTACCAAACCCAATTTTTTGTTCCTTATCACTATTTTTTAAAAACGGTTTGGATGCAGCTGCTCGATTTCTTAATTGGGAACATTGTCTTACTCCGTCAAACCCGAAGTCCTGGGGCCCTAACACAATTGGCACAATTTGTCGCTACGCCACTGTCTGTCGTCAACTGTAATTGCTGCTCTATTTCCAGATGATAATGATCCTGATTTACCAAGTTTAACCTTATGGTTTCAACAGAATGGTGCTCCCCCGCATTAATCGACGAGTAATACGAGAAATTTCTCCACAAGTAGTACCAAAAATGTACAACAAGATTTTTGATCGATCTACTGCAGAACAGTCGGTGGACGTCATTGTCAACATCTGACAAAATAGTAACTTTTCGTACGTACGTTTGTCTATTTTGTATTAACAGTTAATATTTCGTACGAGGGTTTTTGTCGTGGGCTACACCCCCCTGTCTGCACCGCACTGACCACACTGTTGTTTGTTAATGACATGTTGGCAACTATTATCACATTAAATAAAAATTCTATGAACCGAATATAAGAAAAAAAAATCCCCAGAACTTATCTTTAAAGATACATTGATTCATCTTCCCAAATTAGTCATTTCTTTATCGACCATCAAAAAGAGGTATCATTACCAAAGTATTCCCATTTGACATTTAATGATCGTCCCAAGCTATCAAAGAAAGATAAAAAACCCGTGTGAAATATTAGGAATCCATGTTGTCCTGACTAATTTGGCCCGAATGTCTTTTGTTTCTCAGCGCACATTCAATTGTTTTCGATGTGTTTATCAGTGTGGCGTAGTGGGCCTTGAAAGGTCCGAGATGGGACCCGGAGATAAAGGTGGAATGGCATTTTTAGAGTTTTTTCGAAGGAGATAAGGAGAGATTTGTGTTTTCGGGCGGGCCAGTTTGGAAGGACAACTCAACTACCGCGGTAGGAAGTTTGTGGTACGAGGGGTTCTAAAGAGGTACCTACCTCGATTTTTCTACTTTTAAAGTTCAGTTCAGTCACCCAGCATGTATAAAAAACCTATTGCCTTTTTATCGTGGAGTTTCTGGCAGGACGGTAGGGTAGCTACAGCAGCTATCGGCAACTAAGGTAGTAACAGTAGCCATAGAGAAATAAAACAAGAGAAACCATCCAATATAAACATTTTATCGCTAATAAATGTGTAAGTACTACGTACAAATCTGTAACGAGTCCAAATATCCATCTGGAGCATTTTGCCTTTCGGCATTCACATCGCGAACCTGCACCTCGCTTTCGCCCCGTTAGATGGGATGTCCAGGTAAGTTTACTTAGTTTATGCAGTAGCTGTATGAGGAAATGTTGTGATCAAAAACCAAGTTCTTGAAAGTCTTCTCAACAGAAAAGAACCTGTACAAAAACCTATCAAATGCTGCTTTTAGCAGGACAAATATGTAAACTTTACTGGCGATGTTATTGCGTTTGTTTTCTATATTGGCTGAACTTCTCAGGTAAGCGTAGATACGGTAAAATTCTGCTGGTATTTTAAAACGGGTTATTGGTAAGAACAAAAACTTAACATTATTTTATGTACATTTAGCAGCATTTTATTTTTCACCATAAGCTAATAAAAACAAATAATTTAAAATGATAAAGGATTTCAATTAAATGAATGTAAAAATGGCTACTTTTCGATGTGGCTTTGTAGAATTTATTCTCCTGACTTCCACAGTGGTCGGGTCTATTAACACCCAGTGCGAGCACGAAAACGAAAAGTTTTTACCACCCGTGACATTGTTTATAGCGCAGCATTAGGCAGTTCTGATAAAATTTTATTTTCTAATAAAATTAGTCGTTTTATGTCGATTTTAGTAGGGGTTCCACTTAATGCCCATAATACATACAGCGTTTTATATTAGTCGCATCAGATAAAATGTCTTTTATATTTTTATTAATTTATTAAATTATGGCTTTGTTTCTTTTTTCCCACTATAGTTTTTCGATTTTTTTTTGTTTTTAATTATTTTGTTGGTATTTGTTGGTAAGATTAACAATTTTATGAGTTAATCAGCTAAAAACCTACACTCTTTAAAAAGTTGTAACAAGATGAATACAATTTTTTTTGTCCAATTTTTATTCAATACTTTAACGTACAGTTGACGACAGATAATTTCGTACACTAAACTGTAAAACTGTAAATGCAACTTTTTTACCTTTACTACCTTTGTAACGTGTTAATTGTTATCATAAATAAGTAAATAAATCATGATATGATGATAAAAATGTCGCTATCATCAAACACTTGAAAGGTCTGTTGGGTCTGGTTTAAATAATAGAAAATCATCAAATGAAAAAGACCGAAATTTGGTTGAGTATTTAAGGCAAAATCCATTTGAAACTGCAGTATCCGCTATGCACATGCAGGATTCCCTGCTTCATCTAGAACTGCGCAACGCCGAGTAAGACAATGTTCCGAATTAAGAAATCGAGCAGCCGCATCCAAACCGTTTTTAGAAAATAGTGATAAGGTACAAAGAATTGGGTTTGCTATGCAATATTTACCAGAAAATGATTCTTTTCCGATGAGAAAACCTTTTAGTCTACATATAATGGAAGGATTCGAGTATATGTTACTACAATATTTATTGTATCCCTTACTATCTTTAATAAAGTCGATTATTATTATTATTATTATTATTATTATTATTATTATTATTATTATTATTATTATATAGACCACCAAATTCCCGATATGATGAGAAGTATACTCAAAAAAAGCAAACCAGTGGACGTTTCTCCGTTAATGTGTGGTTATGGGTGATAAGTGTTTAGGGTGCAGGTGTATGCTGGAATATTGGCAGAACACTAAACAGTAATATATATCTTCAGATTTTGGAAAATTTGTTTCTTTCTTCTGCCGCGATAGTTTTTGAAGGAAATAACTTTATATTTAGCAGGATGACTGCCCTGTGCATACTGCAAGAAATAAAGGAAACTGGTTTAGACGTCACTTGTCTGCCTTGGTGCTCAAGAAGTCCTGATTTAAATCCAATTGAAAATGTTTGGGGATTGATGGTAAAAAAATGTACAAAATAAATTTTAAACCACAGAATGAAATAGAGTTATTTGATAAAATAAAATAAATTTGGGAAGGGCTAACTCCGGATTACACCAGAAGTATTCTTTTGACAATGTTAAAAAGATTACGATTAGTGTTAGAATCCAATGGCGCAGCAATAATGAAAAAAATACGATTGAATGCATTGGAACTATTGGAGGAAAAGACTATAAAGAAAACTTACTCCAATATCTAGAGTCTAAAGGATAAAAGAACATCATTATATTATATGCTGGACGATTACCCACCAATTAAAATGATATATATGCAAATGGATTTTACGTACATACATCCGGAGACTTTGGTACAAAGTATTTTGCACGTACTTTTGCTAACTAATAATCAAGAAGCTGTGACTAGGAGTAATGGCTCATTCTTTTTTAAACCAATAAAAGCGTTTTTATATTTTTTAATAAGGTGCCAAAATAACCATTCTTCAAATGGTTTAAATAAACACAAACACATTAGTGGTTCTCAAACCAAACAAGACCACAATAAAAACCAGTTAAAATGTATCTTAAGTGATAATTTGTCAATAATCGTTTCGTGTGGACATTTTTCGTTTCGTAAACACAGATTATTTTCAAACATTTTTCCTTTTAGAGGCAACTCTAATGAGATATGGAATGACTTGCGTGCGGTCTATTTAAAAGAAGTTATTTTAATAGTCCAGGACGTGGGGGTTTTTTCAATGCAAAAGGTGGGGTAGTAGCGATTTTTTAGTATGTTGTTAGGCTTGGGGCCCCAATGAAAAATCCAAGTTTTCGACCTCGAAGCGCATGCGCTCGAGCCGCCATCTTGGATTTTAGGTACAAAAATTTGGTTTTTTGATAATAACTCAAAAACGGTGGCTTTTACGACAAAAGATGTTCTATACAAAGTTAAAGAGGATGAAAATTTCCTACATTTTTTGTGGAATTTTTTTTGTAGCACACATATGTTAGAAGTTATAGCTCCGTGAAGTTGCACTATTTGAAAAAATGCGAAAACTTTTTGGTTGTTTTATTTTATTATTCTTATTATTTATAACTATAGTTTTACATAATTATAAAAAAAACTATAGGCATTTGAATATTATCATTAACAGTAGTATACTTTTCGTAAACAAAGTTAAAGGCGAAAAGTATATCGCATTTTCTTTTTAAATTTAAGAATAGTAAATTATGATCAATTAAAGAGACCTTAAAGGACAACTGGCAAAACATAATTAAAAATATTAATATAATGATATTTAAAGACCTAACAAAAAATTTAGACATAACTAGAAAAATATGGTATATAAATATGTACCTTCTCTCCAAAGTATGGTATACTGCACAGGTCTTACCGATGCCGGAGATGTATGCGCAAAAAATATTACAAATTGTAGGGAAATTTCTGTGGACGGGACATTTGTTTAGGGTAAGTAGACCACAACTATATTTAGCACATAACCAGGGAGGTTTAGGGTTACAAAGTGTCGGAATAAAATCAAAAGCTCTGTTAATTAAAACGCAGTTTAAATCGTGGACAAAAGACAAACATTTTTCCTATAATTCCACTATAAATAGTATTTTTGAAATAAATGCCAAAACTAATGTCAGCGGTGCTTTTAATAAAATTGTCGAAATAGTTAATAGTCTAAAAATAACAAAAACTGATAAGGTGACAACCAGACAAATATACTCACAAGTATTAAAACCAACACTTTTAAAACCCAAAATTGAAGAAAAACATGTAAATATAAATTGGGAAAACGTATGGAGTGTGTTTTCAATCCGCATTATACCCACAGAGTGGAAATCGGCTGTCTATAGAGCAGTAAACGATGTGTACTCTACAGGAAAAAAGCTAGAAAACCATGGACTAACCGACAGTTCGCTTTGTAAGAAGTGTAATGTGGATGAAGACACACTAATCCATAGAATTAAGAATTGTATTAAAGTAAAGGAATTTTGGAAGTGGATACAAAATATCATAGTTAAAAAATTTAAAGTAAACTTGGGTGGATGCGACAGCATCTATGATCTATTGACAAATAAGATACCGAATAAAAGTGACTCTGATATTATCAAATGGTTCGTGTCGGCAGTGATTTTTTACAACCTGGAATATAAAAACAATAGTCTGAATGAATTTAAGAATATTTTAATAATAAACAGATATAAGCTTTTAGGGGAGAATAAGAATTTGAACAAAAACATTTTCTGCTTTTGACGTAACGTAAAATTTTTCTAAACAAACAAATTAGTATTCTCTCTTGAAACTGTTTATTTAGAATTAAGAGCACCAAAAATCAGTAATTGAAATTTAATTTGTTTATTTTATATTTTTATTGTTTTGTTTGAATTAGTTAAATGTCATTGTTTAAAAAAAAATGTGATATTTGATTAATAAAGATTTTATTCAAAAAAAATTTAACAGTAGTATACTTTTCGTAAACAAAGTTAAAGGCGAAAAGTATATCGCATTTTCTTTTTAAATTTAAGAATAGTAAATTATGATTTTAGAGCGTTGCAAAAATTAATTTCTACTACATTTTGGTACGTTTCGATGGTCCGGATTGGTTATTGTCGGTGTCCTGTAGTTTTTCCTGATTGAATAGGGATGATGTAGTGTCACAACCACTGAAGGCATGCAAGAACAGAATGTGCTTGGTTGCTTCTTGGTACCTATTTGAGGCTACTTGCTGAATATAACCTTTCAGCAGTTTTTCCTCTTCCAGGTTTACGGAAGTAGATAGAACTTTCGGCTGGTGCTAAAAATAGCCAAATAACAAAATACAATACTTTTTTTTTCAAATAGTGCAACCTCACGGAGCTGTAACTCCTAACATATGTGTGCTACAAAAAAAAATTTTCTACAAAAAATGTAGGAAATTTTATCCTCTTTAAATTTGTATAAAATATCTTTTGTCGTGAAAGCCACTGTTTTTGAGTTATTATAAAAATACAAATTTTTGTACCTACAATCCAAGATGGCGGCTCGAGCGCATGCGCCTCGAGGTCGAAAACTTGGATTTTTCATTAGGGCTTCAAGCCTAAAAACATACTACAAAATCGCTACTACCCAAACACCGCTTTTTGATACCCACGTACTGGACTATAAGTGAATGGGTTGATTTTCTATCCTGCTGGTTGCTGGGATAATAGCTATTATACCATCAGTTTTTATTTTATTTCTCTTTTTTTGTACGTGCGTTTTAAATCGGTTATTTCCAATAGTTATTAAAAAATGATATTTTATTCTTGTGTCCTTTGTTTTTGCCCAATATTTAGTTATTTTTTCGTTGTAATGTAAATTGTGAATGCAATTGTGCATCCTTTTATTTGGGGTGCGTTGTCCTGTCTACGATTTTTCGCAATGTTTACCTATTTACACATTTTTTATTGAAATATCCACTAAAGGGCTGCCTCTTGACTTTTTCAGATTAAAATTTAAATATTGAAATGTTTTTATGTTTTTTCTCCTATACACTGAGGGAAATAATCTAATACAACAGGTTTGCTAAGACACAGTTTATATTGATAGTTTATTTTGTATTAACCCATAGGTATTAAATAAATGGCTAGTGTATCAAACCCGCCTTAGTGTTATATCAATTCCAGATTTGCTAGAACAGTGCTTTTATTGGTAGTATTCAGTTCCATTAGCAGCACAGTCTTGTTGAATAATGAACCACTTTTAATACAGCAATTGTGTTAAGAAATAAATCAATGCGACGCATTTTGTTCCCAGTAAAGTGCTTCCTCTACAATCCACAAGACGTTGGTGGGGGTTCATATAGCGATCGGCAATCGCCGCGCGCCGTATTATCAGTTTTAACGTATTTGTTTCGCAGGGCATATCGTTGTTCGGAGTCTTCTAGCTGTCTTGTCTGAATTTGAATTTTATTGATCTTACCAATACCTGTTTCAATTAATTTATTTTTACTTTGTATTTAATTTTTTTTTTAATTTTACATGTCAGATAAAGCAATAGAAGATTCTTATTTCGCACAACCCATCATTAGTATTGAACTAAGGACGAATTTTACCATCTCAATAAACCATGTTGCATAATAGATAATCATATGCAATGTTACACGACAAGAACAATATCACACTAGAAGCTATTTAAATTTCTGAGAACTACACAGTACTGATTCTTTTGTTGGTAAGTATATGCTTTATTAACCGTAGCAAGCAAGTATTAATATGATTAATGTCAAGTATTACAAGTCATTACAACTGCCAGTCGGAACTAATACAGTATATAAAAACACACACCCCCAATAGAATTCAATAAATTGTTGTGAGTATTCAGAGCGATAATGTCTATAAACTATTCTCTGGTAGCGATAACTCCTATTTCCTATTGGCTAAATTACCGTGATATTATCACTACACTACAAAACGGTCTAGCAATTTTCGTTGTCTTAAAGTAGGAAAGCGCGTTGCTGTCACTTATAGTATTAAAAAGTATGTGAATTCTTATAAGGAACAGAAGGTTTTTTTCTTAGTGTGTATACCTTATAAGTTATTACCGTGCGAGCAAAAATTATTTGCATCAAAGAGGGCTTGGATTAAAACACGTAAGGCTTGGTTTAGATTACTACGATATGGGGACGATATTTTATATCTAACCAAATCTAGGTTAAAATTTTGTCAAATTCGTATTATGACATGATATGCCAAACTACCGAGTAATAAAATAAGTAGACAAATACAAATTTATTTTTGTTGTTTACAAAATTAACAAAGTAAGAATATACAGAAAGAAAAAGAAAAGTAACTACATAAATTGCTGAAATTGGCTACCGCCATGCTCCAAGCATAAATTCACACGTCTCTTCATATTTTCGAAAGTGTTGACCAGCATCTATGGAGAAATGTTACCACATTCTTGGATAATCCTTTCTTGTAATTGTTCTTCCTGCTCCTTTTTTGTGTTGTATAGAACCTGTTTCCCTAAACACTGCTACGGTTCTTTTCAGGCAATGATAAAAATCCCCAGCAATAAAAGCAACGTTAGGAAAATGTTCGTGAAAATCGTCCATGCACAAACCCGGATTGTATTGCCACTCACCATTTACTCTAACCCCGTTTCGAAAATACGCTTCAACCATGAATGTTTTGTGCTGTTCCGTAAAGCCCATTGTGTGAATTATTGTTCAAGAAATTGGAAAAATTAGCGATGAATCAAATTACCTACTTCTAACGACTGTCAAAGATGATGGAATAACTGATTGATTGCTAATTCAGGTAGTTACTGACACCCAACAGGTATTAAGCTCTACGGCTAAACATTACGTCTTTAGATGCAAGGCCCTCTTTGATGCAAATAATTTTTGCTCGCACGGTATAATAATGATTTATTAAATTTTGTAAGAAGTAGATTGTACAAATAATAAGACTTATTCAAAAAAACGTTAAATAAGTTAAGATACAATACGGACATTAAAAACATTCTCAGACAATCATCATCAGCAATCAAAATGTCCCAATGCAAATACGCATTTACTGTACGGCAATATAGGTGAAAATGCGGTGGGGCTTCGGGGGGGTCAGGGGGGCCAGGCAGCCAGGTGCACCGCCCGGGGGCCCGCATTCCGGACGAAACACGCGTTGTTTGCTCATCCGAAGATGCGGATGCCAGGGGCGGAGGACAGGGGAAAGTGGGGACATTTAACAAAAAATTCATAGGTCATGTAGGAAAACGTAACAATATACCGTGCGAGAAAAAATTATTTGCATCAAAGAGGGCTTGGATTAAAAAACGTAGGGCTTGGTTTAGATCACAATGATATGGGGACGATATATCTAACCAAATCTAGGTTAAAATTTTGTCAAATTCATATTATGATATGATATGCCAAACTAATAAGTAATAAAATAAGTACTTAGACAAATACAAATTTATTTTTGTTGTTTACAAAATTAACAAAGTAAGAATATACCGAAAGAAAATGAAATATACTTACATAAATTTAGCTGCTTCTTAAGAATAGCCCTGCATGTTCCATAAGATCTTCCCACTTCTTGGGACAGGCGTCTTATACAATTTGTTGGCGTATTTTGCATTATTTCACGAACGTTTGCAACAAGTTCTTCTGTTCTTACAGATGGTCTTCCTGCTCCTTTTTTGTGCTGTATAGAACCTGTTTTCCTAAATACAGCCACAGTTCTTTTCAGGCAATGATACAAATCCCCAGCAATAAAAGCAACGTTAGGAAAATGTTCGTGAAAATCGTCCATGCACAAACCCGGATTGTATTGCCACTCACCATTTACTCTACCCCGTTTCGAAAATACGCTTCAACCATGAATGTTTTGTGCTGTTGTCTGAATTGTTCAAGAAATTGGAAAAATTAGCGATGGTATTATTTAAGTTTTTTAAATAAAGAAATTTTAAAAACCATTGTAAAAGTTTCCCTTTTTTACCAAACAATTTAAAGATTTTTGGTTTTAAAAATAAGTGTAACGGCCCATCTGCACCTATGCCTTTTTAACCTGCATTTTTAACCCTGCATAAAAATAGCAAGCAATTTGAGATTTATATTTATGCATTTCAGCGTGAGCGAAAGTGACAGCGTTTTTCAACCCTTGAAATAAACCAACTTCTAATTATTTGCACACCCCCATGCGATTTTGTCAAAATTCCCTAGAAATTTGTGTTGGCGGAATTGATCTATAAATATAACTTCCCTCATTTGACAAAAAAATAAACAATATATCTGGCAGGTTTCAGTTTTAACCAAATGTAGGTTAAACCGCGAGAAAATATTTTTATAAGAATAAACTTTTTCAAATAAGTTAATGTGTATTTACCGTGCGAGCAAAAATTATTTGGGTCGAAGAGGGCCTTGCATCTAAGGACGTAATGCTTAGCCGTAGAGCTTAATACATGTTGGGTGTCAGTAACTACCTGAATTAACAATCAATCAGTTATTCCGTCATCTTTGACAGTCGTTACAAGTAATTTGATTCATCGCTAATTTTTCCAATTTCTGAAACAATTCACACAATGGGCTTTACGGAACAGCACAAAACATTCATGGTTGAAGCGTATTTTCGAAACGGGGTTAGAGTAAATGGTGAGTGGCAATACAATCCGGGTTTGTGCATGGACGATTTTCACGAACATTTTCCTAACGTTGCTTTTATTGCTGGGGATTTTTATCATTGCCTGAAAAGAACATGGCTGTGTTTAGGGAAACAGATTCTATACAACACAAAAAAAAGAGCAGGAAGACCATCTGTAAGAACAGAAGAACTTGTTGCAAACGTTCGTGATATAATGCAAAATACGCCAACAAATTGTATAAGACGCCTGTCCCAAGAAGTGGGAAGATCTTATGGAACATGCAGGACTATTCTTAAGAAGCAGCTAAAATTATTTTCTTATAAAGTGCAAGTATCACATTAAAATCACATGTTGTATTATTTTTATTGTATTTTCTCGATGAATAAATTATGTTTGAATTTGTTTTGAATTTGAAGTATTCCAAAAAATACAAGCCGCAGATTTTGAAAGACGCAGGAATTACTCTCAATGGATTACCCAAAATTTATTGGAAAGAAATGATTTATTAGACCTGACATTTTTTTCGGGTGAAGCCTGGCTCCACCTTGTTAATTTTGTAAACAACAAAAATAAATTTGTATTTGTCTACTTATTTTATTACTCATTAGTTTGGCATATCATGTCATAATATGAATTTGACAAAATTTTAACCTAGATTTGGTTAGATATACCATCCCCATATCATTGTGATCTAAACCAAGCTCTACGTTTTTTAATCCAAGCCCTCTTTGATGCAAATAATTTTTGCTCGTACGGTATAACTTCGCTCATTTAACAAAAAGATAAAAAAGATATCTGTCAGGTTTCAGTTTTAATCAAATGTAGTTTTAACCGCGTTTTCTGCTGCTTTTTGGGTTTGGAGACGACTTATTTGGAGCAAAGACTCTATCATTGCACTGATAGAACTGTGTCAAATTTAATCGATTTTGTATTCTGTCAAATTGCACCAATATTAAAACAATAAATTACCAACAACCAAATTTGAAATTTAAAAAATCATTAAAGTGAACATATTATCAGGACTTTGATGCATATATGCGTTAAATACGACCCTGCCATTTGGACTCCTGCGATGTTCTCGCTCTCGATCAACAGTAATCATCATCAGTATATCGATAACCTTTATTTAAATATTTTTAGTTAAATACAACACCTGACCACAATAAAACCAAATGCGAAAAAATCAAAATTTACGTTATTAAGAAGATAATAAATTATTATTTTTAAATGGGTGTGTGGAACTTGGTACCACTCAGTCTGCGGTGTTTATTCGAAAATATGATATCGACTGTACTCGAGCCAAACAGTCTCCGTAAAAACTTTTAGTAGGTATTAGTCATAGATTTAAAAAAAATAATGAAATGGGAATGGAGTCATGTATTCAAAAAATGTTTTTCTATCGTTTAGACCAAATTTGATTAATAAGAAAATACACTGAAAAAAGAGGTCACCTATATCAATTAAATCTGACATTTTCCTAAATGAATCTGATTTTTTTAATATACAGTGTGACCAGTAAAGTCCGCATCATAGGGGATTTTTTTTTAATAATAGCTTTATTCGAAATTTGACTTTAGCAAGCAGGAAACATAGCAGATAACATGTCAGATACTCTCCGAGAACTATTTGTCATGTAGTACTACTCAATCATTGTTTTTTTTCTTCTTGAATACTGTAAAACGTCTAGTAAAACATTAAAATGGTTTATTCGTTAATGTACGAAAATTAAATTCTAAAAATTATTTATTAAAAATGTGGGAAAAATTTTATTAGGTAGTACCTTCCCCGTTTAGCATCAAAAATTAATGTTCATATAGAAATATTATTTACGACTTTGAAAAATCATTATTTAAATAAACACGTCGAGTTTTGCACAAATGATTAAAAAAAATACCATTTACGCATACAAATTGAGGAATTATAAAATTAAAAAATTAGTGATTTTTAAATGCCAGAAGAGGGGCAACAATAGGCCAGGTGTTTTATGACAATAAATATTTCTGAGTTATGGGGGAATTAAACAAAATTTTAGCTTCAACGCTGTTAATTCCAATAAATATTTTATTTCTTTGTAATGATGAATATATATGGTTTATTTAATATTTTGCATGCTAATGTTAATAATTACACAATGATTTATTGATAAGGAAAAAGTTTCTAGACGATTTTATTGTGTGTTATATTCCCTATAACTAACACAGTCTAACCGACGGACGTTACCATAAGGAAACCGCTCAGTGGTCGTTTAGACATTATGTCACAAAAAACAAAAATATCAAAAACATATTCAAATAAAAAAATAGATAATATAGAAGTTCCTCAAGGAAGTATACTAGGTCCAATATTATTTATTTTATACATCAACAATATGCCTTTAGTTTTAAAAATGTGTAAGTTACAAATGTTTGGTAAGACTTAGAAGATTTACATTAATGTTTTAAATATTTTTGATGGTTTAAATACTCTAAATTCCGAGATAAATATATTATTAAATTGGATAAAAGTAAATAAAATTAAAATTAAATATTTCAAAAACTAAATGTATGGTTGTGGGTAATAATTTAAATTGTCAAAATATAAATAATGTTATAATTGATGGTGAAAAATTGGAATTAGTAAACAGTTTTAAATATTTAGGGATAATCATTGATTCAAAATCAAAATTTTTAAAATTATTTTGAAAGTATCATATTATCGAAGGTCGCTGGAAAAGTAGGTTATTTTAAAAGAATGAGCTCTAATTTAAATTTGTTTTCTAAAAAAACTGTATTTAATACTATTATATTACCATATTTTCTTTATTGTTCTTTCATTTTATATTGTGCTAGTGAGGAAATATTTGACAAATTACAAATTTTAGAAAATAAGGCAATGCGGATTATTTTAAATTGTGATAAATAGACAAAAATTAATTTTATGTTAAAAAATTAAGATTGGTTGAATGTCAGGAATTTAATTTTTTATTTAGTATGTAGGTATCTTTATACATAAAATTAAAAATAATTTATTGCCTGATTGTTTCAAGGTTTTTTGTTCTTTTAATTAGGACCATCATATATAAAACAAGAACTAATCAAAATTTTATGTGGATAGAGCGTCTAAAACATTAGCTTCTAAGTCTATTTTTCATAAAGGTTGGATAGAATATGATAATTTGGGAAATTCTATTAAATCTCAAATATCTTTAAAACTATTTAAAAAACTTTAAAATTACATTTAATTAAAATACAAAATGATAGATACGTAATATTTAATACAATTTCCAAAATGTTTAACGTTTCTGTCTGTTTTTGTTAAAAGAAGGTTGCGTTTTAAAATTTAAAAATAAATCTATAAAAATGTGTTAAAAAATGAATTAAAAAATATTTAATTGTAGCTTTTTGCTAAATAAGACATGTCCAAAAGTCTTATATCATACAAGAAACATCATTGTCTACAACGTTTAAACAGACGGTCATTTAGACTGTTAATTAGGGGACCTTTTTTGGTCACATATATGTTTAATAAACAAGTTTGATCATGATTTTCAAAAATATGTACCACTTCAAAATCAAACTCTATCTTAATTTTTTTCACCATAATTAGGTCCTTTGTTTTTATTATTTGTTCAATGATTAACGACTTAATGACACATCTTTATTTTCAAAACTACCCGCGACTAGAACCAGACCTCTTCGGCCAAAGTACTGACGTCACGGCCGATTATCGTGAAGATGCTGGACACCAGTGTGCGGTGGGAACAAATTCAACAAATGAAGATCGAGGAAGACAGAAGAACATTCACGGATAACTTTGTTCTAAGCCTGCTTGATGGCAGGTCTTCAGGAATGTTAATTGCGACTGCCAGTTCTTCGGCTTGTTGCCAAATCAACACATTTTTCTGGTGAAAAACAGTTGACTCTTATGTATGTCATGATATAAAAATTTAATAGAAATTATGGAAGGAATATGGAGCAGATGCAGTGCCACAGGTTTGAATCGGGATTTTTTGTTATTGTTGTGAGATTTCAAGAAATTTAGGAATAATTGATTAATTTTATAAATTTTGACGTCTTTAACAAGCCACCGGTTTGTAAAAAACATTTTAATTTAAAACTTTAGTGTGAAACGAAAAGATTTCACCTCTTACCAAACGATGAATTACTGAAGATTCGTTGAAAATATAACGATTAAATCCATTTAAATATTTTGAATGGGGTTAATACTAAAAAATTTCTTTGTAATCTTTACGTTAATAAGTATTTGAAATCTTGTAAAATTCTTTACTGTGTCGTCTTTTAATGGCAACACTGTATTGATTATCAATTTGGTCTTAATGCAGTTCTCAGGGTGTGAAACACGAACATTCAACTACAGAAATAATATAAAAAATATATTTATTATAAAGAAAAACGGTAAAATATTAGGGATTTAATATAACCTATACAGGGTTAGTTGAAATAACCGGAGCGGCTACTTTTCTTCAAAACTACCACGGGTAAATCAATGAATTTTGGTACAGGTAGATAACTTAAAAACTTGAATTGAAAATTGACAATTGCAACGTTGCCAGATTTTTAGTCTTTTCTGTAACTCAAGGAATGTTTTTTTTTTAAATGTAACACTACTCTTTTTTTTTATTGAATTCGATTCCTCCCATCAACATTACCATCTCCTGATAGTATCAAATTTTTATCTCAAATAGTTCTGTGGGAAAAAAAGTTAATTAGTTACAACTCTAACTCTAAAATAAAAAAAAAATCCAGTATTTCCATTTAAAAACGTTTCAAATAATGCGAAAAGGAAGGTTGGTAGACATAATGTACCTATATAATAGTATCGATAACGATAATAACAACAAACAACTATTAACAATAACATAGCTAGTAAAAATTACTTACATAGATTGGATTTTTTTTAAATTTAAGAGTTGTAACTAATTAACTTTTTTTCCCATAGAAATATTTGAGATAAAAATTTGATACTATCAGGAAATGATAATGTTGATGGGAGGAATCGAATTCAATAAAAAAAAGAGTAGTGTTACATTTGAAAAAAAAACATTCCTTGAGTTACAGAAAAAACTAAAAATCTGGCAACGTCGCAACTGTCAATTTTCAATTCAATTTTTTAAGTTATCCGCCTATACCAAAATTCATTTATTTAGAATTGGTAGTTTTAAAGAAAATTAGCCGTTCCGCTTATTTCAACTTACCCTGTATACAATCCCATTTCATATAATATACCGGTTCTGCGTAATAAACAAAATCACATTCTACTTTCTGGACCATGTCTCTTGGTTTGTTAAACCTCAGATTAGACGTTTCTGAAAAATTTGTTTATTTAAATTATCAATTTGTCTTTAGTAAAATAACCTTGTTGTTAAAAATAATATACCGTGCGAGCAAAAATTATTTGCATCAAAGAGGGCTTGGATTAAAAAACGTAGGGCTTGGTTTAGATCACAATGATATGAGGGCGATATATCTAACCAAATTTAGGTTAAAATTTTGTCAAATTCATATTATGACATGATTATGCCAAACTATTGAGTAATAAAATAAGTACTTAGACAAATACAATATTATTTTTGTTGTTTACAAAATTAACACAGTAAGAATATACAGAAAGAAAAAGGAAAATAATTACATAAATTGCTGAAATTGGCTCCAAGCATAAATTCACACGTCTCTTCATATTATGTTCGAAAGTATTGACCAGCTGCATCTCTGGAGAAATATTACCACATTCTTGGATAATCCTTTCTTGTAATTGTTCTAAATTTGCAACTGGTGTTTTAAAAATAGTGTTCTTTAAATGAAGAAAAAACGTAAGTAATCCATAACCGTTAAACAAGGTGATCTAGGTGGGAATTCAATGTCTGATCGAAAACTGATCAATCTGTCGTCGAAAAAATTGCGTAAGTAGTTCCCTAGTAGTTTCGGCAACTGTACGGGCGGTTGCACCGTCCCGTTGAAAATATCCAAAACGTAGTTCGTCATCAAGTAATTGCTCCACAAATGGATTCAAAATATTGTCTCTATACCGCTGTGCTGTAACTGTGTCATGGAACAAAATAGGACCAACAATAATTCTTCTTCGGGAAACAGCTAACCAGACACCAATTTTTTGAGGGTGCAATGTGAACAAAAAAATGGGGATTTTCACTACTACACATGCGTGTATTCTGAGAATTCACATAACCGAACAAACCCGAGAGGTGGAACCAGGCTTCATCCGAAAAAAATGTCAGGTCTAATAAATCATTTCTTTCCAATAAATTTTGGGTAAATCATTGAGAATAATTCCTGCGTCTTTCAAAATTTGCAGCTTGTATTTCTGGGAATACTTGCACTTTATAAGGAAATAAATTTAGCTGCTTCTTAAAAATAGACCTGCATGTTCCATAAGATCTTCCCAGTTCTTGGGACAGGCGTCTTATACAATTTGTTGGCGTATTTTGCATTATTTCACGAACGTTTGCAACAAGTTCGTCTGTTCTTACAGATGGTATTCCTGCTCCTTTTTTGTGTTGTAGAACCTGTTTGCCTAAACACAGCCACGGTTCTTTTCAGGCAATGATAAAAATCCCCAGCAATAAAAGCAACGTTAGGAAAATGTTCGTGAAAATCGTCCATGCACAAACCCGGATTGTATTGCCCCTCACCATTTACTTTAAGCCCGTTTCGAAAATACGCTTCAACCATGAATGTTTTGTGCTGTTCCGTAAAGCCCATTGTGAGAATTGTTCAAGAAATTGGAAAAATTGGCGATGAATCAAATTACTTGTAACGACTGTCAAAGATGACGGAATAACTGATTGATTGTTAATTCAGGTAGTTACTGACACCCAACAGGTATTAAGCTCTACGGCTAAACATTACGTCCTTAGATGCAAGGCCCTCTTTGATGCAAATAATTTTTGCTCGCACGGTATAATAATGATTTATTAAATTTTGTAAGAAGTAGATTGTGTAGTAGTAGATTTGTGTGAGTCCATCATACCAGGACCTTCAAAAAAGCCTAATACAATTTTGATGTACAATTACCAGAGGAGACAATATTTAAGAGTAGAAAAGTTTACATGTCCATGTACCCATGGGCAGTCTGGCGGTACAACATCCGGTACATTTTAACGTGAACTCTATTAAATAAACATTTCCAGGAGAAAATAAAACTCCATTGAATTAAAAAATCTCCCATCTCCGAAGGTCCGTCCATTATTTATCCAAAAATATTACGGAGACGTTTTGTTTATTTAATATAATTTCCATAAAATTAAATTAAACCATAAAGATGCAGTGATCAGATAAAATAAATTAATCATAAGCAAACGGGCCTGAGAAAAACCGGAGAAAAAACCATTAAAGAATGTCATATCGGCCCCCTGGGCAGGTTTCAACAAGAAAGAGCGGTAAAAACAAAAGAGCGCAAGCCTCAGGTGGTTCCAGATCGAATCCCTCATCATTTTTGACACATTGCCGCTTTTCAACCGATTTATTTGCCTGGCCAGAACATGGGTTTACAATTATGTAAAGACAGTTTTTTTTTTACTTATAAATAATGGTCGGATTAGTGATCTAAAATTGGGCGGCGAGTTGTTGTCTAATGCAAAACAGATCTTTTGTCTTGCACATAGAGTCAATAATATGTTCGTTTTGCTTGAAAACTCGCTCTATAGTAAGCGAGTGAATTGATGATCTTTTTTTAGTTTTAAAAATGTGTAAGTTACAAATATTTGCTGATGACACATTAATTTACATTTATATTAAATATTTTTGATGGTCTAAATACTCTAAATTCTGAGAAAATATATTATTAAATGGACTAAAAGTAAATAAATTAAAATTAAATATTTTAAAAACTAAATGTATGGTTTTGGGTAATAGTTTAAATTGTCAAAATATAAATGTTGTAATTGATGGTGAAAAATTGAAATTAGTAAACAGTTTTAAATATTTAGGGATAATTATCGATTCAAAATTAAAAATTTTAAATTATTTTGAAAGTATCATATCGAAGATTGCCGGAAAAGTAGGTTATTTTAAAAGAATCAGTTCTAATTTAAGTTTTTTTTCTAACAAAACTGTATTTAATACTATTATATTACCACATTTTCTTTATTGTTTTTCCATTTTATATTGTGCTAGTGAGGAAATATTTGATAAATAACAATTTTACAAAATAAGGCAATGCGGATTATTTTAAATTGTGACAAATATACAAAAATTAATTTTATGTTGAAAAATTTAGATTGATTGAATGTCTGAAATTTAATAATGTTATTTAGTATGTATCTTTATACATAAAATTAAAAATAATTTATTGCCTGATCGTTTAACATTTTTTTGTTCTTTTAATTATGACCATCATAATTATAAAACAAAAACTAATCAAAATTTTTATGTGAATAGAGTGTCTAAAACATTAGCTTATAAATCTCTTTTTTATAAAGGTTTGATAGAATATAATAATTTGGAAAATTCTATTAAATCTCAAAAATCATTAAAACTGTTTAAAAAACTTTAAAATTAAATTTAATTAAAAAACAAAATGATACGTAATATTTGATACAATTTGCAAAATGTTTAACTTTTCTGTCTGTTTTTGTTAAAAGAAGGTTGCATTTTAAAATTTAAAAATAATTCTATAAAATTGTGTTTAAAAAAAAAATTATTAAAAAATATTTAATTGTAGCTTTTTGCTAAATAAAATAAAACATGTTACTACTACTACTACTACGTTGGACAAGCTCGACGCCCAAATAAGACAAGCTAGGGAAGTTAGGGTCGTATGCAAATTAACTCGAGAAAGCCGCGAAGACCTCCTAGACAGCTCGTCCTGGCAAATAAAGTCAAATTAATGTAAAATCTCGCCGCATCACCTGTCATTAATGGCACACGGTTGAAGTCTGGTATATTTTACGTTAAGCGGTTGGCTACAGAAACAGAACCGGACTAAGTTCTTTTACCTTCGCCTTCGCCATATGTTAAACTTTGTAAGGGAGTCAAAAACATTATTTCTTATTTATAAAAAGCAAAATAAGTATTTATGTATTTATTATACAAGGAAAAAAGTAATACATTTTTTGCGAGGTGTAAGCTCTGTGATCTGATTTGCGTTGATTTAATGTTAAGCTGATATGAATCAAATTTGTATATGTTTTTGAGGGCAAGAAGAAGGATTCCATAATGAGTTTTAAGATACCTACCTCCTAGAGAACTAGCTACACAATATGAGATTGATAAATTCTCGCATATATTTTTTATCTCTCACATTTCTGACCGCTTTACCTGAAATTATGGAAGTACTTAAAAAAGTTGTACTTCATGAATGTCGATATTTCAATTAGTTTTTAAGATAATTGCGTTCAAATGCTAGATGGCAAGAACACCTTTCTTAACGAACCATATTTATTGAAAATTAAACATGCATAAATGACATATATATCTCCTGTTGCTGTATTTGCCCCTTAGTTATGAGACATCCTGTATATAACGATAAATAAATGGTTTAACTGGACACTTTATTGATTTGATAATAGATGAGTTAACCAAAATGGTGTTTGTACTCACTATTAAACTTAAATAATAAACACCAAAAAAATATAGGGGAAGGTTGCCTATATTGAACCGCTACCTAAATTGGACCACAGTACATTTCTCCGAAATTAAACAAGTGCCATATCATCTGGCAACACTGTAGCATACTTTCACCTAGAACCTTTGATCGGCAACAAAAACAAACTCAACTAGTTGGCCGTTAGTGCTTGGCGTGTACAGTACAGAGCAAAACTTAATTTACACAATTTTAATGTAATATTTTTAGGATTTTCCTAAGAATTTACCTTAGAACCATAAAACTCTAAGCAAAATCTTTTTTATGGAAGTTATCAAGTAAGTTTTTCTCTTTCTATTTCTCCTATTACCATACCATATTTGTTTTTTCTTGTTTCTTTCCTGGGTGGTTTTGTAAAACACGTGGTAGTTGCTTAAATTGGACCATTGGGTGATTGCCAAAATTGAACCGGTCCAATTTAGGCAATTTTTCCAAATTGTGCAAAAATAATTTTTCTCTTTAAATAAGTTAATGTCATGAACTAACACCATTTCAATATTGCTAAAATCTTTTTTCTTTGAGTTAAAAAATGAAACTATGACTGGTCCAATATAGGAAACTAATAGGTACTTTTTTTGCATTAGGATGTCTGCTACCGAAATTTTGATTGTATATTTGATGTTTTTTTGAAATATAAGTATAAAACTTTGTATACGTACCAACAATTTAATTTTTTATTTATTTATTTAACACCTAAGCTTCCGATTTAAATCATGTGGTCCAATTTTGGAACCCCCAGGTGCAATTTAGGCAACCGGTTTCCTATATTGAACCACTCTACCTCCCGTAAATCACAAGCGAATAGGTACTTTCCATGTGTTTCTTTTAAACAGCAAAGCAAAGCAAAATCTTTACCTAATAAATTGTTAAAGGAACGCTTCGCGAACAACTTCGTATAGTTTGTGTGGGAAATAGAGAGAGGCATACTTACCGTAGCAAGGAAGGAGGAAAAATATTTGTTGTGCTAAGTTAAATTTTAAAAAGGAACGCTCAACTGAGCCGTTGGCTTTGCTTTGCTATTTAAACGAAGCTTGAAGGAACTCTGCTAATATAATGGGAGTGCAGGAACTTTTAAATACCAGCGTCAAACGCAATAATTAGAATAAAAAAATATAGTAATTGGCTTCCATGCAGCTCCAACAGACTAGCACCTAAAGGCCAATGCACACTACCGGTTACGATCCGATCCCGATTCACGGTTACGGTTACGATTGCACGTTCGTGAACTCACACTACAGTGACAATCGTCACGGTTCGTTTCACGATTGCATTAAATATAACCTATAAAATTACAGAGGCCAGCCTCGTACCTCGTGTATAAATGCTAATTCCGCATCAATAGTTCAGTTTTTGGACTTGGGTGGCATTTTGGGTGCTGCTTTATTATTATTATTATATACACGACTTTTTGACTGAAAACTGAAATGTTATGATTCGAACCACAGAAAAATAAAGGGTTTAATTCGAACATGAAGATGAGGAGCAGCAACAGATGATCGCGTGATCACGTGATTGCACACGGCATTGCTATTGGGCTACGGTTGCCTACGATCCGATTGAAAATAGAACTCAACCTAAACGTCCCAATAGAATCGCAATCGTGAACCGTAATCGGATCGTAACCGGTAGTGTGCACTGGCTATAATGGCCATGCAATGCACACTACCGGTTACGATCCGATCCCGATTCTCGATTACGGTTACGATTGCACGTTCGTGAACTCACACTACAGTGACAAGCGTTACGGTTCGTTTCACGATTGCACTAAATATAACCTATAAAAGTACAGAGGCCTGCCTCGTACCTCGTGTATAAATGCTAATTCCGCATCAATTGTCCAGTTTTTGGACTTGGGTGGCATTTGGGGTGCTGCTTTATTATTATTATATACACGACTTTTTGACTGAAAACTGAAATGTTATGATTCGAACCACAGAAAAATAAAGGGTTTAATTCGAACATGAAGATGAGGAGCAGCAACAGATGATCGCGTGATCACGTGATTGCACACGGCATTGCTATTGGGCTACGGTTGCCTACGATCCGATTGAAAATAGAACTCAACCTAAACGTCCCAACAGAATCGCAATCGTGAACCGTAATCGGATCGTAACCGGTATGTGCATAAGAGAGGCAAATATGTTAATGGAATCAAATGGAAAATGAAATAGCGCGCACTAATTTTCAGTTTGAAATAAAAATATCAGGCTTAAATGAAGTAGCTGATAGTAAATGAAGTAGCTGATAGAAAACATTGCTAATTTAAATAAACTCCAAAAACAGTTTGTTGGCACCCACTGACAGGTTCCACAAAAACAGTACTGATAACTTCGGTTTTCTTATTGCCCCTGTTTCTGCCTAATCCGAGTTATCAGTATCGCACGTCGTTACCGATAGAAAGTTATCGAAATCCGAACTGCTGGTATTGGTATTTCAAAATGGCGCTAAATTCGATAATTACCAGCCATGATTCTCGCTCATTCTCGGACCAATAAAATCAGTCGAAGATGCAAACTAGATCCAATAGTCGGCCAGATATCATTAATGCAAATATTCTCGATTATGAAAAAGCACAAACAGGTATCTCGTCTCTCACCTGAGCAAAGTTACCTTCAAGAGAACTACCAAACATCAGTTCTAAAAGAGAACGCTGCTCGCTATCGCGTATCTTGTTATAAAATCACTTTTTACCAGTTATTTACCAGTTACCAGTGCTGTTCCACTAAATATACGTAAAACAAAACCACATTGTCTGGTAGTAAATGACTATTCGTCGACGTGAAGTCTACAAAGTGAAGTAAATCATCGTAACTATTTAAGGAATTAAAATATCTTTGTGAAAGAGTGACTAAAATTAATAAAACCGCTGCATGTAGGCGTTTATTTCCTAATTTTCGTTTCATTTAATCTTATAACGAGGAATTTCAGTGTTCTTCTTAAAAGTGGAGTGATAATACGCATCGGGACACGTCAGTTTCTTCAAATGTGTTGTGCCTTTATTCAATGCACCATTAGTGATCTACTATATACTGATCAGCGATTTGATTTAGCATAATACCGATAAATAACAGTGAATATTGTATCGCCTTTTTATATACATGTATAAAGGAAAAATACACGGCAGCACAATCAAGGTTTTAAAGTAGACATGTAGTCTACGAGGTTTAGGAGTGGATTTGAAGCAAGGTGTTCGCCGTAAGCTGTTCTCTGGCCTGAATATTATTAAAAGGTAAATAATATTTTACTTTTCCACTTTATTAATTTTATCTTTAACTCTCACAGTAAATAAAAAATATTAATTATTGCCATAACGATGTCACGTCGATCTGTCAAACATTATTGTTGTATTTATTAAATTAACTATGCACCAAACACACAAATTATTAACATTGGAGCCATTACACGAACAATGGCCGTCTGCCATGTACGTGAAGACGAAGATAGCATTCTCATTAGCGTATGGGTTTGTTCGATGAAAGATAAATTGACAAGACATTGACATCGGTTCGTTTATTACATAACCTTCTCGATTTTAAAAGAGTAAGCGAGACACAACCTCCTCGATTTTAAACAAGTAAGCGAGACGACATGCCTAGCCACACTCTTCGGAACTTTGAAGGATCCAGGATCCAGGTGGAAGGTGGTCTCAGAGGGGTCGGACCAGACCAGTCAAGTGGTGACCTCTATGTCGGCGGCACGAAGTTGAACTAAATAATTTGAGGTTTAGTATTGTTTGTCAAATCAGGACAAGACGTCAAAATGTCAAAAAATCAACTACCATTTTGTTTTCTTTCTCGGCTATTATATCTACAGTTGATTTGTACCGTGCGAGCATAAATTATTTGCATCAAAGAGGGCTTTTATTAAAAAACGTAGGGCTTGGTTTAGATCACAATGATATGGGGACGATATATCTACCCAAATGGGTTAAAATTTTGTCAAATTCATATTATGACATGATATGCCAAACTAATGAGTAATAAAATAAGCAGACAAATACAAATTTATTTTTGCTGTTTACAAAATTAACAAAGTTCTTACTATAAATAGAAAGAAAAAGAAAAATAATTACATACATTGCTGAAATTGGCCACCGCCATGCTCCAAGCATAAATTCACACGTCTCCTCATTTTCTTCATATTTTTTTGACGTATTTTGCATTATTTCACGAACGTTTGCAACAAGTTCTTCTGTTCTTACATATGGTCTTCCTGCTCCTTTTTTGTGTTGTATAGAACCTGTTTCCCTAAACACAGCCATGGTTCTTTTCAGGCAATGATAAAAATCCGTAGCAATAAAAGTAACGTTAGGAAAATGTTCGTAAAAATCGTCCATGCACAAACCCGGATTGTATTGCCACTCACCATTTACTCTAACCCCGTTTCGAAAATACGCTTCAACCATGAATGTTTTGTGCTGTTCCGTAAAGCCCATTGTGTGAATTGTTCAAGAAATTGGAAAAACTAGCGATTAATCAAATTACTTGTAACGACTGTCAAAGATGACGGAATAAGAGATTGATTGTTAATTTAGGTAGTTACTGACACCCAACAGATATTAAGCTCTACGGCTAAGCATTACGTCCTTAGATGCAAGGCCCTCTTTGAAGCAAATAATTTTTGCTCGCACGGTATATTTAGTACCCGAGTAGAAGGTGCCTGGAGTCAAAATTTCACGTGTTTTTTTTTTAATGATCAGGCCTCTATCGGTTTCACTTACTAAATGCCAAAATACCTTGGTGTATTAATAAGTTGTCGAAAAACAAGAATTAAATTTAAATACGCAGGTTTTATAAATAAGTTTTACATTATTATTTATTTATGACTTTTTACTGAAGAGTTTTCTTTTTGACGTGACAACGAGATATTTTTTTGCGTGTACAAACCAAAAGCAAAAAAAAGTAAATGTTTATACGGCATGATCTTTGCGGTATCATTTGTATGCATATTTTTAATGACAGTAACAACGTAAAAACCACGTATTAATGCGACGCGTATGAAAAAGATAATAACCGAGATGAATCGGCATATAGATACTGCACGCATCAGAAAAGTTGCAAAAAATATTTCTAAGAAAATGACTTTCAGTCCGAAGCTTATACATTTTTATGAACAAAATTCCCACAGTGAGTAGGTACATCATTAAAGAATGTAAATGTTTCTAATTATTGAGCATCTTATATATGAAGAATAAATTTGAGACCTACCTTGGGCGGTTTAACAAGTTGACAACAAAAAAATAAGTTTTTTTAATTCTTTCCAGTAAAATAATAATACATACCTATGCATTGCTTTAAAACGATTCAAGTTTTTCGTAATAGCAGCATATTTTTGAAATAAACATATTTACCTATATTAAATTTGAAAATATTTTACCGTCGAGATTTTTCAAGGAATAATATCAAATTTATAGTGATTTGCATAATAATATCAATGATCTGGGTACATATGCAGTGTGACCAGTAAAGTCCGCATCATAAGGGATTATTTTTATTGATAGCTTTATTCGAAATTTGACTTTGACATCAAGTTCTGCTTTGATCGAGAAGAAAATTAAAATAGTAGTCACGTGATTCGCATTATCAGTCAAATTTTAATTTTTGCCAAAAAATAATTCAAAAGTCGGGTTATTTCTGAAAGTATCGAAAAAAGTTTTTTTAAATGCATTTTCTAGCCCACATGGAAAATTTCAGCTGCATAAGATAATTTTGATTTTTTACCCATATTTTGTAAATTGCACCACTTTCGCAAAATAAGACTCCACGCAACCTACATAAAACTTCTTAGTTTTGACAATGCTTTAGTTCAGCATTTTCTTTAAAGTAGCGCCATATTAAATGTGTGTTTTTCTACAAAATCAAAATTGGGCTATTAAAATTTGGTCGCCTGTGATGCAAAGTTTATTTGTTTTTGACCCTGTATAAGGTAACTTCATAAAATAAGTATTTTTGAAAACGTAGTTTGTGTCTGAAAGTAATACACCTTAATATTAAGACCAAAAAGAACACAGTTTTATCAGTTAAGTGTCCATTAAGTGGAAAATAAATTTTAGTGGTGGGTAAAAATCAAAATTATCTTACGCAGCTGAAATTTTGCGTGTGGGCTAGAAACTGCATTTAAAAAAAACTTTTTCAATCACTTTTTTCGATATTTTCAGAAGTAACCCCCCACTTTTGAATTATTTTTAGGAAAAAATTAAAATTTAACAGATAATGCGAATCACGTGACTACTATTTTTTTGCTTAATTTTTATCTCGATCGAAGCAGAACTTGATGTCAAATTTCGAATAAAGCTATTAATAAAAAAATCATCCCATATGATGCGGACTTTACTGGTCACACTGTAGATGCAACAATAACAAATGAACCTATTGACAAAAACGTATTCCATTCTGAAGTAAATCTAAATACAAATTTCGTCCCTCCATTTTGTTTGTCAAACTTACGCTGTTAAAAGTATTAACTAACATGATGTGGGAAATTTAAATCGTTGTCTAAAACCGTATAAAATATCGGCAGTATGGCCACGCAGCAGTAAGAGATCCGCCCCCAAAGATAAGACCGCCAAGACAATGGTTTGAGGCCATGATGACGTTGTTTCGTTCATTTCCGTTTAGGGATGTCCAAAGAAAATGTATCGCGGAAAACATCGATGTCCGATCGACATCCATGTATCGACAAATATCAAATGGACTCGATTTATCGCTTAAAAACAATGCATCCCATTGAAAAATCGATGTTTTCGATGCGTCCATGTATATCGAACATACCTATTTTCGTTTGGTGTTTCTTTGACAGCGGTCTGTCATTTTCTTCAATTTATCGGGTGTGTAATAATTGCTGTGTTTTTAGGGTTTAATGATATTTTTTGGAGACTAATTATTAAGATGAGTAAGAAATGTCGAGTATGAGAGAATCCGGAAAATAATAATTCTGCAGTTATTTTTCGTAAGTGACTAAATAGAAAGTTGGGTTCTTTGTAGGTTAGGTTTGCACTATAGTAGCAAGGTCACATTCAAAGGTAAAAATAGGTACCAGATTATATACTCCAACAGGGACCTTGGAAACGCGTCTGGTTCTGTTCCGCAAATACTAACATTTTAGGCACTTTAAAATTTCAACAAAAAATATATTTTCAATACATTTTTTACATTTGCAACAAAAATGGTTAAGAAACCTGATAAATAGTTACATAAATATATAAAATAAACCAAGTTTTTAACCATTAAAGTCAAATATAAAATATAAACATGGTCTTAGACCATGGAGTAATTTTCTTTAAATAACTGTGACTTATCTCTCTCATTTTTTTTTTGAATTCCAAAAATATTTAAATATTAAAAGTCTGTCTCTATGGTTTATTTTAGGGGATGGTAGTGCAAGGTGGGGTCCGCGGGGTAGTGATGTATAGAACCTTCAATTACCTTCAAAAGTGACGGGCAAACAATGGATATAATTTAAATGTCAATTTTAATAGCATTCTTTTCGTTCAATTTATAAGGTCCTCTAAAGATGATAGGTGCTTTATTTTTTGCAATATTTTCCATAATAAGCTATATTCTTAATGCGTATTCATATATAATTGAACTATAAACATTGTATTTTATTTCTTAAATTTTTGAAGGCGCTACAAATAATTATGTATTCTATAGAATCAGTAAAGAAAGTATAATAATAAACATGCATCAGGAAAAAATTTAATGCATACATCTTTAACCAAAAAAAAGTTTTAGCCTCGAACAAGAAAATATTCTATGTCATATAAATTGAATATAATTTTACCTATTTTTCTTTTTTCTCAACGTTCTCCTACCTACCTGGTCAAACTAGAAATTTAAAAATTATAATTAACCTCGTTTTATTTTAATTATGCCTAAACAAATTCGTTTAATGATAAATCTTAATCAGAAAGGTTACATATCATTATATAGGAATATAAAAAAATATTTGACTGGTTTTTGTTATCTATTTTACATTTTAAACAGTTTTTGGTGCCTATCATACAAATACTTATCTATACTGGACGTCGTATATACAAGACATTTTATAAATATTCTTACTCAATATAACCACGCCCACTCTCAACGCAGAATTCCATAGCATTTTATTACATTTAATATGATCCAATTTACAATAACCAACATTTTTTTATTAATTGATAAGGTAGAGCTTCCTCCAAAATGCCCTAATAGGGGCTTAAGGGAAAAAAGTAATAAGTCAGAAATAATGATCACATCATCACTGATTGTGATAGGGTAACTAATAGTAGTAGTAGTAGTAACACGTTTTATTTAGCAAAAAGCTGCAATTAAATATTTTTTAATACATTTTTTTAACAACATTTTTATAGATTTATTTTTAAATTTAAAACGGAACCTTCTTTTAACAAAAAACAGACAAAAAAGTTATACATTTTGCAAATTGTATCAAATATTACGTATCATTTTGTTTTTTAAATAAATGTAATTTTAAAGTTTTTTTTTAATCGTTTTAATGATATTAGAGATTTAAGAGAATTTTCAAATTATTATATTCTATCAAACCTTTATGAAAAATATACTTATAAGCTCATGTTTTAGACACTCTATCCATAAAAAATGTTTGATTAGTTCTTGTTTTCTAATTATGATGGCCATGATTAAAAGAACAAACATTTTTTAAACAATCAAGCAATAAATTATTTTTAATTTTATGTATAAAGATACATACCTACTAAATAGAAAATTAAATTTCTGACATTCAACCAATCTAAATTTTTTAACATAAAATTTATTTTTGTATATTTATCACAATTTAAAATAATCCGCATTGCCTTATTTTGTAAAATTTGTAATTTGTCAAATATTTCCTCACTAGCACAATATAAAATGGAAGAACAATAAAGAAAATGTGGTAATATAATATTATTAAATACAATTTTTTTAGAAAACAAAGTTAAATAAGAACTGATTCTTTTAAAATAACCTACTTTTCCGGCAATCTTCGATATGATACTTTCAAAATAATTTAAAAAATTTAATTTTGAATCAATAATTATCCCTAAATAATTAAAACTGTTCACTAATTCCAATTTTTCACCATCAATTACAACATTTAAATTTTGATAATTTAAATTATTACCCATAAACATACACTTAGTTTTTGAAATTTTAATTTATTTACTTTTAGCCAATTTAATAACATATTTATCTCAAAATTTAGAGTATTTAGACCATTAAAAATATTTAAAACATTAATGTAAATTAAGGTGTCATAAGCAAAGATTTGTAACTTACACGTTTTTAAAACTAAAAGTATATCGTTGATGTATAAAATAAATAATATTGGACCTATTATACTTCCTTGGGAACTCCTATATAATTTTTTTTTATTGAATATGTTTTTAAAATTTTAGTTTTTTGTGATCTGTTACTTAAATAATTGTTAAACCATTTATAAACGTTTCCGCGAATACCATACTGATACAATTTACTCAATAATCTAGCCCTGTCAATTGTTTCGAACGCCCGCGTAAAATCCAAAAATACAGCTATAACATTTTCCCCTTTATCAATGGTTCTTTTCCAAGTCTCAATCACACATTGAATGGCTGTCTCTGTCGAGTACCCTTTTCGAAACCCAGCTTGAAAGGAAACTAAAATTTTGTTGGCATCAATGAATTCTAATAACTGTTCATATATGACTACTTCTAATAATTTCTCAACATCCCATAAAATAATACTTTCAATGAAAAAATATCAATTTATATTTTCGTTCTGACCAGGCCATGGTTTCTAACACTTAACACACGCGTTCGAATAACACTTGACCCCCAATTTTATTTTTTATTTTTTAAAGATAATAAATTGCATACTATGATAGCAACAATGTGATCAAATTGATCATAAAACGTAATTAAAATAACAAAACCAAATACGAAAAGTGATTCTCGCTATTATAAAACGGTAATTAACACTTCTGTTAATGGTTTACTGGGAAACAATCGCTAGTGCATATTTTATTTTGATATTATTTATTTTTAGCATTTGCTATTGAAAAACATATCGACGATAATATAGGTACGTTGCTTCATAATTATTATAGGACAAAATGAGAGTAGAATTTTTCTACCTCAGGTCAATTTAATAGAAAAAATACTCATCACTGGCTACCTATAAATAATAGGGTAAGGGGCAGGGGCGGATTTACAAATTTGCCGCTAGTAGGCTATTCAATTTTTGCCGCCCCTATACCAGTGACGGCTCGTGAGTTGTGAAAGAGGTGAAGTGTTCGGGAAAGAAAAAGCCCGCTGCAGGCGAAAATTTTTTAAGACCACGCCCAAATTTGGTCAATAATTTTTTGTAGATAAATATTTTAAAAATTTATGATTACCTACTTACTTTATTGAAAATGAAATTTCTTTCTGCAAAGCCAGTAAAGTTCCAACTACCTTTTTTTATCCCCATTAACAGGCAGGGACAACAATAAAGTTTATTTAAAAAAATACTACCCGTCGACCATAAATAAAGATTGTACCATTTATTTCTGTAAGATAAAAAAAAAATTTGTGCCAAATTTGCCGCCCCCTAAAATCTGCCGCCCAAGGCTCCAGCCTACTCAGCCTAATGGTAAATCCAGCACTGGTAAGGGGACCAATATTTTTTAGGGGATACTTAAATGGAAATCCATATTTTGGATCAATTTCACAAGTTATTAACAACTTGGGTGAAGAAGAACTAATATGGCAGCAAGACGGTGCCCCATGTCATATCATAATACAAATTACCGATTTATTTAATAAGGTTATAGGTTTCCCGAGATGGATTGATAGCTTTAAAACAATTTCTTGGCCTCCAAATAGTCCAGATCTTACTGTATTAGATACATTTTGATGGGATTACCTAAAAGATAAAATAAATTCAGAGGAACGACGTCAAAAATGCTGTGTTCGTTGAGCGTAGGGGCAAAGGTGCGGATTACGAAAAATTTCTGCAGGCCTTCAAAAGTTCCTCAGGACCTTGCTTTGCAGGTTTCCAAAATTTTGGGGGATTGTGTTTCTGGGACACATGGACGCCGATAGTTACGCCACTGCGCGGATCGAATAAGAGACATACTGTCTGCAGAAATATTAAATTTAAATAATCATCGCAATCAAGGAATAATATTAGCATCAATTGAGAAACAAAAGAGAATATATCGACGTTCTATTGAAAATAATGGAGACCATGTGGAGGGGATCGGAGGTATACGATATATTATTGGAAACTTGTCTGTATATGTTAGGAAACGTGTTTAAACTAGGAATGGTTCTGACCTAAATACAGCCTCCTGTAATTGGCCTGAGACTGGCGTTTTTTTTATAGGCATTCTTAGTTAAAATTTCAAAAGTATCCTGCTTTTCCTGCTTGCATATTCCTTATGTGACAGACAACTTGATAGTTGCTGGTGTCCGTGTCAAAAACCATACAGATTCCATCAAGGAATGAGGATATTTTGGCAAATAATTATAAACCTATTAAAGATAACTACCGTGCGAGCAAAAATTATTTGCATCAAAGAGGGCCTTGCATCTAAAGACGTCATGCTTAGCCGTAGAGCTTAATACCTGTTGGGTGTCAGTAACTACCTGAATTAACAATCGATCAGTTATTCCGTCATCTTTGACAGTCGTTACAAGTAATTTGATTCATCGCTAATTTTTCCAATTTCTTGAACAATTCGCACAATGGGCTTTACGGAACAGCACAAAACGTTCATGGTTGAAGCGTATTTTCGAAACGGGGTTAGAGTAAATGGTGAGTGGCAATACAATCCAGGTTTGTGCATGGATGGTTTTCACGAACATTTTCCTAACGTCGCTTTTATCGCTGTGGATTTTTATCGTTGCCTGAAAAAAACCATGGGTGTGTTTAGGGAAACAGGTTCTATACAACACAAAAAAGGAGCAGGAAGACCATCTGTAAGAACAGAATAACTTGTTGCAAACGTTCGTGAAATATTGCAAAATACGCCAACACGGCAACACATTGTATAAGACGCCTGTCCCAAGAAGTGGGAAGATCTTATGGAACATGCAGGACTACTCTTAAGAAGCCGCTAAATTTATTTCCTTATAAAGTGCAAGTATTCCAAGAAATACAAGCCGCAGATTTTGAAAGACGCAGGAATTACTCTTAATGGTTTACCTAAAATGAGCATCGCGGTAGCCAATTTCAGCAATTATTTATGTAATTATTTTTCTTTTTCTTTCTGTATATAATTTACTTTGTTAAATTTGTAAACAACAAAAATAAATTTGTATTTGTCTACTTATTATATTACTCATTAGTTTGGCATATCATGTCATAATATGAATTTGACAAAATTTTAACCTAGATTTGGTTAGATATATCGTCCCCATATCATTGTGATCTAAACCAAGCCCTACGTTTTTTAATCCAAGCCCTCTTTAATGCAAATAATTTTTGCTCGCTCGGTAAAAAGTAGGGGGTATTTTTAAGAAGCTCTTTTAATCCTCTATTAAGTTACGTACAAATTAAATGGGCCATTCCATTAAAAAAATTCAACTTTGGTTTATAATCACTTTCTGAGACACCCTGTATAATATTTCGTAATAAAGAAAATAAAATATACTTGAGTACCTACAACCTAATAAAAAAATTAAATTTCTCTCTTTAACATTAAAAAAGTTAAGGGGGCGGTCACACCGGTATAACATTGTGTACCTTCGAACTTACAATTTGCGGATTTTTACAAAGTTAACTGAAAGATTGTATCTTTAAAAGCGCGGTATTTCAACCTGGGTGGTCATCATCAGCTACCTTCTACTAATTAAAAACAATTAACTCTAAACAATATTGATTTATTTTATTGTCTAACCTAAGGTGCACTACGGAATATTAATACAAAGTTACAGTTGGATTTTAAAAATTCTTCTGCGATTTGTAAGTCTGTTGCTTTTAAGTAAATTAATTAAGAATTACCATAGTTATCGATTCTTATATAGTATTATATATATGTTTGTTTTATATTATAACATGATTGTGTCTGAATTATGAAATATATTCTTTACAATAAATATTATATTATTATTTAACTTTAAATTTATATTTAACTTATTATTATATTTAACTCAATACAAGTATTTACTTCTGAGTTTCGGAATTAAGTTTATTCAAAAAAATTTATATTAACATTAAATGTAACCAAAAAATGTTGAATAAACTTTTTATTATTATTATTATTATTTGTAGAATTATACCGTTGATCTTTTGACTGCAATAAAACCTCATTATCCCTTTGACCATAAAATAAATCACATTTAGAAGCATTGACGAAAATGACATGGATTTATTAAGAAGAAAGATTTACCAAATGTATGAGGCACAAACTGTACCCACTTTGATTTCCCTCAAAGAGCGGCTGATTAAAGACGAAACAAATATCTCTTGTTGCCTTTCAAGCCTTAGGAAAATATTGTGTAAAATGCGTTTTAAATACCGAAGCATTAATAAAGGACAAACATTAATGGAATCTCAACGTTTACGGGAATGGAGACTTAAATATTTAATAGCTGTTAATTAATTTAGAGAAGAAAATCGTCCAATTATTTACCTTGACGAAACATGGTTCGATACCCATTACACTCCAAGAAAAGGTTGGGATGATTATTCCAAAAAAATGTCAAACCAAGGCACCATCAAATAAAGGCAAAAGAATCACAATATTACATGCTGGTTCAGAGAACGGGTTTGTTCCAAATTGTCTGTTGCTTTCAGCCAAAAACATAGCAGATTCTTCTTTAGATTACCATCAAGATACCGACGCACAACTTTTTGATGATTGGTTTAAACATAAACTCCTTAAAAATATACCAGAAAATAGAGTCATTGTAATGGACAATGCTAGTTATCATAGTCGACAAGCAAAAATCAATCCCAATTCTAATAATACATAAGCAGACATTCAAAATTTTATAATTGAACATGATTTATATTTTGAAGAAACTTACAAAAAACGAGAACTGCTAGAAGTATTAAAAGCTTTTAAAATAAATAAGGAATACGAATGTGACAAACTTGCAGCAGAAGATGGACATACAGTGTTGCGCCTTCCTCCATACTATTATATATTCAATCCTATTGAGCTAATATGGCACCAATTAAAATCCAATATTAGGAGAAATAATATTTCTCCTACATTAAATGCATCTGTAGTAGAATTAATTAAAAACGAAGTAAGAAAAATTTCTGCAGACAGCTGGAAAAACTGTGTAGGTACAACATGTACTTAAGGTGGAAAATTCTTACAATTGTATGATTACAAATGTTCAACCCTTAATAATTATAAATTTAGGCTTAGATGAAGATAGTGACACAGAGTTAAATTTTGAATAAATTATTAATAGTTTTCTAGAGTTTAATTAATTTTTATTGTACTTGTTATCCTAATAGTTTGTTATACTTTTAAATTATATTATTTTCAATTATCATTAATTGTTATCATTATTTTACATTTATTATAGGTACCTACCTAAAACTAAAAGTACCTATCAATTTATTTTAAATTATAAAAATAAATCATGTGGTGTAGGTAGGTACATTTTCAAGCCGACCCTGATCCCATTTAATCCCCTTTGATTTAATCAGGTAGTTTATTTTGGCAGTAAGAGTCAACGGTATAATTCTGCTATACCAACCGGAAGAAAGTCTGTGTGGAGTGCAACATTTTATCCATTTCGCACGGTGAGCCGTTATAAACTTTTCCGTTTTGTTAAAACTGAAACAATTTTTGTATAGATATTTTGCCGTGTCTCTATCGATTCTTCCATCCTGGTTAAAATTTCCACACTGCTTATTTTAGTGAAAACCATACGAGAACTTAAAAATATTATGGAAGTTGGACAGTATCTACTGACCCGACTGACCGGCGCTTGATAAAGTGTGGAAAGAAATCATTATCTAATATAAAGTTTAACGCTTTGAAGAGAAGTTTGATTTTCGCCCGTCAAAAATTATCAAAAAATTACGATTTTCCAAACAAATCTTTTATTAAGTCGAGTTTATCCGAAATCCTAATGATGTTTATTTTTCCAAGTTTAGAAACATGTGTGTACACTGCAAAATCTTTTAGATGTCTCGGATATATCCTATACACTCTATTTCTGGAAAATTAAATAATCAGTACGAATGGTTTATAAAACTTTTGCGTGGACCTATTATTAATTAAATCATATCAGCGGCTTCGCATGTGGCAACATCTTCTATTTAATATACATGCATGTGTGCAAGTGCATGTGTTTGCTCAACATAGGAAATCAATCGCATTTATAATTTAAAGTGGCTTCCTTGTTTAGCTTAGATTGATAATTTGTTTTCATTCATTAAAGGAAATAGTTTTACGAACTAACTTGCGAAATTTATTTAGTAATAAAGGTAAGGTCGCCATTTTAAAATAGCTTGACATAATCGCGCCAAAATTTATGAGCATACTGTACGAGATATTACCTTTCAAATGATGTATCACCAGCTGTATGTTTCCAGTAAAAAAAAATATCGATGTCGTCATATCTTTGACAAATGTCTATAAAAAAACAAACGATTAACGTGAGAATGTGAGCATATGTAAAACTAAATGGACGTGTCCGAGCGTTTTTCCCAAAAGTTTCAGGTTAATACTATATTAATTTTATTCCGGACTTCTGGGCAACCCTGTATAACAGAACAACAGGCACAAATATCAGATACGTATTATAGAAAAATTTGTCAGCTCCCCTAAAGTTTGACTGAAAACGATTTTTTTTAAACCGACCAGAAAATATACACTTTCTAGACATTTTTTCGTCTAGAAAATAAACTTTTTCCGATCGCAAGACCGGAAAAGTGACGTTAGAGACCGGAAATAGTAATTTACGTTACAAGACCGGAAAACACTAATTTTCGGTTGCGTGACGTACAATATTTTTTTTAAGACCGACACTTCGATATATTTTATAATCTACGCGAAACAAGTTTGACATAAAGAACAAAATTAAAAATCAACCAACTGTCACTCGACAATACATCGAAATGTTGTTGTCATAATAACGAAATCAAGGTATCTTGTATTATCAAAGAGCGATTGGAAAAACAAAAAACAGGGTGACAGTGACATTAGAGACCGGAAAAACGTTATTTTCTAGACGAAAAATTGTCCAGAAAGTGTAAATTTTCTGGTCGGTTTTAAAAAAAAGATTTTTCCGGTCCCTATTTTTTGTTTTTCCAATCGCTCTTTGATAATACAAGCTACCTTGATTTCGTTACTATGACAACATTTCGATGTATTGTCGAGTGACAGTTCGTTGATTTTTAATTTGTTGTTTATGTTAAACTTGTTTCGTGAGTTCGCAAATTTAACAATATGAATTCAGATTTTGAATTATCCGACACGGAAAATGAGATTTCAGAAGAAATTTTGGAAGCAGCAAGGAAAGCGACTTACGATATATTGCCAGTAAAATCAAAAGCCCGTTACGAGAGTCGTACGACGCATTTAAAAATAATATAAAATAATTTAATTTAAGTATATCGAAGTGTCGGTCTTAAAAAAAATATTTTTTTTAAAACCGACCAGAAAATTTACACTTTCTGGACAATTTTTCGTTTAGAAAATAACGTTTTTCCGGTCTCTAATGTCACTGTCACCCTGTTTTTTGTTTTTCCAATCGCTCTTTGATAATACAAGATACCTTGGTTTCGTTATTATGACAACAACATTTCGATGTATTGTCGAGTGACAGTTCGTTGATTTTTAATTTTGTTCTTTATGTCAAACTTGTTTCGCGTAGATTATAAAATATATCGAAGTGTCGGTCTTAAAAAAAATATTGTACGTCACGCAACCGAAAATTAGTGTTTTCCAGGTCTCTCCAAGCTTCCAGGACTCGCCTATGGCTCGCCCTGGAAATGTTTGTCTCGACCTGAAAAATACTACCTTCCGGTCTTGTAACGTAAATTAATATAAATTTAAATGCTCGCTTTAAAGAAAGAACTACAAAAGTAAAAACGAAAAAAATTGTTTTTGGTCGGTGTGGTCTTAATTTTATTGGTTTAATTGGAAAAGTCCGCCTTGTTGCTTGCAGTGACATTATACGATAGAATATAGAGGACAGATGACCAACCAAACTGGTTACAATGCTGCTGTGCTGCTGCGACGAAGAATAACCCAAGGCATGTTCGGCAGAGGCGGAGAAAGAAAAACGATATCAAATCACTTTGTACAGGAAATAAACCAATCTTTTTACTTTCAGGCCTGGTGCAGGATTGAAACAGAGCCTAAGGTTTCTCCCTAAAAATCTTAATCTTAATATTTGTGTTTTTTTCGTTTTTACATGGGCATCTTCTTTGTATGTCAAATTTAAAACTATCTACAATACAGTAGGTATATGTATACAGGGTGTCCGGAAATGACGAGCAAAAAATTTAGGGTATAATTCTAGACCGAAAATAAATGCTATCTCTTTCTATAACGTTTTTTCGAAAATTGATTTTTAAGGGAATTACAGGGTGTTAAAGTAAAATTTTATTTGCAGTTTTAAAATACATGTTACTAGAACAATAAATTAAACATTCAAATCAAAGGTTCAAAGTGACGTCCTTCCTCTTCAATGCATAAACTAATTCTTCTTAAAAAAGTCCGGCGAACTCCATGGAATATTCCTACCTTCGCTATGCTATGTTTAAGGTTGAAAATAAATTCAAATGATTTCGTAATCATCACATGCAAGCAATGTTATTTTAGCGTTTTTTTCCAAAACGGTTAGATTTATCGAAACAAAAGCAGTATACCTTTTTTATGTCAAAAGGTTAGGAGAATAAAAATATTCAGTCAGAATACGCATACAGTGTAGGACAAAAAAGTTGGGACCATTCAAATTAAAGTATATTAGGCTCCTATGTGGCGCCCTCTACAAAATGCGAAGAAACGGTGGGCAAATTTGTATTCCTCATCCCGAAAAAGCCCTATATACGAGATATCGTCAAAATATTATGAGCATGGCTAGAAGTATTAATAAAAATAAAACGTACACAATTAGTAAGTAACTGATGGTAAAAGTTACCTACACCACTGTCAGTTACCTGAATATTTTCAAGTCCTGGTATCTGTAGGTGCCAAGTGAAATATTTTTCATTAAAATTACGGTGAAAAAAACATATTACTTAATAATACGTGTGGTGCACTTTCTATAGACCGGCCAGCACAGCTCCGCTTCCTTTTACCAGTCCGTGAGTTATATACACACATATTATGTGTAATAGAAGGTCAATAGCTTCAATAATTGAAATTCTTTTTGACTAATTTCGGGGCGATTGATCAAACCGAATGTATGTTTGATACTGAATAACTTTTTAAAAGATTTGTTACGTGTTACTGGGCTTACCATACCTTTTTAAAATGAAATGGTAGTATCAGGCTAGCAGAAACGCATAATACTGACTTTTAAAATGAAAAGGTAGTATCTGGCTAGCACAAACGCATAATACTTACTTTTTTTAAAATAAAAAGGTAGCATCAGGCTAGCAGAAACGCCTTATACTGACTTTTTAAAATGACAAGGTAGTATCAGGCTAGCAGAAACGAATAATACGGACATTTTACAATAAAAAGGTAGTATCAGGCTAGCAGAAACGCATAATACTGACTTTTAAAATGAAAAGGTAGTATCTGGCTAGCCGAAACGCATAATACTGACTTTTTTTTAAATAAAAAGGTAGTATCAGGCTAGCAGAAACGCCTTATACTGACTTTTTAAAATGACAAGGTAGTATCAGGCTAGCAGAAACGAATAATACTGACATTTTACAATGAAAAGGTAGTATCAGGCTAGTAGAAACGCATAATACTGACTTTTAAAATGAAAAGGTAGTATCTGGCTAGCACAAACGCATAATACTGACCAGTGCTGGATTTACCATTAGGCTGAGTAGGCTGGAGCCTAGGGCGGCAGATTTTAGGGGGCGGCAAATTTGGCCCAAATTTTTTTTTATCTTACAGAAATAAATGGTAGAATCTTTATTCGTGGTCGACGGGTAGTATTTTTTTAAATAAACTTATTGTTGGCCGTGTCTGTTAATGGGGATAAAAAAAGGTAGTTGGAACTTTACTGGCTTTGCAGAAAGAAATTTCATTTTCAATAAAATAAGTAGGTAATCATAAATTTTAAAAATATTTACTAAAAATTATGGACCAAATTTGGGCGTGGTCTTAAAAAATTTTCGCCTGCGGCGAATTTCGCCTGCAGCGGGCTTTTTCTTTCCCGAATACTTCACCTGTTTCACAACTCACGAGCCGTCACTGATATAGGGGCGGCAAAAATTGAATAGCCTACTAGCGGCAAATTTGTAAATCCGCCCCTGATACTGACTTTCTTTAAATAAAAAGGTATTATCAGGCTAGCAGAATAGCCTTATACTGACTTTTTAAAATGACAAGGTAGTATCAGGCTAGCAGAAACGAATAATACTGACATTTTACAATGAAAAGGTAGTATCAGGCTAGCAGAAACGCATAATACTGACTTTTAAAATGAAAAGGTAGTATCTGGCTAGCAGAGACGCATAATACTGACTTTTTTAAATAAAAAGGTAGTATCAGGCTAGCAGAAACGCCTTATACTGACTTTTTTAAATGACAAGGTAGTATCAGGCTAGCAGAAACAAATAATACTGACTTTTTACAATGAAAAGGTAGTATCAGGCTAGCAGAAACGAATAATACTGACTTTTTAAAATGAAAAGGTAGTATCGGGCTAGCTGAAACGCATAATACTGACCTAATCTGTGGTACTATAGATAAATGGTCATAAAAATAAGAAATTAAAATCTATCAAAAAAAATATATATACAAACATCCCTCTTCTGTTATAAATTCCAGTTGTTTCTTTGCCCATTAATTTATACACTCCCGAATAAGTAAATAAAAACGTAACCAGATACTTACAGCCCCCAGAACCATGTCGATTATTTATTAACCCATAATCCACTCCAGATACAAAGATAGGCCCATTGTGGTTTTTTCACTGCATCTGTCCGCCGAACAATGGAGGAGATATAAAGTAACATTTCTTAAGCCCGACCACCAACGGGGTCCGATCTGTCTGTCCGAATTCACACACACGGGCCCCCACACGTGACTTCTTGGCTCGGCACACCTGTGCGGGTAGGTTCGGGTTCGGGCGAGGTTGCCAAAATGGCCCAGTCAATTCGACTGTCCGCGGATAGGGTTTACAATAGCGCAAATGGATGAAAAATTTCATTATTCGGGAAAAAGTCATTCTTGATAAAAAGTTTTGCTTGTAAAAAAAATGCAATTCACGAAGAGAAAATTTTGATTTTTTATACAGGGTTCGCAGAAACTTCATAAACATGATTTTTTTCCAAGAGTAAACAACCTTTATTTTTCATTTTTGACCAAAATGCCAATTAGAAAACTTATTTTAAATAACGTTTGCAATTTAAATGCGAGATTTAAAATAAATTTTCGATTTTTTTAGTTTTTTTAATTTTAAAAAAAAACTATTTGCATCAAAGAGGGCTTGGATTAAAAAACGTAGGGTTTGGTTTAGAGCACAATGATATGGGGACGATATAAGGTAGGTGAAGGGAATACGCCCATGTTGGTTATATGCCCAGCCGCTGTATTTTTAGGTAGTTTGAATTTTCGACGACAGATGGCTGACACGGTGCTTACGATAACCTTTACGGCCAAAGTTACGTGAATCCGATGTCAATTGCATTCAAACAGTCGTGAGTTTCACATGGTGTTTGATTACAAGGTATCTGTTATTAAACAGGGTCAGTTTAAATCGTTTGATAATGTGCTATAATCTAATATTTTTATTCAGATAAATATATCAATGGAAAGCTTGTTTCTTTATGATTCTTTTGACATATATTTGTCTTAAAAATAATTTGATATTATACCAAAAATTAACAAAAATTTTGTTCACGTACCATATAGGTAATATGCCCATACCCAAGTGAAGTTAATATTCCCCCTGGGCGTATTACCTGTACTAATTTTTACTTGGTTATTTCAGACGTTTATTACATAATTATATGATATTATTATGTGTCTTTGATTTTTATTTAATTACTTATTAAATAAAAGATTAAAGCAACCTTGATACGTTTCTCTTACTTTACAGAGCTGCGCATATTACCAACACCCCATGGGCATTTTACCAACATGGGTTGCTAATATGCCCAGTTTGATTGTTTTTAAAAAAGTTGTAAAAAGGGTAAAAAACAAAAAAAAATTAAGAATTATTTCCAAAAACTGTTACAATAGCAGAAAATTAATTTATCTCTCATAGAATAAAAACAACATGTATTTTTTTCTATTTTTTATTAATAAAAGCGCTTAAGAGGGGCATATTCACCTCACCTACCTTATCTAACCAAGTTTAGGCCACCGCCATGCTCCAAGCACAAATCCACACGTCTCTTCATAATTTCGAAAGTGTTGACCTGTTGACCAGCATCTCTGGAGAATTGTTACCACATTCTTGGAGTACTTGCACTTTATAAGGAAATAAAATTAGCTGCTTCTTAAGAATAGTCCTGTATGTTCCATAAGATCTTCCCACTTCTTGGGACAGGCGTCTTATACAATTTGGTCGAGTATTTTGCATTATTTCACGAACTAAACACAGCCACGGTTCTTTTCAGACAATGATAAAAATTCCCAGCGATAAAAGCAACGTTAGGAAAATGTTCGTGAAAATCGTCTATGCACAAACCCGGATTGTTTTGCCACTCACAATTTACTCTAACCCGTTTCGAAAATACGCTTCAACCATGAATGTTTTGTGCTGTTCCGTAAAGCCCATTGTGTGAATTGTTCAAGAAATTGGAAAAATTAGCGATGAATCAAATTACTTGTAACGACTGTCAAAGATGACGGAATAACTGATTGATTGTTAATTCAGGTAGTTACTGACACCCAACAGGTATTCAGCTCTACGGCTAAGCATTACGTCCTTAGATGCAAGGCCCTCCTTGATGCAAATAATTTTTGCTCGCACGGTATAACAATGACTTCGACCATCAATTGGGAAATAAACTGATTCAGTGCTCAAGTTTTCTTTACCATAAGTTTAAAGAAATGACGAAAAAAATGAAAAAGTTATTAGTTAGAACTTGTACGTCTTTAAACTATGAGATTTGACAACGAAGGGTCATTTAAGAATAATTTTTCCTTCTCCAAACTTCATCTGTTTTCCAACTCACCGTTTCAAATTACCACGGCCTTCTATTAGTTAATAAAATAAATAAATTAAAAAAAAGGTATGCCATGAGGCAAGAGCAAGACAGAACGGCTGTGAAAAGCTGTGGAATTTTGATTTCAATATAAACGGTGCCTGCACGTCTCTTGTGGTCGCATTAATGCAACAGGTGCAGTGGACTTCAGCGTTTCAAGACCTCTTCTCACTCGAACTGGTCGAGCTCATTCTCATGTTTTAGGAATGGATCGATTCGAATCGATATATACTTTCACATATATGACCGGTCCATTACACTCATAGACATTTACCTGTAAATAAGCAAATAATAATCACGAAAGTGGCCTTGCGTATGTAAACAAAACCGCACAGGAATAGGCGTGCGCGCTGCAAAATTATCATTTAACCAATGGGCGAAAATAGACAGATCCGGAATTAAACATATTGTTTGTGTCGCCTACGCCTAGTTAGACGTTTCATACTTACTAAAAATACGAAATACCCGGTATTTTACCCCTATTTGGGCATAATAAAATCATAAAATGGTTTCTCATGTCATTGTACCCGAGTCACTAAAGACACAAACACAATAGCAACAAAAGCAAATAAATCATATGTGTGAAGTTAGCAACGTTAATCAGCAACGTTTATGCGGCGATAATTTGTTTTTTGAGGTACTTGTCAATTCCACATGTAGCGTTTGTAAAGAAATTTTATTTTTTATTGGCGAAGATTGAAACTCTACAATTTTGATTTATCGTCATTAGTAAACTACCTTTACTAATACTTTTTTATTATCCTCATCCTCAATCCTCAATACCCCACAAAACACTTTTTGCAATGTAATTTTATTGTGATATTTTCATAATTATGACCATTTTATCCTTCTAATGTCTTACTGACATAGGTACACTTGAAAAGTTTTATAAAAAATTTTAAATAATCTTCGACACCTTCTTCTTAGGAAGGTTTTTTCTTCTTCCCCAGTTTATTTGGTTGGTTTAGACCCCCTTTAAAAACTTTTTAACATACTCAGTACGGTTTAACCTTTATCAATTTTCTTCATACTAAGTATGTCTCTTCTACACATAAATTTTTTAATTCCATAAAAGTTCTATTAAGGTTCTACACCATTTTCTCTTCTGCTAAACCCATCAGCACTAAATAAATTTTCTGTCTTCTGATGATGAACGTTTCTACGTTCGAAACATGTACAGACCCCTAGAGAATTTTTATTCTATTAAATTTTGTGGAGGAAGACTTTAGGTTTTTTCTTTCTTTCCCATACTTTTTTATTAGTTTACTAATGATGAAAAATCCAAATTGTAGAATTTCAATCTTCGCCACTAAAAAAATTAAAGTTTCGACGCTTATTTCGTGCGCAAACAAAAGTTAAGGGTTATGGGCGAAAAAAAAAACGTTGATTATTATTGTGAGGGTTTAATATTTAGGGATTTCTAAATTTTGTAGTTAAGTTAATTGTGTTTGTACATATTTAAATTAATGACCTATTGACTTGGTTTGGAATACAAATTATAAACATGCAATAATTTGAATTTCGAAGTATAATTTTTTTATTTAAAATAATTAGTCTGGCATTAAACTTATACATCAGCATCATCAGGCCTAGAAAGGTTTGGGAGGATTATATGCTGATTAAAGGTATAGGTGTATGCCCTATACACTTATAGGTCTATGCCCTATACACTTACTCTTGCCCCGACAATAGCTAAAAATATTTATAACCAGAAAAAAAATGGTGTGTTTAAATATGCTTAAAAATTCAAAAACAACTTGCCTGGAAACGAGACTGCTGGAGTGCTGGGGGAATGAAGCAAAAGGTTTTAAATGATCGATAATCAAACCATGTCTACTTAATTCCCGTGTTACAACGAACGGTTCGTAAAATAAAATACCCACTTGAAGATACATTGTTTAATATTAATATAGCATGCAAGAATGGAAAAAGGAGAAAAAGTGTGAGACGGTGAGACCTGCATCGCATTAAGTTGTGTGAAGGAAAAACGAGTTCATTGGGGATTTTTATGAAAATTTACCGCAATTGTTTGTACATCATTTGTGTTGAGGGAATTGATCGCTTTGGCATTAGTGGAAATCAAACTGCCAAAGAAAAATAACGAGACCGTCATGTCTCCGGATGATTTTAAATTTATTTTTCTTTTCTGCGAAGACTGGCCTCTATGGTCGGTCCATTATATCTTGAGAAAGACGACAAAAAACAATTGAGCATTTTTTCGTTGTGGGTACCAACAGCGAATTATAGAGGACATTTTGTTGGACTTAAAGTGAGTTTCAGTTTTTTATATTTAAACGTGTTTACAATTTGCAAAAATGCAGTTGAACAAAATTAGTTCTTAATTTTTATACATTACCCTTATACAGGGTGTCCGGGAAAATGTGGGAAATCTCCCGGATATGAAAAAAACACGTGAAAAAAATACTACAAGCTCATATAAACTTCTTTCGTATCGGCCTCCTCTTCGGAGATATGGGCTCCCAAAGAGCTCCCATGGAATTAAGTTTTTGTCACACAATTATTAAACCAACAGGTATATTTCAATTTTTTTTTCATATGATCTATACCAGGTAAGACCCTTCAAATTACTATCCCAGAAAGTGTTGCGAATTACTCACAGCTGCAGGGACGGACTAGCTGTGACACTAATGTGCCCATTTTTTTTACGCCCTGTATGATAAAAACTTAGGACAACATTTTTTACATATCATTAACTATTGACTAAAAATTAAGTACTCTTTATTCATGTCGCTAATCCTAACCGTTTTCGGAAAAACGTCATTTTTAACATATTTACATCATGTATATTTAGCGTATTTCAATAAAAGATACATCTTTGTTCCTATTATGAATTTTCAGTTTTAACTGCTTAATAGTAATACATGATCGCAATAAAATTACGTCGAAGAGTACTTAATTTTTAATCAATAGTTAAAGGTATGTAAAAAACGCTGTCCAAAGTTTTTATCATACAGAGCGTAAAAAAAATTGGCACATTAGTGTCACAGCTAGTCCGACCCCTGCAGCTGTGAGTAATTCGGAACACTTTCTGGGATAGTAATTTGAAGGGTTTTACCTGGTATAGATCATATGAAAAAAAAAATTGAAATATACCTGTTGGTTTAATAATTATGTGTCAAAAACTTAATTCCATGGGAGCTCTTTGGGAGCCCATATCTCCGAAGAGGAAGCCGATACGAAAGAAGTTTATATGAACTTGTAGTATTCTTTTCACGTGTTTTTTTCATATCCGGGAGAATTCCCACATTTTCCCGGACACCCTGTATAATTAAGATGTTTTTGGTATTCTTCTGCCACCTCCTTTGTTCCTCAAGGCGTAAAAGTTGGACTTGGAATCGAACATATCGCTTTTTATGTCTAATTAAATATATATAATATTTAGACACCGTTTTATTTACCATTTTTCCATTTAACAGTTTTAATTTTGAATAATTTAGAAGCAAATATTCCTGAACAATTCGAAACAAATTTTCTTTCTTCAAATGGCAACCGCAATCTTCTATTAGTTTGGCCAAATATGAGATGACGATGAGATTCATTTTAAAAATAAAAAGTATTGTTTGTTTTTGACTGCAAAATATTCTGTGTACTACAAAACATGAATTTTTATTGACAGTTTGTACTGTCAAAATATAATGAACATAGCCCCCTATCCTAAGACCGGTTTGCTGTCGCTGATTATGCAAGCCATAAAATGTACGTAAAAAAATGAAATAATATCTAAAAAAATAGTATGTTTACCTCGTAGAAAAAGCACATTCCCGGACTCCCTATTGCCATCAGTCTCGGTTTGCGCCTCGACAGGCAATCTTTACGGTCGTCCGGGAATGTTCAGCTTTTCCTACTAGGTATACAATGTACTATTTTCTATCACTTGTAGCAACTCAAAATTTATGTAAAATTAAAGAATATACTATGTTAAGTCTTAAATTGTATTTCATTGTAACTACAATAAGTAGAAATGTTGTTGCTACCGAAAGCTAATCGAATAAACTGCCGAGCAAACTAAATCTCTTTATGTACCTACCACCTACCTACCTATATGAAAAATCAATAAAATTTTCATTTTCTGCCAATAAAATACTTTCTACTAAATGTTGTAATCCAAAATTATGTAAAATGAAAAAATATACTATGCTAAGACCTAAAAGTAACGTTTCTCTATAAAATATAAGTTTATACTTTTAAACATTTTAATTTTTAAAATCGCCAATATACAAATATCCAGGAATGCTAATCATACGAATCATACGCGTTTTCCCCGTACAAAACCTAAAAACAACATTATTCATCGCGTTAAGCTTTATTGAAATAAGCCATATATTTTTAAATGAGATTCTTAGTATCTAATAGAAGTAAATTATTTAAAGCCAAAAGTCAAGATGCAAATTAAGGACTATATATGTACATGTAAATTGGACACATGTCATCTATTAAAGTGAAACAAAATTAAGTGTACCTATGTATTTTTTAGTCTTTAGTGATAACTATATTAGCTTTTTTATATTTAGAAATGGTAAATTTCCAACGCTACCGCTAGAGAAAAAGATATAAGTAAAAATTTAACTAATTCCTAGCTCGAAACAAATAAACACGTGTGGCATTAACAAAAATTTTACTCCTAAGGGGTGGAAAAAAGGGTAGAAAAGTTTATATTAAAAAAATCCTTTTGGTATTGATTTATTGAAACTCTAAACAAAAATAATCTAAGCTACAATTAATAAAATACGTGATTCTTATTTTTGGTATTACTTTCATGAACAAAGCTAGCCAATAAATGACATTTTTCTCCAAATGACATTAAAAGCGGTCTTTTAATGACACCTGACAGGGTCAAAAGGTGTATTTTTTCTGCCTAGTCAGAAAAAGTGAACTTTTTATGCCTAGGCAGAAAAAATACACCTTTTGAGCCTGTCAGGTGTCATTAAAAATTAAAATTTAAAATGACAAGTAAACACAACAATTCAATAAATGTCATAAATAACATACATAAATATAAAAAATACGATTTTGCGTGAAATTGGAACAAATTTGGAGAAAAAATTATATGTTTTACTAGGCAGAAAAGCAGATTTAATGCCTTGGCTGGTTTCCTAGCTTCGGCTGCGCCTCGTCTATAAAACACTAGCCGCGGCATTAAATCTTGTACTTTTCTGCCTAGTGAAACAAATAACTATTTTATTAACAGAAGCACAAAAGAAATGTCTTTCTAAAAATATTATTGGTGCCTATTATAGGTTCTTTTGGGTAGTTTGTAATTTGTATATGGTACCCGCTACCCGCCTAGTTTATTATACAGAATCTATAAAAGTACCCGACAAAAACTTATACAGGAATTTTGTTTTATTTCTATATTTAAGCGCCGTCTTTTATTAATTAAAAAAATATATTTTCCTTATACAGTGTGACCAGTAAAGTCCCCATCATATGATGATAAGATTTTTTAAACTATTTTTTGGAAACAATTAAAATTTGACAGATAATGCGAATCACCTGACTACTATTTTTTTTGCTTAATTTTAATCTCGATCGAAGCAGAACTTGATGCCAAAGTCAAATTTTGAATAAAGCTATTAATAAAAAATTCCATATGATGCGGATTTTACTGGTGACACTGGATGTGCAGACGAAACTATCAAAAAATAATTTTCCATTCACCTACGCTACTTTTAAAATTGTAGCAAGTTAAATTTATTTTAATCTGACGAATGCTGCATTATTTATTTCCACCAAAGAACGTTTAAACAAAATAAAGCAAATATTTTGACACTCTCGGAAGCTCCTGTGACGTCTTTCTTTTCTTTGTGTCTGAATAGAATTAAAATTATTGTTTTTAAAAGTGATAGGCCGTTTCTAGGAAAAAGTAGGTACGTTTCAAATAGTCGGGCACTTATTTACAAAAATTATATGTTGTAGAGTAGCACCAGGAATTCCTTTATAGTCTGAAAAGAAAATAAAACCTAAAAAAGACGTAGCATATAAACATCAAAAATTAAAAAAAAAAATGCTGTTCCCAATGCCCATCAAACTTGACCAACTCCCAAAACTCCCAACAGTGGGAGGTACCCTACACAAAATCAAACCCACCCAATTAGTGTTGCATATAAAACAAAATATTGGGCAACCAAAGCACTCTAGTAAAAAAGCACAATAGTATAGTCAAGTCAAACACTGAAAAGCTTTTGTGTAGTTCCAAGCACGTGTCAAAACCGAGCGGAGCATCGCGATTGGTCAGCGCGTCCCCACAAATTTATCCGAACACCTGAACTCAGGTAGAGGGTGGTCAACAAGTCTACGGATCTTCAAATGTTTTAGTATACTCAGTAATCTGTTCGCGATTGGATGGATTAATTTTAAGTGAGCTTTGAAACAGTTGAGACAGTTTTTCGCCGGACTGTTTTTTTTTTATGTTGTCGAACATTGATATGTGTGCAGTGCAGTTTTTTGCCTCTTGGATTATTTTTATGTAATGTTGAATCGAGGACCGTAAAGGGTAAGTTAGGCCCTTAAGGGTGAAAAGTTAAGTTATGCGGTGTTTTTATTACGTGTTGACACGGCAAAGCTAATTTAATTGTAGGGATTTCCCTAAAGGTATGAATTTAAACTACTTCTGGGAAAATATTTAAGTAACCAATCGAATAAAGTAAAAAAAAAGGTCTTAGATTATAGGGTTTACATTAAGAGAGTAAAATTAAAGAAACCCTATATGCTTTTACCCATCAGTTATTTGAATTTTTGTATAAGCCAATAATGTTTTTAATAAACATTGACTAACTAAAACCAATTTCTAGAGCAGGTAATTCATTTTATGAAAAGGAAGAGACGCAGAAAACGTATCAGAGTTTATGTTTTGTCATTTAAAAAACATATTAAGGGATATTAATTTTTTATGATTAAAGACCGGAAATCGTATCTTAAACAATTATAACTAGGGGTAATAGTAATTTACGTTACAAGACCGGAAAGTAGTGTTTTTCAGATCGAGACAAGCAGGCGAGTCCTGGAAGCTTGGAGAGACCTGAAAAACACTAATTTTCGGTTGCGTGACGTACAATATTTTTTTTAAGACCGACACTTCGATATACTTACATTAAATTATTTTATATTATTTTTAAATGCGTCGTATGACTTCTCGTAACGGGCCTTTGATTTTACTGGCAATATATCGTAAGTCGCTTTCCTTGCTGCTTCCAATATTTCTTCTGAAATCTCATTTTCCGTGTCGGATAATTCAAAATCCGGATTCATATTGTTAAATTTGCGAACTCGCGAAACAAGTTTGACATAAACAACAAATTGAAAATCAACGAACTGTCACTCGACAATACATCGAAATGTTGTTGTCATAGAAACAAAATCAAGGTAGCTTGTATTATCAAAGAGCGATTGGAAAAACAAAAAACAGGGACCGGAAAAATCTTTTCCGGTCTCTAACGTCACTTTTCCGGTCTTGCGATCGGAAAAAGGTTATTTTCTAGACGAAAAATTGTCCAGAAATTGTATATTTTCTGGTCGGTTTTAAAAAAAATTAATCTATTTACTTTTCACAACCTCACGCTTTACATTGCTTAACAAATTAAGAAAACAGAAGGTGTTTTTTTTATTGACTATTTTTGAGCCCATAAGTTATACATAAATAACGAGTTTGAAATTTTTCCTTGTTTTATAATTAAAATTAAACAAAATAATTTAATTGAAAAATAAATAACATTTTTTTTATCCATCTTTAATATTTTTCGTCCATAAATGCTCGAAATGTTGTCCATTCACTATTTGGCAATATCCTAAACTTCGGAAGAAACTAACATACACTCATGTCTTATTCCTGCTTTTACCTCCTCAACCATTGACAAGGAATAGAAATTTGGTACTAAGTATAACCTATATATGAGCTTTAATAAATAGTCAATAGAAAACTAGGGATGCCATTTGAAAAAGTTATCGATATCGTCGTCAGATTTTCAATTTCAGATACACACTTTTATAAAAGATAGGTACCACATTTTAAAATTTTAATACTCGTGGCCAAGCATTTTTCCAAAAAAAAAACTGTACTGAATTTACTGACATTATTCCAAGGTACAAACTCACACTGGGTGTCAAAATAGATAGATTCAAGATGTGCAAGGTTAAAAGATGGCAAAAAGTTGACGTTGATGTGACGATTTCTTCATAATAACATGTAAATACTATTCCCCCAATTGCATAAATAGACGTTCTCCATTTTCGACACTCTCCGCATCATATTCATTAAACCAAGTGAATAAATAAACGAAAACTCAGTGGGTACGGTATTTATTATGTGCCAAACACAATCCTTTGCTCTGCAGACTGCACGGCACCTTCCAATACTATAATGGGAGATCAAGTTACCTTATACAGATCTATACTCGATTGTTTTCCTTCTTATTTCGAACGATTTCGTTGCTATAACGACGCTCGCTGTTGTTTAGAGACCGATTGTTTTGACGCGGTTTTGACAAATAAGGTTTCATCCGAAGATAGAAAAAGCAACATCGGTGGTTTTTAACACTAAAAGGAGTTAATTGCCGTTGGGAAACAGGTGTGCTTAGATCGTACAGACAGTAAAAAAAAAATCATGTTAAGTTGACATGGCCGTCATTGGCAATGTCGTGTCTTGTATTTTTCAGTATTAAAAAACGTGATCCGAGTGGCTTTATTTTAACGATATAATGTTACCTAGCATGAAACCTACATCGTCTCTTTTCGATTATTTTTATATTATTCTTATCAATATGTTCCATCCAGGCGACATAAACTTCAAAAAAAACTTGACGCGTTTCTGCAAAGCCTCTCTCTCTTTAATGTCGGTATAATGGTCGGTCTAGTGAGCCAAAGCAAATAACTTTCCATGCACACCAGAATCAGTGCTGTAAATAATGATGATAATAAAAATAAACGTATTTTTTTATTGCACATGAGGTAAAAATAATAACTACTTGTTATGTTTCACAAATTTAATCAGTTTCCTGACACGTGGTTCGGCCCTTGCGGGTCATTGTCAAAGGGGTACAAGAAGATATACCTAACCTATGTCTTATATTTTTTTAATTATTTGCTTTAAGTTATTTATATTTCTTATTAATTATATAATTGCCTATTTAATTGCCTATGTTAAATTTCATAGAAATTAAAAATATTCATTTAATGATGACAATCAAATCTTACTCATTTGTCTTTGACTGGTTCGGTAGAGTAGCTACTACAGCTAGACTGCGCCAGGATTTGACATTCATTTTCTGATTTAATAATTGTAAATTTTAAAATTTTATATTATATTGAAATAAAAGACGTTTATTATTATTATATAATCATTATTATAAAATGATCTCTGAAACATGGCACTTTAATGCTGAGGCACCGTCAACTTATTAGGAAATCTCATGTCACGGGTATGTATATTTTCACGAAATACAAACCTACTTTTTAAAGAAAGAGGCGGAGCAGGATTATTTCGAGTTTTGACCAAGAAATTCCCCAAATGTAAAATTCTACTATTGTTGATTACTAGAAAGTTTGGGCTGCGAAATTTAATTTGAAATTGCCACTCTTCGACCAATTTTCTAAATTCCAGGCTATTAAACGGAACATTATCATTTATCTGTAACTAGAATATCTGGTGATCCAAAACGAGCGAATACTGGCTTAACTTGTTCAATGACAGACCTAGCGGAATTGTTTTTAATTGGCATTAACTCTAACCAATTCGAATAGGCATTAAACATTACTACATGATTTATTACCATAAGTAAACAAATCTATTCCCGTATTCCCAAACGTTCCCTTCCTCTATTAGGCAATGGAAAAGGCATCAAGGTTTCTTTTGTATTTTTTCGACTATATTTTTCACATGTTTTACAAGACTTCACAAAATTTTCGACATCAACTGATATCCCAGGCCAATAAAACGTATTTCTAGCCAGTGACTTAGTCTTTTCAATACCAAAATGACTTTCGTGTAATAAACTGAGCATTTCAAATCCTAATGATGATGGAACAACAAGCTTATTTATAAAAAATATCAATCCATCTGATAAAACAAGCTGATCTTTAAGTTTATGATACTGTCTTAAATTTTCTGGAAGTTTTGATTTGTTTGGCCACGAATTTTTTATAAATTTTATACAATTTTAAACGTATGAGAAACATGATCAAATTTTCAAAGTTCAAAAATAAGGCGTGATCATGTTTTCTGTACTTTCCGTATTCTATTATCACCTACATCAATCATAAATGAAATCACAGTAGTTAAAGCTGAACCAAACGAGATTCTCGTAGAGCAAATGGGAATCTCAGCACGCTTATTGTAAAATATATTTTTTGATTGACGGTATCGTGTTTAGCTCAACCTGCAACATAAATGCTAATTTATTTATCAAGAAATGATCGCATGTATCAATGTACCAATTTTTTAAGAATTGTTTATTTTCTTATTACGCTTCCGTATCACCTACTTTTCGATTGACTCTCGAGTGTTAACAGGTGTCTGCAAAAAATCAATTCGTATCATATAAACGAAAGTTTTTAAATTAAATAAACCGAAATTCAGACATAACACAGTGCACCGAATAGACGGCCGCTCTAAAAGCCAATTTTCATGGAAACGTCTAAAAATATTCTGCGTACGTGATGTTTGGGGGATTTGCAATATCGGGTAATTTGATTGGCAAATATACAACTTGTAATATCGATAAAATTGACGGGTCCGAGATGGGTGCTAAAATTAAGTGGCTCATTTTCTGGAAAAACTGTGTGGGATGAAAGCTTAGGTTAGATAAGAGTGGCAGACCTCTGGCACTGTAAAAAATTCACAGATCTTGCATCTTACGCAAGTATCATAGGCGTATTGAAAATACCTACCACATACAGTGGCGAGAAGGAAACCATTATGTCACAGCACAGATTACTCCTATCTGTGAGTATGTAACGTGCCGCTATCACGCGTTATTATGACTGCATGGATGCTCCGATTTAGTTTGAAATAATAATTAAATTATTATACTTAGAAATGTGTAAATTATACTTAGAAATGTGTAAATTTGACTGTTTTGTTAAAATAAAAAATATAGGATAATCTGTATATTAGTACATAGTGAAGAGAGCTCAAAACCACCTTTTCAAAAATAGCGACAAAATTATTTCTTTAGCTTTACACAGCCATTGTTGCTGGTCCTTGTACTCTTTGTTCATGAAATATCTAAATCTTAAGTCGGCTATGAAATGTTTTGGATTGGTATATCCATTCTCCCCCGACTTTCTGTGTAATACGCCAAGACCGCCGCGCTATTTCGCTTTGTTTCAGCGACATTCACTGTTTATTTTTTTCCAATTTTATCGAAATTGAAACATTTAAAAATTACGAAAACGTTATCTGATATCAATGAAATTTAGACGAATAAAATCTATTTGCACTGTCGTAGATTAAATTTTGAATGATACACGTTCGATATGAACTTTGTTAATGAAACTTGTGCAATTAAACCACTCGGCTGACGCCTCGTGGTTTAACGTTGCACACGTTTCATTATAGTGTTCATCGAACTAGTATCATTAATAACTATAATGTAAGAATATAGAACAATAATAAAGATAATCTACTTTTTATTATGTCCAAATAAAGGTATATTCAAAATTCAAACACACAGTATAATATTTAAATAGTAATAATATTTGGTTTAAATAAACATCCTGATAAAGCCGACGCCGCTTGTGTGCAGCTGTGGCTTTTGGGAGATCCCGTAACATGAAAGTAGGTACTGGCCGATTCAATATTCAATAACTGTTCTCTCTCCCGGCCATATCTTAATATCAACAAATATAATAATAAATGCCGAAACCCAAAACAAACAATATTAACACTTAGCAGATGATGTCATCGATCCTGTGCTGCTCGGATGTTTGTTTAGACTTCACCGCCGTGTTATTTATGTGCATGTCGCATGTCGCGTTCATTTTTCATGAAATATACCCGTATATACGCACCCAGTAGTATTTTCAATACTAAAACAGTCTCACGTAGTCCTATAAGGACCGTTGTGGTACCACACGTGTGTGGTACCGAATGGTTCGCCCAAGGCATCTTCTCGCGAGGCCGGGGCATTCACACAAGAGGTGTTGAATACTTTCCTCCTCTTCTTCATCTCTGCAACTTCTGCAGAAGTGGTTAGCTGGTATTAGCATATGTTAAAAGGAATAATCCGGCGCGCGGCGATTGCCGATCGCTACGAACCCCCACGAAAGTCTTGTGGATTATAGGTTTTAACGGATACAATTCGTTTTTGGGGACGCTGTTCTGCTTTCTTAATTGTAAAGAAAACGTTTTACTAGAAACGAAATGGGTCGCATTGAGAAGATACAATTTATTTCTTAACAAAATTGCGGTATTAAAAAGTGGTTCATTATTGAACAAGACTGTGCTGCTAATGGACCTGATTATTACCAATAAAAACACTGTTCCAGTAAATCTGGAATTGATGTAACACTAAAGCGGGGTTTTATTTAATATGCGTTAATAGAAAATAAGCAATCAATACAAACAGTGGCGGATTCAGAAAAAAATTACAGGGGGGCACTTACTTGTTATCTTGGGGTGTACGAAAAGCCCGTTGCAGACAAAACGCGCCGCAGGCGAAAATTTTTTAAGACCACGCCCAAATTTGGTAAATAATTTTTAGTAAATATTTTAAAAATGTATGATTAATTACTTATTTTATTGAAAATGAAATAAGATAAAAAAAATAAAAAAAGGCCAATTTATTTTTCATTAGCGGGTACATTGTTTAAAAGTAAAGTTCAATCTTCTGGTTTTATTTCCAGCAAACTTATCAATAACAATAAAGTCCCTAGATCTACACTTTGTGATCTGTGTCAAGTTAATTTCGGGTTTAGGTCTTCCCTCAATTTTAATTTCAATATTTTGCTCAATACTTAATGAGCTAAAATTGTTTTTCAAATATTCCACATTCATAGCCGTTTTGGCATGTTTATTTTTATTAGAATAAGTCCTTACTACCCCAAAATAATACACTTTCTTTGTAAACAAAACCACAGATTACAGTTTTCTGTAACAAAACACAAATTCTAAAATCCTAAAATGTATGCTTTTTATCTAACGTGCTTTTACGCCATCTTTTCGCTAATTATCAAACCACGTTGAAAACCTGATTTTTAATATCCATTTCTAAATGCTGTAAAGTTTTGGCATCAAAAAAATATTTGGTTGTTACAGTACAATGCTTTGTCACTGTGTTTGAAATTTTGGGTGTTGCGCTTAGGTTGGTTCGTGCGAAATTATTATGACAGGGGGGGGGGGCACGTGCCCCTGTGCCCCCCCTCTAAATCCGCCACTAAATACAAACTATTTCTTAGCAAACCTGTTGTATTAGATCATTTTCCTAAGTGTAGTATTTATAACAATCGGCCCCCATTGTACATAATATGGTCGTCCAAAAGCACCCAACTCAACTCCTAATATCGATAAAATTGCAGTACCGATTTGTTCCAGGAATTGTAGACTTTTTGTTTTTTAGAAAGTTAGATTTGTTTTTGCGCGCTTTCCAGGATTTTCCAGGTTTTATAGAGGTTACAACGCAATACATCCAATTACGATTTGTTTGTTTTGATGCTCGGGTCGATCCTATTCCGAAATTGTTTTCAAAATTACTTATGCTAAGTATTAATAGCTGATGCTTTGATATATTGCAGTGGGTGTTGGATTTTTCCGGAAAATATGTTTCTAAAGGTGGGTATCTACCCGAATTTTCCTCCACTCAAATTTTTCTTTGAATCCTTTGAATATTCGTGGCCGATACTAGGATACTAGGAACCGTTTATCTTATTGTTGAACACAAGATTCCGATGAATATTATTATTCTATAAGTTACATTAATTGACTTTTGCAATAAAAACAATAAAGTTTGTTTCACGGTTTAATGTAAAAGTGTCCTACACATAGGCGTAGTTAGACTGTCAACACTGGGGGTGCTGAAGTCCAGCGGTGGCTCGTGACATGTTAACGTGGGGGTGCACAAAAGCAAAAAAAATTTCAAGACCACGCACAAATTTGGTCAATAATTTTTAGTAAATATTTTAATGTGATGTTAATAGCAGGTTTAGGTCTTTCAATGTTCTTGACAATCACTTTCTCCTCCAACGGTAACTTGCTAAAAGATTTTTTCAAAATTCCACGGTTTATTTTATATCCGACGACGCACTCATTGTTTTTTCGTGTTTATTTAACTTTAAACTTTAACTGAATTCAATAAAACCATATTAAACCTTAATAAACAAAAAAAAAATAGTCAAAATACCGGCTAAAAATTTCCGCGAATTTGAACGACTACGACTGGTTAAATTTAAGTTATCAAATTAATGCAGAATTGCAGAACATGACATACACAAGCTATTATGCCGCTTTTGTATTTTAAGAGATTTTTATGATCATAGACCCGCTCTGACAAGTAAACTGGGCGTGAACTACACGGTACACGGAGAGAAATTTCCAACATAATCCGCAACTATCTAAATATACTTGAATTTGTACCAGAATTCGAATGCTTGAAATATTAATATGAAAAATTCATTACATAATATAAAGTATATTATAAAAATAGGTTAGTTCTAAAATTAGCCTATACTTATATTGTAAATTTTTTTGGGGGTGCTAATTGAGATTTCGGGGGTGCTTAGTACCCCAAGTACCCCCCCTAACTACGCCTATGGACTCCTACATCGACACTAGATGGCGTTAAATATCTTTTCGACGGTCCTTGCCGTAAATTGTTCAAGTTTGAACTGTGTTTGTTTATTTCGTTGGATCCTAACCTCACTGATGAGCTTTGATGTAGCGAAACGGGTCTGGGGATGGATCTGACAAAATTAAAGGAAAAAACACCCTCTACTTTAAAAAAAAGGGTTGCTTTTTTACTGGTTTGCAAAAACCGGCCATTATATATTATTTTTAAAAGATCTACGATATCTAAAGAACAAACGTTTTTGTTATCTACGCTAAAACATGTTCAGTAGCAAAAAAAAACGTTAATCAATTAACTTATTTTAAATCAATTCTAGGAATTGCACTTGTTGCGGCAATTAATACATTCTTATGTTGGCGTTAATAGGAATTTCTACATGACGTATCTCCGGTTATTTATTTATTGTCATTTTATTATTTATTTAATGAAATGCGCTAAGCTGATTGAAACATACAAGCAGTCTTGGTGAAACCCAAACCCCGTGTGATATTTTTTTCTTGTGTTTTCTAATACAGCAATACTCAATTATATTTTCCTAAAAAAATGTTATAAGTTTATTTATCAAATTGTTGGACTCATTTAAGGTTGTCTCACGCGATGCTTACCTAGCTCAACACCTCGCAAAACGGCGGCCGAAGCGTTTTTCACGGTATCGTCAATCTCTCTTCTTGGCTGAATAATTCACCATAAAACGTATTTTTTTTTTGAAAGCCAAATATCATTATTCTGGTAGCTTTAAAAGAAAATTAGTTGTTTTCTTTATTAATATTAATGACTTAAAGGGTAACTTGGAAATTACTACTGTTATTCTATATCTGGTATAAGGTATAACGATGTCATAAAGTCGTTTTCCTATTTTTACATAATAGAAAAACAAAAAATGGGACTATGTTGTTAGTTTATACACTGAGAAAAAACCTACTATTCCTTATAGGAATTCACATATTACTTATACAAGTGAAGGGGCAAGTGGATGAAATAGTTATGTTAGAAAAAGTAGTTTCTGAATAAATTGAGTTTTAGTTCATATTGTTGCTACTTTTTTAAAAAAACAATATTTTGAATTGAAACCAGCCAAGCAAGAAAAAGAATTAATATGCTATTTTAATATGCATAAACATTTTGGTTTTTGTAATTTATTTTGGTAAAATTTGATGTTTGAATGTACATAACCCCTTCTTCCAAATTCTCCTTAATCGGTATTAATTAAAATATGGGTCATGTACTTTATTGGAATTAATTCAAGTAAAAAAATACAAATAATAATAATAATTTGGTACGACGACGTGCCTTTTTTTGTTTGGGACCTTCTGGTTCAATACCAATAATGTTTTCATAAAAGCCTCTATGTTATGGGTACATATACCCTTCTTTTACAGTAACGTATCTCATTATTTGAAGTGGATGAAGAGGTTATGGGTACATAGTCCTTTCTTCCACAATACCGTTATTTATAAAACGTGGAGATTTTAGGCAAATGCGGGGCTTATGGGTTCATACCTCCTTCTTCCACAACAGAATTTAATAACTTTTGTAACATAACCCCTTCTAACTACTTCGTATGTGCTTAACAAAGGCAGGTAGAGTTAAATGGTATTGGGTATAAGTTGCATACGTACATAACTACTTCATCCACAATAATATCGTCATTATTCAAAAAATGTCACTTAACCCCTTCATCCACTTGACCCTTCAACTGTCTAATACTATATGTGACAGCAACGCGCTTTCCTACTACATAGCAACGAAAATCAGGGTAATTTTGCCAATAGGAAATGAGGGTTATTGCTACCATAGAATGGTTAATATTCATTATTGCTCTGAATACTCACAGTAATTATCAAGTTCTATTGTGGGTGTGATAACACCCACAATAGAACTACTGTGATATGAATATACTGTATTAATTCCGACTGGCAATTGTAATGAAACTTGACATTATTCACAATAATATTTACTTGCTATGGTTAATAAAGCATATACTGACCACTAAAAATCAGTACTGTAGTTCTCAAAAATTTAAATAGCTTATAGTGTGATATTGTTCTTGTCGTTTAACATTGCATATGATCATCTATTATGCACCATGGCTTGATGAGATGTTAAAATTCGTCCATAAATTATAAGGTCGAATATTAGTGATGGGTTGTACGAAATAAGAATATTCTATTGTTTTATCTGACATGTAAACCTATAATCCACCAAGGTCCTGGTGGATTATAGGTTCTAGAGCAGTGGTTCCCAAACTTTTTTCTATGGCGCCCCCTTTTGGGAATCAAGAAATGGTCGCGCCTCCCTCCCTCCCCTCCATTATACAGAAACATTTCTTTTACTTCATTTATTTATTTAAAAACGTGACAATTGCACTCTAATCTAATGAGACGTGTGGTGCTGCTTTTCTTTAACAAGGTCGGAAATTCATAGTGCTATCTTTGAAAGTGCGCAACGGAGGCCACTAGCAACATCAGGCCGATTCTGTTTTGTTTTAAATCCCATTGCAACAGAAAATCCTTTTTCTAAAGTTTTAATGTTAAAAATTTGTTCTAATTTTTCAGTTCCTCAGAGCTCTAGCGCCTCCCCTAATGCTGCTTCGCGCCCCTCCAGGGGGGCGCGCCCCCCAGTTTGGGAACCACTGTTCTAAAGGATACAATTCGTTTTTGGGACCGCTTTCTCAATTGTATAGAAGGCGCTTTACTGGGAACAAACTGTGTCGCATTGAGAAGATACAATTTATTTGTTAGCAAAGTTGCTGTATTAAAAGTGGTTCATTATTCAACAAGACTGTGCTGCTAATGGTGCTGATTACTACCAATAAAAGCACTGTTCTAGCAAATCTGGAATTGATATTACACTAAAGCGGGTTTGATACACTAGCAATTTATTTAATATGGGTTAATACAAAATAAGCTATTAATACAAACTATCTCTTAGCAAGTTGTATTAGATCATTTTCCTCAGTGTAGATCTTGGGTTTTATTGTTTTAATAAAACATATTGTTTTCTTAGGTTTTGTTCATTAACTTCCGGCATTTGATAGTATATACCAACAACTATCCTTCGATTAAACGGACATGATCAGTATTTTAAAACCTATAAAATAATATATTAAACGAAACTATTTTGTCTACTTTTTGGTTGATTTTTATTGATCCTTTCCTTTAAGATAACAATACGGTTTCTCGCTAATCATTATTAATAATTATTATTCCAAACTAAATAGTTGCCGAGTTATTTATAGATCGGAATACATTACGAATTAAAAAGGTATTTGAATGGTGTAGAAATGCAGAAGGTACTAGCGATCTATTAAAATTTATTATTTATATTAATATTTATTTTCGTAATTAAAATTTTTTATTCGCGATTGCTTTGCATAGATATCTGCGAATTAAGATTGCAAAAAGTCGATTGTCTGGTTGCAGGATGAATTAAAAAATAGTTTGTATTTCAATCAATAATATACAGGGTGATTCATTAAAGGTGGCGACCGGCCATATCTCGGAAACTACTAGGCATAGAAACTTGGGAAAAAAAAATTATGATTAAAGCGGTCATGAGAAAATTGTGGAAATTACTTTTAAGTTCCTCATTTCGCCGCAAGGGGGCACAATTAAAATTTTTTTTTTTAAATTCTAAATTTCTTCCAAATTTCCCATATTAAGGTATAACTTTCATTACATCATCGAAAAGCTTAGACAATTCTGCATCATTTTGGTTTAAGACTCATTGGCGTACCGACCTTGATAAGAGTGGGGGAAGCTATTAAATGTGTAAACATTAAAATCGCTGTAACTTCTAAACGACTTATCCGATTTTACTAAATTTAAGCTTGTTTGGAAGGGAAAGGTAAGTATCTTCAATCGCCGTATCCAACAGTACACGATAGTGTTTAATAAAATTGCTAGAGGGCGCAATTTGTAATAATAACGGTTTTTTCGATTTTATCCCGGAAATTCAAATCATACGATATAACTATGACATCATAATCGAAAAGTAGATGAAATTTGCAAGAAAATATGTGAAGACCGCAGTTCGATATCTTTGTTCGTTTCAGAGTTATTGCCAAAAAAATAATTTTTAATACAAATTACGCCCTCTAGCAATTTTATTAGAAACTATCTTGTACCATTAGATACGACAATTGAAGGTTCTTTCAAACAAGCTTAAATTTAGTAAAATCGGATAAGTCGTTTAGAAGTTACAGCGATTTTAATGTATACACTTTCAATAGCTTCTCCCACTCTTATCAAGTGAAACTGTAAACATTAAAATCGCTGTAACTTCTAAACGACTTAACCGATTTTACTAAATTTAAGCTTGTTTGGAAGAGAAAGGTAAGTACCTTCAATTGTCGTATCCAATGGTACAAGATAATTTCTAATAAAATTGCTAGAGGGCGCAATTTGTATTAAAAATTATTGTTTTGGCAATAACTCTGAAACGAACAAAGATATCGAACTGCGGTCTTTACATCTTTTCTTGCAAATTTCATCTACTTTTCGATTATGATGTCATAGTTATACCGTATGATTTGAATTTTCGGGATAAAATCGAAAAAACTGTTATTATTACAAATTGCGCCCTCTAGCAATTTTATTAAACACTATCGTGTACTATTCGATACGGCGATTGAAGATACTTACCTTTCCCTTCCAAACAACCTTAAATTTAGTAAAATCGGATAAGTCGTTTACAAGTTACAGCGATTTTAATGTTTACACATTTAATAGCTTCCCCCACTCTTATCAAGGCCGGTACGCCAATGAGCCTTAAACCAAAATGATGCAGAATTGTCTAAGCTTTTCGATGATGTAATCAGAGTTATACCTTAATATGGGAAACTTAGGAGAAATTGGGAATTTAAAAAAAAATTAATTGTGCCCCCTTGCGGCGAAATGAGGAGCTTAATAGTAATTTCCAGAATTTTCTCATGACCGCTTTAATCTAAATTTTTTTTTCCAAGTTTCTATGCCTAGTAGTTTCCGAGATATGGCCGGTCGCCACCCTTAATGAATCACCCTGTATATTTAAACGCAGTGGCTGCTATTAATTCAAATATTTAAATCTGCCACAGTCAACTACCTACGTGAGGGACCTGGTGGATCTCTGCACTTCACAATCATATAGACATAGACAAATCTGAAAATCTATTGAATGATTAATCACAGTGTCACAGAAATAGGGCCGGGACTTTTGATCTTCACTGTACTTTATTAAGATATTATTAATAACCTTAAATATATTTTTGTTTATCTAGTTAATGGTAATCGTCTTAAATATGCGGTAGATGTAGTAATTTGTTGTTGTCTAAACGTTTCTTGGCAAACAATTAAAAACCTATTTTCACTGTTCAAAATTGGTGTTGAAATAAATATAAAATATAAAAAAAAATTGTTGTTATTTTCCATAATATTGACGTTTTGCTTTTTGGGCACCAAGCAAAATATAATACAAAATAAGCTGGTTATTATTATTATTATTATTATTATTATTATTATTATTATTATTATTATTATTTTTATTATTATTATTATTATTAGGTATTATTATCATTATTATTTTCTTCCTTTTTACAGCTTTTTGTTGGCTGGTATTTTTTACCAGAAGTAGGGAAGAAATTTAGGTTAACCTGTTCGTACTATGTGGCAGGTTTGGAAAATTACTTTATTCTGAGTTTGTTGGTACAAAATAACCTAAAAGGCTTCGTTTTTCCAAGTTGGGCTTATAGTTTTTCATAAATAAAGGAAACTTTTGTATTAGGTCTTCAGCGCCTCCTGCAAAGTAATAAATGAACTTGAAATAAAAAATAAATAATATGTGGCGTTCCCCAAGGATAAATATTAGGTCCGTTATTATTCTTAATGTAAATACATTAATTCCGTTTCCAAATTGAACTTAAAGGGCAATATAAAGCTATTTGCAGATGATACGAAAATTATTTATTTTGCTGAAACTCTTGCAGAAATGTATTTTGATATTAATAATGATTTAAAAATACTTCTTTCTTGGCTTCAACCAAATAAACTTACATTAAATTTTACAAAATCTTCTTTTATGTTATTAACTAAAAATAAAATAAATTCCATCATTAACCCCTTAACATTTAATAATGAAAATATTCAATATTCAAAAACGACAAAGTTTTTAGGATTAGTTTTAGACGAAAATTTAAATTGGAAATGCCATATCCAGTATATTATCAACGCGATATCTCCTTTGGTATCAAACTATACCAGTAAAAAGAAATTTCGGAAAAAAATCGCTTTTATATGACGAAATAATAAAATATAACAATCTTCCAAAAAATATCAGAAAAATTAAAAAATTGGCAACTTTTAAAAAACAATTAAAGAGATATTTACTTAATTAAATTATTTATACTATTTTTTTTAAATTGATTTTATTAATTAGTTAAATTGAATTAACTTCCTTTTTTTTATTGTTATTTTTTTTAATGGTTAAACCGGATGTAAGCAATATAGTACTTCCGGTTTAACCGAAAGTTGACACTATTGGAAAGATAATAAAAATCGAAGATAGGGACATGTAAGCCGTTTAGCTCTAAGACGTACAGTTAGAAAGCTAGACGCTGTCAAAGTTCAAAAATGTAATTTTTCAAGAGTCAATATGTCGGAAACTGTTAAGTATAGAATAATAATGCTTTTATTAAAAAATGTTCAGAATTTTATGCAGAATCCAAAAAAATTATATAAAATAGGGGTATCCATTTAAGATTTAGATCTTACCCCCCTCCCTCCTAGGGACTTGAAGTAACAAAATTGACAATATACGCAAAAGATGTCACCCGCGAAATAAAAATCGACGAGTCCGAGCGATTTTCCACATTTTCATTTTAAAGCCGGAAAATCGAGGTGTTAAGTTTTCGTTGGACCACCCTGTATGCTAAATATTTTTATTGTTTCACCAGGAACAATATTAACTTGTAGGTAGGTAGGTACTACCTGTAATTTTAAATCCATAAATATCAATTTAAAACTATTTAGCATATAATTGGTAGTGAGTTAATCATTTCCCCATAATTTGTAGAGGAAATTTTTTAATCACCTGTCCAAAATTGCTTAAATACCACATTTTGTTAATAAATATATTTTGCCCAATGTATTTGCATTCCACCAATCGGACGTTACCTAATTATTGTTCCTACTACTTATCAATTTAATTTTATTGACATGTTGATACAGTAAAACAATATAATAGTAATACAAATTTAATCGATTGCTATAAAAATTAATTCCTACGTTGCTTATTGAAGTGTGACAGAAATTATTACTTAAAATTATTACCAATGGTATCAATAAAGACAATGTGACTAGACAACAATTTCAATGAGGAACGATATAATTTACCTATAAGGTCGTATAATGTAAGTGTAGACAAAAACAGTGTAATATTTAGTATTTTACCACATTACTCTGGCATAATAGTTCTTTTTTACTACTAACCCGAGAAGTCGGCATTATTTACATCATTCCTTCAATCACCGGCGTATCCAGCTCATGCTTCTGGGGGGGGTAATCGATCGGCTAGGATCAGGCACGTAGCCAGAATTTCTTTTGGGGGGGGGGGCTATCGGGATCGCGCCGAAGGCGGAAAAAAAAAGCGCCGCAGGCGAAAAATTTTTGGGTGCCACGCCCTTTTTTGAATCATGGTGCTTGGTTTTCAAGTGGGAAAAATAAAAAACACAACACAAAATCCTCAAGAAAATCTCAAAAACCAACCTGGTAATAATTGAGGTGAAGAAAATGTAATAGTGTAGAAAATGTTTAATGTATTGCCTATGTTGCCGAAATCAGAGCTCGAGTTTCGGAGGGGGTTCAGGCCCCCTGTGCCCTCCCCCCTAGCTACGTGCCTGGCTAGGATACTAGATGATAGCAGCTTTAAGGAGTAAGGACAAAAATGAAACAACGCTTAAGTAATCTTGGGGGGGGTAATTACCCCCATTACCCCCCCCTTGTATACGCCGGTGCCTTCAATGAGAAGTTATATTTCTCTAACAAGGTAAATAGTGACAATACAAATTACCTAGGTTAATATTAAAACTGACGTTTACATGTCATTATTTCAATGTTTTTAGTGTCGCCATACTGAAGCTTCTTCAGGTGTTACCAAAAAGTACAAGTTTGTTCTCATTACTATTTAATATTTAATTCGCTGCTTTAAATGCGTACATATCAAAGAATAATAGGAACTTAAATATAATATCTTAATACTTGCTTATCATACTTCTAGAAATTGTGAAGTAGAAGATAAATGTGGATCGTATGCTCCAATGTTATGCAGAGTTAAAAATAATAACAATTAATATAAGTGCATGCAAATGTTTATGGCAAAAAGTGCATATTTCCATTATTATAATATTTATAATACAGGGTGTCTCGCTTGTGGTGATCGTCCATTAGAATATTTCGGAAAGTACCTAATGTGATTTAAAAACTGCAAATTTGGATAAAGGGGTTTTCGGAGATGCTCTCTTCAAATGAAATGAGAGGAATCGTATGCGATTTCCGGTTATACCGGAAGTTGTCTCAAACTTGTTCATCATGACCTAATTTCCAAAAATCAAAAACACTGCTTAATACTTGGAGGATTTTGCGAATAACCGCAAATAAATTTTAAATTATTCTGGTTCTTTATACAAATTTATTTTTTCCGAAATATTCTAAGGACATCGAGAGACACCTTGTATACTTTTAAATAATAGCAAATAAAACATATATACGGATTTAATGAAATAACTATTCACCTGCTATTTTATGTTTGTCTCCTTTTACCCAACATGTCATTAATAAATCAATAAAGAAACAGTAGATATTATTATGCATTTTATTAATGGTCATTTTTTACGATAGAATAATGCTTTAGGACATACGGATAAGGTGTAAAGTTCAAGGAATATCTCAACGCTACAATAATTAATAATAAATAAAGAAATAATAATTGTTCGTAGATATTATAAATTATAAACTGATTTTATGTTCATTAGGATAAGTTTAGTATCTATTATCACATGCTGGTTAGATGACAAAACGTATTATTATATTTTGGTTTCCTAAAATCTACTTTATGCAACGCAATTTAGACAAGATATTCTTCTATTATAAATTAATTATTTTAAGTTGATAAAAATACAACAACTTTTATTTTCTTTAATTATATTTTTAGGTAGGGTAATATCATCATTTCGTGACCATATTCTAGTGTTATCTTCATTCATTGACACATCAGATTAAAGTTATGTTTATTTACATCAGTTTAGGCACCTTATGGGTTCCAACTATATCGAGAAAATCGTTTTCTGACTTTCAGATAATTACAATAATTTGATATTAGTAATAAATTCGTGATTTAAGACAAAAAGGCCCATAAATAAGCTCGGTGACGTAGTATCTACACGATATATGAACATAATAATGTTGATTTGAAATATACAGCTAACCAAAGACCGGTTCGCCCGGTATCTCAGGAATCATTAAAACTAGTCGAGTTGTATACACGCAGCTCAGTCTTGTTTTAATGAATACACTTGTATTTGGTATTCACATTTGATGCAAATACAACATTCTTCTGGTCCGTTTTATTGCTCCCCGTTTTTCACTTGAGTTTATGATAAAGTATTTACTACCATCGCATGCATCTGCGTCGAAATTTTTCACTAATTTAAAACAAACTGATCATAACACGATATTTTTGCTTTTTTAACCAATACTACCGTGATTATAAAAATTAATTGATAATAATCACGTTTTGTAGTATATTTATTCGATTAATTATATTAAGAACCGCAAATGTATGTAGTTAGGTCCCTGATGAGAACTTGGGGCGGTCGAAACTGTCTAGAGAAGCGGTTGACTTCTAATGAAATCTTATATAGTGGAGTAAAAAGTTTTTCTATTATTTTTATTTCTAGGATTTCGAATAAAACAATTAAAGAAACCACAATTGTTTTTAAATCTTATCTATTGTATTAGATAGAATATAATAGATAGAAACCTTAAAAACTTATATTTATACAGGGTGTTTTTTTAAGGTCGACGAGCGGCCATATCTCGGAAACTACTGGGTATAGAAACTCAGGAAAAGAAAAATGATAATTAAAGTGGCCATGAGAAAATTCTGGAAATAATTTTTAAGTTCCGAATTTCGCCGCAAGGGGGCGTAATTGAAAAGTAAATTTAAAAATTTTACATAACTCCGAAAATTCCACATTAAGGTATATGTTTGATAACACCATTTTAAAGCTTGGACAATTATGCATCATTTTGGTCTTATGCTCATTGGCGTACCGACTTTAATAAGAGTGGGGAAGCTGTTGAAAGTGTAATCATTTAAATCGCTGTAACTTCTAAACGACTTATCCGATTTTAGCAAACTAACGACTGTTTGGAAGGGAAATGTATGCACTTTCACCAATCGTATTTAGTTGTCCATAATAGTTCTCAAAAAAAAATGCTAGATGGCGCAATTTGTAATAATAACAGTTTTTTTGATTTTATCCCGAAAATTCAAATCATACGGTATAACTATGACATCATAATCGGAAAGTAGATGAAATTTGCAAGAAAAGATGTGAAAACCGCAGTTCGATATCTTTGTTCGTTTCAGAGTTATTGCCAAAACAATAATTTTTAATACAAATTGCGCCCTCTAGCAATTTTATTAGAAACTATCGTGTGCCATTAGATACGACAATTGAAGGTTTTTCCAAACAAGCTCAAATCTAGTAAAATTGGATAAGTCGTTTAGAAGTTACAGCGATTTTAATGTTTACACTTTCACTTGATAAGAGTGGGAGAAGCTATTGAAAGTGTAAACATTAAAATCGCTGTAACTTCTAAACGACTTATCCGATTTTACTAAATTTAAGCTTGTTTGGAAGAACCTTCAATTGTCGTATCTAATGGCACACGATAGTTTCTAATAAAATTGCTAGAGGGCGCAATTTGTAATAAAAATTATTGTTTTGGCAATAACTCTGAAACGAAAAGAGATATCGAACTGCGGTCTTCACATCTTTTCTTGCAAATTTCATCTACTTTTCGATTATAATGTCATAGTTATACCGTATGGTTTGAATTTTCGGGATAAAATCGAAAAAACTGTTATTATTACAAATTGCGCCCTCTAGCATTTTTTTTTGAGAACTATTATGGACAACTAAATACGATTCGTGAAAGTGCATACATTTCTCTTCCAAACAGTCTTTAGTTTGCTAAAATCGGATAAGAAGTTTATAAGTTACAGCGATTTAAATGATTACACTTTCAACAGCTTCCCCCACTCTTATTAAAGTCGGTACGCCAATGAGCATAAGACCAAAATGATGCATAATTGTCCAAGCTTCAAAATGGTGTTATCAAACATATACCATAATGTGGAATTTTCGGAGTTAGGTAAAATTTTAAAATTAACTTTTCAATTACGCCCTCTTGCGGCAAAATGCGGAACTTAAAAATTATTTCCAGAATTTTCTCATGGCAACTTTAATTATCATTTTTCTTTTCCTGAGTTTCTATGCCCAGTAGTTTCCGAGATATGGCCGCTCGTCGACCTTAAAAAAACACCCTGTAGTTCCATTAGCAGCACAGTCTGGTTGAATAATGAACTACTTTTAATACAGCAGTTTTGTTAAGACATAAATTGTATCTTCTCAATGCGACGAACTTTGTTCCCAGTAAAGCACTTTCTCTACAATTACAAAAGCAGAACAGCGTCCCCAACAACGAAATGTATCCGTTAGAACCTATAATCCACCCATACGTTGGTGGGGGTTCGTAGCGATCGGCAATTGCGGCGTGCCGTAGTATTAGTTTTAACGTATTTGTTGCGCTGAATTTGAATTCTATTGATCGTACCTGTTTCAATTAATTTATTTTTACTATGTATATAAGTTTTTTAAAACTTTGCATGTCAGATAAAGCGATATAATACTTATACTTATTTCGCACAACCCATGCATCATTAATATTGGCCTTCATTGGCTATCGACGAATTTTACGATCTCAGTGAACCATGTTGCATAGTAGATAATCATATGCAATGTTAAACGACAAGAACAATATCACACTAGAAGCTATTTAAATTTTTAACTACAGTACTGATTTTTAGTGATAAGTATATGCTTTATTAACCGCAGCAACCAAATGTTATTATCATTAATATCAAGTTTCATTCCAACTGCCAGTCGGAACTAATACAGCCAGGGCCGTCGAGAGCCAGGTCAGGCCCGGGGGCTGTGCGGCATCCCGGGCCCACTCCTAGCGCTGCCAGATTTAAAGTATTAAAAAGCGGGAGGTAGGGTTCTAGCCAGTGGCGGCTTGTGAATTATTAACTTGGGGGGTGCACTAAAAGCCCGCTGCAGGCGAAATGCGCCACAGGCGAAAATATTTTAAGACCACGCCCAAATTTGGTCAATAATTTTTAAAAATATTTTATAAATTTATGATTACCTACTTATTTTATTGAAAATGAAATAAGATAAAAAAATAAAAAAGGCAAATTTATTTTTTATTAGTGGGTACATTGTTTAAAAGTAAAGTTCATTCTTCTGTTTTTATTTGAAGCAAACTTATTAATAATAATCAATAAAGTCCCTAGATTAGATCAAGTTAATTTCGAGTTTAGGTCTTCCCTCAATTTTAATTTCAATTTTTTCCTCAATACTTAATGAGCTAAAATTGTTTCTCTATCTAACAGAGTATTAAACACACTGATTCTGAATTTTTCCTCTGGATTTAAATCTACAAAAACATCGTTTGGATTATTTTCGTCAAAAAAAGTTGTTCTTTTCGTTTGCGTTTCTCAGACAATGAAGACAAGTCCCCTGTTAAACCCAAGTTTTCAGCAACTAACTTGCATTCATTGTGTATGGACTGCCAGTTACTTCTAATTAAACTTAAATCATCCATCAGGCTGGAAAAATGTTTAACTTCCACATCGATCGTACCCCATTCGCAACGTTTTCATTTCAAAATATAACAATTTACATACCTGTGTAATGTTTACATAGTAATTTTTTGTCAACAGAGATTTTATATTTTTTTTTATAATTTATCATATTTTTATCGCAGCCCGAGCACGGGCCCTTAAAAGAGACGTGGGCCCGGGAAATTTGCCCCCCCAGTCCCCCCCTCTTGTCAGCCCTGAATACAGCATATAAAGCCAGATACCACCCCCAATAGAACTTGATAATTACTGTGACTATTTAGAGCAATAATGGCTATAAACCATTCTATGGTGGCATTAACTCCTAATTCCTATTGGCTAAATTACCGTGATATTATCACTACACAAAGGTCTAGCAATTTTCGTTGTCTTACAGTAGGAAAGCGCGTTAGTACAGATAGTATTAAACAGTTGTATAAAGAGTATGGAAATTCTTATAAGGAATAGAAGGCTTTTTTTAAAGAGGATGTAACCTATTTTGAGGGGGTACCTATAACTGTGGATATTTCATTTTATCTGTAAGATTTTTAGGAAAACTATATATGTACGTATGAGTAGTACCGCCCTATATAGTTTTTGTCTTTAAATTCGGCATTTTAACAATTCATTTATCAATCTTATATGTTACGTAACAAGGCATAATCAAATCTGAAAAATGTAAATTATAAGTAGGCAAAGGAAAATTACCAGAAACAAGTGCTCATTCAAAATACTTTCTCCAAAAATATGTAGTAAGTATTTAATTTAAGTGCTTTGCTACAAAATTGGTGTTCATGTTTTAACACCTTTCGTTTTATCGCTTGACCAAAACCTTGTAATATAAAACTAGAAATTTAATTTTGTTGAATATTTATGGGGAGTTACGGTTGTTGAGGGGAAAGGGGGGGACAGATTACAGTAACGACTTTGAATCAAAAAAATAGGGGTCAATATCTGGATTCGTTGGCAACCGCGTACTATTCTAGAGTAAACATATATTTTCAGGTGGTTTGATTGTGAAACACCTGGTGGATTCTTGCATTTGTTTTTTTGTCGGCTTATGATCAAGAGAATGAGTGTATCTTGCTCTATCATCGTTACCTAAGTGAAACAATTAGATTCATACACTCGACAGAAAGGGTATAATAAAATAACACCTTTATCTGTTAACCAATGCTATTACATAATCGATTCTTTAAAGTGGTTTTGTAAAATTACACAAACTGATAAACACTTGTGCAGAAGATATCGATTTCTCGGCATAGATTAAACCCGTCGTAAATCTGGTTAACATCAATAATAAAACCAATAAAAAATCGTCTGTTCATCGGTCTGGGAATAACAAAATAAAAAATTATTTGTTTAAGTAATCAGAATCTTTAAAAAGATCGTCTGCAATCGCATTACCTTCAGTAAAGCTATTTCATTTAGCGCTTAAGTAGCTCGAAAAAATAAACATTGAGTATTTAACTTTGACCAGATGTTAAGTTGTTCAATTTGGCGTGGCCTCGATACATTTTTATGTTAACGTTGTTCGGGAACGATAATTCGTATTTTTAGGGTTCTGTCGTCAAAATATAATTATTTGATTTAATTGGGGCATTTCATTTATAAAAGTTTTTTGCACCGAGCCGAGCCGAGAAAATATACAATTTCTGGACAATTTTTCGCCCAGAAAATAACGTTTTGTCGATCAAGAGCGGAAAATGGACGTGAGGGACCGAGAAAATATTTTTTTTTAAACCGACCAGAAAATATACACATATTCTGGACAATTTTTCGTCTAGAAAATAACCTTTTTCCGGTCTTGCGATCGGAAAAACGTTATTTTCTAGACGAAAAATTGTTCAGAGAGTGTAAATTTTCTGGTCGGTTTTAAAAAAAAATCTTTTCCGGACTCTAATGTCACTTTTCCGGTCTCTAATGTCACTGTCACCCTGTTTTTTGTTTTTCCAATCGCTCTTTGATAATACAAGATACCTTGATTTCGTTATGGCAACAACATTTCGATGTATTGTCGAGTGACAGTTCGTTGATTTTTAATTTGTTGTTTATGTCAAACTTGTTTCGCGAGTTCGCAAATTTAACAATATGAATTCAGATTTTGATTTATCCGACACGGAAAATGAGATTTCAGAAGAAATTTTGGGGAAAGCGACTTACGATATATTGCCAGTAAAATCAAAAGCCCGTTACGAGAAGTCATACGACGCATTTAAAAATAATATAAAATAATGTAATGTAAGTATATCGAAGCGTCGGTCTTAAAAAAAATATTGTACGTCACGCAACCGAAAATTAGTGTTTTTCAGGTCTCTCCAAGCTTTCAGGACTCGCCTACGGCTTGCCCTGGAAATGCCTGACCCTGAAAAACACTACTTTCCGGTCTTGTAACGTAAATTACTATTCTAAACCAAGGCGCTCTTGCTCATCTCTTCTGCTATGTCCGCCTCGTTTCTTTTTCTCTTTACTTAAGGCATCTTACTGATTGCAGCACGTGTGACACCAAGAAAATCACTTTGCACTCGACGCCACAATAAAATGAATGAGTAATAAGGGTATACAGGTAGATGTGGGCGAGTGAGACCTGCCAATACTGTCATAGAAGGACGGAGATGCGAAAAATAATGAATTAGTTGACTACAACTACACTACAAATTCGCGGTACAACCCCAACAAAGTTCCAAATATTATTAAATCATTTCTGTCGATAAAACGAGGCGGAGAGGTTATCGCCTATTCACTCATCTGAATATAATATTTACTCTCTCATGCTCACATAAAATGCCACTGTATCTTAGAGTTTGCCATTACGGTATATACCATTAGATATACCTTACGGACAATACCGCTATTCGGGGTTAGCGCGGCAACTCTCTATCAGAACTAAGCAAGCCACACCAGACAGTGTGGCTGCGTGAAGAACGCAGAAAATCCTACATCTAGCAGGCGTTACAGGAGCAAAGAAGATGCGGTTATCAGCTTTCTCCGCAAGTGCTTCAAAGGTGAACAAGTAGGAATAACGCCGGATGACCTCTCGGGGGGCATGGTCGGACATCCAAGGATTTGGTGCGTAAATTATGAGCTACCCTCAAATAATGGCTCCCGTATTAATTTTACATCAAAATTGTATAAGACTTTTTTGAATGTACTTGTGTGACGGACTCACACGCCAAATTTTATTATTTTCTAATAAGCCAATTAAAAGTTATTTAGAAAAAACTCTCAATGAAACCATCAGTAATAATTATGACAATATTAAATGTTACTAGAAAAAGTGTTGTTTTTCCATCACTTGTCTCCAAATGTATGTGCTTAAAATAAGCAATTATTAGCATGATAAAAAAAATTAAAGGTGTGAAAATGCCAATAAAATTTTATTGTTAAAAAAAAATAAGCGGTTGTCCTTGTCTGGCATTATAAAATAATGTCATCAACCTGTTCTTTTTTGTCGAAATGCGAAGCATTTTATTAACCTATACTGGATTGTACCAAAAAAAGTCAGAAAAATGTACAGGGTGATTATGCGAAGTAATAGTTTTTTAAATTGTAAATTAACAAAGGTACTAAAAACAAAGGTTCTGCTGACGAATATATAATTTTAACTGAAAAATTGATATTATTAAATGGTACTAGGTACAGTTGACGATAGATACTTTCGTACACTAAACTGTGATACTGTAAATGCAACTTTTTTACCTTTATTACCTTTGTAATGTGTTAATTGTTATCATGATATCTGTCAAAGTATTGTCATGCCTCATTTAAGTATCATTGAAAAAGTATAAGTGGTCTTATTGAAAAATAGCTGATCATTTTAGAGTACCTAGAAGTATTGTTCAAGGAATGGTAAAAAAATGGCGCTATCATCAAACACTTAAAAGGTCTGTTGGGTCTGGTTTAAATAATAGAAAATCATCAAATGAAGAAGACCGAAATTTGGTGGAGTAGGTAAGGTAAGGTAAAATCCATTTGAAACTGCAGTATCCGCTATGCACATAACAGGATTCCCTGCTTCATCTAGAACTGCGCAACGCCGAGTAAGACAATGTTCCGAATTAAGAAATCGAGCAGCTGCATCCAAACCGTTTTAAAAAAATAGTGATAGGGAACGAAAATTGGATTTGCTATGCAATATTTACCAGAAAATGATTTTTTTTTTGGCAAAATGTTATCGTTTCCGAACTTTTCAGTCTACATATAATGGAAGGATTCTAGTATATAGACCACCAAATTCCCGATATGATGAGAATAAGTACTCAAAAAAAGCAAACCAGTGGACGTTTCTCCGTTAATGTATGGGCATGGATAAGTGTTTACGGTGAAGGTGTATACTGGAATATTGGTGGAATATTTAAACAGTAATATATTATATATCTCCAGATTTTCGAAAACGTTTTTCTTCCTTCTGCCGCCATAGTTTTTGAAGGAAATAGCTTCATAATTCAGCAGAATAACTGCACTGTGCATACTGCAAGAAATATAGGAAACTGGTTTAGATAAAACAACGTAACATGTCTGCCTTGGTGCTCAAGAAGTCCTGATTTAAATCCAATTGAATATGTTTGGGGATTGATGGTAAAAAAAATGTACAAAATAAATTTGAAACCATAGAATGAAATAGAGGTATTTGATAAAGAAATTTGGGAAGGGTTAACTCCGGATTACACCAGAAATATTATTTTGTCAATGCCAAGAAGATTACGATTAGTGTTAGAATCCAATGGCGCAGCAATTAGTATCTTGTTTGTTGTTTGTTAATAAATTTACCCTTTTTGGCTTTATACATTTGTAGTTTTCCTGGTATTATTTTATAATTTTCTTATTTCGCGGCTGTAATTTAAACACAAACATATTTAGAAATAACCATTATTACTTATGGTAAAAAATCGTACATAAAATAATTTACAGCTATGTATATAGCTGGTGTTCTATCCAGGTATAAGCAGCAAGGTGAGAGACCTGTTTACCCAATTGTTGTAATTGAGTTATGTACGGGTGGAGTGTACGAATTTATATGTTGTCAACTGTACATATTCAAATTAAGAAATATTGGTTGTTTCTGTTCTTAGATTGGTAAAAACTAGTACAATATCTTTGTTCTTTTATTAACGCTGCTTTTTTTCCCAGTTCCTTTTAACAGTTGGTTTATTCGTTGCTACAATGCGGCTATTAAACGCTTCTCTCCTTGAGAATCGGCTCCCGGGTTTCCATGCAAACCCATTTATTTTAAACAATGAATGTAATTTAAACCGTTTTATAGTAAATAGTAAAAATTAATAACCTAAAAACCGATTTCAGCTAAAAATAAAAAAATAATGAACTTAAACACTCCTATTTCTAAAATTAGGAACAGACAAGGTCATACATTTTATACACATTTTGTATATTGTATATGTGTAGGGGAAAATTGGCTAAAAGCAGACCAATAAGTAAATGTAGACTCGTTTACTTATGGGGGGGTAATAGGATAAGTGCATTAAAATTACCCATAATTTTACATAAAAGCGTGTTTTCTAAAAACTGCATAAGTTTATTTTTATATTTTCGAAAGAGCCCGACACCGAAGGTGGAGGGCTTTTTAAAGAAAATATGAATACTTATAAATAATTTTAAAAAATTCATGATCTCGGAAATATTCCGGTTAATAATTTAAGAACGCGGTAGAAAAAATGATAGCATGACATTTTCCTTTAGAAATTCCCGTAGGAAACTAAAACTACCAAGCAAGCAGGCTTCGTGCCTGTCAAAAGATAAATATCTAAGGAATTTGCAAAATATAGACACCTGACAAACAAACATTGTAAAAGTACAGCCTTCCGTTCACTGTAGTGATACATATTTATTGATAGCTAATAGAATAAATTATTTTTGACGAACAAATGTTTGTTTCATACCACTAAAATCCTAGGAACATATTTTTTGGGCATAATATATAGAGAATATAGGCACGATATAATTATTATAAAATGAAAAAATGGCCGTCATGAGGAATATTTGCAAAAAATATATTTGCGGTAAATTTTAGTAGCAAAACTTAAATTAAAACGGATTGACAGAAAAACTATCACTTATAATCTCCCTAGCAGCAAAATTATCGGGAATTAATTCTGCTGCGTGGGAGATTCGGTAAGAACATTTCATAAATGGAGTTTTTCTTATGGTAATTTTTTTGCTAAAATGCTACAAAAACGTATTTCCGGCGGCTTTAGTTAATTGTAAGTAATTTTAGAAATAAAATTCATTTTAGCCGTTAGTAACTCATTTTTATTACTAAAATGTGAGAAACATTAAATAACAAATTGGTTATCTGAAATCCAATGTCTTTATATTTTTAAATTCAAATTAAACTTTAAAAAACATATTTCCGATGAGTTTAGTTGAATATGACGCACTGTATTTTTCAATTGAAGATGATTTTACTTGTTAGTAACTAAGGTTTATTACTAAAATTTCAGGAACATTAAAAACATTAATTTGTTTTCAACCATAACATCTGAAATTACAATATGTCTACATAGTTTCAACTGAAACTTAAAAAAACATATTTCCGATAAGTTTAGTTAAATTTTTGATGTGTCTCTTTTAGCCCCGGTGTTCGATATGTAAAGCAAATTGGTTAGTATCAATAAAAATTATAAGTTAGCAACAAAATGTATTTTGATTTTATTTTGAGTGACTTTTGCCAACAGATATAAAGCACTTCATTTTTGACAGAAAAATTATCACTTATTAATTTCATTAAGTTAATAGAAACTAACAAAATTATCGCGATAATCTCCCGTTGCTATAAGCAACGTAAACAAAAAGCAGGCTTCTAATTAGTTGAAAATAAATTTATGTAATTTTCGCTGTAATCACATCCAGGGTACCCAGGAGGAAAAAACTTCCGGAAAGTTTTGTGGTTGCTATAGTAACGTGCTGAAACAAAAGCTTCTTATTAACTAAAATGAAACCTTCGTCGTCATATCTCGAAAACTGCACACCTCTTATGGGATTTTTTACATATTAACGAAACAATTTAATATAAGACTATAAAGAAATACTGTATACCTACTTCTACTAACTCCTACTTATACTACCACTACTTCTACTCCAAATAATCTCATGACGTAGTAAGTTCGTTTTAGAGCCTTTCTCTGTCGAATCGAATGTTTTTACCTGACTTGAATCAAACAGGTGATTAAAAAAAATATTCGATGGCAATGCAAGCAAGTTTGTTAACCGTCAATGCCATTATACCGAATGCAAAGTTCCCACTTCTAACAAGCTATAAAGATAAAAAATAGATAGATGAACTAAGCCCGAATAAATTCAAATAACCAGCAGTAAAAGACATGCAATTCGACCTTCCTTATTTTCTGTTTATCTGCCTTTACTCGGTGTCCATCATTGCCCAGTGTTGCCCTAGGTAAATGTAACCAGATGTTAATTTGAGGAAAATTAATTTCCTGCTTTGTTTGAAATACAGCGAGGAAGTAGGATAAGTTACAAAGTTTAGGCAATAATTTATATAGAATAAATAATTTTCAAATGTTGTGCTACTTCTGTAATAAAAAAAAATGTTTAACTTACCACGAATAATATATAACTTGTGTCAAAAAAAAGGATTTAAAAAATATATTATTTATATACGAGAAAGATCGTTCATATTTTCTTCTTGCGATATTAATTTTTCTTTTGTTTCAGACTGTCCAAGAATGAATATCACCAACAGTTGTTGGCTACTGTCGTTAGCCATTCTAGAGTGTTGCTGCCTAGCGTCAACTCAAAGTTACCCAAAAGAATATATTAAAGAAATAGAAACGAACCTAATGTCTCTCTTTGGGTTTAAAGGAAGGCCTCAAAAGGTTAGTTGTTTATTCTTTATATATTCATTATGTATACTGTTTGATAGAATGGTTATAATAATTTCAATTAAAAAATTAAATTACTCCAATTAAATTTCATTTAACTAAATTATCTCTAAAAACAGGTATTTTTTCAGAAAAAATGAAAATTGCTAAACCAACTCCATTAAAACTGATAAAAGATATAAATGCAGCGATTATCGCCCAATATCTGTTTTACCAATCTTTTCAAAAATATTAGAAAAAATAAAAAATAATAAATTATGCGACTTTCTAGAAAGCCAAAATTTACTAGTATGGTTTTTCGCAGATCTAAGGATACAGAAATAGCTGTAGGAGATATCATAACAAATATTCAAGGTCATGTCGACAGCAGTAAATGCTGTTTACTATCCTTAGATCTATGTAAGGCTTTTGACACCGTAAACCATGATATTTTATTAAGAAAATTATACAGTATTGGGATAAGGGAAATACATACAAACTACTTCAAAGTTATTTAAGCTACCGTAAACAATTTCTTCAAATTGGGGAAAGAAACAGTTCGGAAAAAGAAATAATATGTGGAGTTCCACAAGGATCAATATTAGGTCCGTTATTATTTTTAATTTACATTAATTCCGTTTCCAAATTGAATTTAAAGGGCAATATAAAGCTATTTGCAGATGATACAACAATTATTTATTTTGCTGAAACTCTTGCAGAAATGTATTTTGATATTAATAATGATTTAAAAATACTTCTTTCTTGGCTTCAATTAAATAAACTTACGTTACATTTTACAAAATATTTTTTTATGTTTATAACTAAAAATAAAATAAATTCCATCATTAACCCCTTAACATTTAATAATGAAAATATTTAATATTCAAAAACGACAACATTTCTAGGATTAGTTTTAGACGAAAATTTAAATTGAAAATGCCATATCCACTATATTATCAACTCGTTATCTCCTTTGGTATCTGTTTTGTACAGAGCTAGATATTTCATTCCTTTGAAATACTTTAAAAAATATATATTTTTCATTAATATATTTAAAATTGCAATACTTGGCTTCTGCATGGGGATCTGCTTATTTATCAAACTTAAAACCATTACAAAAATTGCAAAATAACGTTATTAAATGTATACAGAAATTAGCACACTTAGAACCAACTGTAAATCTATATAGATCGAAAGGGTATTTACAGTTTCAAAACATTTATAAATTAAAAATTTACTAATTCACTGTATTATTTTAAAAGATAAAAAATCAAACATAACACTTCAGGAGAATAAGAGATGATCATTAAGACCAGTCGTTGCATAAATTATCAAACTATACCAGTAAAAGGTAATTTCGGAAAAAAATCACTTTTATATGACGGAATAATAAAATATAACAATCTTCCAAAAAATATCAGAAAAATGAAAAAATTGGCAACTTTTTAAAAACAATTAAAGATATATTTTTACTAAAATAAATTATTTATACTATTTTTTTTTTAAATTGATTTTGTTAATGAACTAAATTGGATTAACTTTCATTTGTTTTATTGTTATTTTTTTTAATGGTTATTATTTTCTACATTATGATGTCACTTTCCATGTGTAGACATTCAAAAAAAAAGAAAAAGTATAAATGTACTAAGGTGTTTTAAATATAAATAAAAAATTAATAAAAGTACCTAAATATAATGGGTACCTAAAATGAATTTAGATATTGGCAACTAATTGATTTTCTTGTTGTTTCTAGGTGGACAAAAGTAAAATCGTAGTACCAGAAGAGATCATAAGACTGTACGAAACACAAAATGGACTGAAATTCGTCACGTCGAATATTCCCAAGAAAGGAGCGTATCTCACTAGTGCGAACACTGTAAGAAGTTTTGTGCATATCGGTAGGTACTGTGCATCCTTTTTTCTAATTATTCATGTTATCGTGTCTTCATATCGCCGCAAGTGCCTCTGAAAGTTCTATATGAATTTTTTTCTGAAACTTGCGGCGATAAATTGCTATACAGGGTGCTCCAAATTTGTGTGCGTACAAGTAACCAAATTATTAGTAGTAGTAGTAGTAATATGTTTAATTTAGCAAAAAGCTACAATTAAATATTTTTTAATACATTTTTTTAACAACATTTTTATAGATTTATTTTTAATTTTAAAACGGAGCCTTCTTTTAACAAAAAACAGACAGGAAAGTTAAACATTTAGCAAGTTGTATCAAATATTACGTATCATTTTGTTTTTTAAATAAATGTAATTTCAAGGTTTTTTTAAATAGTTTTAATGATATTTGAGATTTAATAAAATTTTCCAAATTATTATTTTCTATGAAACCTTTATGAAAAATAGACTTATAACCTAATGTTTTAGACACTCTTCCACAAAAAATTTTTGATTAGTTCTTGTTTTATAATTATGATGATCATGATTAAAAGAACAAATTTTTTTTAAACATCAGGCAATAAATTATTTTTAATTTTATGTATAAAGATACATACCAAATAAAAAATTAAATTTCTGACATTTAACCAATCTAAATGTTTTAACATAAAATTTATTTTTGTATATTTGTCATGCTTAATTTAAAATAATCCCCTCCCCATTGCCTTATTTTGTAAGATTTGTAATTTGTCAAATATTTCCTCACTAGCACAATATAAAATGGAAGAACAATAAAAAAAATGTGGTAATATAATCGTATTAAATACAGTTTTTTTAGAAAAAAACTTAAATTAGGACTGATTCTTTTAAAATAACCTACTTTTCCGGCAATGTTCGATATGATACTTTGAAAATAATTAAAAAATTTTAATTTTGAATCAATAATTATTATCACTAAGAATTTAGAACTGTTCACTAATTCCAATTTTTCACCGTCAATTATAACATTTATATTTTGACAATTTAAATTAAGCCACAAAAAACACGAATTTCCCTTAATTCAACCGTTTTCGAGATCCCCAAGTTAAGTTCGCCTAAAGAGCGATGGCAAAAAATATATGCCTTTTATCACCCCGTCTCCTCAGGCGACGAAGCCACAGACTCGCAACGCGGACTACACCCACACAAATTTGTAGCATCCTGTATACGTTCTGCTGTAAAATTAAAACCTTCATCAGACAAAAGTAACCTAGACTAGCTTTAAAAAATCTCTTAGAATTTGACATTTATATAACTAATTTAAATCTGGTTATATAAAACGTTAAATCTACAAGACTTACTTTTCAATAAACCAAATATATCTTGACACAAAGTCGATATTATTATAGCTTTAGTCGTTTTTAAGAAAAAAGCAAGTGTTTATTAAATAATTAATGCGAAAGGTTGTATTGTATAATGGTATCTACGTCCCACTTTCGCTGATATAGCCGCTATCTTGTTTTTGGAACTACTCTGCAGTGGCGTATTTATTTGGCTAAATAATTTCTTATTAAAATCGTTGCCGTTCAAAAAAAAATCATTAGAAATAACATTACATCTACAGTGTCACCAGTAAAGTCCGCATCATATGGGATTTTTTTTTTATTAATAACTTTATTCGAAATCTGACTTTGGCATCAAGTTCTGCTTCGATCGAGAAATAGTACGTTAATCGCATTATCTGTCAAATTCTAATTTTTTCCAAAAAATAATTCAAAAGTAGGGTTATTTCTGAAAGTATCGAAAAAAGTTATTAGAAATAGTTTTTTTAAATGCAGTTTCTATCCCATATGCAAAATTTTAGCTGCATAAGATAATTTTGATTTTTTACCTATATTTTGTAAATTGCACCACTTTTGCAAAATAAGACTCAACGCAACCTACATAAAACTTCTTAGTTTTGACAAGGCTTTATTTCAGATACATTTTCTTTAAAGTAGCGCCATATTAAAAGTGTGTTTTCTACAAAATCAAAATTGGGCTATTAAAATTTGGTCGCATATGATGCAAAGTTTATTTGTTTTTGACCCTGTATAAGGTAACTTTATAAAATAAGTATTTTTGAAAACGTAGTTTGTGTCTGAAAGTAATACACCTTAATATTAAGACAAAAAAGAACACAGTGTCATCAGTAAAGTGTTCATTAAGTGAAAAATAAATTTTAGTGGTGTGTAAAAAATCAAAATTATCTTATGCAGCTGAAATTTTGCATGTGTGTTAGAAACTGCATTTAAAAAAAACTTTTTCCAATAACTTTTTTCGATATTTGCAGAAATAACCCCACTTTTGAATTATTTTTTGGTAATAATTAAAAATCATGCAATTTCGAGAATGTCTTCTCCTGATGACGTAGGCATCCACTAAGACGGAAGGATTTCTCGAAAATCAACTCCTAAGGAGGTTGACACTTTTGTAGGAATTTTTGTCTTTCAGAAACGAAAATTGGTGGAACTCCCTTTAATAAAATAAGACTATGTGTTTCGTTTTTTTCAAAATTCACTTGAAGGTTCACAAAAGGAGTGTATATTTTGAGGATGGTACCAATAACTAAGTATAATTTTAAGCAAACATCTTGTTCATCGTTTTTACACGCATACGACAACGAAAATATTGAAACGAATTCCCGATGAAATATTTCGTCATTTTAAAACATTTGTTAAGGCTTATCTGGTTGCTCAAACCTAAAACTAAAATTAAATTTTTGACTTTGGGTTAAGTAACATTAAACAAAAAACTAAGTAAATATTTGAGTTTCTCGACGTCAGTACTTCCAGCATCCCGAATTTCGTAAAATTGCCATGTTAGTTAAACAAAAATATCATAAAAAACAACTTTTTTGGACAGGGCCCTGAGCGGTTAAAATTTGTCAAAAATTAACCCTTTAAAGTTTGTACAAGTACTTAATAAACACCCTGTAACTCCACTCACGTAAGATCGGAACGGAAACCATCAAAATTTGTTCACACAGATTCTCCAATGCCTTATACCGTGCGAGCAAAAATTATTTGCATCAAAGAGGGCTTGGATTAAAAACGTAGGGCTTGGTTTAGATCACAATGATATGGGAACGATGTATCCAACCAAATCTAGGTTAAAATTTTGTCAAATTCATATTATGACATGTTATGCCAAACTATGAGTAATAAAATAAGTACCTAGACAAATACAAATTTATTTTTGTTGTTTACAAAATTAACAAAGTAAGAATGTACAGAAAGAAAAAGAAAAATAATTACATAAATTGCTGAAATTGGCCACCGCCATGCTCCAAGCATAAATTTACACGTCTCTTCATATTTTCGAAAGTGTTGACCAGCATCTCTGGAGAAACGTTACCACATTCTTGGATAATCCTTTCTTGTAATTGTTCTAAATTTGTAACAAGTTCTTCTGTTCTTACAGATGGTCGTCCTGCTCCTTTTTTGTGTTATATAGAACCTGTTTCCCTAAACACAGCCACGGTTCTTTTCAGGCAATGATAAAAATCCCCAGCAATAAAAGCAACGTTAGGAAAATGTTTGTGAAAATCGTCCATGCACAATCCCGGATTGTATTGCCATTTACCATTTACTCTAACCCCGTTTCGAAAATACGACCATTCAACGATGAATGTTTTGTGCTGTTCCGTAAAGCCCATTGTGTGAATTGTTTAAGAAATTGGAAAAATTAGCCCTGAATCAAATTACTTGTAACGACTGTAAAAGATGACGGAATAACTGATTGATTGTTAATTCAGGTAGTTACTGACACCCAACAGGTATTAAGGTCTACGGCTAAGCATTACGTCCTTAGATGCAAGGCCCTCCTTGATGCAAATAATTTTTGCTCGTACAGTAGCAAGGAATTTCCAGTTTCAGATCTGGACACCTGTAATTGAATTTCATAATATCGCTTTCTTCGCCACAAAAACAACTTTATCAGATGTTTCAACCTATACATAAAATTCGTATTGGCTTATGCTATTGATCACACTTATATATCAAATTTTTGGCTTATAAAATTATATCTCTGTCTCCTATCAAAAAATTGTTCGTACTTCATTGCCGTCAAATTCTCAGCTGGTAGCGAGATCAACAAAGATACAAGTAGGGCGGGGCATTGAAGGCTTGACCTGATCACAAACACCTGATTTCAGTAGCGTTACAATAAAACTATTAAATACCTTTCTTAAGATTTGACTTTATATTTGGTAACACCCATAGGCGCCGATTCCGGTGGGGTTAAGCTCCAACCTTTAAACTGCATAGCAGAAACACACGACGAACCACTGCCGCCCATCCCTATGTGGTTCAACTTAGTACACCCCGAACATCATTGTTTCAGAACTCTTTTATTTGGAGGACGTCATCTTTGTGGAACGGCCTTTCTGAGACCGTGTTTCCAACCGAATATAACCTCCAACGATTCAAGAAAAACGTGAATCGCTTTCTTCGCACACGCACCGCTCCCAGAGCGCCTTAAAGGATTTTTCCTATAGTGCTTGTGCTCGATCATAAAAAAAAAAAAAAAAAAAAAAAAAAAGTCATAACTGATACTGTTGGAAAAAGACACATACAAAATTGTACAATATAAAGATTGGTTTAGCCGGCGCAAGATAGGAAATTGAAATAGAAGTAGGATTAGGAATAAAATATGCTTATTAGCTATTTTTTGATAATATTTATGACTCTTGAGGAGGGGGGGGGGGCAAATACCCCTTTGCCCCCCGTATATTCGCCGATGTTTGACCATCTGAGCATCCTATAGTGTGCAAACCTATGTAAATACGAAGCCATAAATAAAACCCATTTTGGATTAAAATAATTATACCTGATATTGCCCATTGTAAGGTTTATTACAGAATAGATAACTTCGTGATTTACATAAAAATAGGATTATCATTAATGATTACCAATATCACACCTGGAACTTTTATTTCGGTAGAAAAGGTAAAAACGTCTCAATTTGAACCATTGCTTGTTTGTTTACAGATTTTAAATCAGTAAGAAAAGCATGGCTTTACATTTTAGTCTATATACATTTCATAGGGCATCATTCTCAATAGTCTTAAAAATGAAAATAAATATATTTTTCCTAGTAAAAGCACTTCACGGTAACATAGTAATTGGAATAAAATGAGATTTAAAAACCTATAAGCCCCATCAACCTTGGCAAGGGCTTCCTAAAGGAAAAAGTTGTTAATGATATTTAAAATGACAGGTAGCTTTCGTATAATTTGTGTAGCAATCGCCCACCCGCCTAAGAACCCAATAATAAGGTCCTAAATCAAGATTAGCCATTATCATTTTTGTTAATACCTTTTGTTTATTTCCTGTCCGTTAATATATACCAGTGGTTCCCAAACACTGTGTTTGCTGATATTTTGTGGGAATGTTGCGAGTTCAGTAAGAATTACATGATATAAGAGGCAATGTCATCAGAATAAAATGTCAATAATATAAGTACTGATAGCGAATGAGAATAGCTAAAGACCTTTTGTGTCAACCGGTCATTTTAGGTTATCCAGCTCGTAGAACAGCTTGGTTTCCTCGGGGTTACTCTTTTTCTATTTTGGGTAACGAGGCCCTGGTAAACAGCAGATAATAGACACTTTCGTTTTGCTTCTTTAAACAGCAAAAAAAATATTTGCTTGGCTAAGTTCTTAAAGGAACGCTTAACTTTTTAAAAGTAACTTAAAGGAACTCTGTCTTATCTTTTCATAGTGTCTATGGTGAACCATCTTCATTCTTCATAATGATTGTTTTTTGAACATTGAACATTGAACAACACTGTATAGATATATTGTTTCTATTTCTAAAGTTTCGCTTAACTAACGATATTCCTCCTTTTTTTCAGAAAGCCCCATAGATCGAAGATTTCAAACTTCACATAAGTTTCGCATGAAATTCGATCCTGCAATACCTCCTGATGAGTCATTTCAGCACGCAGAGTTAGCTTTGAGTAGAAATGCCCTCCACCTAGATGAAAGCAATCCTTACTTAAGGGTAACTGTAGAAGACATAATAAAACCAGGAAGAAAAGGAAAACACGGTCCATTAAAACGGGTGATAGAAAGTAAACGAGTAGATTCGACGAAGAACTCTACTTTGTTGCTGGATTTAACAGAAGCAGTACAGAGATGGATACAAGATCCCAAAGCGAATCACGGAGTCATAGTGACGGTTTTGGACAAATCAAAGGGTCACCACATACGACTCAAACGAGACATCAACGAAGACGAACGAAATTGGATGAAAGTTCAACCAGTTTTGTACACTTACACAGACGATAAAAGAAACGCACCTTCCAACATAAAAGACGTCGCTAGGAACGTGAGGAGAAGAAAAAGAGCGGCCAGAAAGCACGGACGAAGAAAAGACGAACACTCTCCATGTAGCAGACATAAAATGTACGTTGACTTTGACGACGTCGGTTGGAGTGACTGGATAGTGGCGCCACCTGGTTACGATGCTTATTACTGTCAAGGTGATTGCAAGTTCCCTCTGGCAGATCATTTAAACACCACTAATCATGCTATTGTACAGACATTGATGAATTCGATGTCGCCCATGACGGTACCGAAGGCCTGTTGTGTACCCACACAGCTTAATTCGATATCTATGTTGTATCTTGACGTAGATAAGAAAGTTGTTTTAAAGAACTATAAGGAAATGGTGGTGATAGGATGTGGGTGTCGGTAGTGGTTTGGGGGAACCTTTTGAGGGGATTTTGGGAATTTTTTTTTTAAGTGCGATAACCCTGTTACATACAGAGTGTCCCACCGAGAACCGCTTCGATTTATATATATGTAAATCTATACTTTTGACAGTGCGCTGATGTTGATGGGGGCAACCCGGCTAAAATATTTTCAATAGGGTGGCACTTCCGGTTATACCGGAAGTAGGTATCGATTTACTTATTTTAAAAGAAACACCCTATATATTATTACATTCTTGGGTTCTACGCAAGATTATAATAATATGCAGATTTCGTAAAACTAAAAATTTTCGGAATGGACAACCTTCTACAAACTTACTATTTTTTTAATGCTAATCCCAATATAAGCATATTTTTTTATGTATTGTTTTCCATATGTAGATCGAAGCGTTTTTCGGCGAAACACCCTGTATGTATGTATGTGTAGTTTTAAATAATAATATGTAATGTTTAAAAATTTGTATGTTTGATTTACTATGTTTAATCAGAATAACTTTTGACTTGGCCGTGGAATCGACAAGAAACTATTTTAAGCAATTTACAATGTTTGTGTGTTACTTTATGTCTATGTGCTTCTGTCTCTGTCCTTATATATTTTAAATTGAAAAAAATTGCTGCAATACAAAAAAATTATTCAATGACATATCTATATATCGATGTAAAATTTTATGAAATTTTTAACAAGAAAAAACAATAATTTTATAGAAAATTTTGGAACAAAATATGACCCTAAAAAATGTTAAATAAAATTAAGGAAGGAAATAGATACGATTTTAAATTAAATAAAAACTTTTTTTAACTTTATTAAATTAAAAGGATTAATTATTTTTATTTAATCTTTGACAATCAGAAAATGTTTAAATTTTTCTACAAAATCATACTTCTCTGTTATCAAATGAGCAGTTAAATATTGACAAATTCGTGAAACAATTACCGTATACGTTATCAATGTTAATTGTAGGAAATCTCTAATAAAAAAAAAACGAACCAATACCCCTCAAAATTTTTTTAAGCGTCTGTGATCAAATTTCGACGGAGTCGATAATCGAGAACTCTATGCGGAATGCCCAGTGATGCCGTACTATCTTAAGGATAAAGTCTAAGAGTTAGACTTTATGCCTCAAGCTATTTTAGACTTATATCTTTCGTCTGTGATTGTAACTTTAACGAAGTTGTTTGTAGGTTAAGACTTACGTTTTATTCAATGTGTGGCAAGTAGCTTTTTGTAGAGATTTCGTGCTTTTATAAGGCATTAGTAGAGGGAGGTGATTCGCTCACCTTTAATTTCTACGGTCCCTACTACACATGCGCTTTTTGAGCTGGTTGGAGCTGTTTTCAACCGTTTTTGGGCTGTTTCCTGTTTTAAAAACAACGAATAAACATTAAATTTCAAGAAGAGCAAGAAACGGCCAAAAACATCTAAAAAGCAGTTAAAAAAATAGCTTAGCACTAGTAGGGACCGCCGAAATTGATGGTGAACAAATCACCTCCCTCTACTGACCTTTTGTAAAGGATTTTATCATATTTGCGATAAGAAACCTCTAATCGAACGCTACTTATCCCTAGTTACCTTTAAACTGTACATATTTTGAGCTTTTGGCAGTTATTTTAGAATTTTTGCATGGACACTCTTATAGTTTACCGCCCCCGTTGTAACCTTACCGTTTCACAGATCCTTAAGGACTTATTGCAATTGTGAACTGGGTAACGTAACGACAAAATAAGGGTGCCTTTGCGACTATTACCTAGAGTTAACCATGGATGGCTGTCTGCTATCACGTGACGTGTATATGCACGTGTTCGTGATTGGCGTGAAAGTATCTTAAAGTATTTAACCTCAAATTATTGGATTTTTTTAGAACTGAAATGGGAACATCAAACTCGGTAAATTTGGTTTCAGGATTTTTGCAAAACTATTTTAGTTGTAAAAAGGCTCCAATGATTTCTAACGTAAAATCTAATGCATTGTACACATTTTTAAGGGAGTAATGGTTTTAAGGTCGTGGTAGTGACTCTCTTATATGAATGTGTACGAGGCCTTAGCAAATGAGATTTTAAAAACAAGTGTAATATATAAGTACCTGCAAGGACATATAGGAAGTATTTATTTTAAATAGTAATATTAAAAGTTGTGCATATTGTACATATATATTGTTATGTAAATTATCAATTAGCTTTTTTGTAAAATGTGTAAGCTGTACAAACTGTATATAATATTAAAATATTTTATTCTTTAATTATTGTGTTTTTGTTTTTAATTTTTTCTAATAAGTGAAGTTGGGAAATATATTTCACTGGGTTTGTCAACCTAGCTGTCAAGCAGGGTCTCTGGTAGTAAGAGCAAACATTAGTGATGCAATCGCAATTTAATTTTCTTATCAATATATCGTTCATTTTTCGTTTTCTCCGCCTAAAAACAAAATCACACAGGAATAGGCATGCGCACTGCAAAATTATTGTTTAACGAATGGGAAAATAGACAGGTCCGGTCTTGTGTGTGTGGCCTAGGCCTAGCTAGATGAGTTTAAATTGATCATAATAAAATAAAATTACATATTTCAAGAGCTTTTACTACCTTCTTCACACTTAGTGAAAATACGAAATACCCGGTATTTTACCCCTATTTGGGCATAATAAAAACATTCAATGGTCTTTACTAGTCATTGTATCCGAGTCATTATAAAAGCACAAGCACAATTCACTAAACTACACAAAAAAAAGAAATCCATAAATATTAAACATCCACAATAGCAAAAAAAACAACAAGAAATTATATGTGTGAAGTTAGCAACGTTCATCAGCACCGTTTATGCACCAACGAAATGTTTTTTGAGGTACGTTTTTTTAGTGGCGGAGATTGAAATTCTACCGTTTCTACACATTCTACCATTTGGCTTTATCGTCTTCAGTAAACTACCTAATAGGGGTAGAATTTATTCGTCACTGAAAAATTAAAATTCGTTTACAAACGCTACTTTTCGAAGTTTTTATCCTGTAAGTTTTTTCCTTCGGTTTTTTTATTTATTTTATTTATTTATTTATTTATTTCAAATTAGATTCATAGATACATATACAGGGTCCTGCACCTCACCTCCCGTCTTCTATAGCTCACTTAGTAATTAAGTTAGAATTTTCATATTTTGCAGACCTTATCTGTATCTTAGAACGCATTTCAGGAAAATATTTTTTTTTCATGCAGGGTGTTCCAAAGAAGTGTGACGTCATAAGGGTGTATTTTTTTAAATTACATGCCATATATTTTCTTACATTTTTGGGTGCCTCCCATAGTTACCTACATACCCCTAAAATTTTATTAAAATTGATATAGTATTATAGACGAAAAAAAATAAAAATTAAAAAATATCAGTTTTGCGCCACTGGTATTAAAAATAAATAAAAAATAAAAATAATATCTCGTTAATAAATTTATACAAAGGAACTTATTAAATAAGGTATAACAATTTTGTTAACCAAGTTTGGTTAACACGAATTGTACAGGGTGTCCAAAGTTTAGTGTCAAACTTTGTAAACTTTAATGTCAAACTTTGCAAACTTTAAAGAAATTTATTTTTCTTATTTCAAATGGGAATCCCTGTATATTTTTATGTCATTCGATGCAGAATTAAAAATCAAACTTTTTTCCTAATTGCAACACTATCGAAATTTCTAACGCATCAAGAGTTATTTGCAGAAAACTAATTTTATCAACTATTCCAACAGTCATTATTATGAATAAATATCGAAGGTGGCTTTGAAAAACAATTTATTGGTAATAAAGTTTATTAAAGTCACCATAGATAGACCATTTTGAATTTAGTAATCTAAATGTTTCAAATATTGTTAATTTGTTAGTAATCATTAACTGGAAATAAAAATCGTGAATATGCATCCTTGAAAATTCGTTTAACTGTTCTTTCGATTACATCTACGGGATCAGCGACTGCTTGTTGAGTAACTGAAGGATTTTCTATAACAGATAATAGCACAGCCAATTGATTGATTCAAGTAGTCATCAACACTGTAAGGTTCCAATTCTATAAGTATTTGTTTTAACTTCTTTTTAAAAATTCTCTCATTAATTGCCTGTTTTATATTAAGGCTGCGCCTCGTCTATGAAACACCAGCCGCGGCATTAAATCTTGTGCTTTTCTGCCTAGTGAAACAAATAACTATTGGTGAATTTAAACATTCACTGTACAATTTGACATTATTTTTATCCTCTTTATTACAACATTGAGAATTTTGAGTGTTCTCGATATATTCAATTTTCTCTTTCAGCAAAACTATCTTTTTATTTACTTCTCGAATTATCACGTCCTTAGCTATAATGAGATCATCTTTAGTCTGTAATCCTTTTAAATACATGTTTTGATTTTCATTTTCGGTTTCAATTTTTAACATTTCCTTAATTTCTTTGGTTTTTGTTGAATTTTCTTCTTTATCAGAGGCTTCATCATTTAAATTACAACTTTTGTCGGATCTTTTTCTTATAGACTTGCTCATTCAACGATTTGTTTATTTGTCCTTACTTTATAAATGCTATTTATTTTAATTTTATTCTGAATGATAAATCGTATGACACAATGACAATGACGGTAACCTATAGTATATGTCTATGGCATTTGACTCATTTTAAGACAACGAAGAAGTAACGAATTATTAATTTCAATAATGGTGAAGGCGCCACTAGTGTTTGCTCTTAATAGTGAGAAAAATGAAGGAGAAAATATTTCCATCTACAGAGATTATTAATATCAGTAGATCCATTGTTTTATTAAGATATTACATTATCCTATTTACAGTTTTAAAACATTTTCATAATAACAGCAAATTAATCATTAATCTCATATATTGTGAAAATTGCAACAATTCCCGTAATAAACATACATCATTATTTTAGATAGGAGGTATTCTTTGTTCTTTTTCAAGAGAACGATGTTGCCGTAAGCCGTAATAGCCATAATTCTAAAGCTTAAACCAATTACTTCGTCAAAAGAGAAAATACTCAATATCGTATTAAAACTGTGATTAAACCATACTTATTACGTACATACAGGCCACAACACCTTGAAAGAAGCCGTGAAACATGAACATCAACAACACTGCTTGAGGATCCATGTGTCACGTGACTTAAGGTTAACCATGATTTAGTATGTAATTTACGCGCGAACTAGGTGTAGGTGTCGTATTAATTTGTATTTTTATCCGGTTTTCGATTGATATCTAATAGAAAATTTAAGTGACATGATCGCTAAGAACCTCTACAAAATACTGATGAACATTTTTGGTGCGGGTTTGCTCTAATAGTATTAATAAACTGAAAAATCCAACAGCCTGGCCGGCGTGGCGGTTTGTTTACGGGTCATATAAATGGCGGCAGAATTTTATTTGTTTTAATTTAAAAGTTCTGTTTTTTGTATTCTAGTTAGCTCTTTGGAATAAACTTTATTGTTTTTTGGCTACAGTTAACTTATTAAATATTGAAGTGTTTATTTAACTTGAAGGTATATGTGAATTAGTTTAAAAATATCACTAGTAGAGATAGTTCATAGGTAGGTAGGATACCTCTAGATACCTAGCTACTTAGGTAAGTACCTACTACTTTTTTTTTAGTTTGTTTATTTATCAACATGCTGTATTCCTGGGTGTAATCCTAACTATAAAAGTGTTTTAAAAGCAGGTGAAGAAAGTGTAATATATTTTTATGGTTTAGATTTGACCAATGACTATCAATATTGTTAATCAGGTTTCAGTGGACATTGATATGAAGGTAAAGGTTTTTTTTTTAAAGTAATGAATTGGCTTAATACAATGATTTGAAATGGATTTTACCCTTTGAAATGAAACTAAACAGATGGTCTCAGCTTGAAAACTTATTGTCTCGGTACCAATTCATACATTGTGAAAGTAACGAAGTTACCCAGATAGTAGGTGACTTTCTTAAGACAAGCGTAGATTTATTAAACAAAGCCTTAAGCTTAGTAAATTTTGAGACTTCAGAAGTCGATAGTCAATCCAGTAATTTAAACGCAGAAGATAATAATTTGTATAATAGAACATTACTTTTGATCGATCAAATAAATCTACTCGTAGTGAAACAAAACAGCTTTTCAACGCAGTATTACTATTATTAAATAATTAGGTAAGTTGCTCTTGTTATCCAAAACTATTTATTACTTTTTGTACATTTTTCGATATCAATATAGTGGCAACAGAGCCAAAAAAACACAAAAAATATCAGAAAGAATAAAAAACTCGCCCGTCGCAACTCGTCATATTAATAGCTTGTGGATCCGCAACTCCCAGCTGATGCGGCGTTGCCCGATGTCACTTCATGGCTTCTTTTTAAGGTCGTTGTGTACAGGCATCTTCGTCCACATACCAAACTTTTTATTTCTTATTTATATAATTAAAACCTAATAAAAACGTGGTTCCACACTTGGAGACAGGGGTTAACAATAAAACTGACATTCTTACAAAAAAAACATAGGGTCCAAAACATATTCAAGTATGTATATCTAAATACTTATTTGACACATAACATATTCTAAAAATATATCCATTCAAGTAGGTGCGTGTTCTATACATTTTAGTACTGCTTTCAACATCTCAACATATTTTGTCGGTTTCTTAGAGGAAATAAAAATTTGAAATTTGTTGCTTATGTAATTTTACTGGATTCACGAAATTTATTCCAGTAACAAACTTACCAACAAACTCACACTGTATATTTATTCCTATCCTGTGAAAGATAAGGGTAGCAGTGGACCACCCTGTATAATTAATTCGTACGGTATACCGTTGCGTTGGGTACACCTATACAACAGGTTACTCTCTTCTGCGACCATTGTGTTCCCAGGTTTATTGACTTTTAAGGAGATAACTCGCTCAAACAACTTATTAATTTTTATCTTAGATTAGTAAAAAAAAGACCATTGTTAAGTTAATAAGCAAGAAAACATGTATGTAATATTTCTATAATAATATATAATGTAATTAAAGTTACTATAGTGGCTTCGCGTGATCGAAATAATTTTTATTCTGATACAGTAACCGTTAGACGGAGGCGAGTTTTTTAAATAACGATTGGAAAGCTGCATTTTTTTTTATTTTTCGCACTCTTGATCTTTTGTATTATTTTTTTTTAAATTGCGTCTAATGTTCGTTACTTTTGTATTTCTCATCGATAACATCAAAATGGTGGGTACACTGAGAAAAAAATCCAATACCTGTTATAAAAAATATTATATTAATTATTAGATTTCCACATACGTATTTGGACAGTGCGACAGTATGCAACAGTTACAATATTGCTTTGCTAAAATGTGATAATAGTGTCCTTACCTTACTTCTAATACCAGTTATATCCCCTTTATAGTTGGACTTAGTAATTATGTTACTAGTAGCTGCTATCTGTTTTTTATCCAATATAAATTATTTTAATAACAGCTAGTTGCTAAGTATTATAATACTGTTACTAGTGATCAATATCTAATCGGTATACCGTTTAAAAGAATTTCTAATACCAGTGATAATATAGTTAATATCGAATATAATCCTGTTTTTTCCCACGTAAAAGATAGTCTATACCCAATATAAGAAAGGTTCTAATACCTAATATAAAAGGGTTTTAGCAGGTTTTCCAATTTTATTGTTAATCTTATCACCTTCTTATAAACAAAAATATACGTTATATCTAAAAAAACATATAAAAAAAACTAACATTTCGAATTATATTTTTAAAGAGAAATAACAAAAAACGCGAACACAATGCCATATATCTTTTTCTCCTTTTTACAGCTCCGTCGTCTTCGCCTCATGCTCGCCACTATAGGTACTTTCTATATGCCCTCATGTGTGCCCTATGTCGCCATCGATAATGTTACCACCAAAAAATGAAATTAGGGGAAGAACACAAACAGGAACAAATTATTTTTGCTTTAAATAACATTTTGCGGCCAGGCTAGAATAGAGTATTCTTTACTGACGAAAAAGTTTTTCAGTCTAAGTTTAACGCACATATTTTATCAGGGTATACAGACCTCGCAATACCAGATATACTGAAAATTTTATCAGTAATTCCGCAAGATCAGGGAGATTTTCGGTGAATGTATGGGCATGGGTGAGTTATCATGGACTTGGAGTGTGTTTGATTGTAAATGAAAGGTTTAATGCAGTCACTTACAAAAACATTTTCGAATATATTATGATGCCTAGTGTATAGCAACATTTCCCTAATCAGAGCTTTATTTTCCAATACGACAACTGCCCGGTTCACAGCGAGGGTATGGTCAAAGATTGGTTCCAGAGAAATAACGTGGAAACTTTGCCGTGGCCTTCAAAAAGTCCCGATATTAATATAATAGAAAACGTGTGGGGTTTAATGACACAAAAAATATATAAAGCAAATTAAAGACCAGCTAACAGAAATGTTTTTGTTTCATTTATTGAAGAAACGTGGAATGAGTCATGATCTTGATTTTGTGAGAGGTCTATACTTATCGATACCCAATAGACTGAATGAGCTTTTACAAAAAAATGGAGCGATTACTAAATATTAAATAGATGTAATTTTCTTTTTTTAATTAACTATTTTGTACAATAAAATGTTTGAATTCAGTTAGAGTTGGTATTTTTTAATGAAACGAAGAAAAACTGGTAATAAAAATTATTAATATGATACGTTAGAGCAGAGGTTTCCAAACTTTTTTCTATGGCGCCCCCTTTTGGGAATCAAGAAATGGTCGCGCCTCCCTCCCCTCCATTATACAGAAACATTTCTTTTACTTTATTTATTTATTTAAAAACGTGACAATTGCACTCTAATCTAATGAGAAGTGTGGTGCTGCTTTTCTTTAACAAGGTCGGAAATTCATAGTGCTATCTTTGAAAGTGCGCAACGGAGGTCACTAGCAACATCAGGCCGATTCCGTTTTGTTTTAAATCCCATTGAAACAGAAAATCCTTTTTCTAAAGTTTTAATGTTAAAAATTTATTCTAATTTTTCAGTTCTTCAGAGATCTCGCCCCCCCCCCCCCCTCCCCTAATGCTGCTTCGCGCCCCCCCCAGGGGGGCGCGCCCCCCAGTTTGGGAACCACTGCGTTAGAGTATAGCCCAATAAATAAAAAGTTTAGTCGGTTATAATTTGAACACAGTCCATAGCTTGCCCTATTTTTTTATGAACTTTCGGGGATTATCGGTAGGTTTACAACACACAATCGATGTCCTACTTCTTTCTGAACTCAACAGTACACGTTATTTTTTCCAAGAAACTGTTGCTAAATGTTTATAAAAATGCCTAAATTACGAATGGGTTTCAAAATATTTTTTCCTTTTTAGGACCAACCCTTGTGGGCCACAAGGCTTGTGGGTACCCAATCCCAATACAACAATTATTATCGGTAAATCGCTCCTTCCACCAATCACGATTTCTAGATAAGTTACCACGGTTATAGCAATTTTACATTAAAATTATTGTATCGTGAATTATTAATAAAAATATTCAAATTTTATGAATCCGTGCAGTCCAATCGCCGATATTGATTGCACGCTCATTTTCCGGTCTCTAATTGGCTTTCGTCACAATCCCATCGAATTTAAAGCCCATAGACCTGTCAACTTAAAAAATGTATTTATCACGGTCCCCACTAAATAAAGAAATTAGTGTCGCTTTGATTTTCACGGCTGTTGGTTCAATTCTTAAAGAAGCGGTTAGGAATTTGATATGGTCGATTAAAACACACATTAAATTAGACTCGTAAAAATTATGAAGTTTTATATATTGGAAAAATTTGCGCTGAGAGTTCAACTTTGCATGTAGAAGTCTGCCACTCTAACCCAAGGCGGGGGGGGGGCTTGTTAAACTACCTTGCGAGCAAAAATTATTTGCATCAAAGAGGGCCTTGCGTCTAAGGACGTAATGCTTAGCCGTAGAGCTTAATACCTGTTGGGTGTCAGTAACTACCTGAATTAACAATCAATCAGTTATTCCGTCATCTTTGACAGTCGTTACAAGTAATTTGATTCATGGCTAATTTTTCGAATTTCTTGAACAATTCACACAATGGGCTTTGCGGAACAGCACAAAACATTCATGGTTGAAGCGTATTTTCGAAACGGGGTTAGAGTAAATGGTGAGTGGCAATACAATCCGGGTTTGTGCATAAACGATTTTCACGAACATTTTCCTAACGTTGCTTTTATTGCCTGGGATTTTTATCATTGCCTGAAAAGAACCGTGGCTGTGTTTAGGGAAACAGGTTCTATACAACACAAAAAAGAAGCAGGAAGACCATCTGTAAGAACAGAAGAACTTGTTGCAAACATTCGTGAAATAATGCAAAATACGCCAAAACAAATTGTATAAGACGCCTGTCCAAGAAGTGGGAAGATCTTATGGAACATGCAGGACTATTCTTAAGTAGCAGCTAAATTTATTTCCTTATAAAGTGCAAGTATTCCAAGAAATACAAGCCGCAGATTTTGAAAGACGCGGGAATTACTTTCAATGATGTACCCACAATTTATTGGAAAGAAATGATTTATTAGACCTGACATTTTTTTCGGATGAGGCCTGGGTCCACCTCTCCGGTCATGTGAATTCTCAGAATACATGCATGTGGAGTAGTGAAAATCCCCGTTGTTTTGTAGAGTCCACATTGCACCCTCAAAAAATTGGTGTCTGGTTAGCTGTTTCCCGAAGAAGAATTGTTGGTCCTATTTTTTTCCATGACACAGTTACAGCATAGCGGTATAGAGACAATATTTTGAATCCATTTGTGGAGCATTTACTTGACTACGAACTACGTTTTGGATATTTTCAACAGGATGGTACAACCGCCCATACAGCCGCCGAAACTATTAACTACTTACGCAATTTTTTCGACATCAGATTGATCAGTTTTCGATCAGACATAATTCCCACCTGGATCACCTTGTTTAACGGTTATAGATTACTTCGTTCTTCCTCATTTAAAGAACACTATTTTTAAAACACCAGTTGCAAATTTAGAACAATTACAAGAAAGGATTATCCAAGGATGTGGTAACATTTCTCCAGAGTCAACACTACTTTCAAAAATATGAAGAGACGTGTGAATTTATGCTTGGAGCATGGCGGTTGCCAATTTCAGCAATTTATGTAATTATTTTTCTTTTTATTTCTGTATATTCTTACTTTGTTAATTTTGTAAACAACAAAAGTAAATTTGTATTTGTCTACTTATTTTATTACTCATTAGTTTGGCAAATTATGTCATAATATGAATTTGACAAAATTTTAAGCTAGATTTGGTTAGATATATCGTCCCCATATCATTGTGATCTAAACCAAGCCCTACGTTTTTTAATCCAAGCCCTCTTTGATGCAGATAATTTTTGCTTGCACTCGATGGTCATTTGGAACATATATTATACTGCAGGCAGCTCCAGATAAGAGGAAAGCAAGTTCAATAACATTCACATTGGAATAGCTTTTGGAAATATTTGCTCCTTTGAATTTGCCTGGCGCGGTAATGAAGCTACAAATTGCAAAATACATTAGTTTCAAATGGAACTTCACCTTAAAGGTAATTTCTATGGGCGAGTTGAATATAATCCAATATTCTCGACGACTTCCCAATGAGGTTCAAAAAAGCGCTCACAAATAGTAAATGGCTTTGTTCAAGTTTGTTGCTTTTGGCAATTTCGCCTATGCAATTTTTACAAAACTACTTGGCTGACGGCTCGCGGTTCATTCGCAACAAACTTTCATACCAACCAAAAATTTTGCCGACAAATTTTTTTCTCTGGTGGTATTATCGGGGGTATTACATAAATGAAAAATGCCATTATTACAGAAACATAAAATATGATTTTCGGCAAGCTCAGATCTTGAACCCGAACAATTTAACCTGAAAATAGCAAAGTTTGCGGGTGGTTCTTGCACCTTGGGAGGTTCCCTCGAACATCCGGCGCGGCGGCGGTTCGGCCATGTCATTATGGTGTTCGTTAAAAAGAGCACTTAACTTAGAAATAGGTCCTTCAGAAAACAACTGACAGGTCCGATTGCTTTGTCTTTCGACCGCCGTCGTAAAATTCTTACAGGTATACTAATAAGACCGATACCGAAAACTATTTTCAGTTGCCAAAATGGACTGTTTAAGTGTGGTCTAAATACCTGAGGAATCGATAGATTAACACTTAAAATAGGGGCCAGTTTTGGTAGCCCTTAAAGGCCTCGGCTACGTTTTAACATGATGTAGTCATACTGTAGAAATTTGTTTACATTACATGACAAATCAAAATGTCTGAATTTTTGAGTTTTGACTTATCATCATTTAGGCCAGGGTCGATAATTTTTGAAACCAAAAAAAATAATAGTAGGATGAAACCCATTGGAAAAGGAAAAGAATATAACAAAAATGAAAGGAAATAATTATTTACGGGCGATCCGAGGTCGGGAAGTGGAAGGGGGTGAGTTTTTAAGGGTAGAAAACGATTTATCTCGATTTCCGGCAAAACTACAAGTTCTATGGAAAAACGTTGAATGGCAAAGTTGTAGGTAATAAAAAGATATACAACTTTTGTATTTACACTTTTTTCACATAACCTTAAAATTTATGTGAAAAATTCAAATAACTAAGTTTTTGGTTTTTTATTTTTATCTTTTACAAAAAAAAATTTTTATTTACGAAATTTGGTGAAAACTTACCTTTTTATGTCCCAAACACACTATAATTTTCTTGATTTAAAATATTTATTTTTTCACCTTATTTTGACTTAATATCGAAAAAGCACCCTAATTTTCAATCGAAAATTCTCACGTCAAAATATCTGCTTTTTTAAAAAAGTCGGTGGGCTTTTTGGTCGTTGAAATCTCTACACTCAGGGTGTAAAAAAAATACATTACTATGGTATGATGATTTGGAAAATTCTATTAATCTATATCTCAAATATGTTTAAAAAAACTTTAAAATTACATTTTTTTGAAATACAAAATGATACGTAATATTTGATCCAATTTGCAAAATGTTCAACTTTTCTGTCTGTTTTTGTTAAAAGAAGGTTCCGTAAAATTAGAAATAAATCTATAAGAATGTTAAAAAAAATTATTAAAAAATATTTTATTGTAGCTTTTTTTGCTAAATAAACCATGTTGCGGTATTATATCTAAAAATGTGTATCGAAGTGCTATACTGAGATTGCTCAATTTTCTCAGCTTCTAATGAAAAATACATTAAAACAAAAAGTCACAAAATCAAGATATTCCAACAAAAAAGTTTTAAACCTGCCAATTTAAGATCATTTACTACGATGATAATTCCATACTCTTAAAAAATAATAGCAGTTGACCCTGTTGCGTCCATAATTACCAAAAATAAAAAATGACACTATAAAAGAATGCATTAATTCAAAACTTAAAAAGCTTCTAACCTGCAATTTTAGATCCTTCAAGAATTTTTAGTCGTCATTAAAAACATAATAACTTTACACAGTAAAAAATGTATAATGAAGTTTTTTAGTGTTTGTATTAAATATTATAACTGACTGAAAATAATTTGGAATCGATCCATGAAACCTCTCGATTACCAGTAGAACGCTCTGCCATATGATCTACGGAGAATCTGAAATTCTTTCACCAACTTCGGCTACATAACTTATTCAATTTTATGTTAATAACATATTGAGCCTTTGAGCAATTGGTGTTTTTCTTACACCTCTGTAGCAAATGCTTATTTAACACAAGTTCAGACGTGGCTTATCCACTTGTTCAGATTATAGATTTCATATTCAGTTTGGTGCCTAATTTGAAAAAGAGTTTACGTAAATACAACAACATTGGTCTTTTTATTTACTACAATAGTAATCTGTTACGTTTTTGTGGAAAATAGGAAACTTATATTTGTGATATGGCAGATTTCAGTGAAAATGAGAAAAGTGATAGTAGTGATAAAGAAATTAAAGACAAGCAATTGATATTCGTTCTCAAATTGAAGGAATATAAATAAATCTCTCTGACCACAACCGTTTAGCTTCCACAACAGCTTCAGTACTTGTAGGAAATTTAATAAAAATATTGGCCTTCTCCAAAACTGCATCCATTACAGAAGTGTATGTCTTACAGACAGTAGTTTGGTGAACACCGAGTTCTTCACCTACAGAATTTTGAAAGCCCGGATCCGTCAATTTCCGCAGGAAGACTTTAATCTTATTTAAGGCGACAGTGCACCCCCTCGCCTTCTACCAGTAACAGTCAAAAAATAATTTGCCAACCACTCAACATTTTCGCAGTCAAATCGATATAACTTTCTGAAATCATCATACCTGCAATTTTAACGTACACTGTAGATTTTTCTTTTACGGACGTTCATATATTCCGCCATATTAATTATGGCTTCAATTATTGAAGACACAAATTAAGAGCAACGCACGTGTATGCCGCGGAGAACTAAAGTTGACTGCTACCAAGCAAATGATGCAGGGGTCGACCTACCTTAAAAAGTTGGAAGCAATTGCTACACTAGAAAAAGCAATTACTTTAGTTTTTATTTATTGGCTTTCAAGAAATTACTTTGATTTTATAAGAAAAAGCAAAGAAACTCACTCATCCCTTTTTATCTTTCATCCATACCTAGTCGATATAATATAGCGACATGGGCAGAGACCTCTGAACAATGATATCTAGTGTCTCTATTAACTGTTATAACTAAAAAAGGTTGACATATAAACAGGACAGTAAAACTACTTTGTCACAAAATCCCCAAATGATATAAAATAGAAGAACGAAGTTCAACACTTGATAAAACTAAGCCTTTTAAATTTAGAATCAAATTTAGATATTCTTTCAGTGGTCATAGATAGAACATTGTACATTACACGTACGTTAAGGCATATCATTGCATTCATGGGATTACTGCGACTCAGTTTAAGACCTCGCCGTTTCAATATTCCCTATTCGTGGTTGTGCTCTTACCAATTATTTGAGCTACTCTTATATTTTTGAGTAGATACATGTAATGTTATATGTATTACCAATAAAAATGGTAATTTGATCAGACGCTTTTTTGCTGTGTATAAGACACCACCATTCAAAAAATCTAAAAGATATTAAAGTTGTCATTATATTTAATATCATTTTTAGCTTATTTCGCTTGGAAAAAAAATGGTAGGTAAATTATATGATGCCGTCCGTCGTTTGGAAGCTATAAAAAGTTGGGAATTTATTTACTGGATTGTTTTTTTATTTAAATATTTGATTGTGCCCGCAGGTTCGCTTGTGCTACACGGAATTTATAAAATTCTAAATTAAAAATAATTATTGCATTTATAATAAAGATTTTTGCTAAAATTTACAGTGTCTGTATTTGGCTTAATGGAGTCATTCCATGTTACAACCGTAACATACCACCCCTTTTTTATTAATCGGTATGCATATAAATGATTTTTTAAGGATGCTGTAAGCAGTAATATCTATATTTATACATTTTTAGTAAATGATTTTTTATTCTAAATAATTTTAGTAGTAAGTAGGCGTTTTAACTATAAACCTTGGCTACGTTTTGTTTGAAAGATTTTTTTTTAATTTGCCTTTTTTTAAGAAACTATTTTTAATGCTTCTGTTATAATTTAAAAATTGTTGTCTATTTTATATTTATAATTATGGTAGGTTTAAAGAAAATGCCATCCTGGTCCTGTAAACCGACGCATACATTGGCGTCAAAAATAATAATAATAATAATATATTCGTGTTAAGAATCAATTAACTAAAAACTGTCACTGCTTATCTTTAAAACCAATCCTGAGAGAAATTAATAGAAAAACATTTATTTTGTAATTTTAATCATTTACTAATTTCTATGTACATACATAACATGTTGAAACTAGTCATTATATGAATAATATTACATTAAGGCTTAATATCGCAATAGTTTAAATGTTTCTGGATCTGGAAGGTGTAAAGGGTGAGCTAGGCTACACCATACTTAGGCCACATCTGCCCCATTCTGAGCACTTTAGGAAATCAGAATTAGGGAGATGCTTTAAGCTTGTTAGCCAACCTATAAGTTTAAAGTAAGTGATGACGTCGGCTAGTGGTATCTCCTTTATATTTGGCGATCTTCTACTGAATGAGAGAGTAGGGCAGTCATAGAGGATATGTTCGACTGCGTCATCTTCCTGTGCACACCCTCTAAACAAAAGTATGTTGCTGAGCTTCATGTTGAAAAAGTGTTTACATAGCTGACAATGCCTTACGTGAATACCTATGGTAAATCGTAGATTATTCCTATCTTTCGAAAGTTCCCAGTTTAATATTTTATCCCATCGTTTTTTTAAACTTCTGTTGATGTTTCCTACGTTTTTTTTAGTGGCTGCTACCACAGACATTTAATATTAAAGCAGGCAATATTGTTTAAATTTTGTTTTAATCAGAAATCGTTTTCAACAGAAATCAATGATGACAAATTTCTGCTTATTATCCGAGATCTAACGCCTGTGTTTGAAAACGATGCTTATATCATTTATATATGATGCATTTGCGATGTGTACCCAGAGCTGTCGGTAATTGAATAATTAAAATAATTGAAAAATCGTGTTCAATTACTTTTTAGTAATTGAATTACTTTTTGAAAATAGTAATTGTAATTGATTTTCCAATTACTGTGATAAAGTAATTGTGATTGGTATCTGGTTATAAGAAATCTGAAGTAATTGAATTACTTAAAAGTAATTCAATTATTTTAAAAAGTAATTGAATTACTCCCGAGTAATTCAATTAGAATTACTCCCGAGTAATTCAATTATATAAAAATATGTTATCGCGACATGCCACCTTATGTCGACTACAACGGTACTGGCGTAGAACAGAACCTCCTAAGAGTTGTAACAGAGTTCTTGCAATTAAAAAATGAATCCCGGCTTGATCCCACATTTCTTCTAAGCGAAAAGAATGCTTCGAATGGATATTAAAAACGGGTAATTTTAATATAGATTTACAAAAATATAATTAATTTTTTTTTAGTTATTTGCAATTGGCTAGAGTGGACGTGATTGTGGGAGCCTTTATTCTTGATGAGAATAGTTTAATAGACTTTGACGGGTCAATTGTTTATACCACCGATACTGTAAATGTTATAGCACCAAAATCGTCATTGAAACCCGTTTGGAAAAGGGTCTTAACGATATATTCCACAAGCTTGACTATTGTGTGCAGTTTATTATTCTGCGTGATCATTATGATCATATTAGCGCATCATTTCCATAAAATTCCATCTTTAACTATTTTGTCGTGGTGCTACCGAATACTAGTAGAAGCATCCATAAATGGAATCCAGAAAATTACCACTTTTCGTTTAATATTATCGTCTTACATTATTTTCTGCTTGGTACAGTCGACCATCTTTAAAAGCATCTTGCAACAGATTTATTTCAGCAAGAGCTACGAAAAGGAAATACATACGATAGAGGATACCTTTGATTCCGGACTTCTATTGTATTGTCTCGGTGAAGACTTTAAAGAAGACATTATGATGAAGATGAAGTACATAGATATAAATAAAAGGATCGAGGCGGTTAAAAGAGCGACGGTATGTAGTAACATTGACCATTGTCTAGACCGCATTGCTCACCAAAAAGACGCTATAATGGCTTTAACGAAAATACATGTGGTTTTAGCTTTAGCAAAAAGATATACCAATATGACGACTAATGAACCTTTGCTTCATATCGGCGAAAATACGATGCCAATCCGGATTCATATGATTTTCAGAAAATCTTATCCGCCCTTTCAAGACGCCGATTTGGTTGTGACGCGTATTTTGGAAGGAGGAATTTTGGATTTTGAGTTTCGCAAGAAAGAATGGGATTGGGAGATTACCACGAGTAAACTTTATAGACTGCATAGTAACGTGCTAACTGTGCGGCATTTGATGTTTGTAGCTTATATTTGGATCGGTGGTATTGTTTTAGCTTGCTCGGTGTTTTTATTCGAGCTAATTAGGTTTTACCATTTTTAGATTATACTTTTTTTTAATCGTCCCATTGTTAATTTTAAATTATTCACTATTAAATTATGCCTTGCTATAATATCTATTTTTTCGCGTGCACCACCACGTTGTCTCCTTAAGTTACATACTTACATAATATTGCTATAATAGTATATTATTTAACGAGCGTATAATGTAGGCTATATTACACGATATTTTAAAACACTAGCCAAAGGCTCGTGTTTTAAGAATCCGAGTGTAATATAGCTATTATACGCGAGTCAAATACTATACTTTATCTAGTATTTATTCAGTATTCAAAAAATTAGAAAATGCATTCAGAGCAACAAATTTTATTACAATAGGATATTTTTACATAACAAGGTAATGTTATTAATGGTATTTCTTAACTAAAAAATACAATTCAACAATGTTAACAATAATTAAACAAAATACAATTACTTATTTCTAATTTTTCATGAAATTCATTGTACCATTAGAGCAATTATGAAAATGAATGGGAGCAGGAATATTACTTATATTCATAGGCATAAATTTGAGTTTATTTGTTTTAAAATTTTATTATCAGCGTCTATTTTAATTTTTTTTTGAATCAGCAATATAACCTTCATTGTTGGGACCGTGGATTATGAAATCTCATAATCCACGGTTGTAGATTATGAGTAACTATGGTAATATGAACCACATTATATATGTACTAACAAACACATTATGCTTCTATTTTTAAATAGTCGTAACGTAGATAAAGGTAATAAATTTTTATTAGGTCTGTTATATAGCAGAAGAATTTGAGAAGCTTAAAAAATAGTATATCAAAGTTAATAAATAATATTAACAGTTTTTTTTTAACACTTGCTCAGTATGTTCATACATAATTTTTTTTCGACAATTTTGACAATAGGTTTACAAGAAGATCGGGCTCTATTAAACAAGAAAACGATCTATCTCTAAAAATCGGATTAAGTTTATTTAATCTAACGTATTAATAATTTTTGATGACTTAACTAGACGCCTGGTCTGTATTTAGGTTCTCCCTATGAGTCGGTATTTGGAGCGGAGCAAAGGCCAATTCGGGCCCCATTGTCTCGGGCGCGCTGATTGATTTGTAGCGGGTCCATTAAGCCCCCCTTGCGCCCCCCCTGACAGGCCACCCTGGAGTGGACCTGAGAAGAATTCCGGAGTTAAGGGGTCCAATACCATATTTTAAATAAATTAGTTTTACTGATGGTAACTACGGAAATTTTTCTGAATTCTCGCTTATTTGCCACTTGCGACTCATCTAAATTAGTCTCCAAAAAATATCACAAAACACTAAAAACCTACAAAACCGATGAACTGAAAAAATTTCAGACCGCTGTTAAAGAATAACCAAACGAAAATAGGGAAGTTTGATATACACCGACGCATTGAAAATATTCATATTTTTAATGCTATACATCGTTTTTTACTAACTTTAGTTAAGCAAAATATTTAAAAAATTGTAAAAGAGAGTCTATTCTGTAGTTGCGTAATATTTTTCATTTACTAAATTTGGTAGAAAAAATACTTTTACAAGTTAAAGCATCTACACAAAGTGATTTGGTATCGATAGATATATATTGAAAACAAAATAAAAAGTACTAACTTTAGTTAAGCAAACTATTTAAAAAATTGTAAAAGAGAGCCTCTTCTGTAGTTGCGTAATATTTTTCATTTGGTAGAAAAAATACTTTTACAAGTTAAAGCATCTACACAAAGTTATTTGGTATCGATAGATATATATTTAAAACAAAATAAAAATTACTAACTTTAGTTAAGCAAATTATTTAAAAAAATGTAAAAGAGAGCCTCTTCTGTAGTTGCGTAACATTTTTCATTTACTAAAGTTGGTAGAAAAAAGTATATTATTTATAGTAAGATATGCTGCCAAAATAGCGATTTTCCAATAAATACTAGTCGGGGCGTGGAACGCATTTTTATAGTAGGCTATGATTGCCTTTATTTTGATTTGAATTATGAATGTTACTGTTATTATAAGTTTTAAAAACGTATATAGATATTATTATATTCCAAGTTTAATTTAGTTTAATGTATATATTATGATGAATTAAATAATTAATGCTCAATATGTGTACTTGAACATTTTGTTTCCTATAATTTTAAGTGACAACTTGTCAAAAATCCAAAGTGAAAAGTCATTATTTCTAAAAACAAAAGATGGTTGCTAGGCAATAATTTACAGTACCTGATACTGTAATGTTCCACTTACCGGCCGCAAATGAGTACATGGTAAGTTGATTTACCGGACAAAATGAAATAAAAATTATTACCAGTTTACCGAAAAAACTTTTCTAGGCATCGGTTCTACTTTTTGCATGTCCGACAAACTAAAAATCGATTTTGACAACCGTCAAGTGACTACCGGTATAAATATATATAGTAGTAAATAAAAAAAATGGGGTTGGGTGACGAGATATTCAAAAATTTCTTTTTCTTTTATAAAATCCATTTTCATCGATAGTCGCGAAAGTAGGTATTCTGCTCGCACATTAATTTAAAAATAAATTAGTTTTTTTTAAACTATATTTATTTTACATTTTTTAGTTTGAGTTATTGTTAAGACATTTTTTTTTATAACATACGAAAAACCGAACAAACCCAGTCGAAGTACAGTTCGGTTTATGGCTGAAATTTGACTTGGGACACTGGTTTAACTATATACGAATGATTGAAATTAAATAAGCTTTCAAAATTAGGCATAATTGGTGTATTTTGTCTTCAGTTTAAGTTGTTTTAACGTTTTAAACTTGAAATTTGTACGTAAAACCCTTTGGTGGTTGTTGTTGTTGTTTTGTTGTTGTTAATAAATTTGTCTTCCACAGTCGCGAAGTTTTCGCCGGTCACCGTGTAGAAGCACCCATATTAATGGTCGCGGTAAACGAGCCCATGGGAAAATTTTATGGTAGTTTCAAGATATGGGCCTCTTAACCGCGGCTCATCATCGTTGAGAACAAAGGCACTCATCGCGCCGTCATTAACAAACACTGGAAAAACAAACGAACTCATGGCACACCTGGGTGGCAACCCATGGTATACCCGAAAACAGAGGCGGGGCCTACCCAAAAAAAAAAAATGATGGTGCCCATAGCGACCCTGACTGCGTCGTTATGAAAAATGTTCGTTGCCATTGAAGTAGGCAGCTTATTTTTCTGATGGTCTATAAGTAATTTAGTAAATTAGAGTAGGTAGATACCTATACAATATTTCTAAATAAGGTTTTTTACATGTCAAAATTTAAAATGCCACGTATTGCGGACTCCAAGTGTGGAATATTCCAAATAATAAACCCGCTGTTCTGGCCGTAAATTTAAATTTTGAATTGGCTGCCCGCCAACAGCTTTACTTGAAACAGGCATTATGCGCCATAGCACTAGTAAATTATCAATAGTTACAAATTGAGTTAATTTCAAATAAAATAAAATCGAAAAGGCGTGATTCTTTGGATTTGGCAATTTAAAATTGAGTATAATTATCTTTGTTTTATTTATTGTCTTCGCCATTTTGTCAAAAAAAAATTCTTTAGGTTGGACTTGCTGTATCACGTCACAACCTAGAGCTCAAAATAACGTTTGCTAAAATAATACTTTCATTCCTAGGTAGAAAATTGGAATTATATTAGACGCATTTGTCATGTGTACCTATTAAGTAAAAATATACTAAATATACAGTGTCCGCAAGAAAGTTCGCATCAAATGGGATTTTTTATTATTATTAGGTATAGGTAAAAATTGAAAAAGCAGGTAGTTTTTGCTTATCTAAAAACCAAAAATGACGTATACTGAAGCAGATGCACGACTTGCGTTACCTGTCAAATTTGACATTTTTAATAAAATGGGTTCAAAAATGCCATTATTTATCAAAATATCGAAAAACTTTATTCGAGAAAGTTGTTTATTTAGACATTTTTAGCCTCGGTACGAAATTTTGACAGTATAATACAATTTTTATTTTTTGCCAGATTTTTGAAAATTTTGATCAACCTTCGTAGATTAACTTTTATACATCGATGTGAAACCATTTGCCTTTACTTCATTTGTAATCTTAATGCAATTTTGTGTAAAATTTTTGTTTCCAATTATTTATTTTGCTTCAAAAACTGAAATTGGTATTGATCAGCATGTAATGTTTGATGCAAAGTTTATCTAATTACATCAGTTTTGCCAAAACCGACGTTTCTCATTTTTCTTAAGTTAGTAAACAGATGTACAAAAAGAAAATATTAGGAAGCTTTCGTTGAAATTTTACTTAATTAATATTAACTTAAATTAATTATATTAAACCATATTTTTGTTGAATAAAATGTTTCGAGCGATTAATATTTATTCTTTTTGATCCAATATTAATTAAGTAAAATTTCAACGAAAGCTTCCTAATATTTTCTTTTTGTACATCTGTTTACTAACTTAAGAAAAATGAGAAACGTCGGTTTTGGCAAAACTGATGTAATTAGATAAACTTTGCATCAAACATTACATGCTGATCAATAACAATTTCAGTTTTTGAAGCAAAATAAATAATTGGAAACAAAAATTTTACATAAAATTGCATTAAGATTACAAATGAAGTAAAGGCAAATGGTTTTACATCGATGCATAAAAGTTAATCTACGAGGGTTGATCAAAATTTTCAAAAATCTGGCAAAAAATAAAAATTGTATTAGACTATCAAAATTTTGAAAAGAGGCTAAAAATGCATAAATAAACAAGTTTCTCGAATAAAGTTTTTCGATATTTTGATAAATAAGGGCATTTTTCAACCTATTTTATTAAAAATGTCAAATTTGACAGGTAACGCAAGTCGTGCAGCTGCTTCAGTATACGTCATTTTGGGTTTTTAGGTAAGCAAAAACTAACTGCTTTTTCAATTTTTACCTATACCCAATAATAAAAAAAAATCCTATTTGATGCGGACTTTCTTGCGGACACTGTACTGAGGTTTTTAAAATTTACTACTCGAAAAATTATTTATTTCCAAATTACATTAGATTATAATGTTTTAGGGAAATTAATGCGACAACGTTTTACGGACGTTCTACTATATTTTACTACGCGTGACGCAACCGTGACGCCGACTTTATGGAATTATTAGAAAAATGAAAAATTTTCGGACGGTGTTGTTAAGCTGCTGGTTGTTACATGCTGTAAAACATTTCTATAAATTTTTAGTCTTTTTGTCCAAATAGAAGTGTTTCGTGCTATTTATTAGCTTACAATAATGGTTCGCCAGTGCGTGGTGTGTAAAAATGGGACTATCTAACCCCGTATTAATATATTGGCGGTAGTTGAGGTTATTCAGGTTATGTTTTTGAATTTGTGGACATTTTTTAAAGCCATCTCCTTCTAACTTATCTGAAACTGTAGAAGTATGTATGATTGTATAGAAATGGCGTTTCATGATTGAAACATTTTGTTTTCTTATACAGGATGTCCGAAATGATGAGCAAAAAATTTAGGGGATAATTCTAGACCGAAAATACATGCTATCTCTCTCTCTATAACTTTTTTTCGAAAATTGATTATTAACGGAGGGACAGGGTGTTAAAGTTAAATTTTATTTGCAGCTTTTTTGCAATACCTTTTGCCACGCTCATAATATTTTGACGAAATCTCGTATATGCGGCTTTTTCGGGATGAGGAATACAAATTTGCCCACCGTTTTTTCGCATTTCGTAGAGGGCGCCACATAGGAGCCTATACTTTAATTTGAATGGTCCCAACTTTTTTGTCCTACACTGTATGCGCATTTTGACTGAATATTTTTATTCTCCTAACCTTTTGACATAAAAAAGGTATACTACTTTTATTTCGATAAATGTAACAGTTTCCCAGAAAAACGCTAAAATAACATTGCTTGCATGTGATGAATACAAAATCATTTGAATTTACTTTCAACCTTAAACATAACATAGCAAAAGGAAGGAATATTTCATGGAGTTCGTCTGTGGTCAAAATCGGCAAAGTGACCATCTCCGTCACTGGCCGATGCTTGAATTTTAAAAGAACGATCATCGGTTAAAAAATGCTCCTCTACAATTTAGGTATGATTGGAGAAGAATGCAGGCAGCGCGGCCGGACCTTTTAGACCCGGTGTCTGCGGGGCCCGCGATCAGACGAAGAGACTCGGTTGGGACTGCGGAATCAGACAAAGTGACTATTCCGAAATTGGGGAAACATTCCTTCGATTTTTCTGCAAAATACATCCGAATTCTACGAAAGCGTAGGGATGGGTCATGTAAAAAAACTTCAAGTATAATAAAAAAGTTTACTTTCATCTAGAAATTTCGACTTTAAACTCAACATTTCCAGTTTAAAGTTTCGAAATTGCTGTATTTCACTATACTTAAACGCAAAAATCTTTTTTCTCAGATTGACAGCAAATATTAATTTTGCAGACACATATCAATCAGCAAAGTATTACTTTTCTTGCCTAGGCAGCAAAATGATTATTCTCAATGGAAATAAAACATTTGACATTTTTAGACAAAAAAAAAACATTTATTAACAATTACATAATACTTTTAATAAGAATTTAAAAACATATTTATTTGTTAGTAAAATTACTACAATTTTGAATAAATAGGCCACCTTTTCTATCCTCAGATATCGTTCCCTTTCTTTACATTCACTATATTACCAATTTGATTCGCCTCCTAAGTAGTTCCTACATTTGTCAAAATTTTTTCACAAATACTGTTTTTTTTTGCCGTTGAATCCTCAATGTACCCTTCTGCTATAGTTGAGGACTTCCACCCGCCCTGTATTTTCAACATTGTTATGTCACCTCCTGAATTTTCAAGAAAAGTGGCAGAACTTCTGCGGAGGCAGTGTCCCGTATATTCTTTAGCATCCGGCAACTTTAAATAGACAGCTATTTCTTGGGGTATTTCACCAAATTTATGAATACCAACAAATTGCTTTACGGATTTACCTTTTACGTATTTAAAAAAAATCTTGTGTCTTTTAATTCAGCAGGCCGAATAGCTATATATTTTCTAACAACATTTAAATATTCCATTATTACGAACGACCTCGAATTCTTCGTCTTCGTGTTTAATAGGGATACCAATAGTTTTTTGTTCATATCTTCAATATTTTCTAACTTTATATTCAATAGTTCGTCGCATCGACATGCACCCGCAATTCCAAAAATCAATACAACCTAAAATAATGGATTATAAGTATTTTTACTTTATCGTATAAATATCTTATTTAAAACTTACTTTTGCTAATAAATATTCATCATCTGGAGCATCCAGTAGATATACATTTTGTAATATATTGTTTTTCGAAAACTCGGGACTTCTTTGCCTGGTAGCCTTCGGATGCCCGCAACTTCAAATATCTTCCTATATCTACGTCATTTTTAACATTCATAGTTGCCTTCAACATGAAATATACAGACCAAAGTGTAGAACTCTTCATTGTTTTAGATAATCCAGCAAAATAAGCAATAAATACATTCTCCGAAAAAGTCTTATTCTAGTATTATAATAGTATTTTTCTCCATGCAATAATCCATAAATCGTTTATAATTTCCTTCATATTTCATCTGACTTTTCCGGCAACAAATTTAACTCAATATTTTTTGCCACCTCCCTTATTTCTGGAGGAGTAAGTACTTCCAAGTCGCTATCACTCTCCATAATATAAATATACCGATATTTTTCCACGAAACTGGCAGAAATTTCATAAGTTGTCAAACTATTATTATTATGGACATATACATTTCCATAGCTACCAATCGTTCAAACAATTGCAATTTTTGTCAAATATTGTTTTAATTTATCACTTCAGGAAAAATATAAAGATTGTGGGAATTGTAATAATTTGCAAATACAATATACCTACATATATCATTATAAACAATCGGAAAAAAAATTATATGTTCAACTCGGCAGCAAAGTAGATTGACTGCCTTAGCTTAATACCTGTTGGGTGTCAGTAACTACCTGAAACCGACCGTCATATTTGACAGTCGTTACAAGTAATTTGATTCATCGCTAATTTTTCCAATTTCTTGAACAATTCACACAATGGGCTTTACGGAACAGCACAAAACATTCATGGTTGAAGCGTATTTTCGAAACGGGGTTAGAGTAAATGGTGAGTGGCAATATAATCCGGGTTTGTGCTTGGACGATTTTCACGAACATTATCCTAACGTTGCTTTTATTGCTAGGAATTGTTATCATTGCCTGAAAAGAACCGTGGCTGTGTTTAGGGAAACAGGTTCTATACAAAACAAAAAAGGAGCAGAAAGGCCATCTGTAAAAACAGAAGAACTTGTTGCAAACATTCGTGAAATAATGGAAAATACGCCAACAAATTGTATAAGACGCCTGTCCCAAGAAGTGGGAAGATCTTATGGAACATGCAGGACTATTCTTAAGAAGCAGTTAAGTTTATTTCCTTATAAAGTGCAAGTATTCCAAAAAATACAAGCCGCAGATTTTGAAAGACGCAGGAATTACTCTCAATGATTTACCCAAAATTTATTGGAAATAAATTAGCATGGCGGTGGCCAATTTCAGCAATTTATGTAATTATTTTTCTTTTTCTTTCTGTATATTCTTACTTTGTTAATTTTGTAAGCAACAAAAATAAATTTGTATTTGTCTACCTATTTTATTACTCATTAGTTTGGCATATCATGTCATAATATGAATTTGACAAAATTTTAACCTAGATTTGGTTAGATATATCGTCCCCATATCATTGTGATCCAAACCAAGCCCTACGTTTTTTAATCCAAGCCCTCTTTGAGCAAATAATTTTTGCTCGCACGATATAACGATCGCAATGCGTCGTTTGTGGGGTTCTTTTCGAATTTCTATAGACCGTTTACACAAAATTGAATTAAATTTAGGTATACTTTTTAGTTACTACACACACCTACACTAAACTCAGATATTTTATCATCTATGTGCTAAACTGGCCGGTAAAATATAGCTTCGAGTTATTGGCAGACCTCTAGACAGCATACAGTTCTTGACGTGCAAATTAGTTGTGGAAAATTTTTACGGGCAAATGAATAAAAATACATTCTGAGTAAACTCAATGAATCAATTATTAGCTTAACTAATTCCAGAGTTACTTTGTCAATTAGTTAGTAATACCCACAACATACTATTTAAATTTGTAAAAAGCAAACCGTTTAACACCGACGTTATAATGTGCAGCATAGTCATATTTAAGGGGAAAGTCGACGCATAATAACATAGTGTTTTTTGGTTTAACCCCCCCCACCCCCCCCCCACCCTACTGGCTTTAAATGAAATTATGAACAATAAAACATCAATTATTTTTCAAGCAGCAAGCAGCAGTTTGTGACAGTATTATTACCGCGTTGAATATAAGTTTTTCCAATAAGCTGTTGATGGCACGAAACATGCTGCTAACGTGGTAATTACTAGGGCTGGGCGATATTAAAATTCCAATATCGAATATCGATATTGAAAAAAATATCGATATAGTCGATATATCGATATTTTATTTTTTAAATATCGTTATTCGAAATATCGATAATTTATATTATCGATAAAACATAAAAATATTATATTATAAAATTTATATATGTATATTATTATAAATTTATATATTTATTATACTATATTTAATAGTGTCACCAGTAAAGTCCGCATCATATGGGATTTTTTTTTATTAATAGATTTATTCAAAATTTGACTTTGGCATCAAGTTCTGCTTCGATCGAGATGGAAATTAAGCAAAAAAATACTAGTCACGTGATTCGCATTATCTGTGAAATTTTAATTTTTTTACAAAAAATAATTCAAAAGTAGGGTTACTTCTGAAAGTATCGAAAAAAGTTATTAGAAAAAGGTTTTTTTAAATGCAGTTTCTAGCCCACATGCAAAATTTCAGCTGCATAAGATAATTTTGATTTTTTACCCATATTTTTTAAATTGCACCACTTTTGCAAAATAAGACTCAACGCAACCTATATAAAACTTCTTAGTTTTGACAATGCTTTATTTCAGATACATTTTCTTTCAAGTAGCGCCATATTAAATGTGTGTTTTTCTACAAAATCAAAATTGGGCTATTAAAATTTGGTCGCATCTGATGCAAAGTTTATTTGTTTTTGACCCTGTAAGGTAACTTCATACAATAATTATTTTTGAAAACGTAGTTTGTGTCTGAAAGTAATACACCTTAATATTAAGACACAAAAGAACACAGTGTCTTCAGTAAAGTGTTTTTTAAGTGGAAAATAAATTTTAGTTTAACAACGTAAAGTTTATCTATTTTCAACGATTTAATTTAAAACCCCTTTATTAAAATTTGTTATTAAGCTATGCCATAATAACGTTTTTGTAGAAAAACACACATTTATTATGGCGCTACTTTAAAGAAAAATCCCATATGATGCGGACTTTACTGGTGACACTGTATTTATTATATAATATTTTTATGTTTTATCGATAATATACAGGGTGTTCCTTAATGACGTGCTAATATTTTAGGGTGTGATTCCTCAAGTAATTTTATGAAAAAGTTTATATAAACATATGTTCTAAACGGCTTAAATTTTTTGCTACAGGGTGTTGCATTTTTTCTTTTTTAATGAGTTTTTTGTAATATCTCCGAAAGTACTTTACATAACATTTTCAATTTTGGCATGTGCTAATAGGACATAAAACCACATGTTTAAGTTATCAAAGTTATTTTTTTGTTCAACCAGTGGCGTCCCTGCAAACATGTCCTCTGATATTTTTTAGATAAAAAGTGGTACGCCACTGAGATTTTGCCATGTGGATATTATTTCTGATTAGTCTAATCAATTCTACATAAAAATGGTCTCTTACGTTTTCTTCTCAGGCACACTGTTCGTAATTAAAATAATTAAATTAAATTAGCTTCAATATGCAGTATTGACGAATAATTTTTGATCACATAAAATGACTTGAGGAATCACACCCTAAAATATTAGCACGTCATTAAGGAACACCCTGTATATTATCGATATTTTTTTAGATATCGATATTCGATATTGGAATTTCAATATCGCCCAGCCCTAGTAATGACCATTATGTTAGTGGCGATCGTATTCTCCAGCCTTAAACGATGAATCCTCTCACACAAAACAACAGTTTGATGGTTTGTTTTCACACATTATTCCTCCTGTTTAAATAAAGTTGAGGAATGCCGTGAACACACAGAACTCGTTAATTCTGTTTGTTTAAATGCTCTTAAAGGTAGCAAGATAAAGGACGTTTTTCATTAGAGGAATTGTAAATTGGACATCGTTTTAAGCAAATAATTACAATATTAACAGTTCATCAGCGTATGTGAAATAAGACCGCAATTTTTGCCTTCCGCTGTCGCCGAATTTCTCCAAACTCGCATATTCGATTTATTTCAATTTAATAGTATTAAAAATTGAAAGACGTATTATTATACCGTGCGAGCAAAAATTATTTGCATTAAAGAGGGCCTTGCATCTAAGGACGTAATGCGTAGCCGTATAGCTTAATACCTAATGTTAGGTGTCAGTAACTACCTGAATTGACAATCAATCAGTTATTCCGTCATCTTTGACAGTCGTTAAAAGTAATTTGATTCATCGCTAATTTTTCCAATTTCTTGAACAATTCACACAAAGGGCTTTACGGAACAGCACAAAACATTCATGGTTGAAGCGTATTTTCGAAACGGAGTTAGAGTAAATGGTGAGTGGCAATACAATCCGGGTTTGTGCATGGACGATTTTCACGAACATTTTCCTAACGTTGCTTTTATTGCTGGGGACTTTTATCATTGCCTGAAAAGAACGGTGGCTGTGTTTAGGGAAAGAGGTTCTATACAACAGAAAAAAGGAGCAGGAAGACCATCTGTAAGAAAAGAAGAACTTGTTGCAAACGTTCGTGAAATAATGCAAAATACGCCAACAAATTGTATAAGACGCCTGTCCCAAGAAGTGGAAAGATCTTATGGAACATGCAGGACTATTCTTAAGAAGCAGCTAAATTTATTTCCTTATAAAGTGCAAGTATTCCAAGAAAAACAAGCCGCAGATTTTGAAAGACGCAGGAATTACTCTCAATGGTTTACCCAAAATTTATTTAGAAAGAAATGATTTAACAGACTTGACATTTTGACTGTGAATTTATACTTGGAGCATGGCGGTGGCCAATTTTAGCAATTTATGTAATTATTTTTCTTTTTCTGTCTGTATATTCTTACTTTGTTAATTTTGTAAACAACAAAAATAAATTTGTATTTGTGTACTTATTTTATTACTCATTAGTTTGACATATCATGTCATAATATGAATTTGACAAAATTTTAACCTAGATTTGGTTAGATATATCGTCCCCATATCATTGTGATCTGAACCAAGCTCTACGTTTTTTAATCCAAGCCTTCTTTGCTGCAAATAATTTTTGCTCGCACGGTACCTACTATGTTTCTCATGCAGCAGATTTTCCGATTACCGCCCTTTGGTTTTTAAAATATACTGAGAGCATGATGTACTCGATGTTAAAGCATAAGAGAACAATGCAGATTTTGAATTTTAACTCCATGTAGATAGTTAGTAGTTGTCTGGTATTTTTCATGAAAAGTCATTTTTTTCTACTTGTCTCCATAAATAAAATTCTTATTATTTCGTTTAAGGACTTGCGTTCATTAAATGAGTACAATCATTATTTCTTCTTGAATACAGTAAATCATATTGAAACCAGAGGCGCAACAAACACCCCCGCAGTTCCCACACCGTGGTTGGGAGGGGGGGGGGGAACATCGACGGCCCCTTCAAAAAGCTTTGCTTTTCATATACGTGAAAGCGGGGAATTTACAAACGATATATCATAAAGGCTTATACACTGAATGACTTTCCTAGTCAAATTTACAGCCTCAGAAAGAGACTTGGAGATGGTATTTCAAAATTAAAAACAGTGTATGAACTTGCGGATCATTTAATAATAAAAAATCAGTGTGTTCTACAAATTTTCCACATGTATCTAGGGCTGTGATGTTATTTCCAACTTTACCAGTTAGTGTGGCATCAGCGGAACGATCTTTTTCCAAACTTGAAATAGTAAAAACCCATTCACGTAACACCATGGAACATCAACGCCTTTCGGATTTATCCTTAGTCAGTATCGAATACAAGTTTGTTAAAACATTAAATATCGACGAAATTATAAACGATTTTGAAAAAAAAACTCTCGGCGATCGGTCCGTTTTGTACAGTACTTAGTGACATAATGTTTGTGCAGACTTGTTGAGTGTTCATGTGCTTTACCGTTTTTTGTCTTTTGGATTCTATGAGGCTCGATCACTGCTACACCCGTTACTACCATACCTACATGTTATAAGCAATATTATAAGTGGTGTTTTAAAATTTTGATTTTCCATCATGATTGCTGGAATATAACGTATAATGATTTAATAACTACCTATGTTATGTCTACCAGTCTACATAGGATTATAAAATAAATTCCAATTGTTTGCTGTTTTAATAGTAGGTACTTAACGCATGATGTAGGTTTAAACCTAATTAAATTATTACACGATTAACGAATTCAAAAATTCATAAACCTGAACGTTATTACGTTACTATTGTAATGAAAATAAGAATGATCATTTTCCATTTATTATAGAGAGGGGGCCCCTGGTAACGTTTGCAGGGGGGGCCCCATCCAGTTTTTGTTACGCCAATGATTGAAACTAATAAAAAATAAGAGGGCTAGTCTAGTAACATTTGACATTGTCATAGTTATTACTGATGGTTTCATTGATGCATGTATGAGGACCGTATAATTTTGTGTGCGAGTCAATCATACCATGGACCTTCAAAAAAAAACCATGCAATTTTGATGTAAAATGAATAGGGGAGGAAATTTTAATAAAAACAAATTCAAAAAAAGTATTTAGATAATTTAATTTTTAAATCACATTCCTTTGGCATAAAATATCATAAAATCGATTGTCTATATATACAAAATATTAAATAGAAAATTTTATAAATAAATAAAAATCTAAAAAATAAATTAAATGGAAGAATAGCAACACAGCACTCTAAAAAATAATATGTCACATTTGTAAAAAATTGTTGCATGACGAGCTACAAAAATGTAGATACTTACTTAACTCACAAAAATTACTAATTATTACTCTTTAATATACATATTATAAAATCAAATCAACCTTTGTCATTTAATGACGTATATATCCCCAACAGGAAACTTATTATAACAATTTATAACTAGGTAGATATCAATAAAAAAAAAATTTAATACTACAGGTTTTACATTATTGTTAATTAAAATATCTATACAGGGTTGCCAGAAATCCGGAATAAATTTAATATAGCCTTCATCTGTAAATTTTGGGAAGAACGCTCGGGCACTTCAATTTAGTTTCATATTATATGCTCACATTTTGACGTTTTCGTTTGTTTTTTATAGACATTCGCCAAAGATATGACAACATCGATCTTTTTTTTTTAAATAAAAACATATAGCTTGTGACCGCGCCAAAATTTATGAGCATACTGTACGGGATATTAGCTTTCAAATGATGTATCACAAGCTGTATGTTTCCATTAAAAAAAAAGATCGATGTCGTCATATCTTTGACAAAAAATGTCTATAAAAGAACAAACGAATAACGTAAAAATGTGAGAATACAGGGTGGTGTTCATTTGAAAACTTCCCACCTGGATTTTCCTGCTTTAAAATGAAAATGTGGAAAATCGCTCGGACCCGTCGATTTTTATTTCGAGGGGGACATCTTTTGCGTATATTGTCAATCGTGTTACTTCAAGCCCCTAGGAGGGAGGGGGGGGGGTAAGATCTTAATCTTAAATGGATACCCCTATTTTATATATATTTTTTTGATTCTGCATAAAATTCTGAACATTTTTTAATAAAAGCATTATTAGTCTATACTACAGTTTCCGAGATATTTACTCTTGAAAAATTACATTTTTGAACTTTGACAGCGCTTTCTAACTGTACGTCTTATAGCAAAACGGTCCCTATCTTCGATTTTTATTACCTTTCCAATAGTGTGAACTTTCGGTTAAACCGGATGTAAGAAATATAGTACTTTCGGTTTGACCGGAAGTTGACACTATTGGAAAGATAATAAAAATCGAAGATAGGGACATGTAAGCCGTTTTGCTCTAAGACGTACAGTTAGAAAGCTAGACGCTGTCAAAGTTTGAAAATGTAATTTTTCAAGAGTCAATATCTCGGAAACTGTTAAGTATAGACTAATAATGTTTTTATTAAAAATGTTCAGAATTTTATGCAGAATCCAAAAAAATTATATAAAAGAGGGGTATACATTTAAGAATTAGATCTTACCCCCCTCCCTCCTAGGGGCTTGAAGTAACAAGATTGACAATATACGCAAAAGATGTCCCCCTCGAAATAAAAATCGACGGATCCGAGCGATTTTCCACATTTTTATTTTAAAGCAGGAAAATCGAGGTGGGAAGTTTTTAAATAAACACCCTGTATATAAAACTAAATTGACGTGTCCGAGCGTTTTTCCCAAAAGCAACAGGTTAAGGCTATATTAATTTTATTTCGGACTTCTGGGCAACCCTGTATATACCTACTATTTATTTTAAACACCGTCGAAATTTTTGCATAAAAAATAGCGTTAGTTGTTTCTTAAAAAAGTTCTAACACATATTTTTTTAATGTTTTGATAAAAAAACATATACCTTATAAAATATTGCATTGATTGTCCCCGTAAACCTAAAAACTCTAAATAAAGTTCGAGTTTAATAATAAAATTTTAAACATTAATGTTGGATTGAACAGAGCTTTTCAAAAATAATTGACTATAAGGACAGTAGCAGAAATGATGTGTTCAGAAACAAAGTTGCCTGGTAAATCAAGAATTAGGGCACCTGATTTTCGATTGATATATCTTCGTACCACCGCCGGCGTAAGCACACATTTATCATCTAATCATTTGCATTTTAAAAATCTCTGCTATACTAACTATGTAATCTGATCATTCAAATATTATAAATTTTTTGGGTTTATCGAACTGAATGCAATTTGTACTTTAATAGTACAAATGCCCCAATCCTTAAAATAAACCAAAAAAGCACTAGCGCTATAACATCATTACCAAACTGATCTCCTTTCACTGCAATGTCTTCCAGAAATTTCTTTGGGTACCTGAAATAAAAAATATAGTAAACCAAAAATATATTTCATATCGTTACCGATCGAAAATAATTAAAAAACGAATATTGTGTCATATCGGATAAGTGTGTAACTGGTTTTTATATTGGACTACACAGGGATCCAAGCACAATGGATACCCTGAGGCGGGTAGACGACGACGGCCGTTTCGTCTTTGTTAGGACTCTACTACGGGCAGCCAAAACCCAAGCAATCCCAACAACGGCGGTAAGATGTATTAAAAGCCTTTTGTAAAATCAAAGCGGTCACCAATACACCGTAGCGCCATCCCAGCAGAATTAACTCGACTATAAAAGGCAGTCACACTGGTAATAATTGAAATGTAGATAACTAAAACCACAAAGGCATCACAATCCAGTATAGGGAACGCTATTAATTTGCGTTTTCACCGGAACATCTGCCGTTTTGCAGATTAGAGACAGATCAACGCTGGCACCAACTAGAATGAGCGCAATCCGTTTAAGAAAAGCCTTAAAAATGTTTAAAAGATAATAGAGTGTCCGCGAAAATAATTAAAAAGAGAATATTGTGACATATCGGACAGGTGGCCGCTTTGAGTTTACAAAAGGCTTTTAATACATCTTACCGCAGTTGTCGGAATTGCTTGGGTTATGGGTTATGGCTGCCCGTTGAGTCCTAACAAGGACGAAACGGCCGTCGTGGTCTACCCGCCCCAGGGTATCCATTGTGCTTGGATCACTGTGTATTTCAAAATAAAAAAAAACAGTTACACACTTGTCCGTTATGCCACAATATTCGCTTTTCAATTAATATGAATATTCAATATCCTAACTTACGCAACCCTTGAAAAATTAGAAGTTATCAATGGCAAATTTTAATACTTATATAAGGATAAATACGTTTCTTACCTGTAGTGACAGTACTGATCTTCAGGACAATCAATTGTAGGCCTGTCTAATCCATAAATAGCCCCTACAACTCCTTCCAGACCAAATCTCAGATATGATACGAAACTACCCCAATACAGGAAAGGCGGTAAGTCTTTTAGAGATACCCCGAATCCGGCAAACATCATCATGGGAACGGTGAGGGCAGGTCCAACAAATGTACCATTCTAAAATAAATAAATACCAAAACTATAAAATATACCAAACATATTGTGGATTACTTAAAGAGTACCAACCCCATTGTTTACATTTTGTCCGGATCAGAAATCGATTTATCAGAAATCAATGACAAATTTCGGCTGATTGCCCTAGATCTACCGCCTGTGCTTAAAAACGAAGGTTATATTAATTATATTGGATGTATTTGTCATCAGTCTACAGTGTGACCAGTAAAGTCCGCATCATATGGGATTTTTTTTTTATTAATAACGAAATTTGACTTTGGCATCAAGTTCTGCTTCGATCGAGATTAAAATTAAGCAAAAAAATGGTAGTCACCTGATTCGCATTATCTGTAAAATTTTAATTTTTTCCAAAAAATAATTCAAAAGTGGGGTTATTTCTGAAAATATCGAAAAAAGTTATTAAAAAACTTTTTTTAAATGCAGTTTCTAGCCCACATGCAAAATTTCAGCTGCATAAGATAATTTTGATTTTTTACCTATATTTTGTAAATTGCCCCACTTTTGCAAAATAAGGCTCAACGCAACCTATATAAAACTTCTTAGTTTTAACAATGCTTTATTTCAGATACATTTTCTTTAAATTACATCCATATTAAATGTGTATTTTTCTACAAAATCAAAATTGGACTATTAAAATTTGGTCGCATGTGATGCAAAGTTTATTTGTTTTTGACCCTGTATAAGGTAACTTCATAAAATAAGTATTTTTGAAAATGTAGTTTGTGTCTGAAAGTAATACACCTTAATATTAAGACAAAAAAGAACACAGTGTCATCAGTAAAGTGTTCATTAAGTGGAAAATAAATTTTAGTGGTGGGTAAAAAATCAAAATTATCTTATGCAGCTAAAATTTTGTATATGGGCTAGAAACTGCATTTAAAAAAACTTTTTTTTATAACTTTTTTCGATATTTTCTGAAATAACCCCACTTTTGAATTATTTTTTGGAAAAAATTAAAATTTGACAGATAATGCGAATCACATGACTACTATTTTTTTGCTTAATTTTCATCTCGATCGAGGCAAAACTTGATGTCAAAGTCAAATTTAGAATAAAGTTATTAAAAAAAATATATATCCCATATGATGCGGACTTTACTGGTCACACTGTATTAAGTAAAAATATTACGTCTTTTTTTATTCTATTGGTATAAAATAATAATTGTTGCAGTTATTTTTATATATTGTTGTTTAAATTACTTCAATTTATCCCTGTAATAAATTTACTTCAGTCATTGGGAAACATTTAAATAAGGGATTAAAAATGAATGCCCAGTTTATACTATACGTTCACGTGTGTAAAATTAACAAATACTACTTACCACAACGTTAAAATAGGCGCCAACCACTAATCCAAAACTTTGAGTGACAAAGACTACAAGCAAACTTGTTACCAAGAACATTGTGAACCTTATATTGTCAAACGGTTGGCCAGTCATAAAATAGATTAACATTGTAAAAATTGTGCAACATACTACCTAAAATAAACATAAATGAAGCATAAATAAAATTAAAACAGGAATTAAAGGATGAGAAGGGTTTTAAAATTGAAAAATGTTCAGCCTCCCCTGGAACTTGAATTCCAAACTTCCATTAAACTTTTCTAACTTTCAGGAATCTAAATTGGCAACTCTTTCGTCCAGCAACTGGAAATGCTGAGTTCAAATTTCAGTGGAGGCAGCATCTTTTAGTTATATTAAAAATATACTTACTGAGAGCGGTAGGTCGACCAGTGTAACAGATAGGTAATACATTTTTAGCGAGTACCATCTGTTGAAGTGCTCTTTTATAAGAATGCTCAGTTCGGTGGGGACTAAAAAAGATATAAAATTTTGATACCGTATATTTCAATTACAAGCATGGAAACAAGTAGTATCACTGGTACCTATAGATGAAACAATAAGAAATCATCAACAATAGATTTATTTTTAAATTTTAAAACGCAACATTATTTTAACAAAAACAGACAGAAAAGTTAAACATTTTGTAAATTGTATCAAATATTACGTATCATTTTGTTTTTTAATTAAATGTAATTCTAAAGTTTTTTTAAACAGTTTTAATGATTTTTGAGATTTAATAGAATTTTCCAAATTATTATATTCTATCAAACCTTTATAAAAAATAGATTTATAAGCTAATGTTTTAGACACTCTATCCACATAAAAATTTTGATTAGTTCTTGTTTTATAATTATGATGGTCATAATTATTAAAAGAACAACATTTTTTTAAACAATCAGGCAATAAATTATTTTTAATTTTATGTAGGTATAAAGTTACATACTAAATAAAAAATTAAATTTCTGACATTCAACCAATCTAAATTTTTCAACATAAAATTAATTTTTGTATATTTGTCACAATTTAAAATAATCCGCATTGCCTTATTTTGTAAAATTTGTAATTTATCAAATATTTCCTCACTAGTACAATATAAAATGGAAGAACAATAAAGAAAATGTGGTAATATAATAGTATTAAGAAAATACAGTTTTTTTAGAAAACAAACTTAAATTAGAACTGATTCTTTTAAAATAACCTACTTTTCCAGCAATTTTCGATATGATTCTTTTTAATTTTAAATCAATGATTATCCCTAAATATTTAAAACTGTTTACTGATTCCAATTTTAGATACCAGATTATTGAATACTATCAAGAGAATTCCCAAAACGAAGAACAAAGCTTTGAAAGCTTGTTATGTGCGTAAATATGCAAAGAATAGTCAATAAAGTAACGATACAGTAAATATCAAACATATTAAGACGTAATATAACTTAAAATACAAAAGGGCATCATAAAAAATTAAATTGTTATCTTAATTAAAAAGTGCATCTCATAAACAAACAAATGGTTGGCACATTAAAACAATGCGTCTCATAATACAATACATTGTAATAGCATTACGGAAATGCTGTTCATAGAACAACAAATTGCAGTTATTATTTTAATAACTTTGCGTCATAAATGGTATATTTAATTATATTCAAATGTACACCATGACAAAGTAAGCAATACCATAACGATTATTATTGGTGCGGTAATAATATAAGTAGTAAAGATACCCGGAGAGGGTTCGGGTTGGTTCGGGTCATGCAGACAATTAAATTCGTTATGGTTAGAGCACAATTATTGTAACTTTCTTGACAGAAATACGGTCTTACTAGAAATGCAATTTTACAAACGCAAATCAGATTGGACTCCAAAATTGTACACACAATTTACAAAGTGCAAGTGAAAGAATCTTTCTTGTTGCTGATTTTTATGCTTACACAGGGTGATCCCCTACGACCATACCCCCATACCATATAATATATGACTTTAGTGTAAAAAGTTTAGTATGAAATATGACCAAAAAAAAAAATCTCCGGAAATTATCTTAAAGTTCATAATTCTACCGCTAGGGGGCGCAGTCACTATGCTATGTCAAAGTCCTTAATTTCTACCTATAACTACAATACAGGGATATAATAAATTGTTATATGTATATTTTATGTTTTAAGAAGTCTGTGCTAACTTTATTAATAATTTCTCACTTACATGTCAAGATTGTTAACATCATCGTCGAGAAAGTATGATGCATTAATATGGAAAATAGGAGATTATAGTTGTCTAGAACTTTAGATCCGTCCACGCCAGCATTGTAATACAGTGTTCCGAGCATAAGAGCTGTTAGAATATTTACTCCTAGTCTCATATATGTTAGTGTCTAAAAATGAAATAGAAATAATTATAGCTATAGTTTCCCAAAATACAAGGTAAAATCTGATTTAGAATTAAAAAGAATGAAAGAAGATGAAGATGAACTATTATTTAGTTTTCACATTTTCTGGTTACGATTAGCAAAGCACCGCACAGCTTGTTTTTATAAAATATATGACTTCATGTGAAGTAATAATAATGTGATTCTGCTTGAAATTCACGCATTTTATTTCTGGCGTGATAGGATGTGAACTCACGTGAGATGATAGTAATGTGTTTCCATCAAGACACATCTAGTGTCGTAGTGTAGTAAAACATACCCGCACCTCCAACAAACTTGTATAAATAAGATTTCATTGGTTTTCGGGTTTGTTCGAACCAATAATAGCCTATGGGCATTCAGCGGTGCCTAAACCTAGAACTTCTGTAATTGTGTCTTAACAGAGGGTTTCCTCATTTAATCATTTTACTTAGGTATTTATATAAGTTTGTTGGAGGAGAATGTACGCTTTAGAAGTGAGTATTAATATTAATTTAATTGATTGGAGAAAGTCATTTACTTACTTGATCCCGTTTGCATTTAATATAACCTCGTCGTAATAGGACCCTTAGTTGGTGTAACTTGGATGTAGCATGCATATCTTCGCCGTGGTCTTCAAAAAGTGCACTTTCTAAAAAATCTTATTTTTAAAATTTTATAAAAATATTTAATTGTAAATGTAATGAATGACCCTTATAAATAACCTAATTATATGTATATAAAGAAATCTTACATTTAATTAATTTGTGTTTCCATTTATTTCAATAATTTTTGTTTTTAAAATTATTTTAAACATAAACCCAAATCAAAAAGCAACAATGTAAATAAAATTAATTTTGCTATAATCAATATGTTTTGACATATTTCTATTATTGATAACATTTTTAAACAAAAATAATATACACTGATACAGAAAAGTTTCATCTATTTTCACCCAACTGAGCATGAATATTTGCATGATCGTTAACGTACTTACGTGTAAATTTTGTACTGAGGATTTTCGTCGAATCTTGAAAATATTCCAAGCTTTGTCCATTTTGACATGTTTTAACCATAGTATCAATTATGCTTTGTTCATATTCTCCACATGCCAATTCAATTACTGAAAAAAGGTATTTTGTAAATACTATATACTTTTCACACTCAAATTAGTGTGTAAAGTTTAACTTTTCAGTTATGAGTAATAAAAGCTATTTTTAGATTCTTTAACGGCTTTATTGATAATGATGAGTATTAACCTTTGTCCCATAATTTTTTAATCGCAAAATTAAATTCAGAAATATTTGTTTGTGTTCTTTTGAATCGCAAGTTTTACGCACAATTTATGTAATTAAATTCTTTATCTAAGCAATAAATGGACTGTTATTTGTGATATTTCCTTCTTCGCTTTCAATTACTCAATTTTTGTCAAAGCACGTGGTTTGTTGTAAATAATAATAATAGGACGTTACTATTTTAATTACTAATTAATTTAATTAAGTAAGGAAACATCGAGTTGGGAATAAATCACTCCTCTTTTAGGAGATTGAAACGTAATTTTTTATGGTAAATTTATGTAAAAATATATCTGGATAAAACTTAAATTTTGTCCATTAAAAACACATGAAAAATACAAAAAAAATAGTGTTTAGAATTAGTAGATCTTTAAAGAATATAAATATATTAATTACAATTATTGTAGCAATTCTAACTGAGTAATCGGTTGCATAAAGTTTATATAAAAAGTATTCTTATCAATTTCATTATCAATTAGTAGAAAATACTGCAAATACTATTTTTCCATTAAAATTTTTATTTTTAGAATTAAAACCAACTCGGCTTTTTCTGTCCAATGCGTGATAATGTCGTGAACATTTTTTATTATATTTCTGATAATATTTTTTTTTAGCGAACATTTTAATTTATCACGCTTTTTATTGGTGCCTGATACTGACGTAGCTAGGATTCTGTCTTAGAGGGGGGCAGAAAGGTACTAAATGCCCCCTCTATCCCCTCCCCCCTAGCTATACTGGTGGTGCCTTATAATAAACTGCGATTCCTATATTATTCGATGACTATACAGGGTTCCCCATTTAAAACGAAACAGGCTAAATATCTAGTTCCACGTTAATTAAAAAAAAAACGCTCGTACTCGTCGATTTTTATTTCGAGGGGGACATCTTTTGCGTATATTGTCAATCTTGTTACTTCAAGCCCCTAGGAGGGAGGGGGGGGGGGTAAGATCTAAATCTTAAATGGATACCCCTATTTTATATAATTTTTTTGGATTCTGCATAAAATTCTGAACATTTTTTAGTAAAGGAATTATTAGTGTGTCAACCTCCGGTTAAACCGGAAGTACTATATTTCTTACAACCGGTTTAACCGGAAGTTGACACTATTGGAAAGATAATAAAAATCGAAGATAGGGACATGTAAGCCGTTTGGCTCTAAGACGAACAAACCCGAACAAACCCCCCCCCCCCCCTCCCTCCTAGGGGCTTGAAGTCACAAGATTGACAATATACGCAAAAGATGTCCCCCTCAAAATAAAAATCGACGGGTCCGAGCGTTTTTTTTTTTTTTAAATTAACGTGGAACCAGATATTTAGCCTGTTTCGTTTTACATGGGGAACCCTGTATAGTCAATAAACACGTAACATTTTATATGATATCCTTACCATAGTCCGCAGGATTGTGAAACATAGGACACGGATACTTAACATCATCAAAAAATTGCAGCATTTTTCCTGTACCGCCCTGATATAAGCATCGTCCCTGCGACAGCACGTAGACTTGGTCGAACATTTCGAAGAGGGTAGCTGAGGGTTGGTGAATGGTACAAACTATCGTTCTACCTTGATTCGCTAGTACTTTTAGTAGTTCCAAACATTGTTTGCAAGAAGAACTATCTAGTCCACTAGAAAATAGAGAAAAGTAATATTATAATAACGTACAGGGTGTCCCACATAAGATTCTCTATCCCCTTATCTCGAAAGAAATTCGATTTTTGGAAAAAAAGTTAGATACAAAGTGTTTTTATTTTAAGGGAACTTTTATATTATATACCTTTCACGTATACAGGGTGCTCAGTTTTTCATGGTCAGGAATCAACTCTTAAAAATTAAATGGGACACCCTGTATATTATTTTGGATATGGATTCCTCATAAAAAATAAGGGTGACTTTTAATAAGATATTATATAGCTAACTCTCGCGGTTTAGGATTTAATAACCGTTTTATTTATTTTTTTGGTAAAAACGTATTTATTTAAGGTAGTAGGAAAAAATATAAGTATATCATATTTGGTGAAACTGCCATTTTTATATTAAAGACAATACCACAATATATAATTCTGCTTGTTTACTTTGGCTACAAATTATACAGGGTGATGTCAGAAATTTATCCGATCGGGATATATAAAATCATCTGCAAGTCGATAATTTGAAATGAAACACCCTGTATATCATTGCCGATTTCGATTGTTCACAAAAAATTAATGTAACTTTGTATAAAATTGCCTATACCCATCTCTAGCCGTCTAGAAAATATTCGCTCTTAAACATTTTTTATGCATTAAAAAATACCTTTCCTTTAAATTTAATGAGGAAATACGTTACAAATATTTTTTTAACGAGCTGACTGTAGTAGATTTTCAACAATATACTGTAGTTTATAATTTTAACTAACATTAAGTAATTATTTAAATGAAAACTATGCAGAAGTCATTGGGCGAAATGGAAATATTCGTTGGCCTCCGCGGAGTCCAAATTTGACTCCCCTGGACTATTTCCTGTGGAGAACATTAAAGGATAAAGTCTATAAAAATAAACCTCAAGATGTTAATGAGCTTAGGAATCGAATAAGGAAAGAAATTCAAAATGCCAATGAAATTGTTGCAGTAAGAGACGTCCTAAGAAAACTAGAAGTCATCTACACAACTTGTATTACCCAAAATGGAGGCCATATAGCACATTTACTTTAATTTTCCGTTTTGTATTGGGTATAGTTTATTGGTTCTTTCCTTATATGTATTTGTTTTGTTTGTTTTCACATATTAATTAATTTGTAATTAAATGTTCACTATTAACTTAACTTCTTGCACTTACTTAATAGTTCACACAAAACTTATCATATTGTTAAATATTAAAGCATTTCTTTATTTGTTAATATATCGTAAGTCGTTGAAATAAAAGATTAAATATTATTGTTATATCGAGCATAGCATAGGTATTTTTTTTTACCGATCATTGGGGAGGATTATTTTCTCAGAAAATACAGATATGTTAGTTAAAATTATAAACTAAAGTATATTGTTGAAAATCTACTACAGTCAGCTCGTTAAAAAACTATTTGTAACGTATTTCCTCATTAAATTTAAACGAAAGGTATTTTTTAATGCATAAAAAATGTTTAAGAGCGAATATTTTTTAGACGGCGAGAGATGGGTATAGGCAATTTCATACAAAGTTACCTTAATTTTTTGTGAACAATCGAAATCGGCAATGAAACATAGGGTGTTTCATTTCAAAATCACCCTGTATAATTTGTAGCCAAAGTAAACAAGCAGAATTATATATTGTGGTATTGTCTTTAATATTAAAATGGCAGTTTCATCAAATATGATATACTTATATTTTTTCCTACTACCTTAAATAAATACGTTTTTACCAAAAAAATAAATAAAACGGCTATTAAATCCTAAACCACGAGAGTTAGCTATATAATATCTAATTAAAAGTCACCCTTATTTTTTATGAGGAATCCATATCCAAAATAATATACAGGGTGTCCCATTTAATTTTTAAGAGTTGATTCCTGACAATGAAAAACTGAGCACCCTGTATACGTGAAAGGTATATAATATAAAAGTTCCCTTAAAACAATAACACTTTGTACTTAACTTTTTTTTCAAAAATCGAATATCTTTCGAGATAAGGGGATAGAGGATCTTATGTGGGACACCCTGTACCTATGTCTCAAAAGTTTTGGCACAACATTTACTCGAGTTAAAATAATCGATAATATCAATAACATAGTTGGCTTTGAAAAAAAATGTATTATAATGATATCATTGTTTCGATAAATTAAATAGAAAATAAGAGAAGAGGATACAGAGTCGAGATATCACTCAGGTAGATGAAGGAGGGTCGACCTTAAGCCCTAATTCCTGCGATTGTTCGATTTGTGTTGTGACTTAGAGACCATATTTTGTTTATTTACTTTCTCAGTAAATAATTGAAAATGTTCAAAACTGAAACCGTTGAAAACTTTATTATGTCTTCCTGTATGCGATAGGATAAAAATCAAAACTTGTATAAGTGAAAGAGTCCAATCAAATCAAAATTAAAACAAAAGTATTAGGTAATATTAAACTAGATTAAAATTCAATTAAAAAAACATCACTTTTATTCAAATAAAAATGCCATTGGTTTCTTAATACTCATCTTTGTCTTATACAAGTTGCAATGACCTTTAACTGATCCCACTATGACAACAAAAGTAAAAATGTGTAATTAAATAAATATGTATAAGTAAATTAAATATTAAAACAAAAGAAATAAGGACATTTTGTTTCATATCTCTTTATACTAGTTTAAATATCAATATTTTATGAGTCTTTGCCCTTTACAGTCTTCAGTCTTACATGTAATGAAACAACACCTGCATCGTGCCGTTTTCTGTGGAGTTGCTTTGGGTTTTATGGCTGCCCGTAGAGTACCTATCCTTTTTGGATCCCTGTGTATTCCAATACAAAAGACAGTTACATACTTGTCTGACATGCTACTACTTAGTACTTTGTTGCTATTAATTAAATTAATAAACAAACAGATGTTAACATCGTGGCGTCTTGTCATGATTTGACAAGAAAAACAAACCCCAATCCTTAAACATGTCTACGTAAAACCACAACTATCATATAACGTACCTGGGTAATAAAATGTCGTAAATATGAGTAGATAGATATAAAAATAAAATATACTTAAAATATCCAAAAACAGAACTTACGTCGTCGGTTCATCCAAAAACATGACCAACGGGTTGTTGACTAATTCCAGAGCTATCGAAAGTCTTTTTTTCTGTCCTCCTGAAAGCCCTTGAGCCATTGTGTTTTTCGTGAGATCAAGTCCAAGGGTCTTCAATATGGAATCAATCTAAAAAATGATTAAAATGAGAGACTATTTCAATCAAAGGATTTTAACGTTGGCCAAAAACACCTTGGTATGCATTGTAAGAATGTCGTCCTTCAAGCCGTCCTCATCAACATCCTGAGTGAATTTCTTGAGCTGAACTGAAGCACGACATGATTTAACTCAGTCCCGACGACTCTTTTTCTATTAAGAAATTTGAAGAAGCACCTCAAATAGCTTTTGTTCCATTGTAAGAGAAAATATGTACTTCCGTATGTAAATAATATACAAGGAAACTGTTTTATAATGTTTTTGTTGTCCTAGTTGGAATTACTTATCTCTCCGGGTCAATTCCCGAGAGATACGTTGCCACGCGTAGGAAGTTTTTGAAAACAAACATTTCTTACATCTTTTATGACCACAGGGAAATATATTTATCTTTCTTTTCGGATAAGCATTGTTGCCCTTCCGAAATTTCCTGAGACTCTATTAATTATGAGAAACTTTTACTCTATGTAGAAGAAAACAATGGAATAAGCACCAGGCTTCTTGGTATAACTGCAAGAAAGCATCACTCCACACTACTGTGCAACTTACATAAGTATACATATCATCTGTATAAATATCAAAAACGTCATCAGGAATTGAGGGAATCTTTGTTTTGAAGTTTGTTTTACCAACAAATGCACCTTCACATTAAAGAATGAACCAAATGTTCAAAATTATAGATATTGGAGCACAGAAAATGAACAGAGATTTATACAAACCCTCAATACCATCAAAAGGTAAATGTTTGAGCGGGCATATACAGTGTGACTAGTAAAGTCCGCATCATATGAACTTTTTTTTTATTAATTATCAAGTTCTGCTTCGATCGAGATAAAAATTAAGCAAAAAATAGTAGTCACATGATTCGCATTATCTGTCAAATTTTAATTTTTTCCAAAAAATAATTCAAACGTGGGGTTATTTCTAAAAGTACCCAAAAAAGTTATTGGAAAAAGTTTTTTTTAAATGCAGTTTCTAGCCCACATGCAAAATTTCAGCTGCATAAAATAATTTTGATTTTTTACAAAATTTTGTAAATTGCACCACTTTTGCAAAAGAATACTCAACGCAACCTAAATACATAAAACTTCTTAGTTTTGACAATGCTTTATTTCAGATACATTTTCTTCAAAGTAGAGCCATATTAAAGGTGTGTTTTTCTACAAAATCAAAATTGGGCTATTAAAATTTGGTCGCATGCATGTGATGCAAAATTTATTTGTTTATGACCGTGTACATACTAACAGAAAACTTCATAAAATAAGTATTTTTGAAAATTTAGTTTGTGTCTGAAAGAAAAAATAACACAGTGTCATCGGTAAATAAGTGTTCATTAAGTGGAAAATAAAATTTAGTGGTGGGTAAAAAATTTAAATTATCTTTTGCAGCTGAAATTTTGCAAGTGTGCTAGAAACTGCATTAAAAAAAAACTTTTTTTGATAACTTTTTTCGATATTTTCAGAAATAACCCCACTTTTGAATTTAAAATTTGACAAATAATGCGAATCACGTGACTAGACTAGTATTTTTTTGCTAAATTTTTTCATCTCGATCGAAGCAGAACTTGATGTCAAAGTCAAATTTCGAATGAAGCTATTAATAAAAAAATCCCATATGATGCGGACTTTACTGGTCGCACTGTATTTAGACATGAGATTTTTTAAATAAAATTTAGGAAAACAAAATTTTTGGGGATTACAAAATCAAATTTGATCTGCACTTGAAGAGGTTGCTCCTGGGTATGAAGATATTTGGTTTCAAATAAAGAGTTCTTCTGCGCACAATATATCCAAAACGTTTTCGATGGACTCACAATAGGATTAACTTACACCATATAGAGAGAAGTTTCCATTTAAAGTAGTTGTCTTAATATTTTTTAAATGCATTGTTTTTCCACTATTGTCTCCAAATAATGTTGAAATAACGAAAGTTCCAATTATTTCGTTTTAAGTAGGTACTTGCGTTTATTAAATAATTACAATCATTATTTTTTCTTGAATACTGTAATACATGTACATCAGGTTTCGAAACCTCCCCTCAATTACTACTACTACTACTACTGCTAATTTTTAGTAATAAGTAATAATAAATAAATTCTTAGTGTTATACAATTTGGATGTAAAATTGTTAGGGGAATCCATATTCGAGGGTAGTAAAACTTATATGGGCTTTCCAATGGCCAGTCTGGCGGTGCGGTATTTATTTGAATGACAAGATATTTGGTGCCCTGATTATTATTATCATGTTACTACTTACAAAATTATTTTGGATTCGTCCACAATTTTTATTTTGCGTAGCAAAATATTTCCGATTGACCAATATATTTGTTAAAAACACTTTTCTTTAATTATTATTATATTATCTCTAGGTCATTTCGTTATTAATAATTTTGGTAATTACTAACAATGAGCCTAATGAATAAAAATGTAGCAATTGCTTTTTCTTATAAAATCGAAGTCATTTTTTGAAAGCCAATGAATAAAAAAACTAAAGTAATTGCTTTTGCGTCCAGCAATTGCTTAAAAGTGCAGGAATTGCTTCTAGTCAATGCTATCGTTTGCTTAAATTAAGGAATCGCTTTTTCTAGTGTAGCAATGGCTTTCAACTTCTTAAGGTAGGTCGACCCCTGTATCATTTGCTTGGTAGCAGTCAACTTTAGTTCTCCGCGGCATACACGACACGTGCGTTGCTCTTAATTTGTGTCCTCAATTATGGCTGAATATATGAACGTCCGTTAAAGAAAAATCTACAGTGAACGTAAAAATTGCAGATATGATGATTTCAGAAAGTTATATCGATTTGACTAAGAAAATGTTCAGTGGTTGGCAAATTATTTTTTGACTGATACTGATAAAAGGCGAGGGGGTGCACAGTAGCCTTTAAATAAGATTAAAGTCTTTCTGCGGAAATTGTCGGATCCGGGCTTTTAAAATTCTATAGGTAAAGAACTCGGTGTTCACCAAACTACTGTCTGTAAGACATACACTTCTGTAATGGATGCAGTTTTGGAGAAGGCCAATATTTTTACTAAATTTCCTACAAGTGCTGAAGCTGTTGTGGAAGCTAAACGGTTGTGGTCAGAGAGATTTATTTATGTTCCTTCAATTTGTTAACGAGTATCAATTGCTTGTCTTTAATTTCTTCATCACTACTATCACTTTCCTCATGTTCACTGAAATTTGCCATATCATAAATATAAGTGTCCTATTTTCCACAAAAACGTAACAGATTTCTATTGTACTATATAATAAATAGACCAACGTTGTTGTATTTACGTCAACTCTTTTGCAAATTAGGCACCAAACTGAACATGAAATCTATAATCTAAACAAGTGGATAAGCCACGTCTGAACTTGTGTTGTGTTGTGTTGTGTTGTGAATAAGCATTTGCTACGGAGGTGTAAGAAAAACAGTAATTGCTTCAAAATTTTATTCATATCCAGATCTAGCAATTGCTTTTACTTATACCATTTGCTAGTCAAGCAGTTGCTTTTACTAAAAAGTAATTGCTTCAAGTAATTGCTTAATTTTTATTCATTAGGGTCAATGTCATGTCATGACTGGTATTCCGAGAAGATGAATTCAGTTATGTCAAAATAGAATAAGCGTCGTGAAATTATGCAGACCGTTGACACCTTAGAGAGAAGAACTATTGAAAGAAAGGTTATTAAAAAAAAGTCTATTTCATAGTGGCGCAAATATAAATATTATATAGAACTTGTATTATTATAGTTTAGGCCAGCGCCAGTTCGTTTTTGCTCAATTTTTCGTTTCTTCGTTTTATCCAAAAATCGGAAAAATATTCCGTTTTGGAGTACAATTACCTACAGTTTTAAGAAAAAGATTGAATTTATAAATTAATAAAAGCAGAAAAAAAATATGGGCAAATTTAATGAAATTTCATTTTTTGCTTTTATTATTTTACTAATCAATTTTTTTTTAACTTAAAACTTTAGGTAGCTGCTACCCAAAGACGGGTTCTTGGTGACTAGTAATTGCTCTTAAGGTAATCCTTAAATGTTGAATTGGGCATAATTTTTTAAGACACAAATATAATTAATGTTACCTAGTACAACATTTTTAATAAACCCTTTTCAATAATACTTAAATTTAAAGAAAAATAAATTAGTAATGAAATCATTAACAACGAGTGGCACTCATTGTGCGGTTCTCACTTCAAAATAGATATAAAATGTATTATTCTTAAAACTACGTAGTTACGTAGGGGTACCAAAGTCCAAAGTATAAATATTTGTCATTTTTATCTCATGAGTTAATCATAATTTCACATATAATTAGAAATGTAACCTGTAAATAAATAAGTTATCTTTTTCTTGTCACTTTCATATTAAATAAAAACAGTTTAAATATAGGCTTTTGTTCTCATATTATCTGGTATTTTCACTATTATAGACTCTATCTAGTCTGGTGCTTGAAGTATTTTAATGCATTTTCAATGATTATAAAAAAAACCCGAACCAGACAGTGTCAAAAGCTTTATATATAAAAAAAAAATTTAATAAATGGAGGGAGGTGCAAGCAAGTCCGTAGGTATTAGACCGTGAAAATCAGGGGCTGATTTTCTTGAAGTACGGTCGTATTTTTCATCATCACAAAGAGAGATATAAAACAAGATTTTAATAAAAAAGGGCAAGAACGTAGCCAGAAATTTCGTTCGGGGGGGGGGGGGCAAGGTGATTTTTACTCGAAATTAATTCAGCAAGTTCAAAAAGTAAAGTTTTTAATATTCATACTCTAATAATCAAACACGTTCTTTATCAAATAAATGACACATTGACATATTGCGAGTTCTTTTATAATGTATAATTTACATAAACAATAAATCCATAATACATGTATCATTTATAACGCATCAAATAACGAATTCAGTAGTTCAGACGTCGAGATTTCGAATTTTCCAGAATTCAGCCCCCTCTGGCTGCTGGCTACGTACTTGAAGAAGGGTATTAAATGAAAAAACCGCCAATATGAAATAATCAGCAAAAATGTTCTGAACTATCTGAACTACCTGTACTTTTTTTTAACAACAGAAGTACTTACAATATTGCATAGGAAGAAAAAATAATAACTACTTGTTATGTTTCACAAATTTAATCAGTTTCCTGAAACGTGTTTGGGCCCTTGCGGGCCATTGTCAAAGAAGTACAATAAGATACTCTATCTTCTTGTACTCTATCGTCTTGTACTCTATCGTCTTGTACTCCTTTGACAATGGCCCGCAAGGGCCGAAAAACGTTTCAGGAAACTGATTAAATTTGTGAAACATAACAAGTTGCTATTATTTTTTCTTCCTGTGCAATGGAACAACAGTTTCACTAAGCATGTAGCCCAACACAAATTAATTATGTACTTACAATAGTCTGTTTCTCTATTTGGCTAATACTAGAACGCAGCTTCAAATCAGCTGCTATGTGCATATTTTCACTAACTGTCAAAAGGGGCTGCAATCGGTCATCTTGAGTTATGTAACAGGAAAGTCTTCGGAAAGCCTGGAGATTTCTTGGGTGTCCGTTTATATATACTTTTCCCCCAACCTAAAAAGCACATATTTTAAGTTATGAGGTTATTAGTTAGTATAGTTTCAAACAGTGACATAACTAGCCTAAATGTGAGGCATAGTGTCAAATCAAAAGCTTTTAGTATAAGCGTTGTAGATGATTTTTTTAAAATTTAAGTTCTTTATGAAATTTTTTTCGGGAGTAGAGTCATTCTCAGGGGTGAGCAATCACGACTCATAAGGAGGCTATCCCTCTCCCCTAGTTACGACACTAGTTACAAAGGTCTCTCCTGTGCTGCCTGTTGATTGTTGGTTTTCAGGTTGGGCAAAATAGGCAAATAATCCATTTAAAATGTAAAACTAATGATCAGCTTGATATAAAAGCTACCAAAGTTTTTGGTTAGTTTTTTAGGCCACTATTTACTTACCCCTTGTATACTATATCCACTTAGAACGTTGAGCAATGTACTTTTTCCTGCGCCAGAGGGTCCCATAATGGCTATGAGTTGTCCGGCAGGAAATCTGCCATATACTTCGTGAAGTATCCGTTTTTTAGCTAGAAAAAAAAACCGTCATTGATTTCTGAATAAAAACACCTGACCATACAGTAATTTAAGAATTCAAAGTGGTTAATTAAATATGTTTATTCGGTATATGGAAAATACGCAAATAGTAAGGTTACGACATTTATAATTTTAAAAGTTCGCACTTTTTATATTCGAGGTAATTTTCATTAGAAAATATTTTGACTAGATACCGTGCGAGCAAAAATGATTAGCATCAAAGAGGACCTTGCATCTAAGGACGTAATGCTTAGCCGTAGAGCTTAATACCTGTTGGGTGTCAGTAGATAACTACCTGAATTAACAATCAATCAGTTATTCCGTCATCTTTGACAATTATTACAAGTGATTTGATTCATCGCTAATTTCTCCAATTTCTTGAACAATTCACACAATGGGCTTTACGGAACAGCACAAAACATTCATGGTTGAAGCGTATTTTCGAACCGGGGTTAGAGTAAATGGTGAGTGGCAATACAATACGGGTTTGTGCATGGATGATTTTCACGAACATTTTCCTAACGTTGCTTTTATTGCTGGGGATTTTTATCATTGCCTGAAAAGAAACTTGGCTGTGTTTAGGGAAACAGGTTCTATACAACACAAAAAAGGAGCAGGAAGACTATCTGTTAGAACAGAAGAACTTGTTGCAAACGTTCGTGAAATATTGTAAAATACGCCAACAATCGGAACAAATTGTATAAGACGCCTGTCCCAAGAAGTGGGAAGATGTTATGGAACATGCAGGACTATTCTTAAGAAGCAGCTAAATGTATTTCCTTATAAAGTGTAAGTATTCCAAGAAATACAAGCCGCAGATTTTGAAAGACGCATCAGGAATTACTGCAGGAATTTATGCTTAGAGCATGGCGGTGGCCAATTTCAGCAATAATTTATATAATTGTTTTTCTTTTCCTTTCTGTATATTCTTACTTTGTTAATTTTGTAAACAACAAAAATAAATTTGTATTTGTCTACTTATTTTATTACTCATTAGTTTGGCATATCATGTCATAATATGAATTTGACAAAATTTTAACCTAGATTTGGTTAGATATATCGTCCCCATATCATTGTGATCTAAACCAAACCCTACGTTTTTTAATCCAAGCCCTCTTTGATGCAAATAGTTTTTGCTCGCACGGTACTATGGCCTACCCTGCTAAAGAAAAATATTTCTTAGATGATGCGACGACAGCAGGATATTTGCTATTGTTTTTGTTGTCACTTGCCCCAAGCAATAAGAGTTCAATGGCACCATATTAATTGATAGAAAGGCGAAAAAATATGTTTTTCTACTTGTATAGTGAATAGTTTGCAAATGATTGATTGTCTTTAGTAACTTTATAATTTTTGTGTTAATGTTTTAAAATATATTTGTTGTGGTTGTATTTTTAATAGTCTATTTCATTGCCATTTTTATAAGAGAACACGTTCAAGAGATTGCCTTTAATATAAAAAAAATTGTTCCTAGATAACATAGGCGTGGTATTATACAATTTGATCCTCTTACCTTTTACTAGTGACCCAGAAACCTAATAATTTTAGGAGATTTGTATCAATTATTAACCTTGAAGATTTTTAAAATTATATTCTTAACCAGATAATTTCGTAAATTGGTTTACTTAATACTTAAGTTGAACATTTTGTATTATTAATGTAAATTAAAATTTAAAACTTTATAGCAGCTAAATAATATGGTACAAAAGACAGGAGCCTCACTAGAATTATGTCAAAAGTTTGGGAGAATACAAATATACAGTCAAAATGCGCATACAGTATAGGATAAAAAAGTTGGGACCATTCAAATGACAGTATAGGCTTCTATGTGGCGCCCTCTACAAAATGCGATAAAACGGTGGGAAAATTTGTTTAATTTATTGTTCTAGTAACTTATGTATTTTAAAACTGCAAATAAAATTTAACTTTAACACCCTGTAACCTCTCTAATAATCAATTTTCATAAAAAATTTATAGGAAGAGATAGCATTTATTTTTGGTCTAAAATTATCCCCAAAATTTTTTGCTTATCATTTCCGAACAATCGAACCCAAAGTGACCACCCTTCTCCCTGAATATTTGTCTAGAACCGCCCTTATCTGACATTGACAGCTGAATTATAAAGAGTACTTTTTCAACTTTGCATCGTAAAAAAATCCTGGCATAGGCAATTTAAAAAGCCGTTAATGTAATTTTTTAATTCTGTCAATAATTATTGTTATTGATACGATACATCGCTGAAAACACGTTAACCATGTTTGGCGATAAACATACCAAGCACCTTTACTTTTAGTACTTTGGCCTTCCTTGGACCGAAAAAAATTACTATAAAACACGTTAGTAGTTATGTTTTTTTTTGGTCGATTATAAAGTGCAATGTCTGCCGTGGTTTACAGAAAAACCAGTGATGCGACATTGACCAAAAAGAACATAATATTTAAAACGAAGTGGTACAAGGTTCATTATTGATGCTGACGACTACATCAGTACCCACTACATACAGCGTGTCCAAGAATGGACAGCTTTTTTTTTTATCTCTTGAAAAAAAAATCTACAGAAAAAAATTTTCCGCATAAAAGTTTAAACGGTTAAATGCTATTTTAGATTTGATGTACTGAACCTGCATAGTAAGGGAGCAAAATACATTTTCTTAAATTGCATTCGAGTTTTTAAATATAGTTGTTAAAAATTAAAAACTTCGAACAAGTTTTAAAAAAGTGGGGCAATATGATATAAAACTCAAATTTTGTATTTGGGTCAAGTCTAAAACATAACAAACGGTATTTTTGAAAAATATATTATTTACTTTGAACTGAGTTGTTTTTACTGCCTAATTTTTTATTATCAAAGTGCTTCTTTTATACGTCATTTTAGAGTAGGTACTTGAACTTATATAAATTATTAATTCTTCCACAAGGTACGAAAAAAGATGGGGTCCTTAGTGATTTCATGGAAATAAATTATGAGAAAAGAGGTTTTAAATATGGTGTTCAATACCTAAGCCCAATCTGGTCTCTGGCAAAAATGAAGCCTTAACTATTTATTTTAAAAAAATATCAATTTAAACAAATGCTTCATAAATATAATAATATCGCATTAATAAAAATGTCACCAGTTGCGTTTGGTTTTAATAAAAATTGCTACGAAAAAAATAAGATAAATAATAAGATACTTTAGCAAATTTTACCTGTGTTTATATTTTCCAACAGCATTTCTTATGATTTGATGTATTTTTAAAAATGAGGATATGTTAGGTACTCCTGCTGTAATTTTCAAGAAATGACATTTGCTACCTTACTATAAGCAGTAAGTAAAGTAAGCACATTAATTTCAAATAATATTTTATGGTTTCAAGGCCAGCACCAACTTTTATTTAGGAGAAAAATTTTTGAAATATTAATAATAAAATTGTTTCATCATTTTTAGGACACATGGTATATTTATATGGCTCATTCAACGATTAAAAACAATTTTTTTTATTTAAAATAATGGTCAAGGTAAAGGAATATTATTATTAATGCAGGTACAAATACGGGGGGATTCACTCATTTTTTTTTTATCAGAATAACGATTAAGGAAATTTACATTTTAAGAACTGGAAATATGAATTGTAAAATCTCAGAATACCTGTTTCTTCTTTACATTCTAGATTTTTTACGTCGAAAGTCTAAAGGTTACCAACAGCAACCAGCTAATTGACTATTTTTTTGCACCGCGTGCATTAATAACAAATCTGGAAAAAGGGTTTTTTTTCGGTAGCGTAGAGATACAGAAACACCTGCGGTAGCTACGCCCCTGTTTTTTCTACAGAGTGAGACCGATAAAAATTCTACGTAAAATAATTTTTCTATTTGACGTTCGTAATAAGTTCATTATGAACTTGAAATGAAGTTCACAATGAAGCTATTTCGATACGCGTTTTTTCTTTATTTGATGTTGGTAACATTGAAATTGAAAAATTGAAAAATTGACGTAAAATCACGCCTTTTGAAATTCAAAAAAAATTAGCAAAATCGCCCGAATTTCCGAACGCTCTGTATATGTACCGAATGTACAAGGATCACACAACGTATTCCGTCCAATTTCAAATCTCATATCGCTAAAATAACTTTAGAATCTCGTGGTGAAAATGGGTCAATAAATCAAAAAATGACAGTTCGCAAAATAATTTTTGTTGTCCAGAGGCTACTATGATAAAAAATAATATTACCAACATAAAATTTATACATAAAAATTTGAAGGATTTATTTTCTTTTTAAATATGTGTTTTTTATTGAAAAAAACTACAAATTAGAAAAAATAGTATAACGTACGTATATAAAGCAGTTTTAAGCACTTGTCCCGTTATAAAACTCGCCGCAAGCGGCTTGTTTTTTAACATGGACGCGTGCTATAAAATTATGCTTTATAAAACGTGTACGTTAATATACTATTATCGAATGGTAACAATTTCTTTTTTCGTTTGAGTTGAAGGAGCCCACTTGCTGGCTGCTTAGCCCTACTGATAAGCAAAGATATGGCGAGACGCGCCTGGGGATGGATTTGATGAAATTAAAGGAAAAATTCACTCTTCACTTCTAATTTAATAAAAGTTTTATGATAAAATAATTGCTGTTGGAAATTTTGTGGCGATTCATCGAAACAGAGAGCAAATTTTATTCTCATTCATTTATAATTAGCTAATTAAAATTAATAAATTATGCTATTTAACGTAACTTAACTCGGAGAATCTATAATGTTGCATCAACGCAATTAGAGAAAGTTATGATAAGCGATTGGCCTATCTAGATCATTATTTGAACAGATGATTTCATAAAAAATGCTCAATATTTTTTATGTTATTAAAAGATGCGAAAATATAATTCTTTAAAGATAATGGGTTATCAGATATCTATACAGACAATGAAATTTAATATCTTTTAATTAATTTTAATTCTAATGTATTAGATCTTTTCAATTTTATGCATGGATACTGAAAATTATATATAATTCAAAAATATATTTATTTATGGAATTAATGTATGTAACAGTAGCTATGTATCATACATCATTTAAGGTGGGAGTATCAACATGCTTGCCAACCTATAACCTATTTCGCGTATATTTGTTTAATTTTTTTAGCTTTTATACAAAATTTAAATAAAATCATTATATTCTTCATATTTTATAGGTAATAATTATACTACATATTAAATAAATATCAAGGAATTTCATTAAATATTTTAGGAGAATTGTATAGCGAAAAATATCGGGTAAGATTTTTTTAACATTATTATGGCATTCTTCTTTCACTATACAATTCTCCCAAAATTAGCAATGAAATAAATTGATATTTTTGTAATATGTCAGATATTACCTAAATAATGTACCGACGATATTGATTTTATTTAAATGTTAGTTAATTAAATAATAAACTAAAAAAAACAACGCGAAATAGGTTATAGGTTAGCAATAGATGAAATGACGTTGAGAATTCCACCTTAATGCAACTTTAGTTAATACTAGCTTTAAATATCGAATATATGTTGATATTCGGGCATTCATCATGAGGGACTCAAGTCCTCCATAGTCCCGGTATACGTCCTGTCATGGGCGCTTTCTCTGAAATGCCATTATAATTAGGCGGGTTCACCATCGCGACAAGAAATAATTTACAGAATTATTCTATTTAATAATACCCGGCATTTTCCGGACACCCTGTATACCGGATGGTAAAAAATTTAGCTTTAATACACTATCCCGAAATTAGTTTAGTAAATTTTTTTCGTCAGAAGTTTAACGTTTTTTTATTATAAAGCAATATAAAATTAATGCAGGCAGATTTAAAAAAAAGTATATTAACCCAAAATAATATTGCTGAGATTGTAATTTATTATTATCGTTGCTCTATTTACTAATTTAACTATTGATATTGCAACATGCACATCAGCAATAATTTTAGCTTTGTGATGAATTTATTCAACCAATCGTGAATTTGAACTTGACATGAGTGTGAATATTTAGTAACCCTCCAATCTCCAATATAATATTTTATAATACATTTAATTATTATAATTTATTTGTTATTAACACTGTTAAGCACTGTCAAAGTTTTACGATATTTGTTTCTTCGGTCATCTGTCTAACTATTTTTAAATTATGCATCAAAAAGTTCCTTATAGGTACCTACGATTTATGATAATTATTTTCATATAGCGCTGGTATTGGTACCCTGTATAAAAAAATAAATTAGTACTAACTTCTTCCCTTCAAGAGTGACCCCTCGGTAGCAGTGTATGTAATCTTATCAAATCGAATATCAACAGGAGTAACTGCCACGGGCATGTTGAGGGCAGTACCATTCATCTCAATCTCAACCCCATATAATGCTTTCTTTTGTCCTCCAAGCACATCCGCCTCCTCCTCATCGAAACAATTCACTAATTCACCTGCACCATTGTTTTTCTCACTTTTTGAATTATCACTTAAAGTAGTAAACACCGGTATTTGACCGTTCTTCTGTTGGTGTCCTACGGAGGCCTCAAGTAGTACCGCCTCCATTTCTTTGAGTAACGTAACAAACTTTTTATTTTCGCGGATGGTACACTAAACGTATTCACTCGATTTAAAAGAAAACAATGTCGTACCGAATGCCAGACAAAATATTTTCTTTGTTTGTTTCTTTTAAACAATGTGTATTATGCAAACGCGTACCATTGGTAGATACAAAGGTACAGATAAAGACAGATGCGCGATCGGGTACCGACTAAGCGTGGTTATCTTGAGTTGGTCATTTATATACAATGTTTGCTATTGGACCCTGATTTGTGGAGTTCAGGCTTCTGTGTTGGAAAGTTTTCGCATACGCGGTGGTACCGTACGATTCAGCTACTGATAAGAAATATTAGCAGTAATTTATTATTGCGTTATCATTGGAGATTGTCAGTATGTGGATTTGATATTTTTAGGATATCCAGTAATACTTATATTTATTCGTGTTTCTTTACATTGATGCACTGATCGTAACAAGACAGGTAATATACAGTGTCACCAGTAAAGTCCGCATCATATGGGATTTTTTTTTATTAATAGCTTTATTCGAAATTTGACTTTAGCATCAAGTTCTGCTTCGATCGAGATGGAAATTAAGCAAAAAAATAGTAGTCACGTGATTCGCATTATCTGTCAAATTTTAATTTTTTCCAAAAAATAATTCAAAAGTGGGGTTATTTCTGAAAATAGCGAAAAAAGTTATTAGAAAAAGTTTTTTTAAATGCAGTTTTTAGCCCACATGCAAAATTTTAGCTGGATAAGATAAATTTGATTTTTTACCTATATTTTGTAAATTGCACCACTTTTGCAAAATAAGACTCAGCGCAACCTACATAAAACTTCTTAGTTTTGACAATGTTTTATTTCAGATACATTTTCTTTAAAGTAGCACCATATTAAATGTGTGTTTTTCTACAAAATTAAAATTGGGCTATTAAAATTTGGTCGCATGTGATGTAAAGTTTATTTCTTTTTGACCCTGTATAAGGTAACTTCATAAAATAAGAATTTTTGAAAACGTAGTTTGTATCTGAAAGTAATACACCTTAATATTAAGACAAAAAAGAACAAAGTGTCATCAGTAAAGTGTTCATTATGTGGAAAATAAATTTTATTGGCTGGTAAAAAATCAAAATTATCTTATGCAGTAGAAATTTTGCATGTGGGCTAGAAACTATATTAAAAAAAACCTTTTTAAATAACTTTTTTTAATATTTTCAGAAATAACCCCACTTTTGAATTATTTTTTGAAAAAATTAAAATTTTACAGATAATGCGTATCACGTGACTACTATTTTTTTCTTAATTTTCATCTCGATCGAAGCAGAATTTGATGCCATAGTCAAATTTCGAATAAAGCTAATAATAAAAAAAAAATCCCATATGATGCGGACTTTACTGGTCACACTGTAAGCAAACATAACTTCTTGAGCTTTCAAGCTGTTTTATTTACGAATTAAATGTTCGTTTCCCATCTTCAGTAAGCTCGCCATTTAAAAAAGCAGTTTTTACGTCATAATGTAACCAACTCGATAGCTACTGTTAGTAAAAGTCTTAGTGTGGCTTGTTTTATAACTGTAGTCTGGAGCAAATACTTCGTCATAATCAACACCATATTTTTGTGTAAAACCTTTAGCAACTATTCTTGCTTTATGTTCACTAATTTCATTTTTATCATTTCGTTTAGTTTTACATTCAATAGCTTGCTTGTCATTTTGGAGACCTATGTCAGCGTTCAAGTATTTGTTATTTTCATCGAATTTATTTCATCTTTCATTGCTTTGCGCCCGTACTTAAATACTTACCACACGTGTATGCCAAACTTACCGGATTCATTATCGTTACGTTAAATGACGACCTTTAAAAACTCCCCCAATGTCGTTTATATTGACGAGATTACGAGATAATTAGGATTATTCTTTTCGATATCGTTAATAATTATTTATTGTTCCTTAAATTATATATTATCAAAATTTAATATACAGAGTGTTTTCAAATTTTTTTATGAATAAAATGTAAAGTGCCAATATTAGAGAGTGTCATAATGGAGAGTTTTCTTGGCACAGATAAATAATAACAATTAAAAAATATTTATTATGAAAATTGGTTATTTGATGATTGTATTAAAGCATTTTCACAACCGCTGCCGAAAATTTCTAATTGCATGAAAATAAAATATTTAAATGACATTTTAAAATAAAACTTGAAATTATTATAAATAAATATCTATTTAAATTTTACTCTACTTATGATAAAATCCCTATCAGTCATAAATGTAAAACAAAGCACAATAAATACATAGTAAATAAGTGAGACATTTTAACAATAATTTATTTGGGTTAAAATCCTATATAAGTAATATATTTTTCTAATAATTTTAAGTACATTTATAATATAAACCAATGGCAAGGACGTATGTATATAGATAACAATTGTTTATTTGAAGTTGGTAGGTATTTATAATTAGGTATCTAAAAATGTTGCAACTTTTACAAATTTTTAAAAGTTTTTGTTGGCCACAATTATTTGTTAGTGACTGCTCAATGCAAAATAATTCGTAGTATTAAAAATTATTAATTATTTAAATTCCTATATTTTTTTGCAGTATGCACAGGGCAGTTATCCTGCTGAAATATGAAATAATTTCCTTCAAAAACTATCGCGGCAGAAGGAAGAAAACATTTTCCAAAATCGGAAGATATTTATTACTGTTTAGTGTTCCACCAATATTCCAGCATACACCTGCACCGTAAACACTTATCCATGCCCATATATTAACGGAGAAACGTCCACTGGTTTGCTTTTTTTGAGTATACTTCTCATCATATCGGGAATTTGGTGGCCTATATACTAATCCTTCCATTATAATATGTAGACTGAAACGTTTTCTCATCGGAAAAGATAACATTTTGCCAAAAAGAATCATTTTCTGGTAAATATTGCATAGCAAACCCAATTCTTTGTTCCTTATAACTATTTTTTAAAAACGGTTTGGATGCAGCAGCTCGATTTCTTATTTCGGAACATTGTCTTACTCGGCGGCGTTACGCAGTTCTAGATGAAGCAGGGAATCCTGTTGTGTGCATAGCGGATGCCGCAGTTTCAAATGGATTTTACCTTAAATACTCCACCAAATTTCGGTCTTCTTCATTTGATGATTTTCTATTATTTAAACCAGACCCAACAGACCTTTCAAGTGTTTGATGATAGCGCCATTTTTTTTACAATTCCTTCCTTGAACAGTACTTCCAAGTAGTCTAAAATGATCAGCTATTTTTCAATAAGACCACCCTATTTCTACTAAACATATTATTTTTGCTTTTTCAATAATACTTAAATGAGGCATTTATAAATCAAATAAGATAATGACAATACTTTGACATATATCATGATAACAATTAACACGTTACAAAGGTAATCAAGTTAAAAAAGTTGCATTTATAGTGTCACAGTTTAGTGTACGAAATTATCTATCGTGAACTGTATGTATAATGTATAGATAAAAAGTAGGAAGAAACGATTTTCTTTTAATTTAGCCAAATCCATCCTCAAGACGAATTTCGCCTTATCATTGCTAATCATAAATTCGACGGAAGAAAGGAATCGTGAAGTTCAACTTAAATCAGTGCACAGCGAAATCGCTGTGTGTGTCGATCAAAAATTAAATTAATAAAAACACAGCAAAATTCATAAAAAATCACATTATTTATTATCAATATTTATATGGTCAATATACATACATTTGACAAATAAGTAAGTACATATTTGTCTTATAGATAGAATCGTTCAAAGTTTAAATAAATTACATGTTTATTCATTATTTATAATAAAAATGTATGTGGGAACCGAATAAAAACAAAAATTGTACTTCAAAAACGAATTTAAACTTTGAAGTTTCTCCAAGCAATAGTTTAAAACAATTTACTTTACAATATTTTCATATTTTTACTTCGTTTGTAAGAAAACTGAAGTACTAAAATGATTCAAGTGGTACCTATAATTAAAAGTAAATTATGGTTCATTAAAAATTCAAGAGATCAACGCTTGAATCTATACATATTATAAACATTTTCTAAAAAGAAAAATGTGACAATTGTTTCTATTATTAGTATTTAAAGGTTTTCCATTAACTAGGGTTACTCCTAAAATATATTTTAAATAAGGATATTATTAGCAAATGTCACATTTTTATTAAAACTAAAAAACTAGTAATAAATGACGTTTCCTTACAAGAATATTTTTCTTACTATAACGATATACATAATTTCTTTGGAGAAATACTGTTTCTCAGAATCAGTCTTTATTTGAACCAATATATATCACACAAATATTTGAAAATATGTCTTAAATGATAAAAAATTTAAATATACCATTTGAGACATATTTGTAACCACCCCGTCATCTTTATACTTAAACATAAGTTATAAAAACTAATAAGTCGCCAATTTATCTCATTGAATACTTTGTGAGGTTATTTTTAACATAGATTTTTTAGTTTTTATTTAAATTTTGATTTTGTTAACATATTGAATTTTTTTGGTTAAGTGACGAAATGTTAACGCTTTAAGTGGAATTTATTTAAACACGAATTTGTTTTTGCGCAAATATTTTTATATAGTAACTAAATTTTTAACACATAACAAGTACATTGTTTGGAATATCCTATTGTAGCTTAGATAATGTTTTTTTGCAATGTTAAGTAGGTACTTGTTTCAATTTTATGTCCGTTAAGTTCGACTACAATATCGTTCCAAATTAAGAAAAAACAACATATATTTTGATCACAGGCCTAATTTTTTACTTATACCACAAAATATATAGCTGCGTAGCTATATATTCTGTGCTCATACCTACTTAAAATTCGACTGGGAACACTGTCCGATATTATACAGAATCAAAGAAGTGTGCTTGTTAACTTTCTAAAACTACCGAAATAGTTTATAGTTTATTTTATATCATGGAAGGGAAGTTATTACCTCCTCGAGCAAATTCGATGGAACTCATAGTGAAAATAACAAAAATGAAAAACTTGTAACTGATACAGAAAACTACTTAGAAACAAGACCTTAAGAAAAATATACTTTGAAATCAGTACTTGCAGGAACTAAGCTTATTAGCTAATCTCTTTTAATTTTTTTGTAAAAGAAAACAAAAAAATACATTTTTTTGCTATTTTTACAAATATGAAGAGGTGTAACCCATAAGCTTTCATTAGTATAAAAAAATTACCATCACTTGAATATGCTCGCATAATTTTTTAAAGTTTTATCGTAAATAACATTTTTATTGGATTACACCGATAAATTTTTTTAAAATACTTTCTAAGCACCATTTTTTTAATGTCTAGGAAACTAGATTAGAAAAATTAGTTTTAAGGTGGAATTTTCAACATCATTCAATCTATTGCCAACTTATAACCTATTTCGCGTTGTTTTTTCAACTTTATTGTTTTATTACCTAACATTTGAAAAAAATCAGTATCGTCGGCACATTACTTAGGTAATATTTGATATATATATATTACAAAAATATTAATTTATTTCATTGCTAATTTTGGGTTAATTGTATAGTGAAAGAACAATGACATTATATTGTTAAAAAAAATCGTACCCGATGTTCTTCGCTATACAATTCTCCTAAAATAAGTAATGAAATTCCGTGATATTTATTAAATATGTCAATTATTACCTATAGAATATCAAGTCGATACTGATTTTATTTAAATTTTGTGTAAAAGCTAGAAAAAATAAATAAATCTACGAGAAATAGGTTATAGGTTGGCAAGCATGTTGATACTCCCACCTTAATCACTTATTTTCTTCAAATTAAAAAAAAAATTAAACCAGTATTAATGTCACAGATGACATTCACAATTATTTTATGATCTGTGAGAAATTAATTTTTGCGAATAGAACGGCGATTTTAAACTTATGAAATTGATATTTTTTCAAAACGTATTTAAGCCTAACTTAATATACATGCCAAATTAACTCTGATAGTTGGCAGAAATGTAAAATATCTGGAATATCAATACTAGTTTAATCGCCATTTTATTCGCAACCTATGAAGGTAATTAAACAAAAAAGAAGAAAATATATAAACTTTTTTTCTAAAAACAAGCTTTTTCACAATAATCACTAATAACAAATTGACCAGTCCCAGGGACTCTGACTGAATGTAGTATGTATAAACTGTTGTAATATTCTAGGAGGATTTTTATTATTGGGATGTAAGTATTTTTAATAAGTTCTGATTTAATATGTCTATGCCGAATATATTAAATTCGATTAGGTATATTATAGACCAGGGCTGATGCCTTTGAAAATGGTAAAAAGTGAAAAAAGATAATAGTAGGATAAAACCCATTGGAAAAGGAAGAGAATATAACAAAAATGAAAGGAAAAATAATTTACGGGCGATCCGAGGTCGGGAAGTGGAAAGGGGTAAGTTTTTAAGGATAGAAAACGATTTATCTCGATTTCCGGCAAAACTACAAGTCCTATGGAAAAATGTTAAATAGCAAAATTGTAGGTAATAAAAGACCTACAACTTTTGTATATACACTTTTTTCACATAACTTCAAAATTTATGTAAAAATTCAAATAACCAAGTTTTTTGGTTAAAAAAATTTTTTTAATCATTATGTACAATTTTGAGCTATTTATTAAAATTTATACTTTCATTACTCGAAAAACGTAAGATTCCATGTCACATTGATAAACAAAAAATTGCAAGTCGAAATATACTACTATATTTAACAACCAAATAAGTTAATAAAGTTAATATTTAATAATACATCCACAATATTTTGTATTTTTTGAGAACATTTACCATAGTAATGTATATTTTTTTTAGACCATCAGAAAGTAGATATTTTAACGAACAAAAAACCAACCGACTTTTTTAAAAAAGCAGATATTTTGACGTGAGAATTTTCGATTGAAAATTAGGGTGCTTTTTCGATATTAAGTCAAAATAAGGTGAAAAAATAAATATTTTAAATCAAAAAAATGACAGTGTGTTTGGGACATAAAAAGGTAAATTTTCACCAAATTTCGTGAAAATTTTTTTTTTGTAAAAGATAAAAATAAAAAACCAAAATCGTGGTTATTTGAATTTTTCACATAAATTTTAAGGTTATGTGAAAAAAGTGTAAATACAAAAGTTGTAGTCTTTTTATTGCCTACAACTTTGCTATTTAACATTTTTCCATAGGACTTGTAGTTTTGCCGGAAATCGAGATAAATCGCTTTCTACCCTTAAAAACTCACCCCCTTCCACTTCCCGACCTCGGATCGCCCGTAAATTATTTTTCCTTTCATTTTTGTTAATATTCTCTTCCTTTTCCAATGGGTTTCATCCTACTATTTTTTTTTTGTTTCAAAAATGATCGACCCTGGTCTAATAGTGAAAAAGCTCGTTGTGAGTGAATGAATAAATATACAGGGGTTATAAAATGACCATTTATGATGATGATAATCATACTATTATACACTCAGACGAACAAGCAAAGACAGACACAGTTATGTACTTACATTTGGCAGTGGGAATGGGTAGGTACTTCCTACAGTTACAATATAAAAATCTACACTACCTAGTACCTACGAAAGGGTTTGTATTCGCACGACCCTGCTAATATCCATTTCCTAGCCGACTTAAATTATCTGAACGAGGCAATCGCACAATTAGGGCAAGGTTCTTTGAAAGTAGAATCCCCTCCGTATGATTTTTCATGATTCTCCTCAAATTGGTTTACAAATACGGTTCAAACGTAATTGGAGGATCTTAATCAGAACAAGTACCTTTTTATTGTCTGGTTTGACTTACTCGTCTAAGATTGTACATATACCCTAGTTTCTATTCTATAGTACCTATACTGGGTATAAGTACTGTAGTTCGTAAAGCCTAATTACATAGTGTACATGTGTAGAATTTATGTTGCCGAGACTTATACATTTTTTATTTTTAAATTTAACAACTGAAACTTTAAATGTTTTAAAAAATGTATGCATTATCAGTGCCTATATTTTTTAGAATCGATTCAAGGAACTTGTACAAACATTTCAGTTGATTATGTTTCAAATAATTTCGACTTGCAACTCTATACTCATATACATTTACTAAAAATCTTTTAAAAACGTAATGTACTATTAGGTGAATACTAATTAGAAAACATTAATTTTATGACAGAGGTATAGAAAAATGGGAACAATTTAACTAGATCCCTGTATTCACCGTTTTACTAAGTTAATTATTATTTCTTAAGGCTATGTTTCTATAATCGGCTTAATGTACTTTAATGACTGGTTTTATAAAATTTAGGTTTGCGACTACTTTTTACGTGGTTATCAAAATAAAATTAAAAAAGTTACAGAAAAAGTTAAAAAGTTATGAAAAAATGAGGCATTAATGAGTACAAAACAATTATTTTTACGCATTCCTTTATTTCTTTAAATCTCATACTTACGACCGCATGTAAAATAAACTAAACCAAATTTTTACCCTCCGCTGTCACCAAATTTCTCCAAAAGCACACATATATACCATTTATGGACTTTAATTTAAAAATTTTGAAAGACCTAACGTCTTGTATTCCAATGACCCTTTCGTTTTCAAAATATACCATAATTTGTGTCAGTAAAAATAGACCAACTTTAAAAATTATTTTCTTCCAAACAAAAGCCTAAATCAAAAATCTATTAAAAGGCAAACAAAGTTTGGACCTTTAGCTATCTAGTGATATCAAATTTATACCTGTATAAATAAATTCCACCGGTGATATTTAGTGACAGCCGAACGCCTGCAATGAAATATTTATCTTGGCGATGGTTAATAGTATAGAAGTCAAATGTACAATTACTTTATTATTTCTAAATAAACAAATTCGATAAGTTCAGAGGGTTTCGAGTTAATGGTATAATTGCATATCGTCAGCAAAAGCGATGGTAGATTCTTAATGATATGAGATTTTCATAGTTTTATTCAAAAAATCGGCGCAAACCATCAACAGAATCTTGACTCTATTTTTAGCCAAAATTATTAAATAATATTATTAAAACAAAAAATAACATAAAATGTTAATAATAATAATATATTATATGGGCTCATCAATACAAAGAAAATACAAAGATAATAAAGAACCCACTCTCAAAATCTAAAATTAAAAAGGCAAAAGGTTCTGAATGCTGAAAAATAATATAACTTGTCGTAGGGGAAAAAAAACTCAAATTATATATTTTCCGTTTTCAAAATTAATTGTTGTATGTACTTGATTTTCATTATTGATACAATTGATGAAAATAAAAATATTATGGTGCGTAAATCAAGGTTTTAGGAACGCAAAAAGAAGCTCTTGCCTGAAGCTTTAAAAAAGGATTAAAACAACACAGAGGTAGCTAATAAGAATCACGAAAATTACATAATACAAAGAAATTATGATAAAGAAATCGGCACCAATGTTCTTAAAAAAACTAACAATATAAAACTTATTCTGTTCGTGGTGACCTCATTATTTTCCAAAAATCTTAAACTTAAGTACACAAAATTCAGTAACCTAACAAAAAAATTATGGTCAAAAAAGTCGATACGTAATAGATGGAGAAAAATCGATTTTTTGTCGCCAAATTGTAATGTTTAGAGGGCCTAGAATATCCATTTTTTTTTAAATTTGAGAATAAAAAGTGGTGGTTATATTAAGTTTTGCTTCCTTGGCACTATGTGTAACATTTAATACTAGCATTTTGTAATAATTATTGATACTAACAGTAAACAATATACATCCCGTGCAAAAAAAACGGGCATCATAAAATTTGGATTAAGTTTAAGGTTTATAACTTTTTATTTTTACTCCGATTTAAGTGATTTTTCAGAGAGCTCCAGATACATTTATTAGTTTTAACATGCCTATACAAATTTTAAGAGAAATTGGTTTTTGGACATATTATACAAGGATAATTGAAAAGTTTTTTTTTGCCGAGTGTCAAAACTCCCTGTGGAATAATTGGGCCCTGTTAAGCAAAAAGCAACCAACCCTCAATATGTAAAATTTGAGTAAATTGGCATTTAATCATTTTCCTAATTATTTAATTTTCCATAAATTTTTTCAAAACCATAACTTAACTATCCAGTAGTTGAGTTTTAATGTAGTTTTATTATCGTAAGATCAAAAAAATCATATACATTTTTACCCAAAAAAATGAGATATATTGAGGATTGGTTTTTTTTCACTGTTCAACAAATTACAAAAAAAATACGCTTTTTAAAAAAAATGTTTTAACTTAAATTATATTATTTACAAAATCATCATTAGGAAACCTAGATAAATAGTGGAACACATCGATTCTGTTATTGATGCATTTCACAAATTTTTATCTCCTTCAATATCAAAATCAAGCAATTCTATGTCAAAACCGTCTACATCCTCGATTCAGCACAATAATACCAACCCACTTGGTTGGTAATCTATTAACAAATATTGATCACACAACAATCCAAGTGGTATGGTTGTTTTATGCGAAATCTGAGAAGTCCTGTTAACGAACAGGAGAGAAGTGGGGAAGCATTTTTCAAGGTTAAAATTTATGGGATGGCTTGGTAGCTTTCTGCAGAATGTAGTATGGACATTTCTAGACCAGAATATGATATTATCTCGTTTTTTAAAAATGTGTGGGTTGGTTGCTTTTTGCTTAACAGGGCCCAATTAGGAAGCAAAATTACTTCAAAATATCAGTTTTCATTAAGCCGCAAATATTGTTTGCATGTTGGTTTTTGGTTCATGTCAATACGTGCATTTGTTCTCACCTAAATGCAAAATGATCTTGATGATGTCAATAATTAAAAATGTTCCATATTTTTCTTATTGCCATTGCATTTAAAATAAAATAAACTATTAAAATGCAAGAAAACTAATGTTGTTGTAATAATAAAGATTTAATAAACAACTAAATTTACAAAAAAAGGTGCGTATACCTAAGATTTAAAAAATAACATTTTCGCAAAACAATCTTAACAGGTACCAACAACAACTTTTTCACTTAAACACATCTCTATAATTTCTATTGCCTCCTCTAGCCCTTACTACTGCCTGTACACGTCAGTTCATGAAATCAATTAGCTCGCGAATATCATCCTGGGTTATATTCCTCCATTCTTGACTCTTATGACGCGGTAGTAATTTGGGTCCAGTTGCTGGCCTGCGTGAGTTTAAATTACCCTCGTGTAATCTTCGACGAACTAATTCGAAACCGTCGAAGTTGGTTTTTTGCCTTTACTGACATCAAACGACGATTCCGAAGAGTTTTAAGTACAAGAAATCGGTCATCGATAGCTTTAGTTTTGCGTTTCCTAAATAATTGACATCGTCAAGTTCGTTTTGCATTTGGGTGAAAACAAATGCACGTATTGACATGAACAAAAAACCAGAATGCAAAGAATATTTGCCGCTTAATGAAAACTGATATATTGAAGTACTTTTGCTTCTTAATTACTCCACAGGGTGTTTTGACACTAGGCAGAAAAAACAACTTTTCGATTATCCTTGTATAATATGTGAAAAAAACAATTTTTCTTAAAATTTGTACCTATAGGCATGTTGAAACTAGTAAATGTTTCTATAGCTCCCTAAAAAATCACTTAAATGGGAGTAAAAATAAAAAAGTTGTAACGCCCTAAACTTAATCCAAAATTTTATGATATCCGTTTTTTTTTGCACGGGAGTGTAGTTAAGAAAAGACATAACTCTCAGGCTGTGGCAAATATAGCTGGGGGTGAACGACGTAGTTAATTCAAGTGAAATTGACAACACCAGTTTGATTATTAATAAATTGTGAGTTTGACAAGCCAGCCCCGGGCGTCGCTCATCCCTACATGCTCCCGATCCCGAAATCCGTTTCCAAATAACCATAAATGAATCATTGAGCCTAATGAATTAATTAAGCAATTACTTGAAGCAATTACTTTTTAGTAAAAGCAATTGCCTGACTAGCAAATGCTATAAGTAAAAGCAATGGCTAGATCTGGATATGAATAACTTTTTGATGCAATTGCTGTTTTTCTTACACCTCGGTAGCAAATGCTTATTCAACACAAGTTCAGACGTGGCTTATCCACTTGTTCAGATTATAGATTTCATGTTCAGTTTGGTGCCTAATTTGCAAAAGATTTGACGTAAATACAACAACGTTGGTCTATTTATTTAGTACAATAGTAATCTGTTACGTTTTTGTGGAAAATAGAAAACTTATATTTGTGATATGGCATATTTCAGTAAAAATGAGGAAATGAGGATAGTAGTAATGAAGAAACTAAAGACAAGCAATTGATATTCGTTCACAAATTGAAGGAACATAAATAAATCTCTCTGACCACAACCTTTAGTTTCCATAACAGCTTCAGCACTTGCAGGAAATTTAATAAAAATATTGGCCTTCTCCAAAACTGTATCCATTACAGAAATGTATGTCTTACAGACAGTAGTTTGGTGAACATAGAGTTCTTCACCTACAGAATTTTGAAAGCCCGGCGGATCCGACAATTTCCGCAGAAAGACTTTTTAAATCTTATTTAAAGGCGACAATGCACCTTTTACCAGTGTCAGTCAAAAAATAATTTGCCAACCACTTAACATTTTCGCAGTTAAATCGATATAACTTTCTGAAATCATCATATCTGCAATTTTTACGTACACTGTAGATCTTTCTTTTACGGACGTTCATATATTCAGCCATAATTGAAGACACAAATTAAGAGCAACGCACGTGTATGCCGCGGAGAAATAAAGTGGACTGCTACCAAGCAAATGATGCAGGGGTCGACCTACCTTAAAAAGTTAGGTAAGTATCAGTACTGATAGTTCGGATGTTTACATATATCCAATGTATTTTCAAGAAAATGTGTTGTCATATTCCGCATTATGAATATGAAGGCTTAAAGACCTTTTTATTGACCCTTGAGAAAGTTTCTATATAAAACGAAACGTTGGGATAAATACAATTGTTTCATTTTATTGCCTGCCCTTATTCCCGCTATATAATTATTCGAACTACCCTAAAAAGTTGAAAGCAATCGCTACACTGAAAAAAGCAATTCTTTAATTTATTCATCACGTTTTAAGCAAACAATAGCGATCGCTTCTATTTTTTAAGAAAAATAATTGACTAGAAGCTATTTCTGCACTTTTAAGCAATTGCTGGACGCAAAAGCGTAACTTTAGCTTTTATTCATTGGCTTTCGAGAAATTACTTCGATTTTATAAGAAAAAGCAATTGCTACATTTTTATTCATTAGGCTCATTAAACCTTAAATCATGACGACGACAATAATTACCAAGCCTGTTTATCCAATATGACGACCTTTTTTGTCCATCTTTCGCGTCAACCTTATCAAAATCGACTACCATTCTCAGTCGATAGCGGCATCGGTCAAATCGACCTGATCGATACCGTATCGACTGACGTATTTTAGTCGATATCTGTGTGTCATGTATTCGTGGTGTCAGTGTCTGACTTCTCTGATTCGGCAGTTCTAGTTCTGCAATACCTGAAGCAATATTCAATGGACCAAGCCAGGACGCACATCATTATCAGGAATGTTTGAGAGTGGAGACAGGTGGGGTAGCTTTTGGTGGCGTCGCGGATTTTACCTGAAAAAAACAATTAACGTCTATCATAATCAGATTCTCATAGGGCGTTTTGCCGAGTCTGAATCATAGACATTTACCTTTAGATACGTACAGCTTATATCTCCTGAATACACTCCAGAACCGGCTGGGCCGCCATTTTTGTTGTTGTGTTTTAAGGTTTCTCTGTGGATTCCTTGTAGGTAGTTTTCTTTGCTATTGTGGATTGTGGGTGTTTAATATTTCCGGATTTCTAGTTTTTGTGTTGTTTAGTGAATTGTGGTTGTGCTTTTAGTGACTCAGATTGTAATATAAACAATGACTAGTAACAGCCGTTTTATGATTTTATTATACCCAAATAGGGGTAAAATACCTGGTATGTATTTCGTATTTTCAGTAAGTATGGAGTAGTGATGTACCTTGATATATAACTTTATTATGACCAATACTAGGTCTAGGCTACACAATCAAGGTATGAAATTAAAGATAAACCCACACTAAGACAGATTATCCCGATGCATGTTTTGGTATATTTTATTTGCAGCCCTGCAATCTTCAAAAAGTTTAAAATACACTTTTCTCTATACTTATGTTATATAAAAGAAAAAATGTACCTCAATCAATACATAGGTAGTTTATATAACTCCACGGGTCAAGTTCTCGGGCAAAAAATTTTTCAAATTATTGAACAACAAATTGTGCTTAAAAGTGTTTTACACGTACCCAAGTTGTTGCCAAATTGTAAAAATCAATAAAGTTATATACCAACTTATATTTGACTTAAAGGGTATAGGTACCTACCTACGCGATAACATCGAAGATTGGTTATTTTGCTGATTTTGTTTATTTTTTATATTCGATTTTATAAGTTTTATAATTTAATTGACTTGTTCTCTTCACTTTCGAACTAAAAACACGATGACGAATCATTTTTTAAACAAATTTTAGAAACACAACCTTACAAAACAATTTTCTATTCTCAAAATCTGATAGGTTTGCAACTACTAAAAATACCAGAAATCACTAACTTAATTCCCAACTTGATCAAACAAATTGAGAAGAAATTCCAATTTTTTGGCAAGAATTTAAATTTTAAAGCCCGGACCTGTCTATTCTCACATTCGTCAAACGATAATGTTGCAGTGCGCATGTCTAATCGTGTAAAGCTTTGTTTACATGCGTGAAGCCTTAAATTTGCCACTTTCGTGATTACTGTTTGCTTATCTAAAGGTAAATATCTATGGGCTGAATATCTGTTTTTGTCTGCTCTTAAATATCTTAGAGGGCCATCAGTAAACTTACCTAATGCAGGACCCAATGTTACTACAAATAGTCCCTTTCCAACATTATGTAGTCCGAAGGCTGCTGGTAATTTTTCTAAAGTTGCATACTCAGAGATAGTAATGGCAAAGTTAATTAGTGCAGCGCCTCTTATAAAACCAGCGATAACGAGCCAAAACAAAATCCAAAAATATTCTTGCTGCTGCGCTAGGACTGAAATAGATAGAAATAAAAATTAGAACCTTCGAGTCAGCCTCTCAGTTGTCTCTTTGTCGATAACGTAAATATTTAAATTAAAAATAAAACAATTAGTATATATATAAAGAAATGTTTTAACATATGCTAAGCAAAACAATTAATGTGAGAATGTCCTTTTCTCGATGCCTGAGAGAATAAATTAAAATGTTTATAAAGGAAATAAAAACTTGCCTTAAAAATAGTTTTTAAAGCTTACTTTTCGTGTGAAGCGTGACTGTTACCTATTTCATGGTGGCTCCAAAAAGGCTGCCAACAAAAATCATATTAAACATTAGAACATATTTACAAAAAAAAATATCAAAATTGGTATTCAAAATAAAACTGAAACTAAACATAAAATAACTGAAAAATGGTATTTTATGTATTTTTTTACTGTTTTGGGTTCTTCTTGAGGTATATATAGGTATACTTGTTTGGAGTAGGAAACGAAGACTCTTTAAAATTATGACAAGAGATATTAGATTAAAAAATTCATTTTTGCTAAAAAAAGCTTCTTAGGATCTATTAGTAAAGGGTAATAGGTAAGTATAATGATTACAAATTTTTGGAATTATATTTTGCTTTCGAAGAAAAAAAGAAGTAAATATATTATTGGTTATTCAATCTGCAATGTCAAATATAAGTGGATATGGGAGGTAAAATATAAATAAAAAAAATATTTCGACTGTCGGCAAAGTATACAACAATTTAAATATTAAAAAAATGGACACTATAATTTATTATTTTTTCAGAAATGTATACAGGGTGGTTGGAAATGATGAGCAACAAATTTAGGACACAATTCTAGACCGAAAATAAATGCTATCTATTCCTATAACATTTTTTCGAAAATTGATTATTATCGGAATTGCATGGTGTTAAATTTAAATTTTATTTGCAGTTTTAAAATATATAAGTTACTAGAACAATAAATTAAACATTCAAATCAAAGGTTCAAACCTCTTCAATGCATAAATTAATTCTTCTTAAAAAATTCCGACCACCTTCATGGAATATTCCTTCTTTTGCTATGCTATGTTTAAGGTTGAAAATAAATTAAAATGATTTCGTATTCATCACATGCAAGCAATGTTATTTTAGCGTTTTTCTCGAAAACGGTTAGATTTATCGAAACAAAAGTAGTATACCTTTTTTATGTCAAAAGGGTTGGAGAATAAAAATATTCAGTCAAAATGCGCATACAGTATAGGACAAAAAAGTTGGGACCATTCAAATTAAAGTATAGGCTCTTATGTCGCGCCCTCTACAAAATGCGAAAAAACGGTGGCCAAATTTGTATTCCTCATCCCGAAAAAGGCCCATATACGAGATTCCGTCAAAATATTATGAGCGTAGCAGAAGATATTGCAAAAAAAACTACAAATAAAATTTTACTTTAACACCCCGTAACTACGTTAATAATCAATTTTTGAAAAAATGTTATAGGAAGAGATAGCATTTATTTTCGGTCTAGAATTATCCTCCAAATTTTTTGCTCATCATTTCCGGACACCCTGTATATCGCTAGCTGCAGTAAAGGAATGGAAATTCTACTCTTGATGGAGTGATAAAAGGCATTCGTTTTGTTATGGTTTTTTTTCATGGTCCAGTTTCTTAACTTATTTATTTTACGAAAATCACCAAAAAGTACACACCTGAGCGACACAGTCCCAACCAAAAAATGGCGCTCATAAACAACGTCCTCTTGGAAACGTCCAGCCTGTCACAAATAGGCGGCAATATCAACCTAGCTAAGACATCCGTAAACGCCTGGACAGAGAGGAACAGAGCTACATCCTGCTTCGTATACCCAATGGATTGAAAAAAGAAGGGCATAACCATCTTAAAATTCTGCTCTGCAACATAAAAAACTGAAAGACCAAAAACTAAATTTAAGTAAATAGGATCTTTGAGTAAGTCGAAATCCATAAACTCGACGACTTTTTGCCAGAAGGTCCTCTGTTGCTCTTTGACTTTCAAATGTTCTTGTTGAAGTTCCTTCAGGACTTTGTTTCCGGGAGAAAATTGAACGCCCGGATAGCTCATGTTACGTCGGAGGCGTGATGGATCTGGCGTTGTACTTGCTGGATAATCTGGATTCTGGAAATATAGAAATAACTTTAAAATATAGCTCATACTATTGTTTTGGTGTTTCGGGTAGATAATGACTGGGATATTTGCGAGACGGGCGAGGCAGCTTTCATGTAGAAGAAAAAAATGAGGAATCTCCATCTTCTACTATCGTCGTTTGCAGCATCTTATTCCTATTGTATTGATCACGGTTTAATGATGGCATAAGTAAGACGATAGATGAGAACATGGAATACTTACATCAATATGCAACTGTATACTTGAGCCGGTAAAATCCAGCCTGGAATAACTGCTGACAATCGATTCCTTCGAAGTTCGTCTTTTCCCAGTTCTATCGCCCATAAAACTCAAAGTAGAAAAATTTCTTGGGAAAGTGCTTTTTCTTCTCAAGCCGTCAGGTTTTAATTCCTCAAAGGTTTTGACTGCTAGGTTGTTGGTAATAAGGTTATTTGCTTCTTCTGCTGCCCCTTCATCTTCGTCTTCACCGTCCTCTTTAATTGTTTCCATTTCCTGAAGATGAAATTAATAAAAATAGGAAATTTTCTAATTGAGAAATGGTCAAAATTACCAGAAATGCAAAGTTCTAAATAAAGGAATAATGTTGTTTTTAAGGAGCGATCAATTAAAACTCAGTATATTTTTATTTAAAGAACATCAAGAGCATACAGGGTATTCCCTACTCGATGGTACATTAGAAGTATCTGGAGAACGAAAAGAAAAATAATTTTGAAATTTTCACTACGGCCATAGGAGACTGCGCTCTAGCTTTTAAAAATAATTTCGCGGTTGCAGTGTTGCCAGATCTATTGATTACTGACATCAACTTTGGAATTTTAAATGAGACACCCTGTATATTTTTACATTTTTAAATTCCACATAAAATTATAATAATTTTTTATTAAATGCATTATTAGTCTATACTTCATAGTTTCCGAGATATTGACTCTCGAAAAGTGACTTTTTGAACTTTGACAGCTTCTAACTTTCTAACAGTACGTCCTAGAGCAAAACGGCTTACATGTCCCTATCTTCAATTTTTATTATCTTCCCAAAAAAATCAACTTCCGGTTAAACCGGATGTTACTCGAAAGCAGGAAATATAGTTGTTCCGGTATACCCTGTATATACTGGCATCGCTAAGGAGCACTGGGAATTAACTCTTTATAAATTAATAAATTATTATTAAAAATTATAGACCCTGTAGAGTATTACATTTTAGTGCTTTTTAAGTAATTTTTTTAACACAGAGATATTATTTATATCAGTATTTATATGTTTTAAAAAAATTAATATTTTAGGTGATTGCTCCGTACCAAAATCATGCACTACTACTAACTACTAGGAAAAGTAGGCAGCAAATCATGGGCCAATGGATCATGTACGAAAGCTTTAAATGTGAACCCCTTAATCGAAGTTCTTAGACTGGGATCTTAACTAAAATACATGCCTAAACTCTAGTAAAAAATAATGGTGGAATTAATAATAAATGATTGCAAGGTTTACATAATTAAACAAAAGTTAACCAAAAATAACCTTGTGGCTTACAAAAAGATTAAGAATTATTATTTTTTACGTTAAGATATGGAGTGTATCTATATTTATGTATTTGGTCAACTTCTGTTTGAATTGGAATTCCTTTATTTGCATGCACCTTCTTGCAAAAACTTACATTTCGTAAAAAGTTTTTAATGATATTAAAAATTTAATAAAATACATTTTAGATGTATCAAATTATTTTTTTTTTATTGATACCCTATTTCGCTTATTTAAAGTACGCCTCAGCGTGTTTAAATCCCACTTTCAAAAACGCGCGTGTTTTAAAGTTACCATGGCAACATCAACAACCCGTGAAACGTGAAGTCTAAATATGTCAACTTTTTAATTATTGATTTGACAGAATTACCTTTTAACGTCAAATAAAATATTTTTTTAAGCAATACACAACCAATGTCAAAGGTGACAACAATGAATCTTATGTGACAGATTGGAAGTTATTTTTTGTTCTCCTCATATAAACCCTTTATTTTTCTGTGCTCCTCATTTTCATGACAACGACAGGTATATCACATCACGAAATCGACCATTTCACTTACTTACTAAGTTATTATTTCCATTCTTTGTAATATAAATACCAATAAGTGTACCAATAAAAAAAAATAATGTAAAGTATTCGTGGATAACTGGTCTTTAAAACACTTGCTCTATTTCAAGCACTCCGGCTACGCCGTCGTGCTTGCAAAATCGCGCGTGTTTTAAAGACCTTAATATCCACTTATACTTTAATATACTATACTTATTGAATCAAGAAGTTATACACCTTTGAAATATGTTAACAGAATAAGGTACAAAAAAGTAATTGAGCTTTACTCAATATCCCCAAAACTTTTTACGAAAGTACGCTTACAAATTGTTCTGGTTGACATTTTACCTCACTAGACGCAAAGAAGAAATGTATTCTCTGCAGCAGCGAGACAAAAATATATTTTATTATTTGTTTAGCAGATTCAGTGGGTAAAAAAGTATTTGCACATTTTGAATTGTACAGTGTTATCAATTTAGTTTGTCCCACTTTTAAGAGCCTGTAACTTTTTTGTATTTTGAGTTAGCGAGCTCATTCAAAAAACAAGATGTACCATTTTTAGCCAAGTTTTTATGAGTGTAGGTGTCACATGTCAAATTTAAAAGCAAAAATTTTTTTTTTTTAAATGGGACACCCTGTATATTAGAGGCGCTTTAGATGGTCCCTTTTCTTCCGATTTCAAAAATATAACACACATATGCCTTATTTTCTTCATTCCATCAAACATTGACAAAAATATGAAAAAATATATTATTGTTAAAAAACATCAACATACCTATGCAACTGTTTTGGTTGCTATGGATTTTATCTTCATTTATATTTCAGTCGGTGAATCTCAGCATTATTAATCGTTTCGAATATTGTAGAAAAGTTATTTTGTATGCAAAAATTAAGTAACATGAGATATTATTATTCAGTAGAGGAAAAGTGTTTTATGTTTGATATTTTTCATCAAACGGACAGTGCAAACTTAGCACTTTTAGGAGGTATAGGCTTCAGTTTCCCAATAGACGGGTTCCTTCCAAAAACATATTTTATCGGCTGAAGAAGACATTTTTCGAGACTGAAGGTATAAAGAAAAAACGAATAATTAGGCGGAAAACAATTATTACGGAAGAAATGGAAATGAATGTATTAGCCTATTTTCGAGCATTTCTCTACAAATCTATACCCGATATACTACGAGAGCTGCCTATATCGTATGGTTCAATAGAAACGATTGTTATTTTCTAGTTAATATAATAAAATTGTTTATTCGTTTCAATGTGTCGTGTTTCATGGATCATATTAAGTCAACAACCAAAACAGTTGCATAGCTATCTTGATGTTTTTTAACAATAATATATTTTTTCATATTTTTGTCAATATTTGATGGAATGAAGAAAAGAATGCATATATGTGTTATATTTTTGAAATAGGAAGAAAAGGGACCATCTAATGCGCCTCTAATATACAAGGTGTCCGATTTAAAAAAATTAAATTTTTGCCTTTAAATGTGACATGTGACGCCTACTGTCAGTTTTGACAAGACTCATAAAAACTTGGCTAAAAATGGTACATCTTGCTTTTTGAATGAGCTCGCTAACTCAAAATACAAAAAGTTACAGGCTCTTAAAAGTGGGACAAACTAAATTGATAACGCTGTACTTATAACAATAATAATCATTAATGAAAAAAGAGATCGAGACGAAATAAAATTTAATAGAGTATAATTAATATACGCGTTACTGTATTTACATTTAATTTTGTTTAACATAATCGAATTAGAAACACGATGGAAAATAAAAAAGTAGATACCAATTAAATAGCAACTATTTTAATTGAACGTGTAATATGTATCGAACAAATATAAAAATGCTATTTAAAAAAACGTTTGACAGAATTAAGTCCGTATCGTTCATAAAACCATATTAAGACACAGGTTTAAAAAATTTGTTTTATAATGTTTTTACCTGTTTGTATTCTCCATCCTCAATAGATTTTTCTTCGGTGATGTAATGCCATTTTGCCGGTTGAAGCAATGTTGAGCCCACTAAGGAATTCATTGCAAAACCTCCGATTATTAATATAGCACCTACAAAAGAAAACTATTATTTAAAAATTATTTAACTAATACTAGAGTAGTAGGTACAGTTGCAAAGTAAAAGCTAATTTACTGCTGTTTTAAATCATAGTACCTGTCGTCATTTTGAAAACTTAAACATATTTTACATTAATTTTTCTTGATCGATTTACTTAATAATTGTTTCCACCATTGGCTTCAATAAAATCATATCTCGTCGACCTTAGTGCAATACCCGGTATATACAGTGTGACCGCGGTAAAGTCCGCATCACATGGTTTTTTTTTTATTAATAGCTTTATTCGAAATTTGACTTTGACATCAAGTTCTGCTTCGATCGAAATGAAAATTAAGCAAAAAATAGTAGTCACGTGATTCGCATTATCTGTTAAATTTTAATTTTTTCCAAAAAGTAATTTTACAGTGGAGTTATTTCTGAAAATATCACTTTATGAAGTTATCTTATACAGGGTCAAAAACAAATAAGCTTTGCATCACATGCAACCAAATTTTAATAGTCCAATTTTGATTTTGTAGAAAAACACAAATTTAATATGGCGCTACTTTAAATAAAATGTATCTGAAATCAAGCATTGTCAAAACTAAGAAGTTTTATGTAAGTTGCGTTCAATCTTATTTTGCAAAAGTGGTGTAATTTACAAAATATGGGTAAAAATCAAAATTATCTTATGCAGCTGAAATTTTGCATGTAAGCTAGAAACTGCATTTAAAATAACTTTTTCTTATAACTTTTTTCGATATTTTGAGAAATAACCCCACTTTTGAATTATTCTTTGGAAAAAATCAAAATTTGACAGATAATGCGAATCACGTGACTACTATTTTTTTATAGTATTATGAGATACAGTAAAACAAAGTTGAATTTGTAAATTTCCACTATATTAGACAGAAAATAACATGTTTCGCTAACACTGTAGCTTCGTCAGATGACAATGATTTAATAAAGTAAAAATTGGGTACAATAAAATTAAACTATATAAGTGTCATCTGACGAAGCTACAGTGTTAGCGAAACATGTTATTTTCTGTCTAATATAGTAGAAATTTACAAGTTCAACTTTGTTTTACTGTATCTCATAATACTATAATTATGGATTTCCACCTAGTATCGGCTGAATCAATTAATTTTTACTATTTTTTTGTTTAATTTTCATCTCGATCGAAGCAGAACTTGATGCCAAAGTCAAATTTCGAATAAAACTATAAATAACAAAAAATCCCATATGATGTGGACTTTACTGGTCACACTGTATGTACAAGGTACATTCTACGTTATACGATTTATTTAATTTTTTAAGTTTATGTATTTATTATCACCTTGTTTGGGAACTACTAGTAGTACTAGTACGAGTTAACCGTTGCTCTATCAAAAAAAAGTAGTATCTATATTACCCCTAAATCCAAATGCATCCAAAAGTAGTCTTACAGCCTGTGGCATGAGCATCATTCCAAAAGCTGTTCCAGCTAAAGAAAATCCGATCGCCTGACCTCTACGTCTTACAAAATAGTTGTTTAGTGCCACAAAAGTCGCTGATGCTGTTAGACCTACTCCCAGACCTAAAAAATACAATAACAATAATTAATTATAACCTCAAAAACAATAAAATTACACATATTAAAAAATACTTTTATTAATCTGGTTATCAATCACATCAAAGGTCTAGCCAGGGCTGACAAGAGGGGGGGGGGGGGGGGGCTAGGGGGCAAATTTCCCGGGCCCACGTCTCTTTTAAGGGCCTGTGCTCGGGCTGCGCATTTAAAAACATAATATGATAAATTATAAAAAAAAAATATAAAATCTCTGTTGACAAAAAATTACTTTTTCTCCTAATGACATTAAAAGCGGTCTTTTAATGACACCTGACAGGCTCAAAAGGTGTATTTTTTCTGCCTAGTCAGAAAACGTGGACTTTTTATGCCTAGGCAGCAAAAGTACACCTTTTGAGCCTGTCCGTCCACTTTTTCTGACTAGGCAGGAAAAATATACCTTTTGAGCCTGTCAGGTGTCATTAAAAATAAAAATTTAAAATGACAAGTAAACACAACAATTCAATAAATGTCATAAATAACATACATAAATATAAAAAATACGATTTTGCGTGAAATTGGAACAAATTGTATGTTATTTATGACATTTATTGAATTGTTGTGTTTACTTGTCATTTTAAATTTTAATTTTTAATGACACCTGACAGGCTCAAAAGGTGTATTTTTTCTGCCTAGGCATAAAAAGTCCACTTTTTCTGACTAGGCAGAAAAAATACACCTTTTGAGCCTGTCAGGTGTCATTAAAAGACCGCTTTTAATGTCATTTGGAGAAAAATAACTATTGTACACATTACATATAGGTATGTAAATTGTTAGGCGAGTTGACGAATAATTAATGTTCTAAGTATCAAATATCGATACATTTTGTCCTCGCCCATCCAGCCCAATATTTGTATTAACATCGATTTATTATTCGAAGAATTTATAAAACTTTCATCTTTTTTGGAGAACAATGGGTTTCTTATTTAAAAATTATATTTTTGTTATTATTTTGGGGTAGTAAAGACTTATTTTAATAAAAATGATTAGTTTTAATGCCAAAACGACTACCTATGAATGTGGAATATTTGAGAAACAATTTTAGCTCATTAAGTATTGAGCAAAAAATTGAAATTAAAATTGAGGGAAGACCTAACCTCGAAATTAACTTGACACAGAACACAAAGTGTAAATCTAGGGACTTTATTGTTATTGATTGGTTTGCTGCAAATAAAAACAGAAAAATGAACTTTACTTTTAAACAATGTACCCACTAATTTAGGCGTGGTCTTAAAAAAATTTCGCCTGCAACGGGCTTTTAGTGCACCCTCAAGTTAATAAGTCAGAGCTAGGACCCTACCTCCCGCTTTTTAATATTTTAAATCTGGCAGCCCTAGGAGTGTGCCCAGGATGCCGCACAGCCCCCGGGCCTCACCTGGCTCTTGACGGCCCTGGGTCTAGCTCCCAAAGATCTATTAAGGAAACAATTTTTCTAACTAGCGAACTAAAACACCATTTAAATTTACTTTTACAAACGTAGACTTGATACTCACCATTTATAATACTGTATGTTACCAATATGTGAGTCATGCTTTTCGCCCAACTTGTCAAAATTAGTCCAGAGGCTACCAAAATGGACCCCACCAACGATACCTTCCTGTATGAGAATGATTTGATGAGTGGGCCGACAAAAAGTCCAGAAAAATTAATCAGTGCGTCCAGGGTGCTCATGATTACAGCAGCTCCAGTCGTCTCGACTCCAAGGTCCCTCAAAAGATCGCCGAAAAGAAGGCCGAAAGATTGTTCTATTGATCTTGTACAGAGCTGTAACATACAGGGTGGCCCTTTAGTGTGGCAAAGTACAATAGCTCCGTTACTATTTCAAATACATTAAAAATATTAATACAAAAGTTGAAGGGCAGTAAGTGACTTATAACGTAAAATTATTTTTAACTTTATAGGGTGGCTCAAAAAAGCGGAACAATAAAAAATGTACTTTTTTCAAATGGAACACCCTGTATATTTTTTCATTTTTAAATTCCATATTAAATTATAATTATTTTTTATTAAATACATTATTAGTCTATACTTTATAGTTTCCGAGATATTTGCTCTTGAAAAGTGACATTTTTGAACTTTGACAGCTTCTAGCTTTCTAACAGTACGTCTTAGAGCAAAACGGCTTACATGTCCCTATCTTTAATTTTTATTATCTTCCCAAAAAAATCAACTTCCGGTTAAACCGGATGTTACTCGAAAGCAGGAAATATAGTTGTTCCGGTTTAACTGGAAGTTGATTTTTTTGGGAAGATAATAAAAATTGAAGATAGGGACATGTAAGCCGTTTTGCTCTAAGACGTACTGTTAGAAAGTTAGAAGCTGTCAAAGTTCAAAAATGTCACTTTTCAACAGTCAATATCTCGGAAACTATAAAGTATAGACTAATAATGTATTTCATAAAAAATAATTATAATTCTATGTAGAATTTAAAAATGAAAAAATATACAGGGTGTTCCATTTGAAAAAAGTACATTTTTTTTGTTCCGCTTTTTCGAGCCACCCTATAAAGTTAAAAATAATTTTACGTTATAAGTCACTTACTGCCCTTCAACTTTTGTATTAATATTTTTAATGTATTTGAAATAGTAACGGAGCTATTGTACTTTGCCACACTAAAGGGCCACCCTGTATAGTGTTTATTTAGACTAAAATTAATTATTGTATTTGTTTGGGTTGTACTTACACCGCGGGTGTAATTACACTCATGTATATGTAATCAACTAGTTAATAATTACACTTAAAATTACAACAATTATTTAAAATCAATAGGCCACAGTTTTGGGTATTAAGACATGTTGTTGAGGATACAAAACGCCTTCTTTCTCTGCACTTTCAATTTTCGCATACCATAAAATAGTTTTACTTTGTGTTCTTGCGAATAAACCATTTCATAACACTAACAGATATTTCATGGTACATTTACTTAAAAATTTCAGTTCGAATGTATGGAGGGTGAATGCAGAGAGAGCTGACGTAAAAGCATTTAATTTTAAATCGTATTTTGTTTTTCCAAGGCCTATTTGACTTTTGAAAAACCTTTACAGTCGAAACTAGTAAGTAATGGTAGTAGTAACATGTTAGCTACAATTAAATATATTTTAATACATTTTTTAACATATTTTTATAGATTTATTTTTAAATTTTAAAACGCAACCTTCTTTTAATAAAAACAGACAGAAAAGTTAAACATTATGTAAATTGTATCAAATATTTCGTATCATTTCGTTTTTTAATTAAATGTAATTTTAAAGTTTTTTTAAACAGTTTTAATGATTTTTGAGATTTAATAGAATTTTCCAAATTATTATATTATATCAAACCTTTATAAAAAATAGATTTATAAGCTAATGTTTTAGACACTCTATCCACATACAAATTTTAATTAGTTCTTATTTTATAATTATGATGGTCATAATTAAAAGAACAAAGTTTTTTTTAAACAATCAGGCAATAAATTATTTTTAATTTTATGTAGATACATACTAAATAAAAATTTAAATTTCTGACATTTAACAAATCTAAATTTTTCAACTTAAAATTCATTTTTGTATATTTGTCACAATTTAAAATAATCCGCATTGCCTTATTTTGTAAAATTTGTAATATATCAAATCTTTCCTCACTAGCACAATATAAAATGGAAGAACAATAAAGAAAATGTGGTAATATAATAGTATTAAATACAGTTTTCTTAGAAAACAAACTTAAATTAGAACTGATTCTTTTAAAATAACCTACTTTTCCGGCAATCTTCGATATGATACTTTCAAAATAATTAAAAAATTTTAATTTTTCCTAAATATTTAAAACTGTTTACTCCAATTTTTCACCATCAATTACAACATTTATATTTTTACAATCTAAATTATTACCCATAACCATACATTATATAGTTTTTGAAATATTTAATTTTAATTTATTTACTTTTAGCTAATAATTTAATAATTATAATATAATATCGTTGATTTATAAAATAAATAATATTGGACCTAGTATACTTCCTTGAGGAACTCCTATATTATTTATATTTTTGTTTTTGTGACCTGTTACTTAAATAATTTTTGCACCATTTATTAACGTTTCCGCGAATACCATACTGATACAATTTACTCAATAATCTAGATCTGTCAATTGTTTCGAATGCCCGCTTAAAATCCAAAAATACAGCTAGGTATAACATTTTCCCCTTAATCAATCCTCTACGTCTCATCCATTATCCATCGTCGAATAATTTTCCAAATTATTATATTCTATCAAAACTTTATAAAAAATAGATTTATAAGCTAATGTTTCAGACACTGTATTACTCTATCCACATAAAAATTTTGATTAGTTCTTGTTTTATAATTATGATGGTCATAATGAAAAGAACCAAATTTTTTTAAACAATCAGTTATACGTTTAAAATGTCGTTTGTATTTATACTACGTTTGTAGAGACATGGAAATTATATTTTCTTACAACATTTGGTAATTAGTGACAATTTTTTAATTTGACTACACGTTATAAAGGTCCAAAGATGAGCATTCGTTAATAGATCTTAATTATTACATCCTTCTAAACCAGGATGTGTAAGCACAAATTTGGTAATTGACGTAGATAAAAGCCATAATTATTACGTAAATATTTTCGGGATAGTTGCAATATTTAACGCAAAAACTCTGACATATGTACATAGACATAATTCGGCAGTATATATAGATGTTTTAATAAAAACACGCGAAAATTATGTGTAAGCACACGTTTGGTAATTGACGTAGAGAAAAGCCATACCTAATTATTACGTAAATATTTTCGGGATAGTTACAATAATTAACGCAGAAACTCTAACAAATGTATATAGACATAGATGTATATATATAGATGTTTTAATAAAAACATGCGAAAATTATCGTATAACTGTGTCTATATACCGGATCCCCTGCAAATCCGGCAAATCTTATATTGGTGAGACAGTAAGACTACTCGAAACGAGGACTTAAGAGCAGAGAAACAATACACTAAAAGGAGAGACGAAAAAGACAGGTACAGCTAACCATGTGTGGACACATGGCCATCATATAATGTGGTCAGAACCATAGAGAACCACACTGGAGGAAGTTCAAGGAAGCTGGTGCTATACACCAAAACCCAAGTTATTTTAGTAAGCCATCATTAGTGATAAGAAATATCTGGAAAAATGGTATTAAGTAGATGCAATCTGCGCACGAGTTAAACGCATAACCTGCACCCATCTTAGTTAGGCTTAAGTGCGTCTGGCAAGTATAAATAGAGTTGTAGCTACTTTGCTTATTTAGTATCACAACCTGAAGACGACTGGAGATACATACCAGTCACAAAACGTTGTAATCAGTGACGTAACAAAAACTGAGTGGCCCCCCCCCCGCAAATTTCTTCAGGCCCCCCCCCCTCTCTGTAACGAATAGAAAATGATAATTCTTATTTTTATTAATATCAGGTTCAGGTTTATGAATTTTTTAGTCCGTTAATCGTGTAATAATTTAATTAGGGTTAAACCCACATTATGTGTTAAGTACCTACTATTAACACAGCAAAGACATAACATAGGTAGTCATTAAGTCATTATACGTAATGTTCCAGCAAACATATGAAGCAAAATCAAAATTTTAAAACAACATTTATAATGTTGCTTACCATGTATGGTAGTAACGGGGGTAGCAGTGATCGAGCCTCATAGAATCGAAAAGACAGAAAACAGTAAAATACATGAACACTCAACAATAATTCTGCACAAACATTATGTCACTAAATACTATACAAGGTATTATACAAAACGACCAGATCGTCGAGAGTTTTTTTTGCAAAATCGTTTATAATTTCGTCGATATTTAGTGTTTTAACAAACTCGTGTTTGATACTGATTAAGGATACATCCGAAAGGCATTCCATGGTATTACTTAAATAGGTTTTTACTATTTTAAGTTTGTAAAAAGATCGTTCCGCTGATGCCACACTAACTGGTAAAGTTAGAAATAACATCACTGCACTAGATACATCTGGAAAATTTGAAGAAACACACTTATTTTTTATCAATAAATGATCCGCAAGGTCATGCACTGTTTTTAATTTTGAAATACTATCTCCAAGTCCTTTTCTGAGGCTTAAAATTTGATTAGGAAAGTCAATGGACAAGTCTTTATGGTATATCGTTTGTTAATTCCGCGCTTTTACGTATACTTCTTCTTCACTTAACGAAGTTAAGTTCTTAGGATATAAAAAAATAAAATTAATTATGATATGAACTACTTATGAAAAGCAAAGCTAGCAGCAAGTTTTGAAGGGGCCGTCGATGCAGGGTTTGCGGAGGTGTTTGTTACCCCACTGGTTGTAATTCAAAGGAAATACAAGCAATGCAAGTCCAAAACCCTGCTATCTTCTATAACGAGAAGCAAGAGACTAGTTATAAAATAGTTATTTAAGATAATTTCTTAAATGCAATTAAATGTTAGGAACATAAATAGAATACCGATAACTGATACAAAAGCCATTTTAAAGGGTATTTTAATGACACTTAATCACCCGATTTATCTACCTAAAAATAGATTATATCTGGATTCTAATAATAAGGGTACAATTAAGCTGTAGGGGAAGGTCGCCCTTGATGGCATACTTCCCATGATGGCATACCACAGGTATCTCTGGAATAAACCGGATTTGCGTCATCCCGCATAGTTAGAAGGGCGCGCGTATTGACTATTGACCGTTCAGTTGTGAGTGGAATTTCAGTCGTGACGGACGTTTTTATGTTAAGTTATTTAATAGAACAGAAATTGCTAAGTGGCGAAGTAATATTAGCCAATTTTTAAACCAAAAATTTATTATGTTAGGTGCATTAAATTAGAATGCACGATTTTTTCCGATAACTATAGGATATATATGTTACTTTGCTATGACTATTTTAAATGTAAGTTGTGGTTTTAATTTTTTATAATTTATATACTAGGAGTGTGACATATTCCTAAGATGGCATATCCATTGGTTTCCAATGATGGCATACCTATAAATACATATAAATAAGTATGCCATCATAGGCGTCATATTCAAAACGGCGCTACTTTTACTTTTCTTTGTGTCTATGTCCCTAAACACTACTTACATGCTTTGTAAAGTTTTTGAATATATCTTTAGATTGCACTTTCCTGATAATGTTTTAATTTTTTTTTTAAGTTTTAAACATGTTCCCTGAAATGTAATATATTATTTTAAGTCTTTTTAAACAGTTTTATGTGCTTGAATTTTTTAACAATAAAAATGTGCAAACTGTAACAAAAATATTTCTTTTACATGTATGCGTCCTTCAGATTTTTGCATTTTACTGGAGTATGCCATCATAGGCAACGCAGTTGCCTATGATGGTATACTTGGTGTTTTTTTCTTTTCTATTCTTTTTACCAAAAAAATAGTTTTTGTATATTTTTAAAGTTTTATAATGAATATTTAAGTAGTAACAAATATTTTAACATAGTTAAATGGGTTGAAACTAGTGATGGGAAAAATCGAGTTATTTTAATAATCGACTACCGAGTATTCGAGTGATTTAAAAAACCGAATGATATTCGATTTTTCACTCGAACGCTATATTAGGAAAAAAAGGTCGCCAAAGTAGTAAAAAACCGTTTTTTTTAAATCCTACTATCCTACGCAGGCAACCCGTAATGCAGTATTTAAATCTAAAATTAATAAATCATATAGGAAGGTAACCCGTAATGCAGTATTTAGTTTGAATTATATCGCCAATAATAACCGAAACCACTCGATGTAGCCGCTCGCTAGGAGATGGCTCTGGCCGCAATGAGTGATTGACAGACGGGCAGCAACTTTGGAGACGCGTTGGAAAATAAAAACCATATGTTCGTCACTCATTACGTCACTCGAATTATTTCCGAAGATAATCGAATAATTCAAGTGATTGAAAAAACCGAATTGTAGGTTCTTTTTCACTCGAGTTATCCCATCACTAGTTAAAACCTTTCAACTAAAAAATATATTAGGTGGTAAAAAAAAGGTGCCATCATTGGCGACCTTCCCCTACAAATCCTATGCTGTGAAACCTAATAAAATCCTTTCGGAAACTCTTAAAAATAAAATTAATCTAGAAATAGGATTCTGGCCATATATTAATCATATACAGGGTGTCCGGAAATGATGAGCAAAAAACTTAGGGGATAATTCTAGACCGAAAATAAATGCTATCTCTTTCTATAACGTTTTTTCGAAAATTGATTATTATCGGGATTACATGGTGATAAATTTAAATTTTATTTGCAGTTTTAAAATATATAAGTTACTAGAACAATAAATTAAACATTCAAATCAAAGGTTCAACCCTCTTCAATGCATAAATTAATTCTTCTTAAAAAATTCCGACCAACTTCATGGAATATTTCTTCCTTTGCTATTCTATGTTTAAGGTTGAAAATAAATTTAAATGATTTCATATTCATCACATACAAGCAATGTTATTTAAGCGCTTTTCTCGAAAACGGTTAGATTTATCGAAACAAAAGTAGTATACCTTTTTATGTTAAAAGGTTAGGAGAATAAAAATATTCAGTCAAAATGTGCATACAGTGTAGGACAAGAAAATTTGGGACAGCAACCTATATTATGCAAAAACATTGAAACATATTATAGGTATAGGTTATTATTTTAAGCAAATAGATAATGGGTATTCTTAAATATGAAGAAATTGTTGAAACTATGCTCAAACTAGACATTAACAGCCCGTATTCAATAAAGGGGTTTTATTTTAATTATTCTAAGACTAGAGTTGATGGTTTAAAATGACAAATGCAGGAATAGGTCTTGTAAGTTTTGTCACGTGAATCTTTTTTGTTTTTTGATTGAATGAGTTAATAGATCTAACAAAGACAACGTCGTGATAAAATTCTTTTATTCCTTTATGTATGGCCTTAAAAACCGACCAGGTTACAACACAACTGAGGATGAGCAAAATTTAGTTTCCAATATTTAATTTTTACCTTTTCATTGTAAAAAGAAGCTACTTACATTAACAGCGCTAACACCAATAACCACAATCCACCCCCATCCTCCGTCCGGTGGCACGAGTTTCTTAGTTTCCATAAACATGTTCCTAAATTATCTGGAAAAAAAATAAAAATAAATCGATGACATTTCACTAGTACCTAAGTGTGGTGGGTATGGACATAATATAGCTAAACAGTGTCCACTGAACTCAATAAAACAAAAACAGAAATTTTAAAATTCATCAAAATATGTGTGATTGATGTGTTTAGCCTACCAATAGACCAGGGTCGATAATTTTTGAAACCAAAAAAAATAATAGTAGGATAAAACCAATTGGAAAAGGAAGAGAATATAACAAAAATGAAAGGAAAAATAATTTACGGGCGATCCGAGGTCGGGAAGTGGAAGGGGGTGAGTTTTTAAGGGTAGAAAACGATTTATCTTGATTTCCGACAAAACTACAAGTCCTATGGAAAAACGTTAAGTAGCAAACTTGTAGGTAATAAAAAGATCAACAACTTTTGTATTTACACTTTTTCACGTAACCTCAAAATTTATGTGAAAAATTCAAATAACCAAGTTTTTGGTTTTTTATTTTTATCTTTTACAAACATTTTTTTTTTCACGAAATTTGGTGATAACCTACCTTTTAATGTCCCAAACACACTGAAATTTTGTGATTTAAAATATTTATTTTTTCACCTTATTTTGACTTAATATCTTAAAAGCACCCTAATTTTCAATCGAAAATTCTCACGTCAAGATATCTGCTTTTTTTAAAAAGTCGGTGGGCCTTTTGTTCGTTGAAAGCTCTACTTTTTGATGGTGTAAAAAAAAATTTACATTACTATGGTAAATGTTCTCAAACAAAAAAATGCAAAGAAACGAAAAAAACTCGAATCCGAAATTTTTTTAAAATCATTATGTACAATTTTGATCTATTTATTAAAATGTATACTTTAATTACTCGAAAAACGTAAGATTCCATGTTACATTGATAAACAAAAAAATTACAAATCCATAAAACATGGGTAACATAAATAGCTCAAAATTGTACATAATGATTTAAAAAAAAAAATTCGGATTCGAGTTTTTTCATTTCTTTACATTTTTTGAGGACATTTACCATAGTAATGTATACATTTTTTTACACCATCAAAAAGTAGAGATTTCAACGAACAAAAAGCCCACCGACTTTTTAAAAAAAGCAGATATTTTGACGTGAGAATTTTCGATTGAATATTAGGGTGCTTTTTAGATATTAAGTCAAAATAAGGTGAAAAATAAATATTTTAAATCAAAAAAATTACAGTGTCTTTGGGACATAAAAAGGTCAGTTTTCACCAAATTTCGTGAAAAATTTTTTTTTTGTAAAAGATAAAAATAAAAACCAAAAACTTGGTTATTTGAATTTTTCACATAAATTTTGAGGTTATGTGAAAAAAGTGTAAATACAAAAGTTGTAGATCTTTTTATTACCTATACAACTTTACCATTTAACGTTTTTCCATAGGACTTGTAGTTTTGCCGGAAATCGAGATAAATCGTTTTCTACCCTTAAAAACTCACCCCCTTCCACTTCCCGACCTCGGATCGCCCGTAAATTATTTTTCCTTTCATTTTTGTTATATTCTCTTCCTTTTCCAATGGGTTTCATCCCACTTTTATTTTTTTTCACTTTTTACCATTTTCAAAAGCTTCAGCGGTCTACAAGGGTCATATTAGAATTTAAAAAATTGTAAACATTAAGGAAATTAGAGGAAAAAGGATAAAAAATGTATATATTTCTATATGCACTTGACCGCTTTTATATACCTAATAAATTACTTCTTATATAACCTTGTTTCGATACCATAATTCTAAAACAAAAACATGCATAAACAACAAACAATGTCAGCTTTTACCATAGTTCTGCCATAAAATAGGCGTATGTCATTTGCTAACTTGTAATGCCCAAGTATAGCTATAACATTTTATTGATTAAAACCAAACCTATAAAAACGTTTTATGTCGGTAAAAATAAATATTGTTTTATGTAAGAAAATTAAAAATTCACTTGTATATAGTTTTTAGCATAATTTTTTTACAGAATGAGTAAAAAAATATGTATATTTTTTGAAGGTACCTAATTACGTATATTACAACTTTTTGAGAAAGGACCTAATTCCAGCTGGGGTCGCTTTATTTTCCTCATCATGCAGATGCAGTAATTCAAGATAATGACGTTTTTTCTACCTTGTTGATATAGGGGAAAGAGGTACACTTGAGTGGTCGATAAGACCACCAGATCTTAACCTTTTTAACTTGAAGAAATAGTCCATACTTTTAGTAGTGGAGTGTATGTTTAAAAGGGAAAGAAATAAGACACTTTAAGTCTTCCTCCATTGGTATATTAAGATAAGTTTTAATTAAGGGTACCTACATTCTCTTCATGTTTCGACTGTATAAACAGTCATCATCAGGAGAGGAGAATAAGGAAAATGAGAAATAACAGGTGCAAACAGTCCAAACGGCGCTAAAAGATGATGGAGAGGACAAATAAAATAATTGGAAAAACGTCCACCGTAATGGTATACCTAGCAAGAGGTCATTCGTGGAGAATTGGCAAAAACCAAGATATAAGCTAACAGAGCAGTAAGCTAAGTGTCAAAGTAGTGACATCGCTCTATAAGTGTGAGGAGAGAAGAAAAATTATAAAATTGGAGTGGTAAATGTTGTCAAGACTTTTTAAACAGATGAGGAGTAACGGAAAAGTCACATTTTGGTGAACCAGTGACGTAAGTGTGAGGAGAGAAGAATAGTTGAAATTGGAATAGTGGAAGTCGAAAAATTTTTTATTAAAAAATTGAGGAGTAGATAAATAGTCACATAATAGTGAAATTAGCAACTTTTTTCGACACCTTCTTTTTGACGAGAAAATGACTCGGTATATTCCAAGAATTCCTTGAATATTATTTTATGGTTATAGTAGATGTAAGTTACGAATTTACTTACCAAACGATAATAGTACTTAACAGAGCAGGAAACCTACCTGGTAACGTTTGCTGAATTAATCAAAATTAAAATAAAATTTTACTTTGCCTCACTTATAATAAGCATCTTTAAAAACTAAATATATAATAATGATTCTTTACCTTTTTAAATAGTGATAGTATTCATATTCTATCAATCGATATCTTTCCTCGCGGTACTTGACATAAGGCTAGTACCTACTTGTAGTATACAATTTTATATATCTTTTTCTCCTGATTACATATAATCTATTTCGTCGTTACGAAGAAATAACTGAATATTTTAAATTGATTTTCCGGTAGAAATAAAAATAAAGCACATTCGAGTTCGTTATTATAGGTCGACCAAATCACGAGAGTGCGTAAAACATATTGTTCGTGAACTATATAAAGAAAGTTTACTTAATTCTAATATTAAACTTGCTGCAACTCTTTTACGGGAATTGAAATTCAGTTTAATACGGGACAGGAGCTATTTTTAGAAAAACATGTTGTTATATGTAAATTATAAGGATTATTCTCTATTTCATCACTTCTTCTGTTTTAAAATATATAATCTAAACGCTTCGTGTTGCGTTACATATATCACCTTATATACTTAGTTCTTTTAATGTATGTTTGAACGTTCTACCCCCAACTGTTCTTTCTATTAAAAAAATCAATTCCATCTTTTTTTGTAATATTAAACATCAAAACTAAAGAATATAGATTAAATAAATACTGGTCGTATTTATCTTTTCAATGAACATCTGCACCATATTAAGTAAAGCGAATACATAAAACATCCTCTTTTAAGGATGGATTGAAGGTTCTGACTTGCCCAAAATTTGACCCTTAAATGCAGGTTAGGTCAGCATCATTAAATCAATAAATACATTCCTCAGATAGAAGCAACTGTCATGGAAAATTCCAATGCAGATTTTAACTTCCTGATCCTCTATTTAATAATAAAAGATTAAATTTTTTTTAATTACCAAAAAGACAAGTAGATAATTAGGTTTAGTTAAAAACGAAATGCGAAAAATAGCCGGTGCTACAGAAACATAATATGTTGTAACTCTATTACGCAATTACAGGCAGAATTTTTTGAACTTTACTTGGTTACAATTAATAGATACTTCGTTTTTTATATAAAATGAAAAACGCAAAAAATTAACTAGAAGTAGATAGACAATTTATTGATTAAATTCCCTGTCTGACATGACCCTTACAACAAAACCCAGCTCATCTCTAAACAGATTGAAGCTACTAAATCCTATCTCTACTAGCCCGACTAAAAGCAAATATCTCTAAAACTAATTGAAACAAATTTTGGATACATACACATCTCACCAAAGTGAGGCGGACTTCTTTTCCACGAAACAACTGATCTAACTCTGATTATGATTCTTTTCTGTCTGTCTTCAGCTCTATAAGGGGACACGGACAGACAGAGACGGTCAGATCGATGGTTGGGGTGGGTCATGTGACTTGTCACGCGCACAGCACGTGTTGAAAGGCTCCTTTTGCACAGCTGACTGTATGAAATAACTGTTACAGGGTGTGAAGAACTAACATCGCCATTATCAGTTAATTTTTTGAGAATATTTTGGATATGATTAGGTGAAAGTTGTGGAAAGCATGTTCTTCCTAGTTTCTTTAGTTCTTGTTGGAGTTTTTGGTATCAATTGCTACCCAATCTCTGAATAATCAAAACTGGTCCACCTATATCTATATTTACTTTTATTAGACAATAGGTAATGGTTTAAAACAATTTAAGAATTTGAAGAAATAGTCCTTTCTTAAAGTGGAGTTGAAAGTATGGGAAAGAAGAAAAAACTAAAAGTCTTCCTCCACAAAATCCTCAGTACACCCCACAAAAACACTTTTTGGAATGTAATTTTATTGGGATATCAATTTTATCCTTATAATGTCTTACAGACATATTATGCTTGAAAAGTTTTTATAAAAATTTTTAAATAATCTTCTACACCTTCTTAGAAAGGTTTTTTCTTCCTCCCCAGTTTATTTGGTTGGTTTAGACCCCCCATTAATAACTTTTTCACATACTCAGTATGGCTTATCTGACCAATAATTTTGAAAACTAGAACAACCTTTCCGATATTTTGATTATCATAATATTATACTTAAATAGATGGACTGTAATGAGTTGTTAAAATACATATTTTTAGTTACAGTCGATCAGGATATATTGGAGGAAAACACATCAACAAATCAGTAGGTATATAAAAATGATTAAATGATTAATGGAGTGTAAAGAGAAAATATGAAAAATAAAATCACATTTAAATACCTGCAAATGTTAAACAGGATTAATTTTTATAACCATCCTAGGTTGACGAACACTTGATTTTAATTAGCAAATATAATAATTGGTTATAGATAAGTTCAGAACACAAACTTATCATAGGAATATGAATCTGCTTATCATAATCAATTTAGGAAACAATCACTACGATTACTGATAATGATTATAGGAGAAATAGGATTACAAACTCAATAAAGATCATACACCTTTTTTTTTAAATTTTTTCTGGATATAATTTTTTAATTTTTAAATTAATTCTTTATACAGGGTGGCCATCGGCCATATCTCGGAAACTACTAAGCAGTGAACTTAGGGGGGACATTTTTATGATCAAAGTGGTCGTGAGAAAACACAAGGGGGCACAATTGAAAATTAATTTTAAAAATTCTAAATTTCTCCGAAAATTCCCATATTATGGTATACCTCTGGTTACATCACTAGAAAGACTAGACAATTCTGCATCATTTTGGTTTAAAGCTCATTGGCGTAGCCACCTTGATAGGAGTGGGGGAAGCTATTGAAAGTGTAATCATTTAAATCGCTGTAACTTCTAAACGACTTTTCCGATTTTACTAAATTTAAGCTTGTTTGGAAGAGAAAGGTAAGTACTTTTAATTGTCGTATCCAATGCTACACGATAGTTTCTAATAAAATTGCTAGAGGGCGCAATTTGTAATAATAACAGTTATTTTGATTTTATCCCGAAAATTCAAATCATACGGTATAACTATGACATCATAGTCGGAAAATAGATTAAATTGCAAGAAAAAATGTAATGACCGCAGTTCGATATCTTAGTTTGTTTCAGAGTTATTGCCAAAATAATAATTTTTAACACTTTTATTGAACATATTATTGTTTTATAGCTTTGTGGCCACGACAAAAAAATATTTTTAAACTTTATGATTCTATTATGTGTAGGTTTGTTACTCATTATTTCAATGGCCCAAAAAACTACTTTAGAATTAATGACATATTATCTGTATATATCTCAGTGGCGCAGCGAGGGGGGGTGGTTTAGGGGTTTAAACCCCCCCCCCCCCAGACGCCCACACTAAGATGGTTTTTTACGGTTTAGACGAGGGCTGAAGCCTTTGAAAATGGTAAAAGGTGAAGAAAAATAATAGTAGGATGAAACCCATTGGAAAAGAAAGAGAATATAACAAAAATGAAAGGAAAAATAATTTACGGGCGATCCGAGATCGGGAAGTGGAAAGGGGTGAGTTTTTAAGGGTAGAAAACGATTTACCTTGATTTCCGACAAAACTACAAGTCCCATGGAAAAATGTTAAATAGCAAACTTGTAGGTAATAAAAAGGTCAATGGTTATTTTGACTTAATATCGAAAAAGCACCCTAATTTTCAATCGAAAATTCTCACGTCAAAATATCTGCTTTTTTAAAAAAGTCGGTGGGCTTTTTGTTCGTTGAAATCTCTACTTTCTGATGGTGTCAAAAAAAAATAGATTACTATGGTAAATGTGATGAAATCTCCTTTAAATCCTAACTTTAATTATATTTAGAACAACTATTTTCGCATATTTTTTGCGATCTTTATGTTTTGTGGATTTGTAATTTTTTTATTTATCAATGTAACATGGAATCTTACGTTTTTCGAATATTTAAAGTATACATTTTAATAAATAGCTCAAAATTGTACATAATAATTAAAAAAAAAATTCTGATTAAACTTTTTTTCGTTTCTTTGCATTTTTTGAGAACATTTACCATAGTAATGTATATTTTTTTTACACCATCAGAAAGCAGAGATTTCAACGAACAAAAAGCCCACCGACTTTTTTAAAAAGCAGATATTTTGACGTGAAAATTTTCGATTGAAAATCAGGGTGCTTTTTCGATATTAAGTCAAAATAAGGTGAAAAAATAAATATTTTAAATCAAAAAAATTACAGTGTGTTTGGGACATAAAAAGGTAAATTTTCAACAAATTTATTTTTCTTGTAAAAGATAAAAATAAAAAACCAAAAACTTGGTTATTTGAATTTTTCACATAAATTTTGAGGTTATGTGAAAAAAGTGTAAATACAAAAGTTGTAAATCTTTTTATTACCTACAACTTTGCCATTTAACGTTTTTCCATAGGACTTGTAGTTTTGCCGGAAATCGAGATAAATCGTTTTCTACCCTTAAAAACTCACCCCTTTCCACTTCCCGACCTCGGATCACCCGTAAGTTATTTTTCTTTTCATTTTTGTTATATTCTCTTCCTTTTCCAATGGGTTTTATCCTACTATTATTTTTTTTGGTTTCAAAAATTATCGACCGTTTTAATTTTAGTTTTTAAAAAGTTTGAAATCCTGTTCTTTTTTTTTGAAAACCCCCCCTAATACAAAATTCTGGCTGCGCCACTGATATATCTGTGATTATTTTTTTTGAATAATTTACCCAACATAGATTTTTATTTACGTTTTTTCATTATTCATACAAAATGAAGCTAAATTACAAAAAAACATTTTGAAGGTCAAAATGTCGCGGTTTTGAATATTCAAGGAATTGTATAATTACGAATACAATTCTAAGCGTTGTATTGTGCTGATCATTCCTATCAATAGTGGCAAACAATGTCCCTTCCCCTATCGTTCATTTTTTTTAAATACGACTATACATTATGTCAGTAGTCGGATTTAGCGGTGGGCTAAGAAGACTAATAGCCCCCTGCGTTAAAAGAAAAACATTTTTTTTTTAACAAACATGCATGCATAATTAACCCCCTAGCAATCGACCTAAGTCCGCTACTGCATTATGCAATAATTTGTCGGAAAGACTATGTTATTCGTCCTGTAGAAATATCGAATAAAAAACTAGGGTTATTGACGCGTTCCACCAAGGTCCTGTTACACAGTTCTAAATAAAGTAACCGATGATGACGATATTGTTCCGCGAAGGCTCCTTAATTTAAGGGGTTTGATCATGCCAATCATTATTTAGTCAATGCCTTAACATTTAATTTTCATTGGATCATTTATATTAAAATTCGGGTCATAGAAAATCGATTTACAGAAACTGAAATTGAAATAGAACTTTCTATAGCATGATACTGCTTCATTTAGAACCTATAATGGGTATAGGTATTAGAATTTAAATAAATTCGAGGTTTGCTTTTTTGGACAATTTTTATTAGTATTGTTATTATATTAGTTATATTAAAGCTATGTTTTTTTTTTTGTCATAATAATATTCATTTTGTGAGCCAGGATACAGAGGCATAACAAAAACTGAGTGCCCCCCCTCCGCAAACGTTTTCTCTATAACGAATGGAAAATGATAATTCTTATTTTCATTACTATTAGGTTCAGGTTTATAAATTTTTGAATTCGTTAATCGTGTAATAATTTAATTAGGGTTAAATCCATATTATGTGTTAAGTGCCTACCACAGCCGTCTTAACTTCCTCAAGACGGCTATGTACCTACTATTAAAACAGCAAACAATTCAAATTTATTTTATAATCCTAGGTAGACTGGTAGACATAACATTAGTAGTTATTAAGTCATTATACGTAATATTCCAACATGATGCAAAATCAAAATTTTAAAACACCACTTAGACTGTTGCTTACCATGTATGGTAGTAACGGGGGTAGCAGTGATCGAGCCTCATAGAATCCAAAAAACAGAAAACAGTAAAACATATGAACACTCAACAAGTCTGCACAAACATTATGTCACTAAGTACTATACAAGGTTTTATACGAAACGACCAGATCGTCGAGAGTTTTTTTTGCAAAATCGTTTATAATTTCGTCGATATTTAATGTTTTAACAAACTTGTGTTCGATACTGATTAAGGATAAATCCGAAAAGCGTTGTTGTCCCATGGTATTACGTAAATAGGTTTTCACTATTTTTAGTTTGGAAAAAGATCGTTCCGCTGATTCCACACTAACTGGTACAGTTAGAAATAATATCACTGCACTAGATACATCTGGACAATTTGAAGAACACACTGCTTTTTTATTAATAAATGATCCGCAAGTTCATAAACTGTTTTTAATTTTAAAATACTATCTCCAAGTCCCTTTCTAAGGCTTAAAATTTGACTAGGAAAGACGTCAATGGACAAGTCTTTAGGGTATATCGTTTGTAAATTCCGCGCTTTTACGTAGAATTCTTCTTCGCTTAACGAAGTTAAATTCTCAGGATATTAAAAAATTAAATTAATTATGAAATAAAATACCAATGAAAAGCATAGCTAGCAGAAAATTTTGAAGGGGCCGTCAATGTGGCTGGCTGCCCCCCCCCCCCCCCCCGGGTGAGGGGTTTACTCCACTGAAAGGATAATACAAATATAATTATAGCCAATTAAAAAAGTTCAAGTTCATAGATCGATTATTTTAATTCTTATTTGGAATTACTAAATTTTTATCTATTTATATGGACTTAAAAAACATAATTAATCTGGTCTATAAAATCATAAAGTCGTATCAACATAGATAATGTAATCTATAAAATAATTATTCGAAGTGATTTAGGAACTTTAAATAATACTATTTTCTCTAAAATTATAAATAAATTAAATACTTTAATAATAAATCTCTATGATAATAAGTAGATTGTATTTATTATAAATAATATTTTGCTAAGGAACTGATCGATAGGGTCTCTCTTCGTTTTTTATATCGAATGGTAAGGTAAGAGCAAATTATAATGGTGGAAGTTGGTACCTACCAATAACAGGTGAAATTATATTAAGACTAATCAATAACTGTCTAATATATGGAGAAATAACTGAGGATCTAAAATGTTGTTTAAAACACCAGTTCCAAAAATTAAAAATACCAAAAAAGCTGTGAAATGAGGCCAATAAGTATATTATGGGATATTGACAAATTATTAGAAATGATAGTTTATGAACAGATACTCGAACTTATTGAAGAACACAAAATTTTAGTAAATATGCGAGCAGGTTTTAGAAAAGGAGATTCAACAGGAGCTGCAGTCCAGTATGTAATTGAAAATTGGAAACGAAGCGTTGACAAAAATGAACTAAATGAAGTTGTATTGGCAGTATTTTTGGATTTTAAACGTGCTTTCGAAACAATTGATAAAGATAAATTATTAAAAAAATTATATTAGTATGGATTAAGGGGAGTTGTTTAAAAAACAAAAATTATAATATTGGGGTACCACAAGGTAGCATTTTAGGTCCATTATTATTTATTCTGTATATAAATGATATGCCAAATTTTTTGAAACAAAGTTTTATTCAAATGTTTGCAGATGATACTTTATAGTATATAAAGAGTAAAAATATTCTTGATTATACAAAAATTTTAAATTTTGAATTAAAAACTAAGTATATCAAACTGGTTCAAGGTAAATAAATTAAAATTAAATGTTTCTAAGACAAATTTTATGGTTATTGGAAATAACGTTAATATCTAATATTTTTGTTGATGATGCAAATTTAGAAATTATACACTCTTTTAAATATTTGGAAGTAATTTTAGATTCTAAATTAAAATTTGAATTCCATTTTGAAAATCTTGTATTTAAATTTAAAATTGAAAACAAATTAATTATTTAAAAAGAATTCGTCAAAATTTAAGTTTATTTTCACGAAAAACAATTTATAACAATGTAATTTTACCTCATTTTTTATATTGTACAACTATTTTATACACAGCAAATTTAATAGACTCCAAGTTTTGCAAAATAAAGCGATGCGTATAATTTTAAATGTGGATAAATATACGAAAATAAATTTAATGTTAGAGAAACTTCAGTGGTTAAATGTTAATAATTTAATATTTCTTTTGATTTGTACTTTTATTTTTAAAATACAACATAACTTCCTGCCTTCTCATTTAAAAGATTTTTTACCTCAAAATTTTGAAAATCATAACTATTCAACCAGGTATAACAAAGATATTTGTCTAAGTAGGGTATCAAAATATTTAACATATAAATCGGTTCTCCATAAAGGATTAAGTGAACATAACAACTTGAATAATTCAATTAAATCACAGAGCTCTTTATAAAATTTTAAAAAATTATTATAGAATTATTTATTTAAAAAACAAAATAGTGATTGATAAAATTTTTTTTAAAACACTAAATTCCATTTAAGAATCCTGGTGAAAATGTTTTTGCTTCTCGAATAAAAAAATATATTGATTTATTTTTAGTAAATCAGCTGTTTATTTGACCTTTGATTATGTTAATTTATTTAATATTTTATAACAAGAAAGTGTGGGCGATACAAATATTATATGTATAGAAGTCATTTGACTGGCGAAATTTATTATTCATCTAGTATATACCTACATACATACTTTATTTAAATGTACCTAAATGTTAAACCCAAAGATATATATGTAACAGGAATAAAATAAACATTACCAACCTATTGTCTAACAACGATTTATACTATGAATGTGATGGATATGTTGGTTATATAATTTAATTAATTCAAATAGTGAATAAGAATTTCTTCAATTATTAATAAATAATATTATGTATGGCAGTAACCTTATTTTATTATTATAAAACAATGTTCTATAAAACTATTGTGATATGTATGTATTTAATTTTTTTATAAATCCTTCGACTTAATTTGTAAGTATCGTATTTTGTGCTGCTCAAAAAATTTTGCAACCAAATTTATATAGATATAATAAACTCGACACAATTTTATATCTTTCTATCGATTTTCTTACAACTTTGAACGTACTTTTTTGTTTATTTATTCAGCTGTGTTTAAATAACCTTTAATGTTTATTTTTGCTTTTAATACACTAAGCACAAATCTGAATCGAATTTTCTAATGGTTATTTTCCAATTTTATTAACTTAATATTTTAGTTCAGTGCTTTTTAACTGAATGGTAGTTTATTATATTTCTGTTGCAGTTAAATCTTGTAAAATGGAACAAAACTATTTGCATTTTGTCATTAAAATAGCATGTTTATTTTTGGTTTCCGTTGTTCCAAACTTTCGACGTGCATATTAATTTGTTCTGTACTTTTATTTCAGTCAGTATTTCGGGTCAGCATTTGGATAATAATATACAAAAGCATTCAAAAAAGAGTCAGTTGTTAACATTGGGCTTTTCAGATGCCAATTGATTTGTAAATAAAACAAAACTTTTAAATGTGCACAGAAGACAATTATTACATTTTTCTCTGTATACTACTGACACTACATATACTGATAGTAGTATCTACATTCTACATAGACACAATGGAATCAAGAATTTATATAGAAAAAGCAGTAACATTTTTTAACACAAATTTATCCCTGATAAAAAATATTACCTATAATTGAAGTAAAAGTAAGCAACTCCCAAACGTCAAACTAAACAAACACCAATTTAGTTAAAAATAAATAACTGAACTCACCTATATTTACACACAGTTCAAATATCACAGAATCAATATTATAGAAAACCGACCAAAAAATAAACTTAAACACTATTCTTACACCAATCAAAATTCACTAAAACGGTTAAACAATGGAAACTTAATTAAAAATTGAAAAAAATGCAAAAATGTAATTGTCATAGTCATCAAGACAGATTGCCTTGCTGGTGAGTGAACATGCGGATAAAATATTTATGTTTTGCGGTATTGCGGTACGATTATCTGGTACTCACGCTAAGTGCTGGACTGGTTAAATTAAATTAGGATTTGTGGTTTGCGCGCCTAATATAAACGTTAATAGTACGGGAGAAATGTTTCACAATATTACATACGAAGCTGGAGAGTATCAGGAAATAAGTCTGATGCGTATCCATTAGTGCCAAACAAACATCTATGGGCCTTGCAGAATAAGAAAATAAATAAAATATTTGTTGATGAGTCTACAGGAGAAAGTTGTTTGGTGATATTTGGTTATTATTTATTAGATTTAGAATATATCTTAATACAACAATGTAGGGGAACCAGGGGCAAGACGGGGACGCTAAGCATTTATATCAATAAAAATAAAACCAATTTATCAAAAAATAAAGTTTATTCTAAAAATTCTTTGGATTCCATCCATAACTCTTTTAGCATAAAATCTTTGGGTTAACTTACACCAAAATACTAAAAACTATACTTATTTAAAAACAAACAATTATCCTATCTTGCCCCGGGTACTGTGACACTGTAAATGCAACTTTTTTTTTTACCTTTATTACCTTTGTATGATATGATATGATATCTGTCACAGTATTGTCATTATCTTATTTCATTTAAAAATGCCTCATTTAAGTATATTATATATTATTGAAAAAGCCAGAATAATATGTTTAGTAGAAATAGGGCGGTCTTGTGGAAAAATAGCTGATCATTTTAGAGTACCTAGAAGTACTGTTCAAGGAATTTAAAAAAATGGAGCTATCATCAAACACTTGAAAGGTCTGTTGGGTCTGGTTTAAATAATAGAAAATCATCAAATGAAGAAGTGGTGGAGTATTTAAGGCAAAATCCATATGAAACTGCAGTATCCGCTATGCCCATAACAGGATTCCCTGCTTCATCTAGAACTGCGCAACGCCGAGTGAGACAATATTCCGAAATAAGAAATCGAGCAGCTGCATCCAAACCGTTTTTAAAAAATTGTGATTAGGAACAAAGAATTGTGTTTGCTATGCAATACTTGCCAGAAAAGGATTTTTTTTGGCAAAATGTTATCTTTTCCGATGAGAAAACTTTTCAGTCCACATATAATGGAAGGATTCGAGTATATAGACCACCAAATTCCCGATATGATGAGATGTATACTCAAAAAAAGCAAACCAGTGGAGGTTTCTCCGTTAATGTGCGGGCATGGATAAGTGTTTACGGTGCAGGTGTATGCTGGAATATTGGTCGAACACTAAACAGTAATATATATCTTCAGATTTTGGAAAATGTTTTTCTTCCTTCTGCCGCGATAGTTTTTTGAAGGAAATAACTTTATATTTCAGCAGGATAACTGCCCTGTGCATCCAGCAAGAAATATAGGAAACTGGTGTAGACAAAACAACGTAGCATGTCTGCTTTGGTGCTCAAGAAGTCCTGATTTAAATTCAATTGAAAATGTTTTGAAAGAATGTACAAAATAAATTTAAAACCACAGAATTAAATAGAGTTATTTGATAAAATAGAAGAAATTTGGGAAGGGCTAACTTTGGATTATACCAGAAGTATTATTTTGTGAATGCCAAGGAGATCTGATTGCGATTAGTGTTAGAATCCAATGGCGCAGCAATTAAATATTAGTATTTTGTTTGTTGTTTGTTAATAAATTTACCCTTTTTGGCTTTATACTTTTGTAGTTTTTCTGGTATTATTTTAAATTTTTTTAGGTTTGTTCTTTTCTGTTTTTTTTTCGAATAATTTGTGTTTAAAAACGTGAGCTAGACTATTGCAAGCAAACAGTGTATTTATTAATTATTATTAATGTTGCCCAAACTAATATTATAAATACATTAATTGTCATTAGCACTTTGTTTATAGTGTGAAAATGTATAAACCTATTCAATCCAGTGTTGATTCGTTTCTATCAGCCAATTTAGGCATGGTTCCGCAAGATAAATCTACATTAAAAAAGTGATAAGCTTTGTAGCACTTTATTTCTACATAAACTAGGTACATTTAAAGATGAGATAAAATTTTAAAGATTTTTTCGGGCATTGAACACATAAAAATATGTTAAAATTGGATGTTTCCTGTTTTATATTTATATGGAGAAAAAAATAATCATTGACATACCTTAAGAAAAAAGAAATCCTCAAAGTAGGGCTTGACGTGAATTATTTCTTATTCAGTGACAGTTGTTATCATTATTCTATGACAGGACTTAGGTTAAATAGTGTAAATTTGTGTAGATATTTTTTAAACATAACATTGTAATTGGACAAATAATGTCTATGTCGTGGTCTAATTACAAATTCACTCATTTTATAAAACGCCCAGTCGTTTTATAAATGACTAGGTATATAGTAAAATGAATTGAATACTGAATTTTTACAATTCGATTGAGCTTTTTAGGAGTTTCATAAAACGCCGAATTGCTATCAGGCTTATTGTAAACGGTTCTTCAATCTCGTTTGTTTTATAGGATATGACTGATTATACTAGTCGTTTTGTAAAAGACTGGAAAGTACTTAGGCATTTTATAAAACACCGATTTATATGCTTACAAAGAATGGGATGTGTTGCTGGTCAAAAACGTGCTGCAGAATAAATGCTTCAAAATACCAACCAAAAGTTGAAACCTCTATTTCTGGGTCAGAATATTGCGGTTGAAGTACCTACATTCGATAAGGGACCACTAGACCCTAAAAATATATTAGGAACTATCGTAGAAATAAAAAATGGAGTATACCAAATTGGTACTAAGCACGAAATTTTGAATCGATGGTTTTCAAGAGACGAAATCATTGTCATTGAATATCTAGAACCAATTCAGGTTTTGGAAGGAAAAATGGTTTCTTTGAGAGAAGCTTTAACAAAGTTTTCTAAATTTGGAGGGCAGGGATTCGAAAAATTCCTGCAAAGCAAGTTAACACAAATAAGTGTTTTTGTTTTAACGCTCACTTGAAATGCAATGGAAAATGTCATTTAAGCAGACCGTGTTCAAATAAGTAAAATAATATTACTTTCAAATTATGTTAGATTACATTATTTAAATATAGCTATACCTAAATGTACGTAGCGAATGTCGGAACATGTGTTGTAAGAGTTACTCATAATTTTTTTTATGATGTTATGGCAAAAATAAAGTCCTAGTCTAAAACTTACTATTTATTTGTTTGAAATATTATACGATCAAGCAACAATATAAATCGGTGTTTTATAAAATGATTAAGTACTTTTCAGTCTTTTAGAAAACGACTAGTTATAATCAGTCATATCCTAAAACAAACGAGATTGAAGAACCGTTTACAATAAGCCTGAGAGCACTTCGGCGTTTTATGAAACTCCTAAAAAGCTCAGTCGAATTGTAAAAATTCAGTATATATTCTTCATTTTACAATATACCTATAAAACCGATTAGGCGTTTTATAAAACGACTGAATTTGTAATTAGCCTACGACATCTACAGTGTCATCAGTAAAGTCCGCATCATATGGGTTTTTTTTTTATTAATAGATTTATTCAAAATTTGACTTTGGTATCAACTTCTGCTTCGATCGAGATGAAAATTAAGCAAAAAAATAGTAGTCACGTGATTCGCATTATCTGTCAAATTTTAATTTTTTCCAAAAAAGTAATTCAAAAGTGGGGTTATTTCTGAAAATATCGAAAAAAGTTAGTTAAGCATTTAAAAATAAAATTTTTTTAATAACTTTTTTCGATATTTTCAGAAATAACCCCACTTTTGAATTATTTTTTGGAAAAAATTAAAATTCGACAGATAATGCGAATCACGTGACTACTATTTTTTTTGCTTAATTTTCATCTCGATCAAAGCAGAACTTGATGCCAAAGTCAAATTTCGAATAAAGCTATTAATAAAAAAAAATTTCATATGATGCGGACTTTACTGGTCACTAGTGATGCCGCCGAGACGAGAAATTCTCGTGTCTCGTCTCGTCTCGTCTCGTCTCGTCTCGTCTCGTCTCGTCTCGTCTCGTCTCGTCTCGTCTCGTCTCGTCTCGTCTCGTCTCGTCTCGTCTCGTCTCGTCTCGTCTCGTCTCGTCTCGTCTCGTCTCGTCTCGTCTCGTCTCGTCTCGTCTCGTCTCGTCTCGTCTCGTCTCGTCTCGTCTCGTCTCGTCTCGTCTCGTCTCGTCTCGTCTCGTCTCGTCTCGTCTCGTCTCGTCTCGTCTCGTCTCGTCTCGTCTCGTCTCGTCTCGTCTCGTCTCGTCTCGTCTCGTCTCGTCTCGTCTCGTCTCGTCTCGTCTCGTCTCGTCTCGTCTCGTCTCGTCTCGTCTCGTCTCGTCTCGTCTCGTCTCGTCTCGTCTCGTCTCGTCTCGTCTCGTCTCGTCTCGTCTCGTCTCGTCTCGTCTCGTCTCGTCTCGTCTCGTCTCGTCTCGTCTCGTCTCGTCTCGTCTCGTCTCGTCTCGTCTCGTCTCGTCTCGTCTCGTCTCGTCTCGTCTCGTCTCGTCTCGTCTCGTCTCGTCTCGTCTCGTCTCGTCTCGTCTCGTCTCGTCTCGTCTCGTCTCGTCTCGTCTCGTCTCGTCTCGTCTCGTCTCGTCTCGTCTCGTCTCGTCTCGTCTCGTCTCGTCTCGTCTCGTCTCGTCTCGTCTCGTCTCGTCTCGTCTTTTCTCGAATTTTCTCGAATTTTCTCGTTTGTTAGAACACTGAATTTTAGGTATCTCCTAATATGTAGACAGAAAAATAATGTGTTTAACGTTCTCACTCTATCGTATTGTGAAGGCATTTACCTTAAAACAGATATTCAAGAGAACAGAATCAAATTGTCTAGCCTCTTTCTTCTGTCTACGGTTAGTAGTTGACATTTTTAAATAATTAACCAAATCTGAAAGAAAGCATTTTCGATTGAAAACACAATATCGAAAAGGACCCCAGTCAAATTTCATTCACAAGGCGAAAGGCGATAGATTTTGACTAAATTTAACAATTTTGTATCAAAAATTCGAAATTCGCCAAAAACTTCTCACACAAAAATCATTAATAAAAGTGTGAATTTCATTTCATATCTCTCTTACCAGTTTTAATATTTGACATTACTTTCATAACACCCTGTATATCAACCGAAACTTTATTAGGAAATCACAGATAAAGACAACGGAGGGCCACGAAACTAGTGTTATTGAAACAATAGCATTAAGTTAATAGTCTCAATTATGACATTAGTAAATAAATTAAAAATAAAAAGTCTAATATAATAGGTAAAGTGACATTCAGTACGAATGATTCAAGTGTATGCCTTATTTTGCCTCATTTTATTACACAGGTCTCAGACATAAATTTGGCTATTGAAAATAATTATTAAGTGCGGTAAATGATACTTTTCCCCACGAGGTGGCAGTTGCACGAACGGCTCGAAGCAAGTCCGGGCATGCCACTAAGTGAGTGTGGAAACGGATCTTTTCGCACATGTTACTTACAATATTTTTCCTAATTGCGTAAAATTAAGCTTGTTCGTAATAAATTTTTGTATTTTTTGGGTAAAAGGAGCAAAAAATAAAGTGAATTTTTAAATTTTGATATATCAAATAGAGCATTTTCGGAAATACTTCTTTCAGTTCTTTCTCTTGCACTTTCTATTATTGTAATAAAAAAATTAAGGTTTTTCCCCGGATGACGTTCTGGGCTGATCCCTTTATTTAGTCAAATATTTTCCAAACTATTGCAGTTAATTATGCCCCGAATTATGCCAAAAAATAAATAATAAAAGAAGGTCAGTTCCATTATGAATCAATTATTATTATTATATATCGTTCTCTATTCTGTATCTTTTACCACCCCGTATATTTTGGACTGAAAATACCTCGGTGCCAAGCCTATTACATTATGTGAATTATGTCTTATAGCCGCTTGCAATATTTTGTTGATCTAAGAAAAATAGTTTCTAAGTCACATGACTAACACTACTCACGAGAAAAAACGAGACGAGACGAGACGAGACGAGACGAGACGAGACGAGACGAGACGAGACGAGACGAGACGAGACGAGACGAGACGAGACGAGACGAGACGAGACGAGACGAGACGAGACGAGACGAGACGAGACGAGACGAGACGAGACGAGACGAGACGAGACGAGACGAGACGAGACGAGACGAGACGAGACGAGACGAGACGAGACGAGACGAGACGAGACGAGACGAGACGAGACGAGACGAGACGAGACGAGACAATGGCACTCTCGAGCGAGAAAAACGCGTTTCTCGTCGAGACAAGATAAAAAAAAATTCTCGCCTCACGAGACGAGACGAGAATGGGCCAATTCTCGTCTCGTCTCGCGGCATCACTACTGGTCACAGTGTATAATATGTTATTATCAATTAAATAAAAAAAAATTAGGGCGGATCACCATGTTTATCAGAAATTATTATTGCTATATCTTATCTCCTCCTAGATAGAAATTCTATATAAAATCAAAATTACAAATTTTCTATTATATCATTATTGCAAGACGTTTAGTACTGTGAAATACCACCAAGTATCCAAGTAATTTGTAGAAGAAAAAGATCAATAAAGTAAAAATAAAGGCCGCGATGGTAGAAGTCACTGCAACTTTAGCTATAACCTGTACGTGCGTACCAGGCGGCCCTGCGTTGGTTGGTGCTGTATCAGTTAGCGCTGTAGCCCTTGCTGCTGGTTACCAGGTGTATAAATCGGTGCATGGTAATAATAATGACGATGATGATGATGATGACGATGATGATGATGATGATGATGATGATGATGATGATGATGATGATGATGATGATGATGATGATGATGATACCGAGTAGTGATAATAATGACGACGAAGATGAGGCCCACAAGCATAAATAGAACACTGTGTCTGTAATTCTATAAGTAAACTTCCAATTATAATTGGTACCTATATAATATGCAAAATAAATTGTAAAAATCTTATAGCTAGTTTAATTTTAATCGGTATAAATGCAAGTTACCACACCCTGCTTACTTTTCCGAAGAAAAAAGTTCAAAGAGTTATGCGATTTTATAATAAATGTACCTAGAACTCCCTAACATTTTTTAAATGTATAGGTACCTACTTGTTTTGAAATCCAAAATATATTAAAATCAGTTTAGAAAGTTTAAAACGAAATTATATTTCAGGCTATGTATTTTGTAATTCCCCTGTTTCCCAGAAACTGACTGCGACTGACGCAGACAATTATTGTGTCGTCGATGTTTTTAATAGACGTATTCTGTAATAAAAGTATTATAGTTATTTGACAACTAAACCAATAGAGGACACTACTACAGAATATATAGCTACCTATATACCGTGTGAGCAAAAATTATTTGCATCAAAGAAGGCCTTGCATCTAAGGACGTAATGCTTAGCCGTAGAGCTTAATACCTGTTGTTATCAGTAACTACCTGAATAAACAATCAGTCAGTTATTCCGTCATCTTTGACAGTCGTTAAAAGTAATTTGATTCATCGCTAATTTTTCCAATTTCTTGATCGCTTCACGAAACAGTACAAAACAGTTATGGTTGAAGCGTATTTTTAAAACGGGGTTAGAGTAAATGGTGAGTGGCAATACAATCCGGGTTTGTGCATGGACGATTTTCACGAACATTTTCCTAACATTGCTTTTATTGCTGGGGATTTTTATCATTGCCTGAAAAGAAACGTGGCTGTGTTTAGGGAAACAGGTTCTATACAAGTTATACAATACAAAAAAGGAGCAGGAAGACCATCTGTAAGAACAGAAGAAGTTGTTGGTTGTTGCAAATGTTCGTGAAATAATGCAAAATTAGTACGCCAACAAATTGTATAAGACGCATGTCCCAAGAAGTGGGAAGATCTTATGGAACTATTCTTAAGAAGCTAATAATAATTAATTAAGTTAATTTTGTAAACAACAAAAATAAATTTGTATTTGCCTATTTTATTTTATTACTCATTAGTTTGGCATGTCATGTCATAATATGAATTTGACAAAATTTTAACCTAGATTTGGTTAGATATATCGTCCCCATATCATTGTGATCTAAACCAAGCTCTACGTTTTTTAATCCAAGCCAGTGCTGGATTTACCATTAGGCTGAGTAGGCTGGAGCCTAGGGCGGCAGATTTTAGGGGGCGGCAAATTTGGCCCAAAATTTTTTTTTATCTTACAGAAATAAATGGTACAATCTTTATTCATGGTCGATGGGTAGTATTTTTTTAAATAAACTTTATTGTTGACCGTGTCTGTTAATGGGGATAAAAAAAGGTAGTTGGAACTTTACTGGCTTTGCAGAAAGAAATTTCATTTTCAATAAAATAAGTAGGTAATCATAAATTTTAAAAATATTTACTAAAAATTATTGACCAAATTTGGGCGTGGTCTTCAAAAATTTTCGCCTGCGCCGCATTTCGCCTGCAGCGGGCTTTTTCTTTCCCGAACACTTCACTTGTTTCACAACTCACGAGTCGTCACTGGTATAGAGGCGGCAAAAATTGAATAGCCTACTAGCGGCAAATTTGTAAATCCGCCACTGATCCAAGCCCTCTTTGATGCAAATAATTTTTGCTCGCACGGTATTATGGTCTATGCCACAAGGTCCATCAAGAGTAGGAACTGCAGGAAGTATTATTTTATAATTTTTGCAGAGTAAGATCAAGTCAAAACATAATCTTAACCTATATATGAGTCAAAAATATAAATTAGAGTTAATTATGAGCCATACCCACGCCATACCTACCACATATATGATATGTAAAAAGTTCCTAGAATTTCCAGAGTATATCCCTAGTGACAAAATTACACAATTTACATAAAAAACAAACTCTTGGCCTAAACTCACCTCTTCTTCTTATATGTCGTTTTGATTTATTACACAGGTGACCAAGATTGTAGTTTAAAAGCCAATTTTGAACTTCGATTACACCTAAATAAACAACCCCTATAATTCTTTCATGGTCAGTTGCTCAGGTTAAGATTTTGTAAATATTTTTCAATTTATGTTATGATAGAATTAAGGTGGGATTATCAACATGCTTGCCAACCTATCCTATTTCGCGTATATTTATTTTATTTTTCTAGCTCTTACACAAAATTTAAATAAAATCATTATCGCCTTCATATTATTTTATAGGTAATAATTGACATATTAAATAAATATCAAGGAATTTTATTAAATATTTTAGGAGAATTGTATAGCGAAAAATATCGGGTAAGATTTTTTTTAACATTATTATGTCATTCTTCTTTCACTATACAATTCTCCCAAAATTAGCAATGAAATATATTGATATTTTTGTAATATGTCAGATATTAGGTACCTAAATATTATACCGACGATATTGATTTTATTTAAATGTTAGTAAATCAAATAATAAACTAAAAAAAGCAACGCGAAATAGGTTATAGGTTGGCAATAGATGGAATGACGTTAAGAATTCCACCTTAAGCAATAATCTGGTACCTAAGATCATTGGAATTAAGCGGTATATGGCAACGCTGTCCTCATTGCGTTAGCTTCAATCTAGTTGCATCTCTCTTAAATTTATTATACGTTCTCGTTCTAATGAGGCATATCAACACAAGACATTTTACTTTGTTAGTATTGAAGTTCAGTGATCTTAAGGCACGTATTCTTGAATTAAGGAGCGGCTTTCTTTGAACCTTGATTATTCAACAAGTTGTTAAATGGTTGTTACTTTTTTTTTTTTAGATAAAAATGCAAAAAAATGGTTATTTTTTCGTACTTATTTGAAAACAACAAAAAAATATTTACTTAGTTATTAATATTATAAACAGATTTTAGTTTTAGGTTATTATACTTACAGACTGTCCTCGGATAGGGTTTACAATAGCACAACTGGATGAAAAATAAGTCATTCTTTATAAAAATATTTGCTTGTTAAAAAAATGCAGTTCGAAGAGAAAATTTTGACTTTTTATACAGGGTTCGCGAAAACTTCAAAAACATGATTTTTCTCCAAGAGTAAACTACCCTTATTTTTAATTTTTGACCAAAATGCCAATTAGAAAACTTATTTAGAATAAAGTTTGTAATTTAAATCGGACATTTAAAATAAACCTTCGATTTTTTAAGTTTTTTTAATTTTTAGAGGTAAAAGAATTTTTTTTTGGATAGCAGCATTAGCGGTCGAAATACATACATTAGCAAAAAGTTTCAAAAACGGATTTTTGGTGTTACCAAAAATATGTATTTTTAATTTCACAATAAAATGACCCCGGAAATAACACAAAAAAATCTTAAAATATTCCACACATTTTTCCAGCTGCAAACGAATATGGTCAAAACTTCTTCGAATTTCTTCAATGAAAATTGTTTGAACAGCTTCAACAATTCGCTGTTGTTGTAGAAGCTGTACGTCGTTCTCGATTGGACGGGAGTACATTAATTGTTTGAGGCATAGTTAAATCGGGACTTCTTTTGGGCCACAAAGCCGGACCATTCCGACCATTCCGACCAATCCATCTGTGGCCAAATGTATTATTAAGCCACCATTCCCCAGCAACAGACTGCAATACGATTAGGAAAGCTGCGTCATTCTGATCAAAGTTTTTTTTTAATGGGAAACTGAACCAGTTTGCTAAAATTTTCTTAATAAATTTATGAAGTCCCATTTTTGAGACGTAAACGTTAGGGTATCTTTCAGCGGCGCACCCAGGATTTTATATTAGGGGAGGCCCGCCAACCAGTGCTGGAAGCAAATTTTTTAAAAAACTTTTAAGTTACGCATTTTTCTAGAACTTTAAGCTCTGGAGCTTTTTAACAGGTACCTACTCTTGCAGGGAAGATCGCAATAGCCTATAGTCATGGGAGTTGTTAAACGGTTTCTTAGGGGGGGGGGGCATTGGCGGCTTGTGACTTGTTAACTTGGGGGTGTACTAAAAGCCTGCTGTAGGCGAAATGCGCCGCAGGCGAAATTTTTTTAAGACCACGCCCAAATTTTGTCAATAATTATTATAGTAAATATTTTAAAAATTTATGATTACCTTCTTATTCTATTGAAAATGAAATAAGATAAAAAATAAAAAGACTAATTTATTTTTCATTAGTGGGTACATTGTTTAAAAGTAAAGTTCATTCTTCTGTTGTTATTTGCAGCAAACTTATCAATAACAATAAAGTCCCTAGATTTACACTTTGTGGTATGTATCAAGTTAATTTCGAGAGTTTAGGTCTTCCCTTAATATTAATTTCAATTTTTTGCTCAATACTTAATGAGCTAAAATTGTTTCTCAAACATTTATAGTCGTTTTGGCATTAAAACTGTTTATTTTTATTAAAATAAGTCTTTACTACCCCAAAATAATAACAAAAATATAAAGGAAAACTCGAAATAATAAATTCATAAATTCAATCAAACCATATTAAACCTCAATAAGTCAACTTTTGTCAATAAGTCAACTTCCAGGGGGAGGGGGGGGGGGGGGGCAAATGCCCCACCTGGCCCCCCTCAAACGAGGCCCGTGAGGTAAATCTAAGAAAATTGACTTTTTAAAATACTTATCCACTTTCATAATTTTTATTTCATTGGGGGTTTTGGGGGGGGGGCCAAGGCCCCCTTGGCCCCCCCCCCCCTGGGTGCGCCACTGGTATCTTTGATTAAATTTCTCTATTACAAAGTTGTTAGATTTTTCGCCCGCACCGTAACATTGAACTAAATAAACCCTTTGTTCTAAGGTCAACATTTTCAAAACACATCAAATTCTATTTGACAACTTCAAATTTGCCCCATACGTAAAGGGAAGTAAGAAAAAGGTAAAAAAAATTCTTGTTTTTACAAAAGATGGTAGGAATGCATTTAAAATTTTAAAATAAGATATTATGAAAATAGAGTCTAATAAAATTTTATATTTAGATTTATTTTAAATCTCGGATTTAAATTACAAACGTTATTCTAAATAAGTTATCTAATTGGCCTTTTGGTCAAAATAAAAAATAAAGGTAGTTTACTCTTGGAGAAAAATCATGTTTTTGAAGTTTTTGCGAACCTTGTATAAAAAAATCAGAATTTTTTCTTCGTGAATTGCATTTTTTTACAAGCAAAACTTTTTATCAAGAATGACTTTTTCCCGAAAAATGAAATTTTTCATCCAATTGTGCTATTGTAAACTCTATTCGCGGACAGTCTGTATAACTGTAGAAGATGATCCTCTTAAGTTTAAGGATCCATGCCCAACTGTTTTGCAGTTACAACTGTCCTCTTAAATGAATATGAGTGGATACTATACTATCAAAGCATCGGTTTTCTCATTCTAACAGATATGTTAAAAAGTGACAAGAAGTGAAATACGATCATATAAAAACTACTTTTATATGTGAAATGATATTACCATGATAATGATAAGTTAGCTCTAGATGGATTTGTTATTGAATGAAAACATTATTCGATTGATCGGTTCAATGTAAACATTGACGTTATCTCGGAATAATATGTCTGTTACCTATAAAGTTCATTAGTTAAAAAAAAATAGATATTGATTTAGTGAACATATTGTTTTTACACAATCAGTGTTATTAAAATTAAATGATTTTTAGGTTATGTGTAAAGAGGGGTGATATTGTTTTTCAAGTGGTGGAACAAAAGAAAGCGACCAATCAGTTGTTTGGTTTTAAAAAATTTAAAGTTTTTTTTTTATCTATAATCCAAATAAATATGCTTATAACTTATAGGTATTGTGCCTCTTCTTTCTCAGCTGTAACAGATTCATTTTTCGATTATTTTTTATATGTTTATAATAAATAATAAATTCTTACATGTTATTATTTAAAAACTCGTTTAGTTATTATTGGTAAGTACTACGTATGCACACAATATTTTTTGTAAACAAGTACAACAATTAAAAAATACTTGTGTTAAAATTATAGTAAGGTCATTGAATTGGTTGTTTACGAAACTGATTTATAAAATTACTTTTGCAATTAAATATTATTTAAATTATATTTTTTGAATGTCGCGCCATATTAATATTAAATATATTTTTACTTTATCTTTCTTATTGTTTCTTCTCTATTTTCATCTAGTTTCCAAAACTTTGTTGAAAATGTATTCTATTAAGTACCTATTAGTTATTTTTTTTATGGATAAAACCATTTATTTCCGAATAAAATAAGTTTGGTTTTTGTTTTGGTGTCTGGATCTTATTGATCAATTCTTATCACAAATGTCTTATCTTCGTTAATCTGTAAGTAATTTAAAATCGGAATATCTAAATAATACTTCCATACCTATATCACAGAATATATTTATAGTTGCTTAATTATTTATTCAGTGCCTAAATCAAATTTTGAACTACCTACCTATTATCTTTTCGTGGTTCATTTCTTTATTTAGTTTTTAATTAGTGGTTCCACCTTCCACCGCTCAAGTTGAAATTATTATTACACAAAAACATAGTTTTTCTTTCGTTACTTTCGACTCGAGACAGGTTTCGTGACGTAACTTCCCTTTGGAAATTCCGTCACCCTTTGGTCAAGAAATATATTGCAACTACTTAACTATAAGCTTATAGTTACACATTTTGGATTTCATATCTTTCCCTACATAGTACATAGAGTTAACTTTTTCTTAAAACAAAGCGTTTCGACAGAACACAGCGACATTTGACATTAACAGCTGATCTGGTTTCGTCGTTAAAGTTCCCAAATCAGCAGTGGGTCGTAGCAAGCTCACGCGTCAGGTTGCGTCATATTATTTTCTTCCGATTTTGGTGTTTTCTAAATGTTTCTGTGGCTGTTTTTTGTATAGTGTGTGTTTTAAATATTTTATTTTTGGATTTTATACAGGGTGTCCTAAAAGTAATGGGACACAGAGCAACAGGAGACTCCTTAAGCCGAAATAATGCGATTTACTTAAACTTGCCTTATCCCAAAATTGATAACAACCAAGATACAGGGTGTCAAAGTTTTAATTTTGTTTCCGTTTTTTTTAACACTTTATAACTAAGAAGCAAATACAGCGACAGGAGCTAGCATACTTGAAAATATGTTATAACGCACGGTTAATTTTCAATAAATATGTTTCGTTAAGAAAGGTGTTTATTTAAATTTTTCTTGGCATCTAACATTTAAACGCAATTATCTCAAAAACTAATTGAAATAGCAAGATATGAAGTACCTACAACGTATTTACGTATAAGATATCCCTTCTTCATAATTTGTGAAGCGCTCAGAAATGTGAGAGACAAAAAATATATGCGAGAATTTATCAAAATCATATTGTGTAGCTAGCGTTCTCTAGGAGATATCTTAAAACTAATTATTGAATCCTCCTTTTTGTTCTCAAAAATATAACTACACCAAATTTGATTTATATCGGCTTAACATCAAATCATCGCCAATTTTATAAAGTAAATATTTACTTCACTATCTCTCACACTCACTCTTTAACCGAATAAGAAATGAAATTTTTCAAGTCCACTATCTCCTGTTGCTGTACACCCTGGCTGGGACACCCTATATATTCGTATATAAAATTCACACAAAAGTAACAATACCAAAACATTTTTATAGTGTTAATTTTTAAAATTTTATAAATAATAAAATCAGTATCTACGCTATATAATTACAAAATATTGAGACTCTCTTACAAAATTTAACAGATGGCGAAGCCGAAGGTAAAAGAACTTAGTCCGGTTCTGTTTCTGTAGCCAACCGCTGAACGTAAAATATACCAGACTTCAACAGGGTGCCATTAATGACAAGTGATGCGGCGAGTTCTTAGATTAATTTGACTTTTATTACCAGGGGTGTATAGACAATCAACTACCCTTAAATAATGTAAAATCATGACCTTGACCTTTAAAGAACATAAAATCCTTCATCAATATAGTATCCAATAAATAGCGCTCGATCGTATACTTTATAATTTTGATTATGTATACGTCTTATAAATGGGGTAAAACCTATTGGACCTATGTGAATAAATAAAATAAATAAAATAAATAAAATAAATAAAATAAATAAAATAAATAAAATAAATAAAATAAATAAAATAAATAAAATAAATAAAATAAATAAAATAAATAAAATAAATAAAATAAATAAAATAAATAAAATAAATAAAATAAATAAAATAAATAAAATAAATAAAATAAATAAAATAAATAAAATAAATAAAATAAATAAAATAAATAAAATAAATAAAATAAATAAAATAAATAAAATAAATAAAATAAATAAAATAAATAAAATAAATAAAATAAATAAAATAAATAAAATAAATAAAATAAATATAATAAATAAAATAAATAAAATAAATAAAATAAATAAAATAAATAAAATAAATAAAATAAATAAAATAAATAAAATAAATAAGATAAATAAATATAATATATTCTATGTGATAGACTACCGGCCCATTTTGCAGGACCAATCTTTCACGTATCGACTCCCAGCTTCCGTGTCTGCGTCACTTCACTATTGGTGAATCCTTTAACATTCTGTCAAGAAACATGTATATTGCATTATCTAGACGTGTGGAAAATTTGAATTTTCCACCTCATCTGGAAGAAGGATTTCTTTACCGGACCAACACGGATTTTTTTGTTACATTTAGTTTTATCGTAAACCTATACATCCCACGTAAATGGTCGAAAGCGAGGTGCGCGGTGCGAGGTCGCTATGTAAATTCCAAGAAGCGACGTGTCTTTAAACGGATATTCTCGTGTGCTAAGTGTTCATCACAGGCACCGTTAGGCGTAACTCGTTAAACATTTGTACGTCGTACTAAATTATGAACGGTAAAATATTTTCATTGGATGGTTTCTCTTGGTTTTATTTCTCTATGGTTTTATATACAGGGTTCCCCATTTAAAACGAAACGGTAAATATCTGGTTCCACGTTAATTTAAAAAAAAAACGCTCGGACCCGTCGTTTTTAATTCGAGGGGGACATCTTTTGCGTATATTGTCAATCTTGTTACTTCAAGCCCCTAGGAGGGAGGGGTAGTAAGATCTAAATCTTAAATGGATACCCCTATTTTATATAATTTTTTAAAATTCTGCATAAAATTCTGAACATTTTTTAATAAAAGCATTATTAGTCTATACTAAACAGTTTCCGAGATATTTACTCTTGAAAAATGAGATTTTTAAAGTTTGACAGCGTCTAGCTTTTTAACAATACGTCTTAGAGCCAAACGGCTTACATATCCCTATCTTCGATTTTTATTATCTTTCCAATAGTGTCAACTTCCGGTTAAACCGGTTGTAAGAAATATAGTACTTCCGGTTTAACCGGAAGTTGACACTGGAAAGATAATAAAAATCGAAGATAGGGACATGTAAGCCGTTTTACTCTAAGACGTACAGTTAGAAAGCTAGACGCTGTCAAAGTTCAAAAATCTCATTTTTCAAGAGTCAATATCTCGAAAACTGTTTAGTATAGACTAATAATGTAATGTATTAAAAAATGTTTAGAATTTTATGCAGAATCCAAAAAAATTATATAAAATAGGGGTATCCATTTAAGATTTAGATCTTACCCCCCCTCCCTCCTGGGGGCTTGAAGTAACAAGATTGACAATATACGCAAAAGATGTCCCCCTCGAAATAAAAATCGACCGGTCCAAGCGTTTTTTTTTTAAATTAACGTGGAACCAGATATTTAGCCTGTTTCGTTTTAAATGGGGAACCCTGTATTATATGTATAGATAGATAAGAGACAAGTACAAAAACCTCGTTAAACCTCTTTTTCAACACCTTTTAATGCATTTATTTAAATTTGAATAATTAATAATAACTTAAAACAAATTACTCACTGATGAATAATGCAGACAATTTTATCAGTGGATCCCCCTATTAATATAAATGTAGCATCCTTTGTTCGCAAATGTTGTCTTTATAATATTCGCCAATGTAAATTTTCAGTTGTGCTGAAAATTTGTTTCAGAGAACAATATAAATATAATAAATTTGAAACATTTTTATATTGTTTCTGTTGACATGTATGTATATTATACACCTAATTTTTTTTTCATCCTAATTCCCCTAGAATTTTGTAAATCGGTAATTTCTTCATCCTATTTTTCTGTGACAGCATCCGATTTTTATACAGGTGTAATTCCCCCATGTTTGTCTTTATATTATTCAACTCAAATTAATATTTTTTAGTTAGGTCTGTGTTCTTGAGGGAGGATCAAATTTAAAATATAAATTTTTCAAAAGTGATTTGAGTTTATGCCCAATATAGGTACGTGTATTAATTTTACTTATGTTTAAAAACGAGAGGGAAGTTTCCTTAACAAAGAAAACATTGTATTCACAACACTTTTTTAATTCGTAATACCATCCCATGTCGGCGTCTAAATTATTTTTGACTTAAAAATTCTATAGTAAAGTTTTTCAATTACATCACTATTTTTTTTATCGTAAGTCGTAACCACAATCTGTTTACCTCTATTTGCCCCTCCCCCTCTCTACAGTGTGACCAGTAAAGTCTGCATCATATGGGATTTTTTCTTATTAATAGCTTTATTCGAAATTTGACTTTGGCATCAAGTTCTGCTTCGATTAAGATAAAAATTAAGCAAAAAAAATTGTAGTCACGTGATTCGCATTATCTGTCAAATTTTAATTTTTTTCAAAAAATATTTCAAAAGTGGGGTTATTTCTAAAAATATCGAAAAAAGTTATTAGAAATTTTTTTTTAAATGCAGTTTCTAGCCGACATGCAAAATTTCAGCTGCATAAGATAATTTTGATTTTTTACCCACCACTAAAATTCATTTTACGCTTAATGAACACTTTACTGATGACACTGTGTTCTTTTTTGTCTTATAGTGTGTGTTATACCATGATACAAAGAAAGAAAGATATGATCGATCGTATTGCCAATTCGGTCCGGTCCGCGCAATGACGTCATGTGGTGCTAACGAGACTTAAAATTATATAGGATTAGCCGTTAAAAATAGAAATTTTACTGCATATTTTGCAATTTTTGATTTGGAAGATTTAAGTGCATATTATTTTAAGTACTTTAAGGATAGAGGTTCATAAATCAGAGCGTATTTCATGATGTTCTTGGGTTAAATGTTAAAATTGAGCATATATTTGTTATCAATGAAAATAATTTTCTTTTTATGCTGACATACATTTTATCTTTTAAATGATTACAATTACTTATTTATTTTTACAAAATCATAAAAAAATAACCTATATTTTTTGGTCCTTCCACCTTAAGCTTTTTGAAAAAAAAATAGGTACAAATGTGCAGTCTTAAACATTTTTAGAACAGTTTCGAGCCTTAAATGACCAAAATCAATTAATTTGCTTATTAAGATTTTTTTTATGCAATATAGGTAACGATAATATTTTTGGAGGTGTCTGTTTATAAATTTATATTGTTAACATTTGACCAGGGGCGGACTGGAATCATTTGGCCCCGGTGGCTACATGGCCTCAATGACCCCAACATTTTTTGAAAAAAAAAATTGTTGTTTAAATGTTTGGACCAATTGGCCCCCAAAGGGCTCCTGACCCCGGTGGCGATGGCCACCCGGCCACCCGCTCCAGTCCGCCACTGCATTTGACTATAATTTGACCAAGGATAAGGATGTAAAAAACTCATTCAGACATTTAAAAAAATATACTAGGACTGGTAATTATCATAATAGTAATTAGAGGGACATTAACAATTATTAAAAAATAAGGCACACATACAACAGTTTATTATTTTAAACCAATTTCGTCAAATTAAACTTTTGTATCTCACCTATGAGGAAGAGAACAATTTTTTTAAGCTAAAATTTGAAATATTTTACATTGATTTGTATCATCAACGTTCATCCAAATTTTTTGAAGATTTGGGTCAGTTGGAAAACGAAAAAACATAATGTCTTTTGCAGAATTTTTTGTCATATTGTCACTTATGCATAACGCCACTGCACAACGCATATTAACAACTTATTGTCCCTAACAAACAACAATAATAATCCAAGAAAACACTAAAAACCTCTTTCTGTATAACAAATAATAACAATAGTACATAAAACCAAACGTAGGTTATACGAAGCCCGCCAGAAAATTATCACCACATGACGTAAGCGGCTGTCGATTTGGCTCCGCCCACATGCGCAATGTCATATCTCTTCTTTCTTTGTATCATGGTGTTATACTTATTTTATGAAGTTACCTTATACAGGGTCAAAAACAAATAAACTTTGCATCACATGCGACCAAATTTTAAATTTACAAAATATGGGTAAAAAATTAAAATTATCTTATGCAGCTAAAATGTGCATGTGGGCTAGAAACTTCATTTAAAAAAACTTTTTCTAATAACTTTTTTCGATACTTTCAGAAATAACCCCAGTTTTGAATTATTTTTTTAAAAAAATTAAAATTTGACAGATAATGCGAATCACGTGACCACTATTTTTTTTGCTTAATTTTCATCTCGATCGAAGCAGAACTTGATGCCAAAGTCAAATTTTGAATAAAGCTATTAATAAAGAAAAATCCCATATGATGCGGACTTTACTGGTCACACTGTATATCCAGGACAACTCGCACAAATCCGATAGTGCATGTAAAAAGTTGCCTCCTATATGTGGCCTGGGTAATTTGAATTTATTGTTTAAATAAAGGATAAATCTTTTGTAATATGTTTAAATAGAAGTAGGTAGTCGATTCGATAAAATTTTACTTCAATAATAAATAAGTACTACAAAGATAATAAAATTATTATTATATTTACTCAAAATTCCAGCAAATAATAGCATTTTCATGACTTCGCGTAAAAGAGAAGCATAAAGGATTATTAATATAAATACAACTTAATTCATTGTTACGTTAGTTTAGTAAATATTTCTCATTATATTATGTTAATAATTACAGTTCAAAAAGATTTTTGAAGAAAAAGGGTCAATTTTATAGTTGCCCAACCGATTTATTCTATAAACAACTGAAAGGTAAAGGTTATTACCTTCCCTACCAATCCACGGCTTGCCAAAGGACCTTAGTATACTTTTTTATCTATCTCCGATTACTCTGAATGCCTTGTTTATTTTTCTACCAAAGGGTTGCGTTTTGTATTTATTTCTAAGTATTACTAACAGTTATATTTTTAGTGTTGTTTTGTATGGTATTATGTGAATATGTAAATAACAAACCACAAAATGGAGACTAATGCAAAAAAATCTGAAACGTATTATCCAGATGGTGGATATGGTTGGGTGATTATTGGAGCTATTATTTTAATAAATGTAAGTATTAAGAGCAAACACCAGTGATGCATTCGACATTTCATGTTGTAGAAAATTTAAAAATAACTCTGAATAGGTACCTACATAAAAATTTTTTAGGTATGTTTTCAGACATTGGTGCCATGTTTTGGACTTATTTTCAGGGATGAATTTGCAGAGTGGGGTGTGACTTCTGCCCAAACATCTTTTTTATTACATTTACATAGTTCAATAAACTGTTCCTTTGGTAAGTTAAATATAATAAACTTGGATTATATTCAATATCATTGATTTATTTTTACGATTACAATTAGGTATTTGATTCTTGGGTTGGGACACCTTAACGACCATCTTACTTTTTTAGCTTTCTTCTCAAGTCCGTTCCTTAAAAAGTATGGGATGAGGCCAGTGGCTCTGTTCGGAGCCACTCTTATGTGTTTAGGAATATTTTTTAGTAGTTTTGCTACATCATATATGTACTTGATAATATCTGTATCAATTTTAATAGGTAAGTTCAAAAGTATGAAGGTTTATTGCAAAAAAAATATTGTAAAATTATAATTTATTATCTAACAACAAATTGTTTAACAATTATTTCTTTTAGGTGTAGGTCAAGGAATTTTAATGCCAGCAACCTATCTGGCAACATACACATATTTCAAAAAAAGACTGACTGTAGCAATAAGCCTAACAGTGACCAGTGCAAGCCTGTCTTCTATTGTGATGCCAAAAATTTGTGATATTTTATTAACCCGTATTGGACGACAGTATACTGTCTTATTGCTCTTTTTTATATCTCTGTTATCGTTTGTTGGCTGTTTTTTGCTGAAACCTGTACAGAAACAAAACAAGAATGAAGATAAACCTTTGGAAGATATTAAAACTTCTACAAATGGCAATGTTAATAGTGAGGTAGGTTATAGATTTTAATCCCATTAGATCGGTAGTATCTCCAAAAATTTATTTAATTCACATAGCACACATTTTGAAATTAATTTGGTGTACTTGGATTTATGCATTTTGTCCCTTTCCTCTTTATGTATGCTTAATAATATCTAATATTAAAATAGGGTAATTGGCACGTTGAGTTTTTCGCAAGACACGGGTTGCATTATATTTTTAAATTGTATTGTTTTATTTCGATGTTGAAGTATTTTTGGGGGTTGCAAGCGAAGGTAAAGCCTCCGATATTTTGATTCATTTAAAATTACAGTTCATACCTAGTTGCTTAAATAGCTTTTTAATATACTTTAGGAAGTGACGGAGGGATTGCTACCTCAAATCCAAAATTCGAGCAACAACGTTAAGAATGGTAATAATAGCCCTACCCCTGTACCAAAGAATTCAACGATTTGGACCAAACTTTTTGACGTATTCGACTTGCATTTACTAAAGGATATTCCGTTTGTAATGATTATTATTGGATTAGGTAAGCACTTAAAGTAAGAGCAACCACACGTGATGCATCCGCATCATCCGCATAAAGTTACTTTCTTATCAATATTTCGTTTATTTAACGTTTTCTCCAAAAAGCGGCCAAATACCCGTGGTTGGGTAGCAGATACCTACAGTTTTAAGTTAAAAAAAATTAATTGATAAATGAATATAAAAGCATAAATCAAAATTCTGTCAAATTTGTGCACATTTCTTTTTCTGCTTTCATTAATTTACAAATTCAACCTTTTTTAACGTAAAACTTGAGGTATCTAAACCTAATTGTACTCATAAGAGGGGATTTGAGGGATCTTTGGACAAAACAAAGAAATAACGAAATAAATAGATTAAAAAACAAAGCGGCAAAAGTGTCATTTGCTCTTAAATGTTTCTATCTACGAAGATCAGTAGCGCTTATTATACTAGTATATTTACTCCATTTCCAATAGTCCGTTACCTGGAGTTAATGTAATTTAATGACCGGGAATTTCTTTTCGACACCGAATTACGATTTAATGATCATATTATAAACTACATTTTATCTAAATCTTTTAAAATGACAGGATTTATAATGAGAGGTTGCTGAGACGTAGTATGGGCACCTTACTATAAAACTTATATTGATCGGATTGAGCGCGTTCAGATTAAGTTCGCGAATTTCCTATTGTATAAATTAGGTATAGACAAAAGCACTTTATCACATCACCAGCGATTGTTAATGTTGAATTTGGACAGCCTGGAGAAGCGAAGAATCTTTCTCACATTTTTATTTGGCTTCAAGATTATAACTAATGACATAGATTGCTTCGATCTTCTGGAACTCTTCAACTATCGTGTTCCTGCACGTGACACGCGCCTTACTGAAATGTAGGTACTCAATCAACAGAAGTCGCACCGACATTGGATTGGCAGGAATGGTGCATTTAATCGCATAATGCAGTATTTCCATAAATATCTTTGCGCCAACATCGAATTTAATAGTTCCATTATAACAATTAAAGATAACTTAAAGGTGACTTTATCCACCATTACCTAAAGATCGCGAAATAATTGCAAGTCAAATACCATGTTATTTTATATTTGCTGTTTAAGTTATATATTGGTTTTATCTACTAGATTGCAAGAAATGCTTAAATGTACTATTTGGATCTGTAATGTGCTATACTGAAATAAATAAATTATCACAGTTATTGCGTGTCTACAGCGTACACTGGTGTAGCGTCCGCACGAGATGGCTGTCTCCTAGCGGTAGCAAGTGAAATAATAAGTTAAAATGACAATTTTGACGTAAGAATGATAAAAAGGTTAGGTTATTGTGAAAATAGTAATAACATTATTAATATAATCACTATCGTGCTTACCTTTCCGTATTAATTTTTGGTTTTTAGGCGTCTCTTTTGCATCGGAACTGAACATAATTTTGATGCTACAATTCATCCTAAGGGAACTGTGCCTTTTCGAGAGGAGCGATGTTGCCACCGCTGTTTCTGTACAAAGTGTTGCGGATATTTTTGGACGATTAGTTATTCCAATGTTAGGACATTACTGCAATGCCTCCAAGAAGTTTATGTACGCTGGGGCGCTGATAATGGCTAGTTTCGGAAGAACAGGTATTAAAAATCGATCAGTACTAGTTGGAATATTCAGGTTGGGTTTTCATTATTGTCTGAGGTATATATAGACCACTTAATAGGTTGTATTGTATAAATGAGATTCATTATCTTTTGAAAGAGATATCCTCTGCGCACTTTCCTCACTTTATACCGTGCGAGCAAAAATTATTAGCATCAAAGAGGGCCTTGCATCTAAGGACGTAATGCTTAGCCGTAGAGCTTAATACCTGTTGGGTGTCAGTAACTACCTGAATTAACTGAATTAACAATCAATCAGTTATTCCGTAATCTTTGACAGTCGTTACAAGTAATTTGATTCATGGCTAATTTTTCGAATTTCTTGAACAATTCACACAATGGGCTTTACGGAACAGCACAAAACATTCATGGTTGAAGCGTATTTTCGAAACAGGGTTAGAGTAAATGGTGAGTGGCAATACAATCCGGGTTTGTGCATGGACGATTTTCACGAACATTTTCCTAACGTTGCTTTTATTGCTGGGGATTTTTATCATTGCCTGGAAAGAACCGTGGCTGTGTTTAGGGAAACAGGTTATATACAACACAAAAAAGGAGCAGGAAGACCATCTGTAAGAAGAGAAGAACTTGTTGCAAATGTTCGTGAAATAATGCAAAATATGTCAACAAATTGTATAAGATGTCTGTCCCAATAAGAAGTGGGAAGATCTTATGGAACATGCAGCTAAGTTTATTTCCTTATAAAGTATTCCAATAAATACAAGCCGCAGATTTTGAAAGACGCAGGAATTACTCTCAATGGTTTACCCAAAATTTATTGGAAAGAAATGATTTATTATACCCGACATTTTTTTCGGATGAAGCCTGGTTCCACCTCTCCGGTTATGTGAATTCTCAGAATATCTGTAATTATTTTTCTTTTTCTTTCTGTATATTCTTATTTTGTTAATTTTGTAGACAACAAAAATAAATTTGTATTTTTCTACTTATTTTATTACTCATTAGTTTGGCAAATTTATGTCATAATATGAATTTGACAAAATTTTAACCTAGATTTGGTTAGATATATCGTCCCCATATCATTGTGATCTAAACCAAGCCCTACGTTTTTAATCCAAGCCCTCTTTGATGCAAATAATTGTTGCTCGCACGGTATATCACAGAAACAACATCAAATTGTTCTTTTTAATCTAGTTTTTTTTAGTATTGGCAATATGGCCTACCGAAGTAATAGTGGTATTTGGAGTCGTAGCTCTATCCGGGCTGACTAAAGGCATGAGGGCCGTGTTTCAGTCAGTCATTATTCCTAATTATGTGCATTTGGATAACTTACCTGCTGCCAACGGATTAAACATGCTCTTCACGGGTAGCGTCTCATTGGTCATCGGACCCCTGATAGGCAAGTATAGAACGCCCATAACTCAAAGATCATGCCAAGCATCTTACGCGCAATATACAGGGTGTCCGGGAAAATGTGGGAAATCTCCCGGATATGGAAAAAACACGTGAAAAAAATACTAGAAGTTCATATAAACTTCTTTCGTATCGGCCTGCTCTTCGGAGATATGGGCTCCCAAAGAGCTCCCATGGAATTAAGTTTTTGACACATAATTATTAAAACAACAGGTATATTTTAATTTTTTTTTTCATATGATCTATATCAGGTAAGACCCTTTAAATTACTATCCCAGAAAGTGTTGCAAATTATTCACAGGTGCAGGGACGGACTAGCTGTGACACTAATGTGTTTTTACGCCCTGTATGATAAAAACTTTGGACAACGTTTTTTACTTACCTTTAACTATTGACTAAAAATTAAGTACTCGTCATTCATGTCGCTAATCCTAACCGTTTTCGGAAAAACGTCATTTTTAACATATTTACATCATGTATATTTAGCGTATTTCAATAAAAGATACATTTTTGTTCCTATAAATTATAAATGTTCACTTTTAACTGCTTAATATTAATACATGATCGCAATAAAATGACGTTTTTCTGAAAACGGTTAGGATTAGCGACATGAATGAAGAATACCTACTTAATTTTTAGATGTAAAAAATGTTGTCCAAAGTTTTTATCATACAGGGCGTAAAAAAATGGGCACATTAGTGTCACAGCTAGTCCGTCCCTGCAGCTGTGAGTAATTCGCAACACTTTCTGGGATAGTAATTTGAAAGGTCTTGCCTGGTATAGATCATATTATGAAAAAAAAATTGAAATATACCTGTTGGTTTAATAATTATGTGTCAAAAACTTAATTCCATGGGAGCTCTTTGGGAGCCCATATCTCCGAGGAGGAGGCCGATACGAAAGAAGTTTTTATGAACTTGTAGTATTCTTTTTACGTGTTTTTTTCGTATCCGGGAGATTTCCCACATTTTCCCGGACACCCTGTAAATTTAACTGGGTTGCCTATAATACGCGGCTAAGAGAATTCTGGCAGATCCATATAATATTATGTTCTCAATAAAGACTGGAAAGCTCGCGTTCAACATACCTACACATTATAGTCTGTTTCACATCAACAATAACGATAGTGACATAATTTTTGTAAAATTATGTGTAACAAGAAATTGTAAATTGATGTTGCCAACACTTTTATATTTTGTAGAATTTATTTTAACACATCCACGTTTCTTTTTAGGTGTGGTCCACGACAAATCAGGTTCTTATATTAACACCTTGTATGTGGCGTCGGCCTTGTCAATGTTCTGTGTGATTTTGTTTGGATTTGAGTCCATCTTTTGGAAAAATCGGACAAAAACCAATGAAAAATAATAATTGTATATTAAATATATACTTAACGTTAGATGACGAGGAGGAATCTACAAAAATCACTGATTTTTATGATTGTTTTATATTTTATTATAAACAAAGACTATTCGCCTTTCTTGTGTAAAAGGATCCGCCAAAATCCAACCCATCACCCACTTACCCATTTTCTTTATTGCTTTAAAATATATATTGTTAGTTTTCTTTAAAATTAGTGTCTTATTATTTATCGTATTTAACCCATTTGTAAAAAAATATTTGAAAATATTGCTTATTTTAAATATTTTTATATGTAGTTAAAATATCATTGCTGCTAAGTGTTATATTATTAAGTAGTGATGGTTTGTTTTACAACAAGGCATATTTATTTTACGAAAAATCATTTATTTGTGACGTGAACTTAAAGAAATACATAAGTATGACTAGGACAAGAGTTTAAATTAATATAAAAATATTTTCTAATACATGATACATTGCGTATAGAGTAAAAACAGTCACTATAACAAAAATTAAATTAAATTATATCTGAACCAGTTAGAAAATATAATATACTTACCAAAAAATAAAAATACGTATTTAAAAAATAAATATTGGGATTACCATATATTTTTTTTTAAGTTGCAAATCCTGTTACCAATTTAAGAATATCGAATTTATTGACTACTACTAATTATTTTATTTATTTATAATTTGATTTTCTTGACTATTCTACTAGCGGTAAATTTAATGCTATAAATTATCAACAAAAGTGAAAATATAATCTACAAAAAATATAAATTTCAGTAAAATAAAACAAACATGTAAAAATGCGATTAATATTTTAATAATGATAATATAATAATAAAATTCAATTAATCAACTGCATTGTACATACATGTTACCTTGCAAGAACTATTGTACCTAATAGAAACTATTCTTTGGTATAACAGAGGCTTAATTTTTTTATAAAAAAAGAAATTAAATATTGTCCCTTTACCTTATTACCTATAATATTATCATAAGCAATTAGGCATTAGTTTAAACTGATAACACTTATATTCATAAACAATTTGTTTTGTATAATATCACAATTTGTCCGTGATTTTTCTTTATTTAAAATTAATGCCTGATTTTGATGATATTTTAAAACCATATCACTCCTCTCCATAGACATTAAGGTATTTATGTCTATGCTCCTTTTACGTCCAGCGATTTCAAAAATGGGTTGTCTGTTTTTATTAACACTTCCTACTTCTATCTAGTTGAACAATAAGTACATATATATCTTTAATTTTATATAATAAATAGATATCTTATGTTACACAACAGAAAGGCGCACTCTACACAGGAATATCAAGTTACTAATATACATTTTCCTGAAGATGTCACATTACAAACAGCAAATTTCTTTTTTTCATTTCACAGCCACTTTTTTATTTTATAAAAATGGATTTTTATTAGTCAAAACCACGGACATATAAAAAGAAGGACATAATTGTTTAAGTACGTTTTGTCCCGATCAAACATTGTTGTTTACAGAAATCAATGATGACATATTTCTGCTGATTGCCTGCGTTTGAAAAATAATGTTATAATAATTATATTAGATGCACTTGTCATGTGTACCTACTAGATAAGTAAAAATATTATACCAAATGTGTATGTGTATTTAAATTTTAACTTTTAAGATTACGTATAATAGATAATTTATTAGAGAAATCACTGTGACAACGCTGTACGGGCATTTTTACTACGAATGAGGCCGACTTTTTCATATTCATTCGTTTCATGACTAATGCTTACGCTACAGTGTTGCTGAGCCGTGTTTGAGACGTTGATTTTTGCTATTTAGTATTTCTTTTGGAATAGAACTATTTTGAGTAATTTATTTGCAACCTACGATGGTTCGTCAGTGCGTGGTGTGTAAAAAACGACCCTCGGATAGATACTTTGGTTCGGTGGTAAGTGAGTAGGATGTTTTTTTTAGCTTAAGCAGTGGTGTAGTTAATTAATTCTATATTTTAGGTAAATATTGGAAAAACTATTGATTTTTATATTTAAATGTCTTTAAAAACACCTACATGATAAAATAACTAAATACATCTCCTTCTAAGTTATTCGAAACTGTAAAAGTATATATGATTTAAAACAAATGGTGTTTTGTGAATTGATATTTTGTCTCTTCTATTATATGTCTATGGTCAAAACTAAAAAAAAACTTGAATGCACGATACTATCCCTAGAAACGTGTTCGTTGATCACTTCATTTATTGATCTGTACAGGAAAAACTGTTTCTTAGTCTTTTAATAATTTGTAACTAAGTATGTGATGTATGTATTGTAGATTATATGGATATATTTTTGGGCATTTTGAATAAGTTCTGGTTTATTAAATCGTCTTAAATTTTAACTAGAAACCATGGTCGCCCAAAACCATCTTACTTTTTCTTATTTCTAATATATTTCGATTTCAATATAATACTTTTACGTGTCCCTAACAGAAATGTAACAACTTATAGGAAAATATAGATATTTGACAATGCGGTCATGCACTAACAATTTTACCAAATTCCTATTTACCGCTTATTTAACTTAAACCATAAAACTAAATACGTCAAAGCATTCATAAGGCACCATATAAAAACTACCAGCGAAATATTTGACACTAGGTCGATATTCACTATGTCCATTTCGCCAAGAAACTTTGACGGATCTTTATAATGGCAATAAGTCTCCGTCTCCGGACATATAAGGTCCCTTTTAAATCCGTATATCGAGTAGACAACGCCATGAAAGGCGGCTCGAAAGTAACTGATGGAAAAAAGCCACCTGAAGGGGCTCGGGGTGTCGAAACGTCGTAAGCAGAATCCGAAGATCGAGAACAGGCATGCGAGGACTGGAGCGATAAATACTGCAATCTGTAAATAAAAATTGGTTTTTTACTTTACTTTAATTTGTGGTATTCCTCAGGGTACTGTTTTGGGACCAATTTTATTCTTACTTTATGTTAATAATAAGTATATTAAAATCAGAGTTAATTGGAAAAACATTTTCATATGCAGATGATACTGTATTAATAATACCAGCTAATACTTGGAATGAATACATTTTAAATTCAGAACTAGATATTTCAATAATAAAAAATAATTTCAGTTATGACCTATTAAACTTAAATTTAACTAAAACAAAATTTATGACTTTTTCTTGTTGTAAAGGTACTCAGCCGAATAGTTTAAAATAAATTAAAATTCATGATTTAAATTGTTTAGAAATATCAGATATAGTTAGAATTAATTATGCTAACTGTTCTTGCAAAAATAAAATAAAAGTTGAATTTATAAAATATTTAGGAATATTGATTGACCAAAATTTAAAATGGGATCATTAAATTAACACTTTTACAAAAAAATAAAGAAACACTTTATGTAAATTTAGACTTTAAAAAAATATTGTGAATCAAAAACTTTGTTTAATGTTTTATTATGCACTTTTTCAATCAATTCTTTCCTATAGTATAATTGGTTGGGGAAGTGCATACGACTCGAATTTGAAACCGCTTATAACAATACAAAAATATGTTTTAAAAATAATATTCAATAAACATATTTTGTTTCCTTCAAAAATACTATTTGTTAATAATAATATTCTGAGTTTAAAACAACTTTATTGCAAAACTTCCATTTTTTATATACGAGCTCTGTCTCAGTGAAGTTGGCCCAACGCAGTGGTGATTTGCTGCTATTTGGTTTCGTTGATTTTTATTAATCGACAGTTTTTTTTTGGATTTTAAGATATTTTTTCCTGTTACAAAAAAGTCTAGTATTTTAGGCTAATATTAAATAAAAATATCATATGTTATCAGAAATACATTATTTAGTTTTTAATACGTTTTCGCTAATATGACAAATTTCATAAAAAAACGTAGTTTTGATAGTTGGGCCAACTTCACTGAGACAGAGCTCGTATATATAAAAATAAAAATTTATTACATAACATTACTCATATATACCAAACAAGACAGAAAACAAATCTATGGTTATGTTATGATAATTTTAATTTTACACTTTTAAAAAATAATGTTTTATTTGTTGGCATCAAAATTTTTAATATATTACCTACTAATTTGAAAACTGAGTTTTTGACATTTAAAAGAAAATTAAAATCATGGATTATGCAAAATTATATAAAGGTAAGGCAACTTATATATAGCTAATATATTAATAATACTAAATATTACAATTTTTTTATTACCTATAATTTCTCCCTTATTTATAATTTTTCCTTTTTTTTTGGTTAAATATTTTTGAATTACTTACTTATATTTTTAAATATATTCTGACGTGATTAAAATTAATAATATAAATGGGTGTATATTTTTTCATTACAAAATCGGACAGATTTGTTAATCTATGGTTTTGTAATGATTTATTAAAAAAAAACAAAGTTATTGACTTTTAATATTATTATAAAAAAAAACCTGCAAATAAATAAGTAAATAAATAAAAAAAAAAATAACGGTGGCGGATGTCAGCCTGATGGTCTTTAAGGTGGGAGTATCAACATGCTTGCCAACCTATAACCTATTTCGCGTAGATTTATTTATGTTTTCTAGTTTTTATACAAAATTTAAAGAAAATCAGTATCGACTTGATATTCTATAGGTAATAATTGACATATTTAATAAATATCAAGGATTTTCATAACTTATTTTAGGAGAATTGTATAGCGAAAAATATCGGGTAAGATTTTTTTTAACATTATTATGTCATTGTCACTAATTGTTCTTTCACTATACAATTCTCCCAAAATTAGCAATAAAATAAATTGATATTTTTGTTATATATCAGACACTACATAAATAATGTACCGACGATATTGATTTTCTTTAAATGTTAGTTATTAAAATAATAAACTCAAAAAATCAACGCGAAATAGGTTATAGGTTGGCAATAAATTGAATGACGTTGAGAATTCAACCTTAAAAGTGTTTCCTACCTTGGTATTTGTGGTAGCTCCGATAAAATATCCCATGGACTGAGCACATAACGTTCCAATTGTCACAAATAAAACGAATAGGTACGCTCTGTAGTCCAAGGGCTGTGACGTCAAATTATATGATATCAGAATGTACGTCCACGTGCAAAGAACCTAAAAAATAAATAATTTATTTTCGACAAGGTTTGTTTTTATTACTTGCTTTCGTGTAATTGTTTCGGGACAGAGAGATTTTTTCATAGATTTTTGAATAATTTTAAAAGTATAATAAGTATACTACTTACTTGAAAGGGTATTTCTATTAATACAACAGCCATTAGGTATGGAGACAACTTATACCATCTATTAAAATGCTCCCGCGTAAGTATTCGCATTTCTAGAGGAACTAAAACAAAGAAAAAATATTTCTTAGTAATTTTAGTATACCAAAGGGAACATCGTGAGCATGTACCCAAGTAGCAATTATAGACACAAATTGGACACAAATTCTTTGCTGAGAAACGTTTCGAAACATTTTCGATTAAAATTATTTAGATTGTGTGGAGACACATGTGTTTCGAAACTTTTGCGACACATTTTCGAATTTAGTTACTAGAAACGATTAAGAACTGTTAGTTTCGAAATACTTTCCAAACTACAGTGTCGATACATTTAGGAAACGCACAAAAGAAAATTTTTCGAAACATTTTTATATAATATTATGAAATTGTGTTTAGACACATGTGCTCCCAAATTGTAGCGACACATTTTCGAATTAAGTGATTCAAAACAAATTGGTATTCTTCTGCTTTGAAATATTTACCAAACAGTGATATCCATTTAATTACGAAACTTGCGCAGAAAATAATTTTCGAAACTGCCAGAAACCTTTACACTACCGCACCGGGACAATTATTATAACCTCAATTATAACGATTATAACCTATAAATTGAAACATGTTCCAAACATTTCTGAAAAATTTTCGAAACATTTTCGATAAAAGTTTCGATTTTGCGTCGAAACAGCGAAAGTTACAGCCCGTACCAACCACTTGGAAACACGTGCTAATGCGCCATTTAAAATGTATACGTTTCGAAAATATTTCCATACATGTTGCCAACAATTTCCAATTTGTGTCGGAAACAGAAACAATAGTTTAGACACATTTACCGTAATGTGTCTAAAAATGCTACTTGGGTAGTATCGAGATATTCGCAAGTGGTATGATGTATATGTCGTAGGCTGATAGTGAAATCCGTCATTTCATGAAAAGCTTTGTCATATCATGAAGCGTGGCTAAAAGGTATATTGCAACTGGTTTGTTCGTTGTTCTCCAGAGCGTTTTTTTCAATTTTTTCAACTAATATTATTTTATAAAAATAAAATTTAAATTAAATTAAAAAAAAATGCAAAAAAATGCTCTGGGGAACAACGAACAAACCAGTTGCCAATATACCTTTTAGCGTGCAGCATGATATGCCTAGGCTTTTCATGAAATGACGGATTTCACTATCAGCCTACGACATATACAAAAGAATGAATAAACAGCTTTGCTTCTTTTATTTATTTATTTTAGGTTTTTTAAATATTTAGTAAGCAATGAATAAAAGTATAAAAATACTCTTCGTGACACGATAAAGGAAGATAAACCTATTGTTTCAAACAAAAATATGACTGGGTAGTCTATATGACACATCATAATGGAAAATTTCAGTTTATAACCAATGACAACAAAAAAAAACATTTTAAACATATTGTGATATATAAACCGCGTATTTACTGTAACAAATAAATAACATGTGCAATTGAACAGATACAGGAATAAAATCAAGGACGTGTCTTGAACTTTAATTTTGTTTAGATTATGCCTAATATGAGGTAAAGAATAGATCACATGTGCATATATCCAGTTTTATGTATTTTTTTTTTTAATAATGTAAAGAAAGTACTTATTTATTTTACTGTATAGGGAAGTACATACAGAAAATTTTTTAATTTACATTCGTTTTTGCTTTTATTTTTATGTGACAAACTAACATATTTCTTATATCATCGCTTTCGATTTATTTGTTTAAATGTGACCAAATAAGAGACGTATTTGAAACGTTAGGTACAATATCTCCGTCTATGCCTAAGCAATAAAAATATAAAAAAAAAATTGGTAATCTATAGGGCGTTTATGTATACACAGAATATATTTTCCTTCATACCGATCAGCCAGGAAATGGTTATAAAGTTTAATAAGTTGTTTCTATTGTTAGAAATAACTATAACAGCTAGGTAAGTCGGAATTTCCGTTACTCCAGACCAGAGACGATATACTTTTAGTATGAATTTACAAGCGTCGAAAATGTTGTAATGATCACTAGCTAATTGTTGCTTTAAGTAAAAGTAATTACTCATTATCACACATATTTTAAACTAGTCATATGGGAAATGAATCATAAAAAAAATTATGCTAAGCGCAGTTACAAACCATTAAGGAATTTGATATTTTTATAAATTGATCATTGAATAATTTAAACAAATAATTTTTATTATTTTGTTTCTAATTCTTAAATAATTTTTCATTTTTTTACTCCCACCCAACCAATATTACAAGTTTATAACAGGGATAAGATATAAAAATAACTAACAATAATTATTACTCTAACTTAATAGGTATAGGTATATATAAAAAAAGTTACAATTAAAAAAAAATCATTTTGTATTATAAAAGTTTGGTTAACTCGTTAAGAAGTAAAATTAAACTAGGAAATATTTTTTTAAATAAAATTTAAATAATGGTAGTTTTTTTAATGTTTTAATATTTTCGGGTAAAATATTATATAATATTAATCCATTATATAATAATGACCTTTTTCCCAAGTTACTGTTTATTTTAATAGTTTGTAAAAAATTAGTTTGTCTAGTATCATGTCTATGAATATCATGAACTTTTGTAAACGTATATAATGTTAGACATTTTTTGTTTTAAAAGTAAAGAATAAATAAATATGCAAATTTTTTAATTATTTATAGGTATTTCTTCGGTTTATATAAATTTATTGTTGGTTCTAAGTGCGGAAATCTATGAATACATTTACTAATTTTATTTTGTAATTTTTTTTTAAAGTTGTCTGTTGAGTAAAACAAGAATTAAGCTACTCGGGCCACTTTGATTATGGAAGAATCATTTCTGCCCCTGTCATTTAAGTCACAGTTAATGTTTCTTTATTTTTGTTAATGTTTTTTAATTGTTATTTTAAATTTATGGAAAAAACAACTTTTCTAAACAACAAATTTGACTAAATTAAGCGAGTAATTTACTTTACTTACAAAGTTACTTACATGATAGGGTTACAGACATTTTTCCAGTGTAGACGTTAAGTAACATAGTTCCATATAGATAGACATAATTGGCAAGAATCTGATTGGCATTTGCTCCAACTCCCTGGTATAAATATCCAAATATAAATCCTATTACGATATGTGCCAATAGTCGATTCAACGGATATAGCTAAAAAATTAGTCGAATTAAACCTGAAAAATAGCTTTTGAGATTTTCAGCTTACCCAATTTCGTCTCATGGTCAGTAAGTTCCTCTTGTACAGTAAAAAGAATTGCATGACTGGAGGTGGTGAAGATGGGTTTTTACTTTTCACGTCATGGACAGTTTTCGGTGGAAATAGTCTTGCTTCTTCTAAAAAATGAAAATAAAAAATTCGAAACTATTTTAAAGAATAAATTAAGCAACATTAAAAAGATGCTGCTGTAAATAGCCTATCTGTAAAGGTTGTTTATTAATTTATTTAAAATACACCATTCAACAAAAGGTCCAATTACTGAATAGATATAAATACAACTATAGTAAATAAATAGTTCCCAAAATAAATAGTAACATTCATCACAAGTTGAGGGTTAATAGAAAATAATTTCTATTGATTCACGAAGTGGGAAGTGGGAACAAAAAATGTAAGAGGTTGATGGACTGAGGTTCGTGGAACCAAAATATTCATCTGTTTTAGAATTTCGGCAATATTGATATATAACAATTTAACTTAGGATATCGTTTGCCGGTCCTCCAAGTAGAGATAATTCCTTTCCAATAACTGATCGTGAGAAAAATCAATATCCAGATATACACCATCCATCTTCAGGCTGAGGTATTTGCGAAAGCGTCGCTGAATTTGATAGTCGATAATATTATGCAAATGGTAGATGCATACTCCAACCATGATCTGACAAAGTCAAAGGACAATTATTTCAAAGTGTGCTGCTCATTGGAATAAACGTGAGAATTTCTAATTATTAACTTATTCTCTAAAGCAGGATTGGGTACGTTCTACTAGAATATGTTGGACAAACGAAAATTAACTATCGAACCGAACTCCATAGTAATAAAAAGTTATCTCACAGTTCCACCGAATCATCAATAGAGTACCCAGCGAAAAGTTACTGGTTCTGTTTTTAACATAATAATATACGAATTTATGACATAAAATTAATATTGTTTGTTTCTGTTGCCTACCTTTAGTTTTTACATCCTTATTTTTTGCCTGATCTTCTTTTGCAGCATCGGCCAAAAGGCCTAGATCGGTTCCATGTTCACCTATCGCAACTTCCATTACTAAAATAAATAATAAAACGTAACAAAAGTAATTTTTTTAAAATTAACCTAGTTACGTCACGAACTATAATTTATTGAAAATTAACCTTGGATATTTATCACAAAAAATTAAGCATAAATGACCTATATATTTAAGTCAACAATCTCCTGTTGCTGTATGGGTCCGTTATGGATATAAATAAATACTTACAAAAATCGGCAGGATTATGATACGGGGGACATCTTAAATTGAGGTTGTTGAAATAAGGTACCAGACTCGTCGATGGTCGGTCGTAGATACATTTTCCATTTGCAAGAGTGTACAGTTTGTCGAACATATCAAAAAGTAATGCTGAAAAAAAGAATTGATTACATATTTTTTATCCGCGACAAAATATTGTAAGGAGAACGCCTTTCATTAGTTGAAACATAAAAGTCTTTTGCTGTAAACATATTAAAAGGATTTTGCTAGGATTTTTACAGGAAGTTACCTGGAAATTAAAATAAAGGCTGCTTTTATCAGAAAAACCAGACACAGAATTATTGTTTACAAAATTAGATAAATTAGCACGTTTATTCAAGTCATAAAAGCTCAAATACCTTTTTAAATAGGTCAAAAAATTGTATTTTATTTTTATGTTGATAATATTAAATAAAAATAATGACTGTCAAGGGCAAGACATAGATAGCAGACTATTCTGATATTCATGATATAATTTATAATTAAAGAATTACTGACCACTGTCAACAAACTTCTTTTTATAAATAAACAATGTGTAAATAATAATTCTATAGTATGATCCAGTGATGCGTGTAATAGTTAAGATAAGGAATGTTTTTTCTTATATTTCATTGGCCAGTCACTTTTACTTGACATACATTATAAAAAAAATAATGTGTGCAAATATTTTGTGTAATCTTGGCTTGCAAATAATGCGATGTTTTTGGGTAAAATATTTACTAGTATCTTTATATGTGGAATTATATTATTTACACTTGCATTTTAACCTCACTGAAGAATAATGATGATGATGATGATGAGGATGAGTTTAAGTAGACGCAACAATATACGAGGTAACTTATATGGCATCAGTGCTTGTTCAGGTTTCAATTACTATTTGTGTAATATTTTGAATTTAGTTATGTTGTATCTTGATTGTTCAGCGCATGGACTACATATTTAAACCTATTAGCCCTGATGATGGTTTTTAACCGAAACGCGTAGGCAGTGTTGATAGTTAGAATAATAATATATAATATGGAAGGTGAATGACACATCTGTGGAGTGTAATGCGATGCTGCTGAATGGTGACGAATAAATACTAAGCATACATTTAATTATAATAACTAGGTACCAACAACACCAAAAAAATCATTAACGATTAACTGAGTATTATGTGCACAAATACCTCCATAAATTTCCATGTTTTTAATAGTTTTTAACAATGTTTTGCTGGTAATGAAACAAGCTTTCTGTATTTTTATACATTATCACCAGTAAAGTCCGCATCATATGCGATTTTTTTTTATTAATAGCTTTACTTAAAATTTGACTTTGGCATCAAGTTCTGCATCGATCAAGATGAAAATTAAGCAAAAAAAATAGTAGTCACGTGATTCGCATTATCTGTCAAATTTTAATTTTTTCCAAAAAATAATTCAAAAGTGGGTTTATTTTTGAAAATATCGAAAAAAGTTATTAGAAAATGTTTTTTTAAATACAGTTTCTACCCAGATGCAAAATTTCAGCTGCATAAGTTAATTTTGATTTTTTACCCATACTTTGTAAATTGCACCACTTTTGCAAACTAAACTTTTAGTTTTGACAATGCTTTATTTCAGATAAATTTTCTTTAAAGTAGCGGCCATATTAAATGTGAGTTTTTCTACAAAATCAAAATTGGGCTATTAAAATTGGGTCGCATGTGATGCAAAGTTTATTTATTTTTGACCCTGTATAAGGTTACTTCATAAAATAGGTATTTTTGAAAACGTAGTGTGTGCCTGAAAGTAAAAAGATAAAAAATAAAGTAAAGGGGTTTTAAATTAAATCGTTGAAAATAGATAAACTTTACGTTAAGTTAAACTAAAATTTATTTTACACTTAATGAACACTTTACTGAAGACGCTGTGTTCTTTTTTGTCTCAATATTAAGGTGTATTACTTTCAGATACAAACTACGTTTTCAAAAATACTTTTTTTATGAATTTACCTCATACAGGGTTAAAAACAAATAAACTTTGCATCATATGCGACCAAATTTTAATAGCCCAATTTTGATTTTGTAGAAAAACACACATTTAATATGGCGCTACTTTAAAAAAAAAATGTGAAATAAAGCCTTGTCAAAACTGAGAAGTTTTATGTAGGGTGCGTTAAGTCTTATTTTGCAAAAGTGGTGCAATTTACAAAATATGGGTAAAAAATCAAAATTATCTTATGCAGCTGAAATTTTGCATGTGGACTAGAAACTGCATTAAAAAACACTTTTTCTTATAACTTTTTTCGATATTTTCAGAAATAACCCCCCTTTTGAATTATTTTTTGGAAAAAATTAAAATTTGACAGATAATGCGGATCACGTGACTACTATTTTTTTGCTTAATTTTCATCTCGATCGAAGCAGAACTTGATGCCAAAGTCAAATTTCGAATAAGTAAAGTAAGTAAAAGTAAATCAGATTTTAATAAGTTTGTTTAATATTAATATAATTTTATAAATAAATACCACAACGTTAAATTTAAAAATAACTTTAAATAGAAAAAATAATGATTTGCAAAATAAATTAATTTCGTGGCGATTTCTTTATTATTTTTAATTTAAAAAATTTACAGCCTTTTTAATAATGGGCGAATAAGACTTACAATAGTAAGATCAAGGGCGTTATGCTTTGCATAAGACAAGTCAGTGCAATTGTAAATACTCATAAAACAACAAGTGTAATTATTATGAATTAGTAATAATCTCTCGACTCGCCAAGCATAATGAACCATAATACACTATGATGATTATTATCCTCGTTTATTTTGACCTACGTTATATAATACGCTATTAAAAATAAAGGATTTTTAAAATCTTACCGGAAGGTTGATGAATAGTGCAAATTATAGTCCGTCCCTCTCGCGCCAACCTTTTGAAGAGGTACACGCATTGACTGCAGGAAGCACTATCCAAGCCACTGCAAAAACATACGAGAATTAAAATTATATTGAAAAAAATAGGCAAATACCTTAGTCCGTCCACTTCATCGCTAAAATGTAAACTTTTCGTTGTTGATCCCGAGTTAAATACTATCAATATCAAAGATAACGCAATAATTAAAATAATAACCCTAAATAGACAAATACAGACCACAGGACATTCTATCATATGACAGATCTATCAACACTTACTTGTAAAATGGAAATCCTGGCATAAAATCAATTACTTACAATAATCTAAAATTTTTTCTTATCATTCTAATGTCAATATTCAAAAATTGTCATATTTCATTTTTTATTTTTACTTGCCGCAGCTAGGAGGTGGACGTTGCCACGTCTTGCGGATTTTACACCAGTATAGAATATACAAAAAGATATACCTACTGGTTTGGACTGTAATATAGTTAAATTTTTGATTTATTGTAAACTACATGTTGTATTGAAGTGCAAATTTTTCTTATTGATTAGCAGAGCGTTTTCGACCTTGCGGTCCACTGCCTCTCTTGTCAAAGGTGAGAACAGGCTCTCTTCAAAGTACATATTTTTGCAAAAACGCAGATTTAAAAACTCAAAGAAGACAAAAATCAGGTTTTCTTAACATTTAAAATTAGGTAGGTAAAATAAAACATTTTAAAATTTAAAAAAAAAATCCAATAGAGATTACATGATGGACGGCGTTTTTCAATAAAAAAAACGCTTACTGTTACAAAAGAAAACAGTGCCGAATAATGAAAACTACGACAGACGCTTCTACCAAATCATGCAATCTCCACAGAGGAGCCTCTTAGGCTGACTGCTGTTAAGATTATCCTAAAATAAATAGGGAAACTACAGGTTTAATTTCTAAAGATATTGGTGCATTTGCCTAGAAGAAAGACAATATAGACGTATAAAATATTGCAAATAAGTGGTATGATGGTATGGTAATGGTAGAGGACGAAGAGTTTCTGCCGTCTGGTTTTCGGATGAATCATATGCCTTATTATCAGGGCACGTCAACAGACACTCATTCAGATTTCTTGAATTCGAAAGAGCACAAGAAATTCTAGAGGCATCTCTTCACGATGAACGAGTGACAGTTGTTGGCGCGTAGTTTCTAGGCACGGAGTTGTGGGCCCATAATTCTTTGATTATGAATAAGGTCACAATGTAACAGTAAATCAAGAAAGATATAGGCAACAGATTGAATTATTTGTTGGAGACATTGCGCAGAGCTAGAAAGAACACGATAATATCCAGAAAAATTGTCTTCGATTATCCGCCACACAACCCAGACTTGACCCACCCTGTTGCCTTCATCTGGGGAATGATGGAAAGTAACATTTTAAGCGGAAATGCTCGAAAAAAAATTCCAGAATAAAAGACCGCAATAGAAGATTTTTTCCAAAATTTACGCCAGTCCTATTTTAAAGGATTTTTAGCAACGCTTGGAATTATGTTTGCAACAAGATGGTGGTCATGTGGAGCATGTCATACATCAATAATTTATTTTCTTTGTATATGTGTATGTATATACAATTTGGTAAATTTTTGAAATTCGGTATCCTTTTTTTATTGTAATAGTATTAAAAAAAAACATGGACACACTGTATAGGCTTCGCTCGTGTCAAATAACAAAGAACATCCTCCTTTATTTTAAAATTATAGAACAGTCACGGTGTGGTAAAATTAGTACCATAACATCTAACCAAGCATTAACCTTGACCAAAAAATTAGGTCTTTGTAATAATGTTTAAGCGGGTAATTGTAAGTTATAATGGCTTTTACCTAAATGATAAACGATTAATTGATTCTTTCTATTAGAAAATTTGCGAGAGAACCGCAATAACATCGTATTGTACTTTATTTATCAGCAATTATATGTATAAAAAATACTGTTTAATGATCGCAGAACTACGTATGATCAAAGCCGAGACTTTTTCCCTTCTTGCACTGTTGCATTTGGCCTTGGAACGCAACAACTACTAACATTTTAGATATTTTTTTTAATAGTTGCGAATATTTGGTGAATTGCAACATTTTTGAAAAGACCGTTTTGTTAAATATTTTAATGGAGAGGTAAGTTTAAGACTTAATACTTAATAGTACATGATTGTGTCCTATCTGAATTTGAATTTTATTGATCGTACCAATACCTGTTTCAATTAATTTATTTTTACTTTGTAATTAAGTTTTTTTAAACTTGGCATGTCAGATAAAGCAATAGAAGATTCTTATTTCGCACAACCCATCATTAGTATTGGACTTTATAATCTATGGACCAATTTCACCATCTCAGTAAACCATGTTGCATACTAGATAAGCATATGCAATGTTAAACGACAATAACAATATCACACTAGAAACTATTTAAATTTTTGAGAACTACAGTACTGATTTTTAGTTGTAAATGCTTTATTAACCGTAGCAAGCAAATATTATTATGACTAATGTCAAGTTTCATTACAACTGCCAGTCGGAACTAATACAGCATATAAAACCAGATTATACCCCCAATAGAAATTGATAATTACTGTGAGTATTCAGAGCAATAATGGCTATAAACCATTTTATGGTAGTTTAAACTCCTATTTTCTATTGGTTACATTATCGTGATATTATCACTACACAACGGTCTAGCAATTTTCGTTGTATTACAGTAGAAAAGCGCGTTGCTATCACATATAGTATTAAACAGTAGTTATATAAAGAGTACCTATGTGAACTCTTATAAGAAATAGAAGTTTTTTAGTTTAACTGTTTTTAACAGTTGTAGAAGCAAATATTGCTACACTTAATAAGTAAATATTGTCTATTTTTCTGTTGCATTTTTGGTACATTCATAAAAATGCATTAAAACCATTGACGTCAAACTTCTGACCCGTTTACAAACGACAATAATTACCAAGCAGCTGTGTTGCAATTCAACCATTACCTTACATCGTAAATGTATGAAATACTAATTGTAAGTAAAAAAAATTAAAAAAATACTTACGTAGTTGGTTCATCTAAGAACAGAATGGGCGGATTGCTCAATAATTCCAACGCGACGGCAAGTCGTTTGCGTTGACCTCCTGAGAGTCGTGATGTTAGAGTGTGATGACATTGACCAAGACCTAATAGTTCTAAGATTTCTACCACCTAAAAAAAAATTACTTGAAAACGACCATCTCCATTTTAGGATTGTTCTGTTGGTTAGAAACTATTCTTAAAAAGGTACCTGCAGAAATTTGGAAAATATCTATTTCATTTCATAATCTACATTGCGTTGATCTAGACCAAAGGCCTATAAAAGAAGTAGATGCTTAATGTATGGCACACTATATAAATGAGCCTAATGAATAAAAATTAAGCAATTACTTGACGGAATTACTTTTTAGTAAAAGCAATTGCTTGATTAGCAAATGCCATAAGTAAAAGCAATTGCTAGATCTGGATGTGAATAAAATTTTGAAGCAATAATTGCTGTTTTTCTTACACCTCTGTATCAAATGCTTACTCCAACACAAGTTCAGACGAGTCTTATCCACTTGTTCTGATTATAGATTTCATGTTCAGTTTGGTGCCTAATTTGCAAAAGAGTTGACGTAAATACAACAACGTTGGTCTACTTATTTAGTACAATAGTGATCTGTTACGTTTTTGGAAAATAGGAAACTTATATTTGTGATATGGCAGATTTCAGTGAAAAGGAGGAAAGTGATAGTAGTGATGAAGAAATTAAAGACAAGCAAATTGATATTCGTTCACAAATTGAAGGAACATAAATAAATCACTCTGACCACAACAGTTTAGCTTGCACAACAGCTTCAGCACTTGTAGGAAATTTAATAAAAATACTGGCTTTCTCCAAAACTGCATCCATTACTGAAAGAAGTGTATGTCTTACAGACGGTAGTTTCATAAACACTGAGTTCTTCACCTACAGAATTTTGAAAGCCCGGATCCGACAATTTCCGCAGAAAGACATTTATTCTTATTTAAAGGCGATAGTGCACCCCTCGCCTTTTACCAGTATCAGTCAAAAAATAATTTGCCAACCACTCAACATTTTCGCAGTCAAATCGATATAACTTTCTGAAATCATCATATCTGCAATTTTTACGCACACTGTAGATTTTTCCTTTACGGAAGTTCATATATTCAGCCATAATTGAAGACACAAATTAAGAGCAACGCAAGTGTATGCCGCGGGAAAACTAAAGTTGACTGCTACCAAGCAAATGATGCAGGGGTCGACCTACCTTAAAAGTTGAAAGCGATTGCTACACTAGAAAAAGCAATTTCTTAATTTATTCATCACATTGTAAGCAAACGATAGCAATCGCTTCTATTTTTTAAGAAAAAGCATTCACTAGAAGCAATTCCTGAACTATTAAGGTAGGAGTATCAACATGCTTGCCAACCTATAACCTATTTTGCGTAGATTTATTTATGTTTTCTAGCTTCTACACAAAATTTAAATAAAATCAGTATCGACTTGATATTCTATAGGTAATAATTGACAATATTTAATAAATATCAAGGAATTTCATAACTTATTTTAGGAGAATTGTATAGCGAAAAATATCGGGTAAGATTTTTTTAAACATTATTATGTCATTGTCACTCATTGTTCTTTCAATATACAATTCTCCCAAAATTGGCAATGAAATAAATTGATATTTTTGTAATATATCAAATATTGCCTAAGTAATGGGCCGACGATACTGATTTTATTTAAATGTTAGTCAATAAAATAATAAACTTAAAAAGGTAACGCGAAATAGGTTATAGGTTGGTAATAGATTAAATGACGTTGAGAATGCTACCTTAAGCAATTGCTGGACGCAAAAGCAATTACTTTAGTTTTTATTCATTGGCTTTCAAGTAATTACTTTGATTTTTATAAGAAAAAGCAATCGCTACATTTTTATTCATTAGGCTCAATATCTCTGTAGAAATGGGGATTTGGTATTTATAGGTTGCCATCCACTAATTCGAGTTGGCAGCATTACTTCAACTGACCGCCTTGAAAAACAGGGTTATGTTATTTGGGTTGGTTAAAAGGTCAAAACAAATTAGCTAATAATAATATCTGGACATTATAAACAATTTTTAAAATTTCCTTCTTATATTATTTATAATGTATTTAAAAAGAAAATTCTTTGGTGCTTTCTTACATTATTACTTTCTCTTTTAATAAAAAGTCATATTTATCTTCTAGCTTTGTTCATGAAAATAATACTAAAAATAGATCATCATTATTAAAAAATATATATTACACCCTGTATGTAAGTATATTACTGCATACACATATATGGCAATAAATGGCATTGGTCTAATTTTCGTTGGTGCTACTTTTCAAAAAATTTCGAAACCAAATTATTAAAAAATGTTTGAATAATTAGTACCTGCCAAATTTCAAAGATTTAAGTAAGAATCAAGGTTGTGCTGTTTCAAATAAGTGTTGCAAAGTTTCTATTACCAATCATTCTAATCTTACAGTATTATTATGGACCAGTTGCCTTATTGCCTAAGGGGAAATTAAAAAAAATATAATATCAAAATTAGTGGCAAATTCGAAATACTCTAGTACAGGTAATATTTTTGTTTGAAGGTCAAAGGTTATCGGTCTTCAAGTAGTTATTTTATTGAATCATCCATTTTAAAGGTCAAACTAATTTTGTTATTATTCTATATCATGTGCCTAGTTCCTGTATGGATTTAATTACTTTTAAAAAAGATCACGCTCCGGATTTATGTAGGGTGGAAGATTTGTTGATTGATAAAAATACAATAATTATGCATTAATCGTGGTGGTGCGACGCTAGACTGATGGGAAATTTCATGTAAATGTTGCTATTCACAAAGATGGGCCCCCTATTAATTTTACATTAAAATTATATTAGACTTTCTTGAAGGCGCTTGTATGATTTACTCACATACCAAATTTTATTAAAACTTATTTAATAAAAACGCTCTAAAATTCTAAAAATTAAATACTTTTGTGATAGATACCTTATTAAAGCCACCAGTAATGATAATATCCAATGTTACTAGGTGTTTTATTTTTTTATTGGTTTCAACATGTTTTACATGGCATAAATTGGCCAGCTTGTTCCCCTGATCTTTCCCCAAATACCTTTTTCCTCTGGGGTAACATTAAATGTGCTATTTATTAAGAATGTACGTTATCACAATTTGGATGAACTAAAGACTGCAATTTCAGGGGGTATGCAATCGCATCTCTGCATATTAACCTGAATTTTATGACCGTTTAGGATAATGCAGTAAACGGAGGATTTTTTGAGCATTTAAAATAGCTGTTGCTGTTGTATTAAAAACTTTTTTTTTTAAAGTTTTGTTATTCCTCTTGTTTGGAAATGTTGAAATAAATGAAGTTCTTATCATTTGGAAAATATATTTAATTTCAAAGGTATTGGTGAGTTGACTTTTAAATATTTATCAAGTTATTTATAAGATAACAATTACTAAATCATAATTTAAAAGTATGTACCTATAAAAAGTTAATTACATTATTTTTGTCTCATCATAATGTATTTTAACCTTCATTTATTACTGTGTTCATTCTTAAGATGTCCACAGTATTGTTAATCAAATATTTACAAATTATTTTGAAAAACTTCATAACTTATTGACAATGGCATTTTCACTAATTGGTTATTAGATTAAACTTCCTTGAATCTATTTTCTTAAAAGGATTATTATTTTTTTAATTTATAAATTAATTTAAAAAAAAAATTAACCAATAAAATACAATTTTATTACTGAAGCAAGCTAAGAAGTTCTTTCAAGGATTTATGTGCAATATTTGTTAAATATACACGAAAAAGCATTGTACCTAATTGGTAAAATGTTATTTATCTATGACCTACAGGAAAACAACACTATATTTATTACGTCATCTATTTAGGATTGTTAAGTTCCAAATAACATTTATTACTGTACTAATATAATAAATAAGCTATTACATCACTACTGATGTAATGAGATCATCACAGAACTCACTTCTTGACACTTAGTGTCAAAATTAAATTCATTTCCCTCTAGTCAATGTAATGATGCTCATACTATACTTGTTATCTAATATACCTAACTGAATTATTTTTATACTTAACGCTTTTTGAAATATGTATTTATATTTTTTCTGGTAAAATAAAAAAAATAAATTGCTCAAAGCGGTTCGCAATCTAAATAACGTTAAAAAAAAATTTTTTAACACGTGTATTAACTAATTATTATTAAAAAATACAACAAAGCGCGTGGCGGAGGCAAGAAAAACAGCCTAAAAACAAAACAATTAAGTTCAAGACAATTAAATCGGCGAAACAATAAAAACAATTTTTTTCATCTTAGTGTCGAGGTTTAATTTATTGGTAATAAAAATTTCAGGTTTATTAATTTTTCATTTATTGTCGGAACAGCTTGGATTTCAGAATTTCACGATTATTTATTTATGTAGTTGTAATGAACTCGCTAAGAGTAGTATATTATTTAACAATAGTATAATGTAGGCCATAATAAATGAGGATGATATAATCATCCGGGGTGATTATACACCAGTCAAATAGTATGCTTTTCTACAACCATCCACTTATACAGTGCCACAAATTCTAAAGAAACACCAATTTTTGCCTTAATTTAAAATTTTTATTTTATACAGGGTGTCCAGATAAAGGAGGTCAAAATGTTAACAAAATATTCCTTAAACAAAAATAATATGACTTTTATAATGCCATTTTTCATTTTTGACCCTCATGTTCGAGTATTAAATAAGATAAAAATTTCAAATTTTGTACATTGCTTCAATATTTAAATCTTTTGAGATAAACAAAACGTTATTGTCAAATATTCAAAATAGGGGGGTACAGTATACGCTGCCCCCCCCCCCCCCCAGTATGTGCGCCAGCGACTTCGGAACTATATTTTTTCAGGTAATCATATGTTTTTGATTATTTTTTGTCTTTTATAAACTTTCGATTAAATGGTGAGTTTGGGAGATAATTTGAAAAGTATGGGTCATTAACGGATACCAACGATAATCTCGTAATTTTTAAATGTTAAACTAATTAGTACGCCACTGTCCTTAAATTATTTTCTGCTAGTTGCTTGCTTTCGTTATTGTTACCTATTACAAAGCTATATTTAATTATACAGTGAGGACCTAAAGTCCGTCCCCCCCCTCTAACTTCTTAACCGTTCGGTATATTTTAATAAAATTTTGAACGATAATATTTTAGCAAGTCTTGCACTTTTTGACATACCAATGACAGCTTTAAATGTCAAGATGACAGCTGGGTCCGCTTTTGGAATATTTTTTTAAATGGAACATCCTGTATATTTTTACATTTTTAAATTCCACATAAAATTACAATTATTTTTCATTAAATGCATTATTAGTCTATACTTCATAGTTTCCGAGATATTGACTCTCGAAAAGTGACATTTTTGAACTTTGACAGCTTATAACCTTCTAACAGTACGTCTTAGAGCAAAACGGCTTACTTGTCCCTATCTTCAATTTTTATTATCTTCCCAAAAAAAAATAAACTTCCGATTAAACCGGATGTAACTCGAAAGCAGGAAATATAGTTGTTCCGGTTTAACTGGAAGTTGATTTTTTTGGGAAGATAATAAAAATTGAAGATAGGGACATGTAAGCCGTTTTGCTTTAAGACGTACTGTTACAAGGTTATAAGCTGTCAAAGTTCAAAAATGTCACTTTTCGAGAGTCAATATCTCGGAAACTATGAAGTATAGACTAATAATGCATTTAATAAAAAATAATTATAATTTTATGTGGAATTTAAAAATGTAAAAATATACAGGGTGTTCCATTTAAAAAATATTCCAAAAGCGGACCCAGCTGTCATCTTGACATTTAAAGCTGTCATTGGTATGTCAAAAAGTGCAAGACTTGCTCAAATATTATCGTTCAAAATTTCATTAAAATATACCGAACGTATTGGAAGTTAGAGGGGGGGAACGGGCTTTAGGTCCTTATTGTATAATGTATAATACTGTATATTATACTGTATAAGTGTCATTTTGTTAGGTTGACAAGTGCGGTTGAGACTGACATTTAATCTATTTCGATTTGTACATATTCTTTATCTCACCTGTTGCGTCTTATATTGATGAGAAACAGAATACCCTAGCTTTAAGTTGGCAGCGAAAAACATGGCTTCTTTGACTGTTAAAGCTAATCGAAGTTCTTCGTCTTGGGGAATGTAGGCGGATAGTTTCCTAAAACGGGGACTCTGATCTCGGACTACTCCGTTTAGTTTGATATCTCCTGTACTACCTTTAGTTCTGTAACAAAAACGTTAATGTGGAATTACATTTCTTAGTATTGTTAGAAATATTTTCCTGAGGTTATTTCTATCACGTCACAACTACGTCTTATGTATTTGTACCACAACGTTGTATAGGATATGACTCAAGCACAATGTTAATGCAGATAACTTTTCTGAATTTATTTGCATCAAAACAGTGGTAATTAGATATTTGTTCCAATAGTTTTTTTTAAGTGGGTGCAATGTAGTTTAGCACACTTTAATTTAACTCGTAGTTATTATTATATATATATATATTGATCAGCACGTGCATGAGATAGGAAAAATATAACGATAATATAATATAAAAAAGTAAAAAAATAATTGTTTCCTCTGCTGTCACTGAATGTTTTCAAATTGAAACATGCTATTTACTTTCGTATTGAATATTGAAAGACAGATAGACAGACAAAGTGTGTTTTTTATCTAACTTTTATTTTTGAAATATACAGGGTGTCTGGTAAGTATGGGACAAACTGACAAACACTCAGAAGCGCACAGGGAATTAAATCAAGTGTTTCAAATAAAAAAAAATTATAGTTTTCTCTGACCCAGTTATCGGGTATTAATTCAATCAAATTTGGTATTTTTATAGGGGTAGGTACCAGAAAAAGGGGCTATTCATTAACGTTAAATGTCTCATGAAAGCGAGAAGTAGACTCGCCCGTATACACGTTAAATACTTTGACAGGTATCAAAATTATACATTATACTTCAAAATGGGTACCCTTCAACAGTTTCTCATCTCAAACGAATGGTTTTCGCAAAAAATTAGTTTTTATAACCTATTTGCAATAGTTACGAATACTATAATAATCTAAAAGCAATAAGTACTATGGCGACAAACATATTTTGATCATACATTATAATGTCACTGGCTGAATAACCAATAACAAAATTAAAACGAAACGTAGTAATATTATTTTTACAATTAAATATTTGTTATGTAATTTTTGTTTAAATATGTATTTAATAGTCAACTTAGTACTAAAAAATATCTAATTTATTTTTAAAATCAATTATTTTCAACAAACAATTGAAGGGTATACCTATTTTAAAGTACAGTTGTATTCATAAAAAAAGCGTACAAGAATTAGAATGAGAGTTAAGTTTTGTCATATTTGCGTAAAACCGGCTTATCTAAATGATTGTTTACTGGAGGTTATCACACGTCATAGATTATCAAAAATGCAATGCATTGGCGTCGGTGTAATTAATTTTGAAACTGCATGGTGGTAACGTTTGATAAACTTTGACAGAAGAACATAAAAATGCCTCGTCAGTTGTCTGAACTTGAAAAGGCTCAAATTGTATCAAGAATCGAAGAAGGATGGTCAATCCGTGCTGTAGCGGACTACAAACTATATTGAAAATTAAGCAATGCTGGGAACAAGAAGAATCCCTAAAGAGGAAAATTGGTTCAGGTCGTCCCAAACGTTCCAGCCCTGGAAAGGATTCTGCTTTTTTGGGATATTTAAGAAATTATCCATTTGCAACTGCAAGGGATGCTCTTATTCATACAGCATTTCCTGCCTCCCAACGTAACGCCAGCACGAGAGTCAAGGAATCTTAACTAAAATGTCGCCCAGCTGTGAAAAAAATGTTTCTTACCGAAGAACAGCAACAATCAAGGATTATTTTTGCTTTACATTATATATACCGCAATCCTCAATTTTGGAACAGGGTCATTTTTACTGATGAAAAGACGTTCCAGTCGACTTATAACGGACAAATTCGTGTGTACCGTCCAAACAATATCAGGTGATGAAGAGCGATATATTAACCCACTCCCTTCTAGACCTGGGCGTTTTTCTGTAAATGTATGGGGCTGGATAAGTGTTCATGGACCTGGTGTTTGCTGGCGAATAGAGGAAATATTTAATGCCGGAAATTACAATTAAAATTATATTCGAAATTTTAGCCCAAAAAATTTAGAAGATTTATGGGAAATAATACATGCGTGCTGGGGGAAGAGCGAGCTTTATCTGAAATATTGTATCAAATACAGTGAGGACCTAAAGTCCGTCCCCCCCCCCCTCTAACTTCTAAACCGTTCGGTATAATTTAATGAAATTTTGAACGATAATATTTAAGCAAGTATTGCACTTTTTGACATACCAATGACAGCTTTAAATGTCAAGATGACAGCTGGGTCCGCTTTTGGAATATTTTTTTAAATGGAACACCCTGTATATTTTTACATTTTTAAATTCCACATAAAATTATAATTATTTTTTATTAAATGCACTATTAGTCTATACTTCATAGTTTCCGAGATATTGACTCTCGAAAAGTGACATTTTTGAACTTTGACAGCTTATAACCTTCTAACAGTACGTCTTAGAGCAAAACGGCTTACATGTCCCTATCTTCAATTTTTATTATCTTCCCAAAAAAATCAACTTCCAGTTAAACCGGAACAACTATATTTCCTGCTTTCGAGTTACATCCGGTTTAACCGGAAGTTGCTTTTTTTGGGAAGATAATAAAAATTGAAGATAGGGACATGTAAGCCGTTTTGCTCTAAGACGTACTGTTAGAAGGTTATAAGCTGTCAAAGTTCAAAAATGTCACTTTTCGAGAGTCAATATCTCGGAAACTATGAAGTATAGTGCATTTAATAAAAAATAATTATAATTTTATGTGGAATTTAAAAATGTAAAAATATACAGGGTGTTCCATTTAAAAAAATATTCCAAAACCGGACCCAGCAGTCATCTTGACATTTAAAGCTGTCATTGGTATGTCAAAAAGTGCAAAACTTGCTCAAATATTATCGTTCAAAATTTCATTGAAATATAACGAAAGGTTAAGAAGTTAGAGGGAGGGGGACGGACTTTAGGTCCTCACTGTATAATTCAGTCAAATCCGAATAGATTGGCTCAAGTAATAGAAAAACAGGGATATATGACCGGTTTATTTATTCCTGTTAAACGTTTTTTGTTTCTATTGTAATTTTTATAAAACTGATAAAATATATTATAAAATAAAATAATTGTGTATAATAGTGGTCACGTATAAATTACTTTTGTTGCTGTACATACCTAGTCCACACACACCAGCTTATAATATTATTTTATTATCTGGTGCAACAGACACGTAAGGGTAGACGTCAATAAAGCAGGTCGAAGCATTGACCTTAGGCACATTAAGTCAAGGGAACTTTTATCTTAATAGTAGACGATAACAATAAAAAGTAGCAACGTCCTTTGAAGGTCGGTGGTAGCGATAATCGGAATAAAAACTTACATGAATCCTGCTAAAATGTTAAGGAGAGTACTTTTTCCTGCTCCAGAAGGTCCCATGATTACTGACAACTCTCCCGATTTGAATTTTCCGGAGACTCCGTGTAATATCCTTTTGGTTTCTGAAAGTAAAAAAAAAGTTAAGACAATTTTTTGTGTATAAATTAACAATTAATAAAATAGATATAGATAAATATAAAATAATAATTGATAGGGATAAATTATTAAAAAAATTATATCAGTATGGATTAAGGGGAGTTGTTTATAAATGGTTTCAAAATTATTTAAGTAATCGGCAGCAAAAAACAAAAATTAATAACATTTTTTCTGAAAAGAAATATAATAATATTGGGGTACCACAAGGTAGCATTTTAGGTCCATTATAATTTATTCTGCATATAAATGATATGCCAAATGTTTTGAAACAAAGTTTTGGTCAAATGTTTGCTGATAATACTTTATTATGTATATAAAGGGTAAAAATATTCTTGATTCTATAGAAATTTTAAATTTTGAATTAAAAACTATGTCAAACTGGTTAAAGATAAATAAATTAAAATTAAATATTTCTAAAACAAAATTTATGGTTATTGGAAATAACGTGAATAATACAGATATAAATATTTTTTTTGATGATTGAAAGTTAGAAATTATACACTCTTTTAAATATTTGGGAGTAATTTACGATTCTAAATTAAAATTTGAAATACATTTTGAAAATCCTATATCTAAAATTGGAAAAAAAATTAATTATTTAAAAAGAATGAGTCAAAATTTAAGTTTATTTTCACAAAAAACAATTTAAAACACTATAATCTTACCTCATTTTTTATATTGTTCAACTATTTTATACACAGCAAATGATGGGGTATTTAATAGACTCCAAGTTTTGCAAAATAAAGCTATGCATATAATTTTAAATGTAGATAAATATATGAAAATAAATTTAATGTTAGAGAAACTTCAGTGGTGAAATGTTAATAATTTAATATTTCTTTTGATTTGTACTTTTATTTTTAAAATACAACATAACTTACTGCCTTCTCATTTAAAAGAGTTTTTAACTCAAATTTTTGAAAATCATAACTATTCAACCAGGTATAACAAAGATTTTTGTCTAAGTAGTGTAGCAAAACATTTAACATATAAATCGGTTTTCCATAAAGGAATATAACAACTTGAATAATTCAATTAAATCACAAAGCTCTTTAAAAAAATTTTAAAAATCAATAAAAATTATTTATTTAAAAAACAAAATAGTGACTGATAAAAATTTTTTTTAATACTTCATAGGTGATATTGTTAAATTATTTTAAATATTTTATAAAACTTGTTAAATTGTAGCACATTGCTAAATAAATCTTGTCACTACTACTACTACTATTCAGATATGTATTTTGGAAATGGCTGTCGGATTAGGGTAAATTGGGCAAACTTAATCGGGTGCACACTCGAAGTGGTTAAAATTTAATTAATTTTTCCTAATAATAATTGTTGCTTAAAGAAAGTAAGAATATAATTGTATATTTTCACCCTATAAATGACCTAAATAATTATTATGATATTGCCAATTAATTACCCAAGGCCATAACGAGAAAATTGCTTACAGACGAAATGGATAAAAAAATTAATTTAATTCGAAAACGTAATGCAATGTGTAAAATTAAGGAATTTATTAATATGTTTTCGTTCACGTTTTATCTTTTCAGGGCAAAAGATAAGATCATGTATTAAAAACTATTATAATAAAACTGTTATGATAAGATAATGAGATAGATTGCGTTTATTTAGGTTTTCCAAAAACTTTCGCAAACCACCGTACTTAATATTTACATTTACATTAGGTAGGTACTATAAATTTTCCAGAGGTCAAAAGTACTACGTCAGATATTTTGGAGTACGGCCAATTGATTAGGTAATGATTATTAACAAATAGGTATAATCCATAAATATTTACAGCTATATCCGACACGTGTTTTTTTACCATTTTATTTTTTTACTAACAACCGTGGTAAAATCAATAAAAGAAATAATACATTATACATTATAAACAACATTATACAGGTAACGACCTTTTTTCGAAAAATATACGTAAGTACATATAAATAGCAACTATTTTTAACACAATAACAATTTAGAAATTAATATAATATCTAAATTATATTAAATTTCTTATGTAAAATCCTCGGCTAAAATCAGCTTCTGCCCCTTGTCTCCCCTTTGGCTACGTCACTGCATATCACACTATAGTTAATTCAGAAAATCTATTGGAAAATATTGCACCAAACTCCTTTTCACGATTGTCAAGAACTGCGACGCTGGTTATTGGTAAGATAATAAAGCAAGATAGTGACATTTGAACATGCAATCTTTTTGCCTAGACGATTCTTTGTTTTTGTAAATTTTATCAGTTAGTTTGTCTGTACATAAAATTAATAATTTATCTTTAGGAAATAAGTAAACTTAAATTTGAGATTAATAACCCAAATGGTAAGAGTTAATATTCTGTGGCGTAACAAACACCACCGCAGGGGTGGGGGGGGGGGGGGGGGCTGGCCAGCCGGGTGCCCTCTTGGACTGCCCCTTTAAAATTTGCTGCCAGCCTTGCTTTTCAAATGTGTTTCATTTCATAATTAATTTTATTTTTTACATCCTGACAATTTAACTTCGTTAAGTAAAGAAGAATTATACGTAAAAGCGTGGAATTTACAAACGATATACCATAAAGACTTGTCCATTGACTTTTATAGTCAAATTTTAAACCTCAGAAAGGGACTTCGAGAAAGTATTTCAAACTAAAAACACTGTATGAACTTGCGGATCATTTATTAATAAAAAATCAGTGTGTTCCTCAAATTTTCCAGATGTATCTAGTGATGTTATTTCTCACTTTACCAGTTATAGTGTGGAATCTGCGGAACGATCTTTTTCCAAGCTTAAAATAGTAAAGACCCATTTATGTAACACTATGGGACAACAACTCCTTTCGGATTTATCCTTAATCAGTATCGAACACGGGTTTGTTAAAACATTAAATATCGACGAAATTTTAAACGATTTTGCAAAAAAAACTCACGACAATCTGGTCGTTTTGTCTAATACCTTGTATAGTACTTAGTGACATAATGTTTGTGCAGACTTGTTGAGTGTTCATGTGTTTTACTGTTTTCTGTCTTTTAGATTCTATGAGGCTCGATCACTGCTACCCCCGTTACTACCATACATGGTAAGCAACATTATAAGTGGTGTTTTAAAATTTTGATTTTGCATCATGTTTGCTAGAATATTATGTATTTAATAACTACCTAGTTTATGTCAACCAGTCTACTTAGGATTATAAAATAAATTCGAATTTTTTAATAGTAGGTACTTAACACATAATATGGGTTTAACCCTAATTAAATTATTACACGATTAACGAATTCAAAAATTTATAAACCTGAACCTAATAGTAATGTAAAGTTAATAAAAAATTTTCTACATCAAAGGAGTATGGATAATAAAAAATCGCCACGTAAAATTGGTAACTAAATTAAATATTCATTTTAAACAATCAAAAAATGATAATACTTAACCCAAACCATGACCTTTTGGCTCTTACGAATAATGATTCCGATTCAATACATTAAAAAAGCCATATTTAAATTGACTGAAATTTATGTTCGTTAGAAACAATAAGAAAACAAGTTATAGTTCAGGCGGGAGCAATAGTTAATACAAACTGTTTAAGTAGGTTTGGCCTATATTTCTCAAGTTAAAATCTATTTAAGATAAAAGTAACGTAAATTTAACCTTTTACAAAAAAAAACACTTAGGGCATAACTACACGCTTTGGAAAATGTTGGCGCCCTTAAGCTTAAAAAAAAATTATCATAATTTTTAATAATGTAATTTGCATTTCATTATTATACATTATATGAAATTGGTTATTTACATTACTAGATGCGAAAGTTAATTTTTTGGTGTGAGGAGGTTTTTGAATTGCCGAGGCAAAGCCGAGGTGATTTAATACCTCCGACCACCAAAAAAGGCTTTCGCATCGTGTAATGTATTAAATTTTTTCTACTACTGTTCTCTGATCAATATATTATTTAGTAATAAACTTTGATTTTATTCAAATTAAAATGATAAAATAGGTTTTTTTTTCCACCTATAAATCCATGACAACTAGTTATTAGAGTATTGTTGACAACTAGTTATTTGAGTACTGTCAGAGTCTGTCAGTTCGATTTTTTTGTCCTGGCACCGAAAGTAATACTTAACATAGCTAGCAACGCTACTTAACATAGCTAGCAACGCTACTTTACATAGCTAGCAACGTATAATATTCAGGTAACTCGAATGTTTACTTTCGTTATCTGTCGTGTTGCTAGGGCCCGAAAGTTAACTTATCTATACAGTAGTAGAAAATAGTAATTTACGTTACAAGACCGGAAAGTAGTGTTTTTTAGGTCGAGACAAGCATTTCCAGGGCGAGCCATAGGCGAGTCCTGGAAGCTTGGAAAGACCTGGAAAACACTAATTTTCGGTTGCGTGACGTACAATATTTTTTTTAAGACCGACAATTCGATATATTTTATAATCTACGCGAAACAAGTTTGACATAAAGAACAAAATTAAAAATCAACGAACTGTCACTCGACAATACATCGAAATGTTGTTGTCATAATAACGAAATCAAGGTATCTTGGTATTATCAAAGAGCGATTGGAAAACAAAAAACAGGGTGACAGTGACATTAGAGACCGGAAAAACGTTATTTTCTAGACGAAAAATTGTCCAGAAAGTGTAAATTTTCTGGTCGGTTTTAAAAAAAATATGTTACAGTTTCTGTGCTTATCAGACGTTAATACTAAATCAATAGCTTGTTGAAAATTGGCCAAATAATAAAAGTGCAATACACGCTCTAGTAGATTGTACCTACTTAAACACTAAAAGAATGTCGCAGAAATATTGCACAAAAGAACAAGTTTCCAATACAACCTTCACATTCTCACTTAGATATAGATGTACAAGATTAGATTTAAGACATATTCGAATTTTTCTCTTCAAAGGGAAAGAACAGAGATGCATGGAAAAGAAAAATCTTCGAATTAAAAGTCAAGTGCAAAAGGTGAAGTGGAGAGTAGGTACCTACTTACAATGCTCATTAAATCGGTCTCAGAGTTATTAAGATCAGAAAAAGCAAATTTGTTCGATGAAATAGGTGTGAAATAAAAGTGTAGATGGGAAAGAAAGAAATAACAAAAAGTCTTCCTCCACAAAATTTAATAGAATTTTTATGGAATTGAAAATTGATGTGTAGAAGAGACATAATATTATGAAGAAAATTGATTTAGGTTAAACCATACTGAGTATGTGAAAAAGTTATTAAAGGGGGTCTAAACCAACCAAATAAACTGGCGAAGAAGAAAAAACCTTTCTAAAAAGAAGGTGTCGAAGATTATTTAAAATTTTTTATAAAACTTTTCAAGTATGTGTCTGTAAGACTAAGACATTCTAAGGATAAAATTGTCATAATAATTATGAAACAATCTGTAAAAAATATATTGAAATTAAAATCAAAGAGTGAAGGAGTAAAAAAATTTTTGAAATATTTTTTTAATAAAAAGTAAGTACTTACAAAATTACATTGCAAAAAGTGTTTTGTGGAGTACTTAGGATTAAAGCTCAGTAACCCCGCAAGCGATTAATTTAAAACCAATAAAATTAATTAATAAGCTGCACATTTTAAAAAAAGTTAAAGGTCAAAAGGTTGTTCACGTCCACGCGTTGGGACAAAAGGGAATGAGAGATGAATCAGTGACGGCTCGTTAATGAAGGGCTCTGGGGCGCCGCCCTCCATGCAATTATTTCAAACAGAATCCAAAAATACTTTACATAAAAAGCCAATAAAACAATGTGGTAAGCAATTCATTAAAATAATTCAAACCGAACATAGCCCTATTCCAACGGGCAGGTTATACTCATAGACAAGGGAGTTGCGCGCTCTCAAGATTATACTAGCGCGGGCGTCGGATTATTCGTCCCGATTCAACGCGACTTCTCGATGAGTTGCCATGACGACGGAGGCGTTACGTCACCCACACATCGCACAACGAGCGGCCACGGATGAGCTCCAATTTTCCGCGCCCAACAGCTGTTCGCGAATCGCGATGCCACGGTAGAATAATCGATATTTATTATGTACTCTGACGAGGCGACCTATCGATGCCGCTGATGTTTTGTTTATTTGTTTTGATTTGATTTATTAGTTACGTTATAAAACTTATAAAGTTGGAAAATTTCGTGTAATATGAAGGCCAGTGATTTACAGAATCTTGTGTTTAGTTCTCTGAGCTTAAGTGAAAAAACTTGATTAAAAAAATGCAGGGCGGCCACTACCAATATTGAACATAGTACAAGTGCAATCAAAATGTAAAAGTAAGGCACAGTTTACGCGTAAGTTTGACAAAGAAATATATAATAAAAATCCTGGATATGCGGTTGTAAGGACAAAAATTCTTTTTTTTTTGTTTCGTGTGTCTTCTTTTTGACGGGGATGATAATTGGACTATAAATGGGGTGCAGGACTTAATACATCTTTCAGAGAAAATAAAAAACATAAAAATAGTGCAAAACATCGTCATAATGTGGTAAGTTTTGAGATGTTAGAACAAACTAATATTTTAACTTGTTTAAGTAGTGCTTATGCTGATGAAATTAAAATTCACAACGAGAAAGTTAGAAAAAACAGACACGTACTTTCGAAAACAATAGACATTTTAACTTTTTTTTATTTAAAGCCAGCGTCCCCCCCTGATTCGGTAGTCACGAGCCGCCACTGAGATGAATTGATTGACAAATATACTGACAGGTAGTATGGCGGTAAAATTTAAATTAAGTAAAAGAAAGAGAGAAAATTGTTCATGGAGGAAAAAGGTTAGGTAGATATAATACCACAAACCAATTAGGTAACTAAAATAAACAATAACTTAAAAACTAAGAAGTGAAAAGAAAAGTTTTATGTGGAAGAAAAATAATTTATGTTTAAAATAGTTTCTAAACTATTCTAAGGTTATCAAATTATTAAAAATAATTTCCCAAGGTAAGTTTCTCCGTCACTGGAAACAGTTTAGAAAAAAAAGTTGTATTTTCGTATAATAGCACGTTTTTATGTCTATCGGGCGATCTGGTGATTAAAACTAATTAATTAGGCATGTAATGTCTCAGTTGTGAGCTATGATTATCATCAAATTTAATGATTACCTGTGTCATTTCCAATAAGTATTGCTTTTAATTTTGATCTTTTTACGCCTTATTAGTGTTTAAAACAAAAGCCGCATGTAGCAATTAAATTACTGAGAGGGTAAAGCACCTAAATAAAGGTCGCATAAAAAAAAGGAGTTAGTTCCCGATGAAATTTTCTTTCTTGCCATAGCGTAAGAATCAACAAATGTGGTTATTTAAGAGCAAACACTAGTGACACATTCGCATTTCAGTTTTGGTCAATATTTCATATACCTACCCACAGTGTGACCAGTAAAGTCCGCATCATATGGATTTTTTTTTATTAATAGCTTTATTCGAAATTTGACTTCGTCATCAAGTTCTGCATCGATTGAGACGAAAACTAAGCAAAAAAATAGTAGTCACGTGATTCGCATTATCTGTTAAATTTTAATTATTTCCATAAAATAATTCAAAAGTAGTGTTATTTCTGAAAGTATCGAAAAAAGTTATTAGAAAAAGTTTTTTTAAATGCAGTTTCTAGCTGCATAAGATAATTTTGCTTTTTTACCCATATTTTGTAAATTGCACTACTTTTGCAAAATAAGACTCAACGCAACCTACATAAAACTTCTTAGTTTTGACAATGCTTTATTTCAGATAGATTTTCTTTAAAGTAGCGCCATATTAAATGTGTGTTTTTCTACAAAATCAAAATTGGGCTATTAAAATTTGGTCGCATGTGATGCAAAGTTTATTTGTTTTTGATCCTGTATAAGGTAACTTCATAAAATAAGTATTTTTGAAAACGTAGTTTGTGTCTGAATATAATACACCTTAATATTAAAACAAAAAAGAACACAGTGTCATCAGTAAAGTGTTGATTAAGTAGAAAATAAATTTTAGTGGTGAGTAAAAAATCAAAATTATCTGATGCAGCTGAAATTTTGCACGTGGGTTTGTTGTGGTTGTGGTTTTGCTTGTGGGCTAGAAACTGCATTAAAAAAAACTTTTTCCAATAACTTTTTTCGATATTTTCAGAAATAACCCCACTTTTGAATTATTTTTCGAAAAAAATTAAAATTTGACAGATAATGCGAATCACGTGACTACTATTTTTTTGCTTAGTTTTCATCTCGATCTAAGCAGAATTTGATGCCAAAGTCAAATTTCGAATAAAGCTATTAATAAAAAAAAATCTATATAACTCGGTCCCATGGGTCGAGGAAGATGTGATTTCAGCGTGTTATTATTAAAGACCGTATCTTGTTTATTTATTCCCTCAGTGAATAATTGAAAATTTTAAAAACTGAAACCAAGGAAAATTTTGTTTTTTCTTTCTCTATGCAATAGGATAAAATCAAAATGTAATGAAAAAGCCCATTACCTATAGTTTTACGTTAAAAAATGTTGAGAAATATCCAATTTGACAAAATTTTGGGTATTTGCTTTTGTTAATTTATCAATTAAATGTTTTGGCAGCCTTTTGGAGAAAATGAAAAATAAATCAATTATTGATTTAAAAAATGGAATGGCGAATGCGTCCTTAGTATTTGTTCTTAAGATTGAATGAAAAACATTTATATTGCAGGCCATGGCCTACGTAAAACGCCAAGTCTTGCAGCATGCATAATCTTGTGCTTCACTTTTGTGACAATAGTAAAGAATGGGAAAAATCTATTACTTTGTAAAGATTATAATTTTTATTGTCTTTTTTTCAATGAAAAATATGTTTTAGCTCATTGTCTTTTGGCATTGATTTATAAGAAGTAATTCCTTGTAAGTTGCAATGCGTTACTTACATAGATACATCGTATACATTACACAAAATAAGGCCTACATGGGTTTATAGAAGGTTATTTTTATGCGGAAAATCATTAAAATTTATTTTACATAACCACAAGTTTATAAGTTTAAGAAAAACTTAGGTTTTTCCAAATGAACAATGAATAGGTACCATAGCGTAACGAGCGATACTTTTTTTTAACTTTGGGATGAACCGCATATAATTTAGTTTCAAAGTCATTAATTGTTTTCAATGATTAAACATTGGCTTTATTTTATTATACTACTTTATTTTTCTCTTTCGTCCTCTGTGACCTTGGAATTTTTTTTTAAAGTCATTTAATTTAGATATTTTCACCATTCTGTGTAGTACATAGTAGTAGATACTTAGTATATAATTAATACATTTGCCAATTAATTATCGAATATTCAAAAATATTCGTCCAAATTGACAAGTTAGTTCGTTAATGATGAACCAATTTTAAAGTTTTTTATTTTAACTGATAGAAATAAGTTTAAGGCAGAGTCACAACCACCTTGAAAGAAGCCGTGAAACAGAAACATAACACTGCTTGAAGATCCATGTGTCACGTGACTTTTTTGAGGTTATCCATGGTTTAGTATGTAATTTTCGCGCGAACTACGTATAGGTGTCGTATTAATTTGTATTTTTATCCGGTTTTCGATTGATATCTAATACAAAATTTAAGTGACATGATTGCTAAGAACCTCTACAAAATACTGATGAAAATTTTTGTTGCGGGTTTGCCCTAATAGCATTAATAAAGTGAAATCCAACAGCCTGGCCGGCCTGGCGGTTTGTTTACGGGTCTTATAAATGGCGGCAGAATTTTATTTGTTTTAATTTAAAAGTTGTGTTATAGTTAGCTCTTTGGGATAAACTTTATTGTTTTGTGGCTACAGTTATTTTATTAAATATTGAAATGTTTATTTAACTTGAAGGTATATTTAAAAGGTAAACAGCTTGAAAACTTATTGTCTCGATACCAATTCATACATTGTGAAAGTAACGAAGTTACCCAGATAGTAGGTGACTTTCTTAAGACAAGAGTAGATTTCTTAAACAAATCCGTAAGCTTACTAAATTTTGAGACTTCAGAAGTCGATAGTCAATCCTGTAATTTAAACGCAAAAGATAATAATTTGTATAATAGAATATTACTTTTGATCGATCAAATAAATCCACTCGTAGTGAAACAAGAACTCAGGCAATATTACTGTTATTTAATAATTAGGTAAGTTTTTCTTGTTATCCAAAACTATTTATTACTTTTTTGTATATTTTTTAATATCAATATAGTGGCAACAGAGCCAAAAAAAATACACAAAAAATATCAGAACGAATAAAAAACTCGCCCGTTGCGGCGCGTCATATTAAAAGCTTGTGGATCCGCAACTCCCAGCTGATGCGGCGTTGCCCGATGTCACTTCATGGCTTCTTTTTAAGGTGGTTGTGGCAGAGTAGTAGAGTAACTTTTCAAAAAAAATTAGAGATCTATCGGGATTCGATGCTACCCCAAAATATTCGCCATGCCACTCGAGACAAAACTTTTTAAACTTCATTTTCTTTTTCCAGCTTTTTCAATAAATTTTCTTAATTATCTAGTATTGTATCAAACCATAGAGGTAATTTATTAGGTCTATGATCAAACATATTTTATTTTGAAACGTTCACCCTATATAAACAAATCGGTTTAAATGTTGGACTGAGTAGTCCGTTACTTTGTGATATTGCATATTAACAAACACTTTATGAATAATTTACTTTGTTATAATAATATCACTTTATTTAAAATTTTTTTTAGTGATTGCAGTTTTGTAATAACACTACATTATCAAACTGAATTCAGTGTGTCATGGTTTTTGTAAATATATTTAATGCTCGTATAGTAACTATTTTTCCAACTGAAATCAGTAAAACGTAGTTTTTTTTTTATTACCTTTAAATTATACGTCATACTCCTGTTGACAAAAATGTATTATTTTCCAAACAATGCATCCGTTTTCCACGATAAATACAATTTCATTGTTTAGTCGATTACAGTATATTGTATGTAAAAATAAAATTATTGATTTTAGTTGCTACGAAATTAAAATGACTTTACATTTATTTGCTTGGTAATTTTTATTTGTTACAATAAAATAAATAACTTTAGTGCGGTTGATGTCTCATAGCAACAGGAATATCTAATCAAAAAAATAATTTTTGAATTTTTCATAAATTGGAGTTTTTTCTTATTGTAATTTTTTTGCTAAAATGCCACAAAAACATATTTCCGGCGGCTTCAGTTAATTGTAACTAATTAGAGTTTTAGAAATGAAGTTCGTTTTAGCCGATAGTAACTCATTTTTATGTCGACGTTGTGGTCTAGTGGTTAGCGCAGCAGCCTTACAGATCGTAGGCCCGAGTTCCATTCCCGGTGCCGACAACGTCGATGTTAAATTTGGAATTTGGTTTAAGAGGTGGCGCCGTCTTTCGGAAGAGACGTTAAACTGTGGGCCCCGTGTCATGGATGTTGGCACGTTAAAGAACCCTACCTTCGACAAAGAGGGATTCGGCAAAATTACCAGATAGTGTGTGACAAATTCCCTGGCGTCGGTGATTGGCCTCGTTGCGGAAAAAGGCCGACGTAAAATAAATAAATAAAAAAAAAAAAAAACTCATTTTTATCACTAAAAAGTGAGAAACATTAAATAACAAATTTGTTATCTGAAATTCAATGTCTTTATAGTTTTAAATTCAAATATAACTTAAAAAAACATATTTCCGATGAGTTTAGTTAAATTTTTGATGTGTCTCTTTTAGCCCCGGTGTTCGATATGTAAAGCAAATTCGTTAGTATCAGTAAAAATTATAAGTTGGCAACAAAATGTATTTTGATTTTATTCTGAGTGACTTTTGCCAATAGATATAGGTAAAGCACTTCATTTTTGACAGAAAAATTATCACTTATTAATTTTATTAAGTTAATAGGAACTCACAAAATTATCGCGATAATCTCCCGTTGCTATAAACAACGTAAACAAAAAGGAGCCTTCTAATTGGTTGAAAATAAAATTATGTAATTTTCCTATGTATTTTCTAAATGTATAATTTATCGTCACTTTCCAGCTTTCATTTCAGCTCGTTTCTATAGCGACCGCACAAAACGTCCCGAAAGTTTTTTCCTTCTGGGTATCCTGGGTGTGATTACAGCGATAGTTTTTCTGTCAAACGCATAGACATCTATTGTTTATAAAAACTTTGTGTTTAACATTAATAATAATTATCACAATAATGAAAACAATATTAATACTAATTAATTAATTATTTTAATATGAGTCTTTGATCTTAACATAGCTCAATAAATACTTTCAATACCTGTCTCCTTTTTCCTCCTTTTTTTTTTGTTAATTATAATATAGATATCTATAGTTTGCCAAGAATTCGTCAGATATTATTTATCTGTTGACATGCACAGAGCCTTCTTGATATTTCTAGTTTCCTACTGAAATTTATAAAGAAAAATGTCATACTATAATTTTTTTTAATTATTTTGTTAAGACATTTTTTTACCTAATCTCCCATGTTCTTGAATTAATAACCAAAAATATCATCTCGAGCATGAATTTCCCCGAAAATAATCCGGTAGAACTTCTTCTAATGCAAGTCCAATTTGATTGTATAAAAGATCCAAAAAAAAGGTTTTTTTTTAATTTTGTTCCAAGAGAACAAGTCAAATAATCCGGTGACCAAATAGGACTGCTCAAACATTTACCTACAATTTTGTACTTTGTGTATCTAAAGCATCTATACAAATGCCGATATATGCTGAGGTTAAGTTAATGAAATTTGATGGTTTCATGCGAAAGACGTTTGTTTACATTATGTACAGTTGACGACATATAAATTCGTATACTCCACCCAAATTTAACTCAATTACAACAAAATTGGGTAAAACGGGTTTCTCACCTTGCTGCTTATACCTGGATAGAACACCAGCTATATACATAGCTGTAAACTATTGTAGGTATGTACGATTTTTTACCATAAGTAATAATGGTTATTTTTAAATATGTTTGTGTTTAATACAGCCGCGAAATAAAAATTTTTTTAAATTAATACCAGGAAAACTACAAAAGTATAAAGCCAGAAAGGGTAAAGGTATTAACAAACAACAAACAAAATACTAATATTTAATTGCTGCGCCATTGGATTCTAACACTAATCGTAATCTTCTTGGCATTGACAAAATAATACTTCTGGTGTAATCCAGAGTTAGCTCTTCCCAAATTTATTTTATTTTTACCATCAATCGCCAAACATTTTCAATTGGATTTAAATGAAACTATCGCGGCAGAAGGAAGAAAAACATTTTCCAAAATCTGAAGTTATATATTACTGTTAAGTGTTCCACCAATATTCCAGCATACATCTGCACCATAAACACTTATCCATGCCCACACATTAACGGAGAAACGTCTACTGGTTTGCTTTTTTTGAGTATACTTCTCATCATATCGGAAATTTGGTGGTCTATATACTTGAATCCTTCCATTATATGTGGACTGAAAAGTTTTCTCATCGGAAAAGATAACATTTTCCAAAAAAAAATCATTTTCTGGTAAATATTGCATAGCAAACCCAATTTTCTTTTCCTTATCACTATTTTTTAATAACGGTTTGGATGCTGCTGCTCGATTTCTTAATTCGGAACATTGTCTTACTCGGCGTTGCGCAATTCTAGATGAAGCAGGGAATCCCGTTATGTATTGTGCATAGCGGATACTGCAGTTTCAAATAGATTTTGCCTTAAATACTCCACCAAATTTCGGTCTTCTTCTTTTGATAATTTTCTATTATTTAAACCAGACCCAACAGACCTTTCAAGTGTTTGATGATAGGGCTATTTTTTTTACAATTCCTTGAACAGTACTTCTAGGTACTCAATAATGATCAGCTATTTTTCCATAATACCACCATATTTCTACTAAACATAATATTCTTGCTTTTACAATAATACTTAAATAAGCCATTTTTAAATTAAATAAGATAATGAGAATACTTTGACAGATATAATGATAAAAATTAACACGTTACAAAGTTATTAAAGGTAAAAAATTTGCATTTACAATGTCACAGTTTAGTGTACGAAATTATCTGTGGTCAACTGTAAATAGCTAGGTAGTTCATGTCGGACTTTGGGCTTTCATATTCTTGTTTTCATTCTTAATATGTTCTAATATGCATCGCTAGATATAATAATATTAAAAATGATGCAAATACAAATCATATTAATTTTATTTAAACATTTTTGGTATTCTAAAATTTAAATGTTTTTAAAAATAATATGTTTGTTTCGACGTGTGAACGATGGTGTGTATGTACCTATTATCCAGGGGTACTAATGTTGCTTTCCGCATTAGAGAATGCTGCTTGCATGCTCATTCGCATCTTTAGCATTGGAATGGAAAACATTATGGCAATGTTGAACATAAAAACCTGTTCGTTAACTAGTACAGATACAACTCTCATAATGTACCTGCAAAGGTGCAGTTCTTTGCACCCATGCCCACAATAATAATTTTTTTAAAATAAACAATTAATTATTATTCTGTCAATACCTCTTAATAAATATTGTTTAAGTATTAGTTTAGTTGATTGTTTTTGCAGCCAATTCATAAATCTAATGTACAAACGTAAAATATAATTACCATTAAAATAGTTAGGATAGGTCAGACTAAATAGGGTATTTAATTGGTGTGAAAGTTTTTAATTTAAATGGAACGCAATTTAAAAAAAAAAAGTGTGAGTCCAATAGTCCAAAAACTCAAAAGACGTTTTATAATTTTTTTTTCAAAATTTTAAAAATACACTGCCTTACTGCCATACTGCCTTCTATTCCTTATAAGAATTCACATACTTTATACAACTGTTTAATACTATATATGACAGCAACGCGTTTTCCTACTCTAAGACAACGAAAATTGCTAGACCGTTGTGTTGTGATAATATCACGGAAATTTACCAAATAGGAAATAGGAGTTAATGCTATCATACTATGGTTTATAGCCATTATTGCTCTGAATAGTCACAGTAATTATCAAGTTCTGCTGGGGGGTCTAATCTTTTTTTAAATAATGTATTTGTTCCGACTGGCAGTTGTAATGAATCATGACATTAATCATAATAATATTTGCTTGCTACGGTTAATAGAGCATATACTTACAATTAAAAATCAATACTGTAGTTCTCAAAAATTTTAATAGCTTCTAGTGTGATATTGTTCTTGTCATTTAACATTGCATATGATTATCTATAATACAAAATGGTTTACTGAGATGGTAACATTCGTCCATAGATTATAAAGCCCAATGAACTAATGACGAGTTGTGCGAATATGAATCTCCTATTTATCACCGAACAACGATCAGACCTGCGCAACGTGCGCGGCGATTGCCGATCGCTACGAATCCCCATCAACGTCTTGTGGATTATAGGTTCTTACGGATACAATTCGTTTTTGGGACGCTGTTCTGCTTTCTTAATTATAGAGAAAGCGCTTTACTGGGAACAAAATGCTTCCCATTGAAAAGATACAATATAATATTTTTTCTTAATAACATTGCTGTATTAAAGGTAGTTTATTATTCAACAAGACTGTGCTGATGGTACTGATTACTACCAATAAAAACACAGTTCTAGCAAACCTGGAATTGATATGATATATATTATTTAATATGGGCTAATACTATGGAGGACTTGAGGTAGGAGGCCGATTGCAATGCATTGGATTCGGTCCCAAATTAGCATCGGTAATTCAGCTTTACGAGTCGCCGTAAGATGGCGCTCGTGTTCGAAGTGGGCTATCAAATAAATGGTTTCTTATGGACGCGGTAACTATTTTTATTTAAATTAGTTCTTTAAGGAAGAAATAAGGACTTTTATATGAATTTACACTTACTTTGTTATACTTATTAGTAAACTCGGCCTGTATAAAATTCCAACGATGCTTGGTTTTTAAAATACAGGGTATTAAACATTCTAGCTATACCTTTGGAGCTAGAAAGAGACTTATTTGGCTGTGTTTCCTCCCTGAAAAAGATCCCGTCTTACACCCCGACACAAAGCAAGTTCTACTTTTATAAATTGTACCATTATTCATTATAAATATGGAAATCAATTACAATACAACGTTATTTGTCTTGTCTTGTATTCAAACGTCATTTGTTCTTTCGAAAATAAAATGTCAATTTGTGAAAAGTAAAAGTAAAAAACGAAGAAGAAGAAGACGACACCAGCCCACATGCGACGCGAGAGCATCTATCGGCCAATAGCGAACTAACCAAAAAACCGTGACAAAATTTGAAAATGCTGCCATTGTCGATCGGCCTCCTACCCTCTAAAAACATCTAACCTGACCGCAGGTGTGGAATACAGTTACGATTCTTCAAATGCTGTATCATTTTATGGCATTTTTTTCATTTTTTTTTGTCAAGTCTACAAGACAAGCTACTTTTAATAATTATTGGTTTTAGTTCACAATTATTAGTTTCTTACCGTAACAAGCAAGATTGCATTTATGTGATTGTCGATATGATGAAATTATTGCAGAAAAGATTAAAAATAGACACGAGTTCAAAATCTTTCTTATCTAGTGTTATTTACACTGGTATTAAAAACACATTATATGTTTAGTTGCAGTCACAAATATTTACTATAAAATAATCCAAATATTTAAAAATTATTGTTTATTAAAGGCTATATTATAGGAAACTTTATAAAATTTATTTGTCAAAGAGAACCCTCAATGTTAATGAGAATTTTTTGTAATACAAGCAAGAAGTAAATTATAAGCCATTTCGCCCAATTTCGTTTTTGGCTTTTATTAATTTATCAAATTTTTATTAACTCTAAACTGTAGGCAATTACTACTTTCTTCGTAGATAGAAAACCAATAAATCAAAAAGTGAAAATATTTAAAAAAAAATAATTTGTAAAAATGGTTATAGTTAGCAAGATATTCAATATTGCTACTATACTCTGTTTCTTAGAGCCTAACAGCACAGCTGAGGGTCATGAGTCGTAAAACCTCAATAAACCATAAGCGTGACAATAACAGGTACCTAATCTTAAGTGATTAAATTATCTATTATTGCATGAGTATACAGGTAGGTGGCTTATGTCATAGAATATTTCCAACTTTAAGTGAGGTAGTTTAGTTTTATTTTTAACGTGTTATCGAAAGCTGGTATGTATATTATCAATATAATACAAAAATGGCGAATAATTATTCCGCAGTATTTTGTATGCTTGACCTAAAAGCAAAGACAATAGTTTTAAATGTACACGATAAGTTTGTGCACCAAACACCATCTAGTACTGTCAGAAACCTAGTATTAGCATGTGCTAATATGACGGGAGTTACTGAATCAACAATTTATAGGCTTTTTAGGGAAATAAAATCTGGAACTGTTTCTAGACCTTTAATTTGTAACTCTTTTAAGTATGAACTGTTTTTGTATTGAGAAAATAAAATTAATTCAGTTAAATATATCTACAAATCTTTTTTGCACACCTTAAAAACGACATATGAATAAATATAAATTATAAATAAAAATTACATATAGAAACCAAAAAAAATTAAAAAAAGAACGTACCATAATATTACAATTTAAGAGGACAGGTAACTTTATAAAAAAAAATGGGTTGAAACGGTCGAATTTTGGCAGACCTGTTGCCCTATCGTTACGACTTTACGACCCTATTGTGAAAGGTAAAATTAGGGGTGTGCCAATCTATATATTGTTTAAACTATTACCTATATTGTTACTAAAAAGATATACTTTACTTTCAGGCGAAAAATAATGTTCACCCGGCACGCTAAAATTTGTGTTTTGCATTTTTAATGACAATGAGAGTTCTTGGCTGTCAGGAAATAGGAAACAGACTATAACTAATGTACGTATCTCTCACCAATACTCATCTACCGGGTGGTGTATGTGCTGGGGCAACAGTTTTCAAAAATATTAAAAACATTAAGGGTGGAAGAATTTGATAAATACAATAAAAGAACTTACCTCTCTTAAACTTTGTCATCGACCAACTCGTACTATTAAAGGTGACATCGTTGAATTCCAAATCTACCCTTTGACGTTTCGGGAACTCGTACTGCCCTTTCACCTTCTCCGGTAGCACATTATTATTTAAGGGCACACTCTCGTCCTTCGACGGTACGATACAATAGCTATTTTTCGTCTCGCAAAGAACGTTCTCATCGTTCGAAACCGACACTAACGAATCGTTGCTTTGGCAGCACTTTAAGGGCGAAGTCGACGTAGACGGTTTTTCGGGCATTGTTCCAAAAAAATTTTCCACGATTTTATATCAAGAAATTAGAAACTAATACCGTCCCATTGTAGAACAATATTTAATCACTTTATTTACTTTAAAACTAACGTTTAGTTTAAATTCTAAAAGTTTGTTTATATTGTTTTTTTATCAATGCAATTGTACGTGCAGATGCCAGAGCTCAGTATACGAATGTGGTGTTCGTTTATCGTATGTTTCAGTACTATTACCGGGCTGGCTGATTCAGTATTTTATTTATAACATTGTAGACTTAAGAGTGGCACTCACTGATAAGTTTAGGTTGTAAATAGTTTGTGGAATACGAGTTTTATAGTTATAAGACATTTTATAGAGTAGGGCACGTAAGTCGTCGCTACACACTGAGAAAAATCCTTCTATTCCTTATAAGAATTCACATACTCTTTAAACAACTGTTTAATACTATATGTGACAGCAACGCGCTTTTCTACTGTAAGACAACGAACATTGCTAGACCGTTGGGTAGTGATAATATCACAATAATTTAGCCAAAAGTAGGACTTATTGCCACTATATAATATAGAATGGTTTATAGCCATTACTGCTCTGAATAATCACAGTAGTTATCAAGTTCTATTGGGGGTATATTCTGGTTTTATATACTGTATTAGGTCCGACTGGCAATGGTAATGAAACTTGACATTAATCATAATATTATTTGCTTGCCACGGTTAATAAAGCATATGCTTATCACTAAAAATCAGTACTGTAGTCTCAAAAATTTAAATAGCTTCTCATGTGATATTGTTCTTGTCTTTTAACATTGCATATATGATTATTTATTATGAAACATGGTTTATTGGGATATTAAAATTCGTTCATAGCTTATAAAGTCCAATAATAATGATGGGTTGTGCGAAATAAGAATCTTTTATTGCTGTATCTGACGGGCAAATTTAAAAAAACTTAAATACAAAATAAAAATAAATTAATTGAAACAGGTATTGGTACGATCAATAGAATCCAAATTCAGGCAGAACAGCTAGAAGCCTCCGAACAACGATGTGACCTGCGCAACAAATACTTTAAAACTTATACTACGGCGCGTGGCGATTGCCGATCGCTACGAACCCCAATCAATGTATTTTCTTTTTAATTTTTTTAAAAATATCTTTAATCATAAATATTTCTTAAAACCTAGTACGAAACTGTATGCTTTTTAGTGAGCTCTTAATTTAAAAAAAAAATGGTACAAAATTTTAAATATTTCATATTTTCCTATGTTCCCCGTTTCGCTTAAATCTTAGGTTGGAACTCTTAATAAACGAATTATCTGATCCGAAAAGCATACAAAAGCAACGAACAAAGTTTGCCATTGCTTGTAAACCTTCGGAGAAAGTTGGATTAATATTCCCATCGTGTTTGCTTTTGTAGTTATTGAATGTTTCTTTTAGAAAAAAACAAAGGATTCTGCGAAAAACAGGCATGGTCGATTATGGAATAATCTGTACATATAATAACCAAAATATTTGTTTTGCGTGTAAGTGATTTTTTAATGATACCTGGTGGTGCATCACCGGACTGGCCATGGGAAATTCCATGTACATTTTACCACCCTCAAAAATTCGCTCTTCTATTAGTTTTACATCAAAATTGTATTAGACTTTTTTAAAGGTATTTAGAAAAAGCTTTCTAAAAATAAAGAAAGAACGTCATATAAAATTGTGTCCTATGTCCACTTACTACGAAGCTACAGCCCCCCTTAAGAGTGTACTCTGAAGATGGTTTTTTCTAAATATTTTCGAAACTTTTGTACATACAAATTTAAAATTTAGATATTTTGGTAAACCTTGTACGCTGAATGGTGGTGTGGTCTTAAAAATGTTGATAGTTACGAAGTGTGGCCAGAAATAAGGGATAGTGGGGTAAAAATAGACATAATTTTTTTTTACGCTAACATTTACTATTTTTAACACGCTTTTATTAGCTTTACCTGTATGTATGTTTGTTTGTTTGTTTGTAACCGACTTCTTTGAACCCGATTTTGACCCACTTTAAGAGCAGTAACCCCCTTTACCACAATGAAAATTGCCGAACGTTTTGCTGGTCAAACAAAAAGAAAAAATAAAAATTGATATTTAGAAAATAAATTCTACTTTAAATACCCCATCCAGAAAAGTAAATGACGATCGAAAATATTCCCAAAATTTTTTTTAGAAATTTTTTTTATTTTTAGTAATTTTGTAATATCTTAAACAATTCTTTATTGGTCAAAAGCAAAATGACTTTCCCGGGTGTAGAATGTTGTACCAAACAATTTTTCTTAAAGCCATTTTTCAATATCGGCCTTACTTTTATCTCAAAAAGTTTGGGCGCGTAAACCCACTTTACACGCTTAAATTCACTTTACGCGCCCAAACTTTTTGAGAAAAAAGTAAGGCCGATATTGAAAAATGGCTTTAAGAAAAATTGTTTGGTACAACATTCTACACCCGGGAAAGTCATTTTGCTTTTGACCAATAAAGAATTGTTTAAGATATTACAAAATTACTAAAAATAAAAAAAATTTCTAAAAAAAATTTTGGGAATATTTTCGATCGTCATTTACTTTTCTGGATGGGGTATTTAAAGTAGAATTTATTTTCTAAATACCAATTTTTATTTTTTATTTTCGTTTGACCAGCAAAACGTTCGGCAATTTTCATTGTGGTAAAGGGGTTACTTCCTCTTAAACGGTCAGTTTTAATTTAAATTTTGTAGACTTATCAAGAGCCGCTGATTATAATATACTAATCTAGCTCAATCTACTTAAATTTTTTTTTTCTTAACAATAACTCAAACTTACTAAAAAATTAAAAATAAATATAGTTTAAAAAAAACTAAAAAACACGCTTTAATAATTATACAGACTAAAAAGCGGAAAATAAATAAAGTTTAAAATAATTCTTGAAATTCTTAATATAAATATATGCAGAAAATAATAATGAACGATAAACATTAGTATTATTGTGAAAAAAGCGAGGGGTGTTCGATATACGAAAAAATATAGCACAAAGCGCCCCACGCTTTTTTCACAATAATACTAATGTTTATCTTTCATTATTAATTTCTGCCTATATTAAGAATTTCAAGAATTATTTTAAACTAATATTTATTTACTGCTTTTTAGTCTGATTATATTTATTAAAGCGTGTTTTTTAGTTTTTTTCAACTATATTTATTGACGTTAAATTAGAAAAACCTGACATATTTTACAAAAAAAGGTAATATTGGTAAAAGTAATAAATGTAATACGGTTTATAAAAATATGTATGGCTCTCCTAGCCTGGGCCTGGTGTGTAAATAATTTATATAAAAATAGGTTGGCAATCATGACCAGGGGGGAGACAAATTTTTATCCTACCCCAAAACTTTCATTGAAAGAAAAATCTGATATTAATGATAATTAAATATAATAAATCAAGATATATTCTAAGGAAAACTTAGATAATGAAAACAAAATACAACATAAAAATTCAAATAATAAAAAAGTAAAAAACTCTTGATCAATAAACAAGAATTAAACGATAGTTTGCAGTTTAAGGTTGGTAATAATGTGTGAGTAATCTGTATATTGTTTGGTTCGGGTTGATTGTAATATTATGTATGATGTAAGATCCCTTATGGAAAATATGCCGTATATTATACTATACTAATATGTTTTTATGAGAAATAGGACATAAAAGCACATTTATAATTATTACCAATTATGGTTAACAGTAAAACTGAAATTATGATTTTTTCGGAAATATTACTTTTTCCTTGACATTTTAGCAAAGACAACAGTTTAAGATAGTTTGTGTAATAAAATATTAAATTTTCTCATAAATTCAACGCAAATAATTAGAAGTGAAACCTTCTTATACCCATCATCCTAGCTAAGGCCTTGAATGACACAGTGTGTCAGATCAGCTGGTCAGCACAATGACAAATTTGTAAATTTTTTATTGTTGCCCCCTCTCTCATAGGTCCGCCACTGGTCCATATTATTAGGAATACGTAATAACGATGTCAGCTCTGAATTTATTAAATGGGGCAATAAAAACATACACATTTAATATTTGATAATTTTTCTATAGGGTCTATGAAAAGAGAAACTGGCATTAATGTATTTTCTTTAACGATTATAAAGTTCTAAATAAAAAGGAGAAAGAAGAAAGATACTTTTGTGACGAGAAACCAACTGTTTATGGTAATTTTTTAACGTATTCCCATAAAATAAGGTCCGGTCTACTGAAGTTTCATCGCCTTTCACCACTCTAAAGAAATAGAGGATTTGCGTTGCATCCAACAATAGTTTTAAGAAATTTGCTGCATCATCAGCTGCTTTCTGTTCTTCGATTACTCCACCATAGAAATATACAGTGTGGTTGTTTAAGTGTGCAACATATGGGCATTTTTTTTATTACCGATTTCTCAGAAAATTTTATTCTTGATAAAAATTGGTGCATGTTCGATAATCATATTTGGTGCACTTGGAATGGTTGCAAGTCAAACGGCGTACAGGGTAGGCCAAAAAATATAAAACTTGTACAAGAATAAACTACCCCTATTTCAGGAAATTCAGTAAAATGTTATTAAGAAAAGTTGTTTAGAATTAAAAGTTATGCATAGATTAAAAAGCGTGACCTCCTAAAATAAAAATAATATATTTTTTTAAAAAACATTAGTAATTGCCCCAAAATGTTTTTCTTATATTCACCATAAAGACCTTCATAAATTAATCAAAATCAAATCAATTTCACATATCTTTATTTAAATTTAAGCATATTTGTAAAATTTACTTAAATTTTTAATTTATTAAGGAATCACAAACTTCATGTTTGTTGCAACGATATTAAACACAACTTTAAAATATCCTAAAAAATTTGTTTAACAAGATAAAACATTAGTAATGATAATATGCTAATTAAAAAACTATCATTTAAAGTGCAAAATTTTTATTTTAAATGTTTATTAAAAAACTTTATTCTTGTACAAGTTTTATATTTTTTGGCATACCCTGTACGCCGTTCGACTTGCAACCATTCCAAGTGCACCTAATGTGATTATCGAATATGCACCACCTTTTATTCTTGATAATCGGTAATAAAAAAAATGCCCATATGTTGCACACTTAAACAACCACACTGTATATAAAACTATTCCGGTATAAGATTTTTTAACTTTTTTTCGTACCCTGCATTGCATAACAACATGCCGTTTATTTTTCACAAATTAAAAACTTTTTGTCGCGTTATTTTATGCTAATAATAAATAACTGATATTATATTAATTAGTTTTGCAAACAAATAAGAAAATAGGAAGACGACTAATATGAGTAATATGTCAATAATAAAAAATATAATAAATCTTAATTATAATTTATTATAATATATTGTTAATGTAGGAAATCATACAAGAGAAAAATGACGTTGTATAGGTATAACTTGCAAAAATGAAGAAAACTACGGCGCATTAAAATAACATGGAGACAGCCAACTGCAATTTGTCAATGATTAAAAACAATAAACTTAACTGCTTTTACTCTGCGAGAAAGTTCAAGTCATTGAACTTAACCCACTTTCCGTCGCTTCACACACAAATTACGTTATAGGCTGTTAAGAAAATTACAATTATATGACGTGTATTTTAGTCAATGGGCCAGAATACGACATTCAGAGTAGTAATTGATTTATTTGATTAATTCAATATCTCGGAAACTATGAAGTATAGACTAATAATGCATTTAATAAAAAATAATTATAATTTTATGTGAAATTTAAAAATGTAAAAATATACAGGGTGTTCCATTTAAAAAAATATTCTAAAAGCGGACCCAGCTGTCATCTTGACATTTAAAGCTGTCATTGGTATGTCAAAAAGTGCAAGACTTGCTCAAATATTATCGTTCAAAATTTCATTAAAATATACCGAACGGTTAAGAAGTTAGAGTGGGGGGGGGACGGACTTTAGGTCCTCACTGTATAATACATATATTATTTTCTCTTGATTGCGTAATTCGGCTTTTCACGTAGGTATTTCCACACAATTTGTCATGTAAACAAGATTTATAAATTTAAGATGATTTTAAGATTAAATGGCACACAATAACTTTTACGTGATCTTATTCCTAAAATACCTAATAATGTGATTTGACGCAAATGAACAAATTATCATTCAAGTCACATTGGATCATTTGGAAGACTTTTACATGGGAAACGACCTGAAACCTATTAGAATTGGTATAGACTATGACTGGAATATTAAAATTTATATAACAAGGTTCGTAACTAAAAAATGGACTCATATTTTTGTCGACCTTGTAACAAAAACATTTTAAAAATTTGCTTGGTTAATTATTCATAGTGTTCGGAATACAGTGTCACCAATAAAGTCCGCATCATATGGGATTTTTTTAATTAATAGCTTTATTCAAAATTTGACTTTGGCATCAAGTTCTGCTTCGATCGAGATGAAAATTAAGCAAAAAATAGTAGTTACGTGATTCGCATTATCTGTCAAATTTTAATTTTTTTCAAAAAAAAATTCAAAAGTGGGGTTATTTCTGAAAATATCGAAAAAAGTTATTAAAAAAAGTTTTTTTTTAATGCAGTTTTTAGCCCACAAGCAAAATTTCAGCTGCATAAGATAATTTTGATTTTTTACCTATATTTTGTAAATTGCACCACTTTTGCAAAATAAGACTCAACGCAACCTACATAAAACTTCTCAGTTTTGACAAGGCTTTGTGTTTTTCTACAAAATCAAAATTGGGCTATTAAAATTTGGTCGCATGTGATGCAAATTTTGTTTGTTTTTGACCCTGTATAAGGTAACTTCATAAAATAAGTATTTTTGAAATCGTAGTTTGTGTCTGAAAGTAATACACGTTAACGTGATTATGACATAGCTTAATAATAAATTATAATATAGGGGTTTTAAATTAATTCGTTGAAAATAAATAAACTTTACGTTGTTAAACTAAAATTTATTTTCCACTTAAAAAACACTTTACTGAAGACAATGTGTTCTTTTTTGTCTTAATATTAAGGTGTATTACTTTCAGACACAAACTACGTTTTCAAAAATACTTATTTTATGAAGTTACCTTATACAGGGTCCAAAACAAATAAACTTTGCATCACATGCGACCAAATTTTAATAGCCCAATTTTGATTTTGTAGAAAAACACACATTTAATATGGCGCTACTTTCAAGAAAATGTATCTGAAATAAAGTCTTGTCAAAACTGAGAAGTTTTATGTAGGTTGCATAACGTCTTATTTTGCAAAAGTGGTGCAATTTACAAAATGTAGGTAAAAATCAAAATTATCTTATCCAGCTGAAATTTTGCATGTGAGCTGGAAACTGCATTTAAAAAAACTTTTTCTAATAACTTTTTTCGATCTTTTCAGAAATAACCCCACTTTTAAATTATTTTTAGAAAAAAAATTAAAATTTGACGCGATCACGTGACTACTATTTTTTTGCTTAATTTTCATCTCGATCGAAGCAGAACTTAATGCCAAAGTCAAATTTTAAATAAAGCTATTAATAAAAAAAAAATCCCATATGATGCGGACTTTAATGGTGACACTGTATAATATATCTACTATGCACCAACTAAGAATGCTGTTGTCATAATATGTCCAACATATCTCTTTCCGACTCTTCTGTGTATTATTTTTTCATTTGGTAACCTCGAGAAACAATGGCAAATAGAGTTTAATAGGCTTAATTAACTTTAATAATTAATAAGTATATTTAATTAAATCACAATAATGCACTGGCCTTGACATTGTATTCTTTGGGTAATCAACAAATTAATTAAATAATTAGGTAAATATTAATAAATAATGCGATGATATTTGTTATAAAGTTAATTAAATAAGAATTATGTTTACGTTAATTGTAGGATAATTTTGCTATACAATTTTTTGAAAAATTTACTTAATACTGGGTGTCCGGAATTTCCGTAAGTATATTTCAAGGGGAAACTCTATACAGTGTAAGTTTGTTTATAAACACATGTAAAAAAGTCCATATGAGTGTCGTTCCTTAAATGTCTTGTAAGCTAACCTAGCTGTTATAAGCTATACACCATTCGATAATACACTACGCCCATTAATTATCGAATATTCAAAAATGCAAGTCCAAATGAATAAACTGTTATTTCGTTAATAATGAACCAATTTTGAGTTTTTTTCTAGGGTTTAGGGCAGAGTAGTTTGCGTCCTGATACGTCTTATTGAACGGCTAGCGCATAAACTCTATAGATGTATGTAAATTTCCTTAAATTTAAAATTGACGTATTATTACATAAAAATTGAATTTAATTTATTTTTTAAACGAAACCAATTAAACTCTATCTGCACTAGAAACTGGCCAAAAAGATTCGCCATGCCACTAGAGGCAAAGAAAAAATTAACAATTCTTCGAAATAGATTATTTTGCAGAAAAAATGTTTCGTAAACAATGCGTCATTTTATCACTTTTGTCTTTTGCTAAATTTAGAATAAAATGTCAACAAACAAAGTCTATAATACAGAGTGCCACGCAAATATCTATCCGTTTAATTCATTTACTTAAAATTAAAAGTACAAAAATGACAATACAAAAACAATACAAAAAAATCAGCGATATATTTTTAGTATCTGGTATTGCCTCCACGAGCATTAATAACTTCTTGACACCGTCGTGACATGCCTAAAATTAAATTTCTTATAAAATCGTGGTCAATATTCAGCCATATTCGATGCAGCGCTTGTTTTAATTGTAGAAAAAATTTGCAGCGGGTTAACTTCCGCATGGACTTGCCTCTTCATACGGTCCCACACATGCTCAATGGGGTTTAGATCGGGGCTTCGAGCTGGCCAATTTATGTGAGAAATTCTGGAGAAACACGTAATACCTTTTGCTCCTGCTATTGGAGAAACCTTTATTTTTATGAATGTGTCCACATATCGCCAGAATTGTCCAAGAGTATTTAGTTGATACTGGAATTTCTGTAATGAATTGGCCCCGAAATTGCAGACCTAAACCCCACTAAGCATGTGTATGAGGAGGCAAGGAGCCGCAAACTCTTTCTACAATTATTAAAACAAGCGCTGCATCAAATATGGCAGAATATTGACCACGACGCATGCCACAGCGGTGTCAAGAAGTTATCAATGCTTGTGGAGGCAATACCAAATACTAAAAAAGTATCGTTGAATTTGTATTTGTATCGTTATTTTTAAATAAATTAATTAAATGGATATTTATTTGCGTTGCACTCTGTATTATAGACTTTATTTGTTGACATTTTATTCTAAATTTAGTAAAAGCCAAAAGTTATAAAATGACGCATTGATTGTTTACGAAACATTTTTTCGGCACCATAATTTATTTCGATGAAATGGTAATGTTTTTCTTTGCCCCTAGTGGCATGGCAAAATTTTTTGGCCAGTTTCTAGCGCAGATAGATGTCTAGTTGGTTTCGTTTAGAAAATAAATTAAATTAAATTTTTATGTAAGATATGTCAATTTTGAATTATTTAAGGAAATTTACATGCATCTAGATTTTATACGCTACCCCGTACATCAGGACGCAAACTACTCTGCCGTAAACCCTAGAATCTTATATCTATCATTTATATAAAAAAAAATCAAAATGGTTCATTATTTACGAAATAACAGCTTCTTCATTTGGACGTGCTTTTTATAATATTCGATAATTAATGGGCGTAGTGTATATGTAAATGTATCTACACTGTTCTAAATGTGGCATGTATACAAATTAGGTATAAACAAACTAAGAGTCTTAAGTATTAAAATTGGCATTCTTTAATATTAGTTCCTGTGCTAAGACGCACACCGGTACCTAATTGGTACCTCCCCAAGCAGATGTAAAGAAATAAAATAAAAACTAATCTTTGGATTGCCATAAGTAGCTTCCTTATAACACATTCAAGGATCTAGATTCATATGAACTGTTTTTCATATTTTCATATGTAGAATCTCCCCATTAAATGTTGGTACCGAATTCTCCCCCATTATAGCCATTTTTAATAGAAATTGTAGGTAAAGCAATGTCAAAATTACAAAGATAAAATAAATAATTCATAAAACATAAAAAATAAAAGCAAACTGCATCAGATTATCATTTTTTAAACCTTCCTTGACGAGATATCGAGCACATCAGTGTAATCACACAATTATTATTAAACTTAATTCCACAATAATTTAGTACTGCTTAAAATCTTTTACCACAGCGTATTATTATATCACTAGTGATATATCACAAAATATTACTTCACCAACACAACATTATAATGCAGCCCGTTAACCAGCATCATTTTAAAGTAGATTTAGGATTTAGGTTTTATCCTCCATGCACTACCCCACAAATAAGCACTTTGTAGTTCGTAGCAGTGTTGCCAGACTTGCAAATTATAAAATTTCTGCGTCACGCATACCTATATACCAGTCATATTTTACCGAAAAAAAAACTGAAATCGAGTACGTAAACCATTCTAGATAATTAATTAATTTGGTTAGGTTCGTGAATCCTACTTTGTTCTATAATCTACTAATATACGACGCACCATTACTAATAAAAATGGAGAAATTTGGCAACGTTATATCGATTTTAACCCCGTAAATACGGAGGGAGGTAATGTGACAATGATGTGCGCCGATGTTGGAAGAAACATTCAATAAACAGTTCTGTTCTTCGAATGGTTGTTATCTATTCTCCTTTACTAGGATCGGTTAAAAAAGGATGGAATGGTGAATACACAATTTAAGATAAGAATAAGAAATTTCCTTTCGTTTAGGTAAGAATATACGGGGGATAATTCGAAATCAACCCCTAGTATTCTTGTTTAAAGCTTAGTATACAGTAAATTTAGAACTTATTGTAAATATTTGTATTTTAGATTGTGTAATGGTGGTCGCCAAACGCACAAATGGTAAATAACACAATTTGAAACTAATTTTTCATAGTTCAGATTTAAAAAAAACGTAAAAACAAATAAATATTTTTTCTACTAATAGACTAAAGATTTAGTATTTACTATACCAATAAAAACAGCAATTATTATTATTAGGATTCTCAAACACATTAGCAAAACAAACGTCAATTAAATTTTGATTTATTTCGTTATTAAAAATGTAATTAAACAAAATATTCGCCTGGTTCAAAGTAGGTACATAAATTTTTTTAGCGTTTTTATTTTGAAGGGTACTAATATGATTTTTTGCCATAATAAGTTCATACGTATCAATGGTAACGTTGTTGCATTACCTACCCTGTCTTAATTTTTAAAATTTCCTTTAAAAGTAAACAAAATACTGTCTATTTTGGAGGGCCGCGTGGATTGAAATTTATCATTAATTATTCGTTTCCTAGTTGGCCACAACGCTAATTACGAAATAATACCATACCATGCCTACACAATAATAATTGTATCTAGCTGATTTCATTTATTATTAAAAAATTTTTTAGAACTTCTCAATTTCAGAATAGTAATTTAATTATAAATAGTCCTTGAAATATAATGAATTTTGTATACAGGGTAGGATGTTGCTTCGGCTGGTGAAACATAGAAAGTTTTATGTATAATAATTTAAGGTGGTGAAGTATTTGCTCGCTTGTTTCTTCTCGACTAAGAGTGAAACTTTTTAAAGAATCAAATGAGCCAAACTCACTTGCTAAAACTTAATAATTTTTATGCGTATGCAGTCTATCCGAAATTATTTAACAAATTCTATCACTATAGTAATCTTCTTAGTACTTAAATTACTACCGGAAATATTTCGGAGAACATGAATTCTTTACAAATTTCTGGTAAGAATGTGGGAGATTCGGTAAGAAAAATGCACATCAAAATGATATAAGAATTGATAGCATGACATTTTCCTTTAGAAATTTCAGTAGGAAACTACAACTACCATGTAGGGTATGTGCCTGTCAACAGATAAATAATATTTAACGAATTCCTTGCAAAATATAGACACATGACAAACACAATCTATAATAATACAGCCTTCCGTCTACTGCAGTAATACAGATTAGTTGATAGCTAACAGTATACATTATTTTTGACGAACAAATGTTTGTTTCATACTACTAAAATCCTAGGAACATATTTTTTTGGTATATATAGACTCAAAGACTATTTGCAAAAAATATATTTTTGGTAAATTTTAGTAGCAAAACTTAATTTAAAATGGATTGCTTAAGATTCTGTTAATTTGTCTTTAATTATTTCATGTAACTAAAATTCAAGAAAGATGTTTCATTTTTGTTTTGTAAAGATAGACGCAGAAAGGTAACAATAATTATTTAAAAAGCGTATAGATAGCTGTTCGTTTGACGAAAAAACTATCGCTGTAATCACACCCAGGGTATCCAGGGGGAAAAAAGCCAGGAAAGTTTTATGGTTAAATAAATCACATCAAAATCGTTCTCAAATAAACAAAGGACCGAATATTTAATCACCCTAAATTTTCCATGCGATTTACTATGTTGCACCAGCCCATGTATCACCCTGTATATGGTAATGAACAAACTTTTAATGTTTTTCTATCTCTTTAGGTCATCTTTCACTTTTTACACAACCGTTTACTTAAAAACCACTAAAGCTATCAAAATTATTTCAAGACATATTTATATTGTTTGTTGGGAAACACTGCAGAACTATAATAAACGTAGAAGGCTCAATAGGCTGATTAGCAAAAAGTCCTGGACTGAATAAATTACACTATAATATCTTTATACAATTGGGATTTTGGTTTATATAGGTTGCCATCAACATAATTTGAGTTGGCACTGACATCCTTTTTTTAAATTTAAAAAAATTTATTTTTTACAAGTAGTTTTTGATTTGAAGCATAATGCCTAGGCTTGACAATGTTCAAAGGACTCAAATAACTGTGTTTTTAAATTAAGGAATACCTATACGAGACGTTGCCCCTATAATGCACGTAGCAAAAAAAACGGTAGAAAATATTAAGTATAGATAGAAAGCAGATGGAACTTTGGATAAGAAAAAGCCTCCTGGAAGACCAAGAAAAACAACGCAATAACATGACATTGGTCTTGTGCAATACTTGGAGGAAAATTCCTTTCAAATGATGCGAGCTGCTATTCAGCAAACAAATTTTCCTGGTTCGAGACCGACGGTTGTCGTAGAACGCAGAGTAAAATAATCCCATTTAAAAAATCATGTTGCTGCCAAAAAAATTAAATTAGGGGAAGAACACAAACAGACACGAATTATTTTTGCCTTAAATAATATTTTGCTGCCAGACTGGAATAGAGTAGTCTTTACTGACGAAAACGTTTTTCAGTCTACGTTCAATGGACATATCAGGGTATACAGACCTCGCAATACAAGATATACTGAAAATTTTATCAGTAATTCCGCAAGATCAGGGAGATTTTCGGTAAATGTATGGGCATGGGTGAGTTATCATGGACTTGAAGTGTGTTGGATTGTAAATGAAAGGTTTAATGCAGTCACTTACAAGAACATGTTGGAATATGTTATGATGCCTAGTGTATCGCAACATTTCCCTGATCAGAGCATTATTTTCCACCACGACAACTGCCCGGTTCACAGCATCACAGCGTGGGTATGGTCAAAGGTTCGTTCCAGAGAAATAACGTGGAAACTTTGCTGTGGCCTTCAAAAAGTCCCGATATTAATATGATAGAAAACGTGTGGGGACTAATGACACGAAAAATATATAAAGCAAATTTCAGACCAGCTAACAGAAATAAACTTGTTTCATTTATTGAAGAAACGTGGAAAGAGTTAAGTGATGATCTTGATTTTGTGAGAGGTCTATACTTATCGATACCCAATAGACTGAAAAAGCTTTTACAAAAAAATGGAGTAATTACTAAATATTAAATCGGTGTAATTTTCTTTTTTTAATTTATTATTGTGTACAATAAAATGTTTGAATTAAGTTAGACCTGTTATTTTTTAATGAAACGAAGAAAAAATGATAATAAAAATTATAAATATTACACGTTTAAGTCTAACCCAATAAATAAAAAGTTTAGTCTGTTATAATTTGAACACAGTCAATAGCTTGTTTTATTTTTTATGAAGTGTCGGAGATTATGGGTAGGTTTTCAACACACAATCAATGTCCTACTTCTTTCTCAACTCAACAGTACCTAGTGAGATTCAGGACCTGTTGCAAGAGATATCCTCTGCACTTTTCCTCTATTATGCAATAAACACAGTACACAGTGGCATCGTACCTATTGTTTTATATATTATATAGTTTATATATCACAAAAATAACACATTGCTTGGTATTAATATAATTTCAAATGGTTTTCAATGTTTTTCTAAAGAAAAAAATCAATTACCCAACCAGAGGTGCTGTTTTCATAACGCAGGTCTTAAATGGAATAAGCATGCTACATTTTTATAGGCCTGCAATTTATACTGAACCCAGTTACTGTCTATTTTGCCATGTAAAGCAAAATCTGCAAGTCCATTAGAAAGACGTCATTGAATTTCTATCTTTAAACTAAAGTACCTAAATTGTTTGTCCCAAAGCGATTATTAACTCTTTAAGCCTTTATAAGAATGAAAAAGAACTTTTTAACAAACCCAATTATTTTGGGAAACAAAAATAAACTCCAAAAAGAAGCTATAGCTTGACTTGTCAAGTTAATTAAAGGAACGTAAAGTTAAGTAGTCTTAGTGTCAAGTTAAGAACAAATAAAATCACGACTGGACGAAATAAGGGTCGATCCTAAATTGATGTAAACATGCTCTACGATGTAAAATATATAGATGTATTGTTTGGTAGTACCTATAAGCATATTTCGAGACTTCTGCATGTCATTGAGAGATATTTTAACAGGTTACCCTGTATACAGGATTGCCCAGAAGCCCGGAATAAAATTAATATAGCGTTAACCTGTATCTTTTGGGGAAACCCCTCGGACACGTGAATTTAGTTTTATATATGCTCACATTTTGACGTTATTCGTTTGTTGAACATGGCACAGTAAAGGACTTGCCTAGAAATGGACGGCCATGTGTTTTAGGCGACGATAAAAAATTGGATATTGCATTATCTCTGCAGGATAATCAGCATGTTTCGTGGTACAATTAAATGGCCACCGAGGTACCCAGACTTATCGCCTCTGGACTATTTTCTTTGGGGATGTTTAAAAGAAAAAGTTTACCAAAATAGGCCAAATAATATTGAAGATTAGAAATACAAAATTATATTGGAGACACATAACATACCGGCTGAAGCCATTCGAAATTCCGTCAATGGATTTTACCATCGTCTGGGTGGGATCATGCCAAGTAGAGGGTGGAGGACATTTCCAGCATTTGCCACGTTAAACCACCTTTTGTAGTGTTTTGTTTTGCTTCGTTACTTTTTTTTTTTTTGAGAAAATAAATAACAAATAAACCATAACTATTGTTAAGTCCCAAAATGTCAGAACGTGAAACAATGAAGATTTCTTACCTTAAAAGGTAAAAAAACATCAATGATTTATCATTTTCGCTTATTTAAATAGAGATTTTTTAAAAACTTTTATCAGTCGCCATTTTGAAATGGCTTGATAGAATCGGGCCAAAATTGTTGAGCATATTGTACGAGATATTAGCTTTCAAGTGATGTATCACAAGCTGTATGTTTCCATTTAAAAAAAAGATCGATGTCATATCTTTGACAAATGTCTATAAAAAAACAAACGAATAACGTCAAAATGTGAGCATATATAAAACTAAATTGACGTGTCCGAGCGTTTTTCCCAAACGTTACAGGTTAAGGCTATATTAATTTTATTCCGGACTTCTGGGCAACCCTGTATATTTATAATGCTGTAATAGTTTTTCTCTAATTTTTTAAATCATTTTAAATTACATATGGTTTCATTCGTTACTCACGAAACACAAAGGAAATTGCCAATTTTTGTTTCCTTGTGGCTTGTTTCCACTGTTATTATCAGATAAGATAATTACTTAGCTAAATAAATTGTGGGATAATATTATTTACGATTTTACATTTTTAAAATATTTTTCCGAAGCAAGAAATTAATTTTACATATTTTGTGAATGAAGTTTTATCGGCTTGGGTTTTAAGTTATCTAGCGAAATTCGGAAAGGCGTTTTACAGAACCTAAATACCTATTTAAAATAATTTAGCAACATTTTCTTAATTAAAAGTGTAGTTTTTCATTAATTCAACCCATTTGTAATATTGAAATGGTGAATTGGTTAGTAAATAATAATTTGTTTTAGAAACAATTCACGTGGCAAAAAGCGGTTATTCTTCAAAATAATCACCTTATTAAAACATTATTTATAACAAAGTTTTTCCATTCGCAAAAAGCAATTTATGAGAGTTATTAAATTAAAAGCGATCAAAACACTTTTCTTCGTCAATTTTGCCTAATAAGTATCAATCAAACTAATAGACACCTTATTTTTTTTTAATGCTTGCGAATTGATTCCTGTTTTTCATTAATTAAAAAATTCAAACTTTAGAGCTTACTTGGTTCAATACTAAAAATAGACAGCTCTTGCAAACACGCTAATCAAATGGTATTTTACAAACAGAAAAACAACCATAATACGATAGACCAGTGGCGAATTCAGGGGGAGGGCACGGGTGGGCGCCCCCCCGAGATGTTTGATGAAATTTATACCGGGTAGCCAAATAAGAACCCCGTATCATAAAGACCGTTAAGTTTACAGCTTTAAAAAAAATATTATTAATAAATACTGCCAAGAGAAATCGCTGGAAATTATTTTCAAGTTCCTGAGATGTCCGCTAGGGGGCGTAACATACATGGCGTCGGCTTAGTAAGAAAACCGCGTAACTCCACTTCCGAAAGTTTTACAGGAAACAACAAAAACTACATAACTTAGGTTGTGTTTTCTTTTAAACCTACAAACTTTTATGACGTTAAGTTTAAGATATTTGACGATAAAATTTGTTTAGGGAAGTAATTTTAATCAAATATGGATAATTAAAATGGACTTACGCATTTTAAAAAAAAAAATTGAAATATTTAGGAGATACGCTATTTTCCTTAAGGAATACCACTTATCTTCCCTGGCAAAGAAATAAATATAATTTTGAAAACCGCGTATGTCCACAAGTTACAATTTACATCAAATTAATTATCATTAGATTCTATTTTATTCGTATGTAAAGTTAAAACAGTATTAAGAAATAAGTATGGCTTCTATTAAAATATTTATTTCTTTTAAAAATATTATTTTAAAAAGCTTAGCTGTAGAATTATCACAACGCAAGCTACACACAACAGAAATGTATAAATCAAACTGGAGTTACGCGCTTTGCAATTTTAGGAACTGATAGTTGGAGTTAAATGGTTTTCAATATAAGCGTTTGAGCGGGAACGTATACTTACAGATATCTGCAATTTTTTTCATTAATGGGTATAAGAGTTTGTTACAAGGTGGTGCCAAAATCTTATTTTACCGAAAAATTGGAGTTACGCGGTTTTCTTACTAAGCCGACGATGGTCAAAGAGAAAATTGGGTTTTTCTTGTTATGTTTCTGCTTTAAGAGGTACCGAAAATACGCATATTTTAATCCTTACGGCATGCCAAAAATTTGTTGGTATAAACATTTTACTCTATCTTCTAAAACAAAATGGTGGGCGAATATCGAAATTTGCTGTACCTATATAAAAATTGGTTACTTCGTTTGGGTTGAACGGATTTTATCAAAGTTGGTCTTATTCGATAGCGTTTTTCTTCCTCTATCCATTGAGCGTCGGTTATTTCTTGTGTAAAGCTTACTTTTCACGGTAGAGCGAGTTTTCTAAAATATAAACAAATAAAGTGCTTTTAAAAAAAAAATCAAATGGAATTATACGATTATTTTTAGAAAACATAATAGAGAATTAAAAGTTCTAACCGTTAGTCAAAACCGTAGCTCTCTAACGTATTTCTACCCAGAGATATTGACGATAATAGTTGGAGGTATCGATAACCATGCCTAGGCGACTTTGATTATTAAAATAATGATAACAATTAGCTTATTTTAACTATTAACTGATAATTATTCTACGTATCCAAAGTATCAATATTAAACTTAAACATCTGAGTGATAAATAAAACAATAAAATAGAAAACATCTAATTTGCCAAAAACATAAACTTTAATGGAAGAAAGACCTTATCGAATAAGATTAAATTTGTTAAAATCTGTCTAGCCCCATCGAATTAACCAATTTTTATACAAATCAAATTTCGATATTCGCCCACCATTTTGTTTTAAAAGATAGGGTAAAATGTTTATAGCAAAAAAGAGACGACATGCCCTAAGGATCAAAATATTCATATTTTCGGTATCTCTTAATTTGGCAATGTGTGCCCCTAGTTGCCTTTCTAAAATCGATGTAAGTCCTTGTATTGTATTATAGGTATGTCCCGAAAAAAGGTTTTGAGAGGATGGAAGAATTAAAATTCATAAATTTTTACAAATAGTTTTTATTTATATGACAAATACAACTGCAATATTTCGTCTAACAGCTATATTACAAAAAATTTTTAAAAACATGATAATAACAATAATACAAGTTCAAAGAATCACAAATAAATACGTAATGATATATATTACACTAATTACATTGACATAATAGAATAACATACAATAAAAACAACGCATATAATTTAATATAAACTTACTACCTACGTAAAAACTCAATTACATGGGTACGAACTAGCGAATATCACAAATAAAATTTTCTTTTGAGTAGGTGATCATAAAAAGATACATATATAAAATAATTTAAAATGTATATATTTGAATCAATTTTATCCAAAAGTTATTTACCTTTAATTTTTATTTGACCATTTCCAAAAATAATTTAGTTTGCGGGCGAAATAAAATCGTTTAAAGGAACACTCAACCATCTATATATGTATAGACTTGTTAGTGTTTGTAAGCATGCATCAAACACAACACGTTTTTTTAATGACTCTCTCGCTCTGTATGATATTGTAAAACCAAAAAACAAATTATTTTTGGTTTGGTTTCTTCAAATAAATACCACAAAACTACAGTTTTTTTACAGTGGCAGGGATATATTATAGAGACCGCCTTGAGATCAACTTAGGTAAAAAACAGTCTTGGAATTGGAATTATGTACGAAAGTGAGACGCATTTTCTAAACATAAAATTTTTCAAACATTCTTTCTACCTTCAATATTATACAGGGAGGTACATGGACTGAGGCAACATAGGAAACCCCTTGCAAAATTTACGGTGGTCAAATATTTCAGACCGACAATTTATTCACAATTATTAAAGGGAATAATTTGAGGAATTAATTTACACTCAAAAATTTTTGACAGTTCAGACAGCCAAATACATTTTGTAATGTTTTGTCATGTCTTACAAATCATCCAATTAGGTTAACATTTAACTGATAACAACACTCTGGGTGGTTTTCAAACACATTGACAAAAATAGTCCAATCATTATGAAATCAAGACTTTGACACCTTTTACAGCTTTATATTTCAAGTAAATTTCAAATGTTAAGTTTTGCACCAATGTATTTGATGATTAAAATAATTTGGATCCGCAATATTCACTTTTATTGTAGGATTATAAAAGATAATATTTGTTGACTGGACTGCATGAAAATTATTTAACTTTTGGAAGTGATTTTGGCTCTTTGAATTCTTTAGAAAACTTAGATATCTAGATCTTAGTATAAAATGACCAAGGAAGCCAATATTTGACACCTAAATGTGGCATGGGGTTTTCTGTTTTCTACGTCAGCCGAAGCAGTATTGAAGTAAATTGAAGTTAGCATTAAATATTTCAAAGCAAAAATTAAGCTATAAATTGAATTGGAAATAAAATAACTCAAGGTTTTGAAAAATTTTACTTTCAACCATGCTTTTTTAAAGCTTACCTTTCCAGTTAAGTATTTAAAAATTGAGCCCAAAAGATTTCAAAAGACTTCTTGCAATTATTTCTTAAGGATTCTGTGATGTTAAACATTATTTTTTTAATATTAAAAACAAAAATCAAATACAAGTACATTTAAAAAAATCACTAAGAAGTTACATTCGTTTTTTTCTAACAGAACAATTCTTGACAAGATGTCGAATGTATATTTATAGTAGGGATCCTCTAATTTCATTTTATTGTTTCAAGTGTTTTTAAGAGCGCATTCCCCATTGCGTTTTTAGAAAAAAACGTACAACAAACGAAATATTGACAAGATAACAGAATGCAAATGCTTCACTAGTGTTTGCTCTTAAGCAAACAAAGAGACATTATGTTATAATACCTCTACTTGAAAAGTTTTTTGACTAATTCTTATAAACTTTAATACCATACCCTTGATCTCTCATAGAGGACTGACTGATATGCTAGTGTGTTTGTAAAAATACAGGGTGTTCTCAAACTGCATTTAAAACGAAAGGGTAACTTTGTCTTAAAAAATTTAATACCACCGTGTATATTATTGATAATTAAATCAGTTTTTATTGGAAATATAATTACTAATAGCTATTTGACACATCTGGCGTATACTTATAGATACTGTTAAGTTTCTAATATATCTAAAGTTAGATACAATTTTTAGATATATTTTTCAAAAAGTTGTAAAAATATGAGTCTACTTTTTAGGTCCTTAAGTTTTTAGGGCTAGATCTATATCTATGTTTTAAAGGGCAGACACACATAGAGTCAACAAAAAATTTTCACTGCTCTTACGTTAATGCTAAAGACATAAAAATTACTTATTGAACACATTGGGTTAGAAAAATAAGAGTACCTGTATTAGGATAATTCGTTTTTTTTTTAAGTTTAGGGAAAGTGGCTATCAAAATGTCTTTTTCTTACTACGCGTTTGTGCTGGTTTACATTATTAATTTTAGAAGGATATTAAATTCAGGGAGAATTGATTTAAAAAATATACAGTGTGTGTATAAAGTCTGGAAACGGCTTAATAACATCACAATTTACTGGCCGATTTAAACCAAATTTGGTACAGTTGTGTAAGAGGATCTAACGCACCGAATTACGATATTGGCGTTGTTGCCAGCTTTTTAGTTTGTCTGGAATTCGAACGAACTTTATATTTTTAAATATAACACCCAGTATATTTTTACATTTTTAAATTCCACATAAAATTATAATTATTTTTTATTAAATGCATTATTAGTCTATACTTCATAGTTTCCGAGATATTGACTCTCGAAAAGTGACATTTTTGAAATTTGACAGCTTATAACTTTCTAACAGTACGTCTTAGAGCAAAACGGCTTACATGTCCCTATCTTCAATTTTTATTATCTTCTCAAAAAAATTAACTTCCAGTTAAACCGGAACAACTATATTTCCTGCTTTCGAGTTACATCCGGTTTAACCGGAAGTTGATTTTTTGGGAAGATAATAAAAATTAAAGATAGGGACATGTAAGCCGTTTTGCTCTAAGACGTACTGTTAGAAAGTTATAAGCTGTCAAAGTTCAAAAATGTCACTTTTCGAGAGTCAATATCTCGGAAACTATGAAGTATAGACTAATAATGCATTTAATAAAAAATAATTATAATTTTATGTGGAATTTAAAAATGTAAAAATATACTGGGTGTTATATTTAAAAATATAAAATTCGTTCGAATTCCAGACAAACTAAAAAGCTGGCAACAACGCCAATATCGTCATTCGGTGCGTTAGATCCTCTTACACAACTGTACCAAATTTGGTTTAAATCGGCCAGTAAATTGTGATGTTATTAAGCCGTTTCCAGACTTTATACACAAACTGTATAAATATATTAAGAGCAAGCAATAGGGTCAAATTTTCCCATATTTCTTTTTCTGCTTTTATTAATTTATTATTAAACCTTTTTTAACATAAAAATGTGTGTAATTGTACGCTAAAGACGGGTATTCGAACGATTTTTGGATAAAACGAAGAAGTATCGAAATATTGATCAAAAAAAATAAATGGCGAAGCCGGTACTACTGCTTGCTCTTAAAATAATTAAATTTTGAAAGATGAGATGAAAGAGGAAATTAATAAATTAATTGGACAATTAGGCTAGCTTGAAACAACAGTGTTTTTATTATTGATACCAGCTTAAAGATTAAAAACTGGAAATGTCGTGGACTTTCTTGGGAGTAATTTTTATGTTTTTTTTTTTCGATTATTACACTGCCAAATATTTATTTTGTTTTATTCTTAATATTATTATACACGTATCATTGAGTATTATTCGATATTTTATACATAAAGAGTAAAAAAGTTGAGTATTACAAATTTCTATGATTCAGTGCGTCAAGCAGATACAGCCTACAATGTCCTGAGTACATACATATAAATGTATGGAATAGGTAGAAAAATAGAATGGCCGGAATTTATCTAGAGAAGATGAAACCATCAGTTACGTCAAAAAGAAGGTACTAACATCAAGTGGAGTTTTAGTATGAATAAATATGCAATATTTTTTTGACAAAATGGAGACAGTAGACGGCGATTCGCGAACATGTAAGTATTATAAACTTTAGATTTTCCTTAAATACTAAGGCTTCGGCTAAATAAAATAGAATTTTATGTTAGTTTAATTATTTTGACGTAACCGATTTTATTTTCTTGTCTAGTTGAATACTACCCGGAGTTTGAATAAACTAAGATATGGACGAGACGTTTAAAATCGCCGCAAAACAAAATATTTCGAAAAAAAATATTCTAATTTTGAAAAAACTTTATTGTCAAAAAGAGACCTTATACGATCAATAGATAATCTATTACTGTCAGTAACATATGTCCATCGACCTATAATTTGTACATATTTTAGTTTCGAAAATCTCAACATTTTTTTTTACCAGTTCACTGTTCGCCTGATATTGCAGGGGCCCACCCTCTCTTTTCTCCTTTCGTTGAATGAACGTATAGTAAGGAGCACTAAAACCTTTTTCTCCTTGGCAATAAAACAAAAAACTGATGGTTTTTTGGTATTCGATCTCCCTGTAAAGGTGCTTCCAATTATAAAAAAATAAAAAATAAAATACATAATAATATAATATTATTTCGTTTTGCTTAGATTCAAATCGCTTAGTCATTCGACTATTTTGTGATGTGGAGATTGTAGTTTTTCCTTTAATCCTAAAAATGCGTTTCTGGAGGTTCATCAATATATTTACAAGTGAAAGGATTTAGAAACCACGAACAAAAACTTTTTTCATGCTTATGTTTGCATTTTCCTCTCCTTGCCACGTGAGAAAATCTAGTTGGCTCCGAGTCAATTGAACTACTCTCACTATCGCGAACCTAAAATTGATAAAAACAAATATGTACTTTTCAAAGTATGGCTTGATATTAAACTGACGGGTACCCGCTGCCTTGTGCCCGAGCGAAGCGGCAGGTACAAAGCAGCGGGTATTTCACATATTTAAAAATAAATTTACATTTCTAATTACCCTGCAGCAAATCATCGGAAATACTTACTAACAATATAATATACAAGAAACTATTTCAAAACTACTTACCACTGAATCGTATCCACTCTCAGCTCTTCTGGAAATAGCAGCAGGACTATGCTTCGATGTCCGAGGCGTCGAATCATGCCCCGAGTCATATTCCTCATTTTTTTGAGTCAGCTTAACAGCAGTAACTCCTGTTTCAAGATTGAGAATGGCTCGGTTCATTCTTTCTGTGGACGGCAGGGAGCTTGGAGGGGGTATACCTTGGGGCTGCGCGGTTATAGAGTTCAGAGGAGGAACGTTTTGAAAGTCTTGGGGTTTCTTCAGGAAGGCTTCGCTACTCGACGGTACATCTTGAGACAAGGAACTCTTACAACTTGTCTCTTTGAGTAAATTTGGGTTCGATGCACCTGTAAAACAATAATGTTATTTGGACGCATTTTTTTATGGATATATTGTTGCAGTATTTAGAGTGAGGACTTAAATTTTAGTTAGACTTAAAAGTTTAATATTACTCACCGTCGGGATGCCTTAAAAAAGCCAGATTAGCCTCTCTAGCCTCCCTACTGCTCAACTTGCTATGACAGTGGTTCCTACTCTGGAACCTACTTCCTCCTTTCACCTCACAATGCCTCGACAAGTCCTGGGTACTCGCGCTTAGAAAACTGTTCTCATACCAGTCCTGGGCTGTGTTTGGCCTGCGCATACTAATTCTGCAATTTTCGCAGAATTTTTCCTGCACGTACGCAGGTTCCGAGTATATACTGCTATTATCGGGAACGTCTTGTTGTCCACCATAGAGCATGTCATTGAGAGTAAGACTTTCACACCTATCGAGTAAAGAAAAAATCAAATTTTTATGTATACAAGTCAGGTAAGGTTAAGATATCCAAATTCATTTAAAATTCTTACCTCGTCAGTAACTTCTGCTGACTTCCGTTGGTCTTCTGCTGTGATTGATACGTTTCTGAGTTGGCAACATTGGCTTTTGCAAGTCTATTCGTGTAAAGTTCGTGTAACCTAGCTAATTGGTCAAATTTTCTTCTTGTGGTATCGTCAAATGCCACGTTGCCATTTCGTGAGGGGTAAGGGTTGTCGGGGTCTTCGTAGTCATCATAGTACCTTTCATACCTAGATAATTCATTATTTTATTACTATAGTTTATTCAAAACTAGAACACCATAATATATTATAGAAAAGTTGAAATAAGCAGAAATAGGGAGACAAGTTAAAGAGGCAATACGTACCTATGTCGGGGCAATATTCTTTCAAGATCAGTGTAAACGCTCATGGAATCAGTAAAAGTGGAAACTACAGTAAGATTTTCCTGACTTAAAATTCTTAATGGATGATCAAGAGGGTTCTCTTGATCGACTTCAGGTAATGGGTTTTCTGAAAATCCCATGCAGAAAGCTATATCTTCTTCTGTCACCTACAATAAAGAAAATTAATGAAACTTTTTATAAATGGATGAAAATAAAAAGTCTTAAAATTACAATAATTCACGAAGGAGCAAAACCAAGAGCATACACACACACACACTTACTTGTAAACAGCTGTCCATCGTGGGTACTGGTTCCAATGGTTCTTCAACTTCTATGATTTCTAGCACCTCATCTTCTTCGTGATGGTTTGAGTCTTGATCGTAATTATTTTGATAACTTTTATTGTATTCAGCATTTGACAACATTCTTTCCTAAAAAAATAATAAATAATTTACACGATTGACTTTAGGTTGCCACACATTATCATAAGCAAAAATACTGATCTTCACTTATACTTATATAATCTTACCTTGAGAATCATGTCCAGGCTCTCTAACGACACTTCTCTGGAACTTAAAGGTTGCATTATAGGCAATGCCGGTGGAATTTCCGGCTCCTCGTCATCGTCATCAATAAAAGCATCTTCCGTCTTCCTTTGTTGGTCTTCTAAAGGACTATCAGCTTCAGGTATTGCATTGTCAGTTCTTAAATTACTACTACAAAATTTAATAATCAATGTCTTGTTAACATTGTTCACGATTTATTTTTGCTTACCTACTAAGCTTCAACCCAGTCCTAATAACACCTTCTTCAACAATTTCGTGTTTTTTATTCGAATTCAGCGGCCTATATACAGCTTCATCTTCTTGAACTTCCTCCGAAGAGCAAGTTTTGAATTGGGTCAGTTCTTTTTGGGGAAGCATATCCCTCGTACTACCATGTTTTGAGGAGGACTGCAGTTCTTGGGTTCTTTGGTGAGGGGAAGGGTGTTTAACGACTTTTTGAATTTGGAACGTTTGGTGTTCTACCCAGTTTCGAATCATGTTCTTTTTGTGAGAGTCCATGTAACCATAGCTAAAAATGGTTTAAGTTTTAGACATAATAAAAAAGACGTTCGTACAGTTGTTCGATGTGGTATTAGATTTAGAGGAGGAGATGCCAATATTTACCCTTGTTGAGCTTCTGACGTTCCTTGCATTGGTCCATCTATCCAAGTTTCTCTTTTCTTAATGTGACAGGATTCTTTCATTAAGTGCCTTGCTTCTGCTACTTTACTTTTTGATATCCTAGCAATGAAATTTAATTAAAAAAGCGTCTAAATAATTTTATTTATTCTACTGTTCAATATAAAATGATCTGTTACCTAGGGCCATCTATCCACTGCTCGTCACTACCACCTGTCAAGGAATGCTTGGCACTATCACTCGCTTTCTTAATGGATGGTATTCTACTTGGGGAAGACTTTGGAGAATTTGTATGAGCCGGAGATGTTTTGGCGCTTTGAGAAGGGGTTTTTATTGGACGGTGAGCCCGCTCTGGGTCTCTTTCAAGTTTGGGCGATGATTTCGTAGGTTTCTGTTCCGCTGATGAACCTGCAATAGCATTATTTTGCTGTAAACAGACATTTTGAACAGAAATGTTATAAGATGCAAAAACTACTCATGAACACTTATTTATCAAGGCTTAACTTACCTCTTAATGCTTTGCTCATTGAACATCTATTATCTCCGGAATTTAAACTAGGTATATACACAGGAGGATGTTCTCCGTCTGTAGCATCGTCGGTTCTGCCAACGTATATCACCGTGTCAGCAGATAAATCACTGCTTGAAGGGTCAGGTTCGCTACTGGTTCCTGTTGTCCTAGTAGGTTCCTCTCCAGAAGAGCCACCTTAATAGAAGGGAAGGTGGTTATTCTAAGGTCTAAGATATGCTATCAGTTTAAACCAAAAAATTAATGAAGGAAATTATTTTAAAATAAAATGTAAGTCATCGTTTGTTAGGTTGTACAAAGGTACACTGTCAAGGAAAAGCTAGTCATAATTTGTTAGATTGTATATTTTTATTATTATTGTCCGCGTTTGATAAATTGTCCAATTAATATGAATGGAATTTTGTTTGGGTTGTGTACTTTAAAACGCGTCGTTTTAAATTTTATTATACCTGATCCATTCCCCGCTGCCGTGGAAACAAATTTAATTTTTCTCCTCCTCATTCTATGTATTCTTGAGGCCAATTGCACTGTGGTTAAGGTATCTGCATAATTCTGTGCACACGGAGACACGTGTACTATCATAGCAGCGTGACAAGTCAAGGAACTTAAACAGTCTGAAAAAAAAATATGGCTTAAGAAATCGCAAAATATAAAACATAAATAATTCCGGTGTAATCAGTGGCGCAGTCAGAATTTTGTATTAGGGGGGGTTTTCAAAAAAAAAGAACAGGATTTCAAAATTTTAAAAACTAAAATTAAACCAGGCTCGATAATTTTTGAAACCAAAAAAAATAATAGTAGTATGAAACCTATTGGAAAAGGAAGAGAGTATAACAAAAATGAAAGGAAAAATAATTTACGGGCGATTCGAGGTCGGGAAGGGGGGGGGGGGGGTTTAAGGGTAGAAAACGATTTATCTCGATTTCCGGCAAAACTACAAGTCCTATGGAAAAACGTTAAATGGAAAAGTTGTAGGTAATAAAAAGATTTACAACTTTTGTATTTACACTTTTTTCACATAACCTCAAAATTTATGTGAAAAATTCAAATAACCAAGTTATTGGTTTTTTATTTTTATCTTTTACAAAAAAAATTTTTCACGAAATATGGTGAAAACTTACCTTTTTATGTCCCAAACACACTGTAATTTTTTTGATTTAAAATATTTTATTTTTCACCTTATTTTGACTTAATATCGAAAATGCACCCTAATTTTCAATCAAAAATTCTCACGTAAAAATATCTGCTTTTTTAAAAAAGTCGGTGAGCTTTTTGTTCGTTGAAATCTCTGCTTTCTGATGGTGTAAAAAAATATACATTACTATGGTAAATTTTCTCAAAAATGCAAAGAAACGAAAAAAACTCGAATCAGATTTTTTTTTAAAAATTATTATGTACAATTTTGAGCTATTTATTAAAATTTAAACTTTGATTACTCGAAAAACGTAAGATTCCATGTTACATTGATAAACAAAAAAATTACAAATCCATAAAACATAAAGATCGCAAAAAATATGCGAAAATAGTTGTTCTAAATATAATTATTAAAGGTAGGATTTAAAGGAGATTTCATCACATTTACCATAGTAATGTATATTTTTTTACACCATCAGAAAGTAGATATTTCAACGAACAAGAAGCCCACCGACTTTTTTAAAAAAGCAGATATTTTGACGTGAGAATTTTCTATTGAAAATTAGGGTGCTTTTTCGGTATTAAGTCAAACAAAAGGTGAAAAAATAAATAATTTAAATTAAAAAAATTACAGTATGTTTGGGACATAAAAAGGTAAGTTTTCACCAAATTTCGTGAATTTTTTTTTTTTTTTTTGTAAAAGATAAAAATAAAAAACCAAAAACTTGGTTATTTGAATTTTTCACATAAATTTCGAGTTTATGTGAAAAAAGTGTAAATACAAAAGTTCTTTCTTTCTTTTTATTACCTACTTTGCGATTTAACGTTTTTCCATAGGACTTGTAGTTTTGCCGGAAATCGAGATAAATCGTTTTCTACCCTTAAAAACTCACCCCCTTCCACTTCCCGACCTCAGATCGCCCGTAAATTATTTTTCCTTTCATTTTTGTTATATTCTCTTTCTTTTCCAATGGGTTTCATCCTACTATTTTTTTTTTTCACTTTTATCCATTTTCAAAGGCTTCAGCCCTGGTCTAAACCGTAAAAAACCATCTTAGTCTGGGCGTCTGGGGGGGGGGGGGGGGGGGTTTAACCCCTAAAACCCCCTCTCGCTGCGCCACTGGGTGTAATTGTAAATACCTTTTAAAAGATGGGTTAACTTGTGTTCTTTATATGGAAGGTGCTTCTGATTGTTGAAAATTGCTAGCAAAATATTGCCTACTCCGGAGAGGGGTATACCTCCGCTTGCTTTGCCTCTTTCTGAATTTCCTAAGTCTATAAGATGTAGGCGTGATCTTCCTCCGGCAACTAAAAAAAATTAAATTTATTTCAATGTTGAATAACTGCAGAAGAGAAGGTATGGATGACTGGATGGTAGAGACAGGCTTTAGTCGAGATACAACATGTTGTAAAGTTAAAGCAAGTATTCGTTAGTGTGGTGTTTCTACTGGCTTAAAAAAGGTGAGAATTTTAATTATCGTTGTATGTCGAGTAATAATACGTAAACACTTTGTTGGAGTTAGGTAAAAATTCTTTTATATACAAACATATCCCTTTTTTACAATAAAAGTGTGTCGTTTTACAAAAAATATAAAGGTAGACATTTCCATATTCTTTTCTCGTTTAAAGGGAAGTTATGCAAATACATTTTTCACGTCGGAGCAAAAATAAAGTTCCTCTGCCGCGGACTCGAATTTATTATAATTGAGTTTTCTTATCGTGTCGTTCTAACAAAAGTATCGCCTCTACTTAAAAACTTGCAGGAGTTTTTTTCCCAGTTTCGGTTCTAATCTGGAGAATGGTTCGCCGCTGCCCCCAGGCTAAAACTGTCTGAATCTGATATACTGGGATTTTCTTAAAGAAATTCGCAAAGTATCTCCCGCTAGAAAGTTGAATTCTAAAATGGCTTTAGTCGAGCTACAATGCGATTTATTTTTTTGGTGTTTGCTGTCTGCGTATAAAACGTATAACTGAAACAATATTTGCTGACCGTCTTGCTATATCAGCTACGGATAAGACAATAAGCCATTTTATTTTTCATTTATATAAAAAATCCATTGCTTTTTACTTACCCCCTCCTTTTCCTGCTACACTGTACTGATACACGTGCAGTGTGAACAACAAGTGCGAGTCCCTGCAATCATCTCTTATAGCAGGACTTCTTCCCTCTATCGCAACATCCAGGTAGTGAGCGGCCTTTTCGGCAGAGGGCACTCGAAGTTCTGAATGGGGCGGTTGGTTACCAAATATGGGGTCGTCTCGAAGGTACATGCCTGGTGATTGCTCCGATTCTATGGAAAAATGAGTTTAATAAAGCTTATTTAAAGAATAATAGTGTAGTAAAATATTCATTATAAAAATATAATAATATGTATATTATTATAAATAAATCATTCACAAAAGGGTAATCATACATTACTATATTATGATAATAATGGTAATTGGAATATCATATACCAATAAAGTGTAAAACATTTACCAGGCATTAAAAACTGTAAGACATTTTTACAATATAAAATCAGTATAATATCAAATAACTATAATTTGAAAAAAAACTCTGAATCAAAAGCCGCAATAAAATGTGCCTGATGTTACGTAATTTTAATCAGACCGAAAGCAGATATTGTAGGTTAATGACACAGAACAAACCCAAACATAAACACTAAAATTCCTACGTCACAACAGTGGTATGCTAAATGTTTGCGGACAAAATATCACCCACTTTGTATATTAATACAAAGAGTTTTCGCATATATTCACAAGAACGGGGACTGGAGCAGTAACTTTATTTTAATAGTCTATATGGAAATTAAATTAAAAAAAAATATTGAAATTTATTTGGTCTTGGTTTGGACGGGTCTTCTTTAAATGTGAGACCCATTGATGCTTCAAAAGCCTTTTTTAGAAGATTATTATGACCCAATGAGAGATGACATTGACCTATTAAAAGCAATTACTGCCGCTACTGGAGTCATATTTGCATAGAAAAGATGATTCCAGCAATTCGGTTTCTGATTAACTACCTACTACATTTTTTAATACTACATAATAACGCAAGTTTTTTTTTACTTTTTAAGTTTTTAGAAATGTGTTTGGTTTTTAAATACAGAAAATAAATATATATTTGTTGTTTATTTTCATTCTTTTCTCTAAACTAGGTAGTTTGACCCCTTTTAAAGAATTTTTTAAAATATTACGAATGTCACGATTTTAAGTATCCGATTCTTACGATTTATCTTAGAACATTTTGGCAACACTGAATATCTCGTACAGTATGCTCATAAATTTTGGCGCGATTCTGTCAAGCTATTTCAAAATGGCGACTGTTAAAAGTTTTTGAAAAATCTCTATTTAAATGAGCGGTTTTTTTTACCTTTCAACGTAAGAAATCTTCATTGTTTCACGTTCTGACATTTTGTGACAACAATAGTTATGGTTTATTTGTTTTTTTAATTTGTAAAAAAAAATAAAAATGCAACCACATCCTAACAATATCAAGACTTCGATGCGCTGTCTTTCGGACAAAAGCATTTTTGTTTGGAAAATTGTAAAATAATTCTTCGGAAATACCTAAATTAATTTTACAAGTTCACAATTTCACAAAATGTCAAAACATAAAACAATGAATATTTCTTACCTTGAAAGGTAAAAAAATTAATGATTTATCATTTCCGCTTATTTAAGTAGGTACAGATTTTTTAAAAACTTTTTACAGTCGCCATTTTGAAATAGCTTGACAGAATCGCGCCAAAATTTATGAGCATACTGTACAAGATATTAGCTTTCAAATGATGTATCACAAGCTGTATGTTTCCATTTAAAAAAAAAGATCGATGTCGTCATATCTTTGACAAATGTCTATTAAAAAACAAACGAACAACGTCAAAATGTAAATATAAAACTGGATTGACGTATCCGAGCGTTTTCCCAAAAGTTACATGCTATATAAATTTTATTCCGTACTTCTGGACAACCCTGTATTAATTGACAAAAAGTACAATTTCGTTTTTAAAATTTAGGCAAGTTGATGCTTTGTTAATAAAAGTGTATTGTTCGTTGTCTGTTTTTAGTTTTTAAAAAGGATCACATTGGAGCCAAAAATCCTTAAAAATAATTTATAACTCTTCCACTTTTACCGATTATTTCCCTGTGCAACTGCGGACAAATCTTTTTTTTTCGGTCGTTACATAACCTTACAAAATTTATTATTTATTATCGGACAGGTTTGTCACTTTTTTATATCTAACCTTACCATTTTTAAAGTCAAAAAATGACGGGTAAAATTTGCCGGTGTAAACAGGGTTTCTATAATCTTTTTCAAGATAAAATTAACACTGGACAAGGTATAGACTTTTTTTTTATTGATACCCTATTTCGCTTATTTAAAGTACGCCCAGGCTAGGATAACTTAAATGGTGAAGGTCGTCCCCTGTTCGTTTAATTTAGCCCCCCGGTCGCTAGTGGCGCTATTGTAGGAATTTTGTTTTATAAGGTTGTTCATCTCCTAACGTTGGTAGGAACAGAATATTCATTTAGAATGAGCATGGCCAACATTCTGTACCTCTCTCTCGCTCTGTACCTGCATAATATGCGCGAGAAAGATAAAAATATGGCTTGTTGTGACAGATCCTGAAGTCTTACGACTGGTGAAAGATTGTCATTGTCATTTTATGATTGATTTGTAAAATATATAAAAAATAAAGTTATTATTAAATAATTATTCATATATAATTTATAAACTTAACATGGCGCAGTCGGTAGTTTGAGAATCGTAAATAGGTATATATTTAATATGTCGCGACCAAAGAAATCGGGAAGAAAAACCAAGGCAATTAACAAGAGCGTGGAACCTCCTGAAGACTTCATTAATGTCGCCCAACGATTGGAAAGTACTTTTTATTAAAGATATAGAAAGAAACTTTACTTCACAACTTAATGAACTACAAGGTACAATAACTAGTTTATTAAATAAAAACTTTGAAAATAACACGGAATTGTTAGAAAAATCTACAGAAAATAATAATATAATAATGTAAGCTATTTTTTTATGCAAACCATATTTATGTAAATATCTAATATTAATAAATCTTGTCGCCATATCATTGTTATAATTTCCTTTCGTTCTCCCAAATTATTTTAACTTGAATCAGATGTTTCTTTTTTTTTAAATTATTTATTTTACGTCGGCCTTTTTCCGCAACGAGGCCAATCACCGACGCCAGGGAATTTGTCACACACTATCTGGTAATTTTGCCGAATCCCTCTTTGTCTGAATCAGATGTTTCGCGCGTCAAACTTTTCCGTTAAGTTGGAAGCGCGAAAATTTGAATTCAAAGTAATAATTAAATTTAAATTTTTATGCTTGGCGCCTACCCCCACCACGACTATATTTAGTTTTCCCCCGGTCGCATGTGGCGCTATCAGGGAACCAATTTAGTATGTTAAGTTGCCTATCTATCCTTGAGAGCGCGCAACTCGCTTGTCTATGAGTACGCCTCAGCGTGTTTAAATCCCACTTTCAAAAACGCGCGTGTTTTAAAGTTACCATGGCAACATCAACAACCCGTGAAGGCTAAATATGTCAACTTTTTAATTATTGATTTGACAGAATTACCTTTTAACGTCAAATAAAATATTTTTTTAAGCAATACTCAACCAATGTCAACGGTGACAACAATGAATCTTATGTGACAGATTGAAAGTTATTTTTTGTTCTCCTCATTTTCATGACAACGACAGGTATATCACATCACGAATTCGACCATTTCACTTACTTACTAAGTTATTATAATATCCACTTATACTTTAATATACTATTTTTTTAATACCTTTGCTGTTCAAAAACTCCCAGTTTCAAAAACTGCAACACGGTCCCGTAGTTTTCCACACGCAACCGTGTCATTTCAACAGCGTTTTCGAATTTGTAACCGCACATATCGGGACTAAGATTAAATATAAACAAAGGTAGTGATGAATTACCCATCAGGTTAAGTTCGGGGGCCAATCAGTCACGTCTTATGTTGACCGTGAAAAAATTGGACCGAATAGGGGTTGTATTTTGATAGAAATAAAGGTTGTTTACCTTTTAAAGAAAAATAAGTGGGAAAATAAATATTGAGGGAGAGTTTGAAGGTGAAGATTTTGTTTTGCATTTGGAATCTAAATGTTTAAAACTGCATTAGAGATACCGAACTGAGCTGACTTCTTCACTTTAAATTTCTAATTGTCAAATTATAACGGTTTTCCGTTAAAAATTCTTTAATATATACGTATTTTTAATAGAATATTCATAACGATTCGTTTTTTTTTCCTTTCCCAGACCTATTTCGCTATACTATAGCTTGCCAATGATTGATGAAGATCTAGTTAAGCATTGTTGGTACGAGATGTCGCTCTACCTGACTTGTAGGTTCATTTTCCTTTCCTTAGAACCCCGGAATTGGTTATTAAAAGACTAGAAATTTTAATATTTGTAATGGGTTATGAGGAAAATCAAAAAAATTACCTTGTCGGAGTTCCATTGTCTTTATTTTGTTACTTAACACAACGTTTCGGTTAGTTAGTATCTCTAACCGTTTTCAAGTGTAAACTAAATTATAAAATTTTTACAATTTTTTTTTTATTTTGAAAATTTTTATCGTTTGTTCGGGTTTGTATGTATGTTTATTTGTAACCGACTTCTTTGAACCCGATTTTGACCCACTTTAAATGGTCAGATTTAATTTAAATTTTGTAGACTTATCAAGAACCGCTGACAATACAATAATCTACTTATATAGCTCAATCTACTCAAACAAAATTTTTTTTCTTAACAATAACTCAAAATAAAAAATAAATATAGTTTAAAAAAAACTAAAAAACACGTTTTAATAAGTAATCAAACTAAAAAGCGGAAAATAAATATAGTTTAAAATAATTCTTGAAATTCTTAATATAGGCAGAAAATAATAATGAACCATAAACATTAGTATTATAGTGAAAAAAAAGCGTGGGGCGCTTTGTGCGATATTTTTCGTATATCGAGCACCCCATGCTTTTTTCACAATAATACTAATGTTTATCGTTCATTATTATTTTCTGTCTATATTAAGAATTTCAAGAATTATTTCAAACTATATTTAGTTTCCGCTTTTTAGTTTGATTAAACTATATTTATTTTGATATTACTTCATTGTCTACCACCTTCAAACAAACACTGCTTATGAAGAGTTATATGATGCCAAGATATGTTTAATGTATATATTTTTGTAAGATTAAATTAAATACTTATAATAAGCATTTCTGGGCACAAAGCAAGCTATATACTTAGCAGGTTTGGATAATTTTAACCCCATTGTTGATACCAAATATTTTCCCCTCAGTCACGAGATTACTTCTAAACAACATACCAACACACATTTACAATTACCCTCACTAAGCTTTTGAATCCCTGAAATCTCAAAATGTTTTAAGGAAAATAAATTTAATGAATTTCTGGTACTTAAGGAAAAGTCACCGGATAAAACAAAGCCTGGCGTAATATTAGTATAATTGTCCAAATTAATTTAAACTAATCTTGGCATAACTTTAGGTGCCTACAGTAACGAAATCAAAGAAATAGAGTTAAATAATTTTTTCAACGATAACGCGCAAAATAAAAATGTTCTCGCTTCGAAAGGAAACTGCATGCAAACATTTTCCATAATAAACAAGACACTTGCTCTAGTCACAAGAAATGACGACTGGGAGCATGGAGTTCATAAAACCAATGCTTTCTCTTAAATACTAAGACTTAGACACCTAGGCATCTGGTTTCTGGATATTTTTACGTAAAAAAATCATGAAAATCAGTGTCTTCACAAAATAATGTATAAAAGTTTAGAAAAAAAATTCGATGATGTGTCATGAGGTCCACAGTGATAAATACATAATCAAAATCATAAAGCAGGCACTTCACGGCTTTCGTCTTAACATAGTATAAAACAAAGTCGCTGTCGCTGTCTGTCCGTCCCTACCTATATATGCTTAAATCTTTAAAACTACGCAACGGATTTTGAAGCGTTTTTTTTTTTTAATAGATAGAGTGATTCAAGAGGAAGGTTTTTATGTATAACTAGCGACCCGCCCCGGCTTCGCACGGGTGCAATTTCAGAAAGTGGCACCCGGGTACTAATATATCGGGTTTGTTCGGGTTTGTATTTATACCAGCGGGTTGCAACGCATGCCGGATACACGCTAGTATAACATAATATCCAAATTTCAAGAATATAAGAAACAACTCCAAATGTAAAATCTCGTTGTCCAAGACTTCCAGCACAATAAAGATGGATGCGTTATGAATTTAATTCGTGATGTATTGTAACGTTTTCTGATTGGTTGTAAACTTAGTAGCGATTTATGAGTAATTAAAGTCAGAGCCTTAAGTACCTTAGTTATAATTAATTTCATTAAAGTCGAGTAGTTCGAAGGTGAAGTTGCAGAGAACAATTAAAATTTAAGAACGTCTGAATTAAACTGTAGAGTTAATGTTGCTTTTAGAGTTCTTATTAATATTTAAGTTGAAAGTTGAAAAGTGAGTTTTCTTCTTTGGATTTCTTGATATTAGCTTAAAGTCGATGAATATTTTTCGCTTAAGGGTATTGATTATAATTTTACTTAAAAGGTATTTCACACTAGATAACTCGGAAAATTAATTGGAAAAACCAACATGCTACAATAAAGGTCAAAAATATACTATACGGTATGGCGATGTATCACGCAGTGTAATGTCCCATAAAGCATATGTTATGTAGAAATAATAATTATGTAGGCAATTTTTAAAAATATTCACTTATAACCTCCCTAGCAGCAGAATTATCGGGAATTAATTCTGCTGCGTGGGAGATTCGGTAAGAAAATTTCATAAATTCGAGTTTTTTCTTATTGTAATTTTTTTGCTAAAATGCTACAAAAACATATTTTCGGCGGCTTTAGTTAATTGTAACTTAGTAGAGTTTTACAAATGAACTTCATTTTAGCCGTTAGTAACTCATTTTTATTACTAAAATGTGAGAAACATTAAATAACAAATTGGTTATCTAAAATCCAATGTCTTTATAGTTTTAAATTCAAATAAAACTTTAAAAAACATATTTCCGATGAGTTTAGTTTAATATGACGCACTGTATTTTTACAATAGAAGTTGATTTTACTTGTTAGTAACTAAGGTTTACTACTAAAATTTTAGGAACATTAAAAACATTAATTCGCATAAATAAAATATATAAAGCACTTCATTTTTGACAGAAAAATGATCACTTATTAATTTCATTACGTTAATAGGAACTAACAAAATTATCGCGATAATATCCCGTTGCTATAAGCAACGTAAACAAAAAGGAGCCTTCTAATTGGTTGAAAATAAATTTATGTACCTAATTTTCACAATAACAGTGCAACAGACATAAATCTGACACATATTAAAAAGCAGTAAAAACCCGTTAACTTTCCAAATTATTTTCCATGCAATTTTAAATAATATCCAGTACCTTTGCTAAGTAATATTACAATTTGTAAAATAAAGCCCACGACATAATTCAAAATCATTTTAAAGTTTCACACGCAAAACTTTTATTGTACTTTTTTATTTACCGTGCATTTAACAAAATGTGTGTCGGAAATTAATCTTTGTGTTATGACGATAATTATTTTACCCTTTTCAATATACCACTACACTGGTACATAACAAAATATTTTCCAAAAAGCAAAAAAAAATATAATTTTTCAACATAATTTTTATTAACTATTTAATACGGGATTCGCGTTTTGTATATACATACCACACCATAATAGTAATTTACGTTACAAGTCCGGAAAATACTGTTTTTTTTGGACGAGTCGACAAAATTCTAGGACGAGCCGTAGGCGAGTCCTGGAAGTCTGCGAGTCCAAAAAAACCGTTTTCGGATGTGTTGCGTACACTATTTTTTCGGCAACCGTGTAGAATAACAAATCAATGAGACACATTTCTTTATTATATTTCTTTGTAGAACAAAATTTCGAACATCTTAATTCTTATTTGTATTAAATATTGAAATTCGAACAGAAGATATGTACTAACAGAAACATTTTAATTCTTATTTATATTAATATTTATATTAAAATTCGAGTAGTTGCTAATATGTGATTCTTCCCGGACTAGGCCGGAGAAATTCTACTTTCTCAAAGGAAAAGCGTCCGGGAAGTGGGTACTTCCCGGACGGTTGCCGAAAAAATAATTTTACTGAAGTACACCCCTTTCCCTTTTACCCACTATTACCACGTAAAAAATATCCTTTCTCTACCTGGCTATACACATTCTAAAGAAAAAAAATGTTAATCTGTAGGAATTTATGATTTAATTAAAAATCCGGAAGCCAGCTAATAAAACGGCAGAAAAAGTTACAATTTCCTCGAATTAAAAAATAATTAATTTTTCCAACCCCGGAATTAAAGTCGAGGTTTTTTTAAGACTTGCTAAAAAGAAATTTAAATGGCAAAGGGGATCCCTTATAAGGTTACTCTTAAACTACGTTATATTTGCTAATAAAATATTGGTAATTTATAGCTAGATTTATGTTATAATAAGTACCAAGTAGCGAGTTTCTTTTTTTATTTAATTGACGGGACAAATCATAATTTGCGATTTTTTTTAAATAATGTATTAACAAGGTTACCAAAAAAAAACTGTCCGTGAAAATGGAAGAAATTCAAAATGCCTCACTTGCCAAGGACTTCTCTGCCAACGATGTCACGATACTTGTATGAAGAGACTTATTGTTTTTATCGAAAATGATGTGACCAGAAAAAAAATCACGACAACGACAACAGCGAGATTTCTAAATAGTACTTCGTTATGGACCAAATATTGTACTAGTACCGTGCGAGCAAAAAATATTTGCATCAAAGAGGGCTTGCATTAAAAAACGTAGGGCTTGGTTTAGATCACAATGATATGGGGACGATATATCTAACCAAATCTAGGTTAAAATTTTGTCAAATTCATATTATGACATGATATTATGCCAAAGTAATGAGTAATAAAATAAGTAGACAAATACAAATTTATTTTTGTTGTTTACAAAATTAACAAAGTAAGAATATACAGAAAGAAAAAGAAAAATAATTACATAAATTGCTGAAATTGGCCACCGCCATGCTCCAAGCATAAATTCACAAGTCTCATATTTTCGAAAGTGTTGACCAGCATCTCTGGAGAAATTATTTCACGAACGTTTGCAACAAGTTCTTTTGTTCTTACAGGTGGTCTTCCTGCTTCTTTTTTGTGTTGTATAGAACCTGTTTCCCTAAACACAGCCACGATTCTTTTGAGGCAATGATAAAAATCCCCAGCAATAAAAGCAACGTTAGGAAAATGTTCGTGAAAATGGTCCATGCACAAACCCGGATTGCATTGCCATTCACCATTTACTCTAACCCCGTTTCGAAAATACGCTTCAACCATGAATGTTTTGTGCTGGTCCGTAAAGCCCATTGTGTGAATTGTTCAAGAAATTGGAAAAATTAGCGATGAATCAAATTACTTGTAACGACTGTTAAAGATGACGGAATAACTGATTGATGATTGTTAATTCAGGTAGTTACTGACACCCAATAGGTATTCTGCCCTCCTAGTGGAGAACGCAGTAACTTCCAAAATTTTCGATTTTGAGATTTTTACATATTATTGTGTAGAATACAATTCTTTATCTTTAAAAAAAATATTGTTGAAAAAAAAATAACAAATTAAGACAAACAAACGCCTAATAAATATGCAGTTTCTGCAAAACGTAATGCTTTTTTAAAGAAAATCGCAGCATCTGATTTTTCTAGTCAAGAATGCAGCATTTTACTGATGCCCATTTTAAATGCTGCGTTTTTTCTTAGAAGCAAAGCACATTGCGGCTCATGGTTTTCTAGTGGAAAGCGCAGTATATTTTACACTAGTAAATATGGCATACTGTGTTTTTGTTAAGCTACGCTAATTCAAAGCTCTAAGAAATACTAAACAAAAACGCAGTATGCTCAATAAAAAAATTATTTACGGTCCAAATTCATTGAAACCTATATCAAAAAATTTGTTTTATATTTTTTTATCAATCTGGTGAAAGAAAAAATTAAAAATATTCATTTATAAAAAAATACTAGCGAAAAAACGTATTTTGCGTTTTTCTCAAAACTAACGTTCAGGAAGTTGCTGCGCTTTTCACTAGGAGGGCAGTATTAAGCTCTACGGCTAAGCATTACGTCCTTAGATGCAAGGCCCTCTTTGATGCATATAAGTTTTGCTCGCACGGTAATTTAACACAATTTTTTTTATTTAAAAAAATAATTGTACGCGGGTGTATGATATTTGTTATGTGTAATTAAACTTTCTGATTTATAACCACCTTAATGTTAACTGAGAAGCAATTTAAATGGAGAAGGGGGTTGTTTTAATAAACTTCTTCTTTTTCTCGTGGTTTTTCCGATACGACTGACTGTCGCAGTTTTTCATAAAGGCGCAAGCTATAGGGTGAAAGTTCACTTTTCTTTGGCAGTTGAAAAGTAATATCTGTTAGAGTTTTTGCAATACGTTTTTCTGTAATAATATTACGTTATACGATTATACGATCATCATGGTCATCGACATTACTTGAATATAACCAACAATTACAGACTCTTACATATTTTGCAAATAATCAGCGTGGAGCCCAAAAAATTTGGCAATTTTCGATGTTCTCGACTAGTGAGGTTATTATGAGCCTCACAAATTATGGTTGATGCATAGATGTCGTAAAACGTTTTTTCTCTTTTAAAAGACTCTCGCTCTGTTCATTCCAAAACCTATTAACAATTCCCTTATCAGGGAAAATAACTAATAAAATTGAATACCGAAAAAATCGCCATCAATAACTGTATTTTAGAAACCTATAACCATTTTATGGCTAGATTTGTGAATTTGTAAACTACCAACGCATTTTACCAACCTGATTTATGAGAATTACCAAAAGATTAATCACAGTAACCTTTACTTTTAATTATTTTTCTATTTGTTTTACAACCAATTTGCGACAGAAAATTTGGGTGGGGTTATCGACGAACAAGGAGAAAGATTCCACCAAGACATACTAACAATGGAGCAACGCTGGAGCAGCAATGATGGGGGATTACTGTTGGTTTCTTATGAGAGAAAGCGATCAGGAATATAAACAAACTTCAGCTTTTGCAAAAAAGTTAGGTACAAAATACATACTACAATTGTATTTTTATATCCTGTCCGATCTCTGTCATCCTTGAAGCCGAACATAAGTCTTATTAATTACAGTAAACTCGTGAAATGCTGTATATCGACAGGGCATTGCTAAAATTCCTCTCTCTTCAAAGTGTTACGTTACGATAAAATACATCTGTGCCTTTATGAAAGGGGGTAGAAATATGTAAGACACCTTGTAACACTCCGATAAAAAGTATTTCAGCAAAAATACGATGCTATACTTGAATTAGATGGTACTTGTCTTGCGGTCCCCTTTCGTTACCTCCTGTAATTTGAAATATTTCGAAGTTCGCAAATTATCTTTAAATACTTCCTTATAGAAATAAATAAAATAAATGACTTATGAATACAACTTATCCTAAAACGACTTTTGGAGAAATATTTTCATAGGTAATAATCATTATACAAATGTTTTGCTATACTTACCGTTTGAATATCCCGCCAAAAGATCTCTAAGTTGATTGGTTGGTCCACAAACCTCGACTGCGCTGACTCGCACAGAAAACCTGGCTCCAGTCTTTTGTTTTTGTTCGTTGATGCCCTTAAATAGCCAGGAGATGGCGCAGGGTATTATTCCTAATGTGTTTGAGTTTTCTGGACTTCCTAGCATAGTGTAAGATTTTCCTGGAAGAAAAGAAAAGAAAATATGTAAACGAAAAGATCGTATAATGTGTATTTATTAAATAAGCTTGTTGTAAAGAACCCTGTATATAATGATCTATAACTATATGGTATCAGTTTGGCCTATGGCACGAATATTTGACTTCGGAATGTTTCCCCAGCGGGCAGTAAAAATTATCTGGAATGGGCTAATTTTGGATAAAACCCAGTTAGTAGGGGCAAAAAAGGCATATTTATGCGTGTGTAGATATGCCGAAATAAAAATGAAACAACGGCGTTTTGTTTTCTGAAGTACAATCGTAAATTTAAGGACTCTATAATAATTTAAATAAGTACATAATATTATAAATACTTAATTAGATTTAATTTAAGACGTTTACGTTGATTTTAACATTACTGAAAGAAATCTGTTTTTCAGGATCGATAAAAGCTCTTTCTATTCAAGCCACGGCTGAAAGTAATACTGTATTGGATTTAGCAGTTTTCAGGGACCCGATAAGCTCCTGAAATCCCTCCTTAGAATAAATACGCGACCCATAAGGAAATATCTGTACTTTAGGGGATTATCGATACAGTTAAATCGTTCGCAGTTTAACAAAAATTTGCTTATTTAAATTATAATATATTATACTATACACAGGTACGGAATTACATTTTCCGTCCATATCCTGGTAATACAGTAGTAAAACTATTAGTTATTGCAAAACAGAAAAACAGGAAGATTATGTTTTCCTCACTGAGTTTTTTCTGTAACTTTTTGTTTAAGGGGGGACCAATATTGCCCAGTTACAATTTTACTGCCATTTGTTTCATTGTTTCTCTTGTAAATAATTTAAATACACGTAGGGAAAATGTTTGTCCGCCCATCTCTTAGTAATAAGTTAGAATAGTACAAATATGAAGTATCGCAAAGCAAACAGAGGTAGGTAGATTATGTTTCCCCCGCTCCATCGAATTGCATCTCGCTCATGGCACTCGCTGGTGGCACGCTGCGCCACTTCGATTCTTATCAAATAAATATTCATTCTTTCGTACGCCTAAATGAAAGGATCAGGATCAAGCAAAACGCATCGAGCCAGCCAGATCCGATGCGATGGAGTGGGGGAAACATAATCTTCCTATTTCTGTTTACTTTGCGATACTTCATATTTGTACTATTCTAACTTATTACTAAGAGATGGCGGACAAACATTTACCCTACGTGTATACAGAACATTAATTTAGAATTTAGACAATTGTTGATTATAGCTTTGTAGAAGGCATAAAGGTATGATATTTGCACCTTTTTGCCTACAAATTTAATACCATTTTAAAACGTGAGTCTGTTCTTATTGATCAGTTTATAATATTTTCCATAACTCCGGTTAAAAAAAGATATTGGCTTGTGATTGTTACAGATATTCGTCTTAATTAGTCTTGTTTTTGCTTAAGTTAAAGAAGTTATACCGTTGCATTTAAAATTTTTGAGAAAAATGAAGAAATTGTTGATTCTGTCCTTATTTAGCGAATAAATTGATACAGCTGGTGTTCCTTTTAAGTTGTACAGTTGTACACCCGGTACACACGAAATTACGTACTCAAGACATGTGTTCATTTTAAGTTTGTTTGTATTGTAAAGTAAAATAAGTAACAATCCATACGAAATAATGCGATCCGATGGAGTGGAGGATACATAATCAACCAATTTCATCCTTGTTCTAACTTGTTACTAAGATATTGGCGGACAACACATTTCCATACCTCTATTAATAAAATATTCTTCTTTAAACGTGTACAGAGCTGCAATTTCAAATAACCCGAACTCGCTAACCTAGACGCTTTAAATAATATAATTATGCAAACTACGAAAGTTTGAGAAGTTCCGTAAGCTACACAAGTCTTAAACACTCCTTAGTATGTAATAATTCTAAGGAATACAACACACTACACAACTTTAAATTGAAACGAAGTGCGTTATGAGCACTAAATTTTAATGAATATCTATCTTCGCTCCGACGGAATTAAGATAAATCTGCAGAGCCAACACGAGTCGGCAGACTGAGAGGGGTACGGAATTTGTGAAATTTTTTCTATAATTTTGAATTTTTGTATTCGTATTGAAACAAGTTTACTATACACATTTTTCTTATCCTTAATTGTATTTATTATATTTAAATAATCGTGGACCTAATAACCTGCCCTGTGGACCATTCTACTTACTGTGCTATACTTATGTATTAGATTCATACTTATGTGCTTTATTTTAAAGTCTAAAGCAATGAATCCTTTATTTTTCAAGTTTGCAGTGAGCCGGTTCGACGACACAAACTGAGCGAGGTAAAGAATTTATAAATTATTTTTTCGAATAAACAAAAATTATTTTTAATAAATAGTAATGGTAACACACATTTGTTATTAGCAAATGACAGAGATCACTTTGTGAAAAACATTATTTTTGTAAAACAAGTTACTATGACTTTACAATCATTTTGCTGGCACTAGTAGGTACCTATAATTTTTATTACTTTTTAGTGTATATCTGGATCAAAAAAGGGTAACCATACCTACATAAAATACTGTAAGAAGAAAGTTATCCCGCAACGAGGGGTAACAATGCGCGTAATACCCCATTTCTATGCAAACTTTGAACTAAAAGATGCAAACCGTCTCTTGAACAGAAGTGTCGTTCAGCATTATTCGGCATTATTTATAAAATGGGGTTTTGTCTCTCGGAATTTCGGCAATTTCGTAGGTCTAAAACGCCGTGTGTTGCATATTGAGACATATTTTTATGGGCATTGGGACAGAAAAAACGAACGAAACAGGCGAAACAGGCAGTTTCGTTAAAGAAATCCTTTTTCTAAAATATGAAATATCTTTTTTAGCGTTATGGTGACACAGTTTGTGTACATAATGGGATAACATATGTTAATAATTTACGGAATTTTGTTTGCGTTGTTTCCCAAGTTTTACTAGAGTAAAAAGTAACACATAAGCCTATCAAATCTATCATTGACCTGTATATTTCTATTCAGGGGTATCATATTTAAAAAATTGTATATATTAGATAACAAACTAAGAATGTTACTTACCCAGACCTGCATGTCCGAAGCAAAATAGGCACCCGTCGGTACCATTGATCACAGCATGAATGACGTCAGTAAGGGCGCTTGAGCATACCTCACTCTGAAAGAAAAGGTATCGTTATTTTATATGAGATTGGTTTTTGCAGTCGTACACACTGAAGACAGGTTTGCTAAAACATTGCTTGTATTAATAGCTTATTTTTTATTAACCCATATTAAATAAATTGCTAGTGTATCAAACCCGCTTTAGTGTTATATCAATTTCAGATTAGCTAGAACAGTGTCTTTATTGTCGTATTCCATACGACGCATTTTGTTCTGAGTAAAGCGCTTTCTCTACAATTAAGAAAGCAGAACAGCGTCCCCAAAAACGAATTGTATCCGTTAGAACAATAATCTACAATTAATTTGTGTTGGGCTACAGGCTTGGTGAAACTGTTGTTCCATTGCACAGGAAGAAAAAATAATAACTACTTGTTATTTTTTCTTCCTGTGCAATGGAATAATCTACAAGACGTTGGTGGGGGTTCTTAGCGATCGGCAATCGCCGCGCGCGGTATTATTAGTTTCAACGTATTTGTAGCGCAGGTCACATCGTTGTTCGGAGTCTTCTAGCTGTTCTGCCTGAATTTTAAATTTTATTGATCATACCAATACCTATTTCAATTAATTTATTTTTACTTTGTATTTAAGTTCTTTTTTAACTTTGCATGTCAGATAAAGCAATAGAAGATTCTTATTTCGCAAACCCATCATTAGTATTGGACTTTATAATCAATCTATGGAAACCACTTTGAATAATGGAGAATCGTATGTAATGTTAAACGACAAGAACAATATCACACTAGAAGCTATTTAAATTTTGAGAACTACAGTAATAATTTTTAGTGGTAAGTACCTATACAGGGTGATTCAAAAGTACTTTGACACACTTCGGGAGGTAATTGCTGGCAATATTTTAACATGAAAAGTTCTTATAAACAGTGGTCCTTGGCGACTTCGTTACGGAGATACAGGGTGTTGAAATGTTGAAAGGAATAGTAATAATTTTTAAATAACTCCTTAACGAGTTATTTTTTTTAATGAAATTTAGTGAATTTAATAAGCATCTAATGACACTTATTTTTAAAGTACCACACGTTCATAAATTTAACCAGTGGCGTCGGTACAAAATGTTACTATCATATTTTTTGTGAAAACTATGTTACACCACTGACTTATTTTATTTTAATTTTCTTCTTATGAATCCCCCCTTTATTTAAAACAAAAAAGATCACCTGTGTTTTTTTGATACGATTGACGGTTTAAGGGTAAATGATTATTTTATTTGAATATACACAAATATTAAAAAATGTGTTTTAAACTGATCAACCACTCAAATATTTATTAAAGTATTTTAACGAATACCTACATACATACTTACTAATAAACAAATATGTATATGCCTAAGGAAGGTATCTGAGGATTCAAAGAAGTTTTCTCTAAGAGACCTGAATAAATTAACAAAAACAACAAAATACTCAAAGTCAGAGTCTCACAAATTTCTTTTCCTTTATTAAAAGGTAGGTCAAGGACCTGGAAATGCATTTGTCGATAAATTAAAACATATTTGACAGTTAGTTACCATTGAAAATAACAAAACTGAAGAAATAAAACTCAATGGTAACTAACTGTCAAATATGTTTTAATTTATCGACAAATGCATTTCCAAAGCCGCCTTGTCAAAATACAAAATATTAAAAAATAACATACTAATAAATAAATATGTATGCCACCGAAAACGTGTTATACTTAGAAAATAGGCATCCTCAGATACTTTCCTTGGGCATATACATATTTGTTTATTAGTAAGTATGTATGTAGGTATTCGTTAAAATACTTTAATAAATATTTGAGTGGTTGATCAGTTTAAAACACTTTTTTAATATTTGTGTATAGTCAAATAAAATAAATATTTACCTTTAAGCCGTCCATCGTATCAAAAAAACACAGGTGATCTTTTTTATTGTAAATGAAGGGGGGATTCATATGAAGAAAACTAAAATAAAATAAGTCAGTGGTGTAATATAGTTTTCACAAAAAATATGATAGTAACATTTTGTACCGACGCCACTGGTTAAATTTACGAACGTGTGGTACTTTGAAAATAAGTGTCGTTAGATGCTTATTAAATTCACTAAATTTCATTAAAAAAAAATAACTCGTTAAGGAGTTATTTAAAAATTATTACTATTCCTTTCAACATTTCAACACCCTGTATCTCCGTAACGAAGTCGCCAAGGACCACTGTTTATAAGAACTTTTCATGTTAAAATATTGCCAGCAATTACCTCTCGAAGTTTGTCAAAGTACTTTTGAATCACCCTGTATACTTTATTAACAGTAGCAAGCAAATGTTATTATTAATAATATCAAGTTTTATTACAACTGTCAGTCGGAACTAGTACAGTATATAAAACCAGATTACATCCCCAATAGAACTTGATAATTAGTGTGAGTATTCAGAGCAAGAATATCTATAAACCATTCTATTGGTAGCATTAACTCCTATTTCCAATTGGCTAAATTATCGTGAAATTATCACTACACAACGGTCTAGCAATTTTCGTTGTCTTACAGTAGGAAAGCGCGTTGCTGTCACATATAGTATTAAACAGTTGCATAAAAAGTTTGTGAATTCTTAGAAGGAATAGAAGGTTTTTTCTCAGTGCAGATGGCGCGAAATTTTATTGCGGTATTCTTACCCATAACTTTAAAACCTCTACTTGTCTACAAGTATTATAGTAGAAGTTCATCATAAAACTCTCAGTTTATTTCGAAGTTTCGGTAAATTCTGGAAAAAATAAACAGCATCCTGTCTCTTCTCCCTTTACGTTAATAAAAATAATTATGGTATTTTCACCAACATAATGGACTGCTGTCGCTCGCTCACTTTAAATAATTTACGCATGCATTCTCCAGCTAGAGATAACGTTATTTCACCTCAAAACGAGTAAAATCAAAACACATTAGGCACAATGTCACGTTGTCGTCGTCGTAGTCGACGACGTGAATACTTTCTTATTAAAACTAGAGGTACTCTCAACCCTATTATCTATTAAAAACTGACAGTGAGGTCGGTAATATAACCACAATCAGTAACGTACCTCAGTTAAATATGTTGTGTTGCTAATTTATCATTACATTAATTATTATAAATAATTATGAACATAGGCAGGATATTAAAAATATTTAGGTAGTACTATGTAATGCAGAGGTATAGCACATTTATTGGAGATTTTTTAATGGGGTAGTGACTGACACCTTGAAAAGAAGCCATGAAGTGGACATCGGGCAACGCCGCATCAGCTGGGAGTTGCGGATCCACAAGCTATTATTATGACGCCCGGCAACGGGCGAGTTTTTTATTCTTTCTGATATTATTTTTTTGGCTCTGTTGCCACTAATATTGATATTGAAAAATGTACAAAAAAGTAAAAAATAGTTTTGGATAACAAGAACAACTTACATAATTATTTTAAATAATAGTAATATTGCGTTGAAAAGCTGTTTTTGTTTCACTACGAGTAGATTTATTTTATCGATCAACAGTAATATTGATTGACTATCGATTTCTGAAGTCTCAAAATTTAGTAAGCTTAAGGCTTTGTTTAAGAAATTTACGCTTGTCTTAAGAAAGTCACCTACTATCTGGGTAACTTCGTTACTTTCACAATGTATGAATTGGTACCGAGAAAATAAGTTTTTAAGCTGAGGCTGAGACCACCTGCTTAGTTTCATTTTAAAGGGTAAAATCCAATTAAAATCATTGTAAGCCAATTCATTATTACCTTTTAAAAAAACCTTTACCTTCATATCAATGTCCATTGAAACCTGATTAACAGTATTTATACAGTCATTGGTCAAATCTAAACTATAAAAATATATTACACTCTCTTCATCTGCTTTTAAAACACTTTTATAGTCAGAGTTACACCCAGGGATACAGCAGGGACTTGGCATGTTGATAAATAAACCAACTAAAAGAAAAAAATAGTACTTACCCAAGTACCTAGGTATCTAGAGGTAGGTATCCTACCTACTTATGAACTATTTCTACTAGTGATATTTTAAAACTAATTCACATATACCTTTAAGTTAAATAAACACTTTAATATTTAATAAATTAACTGTAGCCGCAAAAGAATAAAGTTTATCCCAAAGAGCTAACTAGAATACACAAAACACAACTTTTAAATTAAAACAAATAAAATTCCCGCCATTTATGAGACCCGTAAACAAACCGCCAGGCCGGCCAGGATGTTGGAATTTTCACTTTATTAATGCTATTAGAGCAAACCCGCACCAAACATTTTTTATCAGTATTTTGTAGAGGTCCTTAGCAATCATGTCACTTAAAAAACTATTAGATATCAATCGAAAACCGGATAAAAATACAAATTAATACGACACCTACACCTAGATCGCGCGTAAATTACATACTAAAACATGGCTAACCTCAAAAAAGTCACGTGACGTGGATCTTCAAGCAGTGTTGTCGATGTTTCTTTTTCACGGCTTCTTTCAAGGTGGTTGTGGTATTTCTTGGAATACTTGTTTTTTGAATTGGTAACTTATTAAAATAGTGAATCTTCTTTTTAACAAAAAGTCTATTGATTGGCATTATTGAAACTCGTCCATTTACTCTTTTATAATGCTGTTAAGACATTTTAGTAGTAATTTTTCCAACCGGTTCCTACGTCACTGCGAGGCAATGAGTGTAAAGAAGATTCTTGCCTTAATATTGAGTTGTTGAGGCTGTGGCTCGCGGGCACACGCAGCGGTTACGATGAAAGGGTAGAACCGTGTCTCGTGGTTATTGGAATCATAATTTTGCGTTTATGGAGCGAAAACATTTTGCGCCAACAGATTGCGAGATGACAAAGTAAAGTCGCTTCCTGCATGATAATTGGGACACTGTGTACGGGCTATTCGAGTTAAGAGTGCGGTGATTTTTGGGTTATTAATTCAAGCCGTTTAAAACTATAATATATTCAAAAGCAAGAGTTGGTAGTAAAGGGAATACACTATTAACACTGATCGGCACTTGATATAGAAGGAAGCCTGCATCGGAATTGGTCGATCAGCCATAAAATACCTCGTAGATTGCTCTACTACCTGAGACTATGAGAAGTCTATGGTTTTTATTTAAAGGTGCATATTATGCTCGTTTTCTGACTTTTGGTTTTAAATACAGTATAATATAGTATATTGTTTACAAATTTAAATCCTGACCCGATAGAAATACAATACCGCCCTAATTGACTATTAATTAACACCCCCTCACTCCTCAATCAACCCCCAATTATCCATTTCGATTATCCCTCTCCCAAAAAGGGAGAATCGGGTTTCGCGTTTATTTAGCGACGATTTTCTTAATGAACACAATTGCAGCCTAATTTATTACGTCGGATTGTGCCGCATTGCACCTAAGGAATTTATGCCCTTCCAGCTTTGGGCCCTTTGGGCAATGTTGCCAACATATTTTTGTGAAACAACTAAAACGAACGGCTTTTTTCATTTGGCTTATTTAAATTTTCAATCAAGAAACAATAAAATATTGTACGGTTTTTCTTTCAAAATACAGTGTGTCCACGGATGGACCTAACTATACTTGTAAAAAACATTATTTTCAATTTTTCGAAAAAAAAGTCATTCTTCATCATTTCTTCTGCTTGTTATAAAAATGCAATTCGCGTTGAGAAAATTAGATTTTATTGTACAGGGTGTGTAAAAAATGTTAAAATGTAAATTTGCAAAATTAAAAATTTTTGATCAAACTTTTTTGAATGATCAGAATAAAAGAGATTGAAAAGAGAATTGGAGAAGCCGAATAAAGTTTTTAGATATGACCTGTGGTAACTACGATATTTTATATTATAACTTTAATCTGTAGGAAAATATCAATAATTCAGAAGATTAAAGTTTTAATATAAAATATCGTAGTTACCACAGGTCATATCTAAAAACTTTATTCGGCTTTTCGAATTCTCTTTTCAATCTCTTTTATTCTGATCATTCAAAAAAGTTGGATCAAAAATTTTAAATTTTCCAAATCTACATTTTAACATTTTTTACACACTCTGAACAATAAAATCGAATTTTCTCAACGCGAATTCTATTTTTATAACAAGCAAAAGAAATGATGAAGAATTACTTTTTTTCGAAAAATTTAAAATAATGTTTTTTACGAGTATAGTTAGGTCCATCCGTGGACACACTGTATACAAGGTTATACAGTGTGACCAGTAAAGTCCGCTGACTGACTCAGACTTTGGCATCAAGTTCTGCTTCGATCGAGGAAAATTAAGCAAAAAAAATAGTAGTCACGTGATTCGCATTATCTGTCAAATTTTAATTTTTTCCAAAAAATAATTTAAAAGTAGGGTGGTTATTTCTGAAAATATCGAAAAAAGTTATTAGAAAAAGTTTTTTAAATGCAGTTTTTAGCCCACATGCAAAATTTCAGCTGCATAAGGTATTTTTGATTTTTTTACCTATATTTTGTCGTTGTAAACGTGTTTTTCGTGCATCATTGTAATTAATTTTTTGGAAACTGCACTTAAATAATAAAAGACTACTATTACTTTTTTTATGACATAGCTTAATAACAAATTTTAATAAAGGGAGTTTAAATTAAATCGTTGAAAATAGATAAACTTTACGTTAAGTTAAACTAAAACTTATTTTCCACTTAATGAACACTTTACTAATGACACTGTGTTTTTTTTTGTCTTAATATTAAGGTGTATTACTTTAAGACACAAACTAAGTTCTCAAAAATACTTATTTTATGAAGTTACCTTATAGAGGGTCAAAAACAAATAAACTTTGCATCAAATGCGACCAAATTTTAATAGCCTAGTTTTGATTTGTAGAAAAATACACATTTAATATGGCGCTACTTTAAAGAAAATGTATCTGAAATAAAGCATTGTCAAAACTAAGAAGTTTTATGTAGGTTGCGGTGAGTCTTATTTTGCAAAAGTGGTGCAATTTACAAAATAAATATGGGTATGGGTTATGCAGCTAAAATTTTGTATGTGGGCTAGAAACTGCATTTAAAAAAAAAACGTTTTTTAATAACTTTTTTCGATATTTTCAGAAATAACCCCACTTTTAAATTATTTTTTGGAAAAAATAAAAATTTGACAGATAATTCGAATCAAGTGACTACTATTTTTTTGCTAAATTTTTATCTCGATCAAAGCAGAACTTGATGCCATGCCAATGAAACCATGTGAAAATATGCACCAGAATAATACGTTGTTGTCGAAGACTTGGGTACCGACTTAATATTAACATATTTTTTTTATTTGCATCGGCAACAGTGTAGTTTATATTCCAATCGAAGTAGCGATACTTACAAAGGGACGCAAATGTACAAGTCTTGTTCAATCTTTCTTTCAACTCAAGTTTAACTTTCTTTCGCGAGGGGAAAGAACACTTTTAGTTCTGGGGAAAAAAAGGGGAAACACGTTTCACACTGTTCTATTCTTGCAAAAGTTTTTAATTGATTTGCAACTAGTTATATATCACAACAATTTAAAGTATTTTTTTAGCTGATGAGATGGTGTTTCTTAAATCGACTTATACTAAACGAGGACAAAACGGTTCACATTCATTTTTACAAAACTTCTTCCAAAATGCAATTAAACCAGGCGGCATCCTCCTCCAAATTTCTGGGAACATATCTTAATTCCAAAGTATCGTGGGAACCTCAACGGAATCATGTATGCTCAAAATTGGCATAAGCTTACTACTCTATACTAAAGTTAAGATGCACAGTGCCTGTCCCTACTCAAATAACATCTTACTACGCTTTAGCCTATCCTCATCTCACTTTACTTTCGGGACAAGCAGTAAACATAAACCGAGTATTTCAAGCACAGAAACGTCTAATAAGGCAAATTTTTTGATTCAAACCAACACAAACATGCAGAGAAATATACAAAAAAAAACTCAATCCTCACAGTCACTTCAATATACAATATACATCCTTAAGTGCTCCACATAATATGTATACAAGAACAAGAACGAATTCCAAGAAAACAGAAAAAATCACAACTATCCTACAAGAAACGCAAACGGCCTTATACGAGTAGTCCCTCGTAGTCCCTAGACACACTTCAACGCCATGAAAAATATCACCACTATGCCTGCATCAAAATTTTTAATAAACTACCAGAAGAAATGAAACAATCCATAACAAGAGGTATATTTGGAAGAAAACTAAAGGACTTTCTTATAACAAATGCTTTTTAGACACTAAAATACTTCTTGAATGCCTAATCGATGTTATATTTGCGTAAAAGGTTAGTGTTCTAGATTTGTCTCTTACAATTAATGCTAGTAGTCTAAAATTTAAAGTAAATTAAGTTAGTTAATATTATAGTTTTATATGACAAACCTCAATCATAATGTATGATCCTTAGTAAAATAAATTTAATTGGAATTTGAATTTAAAATGTGAAATCGAAATATGTTACGTATTTGACGAACAAATATATTTCTGCTTGTAACGCAAAGAATGTAATCAAAATTCCCTTCAATAAGGGATACCGATTTAATAAAGTATTACTATGACGAGTTTAGCAGATAACTTCAATTCGAGAATTTCAAATCTTCTCGACTTGGTTTTCATACTGTATAAGTCAATTTAAATTGACGAAATAATGGCTATGTTTTGGTTTATATAGATTGGTTTAAAATAACTACCAATGAAGAGGGTGTGAACAGGAAGATGAGATAGTGGGACATATTCTCTGCTACTGCCACTCTCTGCACTCTTATTCAGTAGAAGATACATGTTGGTCAAGTACAGGCCACCCTGGTCGATATAAAGGAGCTGCTACTAGGTCAAATATAGGTTGGCAGAGAGCAGAAGCCTCCCCTTTACTTTAATTTAATAAAGAATGAGCAAGTACTGTGTAGCCTAGATCACCCTTCACACCTTTCAGATCCAGAAGTTGCCTAATATATTTATTTCAAGTTATATTTGTTTATTGAGAAATACTGAAATAATTCCTAGAAGATTGCTTGACACTTTTATCCTTTAAATTCACAATTTTCTTAAAAATAGTTCTTACATACCTGCGAATCATCCTGAGAAAATATAGCATCAAACGCGAACATTTTTGGAGCTGCCACTCCTACTCTCCTATCCTCGGGTGCGGACGACCCATTACATATTGTTGGATCCACTAGCGTAACTTGCTTCTTCCGTTTGTCTAAACTAAAAAAATTGTTGGATCCTCCACCCGCGTCTGGTATGGAATTTTGAGTTGGATTGGACACTCGAAGCATTACTTTGACCTGAAAGACAAAATTAACATTTGATCATATTTTATATTTACAGTATATTATGTATTTTTTAGGTTTTTTTTTTATTATCTAACCAAAATTTCAATGCTTAGTTTATTGGATACTTCAAAACATACTGATTTTACGAATTTGGGTTGTACGATCTGACAAATTTTCAGATAATAACTCCGGCATCTCTTCTGCTTTTCTGCTTTTAGTAAAATACGAGGCAGATCCAAGCAGAGATAGGCCGGATACATACGCAAGAAAACGCTGATTTGAGAGTCGATCTCGCAAGGAAATTGGGTTTGTGTCGATCGACAACGATAAGCGGAAAGTTCATTTAGGCCCTTCAAGGGAATATATGGGGCGGTATCATTTGCCAAACCGAGGAACTCGTCTGCATTTTTGTCGCTCCATTATCAAGATATTTTGGGGAAATGTTAAAAGGAGTGTTTTTAAATTAACCAAAATACCTTCTCTTATGCAAACATACGTGCACGCTTGGTGCTTTTTTTTTACTTATTAAAGAGATATAAGTGGCTCCCTTTTCTTTCGTTATAAGAAAATTTACTGGAAAATTTATCAATATCTCATTGGCACTCCCCACCGCCTTCCTTAACAAAGTGATACGTTATCATCTAATAAAACTTGAAACTCCATCTTCGTAATAAATAATTTTACACCCTCGCTAGTGGAAAATTTTTCGAATTTTCTCTTTTAAACTATGTAGTATTTTCCATTGCTTCGTGGAAATAAAACCCGTTTTATACGAGCGAAGTCACTTCGAATAAGTTTAAGTTGCAGCACTTAAATTCGAACTTAAAACCTATAAAGTAAGTTCGGGTTAGATGGTTTGAAGTGGAACATGTGTCCTTTGCAGTTTATGATCAGAACGTATTTTAGCGGGGAGTTTTCGAGAAAGAACCTTCAGTTTAGGTTTTGAAGGTGTTATTTTACACTCGGTAGCTGAAAAAGAACACTATTATTGGTCTCGTTTTCAAAGACTTAAATTTAATGTGTAATTTCATCAGTGGATGTGGTGAATTTTTGTTCAGTTGTTTTATCTGCTATCTTTCTCAACATAAAATGGACAGACCATACACTGAGGAAAATGATCTAATACAACAGGTTTGCTAAGATAGTTTGTATTGATAGCTTCTTTTTTATTAACCCATATTAAATAAATTGCTAGTGTATCAAGCCCGCTTTAGTGTTATATCAATTCCAAATTTGCTAGAACAGTATTTTTATTGGTAGTAATCAGTTCCATTAGCAGCACAGTATTGTTAAATAATTAACCACTTTTACAGCAATTTTGTATTCTCAATGCGACGCATTTTGTTCTCAGTAAAGCGCTTTCTCTACAATTAGGAAAGCAGAACAGCGTCCCCAAAAACGAATTGTATCCGTTAGAACCCATAAGACGTTGGTGGGGGTCCGTAGCGATCGGCAATCAAAGTATAAGTTTTAACGTATTTGTTGTGCAGGTCATATCGTCGTTCGGAGTTTTCTAGATGTCTAAATTTGAATTTTATTGATAGTACCAATACCTGTTTCAATTAATTTATTGTTACTTCGTATTTAAGTTTTTTTTAACTTTGCATGTCAGATAAAGCAATAGAAGATTCTTATTGCGCACAACCCATCATTAGTATTGGACTTTATAAGCTATGGACGAATATTTTTAAACCATGTTGCATAATGGATAATTATATGTAATGTTAAACGACAAAAACAAGATCACACTAGAAGCTATTTAAATTTTTAAGAACTACAGTACTGTTTTTAGTAGTAAGTATATGCTTTATTAATCTTAGTAAATATTATTATGATTAATGTTAAGTTTCATTACAACTGCCAGTCGGAATTAATACAATATATAAAACCAGATTACACCCCCAATAGAACTTTATAATTACTGTTAGTATTCAGAGCAATAATAGCAATAAACTATTAGCATTAACACTTATTTCCTAATGGCGAAATTACCGTGATATTATCACTACACAACGGTCTAGCAATTTTCGTTGTCTTACAGTAGGAAAGCGTGTTGCTATTACATATAGTATTAAACAGTTGTATTAAGATTGTAAATTCTTATAAGGAATAGAAGGCTTTTTTTCTCAGTGTAGATCTGGCTACGACATCGTTACTAATATCTCCACAACTTTATGGTAAAACAAATTTTGTAATTTTTGTGTATACTGTGCACTGTGCGTATACAAAATGAACACTTTTTCACATTGTAAATTCAGCATTTACGTAAGATATTAAGTTGTTCTAAAACTCTATTTCCTAATGAATGCCCGCCGTAAAACAACTCTAGTTTAAGATTGTTTGAAACATGTGGTTGAGCACGGTTTGATTAGAATTGTCCATCGGAGATTTGGTCACAGACTTCGAAATATTATGGCCCCGTTTTATGTCAAACCTTTGCGAATAATGGCCAGGCAATAACAGCTCAGTTGTAATGAGAAATAATAACTAGACTGGGTACATATCGCTAATCGTCAGCCGAGAGTGCATCTAATATTAGTACCAAAAAGATTTACAAAAATTTACAATAAGAAAATACTTTTCTTTTTTTCTATTTACTATTGCTTTTTTTACCTCACCTTCCTGCGGAACGTGAAGGGAAAACATATCGCCAAATTGTCATTATAACAACTGACCAAAACTACACAATGGTGCAAAATTTCCGTTTTCTCGTATAGATAGGTAGTTTTCTGAGACGGCGCCGTATAGGTGCTCTTTAAACTCGCACACCTTTGTGCAATGTGGGATATACTTTCCATATTTGCTCTATAAAAATATGTAAGTATTCAATCGATTAAAACATAAGGAAAAAATTATTCTTACATGGAAGCCATCAATTATCAGCTAATAAATTTATAGAAATATTATTGTGCCGAGCCCTTCGGGCACGGCACTGTTCTAGTTCGTTCGTTTAATTATACGAGAGCTGTCACTTTGACAGGTAAGTGTCATTTTTTTTAGCTTTTTCGTAGCGAGGTTATAGCTGTAAGAATTCGAAATTAAAAAATTTTTAGGTACCTAAATAAAAAAGTTTTTTACGACAGCTGTCAAATTTTGACAGGTAAGTGTAATTTTTTTTAGCTTTTTCGTAGCGAGAGTTATAGCTGTAAGAATCTGAAATTAAAAAAAAATCAATACCTACCTAAATAACAAAGTTCTATACTACAGCTGTCAAATTATGACAGGCGGGTGTAAATTTTTTTAAGCTTTTTTCATATAGAGGATTGTAGCTATACGAATCTGAAATTAAAAATTTTTTAGTACCTAAATAACAAACTTTTATACGACAGCTGTCAAATTTTGACAGGTAAGTGTCAATTTATTTAAACTTTTTTCGTAGCGAGGGTTAAAGCTGTAATAATCCTAAATTTAAAAATTTTTCAGTACCCAAATAACAAATTTCTATACGACAGCTGTCAAATTATGACAGGCGGGTGTAAATTTTTTTAATCTTTTTTCATATAGAGGATTATAGCTGTACAAATCCGAAATTTAAAAATTTTTCAGTGATTAAATAACAAAGTTCCATACGACAGCTGTCAAATTTTGACAGGTAAGTGTCAATTTTTTAAAAGTTTTTTCGTAACGAGGATTATAGCTGTAAGAATCCCAAATTGAAAAAATTTTCAGTACCTAAATAACAAAGTTCTATACGATAGCTGTCAAATTTTGACAGTTAAGTGTCAATTTTTTTTTAGCTTTTTCGTAGCGAGAGTTATAGCTGTAAGAGTCCGAAATTATAAAATTATCAGGTCCCTAAATAACAAAGTTCTATACGATAGCTGTCAAATTTTGACAGGTAAGTGTCAATTTTTTTTTAGATTTTTTGTAACGAGGGTTATAGCTGCAAGAATCCTAAATTTAAAAATTTGTCAGTACCTAAATGACACAGTTTTATACGATAGCTGTCAAATTTTGACAGGTAAGTGTCAATTTTTTTTTTAGATTTTTTGTAACGAGGGTTATAGCTGTAAGAATACTAAATTAAAAAATTTCTCAGTTCCTAAATAACAAAGTTCTATACGACAGCTGTCATTTTGACAGGTAAATATCAAGTTTTTTTTAAGCTTTTCTTGTATCTAGGATTATAGCTGTAAGAATCCGAAATTTAAAAAAATTTCAGTACCTAAATAACAAAGTTCTTTACTACAGCTGTCAGATTTTGACAGGTAAGTGTAATTTTTTTTTAGCTTTTTCGTATAGATTATTATAGCTGTAAGAATCCAAAATTTAAAAAATTTTCCGTACCTAAATAACGACATTAAAAAAAAAAGAAAAAAAAAGAAAAAAAAACACTGGGGTTTGAACCCACGACCTTCGTCTCCAAAATCAACAGCCTCTACTACTACGCTATCGAAGCTTTGAGAGTGATTTGTGGTAAATAGGATATTAATGACGTATTCGATATTACATAGAACGTTGAGTATTGAAGATACACACAAATAATACACTTTTTTCAATTATTTTTGGTCAACCGCAAAGAAAAAGGTCCAAGACAGGTGTTTCATACATTAAATACTCCCCAAATATTATAAAAACTAAAAAATTGAAGTTAATATGCCTCCTGCAAGCCATTTTTATTATTACAAGTACGGGATAAATGCGATATTTTCCCCCTTATTTTTGGTCAAACGAAAAAGATAAAGGTTCAAGGTAGGTATTTCCCACAAAAGACGTAATCTAAATGGTCTTATTCCTCTAAAAAATCAATTTGGAAATCGCATTTTTCACCTATTTTTGACAGATGGTATAAAAGTTAAAGTTCAGGAAAACGTACGTGGTAAAACCATGGCCAACTTTTTCTAAATCGAATGGTGTTAGAATTTGAAAATTGTGCCTGTTTCCGCACCCAAAAAAGCAACTTTGCTAAAATTTGCGAATATATTTTGATAAGTTTGGACATGCAGGAATATTGAGAAGTAATTAGCGCATATTTTGAGAAAAAAATAAAACGGTTTTGTTAAAAATTGAATAAGCTACAGTCGATATAGTAAAACCTCTGGTGAAGGAACCTATAAAAAAATCATAAATTAATTTTTTTGAGCCACAAAATATGTTTTCCTAAAGATCGCTTATAATACAAATTAAAGCTTCTTTATCCGTTGATATAGTGTACCAAGAAAAATTTCAAAATGTTATATATTATAGACACTTGCAGAATTATTTAAGCAAACCAGTGCAACGCCAACAGAAATTACGGGAAAAAGTTCATAAGCTGCCGTTTTTTCTGTATTAAAGATAAAAAAACGAAAAAATATCTCTTAAATACAATTTGACGGCTCTATCCGCTAAAGTATACAACGTTTCAATCAAAAATCGTTTTCCGTACGAAAAAAAATAAACGGAATAAAAACGGAGAAAAAAATCACGCCTTACACTGTGGTTTCCAGTTTCTTACCATTTTCGGCAATTTCCATTCCAGTTAGGTATAGAACGATATATTGGAAAAATGTAGTTTTTGAGATGGCCTAACCGATTATCCAAACCGCATGTCGATCGAATGCACCCAATTCAACTTATTAGCGATCCAAGAGGTACCATTTTGGACCAAATTTTGACTTTTAAAAAATAAAAAAAATTATTTCCAAACTTTCGATCGCGCTCACAAACAATAGGGTTCTGTAGCCCACGGTCGCCTACGCGTCGAAAAAGTTTAAATCGAAAAAACTAATTTTTGTGGCCTGTATCGAATTTCAACGAGATCCCGATATTTCTCGACTTTGACGTTTAATAACTTTTTTCCGGCACACCCTGTATATTCCAAATTTTTACACAACGTACCCCCACTATTCCTCTTTAAACTGAAAAAGTTTCAATCGTCCCACTCTAACAGTTTCTGAAAAAAAAAATCGCAAATGTGAAAATGTCGAAAGAGACGGCGGCGGCGACAACATACATACATTTTTTTCACCGAAGCGCCGTATAACATATCGCGGTGTAGCGCGATATGTAATGAATGAAGCTGGTGTATTGCAATGGATTTTCTTGCGCTGGTTGTTAAGAAAATGCAAAGAATTTAAATGTGTGGTATAATTTACAGAATAACAACACGTGCTAAGTAAATAATTTTCATGAAAAAGCAAGAATAATATGGAATATAGGAAGAGTAGAGAGTTTTAGAGTACCTACTTACCTAAAAGTACTGTTCAAGGAATTGTAAAAAAATGGCGCTATCATCAAACACTTAAAAGGTCTGTTGGGTTTGGTTTAAATAATAGAAAATCATCAAATGAAGAAGACCGAAATTTGGTGGAGTATTTAAGGTAAAATCCATTTGAAACTGCAGTATCCGCTATGCACATAACAGGATTTCCTGCTTTAACTAGAACTGCGCAACGCCGAGTAAGACCGAATTAAGAAATCGAGCAGCTGCATCCAAACCGTTTAAAAAAAAATGATAAGGAACAAAGAAGTGGGTTTGCTATGCAATATGTACCAGAAAATGATTTTTTTTTGGCAAAATGTTATCTTTTTCGATGAGAAAACTTTTCAGTCTACATATAATGGAAGGATTCGAATATATAGATCAAATTCCCTATATGATGAGAAGTATACTTAAAAAATCAAACCAGTGGACGTTTCTTTGTTAATGAGTGGGCATGGATAACTGTTTACGATGCAGGTGTATCCTGGAATATTGGTGGAACGCTAAACAGTAATTAAAAAATGTTTTGACAGATTTTGGAAAATGTTTTTCTTCCTTGTGCATACTGTAAGAAATATAGGAAACTGTCTTAGACAAAATAACGTAACATGTCTGCCTTGGTGCACAAGAAGTCCTGATTTAAATCCAATTCAAAATGATTGGGGATTGATGATAAAAAAAATGTAGAAAATAAATTTTAAACCACAGAATGAAATAGAGTTATTTGATAAAATAGAAGAAATTTGGGAAGGGCTAACTCCGGATTACACCAGAAGTATTATTTTGTCAATGCCAAGAAGATCACGATTAGTGTTAGAATCCAATGGCGCAGCAATTAAATATTAATATTTTGTTTGTTGTTTGTTAATAAATTTACCCTTTTCAGCTTTATAGTTCTGTAGTTTTCCTGGTATTATTTTATAATTTTCTTATTTCGCGGCTGTAATTTAAACACAAAAATATTTAGAAGTAATCAATATTACTTATGGTAAAAAATCATACATACAATAATTTACAACTATGTATATAGCTGGTGTTCTATCCAGGTATAGGCAGCAAGGTGAGAAACCCATTTTACCCAATTTTGTTGTTATTGAGTTATGTATGGGTGGAGTGTACGAACTGTACATAAGTTGACTGAGAAGAGTCTGAAAGTGTGAAAACTTTTTTACCTTTAAAAATGGCTTAAAATATATTGGCAATAATAAAATATAAAATCCATATTTTAGCGTTGTATGCATTTCCTGCAAAGATAGATATTTCGCCGAGTGACCTGCACTAAAGTGGTTTGCGGTCGGCATCGACTAGTTTATGGATGCGGTCAAGCGGCGGTGTAGACACTTTCAATTTATATCTACAATTAAACCAGGAGGCGCCACATATGCGCCTAGATAGCCCATGTGTTTATTGGTACAACAATTACGTACACAAACGTATTTGTTTTATCATAATATGTTTTTTTTAAATGAGGGATCATAAAAGCTAAAAGGCTCAAAAATAAAGTTATAATGACCTGTTTCTGTATAAAAATGTCTTTATCGTTAGAAATAAATAACGTTTTCTACAATGTCCGCAAGAAAGTCCGCATCAAATGGGATTTTTTTTATTATTAGGTATAGGTAAAAATTGAAAAAGCAGTAAGTTTTTGCTTACCTAAAAACCAAAAATGACGTATACTGAAGCAGCTGCACGACTTGCGTTACCTGTCAAATTTGACATTTTTAATAAAATAGGTTCCAAAATGCATTTATTTATTAAAATATTGAAAAACATTATTCGAGAAAGTTGTTTATTTAGGCATTTTTAGCCTCTGTACGAAATTTTGACAGTCTAATACATTTTTTATTTTTTGCCAGGTTCTTGAAAATTTTGATCAACCCTCGTAAATTAACTTTTATACATCGATGGAAAACCGTTTGCCTTTACTTCATTTGTAATCTTAATGTAATTTTGTGTAAAATTTTTGTTTCCAATTATTTATTTTGCTTCAAAAACTGAAATTGGTATTGATCAGTATGTAATCTTTGATGCAAAGTTTATCTAATTACATCAGTTTTGCCAAAACCGACGTTTCTCATTTTTCTTAAGTTAGTAAACAGATGTACAAAAAGAAAATCTTTGGAAGTTTTCGTTGAAATATTTTATTTTATATACGCCTAGTTGTAAACTACATTTTTGTTAAATAAAATGTTTCGAGCGATTAATATTTATTCTTTTTGATCCAATAATAATTAAGTGAAACGAAAGCTTCCTAATATTTTCTCTTTGTTCATCTGTTTACTAACTTAAGAAAAATGAGAAACGTCGGTTTTGGCAAAACTGATGTAATTAAATAAACTTTGCATCAAACATTACATACTGATCAATAACAATTTCAGTTTTTGAAGCAAAATAAATAATTGGAAACAAAAATTTTACACAAAATTGCATTAAGATTACAAATGAAGTAAAGGCAAATGGTTTTCCATCGATGTATAAAAGTTAATCTACGAGGGTTGATCAAAATTTTCAAGAACCTGGCAAAAAATAAAAATTGTATTAGACTGTCAAAATTTCGTACAGAGGCTAAAAATGCCTAAATAAACAACTTTCTCGAATAAAGTTTTTCGATATTCTAATAAATAAATGCATTTTTGAACCTTTTTTATTAAAAATGTCAAATTTGACAGGTAACGCAAGTCGTGCAGCTGCTTCAGTATACGTAATTTTTGGTTTTTAGGTAAACAAAAACTAACTGCTTTTTCAATTTTTACCTATACCTAATAATAAAAAAAATTCCATTTGATGCGAACTTTCTTGCGGACACTGTATATCATTAAATTACTATAATAATAAAATTACTATCGCCTACTGTATAATTGTTTATGAGTTCTACCACATAAATTATATTCCCTTCATTACATATTACACAATTAAAATAAAATATGCTTTTAAAATATCACAGATAGCAGTACGTAAATAATTCCTTACAAATTAGAGAAGCATGTAACTTGCCATTAAAACTGAAAATTTACAACTATCGTTTAATGGACTGGAACTTTACTTTAAGGGGGTTATAACTGAAAAATGTGGTAAAAATTCACCATTAAACAAAAATAGAACCTTTTAGCGTCCACATTTGAATTTTACGAGTATTGCGTCGAAAGCATGAATTTTATGCTTTTGTGTATTTCATTAACATTTTTAATACATGGAAAACAGCCTTTTAGTTACTAACGGTTTATGGCGTATGTAATATGCCCGTTAAACTATGGACAACTAACAATTTTAGGGATGATAATAACAGTGGCGTACACTGAGGAAAATGATCTAATACAATAAGTTTGCTAAGACATAGTGTGTATTGATAGCTTATTTTATATTAACCCATATTAAATATATTGCTATCAAACCCGCTTTAGTGCTATATCAATTTCAGATTTGCTAGAGCAGTGTTTTTATTGGTAGTAATGAGTTCCTTTAGCAGCAGAGTCTTGTTGAATATAGAACTACTTTTAATACAGCAATTTGGTTAAGAAATAAATTGTATCATCTCAATGCAACGCATTTTGTTCCCAGTAAAGCGTTTTCTCTACAGTTAAGAAAGCAGAACAGCGTCCCCAAAAAGGAATTGTATCCATTAGAACCTATAATCCACCAAGACGTTGGTGGGGGTTCGTAGCGATCATCAATCGCCGCGCGCCGTAGTATTAGTTTTAAAGTATTTGTTGTGCAGGTCACATCGTTGTTCGGAGTCTTCTAGCTGTCCTGTCTGAATTTGAATTTTATTGATCGTATCAATACCTGTTTCAATTAATTTATTTTTACTTTGTATAAACTTTGTATGTCAGAAAAGGCAATAGAATATTCTTATTTCGCACAACCCATCATTAGTATTGGATTTTATAATCTATGGACGAATTTAACTATCTCAGTAAACTACGTTGCATAATAGATAATCATATGTAATGTTAAACAACAAGAACAATATCACACTAGAAGCTATTTAAATTTTTGAGAAGTACAGTACTGATTTTTAGTGGTAATTATGTTTTATTAACCGCAGCAAGCAAATAGTATTATGATTAATGTCAAGTTTCATTACCACTGCCAGTCCGAACTAACACAGTATATATTACCTATTACACCCCCCATAGAACTTAATAATTACTGTGTGTATTCAGAGCAATAATGGCTACAAACCTGGCTATTCTATGGTAGCATAAACTCCTATGTCCTATTGGCTAAATTACCGTGATATTATCACTACACAACGGTCTAGCAATTTTCGTAATCTTACAGTAGGAAAGCGCATTGCTATCACATATATAAACAGTTGCATAAAGAGCATGTAAATTCTTATAAGGAATAGAAGACTTTTTTCTTAGTGTAGTAATACTATAAAAATATTGCAAGAATTATAATCTATCTATCTATATTTACATACATAAAGCTGTTTGTAACAACTGTGTTTGTTCGGGTAATAAAATTTCGGTTCTCTTTTATTTTATCCGAAAAGTCTTGCCACCTTGTCTGTGGCAATGTTTGAAATATAAAAAAAATTCAGAGCAAACATTAGTGGTGCATTCGTCATTTCGTTTTTAATCAATATTTAGCGAAGTACCCGTGTTTGGAGTACAATTACCTACAGTGTTACGTTAAAAAAGTTTGGATTTATAAATTAACAAAAGCAGAAAAAGAAATATGCCCACACTTGACAAAAATTCATTTTATTCTTTTATTAATTATTTAATTAAATTTTTTTAAAATTGTTAGTAACTGCTGCCCAAATAGGGGTAATTAATCGCTTTGAAGAAAATGGAATGGCGAATGCGTCACTGGTGGTTTTTGAACAAAAAAAATATCAATTCAAGATTATGAAATGGCGTCTACAAATTAAAAACTCGGATTGAATTTACGCTATGTTTCTTTACACATATACGATCAAGTTATCTTAATATACTTTTAAAGCGACCCCATTTAAATTCAATAACCCAAAAAGTAATTAATCTTAAACCATTATTACTTAAACCGGGGTTCGGAAGGTGTTAGTGCATTAAAACCAGGGGAGGAATGCCTCTGCAGACATTGACGCGTTGAAAATAAGATTTTTGCCTTCGGGGTGCAAATTCGAAACTCGAGCGATTAAAGTTAACCTAAGCAGAAATGTGACAGCTAACGACTCCGGGGTAAATTCGGAGTGACAGCTTTAAAATATTTATGTGGTTTTAGATTATTTTTTTCTTGTTTAGGCGTTAGAAGGAAGGAAATTTGGAGTGACGAAATTTCAAGAAAAAAATTGTGACGTTTTACATTTTTTAAGAGGTTAGTGTAAGAGGTGGTGTGGTGTTTATACGATAAGGTTTGCTTGGAGAGAGCCTACGAAGTTAAGCTCGACTGTGTTACTGAAATTTTATTACCATCACATAAGAGGATCTCATAGTAGCTGCACTTGTTGTAAACGAATTCACAAAGCAAAACACAACCCAGAAATAAACTAAATGCGGACGTGTTGGTCCACGCTAGCAACCTCTGAACAAAGAAGTAATATTAAGACAATCTTGTATGTATAGTTTGAAACCTTGAGTAACTTCAGATACTTTACTTTTACCGAAACAATGACTTGGTATAGCTTCTAATCTTTTTATTCTGTTAACATTTTTTATGCTTATTTTATATCTTTTTCTATACAATTTTATTTCCAATTTATTACGTATATATCAATTCCAAAAATATTATCGCATAAACCAGATATGATCGTTTCCCTTTATTCCAAAAACATTCTGTTATTCCGCATCCCATAAAAAATAAATTTTATTATTCCAAAGTATACATTCAATCGACAAACTGTTTTTCCTCTCAAATAAATCTCAATATATACCGTATCTACACAAAAGATTAGACAAAGAAGCCTATATGCTACCTCGCCTGTATAGAAACGGGACGGGTATAATAAAATAGGAATATGCAAAACGGTATAAGGTGGAAAGGGAGCGAGCCGTATTAAATCAAAGGGTGTAAAATGTGCTAGAAAAGGACAGTAAATATAATAGGAAGATTATGTAAATGTAATTTTGTTTGGGGATATTGGATTTATGAAAATACTTCGACGGGTGGAAAAGCGGTTTCCGAATTGATGGGTTTGAATACAAGGTATAAATATGGCGGTAACAAGGTTTTCGGACGTGGAAGCAGACAAGGGATGATTTTGTGTTTAAAAAGTGGCTTGTAAGGGTGGCTTTAATAGAAAAAAAAATTGTATGTCTAGTGTACCGTTATATTTACAAATAACCTATGGTAAAATAATTTCTTGCTAACGGGAGTGAGGAAGCTTCCCCTCTCTTGACACGAGACAGTGTCAGGTCGTCAGCTGGTCATCACAATGACAAATTTTAAAAATTATAGAGATTAAACTTGTAAAAATTGTTTTTGTTAATTAAGGTTTTCAATTTTTAAATAGATAATTATGACTATAATATATATCTGGATTTAGGGAGGGAGGGGGTGTCAGAACGCCCATAACCTCCCCCTTAGCCCTGGCCATATGACAGCTTGAAAACTGTAAATGTACTTTAAACTTTACATTTTTGCTGATGCTTCAATAATAGCCTAAAATGTTTCTTTTTATTATTGGGCCACGTCAAGTGTCTGTCATCAAGTATTATACACCTATTTTTTGGACACCCTGTACTTACAACATTCTCACATAAAACCCATGAAAGAAATCATTTTACATCTAAAGCTAACTGAAAAATATCTAAACCTTCTGTAATAGTCCGCTCGAGACTTTATTTTTCATCTTCAACTTTATAATGAAATTTTTGCTCATTAAAGTTTTTCTGGATGCTTTGTAAGAATAACTGAGCAAAATATCTCACAGTCTTAAAGAAAAACTTTATATAAACAGGTAGGTAAAAGCTTTTAATAAAAATGTGAAAATATTTAATATTGTGGATGGGAAAAATGAAATTAAAAAGCTTCAGCTATTTGGCTATATTAAAACGCAATAAAACCATTGGCGGTTTTAATATACAAGTTTAAGGAAATTCTTCAGAGTAAATAGTAGTGCTCTTAAAAATAGCTAATAGTCATTCCCCCCAGTCTCAGTTAACCTAATAAGAAAATATAGTATAATATTTGCAGGATCAAAAATAAGAATAGATTTTGTATATTGATATTTAACTTTATTTTATTATGATCAATTTAAACATATCTAACTAGGCTTAGGCTACACAAACAAAGTATGAAAATAAAGATAAACACACACCAAGACAGATTATCCCGATGCATGTTTTGGTATATTTTATTTGCAGCCTTCAATCTAATTAGGTACGCCTATTTTTCGGGCAATATATTACTTCAAACACACAACTTTTTTCTATACTTATATTATATAAAAGAAAAAAGTAATAGGTATGTTTATATTAATCCAAGGGTGAAAGCATTCTACGGGTCAACTTCTCGGGGAAATACTACTTCAAATTCTTGAACAAGAAATTGTTCTTGAAAATGTTTTACATGTACCCAAATTTTTGTCAAATTGTAAAAATCAATACCAGTTATATACCAAATAATATTTGACTTGATGTTAGGTACGCGATAACATCAAACATTGGTTATTTTGCTGGTTTTGTTTGTTTTTATATTCGATTTTATAACTTTTATAGTTTATTTGACTTGTTCCCTTCCTATTTGAACTAAAAACAAGACGAATAATTATTTTTAAACAAGTTTTAGAAACAAACACTTAAAAACAATTTTCTATTCTCAAAATCTAATAGATTTGCAACTACTAAAAATGCCAGAAATCACTACCTTATTTCCCAACTTGATCAAAAATTAAGAAGAAATTCCAACTTTTTGGCAAGAATTTGGGGCAAATTTTAGCTGTTTACACGTTAAAAATAAAACGAAGGTCAACTTTTACAATTTCTTGAACAAGAACCTAAATTTTAACGCCCGGGCCTGTCTATTTTCCCATTCGTCTAATGATAATGTTGCAGTGCGCATGTCTCATCGTGTGTAGCTTTGTTTACATGCGCAAGGTCATAAATTTACCACTTTCGTGATTATTGTTTGCTCATCCAGAGTTAACTATCTATGGGATTTTAAATAAAAAAGTTCATAGATAACTTTTTAAATAAATAATTTGTGGTTTGTTTTTGTATGTCAAATCATGACAAGGCGCCAAGACATTGACATCCGTTTATTTATTAATATAATATTTTGAGGTTGGTTTCATGATAGGACGTTGACATCGGTATATATATTTTCAGGTTGAAATAATTTTTATAACTTCTAATATTATTATACTGAAGGGGTGCCTTTAAATAAATAGATGGACCCTTAAATTTTAAACCATCGTGTAGATAGGTATACTATTCTTTGCCACACAATGACAGCAATAAAAAAATCCTTCCTCTATACAAAAAAAAACGAGCCACATAAATTACTCGCCCGCTTAACGTCAAGCAGAGCTCCTTTACTCTAAGTGATAGAATATACATATAAATGTGAAAGAAACCGCATTTCGAAAGAGTAGAGGGTCATAAAATAACCCCCCCAACGAGGAGCGGGGAGCAATGCATAAACTTTGGGGAACATATGCAGCACAGTTTCTCTGCCTAACGGTGAATGAGATTTCTGTTTATTGTTCAGTTTTGAGTTGTGTTTTCGGGAGATTTTTTAGCAGTGGCGCAGAAATGGTAAGTTTAAGTTTCTATTTGCCATATATACCAGGGTAGATAATTTTTGAAACCAAAAAAAAAAAGTAGGATGAGACCCATTGGAAAAGGAAGAGAATATAATAAAAATGAAAGGAAAAAGAATTTACGGGCGATCCGAGGCCGGGAAGTGGAAGGGGGTGAGTTTTTAAGGGTAGAAAACGATTTATCTCGATTTCCGGCAAAACTACAAGTCCTATGGAAAAACGTTAAATAACAAAGTTGTAGGTAATAAAAAGATCAACAACTTTTGTGTTTACACTTTTTTCAAATAACCTCAAAATTTATATCAAAAATTCAAATAACCAAGTTTTTGTTTTTATTTTTATCTTTTACAAAATTTTTTTTTTTTCACGAAATTTGGTGAAAATTTACTTTCTTATGTCCCAAATAAACTGTAATTTTTTTGATTTAAAATATTTATTTTTTCACCTTATTTTGACTTAAATATCGAAAAAGCACCCTAATTTTCAATCGAAAATTCTCACGTCAAAATATCTGCTTTTTTAAAAAAGTCGGTGGGATTTTTATTCGTTGAAATCTCTACTTTCTGATGGTGTAAAAAAATATACATTACTATGGTAAATGTTCTTAAAAAATGCAAAGAAACGAAAAAAACTCTAATACGATTTTTTTTTTTAATCAATATGTACAATTTTGAGCTATTTATTAAAATGTATACTTTAATAACTCGAAAAACGTAAGATATCATGTTACATTGATAAACAAAAAAATTACAAATCCATAAAACATAAAGATCGCAAGAAACATGCGAAAATAGATGTTATAAATAATATAATTATTAAAGGTAGGATTTCTTTGCATTTTTTAAGAACATTTACCATAGTAATGTATATTTTTTTACACCATCAGAAAGTAGAGATTTCAACGAACAAAAATCCCACCGACTTTTTTAAAAAAGCAGATATTTTGACGTGAGAATTTTCGATTGAAAATTAGGGTGCTTTTTCGATATTTAAGTCAAAATAAGGTGAAAAAATAAATATTTTAAATCAAAAAAATTACAGTGTATTTGGGACATAAGAAAGTAAGTTTTCACCAAATTTCGTGAAAAAAAAATTTTTTTTAAAAGATAAAAATAAAAACAAAAACTTGGTTATTTGAATTTTTTACATAAATTTTGAGGTTATGTGAAAAAAGTGTGAATACAAAAGTTGTAGATCTTTTTATTACCTACAACTTTGCCATTTAACGTTTTTCCATAGGACTTGTAGTTTTGCCGGAAATCGAGATAAATCGTTTTCTACCCTTAAAAACTCACCCCCTTCCACTTTCCGACCTCGGATCGCCCGTACATTATTTTTCCCTTCATTTTTGTTATATTCTCTTTCTTTTCCAATGGGTTTTATCCTACTATTATTTTTTTTCACTTTTTACCTTTTTCAAAGGCTTCAGCCCTGGTCTAAGAACCTAATGTTTTTGAACCCGTTTTTACTATATTGTTTAGTAACAAATACAAATGAAATAGAACACTTAAGTGAGGTTAAGTGGAAAAAAATATATTGTTGAAATAAGTTTGGTGCAAAAGTAGCGGATTTTTGAACTCGCACGTCACTGTCCGCGCCGCGCCCTTAAAGCACCTATCAATAATTCATTTTATATTTATTGGCTATTTTATTTAGCGGAACTTTTACGAGCTCCTTTGTTCACCACCTGCGACGTTTTTCCGATGCGAAAATTAGATTTTTTTATTTTATTGACTCGTCTCGTAAAGTTGAGATGAGGCTTAACCGGCGCTCTCACGTCGCAACCGTGCGTCACTAAATCGGATGATTTTTTGGATGGAAGATTAGAAAATTGGTTTTATAAAACGACTGGTTTATCTTGCCTTCTTACAGCTAACAGAACGAGCAGCGATTTTTAAGGCAAGACTGTTTAAAAATTGTTGCTACAGGGTGTCCGGCAGTTACGTGTAAAACGTTTGGTGACAGCAGTGACGACTCGTCAAATTTATTTAAGGTACCATTTAAGGGATAATACGAAAATAACAACTACGCCGAAATATTGCTATTTTTTGCACAGGAGAAGAAAAAATAATAACTACTTGTTATGTTTCACAAATTTAATCAGTTTCTTGACACGTGTTTCGGCCCTTGCGGGCCATTGTCACAGGAGTACAAGAAGATATTAAATTCTAGGTGACATTACAAAGGTATTTATATCGTATTATGGTAATTATAAACATGTCATATAATTAAAATTAGAATTCGAAGATTGAATGGTCAACTGTGGGTTTTACTGACTTTTAAAGGTACAGATACATATTTAGTCCTAAATTATTGTGCTATTAAGAATTAGGGAAGCGCCCGAAGGTATTTCGGTTTGATGATTAACAACATTACATTTGTTTTTTATGGCTTTTTGATAGCTATTGTTTCTAGTAAATTTAGTTTTCTGCTTTTATTGTGTATGTATGTGTTTTATGTTGTTAGAGATTGAGTGATTGTGTCATATGCAGTGATCAGCTAAACCTGTTTTATTTTGTTTTTTTAAAATAGATGTTTTGTGCTACTTTAAGCCTGGTGTCAAAATTTCTACCTGTTTGTCCAATGTAAATAGCCTCGCAGTTGTCGCATTCAATTTGGTAGACCACACTTTGTAAAGTTTGTTTTTAGTTTCTATTTTAGCATGGGATAGGTGTTTGTGTAAGTTGTTTTTATTGACTGGTATAGGAATAATAATAAAAATATTATGGTTTTAAAGTTTTTTGGCGATTTTTTGGCTGGTGTTCCCTGTATATCTATAACCGAAATACCTTCAGGCGATTCCTTAATTCTTAATAGCACACTAATTTAGGACTAAATATGTATCTGTACCTTTAAAAGTTAGGAAAACCCACAGTTGACCATTTAATCTTCTAATTATAATTTTAATTTTATTATGTGTTTATAATAACCATAATACGATATAAATACCTTTGTTGTAATGTCACGTAGAATTTAGTATCTTCTTGTACTCTTTTGATAATGGCAGGGCCGGTCCTAGCAGGTGTGCAGCGCGTGCACCGCACGCGGGCGGCCAAAACAAGGGGCGGCCAGATAGCTGCCAGCGCCAGTGGTGAAATTTCCAGTTTTTTTGATGTGGTACAAGAGGTATATAATTACTTTTCTGCGTCCCCATATCGATGGGATTTACTCAAAAAACACGTGAAAACTCTTACTTTAAAACCGTTAAGTGAAACAAGATGGGAAAGTCGTATCAATGCTATTAGACCTCTAAAATTAGAGCTAAAAACATTATTACCGCATTAAAGGCTTTAATTGAAGATACCACCAGAGACACGAAAACAAAAATGGGTGCTAAATTAATAATTAAGTCTTGAAACATTTAAGTTTTTGTGTTCAATTTTAATTTGGCATGATTTATTATCAAGAATTGATGTATTGAGTAAAATGCTTCAAAATCCTGAATTAAACATAGCGGCATGCATTAAAGGCTTAGATAATCTTAAAAAATATTTAGTTTCCCAAAGATCTGACGATAATTTTAAAATATTTGTCGATTCAGCAACAACACTTGCTAGAGATTTAGGTATTGATCCCGAATTTCCCATCTCGAAGATCAAAAAAAAGTTCGTTTATTTGGTTACGAGGGCAGTGATGAACCAGTTTAAAATCCCTTCCTGCAATTCAAGATTGCTTTCTATTTTGCAGTTCTTGATTACGCGATCTCTTCGATAAATGAAAGGTTTACCTTATTATCTGAGTGCTATTCAATATTCTGCTTTCTGTATGAGTTTCACACCATTTCTAATGATGACCTCATGAAAGCCTGCATGGACTTAGATATTAAGTTACAGGTACAGAAGGAAGGAACTATTGTGAAAGATATAGACGGTATACTGTATAAACCCTTTAATGAAATAACTTCATTTAAAGATATTTTTCCAGGTAAAAAACAGCCAATTAAGATATTAGAAATTTTAGTCAAAAATGATCTCATTCCCTGTTTTTCAAATTTTGCTCTAGCAATAAGGATTTTTTAACCTTACCTGTTTCTGTGGCTTCAGGTGAAAGAAGTTTCAGTAAATTAAAAATTATTAAAAATTACTTGAGAAATAATATGACACAAGAAAGACTTTCAGATTTGGCCATCATCTCTATTGAATCCGAAATCTCTGAAAAAATTGATCTCACCGCAATTATTGACAAATTTGCTTCTCAGAAAGCCAGAAAAATTATTTTATAGTTAATTATTAGGTAGTCTTCGAGAAAGGACTGATTTATATACTTTTCGTTTCGCGAGATTTATGCTTTAGTACTTTTTGTTATTTTATATTTTCTGGTAAATACTGTTGTTTTACATTTCTAATTATAAAATGTCTATTTTTGATTCAAAAGTAATATTTTTGTTGGTTTATTATTTTGTTTATTATTATTAAGAAAGTCTTTTCCGTAAAATTTTATTTGTAGTTTGCATTTTTATTAATGTTTAACTTTTTACTCTTATGTACATGTAGATGAGTTTATAACGTCAACGTTAAGTATTACTCAAAATAGGAAAAATTCTTTAGAGGGGCGGCATAATAGGTCTTTGCACGCGGGCGGCCGACACGCTAGGATCGGCCCTGGATAATGGTCCGCAAGGGCCGAAACACGTGTTAGGAAACTGATTAAACTTGTGAAACATAACAAGTAGTTATTATTTTTTCTTCCTGTGCAATGAAACAACAGTTTCACCAAGCATGTAGCCCAACACAAATTAATTGCTATTTTTTGTTGAAATATCTTTATTAAACAAACTCGATAAACCCCGAGTTTTTTGTATGTTTCGAGTAACGGCTGCCCTTACTCCTTAATTTTCAATTTTGTTCTAAAGATATTATAGAAAATGGATTGTTCATAAAAAAACCATCATTCATAACTTTTAAATTATAAAAAATTACACTGTGTTTACGAGAGCGAACAAACAACATGGATTCGCGACGAGCGAACCAACAACTAAACCGCGTCACGTCGTACCGCGTGAGATAAGATATTGCTGGCTTGGCCTTGGCCTTCCTATTATCCAAGGCATAGAATATATAGCTTTTTTTTTCTTTTTTTTTTATGATCGAGCACAAGCACTATAGGAGAAATCCTTTAAGGCGCTCTGGGAGCGGTGCGTGTGCGAAGAAAGCGATTCACGTTTTTCTTGAATCGTTGGAGGTTATATTCGGTTGGAAACACGGTCTCAGAAAGGCCGTTCCACAAAGATGACGTCCTCCTAATGAAAGAGTTCTGAAACAATGATGTTCGGGGTGTACTAAGTTGAACCACATAGGGATGGGCGGCAGTGGTTCGTCGTGTGTTTCTGCTATGCATTGCTCTAGGTGGAATCGAGCGGGCAATATCTGTCGAACACTTGCCATGGAAATATCTGTAGAAGAGAGTCAAATCACCGACCTGTCTTCGATGTTCAAAGCTGTCGAGGTTCTTAGTCAGCTCGTGGTCGCCGATTAGACGAACGGCTCTCATTTGGATGGAATCCAACAACCGAAGGGTATGCTTCGGTGCAGAACTCCAGATATGAGAGCAGTATTCCAGTAATAGTCGAATCTGGGCTTTATAGAGTGTCAAAATGTTGAGGTGTATACAACTTTTTTGTACGGAAAAGTATACCGAGCTTCTGAGAAGCTGCCTTGGCGATTGCCACAACGTGATTATGCCAAGACATATTTCCTCCCAGGTTGACACCCAGCAAAGCTATATATTATTTTGTGCCCAAGGCCACAATGATTTTTACTGTGATTGGGCAAAAATTACATAGATACAGGGGGAACTACGTATTAACCGCTTCGAAAAATACAATGTGTTGGAAACCATCGCGAAATCGCTTTTAATGACATTTGGTCTGACACTACTTATAAAATTACTTTTAATAATCCACTTTCCAGCTGTTTTAAGAAATATTAGACTAAATTCATTATAAGTTATAATATAATAGGTTGCAACGAAATACGCGTATTAACAGTGTTTAAAACAGAGATATGTGACAAACACAAATTTATTATGCACTTAACAAAGTAATAATTAATTACTCTAAAAGGGGAAAACTCCGACATCGAAACAATGTAAGATAGAATCAGGAATGCCTAGTTCAACGCTTTAGACCTAGATTTCCCGCGGTGTTTTCGTAATAAATCTATCCCTCTTCTGATTTACTGGCGTTTTGGCTTAGTTATCAGATTCATAAAATTAAAAATAAAAATCAATGTGTAACGCGATCGGTGTTAAAAAATTTCTACATAAATAATAATAATAATAATAATATTAATAATCAAAGGTAGCAGCTCTCGACAGCATTTTTTTCAAGTGTAACGTCTAGTAACATTTAACATTATCTTCTATTACAAGCTTTTAAAAACATTCATTATAGCTACACATACATAAATATGATACAGTAGGTAAATACAGGGACGTAGCTAGGAATTTTGGCGCCCCGGGCGAATAGTAGTTCTGCGCCCTACCAGACAATCTTAAAACTAAAATTATACATCTATAAATTTTAGTTTAAAAAATATATTAACAGCAGGGGCGACTCGTGATTTGTAAACTTGTGGGTGTACTAAAAGCCCGCTGAAGGCGAAATGCGCCGCAGGCGAAAAAATGTCAAGACCACGCCCAAATTTGGTCAATAATTTTTAGTAAATATTTTAAAAATTTATGATTACCTACTTATTTTATTGAAAATTAAATAAGCTAAAAAAATAAAAAAAGGCCAATTTATTTTTCATTAGTGGGTACATTATTTAAAAGTAAAGTCACTTCTTCTGTTTTTATTTGCAGCAAACTTATCAACAGATCAAACAGCTTCATTCAAGTTTGGAATAACTCTAATGTATTGTTTCTCAAATATTCCACATTCATAGTCGTTTTGGCATTAAAACTGTTCATTTTTATTAAAATAAGTCTTTACTACCCCAAAATACTAACAAAAATATAAAGGTAAACTCCAAATAATAAATTCATACAGCAATGAACTCAACGGCGCACATTTAATTTGTGCGAGTTTTCCTATTAGAATCGCGCTTTCCCGCACCATACCTGCTAGTACAAGATGCATAGAGAAACAGCAGAAACCCCGCCTATGTAACGCATGTGTGCGACTTATGAATTCCTACGCGCCATACGGTTGCTTTTGACAACCGGCTTGGCGAGAGCTATTACACCACGTTTCGTTCGATTGTTTGACGGTACGTTAAAATAGGAGGGTTCTAACTTATATTACGGTAAGAATATAAAGAAGATAAATTTAAATGAACATTATGTTTTTTTATGGGTTAATTCTTGATGAAGTATGGGGGTGCACGTGCTCCTGTGCTCCTATGGAGAAACCGCCACTGATTAAAAGACTTGAACTTAACATTCGTGAAAAGAAAAATTGCTTGTTCGGACTTGTGTCACTTATGTCGTGGCAACTCACAACTCACGTAGCATAGTGACGCAATTGAATCGCGGCGCCTTGTCTTCAAATATCGGCGTTGCCAAATGTCAAAAGCAATCCAGCCGTAATTGCATTAGTACATGTTTAAATTCCCGTATTTCTAATGACCATTTTGGCGCCCTGTTAATATGGCGCCCCGGGCGGTCGCCCTATTCGCCCCCCCCCCCTTGCTACGTCCCTGGGTAAATATAACATATTTTCATTACATGTAATATAATTTACACACCTCTACATCACATTTGCATGTAATATTCCGAGGGGGAACGTCTTAAAGTCAAACTTGAAAATGAAACATTAATTCCCACTTCTGAAAGTTATATCCTTTAAAGTTATATCCTTTAGAAGGTACGTTATTTAAATAAGGACACTTTTCAACTACTGGATAAATACTTTAGGCCCTTTCCTGCGGTGCTAGTTAACTTTTGTTGAATGTGGTGAATTCTATTTGTAAGGTGATATTTATTTTGGAAAGTAATATTCGCAACTATTTCGAAAAGTTTCCTAATATAATTAAGGGGGCAGAAACAGGGGCAGCGCAAGAGGCAAGCTGCTGCTGATATTGGAAAGATTTACGCGACTAGATACCGCAATATTACAAAAAATAATGATTTTCCTGAAAAGTAGAGCTTACTTTTAAACAAAAACAACGTGCTGACCACGTTTGTATTTCGGAAATTTAAACGGTAAACCCATAATGATAGTCTACGTAAAAACTACAAAAAACGATATCGTATTTTTTCGTCTCAGTATTATTCCATTTTAATCCATTAAGACACCGGTCACGTAGGGAAAAATGAAAATCCAAGAGCGGGCAGGGCATAAGAAAAACCATAAGCCCTTGATGGCCGACCAAAACGTCTTTTGTACTAGAATTGGCCCCTTTTGTGCCCTGGACACCGATACCATTTTTAAAGGGTATTGTATTCGTGATGGCGCCGCGTGAGATTTCAATTTATCGAATGGGGATTTTTGTTAAGGGGATTCCTACATCTTAAAATAGGATAAACTTGTAGGATTCGAAAAAAAGAATTATAACTGATCCAAATTTATTAGTTAATTACATAAAATGGGAAATACTTACTTATAATCTCTCTAGCAGCAGAATTATTACCGATAATTTTTTCTAAGGTCACGAATGGTTTTGTTGATAAAAAATCATCCCGAGTCAAAGACGAGGGAAATTTTCTATCAACAAAAACATGAGTGAAACCGAGAAAAAAATTATCGGGAATTAATTCTGCTGCGTGGGAGATTCGGTAAGAAAATTTCATAAATTGGAGTTTCTTTTAATATTCCTGAAATTTTAGTAATAAACCTTCCTTAACAAGTAAAATCAACTTCTATTGTAAAAATACAGTGCGTCATATTAAACTAAACTCATCGGAAATATGTGTTTCAAAGTTTTATTTGAATTTAAAACTATAAAGACATTGGATTGTCTCACCTGTCACTTCGAAATTACTTGACATTTGAATTAAACTTAAGTCGTACTCGTACTAGTCGTACCTAAGAAAAATGATCACTTATTAATTTTATTTGGTTAATAGGCTATAAACTATCGCGATAGTCTCCCGTTGCTATAAGCAACGTAAACAAAAAGGAGCCATCTAATTGGTTGAAAATAAATTTATGAAATTTTCAAAATAATTCGAGTGAAAATTAAATTTATTGACTATTGTCAGAATTTCTGTCAAGCTGATTTCGCCAGCACAAATGATCCCCTCTCTTAAACTGAGGGATCGACTCGCCATCCGTTGGTCACGTCCATCGGAAACACTGATTGATATATTGTCCTTATTGCGGTCACCTAAACATCCGGGAAATTGCCCCCCCCCACTTGTATAGTGTTTCTTAGGTCAATTTAATGACATTAAACACCAGGAATTTAATAACCATAGGCGTCCCAAACAAATAATTAAAATGCGTATACACACTTATAAGTTTGTTTTACATTAGGTGTTTGTACATACTACACTTTATAAACCCACTGTATATATAATAATATCATATTAAAATAATAAATATAAGGTAACTTAAAAATTCTATAAACAAAACTAAAATCAGAAAATTAAACCTGACACGGCACGACACTGCTCAGAAAATACTTTAATTTTTTTACGAGAACTCCATTCTCGAACCATTGTCCAGCCCATCCACAAGTTCCAAATTACGTATATTTTATCTTCGTCTCTTCCACGCCATCGGCGGTCACTGGCCTATCTCTGTCTGACAGAATCGATCGTTGAACGGGTCGGAGACCGCTTCAGCTTATCCCAGCCGCTTTAATTGGCGCTTGTATCCCTTGCTGTTGCCAATTCTTCAAAATTTTCGGATTTGTAAGCACAATGTAAGTATATACGAGAAACAAGGGTTTGTTAATTAGTTGTTTTTAAATACTGAAAACACTTTTTGTCTTGATTTCAGTTATATTGTTTCTTAAGGACTAAAGAATGTATTATTATAATAATGAATGGCTTGTTATTTTTTTCTGTCACACTCAAAACTCTTCGGTTTAAAGTATATTTGCAAACTAGCTTTCAAAGAAAGTTACTGACTAACAATTGAATACTGATATAAATGAAACATCTTTAATAAAAAAACTTAAAGAATTGAAGAAGAAAGATCTGACAACCCTGGTTGTTAGGTCGGTCTCTTTGAGACTGTTTACCGCCGTATGGAATGATTGGAATGTCCTTAAACTGAGTTTGGATAAATTATAGTACATTTAGATTTGATTTAAATATTAAATATGGACACAGAAAATATAATCAATCGTTTCTCAAAAACGTTTTACAAAACATAGATTTGTATTTTTTATTATAATAATTATTTAGGGTGTCTCACGGTGATCGTTCATCGGAATATGTTTAAAACTAAGGTGTTTTTAATCCTGCAAATTTGGAAAATGGGGTCTTCGGATGAAGAAAAGAACACAAAAAAAATATTATACAGGGTGCTTCTTTTAAAATAAACAAGGTTCCGAAAACCCTATTATTCAGCAGGATTCAAAGGGTATTTATTTCCGAAATATTCTAATGGAGGATCACCGTAAGATGTATTTTGTTATGTTGTTGTATATGTTATTCAAAGTTTTATTTGTAAGTTCTCTCTTGCCTTGTTTTGGAGTAATACTTTTTTTGTATTATAGTATTCACTTATAAAAATCATTTAGGTCATGTGCCCCCTTAGTAAAGTGCTGGATTGGCCACTGTTTCATACCCACATAATAAGTTCGAGTTGGCCAAAACAGTATACAGGGTGTCCGGAAATGATGAGCAAAAAATTTAGGGGATAATTCTAGACTGAAAATAAATGTTATCTCTTCCTATAACATTTTATCGAAAATTGATTATTAAGGTGGGAGTATCAACATGCTTGCCAACCTATAACCTATTTCGTGTAGATTTATTTATGTTTACTAGCTTTTATACAAAATTTAAAGAAAATCAGTATCAACTTGATATTTTATAGGTAATAATTGACATATTTAATAAATATCAAGAAATTTCAGACAGCCTGTATATACTTTTAACAGTTGCTGGTAAAGGGGCGGAGGGGTAAGCAGGGTTTGGGGCAACCCCCCCAATACCATACGGTACTGGCCGCAATCCCTGACACAAAAAAATTTTTCGTTTCTTACAGCGCAGCAGCGTACGTTTACCGTCTTATCTCACCGTCTCATTTATGGAAATTATTAATGAAACTTTAAAAGTTTCAAGTCAAGCAAAAAGACAATAAAATTTTTTTTATTAATATTAAAGAACGTTGAATATTTTAACTTGATTAAAATTCTTTATACAACGTGGAAATTTTCAAGGCACGATAATCACATAACACGCCGAGGATAGTTTTAAAACTTAAATGAAATTTTCCATCCCCGGAAAATAAGCCGGAACTTTTTTCTATATACGTGTTTTTAAGTCATTCCCGGTGACTTCAATTAGGCGGCATCATGTAAGGAAGTCGCCAGACTAGAAATTTCGACTAGAGCATAACAAGTTTAGAAAAGCGAGCTAAACTTTAAAACCGCAAAGTTTTATTAGAGTCTCAGTGAAGCCTCCAGCTAATAAATATGTTAATTTAAATGAACTGGAACTTGAGATGGGAACAGTTGGCGGTTTGCTATCGCTTTTTTAGCCAATCAAGGAGAATAATAATTTCTTTAACGGTTTTATATACAATAGTCGCAGCAAACGCCATCGCATTTCAAGAGTTGACACCAAATCAAAAAAATTACCTTCTCGGACTTTCATTGAGCCTTATGAATAAAAATGTAGCGATCGCTTTTTCTTATAAAATCGAAGTAATTTCTTAAAAGCCAATGAATAAAAACTGAAGTAATTGCTTTTGCGTCCAGCAATCGCTTAAAAGTGCAGGAATTGCTTCTAGTCAATGCTTTTTCTTAAAAAAAAGAAGCAATCGCTATCGTTTGCTTTCAACTTTTTAAGGTAGGTCGACCCCTGCATCATTTGCTTGGTAGCAGTAGCAGTCAACTTTAGTTCTCCGCGGCGTACACGTGCGTTGCTCTTAATTTTTGTCTTCAATTATGGCTGATTATATGAACGTCTGTAAAAGAAAAATCTACAGTGTACGTAAAAATTGCAGATATGATGTTTTTAGAAAGTTATATCGATTTGATTGCGAAAATGTTGAGTGGTTGGCAAATTATTTTTGACTGATACTGGTAAAAGGCTAGGGGGTGCACTGTCGCCTTTAAATAAGATTAAAGTCTTTCTGAGGAAATTGTCGGATCCGGGCTTTCAAAATTCTGTAGGTGAAGAACTCGGTGTTCACCAAACTACTGTTTGTAAGAAAGACATACACTTCTGTAGTGGATGCAGTTTTGAAGAAGGCCAATATTTTTATTAAATTTCCTACAAGTGCTAAAGCTGTTGTGGAAGCTAAACGGTTGTGGTCAGAGAGATTTATTTATGTTCCTTTAATTAGTGAACGAATATCAATTGCTTGTCTTTAATTTCTTCATCACTACTATCACTTTCCTCATTTTCACTGAAATCTGCCATATTAAATATAAGTTTCCTATTTTCCACAAAAACGTAACCGATTACTATTGTACTAAATAAATAGACCAACGTTGTTGTATTTACGTCAACTCTTTTGCAAATTAGGCACCAAACCGAACATAAAATCTATAATCTGAACAAGTGGATAAGCCACGTCTGAACTTGTGTTGAATAAGCATTTGCTACAGAGGTGTAAGAAAAGCAGCAATTGCTTCAAAATTTTATTCATATACAGATCTAGCGATCGCTTTTACTTATAGCATTTGCTATGTTAATCAATTATTGCTTTTACTAAAAAGTAATTGCTTAATTTTTATTCATTAGGCTCATTGTCTTTATTTTGTTATGCATTTAAAAAAAAATTTTCTAATAACTTTTTTCGATATTTTCAGAAATAACCCCACTTTTGAATTATTTTTTGGAAACAATTAAAATTTGACAGATAATGCGAATCACGTGGCTACTACCAAAGTCAAATTTCAAAAGTCATAAACAAAATTTCCTTTTGTTGCGGACTTTGCTGGTCACACTGTAGTAAGTATGCTTAATTATTTTTACAAATAGGCGTGAAGATTACACTCATACTGTTGACTTTTGAATTGTATCGTGAATCGTTTACCGTGCATGCAGCTCTTAAAGGTAGTACAATATGCTTTAGTATATGCATCCGGAATAAAAAAAACAATAAGAATTGCGTGTGTATAAAACCCATTGAATCCATCCAAGAAATATCTCAAACACGTCGACTTTTTGCCCTTTTTTAAACTTATCTTTTGTAACTTACGATGCAAAAACGGGGCATAATAGGTGTAACCGGTCGTATTGAAATGCGACAGCCAATTTTGTTTACGATTTGATTTCACGCACTTTCCCAAAATGGTTTAGAGGCGTCCTGCACGCGACGGCTAATTTACGGAGCAGGGTAATGCAGGAAAGAAGCCGCGACGCAGGAAAGGCGGTGTCAATAAAATAATAGAAAATGTCTTTAAATTACTTCTTGATTCAATCTCTTTATAATTTCCACATATAATACAGATATTCCCAAATGAACTTGAACAATGATATCTGATTCAAAATACTTAAAAAATACCTGTCAAGCTTTAAGCGGGTGCTGCACCACTAGCCTGGCCATGGGTAATCATCCATGTAAATTTTGATAACCTCAAATATTGAAAATTAGTAGGGGAGCTATTAATTTTATATAAAATTTTTATTAGACTATCCGTAAAATCCTTGAAAATTAAAAACGGAAAGTTGAAATACCTGCTATGAATAATACACTCCCGTGCAAAAAAAAATGGGCATCATAAAATTTGGATTAAGTTTAGGGCTTTTAAGTAATTTTTTAGAGAGCTCAAGATACATTTATTAGTTTTAACATACGTATGCAAATTTTAAGAGAAATTTGTTTTTTGACATATTATACAAGGATAATTAAAAAGTTGTTTTTTTCCGCCAAGTGTCAACACACCCTGTGGAATAATTAAGAACCAAAATTACTTCAAAATACCAGTTTCCATTAAGCCGCAAATATTTGTTGCATTTTGGTTTTTTGGTTCATGCCAATACGTGTATTTGTTCTCACCCAGATGCAAAATGATGTTGATGATGTCAATAATTTAAGAAACGCAAAACTAAAGCTATTGATGACCGATTTCTTGTACTTAAACTCTTCGGAATCGTCGGTTGACGTCAGTACAGGCAAAAAACCCACTTCCAGAGGTTCGAATTAAAAATGTTATTTCTTGGACAGTTCGTCGACGATTGCACGAAGATAATTTAAACTCACGCGGACCAGCAACTGGACCTAAATTACTACCGCGTCATAAGAGTCAAGAATGGAGGAATATTACCCAGGATGATATTCGCGGGCTAAAGGCATGAACCGACGTATACAGGCAGTAGTAAGGGCTAGAGGAGGCAATAGAAATAATAGAGATGTGTTTAAGGAAAAAAGTTGTTGTTGGTATCTGTTAAGTTTGTTTTGCGAAAATGTTATTTTTTAACTCTTATTATTATTGACATCATCAAGATAATTTTGCATTTGGGTGATAACAAATGCACGTATTGACATGAACCAATCAAAATCAAAATGCAAAGAATATTTGCGGTCCAATGAAAACTGATATTTTGATGTAATTTTGCTTTCTTATTATTCCACAGGGTGTTTTGACACTAAGCAAAAAAAAACTTTTCGATTATCCTAGTATAATATGTCAAAAAACCAAATTCTCCTAAAATTTGTATAAGCATAATATTAAAACTAATAAATGTATCTACCAGCTCTCAAAGAATAAAAAAGGTTTAAAGCCCTTAACTTAATCCAAGTTTTATGATGACCGTTTTTTTTCCATGGGAGTGTACCTATATCCATATTTTTATTATATTTACTTCAGTATTTTCTAACTAAAAAACACGGTGACATACCGGACATCCTCTTTACACGGATAGTCTATTAAAAGAGGACTGAAAATGTACACAAGGGTACATTTTACGACAAAAGTGAATCTACTACAGTAATATTGTGTAACCCTCTATACAAGGTACATAATCTAAAGAACGCCGCATAAAACGCTTTAAAAATAGGTAAAGCAGGTTTCATACTCTTTGCGTAATAACATCCACTGTCGTGAAATGATGTTTGTTGGTAATATTAGGGGAGAATGGGCAAAAGCAGACTGTGTTTTTAAAAGGTTTTCATCACTTCACCCGGGATATACTCTTTTTTATATATCGCGACGCAACGGTTGTTTTATGGGACAAAAGTAGAGTTGGGGATGGTCAATTGACCACTAGCTATTTGACCGGTCAAACTCGGTCACAATATTTTTTAGCATTTTATTTTGATTTTAACAATTTACTATCAACATTATTTATGAATTTGTGATCACTCCACCTCTATACCGGGTGTTTCTCAAAAGACGTTCACCCCTATAACCTTTTTATATTTATAGATATTAAAATGAAATTTTGAGATTATGCATAAGAGATGAGTCTGCATTTATTGGCATAATTTTCAATTTATTAGCACTTCCGGTTTGACCGGAAGTGACCTTGACTTTGATATTTTAAATGGGACATCTTGTATATTTTTACTTATTTGGATTCAGCATAACATTATGAGTGAAATGACACCTCACTTTGAATCTCTCATCGTTTACGGCATGATAGGTGGTAGCTCGTTTATTCGGTTGTTCCCCGATCGTCCACGGCGACATCGCAGCGCTTAACAGTTCTGTTCGTATTATTATTGTGATCATTTGTTGGCGTTTTTACAAATAATTTATAACAACTCTTTTATTTTATTTTCAAATTTATTTTGGTTAATTCAATGGACCTATGATTTGACCACAAATTATTTGACCCGTCACATCCACAACCCTTAACCAAAGTATAATGAAACTGACCGACCCCCGGTGCGTTCATCACCTGCAGAAATTCGTCACACTAGCTGATGTAATCGTCAAATCTTGTGGTACGACCCTGTCTACGTTGTGTTTATATTCAGGTTCTTTTAAAGTTTGGTACAACGGTCAAAGTTTGTCAGGTTTTAATATTTTTTAGCTTTAATCTTATTCTGACGGTTTCCCTATGATGCGGTATTCCACCGCCTAAACAAAAGGTCTGTGTCGATGCACTTGACTCATATTTTACGACCCTTAGAAAGAAAAAGTGTATTGATTTTGTTACAGTTACAAATAGTAATGTTATGCTCTGGTGACTTTTTATTTTAAAACAATTAAGAGCCAATTTTGTCTTGCAGGCGTTTTGGCTGAGCTTGATTTGCAATTTAAACCCACCATTTATTTATGACTTGATAATTTTCTGATTAGAACTTTTGAGTGAAATACCTACTTGTAAGAATGAAATTGAAGTAAAAGAATATTTAGATTTTTATATGGTGCGAACAAACTCGAACACACCCGAACAAACTGGCAGCGTAACGACCTTAACTTGTTATTGGGAAATATCGACTCTTTCTTCTGCGCGTCGTTTTGATACACATTTTGGTATTATTTTCATGGACAAAGCAGGAAATAATTGCAAAAAAAAACACCGGACGGAGTAACACCATTTTTGCCCGCCATTCCTCTACTACTCCATTCCCTCCGACATTTTTGTCTCCTCTTTCATCTTGTTAGACCCTTATTTTCATATCTTGATTGTATATTTTATGCCACTTTAAAACTTAGATAGATGGCAGCACCTCGGCTCGTAAAAACGTTTAATGGAGAGTTTCGTAAACGAGATAATATTACTTTACATTGTTATTTTTTTTAAATATTTATTCGAGTCAACGTGCACCGTCGTAAAAAGACTTCGCTTTTAGCGTAGTCGTTAAAGTTACGCTCATATACGTAAAAGATGTGTTAAGTTTTTATCAACAGGTATTTATACGTGTGTAATTGCAATGTTTAATTTATTATACAATACTAAAGAATATTTTTTTTTATCGATCTTATACAACTGTTTAATACTATACGTACAGGGTTTTTCCGTATATTTTGGAGCACCCCTGGAGCTTTTATTTGAAGACCTAGAAAAAACTTTAAATTACCAAAGTTGCATAATTTCTCCTGAACTGTCAGAATTTGTTATCGGACAAAACAAATGAACATCGTAAATTTGTTTAATAATGCCAATGTCGATTTTTTTTAAATGGAACACCCTGTATATTTTTTTTTTTAACTCCACACTCTTCCATATATATATAGAACCATTATATTGTTTCATAAATTATTATCATTATTTATATTAATTATTGTTACTGAATAAGCATTATGTTCTAACATGTTTTCCTCACACCAATATAGATTTTCTAATCCGCAATATTTTAAAATGAAATTTTGCCTAAACGACTAAAGTAAACATATAACATATATACATATTTGGAATCAGAAAAGAGTGAGCAGTTAAAAAAAAATAATATATAGGGTGTTCTATTTAAAAAAATCGACATTGGCATTAATAAACAAATTTACGATGTTCATTTGTTTTGTCCGATAACAAATTATGGCAGTTCAGGAGAAATCATGCAACTTTGGTAATTTAAAGTTTTTTCTAGGTCTTCAAATAAAATCTCCAGGGGTACTCCAAAATATACGGAAAAACCCTGTACAGTCCGCATTATATGGGATTTTTTTTATTAATAGCTTTATTCGAAATTTGACTTTGGCATCAAGTTCTGCTTCGATCAAGACGAAAATTAAGCAAAAAAATAGTAGTCACGTGATTCGCATTATCTGTCAAATTTTAATTTTTTCCAAAAAGTAATTCAAAAATGGGATTATTTCTGAAAATATCGAAAAAAGTTATTGGACAAGGTTTTTTTAAATGCAGCCCACATGCAAAATTTCATAAGATAATTTTGATTTTTTACCAACCACTAAAATTTATTTTCCACTTAATGAACACTTTACTGATGATAATGTGTTCTTTTTTGTCTTAATATTAAGGTGTATTACTTTTAGACACAAACTACGTTTTCAAAAATACTTATTTTATGAAGTTACCTTACACAGGGTCAAAAAAAAAACAACTTTGTATCACATGCGACCAAATTTGAATAGCCTAATTTTGATTTTGTAGAAAAACACACATTTTATATGGCTCTACTTTTAAGAAAATGTATCTGAAATAAAGCATTGTCAAAACTAATAACTTTTATGTAGGTTGCGTTGAGTCCTATTATGCAAAAGTGGTGCAATTTACTAAATATGGGTAAAAAATCAAAATTATCTTATGCAGCTAAAATTTTGCTATGGGCTAAAAACTGCATTTAAAAAAACTTTTTCTTATAACTTTTTTTGGTACTTTCAGAAATAACCCTACTTTTGAATTATTTTTTGGCAAAATTAAAATTTGACAGATAATGCGAATCACGTGACTACTATTTTTTTTGCTTAATTTTCATCTCGATCGAAGCAGAACTTGATGCTAAAGTCAAATTTCGAATAAAGTTATTAATTAAAAAAAAATCCCATTTGATGCCGACTTTACTGGTCACACTCCATATGACAGCCACGCGCTGTTTAAAAAGTTTTAAAAAACTTAAATACAAAGTGAAAATAAATTAATTGAAACAGGATCAATAAAATTCAAAATCAGACAGCATAGCTAAAAGATTCCGAACAACGATGTGACCTGCGCTACAAATACGTTAAAACTGATAGTTTCTAACGGATACAATTCGTTTTGCGGAAGCTGTTCTACTTTTTTAATTATAGAGAAAGCGCTTTACTGGAAACAAAATACGTCGCATTGACAAGATATTTCTTAACAAAATTGCTGTATTAAAAGTTGTTCATTATTCAACAAGACTGTGCTGCTAATGGTACTGATTACTACCAAGAAAAACACTGTTCTAGCAAATTTGGAATTGATATAACAATAAAGCGGATTTAATACACTAGCAATTAATTTAATATGGGTTATTAAAAAATAAACTATCAATATAAACTATGTCTTAGCAACCCAGTTGTATTAGATCATTTTCCTCAGTGTAGTTGCAACATATGCAAACAACCATTTTGGCTTAAAGAATTGAGGCCGGAGGACGTTATTCGTTATGTCGTTACATAACAAAAAAATAAGTAAGCTTACATAAAAATCTAGATGAACATTTCTGGGGTCTTTTCGTGATTTAATAAATAAACCGATTAGAGCCGAAAGTAAGTATTAGTTAATAGCTTATAAAAAAGAGTGCCGAAAGCTCAAATGTTTACTAACTTTAGTCATGCAAGCCTGTATTTAGGGCAATAGGTTTCCGTAGGGCCTTAATGAATGGGTATTAGTGCAAATGACACCAAGAATTTGCTAATTTACTTGGAATTTAAAGGTTAAAGCCAGTTTAGGTAAAAATAAATTTTTCGGAGAATATTTAGGTCAACATACTACTTACATGATGTTTTGATCTTCTAAGAAGAACAACATTTTAATTGAAGGTGGTATCCTCAAGGAAGATAGTGTAAGATACATTATTTTTATCGTAACAAGCCGACAAATCGTCGAATGCAAGTTTCAAAATGAAACAACTTAAAAATCTTCACCAAGGTTTAATCTAGAGTATTGCGCTGTTGCTGAAGAATCCAAGGACTCACCACTTTTGGGTAATATTTGAGTGATGGTCCAGGGGGTGGGGGCGACGCCCCCCCCCCTCGTAAAGCCAAGCCACTATTTAGGTATGAAATGAACATTAATATCGAATTTAGGTAAGTATTGCGCCCTTACTAGTAGATTCGAATAAGTATAGTGGGAATGAGAGCAGGCAATGAAATGACACAATTGTATTTATCCCAACGTTTCGTTTTATATAAAATCGTATAAAAACTTTCTCAAGGGTCAATAAAAAGGTGTTTAAGCCTGTATATTCATACTGTACCGTTTTACTATCAAATTGGTACTGACAGATCGGATATATACATTGTATCCAATGTGTTTTCGAGAAAATGTGTTATCATATTCTACAGTATGAATATACAGGCTTAAAGACGCCCTTGATAAAGTTTTTATATAAAACGAAACGTTGGGATAAATACAATTGTGTCATTTCATTGCCTGCCCTCATTCCCGCTATACTTATTCGAATTAATATCGAATATTATTTGCAGGATCAAAACGATGGACATTTTTTATAAAAAGGTTTTTTTCTATTTCTCGTTCATAATAAGCTCAGTACGATACGCATTTGCGTATAACCAAAATATAACCTTCGGTTCCTTCTCCAAAGCAAAAAAAAAGCTGCGACCGCCACTATTTACATTTAAAATTGTAGGTATAGTAGCAAGTGAAAATAAGAAAATGAAATATGACAATGTTGACATTAGAAATGTTAGGTTATTGTGAAAATGGTGATTGTGTAAAGATTATAACAAAGCAATATTACAAGACAGCACCAGGTCTGTAAAGTAAATTATTATTTAGTGCCAGAATATTAATTTTACAAGGTAAGTGTCATATGATAGAATGTTCTCTATAAACAGTGGGATACAGGCTCGGCGCAAAAGGACGTTGATGAATGAAATGATTCGTCTATCTTTCTTGTTCGTCGTTGGGTATAGTTTTAGGTGCTTTTCGGGTCTTTCTCAGTGCGTAAGTTGTCAAAAACGTATTTGATTAAAATTTAAAATAGATCATTAAACTGATCTGGGGATTTATGACCCAGTGACCATAAAAAGACAAACCTAATATTTACGCCATAAACGTGACAATCTTATTTCCTAAAAGCAGATTTTCTTCAATATCACGGCTTTAAAGGCGTTTTTATTTGATCGAAGTTTTTCATTAAAGAAAAGGTTTACGATCTGAAATGATTTCCATTTTATGGACGCCATTAACCTTTTCTTTTGTCCAAAATGGCGGAAGGGCCAATAAACCAAAAATTATGGCCGATAAAATAAATACATATAGCGCTTTCTAAGGCTCTAACCTTTTGTCTTTATATTTAATGGAAAATATATTTTTTATGAGGTTGGACTCGAAGATCTTTAAATACTGATTAAGGAGTTTTACCAACAATAACTTCTTTTAAGCGGATTAAAATTAAAAATAAATTAAATGTAAACAATAATATTATTCTTTTGTTTAATAGGCGACTATGTTTTTAGGAAGCTACCATCGAAACAAAACAATAATTGACACAAAATAACCACTAGAATTTAATAAAATAAATACAAATCTGGTATCATTGGATAGCTGAATGTTGAAACTTTGTTGGTAGTAAATAGAATAGACTTCTAATTTGGGTCTTTCATTGGAAGAAAATAATCCCTAATTATAAATATTTAATTTAAAATTGACTGTATAAAATTGTGTTAATTAAAGACAATATAATCAAGCATGCTAATAGGTGTAGAGTGAGTGTATTCTTAAAAATACTAGCAAAAATAATAAAAATTGATTCCTCATTTTGTTCGTCGATCAAACCAGCTGGCAAAGTCGCAGTCTTTGGGCACCATTATAGTTAAAAGACAAAAACTCACACATACATTAGTCATCTGATGTTTATAATATATTGCATGTGAATATTTCTAGTGGTTGTAGATTAATTAGAGTCATAAAAGCACACTTCTTAAAATATACCGTACGAGCAAAAATTATTTGCATCGAGGGCCTTGCATCTAAGGACGTAATGCTTAGCCGTAGAGCTTAATACCTGTTGGGTGAGTATAACTACCTGAATTAACAATCAATCAGTTATTCCGTCATCTTTGACAGTCGTTATCAATTTCTTGAACAATTCACACAATGGGCTTTACGGAACAACACAAAACATTCATGGTTGAAGCGTATTTTCGAAACGGGGTTAGAGTAAATGGTGAAAGGCAATACAATCCGGGTTTCTGCATGGACGATTTTCACGAACATTTTCCTAACGTTGCTTTTATTGCTGGGGATTTTTATCATTGCCTGAAAAGAACCGTGGCTGTGTTTAGGGAAACAGGTTCTATACAACACAAAAAAGGAGCAGGAAGACCATCTGTAAGAACAGGAAAACTTGTTGCAAACGTTCGTGAAATAATGCAAAATATGCCAACAAATTGTATAAGACGTCTGTCCCAAGAAGTGGGAAGATCTATGGAACATGCAGGACTATTCTTAAGAAGCAGCTAAATTTATTTTCTTATAAAGCGCAAATATTCCAAAAAATTCAAGCCGCAGATTTTGAAAGACGCAGAAATTACTCTCAATGGTTTACCCAAAATGTATTGGAAATAAATGATTTATTAGACCTGACATTTTTTTCGGATGTAGCCTGGTTCCACCTCTACGGTTATGTGAATTATCAGAATACATTACTTTTCTTTTTCTTTCTGTATATTCTTACTTTGTTAATTTTATAAACAATAAAAATAAATTTGTATCTGTCTACTTATTTTATTATTCATTAGTTTGGCATATCATGTCATAATATGAATTTGACAAAATTTTAACCTAGATTTGGTTTTTTAATCCAAGCCCTCTTTGATGTAAATAATTTTTGCTCGCACGGTATAAGAAAAAATTTAAATCCTATTTCTGTATATGCATTTTTGTCAAATTTTTTGATTATTCTGATGATAACTTTTATATAGTTTTACTGTTGTCAAATATGTGAATATCTCCGTGAAAAACACAGCTTATGTCCCTATTAAAAAAACACAGTGACATCGCAAGGACCTATATGAGTTTACTATAATATGTAGATGCAGTTATAAACTATAGCAAGTCTTTAGTTGATTATTTCGCTTTCTGAAGACGCCATCCTTAATCCTGCCTAAAACTCAAACATCGGACTTTAAAGTTAGTTAATTAGTTCCGAAACGTTGCAAGTACTTAACACAAAGCTCCTCATTGTCTCTTTTGAAAGACGAAATATTAGTCATCTCGAATCCTCGGTCTTCATCAAATTCACCATTATAAACAGAGTAGGCCTTGTTGTGAGCTGTCGTCAAAGATTTAGCGGTGCCTTAAATTAGGGTACGAGAGAATTGGGCGCCGCAGTTACGAGTAGACGACGAATGCAAATTTGTATTATTCGACAAAGAAAATCATTAAAGCAAGATTATGCAGCTAATTAAGTTTCTTGGTAAATGTATTTTCTGAGCTTCCGAAAATCAATTAGCCTAAAAACTTAATTAGCCAAAGTCAACAAACCGAATAATTCAATTTGTCCAAAGTCAAATAGTTTATATCAATTGGCCAACTACGTCAATTGGTTCAAAGTCAAGAATAAGTCAACTCCATAATTAGTACCGCGCGAGCAAAAATTATTTGCATCAAATAGGGGCTTGCATCTAAGGACGTAATGTTTAGCCGTAGAGCTTAATACCTGTTGGGTGTCAATAACTAACTGAATTAACAATGAATCAGTTATTCCGTCATCTTTGACAGTCGTTACAAGTAATTTGATTTATCGCTAATTTTTTCAATTTCTTGAACAATTCACACAATGGGCTTTACGGAACAGCACAAAACATTCATGGTTAAAGCGTATTTTCGAAACGGGGTTAGAGTAAATGGTGAGTGGCAATACAATCCGGATTTGTGCATGGACGATTTTTACGAACATTTTCCTAACGTTGCTTTTATTGCTGGGGATTTTATTTATTGCCCGAAAAGAACCGTGGCTGTGTTTAGGGAAACAGGTTCTATATAAGACAAAAAAGGAGCAGGAAGACCATCTGTAAGAACAGAAGAACTTGTTGCAAACGTTCGTGAAATAATGCAAAATACGCCAACAAATTGTATAAGACGCCTGTCCCAAGAAGTGGGAAGATCTTATGGAACATGCAGGAATATTCTTAAGAAGCAGCTAAATTTATTTAGAAATACAAGCCGCAGATTTTTAAAGACGCAGGAATTCCTCTCAATGGTTTACCCAAAATTTATTGGAAAGAAATGATCTATTAGACCTGACATTTTTTTCGGATGAAGCCTGGTTCCACCTCTCCGGTTATGTGAATTCTCAGAATACACGCATGTGGAGTAGTGAAAATCCCCATTTTTTTGTAGAGTCCACATTGCACCCTCAAAAAATTGGTGTCTGGTTAGCTGTTTCCCGAAGAAGAATTGTTGGTCCTATTTTTTTCCATGACACAGTTACAGCACAGCGGTATAGAAACAATATTTTGAATCCATTTGTGGAGCAATTACTTGACGACGAACTACGTTTTGAATATTTTCGACAGGACGGTGAAACCGCCCATACAGCCGCCGAAACTATTAACTACTTACGCAATTTTTTCGACGACAGATTGATCAGTTTTCGATCAGACATTGAATTCCCACCTAGATCACCTTGTTTAACGGTTATGGATTACTTCGTTTTTTCTCATTTAAAGAACACTATTTTTAAAACACCAGTTGCAAATTTAGAACAATTACAAGAAATGATTATCCAAGAATGTGGTACCATTTCTCCAGAGATGCTGGTCAACACTTTCGAAAATATGAAGAGATGTGTGAATTTATGCTTGGAGCATGGCGTTGGCCAATTTCAGCAATTTATGTAATTGTTTTTCTTTTTCTTTCTGTATATTCTTACTTTGTTAATTTTGTAAACAACAAAAATAAATTTGTATTTGTCTACTTATTTTATTACTTATTAGTTTGGCATATATATAATATGAATTTGACAAAATTTCACCCTAGATTTGGTTAGATATATCGTCCCCATATCATTGTGATCTAAACCAAGCCCTACGTTTTTTAATCCAAGCTCTCTTTGATGCACATAATTTTTGCTCGCACGGTACAATATATGTATGTATGTGTATTAATAAAAATACCACATTTTTGATATGTATCAGCATTCATCGTTTATTGCGAACTTCGCTTATAACGAACCGTTTTCGTCGGTCCCATGAGGTTCGTTATAACCGGACATTACGGTATTTTGAAAACTAAATGGTAATCGGAAAATCTGCTACATAAGAAACAGAGTTTAAGGATAGCTCTTTTAATAGGTACTTATAAATTAACGTAAATCGTAAGTGGACTTTCGGAGAACTTCGGTGACAGTGGAGGGCTAAAATTGCAAAAATGCACTATCAAGAATTGTCTATAGGTAGCTTTATGGAATACAAAAAAAAAACACTACCATGAACCGATTATTCCAGTGTGCCTAATTGCAGAGGTAACGCGCCTAATCCATCAACCATATTGCTATTAGCGCTGCTACATAATACAAAGGATTTCCCATCGACGAACCGCGTAGCATAATTGATATATCAGAAACCTGCATTACCAGTAATTGTCTCAATATACCTAATTGGTTCTTAATACGTTAAATTCACATATATATACGGGCCCCTATTTTACAGGGTGACCCCCTAGGGCGACAAGAACAAAACTAGAAAATTAAGGAAGATAGTAAAAAATCAACGTACTACCCTTGGTCAGTGGGGCACAATATCAATAAACTGAAAACATTTTAAACTGCTGTCAAACAAACCACAAAGAAACACCAAGTGGAAAAGAGTTTGATTTATACATCGGGCGTAACTTGCATGTTAATTTACTTCAAAATGAAATACGATTTTGGCAATAGATCATCATCATCATCAGCAAATCATTGGATTTTCTGTTCTAGGCTATGGCACTGTGAATCGTACTGCGTAAACAGCTAATAAATTAAAATTTTTAATTTGGTAAAACAATAATGTAAAAACTAGGTATTTGTGCCAATGCAGCGCCTCCGACGGAAAAACAATATAATAAATTGTTAGAGTAAATGTCAAATAACTAAATAGATTCATTGAAATATATTATTAAAGTTTTATTTTGGTTCATTCTGACAAAATATATTCAATGAGATACAAATAACATTAATACTACCGCAAAAATTTCCGCATAATTTTCCAATTTCAATATTTATTTTGTTATAATATTTCTTGCTTCAATAAAGAAGATAAAAAGCAAATAAATCAGAAGAGTAGGTTGCAAAATAACCCAATTAGACCCGACACAGGATGGCTTGCTAAAATTGTAATGAATAATAATTTCGACTTTCAAACTTGACAGTGAAGCTTAAGGTAGTTAAGGGTGACTGATCATGAATTTTATAAATTAAAAAATTTAGCAAATAGTACAATCATTTTTTGTATTGCATTATAAAAGTTTTAAATAAAATGGTAACCAGAAATATCACAAGGAATCAGAGAAAAGAAAGAAAAAACGATTTTGTTGGTAATTTTTGCACAAACTTTTTTCTTTTGCTTGCTTTTTTGAATAAATAGAAATTAGATGAAACCAAACCAGCTTTAGTGTTATATCAATTCCAGATTTGCTAGAATAGTGTTTTTATTGGTAGTAATCAGTTCCATCAGGAGCACAGTCTTGTTGAATATTGAACTACTTTTAATACAGCAATTTTGTTAAGAAATAAATGGTATCTTCTCAATGCGACGCATTTTGTTCCCCGTAAAGCGCTTTCTCTACAATTAAGAAAGCAAAACATCGTCCCCAAAAACGAATTGTATCCGTTAGAACCTAATCCACTAGATGTTGGTGGGGGTTCGTAGCGATCGTCAATCGCCACGCGCCGTATTATTAGTTTTAACGTATTTGTTGCGCGGGTCACATCGTTGTTCGTATAGTCTTCTAGCTGTCCTGTATGAATTAAAATTTTACTGATCGTACCAATACATGTTTCAATTAATTAATTTTTAATTGTATTTAAGTTTTTTTAAACTTTTTATATCAGATAAGGCAATAGAAGATTCTTATTTCGCACAACCCATCATTAGTATTAGATTTTATAAACTATGGATGAATTTTACCATCTTAATATACCCTGTTGCATAATAGATAATCATATGCAATAATAATCGACAAGAACAATATTACACTAGAAGCTATTTAAATTTTTGAGAACTACAGTACTGATTGTTAGTGGTAAGTATGTGGTTTATTAACTGTAGCATGTAAATATTATCATGATTAATGTCAAGTTTCATTACAACTAACAGTCGGAACTAATACAGTATAATAAACCAGTTTGTTTTTTGAAATTTACTTTTAACTTTACTTTTCCTAATGCCATAAAACGACGTCTCTCTCTTTCTCAAGATAAAATGGATAGGGTATAGGTATACTTCATACGAAGTCAGTTGAGACAGACAAAAAACTAAAAAAAATTTGATGACAGACTTGTCAAGTAAAAACGTGGACTATCTTCGAACATCTGTATAGGGAGCGATCAAAACAAATTTTGATATATTTGTATTGTAGTTTCAATGTGTGATGCAGTAAATTGATCGTACCCCCAATATTTACGAATTTACGTTGTCTCAACTGACTTCGTATGAAGTATACTTACTTAACGCCCAATCAACTGTTTCTATCACGGCTACAGATGGATTTTTTCCCTCGTATGTCTACATCACACATCAAGCTGTCTTGTGTCCCCTAAATTTCTCACAAAGAAGAAAGTACTTCTCAGAAACTTTTAAAAACCTTTCTTGTTCTAAAACACTTTGCCGTTTTTGTTTTTAACCCTTACCGCCATAAAACTTGGGACTGCGCGGTCCAAAATTTGAAGTTGCTAATAAAAAAGTTTTATTCGTAAAATATGTCCTTTGGCCGTGCTTTTAGTACAATCATTTTCGAAACTTTCGAAACTCTCTACTTTTGCTTTGGCGGACACCGCATACCGAATGTCCTGAAGCGGTGTGTCGATAGGGAGGTATTGCGGTAAATTTTTTTAACGTACCCGTAAAGTATTTGTAGAATTATACCGTTGATCTTTTGACTGCAATAAACTCTCATTATCCCTTTGACCATAAAATAAATAATGAAATCCCAAATTTTAAAACCTTTTCGAGCAGAGCCGGACCAGGTACAAATTCAATTTATACCTATGCCTGATTCATATATAAATACAAACTGATTTTTAATAATTTTAGTTTTTAGTGGTTTTCCGGCGAGTAATTTTTAGTTAGGCTTATTAGTGGTCCTTGGAATTGTGCTGATAGGGGGGCATCTTCAAGTGCCATTTTTAAAAGAAAGCATTTATCTACCGATGCCAAACTAATAATTAAAAATGTGTATCAATCTTTGTTGAGTAGAAATTTTAATTCGATGGATGCTTTAGCAGAGACGTCTACCTTGACAAAACCTCCTTTATATTCGGTAAGAGACATAGTACTTAAACCTGTTAATCCTAGAAAAAATCGGAGTGATTCTGGCACATTTAGAAGCATTGACGAAAATGACATGGATTTATTAAGAAGAAAGATTTACCAAATGTATGAGGCACAAACTGTACCCACTTTGATTTCCCTCAAAAAGCGGTTGATTAAAGACGAAACAAATATCTCTTGTTGCCTTTCAAGCCTCAGGAAAATATTGCGTAAAATGGGTTTTAAATACCGAAGCACTAATAAAAGACAAACATTAATAAAATCTCAACGTTTACGGGAATGGAGACTTAAATATTTAACAGCTGTTTAAAAATTTGGAGAAGAAAATCGTCCAATTATTGACCTTCCTTGACGAAACATGGTTCGATACCCATGACACTCCAAGAAAAGGTTGGGATGATTCTTCCAAAAAATGGCAAACCATCATTATTTTACATTTATTATAAGTACCTACCTAAAACTAAAAATACCTATTTATTTTAAATTATAAAAATAAATCATGTGGTGTAGGTACATTTTCAAGCCAACCCTGATCCCATTTAATCCCCTTTGACGAGGTTGAGGCGTATACAATAGGGTTTAATCAGGTAGTTTATTTTTGGCAGTAAGAGTCAACGGTATAATTCTGCAAATACTATACTAATTGTTTTGAAAATATTACGACAAATCGTTCGTTCGTCATTTCTCATGAAATGTTATGTTAATAGAACTACGATTGCTCCTGCTGTCACTGACTTGATTTAAAACATTATGCCAACCATGCATCGGGTATTAATAAATAACGGCATATACGTTAAGGTAATAACTCTAAAACTCCCTTTTTACCGTATAATACAAATGTCCCATGATTTCGCAACCAAAATAGGGGTTGGTTAAAAGGAGGGCACCACATCATTTCACCTTTGGCCTCGGGGCAACAGTTAAATGTCTCTTCCCATTAAATTCTGTATATCTAAACTTTGAAATCAGACGATTTCTGCTGTATTAAGCTTCGTTAAACAAAATTCATTGGAAAAATTTAAACAAAGTTTATAATTACGTTGAATAATTGAACTGGTCGGTGCAAAATGAGTATAAGTTACTCATGGGCTGTAAACTCTAAACGTCAAGTTTGGAGAAACACGAGATTGAATATTTGATTATTGGTAAGAAAGAAAAAACTACCGCCATATTACCTGTCAGTATAGCTGTCAATCAATCCATCTTTTTCACTTTGGTCCCAGCACGCGGACGTTGAACAGCCTTTTTGAACTCTAGAAGTTTTTTAAAAATGTGCAATATTCTAACTAATTCTATCGAATTTAAATTAACCTCTTGCGGGGTTACTGCGGTTTAAACCTCAGTACCCCAATATGCGCTTTGCTGGATGTAATTTCCGTAAGTATTTACTTTTTATCCAAAAAAAATTTTTTCAAAAAGTTTTTGATTTCATTCTTTGATTCTAATTTCAATTTCTATTTTTACAGATTACCTCTATGATAATTACTACCTATTATTTTATCCCATCAATGTCTTTTTGACAAAAACCTAAAAATGTTTTTTAAAAAATTTAAATAATCTTTGACACTTTCTTTTTAGAAAGGTTTTTCTTCTTCCCCAGTTTTTTTAGTTGGTTTAGACCACATTTACTGACTTCTCACATACTTAGTATGTTTTAACTTTTATTAGTTTCTCCATATTATGGCTTTTTCACACATCATTTTTTAATTCTATGAAAGCTCCATTACGGTCCTTCACCATTTTCTCTTCTGCTAAAACCATCAGCATTATTTAAATACATTTTCTATCTCCTGATGATAAACGTTTCTACGTTCGAAACATGTAGAGAACCTTAAGAATTCTATTCTATTAAATTTTGTGGAGGATGACTTTCAGTTATTTTCTTTCTTTCCCATACTTTCAACTCCACTTTAAGCATGGAATACTTCCTCAAATTAAAAAACTAAAAGTCTTCCTCCACAAAATTTAATAGAATATAGAAATTCTTTAGGGGTCACACGAGGGGTTAGCCGAGTTTTTAATTGCACAAGTTTCATTAACAAAGTTCATATTGAACGTGTATCATTCAAAATTTAATCTACGACAGTGCAAATAGATTTTATTCGTCTAAATTTCATTGATATCAGATAACGTTTTCGTAATTTTTAAAATTTTCAGGTGTCCATATTAGTCGATATCATGGTAACCGCATTTTTGATTGTTTCAATTTCGATTGACAACGTCATTATTGCCGTCTAATTTTCTATTGTGTGCAAAGTGTTGGCCAAAAATAATTTAAATATGGAATATTCTGAATTTCTGAATCCGAAAGTGTCCCTTCGGATGTTTACATTAAATAAATGCAATCCGTTGAAGTAACAAGATTGACAATATACGTAAAAGATGTCCCCCTCGAAATAAAAATCGACGGGTCCGAGCGCTTTTTTTTTAATTAACGTGGAACCAGATATTTAGCCTGTTTCGTTTTAAATGGGGAACCCTGTATGTGAATTATTATAAGGAATAGAAGGTTTTTTTCTCAGTGTGCATTTTTAGAAATCAATCTACAATTACCTCTCGTTAATGTCGTTAAGACAGAAGTTAAACGAATATTAGATGGACGTCTCGTCATATTAAAATAACAACCCCGTCATTTCCGACATTTTAATTTTCGGCACACTTTAATAATGAAAACAAATTGTGTGCGTTCGCTCAGTATCCTTTGTGAAAATATTAATGATTTCCTGCTAATCGTATAATCCTGCTGCCGTAGAGTTAGTCCTGCTAGCCCGGGGCTTAATCTTCAATTATAATGGGCCAGATCTGTCTGTCTGTCTCTCTATGTCTGTCACTTTTCCCGTTTCGCGTTTTGACGTTAACCGTGGGTATGAACGGTTTAATATATGCCTGCGTCCTCTTTTATTCTCTTTTGTGTTTGATTTTGCATTGTGTAGTGGTAAGAGTATCCAGGTAATTATGTGAGTGATATAAATTATAAAAATTATACGTTGTCGTGGTAAACGACCAATTTTATTATCAGTTATTTTTTCATAAAATATAGGGAGTCTAAAAGGTGCATATCATCTTAACGGAGCTTTAAGACGATAAAGAAAACCAGCTTACATTTAGAAGGTTTCATGAAAAAACTTTAAACGAAACAAACTACCGATAAAAATTAGGAAATTTGAAAGTTTAAACTTGTTTAAGTGATGAAGAATAAAAATAAACTCAGTTTTCGTGAGATTCGCCAACCCTATATGACTATTTCATTTTATGAGAGTGAAACGTCCCCGATTTAGTTGGAATTGATGATCCCTAAAATTTGAAACAGTTTCTTCGGCAAATTCTAATATTTTCACCATTTTCCGACCATAGCCATCATCATCACGAAAAAATAGATAGCTTGTAAATGGCACAATGGCAGTGGCAGTCATTTTTGTATGTATGCATAACTGGCACTAATATAACTGGCACTAACGGCCACTGGTACTTAATATAACTGGCACTAACTACCACGGGCACTTAATATAACTGGTACTAACTACCACGGGCAATTACTGCCACTGGCAGTAACTGCCAATGGAAATTTTATTATTTTTAGCAAATTTATGTCCGCGGAAATATCATCAAAAGGATTGACAAGTGTATTGAAGGACATTTATTCGAACATTTATTAAGAAAAAACTGATTTGGGAAAGGAACAGTTTTTATATTTTCAATAATTTTCCATGGCTACTGTGATCCATTGACAAAAGATGCTATTACAAGGACATTAAATCTCGAAATATCAAAATATTTCAAAAACTATTAGAGATAGAGAAAGGACCTTCTTCGCAAAAGTTTAAGAGTTTATGACAGAAAAATATATAGGGTGTTACCTAATAAAAGTGATATTTTTCAATTAGAAGTTTTCTGACTTTGGTCCTAATGAGATGTCAAATATTTCATAGTGAATATGTCTTTTTGACTTTATTTAGTAAGTATAAAAATTACGAATCGCTTATAGAGTCAAAATTAAAGTAGCATTTTCACAACAACAAGATGCAAGTGCAAAACTTTCATTATAAGTCAAATTATCTTAAAAACCATAACTTTTTCGTATATTAAACCATTAATAAAAATTTATGAAATAACACGTAGAATTAATAAATGTGTTCACATATAGGGTGTCCCATTTAAAAAAATGTAACTTTATGACACTCTACTTTTTCGGCACACCCTGTAGAGGAAAGTACCCTAATATCGCACGGTTCCCTAATACCGAACAGTGGGATTTTTTAAAAACTAAATAATTTTATAGGTAGAAACCTATGTTGCGACTAAGGAAAATGCTCACCGAATGCCATGCATTAGGTTCAGTGCCATTAAAAGCTAAAAGATGGCGGCAGTGTGTCGTTTGTTACGCATGCCGATTGTGAGTTTATATTTTACTCTAATAATAAGTGTTTTTTTTGCAAAACAGGTAAGTAAAATGTGTTAACCCCTATATATTATGGTTAATTAGGTATGTTTTGCTTATTATAATAATACAAATGTGGCGAAAACTAATTGTGACTATTTTTTTTTGTTAACACGTTCGCGGCATATGCCGCTCCTTCTGCTGGGACAAAGCGGAATATGCCGCAGAAGTTTATACCCTCCATAAACGCAAAGCGCCAAACGCCGCGCATTTTTAGGTATAAAGTAATACAGTAGAACTCCAATTATCCGAATTAATGGGGACCGGGACCCATTCGGATAATCAAATATTCGGATAATCGGATTTTTTTTAAAAAAATTGCCATTGGAGAGAATAAAAGCTACGTTTTGATATTGCACTATTTTTTTATTGAATTATGTACTAAATGAAATTTTCACATGTTTTAAATAGTATAAATAAAATGTACTTATGTACAAGTTTAGAAATAAAAATCATTGTTTTTTAAACATCTCCGTCAATGTAAGCTGTTTTGCGGTCTTCAACCGTTTTCGGGCAGCCAGGTCACGCATTCGCTTGACGGTGAGCAGTTGTTTGTGATTCGGATAATCGGCGATTCGGATAGCCGGAGTTCGGATAATTGGAGTTCTACTGTATGCGTTTACTCATGCTGTCCCAGCAGATATCAAAACATTTTGTGAATTGTCCCAACTAAAAACTATTCTTATGGACAGGAGAATATATTTTGTCGGTGTGATTTTACGAACATAACTGATGAAGCAACTGTCCGCGAACGTGTTAACTTAACCTCATATGGGCTAGGTGCCCCAATATCGCACGGGTAAAGATTTCCCAATATTGCACTGTGCGATATTTGGAACCTTACATATACAATTTAGTTTATTGTCCCTAATTTGTTCCAGATAAAATGGCATCAAAAAATGGGATAAACAGTCAATGCTGGCAGCAGTTAACGTCGTAAGAAGTATGGAATTGCAATTTCTGCTTATCAGGATAAAGTTGCCTAATATTGTTTACCTTATGGATGCCCAAATATCGCATATTATGCGATATTAGGCTACCATATTAATTTTAGTCAAAAATGTTTTAAATTGTTATTTTTTAAGTTTATAAGAAACTATTTGAAAAATGTAATTCTTTCAGTTATATATTGCTTTAGTAATAACAATATTATCAATTCCCTAATTTGGTAATATCAAACTATTTTTTTAGGTTAGATATCAGCTTCAGAAAAAAAGTGTGCGATATTAGGGCACTTTCCTCTATACTTCAAAATATTTTTAAATTGTGTCAGATATCCAGCCATACCTTAATACAAAAGCTTATTATAGACAAATCTTATCTTCAAGGCATAAAAGTACTCCGCGCAATCGTTGACTCACCCGGTACATAAATAAACCCCCATTTATATAAATTATTATAATATTAAGCAATTTAATAACTGTAATTATCTCATTTACGCCAGCATCAAATTTTCCCAAAAATCTTATTTATTATTCATTTCGCTGCAATGAAAATAAAATTTGACAGCTCTCTGACCGTTAGAATTATAAAGGCCCGTCTGTCGGTCAATTAGGTACAGCAAAAACACCGACACGGGACGCAAAGCGGTAACAAAAACAATTTCGGGATGTTCGGGCAACAGGGGGGGATTTTTTGGGGATGAAAAGGGACGGGTCGGATGTTTTTAGTGGATGGTAATGGATAATTTTTAAAAGAATTATATTTTCAATGGTTGTCAGGTGAGTGTATCATAAGTAAAATTAATATAAGTGGGTAAACCAGATTTTTTTACACGCAAAAAATTACCTCTTATTTAAAAGGTTTCTATAGTAAAAATTAACGGGTTTTATTTTGCAATAACGTAAATAATTTAAAAAAAAATATAAACAGCAGATTTTTTATCACGAATAACTTTTTACCTACGCGTATAATATACCTGTGATATAAAGAGCATCATTATGCTATGCATAATATACTTATAACTTCTCGCCAAACTAGGACTTTTATGAATTCGTAATAATCCGAGAGTCACAACTGTATTTTAATAACTGAACTATAAAATTAATAAGAAGATATATCAGACAAGCATAGTCCAACTTACCGCTGGGTTTCAGCTTCATTACATAACATAAAATTAATCTCATTAACTCTAAAAATAAGCTTTGGCGAAATATCTAACCAAAATCATGTCATTCGAAACGAAAAATGTCAATATACCTACGTATTGATTTAAATGTTAAAGTTTGGCTTTGTGTGTTTTATTAAATGATTTTTAAAAATAATGAAATACGATAGATGGTTGGTAGATAAAAATATCAGCTGTTACGTCATCAAATCGTTTTGATAAGAAATAGGTTTATTTGCTTTTAAATAAAGTACCTAGTTTTAAATATATTATTAAATTGGCTAAAAGTGAATACATTAAAATTAAATATTTCAAAAACTAAATGTATGGTTATGGGTAATAATTTAAATTGTCAAAATATAAATGTTGTAATTGATGGTGAAAAATTGGAATTAGTAAACAGTATTAAATATTTAGGGATAATCATTGATTCAAAATTAAAATTTTTTAATTAATTTGAAAGTATTATATCGAAGATTGCCGGAAAAGTAGGTTATTTTAACAGAATCAGTTCTAATTTAAGTTTGTTTTCTAAAAAAACTGTATTAAATACTATTATATTACCACATTTTCTTTATTGTTTTTCCATTTTATATTGTGCTAGTGAGGAAATATTTGACAAATTTTAGAAAATAAGGCAATCCAAATATACAAAAATAAATTTTATTTTAAAAAAAATTTAGATTGGTTGAATGTCAGAAATTTAATTTTTTATTTAGTATGTATGTGTCGTTATACATAAAATTAAAAATATATTTATTAAAAACATGTTACTACTACTACTGCTACTACGTGTTGGTTTAAATAAAAAACTTTATAATTTTTATATTGAAACCCTATATTTTCTATTGATTATTTATCAACATTAAAATTCATAGCGTCACTTTTAACACTGACAAAATAAAATTATCGGTAATTTAGTCATGTGTTTTGCATAATGGCGAATTTAGCTGTTATTTCCATTATCTCCCCACTGACCAACCTGAATTAGGAAAACTGCTTTTTGCAATAGCCTTTATTCTTTTGCGCTTCTGCTAGTAAACCGTTAAAAACTTCATGAATGTTTACCTATTTTTTACGTGTACAATTTTAAAAAAAGTTTTGAGAAAATTCTTTAAACTTAAAAAAGAACCATCTTATCGTCGACCCTAATATTGGTTGCACGGGCGGTTTAAGGCCTAATGGGGCCCAGGTGCCAACCACTATCAAGTAAAGATATACCACGCATCTCATTCAAGTACTTTTGCGCCTGACTGTTAATAGAGAAAATTCTCATCATATGACCTTAATTCGATTAATGAAGGTAATTTAGTTTATTTTTCTCCTATTAACCTTTTTTAAAGTATTTCACAATAATAGAATATGCATTTTTTTAAGCCCAATTTGGTGAGATATTCTAGCTAGTCAAGTTTACAATATTTTTCCTGTGAAGTTTTCAAAATTGATATCGAATAAAACTTTTTTACTTTAGAAAAGAAAAAACACGTATTAGAAATAAAATAAAACCTTTGGAAAGTAGAAAGCGAAAAACGTTTCTTTGAAAAGGTAATTCGGTCCGACTTTAGACAGATCTCGGGGGACCTAAAACAGATAAAAGTTACCTTTATATCTAACATTACTTATATATTATTAAATTTGCTATAGACGGAAACAAGCTAAGTGTTTTTCGACTTCTTAGGAAAAAGAAAGTTATATTTCAGCAAACAGTAGATTCTCCAACACGTATATTAAATAATTATGAAATTCCGCTCTCTTTGTTGAAGCAATATTACATTTGAAAAAAAAATTCGTGGGTCAAATCGACGTAATTGTACTGAGGAAAATGATCTAATACAACAGGTTTACTAAGACATAGTTTGAATTGATAGAACCCATATTAAATAAATTGCTAGTGTATCAAACCCGCTTTAGTGCTATATCAATTTCAGATTTGCTAGAACAGTGTTTTTATTGGTAGTTATGAGTTCCATTAGCAGCAGAGTCTTGTTGAATATAGAACTACTTTTAATACAGCAATTTGGTTAAGAAATAAATGGTATCTTTCAATGCGACGCATTTTGTTCCCAGTAAAGCGTTTTTTTACAATTGAGAAAGCAGAACAGCGTCCCCAAAAACAAATTGTATTCGTTACAACCTACAATCAACAAGAGTTGTTGGGGGTTCGTAGCGATCGGCAATGGCCGCTCGCCCTAGTATTAGTTTTGACGTATTTGTTGCGCAGGTCACATCGTTGTTCGGAGTCTTCTAGCTGTCCTGTCTGAATTTGAATTTTATTGATCGTACCAATAGCTGTTTCAATTAATTTATCTTTACTTTGTATTTAAGTTTTTTTTAAACTTTGCATATTAGATAAAGCAATAGAAGATTCTTATTTCGCACAACCCATCATTAGTATTGGACTTTATAATCTATGGAAGGATTTTACGATCTCAGTAAACCATGTTGCATAATAGATAATCACATACAATGTTAAATGACAAGAACAATTCACCCTAGAAGGTATTTAAATTTTTTAAAACTACAGTACTGATTTTTAATGGTAAGTATATGCTTTATTAATCGTAGCAAGCAAATATTCCTATGATTAATGTCAAGTTTTATTACAACTGCAACTTTAACATCCTGTACATTGGAAACTATCAACTTTTGGTCTAAGGTAAATTGGGTAAGATCCTATTTTAGCACCTGGAGTTGGTGCTAGCTCCTTGTACACAGATTTTCGGGGCACCCTGTATAAATTATATCTAAGTAAATCACAGTTCATGAGTGTATTAGATAGATAAAGGTAATAATTTTAATCACAAATTAATTAAATAACCCAAAATTTGATTAAATTTTAATGTAGGTACAAATATTACAAATGCCTTTACCCTACCTACAATATATTTTGCTAATTGAAAACACTAATTAATTAATATTATATTAAACAAAATAAATATTTAACAATATTGGGTGGACGTTTTCATTATATTTAAACAGGCTCAAATATGTAGTATGTAGTGTTACTCTGTTACACATATAAATTATTATGTTGTGTTGTTTTACCCATGGTATATTCAGTAATTAAGGATTAATATGTGTGAACAAAGTTTTAAAACTTTTTTTGGCCCTTGAGGTGCTTTCTGCAAGAAATCGTCATTCGCATTGACAATAAAATGCTCTTTTCATTTAAAAATTTTCACAATTTCCGAACTACTTCGCCTACCTCTCCAGCATAACTTAATAAAATACCTTTGCATCAAATTTGGGGGGGCCTATGCGTAAAGTTACAAGTCGTAGCCCTCGAGTGCCGTTGAACGCGCCCTTAACGGCCGCCCTTCGTGTTATAATAATTATCAATGAGACCCGCGAGATTTCTACTCATAACCCGACGTATGGCAACGGGCTCAAACCCTATCTTGAGGGCGTCTCATCTATAAAAGCCAGTTTTTAAATTTGAATATGAATAATGTACGCTGTATAATACCTTCACGAATATTAAATGCTTTAGGTAACTACTTTACAGTAGTTCTAGAAATTTGGAAAATTTTATTTAACCCTTTTGAAGATTAGATGTCCTTATGGTATTTAAGCAATGGGTTTCGATGGACTAACTAGAAGGCTTAATACAGGATTAAGATAAAGAAACGGGCCAACCTTTTATATAGAATAACACCCACTTATTATTATTATTATTATTATTATTATTATTATTATTATTATTATTATTATTATTATTATTATTATTATTATTATTATTATTATTATTATTATTATTATTATTATTATTATTTTATCAATAGCAAGCGGAAAGTCCTATGAAGCTATTGTTTTAGTCTGTTTGATTTGTTTTTTTCTTTAATTGTTCATGGTAATTTAAAATGTCTAAAAATCCGATGGCTAGTGTAAATTACTTGTTAAATTCTTACGCGAAAGTTATTTAAACATGGGTACGTAAGTATTTTGGACACACAATAGCGTTAAATATTTTAAAACGAATATCATTAAGCACCGTAATGCATAAAGTTTTGAGTTAACTGGTCAAAATTACGATCAACTTGGTTTTTAATTACACCACTTGCGCAGACTGTACTTTCTTCAAGCGAGTTCCATAATATGTACACTACCCGATTGATGAGGAAGTTCGTTCTTGGAAATGTCGGATTTTTCTTTGCTTAACTTTTTTGAGTGTCCCCGAAGCTGTTGATTCTAATTTAAATGAAACAAATTTCTCAAGTTACAAGAATAGTAGTCTGTTAGTATTTTAAATGTTTCTATTATATCACCTCTAGTTCTTCTTTGCTTCAGAGAGTTAGCCCAAATTTTTTAAGTCTTTCGGGATAAGGTAGTCCTCTTAATTCAAATGGAATTCTGGTAACCCGCCTTTGGACCCTTTGCAAAATTTTAATATTTGATGTAGTAGGGGTTCCAAATATTTAGTATTCGTATTAAATTTTTGGTCTAATATAGGAAGTGTACAATTTCTTTACAATCTGTAGAGAGTGATCTTTGAGAGAGTCTTTTGCGCCATGAAAATAAAACTATTGGCTTTCTTTACCATTTTAATAATATGTGCTTCCCATTTTAAATTAGAAGATATTAGTAAGTAACCCCAGATCTGTTTGTTCTGTAACACTAATAAGTTGAAGATTATTTAGAATACATGTTTCACAAGGGTTATTTGGGCCAATATGCAATACTGTACATTTTGATACATTAAGCTTCATGCACCACTGACTCAATGCGCCTCAGTTCCCTGTCTAAGCATTGCTTTTGCAACAATGGATTACAGAATAACTTGGTATCGTCAGCAAAGAAAATGATGATTGTCTCAATATTCCATGACAAATCGCTAATGTAAACCAGAAACAGTAATGGTCCTAAAACAGATCCTTGAGGGACCCCACTTATAACTGGATGTTTATTGGATAAAATACCATTGACCCTTATTTATATAAATAAACTACCACCCACTTATATAAATAACTATATTTATGCTTTTCATAAATGAAACATTCCATATTATACACAGATCTTACCAAGAGAAACTCAGAACATTACTGATAGCCTGCAGCTATTTTGCGAGGAAATGTATGTTTCAGGATATCGATAATATGTCCCAACTAAGTGATAATAGCTTGAAATACTATGTTTAAGGCTAATTTAAAGATATTATTAATTAATAATTATATTATTTAATACGTTGAAAGGCAAAGTGCACGTCACATATCAACAAATTGTGGTATAGTGAAAAATTGTATGTCATAAAATTGCAAGTAGTGATCAACATTATAACCCTGGGTTAAACGAAAGCTTTTTGATAAAAATCCATAGAGTTTAAAATTTCAGTATCAATCTGAAGTGTATCCCTAAAAACTCCAACTCTATAAACACAGCCGAGAAATTTATTTAAATTAACAGTCGTAAACATTCGCCTGTTGACAGAGCAAACAGCAAACCTATTGCAGAATTATTGTTCGTAAATTCTAGTTTTGTGCAAAATAGTTATTTATATACCTGGTAGTAAAAGTTATTGTTTATGGCACGCGTTGAGTTAGTTATTGATCCAGCGAAGGCGTGTTGATTGTTATTCCATAAATATTTTGTTAATACATTTCGGCAAATGTAATATTTTTAATTTTACTAGAAGTATTTAAAAAAGGTTTTTTCCTATCTATTTTTGCATTTAATACAGGTCATCAGAAAAAAAAACCTGAAGCTCTGACCTTCTCAAATATTGTATGAAGGTATTTGTATCTTTGCTGGGTAGAGCTGGAACCTGTGGCACCTCCAAACAATTGTAGTCTCTCTTGATAGCAGGAAAACCGCAGCGTTATTACGACCTAGTCGGTAAGACCTAAGAAATATCACTACTGTAGTTACAGGACACGCCGAACGAATGCTAACTTTTAGGCTACGACTTCTCTGCAGAAGGCGCAGAGATTAGAAAGAGAAAGAAAGCGTTATACATTTCTTGTCTAAATGTCCTGGCATAGCAAGAGTAGGTTTAACGACTTACACGAAATATTCTTTGATCATCTGTAGAAAGTAACTTTAAACTCGGTCGACAACGTTTATAACTTGTAGTGGCTGGTTTGAATGAATAGCTTAAATCCTTCTGTGATATAAGTTGCGCTGATGTTAGCGATCTGATCCGGATGGGATAACAATGATCCTCATTAGGACTATGTAAGACTATTTGGACGGTGACAAAGGTCTGCCACCCTAAACCCTTATTTTATTTTTTAGGAAATTACCTTCTCTTGTTACCTAAGAAACTTAAAAAACAAAATCACTGATGATTTATTGAATATTTCCAGAGTAAAAAGCTCCATTGAGCTTAACATTTAAATTTGTTTTTTCTACTTTATCCCAAAAAATTCGAAAGCCATAAACACTGTGGAAAATTTATTTAAATTAAAAATCGTAAATATCAGCCTGTTGACAGTATAAAACAACAGCCAGTCTAGTGCAAAATAAAATATTGTTCATAACTTTGTTTTTGTGGCGAAAATAATTTTATATTAGCCGTTTTCATATAGGCAGTTGTTTACTTTGTTTAAATGTTTGTTTTGTTTGTGAATGTTACATTAAATATTTTAATGGCGTATCAGCAATATTTATAGTTTAATTATTTTTTTATAATGATTGTTAAAAATTATTTATTTAAATATAGTGCCTCGGCTACTTGTGGCCATTGGCACGTCAACAAAACTGTATATAGTATAATTTATACAATAATAGATACCTAATAGGAATATGGTACATTACAAGTAAAATAACCTTATATAGAATTGTATATTATGTTAATGTATTTTAAGAATCTTATCACATTTTGGTATTGACTGGGTAAACCTAGGGTTTCCTTGAGATCTGCTTGTATATGGTTGGTTTGCCTGCTTTTAGCATGTTTGGGACATACTGTAAAAATGTGCTCTGCTGTTAGAATAATTGTGTTGCAATGGTCATATAAGGGTGAGTCTCCCGATTCCATTAAGTACACATGAGTGGCGTGGGTGTGTCCGTTTCTTAATCTGTGTATCGTGATTGCATCTCTCCTGCTTATGGGGGTAGGTTACTATATGCATTATTGGGTTGTATTTTCGATAGCTTGGTATTTGAGTGGTTCCAGTAGTTTTTCCATTTGTTAATGATGTTTTTTTTGCTTAAAGTGATTCTTCAATTCTTTCGGAAGCTGAATTTGTTGGATGGGCAGGTTCGAACTCAGAGCTTCTTTGGCAGCTTGAGCTGCTTTTTCGTTGCCACTGATACCGACGTGAGATGGTATCCACACGATTAGTATCTGGATATCTTGCTCAGCAAGTTGTTGGCAGATATGGTGTATTTTCTGTGCTAGTGGATGTTGGGTATACATATTATCTATGGAGTAGTTCGAGGCGAGTGAATCTGTACATACATATGGTGACCGTTTGTAATAGTTTTAAGGGCCATCAAAATTCCATGTAATTCCCCAGTATGTATACTGCAGAAACTAGGCAGTAGGTATCTTGCTATGGTTGTTGTTATTGTTGTGACTGCGCAGCTTACTCCCTGGTCGTTTTTTGAAGCATCTGTGTATAGGATATTTGCTGTTGATAAATTCCAAGAAGGATTGTTTGAGAATTGAATGGGGAAATCATGTTTTTTATATTTACATAAGAACTTAAATCAATAAATGGCATCTTTTTAGTCCATGGAGGAATGATTTTTAAAAATAAATGCCGTTATTTTAAAGCAAACTATAGTGACGCATTCGCAATTTCATTTTCTTAGCGATATTAAATTTAGTTTTCTTCAAATAATTAAAGAATATTTAATTAATAAATAAATATAAGCAAATAAACGACATTTTGTCAGATTTGACCCTCTTACTTTTTTTGCTTTTCGTAATTTATAAATCCAACCTTTTCTAACGAAAAACCGTAAATAATTGTAGTCCATAGAGGTCTTTGGGTGATTTTTTGATTAAACGAAGAAATAACTAAATATGGATTTTGTCGCTTTTATTGTAAATTCGCCTGCGGCTCTTTTTTTCTTTATTGCGGACCATAGGGTGATAGGGTAACTTAAAGAATACATTTTCGGATGTAATTAAAATAACTAAAACTTGTCCATTACTGACAGCTTTCGAGTTAAAAAAATACATTGTTTTCCGCAGATATTTTCTCTAAGAAAACCTGTTGAGAGCAAAAAAAAGCAATAATTTAAAACAACAACAAAAATTAAAACTCGGCTTTATTGTTCTTTCAACTTTTAATTATACCAGATTTAATTATGCTTCCTTAAGACCTGTAGCATTAAAACTTGAAGAATAAAAAGCGCTGCAAAGCATTTCTTTTATGAAGACATAGTCCATAGACGCAGGAGAAAATATAAATACGAGCTGACCAAGTAAAATGAATTTTTATATTTTTTTCTTGTGTAGTTTTGTGTACAAACAATTTATTCCAGTTAAAGGAAAGTTTGTGATAACGGTCTACTGACAAGCAAAGAAAAACTGGCAATTTGGTACTTTTTGGCATATTTTAAAATATTTATTGTGTTTCAGTCTTTTTAAATAAACAATTATATCAACAGTTTTAGTCGTTTTTGAGTAAAAGATATACATGTATAGTATGTTCCTACTCAATGTATTTAATGTGCTTGAAAGAGATGGTAAACTCTTAAAGGTTTCACTCTCTTGAACATTTTTTCACTTACAAATCAAACATATCGATACCCTACTTTGAAAACCTGGTAAGTGCATTTTCCTATATTTTGCAGTAGCAAAGAAAAACTGTTTTGTGTTAGTTGTAAATAGTGGTATGTGAAAACCTCTTAAGTTTTTAGTAATAAACTATGAATGACTAACGTTTTACAATGTAACGGAGCTTAAGTTTTATTAGTAGAACAGTATGTAACAATCCTTAGATTACACATAAAAATAACAAAAGTACTTACCTACTCTTATTTATCTAACCAACATCTAAAACTTACGAGGTTTTCAGTTAGAAATATCAAACTTACGAGGTTTTCAGTTAGAAATATCAAACGGGTAACTTACGAGGTATTTAAATTCGCCAATAGGTGGCGTACTATTCATGATGACCATACGAGGTTCTCACATAACATAAAATATGACACCTTTAATGTAATGACGCATAAAGTTCAATTTGGCAAAAAATTGCACTTACGAGGTTTTCATAGTAGGGTATCGATATTTGACATTTTTATATAACTTTTCATAAGAAATTCCTATTTAATTACAATCAAATCGAGAGTTTTGCTACTTTCCTCTTCAGTAACGAATTTAGACCGCAATCAAATAAACAAGAATGTTATTAATTTTGTTTAATAAACAAAAACATAATAATTCATATTTCCCCGACACTGAACATATTTTCCGGAACAAATTTATAACATTTCCCGTTAACATTACAGAAAATTAACAAATTGCAGACTTTAACAACTCGGTCTCATCGTTTAGAAGTTATTAAAACTATGCCAGGTACTTTTAATGTTGTATTCTAACTTTTACGACGTTATAACCCATCAAACTCTCAAACTTAAAAGTTCATTTTTGAAATTAAAATAAACAAATAAAGGTAAATGAGCGAGAATTTCTGTTATTGTTATTTTTAATAGGTAAAGTTTGTGATGTATGTGATGTTACTTTGTTTTAAAAGCTTGGTTCTTATTGAAATGCTTTTGTATTATTTTCGGGGTACCTATACAGTACTTGCTTCTAAGGTAAATAAATGAATACAAAATTTATTCGCCGTTCTGTTAAAAAAATAAATCAATATCTCAACGATTAATATAATCGTGGCTCTATACAATCTGAAATATCCAAAATAAGTTTTAAATTGTAAAAACTTTACAACCAACACGTTCAAGTCCTTACCTGATACTTAACTAACAGTCTTGTTTTTATCTTTTTTTCCAAAACCTACGTTCGTTAAAATAAAAATTTTAATTAGTTTTTATTACCGAAATGAAGGCAAAATAACTGTAGTACCCCCAAAACTGCCATAAAGTATTTTCTTCCATAAATTTTGAAGTAGGTGTTTTAATCAATATTTATAAAGTTAGGGTTGCGAATATATCAAAGGGATAACTCCCCTGAGACAAATATTCTGGAACTTGTTAGAGTGTAATAAGCTTTTTTTAAACCTGCAACAAATATTTAACTTGAAGAAATAGTCCATGCTTAAAGTGGAGTTAAAAGTATGGAAAAGAAAGAAAAACTCAAAGTCTTCCTCCACAAAATTTAATAGAATAAAAATTCTTTAGGGGTCTCTACATGTTTCGAACGTAGAAACGTTCATCATCAGGAGACAGAAAATTTATTTAATGCTGATGGTTTTAGCAAAAGAGAAAATGGTGTAGAACCTTAAGAGCAGTAACCCCTTTTACCACAATGAAAATTGCCGAACGTTTTGCTGGTCAAACGAAAAGAAAAAATAAAAATTGGTATTTAGAAAATAAATTCTACTTTAAATACCCCATCCAGAAAAGTAAATGACGATCGAAAATTTTTTTAAATTTTTAATCTTAAACAATTCTTTATTGGTCAAAAGCAAAATGACTTTCCCGGGTGTAGAATGTTGTACCAAACAATTTTTCTTAAAGCCATTTTTCAATTACGGCCTTACTTTTTTCTTAAAAACGTTGGGCGCGTAAATGAATTTAAGCGTGTAAAGTTGATTTACGCGCCCAACGTTTTTGAGAAAAAAGTAAGGCCGATATTGAAAAATGGCTTTAAGAAAAATTGTTTGGTACAACATTCTACACCCGGGAAAGTCATTTTGCTTTTGACCAATAAAGAATTGTTTAAGATATTACAAAATTACTTAAAATAAAAGAAATTTCTAAAAAAAATTTTGGGAATATTTTCGGTCGTCATTTACTTTTCTGGATGGGGTATTTAAAGTAGAATTTATTTTCTAAATACCAATTTTTATTTTTTCTTTTCGTTTGACCAGCAAAACGTTCGGCAATTTTCATTGTGGTAAAAGAGGTTACTTCCTCTTAACGGAGCTCTTATGGAATTAAAAAATTGATTTGTAGAAGTGACATATTAATATGAAGAAAATTGAAAAAAGTTAAAATATTCTGAGTATGTGAAAAAGTCAGTAAAGGAGGTCTAAACTAACCAAATAAACTGAGGAAAAAGAAAAAACTCTTCTAAAAAGAAGGTGTCGACTGTCGACGGTATTTAAAAAAAAAATTATAAAACTTTTTAGGTAGGTATGTCTGTAAGACATTATAAAGATAAAATTTGTCAGTTGTGGAAATATTACGAAGATATCACAATGAAAATAATGTCTAACAAGTGGTTTGTGGGGTACTGAGGGTTATAACACAAACCACGACGTTTCTACGTTCGAAATATGTAGAAACCCCTAAAGAATTTTTATTCTTATAAATTTTGTGGACGAAGACTTTGAGTTTTTTCTTTCTTTTCCAAATATTTAACTGCTTTATTGAAAAATATTTATATGCAAGTGAAAAATAAATGCCCATGTGTCATTCAAATTTTATACTACAATGTGAGTTGAAAGTATTTCTGTTAGAAACGATATATTTTTAAATGCTTATAGTTATATATATATATATTGTATATATTATGGTACTTTTTTTAGTTTTTTCAAAATATAACAAAGGCTAGTCACTATCGTCATAGAAAACAATATGTTAATTCTGTGTGTGTATAATGCAGATGGCATTATACAAAAAATAGCTTAATATTGAAATTTTAGTTAAAAATTCTTCCTGCACTATTTCAACAGTTTTAAAACGACAAAAATGTATGTTAACAACATTCAAAATGAAAAAAAAAGGAGTATGCGAAGCAAACTATATTTTTTTTAGCGAGGGAAACATATCAGCTGTCCGATGCGCTTTGAAATGATCCGCTTTTATAAAACAGAATATACTCCAAATGAACTGCCTATATTATGTTATAGACTTTGTTAATTATACAGAGTGTCCAAGCACTAAGGGGCCATACAGAAATGGGAGATAGGAGACTTGAAAACAAGTTATTTATTCTTAATTATTATTTAATTTTCAATAAATTTTGTTTCGTTTAAGAATGGCGTTTCTTCAAATGTTTCTTCCCATCTAACATGCTATCTATCATCCCATATCTAAAAAACTAATTAAAATATCGAGATTAATAAAGTACAACTTTTTTATTTATAAAAGAGATCGGAAATATGAGAGACAAAAAATATAGGCGTGAATTTACCAAAGCTATATTATGTAACAAGCGTCCTCTAGGAAGTATCTTAATAGCTATTTGTACAATAAGTTGCGAAATGAGTGTCTTTTAGGCACGCGACGTGAAATTGTCCAACGAGGCAAAGCCGAGTTGGACAACACGTCAAAGTGACTAAAAGACATTGTTTCGTAACGAATTGTATACAATATTTTTTCTACTGAGGTTTTATAATAAAAAACTTAATTTTACTAACATTTTATTACCTATGTTTCATTGACACTTGCCAAAAAATATTAAATTATACCTAGTCTGTGGTTACGTTTTAATTGTAAATAATTACCTGCGTTACTTTTAAGCACGTTGCTTCTGGTAACGTGCTTAAAAGTTTTTTAAGCACGCTGCGCTTAAAAGGAGGTTATTAAAAAACCATAATGACAATCGAAGAGAGGTTATTATAAAACGTCAGTAGAAAAAACTAATTATAAAATCGTCTTTATTGCCCTCAAAAACATAACTATAACACACTTGTCCGATATGCCATAATTATTCTCTTTTAATTATTATAACTATACCATACTTGATTTATATCCGCTAAACCATTTCCAAATCATGGTGAATTTTCTAAAATAAATTTTTACTTGGATTAATACTACAACTGGACTCCATGTACATTACGGAGTGTATTACGTGGAATAAAAACTTACCTAAATAGCCCCTAATGCACCTAAGAAAAACGTGCCAATACAAGTTGAGGGACAAAAATCATTGCTGATTTGAACTACCCCTGTGAGACTTTCTATATGAGGGTCAATCATCCCCTTTATTTGCTGGGAAGACCGTTTAAGAAGGACTATTTCACGCAAGAGAAATCGGGACTCTGCCTGAAACAATTCCTGCCGCCCCTATATGCTTTTTAAGTTTAGTTTAGGGATTTTTACTGATTTCTTGTACCCTCTTAAAAGCATTTCGGGATTTATTTATTTGAGGAACGTGTTTAGGATGATTTAAAGCTTCTTAGGAATAAATTCGTCGCTTAAATTAAACATTTTTTTACAGTATATTGTTGTTTGGAAAAATATACCTCTTTTACGCGTCGCATCGCTTCGGTTTGTTTTCGTGTAATAAAAATTTGCTAAAAAACAGTTCTCTGAAGATGACGAGCTTTTATTTGCATGAAACTATTAGGTAAGAACATCTGAAATATTTTATGTACTTGTTGAATGAATTCTACATAAAAAAAAAAGTACCAGGACCCGGCAAAATGTTGTATTTTTATTTTTTTATTTATTTATTTATTTATTTATGACCTCAAATCAGTGCAGAGATACTGGCACCGAGGCCTACACGTAAAATCAAAATAAAAAATCTTTTATAGGTAACAGTCGCTAAAATATAGATAGTACCCATAATGCAACATAATTATGTTAATTCTTTGGAGGGTCTTTAGTTTTAATACAATTTTTAAAATTTACGTAAGTAAGTCTTTTTGGCTTCTTTACTAATGATGACTTTCGGTATTTCATTATACACCTGGACGCTTCGGAAAATTGGAGAGTCTCGACACTTCTTGGTTCTAGAGAACTTATTTCTAAGGATCATGTTTGTACTGAAGTTGTACTTATAAAAGTCCAAATTTTTGCTCAACACTACACTACTTGATTTTAGTAATTTATTTTCTAAACAGTGTATTAGTTTTGCTTGTTTAGTTCTTTTAATTGTCTAATGTTTAGGAACGGATAACGTTTATAAATATAGCTAGTTGTCGTATAGTAGTTTAAGGAGAAAATACTTTTTATAGTCTTATTTTGATACCTCTGCAGCTTGTCCAACAGATATTCTCCTGTGTTCCCCCAACATGGTTATAAGTATATAAACCCTTAATGTGGTACAAGAAAGTAATTGTATAAGAGGTATTATGTATTTTTGTTTAATTGTTGTGCGCATCTTCTAATATTTCCAATAATGGGAGACTATGTATGCGTTAAAAGTTAAGTCATTTGAAATGATTAGGCCTAGGTAGGTACTGTGTAACTTCTTTTAGAACTGCGTTATTTAGTTTGATGTTTAGCTTGACTTGCTGTTTATTTTTTTTTTAAATCGTATAAACCGTCTTTTCGGTATTAATAGTAAGCTTATTTTGACATTAGTGTGCTCAAGGGAGTTTCGGTTATCCAAGGAACAAATTAATACAGTGTCTTTCGCAAACATGAAATATTTACAGTGCAAACCAGCATATTCTAAATTATGTTTATGTACATAAAGAAGGTATTGCAGTGGACCTAGGACGGAGCCTTGGGCTACACCCACTTTAATTTCCTTTTCATCACTTGAGATTTTATTTATGATCGTACACTGTCTTCGATTGGGTAATTTTTCTAGTAATAGCGGTATATCAACGATATCAAATGCCTTGTGAAGATCTATAAAAACTGTAGCCACATGATCAAGCATTTACTTATTTATAGAACCAGATACAGTTATATATTTTTATTTTATTTAAATATCGCGACAATGCTAAACCTTTAAACATAGGAATTTTTAATTTTCCCTAATAAAACAAAGCCTTTATTATGTTTTCCACATTATCCCCATACACACACACACCCAGACAGACAGACGATAGTAACACAAAGCTGAACTATGCAAAGAATTTGCAGGCACGTTTATGTGGGCTTTTTCAATTAGATACTATTAGATATGCCTTTAAAAAGGTTATCTACATGTTTACTTTGTTGTAGTGCATTGCGCGGTAGAATGAAAAACTGAAATATGTGTTTGACATGCTAATATATAGATTTTTGTTTAAATATTAGAAATATTTTAAATGGGTAGGTAGAAGGGAAATACCTTAAATGAAGGGTGTTTTAAAATTAAACCAAGAAATCTGGTAAACAGGGCTTGGAATTGGAATTATTTTTGGATATCGTTAGTGGTATATCAGGTTAGTAAAAATGTTCACCTAAAATTTCCATAAGTTTATAGCTTATACATTTTTTTTCATATACAGTGTAAAGTCCGCATCATATGGGATTTTTTTTATTAATAACTTTATTCGCAATTTGACTTTGGCATCAAGTTCTGCTTCGATCGAGATGAAAATTAAGCAAAAAAATAGTAGTCACGTGATTCACATTATGTGTCAAATTTTAATTTTTTCAAAAAAATAATTCAAAAGTGTATTTCTGAAATTATCGAAAAAAGTTATTAGAAAAAGTTTTTTTTAAATGCAGTTTCTAGCTCACTTGCATTTTGGCTGCAAAGATAATTTTGATTTTTTACCCATATTTTGTAAATTGCACCACTTTTGCAAAATAAGACTAAACGCAACCTACCTTTTTAGTTTTGACAATGCTTTATTTCAGATACATTTTCTTTAAAGTAGCGCCATATTAAATGTGTGTTTTTCTACAAAATCAAAATTGGGCTATTACAATTTGGTCGCATGTGATGCAAAGTTTATTTGTTTTTGACCCTGTATAAGGTAACTTTATAAAATAAGTATTTTTGAAAACGTAGTATGTGTCTGAAAGTAATACACCTTAATATTAAGACAAAAAATAACACAGTGTCATCAGTAAAGTGTTCATTAAGTGGAAAATAAATTTTAGTGGTAGGTAAAAAATCAAAATTATCTTATGCAGTTCAAATTTTGCATATGGGCTAGAAACTGCATTTAAAAAAACTTTTTCTAATAACTTTTTTCAATACTTTCAGAAATACCCCACTTTTAAATTATTTTTTGGAAAAAATTAAAATTTGACACATAATGTGAATCACGTGACTACTATTTTTTTGCTTAATTTTCATCTCGATCGAAGCAGAACTTGATGCCAAAGTCAAATTTTGAATAAAGCTATTAATAAAAAAATTCCATATGATGCGGACTTTACTGGTCACGCTGTACGCTATACAGTAATATACAGCCATTGTATTATAAACCTTTTATAAAATATTGCGGTGTTCGTTATGAAAAAAAAAACACATTTTACGTAATATAAATGCCTATACTGTTGCTTGCCAAAGTATGAACATCATACCAGGACATATTATTAAAGATAATCCTGAGCTCCATCACAAAGGACTTTAAGGATTACGGACAGTTTACATTCATGATTGTGTTTTCAATCAGGTAAATTAAGGGTCTGTTTGCAGAAGCTTTGCAGGTATACATTTTAGGTTTGCTGTGTTTAACAACGTTGATTATTTGTTGTTTATGGCAACGATTTCCTCAATGCGACCTTATTCGTTATTTAGGAACTACCTAAAAATTCTGAGTAATTTTGTTCAATTACAACAAACTTTGTCGTTTAGTTTTGGCTCCCATTTATTTTTTTTATCAAATAAAAGAAAACACATTTATTGTGCACAATTTTTAAAAGTATGACTCGCACTTTTTTAGTATCTTCAGTGCATTTAAATCTGTGGCCGTATTTATTGCTAAAGGGCATAACTCCATTTTTATCAGTTTTCAGGAGAGCCAAAAACAAAAAGTGTATATCATTTTTTATACGTTGACAATCGTTCGACATTTTGTTTGTATAAACCATTTTTTTTATTCTAGATATTTTTTTTTCCTGCATTTTGAAAAAACTGTTTTTTTTAATTATTAGCAGCAACTGATTTATATTTAGCAGAGCAATCAGGGAAAAGGCATATCTCGACTTACAACCCATTTTTTTGGTTTAATAGGTCAAAGGTGCAATATACGCAAATAATTAAATTCGACTTATGCTTTAACACTAATGTAATATTTAAAAAAAGAGCCAAATAATTTAAAAACAGTGTTTTATTTACATTAAAATTTATTAAAATTCAACATCGCTCATTACTCTGTCAATATCAGGATATGTATCATTAAGATCTTGTCCATTTTGAGACGTAGCCGGTATTGCATTTAAGTCTATGTAAAACTTTCTTGCCCTCTCGTTAATTAAATCAAATATTTCGATTAAGTTTGCTTTTTTTGGGGGGTCAATTGGGACAAAATTATTACAATTTTTCCTTTTACTATAAATAGAAAAAGCTAAAGATATAAATGATCGGGTTTATTTTAAGATAATAGTTTCGCACATACAGGGGGCTCAAAAAACTGTGATAACATAAAGGTGTAATTTTTTAAACTATTTTCTCGAAATACACCCTGTGAGGTTACAGTATAAATAGACCTATAAATAAAAGTCCCAACTTAATAGAATCTATAGAAGTCTGAGGCATTATTGCAGGATATTTTTATTATTATACAATATAATTTTTTTTTCATTTTTTTAAATTAAAAAATTGGATAATTATGTAATATGCTTTAAAAGGACAAGTGAGTAAAGTTAATTTCGAACGACATTCGATTTATTTAAAAACAGGATGCCAACATCACAAACGTTGTTCGGTGTACTTTAATTTTCCTTCGTCCCGGACTAATTGGTATTCTGCCGAAATTCCCGACAACTCAGTTATTAACAACCCAAAGCCTTTTTGTCCTTTTTCCTTATCCCATTTTCGCTCCACATCATATTTCTTTATTTATTTTCCGTGTCGCATTCAATCAATATCCGAAACGTGCATCGAGCCCCGACCAATTTGAAAAAGCCGAATACAGATCTGCCTTAAAACTTAATTAAAATTTTATTCGCTTTGTATTTCGACCCCTTTTTCATTTTATGATAATAATAATAATTTTCGAAAAATATCTTGGTTTTGTAAAGAGGAAACAATTTATTTATTACATCCAACGGTTGTAAAGAACTTAGCTTTAAATTAGTACCTAGTAGTATTTACGATATAACCCAGCGTTTTGAGAGTTAAGAACCACAGATAACGCCAACAACCGTTTATATAGTTCGATGTTTTGCTGGCAGCTAGACCTAAACAAGTAAAACATTACCCCTTAAAAAGTTTAAAAGATGGTGTATATGCGGAAGTAAAAGGATTATATTTAGAAGATATGCGTGTCCGCGAAAATAATTAAAAAGTGAATGTTGTTGCATATCGGACAAGTGTGTAACTGTTTTTTATATTGGAATACACAGATATCACAATAGCACAATGAATACCCTGGGGCGGGTAGACCACGACGGCCGTTTCGTCCTTGTTAGGACCCTACGGGCAGCCATAACCCAAGCAATTCCGACAACGGCGGTTTATAAGATGTATTAAAACATCTGCCATTTTCCGGTGAAAACGCGTTATAGCGTTCCCTATATTGAATTGTGATGCACTTCGTGGTTTATTTAGTTGTCTACCTTTCGATATTACCAGTGTGGCTGCCTTTTATATTGGAGTTAATTCCGCTGGGATGGCGCTAAGGTGTATTGATGACCGTTTTGATTTTACAAAAGGCTTTTAATACATCTTACCGCCGTTATCGGGATTGTTTGGGTTATAGCTGCCCGTAGAGTCCTAACAAGGACGAAACGGCCGTCATGGTCTATCCGTCCAGGGTATCCATTGTGCTCGGATCCCTGTGTATTCCAATATAAAAAACAGTTACACACTTGTCCGTTATGCCACAATATTCACTTTTTAGTAAAATTATTATGTCCGGTCCTGTCAATTTAGCCAACCTCTTAACGTAAACTATTATGCGGATGCTTATGGATAGATAAGGATAACAGTGTTGCCAAATTGCCCAGAAAGTACTACAATGGATAGTGCGCCAATCTTACCAAACACTCATTTTCTTAAATATTTAAACGAAATTCCCAACAAGCATAAATCTGTACGAAACTTAGATGATACCAGTAATTTACAAATGTGCATTGTATGTACGTCCGATATCTGAGACCATTGCATGTCGTAGCTGCATTTAGACCTTATTTGTTGAGGGTAAATTGACCTTTCACAAAAGATATTGGTCTGATAAAATCTTTTATGACCGTTATAAGTATTCTAAATTGTCCTTTATGAACGGTTCATTATTTTTATGAAACCCTAAATGGTCTCTAATAGTTTTTCCAGAGTTAATTTAGGTTTTAGAGTTGGAGTTAATTGAAAGTATAAATGCGCCATGCCCCGTACAGCGTGTTTAATAATAATAAAGACTTTTTAATAAGGAATTTTTTTGTACCAATTACGTATACTGACCAGATAAGGACTCGTTAACGATGTTAAATTGTAAATTTTCGTTTTCAATATTCCAACTTTTTGCTTTCACCCCCGGCCTGTAGAATATGAAAAATCTAGATCATTACTCTTGAACTAATCGCCGCTCTTATGAGGGTTTTCTGATAATTATACACATAGAACTCTGCCATCATTTTTCTCTAATAATTCCAATGACGCAACGATAAAGTTTCAATATTATATAAAACACGATTCTAGAAAGGTCAAGTTTCCCCTTGGACCATTATTTTTCTGACCCTCGAGAGGTATAAAAACTTAATAAACGGTTTGACTTTTAACTTATCTCCAACTTATAAAGGAAAATTGTTGCCCAGCAGTTTTTCAATATAAATCACCGAATGTTGACTATTATTTTATCATAGATCAGGTTATTAGGTCAGCCAATTAAAAAAAAAATTTGTTGCCGAAGGAAAATAAGACGTCACTTTTTAAATGGTAATTCACCGTATTTTATTAATCATATACAGTTAATCTGCAGTGCTAGCATGAAGTTCGTCATCCTTACTAGAAGAAGTAGTTGAATAGAGTAGATTTTTCATCTGGGTAATGTCAGAAAGACGGGACATACAGATTTACGTGGGTTTCGAACCACAATTTACAATCAGATGTTATTCTAGGCACGGTTTTACGGTCTTGTGGTAACACATCTTGTCCCACGTCTCCGTGTTGCGACTAGGGCTGTGCGATTACCGAAAAAGATAATCGATTTTCGATTATTTGAATTAATCGATTAATCGAAAATAATTGATTTATCAAAAATAATCGATTAATCGAAAATAGTTAGTTATATCCGATTAATCGAAAATAATCGATTATTCGATTATTCAAAAATAATCCATTAATTTAAAAAAAATCGATTAATCGGGAATAAAATATTATTTCTGATTAATCGAAAATAATAATCGATCAAGTAATCGAGAATAATCGATTAATCGAAAATAATCGATCGATTTAATCAAAATAAATCAAAAAGTCGATTCAAATATTAGATCGTTAAGATTGAAACTTTGTTCAAATTATTTCGTTGATTGTCTTGCAATAATATGCTATAATACCCACCTATATTTTCGAATAATCCAAAAATAGCTTTTTTGGTCAATTGATTAATCGAAAATTCGTTTTTTTTTTTCGATTAATCAAAACAACGTGAATTTTTTTTTGAATACCTAATTAAACGATTAATCGAAAAATATTTTTTTTTGGTTAGTCGATTAATCGAAAAATCTTTTTTTTCGATTTTGATTTGATTTTTGATTAATCGAAAAATCTTTTTTTTTTCGCTTACTTAATAGTAGGGGAGCCCACGATGCTAAATGGGGATTTACTCGAGCGTCGTGGGGACCTATTGGATCTTGAAGATTGGATGGTAGAAAGGAAAAAATGTCATATCATGTGTACCCTTTCACCGGTGGGGGGAGTTACTACAGGCTTTCAAAAATGTAAAAAAAAACAGTCACATGGATATACTCGAGCGCGTCAGATATTAATAGTGTATATGCTCCACGTGACTCTCATGACGGAGGTACATTAATCTGCCAGTTTTAATGGTGGGGGCGGCGGTACGGAAGGGTTGAAAATGGGAAAAAAAAATGTACTCGAGCGTGTCAGATATTTAGAGGGGATGTTAAGGGATCCCTAAGGAAGCTCCCATTCAATAGACTGACGATTCGGATGTGACGCAAGCTCGTGGCGACTTTTCGAAAATGCAAAAAAAAACGCTATTTTGACATACTTGAGCGCGTCAGATTTTCATACAGACGGTTCAGCTTGGTCGTGCTGATTCATAATCTGACGATTACGGTTTCATAACTATCTTGATGCTTTTTAATAATATTATTTTTACATATTTTTGATGGAATTAAGAGAATAATGCATAAGTGTGTTATATTTTTAAAATCGGAAGAAATGGAACCATCTAATGCGCTTCTAATATACAGAGTGTCTCATTTAAAAAAATTAAATGTTTGGTTTTAAATGTGACATGTGACACCTACTGTCATTTTTGACAAAACCCATACATACTTGGCCAAAAGTTCTACATCCTACTTTTTGAGTGAACACGCTAAATCAAAAAACAAAAAAGTTACAGGCTTTTAAAAGTGGGACAAACTAAAATGTAAAATAATAACCCTGTACATATATTCCCACGAATACTGTGATCAGCCTGTGATGGCGTGATGGCTGACGGAAAGTAGTGTGGGGACGGTGCGAGAGAGTGAGTGATAAAGAAAGAGACATTGAGGCGCGGAGTGCTTCACTGCAGCTGCACGCGCTAATAAACTTTATTGACGATTTTTGTTACTTCGGCTTGTGGTAATCGGCAGATTATATTTTTCCCGTTATCCTTGAATTATTTCCTTCAAATTAAAAATAAAAATGACCGCGCTCGAGAATGTCCATGTGACGTTTTTTTTTTTGCAAGTTTGTGTCCCTCCCACTCCCTTACGTCACGCTCAAATCGTCAGATTATTGAAATGCAGACTCTTTAGCATGTAATTAACCCACAACACCTTAATCTGACGCGCTCGAGTAAATCCAGCTATCGATTTTTTTTACTATTCTGATCAGCTGCCGTACACGCGCGGCACTATATAGAGGGCTTAGACATGGCAGAGGTACTCAACAGGGTGCAAGGTATCCCCCATATGTTAATCTGCCGCGCTTGAGTAAATCCCAAAATCCCCTGTTGGGCTCCCCTACTCTAATAATCGATTAATCAAAAAATCGTAAAATTATTTTTTTCGAATAATCGATTAATCGAAAAAAATAATCAATAAATAATTTTTTTTTCGATTACCTATTTATTTTTTGATTAATAATCGATATATCGATTTTTCGATTAATCGATAAAAAAATTATTTTTAATCGAATAATCGATTGATCGATTTTGTTGCACACCCCTAGTTGCGACTCACGGATGTAACCGTAGAGCCCCTCGATCCATCCGGATCGTTACCACAGACATGCATCCTTTTCGTGGATCATCCTCCACACTAAATTCTTTTATTTGTCGATATTCTATCACCAGATTTTAGCAAAAAATATAGCATTGCAGCATTGCATTCTCAGATAATAAGAAAACTGAAGAAAAATTACCCAGCAGACCAAACCAATAAGGTAAAAGATTCAATGAAGCGAAGTAAACAGATTGGAAAACGTAGCCGGAATCAGGAATCGGCGTGGCTGTGTGGTAAGATGAGGATTCATAAAAGAGTACGTTCGAATATTAGTCTAAAGTAAAGTAACGAAACTCCAAATACAGGGTTGAGCAAAATTTGATTTTTATTAAAAAAATCAAAAATCATTGATTTTTTGATTTTTATTGATTTTTTTATTGATTTTATTTAAAAATTTAACATTTTTCTCTCTTTCTTATTAATACAAGTTATTTTAATGTCTGTCTAACAATATAGTAGATCTAAATTCTATATACCCAAAATATTGTCAGTACGCGCTTCTAAAGTTTATATTATGTCATTGTATTATATAGGTACACCTACTAATTGTTTATTTCTTAAAAGCGCGAGTTCTATAAATACTTATACTGTTGATTTTTGAAAATATTTTTTTAATATGTTATATTGTTCATTGTTCTGAATTAAAAATAAATAGGATCATTAAATCATGATTAAAAAAAAAAGTGATAAGATAAGTACCTAAGTGATTCAAATCATGATTTAAAAAAAAATCAAGTGATTTAAATCATTATTTAAATCGTGATTTAAATCAGCCCAACCCTGTCCAAATATTAATGAAACTGAAGTAAATATCTCCTGCATATCTGTTTCTGTACCAGAAAATCAATTATCTCCCCTCTGGCCTCGCCATGCGTTGTTCACGGCACACGCCGGCAACACCGATTGATCTGTTGTCCTTATTTCGGGCATCTTAACATATTATTTACTCTCTCATACTCACATAAAATGCAACTGTAACTTGGAGTGTGCCAGAAGTGAATAGAGACATCAGCAGGAAATAAATACAGGGCGTACGGAAATGATGGGTAAAAAATTTAGGGAATAATTCTAGACCGAAAATAAATGCCATCTTTTCCTATAACATTTTTTTGAAAATTCATTATATTAACGGAATTAGAGGGTGTTAGAGTTTTTATTTGCAGTTTTTTTTGCAATAACTTTTGCCACGCTTATAATGTTTTGACGAAATCTCGTATATGGGGCTTTTTCGGCATGAGGAACGCAAATTGTTTTTTCGCATTTTATAGAGGGCGCCACATAGAAGCCTGTACTTTAATTTGAATGGTCCCAACTTTTTTGTCCTACACCGTATGGGCATTTTGACTGAATATTTTTATTCTACTAACATTTTGACATAAAAAAAGGTATACTACTTTTGTTTCGATAAATCTAACAGTTTTCGAGAAAAACGCTAAAATAACATTGCTTGTATGTTATGAATACGAAACCATTTTAATTTATTTTCAACCTTAAACATAGCATAGCAAAGGAAGGAATATTCCATGGAGTTCGTCGGAATTTTTTAAGACGAATTAATTTATGCATTGATGAGGAAGGACGTCACTTTGAGCCTTCGATTTGAATGTTTAGTTTATTGTTCGATAGTAACTTATGTATTTTAAAACTACAAATAAAATTTAACTTTAACACCCTGCAACTCCGTTAATATAATCAATTTTTGAAAAAATTTTATAGGAAGAGATAGCATTTATTTTTGGTCTAGAATAATCACCTAAATTTTTTGCTAATCATTTCCGGACACCCTGTATAAGACCTCTGATCTTTAAGTCCTGCTATTGCCAAGAATATGTCGACCCAGTTCTGTATAAGAGATAAACTATCTAAGTAACCCCCATCAGAGTTGCCAAATACCGACCATTCAGAGCTGTAAAAATTGTTTAATTTGTTCTACCCATATTATAAATATCTGACATTACTATTTTATTTTTAAATGGGGTTTAAATAGAAATCTAACCGCGACGAAGCAATAAAAATATTTTACAATTTAAAAAAACTTCTTTCGAGAATTTCCCATTTCAGTAATTAATATTTTTAATCTCAGGGCTGGTCTTGAAATCACATTTTCGAACACGACACAATAAGAATCAAAGTAAAAGTGGATTCCGTGAGTGTAATAATAGGCGACCGGGTCGAAGCTCGACTTTTCCGATTTTTCTGTCCCCTCGGCCTTTGGTCATCGAGTGCATCTGATACGAACCGACCACTTGTGCATCGATTCCAATAAGATATTAAATCAGTGACGGCGCCTCTTTCCAATTTTTTTATTCGAAATTTTAAGGCTAATTTGACGATTATTTCATATATTATGCGCATTTTGACTCAATATTTTTATTCTCCTAACCTTTTGACATAAAAAAGGTATTGAAGATTGCAATTTAAAGGGTACACTGAGAAAAAAAATGATCTAATACAACAGGTTTGCTAAGACAAAGTTTGTATTAATAGCTTATTTTGTATTAATCCATATTAAATAAATGGCTAGTGTATCAAACCCGCTTTAGTGTTATATCAATTCCAGATTTGCTAGAACAGTGTTTTTAATGGTAGTAATTAGTTCCATTAGCAGTACAGTCTTGTTGAATAATGAACTGCTTTTAATACAGCAATTTTGTTAAGAAATCAATTGTATCTTCTCAATCCGACGCATTTTGTTCCCCGTAAAGCGCCGTCTCTTCAATTAAGAAAGCAGAACAGCGTCTCCAAAAACAAATTTTGTCCGTTAGAACCTATAATCCACACGTTGGTGGGGGTTCGTAGCGATCGGCAATCGCCGCGTGCCGTATTATGAGCTTTAACGTATTTGTTGCGCAGGTCACATCATTGTTCAGTTCTGGTTGTCCTGTCTGAATTTGAATTTTATACGAGAAGCTATTTAAATTTTCGAGAAATACAGTACTGCTTTTTTTGTGGCACGGGCATTGGCTAGATTAACAAGAGATGGATATATAACTGACCGTATAGTTACATGTACATGACGAAGATGCACACTACACAGTTCAATACGTTGCCCTTCAATAAGCTCAAACTAGTCAAAAGCACAGCTTCGTTCGTATATGCCGTTAGTATGTGCATCTTTGTCTTACGCATTTGCTCTCGCATATCTCTTTTCGTACTTCATTAATTCGATTGTCTCGTCGCGTTCTTTAAATATCACAGAGCCGCATTGGGACACACCGCGCACCGCGTGCATTTTGCTGTTAATTCTTGATCGTTCGTGTTATTGTTTTTGGTATTTTTCAGACAGCATTTTGCTTATATTTTGTGCGTATTAGACTTTTTGGTTTTAAACTGCCGGACTATGTGTATCTGTTACGTGTTTCTTTTTATGCAAAAGTAAGTAAATAATTATTAATGTCTCGGACGGTGACGACGACATCGACAGCTTGTCAGATGAAGACCAAAAATAATAGGGAACTTGCAACAAAATTAAATTTAAAAACCACAGTGAACCATTATGCTAAAATACGTTTTACATACAGTTGTATTGAAGAGTGCTTGAGGTATCTGTTCTGCAAACGCATGGACAAAAATCTTTTTTTGTAGTATCTACTTACATTATTTTATCTTTATTCATTAAAAAAAAATACCTGATTCGATAACATTACAAACTTTTGTTGTTTTATTATAAACGAACGTAAAGTTAGACCTATTGTAAACTTCAAACTCTTTAGAACCTAGTCTAAAGAAAAAAATATCTACCCGTGAATAAGAAAATAAAAAAGTAAACAATAAGCTATTAAATATAATATATAGATTTTTTCAACTTAAGACTGCATGGTCTAAAATCAAATTAAAAAACAAAATAATTCTTTAATAAAAAACGTAGTTAATTATTGATGATACTAGATTCACGACTGCCCCTTGTATATTTTTTATTGTACTAAATTAAGTGTGTGTTTTTACCAAAATAACAGCACTTTATTATAGTATGAATAAAAATGAAATGAAATTGTTTTTCCGATATTCTATCCTATTTCCATTCCCCTTCAGTGTTTTTTTTTTGAAATATCTTAAAAATTGCTTAGGTAATTCTCGTTTCCATCCATAATTACAACTACAAATAAATTGACCCATGTTCACACATACTTTTTAAGTCCGGTCCTGGCCAATCCTTAAGTTCTGTAAAAAGAAATGTTATAAATGACATGTGTCAGCGGCGGCCATTAAAAACTAAGGTGAAATTCACTATATTTCCTATTGGCTAAATTACTGGGATATTATCACTTCAAAACGGTCTAGCAATTTTCGTTATCTTGCAGTAGAAAAGCACGTTGCTGTCACATGCAGTATTAAACAGTTGTATAAAGAGTATGTGAATTCTTATAAGGAATTGAAGGCTTTTTCTCAGTGTATGCAATTGAATCGCTGCGTATCATCTTAATAATGTAAGAACTGAATTTTCTGACCTTTTAGGATACATTGCTTGGCAGTTAACGGAGGATTCTTTGAACACCTGATTAAAAAACATTAAGTTGTCGATTAAATTAGTTGCCTTAATATGTAGTTTTTTTTTTAAGTTTAATTTTCCCTTTGTCTTCAAATGTTAAATTCAATACTTAAACTCAAGCTCATTATTTCGATTTAGGTACATACGTTCATAAATTAAGTTTAATCATTATATTTTCTTGATTACTGTAAAACTTTATCATAATTATAACTGGTAATTATTAGAAAATAACATTTGTTGTGCGCGTTCATCATACAAGGACCTTTATACAAGTCTAATACAATTATTTTAATGTAAAATTTATAGGGGAGCTAATTTTTTTTTAATTAGCAAAATTTACAAATCGTTCATATTAGGGGCCAAATTATATAATAATTACTATATTGCTTTATACACATTTCTGGACGCCACTGTATTATTTATCCCGTCTGTCGTCCCATATTCCACATATTGGCCAAAACTTTAATATTTATATTGAAGTTTTCTTCAGTTATTTGTTCGACCGAATTTTATGCCTTTTTTTGTTGTATTTCAATTTCATGCAAGTTGTATTTTTGTATATTATTTTATTAAAAAATATACGGTCTTAAAAATCAAACAACGCGAGTTCCAAATTAGCCATCACAAGTTACTTGGTTTAAAGTGGAAGTAACTTTGTTATTTTAAATGAAACCCTGTTCTACGTCAAATTATCTTTTTAATGATATATCACAACATAACATTCAGTGCCGTAACAAAAACTGAGTGGGCCCTCCCGCAAACGTTTTCAGGGGCCCCCTCTTTATAACGAATGGAAAATAATAATTTATATTTTCATTACTATTAGGTTCAGGTTTATGAATTTTTGAATTCGTTAATCGTGTAATAATTTAATTAGGCTTAAACCCATAATATGTGTTAAAGTATCTACTATTAACACATTAAACAATTCGAATTTATTTTTTAATCCTAGGTAGGCTGGTAGACATAACATAGGTAGTTATTAAGTCAGTATACGTAATATTCCAGCAAACATGATGCAAAATCAAAATTTTAAAACACCACTTATAATGTTGCTTACCAAGTATGGTAGTAACGTGGGTAGCAGTGATCGAGCCTGATAGAATCCAAAAAACAGTAAAACACATGAACACTCAACAAGTCTGCACAAATATTATGTTACTAGGTACTATACAAGGTAATATAAAAAACGACCAGATCGTCGAGAGTTTTTTTTGTAAAATCGTTTATTATTTCGTCGATTTTTAATTTTGAAATACTATCTATTAAGCCTCAGAAAGGGACTGAAAAAATAACTTATATAACAAAACCGTAATAATATCACTTCTGATTATTTTCTTTTTGTCTCTAGTTCCTTCAGTTTCCTTCTCTTTCTCTGTTTGTGTACTATCCCCCATTACTGGTCAATTTAACATCCAACAAATAGCAGGAAAATTGACCCCCGACTTTGTGAATCCTTGCCTTAATATATCAAACATTTTTCAACAGCTTAATCGCATCAGGCAAATGGCCTGACATAATCCTGCTTTTGTCCGGCAGGAATTCTCCAGGACGATGACCACGTGGCCATTTGGCTTACAAGGATTGATTCCTACGGTCGTTTAATGCACTTTGTTTAGTTTAAGTTTTGTTTGTGGGAGTTATTTTCATTTTATACGATCGTTTTAACAACAGTGCTTGTTTTGGGGGAAGCAAATGGGAAATTTAAGTTTAAAAACAACAAAAATAAGCTGCAATTTTTCTTTTTCATAGACTAATTGCATTGGACTATGATGTTCGTTGGTCGATTTTTTTTATTTAATACTTTTTAAAAGCCCTCTAGACATATAACAAAGCAATAACAAAGTAATAATACCAAAGAACTTTACCGCACTGCTGCCTATTATTAACTAAAACCAACCGAAGTATCATGAAGTCTGCAGACTTCTTAAGCCTCTTAACAATTTAAGGCTCGCTGATTGACTGCTCTTCAGGTTTTAAGTCTTTATTATTAGCTTAAGTCTTTTAAAGCCTGCATTTAAAGTAAAGTAGGTATTAGAATATTTTTATATCAAGAGTTAGGAAGAAGAATATATTATTAGTTTAATGAGGAGTTATAAGTAGATATTAAAATAATTGTTGTAGCAGATTATCGGTTGGTGTACCGCCAAACAGTCTATGGGAAGTCCCATGTAAAAATTCTTAAAAATTAAATACGTGTGCGATACATACCTTAATGAACACACCAGTAATAATAAAATTATGATAATGTCAAGTGTTACTAGACATTTTATTTTTTATTACCTTCATTTTGTTTTACAGTATTTAAGAAAAAATAACACCACGTACAAAAATAAATAATGTATTGTAGTCAGCTTAAAAACATTTTTTTTTGCTTTGACATTGACTGGACTTAACAAATGTTTCAGTTATTCAAAATCATAGACTACATTGGCTACGTTTTAAAGAAGTCAAAGATTCCAGCGTTCACAAGTTGTCTGATTAGCATTATTATCAAACTTCTGCTGAGCAAATATATCGTAATAATACTTTTATATTTCAACAAGATAATTGTCCAGTCCACTCTGCCAAAGCTGTAACCCACTGGTTTCAAACCCATAATGTGGAAGTGCTGCCTTGGGTCGCTTATAGTCCCGATATCAATCCAATTAAAAATATTTGGGGTATAATCGTAAAAAAATGTATAATCGAAATTTTAGGCCACAAAATTCAGAAGATGTATAGGAAGTAATACATGCGTGCTGGGAAGAGCTTGATCCAAATATTGTATCAAATATAATTCAGTCACTTCCGAATAGACTGGCTCAAGTAATAGAAAAACAGGGATATATTATGACGAAATGTTAGATTTTATTTATTCTTGTTAAACGTTTTTTGTTTCTATTGAAATTTTTATAAAACTGTTAGGATATATTATAAAATAAAAAAAAATATTTTTTTTCTATTGAACTAACGCCCAACGCCAATGCTTTACATTTTTAATAACCTTTAACATGCGATATGCCGGTTTTACGCAAATATGACAAAACTTACCTCTCATTCTAATTCGTGTACGCTTTTTTTATTAATACAACTGTACTTAACAAAATGGTGCGTCAGTGTCACATTTGTGGAAAATTAGATACTTTTATTCCAGAATTATCTTTTCATAGGTAAGGTTATAATCTGTATTATTTGCCCATTCAGTGGTTAAGTAATCAGGGAAAGAATAAATAAAAATAATTCTTGCTAACATTTTTATCTGTGAGACAACTTCTAAGGATACCATTATTGGAACAATTAATGTTGTCATGGTAGTTAGGTATGTGGGTTTGTTCGGGTTTGACATGCTATTCATGAATGAATGGCTTACTCTTTTCTATAAGAAGTCTATGGTCGAAACGAAAAATCGTAACGTTTCAAAAAAAAATAGAAATAAATTGTATACGTCCATTACCATTGATGCATTCCTACAATCAAAACATCCGCAAAAACCTTTCACTCTTCAACACCCTTCGAATAGAAATCAACCCTTAAATTTTGCGGCCGCATAATAATTGGACTTGATTGGGGTTACCTCCAAGGTCTCTTAGGATATGCCTGGGGGAGTTTTTGATCAAGTCAAAGTGGTTTTTACCAGTTTATATAAATTACACTTTACTGCGAAGACTAAGCATAATAGACCAGGGTCGATAATTTTTGAAATAAAAAAAAATAATAGTAGGATGAACCCCATTGAAAAAGGAAGAGAATATAACAAAAATTAAAGGAAAAATAAATTTTTAAGGGTAGAAAACGATTTATCTCGATTTTCGGCAAAACTACAAGTCCTATGGAAAAACGTTAAACGGCAAAGTTGTGGGTAATGAAAAGATTTACAACTTTTGTATTTGCACTTTTTTCACATAACCTCAAAATTTATGTGAAAAATTCAAATAACCAAGTTTTTGGTTTTTTATTTTTATCTTTTACAAAAAATTTTTAATACACGAAATTTGGTGAAAACTTTCCTTTTTATGTCCCAAACATACTGTAATTTTTTTTATTTAAAATATTTATTTTTTAACCTTATTTTGACTTAATATCGAAAAAGCAACCTAATTTTCAATCGAAAATTCTCACGTCAAAATATCTGCTTTTTTAAAAAAGTCGGTGGGCTTTTTGTTCGTTGAAATCTCTACTTTCAGATGGTGTTAAAAAAATATACATTACTATGGTAAATGTTCCCAAAAAATACAAAAAAACTCGAATCCGAAATTTTTTTTTTAATCAGTATGTACAATTTTGAGCTATTTATTAAAATTGATACTTTAATTACTCGAAAAACGTAAGATTCCATGTTACATTGATAAGCAAAAAAATTACAAATCCATAAAACATAAAGATCGCAAAAAACATGCGTAAATAGTTGATCTAAATATAATTAAAGGTAGGATTTAAAGGGGAATTGAATTGAATTGAGAACATTTACCATAGTAATGTATATATTTTTTTACACCATCAGAAAGTAGAGATTTCAACGAACAAAAAGCCCACTGACTTTTTGAAAAAAGCAGATATTTTGACGTGAGAATTTTCGATTGAAAATTAGGTTGCTTTTTCGATATTAAGTCAAAATAGGGTTAAAAAATAAATATTTTAAATCAAAAAAATTACAGTGTGTTTGGGAGATAAAAAGGAAAGTTTTTACCAAATTTCGTGTATAAAAAAAATTTTTTGTAAAAGATAAAAATAAAAAACCAAAAACTTGGTTATTTGAATTTTTCACATAAATTTTTAAGTTATGTGAAAAAAGTGCGAATATAAAAGTGGTAAATCTTTTTATTACCTACAACTTTGCTATTTAACGTTTTTCCATAGGACTTGTAGTTTTGCCGGAAATAGAGATAAATCGTTTTCTACCCTTAAAAACTCCCCCCCCCCCCTTCCCAACCTCGGATCGCCCGTAATTTATTTTTCCTTTCATTTTTGTTATATTCTCTTCCTTTTCCAATGGGTTTTATCCTACTATTATTCTTTTTCACTTTTTACCATTTTCAAAGGCCCTGGTCTATAAGGGTAAAAGTAAGTTTGTTTCATATCGAGTAGAAGAACATTTTTTAAAAAGATTTTGGTAAAAGAATTAAAATTAAGAAGATTTCAAACATAACTTTTTAGGGTATGATCTAACTTTCTTTAAAATAGGACGCTTTTAACATTTTAATGAATAAACTAGAAAAAAAATCTTCAAAAATGATCTTTAACTTTTTTCCTGTAACTTTCCCCGTCAAAACATTGCTGTTTAAAATTATTTACTCGTTCGAAACTTCTTTTTCCGATGTCTCCACCGACAAAAAGGATCCCGCATTCAGAATGTAACCCGCGTCACGAGTTGTCGAAGACTTTGGCTCTGCAGAAGAGCGATGCCCGAAGGAAAGCGCTGTTTCACATTCAGAACGCAGAGGAGCCAATAATTGGGCCTGAAGATGCACGGAGAATGCCGATAGAAAGTGAACTACAGAGGCGGGGGACGTTTGAATTAAATTAACTAAGTATATCTAATTAATATGATAATTAGGGAAGTATCGAGAGACTTGCGGAATATTTAAACAAATTAACATACTCTCAAGTTGAATGAATGTTTTACCTTATTTCTGATACGAAAAGTTATTACAGTGTGAATTTTTTAAATTTTTGGGACATTTTAACGTATGGTTTAAGGAACTGTGTTTTTGATAAAAATGGATTCTCAATTTTTTTTTATTAAATAATTTCCAAAGACCTATGTAGCACATTGCAGGAAATATAAACTACAAATGGTAATATTAACTAAATATTATTAAAATCTATTTTTGAAATATTTCTCTGGGCGTTTGTTAAAAGAATAAAAGTCACAACAAAAATTACTTTAATATTGCTGAAGAAATATATACATTTTATAATGAGAAATCTTTAATCGTTCGTATACAACGCCTCTGGCGAGAAAGATTTTTAAGTTCTATCCTTGGGGTTGTTCCGTGGATAGAATGAATGCATCTGAAACCAGCAGAGTGGTTTTTCTGCTGCCTGCATCTATTTTTCCAGAATTAGACCTAATTGAAACGCTCGGCATGAATACGTTGAAAGGACTTAATAATTGCCAGCGATTTTATTACTTTTTCCGTTCTTTTTTTGCGTTTTTCTTTAACGGTGACCTATTTTTTACGGAAAATTAGTTATTATCTGCATTACGTCACAACCAGTAGTCAATTTCCGTGTTCTATTTAAGGGAGTGTTCGATCCGTTCCTACTCTGGATTTCTCAGGTTGTTATCTCAAACCCTACACAACTGATCATTGCGTTTAGAAGCAAATATTTTTAAGGTTTCTCTTTGACCGAATACTCTCAATATTGGAACTTGAAAACTCTAGGCTTCCTGTATTTGAGCATTCTCTAAGAGGTTGACTGTAATAGCATAACTAAATTTCAATTCTAAAGCTACTGTCTTAAATACTATCCATGGGCAATGTAGCTTACTGGAGGGTGAAGTTTGTTCGGGTTTATTTTGGACAAGGAGAGGCTTCTAGATATTCGATATATCTATAATTGGTTTACTAAATATAAGAGTGTTTTGGTACCAACAAAAACAGTGCTGTTCCTTGTCCAAAACCTTTGCTTATGACTTATACGATGTCGATTGGTCCAAACATTTTCCGCTGAAATGAATTGACCAGCATGTTCTCCGGATTTAAATCCTATAGATTATGTGTGGGATATACTAGGAAGGCGCATTAGAGGCCGAGAAGTGGCAACAGCGACATTAAATGAGCTTCGTGTGTCATATCAGTAAGAATAGAGGAATATTACCCAAGATGATATTCGCGGGCTAATTATTAATGCCATGAACCGACGTGTAGTAGTAAGGGCTAGAGAAGGCAATATAAATTATTGAGATGCGAGAATGTTATTTTTTAAATCTTATAGGTATATACGCACCTTTTTCGTAAATTTATTTGTTTATTAAATCTTGATTATTGATTATTAAATTATTGACATCATCAAGATCATTTTGCATTTAGGTGAGAACAAATACACGTATTGGCATGAACCAAAAACCAAAATGCTAAGAATATTTGCCGCTTCATGAAAACTGATATTTTGAAGTAGTTTTGCTTCCTAATTATTCCACAGGGTGTTTTGACACTAGGCAGAAAAAACAACTTTTCGGTTATCCTTGTATAATATGTCAAAAAATCAATTTCTCTTAAATTTTGTATACGCATATTAAAACTAATAAATGTATCTATACCTCTCTAAAAAAATACTTAAATCGGAGTAACAATAAACAATTATAAATGCATAAACTTAATCCAAATTTTATGATGCCCGTTTTTTTTTTGCACGGGAGTGTATATTGTTTATCATCTTCAAACAATATTTGTATAAATGTTTCACAGATATTCTCAGTTTCGGAACTTGATACGAAGAAAACAGGTATTACTCGTAAATGTCACAAAAGATTAAAAACGATTCAACTTACTCAGCATTAACTCGCAATAAAAATGAAGACACATCGTCGTTTTTAAAATAAAATTAAATCATTTGCTTCATGGCTCGTCGGGGAGTAAAAGTTTTAATTCTCTTTAAAAATTTGCATTCATACTAAATTTGGACGACACATTAAAATTAAAAAGTTTTTGCGCCTTTAAATTATTCAAAACAAGGGCAAAATAATAAATGTTTTGTCGTCTATTTCTGGATATGAAAAGCAAAAGTTTATTTGGGGCGAAAAGAGATTTAAACTTTTAATTTACTGACATATTTAATAATGAAAATTCAAATGGTAAAGTTAAGTCGGAAGAGATGATTACCATATTTATACCTATAAAGAATGTCCTTAAAATATACTTTACAATATAAACAAAAAAAATAATCTATTTTATGATCATCACGTCGCAAACTAAAGTTACATAACTTTAGTAAATATGACTTACACTTTTTTATCAGCACGTTCTATGTATAGTTAAGATGATGTTAATGAGTTTAGCAACTTTAGCAGATCCTCAAAACATCACTAAAAGTGTCTGGTATTCCCCTTTTTGGATAAAAATTATTATTTTGGTAAATATGTTAATAAGTTACCCATTTTTTGCCTCTTTGTAGGCCTCGGAGCCCTAGCAGGACCAGGGTCAAATTAGTCATTAAAAATGAAGCAAATGCAAAATTTATAGATATAATAAGAAAAATATGCGCATTGTTTTATTACCAACTATTGTCGTTAATTCCACTGTATTCCAAATATTCTATTCTACATCTAGGAGAGAAAAAATATAGACATATGCCTAAAATACAAAAATAAACACAAATAAATAATTTCTACACCAATGGAGATGTCGATTTTCGCTAGACTTCTCTTAAACATTCGAGTGGTCATTCACGCGCATATAGCATATATATATTGAGTCATGCGAGTCAACCGATTTAGCGACTTTAAAAAAATCGATAGGGAGATTTCGGATTTTACTCAGCCACTTACTATTTCGGTTGGGAATATAAGCAGAGCAGACCTTCAACTGGAATTGTGTTATTTGTCAGATATTTTTACCAGGGAAGAAGCGAAATAGGATTGGACTGTCTTAAGTTACTCCTAGGAGGATGTTACCTCAACTTAGGCATTATAATTGGCTTAATGCTAGGAAGCACGTATCTTTGCGAAATCAGCTTTTAGAACATGAAATGTATATAAAAAAAAAAATTACCTCGTCGGACTTCCATTGTCTTTATTTTGTTACTTAACACACCGTTTCGGTTAGTTAGTATCTCTAAACGTTTTCAAGTCTAAACTAAATTATAATTCTAAGGCTACTGTTTTAAATACTTCCAGATATTGGGAATATCTAAATATATGGGTATTTTGGTTCAGTGCTTTTTCCTGTCCAAAATCTTGGTTTATGACCACGGTATATTATGTTGGTTGGTCCATACATGTTCCGCTATACCTGATTTCAAAGTTTCACCTCTTTGAGTATGTTTCAGATGTTCTTTAACTCGTACGGGAAGAGGTATTTTTGTTTCTCCAATATACGATTGGCCACACTGGCAAGGGATTTGATACATACAATTTTTTGTGTTTTCATTACAGGGGAGGGGTTTTGATTATAGTTTTTGGTTATACTTAAGAAATGCTTGCTCTTTTTTTATTTCTGTATTAGTTTTTACTTCGCGAATTCTAAGTTTTGAGATGGTATTAGTTACAAAGGTTTCAGGGTAACCATTCTATTTTAAATCGTTTTTGATGTTTGAAATTTCAATATTAAGGTCTTCCGGATTATTGCAAACGTTAGATGCTCAGTGATAAAGAGTTTGAATCATTATGCCCAGTTTCATGGAGTTTGAATGATTCGATCCGTGAATAAGGTATTGCCCCGTGTGAGTGGGTTTCTTGTACACTGAAGTTTTAATGTTTTCAGCACTTCATTTGACAAGAACATCGAGAAAAGGTACAGTGGACTGTTTTTCTGTTTCCATGGTAAATTTAATGGATTATACTATTATGAATTATGAAATGTATGTTAAAATAAAATAGAGGTGTCCCCTGTTTGATAGGTGAATTTTATTTACGACGGCCCTTGGGCCACTTGAATTTGAACAGCCCTGGTCAAAGACGTTACAAGTAGGGCTGGGCGATATTGAAATTTCAATATCGAATATCGATATTTAAAAAATTATCGATATAGTCGATATATCGATAATATCGATAAATATCTATTAAATAATATTTTATTTTATCGATATATCGATATTTTATTTTTTAAATATCGTTATTCGATATATCGAGATAAAACATAAAAATATTATATTATAAATACAGTGTCACCGGTAAAAACAGTCCGCATCATATGGGATTTTTTTTTATTGATACCCTATTTCGCTTATTTAAAGTACGCCTCAGCGTGTTTAAATCCCACTTTCAAAAACGCGCGTGTTTTAAAGTTACCATGGCAACATCAACAACCCGTGAAACGTGAAGTCTAAATATGTCAACTTTTGAATTATTGATTTGACAGAATTACCTTTTAACTTCAAATAAAATATTTTTTAAGCAATACACAACCAATTTCAACGGTGACAACAATGAATCTTATGTGACAGATTAGAAATTATTTTTTGTTCTCCTCATTTTCATGACAACGACAGGTATATCACATCACGAATTCGACCATTTCACTTACTTACTAAGTTATTATTTCCATTTTTTGTAATATAAATACCAATAAATGTACCAATAAAAAAAAATAATGTAAAGTATTCGTGGATAACTGGTATTTAAAACACTTGCTCTATTTCAAGCACTCCGGCTGCGCCGTCGTGCTTGCAAAATCGCGCGTGTTTTAAAGACCTTAATATCCACTTATACTTTAATATACTATTTTTTAATTAATAGCTTTAGTCAAAATTTGACTTTGGCATCAAGTTCTGCTTCGATCGAGATGAAAATTAAGCAAAAAAATAGTAGTCTTTAATTTTTTCCAAAAAATAATTCAAAAGGGGTTATTTCCGAAAAATCGGAAAAAGTTATAAGAAAAAGTTTTTCTAAATGCAGTTTCTAGCCCACATGGAAAATTTCAGCTGGATAAGATAATTTTGATTTTTTACCTATATTTTGTAAATTGTACAACTTTTGCAAAATAAGACTCAACGCAACCTACATAAAACTTCTCAGTTTTGACAAGGCTTTACTTGAGATACATTTTCTTTAAAGTAGCGCCATATTAAATGTGTTCGTTCACGACCATGTGACACATATATGTGACGAATAGTTTTTCCTAGAAACTATTATGTGCCATCGATCCTATAGCGTATAAATGCAAATAATTTCACGACGGTTTATTTAGCGGCGACGGACGCGCCTTGACTATAGCAGAGTACATAAATCGACCACTATAGTTTCTGGTTATGTCTGGCACATCTCTATGCCGCGCGGTTTTAGGATTTGATTGTTCTTATAGACATAACCTTAATATTTATGTAAAAACAGGTGTTGATATTCTCTCCTAATTAACAGTGAAAAAAATAAGTCGGTTACTGGCAATGTCAAATTTTTAAATAGCGGTCGAGAACGTGTTAAATGTGTTATAAGGACGATATTGAAATTCCAATCAAATATGGATAAATCGATATTTTATTTTTTAAATATCGTTTATCGATATATCGAATTTTTGCCCAGCCCTAGTTACAAGCATCTGCGCCGCGCATCTTTATTACCTCAAAAATATAAAAAACAACACAATATTCTATAATATTTCTCTATAAACTTTTCCATAAATTCTTGAAATGTGCACATGCTAAATAACGTAATGAAAAATTGTTTTACTGTGGAGATATAATAAAGAGACACATGGCTTGACAACGTCGTAATTCCGTTGTGCAGGAAATAATGTGCCAAATGTTTTATGGGGTTACTTTTCTTTGTAGCACCTGTGACTTTTTTATGGTGAAAAATAATAAAGTATAAATTTTATTGGACATGTTTATATCTGCAAAAAGTTTTGCATAATTTTCGCATGATCGTATTTTCTTTATGGAATATGCAAGAGTATTTGTTTTTGACATGTTATTATCGGGGGAAAATAGATTTGATTGTTTTTTTTTTGTAGAAAATATTATTTGAAATTATATTATCTGCGTAGATTATTGAAGAAACGCCAAGCTTCTAACAAGCAATAATACCGGTATGAAAGCATACAATGATAAAAGTTGTTATCTGAACAGCGGCGCACCCAGGATTTTATGTTAGGGGGGGCCCGCCAACCAGTGCTGGAAGCAAATTTTTTAATAAACTTTTAAGTTACGCATTTTTCTAGAACTTTGGAGCTTTTTTAACAGGTACTCTTGCAGGGAAGATCGCAATAGCCTAGTCATGGGAGTCGTTAAACGGTTTGTTAGGGGGGGGGGGGGGGGGCATTGGCGTGTGACTTGTTAACTTGGGGGTGTACTAAAAGCCTGCTGTAGGCGAAATGCGCCGCAGGCGAAATTTTTCAAAGACCACGCCCAAATTTGGTCAATAATTATTATAGTAAATATTTTAAAAATTTATGATTACCTTCTTATTCTATTGAAAATGAAATAAGATAAAAAATAGAAAGGCTAATTTATTTTTCATTAGTGGGTACATTGTTTAAAAGTAAAGTTCATTCATCTGTTTTTATTTGCAGCAAACTTATCAATAACAATAAAGTCCCTAGATTTACACTTTGTGGTATGTATCAAGTTAATTTCGAGAGTTTAGGTCTTCCCTTAATTTTAATTTCAATTTTTTGCTCAATACTTAATGATCTAAAATTGTTTCTCAAACATTCATAGTCGTTTTGGCATTAAAACTGTTTATTTTTATTAAAATAAGTCTTTACTACCCCAAAATAATAACAAAAATATAAAGGAAAACTTGAAATAATAAATTCATACATTCAATCAAACCATATTAAACCTTAAGTCAACTTTTGTCAATGGGTCAACTTCCGGGGGGGGGGGGCAAATGCCCCACCTGGCCCCCCTCAAACGAGGCCCGTGAGGTAAATCTAAGAAAATTGACTTTTTAAAATACTTATCCACTTTCATAATTTTTCATTTCATTGGGGGTTTTGGGGGGGGGGCAAGTCCCCCTTGGCCCCCCCCTGGGTGCGCCACTGTATTTGAATAACTTAAATTGTCAAAATATAAATGTTGCAATTGATGGTGAAAAATTGGAATTAGTAAACAATTTTAAATATTTGGGGATAATCATTGATTCAAAATTAAAATTGTTTAATTATTTTGAAAGTATCATATTATCGAAGATTGCCGGAAAAGTAGGTAATTTTAAAAGAATCAGTTCTAATTTAAGTTCGTTTTCTAAAAAAACTGTATTTAATACTATTATATTACGACATTTTCTTTATTGTTCTTCCATTTTATATTGTGCTAGTGAGGAAATATTTGATAAATTACAAATTTTACAAAATAAGGCAATGCGGATTATTTTAAATTGTGACAAATATACAAAAATTACTTTTATGTTGAAAAATTTAGATTGGTTAAAAATCAGAAATTTAATTTTTTATTTAGCTTTATACATAAAATTAAAAATAATTTATTGCCTGATTGTTTAAAAAAAATTTGTTCTTTTAATTATGACCATCTTAATTATAAAACAAGAACTACTTAAAATTTTTATGTGGATTGTGTCTAAAACATTAGCTTATAAATCTATTTTTTATAAAGGTTTGATAGAATATAATAATTTGGAAAATTCTAATAAATCTCAAAAATCGTTAAAACTGTTTAAAAAAACTTTAAAATTACATTTAATTTAAAACAAAATGATACTTAAGATTTGATACAATTTACAAAATGTTTAACTTTTCTGTCTGTCTTTGTTAAAATAAGGTTGCGTTTTAAATTAAAAATAAATCTATAAAAATGTGTTAAAAAAATGTATTTTTTTATTTTTTTAATTTTTTAAATAATTCCCAACGAACTTTATAAGTCCATTACAGGGAAAATATTACACTAACTTAAAAATAAACAAATATAAACAAAATTTTTTTACAAAATATAGAATTACAATACAGAATACAATACAAATAAAATTAATAAAATAGTCAAATTTAAATCAATTTTAAAACTAATTTCCGAATAAAATTAGAGTGCTTTTATTTTTTTTAAAAGTACAATTTAGTTTTCTTTTTAAAGAGTGTCAATTTTTTTTATATTTTTATACATATTTGGTAGGGTATTATAAATTATAACCCCATTGTATAATAATGATCTTTTACCAATATTGCTTTTAATATTTACTGCTAAAATACTTTCATTTTGCCTTGTGTCATGATTATGTACGGTATTTAATTTTTGGAATGTGATTTTTGATTTTTTTTGATGAGTGGATATTGAATGAATAATTACACATATTTTTAATTTATACAAATTTTCTAAGTTTAAATATCCTAGTGGTTTGTATAAATTTATTGTTGGTTCTAAAAAAGGAAGCTTGTAAATACATTTAATAAGTTTATTTTGTAATTTTTTTAAAGGGTTTATTATTGTAGAGGTAGCAGATCCCCAGACGGATATTAAATATTGAAATTTAGAATAAATTAGAGAATAATAAATATTTTTTAAAAGCTTAATTGGTAAATAATATCTTATTTTATAAAAAACTCCAATCAATGGGGTAATATTTTTTCTGAGATAATCGATATGTGTTTTCCAACTTAAATTTTCATCCATATGCAGTCCTAGAAATTTTATAGAATCAGCATATTTTATGATTTTATTATCAAATAAAATTTATTTTTTGATAGCAAGCTGTTTATTTTTGTTTTAGTAATATATATAAAAGAAGATTTTTTAAAATTTATTAAAAAATATGTAATTGTAACTTTTTGCTAAATAAAATATGATACTACTACTACTAATTCTGAGTTTCTAGATACTTGTTTGACACATGCAGAGTCAACTTTTTCTAAAAACAAAGCGTTTCGACAGTTGACACCCTCATGCGACATTAACAGCTGATACTGGTTTCTTTCTAAAAGTTCCCAGTTCAGTAGTGGACCGCAGCAAGTTCACGCGTCAGGTTTCAGAGACTAAATTTTCTTGGCGTTTATTATTTAAGTTAAACGTTGAGTAAAATAAACCAGTTTAGGTCCATTTCCAATAACATACAATTCATTTATCATCATTTGCTGTTAAAAATTTATTAATATTAGTTCATTCATTTTAATTACGGTACACTAGGCTCCCATACGTTGCGCTCGTTGAGAACTAATCCAGCTATTTGTATTTAAAAACATATGGCATTTTGGCGGTTTTGTACTACTTACGCCGCAAACGTAAAGTATAATATGGCAACGCAGCATTAAACGCGAAGCATGCGCAGAATCTCAGTGTCTCCGTAGCGTAATTGATTAGAGCGTTTTACTATATCGACTGTAGCTTATTCAATTTTTAACAAAACCGTTTTATTTTTCTTCCAAAACATGCGCTGATATCTTTTCAACACTCCTGCATATCCAAACTTATCAAAATATATTCGCAAATTTGAGAAAAGTCGCTTTTTTGGGTGCGGAAACAAGCAAAATTTACAAATTCTAATACCATCTCTTTTGACTAGCGTGCTTTGGTTTTCATGAAATTTAATTCTAAAAATCCGGCGGTCAGAAATGGCGTTCGACTGGTAATCGAATTCCGGCCGAGGTAAAACAATTTTTTTAATTTTAAAAACTTTGTCTACACGCCGATTAACATGTTTCATTTATTTTTTTTATTATGTCTATTTTTTTATTTTTATTTAAGTTTTCATATACTTTTTTGGTCTTAATTGCCGAATTTGCGCACCTACTTCGATTGTAGAGAGCTTGTGGGTTAGTGGGCAAGCTGTATGGATTATGAAAGCCTGTTGGTTTGTTTTTTTGATTGGAAGAATATCCAGACGGTTGTGGTCTAATATTCTCACTCTCACTAAGAACTAATCCAGCTATTTGTATTTAAAAACATAATATGGCATTTTGACGGCTTTGTACTACTTACGCCGCGAACCTAAAGTATAATATGGCAACGCAGCATTAAACGCGAAGCATGCGCAAGCGTATCGCTTGCCGCTTGATTGGCTTGACCAAATGGTGATGAAATAGCCAAAAGGTGGTTGACAGTGAAGCTACGCCACGAGAACCGTGTCAAGTCGATAGTGCTAGTACGTGAAAGCGCGGGGAACCTAGTAGTATATAGTAACAGCAAATGGTACGACCCTGAACCTAAATGATACGTACCTTTCCAACACCAGTAACTTCTCTAACCCCTATTCTCCTGAGTAATGCAGGCGGAACCGGTGGTGGACTTTTCTGCAGGGCCCCACAAAATCCCCCTGGATCGGCTTCATCTGAGTTGTACCTTTTCCGTCGGTGGGGAGAGGAGGACAGGTTCAGTTTTTGGGCGGCTCTGAAAAGAAAAAGAAATGTTAACTAAGTTATACACAGTAAAAATTCTTTATTTAGTTATATAAAATATTTGAACTAATTTAACAATATCATCTGTAAAAAAATTTTATCAGTCACTATTTTGTTTTTTAAATAAATAATTTTTCAATGATTTTGCAAATATCTCCGAAACGGCAACTCTGGGCGACCTAAACTTAGTATATCTTTTTTATGTAATAAATATCGAAAAATTGTGACCTAGTAAATATGCGAAAAAACCGCAGACAGCGCCCTCTACTTTGCACATTAAAATTTCATAAAAAAATCAATTTCTCATCCTAAAAAAAAACCACCAGCCAAATTTTGTGAAAAAATGTTGGTTTTTCTCAAAGTTATTAGAGAAAAACAAAAATGAACTTTTAACTTTAACACCCTGTATCTCAGTTAATATCAACTTTCGGATATAGGTAAGTATGATTAAATCCTAATGTTTTTACGTAGGGAGTCTGTGGTTTTTCTATGTACCATTAATTAGCGGACACCCTGTATATAGTATATTATAGTTTATCAATGGTACTACACATATTTTTAATAATAATATATAATCATTGAGGTTAAAATTATTTCTGCAAAAAAATATTTGGCAACATCGCTTTCGTCTCCAAAATCACGTGATTGTGCCACAAAACTCGGTTCGGGAGCAAGGAAGTGTGAAATTGGAAAAACTCTGGCGAAGACTTTTTCCTTTTCCGGCTTATTTTATTTTTGCCACCTTTCTTGTCGACTTTTTTGCATGACAATGACTAAATTTGAATTTGGGTTAATTTTATGAATGACAAGAGAGTTGCCCTGGCCTTGGAAAAAATTAACGAACGAAAATACGGGATTTCTTTAAATATTCAGGAAGCAATTTTATACGAAAAATAAATAATAAAAGATAAATATACAGAGCGGTTTTAACATGTATCAAAGAGTTTTTTTTATTATGTTCATTTTTTTCAAGTTTTCATATACTTTTTTGGTCCTAATTGCCGAATTTGGGTACAGTGGCGGACTGGCTAGGTCGGCAGGTCGGCAAATGCCGACCGGGCCCTAACACGGGCCCCTGCTGAATAAGTATACAACAGACAATAATGAAGAAAGAAATAGATTTATATTTCTATTAGAAGCCCTAAATTCCATTGGATATGATGGAATCGCTGATGGCGATTCCGCAGCCGAAGCCAGAATATTACTAGAAAAATTTACACAATTTGAGTCAATTTTAACTGCCTTTATGTTTCTAGTACATATATTTAGTAAAGCCACGCCAGTTTCTAAATATCTTCAAACAAAGGATTAGACTATATAGCAGCATGGAATCATATAGCATCACTAAAAGAATCGTTTCAATATATATCAGACAATTTTGATAAAATTTATAAACAAGCAAAACAATTCACTGAAATTGTACAAAAAAAAGTTGATCATTTCCAAACATAAACGTTGAAACGTCACTCCTAGAAAAAATTAAGCGTAAGAAAAAGAAAATGCCCGGTGAGCAGACGATGAACTTTCTACGCTTGATCCCATAAAGAAATTCCGAATCACTGTTTTTCGTCCAACCTTTGACAGATTAGCATCTGTAATGAAAAGTAGATTTTTTAAGGATCAAAACATATTTTGAAGTCTAGCATTTTTTGATCCCAACCGATTCGATGAAAAAATAAAGAATGGAATTTTAAGTTTCGGAGGCGAAAATAAGCAGTTATTTAATACCTTTTGTACAAAAGCAGGAAATGATCCCTCCAGCCCTCCTACATAAAATAAGAGTCGCTAAGTTTTGTATCTTGTTTTAATTCGCTTGCTAAGTCTTTGGATGGTGAATTTTTAACTGTTGACGGAGAATATCTAGACTTATGCGAGTCAGAACAATCAGAAGACGAACATGTAGAGAGCATTGATTTTCCAGAAAAGCATTTATCCAACCCTAAACAGAATTTACAATGTAAAAAATGCCTTGCTTGTGTACCGAGTCTGTTGTTCATATACAATTTACATACAAGTGCTTATACAAAATTATATAGGATGCATAAATATATTCTGACATTAGCGTGTACCTAAGTGCAATGAGAGCGCATTTTTTCAAAACTGAAAATTATTAAAAACAGATTACGAGCATCTTTGTCTGAAAAACTATTAGAACCCCTAATATTAATAAGTACTAAGCGTGATATGATTCCAACGACAGAAGAAATCCTGGAAGAATTTGCAATGAGTTCAAAGGAACTGCAAAAATATTTGATTGTTTAACGTTTTTCTCAATAGATTTTACTTTTTAACCGACGTCAAAAAAAAGGAAGAGGTTCTCAATTCGGTATTCGGTTGTATGTTGAAGTCGGAACTCGTTATTTTGTTACAAGCCAAGCCTTGTTATCTTTTGATTATAGAAATAATTCTGATTTTAAAACTTATTTATTATTTTATTATTACCATTACCCTGTTAATATGAATAAAAGATAAATGTTGATTTCTTTTATTATTTGGCAATTTCTATTATAGGCTAAGCAACACTTCCATCTACCTTTAATCCGAGCTGTAACCAATATTAAGTTTTTACAATTTGTTATGATGCATAATGCGTTATTTTTTTGCATTAGAAAATATATAGACCATATTGCCGGGTCCCCAAGGTGTGTGTAGCCGACCTAGTTCTACTGTGCCAGTCCGCCACTGGGTACCTACTTTGATTTTAGACAGTTTGTGGGTTAGTGGGCAATCTATATCGATTATGACAGCCTTTTCGTTATTTTTTTCGATCAGAAGAATATCCAGACGGTTGTGGTCTACTATTCTATCAGTTATTACTGGTCGGTTCCAGCCCAGTACAAGATATTATATTAAGGAGATTCAAGAACTGGTTCCATTGAATATTGATACTCTCGATGGAGGTTTTCATTCAGGCCTTTATAAGACAGATACGCTCGTATAAATAATATTGCTCCCAACGCATGCGTAAAGAACTGCAAATTACCAAAAATATTTCATAGTCTCGTTAAATTTTAAATAAAAATCGAGAATGTGTTAAAAACGTTCATTTTAAAAATAATTCAACTTAAAAAGGAAACAATATAATTTTAAAAAGAAAACAGATCGGATACAATTTAGAATATAACAAAAACGCTCGAAACTCTGATTGTCCTAAAACAAACGGAAACGATATTTGGAGCTATTCAAAGCCGGCAAATTGAATTGGCGAAACGAGTCTGCGAGAAATTTTCACAAAACCACAAAAATAACACATTATCCTTCTGCAAACGTAATATTTTGACAGGACGAAGGACAAACAAGAGTAAAGGAATTATGTATGGACGTCACGCGTTTTATAGGGTGCTAAAAATGAGGGGAGAAGAGAGCAATGAAAACAGGGGTAAATGGAATATATAAACGTAAAGGTTTTTTTTTCAGTGGTTATTTCATGTTTATTTTATACGTTTTATTTCAGAATCATGATATGGAATGGAAGGTAAATTGCGAAAGAGAGATTGCTTGTTTTATTTGTTGCTTTTTACATATTTAATATACCCCAAGAAAAAACGGGTAAAAAGTGTCTTCATTATTTAATAACAGGTAAACAAGTAAAAGCACTTAATAGGTAGGAAATATATCTAGATTAAATGAAGGCAAAGTTGCGCAATTTGAATCAGACTATTAGACTATGTTCTTTGCTTCAATTAGCCGTAGATTCAACGTGCTCCAAAAACAGGGTGCCATAAGTGATAGGTGACTAAGGCATGATACAGCGTGTTTTTAGATAAATTTGACTTTATCTCTTACGGTTTTCGAGATCCCAATGGTAAGCGTGAAATTTGTAACACCATCCATAGTTATAGTTACGTTTACTTGAACATAAAAAGAGACTTACTGAACACACAAGTGTATTTTCCCGACATTATTTTTTTCCATTTTAGTTCACTTTGCAGCAAATTTAAAAAGCTGTCTGCAGCGGTTTGAAATTTTAGCCAAAGGCTGTCAAGACGTCTGAAAGATTGAAAGACGGATGAGTTGAAAATTTCGGTTCAATATTAACTGAAATATTCAGTGACGAAAAAGCCTTTTCGCATACTTATTTACTGCGAAAGAGGGAATATTGATGGGTAGAGATACACAACGGCTTACAAGTATTAAGGAGATTGTGCTTGTGATAAAACAAAGGAAAAAGTTTGTGTGGTGTTCTGCTGTGCTGGGCTAGAAATTTTGAAGTCCTTAATATTTTGCCGTGGCTTCTCTTTATTGGTATTTTATTTTACTAGTGGATATTTACAAGGCTTTACATTACTATTAAAGTTTGATAATGTAAATTTTATACACTTTTTACTGTGCTGGAAACTGCAAGTCATTGAGATCAAATACCGTGCGAGCTAAAATTATTTGCATCAAAGAAGGCTTGGATTAAAAAACGTAGGGCTTGGTTTAGATCACAATAATATGGGGACGATATATCTAACCAAATCTAGGTTAAAATTTTGTCAAATTCATATTATAACATGATATGCCAAACTAATATGAGTAATAAAATAAGTAGACAAATACAAATTTATTTTTGTTGTTTACGAAATTAACAAAGTAAGAATATACAAAAAGAAAAATAATTACATAAATTGCTGAAATTGACCACCGCCATGCTCCAAGCATAAATTCACACGTCTCTTCATATTTTCCAAAGTGTTGGCCAGCATCTCTGGAGAAATGTTACCACATTCTTGGATAATCCTTTCTTGTAATTGTTCTAAATTTGCAACTGTTTCCCTAAACACAGCCACGGTTCTTTTTAGGCAATGATAGAAATCCCCGGCAATAAAAGCAACGTTAGGAAAACTTTCGTGAAAATCGTCCATGCACAAAACCGGATTGTATTGCCACTCACCATTTACTCTAACCCCGTTTCGAAAATACGCTTCAACCATGAATGTTTTGTGCTGTTCCGTAAAGCCCATTGTGTAAATTGTTCAAGAAATTGGAAAAATTAGCGATGAATCAAATTACTTGTAACGACTGTCAAAGATAACGAAATAACTGATCGATTGTTAATTCAGGTAGTTACTGACACCTAACAGGTATTAAGCTCTACGGCTAAGTATTACGTCCTCCGATGCAATGCCCTCTTTGATGCAAATAATTTTTGCTCGCGCGGTAATACTGGTGCAAAAAAAATATGAGGCAAGGATGAATTTACTTCTTTGAAATGCAGTTTTTTTTTTAGAAAGAAAGTATTATACAGAGTGGCTCATAAAAATGATAATTTATGTCAACTTTAATTTCATTTTAATGAAACATAATAATATTGTATATTTTTACTATTTTATAAGATGTTGAAAATGTCCTCTAGCAAATCGATCAATCGATCTAAAAAGTCCTGTAAATTTTGTACTACTTGTGGAGTAATTTCTCGTGTTACTCATCGAATGGACTCCATAACCATATTTATCGAGTTGGGTTTAGATTAATAAACTAAATGTTTGACGTAGTCCCACAAAAAAAAGTCCAGAGTGTTAAGATCGGACGATCTGCTGGCCACTCTATTGGCCTCCGTCTACCTATCCACCGCCCCGGAAAAATTGTATTTAAGTATATATATATACTACCTTACATCTTACATGGACAGCATAATAAATAAAAAAACTATAAGGTTAATTTACCATACGGTATTCTATATAAAAGGCTGATTCGTTTCCTTATGCATATCTGCAAATAGAATACCTACCGATTATAACTCAACAAATTACCCTGTTCTTGACTCGCTGGATTTTTCGTTTCTCAGAAAACACCGTAGAATGAATTTTAAAAAGACATTTTATTGAGGTGCAGCTACAAAGTTAATGGTGATTGAAAAATAAAGTTAAAATAAATTAAAAGTGGCTCGTATAGTTCGAAACGACGATGCAACATGAAATCTATTCCTGGGAGAATTTTAGCAACTCCCTTAAACCAGATTTAAAGCAAATGGAAAATTACATAATTTTTTTTTTAGTCAACGGCACGCGGAAATACATCACTTTCCGCACACACTGTACATTATTACCCAGTTGGCATAAAAAATTTTGGAAATTTTTATATACAGGGGGTCCCTAACGGTATGGTCAATAATTTGGGATTGAGTATACCTAGATTTCTTAAACATAAAATAAGAACATCATACAAAATTGTGTTCTATGCCCACTTATTACGAAGCTTCAGCTCCAAAAAAAAAGGTGCTCTAAAGATGGTTTTTTCTAAATATTTTTGAAGCCTTTGAGGATACAAATTTAAAATTTACATATTTTGGTAAACTTTTTACGCAGAATCGAACTCTGGTATTAAAAATGTTGATATTTAAGAAGTGTGGCCAGAAATAGATGAGGTAAAAATTGGCATAACTTTTTTGAAAGCTAACACTTCTACTCTTTTATGTCAAATTAGAAAAACCTGACATATTTTACGAAAAAAAGGTACTATTGGTAAAACATGAGAATGGCTAGTTTATATTATTTACTAGTATTAACAAATCATAACATTTTATTCAGTTTAATTTATTTATTCAAAAAAACAAAGAATAATAATATTAAATAAAATACCAATAACCGATGACTACATATACTATCGTATTTTTCGGATGCAAAGTGATTTTTAACCCTTAAGTACTGACGTACCAGATCTAGGACATAGTTACTGACATATCGTCTGTGAGACTACGCCATAAATTATGGATATTTCTTAGCAAAATCTATAATAGATTTTGAAAATTTGTTATATTTATATTTATTATTGTAGATGTTGAGATGGTAAAAATCTTTTGAACAAAATAAAATAAAAAAGCATTGCTTCGGAAATAACGTTTTTATTAGGCCAAATGCTAAAAAAAAAGATATTATTAAATTGAGCAAAACTCCAACAAAATTAATATTAATATCGAAGTGAATCATCTTTTAAATTGCTATAAAGGGCCTAACAAAACAAATAAACTAAAAAAATTACAATAAAATACTAAAGAAGCAAAATACAAGTACACGCAAAGATAGTTACATACGTACTGACGCTTAGTCGTAGTCTACTAGACGACGCTGGTTTTTTAAATTCGGATAATATCGGTTACACTCGGCCCAGGTCGTTCTTGCTTAGACATCTTGCTTAACTGACCTCTACTTGAGAGTACACTGATAGAGAAAAATTATACTTAAAAAATAACGAAAATATTCTGATTTTAAAATTTCCCGTAGTCTGCCGGATGACACGTCAGTATTTAAGGATTAAATAAGTGTATCTAGAAAATGGCAAAACGGTCTTACCAATAGTACTTTTTTTCCGTAAAATATGTTTGGTTTTTCTGCAAAAAGTATAAATGTGAGCGTAAAAAAAAGTTTTGTCTATTTTTACCCCGCTATCCCCTTCTTCCCAATCCCAAATTATTGACCATACCTTTCAGGGCACCCTGTATATTAAAGTCTTTATCCGTTTTAAAATAAATCGCGAAAACTCGTCGTCCCACTAGGTGCATTACAGACAACAAACACATGCATAAGGTATTCCCATAAAATGGGACAAATGGCGTCATAAAGTTCCGACATACGCTAATTGCAAATGGCCACCTGAACATTCGAACGTATTTCGAACTAGCAGTTCAGTGTCAGGGATTGGAAAGAGATTATTTGGAAAAAATATTACGAAATAAAAAATAAACTTTATATAATTTTATTGTCATATATAATATCACAAGAGATAAAATTTTGTCGGCAAAATTTTCGAAAGGTATGAAAGTTTGTTGCTTGGCAATTTCGCGAATGACATTTTGATTTTGTCGAAAATGTCATGAGCGAAATTGCTTAAAAGCAACAAACTTAAATAAATCCTTGAGAACAATTTTGCTTACACAATTTTTTCTCGAGTGGTATTCGACATGACTATTTAACTAGAAAAAAGACAAAATTTTGCCGCGGCAAAAATCACATGTGAATTTTGTCCAGGTAGGTGCAGGTAGTAATTTTGCCAGTAGAAGACCGGCCGTTGCTATGACATTTTGCCAGTGTAAAACAGTCTAGTTAAATAGTCATATATAATATCACAAGAGATAAAATTTTGTCGGCAAAATTTTCGAAAGGTATGAAAGTTTGTTGCTTGGCAATTTCGCGAATGACATTTTTGACAAAATCACGAGCCGTCAGGCGAGTGATTTTGTCGAAAATGTCATTAGCGAAATTGCTTAAAAGCAACAAACTTAAATAAATCCTTGAGAACAATTTTGCTTACACAATTTTTTCTCGAGTGGTATTCGACATGACTATTTAACTAGAAAAAAGACAAAGAACAATAAAATTAGAAAACTTTTATTTAAGAATAAAACAAAAAAATTACTTATTTATTGATGTAAAAGTTACAGTTGTGATAATTAAACGTTTGTGCATTATTTGATTGATTTTGATTTGATGATATTACTTGATCTGGTGCTTTTTCTCTTAAGTTTGCAATTAATTTTAAATGATGTTCAGAGTCTAACTGCAAATAAGGCTTCAAAGAATTGGCGTGGGAATGTCCTGTTAATTTGATAATTTCTTGCTCACCAACGCCATTTTTTGCAAGGGCAGAAATAGTGGAAGAGCGATGTGAATGGTTTGTTACCTTAAATTTTTTGGTATTTACGCCGATTTTTTCTGCTGAGATTTTGGTCCATTTCAACATGCTGTTTATTCCAATAGGCATGTTTTTGTACCAAATTCCTTTTTTCCAATTTGGATGAACTGTCAAAAAGAGCCTGTCACTTGTAATTTCTGGATTGGTATTTCTTTTTTCAAATAATTTTAAAAATAGACGAATAGGACAAAGATCTTTGTTAGTGTTGTTTTTTACCAACCATTTGCTACTGGCCAAGGCTTTTGCACCTCCTTGTGTAGTCTTTGAAAATATGGGATTGTATTCGATACGTCCCGTAAATTCTTCATTTAGGTCTAATTCTTGGTGGAAATAATGTACTTTGCAGTTCACTGCTTCGTTGCCTCGCCACGCAAGTTCAAAAGAAAATAAGTGAAATATTTTTTTCTGTAGGCCGTCTGGGGTGTCTTCGTCATGAATTTTTATCATTTCCAATAATTCTTGTGTTGTAAGGGCTTTCGAACTTGTTTTTCTTTTTTCTTGGTTACCTTGAAGTTGTTTTCGTTTTAAGTCCTTTGCCAAACGGGCTGATTTAAAAAGAATGTCGGTAAATGGGTCTATTTTTATATTAAATTCTTGATAATACTTTTCTTGTAGCATCTGCGCCGTGGTATTCCATATGCTTTTGATACTTGACTCTTTGTAGTCTTCTCCATTTAGTTTTTTCATGTTATAAGCATAATCTTCCATAATTTTTGCTAATTCTTCGGCTGGAGTATGCTTTTCAAGCTTATAATCTCTTATCAATAAGAACTGCGAAAACTGTCGCCAAATGGAAGTTTTGGAGATACGCGTATTTGGAGGTATATTCTCCGACACTGCCTTTTTAATTTCTGTAATGGATTGTATTCCAAATCTGTGTTTTTCTTCAGAAACACTCATTTTTGAACTAAAATAATTTGACGTTTGTTAACAAGAAATAATACAATGACATTTTAAATAATTAACAGAACCATGGTAACAAAACTTCTTTCAATCAAAAATTAAAATTTTGCCGCGGCAAAAATCACATGTGAATTTTGTCCAGGTAGGTGCAGGTAGTAATTTTGCCAGTAGAAGACCGGCCGTTGCTATGACATTTTGCCAGTGTAAAACACTCTAGTTAAATAGTCATTAAAACATCTTATTAAAACATTAAGGCCTTCGGTAAGATATTGGTAACCCCCTTAAATCTATTGAATATACCACCAAAACCCACATAAACCACTTTCGTTCAATTTCCGAAATATGCCATAACATTGATTAATAGCTCAATCTCAAATGTTCTTATGAATGAAAAGCGAAAATTGTTTTGAATAATCACGCTGTTGCCATACTATACATAAATAGGGATACTGAGGGGTGTGTAAAAACGAGGTCGCAAAAATAGAATCTCTAATTGCCTAGCGTTCCTACGTCATACACATAAAAATTGAATTTTACTTGAAAAACCGACCTAATCGTGTGTTTATTTGGTTGATAACGACCATAGTAATAACGTGTTCATTTTACACATGCTGGGATCTGTGGATGAATTTTTTAACAAACAATTTTATCATCATTTTATACCCCATCCCTCCCCCCTGAATCTCAAAATAGAGGGATCACTCCTTAGTCAGGAATTATCATAAAATGATTTATTTTTTTATCTAGTTCTAACTATTTTAACTCGTTGGCTTAAAATTACATCAGCCCGAGTGAAAAGTAGCTCTGAAAGTTAGGGAAAAGGAGTAATCCATCAATTGGGGTGACACTATCAGCACCTGGATCAGGTCACGTGGATACATGTGGAGTTATATTCTTTCCAGGGGTTGTTAGCTAAGGTGTTTTGTCTTTAGGCTAGTTAGAAAAGGAGAGTTTTTTGTCTGTCATTGAGAAACGCTACTGTTTGGTTTGTTTATTACATTATCTGACTATGTACTTTTCCTTTTTGGTAATTAATATAAGTAATTAAGAATCGAAAATTATTTGAAAAAAATTAATTTTATTTCTAATAAACAGTTTGGGTTTCAAAAAAATTAATCAACACAAAACGCTATTTGCTATCTAACAGAACAAATAATAATATATGATGCACTAGATAAAAATCCTTCTATTAGTATTTTTCTAGATTTAGCAAAAGCCTTTGATACAGTTAGCCATAATTAACTGTTAAAAAAGTTTGAAAATATTGGATTCAGAGGAAAGCAATTAGAATTAATCAAAAATTATCTGAAAAATAGACCAACTTCTGTTCAAATAGATAAAGAAAAAAGCTATCCAAAAGTATTTAAGTATGGTGTTCCTCAAGAAACAATTTTAGGACCATTATTTTTGAATATTTATATTAACGACTTATTTAGTATAAATTGCGATGAACAAATTCATAGTTTTGCAGATGATACTACAATTTTTTATACCAATACAAATTGGGAAAACTAAAATAATAAAATTAAAAAAGATTTTAAAATTATAAAAAATTGGTTTGATAACAATTTGTTAACAATTAATTTTAATAAAACAAATTATTTTTCCTTTTACTCTAAACCTAAATAACCTACCACAAAATATGAATAGTATTCAAATAAATGAAGACATTCAAATTTTTAAAGTTAATAAAATAAAATATTTAGGAATTATTTTTGACAGTAAATTAAATTGGAATTTTCACATAGAATACTTAATTAAAAAATTAAAAAGTTTACTACCGATTTTTAAGAAAATTTTTTAAATGTAAGGCATATGGAAATATATTACGCGTTAGTTAAAACTCATTTAAATTACGGAATTTTAGGTTGGGGAGGAATAAATAGAACTTTAGTTAAAAAATTAGAAATATTACAAAAAAGGTTTCTAAAAATTATATTCAATAAAGATTATCTTTATCCTTCAAAATAATTATATTCAGAAACAAAAAAGTTGAACATAAGACAACTTTACATTTGTAACATCTTAATATATTATATTTAAAAATAAAAACCTTATGCAATTTAAAAACCATAATCATAATACACGTCATAAAGATGAAATAACCATAAAACCTAAAATAAATAAGTCCATAGGACAAAAAAATTTCAAATATTTATGTTTTTATTTAAACGATTATTTACCAACAAAAATTACAAAATTGATTTCATTAAAAAAAATTAAGTCGAAATAAAAACATGGATATTAAAAACAGACAATTTGAAAATATTTTTAGAAATGCTTTAATTAATTAATATTGTATAAATAATTTATATAAGTAATATTTTTTACTTAAAAATTATAAATTAATAATTTTATTATAGGTAATATATTTCTTTAAAAAAGCTGCGTTTATACTATAAATTAACATTTTTATTTTAAAACTTGATTTTTAATGCATATTTATGATTTTACATACTAAAACAAAAAATAAGATTTGCCCCTAACAAGCTCAGCTTCAGGGGATTGAAGAATAAGTTTATCGAAGACAACATCAACATATTTATTATATTATTAATTTGAAATAAACTTATTATTATTATTATTATTATTATTATTATTATTATTATTATTAATTGAACGTATCTTAAATTTAAACTACAAATTTCCTGTGTTTTTTATACCTATATAATTTTTTAGGGAAAGCTGCCGTGGAGAAACTCGAACAACATTTTTAATATTTTAAAGCAACTGACCTGTTATTCTGTCTTAAATAAATATATTTTGCCCCAAAAAGGCTCAAATTTTTTTAAAGATTTCGACAAAAAACCTTCCTCTGTCAACTTATCCTGAATTATACCTTTCCTGCTGCGGCATAAATGGCAGAAAAGCCCACTTTTTGCGACGTCCTGCAAACGGAAAACAGGACCAGATTACAGAAGGTGCCACTGGCATTAGTCAAGATGTCAGTTGGGATTACGTTTTTTAGAAAGCTTTTTCAAGTGGGACAGGTTTAACGGAAAAGGTTTGCAGGAAATATAAAATTTTAAAATTGGCATTTTGGTACAAAAAGGCGAATGGTTTATGTAAAAATATATTACCATAAAAACCCACCTAGAAATTCGTCGATTCAAAAAGGTAGGAAAACTCCTCATCAATTTGACCTGTACCTTTCGCAAGTACTTTTTTAAGCGATTTAAAAACATAAAGGGGAAAGAATTTTTTAAAAGTTTGCTTGTCAGATCAAGCAATGGAAGATTCAAGATTCTTATTTCGTACAACCCGTCATTAGCATTGGACTCTATAATCTATGGACGCATTTTATCATCTCCGTAAACCATATTGCAAAATAAATAATCATATGCAATGTTATACGACAAGAACAGTATCACACTAGAAGCTATTTAAATTTTGGAGAACTACAGTACAGATTTTTAGTGGTAAGTATATTGCACAGGAAGAAAAACTAACAACCACTTGTTATGTTTCACAAATTTAATCAGTTTCCTGACACGTATTTCAGCCCTTGCGGGACATTGTCAAAGGAGTATAAGTAGATAGTAAACTATACGTGACATTACAAAAGTATTTATATCATATTATGGTAATTATAAACGTATCATAAAATTAAAATTAGAATTAGAAGATTGTATGATCAACTGTGGGTTTTTCTAACTTTTAAAGGTACAGATACATATGTAGTCCTAAATTAGTGTGCGATTAAGAATTAGGGAAGCGCCTGAAGGTATTTCGGTTTGATTATTAACAACATTCCATCGGCGTAGCTAGCCTTAGTCTTCAGGGGGAGCCTGGGCCCCAGTGTACGGTGGATTAAAAAATATATTCGATATTTCAGGGGGGCCAGGCCCCCCCTGCCCCCCCCCCCCTAGCTACGCCGATGATACATTACATTTGTTTCTTTATGCCTTTTTTGATAGCTACCTGTTGTTTCTAGTAAATTTAGTTTTTCTGCTTTTATTGTGTATGTATTTGGGTTTTATGTTGTTAAAGATTGATTGATTCTGTAATATGCAGTGATCAGCTAAACCTGTTTTATTTTTATTTTTTTTTAAATAGATGTTTTGTAAACTTTAGGCCTGGCGTCAAAATTTCTACCTGTTTGTCCAATGTAAGTATATGATCTATTAACCGTAGCAAGCAAATATTATTATGGGAAAGAAAGAAAAACTCAAAGTCTTCCTCCACAAAGTTTAATAGAATAAAAATATTCAACACAAGTCTCTACATGTTTCGAACGTAGAAACGTTCATCATCAGGAGACAGAAATTATATTTGGTGCTGATGGTTTTAGCAAAAGAGAAAATGGTGTCAAACCTTAATGGAGCTTTTATTTAATTAAAACTTGATGTTTAAAGTAGACATGATATAAAGAAAATTGAAGAAAGTTTAAATATACTGAGTATGTGAGAAGTCAGTAAATGGGGTCTAGACCAACCAAATAAACTGGGAAAGAAAAAACCTTTTCTAAAAGGGTGTCGAAAGTTGTTTTTTTTTTTTTAATTTGTTATTTTATAAGACAGGACATTTAAGTGGGTATGTGTCTATAAGACATTGTGGGGAAAAAAAAAATTTGAAGAAAGTAAGGTAGGTAATGAATAGAAAAACCATAATGTGTCGGTTAGTGGGGTACTGAGTTTTCAGGCTCAGTAACCCCACTGAAAGAATAAAGAGTATGTGAATTCTCATAAGGAATAGAAGGCATTTTAATCAGTGTAAGATATTAATTACTTTACCTTTTTTTGTACGATAAACATAATAATATTGTGTAGAGTCCTTCGCGTCTTTATAAAATTAATTTTTATTCTCCTATTAGCACATTCTAATATAAATTAAAGCATGTTTTTTAATAAAACAAACAAGATCTTAAGTGAAGTTAATCTAAAAGATAATTTTAAAAGCACTTAAAGAGAATGCCTAAATAAATTCATAAATTTCAAGGGATATTAAATTTAAAATTAACATCGTGCTACCTGCTCTAGTGAAATATTTTGTCTCAAAGAGACTACAACTACAAAGGCTTCGAGTTACTCGGCTTAGTAGAGGAATTTTTATATTATTATGTCGGAGAAAACGTCTTCTTTATAATCTTTATACGCCTAAAACATTTGCTTATTCCGCTGTTTAGCTTATGTCGCTCGAATAAAAAGAAAAATCATAAAAAAAGTATAAAAATGAAGTAAAATATTAAGTACCAACCGCGGAGCTGGATGGCGCCACTCAAACTTTGGAGTAAACATATATTTTGAAATATGTCTATAGATATGTAGACCAGTGCTGAAGCCTTTGAAAATGGTAAAAAGTGAAACAAAATAATAGTAGGATGAAACCCATTGGAAAAGGAAGAGAATAGAAGAGAGATGAATGAGAGGAAAAATAAATTACGGGCGATCCGAGGTCGGGAAGGGGGGGAGGGGGGTTTTAAGGGTAGAAAACGATTTATCTCGATTTCCGGTAAAACTGAAAGTCCTATGGAAAAACGTTAAATTGCAAAGTTGCAGGTAATAAAAAGATCTACAACTTTTGTTTTTACACTTTTTTCATATAACCTCAAAATGTATGTGAAAAATGCAAATAACCAAGTTTTTTGTTTTTTATTTTTATCTTTTACAAAAAATTTTTTTTATCCACGAAATTTGGTGAAAACTTACCTTTTTATGTCCTAAACACACTGTAATTTTTTTGATTTAAAATATTTATTTTTTAACCTTATTTTGACTTCATATCGAAAAAACACCCTAATTTTCAATCGAAAATTCTCACGTCAAAATATCTGCTTTTTTAAAAAACTCGGTAGGCTTTTTGTTCGTTGAAATCTCTACTTTCTGATGGTGTTAAAAAAAATATACATTGCTATGGTAAATGTTCTCAAAAAAATGCAAAGAAACGAAAAAAACTCGAATCAGAATTTTTTTTTTAGATCAATATGTACAATTTTGAGCTATTTATTAAAATTTATACTTTAATTACTCGAAAAACGTAAGATTCCATGTTACATTGATAAAAAAAAGTATAAATTTTAATAAATAGCTCAAAATTGTACATATTGATCTAAAAAAAAAATTTCTGATTCGAGTTTTCTTCATTTCTTTGCATTTTTTTGAGAACATTTACCATAGTAATGTATATTTTTTTAACACCATCAGAAAGTAGAGATTTCAACGAACAAAAAGCCCACCGACTTTTTTCAAAAAGCAGATATTTTGACGTGAGAATTTTCGATTGAAAATTAGGGTGTTTTTTCGATATTAAGTCAAAATAAGGTTAAAAAATGAATATTTTAAATCCAAAAAATTACAGTGTGTTTAAGACAAAAAAAGGTAAGTTTTCACCAAATTTCGTGGATAAAAAATTTTTTTGTAAAAGATAAAAATAAAAAACCAAAAACTTGGTTATTTGAATCTTTCACATAAATTTTAAGGTTATGTGAAAAAAGTGTATATACAAAAGTTGTAGATCTTTTTATTACCTACAACTTTGCGATTTAACGTTTTTCCACAGGTCTTGTAGTTTTACCGCAAATCGAGATAAATCGTTTTCTACCTTTAAATCAAGAATTGTTTGCTGTTTTAATGGTAGGTACTTTACACATAAAGTGGGTTTAATTAAATTATTACACGATTAACGAATTCAAAAATTCATAAACCTGAACCTAATAGTAATGAAAATAAGAATTATCATTTTCCATTCGTTATAGTAAGGGGGCCCTGAAAAAGTTTGCGGGGGGGCCCACTCAATTACATTGGTCAAACTTCTAAATCTGCATTAGTTTCTTGTGGTCTACCATGGAGTGCATAATTATTATGCTCTAAGTAGCTGCATTTATTACTTAGAGTACCTTTACCCTCAAAATAAAAAAAAAATATATTTATAATTGGTTTGAAAGTTATTTAAGCAATAGAACACAATACGTTGAAATTAATAACAGCAAAAGCACTAAAAAAATATTAAATGTGGTGTTCCACAAGGGTCAATTTTAGGTCCAATATTATTTCTAATATATATTAACAGCATATCTTAATTAAAATTAAATGACAAGATACAATTATTATTTGCTGATGATACAACTATTATTTACTTTGGCGATGATTGCTTTGACATTCAAAATCAAATAAAAAGTTATTTAAACAAAAATTTTTCCTGGCTTCAGTCATATAAATTATCAATTAATTTTACAAAATATTCTTTTACATTTATTACTAAAACAAAAATAAACAACTTGCTACCAAAAAAAAATATTATTTGATAATAAAATCAGAAAATATGCCTAATAAACTTTTGGGACTATATACAGATGAAAATTTAAGTTGGAAAACACATATCGAATATATTAGAAAAAATATATCTCCTTTGATTGGAATTTTATACAAAATTAGAGATTATTTACCAATTACACTTCTGAAAAATATTTATTATTCTCTAATTTATTCTAAATTGCCATATTTAATTTCAATATGGGGATTTGCTACCTCTACAATAATAAAACATTTAAAGAAATTACAAAATAATTAAATGTATATACAAGCTTCCCTTTTTGGAACCCACAATAAATTTATACAAACCACTGGGATATTTAAATTTGATATTATCATAATTATTACTGGTGCTTTCACTGACCTATGTATGCAGTATTTACTTAAGTATTCAAAATTTTTCGAAAAAAATCTTTTAATTCGCGAATTAGAAAATAATAAAATTTGGCCGGGCCTTGTTCTGTGTTCTTCTTCATTTTATATGAAATCAGCTTGTGACTCTCGGGACACCGTGTATTCACGGTTGACCGATTTTATCCATGAATAATATTATATTTCGATAGTTATCAAATCTATGCGAGAGATTTCCCAGAGGTGTGATTAGCTCACAAACCTCTCCACTATTTCTAAATACAGAAAGTTAATGCCATTTTAAAACATAAATTTAAATTCAAAATTAAATTAGGGTTTTCCCAACCGTTTAGTGAACCCAGTGACATTGCCGGGATTTAAAAGATTTAAAACTTTGGCTATAAAGTAAATTAATTCATTCGTAATTCGGATGCATTTTACTTTGACATTTTCAGAGTTAATATTGAAAGTTGTCGGGATTGATGGAGATAAGGGGTTATATTATCTCTAAGTTAAAAAAAAATATGTATGCATCATCATTATTAAAAAATATGTCTATTTTATTACGGATCGTCAAGTCTGTCAACAATTTTATTCAATATAAACTATTCAAGAAATTCGGGCCAATATAAACCTTTATATCCTTTTTTCCAATGTTTATAGGAGTTGTTGAACATACCCCCTCCATTTCTACCCTTTAGCGGAAAAATTTCCCAAATCATCAACACACATCATACTTGCCTATATTAATAGGGTAAGCATAGTATCAATATTCAGGAAAATAGCTTTTAATTAGACTACAACCCTTTTTTTAAATTCTTCCACAAGTTTTAGTATCTGCGTGAGATACACAAGATCCAATAAACATTTCAACCCCCGTATTTACCCTCTTAGGGGTTGATTTTTCGAAAATTCCCTTCAAATCAAATCAATCAAATCAAAATATGCTTTATTGTTTTGAAGAACAATCATTCTTATTAACAAAGCTAAAAAGAAATACAAGTAATACACTACGAATACATAAATTAAAAGAAATAAAAGAAAAAAAATAGTTATTTTCTTATTAGGGTATACATTGTCAAAAATATATATGTAAACAGGAAAACTACAAACATAGTAAGCAGGACAGAGACAAACTCAACAAAACAAGATGACGAAATGCTTGCTGGAAATAGTCAGTTAAAAAGCGTCGTTGTAATACTCGACCACCTCGTAATAGGCTCTTCCCACCAGTAGTTCCTTTATAGTTCTTTTAAAATTTTTTAGGGTAGGTATGTTTCTTATTTCCTCAGAAAGATGGTTAAACAATTTACGGCTTTCGTAAATTATCGAGTTTCTAATAAGGGCAGAAGACGGTATGGCAAAGTTAAAATTTTCTTAGATATAAATAACGGTCTGCATGACTCTCAGCCATACACACCACAAAGACATCTTACAGCACGCTTTTGCAGAATAAACACTGAGTTCAGCAGGTAGTTACACGTATTCCCCCAGAACACAACTCCATATCGCAAGTAAGACTCCATTAGTGAACGGTAGGCCCTCTTAGCCAAGGTGGCTCCAACCTCCATCGATGTTAATCGCACTGCGTAGCATCCCGAAGCCACTTTGCGAGCAAGTCCCAAGATATGAGAGTCAAACCTCAGACAGTCATCAATTAAAAATCCCAAAAACTTGGTTTTAGCTTGTTTTGATAGTGGAGCTCCTCCAAGATACAAACCACTCATATCACATCGAATATCCTTTATGAGGAAGAGACATCCTCAAAGTTTCATGATGATTCTAGGATTAGGGGTTTAGGCTGTGAGCGTTGATGAATTTCTTCTTTGTTTTCATAAATAAACGAAAAGTTAGTAAAGGTAATTCATCATGCCCATATTGCCCATGCTATTACATGTACAAAATAGAATTTCTATATCAAAACGACAGTGTCATTATTTTAAAATATAGTCTTCAAGCTACTGAAATATTCAACACACTGCATAAATGTAACATATTGTTTCAAATAATGTTTTGGAATAAAAAGATATATTCTGCACTGTTCGGAATAAGTCATTTCATTTTATATATTATGTCGTTTTGGAAGTTTCTCGGGAAAATTTGAATGTACAGAGCGATTTTGAAATTGATGGTTTTAAACTAAAATATGTAATTATTGCTCATTTTATTTTAGAAAAACTGCCAGAGTGGTTAAGTTTAAATTACTTTACTCTTACGTTTTATGAATTTTTTTTATCTATTATGCCACATGGTTTACTGAGATGGTAAAATTCGTTCATAGAATATAAAGTCCATGATGGGTTGTGTGAAATAAAAATCTTCTATTGCTTTATCTGAAATGCAAAATTAAAAAAAAAACTTAAATAGAAAATAAAAATAAAATAATTCAAACAGGTAGTGTATATACGATCAATAAAGAACAAATTCAGACTATTCAGAGAGGACAGGTAGAAGACTTCGAACAACGATGTGACCTGCCTAACAAATATGTTAAAACTAATACTACGGCACGCGGCGATTGCCGATCGCTACGAACCCCTCACCAACATCTTGTGGATTATAGGTTATAACGGATACAATTCGTTTTTGGGGACGCTGTTCTGCTTTCTTAATTGTAGAGAAAGCGATTTACTGGGAAAGAATGCGTCGCATTGCGAAGATACAATTTATTTCTTAACAAAATTGCTGTATTAAAATTCATTATTCAACAAGACTGTGCTGCTAATGGAACTGATTGCTACTAATAAAAACACTGTTTTAGCAAATCTGAAATTAATATATTTTAAAAGCGGTTTTTATATACTATGTCGATCGCTACGAACCCCAACCTTACGTATTATAGATTCTAACGGATACAATTCGTTTTCGTGTTCTGCAAATCTAATCATAGCAATTTTTCCCACAATGCAATTTTATTTTTACTTCTTGTCCTGTTTTTCTGCACTCAATATTCTAATTTGCCTTTACCAACTTTTTTTCGGTATATAACGAAAAAAGCATTAGACCATTATTATCCGTAGATACGGAAAAAGGAAATTTCAACTATTATTATTATGCCTAGCTACGTTATCTAGAACTTTTACTGCTCGAATGCCCCAAAAGCAATGCATCAAAGGTGGGGCGTGGATCTGGGGGTTCAAACAGCGGTAGAAACGTCGGAACTTTGCATAATGTCGCAGGAGACAGCGGCAAGCTGCCGGCCATAAATCAGCAGGAGCGAGAATGGTTTGATTTCGCGAATTTCTACTGAAATTTCAGCAGTATTTTGCCCTCTTTTTCGATATAGATAAAGCGGCGAGAAACGAAGGCGTAATAGTTGAATAATTTTAGATCGTGGGGTCTTAATTTTACTTGTTAATTCCGTCCGGAACACTCAGCCTTGCAATTTATAAAAGTTATATTCGAAAAATCATGAATTTTATACTTTTCTATAGGTTTTTGCAGAAACTATAAAAATACCATATTTCTGCACAAATAGATAGCCAGTGATGAAAGTCTTTACACATTTTTAATTTAGTCAAGATAAATGTTTGTATTTTCTGCGAACTGCACTGAGAAAAAAGCCTTCTATTCCTTATAAGAATTTACATAAAACTGTTTAATACTGTACAGTACAGTGTGGTTGTTTAAGTGTGCAACATATGGGCATTTTTTTTATTAGCGATTTCTCAGAAAATTTTATTCTTAATAAAAGTTGGTGCATATTCGATAATCAAATTAGGTGCACATGGAATGGTTGCAAGTCAAACGGCGTACAGTGTAGGCCAAAAAATATAAAACTTGCACAAGAATAAAGTTTTTTAATAAACATTTAAAATAAAAATTTTGCACTTTAAATGATGAGTTTTTTAGTTAGCATATTATCATTACTAATGTTTTATCTTGTTAAAAATAATTTTTAGGATATTTTAAAGTTGTGTTTAATATCGTTGCAACAAACATGAAATTTGTGATTCATTAATAAATTAAAAATTTAAGTGAATTTTACAAATATGCTTAAATTTGAAGAAAGATATGTAAAATTGATTTGATTTTGATTAATTTATGAAGGTCTTTATGGATATAAAAAAAAATTTTGGAAATTATTAATGTTTTTTTAAAAAAAATATTTCTTTTATTTTAGAAGGTCACGTTTTTGACTCTATGCATAATCAACTTTTCTTAATAACATTTTGCTAAATTTTCTGAATTAGCGGTACTTTATTCTTGTACAAGTTTTATATTTTTTGGCCTACCCTGTACGGCGTTTGACTTGCAACAATTCCAAGTGCACCTAATTTGATTATCGAACATGCACCAACTTTTATCAAGAATAAAGTTTTCTGAGAAATCGGTAATAAAAAAATTGCCCATATGTTGCACACTTAAACAACCACACTATATTATATGACAGCAACGCGCTTTTCTACTGTAAGACAACGAAAACTGCTAGACCGTTGTGTAGTGATAATATCACGGTAACTTAGCCAATAGCAAATATGAGTTATTGCTATCATAGAAAGGTTTATAGCCATTATTGCTCTGAATACTCACAGTAATTATCAAGTTCTATTGGGGTGAGTATTCTGGTTTTATATACTGTATTAGTTCCGACTGGCAATGGTAATGAAATTTGACATTAATCATAATAATATTTGCTTGCTACGGTTAATAAAGCATAATATATTGACCACTAAAAATCAGTACTGTAGTTCTCAAAAATTTAAATAGCTTTTAGTGTGATATTATTCTTGTCGTTTAACAGGGCATATTATTATCTATTATGCATCATGGTTTACTAAGATGGTAAAATCCGTCCACAGATTATAAAGTCCAATACTAATCATGGGTTGTGCGAAATAAGAATATTCTGATTCTTTATCTGACATGTAAAGTTAAAAAAAACTTAAATGCAATGTAAAAATAAATTAATTGAAACAGGTATTGGTAAGATCAAGAAAATTCAAATTCACAGACAGGACAGCTAGAATACTTTGAACAACGATGAGTACGGCGCGCGGCGGTTGCCGATCGCTACGAACCCCTTAACAAAATGGTTGTAGTTAAAGTAGTTCATTATTCAACAAGACTGTGCTACTAATGAAACTGACTACTATCAATAAAAACACTGTTCTAGCAAATCTGGAATTAATATAACACTAAAGCGGGTTTGATACACTAGCATCAGTTTATTTAATATGGGTTAATAAAAAATAAGAAATAACAGAGTCCAACAATTTCTTTGATGCGCCAATTTTACCAACGTTAATTTGTGTGGTTCTTTTTTGCCGGTCAATTTGTAATATGCTAAAAGTTGTGTGACAATTAACAATGAAGCATTAGTTACACTTCTTACAAAATCTGTGAAATTTCAATCATCCCTTCATCAAAATTATCCATAACTCCGTTAATGACAATCGGATACATGTTATGTTTTCCTTGTATACATCACAAAAACTTCCCAAGAAACAATAAATAAGAAATAATAAACACTTCCGAGTAAGAATAATAGCGCTGCATTTCTAAAGGCGTCGCTCCCGGTAAAAAAGACGCCGCCGACGTCACCCGACGCTGCTTGACACGGATCAGCTGTTTTGTGGACGTCTAATCTCATCTGACCTTCCTGTTTTCGAAAGGCCAAGTTATGAAGGAAAAAGGGATGGGTATTTTGGGACGGCTAACAGTTTTTTTACCATTTATATTTTAATAGAGAAAAAATAAAGGGACTAAAACGAATGCCCGGGTTTTGTCACAGATTAAATGTCTCTTTTTCCTTTAAAGAAAAAGTCTTTTATTTTCAGCTCTGCAGAACAAAGCCCAGAAAAATATTGTTAAAAATTGTTGACAAACAAAATTACTATAATGGGACGTGGTACACAAGTGGAACAAAAATAACGGACAGGTAAATAAAACCGCGTTCATAAATACTAAAAGTATGAAATAAAGTGAGCTATATTTTTAGTAGTACTGTACAGGGTTTTTCCGTATATTTTGGAGCACCCCTGGAGCTTTTATTTGAAGACCTAGAAAAAACTTTAAATTACCAAAGTTGCATGATTTCTCCTGAACTGCCAGAATTTGTTATCGGACAAAACAAATGAACATCGTAAATTTGTTTAATGATGCCAATGTCGATTTTTTTAAATGGAACACCCTGTATATTAATTTTTTTTTAACTCCTCACTCTTTTCTGATTCCAAATATCTATATATGTTATATGTTTACTTTAGTCGTTTAGGCAAAATTGCATTTCAAAATATTGCGGATTAGAAAATCTATATTGGTGCGAGGAAAACATGATAGAACATAATGCTTATTCAGTAACAATAATTAATATAAATAATGATAATAATTTATGAAACAAACATATAACATATATAGATATTTGGAATCAGAAAAGAGTGAGAAGTTAAAAAAAAAATTAATATACAGGGTGTTCCATTTAAAAAAATCGACATTGGCATTATTAAACAAATTTACGATGTTCATTTGTTTTGTCCGATAACAAATTTTGGCAGTTCAGGAGAAATCATGCAACTTTGGTAATTTAAAGTTTTTTCTAGGTCTTCAAATAAAAGCTTCAGGGGTGCTCCAAAATATACGGAAAAACCCTGTACTTTCAAAAACGTTATTAACGAGAACATACGTATTAGTTAAGAAAAACTGTTAAAAACCTTCACAACATATCAAAGAAAACTGTCAAGATATATACACCATATTTCTACCATTCAAACTAAGTACAGAAGTTTTAAAAGTAAAAATGGAGGTATACATCTTCAAAAGTAGGAAAAGACGAGTGAATTTCTATGTTGGAAAAGTGGAAAGGATTTTTCTCAAATCTGAAAGGAAATAAAAACTTTTCGGGAGATTTCTTTTAGGCAAGTGCTACATGATATTTTTCAAGCCCTTTTGAAGATAAATCTGTAAAAGTTGGGTGACATAAGGATGAGGATTTATTACTTTTGACATTTAAATTTAACCTATTTTAGTGTTCCATAATAAAAATAAAACAACGGGAAACTTTGCCATCTCCAAAATGACAAAACTTTGTCTGTCAAACTTATTTTTAGGTTCAACCAAATTTGATAACGACTAATAGACCAGGGTCGATAATTTTTGAAACCAAAAAAAATAATAGTAGGATGAAACCCATTGAAAAAGGAAGTGAATATAACAAAAATTAAAGGAAAAATAATTTACTGGCGATCCGAGGTCGGGAAGTAGAAGGGGGGTGAGTTTTTAAGAGTAGAAAACGATTTATCTCGATTTCCGGCAAAACTACAAGTCCTATGGAAAAACGTTAATTGGCAAAGTTGTAGGTAATAAAAAGATCTACAACTTTTGTATTCGAACTTTTTTTACATATCCTCAAAATTTATGTGAAAAATTCAAATAACCAAGTTTTTGGTTTTTTATTTTTATCTTTTACAAAAGAAAAAATTATACACGAAATTTGGTAAAAACTTACTTTTTTATGTCCCAAACACACTGTAATTTTTTTGATTTAAAATATTTATTTTTTAACCTTATTTTGACTTAAATATCGAAAAAGCACCCTAATTTTCAATCGAAAATTCTCACGTCAAAATATATGCTTTTTTTAAAAAGTCGGTGGGCTTTTTGTTCGTTGAAATCTCTACTTTCTGATGGTGTAAAAAAATATACATTACTATGGTAACTATTCTCAAAAAATGAAAAGAAACGAAAAAAAAATCGAATCCGAAATTTTTTTTTTTTAATCATTAAGTACAATTTTGAGCCATTTTATTAAAATTTATACTTTAATTACTCGAAAAACGTAAGATTCCATGTTACATTGATAAACAAAAAAATTACAAATCCATAAAACACAAAGATCGCAAAAAATATGCGAAAATAGTTGTTCTAAATATAATTAAAGGTAGGATTTAAAGGGGATTTCATCACATTTACCATAGTAATGTATATTTTTTTTTACACCATCAGAAAGTAGAGATTTCAACGAACAAAAAGCCCACCAACTTTTTTAAAAAAGCAGATGTTTTGACGTGAGAATTTTCGATTGAAAATTAGGGTGCTTTTTCGATATTAAGTCAAAATAAGGTGAAAAAATAAATATTTTAAATCAAAAAAATTACAGTGTCTTTGGGACATAAAAAGGTAAGTTTTCACCAAATTTCGTGAAAAAAAAATTTCTTGTAAAAGGTAAAAATAAAAAACCAAAAACTTGGTTATTTGAATGTTTCACATAAATTTTGAGGTTATGTGAAAAAAGTGAAAATACAAAAGTTGTAGATCTTTTTACTACCTACAACTTTGCTATTTAACGTTTTTCCATAGGACTTGTAGTTTTGCCGAAAATCGAGATAAATCGTTTTCTAACCTTTAAAACTCACCGCCCCCCACCTTCCGACCTCGGATCGCCCGTAATTTATTTTTCCTTTAATTTTTGTTATATTCTCTTCCTTTACCAATGGGTTTCATTCTACTATTATTTTTTTTTCACTTTTTACCATTTGCAAAGGCTTCAGCCCTGGTCTATAAATTAGTAGGTGGAAATAAAATTTTCCTTTCAACAAACCTGCCGATCTTATCAAAACATTGCTTTATTTTCAACTTATTTCAATAATTATTTCCAACATTTTTTAAATATAAGAATATCTCATTGCACCGGAAGGAAAAATAATAACTACTTGTTATGTTTCACAAATTTAGTCAGTTTCCTGAACGTGTTTCGGCCCTTGCGGGCCATTGTCAAAGGAGTACAAGAAGATACCAAATTCTACGTAACATTACAAAGGTATTTATATCATATTATGGCAATTATAAACATGTCATGAAATTAAAATTAGAATTAGAAGAGTGAATGGTCAACTGTGGGTTTTCCTAACTTTTAAAGGTACATATACATATTTAGTCCTAAATGAGTGTGCTGATGAAACTCCACCTGCATTTACAACCGGGTTATGGTTACTGACAGGACTTCAATTACAAAATACTATTCTTGTCTAAGTTAGCTATTAAAAATTAGGGAAGCGCCTGAAGGTATTTCGGTTTGATTATTAACATTACATTTGTTTTTTATGGCTTTTTTGATAGCTATTGTTTCTAGTAAATTTAGTTTTCTGCTTTTATTGTGTATGTATATGGGTTTTATGTTGTTAGAGAAATTTACTAGGAACAATAGCTATCAAAAAGCCATAAAAAACAAATGTAATGTTGTTAATATTCAAACCGAAATACCTTCAGGCGCTTCCCTAATTTTTAATAGCTAACTTAGACAAGAATAGTATTTTGTAACTAAAGTCCTGTCAGTAACCATAACCTGGTTGTAAATGCAGGTGGAGTTTCATCAACACACTAATTTAGGACTAAATATGTATATGTACCTTTAAAAGTTAGGAAAACCCACAGTTGACCATTCAATCTTCTAATTCTAATTTTAATTTCATGACATGTTTATAATTGCCATAATATGATATAAATACATTTGTAATGTCACGTAGAATTTAGTATCTTCTTGCACTCCTTTGACAACGGCCCGCAAGGGCCGAAACACGTGTCAGGAAACTGATTAAATTTGTGAAACATAACAAGCAGTTATTATTTTTTCTTCCTGTGCAATGGAACAGCAGTTTCACCAAGCATGTAGCCCAGCACAAATTAATTATATAAGAATATCCCTATTTTAAAAAGCAATTCTATTTTCAACCCACCATCTATCCCTATAAGGTGTTAAAAGAAGTTAAAATTTATTATAAGTCGTTAAAACGTACCAAGCGTCGCGTCCGTATCGTCTAAAAGCAAAATCCTCTAAATGAATTTCTTTCTGTGTTCTTTTTCTGTTCATTCATTCGCCTATAAATATTAATAGAACCCTAAAGAGAAACAATTAGATATCGATCAAGAAACACTAAGACACGATGAAATATCGAGAAATTACTTAAACAGCGTTAGATGGCTGATCGTTTATCATTTCTCTGCAAGAAAATAAATAATGTTGATCTCCTACAAACAACGAACAAAGAATATCTTGCGGATTTTCGGGTGTAATACGGAAAAACATGAAAGAAGTTTTGTAAATAAACATACTGGGGTCATTTATCTTAATAGTTCATGTTCGTAGGGATGGGTAAGAGTATGGAATCCAATGTGGCGTCTATGCAACTAAAGTGGTAAACTTACAGCCATGGAAAAATGTTGCAATTGTATCGGCCAAGTTTACATTTAGTTTAAAAGCACTACCAACTATAAGCTTTTAGCGCTGTACTTTTTAGCAGCTATCCCTTTTATTACTTGAAATATAATCCAGGTATTTTTAAGACAGATTTATTTTTCGTCACATACGCTTTCTATAACATTTCTCAAAAGAAACAGCGTGTAACTGACATATTATACGTTATTGTCTTTTCTTATATTGGAAAAAAATTAATGCATCCTAAAAAATTCCTAGCCAAATATTTCAGCAAGCAAAACATATTTTCTAAGAAGTTTTCTCTTGTATTATGTATATTTTTATTAGAACTTTTCCCTTTTGGACCCGACAAACAAGAAACGCACGAGATTCCCTTGCGGATTTACCTTTTTTCTTCCATTTTATCAATTTTCCATTTCCATGTGGAGATCCTTAGAGAGCCCACTACTTATTTTCCATGGCATAACTTGATTGACCCACTTCAAAAAAATGGAAAACAAAAGAGCATTCTCTAGAGTGGACAAAACACGAATAGAAAGAGCAAGGAAATTTGTATCAGTCTTACCTTTTACATAATAGTATTTACTTAATAATATACAGGGTGTACGGTAAGTATATGGCATACTCTCGGGAGCGTATAGGGAAGTGCCCCTTAACGGAGATACAGGGCCCCAAAGAGCGACTTACCTTTTCGGCTCTAATTTTTGAACCGACAAGTATAATTTAATGAAATTTTTGTATATTATGTAGGCCATAGAGACTCATAAAACCTTATTACATTAGATGTTTTACATCGTCAGGGAAGTCAAGAACGGACTTGCCACCATACTCGTTGAGCCAAAATTTTGACAGGTATCATTTTGCAGAGCTAAAAACTAATTTTTTTAAATACCTTAGTTATTTTTATTAAAAAAATGTACTCTACATTTGTCTCGATGGAATTAGCGGTTTTCTAGAAAAATAAGGTTTTTGTATATCATTTATCGGAATAAATGCTTCTTGCCTCCACACAATTACCAAGTACTTGTCCATAAGTTAAATGCATGTGAGCATTAATGAGATGTAATATTTATTTAGTTTCTCTGTTAGTTAGTTATTTGATTTGTTATTGTGTTTAAATAGCTTATGTTAATAAGCTTGATTATTAAATCAATTTTAAATCAATGCTTAAACGTGATATACAAAAACCTTATTTTTTTCAAAAACCGCTTCCTTTACGAAAATCGAGACAAATGTAAAGTACCTTTTTTAAATGAAAATAACTAAAGTGTCTAAAAATTCAGTTTTTAGCTCTGTAAAATGACACCTGTCCAAATGTTGGCCCAACGAGTGTGGTGGCAAGTCCTTTCCTGATTTTTTTATATAATAGAGATTACATTGTAAAAAAATTAAGAATTCTTATATCAAAATTTAACACCTTAAACAATTTTTAAATATAAAAGAATGAGAAATACTTTATTATTCTTTAGTACCAACCCATTTAAGGAATACTAGGATGGGGAGGCATAAATAAGAATTATCTTAATAATATTGAAACTATTCAAAAATACATTTAAAAATTATTTACGAAAAAGACCACCAATATTCTTCTGATTTACTATTTAAAGATAGCAAGAAAATGGATATTAAACAAAAATTTTCTTACAACATGTTAACATATATTTTTAAACATAAAAATAAAATAAATTATATTAATCTCACACATGAAATTTGTCATAAAAATACTATTACATATAAAAATAGAATAAACAAAACAATAGCACACAAACATTTTTTAAACATCAATCCATATATTTTTGATATGCTACCACAGTAAATTAAAATAATTAAATCATTAAATAATTATAGATATAAAATTAAAAATTGGATATTATCCAATCCAAGAGATATATTCAAGAACGTCATTAATAAATAATGAATATACCAAGATATAATGAATAAAATAAATAAATAAATATATATTATATTCATGATGTATTGTAGGTATCTTTGTATACTGTAGTAATATAAAATATACCAATAAAATATTGTCATATTCGTTTTATATTATAATCTAGTTGTGCCTGAATTATGAAATATATTCTTGACAATAAATATTATATTATTTAACTCAAAACAAGTATTTTACGTCTGAGTTCGGAATTGATAGTTTATACAAAAAAATTATATATTATCATTAAATGTTAAAAAAATATTTGAATAAACTTTTATTTAATAATAAAAGTCCAAATAACTTCGGTTGTTAAATAATGCTACTTAAAATCTACCGACTAAATATGTCCGTAAAGTAACACTTTACGCCCTGCTCCCTGGAACGTTTGTATTTTATAATCTAATAAAGTGGTGACGTACATCATTCGTTGCACGAAGTGCGACATTTGGATTAGCTACAGAGCCAGACGTGCAAAAGTTCTGAAATATCGCCCTTTGCACTACGTGAGTTTCGGATTAAATGAGTTTGGATAGGAAACAGTTTTGCCCGAGTCATCTTTGAGGATGGGTGTTAAAAAAACACTTTTGTATCATTAAAATTCCTGGGAATACGTTTACATTGTAAAGGGTCCGGTCAACCAACACATAAATACTCCTTTACGAAAAATCGCCTTTTAGGTGGAAACGCTTTGTGTTTAAAATAGTAGATAAATAGAGCTAAGCACTAACTTATTCCAAATAATATCCTTATGTAATTATTTGCATCAGTATTATAAGTGGATTTATGTGGGCCATTGGAATAATAAGTAACAAACCTACACATTACAGAATCATAGAGTTGAGAAATATTTTTTTGTTATGGAATACTTTGGCCACGAAGCTATAAAAATAATAATTTTTTCGATTAAAGTTTTAAAAATTATTGTTTTGGCAATAACTCTAAAACGAAAAAAGATATCGAACTGCGGTCTTCACATTTTTTCTTGCAAATTTATTCTACTTTCCGATTATGATGTCATAGGTATACCGTATGATTTGAATTTTCGGTGTAAAATCAAAAAAACTGTTATTATTACAAATTGCGCCGCGCCCTGATACAGAATTGTCTAAGCTTTTCGATGATGTAATCAGAGTTATACCTTAATATGGGAATTTTCGGAGAAATTTAGAATTAAAAAAAATTCAATTGTGCCCCTTGCGGCGAAATGAGGAACTTAAAAATAATTTAAAGAATTTTCTTATGACCGCTTTAATCATAATTTTTTTTTTCTTTAGTTTCTATGCTTAGTAGTTTCCGAGATATGGCCGCTCCGTACCCTTAACTGATCACGCTGTATATAGTTGGGTTAAGATTTAAATTTCTGATGTAAGCCCACAAAATGAAGATAAGTGGGTTGTGACTGGGTGATCTGGGTGGCCCCTTTATTAACCCCCTTTACCTATCCAATGCCCCGTAAAAATTGTATTTAATTACCTCCTTACGGGAGTAGCATAATGCGGGGCAGCATCATCCTGTTGTATCCGTAAGGTTAAACTTGGTGAATCAGGATCATTATCATCAGGAAATGAGCTGGAATCAGATCATTTCGAAGCAAATTTAGATATCTTTCTTCAGCGAGGTTGTCATCAAAGGAAAATGGTCCGATTACACTGTTTTCAACAGTGCCCACCCAAACATTAACCTTTTCTATCTATACTGTTTGTGATTTTCTATTAACCAGTGAGGATTTTCCTGTGCTCAGTATCTACATAGTATTATCTATTAACCCGGCCATTTAAAAAAACGTAGCATCATCTAAACAACAGCTCAATGATTACTTTACAAAATTGATCCCGTTTGTAGGGAAGAAACTTTTTTTCTAAATTTGGATACCTACGGTAGTTTGGTGAGTATCGTAGTCGGGCCCAAGTTATGTGCTTGGGCTAGGAAAATCTTCCTGTAGTGATATATGTATATGTTTTATCAATATTATTTAGCAAAATAGGTACCTCAATCTGTGATACTTCAAAGCGGACACAATTACCGCTACTGGTACAACATAATTAAAACGCAACTTCCTGGGCTCTTTTTAATTTGAGCCAATCTGAATGGATATGGATCTCTCAACGATAAGTGCAGTCGAAGCACCGTGTCAGTAACTCTGTCCCGGGGCATGATATGTCAAGTCAATTTGCCTGGCTGAATAATTGTCTTGTCCGGTATGACCCAATCCTTTAGGCTGATAAACGATATACTTAATGGAGGCAGTGTTGCCGTCATTAACTTCGAATCAGTCTTGAGAAAAGCCGATGGAGTGATTGTATGATTGCAATAAAATTTCGTTCCACAATAATTGACTTTTTATTTTACTATATCTTTGTGTAAAACAATCGCTTTAACGTAAAATTAAATTCTCAAAGTTATTTATTTAAGGAATTTTTAAAAAAATCTTCTTTTAACTTTCCTGTTATCTTCCCGCTTTTTTGCAGTTAAATCATAGCTACAAATAGACAATTTATCCATACCAGATAGCCAGTTCATTGTTTTTTACTAAGTACAGCAGCTGTTAATTTTTCTTAAAATGGCTTTTAACGAAAGTTTTTGTAGTCTTTAAAGCATTTCGTCATTTCTATTAGTATTTCTTTGAAAAAAAGATCATGTCGTTCAACATTTAGCCTATACTTGAAATTTAAGTCTAAACTACCTATTAACGATATATTTTTACTTAAAAATAGCACACTTATCTATAATTTTGTTAGCAGATTTTAAATACACTCCCAAACAGTCACATAACACAAATTACATAGAACAGAACCATGCAATCTACACGATGACTGAGTTTAAACCGATTGTATCAAACTAGGAAGGGTAGAGACTTCAGGATGTACTAGCCTTCTATTAGACTTTTTTCTCTATTTTTTTAGGCCTCCTTTAATTTTTTGAAAATTCTGGATAAAGAACAATCTAAGTTTTAGTTATTTGTACAACAAATATTTTTACGAATAACTTTGGAGTCACAATTTCTTTTCGAAAATGTTTACATTAAATTTAGATATTGGTGCTTATTTCTGTTAAATAAAATTAAAAATTGCATCAATCCCTTGTAAATACGCAAGAATTGGCAACAGCGCTTGCAGAAAATGTGGCATACAGTTATACTGCAAATGACTTTTGAATATGATGCATAAAAATGAAATTGGTTGTAAATGTGGCAATAAATAGCAATTATGTACTTGATGCGACGGGCACTGTATTTTGCAAAATAATTATTCTTATGGGTGCAATAAAAAAATTTGGAAATCTGGTCAAGGGGTAATTTTCGGTTATAATGCTCGACATTTTTTGTATATAGGTACTTAAGATTGTTCATGGTAATAAAGATTATGACTTGATGGTTCGTAATAATAGTGTGTCTACTTGCGAAAAATAAAATTGCATAAATTTATAACATTATTCTAGAGGCGACGGTTTGACATAGAAAGCTGAAATTTGGCATAAAAATTCGATTTGACAAATGGACATAATAAATCCCGTTTTATTTTCCTGAATTGTTGAATTACCCGTATTTATGACCAAGTTAAGTAGATAAAAAAACCGCCGGTAACACAGGAATTTATATCTGTCTCAAGTTACAAAAGTAAATCGTTTTGGTATATCTGCATCCATATTTCACGACAAAATGCAGCCAAATTAATTGCGCTTTCAAACTTCTCGAAAGGAAACGTCCACGCGAAAAAATTGGCTTGTTTTTATGCAAATTGGTACAAGAATGCCATTTGTTAAATTTCTGGTTGTTGGATGGAAACTAACTTTATAAATTTCGGCTTTCTTTTTAGTATTTTTTAGTGTCTGGAAAATTGAAAATTGTTCACGTGTTTGGTTAAAGGCCTAAATTAAATAGTAATTTACGTTACAAGACCGGAAAGTAGTTTTTCAGGTCGAGACAAGCATTTCCAGGGCGAGCCATAGGCGAGTCCTGGAAGCTTGGAGAGACCTGGAAAACACTAATTTTTGGTTGCGTGACGTACAATATTTTTTTTAAGACCGACACTTCGATATATTTTATAATCTACGCGAAACAAGTTTGACATAAAGAACAAAATTAGAAATCAACGAACTGTCACTCGACAATACATCGAAATGTTGTTGTCATAATAACGAAATCAAGGTATCTTGTATTATCAAAGAGCGATTGGAAAAACAAAAAACAGGGTGACAGTGACATTAGAGACCGGAAAAGTGACATTAGAGTCCGGAAAAGATTTTTCCTGTCTCTAATGTCACTTTTCCGGTCTTGCGATCGGAAAAACGTTATTTTGTAGACGAAAAATTGTCCAGAAAGTGTAAATTTTCTGGTCGGTTTTAAAAAAAATCTATTTTATGACAAACAACGTTCATTAAATATCAGGTTATATTCAAAGCAACACTTAAATCTTAATCCAGTGATAAAAAATGTGTGCAAAAACTGGTCCCGTGTTCGTAATTTTATTTTTGATCAATATTTCGTTATTTCTTTGTTTTTATCCAAAAATCAGCCGAATATTTGGCTTAGGAGTGCGATTACCTACAGTTTTACGTTAAAAAAGGATTGGATTTATAAATTAATAAAATCAAAGAAAGAAATATGTGCAAACGTGACAAAATATCGTTTTGAGCTTTTATTAATTTGCCAATAAATCGCCTTAGATCCCAATAACCCCCCCCCCCCCCCCCCCCATTAAAACTTGCTGAGGAACTGGTTAGAACCGATTAACATCAAGCGATTAGAAGCCTGAAACGCACCACCCGAAATCAACCAATATATTCTCCCGAATCAAGAACACTACCAAAAGGATTTGGACTCCCCCGCCACCTATGAAAGTGTCTAAACAGAGTGGGTACAAGGCTTCGGATATGTGGTAATAGTCTTCGCAAGTGGAGAGTATTGCGATCGCCTTGGTGTGATTAGTTTTTAAAAAATTTAAAATTATTAAGTAAATGTTTACATTTTCAAAAGTATCTCATTTACCTTTAACTTTAGAGTAAAAGTGAATATAATAGTTTTTATTGACGATTTAAAAAGACAACTTTTTTATTTGAAATATTTTTATAATTTATATTAGTTCCGAGATATTGGCAAAAACATAAAAACCACATTTCAGTAGATATTTCAGAAACCAGATATTATTATGAGAGATACGAAAAATTCGTAAGAAGTAATAGTTCATATCTCATTAGAATACAACTTTATAGTTATATACATTGTTGCCGTATCTCTTATATACTTTCCGAGAACAATGGTTTTTTATGGATTTTATCAAATTTTCATGACTACATACCAGTGGCGTAGCTTGACTTGACAGCGCCGGTTGGCAAGAGTTACTATGGCGCCTTAGGCGTAGAAAAAATCTCCATTCTGTTCAAGTAATTTTTTTTGGTCCATTTTTCCTCTTGTAAACCCCATCCAGGGATATATACTGAATAACGAACATCTTACAGAAAGTACAAATAAAAAATCCAAAAAATATAAAAAATACATAATATGTATAATTAATAGTTATACAGGGTGTTGCCTAACGTGATGCTTTTTTAAAGATGTGTAAAGAACTCAGCAAAAATTTTTTTTTTAAAATAACATTTTTTTAACTCAAAAATAGATTTTCAAGCAGGTCCCTGCAATAAATTGTTACTATTTAACATTGACGTCGTATTATCCCGAAAACGGCCACTCTGAGACGCATTAAAAAGAAAACTTTTCGGTTTAAAAAGATAGGAGAAGCGATACTTAAATCAAAAATCCTAAACTACCAATAAGGAGCAACAAGTTACGGTGAATTAGTTTTAAATGTACATCCTATGTCGCCGTTAGCAGTCACTCACATTCTCACATTCAAATTGAAAACATATTTGAGTTTCTTATTTCTTTTGTCAAAAAGATACAAAAAGATTAATTTTTTTCAAGAGTTACTGTGAAAAATTTAATTAAAATTTTAATTTTGTCGTCATTATTATTATTTTCGAGTTATTTCAAAAATTATATTTGAAAAAGTAAAAAACACCCACTTAGGAAACACCCTGTATTAAAGAAAAGTCCTATTTCTCTAATATGTAATTCAAAAATATATAATATGTATTTACCTTACCGATATCAAAGCCTTCGCCAGAGGACCACAATAAAAAATTATTTTTGTTAAGTTAAATCTATATCCTATCAAAATATTTTCATTCGCCTTTACTTTAAACCTTAACACAAGACAAAACCACACAGGAATGTGAAAAAATATATAATAAATTTAATTAGGTCGCGACGCCTGGTCTTGAATATATGATTATTTTTTTGATGAAAATCTGACTTTTTTGTTTAGCGCCATGTAACAAAATTAAGGGTAAGGGGTAAGAGAAAAATGTATGTATTAAAAAAAAGTCACTTGACGTAATAATCAAATAGCAACGCGACGGCGGCGCGGCGCCTATTGTGACTTGGCGCCGGGTGGCAATGCCACCCGTGCTACCCCGGTAGCTACGCCACTGCTACATACACAAGAAATTTTTCAAAAATGTAAAAACATGGTATTTTACATTGCAAGGGGATTTGGATTGATCTTATCCTGACCCTCCGAGGGACTTAAATGACTAACCTAATAGGATATACAATTTTGAAGTTTAACTATTTTAACTGTTTTATACTAGGTATTCCTATAAACGTAACCATATTTATACTGTTGCTTGTGATTTTTACTGTTATGCCACGCGCTAAATAAATATGTATACATGAAAATACTCCTGCAGCTAAACCACACCAACTATAAATCTTAAATTCCCTGTGGTTTCCGCTTTTATTTCACGGATTTTAGGGAGGTAAATGGGATATGAAATAAGCTCGCCAAAAAAGTTTTAAGCTGTAAAAAAGCGATTTGGATTTAAACCAGTTTAAAAGCTTATTTAATTTATGTTAGTGTCTATAGATATTTTGAGAAAAATATTTTATCAAAAAGTTATTATTTAGCTTAATTTTAATGCAAATTCTTTAATTTGAAAATGATATACCTAGGTATAGCAATAGCACAGACGTGTTATACAGACTGTCCGCGGATAGGGTTTACAATAGCCCAAATTGATAAAAAATTTCATTTTTCGGAAAAGTCATTCTTGATAAAAGGTTTTGCTTATAAAAAAAAATGGAATTCAAGAGAAAATTTTGATTTTTTACAAAGGGTTCGCAAAAATTTTAAAAACATGATTTTTCTCCAAGAGTAAACTACCTTTATTTTTCATTTTTGACCAAAATGCTAATTAGAAAACTTATTTAGAATATCGTTTGTAATTTAAATCCGAGATTTAAAATAAATCTTCGATTTTTTTAGTTTTTTTAATTTTTAGAGGTAAATGGCAATTTGGCTGCTCAATAATAATATTAATATAAAATTTTATTAGTCTCTATTATCATAATGGGTGGTGTGTATCCTTTTTATTACTTTGCTTTACGTATGGGGTAAATATGCAGTTGTCAAATAGAATTTGATGTGTTTTGAAAATGTTGACCTTAGAAGAAAGGGTTTATTTAGTTCAATGTTACGGTGCGGGCGAAAGTTCTTACAACTTTGTGCAATTTCAGCAAAGATACCCTTACGCTTATGTCTCAAAAATGGGACTTCATAAATTAGGTATTAAGCAAACTGGTTCAGTTTCCAATTTTAAAAAAAATCTATGATCAGATTGACGCAGCTTCCCTTATCGTATTGCAGTCTGTTGCTGACAACCCTACCCTTTCATTAGGAAAATTGTGAAAAAACCGAAACCAGTTTTTGAAACTTTTTGATGCCCCTCTGTCATTGATAATGTATGTATTTCGACCTCTAATGCTGCTATCCAAAAAAAAAATTCTTTTACCCCTAAAAATTTAAAAAACTAAAAAAATCGAAGATTTATTTTAAATCTCGGATTTAAATTACAAACGTTATTCTAAATAAGTTTTCTAATTGGCATTTTGGTCAAAAATGAAAAATAAAGGTAGTTTACTCAAATCATGTTTTTTTAAGTTTTTGCGAACCCTGTATAAAAAATCAAAATTTTCTCTTCGTGAATTGCATTTTTTTACAAACAAAACTTTTTATCAATGAATGACTTTTTCCCGAAAAATGAAATTTTTCATCCATTTGTGTTTACAATAGCAAACCCGAACAAACCCTATTCGCGACAGTCTGTATTATAAGGAGACCAAATATTCCATTCATAAAAATTTACAATCGGCTATACTTCCAAGGCATAGCGTTGCCATAGTGATTTCCCTAAAATATTATAATTTGATATTATTATGACACTAGAAATAATTTGACTTGTAGAAAATATGAAAAAACACAGATATACCTACTGAGTAAGTATACTATTTTTACTTAACAAGCACAAATTACAAAGGCATCTAACAAAATTAATACAGCCAACACAGACGGTAGATATAAGGCCATCAGCAGAAATTTGTCATTATTGATTTCTGTTAAAATGATTCCTGTAATATATAAAATAACGTTGCCACCTGAAGATCAATTTTCATCAATATCAATAATCCCAAATCCCACCTCATCTTAATATGGTTTATTCAAATTTCAAGTGATTAAATGTTCAATGGTACTACACATCTATCATTATTATTGGTAAATGTTTTGCAAATACTGTATACCAATCAAATGAGCATATTGAAAAATGGTTAAATGCATGTTTAAGATATTTACATAACATAACGCAGTTAGTGTCAAAATAAACGACCAAGAAACGTTCCCAAGTTTGAAAATGCGTATAAGAAAGGCATTTGAATAAATCTCTGGCTTAATGGTCCCATACGAGAGCTAATATTGCCTCCTAACTATTTATTCAGCAGAAGGGAAGGTTAGCGAATGTACGGCATTTTATACGCAGGCCTCAGAATATATACGGTATTTTTTTGAAGTACAGTTAAATATAGGTTTTTATTTTTGTTTATTAGTTAATAAATACTTCGCATGCTCCATCCCAGCGTAATGCTCTTTATTAAAGTCTAGTCAGGCTGCAAGATTTCTATTACTTAGTTTATGTCATGCTGTTTTCATATTCAGTATATTGACATTACCTACATGTTTTTCATCTTGCTATTTCAATTACTTGGTGGAAAGCGCTTTGCTGTATAATATTAAATAGTATGCGAATTATTTCTTATAAGGAATAGAAGCTTTTTCCCAGTGTAGTTAAGTTTATTAAGTATCATACTTTGAGTGTGTTTTTGTCAAATATCCAAACAGCAACGCTTTCTTTGCTCGTACCATACATTTTATCGATGAACTAACGTCTAGAAATCCTGATCAACTCAAAAAGAAACTTTCTCGATAAAAGGACAAAAACGATCCATCGAAAACGAAATTGCGAATCAAACTGTTAAAGTAAACACTTCGTTTACGAGTACTCAAAAGGGCAAATCTTAGCTTACTATGTTTTTGTTTCTTTATTGGGTTTTAGCTTTATTGAAAAGAAATAGAAAAAAATTGTATGTGTCTGTATTTATTTGAACTTGAGAATACCTACATGGATTTTTTGTATTAAAATATTTTATCGATCATTATTTATTTTCAAATGGCGCTTTTCGCCGATTTTCTTTTTTTATATTCACTTTTATTCACACTTCAATTGCCATATTTTATGACTGCCAACTATTTCTGTTTCATTCTAGAACTCAGGCAATTAAATACACTGAAATAACAGCAGTAAATCATCTTTACGTCAGCTGTACCAACACTTTAAAGGTCCTGATAGAACTTTGCTTAATTAATTTTTGCTTTGTGGTAATCAAGCATTTCTGTTGCTTTAATATTAAATCAAGTTACTTGAAATAAATTCAGTACAGTTTTTTCTTTGGAAAAATGCTTGGTCACGGGTATACCAGGGTATTCACAAATTAAGTTGTGTCTTTTTATAAAAAAAATATTGATACAGTTTGTCCCAAATTGGAGATATGAAGATATCTATCATATTGTTTTATTGACTATTTTTAAATTACATACTATTGAAAAAGATTTTATAAAAATAAGCCACTGGTTTAATAAAAACGTATTGACTATAAATTATAACAAAACAACATACATTCCATTTACTTCATACAAAAATAAACTTCCACATATTGGTCCAACAATATGCATTAATAATATTAATATAAAGGAAGGTAAAAATACTAAATATCTAGGAATAATTTTTGATAAAAATTTAAAATGGGATTCACATAGTGACTACATTGTAAAAAAACTAAGAATTCTTTTGGTAACAAAATTTAAACACCTTAAACAATTTTTAAATATAAAAGAATTAGAAATATTTTATTATTCTTTAGTACAAACCCATTTAAATTATGGAATACTAGGATGGGGAGGTATAAATAAGAATTATCTTAATAATATTGAAACTATTCAAAAATACATTTTGAAAATTATTTACGAAAAAGACCACCAATATTCTTCTGATTTACTATTTAAAGGTAGCAAAAAAATGGATATTAAACAAATATTTTCTTACAACATGTTAATATGTATATATATATTTACATCACGCTATCAATTTGACAACCTTTCACAGAAGCGTAATATGGCATCCACTAGAACCAATGGATATATATAGGTTTTGACTGCGTATACTAACCAATTTAGCAGTTGTAAACAGCAAACTGACCTCAAATTAAAACTTTTTTTTTTGTTGATTTTTTACATTACTATCAATAGAAAGACCTTTTACAATCAGTGAATTTGACGGTCGAAATATATGTATTTTTTACTCTCGTATTATTTGTACGGCCGTATATTACACAGCAACGCTAACAAGACGACCGACAGTGTTGTCAGTTTTACTTCAAGCAATCAACTCTATCATTTAATCTTTATTTCGTCAATTTGTATATTTAAATTTCATTCTGCTAACTGACAAAAACAGTTTTTTAGCTTAATTATGCCAATGCAATAAGTACCTATATATTTTATTAGACCCAATCAAATCAAAAATTTTCAGTAATAGTGCTGAGTTCTAAGTGTTATTAGAAAACAATTTTAATAGTAAAATATAGTCCAAATCAGGTAAATAAGGTAAGGGGGGATAAAAAGTTTTTTACCTAATTATGGATAAAAAGTTTTCTTGCCTAAATACCTTAATGTGGTATAACATCTTAGTAGGAGCATCAAAAATAATAATAGTAGTAGTAGTAAACAGCAGCAGAAGTAAAAGAATTAGTAATTCATAGAAACTACTAGGTAACTTATTTTTTTTATTAAATATTTATCCTTAAAATTAACTTATAACCTATTTTATTTTTAACTTTTGATAAAAATAATACCAATATTAGGCAAGAAATAAAGCATATACAGGGTGAGAACTACTGAAAATATTTATTTAAAACTTAGGGATTTTATATTTTTTAGATGTAAGTACCCTCTTAAATTGAAATATTGTCGTCTTCCAATCACTTTTGCTTATACCAAAAGTAGCTGTCAACTTGGTTATTAAAAATTCTAAACTTTTTTTGTATAACAGTTCAAAGGTCTAAACTAAATTGTTTTTGAGATTTAAGCATTTAAAAAATTACATTTTTGGCAGTGGCGGATTTATAAATTTGCCGCTAGTAGGCTATTCAATTTTTTCCGCCCCTACCAGTGACGGCTCGTTAGTTGTGAAACAGGTGAAGCGTTCGGAAAAGAAAAAGCCCGCTGCAAGCGAAAAATTTTTAAGACCACGCCCAAATTTAGTCAATAATTTTTATTAAATATTTTAAAAATTTATGATTACCTACTTATTTTATTGAAAATGAAATTTCTTTCTGCAAAGTCAGTAAAGTTCCAACTACCTTTTTTTATCCCCATTAACAGACACGGCCAACAATAAAGTTTATTTAAAAAAATACTACCCGTCAACCATGAATAAAGATTGTACCATTTATTTCTGTAAGATAAAAAAAAAATTTTGAGCCAAATTTGCCGCCCCCTAAAATCTGCCGCCCTAGGCTCCAGCCTACTGGTAAGTCCAGCACTGATTTTTTGGCTCTTTGACCGGCTATAACAACTTAATGGTGCCTCAAAGAAAAAAACTGCTTTCACGTTCCTATCTTACAGTTTTATTTTCTACTTAAAAAATGCTTCTACGGTTAAATTCCGGGTTAATTTAACAACCGAATGTTAAGCGGAAGTTATGTTTTTAAGTAGAAGAAGCGCGTCGATTATTGTCGATAAAGTAGGACGGCCGATAACACGAGGTTTGTGCGCATGCACGAAGGTTCCCCGAATGAAGACAGCTGACCGACGAGTCATGCGCTCGGACGTATTTTTTCACCCATAAAACGTAACTTTTGTTTGCGCAGGAGATAAGCTGTAGGTATCTAAAGGTAAATTGTCTATAGTTTGACCTGGTGAACCCAGTCAATGGACGAGATCATTGATAAAGAAGGCAAAAATTGGAGGAAAACAGTACATTTCTACTTCAGGAAAAGTTATTGAAGCTAAAAAATTACTAGAGCCTTGTAAATGTAAAAGAAAGTGTTACGAAAAGTTTGGTTTAGATGCACGGAAAAATATGTTCAAGAGGTATTTTGAGTTTTCATTCGAAGGTCAAAATCAATTCCTAAATTGTTCAATTGAGGAAATTAGTAAGCAGGTTGAAAGGTTAAGACGAAAGACTTAAAAAGTAAGCCGCCGCAAATTCGCAAGGAAATAACAATGAAAGAAAGGTTGAAGTTTGTCAAGTCATGTTTATGAACACTTTGGAAGTATCTTTGAAGAAAATACGCGTTATTGTTGAAAAAAGACGCAACTCAGAAAGCGAAATATGTCTGTCTGGAAATGAGACTTAAATCTGTCAATAATTAGGTCGAAGCCCAAACAGTTGAGGAAGGAAAATAAACATCTAAATTTGGCAGAGTCTTCCTATAAGGCTAAACGAAATGATAGAATGTTATGCCTTGAGAATTCAGAAGTTGTCACTTTATCCTTTGATTTACAAAAATGTTATAGCTGTAAGAATTCGAAATTAAAAACTTTTCAGGTACCTAAATAAGAATGTTTTATACGATAGCTGTCAAATTTTGACAGGAAAGTGTAAATTTTTAATCCTTTTCGTAGCGAGGGTTATAGCTGTAAAAATCCTAAATTAAAAAGTTTTTCAGTACCTAAATAACAAAGTTCTATACGATAGCTGTCAAATTTTGGCAGGTAAGTGTCAATTTTTTTTGCCTTTTCATAGCGAGGGTTATAGCTGTAAGAATCCGAAATTTAAAAAATATCAGGTACCTAAATAAGAAAGTTTTATACGATAGCTGTCAAATTTTGAAAGGTAAGTGTCAATTTTTTTTAGCTTTTTCTTAGCGAGGGTTATAGCTGTAAAAATCCTTAATTGAAACATTTTTCAGTACGTAAATAACAAAGTTTTATACGACAGCTGTCAAATTTTGACAGGTAAGTGTCAATTCTTTTTTAGCTTGTTTGTAGCGAGGGTTATACCTGTAAGAATCCTAACTTGAAAAATGTTTCAGTTCCAAAATAACAAAGTTCTGTACCATAGTTGTCAAATTTTGACAGGTAAGTGTCAATTTTTCTTAGCTTTTTTGTAGCGAGACTTATAGCTGTAAGAATCCGAAATTTGAAAAATTTTCGTTACCTAAATAACAAAGTTCTATACGACAACTGTCAGATTTTGACAGGTAAGTGTCAATTTTTTTCGGCTTTTTTTTCTAGAGGATTATAGCTGTAAGAATCCTAACTTAAAACATTTTTCAGTACCTAAATAACAAAGTTCTATATGACATCTGTCAAATTTTGACAGGTAAGTTTACATTTTTCTTAGCTTTTTTCATATAGAGGTTTATAGCTGTAAGAATCCGAAATTTAAAAAATTTTCAGGACCTAAATAACAAAGTTCTATACGACAGCTGTCAAATTTTGATGGGTAAGTTTACATTTTTTTTAGCTTTTGGATATAAGGGTTTATAGCTGTAAGAATCCTAAATTTAAAATTTTTTTAGTACCTTAATAACAAAGTTCTATACGAACGCTGTAAAATTTTGACAGTCAAGTGTCAATTTTTTTTTAGCTTTTTCGTAGCGAGAGTTATAGCTGCAAGAATCCGAAATTATAAAATTTTTAGGTCCCTAAATAACAAAGTTTTATACGATAGCTGTCAAATTTTGACAGGTAAGTGTCAATTTTTCTTAGCTTTTTTGTAGCGAGACTTATAGCTGTAAGAATCCGAAATTTGAAAAATTTTCGTTACCTAAATAACAAAGTTCTATACGACAACTGTCAGATTTTGACAGGTAAGTGTCAATTCTTCTTAGGTTTTTTCGTACAGAGGATTATAGCTGTAAGAATACTAACTTAAAAAAGATTTCAGTACCTAAATTACAAAGTTCTTTATGATATCTGTCAAATTTTGACAGGTAAGTGTCAATTTTTTTCAGCTTCTTTTGTCTGGAGGATTATAGCTGTAAGAATCCTAAAGTGAAAATTTTTTCAGTACCTAAATAACTAAGTTCTATACGACAGCTGTCAAATTTTGACAGGTAAGTTTAATTTTTTTTTAGCTTTTTTCATATAGAGGTTTATAGCTGTAAGAATCCGAAATTTAAAAAAATTTCAGTACCTAAATAACAAAGTTCTATACGAGCGCTGTCAAATTTTGACAGTTAAGTGTCAATTTTTTTTTATCTTTTTCGTAGCGAGAGTTATAGCTGTAAGAATCCGAAATTATAAAATTTTCAGGTCCCTAAATAACAAAGTTCTATACGACAGCTGTCAAATTTTGACAGGTAAGTTTACATTTTTTTTTTAGCTTTTTTCATATAAGGGTTTATAGCTGTAAGAATCCGAAATTTAAAAAATGTTCAGTACCTAAATAACAAAGTTCTATACGAGCGCTGTCAAATTTTGACAGTTAAGTGTAAATTTTTTTTTAGTTTTTTCGTAGCGAGAGTTATAGCTATAAGAATCCGAAATAATAAAATTTTCAGGTCCCTAAATAACAAAGTTCTATACGATAGCTGTCAAATTTTGACAGGTAAGTTTACATTTTTTTTAGCTTTTTTCATATAAGGGTTTATAGCTGTAAGAATCCGAAATTTAAAAATTTTTCAGTACCTGAATAACAAAGTTCTGTACGAGCGCTGTCAAATTTTGACAGTTAAGTGTAAATTTTTTTTTAACTTTTTCGTAGTGAAAGTTATAGCTTTAAGAATTTAGAAATTATAAAATTTTGAGGTCCCTAAGTTAGCTGTCAAATTTTTACAGGTAAGTTTACATTTTTTTTTAGCTTTTTTCATATAGAGGTTTATAGCTGTAGGAATCCGAAATTTAAAAAATTTTCAGTACCTAAGTAACAAAGTCCTATACGAGCGCTGTCAAATTTTGACAGTTAAGTGTCAATTTTTTTTAGCTTTTTCGTAGCAAGAGTTATAGCTGTAAGAATACGAAATTATAAAATTTTCAGGTCCCTAAATAACAAAGTTCTATACGATAGCTGTCAAATTTTAACAGGTAAGTGACAATTTTTTCTTAGCTTTTTCGTAGTGACGATTATAGCTGTAAGAATCCTAAATTGAAAAATTTTTCAGCACCTAAATAACAAAGTTCTATACGACAACTGTCAGATTTTGACAGGTAAGTGTAAAATTTTTTTGCTTTTTTTTATCTAGAGGATTATAGCTGTAAGAATCCTAAAGTGAAAAATTTTTCAGTACCTACATAACTAAGTTCTATACGAGAGCTGTCATATTTTGACAGGTAAGTTTAAATGTTTTTTAGCTTTTTTTATATAGAGGTTTATAGCTGTAAGAATCCGAAATTTAGAAATTTTTCAGTACCTAAATAACAAAGTTCTATACGAGCGCTGTCAAATTTTGACAGTTAAGTATCAATTTTTTTTTAGTTTTTTTGTAGCGAGAGTTATAGCTGTAAGAGTCCGAAATTATAAAATTATCAGGTCCCTAAATAACAAAGTTCTATACGATAGCTGTCAAATTTTGACAGGTAAGTGTCAATTTTTTTTTTAGATTTTTTGTAACGAGGGTTATAGCTGTAAGAATTGTAAATTTAATAATTTGTCAGTACCTAAATAACACAGTTTTATACGACAGCTGTCAAATTTTGACAGGTAAGTGTCATTTTTTTGAAACTTTTATTCTGCAACCCTTAAACCAAAACCTGAAGTCACTGTTACCACTTATAAGCAAATCAATCCAAATGTATTTTGAACAATTCCTATATGTTTTAAATTCTGCTCCAAATATTGATGACACGCTGTCCGTGGAAGAAGGAGACGAAGAAAATTAATAGTTAAAACAAAATGTGTTTTTATGTTAAAATAAAAAAAAAATAAAATAGTTACAATCATGTCGTTTTGTTTCATTTAAAGGGCCAAAGTCAAAACTTAGTTAATTTTGAGAGTGGTATGTGGTATTTTTCTTGTAAATTTTGTTAAAAAAAAATTTTTTCCTTAATAATATAAACGATTTTAAAGAGTATCACGTTTAAAGAAGAACTTGTAAAATGCTGTCAACAAATAGTTTTTGAGATCAACTTCATACAAAAAATTTAAAAACTCTTTATTTTAAAACGATCAATTTTGACATTGGCCCTTCTTGCACCAAGCCACAGAAACCATCACAATCTTAAAAAGCGCAATAATTATAATATTAACCCCCATCAAGAGGTCGTCAAATAATCGGCTATCTAAAAGGACACAAGCTTTATATACACATTGCGATGTTGCCTATACATAGGCCGTTAATTAAGCGATGATATAAAAGACAAATATACGTTAAAATATACGGCGCTTGCAGCGACCTCTTCTCGCGGGAAATGACGCGTAACTAAAACTATACGAAACTTTCATACGACCGACTAAATGACGGCCGACCAAAAATTTGGCATTTGTCAAATGACGTCATCAGCATCAATTTTACATGGTTTGCTATTTGACGGCCATATATGGCCGTCAAGTGCACCTGGCCGTCAAATTGAATGTAAAATGACAATGTATGGTCGTCGAATTGATAGCGGGATATATATATATATATTTAGACATTGTAAAGGGTGTTTTAGGGTGAACCAGTGATACACAAGAGCGGTCTTTATAAACTGTTTATTTCTATTTTCATAATTGTTCGTGAAGGCGTTGATTTACAAAGTATACAAAAACATTGTTTACTTTATTTTAATACCTGTCTGCTGGGTATTCCTAGCTCAAGTTAACCTAAGGATAGTTAACCATCACAGACATAAAAATAAAATAAATTATATTAATCACTACATGAAACTCGTCATAAAAATACTATTACATACAAAAATAGAGTAAACAAAACAATAGCACACAAACATTTTTTAAACATTAATCCATATGTTTTTGATATGTTACCACAGTCAATAATCAAATAATTAAATATATAATTATAGAAACAAAATTAAAAATTGTATATTATCCAATCCAAGAGATATATTCAAGAACGTCATTAATAAATAATAAATATACCAAGCTATAATGAATAAAATAAATAAATATATATATTATCTACATGACGTATTGTATCTTTGTATACTGTAGTGATATTAAATATACCAATAAAATATTGTCATATTCGTTTAAGTTATACAGTGTCCGCAAGAAAGTCCGCATCAAATGGGATTTTTTTTTATTATTAAGTATAGGTAAAAATTGAAAAAGCAGTCAGTTTTTGCTTACCTAAAAACCAAAAATGACGTATACTGAAGCAGCTGCACGACTTGCGTTACCTGTCAAATTTGACATTTTTAATAAAATAGGTTCAAAAATGCCCTTATTTATCAAAATATCGAAAAACTTTATTCGAGAAAGTTGTTTATTTAGGCATTTTTAGCCTCTGTGCGAAATTTTGACATTCTAATACAATTTTTATTTTTTGCCAGATTCTTGAAAATTTTGATCAACCCTCGTAGATTAACTTTTATACATCGATGTAAAACCATTTGCCTTTACTTCATTTGTAATCTTAATGAAATTTTGTGTAAACTTTTTGTTTCCAATTATTTATTTTGCTTCAAAAACTGAAATTGTTATTGATCAGTATGTAATGTTTGATGCAAAGTTTATCTGATTACATCAGTTTTGCCAAAACCGACGATTCTCATTTTTATTAAGTTAATAAACAGATGTACAAAATGAAAAAATTAGGAAGCTTTCGTTGAAATTTTACTTAATTAATATTGGATCAAAAAGAATAAAATATTAATCGCTCGAAACATTTTATTCAACAAAAATATAGTTTAATATAAATAATATAATTTAATATTAATTAAGTAAAATTTCTACGAAACCTTCCTAATATTTTCTTTTTGTACATCTGTTTACTAACTTAATAAAAATGAGAAACGTCGGTTTTGGCAAAACTGATGTAATTAGATAAACTTTGCATCAAACATTACATACTGATCAATAACAATTTCAGTTTTTGAAGCAAAATAAATAATTGGAAACAAAAATTTTACACAAAATTGCATTAAGATTACAAATGAAGTGAAGGCAAATGGTTTTACATCGATGTATAAAAGTTAATCTACTAGGGTTGATCAAAATTTTCAAGAATCTGGCAAAAAATAAAAATTGTATTAGACTGTCAAAATTTCGTACAGAGGCTAAAAATGCCTAAATAAACAACTTTCTCGAATAAAGTTTTTCTATATTTTGATAAATAAGGGCATTTTTGAAAGTATTTTAATAAAAATGTCAAATTTGACAGGTAACGCAAGTCGTGCAGCTGCTTCAGTATACGTCATTTTTGGTTTTTAGGTAAGCAAAAACTAACTGCTTTTTCAATTTTTACCTATACCTAATAATAAAAAAAAATCCCATTTGATGCGAACTTTCTTGCGGACACTGTAGATAATAAGTACAAAATTTCAAATTTGTATTCCTTGTCATTCGTTTTTTTTGCCATCTAGGGATGGTGAATGCATTATTTTATTATTTATTATCAAATAATTTTTGTAAATACAATGACAGTGGTACACAAAATAAAAAACGGATTATTTCCTGAGCATTTATTGCAAAATTTAAGAAATGTGTCAGATGTACATGACTATCCAACACGGACAAGGGAGAACTTTTCTGTAAATACAGTGTCTACAACGTATAGCCAAAGAAACCTTTTCCACAATGGCCTTATTCAGTACAATCAACTGCCCAATAATGTGAAGATCTCTCAATCAATAAAAAGTTTTCGAAAAAAATGTATAGACGATTGTAAAAGTAATGTTGGCATACAATAGATATGAATGTAGTTATCTTAGCAAATTGCAAAGTTTTGTAAATGTTAATTATGTAATTGTTAACTTTGCTATTAAATAAAGATTATTATTATTATTATTATTTTCTAGCTATCAAATAATGTAAGTAGTAGTTATTTGGTTGTAAGTCTATGTTACAAGCGATAGTGTTGAATGAATGATCTTTTTAAACTAATAAATTTATGAGTGAAAATTGCCATAATCTATTTCAATTTTTGGATTTTCAGCTGAGTTTTCCTGATGCGGTTCTAAAATTTATGGTTTCCCATACAATGTAAAAAAGCAATTCACATACATTTTAATAATAAGCGGAGATAATAAAATATGTAAAAATGTTAACAACAATGCTGAACAGAAAACTATAAATTTATCTGGCTGTCATAATAACAATAAAATAATTAGCAGACCATGTTTCGTCGGCCGAACTCGTAAAATATGTGTAAAAGCTTCGCGTGTTGATTTGTTGGGCAGTAAAAGCAAAATAGAAAATGAGTTTATTTAAATTTTCGCATTTGCCGGTTAAAACGAACCTGTGTTTTCACTGTTTGTTATGTAAAATAGGCCCTTTTCGGCCGACAGAAATATCTACCTGGCATTTTTTTTTAATGTACACATCCCACAATGCAGATCACGTATGTCTATACCTACCTAATTACATACCTAAATACCCGTATTACGTACAGTGTGTCATAATATTGGCATATACTACATTTAGATGAATTTGGCTTATCTACAGTGGGACCAGTAAAGTCCGCATCATAATATTGGATTATTTTTTATTAATAGCTTTATTCCAAATTTGACTTTGGCATCAAGTTTTGCTTCAATCGAGATGAAAATTAAGCAAAAAAAAAATAGTAGTCACGTGATTCGCATTATCTGTCAAATTTTGATTTTTTCCAACAAATAATTGAAAAGTGGGGTTATTTCTGAAAATATCGAAAAAAGTTATTAGAAAAAGTTTTGTTAAATGCAGTTTCTAGCACATGTGCAAAATTTCAGCTGCATAAGATAATTTTGATTTTTTACCCATATTTTGTAAATTGCAACACTTTTGCAAAATATGACTCAACGCAACCTACATAAAACCTCTTGGTTTTGACAATTCTTTATTTCAGATACATTTTCTTTAAAGCAGCGCCATATTAAATGTGTTTTTCTACAAAATCAAAATTGAGCTATTAAAATTTGGTCGCATGTGATGCAAAGTTTATTTGTTTTTGACCCTGTATAAGGTAAATTCATAAAATAAATATTTTTGAAAACGTAGTTTGTGTGTGAAAGTAAAAAAATAAAAAATAAAAGAGGTTTTAAATTAAATCGTTGAAAATAGATAAACTTTACATTAAGTTAAACTAAAATTTATTTTCCACTTAATGAACACTTTACTGATTGTACTGTGTTCTTTTTTGTCTTAATATTAAGGTGTATTACTTTCTGACACAAACTACGTATTCAAAAATACTTATTTTATGAAGTTACCTTATACAGGGTCAAAAACAAATAAACTTTGCGTCACATGCGACCAAATTTTAATAACCCAATTTTGATTTTGTAGAAAAACACACATTTAATATGGCGCTGCTTTAAGGAAAATGTATCTGAAATAAAGCATTGTCAAAACTAAGAAGTTTTATGTAGGTTGCGTTGAGTCTTATTTTGCCAAAGTGGTGCAATTTACAAAATATGGGTAAAAAATCAAAATTATCTTATGCAGCTAAAATTTTGCATGTGGCTAGGAACTGCATTTAAAAAAAGTAATTTACGTTACAAGACCGGAAAGTAGTGTTTTTTAGGTCGAGACAAGCATTTCCAGGGCGAGCCATAGGCGAGTCCTGGAAGCTTGGAGAGACCTGGAAAACACTTATTATCGGTTGCGTGACGTACCATATTTTTTTTAAGACCGGCACTTCGATATATTTTATAATCTACGCGAAACAAGTTTGACATAAAGAACAAAATTAAAAATCAACGAACTGTCACTCGACAATACTCGACAATACATCGAAATGTTGTTGTCATAATAACGAAATCAAGGTATCTTGTATTATCAAAGAGCGATTGGAAAAACAAAAAACAGGGTGACAGTGACATTAGAGACCGGAAAAGCGTTATTTTCTAGACGAAAAATTGTCCAGAAAGTGCAAATTTTCTGGTCGGTTTTAAAAAAAAACTTTTTCCAATAACTTTTTCGATATTTTCAGAAATAATCCCACTTTTGAATTATTTTTTGGAAAAAATTTAAATTTGACAGATAATGCGGATCACGTGACTACTATATTTTGCTTAATTTTTATCTCGATTGAAGCAGAACTTGATGCTATAGTCAAATTTCGAATAAAGCTGTCAATAAAAAAAAGGACCATTTTTAAGTCTACTATCTCGTGTTGCTGTATTGGCCTCTAGCTATGGGATTTGAAAACTGTTCCTTTGATTTTGGACCTGTATTAAAAAAAAAAAAGAAAAACTAATTTCGTGATTTTAAAATCCCACGTTTCCAATGTTCTATGAATTTAAATTTTCCAAAAAAAGATATATTACGAAAAATATAATATGGATTATATAGGCCTAAAACGATCAGGTTTTCAGACGAATTCAGATAAGACGAGATAAAGATAAAACCGGAAGGCAGGAAGAGAAATAGCGGACGTGACCTAAAGAATGCGAATGGAAAAGTGGAGAATTTCCACATGGAGAGAGTGGAAAATGTCGATACAACCGGGTCGAGAAAACGAGCTTATAATAATAGAATTTACTTTCAAAATATGTCAAGCCTACAACCATTCCATGAACATGGCCATTCCAAAGCGTATATACAAAGTACCAAAAAATAGTAATCACGTGATTCGCATTATCTGTCAAATTTTAATTTTTTTTTAAAAATAAATCAAAAGTGGGGTTATTTCTGAGTATCGAAAAAAGTTATTAGAAAAAGTTTTTTTTAATGCAGTTTCTAGCTCACATGCAAAATTTTAGCTTCATAAGATAATTTTGATTTTTTACCCATATTTTGTAAACTGCACCACTTTTGCAAAATAAGACTCAATGCAACCTACATAAAACTTCGTAGTTTTGACAATGCTTTATTTCAGATAGATTTTCTTTAAAGTAGCTCCGTATTAAATGTGTTTTTCTACAAAATCAAAATTGGGCTATTAAAATTTGGTCGCATGAATTGCAAAGTGTATTTGTTTTTGACCCTGTATAAGGTAACTTCATAAAATAAGTATTTTTGAAAACGTAGTTTGTGTCTGAAAGTAATACACCTTACTATTAAGACAAAAAAGAACACAGTGTCATCAGTACAGTCATTAAGTGGAAAATAAATTTTAGTGGTGGGTAAAAAATCAAAATTGTCTTATGCAGCTGAAATTTTGCTTTTTTTATATTTTTTTTCGATATTTTCAGAATAAACCCCACTTTTGAATTATTTTTTGAAACAAATTTAAATTTGACAGATAATGCGAATCACGTGATTACTATTTTTTTGCTTAATTTTCATCTCGATTGAAGCAGAACTTGATGCCAAAGTCAAATTTCAAATAAAGCTTCTAATAAAAAAAAATCCCATGTGATGCGGACTTTATTGGGCACACTGTATATCGTCTCTAATAGATTAGATAGAGATAGATAGACTAGTTTATATTAATCTATATATTTTAACTCGTTTATCATTGCTAAAATATGCTTATGCAGATAATCTCATGCCATTTCAAATATGAGAATATTAATATAATATATAAGTATTCAAAAATAATTGACGATATAGAGCCATGGATTATCCGAGATATTAAAATATGTTCTCCGATGATTTTCTTTACAAAAAGGAATTTAATTATCACTTTTGAAGAGATAGACTAAACTATTTTTAAAAATGTATTAGTGACAAAATAGCTTTATTTCAAATTTTCGGGTATTTTCTTTTGCAAAAATTTTGCATCCCCTATCGACAGTTTTTGCATCCGCCCCTGATGTTAAATATACTTATACTCGTTTAAATCTATTGCAAAAATCAATGCCCTACATTAGTGAAAAATGTCTCACATTTAGCCCAAAACATGCTCAACCCAGTTAAATAAATATAAGCAATATATTACCAAAAATATGCAAATAATTCTCCCTGTTTATTTATATACGTTTTACATGCGGAAGGAAAAACTAAAACCGTTTTCACTTTCATGCCTTCCGCTACTTAATAGTAAAAAATCCAGGGCATTTTGTCATTTTTTTCTTTTGAAAATGGGTAGAATACACGTATGCATATACTCTTTTTTCACCCTATTATATTAGAGTCCTTATGTAGTACATATAATGATGCTTCTTTATTATTTATCTAAAAAGGTTTTCATGTTACTGAGGCCTTTTAATTAATTTTTTTAATTAAATCTATCTCTTTTTAGACAGTTGGAATCTAAAAAACGTATAGATGCAAGCACATTTTAAAGGAATTGCTGTAAACTTGCTTTCCTCTACTTATTTCCTAATTTTTTTAAATGAGTTACTTACCACACTGAGAAAAAACCTCTATTCCTAATAATTGTCAAGTTCTATTAGGGGTGTAATCTGGTTTTATATACTGTATTTGTTCCGACTGCCAGTTGTAATAAAACTAGACATTAATCATAATACTATTTGCTTGCTACGGTTCATGAAGCATATACTTACCACTAAAAATCAGTACTGTAGTTCTCAAAAATTTAAATACTTTCTTTCTAGTGTAATATTGTTCTTGTTGCTTAACATTGTATATGATTATCTCTTATGCAACATGGTTTACTGAGATGGTAACATTCCTCCATAGATTATAAAGTCCAATACTAATGAACTAATGAGGGGTTGTGTAAAACAAGAATCTTTATCTGACATGCAAAGTTTACAAAAAACTTAAATACAAAGTAAAAATAAATTAATTGAAACAGGTATTGGTACGATCAACAAAATTCAAATTCAGACCCACTACTACCAAAACGATTCCAACGATGGCGATGCCTAAAATTAAAGACGAGCAATCGAGTCCTGCTGCCGAAATACTGACAACTACGATCAGGCCAGTTTGGAGATTACGTGAAAGAAAGCATAGCGTTTTCCAAAGTACCAAAATTTCGCCTCCCGCAAGACAAAATGGTTGCTACGCCACTTGAGTCTAATCTTAAAACTTTATCAAGACTTTTTTGCAGGATGCATAGTCCTGCAATGGTAATGACTAACCTAAACACAAAAAAGTTTGGTTTTTCGCATTCTCTTATTTGAAAAAATTTAAATAATATTTCAATTATAAATATCTACCACGAAATTCTTATGCCACAGGAAACATTAAACCCATAAAAATACCATAAAGGACAAATAATACAACGACGCTGGCTATACAACATGTTGCAAAAAATTTCCAACGGCATTGCACGCACCCAGTTAACAAAAATACTTCTTCGCAACACGACAAGTCTCCCAGAAGTTATTTCTTAATCAAAAAATGTTATTTATGGGTTTTACAACTTTTTGTTTTCGTAATAATTTTAATTTTTTTATAGGTCTTTTGGCATGTTTTCATTTCCCCGTAGATCGCATAGCAGTGGCGTAGCGTATGAGGGGGCCAGAGGGGTCGATCCCCCCCCCCTCACGCCTTTACCCCAGTGACGCTCCTATCAATGTTTTCTGATATGATATTTTAGACAAAATTAAACTCTGACTCGAGGCTGTTTACGATTGAAGATATAGGGCAATATAGGGCATAATTTATGAAAAATTTCTAGAATTGATTGCAGAATGTAAAAATATACAATGTTCCTTTAAAAAAAATTATTCACGAAGGACTTTTGTGGTTCACCCTGTATATTATATTTTTTCTAAAAAAAGTAAATTTGACAAGTTCGAGCGATTCCTAATTAAATGGGCGGTATATTTTCTGTAAAAGGCTAATCTGTTTCTTTATCAGAACGCTGTAGGTATATTAAGAAGACCAACTTAATAATATGTTTTGGCGTATAGACTGTTCGCGGATAGGGTTTACAGTAGCACAAATTGATGAAACGATTCATTTTTCGGGAAAAGGTCAGTCTTGATAAAAAGTTTTGCTTGTAAAAGAAATGCAATTCACAAAGAGAAAATTTTTATTTTTTATACAGGGTTCCCAAAAACTTCAAAAACATGATTTTTCTCCAAGAGTAAACTACCTTTATTTTTCATTTCTGACCAAAATGCCAATTAGAAAACGTATTTAGAATAACGTTTGTAATATAAATCCGAGATTTAAAATAAATCTTCGATTTTTTTAGTTTTTTTAATTTTTAGAGGTAAAATATTTTTTATAGCAGCATTAGCGGTCGAAATACATACATTATCAATGACAGAGGGGTATCAAAAAGTTTCAAAAACTGATTTTTGGTGTTACCAGAAATATGTATTTTTAATTTCACAAATGAAATGACCCCGGAAATAACAGAAAAAAATCTTAAAATAATAACAAATAATAATTTCATAATTTGCTGTTCAAACACTTCCCCTCCATATTCAACGCATTTTTCCAGCTGTAAACGAATGTGGTCAAAACTTCTTTGAATTTCTTCAATTTAAATTGTTTGACAGCTTCAATAAATTCGCTGTTTTAGGAACTGTACGTCGTTCTCAATTGGACGGTAGTACGGGAGTACTACACTAATTGTTTGAGGCGCCCCCAAAGATAGGCATCTAAAATACGTAAATCGGGACTTCTTGGGGGCCACAGAACCGGACCATTCCGACCAATCCATCTGAGGCCAAATTCGAAGAAGTTTTGACTACATTCGTTTACAGCTGGAAAAATGTGTTGAATATGGAGTGGAGTGTTTGAATAGCAAATTATGAAATTATTATTTGTTGTTATTTTACGATTTTTTTGTGTAATTTCCGGGGTCATTTCATTTGTGTAATTAAAAATACATATTTCCGGTAACACCAAAAATCAGTTTTTGAGCTTTTTTGACACCCCTATGTCATTGATAAAATGTATGTATTTCCACCGCTAATGCTGCTATCCAAAAAAAAATTCTTTTAACTACAAAAAATTAAAGAAACTAAAAAAATTTAAGATTTATTTTAAATCTAGGATTTAAATTACAAACGTTATTCTAAATAAGTTTTTTAATTGGCATTTTGGTCAAAAATGAAAAATAAAGGTAGTTTACTCTTGGAGAAAAATCATGTTTTTTAGTTTTTGCGAACCCTGTATAAAAAATCAAAATTTTGTCTTCGTCAATTGCATTTTTTTTACAAGCAAAACTTTTTATCAAGAATGACTTTTTCCCGAAAAATGAAATTTTTCATCCATTTGTGCTATTGTCAACCCTATCCGCGGACAGTCCGTATCAAATTTTTACTTGGTTTAAGAATGTTTGCCTTCGTTCAAGTATTTATTTCTTCATTCCTGTGGACAACAATCTATTTTCCTTATTTTTTTCGTTTAATTCTTGTTGGGATGTGCTTTATTAAATTTTACGAGAAATTTTCCTCGTCCAAATTATTTCCTACTTCGGCAACAAAAAGCGAAAATAACCCGGAAAAACTAAATACCTATAAAAGTCGCTAGTTAATTTAATAAGTAGACAAGTTACGGAGAAAAGGGCAATAAAGAACAGAAACGTGACCGCCAAACAAAACTAAATTATAGTGGGTATTTAGAAAAGTTCAGAAATTGCTTGTAAATCATATTAGAGATTTTCGCTTTAGTTCTTGCTGTGTAAAAAATGGAAGCTGGAAATACTTATAATTTAGAAGTATTCAGTGCCGGCTCGTGGGGTAGAACAACGGTGCTATGGCCCTACCTGTGCTACCACGTACTATATAACTATACTATATACAGGGTGTCCGGAAATGATGAGCAAAAAATTTAGAGGAAAATTTCACGCCATCAATATTCATCCAATGAAATATAATAATTTTATAACGTTGCCATGGCAACCTTTGTATTTTTTCGGAAATTTTTTCTTGCTGGGGTACCCTGGAGGGTATTACAGTGGAAATTTTTTGACATAATATAAAGTGACAACACGGAACTTTATAAAATATCAACTGGAACTGTCAACAATCAACCAGTACGTTTCGTCAAACTTTTTATAATTTTAAATTTCTTTAATTAATGTTAGTTAATATTAAAGGAATAAAAACGCCTAAACAATAGAAAATAATTTATTTTTTAGATACATAATTTTTAGTTACAAACTGTAAATGTACCTTAAATCCTCTTTCTACCTCTTCCCTCTTCAATGGCCAATAATCTGATGGACCAATTCTATTGAATAAATGTCTATTTTTTAAATAATATAGGTAATATTTGGACAAAATTTTGTTAACTTCGTAATAATCTGTATTTTATTGATTTTTTAAAAGATATTGCTGGATGATCGAGAACAAATTTTCTTCCTCTAATTCACTACCGCATTCGGCAATGAGATCTTCAAAAAAAAAACATATACAGTACGGTGATGGGTTCAATATCACATGACTTTTCGAGTCAAAAGTCAGTAAACTGTCGTCAAACACTTGCTTTAGATTTTTTTGTATTAGCAGGTGTTAACCCCTCAATTTCTTGCCTAACTTCTTCCATATTATTTTGACCAAAGCGATTCATCTTGTGATCCCTATCTGCACTTCATAAACCAACACTAAATGTTAAATAACTGCGATCTTGTGCTGCGGTTACTCTTATATAGGCACAACTACAACTACAACTGACATATTTTTTTTTTAAATTTGACATTTAAAGTAATTTCAAAGCATTCTATATTTATTGACGTATAACTGTCTAATAACAAATATCTATTATAAAATCATTTTGTTGTGAAATTTTCTTACCAAATACCATTCGAAATCAAATTATACCTTATTTCAAAATATTCGTGTGCTCAAAAAAATTTCTGGATATAATTTGACTTCTAGTGGTATTACAAGTGATAATTCTAGACCAAAAATAAATGCCATCTCTTCCTATAACATTTTTTCGAAAATTGATTACGCGTACTGAGTTACAAGGTGTTAAAGTTATATTTTATTTGCAGTTCTCGTGCAATACCTATTGCCACGCTCATAATATTTTGACGAAATCTCGTATATGGGTTTTTTTCGGGATGAGAAATACAAATTTGCCATTTTTCGCAATTTGTAGATTTTTTGTTCTACACTGTATGCGCATTTTGACTGAATATTTTTATTCTCCTAACCTTTTGACATAAAAAAGGTATTATATTTGTGTTTCGATAAATCTAACCGTTTTCGAGAAAAACGCTATATACCATCGCTTGCATGTGATGAATACGAAATCATTTCAATTTATTATTTCTTAATTTAATTAATTTAATTTTTTAAGAAGATTTAATTATTGCATTGAAGAGGAAGGACGTCACTTTGAACCTTTAATTTGAATGTTTAATTTATTATTCTAGTAACTTATGTATTTTAAAACTGCAAATAAAATTTAACTTTAACACCCTGTAACTCCGTAAATAATCAATTTTCGAAAAAAATGTTATACGAAGAGATAGCATTTATTTTCGGTCTAGAATATCCCCTAAATGTTTTTGCTCATCATTTTCGGACACTCTGTATATAATATTATTACTTTTGAAGCGATTACCAAACCATATTTAAAACTGGAACGCAGTCGATCCAGCTTTATCGAAGCAATTATGCGTAAATCGTATAAATGAATCGTTTAAAATGTCAAAAAAATTTTAATTCACTGCCAGCCAGCAGCTTAGTCCGGTTCTGTTTCTGTAGCGAACCGCTTAACGTAAAATATACCAGACTTCAAAAGGATGCCATAAATGACAGGTTTGATTTTATAAAAAAAATACTGTAGAGCTATGTAATTATGGTATTTAATTCGGACTGATAATAAAATTGCCAGGGCCGTAATGGTAAAAAAAGGATAATTTTTCCAATATTAATGCGGTATTTGATAACAAAACGTTAAAATAAAAAAAAAAAACTTTGAATATCGAAGTGTTAAAAAATGAATACCTCATATGTACTTATTTATACATAATTTTCATAAACCAGAAAACAAAAACCTATTGCGTGCTTAATTTAAGGTTAATTATGCTAAAATTTCGGGTAAACTTCGGCAGGACGTAAACAAAGCAATTTAGTAATAAACCGTCGATGTAGTTAACTAGTTATATAATGTAAATTATCGCACACAATAAAGCCATTGTTACTGGCTTCATTATCAAAGCTTTACCCCATTACGCTATTATTTATATAGTATGTCAATGGGCCGCTATTTTCCCTAAAAACAAATGCCGCTCCGGAGACGTACCTAATTATTTTGATAAAATTAATTAAAATTTAATGAACGTTTTTAAACTGATATTAGATAGATGCTATATCGAATTAAACTTATATTAAGAAGCAGTTATTTAATTAAAGAACCCAAATATATCAAATGTAGTTGCAGACGTTCGGCTGTCACCTTAATATCACCACAGTATATTTGATTAAACAAAGGTTCAAATAGAAAAGAAAGAAAAAACTAAAAGTCTTCCTCCACAAAATTTAGTAAAATATAGAAATTTTTTAGAGTCTCTACATGTTTCGAACGTAGAAACGTTCATCATCAGGAGACAGAAAATTTATATAGTGCTGATGGTATTAGCAGAAGAGAAAATGGTATAAAACCTTAATGGAGCTTTTATGACATTGAAAAATTAAAATGTAGGAGTGACATATATAAAACAAGGTTGAGGAGAGTTAAAACATGCTGAGCATGTGAAGAAAGTTAGTAAAGGAAGTCTAAACAACCAAATAAAATGAGGAAGAAGAAAAAAGCCTTCTAAAGAGAAGGTGTCGAGGATTTTTTAAATTTTTTATATAAAATTTTTTTATGTCTGTAAGACAGCATAAAGATAAGAATTGTCATTTGTAGAAGTCATAATGTCAAAATTGTTGAAGAATGGTTTTTAGGGTACTGGGTTCTTCAACAATTTTGACATTATGACTTCTACAAATGACAATTCTTATCTTTATACTGTCTTACATAAGTTACTAGAACAATAAATTAAACATTTAAATCAAAGGTTCAAAGTGACGGTCCATCTTCTTCAATGCATAAATTAATTATTCTTAAAAAATTCCGACGAACTCCATTAAATAGTCCTTCCTTTGCTATACTATGTTTAAGGTTGAAAATAAATTAAAATTATATTATTTTAGCGTTTTTCTCGACAACGGTTAGATTTATCGAAACAAAAGTAGTATACCTTTTTTATGTCAAAAGGTTAGAAGAATAAAAATATTCAGTCAAAATGCTCATACAGTGTAGGATAAAAAAGTTGGGACCATTCAAATTAAAGTATAGGCTCCTATATGGCTGCCTCAACAAAATGCGAAAAAACGGTGAGCAAATTTGTATTTCTCATTTCAAAAAAGCCCCATATACGAGATTTCGTCAAAATGTTATGAGCGTGGCAAAAGGTATTGCAAAAAAACTGCAAATAAAATTTAATTTTAACACCCTGTAAATCCCTTAATAATCAATGTTCGAAAAAATGTTATAGAAGGAGATAGCATTTATATTCGTTCTAGAATTATCCCCTAAGTTTTTTGCTCATCTTTTTCGGACACCCTGTATAGTCCAAATATTTTAAAAGCTTTCTATTTTTAAAGACTAAAATAGAGGAAAGAAACCACCTGGAGACAAACAAACACTAAAAAATAGTTAACTTGTTTCACACAGTATATTTACTTATTGTTTAACTTTTAGAGAGCTAAAATTTGCTATGGTTATAGTTTTAGTCGACCCAGAAAAACGTTGGGTACAAAAAAAAATGAGTTGGTTTCTTAAAAATTTCAGAATAAATTTTGGTTAGTTAAACCAGTATTTAATTCAATAAATAAACCCTTTGCTAGTAACTGAACCCCTTTAAATAGAGTCGTTTTAGAATTCCTGTATTAATTATTTTTAAAAAAGTCTGAATAATTTAATAACTTATCTTAACATATATAAAACAAAGTCGCTGTCGCTGTCGCTGTCTGTCCGTCCGTCCCTACCTATATATGCTTAAATCTTTAAAACTGCGCAACGGATTTTGAAGCGGTTTTTTTAATAGATAGAGTGATTCAAGAGGAAGGTTTTTATGTATAACTAGCGACCCGCCCCGGCTTCGCACGGGTGCAATTTCAGAAAGTGGCATGCCGGGTACTAATATATCGGGTTTGTTCGGGTTTGTAGCGGGTTGCAACGCATGCCGGTTACACGCTAGTACATAATAAAACTATTGCTACCTTATATACAATTTCCGTTAAAGTTAACTTTTAAAAGGCATCAACATCTTCATAGTCATCTCCATATTAAGGAAAATTCAATTAAAAATTAAGGACTTGGCGACACAAGTGACAATAATTATTTATTAATGTTATTCTAGATGCTAAATGAAGCAGAAAATGTATTTAAACAAATATAGTGTCACATTATTTAAATAATATGCCAACAACATAATCACCATGTTAAACTATGTAATCACAGTAATTATAGAGAAAGGAATAAAGCAATTATCGGCCATTAAAATAACAAAACGACATATTTTAATATATGCCGTATAATTCACCTTTCATCTCTCGTTACTGCGAAATTTAATAGTGCCGTAATTATTATTATTTTTAGTTAACACGAAAAAAAAATTGGAAATTCTTATTATAGGCTATATCCTTATTATAAGATAAGTATCAAAACTCTAAAACTGTGATTTACCAAAATCCAAATTTTGATAATAAGTTTTGTGGAAAAAAATTATCAACATTTTTTAATTTTACTTTTATATATTATTTTTATAATTACTAATATAACTATTAATTTACCTCTCATCTCTGGATGGAGAATCGCTTGATGTTGCCATATCTCAATTTTTTTCTAATTAATTGTCATTAACATTTAAAAAAACAGTTGATCATGTAACGTAAAATAACAATGTGTATCTTATAATGACAACGTCAACAAAGTTCAACACTTTCACTTTTAATTAATGATTAATGCACCTACATAATTTGATGCGATAAAAATACGTAACAAAACATTATTGGGAACATTAGATGTACATAGTTTAAGTTTTTGATATCAACAATAACTTTGGCATAATATGTTTTTTGAAATTATTTATTTACACCAAAAATATATCTAATAATTTAATAAAACTCTTCACTTTAAACAAACGAAAATGCATTTTTCACCAATTTTGGACGACAAACATTTAGACATTAATTGGTAAATTTTTTTTTTTAAAATTATATCTATTTTTCTTAATTTTTCGTAATATTCTAACCAATACCGACATAGGCCCGAACGGCGCGAACGCCAGCGTGCAACTAGCGTCTTCGGCGTCGCGACGTTGCTTGTCAAGGTGCATCGAAAGCGCGCAACAAAGGTATGTGAGGTTTCTATGGCTAAACAATAGTTTAATTGTCGGTGTGACCACATTGTTGATTTAGTTGTAGATTTAATTGACTAACAAATAAACAATAGATGCATTGATTATACAGTGTGTGTATAAAGTCTGGAAACGGCTTAATAACATCACAATTTACTGGCCGATTTAAACCAAATTTGGTACAGTTGTGTAAGAGGATCTAACGCACCGAATGACGATATTGGCGTTGTTGCCAGCTTTTTAGTTTGTCTGGAATTCGAACGAATTTTATATTTTTAAATATAACACCCAGTATATTTTTACATTTGTAGTTTTTACATTAAATTTGTTACACTTTTGGTATAACATACTTTGTTCATAATATCAGTAGTTTTCGAAATAACTAGTACAATTTAGAAAAAATATATTTTTTATAATTAAATGTTCAAACTGTTTTCCCTGTACAGCTTGACAGTTTGCTAATTGAAAATAACATTTTTCAATTGTGTTGTAAATCTTTTCTGGCGTTATTAATTCAAATTCGTCCAAAATTCGACGCTGCAAATCGGCCAAATCTTGAGGTTTTGTGGTATAAACTCTGTTCTTCAAGTGTCCCCATAAAAAATAGTCGTTAGGCGACAAATCAGGGGACCTAGGTGGCCACTCGATTGTACCCCCTCTACCGATCCACCTATTCGGAAAAGTGTTGTTCAAAAATTCGCGCACGTTTCGACCAAAATGGGGAGGAGCTCCGTCCTGTTGGAAGAATGTACTTGCATAATTTGGACCCATCACATTTCGTATAGTAGGCACTATTTGCGTTTCCAAGAGCTCAAGGTAAAGTTGTGATGTCAAATTTCCATCAATAAAAAATGGACCGATCTTGTGGTTACCCAGAAGCCCAGCCCACACATTAAATTTTCCAGGGCGTTGTGTATGACCTTCTATCATCCAGTGGGGATTTTCATTTGCCCAAAACCTACAGTTGTGTCTATTGACTTTACCATTTAACATAAATGTTGCTTCATCCGAAAATACTATAAATTTGAAAAACTGGTTATTTTGGTCAAACCTTGACATCATAATATCACAAAATTCAATTCTTCGCTCATAATCATCTTCTGATAACTCTTGAACTACATGTATTTTGAAAGGGTGATATTTATGTTTTATTAAAACATTATGGCGGATTTGAAGCAGACACTTACTTGAGAAATTTTTCTTAATGAAGAAACAAGGGTTTTAACAACATGTTGTAAAATTTCTAAACTTTTCTCTTCATCTACTACTACTGGTCGTCCTGATCGTCGCCTATCTCTTCAATTTCCAGTTTCTTCGAACCGTCGGACAGTTTTTAGAACAGTTGCTTTTGAAATTGGATTTCGGTTTGGAAATGCGTCATTAAATAGATTTTTAACCTCTTCGTAAGATCTGACCCTATCGCCATATCCTCTCATCATAAGAATTTTAATTCTTTCACTTTCAGTTAAAGACATTTTTGCATGTAAACAGTATCTAATTATTTTTAGTGATAAGTGATTAAGTGATTCACCGTAGCAAGCAAATATTATTATAATTAACGTCAAGTTTCATTACAACTGCCAGACGGAACTCATACAGTAGGTATATAAAACCAGATTACACCCCCAATAGAACTTGACAATTACTGGTGAGTATTTAGAGCAATAATGGCTATAAACCATTCTATGGTAGCATTAACTGCTATTTCCCATTAGCTAAATTACCGCGATATTATCACTACACAACGGACTAGCAAGTTTCGTTGTCTTACAGTAGGAAATCTCGTTGCTATCACATAATATAGTATTAAACAAATCTATAAGTGAATTCTTATAAGGAATAGAAGGTTTTTTCTCAGTGCAGTAGTGACTGTTACTGTACTGTTACTCTACTGTTACTGTTACTCTTATTCTGTGCAGACCTTTTCTTTATAGTAGCGTCTCTACCAGTTTCACAATTGATCTATATTCATAATATTTAAAACAACCTTATACACATTCAAAAATTTAGAATTATGGTTCCGAATAGATATATTAGTATGCACTGCGGTGTTCTCTCATCCTGGTGGCAATGTTCGAATATATTGTGCCGAGAAAATTAGTCTCAGATGCGACAGACAGCCCACGACACGGACGTGTAATATACAAATTTATTGGAAACATGTTTGAAATTGTAATTTTTGGTAATATATTTTGACACATAAAGAAATGGTTCGGGAAAAAATCGAGGCGAAGAGTTAGCAATTTAAAATATCATTCATTCCATTTTCCCATTAACACTTTTATAAAACATAAAACGCTTTCTAGACCAGGGCTGAATGAAGCCTTTAAAAATGATAAAAAGTAAAAAAAATAGTAGTAGGATGAACCCCATTGGAAAAGGAAGAGAATATAACAAAAATGAAAGGAAAAATAATGTACGGGCGATCCGAAGTCAGGAAGTGAAAAGGGGTGAGTTTTCAAAGGTAGAAAACGATTTATCTCGATTTTCGGCAAAACTAGAAGTCCTATGGAAAAACGTTAAACGGCAAAGTTGTAGGTAATAAAAATATCTACAACTTTTGTATTTACACTTTTTTCACAGAACCTCACAATCTATGTAAAAAATTCAAATAACCAAGTTTTTGGTTCTTTATTTTTATCTTTTACAAAAAAATTTTTTTTTCACGAAATTTGGTGAAAGCTTACCTTTTTATGTCCCAAACACACTGTAATTTTTTTGATTTAAAATATTTATTTTTTCACCTTATTTTGACTTAATATCGAAAAAGTACCCTAATTTTCAATCGAAAATTCTCACGTCAAAATATCTGCTTTTTTAAAAAAGTCGGTGGGCTTGTTGTTCGTTGAAATCTCTACTTTCTGATGGTGTAAAAGAAAATATACATTACTATTTTAAATGTGATGAAATCCCCTTTAAATCCTACCTTTAATTATATTTAGAACAACTATTTTCGCATATTTTTTGCGATCTTTATGTTTTATGGATTTGTAATTTTTTTGTTTATCAATGTAACATGGAATCTTACGTTTTTCGAGTAATTAAAGTATAAATTTTAATAAATAGCTCAAAATTGTACATATTAATTAATTGCATTTTTTGAGAACATTTACCAAAGTAATGTATATTTTTTTTACACTATCAGAAAGTAGAGATTTCAACGAACAACAAGCCCACCGACTTTTTTTAAAAAAGCAGATATTTTGACGTGAGAATTTTCGATTGAAAATAAGGGTGCTTTTTCGATATTAAGCTAAAATAAGGTGAAAAAATAAATATTTTAAATCAAAAAAATTACAGTGTCTTTGGGACATAAAACGGTAAGTAAGTTTTAAACAAATTTCGTGAAAAAAAAAAATTTCTTGTAAAAGATAAAAATAAAAAATCAAAAACTTGGTTGATTGAATTTTTCACATAAATTTTGAGGTTATGTGAAAAAAGTGTAAATATAAATGTTGTAGATCTTTTTATTACCTACAACTTTGCCATTTCACGTTTTTCCATAGGACTTGTAGTTTTGCCGGAAATCGAGATAAATCGTTTTCTACCCTTAAAAACTCAACCCCTTCCACTTCCCGTCTTCCCGACCTCGGATCGCCCGTAAATTATTTTTCATTTCATTTTTGTTATATTCTCTTCCTTTTCCAATGGGTTTTATCCTACTATTATTTTTTTTGGTTTCAAAAATTATCGACCCTGGTCTATTCTGGTATTAGGGTTCTATTACCAATAACAGTAACTAAGGCTCCTAGAAATTAAAAACATTTCAGCTGCTGCAATTTACACTTTTAAAATCTAAAAGAAAACCTTTACAATTACTATAATCGAATATCCTGAAAATCCCCGCTTGCTCCGATGCTCCATACACACGAACAGGTGAGAGCTTTCTCTGACTAAGCTCATTTTGCCGAATATCTGGCAAAATCTCCGTTTAGAGCGATAATGATGCTATCTGCCGATTCATTTCCTGGGCTTGTTTAAAAGTCCTCATCCCATTGTGAACGACTTAACCGAGATTTTCTTGCTACGGACTTATTCAGCGAAAGAAAGCTACGTTTTTTTTTTAAGTTAACGAAATATACCAATGCTTTTTATTTATAAATATCAAAAATGAACGTTAGTTTCAAAGACAAATGGAACGGTTTTTACCATACTACCTTTAGGTTAGCAAACAATAATTACGAAACTGACAAATTTATGGCCTTAAAGTGAATTTTCTTATTTAAATGTGTTTACACTTCGCAAATACGCAGTTGAACAAAATTAGGTCTTAATTTTTTATAAACTAAAATTAAAATAAGAGGCTGGACTGGATTTTATTTACCATTTTTCTGTTTATTAGTTTCAATTTTAAATAATTTTAAAGCAAATATTCCTGAATAATTTGAAACAAATTATCTTTTTTCAAATGGCAACTGATATTATATTCTATTAGTGTGGCCAAATATGACATAGTACGATGATTGCTCGTAACATCGGACAATTTTTTGCATAAATTGCATGCAGCATGATTTTAAAAACGATTGCTTTTAAAAATAAAAAAGTATTGTTTGTTTTTGACTGCAAAATATTCTCTTTACTAAAAACGCGAATTTTTACTGGCAGTTCGTACTCTGAAAATATGATTAACAATGAACTAAGCCCGCTATGACCGGTTCTCTACCGCTGGTTATGCAAGCCATAAAATGTACGAATAAAAAAATTAAATAAAAACTAAAAAAAGCAATTTTCTACCACTTGTAGTAACTCAAAATTTATGTAAAATTAAAGAATACACTATCTTTAATCTTAAAATTGTATTTCAGTGTAACTACAATAAGTAAAAATTAATATATCTAATGTTATCGCTTCCGAAAGCTGATCGAAGCTGCGGAGCAAACTAAATCTCTTCATATAACTACCGTGCGAGCAAAAATTATTTGCATCAAAGAAGGCTTGGATTAAAAAACGTAGGGCTTGGTTTAGATCACAATGATATGGGGATGATACATCTAACCAAATCTAGGTTAACATTTTCTCAAATTCATATGATATGCCAAACCATAGAAATAAAATAAGTAGACAAATACAAATTTTACGGAAGTAGTCCATTATCTCTATACTTTTTTTTGTTTACAATATAGGGTAGAGGAAGGAAATTAATTCCTTTTTTCCGAATTCCGAAATCCGAATTTTATTTTACTACCACTTTTTAATCTGTGTTTCGTCTAAGCACTCAAAATGTCCTCGTCTTATTCATGGTTTTTAGTTTTTAATTTTAAAAATCTTTTACATTGCTAGTATCAGTGGCACTTGGGCCTTTCGGTGCTGATGATGGTACTCCCTAGTACCGAAACATGTACACCACATTAATCTGACTCTTTGAATATAAGTATTTGTGGAGACGACTGTGGGTTTTTTTCCCTAAATACAGATTTATTTTTGTTGTTTACAAAATTAACAAAGTAAGAATATACAGAAAGAAAAAAAAAATTATATAAAATGCTGAAATTGGCCACCGCCATGCTCCAAGCATAAATTCACACAAAATGGGAATATTCACTACTCCACATACGTGTATTCTGAGAATTCACCTAACCGGAGAGGTGGAACCAGGCTTCATCCGAAAAAAATGTCAGCTCTAATAAATCATTTATTTCCAATAAATTTTGGGTAAACCATTGAGAGTAATTCCTGCGTCTTTCAAAATCTGCGGCTTGTATTTCTTGGAATACTTGCACTTTATAAGGAAATAAATTTAGATGCTTCTTAAGAATGGTTGTGCATGTTCCATAAGATCTTCCCACTTCTTGGGACAGGCGTCTTATACAATTTGTTGGCGTATTTCACGAACGTTTGCAACAAGTTCTTATGTTCTTACAGATGGCCTTTCTGCTCCTTTTTTGTGTTGTATAGATCCTGTTTCCCTAAACACAGCCACGGTTCTTTTCAGGCAATGATAAAAATCCCCAGCAATAAAAGCAACGTTAGGAAAATGTTAGTGAAAATCGTCCATGCACAAACCCGGATTGTATACACTCACCATTTACTCTAACCCCGTTTCGAAAATACGCTTCAACCATGAATGCTGTGTGCTGTTCCGTAAAGCCCATTGTGTGAATTGTTCAAGAAATTGGAAAAACGGTAATGGGAAACTATTTATAAATTGTAATTTTCTACCAATTATTATAAAACAAGCCTTAGCACATACTATGCTAAGGCCTTAAATTATATTTACGTGTAACTACAATAGTAGAATCGTATAGGTAGTGTAATAGAAAATTCCACACCAAATTGTGTTTAAAATAAAATAATGTGTGTTAATGGTGTGGAATTTTCTTACCGAATTCCGCGAGAGATTAAATTAAATCCGGAATTTTTTAACCTATTGTGAAATTACTAGTGAAACTTTAAAAAAAAAATTGTGGCCAAAATGTCGTAAGCTTGAAATAACACGTCACAAATTCCACCAAAATACACTAAGCCACGTGAACACGAACAATGTATATGCAACCACTAAAGCCGATTCCTCTCAAACGAAGCCAATATTCCCAACGACCCAGGAGGATTCTTGGATTTGTTCGAATGTTTCCCTATTTCTCTGCCTGTTTTCAATCCTTAAGATGAAAAGTCAATTTATACCGTCTACATGAGGACTCTAGTGAATTTCTCTTGTTTATTAGGAAAAAAGGACATACAGGGTGTTTCAATAAAAACTCCCAGGTCAATTATTTCGAAAACTAAAAGTGACATGTAAATTCTGTAGAAGCCAGTTTTTAGCCTTTATGACTAGCTTCACAACTGTGTAAAAAATGTGTTTGAATAATACAAGATGTAGGTGGGCCACGGTGCAAAGAAATTTGTCGATGACAGAAACTTTTAAATGTAGTCGTTCTTAAAGATAATTAATTTTTGGTCAAATTATGTTCCAAAAAATTTTTTGATAAATCCAACATGAAAGGAGATATTTGGGGTTAAGTTTTTTTAAAAATAATTTTAACGAGTATTTTAATTATAAATATTTTTAATATCCTTTTGCAGATTTTCAATTAATTTTGGTAATGATAATTTTAGTGATAGAACGCTCGTATAGCGCTAAATTATTACGTCCAGTGACGTCTCAGGGGGGCGCCTTAACAAATAATATTGGCAAAAATAAGACGCCACTGAGTTTTTGGTAATTTTCATATTTTTTTCGGATTAACTAACTAAAAATATCCTTTTCTTGTCTGTAAAATTGTTTTCATATCTTGCTTCGTTTTCGAGAAATAAAAATAAAAACAGTTTTATTGCATATCTCTGGAAAACAAAAATCATTAAATAATTAATGCATTGTATATTTTGCTACTAATCGTATTGTTCTAATGTTCATTAATAATTTTGTATAATTTCTCATCAGTTCTTTCATTAAATTTAAAACATCTTTTAATTTTATTTTATAATGCTTTATTGTTTTAATGCTTTTAAACAACAAAAAATACAACGTATTAATTATTTAATGATTTTTGTTTTCCAGAGATATGCAATAAAATTGTTTTTATTTTTATTTCTCGAAAACGAAGCAAGATAAGAAAACAATTTAATAAACAAGAAAAGGATATTTTTAGTTGCTTAATCCGATAAAAATTTAAAAATTACCAAAAACTCAGTGGCGTCTTATTTTTTGCCAATATTATTTGTTATGGCGCTCTCTGAGACGTCACTGGACGTAATAGTTTGGCGCTACATGAGCGTTTTATCACTAAAATTATCATTACCAAAATTAAATTAAAATCTGCTAAAAGATATTAAAAATATTTATAATTAAATTATTCGTTAAAATTATTTTTTAAAAAAACTTAACCCTAAAAAATATCTCCTTTCATGATGGATTCATCAAAAAAATTTATGGGACATAATTTGATCAAAAATAAATTATCTTTAAGAACCACAACATTTAAAAGTTCCTCTCATCGAAAAATTTCTTTGCACCGTGTCGCCACCTACATCTTGTATTATTCAAACACATTTTTTACACAGTTGTGAAGCCAATCATAGAGGCTAAAAACTGGCGTTTACAGAATTTACATGTCACTTTTAGTTTTCGAAATAATTGGCCTGGGAGTTTTTATTGAAACACCCTGTATATATCTTTAAACCGGAGTTGATTGATTTTAACTTAGGTTACGTTTAATACGTCAAAATCCAAAATGTATTTAATTAAAACCATTACAAAGTTCGGTAAATGAACACCAAGCATCAGACATTTTTAACCGAATCCTGCAAAAATAAATTTCGTTACAGCGACTCTCGAAAAAATTCCTACTGTTAAAAAGTTCGTTATTTTTAATAAAGTGTGGAGTGGCCGTCTGAAAATTGGTTTAATTTTTTTATAAAGTGTGTAAAATGGAACGAAAAGAGATACTTGATTTTTGTTGTTAAACTTTTTTATCTGTTTTTTATTCTAACAGAGTCGGTGACGTAGAATGGGGAGGGGGGGGGGAGGGCGGTCTGGTCCGCTCAGGGTTCCATACCAAGGAAGAAGCTCTTGCCTATAGGACCTCATGCCAATGTCAACTATCATGACAATAATTTCTTAGTTTAAATTCCATATTCTAAATTTTTCCTATTTAAAAATCCAATACCTGGTTGCAAACAGATTTAAAAAAAAATAACATTAATTTACAGCCAATTTGCGTCTGTAATCTAAAAGGCAGTTTTTTGTTAATTTTTCGTCTTTAAATTAGAAAATGATCGTAAAAATTTCTTGACACGTAAGATTTCAGAGTTTTTTTTCAGCATGAGCATGATAAATTATTACACTGAAAATTAGAAGGCTCCTTTTTGTTTACGTTGCTTATAGCAACGGGAGCTTTGACTTTCACTATTGACAATCAACCATTTACTACTTGTACAGCTTTTTGAACCGCCTTGGCGAGTTTTACAGAACACTGTATTATATTCAATACGATTTGTTGAAGAACCATCGTTATTTTTTTCGATTTGAAAAAAATCCAGGAGACATGCAACTGCTTCGCCTCCTCTCCACGCTAATTCTACTGCAGCGATAAGGTAGAATTTACGCATAAGACCTTTAGGGGTATTTTCATGCCAGAACAATAATATTTGGTTTATTTCAGATAGACTTAACGAAACTGAACTGGTCTTGCGTTTACATGGATCTGCTTGTAATTTCTTTCTGGTTGCATCGCGGGCATCTCGGGCTGGTTTAAATACTATGCTGTTAAACGGGTCAATCATAATCTTATATTCATTATAGTACTTTTCTTGTAAAATTTTGCACGAAACGTTCCACATATAGTCTTTACCGTTGCTTCTTTGAATTCAGTCCCATCTTTTTTTCTCACATTAACCGCCCAATCTTTCAGTATCATTGCCAGCTCTTCTATGCTTCTATGTTTATTTAACTCGTATTTGCGTTCACAGCAAAACTCCATAAATATTCCCCACGTGTATTTGTGACTGTTTCTGGTATTTTTGGGATTGTTTCCTTAACTAGCGCGTTAATGCAATGAAAATTTGCATTGCCAAAACGTGACAATTTGAAATTTATATAGTTGGAATATGAACTGTCAAAGTATTGGTGTCATAATAAATGATGCCTGGGTGGCATAGTGATTGAAAACCACCCAGAGTGTTGTTTTCACTTAAATGTTGATATGATTGGGTGATTTATGTAAGATGATAAAGAATAACAAAATTTAATTGGCTGGCCTCATGAAATTAATAAGTGATAATTTTTCTTAGGAATCTACTACGACCTAATTTTAATTCAAATGTAAAGTCATTTCGAAGTGACAGGTGTGACAAACCAGCACGTAACAATCAGTTTTTAGTCGTACCCGTGATATTTATTATTACAATAATATTGTGTAAAAAATTATTCGTTTTGGTAATGAATCAGCAAGTTCGATCGCTAAAGAAATTGATCAGTTAGAAACTCATTTTTATTACTAAAATTTGAGAAAAATTAAAAAACATATTTCCGATGAATTTAGTTTAATATGACGCACTGTATTTTTACAATATAAGTTGATTTTACTTGTTAGTAACTAAGGTTTATTACTAAAATTTCAGGAACATTAAAAGAAACTTCAATTTATTAAATTTTCTTACCGAATCTCCCACGCAGCAGAATTAATTCCCGATAATTTTTTTCTCGGTTTCACTCATGTTTTGTTGATAGAAAATTTCCCTCGTCTTCGACTCGGGATAGCAACAAAACCATTCGTAAAAATAAAAAAAATTATCGGTAATAATTCTGCTGCTAGGGAGATTATAAGTGATTATTTCCTTCCTATCAATTTTGACCAATCACTGACAAGAATTCGTATGTCATATTTAATTTTTAAGTGAAAAAATTGCATGACAGCTCCTGTCAGTAATTTTTCCGGAAAAATGTTTGATAGGTCTGTCAAAATAAAAAATTGTTGAATTTCTATCTAGTTATCAGCTATCAGTACGTTGCTTTGATTGATTAAATTATCATATTACTAGTAAGTAGGCTTTTTTTGTTCAGTCAGGAAATATTCTGGCCAAACATCAATCGTGCATCTTCAAATAACTCGTTGACAAGTAATTTGTCAACTCATTTTTCCAAATTTTTTCGGAAAAATTAGATGCACTTATGATATTACCGCCGAGAAAAAACTTTCTATTCCTTGTAAGAATTCACATACAACTGTTTAATACTAGATGTGACAGCAACGCGCTTTCCTACTGTAAGACAACGAAAATTGCTAGACCGTTCTGTAGTGATAATATCACGGTAATTTAGCCAATAGGAAATAGGAGGCAAGCTACCATAGAATGGTTTATAGCCATTATTGCTCTAAATACTCACAGTAATTATCAAGTTCTATTAAGGGTGCAATCTGGTTTTATATACTGTACAAGTTTCGACTGGCAATTGAAATGACATTTCATCAGTACTTTAGTTCTCAAAAATTTAAATAGCTTCCAGTGTGATATTGTTTTTGTCGCTTAACATTGCATATGATTATCTATTATGCAACATGGTTTATTAAGATGGTAAAATTTGTCCTTAGATTATAAGTCTAATACTAATAATGGGTTGTTCCAAATAAGAATCTTCTATTGCTTTATCTGACACTAGCGTGTACCCGGCATGCGTTGCAACCCGCTGGTAAAAATACAAACCCGAACAAACCTGAACAAACCCGATATATTAGTACCCGGCATGCCACTTTCTGAAATTGCACCCGTGCGAAGCCGGGGCGGGTCGCTAGTTATACATAAAAACCTTCCTCTTGAATCACTCTATCTATTTAAAAAAACCGCTTCAAAATCCGTTGCGTAGTTTTAAAGATTTAAGCACATATAGGGACAGACGGGCTATAGCGAGTTTGTTTTATACTATGTTAAGATTAAGATACAAAGCTTCAAAAAACTTAAATTATTAAAGAGTGTCTCTTGTTTCATTATTTTCTCAGTAAAGAATTCAAAATTTTAAAAACTGAAACCGTGAAAAATTTTATTTTTTCTTGTAAGGTAAAAATCAAAAATTAGGGAAAAAGTCCATTACTCCTAAACAAAAATTATCATAAAAAGGACAACCTTACCCTACTTTTAGCGTACAATATCTGCCAGAACCTTCAGAATTTCTGGCATATTTCTGAAAACTATTTCAAAACAATATCAAAATATTTCTCATTAAATATGCATACGCTTTGTCGGAAGACCCCGATATAAACCTAAATATTAAATTTACCAAACGTACCAAGCAATTATAAAGGAGGATGTGGAGTGGGAAGGAGGTGGTCTGTAATGTTATTTTATTTGAGAAAATAGTTAGATGGGAAATTCGACCCAATTCTGCAATAACGAAGCAAGCTAAGTAGGCTCAATTTTGTTTAGTCCTCAGTGATGCACCGCCAGTCTGCTCAGTGGCGGATTTACAAATTTGCCGCTAGTAGGCTATTCAATTTTTGCCGCTCCTATACCAGTAACGGCTCGTGAGTTGTGAAACAGGTGAAGTGTTCGGGAAAGAAAAAGCCCGCTGTAGGCGAAATGCGCCGCAGGCGAAAATTTTTTAAGACCACGCCCAAATTTGGTAAATAATTTTTAGTAAATATTTTAAAAATTTATGATTATCTACTTATTTTATTGAAAATGAAATTTCACAAGCCAGTAAAGTTCCAACTACCTTTTTTTATCACCATTAACAGACACGGCCAACAATAAAGTTTATTTAAAAAAATACTACCCGTCGACCATGAATAAAGATTGTACCATTTATTTCTGTAAGATAAAAAAAAATTTGGGCCAAATTTGCCGCCCCCTAAAATCTGCCGCCCTAGGCTCCAGACTACTCAGCCTAATGGTAAATCCAGCACTGAGTCTGCTACCCTTAGAGACAATGCAGAATTTTATAATTTTTTATTTTGTGATATACTTGTTTATAGACTACATTAAAAAGCACAACGGCCACAGCGCTTATTGGTTCGTCACGAGCGTGCGTATTGCATGATTTCTGGAACTTTGGCGCGTTTTTAGAATCGGCCGTTATTATTTTAAGATTTAGGTTAGTCAATCAACTTTATGATTGAGAAGTGATTTTCTGCCAATCTTGAGTTATAATTTTTAAACCTATAATTCGAGATTTGAGAAGATTAAACAACTGTTCGTTAGAACAAACCTATTTTTTCTTTGTTCAATAATATTGTTTTTAAGTAATTAATTTAAGTGTTTCTATAACGGGGCATAATAGTATATTTTCAGTTAATTGTATTGTGTATTAATTAGTGTTTCGTCACCCAAACATCATGCAACTGCCTTTACCTTCTACATCCACTGCTCCAGCGCCAACATCCGGAGAAAATGTGCTAGTAGCATGCCACATTTGCAATAAACAGTCTAAAAATGTAGGTTTTAGAAACCGTCATGCATGTTACCAGATTCCACAAAGCACCTGTTTTAAATACAAAGGAAAGTTACATTAAGTGTCCTCTTTGCAAAGAAAATGCTGATTTACAGAACCATGAGGCACTACGGAAACATCTTGAAGAACATCACCTGCTAAATGTTGAGTTTTCATCCTTGCAATTTTCTAATCTACAAGACTGTTTGACATGTGGAAAGACAGTCAAGAAATAGAGACAAATTATGCAGTGCACAGGACCATAAATAAAAATGATTTTAAGATGTTGTACTTTGATTGTAATCGAAGTGACCACAGAGGTAAGTTAATTTTTTTGATAGTACCTACTTGATACACTATATGTACTTGTAGCAATATTCTAAATGTAAGTATTGTGTATGTTTAGCAGTAGACTAAACATCCATCCATGGGATATTATTACCAGTAGCCAGTAGGGTATCTTATTTCATGGTAGTTACTTTTTTCTATATTTAAAATACTTTTTTTATATATACAGTGTCCAAAAAAGTATGCAACATATGGGAAAGTTATTTATTACCGATTTCTCAGAAAATTGTACTCTTGATAAAAGTTGGTGCATGCCTTAAAACTATAAATGCATATTTCATATTTCATCTGCGGCTAATAGTAAGGAAGCAAATGCCATTTTTTCGAAATTGCCTTAAGAGTAAAGTACCTTAATTATTAAAAATACAGGAAAATTTTATATGGAAATGTTTTTGTAAATTAAAAACATAGTCGAAATACGAAATTTGAGTTAGGTGTCTCAATTTTTAATTTTTTTCCCTAATCTCTAATTTCCCCTAAACGGTACGCCTCTGGTCGATTTTCTGTTTACGCAATTTTAATATATTTATCAAATAACTTAAACGTGGGTTTATAATAAAAATGCATTAAGTAGTTGCAAACTTTTAAAAACTTTTCAATGAACCGGGTCGGTTTAGATATAAGCGTGTTGCACGCCTACTTAAACACATTTTAGCCAACTTTTGTTCGAAACTGTTCTGAAAAAAGAAGACTTTGCTTTGGGATTTATGAATTCAACAATGGAAGATAAGCTGAGAAAATTTCCCAATATTATATGTATGGTACCAATAAGAAAGGAGTGGATTTGACAATTATGATGATTAAGGATGATAGAAATGCAGGATTCCCAGTAGCCTTTTTACTCTCAAATAGACTGGATCTGGATCAACAAGTACAAGAAGTTTTTTTAGGTTAGTATCCTATTCAGCTTTTGATTAACTTAAAGTACGTTATGTATGCGGAAAACTAGCTTTAAAAATCTTGTAGCTGCCCTAAAGGATAAGATGAATATGGATATTCAAGCTGAATATTTTATGAGTGACGATGATTCAAAATACTAAAATGCTTGGGTGAAGAAAATTAATAACAAACCAAAGAGGCTCTTATGTATGTATGTGCATGTTGTAAAGAATTGGAATATTCAAGGAAAGAAGAAAATACGAGATCCAGATTTAAGAAAGCAGATGAAAAATGAGATGAAGAGGATTATTAATGAAACATGAAGATCAATTTATTACTTTATACTTACGTAATAAAATTACAAGAAGCAAAGGAAACTGATTTTGTAAACTATTTGTTTAGGTATGTTTAACTACCTATATTTAAGATAAGCAGGTCGTAGTTTTGTACATTTTATATTTATTTATATATTGTTATCTAAGTACTTATTGACGTTTATTTAAGGCTTATATTTTTTCAGGTATTATTTTGACGATGAAGAAAGAATAAAAATGTGGGCTCACTGTTACAGAGGAAAATCAGGAATTAACACAAATATGGCAATAGGATCATTAAACAACCTACTGAAGACCAACCAACTGATATCCAAATATTCCGGTATTATAGAACCCACAGTATATAAACGTGCTTCAATCAGTATCCTTGGACACGGTTCAGGCATCCCAGCATATTAGTCGCATTTTACAACTGATCAAAGACCACCGTAACGATCCCGAAAAAGTTACAGAAGATATTATTAAAGATGCTACTGCTATTGGGGACAAAATTGGACTGACGGAAGATATGAAATCCATACCCCGGACTGTTGAAAGACAACAACACCGCAGCAACCACCCGGCAAAAAGCCCTTCAGAATTCTGGCAGAGGTCTATGACAATTCCTTATTTGGACTCAATTATAAATTCCCTCGAAATAAGGTTCTCTGAAGAAAATAGACCATCCTTTGCCCTAACAAAACTACACCCTGCGCAAATGAAAACCATATATTTGGAAGACCTTAAAGAAGCATGCGAGGAATTCAGAAACTTTTACGGTATTTTGGATATCAAGAATGAGATAGAACTTTGGAAAAAAATATAGGAGGAAAAACCAGAATCGACCAAACTAAGTGTTGTGGAAGTCCTTAAGGAAACTGCCGATTTTTTTCCTGCGATAAAGAAGGCCTTGAGGATTCTTATCGCTTTACCTTGTACCACTTGTACAGTTGAAAGGTCATTCAGTAGTTTGAGGAGAATCAAAACCTGGTTGAGGAGCACGATGACTGGAACTCGCCTCAATGGCCTCGCCATGATGAGTGTACACAGGCAACACATTTTCAAGAACTTGGACGATTTTATAAACAAAGTAACCAACAAATTCGCTAGCAACCCTAGACGATTATGTTTAAATTGATTTTGTATGTAAATAATTTATTCGTTCTCTATTTTTTTTTTAATTAAAACTTATCTATCTTCATGTTTTCTTCAGTTCTTCTATGCTGCCAGTCCCTAGCTCACTGGCTGGCGACGCCCTTGAGTGTGAGTGTCCAGAATATGTGGTGAGGAATACTTTGTGCAAGCATGTGCACTTAGTAAGAATGTATGAGGAGCGAATGGGTACTAATTTTGCTTTAGATCAAGTGGCAGAGACTCTAGGAGAAAAATCGCATATCAAGAAATATCACCAAGAAGAGATCAACGATTTTATTATAGATAGAGTAGCTGAAGCCCATCAAGCAACCGAAGTTCAGGGATCAAGCAAACGGGGTCTCCAATTTAAGAACTTTGCAGAGGAATTAGATGATAAAAATTTTTTTAAGTTTATGAAAGACATCCAAGGAACAGTCCATAAGTATGAAGAAAAAGCAAGTAGCCGTACACAGAAACGAAAAATGGATAAACTAAAATATTTTCCAACTAAGCACTTGAAACGGGTAAATAATTCATAAAGCTCAACATTATATGTATACAGCATTTAAATTTCTACTTCTTTTAAATAATTTTTGTACATTATAATATTATATTGTAATATAATGTACCTATATTGAAAAAAGTTTGTATTCGAGTACTTTTCAAAAAGAGCCTGTAATTTAACCTGTAATTTATTATCTAATAATTTGTGATTTTTTTATTTTTATTTCAGGACTAGGTAGGCAGGGTTATAAGAAAAAAATATTGGCATTGGAGTTAATCAAAAAGTACCTTTATATTTAGTATTTACCTCATCTCATAATATAGATCTTGTTTTATACACCTATATTTAATGTTTTATATTGTAGCAAAATATTCTTAGTTAGTTAGTTATGCTTAGGTCATCAAGGTTGTAATAATAAGCTACTATCCTTAATTAATATATATAATTTAAAGTTTAATGTAACAAAATATTAACTTTATTTATGGTAAATAAAATACTTAGTTTAGTTTCAAGCAATGTTTAGACATTGCCCAATGGGAGTGAGTTTTTAACTGTATGTTTATTAAATTTTACAGAAGGCTCAGTCTTTTCGGGCCGTGTAAAATTTTCATCAGAAGTAAGCGTAAAACACACCTATAGTTATAAATACCAGTGCCATCTTTAGGCATGGGCCCGGGCCCGGGGCCCCCAGCCACGGGGGGCTCCGCCGATCCCTCTACGGCTGACAAAATTTCTTAAAAAGGCCTATGCATTAACACTATTACCTGGGAATTTTAATTTGACTAAAATGTTTATTTAAAAAATCATAAAAAAAGTAATCATTTAAAATTTGGCAACAATAATTTGTCTGTAATTAGAATAATGGTAATCTGCGACATCTGTTGGTGAGTGGCAGCAGATAGTATGAAGAATCTCTGGCGTAGGGCGTGACGCTATCACACATAGATCATAGATGGCAGGCGCGGGTTATCGGAATGTAATGGAATATAATAGTTGCTTATTATTTGACCACTTGTCTTGGCTGAGCTGACCCAAACTAACCTTGCCGTTTTATTTGACCAAGTAAGTCAGATTATCTCAGTCAAATTTCCTCCCCCCTTACCTACGCTAAGGTTACCGGATTTGTGACTGAGATCGTTCGTTTTGGCTGATTTATGTGTCAGCACTGTCAACTTGTCAATGGTTGTTTTATTTGCAATTTAGTCAAGAAATTTCTTTTTGTTAGCTCAGCCAAGACAAGTGGTCAAATAATAAGCAACTAATATCACCTGTGTTAAAATCCGTTGGCCGTTGTGTAAATTGACAAATTGTCAATTGAGTAAACGCAGCGCAGGTTTTGATTGATTTTATAAGTTTAAATTGACTTTTTAAAGTTTGTCAGTGTATATTTCCAATGTCAACATCGCGTGTCATTGTTTACTTTCTCTGTAAACGTGAAATAAACAGAGTACATAATATAGTTAAAAATTGCCTGCCGTGCTATTTTTCAGTTTTCAAAAATCTCGTAACAGGGGCATTGGCGTATTTAGGATTCGCCCCCCCCCCCCCCCCCTTCTTCGGCTCAATAGTAAAGAGAAAACTTAAAATTTAATTATTCATCGTTCATTCATTTGCAATAATTAACAACATGAATCAATATTTCAAATTTAATAGGTACTTCGACAGAAATACAACCCCATTTAAAAAAAAATATTTAAAATAAAAATATTGGCGTTTATACATAGAAATTTCTTTATTTCTACGTTTTCTCGGGCTGGGCTATCGAAAAGTAAATTTCTAAATTTTAATAGTCCAAAAAAAGGGCGTGGCACCTAAAAAAAAATTTACGAAAAAACGGAGCGTTTCTGAAATCACAAGAAATAAGAAAGTTAATGACGGACACGCATATTCTACCGTTAAAAATATTACAAATTCTGTAAAAATATTAAAAACTGCATAAAAATATAGTAACTATTATGGTTACTATATTATTATTATTATATTATTATTATTATTATTATATTATGTTTGTTTTATTTTTAGGAACCAGGGAAGATATTCTAAATGTATCCTATAAACTATAAAGGATCAGTTAGCCTAGTGGATTTGGCAGGCTCGGAAAGCGCCAACCAATCGGTTACACCAACCAACTAAAATTCGGTCATACTTTTTTTATTATGCGTATGCCCACTCCGGGAATCGAACCCGGATCGCCACGGCCGTAAGCGGTATCTCTACCACTGAGCTACGACCGTGCACGTTAGATCTCGTTTAACCAAAGTTTATCTGCTCTGAAAGATGTTTTTATGGCGCTGAATAGCAAAAAGAATCATGTACCTTACAGGTGAGTTATCCATCATATCATTAAATTAACTTTACTTTACATTATAAAAAAACAAGACGGAATATTGTAAAACGTGTTTAAACTAATAAAAATAAAACTTCAAGTAATATTTGACATTGTTATAATTATTACTGGTGGTTTTGTTTAAGTATGTATAAACGCGTATTGAATTTTTTTTTGTTGCTACCACGGTTCATTGAGATCTATTCTTTCATCTTTCTAGTTTATCCGATATGAGACACATTTTTAAGGTTCAGTCCTTTAGTCTTGAAAATGATGATGAAATGAAATTCCTCCAGTTTTATTTCATTTAACTAAATTATCTCTAAAAACAGTTAAAGTGGGAGTATCAACATGCTTGCCAACCCATAACCTATTTCGCGTAGATTTATTTATGTTTTCTAGCTTTTATACAAAATTTAAAGAAAATCAGTATCGACTTGATATTCTATAGGTAATAATTGACATATTTAATAAATATCAAGGAATTTCATAACTTATTTTAGGACAATTGTATAGCGAAAAATATCGGGTAAGATTTTTAACATTATTATGTCATTGTCATCACTCATTGTCCTTTTATTATACAATTCTCCCAAAATTAGCAATAAAATAAATTGATATTTTTGTATGTAATATATCAGATACTACCTAAATAATGTACCGACGATATTGATTTTTTTTTAATGTTAGTTATTAAAATAATAAAATCAACGCGAAATAGGTTATGGGTTGGCAATAGATTGAATGGCGTTGAGAATTTAACCTTAAGGTCAAGTAGTGGGGCAAGTGGGTTTCAGGGGTAAGTGGGTATATATATTTTTTTAATTTTATAAAGTTACTTTCGATATCTCGGACTTCACAAAATGTTTATCAGACCTTCTCTGAGCCACAGAATATTTTAATTAATATTTGAATTTTTTTATACAGGTGTATCTATTCGTTAATTTTAAAACACCCTTCATTTTATCTCACATACGTAGTTTGGTCTAAAATTTAAAAAAATACCTATGTACCTTCGTTATTCGTAATTTTAGCACGGCGGTTATTACATTCCCATAACTGTAATAAGTAATGTTACCATTTTTTTTTTCAGATTTCTAAGTTGTAGGATACCAATTTTGGAGTCATAGTACCCACTTGCCCCGCTTTTTCGGTCAGTGGGGCAAGTGGGTACTACCCCTCAGGGGCAAGTGGGGAAGTAATATTTTCGGTTAAATTTTCAACTTATAACGTTCTATAAGTAATAGGGGAGGGTGGTGGGGCAACTTAGCCACCTTAACCTTTCAATGGTGGTAAAATACTAAAAATAAATTAAAAGTCATATGTTTACGTTTTTACTCGACTCTTTGGTGTGATAATAATTAACTGGAGCAGTAATCTAAAGCAAAAAACAATATCTAAAAATAATATAAAAACAAAACATATTTGTTGCAAAAAACGTACTTGCCCCACCTAGTGGGGTAAGTTAGCCAATGATCTAATGTAGCACTATATTCTTTCTCAAAGTCAGTGCAATCCTCATGAAGCCACTGCTTACACTCGCCACATTGTATCCATTCTTCTTGCGTCAATCCATATTCCTCTCCACAATATGGACAGTAGATATTCTCTTCCTCGTTCTCAGGTTTTTTTCCTTTCTTTTTTTTGTCTTCGACTTTGGACTCCGCTATGATTTTAGTTACCTTTTGTTTCTTTTGTTTGTCACTCATTTCTATTTCTAACTCTAATTTGTATGGAGAAGCAGTGATTTCTTTATCGGTGAACTTGCCCCACTATTCACGGAGCGATTTATTTTTCTCTCAGAATACAGATTAGGTATACTTACTTACTTAGCTCCGTAAAGCGTAAAAATACTTTGTCAGCTAACCAAAAATCAATATTAGCACTGCTCAAATAAATTTTAAAACTGTGAAACTAGTTCTAGAATATTTGTAAACTCTTATACCGAAAACTTCGGTATACGAAAATGCTCAACTGTAACCACGTGCGTCTGTCTAGGCCAACGGTTTCTTTTGAATTAACATATGGGTGATCAGGTGCATCAGTTGACAACATCCGGACTTTCCCGAACTGCTCCGATGTTAAGAAAATCGCATTGGCTTACTTGCCCCGTATGGCGAACTTGCCCCACCCTCCCCTAATCATTAAGCTTTTGTTGTTACCAAGGAATTTTTGGGTAGTGTTTTGTTGTTCTATTTTTGGTTAAAGAAGGTGTGTTTAAGTTTTCTGATTTAATATGTAATAATAAACAACTTTTTTTTCAACTCCATTGATTTTTCTTTGTAAATTAATCATTTTTTAAATAGTTCATAACTTCCGTAATTTTAGGAATTTTTTTAATCTGCAAAAACCATGTTGTAACTTAAACCGCATATTATAAACTCACTTGCCCCAAAAAGATGCAATGCTGTGTATATGCGGTTTACCAAGAGGAAACCCACTTGCCCCAATAGCTGGGGTAAGCGGGTTGGAGAGCTCGCATTTATTATTATTTTTATATTTCTTTTAATATTGAATTGATAATAGCTACAATACCAGGGTGCATTAACAACGTAACCAAGTATTTCCTTTCCAAAAATCAAGTCCGTATCTTTTTTTTTGTAAAAGTTACATGATCTTAAAGTCAACCTTTTACATTTTTAACACCCACTTAGCCCACTTGACCTTACCTAGTTTTCCAGAAAAAATTAAAATTGCTAAAGTAACGCCAGTATTAAAAACTGATAAAATATATAAATGCAGCAATTATCGCCCAATATCTGTTTTAGCAATATTTTCAAAAATATTGGAGAAAATAATAAATAATAAATTATGCGACTTTCTAAAAAGTCAAAATTTACTTGTTGCTAACCAGTATGGGTTTGGCAGATCTAAGGATACATAAATAGCTGTAGGAGATATCATAACAAATATTCAAGTTAATGTCGATAGCAGTAAAAAATGCTGTTTCCTATCCTTAGATCTGTGTACGGCTTTTGACACCGTAAACCATGATATTTTATTAAGAAAATTATACAGTATTGGGATAAGGGGAAATACACACAAACTACTTCAAAGTTATTTAAGCTATCGTAAACAATTTGTTCAAATTGGGGAAAGAAAAAGTTCGGAAAAATAAATAATATGTGGAGTTCCACGAGGATCAATATGAAGTCCGTTATTATTCTTAATTTACATTAATTCCGTTTCCAAATTGAACTTAAAGGGCAATATAAAGCTATTTGCAGGTGTGTCGTGTCGTGTTATTTTAAATGCCACACCCTATATATTATTCAATTTTTGGATTCTTCAGAAAATTTTAGATATATTTCACGTACAATATCCTATACCGATCTTCTGGGCCGTTCCTGGTGAGCGTGCAGGGCGTGCATGCACGCAGGCGCAAAATTTTAGGGGCGCAAAGTCAACGGTCATTTAGTATTCTTTATTACAAATTTTAAAAAAATCCATATATTTTATCATTTTAATATGTCTAAAAATTTTACCAAACGTTTGCCTTAATAATAGCACAAAAAATGTGTTCTCTCCATAGCAATTTTTGACAAAAGATACATCACGAGACATAAATACAAAACATAGTGCACAATCTTTATTGGATAAAATTAAGACTTTTAAATTTATTTGTTCGATTTTAATCTGGCATGATATTTTAGAAAAAATTAATATAATAAGTAAAATACTACAAGATCCGAATGACTGCCGTAAAGAAATTGAAAATCTTAATCTTTATTTTAACGAAAAACGGTCAGACAAAAATTTTGATTTGCTCATCAATAAAGCTAAAGAAAAAGCAGCAACAAACGATGTAGAGCAGGTATTCCCAATAGTACGGCAACGAAAATTTAAGCAACAATTCTCATATGAAAGTAAGGATGAATCTGTAGCAGATCCAAAGCAAAAATTTTAAATCAATTTTTATTTTCTAATTTTAGACACAACCATTCTTCTTTACAAAGGCGGTTTGAGGGTATAAACAAAGTTCAAAATTTATTTGGGTTCTTATGTAATTTTGAAAATTTAGAATCTGACTTAATTAAAGAATCATGTGTCACATGTGTATATTGCAAGTTGAGATTGATAGAGTAATATCTAAAGACATTGACGGCTTATCTTTACATAATGAAATTTTAACATATAAAATTCTCAATCCTAAAAATACTACTGATTCATCCTTTCCCATAGACATTTTAAATTATATAACTAAAAAAAATCTAGTCTCTTTTTCCAAATTTATTTATAGTCTTACGGATATATCTTACATTACCCATTTCAGTAGCTTCAGGTGAAAGAAGTTTTTCTAAGTTAAAACTAATAAAGAATTATTTAAGGACATCTATGAGTGAAGAACGCTTATCAGATTTGTCTATTATTTCGATCGAAAATGATATTTCTGAGGCTCTTGATCATAATCAGATGATCAACGAGCTTGCATCCGTGAAAGCCAGACGTGTATTATTTTAGGTATATCGTTCCTTTTTTGTTTTGTTTATTACAAAAATAGTATTTTTCATTTTTCAAGCGTTTATTTTTTTATCATTAAAATATTGCTGTTAGGTACCTACCATAAAAGTAGGTACTAGGTATAATATTGTTTTATGTTTTTGTTGTTTATTTTATTTTCGTTAATTTTATTCTCCTTTAATTTTCATGTGAATATACTTACCAAATATTTTTTGTGATTTTGTTTGTTTTGATAATTTAATAAATATTTTTTTAATTATTTTTTATCAGTTTTCTTACATTTCAAAACATTACCAGTTTTTCCCGAAATATATTTTTTAAAATAGGACCATTTTTTTTAACTAGGGCGCACCCAAGAAACCTGCACGTAGGCGCCAAACACCCCAGGAACGGGCCTGCCGATCTTCAACTGTTTGGGAAATATTGAATGTTTTCAGATTTATTGCATTTCAGCGTTTCTTTTTACTAATATGAAATTAAAAAAAAAAGTATAAATAGTTTTGTTTAATTTTGTTTAAAATTCCTTACCTTAGCAAATTGTTGTCTGTTTGCATGACAGCAGTTGTCAGTGCCGAGTGTTATAGTCGTTTGAATTTCGTTAACTGCAAATCAGGAAAATGGTTTATTTAACAGAAATGCACAAAATAACAATTCTGCTTGCTCGCTTCTTTCATGAAAAAATTCCAAAGTTGCCGCCTATAACTTAAGGGAAAATTAGTAAAATAGAAAAGCAGTTTCGCCAGATTGGACATGTAAAGCAGATAAAAAAAGTAGCTGCCAATGCAATAAGTGATAATACCAAATTGGATATTACACACAAAAAAAACTACTCTCAAAAAACAAGCTTATAGAAATGCTCAAACAAATAGCCTTATTTTGAAACTAACTTGCTTTATTTTGTACCTAAAAAATATTCATTTTTAAACTACTACTGGTTTTAAATTATATCATCAAGTTAATCAAAATTATGTTCATAAAGTGATTACATCATCATCATAACAAGATAATCTTATACTTGTTTTAAAAATAAGTATTGTGGTCAAAGTGTAATATACTGGGTTTAAAAATAAAAATAAATTTGTATTCTCACAGCGAGCACAAAGACAGTCTCTATACTCAACTTGAGTAAAATCTAAACCTTTATTATTTCTTTGATGCTATTTGCATTACTTTTAATCAAACCAATATTAACGTATACTATATCTGCAACTGCAATTATTGATAGGTTGATCATTTATTTTTATTACCCTAAAACTAAAGTAGAGTCAAGTTAAAAGAATGTAGTATTAATTTAAAACTATATTTTGATGCTAAGGTGTTTTCTATTTAATTTTACTTTAGCATTGCTCCTATTTATGTCTATGATAGTTTCAGTTTGAAACTTTTAGGTTCAACTGGATACTAGATTTTTTTGTGTGTATGCTTGAGTTTGAAGAAAAAATGACTTGTTAGTTTTTGAGTGTGTTGTTAATTTTTGAAATAAATCTGAAAACACTTAATATTTCCAAAACAGTTGAAGATAGGTAGAGGACATTATACATGAAATATGTGTAAAATTTTCCGAAGAATCCAAAAATTAAATAATATACCTGGTGTTGCATTTAAAATAAGAAAGTTGGCATTGGCCACTGTTACATGACACACCCTGTATAAATAGTTTTTATTGAAAAAAATGCGCAACTAGAAATACCAATCCACGTGTCCGAGCGTTTTTTCGGACACGCCCCATGTATTTATTATCGAATTTATATTCCATTTGGCTGACAGACACGTTTTGCTAGTAGTAATTTATAATTTACAGAGTCAAAAGCCTTGGCCAGATCTAGATCTTATAAAGGCTTGTTTATCTTTTTTTAATTGCTTTGGAAATATAATTTCTTAAATTTACATAATAATCCCAAGACAATTAATTTATCTTTCTTTTCTTGATATTTTTTATTGCATTCTTTTTTAATTTAGACATTTATTTTATTGTAGGAGTAATCCAGGGATTTGACCTTTTACTATTCTTAATTAGTTCTAATGGAGCACGTTTTTCAATTAAATTTATAATATTGAGTGGGTGCTATTCTAGATAAAATAATGATCCGTTTCTCTCAAATAGTAATTTAAAAAATAATCATCGCTTTTTTTTCCGGACATACCGGATACGGATACCCACCCTGTACAGAAACAACTAAGTTATATTTTCGAAGTTGTTTTCAAAAGTTACTGTTAGTTATCAAACTCTACTGCTGAGACCGAGAAGGCTTAGCTGGTTGTTTCTCATTCTCCTGCCAATTAAGGAACGGGATACCCCACTGTTAGTCTAACATCCTGCCAGGAGATAAATGCCCTGCAACCGCAGGAATGCATCGTTATGCTCACTGATTCCAGCAAATAAAATATATTATTGCTTACTGTTTATGTGGTCGTATGAAAGCGAAATTCTGCTGCTGCTAGTGGAAATAATAATCATTATTCGATATACAGGAAACAGGAGAAAAAGTTAAATAAGTAAATGGATATACAGAACTTTCAATTCATCATCTGGGTGACAGTTTAAATTAGGTACCTTACAATACGTCAAGTGAGTTGAAGTAGTTTGGCACTGTACCGACAGAGGTATAAGACAGATGATTAGCAAAATGATCTTGATGATGTCATTAATGTAGGAAACGCAAAACTAAAGCTAAAGTCGCCACAGTGGTTCTTTTCCCGTGCGTCATCACTTTCACGTCATCAAAATCGTATGAATCAAATCAAAATTACGAGACGAAAAAAGTCAAAACTAAGTCTAAGTTCATAAAATGGACGTGCCTGCCTACCGTTTGACGCAGGTACCTACATAATATCCCGAAAAATTATTATTTATTTTAAGTTTTGCCCGGGCGTCCGGCATTCTCTATTATCTAAAAGAAATTGACAAACAAATGTTAATACATTTAATACTATTTTTAAAGCTTAAAATCAAGAAAAGTTTGGTGTTTTATTGACTATTAAAATCGCAAAAGTCAAATTTTTGACATTCTTTAATTTAAGGGAATTTAGCCACTGCCGTAAACTTTTCAAAGAACTTTCACGGTTAGAATATTTAAAATAAATAAATTGGGTATTATAAAAATCCATAAATACTTACCGCCAAAACAGATGGTGGGTATAATTAGCTCTAAAAAGAACTATTTTTAGAAAAAGGAACAGTTTTAAGGCACACAAATTTACAAAATACAAATTAGATTGGCAGATCAAAATAAGGTTGACAATGACGTTCTAAAATACAACGGTAGTCAACTAAACAAATAAAAAAAGTAATTAATTGACGTTTATAGTTTTATTCTTGTCTAGCACGTTATATTATTGCGGAATCTTGGAGACGTTCTTTTATGCTTTTATTCAAACTTGTTACTGTAATAAATAAGGATGCAGAGTTATTAACCACGTTGAGTCCTGATCGTTGATTGATGACGTACGGGAAAAGATCCACTGTGGCGACTTTATTGATGACCGATTTATTGTACTTAAAACTCTCCGGAATCGTCGTTTGACGTCAGTACAGGCGAAAAACCAACTTCCAGAGGTTCGAATTAAAAATGTTAGTACTTGGATAGTTCGCCGAAGATTAGACGAAGGTAATTAAGACTTACGCAGACTAGCAACTGGACCTAAATTACTATCGAGTGATAAGAGTCAAGAAGGGAGGAAAATGACTCAGGATGATATTCACGGGCTAATTGATGGCATGAACCGACGTGTACAGGCAGTAGTAAGGGCTAGAGAAGGCAATAGAAAAAAGAGAGATGTGTTCAAGTGAAAAAGTTGTTGTTGGTACCTTTTAAGTTTGTTTTGCGAAAATGTTATTTTTTAAATCTTAGATATCCGCACCTTTTTCCGTAAAATTTGTTTATTAAATCTTGATTATTACAATAACATTTGTTTTCTTGCATTTTAATATTCTTTCTTATTTTTAATGCAATGGCAATGGCAATGAGAAAATTATGAAAAAATTTAAATTATTGACGTCATCAAGATCATTTTGCATTTGGGTGAGAACAAATGCACGTATTGACATGAACCAAAAACCAAAATGTAAAGAATATTTGCGGCCCAATGGAAACTGATATTTTGACGTAATTTTGCTTCTTACTTATGCCACAGGGTGTTTTGACACTAAGCAAAAAAAAACTTTTCGATTATCCTCGTATAATACGTAAAAAAACAATTTTTCTTAAAATTTGTACAAGCATATTAAAACTAAAAATGTATCTATAGCTTTCTAAAAAATAACTTAAATCGGAGTAAAAATAAAAAAGTTATTAAACCCTAAACTGAAACCAAATTTTATGAAGCCCTTTTTTTTTTGACGGGAGTGTATATTATCACTATCAGTAAGAAGTATTTTATTTTTAATAACCGTTATTAGTTTTCTTCATTTTAATCTATAAATCTATACGTAATTTTTAATTTTTTTGATAACAGAAAAAATAATAGAATGTCTAAAAATATTAACTACTTTTAAAAAATTAACAGTAATTTAAAAGAAGGGGATTTGAAAGGCCCGCCAATTTGTAGTGTAGCGCTATATTGGTACAGTGGCGAACTAATCGGTGTCATTCCGTATTTCGCTGATGTTCTACCCACTTTACATTTCTAATAGTTTTAATTATTTATTTTAAACTCATATTTCTTATACAAATTAGATACTGGAATCTGACTATACCTAACTCCTGCTATTGTGTTATGATTTTATTTTCCTTCGTTAAGAAGAGGACTATAAATAAGCAAACAGCAGCGTTTAAAAGAGGACCTCTCTTTTATTATTTTTAGAATTTTTCGTTAAGGAGTTTCAACTGCGTGAAGTTCAATAGTCCGTGGGCGCTGCGCTTTTGCAACTCGTCCGTAACTTCAATAACTCCAAACTTTAGTGTTTAATTTAAGAAAGAAAGAGTTTTTGAAGTGCTGTGTGAGGAATTGCCGATAATTTTGTCTAAATCTAGTTGAAATATGGTATGGTATTTTTATTTTATATTATAAAGGAGTACCTATCGATGAATGCAATGGAAGTCTATGACTATGGAGTAGAGGAATATAAGCATCTTGTCGCTTTTATATTTGTGAAAATGACTAATCATATCTAAAACTGCAAATTTGGAAACAAATTGCGAGAAAATATTTTTAAATATTGCATGGGGTTGTGTTGGTGTTGTTGGGAGGATTGTGTAGAGGTAACTTTGGTGTGCAGCGCACTAGGTTCGATGTAAGGGGTCCTTACTAGGGCTGGGCAAAAATTCAATATATCGATAAACGATATTATCGATATATCGACTATATCGATATTCGGTTGGAATTTCAATATCGTCCTTATAACACATAAGGACCAATATTTAATTCAATCTTATTTCTTCATGTTTTCATAATTAGAGTCTCCTCTTGAAATGAAGGTACGGAGTTTTACACGGCACATAAGAAAATATTTATATACAGTGTCACCAGTAAAGTCATGGGATTTTTTTTTATTAATAGCTTTATTCAAAATTTGACTTTGACATTAAGTTCTGCTTCGATCGAGATGGAAATTAAGCAAAAAAATAGTAGTCACGTGATTCGCATTATCTGTCAAATTTTAATTTTTTTCAAAAAATAATTCAAAAGTGGGGTTATTTTTGAAAATATCGATAAAAGTTATTAGAAAAAGTTTTTTTAAATGCAGTTTCAAGCCCACATGGCAATTTCAGCTGCATAAGATAATTTAGATTTTTTACCTATATTTTGTAAATTGCACCACTTTTTGAAAACGTAGTTGTGTCTAAAAGTAAAACACCTTAATATTAAGACAAAAAAGAACACAGTGTCTTCAGTAAAGTGTTTTTAAAGTGGAAAATAAATTTTAGTTTAACAACGTAAAGTTTATCTATTTTCAACGATTTAATTTAAAACCCCTATATTATAATTTATTAAGTATTAAGCTATGCCATAATAACGTTTTTGTAGAAAAACACACATTTAATATGGCGCTACTATAAAGAAAATGTATCGGAAATAAAGCCTTGTCAAAACTGAGAAGTTTTATGTAGGTTGCGTTAAGTCTTATTTTGCAAAAGTGGCGCAATTTACAAAATATAGGTAAAAATCAAAATTATCTTATGCAGCTGAAATTTTGCACGTGGGCTAGAAACTGCATTTAGAAAAACCCTTTCTAATAACTTTTTCGATTTTTTTAAAAATAACCCCACATTTGAATTATTTTTTGGAAAAAAATTAAATTTGACAGAAAATGCGAATCACGTGACTACTATTTTTTTGCTTAATTTTTATTGCGATCGAAGCAGAACTTCATGCCAAAGTCAAATATTGAATAAAGCTATTAATAAAAAAAAATCCCATATGATGCGGACTTTACTGGTGACACTGTATTAAATTTGTAATATAATATTTTTATGTTTTATCGATAAATATATTATCGATATATCGAATAACGATATTTAAAAAATAAAATATCGATATATCGATATAGGTATCGATATTATCAATATTTATCGATATTTATAGATATTATCGATACCTATATCGATATATCGATATTTTATTTTTTAAATATCGTTATTCGATATTGGAATTTTAATATCGCCCAGCCCTAGTCCTCACCCAACTTGTTAGACGACCAATAAAAAAAGTATGTTGTATTTTTCTATAGGATACCTAAGGAGTACACCACTACGTAAAAATTGTTCACATTTCAGTGCGAAAATGACTCAAGTATTCTTTTTACCCTTTTCTTTAAATATCTTTTAACCGATTTGCCCCAACGAAAATACGTATAATTAGTCCGACACCCTAATGAATTGAAGAAGGCATTTTGCGAAATAAACTTAGGATTTTTAAGTCTTTTATAGGAGTTCAGTTGGTATTTACTTTTTAATTTGATATTGCCACGGGGAATGCGCAGTTTTAGTGGTATTAGAAACGTTTTCGGGTTTATTTTAGAGAAAAAGTTTAATATTTTAAATTTTTCTTTAAATTTTACGATACACAGAAATAAAAAGGTTGACTTAAGTGTTTCTAGGGCCGAAACACACTTATTATAAACTATTCAAAATTAAAAAAAGTTGGGAACACTATTACTTATATTTTCCCACCTAAACTGAATTTTAACGTTATTGATCGTACCAATACCCTTTTCAATTAATTTATTTTTACATTGTCTTTAAGTTTTTTAAATTTTACATATCAGATAAAGCAACAAAATATTCTTATTTCGCACAGCCCGTCATTAGTATTTGACTTTATAATCTATGAACGAAATTTACCATCTCAGTAAACCATGTGACATAATAGATAATTATATGCAATGGTAAACGACAAAAACAATATCACACTAGAAGCTATTTAACTCCTATTTTCTATTTGCTAAATTACCGTGATATTATCACTACACAACGGTCTAGCGATTTTCGTTGCCTTACAGGAAAGCGCGTTGCTGTCACATATGGTATTATACAGTTATACAGGGTGTCCCGAAATTAGCGTGCAATATTTCTAGGGCGTAAACTATATCCAAAAATATGACAAAAATGTCCTATAAACATACCCCGAGAAATGCTCCTTTAGGGGGCTAGGGCCCCTCAAAGAGGGTCGGGAAGGAAGTATTTTACCTTATACCGATAAGTTGTACATAACGGTTAGTTTAGAGTGAAAATATTTCTTCCAGTGGCGTCGCACGGAGTGGGGCTGAGTGTAAATATTATCCTATATTTTTTATTTCTAGGATTTTTTAATTTTAAGTACAATATTTTAAGAACCTCGAGTTTTTTTTTTAAAAAAGTATCCCTTGTTTTATTTCGATAGGAGGCACCGTTTTCAAGTAAAATTAATTTTAAAATAAAACGTATTTTTCAAAAGAAAGGTTAGTCCATAATATGAGTTCAGGTAAATCCGAAAGTTAGCGTGCAATATTCCTAGGGCGTAATGTACATCAAAAAATATTACAAAAATGTTCTATAAACATGCCCTCAGAAATGCTCCTTTAGGGGACTAGAGTCTCTCAATGGGGGGCAAATTTTTTTTTCGTACTAGCATGAAGTCTTTGAAATGATCCATTTTCTATTAAATTTCGATGGACCGTAGCAAATCTTCTACGGCTAGGTATTCTTCTATGCGGAAATCGCCTCCTGTACTCTATTACAGCGGCAGTAGAACTACCATTACAAAATCCATACACAAAATGAATATCTGTGAGTTCTCTGTTGCCCCCTTTTGAGAGGCTCTAGTCCCCTAAAGGAGCATTTTTGAGGGTATGTTAATAGAACATTTTTGTAATATTTTTTGATGTACTTTACGCCCTAGGGATATTGCACGCTAACTTTCGGATTTACCGGAACTCATATGGACTAACCTTTCTTTTGAAAAATACGTTTTATTTTAAAATTAATTTTACTTGAAAACGGTGCCTCCTATCGAAATAAAACAAGGGGTACTTTTTTAAAGAAAAAACTCGAGGTTCTTAAAATATTGTACTTAAAATTTAAAAATCCTAGATATAAGAAATATAGGATAATATTTACCCTCAGCCCCACCCCGTGCGACGCCACTGGAAGAAATATTTTCATTCTAAACTAACTGTTATGTACAGTTTATCGATTGGAAGGCACGTACCAATTTTCATGTCATTATCTTTAAGGGTTTCCATACTATTATAAAAAAAGACTTCCTTCCGGACCATCTTTGAGGGGCTCTAGCCCCCTAAAGGAGCATTTCTCGGGGTATGTTTATTGGACATTTTTGTCATATTTTTGGATATAGTTTACGCCCTAGCAATATTGCACGCTAATTTCGGGACACCCTGTATAAAGAGCAAGTGAATTCTTATAAGAAATAGAAGGCTTTTTTTCTAAGTGCAATGTGCAATCAGTTTTAATTCTTAAAAGTAGCAAAAAGTAATTTCTTGCTGCTTTTTTCGCTATAAAAATCAACTTATGTTCCCAAACTAATAAACGTTTAGCAAATTTCGTGAAAACTTAAACAAATTTTCGTTGTTTGCTCAACAATCAACAAAATGTTTATCTACTCATCAAGTGAGGCCTTTGTTTAGCTTAATTAGGAACTTCAAACTTTACATAAAGATCTTTTGAAGTATGTGACCCGTTTTGGGCGGAATTAAGTTTAGAAGTTTCGGAATGACGGACTCCTTAATCGGAATTAAGATCTAGATATTTTATAATACAAAAATCGGTTGTGCAAGGAAAACTCACGAGATAAATTGTTAAACTCCCAATACTTTATATAATATGTGTTAAACGCATACAAATTTAGTCATTTACAAACAACAAATGAAATTTTTTTATAAAAAAAATTACTTCATTATTTTGTATATTTATCTCTCTTCACAGTTGTAAACTGCCTTTTTGTTGCAATTGGTGGTGGGTGGTATATATAGATACATATTTTCTTGCTGAAAATCAAGTTTATTACTATTAATATTGCGTTTTGCTCATCTAATAGAAACACCACAGCCGCATGACGTATCCCAAGGGAATCCCTTGCACTTTCCTGAAACGCCTGGCTAACTCAATTTGGCGAACTCTGGATGCCAGTTGGACAACCTGTGTGTTCCACGGTGTTGCCAGACTTTTTTGATATAGGTAAGAAAGTATTATTCATTCATTACCAAATAATATACGGTTATAACGAACCGCATGGGACCGACGAAAACAGTTTTTTATAAGCGAAGTTTGCAATAAAAGATGAATGCTGATACATATCAAAAATGTGGTATTTTTATTAATATACATACATTTGTAGTACATAATATATTGTAAGTAATAAGTAGATACATTAACAACTGTTTTTAAGAGTCTAATGTGAAAAATTCTTTTATTTTGGTTTGTTTTATTTTTGTGAAATGGATATCATTAATAGGTACCTATGTAATTCTACAGCGGCTAATCGATTAAGAACACTTTGCGGAGTATTTCGTGACTGAAGGAAATGACAAACGTTGTCAATATGCTGAAGCGTCACTGATGTGGTTGGAATTGTCCTAATTCTGTACTCACAGGTTCTTCATCTACCGCCTCCTCAGCGTCATCAATACAAACTGAAGAAGACACAGAAGCGGCAATGTTATCATCATCCCAGTATTCGACACTTACAAGATTATCATCAATATGAATAAATTCATTGAACTTATTTTCAGAACAAGCAAGATTGTTTAGAATATTGTTATCATTATCCTCTCCAACTTTTTTTAGCCATTCGGCTAATGGCAGGTCATCGTCGTTTTAGGTTCGTTATAAAATCGTACGATCATATCAAAATTTAAGGTTCGTTTTAACCGAAAGTTCGTTATAAAAGGGTTTGTTATTTAAGTAACGAACAAAAAACAACAAAACAAATTAACACACGTCTAGCGATACTGAATTTCGTACTTACAGATTTGGTTGGTAATAATATATGGCACAAAAATACGCAATGTCATTAAAGTTCGTTATAAAAGGGTTTGTTATTTAAATAACAAACAAAAAACAACAAAACAAATTAACACACGTCTAGCGATACTGAATTTCGTACTTACAGATTTGGTTGGTAATAATATATGGCACAAAAATACGCAATGTCATTGTGTATTCAACTGAATGTCATAAAAAATATTTTATCATCATCTACATAATAATATGTGAAGCTTACATTCCATTCGCAATTAAGATTTTTCTGTTCATAGTGGAAAATATGGCTCTATCAATATATTTTTTTAATGTAAAATGTAGACATCTGACAACAGCGTGCACAACAAATGCCCAATTATATTGTGGTCGGGTAGACCTGACCCAATCATTTATTTACTCCTGTATTTGAGTAAAGGGTTACAATGGCCCCTTAGCACTCAGTTAGTTCGGATTTTCTGGTTAATTTTTAAACAAGGTCCTAGCGTCTTGAAGTTGCTATTAAATTCCTGGACTGTAAATTTATTTTGAGTACAAAAGCGGTAAAACAATATAGTTGAAAAGATCATAATAATAATAATAATAATAATAATAATAATAATAATAATAATAATAATAATAATTGGAATGAGGAATGATTTCACATAATTTCTCACCTTTATCCATCCTGTGCTAAACGTATTTTATTTGTTCCTTAAAAATATATATCTAGCTCCCGTTGCTATTCCATTTACCAACCATTTAATACCTTCATCTTTGATGATCTTCTATAGCTATGGTTATAATATATTATATCGTGCGAGCAAAAATTATTTGCATCAAAGAGGGCCTTGCATCTAAGGACGTAATGCTTAGCCGTAGAGCTTAATACCCGTTGAGTGTCAGTAACTACCTGAATTAACAATCAATCAGTTATTCCGTCATCTTTGACCGTCGTTACAAGTAATTTAATTTATTGCTAATTTTTCCAATTTCTTGAACAATTCACACAATGGGCTTTACGGAACAGCAAAAAACATTCATGGCTGAAGCGTATTTTCGAAACAGGGTTAGAGTAAATGGTGTGTGGCAATACAATCCGGGTTTGTGCATGGACGATTTTCATGAACATTTTCCTAACGTTGCTTTTATTGCTGGGGATTTTTATCATTGCCTGAAAAGAACCGTGGCTGTGTTTAGGGAAACAGGTTCTATACAACACAAAAAAGGCGCAGGTAGACCATATGTAAGAACATAAGAACTTTTTGCAAACGTTCGTGAAATAATGCAAAATACGCCAACAAATTGTATAAGACGCCTGTCCCAAGAAGTGGGAAGATCTTATGGAACATGCAGGACTATTCTTAAAAAGCAGCTAAATTTCTTTCCTTATAAAGTGCAAGTATTCCAAGAAATACAAGCCACTGATTTTGAAAGACGCAGGAATTACTCTCAATGGTTTACCCAAAATTTAGTGGAAAGAAATTTATTTACTAGACCTGACATTTTTTTCGGATGAAGCCTGGTTTCACCTCTCCGGTTATGTGAATTCTCAGAATACATGTAATTATTTTTGTTTTTCTTTCTGTATATTCCTACTTTGTTAATTCTGTAAACAAAAAAAATTTGTATTTGTCTACTTATTTTATTACTCATTAGTTTGGCATATCATGTCACAATATGAATTTGACAAAATTTTAACTTAGATTTGGTTAGATATATCGTCCCCATATCATCGTGATCTAAACCGAGCCCCACGTTTTTTAATCCAAGCCCTCTTTGATGCAAATAATTTTTGCTCGCACGGTATTAATTCATCAACTCAAACCAAAATTCCCCACGTACTCATTGCTGGTTTATTTTCCTGTGATACTAGACCATAATTTTCCAAATTGATTTGGAGTATTTAGTAAAGCATTTTTATTATTTTTCATGTTAATGCATGGGGTTGTTTATTGTTTGACAATCCTAAACCACCATATTCTATAGGGTCGACTTATTGCTTCCGCGTCGATTAAAAACTAAAGGAGCTATCTAGGTAAAACTTCTCCCGATTTTACAATCTTACCCTATTAAAATAATTCCTGGAAACCTGTTTAACTTCATATTAAACGCCTGGAATTTACTAAATCACTTAATAACTCATAAACAACACTACAAAACAACAGGAAAAAATCTGATGTATGCAACTTAACACCCAAGTGGAAAAGTTGTGTCGATTTTATTATGAAGCATACGAGGTGTCAGACAGTTTGAAATCCTCATTATGTAAAACGTATTTGGTCGCTATAAATAAGATTTGTGGAGCAAGCTACAGTTTTTATTAATTTTGAAAATGATTTAAGATGACTTGGTTTTATTATGATAAAATTGGGTTCTTTGGACTACTGACGATTTATATCAATTAAACATATATAGAATATCATAGGCCTAATCAATTTAATTCAGTTAACCATAAAAGGGTCAGTTCTTTGAGTTAATTCTACGAACGAATATTTAATTTTTTTCCCTTACAAGGACGTAGATAGGCAGGGGGGGGATATATATAGCCCCGTAGGACGGTGATTGCCACACGCCTTGACAAAATGAGACATGAGTGTAGAGTGTACTATTCCTCGCCGTTTAGAGGCCGGGCCTTTTTTTTTAGAAAACAATATTTAGAAGAACGAAACACTCTTAAAAATATTAATACTTTACCCCCCCCCCCACATACAAAAAAGATATATTTACGCCCTTGTTTCCTCTGCTCATAAAAATAAATTAATAGCATTTGTTGCAAATAGAGCATCATTGTCACAGTCTGTTCGCTGTGCCACTGTTTAGTAATATTTTCCATTATAAGGATCGTTATTCTAACATCCTGTCTTTTAGTACCATAATTTGCCGACTGATGTTACGTGCACTTGCTTAAAACTTTTATCCAGTGGAGGGGAGGGACAACACGGTGTTTAAATAAAAACAAGATTTGTTTTATTCAATAAATTATGGACATAAAGAATGGATGTTTTAGATGATTATAGATAATTTCGTGAATCTTGCAGAGTAATGTATGTCTTACAGTGTATACATGCATGAAAATAACTTATGATATTTAAACCTGCAAATCCTGATATGAAAACCAATCGCAGAAAATGATTTTTAAATGTCCATTTTTTGTAATAAGCAAGAAATGTCATCATTTGTCTCTTGAAATTTATAACCCGGCGCCACTGATAAATTTATAAAGAAATAAATGCTTTACAGACACACAAAGTCAAACAATATATTACCAAAATATCGCATGAACCCAAAACAATAAAGATAATGGCAAAACACATTCTGAAAACACTGAATATACACAAAAATATCTCTAAAAAACAAACTTTGATTTAAACTTTATAAATCAAAATCGAAATGTGGTCGCTCTGCGAGTTTCCGAGGTTACCGAATCAAGGAATAATAGACAGACGGGTTGGAAAGACATGCCGGTTCAAAGACGTCAGAAAAAGGTGCCTATCTACACCGCATTCTATCTGAGGTGTAAATATAGATTCTGTGGTAGTTTTTCCGGTTAAAAATTTTATATGAGGAATATCTTCGTCGTGTACATATTATGTACATCCACCTCTCAACAATGCAACGATTGTCTATGTCAACGATGTGTTTTCTGAACTAAGGTATTTTCAATTAAATGTTGAAAAATATGTTTTTCGCATTTTATACAGTAATGCACTAGATTAATGACCTCAAAATCGTACAGTAATGGGTCACTTTACAGCATAGCAACAATTGCAGCATAGCAACCATTACTGCATAAAACGTTTTCGTAAGTGCCTTTAAAATTCTTGGTGTTTCTCCACTCGCAGAACATATTATATGCTTTCTCGTATCTTTCCTTGGATTTTACTGGAAGCAAACTTGAAGAAGCTTCGCGGGCCGCATTCAAGATATCTTCCAAGTCGTTTTCATTAGCCATTTCCATAATTCTTGTGAAATTCACTCTTCGAATATGATTTTATTTGGATGCTGTCAATAGTCGTCAAACACAAAAAAACATCTTGTTTATATTGCTAAGTTACCGAGAAGTCATACTACTAAGTTTTTGTAGATTTTCTTCAGTAACTATTCTTTTTAGATTTTAATATGAAATGCTAAATAATTAATTGTTTACAAAAAGCGAACAATAGTATACGCACCTCGTCAGAAAAGTGATTTTACTTGACTCGTATGGAAATTAAATTCTCGCTTTGCTCGGATTCAAACTAATCATACTCGTCAAGTAAAGTTCCACTTTTCCAAACTTGATACGTAGTGTACTATTAACATAATATGGCAACGGCTGCCATTACTGATAAATACGATACACTTAGGTACACCATGATATCATGGCAACCAGCCGGCGTACATTTATATTCATGATATATCATTATGCTTATTGTACGCCACTGATTTCAAAGGTATCCAACCCGAAATTTTTCCCTTGTATCTCCAATTCCCGTCGTTTCCCCTACAAATTCCTCATTTGAAAATGTCTTTTAGTGCCCCTTAAGATGAATACTTATTTATGGCACTTTTTACTCGCTGGCATTTAAGAGCCGTTGTATCTCTTAAAAGAAACATTTCAAGCATTCACTTTAATACGGATTTGTTGGATTAAGTATTTCGCTTTATTTTTAACGGCAAACAAAGAAAATATTTGTAAATTTTGAAATTATATTCAAGGGAATTAAGGAAATTGTTTGTTCAGTATCGAGGTCTTTTCGAAGTAATAGTAACTGGGCACAGGAAAATCCTAACTGGTTTATAGAAAATTACACCCAGTATAATAAAAGGGTTAATGTCATTGTTAAAAATAGAGAAAGATATAAAAATTTCCTTCGAAATGATCTGGTTCCAGCTCTTGCCACTCTATTTCCAGATGATAATGATCCTGATTTACCAAGTTTAACGTTATGGTTTCAATAGGATGCTCGTGTAATACACAATACACTTTTTCCGGTGCAGTGGAAAGGTAGACGAGGGTCAATAGATTGACCATCCAGATCGCCCGACCTTAACACATTAGACTTTTTTTTGTAGGGTTACACAAAATTTGTTTATATACCTTAACCCAACACGATAGATATGTATATTAGGAGCCCATTCGACAAATAACACGGGAAATTTCTCCACAAGTAGTACAAATCGTATAACAGGAATTTTTAGATCGATACGCCGTACGCCAATCGGTTAATTAAAATTTTAAGTAATAGAAAAGTGCGCCCTAGGATCATACGTAACCGTACCAAAATTCAAAAGCATCAATTCAGTAATACCGATAATATAAGCTCTTTTTCACTATCAGTGGGAGACTCTGTAGGTAACGTTTGTCAGGAGAATGGGCGGTTAAGAAGAGGAGGTAAGTGAAATTTAAAATAAGGTGATGTTAAGTATTAAATACTGCACAAAATAGTGTAATATCCTCCATAATTCAGGTTTATTCGCCTGCATGGTCTAAAATCTCCATAGCATTGTTACGAATGCAAATTTTAACCGTTCATTTCGGTAACACTAGAAAAGACGAGAGACATCTCGAGGATTACTCGCGTAAATTTAATAAAACCTTATTCTACATACATGCGGCTTCATTATTTTTCCGCTTTATCCAAACACTGTGTCTTTTGACGTTAATATTTTGCCTTTTAGCTTACGTATGACTAGGTTTACTTCAATTGCGGCTTTTACAAACTTTTTAAAAAGTTCACAAACCTACCCAAGAAACAATTTAAATTTTTTTGAATGGCACTTACAGTTGACGACATATAAATTCGTACACTCCACCCATACATAACTCAATTACAACAAAATTGGGTAAAACTGGTTTCTCACCTTATTGCTTATACCTGGATAGAACATCAGCTATATCCTAGCTGTAAATAATTATATGTACGATTTTTGACCATGGGTAATAATGGTTATTTCTAAATATTTTTGTGTTTAAATTACAGCCGCAAAATAAGAAAATTATAAAATAATACCAGGAAAACTACAAAAGTATAAAGCCGAAAAGGGTAAATTTATTAACAAACAACAAACAAAATACTAATATTTAATTGCTGCGCCATTGGATTCTAAAACTAATCGTAATCTTCTTGGCATTGACAAAATAATACTTCTGGTGTAATCCGGAGTTAGCCCTTCCCAAATTTCTTCTATTTTTTCTATTTTATTCTGCGGTTTAAAAGTTATTTTGTACGTTTTTTTTACCGCATCAATCCCCAAACATTTTCAATTGGATTTAAATCAGGACTTCTTGAGCGCCAAGGCAGACTTGCTACGTTGTTTTGTCTAAACCAGTTTCCTATATTTCTTGCAATATGCACAGGGCAGTTATCCTGCTGAAATATAAAGTTATTTCCTTCAAAAACATCGCGGCAGAAGGAAGAAAAACATTTTCCAAAATCTGAAGATATGTATTACTGTTTAGTGTCCCACCAATATTCCAGCATACACCTGCACCGTAAACACTTATCCATGCCCACACATTAACGGAGAAACCTCCACTGGTTTGCTTTTTTTGAGTATACTTCTCATCATATCGGGAATTTGATGGTCTATATACTCGAATCCTTCCATTATAGACTGAAAAGTTTTTTCATCGGAAAAGATAACATTTTGCCAAAAAAAATCATTTTCTGGTAAATACAGACGGAGTCAAATCCGATCTATACAATTGGTCGTTTAGGTCATGGAAGTTACACTTGCTGAAGGTGAATTAGTAGAAGATTGTGTGCGGCGGGTCGAAGTTTGTTTTCAGTAATGTACCCATGTCTCATCTCCGTGTTTTTTCATTTCAATTTAACTAATTCAAGAACCTTTAGCGTGGTGCTTGAAACCATTATTTTAAGCGGTGCTTGTTGTCAAAAATAGTCATAGTTTCCCCTTGTTAAGTGTAAACCCAGCCTTTTACACGGAGAATTCATAAAAGACTATTATCATCTTCGCTCGTCCCGTGGACCAGCATAAGCTGAAAATACTACTGTAATAACGTGTAATAAAAGCGTTTTCTTTCTCTTTCTTTTGTCATATTCGCAGATTTTCTTTGTCACATAAGACCGAAATCCCAGAGTTTAAATCACACTTACCAGCTCCGACGTCCAAAGATTATTTTTAGGGCGAGACAAAAATAAATAGTATTTAATTTAGTAAACACCTGTATGAATGATGTTGGAAAAAACGACACAAAGTTACCTTTGGGTATATTAAGTAATACAGTAAATACTTGGGAAAACGCTAATAGTTATTAATGATACTAGTTCGATATGAACACTACAATGAAATGTGCAACGTTAAACCACGAGGCGTTAGCCGAGTGGTTTAATTGCACAAGTTTCATTAACAAAGTTCATAACGTGTATCATTCAAAATTTAATCTACGACAGTGCAAATAGATTTTTTCTATTTCACGTTCATAATGAGTTCAGTACGACCCTCAGTTGCGGATCGTAATGAAGCTATTTCGATACGCGTTTTTTCTTTATTTGATGTTGGTAACATTTAAATGTTTTATTTCATTGACTTGCGCGGCCTTTGTGATTTACGAGAAAACCCATTTTTCGCAGAGGAAAACTACCTTGATAACTTACTTTTTTATTCTGTGTGGATAACAGTCATGTATGTTGGTTGCATAAATCTATAAATCAATCTTTTGTAGATGCTTCAAGCTATCATTTTCTGCCAAATCCTATCCAAAATTCAATCTACTAACCTTCTAATGTCGATTTTAACTTCAACTTTATTTGAATTTTCTATCTTCCCTATACTAAATTGCAATGCCGTGACGTAAAATCACGTCTTTTGAAATTCGAAAAAAAGTAGCAAAATCTCCCGAATTTCCGAACGCTCTGTATATGTACCGAATGTACAAGGATCACACAACGTATTCCGTCCAATTTCAAATCTCATATCGCTAAAATAACTTTAGAATCTCGTGGTGGAAATGGGTCAATAAATCAAAAAAATGACAGTTTGCAAAATAATTTTTGTTGTCCAGAGGCTCCTATGATAAAAAATAGTATTACCAACATAAAATTTAGACATAAAAATTTACAAAATTTGAAGGATTTATTTTCTTTTTAAAATGTATTTTTCTTGATTATAAAAGGTGAAATTGAAAAAAATGTATAAAGCACATGTTTCATAAGGCGTTTTAGCGCCTGTGTCAATAAAAAAACTCGCCACTTCGTGGCTCGTTTTTTAAAATAGACGCGGGCGCTAAAACCGCTTCTTATGAAACTCGTACTTTAATATACTATTATTCATCTAAATTTCATTGATATCAAATAACGTTTTCGTAATTTTTAAAATTTTCAGGTGTCCATATTAGTCGATATCATGGTAACCGCATTTTTGATTGTTTCAATTTCGATTTTGACCAACATCATTATTGCCATCTAATTTTCTATTGTATGCAAAGTGTTGGCCAAAAATAATTTAAATATGGGAGATTCTGTGTGTCGCGGAGGTACTATATTTCTTACAACCGGTTTAACCGGAAGTTGACACTATTGGAAAGATAATAAAAATCGAAGATAGGGAAATGTAAGCCGTTTTGCTCTAAGACGTATTGTTAGGAAGCTAGACGCTGTCAAAGTTCAAAAATCTCATTTTTCAAGAGTCAATATCTCGGAAACTGTTTAGTATAGACTAATAATGCTTTTATTAAAAAATGTTCAGACTTTTATGCAGAATCCAAAAAAATTATATAAAATAGGGTGTTCATTTAAGATTTAGATCTTACCCCCCTCCCTCCTAGGGGCTTCAAGTAACAAGATTGACAATATACGCAAAAGATGTCCCCCTCGAAATAAAAATCGACGGGTCCGAGCGATTTTCCACATTTTCATTTTAAAGCAGAAAAATCCGTGGTGGGAAGTTTTCAAATGAACACCCTGTATAATTGAGGTCTAGAATCACTAATTTCATTTTTTAATATAAGGTAGACTAGTATAACATTTCTATAGTGTCGTCAAAATCTGCATAATATGTGATAATAAAATAAGGGTGCTAATTAGGAGGTTTCGTAAGTAAAATTAAAATTTTAACAAATAAAGTTAGTTCCGAACCTTCTTGCCTGCAAAATGCTAAAGTTAAATTCCATTCCGTTGCCGGCATCCAACAAATCTAAATAACTCAAAAGTCCTTTCCTTTGTCGATATGAAAATCAAGACACAACAAAAACAGGTTGAGATGGCAATTTTCTTTAATCACTTTCCACACTACAGCCAAACCACTGCCTTTATTTCGTCGAATGCCTTTAAATCTGCATTTTAATTTAAACACCAAAATGCCGAGGTCCTTTCATTAAAGGCTACGTCGAGTTTGTGCTTTATTTCGCCTTTGCCGCAATTATTTTAACTTCAGTTTTAAGTTTTTCTGCCAATTTGTGTTGTGGAGTGATAATGAAAACCGCTCTCTGTGTGCACCGTTTTTAATTTTTTAATTAAAATTTATTACGTTTTTATTACTGTGATTATTTTTATATTTCAATTTTAAAGTACGCGTCAACAAAATTATATTTTTCATAATGAAGGGTGCGAAAATTTTGTGTACTTACTATAGTAATTAGATTGTGTCTTAATCAAGTTTTTACTCGCCTATTTCGTGCAATGTGTTTTAGTTGGCATATACTGCTTATAATATAGGCTATAATATGGTCTAAATACTCTAAATTCTGAGATAAATATATTATTAAATTGGTTAAAAGTAAATAAATTAAAATTAAATAATTTAAAAACTAAATGTATGGTTATGGGTAATAATTTAAATTGTCCGAATATAAATGTTGTAATAGATGGTGAAAAATTTAATTATTTTGAAAGTATCATATCGAAGATTGTCGGAAAAGTAGGTTATTTTATAAGAATCAGTTCTAAATTAAGTTTGTTTTCTAAAAAAACGGTATTTGATACTATTATATTACCACATTTTCTTTATTGTTCTTCCATTTTATATTGTGCTAGTGTGGAAATATTTGATAAATTACAAAATTTACAAAATAAGGCAATGCGAATTATTTTAAATTGTGACAAATATACAAAAATACATTTTATGTTAAAAAATTTATATTGGTTGAATGTCAGAAATTTTTTTTTTATTTAGTATATATCTTTATACGTAAAATAAAAAATAATTTATTGCCTGATTGTTTAAAAATTTTTTGTTCTTTTAATTACGACCGTCATAATTGTTATAGAACAAGAACTAATCAACATTTTTATGTGGATAGTGTCTAAAACATTAGCTTATAAATCTATTTTTTATAAAGGTTTGATAGAATATAATAATTTGGATAATTCTATTAAATCTCAAATATTATTAAAACTATTTAAAAAAATCTTTAAAATTACATTTAATTAAAAAACAAAATGATAAGTAAGTAATATTTGATACAATTTGCAAAATGTTTAACTTTTCTGTCTGCTTTTGTTAAAAAAGGTTGCGTTTTAAAATTTAAAAATAAATCTATAAAAATGTGTTAAAAAATAAAATCATATAACTGCGGTTGTCACTGGCATCCAAAAAGTCTTTTAGCCAATGCCTAACGAGTTAGTGGAAAATATGCGAATGTGATGTCAATAAGTGTAGTTTTTCAATTGGAAGGTTTCCAGTAACTACCCCAGATGATAACTTATAACCTTTTATTACCTTCCAAACTTGAATCATTAAGACAATATCGAAAGTGAACCCTCACCCCATCATATCCCGAAATAAAACTTCCAGATAGAGATACACATTTGGATTCTGCGACACGATGTTCTACAAATTAAACACTATTAATCATTTGATTTACGGCACATTTGCTACTACTTCCATTTTAAGACAACGAGGAGTTTTCGAAAATACCACCCTTGGTTCATTCTTAATTTTAAAAGATGCTAAACAATTAAATTCTTCTATTTTAACATTTTATTAGAATTTAATTGGTTTTTCGACGATTAAAATAACTAAACATCTCAAGTCAAATATTAACATCTCCTAGATAGGTTATTTAATTATTTACTAAATTCAACGTTTGTCCCAAACGAGAAAGAAATTTGATTTCTTGAAGTATGTACGGATTTCTTGCTTTAAGGGCACAGTTCTTAAGTGTCAATCTTGTATAAAAGGCCTGTAAATGGCTTGAATGCAGGGGTAACTTCCTGAACCTTGCAATTATTAAAAAATAATATATTATGGTAGGTATCTAATTTTGGAAGGGCTGTTCAGGGAGGCATTGACGAATCGTATATAAGTGCATAGAAATTTTAAAAAAGCAGTTTGTTGAAACCACTAAAACTGCCACACGAAAGTAACTAAAACTATGGCCGGCTATTCTGGAAGCGGCATGCATGATTTAGAAGCGCAAAGACATTTTACCAGTGCCTGAACATTCTTATGGTACTAGGCAGACGCGGGAGCTTCATCTGCCTATACCTTCTTCAGCTTTGGTAAGGAGGTCGATCATTTTTTAAAGTAGACAGATTAATAACCACCTTCCTATGTTTATCAGGACTCGTCCTACGCTAGCTTTGTATAAGACCTCTTTGAAACAGCTTTTGGTGGAGAGAGCTTACTACGAGTTGGGAGAATTTTATAATGACGAATTATAGAATTGTATTTTGTCTGTGGTTCGAATTTTTGATTTAAAATTATTTGTCGTTTTCTTTTTATACAGGGTGGTCCTTAAGTACATCAAGAAAATCTAGGATATGATTCCTGGCATCAATTTAAGTTGAAAAGTTCATATGGACTTATGCCCTAAAATGCTTACCCTCTAAGATACAGGGTGTTAAAATATTTTTAAAAAATAATTGTTTTTTTAAAATTTCGAAACTCCTTGAAGATACGGTATTGAAAATTGATGTCGATTGATTTCGTATTAAACTGCACTTTTTGGTTAAAAAAGGGTTTGCCTACTTCCACCAGTGGCGTGCATGAAGATACCATCAATATTTTTTTTGTGAAAATATGTGATACGCCACTGTTTTTTTTAAACTCTGATGCATTTTTATGCATTACTGATATAAGCGGAACAAAAGTTGTTTCTAGTAGGTTTTTGAAAAAAATGGTAGTTTTAAAGGAAAATGGAAAATATTTTAACACCCTGTATCTTAGAGGATAAGCATTTTAGGGCATAAGTCCATATGAACTTTTCAACTTAAATTGATGCCAGGAATCATATCCTAGATTTTCTTGATGTACTTAAGGACCACCCTGTATACAGAACTGTGTGTACTCGCATCTGTTTTAGCGATTACTTTAATAATATTCCTCCTTTTTGGGTTTCCTATTTTGGATTACCTGCTTTTATTATTTTATTATATTTAAATATTATTATTATTATTATTATTATTATTATTATTATTATTATTATTATTATTATTATTATTATTATTATTATTATTTGTTTTTTATTTTTCTGTAAATTGTTTGCAGCTTTGTCAATAAGATTCTGTCTTGGACAATAAAGCAAATTTGACTTTGACTTTGACTAACTAACATCTGCCTTACTCGACCAGCTCCAGAATATGTCTGTATTTCTTCTTCGTATGCCAAAAGCATAAAAAAAACTGCTCTGAACAACACAGCACTGCAGTGCGCATGCTTATTGTCAATAGTTAGATAGACGATAGAAAATGGCGTCGTTAATCGTACCTTAACTTTTAATTCCAACAAAATATATTAACTTCGTTTCTTTATAAGCTGTTTTTGTCCCAAAAAATATTATTTGGAATGTTTTATTATTAAGGTATATTGATACCGATCCCCTCGGATGGCGAGAAGGTCTGGGTTTGACCCACCGAAAACAAAAAGTTGTATAATTAGAAACTGTTTCATTTTGCTAACATTTTGCTAAAACTCCTTTAAAAAACCGCATGACATCGAACCAGAAGTTTCGTTATTAAGACAGAAAAGATAGAGGGAAACAAACTTATGAGAAAACAAGGAGGGGCATAGAGATAGAGTAACGGGACGTATGTCAAATGAAACGTGCTACACGAATACAAATGAGTTGCGTGTTGTCGTGGATGTTGCGAACGTATTTCTGGAGTAAGACGAAGTTAGATACAAAAAGAAAACTTTGAAATATCGAAGAATTGTGAAATTCGAATATTTAAAATCCAGCAGGAGCTGAATTTCGAAATTCATTATTAAATAAAAATTAGGGACTGATGTTACTGCTTCACGAGGCATTTTAATTATTTTATGTTTTATACCAATCTGATGGATTGAAAATCATTTTTCGCATTTTATACAGTAATGCACTAGATTAATGACCTCAAAATCGTACAGTTATGGGTCACTTTACAGCATAGAACCATTACAGCATAGCAACCATTACTGCATAAAACGTCATTGTCATTCAAAACAGAATTTTACATATTATATCCTTTCTCGTATCTTTCCTTGGATTTTACTGGAAGCAAACTTGAAGAAGCTTCGCGGGCCGCATTCAGGATATCTTCCCAAGTCGTTTGCATTAGCCATTTCCATAATTCTTGTGAAATTCACTCTTCAAATATGATTTTATTTGGATGCTGTCAATAGTCGTCAAACACAAAAAAACATCTTGTTTATATCGCTAAGTTACCGAGAAGTCATACTACTAAGTTTTTGTAGATTTTCTTCAGTAACTATTCTTTTTAGATTTTAATATGAAATGCAAAATAATTAATTACTTACAAAATGCGAAAAAATAGTATACGCACCTCGTCAGAAAAGTGATTTTACTTGACTCGTATGGAAACTAACCATACTCGTCAAAAAAAGTTCCACTTATATTACTATAATTCAATCTTGGACCATAACGACAGACACAGTTAATTTTGTAGGTAATGCTTTTTATTGGAAAGGGGAAAACAAGTTTTTTAAGCCTGATAAAGAAGTAAGTAATCATTTCCAATTCCAACACACTGTGTACTATTCTATTTCATATTACTCCCCATAAAATATATTTTTTGCCAAAATGAGGTCCTCCAAAAAACCAATTCATTGTAACTTTACTGTATCATTCAACCATGCTTGCATGTTAAAAGTCACCGTAGCGAACAACAAAGCGCTAAATACCGCTGTTACAAGCATTCTTTTCGTAGGCATGTTTGAAAACAAGCCATTTGTCTTGCAAAATACGCCATAACTCACCGAAACCAAACGCATCAGTTTTGTATTTAAAGTAAATTAAAGAATGCCAGTCCGGCTGGAACGGCTAAAATTAGTAAATTTTAAATGGCATACATTAATGGGCGTACTCATTGGGGCTTTTACGTGGGCTCTATACGGGGTTATAGTGTGACATGTAAAAAAAGAAGATTTGTAATAGTGGCACATTGAGGGGGGGTTTAAACCCCTTCCCAGGGCCTGGGCCAGGGCGCGGTAAGTCAAATAACTCCTAGTTTATAAATAATGTAGTGCATGCATTTCTTAAATGTTTGTACCGTGCGAGCAAAAATTATTTGCTTCAAAGAGGGCCTTGCACCTAAGGACGTAATGCTTAGCCGTAGAGCTTAATACCTGTTGGGTGTCAGTAACTACCTGAATTAGCAATCAATCAGTTATTCCGTCATCTTTGACAGTCGTTACAAGTAATTTGATTCATCGCTAATTTTTCCAATTTCTTAAACAATTCACACAATGGGCTTTACAGAACAGCACAAAACATTCATGGTTGAAGCGTATTTTCGAAACGGGGTTAGAGTAAATGGTGAGTGGCAATACAATCCGGGTTTGTGCATGGACGATTTTCACGAACATTTTCCTAACGTTGCTTTTACCGCTGGGTTTTTTTTATCATTGCCTGAAAAGAACCGTGGTTGTGTTTAGGGAAACAGGTTATATACAACACAAAAAAGGAGCAGGAAGACTATCTGTAAGAACAGAAGAACTTGTTGCAAGCGTTCGTGAAATAATGCAAAATACGCCAACAAATTGTTTAAGACGCTTGTCCCAAGAAGTGGGAAGATCTTACGGAACATGTAGGACTATTCTTAAGAAGAAGCTAAATTTATTTTCTTATAAAGTGCAAGTATTCCAACAAATACAAGCCGCAGATTTTGAAAGACGCAGGAATTACTCTCAATGTTTTACCCAAAATTCTTTGAAAATAAATGATTTATTAGACCTGACTTTTTTTCGGATGAAGCCTGGTTCCACCTCTCCGGTTATGTGAATTCTCAGAATACATGTAATTACTTTTCTTTTTCTTTCTGTATTTATTCTTAATTTGTTAATTTTGTAAACAACAAAAATTAATTTGTGAATATATATTAAGGCCCGGTAGATTAAATTGTTTTATATACATATTTAATGAATAATTGAGCCCCAAGTATTGATCAATATCACATCCGTTTGACTAATCAATAAGGCATAGCGGAGGTGTCAATCAATCTAAACTGGGTCCACAAGTCGAGGCTGCATATCGCAATTTCAGGTGAAACATTTATTATTTAATGGCCTAATAGCATTCCGTTGTCAGAATCGCAAATGCCGCTTCAGGTTAATATTTCAGTTCATTTTTGCTCTGTTACAGGCATATTTTTAGAATTGCATTAATATTTTAATAGAAACTGCACGTGTATCTTTTCGTTTGAAAACCGACAACACTTGTAGGGTACCTTTTGTCTATCCGTCGGTGTTATAGATATTATTAATAGTTCTTTTAAGAATTAATGCTTTTGAATTTCGGTTAACTGTTGATAAGCGGGAAAAAATGTCAAAAATGTGATTTCTTCTACTGAAGAAAAAGCCTTCTATTCCTTATAAGAATTCACATACTCTTTATACAACTACTGTTTAATATACTATACTCGTATGTGACAGCAACGCGCTTTCCTAACGGCGACGAAAATTGCTAGTCCGTTGTGTAGTGATAATATCACGGTAATTTAGCCAATAAAAAATAGGAGTTAATGCTACCATAGAATGGTTTATAGATATTATTGTTCTGAATACTCACAGTAATTATCAAGTTCTATTGGTGGTGTAATCTGGTTTTATATACTGTATTAATTCCTACTGGCAGTTGTAATCAAACTTGGCATTAATAATATTTGCTTGCTACGATTAATAAAGCATGTAGGTACTTACCACTAAAAATCAGTACTCTAGCAAAAATTTAAATAGCTTTTAGTTTGATATTGTTCTTGTCGTATAACATTGCATATAATTATTTATTTTGCAACATGGTTTACTGAGATGGTAAAATTAGTCCATAGATTATAAAGTCCAATACTAATGATGGGTTGTGCGAAATAAGACTCTTTTATTGCTTCATCAGACATGCAAAATTAAAAAAAAACTTAAATATAAAGTAAAAATAAATTAATTGAAACATGTAGGTATTGGTACGATCAATAAAATTCAAATTCAGACAGGACAGCAGCTAGAATAAAAGTGACCTGCGCAACAAATACGTTAAAACTAATACTAGGGCGCACGGCAATTACCGATCGCTACGAACCCCCACCAACGTCTTGTGGATGATAGGTTCTAAGGGATACAATTCTTTTTTGGGGACGCTGTTCTGCTTTCTTAATTGTAGAGAAAGCGCTTTACATGGGAACAAAATGCGTCGCACTGAGAAGACACAATTTATTTCTTAACAAAGTTGTATTAAAAGTAGTTCATTATTCAACAGGATTGTGCTGCTATTGGAACTGATTACTACCAATAACAAGACTGTTCTAGCAAATTTGGAATTAATATAACGCTAAAGCGGGTTTGATACATCAGCAATTTATTTAATATGGGTTAATAAAAAATAAGCTATCAATACTATGTCTTAGCAAACTTGTATTAGATCATTTTCCTCAGAGTAAATACTATAATATTTCACAATTATATTATTCACGTAAGGTATGACAATAATAATACTGGTTCGCACGAGGATTGACAGCTGTATGGTCAACACTGACATTGTCAATATTCGGCATCGTCCCAATTGCGTTGATTGTTGCATTGTTTTTGCATTGATTCTTCCATTGGTCTAACTTAAGTTCGTCCTCGTTGCTTTGATTCCTGCATTGATTCTTCGTTGATTCTTATATTGATTATTGCAATGATTCTTGCGTTAATTCTTGCGTTGATTCTCGCGTTGATTCTCGCGTTGATTCTCGCGTTGATTCTCGCGTTGATTCTCGCGTTGATTCTCGCGTTGATTCTCGCGTTGATTCACGCGTTGATTCTCGCGTTGATTCTCGCGTTGATTCTTGAGTTAATTTTTGCATTGATTCTTCCATTGGTTTAACTAAAAGTCGTCCCCGTTGCATTGATTCCTGCATTGATTCCTGCATTGATTTTTGCATTGATTCTTTCATTGAATTCAATTAATTGTTGACGGGATGGGATTGGGATGTCGATTGTACGCCAAGAAGCCGCACGAAAAAGATTCATCCTATAATAACCTAGGATTCTTCTAATGGGTCATGCATTTTATAGTTAATTTTCGGCTTATAATCTCGTATTTCCTTTTATGCCAAACTTCCACAACGCTTCGCACAAGCATCGTAGCGTCCGCAACCCAAATATTAGTTTCTTTTGGGAAAACTTTTATTTTCCGAAACTGCCAGATTTAAATTGCTTCGACCCTTCTGCCAATAAGTCCTAATGATCTGCATGGGGTGCCGCGTCTAAGAATCCGGAAGGGTTGAGCCGTTCCCGAAAAGCCCTTTCTTTGTCCCTAAGTGAAGTAATGAAATTCCTGGGGATAATGACGGAACCTCTTGTATGCCTAAGTACAAATTTCATCACCCCGTTTGACATATTTGGGATGTAGTTTTTCTGATTTAAAAACATTGTTTTAATGTGCTTTATTGCAGCTAATATAGCAACGTGTTCAAAGGATTTTGAGGTTAAAATAGTATAATAAAGTGCACGTTTCATAAGAAGCGGTTTTAGCGCACGCGTCTATTTTAAAAAACGAGCCACAAAGTGGCGAGTTTTTTTATTGATACGTGTGCTAAAACGCCTTATGAAACATGTGCTTTATACATTTTTTTCTATTTCACCTTTTATAATCAAGAAAAATACATTTTAAAAAGAAAATAAATCCTTCAAATTTTGTAAATTTTTATGTCTAAATTTTATGTTGGTAATACCTACTATTTTTTATGATAGTAGCCTCTGGACAACAAAAATTATTTTGCGAACTGTCATTTTTTGATTTATTGACCCATTTTCACCACGAGATTCTAAAGTTATTTTAGCAATATGAGATTTGAAATTGGACGGAATACGTTGTGTGATCCTTGTACATTCGGTACATATACAGAGCGTTCGGAAATTCGGGAGATTTTGCTACTTTTTTTCGAATTTCAAAAGACGTGATTTTACGTCACGGCATTGCAGTTTAGTATAGGAAAGATGGAAAATTCAAATAAAGTTAAAGTTAAAATCGACATTGGAAGGTTAGTAGATTGAATTTTGGATAGGATTTGGCAGAAAATGATAGCTTGAAGCATCTACAAAAGATTGATTTATAAATTTATGCAATCAACATACATGACTGTTATCCACACAGAATAAAAAAGTAGGTTATCAAGCTATTTTTCCTCTGCGAAACATGGGTTTCTCGTAAATCACAAAGGCCGCGCAAGGCAATGAAATAAAACATTTAAATGTTACCAACATCAAATAAAGAAAAAACGCGTATCGAAATAGCTTTATTACGATACGCAAATGCGTATCGTACTGAGCTTATTATGAACGTGAAATAGAAAAATGTATTTATAATGATTTAAACTCGGCCAGTTTTTATACTACACTAACTAAGTTCTTTAAATATATAAGTCAACGTAGCTAGTGTTATATGAATTCCAGATTTGCTGATGAAACAGTGTTTTATTGGTAGTAATCAGTTCCAATAGCAGCACAGTCTAGTTGAATAATGAACTACTTTTAATACGTACAGCAATTTTGTTAAGAAATAAATTGTATCTTCTCAATGCGATGCATTTTTTTCCCAGTAAAGCGCTTTCTCTATAATTAGGAGAGCAGAACAGCGTCCCCAAAAATGAATTGTATCGGTTAGAACACATAATCCACAAGACGTAGGTTTGGGTTATTGATCGTACCAATACCTGTTTCAACTATTTAACAAAAAAAAATTGTATCTTGGTGAAATTTCTACTAAAGAGAACTGACGCTGACAAATCCTATTATTTAAAGGACTAAAAATTCTAAAGAAATTTTTCCGATTACCATTTAAAGCAGATTTTTCCCTTTTGGTCCAGATTCCACTTATAGATTTGTCGCATTTCTCAATATTAAAATCGACTTTTCCGAGTTTTCACAAAGGAAACAGACTTACTGATAAGATAACATTCTCTGAAACTGGAATTCTGCAGAGCAAAATATTATCAAAGCTTTTGACCCGATCGCCTGGCTTTGGTATGCAAATGACGCTTTGATATTCTCCGTGAGTACTGACAGAGTGGAGTGAAAGGGGTTTAAATAATTTTTGGTTTCGGTGTCAATCATGTAATTATAGAAGGTCTATAGCTATAGGTGATCTTGTTTATCATTTGAAATTTCCAACATTGAAAACGATTTTAAAACAATTTTGATTTTTGTCTTCTGCAGTATGTATATACAATCAGTAACATAGCTAAGGTAGGGGGAGGGGGGGGGGGGGGGGGGGGGGGGGGGGGGGGGGGGGTTGTACGCCACGTTGTGAAATTGAAACGAATTTATTTTCTTACTTTGCATGTTTGCTGGCTTTGTCACATATGTTCTTCCGAAATAGATTCTATAGTCATTTTAAAAAACTTTATCTATAAACAATTACATAAAAACTTTATTATCCTTTCTTTAAATTAGATCTTTTATATGTCGCTACAAATATATACAGGGTGTTTCATTAAGGTCGAACAGCGGCCATATCTCGGAAACTATTGGGCATAGAAATTCAGGAAAAAAAAATTAATAACTAAAGTAGCTATGAGAAAATCCTGGAAATAATTTTTAAGTTCCGCATTTTGCCGCAAGGGGGCGCAATTGAAAAGTCAATTTTAACATTTTAGATATCTCCGAAAATTGCACGCTAAGGTATATTTTTAATAACACCATTAAAAAGCTTGGACAATTTTGCATAATTTTGGTCCCGTGCTTGTTGGCGTACCGACTTTAGTAAGAGTGGGGGAAGCTGTTGAAAGTGTAAACATTTAACTCGCTGTAACTTATAAACCACTTATCCGATTTTAGCAAACTAAAGACTGTTTGGAAGAGAAATGTATGCACTTTCACCAATCGTATTTAGTTGTCAATAATAGTGCTCAATAAAATTGCTAGAGGGCGCAATTTGTAATAATAATAGTTTTTTTGATTTTATCCCGAAAATTCAAATTATACGGTATAATTATGATACCATAATCGGAAAGTAGATTAAATTTGCTAGAAAAAATATAAAAACCGCTGCTCGATATCTTTGTTCGTTTCAGAGTTATTGCCAAAACAGTAATTTTTAATACAAATTGCGCCCTCTAGCAATTTTATTTGAAACTATTGTGTACCATTGGATAAGGCAATTAAAGGTATTTACCTTTCTCTTCCAAACAAGCTTAAATTGAGTGAAATCGGATAAGTCGTTTAGAAGTTACAGCGATTTTAATGTTTACACTTTCAATAGCTTCTCCCACTCTTATCAAGTGAAAGTGAAAATATTAAAATCGCTGTAACTTCTAAACGACTTATCCGATTTCACTCAATTTAAGCTTTTTTGGAAGAGAAAGGTAAGTACCTTTAATTGTTATATTCAATGGTACACAATAGTTTCAAATAAAATTGCTAGAGAGTGCAATTTGTATTAAAAATTAATGTTTTGGCAATACCTTTTGCCACGCTCATAATATTTTTACGAAATGTCGTATATAAGGCTTTTTCGAGATAAGGAATACAGATTTGCCCACCGTTTTTCGCATTTTGTAGAGGGCGTCACATAGGAGCCTATACTTTAATTTGAATGGTCCCACCTTTTTGTCCTACACTGTATGCGCATTTGGACTGAATATTTTTATTCTCCTAACCTTTTGACATAAAAAAGGTATACTACTTTTGTTTCGATAAATCTAACGGTTTTCGAGAAAAACGCTAAAATAACATTGCTTGCATGTGATGAATACGAAATCATTTTAATTTATTTTCAACCTTAAACATAGCATAGCAAAAGAAGGAATATTCTCCAGTTAAACTCTTCCTAAACATTTTTGTTTCCCACACCTTTAACTGCTAAAAGTTTACCCAAATTTATTTTTACCCCTACCCTACAACTGACAGAATACGTATAACGTATTTTATTTATTGATTACAAGACCAGTGTCGTCACCTAACAACACTTTCTGAAAGTTGTTCAGCCACAATTTTACTGCCTGCTAAAGCTTTTGAAAGGGAGCTTTATATAAAGCCTCGGCGAAGATGAAAAGCAGAGAGCTTTTGTCAGAAATAGGAGTAGTCCACGTGGGAACATAGTGTTTGATACGAGGCCAGAAAGAAAATATATAATATCTAAATATAAAATAAAGTTAGGAAAAGTCGTTGAATCCATTAGGGTCATTAAAAAAGTTCTAAATAAATACTAATACAAAAAATCGTGCTTCCTAAATTTTTGTTGGTTTTAATCGTCTATAACTTTTTGTTTTTAATCCGATTTTTACAGTTCATTCGCCATTTTACAGATAATTTCATTAGGAATCTGCTGTATGTTGGAAAAAAATATTTAATATTTAAAATCTTTAGCTACCCAGTGATACAAAATTAAATGAAACCTGTTTAATTAAATATTAGTAGTGATAGTTAGTGACAGCCGAACGCCTGCTGCTATTTTTTGAAATATTTATTTTGGTGATCGTTAATAGTATAGAAAATATACAAAAACTACTTTATTATTTCTAAATAAACAGATACAGTGTGACCAGTAAAGTCCGCATCGAAATTTGACTTTGGTATCCAGTTCTGCTTCGATCGCGATGAAAATTAAGCAAAAAAATAGTAGTCACGTGATTCGCATTATCTGTCAAATTTTAATTTTTTCCAGAAAATAATTCAAAAGTGGGGTTATTTCTAAAAGTATCAAAAAAAGTTATTAGAAAAAGTTTTTAAATGCAGTTTCTAGCCCACGTGCAAAAATTCAGCTGCATAAAATAATTTTGATTTTTTACCAATATTTTGTAAATTGCACCACTTTTGCAAAATAAGACAAAACGCAACCTACATAAAACTTCTTAGTTTTGACAATGCTTTATTTCAGATACATTTTCTTTAAAGTAGCGCCATATTAAATGTGTGTTTCTCTACAAAATCAAAATTGGGCTATTAAAATTTGGTCACATGTGATGCAAAGTTTGTTTTTGACCCTGTATAAGGTAACTTCATAAAATAAGTATTTTTGAAAACGTAGTTTGTGTCTGAAAGTAAGACACCTTAATATTAAGACAAAAAAGAACGCAGTGTCATCAGTAAAGTGTTCATTAAGTGGAAAATAAATTTTAGTGGTGGGTAAAAAATCAAAATTATCTTATGCAGCTGAAATATTGCATGTGGGCTAGCAACAGCAATAAAAAAAACTTGTTTATAACTTTTTTTGATATTTTCAGAAATATTTATATTATATTATAATTTAAATTATTAAAAAAAAAAAAAAAAATTGACAGATAATGCGAATCACGTGACTACTATTTTTTCGCTTAATTTTCATCTTGATCGAAACAGAATTTGATGCCAAAGTCAAATTTCGAATAAAGCTATTAATAAAAAAAATCCCATATGATGTGGACTTTACTGGTCACACTGTATATCTTGAAATGAATTCGATAAGTTTAGAGGGTTTCGAGTAAATGGTAAAAATGCACGTCGTTAGTAGACTCGTACTTAAGCTTATCGCTTCCAAAAAAATGTAGTTTAAAAAACAATACAATAGGAAAACATAGAACTTTATAAAAAAGAGTATACATACGAAAAACAACAGCCGCAATCTCATCTCATAAACGGCCCAACCAAACTAAAAACAACACCTAGTTTTCCTTATGACCCACTCTTACCAATAAATTAATTATTCACGAAACAATCTGTTTCCACTCTCAAAACAGCGATACTCCAATCTCAAAAACGCTTAATTACGTAAATGTCCCTTGCATAAAACCTAATTTAAATGTATAGAATTGCTGTTGTATCTCTTGTACATCTCCCTGTTTTATAACTGCACCCTTTCGTTACTCACTAACCACCAGTAAAATATTTGTCCCCTGGGTTGATGCTTAATATACGGCTCTTATAGAACAGGAGCTGTAGAGAACTATTTTATACAGGGTGTTAGGATGTTTGTTCCGATTTGTTCACAACCCTGTATGGCACTCTCATAAGCAACATTGCAGTTGGAGACGGCCTCGATCTGGCACGGCAGGGTAGCCTTCGGGTCTACCAGGTTACTTCAGGTATTCCAACGGCATGTTGCCGAGAGTGAACTATCCAAATCAAGTGAGAGGTTCAGTACCGAATTAAGTTCTACTGCTGTCGGGAGCAAATTCATCCATGATAACCTGAGAAAAAAGCCTCCTATTCCTTATAAGAACTCACATACTAATACAATTAAAACTATTTACCATTTTATTGATTACAATTGATACATATGTAGAAAAAGTAACTGTACCTTTTATACATTACACATATTAGTACCTAGATGGGAAGGGGGGGGGGGGGGGCAAATATTGAGTTGCACACGGGCGGCCAACACCTTAGCGGCGGCCCTATACACACTTGTCCGATATGCAACAATATTCGCTTTTAATTTTTAGAAAAAATATTGTTTATTTGTCTTATTATTTATGACAAGTATTGGTTTTGTTAATTTCTCACGGGGGCTTGCATCCCCTGCCCCACCCCCCTAAATCCCCCACTGAAAGCACGTTGATTTTTAATTTTATTGTGCTTATAATGTTTTCGATTTTCGTCAATGCTATTGTGAGATCGAAATCCGCACCTACCACCTTTCTACCAAAGGATTTTGTAGTTTAGAATTTTTAAAACTGCCAAAGAGAGCTAAATTTCAAGAAAAAAAGTGGTATGTTAAGCGGCACAGCTCCCTGCCTATGAGCTATTTGTCTCGGGCTGATACCTAATATTGAATTTACGATTTTAAGTCCTGAATAAAGCTCTTAACTGTGTAACCCACTTCCATTCTTATGCAAATTCGTAAAACATCCCTATTTAACATTTCAGTTCATTTCAAAGGGTTGGATCTAATCCCGTTGTATGGAGGTGTAGACACTTCCATTATTCCATTAGTATTGCTTCTGGCAGTTGTTTTCATGAATTACATTTTTAGACAAAAATTAATAAAACTAGTACTTGGCTATTTCCATCATAATAAGGGGATGGATTTAGGATATATATTATTTAGAAGAATTGTTTATTACACTGAGAAAAAAAGGCTTCTATTTCTTATAAGAATTCACATGCTCTTTATACAACTGTTTAATACTATATGTGACAGCAAAGCGCTTTCCTACTGTAGGTTAGGTTAGGTTAGGTTAGAGTGGCAGACCTTTGGAATTGACCAAACAGTCACACGTAGTCCTATAGGACCGTTGTGATACCACACATGTTCCGCGGAACCTATTGCATCAGCTTCCTGATGGTTAACACGATCGTAGAAGAATCTTGACAGCTCATTTAAACCAGCCACTGCTGTTAATAAACTTAGTAAGTCGACCCAGTTGCAGGCTGCTCACTTCCTCCAGATCATTAAAAAAATGGTTCACCCAGTGCATTGAACCTTCTTTTCGCGAGGCCGGGGCATTCACACAAGAAATGCTGAATACTTTCCTCCTCTTCCTCATCTCTGCAACTTCTGCAGAAGTCGTTAGTTGGTATTCGCATACGTTCAGCGTGTCTACCGAACAAGCAATGTCCGGTGATTACGGCAGTGATGTTTCTTAGGTCCTTCCGACTGTGCTGTAATAGCGCTGCGGTTTTCCTGTTATCAGGTAGGGGCCACAATTGCCTGGAGATGCTACAAGTTGTAAGTCCTGTCCATCTGCTTTGCGTAAGTTGTTTAGCTGCTCGATCTATCTCTTCTTTGACTGATCCCAGTGGTCTAGCCACAGTATTCTCTGCTAGTTCGACAGACATGCTTGCGCCCTCCCTGGCGAGCGCATCAGCAGTCTCGTTGCCATATATGTTACTGTGTCCAGGAACCCAGCACAAGGTGATTCGATGTTGAGCACCAAGTGTGCAGAGATTGTTGCGACAGCGCCTTACTAATTTTGACTTAGTGCTGCTGGAGCAAATTGCCTTTATTGCTGCTTGACTGTCTATATAGATAGCCTATATATTTCCTACTGTAAGACATCGAAAATTGCTGGACCGTTGTGTAGTGATAATATCACGGTAATTTAGCCAATAGGAAATAGGAGTTAATGTTGCCATAGAATGGTTTATGGCCATTATTGACCTGAATACTTACAGTAATCAAGTTCTATTGGGGCTGTAACCTAGTTTTAGATACTGTATTAGTTGCAACTGGCAGTTGTAATGAAACTTGTAATATTTGCTTGCTACGGTTCATCAAGCATATTCTTACCACTAAAAATCTGTACGTACTGTAGTTCTCAAAAAGTTAAGCTTCTAGTGTGATATTGTTCTTGTCGTTTAACATTGCAACATCTATTATATCGCGGCAATTGCCGATCGCAACAAACCCCCACCAGCGTCTTCTAGATTATTGGTTCCAACCGATACAATTCGTTTTTGGGGACGCTGTTCTGCTTTCCTAATTGTGGAGATAGCGCTTTACTGGGAACAAAATGCATCGCATTGAGAAGATGCAATTTATTTCTTAACAAAATTGCTGTATTAAATGTAGTACATTATTCAGCAATACTGTGCTGCTAATTGAACTGATTACTACCAATAAAAATACTGTTCTAGCAAATCTGGAATTGATATAACACGAAAGCGGGTTTGTTAGGGTTTGATTTGACTAGCAATTAATTTACTATGGGTTTATAAAAAATAAGCTATGAATACAAACTTTGTCTTAGCAAATCTGTTGTATTAGATCATTTTCCTCAGCGTGTTATTTTATTAAGGGAAATTATACCAATTTTTAGACCTCCACCCGTTTAAGTTTTTGAGATACAAAAATTCCTATATAAGCTTCAACCCCCGTTTTAACATTTAAAGAGGTTGATTTTCGAAAAATCTTTTCTTAATGGGCAACTACGTTATAGGGAGAAGCCTTTCTTGAATTTTTTTAATTCCCGGATTAGGGAATTAAGTGTGGGCGTTTATGAATTAGTCACTTACTTCACCATTTTATATAATGGTATAGATTATGTGAAGTGAAAGTCTTTAAATAAAAATCTGTTTATATGACCAACAACGTGATACCAAATGCCACATGTATACTTGTTTAATTAAATATTACTTGTAACGAGATGCCTGCAATATCTGTATAATTGCGAAACTAGCCAAGATGGTATACATCAGGGGTGCACAACTCAGATTTGTCAAGGGCCCCTTTAAAGAAGCTGCGATCGGCGAGGGCCGCACTTTGAAAATAGCAATTAAAACGAATTTTACACTTAAACATTACTTATATTTGTTACAGTTAACACAAATAGAAAATAAAGAATATTTTTATGAACCTTTGGGTAGAGAAAAAAATATGTATATACAATAATATTTTTGTTTTCAATGAGATACATTTAGCCGTTTTTTTGACACCAAATCATCGTAGTTAGAAACAAATTTCGAAGTCGCTGTTCTTAATATGTCGTTTAAATGTGCGTCGGTGAGCATTGATCTGTTTTCATTTTAATTTAAATTCATAACTGAGAAGGTTTGTTCGCAAATGTAAGTACTGCCAAAAAGACATACAATTTTTCCTGGGGTATCAATTAAATTTAAAACTTAATTTTTTTCAAGACACTCATAGAATTCTAAAAGGTTTCCATCGCGGTACTTGTCTTTGTATATGTTTAAGCACTGTAAGTCAATAAGTTCTAATTGAAGTTCAGGAGGCATCTTACTGGCATCAGCAGAGAAGGGGTTTTTAACAAGCTTGAAGAGAATTCGCAAAATTTTGGCGGGCCGATAAAAATGACGCCGCGGGCCGCATGCGGCCCGCGGGCCGTATGTTATGCACCCCTGGTATACATGGTGGCTCAACGAAAAGTTAACACCTCGATTTTCCTGCTTTAAAATGAAAATATGGAAAATCGCTCGGACCCGTCGATTTTTATTTCGAGGGGGACATCTTTTGCGTATATTGTCAATCTTGTTACTTCAAGCCCCTAGAAGGGTGGGGGGTAAGATCTAAATCCTAAATGGATACCCCTATTTTATATACTTTTTTTGGATTCTGCATTAAATTCTGAACATTTTTTAATAAAAGCATTATTAGTCTATACTTAACAGTTTCCGAGATATTGACTCTTGAAAAATGACATTTTTGAACTTCGACAGCGTATAGCTTTTTAACTGTACGTCTTAGAGCAAAACGGCTTACATGTGCCTATCTTCGATTTTTATTATCTTTCCAATAGTGTCAACTTTTGGTTAAACCGGATGTAAGAAATATACTACTTCCGGTTTAACCGGAAGTTGGCACTATTGGAAAGATAATAAAAATCGAAGATAGGAACATGTAAGCCGGGTGTTTAAAGTTTTCTGCTTTCGGGTCGTGCTTTTTCTTTTTTTTGCTTTTTCTTTCTTTCCTTCATCCGTCTCCTGCACTGTCTTTACTTATTAATATTTTTGCATTAGTACAGAATTTATTTTAGTTTTATTAACATGATCTTTATTTTGTTATTTAATTTGGAATGATTTTTAAAGGTGTACCTATATACATTGTAATTTTTGTTGTTTGAGGTTAAGTGGAAGACCAACCCTTGTTACTAGCAAGGGATGAACTTCGCCTTTTCAGATATCATTGAATAGGATTTTTATTTTTATTATTATCTTTTCTACTTACTGTAATGATTATCTGAATAAAGATTGTTTATTATTATTATTATTATTATAATTTTATGCAGAATCCAAAAAAATTATATAAAATTGGGGTATCCATTTAAGATTTAGATCTTACCCCCCCCCCCTCCCTCCTAGGAGCTTGAAGTAACAAGATTGACAATATACGCAAAAGATGTCCCCCTCGAAATAAAAATCGACGGGTCCGAGCGATTTTCCACATTTTCATTTTAAAGCAGGAAAATCGAGGTGTTAAGTTTTCGTTGGACCACCCTGTATAGTGCTAATCTGATGAGCACTTTTTCTGTTATAGTCAAATCAAAGACAGATTTTCTGGCAAACGACTCATGCTCAAAGAGTTCTCTATCAGCTACAATCGTGGATATAAAATACCTACATTTTCAGGTTCCTATCAAGAAAGGGACGTACCGTGCGAGCAAAAATTATTTGCATCAAAGAGGGCCTTGCATCTAAAGACGTAATGCTTAGCCGTAGAACTTAATACCTGTTGGGTGTCAGTAACTACCTGAATTAACAATCAATCAGTTATTCCGTCATCTTTGACAATCGTTACAAGTAATTTGATTTATCGCTAATTTTTCCAGTTTCTTGAACGATTCATACAATGGGCTCTACGGAACAGCACAAAACATTCATGGTTAAAGCGTATTTTCGAAACGGGGTTAGAGTAAATGGTGAGTGGCAATACAATCCGGGTTTGTGCATGGACGATTTTCACGAACATTTTTCTAACGTTGCTTTTATTGTTGCGGATTTTATCATTGCCTGAAAAGAACCGTGGCTGTGTTTAGGGAAACAAGTTCTATACAACACAAAAAAGGAGCAGGAAGACCATCTATAAGAACAGAAGTGTTGCAAACGTTCGTGAAATAATGCAAAATACGCCAACAAATTGTATAAGACGCCTGTCCCAAGAAGTGGGAAGATCTTATGAAACATGCAGGACTATTCTTAAGAAGCAGCTAAATTTATTTTCTTATAAAGTGCAAGTATTCCAAGAAATACAAGTCACAGATTTTGAAAGATGCAGGAATTACTCTCAACGGTTTACCCAAATTTATTGGAAAGAAATGATTTATTAGACCTGACATTCCCACCTAGATCACCTTGTTTAACGGTTAAGGATTACTTCGTTTTTCCTCATTTAAAAAACACTATTTTTAAAACACCACCAGTTGCCAATTTAGAACAATTACAAGAAAGGATTATCCAAGAATGTGCTAACATTTCTGGTCAACACTTTCGAAAATATGAAGAGACGTGTGAATTTATGCTTGGAGCATGGCGGTGGCTAATTTCAGCAATTTATTTAATTATTTTTCTTTTTCTTTCTGTATATTCTTTCTTTGTTAATTTTGTAAACAACAAAAATAAATTTGTATTTGTCTACCTATTTTATTAGTCATTAGTTTGGCATATCATGTCATAATATGAATTTGACAAAATTTTAACCTGGTAATATATATCGTCCCCATATCATTGTGATCTAAACCAAGCCCTACATTTTTTAATCCAAGCCCTCTTTGATGCAGATAATTTTTGCTCGCACGGTACTTCGCCACAGCGGTCGTGTGAATGTATTTTAAAACCTATCGTTTTCAACAATGGCAACTCAAGAATATTAAAATCCTAAGTGACAAATTTACGAGATATTTTACACAAAACCGTTCGCTAATCTATGAGAATCTTGACTATCTAATCTCTTAGTGCCCCCAGGCCCGACCATGGTGTTAAACGAATGCATTTCTTGCAATACCTGGACAAAGAGTAATCAGGGTCGAAGGTTAGCCCGGTCCGACCGCCCGCAGGTCGAAATCGAGAACACGATTTTGCGGGTGCTCTCACCTCTGACAGAGCCGGGAAACATCTTGTATAAATAATGGGTTGATTAATGGGTGTTTTGAATCGGTTGATGGGCAAGAAAGTCGCTATTAATCTTGAGATAATCGAGATACTTTTGTACAAGGAGAATGTCGGAAATGCGAAAGATTCTGGATGATAAAAATAACCGAATAGTGATGGATACGATTCATCGATATTAATACCCTAAAAAAGTTTAATGAATACCCCGGGGCGGGTAGACCACGACGGCCGTTTCGTCCTTGTTAGGACTCTACGGGCAGCCATAACCCAAGCAGTTCCAAGAACGACGGAAAAATGTACTAAAAGCCTCTTTGGAAAATCAAAGCGGCCATCAATACACCGTAGCGCCATCCCAGCGGAATTAACTCCAATATAAAAGGCAGTCACACTAGTAATAATCGAAAGTTAGACAACTAAATAAACCACAAAGTACATCACAATCCAGTATAGGAAACGCTATTGGCGTTTTCACCGAAAACATCTGCCATTTTGCAGACCAGAAAACAAATAAACGCTGGCACCCACTAGAATGCGCGCAGTTTTGAGCCATGAAAAATAGCGTTTCCTATACTGGATTGTGATGCACTTCGTGGTTTATTTAGTTGTCTAACTTTCGATTATTACCAGTGTGACTGCCTTTTATATTGGAGTTAATTCCGCTGGGATGGCGCTACGGTGTATTGATGGCCGCTTTGATTTTGCAAATAGGCCTTTAGCACATTTTTCCGTCGTTCTTGGAATTGCTTGGGTTATGGCTGCCCGTAGAGTCCTCACAAGGACGAAACTGCCGTCGTGGTCTACCCGCCTCAGGGTATCCATTTAATCCATTAAATTTGAATCCCTGTGTATTCCAATATAAAAAATAGTTACACACTTGTCCGAAATGCCACAATATTTTCTTTTAATTATTTTCGCGGACACTATCATCTTCTAGAGTTTTATTACGTTATTTTTTTTTTGGACGACGACTCAAGGGGGCCTAATGTATTTCCTTTTCTCCTACGATTGATACATCAACGGTAAAGGTAATTATCCATGTTAAGATTATGTTTCCCCATATTTGTTAATTTTTTTACACTCACAAATCGGCCAACGGCAATAAAGAAATAATAATCATAAAATTTAATGGCAAACGCAGCAATAAATGGTTAATTTTTAGCACAGCAGTAAAAAGGTTGCTTGCATCCTCCACGCCTGCGAAAGTAAATAAAAAAGGCCAAAGATGTGGTTTATATTAAAAGAATTACAAGTAGGAAACCGGAATTTAGTTATATACAGTGTGAGGAGTAATAAAAGTCCGCATCATTTGGGATTTTTTTTATTATTAGCTTTATGCGAAATTTGACTTTAGCATTAAGTTCTGGTTCGATCGAGATAAAAATTAAGCAAAAAAATAGTATTCGTGATTCGCATTTTCTGTCAAATTTTAATATTTTTCAAAAAATAATTTAAAAGTGGGGTTATTTCTGAAAATATCGAAAAAAGTTATTAGAAAATTTTTTTTTTAATGCAGTTTCTAGCTCACATGCAAAATTTCAGCTGCATAAAATAATTTTAATTTTTTACCCCTATGTATTTTGTACTTTTTAAAAATATATGTATTTTGACTTTTTGAAAATAAGACTCAAGGCAACTTACGTAAAACTTCTTAGTTTTGACAATGCTTTATTTTAGATACATTTTCTTTAAAGTATAATATTATATTAAATGTGTGTTTTTCTACAAAATGAAAATTGGGCTATTCAAATTTGGTCGCATGTGATGCAAAGTTTATTTGTTTTTGTATGAGGTAACTTCATAAAATAAATATTTTTGAAAACGTAGTTTTTGTGTGAAAGTAATACACCTTAATATTAAGACAAATAAGAACACAGTGTTATCACAGTCTGTCATTAGTAAACTGTTCATTAAGTGGAAAATAAATTTTCGTGGTGGGTAAAAAGTCAAAAATATCTTATGCAGCTGAAATTTTGCACGCTAGCTAGAAACTGCATTTAAAAAAACTTTTTCTAATAACTTTTTTCGATATTTTGGGAAATAACCCCACTTATGCATTATTTTTTGGAAAAAAATAAAATTTGACAGATAATGCGAATCACGTGACTACTATTTTTTTGCTTAATATTCATCTCGCTCGAAGCAGAACTTGAAGCTTAAGTCAAATTTTGAATAAAGCTATTAATAAAAAAAAATCCCATATGATGCGGACTTTACTGGTCACACTGTATAAGGATCGACGAGCTTAGAAACCACTGTTTATGAGAGGGCATTTAATAGCAATTACATGTCTGTAATCTGTAAAATAAAAATCCTGGCGCCAATTACTTACAGTACTACAGCGTATATTATTCGGAATATTCCACACTTGTTGTGTAAACTCACAATTTCAGATAAGTCGGAAGGAGATGAAAAAAAATGATAACGCTGTAATTTCAGTGGCGTAGCGTGCAGGGGGCCAGGGGGGGCGATAGCCCCCCCCCCCCGCCCTTTGAGCCCTGTCCCAAACGGCGCCCCCTGCCCACTCTCCCAGTAGTTCCCAGTTCCAGGTTTTAGTTAGGTTATTATTTGTTTATAACTTTAAGAGTAAAGAAACATAAAATAAACCTGCTATCTATTTCGAGATTCTATTTTATTTTCACTACTTGATTTAATTTATAATAAAAATATTTTGCCACGACCAATAATTTGTATTCTTTCAGTTATTTTGCTGTATGACAAAACAAAAACTCTATTTCTCAGGCCAAAATTTACTAAACAAACGAAATTATGCATTAGCAGTGAGGCGCCCTTTCAACAAGGGCGTAGATAAGGGGGTAATTACCCCCCCCCAGGACCCATAATGAACCATGAAAACGAAGCACTTTTTTTTACTTGTTTAATTTTTTTGTGATTTCCTTGAGGATCTTGTGTATTTTATATTTTTCCTACTTGAAAATCAGGCAAATTCATTGAAAAAAGGGCGTGGCACCCACAAAATTTTCGCCTGCGGGGCGTTTTTTTTTCGACCTCTTTTACCACCTCACCCCCATCAAATAAAACGCCCTTACCTTTGAAATTTCCGCCCCCTCCGCCCCTTCAACCACGCTACGCCACTGTGTAATTTACGCGTGTACTCGCTGTTATCCTTACAGCTCATGTTGTTTTGCTCTTGTAAGTATTATATTTATAATTATATCTCTAGAACTTGATCCTCATTGGTTATTACACAACTCACACTGTTTTTTGTAATACGTTTTTAATTATAGGCTCGGTAAAACTGCCATGCGAATGCGAAACTTTACAAACCAACAGTTTTTTAATAACAAGAAGAAAGGCGACCATAAATCTGAAAATCTGAAAAGGCAAAACACTATTAGTAACATCCCTCAAATCCCGAGTTTCAAACAGTAATATTTACTGAGTAATTTTTTACCCTGTTCCCCGTCGACACCCCATGTGTCAAAGTCGGTGCTAATAAGTCAACTTCCAATTGAATAGTGAGAGCCAGCAGTGCCTTTTACGACTTCGAGTCCACATCAATTAGAAAGGAATATATTTTACCGGGAGGAAAGAAGAAGTATTTCATGGATCTCGAGGAAGTTTCTTATGTAATTTTTTAACAAATTTTAGTCACGACACATGAAACAAGTCAGGTTTCCGAAACAGCACAAATGTAAAAAAAAATTTAATTAATCCCTTTGGGGTAAACCCCTTCCCCTTTTCTAAAGGAAATTTTGTGGCAAAATTTTAGTTAATAAAGGCAGGGTCAGATCCGTTAGCGCCAAACAGGGATGGGCATGCGCAAAACTCTCTTATTGTCGCATGTCTATTCCTAAATGGTTTTCTTTACATGAGCAATGCCATATACAGGGTGGTCCAACGAAAACTTAACACCTCGATCTTCCTGCTTTAAAATGAAAATGTGGAAAATCGCTCGGACCCGTCGATTTTTATTTCGAGGGGGACATCTTTTGCGTATATTATCAATCTTGTTACTTCAAGTCCCTAGGAGGGAGGGGGGGGGGTAAGATCTAAATCTTAAATGGATACCCCTATTTTATATAATTTTTTTCGATTCTGCATAAAATTCTGAACATAAAAGCATTATTAGTCTATACTTAACAGTTTCCGAAATATTGACTCTTGAAAAATGGCATTTTTCCGGTTTAACCGGAAGTTGACACTATTGGAAAGATAATAAAAATCGAAGATAGGGACATGTAAGCCGTTTTGCTCTAAGCCAGGGGTCTTCAACCGGCGGCCCGCGGGCCGCTTGCGGCCCGCCATTAACTTTTTTGTGGCCCGCATACAAATAAAACACAAGTTCCAATACATAAAATATATTACCTAAAACTTAAAATATTGTCTACTTCAGAAATCTCTTTTAGACGAAAATTGAAAAAATATTATAGAAATTATTTTACTTTAGTCTGGTCTAAATATTAATGTATCTAACATCATGAAAAAAATTATAAAGATGGTAAATTTTATCAGGTCTCGGGGGCTCAACAACAGAGAATTCCAAAAATGTTTGTCCGATACTTCTCAGATGATTGTTGGCTTAGTAGAGGAAATAATATGTTGAAGCGGGTGTTTAATCTTAAAGAACCAATTAAAACGTTTTTGGCTAGCAAGGGAGATCATGTCTGATGATCTTTGATGATCCCGAATGGCTCAGTGATTTTGGTTTTTTGGTTGATCTTACTTTGCATCTGAATGACCCGAATGCACGGTTACAAGGTGAGGAGAATTTCATTAACAACTTATATGACAGCATAAAATCCTTTGAAGCTTAACTTAAATAGTGGGAAATGCAGCTGCAAAAAAACGATTTAACACACTTTCCGAACTTGTCAACTTGTAAGTGGGGTGATCCGAATAAATATATTTCCACAATAACTGATCTACAGAAAGACTTTACTTCGAGATTTAAGGACTTCAAAGAAAATGAAAAATCAATACACTTATTTGCTACGCCTTTTACTGTGTCTGTTGAAGATGTTCCGGAAAATCTTCAAATGGAATTGATAGATTTGCAGTACAATACTGAACTAAAAGAAAAATACAATTTTGGACTCTTTGATTTTGATTCCAGATACATTGATACAATTAAGTTTCCGAACATTTGACTTCATGCTTTGAAGATGATGTCACTATTTGGGAATACCTATGTATGAGAACAATTAATTTCTCGAATGAAACATGTGAAATCAAAAAATAGGATCAGAATAACGGACTCTCCTCTCGAAAATAGCCTTTGTATCGCTAGATCCAAAATAAGATCAGATATTGATAAACTTGTAAAAAACAAACAATGTCACAAGTCTCATTAAATATAAAAATGTGTTTGTATAAAATATTGTCTTGATTTAACTATATTTCAGCTATATTAAATTTCTCACTTTCTATTTGTTCTGGCCTGGCAATCGATGGGTACCCTAAATATGGCCCTTCTATGAAAAAAGGTTGAAGACCCCTGCTCTAAGCCGTACAGTTAGAAAGCTAGACGCCATCAAAGTTCAAAAATGTCATTTTTCAAGAGTCAATATCTCGGAAACTGTTAAGTATAGACTAATAATGCTTTTATTAAAAAATGTTCAGAGTTTTATGCAGAATCGAAAAAAATTATATAAAATAGGGGTATCCATTTAAGATTTAGATCTTACCCCCCCTCCCTCCTAGGGGCTTGAAGTAACAAGATTGACAATATACGCAAAAGATGTCCCTCGAAATAAAAATCGACGGGTCCGAGCGATTTTCCACATTTTCATTTTAAAGCAGGAAAATCGAGGTGATAAGTTTTTGTTTTTGACACTTTCGTGATTATTGTTTACTTATTTAAAGGTATTTACGGTTAACCTAACAAAAAATGTATATTACAATCTCCTTATTTTTAAAATTCAGTCAAATTAAAGTCAGCGTTGCGACGTGTTGACTGTTCCTGCACAATTCAGTTTAAAAGATCCCTGGTAGCACCAAGATGACGGTGACATCAGCTGACATGAAGTATTAGTAAGTAATAGTCGAGATTATAGTCATTTTCACGTCAGATTCCGACTGTAATTCTGCAAAGTCGGTTTTAATTAATAATGTGGATAAATAGTTGTAAGGATATATGGATGTGGAACAGCGCGTAATATATTCTAGATAGACAGGAGGGAGGATGGGTTGAATTTTAACGTAAGTATGCGTAATTTCTCTCATACCGAAAAAAATAATTTATTGTTCTCTCTAGAAAGTACACTGAGAAAAAGTCTTCTATTCCTTATAAGAATTTACATATTCTTTATACAACTATTTAATACTATTACTATATGTGACAGCAACGCGCTATCCTACTATAAAACAATGTTTATACCACAAAGCTTACACTTCGCAAAAAATGTGTTACTTTTTTTCTTGTATAATAAATACAAATGTTTGCTTTTTATAAATAAATACTAAAGTGTTTTCACATACCTATTTTGGGGGTACGTACGGGTCTGTCAATATTTTATTTTATAAATAATAAAATTAGTATCTACGCTATATCTTTAGAAAATATTAAATTAAGACTCCCTTACAAAATTTAAAAGATGGCGAGGGCAAAGGTAAAAGAACTTAGTCCGGTTCTGTTTCTGTAGCCAACCGCTTAACGTAAAATATAACAGACTTCAACAGGGTGCCATTAATGACAGGTGATGCGGTGAGTTCTTAGATTAATTTGACTTTACGCAACGTTCTTGACTAACTCTTGAAACTAGATTTTTGGTTTTTCTGGAAAGAGAAGTGTATTTCTCGCAAATGCGAGTTGGTGTTGGCAAAATTGCTTGGGTGGTTTCGTAGATATTTACGTTAAAAGTTCTGATTAGCGCGTTTGACAAAACTTTCTCTTTCAGGACCGGGCCCTCTTTAGCCACCGTTTTGTTAAGATCTCCCAAAGTCCATTCACACCGACGTTTTCCTTTCTTTATTTCCCAAACCAAATCGCACCCCATCAATCTCCAATCCTCGACACTTTTTTAGTTCGTGCCTGAAAGGTTTTTATTTTTTATGGGCTTTATCTTCCTCTCGAAATCAGAAGTGCCCATGGCACTATTGTTCGCACCGACGTTTTATGGGACATTTTGTAATTGTCACGCGTGCCCTTAAGGATTATTAATAAGTCCGGAAGTCGGATATTTAATCACTCCGCAAAGAATGCTCAGAAAAATGGGGTATTTAGATTGCGGGGTTAAGACTATTATAAATAAAACTTGGGAATCGGTAAACGAGCATGCAACCCTGTATAAATTTTGCAATATTTCCGACATTTTTTTTCCCTTAAAATCATGTTTTGGGCTTTGGCCAAATTGAATGACCTTTTTATCATAAAATAATGTCAAAACTGTCATATTTTATTTCCCTGTTTGTGCTCGCTGTTACCTCTTTTGGCGAACTATTCAGAGTGGAATATTTCAAATAATTTTCCTATATACACTGAGAAAAATAATCTAATAGTATAATAGAAGATTCTTATTTCGCACAACCCATCATTAGTATTGGACTTAATAATCTATGGATGAATGTAACCTTCTCAGGAAACCATTCATGTTGCATAAAAGATAATCATATGCAATGTTAAACGACAAGAAAAATATCACACTAGAAGCTATTTAAATTTTTGAGAACTAGTACTAATTTTTAGTGGTATATGCTTTATTAACCGTAGCAAGCAAATATTATTATGATTAATTTCAAGTTTCATTACAACTGCCAGTCGGAACTAATACAGTATATATAAAAAAAAATATATTACACCTCCAATAGAACTTGATATTTACTGTGAGTATTCAGAGCGATAATGACCATAAACGATTCTATGATAGCAATAGGTCCTATTTCCTATTGGCTCAATTACCTTGATATTATCACTACACAACGGTCTAGCAATTTTCGTTGCCCTACGGTAGAAAAGCGCGTTGCTATCACATATAATATTTAACAGTTGTATAAAGAATATGTGAATTCTTATAAGGAATAAAAGGCTTTTCATCAGTGTACTGGATCCACTGAGGGGGGGGGGAGGAACCGAAGGTAGTTTCTCCCCCCCCCCCTCCTGAATACATGCGCCAGCTCACATGGCTACAAAAAGAAAGTTTTAATAAGTATCGTGAATATGATATTTCCTATTTTTTTCGCTACTAATTTAATGACAGACCCCCTGTTATCTCTTCAATAAACATTCCTTTCCATTTTACTATTTTCCTGACTTTGTCCGGCGCGTATTTTATTATCGGAAATGTTTTATTCATGAGCCTGAAAATGGCCAATATTAATCAAACACGTTCAAGGTCCGTGAAAAACTGCCATATCCAGAGTTATTTAATTATCGGGAAAGCCAATGAAGCCGGCCATTATTTAAAGTAGACACCGAGAAAGAAAATTTGACAAATCGCCCTCGGTGCCATAAACGATGGCGTGCAGCTCCGAATAAGTTACGCGGTGTTGCTAGTTTTTATTAAGCAGGCGACCGACGTGTTTTGTTTTTACTGTTAGAGGGTCATTACTTGGCTTATTTTGAAGAGTTTCGCTAAATATGACTTCTCATTTCAATACCAATTTAAATAGTATTTTAAATATCTATACACTCAGGAAAATGATCTAATATAACAAGTTTGCTAAGGCATAGTTTGTATTGATACTAGAGATGCGCCGAATATTCGTTTTGCCGAATAATGACCGAATATTCGGCCACTTTTAACCAAAGGCCGAATATTCGTTATTCGGCAAGTAGAACTGATGTATTCGGCAAAAATATTCAGCCAAACATCAGTCGCCCCTTTGCCAATCCAAGTAAATATTTACTTTATAGAATTGGCGATGATTTGATGTTAAGCGGATATGAATCAAATTGGATGTAGGGCAAAAAGGAGGATTCCGTAATGAGTTTTAAGATACCTCCTAGAAAACAGAAAAGGGATATTTTATACATAAAAAAGTTGTACTGCACTAATATCAATATTTCATCATGATCTGGGAACTTTATCGACGAAACCAGATCAGCTGTTAATGTCAAATGTTGTTGTCTTCTGTCGAAACGCTTTGTTTTAAGAAAAAGTTAACTGTATTTGCTAAAGCTATATATTTCTTCTTTCTCTATTTTTCATTGTGAAGGCTATCATTTTATAGGTAATACCCGACCATTTTTTGTTTTATACCTCGGGAATATCATAACTTCTGGTACTTATCATACGTTAGAAATAAATACCATGGCTTGTCATAATTATTTTCAGCTGCGACATTGATCTGGCATTCCATTTGTCGAAACAACTTGGTTCCTGATTGCAGTTTGATTTACTGATTACGACTTTGTAAGAGAAAAAAAGCATTCTTGACGGGACGGGAGTTGTTGCAAAGAAAGTTATGTACCTACGTAGTCCAACTGGCATTTTCATAAAATAACATGAATTATTGTGAAGTATAATTATAATATAATTATACTTCACTATTAGAAAATAGAATAGTACAAAATAAAAATATAATGGCAAACCTGACAAGTTCGTGTAATTTGTATTGGAATAAATAGGGATCCAAGCGTAATGGGTACCCCAAGGTGGGTAGACAACGACGGCCGTTTTATCCTTACTGGGACTCTACCCAACGCAACTCCACAGAATATGAAACACCTGTTTTAAGCTACCTTGTGAAGCCAAGCGGTTATGAATAACTGGTATCGCCATCTAGTAGAACCAAGTCTAATACAAACAGTTCCGTTTTATAAACAGTTCCTAATAATAAGGACAGGAAACAATGATTGAAATGAATAAGCCTCCTATAAAATTTTATTCAATCGCGTTACTATACATAATAACATTATTCTATGTTGCTTTAATTTCTATTTTTCATATTAAATTTAACTCTGTATTCTTTACGTGATAGTGTTTCGATAACTGGTCCCCCCCACTAGCTAGGCCACTATTTGTCATTTTCGGCTGCGTTGTGCCGGTCACAATTTTCCGCATTGCCAAGTGGCGTTAAAAATACCTCGTTGATCGTGATTTAGAGATTTGTAGAATAAACAAATAATTTTCACTTATAATCTCCCTAGCAGCAGAATTAATTCTGCTGCGTGGGAGATTCGGTAAGAAAATTTCATAAATTGGAGCTTTTTTTATCGTGTTTTTTTTGCTAAAATGCTAAAAAAAACATATTTCCGGCTTTAGTTAATTGTAACTAATTAGAGTTTTAGAAATGAAGTTCATTTTGGCCGTTAGTTTTTTATGTGAGAAACATTAAATAACAAAGGACCCCGCACTTTTCTTATGGAAAGTGGGTTTCGGCCAATTTTTCTGAAACTTGGCACAATGATAGTTCATAACAAGCTGATCAAAAATTATAATGGACCCGAAACCTCAAAACCCCCCCAGCCCCTCCAAAACAAGAGTCCGAGGGTATTATGGGAGGACGGGAATGAGTTTTGGTATTTTTTTCATATGGACACATTATAGATTTCCTCTTGAATCTTCAATATATTGAAGGAGAGTCAAAGCCTACTTATTTATGGTTTTGTTTAATCGCGACGAAATGAAAAAAACGATTTTTTGAAAGAAAAATCGATGGAACAGTTTCTAACTATCCTAAAAAGGACCGGTTTTGTAGGGGTTTTGGGGTTTCGGGTCCATTATAATTTTTGATTAGCTTGTTATGAACTATCATTGTGCCAAGTTTCAGAAAAATTGGCCGAAACCCACTTTCTATAAGAAAAGTGCGGGGTCCTTTGTTATATGAAATCCAATGCCTTTATAGTTTTAAGTTCAAATAAAACTTTAAAAAACATATTTCCGATGAGTTTAGTTTAATATGACCCACCATATTTTTACAATAGAAGTTGATTTTACCTGTTAGTAACTAAGGTTTATTACTAAAATTTCAGGAATATTAAAAACAATAATTCGTTTTCAACCATAACATCTGATATTACATGCCTACATAGTTTCAAATGAAACTTAAAAAAACATATTTCCGATTAGTTTAGTTAAATATGACGAACTATTTTTTTACAATAGAAGTTGATTTTACTTGTTAGTAACTAAGGTTTATTACTAAAATTCCAGGAACATTAAAAACATTAATTCGTTTTCAACCATAACATCTGATATTACATGTCTACCTACGTAGTTTCAAATGAAACTTAAAAAAACATATTTGTGATGAGTTAAGTTACATTTTTGATGTGTCTCTTTTAGCCCCGGTGTACGATATTTAAAGCAAATTGGTTAGTATCAATAAAAATTATAGGTTAGCAACAAAATGTATTTTGATATTATTCTAAGTGACTTTTGCCAATAGATATAAAGCACTTCATTTTTGACAGAAAAATTATTACTTATTAATTTCATTAAGTTAATAGGAACTAACAAAATTATCGCGATAATCTCCCGTTGCTATAAGCAACGTAAACAAAAGGAAGCCTTCTAATTGGTTAAAAATAAATTTATGTAATTTTCACAGTTATTTCATCATTTGGCGTATTTATGCTTGATTTATTAAAAACATCACCGAACTTCTAAGCTTAAATCCTGGAGCGACGTTTAAAGAGGTGGGGGGGGGGGGGGGGCAGGGATACGCCCTTCCTATAATTAATTGAGTTAGGTAGTGGGCTGTCACACATAACGAAAGCAACAAATGATTTTTTTTTAAATTGGATTAGTTTGAGCGTGAAAAAACAATTTTCGCTCACTTACACTTTTCAATCCATCCAAACAATAGCTGGCAACGTCGCGCAGCATCGAAATAAAATTTGTGACGGGCTTGCCCTAGTCTGGCCACGCCACTATTTGTCACCCCGTAACGTTGTGTGCCTGTAGGCATTAAAATTAGCGACAGGGCATTAGAATTATCTCTGTGATAAGCAGCACGTGCACGTGGTGCCCTTGGGGGATGCATAGCCATGCAACCCCCTACTGTTGGTTGATTGATGACACGTGACTCCGATTTAGCCAATGGGCGTGCAGTCAAAATACATAATCATAAATTTAGAAAATTCGGAACTCTATATAATTTGCCCCAAACAATATTATTAGTTTAATAAAATTAAAAAAGAAATGGTAATCTAATATTTGCAAAAATTAAAAAGCATTACATACATTTACAATAATATTTTTTATGGCTGTGTTACAACATGCCCAGACTTCTCCTACATATACATATTACTTACAAAATATAACGCCTTTGTTCTTGTAGATGTTTAACAAAACCAACCCACAAAACCCCATTTCCAAATTCCAAAATGTTTTGAATAATTAGCTAGTTTATCCTCAGGCTATTATTGCCGACTCTGGGCAATTTGGATGTATCTACATGTTCCTAGTTATTCTATTAAGTTGTAAGAAAGTATACAGGATTGTCAAAAAGTTTACTTCAAATGGATATCTTTTTTACCTACTAAAATGAGAGCTTTTCTCTTTATAATAATAGTAAAAATGAAAATTGCAAAAAAAAATCCTGAATTACAGTTAGGTAAGTATAGCGCCCTTACAAGTAGATTCAAATAAGTATAGCGGGAATGAGGGCCGGCAATGAAATGACACAATTGTATTTCTCCCAACGTTTCGTTTTATATTAAAACTTTACTTACCAAAATTGGTGCTGACAGGTCGGATATTACAGGTGTCCAATGATGTGTGTTCGAGAAAATGTGTTGTTATGTTATATTCTACAGAATGAATATACAGGCTTTAAGAACTTTTTATTGACCCTTGAAAAAGTTTTAATATAAAACGAAACGTTGGGAGAAATACAATTGTGTCATTTCATTGCCTGCCCTCATTCCCGCTATACTTATTCGAATCCTGAGTTACTTTTCATTGCGCAGAAATAATTGGCAAAACCAATAAAGACAATTATTATTATTTCAAATATCTGCATGTAAAATTCCTTACGCCCAATAAACGATTACCTAACTTGCATAAAATAACATATTAAAATTAATTTTAATTATCTAATCATGTTCCCGTGATGACACTTAAAAGATAATTAACATTACGATTTCCTGCATCGGTCTTTAATTTTTTTTGAAAGGAAGCTATCAACTTTCTTATTAAAGATAACTGTTTTCATTATAAAGTTATTTACTATACCTGTTATATCTCTATAGGTAGTTATTGGAAATTATCAGATGATAAGTTTTCCTTGTTGCATAATCTTTATATGGTAGAGACGTCATAATAAACAGCGCACTTAACTATGCCATTTACGGATATAAATTGAATAATATTTTTACGGCGCTTCATAAAATTAATACTGCTACAAATACATTTACAATGTCAACGCTAGCTTTTGATTGGCTGCAAAATGTTTAAAATCGTATTTTATAGAAGTTTCTCGGTCAAAGATATTGTGGACCCGACATCATACTGTGCATGATTATTAGAGCGATAAAGATCTTCTAAACTAAAAATAGTGCTGTAAACTTGTAAAGTGCACTTTAATGTATGATGTATGACACAAAAAATACATCATTATTATACCGCAAATTTTCCATAAAATGACCGCTATACATTGTACTTTCCATTTTGGTCCCTTTTATATGCAGGCATCATCCCTTTTGACCCTTTTTCGTCACTCTAATGCATTACCGGACCTTTATTATGATATAGCATGTGATTAGGACATATAAACTCTATTTTAATAAATCTTCATTGACTCTGGATATGCCAGAGCGTGTTGCCGATACCTAAAAATACCGTTAACGTTAAATCTAAGTCTATTATACAGTGTGTCCGCTTGAGTTCTGTACATATGGAAACCTTTTTTATTATTAACTTTACGAAAAAAAGTTATTCTTCATAAAAAGTTCCGCATGGTCCAAGACCTAAAATGCAACCATCAAATATCGAAATTTTCCAGTCATCTACGAGGTTTGTCAAAAAAAGTGAATTTTTCCCAAGAATGTAAATTTTTCCCAAGCGTAAAGTACCTTTATTTTTGACATTATCAAAAATTGATATGAAAAAAAGTTGATCAGAACTAAAAACTACGGCTGAATGTGCAATTATACGCATTTATGTTGAAAAATTATTTTATTGATTTATTATTAATTATTTAATTTTTTAATTATTTAATTAATTTAATGCGTGTTATTGCACATTTAGACGTGGTTCTTAGTTCTGATCAACTTTTTTCAATAATAATTTTTGATAATGTCAAAAATAAAGGTATTTTACGCTTGGAAAAATTTAAATTCTTGGGAAAAATTCACGTTTTTTGACAAACCTCGTAAATGACTGGAAAATTTCAATATTTGATGGTTGCATTTTGGGTCTTGGACCATGCAGAACTTTTTATGAAGAATAACTTTTTTTCGTAAAGTTAATAATAAAAAAGTTTTCCATATGTACAGAACTCAAGCGGACACACTGTATATACAGGGTTCCCCATTTAAAACGAAACAGGCTAAATATCTGGTTTCACGTTAATTAAAAAAAAAACGCTCGGACCCGTCGATTTTTGTTTCGAAGGGGACATCTTTGCGTATATTGTCAATCTTGTTACTTCAAGCCCCTAGGAGGGAGGGGGGGTAAGATCTAAATCTTAAATGGATACCCCTATTTTATATAATTTTTTGGATTCTGCATAAGATTCTGAACATTTTTTTAATAAAAGCATTATTAGTCTATACTAAACAGTTTCCGAGATATTGACTCTTGAAAAATGAGATTGTAAGAAATATAGTACTTCCGGTTTAACCGGAAGTTGACACTATTGGAAAGATAATAAAAATCGAAGATAGGGACATGTAAGCCGTTTTACTCTAAGACGTACAGTTAGAAAGCTAGACGCTGTCAAAGTTCAAAAATCTCATTTTTCAAGAGTCAATATCTCGGAAACTGTTTAGTATAGACTAATAATGCTTTTATTAAAAAATGTTCAGAATTTTATGCAGAATCCAAAAAAATTATATAAAAGAGGGGTATCCATTTAAGATTTAGATCTTACCCCCGCTCATACCTAGGGGCTTGAAGTACCAAGATTGACAATATACGCAAAAGATGTCCCCCTCGAAATAAAAATCGACGGGTCTGAACGTTTTTTTTTACATTAACGTGGAACCAGATATTTAGCCTGTTTCGTTTTAAACGAGGAACCCTGTATGTACAGGTATACAGGGTTAGTTGAAATAACCGGAACGGCTAAATCAATGAATTTTGGTATAGGTGGATAACTTAAAAAATTGAATTGAAAATTGACAATTACGACGTTGCCAGATTTTTAGTTTTTTCTGTAACTAAAGGAATGTTTTTGATAGGTTACAAAATACCCTTATTACACGCGTATAACTTTTAAATATTAAACGTATTAGAAAAATGTTAAATAAGTTTATTTGTTGCACCGGAAGAAAAAATAATAACTACTTGTTATGTTTCACAAATTTACTCAGTTTCCTGACACGAATTTCGGCCCTTGCGGGCCATTGTCAAAGGAGTACAAGAACAAACCCAAATAAACCCACAGTTGACCATTCAATCTTCTAATTCTAATTTTAATTTTATGACATGTTTATAACTACTATAAAATGATATAAATCCCTTTGTAATGTCACGTAGAATTTAGTATCTTCTTGTACTCCTATGACAATGGCCCGCAAGGGCCGAAACACATGTCAGGAAACTGATTAAATTTGTGAAACCTAACAAGTAGTTATTAATTTTTTTTCCTGTGCAATGGAACAATAGTTTCACCAAGCATGTAGCCCAACACAAATTAATTATAAGTTTATTTGTGTATGCGATAACGTTATTATCACCTAAAAGCATGCAAAAATTCCCTAATGAATGAGATTTGCATATTTGACAAACTCTGAAAATGATATTATTGATTATAATGACTTTAAAATCGTTATAAATGGGCTCTAGGTAAGCGAAATATCCCTAAATATCCCCGATATCCCTCTATCGCTAATGGTTTTTGGAATATTGAGATTTTGTGGATTATAAGAGTCAATATTGTTTTTAAATTAAAATTAACATCGGTTTCGAAGCTTCCAATTAACGAATTTGGCTTAGGTTATTAAAATCATATTTATTAATATAAAAAAGAAAACGCTTCGTGTGCAGGGATCGAATTAAAATTATATTATTGTACATGCGGCAATAAACTCCTAATATAATTAATTAAATATCAGACATCTTCTGTTGGAACATAAGTCAACAAAATTCTTAGATGACAAAAATGCGGTTATTATTTGCACCAATGGCCCAATGAGTACATCTTGGATGATTGTATTCCATAGTCAATTTAACTTTAGGTACGTATAGCTTATCTCCTGCGCAAACAAAAGTTACGTTTTATGGGTGAAAAAATACGTCTGAGCGCATGACTCGCCGGTCAGCTGCATTCCCTCTGAGCAGCATCGGGCATGCTCACAAACCTGGTGTTATCGGCCTGTCCTTCTTTAGCGACACGCTCAAAATACACTCCAGAACCGGCTCGGCCGCCATTTTTGTTGTTGTGTTTTATGGTTTCTCTGTGGATTCCTTGTAGTTTTCTTAGCTATTGTAGATTGTGGGTGTTTAATATTTACGGATTTCTAGTTTTTGTGTAGTTTAGTGTATTGAGTCTGATTGTTAGAAAATTAATTCTGTCAAAGTTGCTGGTTGGTTAATTTTTTGGTTAAAATCTGTACACCCCGACATTAAGCTTTTAATAAGGCCAGCATTCCACGGGTCAAGTACTCGGGCAAACACTTTCTTGAACAAGAAATTTTGCTTGAAAATGTTTTACACGTGCCCAAGTTTTTGCCAAATTGTAAAGATCAATACAAGTTGTATGTCAACTAATATTTGACTTGATGTTAGGTCCGCGATAACATCGAAGATTGGTTATTTTGCTGGTTTTATTTGCTTTTTATATTCGATTTTATAAGACTAGTTTATTTAATTCACTTGTTCTTGTTATCTTCCTTTTCGAACTAAAAACACGACGACGAATCATTTTTACTAGTCCAATTTTTTCGCAAGAATTTAAATTTTAAAGCCCGGACCTGTCTATTTTCCAATTGGTCAAATGATAATGTTGCAGTGCGCATGACTAATAGTGTATAGCTTTGTTTACATGCGCGAGGCCATAAAACTGCCACTTTCGTGATTATTGTTTGCTTATCTAAAGGTAAATTGTCTATGTTGTATTCTGGCTTCTGCGAACACCGGATTTTCTGCCAGCGGTTTGGGATTTGTAGAGTGGGAATGCATTTAAACACGTGCGCATGCGTCGTTAATTTGGTACACGGCATCAGCGGCGTATTTAGGCTTTTGCCGCCCAGGGGCTTACAAGAATCTGCCGCCCCTGTTCGGCAATTCTAACCCCTACTTACTACCTGTCTCTTATCGTATGAGAAATATTAATTTTTAGAGCTACTATTATTTTGTTTTATTTTAATTAAAGAGATTAAAGTACTAATAATTTTGTAACCAAAACGTAATTCACTTAGGTACTACATTGAAATAAATAAAACACTTTTATTTATTTTACAAAATCATTATTATATTAACGCATTTACAATTTATTGATTATGATATGGCAATTAAAATATCTTTCTTCTAGAACTGGACTCGAAAAATTCATTTATTATATCATCAAAGTTCGATTTTTTTGTCATCTCAGACTCTATATTCAAAACAGCCACATCTTTCAAACGTGTTTGAGACATAGTTGATCTCTTTTCAATACTGAAAATTATCGCTCCGCCGTGCAGTTTGATGCAGGAATCGTTAAAAAAAGTTTTAGAGCCAAACATAGGGATATAATATGTCCTCAAGCCCATTACTATGCAATAATTCATACATAGTAAAAATATTTTTGGGCATTCTTCTTCTTTGAATTCCTTTAGGAAGCCAAAAAAATTAGAACATTCTGTAACAAAATCTTCTGGAGGACAAAAACTTTGTTATATACAAAGTACACAGCCTTTTGCATTGGGTTCTTTTCCACTGAAAATAAAAAATCCAAACATTGAGTTAAGGTCATCATAAACATGTTTTCTTTTTTCCATTTCGTTGGTTAATCTATCTAGTATTACATAATATGTGTTAATTCTAAAATTCTCTCGTCCCCTAAATTTTTGTATTCTCCCTGCCTCGTTTCATCAGAACCGAGTTTTCTTATCTTCTTCCTTTTTGCTTCGTCTTCATAACTAGACACTTCCGATTTTGAGAGAGTTCCATTTTCGTAAACTTCAAAATATCCTCTTATACCACGTATATACTGTGGAAGAGATCCATATATATACTAGTGCTACTGTTGACAAGTTGGTTTCAGATGATTGCAGTTTTTTACTCGATATATTAAATCTATTAAGTAAATCTCCCCACAAAATCGACAAAATAGCTGTTTCTATTCTTTGAAGCTTGAGGAGGTAACTAGATGCTTCACATCGTGTTGCTGCCTTTTCTGTCTCGTCATTTGAAATAATTGTAAGTGCTTTTATTATTTTACTCCAGTCTTCATTCAATGCCTTGCAAGCGTCATCTCTCACTGACCAACGTGTTGTTGATAAACTTTTTAGGTGTAAGTTTTTTTTTGTCGAGGCAACTAGTTAACACTTCCCACCCTTTCGTTGAGGCCGAGAAAAAACTATAAAGATTATTTAGAAGCATAAAAAAGTTGTTTTAATTTTAATGCTGTAAATGCCGCCCCCTAATATTTGCCGCCCTGGGCTACAGCCCTTACAGCCCCCCCCCCCTAAATCCGCCGCTGCACGGCACAAGGTATATGTCTATGCTTGTGACATACTTTTTTAATTAAATTTAAATATTAATGGGTGGTCAGCTGTTAATAACCCCAATTTAGGCAGGTAATCGGTAGCAGAAAACTTATTAATATATTTTTATGACTCCATAATCCTCAACAAATCACTATAAAATGGCGCATATAACAGCAATTACTAAGCCATAAAACTCGCTATAAAATTGAAAAATATTCACGAAACTTTTTATATCCAACTTCGACGTTGACGAGTGTAAACTTTCATCTATGCCCATAAAAAATATACGTTGCTTGGTGCTAATGGGGTGTAGGCGCTTGGACGTAAAAACTTTTATTATAACTTTTATTGGTTTCGATTTTCGAACATTTTTTTTAAGACCAATTTCGATTTTTATTGCCCCATTATCGTGTGGTAAAAAGTTATAAAATTGTGGCACATTATTAGCGAGATTTTAAGTAAGTATTGGGTGGTGTTGATGATTTAGGTATATAATTTTACACCTTTTTACCAGGGTTTGATGATAAATTACGAACTTCCGACGACGGAAGCCTGTGACGAAGGATAAAAAAAAATAAGCAAGTTTGAGACGACTTCCGGAATAACCGAAAATCGCATATTATGGTCGCTGTCATATCAACAAGACAGTGTCTCCAAAAACCCCATTATCCAAATTTGCAGGATTAAAAAAAATCTTACTTTTAAAAATATTCCGATGAACGAACATCGTGAGAGCCTGTACATACATAACTTTTTGTGAATAATTCTATCTTTTGACTTTAAGAAACGATTGTTTATATTTTCTGTGTCAATATTTAAAAAAAATCTTAATGTAGGGGGGGGGGGGGGGTAATTGGATCCCCCACAGGCCAGTCTGGTGTATCTGTTAAATTGGTTACCAGAATCTCTTTACTTACATAATTCTCGGGTTTGTTCTAGAATGTACAATTAGTAAAAAATATTAGGTAATTTAAAAATTTTATACTGATTGTATAGTGAAGACCCGGAAACTAAAAAACTAACACCTGTATGGGTACAATAGAATATTTATTTATTTTATGGCTTAGTTTCGTAATATTCCATTTAATATTTATTCTTCAATCAATTGAGGAAATTATAATGATTTGTACATTGTACATCATCACCATTTGAAGGTACTTGGTCACCTGTTTGCCGTAAGTTTGAAGAATTAATAAATTAAATATCAAAAAGCTCAGCATTGTCACAGTAAAAACGTTACTATTCAATATTTATTAGGACTTGTAGTTTGGGTTTCATGAACCAAAAATTAATTTTTGTAATTTCAAGGCATTTTCAAGCCTCTTTGTAATGTTTATATTTGCAGCGTTTAAATAATTGAAATCAATAAATCCTAAACAGGAAGTAAAAAAAACATTTCTGTAAGCACAATAGCATCTATATAAAATTCATATTTCAAGTAATTATACCACGATTAGGAACGTTTCGCGATTGTCCATTTTTTCCCATAATTTCGGTCCATTTTTTTACAGTACGTATAATTATTATTCCGAACTCCTGGGTACCAAAAGAATACTGCACGTGAGAATTATGAGAGAAATTTAATCTGATTTATTCTGATTCTTATACCGTTGCACCAACTATACAGCAGTGTTTGCAGGACTGTTCTTAACCGAAAGTGGTTGTTTACGATAAATAAAAGTATAAATCGATCGGTATACAGTGGCGTGTCGTAAAGTGGGTTAGGAGGGAGGGGGAAGCCTACTAAATCAGTTACAAACCAAAATAAAACACAATTGTCAAATATTCAAAATCCCCTATTTTTTAGTTCATGCGCCAGTGACTTTCGAACTATATTTTTTCAGGTGGTTACAGCAAACATACATATAAACCCGAACAAACGCGATCGTTTATGCCGAATTATAATAAAAGAACGATATTTGCAAATTTTTGAAAATTCTGACATATTGACAGGTGTCAAATTTTGACAAGAGAATTTTTTGCGTATTTTTTTCAACTTTCCACCGTCAATATACATACGACCTTATATAGTTTTTTCATTAATATCATTTTTTTAAACGATTTGACATTGACAGCAGTCAAATTTTGACAAGATAATTTTCTGCTTATATTTCCCGAAGTCTCCGCATCGAATACTATCCGACCATATAATTTGTTTCATCAAAATTGCATCTTCGTTTTATAACTGAGAGCTGTCAAAATTTGACAGGAGAATTGTTTGCGTATTAGATTATTGTATTGTGAGCGGTTCTTGATAAGTTTACAAAATTTAAATTAAATCTGACCGTTTAAAGTGGGTCAAAATCGGGTTCAAAAAGTCGGTTACAAATAAACAAACAAACAAACATACATACATGTGAAGCTAATAAAAGAGAGGACCCATATTTTTCAAATTATTTCCAAAACGCATCATTTTATCAACATTTTTTAAGAGGCAAAAATAATTAAAAATAATTGATTACCTGAAACAATATACCTAGTTCGAAAGGCAGAGCACGTACTAAAGAATAGGGGTGGTCAGCGAGTACTGGACCACCTTATTTTGAATATTTGGTAATTGTTCTTCATTTTATTTTTCTCAAAAGTTGTAACTCTTTATGTTGAAGCAACGTACCAAACTTGAAATTAATATCTGATTAAATATTCGAATTATTTAAAAAATTCAGTTTTTAATTTCAAACTTTGATACACTGGTATGTGACGTCATTTCATTTTACATACATGTATGCATAATTTGAAATAAAGAAAAATTATTATTATATCATAACATAAGGGTCACAAATAAAAAATGGAATCATAAAAGACCTACTTCTTACGGACACCCAGTATATTTTAGCGTAAAATACAACAAGTAGAATTATATTTATTTATTAAACAACAAGAATAATTGAGACTCTATTGAGATATGTGCTGTGGTTTACGTTAACTAAATAGTAGTTTGTAGTGTACATACCAAAACTCTTATAAAATGACATATAATTAGGTTGCTCAAGACGTATAATTTATACCCGCAATCTGTCCGGCGTAAAATATGGGGCTGATCTGCGTTAAGTGCATAAAACTGTAATAAAGACGAAGACACAAAATGGCAAAAGGAACTGACTAAAGAAAGAAGTTACATTAAAGAGGGGGAAAACAAAGGGGTACAATGGTAATGTGGTACGTACGGTGGATAAAATTTATATTTCATAACGGTGATTTAAAATCATGTAAACAAGGTAAATTATAGACTTTACAATGTTCGCGTAAATTAAATTGAATAATGGTCATTAGCGATTTTCTGCATCGAATGACCAATAGACATGCTCACGTAATAAGCATGATCGAGGGTAAATCGTTTCCACCCAAGTTAATTTGCTGGAATATTACAACCTATGTAATACCTATACCGGGCAAGAATGTGATGGGAAGTGTTTCCTACTATTTTGTACAATATTTTTAAACATCATGGATTCACGAGTCGTAAAACTGCAATAAAAATATTCCAAATATTAAACTACCCAAACCCAAAACAGACCCCTGCGCGACAACATGCTCGGGGACATAGAGGAATGAGTTCAACGTGTTGTTTTTAGTTCTCCAAATATGATGTTGCATTAGAAGGGAATGATTGATTCACACACTAAAAAAATATGATCTAATACAACAGGTTGTTGTATTAAATAAATTGCTAGTGTATCAAACCCGCTATAGTGTTATATCAATTCCAGATTGGCTAAAATAGTGTTTTTATTGGTAGTAATCAGTTCCATTAGCAGCACAGTCTTGTTAAATAATGAATTTTAATACAGCAATTTTGTTAAGAAATAAATTGTATCTTCTCAATGTGACGCATTTTGTTCCCAACAAAGCGCCCACCTCTACAATTAAGAAAGCAGAACAGCGTCCCCAAAAACGAATTGTATCCGTTAGAACCTATAATCCACCAAGACGTTGGTGGGGGTTCGTAGCGATCGGCAGGATTTGGTGCGCAGGTCACATCGTTGTTCGGAGTCTTCCAGCTGTACTGTTTGAATTTGAATTTTATTAATTCTGACCTGTTTCAATTAATTTATTATTACTTTGTATTTAAGTTTTTTTAAACTTTGCATGTCAGATAAAGCAATAGAATATTTTTATTTCGCACAATCCATCGTTAGTATTGGACTTTATAATCTATGGACGAATTTCACCATTTCAGTAAACCATGTTGCATAATAGATAATCATTTGCAATGTTAAACGATAAGAACAATATCACGCTAGAAGCTATTTAAATTTTTGAAAACAACAGTACAGATTTTTAGTGGTAAGTATTTGGTTTATTAACCGTAGACCGTAGCAAGCAAGTAATATTATGATTAATGTCAAGTTTCGTTGCAACTGCCAGTCGGAACTAAAACAGTATATTATTATAAAACCAGATGACACCATCAATCTTGATAATAATTACTGTGAGTATTTAGATCAATAATGGTTATAAACCATTCTATGGCAGCATTAACTCCTATTTCCTATTGGCTAAAATACCGCGATATTATCACTACACAACGTTCTAGTAATTTTCGTTGTCTTATAGTAGGAAAGCGCGTTGCTATCACAGATAGTATTAAACAGTTGTATAAAGAGTATGCTTGTGAATTATTATATGGAATAGAAGGCTTTTTTCCCAGTGTACCGGGCAAGAATATGATGGGAAGCGTCTCCTACTATTTTGTACAACAGTTTTAAATATCATGGAGTCATGAGTCGTAAATCTACAATAAGATATTCCAAATATTAAACTACACAAACTCAAAACGGACCCCTGCGCGCCACCATGCTCGGGGTCGTAAAGAAATTAGTTCAACGTATTGCTTTCAGTTCTCCAAATATGATGTTGCAAGAGAAAGGCATGATTGATTCACAGTGAGTCGAACGCCTCGTTTAGATCGTAAAACATAGGACAGGAGGCCGAACTCCTGTCTCCTGCTTTCGAATAGCCGTAAAGCAATGGTTCGACTACTGCATTGTTTTATTATCTAAAAAACTAATTAAAGATGACACATAAAAGCGCCATCAAACACCACTGTTGTGACATGGTTACGACCCATTAGCAATATGACACCTTTTGTAATGGACGTTTTATGGAAATGGCTGCCAACTATTTTATAAAATTATGATTATGCATGCGTATGCGGTAAATAACTGAAATTCTTTGTACAAAAAGAATTCCAAGCACGATTTTCCAAATTGTACTTTTCTTACACCCAGATATACCGGGTGATTGGAATGAACATGAAACCCATGATAATCATGATGATGATCCCTAGCTTTGCCAAATCCTAAGTTAATAAGCCTCTGAGGAAATTATACAAATATTGGTTTTCGTTCAGAAAAGTTTTCTTCTAGAAACAGCCGAGACATCTGGTCGTTGTGTAGCAACGAAAAATACTTACATGTACCTATATAGGGAAATATTCATTTCTGTATTTATTGACGTCATTAGGAATACAAACCGAGATAAAGGCACTGGAGTATCCAAGTATCCATATAATACAGTTAAGAAGTTACAAAACAATTTAATGATTACTTATATTAAATGGAAGGAAATAATATTTTTGCGCATGTTTTTTCAAAAATAATAGACGTTTTAATTTGAAAAGGTAGTCCATGCTTAAAGTGGAGTTAAAAGTATAGGAAATAAAGAAAAAACAAGTCTTCCTCCACAAAATTTAATAGAATATAGAAATTATTTAGGGGTCTCTACCTGTTTCGAACGTAGAAACGTTCATCATTAGGAGACAGAAAAGTTATTTAATGCTGATGGTTTTAGCAGAAGAAAAAATGGTATAAAACCTTAATGGATCTTTAATGGCATTGAAAAATGGAAATGTAGAAGTGACATATATAAAAAAGGTTGAGGAGAGTTAAAACATGCTGAGCATGTGAAGAAAGTTAGTAAAGGAAATCTAAACAACCAAATAAAATTAGGAAGAAGAAAAAAGCCTTCTAAAGAGAAGGTGTCGAGGATTTTTTTAAATTATTGATATGTCTGTAATACAACAGATCTTTATACCATTAAGGTTTTATACCATTTTCTCTTCTGCTAATACCATCAGCATTTTTCTGTCTCCTGATGATGAACGTTTCTACGTTCGAAACATGTGGAGACCCCGAAAGAATTTCAATATTCTATTAAATTTTGTGGAGGAAGACTTTTAGTTTTTTCTTTTTTTCTTTCTTTCCAATAAACGTTTTGTTGTGGCCTTAGTAAATTTGACACTTGCCCGAAATTGATGCTCTTGCTACAAAAACATAAAAAGGAAACTCCTTACCTTGCAAAAAAAGCCGCTGCCGCCGACGCCTGGGCCAAATTGTTTCCCACACCATTCACAGCGTAAACATATTTTGTCTCGGCGTAAACACCGAAGACACCCGCACTATCACACTTATCGACACCAGCGTACATAACATTCTTCTGATGATACGCTATCCCGGACATAGTAGTACGTAGCTGACTAGGATTCACCCCGTAAACACTATTATTGGTAGGAGTAGTAGGACCTGTTAGTAGGGGATGATGCGGTACCAGTGTTTGAGGGGGTTGATTAGCTAGCTTCAGCGATTGATTCGGTACGATTAGCGATTGACAACAATTACTAGCGTTTTTAGCTGGTTGATTGGAATTATTTATTAGTGTCGGTGTACCCGAACGAGTAGTCACTCGCATTGTTCCCTGAGGCAATCGGCTTTTAATCGCTCGCGGGCCGTTACCTTTCGAAAGATCGACGGGCATTTTCGCGCGTATATTCGCGACTCCGGGTTTTGATTTCCGCCTGACTCCGGATTGCTCCGATGTTGTTCCGGGTGAAGTTGCGGTAGGCACTGATGGAACTCCATGTCTCGCGCGTCCATTCACAGGGCCTGTTGTAGTGTTCTCCCACTCTCTGTCGTGGTTTCTTCCGCAAGAAGACGCTCGGAGATGCGGAGGATTGTTGTGGCCATTCATGTTGCGCTCGTATGGAAGGACATAGTCGGTTCTTTTGATAAGGTCTAGATCGATCTGAAAGGCAAATAGATAGATGAAAAACGGCTTTGCTCTTGGATTTTTAAATAAAGTCTATTATAGGAGAGTGTAAATTAAAAGTACACTGAGAAAAATGATCTAAAATACAACAGGTTTGCTGAGACATAATTTGTATTGATAGCCTATTTTTTATTAAACCATATTAAATAAATTGCTAGTGTATGAAACCCGCTTAGTGTAATATTAATTCCTGATTTGCTAGAACAGTGTTTTTTTTGGTAGTAATCACTTCCATTGGCAGCAGAGTCTTGTTGAATAATGAACTACTTTTAATACAGCAATGTTGTTAAGAAAGTAGTATTAGTTTCAACGTTGTATAGGACACATCGTTGTTCGGAGTCTTCTATAGATGTCCTGTCTGAATTTGAATTTTATTGTACCAATACCTATTTCAATCAATTTATTATTACTTTGTATTTAAGTTCTTTCAAACTTTGCATGTCAGATAAAACAATAGAATATTCTTATTTCGCACAACCCATCATTAGTATTGGATTTTATAATCTATGGATGAATGTTACCTTCTCAGGAAATTATGTTGCATAATAGATATTCATATGCAATGTTAAACGACAAGAACAATATCACAATAGAAGCTATTTAAATTTTTTAGAGCTACCGTACTCTTTTCTAGTGGTAAATATATGCTTTATTAACCGTAGCAAGAAAATATTATTATGAATAATGTCAAGTTTCATTACTACTGCCAGTCGGAACTAATACAGTATATAAAACCAGGTTACACCCCCAATAGAACTTGATAATTACTTTGAGTATTCAAAGCAATAATGGCTATTAACTATCCTATTGGCTAAATTACCGTGATAATATTACTATACAATGGTCTAGCAATCTTCGTGGTCTTACAGTAGGAAAGCGCGTTGCTGTCACATATAGTATTAAACAGTTGTATAAAGAGTATGTGAATTCCTATAAGGAATATAATGCTTTTTTCTCAGTGTAATGCATAGAAATCAATTAATTACACGGGTTGATTCGGAACCCACTTTAAATTGTAGGTCTCAAACCAGTAAAATGTTTTGTAGAAGGGGTCAGTGCATATTTCCCTGGCGTCAAGCATCTTTATGACTATGTAAGGCTATTTATAGGGTTTACCGACCTTGTCAATTTCAAATTAAACAAATTTATTTAATTACACACATCATATCCAAGGAAAGAACTTTGTTTCTCCCTAACCTCAAAGTGTCATGTTACCAATTAAAGTATAATGTTACGTTCAGCTTTAATATTCTTTACAAATTGTTCAAATACTATGTTAATTTTCGCAATGCTGTTTTAAAATTGTATCTCGATCAATAATAAACATAACTATTTAACTCGGATTAAAAATGTATTTTAATTGTAAGTTATGGGTATTTTTTTAAATACTTACATAAACGCTTTTTTGCTGCTATTAGTCGGGCATCTTTGACCAAAACTGGCTAACCTGATGCTTTAATTAATAAATCATTTTTATATCCATATTTTCCCCTGTATATCAGGATAACTCTCAGCTCAGGATAAACCTAGCATTTCAAATAACATCTAAATCATTAAGCATGTGAGTTTAAATATTATAATTTACTTAAGTACATCTCAGAAAAAGTAGGATATGTTAAAACTCCCCACTAATAAGGATGTGTTATTAACACAAATTAGCTTCTTTCATGCTTTGACTAACGTTACTGAAGCGTTTTGCCTTCCTCAAGTTCTTATGATTTTATTTAACTCGACACAACAGCAGAACTTAAGGATCCATGATCGCTGTTGGGGTAAGGTTATCTTAAAAGAATGGCATTGGCGATATGCATTTGTAATTGTATATAATATGTAGTTCGAACTCCTATATTTTAATTTGTTTAATTTCACTTTCACAAGCACCAAGTGAGTTCCATGAAATCAGTTCCATCTGTATTGGGTTCTCATGCCTAGCAATCAAATTAATGACAGGTCAAGATATCTGCTTTATTTATAGGGTTAATAATAGCTCACCCTAAATAGAAGGAAGTCTTATAAGACTGTAAATTATCTATTTATATTATTTTTTTTTAATTTAACGATAAATTGAAGAAAATTGACCATGTTCTTCATATTTTAACTTAAAGTTAGGAATACAAGCTCCAAAATTTGCTTAATAAGGAAATTATCTAGTGAACCGATAAATCATCTCCCAATGACGTTGCAACGCACTTTCCCAAAAACAATTAATTCTGGAAAATTGGAAAGAATAGAATACACAAGTCATTGGATGGAATCAATAAGCACAAAGAAAATGAAGTTTAGGTAAAAGGTTTTGGGAATTTCCTACAAAAAGTTATATAAAAATTAATTATTATTATTATAATATGATTGCTTTTTCCCTTTTCATTTCTCTGAAAAGTCGGTACTTGAGAGACACAAGCCTTTTATAAACTACTAGCCGGTGCCCGCGGCTGGGCCAGTGGCATAGCCACTGGAAGACTAAGGGGGGCAGAGCCCCCCTCCCCCGACCCCCTTGGCCTGGCGTCCCTTTACTACTTAAATACTTAACGAAGCACAGACTACAAAAAAAAACATTGTAAGGGTAAAATCAGTCTTACAGACATACACCTAAAGATGTTTTATAAAAGTTTTTAAAAAATTTTTAAATAATCCTCGACCCCTTCTTTTAAGAAAAGTGTTTTCTTCTTCCCCAGTTTATTTGGTTCGTTTAGACCCTCTTTACTGACTTCTCACATAGGCTCAGTTTGTTTTAATTTTCATCCATGTCTCTTCTACACTTCAAGTTTTCATTCCATACAAGCTCCATTAAGGTTCTACACCACTTTCTCTTCTGCTAAAACCATCAGCATCAAATATATTTTCTGTCTCCTGATGATGAGCGTTTCTAAGTTCGAAGCATGTAGAGACCCTTGAAGAATTTTTATTCTATTAAATTTTGTGGAGGAAAACTTTTAGTTTTTCTTTCTTTCCCATACTTTCAACTCCACTTTAAGCATGAACTACTTCTTCAAATTATTTTTATAAGTTTGTTAGAGGTGTTGGTATACTTTAAAAGTGTCCCACATCAACACTAGATGGAGCTTAGCGCTTTGTCATACCAATAATTCTATTTAGTCTAGATTTATTTTACATTACATTAACTCGTATGACCAGTTTTTTTTAAATATGGGGCATTAAATATGACGAATTTAATTAAAATACCTATTTTTGCAACAACATATTCAAATAATATACGACGTTTCTATTGTTGTTTATTTGCAACTGTTAAAAATGATAAGCAAAACATATTTCCCAAATTACGAGACAAATTTTACAGGAAACAGCAAAACTCCCGCAATCTGAACGAAACAAAATAAGCTTTTTCACTATCAGGACGTAGTTGTAACGAAACGGACAAACAGATTTGTCAAAGTGTCAACGAAAGCGAAAGCTCGAAAAAGCCGTTTCGGTTTTTACACCATTTGCTATTTTGTGTCGTCCCATTCTTAGCGTAACTGTAGTATGATTCAATTACCGTTGATTTATAAGGATGGTATAATGGATTTAGCTGAATAAATGTTGGGTTAACTCCGATTTTTGTTTTCACAGCGATGATTCAACGCAATTAATGTAAGTACGGGGGAGACTAGAGAAAAGATCTACCTCTAGTCGTGACAGAAACAACTGATTATTGACAACATTTTACTACTTGTGTGTTTCGACGTAGAAAACTTATACTCCAACGTCCCAATAGAAGAATCACTGCATATCATCAAGCAAAAGTTGCAAAAAAACCCAACCCATTCAGAACGCATCTAGTTTGCCGCTGGATGGAATGATGGAACCATTGGAGTGTTGTCTACGTAGTTCCTACTTTCAAGTAAAATATAGGTTCTATGGCCAAGATGACGGCCTTACAATGGGTTTATCTCTCTCTCCGGTGGTGGCGAACCTATATATATGGAATGGTTTGAGTCACTCGCTATTAACACTGCCACGATTAAACCTAAACTTTGGCTTAGATATGTTGATGATACCTTTATTATCTGGACAGAGAGCAAGGAACAGCTGATATGGTTTTTGAAACATATTAATAGTATCAGACAGTCCATTAAATTTACCATGGAAACAGAAAAACATTACACTCTACCTTTTCTCGATGTTCTCGTCAAACGAAGTGCTAAAAACATAAAAACTTCAGGGTACAGGAAACCCACATACACGGGGCAATACTTTAATCACGGATCGAATCATTCAAACTTCATAAAACAAGGCATAATTCAAACTGTTTATCATACAGCATTTAACGTTTGCAATAAACCGGAAATTTCAAACAACAAAAAAGACTTAAGACAGAATGGTTACCCTGAAACCTTTGTAACTAATACCATCTCGAAACTTAATAATCACAAAGTTAAAAGTAATACAGAAACGAAAGAGGAGCAAGCATCTCTTACAATACCTTATGTCAAGGGGATTTCTGAAAAGATTAGAGGGGGGAACCAGAAACTATCAAAACAGCCTTCAAATCCGGAAATACGCTTAAAAGCTTTCTTACAAAAGTAAACCCCCCCCCCCCCGTAATGAAAACACAAAAAATTGTATCTATCAAATCCTTTGCGAGTGTGGCGAATCGTATACCTTGGAGAAATAAAAATATATTTTTTTTTTATTATTTATTTATTTTACGTCGGCCTTTTTCCGCAACGAGGCCAATCACCGACGCCAGGGAATTTGTCACACACTATCTGGTCATTTTGCCGAATCCCTCTTTGTCGAGGGTAGGGTTCTTTAACGTGCCAACATCCATGACACGGGGCCCACAGTTTAACGTCTCTTCCGAAAGACGGCGCCACCTCTTAAACCAAATTCCAAATTTAACATCGACGTTGCCGGCACCGGGAATGGAACCCGGGTCTACGATCTGTGAGGCCGCTGCGCTGACCACTAGACCACAACGCCGATATAAAAATACTTCTTCTACGAGTTAAAGAACATCTGAAACATTCTCAAAGAGGTGAAACTTCGAGATCAGGTATAGCGGAACATGTATGGACCAACCAACTAAATATACAGTGGTCAGAAGCCAAGGTTTTGGACACGGAACAGCACTGGAGAAAACAAAAATTCAAAGAAGCTGCTTTCATGAATCAAAATACCCATATATTTAGTAAACCAAGTATAGATATCCCCAATATCGGGGACCAAAACCAAAAGCTCAAACTTTACACTCCAATAAGCACGTAGGCGGAGTCATCCACTTTCATTGCACATGGATAGTATTTAAGACAGTAGCCTTAGAGTTATGATTTAGTTTACACTTGAAACCGGTTAGAGATACTAGCTAACCGAAACGCTGTGTTAAGTAACAAAATAAAGACAATGGGAGTCCGAGAAGGTATTTTTTTTTTATTTTACCACTTCTGTGTCAAATATTTGAATTCTAACATCTAACCTACAACAATAATTAAATTTTGATAGAAATTAATATTTTGACAGGGAAACCCTTATTGAAAACAGCTGCCATCTGGAAGCGGTAGCAAAGACGAAGGACTAACCCGATTGATACTAGCCGGCTAGACAAAATAAAGCACTGGAAAATCCGCCACTCGCGTCTTGAATTGGGGGATCTGGCCAATGCACATTTTTCTTATGAGCCAGTGCATGGAGACTTTTTGAACTATATTAGCCAAGCGACAAAATGCTATATTTTGAGAATCTATGCATGGCTGAAGTGTAAATTTAATAATAATTCAGGTGGCAATTTTTTAAATTATTTTATACCAGCTATTACAAAGTAGCCTTCGGCAATTGTAATACGACTGATTCGGGCTGATGAATTTTACATTTAATCAACTCTGAAACGTTGTTTGCAATGAAGAAATTAAATTAATTAAACCGTTTTGGCGTACAATAAACAATGCCATTCGCTGGACAAAACAGTTTTTGGTCATCTATAAATTTTAGAAAGGCTTTTATTTTTGATTTGGGCAATAAATAATAGTTATGGCAATAAAGAATGTTGATTTTAATAAATGGCGAAAAACTGTACAAAGCAAAAATTATAATTTATGGTTTTAAATAACTCTGATAATTTAAAGCAATTTAAAAATAGTGTCAACGGTTGTAGTTATACCGTGCTAGCAAAAATTATTTGCATCTAAGGACGTACTGCTTAGCCGTAGAGCTGAATACCTGTTGGGTGTCAGTAACTACCTGAATTAACAATCAATCAGTTATTCCGTCATCTTTGACAGTCGTTACAAGTAATTTGATTCACCGCTAATTTTTCCAATTTCTTGAACAATTCACACAATTGGCTTTACGGAAGAGCACAAAACATTCATGGTTGAAGCGTATTTTCGAAACGGGGTTAGAGTAAACGGTGAGTGGCTATACCATCCGGGTTTGTGCATGGACGATTTTCACGAACATTTTCCTAAGGTTGCTTTTATTGCTGGGGATTTTTATCATTGCCTGAAAAGAACCGTGGCTGTGTTTAGGGAAACAGATTCTATTCAACACAAAAAAGGAGCAGGAAGACCATGTGTAAGAACAGAAGAACTTGTTACAATCGTTCGTGAAATAATGCAAAATACGCCAACAAATTGTCCCAAGTCCCAAGAAGTGGGAAGATCTTATGGAACATGCAGGACTATTCTTAAGAAGCAGCTAAATTTATTTCCTTATAAAGTGCAAGTATTCCAAGAAGTACAAGCCGCAGATTTTGAAAGATGCAGGAATTACTCTCAACAACATTGAACAAACCCAAAATTTATTGGAAAGAAATGATTCATTAGACCTGACATTTTTTCGGATGAGGCCTGGTTCCACCTCTCCGGTTATCTGAATTCTCAGAATACACGCATGTGGAGGAGTGAAAATCCTCATTTTTTTGTAGAATTTTTCTTTTTCTTTCTGTATATTCTTACTTTGCTAATTTTGTAAACAACAAAAATAAATTTGTATTTGTCTACTTATTTTATTACTCATTAGTTTGGCATATCATGTCATAATATGAATTTGACAAAATTTTAACCTAGATTTGGTTAGATATATCGTCCCCATATCATTGTGATCTAAACCAAGCCCTACGTTTTTTAATCCAAGTCCTCTTTGATGCAAATAATTTTTGCTCGCACGGTAGGTATACGTGTAAGTAGGTATACGTATTTTTGTAAAAAAAACATTTTTACTTTTTAATGTTCTAATTTATTCCCACCAATTGTTTCTCTCGCATGTAAAAAAAACATGTCTTCTCACTAAAAAGGGAATCCCATCCCCGTCACACCAACAAAAGATTTTATATCCCCAGATATTCATTTCAATCTGTACCAAATGTGACAAGAACATAACGTATATGAGAGGGGCCATGCTACGATCAAATTAAAAAGGGTAACATAATATACGACTTTCAATTAAAATAGCTTTGGCTGTTTAATTTGGATGTATTAGGTTTATTTATCATTGTGAATGGTTTGTGTGTACTAGTTTTTTTTTATTATTTATACTGGATTAATTGTGCCGACAAAACGGAATGTTATGTGAAATAGATATACAGTCGTGAACAAAAGTATGGACACTTTTAATTCCCCTACATACATTTTATTTTTCTACGAAATGCAAATAATAAACTTATAACTGGCCTCATTGATGAGCTATGATGGCGAAACGCGTCTGGGGATTTCAAAAATTCTCGTATTAGAATTATTGTTTTATTAATGCACCTTGTTGGTACCTCAAGATAGATGACAAGTTGCAAAACCTGCTAAATAGCAAATAATCTTGCAATACCACCTAAATAACCCATTTTACTTGTATTTCCGAATCGGTCAATTTAATTTCTAAAAATGTGTTTTACAGGTTGAGTTTTAAAAGTATTGTCCGGTATAATGAACCTCATGGGACCGACGAAAATGGTTCGTTATAAGCGAAGTTCGCAATAAACGATGAATGCTGATACATATCAAAAATGTGGTATTTTTATTAATATACATACATACATATATATTGTACATGTAAAGGTACATAAAAAATGTTTTGTAATAAGAAGATACTTTAACAACTGTTTTTAAGAGTCTAATGTAAAAAAATCTTTTATTTTAGTTTGTTTTATTTTTGTGAAATGAATATCATTATTATGTAATTCTACTTCGGCTAATCGATTAAGAACACTTTGCGGAGTATTTCGTGACTGAAGGAAATAACGAACGTTGTCAATATGCTAATGTGTCTCTGATCTGGTTGGAACTTGTCTTAATTCTGTACTCACAAGTTCTTCATCTTCCGCCTCCTCATCGTCATTAATACAAACTGAACAGGACACAGAAGCGACAATGGTATCATCATCCAAGTATTCGACACTTACAAGATTATCATCAATATGAATAAATTCATTGAATTCATTTTCAGAACAAGGAAGATTGTCTAGAATATTGTTATCATCCTCTTGTCCAACTTTTTTCAGCCATTCGGCTAATGGCAGGTCATCGCCTGAATCAAAATCATTTTCTACCTTCAGGAAACCACAGTGTTGAAAACAATTAAAATTGTTTGTTTTGATACCCTCTGCCATGCCATATGAATGAAGTTTATTCCATCCAAATGATTACTGCTGAAACGAACCGACGCGACGGCAGCCGCCCACAGGCCCATATTATGGGCCATCGAAAGAATTCGGTGAATCCTCTGGTTAAGCAAGCGGTAAAATACCGTTTTAGGTTCGTTACTAAAGAAAAATCACGATTATATCAAAATTTAAGGTTCATTTTAACCGAAAGTTCGTTATAAAAGGGTTCGTGATTTGCGAAAAAATTAACACAGGTCTAGTGAAACTGAAGTTCGTAGGTACTTATAGAATTGGTTCGTTATAAACGAAAGTTCGCAATAAGCGGCTTCGTTACAGGCGGACATTACTGTCTAGGGGAAGGTGGGGCAAGACGGGGTAGTGAGGCAAGACGGGGTACCCCACCATCTTTTAAGCTAAACGTATCTAAACCGAGACTGGTACACCCATACACGTGGCTAACATCCCTCCCTAAGTTGCTTAAGTGTCGCCAAAGTAATAGGTCACGTTACTGCTTGAGCCCATGAAAACGAGTTTTTACGTATTTTGCTATTATTTCTGTTCTGTTTTCTTTAGAACTTTTTCGAATATTCTATTGGGACAACTTGGGCTCTTGAAGAGACAGTGTAAAGTGGACGTTAAGGTAAGGATTAGTTTTTAGGTTTTTGGTAACCGGTTTTTCTTAAATGTTACAGTTTGTGTTATAATGCTCGAAGGGGCATGATGGGGTTCTTAATATTGGGTACCCCATCTTGCCCTCGATTATATTTAATTTTTTTTCTTTTTGTTTTAGAATGGTCCGAAACTATGTTAGAAAAACTGAGGGAAATGGTCGGAAGTACAAATGAACAACGCAACTTCCGTTGTTTTGGAGGGAAAAATGGGTTATACCCTGTCTTACCTCGCCTATGGGGTAAGATGGGGAAGGATGCCTTTTTTGTGTTGATTCGCTTTTTTTTTCTAAACTCTAAGAAAATTTGTTTTTATTTTGCTTTTGTTCCAATGTTATATTAGTAGTAGTTACTTTAATAAATAATTTGATTCTCTTACCATGAAAATACTAGTTTAATTCTCGATCAAACCTTAACTACCCCCGTCTTGCCCCACCTTCCCCTATCTGGACACAAACAAGTAAAGCTACCCAATAACTGTCACTATTTACTAACGTTTTTTTATAAAACTATTTATCTATAATGATATAATCGTACAATAGCTGTTGCGTGATGTTATAACAACATTTTTAGAGACATCCTGTATTTCTCTAACAAGAAATTAATATTTAAAGGAAAATTAGCGCCAATTAAAATGTAGATTATTAATGAGTTTTGTGGCAATGAATTATTTATTTTACAAATAATATGCTTTTAGGTTTTTGCGCTACTGTGGACGGAGGTGTTTTATTAATTTTATTTAAATTTATTGTAATTTGAATATAAATAAATTCAAAGTTAAATCTATATTAATAAGAAATGAATATATTATCTTTTTAAATATACGATTATGTCCGATATCCAAATGTCATTTGCATCCTAGTTAAATTAGTTGAGCCTTTCATCGTCTCTGTTAAAACAAATCCATTTTTGCTCTCCGCTGTCCACTCTATAAGAGGTATTTGAATGTCACTAAAGTCCTTTAATTTGGGACATACGATCTACTTCAGTCAGTGGCGCACCGCGAAGGGGCCCGGCCCAAAATTTGCTGCCCGCTTTGTTTTCCATATTTATTTCATTTCATAATTAATTTTATTTTTTTATATCCTGAGAATTTAACTTCGTTAAGTGAAGAGGAATTATACGTAAAGGCGGGGGAGTATACAAACGATATACCATAAAGACTTATCCGTTGACTTTCCTAGTCAAATTTTAAGCCTTAGAAAGGGACTTGGAGATAGTATTTCAAAATTTAAAAAAATGTATAAACTTGCGGATCGTTTATTAATAAAAATCAGTGTGTACTTCAAATTTTTCAAATGTATCTAGTGCAGTGATGATATTTCTAACTTTACTAGTTAGTGTGGCATCAGCGGAACGATCTTTTTCCAAACTTAAAATAGTAAAAACCCATTTACGTAACACCATGGGACAACAACGCCTTTCGGATTTATCCTTAATCGGTATCGAACACGAGTTAAAACATTAAATATCGACGAGTATATAAACGATTTTGCAAAAAAAAACTCTCGACGATCTGGTTGTTTTGTATAATAGGTACCTTGTATAGTACTTAGTGACATAATGTTATTGCAGACTTGTCAATTGTACACGTGTTTTACTGTTTTCTGTCTTTTGGATTTTCTGAGGCTCGATCACTGCTACCCCCGTTACTACCATACATGGTAAGCAACATTATCAACATTATCAGTGCCTGGTGTTTTAAAATTTGGATTTTGTCTCATGTTTGCTGGAATATTACGTATAATGACTTAATAACTACCTATGTTATGTCAACCAGTCTACCTAGGATTATAAAATGAATTCGAATTGTTTGCTGATTTAATAGTAGGTACTTAACACATAATGTGGGTTTACGCCTAATTAAATTATTACACGATTAACGAATTCAAAAATGTATAAACCTGAACCTAATAGTAATGAAAATAAGAATTATCATTTTCCTTTCGTTATAGAGAGGGGGCCCTGAAAAAGTTTTGCGGCGGGCCCACTCAGTCTTTGCTACGCCACTGATTTTAGTTTAAAGATATTGAAAAAGCATTCATAAGAGCAAAAGCTACTAACGCATTCACCCTTGTATTTTCTTATCAATATTTCGTTTAATTTTTGTTTTCTCCAAAAGGCGGCCAAATACCCGGCGTTGGGGGCAATTTCCCACAATTTTAAGTTAAAGAGAATAATTGATAAATTAATAAAAGCAAAAAAATTAATTTCTTGTTAGAACAGATGTTCTTAGTCTATAAACTGTGCTAATAACGAGTCCATTAATGTGTGGGATATGAAATCAGGGGTCATTATAATAATCAAAATCCAAAAATATACAATTTATTTGTGATTACTAGTTGGGTATTTTCCAATTAACTACCGCTTTGCGGGTTTTAATTTTTTTTTGACGTCCCACAACCTAATTAATTGATATTACTAAATATAAGTCACAAGTATATTTGTTTTGTATCCATATACATACAGGGTGTCCGGTGTCCCAATAATGCAACAAAGGAAAAAAATTTCACAAATTAACTTTTCGACAAAAACGGCGTTCAGATGAAATTAAACTTATTGCTTATCAATGAAATCAACTAACGTGCAAGGCGCACAATAATAATTATGATCCCTAATGAAATAGTATATTAAAGTATAAGTGGATATTAAGGTCTTTAAAACACGCACGATTTTGCAAGCACGACGGCGCAGCCGGAGTGCTTGAAATAGAGCAAGTGTTTTAAAGACCAGTTATCCACGAATACTTTACATTATTTTTTTTATTGGTACACTTATTGGTATTTATATTACAAAAAATGGAAATAATAACTTAGTAAGTAAGTGAAATGGTCGAATTCGTGATGTGATATACCTGTCGTTGTCATGAAAATGAGGAGAATAAAAAATAACTTCCAATCTGTCACATAAGATTCATTGTTGTCACCGTTGACATTGGTTGTGTATATGGTATGGAGGACTTGAGGTAGGAGGCCGATCGCAATGCATTGGATTCGGTCCCAAATTAGAATCGGTAATTCAGCTTTACGAGTTGCCATAAGATGGCGCTCGTGTTCGAAGTGGGCTATCAAATAAATGGTTTCTTATGGACGCGATAACTATTTTTATTTAAATTAGTTCTTTAAGGAACAAATAAGGACTTTTATATGAATTTACACTTACTTTGTTATACTTATTAGTAAACTCATAGTATATGGAGAACTATAGGGTAGGAGGCCGATCGACAATGGCAGCATTTTCAATTTCTGTCCCGGTTTTTTGGTTAGTTCGCTATTGGCCGATAGATGGCTCTCGCGTCCGAAGTCGGCTGATGTTGTCTTCTTCTTCTTCGTTTTTAATATGGAAAACTAGATCCTCCATAGTTTTTAACTTTTACTTAAACCCTTTATTTTTCTGTGCTTTTACTTTTGACAATTGACATTTTATTTTTCGAAATAACAAATAATGTTTGAAGGCAAGACAAGACAAATAACGTTGCATTGTAATTAATTTCCATATTTATAATGAATAATGGTACAATTTATAAAAGTAGAGTCTGCTTTGTGTCGGGGTGTAAGACAGGATCTTTTTCAGAGAGGAAACGAAGCCAAATAGTATCTTTCTAGCTCCAAAGGTAAGCTCACTTTAAAAAAAACCTCTGTAGCTAGAATGTTTAATACCCTGTATTTTAAAAACCAAGCATCGTTGGAACTTTATACAGGCCGAGTTTACTAATAAGTATAACAAAGTAAGTGTAAATTCATATAAAAGTCCTTATTTGTTCCTTAAAGAACTAATTTAAATAAAAATAGTTATCGCGTCCATAAGAAACCATTTATTTGATAGCCCACTTCGAACACGAGCGCCATCTTATGGCAACTCGTAAACCTGAATTACCGATGCTAATTTGGGACCGAATCCAATGCATTGCGATCGGCCTCCTACCTCAAGTCCTCCATAGTTGTGTATTGCTTAAAAAATATTTTATTTGACGTTAAAAGGTAATTCTGTCAAATCAATAATTCAAAAGTTGACATATTGAGACTTTACGTTTCACTGGTTGTTGATGTTGCCATGGTAACCTTAAAACACGCGCGTTTTTGAAAGTGGGATTTAAACACGCTGAGGCGTACTTTAAATAAGCGAAATTTGATATCAATAAAAAAAAAGAATTAAAAAATTTTAACCTGTAAATTTGTGTTCAATTGACTAATAATTGTAGGTAGTTACCGGCCACACAAAAATAATTAAAATTTATTGAAAGTAAAAATAAAGCGGTAGGAAGTGAAAATAAGAAAGAATGAGATATGGCAATTTTGGAATTTTGATATTATTGTTAGGTTATTGTGAAATTAGTACCTAATGTGAATAATACGATTTGTCTATTTTGGTCTGATCATCGCGTCGTTGGATTTAGCCCCATTTGGGGTCGAGACTCATGGTTTGAATGTTACTAGCAATTTCATCATATATTTTTAGCTTTTGTTCCCTTATAATTTTAAAATTTGTTTCCAAAGAATTAACTTCCACCCCTATATTTATAATATTACCGAAAAAACAAAATCGTATAAAATAAATTGAAATGGTGTTTTATTTTAATATGAACACGAAAATTTTAATAGATTTCGGACCAGTGAACTTTTTGCTAAATAAATATCACGCTACAGTTGGCGTTTTTACTGATAAAACTTATTTTAATAATGGCATTTTAAATATATGGACATATTTTACAATAAATTGTTATTTTTGTAAATAAAAATTTGGTCCGTTCTTAATTAATGACAAAAAGGAAAAAAATTCACTACTTTACTTACGGAATTACTTCTTGCTACTTGATGAACATAATGAAAATAATAATTTTATATAGAAATTAATATATTTTATTCCACTTTAAAATATTTGTTATTTTTATATTAAATTGTATATATAACTGTAGCGGTTTTAAGAGGGGGCGAGTTTGCCTATTTACATATTTTTTATTCTAATATCCATTCAAGCACTGTGCCTTAATTTTTTGAGAATAATATTTAAACATATTAAAATTTGTATGTTTTTTTCCCTTTTATAGACCTTGTTTTTCTGTCAATTCTTCTTAAGTTTTTTGGAGCTTTTTGCCCCCCCACAAATTTTTTTTTGCGTTATTTCCCATGCCAGAAACTTAACCCCGCCCCTGTTACGAGAGCGCCCGATTTTAGAGACTACCTAGTAGTAGTAGTAGTAGTAGTAACAAGATTTATTTAGCAATGTGCTACAATTTAACAAGTTTTACAAAATATCTATAAAGTTTAAAAAAAAATGTAATCAGTCACTATTTTGTTTTTTAAATAAATAATTATTTAATGATTTTTTTAAATTTTTCAAAGAACTCTGTGATTTAATTGAATTATTCAAGTTCACTTAATCCTTTATGGATAACCGATTTATATGTTTAATGTTTTGATACCATACTTAGACAAAAATCGATTTTATATCTGGTTGAATAGTTATGATTTTCAAAATTTTTGAGTTAAAAAATCTTTCAAATGAGAAGGCAGTAAGTTACGTAGTATTTTAAAAATAAAAGTACAAATCAAAAGAAATATTAAATTTTTAACATTTAACCACTGAAGTTTCTCTAACATTAAATGTATTTTCGTATATTTATCCACATTTAAAATTATACGCGTAGCTTTATTTTGCAAAACTTGGAGTCTATTAAAGACTCACACGTATACTTAGATTTAAAAAATAATTGCCAAAACAATGCCACCACTTTGCCAGAATCAACCCCAAAAACCATATTAATAATCTTCAATAACCTCTCGGGGGGTCGTTTATTTTGCAAAAAATAACTTTTATGAAATAACGACATAATGAATAGCCGAAAAAATCCCAGATTGATAGGTGTATATTTCACCGACCGGAGTTAAATCCCTTTCAATAATCCCTTAGAGTTTCCAAAGGGCGTAAAATCTGACGTTAAGATTGATTGATAGAACTTTACTGATTGAGCTTTATCGGAGAAAAGAATTGCAATAATAGTTGGATTAAGAGTGGGATGGACAGAGCAATTTATATGCGTTCATGGTTGGTTTGATAAGGAGAAAACAATGCATATACATGCGTTCATGACTGTATTCTTTCCTATTGCTACATACGATTAATACAGAGGTCGTATAGACTTTCAGACTACTGCAACATCTTTCAAGCAAAAGTTTGGGCAGTGGATAAAGCAGTCAATATCCTACCACAGGATCATCCTGGTCTTAGAGGAACTGCGTAGCTCTCTAAGCAGCGATAAAGGCAACTTGTTCCAGAAGCATTGAGTGCCTGGCCATAGCACGAGGCTGCTGATGGCCTCGCCAGGAAAGGCGCAGGCATGTCTGCCTAACTATCACTGCCATGGTCACAGGACATTGCCTTTTCGATAGACACGCCGATCGTATGCAAATACCAGCTAACAAATGACATCTGTAGAAGTTGCAGAGATGAAGAAGAAAAGGAAAGTGTTTCTTGTGTGAATGCCCAGGCCTCGCGAGAAGAAGGTTCAATGCATTGGGAGAATCATTCTTTAATGATATATGGAGGAAGTAAGCAGCTTACAACTTGGTCGACTCACTAACAGTTTTAACAGTAGTGGCTGGTTTGAATGAGCTGCCAAGATTTTTCTACGTTCTATGTCGCTTTAACCATCTGTAGGGTAAAAATAAGGTTTTCACCTTATTTTACCTAAATCTTGTAAATTGTTATATTTAATGTTTAATATTATTATCGTTATAGATCACATAATATTGTCATTGATTAAGGGTATAAACCATACCGGATGATATTATGTTATTAAACATAAGCTATAACAATACTTACTAGAGTTTAAGGTTAAGTTCAAGTTAGATTTAGTATTTTTATATCGACTGATTTCTATACATACCGTGCGAGCAAAAATTATTTGTATGAAAGAGGGCTTGGATTTAAAAACGTAGGGCTTGGTTTAGATCACAATGATATGGGGACGATATATCTAACCAAATATAGGTCAAATTCATATTATGTCATGATATGCCAAACTAATGAGTAATAAAATAAGTAGACAAATACAAATTTATTTTTGTTGTTTACAAAATTAACAAAGTAAGAATATACAGAAAGAAAAAGAAAAATAATTACATAAATTGCAAAAATGGGGATTTTCCCTACTCCACATGCGTGTATTCTGAGAATTCACATAACCGGAGAGGTGGAACCAGGCTTCATCCGAAAATAATGTTAGGTCTAATAAATCATTTCTTTCCAATAAATTTTGGGTAAACCATTGAGAGTAATTCCTGCGTCTTTCAAAATCTGCGGCTTGTATTTCTTGGAATACTTGCACTTTATAAGGAAATACATTTAGCTGCTTCTTAAGAATAGTCCTGCATGTTCCATAAGATCTTCCCACGTCTTGGGACAGGCGTCTTATGCAATTTGTTGGCGTATTTCGCATTATTTCACGAACGCTTGCAACAAGTTCTTCTGTTCTTACAGATGGTCTTCCTGCTCCTTTTTTGTGTTGTATAGAACCTGTTTCCCTAACCACAGCCACGGTTCTTTTCAGGCAATGATAAAAATCGCCAGCAATAAAAGCAACGTTAGGAAAATGTTTGTGAAAATCGTCCATACACAAACCCGGATTGTAATGCCACTCACCATTTACTCTAACCCTGTTTCGAAAATACGCCTCAACCATGAATGTTTTGTGCTGTTCCGTAAAGCCCATTGTGTGAATTGTTCAAGAAATTGAAAAAATTAGCGATGAATCAAATTACTTGTAACGACTGTCAAAGATAACTGATTGATTGTTAATTCAGGTAGTTACTGACACCCAACAGGTATTAAGCTCTACGGCTAAGCATTACGTCCTTAGATGCAAATATTTTTTGTTCGCACGGTACGATTAACGTCATTGAACAGTATACAGATATAGAGATATAGATTTCTAGCATAGTCTCTCGTATAAATTTTATTTAAAACAATATCATTACATTCTTTTTTCTAGATATCGAACCTCAATGCTTTCAAAGAAACTTGACTTTCCTTAAACCGTAATTCTACCATTCAACGAATTTCGTCACACACAAGTAAGAAACTAATTTATATCGCCCCCTCGCCCTCTATTTTTCTTATTTCATCCCTCGGAAAAATTGTTCTTACTCACCGAAAAGGTTTTCTTTTCAAAGGAGTTTTCTTTTATCCTCTAATCTAATATTCATGTATAAGTTTATGGAGTTTTTCTTTGACCCTCGATTTTGGGGCGACAACTTTTTATAGACCGTAACCACAAGTGATGGACCACAGCTTAACTTAACCCCCTGGTTAAAAAAGCTTCCAGGGACACTTGATTACTTTTAAAGTGGTTTTCGTATAAAGGAACAGAAATTCGACTATAAAATTGTTATTGTTGGGAGGGGAGAGTGAGGTCGTGCCGAATGCTGATGTACTTTCCTTACATTGTCTGGAAATTTATTTATTGACAAGATGTTTTATCTCTTGGTGTCGTATAAGTGTTCTTATATAACACCAAGTGTGTCTTTGGATAGCAGTTACCTACAGTTTCGATTTTTTAAAAATTAATTGACAAATTAATAAAAGCATAAAACTAAATTTTGTCAAAATGCGCTTATTTCTTTTTCTGTTTTTATTAATTTATAAACTCAACCTTTTTTAATGTAAAGCGGTAGGTAATTAAACTTGCATGTGGAGTTTCACAAGATTCAATATTAGGTTCAGTAATATTCTTAATTTAAACTAACGTTTCTAAATTAAAGTTTATTTATCGGTTTTTGCAGATGATTCAACAATTATTTATTTTGAGGAAAATTTCAAAGAAATTTTGATATTATTAATAATGATGTACAAATAATTATTTTTTGACTTGGACAATCAAATAAACTTACGTTTAAATTTTACAATATCTTCTTTTATGTTTATAATTAAAAATAAAATAAAATCATTCACCCATTAAAAATTAATAAATAATTTAAAAATCATGAGAATATTCAATATTTAAAAACGACAAAATTTTTAGAATTAGTTTTAGACGAAAATTTAAACTGGAAAAGCCATATCTAGTATATAAAATAAACTTGATATCAGCTTTGTACAGAGCTAGATATTACAGTATTTTGAAATACTTAAAAAATATGTTTTCTATTAATATAATCTAAATTACAATATTTAGCTTCTGCATGGGGATCTGCTTGTTTATCAAATTTAAAACCGTTATAAAAAAGTTATTAAATACATACACAAATTACTACATTTAGAACCATGATACAAATTTCTTTGTATCATGATTTAGAACCAACTGTCAATCTACATAGACCGAAGGGGTATTTATACCTTCAAAACATTTATAAATTAAAAATTTGTATTCTAATTCACTCTATTATTTTAAAAGAAAAAAAAACATAACACTTCAGGAGAATAATACATTACATGAACATAACACTAGACATTGTATAAATAATCAACTAATATCAGTAAAAAAAAATTTATAATATAATGGAATAATGATATATTATGTATATAAAAATTTTTCAAAAAATATTTTAAAAATCAAATAAAGAGTGTTTTAGCAGATTAAATGATTTATAAGCATACTTTTATTAAAATCAGCTACATTGGATTAAATACCTTCTTTTAAATGTTAATAAAATGGTTATTATTTTTTATATTATTTTGACTGTTTTCATATAATGAACTGTTGAAGTTAGTTTGGAATAAAGGCATTTTAAAGTAAAAAATATTGATCAAAAAAAGAAATGGTGAATGCGCCACTAGTGTTTACTGTTCATCTATTAATAAACTCGTGTTCAAGTTCAACGTATACGGAGTCCTCTTAAAAATATTGACAGAAAATGCATGTGGCTGACTTTACCCCCCCTGTAAATACTCGGTGGCGTTTAACCCTCACCCCTGTATTTAACACCCCTAGTTGATATCTTGCGCAATCAACAAACTTTCCGGCAACGAATTGCTGAACATGTAAATTATTGGATATGCCAGAGCCGACTTTAAATATATTTTTTTAAATATTTATAATCCAGTATTTCCAGTAGAATTTTGAGAAAGTTAAAGTAATTTTGAATAATATATTCCGTTTTGGCTCGCCACGCACAGTATTTAACTCAATTTTGATATGCGACTATTTTATCTGCATTTTTACAAATTTTATAAAAGAACGTTTTAAGTAAAACCTATTTTTTTCTTAGCAATCCATCGGTATCGACACCCTGGTGTCTTCTATAATAAGCTGATGCTCTACAATTCCCTATAGTCGTAAAAAACACATTCAGAAAGAACCGTGTATATAGCACTCAATAAGAATTCCAAAGTTATGAATTATTAGAAATTACGGAGCTTATTCTTATTACTGTCCTGTACATTGTTCATTTTTCAATACAAGCTTCCATAGAGACAATCAAAATTTAAAGTTTCAATACAGAAAACATTTCCCTAACAATGTACAAGTACAATACATGTGCAATGAAATGACAACATCAAAGAGTTGATGCCGACAGAGAAGATGTTTTGAATAAAGAATTTTCTTTTGTACAATTTTTCGTTGTTAAGGAAATAAGGAACAAAACAAAAAATGTAGGTATATTAATGTAAAATATGAAGGATCTTGAAAATCAAATTAAAATTATTAAAATTAAAATATAGAAAATTGTATTTTTCTTCTTCTATGAGACAGGGTAAAAATCAAAATTAAGTAAAAAAGCCCGTTAATTTATTTATTATTTATTTATTTATTTATTTGCAGTTTTTTTTATAATAATATTAAAAATCAATAACATTGTTTTTTTTTTATAAAAATAAATCCAATGAAAGCATCATTACAAAACCATAGATTAACAAATCTGTCCAATTTTGTAATGAAAAAATATAAGCCCATTTATATTATTAATTTTAATCACATCATAAATATATTTAAAAATATAAGTAAGTAATTCAAAAATATTTAACCAAAGAAGAAAAATTATAAATAAGGGAGAAATTATAATAGAAAAATTGTAATATTTAGTATTATTATTACCTATATATAATCCATGATTTTAATTTTCTTTTAAATGCTAATAGTTTTAAAATTAGTAGGTAATATATTAAAAATTTTGATGCCAACAAATAATAAAGCATTATTTTTTAGTGTTAAGTGTTAAATTAAAATTATCATAACATAAACATACATTTGTTTTTATCTTGTTTAGTATATATGAGTAATGTTATGTAGTAAATTTTTATTTTTAATATATGTCGTAGGCTGATAGTGAAATCCGTCATTTCATAAAAAGTCTAGTCATATCATACTGTACGCTAAAAGGTATATTGGCAACTGGTTTGTTCGTTGTTCCCCAGAGCATTTTTTTTTAATTTAATTTAAATTTTATTTTTATAAAATAATATTAGTTGAAAAAATTTTAAAAAATGCTCTGGGAAACAACGAACAAACCAGTTGCAATATACCTTTTAGCCACGCTTCATGATATGACTAGGCATTTCATGAAATGACGGATTTCACTATCAGCCTACGACATATATAAAAATGGAAGTTTTGTAATAAAGTTGTTTTAAATTCGGAATATTATTATCAACAAATAGTATTTTTGAAGGAAAGAAAATATGTTTATTAAATATTATTTTTAGAACATATTTTTGTATTGTTATAAGCGGTTTCAAATTCGAGTCGTATGCACTTCCCCAACCAATTATACCATAGGAAAGAATTGATTGAAAAAGTGCATAATAAGACATTAAACAAAGTTTTTAATTCACAATATTTTTTACAAGTCTAAATTTACATAAAGTGTTTCTTAATTTTTTTGTAAGAGTGTTAATTTGATGATCCCATTTTAAATTTTGGTCAATCAATATTCCTAAATATTGTTAAGGATGAAACCTATTTTGATTTTTAAAATTTTCGTTCAAAAATACATCATTTTAATGCGTCTTTCTCGATACCAAACAAAGCAAAAAAAAAAAGGATGAAAATTTTGTTTTATTTGTTGTTGCTGATAAAGGTCAGCCCGACTAATGAATGCTAACGAACTGCATATGGTCCGGAATAAGTGAATTAAGGCTTTGGAGATTTAACACAGGGGAGGAAAATCAAATAAGGTAAATAAGGCGACAATCAAGGGGTGTCACTATGGCCAAATGGGACATTTCGCAGACCACACAGACATGTGTTTTATTTATTGGCAGAGTCGCCGAAAGTAGCATTGGCGTAACATAAACTGAGTGCGCTCCACCCCCCCCCCCCTCCCGCGAACGTTTTCAGGGGCCTCCTCTCTATAACGAATGGAAAATGGCAATTCTTATTTTTATTAATACACTGCGCGACATATTTAACGCATAACGAAAAAATTGCCTCAATTTTGATGTTATATATTTTCCAAATTTGTGGTTCGTTTTTAATGATTTTTTTTTCTAATTGTAGGTTTTTCCTTAAGCATATCACTGCCTTTGTTGTTTTGCTTGAAAAAGTAACTTTGGTATTATACCGGGTGTTATAAAACTGTTATGTTTTTTTTACGGAAATTCAAAACACCCTATGGGATTTACTAGCCATTGCAAGTTATCGCAATTCCAGCCAAATTAAAGTCCCATGTTTCCTTTACATTTTATTTTTTGATTCATTGGTTTATCTCTGTTTTTTCATGAAATATTTAATTTTTAGTTCAACGTGATTTTCATAAAAAAATGTTTAGTTAAAAAATACAAAATAAACGAAATGCTGTGATTAATGCAACAGCAAGAAAAAACAAATTATAAAGTAAATAAAGAATCAATATCTGGTATTAATTTACTGAATCCACAAAACAGGGCAAAAAAATACAGGAAAGAAAATTGCAATTTCTAAAGGTATTCAAAAAAATTAAATATGAATCATTAGTAGCGAGTATTGCCGACGAATCTTAGAGCCTTGCTTCCTCCTCCTAGAAACTTAAATGATCTGTCATTGAGGCTTATGGAAATATGGAATCAGATTAATCAAGATGAAATCAGAAATCTGATTTTTTTTCCCTGTATGTTTTTAAGTAAATTTTAAGAATTGTATACAGAATTGGAAATATATCAATAAGGTTTTTTTTCAAAAATTAGTGTTAACACTTCGGAAGCCGTAATACACTCATTTTGTTTAAACCATACCATGTGTAAATAATGTTGGAACTGACTGCATTCACTTAATAGTTCTTTCCCGATATCAGTTTTATATACTTATTGATATTATGGACTCCATTGATTTAGTTCAATAATCGATTTTTTTTTGCCCAAGTTTATTAAAAAATTTAATTTGTCTGCAAGTTCTTTGTATACACTATTTCTTTTTTCAAGTTCTTTCTACCCCCAATTTATCTAAAAGAACATTGAATACCTCTATTCGAAGTTTTTCCTTTCCGGTAAGAATATTATCTTTTTTTTTTTTCTACATTTGGAAATATTTTTGTTCTTACTCTTTTATATGCATTACTAAAATGTTCTTTAACTTCTGTACTTACAACCTATAACTTACGCTCAAAAATAAGATTGGTGACGCGGCTTGAGTGCAGCATAGTGCGTGGCCTAAGTAGTTAATAAATGATTTTATTTTAGAAAAGTATAGTTTTTTTATAATTTGATTTTTATTAATGATTTTTTTATTATTTATTTTTAATAATATTATTTTTAAGCACATAATGCAAGCGGTCATGAGATCGGTATTTGGTACCGTTTTTCATTGAGGCCCCTGCGGGGCCCCTTTTTGCCGGGAGCCCTAGGCTTCAGCCTACCCAGCCTAATGGGAGATCCGCTACTGGCTTTTCATTATTTTTAAATTGAAGTAAATCGTATGTGCGGTTTCTGAGAAACTCTGTGACAGCGGAGGGCAAAAATTGGGTTTACTTTATATGCGGTATTTAAGGATAACTTATTGCAAATTTAGTTTAACGTTCCTTACGAGATGTATATGTCTAAATTAATTTTTTTAACCTACGTCACTGCTTTTAATTCCAACACAAGTGGTCATTCTAATCAAATAGTCCTACACTCAAACTGCAGGATATGCATAAAATTGATTAAGACTGCCGATTACTTTGGTGCAGTCCAATTTTTTGGGGGGAAAATAGGCATATTTTGAAACTTTAATCATTGTATTGGTTTATGTACAGGGTACAGCATGCTCGCTATTGAGACAACTAGAGATCGTAAACATCGTACATGATTTTTGTGTTCGATAATTTAACGAAAATATATTTTTTTAAAGTTTAATAAAGGTTCCTAAAAAGGCATTAACCCATTTGAAAGACCGGAGGTAGGTACCTACCGGTTTCCTTACAAGTAAAATTTTCCGGAAGTTCTAGCAACACGTTTCTTTATATTTATATCCACAATTAAGTAATAAATTTAAGTAAGTTATCGCCTGCCTATTATAGTCTTTTGTCGGCGCCACCTGTGGCGAATGGACTCACTTTTATTCAACACATGTATTGATATTGTTATTGAATTATTATTTTGTACAACCAAATTTGATTGTTTAACTTTAAAAAATAATGAGTGGCGCCTCGCCCTCGCATAGATGTCTAGAAAACAGTAAACTGAAGTAAAATGGTTCTGATTGGCTAATTGCTCATATAGTATTTTTAACGTGGACATCGGAACAAGCGCCATTACGAGAGAACAACTTCAAGGTAGCTAGCATATTCGAAATCATCGTTAGAAAATATATCAAAGGATTTCAATATTTTAGTCACTGAATAATTGAACAATTTTATATAATTTTTTTTAAGCGACTTAAGAAAAGTCATTATGGAAAACGTTTTTTTGCTGACCATACTGTACCGAGGTCAATTTTTCTTCTATATACTTTACTTATCATCACTATTTTTTTTTTAATTTTATGATATTTATATGTATATCTTAACAAAATAACGAATCTATTAAGATTCATTCAACGGTTGAAAGAAATATCCTGTGCAGCAATTTTCTCGTATATAATATCATAAGAGAGAAAATGTTGCCGGTAAAATTTTCGACTGGTATGAAAGTTTGTTGCTTGGCAATTTTGCGAATAAAATATTTGTCAAAAATTTCATGAGCGAAATTACCAAAAAGAAACAAAATTGAATAAAACCAAGAGAAAATTTTGCCGATGTCAAATTTTCTCTCAAATGATATTCGACAAGACCAAGGGCGGATCCAGAAATTAATTCTGGGGGGGGGGGGGTCAAACAGCGCCGCAGACGAAAAATTTTTGGGTGCCACGCCCTTTTTTGAATCATGGTGCTTGGTTTTCAAGTGGGAAAAATAAAAAATACAAAACAAAATTACAAAAACAACCCGGTGCATTTAGGAGGGGGTTAATTTTTGTGATTTTACCTTCCAGAGAATTCGTTCTAAGTAAAAATTTCATAAAATTTTAATTTGTTGTCCAAAAAAAATATGAAATACATTGACCAAATTTGTTAAAATTTGGACGTATAGTTAAAAAAAATGTTCGGGCTTTTCGCCTACCCACACTGACAAGGGTGCCCCGAAAATTTTTTGCTTGCTCAGGGGGGGCAATTGCCCCCCCCCCCTGTATCCGCGCCTGGCTCCAATCCAAACGATAACGGCAACAGCGAGCAGTTCCAAGACGAACAGGTGAATATTACTAATTTGATTGGTTAACACTTCGCGCGCTCCACAATAGTTTTTACGTACCTATGTTGAAATGTAAACCGCCCAGGGGGGGGTCATGACCCCCATGACCCCCCCCCCCTGGATCCGCCCTTGGACAAGACTATTTCACGAGAAAACAATAAAAACACGCTGTTTATTTAGCAAACTAGAAACTTTATTCATTTTTTTTTTATTGACACCCTATTTTGCTTATTTAAAGTACGCCTCAGCGTTTTTAAATCCCACTTTCAAAAACGCGCGTGTTTTAAAGTTACCATGGAAACATCAACAACCCGTGAAACGTGAAGTCTAAATATGTCAACTTTTTAATTATTGATTTGACAGAATTACCTTTTAACGTCAAATAAAATATTTCTTTAAGGTGGGAGTATCAACATGCTTGCCAACCTATAACCTATTTCGCGTAGATTTATTTATGTTTTCTAGCTTTTATACAAAATTTAAAGAAAATCAGTATCGACTTGATATTCTATAGGTAATAATTGACATATTTAAGAAATATCAAGGAATTTCATAACTTATTTTAGGAGAATTGTATAGCGAAAAATATCGGGTAAGATTTTTTTTAACATTATTATGTCATTGTCACTCATTGTTCTTTCATTATACAATTCTCCCAAAATTAGCAATGAAATAAATTGATATTTTTGTAATATATCAGATACTACCTAAATAATGTACCGACGATATTGATTTTCTTTAAATGTGAGTTATTAAAATAATAAACTCAAAAAATCAACGCGAAATAGGTTATAGGTTGGCAATAGATTGAATGACGTTGAGAATTCAACCTTAAGCAATACACAACCAATGTCAACGGTGACAACAATGAATCTTATGTGACAGATTGAAAGTTATTTTTTGTTCTCCTCATTTTCATGACAACGACAGGTGTATCACATCACGAATTCGACCATTTCACTTACTTACTAAGTTATTATTTCCATTTTTTGTAATATAAATACCAATAAGTGTATCAATAAAAAAAAATAATGTAAAGTATTCGTGGATAACTGGTCTTTGAAACACTTGCTCTATTTCAAGCACTCCGGCTGCGCCGTCGTGCTTGCAAAATCGCGCGTGTTTTAAAGACCTTAATATCCACTTATACTTTAATATACTATATTAGTATTACTAATATTAAACGTACAGTTGTTATAAGTAATAGTTTATCCATTCTTTTCTATCAAAGCATGGTTTCGGGTATGATTGACTTGCATTTGAGAAGTCGAAGGTTCACATGCTTGATTTGTTGTTCTGAGATTTTCGATGAGCTTCAGATGATGACGAGGATCTAGCTGCAGATATGGTTTCAGGGAATTTGCGTTTGAGTGGCCTGTTAACTTCAAATCTTGTTCCCCAACACCTTGTATTAATAGGGCAGACACAGCGGAAGATCGATGGGAATGATTTGTTATTTTATACTTCTTCGTATCTATTCCAATTCTTTCCGCTGAAGTTTTGGTCCACTTAGTACTGTATTTATTCCTAGTGGAGTCTTTTTGAACCAACATCCCTTCTGCTAGTTTGGATGAACGGAGAGAAATAGTCTGTCTGTGAAAATGTTTGGTTCTCTTTTTTCCAATAATTTTAAAAATAATCTTACAGGGCATAAGTCTTTGTTTGATGAATTTCTTACCAACCATTTGCTGTTTGCCAATCCTTTTGACCCACCTTGAGCTGTCTTGATAAATATGCTGCTATATTGAATTGGTCCGGTAAATTATCCCATCGTATCAAACTCCTTTTGAAAATATTGAATTCTGCAATTTACGGCCTCATTGCCTCTCCAAGCTAGTTCAAATGAGCAGAGATGGAAACACTTTTTTGTGCTTCATCGGAGTTTTCTTCATTGTAGCTTTGCATTATTGTTAGTAAATCTTTGGTAGCTAATGCTTTTGACCTTACTTTCCTCTTTTCCTGACAACTTTGGAGCTGCTTTCTCTTTGTATCTCTTGCCATTCGCGTATTTTTAAACTATAAAAATAAGGGTCAATCTTTATTTCGTTTTCTGTAAAATAAATTTCTTGAATCATTTTTGCTGTAGTGTTCCATATAGCCTTTACAGAAGATTCTTTACCGTCTTCGACATTACCCATCTGCATATTAAAGGCGTAATCTTCGAGGATTTTTGCCAGTTCCATCACAGTAGTACATTTTTCCAGTTTATAACTTCTTACCATTAGAAACTGAGAACTGTGCCCAAATTGAGTTCTTGGATTTCTATGTGTTAAGTGGAATATTTTCAGCTATGGATTTTTTTATTTCTTGGATAGATTGGCACCCAAATCTTGCATTTTCGTTTAAATTGCTCATCTTGTCTTTTTCAAACTAGGATGCCAATTTGTCAGACTAACAATAGTTTTACCTGACGTCTATCAAAATTATGTCGCTGAAAAACCATCTTGTTGATTTTGCCCAGGTGTATATAATAATAGCTATTAATATAACGAGATTATTATACGATTTATAATAGTCGAGGACATTGCTAGGTGACGAGGCGACAGCCGAGTCACCCGCAATGTCCGAGACGGTGTTAAATCGCTAATAATCGAGTTATATTCAAAGCTTTATCGTATCATTGACAACGGCGATGCAAAAATAAAAACAATGTTTTTGACATTTCATTTTGGCATTTCAAAAAGTCATCATTAAAATCATGCAAGATTTTGATATTCCTGACGATATATTAGCTGCAGCCAACATTATAAGGTTGAACTTGCTTCCGGACAAATCTAAAATCCATTATGAAAAAGAATATCGGCAGTTTTGTGAGTGGCGAAACAAAGTATATGTTCAAGGTGCAGAAGAAACGGTATTGCTGGCGTATTTCTCAAAACTCTCTGAGGAATACTCTGCTTCGTCCTTATGGCCGAAATATTCCATGTTACGAGCGACTTTAGAACTGAAGGAAAGAGTGAAAATCGACAAATACGGCGCCTTAATACGTTTCATCAAGAAGAAAAATGTTGAATATAGAGCAAAAAAATCGAAAGTATTTACAAGAGAACAAGTCAACGAATTTGTGTGTTCTGCCTCAGACGAGAAGTTTTTAATGATGAAAGTGGCTTTTTTAATTGGAATTGGAGGAGCCTGTCGAACTAATGAATTAGCGAAGATGACCACGGAAGATGTTGACGTTTTAGAGGACAAGCTGATTGTATCATATAGAAAAGGGAAATGTACGGTACAGCCCTGCGGCATTCATTTATTCTCTAAAATACCTCATAAAATAGCTGAGTATCTCTCACTTGAAAATCCTAATTTGTATACTGGTCACTGCGTTAGAAGATCTTCGGCAAATTTTCTTGTTAATGCTGGAGAAGATATATTAGAACTACAAAAACCTGGTGGATGGGAATCGTCGAAGGTTGCTAGAGGGTATTTAGAAGAAAGTGTGACCAAGAAAGTTTCCATTGCTCGCAAAATTCAAATCGGCGATGTTTCCGGCAGTGGATTAGGTACTGGGGAACCGCACGAAATCGAAAGGAGTGCTTTCTCGGTCATTAATCAGTCTTCAGAGGGCATACCTAAGATCGTGGACGTTAAAGACAAAGGTGTATCCATCAAATTTGAAAACTGTCAAAATATTGTTTTAAATGTTCATGAAAAATAGTTCTAATATTATTTGGTATCTAAGGTATTATGCTTTCGTAACTAACATATTAAATTATGGTAACTAATGTATTGTGAGTAACTAAGGTTTTATGTAGGTTTTAGTATGTTTATGATGTTAATAATTATTGATAAAGATATCATATAAAAATGACTTAATCTTCAATGATACGATTTTTTCCACTAGAAAACAGGCCGTTGCTATGATATTTTGCCACTCTAGTAACTATAACATAATTATGCACTGAACACAGTGGCATTGTTAATACCATTTATTTTGAAACTTTATATTTCACGAAAATAACAGCAAATTGTTCAAGAAAATGAATAAACCATAATAAACACGCGAGCAGCAAGTTAATAACAATAGGCTTGATTGGATGATTGGTTCAAAAGCAGAAGTAGCAGGATATTTTTTTTCCTTCGCCATCATTAAGCACCACGAAGCCTGCACTAAGAACAAATTACTTCTTAGAACATTAAAGTCATTACAGCATTAATTTCGCTTCATAAGGGGAAAGATTAATTTTATTCCTGATGAAGAAATAAATCATCACCTTTATGTCTCGACATTCCGAGACGCGAAAACTTTGAAAATTAAAACGGGGTGGTGACTTTATTCACTTTCAAAGAACGTGTGTTGCATTTTTAATGGTTTTATGCGCATTCTTTTGATATTATGCGGTTATTTTAATAGTTAAAACTTTTAATTTGTTCCTAATAAAATATGTACCGACATCAGGGGGTTTAATCGCATGTTTTATAAAATTAAACTGTCCATTGCAGCTGCAAAATAAACAACAATAATACAAACCCTTTATAGACCAGGGTCGATAATTTTTGAAACCAAGAAAAATAATAGTAGGATGAAACCCATTGGAAAAGGAAGAGAATATAACAAAAATTAAAGGAAAAATAATTTACGGGCGATCCGAGGTCGGGAAGTGGAAAGGGGTGGGTTTTTAAGGGTAGAAAACGACTTATCTCGATTTTCGGCAAAACTACAAGTCCTATGGAAAACGTTAAATGGCAATGTTGTAGGTAATAAAAAGAGTTACAACTTTTGTATTTGCACTTTTTTCACATAACCTCAAAATTTATGTGAAAAATTCAAATAACCAAGTTTTTGGTTTTTTATTTTTGTCTTTTACAAAAAAATTTTTTTATACACGAAATTTGTTAAAAACTTTCCTTTTTATGTCCCAAACACACTGTAATTTTTTTGATCTAAAATATTTATTTTTTAACCTTATTTTGACTCAATTTTCAATCGAAAATTCTCACGTCAAAATATCTGCTTTTTTAAAAAAGTCGGTGGGCTTCTTGTTCGTTGAAATCTCTACTTTCAGATGGTGTAAAAAAATATACATTACTATGGTAAATGTTCTTAAAAAATGCAAAAAACTGGAATCCGAATTTTTTTTTTTAATCATTATGTACAATTTTGAGCTAGTTATTAAAATGTATACTTTAATTACTCGAAAAACGTAAGATTTCATGTTACATTAGTAAGCAAAAAATTACAAATCCATAAAACATAAAGATCGCAAAAAACATGGGTAAATAGTTGATCTAAATATAATTAAAGGTAGGATTTAAAGTGGAATTGAATTGAATTGAGAACATTTACCATAGTAATATATATATTTTTTTACACCATCAGAAAGTAGAGATTTCAAAGAACAAAAAGCCCACCGACTTTTTTAAAAAAGCAGATATTTTGACGTGACAATTTTCGATTGAAAATTAGGTTGCTTTTTCGATATTAAGTCAAAATAAGATTAAAAAATAAATATTTTAAATCAAAAAAATTACAGTGTGTTTGGGACATAAAAAGGAAAGTTTTCACCAAATTTCGGGTATAAAAAAAATTTTTTGTAAAAGATAAAAATAAAAAACCAAAAACTTAGTTATTTGAATTATTCACATAAATTTTGAGGTTATGTGAAAAAGTGCAAATACAAAAGTTGTAAATCTTTTTATTACCTACAACTTTGCCATTTAACGTTTTTCCGTAGGACTTGTAGTTTTGCCGAAAATCGAGATAAATCGTTTTCTACCCTTAAAAACTCCCCCCCCCCCCCCCCTTCCTTCCCGACCTCGGATCGCCCGTAATTTATTTTTCCTTTCATTTTTGTTATATTCTCTTCCTTTTCCAATGGGTTTCATCCTACTATTTTTTTTTTTTTCACTTTTTACCATTTTCAAAGGCTTCAGCCCTGGTCTATTATACCTACCATTGGCTGTATTTATTATTTAATTTAATTAAATTCTTATCCCGCATAGTACATAATTTGTCCTTTCTACACAAGAAATTCAATTCAATTATGATAAGTATGCGTTTATGTGTCCTTTCTTTAAGAAAATTGCCATGTCATTTTAGAGCCAGACGATGTGCCTAAGACATGCAATTTTAAGAAGCCATTTTTAAAGCAATTTTCTTTTAGTGACTGGACGGGGTAAATAAAAGTTAAAAGTACGGAATTTTCAGTCAATGAGATCCTTTTAAACTCGGTTTAGTGCACAAATGGTCGGTCGAAGTTTTTGCCGGTTTTAATTGCTTTTGCCGGCAATATAACTTTTAGAAAGTTACTATGTCTATGCAGAAAAACATTAATTCGCTGTATAAATTATAAAAGACAATTCAAGACCGACACTTTTGAGGTAAAGACTCTGAATTCCATTACAGAACATTCTTTATAGTCTTCGCCATTACCCTTCTTAATATTAAAGGCGTAATCTACGAGGATTTTTGCCAGTTCCATCACAGTAGTACATTTTTCCAGTTTATAATTTCTTACCATTAGAAACTCTGAGAACTGTGCCCAATTCAAGACCGACACTTTTGAGGTAAAGAAACCCTACACCACTGGTGTGTTCCACAGTTACACTTACCAAGATCATCCCCCTCAGGGCAAACTTTCCCCATAATTCTCATAAACCACCCCTTAAATATTATTTTCATTCCGAAACATCAATTCCTTGGCACGATGAGAGGCGAAAATATGATTTTAGGTACACCGCGTCCCCCCTGTCTAAAAAGGATTACGATTCTTTTTGACTTTAGACACTAACTTGAAGATTTTCTTTATTTTATGGGATTTCAGGGGGGTAAAAGATGAAATATTACCCAGGAATGATAAAGAAGTCTTAAGTGTGGGTTATATATTATTCAGGAAAACGTTTCGAAAGGATTTGAATGATTTCATCGGTTTGGTTCTGAGAACTGCGATAATACGGTTATGCGAAATAAAACATTCTGAAAATTTTTTCGCTACTTAGGTGTAGGGTGTAGGTGCATATAAAGTGCCTTTTATGAATTTTGATTGTATAAAGAAATGGTAACGATGGCTAAAATGACAAATAACGTTGAAAAGTTTACGTAATTCTAATTCATATTACATCACAGCTTCAAAAAAAAGACTTATCTACAACCTTTGCGCCGTTCCACAGCATTTTTTAAGAAGGAACATTTGCAGCAAATCGTTTGCCTATTTAAAAAAATGTGTAACGCCTATGACTTAAATGAAACTTGCCAAATGACATCGAAATCCCTATCGAACTATTTCGTATTAAGGAAAAATGACATCCAAAATGAAAATAGGTTTTATATAAGATATCACTGGTGTGGATCTTTATAAAAGATACGTGCTAACACTAAGACAGTCACGTAGAAAACTCAGTGTTTTTGAGGGGAATATATATTAGAAATAATATACAACAATGATCGGTATAGACTTGGTTTAATACGTGATAAAATTTAATAAATTTTTGCAGATAATTTTGTCATCAAAATTTGTTCAATTTGTTTTTCTCGTTAGCTACCAGACCATCCTTGAAAAATCTTATGGACACGCGATTGCTTGATTCAAGCCACTCAGGCAACCGGTCTACCAGATTGTGAGTTCCACAATAAAACTACGGGACAATATACCACCAATTTTCACTCTAAAATACCCTTTGTGTTTTATTTGAACTTAAATAACTATTGAGAATTTACCAGCGCTATAGCAATGCATAATGCCGGTTTCAAAAAAGCTGCTGGCCGCAGCTAATCAAAAACTTTACTGTACAGTCAGAACAGTAAGTGCCTGGGTATATTATTCGAAATATTCCACATATGCAATGGTGTCCGAGGACGTCCTCCGTCGCCGTCGCCGTCGGCGTCGTCAAAATGATGCCCGATTACTATATAAATACCGTGCACGTGCAAATAATAAACGGTATACAAATACGTAGTTAATTTCTAGTATTTGTCTTGCACAGCATAACAAAGACCTCTTCTTCTTCGAAAAAAATGTTTATTTAATATAACAGGCGTATTGGCATCCATTAAGTCATCATCAGGGTATACGTGAAACAGTTGTTTAAACTGACTTTACATAATTTGTAAAATATGTTCGTACGGTTCGCGGAAAGATTATCATATTTTAAAAGTAAGTAATGGACCAAAAAAACAATTACACAGGGAAAAAATTAATGTCTAGATATTTAGATAAACTTGTATACTTATTTATCTTATTTGTAGTGTATAAATAAAAACGGTGCATATATGCATTTTGCATATATATGCATTTTTTGAATACTTAGTCAATTTCATAATAAAATGCATATTTTTCATAAATTATTGTTTTAAGAGCATATTTTCATGTTTTTGGCTTCATCAAAAAATTTAAAACATTAAAGGTTTAATGTCCAGTTCTGGTACTTATTTCAGGGATTTTCCAATCTGAAGATTATAATAATTTTATTTACATTATGGTTATATACAAGGTATTTATTGGGGGTTTCCAGGGTTTGCAGGTACTATATTGTTAGGCGTTGTTTATTGTCACTTTTATTACCATCTTAACAAACTGTATTTATATTGATTCGAAATTTAAGTTTAGGAGATTCAATTAGTATTGTTGAAACTTTTTCCGCTAAATGTAATAACATTTTTGGTAAAGTAGGAGGTCAAGTAAGAAACAAATTTGATGTAACTGTAAAAAAGAATGAAGGATTATACTTAACTGCAGTAAAAAGCATTTATGAGGGTAAAACCTTTAACGAAGTTGTGTCTTAGCCTTATATTTTGCTATCAGTAGATGTTGAAAGAAGCTTTGTAGGTATACACATATTTTTACTAATAACAAACAAAAAAATTACACAATAAAAATTTTGAAAATTATTTAGTAATAAATGCCTTTTATTCAATTTTAGGTTAAAAAATTGGTTACTGTTATTTTTCTTTGTTTTTTTTTGTGTTTTTTTAAAATAAACATATTTTTTAGAGCCCAATGTGTTTTATTATATAATTTTACTATAATAAATTAGGAAATGTTGCATACCAGTATGCATATTTGGTAAAAAAATGCAAACAAGGCACATATATGCGCATATTTTGGCTGAATTTAAGTGCATATAATCCGCTCTTTAGTAACAAAATTATATTACAATACAGTACCAGAGGTCGACAGGACAAGTTAAGTAGGTATTCCTATTTCTACCAAAATCATTGCATTGCTTATTAACACAAATAAGTATAATGACAATATCTGCAGATAAGCACCTACTTAGTTTCCCGATATAACCGATGTCTCCTTATTATTCTTCCCATGTCCCCTAGAAAGAACTTGATTTATGAACCGAAAATAGAAAATTGCTATGCACCCCCTGTAAAAAGAAACTTTTATTTCTGATAGCAATCATCATAAAAATTGCGGCAGTGTAACAGGCGTCATTAGGTGACCACTGGGGTCCTGCAATTCGAAATATTCCTGCTATAGCAACCACTGTTGATATATTTCCATTTGCCTGCTTTCCGCCACTAAGTGCCTAATGGGGCATTTCTTTCGCTTCGGTGAAAGTCTTATAAATCAGGAGCTCTTAGTGTTTTAAGCTCTTTTTCTGTTATTGCGTTTTTATATTTTTCCTGCGACAATAGTGGATTATTTTTGGGCCATTGAGCATTACAGGAAATGTATAGAAAATGTTTTTTTCGTTAGTCTTATCAAAACTGTGTAACTGGCTTCCAGTATCCCTGATGATTATGATATTTTATAAAGCGATATCAAACGCCCACTCAACTAATCTAATCTGTAAAACATTGGCTTTATATTATACCGGGTGTTCATTTGAAAACTTCTCACCTCGATTTTCCTGCTTTAAAATTAAAATGTGGAAAATCGCTCGGACCCGTCGATTTTTATTTCGAGGGGGACATCTTTTGCCTATGCAATATTGTTACTTCAAGCCCCTAGGAGGGAGGGGGGGTAAGATCTAAATCTTTAATGGATACCCCTATTTTATATAATTTTTTTGGATTCTGCATAAAATTCTTAACATTTTTTAATAAAAGCATTATTAGTCTATACTTAACAGTTTTCGAGATATTTACTCTTGAAAAATGACATTTTTGAACTTTGACAGCGTCTAGCTTTCTAACTGTACGTCTTAGAGCAAAACGGCTTACATGTCCATGTAAGAAATATAGTACTTCCGGTTTAACCGGAAGTTGACACTATTGGAAAGATAATAAAAATCGAAGATAGGGACATGTAAGCCATTTTGCTCTAAGACGTACATTTAGAAAGCTAGACAGACAAAGTTCAAAAATGTCATTTTTCAAGAGTCAATATCTCGGAAACTGTTAAGTATAGACTAATAATGCTTTTATTAAAAAATGTTCAGAATTTTATGCAGAATCCAAAAAAATTATACAATATGGTTATCCATTTAAGATTTAGATCTTACCCCTCCTCCCTCCTAGGGGCTTGAAGTAACAAGATTGACAATATACGGAAAAGGTGTCCCCCTCGAAAAAAAAATCGACGGGTCCGAGCGATTTTCCACATTTTCATTATAAAGCAGGAAAATCGAGGTGGGAAGTTTTCAAATGAACATTCTGTATACCTAATCCCCCTCTAGATTTTTTTTTATTTACATTTGATAACATCCCATACAAAATGAGAAACTCAGCAGAGAATCCAGAGTTTCGTTATCCGAATTCAAAATCCCAATTAATTACCTTTGATATTAATCTCGGATTGATCCAGGCGGTTTTGACGTCATTATCCAACAGTCGAAATGGGGTCTTTGAGATAAGCCGTTGGGTGTCCTGGCCAGATGGCATTGGGTTTTTGCCAGGATCGTCGTCCTTAGAGGTTGATCTACAAATAAAAGATAATGCTGCTTAGAAAACTGGAAAAAAAGTCGAGGGCTTTTAGTATTTTTGTAATTTATTTTACACCAACATTGTTTTAAGAATATGCGAGAGCAGGTTTTGTGAATCGTCACTGACCAAGAAGGTTTAGGATTGACAAAATACTGATCGGTTATGATTTATCTTTATAATTTATCTATGTGCTGTAATATTTTTGACACGCAAAAAAATCATCGTATAAATAAGCACGCAGTCACAATCATTTTTCTTATCAGCAACTGAAATTATAGAGGCAATTTGTCAAGATGTCCGTCAAAGTTAAATTCATCTTGTAAGGACTGAAAATACAATACTGTACAGCAGGGGTCCAGAGAAATATACCAGGGTGATTAAAAGAATATTTGCAGGCATGTCACGTACACATTACGTTTTTTTATAACGTATTTACCAAGTAAAATATTATCTTGACTACTTCCTTCTGCTTTAAAAATAAACTAGTAATAAATTTTATTTTATTTTGTTATTAATAAATTCCAAAAACCCATTAGAGCATACTGAATTATGGCAGTGGTGCTATTCAAAATAAAGGATTGTTTCCTCTTTTCTTGTGATTGTGTGAAACAAAAATACGGAGCAGACATCATCATATCAAAAAAATTACCTTGTCGGACTTCCATTGTCTTTATTTTGTTACTTAACATAACGTTTTGGTTAGTTAGTATCTCTAACCGTTTTCAAGTGTAAACTAAATTATAATTCTAAGGCTACTGTCTTAAATAATATCCGTGTGCAATGAAGCTTGATGACTCCGCCTACGTGCTTATTGGCGTGTGAAGTTTGAGCTGTTGGTTGGTTTTCAGAACTGAAAGAGAAGGATAACCAAAAACTATAATATCAAAACAGCTTTTAAATCCGGAAATACGCTTAGAAGCTTTCTTACAAAAGTAAAACCCCTCCGTAATGAACACAAAAAATTGTATCTATCAAATCCTTTGCTAGTGTGGCGAATCGTACATTGGGGAAACAAAAATACCTCACCCCGTACGAGTTACACACATATACTGAAAGAGGTGAAACTTCGAGATCAGGTATAGCGGAATATGTATGGACCAAACAACATAATATACCACAGTGGTCAGAAGCCAAGGTTTTAAACACGGAACAGCACCGGAGAAAACGAAAATTCAAAGAAGCAGCTTTCATGAATCAAAATACCCATATATTTAGTAAACCAAGTATAGATATTCCGAATATCTGGAAGCCTCTTCTTGTCCAAAATCAACAGCTCAAACTTCACCCTCCATTAAGCACGAAGGCGGAGTCATCAAGCTTCATTGCACATGGATAGTATTTAAGACAGTAGCCTTTAGAATTATAATTTAGTTTACTCTTGAAAACGGTTAGAGATACTAACTAACCGAAATGTTGTGTTAAGTAACAAAATAAAGACAATGGAACTCCGACAAGGTAATTTTTTTGATATTGCTTTATTGTCTACCACCTTCAAACAAACACAGATATCATGATAGTTTTATAACTATTTCTTATTGAAGATCTTATTTTTTCTTATTATATCGATCGGCATAAACTGTTTGTTTTAACTATGATTTTTACAGTTATTTTACCATTTTATAGAAAATTCCATAAGGAATGGGCTGTATCATTTTTGGCCCGGGAGTTTATATTTTACTAATTATTTTGCAATAAATCCAGGCCAAAAAAAAAAGAAAATAACCATGCCTATGAGGAAATAATCGTAATAAAAATCGTTGTACTTTCAAAACGACCCTGTATACACCAGCAAAAATATTCCAGAGCCATATGCAAGTCGTACAACAGCCTCCATTAATCAAATGGAAATATTTCGGATCAAATTACGACCGAGCAGGAAAATAACGAAAAAAACAATAAAACAATTTAAAATTTAAGTCACGTAAGAATACGTTTCTTGCTATAAATCATCTAGCGATCTTTAACATCCCTTGCATCCCTTCGTATGAGTTCGGTTTTGAGCGAAAGTATATTTCTCCCCTTATTGTAAAATTAACGATTGATCCGCCCTAAAAGCTCGTAGTATAGCTTAAGAAACGACCCAATGTGCCTCTTTTTTAAAGTTTGGTATGACAGAGCAAGATAGACATCTCATCCTCTTTAACATAACAAGCCGATAGGACGTCAAATGCACAGGACCAATTTTACTCTAGAATAATACGCCAAAAAATCCAATGAATTTTTCGGTTTTATTTTAGCTGTCAAAATAACTAATAATATAATAAATGAAATCACAGTAGTTATAGCTGGATAAAAGGAGACCCTCACAGAGCATTTTACGAAATTTAAATCTTAGAACATGACGGTTGTTGTATAGTTAGTACTCTTAAAGACATATTATATGAATTTTGAATTAGCATGACATTCTCTCTAAACCTTAGTTCAGTATCCAGGATTATACACAGATTTTTAGCTGTTTTAACTACGGGGAGCCTACCACCATCAATAACTATATTGATATTATCATTCAAAAAGCCAATTTTGTTCTTATTCCCAAAAAGCATCAAGGATGACTTTAATGGATTCAACCTTAGATTATGATCCAGAGAACGTTGATTTAGCATGGTTAAATCTTCGTTTCGATTCGATGCGTTTATAGGTATTGTCTTGGCCTCAGACCAAGCACCAAAGTCTGAGGTCTTGGCAATCGAAATTAAGGTAAATTTGTGCATCATCTGCATAGGCCTAAACCTTACAGTGCTTTAAAAGTTTTTAAAATATCTGAGGTATAGATAATAAATAGACGAGGTCCTAGGATAGATCCTTGCGGTACACCAGACAAAATTTGAATTTGTTCTGAATAATTGTTTTTATTGAAAATTCTTTGGCACCTGTTATTGAAGTATGATCTAATAAGATTTAAGGATGATTCTACAAAGCAACAATATTTTAATTTTGCGCGCATAAGTGAATGATTAAGGGTATCAAATAAGGCTTTTGAAAAATCTAGAAGAACTAACGCGCTATTTAATTTTTTTATCAATTGCTGCCATTATATCATCTGTAATCTTAACACGTGCGACAGCCGTATTAAAGTCCATTCTAAAGCCACATTGACTATCCGGAATTATTTTGTTAATGACACAGTATTGAAATAATTGACCATACAAGACTTTTTCAAACATTTTGGAAAGTAGCCGCAATATAGTGCCGGCATTTTCATTTTACCACCAAGTGTTCATAGATATGTCGTATGATAGAAGGTTCTCTATAAACAGTAAGGTCTGCGCAAAAGTACCTACGTTTACAAATGAGATGTGTGGTATATCATTGCCTAATCATTGTCAATCGTATCCTTAAGAATAATGTCTGCTATTCTATTAAATAAAAAAATATAAAAATAGAAACGGGAACAGAAATTTAAGTCAGTAGTCTTGTCAAGACATCTTGTACTCTTCTGGCCAATATGGCGAAATCCTATGATATTCAATTTTAATTTTGAGCAGGAAATTTAAAGACCCAACACCCAACACCTACCAGCACCGCCATCTACGACATCAGCCCGAAACTAACTCTCCAAAAACAGTTGAAAGCCTTTTACTGCGGGACCTGAAAAATCAACTCTGCTTCTGTATTGATTTTCAGGTTTCAGGAATAAAGCGGTAGGAGCAAGGTTCATGGATAGATGGCGGCATTGTAGTAAATCCATATTTAATTTTATTTAAGTTTTTGTGTTCTAATTTCATTTTTTTTTTATAAAATGCGCATCATATTTTAAATAATAATGAAGAACATTTAGAAAATTGAAATCAATTATGCCTGTTACTAATTTTTTAAAAAGATAAATAAATTGTTATATTTTCAAGTTTTAACAGAATTTTAAATTAAAACTTTTTCCATGCATATATATTATTATATATGGTCAGAAAATTTGATAAAATCCCTAAAGGTGCATTTTTCTCGGAAAGTATAAGAGATACGACAACAATGTATATAACTATTAAGTTGCATACTTACCACATCTTTACTTTTGCTTTTAAGGAATTTTTTGTAAGTCTTATAGTTTTTGAGATATTGACTGAAAAGTGGTTTTTACATTGTTGCATATATCTCAAAACTGATAGAACTTAGAAACAAATTGTTCAAATAAAAAAGTTGTCTTTCTCTACTGTTCACATAAAAGGTTATACTGATTTTTCTTCCAAAAGCCATAATAAGAGACATATTGAGGAAAATGTAAAAAATGAAGAAAAATAAAAAAAAAATCATAAAACCGTTATTTTGCATATTTTCTTGTCTATTATGGGGTTATATTTGACTCATATTTATTAAAAAGCTGTCATATTTTTAAGTTTTAAAAAACCCGAACAAACCCACTTAACATGAATCATCCTGTAAGTATGTATAAATTAAGGACATACTTATATCATAACATTTTTACTATTTTGTTATTGTTTATATTGCAAAGCTCTCATTCCTTTCTTTATTTATTTATACACCGATATTTCTAACGGTGTGGCGTGATATAAGTATAAGAGCTCCAGAAAACGATGAGTTACGAAACCAGTCTTATATGCCATTTTAGATTTGCCTTTGAAATGTTTAGATTAGAGACATAAAATCATGCGGAAGTAATTTATTTGTGCGTTTTATAGTACATGCAGTATTAAAGAAAATCTTGCACACGTATTAGAGCGCGGATTTGTAGGTATATCTTAACATAGTATAAAACAAAGTCGCTGTCTGTCCGTCCGTCCCCTTATATGCTTAAATCTTTAAAACTACGCAACGGATTTTAAAGCGGTTTTTTTTAATAGATAGAGTGATTCAAGGGGAAGGTTTTTATGTATAACTAGCGACCCGCCCCGGCTTCGCACGGGTGCAATTTCAGAAAGTGGCATGCCGGGTACTAATATATCGTGTGTGTTCGGGTTTGTATTTATACCAGCTGGTTGCAACGCATGCCGGATACACGCTAGTATAATATATATTGAAAAATTAAAACCTTTAGCTCGCCATTTACAGATACATCTAAAAAATTTGAAGAACACACTGATTTTTTCTTAATAAATGATCCGCAAGTTTATACACTGTTTTTAATTTTGAAATACTATCTTCAAGTCCCTTTCTGAGGCTTAACATTTGACTAGGAAAGTCAATGGACAAGTCTTTATGGTATATCGTTTGTAAATTTTTTTCTACACTTATTAGTTTTAATATTCTTATACAAATTTTAAGAGAAATTGTTTTTTGACATATTATTATACAAGAATAAGCGAAAAGTTGTTTTTTTTTGCTTAGTGTCAAAACACCTTTTGAAATAATTATAAGAAGCAAAATTACATCAAAATATCAGTTTTCATTGGCCGCAAATATTCTTTGCATTTTGCTTTTTGGTTCATGTCAATACGTGCATTTGTTCTCGCCCAAATGCAAAATGATCTTGATGATGTCAATAATTTAAATTTTCCATAATTTTCTCATTGCCATGGCATTCAAAATAAAATGGACTATTAAAATGCAAGAAAACAAATGTCATTGTAATAATCAAGATTTAATAAACAAATAAATTTACAAGCTACACATTATTCCACAGGGTGTTTTGACACTAGACAAAAAAAATACTTTTCGATTATCCTTGTACTTATAATACAGTGTCCGCAAGAAAGTCCGCATCAAACGGGATTTTTTTTATTATTAAGTATAGGTAAACATTGAAAAAGCAATTAGTTTTTGCTTACCTAAAAACCAAAAATGACGTATACTGAAGCAGCTGCACGACTTGCGTTACCTGTCAAATTTGACATTTTTAATAAAATATATTCAAAAATGCCCTTATTTATAAAAATATCAAAAAACTTTATTCGAGAAAGTTGTTTATTTAGGCATTTTTAGCCTCTGTACGAAATTTTGACAGTCTAGTACAATTTTTATTTTTTGCCAGATTCTTGAAAATTTTGATCAACCCTCGTAGATTAACTTTTATACATCGATGTAAAACCATTTGCCTTTACTTTATTTGTAATCTTAATGCAATTTTGTGTAAAATTTTTGTTTCCAAATATTTATTTTGCTTCAAAAACTGAAATTGTTATTGATCAGTATGTAATGTTTGATGCAAAGTTTATCTAATTACATCAGTTTTGTCAGAACCGACGTTTCTCATTTTTCTTAAGTTAGTAAACAGATGTACAAAAAAAAATATTAGGAAGCTTTCGTTGAACTATATTTTTGTTGAATAAAATGTTTGGAGCGATTAATATTTATTCTTTTTGATCCAATATTAATTAAGTAAAATTTCAACGAAAGCTTCCTAATATTTTTTTTTGTACATCTGTTTACTAACTTAAGAAAAATGAGAAACGTCGGTTTTGACAAAACTGATGTAATTAGATAAACTTTGCATCAAACATTACATACTGATCAATAACAATTTTAGTTTTTGAAGCAAAATAAATAATTGGAAACAGAAATTTTACACAAAATTGCATAAATATTACAAATGAAGTAAAGGCAAATGGTTTTACATAGAAGTCAAATTTGACAGGTAACGCAAGTCGTGCAGCTGCTTCCGTATATGTCATTTTTGGTTTTTAGGTAAGCAAAAACTAACTGCTTTTTCAATTTTTACCTATACCTAATAATAAAAAAAAATCCCATTTGATGCGGACTTTCTTGCGGACACTGTATAGAGCTCTCTAAAAAATCATTTAAATCGGAGTAAAATAAAAAAGTTATAAATCTTTAAACTTAATCCACATTTTATGATGCCCGTTTTTTTTTCCAGGGAGTGTATAATCAAAATGGTTCGTCACCTTGCCGCAAATATGATAGAATTTTAATAAAGCCCAATTTTAATCAAGCCTAACGGTACCTGCAACTTCTCAAATATCTCAAATATTAACTCCTAAAAATTCCATCATCAAAGGACAAACTCAGTTGTACTAACTTCATCAAGGCCCGATCCGTCCGGATTTTAATTATAACTAACTGCCTTATTTCTAGCTGTGAATAAGTACGCCGCCTCTTGTTTGCCAATGATTTATTATTGCTTGCTTTCATTAAAATTTTATAATTATTACTCCCTTAAGGTCTATATTCAGCGAGGAAAACTCGCCGGCGCAGTTTTGGCCAAATAAAATAAAATAAACTAGGTATTTAAATTATGGAATTAATAGCTTAATACGGAGAGTTTCCAAGGATGTTCAATCAGGTTCCCAGTGGCGGTTTTAGACGTCTATTTAGAGGGGGGCGAAAACGGAAAAAGCTACAGTATTGCACCGACGCGGGCTTTATTCTCAGCTGTTTTTTGTTAAACTATCTATTGCCGATTTAATTTCCGAAAATACGAGAGGCGACAATGATCGTTTTTTCAATTTTAACTTTTAGGTGTTGCACGGCCAAAAAATAGTATGTGAAATATATTTACCACTCTACCATGCTTGTCCAATATTCATTTATATTATAGAACTTACGACCTACTAAAAATTTAATTTAAAGTTGTTTTTTAAACACACTAAAATTTTTGACATTCCTTATATTCTGTGGAAGCTTGTTGAAGACAACTGGCCCTAAATATGGCAAACTTTTACTAATATTCAATCTTATCACTGTTTTATGCAGATTATGTCTGCCGCAAGTAAGGTATTGGTGAATATCAAGATTTTGTAAAAATGTTGAATAAATTTACTCAACTCGTAAGTAAAAACGCCTGTAAGAATAAGGATTCCCAGTCCTGTAAACTGTGACCTATAGGTCGTGCCTGGTGGAAAGCCAAGAATGCACCTCAAAACCCCTTTTTCTGTATTATAAACACCTCTCTTGATGTAGAGGAGGCTCCCCAAAAACAAATACCATAATGCAGCCAAGATCCGACATAAGCGTTATAAACAGAAAGAAGCTCCCCAATATGGAGAAGGATTCTTAAATTTTTAATCATGTAACCACAGACTGTTAAGCTGAGAACAAAACAAAGTTCCTTCCAGTTAACGTTCAGGTCAATGGTTAGACCTAAAAGATTTTAGAAATCCGATCTGGTAATATCTTCATTAACAACTTTTAAATCGAGGTCAATATCAAGATTCCGCCTCATCTGGGCGGTATGAAATCTGATTATCTGATATAGGTGGTTTTCGAACTGTTCAGGTACAAGGATTTTTTGTTAAACCATTCAAGCAGCAGCTTCATACCGCTGTTGCACAAGTTTTCGAGTTCTTCCTGGCGTGAAGACGAAACTATAAATGTAGAGTCGTCCGCGACCAAGGCCGCTGCCCACTCGAAGATCAAACAAACAATATCGGTTCCACAACAGGATTCCACATTAACAAGTTAAAATATGACAATTATAAACGACACATTTTGGTATATCTATCTACATTCATTTTCCAAAGCAGTTAAAAAAATATTTCAAAGCCTGCTCGGCTTTTTAAAACTGAAAGGAGGTCAGATTCCTATCTGCGCCAGGACGTCCTTTCCATTTAAAACTTAAGGATTGAAATAATATACGAGTCGTACCTATATCGTATAACGTACAGCTACGCTTCTTTCATTTTTTTATATGTTTGAGCGATTTGTAAGCGAGTGAATCGAGATGTAGGTTTCAGATACGTCATGCGGAATGAAAATACTTAAAAACTACTTAAAATCCTATAACGGATGGTGGAATGAGTAAGCCTTTTTAAAGAAGTAGCTTCCTGTATTAAAAAGGGATGGATATATGGTTTAATTTAAGACAATGGGTGTATATAAATTAAGGCAGATGTAAAATGATGCAGAACTAAAAGCTTTGAAATTTTAAAGAGTGTAGAATGCAATTAAATATGTATATAAAAGTTTTAATTGTACAAAACAGTAAGTAGGTACACCGCTTTGGAAATTGTTTCGTAAAAATTAAAAACATTTTAATATAAATTCGATAACTTTAGCATAAAATTCGCCAGTACCCGGAAATATGTTTCCAATATAAGCATTTCTACCCCTTAGGGGAAAATTTCACAAAAGATCAAAACAAGTGCTTGCTTATTTTAACAGAGTAAGCGTAGTGCCAATTTTCAGCAATAGACTTTAAAATTATAAACAGTTATAGGCACATCCTCAACACCACAGTAAATTTTGAAAAAATGATGAAACATGTATATATTCTTATTTTATTAAAGGAACCAATTACCAGGATACCAATTTTTGGATCTCCACCAGTTTTAGTTTCTGAGATACAGAAATTCTTATAAAACTTTCAACCCCTTTTTTTCCCCGATTTGTGGGTTGATTATCGAAAAATCCCTATTCTAGGATTAGGTTCAGGCTGGGCGACGAGTTAGTTACTTTACAATTTTCTATAATAATACAGATTACTAATTACTATGTATTATGCTAGTGATATTATTGGAATAATATTTATTAATGTTACCTTGGTCCATTGTTGTTGTTGGGGGGCATAGGCGTGGGTACCCTGGGGGGTGCTACCGGTATGGGTGTGGATTTCCGTTTAATAGGGTGGAATTGGTGCCTGGAACTCTCCATTTTAGATCGATCTGAAACAAAATAGGTGTTAAAAAAAATCAAAACTGATTGTGTATATAGAAAAACAAAAATGTATTAACGATAATCGTGTAGATTTTCTAAAGTCTCTCCCACTAATAGTTAAAACCATAACCATACGAGAAAAATTTACGAACAAACTGCTTTATAATAACAAAATATTAATGATAATGACCTATTATTGTACGATAAGTGCAGGACTTCTTAAATCAAATATTATTTTTGTGCTCAGATAATATTAACAATATATATCTTTGAAGTGTTGACAGGTCATGTCCATACAATATATTCTATATTGTACTACAGACTTTACCAGATTACAATAAAAGAACTATGGCTAGTCCATAGTAAAAACGTTGTAGAAATAATCAACAAATACAACAGAAACATTCAGAGATGTAAGGAGACTAGGGAATTCAATCCCGGAGGAAATTTTCGATCCCGGAATTTCGGGATTATAATTTTTCAATCCCGGGATTGGTCCCGGGATTTTTAAAAGAGTTTTTCCTATTAGTTAAATAAAAACATAATTTATATCTTTATCAGAACATTAATACAAAACCAAGAGACTAAAACATACTTTCTTCATTTAATTTTAATAACTAAAAAAATATAGCAATGAACATATAAGTACACTATGAATATAACCTATAAATAAAAAAAAAATTAAAACATAACATAACAACGAATCTTATAGTAGGAAAAAAAGTTATTCTAAACTTGTTTTTTAAAAAAATTTCTTAAAAAAATAAGTTGATCACTCAACCTAGATCTTGTGCACGATATAAATTAATGCAAAATGCAAAGATAAATACCGAAAATCCCGGGATTAAATAAACGACAATCCCGGGATTTCGAGATCGAAAAAATGTCCGGGATCCCGGGAAACGAGATCCCGGGATTGAATTCCCTAAAGGAGACCCCATTGTTTATACCTTGTCCCGATCAAAAATGTTTTTAACAAAAATCCCCACAGTCGTAGTTTTTGCAAACAAACGGTATATTAATTATATTAGATGCATTTGTTAAGTAAAAATATACTAAATACACTTTGGTGCAAAAAAAACGGGCATCATAAAATTTGTGGTTCTGAAAAGAACCGATTTTTTTGTTGTTGCCTGCTGTCTTTCTGCAAAAGGAATGTAACGTCTTAACCTCCAAAACCGTACAAAGTACGTCCTTGGCGTTTTAGGGCATAAACAACGTCCATAGCGGTGACGGTTTTCCTTTTAGCGTGTTCGGTGTAGGTTACGGCATCCCTGATAACATTTTCCAAAAACACCTTCAAAACTTCGCGAGTTTCTTCGTAAATCAGGCCAAAAATACGGTTGACACCACCACGTCTGGCATCTCCTGATAGCAGGCTTCGTGATACCCTGGATGTTATCACGGAGAACTTTACGATGACGCTTAGCTCTACCTTTTCCCAAACCCTTTCCACCTTTTCCTCTACCGGTCATTTTGATTAATTTTTTTTTTTTTTTTTCACTTTCACTCCGATTTTAGTGATTTTTTTAGAAAGCTCTAGATACATTTATTAGTTTTAACATGCCTTTATTATACAAGGATAATCGAAAGTTCTTTTTTTTGCCTAGTGTCAAAACACCCTGTGGAATAATTAGGAAGCAAAATTACTTCAAAATATCAGTTTCCATTAAGCCGCAAATATTCTTTGCATTTTGCTTTTTGGTTCATGTCAATACGTGCATTTGTTCTCACCCAAATTCAATATGATCTTGACGACGTCAATTATTTAAATTTTTTCATAATTTTCTCCTTGCCATTGCATTCAAAATAAAATAAACAAATACATTTACGGAAAAAGGTGCGTATATGTACCTAAGATTTAAAAAATAACATTTTCCCAAAACAAACTTAACAGGTACCAACAACAACTTTTTCACTTAAACACATCTCTATTATTTCTATTGCCTTCTCTAGCCCTTACTACTGCCTGTACACGTCGGTTCATGCCATCAATTAGCCCGCAAATATCATCCTGGGTAATATTCCTCCATTCTTGACTCTTATGTCGCGGTAGTAATTTAGGTCCAGTTGCTGGTCCGCGTGAGTTTAAATTACCTTCGTGTAATCTTCGACGAACCGTCCAAGAACGGACACATTTAATTCGAACCTCTCGAAGTTGGTTTTTCGCCTGTACTGACGTAAATTTACGATTCCGAAGAGTTTTAAGTACATGAAATCGGTCATCAATAGCTTTAGTATTGTAAAACTTAAAATAAATACTTAAATAGGTATACTAACTACCTAAAATATCTTTAAAAAAATGAGGTTACTGTATTTTGAATTTTAAAGTACAAGCCCAAGTAAAAATAAATATATTTTTTTAAAACCGACCAGAAAATATACACTTTCTGGACAATTTTTCGTCTAGAAAATAACCTTTTTCCGATCGCAAGACCGGAAAAGTGACGTTAGAGGCCGGAAATAGTAATTTACGTTACAAGACCGGAAAGTAGTGTTTTTCAGGTCGAGACAAGCATTTCCAGGGCGAGCCATAGGCGAGTCCTGGAAGCTTGGAGAGACCTGGAAAACACTAATTTTCGGTTGCGTGACGTACAATATTTTTTTTAAGACCGACACTTCGATATATTTTATAATCTACGCGAAACAAGTTTGACATAAAGAACAAAATTAAAAATCAACAAACTGTCACTCGACAATACATCGAAATGTTGTTGTCATAATAACGAAATCAAGGTATCTTGTATTATCAAAGAGCGATTGGAAAAACAAAAACAGGGTGACAGTGACATTAGAGACCGGAAAGTGACATTAGAGTCCGGAAAAGATTTTTCCGGTCTCTAATGTCACTTTTCCGGTCTTGCGATCGGAAAAACGTTATTTTCTAGACGAAAAATTGTCCAGAAAGTGTAAATTTTCTGGTCGGTTTTAAAAAATAGTAATTTACGTTACAAGACCGGAAAGTAGTGTTTTTCAGGTCGAGACAAGCATTTCCAGGGCGAGCCATAGGCGAGTCCTGGAAGCTTGGAGAGACCTGGAAAACACTAATTTTCGGTTGCGTGACGTACAATATTTTTTTTAAGACCGACACTTCGATATATTTTATAATCTACGCGAAACAAGTTTGACATAAAGAACAAAATTAAAAATCAACGAACTGTCACTCGACAATACATCGAAATGTTGTTGTCATAATAACGAAATCAAGGTATCTTGTATTATCAAAGAGCGATTGAAAAAACAAAAAACAGGGTGACAGTGACATTAGAGACCGGAAAGTGACATTAGAGTCCGGAAAAGATTTTTCCTGTCTCTAATGTCACTTTTCCGGTCTTGCGATCGGAAAAACGTTATTTTCTAGACGAGAAATTGTCCAGAAAGTGTAAATTTTCTGGTCGGTTTTAAAAAAAGATTTTTTCGGTCCCTGTTTTTTGTTTTTCCAATCGCTCTTTGATAATACAAGCTACCTTGATTTCCTTACTATGACAACAACATTTCGATGTATTGTCGAGTGACAGTTCGTTAATTTTTAATTTGTTGTTTATGTCAAACTTGTTTCGCGAATTCGCAAATTTAACAATATGAATTCAGATTTTGAATTATCCGACACGGAAAATGAGATTTTAGAAGAAATTTTGGAAGCAGCAAGGAAAGCGACTTACGATATATTGCCAGTAAAATTAAAAGCCCGTTACGAGAAGTCATACGACGCATTTAAAGATAATATAAAATAATTTAATGTAAGTATATCGAAGTGTCGGTCTTAAAAAAATATTGTACGTCACGCAACCGAAAATTAGTGTTTTCCAGGTCTCTCCAAGCTTCCAGGACTCGCCTACGGCTCGCCCTGGAAATGCTTGGCTCGACCTGAAAAACACTACTTTCCGGTCTTGTAACGTAAATTACTATTTATTAAAAAAAAACTATTACAGGCACATTTACAACTCTGTGTGACTAGTAATTTAAGAAATGGTAGTAGCGATACGGCCGTAGCTTCCTAATAAAACAGCACTTGGGTGGCAATATCAAAGAAATATGTTTAAAGTTAAACATAAAATATGATACAGTCTCAACGAGTAACAAGAATAGTAACAATAAAAGTTCTTTGTGAATGGATGGCTAATTTTAGAAGATAGTTCTTATGTGGAGCATTGTGAAGTCAGCTTATAAACAGTAATAGTTAATAATGCCCTAACGATTTGCATAATATATCATGTTATTAAATACCCATATATTTATAATAAATGTTTGTTTTTTGCTTTCGTAACTATGCGTAATTTTTTAACAGAATAATTGAGTGGGAATGGCGGTCTTAAGGCCTCGTTAGGCCATGAAAAAAGTTGTGAGGTACAGGGAGTACTGAGATGCGACCGTTATTTTGTCGTACAAATAATAAAAATGATAATAATAATAGTAATAATATATTACATATTCCCGAAAAGAAATGTCTAGTGATTTATATTATATATAAACATTTTTATAGTCTTATAGGATTTTTTAGTTTTGCACCTAGAGAACTAAATGCCTGTATGTGCAAAATTTAATTCTAATTAATAATACAGTAACCTTAATGTTATTAAATAAGTAATATAACGGTGTAATTAAAAGCTTGTATAATATTCTATTCTATCTTAAATATAAGTTTCTATAGAGTATATACAGGGTGTTAGTAAATAAGTGCGACAAACTTCAGGGGGTGCTTCTTTAAGTGATTTTAAGAAAAATAGTTCATATAAACATGGGTCCGAAAATGCATAGTTTTTACGATACAGGGTGTCAAACTTTTAAAAAAAAATCGGATGTTCGTAAATATCTCGATATTCTTTTATTCGATTTTGTTGAAATTTGGTAATTTTATTTATAATAACAAGAGGATAATTTAGCCTCAATTAGATTAAAATTTTTAAGTCCAGTGGCGTTCCGGAAGACAGTCCAACTAATATTTTTTACAACAAAACTGCGCGCCACTGGCTTTTTTAAAAATTATGTATTTTTTTCGAATTAAGCAACTACAAATACAAATATGTTATTTTTTGAGTTTTTTCATATCTTGCTTTGTTTTTGAGAAAAAAAATAGAAACCACTTTATTGCATGTCCCCGGGACAATAAGAGTAAAAAATTTAAACTACTTACTATGCTATTCAGCAATTAATTACACGAAAGTCCTCTTTTGAATTTTAATATTTTAAAATCTATGCGAAAAATTCGAAAGAGAACTTTTGTGTAATTTTAATTGGTTAATAGCATAGTAAGTGGTTTAAATTTTTACTGTTATTGTCCCGGGGACATACAATAAAGTGGTTTTTATTTTTTTTTCTCAAATACAAAGCAAGATATGAAAAAAACTCAAAAAATAAAATATTTGTATTTGTAGTTGCTTACTTCGAAAAAAATACATAATTTTTAAAAAAGCCAGTGGCGCGCATTTTTTTTGTCAAAAATATTAGTTGGACTGTCTTCCGGGACGCAACTGGACTTAAAAATTTTAATCTAATTGAGGCTAAATTATCGTCTTGTTATTACAAATAGAATTACCAAATTTCAACAGAATTGAGTACAAGAGTATCGAGATATTTACGAACATCCGATTTTTTTTTTTAAAGTTTGACACCCTGTATCGTAAAAACTATGCATTTTCGGACCCATGTTTATATGAACTTTTCTTCTTAAAATCACTTAAAGAAGCACCCCCTGAAGTTTGTCGCACTTATTCACTAACACCCTGTATAATAATATAAGAATAAGAGTAAAGTAAAGTAGAGTAGTATATTATATGCACTTGGTTGCCTTATCAAAATACGCGAGAAGGATTGATTTTTAAAATAATACACTAAATTTATTTAAATTGTTACCTATAAAAATCCTACATTTTTTTCTAAACTTTTTGCTGTTTGGAATATTTCTTATTTCTAGTGGAAAAGCATTATAAATACTAAAAAATAATGTAAAATATGGAATAATAGCAAATTATAGGTTACCTTCTTTGGACCCCAATAAATATTGGAGTACTTTACATAGACTTTTCTCAGATAAATATTTTATCCCTTGCAAGATAGAAATTTTTGCAGGTGATACCAATGTAGACATTTTAGATACAAAGGTTAAGTTTGTACAAGAGTACGTCGGCTCTCTCCTAAGTTTTGGCTATTATCCGTTCATAAATAGTGTAACTAGGAAAAATGTAATTCATTCAAGCTGTCTAGATCACTTTTTTGTAAAGGGTACTAGTGATTGTGAGGGTATGATAGTAGATAGTGATATAACAGATCATTTTCCTATTATTCTTAATATTAAACAAATCGTTGTTCCGGGTTTAGAACCCCAACTAAAAACATATAAAAAGTTAAATAGAGGTAGCCTGCATAATTGTTTAAAACATGAATCTTGGGAGGAGGTATTTCGGGAGACCACTAGTAATGGTATCGCTGAAAAGATTGCCAATATTTTAAAAACACATATATCAAACGCTACCTTGATAGTAAAAATTTGTAATAAACAGCGGTGTTTAAAGCCCTGGATCACGCCTGGACTCGTCGAATGTATTCGTCGGAGAAATATGTTGAAAAAGCAGTCTGCTGAAAATCAGGAGGCACTTACACTTTATATAAATTATCGCAATAACCTATCTAAAACTATTAATAGAGCTAAAATTCATTATTATAAAAATAAAATTAACAACAATCTGCAGGATCCAAAAAATATTTGGAAAATTATTAATGAGGCAACCAATGAACGGGTCGGTCATGACAAAATCACACTAATAAAAACAAGTAATGGCCAGACTTCTTCTGACCGTCATGTAATCGCCGGCGAGTTTAACGATTTTTTCAGCACTATTGGCCTAAAGCTTGCAGAAAAGTTTAAACGTAATAAAATAATAAATCAAAGTACCAAGGTTAGGCAGCAAAAAAATTCGATGTTTATGAAGGAGGTTAATGAAAGTGAGATGATAAATGTCATTAGTAGCTTAAAAAATTCTCAATCATGTGGTGTAGATGGCATAACATCTGACATAATAAAAAATAATCATAAAAGCTTGTTACAGCCACTTTTGCATCTTACCAATACTATCTTAACTACTGGTGTCTATCCTGATAGTTTTAAAATATCTGTGATTATTCCGTTGTTTAAAAATGGAAACAGAACAGATGTAAATAATTACAGACCTATTGCTCTGACTAGTGTGCTGAACAAAATTGTAGAAAAATGTATAAAATTAAGTCTATGTGACTTTTTAGACAAAAACAATATTTTATCCCAACATCAATACGGTTTTAAAACAGGATGTTCGACGGAAAATGCACTGCATGAGGTAACTAGTTTTATCGCTGACAGTTTTAATATGCATCAAAAGCCTCTTGCCATATTTTTAGACCTAAAAAAAGCTTTTGATACGGTAGATCACGCAATCTTGTTGGAGACTTTGGATCATGTTGGGGTTAGGGGGATTGTCAACAGTTTGTTTAAGTCTTATTTAGCAAATCGCGTGCAAAGGGTAAAAGTGGACGACGTTTACAGTGATGCCAAGAGTATGCTTATTGGTGTACCTCAAGGGACAGTTTTGGGTCCAATTCTATTTTTAGTTTATATAAACAGTATTCTGGAAATCGAATCATTGGGTAGAATATTATGTTTCGCGGACGATACTGTTGTACTGGTTAGGGCACCATCTTGGGATATGGCGTATCTTAGGGCTGAAAAAGCACTGCATGCTGTCGGATGTTGGTTGGATAGCAATCAATTAACCTTAAATACGGAAAAAACGCTTTTTATCGAATTTTCTATGAATTCAAAGGGGGTATCCAACATTAATTCTTTACTTTTGCATAAACCCTCTTGCACTTTAAGGGATGGTGAATGTTTTTGCACGGATTCAATTGTGCAGGCTGGTTCTGTCAAATATCTGGGCGTTTATATAGATAGGTTTTTGCGTTGGGATGTGCACATTGGCTACGTGCTGTCAAAAATTAAAAAAACCATATTTAAGTTTTATGAGTTAAGAAACATTTTACCACTGTATATATTAAAAACTGTATACTCCGCGTTGGTGGAATCACTTCTCACCTATGGTATAGTTTGTTGGGGATCGGCTTCTCAGTCTGCACTTGGTGCATTAACAATTGCTCAAAAGTACATATTAAAAGTTATATACTTTAAATCCAAGAGGTATCCTAGTAACTTACTTTTTAAAGAAACAAAACATTTGTCAATTAGGGAAATTTTCTGCTATAGGGTTATTGTTTTTGCGATGAATAATGGAATGTGTCGGAGAAGTGTTTCACACCATATAACAACTAGAGCTGTAAGTTATTCTCATGTTTACATACCTTTTCAAAACTTTACTGCCACACAGAGACATCTAAATTACTTGGCTCCCTACATAATGCATCTGTTGCCGAGAAATCTATTAAAACGGAAATTAGGGCCTTACGACAAAGCTAAATTGGAAAAATGGATAAAAGGTAACTTTGCTGTAATCTCAACTAAAATTGGTTGGCTTTAATTATTGTTTTGATATACCTAGGTTAACTTAAATTTAAATTATGTTATAATTATAAGTAGAAAATGTGTATTATTTACTTTCTAACGAGGCACACACATATCCTCGGATACATGCTGCCTCTCTTGCATTATTTAATTGTATAATATTTTTCATCATGAAATAAATAAATAAATAAATAAAATTATAAATTTTTGGAGCAAAATAAAAAATAAATTTTAAATTAACATTTTTACTACTGTTAGGAATTATTATCAACTGTCCGTTTATATAATTGCAGGTCTGATATGGGTGATTAATATAATTTCTTAATGTGAAGGTTTTATGTGTTAATACAGCAGTTGATAATATATACAGTGATCGAACATTTAGGATTTCTGAATTGTAGAGTAAATGTGTGGAGTAGCGTTTGCTTTTTTTATAGATTATTTTTAGGATATAATTTTGAACGACATTTAGAGGTTTTAGTGAGTTCTTGTAAATCCCACCCCACGCAATTATACCGTATCTTATTAGAGATTCTACTAAAGTCAGATATATGGAGAGTACTAGTTTTCTGCCAATAATTTTCCTTAAAATATAGAATTTATGAATTAATTTTCTAATATTGTTTGTCAAATAACTGATATGTGCTCCCCATTTAAGATGTTCATCAATTGTAATTCCTAAATATTTTGATGAGTTGACCTCACAGATAACTTCTTCAAGATTTTCAATTTTTATGTTGTTAAAATTGGGGCGATTGGAAGAAGTATAAAGATGATGCTAGGTATGTAATTAGTTTTTGGAAGTATTCAAGGTTAATTTAAAGAAATCCAGCCAGATCTTAATTTTTTTCATACCATCCATAGCTGACTCTTTCACTTGAGTCCAAGTTTCACCCTTGAATACCAGAACTGTGTCGTCTGCATATGATATGACTATTCCGTTATTAATACTTATATTAGCTAAGGAGATTATATAGGTAATAAATAATAAAATTGGTCCTAAGACGGTACCCTGGAGGTATTCCAATTTTTACGGTTAGCGGATCACTGTGTATATTATCGATTTTCACTACTTGTTGACGATCCTTAAGGTAGCTCTCCAAAGACAATTAACACGGTGCCCCTTACGCCATATTATGAATGTAACACATTTAGGAGCAGGTCATGTGGCACCGTATCAAATGCCTTTGCTCGATCAAGGAACACGGCAATGCTCTTTTTATTATTATCCACATAGTTGGTTGGTTATTTGGCTAGTCAATTCATATATGGCATTTTCAGTACTTAACCCACTTGTGAACCCATATTGATTACGGGAAAGAATGTTGTTGTTTTGCAGAAAATAAATCAGTCTTTCTTTAAGGTGGGAGTATTAACATGCTTGCCAACCTATAACCTATTTCGCGTAGATTTTTTTTTTGTTTTCTAGCTTTTATACAAAATTTAAAGAAAATCAGTATCGACTTGATATTCTATAGGTAATAATTGACATATTTAATAAATATCAAGGAATTTCATAACTTATTTTAGGAGAATTGTATAGCGAAAAATATCGGGTAAGATTTTTTTAACATTATTATGTCATTGTCACTCATTGTTTTTTCACTATACAATGCTCCCAATATTAGCAATGCAATAAATTGATATTTTTGTAATGTACCGACGATACTGATTTTATTTAAATGTTAGTTTAAAAAATAATAAACTTGAAAAAATAAAGCGAAATAGGTTATAGGTTAGCAATAAATTAAACGACGTTGAGAATTCAACCTTAAGACTTTTTTTAAATTTTTTGAAAAGTTATTTATTATACTTATTGGCCGATAATTATTTATATTAGTTTTATCGCCGACTTTATAAATAAATATATTTCTATTCTAGATACAATCAATTTTTTTTAATACTTATAACTGAAACCTTGCATAAATACGTAAACACAGTAGAAAAAATTGGTATAGGTTATTGACAAACAAAATCGCTTCCCATGATAATTAAAACCAGCAGACCATCAAAAATTGTATTCGTCTGTCCATTCCTATTCAGACGAAATATGATCCATAATACGCCTTTAAACAGATGGTTATGTTGATGATGATTATGACTAATTCAATCAAAAATAATTTAAGCAGATGAAATGTATGGATAAACAAACGACGGTAACTAAAATATCAGTCACGACATTTACATTAAAATCTAATTTTAATGCTTAAAAGGTCTTATTTACAACATCACTACCCTATTTATTTTACATTTAAAAACGAACTCACCCATTAAATAATTTAGGCGACCACATTTACCCACCCTGATGCACCCTTTGTCCCGAAACGGGCCCTTTGAAGATCCGAACTTTCTAAGGGGTTGTTTAACTTTTGTTTTGTTTGTCTTCAGCTGTTTAATGCCCACATTTAAAATTAGTTTCGAATTACGGAGCAGAGAAGTTTTCGGTTTTTCAGTTTTGTATAAAAATAATTATGTTTTGTGTTTAATTATTTGGCTGTGGAGAAGGGTGCTTTATTTTAAGGTTGCTAACGCTCAAAAATATTTTTTTAAATAAGAGCTCACATCGAGAAAAAAAGCCTTTTATTTCTTATAAGAATCCACATACCCTTTTTGCAACTGTTTAATACTATATTATGTGATAGCAACGCGCTGTAAAACAACGAAAATTGCTAGGCCGTTGTGTAGTGATAATATCACGGCAGTTTAGCCAATAGGAAATAGGAGTTATCGCTACCATAGAATGGTTTATAGACATTATTGCTTTGGATACTCACATTAATTATCAAGTTTTATTGAGGGTGTAATTTGGTTTTATATACTGTATTAGTTGCGACTGGCAGTTGTAATGAAACTTGACATTAATCATAATAATATTTGCTTGCTACGGTTAATAAAGCATATACTTACCACTAAAAATCAGTGCTGTAGTTACGCGTAGCATTTATAATATTTTTATCTAAAAAAAATGTATTTCAAAAATAAAAAGATATCTTTATCATAATGCTGTAAAGATAAAGAAAAACATGCATTATTGCGAGTCTATAGGTGATGACGTCGCGTCGCTGACAAGAACCTAACAGTAGGTTAATGCCTTCAAATATAAATATTTAGTCCTCTAGATAAACAAAACGTCTTTAAGGAGTGTTAATAAGTTAAAAAGGTGACTAAGCTTAAATTAGCTAACGGAATGTTCTTGGTAAATACAGCCTTGTAAAAAAAATCCCTTAAATTTTTAAATAGTCGTGATTTTGTGTTAGAAACTCCCACTCATATATTGAATTGCCCAATGTTTCACCTATTCTAGGAGAGAGGGGCGCCCAACAAGTAAATAAATAATAAAAAAGAAATATTTTCGGTCTCTTTAAAGTAACTAAATGAATGAAATTTGTGCTTTTTTTGCATAAACCCAAAACAGCGCAATAAGTTTAGTAGTTTCGTCCAAATAGTTCGTTTTTAAAAATTAAGCCTAACGAGAAATTAAAAAAATTATTTATGTGGCTTTAAAGTAACTAACTGGAGGAAATTTATGGGTTTTTCGTATTATCCCAATACAGTACAATAAGTTAAGTAGTTTAGGGCATATAGTTAATTTTAAAAAAATAAGCCCAATAAGTAAATAAATAATTTTAAAAAAAATTATTTTATGTCGCTTAAAGCAATGAAATGAATGAAATTTGTGCTTTTTTTGCATAAACCCAAGACAGCGCAATAAGTTTTGTAGTTTCGTCCAAAAAGTTCATTCTTAAAAATTAAGCCTAAGGAGAAATAAAAAAAAATATTGATGTGGCTTTAAAGTAACTAACTGAAGGAAATTTATGGGTTTTTTATTATTATCCCAATACAGTACAATAAATTAAATAGTTTCGGTCATATAATTCATTTAAAAAAAATAAGACCAACAAGTAAATAAATAATTTAAAAAAAAATTATATTTTATGTCGCTTAAAACAATGAAATGAATGAAATTTGTGCTTTTTTGCATAAACCCAAGACAGCACAATATGTTTAGTAGTTTCGTCCAAAAAGTTCGTTTTTAAAAATTAAGCTTAACGAGAAATAAATTTAAAGAAAAATAATTTCTTTGTATTCGCCCCGTATATCCGCCACTGACTTCTGTTCGCCGCATTATTTTTTTAAAAAATCTGTGTTATTACTTTGTAGTTTTATTCACAGTAATAGTCATAAATTATTAAAAGTAAAGAATTGAATATCTAGGACAATGTATGTAATTATGAAACGCCATATTTAGTTTTCGCTTTTTATTGCCAATAAATTACAAATTATTTAACCATAAAATTAGGCCTAACATGAGGCTAGGGAGCTTAGTTTGACTAAATGAACAAATCGCACTGATACAAAAATAGCAAAAGGGAGTGCTGAATGTTTGGGGCTTATTTTATAACACATAGTCTGTTGTCTACATGCTTAATTTAATTGCTAGAGTTATTTTTTCCTTAAAACAAGGCGTTTCGACAGAAGACAAGAACATTTGACATTAACAGCCGATCTGGTTTCGTCGTTAAAGTTCTCAGATCAGCAGTGGGCCGTGGTAAGCTCAAGCGTCAGGTTGCGTCATATTATTTTCTTCCGATTTTGGTGTTTTTTAAGTGTTTCTGTGGCTGTTTTTGTGTAGTGTGTGTTTTAAATATTTAACTTTTGGATTTTATACACCACTACGAATATTAAAAAATGCACCCTCAAATTAATAAGCTGTAATTTCGTTAATAATGAACCAATTAAATTTTTTTTTTAAATTATAGATATAAGATTCTCGTGTTTAGCGCAGACTAGTTTGCGTCCTGACACGTCTTATTGTACGGGGTAGCGCATAAACTCTATAGATGCATTTAAATTTCCTTAAATTTAAAACTGACCTATCTTACATAAAAATTGAATTTAATTTATTTTTTAAACGAAAGCAATTAATTAGACATCTATCTGCGCTAGAAACTGGCCAAAAAGTTTCGCCATGCCACTAGAGGCAAAGAAAAAAATACCATTTCTTCGAAATAAATTCTGTTGCCGAAAAAATGTTTCGTAAATAATCAATGAGTCATTGTATCACTTTTGGCTTTTAAATTTAGAATAAAAACATGCCAACAAATAAAGTCTATAATACAGGGTGACACGCAAAACCTTATCCATTTAATTCGTTCACAGAATGTATCCCTGAATTTGTATTTGTATTATTATTTTTGTATTTTTAATTTTAAGCAATTTAATTAAATGGGTAGGTATTTCCGTAGCACTCTGTATTATAGACTTTATTTGTTGACATGTTTTTTATTCTTAATTTAAAAGCCAAAAGTGATAAAATGACTCATTGATTATTTACGAAACATTTTTTCGGCAACAGAATTTATTTCGAAGAAATGGTATTTTTTTCTTTGCCGTTAGTGGCATGGCGAAACTTTTTGGCCAGTTTCTAGCGCAGATAGATGTCTAATTGTTTTCGTTTAAAAAATAAATTAAATTCAATTTTTAGGTAAAATAGGTCAGTTTAAAATTTAAGGAAATTTACATGCATCTAGAGTTTATGCGCTACCCCGTACAATAAGACTTGTCAGGACGCAAACTACTCAGCCCTAAACAATAGAATCTTATATCTATAATTTAAAAAAAAATTAAAAATTGGTTCATTATTAACGAAATTACAGCTTGTTAATTTGAGCGTGCATATTTGAATATTCGATAAAATGGGCGTAGTGTATATTTCAGAGACAGATTTTGTTGGTGTTTATTATTTAAGTTTAATAACACTTTGGTTAACTAATCTATTATAAAGTGCCTATAATTAAACCATTTACTTATCGTTATATAAAGGGTGTCTCATAACTAAGGCAGCAACAGGGATAGTAGACTGGAAAATATGTTATTTATGCTTAAGAACTCACGGTTAATTTTTAATAATTGTGTTTTGTTAAGAAAGGTATTTATTTAAATGTTTTTGCCATCTAGCATTTAAACACAATAATTTCAAAAATTAATTGAAATATCGAGATTAATAACAACTTGTGAGAGACAAAAAATATATGCGAGAATTAATCAAACTCATATTGTGTAGCTAGCGTTCTCTAGGAGGTATCTTAAAACTCATTATGGAATCCTTCTTTTTGCCCTCAAAAACATATATATCTACACCAAATTTGATTTATATCTGCTTAACATCAAATCATCGCCAATTTTATAAAGTAAATATTTACTTGGATCACCCTGTATCTCTTTAACCGTATAAGAAATTTAATGACATATTTTCAAGTCCACTATCTCCTGTTGCTGCTAGCCCATTAGTTACGGGACACCCTATATAGGTATATCGATATATAAAATTCCCACAAAAGTAACAATACCAAAAGGGTTTCGAATATGGTGTTTTAATTAGATGTGCATGTGTATGTATGTGTATAATAAATACATAAATACCTATTTTTGCTTTTTATAAATAAATACGTAAGAAAAAAAACTAATATTTTATGAATAATAAAATAAAAATAGTAAAATTAGTAGTACGCTATATCTTTACAAAATATTAAGACTCCCTCACAAAATTTAAGAGATGGCGAAGGTAAAAGAACTTAGTCCGATTCTGTTTCTGTAGCCAACCGCTTAACGTAAAATATACCAGACTTCAACAGGATGCCATTAATGACAGGTGATGCGGCGAGTTTTTAGAATAATTTAACTTTAGATTCAATCTTGTAAGGCCAGTTTAACACGTATTAAAAAGAGTGAAATTACCATGATCTATACAATGCCTATAAACAATGTTTTAAATTTCATTGTTTTGATCACTTATAAGGCCTTATACCCTTATAGATAGTTAGAAACGTATGAAACAGGAAAATTGTCTATTGTGTGTATTACACACAATTTAAACTCTTAAAAAATGCCTTCTTTATAGAAAACGTCGTCGATATGAATCAGATCGACAGCAACTGTACATAAAACCTCATCTTCTTACCCAAAAAGAAAGACATTTTTCCTCTTCTTACCGAGGCAAAAATAGAATTTTAACGGTAAAATTCGTCACAAAAACGTACCCACCGTGTGTTTGTTGGGCTAATGAACGACACCGGCTAACTAGATTTAAAAGAATTACCGGTTATTTGTTTAGTACGGCTTTCAGTATTTATTTGCCTTTTGGTTGTTCATATTTCTTTATTCTCGGGACAGAAGGAAATAAACAGACTATCGAAGAGTTTTCACATTTCAACGTCAATAGTTTTAGTATGTTTCTGGAATGATAGAGTTTTGGACTTTGTCATTGTCTTTATGTAATAAAATGTATTAAATTACATTGTGTTAACTGCTAAATATCTCCAGTCTTCTTCGGGTGAATATTAAGTAAGCAAGGTAGCTACAACTCTAGTTATACAAGCTAGGTTCACCGAAGCATGATTGAGTTGGTTGCAGTCATGCTTCTAGATTACATTAAATTAAATCTACTTAACAAAGTTTTCCAAATATTTCCTATATCTAATGATGGCTTATTAAATCAACTTGGGTTCTGGTATAAAGCAGCAGCTTCCTTGAACTTCCTATTCCTCCAATCTTCCTTCAGTCTTTATGCACGATTTCAGCTTCTGATCCCATGATATGATGGCCATGTGTCTAGATATGGTCAGCTACACCTGACTTTTGGGTCTTTCCTCTTAGCGTATTGTTTATGTGTTCTCAATCCTTGTTTCGAGTGGTCCAGCACTCGCAGGAGATCCGTCAGATGGTTTCTGAAGGTGTCTCTCGAGCTGAATATTGTATTGATGTTGTATCATTGTCCTAGTCTTCTTATTCAGTTACAGATTGTAATTACAATGCTCTGTCCACAAGAGTTCTTATTATGCCATTGTTTATGTTGCTTGAGTAATTTCATGAATAATCCAGATATTGACCTGTAAACTAAAGACGACTGTAACGTGTGTACTTTTTAAAACCTTATTTTGAACACCCTGTATAAACTAGATGATCGATTGATTGATTGATTTATAGTATCTCTCGACCCCGTGCCATTAATCCCACACAAGGCCTAATTAAGAAAAGTATAGTTCAGCAAGTTTTTTTTTGATATTATCAATAAAGTCATCTACTACTAACTGCACCTCTGCATCCTGAGTCGACGAACCGCCTCTAAAACCGTACTGGCTTGTTTTGTTATTTTTATTTAAAAAGTATTACGTATACATCTTACCAGCGGTAATTTGTCAATGATTAAAAAAAACTTCTTTTGGGCTCTTTATCTAATTGTCGGTTTTCAAAAACTCCCCAAATCGTGTTTCTGCTATAGCTATAAACATGTAGCTGTCGCTGACACAAGGAGAATTAACCTTTGAACTTTTACAATTATCTTTGTAGCGTACGAAGTAAAAAGTTTATCTAGTTTAACGAAATTAACGAAAATATTATTTCGAACAACCGACCTTAGGCGAAAAGTTTTTCAGACCGAGGCATGTTATTACATAATATAAAGCAAAGAATATAACTAGTATTGTTAGCAACATTAACTTTTAGTCTGGAAAGTTTAAGTTTGTAAGCCTCTGGGTTACCTATTCTATAATATAATATGTTTTTGCTTTGGGAATTTTAAAGTTTTTAGAAATTCTACAGTTAATAAAACTACAGTAAATAAACGCTAAATATGCCGTAATTGCAATAAAGAATATGTTTGAATAATTAGACGTCCTTATTGCACTTTCCGATTCAACCCGTATAAAAAAATGCATTACAAAAATAAAAATTGATATATCCGAAAAGAAAAGAAAGGTTCTGGGTTCGAATCCCAGCGGAGGTGTAAAACTTTTTCAATTTTAAAAACTTTATCTGCACGCCGATTAACATTTTTCACTTGTAAAAAAATACAATAAATTTTATATAAATTTCTATTCTCTAATGCCCTATAACTTCCAAAATAAATATTATGGTTTAAAATTTATGACCCAAAGATTAAATTTGTCATTAAATCATCGAAAAGCTATCTGATTTATTGGGTGTTTGTATAGAGGAAATGGTTCCAACGATGTGTGAAAAGAAATATGGCTGCAAAAAATTATGGCTGCATATTATAAATCAGGGCAAAGTAATATTTTAACATGTTAGGTACAGAAGGTAAATAAAGTCATTGAGCAGAATAATTTAATTTAAAAAATTAGAACAATGATATCGAGATCAACAGTAAATAGTAAATCAAAAGACAAATCCTCCTCCTTTATTCAATATTATTAAATAAAGGTAAGGCAATGTATTCCTGCAGTTTTAGCGAAACACGCTTAAATCCATCAGAATGACCGAAAAAAAAATATCCCCAATGTGCTATTTTACAGAGATAAATAAGGGTAGATGCATCGGGGCTTTATCGGATGATATGTGATATAGCCAGTTGCACTTAATTTCCCTTTTTAGCTGCTTCTGCACCCTTTTATTACGCTAAAGAGTGGAAAATAGCTGATGGATATACATCCATTAAAACCCCTTAAAGGCAGGGTCGTGCAGGAATACAAACAACAAATCCCACTGCAGCATTTAAAAGTTTTTAAAAATCGATTAGGACAATGCAGGTATTTCCAGAGTATTTAAGATTAAATCAAGCTGTGTGGAAACTAAAGGGACTATCTGAACCGGAATAATTTATGGAAAGGAATAATCATTTCTGACGACTATTTCACTAGAGAGTTTTATACTGGCAAAATATCATAGCGACGGCCTGTTTTCTAGTGGAAAAACTCTTAATTATACACACCTGGACAAAATTAACAAGGTGGTTTTTCAGCGGCATAATTTTGATAGATGTCAGGTAAAAACCATTTAACAAAAATGCAAGATTTGAGTGCCAATCTATCCAAGAAATAAAAAAATCGATAGCTGAAAATAATCCACTTAACACACGGAAATACAAGAACTCAATTTGGGCACAGTTCTCAGAGTTCTAATAGTAAGAAATTATAAACTGGAAACTACTGTGATGGAACTGGCGAAAATTCTCGAAGATTACGCCTTTAATGAAGAAGGGTAATGGCGAAGACTATAAAGAATATTTTGTAAAGGCTATATGGAACACTACAGCAAAAATGGCTCAAGAAATGTATTTTACAGAATACAAAATAAAGATTGACCCTTTTAGGGATATTTCCTTTAAAAATGCACGAACGGCAAGAGACCCAAAGAGAAAGCAGCTCCAAAGTTGTCAGGAAAAGAGGAAAGTAAGTTCAAAAGCATTATCTACCTAAGATTTACTAACAATAATGCAAAGCTATAATGAAGAAAACCCCGATGAACCACAAAAAAGTTTTTCCATCTCTGCTCATTTGAACTAGCTTGGAGAGGCAATTGCAAAATTCAATATTTTCAAAAGGAGTTCGATACCATCGGAAAATTTACCGAACGAATTGAATATAACAGCATATTTTCCAAGACAGCTAAAGGTGGGTAAAAAGGATTGGCAAACAGCAAATGGTTGGTAAGAAATTCATCAAACAAAGACTTATGCCCTGTAAGATTATTTTTAAAATTATTGGAAAAAAGAGGACCAAACGTTTCCACACACAGACTATTTCTCTCCGTTCATCCAAACTGGCAAAAGGGATGTTGGTTCAACAATACTCCACTAGGAATAAATACAATATCTAAGTCGACCAAAACTTCAGCGGAAAGAATTAGAATAGATACGAAGAAGCATTAAATAACAAATCATTCTCATCGATCTTTCGCTGTGTCTGCCCTATTTAAACAAGGTGTTTTGGGAACAAAAGTTGATTAAGTTAACAGGCCACTCAAACGCAAACTCCCTGAAACCATATCTGCGGCTAGATCCTAGTTATCATCTGAAGCTAATCGAAAATCTCAGAACAACAAATGAAGCTTCGACTCCTCAAATGCAAGTCAATCATACCCAAAACCATGTTTTGATAGAAATAATGGACAAACTATTACTTATAACAACTGTACGTTTAATATTAGTAATAAATAAATAAAGTTTCTAGTTTGCTAAATAAACAGTGTGTTTTTATTATTTCCTCGTGAAATAGTCTTGTCGAATATCATTCGAGAGACAATTTTGCCGATACAAAATTTTCTCTCTTATGATATTATATACGAAACCACATCCCAATCGTGCAACAACGGTAAAATTCGTGCAAATAAACCAAAAAACATGTGGTTTGCGAAGAGATTTACGCATAAAACTAGTCAAAGTTGACGTTTTCCGATTAATATTTGGGGCTGTATTAGTGCTAGGGGCCTAGGAGTCTTTCAAATTGTTCAAGGAAGACTGACAGCTGCTGTTTAGCCAGCTATTCTTCTTCGAATCATGCTTCCATTGGTTCGAGTGATATATGGAGAACAGTACCTACATCTTCCAACACGATATTGAACAATCGACAAGGCAAGAATTGTTCAAGGATTTACTCATGAAAACAATATTGACCAACAAACTGACCTCAATTCTATTGAGAACGTTGGAGGAATGAAAGAATTTCAGAATTAACAAGTAGATAAGTAATATGAAATGTGTGCCACTCGTCGTCTATTAGCTATCATCGACAGCATAAATTATTCAGGTATAAGATTAGAGTTGGGCATATTTCACTTGAACGAGGATTTGAAATTTCAAGTTGAAATTTTCATGAAATTTATGAAACTTATGAAATTTCTGCGAAACTTTCGAAATTTATGTGAAATTTATGAAATGTTTGTGAAATTTATGAAACTTTTAAAAAAATCTTAAATGTCGTGAAAAATTAATTGAAATTTATGAAATTTTTATTGAAATTTCCATTAAATTTTATTTTCTGCTGTATCTGGGATAATCGGTGAAGCTAGCTAAATAAATAAAGGACGTCGCACAGCAAAGTCGAGCCTGTCTGCGCGCCGATGAACCAGGGGAATCCCAAGTATTGCCGAGATTTGGGATGCGTCTATCGTCTATTATATAAACGAGGTTGCATGGAAAGGTTTATGAAAGTTTCACTGAAATTTATGAAATTTTTCTGAAAGTTCCGAATGTAATAAGGACATTTATCAGTTGAAAGTTTCAGGTGAAAATTTCAACAATGTCCCTGAAATTTCACTTTTTGGGTTACCTAAGTGAAATTTTTCTGTTTTGAAAGGTTCAAAACAGAAAATTTCATTTGAAACTTTCAAATGGCCCAACCCTATATAAGATACACTTTTTGTCTACTACCCATTTCTACACCAATGATCTAGTTAACAGCGATCCAGAATCTGATCCAAAACGAGAGTGAGTCATGTGACCGCTGAAATTTACGACTTTTGTACGGTATTAAAAGTCGACGTGTCGGTAATGTATGCCAGATATCGAGGGTAGACCTATTAAAGGAAATTTGTCTCTGGAAGAGCGGTACCAAGATATAACATTATTTTTACCGCTTGTCGCCTAAAATATTTGCAGCTCTATTTTCTTCGAGTTTTCTGAGTAAAATGCATTGATTAAACATGAAAATGATATATTAAATTTGCAATAAATATATTTTAAAATTATGGCTTTGTTATCAATGGTGTAATTAATCGAATAATGTAAATAATAAGCAATTATTATTAGCCAGTTCCAGTACATCTTGTAATCGCATACGCCACTGGTCGATAGCCAATTTAATGATTTTAAATGATCATTTTTAAAGCCTAAATATTGTATAAAAAGTTTTGGAATTAAAGTATTACTGAGAGCATTGTTTAAACAAGCCATATTTTCCGAATCTCAGAAAGAAAATAGTAAATTACGTTACAAGACCGGAAAGTAGTGTTTTTCAGGTCGAGACAAGCATTTCCAGAGCGAGCCGTAGGCGAGTCCTGGAAGCTTGGAGAGACCTTTTTGAAAGGTTCAAAACAGAAAATTTCATTTGAAACTTTCAAATGGCCCAACCCTATATAAGATACACTTTTTGTCTACTACCCATTTCTACACCAATGATCTAGTTAACAGCGATCCAGAATCTGATCCAAAACGAGAGTGAGTCATGTGACCGCTGAAATTTACGACTTTTGTACGGTATTAAAAGTCGACGTGTCGGTAATGTATGCCAGATATCGAGGGTAGACCTATTAAAGGAAATTTGTCTCTGGAAGAGCGGTACCAAGATATAACATTATTTTTACCGCTTGTCGCCTAAAATATTTGCAGCTCTATTTTCTTCGAGTTTTCTGAGTAAAATGCATTGATTAAACATGAAAATGATATATTAAATTTGCAATAAATATATTTTAAAATTATGGCTTTGTTATCAATGGTGTAATTAATCGAATAATGTAAATAATAAGCAATTATTATTAGCCAGTTCCAGTACATCTTGTAATCGCATACGCCACTGGTCGATAGCCAATTTAATGATTTTAAATGATCATTTTTAAAGCCTAAATATTGTATAAAAAGTTTTGGAATTAAAGTATTACTGAGAGCATTGTTTAAACAAGCCATATTTTCCGAATCTCAGAAAGAAAATAGTAAATTACGTTACAAGACCGGAAAGTAGTGTTTTTCAGGTCGAGACAAGCATTTCCAGAGCGAGCCGTAGGCGAGTCCTGGAAGCTTGGAGAGACCTGGAAAACACTAATTTTCGGTTGCGTGACGTACAATATTTTTTTTTAAGACCGACACTTCGATATACTTACATTAAATTATTTTATGTCATACCAGTACATTATTGTGTTTGTATACCTTAGATACCATCTACATAATGGATTACTTTATGCCCGTGCGGGCATGAAGTACACATTATGGCCCGCGCGGGCATTAAGTGTTGCATTAAGTGTGCATCTTGTTCCATTTTTGATTTTTGACTTTGACACATTAAACATTTTAATACTGTTAAGGTAATGTCGTAGGTAAATATAAAAAATTGGTAAATCAAATTAAATTTTAAAAAAATATTTATTATTCACAACGAACTGGTATGACATAAAAGTGTGTATGCACCACGGGTACCTACTAATAGATATATTATTATACCCTCGGGCGACTTGTAAGACTGTCGCCCTCAAGGCATAATCATCTACATAGTACCCTTAATACATAAATAACTATTATATTATTTTTAAATGCGTCGTATGACTTTTCGTAACGGGCTTTTGATTTTACTGGCAATATATCGTAAGTCGCTTTCCTTGCTGCTTCCAAAATTTCTTCTGAAATCTCTTTTTCCGTGTTGGATAATTCAAAATCTGAATTCATATTGTTAAATTTGCGCACTCGCGAAACAAGTTTGACATAAACAACAAATTAAAAATCAACGAACTGTCACTCGACAATACATCGAAATGTTGTTGTCATAGTAACGAAATCAAGGTAGCTTGTATTATCAAAGAGCGATTGGAAAAACAAAAAACAGGGACCGGAAAAATCTTATCTTTTCCTGTCTCTAACGTCACTTTTCCGGTCTTGCGATCGGAAAAAGGTTATTTTCTAGACAAAAAATTGTCCAGAAAGTGTGTATTTTCTGGTCGGTTTTAAAAATAAAATTTCCATATGGAGTAACTTCCCGAAAATTAAGACCTGGTAGTTGACCGAACTTTTTACGACTTTTGGTGAAGAAATCCGGCCAAGACCACTGAGAGATATCAAGGGCTGTTACCGATTAAATGACAGGGATTCGGATTTTATTTTATAGTCCGTCTTGAATGTTTAGGACACGTGACTTAAGATGGTGGTTAATGGCTTTTTGTCGGTTGCGGGGGCTGTAGAAGTTAATTTCTTTTTAGGATCGTTTGAGGGGTAAAGGGTATGACGATATTATGGAATTTACTCGCTCCTGAAAGACGGTAACGGCATTAAATGGAATAAAATTTAATATTCCTTGTCTGCTCTCATGGGGTATGTTATTATTACAAAGAGAAGAACACACTCCGTTTTTATAAACAACGCGTCCTTTCAAACAATCGTCAAAACAACGAATTTTAAAAAGAATGCTCCAATAAACCTTATTTTCTGTCAGAGATAGAAAAACCCACTTCATTTCCAGTTCTCTTCGAATTGTATGTGCTGTTCTGCGTTTAAAAAAGCAACATCTTCAGAATGAAAGTGAAGTGGAAGCGAGAGGCAATTAATGCGTTTCTCGAAAAGTATTTGCAAGATAATATGAAGTAAAAATTCTCAAAACTAAACAACGCCGTGCACTAAACTATTTCAAGAAGTTGTAAAAATCTTCAGAGATAAAATCGAAAATAGCCTTTCTCATTATTTACAGTTATTTGTCTTTTACATGCATTTAACGGCTCGACGCTAATTTTATTTCGCAACGTTTCGAAGCGAAGTTTTTGCACATACTGGTGGACACCGGTATCGATTTAAATCCAATCATTTTCTATCATAATGACACAAACCTTAAGTAAATAAATGGGACCTTCGAGTATCCATTATTTTTTTCCGTTTTCTTTAAATAAATGCGAAACTTTCGCTAAGTGAGAAATCTTATCCTGTGTTTTATATTGTCCTAAGCAGCGACGAACTGCCTTTTATATACCGTACTAACAACTTGTGTTTGAGCACGATTCTGACACGACAGCGATATGACAAAACATGTATTTAATAGAAATATAGTTAGTGTTGCCGCCGAGACGAGCGATTCTCGTCTGGCCCTCTCTCGACGAGGCGAAAGAAATATTTTCTCTCGAATAAAGCTCCGAGACGAGACGAGACGAGAGAAGTGCCCTCTCTGGTCGAGAAATTCTCGTCTCTCTCGATCTCTCTCGAGCAAAAAACGTTACTTTTTAAACCTTCTTAAATTCCTCTTTGCAAGAATATACATAGTGTCTATATTTGGACCAGCGGTTTTCAAGTTATTTAACTGCAAATAGTTTCATCTAGTTAGCCGTGCCTGGCCATTCAGAATAACATATTATTATGACGTTTTTTCGCTGAATAAAATTATTTGCAGTCAAATAACTCGAAAACCGTCCCTCCAAACATGGACATTATATTTTTGATAAAAGGAATTTAAGAAGATTTTAAAAATCTCATAATAGACCCAAAAAAATATTTTTTAAATTTGCTGATTCTAAATAAATTTATAATTACTTTTATTAAATGCATTTTTAGTCTATAATTAATAGTTTCCAAGATATTGACTTTTGAAAAATTATATTTTTGAGTTTCGACAGCCTATAATAGCTTTCTAACAGTACATCTTAAAGCAAAACGGCACATATGTCTATATTTTCCATTTTCACTATCGTCCCAAATCAATCAAACTTCCGGCTAAACCGGATGTAACTCGAAAGCAGGAAATATAGTTCCTCCGGTTTAACCGGAAGGTGATTTTTTTGGGAAGATAATAAAAATGGAAGATAGGGACATGTGAGCCGTTTTGCTCTAAGACGTACTGTTAGATCTGTCGAAACTAAAAAATTACATTTTTTAAAAGTCAATATCTTGAAAGCGAGACGAGACGAGAGACCCATTTTGTCTCGTCTCGCGGCAACACTAAATATAGTCCCAATTGTACTTTGGTCCCCTCCCCCGCCATCAAACCCTGGATACGCCACTGATAATACTATAGATTAGAGAGAAAAACGTTCGTATATTATATAAGTAAGTTTTAAGTAATTTTTTAATGATTTACGTAAAATAACTAGTGTGCAATAACTGCCCCCAAAGAGGCGTGCTATTCTGCAACATAATGCATTCCGAGGGTAATGAAATGAATACACAAGTATGTAACGTAACCCATATGCAAAATGCCGTATAATATAAGAGTTTAGTCCAAGGAAATCGCTATTTTCTAGTGCTATTTACAGACAAGCAAAACGCTGTGCTAGAAAATTTCTAGTTTTGCATTTGCATTAATCATTTTAAAAACCTAATAAAAAAATTAGCAGTTATAAAAAAATGTTGCTAAAGGCGCAATGTATAATAGCTTCATTCCTTTCTTATATACCTAGTTTAGAGCAAACACACTTTGGAAAATATCCGTGATACAAATATGATTATCAGATATGATATTCAGAAGCTCTGACGTCATGCACTGAGGAAACTGATCTAACACAACACAACAGGCTAGCTAAGACATCGTTTGTATTGATAGCTTATTTGTATTAACCCATATTAAATAAATTGTATCAAACCCGCTTTCTGCTTTAGTGATATATCAATTCCAGATTTGCTAGAACAGTATTTTTATTGGTAGTAATCAGTTCCATTAGCAGCACAGTCCTATTGAATATGGAACTACTTTTAATACAGCAATTTTGTTAAGAAATAAATTGAATCTTCTCAATGCGATGAATTTTGTTCCCAGTAAAGTGCTTTCTCTAAAATTAAAAAAGCAGAATACCGTCCCCAAAAACGAATTGTATCCGTTAGAACCTATAATCCACAAGACGTTGATGGGGGTTCGAAGCGGTCGGCAATCGGCGCGCGCTGTATTATTAGTTTTAACGTATTTGTTGCGCATGTCACATCGTTGTTCGGAGTCTTCTAGCTGTCCAGTGTGAATTTGAATTTTATTGATCGTACCAATATCTATTTCAATCAATTTATTTTTACTTTGTATTTAAGTTTGTTTTTCTTATTTGCATGTCAGATAAAGCAATAGAATATTCTTATTTCGCACAACCCATCATTAGTATTGTACTTTATAATATACTAGCGTATATCCGGCATGCGTCGCAACCCGCTGGTATAAATACAAACCCGAACAAACCCGATATATTAGTACCCGGCATGCCACTTTCTAAAATTGCACCCGTGCAAAGCCGGGGCGGGTCGCTAGTTATACATAAAAACCTTTCCCTTGAATCACTCTATCTATTAAAAAAAACCGCTTCAAAATCCGTTGATTAGTTTTAAAGATTTAAGCATATACAGTGATGGGCTAAAATATGGAACAAATTCATTTAAAAATCAGGTATTCATTTTTTGAAAAAACGCTCGGACACGTCGATTATAATTCTTTCTTTCGGATTTTTTGCCTCAAAAAGAAATTATACCGGGTGTGTCAAAAAGTAGATGTAGCAAAATGTTTTTGTTTTTTAAATAGAACCCCCCTATTTTTACTTATTACCCTAATTCTACGTCAAATTCTGCGCATAATTCATGTAGCATACTCTATCATTATCTCTAACGGTTTTAGAGAAAAATTACATCATAAAAAAAAATTCTCTAAAAAAAGGTTAAAAAATTAGTTTATTAAGTGTTGAAAATGCAAACCATTAACTTCTTGACAATATGCTAATCTACTTAAAAACCCTTCTAAAACATTATTTACAGTATTTTCATTAATTTGCCTAATTTCATATCTAATTTTAAATTTTAAGTCTTCCAAATTTTGTGGTTTATCCTTATACACTTTTGATTTCAAATAACCCCAAAGAAAGAAATCCATGGGTGTAAGATCGGGAGATCTTGCAGGCCATTCTATGGGTCCTCTTCTACCTATCCATCGTTCGGGAAATACAGTATTCAAATACTCTCGTACTTGTCGAGCAAAATGAGGCGGAGCACCATCCTGCTGAAACCAAATAGACGCTTCTGGTAGATGAGGCTGATTCGGATTTGGAAAATCCGCTGCTAGTGTGGGAATTAATTAATTTTGAAGAAATTGTAAATACCGGTCTCCTGTAAGATTTCCATCGAAGAAAAAAGGTCCAATAATTCTATCATTTAATATCCCTGCCCAAACATTTACTTTTGGTGGGTATTGCGTGTGCTGTTCTCTCATCCAACGGGGATTATTTGTACTCCAATACCGAAAATTTTGTCTGTTTACCGAACCATTCAAACAAAACGTGGCTTCATCGCTAAAAAGTATGTTGCGATGGAAAAATAGATTTAGGTTGCAAATTTTCATCATAGTTTCACAAAACTGTAGTCGGCGGTCGGGATCATCTTCGTTTAGCTCGTACAGCAACATAATTTTGTACGGATGGTCGGCTAACATCATTATTAAGGGCTACTTCAGTGGATGCACTATGAGGATTATCTTCAACCTCTAACAAAATGTTCAATTGTGAGTTTTCACTAATTTTTGGACGACCTGGCCGTAGACGATCCTTTACATTCCCTGTTTCCCTGAATTTCTTCTCAATTTTACTTACTGTAGATGTTGTAATCGGCCGTTCTGGATACTTAGCGTTAAACAAGTTACAAACTTCTTCTTGACTTCTTGTTTTGTCTCCACATCCAATTAAAATTAAAATTTCGATTCTTTGTGTTTCATTTAAATGCACCATGATCACCGTTTTTCAAAATTATACCTAAACTAATTTTTGATTGACACATGACTTGCTATCGTAGTAACAATTCATTTAAATTTACCCGTTTACCTTTAAGTAAGTACATGTACCTTTTTTTAAAGAATTTTTTTTATGGTGTTATTTTTCTCTAAAACCGTTAGAGATAAGGATAGAGTATGCTACATGAATTATGCGCAGAGTTTGACGTAGAATTAGGGTAATAAGTAAAAATAGGGGGGTTCTATTTAAAAAACAAAAAAATGTTGCTACATCTACTTTTTGACACACCCGGTATAATTTCTTTTTGAGGCAAAAAATCCGGAAGAAAGAATTATAATCGACGTGTCCGAGCGTTTTTTCAAAAAATGAATACCTGATTTTTAAATGAATTTGTTCCATATTTTAGCCCATCACTGTATAGGTTATAGGGACGGACGGACAGACAGCGACAGCGACTTTGTTTTATACTATGTTAAGATGGACGAATTTTACGATCTCAGTAAACCATGTTGCCTAATATATAATCAAATACAATGTTAAACGACAAGAACAATATCACACTAGAAGCTATTTAAATTTTTGACAACTACAGTACTGATTTTTAGTGGTAAATAAGTATATGCTTTAATAACCGTAGCAAGCAAATATTATTAAGATTACTGTCACATTTCATTACAACTGCCTTTCGAAACTAATACAGTATATAAAATCAGATTACACCCACAATAGAACTTGATAATTTCTGTGAGTATTCAGAGCAATAATGTCTATTAACCATTTTATGATAGCATTAACTCCTATTTAATATTAGCTAAATTACCGTGATATTATCACTACACAACGGTCTGGTGATTTTCGTTGTCTTACAGTAGGAAAGCGCGTTGCTATCACATAATATAGTATTAAACAGTTGTATAAAGAGTATCTATTGTGAATTCTTATAAGGAATAGAAGGCTTTTCTCTCAGTATGTGCTGATAAAAATTTATATTCGTAGCCATGGAAACACACTGAAAGTGACCAAAGTTACTATGGCTACTTACTCATCACGTAACATGACAGCTTTTAATGATCATATTTTATATTGTTAATCTTTGTATCATGATGGAAAATATCTAGGGTCTCTCTTCAAAAAACCATCTTTAAGTCATCCACATTGGCGGCGGAACATTTTTTTTTGGGAGGGGGCTGGAGAAAAAATATAAATTTACCAACCTAGTGAAATATATCGGATGAGACGACATTTCGTCATTATCAGGACTCTTCTAAAAGAGCATTTAAAACTTGCTGGAGAACATCGCCAGTATAGTGAATACGAACGAGCGCCATGTATAGTTATATAACAAGCCCTTTTAACCTGAACAATATCACATTTAACCAATCAGAAAGTTTACAACAATTTCATACTTTATCTCATTTTATCAACATTTCATTCGTCAATACTACTCTAATGAACGTAACAAAAAAAATAAGTAATTTTTCTATACAAGAAAAATAACAATACTAATCAATTTAAAAAAATATAACAAAGATTTTTCAACAATAAATCCATATTTCTTAGTCATGGAAAAATCAATCACAAACAAGCCGATAAAATAGTATCGTTACAGTAATATTTTATTGTCTATTTGATAAGAAATATTAATTTTTTATGGAAATCAGTAGCTTATCAGCGTCAAATAGATGTTTTAACGGCTTAGATTAATTTAGCTAGTTTATTTAAATTGTTATTGCCCGTTTATCAACAAGAATGACTTGATAAGATGATAAATAAAATTAACTTTGTGTTAATTTTCACGATGTAAGTATCGTAGTTTTGATAAGATCGTATGTTGAGCATCCGAAGAAATTATTGAAACCATTAGATGCTACAAGCGTTTCCGATGTATACACACCTAGTGAAAAGGATGGTAAAAAAAACCGTAAACCCCCCAGTCAGTGACGCACCATGAGGGTCTTCTACCCTTACCAGGGTCAGCAGGGTCTGGTGTAAATGAATTTAGCCTACGAAACTCCGAAACTTCAGAAAATTGCATGTCTTAAATGTAACGTCTGTATAAAAGATTTTCTTCATCTAGAATCTGGGTTTGTGAATGTATCAGCGCATTGAGTGAACACCTCCCAGAGGGATGATTCTCGGTGCGCTACTGCACCTAATGAAAAAGGGATCTCAACGTATCGCGAAAAATGTATGTGATTCAACAAAATTATAATGGTATAGAATAACGAAAATACCACACTGACCGAACGGACTTCCTTTCTTTTACTTAACAACCCTTCTGTCAGCTAAAAAAGTAATTATAATACATATAGGTATGTCATTGTATTGCCTACATATAAACAATGTTTAAAATACAGAGGGATATTGTGTCTTTCTTAATACTTTCTAATACTACTTTAACTTTTAAACATCGTACTCCTTTTCAAGAGTATTCTAGAGTTATTTAAAGTTAATGGTTCTTTCAAAAATATCCATCTAAAATAATAAAATTTCTTCCTAATCTCAAACATTTCCTTTTATTGGTCTGCTTTTATTAACAAAAGCGCTGATTTAGGAAATTGTTATGTTTTATTACTCAGAGTTCTGAAATCCGGATTTACAAATTCTGCATCTCTCCAAAGATAGATAAAGTCTGGACCGCGGTTTATAGTGCTTTAATTTTATTTTCCTGAAAGCAGGATTAGGAGAAACGGTAATGCTGACTATTGTACAGAGCATTCTGTTCAGCAGACACAAATTCTTAAAAACTTGCCAGTTGACTTTATGGATTTTATGGTGTATCGTCTAACACTATAAAGTGGCGTTTTCCAATAGATAATCCATTATTAATATAATTTTATAGTGTTAGACAATACACCAAACAAATCATTAAAGTTAAGGTTATTAATTTCCAATTTTGGTTCCAAATACATTGTAGAAAATGGATTGTCCATTAAAAAACTAATCGTATTTATAACTTGCAAATTCTGAAAAATTAGAAAGAAACATATATTGCTTACGAGCGCGAATAAAGTAAAACAACACGCATTCGCGACATACGAACCAACAACTGAACCGCGCCACCGCGTCGTCAGCGAACCTACCTCCAGTCCAGCAACTGACTGAAAGATTTTCATTTGGTGAGAGCCTTGGGCGCTGGTCTCTTACAAAGTTATTTAGTTATAATATTTTGATTTTAAAATTTATTGATAAATTAAAACAAAATCAAAACGAAACAAAATAAAATTAAAAAAATATTAGGTAAATAGGAAAAATATATCTAAGATCAAAATCAAAACCCTTTGGCTCGTAATCAAATAACTTTAAAGTAACTCCAGATACATTACCGTACATTCTACATAATAAGATACAAAATCACATAAATAATAAAGGAACTAAGTATTATCAAAAATATAGAAAATAAAATACAAACATTTTAGACAAATAAATAAAAACTCAAAAATACAAAAACCAAAATAACCAGATTTGCTAATATTAAACTAAGAAATTTCAAAACTATAAAAATTTAAGTTACTCAAGGTATAACAGAAAAAAATTATAACAGTAAAAAAACTAGGTAGGTACTAAAGATATAAAATATGAATATATAGGAAACAAACAAAAATCACAAAAACAAACTCTTTTTTATAATTTTAATATCGGTAAATTCCCTTATCGCTTCATCGTAATTTAAATTACCTTATCGCTTCATCGTAATTTAAATTACCAGTAAAAACACTGTCAATTGAAAGTATTAGCGTAGTATAGCGTTAAAAATATCTATAGGGCGGTATATAAATTGGGAAATACATCTATCATTTCCTTACTATAGATGATGTTTAACATTGTTGAGCCACTCGTGTTTGTTTCAGGGTTAAATATTTTTAAATATTGTTTGAACTGCAAGGCTTCGCTACTGAGTTCTCCTTCAAGATATTCGTTGTAATATTCTATAAGTCTTTTAAAACTCTCCTCATCAATATCGTCTTTTGAGATATCCTCTATATCAAATCAACTATTAGATATAATATCTTGATATAGGTACAGAACTTCGGCGATGTAAGTCGTTTATTAAAAAATCCAACAGCTTGTTGATAATCTGAACTCTAAATTTTACTTTTCCAATAAAAATAGGCATCTCAGGTTTCCTTATTAGCAAGAAATATTTTTCTTTTGCGTTTACTGGATTCAGCAAATTAGTTTTCAATATATTCGCTTAGTTAGCTTTTGCTTCCAATTTATCGGTTTCTGATTAAGATTTTTTTCTGATATCTTGTAAAAATTGTTTTAAAGAATCCATAAATGGTATCCTTCTTGTATCTCCAAGCCAGGCGATTGCAATTTGGTAGAAACCTTATTTAAGCCCCCATGCACATGAGGCCCTACGCTGCAGCGTACTTTTAGCGTACCGGTAAATCCGCCACTGATGTAGCCTTAGTAATTGATCATTACCACATGCATCACAAAATAAATACCTGCATAAATATTACTTTTATTTTGTTCCGTCAATTATAAGCGGTCCATATTTATCCACATTACAGTTGAAACAATAAAATTTGTTATGGTTTAGTTTAATAGTTTAATTATTACTGCATACGGAAAATATATTATTATGGTATTTAAAATATTTAATTTAACTAAAGATAATTATTATAAAATACGTGCGTGTTATTTTATTTAAAAATTAATTTAGCCAAGTTAGATCGAGTTGTGACATATTCTAAGTGATCGATCTTGGTATGCCGTGATTTGAAATTATGTCAAGTAAAAGCCTAGTAATTTAGATTATAAATAAGTATTGTATTTTAATTTGAAGAAATAGTCCATGCTTAAAGTGGAGTTGAAAGTATGGGAAAGAAAGAAAAAACTAAAAGTCTTCCTCCACAAAGTTTAATAGAATAAAAATATTCAACACAAGTCTCTACATGTTTCGAACGTAGAAACGTTCATCATCAGGAGACAGAAAATATATTTGGGGCTAATAGTTTTAGCAGAAGAGAAAATGGTGTAGAACCTTAATGGAGCTTTTTTGGAATTAAAAATTTGATGTGTAAAATAAACATAATATAAAGAAATTGATGATATAGTTGAAACATACTGAGTATGTGAGAAGTCAGTAAATGGGGTCTAAACCAACCAAATAAACTGGGGAAGAAGAAAAAACCTTTCTGTCCTCACAATGTCTTATAGACACATACCTACTTAAAAATGTTTTTTTTTTAATTTTAAACATTCTTTAACACCTACATTTTAGAAAGGATTTATCTTCTTCCCCAGTTTATTTGGTTGGTTTAGACCCCATTTACCGACTTCTCACATACTCAGTATGTTTTAACTATCATCAATTTCTTTATATTATGTTTATTGTACACATCAAATTTTTAATTCCATAAAAGCTCCATTAAGGTTCTACACCACTTTCTCTTCTGCTAAAACTATCAGCACCAAATATATTTTCTGTCTCCTGATGATGAATGTTTCTACGTTCGAAACATGTAGAGGCTCTTACTGAATATTCTTATTCTGTTAAACTTTGTGGAGGATGACTTTGAGTTTTTCCTTTCCCATATTGTATTTTAGTTTTAAGCACGTTCAACTTAAATTCAAATAATAAGAATTTAAAGATTCAAATAATCGTACGAAGGGCCTAACTTTGTGGTAACAAGGATTCCACTCGCACCTGACCGTTTGTTTTTTTGAGAAAGATAAATTAACCCAAGCAAAAGATCTACAAGACCTCTTAATCATCTTTATTACCGCCATTTATTAGACATTCTGACTACTAAACATCTTTAAAAATAAACCTAAATCTACTTCAAAGCTCTGCTAGCTAATAATTTAGTTGCACCTAGTTGTAAAAGATCCAGAATTCTGGAATCTTAAGAAATTGTGTGCAATAAAGCATCATAATAATACGGAAAAGCAAAAGAAAAAAATCTGAGGAATAGAAATGGTTACATAGCGATACATTTTGTGTCGATACGGCCGTACCACGTCGTTTATGGATTTGTATTTATGTATGTAAGCATATGGATAGGAGGACACCACAAAAAAAGTATAAGTGTATTTTTTTAAAACTGAGTTATATAAAAGGGGGATCTAAAACATAAAGCTATACATTAATTCCGTTGGGATGGCGCTACGGTGTATTGATGGCCGCTTTGATTTTGCAAAGAGGCTTTTAATACATTTTACCGCCGTTGCGGAATTGCTTGGATTATGGCTGCCCGTAGAGTCCTAACAAGGATGAAACGGCCGTCGTGGTCTACCCGCCCCAGGGTATCCATTGTGCTTGGACCCCTGTGTATTCCAATATACAAAACCGTTACACACTTGTCCGATATGCCACAAAATTAACTTTTTAATAAAGCTATATAATTTTATATGTTCTTTGTGGAAGGGGCTACTTTACTATACTATATAGGTATCGATAACTTGCCATTACTATAATAGCAACCAGTGATTCTTTATGTAAAAGCATATAGTTTAGAGTTAGTAATGAAAGAAATGTTTTACTAGAGACCAATTTTAGTTTTTCCTATTTTTACCGAGAAGTGTGCCAATTAAGGAATTCCTTTATAAAAGAAAAAAATAATAAACTTATATTTCTTGAAAGTAACAAGGCAGAGAAACGAAAAGAGAATCATTAAAGTGAATTATTTATTGACTTAATCAAAATGAAGTTAATATTTTTGAATGGATGTCATTTCTAGTGTATATTCAATCAGCTTTATTGTCCAGCATCAAAAATTTGACTTCTCGAACTATGATAATGAACCTTATGATGTTTAATATTGTTTGTATAATGTATACCAATATAGTAGGTACGTTTTCGTCGATATTAGGCCTTTACAAACATATGAAGAATGTGTGGTTTACCTAAAAATGTGAAAACTTCTTACTTTTCACCCGTAATAGACATAGCAACTAGCATAGACAATAAAATTTGTTAACTTAAAACAGAAATATTACTTTGGACTCATGAACGTTCAACGACATTGGTGCAATCTTCTCTAAAACAGATAATTTTCATCATTTTTATATTAATTGTATGGTCACATAATAATAGTGTTTATTAAGAATATAAATTATAATTCTTAAAGGGCGAATTCTAGCTGATAATCATCAGCTACTCAACGTTAACCCTTTTTAAACAAAATAAATAATTATTATTGTTTAATCTAATGTAGTAATAAATTATATACCTAATTATAATAAAATGAGCCATAATAGTAATAAATATGCACTGTTGGCACACATAATGTGCAATAGTTACAAGATGAAAACCTACACCTCCCACAATTACTCTAAACTAATACAATCAGATTTTTGGGTTAAAAGCCACTCTTTAAAATTAATTAGTGACATTTGCTCTTGTTTATATTCAAAACACTTTAAAATACCTTCAGATTTATTTCTGGATTTTTGTAAAAATCCTCTTCCTCAGGAATTATATATAAAAAATGTTTTAATTAAAGCTTCAAAGGATTTTTGCATTCTGTTAATTAAAATTTCTGATATTTGGCTTCATCAAGGTACGCATAAAAATTTTAATAAAACTCCATCAGATAAAAACATTATTACCTACTCTTAAATAAATTAGAGCGGGTTTATGTTTGCTTTTTGTGTCATATATATTTTTATAGCCATTTTAGTACTTGCATAAATATAGATAAAGAAAACTCGTATTCGTCCTGTAACCGAGGTAATTATGAACGGTTCCCCATCGAATCGTTAAAAATCTTTAAAAACTAAATAATTAAAAAATATACAAAACGGTATAATGATTTAGAAACTTTTAATTTGACTATTCATAAACATCATGAACAAAAAATATATTGCGACATGTACCGGGTGGTCAACTAAGCGAGGACGTCGGCTTTATCTCGGAAATCATTAATCGTACAACTTGCGGAAAGATTTTTTTATGAGTAAAGTGGTCAAGAGAAATTGCTGGAAATTACTTTTAAGTTCCTCATTTCGCCGCAAGGGGGCATAATTAAAAATTGTTTTTTAAATTCTAAATTTCCCCGAAAATTCCCATATTAAGGTATAACTCTGATTACATCATTGGTAAGCTTAGACAATTCTGCATCATTTTGGTCTAAAGCTCATTGGCGTACCGACCTTGATAAGAGTAGGAGAAGCTATTGAAAGTGTAAACATTAAAATCGCTGTAACTTCTAAACGACTTATCCGATTTTACTAAATTTAAGCTTGTTTGGAAGAGGAAATAAGCATCTTCAATTGCCGTATCCAACAGTACACGACAGTGTTTAATAAAATTGCTAGAGGGCGCAATTTGTAATAATAACGGTTTTTTTCGATTTTATCCCGAAAATTCAAATCATACGGTATAACTATGACATCACAATCGAAAAGTAGATGAAATTTGCAAGAAAAGATGTGAAGACCGCAGTTCGATATCCTTGTTCGTTTCAGAGTTATTGCCAAAACAATAATTTTTAATACAAATTGCGCCCTCTAGCAATTTTATTAGAAACTATCTTGTACCATTGGATACGACAGTTGAAGGTACTTTTTCTTCCAAACAAGCTTAAATTTAGTAAAATCGGTTAAGACGTTTAGAAGTTACAGCGATTTTAATGTTTACACTTTCACTTGATAAGAGTGGGAGAAGCTATTGAAAGTGTAAACATTAAAATCGGTGTAACTTCTAAACGACTTATCCGATTTTACTAATTTTAAGCTTGTTTGGAAGTACCTTCAATTATCGTATCTAATGGTAAACGATAGTTTCTAATAAAATTGCTAGAGGGCGCAATTTGTATTAAAAATTATTGTTTTGGCAATAACTCTGAAACGAACAAAGATATCGAACTGCGGTCTTTATATCTTTTCTGGCAAATTTCATCTACTTTTCGATTATGATGTCATAGTTATACCGTATGATTTGAATTTTCGGGATAAAATCGAAAAAACTGTTATTATTACAAATTGCACCCTCTAGCAATTTTATTAAATACTATCGTGTACTGTTGGATACGGCAATTGAAGATGCTTATTTTCCCCTTCCAAACAAACTTAAATTTAGTAAAATCGGATAAGTTGTTTAGAAGTTATAGCGATTTTAATGTTTACACTTTCAATAGCTTCTCCCACTCTTATCAAGGTCGGTACGCCAATGAGCCTTAAACCAAAATGATGCAGAATTGTCTAAGCTTTCCAATGATGTAATCAGAGTTATACCTTAATATGGGAATTTTCGGAGAAATTTAGAATTTAAAAAAACAATTTTTAATTGTGCCCCCTTGCGGCGAAATGAGGAACTTAAAAGTAATTTCCAGCAATTTCTCTTGACCACTTTACTCATAAAAAAAATATTTCCGAAAGTTGTACGATTAATGGTTTCCGAGATAAAGCCGACGTCCTCGCTTATTTGACTACCCTGTACAGTGGTACAGTGCTGCCAGCGGAATAGTTGTATTGGGTCTTCGCACACCTTGTATATTGGGCAACCTATAGAACTCAATATAAACTTTCTTGAAGGTTCTTGTATGATGGACATGCACAACAAATTTTGTTATTTTATAATAAGCCATATTTGCTTTTGAAGTGAACAAAAGTTCTTAAAGTTAATGGAATATTCTACTTAAAAACAAGCTTAAAACGGTTTTTATTTTTTATGTTTATTATGCGAGCTTTAAAACTTTTATATTGCTTACTTTACTGTAATTTTAAAGCACAGTAGCACACGCAGTACGAAAATTAAGTTTAACGCTCTTTTAAATCTACAGGGTGTTGGATGATGATTGTTTAAATACCAATGACTAGAATTCATATTATTTTTGGTCAGTCTACAATCTGCCCAGGGGCGGATCGGACACCTCGGACCGGCGCGGGAAGTCAATTGAAACAGCGCCGCGTCGTGTCAATACAATAAAAAAATTAAAAGACATACTTAAATATGTATTTTTTCATCCAGTTACGACATATTTTTTATAATAACTCATAAATAAAAAAACAAACTTCATTTTTTTATTTCTTGCGAATAACTCCGTTATTGTAAGTTTGAGAGAAAAATGTTATATAACTTTATTGATGGAACGTTTGAAGATGCGTGTTTTTATTTTAAAAAATTTCGTCTAAGTATTATCAGTTTCGAAATATAAGGCAAAATATAGAAATCATATTTTGGCCGATATCTCGAAAACCGTAAGAGACACGAAAAGATAATAACAAGCTGAGATGTAGATTTCTTCGAGATACAACTTTTTAGCTATATAGATTTTTTCCCTAAAGTTTATACTTTCTGAGAAAAATGGCAAATAATGAATATTAGGAAATTTTCCTGAATGGAAAATGTCGGAAAATTAAAATTATTAAGAAGAATTAATTTATGCATTGAAGAAGGAAATACGTCACTTTGAACCTTTGATTTGAATGTTTAATTTATTGTTCTAGCAACTTATATATTTTAAAACGGCAAATAAAATTTAACTTTAACACCCTGTAACTCCCCTATTAATCAATTTTCGAAAAAATGTTATAGGAAGATATGGCATTTCTTTTCGGTCTAGAATTATCCCCTAAATTTCTTGCTAATCATTTCCGGACACCCTGTATAACTCAATACACGCACCATTTGTCATGTAAAAAATATCAAACAAAACATGATAAAAAAATGTTCCGGATTTCAAATTTATGGCTATTTGATGTTCATATCTAAATATATCACACAACTTTTGAGGCCACAGGACATTTTTTCCCCGCTATTTTTTATCCCATAAATTTATCCCAGTTTTGGGAATAAATTTCGACTTGACAAATGTTGACATAATTGGGTGTAGGCCAAATATAGTCGAATTTTTTTTTGTAATATGCCTATTTTATTTACTCTACAGTCGAAACAAACAAGAAATATTGCAAATGATTTCGGAAAATTGGTTGCAGAAGCCAGAGGGCTGAGAGCGCAGAGGAAGTACAGAAGAAACCTGCACTGAGGAATATGATCTAATACAACAGGTTTGCTAATACATATTTCCAGGGGGGGGAGGGGGGGAGGGGGGGGAGGGGGGTCTTAAGTAGAAAACGATTTTTCTCGATTTCCGGTAAAACTACAAGTCCTATGGAAAAACGTTAAATGGCAAAGTTGTAGGTAATAAAAAGATCTACAACTTTTGTATTTACATTTTTTTCACATAACCTTAAAATGTATGTGAAAACTTCAAATAACCAAGTTTTTGGTTTTTTTATTTTTATCTTTTACAAAAAAATTTTTTATCCACGAAATTTGGTGAAAACTTACCTTTTTATGTCCTAAACACACTGTAATTTTTTTGATTTAAAATATTTATTTTTTAAACTTATTTTGACTTAATATCGAAAAAACACCCTAATTTTCAATCGAAAATTCTCACGTCAAAATATCTGCTTTTTTAAAAAAGTCGGAGGGCTTTTTGTTCATTGAAATCTCTACTTTCTGATGGTGTTAAAAAATATATACATTACTATGGTAAATGTTCTCAAAAAAATGCAAAGAAACGAAAAAAACTTGAATCCGAATTTTTTTTTTTTAGATCAATATGTAGATACAATTTTGAGCTATTTATTAAAATTTATACTTTAATTACTCGAAAAACGTAAGATTCCATGTTACATTGGGTATACATTTTAATAAATAGCCCAAAATTGTACGTATTGATCTAAAAAAATTCGGATTCAAAATTTTTTCATTTCTTTGCATTTTTTTGAGAACATTTACCATAGTAATGTATATATTTTTGAACACCATCAGAAAGTAGAGATTTCACACTGATTGATCGGTGTCCTTATTACGGACATCTAAACATATTGTTTACTCTCTCATATTCACATAAAATGCCACTGTAACAGAGTTTGCCAATAGTGTATGGGAATCACCTTATTGCAATATTCGTCTCATGCAGGACTAAAAACCGATACAAATTCCGTTAATAACAAAAACTGTTATTTCCCATATAAGAATACATTCCTAATAGACATTTTAAAGTATTTTTTAAATGTTATTGTTTAACTTAACGTTATGTATACTCAAAATGCATATCTGTAAAAAGTCATTGTGGTAAGAGCTTAAAAGGTCCAACATAACTGTCGGATTAAAAATGATGTATTACAAAATGCAATGTCGTATTTCTGTTTCCGTGATGAAAAATGTCACATGTGTCCTCTAAATGGAATTACAAAGACCGTAGATGGGATTTTTTTTAAACATTGCAGCAAATAAAATAATTATTATTAAAAAATAGTGTTTTTAAAATTACTCGCCAAGGCATTTCTAATTGATATTAAGATATTCGAGAAACATCTCTATACAGTGTAACCAGTAAAGTCCGCATCATATGGGATTATTTTTTATTAATAACTTTATTCGAAATTTGACTATGGCAATTTTGGCATCAAGTTCTGCTTCGATCGAGATAAAAATTAAGGTTGAATTCTCAACGTCATTCAATCTATTGCCAACCTATAACCTAATTCTCGTTGATTTTTTGAGTTTATTATTTTAATAACTAACATTTAAAGAAAATCAATATCGTCGGTACATTATTTAGGTAGTATCTGATATATTACAAAAATATCAATTTATTTCATTGCTAATTTTGGGAGAATTGTATAGTGAAAGAACAATGAGTGACAATGACATAATAATGTTAAAAAAAATCTTACCCGATATTTTTCGTTATACAATTCTCCTAAAATAAGTTATGAAATTCCTTGATATTTATTAAATATGTCAATTATTACCTATAGAATATTAAGTCGATACTGATTTTCTTTAAATTTTGTATAAAAGCTAGAAAACATAAATAAATCTACGCGAAATAGGTTATAGGTTGGCAAGCATGTTGATACTCCCACCTTAAGCAAAAAATAGTAGTCATGTGATTCGCATTAGGTATCTGTCAAATTTTAATTTTTTCCAAAAAATAATTCAAAAGTGGGGTTATTTCTGAAAGTATCGAAAAAAGTTATTAAAAAAAGTTTTTTTAGCCACATGCAAAGTTTTAGCTGCATAAGATAATTTTGATTTTTTACCCACATTTTGTAAATTGCACCACTTTTGCAAAATTAGACTCAACGCAACCTACATAAAACTTCTTAGTTTTGACAATGCTTTATTTCAGATACATTTTTTTTTAAATCGGTGCCAGCAACAGAACAGGCAGTGTTTTACCATTGAGAATGCCAATGTCATCGAACATTTATATACAATCTGACCAGTAAAGTCCGCATCATATGGGATTTTTTTTTTGATAGCTTTATTCGAAATTTGACTTTGGCATCAAGTTCTGCTTCAATCGAGATGAAAATTAAGAAAAAAATAGTAGTCACGAAGTCACGTGATTCGCATTATCGGTCAAATTTAAATTTTTTCCCAAAAATAATTCAAAAGTGGGGTTATTTCTGAAAGTGTCGAAAAAAGTTATTAAAAAAAGTTTTTTTTAATGCAGTTTCTAGCCCACATGCAAAATTTCAGCTTCATAAGATAATTTTGATTTTTTACCCACCACTAATATTTATTTTCCACTTATTCAACACTTTACTGATGACACTGTGTTATTTTTTGTCTTAATATTAAGGTGTATTACTTTTAAATAAACTTTGCATCACATGCGACGAAATTTTAGTAGCCCAATTTTGATTTTGTAGAAAAACACACATTTCATATGGCGCTACGGTAAATTGGGGGAAGCTCTAAATCGGTGGTTTACCATAAACTAAATTAACCTAGACATTCCACCTAAATGGGCGAAAGCGAATCTCGGGGCTACGACGTATACGAGTACCTATACAGAGAAGCGACGTGCCTTTAAACGGATATTCTCGTGTGCTACATGTTTATCACAGGCGACGTTCGTCGTAATTCGTTACAGATTTGTACGTCGTACAAAATTATGAGCGGTAAAATAGTTTCATTGGATGGTTTATCTTGGGTCTGTTTCTCCATGGTAATATGGACGGTGCCTCGTAGAGTAACACTTCTGATCCTGAACTCAAAAGGTAAAGATAAATAAGACCGTAAAAACTGTGCCGAGAATAACATCTGTCAGTATTTTATCGTTATTTTTCGAAAAACTTGGTTTATTCCTGCAAAATCGCCGGTTTGTTTCGCAGGGACCATAATTCCTGATAAAAGTCCCATTTCCAAGGAAATATAAGTCAAATTCCTTTCTAGCTAACACCTGTTACTGAAGCCATTAACCTCCGGAGTAACATGGCCCATTTCTACAGTTAATCTTTCGACGTAAGCCTGAAAAATGAAGCGGCCTGACTTTAAAAAGCCGAAAATGGGATGCCGAGCTGCAACCCGTTCGAAAAGCTCTTCGTCATTCTTTGTGCAAAATCGGTAAGTCAGTGGTGCACAGTAATATTCGAATACATTTTGCGATTTCTCTGTTCTCGGTTTCACCTAATTTTTTTATCGTAATTTTTTTAAGTTTTTAAAATTTTATTTAAATTTTTTTTTTTAATTTCCATGACAATGACACTGCAAAGTGTCACAATTCAAAGAATTTTATATGCTGTAACTTGGGTTAGCCATTACCGATTTTTTCACACGATGGACTGGCCGACAAGATTTTTCTAACACAGGTCAGCTCTTTATTTTTTAAATGGAAATACCCTTCTAATAATAGAAAAAATATTGGGAAAGCCCCAATACATACCATTTTTCAATAGCTTAATAAGACCATTTTACATTAGCTGGTAGTCAATTTAATTAGGGGGGTTAAAAATGCATGCATTTTATAACAGAAAAATTACCTGAAGTGTAGGAATTTTAGTAGGACTTTAGGGAGGATTTACAAAATATTGCTGTTTTCTTTGTTTGTGGGACAGTCGAGCAGTAGATCAGCATTATGTAATAAAAGATTAGCCACAAAGAAGTGAATTTCAGCCGGGATCTCAAAATGTTAAGTTTGCACCTCTTGTAGACCAGGCAAGAACTCAGAGCATGGAACTCATTTGTTACTATAGTAAGGGGATTTTTGGGCAACAATATGGATGCAAACTATCAACAGTTGATTGATGAACGTTTAGATTCCTACAAATCGCTTGGTGCTCGAATGTCATTAAAAATTCACTTCCTCCATTCCCATCTGTCATTTTTTCCTGAAAATTTGGGAGCTGTCAGTGACGAGCAGGGTGGAAGGTTCCACCAGGATATCAGGACAATGGAAATTCGCTATCAAGGACGATGGGATCCAGCCATGATGGGTGATTACTGTTGGTTTTTGAAAAGAGTAGATATGACCCCTTATAAAAGGAAAAAATAAAATTTAATTAGTGTGTTCAGTTAACATTTGTAATGATTGTGTTTTTCTTAGATGTAAGGTATGTTTAGTAGGTGTAAAAATTTAAATATAGTCGATATATACAGTTAGAAAATTCTTAAATTATTTTTTCAATAGATATTAAATATTGTAACATTAGATGTGGTACTATAAATGTAACAAGAAAACGTTACGTTACAACTTTTTTTGTTCTCATTTTCGTATTTGGATAGGTCCATTCTACCACAAGATGCTATTTAGCTTTGTGTTATAACAAAAAAAAGATTTTTTGTCGGCCAGTGTAATCAATTCTCAAAAAAATGTTATAGAAAGAGATAGCATTAACTGTCGTTCTAGAATTATCCCCTAAATTTTTTGCTCATCAATTCCGGACACCCTGTATAGTTAGGGAGTGTTAAAAGTAAGCCTAATTTTTGACAACTTTTTGGGTTTGTAAATTATACAGTCACATTGAATGACATTTTGTGTTCTTACTAATTTGCAAGAGCTTTTTAAAAATACCTTTTAACGATGAAGCGTATGCCACTACTCACAATGTATTTTTCTCGAATATATTCCCAACTACGCCACTGAAAAGTATATTACAAGATTAATATCATACTTTTAATATCTGACGATATACGCACCTCTTCGTTGCAAAAGCTCCATAGCTGTAAAGCTTCCTATCATAAAAAACGTTTTGGATTTGCCGGCATAAAAATGACTATAAATTTCGGTCTATAGTAAATATGTATATACTTCGAACATGTTGTAGCCCAATTGTGCAAAGGCAACTTGCCTTAAAGGGAAATATTGCCAGAGGCAAGGTGCAATTTTCGCGTTCTTTTTGATTCATGTTTCAGATAAAGTAAGGTAATGTTCGGTTTTTCATGGGTTTATATAAGGATTTATTTTATCAAAGAGTTGCTTTAGCTACAAGTATATTACAATAAATATGATAAAAAAAATATTGTATCGTCACCCAAATTCCCTATAATGTATGGTAGAATGAAGCAAATCAAAATGATGAATAGTAGATTTAAGATATCCCCTATCATCTAATAAAAAGTTCGACAATCGCTTGAGAATCTATATAGCGACCATAAGCCAAAGTTTAGGCTTAAATATGTTGATGATACCTTTATTATCTAGACAGACAGCAACGAAGAGCTGATACGGTTTTTGGAACATATTAATAGTATAAGACAATCCATTAAATTTGCCATGGAAACAGAAAAATACTCCATTTCTCGATGTTCTCGTCAAACGCTGAAAACATAAAAACTTCATTGTACAGGAAACCCACTCACACAGGACAATACCTTAATCACGGATCGAATCATTCAAACTTCATAAAACAGGGTATAATTCAAACTCTTTATTACAAAGTATCTAACGTTTGAAACAATCTGGAAGAAATTTCAAACATCAAAAAAGACTTAAAACAGAATGGTTACCCTGAAACCTTTGTAACTAATACCATCTCAAAACTTAGAAATCGCGAAGTAAAAACTAATACAGAAACGAAAAAGGATTAGAAGGATAACCCAAAACTATAATATCAAAACAGCCTTCCAATCCGGAAATATGCTTAGAAGCTTTCTTATCAAATCCCTGGCAAGTATGGCGTATCGTACATTGGAGAAACAAAAAGACCTCTTCGCGTACGAGTTAAAGAACATCTGAAACATACTCAAAGAGGTGAAACTTCGAGATCAGGTATGGCGGAACATGTATGGACCAACCAACATAATGTACAGTGATCAGAAGCCATGGTTTTGGACGCAGAGAAAACAAAAATTCAAAGAAGCAGCTTTCATGAATCAAAATACCCATATATTCAGTAAATCAAGTATAGATATCCCCAATATCTGGAAGCCTCTTCTTGTCCAAAACCAACAGCTCAAACTTTACACTCCAATAGGCACGTAGGCGGAGCCATCAAGCTTCATTGCACACGGATAGTATTTAAGACAGTATAGTATAGACTTAGAATTATAATTTAGTTTACACTTGAAAACGGTTAGAGATACTAACTAACCGAAACGTTGTGTTAAGTAACAAAATACAGACAATGAAACTCCGACAAGGTATTTTTTTTAAATTACTTCATTGTCTACTATTATTCAAACAATCAAATAATAATTATGTAAATCAAGCCAAGTATACACGGGCATGTGCACTGTGAAATTCTCGTTTAACGATGCCAAGATAGCAAGGTCTGGGCATTAAAAATTACAACATACTCACAACTCTATAAAATAAAAAGTCTGGTTTGATAAGGCTCCCTTTCACCCTCCCTAACATTTCTAGCCCGATTACAATGACGCTGATATGCTGTATAATTTCACTGCCTAAAGACCTCCAGACTAATAATTTCAAATAAAATAATTCGCACTTGGATTATTATAAACATATATTTACTTTTTCTTATAAATATAAGTACGTACCTAGTAGTAGTAGTAACATGTTTTATTTAGCAAAAAAGCTACAATTAAATATTTTTTAATAATTTTTTTTAACAACATTTTTATAGATTTCTTTTTAATTTTAAAACGGAACCTTCTTTAACCCTTTGCGCCCTAGTGGTTTCTCTGTGAAACCACTTACTAAAACATTTATTTCTACTTTCCTGGTGGCATTCTCGCGAAACCATATGTAGGAAAGCTCCGCCTAGTTGCCCCTTTCTTCAAATACGGCATCGCTATTGAGCACATTTGCATATTTTTGACAGGTTATAATATATTATTAATTGATCTGTCAGTAAGTGCACGTGCTTACATATTTGCTCAGTTTTTTGGCGTTTTTAAAGTCATGACAGGTAAGTTTTTATATTTTTTAGTGTAGTATAATGTTACTTGAAGTTGTTAATATGGTTTCATTAATTTTTTTTACATTTTAATAGTTATTATTGGCGTAACCAAACGTCGGTTTCATGCCAAAACCAGTAGGAATCTGTAGTATATAATTTTATCAATCTGTTATTTTGAGGATATTGACATATTTTGTCAAAACGCATGTACTAACATGCGTTTTTTGTGTTGTACCAGCAGGCACGTAGCCAGGATTTCTTCTCGTGTGCCACGCCCTTTTTTTAATCATGGTGCTTGGTTTTTGTGGGAAAAATATTGTATTGATATTTCGCATAAAATTAATTTTATTTCTATAAGTTTTATAAGTATGGTCTCGAGTCTCGAGGGGGGGGGGGACTGCCCCCCCCCTAGCTACGTGCCTGGGTCCCCCCTAGCCTTTTAAATATTAATTGTATGCGGTGTTAATATTTGTGGATATAAAAATTTGATTTTTATAAAAAAATATTCTTTTTGTTTTCAGAAAAAAAGATGTATCTTTTCAAAGATCTAGAAAAAATGGCATCTGAGGATGTTTTCACCTTGCAATTGTTTCTTAACGTACCACCAAATTTAGTACTAGACATAAAAATAAGATTTGTTTAAGTTTTATAAATTAAATTTTTTTTATTTTCCGCCCATTTTATTCCCTAGTGGTTATGTTCTGAAACCATATCTTGGAATCAAAAGCATATTCCAGATGGAAAAAATTATCTTAAATATATTATATCTTTAACTCTCTGCTACCATAATATTTAGAAAAAAAAAGTATTAAAAGAAAGAAATAATTTCGGGAGCAAAGGGTTAACAAAAACAGACAGAAAAGTTAAACATTTTGCAAATTGTATCAAATATTACGTATCATTTTGTTTTTTAATTAAATGTAATTTTAAAGTTTTTAATTTTATGTATAAAGATACATACTAAATGAAAAATTAAATTTCTGACATTCAACCAATTTAAATGTTTTAATATAAAATTTATTTTTGTATATTTATCACAATTTAAAATAATCCGCATTGCCTTATTTTGTAAAATTTGTAATTTGTCAAATATTTCCTCACTAGCACAATATAAAATGGAAGAACAATAAAGAAAATGTGGTAATATAATAGTAATAAATACAGTTTTTTTAGAAAACAAACTTAAATTAGAACTGATTCTTTTAAAATAACCTACTTTTCCGAAAATCTTCGATATGATACTTTCAAAATAATTTAAAAAATTTAATTTTGAATCAATAATTATCCCTAAATATTTAAAACTGTTCACTAATTCCAATTTTTCACCATCACTTACAACGTTTATATTTTGACAATTTATATTATTAAAAGTATAAAGAAAAGTATCTTTTAAACTCTTTGTAGTACTATACTGGAAGGAAAATAGGCGTACCTAATTATAGTGATTGCAGTGCTGCAAATGAAATTTACCCAAATATGCACCGGGATAATGTGCCTTTGTGTTTTTCTATATTTTTGCATATTGTTCGTGTGGCCTATTGGGCACTAATTGTGTTTAAATTGGTCATAATAAAATAAAATTACATATCAATGTATTGTACTCTATACTTACTGAAAATACGGCATACCCGGTATTTTACCCCTATATGGACAAAATAAAATCATATAACATTCGGTACTATAGTCATTGTCTATATTTATATTCCAAACCGAGTCAATAAGTAATCAATTCAAAGAAGCACAAATACAATTCACTTAACTACACAGAAACTAGAAAATCGTAAATATTAAACACTCATAATCCACAATAATAAAGAAACCGGTGTTAATAAAAATGGCGACGGTTCTGCAGTGTATTTAGATGATGTTGCTAAAAAAGGACCAGCATGCCCATCATTAATGGACGTCTAGAAATATGACCGATGAGCCGTAAGTATAAACGTATTTTTTTTCCATAAAACTTACTTATGGTTTGCGCATGAAATAAGCTATACAGGGTGGTCCAACGAAAACTTAACACCTCGATTTTCCTGCTTTAAAATAAAAATGTGGAAAATCGCTCGGACCCGTCGATTTTTATTTCGAGGGGAGAGGGAGGGGGGTAAGATCTAAATCTTAAATGGATACCCCTATTTTATATAATTTTTTTGGATTCTGCATAAAATTCTGAACATTTTTTAATAAAAGCATTATTAGTGTATACTTAACAGTTTCTGAGATATTGACTCTTGAAAAATGACATTTTTGAGCTTTGACAGCGTCTAGCTTTCTAACTGTACGTCTTAGAGCAAAACGGCTTACATGTCCCTATCTTCGATTTTTATTATCTTTCCAATAGAAGAAGTAAGTAGTAAGAAATATACGAGGAAATATAGTACATCCGGTTTAACCGGAAGTTGACACTAATGTAAAGATAATAAAAATCGAAGATAGGGACATGTAAGCCGTTTTGCTCTAATTAAGACGTACAGTTAGAAAGCTAGACGCTGTCAAAGTTCAAAAATGTAATTTTTCAAGAGTCAATATCTCGGAAACTGTTAAGTATAGACTAATAATGCTTTTAATAAAAAATGTTCAGAATTTTATGCAGAATCCAAAAAAATTATATAAAATAGGGGTATCCATTTAAGATTTAGATCTTACCCCCAAATCCCTCCTAGGGGCTTGAAGTAACAAGATTGACAATATATACGCAAAAGATGCCCCCCTCGAAATAAAAATCGACGGGTCCGAGCGATTTTCCACATTTTCATTTTAAAGCAGGAAAATCGAGGTGGTTACTTTTCATTGGACCACCCTGTAGATACGGGTCTAACGGTAAGCAACGCTGAGGAACATTAGTGTATTTTCAAGGATGAACTAAGCTTTGTTCGTACAGCGGTCAGAAATTGTCAGCAACGAGAAATTCCAAACCGCTGATAGAAGAACAAACTCACAAATCCAAAAAAATTTTGTAATTCAAAAACGAGTCTTAAGAATTCTGTATAAAATGGCATATTTAGAATCATGTAGAGACCTGTTTAAAGCAAAAATAATAATTAATGCGTCGTACATTTTTGATACAACTATGTTTTTCTATAAAAACAGAAACACATTTGGTACGCATTATCAACATTATTATAACACACGAACTAACGATATAAATTACCCCATTCACCGACTGACTTTATCTAAAAAAAGCCCCTACTACATGGGTGTTAAATTTTATAATAAACTAAATAATGATATTAAAAATGCACCCTCAGAGAAATTGTTTAGAGTAAGATTGAAGGAATTGCTTATAAATTTGGAACCATACAGTATTAGTGAGTTTTTGGAGATGTAAAAAGAGAGGAAAGGATCAGGAATTGCATTTAGGTATTTAAACTTAGATTTTTTTTGTTGACGCCATTTCATTTATGTTTGTTTGTACATTTGTATTGATTAAAGTAATTTGAAATATAGAATTTTCTATTCTATTCTATTCTATTCTATTCTATTCTATTCTATTCTATTCTATTCTATTCTATTCTATTCTATTCTATTCTATTCTATTCTATTCTATTCTATTCTATTCTATTCTATTCTATTCTATTCTATTCTATTCTATTCTATTCTATTCTATTCTATTCTATTCTATTCTATTCTATTCTATTCTATTCTATTCTATTCTATTCTATTCTATTCTATTCTATTCTATTCTATTATATTATATTCTATTCTATTATATTCTATTCTATTCTATTCTATTCTATTCTATTCTATTCTATTCTATTCTATTCTATTCTATTCTATTCTATTCTATTCTATTCTATTCTATTCTATTCTATTCTATTCTATTCTATTCTATTCTATTCTATTCTATTATATTCTATTCTATTCTATTCTAAGATCGTCGCTGAAATAACCAATAAATTATTGTCTAGTTAAATAATGGATAGGAACTCTTAAACCCACGTACAATATCGTTTTTAGAATAATTCAAAGGAAAATATTTACGTCGAATAGTAGTTCTTTTTTGCATTCAAAAACGTAACCCATTTCCTTTAGTAAACGAAACCGAATGCACTAATAGGATTTATCCGTGTAATTAAGAAAACGTTGTTTACGTTACTTGCCTTGATTATTTTCGTTAATGCCACGTTTTCCGTGTTTTTGACCGCTTTATTTCTCTAAATAAATTCAGAAGGTTCGCCTTTAATTATTTTTAAATCACGTTTGATGTTTCATGCCTGTTCTCACCTGAAATCCTTCCTCGACGAAAATTTTCTAAAAGAGTCAAAACGAAATTTTCTCGGACAGAATATGAGGAATCTTAATTATCACTTTGCCAATTTTATACACTATATACATAAGCATAAAGTGGATAAATCAATTTAGGCACCCTTCACCCTTAATCACATTCTATACCCGCCCTACAAATCTTATTTTTAATATAATAGCCTTACCCACTGTACAAGAATTAGCTTTATATTAGTAACAGTTGTTCAAACACATAAAAATGAACCACTCACAAGAGTATTGACGTTGAAACATTCTATGCATCTGGAATAGGTAAATACAATAGTACATATAGCTTAGAATTAGCAGAATGCTGGTATATTTCGTAATAGGCCAAAATAAGGGTAGGTTGTAAGTAATAGTCAGACTAACAGTATTTACCTTAAAGGGGGTGACTGTAATTACCTAATTTTGATTATTTAGCTTTGTAGACGAAATTGTTAACAATGTTTGGTGTTGGCATTGGATAATGGAATTTAGGTAAAGGCAATGGTTTAGTTTTGTTGGCTCTTGGATCTCTCTAAGTTTGAATTAGTTTAATGTATTAAAAATCTCGATGTTATAAACACTTTCACTACAAAATACAAAGTACCAAGCAATATTTGTGTGATTGATGGTGCAAGAAAACCTGCATATACATAGTCCACCTAATATTTAACAATTTGTTATAATTTAAAAAGTTACAATGCTAAAACCGACTTACACGCACCTTAGATATAATTTTCTCTAAGTCCATAAATGGGCAGACAGGCCTAAAGAAACAGGTGTAAAATAATGAGTTCTCTCCTAAGACTCTTATTAGTTCTTGCATAACCGACCAGTTTGACAGTATAGGGATAATAAGTCTGATATATTACTCTGGATATTATATGGGCTCTATCTACATCCTTGACTATCTGATTTATGATTTAATTTTGGTTATTACGATGTTATTTGCGCGATGCTAGAAAGCCACTACGGTCCTTGTATAAAAGATGGAATCTAAAAGGGACTGCAAATATTTATGTGTAATCAGGACTTTGGTCTACTGTACTACATCACGTGGGTTAAAAAACGTGAAAGAAAAAGTTAATCCCAAACGGGTCTTAGCATTTAGAGATTTTATAAAAATACTTTAAGAGAACTTAAAAGAAACATTTAATAAAAAATATTATTAATTTAATAATAATTATTTTAATTAACTTTCTTAGGGTAACAATAATATAACTTAGTAAGTAATTATTAACAAACATTATAAAAAATGGGAAAGAAAGAAAAAACAAAAAGTCTTCCTCCACAAAATTTAATAGAATAATTCTTAAGGGTCTCTACATGTTTCGAACGTAGAAACGTTCATCATCAGGAGACAGAAAATGTAATTAAAAAGTGCTGATGGTTTTAGCAGAAGAGAAAATGGTAAAGGACCTTAATGGAGCTTTCATGGGATCGAAAAAATATTTTTGATGTGTAAAAGAGCCATAAAATGGAGAAATTAATGAAATTTAAACCATATTCAGTATGTGAGAAGTCAGTATAAGTGGTCTAAGATAGATAAAAACTGAGGAAGAAGAAGGATCTTTCTAAAAAGAAAGTATAAAAATTATTTAATTTTAGTAAACATTTTAAAGTTTTTGTCAAAAAGACTTAGGTGGAGAAAATTTGTAGTGGTTATCACACAGGTGATGAAAACCACATAAAAAAGACTGGTGGGGTACTGAGGCTTGAGTCTTTTTTATGTGGTTTTTTTTTTATGTGGTTTTCATCACCTGTGTGATAACCACTACAAATTTTCTCCACCTAAGTCTTTTTGACAAAAACTTTAAAATGTTTACTAAAATTAAATAATTTTTATACTTTCTTTTTAGAAAGATCCTTCTTCTTCCTCAGTTTTTATCTATCTTAGACCACTTATACTGACTTCTCACATACTGAATATGGTTTAAATTTCATTAATTTCTCCATTTTATGGCTCTTTTACACATCAAAAATATTTTTTCGATCCCATGAAAGCTCCATTAAGGTCCTTTACCATTTTCTCTTCTGCTAAAACCATCAGCACTTTTTAATTACATTTTCTGTCTCCTGATGATGAACGTTTCTACGTTCGAAACATGTAGAGACCCTTAAGAATTATTCTATTAAATTTTGTGGAGGAAGACTTTTTGTTTTTTCTTTCTTTCCCATACTTTTAACTCCACTTTAAGCATGGACTACTTCTTCAAATTATAAAAAATGCTCGGCAATGAGACTCCAATTAAAAAATTCTTAGGTAGGTATATACCTAAATGAATAATAATTATATCGATACTTGTAGACAACGGGGACGAATTTTACTTAGACCAATTTAAGAATCAACGCAAGAATAAATGCAAGAAGCAATTCAAGAATCAATGCAAGAATCAACCCACGAATCAATGTAAGAATCAACGCACAAATCAGTGCAAGAATCAATGCCAGAATCAATGCAAGAATCAATGCAAGAATCAATGCAAGAATTAATGCAAGAATCAATGCAAGAATCAATGCAAGAATCAATGCAAGAATCAACGCAAGATTCAAAGCAAGAATCAACGCAACAGGGGAGAACTTTAGTTAAGTCAATGTAAGAATTAATGTAAGAATCAATGCAAGAATCAATGCAAGAATCAACGCAAGAATCAATGCAACAGGGGAGAACTTTAGTTAAGTCAATGTAAAAATCAATGCAAGAATCAATGCAAAAATCAACACAAGAATCAACGCAAGAATCAACGCAAGAATGAACGCAACAGGGGTGAACTTTAGCTAAGTCAATGTAAGAATCAACGCGATGGGGACGAAGTTTAGTTAAATCAATGCAAGAATCAACGAACGAATCAATGCTAGAATCAACGCACGAATCAATGCCAGAATCAACTCACGAATCAACGCAGGAATTAACGCACGAATCAACGCACGAATCAATGCACGAATCAATGCAAGAATCATCGCAATAGGAGTGAACTTTAGTAAAGTCAATGTAAGAATCAACGCAACTGGGACGAACTTTAAAACTTTCAAGAATCAATTAATGAATATTATTAATTAATAGTTGTTAATTCTTTTTCTTATGGTAAAAATAACATACCTTAGTAAATACTTATTAACAAACACTATAAAAAATACTCAGCAATGAGACTCTTAAAAAATGCTTATGTAGGTATGTAGATGATTATAGATAAGTATTAATTAATATGTATGTATAATATGAATGATAGTTATTGACATAAATTAAGTATAAAAATATATTAATCCAACAATAATATTTCTTCGATATTTGTTTATCACTTAGAATGTGCCCGGAATTATGAAGAAATACTTCTCGTGAATAGCAGCGGGTTTCTTTTGCACAAGTCATGCACTGCCATATAAGGCACGTATAAGTGGCTCGAAGAACACGATATAAATTGGTTTTCATTCGTGGAGTTTTGTTTTTGAAACGCAAACTTAACTGGACAAAATTTATTTTTTTGCTGCTTCCGAAATAAAGTTGAAAACTGATCCAACCAAATACTTCCTATGAGAATCATGCAATAGAGATGGGTCGTTGATAGGATACGAAATTTACCACCCTACAATACCATACCATTATAATGTACACAGATCGTATTATTCCGTTTAATTTTAAATTATAATATAAATTTACTAGTGAGTATGCAATGTTGAATTCGCCATATTTAATTGTTAGAAGTAAATTATTTGTATTGTAATGTGTACGACCTCAAAAACCCTCGAAAACCAAGTTTCATCAAAACTATACCATGGAATTACTTTCTCCCCCATAGTGGTCCCCCATTTTCCCCAAAACATAGGTACCTTCGACGTTAGGAAGGAAACGATCTATCGCTTCTTATATTGAGGCTCTATTTAATATTAGTAGTAATAGTAGTAACATGTTTTATTTGGCAAAAAAAGCTGCAATTAAATATTTTTTAATACATTTTTTTAAAACATTTTTATAGATTTATTTTTTATTTTAAAATGGAACCTTCTTTTAACAAGAACAGACAGAAAAGGTAAACATTTTGCAAATTGTATCAAATATTACACACGTATCATTTTGTTTTTAAATAAATGTAATTTTAAAGTTTTTTTAAATAGTTTTAATGATGTTTGAGATTTTTCCAAATTATTATATTCTATCAAACCTTTATGAAAAATAGACTTATATAAGCTAATGTTTTACTTAGACAGTCTATCCACAAAAATTTTTTAATTAGTTCTTGTTTTATAATTATGGTGGTCATGATTAAAAGAACAAAAAATTTTTAAACAATCAGGTAGCTAATAAATTATTTTTAATTTAATGTATAAAGATACATACTAAATAAAAAATTAAATTTCCGACATTCAACCAATTTAAATTTTTTAGCATGAAATTTATTTTTGTCACAATTTAAAATAATCCGCATTGCCTTATTTGGTGAAATTTGTAATTTGTCAAATATTTCCTCACTAGCACAATATAAAATCTAAGAACAATAAAGAAAATGTGGTAATATAATATATAATAGTATTAAATACAGTTTTTTAGAAAACAAACTTAAATTATTAGAACTGATTCTTTTAAAATAACCTACTTCTCCGGCAATCTTCGATATGATACTTTCAAAATAATTAAAAAACTATAATTTTGAATCAATAATCTAAATATTTAAAACTGTTTACTAATTCCAATTTTTCACCATCAATTACAATATTTATATTTTGACAATTTAAATTATTACCCATAACCATACATTTAGTTTTTGAAATATTTAATTTTAATTTATTTACTTTTAGCCTATTTAATAATATATTTATCTCAGAATTTAAAGTATTTAGAATTTAGACCATCAAAAATATTTAAAACATTAATGTAAATTAAGGTGTCATCATTAAAAATCAAAAAAATTGAGCTAAATGTTTTATTTAAAAATGTAGACACTGGTGGCGAAATAATTTTTTTCCCAAATTCCAATTTGCTAAATGAGAGCAATAAAAACTAACATAATAAAACTTAAGGAAATTTCGTATAAGAGATATACGACGCTTAAATAAGCTTCGCTCTATAAAATTGTCATAAATCCCATACGAATATCATTTTCCTCTACCTTCAGGGCCGTATAAATTTTCCAAAGTAATTTTCCAGTATACAAACGAGTTTTTCCGTCAGTGGAACCAATTTTCCTAATGTTCGTTCCTCTGAGATTTCATTCTGCGGAAAGATTCACAAAGAAAAATGATTTTAATCTGCGATAGTATGCGGAAATTTTAGACATTTGTATTAATGCAATTAAAAAAAAAGAGTTTGTAGTAATATTTTACAGTGCTTTAAGATTTTTTTTACAAAATAAAAAAATGTTGATGTACAATTAGGTACTATAGCATTTAATATGACAATGATCTTCCCTAACTTGAACTTGAGTCACCTATGCTGCAATGAGTTTAGTCCTTTAGATGTAGGTACCTATTTGTATACATAGCGCTAAGCTACGAATATTACTTCTTATATTAATTTAAGCCAAACAGTTTTATTATAAAAACAATTAGTAGTAGTAGTAGTAGTAACATGTATTATTTAGCAAAAAGCTGCAATTAAATATTTTTAATAAATTTTTTTAACACATTTTTATAGATTTATATTTAAATCTTAAAACGCAACTTTATTTTAACAAAAATAGCCAGAAAAGTTAAACATTTTGTAAATTGTATCACATATTACGTATTTTGTTTTTTAATTAAATGTAATTTTAAAGTTTTTTTAAACAGTTTTAATGTTCTTTGAGATTTAATAGAATTTTCCAAATTATTATATTTTATCAAACCTTTATAAAAATAGATTTATAAGCAAATGTTTTAGACACTTTATCCACATAAAAATTTTGATTAGTTCTTGTTTTATAATTATGATGGTCATAATTAAAAGAACAAAACTTTTTTAAACAATCAGGCAATAAATTATTTTTAATTTTATGTATAAAGATACATATCTACTAAATAAAAAATTAAATTTCTGACATTCAACCAATCCAAATTTTTCAACATAAAATTATTTTTTGCATATTTGTCACAATTTAAAACAATCCGCATTGCCTTATTTTGTAAAATTTTTAATTTATCAAATATTTCCCCACTAGCACAATATAAAATAAATTCCATCATTAACCTTAAATATTCAATATTCAAAAACGACATAATTTTTAGGATTAGTTTTAGACCAAAATTTAAATTGGAAATGCCATATCCAGTATATTATCAACTCGATATCTTCTTTGGTATCTGTTTTGTACAGAGCTAGATATTTTATTCCTTTGAAATACTTAAAAAATATATATTTTTCATTAATATATTCAAAATTACAATACTTAGCTTCTGCATGGGGATCTGCTTGTTTATCAAAATTAAAACCATTACAAAAATTACAAAATAAAGTTATTAAATGTATACACAAATTACCACATTTAGAACCAACTGTTAATCTATGTAGACCGACAGGGTATTTACACGTTCAAAACATTTATAAATTAAAAATTTGTATTCTTATTCACTCTATTATTTTAAAAGAAAAAAAATCAAACATAACACTTCAGAAGAATAAGACATTACATGATCATAACACCAGACATTGTATAAATTATCAAACTATACCAGTAAAAAGTAATTTTGGAAAAAAAATCGCTTTTATATGAGGGAATAATAAAATATAACAATCTTCCACAAAATATCAGAAAAATAAAAAAGTTGGTAACTTTTAAAAAACAATTAAAGAAATATTTACTAAATTAAATTGGATTAACTTCCATTTTTTTTTTTATTGTTATTTTTTTTATGGTTATTATTTTCTATATTATGTTGTCACTTTCCATGTAATAAACTGTAAAAGTTAGTTTGGAATAAAGACATTTTAAAGTAAAAAAAAAAAATGGAAGAACAATAAAGAAAATGTGAAAAATATTTCAAATTAATATCAAATTACTGCAAAATTTGGATGTGGTGTTTCCCCTAACCTTATGTCGAAGAAAAGATCCTAGTTACGCCAGTGTTTACCCATGAAGTAACTTTTCTCGGCGTTAAATAAATCATAAAAAGAAATTATTTATTTAAACCGAATGCAAGTTGAAAAGCTGCCATGCTGTCCTGACAATTTCTTTCAATTCGCCAATGGCAATCACTTAACTAATATTAAAACATCCCGATGAAAGAACCCATAAAGACCAATGCAACTCCCGTTACATCCTAAACAAAATACGATCGGAATTGAGCACGTGTAGGCCACGTGACTGTCGTGAGTCGTCTTTCAGTTTCGTATAGAGCTGTCAGCGTGTTTTTCAAGCTCTCGTGTCAATTTTGAAAATCACTCGGTGGCAGTTGCATTTTGCATTGGTTTAGTTGGTGTTTTTGTTATTGCTATAAATTGTTAGCCAAGAGAGTGAAATCTGGCACGTTTCACATAATTGTAGTTATTTTGGCATCTCTGTTGATGGAAAAGGACTCTTTAAATCTTTGTTCCCTGATCTGAAGGAATTAAGAATGGGTCAAATTCTATATAAAAAAAATCGTTACCTCACAAGGAAAATAAAAGTCAAGTTATATTAAAACAAGCCATGTCTTGACAAAATAAGTGAGGAAGAGGATCTTCCCTTTCCTTATAATATTATACATAATATTTATGTAGACCCCACGGATTATTTAAGGAGGAGTAAGTGAAAAAGAATACACGATTGTTCATTAAAAAAAAAACAAGTGAATTTACTTCGTCACACTACTATAAACCTAATAAAGACCAATAATTGTATACCTAAAAAACAATTCAAAATGGCAGTTAATTTTGACAAAGCTAACCTCAAAATATACCGATGTCAACGTGCTGTCATAAAACTAACCTCAAAATATTAAATTAATAAGCTGACGGATGTCAACGGCTTGTCATGATTTGATAAGCAAAACTCAAGGTCTCTATACTATAGGTTGCCTGGTAACTTTGGGCCAATCAGATGTTCGCATTTCATGCGCGGGAATACGTCATCCAGACGACACATTTAAAATATTTTCATGGTCAGCATATAAAGAATGGCAATTAAATAGTTTTCACACAGAATTCCTGTGGTTTTGATATGTAAATTCAATTGCTTTTGTTTAAATATCATTTTTTGACAAACTTTAAATGATTTTAGCCCTTAAGAAAGGAATATTTCTTATATATTTTCCTAATTATGGCTTGGGTGGAAGAACAGGCACTTTTACTCTATTATCAATATTCTGATTATTAATTAGGCCTATCAGAAAATAGACAGTATTGTATTACTAATAGGTAGGTAAGTGCTAAAAGCATTTAAAATTTTGCATATAATGTTAAATATTATATTTTGGAAAACCATGTTTTATCTATTATTAAAAAATATTGGGAATTGTGAGAAATAATAACAATAATAATTTCTTTATTTCAAATTATACTTTACAATGGGGAATAAAATGAAATGATGTCACAAAATAAAATAGGTTTACCATTCATTACCTAAGAAGTTCAATAACGATTAGGGCTCGGATTAGGGTTAATGTCTATTAACACTTTTTTAAATGTTTTTGCTATTCCCATAATGTGCAAAATATCATCTATAATTCCATTTCTTAAATTGATATTAATTTGCAGCCCACTGTTGTAAAGTGGATATTCCAGGCAGCGGATAATGCAAAGTTTGTCTTAAATATAGGTATATGACCGTTTACCAAAATATTTGAACGTAAGCTTTTAAGAGTTCATCCTGTGTCCAGCGAGCTTTAGATTTAATTTTTAAGGCAATGTCCACTTGGTTTGGAGACAAAACATCTTGTTCATCTAAGTTGGAGCCACTTTGTTTTAAAATCGTTTCTTTATTTTCATGATCTGCAATTTTTTTTTGAGCTTCTCATTTTCTTGTCTCAATAATGAAAATTTTCTTTCCCAAATAATATCATAATCTGTTTTTTTGCTTGTTGATGTACCTCCGAAATATCCATGGAAATGTTATCAATGGCTTTTAGCTTTTCTGTTTCTAACTGTAATTAACCTTCCACAGTACCACAGTTGCATTGTTTTCTTTTCGATTTATCTGACAAGCTCTTTTCGATAACACAGTAGGTATCTTTATTTTCTATCAAAGGTAAAAATAATGTCAGGACAGCTAGAAAAAATAAATAAAATAAGGGTTCACTAAACCTACAAACTTCTGTCTTAATAATAATAATAATTATGATTATCATTAGATGATACTTCATTACTTCAAGAGCCCTCACAAATATTAATATTATTATTGTTATAAATACATTAACTCAACCCTTACTTTGGAATCTTTCACCCCTGAATAATATAAGTTTATTTACTTTGGGCTTGGTTGTCACTTTATTAATAGAGAACTGCCTATTTATTTACTCTTTTTCACTTACCATCTTTGTTTAAAACCATTGGTTGGAAATTCATTAAGCGAGCTTGCAGTTAATCTTTGTAGTCAGTAAACAGAAAATGCTTGCTGCATATCCTCTTATTTTTAGGCGTCCAATTATCCTTTCAGCAACATTTTCGTTCCCATTCTTTTGAAACGATGGGGTTTTTTGGGAATGTAAAAAACATGATCTTTTTTCGCCTGGATCTGGCTTCTTCTTTGAATTACTGTTACATCTAGCTATGCTACAAATATTGCCACCACTCATATATAAATAAATATTCAAACAATAATTTGTTTTAAAATTAGAACATAGAGAAGAATCAAGTTTAATAAACTAACCTTGAAATTCACACAATGAAAATCGCTGAAAATTTACAATTTGTGATAGTTTTCTCACAAAATAATATTGTGAGTTCGCAAAAATATGTCCACACTTTACAATTGTTTAAAATTTAACCACCTAAATAACAAAATAACACTACAAAAGCAATAATTCAGTGATAACCCCTATGTACACCATGTAAACAAATCAACTTTGTCGTCTCGATGACGTAGACACCCCGCTCACGTCGCTTCGGTCATAGAGTTACCAGGCAACCTACCCTTTAGAGACCTTGAGCAAAACTAACCTCAAATTATTTAGTTAAACTTTGTGCCGCTGAGTGGAAGACGTGCATCTTACCCCTCAGAGATGCCCTATGCGTATATTTTGACGTTTCAGGTTTTATTTCGACGCAAAGATATTTATTTTTTTGAAGCTTCGATTATTAATCTCGTTTTGACATAATACAGTTATTTAAATATATCCAATTTAATATCTGGAATCAGAACAACAATCTGCATATCACTCACATCTTAACGAATACCTATATAACCTCTGTAATAAAAACAATAATATTTATTTAAAAACGGTGCAATGTTTATTATTTCTATAATTGAACTTTAAAAAATTAATCAGTGCTGCCCTTCGGATACAGTTGTACCAAATTTGGTACATTGTTTCACAAATTATCCAAATAAAAAAACACCAAACTATTTTATTTGGACTTCAAAAATGTTCGTTGCTATTAGTACTAAGTATCTCATATTGATGTATATTTTGTATTCCTTAATACTGATTTCATATAAATATTTATTATTAACATAATATAGGTACTTGATATCGATACACATTTTGGTACATTTTCCTATGAACATACAGTACCAAAATTTGCAGCGGCAGCAGCGCCATTACATTATCGACGGCACTCAATCATGAACCGTTTAAATCAACTGCCATAAAGGAATTTGTCTGCTTCGCAGGCTTATTATTTATTCACCTCTCAATAAGTTTAATAAATCACAGGATTTTAAATAATAAAAACATCCTGTATATGGGAAGCCAGTCTGAGCGTTAGAGACTTAACATTAATAATAAATAATAATAAAAACAATTTATTTATTCAGTCTCACGATTAATGCTTTTTGCTTTTATACAGATCAACAATTAAATCTAAGTAGGGAAGTGTAGGGTAATGGAAGCGGGCGGTTAATAGAAGTCCCTACAAATGGTATACCTACTAACGCTCAAATCACTCAAAAATAACCAGAGCGTCTTTATCCTTATTGACAAGATTATTGAGTAAATTGTATCAGTATGGTATTCGCGGAAACGTTTATAAATGGTTTAAAAATTATTTAAGTAACAGATCACAAAAAACAAAAAACTATTTAAAAAAACTTTAAAATTACATTTATTTAAAAAACAAAATGATACGTAATATTTGATACAATTTGGAAAATGTTTAACTTTTCTATCTGTTTTTGTTAAAAGAAGGTTGGTAAAAAAAATGTGGGTATTAAAAAATGTTTAATTGTAGCTTTTTTTTGCTAAATAAAACATGTAACTACTATTACTAGGTATTACTACAAGTAAAACACTATTCATAATATATATAAATTACATGTCTCCTGACAAAGATGTCTTAAAAAAAGAGATTTTTTGTAACATCCTTCTAAGTATTTTAATGAAAATTGCAAGACTATCATAGTTACAGATGTAAAAATTACTCAAATAAACGATAAAAAATATTTGTCATTTTTCATATACTTCCTAGTGGGCTAAAATGCCCCCACACTCTCTACCTATTCCCAGTTTTTATTGCACTAATAATATACGTGCAAAAAAAAACATTCGGTTCGTTTTAAATCCATCTTCCTTAACCTAATTATGATTACTGCTATTTCTTTCTCATTTCCACACATTACTTATTTAATGCAAAAGGACATTGACAAATTGCATGTGTTCAGCGTTCGCATTGCAAAGTGAATTATTTTGCCAAGAGTTAGCGATCGTTCATTTCATTTAATAGAAAATTTGTTGACCCATGTTTAAAATTTGCGATAAAAATGTTGAAGGGATATTTTTTGTAGTTTGTTGCGTGTCGCATGAGTAGGTTAGGCTGGTTAGGTACCTACCAAAATAGCAGTTGTTATTTTTACACGAACACACAGTAATATACGTAAAAAACCAGATTTATTATTACATATATTTATTTTTACATTCTAGACAATGCATTAGCATGTAAAATTGTAAAAATATACAATGTTTCATTAGCAAAAATTAAAGCTGAAATACGTATCATTTTTATGATTCAACCTGTGTAATAAGTATATTTCTTCTAAAAAAAAATCAATTTGATGAGTCCGAACGATTCTTGATTAAGTTGGCGGTAGTCTAAATCAGCGGTTCTCAAACTTTTTCTTTAGAGTACCACCGAACTAATAAAACAAGTTGTGCTGCGTGTACGTATTTATTGAACTTGTAGGGTAATAAGAAATACTGATGACCGTGCAACAGAACAGATTGTTATAGTAATCAAACAACTTTTTTAAAAGCTTTTATTAAAGAACAAAGAATTTATAATAACAAAATATTTAAAATAATGTACATCAGCACATCACCCTAAAAGTCAGTGTTAATGATGAGGTTCATCGTTTACGTTTGGGAACGTAAATCCTAAATTAATGTATTTCGGATCATATTTTCTTATTACTTTCCGTTTTTTGGAAGGTCTTCTTCATGTTTATTAAGGTGGGAGTATCAACATGCTTGCCAACCTATAACCTATTTCGCGTAGATTTATTGATGTTTTCTAGCTTTTATACAAAATTTAAAGAAAATCAGTATCGACTTGATATTCTATAGGTAATAATTGACATAATTAATAAATATCAAGGAATTTCAGAACTTATTTTAGGAGAACTGTATAGCGAAAAATATCGGGTAAGATTTTTTTTAACATTATTATGTCATTGTCACTCATTGTTCTCCCAAAATTAACAATGAAATAAATTGATATTTTTGTAATATATCAGATATTACCTAAGTAATGTGCCGACGATACTGATTTTATTTAAATGTTAGTTTAAAAAATAATAAACTTGAAAAAACAAAGCGAAATAGGTTATAGGTTGGCAATAAATTGAACGACGTTGAGAATTCAACCATAACAACACATTCTGATTTTGAAGTAGAACTTGATATAGTTAAATTCACATAAAGTTTTAATGCCAAATGTCAAGACTTGTCATTGTCTAGTTACTTTAGATTTCACCAACTTACTAAATTTCTTATACAGCTGAGATTAGTCAGTGTTTTTTTCTTTTTCTTTTCTGGAATTGTTCGGCCAACTCTTTTTATTTCTATCTCTTTTTAATCGTATGAAATAATACAAGATAGACATACTTTGTATGCAGTACAATTATACTAATTAAATGTAGCCATTAGAAATTTATATTTTATGAGTTGCTGCAGTATTTGACAAGTATGACAGAACTGAAATGTCACGGCGTTAAAAGTTTATGTGAATTCAACTATAGAAACGGATTTTCCTAAGTTTTTATGTCTATAATAAGCTACTTACCAATATCTTCCATTAATTTGCGATAAAAACACAGTAAATATGTTCGCTTTACTAGAAGACACGATTTTAAAACGAGCAGGGTATTCCCCGTTGAATAAACACCAACAACAGTGTTGCCATTTACAATATAAAATGTGGGAAACGATAGATTCTTAATAAAATTGAGCCAACGATAATTTTATTTGAAGGCAAGTACATAACTGTTCGCGTATCACCTTTGGAGGCCTCACGTACCACAGTTTGAGAACCGCTGCTCTAAATGAGAGGATGATCCATTTCATTATCATTACCCTGTATCCTGTAGGTATACAAATGTAGTTCCTCAGCGTTCTCTGCTACGAATTAATGACTCAACGGAAGATAAAATTAAATAAAGAACCCGATAAATTATTTTTATTTGTGCAGAAGCTACTGATTTTTTCTCCTCGCAATGCCAGACTTCAATTTCACAATAAAGCATTTTTGCTTTCATAAAAGTGTGGTAAATTATATTTTTTGCAGTATTTTCCGCTATGAATGTTTTTTTTCTTTTTGTGTAAATGCAGTAGCGTCACAAAACTGAGTGGCCCCCCGCAATTGTTTTCAGGGGCCCCCTTTCTATAACGAATGGAAAATGATAATTCTTATTTTTAATACTATATTAGGTTAAGATTTATGAATTTTTGAATTCGTTAATCGTGTAATAATTTAATTAGGGTTAAACCCACATTATGTGTTAAGTACCTACCTACTATTAAAACAGCAAACAGTTGGAATTTATTTTATAATCCTAGGTAGACTAGTAGACATAACATAGGTAGTTATTAAGTCGTAGTAATCCAGCAATCATTATGCAAAATCAAATTTTTTAAACAACACTTATAATGTTGCTTACCATGTACCGTAGTAACAGTGAGCGAGCCTCATAAAATCCAAAAGACAGAAAATCGTAAAACACAAGAACACTCAACAAGTCTGCACAAACATTATGTCACTAAGTACTAAACAAGGTTTTATAAAACGACCAGATCGTCGAGAGTTTTTTTTTTGCAAAATCGTTTATAATTTCGTCGATATTTAATGTTTTAAAAAACTCGTGTTCGATACTGATTAAGGATAAATCCGAAAAGCGTTGTTGTTCCATGGTGTTACGTAAATGGGTTTTTACTATTTTAAGTTTGGAAAAAGATCGTTCCGCTGATGCCACACTAACTGGTAAAGTTAGAAATAATATCACTGCACTAGATACGTACATCTGTAAAATTTGAAGAAACACACTGATTTTCTATTAATAAATGATCCGCAAGTTTTTAATTTTAAAATACTATCTCCAAGTCCCTTTCTGAGGCTTAAAATTTGACTAGAAAAGTCAATCGACAAGTCTTTATTGTATATCGTTTGTAAATTCCACGCTTTCACGTATAATTCTTCTTCACTTAACGAAGGTAAATTCTCAGGATATAAAAAAATTAAATTAATTATAAAATGAAATACCTATAAAAAACAAGGTTGGCAGCAAGTTTTAAAGGGGCCGTCGATGTGGGCGCCCCCCCCCCCCCCCCGGCCCAGTGCGGGGGTGTTTGTTACGCTACTGTGTAAATGTAAAATTATGACTAAATAAAGACAAAAGTTTGAAAATAATGCAAAATGCTCCATTCCTATACATTAAACATGTATAAAATATTGGCAATTTGGCCAATTTTTTTTTCCAAATAATAAACCCATTTTCCATTAGCAGTAACGTCGCAAATTCTCTTTGTGCTTAAGCCATAGAGAAATGATGTGTATATGTATACAGGGCCTGGTAAACACAAAAAGGTCTCGCCATACATCACACATGGGGCTTTCTGAATAGGCCTAGTCATAGTCAAAACACATTACCAGGCAGTAGCGTGGAAAACAACACAATAAAAATTTAGATGATTTAATAGAATTTAAGCCTCATTAAATTTTAAAATTGTTATTTTTCTCATCGGCATCGGTTGCATTGAATGGTGGTAGCAGTTTACATTTAAATAACCCTATATTACTGGTGTCTGTAGAAACTGAGAGAATTTTTAGCAGTGGCCTAAATCTCAGGGGACAAGGACAGCGGTTTCAAACCACAGAAGCCCATGAGGTTTTTTGTTTTTATAGGTTGCCGTCCACTTATTCGAGTTGCCATTCCAACTGACTGGAACTTCGCAACGATTAGACGCGTGCCAACTTTGAAAATGCAAGGTTACTTTATTTGGGTTTATTGAAAGGTCAGAAAAAAAACATCTGGACACCACAACAGTTGATGATAAAAAAAAATTTTAATTTATTTATGATATTTATACCTATACCGTGCAAGCAAAAATTATTTGCATCAAAGAGGGCTTGGATTAAAAAACGTAGGGCTTGGTTAAGATCACAATGATATGGGGACGATATTATATTTAACCAAATCTAGGTTAAAATTTTGTCAAATTCATATTATATATAATATATCAAACTAATATATATCAAACTAATGAGTAATAGAAATAGACAAATACAAATTAATTTTTGTTGTTTACAAAATTAACAAAGTAAGAATATACACAAAGAAAAATAATTACATGTATTTTGAGAATTCACATAACCGGAGAGGTGAAACCAGGCTTCATCCGAAAAAAATGTCAGGTCTAATAAATCATTTATTCTTTCCAGTAAATTTTGGTTAAACCATTGAGAGTAATATCGGCGGCTTGTATTTCTTGGAATACTTGCACTTTATAAGTAAATAAATTTAGCTGCTTCTTAAGAATAGTCCTGCATGTTCCATAAGATCTTCACACTTCTTGGGACAGGCGTCTTATACAATTTGTTGGCGTATTTTGCATTATTTCACGAACGTTTGCAACAAGTTCTTCTGTTCTTACAGATGGTCTTCCTGCTTCTTTTTTTGTGTTGTATAGAACCTGTTTCCTTACAGCCACGGTTATTTTCAGGCAATGATAAAAATCCCCAGCAATAAAAGCAGCGTTAGGAAAATGTTCGTGAAAATCGTCCATGCTCAAACCCGGATTGTATTGCCATTAACCATTTACTCTAACCCCGTTTCAAAAATACGCTTCAACCATCAATGTTTTGTGCTGTTCCGTAAAACCCATTGTGTGAATTGTTCAAAAAATTGGAAAAATTAGCGCTGAATGAAATTACTTGTAACGACTGTCAAAGATGACGGAATAACTGATTGATTGTTAATTCAGGTAGTTATACTGACACCCAACAGGTATTAAGCTCTTCGGCTGAGCATTACCTACGTCCTTAGATGCAAGGCCCTCTTTGATGCAAATAATTTTTGTTCGCACGGTAGAATTACCTACTCTGTATATTAATCCGATGGTTTGGGTCAAACTCTTAGATAATTTTGTATTACTCTAAATCCAAACCATTTTCAATAGGGAACTTGACAAAAATTTTAAATGGTGAAAAAATTCTATAAATCATAAGGCTGTCCTAAAACATATTGCAGCAAAAAAAAAAACATATTTCGTCCCAAAAGACCGCTAGAAAGATTTAAAACTGCCCCAAAATTCAAATTATCTCAAGCGGGTAAAAACTGGTCGTGACGTCACGAAGTATCATTTGTCATGATGACATCCACGAAATAGGTTATAGGTTGGCAATAAATTGAACGACGTTGAGAATTCCACCTTAAAACAACAATACAATAACAATAACTCACGGCAATCCAAATGCAAACTCGGTAGCTCGGCCACCGGTCAGGATGCCGGATGATGGAAAAGTCATACTTCGTGACGTTATCGGGCTTGGCGCGCTTAAAAGGTCATTTGAAATGCTTTTGACACGCGCGAAACTTTAAAGAATTTTTACCAAGTTATTACTGATTTTTAAGGAGTAATAATTGGGGAATACTTTTTTTAGGCCTAACTAAATCATATTATTAAAAAAAGAAATTGGAAAGTTCCCTATTCCCTATACTTGATATAAAAGGTCCGAGCCGACGCCACTGGCCTTTCCCCAGCTAGTCAGTCATTCCTCGCTGAATAAACTCTAATACAGATCTTATCAATACAGGCACCGCCGCACCGCCTGCTCCAGAGCACTCCACGGGCGGCAGTACACGTTGTTTGTTCTGCCATAATTCCTGATTGAAAAACACCCGAGCACAGCTCTTATACAACCGTTTGAGAGGTGTTAAAAGAATATGGGAACGTAACGCGGCCATGAAGTTGTCAAATATTATATTATATTATAAAAAATATCTGATATTGTCATTTCAAATAACTGTATTTATTTCCAAATAGTCAAAAATGCCAAATTAAGTCTAAATCTGCGATTCTGCAAACCCTTTTAAAATTATGTCCTTTGTCCTTTTGAAAGTTCTGAAAGGACTGCGGATGTCCTTTAAAATCCGAAAATAAATAAATGCATTTAAGAAAACACAAATAAACTAAAAAATAAAAAGCTTAGTTCTTAATTTTTTAGTTACTATTACCTACTAGGATAGTAATTTGTTAGTTTCTACGTTATTTTTTATGAAATTTTTTTACGTAAAATTAATAATCAGCCTAATGAATAAAAATGTAGCAATTGCTTTTTCTTATAAAATCGAAGTAATTTCTTGAAAGCTAATGAATAATAACTAAAGTAATTATTGGTTTTGCGTGCAGCGATTGCTTAAAAGTGCAGGAATTGCTTCTAGTCAATGCTTTTTCCTAAAAAATAGAAGCAATTGCTATAGTTTGCTTAAAATGTGATGAATAAATTAAGGAATTGCTTTGTCTATAGTGTAGAGATTGCTTTTTAAGGTAGGTCGACCCCTGCATCATTTGCTTGGTAGCAGTCAACATGGCTGAATTTATGAACGTCCGTAAAAGAAAAATCTACAGTGTACGTAAAAATTGCTGATATGATGATTTTAGAAAGTTATATCGATTTGACTGCGAAAATGTTGGGTGGTTTGCAAATTATTTTTTGACTGATACTGGTAAAAGGCGATGGGTGCACTATCGCCTTTAAATAAGATTAAAGTCTTTCTGCGGAAATTGCCGGATCCGGGCTTTCAAAATTTTGTATTTGAAGAACTCGGTGTTCACCAAACTACTGTCTGTAAGACATACACCCCTGTAATGGATGCAATTTTGGAGAAGGCCAATATTTTTATTAAATTTAATACAAGTGCTGAAGCTGTTGTGGAAACTAAACGGTTGTGGTCAGAAAAATGTATTTATGTTCCTTCAATTGGTGAACGAATATCAATTGGTTGTCTTTAATTTCTTCATCACTACTATCAATTTCCTCATATTCACTAAAATCTGCCATATCACAAATATAAGTTTCCTATTTTCCACAAAAACGTAACAGATTACTATTGTACTAAATAAATAGACCAACGTTGTTCTATTTACGTTAACTCTTTTTGCAAATTTGTCACCAAACACCAAGCTAAACATGAAATCTATAATCTGGATAAGCCACGTCTGAACTTGTGCTGAATAAGTAGCTATTTGCTACATAGGTGTAAGAAAAACACCAATTGCTTCAAAATTGTATTCATATCCAGATCTAGCGATTGCTTTTACTCATAGCATTTGCTAGTCAAGCAATTGCTTTTACTGACAAATAACTGCTTAATTTTTATTCATTAGGCTCAATGAAGATGTGTTTGATTGCATATTTTAGAGTTTATAATTATATTTATAGTTACCTACTAGTTTAAGTAATATGTTAGTTTTTGCGTTATTTTTTCTAACCCCTAATTTAATAGCCCAAAAATGTTATTCGAGAGCACAAAATGTAGGTTTTAAGGAGTGGTACAGTTCGTACAGGCACCCAAAAATATTTCCTAATGTGTCCTTTATTCCAATATCCGAAAGTTGGCAACCCTACTGCAATCTTAGTTCCAATGCGGACCCTCCCTATGACTGGGATTCACAAGAATTTCATTGACGCGCCCTTACAAAAGAGCCAACCTACTAAGTCTACCGAGTCTACGAGCCACGGGTTCTTGTGTTAGTGTTATGTGGTGTCATTGAGCAAACCTCTTCGCATCCTTGATAACGAGTTTCCAAAAGTAGGAAGGTACCGATGCTAGAACCTTCAAAGGTCCAAAAGTAATGGTGTTATATGATTTCTTCTCGTAGCCAGTGCTCTAGTGTCGACGTAAGTGCCGATAAAAAGTTTTTAAACGGACTATATCTATCTGAAACCTTCGTGTCTTGTCTAGGGTTGCCACCCCTCCAGGTTTGGCCTGGAGTCTCCATGTTTGAGCCCTGCTACTCCAGGCTACGGGTCTTGCATCAATTTCTCCAGGTCAAGAATAATTTAACACTTAAAAAAGCAAATTATAAGTTATTTTACCCAAAAAAAGGGCGTGGCATCCAAAAAATTTTCGCCTGCGGCGCATGTTACCTTGCACCTTCGGCGCAATTCCCCTTGGCCACAAGCCGCCACAGCATAGTCTCCAGATCAACAACCATAAAAAGGTGGCAACCCTAGTATTGTCTTGTCTTTTGGAATGGACTATAATATGAAGAAAACTCTTTGATAGAGGCATTTACAGGTGTTTTAAAGAAAGCCAATTAGTTATTAACGTTAGAAGTGGAGAAATTGTCTTCAGATGCAAATGCTGGATTGATATGGGAGGAATTGCTATGAAGGTGCTGTAAAGGGGGTAAAGGTAGGTATTTATGACAATTATACTTTATGTTAATTATTGTCTTAGTTGTTTAAACATTTGGACATACTTTGTTAATTTAAATTCAAGAAAATAGTTACAAGGGTCTCTCAATGGTAAAATGCACGCATTTTAGTCACATCATAAAAAATTTAGTGAGGACTCTGACCTAGATATTACATACCTAATATAAAAATGAAATAAGCAAACAGAAAAATAATATTACACTATAATATTAAATACTCGATTAAATATCACACCCCAAAACCTTATCTTTTAATACCAACAACTTTATGTGCCACAAAATTTGATATCTGGAAAACATAGTAATAAAAGCCTAAAGACTTTCCTTTTTGCTCTATGAAAGCCAACCGACAAAGAGTCAAAAACACTAGAAAATGAATTATTACAAATTTTAATGTGCAGGAGTCCCAGTGTTGTTTGACAAGTTTATGACAAACAGTCCTGTTTTACAATGGTCTTCGCGTCACTGCGGTCTTGGAGAAGTAATATAGGGTGCTCTTGTTTCATTATTATTGTGCCGTTAGCGGCGTTTTCAGTTATGCATGTATTATCACCTACCTACCTGCTGTGAGCATACAAGTTTTTTAGCAATATTTCTGATCAGTTTTACTTGAGCACTAAATATTAACAAAAAGTTCTTTTACGCCAGTAGACCTTATTATTATTATTATTATTATTATTATCTTTCTTGTCTTTTTTGCAGCTTTTTGTTGGTATATTGCTGGTATTTTTTTTACAGTACAAAAAAGAAAGTAATCTTAACCTGTACTGTTTAAACCTTCTGTACCTACTATAGTAGTTTGGTTTAGTTTGAAGAATGGCGCTTTTCTGAATTTGTTAATATAAATAAACTGTTTTTCTAAGTTGGACCTTATGTTTGCATTATGTGTTCAAACTCCCATATGTTTTGGATTTCTATCGCCAAATTTGGGTACTTGGTGTAAGTACAGTAGAAGATATATTGAGGAGATTCAGGTGATTTTTAATCGTATGGTGAGAGGTTTTCTTTTAGGCCTATTTTCTGAGCCAGTTCTTTGTGGATGATCTTTACCACCTGATTATGCCTTTTCAGATAAGCGTTGGGAGCCATGGCACCACAACCCACCGTAATATGTTCTCCAGGGAAATTGCATTTTCTGCTCACATCTTCCACATTTTTTTTTAAGATGACCTTTTCACAGTTTCTTGTTCGAATGACACGGAAACTGTAAATCCTTCTGTCTCAGCGTGTAGCTGCCTTCTTTTTACCAAGCTAAGTACAAGCTGTGAACTTGGTGTCGCACGGATCGATGTCGAGTGATCTATTTTTCTGGAGGTTAAGTGCTGTATATTCAGCCTCTGCTGCTACTATTTTTTGTAGATTTTTTCCATTAGTTTCTTGGAAGTATTTTTTCATAGAGGAAAAGGAGTAGGTGACCAGGATTGATGATTGATGGCAGTAATAAGCATAAGGTTATACCAACGTTCACATAGGTAAGTGTAAAAAAGCTTTGTAAGTTTGCTTTTATATTTATTTTTAAACTCCCTTTATTATTAATTTTAATGTTTGTGCTTAATTTACACTACACAATAATTATTGTTATTTATATACAGTAGACTCCCGATTATCCAAAACCCGATTATGCGAACTCCGCATTATCCGAAACGACTCATGAACCGGATTATCCGAAATGATTCTTTCTATTTCTCCGCATTATCCGACATTTCTAAGAAATGTTTTGTTGGTTTTGTTTTTGTTGTTGCGGCCAAAAATTGACAGACTTTAAAACTAAAACAAGTATACCAATTACCTCTTTCTTGAATTTATGAATATGAATACATACTAATGTACATACATAAAGTATTAGAATTTATTATGTATGTATATACATCTATAAAAGTACATAGATATAGTTACTTTTCCTATAGTTAATGATTTTCCTCAATCTCCGCATTATCCGAAATCGGTCCGGTCGACATCATTTCGGATAATCGGGAGTCTACTGTATTTGTATACATACATAAATGTTGAATTATATTAACTTATGTATTATTATCTGTGACATTCTATAAACGATTTGTGTAAGTAGCAAATAAAACTTTGACTTTATTGCGAATACCTACATTATCAAAAAATAAATTGAAGCAAGAAACGTAAAAAATTCATTGATACAGGAAGTAACTCATTGCGGATTGCTCAATCTTGCCAAAACAAGATGTTAAAGCCAAATTCCCACAACATTATGGTGAGCCATTAACAACGTTTCACGACTATCGCTCCCTAATCCCGTTAAGGGAAACTGATCGTAAAGTATGAAACGGAAACGAACAAAATTAAAGCAAGTTAATGAGGTTACAAGTTCATAAAGTTGAACTAATCGGTTAGTTTGGCTTCGATACGGATAATTTTGGGATCATTAGAAATTTTGGTAATTGTGTTGTAGCTGGAATACGTGAGTTTGGACAGAGTGTTTTAAGTCTAGAGGCGAAAGAAACGTGCCCAAAAATAAATATATGACAAGTTTATTTTTTATTGTTTTTGGTCTCATTCGATCTATTTGCAAGCTGTATATTCTCTTTAAAAAAATATCCCCTCCAACGAGCAATTTGAACACATTTTTAAACATTTACTTACACAAACATCCCCCGCCACCAAACAACCGGAATCGGACGAAAATTGCCTCCTATATATAGTGTATTATGTAGATTAGGAGGCACTACATTTTTTACTCTGCTTTATTGAATTACCTCTACCTATTGTTTAACTTTTCTTTCATTAGTAGCGTTACTCACTAAAAAATTCTCAACTTTTCAACACAACAACAGCGCTGCTCCTCCTATCTCAAAGAGAGCTCCCAGTTTTCTAAAAAGTAAAATTTATTTTTAACGAGAAGAAAGGCGTGAACTGAACCGTAGACAAACTACGAACAAATTATGGCTTCTAGCAACACATAAAGTTGCTCGCAAGCCCTAAAAAAAGTATCAAAAGGTATAAGTTGTAGTAAGTGAAAAGAAAAAGTTTTTCGAGCATGAGTCTTTGGAATTACTGAGGTGTGCAAAAGGGTGGCATTTGTAGATTAATGGCACCGTTTTATTTTTAGGGCTTTCGGGTCTTTAAAACATTTATTTCGTCGTTCATAACTTTATAAAGTTAATAAAAATTAATATGCTGCAAAATACAAAAACGTTTATAAATGGTTCAGGTTACAAAAAACAAAAATATCAAAAACTTATTCAAAGAAAAAACTAAATAATATAGAAGTTCCTCAGGGAAGTATACTAGGTTTGCCTAGAATGAAAATGGTAAAAAGTGAAAAAAAATAATAGTAGGATGAAACCCATTGGAAAAGGAAGAGAATATAACAAAAATGAAAGGAAAAATAAATTACGGGCGATCCGAGGTCAGGAAGGAAGGGGGGGGGGGGAGTTTTTAAGGGTAGAAAACGATTTATCTCGATTTCCGGCAAAACTACAAGTCCTATGGAAAAACGTTAAATAGCAAAGTTGAAGGTAATAAAAAGATTTACAACTTTTGTATTTGCACTTTTTTTTACATAACCTCAAAATTTATGTGAAAAATTCAAATAACCAAGTTTTTGGTTTTTTATTTTTATCTTTTACAAAAAAATTTTTTTATACACGAAATTTGGTAAAAATTTTACTTTTTATGTCCCAAATACACTGTAATTTTTTTGATTTAAAATATTTATTTTTTAACCTTATTTTGACTTAATATCGAAAAAGCAACCTAATTTTCAATCGAAAATTCTCACGTCAAAATATCTGCTTTTTTAAAAAAGTCGGCTGGCTTTTTGTTCGTTGAAATCTCTACTTTCTGAAGGTGTAAAAAAATATATACATTACTATGGTAAATGTTCTCAAAACATGAATCTTGGAAAACAAGTTATACCACGTTAAACTATATAAAATAGCCTTTAATTTGAGCCTAAGTAGAGTACTCTGCGATTTATTTGACAGGATGAGGGTCAGTTTCAAAATTTGGGAAAAAACTCAAAATTTTGGATTTTTATCGAAAATATTTCTTATTTTGACTTCATCTTTGGATCACTTATTGTGGTCACCATGACTCACCTTTACACCAAATTTCATCCAATTTGGTGAAGATTTAACCAATATAGCCTAATTTCAAGTTTTAGTCCGAAAAACGTATATATATATATATCTTTTAGGGGAAGTAATGATCGCAAAGATTCCAAATTTGAACTAAAGCTTTCTTGAACATTGACAATAAAAGGGTTCAACTCCCAAATCTTAGTTAGAAGTCTAAGGGGCCCAAAAAAAAATTAAACTTCAAAAATGACCTAAAAAAAAACCAAAAAACCAGTTTTTTGGATTTTTGGGATGGTTCCGATCAATATTTTTTGTCGAAATTTTGGAATATCTTTACTCTTATCACAAGAAACAACTTTTTCCACGTCCTCAACCTCTATCAAATTTTTACGGACCTCACCTCATTTTTCCGTAGATTGACTCCACTATAACATTCCGACAAGACGTCACTTTTATGTGTTATAGAATATCAAAATAACATTGATTTTAAGCTTCAAGTGTCCAGTATGAAAAAAAAACATGGTGCCTCATATAGCCTCATTTAATATTAAAGAAAAAATGGCTGCATAAACGTTTGTTTTCTATATTTCTCCTTTCCAACTTTTGCCCGCAAGAATTCCAAGCCTAGCCAAGAAGTCTGCACCGATAAAAATCAAATATTCCTACGATAATAAACCTTTTTATAATTCATTAAAACTGAGGGTAAAAATTTATTCGATCCTTCTAACCCGCTAATAATATCTTGTTAACTCGAAATTGGTGTCTGAAATAGTCTAAATGTCTCGAATGTCTAATAAATTTCAATTTATAACCCGGAAAATCAGGCTCTACAAATTAAATTCCCTAACAATATAAATAAAATAACTCTTAACAAGTCGCTAGGTGGGAAAACCTATTCGCTTTAGAACAACAATCAGTTCTATAATAGATCTTTAAATCACTATGGAACTGTTAATGGTGTTAATTCGGAGTTTTATAGTAAGTTGGAAGACAACCGTTGGCTCTACGGTTGGAAGCAGTTTTGGAATAGATAGAATATACTTAATTATAATTATCATATAATACCTGAAGGTACACGAAGAAGCAAAATAAAATATACAATAGTGGCAAGGCAAGCCTGTATGCAATGTAAAGGAATAAATACAAAATGGAATTTGCATTCCGTTTTCGCTGCATTTCCTCTTCATCGCAGCACATACAAACAGACTGAAATTTTCAGGTAATGGTACCCCGAAAATTTGCGGGTGTTTCAAAATGGTTTATTCGCAAAAACAAAAAATTTAAATTATTTTATGGTATGCGAAGACTTGGCGTGCAGAGGTAGTGGGCGTTTTTCATTTTTGTATCTCGATCAACCTGTCCCAACACACAAAACTCGTAAATTTTTTTGAGTTTTAAAATGCCTTTGTACCGTGCGAGCAAAAAGTATTTGCATTAAAGAGGGCTTGGAATAAAAAACGTAGAGCTTGGTTTAGAATGTTTAGATCACAATGATATGGGAACGATATATCTAACCAAATATAGGTTAAAATTTTGTCAAATTCATATTGTGACATGATATGCCAAACTAATGAGTAATAAAATAAGTAGACAAATACTAATTTATTTTTGTTGTTTACAAATATAACAAAGTAAGAATATACAGAAAGAAAAAGGAAAATTCTACAAAAAAAATTGGGATTTTCACTACTCCACATGCGTGTATTCTCAGAATTCACATAACCGGAGAGGTGGAACCAGGCTTCATCCGAAAAAAATGTCAGGTCTAATAAATCATTTATTTCCAATAAATTTTGGGTAAACCATTGAGAGTAATTCCTGCGTCTTTCAAAATCTGCGGCTTGTATTTCTTGGAATATTTGCACTTTAAAGGAAATAAATTTAGCTGCTTCTTAAGGATAGTCCTGCATGTTCCATAAGAATCAGATATTCCCACTTCGTGGGACAGGCGTCTTATACAGTGTGTTGGCGTATGTTGCATTATTTCACGAACGTTTGCAACAGGTTCTTCTGTTCTTACAGATGGTCTTCCTGCTCCTTTTTTGTGTTGTATAGAACCTGTTTCCCTAAACACAGTCACGGTTCTTTTCAGGCAATGATAAAAATCCCCAGCAATAAATGCAACGTTGGGAAAAAGTTCGTGAAAATCGTCCATGCACAAACCCGGATTGTATTGCCACTCACCATTTACTCTAACCCCGTTTCGAAAATACGCTTCAACCATGAATGTTTTGTGCTGTTCCGTAAAGCCCATTGTGTGAATTGTTCAAGATATTTTAAAAATTAGTGATGAATCAAATTACTTGTAACGACTGACACCCAACAGGTATTAAGCTCTACGGCTAAGCATTACGTCCTTAGATGCAAGGCCCTCTTTGATGCAAATAATTTTTGCTCGCACGGTATTTTGAGTTGACCAAGACGTATAATTTACAGTTTTTAATAAGATACTTTTAAATATTTAAAACTATTCTATTTTATAACCGACAAAACATGCGATTTTAAACTTTTTCGTTATACGATAGCGTTTAGATTGGACGTGTAATTTTAAAAATAGCCACGCATTGTCCTCTTTCAATGAACGGTGAATGCGATGCAACGATAATGATCTTCATAAAAGAGTGACCGTAAAATAAGGCCCTGCTTGTTAGCGAAAAAGCATTTATGTCAAAGCTACAGACATTGTTGCCAATATAAGTAAAATGCAACCGATATCCTGTAAATGTACACTTCAATGAAAACGTTTCAAGCCATTTTAATCAATTTATAATGTCACCGTAACCCTATATGAAATTTTCTATTAGTTTAAACTGACTTTCGCAATGGTAAAATAAGGAATCATCGATTATATTGGGCAAGGCTCATACAACACGAATGCGCACTAAACCGTGCAGTATAGGAGCGCTGTGTGAACTCCCTGCGAGGTGACTGGGCGGGGTAGGTCTCACGTGGGAAAAATACAGTGGTAAAACATTGTGATGTATTATACGTATTGTAGCGTTTTAATATATATTTTTTTATTATCGGTTTTATACGATTTATTAAGAATGCTAGAAGAATAATATGGTATATCGATATTTGTGCAAAATTTTTATTTGCAAACAAAAACGGCAACCCTGCTTCGCCAATGAATGCAACAAGCTCGAATGTCCACTGTTTCAGTTATTTGAGCGCTTTTTTTGTATTTTTGTTGTTTCGGTTTTATTTTCTTGTATATCTTGGGCTTCGCCGTTTTAAAATAATGGCCGCTGGGCAGGCAGTCAGATAGGCTGGTTTGTATCCATTTTTAGAATCTCTGTCTGTCTTTTTCATTTGCAAATGGATCTATGACGCCTGTAGAAGATATCAACGTGTCTCGGAATTTCATTGTCTTGACTCTGGACTTTAATGCATGGTTATTATTATTTATTATTATTTTTACAAAATACATAATTCTGTTTTTTCGTACATCCACCAATGAGACGTTAGATCAATAATAACAATAATGCTTTCTTACATTATTTGTTTCTCTTTAAATAAAAATGTCATTATTTATTTCTCTTCTAGCTTCGTTCATTAAAATAATACCAGAAATATAGATTCATCATCATTAAAAGAATATACAGTGTGACTAGTAAAGTCCGCATCATATGGAATTTTTTTTATTAATAGCTTTATTCAAAATTTGACTTTGGCATCAAGTTCTGCTTCGATCGAGATGAAAATTAAGCAAAAAAATTGTAGTCACGGGATTCGCATTATCTGTCAAATTTTAATTTTTTCCAAAAAATAATTCAAAAGTAGAGTTATTTCTGAAAGTATCGAAAAAAGTTATTAATGCAGTTTCTAGCCCACATGCAAAATTTTAGCTGAATTATTTTTTGGAAAAAAATAAAATATGACAGATAATGCGAATCACGTGACTACTATTTTCTTGCTTAATTTTCATCTCGATCGAAGCAGAACTTGATACCAAAGTCAAATTTTGAATAAAGCTATTAATAAAAAAAAATCCCATATGATGCGGACTTTACTGGTGACAATGTATCTATATTTCATTACAGACCTTTAATAACGCTCAGAGAACCTTTTCATGGACTTTGCGTTTATAAACACCTTAGGGGTAGAAGTTATTGAAATATGTAAATACTTACATGAAAAAAGTACGTCAAAAAATATTTTCCAAAATAAACTTTTATAACCTTTTGTTATCCCTTTAGGGGCAGACTGCTGAGTTTAAACAAATTCGGATCAAAAATATGTTTTCCGATATTTCACTTTCACACACGTTTACTTGTTCTAAGCGATGAATTTGTCATTTGTTTGCTTATTTATTTTTCTTTAGCGTTTGCGTTAGAAACTTACCTTCTCCATTTCTACCCCCTAAGGGCAAAATTTCCCAAAATATTAAAACACGTACTTGGTTATTTTAACAGAGTAGTGCCAATTTTCAGCAATATGGTTTAAAATTATAGACTAGGTACCCCCTTAAAATAAGCTACACCCCTTTCAACCACTAAGTGCATTTTGAAAAAATGACGAACACGTACCTATATTATTATTTTATTACGGGGACGTAATATACCAAGTTTTAGACCTTAATTTAAATATAATTTTATTTATTAAATATCAATGATGTTTTGTATTCGTAGATATACAGTGTGTGTATAAAGTCTGGAAACGGCTTAATAACATCACAATTTACTGGCCGATTTAAACCAAATTTGGTACAGTTGTGTAAGAGGATCTAACGCACCGAATGACGATATTGGCGTTGTTGCCAGCTTTTTAGCTTGTCTGGAATTCGAACGAATTTTATATGTTTAAATATAACACCCAGTATATTTTTACATTTTTAAATTCCACATAAAATTATAATTATTTTTTATTAAATGCATTATTAGTCTATACTTCATAGTTTCTTAGATGTAACTCGAAAGCAGGAAATATAGTCGTTCCGGTTTAACTGGAAGTTGATTTTTTTGGGAAGATAATAAAAATTGAAGATAGGGACATGTAAGCCGTTTTGCTCTAAGACGTACTGTTAGAAAGTTATAAGCTGTCAAAGTTCAAAAATGTCACTTTTCGAGAGTCAATATCTCGGAAACTATGAAGTATAGACTAATAATGCATTTAATAAAAAATAATTATAATTTTATGTGGAATTTAAAAATGTAAAAATATACTGGGTGTTATATTTAAAAATATAAAATTCGTTCGAATTCCAAACTAAAAAGCTGGCAACAACGCCAATATCGTCATTCGGTGCGTTAGATCCTCTTACACAACTGTACCAAATTTGGTTTAAATCGGCCAGTAAATTGTGATGTTATTAAGCCGTTTCCAGACTTTATACACACACTGTATGTGTTTAATCTGACGCTGACTCCCCAGACATCTCGGAAAGTAGGAAATAAAAAAAATTTTGTTCAATTAAGCTCTGTTTTGTCTAAAAGCAAAGCTAACATTTTTAAGTAATTATTTTTCGAAAAACTCTTTGCGGTTTATGAAATCTACATATTATAGAATTTTTTTACTAAAAGCTACCTAATAAATTTGTATGCTTTGAGACATAGAGCCAATATGACATCAAAGCTTAGGTATTTCAACGATGATTTATTTTACAAAAATTAATCGTTAAGTAAGTATATAAAAACATGCAGACCTACAACAATTATTTTAAAAATACTTTTTATTAATACAATTTCAATTACCAAATTTCTGAACTTACCAGAATTGAATGTAGTAATAATTAGATACTATGGATGGATAATTTTATACCATTAAACATTTCCTTAAATTGTCACAAATAACCATCGGTCTTAAACGCGCCCCAAAACTAACCAAAACATAACCACAACCGTCCAGATGTTCACGTTTCCGAACAAAAATAAACCCCTTCCTATCCCATTTCACTAGAATATAAAAAAAGTTTTCCCGCCAACGGAACAGGCGCGGCGCCACAACAAAAAGTTTTTAAAAATCACCGATTCAAAACTCCGATATTCGTAATTCGACGAGCTTTTTTTGAAATACGCTTCGCGAACCGAACGACACCGCACGCTTGCAGGATCGCAAACGCTCTAAACGGAAAAGAAAACAGACACCATGCTGGTTCGGTGGAAAGACGGGTCGAACAGGCGCAACCGGGCATTAAAGGGATCGCCAGGGACCATTAGAGGAACTTTTTAACAAAATCGTTATAAAAAATTTATTATTTGTGTGCACCACCCGAAGGTATATAAAGAAATGTCGTTGTCTATAGTTCAATTTATAATACTCTGGTCTGGCCCCCGTGAATAAGCAAATAAGTCACCAAATTTGCAAAAATGAGATATTTACAGGCCCGTTTCTGGGGTGTTTGACGCCTACGTGCAGGTTTCTTTGGTGCGCCCTAGTTAAAAAAAATGGTCCTATTTTTAAAAATATATTTCGGGAAAAACTGGTCATGTTTTGAAATGTAAGAAAACTGATAAAAAATAATTAGAAAAATATTTATTAAATTACCAAAACAAACAAAATCCCAAAAAATATTTGGTAAGTATATTCACAAGTAAATTAAAGGAGAATAAAATTAACGTAAATAAAATAAACAACAAAAACATAAAACAATATTATACCTAGTACTTATATGGTAGGTGCCTACCAGCAATATTTTAATGATAAAAAAAAACCGCTTCAAAAATGAAAAAATATTATTTTTGTAATAAACAAAACAAAAACCGAACGATATACCTAAAATAATACACGTCTGGCTTTCACGGATGCAAGCTCGTTGATCATCTGATTATGATCAAGAGCCTCAGAAATATCATTTTCGATCGAAATAATGGGCAAATCTGATAGGCGTTCTTGACTCATATAATTCTTTATTAGTTTTAACTTAGAAAAACTTCTTTTGCCTAAAGCTACTAAAATGGGTTATTTAAGGTATATCCGTAAGACTATAAATAAATTTAAAAAAAGAGACTGTAGATTTTTTTTAGTTATATAATTTAAAATGTCTATGGGAAAGGAGGAATCAGTAGTATTTTTAGGATTAAGAATTTTATATGTTAAAATTTCATTATGTAAATCTAAGCAGTCAATGTTTTTAGATATTACTCTATCAATCTCAACTTACAATACGGTATCTAAATTTACAAATGATTCTTTAATTAAGTTAGATTCTAAATTTTCAAAATTACATAAGAACCCTAATAAATTTTGAAATTTGTTTATACCCTTAAACCGCCTTTGTAAAGACTGAATGGTTGTAAGTGATCTAAAATTAGAAAATAAAAATCGATTTTAAATTTTTGCTTTGGATCTGCTACAGATTCATCCTTACTTTCATATGAAAATTGTTGCTTAAATTTTCGTTGCCGTACTATTGGGAATACCTGCTCTACATCGTTTTTTGCTTCTTCTTCTTTAGCTTTATTGATGAGCAAATCCAAATTTTTGTCTGACCGTTTTTCGTTAAAATAAAGATTAAGATTTTCAATTTCTTTACGGCAGTCATTTAAGTTTCTCTTCGGATCTTGTAGTATTTTACTTACTATTATATTAATTTTTTCTAAAATATAATGCCAGATTAAAATCGAACAAATAAATTTAAAAGTCCTAATTTTATCCAATAAAGATTGTGCACTATGTTTTGTATTTATGTCTCGTGATGTATCTTTTGTCAAAAATGACTACGGAGAGAACACGTTTTTTGTGCTATTATTAAGGCAAACGTTTGGTAAAATTTTTAGACATATTAAAATGATAAAATATATGAATTTTTTTTTTAATTTGTAATAAAGAATACTGAATGACCGTCGATTTTGCGCCTCTAAAATTTTGCGCCTGCGTGCATGCACGCCCTGCACGCTCGCCAGGAACGGCCCTGGATATTTACATATAATTGTAGAACAAACCATTACCTTTTTTGTGAATAAGCAAATAAGTCGAATATCGCTTATCTAACGTAGATATTCTGTGAGCATGTGATTTTTCGAATATAACAAAAATTTTTGCTTTAAATATGATAAATTGAGTTATTCTACTTCTTGCTAATATTAGCTTTTAGTAATAAGCAGATAAGTAAACTTATCTTGTTGTTACAATTATGTTCAAATAACAGATAGAGTTATTTCTGGTGCACGGAGAAATACCTCCGCTACAATAGAAATTTGTTAACTTCTCTGTTTGTTCTCTCAGCAGGTGGTTGTTTTTGAGGTTATAATAATTATCCAGTAGATAGAATTATATATCGAAGAGTTTGTATTATTATTTAAAATTGGGAGGAAAACAAGCAGCAGCACTCGGACTGTCAAAGCTACATAATGGACCCGTTGCAATTAACAAAGACAAGAAAAATAACCTTATGGAACTTTTGCTCCTTATTGAGTTTCGACATTTTTACGAAGGTTTAGTGGTGTGATGTTAGTTAATCAAATAATAAACTAAAAAAAGCAACGCGAAATAGGTTATAGGTTGGCAATAGTTGAAATGACGTTGAGAATTCCACCTTAAGCCAAATAATCAAGTAAAAGTTCTTGTCATAGCAACCTTTGTTTTGTTTGGTTTTATTTTTACTTTGTTACAATTTATATAAAAACTTAAATATAGTAAATTATTTGTATATAATTCCGGATCCATTTACATGCTGTATGTGGTAAAAATATTAAGTCCCTAACACCAGGGCCGTATTTAAAAATAATTATCACATTCCTGAAGAAGTTGTTGTGCATACGTTTTTACTATTGCAAAATAAAAATAATGATAAAGGAATATTACCTTTAATATAATATTGAATAAGTGTGTATTTTAAAACACACCGTTAAGATATCTCGAGTTATCCTAAAATGTAACTGAAACTATAATTGTGAAGATCCGGATAAGTCGCTCAAAATACACTTAAGATCGTTTCGTTGCATATAACAATATTCTAACTTATACATTATCTACCTATTTTAGTTGTAAAAATCAGTGAAAGATTCTCATAATACCTTTTAGGCAATTTACCTCAACTGAATTAATATTGTTTTGTCTCTCCTGAAAAATTTTATAAAGTCGACTTATCTGTTTATTCTTGGGGGCCAGAGTAGCATCTTGTCAGCTTATCATAAGAAAACGAATTTAGGGTCTATCCTGCTCTATATTGTCGTTGGCAACTATAGTAGTGACCATTCAAATCAATTGGCGGGTTTTTTTTTATTAGTCACTTTTGATAGGAGAAGTTTTTGATACCTCGGTCACGTTTTCATTGGCATGTTACCCTTCCCGCGGATTGCGTAACAAGCCTAGGACCCTCTATAACCAAAAATGGGCCGCGTGTAAATCATAGAGTAAGCAAACTATAAAAAAGTAACTAATTTTCCTAAATAAATAACTAAAAACACAGGAAACGAAAAATCTTCAAACTGTACAACAATTAGCTACAAACAACAGTCTTGGCTCTAGAGAACAGAAAAAGCTCTTATGTTCACTGAAAGCTCGACATTATACAAGAATCCGCCGCAATCATATGGACATTATTTTGCCTCATTGTCAGGAGGAAATTTTACATAAAAATGTTTGCCTGCAGCTCATATTTCTTACTATTATATTTTTCGAAGCGCCAGAACCAGTGGCGTATCACAAAATCGCACGACTCCCTACCACAGGCCCCCCTTTCTCTGAAAAATTCAATAAATACAGGTACAACTCGTTTATTAGACATTAATCATGAATGATGCCTAATAGGTAGTCACTTAATTATTCCAGTTAAAACAAATTATATAACTGTATATACATACTTACCGAATCTTTTACCAGGAATGTTTACTGTTCGCCACTGGTAGGAAAGGTGGGTTTTAAGATTTTTTAATAAAAATTGCCTCGGTAATCTAATAACGACGAAGTTTTTGTCCTTTATAGTACTATTGGCACATCCGCGGTACATATACATACATAATATATATGTCTCATAAATTAGGGGCTATACGGCAACAGACTTAAAAATAGGTCGTTTATACTTAATTTCTTATCATAAAATATCCACAGATGAAGAGATACAGGGTGATCCCAGTAAAAATATATTTTAGAAAATTGACGATGGAAATGGTTCAGCGAATATGAATCAAATTTGGTATAATTTTGTAATCGTTTGAAGGCAAGAAAGACGATTTCATAATTAGTTTTAAGATACCTCCTAGAGGCGCTAGTTACACAATACGAGATTGGTAAATTCTCGCATATATTTTTTGTCTCTCACATTTCTGACCGCTCCCGCTTAAATTATGAAAGAGGGGTATTTTATACGTAAAAAGTTGTACTTCATTAATCTCGATATTTCAATTAATTTTTGAGATATTTGCGTTTAAATGCTAGATTTATTTATTTATTTATTTGCAGGTTTTTTTATAATAATATTAAAAATCAATAACATTGTTTTTTTTTAATAAAAATAAATCCAATGAAAGCATTATTACAAAACCATAGATTAACAAATCTGTCCGATTTTGTAATGAAAAAACATACCTACACTCATTTAGATTATCAATTTTAATCACATCATAAATATATTTAAAAATATAAATAAGTAATTCAAAAATATTTAACCCAAAAAAAAATTATAAATAAGGGAGAAATTATAATAGAAAAATTGTAATATTTAGTATTATTTATATATAAGTTGGCTTACCTTTCTTTAATTTTGCATAATCTATGATTTTAATTTTCTTTTAAATGCCAAAAAACTCATAGTTTTTAAATTAGTAGGTAATATTATTATATTAAAAATTTGGAGGCCAACAAATAAAGCATTATTTTTTAAAAGTGTTAAATTAAAATTATCATAACATAAACATAGATTTGTTTTTTGTCTTGTTTGGTATATATGAGTAATATTATATGTAAGTAATAAATTTTTATTTTTATATATACATATACAGTGTCACCAGTAAAGTCCGCATCATATGGGAATTTTTTTTATTAATAGCTATATTCAAAATTTGACATTGGCATTAAGTTCTGCATCGATCGAGACAAAAATTAGGCAAAAAAATAGTAGTCACGTGATTTGCATTATCTGTCAAATTTTAATTTTTTCCAAAAAATAATTCAAAAGTGGGGTTATTTCTGAAAATATCGAAAAAAGTTATTAGAAAAAGTTGTTTTAAATGCAGTTTCCAGCCTACTTGCGAAATTTCACCTGCATAAGATAATTTTGATTTTTTACCAATATTTTGTAAATTGCACCACTTTTGCAAAATAAGACTCAATGCAAGCTACACAAAACTTCTTAGTTTTGACAATGCTTTATTTCAGATACATTTTCTTTAAGGTAGCGCCATATTAAATGTGTGTTTTTCTACAAAATCAAAATTGGGCTATTAAAATTTGGTCGCATGTGATGCAAAGTTTATTTGTTTTTGACCCTGTATAAGGTAACTTCACAAAATAAGTATTTTTGAAAACGTAGTTTGTGTCTAAAAGTAAAAAAATAAAAAATAAAGTAAAGGGGTTTTTAATTAAATCGTTAAAAATAGGTAAACTTTACGTTAAGTTAAACTAAAATTTATTTTCCACTTAATGAACAATTTACTGATGACACTGTCTTCTTTTTTGTCCTAATATTAAGGTGTATTACTTTCAGACACAAACTACGTTTTCAAAAATACTTATTTTATGAAGTTACCTTATACAGGGTCAAAAAGAAATAAACTTTGCATCACATGCGACCAAATTTTAATAGCCCAATTTTGATTATGTAGAAAAACACACATTTAATATTGCGCTACTTTAAAGAAAATGTATCTGAAATAAAGCATTGTCAAAACTAAGAAGTTTTATGTAGGTTTTGTTGAGTCATATTTTGCGAAAGTGGTGCAATTTACAAAATATAGGTAAAAAATCAAAATTATCTTATGCAGCTGAAATTTTGCACGTGGGCTAGAAACTGCATTTAAAACAACTTTTTCTAATCACTTTTTTTGATATTTTCAGAAACAACCCCACTTTTGAATTATTTTTTGGAAAAAATTAAAATTTGACAGATAATGCGAATCACGTGACTAATACTTTTGTGCTTAATTTTCATCTCGATCGAAGCAGAACTTGATGCCAAAGTCAAATTTTGAATAAAGCTATTAATAAAAAAAAATCCCATATGATGCGGACTTTACTGGTGACACTGTATAAAATGGAAGTTTTGTAATAAAGTTGTTTTAAACTCAGAATATTATTATTAACAAATTGTATTTTTGAAGGAAAGAAAATATGTTTATTAAATATTATTTTTAAAACATATTTTTGTATTGTTATAAGCGGTTTCAAATTCGAGTCGTATGCACTTCCCCAACCAATTATACCATAGAAAAGAATTGATTAAAAAAGTGCATAATAAAACACTAAACAAAGTTTTTGATTCACAATATTTAGTCTAAAGTTACATAAAGTGTTTCTTAATTTTTTTTTAAAAGTGTTAATTTGATGGTCCCATTTTAAATTTTGGTCAATCAATATTCCTAAATATTTTATAAATTCAACTTTTTTAAATTTATTTTTGCAAGAACAGTTAGCATAATTAATTCTAACTATATCTGATATTTCTAAACAATTTAAATCATGAATTTGAATTTAAGTTTAATAGGTCATAACTCAAATTATTTTTTATTATTGAAATGTCTAGTTCTGAATTTAAAAAATGCATTCATTCCAAGTATTAGCCGGTATTATTAATACAGTATCATCTGCATATGCAAATATTTTTCCATTTAACTCTGATTTTAATATATCATTAATATAAAGTAAGAATAAAATTGATCCCAAAACAGTACCAAGAAAAGATGGCAAGAAACATTTAAATAAACACATTTCTTAACGAAACATATTTATCGAAAATTAACCGTGGAGATTTTATCACAAGAAAGTTAGCATATAAATGACCTATTTTCAAGTCTACTATCTCCTAGTGCCTCCTTAGTTATCGAACACCCAGTATATCAACAAAATAATTTGATCTCATTAGCTATCACATCGCATAGTTCATTTAAATATTTCAATAAGCAAATTGCAAGATTTTAAACACGTAAACAAACTGTGTCCGTATAAGGTCCCCTCCTGGCGGTGTGTAAAATTCTGTTTTTCACACATGAATTATGACTTCCGAATGGCCCCATAAAGTTTCATGATGTCCATAAATACGAGCCAATGGTAAAATTAATAGTAATTATAGTCTATAATACGTCCATAGACGTGGCTACATAAAACTTCAGATGGTTTATCGCCGGTATTACCGCACGTCGAATAAACCTATTTTTTTGCACTGCGCTGTCACCGAATTTGTCCAAATTGGAATATACGACTCACTTCAGGTTAAAAATATTGATAGGAGCACCCTTAAACTGCTTGAAGGTGGTAGAAATAATATAAAAAAAAATTACCTTGTCTGACTTCCATTGTCTTATTTATTTTGTTACTTAACACAACGTTTCGGTTTGTTAGTATCTCTAACCATTTTCAAGTGTAAACTAAATTATAATTCTAAGGCTACTGTCTTGAATACTATCCATGTGCAATGAAGCTTGATGACTCCGTCTACGTGCTTAGTAAATTTAGTAAGCTTAAGGCTTTGTTTAAGAAATCTACGCTTGTCTTAAGAAAGTCACCTACTATCTGGGTAACTTCGTCGTTATAAGTTTTCAAGCTGAGACCGTTTGCTTAGTTTTATTTCAAAGGGTAAAATCCAATCATTGTAAGCCAATTCCTTACCTTTTAAAAAAACCTTTACCTTCATATCAATGTCCACTGAAACCTGATTAACAATATTTATACAGTCATTGGTCAAATCTAAACTATAAAAATATATTACACTCTCTTCACCTGCTTTTAAAACACTTTTATAGTTAGAGTTACACCTAGGAATACAGCAGGTGCTTGATGGCATGTTGATAAATAAACAAACTAAAAGAAAAAAAATAGTACTTACCTAAGTACCTAGATATCTAGAGGTATCCTACCTACTTACGAACTATCTCTACTAGTGATTTTTTAAACTAATTCACATATACCTTCAAGTTTAATAAACACTTCAATATTTAATAAATTAGCTGTAGCCACCAAACAATAAAGTGTATCCCAAAGAGCTAACTAGAATACAAAAAACACAACTTTTAAATTAAAACAAATAAAATTCTGCCGCCATTTATAAGACCCGTAAACAATCCGCCAGGCCGTTGGATTTTTCACTTTATTAATGCTATTAGAGCAAATCCGCACCAAAAATTTTCATCAGTATTTTGAAGAGGTTCTTAGCAATCATGTCACTTAAATTTTCTTTTAGATATCAATCGAAAACCGGATAAAAATACAAATTAATGCGACACCTACACCTAGTTCGCGCGTAAATTACAACTAAACTATGGCTAACCTTAAAAAAGTCACGTGACACATGGATATTCAAGCAGTTTTGTCGATGTTTCTGTTTCACGGCTTCTTTCAAGGTGGTTTTGCGCAAGTTCTTAAAACGAAATATTGAGCACTGGAAGACAAGACTTGTCCACTTGTCAACTAATATTATTTTATAAAATTTAAATACAAAAAAAATGCTCTGGATAACAACGAACAAATCGGTTGCCGATAAGCCTTTTAGACGGAATTTGTTTCTCTTAAAATTAGCAGAACATGGCGGTATTTTTTAAAAACCTTAACTAATTAAATTTTTTTTTAAATATTCAATAGGCACCAAAAAAGCACCTAATTTTGGCACTACATTTGGTTCTCGATTAGCTTATTTGACAGTAATGTTCTGCTAGCTTAACGTTAATCTAGTAGAACAACACAAAAATATAATTCTCTCAAAAACCATAGGAGCACCTAAATTTTAAAGTTGGCACCTAATTAGCACCTAACTAGCACCTAATTTTTCATACAAAAATTTTCAATTTTGAGCACCTTGTTCTGCTAGGTTTATAGAGGTTATTTTTTATCATAGTAGCCTCTGGAGAACAAAAATTATTTTGCGAACTGTCATTTTTTGATTTATTGACCCGTTTTCACCACGAGATTCTAAAGTTATTTTAGTGATATGAGATTTGAAATTGGACGGAATACGTTGTGTAATCCTTGTACATTCCGTACATATACAGAGCGTTCGGAAATTCGGGCGATTTTGCTACTTTTTTTCGAATTTCAAAAGACGTGATTTTACGTCACGGCATTGCAATTTAGTATAGGGAAGATGGAAAATTCAAATAAGATGAAGTTAAAATCGACATTGAAAGGTTTGTAGATTGAATTTTGGATAGGATTTGGCAGAAAATTATAGCTTGAAGCATCTACAAAAGATTGATTTATAGATTTATGCAACCAACATACATGACTGTTATCCACACAGAATAAAAAAGTAGGTTATCAAGCTATTTTTCCTCTGCGAAAAATGGGTTTTCTCTTAAGGTGGGAGTATCAACATGCTTGCCAACCTATAACCTATTTCGCGTAGATCTATTTATGTTTTCTAGCTTTTATACAAAATTTAAAGAAAATCAGTATCGACTTGGTATTCTATAGGTAATAATTGACATATTTAATAAATATCAAGGAATTTCATAACTTATTTTAGGAGATTTGTATAGCGAAAAATATCGGGTAAAATTTTTTTTAACATTATTATGTCATTGTCACTCATTGTTCTTTCACTATACAATTCTCCCAAAATTAGCAATGAAATAAATTGATATTTTTGTAATATATCAGATACTACATAAATAATGTACCGACGATATTGATTTTCATTAAATGTTAGTTATTAAAATAATAAACTCAAAAAATCAACGCGAAATAGGTTATAGGTTGGCAATAGATTGAATGACGTTGAGAATTCAACCTTAAATCACAAAGGCCGCGCAAGTCAATGAAATAAAACATTTAAATGTTACCAACATTAAATAAAGAAAAATATGCGTATCGAAATAGCTTCATTACGATACGCAAATTTGCGTATCGTAATAGATTTGTTATGATACAAAATTAGAAAAAACATAACCAAAACTAAAATCAGGTAACAAGAGAGCTTCCTTACGATACGCAAATGCATATCGTAATAGATTTGTTATGATACAAAATTAGAAAAAAACATAACCAAAACTAAAATCAGGTAACAAGCTAGCTTCATTACGATACGCAAAAGCGTATCGTAATAGATTTGTTATGATACAAAATTAGAAAAAAACATAACTAAAATCAGGAAACAAGCTACCCCACAATCAACCCGATGCCTATGTACCGGTAACGTAAAACGTATAACTTATAGAAAGAAGCCACGTAAAAACCTGAAAAACTGTTCCCTCTGTGACGTATGACATGTTATACGCCCGCTTTCAAGGATTATCTTGTATTACATGCACCCAATTCTTTTAAATTAATCACATAATCACCCTAACTTAGTGTATATCAAGTTCATAAATTAACTTTGGGTTATTTTCGTAACCCCACAAATAAACAGAGTTCGAGCAGAGCCATCGGATCACATAGCGAACGGAACAGATCTTGAGAGTCCCAAACGATGTTTTGAATTAATAAAAAGGGAGCTTGGGAAGTAGGATAAAGCACTCATCAAGACCTCTGTCAGTTTGACACGAACGAAAGGCCTGTTTAACTGACGTAGTTTACACAGTATGGTACCAAACTAATGACGATGTACAGTTGACGACAGATAATTTCGTAGGTACACTAAACTGTGACACTGTAAATGCAACTTTTTTATCTTTGTAACGTGTTAACTGTTATCATGATATGTGTCAAAGTATTGTCATTATCTTGTTTGATTTAAAAATGCCTCATTTAAGTATTGTGGAAAAAGCAAGAATAATATTTTTAGTAGAAATAGGGTGGTCTTATGGAAAAATAGCTGATCATTTTAGAGTACCTAGAAGTATTGTTCAAGGAATTGTAAAAAAATGGCGCTATCATCAAACACTTGAAAGGCCTATTGGGTCTGGTTTAAATAATAGAAAATCATCAAATGAAAAAGACCGAAATTTGGTGAAGTATTTAAGGCAAAATCCATTTGAAACTGCAGTATCCGCTATGCCCATAACAGGATTCCCTGCTTCATCTAGAACTGCGCAACGCCGAGTAACGATGTTCCGAATTAAGAAATCGAGCAGCTGCATCCAAACCGTTTTTAAAAAATAGTGATAATTAACAAAGAATTGTGTTTGCTACGCAATATTTACCAGAAAATGATTTTTTTTGGCAAAATGTTATCTTTTCCGATGAGAAAACTTTTCAGTCTACATATAATGGAAGGATTCGAGTATATATATAGATCACCAAATTCCCGATAGGAATGAGAAGTATACTCAAAAAAAGCAAACCAGTGGACGTTTCTCCGTTAATGTGTGGGCATGGATAAGTGTTTACGGTGCAGGTGTATGCTGGAATATTGGTGAAACACTAAACAGTAATATATATCTTCAGATTTTGGAAATTGTTTTTCTTCCTTCTGCAGCGATAGTTTTTGAAGAAAATAACTTTATATTTCAGCAGAATAACTGCCCTGTGCATACTGCAAGAAATATAAGAAACTGGTTTAGACAAAACAACGTAACCTGTCTGCCTTGTGCTCAAGAAGTCCTGATTAAAATCAAATTGAAAATGTTTGGGGATTGATGGCAAAAAAAATGTACAAAATAAATTTTAAACCACAGCATGAAATAAATATAGTTATTTGATAAAATAGAAGAAACTTGGGAAGGGCTAACTCCGGATTACACCAGAAGTATTATTTTGTCAATGCCAAGAAGATTACGATTAGTGTTAGAATCCAATGGCTCAGCAATTAAATATTAGTATTTTGTTTGTTATTTGTTAATAAATTTACCATTTTTGACTTTATACTTTTGTAGTTTTCCTGGTATTATTTTATAATTTTTTAGGTAAATAATTCTATTAAAACCTTGATCACAGAGTTACTGAAAAAATTAACATATTTTAAAAATCTGTAAGTATTGCAGAGGACTCTTAATACGTGACGTTTAAAATAGGTAAATATACAGGGTAAAAATAGGTTTTAATATTTTTGTGTATACCTTGACATTCAAGGGATTACCGAAATCGGTGAGAAAGGATATGTTACAGAATTTTTGAAACGTTTGTAAAGTTTTTGTTTTAAAGTTTGGATTGGCTAAAGTCCTATAAATCGGAAACAAATCGTAACATTTAATACCCCTTCTGCACTGAGAAAAAAAGCCTTCTATTCCTTATAAGAATTAATATACTCTTTATATACAACTGTTTAATAGTATATGTGACAGCTACGTGCTTTCCTACTGTAAGACAAGGAAAATTGCTAGACCGTTCTGTAGTAGTGGTAATATCACGGTGATTTAGCCAAAAGGAAATAGGAGCTAATGCTACCATAGATTTATAGCCATTATTGCTCTGAATACTCACAGTAATTATCAAGTTTTATTAGGGATGTTATCTGGTTTTATATACTGTTTTAGTTCCGATTGGCAGTTGTAATGAAACTTGACATGAGTCATAATAATATTTGCTTGCTACGGTTAATAAAGCATATATTTACCAGTAAAAACCAGTACTGTAGTTCTCAAAAATGTAAATAGCTTCTAGTGTGATATTGTTCTTGTCGTTTAACGTTGCATATGGTTTACTGAGATTGTAAAATTCGTCCATAGAATATAAAGTCCAATACTATAATGATAGGTTGTGCGAAATAAGAATATTCTATTGCTTTATCTGACATGCAAAGTTTTAAAAAACTTATATACAGAATAAAAATGAATTAATTGAAACTGGTATTGGTACAAATACGTTAAAATTAATAATACGGCGCGCGGTGATTGCCGATCGCTACGAACCCCCACCAACGTCTTGTGGATTATAGGTTCTAACGGATACAATTATACATTTAGAAGATACAATTTATTTAAGTAGTTCATTATTCAACAATACTGTGCTGCTAATGGAACTGATTACTACCAATAAAAACACTGTTCTTGCCAATCTGGAATTGATATAACACTAAATTTCATATGCTAGCAATTTATTAATATGGGTTAATACAAAATAATCTATTAATACAAACTATGTACTGTATCTTAGCAAACCTGTTGTATTAGATCATTTTCCTCAGGGCGATATTAGAGTCTCAAGATGATTTTTTTTATCATTAAGAACTCAATATTTTAATAATGCAACAAAAATAAGTGAGAAACAATATAACCCTAAAAATAACGCAATACATACTCTTCAAAAAATCCCTTTTAGAAATTCAAACGTGCCTCTTTTTCTTAGATACAATTATAATACCATAATGTAGTCACCTACCCATCACGGTTCAAAAACCACGAGCTCAGATTATGTAAAACATTATGTCTAGTAATAATGGGCTGCGACCCATAATTTGATGGTCTACATGGTACATACCTAATGACATGTTGCATTCTCTACCTTATTATGCCCATTATGTCATGTTTCTTTTAGATTAAGACTGAGTGATGACAGTTTTTAGGCTTTTTAAAAGAAAATGAGCCTGTGTGGGAATTTCTTGGAATTGTTTAGGTGAACAAACGCCGAAATAGTTTTTTTTTTATATAAGATATGCGTCTATTTCAAAAGCTTTTACTTTACTAAAATGCCTCTGTGTCAATATAGTATATATTAAGGCAGCGCCAGCGCGGTGCGACCTTAACAAAAAATTATACATTTTGATCTTCCTAATGAAGTTATACTAATTATAGCAATTTTTTTCATCTTACAATATTCAGCAATCATTAGGCAAAGTGATGAGTTAATGAATGACAGTCCGTTGTCGATCTGCATCTAACAATCATACGTGGCAATTTCACAAAGCCCTGTAGTCGTGTAAGTACCTTCACGTCCACCTTCCATCTTTTTCTTTCTTTGCGTATTATAATGGAGAAAATAGAGATGTGTTTAACATTTCTTACGGTAAAAATAACGGGATATTTCTACAATTCTGGACAAATCTATTGTAAAATTGAATAAAGACTTATTGATTATTACTGCCACAGGGTTTTGTAGTTTGTAGGATTTCTCGCTTTTTTTTATATGTTAAGTGTCCTGTCAAAAAAAAATCCCTAAAACTTTCGTGTTAACCATTTTTCGCTATACTCTGTTTCTTAAAGCCTGACAGCACAGCTGAGGGTCATGAGTCGTAAAACCTCAATAAACCATAAGTGTAACAATAACAGGTACCTGATCTTAAGTAATTAAATTATCTATTATTGCATAGGTTGCACAGGTAGGTGGCTTATGTCATAGAATATTTCCCCAACTTCAAGTGAGGTAGTTTAGTTTTATTTTTAACGTGTTATCAAAAGCTTGTGTGTACCTATATTATACAAAATAATACAAAAATGGCGAATATTTATTCCCCAGTGTTTTGTAAAGACAATAATTTTAAATGTACACGATGCACTTGTGCACCAAACACCATCTAGTACTGTCAGGAACCTAGTATCAGGATGTGCTAATATGACGAGAGTTAATGAATCAGGGAATTAGGGAAAGAAAATCTGGAACTGTAGCCCCTTCTAAACAGTCGCCAGGAAGGATACCTATACAAATTGATGAGAATGTGAAAAGTATCATAAGAAGAAAAGTACATAATTTTTATTTCAATAGAGAGATTCCAACATTAAAATGTAGGACTTAAACAACCTGATGGAAGAAACGGTAGAACCACTTATTATTTCAGTTGAATCCACTGATGAATCCTTCGAATTTAGTGATAGTGCAGACACCTTTTCAGACACAATTTTGTTAACTCTTTTAAGTATGAACTGTTTTTGTATTGACAAAATAAAATGAATTCAGTTAAAATATACAAATCTTTTTTGCACACCTTAAAAACTACATACGAATAAATATAAATTATAAATAAAAATTACATAGAGAAACCAAAAAAAAATTAAAATAAGAACGTACCATAATATTACAATTAAAGAGGACAGGTAACTCCATTAAAAAAATTGTTTAAAACGGTCGAATTTTTTGGCAGACCTGTTCTCTTAAAACGATACACTATTTCACTATCACCTTGTTTTGTTAAAGTATAGTATCGGCTACAGTGGCGTATTTAGGGGGGGGGGGGGGTCCGAGGGGTCTGGACCCCTCCAGGCAATGGAAAACAGACTATAACTATCTTCTTTAGAAGAGTTCAACAACCACACTAGATGTCGCTTCGAGCTACGTTCTCTCTTCTAACCTAGCCTCACTGATTCTGGCGAAACGAAGAAAGACAGAAAAAACCCTTATTCTGATTTATTTAAAAACAACAACCAACATGCCAACGTTAACAAGGTGTTATCGTTCCGTTAATTTGAAAATACCGTAAATTGAATTACACCCCACTGCTGCAACTGCCTATTTCAAGCACTTTTAAAAGGGGCATATTTTGCATACTAGCAGACCTCTCTGCGATTTTTATTGTGTTCCCCTGAATAAGTTCTTGAGTTTTTCGAAATAGCGTATGGATTTCCTGCGTCAGGTCCTCGAAAAACCCTGTTTGAAGTGAAAATTTTTAATTCCCACCGAGAAGTAAAATGGGTAATAGCAAAAAAGGAGGATGATGTTTGGATTTCTCCTTTGGGAAGTAATTTTGTGGGTTTTTAGTGCCTAGGCCGGAAAAATTACATTTTTTATATAGGAAGGGTAGCTTTCAAAGTAGGATGTTTTCAGTTTCCTTTAAAAACAAGGTTAGCCACATTTTATCGGATAATTGTGTCTAAACAGATCAAAGTGATTCTTTTAGTAAACAAAATTTTTTTTATAATTAATTTTAAACCATTAGTAAATAATAGCACTATTATATTCTTCAGAAAGTCCTTAGGTTGATGCAGAGAACGATGAAGAACATCTCTTCAACTGATCCCAGCAATGGTCAATGGTGTTCTAATCCGAACTACGTGCAGGCCCACATTTTTTAATAAAATTATTCGTAGTTTGGAGTGTCGTGTATGCGTATTAGTTCACATCTACTATTTTTATTTCGTGTATAAAATAAAACTATACTTTGTTATTAAAGAAAAAAAAACGAATGAAGCGCACAGAGAATACAAACTCGTTTAAAATAAGAATTAAATATTAATGTTGATTACAAACAATCTCGTAACAGCATTTTCTCTATGCGGAGGTTTTATGCGTAGTTTTGTGCTCGTCTTTGTTTAAGGTGGGAGTATCAACATGCTTGCCAACCTATAACCTATTTCGCGTAGATTTATTTATTTTTTCTAACTTTTGCACAAAATTTAAATAAAATCAATATCGTCTTCATATTCTATAGGTAATAATTAACATGTTAAATAAATATCAAGGAATTTCATAAGTTATTTAAGGAGAAATCTCGAAAAATATCGGTTAAGATTTTTTTAACATTATTAGGTATGTCATTGTTCTTTCACTATACAATTCTCCCAAAATAAGCAATAAAATAAATTGATATTTTTGTAATATATCAGATATTACCTAAATAATGTGCAGACGATATTGATTTTATTTAAATCTTAGTCAATAAAATAATAAACTAAAAAAAACAAGGCGAAATAGGTTATAGGTTGGCAATAAATTGAATGACGTTGATAATTCCACCTTAAAAAAAATAACTGGAAACCTGAGGATAGTAGAGAATGTATCAACCACGTATTAACAGATTTCACGAAAAATATTTTTTTCATACAGCTGCATTCCCCTTATAATTGTAACGGTCTTCACAAACAGACAATAAACAAACAATATTTGAAGTATAAAGTAAATAAAAAAACTCAATTTTATTGAACTTAAACATTGAAGCAAAAATACAAAATATTTATTGACTTCGGTAAAATATAGTTATTTTCACCGAGCGCGATGTATACATACTTGATGATCGCCTCGGGGCAACCTAAACATCAATTTCCGCATTTCCATGTAAAATTCACAAATTGGGAAGCTGAAACCTTTAAAGGATTTATCTTTTAATCAAGGATTAAGTATAGGGAAGATCAATAAGCCGTTAACGGGAGGGGAAATTAAATTTCGGGAGAAAAAGTATCCTAAATGTTTACTTTCTTGACACTTAATGGAAGTGAGAAATAACCGCAGGCCTATAAAACACAGTAGAACGCTTGATTCCCATAAGACTTGGGTTATTGAGCCTAATGAATAAAAATGTAGCGATTGCTTTTTCTTATGAAATCGAAGTAATTTCTTTAAAGTCAATGAATAAAAACTAAAGTAATTGCTTTTGCGTTCAGCAATTGCTTAAAAGTACAGGAATCGCTTCTAGTCAATGCTTTTTCTTAAAAAATAGAAGCAATAATTGCTATCGTTTCCTTAAAATGTGATGAATAAATTAGGGAATTGCTTTTTCTAGTGTAGCAATTGCTTTTAACTTTTTAAGGTAGGTCGACCCCTACATCATTTGCTTGGTAGCAGTCAACTTTAGTTCTCCGCGGCATACACGTGCGTTGCTCTTAATTTGTGTCTTCAATTATGGCTGAATATATGAACGTCCGTAAAAAAAATATACAGTGTACGTAAAAATTGCAGATATGATGATTTCAGAAAGTTATGCCGATTTGAAGGCGAAAATGTTGAGTGGTTGGCAAATTATTTTTTGACTGATACTGGTAAAAGGCGAGGGGGTGCACTCGCCTTCAAATAAGATTAAAGTTTTTCTGCGCAAATTGTCGGATCCGGGCTTTCAAAATTCTGTAGGTGAAGAACTCGGTGTTCACCAAACTACTGTCTGTAAGACATACCTATAATTCTGTACTGGATGCAGTTTTGGAGAATACCAATATTTTTATTAAAATTTCCTACAAGTGCTGAAACTGTTGTGGAAGCTAAACGGTTGTGGTAAGAGAGATTTATTTATGTTCCTTTAATTTTTGAACGAATATCAATTGCTTGTCTTTAATTTCTTCATCACTACTATCACTTTCCTCATTTTCACTGAAATCTGCCATATCACAAATATAAGTTTCCCATAGAAAATCTGGAACTGTAGCCCCTCCTAAACGGTCGCCAGGAAGGACACCTATACGAATTGATGAGGATGTGAAAAATATCATAAGAAAAAAAGTACATAATTTTTATTTCAATAGAGAGATCCCATCATTAGATAAAATTTTAAATGGTGTAAAGGAAGACGAGACTTTACCCAACGTAGGAAGAAAAAAATTGTGGCAAATTTTACATTTTAATTTAAATTTTTCTTGGGAAAAAACAACCGAAAGTCAATGTTATTGGATAGATATGATATAATTTTTTGGAGACGACAATATCTAAAAGATTTGAGCAGATATAAATAAATAAATAAATAAATAAATAAGGTCTTTATTTCCATTTTAATTTATAATACAACCTAAAAGTAAAGTACACCTAATGGAAAATGCCGAAGGTCAGATGGGAGTGTAAAAACCTGAAGGCAAGACACTCCCCCTGTTCTTTACCTTAAGCATGCACAGCAGATAGGCTATAGCAAGGGAAAAAAAACTATGATTTAAGTGAAAAAAGTTACTTTTTTAGGAGCAAATAACCGTGGGGCGTGGATAAAATTAATATTATGTTATTGAAATAAAGATATATTATAAGGAATGGACCATTAAAGTTTATATAAATTAATATTTTTTCGAATAGTGGCAAAATTTATAAAATTTATTGTTGACTTAATAAAAGCTTTTTGTATGCAAACTTAAATAATATGGGACTTTTGGACTTAAAACTTTCGGGAATTTCGTTATAAATTTTGGCTATTTGGTAAGAAAATGATTTTTTGAATGGTTATAATAATATAAAAGTGAAAAAAGGACTATTTTTTATTTAGACGAAACCTGGGATAACGAAGGACATTCAGTACAAAAGATATGGCAAGATAAAAATATTTAAAGCTCTCGTCAAGCATTGATAAAAGGTTTGTCTACTGGTTTAAAAATACCTGCAGGTTAATAATAACGCATAGAGGTTATTATTTCAGTTGAATTTAGTGATAGTGAAGGCACCTTTCTTTGTCTTCAGTGTATTTTCGAAAATCTTCGAACGTATACTGTACGACAGACTAATGAATTTTCTAGGCCGATTTAAAGTGATAAGGGACGATCAACATGGTTTTCAACGGGGTAAATCCACCGAGACAGCTGCGTTCCGACTTGTTCAATTTATACATCAAGAACTAGAATCAAACAAGGTGGTTGCCGGAATGTTTTTTGATTTATCACGGGCCTTTGATACTTTAAACCTAAAGTTTGTCGAACAGAAACTCTATGCTGTTGGAATAAGGGGAAATGTACTGTCCTTAATAATGTAATTTCTAACCGAAAGAAGGCTGTTGGTCAAAATCGGAAATCGTACCGCCTCAGAATATGAACTCAACATCGGAGCTGCCCAAGGATCTGTCCTCGCACCTCATATTCATATTATTTGTAAACGATCTATTACTACCGGAATTTACCATCAAATTTGCCGACGATACCATGGTTGCCGTATCAGCACTAGATGACCCTGAAGCACACAGGAAAATACAAGAAGTAACAGAAGAAGTGAACAGATGGTGTTTTTCGAATCAACTTATACTAAACGAGGACAAAACGGTTCACATTCATTTCTACAAAACTTCTCCAAAAATGCAATTGAACCAGGCAGCATCCTCTTCCAAATTTCTGGGAACGTATCTTGATTCCAAACTATCGTGGGAACCTCAATTGGATCATGTATGCTCAAAACTGGCACAAGCTTACTACGCTATACTAAAGTTAAGATACACAGTGCCTGTCCCTACTCAAATAACATCGTACTACGCATTAGCTTATCCTCATCTCAGCTATAATATTTTACTGTGGGGACAAGCAGTATACATAAACCGAGTATTTCAAGCACACAAACGTATAATAAAGCTCATCTTTGGATTGAAACCAACACAAACATGCAGAGAAATATACAAAAAACACAAAATCCTCACAGTCACTTCAATATACATCCTTAAGTGCTCCACATAGGTAGACAAGAACAAGAACGAATTCCAAGAAAACAGAAACAATCACAACTATCCTACTAGGAACGCAAATGGCCTTATAGTCCCTAGACACACTTCAACACGATATGAAAAATCTCCCCACTATGCCTGCATCAAAATTTTCAATAAACTGCCAGAAGAAATCAAACAATCCATGACAAGAGGTATATTTGGAAGAAAACTAAAGGACTTTCTTATAAAAAATGCATTTTACTCACTAAAAGACTTTTTGAACGCCTACACGATGTTATATTTGTGTGTGTAGATTTTTCTCGTACATTTAATGTTTTTAAACTGCCTCCTAAGTTAGTTAATTTTATTTTATTATTTTATAGTTTTATATGACGAACCTCAAATCATAATGTATGATCCTTAGTGGAATAAATTTAATTTGAATTTGAATTATTTTTAATGAGGGTTCTCAGCTGTCAGACAATAGAAAACAGACTATAGTGGATGGCAACCTATAATAACCAAGACCCTGTCGGTACAGAGATATTATAGTATACCATTTATAGAGCCTATTGAGACCTTTACTTTTTTTTTATAGGCCTGTAGATAGTGCACAGACGTTTTGTGACGATTAACCCTTCCAGCAAGGAATTTTGCCAATTAGACGAAATAAGAGTCAATATATAACAAGAAGTCTAAGTAAAAATAGTTTATTAATAAAAACATAAATACATACCATACGAAATCGTTTAAAAACCTAAAGTTAATTAGAGTTATTTAGGTAAGAAATACTGTACATCACATTATTTTGTAAATTGCAAAGATTCTGATACGTTATAATTAAGCCTATTAAATAATTTAAAGAAATAATCTATCAATAATTTAACTATCTTGGTTTGTCAACTGGTAAAAATAACTCTCTGTATCATTTAACAAATTTTCAGGCGTGTCAAACTCGACAATCTCGCCTTCGTGCATCACCAAAACTCTGTCGGAATCCAAAATAGTCTGAACTCGATGGGCTATAGTGATTACTGTACTTTTTCGGAAGGCAGACCTCAGTGTAAGCTGAATTTGCCGATCTGTATCTTGGTCTACATTAGCTGTAGCTTCATCTATACACAGTATCTAAAAAAAAATAATTACCATGTACCATTGCTAATAAAAATAGTGCACATGCTCTTAGAGACTGATGTACTATCGTTTGGATTGTGAACAATCTGCGCCATTTTCTTGGCTTAAAGAAAACAATTTTCTACACCTTTTCCAAATGTATTTCAGAAAGCGTCGAATGTATTTCAGTACAGTCAAATGCAGTTCGGAGAGCGTCAAATGTATTTCAATATAGTCAAATGTAGATTGGAAACCGTCAAATGTATTTCAGTATAGTCAAATGTAGATTAGAAACCGTCAAATGTATTTCAGTATAGTCAAATGTAGATTAGAAACCGTCAAATGTACTTTAGAATAGCCAAATGTATTTCAGAAAGCATCAAATGTATTTCAGAATAGTCAAATGTATTTTAGAAAGCATCAAATGTATTTCAGAAAGCGTCAAATGTATTTTAGAATATTCAAAAGTATTTCATAAAGCGGTATTTGTAAATATTCAGCGTGAATTATAAGCAATTATATACCTAAAATATACATTAAATTTGATACTTTCCGAAATACATTTGATAATTTTCGAAATATATTTGATGCTCTCTGAAATACATTTGATGCTTTCTGAACTACATTTGACTCTCCTGAAATACATTTGATACTTTCTAATCTACATTTGACTATACTGAAATACATTTGATGCTTTCTGAAGTACATTTGACTATTCTGAAGTACATTTGACGGTTTTTGAACTACATCTGACAATTCCGAAGTACATTTGATGCTTTCTGAACTACATTAGAGTATTCTGAAATACATTTAACGCTTTCTGAAAACCTTTTGACGCATTCTGAACTACAAATGGAAAAGGTGTAGTATCAGTTACCTTTGCATTGTGTAGTACTGCTCGGGCCAGACAAATCAGCTGTTTCTGGCCTACAGAAAAATTTGACCCTCCTCCTTCGACATTATTATTTAGACCTCCTAAATTCTTAATCGTAGTTTCCAGATTCACTTTGGAAAGGGCACTCCAAATTTCGTTTTCCCTAAATTCTCCTAAAGGATCCAAGTTTTCTGTGAGTGTTCCACTGAATAAAAAGGGATCTTGAGGTATACAAAAAAGTCTCGACCTAAAACAATATTAGACGGTACTATTGGAAATATGTTTGAGCTTTAAGAAATATTTATGATTTACCGTAACGATGAAATTGATACTCTTGATATGTTCACTGAATCAATACTTATTTCCCCAGCAGAGACATCAACCATTCTAAACAGCGCCTGTATAATAGAGCTCTTGCCAGCTCCCGTTCGTCCAACAACGCCAATTTTTTCGGAAGACCTTGTTTCAAAAGTTATGCCTTTTAGGGAAGGAGTTAAATGCTCTCTAAAAAAATGTTTAGTTCAGTTTTACATTTAATACATAATAAGGTTTTTATTTACTTGGTTCACAAATTTTGGACATTCAATTTTTAATATTTCCTCGGAAACAAAAAGCAATTAGGCGACAGAAATTGAATTATCTTCTTTCAAAAAGGCGCTTAAATTTATGTAACCAATTATCAAACATACCTATATCTTAAAACAACATTATTAAAACTTATAACCCCTTGACTCGGCCATCCAAAGGGGGGATCTGTGACGTAGTTAGTACTTTCCGATGGTACCTCCTTTATGTACTGGTTGACTCGTTCTACAGCGATCATCTCTCTTTCCGTTTCAGTGAAAGCATTGACAACACCACTTAAAAGGCTTGTTACCGTTAGCGCGTATGAAATCGCTAAACCAATAAGACCTAAAACAACAAAAACGGATCCTCAATCTTGTCGATTTACTCACTTACTCAATGTTCCACGTTCAATTCAAGAGCATTGATTGAATTAAGCTTCACATACCGAACAAAAACACAGACTGTGTTCAGCCGTCTGATGCCTAACAAATTGCCAAGACAAATAGACCACTTGGGACCCATTGGACCAAATCAAGTACCATAGATGATGGCTAATTCTTACCTGGATCCGCCATATCATACTGATGTTGAATAACGGCGATAAAACTAACTCCCGTCACTATAGCAACTCCGATGAACTGTAATCTAAGACCCAACCAACGTACAGCAACTTGCGATGCAAATTGGGCCTTTATGTTGTCGTCCACGTGGTCTTGGTTTTCTCTCTTAAATCTCTGATTGGCTCTCATCGCGTTAATGGTCGTTAATCCTAAAACATTAGCGAGGTTGCTCAATTCACCTACCAGCGTTGATCAGAAGAAGTGGATGTAACGTCAACCCATTTCCGTCATCATTTTCCCTTTGGTATATACACCCTTTTAAAAAAACAGCGGCGTACATAATAAAATTGAGTAATTTAAGAGAATGAGATGACAAGTGATAAGCATTTTCTAGCTGCTAACGAGGCCTTGCTCAACCACAATGCATTTGCGCTAATGTACGTAAACCTACGTTGACGTAAATGACTTGAAGTTACAGCATGTGAAGTGTATATATTATTATACCTTGTAAAGTTTCATTAAAATGGCTGTAAACAGGAGAGAGCGAGACGCTGGTAATTCGTTTCAATTCTCTGGACGTCAGCCTGTAGTAATTTTGTAGCCAGTGATACACTGGAATAAGAGGTACTAGGAAAAGGCAAATCCAGGGAAGACCGTACACAGTTATGCCAATGGAACCTTAAAAAAATACGAGTTTAAATTACAAAGAACGTACTTAAACGTAATAAATAATGCTTTATTGTATACCATTAGACCAGGGTCGTTAATTTTTGAAACCAAAAAAAAAACAGTAGGATGAAACCCATTGGAAAAGGAAGAGAATATAACAAAAATTAAAGGAAAAATAATTTACGGGCGATCCGAGGTCGGGAAGTGAAAGGGGGTGAGTTTTTAAGGGTAGAAAACGATTTATCTCGATTTCCGGCAAAACTACAAGTCTTATGGAAGAACGTTAAATGTAGGTAATAAAAAGATCTACAACTTTTGTATTTACACTTTTTTCACATAACCTCAAAATTTATGTGAAAAATAAAATAACCAAGTTTTTGATTTTCTATTTTTATCTTTTACAAGAATTTTTTTTTCACGAAATTTGGTGAAAACTTACCTTTTTATGTCCCACTGTAATTTTTTGATTTAAAATATTTATTTTTTCACCTTATTTTGACTTAATATCGAAACAGCACCCTAATTTTCAATCGAAAATTCTCACGTCAAAATAGCTGCTTTTTTAAAAAAGTCGGTGTGCTTTTTGTTCGTTAAAATCTCTACTTTCTGATGGTGTAAAAAAATAAACATTACTATGGTTAATATTCTCAAAACATGCAAAGAAACGAAAAAAACTCGAATCCGAAATTATTTTTTTTTAATTATTATGTACAATTGTGAGCTATTTATTAAAATGTATACTTTAATTACTCGAAAAACGTAAGATTCCATGTTACATTAATAAACAAAAAAATTACAAATCCATAAAACATAAAGATCGCAAAAAATATGCGAAAATAGTTGTTCTAAATATAATTAAAGATAGGATTTAAAGGGGATTTCATCACATTTACCATATTAATGTAAATTTTTTTACACCATCAGAAAGTAGAGATTTCAACGAACAAAAAGCCCACCGACTTTTTTAAAAAGTCAGATATTTTGACGTGAGAATTTTCGATTGAAAATTAGGGTGCTCTTTCGATATTAAGTCAAAATAAGGTGAAAAAATAAATATTTTAAATCAAAAAAAGTACACTGTGTTTGGGACATAAAAAGGTAAGTTTTCACCAAATTTCGTGAAAAAAAAAATTCTTGTAAAAGATAATAATAGAAAACCAAAAACTTGGTTATTTGAATTTTTCACATAAATTTTGAGGTTATGTGAAAAAAGTGTAAATACAAAAGTTGTAGATCTTTGTATTACCTACAACTTTGCCATTTAACATTTTTCCATAGGACTTGTAGTTTTGCCGGAAATCGAGATAAATCGTTTTCTACCCTTAAAAACCCACCCCTTTCCACTTCCCGACCTCGGATCGCCCGTAAATTATTTTTCCTTTCATTTTTGTTATATTCTCTTCCTTTTCCAATGGGTTTCATCCTACTATTATTTTTTTTTTCACTTTTCACCATTTTCAAAAGGCTTCAGCCCTGGTCTACATCGTTAATAATACTTGCAACTTTCCCAACTGACCTAGCAAGCCGAAAAATTGCGCCAGTAAAATATTTAGGATAAACGGTAAAGAGTCGTCAACGGTGTAGGTGTCGCTAGAAAATCTGTTTAAGATCCTCCCCAATGGAGTAATATCGAAAAACGTCGTTTTCGCCTGTAATAAAAGTAAGCCAGTTTTATAAGGGCATAAAAATGCGAGAGAATGAAAAATCAGGGGAAGGTAGGGAGCAACAGCGATCTCGGTAGATACACCAACGAATTTACACTAAACGATTGTTATTTAAAATAAATATAGAGGGCGGGACATTCCAATTTGGTTAAAGAGTAGTTATTCCCCCCACCCTAGTCGTGGACCGGTCGATAACCACACTATTTATACCTATAGTCTTAGCGGCGAACACAGTGGCGCACCGAGGGGGGTGGGGGGGAAAATATAATGATGACTGTATTAAATTAACATAAATTTCGTACGATTGAAATTTCAGAAAATTGTTTCTTAAAAGTATATATGGTCTTGGCTTTTTCTACCTGTCATTTATTTTAATAATACCTCATTGTTATATACCTGGAAGGTCTAAAGCGTGACATACTTACAATCTTGATATTGTCACTTGTTTACCATTATTTTGCATAGAAATATTGTCCTTGTTATCAAGAGCAGGTAGGTCCGCAGCATATTCGATAAGTTAATGGCGTTTGAAATTGTTATTTAGGTTAGGCACCTTTGTTAATTGACCCCAGGGTCGGGCCTGGTGCAATTAGGATATACAGGGTGGTCCTTAAGTACATCAAGAAAATCTAGGATATGATTCCTGGCATCAATTTAAGTTGAAAAGTTTATATGGACTTATGCCCTAAAATGCTTACCCTCTAAGATACAGGGTGTTAAAATATTTTTAAAAAATAATTGTTTTTTTAAAATTTCGAAACTCCTTGAAGATACGGTATTGAAAATTGATGTCGATTGATTTCGTATTAAACTGCACTTTTTGGTTAAAAAAGGGTTTGCCTATTTCCACCAGTGGCGTGCATAAAGATAACATCAATATTTTTTTTGTGAAAATATGTGATACGCCACTGTTTTTTTTAAACTCTGATGCATTTTATGCATTACTGATATAAGCGGAACAAAAGTTGTCTCAACTATGTTTTTGAAAAAAATGGTAGTTTTAAAGGAAAATGGAAAATATTTTAACACCCTGTATCTTAGAGGGTAAGCATTTTAGGGCATAAGTCCATATGAACTTTTCAACTTAAATTGATGCCAGGAATCATATCCTAGATTTTCTTGATGTACTTAAGGACCACCCTGTATAGTGTGTCTACTTAAGTTGAAACCATATGGAAAACTTTTTTATTATTGGTTTTATTGAAAAAAAGTTATTCTTTACAAAAAGTTCTGCATAGTCTAAAACTCAAAATGCAACCTTCAGTTATCAAAATTTCCAAGTCATATACGAGGTATATCAGAAATTACGAATTTTGCTCAAGAGTAAAGTACCTTTATTTTTGACAATACAGAAGAATGTTATAAAGAAAAGTTATTTTAAATGAAATGTTATATCCAAATGTGCAATAATTGCAGTTTTTTAGCATAAAAATTTAGGTTTTGTGATTTATTTGTATTTATTTCTCCCATCTATTAAAAAAATTATAACCGTTCCTAAAATAAATAATTATAATTCATTCATAACGTAATTAAATTGCTAGGTTATTCAAAAACACTAACACATGGAAAGGTTATCATTTTTTTTTAACAGATAAGAGAGATAAATACAAATAATTTATAATGTAAAACGTAAATAATCACAAAACCTAAATTTTCATGCTAAATAACTGTAATTGCATATTTGAATATAACTTTTAAATCAAAATAACTTTTCTTCATAACATTCTTCTATATTGTCAAAAATAAAGGTACTTTACTCTTGAGCAAAATCGTAATTTCTGATATACCTCGTATATGGCTTGGAAATTTGGATAACTGAAATTCTGTGATGTATAGGAATATTAGTGTAGTTATTTATTATGTGGTGCCAGTGGGAAAATTAATAATAATAAGAAATTCTCGGTACGCTACTGGCCGAACAGATGCAGTGAAAATAAAACACATACGACACTGGGGCGTGCAGGGCCTATAGCTATTTCCACTTTTTCCCGACCTTCCCCGCCTTCTATAAAACTATTAAGTATAGAACAAGAAGTTAATTCTCACCTTAACCACGGTCTTTAATAAGAGCTTGTGGAACTTTGCGGCGGCGACAATCCCTCCGTAGGCGAATAAAAACGCCCGGAATAACGTAAATAAAGTGTTCACCACCGCGAATGCTATATAAATTTTTAAGTAGGAGTTTGTGTTGTCTTCTGGAGTTATAGCGCTGAAAATGAAGAAATATTACGGGTTTGTGTAAGCTAAACTTGATTCACTAACTATTTTACTGAAGAGCGTCCTGAAATAAGCGTTAAAATTTTTAAAAATCACTTACCCGAAGATGAGGAAGAAAGGAGCAACTAAACCATTCTCATTATATGGATCGCTAAGATTTATAATATTAGTTCCGTTTGTTGATTCGGCACTGGTAACCCAATGGGCCAACCACCAATCAGTCATATTTCTTGACGTCTGTATTAAAAATTAACCATGTTTTTAACAAGTAAATATTTTTTTTGTATTAAAAGGGGTATATAAATACGTACACTGACCGGCAGAAAGTACGCACCAAACGGGATTTTTTTTTATATCAAAACTTACCAAATTTTTTTGGCGGTGGAAAAGTTCTGCATGTCCCTAAACAAAAAAGCGCATAGACAAAACTAGTAAATGTGCGCCGTATACGAGGGAGAGGTGAAAACGTTAAATTCACTCAAGAATAAATTGCCCTTATTTTTCACTGTGGATATTTATTTTATTAGGAAATGTTGTTTGCACTTAAAAGTTATCCATAAATATCAAATTTCAGCTCAGTAGCACAAATATAAATATTTTTCATGGCAACTAGACTTAAATGAAAACGAATTTTATTGTAAGGGTTTAAACTTTCATTCATGAACCAATGGGTTTAAGAGTTTTTGAAAAATTGGGAACGGCAAAATATTGTTAAATGTATGAAGAAACCCTCATTTGTTTTGCATAAAGTCATTCTGCTTATCCATAGAATAATGTACGGTGTGCACAAAAAAAGTTAGATTTTTTTTGACGTTATGTTATTAAACGTCCAGTTCTCGCGTATTTAAACAAATTTAAGTAAGTTATGTGTCTAATGGTCCAAGAGCTGTTAAAAATTGAATTTATAGGTACGAGGGGGCGTAAAAAAAAAAGTAAAAACACTTTTTTTTGTGCTACCGAGCTGAAATTTCATATTTATGGACAACTTTTAAGTGCAAACATTTCCTAATAAAAAAAATGTCTACTGTGAAAAATACACTTTATTCTTGAGTGAATTTAACGTTTTTACCTCTCCCTCGTATACAGCGCAATACTTACTAGTTTTGTCTATGCCCTTTTTTGTTTAAGAACATGCAGAACTTTTCCAACGCCAAAAAAATTTGGTAAGATTTGAAATTTAAAAAAAATCTCCTTTGCGCGTATAACACAAAAGTTAAAATACTCAAATACTCTTAATCCAAAAAGCTATTTACGTCTTTACTTTCTCACTGAACTATAGTCTTAGAGCCTGCCTCTCTGAGAACACAGCGACGTATCCAGTATAGATTAAACGGGCCCATGTAATATCGTTTTATTATAGAAACGTCAAGCGTTTTTCGTTGTTAGGGGTCTTGTCTACGTTTGATCAATCGTCAAACTATAAATAGACAAGAACAGCTAAAAAAATAGAAAACCAGCCCGATATTCAGGTAGACGCGGCGTTCGACCTTCAGCTGAATCACTGGGACCCATAGGTCGAGATAGACGTGAAAATTTTATTTTTTCTTTCACTATGTGATAGGGTAAAAGTCAAAATTTACCAAGAAAGCCCATTCTCTAACGTACCTGCATTAAAACTATCGACAATAAAATAGACAAACACAGCAAGTGCCCAATAGCTTTCCAATAGGAACCATAAACGTTAAAGCTGAGACTTCCTGTCTCGCTCACTTCTAAATTCAAAATACTATCACTATCTTTGTCTTTGTCAATGGAGGAACTAGATTCTCGGATACTATCTAACAATGAACTAGAGCGGGTCGATTGAATACTCTCACCCAGTTCTAGATCTATCGCTAGGGAGTCGTCAATGTCCGGAAGGATTTCTGTTGGTTTTCCTGTCAATTAAAAATGTCCAAAAGTAAGAATAGTTAATGAAAATGCAAGGCCAGTAAATAATTATTATTATTTTTATCAGCCCTACCTTGTTTTTTGATCAACCCTTTCTCCATCACTACGATTCTGTCGGCATAGACCAAAAATTGTACATGATGTGTACATAAAATCTTAGTTTTATTTTTAAGCATTCCCATAATACAGTGTTGAAATATGTGTTTCGCAACCTTTTGATCTACAGCCGATAATATGTCATCGAATAGATAGACAGATCTACAAAAAAACGTAGGTTTAAAATAATTTTGACAGGTAAGACGCAACAAAAGGTCTATGAGCAACTGTCTAACGTACTTATCTTGATATACTGCTCTGGCCAAGGCCACCCTAGCTTTCTGCCCGCCTGAAAGGGTCATACCGCTTTCCCCCACTCCTGTCATGTCTCCGTTTGGTAATAAGTTAACGTCATCTACCAGTCCGCAAGCGAAGAGTACTTCCCTATACTTTTGTTCGTCGAACGGTTTACCGAAAAGGATGTTGTCCCGCAGGGTGCCGTGTTGTAGCCATGGCTGTTGAGTAACATAACCGAAACCTACAAGAGAAATTAGAAAAGCAATGGGAATTTTTAGTTTCTTTTAAAATGACGTCACTTAATTATTTTTTGTCAAATGGCTCTCCATAGTGGATAACCAACGGGATTCATTACTTCATTGGCTATTATAATTAACAAAGCTTCGGTAAATATATTTTCGAGGAACGTAGACAACGGATTTGCAACTAATCGGCTGCCATATGTTGTCGAATAGATTTTCCAGGGATTAAATAAATTTGAATACCATTCAAAAATGTTTGAAATAGTAACATATGGCTTACGAAAAGAGTAAAATATAAAATGGAAAATAACGATAATTCCAAATTTCAGGAAAAAATCATATTTTTTTTTAAAGGGTCGTCCGGTGAAAAGAAAACCCGTTGATATATAAAGCGATTTTGTGTTATTTTAAGTGAAAAAAATCGTTTCCACGTTATTTCCATTTTTTACTTTTTATTTTATCGATGTACATTATCCATACCTGATTCAATTTGGCTGATGGCAACTTCTCCGGAATGCATCGATAGTTCGGCGAGAATGGCCGACAATATCGACGATTTTCCGCATCCGACTGGTCCCATTATTCCTATAAATTCACCCTGAAAATATTGCTTTCTAAATTGTTTTGAATAAAACGTTTCATTTTACCATATACACGCAACTTTGCCTCAATTTAATTATTTTCTTATCTCTTACCGTTTTTGAGATTCCCATACAGAGCTGGGCAGTAGCTAGCTACTAAGTAGCTAAGCTACTAGCTAGCTACTTTTTTGGTAGCAATAACTTTATTCGAGCTACTTTTAAAACCAAGTAGCTTGTAGCTGTAGCTTTTACATTATTTTTTAGTGTATTCATGAAGCTACTTTTAAAAGTAGCTAGTTAGTCGAAAAAGCTATTTTCGGTAGCTTAAGGTCGAATTCTCAACGTCATTCAATCTATTGCCAACCTATAACCTATTTCGCGTTGATTTTTTGAGTTTATTATTTTAATAACTAACATTTAAAGAAAATCAATATCGTCGGTACATTATTTAGGTAGTATCTGATATATTACAAAAATAACAATTTATTTCATTGCTAATTTTGGGAGAATTGTATAGAGAAAGAACAATGAGTGACAATGACATAATAATGTTAAAAAAAATCTTAACCGATATTTTTTGCTATACAATTCTCCTAAAATAAGTTATGAAATTCCTTGATATTTATTAAAATATGTCAATTATTACCTATAGAATATCAAGTCGATACTGATTTTCTTTAAATTTTGTATAAAAGCTAGAAAACATAAATAAATCTACGCGAAATAGGTTATAGGTTGGCAAGCATGTTGATACTCCCACCTTAAGTTACTTTCGGTAGCTTAAGTTACCCAAAAATAATTTAAGCTACCTATTGGATTGGATGCACGAAATGGATTGTCGGACAGCTTATTTGAAAAGCTCGTTCTACTTAAAGGAAACTCTTTTTTGTAATAATATAATTTGCACATTCGCCAAATAGTTAAACTTATTAATATTATAATTAGTTTTAGGTATTGCCATTTTGTTAACTTATGAATTAAAAAATAAAATAATTTAAAGGATATTTTATTTTGTATATTTATTTAATAACTTAGCATTTTGCCTTTGAGATAAAAATTTGAAAAACTAAAAAATCTATAAAACTTTGACAGTCATGTCAGTCATATTATATCAAAAAATATCTATTTTCTATAATTGTTTAAAAGTATGGCAAAAATAATTTTTTACGATTTACCCATCATACTCTGCACTGTTAAAAACATGCTTAATAATATATTTACTTATAATAATACTTAGTTACAGGTAGGTAAACCGTATAATATATACCTACATTATTAAAACTTTATAATATTTTTATTACTAAACTCTTTTAATGTCGAAGTACGTAGTTTTTCAAAACTGCATTAACTGACATAAAGTGTAGCTTATAGAAGTAGCTTTAAAAAAAGTAGCTTGTAGCTTAGCTACCAGTAGCTAAGCTACTTTTATTTGAAAGTAGCTTGATTATACGGTAGCTTACCTACTTTAATTTTAAGGAGCTTGTAGCTAGCTACTTTTTTCCAGTAGCTTGCCCCAGCTCTGTTTCCATATAATAAGTACACGAATATTATCATTTTCCCACCATTTTAAATTATATATTTCAATAAGCAACAAATACAAGTGAAGGAAAAGGATGATTCAGGATATTTGATTTTAAAAATTTAGAATGTAATCCTAACCTACGATCCCTTAGGGGTTCAAATTAAATTCTATCCGGCAAGGGAAAAGGTATGAAAACTAGTAAATTATTAAACAACACTCCAGGATAATGCATTACCTTCCTAACTCTCAAATTTATATTCTTTAAATAAAATCTATCTCCTTCGTCACCGTCTCCATTATCAAAGCTAACTTTTTTCAAGTTTTTATTCTTTCCAAGCCCTTTTCCTTTTAGGGATTTTGATGTTGCGCCTCCCCCGTGCAGCATCATTTTTTCCTCAGGCGATAGCTCTTTTCCATAGTTGAATCCTGCACTGTGCAGGACTATGTCATAAGAATGTTCTTCTAGTGGCTGGTAATACGAGTTCAAGTCTAAGTCAGGAAGCTGAAAAGAATTGTTTACAAAGGCCAAATATCAATAACTAATAACAAAGTTGTAAGTTGATTAAAAAATAACAAATTGTCTAAGTACGTATTTTTGGAACTAAACAAATTAGCCAAACCGTAAGACAAAATGACATCTAGTATCGCTGATGCACCCTTCGGATCCTAGCCTCACCGATGAGCCATGACATGACCATAATACGCATTTAGGGATGGATTTGATGAAATAAAACGAAACAACTTATTCTATTTTAAAAAAATTAGTGAAATACCTGCAAAAGCCTCTGTATCCTCTTAACACTGACCCATGCTTCCACCATTCCATTGAGCACCCATGGAAAAGCATTTAGTGGAGCTATAAGCATATTGAGCAAAGCGATGGAAGTGAACACTGTCGCCGCCGTGAGTTTGTGCCCTAACAATACGTATGTCACAAATGTCAAAATTGATATTATTACTGGGGTGGTTGCCCAGAAGTAAACGCAAAGGGCGTCGAGGTATTTTCGCCCCTTTAGGTATTTGAGCTCTTGGATTCTGAGCCCTAAAATGAAAAGTTTGATAGTGGTATTATACAGGGTGCCCCAAAAGATATTGTCAATAATTTGGGATTAAGTAGATTGGTTAAAAAAAAGTAAGTAAGTTTGCATCTATAAAGGTTTCGAAAATATTTAGAAAAAACCATCTTCAGAGTACTCCTTGAGAGGACTATAGCTTCATAGTTTTGCAGATGATACTACAATTTTTTATACCGGTACAAATTGGGACAACATAAATAATAAAATTAAAAAAGATTTTAAAATTATAAAAAATTGGTTTGATAACAATTTGTTAACAATTAATTTTAATAAAACAAATTATATTTCTTTTACTTTAAACCTAAATAACCTACCACGAAATATGAATAGTATTAAAATAATATATGAAGACATTCAAATTTAAAGTTAAAAAAATAAAATATTTAGGAATTATTTTTGACAGTAAATTAAATTGGAATTTTCACTTAGGTTTACTACCGATTTTTAAAAACATTAAAAAAATTTTAAATGTAAGACATATTATGGAAATATTATATTACGCGTTAGTTAAAACTCATTTAAATTACGGACTCTTAGGTTGGGGAGGAATAAATAGAACTTTAGTTAAAAAATTAGAAATATTACAAAAAGGGTTTCTAAAAATTATATTCAATAAAGATTATCTTTATCCTTCAAAAGAATTATATTCAGAAACAAAAAAGTTGAACATAAGACAACTTTACATTTATAACATCTTCTTAATATATATATTTATAAATAAAAACCTTATACAATTTAAAAACCATAATCATAATACACGTCATAAAAATGAAATAACCGTAAAACCTAAAATAAATAAGTCCATAGGACAAACAAATTTCAAATATTTATGTTTTTATTTAAACGATTATTTACCAACAAAAATTAAAAAATTGATTTCATTAAACAAATTTAAAGTCGAAATAAAAACATGGATATAAAAAACAGACAATTTGAAAATATTTTTAGAAATTTAATTAATTAATATTGTTCTGAATAATTTATATAAGTAATATTTTTTACTTAAAAATTATAAATTAATAATTTTATTATAGGTAATATATTTCTTCAAAAAAAACTGCGTTTATACTTATAAATTAACATTTTTACTTTAAAACTTGATTTTTAATGCATATTTATGATTTATGATTTTACATACTAAAACAGAAAAATACGATTTGCCCCTAACAAGCTCAGCTTCAGGGGACTGAAGAATAAGTTTATAGCAGACAACATAAACATGTTTATTATATTATTACATAGGACACAATTTCGTATGAAGTTCATACTTCATTTCTAACTAATCTACTCCATCCAAGTAATAAGGCAGTATATCCAGTTTTAAGACTTCGAAGTGGAATATCATTAATACAAGTTAGAAATTAGGAAAATTTTGATAATATACAAATAATGATTCCGAACATTTACTAATAAAACACATAAAACCTTATTACATTGTAAAATAAAGTATAATACCTAGATATCTGGCTAGGTAAGAAAATTATGGATTTTGTCTGCGGATCTACCTCATAATCCCTATTTGCATTTGCAGGAAAATTTAATAACATAATCCGGATTATATCTGCTATTTGTACAAGGTGTGAATAATAAATATATAGGAGTTACTTGCTAAAGCAATTCTTTATAAGCTATTTATAGCCACTATTTATATGCAAACTAAAAACCGGGTTTAAACATGCAGGCAAATATTTTTTAATTCTAATTTACTTTTAAGACGAATCAGAATAATAAAATATTTATATAACTTATTCCAATCAACGTCGGAGAGGACAGATAAATCAGAGACAGGAAACGTCCATAGCAGTCGATATAATAATAATAATAATAATAATAATAATAATAATAATAATAATAATAATAATAATAATAATAAGTTTATTTAAAATTTAATAACATAATAAATATGTTGTCTTCGATAAACTTATTCTTCAATCCCCTGAAGCTGAGCTTGTTAGGGCAAATCGGATTTTTTGTTTTAGTATGTAAAATCATAAATCATAAATATGCATTAAAAATCAAGTTTTTTAAAGTAAAAATGTTAATATATAGTATAAACGCAGCTTTTTTGAAGAAATATATTACCTATAATAAAATAATTAATTTATAATTTTTAAGTAAAAAATATTACTTATATAAATTATTCAGAACAATATTAATTAATTAAAGCATTTCTAAAAATATTTTCAAATTGTCTGTTTTTAACATCCATTTTTTTATTTCGACTTTAAATTTTTTTAATGAAATCAATTTTTTAATTTTTGTTGGTAAATAATCGTTTAAATAAAAACATAAATATTTGAAATTTTTTTGTCCTATGGACTTATTTATTTTAGGTTTTATGATTATTTCATTTTTATGACGTGTATTATGATTATGGTTTTTAAATAATTGTATAAGGTTTTTATTTTTAAATATATATATATTAAGATGTTATAAATGTAAAGTTGTCTTATGTTCAACTTTTTTGTTTCTGAATAAAATTCTTTTGAAGGATAAAGATAATCTTTATTGAATATAATTTTTAAAAACCTTTTTTGTAATATTTCTACTTTTTTAACTAAAGTTCTATTTATTCCTCCCCAACCTAAGATTCCGTAATTTAAATGAGTTTTAACTAACGCGTAATATAATATTTCCATATGTCTTACATTTAAAAAATTTGAATGCCTTCATTTATTTGAAAACTATTCATATTTGGTGGTAGGTTATTTAGGTTTAAAGTAAAATAAATATAATTTGTTTTATTAAAATTAATTGTTAATAAATTTTTATCAAACCAATTTTTAATAAATTTAAAATATTTTTTTAAATTTTATTATTTAAGTTGTCCCAATTTGTATCGGTATAAAAAATTGTAGTATAATCTGCAAAACTATGAATTTGTCCATCGCAATTTATACTAAATAGGTCGTTAATTTAAATATTAAAAAATAATGGTCCCAAAATTGTTTCTTGAGGAACACCATATTTAAATATTTTTGGATAGCTTTTTTCTTTATCTATTTGAACATAAGTTGGTCTATTTTTCAGATAATTTTTAATTAATTCTAATTGCTTTCCTCTGAATCCAATATTTTCAAACTTTTTTAACAGTAAATTATGGCTAACTGTATCAAAGGCTTTTGCTAAATCTAGAAAAATACTAATATGTACAAGGTTTCTTATTATCTAGTGCATCATATATTTGTTCTGTTAGATAGCAAATAGCGTTTTGTGTTGATTTATTTTTTTGAATCCCAAACTGTTTATTAAAAGTAAAATTTATGTTTTCCAAATAATTTTCAATTCTTAATTTTAAAATTTTTTCGAATACTTTTGCTATCGAAGATATTAATGTTATTGGTCTATAATTACTAGTTTTACTAGAATCTCCATTTTTAAAAATAGGTTTTATTATACCAATTTTGAAAGCTTCTGGATATATACTGGTAGCTGGTACATCCTGTAAAAGGTTAAAAAAGATTACGGTACATACTTGAAATCTGCCGCATAAAATGATCCTCCCAAACGTACAATTTTACAGCTCGGATCCCTCGCAAAACTTCGGTAATGATTTTTACTCTTGAATCTTTTTTTTCCATAAGCTTGGTGCTTAATTCCCCGATTTTGCTTGCAATCACTTTGTTTATGGGGATTAGAATTATGCTGAAAACAACCCCGGCCAAAAAGGCTATCCCCACCTGGCTGTACAGCAGATAAAGGGTGACTGCCAACTAAAAAAATTAAGAACATGGGCTAGTGAGGCATTCGCCATTAATATGTTTTGATCAATATTTCGTTTATTATTCGTTTTATTCATTGACTACAGTTTTAAGTTAAACTATGCATTCTAATACACTATATTATTAAGGTGGGAGTATCAACATGCTTGCCAACCTATAACCTATTTCGCGTAGATTTATTTATTTTTTCTAACTTTTACACAAAATTTAAATAAAATCAATATCATTTTCATATTTTATAGGTAATAATTAACATGTTAAATAAATATCAAGGAATTTCATAAGTTATTTAAGGAGAATTGTATATCGAAAAATATCGGTTAAGATTTTTTTTAACATTATTATGTCATTGTTCTTTCACTATACAATTCTCCCAAAATAAGCAATGAAGTAATTTGATATTTTTGTAATAATCAGATATTACCTAAATAATGTGCCGACGATATTGATTTTATTTAAATCTTAGTCAACAAAATAATAAACTAAGAAAAACAAGGCGAAATAGGTTATAGGTTGGCAATAAATTGAATGCAGTTGATAATTCCACCTTAAGTACGATCGAATATAATATTTCCTTCGACCAACATTATTCACATCACGAGACAAAACCATCATATTCAAACACCAATGGTAAAGAGTACTTTTGGCCAAAGATCAATATTATATAAAAGAATAACAATTAACAACAGTTTGCCGAAAAAAATTAAAGAAATATCAAAATTATGGACTTTTAAAAAGAAGCTAAAAAAATATTTTTTAAAACTAAACTAACTTTAAATTATTTATTATATAGATTTTTTTTTAAATAATTTCTATGGAGTTATTAATAGTTATTAAGGTGGCATTCTCAACGTCATTTAATCCATTACCAACCTATAACCTATTTCGCGTTATTTTTTCAAGTTTAATATTTTATTGACTAACATTTAAATAAAATCAGTATTGTCGGCACATTACTTAGGTAATATCTGATATATTACAAAAATATCTATTTATTTCCTTGCTAATTTTGGGAGAATTGTATAGTGAAAGAACAATGACATAATAATGTTAAAAAAATCTTGCCTGATATTTTTCGCTATACAATTCTCCTAAAATAAAAAATTTAGGGGATAATTCTAGACCAAAAATAAATGCTATCTCTTTCTATAATATTTTTTCGAAAATTGATTATTAAAGGAGTTACAGAGTGTTTATTGTGATTATTGTTTGCTTATCTAAAGGTAAATATCTATGGCACGCAGACGGCCGAAGAATATATTACATTATTTACATGTTTAAAACAGACAAGTAAATTACATTTATAAAAAAAATAATTATCGAGGAAACTGCAAGGCTTAGATATTTCCCGCTTTTTACCGTGAACAGAAAAATACTAAATCCCCAACTTATATGCGCTTATTAAACGAACCATTTTCCTCAATAGCTTTATGCTGCGAAAACACGACTTTTCCGGTCAATAGAGCAAAGAAAAACATCGATGGGAGCAACAAAATCGTGGAAATTTATTTAATGGACGTCGTTTGTATGCCTTATCACGTTATCTGGGCCATCGGAATAGTTTTCCCGCATTTCCAGGCAGTTTTCCGTAAAGTTTTTCTCATTTATGCTGCATCATAACAGATAAATCCCCACGAAAAACTTCTGTTCATTTTTCTTTAATACCGGAAGTTTGTACAAGTTCAGAATTTATGACGATTTTGCTAAGTTTTTAGGTCGTCGACGGAATTCATATCTTTGTTTTTTCGAACGAATAGTGTGCGATGCCCTAATTCTAGTCATTTGTTTTTTTTATATGGCCTCGGAAGTATCTTGGTAATATTTTGCCCCTAACGATAATTTAATAAGGGTGGATTTTATATAAGGGATAAAAAGAACTTGCTTATTACACCAGTACCAATATTTATCGTTATCATTCAGTGTTTAGGAGCAACTTTCCCCAAAAAATGTAAAAAGGTATTACAACAAAAAATACGTTTTTTAAATCGGTACCTACCTGAAATGGTATGCTCCATAATGCATGAAAACTGGGACAAGAATTCACAATCCTATCAGTATCGGTGGACATAAAATTAACAATTTCCCCGACAGAAAACTGACTGTTTAATATGGCTGTGTTCACACTGAGCGTTTTTTTGTAAATCGTCGTTACTATTGCTCCTCTCATTCTAAAGGCTACCTTAGCTATGAGAAACTGAAAGTGACAGTCGCACAACGCACCTAAAAAAATGTTTATTAAAAAAATTGTTTTGCAGTAAGTTAATATACGATCTAAAGATAAACCATCGGGGCAAATCTTATTTTGTGTTTTAGTATGTAAAATCATATTCATAAATCATAAATATGCATTAAATTTTTTTTTGAAGAAATATATTACCTACCTATAATAAAATTATTAATTTATAAGTTTTAAGTAAAAAATATTACTTATATAAATTATTCAGAACAATATTAATTAATTAAAGCATTTCTAAAACATTTTCAGATTGTCTGTTTTTAATATCCATGTCGACTTTAAATTTTTTTAATAAAATCAATTTTTTAATTTTTGTTGGTAAATAATCGTTTAAATAAAAATATAAATATTTGAATTTTCTTTGTCCTAGATGGACTTAATTATTTTAAGTTTTATGGTTATTTCATTTTTATGACGTGTATTATGATTATGGTTTTTAAATTGTATAAGGTTTTTATTTTTTAATATATACAGGGTGATCCTTAAGTACATCAAGAAAATCTAGGATATAATTCCTGGCATCAATTTAAGTTGAAAAGTTCATATGGACTTATGCCCTAAAATGCTTACCCTCTATGATACAGGGTGTTAAAATATTTATTTTAGTTTCGAAAATCCTTAAAGATCCGGTATTGAAAATTTGTGCTTATCTATTTCGGATCAAACTACACCTTTTCATTAAAAAAGGTTTTGCTTCCTTCCACCAGTGGCGTGCGTACCAGATACCATCAATATTGTTTTGGTGAAAATATTTGATACGCCACTGATTTTTTAAACTCTGATGCATTTTTATGCATTATTGATACAAATTGAACAAGAGTTGTCTCGACTATGTTTTTGAAAAATGCAGTAGATTTAAAGATAACTCTGATGCCTACTTTGAAAAAAAAGTCGAATAAGCTATGACAAAGTTTTTTTTTAATTTTTTCATTTTTCTTTAAATCTACTGCTTTCTTCAAAAACATAGTAGAGACAACTCTTGTTCAGCTTGTATCAGTAATGCATAAAAATGCATCAGAGTTTAAAAAATCAGTGGCGTATCAAATATTTTCACCAAAACAATATTGATGGTATGTGGTACGCACGCCACTGGTGGAAGGAAGCAAAACCTTTTTTAATGAAAAGGCGTAGTTTGCTCCAAAATAGATAAGCACAAATTTTCAATACCGTATCTTTAAGGATTTTCGAAATTTAACTAAAATAAATATTTTATATATCTTTAGAGGGTAAGCATTTTAGGGCATAAGTCCATATGAACTTTTTAACTTAAATTGATGCCAGGAATCATATCCTAGATTTTCTTGATGTACTTAAGGATCACCCTGTGTATATTAAGATGTTATAAATGTACAGTTTTCTTATGTTCAACTTTTCTGTTTCTGAATATAATTCTTTTGAAGGATAAAGATAATCTTTATTGAATATAATGTTTAGATAGGTACCTACATTTTTTGTAATATTTCTAATTTTTTAACTAAAGTTCTATTTATTCCTCCCCAACACTTTATTATCTGACCGGTGTCACTTTTTGAAATTTATTTCTAACCTTACTTTCTCTAATGCGTTAAAACGACGCGTAAAATGGGTATGAGAAATTGGAAAACGTTTGTGGTTGGATAGGAATTTTGTCGGCCCGATCGTAAAATGGAACTTACTTATTAACGTAGTACTTAGTAAACCTGCAGCATAAAAATATCCCCATTTAATATCTTCATTTTTATCTTCAATAAATGTTATCAACCTAAAAATAAAGTTAATAAGGGTTTTTGACTATTATTATTTAATAAATAGATAGATAATATCAAATTTTTGGTACGAAACCCCAAATATTAAATTATTTACCTATTTAATAACATGGGTCCTCCGAACCCTGCCAAATCAGCTATGAGCTTTAAAATTCCCACAATATAAAATTCGAACCAAAACACTTTGTGTAAAGCTTTTACTAAAGTAAAATCCATATTTTTCGCTTGTACTTCTTCTACAATAGGTTGCAATTCTTGAGTGCCTGGAATGAAAATTTAAATATAAAATAAAAAAGCTTTAATAGCCAAAGTCAGTACCTCTATATAGGGGCGGATGGGCCCACCGGGACACCGGGAGATTTCCCGGTGCGCCGGTCCCTCAGGCGCCGATAGGCGCCGCCGCTCTATGTCAACAAAATAAATGGGTAAAACCCGACATAAACTGATTGATTTTGATCTGTAACATAGGTCTACCGGATTTAGAAATGGTTTTTGGAATTTTTAAGGTCATGTGATCATTTGTCAAATGTTAAACACACGCTTGGAATGGAAAATTAGTTTTTTCTATTAAACTATATCTATGTTTAATAAAAAAAACGAATTCCTTAAAAGAGTATTTACTGAATTTTCAAAGCATCAATCCAGAGCGAAAATAACAACATTTTTTAAGGGTTCATTTTGAGCTGAACATTTCTCCAGTACCCTACCTACAATCTAAGATACGAATGTCAAAGCACAAAATAAGACAAGTACAGCACTAAACAATAAAACAATTAATAAACAAGCACTAAACATTATGCTATACTTTTCATTAGAACCGGTATGTGGTGATAGCTGCACACTGAACTTATTAATTAAGATTTTGATATTTTGCAGATCTTCCTTGTATCTTGGGGCGCATTTCAGGAAAATTTATTTTTCATATAGAGTGTTCCAAAAAAGTGTGACGTCATAAGGATGTATTTTTTTAGATTACATGTCACATATTTTCTTACTTATTTGGGTGCCTCCTATAATTACCTACATACCCCTAAAATTTTATTAAAATCGATTCAGTATTATAGATTCATGCTTTTAATAGCCTAAAAATTACCTCTAAACGACAGAATACGCTACTCTGTTTTTATCAATGGGACTTTCCTTATTATTGTTTTAAAATATTTACTATGCGGGGGCGGTGATAGTAAAATTCGGAAAGTAGTACGAAGGTCAAACTGTTTTATGAATGAACTCGGCTCGCCATCCTTCGGTTGCCATGGTAACCCGAAATAAGGGCGAAGTAGTCTTCGACAAAAATCGTCGATTCAAAATGGCTTCTTCTAATTAGTTACAGGTGTTTGTTTGTTTTGGTGTTTTGACTGTTTTGAATATTTTTCAAAAACTTTCGGTGTTTAAGCGATCCTTTGACCATGCAACTGTTATTAAGTGTTAATATTGTGATATAAATAATATATCTTATGTAAATTGCCTGGTGAGTTTGTGATTTCTTCCTGGTTTTCTCCAAAATGCGAAGTTTTGTCTTTAAAACGACGGAGAGTTACGTGGATCATATTGTACATTTTTTATTTAAAATATTTTAAACTATGCATAATCTTTTATTACAGTGAAATTATCTTTAAATTTAGAACCTTTAGCCCGCTTTCTTTGTACGACACAGTATTAATGCAATTGATACAATAAACGCTTACTTTTTATCAAATAATAAAAAAGCTTTTAGAAATAAAACCTTCATGCAGCGTAATAAAACAGACAGGGCAGATGATAACACAGGTGCACATAAAATATTATCTAATAACGTATAGCTTTTTTCCTCATAAAACTAGATACGGCTCTCTCTTCTTATAACAACATAACAAAACTGTAACCTGATACAAAAGACTTTAGTCACATTGTGTATTTTAAAACTTTTGTTAAAAGTACGTAGAATGAGCGGCCCTATGCGAAATATTTCTCTTTGAAACGGTGGAAAATTGTTTGCTTGTTTATTTTTTACTGTTTGATGAAAAGCGATATAAGATAGTTGAGATGGCTTGGCTCGTATATTGGAACAAAGACGAAATTTTACACACTCTAATGCAAAAATGATATACAGCGTCTATTCGGAAGTTCTTACCAAATGGGAAACTTTTTTATTATTAATTTTACGAAAAAAAAATGATTCTTTATAAAAAGCTCTGCATGGTCTAAAACCTAAAATGCAACCATCAAATATCGAAATTTTCCAGTCATATACGAGGTTTGTCAAAAAATGTGAATTTTTGCCAAGAATGTAAATTTTTCCCAAGCGGCATTAAATCATGTGCTTTTCTGCCTAGTGAAACAAATAACTATTAGAGGTTGCATGGCTTCTATCGATTCGTTATACGAGGGGACGTAAAAAAAAAAGTAAAAATACTTTTTTTGTGCTACCGAGCTGAAATTTGATAATTATGGACAACTTTTAAGTGCAAACAACATTTCCTAATTTAAAAAAATTCTACGGTGGAAAATAAGGGCACTTTATTCTTGAGTGATTTTAACGTTTTCATCTCTCCCTGGTATACTACGCAATATTGACTAGTTTTGTCAATGCTCTTTTTTGTTTATAAGAACATGCAGAACATTTCCACCTGCAAAAAAAATTGGTAAGTTTTGAAATTTAAAAAAATCCCCTTTGGTGCGTACTTTTTGCCGGTCACTGTATAAAACTAAATTGACGTGTCCGAGCGTTTTCCCCAAAAGGTACAGGTTAAGGGTATATTAATTTTATTCCGGACTTGTGGGCAACCCTGTATATTACCCTGTAACTTACTTTGTTGGAAACTTGGATCATCTGCTTCATTTTTGTGTTCCCAAAGAGCTTTATTTAATTCTTCGCTTACAGCCGAACAATTTAAAGAAACGGGGAGATCATATAAATCATCAGAATTTTTTAATTGGCCTTAAAAAAAGGAAATAACAACATTACATTAAAATAAAATTTCTGTTATGGTAAATAAATACTTTACTAAATTTATTTATTTATTTATTTATATTAAATAGTATTTTTGACACCAACCACCTTACCTTGTACCCCTTTTTTCATAAGGGGTTCTACCCACGTAAACAATAATTTTGAGAACCAATTGGCGTTTTCCATTGCTACTCCTAAATAGGTGGGGTCTCCTTCTTCTACAAATCTTACGTAGGCATTGCTCAGAAGAGGTTGATTCTCTCCTATCTAAAATAGGGTCATAAACTAGGTGGAAAATGAAATATTTTTCCACTTGTATATAAAATGAAATCGTTACTTAAAAACACAAATTTCAAAGAAAATAAAAATGTATTAACGTTAACCTTACCTCTGTATACCTTTCTACAAAATTCAAATAAGTCGTTTCCCCCTCCCCAGGTATGAGGGATAGGGCGTAGAAAATTTGCACTATAAGGTAGCAAACACTCATACCATAAGCTAAATTATTGCTGTATAGCTCCTTATCTACATATTTCAAAATTAAAAAATGGCTCCTTACAGATATGACGGTCAAAACAAAAAGTAGGGACCTGTAAAAAAATCTGTGTAAAATAGGGGCAAGCGATTTGTTTTTTACTTGCATCACGTGTGACACGAAAGGCAAAGAAAAAAAGATCTTGGTAATGAAGTTATGAGTAAAAATAAGTAGGGTGAATTTGTATAGTAATTAGTGCATATCATATAGGTACCTACTAACCATAAAACACAAATAATTGTCGGTCCCCTTGGACTTTTTCCCAACTTAGTCCTTAGGCTCACATTATAAAGGAAGTGGACAAACCACGCTAGCCCTTGTACAGCGCTTAAAAAATACGCTATCTGAGGAATAGTTTCTGATGTTTTAAATCGATAAATGTATATTTGAATCAATGGTAAAAACGCTAGTAAAATGATCAAAAAACATCGTAGATTTATCGCTAGTAATTGGTTTGTTCCTCTCGCCACTAGGCCGTCCGCACGTCCAAGATAATAGCTTGAACAAATTGCTAAAAGACCTGAAAGGAAAAAAAAAATATATTGTTATAGGTGCATACAAGTAATATGTAAAGTAGTTTTTACCTAAAACAGGAATATCCAAAACTAACTGTTGAAAACAAATTCCCATGTCGTGCCTTGAGGCGTTCCACACGTGAAGTCCCTCTGGTCCACACAAATTCGTTAAGTTCCAACGGCTAGCGCCATCTCTTAGCAAAGTTGTGGACTCCATCGTTAGTTCAATGTTTAAATTCCTATACGTCACATCAGTTGTATATCTCTGCGTAGGTGTCGTAGTCTAAAGGTTTACTCGTTTGGTTTAGAAGAGTAGAGTAGAAGTACAATGGATTAGTGTTTGTTGGGTTGGGTATTTTGAAATTTCAGGTTTGTTCGGTGTTCAATTGGATACGTGTGTAGATTATATATTATAAACTTATCTTAGAACATGAATTTATAGTGCCATCTTTTGCTAGTACACTTTAAAGAATAATAATGTATGTTTTAGATACCGCTAGCCTAGCAGCAGTCTAATGCATGTAATGCTTATAGCAACATACCCCAATCTCACAAAGGCTAACTTTCCCTTCAACATAGCTTTTAGTAAAGGAAAAATTGTTAATTTATTTGGTGTAAAATGCTCTTAAATTTATTGTTACTCAATAACAACACCATATTAAAGTTTGTAAAAGTAAACATTGCCACAAAAAAAAGGTATTTCTACTTACATTTTAAGCAAAATTATTATTTAACTATCGCATATTCACAATTATTTGACACACACGACTAAAATACATTATTTTATTGTCAAAATAACACAACAAAACTAAAAAGCCTTTACATTTTTAGGTTAAATAGATAACAGCTGAGCTGATGATTAGTAGGTGACAAATTTGGAATTAGGACAACTCCTTTTTTCTTGTATATTAGCCTTTCTCCCATAGAAGTGGAAGTCTGTAATCTTGGTCTGAGTCTGTAATAGTGTATGTTTTACTTGAAATATTAGTTTGTATTGGCTTCAATAGGTGGCACCTACGATAGCGTAGCTAAATTGCAACAACGTTGTCAGGTTCAGGAAAATATCAAATATGAGAGAATAGTATTTTACGTTAATTCTAGGACGAGTCGTAGGCGAGTCCTGGAAGTCTGCGAGTCCAAAAACCTTATTTTTCGGCAACCGTGTAGAATAACAAATCAATGAGACACATTTCGTTATTATATTTCTTTGTAGAACAAAATTTCAAACATTTTAATTCTTATTTGTATTAAATATTGAAATTCGAACAGAAGATAGGTACCTACTAACAGAAACATTCTAATTCTTATTTATATTAATATTTATATTAAAATTCGAGCAATTGCTAATATTGATGTGATTCTTCCCGACCTAGTCAGTAGTCCGGGTTTGTTCGGGTTGTTCTGTCAGCCAGTAGTTGAAGTGAGGATACAGTCTGTAGAGGCGCCCTCTCTAGGCACGGTCTTTATTTTAAATTCTGCACTCTCCTGTATGTAACGTAAGCATTAAAAATTAATTATAACATATTATTTCTTAATTTATTTACAAAAATTAGTATAAAGCCATTTTTAAGTTACATTAATAAAATAAGGTAAGATATTTAATGGGGCCTCATATTCCATACTTCCCGGTCCTGAAAATATTATTTTTTCATTGTTTCCATCTTGCCACTGTCCTTTTGGTAAATAAACAGTCCTGGATGTAGCTCCTTTTTCCATTACTGGTGCTACTAGGATGCTCTCTCCAAGAAGAAACTCTAAAAAAGGTATTATTTCAGTCTTTGACATTCTGAAGTTTTTAAATTGTTTTGATAATAAAGTAACTTTCACTGTCTACCGTCATTAGTCCGTAGAGCAATTTCATCTGTTGGATCGATCCACCATATGGGTGGATTTGTGGGAGTATTGTTCGTAATGGAAGCGTTCATTGCTTCCAGAATGGCATCTGTATATTTCTCATGGATGTTTACCATCGACCTGATGATTTCGGTACCATTGAGCTACCAAAAACACTAAATTAAATTGGAGTAATTTTTATTTTCATTGAGGTTCACATTTTTAGCAATTGAGTTGTTGCAGCTATATCGATCGTTATATCGATATTTATTAATCTTTTGCTTACTTCATCATCGTTAGAAAAATCCCATGGCAGATAACTGAACTGTAAAGATGGCATAAAAACAGTAGCCTGAGTCCACCTTATGAGAAGTTCCAGGTCAGGTTGTTCAGAATATCCATTACCACCAATCATATCGGGAAGCACACTTAAACAAAATAAAGTGAAATCTAAATACATTTAAAATTCAAATAGTTATCAGGCACGAAGCTTACTTACAAAGGATACCCAACCATATTAAGGTGTAAAAGCGTTGTGACCAAAGATTGAAGACCATCGTCAAGTCCCCAAATAGAATCTTTGTCGAGCATTCTAAGCAGAAATGAATAATTCTGAGTCCTGAAATAATATGACATTAAAAATAGCAAATTTTTATAATCAAATTGTATATTTGTGAAATTTTAAACGTCGAGAACACCTATCTATTACTAAGTAGTTAATTGAAAACAAAATTACATAGGGACTAAAAATCCTTAAATGGTGACAAATTTTAGATATAACTCTATGCGATCCAATAACGAGTAGATGTTACTTTTTGGTCGCAGAGATTCCGAGATTTTTGAATTCTAAAAATTACTGCTTTAGCTGTAATAAAAAAACTGTTGTTACCTATATGCAATTCTTGCTTCCATTAAATCGTTAAATTGAGCAATGGTATGGATGTATCTTTGGGTGAAAATGTTGGGTACCAATTCAGGATCTTCGTTTTCATAAACTGCAGGCTGCAAAGAGGTATAGAATATTACTCTAAATTAAGTAGAACATTTTTAATTTGATAAATTATCGGCGATTTAAAAGTCACTTAATTCAGAAAACAGCGCCCAGGCACAGATATTGGCTGAATTGATGAACGATAAATAACTGACTGTATATTTACATGCTGACCATGAAGATGCATATTTTTTAAAATGTTTTCTAGTTTCTTAGGTAGGGGAGACCGGGGCAGGTTGTAACACGGGGTAAGCTGTAACACACCAAATATTTTCCTAATTTAAAAGCTGGCAACCCCGTACCCTATGTAGGCTTCTGGAGAACACTGTGAAGCTCAGTTATGTCTGATGGACAGTCGAGCAACAGACATTGTGGTTAAGGTTATATCCGATATTGTTTATATTGTGGCACGTAAAGTAAAAATCGATATCATAATTTTGTTTCAAAATAAATGTTACGATAAGCTGCCTGCTGAATTTTTTTTTGTCATAAATGAATCATTGCAGTCTAGGTTATTATATTGACAAAGCTATGCATGGCTATATATTTTCTTTTTTTTTCTGCAAAGACAAAACGAAAATATTCGCTCCGGGGGTAAATTGTAACAATCTAATTGGGGCAAAATGTAACATGTTACAATTTACCCCAATGTGATAAATTATGTATTAACAACAGCCCCTTCTGAAATAGCTAAACTCGAACCCGTTGCTTTAACATCAGAATTAAGTTGACGTTACTTCCCAAATGGAAGGCAATATTACATTCTCTCCAGAGTTTGTTCGTCCATTTCCTAAAGCTGATCAGCGAAAGGTAGCCCTTAAGGGTAAAAAAAAAGAAGATCAGCGGTACTAACTGACACACCAGAGAAGGATGCACTGGAAGAAGAACAAAATGGTCGAAAGACCAAAAAGTCCAAAATTATTAAGTCGAAAGTGAAAAGAAAAGTTTACATAGAATCAGACGATTATTCAGAAGAAAAGTACTCACTGAATTATATGGGCATAGCAAACCTAACGAAAAATGGATTAGTTGCCACAAGTGTAAAAAGTGGTCACATGAAACTTGCACTCACTTGAAGTTCCCATCATTGCGATTCGGATAGTGAATAAATAACCAAAAATAGCTACATCACGTTAAATAATGTTTATTTATGTTTGTTTAAAATGTTTTTTATGTTCACGTTCATGTTTTTTATATTCACGTTTCTATTTAAGTAAATATACCAATAAAAAAATATGCGTTACCACTTACCCCGCCTACTGTTACATTTTACCCCGAGACGGGGCAATTTGTAACAACGGTTCGGATCTATTAAAAAAAAAAGCTGACAGTTTAATTGAAAATATTGTCATATAGATTTAATCAATTTGTTCACAACATAATATGTAAGTAGACATTCATGACAAAAAAAAATTGATTAGTAAAAACAGCTCCAAGAAAAAAATTTCAAATATTTTTCGTTACCACCTGCCCCGGTCTCCCCTACCTGTGCTACATAATCAGTTTCTCCTCCATCAAATTTAAACCCATCAACCCCGGGATCAACCAGCAGCTTTCTTAGTTTTTCTGAATACCATTCAGCAGCTTCCGAGTTCGTAAAATCTATTTGACGAGCGTCATCACTTTCCCACCATTTTGTAGACATGTTGCCATCAGTATTTTTAACAAAATATCCTAAGAAAAAAATCAAATTTTCACGGTAAACAGAATGAGCTATATTTCTGGTGAAAACAAAAGGAAAAGAAGATAGAAACAACTATATAGTCTTCACCTTTTTCTTCGCCCTCTTTTGTTAAATCCTCACAGTCAGAGTTAACAAATGGACCTGACCAAAGTGTAACTCTGAAATTTTTCCCTTTTAAATCTTGGATAACGTTGGAAATGTTACCGAATTCATTGGGCATGAAAATTTTAGATCCAAAACAAGTCTAAAACAAAATGTAGAATATATTGCGTACTTTGTAACAGCAATCGGAAAGTTGAATTGTTGTTTGGTCAGTAAAATTGAATATTTGATTTGATTTGAAATGCTACTTGGAACCTAAATTACCTCCCATTGTTCGTCAATTTCGATTTGTCCTTTAAATCCATGATCAAAAATTTGGTAAGCAAACTCACGAACCATACCATCTGTAATATTCTTCTTGTATTTTGCCCATGTTGTCCAGATGGGTTCTCGTATCATGTTCGCGTTGGGAAGTGCTATATAATATGAAAAATATTTATGTAAATTTAAAGGTAAAAATTTAGCAATTAAAACTTACCAGTTGGTTTTCCCAAAAAATTAGCTACTGCGTGTCGATGCGCAGAAGCAGCGTCATCAAAAGCCACTAAGTTATAAGTTTGGATAACCTAATAATAATAAGTTTATTTAAAATTTAATAATATAATAAATATGTTTATGTTGTCTTCTATAAACTTATTCTTCAATCCCCTGAAGCTGAGCTTCATATTAATAAATTAAACCAATTAAAATATAACTCCCAACCTTTGTCCTATTTATGTATGGGCCAGTATTTTTAGCAATAAAGCACACCCGTCCATCTGTTTCCATGTTTTGGTCGACATATAGCGGTATTCTTTCGTCAAGAAATATATATGCACCTTTGGAATTCAGCCAGTATCGTTCAGGTACTGAGGAAAACATATTTTATACATATTATTTGGAGTTAATATAAACACTGAGAGCTGAACCCCTCAACCAGCACACAAAACATTTACTTTACCTCCGTAATTTCCACCTGCCCTTACAACATACGGATCATTTCCACTGATGAGAATGTGTTCTATTGGCCACTCTTGTTTGTACATTTGTGGACCTCCATACCAATTTACTTCGCCTATACAAAAGTTTCTATTAATTATTATTTTAGGCTTTTGAATAATGTTTATATATATGTTCAATTCAGATCTTTACTTACCCTTTTCAAGTTCAAAGCAGTCTTTTATTACAATACTTTCATTGTCACTGTCATCGTTCCACTCTATATTATAACCGTTACCATCAGCAAGCTTTCCTATTGCCATACTGGTGCCATCTTGCAAAAAATTGATACCCACTCCAAGAATACCTTGAAGTTTAGCAATGCCATCTGTGGGGTTGTAAGTAAAATAATGGCGTTTAGTAAGAACTTTTTAGGCTTGAATTGGTAGCAAAAATTTATATAAATGTCACCCCTCTATGTGAAAGGGTCTCTGAAACACAGGGTTGTGATGCAAACAAGTGACATCTGCAATTATAAAGCATACTCTAATTATTGGTTTAACATCAGTTATTTTACCTCTTAGCAGTGTTACGTGTAGTCCTTCTTCAGTTGTATTAACTGATAGTTGTACCTCACCATCTTTTAAAGTATCTGTTTCAATGTCAAATTCATGGGTTTCTAGGATTAGGGAAACTACAAGCCAAATTAAACAATTTTTACCTAAAAATAACAAAAATTAAAATGGGTTTGGTGTACCTTACCTAAGTGTTGTTTCGTAGAACAGCCTGAATATATATATTTTTGGTAAATTTTTTGCTGTTGTAGGTACTTAGTATTCGTACAGTACGTTTATCAATATATTTTTTCTATCATTATCTTTGTTAAATTTGGTATTATATTTATTTTATTAAGGTGATAAACTTAGGCTCAAGTTTACTTTTCTGTTTAATGTTTTATTTTTACTTACCTTTTGTAAACATTTTGAAGATGTGTGCTGAGTTGTCAACTGGAAACCGCTAAATTTTTAAAAACATATTTATCACTAAACAACACCTATTCTAAAATTGAGATGTTTTGAAGTATTTTGATACTAAAAAATCAGGTAGGTAACTGATAAACTTTTTAATTGACACTATTTCGTTATCAATTTATATTACCTCCGATCAAAAAATAAACTCTTGGAATGGAAACGTTATTATTAAAACATTATAATTTAGAATGCTGCAATGCATTGAAGTATTTAATTTGAAAAAATAAACGCCACGATTGAATATTATGCAGGGGCAGAAAAAAAAGAGTGCACAATTTAAAAAAGGCTTTACAACGTCACAGGCAATCATCTTAACATAGTATAAAACAAAGTCGCTATCCTGTTCATGTCCCCTTATGTGCGTAAATCTTTAAAACTACGCAACGGATTTTGAAGCGGTTTTTTTTAATAGATAGAGTGATTCAAGGGGAAGGTTTTTATGTATAATACATGCATAATATTATAGAGAAACACTGATAAATTAGAGTAGGGAGAACGAACGACCCAACCTAACCGGTCCCCGGCCCGTTCGACGATCGATCCGAAGCCGGAATAGACGAAGACAGACTATGTTTTATGCATGAAAGTTGTGGACGGGCCGGCAAACGGTTGAGTTTGAGGTTCGCCTTATTATCTCACGTCGTATAATGACGGGCTGCAACGCAGGCCGGATACACGCTAGTTATTTATAAAATGCGTAGTTTCAACAAATAATTAAAGAGATTCAAGCGCCAATTTTTACAAAAAACACCGGCTAATTAAGAAAAGTTTAGAGGAAGTCCGGGCAACAAGAACACCTTAATTTTATAACCATTTATTACAAAACTCTTTAACAGGAACGCATCGTTTAGATAACAAAAGTACAAATTGAACATTTAACTTCATATACAAGGTATGCAAATCTTAATTAATACTATCAAAAACCTTTAAAAAAAAAATTAACAAAAAACTGTAATTTTTCACTTTGCCCGGGGATGGGTTCGGGCAAAGTGAACATTACTCAAAAAATCGCACTTTAATATTCCTATACCTTCATAAGCACTGCAAGCCTCGTGAAACCATTTCTGGCATATTTCACATCTTATCCAGTTTTCGATAGCCTTTTCGTTAATCTCTTCATATAACTGACAACAAATCTGACAGTTATACTGCTTTTCAATTTTCCTTTTTTTTTAGTTTTAATTTCCGAAAAGAAGCTTAACGTATAATATTGCTTGAAGCTTTTAACAGATTAGACTTGATTTAGTACAGGCCATGCTTTATATATATATAAGGATCGGGTAAAGAGAACAGTCTGTTCACTTTACCCCGTTCTCTTTGCCCGAATGTGCTAAAAATATAAAATATGACCTGCACTTTTATTACCTTTGAATTTTCATAACCTCAAAGTTAAGATTATTAGGCTACGTCGTGGGCAATATTGACATAATTGTTTTTAAAAAATATAAAATATTACTGTAAAAAACAGGCCCTACTTACCTCTATGATTTTTTAAGAATCTTGCCACTTTTAATATTTATCGTGTAATAGCTGCACGGTCTATTTTACAGACAAGTGTCAACTGGCATATTAGGCGAGTATAAGAGGAGTGTCCGCCTATCCAGCGACGGAATTTTATTATTCATACTTTTTAAACGGCAGCGATTTTTCGTTTTGCCCGGGCTGTTCGCTATGCCCGGACTTCCCCTACATTTCTTGTCCGCTAAGAGTGGAAGGAAAGTCGCGTGCTCCCCACTTTTCTGCTCCTATATCCTCCAGTGCTACTAGCACGCCCATTCTCAGTAAAACCAAATTTATGAAATTTTAATAATTTTTTTTCTTGATGAAAAAATTTGTGAATATTAATAAAACTACAAAGAAGTCAAAATATATTATTTATTCACGAAATAAATTTCCTAAATCTATTCCGTCTTAATATAAATGAAATAAGGCAGAATATTTATTGGGGCATCATACGTTATACTGCCTGGACCTGTATACACTACGTCCGCATTATTTCCATCTTGCCATACCCCTTTTGGAAGATAGACATTCCTAGATGTAGCTCCTTGTACCATTACCGGGGCTACCAAAATGCTTTCTCCAAGCAGAAATTCTAAAAATATAACATTTTTAACGTGAAAAATGAATTACCCAATTATCCTTTAAGTATTACCATCATTAGTTTGAAGAGCAATTGCATCTGTGGGATCGATCCACCATATGGGGGCATTGGTGGGGGTATTGTCATTTATAGAGGCAGTCATTGCTTCTAAAATTACGTCGGTGTATTGTTCATGAAGATTAACCATCGATCTGATGATTTCAGTACCATTAAGCTATTGAAGAAAATATTTTAAAACGGGCTAAGTCCTTTTTTTTCATTCATTCGTACTTACTTCATTATCATTAGCAAAATCCCATGGTAGGTAACTGAACTGCAAGGAGGGCATAAACACTGCTGCCTGAGTCCACCTGATAAGAAGTTCCAAGTCAGGTTGTGCTCTGTATCCATTACCGCCAATCATATCAGGAAGCACGCTGAAACAAGTACCAATCGTTACAGAAATTAAATTGAAACGAACGATGGCTTGGTTTTTATAAAAAAACTATAAACTTCTGTACTTACAAAGGATACCCAACCATATTGAGTTGTAGAAGTGTGGTTACCAAAGATTGAAGTCCATCGTCGATTCCCCAGAGGGAGTCTTTGTCGATCATTCTCAGTAGGAACGGGTAATTCTGAGTCCTAAAACGTTTAAAAGTGTGCGTTCAATAGTATTATTTAAATTTTGATTTAGGACAGAACACAGCTGAATCCTAGATCTAAGTATAGCTGAATTTTTTTTTCTTACTTACTGCACTGCTTCTCTTACCTAAATGCAGATCTGGCTTCCATTAAATCGCTGAATTGAGTCACAATCTGAATATATCGTTGAGTAAAAATGTTTGGGACCACTTCGGGATCTTCGTTTTCATAAACTGCGGGCTACAAAAAAAAAATGAAGAATTCGCCATGAATAAATTGCAAATACATATTTTTTTATTAAGTGACATACCTGTGCAACATAATCTGTTTCTCCTGCATCAAATTTAAAACCGTCAATTCCCGGATCGACCATCAGCTTCCTTAATTTTTGCGAATACCATTCAGCAGCTTCGGGCTTCGTGAAATCTACTTGACGAGCGTTATCACCTTCCCACCATACAGTAGTCATGTCACCATTGGTGTTTTTGACATAGTATCCTAAAAGATTTTATCACATTCGGTTATTTTAAAATCTGTTAGTTGATACTACAAAATTTATATTAACTTATTATTACCTTTTTCTTCGCCCTCTTTTATCAGATCCTCACAATCAGGGTTAACAAAAGGAGCTGACCACAGGGTAACTCTGTAGTTTTTGCTCTTCAAATCTTTAACAACATTGGAAATGTTTCCGAATTTATCAGGCATGAAGACTTTAGATCCAAAGCAGGTCTGCAAAGATAAGAAAAAAAAATTGATGACATATTACAGCATTCTTAATTGCATCCTGAAAAGAGATTCACGACCGCAATCTTAGGAAATATAGATGTCATTGTTACTAAAATGATAATATAATAAATGAAAGGCGATTTTTACCTCCCATTTTTCGTCAATTTCAATCTGTCCCTTAAATCCGTGATCGAAAATTTGGTAAGCGAAGTCGCGAACCATACTGTCTGTAATTTCCCTCTTGTATTTAGCCCAAGTTGTCCAGATGGGTTCACGTACCATGTCTTTATTAGGAAGTGCTAAAATATAAAAAATTATTTAAAATTAAAATGATCTTAATTGAAAAGTTACATAGGTACTTAAGTAAACTTGAATTTACTTACCGGTTGGTTTTCCCAAGAAATTGGCGACTGCGTGTCGGTGAGCAGATACAGAGTCATCAAAGGCCACAATTTTGTAACTATGGATCAGCTGAAATATAAAAAATATACAGGAACCTTATAATTTTGTTATAAACTAAGTTGACTTGTCGACGGGACTTATAGAACCCGGTGCGACATCTTGCGTCCCAGTACGGTACCTTAGAAAAGGTCAGTCGTAAAGGGGGTTATTCTGTAAAAACAGAAAATTTTTGCAAGTGTGCTCTCAAAACCGGTACAAGTGCCGGACCACAGATATTAATGCAAAAAAAGTGGACCTTTTCTAAGGTACCGTACTGGGACGCAAGATGTCGCACCGGGTTCTATAAGTCCCGTCGATAATCGATCCTGACAAGTGATTTGTCTTTGAGCCCTGTTTCCTTCTGCCAAACTGAGCCTCACTGATGAGCCGTAAACGGCGAAACGCGTCTGGGGATGAGTTTGGCAAAACTTTTTTTGCATTAAGTTGACTTGAATCGATCTACTTTAATGTCAGAAGTATGTCATGAAAGGTTGCACACGTATTTTCCAGACATCTTGTGAAGCTCTTCCACGTCCCTACAAATAATATTATCAATGTAAACTTACCCTTGTTCTGCCTATGTAAGGACCACTATTTTTAGCGATAAAGCACACTTTTCCGTCACTTTGCATGTTTTGGTCTATGTAAAGAGGTACCCTGTCGTCAATAAATATATAAGCTCCTTTGGAATTTAACCAATATCTTTCAGGAACTAAAAAATTGATACATAAATATGTGTGTTAAATCCAAAAAAATATTTTTCATTTAAAAAAATAGATTACAATTTTACCTGCGAAATTTCCCAATTTTCTTGCGACGTACGGATCATTTCCACTAAGTTGTAGTTTTTCTATTGGCCATTCCTGTTGATATATCTGTGGCCCTCCATACCAATTAACTTCACCTATAAAATTTTCATATAGAATACTTAATTAAAAAATTAAGAAGTTTACTACCGATTTTTAAAAACATTAAAACGTTTTTAAATGTAAAACATATGGAAATATTATATTAGGCGTTAGTTAAAACTCATTTAAATTGCGGAATTTTACGTTGGGGAGGAATAAATAGAACTGTAGTTAACAAATTAAAAAATATTACAAAAAAGGTTTCTAAAAATTATATTCAATCTGTTATATTATTATTCAGAAACAAAAAAGTTGAACATAAGACACCTTTACATTTATAACATTTTAATATATATATTTAAAAATAAAAACTTTATATTATTTAAAAACCATAATCATAATACACGTCACAAAAATGAAATAACCATAAAACCGAAAATAAATAAGTCCATAGGACAAAAAAATTTCAAATATTTATATTTTTATTTAAACGATTATTTGCCAACAAAAATTAAAAAATGGATTTTATTAAAAAAATTTAAAGTCGAAATAAAATCATGGATATTAAAAACTGACAATTTGAAAATATTTTTAGAAAATGCTTTAATAAATTAATATTGTTCTGAATTATTTATATACTTAAATAATATTTTTTACTTAAAAATTATAAATGATTATTTATTTTTTATTGTAGGTAATATATTTCTTCAAAAAATTGCGTTTGTAGGTACTATAATTTAACATTTTTACTTTAAAACTTAATTTTTAATGCATATTTATGATTTTACATAGGTACTAAAACAAAAAATAATATTTGCCCCTAACAAGCTCAGCTTCAGGGAATTGAAGAATAAGTTTATAAAAGACAACATAAACATATTTATTTTATTATTAAATTTTAAATAAACTTATTACTATTTTTATTAATAAATAGGTTGGCCAATCCAAACTAATCAAAAAATGTACCGACATTTACTTTTTTTTTTTATATTTATTTAAATAAAACAAAAACAACGCTTCTTGTTATTTATAGTTACCTTTTTGAAGGTCATAACAATCGCTAATCACCACGCTGTCATTACTAGAATACCACTCTACAGTAAAACCATTGCCATCGGATATCTTACTAATTGTTACAGATAAAGTGTCATTTTCTAGAATTGGTGCACCCACTCCCAGGACACCTTGTAGTTTCGGAACGTCATCTGATTGGAATTAAAAAATATTTGATAAAGTTTCTCAAACAATTTGTTTACACGTATAATAAATATCAAGTCAATATTTTCTTATAAAAGTGTCTTTCATGTTCGGTAAATGTGTTGCTACAATTTAAAAATATTAAGTAGTGCTTTTTTACCTCTAAGCAATATTATATTAAGTCCTTCTGAACTTGATGTAACGCTTACTGTCACGTTTCCATCTTGTAGATTACCGTTTTCAATAACCAAAATAGCTTGGGCTTCTAGTATTAGTAAAACTAGAAGCCAAATCAAACTTCTACCTAAAAATAATAGGGATGAAAACATCATAACTTCAGTAACAATTTCATTGAGAAATATCATTAATATATTTAAAATACAAATCAACAACTAGAATAATCGATACATAATATTCAAATTGTTTTTTAACAAAACTCAACCAACTAGGTATCCAACTTTTTTAAATTTTACCTATTTAATTTAAATGTGGCAAAACAGATTTAACTTACCCCTTAAGAACATTTCAGAGCCAGATGTGGTCTGTCGTCGACCAGAAAATTTCTTGGTTAAATAATACAATTTATTATTATCAGACAATTTTGAAATTGTTTTCATAAGTACTTTGCTTTTAAAAAAATAGATAATAGTTTTTCTTATGATGTGGCCTTTTTTTATTATCATTATCTTTTGTATGTCATCCAAAAACACTGTAAACATTTAACCATTTGAAAAATATTTTACTCTAGTACCTAAATAAGAGGTAAGATGAGAAGATGAACCGCGCACATTTTGAAACTGTTTGGCCACCAAAATAGTATTCTATAATATATATGAACGAAACCAAAGATCGTTGCTCCGGTAGCATATTCTATTTTATAAGCCTTTTATTTACATAATAATAATAATAATAATAGGTTTATTTAAAATTTATTTAATTATTTTAATGCTTTAATTAGTTAATATTGTTCTGAATAATTTATATAAGTAATATTTTTTACTTAAAAATTGTAAATTAATAATTTTATTATAGGTAATATATTTCTTCAAAAAAGCTGCGTTTATACTATAAATTAACATTTTTACTTTAAAAAACTTGACAAAAAATAAGATTTGCCCCTAACAAGCTCAGCTTCAGGGGATTGAAGAATAAGTTTATCGAAGGCAACATAAACATATTTATTATATTATTAAGTTTTAAATAAACTTATTATTATTAATAATATAATAAATATGTTTATGTTGTCGTCTATAAACTTATTCGTCAATCCTTTGAAACTGAGCTTGTTAGAACCAAATCTTGTTTTATTATGTAAAATCATAAATCACAAATATTTATATTAAAAATCAAGTTTTAAAGTAAAAATGTTAATTTATAGTATAAACGCAGTTTTTTTGTAGAAAGATACCTATAATCTAATTATTAATTTATTATTTTTAAGTAAAAAATATTACTTACATAAATTATTCAGAACAATATTAATTAATTAATTAAAACATTTCTAAAAATATTTCTAAATTGTCTGTTTTTAATATCCATGTTTTTATTTCGAATTTAAATTTTTTTTAATAAAATATTTTTTTTTATTTTTGTTGCTAAATAATCGTTTAAATAAAAACATAAATATTTGAAATTTTTTTGTCCTATGGGCTTATTTATTTTAGGTTTTATGGTTATTTCATTTTTATGACGTGTACTATGATTATGGTTTTTAAATTCTATAAGGTTTTTATTTTTAAATATATATATTATTAAGATGTTATAAATGTAAAGTTGTGTTATGTTCAACTCTTTTGTTTCTAAATATAATTCTTTTGAAGGATAAAAATAATCTTTATTGAATATAATTTTTAGAAACCTTTTTTATAATATTTTTAATTTTTGAAGGTCTATTTTCTCTTACATTTAAAAAAATTTTGTTTTTAAAAATCGGTGGTAAACTTCTTAATTTTTTAATTAAGTATTCATCTTTGTAAAATACTTCGCAGTCCATTTCTTCCCCTCTTAATAGATCCCCGATGGTTCTATAAAATCGTTTCGGCGGCAACAACAACAAAACAACAACAACAAAAACGATATATGTACATTTTTTTTATTAAAAAAGTACTATTTTAAATCGTCGACAATTTCTTAAATAATTCGCATAACATTTTTATTGTTTAATAAAATATGGCAAAACTTCAATTGGAGCAGGATAATCTTTTAAGGTAATAGGTCCAGTATACACCGTTCCATTGTTTCCGTCTTTCCATTGTCCTTTTGGCAGATACACGTCTCTTGATATCGTATTATTAACAATTACTGGTGCCACAAGAATTTCTTCACCCAAAAGATATTCTTAAAAAAAAAGAGAATAAATACAATTAATTAATTGTATATTACAATTTATTTCGAAATCAGGATAAATATTTTCTATTTAAGTTAAAAAAAAATCCAGAGATCGATTAAACGCACCACCAAAGTTTCTTAACAATTTATTATAAAAATATTAGTAATATGATGTGGCTTTATAGACAGGTATAAGAAGACTATACTGTAGCATCCAATAGACAAAAGTGTAAAAAAGTTTAGTCCTACCATCATCTAACGCCAAAGCAATTGGATCGGTAGGGTCCACCCACCATACGGGTGGATTAACCGGTGCTCCATTAAGAATACTCTGTTTCATGGCATTAATAATGCTGGGTGCATATTGTGCATGAAGATCGACATATTTCTTTATGATTGCTTCTATATCATACTAAAAAAAGGCTCTTTATAATTATAAAAGTACTAAGGCTACTTAAGTTAAGACTATACTATTACCGAAACTTGATCTTTAAAATCCCAAGGCAAATAACTGAATTGCATGGCTGGCATAAAGGTATTCGCTTGCGTCCATCTGACTAGAAGATCGCCAGTCGGTTGTTCGTCGCCGTATCCGTTGCCACCAATCATATCCGGCAACACCCTAACAAAACAATTTTTTTAAACGTCCTTTGTCCTTTGGCCAAATAGACCAGGGCTGAAGCCTTCGAAAATGGTAAGAAGTGAAAAAAAATAATAGTAGTATGAAACCCATTGGAAAAGGAAGAGAATATAACAAAAATGAAACGAAAAATAATTTACGGGCGATCCGAGGTCGGGAAGTGGAAAGGGGTGAGTTTTTAAGGGTAGAAAACGATTTATCTCGATTTCCGGCAAAACTACAAGTCCTATAAAAAAACGTTAAATGGCAAAGTTGTCGGTAATAAAAAGATCTACAACTTTTGTATTTACACTTTTTTCACATAACCTCAAAATTTATGTGAAAAATTAAAATAACCAAGTTTTTGGTTTTTTATTGATTTATACATTTTTTTGATTTAAAATATTTATTTTTTCACCTTATTTTGACTTAATATCGAAAAAGCACCCTAATTTTCAATACAAAATTCTCACGTCAAAATATCTGCTTTTTTTAAAAAGTCGGTGAATTATTGTTCGTTGAAATCTCTACTTTCTGATGGTGTAAAAAAAATAGACATTACTATGGTAAATGTTCTCAAAAAATGCAAAGTAACGAAAAAAACTTGAATCCGAATTATTTTTTTTTAAATCATTATGTACAATTTTGAGCTATTTATTTAAATTTATACATTAATTACTCGAAAAACGTAAGATTCCATGTTACATTGATAAACAAAAAATTGCAAGTCGAAATAAACTACTATAATTAACAACCAAATAAGTTAATAAAGTTAATATTTAATAAGACATCTACGTTTCTTTGCATTTTTTGAGAACATTTACCATAGTAATGTATATTTTGTTTTTACACCATCAGAAAGTAGAGATTTTAACCAACAAAAAACCCACCGACTTTTTTAAAAAAGCAGATATTTTGACGTGAAAATTTTCGATTGAAAATTAGGGTGTTCTTTCGACATAAGTCAAAATAAGGTGAAAAAAGAAATATTTTAAATCAAAAAAATTACAGTGTGTTTGAGACATTCATTAAAAGGTAAGTTTCACCAAATTTAGTGAAAAAAAAAAATTTTGTAAAAGATAAAAATAAAATACCAAAAACTTGGTTATTTGAATTTATCACATAAATTTTGAGGTTATGTAAAAAAAGTGTAATTACAAAAGTTGTAGATCTTTTTATTACCGACAACTTTGCCATTTAACGTTTTTCCATAGGACTTTTGCCGGAAATCGAGATAAATCGTTTTCTACCCTTAAAAACTCACCCTCTTCCACTTCCCGACCTCGGATCGCCCGTAAATTATTTTTCCTTTAATTTTTGTTATATTCTCTTCCTTTTCCAATGGGTTTCATCCTACTGTTATTTTTTTTGGTTTCAAAAATTATCGACCCTGGTCTAAAAGTTAAACACGCCTTATTTCATCCCACATTTTTTTTTTTTTATGTTTATATTACTTACATTCCATAACCGTGTATGTTAAATAGTAGCAAAGCCGTTATAAGACTGGCCAATCCATTGTTAAGACCCCAGGTCGATCCTTTGTCCACCATTCGTAACAATTTTCCATGTTGTTGATTTCTAACAAAAAGAAAAACTTTAATGCGGGCTCGGTCATTCTCAAAGTTTAATACGAACCTAAACGCAGCTCGGTATTCAACACGGTCTCCAAACGAAGCACAAGTATCAATATATTTGTGAGTTAAGATATTTGGTGCATGTTCAATATCGTCAAAAACATTTGGCTAGAAAAATAAAAAAGATAGGAGATATTAATAATAATAATAATAATAACTTTATTTAAAATTTAATAATATAATAAATATGTTTATCGTCAACCGGCAGTAAAGCCTTACATATAAATTCAAACGGTTAACACCCCGGTGAAGCTTAAATGGACGATTTCGCAACACAGTAGAAAGAGAAAGAAGAGAGAGAGAGGGGTGTTAGTGTGCCTGCCGGCCATCAGGGCAAATTAGCGCTGTTGTCGCCAGCTGGCCGTGTAACCGGGTTCTGTCGCATATTTTTGACGTATAGAAGAGAAGGACAGTTATATTCTAACCTACTATAACGCTTCCCAAACTGCGCCAGGTGCTAATTGGAACAAACCAGCCAGCCCGCCATCCATCCATGTCACAACTGTCAATTTTTCTTGTCCACGTTTTTTTCTGAGGAAATTAATTAATTTTTTATTATCATTTTAATATACAATTCTATTCTAGAAAACTTCGCCGATGTGTGTAATCTTTCAGTTATTATTCCAGCTTACTATGGAGGTAATTATTTTTTATTGTTTGTCAAATTGATTTTACACTTCCTTACCTATTTTTTATATAGGAATATAGGAAATGTAAGTTTACAATAAATAAATTAACATGAAATGTTTCACATACATAATAGGTGTTGGTTAACAAGCCAATCTTAACAAAATATCACTGGGCAACCTGCAGATAACTGCAACATATTGTGCCCGAGGTAATACCTAACAATCTATCAGTTACGAACAGATAAGTTTAGTCTCTTGAAATGATAATTTTAACATTTTTGTTTTATTGAGTGGATTAAAAATTATAACATAATGGCACAAAGATAATGGTGTGAGCTAACTCGATAAGTAGATACTTGGCCATCGGCCATATTTTACAGAAAAATTTAATGTCTACCCGATACTGTTTCTTTTGTTTCAGAGAACGCTGTAAGAATCACCTGATAGTTTATGGATCTTTTAGTACGTGTCTCAATGCATCCTAGTGCTTGTGTTTATATACAGTATTTGTGATAATATTATATGAATTGAGACAATTCCAGATGAGTGAGACCTGTGAGACGTAACCTAAGGACATTAGTTTATTCTAAACAGTTATTTTTTGTTATGGTTGTCAATGCAGTTTTTATTTATAAATAAACGTAGAAAACATTATTTACGATAAAGTGCTTCCATCTTTATTTTCTAAATCTTGGTTAATATAAAAATGTGCATTATTTATTCCATAAAATAAAAACTTTTGTGCATCTTTTTATTGATTTAATTTGTGATTTAATAATATTTATATTGAATCACAAATTAAATCAATAAAAACTCGTTCAAAAGTTAATAATTAAATTGAAAAGTCTTAAAACCGCTGTTCAAATTTCCCGCCATTGCGCCTCTGATGGCCGGCGGGCACACTAACACCCCTCTCTCTCTCTCTTCTTTCTCCCTCTACTGTGTTGCGATTTTTTAACAAGGAGTTAACATTTCTAACCCTATAAATTTTCTTTGCGGTTAACCATAACGAATACGAATACGAAGCCGCTATTTGACAGATCGTAAAAATAGTTTTCGTTCAATTCGCTTAAACGTTAACGTTAAGTCGAATTCGACAGTAAACATAACAAATATAACATAACCTATCTTTAATGGTTTGTGTTCATATTTTCATATACGTTTTGTGCTATCTTTTTTGCTTGGTTTTAATTTCCTAGTACCCAAAATTCTAAAACATCATGATAGACGAAAGGTTGCTTTTATTGGACTCATCCTGTGATTCGGATGATGCCCTTCTCTTGGAGGTGCCTGATCGCCAGGATATTCAGTATCGAGCTAATCGAGCACAGTTGTATGGAAATTTCAATTTAGCTTCAAAAAAATGGTCATTACGCATGCGTTTCGTTTTCGCTATGGCTTTGTCTTCCGTCCGTTAGCTCCCGCCACTTATCCGTAACGATAACAATAAATGACAGTTCAAATGTCAAAGTTGTCAAATAGCGGCTATCGGAATGGCTTTTAAAAGACAACGAAAACTGTCTATTATCACTTATCAGAGTGATTTCCGGAAGTAAAGGAACACTTTATTTTATTGTAAAATAAAATACTTTACCTGCCGCAAATGCGGCAGATAAATACTTTTACCTGCCGCAAATTTTTTCTTGAGGGGTGCTTTGGAATACGCACGTGGTCGGCAGAAATTTTCTGACATGTCATAAAAAATCGTCTGTCACTGTCACGCCTTTCCCTATTACAGCTCGATAAATAGTAGGTCAAATTTTTTGAGGGGTGCTTTGGAATACGCACGTGGTCAGCCAAAATTTTCTGACGTGTCATTTTTGACGTGTATATTTGCTGTTTTTTTTGTTATAATAAAATGCGATGAGTTATACCTCAATTTTTTATATTATAAATTCTGAATGGTTGGCGATAAAATTTTGTATGCACCACGGCAGTAAAGTGTCTTTATCGACTCGCCTGTTATTCGCCTCGCTCGCTTCGCTTGCTCATCTCATAATTTCAGACTCGTCCGATAAAGAATCACTTTTACTGCCTTGGTACATAAATAACTATAATTTATAATTTTTAGGTAAAAAATATTACTTATATAAATTATTCAAAACAATATTAATTAATTAAAGCATTTCTAAAAATATTTTTAAATTGTCTGTTTTTAATATCCATGTTTTTATTTTGATTTTAAATTTGTGTAATGAAATCAATTTTTTAATTTTTGTTGGTAAATAATCGTTTAAATATAGACATAAATATTTGAAATTTTTTTGTCCTAAGTTATTTATTTTAGGTTTTATGGTTATTTCATTTTTATGACGTGTATTATGATTATGGTTTTTAAATTGAATAAGGTTTTTATTTTTAAATATATATATTAAGATGTTATAAATGTAAAGTTGTCTTATGTTCAACTTTTTTGTTTCTGAATATAATTCTTTTGAAGGATAAAGATAATCTTTATTGAATATAATTTTTAGAAACTTTTTTTGTAATATTTCTAATTTTTTAACTAAAGTTCTATTTATTCCTCCCCAACCTAAAATTCCGTAATTTAAATGAGTGTTAACTAACGCGTAATATAATATTTCCATATGTCTTACATTTAAAATTTTTTTAATGTTTTCAAAAATCGTTAGTAAACTTCTTAATTTTTTAATTAAGTATTCTATGTGAAAATTCCAATTTAATTTACTGTCAAAAATAATTCCTAAATATTTTATTTTATTAACTTTAAAAATTTGAATATCTTCATTTATTTGAATACTATTCGTATTTCGTGGTAGGTTATTTAGGTTTAAAGTAAAAGGAATATAATTTGTTTTATTAAAATATTAATTGTTAACAAATTAATATAATTAATATTTGTTTAAATCAGTGAGCAATTTTATTGTTCGTCTTTACTTACTAGATTAGCGAAATTATTTTCACCTGCATCACATTTAAAGCTGTCAATGCCAACATCAGTTTGTAATTTTCTTAGCCTGGCGGACCACCATTCTGCAGCGTCTGCTTTGGTAAAATCTATTTGATGAGAATCGGCACCATTCCACCAAGAAGCAGCGTTGTGTCCTGTGGTATTTTTTACATAGTAATCTGAAACGCGAGACGTTGCAGAAACGATTTAATCAAGCCTGCCTTTCCAAAGGCTCTTCCAACAATTGCACATGTAATGATTGTGGAAAGATCATTTCTACCAATATCAAAATTAATAATAATAATAATAATAATAATAATAATAATAATAATAATAATAATAATAATAATAATAATAATAATAATATATATCTATTTATTCTCAACCAACTTAAAAAAGTTTATTACAGAGAATATAACACCAAATATGTTTAGTAACTATAAATAACTTCATCGAAATTATTAAAAAAAAAATATATATATAAAAAAAAATATTAATATATAATACGTTAAAGTTAGGTCAGTTTTAAAAATATTTTTTTAGTGTTTTTTTAAAAGTTCATAATTTTGATATTTCTTTAATTTTGTTATAAATTGTTATTCCTTTATACATTATTGATTTTTGGCTAAAAGTACTCTTTACCATTCGTGTTTGAATTATGATGATTTTGTCTCGTGATGCCAGCTCGTCGCTGAAATAACCCGGTTTTAAAAGAAATTGTGATTAAATGATGTAATATAGGAATTTTATTATTTTAGAATTTTAATAATTTTGATGGAAATATTATCAAATCCCGTTGCTTTCTTCGAATTAAGCTCATCAATTATTTTGCCTATTTCTTCAAATGTGATAACTTCTTTATTTAAAAACATAGAACTTGAATTTATTTCTACATCTGGGTAATTTTCTTTTTGATTCATTGGAATTTTCTTGGCCAAATTTTCTCCAACTTTGATGAAATGGTTATTTATTTCTTCACAAATTTTACTTGGTTCTTCGATTTTCTTATTTTCTTTAATGAGGTAATCAATTTGTTTTATTTGTAGAATTTGAAATAATATAGTTCAAATTTTTCCAAATTGTCTTTTGATCTCCAATAAGAAACTTTTCTTCAAAGTATTTTTTTTGATCAACTTCATTTTGTTTTTAAGTAGACGATTATAGTTATCATAGATGTTTTTAAACAAGTAATTGTCGGGATACTGTTTATTTTTTAAATAATGTTTGTGTCGAATCTTCATCATGTTTGCTAATTCTTTTGTGAACCAAGGGTTTGAGTTTTCTTTTATTTTAAAAATTTCGTGGTAAGAAGCTTTATCAAACATTTTTAAAATTTCTTCATAAAATAAATCAGGATCTTCAAAGTAAAGCTTATTATTTTCTAAACTATCCAGATCAGTTTTTAACATATTAATATTAAATTTTATTTGGTTTATAATTTTAAATTTTATTAAATTGACCTTTTTATATCGTTTGTCTTTACCTAATAGTACTCCATCTCTTGAATTATTCTGGCAGTCGTTATTAACAAATGGATGTACCCACAAACTGACTTTCCAGTCATCATTATGTAGAGTGGCAACCGTATTGGTAATATTTCCAAATTGCTGCGGGTTAAACTCCTGGGCACCGTAACATGTCTAAAAATTATAATTGCCTGCAAATGGAAGCATTTAACGTCAGGTATCTACTAGACACATTAAATAAATACACCCAGTTGTATGTATTCAATAAACCACTGTAAATATGTCTATAGCCATTATTACCTCCCAAACATCATCAATTTCTAATTGGCCTCCGGTGTAACCATGACTACGAATTTCTTGGGCGAATGCTAGGACTACATCATCGTTGATTTGTTGTTTGTATCTAGCCCACGTAGTCCAAATGGCCTCGGCAATCAATTTCTCACTAGGGTATGCTTCTGGTCTGCCTAAATGAAAAAAAAAATGGTAGGGAACTTGAATTATCTTTGCCTTATGGATATACCTATTAAGTAAAAGATGGCATCTGAGTGTGCTGCTCTTGGATCATCCACGGACACTAGTGTGTAACTTAGAACAACCTGAAACAAAAAATAATCTCAGTTTAAAACATTCGGGGCGAAAGCGTTTCAATCAATAGTTCTTAAAATATCCTAAATAAAGAAGCTGTTCTAACGTATGCTGATTAGATTTTTCTTACCCTCCATCTATTTATATAAGGACTCTTTGCTTCGGCTTTAAAGCAGACTTGGTCCTGGTTTTTATTGTTTTGGTCGACCCAAAGAGGCGTAGTCTCATTTACAAGAATGTAAGTCCCTTTAGAATTGAGCCAGAACCTAGAATACGGGGTGTTATATAAGTATGTAGCAAGGGCGTCCGAAGGGGGGGGGGGAGCAAGAAGGTGCGCTTCCCCCCCCTGGCCCAAGTAAATTTGAGAATGAGAAGGAAAGAAAAACACAAAGTCTTCCTCCACAAAATTTAATAGAATAAAAACTCTAGTTTAAATTGTCTCTACATGTTTCGAATGTAGAAACATTCATCATCAGGAGACATAAATCTATTTTATGCTGATGGTGTTAGCAAAAGAGAAAATTAGAACCTTAATGGTGCTTTTATGGACGTAAAAAACTTTATATAAATATTTTTAAATGTATGGCATGAAGACAAATGACAATGGTTGAACCATACTGAGCATTCAAAAAAGTTATTAAAGTAGGCCTAAACCAACCAAACTAAATGGGGAAGAAGAGAAAAAATTATTTATAAGAAGGTGTCGAAAATCATTTAATTTTTAATTTTTGAAAAACGTATCCAGCATAAGTAAGACATTATGAGGATAGAAGGGCAGTAGCACAATAATGTTGTTAGGTAGACAGAGTTTTTTGGGGTACTGTTGTATGTGTGTGTGAACGTTTCTACGTTCGAAACATGTACCACATGAGAACATTTAAACTAAAGTTTTTATTCTATTAAATTTTGTGGAGGAAGACTTTGTGTTTTTCTTTCCTTCTCATACTTTCAACTCCACTTTAAGTATGGACTATTTCTTCAAATTAGATTTGAGAATATTTTATTTAACTGGGATATACATATTTATTGAGATACAATTCAATTGACAAAATTGGTAAAACGAACTCTTGTTGCATAAAATGAAATGTGGAATTCAAAAATATTCACTAAATAGCGAAGGAAAAATATTAGAATAGAATAAATAAAGCTATATTTTAATTTACACAGAAGATACATCCATGTTAGAATTACTGGAACATTGCAAGTTCTATCCAGCTATTGGTCAGGCAATTGCGATGTACAGTCGAAAGATCATTCAGTACTCTCAGAAGAGTAAAAACCTGGATTCGCTCTACTATGACTGAGCACCGATTGGACGGTTTATGACGGATGAGTGTTCATCGCAAATTTGTAAAAGAAAAAAAAATACATTTAATTGAAAAAATTATTGATGAATTTGCAAAAGATTCAAGAAAATTAACATTTCTTTTCTCCAATCAATCTGAATAACTTATAAGTTTTTTGTTGTATTTTTTTTTTTTTGTTATATTTGAACATTTTTAAATATTTTGTTTAGCTATTTTTTGTTATTTAATATAAGTATTAGGTATTTTGCTCTATTCTTTTATTGAAGATTTGTTGAAGTGCTAGAACCAAAAATAATTCCAATTATGATTTGGAAAAGTTCCTTCGGACGCCCTTGGTATGTTGCCAAACTCCAAGGGGTGCTTCTTTAAGTGATTTTAAGAAGAAAAGTTCAATTAACATGGGTCCGAAAATGCATAGTTTTACGATGCAGGGTGTCAAATTTAAAAAAAAAATCGGTGTCTTGGTCGGATGTTTGTAAATATCTCAATACCCTTTTATTCGATTAGATTAAAATTATTAATTCCAGTGGCGTCCACCTAATATTTTTTACAAAAAAATTGCGCGCTACTGACTTTTTTAAAAAGTATGTATTTTTTCGTATTAAGCAACTACAAATACAACTATTTTATTTTCTGAGTTTTTTTCCTATCTTGCTTTGTTTTCGAGAAAAAAAAATAAAAACTACTTTGTTGCATGCATGTCCCAGGGACAATAAGAGTAAAAAATTTAAACTACTTACCAAACTATTAAGCAATTAAAATTACACGAAAGTCCTCTTTTGTATTTTTTCGCACAGATTAAAACTGTTTTCGATAAAAGAAATTAACATAAAATAATCACATAACGTAATAATTTATTACTGCAATATTTTAAACGTAACAACTATAAACCTTATTGTCCCGGGGACATGCAATAAAGTGGTTTTTATTTTTTGCTCGAAAACAAAGCAAGATATAAAAAAACTCAAAAGATAAAATAGTTGTATTTGTAGTTGCTTAATTCGAAAAAAATATATAAGTTTAAAAAAGTCAGTGGCGCGCAATTTTTTTGTCAAAAAAAATTGTCGAACTGTCTTTCGGGACGCCACTGGACTTAATAATTTTAATCTAATTGAGGCTTTATTATCCTCTTGTTATTACAAACAGAATTGCCAAATTTCAACAAAATCGAATAAAAGCGTATTAAGATAGTTACGAACATCAGTTTCTTTTTTAAAAGTTTGACACCCTGTATCGTAAAAACTATGCATGTTCGGACCCACGTTTATATGAACTTTTCTTCTTAAAATCACTTAAAGAAGCACCCCTTGGAGTTTGGTCACATACTTAAATGCCACCCTGTATATTGCAAATGAACTAAAACGAAGTTAAGTTAAATATATAGGTAAATAAGAGAATAGTATTTAAATCTATCTTGCCCCCCCCCCCATAATGCGGCGTTTATAATTTTTTAAATGGGGTTATCTACAAAAATAAGTGAGTTAAACCATAACCCAGGAACAGCGTAGAACTTACATTTCAGCAACTGAAAGGAAATCATCTTTTTTTATAATGTACGGCACATCGCCATTAATACTCATTTTTTCTAAAGGCCAAACTTGCACATAACTCTCCGGGCCTCCATACCAATTTGTGGTATCTAAAAAATAGATTTACAATAAATGTTAGGTAGGTATCTTTAAAAATTTAAAGACTGCATCAAAACACTTACTCGAATCCAAGTCGAAACAATCTTCAAATATTTGACTGGTATCTTCGACAGCCCAAGTGATGTTGAACCCGTTTTTAATTGGTTTAATTGTAAGCGCTTCATTATTTCCAAACGTGCATCCTGCTTCTCCTATACAGAATACTTGTTCTAGGTCCTTGCCAATACCAAGTCTACCAGAAAGTTGCACGTTTCCATCTGTTGAACGTTTTAAAAAAAATAGTTTATTTCAACTCATGTAAAATCACATTTTATTTTTACGACACAATAACTTTGTTTATTAGTTACTAGTTTATTCCACTTACTTCGTAAAAGAAGCACGTCCATTCCATTATTGCTTCTTGTATATTCTAATTCAACAGTTCCTGTGCTGTCTATTAGAAATTCTCTAAGGGCCCTAATACTCAAGAATAGTGGCGCAAAAAATGCAATAAAAATTGCTGAAAATAATTTTTTTAATAGTTCAGTAATTATTTTTTGAGAAATCTTTAAAAAGTGATTTCATTAACAATTATTACCTGTGTTTATTTTAGTCATTCTAGCTATCTGTTTAAAGCACAAACTTCTTAAGACAACAGATAGATAAATCAGCATTAATTATTTATTATTAAACGTATCTTATCAAAGACGCTTAGGAATGTTCTTCATTTGTCATATTCTTAAGTTTTGATTATTTATGATTCAAAGTGTACATCACTTTGAGAGCTTTGTTTATTGAAATTGTCCTTGAACCTAGTCCATAAAATGATTAACAATGTCCGCAACAGAGCAATCTTTTTCATAAAAGTATGACCTGATTACCCAAATAGAATTTGGCTAAAAGACACTAGAACCAGGGCTATAAACACAAACATCAACGGCGTGAATAACATTAACTGTAAAGAACATTTTAACCTTTACTTATTTACAATATTGTTATTATAAAAAAACAAAAAACCAATCTTTATTTATTGCTTAATAAAATATGGCAAAACATCGATTGGTGCAGGATAATCTTTCAAGCTAGCTGGTCCAGTATATACTGTTCCGTTATTTCCATCTTTCCATTGTCCTTTTGGTAGATACACACTTGAACTTGTTTAGTTTCTAGTCAATAAAAAATAAAAAATCTAAGATTATTATTTATTTAATAATAAAAAATCTAATTAACATCCCCTATTGCTTAATAAAATATGGCAAAACTTCAATTGGTGCAGGATAATCTTTCAAGTTGATCGGTCCTGTATACACTGTTCCATTATTTCCATCTTTCCATTGTCCTTTCGGCAGATACACATCTCTTGACACCGCATTATTGATAATAACTGGTGCCACCAGAATTTCTTCACCCAAAAGATATTCTAAAAATGATTTATACACTATAGATAATATGCCGATAGGGCACCAATAGAAATATACAATTTATTCTACAAAATATTCTGCATCTCTCAACCACAATGAAGATTGTGTGACTGTCGCATTTTGGCATTTGGAATTGTATAGTATCTTTAGGATTAGATTTGCGCGACTAGTTTAAAATATCTTACCATCATCTGATGCCAAAGCAATAGGATCTGTAGGATCCACCCACCAAATTGGTGGATTAACTGGTGTTCCATTGTTAATGCTCTGCTTCATGGCTTTAATGATACTTGGTACATAATGTGCGTGAAGATCAACGTATTTCTTTACTATTCCTTCAATATCATACTAAAAACAATGGTTATTTATAAACAAAACACTGCAAATACAAGGTGATTCTTTTTGGTAGCCTGTAACTGGCCAATATCAATTTTTATATTTTTATTCAGTGGCGGCTCGTGCCATTTTAGTGAAGTAGGGCCAGGTAAACCCTTAGCGCCGCAGACAAAAAAATGTTGGGTGCCACGCCCTTTTTTGTTAATAGTTCTTGCTTTTAAAGTAGGAAAAATAAGCAAAAAGGCACCTAATTTAATTTATGAATTTACAATCATATCTTGAATATACCTAAACACGATAACAAGTTGAAACACACAAGCAATGTCAGTGGTTTCTGGTTTCATCTGCGATAAACGGAGAGTCCTTTATTTCTTTTATGACTTCATCATGATACACATCTAACATACAGTCCAGAAGTTCATTTTGTAGGGGTTTTAATGTTCCTTTAAATACTTTCGATTTTTCAATATGATCTTTAAGAGTTTTGTCTAATTCTGAGCGGAAATTTATTAATTCACGAAATATGCCCCTATTTTTCGACGTCTCTTTTTCGTCATGACCTCTCAAAGCCAACTCAAATGCACCACAAAACCGAACGCAGTTTATAATTTGGTTTAATATGTATCTGTTTTTATCAATTTGTTCGTTTTTCTTCATTATTTCATTGTGATATGCAGAATTTAATTGAGTTTTAATGTTAATTTTACCAAGCATACTGAAATTAAATAATAATATATTATTTAAATGTACCTTCGATTTTTCATGTGTCTTCATTTTGTCCCAGAAATGGACCAAATCATCTGTACCTTTTTGGGACCAAGTTTGCTTCCCACCAAATAAAGCACACATAAAACAAAATAGTCTATTAGATTCATCACAACCGCACACCCAAGTATTTTTTCCATAAAGTTTCCTTTAAAAATCTAATAGTATTCATTACTTATGTATTTCTAAAATAAAAAGTTCGTTAACCCTACATTAAATCAGCCGCCGGCCGAACGAAAACAAATCGGGACGCGACGCGAACATCAGCTGTTTGAAACGTCTAACATCAAACGGTCAAACGAAGAGAGCCTGGCTACCCGTCGAGATTTTTGCCTGCTTGCATTCAAGGTAATTTTTCAACGTTTTTTTATTGAGGTGATGGCGTTTCGTCACCTCCCGTGTGCCTCGTCGCGCTTGGCGCGGAAGCTACGTTACCGTTTTACGCATAATCGCTTTCTTTTAGATGGAAATTTGCACCCGACTGTGTTCCATTTTTAAATTATTTTGCTAATTGCTTTAAAAACGAGAATATTAATTTTAATAGGTTTTGATAATTTGTAAAGGGCAGGACGCTAGACAGGAGGGCAGGTAGTGCCATGGCACTGTGACTCTACCCCACGAGCCGCCACTGTTTTTATTTATACTTAATAACAGGCTTTATATTTCTTATTAAACAATAACGATCGTTTCTTACCATAACTTGATCGTTGAAATCCCATGGTAAATAACTGAACTGCATGGTTGGCATAAAAGTATTTGCTTGCGTCCATCTAACTAGAAGATTACCAGTTGGTAGTGCTTTATCGAATCCGGTACCACCAATTATATCTGGCGTTACCCTATTAAGTGGTTTAAAGAATGTTAATATAGCAGTAAAATATGCAAGAACTATGATGTGAGGACGATAATATACGTGACAATTTTTAGTTTTACCAAATTTTGTTTTAGGAAAGTTTAGGATTCTTACATTCCATATCCGTTCATGTTCAATTGTAAAAGTGTTGTTATAAGAGACGGTAAGCCACTTTGAATATTCCAAGTGGAATCTCTATTCATCATTGTTATGAATTTTCCCAAACGTTGAGTCCTAAAAAGGTTCCTTTATTATATATCCATTTATATCGAACAAGTTGAAGCTACACAACCAAAATCAATTTTGAAAAATGAGGAACAGAGCAGACTTGAATATAAATATTCCTTGTAGTACCTACCTGAAGGACACTGTGTAATGATCACAATCTCCCAGGTCAGCAGAAGTCTCCACATACTTTTGACTTAAAATATTTGGCATATGTTCAACATCGTCAAATATACTAGGCTAAAACAGGATTACAGATATAGTCAGATCTGGTCTTAACGTGCGGGTCCAAAGGTCACTGTACCCTTTAATTAAAAACGACAATAATAAACAGTGCAATTTATTTTAACAATTTTACTACTAAAACCTAAAAATACAATGGCATTTAGTCTGATAAACTATTTAGATAATGAAAGAAAAAATGGAAATTCGCAAACCAATATGCAGGAAACCGTAAAACACTGGGAATTAGTTTAAGGACTATGCAGAATAATGTGCATGAAAAAAAAGCATAATATAATACCCAAGAATACTAAAAAATGTAAACGAAAAACACCGTTTATAATTATAGCCTAAAAACTCTCATCGTCACTTATAAAATCTGAAGAGTCCTCGTCGTCTGAGTCGTCTTCGAATGGAGCAATTATCATTGGCGCTACTTCGACATCTAGTACTTGTTCTCGATCCCACCAATCCCTTATTAATATTTCTGTAGGTTCCACCGATTTCTTCCAGTACTCTTGTGTAATATGATCTAACGAATCTTGCCAAACTATTTGTACTTGGTCGAATTTAAGACCATCACCTACATGTTTTTCATAATAAGACTTTGCACCAGCCCATATTAATTCTATTGCGTTAAACTGGCAATGATATGGCGGCAATCGTAGAACCTCATGTACGCAGTATTTCATCTACCGCGTATATTTTGGTTTTTTTAAGAGACTTTGCTATTGATAGGAGTTCCGATTTAAGCATATTTGGTAAAGGATTTTGGTTGTGTTTTTCCAGCCACTTTTCCTCCAAGATGAAGTAGGCTGTTTATTTAAAATTCTTGAATGATATGATGCATTATCTAATACAATTAAAGACAGAGCATCCAAATTTGGTATCAATTGAACTTTTAACCATTTTTCAAACATTTCGCAATTCATATTATCATGATAGTCAGCACTTTTTGATGTTGAAGAAAAAATTAAACTCGCACCTGCAACATATCCTGTTGCAGAACCGGCATGCAAAATAATAAAACGCTTTCCCGTACCGCACCCCTTTTTCCTTTTAACACTTTTTACAGACTCATCTTGCCAAGATTTTGAACCACTTCCATTCGAAAATATCCACGTGTCGTCTAAAAATACCACTTTTCTAAATTTCGATTTGTAATTGTCCGTATATTTTTTTAAAAACTGAACACGCTGACTCACTATCTGTGGCTGCTCACATAAAAATCTTCGGTTACAGTATTTTTTATAGCGAAAACCTAAATTTTTTATTAATTTTGATAACGCTTCAAGTCCAATTTCCAAAACACCCCGAAATTTTAATGTTTTTTGTAAAACTGGAAGAGTTACATTGGTTTTTGATTTGTATAAATCGTAAATCACATTTCGACCTCCCATTTTAATATTTTCGCTTAAATCCTCAGTCTTTGGCTTTCTTCGTTTACACTTTTTAGTATTCTTGGGTATTATGTTATGTTTTGTTTCATGCACAATTTTCTGCACGGTCCTTAAACTAATTCCCAGTGCTTTGGCTACAGTTTCCTGAATATTGGTTGGCGAATTTCCACTTTTTCTTTCATTTTCGAAATAGTTTATCAGATTAAGTACCATTTTTTTATTGGGGATGCAAAAACCCATAAAATTGCTTCATTTTGTCACAAACTATCAAAGTCACAAAACTGGCATATTTAAATTAAAACGTAGCTGGTGCTATTATAAGCTTTTTTAGAATCGCTGGAAAGTAAATACATATCCTTTTTTTCATGTCAAAATGGAATAAGTCTGTCTCATTTATCTTAAGTATTTTATTTAGAGGGTAAAATTAAACGCCAGTAAAGAAAACAAAAACTGAAAGTATGTCTTTCTTGAATCGTATGACCCGCACGATAAGACCAGATTCGACTATATTGAAACATAGCATATGTAGTGCAATAATTATTCCATTTACTTTGCTTTGTCTGATATTCTATTATGTTTTACTTACTTGATTAGCAAAGTTGCTTTCACCACCATCACACTTAAAACTGTCAATTCCAATATCGGTTTGCAACTTTCTTAGCCGGGCGACCCACCATTTTGCAGCTTCTGGTTTTGTGAAATCAATTTGGTGTGAATCTGGACCATTCCACCAAGACGCCTTGACGTGGCCTTTTGCATTTTTAACAAAATAATCTATATAAAAAAAGGAAAGGGAAATTAGTGTTGATAATAGGTATGTTTTGTTTTTGTTCGGGTTTGTTTGTTAACACTAGTTAGAGCTATTAAAATAATTTTTTAAAAAGAAGAAATAGTCTTATATAGCCAGCCACAACTATACCTAATTTTATTCCCTCTCTAGAATCGTTTTGACACTCGTTGTTGACAAATGGATGAGCCCACAGTCTAACAGTATAGTTGTCCCTATGCAGAGAAGCCACAGTGTTTTTAATATCCGCGAATTTCTCACTAGTAAGATTAAACTGTAACGAACCATAACAAGCCTATCAAAAAAGAAGGGAAAAGTGATTGTTAATATCATCTAAACAACACCAGATTATCACAATCTTGTGACGTTACGTATACAGGATGTCACATAGCTAACGGGCCATATATAGCAACAGGATATAGAAGACTTGACGATCAATAATGTACAACTTTTTTAAGTATAATACAGTGTGACCAGTAAAGTCCGCATCATATGGGATTTTTTTATTAATAACTTTATCGAAATTTGACTTTGGCATCACGTTCTGCTTCGATCGAATATGAAAATTAAGCAAAAAAATAGTAGTCACGTGATTCGCATTATCTATCAAATTTTATTTTTTTCCAAAAAATAATTCAAATATTCTGAAAATATCGAAAAAAGTTATAAGAAAAAGTTTTTTTAAATGCAGTTTCTAGCCCACATGCAAAAATTTTGATTTTTTTACTCACCACTAAAATTTATTTTCCACTTAATAAACACTTTACTGATGACACTGTGTTCTTTTTGTCTTAATATTAAGGTGCATACCTTCAGACACAAACTACGTTTTCAAAAACACTTATTTTATGAAGTTACCTTATACAGGCTCAAGAACAAATAATAAACTTTGCATCACATGCGACCAAATTTTAAAAGCCCAATTTTGATTTTATAGAAAAACACACATTTAATATGGCGCTACTTTAAAGAAAATGTATCTGAAATAAAGCATTGTCAAAACTAAGAAGTTTTATGTAGGTTGCGTTGAGTCTTATTTTGCAAAAGTGGTACAATTTACAAAATATGGGTAAAAAATCAAAATTATCTTGTGCAGCTGAAATTTTGCATATTGGCTGGAAACTGCATTTAAAACAACGTTTTCTAATAACTTTTTTCGATATTTTCAGAAATAACCCCACTTTTGATCTATTGTTTGGAAAAAATTTAAATTTGACAGATACCTAATGTGAATCACGTGACTACTATTTTTTTGCTTAATTTTCATCTCGATCGAAGCAGAACTTGATGCCAAAGTCAAATTTCGAATAAAGTTATCAATAAAAATAATCTCATATGATGCGGACTTTACTGGTCACACTGTATAAAATATCCGTCTTTCGCGATTTGAGGTGAAGCGTTCAGAAATGGGTAGCGTCCTCTAGGAGGTATCTTAAAACAACTTATGAATTAAAAATTGATTCATTTCCGCTTAACCATTTTCAAATCATGGCCAATTTTGGAAAATAAATTTTTACTTGAATCACCCTGTACGTCCTTAATCCTGGATATTGTATCATAAGAAATTGAACATAAACGACCTATTTTAAAGTCTACTATCTCCTATTGCTGTATGACCCCTTAGTTATGGGATACCCTTTATATTATAATAGGATTGCTGATCAATGATCATCTTTATCTTACTTACGTACCTCCCAACCATCATCAATTTGTAATTGACTGCCTGTATAACCATGTCTACGAATATCTTTTGCGAACTTAAGTAGTTCAGCATCATCAATATTTTTCTTGTACTTTGCCCAGGTAGTCCAAATAGGTTCAGTAATCATTTTTTCATCAGGATACGATTCAGGCTTTCCTTAAGGGCAAGAAGAATATTAGAGATAACAGGAAAGCGTTCTATTAAAATTTTAAATTATCCTATAACGTACCTAATAGTTTGTTGACAGCATCTAAATGTGCTTTTTTTGGATCTTCCAGTGACACTATTGTATAAACTAGTGTTACCTATAAATAAAAATGACCTCGTTGAAATTTAAACTCTCATTTGTATTTTCAAACGTTTCTTACCCTCCATCTGTTAATGTAAGGAGCCTCAGCTTGAGCCCTAAAACAGACTTTATCTTTGTATCTATTGTTTTGATCAACCCAAAGAGGAGTAGTTTCGTTTATAATAATATAGGTACCTCTAGAGTTAAGCCAGTACCTAAAAAAAGGAGGAAAAATAAGGATTTAAATAAGAAATGTTGTTATTATGTCGAGTGCTCATTAACTGAAATTTTATTTACATCTCTGCAATGGCTTGGTAGTCATAATTTTTTATGATGTACGGTTCGTCGCCATAGATGGTCATTTTCTCCAAAGGCCACACTTGTTTTGAACGTTCTGGGCCGCCATACCAGTTAGTGGTTTCTAGCGTAAAAAGAAAGGTTTACCACTTAGACAGTATATTATGTTACATAAAGTCGCCACAGTGGATCTTTTCCCGTGCGTCATCAATCAACGATCAGGACTCAATGTGGTTAATAACTCAGCATCCTTATTTATTACAGTAACAAGTTTGAATAAAAGCATAAAATAACGTCTCCAAGATTCCGCAATAATATAACGTACTAGACAAGAATACAACTATAAACGTCAATTAATTACTTTTTTTATTTGTTTAGTTGACTACCGTTGTATTTAAGAACGTCATTGTCAAGCTTATTTTGATCTGCCAATCTAATTCGTATTTTGTAAATTTGTGTGCCTTAAAACTGTTCCTTTTTCTAAAAATAGTTCTTTTTAGAGCTAATTGTACCCACCATCTGTTTTGGCGGTAAGTATTTATGGATTTTTATAATACCCAATTTATTTATTTTAAATATTCTAACCGTGAAAGTTCTTTGAAAAGTTTACGGCAGTGGCTAAATTCCCTTAAATGAAAGGATGTTAAAAATTTGACTTTTGCGATTTTAATAGTCAATAAAACACCAAACTTTTCTAGATTTTAAGCTTTAAAAATAGTATTAAATGTATTAACATTTGTTTGTCAATTTCTTTTAGATAATAGAGAATGCCGGGCAAAACTTAAAATAAATAATAATTTTTCGGGATATTATGTAGGTACGTCAAACGGTAGGCAGGCACGTCCATTTTATGAACTTAACTTAGTTTTGACTTTTTTCGTCTCGTAATTTTGATTTGATTCATACGATTTTGATGACGTAAAAGTGATGACGCACGGGAAAAGAACCACTGTGGCGACTTTTATGAAAGTTTTATTTTTTAATATTTGAATAAAAAATGTAGGCATGACATACTACTCACTGGAGTGTAAATCGTAACAATCTTCATAGATTTTACTGGGATTCCCAACAGCCCAAGTGATGTTAAACCCATTTTCAATAGGCCTAATCAACAACTGTTCATTTTCACCGAATGTACACTGTCCACTTTCTATGCAAGAGACATGTTCTAAGTTTTTACCCAATCCAATTTTTCCAGAAATTTGCAGTTTTCCATCTTTAAGAAATACAAATATTTATATAGATACTGCAAAAGAGTTATAACTACCATTATTACTACCAAATTATCATGCGTTTTGAGTGTTTTTTTTTATGAACTCTACACTTACTTCTTATTAACTCCACGTCCATCCCGTCGACGCTTTTGGCGTATTTCAATTGAATATTTCCAGTTGTATCTTTTAACATTTCTGAAGCGCAGAAGCCCCAGCAAAGAGTTAGGAGAAGTACGGCTATAAAATTTTTAAAAATTGGAACTTATCTGGAATCTTCTTACAGCAAATTTTATTATTTAATTTATAAATATTTGCTCACCTGTTTTTGTCTGAGCCATTTTGGCGACTCAGTCAACGAATCAACATAAAAACAACTAATTTTAATTTAATTTTAATAAATAAAAACTAATGTTCTTTGATCAATGTCACATTTTTAGGTGTTTACTAATAAAAGTATTGTCACTTGACCGATGAACAGGTGGTACCTATAAGCCTATTTGATTCTAGATAAGCACCAACCAAATGAACAGAATTTAAATGCTGCTTTCTTGAACTCGTTTAGTTTCTAGTCGATAAAAAATAAAAAAGCTAAGATTATTATTTATTTAATAATAAAAAAATCTAATTAACATCTCTTATTGCTTAATAAAATATGGCAAAACTTCAATTGGTGCAGGATAATCTTTCAAGTTGATCGGTCCTGTATACACTGTTCCATTATTTCCATCTTTCCATTGTCCTTTAGGTAGATACACATCTCTTGACACCGCATTATTGATAATAACTGGTGCCACCAGAATTTCTTCACCCAAAAGATATTCTAAAAATTATTTATACAGTATAGATAATATGCCGATAGGGCACCAATAGAAATATACAATTTATTCCACAAAATATTCTGCATCTCTAGACTAGTTTAAAATATCTCACCATCATCTGATGCCAAAGCAATAGGATCTGTAGGATCCACCCACCAAATTGGAGGATTAACTGGTTCTCCTCTAGCGATGCTCTGATTCATGGCTCTGATAATATTGGGGGCATATTGTGCGTGAAGATCAACGTATTTTTTTACGATTCCTTCAATGTCATACTAAAATAGATAATTGGGTAGGTATATAGTCAGTTAACTCGGAAGAATGGTATGTCGATTTTGACAATGAACTTTGCATACATTTAAACACATTGAGATTGCAATTGATAGAAAGTCTTAAGGTAAAATACAACAACAAACCAAATCTACTTACCGAAACTTGATCTTTAAAGTCCCATGGCAAATAGCTGAACTGCATGGTAGGCATAAATGTATTCGCTTGAGTCCATCTTACTAGAAGATCGCCAGTTGGTTGTTGGCTATATCCATTTCCACCAATCATATCTGGCAACACCCTATACAAGAATATGTGGAATAAATAAGTAGGGGCTAATTGGATCAATTTACAATTACTTACATTACATAACCATTCATGTTCAGCTGCAGAAGTGTTGTAATAAGAGTGGCCAAACCATTCTGAATATCCCAGCTAGATTCTTTGTCCAACATTCTTATAAACTCTCCGTAACCCTGACCTCTGAAAATAATTCCTCTGGTTACTCCATTAATTATATTAATTTGTATTAAGTATTAGGAACTATAATATATCATAATATAATATATATTATATTATATATACAGTGTGTCCAAGAAAGTATGCAACATAGGTATGGGAAAGTTTTTATCACCGATTTCTCAGAAAATTTTATTCTTTAGAAAAGTTGGTGCATGCCTTTAAACTATAAATGCAAATTTCATATTTCACCTGCGGCTCATAGTAAGGGAGTAAATGCCATTTTTTCGAAATTGCCTTAAGAGTAAAGTACCTTAATCAATAGAAATACAGCAAAATTGTATATGGAAATATTCTTACAAATTAGTAAGTTAGTCCAAATACAAAATTTGAGTTAGGTGTCACAATTTTTAATTTTTTTTGGTTAATCTATATTTTCCCCTAAACGGTACACCTCTGATCGATTTTTTGTTTGCGCAATTTTAATATATTTATTAAATAACTTAAACGTGGGTTTATAATAAAAATGGATTAAGTAGTTGCAAACTTTTTAAAACCTTTCAATGTTACGAGTTGGTTCAGATATTAGCGTGTTGCACGCCTACTTAAACACATTTTAGTCAACTTATGTTCTAAACAAAATTATGATAGAATCCAACTTTATTCATATTACTGGAAATAATTAATAATTTATTTGTCATTTTCACCCAGTACGCTGAAGTCCAAAAACCTATTTTAAAGAAATGCATATAAAAAAAATTAAAACTTGACACACCTAACTTAAATTTCGTATTTGGACTAAGTTATTATTTTGCAAAAACATTTCCATATAAAATTTTGCTGTATTTCTAATAATTAAGGTACTTTACTTGTAAGGCAATTTCGAAAAAATGGCGTTTGCTCCCCTACTATTAGCCTTAGGTGAAATATGAAATATGCATTTATAGTTTTAAAGAATGCACCAACTTTTATAAAGAATAAAATGTTCTGAGAAATCGGTGATAAAAAACTTTCCCATATGTTGCATACTTTTTTGGACACACTGTATATATTGAAGTCGAGAAAATATTTAAGATATACCTAAAAGAGGATCTGACTTCAATAAGATCTCCAAATTCAACACAGGCTTCAATATAATTTTTGGTTAAAATGTTAGGTGTATGCTCAATATCCTCATAAACATTAGGCTAGAATAAAAAAAAAACTTAAAAAGCAAATCAAACAACTTTAATTAACTTCACTTTTTTATCAATCAGTTTTAATTTATTCACCTACTTGATTTGCGTAATCGGTTTCTCCAGCATCAAATTTAAAACTATCAATTCCAATGTCCGCTTGCAACTTTCTGATCCTGGCAGCCCACCATTCTGCGGCCGCTGGTTTTGTAAAATCGATTTGGTGCGCATCATCACTATTCCACCACACTGCGTGTGTTTGACCTGTTGTGTTCTTGACAAAGTAATCTGAAAAACGGACATTAAGTGGATATTTTCGTCGATTTAGTCACTTCCATTCAAAACATTTTTTCAAGTACATAATTAAAAAGAGTAAAGAGGCATATAGTTATTTAAATTTCTATATAAATCTTGCAATTACTCGAATCAAACAGCTGAATAAAAGGGATTCTGTTAAAAACAAGATTTCGTTCTTTCGCTGTTTGGTCATTATTCTCCAAATAGCCCCACTGTTACTGATTACTATTCTAGCAGCCGATAGACCTTCGATAGTAGAAGTGGTAAGAAAATGAATGATGAATGAGTTTTGGACTTCCATTGTCTTTATTTGTTTTAAATCACGTTTCAACTGGTAAGTATCTCCAGTCGTCTTCAGGTGAATACTAAATAAGTAAAGTAGGTACAGGACTATTTATACTAGCTAGGTGCACTGAAGCATAACTGAGGTGGGTGTAGTCATGCGTTCAGTTGGCACGCGATCTTATCCTAAGATTACATCTATCTAACAAAGGTTTCCAGATATTTATTATGTCTAATGATGGCTTACTAAAGCAGCCTGGGTTCTGGTGAATAGCGGCAGCTTCTTTAAACTTTCTCTTCCTCCAGTGTGGTTCCTTATGTAGGATTTCAGCTTCTGACCACATGATAGCTGTGCAGCTGACCATGCCTGGAAACATGGTCACCATATCAGTTGGCACGCGATCTTATCCTAAGATTACATCTATGTAACAAAGGTTTCCAGATATTTCTTATGTCTAATGATGGTTTACTAAAGCAGCCTGGGTTCTGGTGAATAGCAGCAGCTTCCTTAAACTTTCTCTTCCTCCAGTGTGGTTCCTTATGTAGGGAAATCCTACATATACTGGATGAAGAGAAAGTTTAAGGAAGCTGCTGCTATTCACCAGAACCCAGGCTGCTTTATTAAACCATCATTAGACATAAGAAATATCTGGAAACCTTTGTTAGATAGATGTAATCTTAGGATAAGATCGCGTGCCAACTGAACGCATGACTGCACCCACATAAGTTATGCTTCAGTGCACCTAGCTAGTATAAATAGTCCTGTACTTACTTTACTTATTTAGTATTCACCTGAAGACGACTGGAGATACTTACCAGTTAAAACGTTGTGATTTGAAACAAATAAAGACAATGGAAGTTCAAAACTCTTTCGTCATTCAAGAAACATCATTGTCCCCAACCAACCTTCAAACAGTCACTGGTAAGAAAATGTTGATGAATAAAAGTCTACTGACTGATCTCAATTTCTTTTTTGACTTACCTAATTCTAGTCCATCTCTTGAATTATTTTGACAATCGTTATTTACAAACGGATGTATCCACAAACTAACTCTCCAGTTATCCTTATGAAGGGCCGCGACTGTGTTTTTAATGTTTCCAAATTTCCCAGCATCAAACGTTTGAGCTCCATAACACGACTTTAAAAAATTATAATTTAACTATACATAAGCATCAATGAACAATGAGGTGACTATATTATTATAGTCATTAAACTGATGTACTCTTTTAACAGTTAATTCAACTTGTTGACTGTCAATATCAAAATACTAGGAACTTGAAACAAGTGAAAAAAAAAAGAAGCTAAAGCTGGTGCTAAGTTTAGCTTAGCAGGTATGTACAACGATTCACAGAGCCACAGGAGTAAAAATAAATAAATAAATAGTGTAAAACAATAACTATTCCATCATTGTCGCTCTCTAATAGTTGATAATGATACTAGTTCGATATGAACACTATAATGAAACGTTTGTATTGTGTGTAACGTTAAACCACGAGGCGTTAGCCGAGTGGTTTAATTGCACAAGTTTCATTAACAAAGTTCATATCAAACGTGTATCATTCAAAATTTAATCTACGACAGTGTAAATAGATTTTATTCGTCTAAATTTCATTGATATCAGATAACGTTTTCGTAATTTTTAAAATTTTCAGGTGTCCATATTAGTCGGTATCTTGGTAACCGCATTTTTGATTGTTTCGGTTTTGACAACGTCATTATTGCCGTCTAATTTTCTATTGTATGCAAAGTGTTGGCCAAAAATAATTTAAATATGGGAGATTCCGAATCCAAAAGTGTCCCTTCGGATGTTTACAACAATAAATAAATGCAATCCGTTTTTCTAAGTAATAATAACAAATAAATAATTTGCACCGACTTTCTTTTTGTTTTTGTATCTTAACATTTGGATGTTATTATGAAGGTCATAATGACATCTAAATGATAATACTAATTACGTCATAATGGCACTGTCGTAGTTTAAAGTATAATTATACTCTCTGATTGATGAAAAAATTGATTTAGTTGAGCTTTCTATCTATGATGATACTATTATTTTTTATCCTTTACCTCCCACATATCGTCGATTTCCAGTTGACCTCCTGTATAACCATGGCTGCGAATTTCACTTGCGAATTGTAAGACTGTAGTGTCGCTGATTGGTCTTTTGTATTTTGCCCATGTAGTCCAAATGGGTTCCGTCACCAGTTTTTCGTTGGGATGGGCTTTTGGTAGACCTGAAACATAAAAGTCAATCAATATAATTGCCATATCGTGTTTAGTTAATATGGCATATTATGTATGTTATGTTGCTGTAAGTCTTTTATTGAGTCATGTCATTTTGTCTTAAATGTGATCAATTATAATAGACTTACCTAAAAATACATTGACGGCGTTTACATGTGCTGATCTTGAATCGTCAAAGGACCCCACTGTGTAGACTAATGCGACCTTAAATATGAAAAGTAAATTTGCCGATAATATTATTTAGGTACCTACCCAAAGTACTTCTTGAAACAAAATAAACATTGCCATAACGTGACACATAATATATTTGTTCAATCTCTCAATTGTAAATTTTTATTTTATGATTATCTTAGAATTCTTTGATTCCATCATAGTTTCATGTGTAAATTATTCTCAAAATCTCGATATTAGACCTACTTACCCTCCATCTGTTAATATAAGGGGCTTTAGCTTCAGCCTTAAAGCAAACTTGATCTTTCGCTTTATTGTTTTGGTCAATCCACAAGGGTGTTTTTTCATCTATGAAAAAAAAGTGACCTTTGGAGCTCAGCCAGTACCTAAAAAATTGTAAAAATATCATGGGTTTTTCTTTTTAATAACCGATTTCACTTACATCTCAGCAACTCCAAAGTTGTCAGATTTTTTTATGACGTATGGTTCGCTACCATCAATTGTCATTTTTTCCAAAGGCCAAACTTGTTTTGAACGTTGTGGTCCTCCATACCAATTAGTACTGCCTAGAAAAACATAGTGGAAATGCTGATTGTCATCAAGCCACAAGGTCCAATAAATAGACTTCTTAAATTACTTACTCGAATTTAAATTATAACAGTCTTCATATATTTGAGTTGGGTCATCCGAAATCCAACTTATGTTAAACCCATTTTCGATTGGTTTAATTAGTAGCTGCTCGTTGTTACCAAATGTACAGGAATTTTCTCCCAGACAAGAGAGTTGTTCCAGGTTCTTGCCAACGCCAAGCTTTCCGGAAAGTCGTATTTTTCCATCTAAAAAGAATTATTATTTTAATTTAGTTTTTTTTTAATTATTAATTTAGATCTACTGGTGATTTACGCAGAGTCGCTGGAGGAAGCCTTGAAGGCATCAGCGTTAGGGTTCACCTAATGGCAAAGGGGTTCGAGATTTACCTATCCTTGCTGAAGGTGGAATTCTCAACGTCGTTCAATTTATTGCCAATCTATAACCTATTTCGCTTTGTTTTTTCAAGTTTATTATTTTTTAAACTAACATTTAAATAAAATCAGTATCGTCGGCACATTACTTAGTTAATATCTGGTATATTACAAAAATATCAATTTATTTCATTGCTTATTTTGGGAGAATTGTATAGAGAAAGAACATGACATAATAATGTTAAAGAAATCTTACCCGATATTTTTCGCTATACAATTCTCCTAAAATAAGTTATGAAATTCCTTGATATTTATTAAATATGTCAATTATTACCTATATATCCAGTCGATACTGATTTTATTTAAATTTTGTGTAAAAGCTAGAAAACATAAATAAATCTACGCGAAATAGGTTATAGGTTGGCAAGCATGTTAATACTCCCACAAGGTGGGAGTATCAACATGCTTGCCAACCTTAAGGTGGGAGTATCAACATGCTTGCCAACCTATAACCTATTTAGCGTATATTTATTTAATTTTTCTAGCTTTTACACAAAATTTAAATAAAATCATTATCGTTTTCATATTTTATAGGTAATAATTGACATATTAAATAAATATCAAGGAATTTCATTAAATATTTTAGGAGAATAATTGTATAGCGAAAAATATCGGATACATTTTTTTTAACATTATTATGTCATTCTTCTTTCACTATACAATTCTCCCAAAATTAGCAATGAAATAAATTGATATTTTTATAATATGTCAGATATTACCTAAATATTGTACTGACGATATTGATTTTATTTAAATATTAGTTAATCAAATAATAAACTAAAAAAAGCAACGCGAAATAGGTTATAGGTTGGCAATAGATGGAATGACGTTGAGAATTCCACCTTAACTATTAGTTACATAATACAATAATTCTACTTACTTCTTACTATTTCCACATCTAAACCACTGCTGCTTCTAACATATTTTAATTCAACCTTGCCTGTAGTATCTTTTAAAATTTCGGCGGCATAAATACTTAAACAAAGGTTCGTCAGAACTGAAGCAAAAATCACTAAAATATAAAATATTTTTACATAAAATATACAAGAACTGGCAGAAAAATTACTTACCAGCTTTGACTTGGCCCATTTTGTCCACTGTAAAAGCATCAACAAAAGCCAATGCTTTTATGCAATAGGAGTTAAAGGATTCCGATATCTTATCGAAATATTACTCTTATGTGTCTCATTCTTATTGCTTTTTTATAATAGTAAACGTGGTTTTATGCTTTAATCAGTTGAGAGGTTTGTTTACAAAAAGAGGGCTTCGCATAGCGTATCAGTAGATAATCTAATTTTTCTTAGCAAATGCATTTGCAACAAAATTGTGCACAGATTTATTAAACAAATAAATAGATACAATGAACAATCAAATGTCAACCATTCTTATTCATAAGCATTTTATTTTTCACCGTAGGCTAGCAAAAACAAGCAGTATAAAATTGCAAATTGAATTTTTAAATGCAATTAATCATTATTACTTATATTCTTTAACCGAAATGCCTCGTATGTGTTGATCACGTCGGTAATACTGATTGATTTGTTGTCATTATTGCAGGCATCTAAACATATTATGTATTTTTCTATACCCACATAAAAACCACAGCGAAGTACACGTTGGCCAGTACAGTACATTACTAGATACGTTATCAATATTATTGTTATTACTATGTTAGTAATGAGATTTTAATGTTGCTCGTGTACTATCAGCAATATAAAACTATTTAGCAATTAAATTAATATTAACTGGAAAAGCAAAGATAATTCCAAATACTAATTTTTTATTGTTTGTTAATGTCAAAGGTTATTAACATTTATAAGATATATAATATACCATGTTATACACATTTATTTTATTTGACACTGTGCAAAAGTAGTAGAACAGTAGTAAATAAAACTATAAAAAATGGTTTCGTTTATAATTATTGTTTAAAATAGTTTGAAAATCGATTGAGGTAAGTACCAAAAAAATTTACAAAAGCAGAGATACGAAAAAATCATAGTTCTCATTCACGGTCTAAGGTACGAAAACGTTTAAATTACATTACCATTTTTACAATAACCTAACATTTTTTTTTACGTTCTAATACCAAGTTCACTTGCTGCCGCTTGGAGGCACTCGTTGCCACGTCTAGCGGAGTCTACACCAGTGTGGAATATTCCGAATAATATACGTATACAGTTCTGACTGTAACATAAGTTTTTAATAGGCTGCCAGCAAACAGATAAATTCTCGTTAGTTACAGTTTGAATTAATTTAAACTAAAATAAAATCCAAAAGGGAACTCTCGAGGAACTTGACATTTGTCGTCTTGTCGGCTTGTTGTGATAGAGAGACTGAGATGTCTATCTCACTCTGTACGTCGTTGACACTACCTACAATAGTTTAATAAATAATTTTTTATATTGCACAGGGAGAAAAAATAATAACTAGGTATTTGTTATGTTTCACAAATTTATTCAGTTTCCTGACACGTGTTTCGGCCCAAATGTAATGTTGTTAATAATCAAACCGAAATACCTTCAGGCGCTTCCCTAATTCTTAATAGCACACTAATTTAGGACTAAATATGTATATGTACCTTTAAAAGTTAGGACAACCCACAGTTCACAATTCAATCTTCTAATTCCAATTTTAATTTTATGACATGTTTATAATTACCATATTACGATATAAATACCTTTGTATTGTCACGTAGAATTTAGTATCTGTTGTATTCCTTTGACAATGGCCCGCAAGGGCCGAAACACGTGTCAGGAAACTGATTAAATTTGTGAAACATAACAAGTAGTTATTAGTTTTTCTTCCTGTGCAATGGAACAACAGTTTTACCAAGCATGTAGCCCAACACAAATTAATTATAATTTTTTATAGTTGTGGAATAATGGTGTCGTATTCACAACACTACAATGACGAAATATAACACAATCTTCATACTAATATTGGTTGTCGCCTGGACCTGTCCAGTACTTTTCTCAGATAAGATTCCCTATGAAGATTTTATTAACCAAAAGAGCAGGAAAACAAAAATTATCCAGTGGGGGGTTCCCGGAGGACCAACTTTCAATGAATATGTACACAGGATAAGTTGTCCGGATGGAACGGCGTGGATAGTGAATGTATGTAAAAAACTAGCAGAAAATTTGAAGAAATAGTCCAGGCTTAAAGTGGAGTTGAAAGTATGGGAAAGAAAGAAAAAACTCAAAGTCTTCCTCCACAAAGTTTAATAGAATAAGAATATTCAGTGAGAGTCTCTACATGTTTCGAACGTAGAAACGTTCAACATCAGGAGAAAGAAAATATAATCGGTGCTGATGGTTTTAGCAGAAGACAAAATGGTTTAGAACCTTAATGGAGCTTTTATGAAAATGAAAATTTGATGTGTAAATTAAACATAATATAAAGAAGTTGATGAAAGTTAAAACATACTGAGTATGTGAGAAGTCAGTAAATAGGGTCTAAACCAACCAAATAAACTGGGGAAGAAGAAAAAAACCTTACTAAAAAGTAGGTGTCGAAGAATGTTTAAAATTTTTTAAAAAACATTTTTAAGTAGGTATGTCATTGTGTCTATAAGACAATGTAAGGACAAAATTAGAAGTAAAAAATAAGGTGATGAATATTACATTCAAGAAAAGTGTTTATTGGGGTACTGAGGTTTCAAGCTCAGTAACCCCGCAGGATTTTAATTTAAAACTAGTAAAGTTCATTAATAAGTTGCACATTTCAAAAAATTAGAGGAAAAAGCAGTTGTTCACGTCCACGTGCTGGGACCAAAGTCTACACCATTTTCTCTTCTGCTAAAACCATCAGCAACGATTATATTTTCTGTCTTCTGATGATGAACGTTTCTACGTTCGAAACATGTAGAGACTCTAACTGAATATTCTTATTATATTAAACTTTGTGGAGGAAGACTTTGAGTTTTTTCTTTCTTTCCCATAGCAGAAAATGTTTAAAACAATACGAAACATCCAAAAACTGTAGCGGCATTTCTATTACTTCTTAAGTATCTAACTTTTGTATACTTATAAAAGATGCATTTAAAAATAAGCTGATTTTAAAAATTATAGAAAGTAAAGGCTTCCAGTTTGGTTAGCAGTATTTTAAAGTGACGACAAATGGAATATGCCTTTTTTTAGGAACCTACAAATAATGAAATTCTATTTTTTTATAATTTTTACTGTGTAGGCTCCAGTGGCGTAACAAACACCCCTGCATACTCCGCACCGCGGAGGGGGGGGGCTGCCAACCGAGGGGCCCGCATTGACGGCCCCTTTAAAATTTTCTGCCAGCTTTGCTGTTCATAGGTAGAAGAAGAATTAGGTATACTTACGTGGAATTTACAAAGGATACCTATACCATAAAGACTTGTCCATCTTTCCTAGTCAAATTTTAAGCCTCAGAAAGGGACTTTGGAGATAGTATTTCAAAATTAAAAACACTGTATGAACTTGCGGATCATTTCTTAATAAAAAAATCAGTGAGTTCTTCAAATTTCCCAGATGTATCTAATGCAGTCATGTTATTTCTAAATTTACCAGTTAGTATGGCGTCAGCGGAACGATCTTTTTCCAAACTTAAAATAGTAAAAACCTATTTACGTAACACCATGGGACAACAACGCCTTTCGGATTTATCCTTAATCAGTATCGAACACGAGTTTGTTGAAACATTAAACATCGACAAAATTATAAACGATTTTGCAAAAAAAAAACTCTCAACGATCTGGTCGTTTTGTATAATACCTTGTATAGTACTTAGTGACGTAATGTTTGTGCAGACTTGTTGAGTGTTCATGTGTTTTACTGTTTTCTATCTTTTGGATTCTATGAGGCCCAATCACTGCTACCCCCGTTACTACCAAACATGGTAAGCAACATTATAAGTGGTGTTTTAAAATTTTGATATCGCATCATGTTTGCTGAAATATTACGTATAATGACTTAATAAGGTAATGTTATATTACCTAGGATTATAAAATAAATTCGAATTGTTTGCTGTTTTAATAGTAGGTACTTAACACATGATGTGGGTTTAAGCCTAATTAAATTATTACACGATTAACGAATTTAAAAATTTATAAACCTGAAACTAATAGTAATGATAATAAGAATTATCGTTTTCCATTCGTTATAGAGGGGCCCCTGAAAACGTTTGCGGGGGGACCCACTCAGTTTTTGTTACGCCACTGGTAGGCTCTCTCTCTCTGAGGTAAATTTACCAGGATTTTTTAAAACTTTGTGCTCTTAAAAGTGGCAGCTGTAATTTTTGATATATCAGGAGCGTAGTAGCCCACAGGCCGCAGTTTTAAACTAAGTGGTATGCTAATTGGCAGCCAAGGGTTCCTCTAATATTAGTCGCCATCGAAAAATTAACTGGATTTAGTAGGAAACAAAGAGAGACAATAAAAAAATGCAGACAATAAAACAAACTGCAGAAAACTATTTTTAAATTGCTTTGATATAATAATCCAAAAAATTCACCATTTATTTTGTCCTTTACAATTTATGGCCGGATAGGATAAAATGCCCATTTAAAAATAATTCAGGGATCAGCAGCAAAGGAGTTCGCGTAACATTTTTTACAAGTTAAGTTTACTTTTGTCCAGTTCACTTGAATCTATCTATTTTGACCATCCTCTATGTGAATTTGGTACTTTGAATAGAACCATATATTAGATCAAAACCAGTTCGAGTTTTAAAAAGATTTGTTCAGAAGTTATGTTTTTTAACTTGAATTGAACCCCTTGACTGTTGACCCTCTCATATAATGTAAATATATTTAGTAACTTTTTTTTAAATATTAGTATACTTAAGTATAAAAATATAAAAACTTTATAAACTTTGATTTATATATAGTTTTTTAAGCTGTCGCTAATATAAAAGGAAATGTAAATAAGGTACCAATTTTTTTATGTTCTCCTTTCTGTACTTATTTTTTGTACCCGAGGCCTTGATCATAAAAAAAACGAAACTAAAAATTTCACCAAAGAATCTATTGTACCGGGTGTTCCACCTAGAACTTTGGGCAAAAATATATATCGATAAAAGCGGCCAAGAGAAATTGCTGGAAATTACTTTCAAGTTCGAAAAATGACCGCTAGGGGGCCTAAGAGAACTTTCAAAATAGAAATGCCGATTTTCTCTTGATTTTTCTTAATAAAAATATGTTAATAATATAAGCATTGTATTCTTCATAAAATCATGCAACTTTATGTCAAAAATAGTTTTTTTTTCTATTTTCAATAATAAAGTGGTGGGAGAAGGTCAACCCTTTTTTCTTTCAAACGCTGATATCTCTGCTTTGGATAAATCATTTTATTCAACTTAGTCTTGAAAAAAAGTCCTTCTTTTCCTCTACACGTAGATCTATTAACTATACCATATTGATTCTGATGGTGGCCACTAGATGGCGTTTTTCCGTAATTCCTCAATGAATAAGGATTTTCTCAAAAAAATCAAATGTTATGGTATGACTTTTTCATCATATTTTATTTTAGGCTTATAATGGCTATTAAATAGTGGAATAAAAAATCCAGGTCCGTATTTAAAATAAAAAAGTTGATGATGGTCGCTCGAATCCGAAACGCCGGATTAAAAAACTAACCCCATCAGCTTCTAGAGGAGAAAAAGTTACTATAAGGAACTGAAAACCGCAACGTGATATCTTTAACCAGTGATTTATTTGATTAATGAATGTTTTAAAAAATGGCCTATTTTTCCATATTAATTATTATTATCCCAAATTTCTCTAGTTTAACAAAAGATATCACATTGCGGTTTTCAGTTTCTTATAGTAACTTTTCCTCCTCTACAAGCTGATGTGATTAGCTTTTTAATCCGACGTTTCGGATTCGAGCTACCATCATCAACTTTTTTATTTTAAATACGGACCTGGATTTTTTATTCCACTATTTAATAGCCTTTATAAGCCTAAAATAAAATATGATGAAAAAGTCATATCATAACATTTGATTTTTTTGAGAAAATCCTTATTAATTAAAGAATTACGGAAAAACGCCATCTAGTGGCCACCATCAGAATCAATATGGTATAGTTAATAGATCTACGTGTAGCGGGAAAGAAGGGTTTTTTTTAAGACCAAGTTGAATAAAATCGGTTAATCCAAAGCAGAGATATCAGCGTTTGAAAGAAAAAAAGTTTGACCTTCCCCCACCACTTTATTATTGAAAATAGAAAAAAACGATTCCTAACATAAAGTTACATAATTTTATGAAGAATGCGATGCTTATATTTTTATTAAGAAAAATCAAGAGAAAATCGGCATTTCTATTTTGAAAGTTCTCTTACGCCCCCTAGCGGTCATTTTTCGAACTTGAAAATAATTTCCAGCAATTTCTCTTGGCCTTTTTTATCGCTATATATTTTTTCCCAAAGTCCTAGTGTTATTACTTTCTGAGATATAGCCGATTACCTCCTTAGGTGGAACACCCGGTACAGGCCATACAGCAACAAGCGAAAGCATACTTGAAAATAGGTCATTTATTATTAATAAAATTGACCTGTTTTCAAGTCTACCATCTTCTGTTGCTGCAGTTATGGGACACAACGTCTAAGCTATCTTTAACAATAAGAAACTAGATTATCTGCTTCCTGAGAACATTTTTCCAAAAAATACTTTAAAGATATGTTAAGATCTATAGCATATCCATCTATACAAGCTATTCCAATAATATTCTGATACTCATATCTGTAAACGCTTATTTCAACATCTACCATTTTGGATTTAAAGAACTGAAGAACGTTCTTCAATAAAGTACAAGTAAATACGTTATCTTCAAAGGAAATCACTCTTAAAGTAGGAACGTTTAAAAGAATATCATTTGCATCAAAGGTATATATTCCATTTCCGCTTATATCTAGTTTTGTTAAGTGCATCATTGGCAGAAGAATTGTAGAGTCAAAATGTGTCAAAGAATTTCTAGCCAGGGTGAGAAAATTAAGGTTTTTAAGACCCGAGAATGCGCCGAGGATGAATCGAGTCAACTTGTTATTGGCCAGGTCCAACCGTCTCAAGCCATTTAACGTTCTGAAGACCCCCAAGGGAATATGGCATAAAAAATTGAAGCTTAAATCCAAGTCTTCCAGTTCTTTAAGTTCCACCAAAGCATCCTTATCTAGTTTACTAATTTTATTGTGCGACAGGTCCAAACTAAGAAGCCCCATGGATCCCTTAAAAGCTTCCTTCTGCACCTTTTCCAATATGTTGAATGAAATATTTATGAAATTGCAGGAAACTCCGTTCAAAAATCCTGGCTCAAAATGTTTAAGCAAATTTTCTTCGAGGTGCATTTCATATAACTGCTTCACTCCGTTAAACGCGTTCTCCGATATGTTCACGATTTCATTCTTTTGAAGATATAGATATTCCAAACTGTTGAAGTTTAAAAAACCGAGCGGTAAAATCCGATGAAGTCCACTGTTCGAAATATTGAAACTTCTTAACGTGTTTTCGTGCTGAAACGTATCTTTGTCGAATTGCTCGATTTGACAGTTGTAGCATTGTAGATGGTAATGTCCGTAGTAGACTTGGGGAAATTGGTGGACGACGTTCTTACAAATGTAGGATTTTTCGGAGTTGGAAAATTCGCACTCTTGGGCCCCGCAAAATGGCGTGCCGATAATGATGAAGATGAATATTAGCGAAAATATTTCTTCAGACATAATTGTGCATGAGATTTGTCTGAAAAAAATTATTAAATGATAAAAAAAAGGTATGGCTAGGTCCAAAGTAAAACTGAAATAATTTAAATATCCTAAAGCAAACACAATACTAGCAGGTTTCCAACAATACAAAATTTATATGAGCTGCTTGACACGTAGAAATAAACCTGGCTACGGGACTGCTACCTTCGTTAGACAAGGACAGAAAGTCCCCAAACTTATAACTACTTCTTACTCATTTTTATAGCAAGTCAAATTTTTAAAATAAAAACTATTAACGATTTTGCAGCTAAGAAAATCTTTGCTGTCTGATCTAGAAAAAAAAACAGCTTTAAATAAATTTTAATTTATTGATTATACAGTGTGTCCACGGATAGAGATTACTATACAGGGTTCGTCAAAAACGGCATTTTTACTTTTTAGGATTTTTTTTCAATTCTAATTTTAATTTCCTTGATTTATTAAATGTATTTATAGATATACATATAGGTACTTAATTATAAAATACTTAATTAAAAAATTAAGAAGTTCAAGTACTGCCGATTTTTAAAAACATTAAAAAAAATTTAAATATAGGACATATGGAAATATTATATTACGCGTTAGTTAAAACTCATTTAAATTACGGAATTTTAGGTTGGGGAAGGATAAATAGAACTTTAGTTAAAAAATTAGAAATATTACAAAAAAGGTTTCTAAAAATTACTTTACCTTATACAATTTAAAAACCATAATCATAATACACGTCATAAAAATGAAAAAACCTAAAATAAATAAGTCCATAGGACAAAAAAATTTCAAATATTTATGTTTTTATTTAAACGATTATTTACCAACAAAAATTAAATAATTGATTTCATTACAAAAATGTAAAGTCCAAATAAAAACATGGTTATTAAAAACAGACAATTTGAAAATATTTTTAGAAATGCTTTAATTAATAAATTAATTATACTAAGTATTCTGAATAATTTATATAAGTAATATTTTTTACTTAAAAGTTATAAATTAATAAGTTTATTATAGGTAATATATTTCTTTAAAAAAACTGCGTTAATACTATAAATTAACATTTTTACTTAAAAACTTAATTTTTAATGCATATTTATGATTTATGATTTTACATACTAAAACAAAAAATAAGATTCGCCCCTAACAAGCTCAGCTTCAGGGGATTAAAGAATAAGTTTATAGAAGACAACATAAACATATTTATTATATTATTAAATTTTAAATAAACTTATTATTATTATTTGGCTTGTGATGAAACTACAATTTTTTAATTTTTAATAATTATTACTAATTCCAGAACAAAAAGGTGAAACGCATTTGATAGTGCCAGAGACAATTAAATTCTCAAGAGATTATCATATTATAAAGTAGTTATAGTTTGTGTTTAATTTTTATCTGTGTAACCTCTGTATATTCACTGTAGGTACCAATAAATTAATTTTTACAAAGTTAGTATATCTACTTACCCAATGAGGCCACACTACTATTACTTTTCGTTACGAAACAGCACAGAAAATACAGTTTATGTCACTTTTTCAAGTCTATTGTTGTCTAAACTGAATCGTTAATATAATTAAAGCAATTTTTAGTCGGTTAGGTCAAAATGTTAATTCGCATTGTCGTTGGCGTTTAAATGTTCTAAAAATTGTGATATTATTATGATTCTGTAGAGTCACTTAAAAGAATGAATTATATATCATAATATATTTTTGAAATATACAGGGGGTGCACCTAACTAAAGGGTCATACAGCAACAGGCAACGGCGGTCCTGGAACGTCTTTCTGGGGGGGGTACTTTTAAGGATTTGCGCCGAAGGCGCTCTTTTGCACCGCAGGCGAAAATTTTTTGGGTGCCACGCCCTTTTTTGGGTAAAATAATCTAAAAAGCTTAATCTGCGGCGATATGCCAGACTTTAAAACACTCTTTTAATTTAAAAGAAATTTGAAAGGGCGACAAAATAAACTAGTTTTAAAAGCTTCGAGGGCATTATCCGTGACAGATGAACTTTGTTTATACAATTGTACTATACATATCGGGGGCGGGCCCCCTGAGCCCCCTCGTAAATACGCCACTGATGTAGTAGATGTAGTAGTAATATTGTAACATAAGTCAAAACACTAAAATAAAACAAAACTTAAATGTATATGTATAATAAAGAAATCAGAACATGAAAATAAAGCTAAAAAAAATTACAATTGTTTTTTAATATATTTTGCATTGGATGCCGCTGCTTTCAACATTTTTATTAAGTCATTAGAAAACCGGACATTCTTCGGTTCGGTTTACCAGCATTTTCGCGATATTATATCGGCTTATCGACGGACTATAATAGAATATATCTTATAATATTAAGATGTTGATATTTTTATATAAAAAATGTTTTTTCAAATTTATTGGTTTTGTTTTTTATTTAAAAATAATAAATATTTATATAGTTTTTTGGACATATTATTTTTAGTTTTTGCGTCCTCAACCTGGTCTCTGGGGGGGGTAATTACCCCCAGTACCCCCCCCCGTAGGACCGCCCTTGGCAACAGGAGATATTGGTATATTTTATATTACTACCGTATACAAAGATACAATACGTCATGTATATAATATATATATTTATTTATTTTATTCATTATAGCTTGGTATATTCATTATTTATTAATGACGTTTTTGAATATATCTCTTGGATTGGATAATATCCAATTTTTAATTTTATTTCTATAAATTATTTAATGATATAATTATTTTAATTGACTGTGGTAGCATATCAAAAATATATAGAATGATGTTTAAAAAAAGGTTGTGTGCTATTGTTTTGTTTACTCTATTTTTATATGTAATAGTATTTTTATGAAGAGTTTCATGTGTGTGATTAATATAATTTATTTTATTTTTATGTTAAAAATATACATTAACATGTTGTAAGAAAATATTTGTTTAATATCCATTTTTTTGCTATGTTTAAATGGTAAATCAGAAGAATATTGGTGGCCTTTTTCATAAATAAATTTCAAAATGTATTTTTGAATAGTTTCAATATTATTAAGATAATTTTTATTTATGCCTCCCCATTCTAGTATTCCATAATTTAAATGGGTTTGTACTAATTAATAACAAAATATTTCTAATTCTTTTATATTTTAAAATCGTTTAAGGTGTTTAAATCTTGGTATAAGAATTCTTAGTTTTTTACAATGTAGTCACTATGTAAATCCCATTTTAAATGTTTATCAAAAATTATTCCTAGATGTTTAATATTTTCACCTTCCTTTATATTATTATTGCATATTATTGGACCCATATTTGGAAGTTTATTTTTGTATGAAGTAAATGAAATGTATGTTGTTTTGTTATAATTTATAGTTAATAAGTTTTTATTAAACCAGTTGCTTATTTTTTTTCAATAGTATTTTTTTTAAATAGGTATTCCAATTCTAATAAAATATTACCGTATCATCAGCAAAACTATATGGTTTTCCTTGACAGTTTAAATTAAGTACTACATTTTACTAGTACTCCTCCTCGGGACTTGTAGCGCTACAACCTTGCAACGACACGAAAAAAAAATTCAAAACAATAAAATCTTTATTTATTTTAAAACTAAACTATTTAAAGAAACTCATGCTCCACTAAAAATTCCACTAAATCGCCCATTCTCTGTTTAAATAAATCCGAAGGTTCTATCGCCCTATCCTTTAAATCCATTATAGATTTTCCTTGCTTGGCGAGTTCCTCAAAATCATGAGTCTTCCCCTCACTCAAAGTTTGTTGCAACATAATGAGGTTCATCATAAAACCTAAAAAGAAAATGATAGTCAACTTTTCGGAAGTAGATTAACCACCAAGAGATTCAATTGAATACCCCTCAAATTGCAATCTTTAATTCTTCCGAATTTTGATAACACATTTTATAAATTACGCTTAATTTGATCCGACAGAAGAAACTCGTTTGGTGTTTTACGTCTCTTGCATTGTGCGCAGAACAGCCGTCCATTTAATAATTCATACTCAATACGTTCATTCTCAGGAGCAACTTCTTTTAATGCAAATTTTTGAATTGATTTTGTAAAAAAAGTCTTTTTCCAAATTTTGTTCAAATATGTGTTTATTTTTTGTGCTCCAATATCTACGATTTGGAACATTTGATTTATTGTTAAATGTGAAGGTGCATTCGTGGTAAAACAAACCCTGCGGGATAACTCCCTATCCATCTTTACCCTTTTTCATATTTCCATAACTTCAAAACAGCCAATATAAAGTGTGTCCACGGATAGAGTTTGGAAGAGGAAAAACTTTTTTATTAGTAGTTTTAGAAGAAAAAGTCATTCTTTATAAAAACGTCTGCTTGTGCTGAAACTGAACAACATTTTTAGTGTTTTGGATCTTTTCTTTTTTTAATTCCTTCATTTAATAAATGAAATTTGCTAGTGTTGAAACTACAATTTTAACTATTTTTGTCGACGTTGTGGTCTAGTGGTTAGCGCAGCAGCCTCACAGATCGTAGGCCCGAGTTCCATTCCCGGTGCCGGCAACGTCGATGTTAAATTTGGAATTTGGTTTAAGAGGTGGCGCCGTCTTTCGGAAGAGACGTTAAACTGTGGGCCCCGTGTCATGGATGTTGGCACGTTAAAGAACCCTACCCTCGACAAAGAGGGATTCGGCAAAATTACCAGATAGTGTGTGACAAATTCCCTGGCGTCGGTGATTGGCCTCGTTGCGGAAAAAGGCCGACGTAAAATAAATAAATAAAAAAAAAAACTATTAGATTTGCGATTACTACACAGGGTTCGTCAGAAACAACAGTTTTTGTTTTTTGGGTTTTTTTTCAATTCCTTTTGGTGAGTGATCCTTTGGAGTCCCGAATTATCAACTTTCATTTATGGGTATATCTGAAGCCACATGTGTATAAAACCAATTTCAATAATAACTTCTCTTGAAAGAAAAAATAAGAGCAGTTATTGCAAATATCCCAATACAGCAAGTTAGGACCTGTTATCAGGAATTCAAATGTCGAGTTGAACTATGCGCTAACTCGGTGGTATTTTACCAAGTTTGAATAAAGGTTTTATAATTTATGATTGAATTGAAGAAATATGACATATAATAAAAATACTTTAAAAGTAGACAAATAAAAAATGGTTCTCTCACCTCACAACTATACCGTTACTCGGCCAGATATGATATAACATCATATTCGAAGTAGGAAAGCAACAATAGTTGTTTGTTTTTACGTAAATTTATTTTAAGCGAAATCCAAAAAACTAATAATGTTGTTTCTGACGAACCCTGTATAGTAATCGCAAATCTAATAGTTAAAATTGTAGTTTCAACACATGCAGACGTTTTTATAAAGAATGCATTTTCTTATATACCTACCTACTAATAAAAAAGTTTTTCCTCTTCCAAACTCTATCCGTAGATACACTGTATAAGGATAGCAAAATTAGCATGGGATTTCCCATTCCTCTGGCGTTGCATCAGCTATAATTCGAAGAAATCGTCCATTTTTCTCAAAGAGACCTTTGTAAAAAAGACGCAAAGTCAGCTATAATTATTATAGACGACTTACCCGTTTTACACTTTTCCCGAAATTGCTGCTCTAACAATCTAAACGAATATACTTCTTCGGGATCTAAACCAAAAGCAACCAATTGTTCACTTAACGTAGTATGATAGATGTGCAAGTATCTCATATAATTTTCTAGATCATCTTTTCCAGAACTTATAAATAACGAATAGCTTAAGTCATGAATTGGCGTGGTCATCATTGCCATTTGCCAATCGATTAGACATATGTTGGTAGGCATTTTTGGTAGATTTGGGTCCTAAAAATGAATGTATTTCTAGAAGGTTTTTAGGAACCACTTTTTCGGACAATGTTTTAGAAATTGAAGGTTTTGCTAACGATAATGCAACAAATAAAAGTCCTACTTTAATGAAGAAATTTTACGCGTAGGTACTCACCTCGTACTTAAACAACATATTCGCGCTCCAGCAATCGCCATGACTGATGACGCTGTACTCATCTTCAACGTCAAATTTTCCAAACATAAACTGGTGACAACTTTTTTTAAATGTTTCTACTGCTTCCAATACCTTTGGACCTTTATCTTCTACAGCTTTCATTGTTGGAGCGAAAAAAATGTCAATAGCAGCAATTGGATCAAAGCCAAAGGCAGGTTTTTCGGAAGAGGAATCATCCTGATTGGTTTTCGTTGGTCGCTGCTTGTGAAATTTTGCCATCATATTTTCACTAAAAAAAAGGTACACGAGTAATTAGCAGAGAAGGTAAGGTATTTTTTTAACAAGTACTCAAATAGAATAAGTGTATTATAGTTTCAAAAAAAATACCTTGTCGGACTTCCATTGTCTATATTTTGTCACTTAACACAACGTTTCGGTTAGTTAGTATCTCTAACCGTTTTCAAGTGTAAACTAAATTACAATTCTAAGGCTACTATCTTAAATACTATCCATATGCAATGAAGCTTGATAATTCCGCCTACGTGCTTATTGGAGTGTGAAGTTTGAGCTGTTGGTTTTGGACAAGAAGAGGCTTCCGGATATTGGGAATATCTATACTTGGTTTACTAAATATATGAGTATTTTGATTCATGAAAGCTGATTCTTTGAATTTTCGTTTTTGCCAGTGCTGTTCCGTGTCCAAAACCTTGACTTCTGATCACTGTATATTATGTTGATTAGTCCATACATGTTCCGCTATACCTGATCTCGAAGTTTCACCTCTTTGAGTATGTTTCAGATGTTCTTTAACTCGTACGGGAAGAGGTCTTTTTGTTTCTCCAATGTACAATTCGCCACACTCGCAAGGGATTTGATAGATACAATTTTTTGTGTTTTCATTACGGGGGGGTTTACTTTTGTAAGAAAGCTTCCAAGCGTATTTCCGGATTTGAAGGCTGTTTTGATATTATAGTTTATGGTTATCCTTCTAATGTTTTCAGAAATTCCCTTGACAGAAGGTATTGTAAGAAATGCTTGTTCTTCTTTCATTTCTGTATTAGTTTTTACTCCGCGATTTTTAAATTTTGAGATAGTATTATAATACTACCTATAGGTACAGGGTCTTCCAACGAGGACTGAACAGGGGCTCATTTTTGAGCTTCCTTGTATTTAAAGAAAAATCCAAAATAGCCAATCGATGTACTTTTTCCTGCAGAATTCAAAAATGAAACCAAAAATTTATTTGAACCAGAAACAAAAGAGTTACGCTATGGATAAGGTGTTTTTTAAATGGAACATAGCTTTTTTTATACGATTTTTGGAACGAGTGACTTTTTTTTGTCCGTTCTGATTAAAATATTTAATATTGTGACAGCTATTTTTATTAAATTTTAATGTTTTATCCAGTATAATTTAACTTTAACCTGTTTGAAACATACACTAGGTAATAAAGGTATAATCACCTTTGAATCCTTCAAAGTCAAAAAATTTGACAAATTTACTATAATATTGCCGAAATGACTTTGAAGGATTCAAAGGTGATTATACCTTTATTACCTAGTGTATGTTTCAAACAGGTTAAAGTAAAATTATACTGGATAAAACATTAAAATTTAATAAAAATAGCTGTCACAATATTAAATATTTTAATCAGAACGGACAAAAAAAATCACTCGTTCCAAAAATCGTATAAAAAAAGCTATGTTCCATTTAAAAAACACCTTATCCATAGCGTAACTCTTTTGTTTCTGGTTTAAATAAATTGTTGGTTTCATTTTTGAATTCTGCAGGAAAAAGTACATCGATTGGCTATTTTGGATTTTTCTTTAAATACAAGGAAGCTCAAAAATGAGCCCCTGTTCAGTCCTCGTTGGAAGACCCTGTACAAGGGTTTCAGGGTAACCATTCTTTTTATTGTTTGAAATTTCAATATTTAGGTCTTCCGGATGGTTGCACACGTTAGATGCTCTGTGATAAAGAGTTTGAATTATGCCCTGTTTTATGGAGTTTGAATGATTCGATCCGTGATTAAGGTATTGCCCCGTGTAAGTGGGTTTCCTGTACACTAAAGTTTTTATGTTTTCAGCACTTTGTTTGACGAGAACATCAAGAAAAGGTAGAGTGGAATGTTTTCTGTTTCCATGGTAAATTTAATGGATTGTCTTATACTATTAATATGTTTCAAAAACTGGATCAGCTCTTCGTTGGTATTATAGTTAAGTTTGAAAAATAACTTAAATGCACCCTATTACAAAAAATCTATTCCTAACTATAATATAATGTAGTTTATAAATGCCTACCCAATAAGTTCTTTTAATTTCTCAAATCTCTCAGGCTCCAACTTCTTCATGGCGTGAGAAATTGCATGTAATTTAGCATATTCGGTTACGACCAAACTAAGATGATGAGAATCTAATGGTTCCTGTCTTTTGCAGAGGCTGTAACCGTCTTCCTTCAAGTTTTCCAGGAGCAAAGTTTCTTTGAATTCGTCGCTGATGTGGCCGTAAATTTTGGGTATCGATTTGAATGGATTTGGGATATTGTAATCTTGTTGAAACGCCAATAGTTCTGCGAAAGTTTTTAAGAAAATATATGTTAACTGTATGAGATGGTCGAAATTAACGACCACAAAGCAAGATAAACATCTTATTCTTATTATCTTTTTCATAACAATACACTAGGTCCCATACGAGTTCCATAATAAAATCACATAATTATATACTACTTTTTACTCTCAAATTTAACTAACTATACAGGGTGTCCGGAAGTGATGAGCAAACAATTTAGGGAAAAATTTCATAAATTTATTTTCAACCAATTAGAAGGCTCTTTGTTTACGTTGCTTATAGCATCGGGAGACTATCGCGATAGTCTATAGCCTATTAACCTAATGAAATTAATAAGTAATAATTTTTCTTAGGTATACTACTACCGTAAAGTGACCTAACTTTGACCGAATTTAAACTTCAAATGTGAACATCTTTGCTCGGGCTTTACTTTATTTATTTGTTTAGTGACCCACTTGGGGGGCTCACTGTAACCCTTTCAATTGTACTACTAGATTTCTTATTTACAAATTGCATGAGCAATTTAAAAAAAAAACCTTGGTGGTCAAAGTTGGGAACGATGGACGTAACTTTGACCGGCCCCTTAAAATAGAAGTTATATTAAAGTTAAAGGGTCTGTTTTATAACATTGACCAGCAAATTAGCTTTTAAAATATATTAAAATAGTTTTCGCTCATTTTTAAGCAAAAAAAAATGCCAAAACATCAAAAATAAACCATTTTATTCGTATACGTTCTGAGGGTAGGTACCAAAACAGTCAAATCTTATTAAAAACAAATACAAAAAATAAACGAATACAAAACTTTAAAAATGTAAAAAATTCTGAACAAAAATTAATCTTGACTAAAATTGACAATAAAGAAAAAATAATTACATCAATTTTAGTTGTAGGTTGTCAATATCTTTGAATAATAACCCGCGTTGACCGGCGGTCAAAGTTATCGTACAAGCTGTGATTTTTGGGTTATGTTGACATTTTTTGAAAATATGAAAAAATAAGCTCCAGATTTGGTTTAAAGTTATTATAATCATTTAACAAAACTATGTCACTTTACCTGCGTAATATTGCTGAATAAAAGCTGCTAGTTTTTGAGCACCGCTAGGAAGTTTACAAGTTTTAAATTCGCGGCACTTTTCCTGCAGAGCGGTCAGAGTTTCTACTGGGACTGTACCTTAAGGCACGTATAAAAGTGCCTTGCAGAGCCATCTCTGATACACTGCCCCACTTACCACCATAAAAATCGCGCAGGTTGCTATTGTTGCTACTTCATAAATTCGGTTAATATAGTTTTTTGAATTTGTGGTCAATGTTACATTCCGGGTCATACTAAGGTCACGTTACGGTACGACTTAATTTTAATTCAAATGTCAAGTCATTTCGAAGTGACAGGTGAGACAACCAGCAAGTAACAATCAGTTTTTTAGTCGTACCTGTGTGTAAAAAATGATTCGTTTTGGTAATGAATCAGCAAGCTCGATCGCTAAAGAAATTGAGCAGTTAGTAACTCATTTTTATTACTAAAATGTGAGAAACATTAAATAATAAATTTGTTATCTGAAATCCAATGTCTTTATAGTTTTAAATTCAAATATAACTTTAAAAAACATATTTCCGATGAGTTTAGTTTAATATGACGATGACGCACTGTATTTTTACAATAGAAGTTGATTTTACTTGTTAGCAACTAAGGTTTATTACTAAAATTTCTTTCAGGAACATTAAAAACATTAATTCGTTTTCAACCATAACATCTGAAATTACATCATGTCTACATAGTTTCAAAGAACATATTTCCGATGAGTTTAGTTAAATATGACGCACTATAATTTTACAATAGAAGTTTGGTTTTACTTGTTAGTAACTAAGGTTTATTACTGAAATTTCAGGAACATTAAAAGAAACTCCAATTTAAATTAATAAATAAATAATTAATTAATTAATTAAATAAATAATTAATAAATTTTTTGCTCATCATTTCCGGACACCCTGTATGCATGGGCATGCAAATTAAATAGAATAAAATTTGTCCACAAAGCAGGTTTAGTTTTATATTGTTTTTAATGCAATTATAATATTTTTAATTTAATTGTATTAGCTTGATCTAATTGCACAAAGTAAATATTGCAAAAGAACCTACGTGTAAATCGTTTTCATGATAAGTAAGTACTTTACAAATATTATACGTGATTAAATATATTAAGTTTTTAAATGTGTTGTGAGAGGGCCCAGATAAGAGACGCCAGTGGCGTCTTCACGCCAATCAGGACGAGGCATTAACAACAAAATAAATAATCTGTTGTAAAAACGCAAGTGAAATTGCCCAACTAAAATTGGCAAATAAATTATATTTTTAAATCCTTTCTCATGCATCCACCCTATTTACCAGATTCGGCTCCATCAGACTTCCTTTACTTGTTTCCAAAATTAAAAAAGCTTTTAGCTGAAAACATGTTTAGGACTAACCAACGCAACGAACCCTGGTATTATGTTCTAAAAAATAACTAATGGGTACAGTAGCAAAGTATGTCACTCACCTGGGAAAACTTTGTCGTACATACGAATCTCCATTAAAAAAAAATCTCTCGTGGGAAACTGACTCCTTAAGTGCTTGTTTTCAGACGCTCTTTTTACCACTAAACTTAATTTTTTGTCATTATCCTTATTTATCACAGTTAATCCATTTAAAATACCTATATATCCATCTCCTTCATTTGCTACTTTTTTGCTAGTATCAATGGAGTAGTTTGTAATATTGTTCTTTGTTGCTATTTCGGTTACCAATTTTTCTATTTCTGGTGAGAGCTTCGTAGAAGCCATTTTTTTAAATTTGTTTGTTTGTTCTGAATATATCTGTCATTTACAACCGCGCTTTACAGGAACTACACACCCTGTATGTGCACTCTAACGTTAACAACAAGATTTTTGTCTTGTATTCAAATATTAAATTGATAATAATAAAAACAACTGCTACTATTTTTACCCCTGAAAATTGCCCTTACAATTATTATTTGAAAATATAAAAACACGGCAAAATTTTGGTTATCTTTCTATTGCGGAGCCACAGTACTGAAGCTTGATTTCAAATTACTCTTATAATAAACTAATATTATTGCATGTTCAGATGAGAAGTAATTTTACAAGGTCGAGTGACGAGGCATTCATTATTATATCTACACATACATAGGTAGTCATTTTATTAAATTTTTTACTAGATTTAATGTAGATATTTTTGGTTTAGATTGCTTATAGAGTTTATGTGATCTGTAAAACAATACGAGAAAAATGACAAGGAAAGAAAAAACTAAAAGTCCCTTAGAAAGTTTATTTAAAATTTCTTCACAAGAAACAGGAACATTCTTATAAATAAATAAATTTGCCAAACCATTACCTAAGTCTTACCATTTTAAGTACTTTAATGTGGAAAATGACATTTTAGAGGTACTGGTGGTGACGGGAAGGGTAACAAAAATTTGCAAAAGATTTTTTATATTGGGAAATATCATACCATTACATTGAATATATAGCTTAAACATATCGGAGGGTATTTCTTTGCTATCTGTAAACTTGTCGTTCCATAATTTAAATTCGCATATTAGAATGCTTTCATTATAGAAATTTTCAAAAAATTAATAATTTGCATAAAAAGAACGAAGGCTGAGAAACCTTTGCAAATTTTCTACTTGTTTATTGGGACGGGGCAATAAACAGCTAAATAGCAAAATAATTGAAAATTAAAGTTTTTTTCAGTGGGTTAGTGGAAAGTGGAAGTCAATTTCATTGGGGGTTTGGGGGGGGGCAAGGGGGCCTTGCCCCCCCCCCCCTGGGTGCGCCACTGGCTTTTATGGAATGGAATTTTTAATTCTTTCTTCTGCTAAAACCATCAGCAATGCATTTTTCTGTCTCCTGATGATGAACGTTTCTGCGATCGAAACATGTAGAGACCTCTGAACAAATTTTTGTTCTATTAAATTTTGTGGAGGAAGACTTTCATTTTTTTTCTTTCCTTTTCATACTCAACTCCACTGGCGGATCCAGAAATAAATTTTAGGGGGGGGGGGCCACCCAACAAAAAGTAAAGAAATATATTTAGGTGCAAGGCAAGGCAGATTTGGCTTCTTTCATTGGGGGAGGGGTCAACCATAGGTATAAATAAAGATATGGTTTATGGTATGAGAAACAATGACACAAAACAACATAAAGTATATTGCTACAAATAAAAATAAACTAATTAACTCGGACAAACAAATTAGGTATAGTTACAACTAAAACTAAAGTAATCGAATAACCTATTTTACATTATTAACAAAAAAATCCTAAATAGCGTGAGGGCGGGCCGCGGGCAATGTACAGGGTCTTCCAACGAGGACTGAACAGGGGCTCATTTTTGAGCTTCCTTGTATTTAAAAAGAAAAATCCAAAATAGCCAATCGATGTACTTTTTTCTGCAGAATTCAAAAATGAAACCAAAAATTTATTTGAACCAGAAACAAAAGAGTTACGCTATGGATAAGGTGTTTTTTAAATGGAACATAGCTTTTTTTATACGATTTTTGGAACGAGTGATTTTTTTTTGTCCATTCTGATTAAAATATTTAATATTGTGACAGCTATTTTTATTAAATTTTAATGTTTTATCCAGTATAATTTAACTTTAACCTGTTTGAAACATACACTAGGTAATAAATGTTTTCTGTTCACCTTTGAATCCTTCAAAGTAATTTCGGCAATATTATAGTAAATTTGTCAAATTTTTTTACTTTGAAGGATTCAAAGGTGATTATACATTTATTACCTAGTGTATGTTTCAAACAGGTTAAAGTTAAATTATACTGGATAAAACATTAAAATTTAATAAAAATAGCTGTCACAATATTAAATATTTTAATCAGAACGGACAAAAAAAAATCACTCGTTCCAAAAATCGTATAAAAAAAGCTATGTTCCATTTAAAAAACACCTTATCCATAGCGTAACTCTTTTGTTTCTGGCTCAAATAAATTTTTGGTTTCATTTTTGAATTCTGCAGGAAAAAGTACATCGATTGGCTATTTTGGATTTTTCTTTAAATACAAGGAAGCTCAAAAATGAGCCCCTGTTCAGTCCTCGTTGAAAGACCCTGTACAGGAACGAACAAAATGGTAATAGTGCATTCCCCTTCATCAGAAGACAGCATATTTCGTAACTGAAGTCTACGGTGTTTTTTGGAAAATTGGTCTAAAACTTCTTCTGGATATAAAGTAAGGCAAGTCCATTCAACCTAGTTGCGGCCATTGTTGACTGTCAGTGGCGGATTATGACTATGTGAGGCCCCAGGCGCAAACTGATCTGGGGCCCCCATTATTACCTACCAAGTAGTAAAAAATGAACAATGCTGAAAATCATACAATTTTTTATTTTTCGAATATACCTATACCTATAATTAATTGTTCTGGCTTCCAAGTTTGAGGCCCCCATGCGCCGGAGGCCCGAGGCGCGCGCCTCATGCGCCTATTGGATAATCCGCCACTGTTGACTGTAAATAAGATTTTAACAATCTTAAGGAAGAAAATTATCTTTCTGGTGTACAACTGGTTACCGGAATTGTGGCTAATATTTTTAATATTCGGAAAGTATGAATCCGTTTTTATAATTGTGTGAATTATATTGGTAGGTTTTTCGCCTTTCTGTTCCCAATATAGCTTTCATAACTTTAACTCACCTTCTAACTTTGCCACAGAACAAAATATATCATCCTGATAAAATTTTATGGCAGCCAAAAATTTTTCTTGGTCGAGTTTATCAAGGTAGGTATATAGGAACAATGTTCCATAATTCCGCTATACATTGGAGTGTTTTTCAGAAAATCTAAATTTTAATTCAGAAATTAAATAATCTAAAAATGGTAAAAAAATAGACAATTTGTAATATTGCTGTATTAGCGAATTCATAATTTGCACGATTTGTCTGTTCTTAGTAGTTCTGGGCAACTTAATTTCGATATCTAAAATTTGGGCTGTGGAACAATTTTTTTTAAAAATCAAGTGAAAATAATTATTATCACTATCAGTCTACTATCAGATTTCTTCCAATGCCTTTAAGACTAAATTAGAAATTTCATATGCTTCGCTTATATCGAGTTGGACACTTTGTAGTTGAGTAGATAGAGGTATTAATAATTTAATACAATCACTGATGGTAAAAAGAGATACCAAGAAATCAGATGTTGTAATGGCTGCTAAAAGAGTACCGTAAAACGGGGTCGATTTTTACTCATTTTTAATACTTTCTGCTTGTGGTGCAAGAAAACTTTTTCTTCTTTTTTCGATTAAAAATAGGGAAAAGTCCGGTCGCCAATAGTAGATGATGACGCAATATTATCCCAAAAAAATAGGGTGTTTCTAGTCACGCCGCATTTTGGGGTGAACAAAAACACCGATATATTTTCCATTTAAATTGCGATTGCTCCACTCCGGGGGCGAATAGAAACATAAAAAAATTAAAATACCAACTCGGTTTTTTTTAAAGCTAAGTTTAAAATGGAAAACCGAGTTCCTGAGGGCAACACAACAATAAACTGCTGGTATCTCACAAATAATAAAGTTTTTCTCCAAATGACATTAAAAGCGGTCTTTTAATGACACCTGACAGGCTCAAAAGGTGTATTTTTTCTGCCTAGGCATAAAAAGTTGGACTTTTTATGCCTAGGCAAAAAAAATACACCTTTTGAGCCTGTCAGGTGTCATAAAAAATTAAAATGACAAGTAAACACAACAATTCAATAAATGTCATAAATAACATACATAAATATGAAAAATACGATTTTGCGTGAAATTGGAACAAATTTGGAGAAAAAATTATATGTTTTACTAGGCAGAAAAGCAGATTTAATGCCGCGGCTGGTGTTTCATAGACGAGGCGCAGCCGAGGCTAGGAAACACCAGCCGCGGCATTAAATATTGTGCTTTTCTGCCTAGTGAAATAAATAACTATTTTTAGGCTCCAAAATCGCACCGTTAAACAGCTTATGACATTTGACATTATGACAACAGTAACACCAACGTAAATTGCGAAATGGCACTAGACATTTATTGAGAAACCTTATACCAACAAAAAATAAAGCGCAAAATTTGAAATTTATGGTGCCAAGAAATTTTTGATTTACTTTCTCCAGCTTTGTTTCTATTTACCCTGCAGTTTCTATCCACCCCTTTTTACGGTACTGGCTTTGGAGGATGACAAATTATCCCCTCTTTAACCGAGGGATTGCCTCGCTATGCTTTGTCACGACCAAGGAGGGAAAAATATAAAGACCAATTTAACTACAAAATGACATTTATTTACGGTATTCATTACCATTACTTTACAACAACGTGTTTTAAACACTATTAAGTACGATTTTTTAAATTAATATTTATTATTTTGTTTTTTAAAACTGTTTACAATAAAATGCTTTTAAAAGGTTTTTCTAAAGGGGCCTTACCACCATAAATAGTATTTTCTTACTGTATAGCAGTGGCGTATGGGGGGGGGGAGGAGTTCCCCCGTCCCCCACCCCCTCCCAGGTGACTATCGCATTAATCAATTTGAAAATTATAACACCTCAATAGTTTAATTATTTTTTTAAACACTATTTATACAGGGTTGCCCAAAAGTCCGGAATAAAATTAATATAGCCTTAACCTGTGACGTTTGGGAAAAACGCTCGGACACGTCAATTTAGTTTTATATATGCTCACATTTTGACGTTCTTCGTTTGTTTTTTTATAGACATTTGTCAAAGATATGACGACATCGATCTTTTTTTTAAATGGAATTATACAGCTTGTGATACATCATTTGAAAGCTAATATCTCGTGCAGTATGCCCATAAATTTTGGCGCGATTCTGTCAAGCTATTTCAAAATGGCGACTGTTAAAATTTTTAAAAAAATTGTATTTAAGCGGAAACGATAAAAATTGACATTTTTATATCCGCCCCAGCTGTCACCCGCCACTGCTGTATAGTACAAGGGGCATAAGTAAACTTTGTTTTACAGTACTGTTTTTGACCCGGTTTAAAGAGCCCGGATAATATTGAGCAATCGGTTGAACCCATTAACACTCTAAGGAATTGAAAAAAAAAACAATTAAAAGGCACACAGACTTTTTTAGATATTTAAAACTCAGGTCTTTCTGGTGTGTATACAGTGACCGGCAGAAAGTACGCACCAAAGGGGATTTTTTTTATTTCAAAACTTACCAAATTTTTTTGGCGGTGGAAAAGTTCTGCATGTCCCTAAACAAAAAGGAGCATAGACAAAACTAGTAAATATTGCGTCGTATACGAGGGAGAGGTGAAAACGTTAAATTCACTCAAGAATAAATTGCCCTTATTTTTCCCTGTGGAAAATTTTTTTATTAGGAAATATTGTTTGCACTTAAAAGTATCCATAAATACCAAATTTCAGCTCGGTAGCACAAATATAAATATTTTTCATGGCAACTAGATTTAAATGAAAACGAATTTTATTGTAAGGGTTTAAACTTTAATTCATGAACCAATCAATGGGTTTAAGAGTTTTTAAAAAATTGGGAACGGCAAAATATTGTTAAATGTATGAAGAAACCCTCATTTGTCTTGCATAAAGTTATTCCGCTTATTCATAGAATAATGTACGGTGTGGTGTGCACCAGAAAAATTAGATTATTTTTGACGTTATTTTATTAAACGTCCAGTACTCGCGAATTTAAACAAGTTTAAGTAAGTGATGTGTCTAATTGCCCAAGAGCTGTTAAAAAATTGAATTTATAGGTCGCATAGCTTCTATCGATTCGTTATACGAGGGGGCGTCAAAAAAAAAGTAAAAACACTTTTTTGTGCTACCGAGCTAAAATTTGGTATTTATGGACAACTTTTAGGCTCAGAATAAGGACTATATTTTAAGTGCAAACATTTCCTAATAAAAAAATTTCTACAGTGAAAAATAAGGGAACTTTATTCTTGAGTGAATTTAACGTTTTTACCTCTTCCTCGTATACAGCGCAATACTTACTAGTTTTGTCTATGCTCTTTTTTGTTTAAGAACATGCAGAACTTTTCAACCGCCAAAAAAATTTGGTTTTGAAATAAAAAAAAAATCCCCTTTGGTGCGTACTTTCTGCCGGTCACTGTATAATGATTGTGGTACAGCTGTATTTTAAGTCTTATTTGTATATAGGTATATACAAGTACTGCGTATAGAGGGTGTCAAAAAACATACTAGACAATTTTTGCAAATAGGCTAATACTTTTTACCCTGCAAACCGAAAATCTAGTTTTTGGAGCTGGCCGTTGAGAAATACGTTTAAAAGTTTGATTAACTTGTTTGCAAAAAGTGTCTTATAAAACAGCCTAGACAACAATAGAAATTTTTTTGTAAATACGTTAATCAAATCATTAAACTAAAACATAAGTTTGTAGAAGTAGTACATGCTTAAAGTGGAGGTGAAAGTATAGGAAAGAAAGAAAAAACTAAAAGTCTCCCTCCACAAAATTTAATAGAATATAGAAATTCTTTAGGGGTCTCTACATGTTTCGAACGTAGAAACGTTCATCATCAGGAGACAGAAAATTTATTTAGTGCTGATGGTATTAGCCGAAGAGAAAATGGTAAAAAACCCTAATGGAGCTTTTATGGCATTAAAAAATTTGAAATGTAGAAGTGACATATTACATAAAAAAGTTGAGGAACAACCAAATGAAATAAGGAAGAAGAAACAGGCCCTTTAAAGAGAAGGTGTCGAGGATTTTTTAATAATTTATATAAAAATATTTTTAGAATTATTGATATATGAATTTTCATTTATAGAAGTCATGATGTGTATAATATTAATATTAAGAATAATTATAAAAATAAGTTTATTTAAAATTTAATATTTAATTTAATAATATAATAAATATGTTTATGTTGTCTTCGATAAACTTATTCTTTAATCCCCTGTAGCTGAGCTTGTTAGGGGCAAATCTTATTTTTTGTTTTAGTATGTAAAATTAGAAATCATAAATATGCATTAAAAAATTAAGTTTAAAAGTAATAATGTTAATTTATAGTATAAACGCAGCTTATTTGAAGAAATATATTACCTATGATAAAATTATTAATCTATAATTTTTAAGTAAAAAATATTACTTGGGTATATAAATTATTTAGAACAATATTAATTAATTAAAGCATTTCTAAAAATATTTTCAAATTGTCTGTTTTTAATATCCATGTTTTTATTTCGACTTTAAATTTTTTTAATGAAATCAATTTTTTAATTTTTGTTAGTAAATAATCGTTCAAATAAAAACATAAATATTTGAAATTTTTTTGTCCTGACTTATTTATCTTAGGTTTTATGGTTATTTCATTTTTATTAAAGATATTTTTGAAGAGTGGTTTTTCGGGTACTGGGGGTTAAAGACCAGTAAACCCCACTCTAACTCTTCTAAACTTTTTATATAATGTCACTTCTACATTTCAAATTTTTTTAATGCCATAAAAGCTCCATTAATGTTTTTTACCATTTTCTCTTCGGCTTATACCATCAGCACTATATAAATTTTCTGTCTCCTGATGATGAACGTTTCTACGTTAGAAACATGTACAGACCCCTAACGAATTTCCATATTCTATTAAATTTTGTGAAGAAAGACTTTCAGTTTTTTCTTTCCTTCCTGAAACTTAAACCGTTATATTTTGTGTAATTAAAGCAAAAGAAAACTTCTCCGGTATTAAAGATGGGAGATTTTAATTTGACACCCTGTATATTACGTTATGGGATTGTACGATTTTATCTACAATGTTTACTGATTGCATTATTTATACATATTATACTATAATAGTAATATAAAATAAAGATGTGTTAAGGACTAGTGGCGCAATATTTCTGTCGTCGGCGTCGGTTCATTTTTATATAAGAAGCGGCTTAATACCGGTCTTTATGTAGTAAATTAACTACAGTTTTAGCTTCATTTTTTTTTGATGTGTTGAAAAAAAAACGAAATTTTTATTCCCGTTTTTATACTTTTAAAATTCAACAACGAAATAAGTATGGACAAAAAACCGAAATTGTAAATGCATCAATAGCCCCCCTAACTCTTAATAAGAGATAAGAGAGATAAATCTATTTTCTTATTTGTATTACTCAAATCAATTCCTATTTATAGCTGCTACTACTATACACACATGTAAAAAATTACGTCTAAATAATCGGGCAATTTTAAATAACTTTATTAAAAACAATATAATTGTACCAAAAATATAGTCAATATTTTATTGTTATTTAATAAATATTTACATGATATACTTGGCAATACTAATTCCTAAACCTTAACAAACTTAAACAAAATATTAAAGATTTGATACAAGTTCCAATTCTTCCAAAAAACATTATTGTTCTGGCGTTTATTCAATTTTATAGGCTTGAAAATCGGGACTTTGTACGTCTCTTCGTAATGCATCCTATAATCAGGAAAAAAAAAACATTTTTGGCCATTACTTTGAAAAGGCTTTAAATGAAATATTTCCAATTTTCCGAAGTAATCCTGAAAAAATTGCTAATTTTATCGTTCCTATTATTTTTAGGAAATAATGTGTTACCAAGGTCGGTCCTAGATAGAAATTCGGGGGGGGGGGGGGGAGTGTAATTCTTGAAATAATGGCCCTCTAGTATGTAAGCGTATAAATAGATCACTGTAAAATTGCACATAACTTACTCATTGTCTATGATGGTTTCTTCTTTATCCGTTAACCCCCCCTCCCCCGTGGGGACCTTGAGTATTACAAATAATATACAGACTGTCCGCGCCCAACTAGCAAAATTATATTTATAATGATTGTGCACCACACAAGGAAAGTTGATAAAACCAAATTATTTTTAAAGGGGTTTTTAAACCGTAATACGATAGCTATAAAACCAAAAAAGGCCTATTTTTATAAAATATTTTAATTCTATAGTGTCTGTATTGTAAGGCTATACAGTCATTATACAATTCATATAGGTATATTTAAATAACACTTATAAAACTGTTATATAGATATCCTCTTGGGCTGCCTTATAAATTGCATTTATTTTAAACAACAATTTCACTTTATAATGTTGAAGAACTACACTAAAATATCGCAAAATTGCTGTATAACCCAGGTCTTGCAAAATAATAGACAGTTTTCGTTGTCTTTTAAAAGCGATTCCGATAGCCGCTATTTGACAACTTTGACATTTGAGCTGTCATTTATCGTTATCGTTACGGATAAGTGGCGGGAGCTAACGGACGGAAGACAAAGCCAAAGCCATAGCGAAAACGGAACGCATACGTAATGACCATTTTTTTGATCGGAAATAAAGTTTCATTCAGCATTATTATAGTTTTCTAAATTGAAATTTCCATATAACTGTGCTCGATACTAAATGTCCTGGCGATCAAGCACCTCCAAGAGAAGGGCATCATCCAAATCCGAATCACTGGATGAGTCCAATAAAGGCAACCTTTCGTCTATCATGATGTTTAAAAAAAAAGATAGCACAAAACGTATATGAAAATATGAACACAAACCATTAAAGATAGGTTATGTTATATTTGTTATGTTTACTGTCGATTCGACTTAACGTTAAGCGAATTGAACGAAAACTATTTTTACGATCTGTCAAATAGCGGCTTCGTATTCGTATTCGTTATGGTTAACCGTTTGAATTTGCCAATAAAACGAAAACTGTCTATTATGGATAGCATTTATAAGTTAAAATGGCGATGGAATATTTCTAATAAAAAATATTTTGTAATGATAGAATCTTTGACAAACGGCATTAAATGACGAATCTTATGTGCCCGGCAACTTTTTCTGACAAAATATATATACTTTTACAGTAAAAAATGCAAGCGCCTTCTCTTTGTCGTAAATTTGGGTTTATTACGATAACAAATATTTAACAAAAAAAGTAAAAATTTAATCTGCAGTATATTTTACACCAGATTTAATAAGTGGATGATAGAATAATTATGTAATTATGGTCTTTGTCTAAAAAAATTGATAATTTTCGTGTATTTTTTGTTTAAAAAAATAACATTTGCATAATGGCGTCAGTCGAAATAGCGAAAGGAAGTGAAAAATATGGCGGATTTTTAATACAATGTTTTCGTTCTCTTTTCGTCATTATACGACGCTTTGGTTGAATAATATTGTCTAGATATACGCTAAAAAGTCGTTTGGTTCTTTTTGGGTCATTATAGGAGACTTTAGTGGTGTAATGTTGCCTATGCAGGCGCTAAATAAGCCTTACATGAACGCCATCTATACCGTTTTTGAAAGGTTGCCAACTCTTAATTAGGTAGGTACCTAGGTGTATTATAATACTAGACAAAAGTCGAAACCCATTTTTAAATTTTGGGACCATTATGAGCCAACCATGTCCAAAGTAATTAAGTAAGAGGATTTATTTTATTTTATTGTTTGTTGACTTAACTACTTGTGAATTTTAAGGACGTGTTTGTCCCCTTCTCTGTTTTCACCTCTATTTTTAGGTAGGATCTAGAATATATTATTTTATTATATACACTTTGTCAATGAAATTGTATGTTCTTTAACAATAAAGCATGTTTCGATTTAATTTAAGCTTGTTTATCGTCATTTTTGTTCTATAAACGGAAATGAGGTTAAGTTGTATAACGCGGTGTTAGTAAACATTTTATTCTAATAAGATACATTTTAATGTTATAATAATTTTATAATAGTGACAATTTCTAAGATTATAAACGTCTATAAAATAGTTTTAAAGTAGTTCTGTAAGAGTTGTATTGTCTTAATATTATACTAATTTTAATAAATTATTTTAAAGTAAGCTACACAACTTCTTATTCAATGTGTATAAAACTATTTTATAACTGTTGTATAAGAGTATTGACAAATACTATACAGTTTATATATACATCTTTTAGAACTATTTTAAAAGGGCTGTGTAAAATGTGATATAAATAATTATGCAATACTAATAAAACACAGATACTCCTGATTGCCGTTTCTACTATAATATTTGTTGTATATTCATTCTTACAACTATATTATGGGATAATTTGGTTCGTTCGCTAGAATGGTTTTAACTATTGGCATTATAGAACTGAAGTATTCTTTAAATAGCACTAACGAACACCTATATAATACTTTTGTCGTTTTGGATATCCATATTGCTAGTTGGGCGGATAGGGTTTACAATAGCACAAATAGATAAAAAATTTCATTTTTCGGGAAAGTCATTCTTGATAAAAAGTTTTGCTTGTAAAAAAAATGCAATTCACGAAGAGAACATTTTTATTTTTTATACAGTGTTCGCAAAAACTTCAAAAACATGATTTGAGTAAACTACCTTTATTTTTCATTTTTGACCAGAATGTCAATTAGAAAACTTATTTAGAATAACTTTTGTAATTTAAATCCGAGATTTAAAATAAATCTTCGATTGTTTTTAGTTTCTATAATTTTTAGAGGTAAAAGAATTTTTTTTATAGCAGCATTAGCGGTCGAAATACATACATTATCAATGACAGAGGGGTTTCAAAACCTGATTCTTGGTGTTACCAGAAATATGTATTTTTAATTTCACATATTTTTCACATTTCCGGGGTGGAAATAACACAAATAATAATTTCATAATTTGCTATTCAAACACTCCCCCTCCATATTTAACACATTTTTCCAGCTGTAAACGAATGTGGTCAAAACTTTCTTCAATGGACATTGTTTGAACAGCTGAACAGTAATAAAAAAGTAAAAAAAAATCCTCGTTTTTACAAAAATAATAGGAATGCATTTAAAATTTTAAAATAGGATACACACCACCCATTATGAAAATAGAATCAAATAAAATTGTATATTAATATTTTTATTGAGCCGCAAAATTTCTATTTACCTCTAAAAATTAAAAAACCTAAAAAAATCGAAGATTTATTTTAAATCTCGGATTTAAATTACAAACGTTATTCTAAATCAGTTTTCTAATTGGCATTTTGGTCAAAAATGAAAAATAAAGGTTGTTTACTCTTGGAGAAAAATCATGTTTTTGGAGTTTTTGCGAACCCTGTATAAAAAAATCAAAATTTTCTCTTCGTGAATCTTTTTTATCAAGAATGACTTTTTCCCGAAAAAGGAAATTTTTCTTTCATTTGTGCTATTGTAAACGATATCCGCGGATAGTCTGTATATAAGCCTAGGAGTTAAAAAAAACTCTTCTTGGAAGTATTGGAGGTGTGACAATATATTTTAGGGAATGTAATCTCACAACCAATTTTATGTATGTATGTATCAAGATCTATCAGCTAATTAGGTTGCCTATGGTGACGTGGCGTCTTTTTTTCCATCCCCTCTACAGTCTATAGAAAAATTTGAAACAGTTGAAACGCACGTAGAAGTGAGAGCGACGATACCATATTAAAGCTCAGCCGCCGTGTTGAGGTAGGTCAGCGTCGAATGAGACTAACCCAGTTAGTTTATGGATCTTGTGTATGTATAACAGAAGATATTTAAAAACAAGTATTATAATATATAGATTTCCAACAAGAGATGTACCTACTTACATTTTACAAAGATACGCTTATGAAAGTCTCTTGTCGAGTTTTCCGAAAAGTCCGGTTGTATTTTCTATTTTTTCCCAAACACTCTGGAAAAATTATAGTGTTTTTTTAATGATTTGAATTGTGAAATTCCCACAATTTTTCTATGAGCGTTGGAGAAAAAATTGTCTTCTCTTTAAAGTTGGACAACTACAGTAACCGCAAAGATTAGCGGTAAACGAATTTAAAATTCTTACTGGAGAACAATTTAAGGCAATCACAAACAAACCTTAACAGTTTATTTATGTTAGAACATTTTTAAAAACAACTACCCAACGGGCAAAGAAGAACATACACTTTAAAAACTGCACATTTGTCGTTGGCACACAATTCTTGTCGGCAAACTATCTATCGAAAATTACTATATGTACGGAAAAAAAGTTCCTTATCGCCATCACTATTTTACCATTTTGGTGTCAGCTGTTTGAACAACCATTGCTGATATGCGTTGTTTATATCACAGGGCATTAGTGATAAATGCGCGGTCTGAGGATGTAGGGCCATGCACTTTTTGTGTACCCTATGCATGAGGGTGTGCGTGTTTTCGTCATATAACCAGGGACCATCTACCGTACCCAACCTATAAGTATGGAGAAAAAAATGTTGATAATTCTACCTTGGATCTCTCTACATATGTATACAGGGTGTCCGGAAATTTCATAAGGAGAAATTCTACATTTAAAAAGTCTTATAAACAAGTAACGCCGTCCAAAGACTAGTTTTTATTTATTTCATTTCTTTGCAACCGCTCGAGGTACCGGTGTGCGTCCTAGCACACGAACTTATATTAATGAATGCTAATTTTTAATTTTTGATAGTCAAAGTGTGTGTGTGAGTGTTCCTAAAGGGGGAAAACCCTTAGTTTATTTATTCCTAATATTTTTACATGACACATTTTCAAAATGTTACCCAAAAATTATGATTCTGAGGACTTTTTTACACCACAAAAGTATTTATATTTTTAAAAACATTAACATTTTTTTAAATGTAAGACATATAGAAATGTTATATTACGCGTTAGTTAAAACTCATTTAAATTACGGAATTTTAGGTTGGGGAGGAATAAATAGGTAGAACTTTAGTTAAAAAAATTAGAAATATTACAAAAAAGGTTTCTAAAAATTATATTTAATAAAGATTATCTTTATCCTTCAAAAGAATTATATTCAGAAACAAAAAAGTTGATGATAAGACAACTTTACATTTATTTTATAACATCTTAGTATACAGGGTTTAAAAACTTCCCACCTCGATTGTCCTGCTTTAAAATAAAAATGTGGAAAATCGCTTGGACCCGTCGATTTTTATTTCGAGGGGGACATCTTTTGCGTATATTGTCAATCTTGTTACTTCAAGCCCTTAGGAGGGAGGGGGGGTAAGATCTAAATCTTAAATGGATATTCCTATTTTATATAATTTTTTTGGATTCTGCATAAAATACTGAATATTTTTTAATAAAACCATTGTTAGTCTATACTTAACAGTTTCCGAGATATTGACTCTTGAAAAATGACATTTTTGAACTTTGACAGCGTCTAGCTTTCTAACTGTACGTCTAAAGCCGGGGTTATAATCATTCATAACTTTAATGCATAGTTCATAAACGTAAACTTAATACGTAACGTAATACGTAAGACACAAATACAGTTTATAATGATTTTTAATTTTTAACCTTTTTTAAACTGACACTTGACACTCAGTAGACATAATGTCAACTAGGTATTCACTTGATTTTTGATATTTGATCCCATAAAAGGGGATAATTTTCGATCAAATTACATAAACCCTCCTCAATTGAACTTGAATTCATTTTCTCTGAATGATTTTAATGAAAATGAACTTTTATTGACATTGAAACAATGAAAATTTGAAGTTATGTCATTACATCTGTCAAGTCACAATGTTTAGTCTCTAAGGTTAAAAGTTGAGCATCTTTCAAGGTCGCATGTTAGCCATTAAAGTTATGTTTTATGCATTAAAAATCCTTATAAACTGGTTCATATGATCCTGTGATTTAAATCTTAAGCTTATGCACTAAAGTTATCACTACCAACTAGTGATGTAAATTAAAAAAAAAACGTTTTGTTTTTTTTTAAAAAAACGTGTTTTTTTTTAGAAAAAAAACAATGCGGTTTGTTTTTTTTCAAAAATGTTGTTTTTTTTCAGAATCATTGTTTTTGCTTTATAGAAAAGAGTAAATTTTTTTTTGGTAATAATTTTATAAAATATAATAAAGTAATATCTATTCTATTCTCTATTTATTAATAAAGGTACATATTTATTTTATTACCTATTTAAAATGCTGGAATACTTAACCTTAACAGTAGCTGTCGCTGTCGTATGATGATTTTTAATAATTTTATTAGAAATATAAAATCTCCCATTTTTCTTGTGTATTTTCAAGAATTTTGGTCCAACCGGGAACAACGCACACCAATAAATATTATGTTTATTTATTTTATTCATAAAAAAACAAAAAAATAATTTCTTTTTTAATTATGTAATATGAATTTTTTTTTTAATTTGAAATAAAACAATGTTTTGTTTTTTTTTCAGGAAAAAAAACGTTTTTTTTACATCACTACTACCAACTAAAGTTATTTTTATGAATGATTATAAATCCGGCTTTAGAGCAAAACGGCTTACATGTCCCTATCTTCGATTTTTATTATCTTGTATAATATGTATGAAATATAGTACTTCCGGTTTGACCGGAAGTTGACACTATTGGAAAGATAATAAAAATCGAAGATAGGGACATGTAAGCCGTTTTGCTCTAAGACGTACAGTTAGAAAGCTAGACGCTGTTAAAGTTCAAAAATGTCATTTTTCAAGAGTAAATATCTCGGAAACTGTATAGACTAATAATGCTTTTATTACAAAATAATATAAAATAGGGGTATCCACTTAAGATTTAGATCTTACCCCCCTCCCTCCTAGGGGTTTGAAGTAACAAGATTGACAATATTATACGCAAAAGATGTCCCTCTCGAAATAAAAATTGATGGGTCCGAGCGATTTTCCACATTTTCAATTTAAAGCAGGAAAATCGAGGTGGGAAGTTTTCAAATGAACACCCTGTATATATTTAAAAATAATAACCTTATACAATTTAAAAACCATAATCATAATACACGTCATAAAACTGAAATACCCATAAAACCTAAAATAAATAAAGGACAAAAAAATTCAAATATTTGTTTTTATTTAAACAATTTACCAACAAAAATTTAAAAATTGATTTCATTAAAAATATTTAAAGTTGAAATAAAAACATGGATATTAAAAACAGACAATTCGAAAATATTTTTAGAAATGATTTAATTAATTAATATTGTTTTGAATAATTTATATAAGTAATATTTTTGACTTAAAAATTATAAATTAATAATTTTATTATAGGTAATATATTTCTTCAAAAAAAAACTGCGTTTATACTATAAATTAACAATTTTACTTTAAAACTTAATTTTTAATGCATATTTATGATTTATGGGTTTACATACTAAAACAAAAAATAAGATTTGCCCCTAACAAGCTCAGCTTCAGGGGATTGAAGTTTATAGAAGACAACATAAACATATTTATTATATTATTAAATTTTTAAAAAATTTATTGTTATTTGTGATAAATAATAGGGCTACCTAATAGTTTCGGAGAAAAAACGATTTATTAAAATCATTAAATTCTTAAGCACCTACATTCATAATATGAAATTTGTTTTTATTGAAATGTAAGTACTGAATTTCCGGACACCCAGTATAAGGCAAAACACAGTCAACGATTTTCGATCTTTGAAAAACCGAAAAATCTATTTGAAAAATGTTACCTGCAAAAAGCCAACTTTATTCCCTGAGCATCGGCCTCTATACATCTCTCTCCCACTCCTAACTGTCCCTTAGCATTTAAGCGTATCAGCTGATTGTTTCCGAAGCCATGACAGTGCTGCACCGCCATTAAAGATGGCGGACCATGGCCTACGGTATCCAGGCATTTGCTCACGGCAACGTTTCTTGAAAAAAAAAAGTATCGATATTAATACGTGTGTACAGGTTAAATAATGACAATGGCGCACCCACCGGGGTGAGGGGGTCGGGGTTAGACCTCCACCGAAGTTTTAAACCGTTTTATTCCAATATATACTCAACTGGTGATTATTACCCCCCACCGAAAACAATTCTGGGTGCGCCACTGACTAAAGTCGATTGCAACGTTTCAACTTTACCATACAAAAAAAAAGTTTTATTCAAATGTTTGCGGATGATACTTTATTGTATATAAAAGGTAAAAATATTCTTGATTGTATAGAAATTTTATATTTCGAATTAAAAACTATATCACACTGGTTAAAGGTAAATAAATTAAAATTAAATGTTTCTAAAACAAAATTTAGGGTTATTGGAAATAACGTGAATAATAAAGATATAAATATTTTTATTGATGATGAAAAATTAGAAATTATACACTCTTTTAAATATTTGGAAGTAATTTTAGATTCTAAATTAATTTGAATTACATTTTGAAAATCTTATGTATCTTAAATTGGAAAAAAAAATAATTATTTAAAAAGAATGAGTCAAAATTTAAGTTTATTTTTACGAAAAACAATTTATAACACTATAATTTTACCTCATTTTTTTTATATTGTTCAACTATTTTATACACAGCAAATGATGGGGTCTTTAATAGACTCCAAGTTTTGCAAAATAAAGCTATGCGTATAATTTTAAATGTGGCTAAATATACGAAAATAAATTTAATGTTAGAGAAACTTCAGTGGTTAAATGTTAAAAATTTAGTATTTGTTTTGATCTGTACTTTTATTTTTAAAATACAAAATATCACACTACCTTCCCATTTAAAAGATTTTTTAACTCAAAATTTTGAAAATCATAACTATTCAACCAGATATAAAAACTGTTTTTGTCTAAGTAGGGTATCAAAATATTTAACATATAAATCGGTTTTCCATAAAGGATGAAGTGAATATAACAACTTGAATAATTCAATTAAATCACAGAGTTCTTTAAAAAAATTAAAAAAATTATTTATTTAAAAAACAAAATAGTGACTGATAAAAAAATTCTAATACTTCAAAGATGATATTGTTAAAGAATTTTAAATATTTTGTAAAACTTGTTAAATTGTAGCACATTGCTAAATAAATCTTGTTACCACTACTAGTACTACTACGACTATACCTTAAGGTCAACAAAGATTAATTGCTAAAGTGGCTTTAAAGTCTAATATATATATACAGGGTGATTCACGGTGGATGGAACGTTAGACGTTTCTGACGAACCAGTAAAGGAATCGTCCTGAAAATTTCGTCGTTTACATAAACGGACACGCTCTACCTATCTAAAATATTTTTAACAATACAGTGTTGCCGCTTCCACACAAAAAGAATAGCCACTTCGATATTTTAAATGGAACACCCTATATATTATTAAATTTTTTAATTCTACATAAAATTATAATTATTTTTTAATAAAAGCATTATTAGTCTATGCTTAATGGTTTCCGATATATTGTCTCTTGAAAAATGACATTTTTGAACTTTGACAGCTTCTAGCTTTTTAACTGTACGTCTGAAAGCAAAACGGCTTACATGTCCCTATCTTCGATTTTTATTATCTTTCCAAAAGTGTCAATTTCCGGTTAAACCGGATGTAGGAAATATAATACTTCCGGTTTCACCGGAAGTTGTTACTTTTGGAAAGATAATAAAATTCGAAGATAGGGACATGTAAGCCGTTTTGCTCTCCCACGTACAGGTAAAAAGCTAGAAGCTCTCAAAGTTCAAAAATGTCATTTTTCAAGAGACAATATCTCGGAAACCATTAAGCATAGACTAATATTGCTTTTATTAAAAAATAATTATAATTTTATGTAGAATTTAAAAATTTAATAATATATAGGGTGTTCCATTTAAAATATCGAAGTGGCTATTATTTTTGTGTGGAAGCGGCAACACTGTATTGTTAAAAATATTTTAGATAGGTAGAGCGTGTCCGTTTATGTAAACGACGAAATTTTAAGAACGATTCCTTTACTGGTTCGTCAGAAACGTCTAACGTTCCATCCACCGTGAATCTACCCTGTATATGGGCTTGCGTAGAGTTGGGCATGGTCAATTGACCGTCAATTGACCATGACGTATTTGACCGGTCAAATTCGGTCCAAATATATCAATTTTATTATTTATGCATTTGTGATCTGTCCAGATTACCTCCTACCACCCAGGATAATGTTTAGTGTATCGTTATAGCGCCGTTACTTTACTGCTCGTAATAATTCAGCTACCCGAGTCTGATATTTTATTTTAAGTGTTCATGTTTTTGTTTTCATGGTTCTAAAAAATAAACTATTGAGATATACACTTGTAGAATGTGTATCTGGATGGACCTAACTATATCATCCATTTGACCACCCTGCATAAAATTTAGGTATGGAAATAGACTTTTCAGAACAAGCAAAACTTGTTATAAAAAATTAATTTTTTCGAAAATACAAAATAAGAAATTTGGCAAGTATAGTTAGGTTCATCCACTGCATTTTGAAATTTTAATTTATTTCAGTCAATTGACCGGTCAAATCAACAACCCTAGGCTTGCGTATTGCAGAATTCTCATTTAACGAATGACACGATAGACAGACCCGGGCTTTAAAATTTGAAATACACATGAAGAATACAATAAACCGTGACAACAATAATGGCTTCGATACGGTTCTGAAGTGTATTCATATGTCGTTAAAGAAGCGACAGCTGTGCGCATGTACATCGTTCATACTAATGACAATCTCCAGTCGTCTTCCAGCTAAACCGAATCAGCTTTATTGACGATTAAATGTAGCTTCAAAAGAACAACTCAAATTAACTAAATATATAATCTATTAACGCGAGCAATATTGTACAAGTTGCAGCATATACAGAAAAATCATAATAATATCCACATACAACGTCAGCGCGGCAAAAATATACTCCTCTGGGGACATTTCCTGTCTCCTTCCCCCCAATATGCACTGCATATCGTACAGTAAAAATACCGTATACAGCACCGTCGCCAGACCAGAAAAAATAATCCACAATACTGGCGCATGAACAATAAATGACACAACGAAAACTACAAATCCGAAAATCATCAGTATTGCGGCGGCTATTAAAATAATGAACGACCACTTGGTAATATCGAACCACGTCTGCCATGCCAAAATTGTCACTATAAGACATATGAGACCCGTGCAGCCGGCTGTAGTAAGAATAATTTTCGTGGTGTAAATAATAGTGGCAGCAGCGCATATATACGACATGGCAATGGTAAAGAGCAAGAGAAGGATAAAATTGAGAGGGAACATACGCCGGATATTTTCATAGCACATTAGTGTAATCAAAAGGACTATCTGCATCCCGAGCATTATCCACAACAGCGCCCAATTGCGTGCTATAAACAATGCCGAAGGTTCGTGAAACTTAACCAGCAAAATAAATCCGGTGGTCATCGCCAGTTGCGCGGTGAGAATCAAAAAAACCTTTTTAATGAAGTTATGACGAATTTCGGGGAACGCGAATTCGCCCGAATATGAAGAGTTATCGTTATAGTAGTATCCCCTTCCCCTGCTAGCATCTGGCACTGGCTGTAGGTACGTCTGTTGGCGTGAGGGGGAATGGTACCCTCGGGAGTAGGCCGGGGGAGGCTGGTTGTCGTAGGGGGGCGGAGCTTCAGAATTTACCACTATCAACTAAAAAAGAACAAATATGTTATGAGAACATTAAAATAAGGGTTTTGCTAAGGATTATCTACCGGGTAGTGGACCGCCAGACTAGCTACCCTCAAAACTGGTATTAGACTTTTTTGAAGGTCTTTGTATAAGAGACTTGCACACTAAATTATATTTTTTTCTATTAAGGCAATCAAAAGTTATTGAGAAAAACGTTGATACATAGGGGGAGTTGGGGGACATTGATACATCCCCTCCAACTCTAAATAGGAATTATCTGAGACGTTTGTCTATTCACTTGTAGATGGGGCTGGTAGCCCCAAAACGACCATACATTTTTGGCGCTCTCTCAGTGACCGCCTGATTGTCGATCGCTTCGCACGTGTTCTGCATTATCTTAAGTAAATTTGTTCATTTGACTTTGAAGTATAATTTTTGGGATGTTTTAAATACCTACCCACCTGAATTAATATCAAAGGTAAGACATTGTTTATATTTCACTAAACCATATCGAATTTTACTTTAGCTTGTTTTGTTTTGGAGATTACAGTGTCAATATGGCCTCTTGGGGCACGTTGATACATTGGATATGGAGCACATTGATACGTATCAATGTGCCCCATGAGGTGTATAGTTTAATAATAAATGTGTTTTTTTACCTGAACCAATACCATCAACATCAAGCGCTATAACACCTGAATCTGTTAGGCCACTGCCAAAAATTATTAAAACAGTTCTAAAGAGAAAGGGAAGAGAAAAGGGAAAATGAAGAATCTACACTAATGCGCCAGAGAAAGAGGCTTAAGGAATTGGCAAAAATAAAAATAAAACCGTCGGGCAGCTTTGTCTTTCCAGATGTGAAGGATGAAGCCTCAGTTAACATATCTGATATAATACTACAGCTGCCAATGCCAACCATTACCAATGGTACCAACAGAACAGCGTCTCTTTTTAATTTTAAAATTAAACTTTTCTCTTACAATTTGTAGATATAAGGTTTTAGAATTTAGTTACTCTTCTATGTATTTTAAGTTATGATTATTTCGTTCCCATTGTATTAATAAATATTCAAATATATTGTGTTTATTTTTTTTTAAACTAACGTCCGTAATTTGTGTTATGATAAGTGTTGAAGGATGTGTATCAATGTGCCTCATGCCTGTATCAATCTACCCCCCTCCTGGGGCACACTGATTCAAATCCCACTTCATAATTGATGTCGCGTGGCATCTATTATTATTAAAATAGAGCAAATATTTAATCAATATATAGGAATAAAATCACAAGTCTTTAAATTTAACATATTACTTTTACTTTCTTCCACTGGATAAGACCTTTCTTTTCCTCCCAAAAAAATTGCATCAATGTACCCCAATAAAACCACCAGCTATAATGTTTACTTTAATTAATAAAAAATAAAACGTGTAGTAAAATTTGACATCATCTTAATTATTATTACTAGTGGTTTTATTATTGGGGTATTAAATTTTTCGGAATTTTACGAACAGTTTTTTCTAAATAACTTTTAATTGACTTAATGGAAAATAATAAGATTTGATGTGCGAATTAACCATACAAGGACCTTCAAAAAGGTCCAATACAATTTTGATGTAAAATCAATAGGTGAGCCAATATTTGAGGATAGCAAAATTTAAATGGGATTTTTTATGGCCCGTCTGGCGGGGCACCATTCGGTATAATAAAAATCACACTCTTTAACACCGAAAATACACTGGAAAAATTATAAATGCATTAATCGGTAAACATAACGGGGGATGAAACGTATGTTTTACCCTCTGAGTCCTATCGGTTCTACTAAATTGCGTTGTCTCATTGGTCTCAGTCGTTTTTTCCTTAACGCAAGGGTCAACAGTGGAATAACTTTCCTCGGGTTCCATGAGATCTAGAAATAGTTACCATTAAAAATTATTTCGCTCGTAGTCGAGCAAAAAGTAACAAAAAAAATTCCTTCCTTGCCAGTAAATTTAATATATTTATATTAATCCCTTTCTTATTAAAAGAACAAATCTGTCTTACCTTTTTGTATTTTTTGCTCGATGTTATCCTCAAAAAGAGTCAACGAAACAGAATCGTCAGTGTCTATCGACTTCTGGCTTGGTACTGGTTCTCCCAAAATATTGATCCTGATCTCAGTTTTGAACGAGTAATTTTTCGACGTCGACGGCTCTTGGAACTGAATCACATCGCTGATCTGCTTGGAAGCGATCGAAATAACATTATTATGGTTATTTGAGGAGTTGTTTTCGCCTGCATGGGTAACGTGGACTTGCGGCTGCACTGACGTGGTTTTTTGAGGTTTACTAGGTGCTACTTGTTTACCATCATTTTCGGACATTTTTTATCACAGTTTTGAATTCTTTTAATGGAAACCAAAATTTGTTTTTATGTGGCAATGTCTCTTGTCACAGTCATACTGACAGTGCTGTTATTGTCACACGTCACTGTCTTAATAACAACAGATATTGCAAATGGCGCATGTAAAACGGAAATTTATAGTAAAGTGGCAATAACTTGCAGGATAAACCAATTTGACGAACCAAATACTACAACGAACAAAGCCAAATAACAGGTACTTCCCATTTGCTTCCTTTAAACAGCAAGCAAAGTAAAATATCTTTGCTGAACTAAGTTGTTAAAGGAAAGCTTCGCGAACAACTTCCTATAATCGCGGCAAGGGGAAAAATATTTATTGTGCTTTGCTTTGTTTTGCTATTTAAAATTAACGTAAAAGGAACTCGGCTAATAATTAAATGTAGGTATATCTACTATTATATAACTTACCGTAATTCACCAAAATGAACGTTTGGAGGTAACTCTGGATATTTATCTAAGACGTCATAAGCAACATTCTCCATATACCACGCAAAACTCTTGCAACCCAACCTAAAAATAGTATGAAGTAATATCTATATTTGATTTAATTAACAAGCCCAGTAATTCTGGGTTTTAACTTTCAAAATGTCTTTATTCCAAAGTAACTTTTACAGTTCATTACATGGAAAGTGACAACATAATATAGAAAATAATAACCATTAAAAAAATAATAATAATAAAAATAAAATGGAAGTTAATCCAATTTAATTCATTAATAAAATCAATTTAAAAAAAATAGTATAAATAATTTAATTTAGTAAATATCTCTCTAATTTAACGCTCAAAAAACCCAGGCAGCAGTTTTCTCTAAGAAGGTTAACATTGCAGAACCCGATATCGTTATGGCAGGACTTCGTCTATTAATTTGCTGGGTGTCAACCTGGGAGGAAATATGTCTTGGCATAATCACGTTGTGGCAATCGCCAGGGCAGCTTCTCAGAAGCTCGGTATACTTTTTCGTACCAAAAAGTTGTATACACCTCAACAACTTTTGACACTCTATAAAGCCCAGATTCGACCATCACTGGAATACTGCTCTCATATCTGGAGTTCTGCACCGAAGCATACCCTTCGGTTGTTGGATTCTATCCAAAGGAGAGCCGTTCGTCTAATCGGCGACCACGAGCTGACTAAGAACCTCGACAGCTTAGAACATCGAGGACAGGTTGGTGATTTGACTCTCTTCTACAGATATTTTCATGGCAAGTGTTCGACAGATATTGCCCGCTCGATTCCACCTAGAGTAATGCATAGCAGAAACACACGACGAACCACAGCCGCCCATCCCTATGTGGTTCAACTTAGTACACCCCGAACATCATTGTTTCAGAACTCTTTCATTTGGAGGACGTCATCTTTGTGGAACGGCCTCTCTGAGACCGTGTTTCCAACCGAATATAACCTCCAACGATTCAAGAAAAACGTGAATCGCTTTCTTCGCACACGCACCGCTCCCAGAGCGCCTTAAAGGATTTTTCCTATAGTGCGTGTGCTCGATCATAAAAAAAAAACTCTTTAATTGTTGTTTAAAAATTGCCAATATTTTAATTTTTCTGATATTTTTTGGAAGATTGTTATATTTTATTATTCCGTCATATAAAAGCGATTTTTTTCCAAAATTACTTTTTACTGGTATAGTTTGATAATTTATACAATGTCTGGTGTTATGATCATGTAATGTCTTATTCCTCAAGTGTTGTTTGATTTTTTTTCTTTTAAAATAATAGAGTGAATTAGAATACAAATTTATAAATGTTTTGAACGTGTAAATACCCTTTCGGTCTATATAGATTAACAGTTGGTTCTAAATGTGGTAATTTGTGTATACATTTAATAACTTTATTTTGCAATTTTTGTAATTGTTTTAAGTTTGATAAACAAGCAGATCCCCATGCAGAAGCTAAGTATTGTAATTTTGTAATATATTAATAAAAAATATATATTTTTTAAGTATCTCAAAGGAATAAAATATCTAGCTCTGTACAAAACAGATACCAAAGGAGATATCGAGTTGATAATATACTGGATATGGCATTTCCAATTTAAATTTTCGTCTAAAACTAAACCTAAAAATTTTGTCGTTTTTGAATATTCAATATTTTCATTATTAAATGTTAAGGGGTTAATGATGGAATTTATTTTATTTTTAGTTATAAACATAAAAGAAGATTTTTTAAAATTTAACGTAAGTTTACTTGATTGAAGCCAAGAAAGAAGTATTTTTAAATCATTATTAATATCAAAATACATTTCTGCAAGAGTTTCAGCAAAATAAATAATTGTCGTATCACCTGCAAATAGCTTTATATTGCCCTTTAAGTTCAATTTGGAAACGGAATTAATGTAAATTAAGAATTATAACGGACCTAATATTGATCCTTGTGTAATATTATTTCTTTTTCCGAACTTTTTCTTTCCCTAATTTGAACAAATTGTTTACGATAGCTTAAATAACTTTGAAGTAGGTTGTGTGTATTTCCCCTTATCCCAATACTGTATAATTTTCTTAATAAAATATCATGGTTTACAGTGTCAAAAGCCTGGCACAGATCTAAGGATAGTAAACAGCATTTTTTACTGCTGTCGACATTAGCTTATGGTTTGCATTAAAAAGTTACCAACCTGTCTTTTAAAAGAAGTTGCTCGCTGATATCTCCCATATCCAAAAACCTCGCCATCGGTTCTCGGGTATAAAAGTACTCTTTGTATCTCTCGTCAAACCAAGTTTCGATGACTCGCTTATAGTTTATAGTGATAAGAGAACCCTTTTTCTTTTGAGCTAGTTTCCCGAAATTGTAGGGCATAAAGCTTCGATAGACATGACCTTAAATATTAATAAATTAATAATAAAAAATATAAAAAATATATACCTATATACACTCACCGACAAAAAAACCGGCATCTAAATTTTTTTAGTACTTTCAATATGGCATAACTTTTTTATTTTTGACTTTATTGCAATCATTTTTTGCTGGGCGATAGATCTATTCATTAAAATTACGCTGCAGTTTGTTCTGATGTAATTTTGGTTGCTTAAATGTTTATATACCAGGGTAAGTCAAAATGATGTTTTTAGTCCGGAGTTTAAAACGTCCTGTGGAAAAAACACGCCAGAGAAACTTGTTTAAACATGATTTACGATAAAGCTGAATGTATTCCGAGCGTTTTATTTTTTGAATCATCTGGTTATCTTGTTTTTTTTTACGACTTACGCATTTTTAATTGAAATGCTGCATTTTTTAATGTCAATAAAAATAATCAGCGTAAAATAACCAAGTTAGCTAGTGGTTACCTACTTTATTAGATTATTTTGTCAGTGACATTTTCAATGTTAAAGTCGTAATTTAAATGGTGCAAACCACTGCAGACGTGGGTAAAATCATCGCTTTAATAGAAGATGGTCGAAATAAAAGTTATGTTGCCCGTACATTGGAATTCAAAGGTTAAAATGGCCACCCTGTAGTCCAGATCTCAACCCAATTGAGCATCTTTGGGATAAATTAAAAATACGCATTCGTCACCGTCCCAACAAACCCACAACTTTACCAGAGCTCAGGTTAGCATTAAATGAAGAATATGAAGCTATTCCTCAAGAAAAAATAATCACTCTAATTGATTCCATGCCACGAATAATGCAAGCTGTTATTGCGGCTAGAGGTGGACACACTCGTTATTAACATTTTATTTTAATTTTAAGTGCTTTAATGCAACTTTTAATGTTTGAAGTATTTTTTTTTTAAATGCAGCATTTCAATTAAAAATGCGTAACTCGTAAAAAAAAACAAGATAACCAGATGATTCAAAAAACAAAATGCTATGAATACATCCAGCTTTATCGCAAATCATGTTTAATCAAGGTTCTTTAGCGTGTTTTTTCCACAGGACGTTTTAAACTTCCGACTAAAAACATCATTTTGACTTACCCTGGTATATAAACATTTAAGCAACCAAAGATACATCAGAACAAACTGCAGCGTAATTTTAATGAATAGATCTATCGCCCAGTGAAAAATCATTGCAATGAAGTCAAAAATAAAAAAGTTATGCCATATTGAAATTACTAAAAAAAATTCGGTGCCGGTTTTTTTGTCGGTGAGTTTATATCTTCAAAAACCCTAACTAAAAAAACCTAAATTTACTCACCGACTCTGGAACATGGTACCCACTCGATACTACCGCCGCACTGCCAAATTTTGAAACTAAGTTCAAAATTCTCTGCACCCCACACAAGTAGTCCAGAATCATATGAACCAATTTCCAAGAAATACTTTCTGTCAATTGCAAACAAACCGCCCGCATGGGTGGGACTCTTGTATGGTTCACTGTTGTGTTTCCTTCTCTTCAGTTCTCTTTGGGGTACCTCGTTTTCTTTATAAAGCATGCCCCATTCAAAAATACCTTAAATAATAAGTATATTTAATTAACTAAAAAATCATTTAATTAAATATACTAATACAATTAAATTTTTAGGTTTATTGTTGAAAATTTAAGTTGGAAAAAACATAATGAACATTTAAGAAGTTACATTTCACCAATAATTGGCATTTTGTTTAAAGCTAAAACTTATATATCATTAAAATATTTAAAATATATATACTTATTATTCATTGGTTTATTCGAAATTACAGTAGATGATTTTAATTTGGGGATCAGCGAATTTAACTACAATTCAGCCATTTAAAAAACTACAAAACAAAATAATAAAATGCATACATAAACTTCCTTTTTTAGAACCAACTATAAATTTGTATAAACCAAATGGATATTTAAGTTTAAAAAAGCTTTATAAATTAAAATTATGCATTTTAATAAGTACACTCTATTATTATTACAGAAAAACAATCGAATATAATATTTCCTTCGACCAACATTATTCACATCACGAGACAAATTCATCATATTCAAACACCAATGGTAAAGAGTACCTTTGGCCAATAATCAATATTATTCGAAAAATAGACGGAGATATTTTAAAGGGTGATTTCTTGTTAAAAAATATGAAAAAAGTTTCTATAAATATGGGTTAATGGTGGGAAAATTAAGTGAGATAGGAAAAAAATACAAGAGGCAAAGAAGTTGTATCTTTAGATGCTTAATTAAACAAAAAATATTAAAGCTACAAAAAAGACAGTGGCGTACATTTTTTTGATAATAATATTCGCTAAGGTGCCCCCCGGGACGCCACTGGACTCAATAATTTTAATCTATTTGGGGCTAAATTAGCCTCTTAATACAACAAATATCATTGTCAAATTTCAACAGCATCGAGTAAGTATTTTTAATTTAATTAATAATTTCATTTTTTATTTCTATTTTTTTAACATCCTGTATCTTGAAAACCCTGCATTTCCGGACCCATGTTTATAGAAACTTATTTTCATATTTACAAGGAATCACCCTCTAAAATATCTCCGTCTATTTTTCGAACACCCTGTATAAAGGAATAACAATTTACAACAGTTTGCCGAAAAAAATTAAAGAAATATCAAAATTATGGACTTTTAAAAAAACAATAAAAAAATATTTTTTAAAAGTTTAACGTATTATATATTAATATTTTTTTTTGTGAATGGTTATTATACAATATGTCCAAAAAACTATGCAACATATAGGAAACTTCTTTATTACCGATTTCTCAGAAAATTTTATTCTTTATAAAAGTTGGTGCATGCCTTAAAACTATAAATGCATATTTCATATTTCACCTGCGGCTAATAGTAAGGGAGTAAATGCCATTTTTTCGAAATGGCCTTAAGAGTAAAGTACCTATCTTAATTAGTACAAATACAACAAAATTTTATATGGAAGTGTTTTTGCAAATAAAAAAACTTAGTCCAAATACGAAATTTGAGTTATGTGTCTCAGTTTTTTATTTTTTTTTTCTTAATATCTATTATCCCATAAACCCCTAAGCCTCTGGTCGATTTTTTATTTACGCGATTTTAATATATTAATCAAATATCTTAATTATGTGGTTATTATAAAAATGTATTAAGTAGTTGCAACCCTATTAAAACTTTTCAATGATACGGGTGGGTTTAGATATTCTAGCGTAATGCACGCATATTTAAACACATGTTTGATGTTAGCCAGCTTGGGTTCTAATAAAAATTATAACAGAATCCAACTCTATTTATACGAGTGGAAATAACTAATAATTTATTTGTCATTTTCACCTAGTACGGTCAAGTCCAGTCTTGGACCAATTTAGAAAAAATGGTATTTGCTCCCTTACTATTAGCCGCAGGTGAAATATAAAATATGTGTTTATAATATTAAGGTATGCACCTACTTTTATCAAGAATAAAATTTTCTGAGAAATCGGAATAAAAATCTTTCCCATATGTTGCATACTTTTTTGGACACACTGTAAGGTATTATATTTTATTTTATTTTTTTAAATAATTTCGATGGAGTTATTAATAATTCCTAAACATGGTTTTTTTTATTATTTGTGAATTAATATATTGTATATTTGGTGTTATATTCTCTGTAATAAACTTTTTTAAGCTGGTTAAGAAAAAAAAAGAAAAAAAGAAAAATTTAAAGACAAAAAAATATTAATTAAACTTTAGTATTATTAACTTTCATAATATAAATTCCAAATTAAGTGAGAAAGTACCTATCTCAATGATTTTTGCTCATTATCATTATTTACCTCTAAAATGGCGATCTTCCCCATATACCGGGCGGTACTCAAAACTCTTGTGATCAATACCATCGATTATAGGAACTGTCATCGTTGTGCGGTCTTTGTATATTGGTGCTAACAGTGGTGGAAGCCAATTCGTGTTTACTTCACAATGAGCATCTAAAAATAGTGTTATAACGAAAAAACGTTAAGACCCAATAACAAAAAGGTAGAGACCCAATTATTTATATTATTTAAATAACTTTTAAGAATTTAAAAAAAAAAAATTTTTTGTGAATTTTTTGGCATTTAAGAGGAAGTAACCCCTTTACCACAATGAAAAATTGCCGAACGTTTTGCTGGTCAAACGAAAATAAAAAATAAAATTGGTATGAAAAATTGTTTGGTACAACATTCTACACCCGGGAAAGTCATTTTGCTTTTGACCAATAAAGAATTGTTTAAGATATTACAAAATTACAAAAAATAAAAAAAATTTCTAAAAAAAATTTTGGGAATATTTTCGATCGTCATTTACTTTTCTGGATGGGGTATTTAAAGTAGAATTTATTTTCTAAATATCAATTTTTATTTTTTCTTTTCGTTTGACCAGCAAAAAGTTCGGCAATTTTCATTGTGGTAAAAGGGGTTACTGCTCTTAAAAGAAAATTAAAATTATGGATTTTGCAAAATTATATAAAGGTAAGCCAACTTGTATATAGGTAATAATACTAAATATTACAATATTTTTTCTATTATAATTTCTCCCTTAAGTATTTATCATTTTTCCCCGCACTTTTCTTTTCTTTTTTTGGGTGAAATATTTTTGAATTACTTAGGTACTTATATTTTTAAATATATTTATGATGTGATTTAAATTAATAATCTAAATGGGTGTATATTTTTCTATTACAAAATCGGACAGATTTGTTAATCTATGGTTTTGTAATGATGCTTTCATTGGATTTATTTTTATAAAAAAAAAAAATATTGATTTTTAATATTATTTTAAAGAAACCTGCAAATAAATAAATGAATAAATGGTGTTAGTAGTAACACCACCCCACTAAATACTTACCCAAAAATACAATAACTTCGCCCCTCGCTTCTACAGCACCCCTACTTCTCGTCCTGATTAACCCTTCTCTTTGAGTGTTTCTTATCAACCTAACTCTTCCATTAAACTGTTCAATATATTTGTCCAATTCATACTTCAAATTCTCTTTATCAGAAAAATCGTCCACTAAGAGTACTTCTTTGAGCATACTTTTGGGTGTTCGGTTCAAAACACTGTGCACTGTCCGGAGGAGCACAGACCACCCTTCGTTGTGGAAGACTATTATGACACTTGTGGTGGGAAGATCTACGGGATAGTCCCAGTGCTTGCATTCTTCTAGTCTGGTGTCTAAGATGGTTCGGTCTAAGGAAAAAACATAGTCCTATATACTGGATATGGTATTTATTTATTTATACATAGGTAGACCAATGGAACGGGACTACTTACATTTAATTAATTATAAATTTTATATTTTTACCATGATCTATTTAAAACTGTTATTACTCTTATAATGTAATGTAATGTAAAAAATTCTTTACCCAAAGAAATTTCATCGGAGCACGCCACACACATTCCATAATCCGATTCGGATTGATCAACGTCATTCTGTTGATCCGACCTTAAATGATGTGGCTGTCCTTTTTCTCCGGGTCCATCTTTATCTTCGATCTCTTGGGGTTCGAAATTACCGAGGCCGTTTACTAGTTTGGGAACTGCGCGGTCTACTCTTGGGCTCTAAAATAGGAATAGGAAAAATGTAGGCCTGCTATACCGAATACTGTCCTTTATTAGAGCAGTCATATAGGTAGGTACGGGGGTAGGTATGACATTTCTTTGATATTTTATTTATAGAGGTACCCGAGGAGGTATCTTTATTCTCTCAATTAGATGTTAATAATAATTAGGAATAATAACACAAGATTAAATAAGTCTCAAGTTCACATTTTATCAGGTTTAAAAAAATAATCAATCATTGTTTAGACTTGCTACCTTCAGTTTTTTAAAACATGTTGTATTGTAATTTAAGTGGCACAGCTTGAAATATGAGAAATTAGGAAAGTTGGGGGGAAAGTTAATTAACAAAGTAGGTATAAGCATGCATATATTATTTATTTTCCATCATTAAAAAGCTGCCTAATTAAGACTAATACTTAACTTAATAATGTATAGCAGATATTGCCTAGTAATCGTGAATACGTGCCTATTATAAAATGTTTAAAATACATATACATATAGCTTTAAATGCCATAAGCTCGTATTTAATCAATGAACAGAAAATGAAAAAAAAAATAGGAGCGAAAAATATTGTCACATAAAGTAGATACTGTTGGCAGAAAACTTTAACAATGGTATGGTATAGGAATTATATATTTTACCTGTTTCAGTCTACTAGCTATCGAATTACCAATGCTCCTTTCCGGATTTTTATCATAGGTGGCCAGTAAATAAATTATACACACTAAAATGGCAGCAAATGCTAGAAGTCTGATGGTACGGGAACGTCTGCTTAAATATACCACAAAAGACATTTTTAACTACTTTTTCATTATTCAAAGAAAAAATTCTGGTGTCTTTCTAAGAAGTAGAAGTAAAAATATTAAATCTAGCCAAATAGGAACAAAAATACGAGCTTGAGTTGTAACTATAAGGGATACACTTGCTTTTATCTAAAAAATCACAATTTTTTTGTGCATGTAACACAAATATGAGAGCTAAAAAACAGGTATTTTTCGCAAAATTAGTTCAAAAATCTGAAATGCACACGTAAACAAACCCCGGTAGTTTTGACAACACTCCAATTCTGACGTTTCTTATTTATTCTAAAAATATGCTGTTCCTAAATAACCTGATCCTAAAACCTCTAAAGTCTAAACTCTGGGAAAATTCTGAAAATGAGATGTCGCTACACGCTGCATTATTAAAAGTTAGGTTAGGAAAAATTAAAAGTAAACAAAGGCGAAAAATTACAAGTTTCTGTAAAAAATGTGAAAATGAATACAGATAATCTTTTAAAAGAGTACAAGAAAAATGTAGAAGAAATAAAAAGTGATGCCCAAAAGTCGGGCTTAAAACATGAAGAAATAACCAAACTTTTAAAAGAATCCTTTCAGGAACTCAAAGCAAGGAAATGTTACTCAAAGCACAGCGATAATGTTACTGTTTTTCAGAGAATACGTAAAAATGCTCTGAAAATATCAGCTATTTTAATTTTTTTCCTAAGCATTATCGTGTATGTTTTATTAAATGTTCACACACCTACTTCCAGTATAGTGTTAAGAAACGTACAGGGTCTTACATATCCAGCGTTAAAAATAGTTAGAATAATCTCTGTGCCTATAATAAATTTGTTTCCTTCGTTGACAGGTAATTTCACACCTTTTCCGAGTACACTTTCCTTGCATTAGTAAATTTTCCATTGTAGATTTGTATGATGAAAGTTGTTTGGTGGAAAACCCATATTTTTACGTATCTGATATGGAGTGCTGGCCCTGCGAGGGTATAGTGTCTGTCATAGACCTAACAGGCATTGAAGACTTAAATACTTTTGAAAAAATTGGAGAAGGAACCCCATTCATGGCTAAGGTATCTTCGAAGTACATTCAAGCTACAATCTGTGGTATTTTTAGGACTAACAGTTTTATTTTGTATCTAAAACATATTGAGAGTAAACTTTTTTCTAGGCTAGTCATCAGCCTGTAACTTTAAAGGATTTGGAGGAACTATACAAAAATCACTCATTAGAACTAAACTCTGACTCTAGAAGACTTAAAAATGCAGATTCAAACATAAAGAGCCTGGAAGAGTTGTTTGCACTGAATGAACAAAAATTGTCTTCCAATATTCATATCCAATGGAGAATAAATAAAATGACTGCCGCTAGAGTTATAAGAAAAGTATTTCCTAAGCCATACTTTCTACCAGATAGGTAAATGCGTTTGATGACATTAGTACATTCTAAAATACAATTTACAACAATTTTTTAGATCTGGTCAAGTAGTAGAAAGATTCCTTACTATCGATGGTCCTAATTCAGAACAGTATAAGCTGCCAAACACAGAGTGTAGTTATGTATTCTATATACAGGGTTCCGGTGAAAGGACCATAGTCTTAAAACCATCAAATGAATGTAAAAATAAATGTAAAGCGGTGTCTGTTCACATGAAGCCTTCCTATGTTTGTAAGTTAATATAGATATGAAAGGTTTCTTTGTAGCAGTTTAAAACTTTAAAATTTCTGTTTCAGTGCTCTACAACTGGTGGTATTGGAGACCAGTTAGTCTTCCAGTTAAGAACCAAACTGATGTATCCATATCTTATATGAATTCTTACTGCTAATCTAGTTTGGTAGACTAGTTTCATATTTACATACAGCATTACTTATTTGGGGTGATTTGAAACGGGCTGCTTGACAATAATTTACCATAATATAGTGTGATTGTCCTATATACATTAATATTTATTTATTCTATAGTCAATTGTTCTAGGAAAAATTAACTTTGTATTTTTAGAATAAGGTGTAATAAAAGTGTCATTGTCCAAAAAATAATATAAATTAAGTTGAGTAACATAGGCAGCTCAATGCTCAACGTCTTCACAAAAATAATACTTAAACATAAATGTGATATGAAAATAAAACACTAATATGCTTATATGATTTTTATTTTAAGAATGTGTGAAAATGTGTTTTCAATTAAAAAATAAACAAGAATTTTCTTTCGGAAGTTCTTACCAAATGGGAAACTTTTTTATTATTAATTTTACAAAAAAAAATTATTTATAAAAAGCTTTGCATGGTCTAAAACCTAAAATGCAATTATCAAATCACAGAAAAATAAAGGGTTTAGACATCTTTTAAATTCAATGTCCGTTAAGAGACGCTTTCTCAGTGTTCAGCGACTTCCCTTTCAAACTAAAGATGGCTATGGAATAGACATTTTTGTCGATACTGTTTTGCAAATTATTTTTGGTATTCAATCAGCATTTTAAAGCTATTCTTTTAACCAGAGAACTACTTGGTAGGTAGTTCTCTGTAGCAGATCACCATTTTTGATTAAGTTTTTTGTAAAAATAAAGATTATAAATCTGATTTTGATTTATATTAATTATCAGATTTTTCATCATTTTACAAACCTGTTTTACGGCCTATTCGCGCGGGTTATCCTTATGTGTAGCACTGACCTGTAAAGTGCGCGGAGCTAGGCGTATCGAGGTGTCCTCTGAATGAAGTGAGCCTGCCTTTTCCCTTATGGGATATTTCTATCCGGAGCATAGATAAAGGTTTATAGGGGGGATAGAATGGACTCTTCTGTATTAGTAAAACTGTCACTATAACATGCGCCATCTATGCCTCAGGGTACAAGTGCCAACTCCAACATTTTAAAGAAATCTGCTTAGATTTAAGTTGGCGTCTTATATTAATACTACAGCTCCTCGCCACTAGATGGACTTCTTTAGTTTTCGGCGGGAACTTCAAAATAATTTTTAATATATTAAAATAATTTATTTTTTTCAATTTTTGACAAAACGTTAACAAGTTATAGTCAAGCATATACTTGAATTCAATAATTATGTAAAATAACCATGACTTCAAATAATACATTAAAATTATAACTTGTATAACATTTTTGTCATAAAATTAGAAAAATATAAATTATTTTGAAAGTATTTTCTATTGTATTAACAATAATAATAATAGTAATAATCTTTATTTCAAATGGGTTACAATGTAAAACAAAGCAAAATGAAATTACGTCACATTAAAGAAAAACAATTTTATAGATACTGCTTAAATTTTATGAATTTTCACAAAAGTCTTTTAAACTATAAGGTTCCAGGTCAATTAAATACTTTTTAGTTCTCTTTTACACATTACTCATTACACTTACACATCATTTTTGTGTACCAATTCGTTTTAACTTTTCTAGCAATGTATTGAATACCTTAAGGCACATAATGTGGAGATTTTTCGGTTAGTGTTAGCCTATGTATTGGATACTTAAAAATTATCTTGTACTGCTGGCAAAGGCATTATCATTTTGGCAATCGCTTTCACTGAGACACTTTAATGTTTGTAAACTGGTGCTAGCAGTTGAAATAAGTGACAGTTTCCATGATTATAGCAGGTGCAGAGCGACTAGTTTCTCCAGCATGACGTAATGGTTCTAAAAAAATAAAGCTTTTGTTTAGCAATAACTAACTCATAAAAACTGAAAAAAAAAACAGCATATTCAAATTATACAAAAATGAATTAAGTATTATTTAGCTAATAAATAATCATAAAATATTAAACTCAATTATTATCAATATTTGTCATTATTTGGATAGTTCTAGGTTTTTATTTTATTTTTTAGTTGCACCTACAAACTATTATATGTAGGTAGGTACCTTTGTATGTATATATTTCAATATTATTTCAAATTTCAACAAACAAGCTCAATACATTCCGAGATACATTCTTTATTTAATTTTAAACAAATAAATTATCATTAAGTATTATTGTAAAGACACACAAATATACACATAGCTTAGTCAAAGTTAAAGGCTGTACACATTTTAGAAAAAAAAATTATAAATACCTGGTAAATTAACTGATGGCACCACTCCTTTTTTAAGTTTACGATTCATTCCAAAATCCTAAGGTAGAAAATGTAGAGAGCATACTCTATACGTATTATAAACTTGTTCTGGTAAAATTTCATTCACCAAACGCATATTGCCACAAGCATTTACCCATTTATCGAACATTGTTCTGTCCTTTGCTGGATTAGGAAACCGATGTTTAGACTCAGTATTTTTCCAGCAGCTCTCTATACAGCAGTAACCAGGCATGGTTAAGAAGGTGGTAGGTATATATCGGTGCGAGTGTAAGTGACGTTCAATGGCACTGGAAAAAATCCAACACGCTAGAGGGTTAGGGTAGTATCTAAAAATAAATGCAAGTATAGAAAATTTAATGGAAAAAAAAATTCTTCAATTTAACTTTGCGAGCTATTTTATGCGTAAAAAAATTTAAAGTATTTGTTAGGTTTTTCTATTCCACTAGGATTGTTAATAACACACCATTCTAATAACTCAAAAAAAAAAATCATGAGGGTCTGAGGTTAGCATCATAGCTAAAAGTCAGTGTTAAAAATTAAATAATAGGATTTTGAAACTTACCTGGTAATTTAACGTAATTCTAACAATTGTAACAGTTTAGTAAAAAGTTCAAATGTCTCCTAGGTATAAGCATTTATAATAAATCACAATAAAAATACACAAAAAAGCATGAACTATGACAAACAAACAATCTAACCAAAAATGTTCAACAATCAACAAGATAAAATGAAAATGGCGTTCTCGCTCAGCTGTCGTTCCGTCGTCGACACAGAAAAATAAAGGGTTTTATGTCTACGATGCCAAAAACCACAGAAAAAAAAAGGGTCAAAACCAACGTGTTGATTTGCGCCGTCTGGTGGCGAGGGTACAACTAAAAACCTTATCTCAAGCGGCTCATTGAGAGTGCGCAGACCATGATCCGGAGATTAAACATTTAAAACAACTTTACAGGTGACATAACCTGACTTTTGTCAGGCAGACAACATCCGAGGCTAGTCTCAACATCTGGAGACATTTAAATGTCAAAATATTATAATACGGTTGTCTAAATCCACATATCGAAATATGAAATGTAAAAGCAACGAATACTTATACCAGGAAGAAGACAAACAAGCATGTTAATTGGTCGAAGCAAAAATGTCATTAAAGAAATGTCAAAACTGCCAAAAAGAGCGCCACCATCGTGTCTGGTTGGAACCTCAAGGCTAGAGGCGGGACGTTTAAACGCCCATAGTTTTGTTATTTTTTTCTGGCGAAATATTTTAAAGTAATATTTAAGCCAAAAAAACTATTCAAAATCCCGTTAGTTGATTTTATATGTAGTAAAAATCAAATAGCAGCATTCTGAATAACCTTTTCGACTAAATATCACTTTAAAATAAAATACTCTATATTGTTGTTGGTCTAGCCTCGAAGAAAATAAAAAATAAAACTCAAAAATGCACATGACATAATTTTATTAAAATATTAAAATCACAATAATTACCATTTGAGTCTGTCTTATAATTTCTCGTAATCTGCTGATCGAGTTCCTCGTTAACTGGTTTTTCATTCATTCTCTACTTAGAGCTTTCTAAGCAATGTGCATTTTGAATAAGAATACATATTTCCATTGTCAGCCTGGAAAAGCGGAAAGGCCTGGGTAAAAACTTTTTATAGCTAACCTTAAGGTGAAGACAAAATCTTGTCTCCAAAATTCATTCTTTCACATAACGAACAGCTAATCTAAAACAAAAATACCACAATGTAAAAAAACCAATGATCAGATCATGGAAAAAACACTTCCGAGTGGGTTAAAATAAAATTATTTCCACTTGAGTTTAGTAGGCAGAGAATCTACAAAAGGTTTAAAAAAGATCAAAAAAATAGATCGTATAATATACATACATAGAGGGCAAGAATCAGCAAGATTTAAATTAGTATCGTAGGGTTTAGTAATTAAAATATGCGTATTTATAGATTTACCAAAATTTAGGAGAAAATAATCGGCACATTTTGTTCAATTATAATAATAAAAAATGTATGTTATGATTTGGATTTGTACCTATAAATCATAAAAATAATTAATCAAAGTTAGCAAACTTACCTTTAGTAGAATGAAATGTAAACAGGCTCGTGTTCATGAACAATATTAATAGAAAAGATCAAGTCACAAAACACCAACTAAGGATCAAGTTATACAAACACTTTCATAAACTTTGTCAGCCATTATCATTTTATTTTAAGGCGAGGTTGCGCTGGGCGATTCCATTATTTCTGGCCGAGTCCAAGAAGACACCACGAAGACACTGAACGTTTAAAAATAATTTAATGGCTCGGGTAATTTGTAGCATAGATCTGTCTCTGTCTGCATCAAGTTACCTTCGCTATATATAAAGAGAGACAAGTATAGCTCGAACGAAGAAAGGTCGCTTTTCTTAGTAAACACATTCAGTTTAAACAAATAACGACGTAGGAGTTATATTAACTCATAAATGATGAGGACCTTAGACAAGGATAGACGACAAGGATGGGGACGGTAAACCTTGGGCGGTTCTATTGACAATTGTCTGGCATATGTGACGTCACACTCTGACGTCACATGCTTCCATTCCGCCAATCTTTGTCTCACCGGGCTGTGTAAAAGGTCCAAATACCAAATACTAAAATACTTAGAAAAGGATGACCATGGTTTTAAAGGGAGATGTCTATAGAGGGTTAATAAAAAAATGTCCAAAAAAGTTGGTATGTGGGGATTTCGATAAGAATCTAAATCGCACGGTTCTTTTTCGTAGTAGACTTCAACTTGAAAAGATGTTTTAATAAAACTTTATCAATTTAATGAAATCCTAGAGTTAACACAGGGGAAAGAGCCAAACAACTCAAGGGTAAGATTCATACTATTATAAAAGTTTGGGGTTGTAAATTTTAAATTATTAAAAAAAATAATAAGGGCGAAGTCTCTAATGCCGGGTCCACACCGCCGCAAACATTGTTAGCTAATAGTGTTCGCTAACATTGTTAGCTAACATATTTTGATGCATCGAATTCCAATAACATTTCCGCTAACATTCGCAGTCTTAATAACAGTGTTTGTGAAGAAAAAACGATGTTCGCCAATTTAGCGGTAAACTTCAAAGGGAATAAATGTTATTTCGATATTTTTAGGTAACTACTGGTATTTTCTTGGTTGTCTGTGTGCTAATTGAAAATGGAGTGGTCTGTGGCACAGAAAAATAAAGGGTTTATTGTCTGTGGAAAGGTGCATAGCCTTAATAAAATAATTTGAAAAACATCTTCCATTCTCAAGTCCATCAAAAGATAACCTTCTGATCGTTTCTTTAACAACGTTTTAACCCACCATCTTCGTTTTCTTTTCTTTGTTTGAGAGTTCAATAAAACTGTTATGGCACTACTCAACATTATGACGATCAGCTTCTGGCGAACATTCAACTTACAACTTTGGTCTGGTCGAGGTACGTTAGTTAACATTTGTTATGAACAGTTGTTAACAAACACCTCTTCACGAACATTGTTAGCTAACAAAGTGTTACCTAACAATGTTTGCGGCGGTGTGGACCCGGCATAAGGGAACGTTTCTTTAATTGAATCGTTCATTTCAAAAACCACATAAGTCAACATTTGTCAAAAACGGTGTTTTGTCATGAAATTACTTTTCAGGGGTATCTACACGTTCTGCGTAAAAATCACACAAGTCACATAAACCGTTATACATTATATACATACTTAAAATTTCGCTGTCGAAACCACATAAGTCAATAGGAATATATCTTTTTTTTAGAAGAAACTACTAATTTTATAACATTTTGACTACTTTATTTACAAAATAATTTTCTTTTCTTTAATAAAACATACTTTTTGTATTAAGCAGTTTTATCTTCTCCTGAAAATTTAACTTTTTTGACTTATGTGGTTTTTGAAATGAAACACGACGAAGAATTTGATTTCGTTCCTTAAAAATTTATGGTACATGTTACTAAGAGAATTGTAATTAGAAATTTTGTTCATGTAGCATTTTGTTTTTCATTTTAGTTAAAAAGAAAAATAGCGATAAAAAAAAATATTCCGAGCAATAACCACATCATAAGTCAATAGGAATATATATTTTTTTTTGAAAAAACTACTAATTTTATAACATTTTTTTCATATACATATTATCTAGTTACCTGACTACTTTATTTACAAAATAATTATTTTCTTTAATAAAACATACTTTTTGTATTAAACAATTTTTATCATCCCCTAAAAATTTAACTTTTTTGACTTATGTGGTTTTTGAAATGAACGATTCAATTATAGATTTTGGGTATGAATTTATGAAGTTAATTAGCATCAAGGATTTTGGGTATTCATTTATGATGTAAGAATTAGGAAAGATTTTGGGTATGAGAAATAACTAAGAAGGGTTTTTATGGACATTGGATTAATAATATTGGGGACAGTGATGCTAACCACGTGGTACACATTGGAGCAATTGCTTAGAGGGTAGTTTCCTGCACGAGCACACTCGCTAGAGCCATTGTCATTCTTAAGTTAAGTTTATGAATTGAGTCTACTACAAATTAATGTTTTGAATATAGTACTAAGTTTTATATTGCGTCCGTTTACCTGATTAATTGTTAATTGTTACATGTAGTTAGTCAAACTGCTGTTCAAACACAGAGATTATTGTTGGTTATAATGAGAACGTTGTGTGCAGTGTTTTCTTTCTTATGAAATTTGTAGGAAATAGATAGGAACAAGTTACAAATTTTGTTTTATTTAATATCAAATATTAACCCTTGGATAGCGAGATTCAGGCTCGTTACAAGCTTATGATTAATATGAAACAACAAGCTTTTATACAGCAAATAAGGTTTAATTAAAAGATTTTTTATTCATATCTAAAGCCTTTTATATGTGAGTAAGTATATGATGCTTGCACACTCGAGAACCATAAAATTTCCTTTCATAAGTATGGGTTATCTGAAGTTGTCTTAATATGGAATAGTTTTTGGTACAACAAAAAGAGAAATAATTTATTTTTTGCAGATCGTCAATTTCTGACAACCTGGTAATGCTTATCGGAGAACTGCATGCACTTCCCCCTTCCAGGAGATTTTCAACCCCTCTCTCCAACAACTTATGGAACGCCATTGATTAAATCTTTGAGGTAATTATTGATGTATTTTTAATTTTAAATCATTTGCCGAAACATGGAAATTATTTGTGCGTCTCATAGAATATACTAAAAAAATTAAATAAATTAATTTTTTTTATATAATTAGAGATACTACCTATATGTAGTTATTTTTAACAAGTATATTTGGATGGTCAAACAATTTTTACTTTTTGCAACCCAGGAGTTTCTGACGATCTGACAACGCTGCTTCATCGGAGAACTTCACTGCCCCCTTGCAAGAGATTTTGGGCCCTCTTTTCAACAACTCTTGGAATACTATGGCAAACTGGCAACGCTGCTTCATCGGAGGACTTCACTTGCGCCCTCTCCAGGAGATTTTGGTCCCTCTTTCCAACAGGAGGCGATAACTAGAGCAACAAATTCCGTCTAAAAGGTATATTGGCAACCGGTTTGTTCGTTGTTACCCAGAGCATTTTTTTTAATTCAATTTTTTCAACTAATATTATTTTTAATTCACCAATTAATGATCCTGATTTCAAATCTTAAAACAGAAAAACTTAACAACCAAAAATCTGCAGCTTTATTTCTGGACATAAAAAAGGCATTTGACAGCGTCTGGCACAAAGGGCTCCTTTTTAAACTACATTCACTTCAAGTCCCCAATAGCCTTATATGGCTTCTAAAAGATTTTTTGGCTGTCCGAATCAATAATAACATTTCAGGAGAATTTACCCCAGAACAAGGTCTGCCTCAAGGATCAGCACTATCTTCTCTTTTATACAACATCTTTTGCAATGACTTCCCAAATACTCCAAATCCACAAACCTATCTCTTAAAATTTGCTGATGACACAGCAATCATAGCACATGGAAGAAATGTCAACAAGGCAGTGGAAAACCTCCAAAATGAAGTACAAGTAACCTTGGCATGGTTTAAAAAATGGAGACTGCAAGTTAATCCAGCAAAATCTTAATTGTTAATATTCAATCATGTCATTTCACAGTCAACACCCAAGCTCCAAGTAGAACACACCACCATCCTTCCATCTGCAATAGCAAAATACTTGGGAATAACAATAGATACTAAACTAAACTTCAATAGCCATGCAAAATTAGCGAAAAAAGCGTTAATATCTAGAGCAAAACATTTCAGAAGTCTAACCTATAAAAATCAAGGAGTATCTATAGAAACAGCAGTTAAAATTTACAAGACCATCTGCCGACCACTTATAGAATACGGACACCCCTTACTCACTAATGCACAGAGACCAGCTTGGAAAAACATAAGTACTGCAGAAACAAGATCACTAAGGACACTTACTAAAATTAGACACCCAAACAACCCAATGCATAACCCATCAAATGACTATCTCTACTCAAGAACCAGGATACAACCTATTCAAAAACGGTGCTCAGCACTCAGAAGAAGGTTGTCAAATAAGCCGCACAACATGGACCTGCTAAGACCATTTTGCTGAGAGAGGGACAGAAATGCTCCCCTAAGATTCCGCCACCCAGAGTTCACCATATGGGAATGGCTCAATGGTTTCTAGTTTGACCTTCTCCCAAATCCAATGTTTTGAAATTTTAAAGTTGTTAATTTACATATTAATTTGTTGCTTTTTTTATTTTTATTACATAATGTTTGTTAGTTTAACTGATGATATATTTATTAGATACAAATGAATTGTAAATTTAACAGGCTGAAGGACTTCGGCCGTGTGAGTAATCAATAAAGTTCTTATAATTAATTTATTATTTTATAAAAATAAAATTTAAATTAAATTTTAAAAAAATGCTCTGGGTAACAACGAACAAACCAGTTGCAAATATACCTTTTAGACGGAATTTGTTCCTCTAGTTATCGCCTCCTCTCTTTCCAACAAGGCACGGACTACCCTTGGTTAAATATCATTGTTAAGGTAATAATTATTTATTTATTTTTTAATCCTTTGCCGAAAAAATATAAATTTATTTGAAGTGTCCCTTGAAAATAAAATAAAGTTATTTCTTATATAATGAAAAGACTTATGTGGTTATTTTGAGTACATTTTGATGGTTAAATAATTTTTTTTATTTTCTGCAGTTCATGAGTTTCTGACGACCTGGCAACGCTGCTTTATCGTTGAACTTTACTTCCCCTTCCAGGAGATTTTGAACGCCCAATCCAGCAACTCTTGGACTACCATATTGGTTAAACGTCATCTTTAAGGTAATTTATTTTTTAATTATTTGCCGAAAAATGGAAATTTATTTGCGTCTTGTGGAAATAAAATAAATGTATTCCTATATAATGTAATGATTTATGTAGTTATTATATTATACATTATTAAGTAGGTACATTTTGATAGATAATTTTTTTTAAATTTTCTGCAGTTCATGAGTTTCTCAAGACCTGGCAACGATGCTTCATTGGAGGACTTCACTTCCCCCTTGCAGTCGATTTTGGACTCTCTTTTGAACAACTCATGGATTTGGTTAAATTTGATCCTGGAGGTAATTATTTGTTATTTACTGTTAATTATTTGCTTTAAAAAATGGATACCTACATAGTATAATAATATACAAAAAGAAAATAAATTTATTACCTTATTATTATATTATATAAATTTATGTAGTTTACATGTAAATGGTTAAATAATATTTTCTATTATTTTGCAGTACATGAGTTTCTCAAGACCTGGCAACGATGTTTCATTGGAGGACTTCACTTCCCCCTTGCAGTCGATTTTGGACTCTCTTTTGAACAACTCTTGGAATACTATGGCAAACTGGCAACGCTGCTTCATCGGAGAACTTCACTTGCGCCCTCTCCAGGAGATTTTGGTCCCTCTTTCCAACAGGAGGCGATAACTAGAGCAACAAATTCCGTCTAAAAGGTATATTGGCAACCGGTTTGTTCGTTGTTACCCAGAGCATTTTTTTTAATTCAATTTTTTCAACTAATATTATTTTTAATTCACCAATTAATGATCCTGATTTCAAATCTTAAAACAGAAAAACTTAACAACCAAAAATCTGCAGCTTTATTTCTGGACATAAAAAAGGCATTTGACAGCGTCTGGCACAAAGGGCTCCTTTTTAAACTACATTCACTTCAAGTCCCCAATAGCCTTATATGGCTTCTAAAAGATTTTTTGGCTGTCCGAATCAATAATAACATTTCAGGAGAATTTACCCCAGAACAAGGTCTGCCTCAAGGATCAGCACTATCTTCTCTTTTATACAACATCTTTTGCAATGACTTCCCAAATACTCCAAATCCACAAACCTATCTCTTAAAATTTGCTGATGACACAGCAATCATAGCACATGGAAGAAATGTCAACAAGGCAGTGGAAAACCTCCAAAATGAAGTACAAGTAACCTTGGCATGGTTTAAAAAATGGAGACTGCAAGTTAATCCAGCAAAATCTTAATTGTTAATATTCAATCATGTCATTTCACAGTCAACACCCAAGCTCCAAGTAGAACACACCACCATCCTTCCATCTGCAATAGCAAAATACTTGGGAATAACAATAGATACTAAACTAAACTTCAATAGCCATGCAAAATTAGCGAAAAAAGCGTTAATATCTAGAGCAAAACATTTCAGAAGTCTAACCTATAAAAATCAAGGAGTATCTATAGAAACAGCAGTTAAAATTTACAAGACCATCTGCCGACCACTTATAGAATACGGACACCCCTTACTCACTAATGCACAGAGACCAGCTTGGAAAAACACAAGTACTGCAGAAACAAGATCACTAAGGACACTTACTAAAATTAGACACCCAAACAACCCAATGCATAACCCATCAAATGACTATCTCTACTCAAGAACCAGGATACAACCTATTCAAGAACGGTGCTCAGCACTCAGAAGAAGGTTGTCAAATAAGCCGCACAACATGGACTTGCTAAGACCATTTTGCTGAGAGAGGGACAGAAATGCTCCCCTAAGATTCCGCCACCCAGAGTTCACCATATGGGAATGGCTCAATGGTTTCTAGTTTGACCTTCTCCCAAATCCAATGTTTTGAAATTTTAAAGTTGTTAATTTACATATTAATTTGTTGCTTTTTTTACTTTTATTACATAATGTTTGTTAGTTTAACTGATGATATATTTATTAGATACAAATGAATTGTAAATTTAACAGGCTGAAGGATTTCGGTCGATGGCCCTGTGAGTAATCAATAAAGTTCTTATAATTAATTTATTATTTTATAAAAATAAAATTTAAATTAAATTTTTAAAAAATGCTCTGGGTAACAACGAACAAACCAGTTGCAAATATACCTTTTAGACGGAATTTGTTCCTCTAGTTATCGCCTCCTCTCTTTCCAACAAGGCACGGACTACCCTTGGTTAAATATCATTGTTAAGGTAATAATTATTTATTTATTTTTTAATCCTTTGCCGAAAAAATATAAATTTATTTGAAGTGTCCCTTGAAAATAAAATAAAGTTATTTCTTATATAATGAGACTTATGTGGTTATTTTGAGTACATTTTGATGGTTAAATAATTTTTTTTATTTTCTGCAGTCATGAGTTTCTGACGACCTGGCAACGCTGCTTTATCGTTGAACTTTACTTCCCCTTCCAGGAGATTTTGAACGCCCAATCCAGCAACTCTTGGACTACCATATTGGTTAAACGTCATCTTTAAGGTAATTTATTTTTTAATTATTTGCCGAAAAATGGAAATTTATTTGCGTCTTGTGGAAATAAAATAAATGTATTCCTATATAATGTAATGATTTATGTAGTTATTATATTATACATTATTAAGTAGGTACATTTTGATAGATAATTTTTTTAAAATTTTCTGCAGTTCATGAGTTTCTCAAGACCTGGCAACGATGCTTCATTGGAGGACTTCACTTCCCCCTTGCAGTCGATTTTGGACTCTCTTTTGAACAACTCATGGATTTGGTTAAATTTGATCCTGGAGGTAATTATTTGTTATTTACTGTTAATTATTTGCTTTAAAAAATGGATACCTACATAGTATAATAATATACAAAAAGAAAATAAATTTATTACCTTATTATTATATTATATAAATTTATGTAGTTTACATGTAAATGGTTAAATAATATTTTCTATTATTTTGCAGTACATGAGTTTCTCAAGACCTGGCAACGATGCTTCATTGGAGGACTTCACTTCCCCCTTGCAGTCGATTTTTGACTCTCTTTTGAACAACTCATGGATTTGGTTAAATTTGATCCTGGAGGTAATTATTTGTTATTTACTGTTAATTATTTGCTTTAAAAAATGGATACCTACATAGTATAATAATATACAAAAAGAAATTTATTACCTTATTATTATATTATAAATTTATGTAGTTTACATGTAAATGGTTAAATAATATTTTCTATTATTTTGCAGTACATGAGTTTCTCAAGACCTGGCAACGATGCTTCATTGGAGGACTTCACTTCCCCCTTGCAGTCGATTTTGGACTCTCTTTTGAACAACTCATGGATTTGTTTGTTTGAAGGTGGTAGACAATGAAGTAATATCAAAAAAATTACCTTGTCGGACTTCCATTGTCTTTATTTTGTTACTTAACACAACGTTTCGGTTAGTTAGTATCTCTAACCGTTTTCAAGTGTAAACTAAATTATAATTCTAAGGCTACTGTCTTAAATACTATCCATGTGCAATGAAGCTTGATGACTCCGCCTACGTGCTTATTGGAGTGTGAAGTTTGAGCTGTTGGTTTTGGACAAGAAGTGGCTTCCAGATATTGGGGATATCTATACTTGGTTTACTGAATATACAGGGTGTTACAAATTCGAGGGCCACCATTGGGATCTGGGAAATGGTAATAGATACGGGGAAGTTTAAATTAGGGCAAAGTTGCGCAATTCAATGCCAATCAATATACCGTCAAGAAGATTTGTCCATTCCGAGTACTTCCGAAGATATTCGATAAAATCCGAATTTAACGTTTTTCATTTATATGTTTTCCTGCGTTTATTTAAATAGATAATTGAAAATAAATTGAACCTTCTTATTACCACTTTTTCTCTTCTATTAGACTGTGGTATCAGATTTCGAATCCGACGTTTTGTCTCTGGGCCCCATCATTAATTAATTTTTTTTAAATACGCACCTGAATTTTTTATTTTATTTTTGGAATCACCAAGGCTGATTGCATGATATGGTTGCATTATTTTGATTAGGATTCAAAGTTTAAGCTAATATAAAGATCTTATAATATGGTTTTTGTTTATTTTTTAATTAGGTAATGTAGGTATTTTAAAATCATCCTAACAATAATCTTAAATTTCTTAATAATGGTAATTCCTAGCGTAAAAATACACATAAGCTATAAAAAAAATGGCGATGTGGGGTGCTGATGGGCCCCAAAAAAAATTAAAAATGCAATAATTTTTACTTTGATGTCTAATCCCAGGAGGTTTAAATAAAATTAAATCGTAGTTTACCGTGGAAAAGCGAATTTTCATAACTGACAGTAAGAAATTTTAAACTTCAAGATTTTGTGAGGTGTTATAGGCTGATCTTTTAAAAATCTAAAATGCAATATTCTACTGGGGAAAAAAGTGATATGATAAAGCTTTATTACAGCTGTAAAGATATTTTGAAGATTACCCCGAAAGACAGCAGCCTAACAGAAGGTTCTTTCAAAAGTTGGATAAAAACCTACGCGAACACGGTAGATTTCAAAAACCCAGAAAAAAATATGGTAACCGTGTAACAGAAGCAGAATCCAACAATGTTTTACGCCAGGTCTGTATTTAAAACTTTGACTGGCTTTCTTTTAAAACCATGTAAACTTGGTTTTTCGTTTATTATTTTTTATAAAGTATAGGCGGTATTTTATTTAGGGTATGGTATTTTTTTAGGTAGACAACAACCCTTCCACATCCACAAGGCAAATTTCCGTAGAATCTAACTTGCCAACCCTAAATCATGTTAAGGCTTGGAAAGTTTTAAAAAATAATAGTTTAAAACCATATAAAATTCATATTTCCCATGCGTTGCAAGAAGGAGATCCTCAGAGGCGGTTAGATTTTTGTTACTGGCTACAGAATCAAATTGACGATGATAATAACTTTCTTAGGTCTATAATCTGGACCGATGAAACTAAATTTACCAATTGCGGTATTTTTAATAGAAATAATGAGCACGTATAAGCCGTAGAAAATCCTAGAGTTAATAGAGAAATACGCAAACAAGTACGCTTCAGTATCAATGTTTGGGCAGGGATGTTTGGACACAAAATTCTTGGACCCATTTTTTTACCAGACAGACTAAGAGGTGCCGACTATCTCTTCCTTCTAAACACCCATTTACAAGAGTTCTTAGCTGAGATTCCACTCGCCAGACTACCAACCATTTGGTTTTAACAAGACGGTGTCCCGGTTCATGGAACAAGAGAGGTTAGGGAGTTTTTAAATCATGAATTCCCAGGCAGATGGATAGGAAATCGAGGTGTGGTGGAATGGCCTGCGAGATCTTCAGATTTGACACCTTTAGAGTTTTTTTTGTGGGGGGCTTTGAAAAATAAAATTTATAAACATAATGTTAATACATTAGAAGAACTTAGAGCTAGGATTATTGAAGGATTTAGGCCAATAAGGAGAAGGTCGATACAAAGGTCCACTGAAAAAGTAAGGAACAAAATTAATCAATGTATACGTGCAAACCGAAATCTTTTTGAACATCTTAGTCTTAGATAAAATTGATTCTTTTTAGTGAATGTGTAGGTACCTACCCACCATTATTTTCCGATTATTTCTAGAATTTAAGTAAAATATCATTAATTAAAAAATAAACAAAAACAATATTATAAGATCTTTTTATTAGCTTAAACTTTTGAATCCTAATCAAAATAATGCAACCATATCATGCAATCAGCCTTGGTGATTCCAAAAATAAAATAAAAAATCCAGGTCCGTATTTAAAAAAAATTAATTAATGATGGGGCCCAGAGACAAAACGTCGGATTCGAAATCTGATAACACAGTCTAATAGAAGAGAAAAAGTGGCAATAAGAAGGTTTAATTTATTTTCAGTTATCTATTTAAATAAACGCAGGAAAACATATAAATGAAAAACGGTAAATTCGGATTTTATCGAATATCTTCGGAAGTACTCGGAATGGACAAATCATCTTGACGGTATATTGATCGGCATTGAATTGCACAACTTTGCCCTAATTTAAACTTCCCCGTATCTATTACCATTTCCCAGATCCCAATGGTGGCCCTCGAATTTGTAACACCCTGTATGTGTATTTTGATTCATAAAAGCTGCTTCCTTGAATTTTCGTTTTTTCCAGTGCTGTTCCGTGTCCAAAACCCTGGCTTCTGACCACTGTATATTATGTTGGTTAGTCCATACATGTTCCGCTATACCTGATCTCGAAGTTTCACCTCTTTGAGTATGTTTCAGATGTTCTTTAACTCGTACGGGAAGAGGTCTTTTTGTTTCTCCAATGTACGATTCGCCACACTCGCAAGGGATTTGATAGATACAATTTTTTGTGTTTTCATTACTGGGGGGTTTTACTTTTGTAAGAAGGCTTCTGAGCGTATTTCCAGATTTAAAGGCTGTTTTGATATTATAGTTTTTGGTTATTCTTCTAATCTTTTCAGAAATCCCCTTGACATAAGGTATTGTAAGAAATGTTTGCTCCTCTCTAGCTTCTGTATTAGTTTTTACTTCGCGATTTTTAAATTTTGAGATGGTATTAGTTACAAACGTTTCAGGGTAACCATTTTGTTTTAAATCTCTTTTGATGTTTGAAATTTCAATATTTAGGTCTTCCGGATTGTTGCAAATGTTAGATGCTCTGTGATAAAGTGTTTGAATTATGCCCTGTTTTATGGAGTTTGAATGATTCGATCCGTGATTAAGGTATTGCCCGGTGTGAGTGGGTTTTCTGTATACCGAAGTTTTTATGTTATCAGCACTTCGTTTGACGAGAACATCGAGAAAAGGTAGAGTGGAATGTTTTTCTGTTTCCATGGTAAATTTAATGGATTGTCTTATACTATTAATATGTTCCAAAAACCGTATCAGCTCTTCGTTGCTGTCTGTCCAGATAATAAAGGTATCATCAACATATCTAAGCCAAAGTTTAGGTTTAATCTTGGCAGTGTCAATAGCGTGTGACTCGAACCATTCCAATGGGTTCATCTCTCTCTCCGGTGGTGGCTAACCTGTACATGGAATGGTTCGAGTCACACGCTATTGACACTGCCAAGATTAAACCTAAACTTTGGCTTAGATATGTTGATGATACCTTTATTATCTGGACAGACAGCAACGAAGAGCTGATACGGTTTTTGGAACATATTAATAGTATAAGACAATCCATTAAATTTACCATGGAAACAGAAAAACATTCCACTCTACCTTTTCTCGATGTTCTCGTCAAACGAAGTGCTGATAACATAAAAACTTCAGTATACAGAAAACCCACTCACACCGGGCAATACCTTAATCACGGATCGAATCATTCAAACTCCATAAAACAGGGCATAATTCAAACACTTTATCACAGAGCATCTAACATTTGCAACAATCCGGAAGACCTAAATATTGAAATTTCAAACATCAAAAGAGATTTAAAACAAAATGGTTACCCTGAAACGTTTGTAACTAATACCATCTCAAAATTTAAAAATCGCGAAGTAAAAACTAATACAGAAGCTAGAGAGGAGCAAACATTTCTTACAATACCTTATGTCAAGGGGATTTCTGAAAAGATTAGAAGAATAACCAAAAACTATAATATCAAAACAGCCTTTAAATCCGGAAATACGCTCAGAAGCCTTCTTACAAAAGTAAAACCCCCCAGTAATGAAAACACAAAAAATTGTATCTATCAAATCCCTTGCGAGTGTGGCGAATCGTACATTGGAGAAACAAAAAGACCTCTTCCCGTACGAGTTAAAGAACATCTGAAACATACTCAAAGAGGTGAAACTTCGAGATCAGGTATAGCGGAACATGTATGGACTAACCAACATAATATACAGTGGTCAGAAGCCAGGGTTTTGGACACGGAACAGCACTGGAAAAAACGAAAATTCAAGGAAGCAGCTTTTATGAATCAAAATACACATATATTCAGTAAACCAAGTATAGATATCCCCAATATCTGGAAGCCACTTCTTGTCCAAAACCAACAGCTCAAACTTCACACTCCAATAAGCACGTAGGCGGAGTCATCAAGCTTCATTGCACATGGATAGTATTTAAGACAGTAGCCTTAGAATTATAATTTAGTTTACACTTGAAAACGGTTAGAGATACTAACTAACCGAAACGTTGTGTTAAGTAACAAAATAAAGACAATGGAAGTCCGACAAGGTAATTTTTTTGAAACTCATGGATTTGGTTAAATTTGATCCTGAAGGTAATTATTTGTTATTTACTGTTAATTATTTGCTTTAAAAAATGGATACCTACATAGTATAATAATATACAAAAAGAAAATAAATTTATTACCTTATTATTATATTATATAAATTTATGTAGTTTACATGTAAATGGTTAAATAATATTTTCTATTATTTTGCAGTACATGAGTTTCTCAAGACCTGGCAACGATGCTTCATTGGAGGACTTCACTTCCCCCTTGCAGTCGATTTTGGACTCTCTTTTGAACAACTCATGGATTTGGTTAAATTTGATCCTGAAGGTAATTATTTGTTATTTACTGTTAATTATTTGCTTTAAAAAATGGATACCTACATAGTATAATAATATACAAAAAGAAAATAAATTTATTACCTTATTATTATATTATATAAATTTATGTAGTTTACATGTAAATGGTTAAATAATATTTTCTATTATTTTGCAGTACATGAGTTTCTCAAGACCTGGCAACGATGCTTCATTGGAGGACTTCACTTCCCCCTTGCAGTCGATTTTGGACTCTCTTTTGAACAACTCATGGATTTGGTTAAATTTGTTCCTGAAGGTAATTATTTGTTATTTACTGTTAATTATTTGCTTTAAAAAATGGATACCTACATAGTATAATAATATACAAAAAAAAAAAATTATTACCTTATTATTATATTATATAAATTTATGTAGTTTACATTTAAATGGTTAAATAATATTTTCTATTATTTTGCAGTACATGAGTTTCTCAAGACCTGGCAACGATGCTTCATTGGAGGACTTCACTTCCCCCTTGCAGTCGATTTTGGACTCTCTTTTGAACAACTCATGGATTTGGTTAAATTTGATCCTGAAGGTAATTATTTGTTATTTACTGTTAATTATTTGCTTTAAAAAATGGATACCTACATAGTATAATAATATACAAAAAAAAAGAAATTTATTACCTTATTATATTATATAAATTCATGTAGTTTACATTTAAATGGTTAAATAATATTTTCTATTATTTTGCAGTACATGAGTTTCTCAAGACCTGGCAACGATGCTTCATTGGAGGACTTCACTTCCCCCTTGCAGTCGATTTTGGACTCTCTTTTGAACAACTCATGGATTTGGTTAAATTTGATCCTGGAGGTAATTATTTGTTATTTACTGTTAATTATTTGCTTTAAAAAATGGATACCTACATAGTATAATAATATACAAAAAGAAAATAAATTTATTACCTTATTATTATATTATAAATTTATGTAGTTTACATGTAAATGGTTAAATAATATTTTCTATTATTTTGCAGTACATGAGTTTCTGACAACCTGGCAACAGTGGCAACGCTGCTTTGTGAGAGAAATACACTTCCCCTCCGAGGCAGATTTTGATATGTTTTGTGGGCTCCTAGAATGCCAATGGTAGAAGAGGTAATAATTGTTTTTATTTCCAAATTTTTTAAAGAACACCCCCCCCCCCCCGTGTCATTATTTAATGTCATAGTAAAAGTTGTCACAACCAAACTTTTTACAAACAACCTGACTCAAAGAATACAGGGTAATTCACGTTGAGTGGCCTATTAGAAGATCTCGGAAACGAGTAAAGTTATATTTCTAAAAATTTGGTAGCAGGTAACATTGGCTTTGAACTTTTAAAATATTATATTTCGACGTTTGTATCACTTCCGGTTATACCGGAAGTTATGGCCAACTTTGGTATTTCACATGGAATACCCTGTATATTTTAGCATTTTTGGATACCTTATTGAAACCTAAGTAACTTTTATTAACAAAGATATATACCTATCTCTAACCGTTTTTGAGATATGAATTATAAAATGCATTTTTTATGTAAAAATCTTACCGAGAAGAAAGTTCAGTAATTTTGAAATTAATAAAGCTAAACATTTAAAATTTTGTTGGCTTTTAACTAAAACATAGATATTTATACTGCATTACTTACGTTTCATGTTTTGCATACAGGGGTTTTTTAAAAGTGTGCCAATGTGGCCATTTAGATAAATGTGCATAAGTCAATTTTTGCAAATGGAACACCATATTTTTTATTTTAGTAACACGTAGAGAATCAAATTTCCTATCTAATCGTCTAATATGTCAGTATCAATATTTAGTCGTCTTGGAATTATGAGCAATTTAAAAAAAATATCTTAAAATATGTATTTGTGTTAAGTTCATAAGATATTATTTTTGTATAAACGTCAAAATATAATATTTTAAAAGTTCAAAGCCAGTCATGCCTGTTACCAAATCTTTAGAAATATAACTTTACTTGTTTCCGAGATCTTCTAATAGGCCCCTCAACGTGAATCACCCTGTATAATAAAATAGCGCGGCAGGCAAAAATAATCGTTTCGGCATAATCGTGAACTTCTGTGACTTGTGAGATAGTTCACCGTCACCGAGGAGAAAGGATCTCAAAATTAGACATTTTTTACAACGAGTAAACGGCCTTGTGCTTTCGAGAATCAAGTGTAACGGTTTTTTAATTGAGATCAGTTTATTAGGTTGACACGCCTGACAGCCTTGTTCAACCTGCAAAAGTAAAGCGCCCTCTACCACTAAAATTTTGGGTTGGGAACATTGTCACATGTTTAACCCGTGAAAAAATGTTGCCAACCTTAAATTTTTACCTTTAGGGGACATCCTAAGCAGTATATTGTTATAGCTACGCCGATTGGATTGGATCTATCGTGTGTGTCAACCTAACAAACAAACGAAGAAAGTCTTTGGTAAAATGAGAACATTTTCTTTGACTTTACCATGAACGTGAACTTGTGTTAATATTTTCTAGGACTTACAGGTACGTATATATAACCTACTTTTGTCATTATTACTGAGATAATCAATATGGTATAAAGGATTGTTAGTTAGTTTTAATTAAATTATTTTTGGTATAACACTGTCTTGTTTTTCTATGTTTTAGATGGGTGCATTGCTCAGTGGACGGAGAACAAACTTTAAATGCTTAGAATGAATCTTTTAAAGAATGTTTACAGGTTTACACACGCACGTTCATTTAAAATATTCCTTAATATTATGCTTGCTTATTTATAAGTTTGTATGTAAAATGCTGTTATGTACATAACAAAATAAATGTGTTTTTATCTTGGTAAAGTAAATGTGAAGTTTCTTTTAAAATCAAATACATAGAACTAAAATGTTAAAAAAATATATTATCGATAAAAGGAGGAAAATGAGGTTACATTATATCCTATACTCGTCATCCTCACAGTGATCTTATAAGATCAATTATCGTGATAAATTGCTGTGAAGGTTTTATCTCATTCTATCCAGGATGGATATTCCCCTTTTTATCCCTGTATCCTTCATTGTATATTAATGCCTCATTTTGTGATTCTAGTGTCCATGTGTAGGGGTGAAGAATCGATGTATGGGATATGGTGTTATGGATTTGATGGAACTTCCAGTGTAGGGGCCAAAGGACATGGGTTTGACCATCTGAGAGCTGCCGTGTGTTCCAGCTACGAGAACTAGACAGATAAGCTTTAGAATTATATTTAACCTATTTATTTAAAGAGTATACAAGAAAAACGATCACAATTTGAAACCTCAGAGATCAACATAATTTTACGTTTTAAAAGTAGCATGTACAGGGTCTTCCAACGAGGACTGAACAGGGGCTCATTTTTGAGCTTCCTTGTATTTAAAGAAAAATCCAAAATAGCCAATCGATGTACTTTTTCCTGCAGAATTTAAAAATGAAACCAAAAATTTATTTGAACCAGAAACAAAAGAGTTACGCTATGGATAAGGTGTTTTTTAAATGGAACATAGCTTTTTTTATACGATTTTTGGAACGAGTGATTTTTTTTTGTCCGTTCTGATTAAAATATTTAATATTGTGACAGCTATTTTTTTTAAATTTTAATGTTTTATCAAGTATAATTTAACTTTAACCTTTTTGAAACATACACTAGGTAATAAAGGTTGAATCCTTCAAAGTCAAAAATGTCAATTTGTCAAATTTTTTGACTTTGAAGGATTCAAAGGTGATTATACCTTTATTACCTAGTGTATGTTTCAAAAAGGTTAAAGTTAAATTATACTGGATAAAACATTAAAATTTAATAAAAATAGCTGTCACAATATTAAATATTTTAATCAGAACGGACACAAAAAAAATCACTCGTTCCAAAAATCGTATAAAAAAAGCTATGTTCCATTTAAAAAACACCTTATCCATAGCGTAACTCTTTTGTTTCTGGTTCAAATAAATTTTTGGTTTCATTTTTGAATTCTGCAGGAAAAAGTACATCGATTGGCTATTTTGGATTTTTCTTTAAATACAAGGAAGCTTAAAAATGAGCCCTCGTTGGAAGACCCTGTACAAGAGCATCGTAGATACATTTCAAAATTTTTCGCTTTGACAATTTAGGCCAATAAGTGGGTACAAAAAAATACCATTGGCATGCAAAAAGTGGAGGAGTTTTTTTAATTTTTTAATATTATTTATGGCTATGGTCTGATTAAAAATCCAAGTTTTCGACCTTGGTCTGCGTTCGCCGCCATCTTGGATTATATGTACAAAAATTGATATTTTTAACATTATCTCCGTAACGGTTTGTCTCACGACAAAATATGAAGATACCAAATTTAAAGAAAATTAAATTTCCTGAATTTTATGTATTTACGGTTTTTTTGTACGTCTAACCTATAAAGAGTTGCACGAGCCCAAAGATCAAACTTTTTAAAAATGACATGAAAGAAACCTGCCATTTTTTAGCTTTAAAAGATAGTTATAGTTGTTCATTTTTTAACAATAGTATTTTTTTATATTTCTCCGATATTTTCAATGAAAAAAATACCACAGGCAACTTCAAGCCTATTTCCACACCACCCAGGAGGTAAGGCTAAACGGCGCGTTTTTTTTTAACGTGGTGTCCCCACTAATGTTGTTCCAGAGAATGTGTATTGCGAAAAAGTCCGACGACGAGTTGAAGGAATACCTTAAATTTGAGCTTTCTCCATTTTCACTATCCCTTTTCTCAGAAGGTGGAATGCGGAAAGGCACAAAATCCTCGTTGTACTCAGCTTTTGCGCCATGTACAGAAAGCGTCGAACTCTGGCATAAATAATCAATGTTGTGGATGGAAGATACCTTTTACACAAAGTTGTATGGAATCGTAATGATTCTTTTAAGTTAATTTGCCAAAACTATGTTCAGTATGTACAATATCTCTACGGTGCCAATGCAGTAGTTGTTTTTGATGGATATCCGGAAGATGGTCAAAATAGTACAAAGACAACAGAACGACTACGCCGATCGAAAAAACAGAAAACTGTCGATGTACTTTTTGACGAATCAATGTTAGTTCAAGTTTCGCAAGAACTTTTTTTAGCCAATCAAAGCAACAAGGTTTGTTTGATTTCGATGCTGACACAAAAATTTAATGAAACTTCTATTACAGTTAAACAGACTGAAGAAGACGCTGCTGTGACTATTGTGAATACAGCTGTTTCCTTGTGTTCAAAGTTTGATGCAGTTTTCGTCATTGGAGAGGACGTGGATCTTCTGGTTCTCTTATCAGCATTGGCAAACCATTTAGGCAACATTTACTTTCGCAAACCTGGTAGAGGAAAAACTCCTGAAATGCTGTATTCTGCAAATAGCTTGAAATAGAAAGAAGCAGCTGCAAATATTCTCTTTCTTCATGCGTTTAGTGGCTGCGACACAACATCGTCTCTGTTTAACCAAGGAAAAATTAAATTTTTCTCGCTTGTTGAGAAACATGCAAAACTCAATAGCATAATTGACATCTTCAAACAACCTGATGCTACACCAAGAAGCATTGAAGAAGCCGGAGTACTATTTCTTATTGCTTTGTATGGCGGCGATATGGAAAAAGCAACTTTGGAAGAACTACGCTACAAATTTTTTGTAAGATCATCGACAAAAAATAAATTTAATCTTGCCTCTCTGCCTCCAACTAGGAACGCTGCAAGGTATCACGCTTTTAGAACATACCATCAAGTTCAGCAGTGGTGTGGAATTCAAAAAAATGCCGTAGACTGGGGTTGGATAGAATCTGGTGCAAATGGTCTTTCTCCCGTACCTATGACACAGAAAGCAGCCCCCGAAGTATTACTGAAAATAATTTCATGCAACTGTAAAAAAGGGTGCAGCGGAGCATGTAGCTGCAAAAAAACTGGGTTGAATTGCTCTATTATGTGTGGTTTATGTAACAACGGTCAGCTATGCGACAATACTGCCCAAATTCGCATCGACAACGAGGATGAATACAAGGAACTGTTTCAAATTGAAAGTCAGATTATACAAAGCACCGAGAGCGACTTAGAAGACGAAATTCAGGATAAAGAGAATAAAAATCAACCCTAACCATCTAAAAGAAAGTAAAACTAACAGACGATATAACTCGTACTGAAATATTGTTGATGCACTGTGAGATGATCACACAAGTGCTTTTCTTTTGTCAGGTATTCTAAATAACTTTTTCCACCAAGCCGACCACGTGGTATAGGCCTACTGGGGACATCACGTTAAAAAAAAAACGCGCCATTTAGCCTTACCTCCTGGGTGGTGTGTAAATAGGCTTGAAGTTGCCTGTGGTATTTTTTTCATTGAAAATATCGGAGAAATATAAAAAAATACTATTGTTAAAAAATGAACAACTATAACTATCTTTTAAAGCTAAAAAATGGCAGGTTTCATGTCATTTTTAAAAAGTTTGATCTTTGGGCTCGTGTAACTCTTTATAGGTTAGACGTACAAAAAAACCGTAAATACATAAAATTTAGGAAATTTAATTGTCTTTAAATTTGGTATCTTTATATTTTGGCGTGAGACAAACCGTTACGGAGATAATGTTAAAAATATCAATTTTTGTTCATATAATCCAAGATGGCGGCGAACGCAGACCACGCCCAAGGTCGAAAAGTTGGATTTTTAATCTGACCCTATCCATAAACATTATAAAAAAATTTTAAAAAATCCTTCACCTTTTGCATAGCAAAATGTCCCACTGACTGGGCTAATTATCTTATTTGCGGTCTTTTGTTAAAATCGGCCTTTCTAACTTCTCACAATGGTAGAATAGTGATAGTGTGACAACATAAAAGATACAAAATTTTATGCCATCACATTGCCGCCAAAAATTGGAAATCTTTTAAAAATAATACTGTAAAATTTAATACATTTTGCGGAATCACTAATGTGATTAGGTACATCATTAGGAGAAACATCAAAAAAATAATTACCTTGTCGGACTTCCATTGTCTTTATTTTGTTACTTAACACAACGTTTCGGTTAGTTAGTATCTCTAACCGTTTTCAAGTGTAAACTGTCAACTATGGGGTTTCCCTATTTAAATACAGATGGATAATAGAATAATAATTATTGACTTTCAGTTACATGATTATACTGTTTATGATAAGGTGGGCTCCTAAAGGCTGTTTCAGTCGAATATTGACAACACTACATTAGTTTTATACAACTTTTGATTGTAGTATTGTCACTAATTGACTGAAACAACCTTTAGGAGCCCACCTTATCATAAACAGTACAATCATGTAACTGAAAATCTATAATTATTCTATTATCCATCTGTATTTGAATAGGGAAACCCCATAGTTGACCGTTCATATTATATTGACCCCATTATTGTTTAATTTCATTACTAAAAGATTAGATAAAAATGTGGCGGGAAAATCACGTAGACATTAGTCTTTGTACTCCATCGAAAATGACCGGAAAGGGTCGAAACAGATGTCAAGACACATCACAATTTTAAAACATAACAAGAAGTTAGTTACTTATTTCTTACACAATTTAAACCTTTTAAACTTGACCATGTAGGCAATTGTGCAACAAAGATTGATATTTGGCCGCTTATTTTTGGATAAACCTGAAAGAAACGAGATAATCAGAAAACGAAATTGGCGAATACGCCACGCCCTAGCTCCTAATCGCAATTTTGATTTTGTTTTTACATTGAGATCGTTTGTTCTGTTGTCTCTTTATTTGATAATCATGAGTCGGTTATTTCTCATTCGTTGAGGTGAAGCTGATGTCTTGACTTTTTATTTTATTTTTTTCATTGACCAAAGAGGTATAGACCAGGGTCGATAATTTTTTAAACCAAAAAAAATAATAGTAGGAAGAAACCCATTGGAAAAGGAAGATAATATAACAAAAATAAAAGGAAAAATAAATTACAGGCGATCCGAGGTCGGGAAGGGGAGAGGGGGGGGTTTTAAGGGTAGAAAACGATTTATCTCGATTTCCGGTAAAACTACAAGTCCTGTGGAAAAACGTTAAATCGCAAAGTTGTAGGTAATAAAAAGATCTACAACTTTTGTATATACACTTTTTTCACATAACCTCAAAATTTATGTGAAAAATTCAAATAACCAAGTTTTTGTTTTTAATTTTTATCTTTTACAAAAAAAATTTTTTATCCACGAAATTTGGTGAAAACTTACCCTTTTATGTCCTAAACACACTGTAATTTTTTATTAAATTATTTAACATATTTATTTTTTTACCTTATTTTGACTTAATATCGAAAAAACACCCTAATTTTCAATCGAAAATTCTCATGTCAAAATATCTGCTTTTTAAAAAAGTCGGTGGGCGTTTTGTTCGTTGAAATCTCTACTTTCTGATGGTGTTAAAAAATATATACATTACTATGGTAAATGTTCTCAAAAAAATACAAAGAAATGAAAAAAATTCGAATCAGAAATTTTTTTAGATCAATATGTACAATTTTGAGCTATTTATTAAAATTTATACTTTTTTTTTATCAATGTAACATGGAATCTTACGTTTTTCGAGTAATTAAAGTATAAATTTTAATAAATAGCTCAAAATTGTACATATTGATCTGAAAAAAAATTTCTGATTCTAGTTTTTTTCGTTTCTTTGCATTTTTTTGAGAACATTTACCATAGTAATGTATATATTTTTTAACACCATCAGAAAGTAGAGATTTCAACGAACAAAAATCCTACCGACTTTTTTAAAAAAGCAGATATTTTGACGTGAGAATTTTCGATTGAAAATTAGGGTGTTTTTTCGATATTAAGTCAAAAAGGGGTTAAAAAATAAATATTTTAAATCAAAAAAATTACAGTGTGTTTGGGACATAAAAAGGTAAGTTGTCACCAAATGTCGTGAAAAAAAAATTTTCTTGTAAAAGATAAAAATAAAAAACCAAAAACTTGGTTATTTGAATTTTTCACATACATTTTAAGGTTATATGAAAAAAGTGTAAATGCAGAAGTTGTAGATCTTTTTATTACCTACAACTTTGCGATTTAACGTTTTTCCATAGGACTTGTAGTTTTACCGGAAATCGAGATAAATCGTTTTCTACCCTTAAATCCCCCCCTTCCCGACCTCGGATCGCCCGTAATTTGTTTTTCCTTTCATTTTTGTTCTATTCTCTTCCTTTTTCAATGGGTTTTATCCTACTATTATTTTTTTTCACTTTTTACCATTTTCAAAGGCTTCAGCACTGGTCTAGTATGATACACCGGTTTCATAGTTCTATTTTATGAGAATACGCTTTATTTAACGAGATATCAAACGATGGTAAAAATTTAATATTTCCAAATAAGAGAAAGTTTAGAATCTGAAGATGTCTGATTCTGCCTGTTGTCTCGAAAGAAAAAAATTACTCGATAGGACTTTGTATTTGGGGTTAACAAATTAGTGAAGTGTCGGTTTTTGGAATATTTTTCGCTTCCAAAATTTTGGCAACCATCTCTCTACTCGTTGTATATCTTTAAAAAAAGATAACCCTATTTTTCCAAACCGTCTCAAAAAACTCAACATTGCCCAGCAATTGATGGTTGCAAATTTTTAAATATTTAATTTAGAAGAAAAATATCGTCAAAAAGCAGAATGACTATGCCTGAGGGCACGTTCGGGATGGAACACTCCCTTAATGTAAATTTTATTTCCGTTTTTAAAAGTTATTTAGACAGAAACATACCTTTTTCGTTTTTATATCTGCTTTTTATATCTTGTTAAATGAAGTGTGTAGAATGATTTCAAAATATAACCAAAAACCCTGCAAGTGTCGATTTTCAGCATCTTCTAATGAATAGGAATGAGCTCATGTAACTTTACTAACATTTTATAATTAAGTTGATTATTTTTCGCCATTGATTGTAATTATTGTTTATCGTTGTTTACATACTCGTTATTGCCATCGCATTAAAAACTGCAGTGATCGCTACGCGTTGTTGTGTATTCTGAATCTGTTTTCTACCGTGTGTCCCAATAACGCGACAAAGCAAGAATTGTACAAAACACGAAGGTGGACCCAAATAAATTATTCTACGAATGTGTTGGGTACAATTCTATCGGCGTGCATTTAACAATTATAAATTAGAGAAAACTACCATCTCCCACCTACCTTATTAAAATATATACAGTCCGTCCCCCCCCTCCAACTTCTAAACCGTTCGGTATATTTTAATGAAATTTTGAACGATAATATTTGAGCAAGTCTTGCACTTTTTGACATACCAATGACAGCTTTAAATGTCAAGATGACAGCTGGGTCCGCTTTTGGAATATTTTTTTAAATGGAACACCCTGTATATTTTTACATTTTTAAATTCCACATAAAATTATAATTATTTTTTATTAAATGCATTATTCGTCTATACTTCATAGTTTCCGAGATATTGACTCTCAAAAAGTGACATTTTTAAAATTTGACAGCTTATAACCTTCTAACAGTACGTCTTAGAGCAAAACGGCTTACATGTCCCTATTTTAATTTTTATTATCTTCCCAAAAAAATCAACTTCCAGTTAAACCGGAACAACTATATTTCCTGCTTTCGAGTTACATCCGGTTTAACCGGAAGTTGATTTTTTTGGGAAGATAATAAAAATTGAAGATAGGGACATGTAAGCCGTTTTGCTCTAAGACGTACTGTTAGAAGGTTATAAGCTGTCAAAGTTCAAAAATGTCACTTTTCGAGTCAATATCTCGGAAACTATGAAGTATAGACTAATAATGCATTTAATAAAAAATAATTATAATTTTATGTGGAATTTAAAAATGTAAAAATATACAGGATGTTCCATTTAAAAAAATATTCCAAAAGCGGACCCAGCTGTCATCTTGACATTTAAAGCTGTCATTGGTATGTCAAAAAGTGCAAGACTTGCTCAAATATTATCTTTCAAAATTTCATTAAAATATACCGAACGGTTTAGAAGTTAGAGGGGGGGGGGGACGGACTTTAGGTCCTCACTGTATAATATAGGTATATAGAAGTTATTTTATGAATTATGGTGCTGTGGTCGTTCCTGCTGGGACTGGGATGTATCCACTTTGGTTTAGCGGTCGTTCAAAGTTTCATGGTAGGGAGGATATCGAGGATACCAGCATGCAGCGACAGATTGTTTCATCGGTAATGACGACGAATTTGTTGAAATTTTGCGCCTTGTTGTGTATGTCCTTATATGGTTGGTTCCTGTAACAATGTGTGGTATTGATTTTGGTTCGGTCATCAATATCCATTATTATTGATTTTGGTAGATCTTGTGACTTGCTGTTACCAATAAATTAATAATATTTAAACATTGGTCCTCAGGAGTTAATTCAGCATTCTGCTACATAAGAAAATTATTACATATGTTTATACTGTACAAACGAATATAACCCTTATTTGGGTTAAGGCACATGCTGATCACGAATATGTAATACATTCGCTAAGGACGGTATTTGAATTCATTGTCGCACTCTCGGTAGTGCGAAGTTCTATTCATGCAGCTCAACTCCGATAAAAAATTCACATTTTTCAAAGCTTTTGGCAAACCTATTATTACATTACATTCCTGTTATCCTGCTGCCACACAAATATCCGTATTGTCGACATTTTATCTCATTTATGCCTAGTTAAAAGTGATCCGTATAATGTTCTTGTATCTTTACGCCAAGTTTACAATCGTTTTGAACGGTTAATTCACCAATATCCTTAATCTTATCCCTACATGTTACTTTTCCTAGCTTATCCTTTTATGTTTTCCCTTTTTTTGGTGGTCTCCATTCCTTGTGTGTTTAAAAACAAAGTCGCCCCGACAGACCCCGGTGGCGTGAAGAGTGTAACCCAGTTTTCATGTTTTCCCAAACCAATCCCAAGTTAAGGTGTCTGCAGTGCCGTAAAAACATTATTACCAAATTGGCTGAAAGTGCTCATTGCTATTAAACCCACACGATATGACTTGTGTGATGGATCGTTATAGAAGATACAGATAAGATCGCTACGAAGAAAGAAGCGTCAGTTTTTCTACTGTTGTGCGCCAATTTGAGTAATTTACAAGAATCGTTATATGACGTCCTAGGTCAAAAAAATTGTTAAGAAGATTATAAAATATAGCAGAATATAATAAAATAATATTTATAATAATTATCATTCCTACATAATATACATTATACAACATATCAGTGTGCAGATTTAATAGGAGTCACCCTTTAATTCTTAAATAACAGTATTCAAGATAAGGTTTTCGTTGTTGTATCCCTGGTTTTGGACCTATTTCCTACATACGTTGAGTCGATTTTAGTCCTTATATAAGGTATTCTTGGCCGTTTCTTTTGTGCTCTGGTGGTTGTGCTCCAAAATAATGTCTTGCCAACTTTGACAAACTTACATATATCCTGCCCCCATGTATTTATTATCGAATATATTCCATTCGGCTGATACACACTGTATAAGAAAAAAAAAAGTTAAGTTCTTGTAACTTGTGGTGCTCAAGTCTGGTGCTAGAGTTTTCAGGTCGCGCAAGCGCCTCTAGCGTGACTTAATAACCTCTTAAAGTATTTAATGGCAATAATGTAACTAAAATATTAAACTTAACACAACAACATAAACAATGGATTTCCCAGGGCCGAGTAGACATTGACAGCTGTTTCGCCCTTGTTAGGAGCTCATCAGAATGCAACTCCATGATAACACTGCAGCGCATTTAAACCTTGCTTTTTTAACTAAATTGGCCCAAAAAAAGTCTCATCCATTACGTACTTTATATCAATTTATATCGTATACCAAGTCTGACGTTAGGGATGACTTAACGCGTAACGGGGAGTTTATGCATAAAAATAACTGTCAAACACGAACTTCTTTTCCCTTTTTTTAGAGAACAGTTTCGTCCATAAATTCTTTGCCTTTAATGTGTTCTGTAGAAATAGGTCTTTCCATTGCACCTTCAAAAATTGTAAAATTATGAGGGTCTCAAGTGCAGTAGACCCAGTAAATGGCCAATGAGATGAAAACTACATGACATATAACAAGTAAGTGGATACTTACTTTTTGTACACATTTGCGGCATTTGCAAAATATCGTACATAGTTTTTCCGCCTTCTTGCAGGGGCATCTGATGCTGCGGAATGTTTATTCTTTCTTACCCTTTTCCTCTTCTTCGGACTCTTCAGACTCTTTTTGTATTCTCTTTTTGGCCGTGCTGCTTTTTTTGGACTGCTGGCTGAGTATGCAAAATTTAAAGGCAAAATTAAAACGTTTTAATACGATGTAAATTTGTCATGAAGCAATTTTAAAAAGGAATTTTAAATTGACGTCAATGTTTTAAGTTTGCTTTGGTATTAAGAATTTTGATGCAATTTTTCTATATGTGTCAGATTTATGTTTGTTATGTATGAGTTGTTATAATGTATATTTACGAAAATTTAAATATTTTATTTTTATTGACTTACATTATACTTTTAATTAATTATTTATATTTTAATTAGAGATGCGCCGTGTATTCGGTTTACCGAAATCTAGTGGCGTAGCCAGGTGGGGGCCAGGGGGGGGGGCGCCTGCCCTCCCCCCCGCCTTCCTTTGCATGGCGCCCCTTGCCGCTAACTAAATTGGCCCAAGAAGTATTTTCTATAAATTAATATTGTATAATATAATGTAATAATAATAATAATAATAATAATAATAATAAGTCTGGATGACTTCCCCTTGAATTACTCTATCTATTAAAAAAAAACGCTTCAAAATCCGTTGCGTAGTTTTAAAGATTTAAGCGGATAAGGGGACAGACGGGCGACAGCGACTTTGTTTTATACTATGTTAAGATTAAATGGTTGAAGATAAAATAATTTTAAATTAACTTACGATCCGTCGATTTCTCTAGATTCTCTAATATCGTTTCGTCACCAACCAGCGTGGACGGTAGTGCACTGGCTGACGCAGTTTCCTCTTGCTCTATTCTACATATATCTGTAATAAAAACATATCTAAATATCTATATAGCAAACGACGAGCTCTAGGTACCAGAGAACATATTCTGGGGTCTTAGTAGCGCGTATTATGCTGTAAATAAACTAAAATATTTCGCCCTCGTAACCAGGGGCGGTCATATCAACCTTTTGAGGGGGGGGGGGCATGTCAATTACTTATTCTTATTATACTAGTAACTTATTGTAACTAGAATTATTTAATTGTAAGTAAGACCCACTTCACTCACTTTTTATAAATATACCGAACGGTTTAGATGTTAGAGGAGGGGGGGGGGGACGGACTTTAGGTCCTCACTGTATAATATAGGTATATAGAAATTATTTTATGAATTATGGTGCTGTGGTCGTTCCTGCTGGGACTGGGATGTATCCACTTTGGTTTAGCGGTCGTTCAAAGTTTCATGGTAGGGAGGATATCGAGGATACCAGCATGCAGCGACAGATTGTTTCATCGGTAATGACGACGAATTTGTTGAAATTTTGCGCCTTGTTGTGTATGTCCTTATATGGTTGGTTCCTGTAACAATGTGTGGTATTGATTTTGGTTCGGTCATCAATATCCATTATTATTGATTTTGGTAGATCTTGTGACTTGCTGTTACCAATAAATTAATAATATTTAAACATTGGTCCTCAGGAGTTAATTCAGCATTCTGCTACATAAGAAAATTATTACATATGTTTATACTGTACAAACGTATATAACCCTTATTTGGGTTAAGGCACATGCTGATCACGAATATGTAATACGTTCGCTAAGGACGGTATTTGAATTCATTGTCGCACTCTCGGTAGTGCGAAGTTCTATTCATGCAGCTCAACTCCGATAAAAAATTCACATTTTTCAAAGCTTTAAAATAACTGTCAAACACGAACTTCTTTTCCCTTTTTTTAAAGAACAGTTTCGTCCATAAATTCTTTGCCTTTAATGTGTTCTATAGAAATAGGTCTTTCCATTGCACCTTCAAAAATTTTAAAATTCTGAGGGTCTCAAGTGCAGTAGACCCAGTAAATGGCCAATGAGATGAAAACTACATGACATATAACAAGTAAGTGGATACTTACTTTGTTAACGCATTGGCGGCATTTACAAAGGCCCGTGCAAAGCATTTCCGCCTTTTTGCACGGGCATTTCCTGCCCTGGCATGTTCCCCTGCATCCACATTCCCCTGAAAGAAAAGAAAATACAGCTTTATTTGTCATCAAATATTGAACAGAGTGAGAGAATTGAATTCTATAGAAATAGATATTTCCATTGCACCTTCAAAAATTGTAAAATTCTGAGGGTCTCAAGTGCAGTAGACCCAGTAAATGGCCAATGAGATGAAAAATACATGACATATAACAAGTAAGTGGTTACTCACTTTTTGTGTACAATTGCGGCATTTGCACGATACCGTACAACGCTTCTCCGCCTTTTTGCAGGGGCATCGGACGCTCTTGCACGAGCCCCTGCATTCACATTTTTCTGAAAGAAAAGAAAATACAGCTTTATTTGTCATCAAATATTGAACAGAGTGAGAGAATTGCGCCAGTTGAAGTTACCCTATTCTCACACGTTTGCGTCCAATGGCACCGACACAAGACGGTGCAAACGCGGTTGTTTCCCTTACAGGGGCATTTTTTATTATATTCCGTCTTATAATATTGTTTTGTTGTAATGTAATAAAGTAAAGTTAAATTTAATGATATGATGATGACTCACCTGTAAGGTACATGGCCTCCATCTATACGTAGCGCATCTATAACGTTTTGTAGTGCTACCAAACTTGTGTTAATGCATTTTGTCTCTAAAACGCGCTCTTTGCCACCCGATGGGTCGGCGGTTTCCGAGCCCGCCAAATCGACTAGGGTAACTGACCCTTTATATTGAATATTTTTTTCTTTCATGGTTCCTAAAAATAAAACAAACATATGTTTTATCGTGTTACGAAGTTATTATATTTTTATGGAGTTTTTAATATTTTTACAGAATTTGTAATGTTTTTAAAGGGTTATACAACCGCCCTTACATTTGCATTTGTCTAAAAGAAGGGAAAATACAGCTTCATTTGTCATCAAATATTGAACAGAGTGAGAGAATTGCGCCAGTTGAAGTTACCCTATTCTCACACGTTTGCGTCCAATGGCACCGACACAAGACGGTGCAAACGCGGTTGTTTCCCTTACAGGGGCATTTTTTATTATATTCCGTCTTATAATATTGTTTTGTTGTAATGTAATAAAGTAAAGTTAAATTTAATGATATGATGATGACTCACCTGTAAGGTACATGGCCTCCATCTATACGTAGCGCATCTATAACGTTTTGTAGTGCTACCAAACTTGTGTTAATGCATTTTGTCTCTAAAACGCGCTCTTTGCCACCCGATGGGTCGGCGGTTTCCGAGCCCGCCAAATCGACTAGGGTAACTGACCCTTTATATTGAATATTTTTTTCTTTCATGGTTCCTAAAAATAAAACAAACATATGTTTTATCGTGTTACGAAGTTATTATATTTTTATGGAGTTTTTAATATTTTTACAGAATTTGTAATGTTTTTAAAGGGTTATACAACCGCCCTTACATTTGCATTTGTCTAAAAGAAGGGAAAATACTGCTTCATTTGTCATCAAATATTGAACAGAGTGAGAGAATTGCGCCAGTTGAAGTTACCCTATTCTCACACGTTTGCGTCCAATGGCACCGACACAAGACGGTGCAAACGCGGTTGTTTCCCTTACAGGGGCATTTTTTATTATATTCCGTCTTATAATATTGTTTTGTTGTAATGTAATAAAGTAAAGTTAAATTTAATGATATGATGATGACTCACCTGTAAGGTACATGGCCTCCATCTATACGTAGCGCATCTATAACGTTTTGTAGTGCTACCAAACTTGTGTTAATGCATTTTGTCTCTAAAACGCGCTCTTTGCCACCCGATGGGTCGGCGGTTTCCGAGCCCGCCAAATCGACTAGGGTAACTGACCCTTTATATTGAATATTTTTTTCTTTCATGGTTCCTAAAAATAAAACAAACATATGTTTTATCGTGTTACGAAGTTATTATATTTTTATGGAGTTTTTAATATTTTTACAGAATTTGTAATGTTTTTAAAGGGTTATACAACCGCCCTTACATTTGCATTTGTCTAAAAGAAGGGAAAATACAGCTTCATTTGTCATCAAATATTGAACAGAGTGAGAGAATTGCGCCAGTTGAAGTTACCCTATTCTCACACGTTTGCGTCCAATGGCACCGACACAAGACGGTGCAAACGCGGTTGTTTTCCTTACAGGGGCATTTTTTATTATATTCCGTCTTATAATATTGTTTTGTTGTAATGTAATAAAGTAAAGTTAAATTTAATGATATGATGATGACTTACCTGTAAGGTACATGGCCTCCATCTATACGTAGCGTATCTATCACGTTTTTCAGTGCTACCACACTGTATAATCTTTGTGAGATAATGGGATAAATATATTTTTTCCAGTCCAGAAATAACAAATAAATCGGCATTAATATTTTCACTTGTTTTCTTACAACAATAATATACAGTGCCCGGCGTAAATTTTATTAATGTTAAATAATATTACTAGGTATACTACATAATATATTGGACAACACAAATAAAAATATTTCGTTCGGCCTAGCTAAGGCGCTGATTTCTGTTTTGTCAGGGACATTTTGTTTCGTTTGCTGGTTGTTTTCACGTCTTGTGCTTTCTTGCCAAATCTTAAAGTATTTAGGCTTTCACGTAAGCAATTCTCAAGCGGAGATATATTTAGAATAAATAATATTTTTGAATTTTCTCCAAGGCAGTAGTGCGAAGTTCTATTCATGCAGCTCAACTCCGATAAAAAATTCACATTTTTCAAAGCTTTAAAATAACTGTCAAACACGAACTTCTTTTCCCTTTTTTTAAAGAACAGTTTCGTCCATAAATTCTTTGCCTTTAATGTGTTCTATAGAAATAGGTCTTTCCATTGCACCTTCAAAAATTGTAAAATTCTGAGGGTCTCAAGTGCAGTAGACCCAGTAAATGGCCAATAATTAATAATAATAATAATAATAATAATAATAATAATAATAATAATAATAATAATAATAATAATAATAAAAAGTTTATTCAATAAATATAGGTACATATAATAAAATATTTGCAAATTTTAAATTATAACTTTGAATAAACTAAAATGAAATATAATGAAACTCACGAAGTCTTACTTGTAGTGAGTAATAATTATGGTATTATAATTTCATATCCATGAATATAATGAATTTTATACATATTATGTATCACAATAATATAATATAATATAATATATCACAACAATATACGCAATCATATATAATATAAATGAGATGAAAAATACATGACATATAACAAGTAAGTGGTTACTCACTTTTTGTGTGCAATTACGGCATTTGCACGATACCGTACAACGCTTCTCCGCCTTTTTGCAGGGGCATCGGACGCTCTTGCACGAGCCCCCGCATTCACATTTTTCTGAAAGAAAAGAAAATACAGCTTTATTTGTCATCAAATATTGAACAGAGTGAGAGAATTGCGCCAGTTGAAGTTACCCTATTCTCACACGTTTGCGTCCAATGGCACCGACACAAGACGGTGCAAACGCGGTTGTTTCCCTTACAGGGGCATTTTTTATTATATTCCGTCTTATAATATTGTTTTGTTGTAATGTAATAAAGTAAAGTTAAATTTAATGATATGATGATGACTCACCTGTAAGGTACATGGCCTCCATCTATACGTAGCGCATCTATAACGTTTTGTAGTGCTACCAAACTTGTGTTAATGCATTTTGTCTCTAAAACGCGCTCTTTGCCACCCGATGGGTCGGCGGTTTCCGAGCCCGCCAAATCGACTAGGGTAACTGACCCTTTATATTGAATATTTTTTTCTTTCATGGTTCCTAAAAATAAAACAAACATATGTTTTATCGTGTTACGAAGTTATTATATTTTTATGGAGTTTTTAATATTTTTACAGAATTTGTAATGTTTTTAAAGGGTTATACAACCGCCCTTACATTTGCATTTGTCTAAAAGAAGGGAAAATACTGCTTCATTTGTCATCAAATATTGAACAGAGTGAGAGAATTGCGCCAGTTGAAGTTACCCTATTCTCACACGTTTGCGTCCAATGGCACCGACACAAGACGGTGCAAACGCGGTTGTTTCCCTTACAGGGGCATTTTTTATATATGTATTATATCATAATGTATTGAGAATTCATATTTTGCAACTTGGACACCCTGTATCTCAAAAACTGGTCGGCAGATATGGTTGTGGCCATGAACACTTTTGATCAGAATGGCATTCTCTACAACATACTAAAAATTTAGAAAATTTAACCGAGGGCCATTTTCCATAAGAGAAGTGCGGGGTTCTTTAAAATATCCTAAAAATTATTTTTAACAAGATAAAACATTAGTAATGATAATGTGCTAATTAAAAAACTATCATTTAACGTGCAAAATTTTTATTTTAAATGTTTATTAAAAAACTTTATTCTTGTGCAAGTTTTATATTTTTTGGCCTACCCTGTATGCGGTTTAACTTGCAACCATTCCAAGGGCACCTAGTATGATTATCGAACATGCACCAACTTTTATCAAGAATAAATTTTTTTGAGAAATCGGTAATAAGAAAAATGCCCATATTATGTTGCACACTTAAACAACCACACTGTATAATCTTTGTGAGATAATGGGATAAATATATTTTTTCCAGTCCAGAATTAACAAATAAATCGGCATTAATATTTTCACTTGTTTTCTTACAACAATAATATACAGTGCCCGGCGTAAATTTTATTAATGTTAAATAATATTACTAGGTATACTACATAATATATTGGACAACACAAATAAAAATATTTCGTTCGGCCTAGCTAAGGCGCTGATTTCTGTTTTGTCAGGGACATTTTGTTTCGTTTGCTGGTTGTTTTCACGTCTTGTGCTTTCTTGCCAAATCTTAAAGTATTTAGGCTTTCACGTAAGCAATTCTCAAGCGGAGATATATTTAGAATAAATAATATTTTTGACTTTTCTCCAAGGCAGGGTTGTAGCAAAGAGGTAAGTTTTGAGTCTCTGAAACAAATTATATAAATTTGGAGGGTGTACACTCTTCACTTTTTGATGGTTTAAAAAAGGGAAATTTTTTTCGCCAATTTTAGATTTATATTTTTCTAAATAACATCTTAATTACTAAATCAATCACGTCAAGATTTCGAAAGTTATTTGTCGTTTTATTATATTCCGTCTTATAATATTGTTTTGTTGTAATGTAATAAAGTAAAGTTAAATTTAATGATATGATGATGACTCACCTGTAAGGTACATGGCCTCCATCAATTCGTAGCGCATCTATAACGTTTTGTAAAGCTACTAAGCTTGTGTTGATGCATTTTGTTTCCAAAACGCGCTCTTTTCCACCCGATGGGTCGGCGGTTTCTGAGCCCGCCAAATCGACCAGGGTAACTGACCCTTTATACAGAATTTTTTTTTCTTTCATGGTACCTAAAAATAAAACAAACATATGTTTTATCGTGTTACGAAGTTATTATATTTTTATGGAGTTTTTAATATTTTTACAGAATTTGTAATGTTTTTAAAGGGTTATACAACCGCCCTTACATTTGCATTTGTCTAAAAGAAGGGAAAATACTGCTTCATTTGTCATCAAATATTGAACAGTATATATGACTTACCGTTTCCGCACTTCTTGTTCCAATTGCACCTACACAAGTCGGTACAATCTTCCACTTTTCCTGTAATTGGATCGACACATTCTCTGCTTTTCCGTATTTCGAGTTTGCTTTCCTCGATGTACTTTACAGAGAACTGTAAACGGTGATGTTCCTCCGCGTTTATGGGAGGTCTCACCCGACAGAACACTCTTATATTCCCTAAAAATATAATTTAGTAGGGTTTAGTAATTCGTTGCCTTTTAGTCTTTGCTTAAAAATCCAGTCATCAATCACCTGTCGATAAGCCAGTGGTCTGTTACTTATTTTTCGTAATTTGGTGCAGGCCCGTTAAGAGGACGTTATTAAAAATGAAATGGTGGGGAAATAGTGTCCAAAAATAGGTATTAGGTACTTTAAAATGAGGTTTAATTCAATAATCTACTAATTATTGGATATTTGGTCATAAAATGTCCGGCAACAGGTACTTTCACCCTATATGTAAACAAGCGTATGTTCTACCAAAACAGTCAATAAATTATTTTTAAAATACGCTACATACCTCTTCCGGTGTACTTGTTGGACCGAATACTCGGTCCAACGTGAATTTGTTTTTTCCAATTTCAATTGTATCGTCGTCGTACTTTATGCGGCACTGCCGCTCTTGTTCATTTATAACGGGTCTCACCCGACAAAATACCCGTATATTTCCTAAAAATATAATTTAATACATATATATGTAAACAAGCGTATGTTCTACCAATCTTAAAAAAAAAACCGTCAATAAATTATTTTTAAAATACGCTACATACCTCTTCCGGTGTACTTGTTGGACCGAATACTCGGTCCAACGTGAATTTGTTTTTTCCAATTTCAATTGTATCGTCGTCGTACTTTATGCGGCACTGCCGCTCTTGTTCATTTATAACGGGTCTCACCCGACAAAATACCCGTATATTTCCTAAAAATATAATTTAATACATATATATGTAAACAAGCGTATGTTCTACCAATCTTAAAAAAAAACCGTCAATAAATTATTTTTAAAATACGCTACATACCTCTTCCGGTGTACTTGTTGGACCGAATACTCGGTCCAACGTGAATTTGTTTTTTCCAATTTCAATTGTATCGTCGTCGTACTTTATGCGGCACTGCCGCTCTTGTTCATTTATAACGGGTCTCACCCGACAAAATACCCGTATATTTCCTAAAAATATAATTTAATACATATATATGTAAACAAGCGTATGTTCTACCAATCTTAAAAAAAAAACCGTCAATAAATTATTTTTAAAATACGCTACATACCTCTTCCTGAGTGCTTGATTGTGAAAATACCCTGTCGAACTGGAATTTTTTATTCTGGCTTTTTCCGAATTCCAGACCGTTTTCTTCCAGATAATTTATACAGCACTGGGGCCGGTCTTGTTCTTTGGGGTTTATTGGAGGCCGCACCCTGCAGAATACTCTTATGTTTCCTAAAAATATAATTTAATACATATATATGTAAACAAGCGTATGTTCTACCAATCTTAAAAAAAAACCGTCAATAAATTATTTTTAAAATACGCTACATACCTCTTCCTGAGTGCTTGATTGTGAAAATACCCTGTCGAACTGGAATTTTTTATTCTGGCTTTTTCCGAATTCCAGACCGTTTTCTTCCAGATAATTTATACAGCACTGGGGCCGGTCTTGTTCTTTGGGGTTTATCGGAGGCCGCACCCTGCAGAATACTCTTATGTTTCCTAAAAATATAATTTAATACATTATGTAAAAATAGACGCAGTAAAAATTTATTAATTTAGCGGCAATAAAATATTAATTGTCAAAAATATAATTTTTGACCAAAGCTGACTTATGGGCGTTTATCTAATAAGCGATTTAGTTCATGTTGGGCCTAAGCCAGTAGACCTACCTTTAAGATCTTGTACTGCATTGTTCAATACCTTCCTCTCTTCTTGAGATTGTTGTAGAGCTGTTGTTATATTTTTGCATTGTTCTGTTGTCTGAGTTAATGAATCTACAAAGTTACAAACATTTTAGGTATATAATCAGTAAGATATAAAATAGATTTTATTAATGAATCCTTACTTAATCTGCCATACTATTATGTACAGGGTGATCGCCTATAATGTTACCCCCCTTTAACTTCTTTGTTTCGAAATTAAGAAAAAACTGTTAAATACAATAGTTGTAGGATTTAATGTAAACTTCTTGCAAAATGTATCTTCGTAGATACAGGGTATTGCATAAAAGCGTGACAGATCAAAGTTATATTTTTTTAAATGGAATACCCTGTATATTGTTGCATTATTGGATTCTACAGACAATTCTAAACATGATTTATATATACCACTGTATATCTAAATTGAACCGTTTTCGACTTATTGATGTTTGAAAATTACTATATTATATTATTTAAGAAAATAAGGTCATTCAAGTCAAGATGTATCGTTTCCATGGATAAAACAGGATGACGATACACTATTAAAAAAAAATCAAGCACAAAATGATGAACACGTAAACTGACTTGAAAAATGCTGTGCCATTTTCATATTATTATTATTATTTTTAATATAAGCCATTAAAATCGTCTGCTTTTCTTGAATAGCCTACCACCTATCGCAATGATAGGAAGATAAAATGGTTTTAATCTGATCGTCCGCTTCATCCGGCTCAATACCAAAACAATATCCACCAGCTCATTTGGCGGATATTCACATCTCCAGTCTATCTCAGATCTATAATATAACCTTTGCGTTTAGTAGATCTTACTATACTAAGAAAAATCGTTGATAGATTATAAAAACAACACGAATCTACTTGTTCCTTGGCAACGGCAGGCAACAGTGCACTTTATTTCCCACTGCCTGCAGGTGTATCTCGGAAATCCTGTTTCTTCTTGTCGGTGCACGCAGCACAAGTGCACGGCTGATCTGAAAAAATAAAGAAACGGCTTGTGTTACAGGATTGTTATTCTTGGCTAAATAGGAACGCGCCTAAATTTTGTTATGTAAAAATTAGTTTATTATTACCTACAGGATGTGGTAGAAATATCACATATCGATCTATCTATCATAAAGCGTATTAAATATTTACTAGTCGATCACTGCAGTTTTAACATAATATAGTTGCATGGTTTAAATACTTCCATCCATATGTATTCAATACAGGGTGATTCACGTTGAGTGGCCTATTAGAAGAGCTCGGAAACGAGTAAAGTTATATTTCTAAAAATTTGGTAGCGGGCATGATTGGCTTTGAACTTTTAAAATATTATATTTTGACGTTTGTATCACTTCCGGTTATACCGGAAGTGATGGCCAACTTTGGTATTTTAAATGGAATACCCTGTATATTTTAGCATTTTTGGATACCTTATTGAAACCTAAGTAACTTTTATTAATAATGATCTATACCTATATCTCTAACCGTTTTTGAGATATGAATTATAAAATGCATTTTTTATGTGAAAACCTTACCGAGAAGAAAGTTCAGTAATTTTGAAATTAATAAAGCTAAACATTTAAAATTTTGTAGGCTTTTAACTAAAATATAGATCTTTAGATTACATTACTTAAGTTTCATGTTTTTGCATAATGGTTTTTAAAAGTGTGCCAATTTAGAATTAGATAAATGTGCATAAGTCAATTTTTACAAATGGAACAACCATATTTTTTATCTTAGTAACGTGTAGAGAATCAAATTTCCTATCTAAACATTTAATATGTCAGTATCAATATTTTTAGTCGTTTTGGAATTATGAGCAATTAAAAAAAAATTCCTAAAATGTGTGTTTGTGTTAGGTTCATAAGACTTTATTTTTGTAAAGAAGGCTTTGACTCCGATTTTTGTTTGACTTTGAGCTTTGTTACCAATTACTAAAGTAGGCTTTGACTGAAATTGTTTTAAAGTTGACACTCACCTTAGGCCATCTGGATAGGCATGAAAATATCCTAAAATAGTAATTATGAACTTAACACAAACACATATTTTAAGATATTTTTTTTTCAATTGCTCATAATTCCAAAACGACTAAAAATATTGATACTGACATATTATACTTTTAGATAGGAAATTTGATTCTCTACACGTTACTAAAATAAAAAATATGGTGTTCCATTTGCAAGAATTGACTTATGCACATTTATCCAAATGGCCACATTGGCACACTTTTAAAAACATGAAACTTAAGTAATGTAGTCTAAAGATCTATGTTTTATTTAAAAGCCTACAAAATTTTAAATGTTTAGCTTTATTAATTTTAAAATTACTGAACTTTCTTCTTGGTAAGGTTTCTAAAAAATGCATTTTATAATTAATATCTCAAAAACGGTTAGAGATAGGTATAGATCATTGTTAATAAAAGTTACTTAGGTTTCAATAAGGTATCCAAAAATGCTAAAACACAGGGTATTCCATTTGAAATACCAAAGTTGGCCGTCACTTCCGGTATAACCGGAAGTGATACAAACGTCAAAATATAATATTTTAAAGTTCAAAGCAAATCATGCCCGCTAGCAAGTTTTTAGAAATATAACTTTACTCGTTTCCGAGATCTTCTAATAGGCCACTCAACGTGAATCACCCTGTATATAATATTGAATTAATATAAATTAAGCGATATAACGTACTGTTTCCTTTTTGCTAGAGTTAACGCTAGTGGCGCGTTCACCATTTCGATGGGTGGCCAAAACCGGTCTGTGGGACACCACTACATAGCCAATTTTGACGACATTTCGTCTTTTTGCTCTTCGTAATTTATAAGTGAAAAAAACTTTAAATTGTAGGTAATTCCGCCTGATGGGCCTGTTGACATTAGGTGCACGTGCAAGCAAAGTTGCCTGTAAGCATGCGCTTTCATGATTTTTTTTATCACCTGATGCAATTTTACTCATTTACAATCGACCATTTTATTGCATCACATGAACGTGCATGCAGTACTTGCACCTAATGCAAACAGGCCTTTAACGATCGGTATGTGGCCGCTCTTTGGATAAAACGAAAAGTTACAAAACATCAAAAAATTAAAAAAGCGAATGCAGCACTAACGTTAACAATGTTTGAAATTTGTATTGTATATTTTTTGGATCCGACTTTAAAAAAATAAAGATAAAATGAAACAATGTGTATTATTTTCAAACCTTTCCTTTATTATAAATAATTTTTAGTATTCTTCTTGATACATATTACTTATTTATAATAAATACTGTTGTGTTTAACAATTTGATTTCGACGAAGGGCAGGACCGTTCGACCGGCGTAGGTAAAATGGACCATCGCACTCCTTAAAAACTGGGACAAAAAATGCACATTTACAAATTGTCAAAGTCTTTATCATTTAATTTTCATCAAAATTGTCCAACTTCTCTGTACAAAAAAGGTAACCTTTATTTATCACACAAGAAAGCAGGGGCGGATGGGACACCTCGGACCGGCGCGGGAAGTCAATTGAAACCGCCGCGTCGCGTCGTGTCGATCCAATAAAAAAATTAAAAGACAATAAATATGTATTTTTTCATCCTCTTACGACATATTTTTTAATAATAACTCATAAATAAAAAAACAAACTTCATTTTTTACATTTAAAACACATTTAGGTGAAAAAAATATTTATTATTAATATAAAAATGAAATATATTCTGGTTTTTGATTATTTTCAAAATTAATTCAAATTAGAAGAAAAGAAAAGCACAAAGTCTTTCTCAACAATTTTTATTGTAATAACTAGGCGAACCTAGAATAATTCATAATAATTCAAATCGACATGTTTCGAGTGTAGAAACACTCATCATCAGGAAAACAAAGTGAAAAGTATTGATGTTTTTAGCAAAAGAGAAAATAATGGTGAGATTAAGCCGTAATGGAGCTTTTAGAGATGTACAAGAGGTGTAAAATTGAATAGTCAGAAGGTTGACAATCAAGACTCCAGCATACTGAAGAGTCGAGGGTTAAGTGTAGAAGCACACTGTGCCGTGCAGAAAATTAGGGTAGTAAGAGAAAAAATTAATTTAGAATTTTTGCACCAAATGTGTGTGCTTTGACTCCGGCGGGGTAGCTGGGCCGTAAAAAGCCTGGTACCCCAACAGTTTTTTACTTTTAACCAAAAGATGCTTTGACCACAAAAAACAACTTTTTTCTTTTTCTTTACATCTCACTCCAATACCTACTTTCACATGTTTCTAACTATGGCTTAATAAAACTCAAGATGTTTCAGTACTTTAATAATGATTTTTATAGATAAATTTTTTAAAACTCCTCAATTTTTTCTCTTACTACCGTAATTTTCTGCACGGCACAGTGTGCTTCTACACTTCCCTCGACTTTTCAGTATTCTAGAGTCTAAATTGTCGACCTTCTGACTATTTAATTTTACACCTCTTGTACACCTTTAAAAGCTCCATTACGGCTCAATCTCACCATTATTTTCTCTTTTGCTAAAAACATCAGCATTTTACCTTTAACTTTGTTTTCCTGATGATGAGTGTTTCTACACTACAAACATGTCGATGTGACTCTAGGTTCGCCTAGCTATTCGTATAATAAAGATTGTGGAGAAAGACTTCGTGCTTTTCTTTTTCTGTATCATTTAACTCCACTTTGAGTATGGACTACCTACTTCTTCAAAATTTACGTTATTGATTGAAGCGTATCTACACGAAGCAGCGATCGAAAATTATCTTCATGTCTATTCGTGGTCTATTCTGATGAACCGACCTAACCTCAGAGCATGAACTAGCCAAGCAATGCAAATACAAAAAGCAAAAAACGACCAAAAATTCGAAACTTACTCAAATCCAATGGGGTTTCACCCCTCCGATTGCTTTTCTTATCTTACCAACACCTTTTTTACCCAAAAACCAGGTTTTCTCTTAACAGTCCGCTTGTCTTGTCTTGTCTTTTCTTCAATGGCGTCTGCTCCAGAAGCAGTGTTGCCAATGACTACTATGGAGGACAGCGGAGGACTTGAGGTAGGAGGCCGATCGCAATGCATTGGGTTCGGTCCCAAATTAGCATCGGTAATTCAGCTTTACGAGTCGCTGTAAGATGGCGCGCGTGTTCGAAGTGGGCTATCAAATAATGGTTTCTTATGGACGCAATAACTATTTTTATTTAAATTAGTTCTTTAAGGAACAAATAAGGACTTTTATATGAATTTACACTTACTTTGTTATACTTATTAGTAAACCCGGCCTGTATAAAGTTCCAACGATGCTTGGTTTTTAAAATGCAGGGCATTAAACATTCTAGCTATACCTTTGGAGCTAGAAAGAGACTTATTTGGCTGCGTTTTCTCTCTGAAAAAGATCCTGCCTTACACCCCGACACAAAGCAAACTCTACTTTTATAAATTGTACCATTATTTATTATAAATATGGAAATTAATTACAATACAACGTTATTTGTCTTGTCTTGCCTTCAAACATTATTTGTTATTTCGAAAAATAAAATTTCACTTGTCAAAAGTAAAAGCACAGAAAAATAAAGGGTTTAAGTAAAAGTTAAAAACCATGGAGGATCTAGTTTTCCACATTAAAAACTAAGAAGAAGAAGACAACATCAGCCCACTTCGGACGCGAGAGCCATCTATCGGCCAATAGCGAACTAACCAAAAAACCGGGACAGAATTTGAAAATGCTGCCATTGTCGATCGGCCTCCTACCCTATAGTTCTCCATACCAATGACATTAGGTGAAAAGGTCCGCCCAGTGGCACGAAAAAGTCCGATTTAGTCCGCATCGAAAATGATGAAAATGCTTCGTCTAGCGCATTCGCCATAAGTGATATTTATTTTTTACTGTTGGAGGTATATTATATAATGAAAAAGACTGATAACTCTATAAACATTTACTTTTTAATAACAAAAAAAACAATAATAAAAAAGTTAATGTAATAAGTAATAAGACAACCCAACACTTGGTAAATAAACAATAAGGGTGACATTACAGAAGCTCTGCATCTGACACCTGCAGCCGCAAGTAGCAGTTTGCAGATGCAAATGACAGAAGTGGGATTCTAGAAAGCGATTAACCCTATAAATTTTCTTTGGCGATTATCATACTTTGCGTCTGCAAATTTGCAGATGGTTGGAAGGTGCTGCAAACTTGCAGAATGTATAATATTTTTTAAAAACTAACCTATATTTTGGGGATTTGAGGGATGGTAGTCATTTCATATTTGCAATAATAATTTTTATATAAAAAAAAGAGAAGGGAACGGTTCATTAATTAATTATTGCCATGGATTTGGGCTTTTTACTGGTGTTAAGGAAATCTCTATATACAAATCTCAAAAGTGATAAAAAAATTATAATATCTTGTGTTATGTTACATAATATATAAGGCAGGCCTATAACTTCCCTGTGAATTATAAAGAAAATAATATTCAGAATTTTGATTATTTGAAAGCAAAACAATTTGAAGAGAATCTTCTCGACAGACCCTTTACCCTTTTCTTGTCGAAGCAAAAAACTTAGATTAAATGTGAGGTTAGAACTTCACATATTTGTCAGTCAATCAATAAACCAGTAGCAGTAAAACGGTTTAACTACGGTAAAAATGACGGATTTGCAAATGGTTTTTGGAATGTCAAGTTTCTGCAAATTATTTTGCGTCTGCAAGTCCGCCATATTTGCAGATCTGCAAAGTTGCAGGCATGCTTTTTCTGTAATCTCACCCTTAGTTACCTGCCGATTTTATTTCCAAATTTGCGCACTTAGCATATTTTCGTCAGGTATCAAAAAGTCCGAAATAGTTTCAAAGTCCGACAAAAGTCCATAGCCTTAAAATAAGTCCGAAAATCGGACTAAAGTCCGCCGATTGGCAACACCACAGAATATTAACAGCAAGCAGAAGCGACAATACCTGTCGGCACCTTTGATATCGACTGGTCGTTTTTCAATGACCTTCACACAACGATAACGGTCGATCCACAACATAATACTCCGAGAAAACTTGCTTATTTTCTACACTGAACGACATTACTTTTTAGTACAGGTGCAAATGTTATAACTTGATTTATTTTTCAAACATAAAAACTTTAAAAAAGTTTTAAATTTGTTAGTCTTGGGAATTAAGAATATTATTGAAGTAGAAAATGAAAAAAATTAGTATATTAAAAAACTTTTAAATTGCTAACGCTTTTACAGATTTGTTTGAGGTTCCTTCGATTTGTGACGGGCAAAAATATGTACTTACATAATATTATAAACATATTATAACATAAATTATAGAACACTATCAGGTACGTCAAAATATATCGTGAGTAGGTATACGTAGATATGGGGTGGCGTGAGATAAATATCATTTTATTAAAACGTCAGTAATTTTTTACACAGTTTTTTGCGCTTTAAAAACTACAGTGACGTTTTTGAAAATTGCTTTAGTGTCATATAGTTACTTACCCATGGATAAAAAAAATGTGGTCCTTCGGGGATTAAAAAAAAGTTAATTCATAAGTAAAAAGCTGTTGTAAAAAAACAAAAATTTTATTCAGAAATACATGTTAATTCTGAAATTACTAGAGGAATAATAATTACATATTGTTTTACATTTGCCTATTTAAAAAAACTTATATGTGTGATAAAATTCGTAGCTTTCGTATAACTTTTTAAGTTCTGCATGTCCCTAAACAAAAAAGAGCATAGGCAAAACTAGTAAATATTGCGCTGTACACGAGGGAGAGGTGAAAACGTTAAATTCACTCAAGAATAAAGTGCCCTTATTTTTCACTGTAGAAAATTTTGTTATAAGGAAATGTTGTTTGCACTTAAAAGTTATTCATAAATACCAAATTTCAGCTCGGTACCACAAAAAAAGTGTTTTTACTTTTTTTTACGCCCCCTCGTATAACGAATCGATAGAAGCTATGCAACCTATAAATTTAATTTTTTAACACCTCTTGGGCAATTAGACACATAACTTACTTAAATTTGTTTAAATACGCGAGAACTGGACGTTTAATAAAATAACGTCAAAAATAATTCAACTTTTCTGGTGTTTAAACCCTTACAATAAAATTCGTTTTTATTTAAATCTAGTAGCCATGAAAAATATTTATATTTGTGCTACCGAGCTGAAATTTGGTATATTTGGATAAGTTTTAAGTGCAAACAACATTTCCTAATAAAAAAAAATTTCCACAGTGAAAAATAAGGGCAATTTATTCTTGAGTGAATTTAACGTTTTCACCTCTTCCTCGTATACGGCGCAATATTTACTAGTTTTGTCTATGCTCTTTTTTGCTTAAGGACATGCAGAACTTTTCAACCGCCAAAAAAATTTGGTAAGTTTTTAAATTAAAAAAAAACCCTTTGGTGCGAACTTTCTGCCGGTCACTGTATAAACCATACAAACCTGACAATATAATAATTTTTTTGGGAGGCTCTCCTAATGAAGGAATAATTTCTTCAGGCATTTCTTCACATGTTGGCGAAAGGTTAGAAAACTTTGTGGGTACTGCTTGCGGAAATAAGGTTTTTTTAATGGTTGCACTTCTTGAAAAATATTTTTCTTCGAAATGGTTTTCACAAAGCCGATAGTTTTTGTGTGCATTTATAATCTTTGGCAATAAATCTGGCCAACTGCAGGCGTCTATCCACAATTTTGCACTATAACAAAATATTGTATTTAAAGCAACATAATATCCATTATTTCTACCCCTTTTGAAATAAATCAATACCAATTTTTATTTTTTCTTTTCGTTTGACCAGCAAAACGTTCGGCAATTTTCATTGTGGTAAAGGGGTTACTTCCTCTTAATCAAAGAATTAAAGAATCCTTAGACCGTACATGTTTCGAAGGCAAAAACCTTCATCTTCAGCGGTATATTGTTAGTTGGTTACATGAAGATAAACCCTGACATTGTTTGGTAGTTGAGAAAACTGAGGGACAGAAAAGAAAAGAAAAATTTTTTAATTCATATTTCTAACCAGTTAAAAAATATAAAATATTAAATGTTAGTTTTAAATCGTGCTTTCAAAAGCATTTTTTGGAAAATTATTGATTTCATTTTGAAACGTGCCAGAGCCAAAGATTTCTGGGCACAAAAATCTTCTTGTGTCTTATTTTTTGCCAATATTATTTGTTAAGAGACGTCACTGGACGTAATAATTTAGCGCTACATGAGCGTTTTATCACTAAAATTATCATTACCAAAATTAAATTAAAATTTGTTAAAGGATATTAAAAATATTTATAATTAAAATACTCGTTAAAATTATTATTTTTTTTAAATTTAACCCCAAATATCTCCTTTCATGCTGGATTTATCAAAATTTTTTATGGGACATATTTTGACCAAAAATGAATTATCTTTAAGAGCGACATTTAGGGTATGGTCCGAAAGTAACTAGTGTCGTGGTTTAGCGTTCCGTATTTAACCAAATGATAGCGGTAACCAAAAAATAGGTTTATTTTGGAACACGGTTTTCGGATATGACGTCACCCAAATGTCAAAATGCTTACCGGCTTTAAACGCCGGTTACAAGTGGTTTCTCCTGTCACTTGTAATTATAAAATATTGTTATGAATTTAATTTCAAAATATTTAGCCGATGGTTGGTAATTTATTAAGAGAATGAATCTCAATGAAATTATAAGTAAGTGTATTTAGCATTTCTCTAAATTATCAGTCTGTCGTGAACTTTTCAAAATTAAAGGTTATGATTTTAACGAACATGGTGATTTTTCGTCCCGAATATAACCGGATTTTTATGGTTGATCTGTCATTTGTCAAGGTTAACCGTGGTTACTGGTGGTGATATTCGGACCATACCCTTAAAAGTTCCTGTCATCGAAAAATGTCTTTGCACCGTGGCGCCACCTACATCTTGTATTATTCAAACACATTTTTTACACAGTTGTGAAGTCAATCATAGAGGCTATAAAAACTGGCGTTTACAGAATTTACATGTCACTTCTAGTCTTCGAAATAATTGGCCTGCGAGTTTTTATTGAAACACCCTGTATAGTGTGATTGTCCTATATACATTAATATTTATTCTATAGTCAATTGTTCTAGGAAAAATTATCTTTGTATTTTTAGAATAAGGTTTAATAAGTGTTCATTGTCCAAAAAATAATATAAATTAAGTTGAGTAACAAAGGCAGCTCAATGCTCAACGTCTTCACAAAAATAATACTTAAACGTAAATGTGATATAAAAATAAAAAACACTAATATACTTATATGATTTTTATTTTAAGAATGTGTGAAAATGTGTTTTCAATTAAAAAATATACAAGGATTTTTTTCAAGGTGTAACTTTTGTTTCAACGCACCTTTGAGCCAATTACAAAAAAGTACTTTAGAAAAACCCTGTAATATGTAACTATAGTGTTAATTTTAAACAAGTACTTAACAATTTTAACAAAAGGAACAGAATTTATAGTTGATTTTACCTTGGTAAATCAACATATTCAAAAATTTCACTCATACTTTGGTAATTTTGAAATATATAGTAGAGAACTTTTTATACATTCAAAACAAGATAAACTTAATATCTTTGCAATACAACAATTACTTAACACATTTTAAATAAATAAATAAATTGAATGTTTATTCAGTTCCTAGATTTTATTTATTTTCTTTTAAATTAGTCAAATTTTTATAGTACCTTCATTAAAATTTCCTAAATTATCATCTAAATATACTATCTGAAACATAACTTAAAAAATAAATAACAAAAATAATTTATTTTCACCATAATTACAGGAGCTCATATAAAATACCACAACTGCTCCACTGATTTCGACCTATCTTTCATTTTTTAATCAGTATTTTGTTTCGGACAATTAATAGCATCCTCAAGGTAACTGCTACCCAAAAATGGGTATTTGATTGGTTTTTGAGAAAACAAAATATTGATGAAAAAATTAAAGGGTTAAGTTGTAAAAATTATTTTTCCGATTTTTTTAAATCTCATCAAATATGACATTCCTCCAACTATGGCGGTGTTCTATTCAATTCACGCAATTTCAATATCCTGCCTAGCTACACATAATTTTTTCCTAGTCAACAAGCGGTCCTATACCCTATTTTTCAAAAAAATTGGTATAATTGATATCACTCCAAACACTCCGAGCCACATCAGGGAGTTCATGTTGAATGCACTGTCATCAACTGTAAGGGTGTGTAATGTTTGACCACCCTGTATAGCGAAAAAGGATGGTGGGGCGACACCTAAAATTTTTTATTATTTATATAGTTGTCTGGTACTGTATGTCCCAAAAATTTGAACCATTCTCCTTACCTATAAACGTTCCAAAGGCAAATGGAATCAAAGGTACTCCTATAACAGGTGCGGAAAGATTTATAAACCAATTGGGCAAGATAGGGGTAATTCTCAGGAAAACCACATAATTAAACAAGTTGTCTCGGTGTTTATCCACTTGGATTTTCCACTGACTTGCTTTCTCTGGAAAATGCTTAAAGGAAAAATACGTTATAACTACGAAATGAACCACTATACAAGATCGAATAGTACAAAATTTTGTTGTTTCATCTGCAAAAAACTTCAATTAATCTTACCTTTAATACTAATCGTCGTCCTAACAGCTGGGATAATAGAAAACATAGAGTTGCTCCTATCATAGAACAGCTGCAGACTAGAACTAAGGCTGCATAAAACGGGAATAAGTATCCAGATAAAATTGATAAAAACAGGGATCCTGGAATGGCAAACGTTTGAAGACTAAAATATCAATAAGGAAAATACAAAATTAGCTTGGAACAAGTTAAAAACAGCAAGGCTTTGGATTTCAACATTAATCGTGGGTTTAATCCAACCAGATAAGCCGGCAACAAGTATGACTTAATTAAGTTTCAACCCATGAATCCCACTCTTATTTTAAAGGATACAATATGTAAGTCAAAAAAACTGCAGACATGACATGGTAGTAGTGGTCCACTTTATATCTATTTAAAACTATTCCTAAATTTTTGGCATCTTCTATATTCCAAGGAATTTTTATGTGTTGTTGTTCTTCTCTAAAAATTCAAATTCTTTATTGGTGTTTTGTCCAAAGTACTTACACAAAAGTCAGGTACAAGCAATAGTAGTATAAAACAGTAATTAAATATTAACAATGAATTAAAATAAATGTTTTTTTAATAAATAAAAACACTTTCTAGGTAGGTACCTAAATAAAAAGTAATATTTTCATGTACCCACCTAGTATTTCTCATTTCTCCAAATATGTTCAGACCATTAATGTTCCATAAACTATATCTTGACCTTCATGTTAATTAATACCTGATTTAAAAGTTTCAATAAATAATTTAAAACAATACCTAGAAATTATTGTGTTTTATATATTTCTACATGCGTTTAATTATTTTTACATGTATGAAAATCACAAGTAAGGGAAAAAAGATATTGTATTATTCTGTCTGAGAAAGATATTTAGTTTTCTTATTTACAGGCCAAAGAATGTTATGAAAATACAATGTCCATAATAATTATCTACTCTCCTTTCTACTTACTTGGTAACTTGTGGAAATGTTTGATAAACAACATAAAGGGCAGTCAACGATGTTAGGAAAATAAGTAATACTGAAAGAGTGGCGTATCTTGTGGATATTTCTTCATTTCGAGGTGGTCTAACATCTACAAAATAAACAAAGTTTAGTACCATCACATATCCCAGTTCAAATTAAGATTGCCCTTGATGCTGTTAGAACAAAAACACGTTCATGACTAAACAGGTGAAAACAAAAGTAGGATAGGACTTCGCTCAAACATACTATTACAAGATTCAGGCTCTACAAACTCGTGATGCATATTAGACATATATCTGGGATTGGGAAGCAACTGGAGTCTTCGGAAAGGTGTTCTGTAATAAGGTCGGCCTCTAATGGAAAACTTGGATACAAAAGGACTATTATATAAATCGGACGAGGAACTAATAATGGGGCTCTGCACTAGAATATCACCTTGAACTTGCGGCGAATTCATCACTGGGTAAATTGCTTATTACTAGGTTTCTTTAGGCACTGAGAATTTCGTTACGACACTTTTCTTGTATTTTTTATACAGAAATATGTACTTTTCTTTAATAAAAAAAATCTTTTCCTTTGCACGAAAACAAATCACACCACTTTAGTTTTGAATATTTTGACAGATGACAGTTAACTGCGCAGTCATCCAATCGGTTTTTACAGTAAAAATCCTAAAACCTAAAAAGCATCATCGTAGAATTGTAGTTTGTTGTGAGCCTAACAAATTATTATTATCTTTGTTAAAACTACATTTTAATATCGTTAATATTTCAAGAAAAAAAATATGAGCACTGCTTCAAGTTGAAAGTAAGTACTATGATTTGTAGTATTTGTAGTCGAAAGCTTTGTCCACAGAAGCTACGCTTTGACAAAAATTTCTGTGTATGCAAGCGCCATCTCTCGCTGCATCAAACTAATATTTTGGGGGATTTCCATAATGTTTTTTTTTACATCAGTGGCTACCATCTACCTCGTTGGTGGGTACCAACGAATGCTACCCAATGATCTAGGTAGCAGATCATTGATGCTTGATGCATTGATATCACAGGCATCTTAAAACAAGTGTTGCTTAAAGATGCCTGTGGTGGCTACACAGAAAAAAAAAATATTTTCATATTGACGGGTATTTAGTCGATTTTTAAATAAAACGAATTAGCGAATGCGTCACTATAGTGTTTGCTCTTCAGTAAAAATGTTTTTCTACTACTGTATAGATAAGTTAACTTTCGGGCCCTAGCAACACGACAGATAACGAAAGTAAACTAGTATTCGAGTTACCTGAATATTATACGTTGCTAGCTATGTAAAGTAGCGTTGCTAGCTATGTAAAGTAGCGTTGCTAGCTATGTTAAGTATTACTTTCGGTGCCAGGACAAAAAAATCGAACTGAAGACTCTGATAGTATACTCAAATAACTAGTTGCATATATGCACAACAATACTCAAATAACTAGTTGTCACGGATTATTTTACAGGTGGAAAATAGTTATTTACATTACTAGATGCGAAAGTTAATTTCTTGGTGTGAGGAGGTTTTTGAATTGCCGAGGCAAAGCCGAGGTGATTTAATACCTCCGACCACCAAAAAAGGCTTTCGCATCGTGTAATGTTTTAAATTTTTTCTACTACTGTTACTGTTCTCTGATCAATATATTATTAAGTTATTATATAACCTTTATTTTATTCAAATTAAAATGATAAAATAAGTTTTTTTTCCACCTGTAAAATAATCCATGACAACTAGTTATTTGAGTATTGTTGACAACTAGTTAGTTGAGTACTGTCAGTTCGATTTTTTTGTCCTGGCACCGAAAGTATTACTTTCGTAGCTAGCAACCTACTTTCGTAGCTAGGCAACGGATAATATTCAGGTAACTGTAACTGTAACATTTACTTTAGTTTTCTTTCGTGTTGCTAGGGCCCGAAAGTTAATTTATTTATACAGTAGTAAAAAAAAAACTTATTGTATCATTTTAATTTAAATAAAATCAAAGTTTATTAAGTAATATATTGATCAGAGAACAGTAGGTAGTAGAAAAAATTTAATACATTACAGGATGCGAAAGGCTTTTTTGGTGGTCGGAGGTATTAAATCACCTCGGCTTTGCCTCGGCAATTCAAAAACCTCCTCACACCAAAAAATGAACTTTCGCACCTAGTAATGTAAATAACTATTATTTGCTTGCTGTTTCATGCTCTTTTCCTTCTTTCTACATCGCTCCTTCGTTCGTTATCAATGCGCCAAATTGCGTAAATTAAAACATCTCAATTCTAATATAATAGATAATACTTACTTATATTTTACAAGAAAATATTACATATCAGAGAAAACACAGACATGATCTGTTGTAAAATTCATATTATAAAAACTCAAAAAATAAAACATCTACATTGTAAAAATCTAGAGAAAGAAAAATTAGTATCTACCGCTATACAGGGTGTCCGGAAATGACGATGAAAAAGTTTAAGGTATGATTGTACATAAAAAGATATGAAAAAAAGTTCATATTAACATAGGTCCGGAAATGCTTCCAGAGGAAGCTACAGGCCCTTGAAGATGGTGTCATAAAAGTGGTTTTTATTTAATTTATTAGGATCTACTTACAATACAGGAATTAACTTCTACGTATAAGTTAGAGTGATTGGAGGTCACTTCTTGAAAATATCAGGTGACCCATAATTTCAACCAGTGGCGTGGGAACAAAGGGGTGTATAGTTATTTAGGGTTATATTTTTTCGCCGAGTGTATTTTCGCTATCTTTTAAATAAATGATGATTCTTTGAACATTTTTACGTAAAAAAGGTTCCCTTGGTATAAAGTCGTATAGTCGATCGTTTTCGAGATAAACGGACTTAAAAGGACGCCTGCAGTATTGGTATCCTATGCGTTACATTTTTAAATGAAGTTTTTGGTGGAATCCACAGGTGAATTTAAAAATGTACCCAATAGTAGGTACCAGTAAATTCGTTTTTCTTTTTGGCAATGGATGTAAAAGAATAACTACATTTTAAAATAGTATTCAAGCATCTTCTTATTTTTATTACATAGCCTGTTTACTGTATTTACGCACTGCAGTCGTCCTTTTAAGTCCGTTTATATCGAAAACGGTCGACTATACGACTTTATACCAAGGGAACCTTTTTTACGTAAAAATGTTCAAAGAATCATAATTTATTTAAAAGATAGCGAAAATACACTCGGCGAAAAAATATAACCCTAAATAACTAACCACCCCTTTGTTTCCACGCCACTGGTTGCAATTATGGGTCACCTGATATTTTTAAAGAGTGGCCTCCAATCACTCTAACTTATACGTAGAAGTTAATTCCTGTATTGTAAGTAGATCCTAATAAATTAAATAAAAACCACTTTCGATGACACCATCTTCAAGGGCCTGTAGCTCCCTCTGGAGGCATTTCCGGACCTATGTTAATATGAACTTTTTTTCATATCTTTTTATGTAGAATCATACCTTAAAATTTTTCATCGTCATTTCCGGACACCCTGTATAGATTTAGAATATACCTATCCCTATTATACATTAAGGTTTTTATCACTTTATAATTTAATAATAAATAAAATAAAACAGTATAGGTAATATATGTGCAGCCGTTTTTACAGAATATCAAAAAAGTATAGGTACAATAATTGTTACGAGGATATACAGACTAATGACACTTTTTGAAATAGATGTCTACATATAAAGCAGTGAAGTGCCTGGCAGACTATCCTTTGGTCGAACATTTGCGTCTGTACCTATATAGAGGTATAATGAGTTTTTATTAGTTCTATGTATGGTTTGCAAAAGGTAAAATAGGCGTAACAATAATTTGTGTTTTCAACGTTATATTAAGTTTCGCGCGCCAGTCATGATGAAGTTCGCAGGAAATGGTACAAAACAAACAACACAAATCATTAATTTCTTCTTTGTATGGATAAATGGGCACTTAAATGATCGCCTGTCAGACATATAATTTCAGGTTCTCTGGCAATGATACAAGCGAAGCCTGTATCCACATACATCCGTGATACGCATCCGTTGTGTACCACATGATTAATATGAATCCGATCATTCCAATCTATAAAATCATCGAAAAATGGGTCGCTATTATCCAATAATGTCATAAATTACCTAGTATTTAAAACACACAAGTTTAGAAAAAAAAGTGTATTTTTATTAATATATTGCATAAAATTTGTGTAGGCGCAATAATAAACCTTGACGCACATAAATAACAGATACACAAACCAGAAATGGTCGTAATCAGTGCAGTTGTAAACATTTGTTTCACAACAATAGGATTACTACAATATGCATGGTAATTTAAATAATAAAAAAATTACATATACAGAAAATTTAGTAAATAAAATATTCGTATTGATTTTGGTGTTCTGTGTAAACGTAGGCAAAATATATACATCATTTAAAAATATTTACACCACAAATAGTGGTGCCAAGGAAAAAATATTTTTCCTAGCAACAAATTGCCACCAGCGTTAATACCAATAATTTACAATAACCAACGTGTAAGATTTCGAAATTATAAATATTATTTTGTCTTTTAATTGCGCATACCTACATAATTTAAGGTTGAATTCTCAACGTCATTTAATCTATTGCCAACCTATAACCTATTTCGCGTTGATTTTTTGAGTTTATTATTTTAATAACTAACATTTAAAGAAAATCAATATCGTCGGTACATTATTTAGGTAGTATCTGATATATTACAAAAATATCAATTTATTTCATTGCTAATTTGGGGAGAATTGTATAGTGAAAGAACAATGAGTGACAATGACATAATAATGTTAAAAAAAATCTTACCCGATATTTTTCGCTATACAATTCTCCTAAAATAAGTTATGAAATTCCTTGATATTTATTAAATATGTCAATTATTACCTATATATCAAGTCGATACTGATATTCTTTAAATTTTGTATAAAAGCTAGAAAACATAAATAAATCTACGCGAAATAGGTTATAGATTGGCAAGCATGTTGATACTCCCACCTTAAGGACATTATTTGCAAAAGTCTCTAATCGACAAAATAATCAAAATTCACTTTTTTCGCTAAGTTCATCAGATTTTTGATAGGGAGAATGTATTGCCACCTTTAATAAAACCAAAAATGTCTTCTTTGCTATATAAAATTGGTTAGAGTTATCAGTTACCTATTTGCAAAACTCGTTCTTTACATTTAACAGTACATTTGCAGAACTGCCTATTTGCTCGCCAGCCAATAGGCATTCTCTGCTTCGGTCTACGTGACTAACCGGTGTGGATAGTGCACGGAGAAGATTTATTTACATCTGAAATAATTTAAGTTTTTTCGGAAAAGAAAGAAAAAACTAAAATGTCTTCCTCCACAAAATTTAATAGAATAAAAATTCTTTAGGGGTCTCTACCTGTTTCGAACGTAGAAACGTTCATCATCAGGCGACAGAAAATTTATTTAATGCTGATGATTGTTTTAGCAGAAGAGAAAATTGTGTAGAACCGTAATGGAGCTTTTATGAAATTAAAAAATTGATGTGTAGAAGCTCCATTAAGGTTATTCTACACCATTTTCTCTTTTGCTAAAAAAACCATCAGAATTAAATACATTTTCTGTCTCCTGATGACGAACGCTTTTACATTCGAAACATGTAGAGACCCCTGAGACCCCTAAAGAATTTTTATTCTATTAAGTTTTGTAGAGGACCACTTTTAGTTTTTTTTTTTTTTTCCATACTTTTAACAACTCCACTTTAAGCATGGACTATTTCTTCAAATTAATGTTTTTCGTTTGTATACTAATTTTTGTTTGTGTTCAAAAAATCTTTTTAATGTTGCAAGTTGGTTAATAACTTTAATTAACATTTAATTTCACTGTGTTTAACTTTTTCTTTTCAAAACTCTCTATTTGCAAAGAACATATTTTTTTTCTGAAAAATCATAGGAGATTCGTATTTTTTACGATTATCATATTTATCAGTCATGCCTATTAATGTATTGGAAAAGAAATGAATTAAACTGAAAAAATTATTTGCGTTCAAGCTAGAAAGTTTTTTGTTGCTCCTGAAAAGTAAACCAAATAGCAAAGAGCGAGTTTTGCAAATAATGACCTCATTTACAAACTAGTATCTTTTATATAATAATATAATATGTACCCAAATATAATTTTCTATATTTTTTTTAACTAACCTATACTCAATGAATCCAATAAATATATACAACCATATCTAATACCTAAATATCTTACAACCAACGTACATAAACGAATATATTAAAGCACATTTTTTCATGACTATTTTAATATTATTCATTATCTCAGTTCAAATTTATTATATATAATATATGCAAATATCTAGTATACAAAAATAAAATATCAATATATCAATGGCATTGGCATATGCAGCTCCTGTCGCGCACCCAGCTAAAACAAGTGATTGCCGCTGTTACTTAAAAAAACACCTTCAACGAATAGGAATCTACAATATGGACCCATTGAATGCAGACTTTGCGGTGAAGAGGACGAAACTGTATCTTATATAATATACGGCTGCGATGCACTGCTCCGGAGATTCAAAATCTTCGCAAAAAACCAACCTCCCGCATGACAAACTTGGTAGAAAAGACTATTGGACTATGTAGACGGAAACAACAGACACAACAACGGAACAGACCTTTTTTTACAAGACAGAGGCGCATAATAAGCCAGGAGGCTTTACGTATATGTCACTAATCATGAAGAATGGGTCTTTTTAAAATTAAGTTAACATTAGTAGGGACAACTTCAGAAATACTGTACCCTCTTTCAATCGACACTATTATTTAATAATAAATTTATAATAACTTGACCATAGTTAAGCTTATTACAGAACCCAAGGCAAGACCGATTCCCATGAAGACTGTCATCATGGACGACGCAGTTTCCTTCTCAAAATCATCGACTTTCCTGCAAAAAAATATTTTTTTCCAATTAACTAAAAGCTTTTAAAGAATTAACTCCATAGAGAAAAATATTGTTTATATAACTATTCTTACCTAGGTGCTAAAACAGCTGTTAAATTCGCCAAGTATCCATTGCTAATGGCACACATGAACAGGATTATGATATACTGGTAATCTTTATTAAAAACGACAGCCCAATATTGTCTTGGCTGAGCATTACAAAGCATCATCAGTGGAATGAATATGAACCTTGATAGACTAAGAATAAGGATAATACTTTCATTTTTTGGCTAAAAAAATATATCAAATGAGTTTTATTCTGTTAAACTCAAAGCATAGTAGGTACTGAATAAAAAGAAGTCCGACTGTTACCAATTAAACTAGTATGCTACTTTAAAGGCAAACAGGAATCAGTTATCTCTGATTGTATAAAGAAAGGGCACAAATTATAATATAACATATGTGGCTCGTTTTCTTTTGATCTGAAACTATCTATGTATCTCTGTTTTGATAGACGCTTTAAAGACTAAATTACCTTCTGAATTTTTCCAGCACTAACTCTGCCCAAATAATCTCCAACGCTAAACAACAAATAAGCAATAGTGGGTACAAAAAACACATCTAAAAATAAATATAATAGATAATAGTTTAAAAAAAAACACAAAAGCAAAATCTTACCATTCCACTTGTTCCCATGCCCCTTCCCTTCAGATTCTATCAGTACAGTTACGCCAGGGTATACACTCAACGTTATTCCAAACACTAGAAACATAGATATTCCAAACACCCATATTTTTTTAGCTATGAGTTTGTGGGATATATGGACGGTTGTAGAAGTACTACTAAAATCTGATATGCTAAGAAATTTCTCTTCAACGTGATACTAAAAAAAATAAACCTACTGTGTTAAGGGTTTATCTAAACCTGAGTGAGGAAACAAGTTTTCTAACTTTATTTTACTAGACTAGAAGTTATAGTGCATAAAGAATTAAAATTTGAGGCTTGATAATATTTACCTTGAAAAATACAGTTTTCATCAACACAACATACAGAATTATAGATATGGCAATAGTCACATTGCCAATAATAAAATAAACCAAAGCAGTATGTGTAGATGATGCGCCGATGGCCAATGAAATAATTTCAGCAACAGCTGCAAAGATTCCTCCTAAAGCTTGTCCTCCAATTACTGCAGTGATATAAACTGGAGAAAAGTTGCCTACTACACCAAAAATACTTCCGGAGAGAATTGCACAACAAACTAAAAAAAAGTATTTTAAGTTTGACAAAGTTATAGATGTTTCTGTGAGGCACAAAGCAGTTGAATTTGTATAAATTATAAGCTAAACCTGTTTTGCTGTAAAAAATTGGGAAGGAATACCACAAAGGCAGCTTATTTATTAACATTACAAGGAGTTGACCATACTGTATATATTATTTCTCCTATTAATTTTCCATGATAAACACTTACCATTTAGCAAAACTATTATAGCCAGTGTTGTTATAAAAAATAAATATTGCCCTAAAACAAAAAAAGAGTACCTATTAAACTGTTAGACAGAAAAAAAATTTACACTTTAATGTTTTACAGTAGCATCACATATTTTTACATATTAATGGTAATAGAGTACCTACTTACAATCATCGGTATCCACAAGCACAAAAACCAAAGTTACAATCATAAATAATAAAATACATATTAAAGATCCTAGAATCCTTTTGTTTACAGATATCCTAAAAATAGAAATATTTTTGTCTTAACTGCAGGAAACTATTCTAAAATAATATAAACTATTACAATTTTTAATTATTACATAGAAATAAATAGATGTAGTAGGTTTTTATATACAGTACAAAAAAATTCAGTTTTATAGTTGTAACATATATCATCTATAGTGTATTTTATTTTGTAATAAGTTCTTGGACATTTAAAAAATTAATGTAATTACCTATGACTGATAGCTGCATTTAAAATTAAAAACAGCAAGCCAGGGACAGCCGAAGCAACGCTGACATAAGAAGTAAATTCAGCTTGCAGAGGGGTCTTGTTTTTCACATCACTTCCTATTACACTTCTATTATGAATGTGCGTGTCCCTGAATTTGTACATCCAATACTAAAAATAAACATGAATATCAATACTTTATTGTTACTGTTATCAATAAAGTTAATGTTAAAAATTTTTATAATATAGATATACATTTTGGAAGTTCTTGTAATACTTGTATGGGTCTTAACACCATGTTGTATAGGAATAATTTGAACCAAACATATTAGGTAGGTAATTAATATTATTAGGTACTTACATCGTTTGCAGTTACATAAAAATTCCATGGTAGTAAAGACACAATCCCCAATAAATAAAAAATAATATACACAGTATAAAATGTATCTCGAGGTTCTAAAGGCTTAAATAAAGGTTTGTTGTCTGCTACAGCTAAACTATGATGTATATCAGACCCGTCTTCATTGTCGGAATCAATTTCTTGTAACAAAGGGGTGGTGTTGATTGAAGTCATCACTGCACTGTGACAATTATAGAAGTATTACTTAACTTTATATTGGAACAGTCATTAACTTCTTTTGTAAAGCATGTTGTTTACTTTATTGCCTCACGCGGACAATGATTGTGCTGCAGTTATCACTGACATTTTGACCTAAATGCGACAAATCTACAAAAATATCCGAAAAAAAATGAAAAATGATTCATTAAATTCACTTTTATAAATAGAAAACCAGCTGATTGTCAGAATAAACAATTATTTTTTACATACGGTTTTTAACATCTTGTTCAAGGAATTAAAAATGTCGATTTGTCGAATCAAATACATATGTGATGTGACAATGTGACGTCAGTAACTCAAAAATGACGTTTGGAAAGGTAGCAAAATTTTGTTTTTAAAAATTAACTTTAATAAAAATTCACTCCTCTCGTGAGTGATTTCACCCCATTGTGGCATGAATCAAAATTCTTGTTCAGTTTTACTTAAAAAATCGTGCCTAAATCTTCAAAAATTATTTCATAGCTCGGGGTAATGTATAAAAATTCCCAATAGAATTTAAATTAAACTTTAGTTATGTTATGTAAACATCGGCTGGGTCCTGAGTCATAATAAAAAGTTTTCTAAAATATTTTCTTTATTCTACCTTATTTATATTTGTTTTATTTCCGTTTGCAGGATATATTTTGGAAATCATTATGATACTTTAAAAGTTCAAAGAAACTGCACCTCAAAAGACATAAGGAATTCCTTTATCAAGCTTTCAAAAGAGGTAAGGATAGTTTTTCCTTGTTTCTAAAGTTGCTAGGTTATAGACCTCCGCAGATTAAATAGGTAAGAATTTCGCTTATTTTATAGAATCACCCAGATGTAAACAAAGACCCCACCGCTCATAAGGAGTTTTTAAAAATTCAAGAAGCCTACAATGTTTTAAGCAAACCAGCATCAAGAACTTATTATGATTTAGGTTTATCAAATCATTATAGCCATGATAATGACACTACTCACGTAAGGAGTACTCGTCCAGAAAGGACTGGGGAGAGTAGAAAGTAGGTTTTACCTCTGTATTTTTTGCACATATTATGCACTTACATATCATACATAATTTATCCTTTATCTTCAATTATAGCCAGTGGGATGAGCCATTTTTTTACAACAGAACTAGACCTGGAACACAATATGAAGACCGCGCTTATTATGGAATAAAAGGCATTAACAAAGTTTCAAATGGGCTTGTGGCACTAGCAGTAATCTTAGTGACCTTCTCCGCTTTTCTCGGACAGATGTTTTTAATCAAGTAAGGATTTTTTAAACTAATCTAATGCAAAGTTTTATTCATTAGGTATTAATTTTGACATGCACTTAAGTACACCAAAAAATTGTAGAGGGTATTGTGGTATCATCTAAAGATTTTATTTTTGTTAAAGCCACTCTTTTACATTACAAAGAGATAGGATGCTGAGGCAATCGCAAAAAACGCAAGAAACACTGAATGAAATTCAGGAGAGGGCATATAGGAATGGAAACAAGATGCAAATCGAGATATTGAGAAGACAGTTTGAAGAAGCGGAGAGGCAAAGGGAGAAACTGAGAGGGACTGTAAAATGATGTATGTATGTGTTTTTTAGAAAAACTACTTATTTATTTTTTTTAATAAAATTTTATTTAACTAAGTTTATTTTTTTTTTAATTTTACTAAAAAACATTTTTGACGAGGTTGGCAGGATATATATCCGTGATAAAAAATATCCTGATATGTATCTTGATAAATATCATGATATTTGTGCGACGATATTTTTTATCCTGAGATTATGTATCTCAATATTTTTTTTTCTAAAATTCTATTCATCAGTATGAAAAGATGGCCCCGCTGCCGCTGAGCCGGCAACAGCGTATTATGCTGCTTACGAAGCGGTGATTCCCCATCTTTCAGAGACGTTGACCACCTGTTGTTCTTTGCCGCGTGGCATTTTTATTTAGTTCCGAAGTTCCGATTGAACGGAGTAATATTTTGGTGTTTGTTTTATGAAATAAAAATGTATTTTACAATACCAAAGATAAAAAATTCAGTTTGGGCAGTTTGGGTTCATTTATAACTTAATTAACAAGCCCAGTAGTTCTGGGTTCATAGTTAAAACCAAAAATATATGATGTGTTCATATTCATAAACTTGTATTTTTTACCTACATTTTACATTCCTAACATAGGAGTACCTACTAAAAAACTTGTTATCTATTGTGATAACAACTATCATTGAATAGAATTGAAATACAAATTTACAGGTTTATAACATGTTTATATTAAATTAAGTGATTTTGAATTTTTAAAATATATCTTTACAGATAACAGATGAAATAATTTAAATATAAATAAATATCCAAATTTGGATATACGTGTTCCTAAATATCATGTAAATACGAAAAGGGGTAATTCTTTGGCTTATTTAATGACTAAAAATTCATATAAACATAGGTTCGCAGACGCTTCGTTGCCGATCTACAGGGTGTTGAAATTTCAAGATTTTTTTAGTTTTTTCTTTATAGCTCTTGTAGTTTTTGAGATATTTAGCTCTAATTTGGAATATAGGTTACGCTGTAGGACTTACATCATTGGGCATACCAAATGGTTTTAAGAATCTACAGGGAGATATTTTTTCAGGGGTCATGCCCCCTTTTCTCCCCATGAACTTTTTTTCGGTGCGCCGCTGGTGGATTCTAAAATATAAAATGCATTTTTTGTTTGGTTTTAAAGCATTTTAATCTCTTGTAGTTTTTTCGTATTTACCACGGTTATCGAGAAAAAAAAAATAAAAGGTTTTCTGTGTTTCGCTAGATGAAATTAAAATTTTTTAAATAGCCTAATAAGCTCTGGCTTGATTTAGATAACCTTTTGTTTGTATTTGTTTTGACACTTTAAAAATATCAAATAATAACAATAACTAGGAAACTACGTTATGAAAATTGTTGAAAGTGACCTCCGCCTACTCTTATGCATGCGTCCGCTCTTCTTCTCATTGATGCCCGTACTTCTTCAAATACCCCCGGAGTATTTCTTATGGTTTCAAATCCATCTAATATTCGATTTCGTAAATTATCAACGGTATTCACTGGTGTTGTATACACTAAAGTTTTGAGGTGCCCCCATAGGAAAAAATCTAGACTATTTAAGTCAAAGCCAAGGCATATTAGACCAATTAATAAAAAAATTTTTATTTCATCTAGCGAAACAGAGAAAACCTTTTATTTTTTTTCTCGATAACGGTGGTAAATACGAAAAAACTACAAGAGATTAAAATGCTTTAGAGCAAAACAAAAAATGTATTTTATATTTTAGAATCCACCAGCGGCGCACCGAAAAAAAGTTCATGGGGAGAACAGGGGGCATGACCCCGGAAAAAATATCTCCCTGTAGATTCTTAAAAACATTTGGTATTCCCAATGATGTAAGTCCTACAGCGTAACCTATATTCCAAATTAGAGCTAAATATCTCAAAAACTACAAGAGCTATAAAGAAAAAACTAAAAAAATCTTGAAATTTCAACACCCTGTAGATCGGCAACGAAGCGTCTGCGGACCTATGTTTATATGAATTTTTAGTCATTAAATAAGCCAAAGAATTACCCCTTTTCGTATTTACATGATATTTAGGAACACCCTGTATATCGGATATAGATAAAGTCGCCACAGTGGTTCTTTTCCCGTGCGTCATCACTTTCACGTCATCAAAATCGTATGAATAAAATCAAATTTACGAGACGAAAAAAGTCAAAACTAAGTCTAAGTTCATAAAATGGACGTGCCTGCCTACCGTTTGACGTAACTACATAATATCCCGAAAAATTATTATTTATTTTAAGTTTTGCCCGGCATTCTCTATTATCTAAAAGAAATTGACAAACAAATGTTAATACATTTAATACTATTTTTAAAGCTTAAAATCTAGAAAAGTTTGGTGTTTTATTGACTATTAAAATCGCAAAAGTCAAATTTTTGACATCCTTTCCTTAAAGGGAATTTAGCCACTGCCGTAAACTTTTCAAAGAACTTTCACGGTTAGAATATTTAAAATAAATAAATTAGGTATTATAAAAATCCATAAATACTTACCGCCAAGACAGATGGTGGGTATAATTAGCTCTAAAAAGAACTATTTTTAGAAAAAGGAACAGTTTTAAGACACACAAATTTACAAAATACGAATTAGATTGGCAGATCAAAATAAGGTTGACAATGACGTTCTAAAATACAACGGTAGTCGACTAAACAAATAAAAAAAGTAATTAATTGACGTTTATAGTTTTATTCTTGTCTAGCACGTTATATTATTGCGGAATCTTGGAGACGTTCTTTTATGCTTTTATTCAAACTTGTTACTGTAATAAATAAGGATGCAGAGTTATTAACCACGTTGAGTCCTGATCATTGATTGATGACGCACGGGCAAAGATCCACTGTGGGGACTTTATATTATGTCGGATATTTGGATATTTATATAAATATCATGATTCATGATATTTGCCAACACTGATTTTTTATAAATAAAACAAATAGGTATTTAATTTTAATTCACATTTATTATACACTCTGGTACAGAGTTTTTCAATTCATGCTTATAAAAAATTCGTTTTAAAAATAGGCCGACATACTACCTAAGAATAATTTTCTAAAAAGTAGAAAATTATAAAAAGACTAGTAAAAAGGTACAAAAGTTTTTTCATCAATCGATAAGATTATTAAGTAAGTATACAGGGTGTTATTTAATTATGTGGCCAAACTCCAAGGGGTGCTTCTTTAAGTGATTTTAAGAAGAAAAGTTCATATAAACATGGGTCCGAAAATGCATAGTTTTTACGATTCAGGTTGTCAAACTTCCGTCAAATATTTTTGACAGCCTCTGTGAAATTGCCTTGGGCCATTCCATAAACAAAATGCATATCGGCCATTTCTGAGTTTGTAAATTGAACCAGTTTCCAACAATTAGCAAATTTATAATCTTAAAACTGTTAAAAACACTTCAAATAATTACAAGGAAATAATAATTACTTGGTTCTCTTTAGGGTTATGACAGTTTACCTATGTAAAAATCAAATTTGTTTAAATAGCAACTGTTTTTCCTTTCATAGCATAGCACTCATATTCTTTTTCTGTTGCATTTAAAACATTGCAGTAATAAATTATTACGTAATTTTTTTTTATCGAAAACAGTTTTAAACTGTGCGAAAAAATTCAAAAGAAGACTTTCGAGGAATTTTAATTGCTTAATAGTTTAAATTTTTTACTCTTATTGTCACATGCAATAAAGGGGTTTTTATTTTTTTTCTCGAAAACAAAGCAAGATATGAAAAAAACTCAGGACATAAAATAGTTGTATTTGTAGTTGCTTTATTCGAAAAAAATACATAATTTTAAAAAAAGTCAGTGGCGCGCAATTTTTTTGTCAAAATTATCAGTTAGACTGTCTTCCGGGACGCCACTGGACTTAATAATTTTAATCTAATTGAGGCTAAATTATCCTCTTGTTGTTACAAACAGAATTGCCAAATTTCAACAAAATCTAATAAAAGAGTATTGTGATATTTACGACCATCCGATTTTTTTTTATTAAAGTTTGACACCCTGAATCGTAAAAACTATGCATTTTCGGACCCATTTTTATATGAACGTTTCTTCTTAAAGTCACTTAAAGAAGCACCCCTTGGAGTTTGGCCACATACTTAAATAATACTCTGTATAGGTTGTTAAAGGGATTGCAAGAAGAAAGACAGACAATTTAAAATGATTAGATACAAAACACATAAATTTTTCAAAATTTTAGGAATTACTATACCTACCTTTTTAAAATCTCCGTATTAAGGTTAAGAAGCATTCAGGTTATCAAGAATATTTTTTTGAAGAATTTAGTAAATTGAGTAGCTCTTATTTCTACTTCTAAAACATAATTTATCGTAAAAATATATCAATACATATAATAATATATAATATCTAGAAACTATGTTTATCACATCAAAAATTAGGTAATGTACCTACCTAGTACGTACTTATCAGGTAGTATATGTATTCATACAGGGTGTGATGTTTTCACAAGTTAAACTCACAAGTACTGATATGAAGACAAATAGCATATTATAATTGTTATAAGCTTATGACGGATAGTTACATATTATAAATGTTTTATAATACAATAAGTTTGTAAAAACATGTAATATTATTTAACTATTAAAACAGGTACATAGAGACATCTTAAACAAGTTATTTCGATAAAATTTTTGAAGAAATTATCCTAAAAATTGATTGTTCTTATTATTATTCCCTTATTTGTTTTTATTTTATCGATGCATTCGGATTTTTGGAATAAGTTATATTCCATAATAAATATTTATATTTTCTTACAAGATATACCAATTCTCTCTCGTTAAGTTCCCCCCTGATTTTCTTTATCGTTTGAATAGCAATTTAAATTTTTTAAATTTTCTGTACATAAACAGTAATGGCTTCATGTGGCATCTCGGGCTTAAATACCACCTGTCCATTTTCCCTGTAATCGGCGTATTTGAGGCAGTAGTGCAACTCGAATCCCAATTTTTTTAAAGCCATAGCTGTGAAGTGACTGGTACAATCTACCGACATAAATCCACATCCTAATTCTCGCGCCATATCCCTGAAACAAGACGAAAAATGTTAATTTACCTTTATATAAGCTAAGGGCAACAGGTTAAATAGTATAACTGTAGAGACTTTAATAAGGCTGTAAAAAAATAAAATGAATAAATAAGTCCTCCTCGAACAGAACGCGAATTTTTCGACTCGGTACATTTCGTTCGGCATGCCGATAGGCACAAAACAAAACTAGACTGGGTACATATCGCTAATCGTCAGCCGGGGTTGCATCTATTATAGTACCTACTAAAAAATTTTATTAAAATTTGTCTTATTTTCTTTTTTTTTTTTATGCCTTTTTTTTGCCTCACATTCCTACGGAACGTGATTGGGAAACATATCGCCAAATTGTCAACATAACAACTGTAAAAAACTAGAAAATAAAGAAAAATGGTGCAAAAGTTCCGTTTTCTCGTATAGATAGTTTTTGGAGACGGCATCGTATAGTGCTCGACGTCCCGTTTCTAATGCCGCCTCGCTCGATTCGCTACGACTTTTCGATACGAAAATGATATTAAATATTATGACATATTGAACCTGTCAGCACCTGCTCTTTAAAATCGCACACCAATGTGGGATATACTTTCCAAGTTTGTCCTATAAAAATATATATTCAATCAATTTAAACATACGGAAAGAAACTATTCTTACATTGATACCTGATAAATTTGTGAAAATGTTATTGTGCCGAGCCCTTCGGGCACGGCACTGGTCGAGTTCGTTCATTTCATACTTTTGACACAACCATTTGTTAGCAACCCCTAATTGTAAAGCATTTCGATTCGCAATAAAAATATATGTGTATTAGTTTCTTGACAACCCAAGTTTGTTTTTTTCGTACCGAGGATTGTCGCTGTAAGAATCCGAAAACGTAATTTCTACTTATCTCTCCAACACTGCGTTTACCGCAAGCCCGTGCCTTTCTTTTCGTCCAACTTCGAGAGGAAAAAGTCGGGAAAGCCACTCGAACCCCTGGAAAATTAAACTCGCGGACCGACAATTTCCCAGATTTTTCCCAGAGACCCTGCGTAACCTTGAACTACTAAAATTCAATTTTCGCATAATAAAATCATTTATTTTGAACTGAAACCGAGAGACCTTTTTGCGGGGAGTTCTTTTGCTGGAAAAAAGTTTGGCTTTGACAGGAACAAATTATTGAGGTAGGGTCGCTTTTTGTCAAGAAAGTCTATTAAATATTCGTCCGAACTTTTTCATTGCCGACAGTTAAATGTGAAGACATTTTTGTCAAGGGTGCTTCATCCATATTGTCGTATTTATAAAACTTATTTACTTAAAAAGAGGTAAATTTATATCGAAAGGCTGTGCATAAGATCATGCTGCAGACAAGTTTCCGATAAATGCATTTTTCTTGAACTTTTGAAAATTTAATTTTATTAGTATATTTATTTATAGGTATGATTATTGAAGGATAGTGAAGAAATATTATTATTTTTTAATTTTGATTTACTTATAAACATAAAAGATGATTTGATGATAATTTATTAATTTCAAGCCATTTACATGTTATATTTAGGTCGTGGTTAATGTTATTATGAATTTAAGCATAGTCTTCATGAAAAGATACAATAGTAGTATCATCAGCAAACAATTTTATTTTACCTTTTAAATTTAATTTTTATTTTTTTCTTCATTTTTCATTTCCTATCCGATGGCCGGCTTGGTTTTTTCAAATTGTCAAAAATCATATTTATATCCTAATATTTCTAACCTCTTTCCCTCCTCCCAGGACTACGCTTACGGTTTTACTAATTACCTCTTTCAACATTTAAGAAAATCATTTATTTGCGCAAATACTAGCTTTATTGTGCTTTGGGCAAAAGACGGTAGAGGTACAGAAAAGAAATTTCTAATTATTTCCCTTTACACTTTTAAAAGCGAAATAAACCACTGAGATTTCTCTCAGGCCAAGAAATTTACTAAAGACCCTTTCTTCAACAACTTTTCATCAAATATTTTTGAAAGTTCAAATAACAGTAGGTAAAATGACATTTTTAACGGGTCAATTTGTGTAATTAAATTTGTGAAATGTTAACTTTCTTAAGAGTATAACATGCTGTGCATTTATACTATTTACTCGAAACCCTCTAAACCCATCGAATTTATTTCAAGATATATTTGATGAGCTTAATTCGTAGAAAGCAGCAAAACTACAAGTCCTATGGAAAAACGTTAAATGGCAAAGTTGTAGGTAATAAAAAGATTTACAACTTTTGTATTTGCAGTTTTTCACATAACCTCAAAATTTATGTGAAAAATTCAAATAACCAAGTTTTTGGTTTTTTATTTTTATCTTTTACAAAAAAATTTTTTTATACCCGAAATTTGGTGAAAACTTTCCTTTTTATGTCCCAAACACACTGTAATTTTTTTGATTTAAAATATTTACTTTTACCTTATTTTGACTTAATATCGAAAAAACAACCTAGTTTTCAATCGAAATTTCTCACGTCAAAATATCTGCTTTTTTAAAAAAGTCGGTGGGCTTTTTGTTCGTTGAAATCTCTACTTTCAGATGGTGCAAAAAAAATATACATTACTACAGTACTTAAATGTTCTCAAAAAATGCAAAAAACTTTTTTTTTAATCATTATGTACAATTTTGAGCTATTTATTAAAATTTATACTTTAATTACTCGAAAAACGTAAGATTCCATGTTACATTGATAAGCGAAAAAATTACAAATCCATAAAACATAAAGATCGCAAAAAACATGCGTAAATAGTTGATCTAAATATAATTAAAGGTAGGATTTAAAGGGGAATTGAATTGAATTGAGAACATTTACCATAGTAATGTATATATTTTTTTACACCATCAGAAAGTAGAGATTTCAACGAACAAAAAGCCCACCGACTTTTTTAAAAAAGCAGATATTTTGACGTGAGAATTTTCGATTAAAAATTAGGTTGCTTTTTCGATATTAAGTCAAAATAAGGTTAAAAAATAAATATTTTAAATCAAAAACATTACAGTGTGTTTGGGACATAAAAAGGAAAGTTTTCACCAAATTTCGTGTATAAAAAATTTTTTTGTAAAAGATAAAAATAAAAAACCAAAACCTTGGTTATTTGAATTTTTCACATAAATTTTGAGGTTATGTGAAAAAAGTGCAAATACAAAAGTTGTAAATCTCTTTATTACCTACAGCTTTGCCATTTAACGTTTTTCCATAGGACTTGTAGTTTTGCCGGAAATCGAGATAAATCGTTTTCTACCCTTAAAAACGGATCGCCCGTAATTTATTTTTCCTTTCATTTTTGTTATACTCTCTTCCTTTTCCAATGGGTTTCATCTTACTATTATTTTTTTTTCACTTTTTACCATTTTCAAAGGCATCAGCCCTGGTCTATAAAGGTTGTAAGGTTGTTTGTGTTGTTACAGATTTTCAATTAAGGCCTTTCTTTCGGAGAAAATAATTTTTAAAGTTGGTCCATGTATACTAACATAAATAATAGTATATTTTGAAAAGGAAAGAGTAATCGGAAAATCTGCTACAAGACAAACAGAGTTTAAGGATAGGTAGGTATTTCAACATTTTTAAATTTAAGGTGGAATTATCAACGTCATTCAATTTATTGCCAACCTATAACCTATTTCGCCTTGTTTTTCTTAGTTTATTATTTTATTGACTAAGATTTAAATAAAATCAATATCGTCTGCACATTATTTAGGTAATATCTGATATATTACAAAAATATCAATTTATTTCATTGCTAATTTTGGGATAATTGTATAGTGAAAGAAGAATGACATAATAATATTTAAAAAAATCTTACCCGATATTTTTCGCTATACGATTCTCCTAAAATATTTAATGAAATTCCTTCATATTTATTTAATATGTCAATTGGTACCTATAGAATATGAAGACGATATTGATTTTATTTAAACTTTGTGTAAAAGTTAGAAACAATAAATAAATCTACGCGAAATTGGTTGGCAAGCATGTTGATGACCTTAAGTAAAACGTATGTGTGGCTTCGGAGATATTCGATGACTGCGGAGGGCAAAAATTGGGTTTATTTGACATGCGGTAATGAACGCTTAATATAAGTATGATGTATGTTGTTCTTGTCCTTAAACCCCTTCAAATATTCATCATTATTCATCGCAAGACGCTTTAAATTCCTCTGTGCGTAGTTTATTGTTCTCATAACCCTTTTCTTGCCTTAATATGACAAAAGGGGCCTTACGGCCTTGATCTACTGATCTAAAATTCAATTTTATATATTAGATTGTACTTGTGTCGGGTATTGGATTTCCTATTTTATTACACGTTTATATTCTGAACTAATTTTTGGAGTTTTTGCACTGCTTTGAAAGGAGCCTTTTGATTAGCACGTTAGGTACCTGGTTCATTCAGATTTATCACGATGTTATTTCCTCCGTTATTAAATTCTTGAACAAGAAATTGTGCTTGAAAATGTTTTGCACGTACCCAAATTTTTGCCAAATTTTAAAAACCAATACAAGTTATATACCAACTAATATTTGACTTGAGGTTAGGTACGCCATAACATCGGAGTTTGGGTATTTTGCTGATTTTGTTTGTTTTTTATATTCGATTTTATAAGTTTTATAGTTTAATTGACTCTTCCCTTTCGAACTAAAAACACGACAACGAATCATTTAAAAAAAATTTTGAAACAAAACCCTCCAAAACAGTTTCCTATCCTCAAAATCTGATAGGTTTGCAACTACTAAAAATGCTAGAAATCACTAAGTTAATTTCCAACCCGATCAAAAAAATTGAGAAGAAATTCCAATTTTTTTGGCAACAATTTATTTTAAAGCCCGGACCTATCTATTTTCCCATTCGTCAAACGATAATGTTGCAGTGCGCATGACTAATCGTGTATAGCTTTGCTTACATGCGCGAGGCCATAAATTTGGCACTTTCGTGATTATTTTGTTTGCTTATCTAAAGGACCTAGAGAAGAACGTAACGGAAGAACCTATGGAAAATATACACCAATTTTTACTCTAGACAAGTACGCTGTTGGAAGGGCGTCGCCAGCCAGTGAGCTAGGGAGGGGCAGCATAGAAGAACTGAAGAAAACATGAAAATATTAAGTATATAAAAAGTTTTAATTAAAAAAAAAATAGAAAACGAATAAATTATTTACATACAAAATCAATTTAAACATAATCGTCTAGGGTTGCTAGCGAATTTGTTGGTTACTTTGTTTATAAAATCGTCCAAGTTCTTGAAAATGTGTTGCCTGTGTACACTCATCATGACGAGTTTGGCGAGGCCATTGAGGCGAGTTCCAGTCATCGTGCTCCTCAACCAGGTTTTGATTCTCCTCAAGCTACTGAATGACCTTTCAACTGTACAAGTGGTATAAGGTAAAGCAATAAGAATCCTCAAGGCCTTCTTTATCGCAGGAAAAAAATCGTCAGTTTCCTTAAGGACTTCCACAACACTTAGTTTGGTCGATTCTGTTTTTTCCTCCCATATTTTTTTCCAAAGTTCTATCTCATTCTTGATATCCAAAATACCGTAAAAGTTTCTGATTTCCTCGCATGCTTCTTTAAGGTCTTCCAAAGATATGTTTTTAATTTGCGCAGGGCCGCAGGGTGTAGTTTTGTTAGGGCAAAGGCTGGTCTATTTTCTTCAGAGAACCTTATTTCGAGGGAATTTATAATTGAGTCCAAATAAGGAAATTGTCATAGATCTCCGCCAGAATTCTGAAGGGCTTTTTGCCGGGTGGTTGCTGCGGTGTTGTTGTCTTTCAACAGTACGGGGTATGGATTTCATATCTTCGGTCAGTCCAATTTTTTCCGCAATAGCAGTAGCATCTTTAATAATCTCTTCTGTAACTTTTTCGGGATCGTTACGGTGGTCTTTGATCAGTTGTAAAATGCGACTAATATGCTGGGATGCCTGAACCGTGTCCAAAGATACTGATTGGAGCACTTTTACTGTGGGTTTGTTTGGGTTCGTACCGGAATATTTGGATATCAATACGAGGCTAAATATAAATGAAGCTTTGGAAGCTGCCGCATGGAGCTGATACGCATGTTTCCTTGTCGCATTATTGCCATCTCGAGAGAATGTTTCTAAAGCCTCCATTATAGCACAAAAATTCTCTTTAAAAACTCTGATGCTTTTGTGTTTTTCGCTCCACCTTGTTTCGCATAACCGGAAAATATTGGGTATTAATTTCCGTCTTAGAACCGATTCTCGAAAAAATGTTATTATATCCTCGATGGTCCCAACGGTATTTCTGATGTCGGGCAGGGCGTTCAGATCATTGATGACCAGATTGAGCTTATGTGACGAGCAATCTTCGCGAACCGATGCAGTGTTGCCGTTGATTCCCGGAAATTCTCGGTTATTGTTTCGATTAGCCGGGTGCGCGTAATTTTATTTTTAATTCCAGTAAGCCGTATTTTTAGAACCTCTAGGGGGGGGCTACTGCCCCCCCCCCCTGCCCCTCTCTGGCGACGCCCTTGGCTGTGTACAAAAGGTAGGTGCATACAAGGGACATTTTTTTCTTAAAGTGCGAATAGAAATAAAGTACAGCATATCCAAAACTGCCTTTTCTGCGACATTTCCATTATTCCATTTTATCTAGGAAAAATTATTACGACTGTAACGCGGAAAATGTACTCCCGCTGCAAATTGGATTTTCGCCAATGACAGCTGCAACTTTTGCCATAAATATGCCGCCAATTATTATTTGCGTTTCGGGTTTTATAGCCAATGTTAATAACACAATTATGGAACAAATTAAATTGTAGTTTATTTCCTGAAATACTAACGTTTGCCGACTTTTGTTAAAAACATATTGAACTGTTGTAGATACATATAGACATATTATGTAGAGGAAACCTTATACAGTGACCGGCAGAAAGTGAGCAGCATATGGGAAAGTTTTTTTTATCTTTAAGTTTAGAAAATTAATTTTATTTTAGATAGGTTCTGCATGTTCTCAAACCAAAATAACACCCATTAAATCCGGTAAAAGTCTTATGGTATACGAGGTAGGATCAAAAAATTGAAATTCCACTAAGAATAAAGTACCTCCATCTTTCATTTTAGAATATTTTTTTACTAAGAATTATTGTTTTAATTTCAAAGTTATACCCAAATTCCAAATTTCGCTTATTTTGGACAAAAAATGGATTTAATCGTGTTTTCTGAATAACCCTGTATAAAAAAATAAATGACAACCGAACAGTACAAAAATAAGAATTTCTGCAGACTTTGTTAGAGTTTACCGTCGATCATAAGTCCGATTAGTTTGTTTTCATAATATTATGGCTTTTTAAAATAAAAACATTATTAACATTCATATTAAATATTTTTGCTGCACACCGTATTTTATTTTCTGAAGGAACAAGTTAATTTCATCTAACTGATATTTTTTTATTTACATTGACTTAAAACATCTCCTAAATGGTTTTTTATACATTGAAGTATGCATAGAGTTTTCCTTATTTTGCGTGACGAATAAAATCCGTTAAAAATATATTTTTAATTTAAATTTTTTTCTTTATAAATCAAAAGGAAGCTTTCTATGCATACTTTAATGTATAAAAAACTATTAAGGAGATGCTTTAAGTCAATGTAAATCAAAAAATATCAGTTAGAGGAGGTTAACTTGTTCTCGCAGAAAATAAAATACGGTGTGCAGCAAAAATATTTAATATTTTTATGTTTTTATTTTAAAAACCCATAATATTATGAAAACAAACTAATCAGACTTATGATCGACGGTTATATCTAACAAAGTCTGCAGAAAATCTTATTTTCGTACTGTTCGGTTGCCATTCATTTTTTATATCTACATGGTTATTCGGAAAACACGATTAAATCCATTTTTTGTCCGAAATAAGCGAAATTTGGAATTTGGGTATAACTTGGAAACTAAAACAATAATTCTTAGTAAAAAATATTCTAAAATGAAAGATGGAGGTACTTTACTCTTAGCGGAATTTCAAATTTTTGATCCTACCTCGTATACCATAAGACTTTTACCGGATTTAATGGGTGTTATTTTGGTTTGAGAACATGCAGAACCTATGTAAAATAAATTTAATTTTCTAAACTTAAAGATAAAAAACTTTCCCATATGCTGCGCACTTTCTGCCGGTCACTGTATAACCATATTTGCGTAAAACCGGTTAACGGCTAGTTAAAGGTTATTAAAAATGCAAAGCATTGGTGTTGGGCGTTAGTTTAATAAAATTTAAAAAATATATATTTTATAATAGGTAGGTAGGTATATTTTAACAGTTTTATAAAAATTACAATAGAAACAAACGTTTAACGAGAATAAATAAAATCTAATATTTGGTCATATTTATCCCTGTTATTCTATTACTTGAGCCAGTATATTCGGAATTGACTGAATTATATTTGATACAATATTTGGATCAAGCTCTTCCCAGCACGCATGTATTATTTCCGGCATTAAATCTTCCCTCTATTCGCCAGCAAACACCAGGTCCCTGAACACTTATCCAGCCCCATACAATTACAGAGAAACGCCCATATCTAGAAGTGAGAGGGTTAGCACATCGCTTTTCAAACCTGGTATTGTTTAGACGGTACACACGAATTTGTCCAAAATAAGTCGACTGGAACGTCTTTTCATCAGTGTTCCAAAATTGAGGATTGCGTTACTTATATGTATATAATTTAAAGCAAAAATAATCCTTAATTGTCACTGTTCTTCGGTAAGAAACATTTTTTCGCAGCTGGGCGACATTTTAGTTCAGATTCCTTGACTCTCCTGCTGGCGGTAGAGGTTGGGAGGCAGGAAATGCTGTATCAAAAACAGCATCCCTTGCAGTTGAAAATGGATTATTTCCTAAATATCACAAAAAAGTAGCATCCTGTTCAGGGTTGGAACTTGGAACGTTTGGGACGACCTGAACCAATTTTCCTCTTTAGAGATTCTTCTTGTTCCCAGCGTTGAATTTTCAATATAGTTTTCCTGTTTCTATTATATAACAGCGCTACAGCCCGGATTGGCCATTCTTCGATTCTTGATACAATTTGAGCGTTGTCAACTGCAGACAACTGACGAGGCATTTTTATGTTCTTTTCTGTCAAAGTTTATCAAACGTTACCACCATGCAGTTTTAAAAATTAATTATACCCACGCCAATGTTTTGCATTGTTGATAACCTATGACGTGTTATAACCTCCAATAAACAATTCGCCCATTAGGCAAGTTTTACGCAAATATGACAAAACTTACCTCTTATTCTAATTCTTGTACGCTTTTTTTTATGAATACATCGCGAACATCGATGTTTGCGATGCATCGAAATCGGAAATGAATGAAACAACGTCATGATCATGGCCTCAGACCAATGTCACATCTTTGGGGGCGGATCTCTTACTGCATGCTGCGTTGCCATACTGCAGACTTTGGAAGACCGCAGGTTTTAGACAAAGGTATATATTTTCCACATCATGTTAAAATTAATACCTGTTTGGTTTTAGCAAACCATTTTGTCAATACGTTCATTTGTTATTCCAAGCTAAGCCCCGGGTCAGTTTAATACTAGAAAGTGCGTCTAGAGGAGGAGAACACCCTGTATATATACGATAATCGACCTAATTAAACCAACAGGCAGTTTTTCCTGTAACATATATAGTACCTATATTAAGTTTTTATTTGCGTCACAATACAAAAAACTAGAGAAGAAGGTAGTAACTAATATAAGAAGAAATGAAGAAGCTCGTAATGATTTACCTAGTTCTGTTCATAAGTTCCTTAGCTATTCCCTGCCCTCGAAACGCACCATTGACAGACAAAATTTTGACGGTTATTGCTTTGTCAAAGTCCGCGAACCTGGCAAATATGTCCGATTCTTGAGCTACGTGGTCCAAGAGCCTGGCTATTTTTCCGAAATTCGGATCTGTGACGCTGGAACTATTGTCATCGCCGTCTAAATAACCTAAAATTAGATATGATATTTGATCTACAATCTACGTCTAAGCATTATATTAAAGCAACACTATATTCTTAGGGCTGCAGGACCTGATTATGCATCGAAATTATTACGAAGCAGTTTACTCAGTTCTGTTTTATATCCAGATAGAATTTCATTCTGCCGTGCATACCTTTTTGCAAAATAGCATTTAGACACACTCCTATTATTTTTCCATTGTATACAGCCTTTAGATTTAGTCCGTTGTCTATATCATGTAGCGAGAAGTCTTCTAGATCTTTACAAATCGGTCTTTCGGCGTTTATTAAACCTGAAACGGAGAATAGGATTACCGCAAACGTTTTCAATAGTCCACTGAGGCGAGTTCACGCAGCAGCCAAAGTCCAACATGTCCTCCGCATAGGCGTAAAAAAAAGTAGAATGCTTATTCCCCGTAAGGTTTGTGTATTTGTAGCATCTCATGGAATGGGTGTAAGATCAGGGAATTAATTTTTTCCCCTAGAAAAAAGTTGGCAACTATTTGAAATTATATTAACGTGAACCAAAAACACTAGTTTCGCCGGTAAACACTATTGTTATTAGCGTCCGACCGAACAAACTCGAATCTTCGGCCTTGGTCTCAGTTTCAGCCGAAACCGAAATTTGTTTATACATGTTAAAAATTTTATTGTATACTGCTGGAATCTAATTTATTTATATAGCTTGGGAACGGATTGAAAAAAAAGGTCGACAGAGAAAAATGAAAGGATGAGCTTCTTAAAGTTAGCCGAACGGTGCGCGATAACTCACGAACACTGAGTTTCGGCACAGCCGATTTTGGACCGAAACCGAAACTGTCACCGAAACCGAAAAATTTTTTGGCCGAAACTAGCCAAAACCGAGCCTTCGGTCGGTCTCTAATTGTTATTTACTTGTTTGCCTGTTTGTTGTTGAACAATGTGATGGATTTTGCCATCCTTAGTTTTCAGGGGGAGCCTGGGCCACAGTGTACGGTGGATTAAAAAATATATTGAGTGTTTTAGGGGGGCCCCAGGGCCATCAGGAGGAGCCAGCCCCCCCCCCCCCCCCCTAGCTACGCCGATGGATTTTGCTCAGTTTGAGCATAAAACTATTGATATTTTGTAGTTTTTTTTTGATAGGCTTACCTAAATATTTATTCAGGGGTTCATCCTTAAAAAAGAACTCTCTAAAAAAGGTAATAATATCGTCCTTGTCCTCTAATGTTGCTGGTAAAATATCGTATTCCTTCGGGCTGATTGGTGTAGTGGGGGTAATTGGAGGTGTCATAATTTCGTCGATTGACTGAAAGAAAAATAGCGATAAGTTAATAACAATAAAAAATAAATACAATATTAGGTGTAAACAATAATAATATTAATAATAAAAGTTTATTTAAATATTTTTTTTGACATTTAAATAATACTAGTGCTTAGCAGGTAAATGCCTCTACACCTTCAACTTTGTTTGCCATTTCCATCTCGACATCTGACGAAGTAGCAGTGCTACGAAACATGTCATGTTTTTATTTTTATTTTTAATATAAAGATAAACTAATTTTGTGAAGATTTGAAACCTTAATGTTGTTTCTCTTACGTATTTATTTAATATGGATCTTCATCAAGTAACGATCGAATCAATTACATTAAAATATATTTTAGAGGGAATGTTGGGGGAATTGGACATATTGTTGACAATCTTGAATATTGTTAAGATGTCAGCTGTAGTTCTTCTTTTTTCCAGTTCAAGAACTTTGAAGTGTAATCGAGGGATTGAGTAGTTATGGTCCGCAAAGCGAAATTGGGTTTTGAACCACAGGAATCTTAAAAATTTGTTTTGGACTTTCTCCAATCTGTCGATTGAATTTTTATATCTGGGGCTCCATACCACTGACGCGAATAATTGTAGTTTGCTTAAAACATATGAGTAGTAAAGCGTAATAATTGTTTTAGGATAGTGAAAATCAGCACATTGTCTCTTGATAAATCCAATAATCCTATTACAATCATTGACTAATTTATCAATGTGCAGGTTGAATGTCATTTTAGAGTCAAACAGAACTCCCAGGTCCTTGATGTGAGTAACCCTTTTCAAAGAAGTATTTCCCAATTTGTTATTGTAATTAAACTTTATGGTTCCGCGAGAGAAAGTTAATATTGAGCATTTGTCCAAATTCAAGAATAATTGATTTTCATTGCAGAATTGCACTAAGTTATCTATACTGGTTTGAAGGGCTTCACAGTCTTCTATTGAGTTAACTTTGGGAAATATTTTTAGATCATCAGCATAACAAATTTTATTCATTATAGCTTGGTATATTCATTATTTATTAATGACGTTCTTGAATATATTATCTCTTGGATTGGATAATATCCAATTTTTAATTTTATATCTATAATTATTTAATGATTTAATTATTTTAATTGATTGTGGTAGCATATCAAAAATATATGAATTGATGTTCAAAAAATGTTTGTGTGCTATTGTTTTGTTTACTCTATTTTTATATGTAATAGTATTTTTATGACGAGTTTCATGTGTATGATTAATATAATTTATTTTATTTTTATGTTTAAAAATATACATAAACATGTTGTAAGAAAACATTTGTTTAATATCCATTTTTTTGCTATCTTTAAATAGTAAATCAGAAGAATATTGGTGGTTTTTTCGTAAATAATTTTCAAAATGTATTTTTGAATAGTTTTAATTTTATTAAGATAATTATATAATAGTTTTTGCTTATTGGAGTATATAAATATTCCAAGATGATTTTAAAACGTTTGATATTGTTCGTTTAATGAAATTATTGCTATACCGGGGCTATATGGTACATCCCATGTAAATTTTGCCACCCTGAAATATTGGCTCCCCAATAATTTTATTGATTCCTTGTTTGTCCTAATCTGTGTTCATTTTCTGTACTCCAATATCTACAATTTTGGTTCATTGTTTAATGTGTAACCGTATCGTCGGTAAAATAAACATTGTGTGACAATTCCCTATCGTGATTTACCCTTTTCATGATTTCAAAACAAACGTTTGCTCTTCGCATTTCATCACCTTTTCTCAATTCCTGATGTATTTGATATTTAGAGGGATGAATTTTACGTAATTTGGGCAGTATTGTGAAATGATGCTTTCCTACAGTTGTTTCATTATTTTCTTCTACATGGAGTAAAAGTTGTACCTAAATCTGCATTATTTTCTTGTGCTTTTCCGGCGAGTATATTATTGTTTTGCTCTAAGCAGTTTCATTTATTAATTACAGTGCCTTTACTTTTAAAATTATGAACAATATTCAGGACTGTCGTTTTTCTTGAAATGGGTCTGATAGGAAACATCGCAGAGAACATTTCGGAGGTTCTCCGAGACCTATTTTCCATGTAGGTAATAGGTACCGTGCGGGCAAAAATTATTTGCATCAAAGAGGGCTTGGATTAAAAAACGTAGGGCTTGGTTTAGATCACAATGATATGGGGACGATATATCTAACCAAATCTAGGTTAAAATTTTGTCAAATTCATATTATGACATGATATGCCAAACTAATGAGTAATAAAATAAGTGTTTACTTATTTGATTTTTGTTGTTTACAAAATTAACAATATTAATAAACAGAAAGAAAAAGAAAAATAATTACATCAATTGCTGAAATTGTCCACCGCCATGCTCCAAGCATAAATTCACACGTCTCTTCATATTTTCGAAAGTGTTGACCAGCATCTCTGGAGAAACGTTACCACATACTTGGATAATCCTTTCTTGTAATTGTACTAAATTTGCAACTGGTGTTTTAAAAATAGTGTTCTTTAAATGAGGAAAAACGAAGTAATCCATAACCGTTAAACAAGGTGATCTAGGTGGGAATTCAATGTCTGATCGAAAACTGATCAATCTGTCGTCAAAAAAATTGCGTAAGTAGATAGTTAATAGTTTCGGCGGCTGTATGGGCGGTTGCACTGTCCTGTTGGAAATATCCGTAGTTCGTCGTCAAGTAATTGCTCCACAAATGGATTCAAAATATTGTTTCTATACCGCTGTGCTGTAACTGTGTCATGGAAAAAAATAGGACCAACAATTCTTCTTCGGGAAACAGCTAACCAGACACCATTTTTTTGAGGGTGCAATGTGGGCTCTACAAAAAAATAGGGATTTTCACCACTCCACATGCGTGTATTCTGAGAATTCACATAACCGGAGAGGTGGAACCAGGCTTCATCCGAAAAAAATGTCAGGTCTAATAAATCATTTCTTTCCAATAAATGTTGGGTAAACCATTGAGAGTAATTCCTGCGTCTTTCAAAATCTGCGGCTTGTATTTCTTGGAATACTTGCACTTTATAAGGAAATAAATTTCGCTGCTTCTTAAGAATAGTCCTGCATGTTCCATAAGATCTTCCCACTTCTTGGGGCAGGCGTCTTATACAATTTGTTGGCGTATTTTGCATTATTTCACGAACGTTTGCAACAAGTTCTTCTGTTCTTACAGATGGTCTTCCTGCTCCTTTTTTGTATTGTATAGAACCTGTTTCCCTAAACACAGCCACGGTTCTTTTCAGGCAATGATAAAAATCCCCAGCAATAAAAGCAACGTTAGGAAAATGTTCGTGAAAATCGTACACGCACAAACCCGGATTGTATTGCCTACTACTTAATCATTGTTATAGTTCTTGAATATGGTAAAACCTGTTGGAACTAATAAAAAAATTGCATAATTATTATTATAATTAATGGAATAAAATATGATTTTTTATCTTTATTTTGTCAGCAAAAAAGGACTTCTTTAAAAACTATGTTCTATAAATAATTAGCGCGAATTTACATAAAATATGCTATTGCTAGTAATATATGGGTTATGTCATATATTGTTGATCAAAATGACAAAATGTATCTATACCTGCTTGCTTATGTACAATGTACATGCAATAATGTGCATATTATTATAATGTTAGTTCATCCTAATCCATTCATAACATTCGTCATAGCTTTGTATTAATTAATAATTAAATAATAGAAATTTATTACTATTAAATAATATTTATGATATTTGCAATAAATTTCTACGAGGGAAAAAAATCGTACAACTTATTTAATAACCTAAATATTTAGAACAACTTGGATGACGTAAGTACTTGAAATAATATGTTTTAGGGGCCTAAAAGAACTCTTTCTAATGTAAAAGTATTTTTTTTTAAATTCCCTTACTATAAATAAGTTTTTCTTCTTTCATATTCTTCAACTACCTATTCCTAATGATAAGAAAACTTTTCAAAAATTCGGCCTTAAGGTAGAAGGTACATAATATACATTTCCGTACTTTGGACATGTTGTACCTATACAATAAAAATGAGGAGGTACCTTTTAAGGCCCCCTGTATAAATAATTATTATTTATTTATACAATAGTACTGTAATGTCCATATAATTATTGTTAAACATTGTTTGATGGATTATTAAAAATTTGTTATGCAATCTTAACCGCACTGTTGCCGATGCCTTCGAAATTTCTTGGTTTTGGCGATGATTTTATGTAGCATCCTTTTGTTTTAAAATTTTTTTGTATTATTACGGAGTGTAAATAAAACAACATCAAAATCATCTTTGGCCTGTTTAAAGAGAAACATAATACCAAGCCCGATTTTAGTGGAAGAGCGTTGTCCTTCACAATATGGGTGACATATACCGGGTGTCCACGGAAGGTGGCTCGCCCCTCTAACTTTTTTGTTTTTCAAGATTATAAAATAAAATTCGGGGGCTATGTATACGACATAAAACTACATTTTTTGACAGGTGACTCCACATTATGGAACTTCCGGTTTAACCGGAAGTGACATAAACTTTCGATTTTTAAATGGGACACCTGGTATATTTTTCCTTTTTTTGACTCCATATGACATTCTAAATACAACGATGTGTCACTTGTCACTTTTTGTCACCAAGAAAATATTTTTTTTTACAAATTTTTTGTTTTATCTAGAGGGCTATATACAGTATGTCTCTGTAAGTTTGCATCATATGGAAAACTTTTTTATTATTCATTTTACGAAAAAAAGTTATTCTTCATAAAAAGCTCTGCATGGTCTAAAACCTAAAATGCAACCATCAAATATCGAAATTTTCCAGTCATATACGAGGTTTGTCAAAAAATGTGAATTTTTCCCAAGAATGTAAATTTTTCTCAAGAATAAAGTACCTTTATTTTTGACATTATCAAAAATTGTTATTAAAAAAAGTTGATCAGAACTAAAAACCACGTCTAAATATGCAATAACACGCATTAAATAAATTAAATAATTAAAAAATTAAATAATTAATAATAAATTAATAAAATAATTTTTCAACATAAATGCGTATAATTGCATATTTGGACGTGGTTTTTAGTTCTGAACAACTTTTTTGTATAACAATTTTTCATAATGTCAAAAATAAAGGTACTTTACTCTTGGGAAAAATTTACATTCTTGGGAAAAATTCACATTTTTTGACAAACCTCGTATATGACTGGAAAATTTCGATATTTGATGGTTGCATTTTAGGTTTTAGACCATGCAGAGCTTTTTATAAAGAATAACTTTTTTTCGTAAAATGAATAATAAAAAAGTTTTCCATATGATGCAAACTTACGGAGACATACTGTATATATATATACCTTAAAATCAATTATTTCAGTTCTTTAATGTTGGGAAAAATACGATTTTACTATTTTTTGTCTAATGCTATGTGCTATGTAAAATTTAATCTTTAAAGGTGTATAACTCATTTTTTTTAAATGGCAACATGGTGGCTCGTCGGGTTAAGAAAAAAGAGGATTTTATTACGATTGTTTTGATACCATACACTATTAGGTTTTAGAAAAGCTGCCAATAAAAAACTTTAAAAAGTTAACTTAGAACTTTCCTAAAATGAAGCATCTTTTGAGAATAAATTTAGATTTAAATGCATCAAGTAGCCTGTGACCAGCAAAACTGAAAAAACAAAATCATGCCTTGAAGAAAATTGAAATGCCAACAGCTTCTGCCAAAGTAAATTAGTTTGTTGTTTAAAAAACATGGAAAATAATAGTTTTACAAGGAGTGAAAAAGTTGATATGTTATTATTGTCAGGCTCATTTCGCATTTTCGGAACCAGTTTTGGGTACCTAATAGTGCCGGGTTGGACGACGCCGATTAAAATATCTTTGTGCGTAAAGTCGTGCAGCATCGATTGAATTTTTTCTACATTCTCCAAACACTAATAATATCAACTTTTTCACTCCTTGTAAAACTATTATTTTCCATGCTTTTTAAACAACAAACTAATTTACTTTGGCAGAAGCTGTTGGTATTTCAATTTTCTTCAAGGCATGATTTTGTTTTATCAGTTTTGCTGGTCACAGGCTACTTGATGCATTTAAATCTAAATTTATTCTCAAAAGATGCTTCATTTTAGGAAAGTTCTAAGTTAACTTTTTAAAGTTTTCTAATGACAGGTTTTCTAAAACCTAATAGTGTATGGTATCAAAATAATCGTAATAAAATCCTCTTTTTTCTTAACCCGACGAGCCACCATGTTGCCATTTAAAAAAAATGAGTTATACAACTTTAAAGATTAAATTTTACATAGCACATAGCATTAGACAAAAAATAGTAAAATCGTATTTTTTCCAAGATTAAAGAACTGAAATAAGTGATTTTAAGGTATTCATAGCTCTCTAGATAAAACAAAAAATTTGGAAAAAAAATATTTTCTTGGTGACAAAAAGTGACAAGTGACACATCGTTATATTTAAAATGTCATATGGAGTCAAAAAAAGGAAAAATATACCAAGTGTCCCATTTAAAAATAGAAAGTTTATGTCACTTCCGGTTAAACCGGAAGTTCCATAATGTTGAGTCACCTGTCAAATAATGCAGTTTTATGTCGTATACAAATCCTCCAAATTTTATTCCATTATCTTGAAAAACAACAAAGTTAGAGGGGCGAGCCACCATCCGTGGACACCCGGTAGAGTTGCGCCACTTGAAAGTTTCAAATGAAATTTTCTGTTTTGAACTTTTCAAAACAGAAAAATTTCACTTAACCCAAAAAGTAAAATTTCAGTGACTTTTTGAAATTTTCACCTGAAACTTTCAACTGATAAATGTCTTTATTACATTCAAAACTTTCAGAAAAATTTCATAAATTTCAGTGAAACTTTCACAAACCTTTCTATGCAACCTCGTTTATATAATAGACGCATCCCAAATCTCGGCAATACTTAAGATTCCCCTGGTTCATCGGCGCGACGACAGGCTCGACTTTGCTGTGCGACGTCTTTTATTTATTTAGCTAGCTTCACCGATTATCCCAGATACAACAGAAAATAAAATTTAATGAAAATTTCAATAAAAATTTCATAAATTTTAAAGAATTTTTTACATTTAATATTTTTTTAAAAGTTTCATAAATTTCACAAAAATTTATTTCATAAGTTTCATAAATTTCATGAAAATTTCAACTTGAAATTTGAATCCTCGCTTAAGTCAAATATGCCCAACCCTAGTGACACAACATCACAGTAGGGTCGTTTTAAAACATCGCATAGATTGAGAATTTCGGAAAATAATTCCCTGCAGGGAAGACATGACATTTTTGGTTACATCAATGAGCTGTTAGCAATCGGATAACTCTTCTTAAGTTATTTATTAAAATAATATTTACAATATATTAAATTGGCACTAAGCCATCAATGACGAGACGGCTGCCAATTTTAATGAAATGAAAATATATGTTCAGTCCGTGTTTATTATTATGTTTCCATGATTAAACCGACTTACATGAGGTTCAAATTAACGATTTGAATAAATATATGATTAACTCGTTCAGGCGCGTAGATAGGGCAGGGCCGGATTTAAGCTTCGTGGGGCCGGGTGCTAAACTGTACTTGTGGGGCCCTAATTTTTTTTAAAAGACTATTGTTACATTGCCTACGGAACTACGCTATGATTTGAATAAAACAGATACTTAAACTTTTAATTAAAATTGTATTTATTCAACAAAGGCTGGCCGTACACAGCCGGAATGTTTATCTGAATTCAGAAACGGAATCCAGAATCTGAATTCCAGCCCATTGAAAATTTGAAAAATTCATAATCTGAAAAAATCAGAATGTGTGTGCTGTATAATAAAAATATATACAATTCCGTACGTTCCTGAATTCAGATTCTTAATTCCGTTTCTGAACTCAGATAGACATTCCGGCTGTGTACGGCCGGCCTTAAACTGAACGTACAATAATACCAACAAGTATAAACAAAATAAAACCATGTAAAAACACATAAAACTAGTTTGTTTAATTAAAAAAAAAAAAGGAACATTCTTATTCTCATAAAAGAAAACAATAAAAATAACAGTTTACAAAGCTTTTTAACGTTGTTTTTTTTTCAACTTCAAATGCTTTTATAACAGCGTCAAAATTAATATCCCGGAACACTTTACTTTTAATCGAGCATAAAGATAAGGCTACTAATCTGCCTTCTCCCATTGTCGATCTTAACTTATTTTTTATAAAACTTAATTTTGAAAATGATCTTTCATATTTGCAGTTTGCAATGGGAATAGTTAAATAGATTTTTTTAATGCTACATAGGTATTTGGAAACACGGAAACTAGGTATATCATTTTTTATTATAATCTTTAACATTTCTTTAGCTCTAAATACATAATCAGCATTTTCAGTGCTATCTATAGAATCTTTGTCTTTATGTCTGTATTTTTAGTAGAGTTTACATAATAATACTAACAGGGGCCCAAAAAAACATTTTTTTTAAATAGAATTTTCGACAATAATTTTTAAATTAAAAAGCTATCCAAAGAGTATAGAATTTGTAACTTTATTTATCGTTATAGTAAAATCTATACAAAAAATACAACTTTTTTTTAGAGTGTTAGTTCCTCGGTGACTTTCTAGTTGTCACCGCCCTGGCCGGGGCCAACTTCCTACTTATCATCGCCCTGACCGGGGCCCCTTTTGATCTGGGGCCGGGTGCTATAGCACCCTAAGAACCCCCCTAAATCCAGGCCTGAGATAGGGGGGGCAGGGCTGGGGGCTGGATAACAGTACCCCCTCCAGTCTTAATTAGGTATTGTGGCCAAACTTGGGGGTGTTATTCTTTACCCAAATTTAAGACAAAAAGTTTATATAAACATAGGTCCTAAACGGCTTTGTTATTAATATACAGGGTGTTAAAATATTTAAAAAAATAATATAAAAAAAATTGTTTCCTAAATAACTAGACGACGCAGATTATAGCACGACGTTGAAACTTGGTGACAATTTTTAGTGTATACAGAGGAATATTTTAAGCTCGGAATTGTTTGTGTCATTTTGCCAATGGCGTGCACAGAGATAATTTCCGATGTTTAATATATAATATAATAGTATAAATTAATGTAGATACATTTCGAAAATGTGGCCTAAGTTTCGCAAGTGGGTGGTAACGTTCGCCCAGGACTAGGCTTGCCAGATATAAATTTGGAAAAAGGGGTACTTATCTACATGCAGGCAGGCGCGTATACAACTCTTAGTTATGGGGGGGGGGGTAATTAAAGGAGAAACAGGCGCTCAAAAAAATAGCGCTTTTTGGGTGCCACGCCCTTTTTTCAATGTTTGTGCTTGATTTTTAATTAGGAAAATAAAATACACAACACAGAATCCTTAAGAAAACCACAAAAACAGTGAAACAAACCATAAAAATGCTTTTAAAAAATTCAACTTTAATTGGAAGAAACAATAAAAACATTAAAGCAAAAGTAAAACAATATATGTGGATTTAAAAACTTAGTTTAATATGGTAAATTATATAACTATTTATTGTAATTTAAATAAAAAATATAATAAAAACATTAATCTACGACAGTGCCATTATGACGTATTTAGCATTATCATTTAGATGTCATTATGACCTTCATAATAGCACTCAGTGCCATTATAAATTCATAATACCATCCAAATGTTAAGATACCAAAACAAAAAGAAAGTCGGTGCAAACTATTTATTTGTTTTACTTAGAAAGTAGGGAATCTATTCCGCTTTGCGCGATATCTTCGACATCCGAAGGGACACTTTCGGATTCAGAATCTCCCATATTTAAATTATTTTTGGCCAACACTTTGCATACAATAGAAAATTAGACGGCAATAATGAAGTTGTCAAAATCGAAATTGAAACAATCAAAAATGCGGTTACCATGATATCGACTAATATGGACACCTGAAAATTTTAAAAATTACGAAAACGTTATCTGATATCAATGAAATTTAGACGAATAAAATCTCTTTGCACTGTCGCAGATTACATTTTGAATGATACACGTTCGATATGAACTTTGTTAATGAAACTTGTGCAATTAAACCACTTGGCTAACGCCTCGTGATTTAACGTTGCACACGTTTCATTATAGTGTTCATATCGAACTAGTATCATTAATAACTATAATAACTCTATAGCCTCTTTGAATTTAATTGTTATACTTTTCACTTGACTTTGTCGCTTTTAACAATTTTTCATTTTGCAAAACATATTTATGGAATTCTTTGCAAGTTTTTCCATAATTATGTTTAACCATAATTTCGGCGCGGCCTAAAATGGGGTATTTTCGGTACCCCTTTTAGGTTTTTCAAAATGGGGTACTTTAAAAAATATAATTTCAAAAAGGGGTATTACACCCCCAAAAGGGGTACTTCTGGCAAGCCTACCCAGGACCCAGGAGACACTAAGAAAAGTCTAATGCTAATTCGGTTCCTCCCTGGTATAAACGATCCTACTGCAAGTCAGCGGCGTAACGAACACTCCCGCACCGCGGGGGGGGGGGGGCGGCCAGCCGGGAGACCCACATTGACGGCCCCCTTCAAAATTTGCTGCCAGCTTTGTTTTTCATAGGTATTTCATTTCATAATTAATTTTATTTTTTTAAATCCTGAGAATTTAACTTCGTTAAGTGAAGAAAAATTATACATAAAACCGCGGAATTTACAAACGATATATCATAAAGACTTGTCCATTGACTTTCCTACTCAAATTTTAAGCCTCAGAAAGGGACTTGGGACAGTGTGTTCTACAAATTTTCCAGATATATCTAGTGCTGTGAGTTATTTCCAACTTTACCAATTAGTGTGGCATCAGCGGAACGATATTTTTCCAAACTTAAAATAGTAAAAACCCATTTACGTAACACCATGGGACAACACCGCCTTTCGGATTTATCCGTAATCAGTATCGAACACGAGTTTGTTACAAGATTAAATATCGACGAAATTATAAACGATTTTGCAAAAAAAACTCTCGACGATCTGGTCGTTTTGTATAATACCTTGTATAGTACTTAGTGACATAATGTTTGTGCAGACTTGTTGAGTATTCTGTCTTTTGGATTCTATGACGCTCGATCACTGCTACCCCGTTACTACCATACATGGCAAGCAACATTATAAGTGGTGTTTTAAAATTTTGATTTTGCATTATGTTTGCTGGAATACTACGTATCTATGTTATGTATACCAGTTTACCTATAGGATTATAAAATAAATTTGAATTGTTAGCTGTTTTAACACATAATGTGGGTTTAAGCCTAATTAAATAATTACACGATTAACGAATTCAAAAATCCATAAACCTGAACCTAATAGTAATGAAAATAAGAATTATCATTTTCCATTCGTCATAGAGAGGGGGCCCCTGAAAACGTTTGCGGGGCGGGGGCACTCAGTTCTTGTTACGTCTTTGCTGCAAATAACTCAATTCCAGTTGAAGATCTGCTTTGCTTAGTTACGGTCTCAACAGAAATAGTCTCTATGAATTTCTATTTTACACTATTAACTCTGGCCGTCCCACTTTACGCAACCTTCTTATATATGAGCTCGAATAGCCACTCGAATGTTCGAGAGCGGTCCAACGAGAATCGAGATCTCCAATGTTCCAGTAAAGTTGTTGCTGCCTTCTATCCATCGCCATGTATATTTTTGTTTTTTAGGAATATTTCGATATTTTTTTGGCCCGCGGACCTCATATATTGGACAGCTCTGCCATAAGTATTAATATTCGGATTCCGTATTTTTAATGCCGTATCAAATCAACTTAACACTTTTTGTTAAAAATATTTTTTTTGACAGTTTTACTTATTGATTTTGTTTTAAAAACGTCGGCGTCGCGTCGCTTTACCATTGATATAACCGACAATTTAAATATTTACAAAAATAATACGGGTCGACTAAAATAACCAACATAAATATACGCTTTGGCGAAGGTTATACATTTTTGCAATTTTTAATGTCAACATAAACACCTTATTAAAAGTGGCGAAGTATTTCCGGGGAATTTTAATGAAACTAATTGGGCAAGCGCAACTTCAACTGGTTGGGAACATTTTTCAAAATAATTCATTTTTATTTATTTAAAAAAACTAAAGTACTCTTCATATTAAGTGACGTAGAAACTTGACTTTCTTTGATTAAAAAGTATTTTTTTTTTGTTTTATAATTCCGATTTGCTGCATTTAGTTGTTTTTTACCGTGCGAGCAAAAATTATTTGCATCAAAGAGGGCTTGGATTAAAAAAACGTAGGGCTTCGTTTAGATCACAATGATATGGGGGCGATATATTTAACCAAATCTAGGTTAAAATTTTGTCAAATTCATATTATGACATGATATGCCAAACTAATGAGTAATAAAATAAGTAGACAAATACAAATTTATTTTTGTTGTTTACAAAATTAACAGAGTAAGAATATACAGAAAGAAAAATAGTTACATAAATTGCTAAAATTGGCCACCGCCATGCTCGAAGCATAAATTCACACGTCTCTTCATATTTTCGAAAGTGTTGACCAGCATATCTGGAGAAATGTTACCACATTCTTGGATAATCCTTTCTTGTAATTGTTCTAAATTTGCAACTGGTGTTTTAAAAATAGTGTTCTTTAAATGAGCAAAAACGAACTAATCCATAACCGTTAAACAAGGTGATCTAGGTGGGAATTCAATGTCTGATCGAAAACTGATCAATCTGTCGTCGAAAAAATTGCGTAAGTAGTTAATAGTGTCGGCGGCTGTATGAGCGGTTGCACCGTCCTGTTGAAAATATCCAAAACGTAGTTCGTCGTCAAGTAATTACTTCACAAATGGATTTAAAATATTGTCTCTATACCGCTGTGCTGTAACTGTGACATGGAAAAAAATAGAACCAACAATTCTTCTTCGGGAAACAGCTAACCAGACACCAATTTTTTGAGGGTGCAATGTGGACTCTACAAAAAAATGGGGATTTTCACTACTCCACATGCGTGGATTCTGAGAATTCACATAACCGGAGAGGTGGAACCAGGCCTCATCCAAAAAAAATGTCAGGTCTAATAAATCATTTATTTCCAATAAATTGTGGGTAAACCATTGAGAGTAATTCCTGCGTCTGTCAAAATCTGCGGCTTGTACTTCTTTCTTGGAATACTTGCACTTTATAAGGAAATAAATTTAGCTGCTTCTTAAGAATAGTCCTGCATGTTCCATAAGATCTTCCCACATCTTGGCACAGGCGTCTTATACAATTTGTTGGCGTATTTTGCATAATTTCACGAACGTTTGCAACAAGTTCTTCTGTTCTTACAGATGGGGTCTTCCTGCTTTTTTTTTGTGTTGAATAGAACCTGTTTTCCTAAACACAGCCACGGTTCTTTTCAGGCAATGATAAAAATCCCCAGCAATAAAAGCAACGTTAGGAAAATGTTCGTAAAAATCGTCCATGCACAAACCCAGATTGTATTGCCACTATAACCATTTACTCTAACCCCGTTTCGAAAATACGCTTCAACCATGAATGTTTTGTGCTGTTCCGTAAAGCCCATTGTGTGAATTGTTCAAGAAATTGGTAAAATTAGCGATGAATCACATGACTTGTAACGACTGTCAAAGATGACGGAATAACTGATTGATTGTTAATTCAGGTAGTTACTGACACCCAACAGGTTTTAAGCTCTACGGCTAAGCATTACGTCCTTAGATGCAAGGCCCTCTTTGATGCAAATAATTTTTGCTCGCACGGTATCTCAGCGAACGTGTGAGAGTTAAAAAACATTTTTGACGAAAAATGTCCTTGACCTTTAAAAATCTAGCGGTACCTCTTCTAATTATAACTCTAATACAATAATAAATATAAAAATTATAATACAGTGTCACCAGTAAAGTCCGCATCATATGGGATTTTTTTTTATTAATAACTTTATTCAAAATTTGCCTTTGGCATCAAGTTCTGCTTCGATCGAGATGAAAATTAAGCAAAATAATAGTAGTCACGTGATTCGCATTATCTGTCAAATTTAAATTTTTTTCGAAAAATAATTCAAAAGTGGGGTTATTTCTGAAAACATCGAAAAAAGTTATTGAAAAAGTTTTTTTAAATGCAGTTTTTAGCTCACGCGCAAAATTTCAGATGCATAAGATAATTTTGATTTTTGACCCACATTTTGTAAATTGCACCACTTTTCCAAAAGAAGACTTAACGCAACCTACATAAAATTTCTTAGTTTTGAAAAGGCTTTATTTCAGATACATTTTCTTTAAAGCAGCGCCATATTAAATGTGTGTTTTTCTACAAAATCAAAATTGGGCTATTAAAATTTGGTCGCATGTGATGCAAAGTTTATTTGTTTTTGACCCTGTATAAAGTAACTTCATGAAATAAGTATTTTTGAAAACGTAGTTTGTGTCTAAAAGTAATACGCCTTAATATTACGACAAAACAGAACACAGTGTTCATTAAGTGGAAAATAAATTTAAGTTTAACAACGTAAATTTTATCTATTTTCAACGATTTAATTTAAAACCCCTATATTATAATGTATTATTAAGCTATGTTATAATAACGTTAACGTGTATTACTTTCAGATACAAACTACGTTTTCAAAAATACTTATTTTATGAAGTTACCTTATACAGCGTCAAATAATAAACTTTGCATCACATGCAACCAAATTCGATTCTGTAGAAAAACACACATTTAATATGGCGCTAATTTAAAGAAAATGTATATGAAATAAAGCATTGTCATAACTAAAAAGTTTTATGTAGGCTGCGTTGAGTCTTATTTTGCAAAAGTGGTGCAATTTACAAAATATGGGTAAAAAATCAAAATTATCTTATGCAGCTGAAATTTTGCATGTGGGCTAGAAATTGCATTTAAAAAAACTTTTTCTGATAACTTTCTTCGATATTTTCAGAAATAACCCCACTTTTGAATTTTTTTTTGGAAAAAATTAAAATTTAACAGATAATGCGAATCACGTGACTACTATTTTTTTGCTTAATTTTCATCTCGATCGAAGCAGAACTTGATGCCAAATTCAAATTTTGAATAAAGCTATTAATAAAAACAAATCTTATATGATGCGGACTTTACTGGTGACACTGTATAACCATACATAATATTTGTTTTAATTAATTAAGGCAGTGACATTATACAAGGTGTTTCATAATTAATAGGCCATACAGCAACAAGAGATAGTAGACTAAAAACGGTTAGAGAAATACAGGGTGATCCAATGTAAATAATTTATTTTAGAAAATTGGCTATGGTTAAGCGGATATGAATCAAAGAACCCCGCACTTTTCTTATGGAAAATGGCCCTCGGTTAAATTTTCTAAATTTTTAGTATGTTGTAGAGAATGATCAAAAGTGTTCATGGCCACAACAATATCTGCCGACCAGTTTAGGGTGACAGGGTGTCCAAGTTGCAAAATATGAATCCTCAATACATTATATTTTCGTAGTTCATAATATTAATTCGTTTTGTTTTTCTAAGTTTTTGTTGGCCCTGTCGTAGATAGGATAGAATACTATAAAAATAGTTTAAATTTTTTTATTATATTCCGGGTGAGTGACGAAAATTATTTAATATTTTTTGTTAAATCATTGTATTTTCGGCATTAAATTAAATGGTAACAAAGTAATATTGTAGATGACATTAGCTTGGAGCAAGCTATCAGAATTTATATTATTTAAATTTATACAGGGTAACTCAAAAAAGTTAATATTTTTTTTATTAGTTTTAAAAGAAATTTTGTAGATATTTCTTTATGTACTACTTGTTGCCTATCGTATGCTTCCAAATATATATAATTATCAAAGTTATACAGGGTGTTTCCGATGATAAGCGATAGAAAAAAAAAACATAAAAATGCATGTATTTATAAATCACCCGGTATATTAAAAACGGATCGGTTAAATTTCGTTATTTTTTAATATTTTTTGCTTGAAGTGTCTTACTTACATGTTTCCTATTGATTTCCCTTTTCCTATGACCCATTCTGGAGATATACAGCGTCGAACAAATTCAAAACTCAAAAAATAAGCAAATAAATTAACACTTTTTGTTTTAGTTTCAATAAAATTTGTTATGTAAGTTTATTTTATGGTTGAAAATAAATATATCTTATGCTATACAGGGCGTTTCGAATAATTAGGGTATTCTAACACTGTATTGCAAATAAGAAATATATATACAGTATGTCTCCGTAAGTTTGCATCATATGGAAAACTTTTTTATTATTCATTTTACGAAAAAAAGTTATTCTTTATAAAAAGCTCTGCATGGTCTAAAACCTAAAATGCAACCATCAAATATCGAAAATTTCCACTCATATACGAGGTTTGTCAAAAAATGTGAATTTTTCCAAAGAATGTAAATTTTTCCCAAAAGTAAAGTACCTTTATTTTTGACATTATCAAAAATTGTTATTAAAAAAAGTTGATCAGAACTAAAAACCACGTCTAAATAGGCAATTATACGCATTTATGTTGAAAAATTATTTTATTAATTTATTATTAATTATTTAATTTTTTTAATTATTTAATTAATTTAATGCGTGGTATTGCATATTTAGACGTGGTTTTTAGTTCTGATCAACTTTTTTTAATAACAATTTTTGATAATGTCAAAAATAAAGGTACTTTACTCTTGGGAAAAATTTACATTCTTAGGAAAAATTCACATTTTTTGACAAACCTCGTATATGACTGGAAAATTTCGATATTTGATGGTTGCATTTTAGGTTTTAGACCATGCAGAGGTTTTTATGAAGAATAACTTTTTTTCGTAAAATGAATAATAAAAAAGTTTTCCATATGATGCAAACTTACAGAGACATACTGTATATATAAACTGTCCAAATTATTTTACCCAAAAATAATAAGTAGGCCCCTAATTATTCGAAACACCCTGTATACCAATAAATATATTTATTTTTAACCATAAAAGGAACTTACATAACAAATTTTATTGAAATAAAAAAAAAGTGTTATTTTATTTGCTTATTTTTTGAGTTTTGAGTCTGTTCGACGCTGTACGACGCAGAACGGAAAAATTTAGAAAAACAAAACGAATTAATATTATAAACTTCGAAAATATAATGTATTGAGGATTCATATTTTGCAATTTGGACACCCTGTATCTCAAAAACGGGTCGGCAGATATTGTTGTGGCCATAAACACTTTTGATCAAAATAGCATTATCTAGAACATACTAAAAATTTAGGAAATTTAACCGAGGGCCATTTTCCATAAGAGAAGTGCGGGGTTCTTTGGTACAGTTAGATTTTTTCGGGCAAGAAATACTTTTTATAAATATAAAGCACCCTAAATAAGAAGAATAATAATTAAAGAAACTAAATTAAACATTTCGCCCCCTGTTTCTATATTTAATTAATTAATTTATAAATATAACTTTTTGAATAGTTAAATAGGTACACTTTTACTTATTTGCAGTTTTTTAAATTTGAAAAATCTTATATAGAAATAGTTTCAACGAATAGGTGTAAACGGTTTCCAAGATTCAACCGGCGTCCCTTTTTACTTGCACACCCGGTACATGTACCGTAGGGGCAATTTTTTTTTATTAAAATGATACCAACTTGCACAGTACAGAACGGTTCTGTCATTTAGGAGTTAAATAATTTGAAATATGCGTCGCTACATAACTTTCTTGTCGGGTTCAAAATAAGGGCCTCAAGTTTGGGTAAACAGATACAGGTCTCGTGACAACCCCAATACAACTTCATATTGGCACCCTCATGCAATAAGAGGAGTTTCTGCATATTGACGTTATGTTTTCTATATTGAATAATTCAAAAAATATAGTAAAGCAGCGTTTTTCTCGATCCTATAATATATCATAGATTTGGTTACTCCAATGGTTATAGAGCTAGAGACGCTAATAATCTAAATAGGTACTCTTTTTGGACAGAAATTATTATTTTTTCCCCATTCTTCAAACTTTTTTAATTTGACATTGAAAAAGCGACAAAGTAACAAAATATGTGTGTCCATGGATAAAGTTTGGAAGAGGAAAAACTTTTTTATTGCTGAATATAGAAGAAAAAGTCATTCTTTATAAAAACGTTTGCTTGTCCTGAAACCACAATTTTAAATATCAAATTTGCGATTACTATACAGAGTTCGTCAGAAACAACATTTTTAGTTTTTTGGATTTTGTTTAAAGTAAACTTACGTAAAAACAAACAACTATTGTTGCTTTCTTACTTCGAATATGACTTTATAATCTAGCCGATTTTGTTGTAAGAAAACCATTTTTTATTTGCCTACTTTTGAAGTGTTTTTATTATTACACGTCATATTTCTTCAATTCCTTCAATCACAAATTATAAAACTTTTATTCAAACGTGGTACCACCGAGTTAGCACATAGTTCAACTCGACATCTGAGTTATCGATAACAGTTTCTAACGTGCTGTATTGGGATATTTGCAATAACTTCTAATATTTTTTCTTTCAAAAGATCTAAGTTATTATTGAAATTGGTGTTATACTTTTGATATCCCCATTAATGAAAGTCGATAATAATTGTGAGATCGGGACTCCTACGTGCCAACTGATTTGGACCATATGCCATATGTGTACCTTCCAATCCATTTGTTCCCAAAGTGATGATTTAGCTAATCATCAAAAGGAATTGAAAATTAGAATTGAAAAAAACTGTTGCTTCTGACGAACCCTGTATAGTAAACGCAAATCTAATGGTTGAAATTGTAGTTTCAACACTAGCAAAAATTTATTAAATAAATCAAGGAACTGAAAATAAAAGATCCAAAAAACTAAAAATGTTGTTTGTGTCGAACCCCGTATAGTAATGGCAAATCTGATATTGGAAATTGTAGTTTCAGCACAAGCAGACGATTTTATAAAGAATGACTTTTTCTTCTATACCTACTAATAAAAAACGTATTCCTCTTCCAAACTCTATTCGTGGACACACTGTATATATATTTATATATAATGTTGATAATTATTTAAAAAATTACCTCATATCGGGAAAATTTAAACCTCTCTATTTGAGGTCTGCACCTGGACATAAAGCTTCTTTGCATTTGTACAGCCATGTTTAAAACTTCAGTTTTTAAATTTTTTCTTTAAACAACTAATTGTATTTAAAAATAATTAAGTATTTTTTATAAAATTTATTTTAATGTCTGTGAAAACAGTCGAAATCACACCAAGAAAAATCACTGAAAATACGATTTTCACGATATATCTATGCGAATCCTTACAAAAAATACTTCGCGTAATGCTTCGGGTTCATAGACATGAATACCGGCACTTTCCGGCTCGTTTCTGATTTGTCTGTCTGAATTTCTCAATCTTTTATATCGCAACGTTCGCATAGCGTTCGTCATTTCGTGATATTTCAGTACGCATGCTTTTTCGCCCCCTTTTGTTCAAACCTTTTTCTTTTTTTTTGCATTTCTGTATATTTTCTTAAGGTTTTGTTGTTGCTAGCTTGATGGCCATGGTCACTTTTTGGCCAAGGTTTTTTAATCAATTATAAAAAAATGATTCATTTAGTGTAAATGACCGCGCAGTCATATATTGTAAATTATGGAATCCTCTACCCTGTGCATTTTATGTTTAGAAAAATTATATTAAAAACCATTTTACACATGGTAGGTACATGGGTCATTTATTAGAAAAAAAAAAGGTTAGAAGTAAATTTCAAAAAGTGACAAACCTGTCAATTGCAACAACAAAACATCAACGTTAAAAACGATGTTGTTCCTTTTCAACTATTAACAATCGCCAAGATAAATATTTCAAAAATATTGAAGAAGTAGTCCATACTCAAAGTGGAGTTAAATGTATAGAAAAAAGAAAAGCACAAAGTCTTTCTCCACTATATTTAATTAGAAAAACTAGGCGAACCTAGAATAATTCATAATTCAATTCGACATGTTTCGAGTATAGAAACACTCATCATCAGGAAAACAAAGTAAATAGTACAGTGCTGATGTTGTTAGCAATAGAGAAAATAAAAGTGGGTTGAGCCGTAATGGAGCTTTTAAGGTGTACAAGAGGTGTAAAAATTGAATAGTCAAAAGACCGACAATCAAGACTTCAGCATACTGGAAAGACAAGGATTAGTGCAAAGGCGCGCCCTGTCTTGGGCAGAAAAATGAAGAAAGTAAAAGAAAAGAAAAATTAGGTAGTTTTATCAGACTTTGTGGAAATCATTTATGAAGTATAGTGAAAAATCTTAAGTTTTATTTATCTTTGTCAGAGACATGTAGGTAAGGGTATTAAAATAAGAGGGAAAGAAAAAGAAAAACACTTTTCATAATAGTCAAAGCATCATTTAATACTGTTGGGGTACCATCAGGCTTTTTACGGCCCAGTTACCCCAGCAGGAGTCAAAGCATACACTACACATTGAGTGCAAAATTAAGTTTAAAGAAATTAAAAAAAAAATTGTTTTACTAGAAATAATATATTGTGGAGAAAGACTTTGTGCTTTTCTTTTTTCTATTTCAAAAATAGTGGCAGGCGTTCGGCTGTCACTAAGTATCACCGGTAAAATTTAATTAAACAGGTATAAGTTTGGTATCACTGGATATCTAAAGGTTCAAATGTTGTTTATCTTGCAACAGATTTGTAATTTAGGCCTTTCTTTGGGAAAAAATAATTTTTAAAGTTATTTTGAATAAAAAAAAAAATAAACAATTACCTCATATTGTAAATACTTGATTTCCTCGATCTCATGTATGGATCTTGACAGAAAACTTCTTTGAACTTGCACAGCCATATTTAATAAACACTTTTCACAACTTGAAAGGCTTATCGTTAAATTAATTTATTTAATTTTTTTAACTTGTATTTTTTTACGATAAAAATAGTCAAACCGACTACAGATGTATAGATCAATCGGCAATTTTATCTGACGCGTGAGGTGTGAACGAAATACCGCTACCTACAACTCTAAGGTGCATCTTCGTATCTTTAATTTCTTTATAAATAACACGCATAACAAGAATATCTCGTTTATTTCCAGCAAAAACCTTCTTCCTTTCTTAATAGTTATGTCTTCCGAAAAATTACTTGATAGCCATGGATAGTTTTTGATCAAGGATTTTTTACCCATTAGTCAAAATTATTCGATAGCTCAACGTCAATGATCGCAATCGACAACAATGGGCAATTTTGTATGGAATCTTTTAAAGTCTTTAGTAAATTATTGTAGTTAATATTATGTCTTGATGATAAAAAAAAACCTGATGACGTTAAAAATTTTAATTTATAGTAGATGTCACAGGTACGTAATTTGTACTAAAACACTATTCAATAATAATATTAATTAATTGTATTGAAAGTTGTATAGGTTTTTTTGAGGAGTTCATATAAAATCCATGCGAATCAATTTTGTCAATATTGGTCATAGGATTTACTTTAGTTTAAAGATAAAGACTCCACAAAAACACGAAGACTTTTTTTACTTATTAAAAGAATACATTTTTCCTTAAGGTTGAATTCTCAACGTCATTCAATCTATTGCCAACCTATAACCTATTTCGCGTTGATTTTTTGAGTTTATTATTTTAATAACTAACATTTAAAGAAAATCAATATCGTCGGTACATTATTTAGGTAGTATCTGATATATTACAAAAATATTAATTTATTTTATTGCTAATTTTGGGAGAATTGTATAGTGAAAGAACAATGAGTGACAATGACATAATAATGTTAAAAAAGATCTTACCCGATATTTTTCGCTATACAATTCTAAAATAAGGTATGAAATTTCTTGATATTTATTAAGTATGTCAATTATTACCTATAGAATATCAAGTCGATACTGATTTTCTTTAAATTTTGTATAAAAGCTAGAAAACATAAATAAATCTACGCGAAATAGGTTATAGGTTGGGAAGCATGTTGATACTCCCACCTTAAGGTGGGATTAACGACGCCATTTTCTGGTTTACGAAGAAGAATGACATATTCTGGAGCTGGTAGAGCAAGGCAGATGTTAGTACAGTGTTTTGTGCAATTACGGAACCTTCAGTGGCGTAGCGTGCAGGGGGCCAGGAAGGGCGACCGCCCCCCCCCCCGCCCTTTGAGCTCTTTCCCAAACGGCGCCCCCTTCCCACTCTCCCAGTATAGTTCCCAGTTCAATTTCACTTCATATGATAATAATTGATAATATTGTTTACCTATCGCAGCAAGAAAAAATTTACTATGATAATGAATATAAATAATATTTATATAACAAAACCCTCATCTTATTATTATTTTATTTTCACTACTTGATTTAATTAATAATAAAAATGTTTTGCTACGATCAATAATTTGTATTTTTTCAGTTATTTTGCTTTAACAATTAAAAATTGCTTGAAATCTTTAATTTACTAGAGACTAAATTTTATCTTTTTAAAAGTGTGGTATTGTCGCCAATAAAAATATATGCTCATATTATTCTGTAATATGCATAAAATATTTTATAGAGTTTTAACAAAATTCCCCTTGTCGTAAACATATTCTGTTTTCATGTGACCATTTTAGACATGACGAAACAAAAACTTTATTTCTCAGACCAAAATTTACTAATAAACGAAATTATACATTATACATACAAGGGCGTAGATAAGGGGGTAATTACTCCCCCCCCAAGACCCATAATGAGCTATGAAAACGAAGCACTTTTTTTAATTGATCAATTTTTTTGTGATTTTTTTAAGGATCCTGTGTATTTTATATTTTTCCTACTTGAAAATCAGGCAACATCATTGAAAAAAGGGCGTGGCACCCAAAAATTTTCGCCTGCGGCGCTATTTACGCCCCCATAAGAAAATCTACGCCCTTACCTTTGAAGCTTCCGCCCCCTCCGCCCCCTCCGCCCCTTCAACCACGCTACGCCACTGGGAACCTTTCCTGTTAAAAAAAAACACACATTCTCTAGAATTCTCAGGAGAGATGACATCTAGATAGACTAGAAAATATCGTGGTACCAGTAAAAATTGTTGTCTTTACTTCAGTTCTAAAAATCGACGTGTTTACTTGCAAGGATTTTAAGGTAAATTGTGGCAATTTTAGTGGTTTCAAAACCTGCTTTTTTTAAAGTTTCTGTGCATTTATTAAAAAAAAAAACACCGGCATACTATTTGTTAATGCCTCCCTGAACAGCATTTCCAAAATTAGATACTATATATTTTTTTTGTTAATAATTGCAATGTTCCGGAAGTTACCCCTGCATTAAAGGCCTTTTATACACGATTGGCCTCGTCAGGCTCGCTACGCAATTCTTTAAGCAAATTTACCCCGAGGAGATTTCCCCTTTTCAGCCATCTTCCTTGAACAAGTAAAACCGGAAGATGAAAACTCATGTAGGTATAGCACTGGCTTAATGGTACCACATGTGTACAGGGTCTTCCAACGAGGACTGAACAGGGGCTCATTTTTGAGCTTCCTTGTATTTAAAGAAAAATCCAAAATAGACAATCGATGTACTTTTTCCTGCAGAATTCAAAAATGAAACCAAAAATTTATTTGAACCAGAAACAAAAGAGTTACGCTACGGATAAGGTGTTTTTTAAATGGAACATAGCTTTTTTTATACGATTTTTGGAACGAGTGATTTTTTTTGTCCGTTCTGATTAAAATATTTAATATTGTGATAGCTATTTTTATTGAATTTTAATGTTTTATCCAGTATAATTTAACTTTAACCTGTTTGAAACATACACTAAATAAAGGTATAATCACCTTTGAATCCTTCAAAGTCATTTCGGCAATATTATAGTAAATTTGTCAAATTTTTTGACTTTGAAGGATTCAAAGGTGATTATACCTTTATTACCTAGTGTATGTTTCAAACAGGTTAAAGTTAAATTATACTGGACTATTTAACTAGAGTGTTTTACACTGGCAAAATGTCATAGCAACGGCCGGTCTTCTACTGGCAAAATTACTACCTGCACCTACCTGGACAAAATTCACATGTGATTTTTGCCGCGGCAAAATTTGTAATTTTTTTGTTTTATTCTTAAATAAAAGTTTTCTAATTTTATTGTTCTTTGTCTTTTTTCTAGTTAAATAGTCATGTCAAATTGTTCTCAAGGATTTATTTAAGTTTGTTGCTTTTAAGCAATTTCGCTCATGACATTTTCGACAAAATCACTCGCCTGACGGCTCGTGATTTTGTCAAAAATGTCATGCGCGAAATTGCCAAGCAACAAACTTTCATACCTTTCGAAAATTTTGCCGACAAAATTTTATCTCTTGTGATATTATATATGATAAAACATTAAAATTTAATAAAAATAGCTGTCACAATATTAAATATTTTAATCAGAGCGGACAAAAAAAAAATCACTCGTTCCAAAAATCGTATAAAAAAAGCTATGTTCCATTTAAAAAACACCTTATCCATAGCGTAACTCTTTTGTTTCTGGTTCAAATAAATTTTTGGTTTCATTTTTGAATTCTGCAGGAAAAAGTACATCGATTGGCTATTTTGGATTTTTCTTTAAATACAAGGAAGCTCAAAAATAAGCCCCTGTTCAGTCCTCGTTGGAAGACCCTCTACTTTTACTGGTGACATTTAGGAAATCCCAACGCCGGTAATTGTTGTTGAATTAAATATCTTTGCGTGTATTAATAGCTTAAAAATTAAAAAACATAACTTCGATAGTCGATATTACGTTGATCCTAGCACTTAACCAAATTTTTTTACAATCAGATTATTGACTATCATCTCTGATAAACATTAAGATAATATCTACCCAATGTAATGAACTACAATTTTTTTAAAAATGATGTTCTTTTATTATTGGGTTTTAGTGATTTCCCGTCTGCTTTATTTAGTCAGCAACCTTATATAAATAATATTAGTGAAGATGTTTTGCTGGGTTTCTGATGCAGATTAAATTATATCCTAATTTTTACAGCACCGTGTGAGCATTAGGAAATTCCGGTCCACAGTTAAAAAACATGTTTTTGAGAGCACTTTAAAGACATTATGGGTAAATATTTTAACTATTAATAAACAATAAATGTTATCGTTAGTTGACAAAAGGTGAAAGGCGCTTTTATAATTAAATAATTATGTTTATCCTTTTCATACATTATTTAGTCAAAAATGCTTTATGGTTAAATACCTCTTATAATAAAGCTCTAAAAATCCTTTATACAAAAATCCTTTCGCCAAAGCTTTATCGTACACATTCGCTTAAAATGTCTGACATCATAAGCATTTTAGCTTTCAATAAAATCCTAAATAGTGAAAATATTTACCTTTAGTTCACTACATAAATCTGATTTATTTTTCATAATCATAACCATAAGACTCAGTTCACTCAGTTAAAGATGTGTATTTTAATATCTTATTTGTAATTTAGGCCTTTTTTGGGAAATAACTGTACCCACATATTAAAATAGGTATGTAAGTATTTCTACTATTTGAAACTCTCCATTTTTTTTTAACTTATAAGGGCTAGTTTTAATTTCTACTTACGTTTTTTTGATTTAAAATTGTCACTTAAGAATAAATGCGTTGCAGCGCCGATTTATATTGTGTCAAATTTAAAAATGTATCCATTTGATATAAGTATTTTATTTGTAAAAAGATCTGCTGTTTAAATTGCGATAAGATAAAATAAAATAGTCAGTTGCTATTTAATTAAGGTTTACATACATACCTACTAATTTAAGTATATATTTCCTTTTAAATGGTTGTATTTTTTTTAGTTAATACGAAAATTAATCTCATTTTGCCGTTTTATGTGTCATTTTTCTGATTAGATAACCCGCAAAGTTATCCAACAAAAGCAAAAGTCGTACTTTTTTCCACTAACACAAAAATAAGGCCCTGTGCAAGTCTAATTTACTTGCTCTTGAAGCCAGGGCCGTCGAGAGCCAGGTCAGGCCCGGGGGCTGTGCGGCATCCCGGGCCCACTTCTAGGGCTGCCAGATTTAAAATATTAAAAAGCGGGAGGTAGGGTTCTAACCAGTGGCGGCTTGTGACTTATTAACTCGGGACTAACTAAAAGCCCGCCGTAGGCGAAATGCGCCGCAAGCGAAAAAAATTTTAAGACCACGCTCAAATTTGGTCAATAATTTTTAATAAATATTTTAAAAATTTATGATTATCTACTTATTTTATTGAAAATGAAATAATATAAAAAAAAAATAAAAAAGGTCAATTTATTTTTCATTAGTGGGTACATTCTTTAAAAGTAAAGTTGATTCTTCTGTTTTTATTTGCAGCAAACTTATCAATAACAATAAAGTCCCTAGATTTACACTTTGTGGTATGTATCAAGTTAATTTCGAGAGTTTAGGTCTTCCCTCAATTTTAATTTAAATTTTTTGCATAATACTTAATGAGTTAAAATTGTTTCTCAAAGATTCCACATTCATAGTCGTTTTGGCATTAAAACTGCCATTTTTATTAAAATAAGTCTTTACTACCCCAAAATAATAACAAAAATATAATTTTTAAATAAGAAACCCATTGTTGGTCAATTATTCTAAAATGTACAAAATGTTCGGGTAGGTTCTCCAAAAAAGATGAAACTTTTATAAATTCTTCGAATAATAAATCGATGTTAATACAAATAGATATTGGGCCGGACGGGCGAGGACAAAATGTATCGATATTTGATACTTAGAACATTTTATTCGCCAACTCGCCTAACAATTTACATACCTATGTAATGTGTACAAAGTGTTTTTTTGTCAACAGAGATTTTATATTTTTTTTTATAATTTATCATATTTTTTTTAACTGCGCAGCCCGAGCACGGGCCCTTAAAAGAGACGTGGGCCCGGGAAATTTGCCCCCCCCCCCTCTTTTGTCAGCCCTGCTTGAAGCAATGGGCCTGTTCACTATAATCGAATTCATCATATTCAGCAATAACATCCTGAATAAGAAACTATTGAAAATACATCCCAATAATAAAAATCTTCCTAGCGGGTCACAAGCCTTTCCCAGAGCCAATTAAAAAGACGCCGCGAAAGTAGAAAGTTTGAAAACATGAGATCAAAACCTTATTACGTCATCTCATTATCCGCGCAATTCTTTCATTCGTCAGCCTCGACGGATTATAATGCACTAAATAGACAAGAACAGGTTAAAAATATAAAAAAATCCACCCGATATTCAGGTGGATGCGGCGTTCGACCTTCAGCTGAATAACTCGGTCCCACGGGACGGTCAGATGTGACGTCAGTGAGTTTATTCCCGTGTTTTTATTAAAGCCCGTATCTTGTTTATTTATTTTCTCAGTGAATAATTGAAAATTTTAAAAAGTGAAACCGTAGAGAATTTTATATTTTCTTAATCTATGCGATAGGATAAAAATCAAAATTTAGTGAAAAAGTCCATTGACAGGGCTAGACTATTGTGTAGATTGTATCAGTACGGTATTTGTAGGAGATATCAGAAACGTATCCAAATAAAAAATAAATAGTATAAGAGTTCCTCAAGGAAGTATTCTAAGTCCAATATGATTTATTTTGTACATTAACGATATGCCTTCAGCTTTAATAATGTGTAACTTACAAATGTTGGATTATGACACTATTACTGAATGACGTAAATCATTTGTATAGTCTATTTCAGAAAGGTGTAGGGTAATAAAATGGGAAATTCCGTCCAGTTCGGCTCAATTTCGGTGTCGGCCATAGGCGCAGGTAAACTTTGTGCATTAAATTATTTATGATAACTAACCAAAAATTTCAGACAAAAAATAGTATTGTTTGTATAATTAAAATTTCAAGTAATTGCGCGTAAGAGGATTAGAAAAGGTATATTTTCTGACCTGAAGTGTCAAAATCGAAATATTGTGTAGGGATTAGTTAATTAGTAGATTATATAGTTACGTTTTGAGTTTAACAGGTACCATTTAACAGGTACCGAGTTTGGCTTTGGCCTCATTGGCTGATCATATAAATAGGTGGTAATTTGGAATAAACTTCATATATCGTGTGTGTGTATGACCTTAATAAGTATATTTGTTTAGTTTACCGCATCAGTATTTGCTGTTAAGCCGTATATATATATATATATATTGTTCGCAGTATTATAAGATTAGTAATCAAATGGCGACATTCACACCAAGAAAAAGATGTTCCAATAATTCTCCACTATCAGTAAGTCAAAAAGTTATTATTTTAAATGTACATGATTGCATAAAATACGATTACCCGACTTTTACTGTAAAAGAAACTGTCGACCCATGTTTCCGAAGGACTGGAGTTGGAAAGTCCACCATTTTTAAATTATTGCGGGAGAGAAAGACAGTAGGTCGAGTAGAACCTCCCAAGAAAAGTCCAGGCAGACCAGGAAAAGTCCTTGATGAAGAAACCAAAGGTGTAGTTCGAAGAAAAGTTCACTCTTTTTATTTTAAAAAAGAAATACCCACCCTAGATAAGATTCTAATGGAGCTTGGCCAGGATGACAGTATTCCGTTGATAACAATAAAACTTTTATGGACCACTTTAAAAAATATGGATTTTGTCTGGGAAAAGCATAACCGTAAATCACTTTTACTGGAAAGCGATGAAATTGTTTGCTGGCGACGAAAATACTTAAGAAGTATAAAGCAGTAGGTACAGAAGAGAGCAGAAGAAAACCTTTTATCCTGATGAGACGTGGATTAATGAAGGCTATATAGTTCCAAAATTGTGGCAAGACAAAAATATAACCAGTGCTCGCCAAGCTTTCATGGAAGGCCTGTCAACGGGTATTAAGGTGCCTTCGGTTAAAGGGAAGAGACTAATAATCGTCCATATTGGAAGCGAAGAGGGATTTTTAAAAGAAGGTTTGCTAACCTTTCAGTCGATCAATACAGGAAATTATCACGAGGACATGAATTCGAATGTTTTTGAGGACCGTTTTGGTGAAATGATAACATATCTTCCGGCTGATTCAGTAGTAGTTATGGATAACGCAACCTATCATTCACGACGCACAGAGAAGAATCCAACTTCATCTTGGAGAAAACAACAAATTATCGACTGGTTAACCATCAAAAGTATTGAGTTTGAAGATAATTTGATAAAGAAGGAACTATTATAGGTATATGTACCAAACTTTGACTGCAGAAGCGGAAAGCAGAAATACTGCTCATTTCAGCATGATGTAATTAACTTTTAATACTACTAAAAAAACAACTATCATGGTCGATATTGACATTTAATTTTATAACCCCTGAACATCTACTATACTCGACATATAGATATACATCATAGCCGTCGTCATAAGAAACTCGAACCTCTCTCATTTGTGAACGTATATATATATATTATATTGTCTACATCTTTATATTACATAAGACATAAATTCTTTCCTTATACAGGATGTAATTGCACCTACTACAGATTCATTTACAGTAGGTACTATATTATTATGCTAATACTATTTATAAATATCACCATTAGAGCGTAAATAAAGTATCTAACACCACAACAAAGCATAGCGACATAAATAATTGATGTTTTTTTCTCAGTAATAATATAGTAAATGGAGAATGGTTTACAAGACACATAGGACTAAACTGATAAATTATAATTCCTACATAATATCTTTATCTTTTTTTCGTTGCGAAAATGATATGTAGAAAAAAAAAACTAGAATTTATTCGCCTATTGTTGTCCAGTGACTAATGTGCGCAAGTGAAGGGCGTGGTAGTCGAGAATTGCCTTCCAATTTTATGAAAGCTGTTAGTTAAAGTTGGGTAGGTATAGGTCAACTCGCAAAAAATAAAGTTACATAATTTTTAGCAACGTATTTTCAACTGGAGATCGTGTGTTGTCTTTTTTGAAGGGCGAGAATGCCATTAACATATGTTTTATTATCGCAACCAACTTGTTCATGGTCTTGACTAAAAAAAAATGTATTACTCTACAAAACTGCAATAAAAAATACAGGTCCGTATTTAAAAATTCATATCTGATGATGGTTTCGGACAAACGAAACGTCATTTATTTATATAAGTAGGTATCAATAGCACAATAAAACAAAAGAAAAGCCAATAAGACGAACGAGCATCAAAACACCATAAAAGTAGGTACTCAAGTGAGCATCACAATATTACGTCCTCTGCAACCTGAGCCAAATCTATACTAGTGGATAGATATACTTGATAAAATTATACTATGATCACAATTAGCATAGATTTACTTACAAGCTGGTGCAATCAAATCTTAAGATTGTTAACTGATTGTTCTCAGTTTTCTCTTGCTCAAATCCTTGAACAGACCAAGACTAGTTCTGTAATATCTACATCAATATCAGATGCATACAGATTAAAAAAGGGGCACATTTTGTAAATTGGAGAATTTTTGTACATGTTTGTTCGAGGATAGGTCACCTAAGGTCAGATAAAAAATATTTGAGGCTCGCGAGTTGACTCTATTGACAAACAATTGAGCAAATGGTAGTTTACCAAGAACCGGGGCAGTCAATTTTACCTTTCAAAATTCTAAAAAATAGTAAAATTTTGATTCTTCTTTTATTCAATGAAAACCTGCCAAAGGCACCCAAAAGGTATTCGTTATCACACCCTTTCTGCATATACAGTGTCACCATTAAAGTCCGCACCATTTGGAACTTTTTTTTTAATGAGGTTAGTTAAAATTACCTATCAGCAATCGGTTTTGCTTCAAATTAGACTAAAAATTTTATATTCAGTTGTCACCATCTGTCATTCGATATCTGTCAAAAATGACATTTTTGTTAAAAAATGCTGAAAAATGGCATTGCTTTACCGAATTTCAAAAAATGTTATTAGAAAAAGTTGTTTCTAGTACAATTTTAGGCCTACATACAAAGTTTCAGATGTCTAGCGCAAAGTTGAATTTTTTGCCATTTTTTCAAAGTAACTTTTTTTTATATAATGTAAGTTGGCTTAATGGATTTTAAACTATTTGTTTATACCGTACTTAATATTTTATTTAGTTTGTATGCTTATTTTTTTACTAGAATACCATTATAAATCGGGTGCAGGACTTAAAACATCTTTCAGAGAAAATAAAAAACATGAAAATAGTGCAAAACATCGTTTTAATGTGGTAAGTTTTGAGATGTTAGGACAAACTAATATTTTAACTTGTTTAAGTAGTGCTTATGCTGATGAAATTAAAATTCACAACGAGAGACACGTACTTTCGAAAATAATAGACATTTTAACTTTTTTTAATTTAAAGCCAGCGCCCCCCTGACTCACTAGTCACGAGCCGCCACTGTTCCGTATCATAAAACAGGCAACACTAGACTATCAATAAGATACCAGGTAACATAAATGCTAAAGTCTTTGGTGTTCCTAACGATAAAACCTGCTATTTTTTGTGCACCATTAATTTTGGATATAATATGGCTATAGAGAAAGACAGTGTTGGGTCAAAGACTACACCGAGGTCCTTACGTCGTTGATTCACCCGCTGCAAATTGGTTCCATTTAAGGAAATATCATAGGTTTCATTAAATATAAATTATTATCAAACTTGGGAATATACCAATCTATATAAATAACTATTCGTTTACAAGTTGTAATTATTATAAACAAGTAAACGGGCAACCAACAAAACTTTATTATTTTTTTCAATTAACATTAATTACAAACTGTTCCATATATTGTTTATTTTTTAACTTATTATGTGGTGTATGCAGGAACGCTTTGTATACATTAAACTACGCAGATACTTTTATTTTTATACAAAAAGTAATTAGGATGAATTATTTAAATTTAAAGCTTTGTAAAAAAGCTTATTAGATTTTGGGTTTTATTAACATTGCCAGACAATGTAAATGTAGTCATAGGTATTTTACGGGAACAAAAGTAGCCCTTGTTTCAATTCTGCGGGCTCTAGCAACCAGTGGCGTAACAGAAGCTGAGTGCCCCCCCCCCCGCAAATGTTTTTAGGGGATCTCTATAACGAATGGAAAATGATAATTCTTATTTTCGTTACTATTAGCTTCAGGTTTATGAATTTTAGAATTCGGTAATCATGTAATAATTTAATTAGGCTTAAACCCACATTATGTGTTAAGTACCTACTCTTAAAACAAAAAACAATTAGAATTTATTTTATAATCCTAGGCAGACTGGTAGACATAACATAGATAGCTATTAAGTCATTATACGTAATATTCCAGCAAACATGATGTTAAATCAAAATTTTAAAACACCACTTATAATGTTGCTTACCATGTATGGTAGTAACGGGGGGTATCAGTGATCGAGCCTCATAGAATCCAAAAGACAGAAAACAGTAAAACACATGAACACTCAACAAGTCTGCACTAATATTATGTCACTAAATACTATACATACAAGGTAGATACAAAACGACCAGATCGTCGAAATTTTTTTTTTGCAAAATCGTTTATAATTTCGTCGATATTTAATGTTTTAACAAACTCGTGTTCGATACTGATTAAGGATAAATCCGAAAGGCACTGTTGTCCCATGGTGTTACGTAAATAGGTTTTTACTATTTTAAGTTTAGAAAAAGATCATTCCGCTGATGCCACACTAACTGGTAAAGTTAGATAACATTACTACACTAGATAGGGGAAGGTTGCCTATATTGAACCGCTACCTAAATTGGACCACAGTACATTTCTCCGAAACTAAACAAGTGCCATATCATCTGGCAATACTGTAACATACTTCCACCTAGAACCTTTGATCGGCAACAAACTCAACTAGTTGGCCGTTAGTGCTTGGCGAGTACAGAGCAAAACGTAATTTACACAATTTTAATGTAATATTTTTAGGATTTTCCTAAGAATTTACCTTAGAACCATAAAACTCTAAGCAAAATAGATGCTTAAATTGGACCACTGGGTGAATGCCAAAATTGAACCGGTAGGCAATTTTTTCAAATTGTGCAAAAATAAATTTTCTCTTTAAATAAGTTAATGTCATGAACTAACACCATTTCAATATTGCTAAAATCTTTTTTCTTTGAGTTAAAAAATGAAACTATGACTGGTCCAATATAGGAAACTAATAGGTACTTTTTTTTTGCATTAGGATGTCTTCTACCGAAATTTTGATTGTAAATTTGATGTTTTATTGAAATATAAGTATAAAACTTCCTATACCAACAATGTTATTTTTTATTTATTTATTTAACACCTAAGCTTCCGATTTAAATCATGTGGTCCAATTTTGGAACCCCCAGGTGCAATTTAGGCAACCGGTTTCCTATATTGAACCACTTGCAGAGGTTTTTTTATAGCCTGGCATATCATAGATACTTTGAAATAAAATTCTGCAAAAAATCCTTCAGTTGAACAACATACTAAACTATACTAAGGTATAGCTTCAAGATCGATTTTGCGTTATTATCAGGATCTATGATAAGAAATCTGGAAATTGGTCCAATATGGGCAACCTTCCCCTACATCTGGAAAATTTGAAGAATACACTGTAAATGATCCGCAAGTTCATACACTGTTTTTAATTTTGAAATACTATCTTCAAGTCCCTTTCTGAGGCTTAAAATTTGACTAGGAAAGTCAATGGATAAGTCTTTATGGTATATCGTTTGTAAATTCCGCGCTTTCACGTACAATTCTTCTTCAGTTAACGAAGTTAAATTCTCAGGATATAAAAAAAAATAATTATGAAATGATCTGGGTAGGTACCTATATACATAAAATATATAATAAACAGGATTATATATTATATTTTATTATTTTCTTGTGATTTGGTTCATGAAGAAAGAGTAAGGTTTTCTTAAAATTTGATTTTTTAACATAGACGTTTTGGCAATAATTTTGCCTTCATCAGTATTTATTATCTGAAACAATTTGTTTTCTGCAGTTTTTTTTAAATGTATAGTAACAGGTGTTTTTTAGTTATTTAACCAGCACATTAATGATGACCTATCAAAAGCAAAGCTGGCAACAAATTTTGAAGGGGCCGTCAATGTGCCCCCTCCCCCCCCCCCAGCGGTGCGGGGTCTGCGGGAGTGTTTGTTACGTCACTAGCTACTTCCTAGTAAACATCCCAACATGGTACTTTTGGTACCTACCAAATCACTAATTACGTTTATTTAATTATTTAACAATGGGCAACATAATATCGCTATAAAACTATTTATTACGAATATTGTATTAAAAAAAATTTTTCACGGTTTATTAAGCGTTTGTTTATTGTCGTCAACATAAACGAATTTAAACAGGTGCTATTCCACATTGGAGTAATAAAAAAAAAGTTACGATCGCGAAAGTCAAGGTGATAATTTTTTTGTAAATAATATATTGTGTAACCAGCCTAAAGTGTAAAAAAATATATTATTTTTCCATTCTATAAGCTGTGTCATACACGTCATGTTATCCTTTAAGTTGGTCGGTGCATATTTTCTGTACGTATTCTAAGATTCAGTGCCAAACTGCCTGTAGGAAAATTACTTGTACCCCGGGGTGGTCAAATAAGCGAGGACGTTGGCTTTATCTCGGAAACAATTAATCGTAGAACTTTCGGAAAGATTATTTTATGAGTAAAGTGGTTAAGAGAAATTGCTGAAAATTACTTTTAAGTTCCTCATTTCGCCGCAAGGGGGCACAATTAAAAATTGTTTTTTTAAATTCTAAATTTCTCTGAAAATTCTCATATTAAGGTATAACTCTGATTACATAATTGGAAAGCCTAGATAATTCTGCATCATTTTGGTTTAAGGCTCATTGGCGTACCGACCTTGATAAGAGTGGGAGAAGCTATTGAAAGTGTAAACCTTAAAATCGCTGTAACTTCTAAACGACTTATCCGATTTTACTAAATTTAAGCTTCTTTGGAAGGGGAAAATAAGCATCTTCAATTGCCGTACAGTACACGATAGTGTTTAATAAAATTGCTAGAGGGCGCAATTTGAATCAAAAATTATTGTTTTGGCAATAACTCTGAAACGAACAAAGATATCGAACTGCGGTCTTCACATCTTTTCTTGCAAATTTCATCTACTTTTCGATTATAATGTCATAGTTATACCGTATGATTTGAATTTTCGGGATACAATTGAAAAAACTGTTATTGTAACAAATTGCGCCCTCTAGCAATTTTATTAAACACTATCGTGTACTGTTGGATACGGCATTTGAAAATGCTTATTTTCCCCTTCCAAACAAACTTAAATTTAGTAAAATCGGATTAGTCGTTTAGAAGTTACAGCGATTTCAATGTTTACACTTTCAATAGCTTCTCCCACTCTTATCAAGGTCGGTACGCCAATGAGCCTTAAACCAAAATGATGCAGAATTGTCTAAGCTTTTCAATGATGTAATCAGAGTTATACCTTAATATGGGAATTTTCGGAGAAATTTAGAATTTAAAAAAACAATTTTTAATTGTGCCCTCTTGCGGCGAAATGAGGAACTTAAAAGTAATTTCCAGCAATTTCTCTCGACCACTTTACTCATAAAAAAATCTTTCCGAAAGTTGTACGATTAATGGTTTTCGAGATAAAGCCGACGTCCTCGCTTATTTGACCACCCGGTACATAAAATATGCGTGATGCCCCACCATAAATAAAGGTATTTTAATTTTCAGAAAAAAAAACTATGCGATTCAGAAAATAAACCATTTCCGCACGCATAAGATTTAAAAATAAAAAACACCATCAGCATAAAATAAATGTTTCTGTCTCCTGATGATGAACGTTTCTACGTTCGAAACGTGTAGAGACCTTTGAATAATTTTTTGCATACAGCAAGAGGAGATAGTAGACTTGAAAATAGGTCATTTGTAATTTATTTCTTATCATATAATATCCAAGGTTAAATTTTATTAAGTTGTTTCGTTGGGAAAAGTGTCTATTTAAATGTTTCTTGCCATCTGGCATTTAAATGCAAACATCTTAAAAACGAAGTATACTAGGTCCAATATTATTTATTTTATACATCAACGATAAGCCTTTAGTTTTAAAAATGTGTAAGTTACAAATGTTTGCTGATGACACCTTAATTTACATTATTATTTTAAATATTTTTGATGGTCAAAATACTCTAAATTATGAGATAAATATATTATTAAATTGGCTAAAAGTAAATAAATTAAAATTAAATATTTTAAAAACTAAATGTATAGTTATAGGATGGGTAATAATTTAAATTGTCAAAATATAAATGTTGTTATTATTGACGGTGAAAAATTGGAATTAGTAAATAGTTGTAAATATTTAGGGATAATTATTGATTCAAAATTAAAATTTTTTAATTATTTTGAAAGTATCATATCGAAGACTGCCGGAAAAGTAGGTTATTTTTTATTTTAAAAGAATCAGTTCTAATTCTAAAAAAAAACTTTATTTGATACAATTATATTACCACATTTTCTTTATTGTTCTTCAATTTTATATTGTGCTAGTGAAGAAATATTTGACAAATTACAAATTTTACAAAATAAGGCAATGCGGATTATTTTAAATTGTGACAAATATACAAAAAAAAAATTGATGTTAAAAAATTTAGATTGGTTGAATTTCAGAAATTTAATTTTTTATTTAGTCTATGTATCTTTATACATAAAATTACATAATTATAGAACAAGAACCAAGGGCGTCCGAAGGAACTTTTCCAAGGGGAGGGGGCAAATCATAATTGAAATTATTTTTGTTTCTAGCACTTCAATAAACCTTCAATAAAAGAATAGAGCAAAATACCTAATACTTATATTAAATAACAAAAAATAGCTAAACAAAATATTTAAAAATGTTTAAATATAACAAAAAAAACTACAACAAAAAACTTATAAGTTATTCAGATTTATTGGAGAAAAGAAATGTTAATTTTCTTGAATCTTTTGCAAATTCATCAATAATTTTTTCAATTAAATGTATTTTTTTTTCTTTTACAAATTTGCGATGAACACTCATCATACATAAACCTTCCAATCGGTGCTCAGTCATAGCCGAGCGAATCCAGGTTTTTACTCTTCTGAGAGTACTGAATGATCTTTCGACTGTACATGTAGTTGGAGGTAAACAAATTGCTATCGCAATTGCCTGACCAATAGTATATCTATTTGTATATTGCTGTGTAAATTAAAATAAAGCTTTATTTATTCTATTCTAATATTTTTCCTTCGCTATTTAGTAAAGATTTTTGAATTCCACATTTCATTTTATGCAACAAGAGTTCGTTTTACCAATTTTGTCAATTGAATTGTATCTTAAATAAATATGTATATCCCAGTTAAATAAAATATTCTCAAATCTACTTGGGCCAGGGGGGGGGGGGGGGGGCAAGCGCACCCCCTTGCCCCCCCGGACGCCCTTGACAAGAACTAATCGAAATTTTTATGTGGATAGAGTGTCTAAAACATTAGCTTATAAGACTATTTTTCATAAAGGTTTGATAGAATATAATAATTTGGAAAATTCTATTAAATCGCAAATATCATTAAAACTATTTAAAAACAACTTTAAAATTACATTTAATTAAAAAACAAAATGATACGTAAAATTTGATACAATTTGCAAAATGTTTAACTTTTCAGTCTGTTTTTGTTAAAAGAGGGTTGCGTTTTAAAATTTAAAAATAAGTCTATAAAATTGTGTTAAAAAAATGTATTAAAAAATATTTAATTGTAGCTTTTTGCTAAATAAAACATGTTTTCTTATACTACTACTATGTCGAGATACATGTTTACTATAAGGATTTTTGAGAAAATTCCTTCCCTTTGAAAAAAAAATACTTGAAATAAAAAAAATTACGTTTCTATAAATCTATAACCACTTTAAAGGGAACTTGAATTGTACTTACTGGACTTATTCTATAGCAACAATAGAAAAATTATGATACATTAGTTTGATGCACTAACGCGCACAATAAAATAATAAAACACTAAACATATCATTCACCATAGGAACTTCCTGTTGTAAACTGACCCTAACATTAATTTAATATTGTTCCTTATTCGGGATACGTGATCCCATATATCATATTTAATGTCATTATGCATAAATATACAGGGTGAGCTATATATTTGGCGCAAAAAACTATTAGGAAATATGTATAGCAAAAAGCCATTTGGCTTTTGTGGAAGCAAAATGAAAATATAAAGAAGCGCGGAGGATAAATTAATTAATTAAATTTTTGCATTTTCGTTTGATCCAAGCAGTGGCGTAGCTACCATGACGCCAAACCTCGCGGTGGCGGGGGGCCCGTTCCCGTTCGAGCCGAAAAAAAAACAATAATCTTGTAAGACCTTTAAAAGCAACCCCAAACCTTAAAAATATAGAATACTTACAGTTAATTTAATTCTAGTTGGGCCCCTGTTTTTAATTTTAATTATATTTGTTGACTATTCTTTTCGACATTGTTATTAATCAATAAAAACAATCAGTTTAAAGGCATAAAGGACACAGTTATCAAATTGAGTTTCTTAAGTCCCCCCATTTTGGTATCAATGACGGAGGAAGAATTATTTGAATCAGCTGAAGCTGCGCGATATTTCCTCAGAATTTCCATTACAAATTATTGCCTTATCTCAGCCTCTAAAAGACAAAATAGGTATATTTAAAGACATTGAATTAGACAGCTTGCAAATTTTTTAATTGTAGAAAATGATACCCTAGCCCCTGTGCCCAAAATCGACTAAGTAATTTGGCATTGCTTAGTATAGAGGCAGGGGAAGCTGCAGTAATGGACAAAACCGAAATAGTTACGGTTTTTGCGGAAACTAAGTCCAGAAGGAAGCAATTTTTTGGATAGTTTGAATAGTTTGATGTTTTATTGCAAGGCTTTTTTTCATAATTTATAATAAAATATATACGACTATTTTACTTCATAAAATATATATTTATTTTGTGTTGTTGTTTGTTCTTGTTACATATTATAGGTATACGGTAAAAATGTTCCATTATGTCTTTTTTAAATATCTATGTTTTTTGTTTGCTTACTTTTTGATTATATTATTAGCTACAATCATCAGTACTGACAAGCATTCTTTTGTAGTTGTAGCTACTTATTAATTGTTATGAATTAATGTTTTATTTAATATGTTACTAATACACGTTATTTAAGTATCCTCTCCTCTTACTTGTTTATTTTCTACCCTTGTCCAAATGGAAAATGAAAGTGGGAGGTTATTTTTTTAATGTTATTGCTATCTTGAAACTTGAATAATTTTGGGGTGATAAAATTTTGAAGGGGGGCCCAAAAGTTAGGTTTGGCGGGGGAGCCCAAAATCTGAAGCTACGCCACTGGATCCAAGCCCGTCACTATTAGTATTATAGTTCTACCTACCTTAAAATCACGATGCTTTATTTTCGATCGTTTTTTGTTTATTTTTGAAACAAAAATATAAATCGTGGTCGGACTGGTCGGTATCGTACAGGTTCTTACATTTCACATTAACTCGAAGTTTATTTGCAGTTGTATCTACAGTTTATTTTCAACCATAGATGAATATATAAGTTGTGTAAACCTAAACCACAGCCATGTCAAATAATGTGTAATTATTTCCCGTTTATAAAAATCTCATAATATGTACTATTATATGGCTTCAACGTCGCCTTTTGTAATTATCTTTCTTTTTTAATTACAATAAAGTAATTTATTATTATTTTTATTACTAAAGTTTTACACCATTTGTATTTTTATATACAGTGTGTCTACGTAAGTTGGCGGCATATGGAAAACTTTTTTATTATTAATTTTACGAAAAAAAGTTATTCTTCAGAAAAAGTTCTGTATGGTCCAAAACCTAAATGCAACCATCAAATATCGAAATTTTCCAGTCATATACGAGGTTTATCAAAGAACGTGAATTTTTCCCAAAAATGTAAATTTTTTCCAAGAGTAAAGTACCTTTTTTTACATTATCAAAAATTGTTATTAAAAAAAGTTGATCAGAACTAAAAACCACGTCTAAATATGCAATAACACGCATTAAATTAATTAAATAATTAAAAAATTAATAATAAATCAATAAAATAATTTTTCAACATAAATGTGTATAATTGCATATTTAGCCGTAGTTTTTAGTTCTGATCAACTTTTTTTAATAACAATTTTTGATAATGTCAAAAATAAAGGTACTTTACTCTTGGGAAAAATTCACATTCTTGGGAAAAATTCACGTTTAAATAATAATAACTTTTTTTCGTGAAATTAATAATAAAAAAGTTTTCCATATGCCGCCAACGTACGTAGACACACTCATTAAAACTGCAAAACACAAAAAATGTTACCTTACCGGGTGAACATATTAATTTTCCTCTGAAAGTATATCTTTTTAGTAACAATACAGGTAGTTTAAATACTATATAGATTGGCACACCCTTAATTTTACCTTTCACAATAGGGTCGTGAAATTGTCACAATAGGGCAAGCCGATGATTTAGAATAAATCTTCGGACAGTGGCGGTCCTTTAGCTTTTTATTTATGAAATATAAATTCCTTTTGTTCCCTGTCCGTGTTGTAAATAAATTATACATAGTGAAAACTTTATCTGATTTAGGTCTAGCCGGTACTATACCTTTACAAAACAAGGTGATAGTGAAATAGTGTATCGTTTTAAGAGAACAGGCCTGCCAAGAAATTCGACCGTTTTAACCCATTTTTTTAATGGAGTTACCTGTCCTCTTAAATTGTATTATTATGGTACTTTCATATTTTAATTTTTTTTGGTTTCTATAACTATGTAATTTTTATTTAACATTTATTTTATTCATATGTAGTCTTTAAGGTGTGCAAAAAAGATTTGTATATTTAACTGAATTAATTTTATTTTCTCAATTCAAAAACGGTTTATACTTAAAAGAGTTAACAAATTAAAGGTCTAGAAAGGTGTCTTCACTATCACTAAATTCGAAGGATTCATCTGTGGAGTCAACTGAAATAATACATGGTTTTACCGTAAGTTCTACGGTTTCTTCCATCAGGTTGTCTAAGTCCCACATTTTTTTTCCTTTGTATTATTTTTATAATATACACACAAGCTTTTGATAACACGTTAAAAATAAAACTGTACTGTCAGGCTTTAAGAAACAGAGTATAGCGAAAGGCAAAAATTAGGTTCAATTTGCATGCAATGATGAAGTTTCCTTCGATTAGTTTGTTATTTCTGATAATTCAGAATTTTTAGTTAAGCGTGTAAAAATACAAGGCCTAACGACCCTAGGTTGTCTGTGTTAAAAAATAAACACCTAAAACTGATATTCCCTTATATTAATTGAAAAATATTGCCGTCCTATGCAGGCACGTAGCTAGGGGGGTGGGGGGCGAAACTCGAGACCATACTTATAAAACTTACAGAATTTTATGCGAAATATCCATATATTATTAGAGCTCTGATTTTGACAATATAGGAAACACAGTAAACATTTCCTACACTGTTAAATTTTCTTCGTGACAGTTTGTCATGTATACCTAACCTATATATAATAATAAAAATACATATTTGTTTAACATTTTAATACAAAATAAACCGAATACAAAAAAAATCATATTTTTTTTTAATGCAGGCATGGGCATAGGGGGGATGGGGGCAATTGCCCCACAGACCCAAGCAACTCAATTATTACCGGGTTTATTTTTGTGCTTTTCTTGAGGATTTTGTGTTTTTTTTATTTTTCTCACTTGAAAACCAAGCACCATGATTCAAAAAAGGACGTGGCACCCAAAATTTTTTCGCCTGAGGCGCTTTTTTGGCGCCTTTGGCGCGATCCCGATGCCCCCCCCCCAAAAAGAAATCCTGGCTACGTGCCTGGTCCTATACTACATACTGTAATTTATGTCATTTCCCCAAAAATTTTACTTTAAGGGAAGATCGAAGGTGGGAAGTTAGATGCATGTTATGCGTAACTTTCATTGTAACAGGGAAAATCGTTCTTTTATCGCAGCGTCCCCGTATAATACGGAACATTGGATTACGTAACTCAAAAATGTTAATTAAATTTTATTTTTAAATGAAAAAGCCGGTCGCAAACCGCGGTATTTAATTTCGTTGTGGGAAAATATGCATTTTACTTTAACAGTTAAATTTTAATGAGAAAATGCAATCTCTAAAATTGCCCAGTTGTCCTCAAGGAAGTCTTAAATTTCATAAGGTTTTTCAATATCTATTTTTATTATAACTTTTCTGTATTTATAGATATTAAAATGAAATTTTAAGATTATGCATAAGAGATGAGGCTTCATTTACTGGCATAATTTTCAATTTGTTAGCACTTCCGCTTTGACCGGAAGTGACCTTCACTTTGGTATTTTAAATGGGAAATCTTGTATATTTTTACTTATTTGGGTTCAGCATACCATTATGAGTGAAATGACACCTCACTTGTAATTTTTTGACGTGTTATAACATTTTTTATTTTCAATCTAGAGTGCTACAATTTAATTAAATATATTAATTTATAATAAGTAGTATATAAAAATTAAAATTATGTCATAATAATTGACTTTCTAAGTTTCACAAGCGTTTAAAAAATGAAATTTTGTTTTTTTGACGTTTACTCCATTTTTTCAAATAGAATGATGGTGATTCACAAGGATATTTACAACGAGCATTTTTTTCCAACAATTTAATACCATACACTTCTATGCTATTTTAAAATTGACACTGAAAAATTTGCCTTATGTCCCAATCGCAAATTTAAAAGCGTTCCTATGCATTAATTGCCGCCCTCTTTTATTTAAAGAAGGCTTTAAAAAGCAATGGAATTGTTTTGAAAACCAATATGGCTTTAATTTAAAGTTGTAATGTTATTAGTTTATAAAACATACAATACATACAATCTTGCGGCTTCAGAAGAATTTTTCTGGTCACTCCAAAAATTAGGATCATATCAATATGTTCATTTCTAGTAAAACTAACCATTTTATCTGATTTACAATGTAAGTTTAATAAACGAATGACATTACAATTTTAATTTAAAACCATATTGGTTTTCAAAACCATATCATCGTTTTACAAAGCATATTTCTTTAGAAAAGAGAGGGCGGTAATAATGCATAAGGCTTTACACTTTTAAATTTGCGATTGGGATTTAAGGCAAATTTTTTAGTGTTAATTCTAATATAACATTGGAGTGTATGGTATCAAATTGTTGGAAAAAAATCCTTATTTTAAATATCCTAATGAACCAACATCGTTCCATTTGGAAAAATGGAGGAAACGTCAAGAAAACAAAATTCTATTTTTTAAACGCTTATGAAACTTAGAAGGTTAATTATTATGACATAATTTTTATTTTCATATACTACTTGTCTATAAATTATTAACGGATTTAATTAAATGGTAGCACTCTAGATTGAGAATAAAAAATAAACATAAAAATGTTATAACACGTCAAAAAATGACAAGTTAGTGAGGTGTCATTTTACTCAGAATGTTAATACTGAATCCCAATAAGTACAAATATACAAGATGTCCCATTTAAAATACCAAAGTCAAGCTCACTTCCGGTCAAACCGTAAGAGCTAACAAGTTGAAAATTATTCCAATAAATGCAGACTCATCTCTTATGCATAATCTCAAAATTTCATTTTAATATCTATAAATACAGGAAAGTTATAGGGGTGAACGTCTTTTGAGAAACACCCGGTATACAAATTATTTGTCGGCACATACTAATTGGAATTTTAAATAATTTACATTTCTTACCTTTATTGACGTAAAATAGCTACGCAAATGTTTTTCGCTGATAGTTCTAAAAAATTTTGACCCTAGTTTAAAAGGAAAACTAGCAATACTCATTACTGAATAAGCGGCCAATATAAATAATGATATGAACACAGTACACTTACAACAACAAATATATCTACAGTTCTATTTGTTAGAAAATATAGCGTTGGTTTTTATCATTGACATTATTGATAATAAAAATATAATGAACTTTCTGGTGGCTTATGTTACAATGAATGATAATGATGATTTATAAATAATGTATTTAAACACGTCAATAATTGATGGTTTATTAAAATTTGAATATAACTAGAAGATATATACAGTGTCACCAGTAAAGTCCGCATCATATGGAATTTTTTTTTATTAATAGCTTTATTTAAAATTTGACTTTGGCATCAAGTTCTGCTTCGATCGAGATGAAAATTAGGCAAAAAAATAGTAGTCACGTGATTCGCATTATCTGTCAAATTTTAATTTTTTCCAATTATTTCTGAAAATATCGAAAAAGTTATAAGAAAAAGTTTTTTTAAATGCAGTTTCTAGCCCACATGCAAAATTTCAGCTACTTAAGACTATTTTGATTTTTTACCTATATTTTGTAAATTGCACCACTTTTGCAAAATAAGACTCAACGCAACCTACATAAAACTTCTTAGTTTTGACAATGCTTTATTTCAGATACATTTTCTTAAAGTAGCGCCATATTAAATGTGTGTTTTTCTACAAAATCAAAATTGGGCTATTAACATTTGGTCGCATGTGATGCAAAGTTTATTTGTTTTTGACCCAGTAGAAGGTAACTTCATAAAATAAGTATTTTTGAAAATGTAGTTTGTATCTGAAAGTAGTACATGTTAATATTAAGACAAAAAAGAACACAGTGTCATCAGTAAAGTGTTCATTAAGTGGAAAATAAATTTTAGTTTAACTTAACGTAAAGTTTATCTATTTTCAACGATTTAATTTAAACCCACTTTACTTTATTTTTAATTTTTTTACTTTCAGACATAAACTACGTTTTCAAAAAACTTATTTTATGAAATTACCTTATACAGGGTCCAAAACAAATAAACTTTGCATCACATGCGACCAAATTTTAAGAGCCCAATTTTAATTTTGTAGAAAAACACACATTTAATATGGCGCTACTTTAAAGAAAATGTATCAGAAATAAAGCATTGTCAAAACTAAGAAGTTTGTAGGTTGCGTTGAGTCTTATTTTGCAAAATTGGTGCAATTTACAAAATATAGTTAAAAAATTAAAATTATCTTATGCAGCTGAAATTTTGCATGTGGGCTAGAAACTGCATTTAAAAAAACGTTTTCTTATAACTTTTTTCGATATTTTTAGAAATAATCCCACTTTTGAATTATTTTTTGGAAAAATTAAAATTTGACAGATAATGCTAATCACATGACTACTATTTTTTTGCTTAATTTTCATCTCGATCGAAGCAGAACTTGATGCTAAAGTCAAATTTTGAATAAAGCTATTAATAAAAAAAACCTCATATGATGCGGACTTTACTGGTGACACTGTATATAGTGTCCGCGAAAATAATTAAAAAGTAAATATTGTGGCATATCGGACAAGTGTGTAACTGTTTTTTTTTTTTATATATTGGAATACACAGTGATCCAAGCACAATGGATACCCTGGGGCGGGTAGACCACGACGGCCGTTTCGTCCTTGTTGGGACTACACGGGCAGCCATGACCCAATCAATCCCGGACACAGCGGTAAGATGTATTAAAAGCCTCTGTGCAAAATCAAAGCGGCCATCAATACAACGTAGCGCCATCCCAGCGGATTTAATGGATTGTGATGCACTTCGTGGTTTATTACCAGTGTGACTGCCTTTTATATTGGAGTTAATTCCGCTGGGATGGCGCTACGGTGTTTTGATTGCCGCTTTGTTTCTGTAAAGAGGCTTTTAATGCATCTTACCGCTGTGTCCGGGATTGTTTCGGTTATGGCTGCCCATAGAGTCCTAACAAGGACGAAACGGCCGTCGTGGTCTACCCGTCCCAGGGAATCCATTGTGCTTGGATCACTGTGTATTCCAATATAGAAAACAGTTACACACTTGTCCGATATGCACCAATATTCACTTTTTAATTTGAATATAATGTTAATAAGATACCAATATTTGTTTTATCCAAATAGTCTTTGAATAACGATTACCTGCCATTTCAAGATTAATAAAACATTTAAATTGATTAATTAACTAATGAAAAACGGTTGCGGTAAAAACTTACCCCCCCCCCCCATATCTACCCTCTAGGGGCAAAATTTCCCAAAACATCAGAACACGCACTTGCTTATTTTAACAGAGTAAGCATAGGACCAATTTTTAGCAAGATAGCTTAAAATTATAGACCGTTATAGGTACCCCACTAAAAACACCCCTTTTTTCAACCCCCAAGTGAATTTTGAAAAACCGTAAAGCACGTGTATTATTTTATTATTAAACGAAATTCTGTATATACCAATTTATAAGACCTCTACCAGTTTTAATTTCTGAGATACAGAAATTCCTATAAAAATTTCAACACCCGTTTGTACCACTTTAGGGGTTGCTTTTCGAAAAATCCCTTCTTAGTGGATGTTAACGTTATAAGGAGAAGACATCCTCAAAATTTCATGATTCTAGGATGAGGCGTGATAAATCACTCAGTCACATTACAATTGTTTACATTTTTTTTGTTCTTTTAATTATGACCATCATAATATAATCATAAAACAAGAACTAATACATTTTTTACGTGGTTGGAGTGTCTAAAACATTAACTTTAAGAATCTATTTTTCACACAGGTTTCATAGAATATGATAATTTGAAAAATTCTCATCCTATATATAAATCTCAAATATCAAAAAAACCCTTTTAAATTGCATTTAATATACTCTGCAAATTGTTTAATAAATCTATAAAGATTTGTTTAAAAAAAATGTATTAAAAAATATTTAATTGCACCTTTTAAATTTAAATAAAGCATGTGACTAATACTTACTATTAACCCTGTCAATAAAAAACCGGGACACATTTTGAATTTTCCATAATCCGGAAATTAAGTCCGGTTCGCACGTCCCGTGCGATCCCATCCAGAATCCCCGGAGCGACCAATTAACCCGGAGTCACCGGATTTCCCGGAGTCAGCAGATGTCCCGGAGCACGCATGGAGTTGCATATATGCACTGTTTCCGGGTTTATTACCGGAGCTAGGGTATGGAAAACAAACAACTTCTTTGGCCGGAACGTGGACAGGACTTGGGTTTTTTCTTGTATGTATCATGATGAAAAATTATCTAAAAATAAGATTAAACAGGATAAGTTTTAACATGTTTTACAGTATTCAAGAAAGAATAATAATGATTAAGGGGTACTACACGGAAAATAGTACTAGGAGAGTACCTATCCGAAATGTTAACTGCGATGTTTCCTTACAGACCCATTCCAAGCACCACAACAGTCCTAAATATTGTTCGTAATATTGAGATTAAAGGTACTATAATTAATTAAAGGGACTGCTTAGAGCAAAATAATAATTTATGATGGAAAAGCACAAGAAAATAATGCAGATTTACAACTTTTATTCCATGCAGAAGAAAATAATAGAATTACAACCAGACTTTTCGATAAAACTGTAGAAGAGTATCACTACATAAATATAAATATCAATTTTCGAAGTTATGGAAAGGGTGAACGCACAACACAATGTTTGTTTTACCGACAAATGCACCTTCACACTAAAAAATGAACCAAAGGTTAAAATTTTAGATATTGGAGTACAGAAAATGATCACAGATTCGTACAAACAAGGACTCAATATCCTCAAAAGGTTGGTTTGGGTGAGCATGGTTGGTATTTGGATTATTGGACCTGCATTAGAAGAAATTCTTTCTGAGAATCAATAAGTATATTTGGTTCCAAATGGACTGTTGCCCTGCTCCCAATGCCTGAGAAATAAGGGAATAGGTCCAGAACGTTTACGATGGACGGTTAAACCATAAATTGGCCAGCTAAGTCTCCTGATCTTTCACCAAGCGACTCTTTCTTGTGCGGGATCAATAAAACTGTTATTTTTAATTAAAATTTAGTTTTATTTCAGGGGGTATGAAATCGAATCTATACATATGACCGTTTAGGAGGTCTTATATTTATATATATATATATTTATATACCTAGCTGTTTGGTGTAAATAATGTGTGTATGTTGTCGTGCTGTCGTTGTCGTCAGTTTCGACATTTTCACATTTGCGATTTTTTTCTCGGAAACGGTTAGAGTGGGACGATTGAAACTTTTTGGCTTTAGAGGGAAATAGTGGGGGTACGTTGTGTGAAAATTTCGAATATACCGGAAAAAAGTTGTTAAACGTCAAAGTCGAAAAATATTTGAAATTCGATACAGGTCGCAAAAATTGTTTTTTTCGATTTAAACTTTTTCAACGTGTAGACGACCGTGGGCTACAGAAGCCTATTGTTTGTGAGCGCGATCGAAAGTTTGGAAATAAAATATTAATATTTTTTTTTGATTTTTTCAAAGTCGAAAATTGGCCGAAATAGGTCCTTTGGATCGTTCATAAGTCGAATTAAGTGCATCGGACCCCTTCTCGCCCATATCTATGCCCTTGAGTCCGTTACTGCAACAATAACACATACAAGCGTTACTTATTGTAATTAAATCAAAATCGGTGCGCACACTCTACAATGAATATAACGAATTGTTATCAGTTATCAGATAACGCGGGTATTGATTGGCATAACAAGGGGAAATAATCCTGTTATTGTAAAGTTTGATATAATACATACAGTAAAATAATGAATAAAAATTACTTATCGAAAACATATAAAAAATTAGGTACTTGTTACTAAACAGTTTCATAAAATAATAATTTCGTTCATTAAAATGTCAGTCATACTTTCTTATGTTGTTATATTTATTGTATTTAATTCGTAAAAATATTGCGAACTAAAATGTGAATCTTCTTTAAGACATCGATCAATTATATTAGAATATCGCAAAATATATAACAATTTAAGAGAAAACACTAGTGTCGCCTTCGTCATTTCGTTTTTTTATCAATATTTCGATACTTCTTCGTTTTATCCAAATATCGGCAATCTTTGAAGTACCTACAATTATCCTATTTACCTTCAGTTTTACATTAAAAAAAGGTTGGATTTATCTTCTTAACATAGGTAGTATAAAACAAAGTCGCTGTCGCCCGACTGTCCCCTTATGTGCGTAAATCTTTAAAACTACGCAACGGATTTTGAAGCGGTTTTTTTTTAATAGATAGAGTGATTTAAGGGGAAGGTTTTTATGTATAACTAGCGACCCGCCCCGGCTTCGCACGGGTGAAATTTCAGAAAGTGGCATGCCAGGTACTAATATATCGGGTTTGTCTTTATACCAGCGGGTTGCAACGCATGCCGGGTACACGCTAGTAAATTAATAAAATCAGAAAAATGCTCAAATTTCGTTTTTTGGAGAAAACGAAAAATAAACGAAATATTGAAAAGAAAATGAAATGGCGTATAATAGGTCACTATTTTTTGCTTTTAAGGACACCTCAATAATATCCTTTAAAAAATCGTCGCCATTTTGTCAAAACACGTGAGCTTTGTATACATAATAGCAGTTTATTCTACACACGCCATCTTTAAACAACACCTCGAAACCAGTTAATTTTAAAATAAAATTCTGTATTCCACGACATGGTACTTGATCAATGATCAATATTGCTCCTACTAGCTTGATATATCTGGTTATATAACTAACAGGGGATCCCATCTGTTGCCATGGTGATTGTGGGATCAATAAAACACCATACGACGTTTTTAAAATGACCCAATAAAATCACCGACCATTTTATACAGGATGTAGTAGACCCATATATTTTTTTACTTATTAAAAATTTTCGGCAGATTATTGTGGATTCAAATTCTGATTTTATTATCGAGGATTAAATCTATTTTTTTTTAACTTTTACAAAATCTCCTATGAAGCACAGTGGCGTACCGTCATCTGGGGTGACCGCGGACGATTTTCGAGGTTTTTGCGATAACTGGAGTAAATTTTATCCAAACAACTGTAAATTTAAAATTTAACATTCTTAGAATCTCTAAAATAAGATTCCGTTAAAAAAAATTGACCTTAGTGTAAACAAGCCCTAATTTTTTTGGTCAAATGGTGTCCGGCTTCGCCCCTATGTGTGGGGTAAAGACGGACAGGTCTTTATTTGCTTTGAAACTTGCTTTAAACCCGTCTCTGGGGCGGGTTTGGACAGTAAAATTTTTTTTTTAATGTTTTTTAATAATTATAGTAATTTTGATGAGTAAAATAAAACACGCATTATAAGTTAACAACAGTAAAATGTATTTTAAATAGGGAAATTAATGCAGAACATCAAAACTAAAAAATAAGCGCGTGAATAAACAGAACCAGAAACTTAAATCATCATCAAGTAAAAGGTTGATTCAAACAGAAAAAAAATAACACAACTGAAACATATTTTTATAAAAAAAAAACATAAAAAACGAACATAATCGTAATCGTATTATTGCGGTTTATTGAACCCTAATATTTTTAATTCTTGACAAAATAGGGAATTGGTACCTTTCGCCGCTTCTCTTAAACTTTTTGACTTATCTTTTATATCGGATAAGGCCCTCTTCATATTTTCTTTACTGTAGTTCATAAAATTACCTTCAATCTTCCTCTTGTATGACCTCAACATGTTGACCGGTTTCGCCCCACCTAAAACCGTTTTTTGTTGTTAACGATTTTTAATTTTTAATCAAAGAAATTTGAGGTTGAATTTTTGTACACGCATTGCCAAGACACTGCCCAAAACGTTATTACTAACTCATAATTTAAATCACTGAAAGTTTTTTGTGTACAGAAGTTTCTTTTCGCGCATTTTTAAAATATCCAAATCGCCATATTTACTTATTACATACCTGTACGCCACTGACGGCGTTTTCAATCGCAGCGATAGACTGTACCCCGTCGCCAACTGGCTACTAACATGATCCTGCCCGAACAAATAATTAATCTCGCCGCGTTTGGAAGATCTTGAAATAAACATGTATAGATGCACGCTTGTCCGAGTTAACCCCTACTGTCCGCGGTCACCCCAGAAGACGGTAACAAAAACTGAGTGGGGCCCCCCCGCAAATGTTTTCAGGGGCCCCCTCTCTATTAACGAATGGAAAATGATCGTTCTTATTTTCATTACTATTAGGTTCAGGTTTATGAATTTTTGAATTTGTTAATCGTGTAATAATTTAATTACGGTTAAACCCACATTATGTGTTAAGGTTGAATTCTCAACGTCGCTCAATTTATTGCCAACCTGTAACCTATTTCGCTTTGTTTTTTCAAGTTTATTATTTTTTAAACTAACTTTTAAATAAAATCAGTATCGTCGGCACATTACCTAGGTAATATCTGATATATTACAAAAATATCAATTTATTTCATTGCTAATTTTGGGAGAATTGTATAGTGAAAGAAGAATGAGCGACAATGACATAATAATGTAAAAAAAAATCTTACCCGATATTTTTCGCTATACAATTCTCCTAAAATAAGTTGTGAAATTCCTTGATATTTATTAAATATGTCAATTATTACCTATAGAATATCAAGTCGATACTGATTTTCTCTAAATTTTGTGTAAAAGTTAGAAGAAAAAATAAATAAATCTACCCGAAATAGGTTGTAGGTAGTACCTAGTATTAAAACAGCAAACAATTCGAATTTATTTTATAATCCTAGGTAGACTGGTAGACATAACATAGGTACCTAGTTATTAAGTCATTATAAGTAATATTCCCGCAAACATGATGCAAAATCAAAGTTTTAAAACACCACTTATAATGTTGCTTAATGTAGTAACGGGTGTAGCAATGATCGAGTCTCATAGAATCCAGAAGAACACACTGATTTTTTTATTAATAAATGATCCGCAAGTTGATACACTGTTTTTAATTTTGAAATACTATCTCCAAGTCCCTTTCTGACGCTTAGAATTTGACTAGGAAAGTCAATGGACAAGTCTTTATGGTATATCGTTTTGTAAAATTCCGCGCTTTCACATATAATTCTTCTTCACTTAACGAAGTTAAATTCTCAGGATATAAAAAAATAAAAGCTGGCAGCAGATTTTGAAGGGGCCATGGCAGCAAATAGGTACCTTCGGACTGAAATTTTCAGGTAAGTGTACGGTGAAATAGCTGCTGGTGTTTAGAAATGGTTTATACGCAAAAACAAAAAATTAAAATTGTTTTATGCTATGCGAACGATATAAAAGAAAAATCTCCTCCTTGGCCAATTACAGTGGAAGTGGAAGCTCTATAGGTAGAATTTGGTCGCAGATTTGGGATGATTAACTTGAGCAAAACATATTTCCAAATGCAATTTTGGCTAATTTGGTTAATCTCATTGTTAGCTGGCATAATTTCATACTCAAAAATGGTTCTTCGACGTGGATAACAGGTTCACCTATACAGCTTGGTTCACCCGGTATATCAAAGATGAAATTTCACGCTTTCGCAGAGAATCATCGACACCGCGCAAGAACACACAAATGCTGCACTTGCGTCTGTAGGTAGGCAAACATATCGAACCCCAGTTGGTAGGGTTGGTATTTCTTTGTTAATCGTACTAAGTTTTGTATATTCATTGTAACTTATTTACTTTTAGGAAAGAAAGAAAAAACTAAAAGTCTTCCTCCACAAAATTTAATAGAATATAGAAATTCTTTAGGGGTCTCTACATGTTTCGAACGTAGAAACGTTCATCTTCAGGAGACAGACATTTTTTTTATATAAGTAGTGCTGATGGTATTAGCAAAAGAGAAAATGGTATAAAATATTAATGGATCTTTCATGGCATTGAATAACTAAAATGTAGAAGTGACGTATATAAAAAAATCGAGGAGAGTTAAAACATGCTGAGCATGTGAATAAAGTTTACAGTACCCCAAAAACCATTTTTCAACTATTCTGACACTAATGACACTGACGTCCACAGACGATTCTCATCTTTTATACTGTCTTACAGACATTCCAATGATTTTACAGAAAATTTTATATAAATGATTTTAAAAATCCTCGACACCTCTTTGGAAGGCCCCTATTTTTCTTCCTCATTTAGTTTGGTTGTTTAGACTTCCTTTACTAACTTAATTCACATGCTCAGCATGTTTTAACTCTCCTCGATTTTTTTATATACGTCACTTCTACATTTCAGTTTTTAACTGCCATGAATGCTGCATTAATGTTTTAAACCATTTTTTCTTCTGCTAATACCATCAGCACTATATAAAAAAATTTCTGTCTCCTGAAGATGAACGATTCTACGTTCGAAACAGGTAGAGACCCCTAAAGAATTTCTATATTCTATTAAATTTTGTGGAGGAAGACTTTCAGTTTTTTTCTTTCCTATATTTTCAACTCCACTTTAAGCATGGACACTTCATTCTTCATTCAAATTATTTACTTTTACGTACGGAATTTCCAGACATCCTGTATAAGTACAGGGCAAATATGTTGAAAACGGATTTGACTCAGCTGTATACGGGGTATTTGATTAATTAGTTCGGTCTAGACAACGAATTCTGCAGTTACATATCCAGACCAGGGCTGAAGTCTTTGCAAATGGTAAAAAGTAAAAAAAAATAATAGTAGGATGAAACCCATTGGAAAAGGAAGAGAATATAACAAAAATGAAAGGAAAAATAAATTACGGGCGATCCGAGGTCGGGAAGTGGGGGGCGGTGAGTTTTTAAGGTTAGAAAACGATATTTTAAATCAAAAAAATTACAGTGTGTTTGGGACATAAAAAAGTAAGTTTTCTCCTAATTTTCGTGTATAAAAAATTTTTTTTGTAAAAGATAAAAATAAAAAACCTGGTTATTTGAATTTTTCATATAAATTTTGAGGTTATGTAAAAAAAGTGTAAATACAAAAGTTGTAGATCTTTTTATTACCTACAACTTTGCCATTTAACATTTTTCCATAGGACTTGTAGTTTTGCCGAAAATCGAGATAAATCGTTTTCTCACCTTAAAAACTCGCCCCCACTTCCCGACCTCGGATCGCCCGTAATTTATTTTTCCTTTCATTTTTGTTACATTCTCTTCCTTTTCCAATGGGGTTCATCCTACTATTATTTTTTTTTGTTTCAAAAATTATCGACCCTGGTCTTATCGTTTAGTATAATTACTCCAATTCGAGTACAATTTTCACAAATTTCGTACAATTTCCATCGTCGGACCCAGCTCCGTTTTCAGTACGTCAGTGACGGCGCCGGTTGCAATCGTGTACGTGAACGATGCGGGACCTGGCCGCAAAAATGGCCGAATTAAAATTTGAAGCCCCCCTCGCGCAATTCGAAGAAAGTGACGAATGGGGCTCTACCGAATTTCAATCGTACAAAAATAACGAGAACGAAATGAATAATATGAATAGTAACAAAAAGGTGAAGGATTTGAATCAGGTGAGTACGGGGGATGGTAAAATCCGCCCCTCATTTGGCCAAGTATAGGTACTATATCTGTGTATTTTGAATTATTCTTTATCAATATTTGATCGAGAAAGTTTATTTGAATGGTTCTATACATACCGCGGGTTATTATATTTTGTCAAAATGTTTTTTTTTTTGGAAATTATCAAATTGTAAATATGTAGATCTCTTATGCACTCATCAACTCTTTAAACTCTTAATGGAAATTGTTTAAAAAATCATTTATAAAATAAATGTTTAGTAATTTTCAATTAATTTTCCTTCTAATGTATAAGAGCAAACACTATAGTGGCTAGTGACACATTCATCATTTCGTTTTTTGATTCATTTATAAATTAATAAAAGCAGAAAAAGAAATATGCGCAAATTTGACAAAATTTTGTTTTATGCTTTTATTAATTTATCAATTAGATTTTTTAACTCAAAACTGTATAGGTAACTGCAACCCAAACTTTTAAAAGATACCTACCTACCTACCTATACCTACTTTTTATAGATATACTTACTACCAACAACCAATAGGGTTGATTTAGATCTCAGACTACATAAATATTATGATATTTGGCAAACCAAATGCTGATGGTATTTGGTCTGAGGTTTGAATTCATTAAACTCGGAACAGACAACTCGTTATTGCCAATGTTACCTTATTAGATTCGTCTTATAAATATGGCAACTAGACATTTAAAAAAAATTACATCGTAGATCTTGCTTTGTTAATCTTTTACCTACGAGGGATAGTGGAGAAGTAGTGAGTGAGCCACTCCGCAAATGTTTTTAAGGGCCCCCTCTCTATTAACGAATGGAAAATGATCATTCTTATTTTCATTACTATTAGGTTCAGGTTCATGAATTTTCGAAATCGTTAATCGTGTAATATTTAATTAGGCTACAACCCCACATTATGTGTTAAGTACCTACTATTAAAACAGCAAACAATTAGAATTTATTTTATAATCCTAGGTAGACTGGTAGACATAACATAGGTACCTAGTTATTAAGTCATTATAAGTAATATTCCCGCAAACATGATGCAAAATCAAAGTTTTAAAACACTAATGTTGCTTACTAAGTATGAAGTAACGGGAGTAGCAGTGATCGTGATCGAGCCTTATAGAATCCAAAAGACAGAAAACAGTAAAACTTATGAACACTCAACACAACAAGTCTGCACAAACATTAGGTATGTTACTAAGTACTATAAGTACAAGGTATTCTACAAAACGACCAGATCGTCAAGAGTTTTTTTTGCAAAATCGTTTATAATTTCGTCGATATTTAATGTTTTAACAAACTCGTGTTCGATACTGATTAAGGCGTTGTTGTCCAATAGTGTTGAAAATGAAAATAGGTTTTTACTATTTCAACTTTGGAAAAAGATGTTACGCCATTGAATCCTTGAAATAGGACTATTTTTTTTTAATTTCGTATACATAGATGGCCCGTTCCCATGCTTTGCACATTGTCTAGGGAAATTACTCATATTTTTTTCCAAACTAACTCTAAATAATCCCAACGCATCATTGTGACCTTTTTTCCAGGTCCTCAACGATCTCAATGAAGACCTCACCAACAACTCCAACACAATTGAAATCGTACCGCCCAATCCAAAAATCCTCCCCAAGAACGAACAGATCACTCAAATCAACTCAAACCCGGACCACACGAATGTTTCCGATGACAATTTTACCGAAACTTTTTCGGGATCGCTGGAAGATCTAGTTAACACCTTCGACGAGAAAATAACGAAATGTTTCGGGAATTACGAGGAATCGGTGGAGAAATTGGCGCCGGTTCAAGTGAGAAGTCAGGAGGAAATCATGAATGAATGCCAGTAAGTCATGGTTTATTTTAGGAAATTTGCCCTTGTAAAGTTTCAGTAGAAGAGTCCCAAAAAAATATAATGGGCTGAAGCCAATATTAGGTTAAGGTTCATTCCATTTAGTTTTAGTATTATTAGATGCCCTTTAAGTTCCTATCTGCTTTTCTTAATATCTCTTGCTAAACATTTCCGAAAATGTTGGGGTAAACATCCCAAGTAATTTCTCTTGTAGACCTTATTCTAGGGGTGTTGACATTTTATCGCTTCAATTTTGTCACATGTATTTCTCTGATTTCGACGAACATTTATGTGTATTTTCGTGTTCCTTGATGTTCAACATTTTTCCGTTTTAGTATGTAATACACTGATAAAAAAGCCTTCTATTCCTTATAAGAATTCACATACTCTTTATACAACTGTTTAATACTATTATATAGCCAAATTATTTTATATGCGTAATGCACCCTTTACCTTATCGGTTTATCACAAATACAGAGTGTTACCAGTAAAGTCCGCATCATATGGATTTTTTTTATTAATAGCTTTTAGAAATTTGACTTGGGCATCAAGTTCCGCTTCGATCAAGATGAAAATGAAGCAAAAAATAGTAGTCACGTGATTGGCATTATCTGTCAAATTTTAATTTTTTTCCAAAAAATAATTCAAAAGTGGGGTTATTTCTGAAAATATCGAAAAAAGTTATTAGAAAAAGTTTTTTTTTAAATGCAGTTTCTAGCCCACATGCAAAAATTTCAGCTGCATAAGATAATTTTGATTTTTTACCTATATTTGGTAAATTGCACCACTTTTGCAAAATAAGACTCAACGCAACCTACATAAAACTTCTTAGTTTTGACAAGGCTTTATTTCAGATACATTTTCTTTAAAGTAGCGCCATGTCTTTCTATAAAATCAAAATTGGGCTATTAAAATTTGGTAGCATGTGATACAAAGTTTATTTATTTTTGACCCTGTATAAGGTAACTTCATAAAATAAGTATTTTTGAAAACGTAGTTTGAGCCGGAAAGTAAAAAAATAAAAAATAAAGGAAAGGGGTTTTAAATTAAATCGTTGAAAATAGATAAACTTTACGTTAAGTTAAACTAAAATTTATTTTCCACTTAATGAACACTTTACTGATGACACTGTGTTCTTTTTTGTCTTAATATTAAGGTGTATTACTTTCAGACACAAACTACGTTTTCAAAAATACTTATTTTATGAAGTTACCTTATACAGGGTCCAAAACAAATAAACTTTGCATCACATGTGACCAAATTTTAATAGCCCAATTTTGATTTTGTAGAAAAATACACATTTAATATGAAGCTACTTTAAAGAAAATGTATCTGAAATAAAGACTTGTCAAAACTGAGAAGTTTTAGGTCGGTTGCCTTGAGTCTTATTTTGCAAAAGTGGTGCAATTTACAAAATATAGGTAAAAAATCAAAATTATCTCATGCAGCTGAAATTTTGCATGTGGGCAGAAACTGCATTTAAAAAAACTTTTTCTAATAACTTTTTTCGGTATTTTCAGAAATAACCCCACCTTTGAATTCTTTTTTGGAAAAAATAAAAATTTGACAGATAATGCGAATCACGTGACTACTATTTTTTTGCTTAATTTTCATCTCGATCGAACCAGAACTTGATGCCAAAGTCAAATTTCGAATAAAGCTATTAATAAAAAAAAAATCCCATTTGATGCGGACTTTACTGGTGACATTGTATAATACACTGATAAAAAAAGCCTTTTATTCCTTATACGAATTCACATACTCTTTATCCAACTGTTTAATACTATTATATAGCCAAATTATTTTATATGCGTAATGCACCCTTAACCTCATCGATTTATCACAACTATATAAATTTAACTAACCAACAACGCACTAATCAGAAACCTTTTGTTTTTTGTTTAGTGTTACTTTTAGTGTCAAACATATAAAATATATCTGTGTCAGCGCCATTCAAATTACTTGGCACCGATTTTAGCCAATAAAAGCATCGATATAACAATTTTTCAGCATTCAAAAACCTCGAAAGTAGTACGTTTATTTTTGAAAAGCGTAAAACGGGAAAAATGTGTGTGTCTTAAGTATTTTTAGAATGTAATTTTATAACCGACAAAAAAATAAACTTTACGATATATCTCTTCACGGAAAGGTCAGTTGCGTAACTACGTAAGGGGTTTTGGGGTTAAAAGTATAGTGAAAAGTCTAGTTTTTTTCTAAACAAAAATAAATTATGTTGTTTTTACCCCATTTTTACTATCTTCGTTATCAAACCCTTCCCCACCCCTAGAAACCTTGTGCACTGAGAAATATTCCTTATAAAAATTCACATACCTACTCTTTATAAGTACAACTGTTTAATACTATATGTGACAGCAACGCGCTTTCCTATTGTAAGAAATTGGAAATTGCTAGATCGTTGTGTAATGATAACATGCACGGTAATTTAGCCAATAGAAAATAGGAGCTAATGCTACCTTAGAACGATTTATAGCCATTATTGCTCCGAATACTCACAGTAATTATCAAGTTCTATTGGGGGTGTATTCTGGTTTTATATACTGTATTAGTACCGACTGGCAGTTGTAATGAAACTTGACATTAATGATAACAATACTGGCTTGCTACGGTTAATAAAGCACATACTTATCACTAAAAATCAATACTGTAGTTTTAAAAATTTTAATATCTTCTAGTGCGATATTGTTTTTGTCGTTTAACATTGCATATGATTATCTATTATGCAACATGGTTTACTGAGATGGTAAAATTCGTCCATATATAGAATATAAACTCATTCTAATGATGGGTTGTGCGAAATAAGAACCTTTTATTGTTTTATCTGACATGTAAAGTTAAAAAAAACTTAAATACAAAGTAAAAATAAATTAATTGAAACAGGTATTGGTACTATCAATAAAATTCAATTTCAGACAGGACAGCTGGAAGACTCCGTACAACGATGTGACCTGCGCAACAAATACGTTAAAACTAAAAATACGGCGCGCGGCGATTGCCGATCGCTACGAACCCCCACCAACGTTTTGTGGATTATAAGTTCTAACGGATACAATTCCTTTTCGGGGACGCTGTTCTGCTTTCTTAATTGCCGAGAAGATGCTTTTGCTGGATTTTAATTTTATAAGAAACAATCGTCTTGTATCATTCTACATTAAGATATTCACGTTGAACTGTTCGATATACCTAATATGATTTCTATATTTACTATATTAAAATATTCTATCCAAAATTTAATTAAAAACTTTTTTATTGCGTTACATATTAAATTTATTACTCTTTCTCGTATTCTGAGTTATAACGGAAAAAGTTGGCAGCTTTAGCAATACAATTTCCAGAAAATCAATTTCCAACTGCTAAATCGTTGGCAAATGTTTGAGCCAGTCAAAACAAGGTTGCATGATTCAGTTTAAATATTTACCCGTGAAAGGAAGAAAGAGGGGTAGGAAAACACATATTTTTTCTTTATTCATCCAGGAACGGACTTGTTTTTAATCCGCTGAAGTGAAGAAGAAGCATATCTTCATTACACGCAATTATTCAATTTGTATTAAGAACCTTTTAAAATTATCTGTATATCTTCGCAGTATATTGCTGCAAAAAGTTTAAAAAATACTTTTATATTAATCTAATTGTGAACCAATTATTTGAAATGATTAGTTTGGAGGTCTTTGGGCATTAAAATTGTACATTGGCATCATTGTAAAGGCATAATATGACTATAATTTTTCTACTTAAACCTCTTGGCTCTGTAATCAGCACAAATGCTTTCCTAATAATTGGTCTAAGGCAAAGACATTTAATAAGAATTACTGTAATTTATACGAATTGTTTAAAGTCATTAATATTAAAGCCACTTAAGTTGGTGGGTAGACCCAGTGAATCATCCATCATTCCACACTACTTGTTAAACCAATAATTACAATTAATCTTGAAAATTTTGTATGTAATCTGCTTATGTATTTCATTTATGAAAATAGTAAAATTTTTAACAAAGCGAAATATCCCAAGAATTTATTTTTCTCCACACTGAGAAAAACATTCTATTCCTTATAAGAATTCACATAGTCTTTATACAACTGCCTAATAATATATGTGACAGCAACGCGCTTTCCTAATGTAAGACAACGAAAATTGCTAGACCGTTATGTAGTGATAATATCACGGTAATTTAGCCAATAGAAAATAGGAGTTAATGCTACCAGAGAATGGTTTATTGCCATTATTGCTCCGAATACTCACAGTAATGAGCAAGTTCTATTGGGGGTGTATTCTGGTTTTATATACTGTATTAGTTACGACTGGCAGTTGTCATAAAACTTGACATTAATCATAATAATATTTGCTTGCTACAAAAAAAATTCGGATTCGGGTTTTTTTCGTTTCTTTGCATTTTTTGAGAACATTTACCATAGTAATATATATTTTTTTACACTATCGGAATATCAGAAAGTAGAGATTTCAACGAATAAAAAGCCCACCGACTTTTTTAAAAAAGCAGATATTTTGATGTGAGAATTTTCGATTGAAAATTAGGGTGCTTTTTCGATATTAAGTCAAAATAGGGTGAAAAAATAAATATTTTAAATCAAAAAAATTACAGTGTGTTTGGGACACAAAAAGGTAAGCTTTCACCAAATTTCGTGAACATTTTTTTTTCTAAATGATAAAAATAAAAAACCAAAAACTTGGTTATTTGAATTTTTAATTTTTCACATAAATTTTGAGGTTATGTGAAAAAGTGTAAAAACAAAAGTTGTAGATCTTTCTATTATCTACAACTTTGCCATTTAACGTTTTTCCATAGTAAATTATTTTTCCTTTAATTTTTGTTATATTCTCTTCCTTTTCCAATGGGTTTCATCCTACTATTATTTTTTTTCACTTTTTACCATTTTCAAAGCCCTGGTCTATTATGGTTGACTTAAAAATTTAACTGAATAAAATTTAAAGCTTTCAAGTTTTGTTACACTGTATTACTTATAATAAATTATAATTATAAATTATATATTTTTGAACTTGCGAAAAACATTCGACCTAGTATATGCAAGGTTAAAGTCATACAAATATTTAAAAAACGTTCATTTCCATTTTTAAAAGGTAGTTATAAAAATTGTAAAATAAACACAAAATTATTTAATCATTACTCGACCTTAACTGTGCTAATTTCAGTGTATCATAAAATAAACCATGTTGATGGACAAGTTCTATATATATCTGTTATGTATCTAGTAGATATGTAGGTAAAGTAAACAAATCTCCTTAGATGGAAAAACGTGTACACTTTCTTGCACAATAAATAAATCTGAAGGAAAACTACATTGTTATGTATACAGTATAAATAATTTATAGCCCACGATATCGACTAAGCTATCGAATTTGTGTTACGATGGTTGTTTATTGAGAAATACTGAAGCAATTTTTGTGCATTTGACTTCATGAGGCTCCAGTAGCCATTCCTTTTTATCATTGGATAGCTAAAGGTTCATACATCGTTTGTCCTGTGATAGGTTTTTATATTAATTGAATTTCATCCTACGTATATTATGCATCAAGTTATCTTCATTGTCTATCGTCAATGTGTAATTTTTACCATATGTTATCTGTTTAAAATCCCAAAGTATATAAATAGTTTTGGCATTATTAAACAACAGACTTTTAAGGAAAATATAGATTAGACAGCGACTTGTACGTATTTAGCTTATTTCCTGTATTATTCTTCCAGCATTAGTACTTAGTTAGGTACACCCTGACTTTACAAGTACCAGATATTAGTTTTCTTTATGATTTTTTACTCCCTGTTCACAGTGGCGAATCTAGGATAAAGTTAAGGGGAAGGGGGGCTACATCAAGGCTGAAGGAGATATAATAGGGGGATTCAGAGTGTTTTTGATATCTTGTCAATGCAGTGGAAAGTGCCGCGAAGCCCAATTAAAAAAAATTAGCTTTTTAAAACGTTTTTTTATTATTTCTGTTGGGACATTAAATGGAGGGGGCTGCCAAAGTCTTGTAGCCCCCGCCCCCCATAGATCAGCCACTGTATGTTTATGTTTAGGAGAACATAAATATACACAGTCGTGGCGAAAAAACTTTCCGTCTCCTATTTCTACGTCTTTACGAGTTCTAGCATAGAGAAATTATTTTCTTCTAGTTCTAGGTTAGCGTTGGTTCGAGACAAATATAAAATATATACCTATATCGCGTCACAGGGAGCCACATAGGCGTAGTTAGGGGGGTACTTGGGGGTGCTAAGCACCCCGAAATCTAAATTACTTAGCACCCCCAAAAAAATTTACAATATATAGGCTAATTTTAGAACTAACCTATTTTTATAATATACATTATATGTAATGAATTTTTCATATTAATATTTGAAGCATTCGAATTCTGGTATTTAGGTAGTTGCGGATTCTGTTCAAAATTTCTCTCCGTGTACCGTGTAGTTCACGCCCAGTTTACTTGTCAGAGCGGGTCTATGATCATAAAAATCTCGTAAAATACGAGAGCGGCATAATAGCTTGTGTATGTCATGTTCTGCAATTCTGCATTAATTTGACAATTTAAATTTAACCAGTCGTAGTCGTTCAAGTTCGCGGAAATTTTTAGCCGGTATTTTAACTAATTTTTTTGTTTATTAAGGTTTAATATGGTTTTATTGAATTCAGTTAAAGTTTAAAGTTAAATAAACACGAAGAACAATGAGTGCGTCGTCGGATATAAAATACACCGTGGAATTTTTGAAAAAATCTTTTAGCAAGTTACCGTTGGAGGAGAAAGTGATTGTCAAGAACATTGAAAGTCATAAATCTGCTATTAACATCACATTAAAATATTTACTAAAAATTATTGACCAAATTTGGGCATGGTCTTAAAATTTTTTTCGCCTGCTTGTGCACCCCACGTTAACATGTTACGAGCCGCCACTGGACTTGAGCACCCCCAGTGTTGACCGTCTAACTACGCCTATGGGAAGCCACCTACAATTTCCTTATCTTTCATTATTTTGAACTGTCACACAAGTATGTCCTTTAATCATGATAAAAAATTTCTTATCGATTTTTTCTGCCTTATACGTATCATCTTTTGTCAATAATAACTATATACTGTGTCACAATAAGCAAATACTTAATACCTTTGAGACGTGACTAAATACAAGTAAACGTTTTGAAATTAAATGGAGATTACCATACCGTGAAAGACTCAATAAAGAACCCCGTCCGTTTAAAAAAAAATACTAAAGTTCCACACCGTCTTTTTAAATAAATAGGGACTGACGTAATTATGAACGGAACAATAAAAAAATAAAGCCAGACAAACTGACACTACTTCTTCAATTCTATATATTCTATAGAAAAACTTGGATTTCGTGGTCAAATATTAACTTTATTTAAAAACTATTTATATAACAGAGTACATCATGTTAAAATTGGTGAAAATATTAGTTCACCAAAAATATTTAATTATGGAGTACCACAAGGTACAGTCCTAGGACCAATACTTTTAAATATTTATCTAAATGATATTTTTAATATAAACTGTCAACGAAAACTTCAAAGTTTTGCTGATGATACGGTAATTTTTTATGAAGGTCTAAATTGGAATATTTAAAAAAATACTATTGAAAAAGATTTTATAAAAATAAGCAGCTGGTTTAATAAAAACTTATTAACTATAAATTATAACAAAACAACATACATTCCATTTACTTCATACAAAAATAAACTTCCAAATATTGGTCCAATCTCAGTCAAAATAAGCAAGTCGGTGGAAAAAATTCCCAGAGAGTTGGTTTTTTTTTAAACGTTTTCTCTACACTGTTTAGTTTGAAGAATGCAGCATATGGGGACGACTAGAAAGACTTTATGGACCCCCGTGACCCCCGATCTCCTCTAATGAAGTGTTGGACCAATAAATTCATTGTCCTACGGTTTTAAATGGAAATAAAGCAGATTTTTTAAATGATGTTGATTTTGTCCGCCCTATAACTCGCTTATAATTAGTCCTACGACAAAAGTGTATAGGACCATTTTTGTAGAAAATTGTATTAGCTTTAATTGTTATAAATTATGAAAATCGATGGGAGTGATCGTTTTCGAGATTTAAGCGAAAAACTGAAAAATGGTACCTTTAACCCCCACCCCCTCCTCGAGCTCACCCCCCACCCTTGGGGACTTTTGATATATGTCTACCCAAATGAAAAGAAAGCGTTTAAAAAAAAATTCAACTCTCTGGGAATTTTTTCCACCGATTGCCCTAATTTTGCATTATTTGACTGGGGTAAATATGCAATAAAAATATTAACATAAAGGAAGGTGAAAATATTAAATATCTAGGAATAATTTTTGATAAACATTTAAAATGGGATTTACATAGGGACTACATTATAAAAAAAAACTTAGAATTCTTATACCAAAATTTAAACATCTTAAACCGTTTTTAAATATAAAAGAATTAGAAATACTTTATTATTCTTTGGTACAAACCCATTTAAATTATGGAATACTAGGATGGGGAGGCATAAATAAGAATTATCTTAATAATATTGAAACTATTCAAAAATACATTTTAAAAATTATTTACGAAAAAGACCATCAATATTATTCTGATTTACTATTTAAAGATAGCAAAAAAATGGATATTAAACAAATATTTTCTTACAACATGTTAATATATATTTTTAAACATAAAAATATAATAAATTATATTAATCACACACATGAAACTCGTCATAAAAATACTCTTACATATAAAAATAGAGTAAATAAAACAATAGCACACAAACATTTTTTAAACATCAATCCATATATTTTTGATATGCTACCACAGTCAATTAAAATAATTAAATCGTTAAATAATTATAAAAATAAAATTAAAAATTGGATATTATCTAATCCAAGAGATATATTTAAGAACGCCATTAATAAGTAATGAATAAAATAAATAAATATATATATTATATACATAACGTATTGTATCTTTGTATACTATAGTGATATAAAATATACCAATAAAATATTGTAATATTCGTTTTATAATATAATCTAGTTGTGCCTAAATTATGAAATATATTCTTTACAATAAATATTATATTATTATTTTACTTTAAATTTATATTTAACTTATTATTATATTTATATTTAATATTTATATATAATATATAAGTAATATATTATATATTATTTATATTTTAAATTTTATATATTTAACTCAATACAAGTATTTTACTTCTGAGTTCGGAATTAATAGTTTATCCAAAAAAAAGATATATATTAGCAAATGTAAAAAAATATTTGAATAAACTTTTATTATTATTATATATTATACTCTATTCTATGTCCGTCTACTTTTTATCTTAGTTACATTTTTATGCTTCTAAGTAAATTACATTTTTTACTCCGCCCCTGTAATGACACATCACCCCTCACAGAAGTTATTGATTTTCCACGGGATGTTCAGTGACCTTCTCGTTTTGGCACTCATGCGCAAAATGGGATAAAATTGGGGCTCTGGGATAAAAATATTGTTAATGTAAAACTAGTTTGTAATTGTTGCAAAATACAAACCTTGTACATTGTACAACAGGGACACTACCAGCGTCGGCCTGTAAAATGTACTTTATGTTTTACCTATCTATTATTGATCTATAATACCTTAGAAACGGAATATGTTATGATAGCAATAATACCTGCTATCACACCTAGGGCATTATAAGCGGGCATTATGATAATGCCCGCTTGTAGAATACTTGGTCCAGAGAGAGTTCGGACTGTATTTTTCCGACTAAAAATAATAAAGTTTGTTAAACATATGTATTAAAATAAAATCAATAACTTACCAGTTCCTGGAAATATGCCATTAAAACATTTTCGGTTATTTGAAGAATTGTGTTCGTATCTTTCCAAATACCAAATATGCCATACTCCCGATCATACTGTTGCCTTGATTTAACTGGCAAAAGATTTTCGGTCGCTTTTATGACCTTTTCTCTTATATTTTGTGGAATTTCTTCCATTTTGAGCAAATCGTTAAATAAAAAATGCCAACTGACTAACTGACAGAAACATCAAAGTCAAACTTAACACCAGTCATTATCTACTTACGTATACAGGTACAGGTGCAACTTATTTTTTATATTGCGAATAAATAATGTAATTAGTCATTGAAAAACTCTTTTTTAGGTAAAACATAAAGCATTGTATGCACCACGGGCGTTACGGGGACTATAATGCCCATCAGGCAGAAACCTATCCCTCGGGCCAGAGGCCCTCGGGCTATTTCTACCTTCAGGGCATTATAGTCCCCGTAACGCCCTTGATACATAAATAGCTATTTCCTACCTTGTAATGTAAATAGTTATTATTATACAGGGTACCGGGAAATGATGAGCAAAAAATTTAGGGGATAATTCTAGACCGAAAATAAGTGCTATCTCTTTCTATAACATTTTTTCGAAAATTGATTTTATTAACGGAGTTACTACTAGCTATTTGCGGTTTTTTTGCAATACCCTATTTTGCCACGTTCATAATATTTTGACGAAATCTCGTATAATATGGGGCTTTTTTGGTATGAGGAATACGAATTTGTCCACCGTTTTTTTGTATTTTGTAAAGGGCGCCATAGAGGAGCCTAACATTGCTTGCATGTACAGGGTCTTCCAACGAGGACTGAACAGGGGCTAATTTTTGAGCTTCCTTGTATTTAAAGAAAAATCCAAAATAGACAATCGATGTACTTTTTCCTGCAGAATTCAAAAATGAAACCAAAAATTTATTTGAACCAGAAACAAAAGAGTTACGCTATGGATAAGGTGTTTTTTAAATGGAACATAGCTTTTTTTATACGATTTTTGGAACGAGTGATTTTTTTTTGTCCGTTCTGATTGAAATATTTAATATTGTGACAGCTATTTTTATTAAATTTTAATGTTTTATCCAGTATAATTTAACTTTAACCTGTTTGAAACATACACTAGGTAATAAAGGTATAATCACCTTTGAATCCTTCAAATTCATTTCGGCAATATTATAGTAAATTTGGACGGACAAAAAAAAAATCACTCGTTCCAAAAATCGTATAAAAAAAGCTATGTTCCATTTAAAAACCACACCGTATCCATAGCGTAACTCTTTTGTTTCTGGTTCAAATAAAATTTTGGTTTCATTTTTGAATTCTGCAGGAAAAAGTACATCGATTGGCTATTTTGGATTTTTCTTTAAATACAAGGAAGCTCAAAAATGAGCCCCTGTTCAGTCCTCGTTGAAAGACCCTGTACACATGTACCGGGTGGTCAACTAAGAATGGCCGCCGGCTATATCTCGGAAACTACTAAACATAGAAGCTTGGGGAAAAAAGGTATGATTAAAGCGGTCATGAGAAAATTCTGGAAATTACTTTCAAGTTCCTCATTTCACCGCAAGGTGGCGCAATTGAAAATTATTTTTAAAAATTTTAAATTTCTCCGAAAATTCCCATATTAAGGTATAACTCTGATTACATCATTGAAGAGCTTAGATAATTCTGCATCATTTTGGTTTAAGGCTCGTTGGCGTACCGACATTGATAAGAGTGGGGGAAGCTATTGAATGTGTAAACATTAAAATCGCTGTAACTTCTAAATGACTCATCCGATTTTACGAAATTTAAGCTTGTTTGGAAGGGGAAAATAAGCATCTTCATTTGCAGTATCCAACAGTACACGATAGTGTTTAATAAAATTGCTAGAGGGCGCAATTTGTGATAACAGTTTTTTCGATTTTATTACGAAAATTCAAATCATACGGTATAACTATGGCATCATAATCGAAAAGTAGATGAATTTTGCGAGAAAAGATGTGAAGACCGCAGTTCGTTCCTTGTTCGTTACAGAGTTATTGCCAAAACAATAATTTTAATACAAATTGCGCCCTCTAGCAATTTTATTAGAAACTATCGTGTACCATTAGATACGACAATTGAAGGTACTTCCAAACAAGCTTAAATTAAGTAAAATCGGATAAGTCGTTTAGAAGTTACAGCGATTTTAATGTTTAAACTTTCAATAGCTTCTCCCACTCTTATCAAGTGAAAGTGTAAACATTAAAATCGCTGTAACTTCTAAACGACTTAACCGATTTTACTAAATTTAAGCTTGTTTGGAAAAAAAAGGTAAGTACCTTCAATTGTCGTATCCAATGGTACAAGATAGTTTCTAATAAAATTGCTAGAGGGCGCAATTTGTATTAAAAATGATTGTTTTGGCAATAACTCTGAAACGAACAAAGATATCGAACTGCGGTCTTCACATCTTTTCTCGCAAATTTCATCCACTTTTCGATTATGATGTCATAGTTATACCGTATGATTTGAATTTTCGTGATAAAATCGAAAAAACTGTTATTATTACAAATTGCGTCCTCTAGCAATTTTATTAAACACTATCGTGTACTGTTGGATACGGCAATTGAAGATACTTATTTTCCCCTTCCAAACAAGCTTAAATTAAGTAAAATCGGATAAGTCGTTTAGCAGTTACAGCGATTTTAATGTTTACACTTTCAATAGCTTCTCCCACTCTTATCAAGGTTGGTACGCCAATGGGCCTTAAATCAAAATAATGCAGAATTGTCTAAGCTTTCCAATGATGTAATCATAGTTATACCTTAATATGGGAATTTTCGGAGAAATTTAGAATTTAAAAAAACAATTTTTAATTGTGCCCCCTTGCGGCGAAATGAGGAACTTAAAAGTAATTTCCAGCAATTTCTCTTGACCACTTTACTCATAAAAAAATCTTTCCGAAAGTTGTACGATTAATGGTTTCCGAGATAGAGCCGACGTCCTCGCTTATTTGACCACCCGGTACATGCAATACGAAATAATTTTAATTTATTATTTTTTAATTTAATTAATTTAATTTTTTAAGAATAATTAATTTATGTATTGAAGAGGAAAGACGTCACTTTGAACCTTTTTGAATGTTTAATTTATTGTTCTAGTAATCTATGTATTTTAAAATTGCAAATAAAATTTAATTTTAACAACCTGTAACACCGTCATTAATACTCGAAAAAATGTTATAGGAAGAGATGGCATTTATTTTCGGCCTAGAATTATCCTCTTAATTTTTTGCTCATCATTTCCGGACACCCTGTATATCTAAAGAATCCCGCAAAAAGAGTCCCTAGATATTTTTTACCTTTTTACAGAGATAGTAATATTTACCACTAGCTTTCCTTATAAAGCCAAGCTTTTTTTTGTCCTGTCGTATTAATGATGGATGATGACCCAGTTTTAGTCCAACTTTATTATCAATAATATTTTCTACAGTTAATTACTTTCAATTGTCAAAGAAAATCATAAAAAGTTAGGTTTTCAATCTTTACTCCTTTCCTAGACTTTCTTTAAAACTAAAACATTTGAATCTTTCAATGTACAATATTGTTTGCCTTATACAGGGTGTCCGGAAATGATGAACAAAAAATTTAGCGGAAAATTTCATAAATTTATTTTCAACCAATTAGAAGGCTCCTTTTTATTTACGTTGCTTATAGCAACGGGAGACTATTGCGATAGTCTATAGCAAAGGTTATTAAACTTTTTTTTCTCATAGACCACTTTTAAAATTTTGCTGGTTCCTGTGGACCCCCTGCAGCTATATTTCTACCATATTCCCAAGACTCGACGAAGAATGTGAAGATTAGATCTTACTATGGAAATTTGCGTTGTAGCTGAGTTCCAACCACGAATTAACAGTTTTCGAAAAAAAAAAGTGAGAATTGATTGGTTAATTAATTAATTGATTGTGCTGCGAGTGAATATCAAATAAGTAAAGTTGGCCAATCAAAAAAGTGAATACATCCAACTTTACTTTTTTGGCATCTACTTACAGTACAAGAAACCAATCAATTCTCACTTATTTTATTTAGAAAACTACCGAAGTGGTAAAAATAAAAAGAAAAATAGTATATTTTCTTGTTTTGTATTTATTCAAATATATGTAATTATTACACTATTAATTATTATTGTTATCATATTACATTGTAAGGTTTGCATTACATTGTAATATGAACAGTTGTAAAATAATTAAAATTAAACATTAGTAACGTAACGTTACTTCTATAAAAACCAAAAATTTTAGTTCTTCACTATCGAAACCAGGTAAATTTTCGTGGACCCCCGCTTACGAATTGTGAACCCCCATTTTTTTGTCACGCCAACGTAGACCCCCGTCGAGTGCGCACTGTATTTTACCATAGAAATTGATTTTACTTGTTAGTTACTAAGGTTTATTACTAAAATTTCAGGAACATTAAAAGAAACTCCAATTTATGAAATTTTCTTACCGAATCTCCCACGCAGCAGAATTAATTCCCGATAATTTTTTTTTCGGTTTCACTCATGTTTTTGTTGATAGAATATTCCCCTCGTCTTCGACTCGGAATAATTTTCTATGAACAACACCATTCGTGACCTTAAAAAAAATTATCGGTAATAATTCTGCTGCTAGGGAGATTATAAGTGATAATTTTAGACCGAAAATAAAAATGCTATCTCTTCCTATAACATTTTTTCAAAAATTAATTATTAAAGGAGTTACGGGGTGTTAAAGTTAAATTTCATTTGCAGTTTTAAAATACATAAATTACTAAAACAATAAATTAAACATTCAAATCAAAGGTTCAAAGTGACGTGTTTCCTCTTCAATGCATAAATTAATTCTTCTTAAAAAATTAAATTAATTAAATTAAAAAATAATAAATTAAAATGATTTCGTATTCATCACATGTAAGCACTGTTATTTCAGCGTTTTTCTCGAAAACGGTTAGATTTATCGAAACAAAAGTAGTATACCTTTTTTATGTCAAAAGGCTAGGAGAATAAAACTATTTAGTCAAAATGCGCATACAGTGTAGGGCAAAAAAGTTGGGACTATTCAAATTAAAGTATAGGCTCCTATGTGACGCCCTCTACAAAATGCGAAAGAATGGTGGGCAAATTTGTATTTCTCATCCCGAAAAAGCCCCATATACGAGATTTCGTCAAAATATTATGAGCATGGCAAAAGGTATTACAAAAAAACTGCAATTTTAATTTAATTTTAACACCCTGTAGGGGAGAGCAAGGCAATATGACATACTATCTTTTGAAAATCAATTTTTACTAAACCAAAAGGTATATTAGGTTTTATTATTTTCTTTTAATATGGCCTCTTAACGTTTTAAGTGAATTAAAATATTTTACTTGTAAGAATTGCAACATTTAGGAAAAATTTCAAAAAATAACAATCATTACAAAAACCATTTAACCTTATAGGGTAAGGCAAATTGGCATACCACATTTTTCCCTTAAAGGCATAATGACATGGTTGTATGAAATTAACTGTCCAGTTTGTTAAAAAAAATAACAATGTAAGTGTAAAATGTAGTTTCTTTCTACTTATATTTAAAGTTTGTTGTACATTAACGAAATTTAAAAAAAATATATTGAAACAAAATACTAATAAATTAAGAACGACATAGTGCTATACAGGCAAAATGACACACTGCTATGTCATTGTGCCCAATGTGCAATATAAAGAATAAATATATTTTCTAGGTTACAATTTTATTCAATCATTTAAATGTTAGTGTAATATTAAAACTAGAGGGCTAATAAATGTGGGTTAACACTAAAACAATGGCAGCAACCTTATATATTTTAACCAAAAATATTTCAACAATCACTTACCTTGATATTTTACAAAGAAAAATACACAAACTCTCTAGAAAACAACAAACGATCGACTATGCTATTTTATTACGACTAACGATCTTAGCGGTATTAAGATGTGTTTTGTAGTAGATAACTCAACACGAATGTAATGGAATTAGGCCGAAAACAGGTACTATGTCATTTTACCTGCTATGTCATTATGCCTCGCTCTCCCCTAACTCTGTTAATAATCAATTTTTGAAAAATGTTATAGGACACCCTGTATATTACGTATAGAATAAAATCACCAAACTGGAATAAGCAGTAATACAAAGAACTTTACTTTTACATCATAGCGGTGTGTTTATATCATTATCATTATGGTTCTCAACAAACAAAAGCTGTATCATTATATCGTTAAACAAGCGGTGATAGTCTTACGAACGGTAAAGTCGAGATTCCTTTACGTTTTCTTCTTCATCTGCTCCTTCATCTTCTTTAATGGTTATTATTCTTCTGTAATGGTCATTACTATGCACGAAATGCATTTTTCTGAAAGAGAAAACCCGTTCTTGTTTGGGATCGTGCTTCAGAATCAGTGACGTAGTAGTATAGGGGGCCGGGGGGTGCTATCGTCCCCTGCTATCTGTATTGGTTCCAGTATTTTAGGTTTAGCCGTTTGCCTCCTTCCACTCCACTGCTCAGGATGAATCTATTTTATATTGACACTCAGCATCCATAGAAATAAGTAGGTTTTCGTTAGTTTGCAGTACTTTTTATGGGTTATAAGTATAATTAAATTTGTACTAAAATATATTGTCTCTTAACCACAATTATGCCTACAACAGTTAAAAACTTTCCAAATAATTCAACTATAATATGCCTAAGCACCTGAAATCTTGTTATATTACTATCTAATTTACCATGATACAGGTAGAAATTTAGATTAAGTCTCGTTATATCATAGTTTAAAAAATTCGGTGGATTAGGTACCTAGTTATTTTTTATGTTATGTAAATTTCTCCTAGATTAAAATCTCTGAATTGATTATAATTGACTTGAAATGAGGAATGTAAGCGCCAGCTGCATAATCATCATAATCGGTGTTCAGTGTAGCTCTTTATTTTGAAAAATGTTCTTTTGTTTGAAACCATTCGCTATAGAATACAACAGGTGTGTGTGGTTTTAAATCTGCATAATGTTCTTGATATGGTGCATTAAAAATATTTAAAATTAATTATTAAATACCTAAAAACCACTTGTTATTTTTGATTCATTTATCTTTTGCTACGGTTATATGTGCATTCATTTACACTTTCAAATAGTACGAAAAGTTACAAAAAAATGTTAAAATATGCTAATTTAATAGCTTTCTCACTTCCTGCATTAGTTAATATTTGTTAAAACACCATAAATTCAATTAAAGCATCAAAACAAATGAAATAGTTTCAAAATTTCACCTATACTAACAGAGTTGTTGTTCCTGAATTATTTTAAATAACTATATTATCAAAAATAAATAAATTATGAATGATAGAAGAGTTTATATTACTGTTGTATTCACCTGAAGACTACAGGACCACTGAAGATACATACCAGTTGTGATTTCAAGCAAATAAAGACAAAATATTTCGTAAAATCGATATATATATATAGTAGAATGGTTTATTTAGAAACATGCTGCAAAATACCAAAGTATTGATTTTGATTTCTTGCCAAATATTATGTTAATATCGCTGATCTACAAGAGGGAAAAAAGGTAGGGTTTGTTATTATTCAAATAACGAAATTACAAACTACTTAACGGATATACGTAGGCAGAAATTGGCCGGAAACCGACATTTACACATAAACTTGCAGCAAATCAAAGCAATCTTTATGTCTCCATAAACAGCATATTATTTAGTTGATCTGGTAAGAAGTGAAATCAGCAGCAAGGAAGAAATAAAATAAATGTACACGATAGACTTCTTACGTAAATAAAGTGAAACTAAATTTAGAATAGGGTAAAAAAAAAAACATTCCTATGAAGAGTTATTTCTGCTTCTGAATTTCAATATTTACTCAAGGAAGCGTGTATAAATCTCAAGGGAGAGCGTGAGTAACTCCAAGAATAGACAGAAAACATAGAATGAAACAATATTTGTTGTCTTAATTAAATTGTAATAATATTCAAAATTTAATATCAAAGACTTATTTTATAGTTCAGCATGTCACAATTTTAAAAATAAAACGAAAACTCTTCCAATATCAATTACAGCTTTCCTTTTCCTCCTGAAGTAGTCGAGTGGTTTTCCTTTCAGTTCGACAGATCTATCCCCAGACGCTTTTCCCCATATCATGGGTCATCAGTGACGCTAGATAAAATAAACTAAATATAGGAAACACAAAGTTCAAACTTGAATAAACTATCACCGACGTTCTTTTTCTTGTTCAGCATATACCGTGCGAGCAAATAGTAATTTACGTTACAAGACCGGAAAGTAGTGTTTTTTAGGTCGAGACAAGTATTTCCAGGGCGAGCCGTAGGCGAGTCCTGGAAGCTTGGAGAGACCTGGAAAACACTAATTTTCGGTTGCGTGACGTACAATATTTTTTTTAAGACCGCCACTTCGATATACTTACATTAAATTATTTTATATTATTTTTAAATGCGTCGTATGACTTCTCGTAACGGGCTTTTGATTTTACTGGCAATATATCGTAAGTCGCTTTCCTTGCTGCTTCCAAAATTTCTTCTGAAATCTCATTTTCCGTGTCGGATAATTCAAAATCTGAATTAATTTTGTTAAATTTGCAAACTCGCGAAACAAGTTTGACATAAACAACAAATTAAAAATCAACGAACTGTCACTCGACAATACATCGAAATGTTGTTGTCATAGTAACGAAATCAAGGTAGCTTGTATTATCAAAGAGCCCTTGGAAAAATAAAAAATAGGGACCGGAAAAATCTTTTCCGGTGTCTAACGTCACTTTTCCGGTCTTGCGATCGGAAAAAGGTTATTTTCTAGACGAAAAATTGTTCAGAAAGTGTATATTTTCTGGTCGGTTTTAAAAAAAATTACTTGCATCAAAGGACGTATCTAATGCTTAGCCCTAGAGCTTAATACCTGTTGGGTGTCAGTAACTACCTGAATTAACAATCAATCAGTTATTCCGTCATCTTTGACAGTCGTTAGTAATTTGATTCATCGCTAATTTTTCCAGTTTCTTGAACAATTCACACAATGGGCTTTACAGAACAGCACAAAACATTCATGGTTAAAGCGTATTTTCGAAACGGGGTTCGAGTAAATAGTGAGTGCAATACAATCCGGGTTTGTGCATGGACGATTTTCACGAACATTTTCCTAACGTTGCTTTTATTGCTGGGGATTTTTATCATTGCCTGAAAAGAACCGTGGCTGTGTTTAGGGAAACAGGTTCTATACAACACAAAAAAGGAGCAGGAAGACCATCTGTAAGAACAGAAGAACTTGTTGCAAACGTTCGTGAAATAATGCAAAATACGCCAACAAATTGTATAAGACGCCTGTCCCAAGAAGTGGGAAGATCTTATGGAACATGCAGGACTATTCTTAAGAAGCAGCTAAATTTATTTCCTTATAAAGTGCAAGTATTATAATTTTGTAAACAACAAAAATAAATTTGTATTTGTCTACTTATTTTATTACTCATTAGTTTGGCATATCATGTCATAATATGAATTTGACAAAATTCTAACCTAGATTTGGTTAGATATATCGTCCCCATATCATTGTGATCTAAACCAAGCCCTACGTTTTTTAATCCAAGCCCTCTTTGATGCAAATAATTTCTGCTCGCACGGTACATATACATGTATCAGTAATAGCTATTTATTACATTGTATAATCGAATAAAAAATAATGCAATATAGTTATGTAATTATTTGTTTCAATCAAATCAAAAGTAACTAAACATATTGGTACCAAATTTTGTCATGCAATCAGCACGTTGCTCGACAATGTAATTGTAGCAGGGTCAACAACATCTAATTGGTTATCAAAAATTTATGCCAGTCGGTCAAAAATAATTTTTATTCAGCATATTTAACGCCATCGGCGTATTGTTTGAAATTGAATGAATGCCAAACAGCAAAGCTTATGAATACGATGTGAATAATATTTGTTTTTATAAATATTTATAAGCCTTATTGTTGCTCATTTCCTTTTTGCAAAAACAATAGGTATAATAGGTAAGAAGAAATGATAATCACTGTCTGGCCTTTTTTTTTAAATTAAATTTAGCATTAGATTTAGCACCAAATTTATACCTGTTTAATTAACTGTTACCTGTTACTGTGATATTCATCTTATACAGTGTGACCAGTAAGTCCGCAACATATGGTTTTTTTTTATTTGAAATTTAACTTTGGCATCAAGTTCTGCTTCGATTGAGATGAAAATTAAGCAAAAAAATAGTAATCACGTGAATCGCATTATAGACCAGTGCTGAAGCCTTTGAAAATGGTAAAAAGTGAAAAAAATAATAGTAGGATGAAACCCATTGGAAAAGGAAGAGAATAGAACAAAAATGAAAGGAAAAATAAATTACGGGCGATCCGAGGTCGGGAAGGGGGGGAGGGGGGTTTTAAGGGTAGAAAACGATTTATCTCGATTTCCGGTAAAACTACAAGTCCTATGGAAAAACGTTAAATCGTAAAATTGTAGGTAATAAAAAGATCTACAACTTTTGTATTTACACTTTTTTCATATAACCTCAAAATGTATGTGAAAAATTTAAATAACCAAGTTTTTGTTTTTTTATTTTATCTTTTACAAAAAAATTTTTTTATCCACGAAATTTGGTGAAAACTTACCTTTTTATGTCCCAAACACACTGTAATTATTGTGATTTAAAATATTTATTTTTAACCTTATTTTGACTTAATATCGAAAAAATACCCTAATTTTCAATCGAAAATTCTCACGTCAAAATATCTGCTTTCTTAAAAAAGTCGGTGGGCTTTTTGTTCGTTGAAATCTCTACTTTCTGATGGTGTTAAAAAAAAATATACATTACTATGGTAAATGTTCTCAAAAAAATGCAAAGAAACGAAAAAAACTCGAATCCGAAATTTTTTTTTAGATCAATATGTACAATTTTGAGCTATTTATTAAACTTTATACTTTTTTTAAATCAATGTAACATGGAATCTTACGTTTTTCGAGTAATTAAAGTATAAATTTTAATAAATAGCTCAAAATTGTACATATTGATCTAAAAAAAAAATCAGATTCGAGTTTTTTTCGTTTCTTTGCATTTTTTTGAGAACATTTACCATAATGTATAAATTTTTTAACACCATCAGAAAGTAGAGATTTCAACGAACAAAAAGCCCACCGACTTTTTTGAAAAAGCAGATATTTTGACGTGAGAATTTTCGATTGAAAATTAGGTTTTTTTTTCGATATTAAGTCAAAATAAGGTTAAAAAATAAATATTTTAAATCAAAAAAATTACAGTGTGTTTAGGACATAAAAAGGTAAGTTTTCACCAAATTTCGTGGATAAAAAAAATTTTTGTAAAAGATAAAAATAAAAAACCAAAAACTTGGTTATTTGAATTTTTCACATACATTTTGAGGTTATATGAAAAAAGTGTAAATACAAAAGTTGTAGATCTTTTTATTACCTACAATTTTGCAATTTAACGTTTTTCCATAGGACTTATAGTTTTACCGGAAATCGAGATAAATCGTTTTCTACCCTTAAAACCCCCCCCTCCCCCCCTTCCCGACCTCGGATCGCCCGTAATTTATTTTTTCTTTCATTTTTGTTCTATTCTCTTCCTTTTCCAATAGGTTTTATCCTACTATTATTTTTTTTGGTTTCAAAAATTATCGACCCTGGTCTATTATGTATGTCAAATTTTAATTTTTTCCAAAAAATAATATAAAAGTGGGGTTATTTCTAAAAGTATCGAAAAACGTTATTAGAAAAAGTTTTTTTAAATACAGTTCCTAGTCCACAAGCAAAATTTCAGCTGCATAAGATAATTTTGATTTTTTACCCATATTTTGTAAATTGCACTTTTGCAAAATAAGACTCAACGTAACCTACATAAAACTTCTTAGTTTTGACAATGCTTTATTTCAGATACATTTTCTTTAAAGTAGCGCCATATTAAATGTGTGTTTTTCTACAAAATCAAAATTGGGCTTTTCAAATTTGGTCGCACGTGATGCCAAGTTTATTTGTTTTTGACCATGTGTAAGGTAACTTCATAAAATAAGTATTTTTGAAAACGTAGTTTGTGTCTGAAAGTAATACACCCTAATTTTAAGACAAAAAAGAACACAGTGTCATCAGTAAGGTGTTCATTAAGTGGAAAATAAATTTTAGTGGTGGGTAAAAAATGAAAATTATCTTATGCAGTTGAAATTTTGCATGTGGCTAGAAACTGCATTAAAAAAAACTTTTTTTAATAACTTTTTTCGATCTTTTCAGAAAAAACCCCACTTTCGAATTATTTTTTGAAACAAATTAAAATTTGACAGATAATGCGAATCAAGTGACTAAGTACTATTTCTTTGCTTAATTTTCATCTCGATCGAAGCAAAACTTGATGCCAAAGTGAAATTTCGAATAAAGTTATTAATAAAAAAAACCCACACGATGCGGACTTTACTGGTCACATTGTAGACGTCAAATATACGAAAATTACTTCATTATTTCTAAATAAAAAATATATATTTTGAAATTAAGTCGATATATTTGGAGGGTTTCAAGTAAATGGTATAAATGCATGTAGAAAGTAAAAGCGAGGGTAGTACGTTCTTCAACAAATTTCCCAAATAATATGATCTGGTGAATAAGGTAGATCGAATTGCTCGCGTTGACAATTTTTATTAATAATTTCTATGGAATTATTGTAAGACACTGATAAATTATTGTCAGTGTATTATTATTGACCTAAATAACGATGTGATGCTCACGATTATTCGAGCAGGACGTTTCCATTTTTAATATTAATATTAAAGGGGAGAAAATAGTTGTTACATTCGGTAATTAAAATCACATCCGTTGGCTTATACCGTGCGAGCAAAAATTATTTGCATCCAAGACGGCTTGGAATAAAAAACGTAGCGTAGGGCTTGGTGTAGACCACACAGGCGCGGATACAGAGGGGGGGGGCAATGGGGGCAATTGCCCCCCCCTGAGCAAGCAAAAACTGTTTGGGGCACCCTTGTCAGTGTGGGTAGGCGAAAAGCCCGAACATATTATAATAGATTGCTAGATATATAAAACTCAAAGCGCAAATCAAAACCCCGAAGGTGCCCGAAAGCGCGCCTGCAAAAGGAGCACATGATGCGAATAGGAAGTAGTGAAACATTTATTGGTTCTCATTCTTAAAATTTTAGTATTTTTTTATATACATAACAATACGTATAACAAGTAATAAATCACAGGGAGTATAGAACCTAAAAACACCTCTAATAAAAATTAAAGGGTTAATTTTCTTTAAAAAACTCCCATGAAATACCAACAAATCACATATATAATAGGCACTGTTTACAGGGCTGCCAGATTGAGCGCTTAATGGCAATGTGGCCCACATTGCCATTAAGCGCTCAATCTGGCAGCCCTGTAAACAGTGCCTATTATATATGTGATTTGTAGGTATTTAATTTTTTTTTGGACAATAAATTAAAATTTTATGGAATTTTTATTTAGAACGAATTCTCTGGAAGGTAAAATTACAAAAATTAACCCCCTCCTAAATGCACCTGTTTTATTTTGTATTTTTTATTTTTTCCATTTGAAAGCCAAGCACCATGATTCAAAAAAGGGCGTGGCACCCAAAAAAATTTCGCCTGCGGCGCTATTTTTTTTCAAAATCTTAGATCCGCGCCTGAGACCACAATGATATGGGGACGATATATTTAACCAAATCTAGGTTAAAATTTTGTCTAATTCATATTCTGACATGAAGTGCCAAACTAATGAGTAATAAAATAAGTAGATAAATACAAATTTATTTTTGTTGTTTACAAAATTATATTACTTGCACTTTATAAAGAAATAAATTTACCTGCTTCTTAAAAATAGTCCTGCATGTTCATGTTCCATAAGATCTTCTCACTTCTTGGAACAGGTGTATTATACAATTTGTTGGCGTATTTTGCATTATTTCACGAACGTTTGCAACAAGTTCTTCTGTTCTTACAGATGGTCTTCCTGCTCCTTTTTTGTGTTGTATAGAACCTGTTTCCCTAAACACAGCCACGGTTCTTTTCAGGCAATGATAAAAATCCCCAGCAATAAAAGCAACGTTAGGAAAATGTTCGCAAAAATCGTCCATGCCCAAACCCGGATTGTATTGCCACTCACCATTTACTCTAACCCCGTTTCGAAAATACGCTTCAACCACGAATGTTTTGTGCTGTTCCGGTTCAAGAAATTGGAAAAATAGCGATGAATCAAATTACTTGTAACGACTGTCAAAGATGACGGAATAACTGATTGATTGTTAATTCAGGTAGTTACTGACACCCAACAGGTATTAAGCTCTACGGCTAAGCATTACGTCCTTAGATGCAAGGCCCTCTTTGATGCAAATGATTTTTGCTCGCACGGTATATGCTGCTATTTAAGTAGCTCTCTTAAACGTTCATAAAATCGAACGTTTTTCTCCATTTTACAAGTTCAATATTTTCAAACATGTGCTTAGCCTTTCTTGTCAGGTAGAAAATAAGTTCCTATCGGCTCAAAAGTTAGGGTAGCCAAGACAAAGCTCTCGTGACGTGACAACCCCAATACAACTCTATATTAGCGCCTTCAGGTCAATAATAGGAGTTTCTGCAATACTAACGTTATGTTTTCTAAATTGAATACTTTAAGGAATATGAAACGGTCATTTTCTCGAAAAATATCGCGAAAACCATAAGGCCTATAGGAAGCTTATATTTTGCAGACGGACATAGCGCATACCCCAATGGGGGGCACCAGTATAATAGTGAGTTGAAACTTACACGGAAACTATTTCTCCCTATTTTTTTTCTTATGATATACCTAAACCTAATCAACGATGATTTTTTAACAGCGTATACTCTAGTATAGAAATGTATATAAAAGACAATGGGAAATGTTCTCCCCCTTCCAGATGTGTTTTTAGACGATTGAAATTTTGTGTGGAGGTCAGGGTTTATAATACTAACGTAAGGAAAACTCACTTATTAATTTTTATCGAAAATAAATTGTAAATGCTTGAAGACTAACAATAAATAAAATCATATCGAAGTTATAAATAAGTCAGGTTTAGAGTGAAGAATGCGAAAACTTTTTAATATCCCGTTCGGCGCCGCGACGCTGTTGTACACTCACGGACGCCGCCTTCGTGTCTGCCCGACTGTCCTGTTTTTTATTAGTAATGAACCCAATTCATTTTTCATTTTAGGTAGATAAAGACTCTGAAAGACAAAGCATATTATTAACTTATCCCCTTTTAAATTATTAATTTTCGATCAGATAATATACAGTGTCACCAGTAAAGACCGCATCATATGGGATTTTTTTTATTAATAACTTTATTCGAAATTTGCCTTTGGCATCAAGTTCTGCTTCGATCGATATGAAAATTAAGCAAAAAAATAGTAGTCACGTGATTCGTATTATCTGTCAAATTTTAATTTTTTCCAAAAAATAATTCAAAAGTGGGGTTATTTCTGAAAATATCGAAAAAGTTTTTTTAAATGCAGTTTCTAGCCCACCTGCAAAATTTCAGCTGCATAAGATAATTTTGATTTTTTTACCTATATTTTGTTAATTGCACCACTTTTGCAAAATAAGACTCAACGCAACCTACACAAAATTTCTTAGTTTTGACATGGCTTTATTTCAGATACATTTTCTTTAAAGTAGCGCCATATTAAATGTGTGTTTTTCTACAAAATCAAAATTGGGCTATTAAAATTTGGTCGCATGTGATGCAATTATTTGTTTTGGACCCTGTATAGGGTAACTTCATAAAATAAGTATTTTTGAAAACGTAGTTTGTGTCTGAAAGTAGTAGGTACACCTTAATATTAAGACAAAAAAGGACACAGTGTCATCAGTAAAGTGTTCATTAAGTGGAAAATAAATTTTAGTATAACTTAACGGTAAAGTAAAAGTATTTTCAACAATTTAATTTAAAACCCCTTTACTTTATTTTTTATTTTTTTCCTTTCAGGCACAAACTACATTTTTAAAAATACTTATTTTATGAAGTTACCTTATACAGGGTCCAAAACAAATAAACTTTGCATCAAATGCGACCAAATTTTAATAGCCCAATTTTGATTTTGTAGAAAAACACACATTTAATATGGCGCTACTTTAAAGATAATGTATCTGAAATAAAGCCTTGTCAAAACTAAGAAGTTTTATGTAGGTTGCGTTGAGTCTTATTTTGCCAAAGTGGTGCAATTTACAAAACATAGGTAAAAAATCAAAATTATCTTATGCAGCTGAAATTTTGCATGTGGGCTAGAAACTGCATTTAAAAAAACTTTTTTTAATAAGTTAAATTATTTTTTGGAAAAAATTAAAATTTGAGATACCTAATGCGAATCACGTGACTACTATTTTTTGCTTAATTTTCATCTGGATCGAAGCAGAATTTGATGTCAAAGTCAAATTTTGAATAAAGCTATTAATAAAAAAAATACCATATGATGCGGACTTTACTGGTGACACTGTATAAAGTATGTTTCAAAATATAAATACACATAAAAATTGATTTAATACAACGTAAAATAAAAAGTCCTTAAAGTAAGCCTTGAAAATAGCTCAGCATGTCCTGAACTACTCCTTATTTACCTAATATACCTACCTACCATATTATGTGCTTTTTTTAAAACCAATTTCAATATTGTAGTTTGTTTTTGTTTAATTAACATCTTGATTTTTTGTTTACGATATTTATTTTCTTAAAATGTTTAACTCTAGTAAACAATAGGGTTATGTAACCAGCACGGTGAGCTATACCATTATAAAGTATGTACCTACATAGATTGTAATTTATGAGAGTCTATTTTTGCCGCCGAGTGAAAATATTTGCTCTAGACGTTTCCATCATGAGGATATTGACTTTCGTAGCAATATTTATATTAAAAAAACATTTTGAAAATCTAATTTTAGAACAAAAATTCAAATCTGTACTAGTATTTTTTCAATGGCCTTTTATTTTTGCAGGATGTGGTGGACAATCACAGGGAATTTTGGAAATATTCTGCCAATTGATTGGTCCAAATCATACGCCAGAAAAATACAAATAGATGCCCTACATCTAGAACAGGTAATTGAAAAGCATATGTTTTAATGATAATATAGTATCGAAAAGCTAACAGAAATAGGTAGATTATTTTTGTCACTCCATCGTATTGCATCATTTCGCTCATCCTTCTCCTGGTATCACGCCTCCCGCCATTCTTTCGTATGTTACGTAGGGAATGTTATTTATTTTACAAACATACTAGAATGTCAAAAAATTACCTTGTCGGACTTCCATTGTCTTTATTTTGTTACTTAACATAACGTTTTGGTTAGTTAGTATCTCTAACCGTTTTCAAGTGTAAACTAAATTATAATTCTCAGGCTACTGCCTTAAATACTATCCATGTGCAATGAAGCTTGATGTCTCCGCCTACGTGCTTATTGGAGTGTGAAGTTTGAGCTGCTGGTTTTGGACAAGAGGCTTCCAGATATTGAATACGAATATATTATACATACATACAGAAATACGCTTAGAAGCTTTCTCTTACAAAAGTAAAACCCCCCGTAATGAAAACACAAAAAATTGTTTCTATCAAATCCCTTGCGAGTGTGGCGAATCGTACATTGGAGAAACAATAAGACCTCTTCCCGTACGAGTTAAAGAACTTCTGAAACATACTCAAACAGGTGAAACTTCGAGATCAGGTATAGCGGAACCTGTATGGACCAACCATAATATACAGTGGTCAGAAGCCAAGGTTTTGGACACGGAACAGCACTGGAGAAAACGAAAATTCAAAGAAGCAGCTTTCATGAATCAAAATACTGATATATTTAGTAAACCAAGTATAGATATTCGGCATATCTGAAAGCCTCTTCTTGTCCAAAACCAAAACCAACAGCTCAAACTTCACACCCAATAAGCACGTAGGAGAAGCATCAAGCTTCATTGCACATGGATAGTATTTAAGACAGTATAGCCTTAGAATTATAATTTAGTTTACACTTGAAAACGTTTAGAGATACTAACTAACCGAAACGTTGTGTTAAGTAACAAAATAAAGACAATGGAAGTCCGACAAGGTAATTTTTTTGATATTACTTCATCGTCTACCACCTTTAAAAAAATACTAGAATGTCATTGTGAGTCTTCGAAATCTTCATAAAAAAACAATGAACAATATAATGGTTGTGACAGATTTGCTTTAAAATAATATTTTTTTCTACTAAAACTTATTAAATTACCTTCATGTCATTCTATTATTTCTTATTTCCAATTAAACCGTTCTAACAGATGTTTCTAATTTTTTAAATGTTCTGTTGGTCCCACACATGCTGATTTCAAGGATAGAATGAGACAAAATAAGTTCATGTGTTAAAATAATCATTTTAAATTGGAACTTTATTTACTTGTGCGGTGACGTAAGTTTTAAAAATTATTTTTTGCAATCTGGTGTACAAACTAGGCCTTTGGCAATTATTTATATATATATCTAAAAATTTGCCCCAACGCATCCCCCAAGAAACCTAGAAAAAAAAACATAAAAGCCACGTTTGCCAACAGTGGTCAATTATTCTTAAGAGAAAATTAGCTATTGAACAATAATAGCGGAGTCAAAATGGAAGGAATTAAAAGGCATGGAGGTTGGCGGTCTTCGACAGTAGCAAAAAGCTAATTCCAAGATTTTTGTTGCCGAAAAATTTTTAGGAGAAGGTTCTTTTTGGTAATCCATATTGTGTAATTAGAGATATTAATAATAATGATCATTCTTAAAACAGAATTCTTGTATGTCTTTCCCTGTAAATCACAATATTATTAATAATAACTACACCATTAGGTAATAAAAATTTGAAAACAGTGGATAATCAGCGGAATTTGAAAATGTTATTTATTGAACATGGTAAGAACTAAAATACAGGAGGCACAAAGAATACTTAATGGATTTTATAATTACAAATACTAAGAAATTTGATATTGATGTTTGTTTTCGATTGTTTGCCAAAGTTAGAATATGGTAGTATTATATGGATATATGGTCCCTTTACTACAATGTTTGGGTTAATTTTATCGAGGGTGTACAAAGAAAGTTCCTAAAATATATGTATTTAAAGAAATATGGATCTTATCCAAATAGAGGCTGTGATCAGGGATTTTTGGCAGACTCTCCTTGGAAAAAAGACGAATTAAAATATGTCTAATTACACTATTTAAGTTATTAAAGGGAATTATTAATAATCCTGTTGTTAAGTCAGCTTCCTTTTTAATAAATCAGTCAAAGTCAAAGTATAGATCAAACTGTCTATTAATAAGCAATTGAACATAAATAAATTAACATCATATTTGTAAAAATTCCTATATCAAAAAAGTGTGTCGCTGAAAAATAGGTGTTTTCTGGGCATTATATCCCGGTTGCCAATATGAAATATTGGCTTTACGACTCTGAAAATGCACTAAAATAAATCATCGAAAACCACGTTACACATTTCTTAGTACTTAATCCAGTTTTGCGTAGACGGAATTGTGTTACAAATCCATAAAATCATGCCATGCCATGAATGTCATGAGTCACGGGCACAAATTTTTAAATTGTGAAGCCTATTAACCGCATTGTGTTTACTAATTGCGTCTCATCTATGGCTTCCTTTATATAAATGTTTGTTTTTGCTTTCGTAAAATCGTCAAATGTTAAGGAAAAAAAACCCACCCAATAAATTGACTCAATTTGTACCTATTGAGAAGTTATCAGTGCTATGCCGCTACAAATCAATAAAAAAAAAACAGCGATAAATTTTTGAAAATTTGATTGCTTTTTTTTGTTAATCTTATTCATAAGATAATTTATTCCATAGCAACCACAGACACCCGACGACGACCTTGACCTTTCATCCGAAGACGAAGCTGTTGCAAATGACCTAGATATGCACTCTCTCATACTAGGAGGTCTTCAACATGATACCGAACCACTAAAAACTGCCGACGAGGTAAAAATATTATCAATTAATAAAAAATAATAAGTTTTTCAAAAATAGTTTTTCCAAGAACCACCTTATGCGGCCTCACTCATTATGAAGTTGTATAAAATAAAGTCATTTGTACATGTAGTCACTAATCACCATCAATATTTTAAGGTTATTCAAGAAATTGACGACATGATGCAAGAAGACGAATGCTCCCTCGACGAAAGTCCTCGGGATTCTTTTGAAAATAGTGAGGTTATGGAGAAGGCTAAAGAAGTTTTGGCATCACCGTTGTATGAAGATAGTAAGTATTCTATCTTCTATATAATATATGTTATGTAGGTACTGTGTAATATCGCTGGCTCAGAATTATAAGGTTCTATGTTACAATTTTATCACTTTTAGACTTATCTGTGTCACAAGGTTCTATATGTAACTTACAACTTTCAGTGACATCTTTAGTTCATCTAACAATAAATACAAGTACTATGTGTAGTGTTACAAAGTTCTATGTCGTGAGAAGCTGAGAATTTAGTTAGAGGTTGTATGTAACGTGTAACGTTAAACAAATAATATTATTGTTATAATTTTTTATATTTTAATAAATCTTATTAGTTCCTGTAGTTCTTCTTTTGATTTTTGGATAGATTCGAGCCAAATCCGAAACTGATTTTTTTCAAGGTTTCAAAATATATTTTGTTTATTTATTTAATTTTGAGTTTGCCTTAAAGTCCTATGTCACCTTACTACCTGTTATTTCAGTTTACTAGTCTTAAGCTACAAAGTCCTATGTAATTAAAAAAAAATGTTTTATATGAAAAATTGATTATTTATTTATTCAAAAAACAATAATACCCCTTTATACTTATCTCTACGAAGGTTTGCTAAAATAATTCCTTGGTTGTGAATTTCCCACTAGGATATGCTGATACCCGAAACTTTAAACACGTTTTTCTCAAAATTGTCTTATTGTAACATAGAACCGTATAATTCTGAGCCAGCGATATGGAAAGTATCCAATAAAAATAGTCATTAAATTTAAAACATTTTTCTAGAACTTCGAGATCTAAGCCTCTCCCAACTAAACGAGCTGTTCCTGGAACTGGAAGTTCTGATCAGGGAGTTCTCAGAAACGCTGATTTCAGAGTTGGCACTTAGGGACGAGTTAGAATATGAAAAAGAACTGAAAAACACGTTTATTTCGTTGTTGTTGGCGGTGCAGAATAAAAGAAGGCAATATCATGTCGAGAGGAAAAGGAGTTCAAAGAGTAATATGATTAAAATGCCCAATGGGCTTGATCCAAAAGTAAGTATTTATAAAGACTGTCCGCGTCCGCGGATAGGGTTTACAATAGCACAAATGAATGAAAAATTTCATTATTCGGGAAAGTCATTCTTGATAAATAGTTTTGCTTGTAAAAAAATGCAATTCACGAAGAAAAAATTTTGATTTTTTATACAGTGTTCGCAAAAACTTCAAAAACATGATTTGAGTAAACTACCTTTATTTTTCATTTTTGACCAAAATGCCAATTAGAAAACATATTTAGAATAACGTTTGTAATTTAAATCAGAGATTTAAAATAAATCTTCGATTTTTTAAATTTTTAGAGGTAAAAGAATTTTTTTTTTGGATAGCAGCATTAGCGGTCGAAATACATACATTATCAATGACACAGGGGTATCAAAAAGTTGGTGTTACCAGAAATTTAAAGAAAGAAAAAGGTAAAAAATTTCTTGTTTTTACAAAAGATGGTAGAAATGCATTTAAAATTTTAAAATACCACACACCACCCATTATGAAAATAGAGTCTAATAAAATTTTATATTAAGGTTGAATTCTCAACGTCATTCAATCTATTGCCAACCTATAACCTATTTCGCGTTGATTTTTTGAGTTTATTATTTTAATAACTAACATTTAAAGAAAATCAATATCGTCGGTACATTATTTAGGTAGTATCTGATATATTACAAAAATATCAATTTATTTCATTGCTAATTTTGGGAGAATTGTATAGTGAAAGAACAATGAGTGACAATGACATAATAATGTTAAAAAAAATCTTACTCGATATTTTTCGCTATACAATTCTCCTAAAATAAGTTATGAAATTCCTTGATATTTATAAAATATGTCAATTATTACCTATAGAATATCAAGTCGATACTGATTTTCTTTAAATTTTGTATAAAAGCTAGAAAACATAAATAAATCTACTCGAAATAGGTTATAGGTTGGCAAGCATGTTGATACTCCCACCTTAATATTTTTATTGAGCAGCAAAATTTTCATTTACCTACCTCTAAAAATTTAAAAAACTAAAAAAAGTCGATTTATTTTAAATCTCGGATTTAAATCACCAAAGTTATTCTAAATAAGTTTTCTAATTGGCATTTTGGTCAAAAATGAAAAATAAAGGTAGTTTACTCTTGGAGAAAAATCATGTTTTTGAAGTTTTTGCGAACCCTGTATAAAAAATCAACATTTTCTCTTCGTGAATTGCATTTTTTTTACAAGCAAAACTTTAAGAATTACTTTTTACCGAAAAATTAAATTTTTCATCCCTTGCTATTGTAAACCCTATCCGCGGACAGTCTGTATATAGAAAAACTATAGTTTTGAATACCTACTTAGTATTAATTTTTTTTTATTGCAGTACCTAACTACAGTTATTCCATACCACATAGACAATGGAACCCCAGACAATCAAACGCTTCAAGTGTTAATAAAAAGTAAGTTATTCTTTCACTTTCACTATATATTTTCCCCGGTGCATAAAAATTCCCTTTGTATATCTTTGTAGAAAGAAATCTTTCCACAAAACCCTAGAAAAAAAAGTAGAATGTATCATTAGATGCTTTTCTTTTGATCCTTTTTACCAGCAAAGCAAAGTAAAAATATTTGCTTAGCTAAGTCGTTAAAGGAATGCTCCGCGAACAATTTCGTGTAATCAGTAGTATTCACCAGAAGATGACCGTACTAACCGAAACGTTATTTGTGATGCGAAGAGAAAATACAGGACTCATTTTATCATATTTATGAACGATCGATATACAGGGTGTTCCTATATATCATGTAAATACAAAAAGGGCTAATTCTTTGGCTTATTTAATGACTAAAAAGTCATATAAACGTAGGTCCGCAAACGTTTCGTTGCCGATCTACAGGGTGTTGAAATTTCAAGATTTTTTAGTTTTTTCTTTATAGCTCTTGTAGTTTTTGAGATATTTAGCTCTAATTTGGAATATAGGTTACGCTGTAGGACTTACATCATTGGGCATACCAAATGATTTTAAGAATCTACAGGGAGATATTTTTTCAGTGGTCACTTTTCTCTTTTTTCGTTTTTTTATATGAATTTTTAGTCACTAAATAAGCCAAAGAATTACCCCTTTTTGAATTTACATGATATTTAGGAACACCCTGTATATATAATATCAAGTTTTAACACAATTTTATTTCATTTTATTGATTAATTTTACTTATCTACCTTTTCTTTTTAGTCTTAAAAGCCATTAATGAAGACAGTCCAACAGTTCCCACTTTACTTACGGACTATATACTTAAGGGTAAGTATCATTATTATTTTTGTTTTAATAACCTTTTTCCAATATAAAAAAATGTATATCAAAATATATAGCAAATTTTGTTGTTATATCAATGCTTTTTCTTCAATTTTATTTCCGTGGTCGGATGAAGAACATCTTTTACAGGAAAAAATAAATAGTACCTACTTATATTATGTTGTTTTTTGTTTTGTATTTATCTAATAAAAATCTTTTTGTTTCAGTGATATGTCCGACGTAAACCATCCCTAGAAAATAAATTCCGGCGCACAAGAAAAAATCTTATTTTCTTGACACCTCTAGCATAATACTTTTAGTTTAAGCATATAACAGACAAAAAAAAAACGATAGCACAGAAGTTACATGTTTTTTTAAACAGTAACACATAAACCTATTTTTGTTGTTCCTTTAATTTTTAAAGAATGCATTTATTTCAAAAATCTATTTACCTAAAGATAAAACGATCAAGAATTAAGAAAAAAATAGTTTTACTTACTCAAAAAGAAAACTATTGATGTTATCAGAACTAAAATCCCTGAGTAAAAAAGTATTCAAGGTTCTGGAAGTCTGCGGAGTTGTTACGCATTTTTCTTTGAGAAAGTAACACTTTTCCGGCCTAGTCCGGGATGAACAAAAGTGTCCTGTACTTTTCAGACACGCCTGCAAACTGTTTTTTAGACGCACACTTCCAGGACTCTCCTTATAATTTTACAATTTGTATTTGCAATTTTATTTTTTGATTAACATTTGGTTTTTTTTGCTTTTATCCAAAATAAGGAATATGAACAAAATTTTTAGAAACGAAATATGGGGTATGTATTTTTACTCATCGTGTTGGTCGAAAACACCGGAACTTTAATTTGGTATCAATAAAAATATGTTTTAGTATTTACTTATACAGTGACCGGCAGAAAGTGCGCAGCATATGGAAAAGTTTTTTTTATCTTTAAGTTTAGAAAATTAATTTTATTTTAGATAGGTTCTGCATGTTCTTAAACCAAAATAACACCCATTAAATCCGGTAAAAGTCTTATGGTATACGAGGTAGGATCAAAAATTTGAAATTCCGCTAAGAGTAAAGTACCTCCATCTTTTATTTTAGAATATTTTTTTACTAAGAAGTATTGTTTTAATTTGAAAGTTAAACCCAAATTTCGCTTATTTTGGACAAAAAAAAAAGGATTTAATAGTGTTTTCTGAATAACCCTTTATAAAAAATGAATGGCAACCGAACAGTACGAAAATAAGGTTTTCTGCAGATTTTGTTAGAGATTACCGTCGATCATAAGTCCGATTAGTTTGTTTTCATAATATTATGGCTTTTTAAAATGAAAACATAAAAATATTAAACATTTTTGCTGCACACCGTATTTTATTTTCTGAGGTAACAAGTTAATTTCGTCTAACTGATATTTTTTGATTTACGTTGACTTAAAGCATCTCCTAAATAGTTTTTTATACATTTAACATTGACGTATGCATAGAAAGTTTTCTTTTAAATTATGAAGAAAAATTTTTTATTATTTATTAAAAATATATTTTGAACGGATTTTATTCGTCGCGCAAAATAAGGAAACTTTCTATGCATACTACTTCAATAGTATATAAAAAATAGAGGAGATGCTTTAAGTCAATATAAATCAAAAAATATCAGTTAGATGAAATTAATTTTTTCCCTCAGAAAATAAAATACGGTGTGCAGCAAAAATGTTTAATATTTTTATGTTTTCATTTTAAAAAGCCAGAATATTATGAAAACAAACTAATCGGACTTATGATCGACGGTAATCTCTAACAAAGTCTGCAGAAAATCTTATTTTCTTACTGTTCGGTTGCATTTATTTTTTATACAGAGTTATTCAGAAAACACGATTAAATTTAACTTTGAAATTAAAACAATAATTCTTAATAAAAAAAGATTCTAAAATGAAAGATGAAGGTACTTTACTCTTAGCGGAATTTCAAATTTTTGATCCTACCTCGTATACCATAAGACTTTTACAGGTTTTAATGGGTGTTTTTTTGGTTTATGAACATGCAGAACCTATCTAAAATACAATTAATTTTCTAAACTAAAAAATAAAAAACTTTCCCATATGCTGCGCACTTTCTGCCGGTCACTGTATATAAATGTATGGAGCAAAGGTAGGGTTTTATATCATCATTCTTTCATCGAACATTAATTGAGTTCAAAAGATGGTTATTTAGAAAATAAAAGTAAAAAAAAATATTAATCAAAACTTAAAATAAATCCTTCAATTAATTAGGTATAAAACCCCCATAGTGATTTTTATATTTTTAACTGATATTTTAATACGTTGTTTATAATTTTAGGGTTTTATAGGTTTTCCTTTAGAGCAAACGACTCATTTTTAAATTGTATTCACAGGAAAATGTATAAAACCTTTTAAAAAGTGTCATATCTGATTCTAGTCTATTGAATTTTAGAAATAAACTTTTTTCGTTAATAAAACATGGATAAAACAAGCCCAACGACGTAGACGTATGATTAAAATTCTAGCTAGAACGAGACAAAATAGTACTTTTTCGCTACAAAAGTGTGGTTCCGTTGAACCTGCTCACATAACAAAGTAAAATCATATTTTCTCACTCTCATATACGTTAGATATATCGACGTCTACTTTCTTGGAATTGCTGTATCTGTCTAATGTTGATGTAAAGTTTACGTATGTATATGTATGTATGTATGTTTATTATGTCGTTGTTAATTGAGTTAAGGCTTCCTGTGATTTTTTAAAATTGCGATTGAAAATCTTGTTTAAATGACGAACGTTCTTTCGAAACTTTATTATTATTGTATCAATTTTTTTTTTAAATCTTATGTAAGATACAATCATTGCCCTTAAACCCAAAGACGTTCAGGTACCATAAATAACTATTACAGAAAAGCGTGTAAAAATATGTATAGCAAAAACAAGTTAAAAAAAAAAGTACATAGATTGGCCTGGTTTACAATAAGTAAATCTAATCATGGTAAATGCGCGGTACTTACGTACAATTTTTTCTATCACCAGCCAAGCTCTCGGGGGATAAATTCAAGTTTGAAAATATTTCTTGAAATAGTGAAATTAATAATAAAAAAGTTGTCGAACGTTTCTGACTCATAAACTTTTTTCTATAATAAGATAATAACATTGTACCGTTAAAAATAGTTATTTAAAACTATGGTGCAATATATTACTTGCACAAGTCTTTTAGTGTTATAGAACGTAAGTATTTTTTCCAATGCAATAAACGGACTTTTCAAAATCATAAATTGGATAAGCTGAAGCATAGATTAACAAAACCAAGAGAACCCATCCAATGGCAACATTTGACCGTTCATAATTCTGTACGACTTACAAATGTGTAAAGTGTTACGCCGAAGCTTATACCTGTGATAAACATTTAGTTTATGACTGAAGGAAGTTTCCAAAAAACTTATGGATAACCTGAATTTTTTCAAAAGGAAAAGTCCTTTTATTGAATGATAAAAAGCTTTTCAACATCTGATCTACCACAAAATGGTGGTAATTTTTTAAAAATCATCAGATGTTGATCAGTAATAATTTATTCTAGCATAATAATTATATTTTTTGTACAAAAGTGATGTAACATATTTTTAGTAATTAATTTATTTAGATATTATTTAATTTATTTTTTCAAGTCATCAATTCATCAAATACGCGCTTAGCATCTTGCCAGCAATTTTTTTTATATTGTAAATTATATTTTTCTTACTCTCAAATTTTGCCAATTAATAGTTAATCTTACTTTTTTCTACGTCATTTACTTAGTTAGATTATCTGCTTCATTTTCCTCGATATTTTGACCTAATAAAATTTAAGAAAACTACATTTACAGATAATTACTGTGTACAATAAGTGTTTAGCAAAAAGCCATGCCTCCTGTAAAGATCTCAAAATGCAAAAAAGTTTTATGTTTAAAATATAAAAGCTTCAAATAAAGATTAATAAACTAATAATAGGGAGTTTTATTTAATACATTTGAGTACATTTTAACATAGCATAAAACAAAGTCGCTGTCGCTGTCTGTCCGTCCCTACCTATACAGTGTCACCAGTAAAGTCCGCATATATAAATACCTCAATAGTCTATGACATAAGCCATCTACCTGTATACCTATACAATAATAGATAAATTAATTACTTAAGATCAGGTATGCACCTGTTATTGTTACGCTTATGGTTTATTGAGGTTTTACGACTCATGCCCCTCAGCTGTGCTGTCAGGCTTTACCTAAGAAACAGAGTTTAAAAGATTTTTTTTAGGTCGTCGGAAATCAGGAAAGGAAAGGATTTGACCCAGTCTGACGTCCTTGTTCAGAATTTCAAAAAAACAAACACATCAGATAACGTCAATTTATGTTGGGTTTTACGCTGAATTAACAAAACTCTTTTTTTTCTTTGTATTTTTTTACAAGGATTTCGCCGAATTCGCTGTAATACGGTTTCCTTCAGCTAATCCAATTAAACAAATTAAAACTGTCGTAAGACATATTTTTATCTTGTTTAAACTTAAAAACGGAGCCAAATGTTAAGTAGTGTTCCGATTAGTGTGATTACACAGTGAGAAGCAGTACATTACTGGAATTAAGAGTCCTAGCAGCAGAACATTGTAGTAATGCACTGGAAAATTTAAATGCAAAAGGCAGCCAAGATAGATGGAATTAAGTGCTCCAAGTGAAACTTAAATAGTGGTAAGAAGGTTATGTGTAAAGTGCAGGGTGTCTAGCAAAAATCGAAAACAAAATTCCCGACTAATTCCCGGTCGGTTTTTGAAAATTTTCCCACTGGGTTTTCCTAAATTAACTACACTTTCGTTGTTAAATTTTAAAATATTTATTTGAAAAACACATGGCTTAAGCACAACCAAATAATATAGTTACTTTTTTAATTTTACGATTTCTTGTTCTATAGCTGCCAAATCTTTTTGTGATTGTTCGATAATTTTTTTCTTTTTAGTTCTTCTGCTTGCTTTTTAAGCTTCCTTTTTTCTGCTTTTTTCAAGTCGCTGTCAACCTCGTTTGCCTTTTTATCTTTTTGTGCTTGTGTTGCTTGAATAGGCATTTCTCATGGAAAGGGAAAGTATCATGAATTTTGTAATGTCCATAGTTTGAACTCCTTCAATTTTTTGTAGTGAATCGTACACTAATCATTGGCCTATAAGTGACTCTCCTTTTAAATTTTCCACCAAAATCTCCTTATTAACAGGAAATCCCATTTCTGCTGTGGCATTTCCATGAGAAATTGTTAGAAGAAGTTGCACCACGTTTTTTAAACTGTCATTTGTGAGGGTTTCCATCCAAAAGTCATCTACTCTGTTACATCTGGAAGAATTTTTCATTTTATTTATCATAGTCTGATCAGTAAGAATGTCTCTAAATGCTCTATCTGCTTCTTCCAATTTAGTCGCATTGCATCTGTTTGAATTTAACAAAATTTCAAATGCTTTGGACATCAGTTGCAAGGATTTTTTTGATCTGGTTTCGAATGCAGTTTATAGGAATAAGTAGGTACCTACTTCAAATTTTTAAATTCGAAATTATCTGCTCATTCAAAATTCCCGGCTTAAACTTGATTTTCCCTTTTTTTTTTCGGGCTTTGTAAAATTCCCGTTTTTTTTTCCGGATTTCCCGGCTCCTAGACACCCTGAAAGTGGCATGCAACGTCTGTCAAGGACGTGTTTAATTTTTCAAATTTCTATGAGAAGTAAGCAAGAAATTTTCGAAATTGAGGAAACTCAGTTAGATCAAAAATGTATCATTACTAAATTGCACCCTTAAATCATTAAATTAAATTTAAATTAATTTATTTGCATCATATTTTCCACACATACAGGGTGATTCACGTTGAGTGGCCTATTAGAAGATCTCGGAAACAAGTAAAGTTATATTTCTAAAATTTGAGTGGCAGGCATGATTGGCTTGGAACTTTTAAAATATTATATTTTGACGTTTGTATCACTTCCGGTTATACCGGAAGTTATGGCCAACTTTGGTATTTCAAATGGAATACACTGTATATTTTAGCATTTTTTGATACCTTATTGAAACCTAAGTAACTTTTATTACCAATGATCTATACCTATCTCTAACCGTTTTTAAGATATGAATTATAAAATGCATTTTTTATGTAAAAACCTTACCGAGAAGAAAGTTCAGTAATTTTTAAATTAATAAAGCTAAACATTAAAAATATTGTAGGCTTTTAACTAAAACATGAATCTTTAGACTACATTACTTAAGTTTCATGTTGTGCATACAGGGGATTTTAAAAGTGTGCCAATGTGGTCATTTAGATAATAAGTCAATTTTTGCAAATGGAACACCATATTTTTTTATTTTAGTAACTTGTAGAGAATCAAATTTCCCATCTAAATGTTTAATATGTCAGTATTACTATTTTTAGTCGTTTGGGAATTATGAGCAATTTTAAAAAAATATCTGAAAATATGTGTTTGTATTAAGTTCATAAGATATTATTTTTGTAAAGAAGGCGCGTGACTCCGATTTTTGTTTGACTTTGAGCTTTACATAATAAGATATATTATAATTAACAAAATGCTACCATTAAAGCATATTTTGTCAAATTGGTAAGAAAGCTCAAAGTCAAACAAAAATCGGAGTCAAAGCCTTCTTTACAAAAATAATATCTTATGAACTTAACACAAACACATATTTTAAGATATTTTTTTTTAAATTGCTCATAATTCCAAAACGACTAAAAATATTAATACTGACATATTCAACATTTAGATGGGAAATTTGATTCTCTACAAGTTACTAAAATAAAAAATATGGTGTTCCATTTGCAAAAATTGACTTTTTCACATTTATCTAAATGGCCACATTGGCACACTTTTAAAAATCCCCTGTATGCACAACATGAAACTTAAGTAATGTAGTCTAAAGATTTATGTTTTAGTTAAAAGCCTACACATTTTTTAATGTTTAGCTTTATTAATTTAAAAATTACTGAACTTTCTTCTCGGTAAGGTTTTTACATAAAAAATGCATTTTATAATTCATATCTCAAAAACGGTTAGAGATAGGTATAGATCATTGTTAATAAAAGTTACTTAGGTTTCAATAAGGTATCCAAAAATGCTAAAATATACAGGGTATTCCATTTGAAATACCAAAGTTGGCCATAACTTCTGGTATAGCCGGAAGTGATACAAACGTCCAAATATAATATTTGAAAAGTTCAAAGCCAATGATACCTGCTACCAAATTTTTAGAAATATAACTTTACTTGTTTCCGAGATCTTCTAATAGGCCACTCAACGTGAATCACCCTGTATAGTGATGGGGCTCTTAATTAACAGCTCCCGATATTAACTTCGTGGCCTCTGGTCAACCGACTGAGATGATAAACTTTTGTCCTTTGTTGATAATAACTACTCTAACTTTAATTCGTTCATTGTTATTGTACGTCAAATCATCGCAACATCGCGTTATTTTTTTTTGGTTTAGTAGTAAGTTGTTATTAAATTAATCCAACACGTATTCACTTACAATCGCCTATCAGGCCATATAATAAGTGTATGTTACTTCATAAATTATTAATTAATATAATATAACAGATTACCATAGCTGGAAACAATAAAAATTCCTACATTTAACAGACTGATTTTTTTTATAGAAATATACTTCCAAGATGGTTATATATAAGTCAGTTTTACTTGTATTAGCTGCAGTGCTTTTGTATGGACTAGTGGATGGTGGATATACGGATTGTGGTAAGTGTTTTTTAATTTTTTTTTATTTGTTGGATGATTGGGATTGGGGGGACCTACCTACATTAGTATACACAAAATAGCGGCATAAAATACATAGTAGACACCAATAATATTCTTGTACCATACATAATTATTCAATGATTAATTTTTGTTTTCGGTAAATTATGACGTAGAAAAAAGGCGCGAACGATTTTTTTTAATGGCAGTTTTTTCTAAAAATTGTTATTGTCCGACTTTTTCGTTAAATTTTTCGTAGTATCTATGGTGTGATATTAGATGATAAAACACATTTTCATTACTATTTTTACAATAACCTAACATTTTTTTATCATTCTAATTGTTATTTTATTTTTTGCCACGTTTTGCACACTGTTCGGGCTGTAAAGCATATTTTTCTGCTTTCCTTAAATCTTATGCTCCGCCATAGCAATGGTAAACTCGAAATAGTTACAAATTGAGTCGATTTAAGCTAAAATAAAACCCAAAAACTTGGAAACAGCGTATTATTCTAGAGTAAAAAATTGGTATATATTTTCAAGTGGTTTCATTGTGGATCTCGTGAGGAACCTGGTCGTCCTTTGCATTTGACGTCTTGTCGGCATTGTTATAAGAAAGATATGTTTACTCTGTGTTGCATGCACCTGAATAAGCAGAAGACGAGAGAGATACTTGACGGTATTTATACAGGGTGGTCCAACGAAAACTTAACACCTCGATTTTCCTGCTTTAAAATGAAAATGTGGAAAATCGCTCGGACCCGATATTTTGCATATATTGCCAATCTTGTTACTTCAAGCCCCTAGGAGGAGATCTAAATCTTAAATGGATACCCCTATTTTATATAATTTTTTTAGATTCTGCATAAAATTCTGAACATTTTTTAATAAAAGCATTATTAGTCTATACTTAACAGTTTCCGAGATATTGACTCTTGAAAAATTACATTTTTGAACTTTGACACCGTCTAGCTTTCTAACTGTACGTCTTAGAGCAAAACGGCTTACATGTCCCCATCTTCGATTTTTATTATCTTTCCAATAGTGTGAACTTCCGGTTAAACCGGAAGTACTATATTTCTTACAAGCTGAGCTTGTTGGGGGCAAAACTTATTTTTTGTTTTAGCTTGTAAAATTATAAATATGCATTAAAAATCAAGTTTTAAAGTAAAAATGCTAATTTATAGTATAAACGCAGTTTTTTTTTGAAGAAATATATTATCTATAATAAAGTTATTAATTTATAATTTTTAAGTAAAAAAATTACTTATATAAATTATTCAGAACAATAATAATTAATTAAAGCATTTCTAAAAATATTTTCAAATTGTCAGTTTTTAATATCCATGTTTTTATTTCGACCATAAATTTTTTCAATAAAATCAATTTAATTTTTTTTGGTAAATAATCGTTTAAATCAAAACATAAATATTTGAAATTTTTTGTCCTATGGACTTATTTATTTTAGGTTTTATTGTTATTTAATTTTTATGACGTGTATTATGATTATGGTTTTTAAATTGTATAAGGTTTTTATTTTTAAATATATTATAATTATATTAAGTATAAATGTAAAGTTGTCTTTATGGTCAATTTTTTTGTTTCTGAATATAATTCTTTTGAAGGATAAAGATAATCGTTATTGAATATAATTTTTAGAAACCTTTTTTGTAATATTTCTAATTACTTAACTAAAGTTTTATGTATTCCTCCCCAACCTAAAATTCCGTTTTAACTAACGCGTAATATAATATTTCCATATGTCTTACATTTAAAAATTTTTAATGATAACCCAATTTTTTATAATTTTAAAATCTTTTTTAAATTTTATTATTTAAGTTGGCAAAAAAAGTTAACGCCGGCAACGCCGCACGTTCTGTTGTTGTTTTGGTCAAGTTATAAATCGATTTTAACGAGTTCAAAGCAAATAGAAAATTCATAAGAGAGCTTCCTAACGTCAATTAGTCTCCAATAGTGCGCTGTAAATAAAAGAATTATAAAAGAGTGACCGAAAATTGCAAAAAGAATCAAAACAAACCCTTTAAAAACCAGATTCAAACGTCAACATCGGCGCGCTGTTGCCGGAGTGACAAGAATTACATTGCCATAATAATTTCGCCGAACTGAGTTGTGAAATGAAGCAACATTATAAAAAGACACTTACTTCATTGTAAACAATGAATTCCTCCTGTTCAAGCCCGGAAGAAGACGAGGAACTGGGATGGATCATCGCGGAGTACAAAAAGCGTAAACGAGGTAAAGAAAGCCTTACTAAACAACAAATTGCTGATATTATAGGAACTGCCTCCTCTCCTGAACAGGCGTACAAAAAGAACAAACCAGAACAGAGTAGTCAAAATGGACAACAAACCCTAACATTAATCAAATCCAATGAAAAAACACTCGACCAACAAAATGTGTCACGGGATGTTGCCAAAATCAGGACGAACAATCCAAAATCAAACGAAAAAATTGTTGGTCCCCAACCTAACATACCAAAGCCAATGAACGAGAGGAAATATAAAAACTACATATACCTTCAAACATCCACAAACATAAATAGAATTCAATTAGCAGATATATGGAGTAAAAAGTTTCCTTCAACCCAAGATGTAATCCTTCAAACAAAAATTGGTTTTTGCCTCAAGAGCGACTTGGAAAAAAATAAACTCATGGAAACTCTTCAAGATTTAAAAGAAAACGATGTCCTTCAAAACTTCCAGGAAACAACAGAAAAGATAAAAGCCCCGTCCACGAAATCTCAGCCAGATAACACATACTCTGCAGTAATACTTTGGGTAGAAAAGGATATAGAGGATGTTATATTAAGCAATCACTTACAAGCCTGCAATATATCCCACAACTTCTGCAAAAGAATAATTGCCAGAAGTACTAACAAACCTTGCTCACACTTTAGAATCATAACAAGTTGCCTAAAATCCTACGAAAAATTGTTAAACTCAGGAATATACTACAGATGTAAACACTACCTAGCACAGCCCAGTGCACCTCCTATTCCAATTCCGGTGCCTTGCAATAAATGCGGAGAATTTTCTCACACAACAGAATACTGCCCCAATGACATCAAGTGTACCAAATGTAGAAAAAACCATAGGGAAAGTCAATGTACCACAACTCTTCCTCCCTCATGCCTAGCATGTGGAGCGCTAGACCACGGAGCCTGGTCAATCAAATGTCCTCAAAGACCAATGAAACCAATTGATGGTATCCCAAATGTAAAAATAAAATCTATCAACAAAAGATCACAGCAAATCGACACTTCCATAACAAAGAACAATCGCATCCACGCTCCAGTAACCATCCATGACACAATAATAGATACATATGTAACAAAAATTAACAATCCCAAAAACAATAACAGACAGGAGTTAGTACTAAAATTAAAAAGAAAATTCATCGACACATACAACATAGACACGGCTGTCGTGTTCTCAGGAAATAAAATGTATATTCTAATGTTCGACATCCTAGAACCCAATACCAGTACACCAACGGAACTCATAGAAGGACAACAAATAGAAGCACGAAATGGCTAACAAGATAATATATTGCAACATCAATAGTTATTCCTCAAAAAAGATCCTTATCGACCACTACATAGCAAGAAACAACATAAAATGTGCTCTCTTTGTGGAGGCAAAAATTAAAGAAAATACCAACATACACTACAGGGACTGGAATACAATATACAAATATGGATCAGTGGCCAACAGAAATACTCGAGGAGGTAGTCTAATTCAAACCGATAAAAGTCTCAGAATGGGCAAAGCCAACCCTCCACACCTAAACAACCCACTGAATGAAACCCTTCACGTTTCCATGCCGTTCCTAGAAGAAAAACTGCACATATTTCTGGTATACAATCATCCCCTTGCTCACACCATTGAAGAAAACATCTTTGTCAAAGCGGCTCAGTATAAAAATGCAATAATTATAGGGGATTTCAATCCAAATACCCGAAAAAAGAGGCAAATTGAACAATTCCTAAATAACTCAGACTTTACACAGATAACCACTCCTCCCACCTTTATTATGAACAACAATCCAAACTCCACACCAGATCTGCTCTTCTGTACCAAAAACATAAAACAAAATATAAATAACATCCAGTTAATTCCAGACCTCGGCTCAGATCATCTCGCAATGGAATTCTCCTTCGATTTTACGATACCTCCCACGCCTGTGCCTCAAGAAATTAAATACAACTTCGAACAGAGCAATACCGAGGAGATCAACAGAGAAATGGCAAACTACATTGAACAAGACAAAGGACCCATTAATGAAGAATACATAAGTAACTTTCACAATTTTCTTTCTTCGACAATACGGAAACACACGCCCAAATCTACCAAAAAATACTATTCACAAACACTTCCGCCATACATACTGGCATTAATAAGGAGCAAAAAAAGAATGTACAGAGACTTACAAAGATACTCCAACAATGAAATAAAAAGAAGATACAATGAAATAAACAAGAACATACAAAAACTTATCATACAATACAGAACAGGAACATACCTACAAGCATGTGAAGAAATTAATAGACTACAGGGCAGAAATTACTGGCAACAAATAGCTAAACTTAGTAAATATCGCACTCACAATACCACCAAGTACCTGACTGATAATGGCATCGAATACAAGGAGGACATAGACATAGCGAATATTTTTGGAAGATACTTTAGCAACACATATGCATTCTCTAATAACAATAATTTCGATCAAAATCACTTAGAAGAAATAGACCAGTGGCATCAAGAGTACTTTCAACTAGGCAACCCTACACCTGTACCAATATTGGAAGAAGATGAATACTTCCAAGCTCTCCACAAAGGAAAAAATTCAGCCCCTGGATATGACAACGTGCCGAGAAAACTTTTAAAAAAACTTAATGCTACAGTCCACCAGCAAATAATAAAAATATTCAATCATTGTCTAAAAAATGCGCTGTTTCCCTCTGAGTGGAAGAACGGAATAATTATCACAATTCCTAAACCCAACCAAGACCACTCACAAGCAGAAAACTACCGTCCCATTACTCTCCTGCCAACAGTTGGAAAAGTGTTTGAATCAATTCTAAAAAATCGACTGGAACAAGAAATAGGACATCACATTCCTGATTATCAATTCGGATTCAAAGCAAAAAATTCAACAATTCACCCTTTGACTATCTTGACATCAAACATTCAGACATCCAACAAATATGGTAAATACTCGGCTGCTTTTTTTCTAGACATCAAAAAGGCATTTGATAGTGCCTGGCACCAAGGGATATTATTCAAACTCCACAAACTCAACTGCCCAGCCTACTTAATACATGCAGTACACAAGTTTTTATCAAGAAGGACACTCAAAGTCAAAGTCAGAAACTCATACTCGGACGATTTCACACCTGAACAAGGAGTCCCCCAGGGATCACCCCTTTCTCCACTTCTATTCAACATTCTCTGCTCAGACATATACAATCATATATATAACAATAACATTGACCTGACATCATACATACTCCAATTTGCCGACGACACAGCTCTCTTAGCACATGGAACCTCTATACAAAACGCAGTAAACAAGCTTCAACACCTCCTAAACTTAATAGTCCTCTGGATGCATAAATGGCGTATTCTACTTAACCCAACAAAATCACAATTTTTGATCTTTCACCACAAAGTCAAAGAAGAGGATCCCTCTATTAGTCTATACAATAACATAGTTAAACCAATGAACCACTGCAAATATCTTGGAATCACAATCGACAGTAAATTAAACTTTAAATTACACACAAACAGAACAAAACAGAAAGCTATTACCCGTGCAAAACATTTCAGGTCACTAACATATAAAGACTTAGGCATTACTGTACAAACCGCAACTAACATCTACTCAATGATATGCCGCCCGTTGCTGGAGTATGGACACATATTGTACAGTAACGCTAGAAAACCAACAGTACAGCCACTGGAAGTAGGTGAGAGAAGTTGTTTGCGTGTGATCACAAAAATCCGTCACCCCCAAAATCCACTCCATAATCCCTCAAACATTCTGCTCTACCAAAAAACAAAAATCGTTCCAATCGACCAACGCCTCCACAAGCTGAACCTGAAGTTCTCCAAACAACAACACAATAGAGAAATAATGCAAAGACTCATGATACCTCCCAGTGAAAACATCCAGCCAAGACGAAAATATCCTGCAATGAGTCTATTGGAAACAATCAACTTTTTACAAACCCAATAGGATCTCTCGTGATTGTTTTGAATTTCATAGTTTATAGTTTATTGTATATATTTAGTTTACTTGTTTTTTTTTTTATTTAGTTTTTTGTGCTTATTTAGGTGCAATAGTATTGTTTAAGTTTTTTTTTTTTTTTTTTTTTTTTTGTATAACTGAAGTTTGAAAAAATTAATTTTGGTATATATATTTCAAGCAACACCTACATATAATAGTAATCATCCTGGGCAGGAAGACCCCGGTCGTTAGCCCTTTGGCAGATGCCAATAAATTGTAATAAATAAATAAAAAAATATTTAAGTTGTCCCAATTTGTATCGGTATAAAAAATTGTAGTATCATCTGCAAAACTATGAATTTGTCCATCGCAATTTATACTAAATAAGTCGTTAATATAAATATTAAAAAATAATGGTCCTAAAATTGTTCCTTAAGGAATACCATACTTTAATACTTTTGGATAGCTTTTTTCTTTATCTATTTGAACATAAGTTGGTCTATTTTTCAGATAATTTTTCTGAATCCAATATTTTCAAATTTTTTTAACAGTAAATTATGGCTAACTGTATCAAAGGCTTTTGCTAAATCTAAAAAAATACTAACACAAGGTTTTTTATTATCTAGTGCATCATGTATATGTTCTGTTAGATAACAAATAAATGTACATTTTTAGGGTCAGTGAATGGCAGTATTGTTAGCGTAGATATTTCAGATTGCACGAATAATAATGCACAACGATGTGTTTTAAAAAGAAATACTAATGTTTCTATGGAAATCACATTCATACCAAGTAAGTACCAAAATTACATGAAAGTAGGTATATTAAAAAAGGTACCCTTTACACAAAATAAGAGTGTTGTGCGAAGTCCGAGGAAACAATTCCATGAAATATTCTGCTGGTGTCGAATTTTAAATATACACGCCACTGGAATTATTTTCCCTCAAGTCGCTGCACTCTACAGTCTACCGTGTGACCAGTAAAGTCCGCATTATATGGGAGTTTTTTTTTTATTAATAGCGTTATTTGAAATTTGACTTTGGCATCAAGTTCTGTTTCGATCGAGATGAAAATTAAGCAAAAAAATAGTAGTCACGTGATTCGCATTATCTGTCAAAATTTAATTTTTTCCAAAAAATAATTCTAAAGTGGGGTTATTTCTGAAAGTATCGAAAAAAGTTATTAGAAAAAGTTTTTTTTAATGCAGTTTTTAGCCCACATGCAAAATTTCAGCTGCATAAGATAATTTTTATTTTTTACCCATACTTTGTAAATTGCACCACTTTTGCAAAATAAGACTCGACGCAACCTACATAAAACTTTTTAGTTTTGACAATGCTTTATTTCAGATACATTTTCTTTAAAGTAGCGCCATATTAAATGTGTTTTTCTACAAAATCAAAATTGGGCTATTAAAATTTGGTCGCATGTGATGCAAAGTTTATTTGTTTTTGACCCTGTAATATTGTATACCTATAAGGTAACTTCATAAAATAGTCGACGTTGTGGTCTAGTGGTTAGCGCAGCAGCCTCACAGATCGTAGGCCCGGGTTCCATTCCCAGTGCCGACAACGTCGATGTTAAATTTGGAATTTGGTTTAAGAGGTGGCGCCGTCTTTCGGAAGAGACGTTAAACTGTGGGCCCCGTGTCATGGATGTTGGCACGTTAAAGAACCCTACCCTCGACAAAGAGGGATTCGGCAAAATTACCAGATAGTGTGTGACAAATTCCCTGGCGTCGGTGATTGGCCTCGTTGCGGAAAAAGGCCGACGTAAAATAAATAAATAAAAAAAAAAAAAAAACTTCATAAAATAAGTATTTTTGAAAAAGTAGTTTGTGTCTGAAAGTAATACCTACACCTTAATATTAAGACAAAAAAGAACACAGTATCATCAGTAAAGTGTCCATTAAGTGGAAAATAAATTTTAGTGGTGGGTAAAAAATCAAAATTATCTTATGCAGCTGAAATTTTGCATGTGGGCTAGAAACTGCATTTATTTAAAAAAAACTTTTTCCTATAACTTTTTTTGATATTTTCAGAATACAACCCATATATAGAACGTTTGGACGTCTCACAAAAGTATTGTTATTCAGCAGTGTCCCCACGTGTGTAACTTTAACAGCGTAAGGGTGACTTGATTGGTCCATTAGGGTGTCATTTTTAAAAATGGCGGCTAATCAACCAATATCTTAAAGAATAGGTACGATGTCAAATGTACGCCCTTGTGAATTCATTTCGATTCATGTGATAGCGTTTAATAATGACCACAAACCGAAATGTAGAACCAGTAACATTTTTACTTTTTTACTTGTGTCTAAAACACATTAACTTGAGTTAATTCAATCATAAAAAAAGGAAACAACAATTAACCTTACATGGGCAATATTATTCTACACGCATCCTAGAAACAACCTTGAAAAAACAATACATTTGCACCTATAAATTTTATTAAGAGTGTATATTATTATTATTATTTCCCCTAATGGCATTCGTCGCCCCTCCTCACCTCAAGTATCGTTTTTGTTCCCCTACGTATCGGTCGGTTATGTACAGAGTGTCCCAAATTTTAGCCTCATCGTGGGGATCATCATTCACTATATAGATTTCAAAAACTAAGATAGCTCAATTTTTTTACGTTATTACTGGCATTGAATATCAAACTATAAGAAGGCCATATGAGCCGATTTCCTAAATCTGCTACGTTAAATTCATAGATGGCACAATGAGTTCACCAACAAGAAAGCGACTAGCCTTTTCACTGCTAAATTAAAACATTGTTGCCTGTGTCTGTTTAACTTGTTGCATGAGTTTTTGAAATTTATTTTTATAGCTTATCGTAAAACTTGATTTCACATAAGTACCTACACCTATCCTAGATTTAAGTAGCTTACATTTATTTTCCTACCTATAGTATAGTCTTGACCTAAAAATGTCCTTTTTTTTAATTGCTTTTTAGCTTATAATATTTTCAACCTTTTGACGTCCCAACGTTAATTACATGAAAACATATTGTCTGCCATGTTTTCTATTTCTAACAGAATTAAATGACGACTCCCACTATTCAATACATACCTAGGCTACAACGTATATGTTGGGTAAAATATGAATGATGTGCGGTTTGTTTGTATAACTTGGGTTTTAATTGTAATTATTACTACTTTTCACAATGGTTAAAATAAGAGTAGGTTTTACTTTCTTACTTAAGTAACATCCAGTTTGTTTGTATTAGTGTATTACGTATTTTGCTATTTTTCGACGAAATAAAACCTATTTTAGTTATACTTGCCTGTCGCTTTTTATCTACTTTTATTTGTTTAACATTTCACACCCAATGCAACGGTTAAATCATTGTGAGAATCGGTCCAATTAATTACCCCGGAGTAATCAGCGTACATATTATTATCAAAAACATACACTTGGCTGGAATTGAGAACCTCCAATTTTATTGTCAGTTAAAAATGCTTATACCATTAAAAATTCCAATAAAATACGACAACACCACGACATCACATCAGTGAATTTGAGACATCTGTTGCCGAGGCGCTGCATTATAACGACAGATTTAAGGTTAGAGTTACGATCAACTCCACAATAGGGGCCAAACCACCTCCAAGACGTCTAAAACTGGGTTGTCAACTTTTCTCGGACATCCGTCATTCTTATATAGTTTGATATTCAATGTTACTGGGCAGAAAATTCCGCAACTTTGTTACAATTTGACGATGCTGTATCTCCTATCGTTTCCTGGATCCCCATGATGAGGAAATTAATATCATCGTTCTGGTCTCACGTGATTTGTTATTTTTTCAGATACAGACTCGACAAAGTTGGACGCAGTTGTCCATGGAGTAATTCTAGGCGTACCAGTGCCTTTTGATCTTCCAAACCCAGATGGGTGTAAAGATTCTGGAATAGAATGCCCCCTTAAGAATGGCACAACTTATAAATATACTGCTCAAATGCCCATCAAGTCGTCCTATCCTAGGGTAAGACAAATGTTAAAATTTACTTCACTGTCGAAAATAAAAAAACTGTGTTCGCAAGTTGTCATGGTTTTTATATGCCAGGGCTTTATTCTGTTATTTATTGGACTAGTTTATTTGAAAAGCAATATTTATATCAGAATTTATATAAAAAATATTTGGTGATTTTGCAGCTACTTTTCGAAGTCTATAAAAAACATATTTCTAGCTTTAAATAATTGTTGATTTATTTATTATACGGTAAAAGCAAAATATCACTACCTCGATTTACCATCAAATTTGCCGACGATACCACGGTTGCCATATCAGCACTAGATAACCCTGAAGCACAAAAAGGAAACTACAAGAAGTAACAGAAAAAATTAACAGATGGTGTTTTTTGAATCAACTTATACTAAACGAGGACAAAACGGTTCACATTCATTTCTACAAAACTTCTCCCAAAATGCAATTAAAACAGGCGGCATCCTCTTCCAAATATCTTTTGATTCCAAACTATCGTGGGAACCTTAACTGGATCGTCAAAATTGGCACAATCTTATTACCCTATTCTAAAGTTAAGATAAACAGTATTTGTCCCTCATCTCAGCTATAATATTTTACTGTGGGGACGAGCAGTAAACACAAACAGAGTATTCCAAGCACAGAATCGTCTACTAAGACTCATCTTTGGATTAAAACCAACACAAACATGCAGGCAAATATACAAAAACACAAAATCCTCAGTCACTTCAATATACATCTTTAAGTGCTCCACATAGTTATACAAGAACAAGAACGAATTCCAAGAAAACAGATACAATCACGACTATCCTACAAGAAACGCAAATGGCCTTATAGTCACTAGACACACTTCAACACGATTATGATAAATCTCCCCACTATGCCTGCATCAAAATTTTTAATAAACTACCAGACGAAATGAAGCAAACCATAACAAGAGGTAGAAAACCAAAGGACTCTCTTATAAAAAAGCTTTTTACACACTAAAAGATATTTAGAATGCCTAAACGATGTCATATTTGCGTAAAAGATTTTAAAAAATAAATTCTAGTAAATTAATTTTAAAAAATATTTAAGGTGGGAGTATCAACATGCTTGCCAACCTATAACTTATTTCGCGTAGATTTATTTGTTTTCTAGATTTTATACAAAATTTAAAGAAAATCAGTATCGACTTGATATTCTATAGGTAATAATTGACATACTTAATAAATATCAAGGAATTTCATAACTTATTTTAGGAGAATTGTATAGCGAAACATATCAGGTAAGATTTTTTTTAACATTATTATGTCATTGTCACCCATTGTTCTTTCACTATACAATTCTCCCAAAATTAGCAATGAAATAAATTGATATTTTTGTAATATATCAGATACTACCTAAATAATGTACCGACGATATTGATTTTCTTTAAATGTTAGTTATTAAAATAATAAACTCAAAAAATCAACGCGAAATAGGTTATAGGTTGGCAATAGATTAAATGACGTTGATAATTCAACCTTAATATCTTTTTTTGACAGGTGACGGTCGACATCAAATGGGAACTTCAGAACGATGATAACAATGACATCATTTGCGCAATGATTCCCGCAAAAATTAAATAACCCAACAAACGAAAAAAATAATCAGAAATTATTGTAAAATAAGCAAATCTGGACTCAACTAAATTTAAAATTATAATTAGCAATAAAAAAACAGTGTCCTGTATCGTGAAACCCATGCATCCTGCAATTGTTGAAAAATTAATAAAACTTAATAACATATAATTTTGTTTATTATGAATCTACCTTACATCCTAACTCAGACCAGTGCTTGGTCTGAGCATCCTAAGCTCCTATTGTACATACATCAATTGGGTTTAAAGCATTATATTAAACGCAACCCAATTTCTCTTGATTAGACCCACTTTATTTTTATACAAAAATAGAAAAATATATTTTCATGTTTCGAAAAAAAATTTTGGTGTTAGTGATATATTATAAAGGGTAGTCAAAATGAGTTTATACTATACATACTGGGACTGGGACCACTAAATTGTTATCACAGGCCTATCACAAAAAGTAGAATCCTTAATCCCCATTAGACCCTAGTCTTATTAAAATAGCACCTCTAAGAAAGGCTGTCTGGTCGGGAATTTTTTTTCCCTAGAAAAAAGTTGGCAACAATTTGAAATGATATTAACCAAAACCCCATTCGTACAGAGATATTATATTGTGACATTAATACAGCCTATAAAGCATTCTACCTTTTTATAGGCCTGTAGTTATCATATGGGTTAATTACACATTTTTGTTAAAGTTGGCATACTAAAAAATAAAAATTTTAAAAGTAAGATGTATTTTTATGTGATGGTAAATAATATTTTCTCACTTTGTAAATACGTAGGAACATCCAGTTTATGAAAAGTACAGTAAGGTTATACTAAATACCTAAAAGTTAAAGAGATCATCATTTAAATGGAAAATTATTATCTTACAAAAAATCTATTTTAAAAAAATACCTACAATGACCAAAAGTATAACAAATTTTAGTCAATAATTACAATTCTTAATCGACAAATTACTGTGCTAAATTGTTAAAATTATTTTAAAACGATATTTCAGTTTGCACTAATTATTTACAATAATAATTCTAACGAATAAGGTAACAACAATACTACAACAAAACAGGTAGTAATAGTAACAACATATAGTTTGGGTAAAAACTAGTGATGGGAATAACCGACTACCGAGAATTAAAGTGATTTTAAAAACCGGATTCGGTTTTTCACTGGAATGCTAATATTAATATGGGCAGTGGATTATCTACATTAATGAGCAACGCTGCCGAGAATTAGTTTGACTTCTAAAAAAAAAAAAGGGTAGCGTTCCGTTATTATTAAAATAGTTTTTTTTTTCAATAACCGATTATAATTCGAGTGACCCTACCTATTCATGAGCCACCAATTATTAGTATTTGAATGAAAAACCGGGTTATCATCTTTTAAAATCACTTAAATTATAAAAAAAAAACGGATTATTCAGGTATTTTAAAAAACCGGATGATAGGTTATTTTTCACTCGAGTAATCCCAACACTAGTAAAAACCAATTAAGGTATAAAAAAAGGAGGTAATTGCGTAAATACCCCCCTTATATGCGGGAGTGTCCCCGTGTAACAACTCCATAAGATACAGTTAAAAAAATGATATCCCTACATTCATAAAGGATTGGGTAGTAATAAAAAAAATTTGCCAGTAGCTGCCTATTTATAAAAAATTTTAAATACCAGATTAATAAACCCTTAAGTAAATAAAATACAAAAATAATGTTTTCTAAAAACTTTCCTTACCTATCCTATAGAAAAAAAATTTTTCCTAATAATAAACGCTAATGTTTGCTTCTACCTTTTCTCTACCCACAGACGGTAGAGATGATTGGAAAATTCAGTAGCAGTAGGGCTGTTATCGTTAGCCTCATAATTATTGTTATCACAGGCAGTGGGGCTTGGAGGGGGCTGTCTTAAGTCATAGTCACATGTACCATGTCCTAAAAATTACAATTAAGTATATAAAGCTATCAGGTATCTAGTTAATGCTACCAATAGGTAGGAAAAAATATTCAAAGTCTTAAATTTGTAACACTGAAACAAGTTGTAGAATTAACATGAGTTGGTGCATTTAAAAATTCAGTATCTTATTTTTATTCGGGGTTCAGGTTCAGCCAATTTGGTAGTAGTAAAACCTTTAAAGAAACTACAAAATAAAAATATTAAATGTATTCATAGACTTCCGCACTTAGAACCACCAATAAATTTATAAAATATAATAAATTCATAAAAACTGCATTTGTATAGTTTTTTCCCTGACTTTAAAGTGTATTTCTATCTTGTATCTAAACTTAATGAAATGTCAAAACGATAACCATAGTAACATACGTAAACATCAGTTTTTGTCATGGCTAACTTACTAATAACCGAATAAAAATTGAATTGTATAGAAAATTTAACAAATTATGCTTAATACGTCAAAAAAATGGTTAAACCAGTTAGTTAGGTACAGGTATGATATACAAAAATTAAGTGAAATTTGAGCAGCTTTTCAAATCCGTAATAACATACGTAAGATTTGGGACTAGGGCAAAGAGCCCTATGGTATTAGTTAACTATTTACCAAATTTCAGGTTTTCAATATTTTAGAGTTCAAAATTATCAGCATTTTTAAAAGTCACGTTTTCGGACAAAAAAAACGGAAATTAATTTATATCTTAGAAACGGTAAGAGATAAGTATAGAGTAGAGTTAATAAAAATTGTAAGCAAAGTAATGGGGGTTTCGAAAATAAAATAAAATGTATGGCGTTACATTTAAAAAATTGAAGTTACTATTATTTTTGCGTGGAAGCGGCAACACTGTATTGTTTAAAATATTTTAGATTGGTAGAGCATGTGCGTTTATGCACTCGACCAAATTTTCAGAACGATTCCTTTACTGGTTCGTCAGAAACGTCTAACGTTCCATCCACCGTGAATCACCCTGTATATATATGTGTTTTTACTACGTAATTGTTTATTTGGTAATTTAATTTTGCACTTGTGTTTTTAATGTTTCTAGTTTGTAAGTATGGCTTGTCAATAACTAAGTAGAATGTTCACGACAATAAAGCTATTTTTGACTATTTTACCAGAAAATATTAAAACATTAAAAAAAAACTACCCTTATTTAAATTTAATTTAAAAAATTAGTTCCTCATGTAGGTAAATTTCTTTCTTAATGAGTTAATGAAACGTTTCTACAAAACGTTTTTTTTAACTGTCTTTTCTTTATATATATACCTACTAGGTTTACTTAGTTGGATGGAATTAATAAATAGTATGCAATTCTTGACAGATGGTGAACAACCCACATAATACATAAAAATACACACATACCTAAATCAAAAAGTTGTTCTGACTTTCTTTTATGTCGAGTTTTGTTGGAATACGAGGACTCCCCATTCTCTAACATCTGTCTAGCCTTATATATGGGCTCATATTCAAACAATTGAGCTTTAAAACCATCGTTAGGATTGACGGAGGCTCGTTTTGTTTTAATATAGCAAAGAGCATCACTACAACATAAAAAACAATGCATAAACTGCTAAGAAATATTAAAAATACAGCTATTACAGCCGAAATTCTCAAAAATGCACATACCTTACTCCTAATCCAAACTTTTCCATAATATAGGCCAAAACTAAGGTAGCACTTCTAGAGTTTCCATAATTACCGTGAACCAAAACTTTCAAATTCTTAGACAAAGCTTCCTCAATAAAACTATTAACTTTCGGAAAAAATCGTATAATGTTTTCCGTCGCTTGGTCCGATATATCCAAAGTTAGATAGGTGAATGAAGGATCACTTATTTGAGGTCGTATAAAATGAGCTTCTAGGTCTTGACGGACACAGATTATGTATCTAGAAAAAATCATAGGAAATGTATGCATTCAGCCATTGGCCTTAAACAGTTTTTTACCTAATTCCTTTTTCCATTAAGTTCGTAAGGCAGTGTAATTGTGCAGTAGAATGAGGCCCTAAATAAACCCCAGGAATTATTTCTTGCATAGTAGCATTGCAGAAGTAGTTCCAGGTTGGGGAAGTGTATAGTAAGTTGGTCCTATTACTGGCAGTGTTTGCCTATAAAATTTTTAAAAATCAGTTATGTTTATAGGGGTTGTTGGTTATACACGCTATTAAACTATGCTTAATGACTGCTTGCCTTAGTATCCGTATTTCTGTCTGGTGCATAAGAAAACGTACAGGACGTACGTCGTAATGATAGTGTAGTGCAAATAACTTGGGTATGGTACAAACCTATACTGTGAGGTTATAATACAAGGCGCCAAATAAAAGTTATTCAAAAAGGCCTTTAAAATGAAATTATACAATATAATTACTAATTTTGGTAGCTAAATAATAAAAAGGTATATGCAAACTATTGCAAACGCTTAAAGCCTTTAAATTGGGCTAAATTTACACTTACCTCATCCTGATAATGAGAAGCAGTCATATCAATCATGATGTTGTGCGGTAAATCGATAATTAATAATTAACTAAATGAAACTTTGGGAAAACGAAAAATACAAAAAATCTTCCGGAAATTGGGCTGGTTTTTGTTAAATCATGGCAAAAATTCAAGAAAAACCACCATAAAGCAAACTCAAACTCAAAAACCCACTTGCATTTCGTTCTTGTTGTTGCATTTGCGCTTGCGCAGTTGCGCATATGCGCACACAGAAAAATAACTTGCGCACAGAACACCACAGAAAAATAAAGGGTTTACAGAACACCAATACAGCACAGAAAAATAAAGTGTATGTATATTGCAAGATTGACAAAATGTACATTGTCTGTCAGTAGACATGTATAAATAGTTGCCAATAATATATTTCCCTTTTTTTGATGATAGTTACATAAGAACACTGTTTACTTGTACTAATTGCAGAAAGTTGTTTAAAATTAAATATAAGAATATTACAAAAGACATAAATAACAAGAAAATTCACATTTTTTAGCTAGCTAGCACAACCACCTTGAAAGGGTGGTAGTGGTACTGGGTTATTGAAAACGACACTTGCTTTTTTTCTCTGTGGGGCTCCAACGTTTTCCACTTTTCCGAGTTGTCACTTGTCATTGTCATATTGTCAATGTTATCTAAAGAAATATGGCGTCTAAATGTGTCAAAATGTGGTTAATAAAATAAAATAATATAAATTAGGTATCCTAATAAATTGTTTAATAAAATAAAAATACGTGTGGGTTTAGTGCTTATTTCAGTAAATGTAAGAGAAGCCTAGGTTTAAAATGGAATCCATAGGGGCCGAAGTCGGTCAAAAAATGAGGGTATGTATCGATTTTATTTAAAAGGTTAGAAATGAGTTTAAAAATAAATTTTTATTTTAGAGTGCTATTAAAGCTAAACTCATGGAACTAGACTGCTATGTGGGTAAGTACCTATGTTGTGATATTTTTGTATATTTTACTACAACTATCATTTGGCTAGCTTGGCAGCTAGCTCATCGTTAACTGTTTCTACATATGCAGGGATAGATTTAACTAAAAAAAAGTACCAATTATAGGTTTCTTTAATGATCTGCTACCTAGATAGATCATTGGGTTTCTTAGTCCTTAATTAAACCTTTTCTTATAGATGATGAGCTTCCGGATTATATAATGGTCATGGTAGCTAATAGAAGAACAAAGGCTCAAATGAATGAAGACCTTAATTTATTTCTGTCAACCAAGACAACACCTTTTGTTAATTGGTTACATATTGTATTAAAGAAGCTAAAAGAAGTCACAGTGACTAACCCTGATGTCTATAAGAAAGCTACCAAGAGAAAAAGTTCTGAAATACCAGCAGATGATAAAAGTAATCTTAAAATTAAAAAGGAGAAAAGCTTAAAAAAAGTAAGTAAGAAAATGTCTTAAAGTCCAACCTTAAAATAGGCTCAGTACTTCAATATTAAGATTGACTAATAGGTTCCTATCAAAATTTTGATTGTCATAATATAAGTACTGCCACAATTAAATATTGACAATGACAGAATCTATGCTTACAGGTAAAAAAAGAGTCTCTAATTCAAAAAACTGACGAAGAAAAATTTGAATCCAATCAAGGAGTGAGTTCTCTCACCGATAATTTACCCATGTCAGTAAATAAACTTCCAGAAAAACGAAAAGTTATTTTAATCAATGATAGTCTTAAAGGACAAGCCACTGAAGATATTGGTAAGAGTTTTATACAATGTTAAAGATTCCTTATAGAGATGCAGTTTTTATATTATGGAGTAGGTACCTACAATAATTATTTTAATTTTAGTTGAAGATAATTTTGATATCCCATTATTATCTGAAGTAACAGAAAGCTCCAATGAACAGGACTTACAGGATATCGAGAGAAAGATCAGAAATGTCAAAAGTCGACTGGGTATTTTAGTTGAAAGTGACAATGATGAAGAATCATTAAATTTGAAGTCAGAAAGAGGTAGAAATTTAAAAAATCATTATTCTTGTTAAGATTCTATTATTATTAAGTGTAATGGTAGGTATACCTACATTTATTATAATATTTTTAAAATTTTAGATATGTCTTTTAAACAAGTAGGAGAGAATATTAAACAAGCCAAAACATCAAATTTTCGGCAAATTAGTATTTTAGAAAATGAAATAATAGAATCAGAACATAGGGATGCTGAAAAACCAAGCAGCACGACAAACCTCTTAGGCAAAGACAGAAATATTGAGATAGAAAATGATCAAGCAAACACAAATCAAAATAGGAATGTTGAACTGGAACAAGAGCTGTCATTAGAAAATAGAGAAAATGAAAAAAAGTCACAACACAAAAGAATCACTTTTGAAATTAATGATTTAGAATCAAGTTTATTAAGAACAAAGCGTGATAGATTAAATGAAAAGTTACGTGAAAGGTTACGTGATAGGTCGCAAGATAGATTTCGTGACAGGTCACAAGAGAGGAGTCATGATAAGTCACGAGATAGGTCCCGTGATAGATCTCCTAATAGGTCTCCGAATAAGGTGGTAACCAGTAAAAAACCATCAATTTTGGATAGATTGGGAAAAAGGCCTGGAAGTCAGGAAAGAGAAAAGAAGAGAGTTAGTTCATCACAAAATAGAAAAGAGGATGAACGATTTTTGGGGTAAGGACTGTAAGGAGTATAGTTTAGTAGAAAAAACTGAAAATGAATGCTAGGATTTATGAATTTTTTTATATTCAGATTAACATATTTGATAAGTACTTATAAGTACCATTCATTTTTAGATATCGTGAAGAGCATAAAGAAAGGACCTCATCCAGGGAAAGGGACAGAACAAATAAGGTACCCAGTAGAATAAACAGAGATACACGACAGAGGGATAGTTCAAGAGATAGAAGAAGTAGAAGTAGAGATAGAAGTCCCTATAGAACTAAAGAGAGGGGGAGGCATATTCGATCTGAGGTAGGGTAATACACAGTATGACCAGTAAAGTCCGCAACATATGGGATTTTTTTTTATTAATAGCTTCATTCGAAATTTGACTTTGGCATCAAATTCTGCTTCGATTATTATCAAATTAAAAAATTAAGCAAAAAAAATAGTAGTCATGTGATTCGCATTATCTGTCAAATTTTAATTTTTTCCAAAAAATAATTCAAAAGTGGGGTTATTCCTAAAAATATCGAAAAAAGTTATTAGAAAAAGTTTTTTTAAATGCAGTTTCTAGCCCACATGCAAAATTTCAGCTGCATAAGATAATTCTGATTTTTTACCCATATTTTGTAAATTGCACCACTTTTGCAAAATAAGACTCAACGCAACCTACATAAAACTTCTTATTCCAATGCTTTATTTCAGATACATTTTCAAAGTAGCGCCATAATAAATGCGAGAATAAATGTGTGTTTTTCTACAAAACCAAAATTGGGCTATTAAAATTTGGTCGCATGTGATGCAAAGTTTATTTATTTTTGACCCTGTATAAGGTAACTTCATAAAATAATTATTTTTGAAAACGTAGTTTGTGTCTGAAAGTAATACACCTTAATATTAAGACAAAAAAGGACACAATGTCATCAGTAAGGTGTTCATTAAGTGGAAAATAAATTTTAGTGGTGGGTAAAAAATGAAAATTATCTTATGTAGTGGAAATTTTGCATGTGGGGTAGAAACTGCATTTAAAAAAAACTTTTTTTAATAACTTTTTTCGAAATTTTTAAGAAATAACCCTACTTTTGAATTATTTTTTGTAAAAAAATTAAAATTTGACAGATAATGCGCATCACGTGACTACTATTTTTTGCTTAATTTTGATCTCAATCGAAGCAGAACTTGATGCCAAAGTCAAATTTCGAATAAAGCTATTAATAAAAAAAAATCCCATATGATGCAGACTTTACTGGTCACACTGTATATCCAAATTTCACGGTAAATATAGTATAATATGAGGTTTACTAATTGTTTATTGTATTATTTATTAATGGAAAACATTGTACGTGTGTTTAGTCGCCATCTGTAATGCCACCCTTACGACCGAAGTCTTGGTTGCAAACTAAGTTTGATGGGTGTGGTAGGCAACATACCTACAAAAAAAAACGTTTTCTAGGGTATATTTAGCAGAGTCGGAGTTCAATCCAAAGTATCAGTTATTAAAAAACCCGAGATAAACCACAATAGCGATGATGACGAGCCGAAAGTGGTCCGGGAAGTCCCTAGTTTGATAAAGGTGAAACCCAGGGTCATTCCTAGTGATGTGCCGCAGCCGAATAAGAATTTACTGTTAAAAGCAATGGCGGACGCGCATAGGAGTATTGCGCAGACGCCTCAAGTTGGGAAAGAATTAAAAGTAAGTGTTTTCAGACTTTACAAAACTTTTAAAAAAAGTAAAATTAATCTAAGAACCCGTCGTATCACCTGTCATTAATGACACCTCTATAAACCTAGCAGAACAAGGTGCTCAAAATTGAAAATTTTTGTATGGAAAATTAGGTCCCAACTTTAAAATTTAGGTGCTCCTATGGTTTTTGAGAAAATTATATTTTTGTGTTGTTCTGCTAGATTAACGTTAAGCTAGCAGAACATTACTGTCAAATAAGCTAATCAAGAACAAAATGTAGTACCAAAATTAGGTGCTTTTTAGGTGCTTATTGAATATCTAAAAAAAAATTTAATTAGTTAAGGTTTTTAAAAAATACCGCCATGTTCTGCTAATTTTAAGAGGAAAAAATTCCGTCTAAAAGGTATATCGGCAATCAGTTTGTTTGTTGTTACCCAGAGCATTTTTTTTGTATTTAAATTTTATAAAATAATATTAGTTGAAAAAATTGAATTAAAAAAAAAATGCTCTGGTAACAACGAACAAACCGGTTGCCGATATACCTTTTAGACGGAATTTGTTCCTCTTAAAATAAGCAGAAAATGGCGGTATTTTTTAAAAATCTTAACTAATTAAATTTTTTTTTAGATATTCAATAAGCACCTAATTTTGGTACTACATTTTGTTCTTGATTAGCTTATTTGACAGTAATGGTCTGCTAGCTTAACGTTAATCTAGCAGAACAACACAAAAATATAATTTTCTCAAAAACCATAGGAGCACCTAAATTTTAAAGTTGGCACCTAATTAGCACCTAATTTTCCATACAAAAATTTTCAATTTTGAGAACCTTGTTCTGCTAGGTTTATAGAGGTATTAATGGCGCCCTGTTGAAGTCTGGTATATTTTACTTTAAGCGGTTGGCTACAGAAACAACCGTACTAAGTTCTTTTACCTTCGCCATCTGTTAAATTTTGTAAGGGAGTCTTAATATTTAGTAAAGATATAGCGTACATACTTATTTTATTATTTATAAAATAAAATATTGACGGACCCGCACCTACCAAAATAAGTAAGTATGTGAAATAATGATAAAACTAAAGGAAAAATACAACATTTTTTTTTTAGTATTTATTTATAAAAAGCATAAACAGAGGTATTTATGTATTTATTAAACAAGGAAAAAAGTGATACATTTTTGCGAGGTGTAAGCTTTGTGGTGCACCTCTAATTAAAACACCATATTGGGAACCCTTTTTGTATTGTTACTTTTGTTGGAATTATATAGTGTGTCCCCAGATGGAGTTGACAAGAGGAAAAACATCTTTATTATAGATTTTACGACGAAAAGTTATTCTTTATAAAAAATTCTGCTTGTCGAGAAAATAAATTTACCATATACAAATTTTAGATCAGATGTAGATGTAGGGTGTTGATAGATTAAGAAAACGTGAAAATGCTTTTAGAGAGAAGTACCACTATTTTTTATTTTAGACAAAATGTTTATGAAACAAAGTTGGTTATAATCCAAAATAAAGCCTAAATACAAAATTTGAAATTTGAATTCTAATTTTTATTTTTTACAATAGAATTTATGAACATTCAAAATGTACAATCGTGTAAAAAGTTATTATCTACATATCCTTCTCCAACCTGCACACATTTCTCCAAATTAGAAATAAATTAAATAAATAGGTCAGCACTCTCAGGTTTTCATTTAGAATGTTCATAAATTCTATTGTAAAAAATAAAAAACAAAAATTAGAATTCAGATTTCAAATTTTGTATTTAGGTTTTATTTTGGACTATACACAACTTTGATTCATAAACATTTTGTCTAAAATAACAAATAATGGTACTTTTTTCTTAAAGCATTTTCATGTTTTCTTAATTTATCAACACCCTTGTACATCTGATCTAAAATTTTTATATGGTAAATTCATTTTCTCAACAAGCAAAATTTTTTATAAAAACTAATTTTTCGTCGTAAAATCAATAATAAAGATCTTTTTCCTCTTGTCTCTTGTGTGTTGTTTAAGTGTGCGACATATGGGCATTTTTTTATTACCGATTTCTCAGAAAATTTTATTCTTGATAAAAGTTGGTGCATGTTCGATAATCATATTAGGTACACTTGGAATGGTTGCAAGTCAAACGGCGTACAGGGTAGGCGAAAAAATATAAAACTTGTACAAGAATAAAGTATCCCTATTTCAGAAAATTAGCAAAATGTTATTAAGAAAAGTTGTCGAAAATTAAAAGTTATGCACAAATTCAAAAACGTGACCTCCTAAAATAAAAAAAATATATTTTTTTAAAACATTAAGTAATAATTTCCCAATTTTTTTTTTATATTCACCATAAAGACATTCATAAATTAATCAAAATCAATCAATTTCACATATCTTTGTTCAAATTCAAGCATATTTGTAAAATTTTTGAATTTTTAATTTATTAAGGAATCACAAACTTTATGTTTGTTGCAACGATATTAAGGTTGAATTCTCAACGTCATTCAATCTATTGCCAATCTATAACCTATTTCGCGTTGATTTTTTAAGTTTATTATTTTAATAACTAACATTTAAAGAAAATCAATATAGTCGGTACATTATTTAGGTAGTATCTGATATATTACAAAAATATTAATTTATTTCATTGCTAATTTTGGGAGAATTGTATAGTGAAAGAACAATGAGTGACAATGACATAATAATGTAAAAAAAAATCTTACCCGATATTTTTCGCTATACAATTCTCCTAAAATAAGTTATGAAGTTCTTTGATATTTATTAAATATGTCAATTATTACGTATAGAATATCAAGTCGATACTGATTTTCTTTAAATTTTGTGTAAAAGCTAGAAAACATAAATAAATCTACGCGAAATAGGTTATAGGTTGGCTAGCATGTTGATACTCCCACCTTAAACACAACTTTTAAATATCCTAAAAACTATTTTTAACAAGATAAAACATTAGTAATGATAATATGCTAATTAAAAAACTATCATTTAAAGTGCAAAATTTTTGTTTTAAATGTTTATTAAAAAACTTTATTCTTGTACAAGTTTTATATTTTTTGGCCTACCCTGTACGCCGTTTGACTTGCAACCATTCCAAGTGCACCTAATATGATTATCGAACATGCACCAACTTTTATCAAGAATAAAATCTTCTGAGAAATCGGTATTAAAAAAAATGCCCATATGTTGCACACTTAAACAACCACACTGTATATGAATACAGCAACAGCAGATAGTGTACTTGAAAACATGTCATTTAGTTTAATTTATTTTGCGGTTAAAGAGATACAGGGTGATCCAAGTAAATATTTACTTTATAAAAAATAACACAACCTGACGCGTGATCTCGCTACGGCCCACTGCTGATCTGGGAACTTTAACAAAATTTGTTTCCACAATCAATCGCACATGATTCCTTTTTTATTGCAGCCCGATGTCGTATACACCAAAAAGCATAAACACAAAGCGACAGACTCGAAGAACGAAAAGAAATATACCCGCAGATTTTCAACTGAGGAAAAAAACAAGCTTAGAAATATAATTCAACAGTCGTCCAACAGGATGAGAAGTAGAGTGCGGCCGAGCAGCGATGAGTATGACAGCGATGGGGAATATATTCCTAAACCAGTTGTTAAAAACGTAGAAAGGTAAAGTAGCAGTTACTTTTTTTTAAATAAGAAAATAAAATTTGTTCAAATGAATATTTAATGTTACCAAATCTAAATTTCTACTTGCAGAGGGCGTTTTATACCGTACAAGGTAAATTGTTCTACCTACGCCGATTAAATAGGTCTGTGGTACATGTGTGATTGTCAATGTTTCCAATGCAGAAAGCAGAAAATTAAAATACCTCCTTCTTTTATACCATGACGTGCCTTTGGCAAAAAATGAAAGATCAACCTGACCTAACAAACAAAACTTTTGTGTACATGCGTACATACCTATATCAATTATTGATTATATACATTTTTAGACTTGTCCCTAGTTATACTCCCTCATTGAAAACAAATAACACAAAAATTAACACCGAGAAAATCGATAGCGATACTAAAGAGAATGAAAAACAACAGTTTATCATTACTTTGGATGGTATAGATAATTTAGAGCAAACGGTATTTGCAGAAAAGAAATCGACAATAAAGTTAAGGTAGAAAAAAACGTTTTTCTTACTTAGGTACCGTGCGAGCAAAAATTATTTGCATCAAAGAGGGCCTTGCATGTAAGGGCGTAATGCTTAGCCGTAGAGCTTACTTCCGGTTGGGTGTCAGTAACTACCTGAATTAACAATCAATCAGTTATTCCGTCATCTTTGACAGTCGTTACAAGTAATTTGATTCATCGCTAATTTTTCCAATTTCTTGAACAATTCACACAATGGGCTTTACGGAACAGCACAAAACATTCATGGTTGAAGCGTATTTTCGAAACGGGGTTAGAGTACATGGTGAGTGGCAATACAATCCGGGTTTGTGCATGGACGAGTTTCACGAACATTTTCCTAACGTTGCTTCTATCGCTGGGGATTTTTATCATTGCCTGAAAATAACCTTGGCTGTGTTTAGGGAAACAGGTTCTATACAACACAAAAAGGAGCAGGAAAACCATCTGTAGGAACAATTTTGAATCCATTTGTGGAGCAATTACTTGACGACGAACTACGTTTTGGATATTTTCAACAGGACGGTGCGCGGTGCAACCGCTCATACAGCCGCCGAAACTATTAACTACTTACGCAGTTTTTTCGACGACAGATTGATCAGTATTCAATCAGACATTGAATTCCCACCTAGATCACCCAACGGTTATGGATTACTTCGTTTTTCCTCATTTAAAGAACACTATTTTTAAAACACCAGTTTCAAATTTACAACAATTACAAGAAAGGATTATCCAAGAATGTGGTAACATTTCTACAGAGATGCTGGTCAACACTTTCGAAAATATGAAGAGACGTGTGAATTTACGCTTGGAGCATGGCGGTGACCAATTTCAGCAATTTATGTAATTATTTTTCTTTTTCTTTCTGTATATTCTTACTTTGTTAATTTTGTATACAAAAAAATAAATTTGTATTTGTGTACTTATTTTATTACTCATTAGTTTGGCATATCATGTCATAATATGAATTTGACAAAATTTTAACCTAGATTTGGTTAGATATATCGTCCCCATATCATTGTGATCTAAAACAAGCCCTACGTTTTTTAATCCAAGCCCTCTTTGATGCAAATAATTTTTGCTCGCACGGTATATATTATTTATGTATTGACTTGCTTATTCACTAAATGGGTTTTAAATGAGAAGTCAAGAATGTTGTTCAGTTTGCACCGTTCAATTTAAAACTTTTTAGTGAATACAGGCTGCAAATATCAAATACCAGCGACGTTTTTTTGGCTAAATATTGTAGACTTTTTGTTTTTTAGACTGGAGAGTAAAAAATCACCGTCTCCAATAATTTTCGACCAAACTACTAAAAGCGTCGATACTTGCACTAGGCCGAACATACCGGACAAGTTGCCGGTAGTGCACCCACCTTTATCTGTCAAAAATAAGGAAAGGTAGGGATTTTGTTTTCGAGTTTTTTTCGTTTTTTTTTTCTTTAGGTTTGTAGTAGTAGACCAGGGTCAATAATTTTTGAAACCAAAAAAAATAATAGTAGGATGAAACCCATTGGAAAAGAAAGAGAATATAACAAAAATGAAAGGAAAAATAATTTACGGGCGATCCGAGGTCGGGAAGTGGAAGGGGGTGAGTTTTTAAGGGTAGAAAACGATTTATCTCGATTTCCGGAAAAACTACAAGTCCTATGGAAAAACGTTAAATGGCAAAGTTGTAGGTAATAAAAAGATCTACAACTTTTGTATTTACACTTTCTTCACATAATTTCAAAATTTATGTGAAAAATTCCAAGTTTTTGGTTTTTTATTTTTATCATGAAATTTGGTGAAAACTTACCTTTTTATGTCTTAAACACACTGTAATTTTTTTTATTTAAAATATTTATTTTTTAACGTTATTTCGACTTAATATCGAAAAGCACCCTAATTTTCAATCGAAAATTCTCACGTCAAAATATCTGCTTTTTTAAAAAAGTCGGTGGGCTTTTTATTCGATAAAATCTCTACTTTCTGATGGTGTAAAAAAATATACATTACTACGGTAAATGTTCTCAAAAAATGCAAAGAAACGAAAAAAACTCTAATTCGAATTTTATCATTATATACAACTTTGAGCTATTTATTAAAATTTATACTTTAATTACTCGAAAAACGTAAGATTCCATGTTACATTGATTAACAAAAAAAATACAAATCCATAAAACATATAAAGATCGCAAAAAACATGCGAAAATAGTTGGTCTAAATATAATTAAAGGTAAGATTTAAAGGGGATTTCATCACATTTACCATAGTAATGTATATGTTTTTACACCATCAGAAAGTAGAGATTTCAACGAACTTTTTTTTAAAAAAGCAGATATTTTGACGTGAGGATTTTCGATTGAAAATTAGGGTGCTTTTTCGATATTAAGTCAAGAAAAAATAAATATTCTAAATAAAAAAAATTACAGTGAGTTTGGGACATAAAAAGGTAAGTTTTCACCAAATTTTTTGTAAAAGATAAAAATAAAAAACCAAAAACTTGGTTATTTTAATTTTTCACATAAATTTTGAGGTATGTGAAAAAAATGTAAATACAAAAGTTGTAGATCTTTTTATTACCTCCAACTTTGCAATTTAACGTTTTCCCATAGTTTTAGTTTTGCCGGAAATCGAGATAAATCGTTTTCTACCCTTAAAAACTCACCCCTTTCCACTTCCCGACCTCGGATCGCCCGTAATTTATTTTTCCTTTCATATTTGCTATATTCTCTTTCTTTTCCAATGGGTTTCATAATACTATTATTTTTTTTCCTTTTTACCATTTTCAAAGGCTTCAGCCCTGGTCTATAGCGTGAACTAAATAATTATGCTTGTTTGCTTATACTAGATTGTTTTCCAACTATTCCGCACTGTTTTAAATGTTATTACATAAGAATGTAATGACCGCCGTTGTCATATTATGTTATTTCTAGCAACATTATATTCACACAACTTGAACTTTGGCGTACACCCAATAAACACACACTTTGAACAGGGTAGGACTTTAAATTTTTTAATAATTTTAAGAAACTAACTCACTTAGAACCACAGGCCTATATAAAAAAGTTTTTACAGATAATTTCATTAATAATGTTTTAAACATCTTGTTTGGAAATTGGGGCTATTATTTTATGCCTTGCGCATAATAGATATGGGAAAAGCTTTTATTGATGAAATATTAAAAAAAACTTTTTATGCCTGGATCTCTGCATAATGGGTAACCTAAAAATTCATTTTGACATTAAATTTGTCAAATGGCTACTCGTTTGACGGAAAATTTGTCAACAATATATTTTGTCATCAGTATTGGTATTAGATGACGAAATATCGAGAAAAACTATTTGAAAAAGATGTGTAGATTTTAATTTTATGCTCGTTCCCAAAATTTCGAAAAATATATTTTTTTTTTGAAAAAAATATCCAATATTATTTTAATATTCCCATGAATTTAATGAAAATGTGTTAAATGATGATTGGTCAGTTCAGCCCTTGAATCTGATAACCATATATACCGTTTATAGTTATTTTTAAATTATTATTACATATATTCAAAATTACAATAATACTTAGCTTCTGTATGGGGATCTGCTTGTTGATCAAACTTAAAACCATTACAATGTATTTTGATATTAATAATACTTCTTTCTTGGCTTCAATCAAATAAACTTAGGTTAAATTTTACAAACCCTTCTTTTATGTTTATAACTAAAAATAAAATGAATTCCATCATTAACCCCTTAACATTTAATAATGAAAATATTCAATATTCAAAAACGACAAAATTTTTAGGATTAGTTTTAGACGAAAATTTAAATTGGAAATGCCATATCCAATATATTATCAACTCGATATCTCCTTTGGTATCTGTTTTGTACAGAGCTAGATATTTTATTCCTTTGAAATGCTTAAAAAATATATATTTTTCATTAATATATTCAAAATTACAATACTTAGCTGCTGAATGGGGATCTGCTTGTTTATCAAACTTAAAACCATTACAAAAATTGCAAAATAAAATTATTAAATGTATACACAAATTACCACATTTAGAACCAGCTGTTAATATATATAGACCATAGATTCACTCTATTATTTTAAAAGAAAAAAATTAAACATAACACTTCAGGAGAATAAGACATTACATGATCATAACACCAGACATTGTATAAATTATCAAACTATACCAGTAAAAACTAATTTCGGAAAAAAATCGCTTTTATATGACGGAATAATAAAATATAACAATCTTCCAAAAACAATTAAATTACTTAAATTTACTAAATTTACTAAATTAAATTATTTGTACCATTTTTTTAAATTGATTTTATTATTGAATTAAATTAGATTAACTTCCATTTTTTTATTGTTATTTTCCATGTAATAAACTGTAAAAGTTAGTTTGGAATAAAGGCATTTTGAAAGTTAAAGGACAGTTTTTTTCTAACTTCGACCGAGATTTTGATACAACAAAAATATTTAACTAATAGATTAATACCTTGGTTTTGGATCATTTAACTTTTCATTAAATTCATGGGAATATAAAAATAATATTGAATATTTTTTCAAGGAAAAAATATATTTTTCGAAATTTGACGGTAACAATTCTGCAAATTTTATTTTAGGTGTAAATACTGGCCCGGATGTAGGCAAGGTGACAAATGTGAGTTCGTCCATCCTAGTCAAAATTGCGAACTATTTCCACAGTGTAAATTTGGTGATAAATGCCTTTTTCTACATCCAAAGTGCAAATTTAGCACTTCTTGTACCAAACGAGACTGTCCTTATGACCATAGCAAAACCGCCATAAGTAAGTTTCTAAAGTATATATACCATACATGGCCGTACCTTATTTGAAGACTACAGGCAAAGAAGGAAGAATGTTCCATATTTTCTTTGGGTGACCTGGAACTTCAAAACCAGCCACCCTTATATCTATAGCATATTAATATATTATACCGTTATCCTGTAAACATAAAAAAAAAAACATTTCACAACGAAATTTGAATAATTAATAAAAATGGTTCAGGTTTTATTGTAATAAATTTTAGCACTTCCTAATTGCTTTTCTGTTTTATCACTACATCTTCTGGTAGGGCATAAAAATTATAATTTGTGAATCGGCCTCTCTCAAAAAAATATTATTTTATAAATAGGTAATATTTTAATAGATTTATATTTGGTAGGTAGATTTTTGTAAATGTATAGGTACACTCCCGTGCAAAAAAAAACGGACATCGTAAAATTTGTATTAAGGTTGAATTCTCAACGTCATTCAATCTATTGCCAACCTATAACCTATTTTGCGTTGATTTTTTGAGTTTATTATTTTAATAACTAACATTTAAAGAAAATCAATATCGTCGGTACATTATTTAGGTAGTATCTGATATATTACAAAAATATCAATTTATTTCATTGCTAATTTTGGGAGAATTGTATAGTGAAAGAACAATGAGTGACAATGACATAATAATGTTAAAAAAAGTCTTACCCGATATTTTTCGCTATACAATTCTCCTAAAATAAGTTATGAAATTCCTTGATATTTATTAAATATGTCAATTATTACCTAGAGAATATCCAGTCGATACTGATTTTCTTTAAATTTTGTATAAAAGCTAGAAAACATAAAGAAATCTACGCGAAATAGGTTATAGGTTGGCAAGCATGTTGATACTCCTACCTTAAGTTTAATGCTTTATAACTTTTTAATTTTTGCTCCTATTTAAGTGATTTTTTTAGAAAGCTCTAGATACATTTATTAGTTTTAACATGCCTTTATTATACAAGGATAATCGAAAGTTGTTTTTTTTTGCCTAGTGTCAAAACACCCTGTGGAATAATTAGGAAGCAAAATTACTTCAAAATATCAGTTTCTATTAAGCCGCAAATATTCTTTGCATTTTGCTTTTTGGTTCATGTCGATACGTGCATTTGTTCTCGCCCAAATGCAAAATGATCTTGATAATGTCAATAATTTAAATTTTTCCATAATTTTCTCATTGCCATGGCATTCAAAATAAAATAGACTATTCAAATGCAAGAAAACAAATGTTATTGTAATAATCAAGATTTAATAAACAAATAAATTTACGGAAAAGGTGCGTATACTAAGATTTAAAAAATAACATTTTCGCAAAACAAACTTAACACGTACCAACAACAACTTTTTCACTTAAACACTTCTCTATTATTTATATTGCCTCCTCTACTAGCCCTTACTACTGCCTGTACCAGGTGTTCCACCTAAGGAGGTAATCGGCTATATCTCAGAAAGTAATAACACTAGGACTTTGGGAAAAAATATATATCGATAAAAGCGGCCAAGAGAAATTGCTGGAAATTATTCTCAAGTTCGAAAAATGACCGCTAGGGGGCGTAAGAGAACTTTCAAAATAGAAATGCCGATTTTCTCTTGATTTTTCTTTATAAAATATGTTAAAAATATAAGCATTGTATACTTCATAAAATTATGCAACTTTATGTTAGAAATCATTTTTTTCTATTTTCAATAATAAAGTGGTGGGAGAAGGTCAAACCTTTTTTCTTTCAAACGCTGATATCTCTGCTTTGGATAAACCGATTTTATTCAACTTGATCTTGAAAAAAGCCCTTCTTTTCCTATACACGTAGATCTATTAACTCTACCATATTGATTATGATGGTGGCCACTAGATGGCGTTTTTCCGAAATTCCTCAATGAATAAGGATTTTCTCAAAAAAATCAAATGTTATGATATGACTTTTTCATCATATTTTATTTTAGGCTTATAAAGGCTATTAAATAGTGGAATAAAAAATCCAGGTCCGTATTTAAAATAAAAAAAGTTGATGATGGTCGTTCGAATCCGAAACGTCGGATTAAAAAACTAACCCCATCAGCTTGTAGAGGAGGAAAAGTTACTGGGGAACTGAAAACCGCAACGTGATATCTTTTGTTAAACTAGAAAAATTAGGGATAATAATAATTATTAATATGGAAAAATAGGCCATTCTTTCAAACATTCATTAATTTATCCTATTCATTTATTTCTCTAGTTTAACAAAAGATATCACGTTGCGGTTTTCAGTTCCTTAGAGTAACTTTTCCTCCTCTACAAGCTCATGGGGTTAGTTTTTTAATCCGACGTTTCGGATTGGAGCGACCATCATCAACTTTTTTATTTTAAATACGGACCTGGATTTTTTATTCCACTTTTTAATAGCTTTTATAAGCCTAAAATAAAATATGATGAAAAAGTCATATCATAACATTTGATTTTTTTGAGAAAATCCTTATTCATTGAGGAATTTCGGAAAAACGCCATCTAGTGGCCACCATCAGAATTAATATGGTATAGTTAATAGATCTACGTGTAGAGAAAAAGAAGGGCTTTTTTTCAAGACCAAGTTGAATAAAATCGGTTTATCCAAAGCAGAGATATCAGCGTTTGAAAGAAAAAATATTTGACCTCCCACCACTTTATTATTGAAAATAGAAAAAAACGATTCCTAATATAAAGTTGCATAATTTTATGAAAAATACAATGCTTATATTTTTAACATATTTTTATTAAGAAAAATCAAGAGAAATCGGCATTTCTATTTTGAAAGTTCTTTTACGCCCCCTAGCGGTCATTTTTCGAACTTGAAAATAATTTCCAGCAATAATTTCTCTTGGCCGCTTTTATCGATAAATATTTTTTCCCAAAGTGTTATTACTTTCTGAGATATAGCCGATTACCTCCTTAGGTAGAGCACCCGGTACACGTCGGTTCATGCCATCAAATGCACGTATTGACATAAACCAAAAACCAAAATGCAAAGAATATTTGCGGCTTAATGGAAACTGATATTTTGATGTAATTTGGCTTCCTAAATATTCCACAGGGTGTTTTGACACAAGGCAAAAAAGAACAACTTTTCGTTTATCCTTATATAATATGTGAAAAAACCAATTTCTCTATCTAGAGCTTTCTAAAAAAATCACTTAAATCGGAGCAAAAATAAAAAAATTATAAAGCCCTAAACTTAATCCAAATTTTATGACGCCCGTTTTTATTGCACAGGAGTGTATAACCACATTGTACCAGTAGTAGCCACATTTATAAAAAAAATATTAGAACAAAAATATCGTTAAAAACTGAATTTTTATGCCTGGAGGTAGATTGGTAGCTGGTAGATTTATCAATCGGCGATTAAATAGTACTCAATGTTATATTTTTTAGGTTCGAAACTGCCGATAACTTCTCAGGTTCAAAACTGCAAATTCTTCCCAAATTGTTCAAACCTTAAATGTCCCTTCTATCATCCGAAGCCTTGTAAATACGGCAAATATTGTAAAAATATCTCGGATTGCCCGTTTTCTCACAGTTTTATTGTAAATAAGAAAAGCCTTAGTTGGAGATCGAAATAAAAGATAAGTCGACGATATTTATTTATTTTTTAATTAATGTAGGTTTTACAGAATTAAGTTTTACGTTTCTTCAACTAAAGGTGTTTATAAATGATATCAATTTTTAGGGAATCCCCATTTTAGGTACTCGTGTGAAATTCATTATGTTTTAGTCAAATTTACCAGAAGGAAAAAATAGTCATTATTTTTTTTGTATTATTTTACAAAAATAATGACTAATCAGAGTAGAAACGCAGTTTTACAAAAAAAGTGTTTTTGTTATTATAAATATATTTTAATAAATTGACAGCCATTAGCTAAATGAAAGAAATTAATTGGTTTTATTTCATACTCATAATTTTTTAGATGTTTGTATTTCATTTAAAAACCGTACTGAAGATGACTGGAGGTACTTATTACCACTTGAAACGGTGTGATTTCCAACATTAAATACAATACAAGTCCAAAACTATTCTATCATTAAATAATCAATGCGTTGCGTTTCTTAAAACAAAAGAGTTTCCTTGAAATAGAAGCGACGTTTGGTAATAATCACGGTTTTCAATAAAGATTACTTTTTGAAAATACCCGTTAGTCTGGGTTTTTGATTTTTTCACTAAATTTTAACTCTACCCCATAGAATTACGAAGAAAATTTCATAAATTTATTTTCAACCAATTAGAAGGCTCCTTTTTGTTTGCGTTGCTTATAGCGACAGGAGACTATCGTGATAGTTTATAGCCTATTAACCTAATAAAATTAATAAGTGATAATTTTTCTGTCAAAAATTAAGTGCTTTATATCTATTGGCAAACGTCACAATCAAAATACATTTTGTTGCTAACTTATAATTTTTATTGAGAATAGGTCGTGGGTCTCATCATATTAAAAGAAACTCCAATTTATGAAATTTTCTTACCGAATCTCCCACGCAGCAGAATTAATTCTCGATAATTTTTTTCTCGGCTTCACTCATGTTTTTGTTGATAGAAAATTTTCCTCGTCTTCGACTCGGAATAATTTTCTATCAACAAAACCATTCGTGATCTTGAAAAAAATTATCGGCAATAATTCTGCTGCTAGGGAGATTATAAGTGATAGTCTATAGCCTATATTAACCTAATAAAATTAATAAGTGCTAATTTTTCTGTCAAAAATGAAGTGCTTTATTTTTTTATGGCAAACGTCACTCGGAATAAAATCAAAATACATTTTGTTGCTAACTTATAATTTTTATTGAGAATGGGTCGTAGGTCTCATCATTACATCATATTAAAAGAAACTCCAATTTATGAAATTTTCTTACCGAATCTTCCACGCAGCAGAATTAATTCCCGATAATTCTGCTGCTAGGGAGATTATAAGTGAGAATTAATAATGGCCGAGTTCCTTTTAGTTATTTTTAAACAGTTCCTTTTAATAATTTAACTTAACAGCAAATATTTTTTCTCCCCCCTTGCCGCGGTATGTAAGTATGTCCCTCTTTATTTCCCCTATGGCTATGGGGTATAGGTATGAAGTTGTCCGCGAGCATTCCTTTAACAACCTAGCTAAGCAGAGATTTTTATTTGGCTTTGCTATTTCAAAGAATCAAAAGGAAAGTACCTATTAACTCCATTACGAACAATCATTATTCGTATATTTATGTGGAATAGATTCGAGCCAAGACTCTTCCTCCTGCTGTTATTGACCATGTTTTACCCCGACGTAAATGAATCTGAATATGGTATAGCATATTATATTATGTTATTGTCTAGGCGAGGTTCTTGTCGAGAAATGTATTGACATATCGTCTCGGGGATAAAAATTATGGACAACACTCGGGGGCGGATGGGACACCTCGGACCGGCGCGCGCGGGAAGTCTATTGAAACAGCGCCGCGTCGTGTCGATCCAATAAAAAAATGAAAAGACATAAATATGTATTTTTTCATCCACTTACGACATATTTTTTATAATAAACTTATAAATAAAAAAACAAACTTCATTTTTTACATTTAAAACACATTTAGGTGAAAAAAATATTTATTATTAATATATTTTTTCATTTGTTTCCATAGTGCAGATAAATTATGTTAAAAAGTGCCTCCAAAAAACTCTTGATTAATACCGGTACCTAATTTCTGGTTTTTTGCTTTTTCGAATATTTTTAAAATTACTTCAAATTGTTAAAAAAGAAAAGAAAAAAGTTCGCAAAGAGCTGCGGCGCCTGAGGGACCGGCGCACCTGGAAATGTCCCGGTGGGCCCATCCCAGGTTATGCGTACCTAAACCTCGCAAAAATAAAGGCTTATTAATTAGAATAATATATTAAAATATAAGTGGATATTAAGGTACACGCGCGATTTTGTAAGCACGACCAAGGGCGTCCGAAGGAACTTTTCCAAGGGGGGGCAAATCATAATTGCAATTATTTTTATTTCTAGCACTTCAACAAACCTACAATAAAAGAATAGAGCAAAATAACACCTAATACTTAATTATATTAAATAACAAAAAATAGCTGAACAAAATATTTAAAAATGTTCAAATATAACAAAAAAAAATAAAGCAAAAACTTATAAGTTATTCAGATTTATTGGAGAAAAGAAATGTTAATTTTCTTGAATCTTATGCAAATTCATCAATAATTTTTTCAATTAAATGTGAAAATGTTTCGGTTAAATTGGCGGTTTGTTACACTTTGTGTTTTATTTTTGTCGTTCATTTTTGGATTGGGAATTAGATGTGTTGGTTGTATATTGCTATTATGACTATAGCTGTGTAAATTAAAATAAAGCTTTATTTATTCTATTCTAATATTTTTCCTTCGCTATTTAGTGAAGATTTTTGAATTCCACATTTCATTTTATGCAACAAGAGTTCGTTTTACCAATTTTGTCAATTGAATTGTATCTCAATAAATATGTATATCCCAGTTAAATAAAATATCTCAAATCTACTTGGGCCAGGGGGGGGGGGGGCAAGCGCACCCCCTTATTGCCTCCCTCCTCCGGACGCCCTTGAGCACGACGGCACAGCCGGAGTGCTTGAAATAGAGCAAGTGTTTTAAAGACCAGTTATCCACGAATACTTTACATTATTTTTTTTTATTGGTATTTATATTACAAAAAATGGAAATAATGACTTAGTAAGTAAGTGAAATGGTCGAATTCGTGATGTGATAATATACCTACCTGTGGTTGTCATGAAAATGAGGAGAACAAAAAATAACTTCCAATCTGTTACATAAGATTCATTGATCATTGTTATTTGACGTTAAAAGGTAATTCTGTCAAATCAATAATTAAAAAGTTTACATATTTAGACTTCATGTTTCACGGGTTGTTGATGTTGCCATGGTAACTTTAAAACACGCGCGTTTTTGAAAGTGGGATTTAAACACGCTGAGGCGTACTTAAACGAAATAGGGTATCAATGAAAAAAATATTGTTTTGGGACTAGGCAACTGTAACACCTTGTCGACATTTTAATCAACATAAATGAAAACCAATCGATTTAATCTGTGTCGTAGAAAGAAAGCGGGATAAAGGTTCTAAATTTAAAGATAATTTCAATTTCACTGTAATAAAAGATTATGCATAGTTTAAAATATTTTAAATAAAAAATTTACGATATGATCCACAACTCTTCGTCGTTTTAAAGACAAAACTCCGCATTTTGGAGAAAACCAGGAAGAAATCACAAACTCACCAGGCAATTTACATAAGATATATTATTTATATCACAATATTAACACGTAATAACAGTTACATGGTCAAAGACATCGAAAGTTTTTGAAAAATATTCAAAACACCAAAACAAACACCTGTAACTCGTTAGAAGAAGCCATTTTGAATCGACGATTTTTGTCGAAGACCACTTCGCCCTTATTTCGGGTTACCATGTCAACCGTAGGAAGTGGAGCCGAGTTCATTCATAAAACACTTGACCTTCGTACTACTTTTCCGAATTTTACTATCACGCCCCCGCATAGTAAATATTTTAAAATAATAATAAGGAAAGTCCCATTGATAAAACAGAGTAGGGTGAGGGATGGTATTCTGTCGTTTAGAGGTAATTTTTAGACTATTAAAAGCATGAATCTATAATACTGAATCGATTTTAATAAATATTTAGGGGTATGTAGGTAATTATAGGAGGAACCCAAATAAGTAAGAAAATTTGGTGGCATGTAATCTAAAAAAATACATCCTTATGACGTCACGCTTTTTGGAACACCCTGTATGAAAAATAAATTTTCCTGAAATGCGCCCCAAGATACAAGGAAGATCTGCAAAATATCAAAATCCTAACTTAATTATATAACATGCCAGTTCTAATGAAAAGTATAGAACAATGTTTAGTGCTTGTTTATTGGTTGTTTAGTGTTAGTGCAGTTTAGTGCTGTACTTGTCTTATTTTGTGCTTTTGACATTCGTATCTTAGATTGTAGGTAGGGTACTGGAGAAAATGATCAGCTCAAAATGAACCCTTAAAAAATGTTGTTATTTTCGCTCTGGATTGCTTTGAAAATTCAGTAAATCCCTTTTAAGGAATTCGTTTTTTTTATTAAATATAGATATAGTTTAATAGAAAAACCTAATTTATTTCCATTCCAAGTGTGTGTTTAACATTTGACAAATCAGTGGCGCACCCAGGGGGGGGGGGCAAGGGGGCCTTGGCCCCCCCCCCCAAAACCCCCAATGAAATTGACTTTAACTATACCCACTAACCCGCTAAAAAATACTTTAATTTCCAGGCGCGATACAAAGAACGATATAATTTTTATTACTTTTATACAGTATACCTTAGATTCACTTATTACCAACCTAGACGATCGATTCATTAATCACAGGGAAATTATTTTGCTATTTAACTTTTTATTGCCCTGTCCCAATAAACAAGTAGAAAATTTGCAAAGCTTTCTCAGCCTTCATTTTTTTTATGCAAATTATTAATTTTTTGAAAATTTTTATAATGAAAGCATTCTAATATGCGAATTTAAATTATGGAACGACAAGTTTACAGATAGCAAAGAAATACCTCCGATATGTTTAAGCTATATATTCAATATGTATGTATGATATTTCCCAATATAATAAACTTTTGCAAATTTTTGTTACCCTTCACCACCAGTACCTCTCAAAAGTTAATTTCCACATTAAAGTACTTAAAATCGTACTTTTAAGAAATTCCACCGGGAAAGTAAGACTTAATGGTTTGGCAAATTTATTTATTCATAAGAATGTTCCTGTTTCTTGTGAAGAAATTTTAAATAAACTGTCTAAGGGTCGAAGAAAATTAGATTTACATATTTAACAAATGCAAAGGTGTTATAAAAAAGTTTGGGTTTCTATTATTTATAAAATATTGTTTATTGTTGTGCTTTGTACTAATTTATATTTTTAAATAAATATATTTGTGTTATGGATATGTCGTCACTACTATTACCTATATTTTATTTGGTAAAAAGAGTGGCATGTTTTGTCCGGAATAATTATTAAAGTGGATATTTTAAAGTCAATTTTTTTAGATATTTACCTCGATTGAACTAGGCTATTGCGATCTTCCAAGAGTACCTGTTAAAAAAGCTCCAAAGTTCTAGAAAAATGCGTAACTTAAAAGTTTATTAAAAAAATTTCTTCCGGCACTGGTTAGCGGGCCCCCCCTAACATAAAATCCTGGGTGCGCCGCTGTGACAAATGATCACATGACCTTAAAAATCCCAGAAACCATTTCTAAATCCGGTAGACCTATGTTACAGATCAAAATCAATCACTTTATGCCGGGTTTTACCCATTTATTTTGTTGACATAGTCCTAGTAAAATTTTAAGCCTCAGAAAGGGACTTGGAGATAGTATTTCAAAAGAGAGGAGGATACCATTTTATTCTTTCTATTTCCCTATTTAGTTTGGTTGACTTATAATAATCGCTTCATTTCGTACAACAATATGTACCACCTATGATATCAATCTTAATGTCCATATAAACGCTGTCATTATTTTTTACACGATAAAGTAAGCTAAATCGATTTTAACACGTACATGTTAGTAACATACAGAGGCGGCTAATGCACCAATTAATATAAGTAATATAAAAAAAAACAGGGTTAAAATTTTTTAAAAATAAATTAGACATTTAAAAATACTGTAGATACTTAGTTATAAAATGTAAATAATAAATATTTATGCTGTGTAAGTTATTAAAAATGATACCTATCTTAGTTAACGGGGCATTTTTTATGGTTCATGGGGGGGGGGGGGTAACTACGCCATTTACCCCCCCCCCCCCTTAAATACGCGCCTGCTAGAAACCCACGTTTAAATAATTTTCCATCATTTACCCCAGAAAAAATTTCGTTGCTGATAAACGTTATTTGCTAACATGATTTCTGTTTTTTTTTGCAATTGTGATTGTGGGGTGTTTAATGTTTATGGATTTCTAGTTTTTGTGTAGGTTAGTGAATTGTTTTTGTGCCTTTAGTGGATATAATGACTAGTAAAGACAATTGTATGATTTTATTATGCCCAATAATAGGGGTAAAATACCGGTGATCAATTTAAACACATCTAGCTAGGCCTACGCCACACAAACAAGATTTTTAAGCCCATACCTTCATACATACCTGTCTATTTTCCCATTCTTTCAACGATAATTTTGCTGTGCGCATGCCTATTCCTGTGTGCTTTTATTTACATGCGCATTTACATCTCTCTTCAAGAGATCACCACTCTACAATGGAATTATTTTTTACAATAAAATTCCCGAAAATGTTAATCTTTGAGAACAAGTGTTGAGAAATTTTTAAACTCATAAAATGTATCAGATCATATCATATATCATAATTCTTGTACTTCTTGTGCAACCATAAATAGTGTGCTGACGAGGATGATCGACACACAGATGCACAGTAGACTGATCAAATTTTAAAAAATGTAATGTAAACGCAATTGAGTGCATCTATTTTATTTTTAAATTTTTTAAATGTATTACGTATTTCTCTTTTTTTTTGAATGTGAATATGCAAACCATATTTTATTTCTTACTTTGTATGTAAATTTTCAGTAGTGACTCTTGACCATAATATATGTGCTGTATCACAAATATTTTGGTAATATGTATAGAGGTTTTTGAATTTGAAAAAAAAAAATTTGAAAAAAGGCCATAAATTTGCCACTTTTGTGATTATTGTTTACTTATCTAAAGCTAAATGTCTATGGTATAGGTACAATTGATTAGATTTATATTTTCTAATTTCAATCGCTAAAAAAAAAATTGTCGAAAAGAGAAAATACCCATATTTTACAATTTTTGCCTCATATACTCGGTACACCTTAAAAAGAATGTGGTTTATAGTTTGTCTATAAGTAGTAGGCCCAAAGAGGTTACCCGCTTTTTCATTACGTAAAAGTCGTTTGTTTTTCTGTAACACTTGCCGTAATTATTAAATCCTTTGCGTATTTATTCGAATTCGAACATGCACGTTTGGCGTTTTCAATTGTAAAATACAGGTTTTTTCGGTATGTCCCAATTGCAGTAGAATTCATCAATACATTTTGCAAATCGACGCTTTTTCCTATAGGTACCTATATAAAAAGAATTGCTGAAACAAACGTTTTTCAGGTTTTCTGAAACGCTTGTCTAGTCAACTCACGTGTTTTTGATTGTGTTCAAATCGGTTTCGAAATGTTTTGGTTGGTAAGTAGCAAATAATTTATTAAGAGCAACCACTAGTGCCATTTCGTTTTTTGATCAATATTTAGTTAATTCTTCGTTTTATCCAAGAATTGGTCAAGTAGGAGTACAATTTATCTACAGTTTTATGTTAAAAAAGGTTGGATTTATAAATTAAAAAGAAATAAGCGCAAATTTGACAAAATTTCGTTTTATGCTTTTATTAATTTATCAATTAAATTTTTCTTTAACTCAAAACTGCTGGTAACTGCTACCGAAAGACGAGTGTATGTGATTCTTGATGGAGAAAACTGTAGGTACCTATTAGTGCTTGGTCTTAATATATGGGTGAGGCAGAAGCCAATAATACTTCTAAACAGGGTCAAAGAACAAAAAATCAACTGCTTTTTAAAATTATTAAAATCGCGTTAAACTACCCAAGAAGGACATCCTCAGGGAGATGCACACCTATAGTCTATTTATTTTCAATCGGCAGGAAATAAAAACAAATACACGTGGTGGACTCTCGACCCGAACAGGGTCGCATTAACCCTTATATTACGTCTGCACGAATTTAAAATTAATCTGCCTATTTTGCATATGATTCATGATTCAAAATTACAAGGTATAATGCGACCCATATAGTTTTCTAGGCCACACAAAACAATAAATATAAGCGCGGAATTTACAAACGATATACCATAAAGACTTGTCCATTGACTTTCCTAGTCAAATTTTAAGCCTGAGAAAGGGACTTGGAGATAGTATTTCAAAATTAAAAACAGTGCATGAACTTGCGGAACATTTATTAATAAAAAAATCAGTGTGTTCTTCAAATTTTCCAGATGTATGTATCTAGTGCAGTGATGTTATTTCTAACTTTACCAATTAGTGTGGCATCAGGGGAACAATCTTTTTCCAAATTTAAAATAGTATACCTACCTAAAAACCTATATTTACGTAACACCATTAGATAACAACGCCTTTCGGATTTATCCTTAATCAGTATTGAACACGAGTTTGTTAAAACATTAAATATCGACGAAATTATAAACGATTTTTACCTTATTGTATAGGTATATAGTAGGTGGTGACATAACGTTTGTGCAGACTTGTTGAGTGTTCAAATGCTTTACGGTTTTCTGTCTTTTGGATTCTATGAGGCTCGCTCACTGCTACCCCCGTTACTACCATACATGGTAAGCAACATTATAAGTGGTGATTTAAAATTTTAATTTCGCATCATGTTTGCTGGAATATTACGTATAATGACTTAATACCTATATTATGTCTACCAGTCTACCTAGGATTACAAAATAAATTCGAATTGTTGGCTGTTTTAATAGTAGAGGTACTTAACACATAATGTGGGTTTAACCCTAATTAAATTATTACACGATTAACGAATTCAAAAATTCATAAACATGAACCTAATAGAAATGAAAATAAGAATAATCATTTTCCATTCGTTATAGAGAGGGGGCTCCTAAAATGTTTGCGGGGGGGGGGGGGCACTTAGTTTTTATTAGGCCGCTGAATTTATTCTATTTTACTTATTTAATTGCTCGACAAGGGTCGACGTACAAACAAGAAAAAAATTAACCATTACAAAAGCACAGCCTTGTGCAAAACCAAAATGCCAAACTGTAATAATTTTTAAAACATTGAAACAGTATGTTGTGCAAAATAAAACTGCAATACAATCGCAAAACCTGCGTGTACAGGGTTATCCAACCAAGACTAGACAAGGCGATTTTTTGACTTTTCCTGTACTTTTATAAAAAAACTGAAATAGCAATCTTAAGTCATTTTCTCCCGCGAATTCGAATATCTTCAGCAAAAAAACAATTGAACATCAAACAAAAGTACTAGGGGTCACTTTGATATTTTTTTAAATGGGATGCCGTATTTTTAATGAGCTTATCCGATTTCTCATATAAATTTTGATCTAAAATGTTGGATTTTTAATTCAAAAACGCCTTTTTTCTTCAGTTTTAAATTCGGAAAATGTTCGTCTACCGTACGATTAATACCTGATAGATGGATACCCGTTTCACCTGTTCACCCTTTAACCTGCTTTAAAGCGTCCGTCAGTTAGACAAAATAATCAAGTGTCAAATTTCTATATATTTTTCACGAATTAATTACAAATTTATTTTGTTTGATTAAAGTTATTCACTTTAGTTTATAGTTTTTTCTAATATGTAATACTTTTTTTATACGTAAGCAATAATAGATTTGCAAAAACTACTAAATTTGTAATTAATTCGTGAAAAATATATAGAAATTTGACACTTGATTATTTTGTCTAACTGACGGACACTTTAAAGCAGGTTAAAGGGTGAACAGGTGAAACGGGTATCCATCTATCAGGTATTAATCGTACGGTAGACGAACATTTTCCGAATTTAAAACTGAAGAAAAAAGGCGTTTTTGAATTAAAAATCCAACATTTTAGATCAAAATTTATATGAGAAATCGGATAAGCTCATTAAAAATACGGCATCCCATTTAAAAAAATATCAAAGTGACCCCTAGTACTTTTGTTTGATGTTTAATTGTTTTTTGCTGAAGATATTCGAATTCGCGGGAGAAAATGACCTAAGATGGCTATTTCAGTTTTTTTTATAAAAGTACAGGAAAAGTCAAAAAATCGCCTTGTCTAGTCTTGGTTGGATAACCCTGTACATTCAAATGCAAAAGCTGAATCCAGTCCTGTGCAGATATAGAATCAACCGTTTTGTGGTTATTTGTTTACTGTCGCCGGTTGAAAATAAATACACTATAGGTTATTTTTTGTTAAAACTGTTTGGTATTGTTTTTCCAAAGTCAGTGTGATGACATTCCAATCATTCCATGCGGCATACAATGGTAGGTCTCTTTGAGACTGTTTACCGCCGGTTGGAATGCCATCACACTGACTTTGGATACATTATACAATATTGGTGGATATCTACGTACTTTTTTCCGTTCTTTCAGATTTGTCTTGGACTCTTATCTTTGACCTCAGCAGCCCCAGTACCCGGCTATGACTTAGACTTTAGTCACAACCTCTTCGACGACCATCCGCCTCTTTACTCTTCTCCCCTCCTCACCAGTCCTGTAATAAAAACCATATCCCATGAACCTATTTACGCATCGCCTATTATCAAAACGATTGCTCACGAACCCATTTACTCTGCTCCTATTATCAAAACCATTGCTCATCCTCCTATTTATTCGCCTCCTATTATAAAAGCTCTTGCTCCGGCGCCTATTTATGCACCTGCTCCTATTTATAAGGCGATTGCTCCAGCTACCAGCTATGCGACGGTGACGTCTTATCATATATCACATGAGCCTATTGTTAAGGTAAAGTAAATTGATGAAATAAAATTCTTTTTGAAATTTTTTTAACTCTAATTTAATAAAATTACACACTAACATAAACCTAAATATACAAAAAAAATACAGCCCTATGCTCCTATCATTTGGAGCCACCCTGTATATATGCGAAAATATTTTCCTGAAATACATCCGGTGTTACAGTATAAGTCAGCATATGAATGAATTTCCTAAGTTAATTCGTATAGGAGCTCTGCTATGGCAGCCTGATGCACTACCTATTGCAGAACCCTGTATAACCTGTGAAAAAAAAATCAGCATTTTTTCGACTAAATGTTATTGGCCGCGAACGTGCAAAAGGCTGCTTTTGTTAATCGCTATTAGAATATACATACAATCAATTAGAATATACAATCATTTACTCTGTACAGTCACTTTTAAAGATTATGTAATTAATATAATTTAAGGTAATTTTTTTAACAATACTACCTTGTCAACCACTTTCAAATAAACAGATATACGTAATAAGTATCCTCAATTTACTACCCACTCTATATGTGGGTGAAGGTGGAGGAAAACCTTGCTTCTTGCTCCATTTTAATATTATTAATAATGGGTAAAAATATAGTTAGTTGCGTTCGTACCAATATATTATATAGATAAAGAGCCTAGTTATTAGATGAAGTCTAAATGCTGTTATTTATAACTATTTTCAGTTTTAATTTAATATTTAAAACGGTCAAAACAAGTCACGCATTTCATTTTATAAATCCTCCTTGGATTATAATAATCTAGCAGGAAAGTCAATATATTGCGACAAAAAATGAATAGTTCCCTACAAACATTAACTTTATTAACATTATTTATAACTTTATTGGACGTGTTGTTTTTTGTTTGATTTAGAAGGTTATTAGAAATAGAGGGTTCAAGCAACTTACAGTAATTTAAAAAACAATAAAATCGCTGGGTCAACGAAAAGAAAATTTTTTAAGAAAAATTAAGACATTTTTGATTCTCCAGATTCTCCTAAATAGCGCCCTCTGTAGCTGTCCCAACGAAATTGAAAACGACTTCGTTCTTTATTAAATTGTTAAAACAAAATAATTCCTATATAGCGAGTTCAAATTTATGAAATTCCGATAAGCCAAACCAAAGTTGTGGATATTTCTTCATAGAAATATTTGTCTCCCTTTACCCCCCTTAAACAAAAAAGGTAGAGCAAAATATTAAATACAACAATTATACAGAATTAAAAGTGCGGCTGTTCTGTTCTGCTTAGCAGTGGCGCAGCCAGAATTTTGTATTAGAGGGGGTTTTCAAAAAAAAAGAACAGGATTTCAAAATTTTAAAAACTAAAACCGTAAAAAAACATCTTAGTCTGGGCGTCTGGGGGGGGGGTTAAACCCCTAAACCCTCCCTCGCTGCGCCACTGCTGCTTAGCCCAAATAAAAATAATACTTAATTTTACTATTTAAAATAAGTTCGAACGAGCTTATAATATTCCTGTTTTCTCCTCGAGGCAATTAAAATAATACTTTTACACTTTTTATTTTTATTTTTCAGACGGTTGTCGCTGCTCCATCCATTTTGAAAACGTATGCTCCATCATTGTCTTACGGCTACCACTAGAACCTGGCGTTAACCGTTTTAATTTATTGTTATGGGGTCGCTGTATTTTTTATACCTATGAATCGGATTTACACCGATAGTCCTGTTATTATTGATGTAGAATTAGAAATATATTTGAAAATAAGCTACAGGGTAAATATTTGTAGGTATACCTACACCTAATATGTTTCGTAGGTATCACGCCATTTGTTTTTATAAAAATATTTATTTATATTTTTTGCAATATTTTTTACACTAAAACTAGTCAAAATCAGGCTTGTTGTAAAATTTAATTAGTATTTTTTAAACATGTTTTTTGAAAATTGTTTTTTTACTGTAAATAATTTTTCTAAAATATCTTTAGATAATGTGGTATGTATGAAACGTATCTTACTATATCAAATTATTGTAAATACGATAAATATTATTGTTAGCTCTTCAATGCCTATACTTTTTTTAAATATGTAGATAGTACCTAAGTAGGTACTAATAAAAAACCTTGTAATTTATAAAAAAATAGTATTTTATACAAGACTTTTAATTTAATACGTTTATTTATACTTATTATATATTATGAATAAAACTTTAAAATGTCATGTTGCTTTTATGACACTACTAGGGTATATGTACACCTGGTTAAATAAATTAGCGGCTACCCCCCCTGCGTAAGTTTCGGGGCGCTTATGCTGAAACTTTCCTTTAGAGCTGGTGCTATCCGCCTGCAAAATATGATGAACTTCCTAGACCTTCTACTTTTCGCGATCGGATATTATTATACAGGGTCCTGCACCCCACCTTCAGTCTGCTATAGCTCACGTAGTAATTAAGATAAAATTATGATATTTTGCAGACCTTACCTGTATCTTGGGGCGCATTTCAGGAAAAAAAAATTTTTCATTCAAGGTATTCCAAAAAAGTGTGACGTCATAAGGATGTATTTTTTTAGATTACATGCCATATATTTTCTTACTTATTTGGGTGCCTCCTATAGTTACCTACATATCCTAAAAATGTTATTGAAATCGATTTAGTATTATAGCAGAGAAAAAAAAATAAAAACGAAAAAATATCAGCTTTGCACCACTGGTATTAAAAATTAATAAAAAGTAAAAATAATGCCTCGTTAATAAAATTAATCAAAGGTACTTATCTATAATATATAAAAATGAATGTTTGTCTGTCTGTATGTCCGGTATACGTTCCTATACCATATACGCATGCCGGGATGCCGGGATTTGGTGAGTTGTTGTGTGCAGGCCGAGGAAGGTTTCGGCATAAAAAAAGTGGCGCAACGGATGTGGGGATGCCGGGATGTCGGATATTTGTGTAATGTCTTTCCTTCAAATTTATTTTGGTAAGTAGCGTAACAACGCGCGCGGGGTATAGCTAGTATTAAATAAAGTCTAACAATCTCGTTAACCAAGTTTGATTCATGCGAATTGTACAGGGTGTCCAAAGTTTAGTGTCAAACTCTGCAAACTTTAAAGCAATTTATTTTTCTTATTTCAAATAGGAATCACTGTATCTTTTGATGTCATTCGATGCAGAATTAAAAATCAAACATTTGTGTTAATTACAACCCTATCGTAATTTCTAGCGCATCAAGACCTATTTGCAGAAAACTCAATTTATCAACTATTCCAACAGTCATTATTATGAATAAATATTGAAGGTGAAGAAAATATATGGCAGGTAATCTAATAAAATACGTCTTTATGACGTCCCACTTTTTTGGAACACCCTGTATGAAAAAAAATATTTTCCTGAAATGCGCCCCAAGATACAGGTAAGGTCTGCAAAATATCAAAATTTTTACTTAATTAATAAGTGAGCTATAGAAGACGAGAGGTGAGGTGCAGGAACCTGTAGATATCGAATAATTCCGGGGCCTAACACCTTACACAATCAGTAATATTATAAGCCTATTACTGTCAATAGAGTCTGATTTTACAGATTCCTTACCGATATAAAGTAATTTCTATAATACTTTAAATATTTTTGTTAAATAATAAATTTAGAAATCACAAAAATTCAAATAAGTAGTAGTAGCAGTAGTAACTTGTTTTATTTAACAAAAAGCTACAATTAAATATTTTTTAATAAATTTTTTTAACAAATTTTTATATATTTATTTTTAAATTTTAAAACTTTTAACAAAAACAGACAGAAAAGTTAAACATTTTGCAAATTGTATCAAATATTACGTATCATTTTGTTTTTTAATTAAATGTACTTTTAAAGTTTTTTTAAACAGTTTTAATGATTTTTGAGATTTAATAGAATTTTCCAAGTTATTATATTCTATCAAACCTTTATAAAAAATACATGTATAAGCTAATGTTTTAGACACTCTATCCACATAAAAATTTTGATTAGTTCTCGTTTTATTATTATGATGGTCATAATTAAAAGAACAAAAAAATTTTAAACAATTCAAATCAGGCAATAAATTATTTTTAATGATACATACTAAATAAAAAATTAAATTTCTGACATTCAACCCATCTAAATTTTTCAACATAAAATTAATTTTTGTATATTTGTCACAATATAAAATAATCCGCATTGCCTTATTTTTATCAAATATTTCCTCACTAGCACAATATAAAATGGAAGAACAATAAAGAAAATGTGGTAATATAATAGTATTAAATACAGTTTTTTTATAAAACAACCTTAAATTAGATAGAACTGATTCTCTTAAAATAACCTACTTTTCCGGCAATCTTCGATATGATACTTTCAAAATAATTAAAATTTTTAATTTTGAATCAATAATTATCCCTGAATATTTAAAACTGTTCACTAATTCCATTTTTTCACCATCAATTACAACATTTATATTTTGACAATTTAAATTATTACCCATAACCATAAATTTAGTTTTTGAAATATTTAATTTTATTTACTTTCAGCCAATTTAATAATATATTTATCTCAGAGTTTACAGTATTTAGACCATCAAAAATATTTAAAACATTAATGTAAATTAAGGTGTCATCAGCAAACATTTGTAACTTACACATTTTTAAAACTAAAGGCGTATCGTTGATGTATAAAATAAATAATATTGGACCTAGTATACTTCCTTGAGGAACTCCTATATTATTTATTTTTATATTTGAATATGTTTTTGATATTTTTGTTTTTTGTGACCTACTTAAATAATTTTTAAACCATTTATAAACGTTATACTATACTGATACAATTTACTCAATAATCTAGCCCTGTCAATTGTTTCGAATGCCCGCTTAAAATCCAAAAATACAGCTATAACATTTTCCCAAAGTAAATAACTGCATAACAACCAACAACACATCAGAAAAATGTTTTTAGAGAAAAATTCTTCCGGTTAATCCTTGCCTTGCATGACTACATTGTAAATCAACGCGAATAGTCAATAGGCATTGAACTATAGCATTGTCGCGACAAATCTAGCATACAAAAGACCCAATTATACCAAAAAAAGTTCATTAAATTAAACAATATATCTATAGCCTTAATAAAAACTGGGCAGGTAATACATAATTAAGTAGAGGGATAATCCGGACAATCGATATGAACAGTTGATCGATTTTGAATGGACATTAGAAGAGTTTTTGAGGAGAAATCCTGTAGTTTTAGAAGTATTGTACGTTATTTTCGTAAAAAACATAAAATAGAGTAAATAATATAGTCTTATAAACAGACGCTGTAGGCTGCTTATTACTAAATACTAATATAGCCCGAAGCATAAATTCTTTTTCTAGAAACGTCTTGTAAGACCTAGGAAGGTTCTATCTTAAATAGGTTCTTATTTTAATATAGTATTTCAGTGCTGAATACGATCAATTCGGTCGTACTGAAATTTAAAAGGCCCAATCGCCTATAGGGTTCTAAATTTTAGAAAATTTTAAAAAATACAAAATGTAGCATTCACCTAACGTGTTATATAACTTCAATGCACTTTTTCTCGATTACAATGATTATTATTTACAAATAATTAATTCAGGCATCACAATAGCGCATATTGTAATGACCACTTAGTGTACAAAAGTATATTGTAATTAATAATCGCTTTCCCAGAGAAAATCTATAAGTAGGTATTAGGTATACATTTCATGGATTTTAGTTAACGTTAGTAACGTCTACATAGTTTTTAAGGTTTAAGGGTGACGTCAAATTTTTATGTAAGATTTATGCCTGTTCTGCTGTTATTAAAAATATATTTGAAAACTTAACATGGTGTAAATATTTCTAATAATTTAACGAAAAAACGTACTTATTTGCGATATCAACGATATAAATAAATTTTCGTTTATCCGTGCAAAAACTCTTAGAAGTTACAATAAAATACACGTCCATATACACGTTGGTAAAACGACAATTTTATCTAACACAAACATTATTTTTATACCTTTAACATATTCATGTGGAAGAGTCAAATTGAATAAGGAAAACTGTTTTTCCAATAAAATTGATTCTAAAAATGGGGTAAACTGAACTGAAAAAAAAATTGATTTACCTATACCTACCTAGAACTCATATTCAGTAAAAACTAAATACAGTTTGATAAGATAAGGATAACACATTATTTGGTAATGTTTGATGGTAATATTTTTAAAAATCAGTGAGGAAAATGATTGTTATTGGTGAAGCAAGTGTTAAGTGAACACTCCCTCATTGGTGGATAATGGATAACTATGGATATCTACCGGACGATAATAATGGAAGACCCTATACAATATCCAGTAAGTTTTTTAAATTTTTCCTGGTCTTTTTGGTCCTTATTCAGATGTTTATACTGAAACTTAATTTATTTGTTTATAAAGTTTTATTTTTTTAAATTGAAAAAGTAGGGAATCGCTCTTTGTAGCGCAATGGGTATTCGACAGGTTCTGGGTTCGATTCTCAGCGGACACATAACACTTTTCCAATTTTTTGTTTATTGAAACGCGCAGAAATTTCCAAATGATTAAATTTTATTTGAAACGTTACGTTGCAAATTATTATGAAAAGATTTTAAAACTAAAAGCATGATAGATTAAAAATTTCTGTAAAAAAAATTAATTATATTAATTCTAGAGCTACGAAATTATTGTAATTATTGTAATAAAATTTGAAATATACCTTGCTCTTAAAGCTTTCTAAAATAATTGACCACTAAAAATGTAAATCTAGCCCATTTCTAGGCATGTCTATACACCACGAACTTTTTTTAGTTAAAACTGCTTTTATATGCATTTTACCCGCCCTACCTCATCACACTTTCTAGCTCTAGAACACTGTGTCTCGGCCTCTATCTATTTGTCGATTTCTTTGTTTTGCAGGAACTAATTCCGGAGTCAATAAACATGTTACTTCTAACGAATTTCTAGTTGGGGTAAATTCTAGGTTCAAACCGTAAGTTATCCATCACATAAAAAATCCCTTAAAATATTGCATATAACTGTAAAAAGTAAGGTAGGTAACTACTTATTTAAGAGCAAATACTAGTGCCCATTGGCCATTTCATTTTCTTATCAATATTTCGTTTTCTTCAAAAAATTGCCGGCGTCTTTGGGTAGCGATTACCTACAGTTTTAAGTAAAAAAATTGATAAATTAATGAAATCATAAAACGAAATTTTGTTAAAATTGCGCATATTTCGTTTTCCACTTTCATTAATTCATAAATCCAACCTTTTTAATTAAAAACTGCAGATAATTGTACTCCTAGGAGCGGTATTTGACTGATTTTTTAATAAAATGAAGAAGTAAGGAAATATTAATCAGAAAACGGAACAGCGAACGTTTTCTTTATGGTAGGTTCCAAAGCTTTATGCTTTGCATTTCACAACTATATTATGCAGGATATAATGGAAATTAAGTTGAGAAACTGTACGTCGATCTTCTAAAGAGCAAAACGAGTGCCTTTGCAATAGAGCTTCTTCTAGAATACCGATTTCAGGATACTGACCATCAATTTTAAAACTTAGATATTTTAGAAAACGTCGTTGGACCCTTTCAATTCGATTAAGGTGCACATGATAATATAGAGTCCATACAACCAAGGCGTACTCCAATTTAGATCTTACAAATGCATAAAAAGTATTTTTAGTGTATGACAATTTAAAAAATCACGAGAATATATTTTTATAAAACCTAGGGATCTATAACAGGCCGTAATAAGGGCATTTAGGTTGGGAACAAAAGATACCGTAAGACTTTGGCAGATTTTGGAATATTTTGGCAAATAACTATAAAACAGTCGCTCGTGTTTACCAACTAAAGTTGTCATCGTAACAAACGTCCTAAAGGCTATAAGTGTTCCAAAATTTAGTTAAAAATATCAAAAGATAACCGAGAAAATTTTTTTTTCTTGGGTTGCCAAAGTAGGCAGGTGTTTGGGGTTACTTTGGCAGGCTATATTAATTTGGCGTAAAACATTAAAGTAGACAGTGTTCTTGGCACCTAACAGACTAAAAATCGGGTTTACTTTTTACCACATATTTTTTTTAACCTTCTAGACGCATTTTTTCATCAAGTCTACTAGTACGCACTCAACAACAGCTAGAGAACAAGAACATTTTTTTAAAAAGACGATTATAATATAACCTAAATACATTCACATTTTCTCTAATTTAAATAAATAATAAAACAAATTTAACACATTATGAAATATCTGTAATTTTGTTATTATTGTACTTTTATTAGTTTACGGAATTGTTAATCGTCAATGCTTTTATCCGAAACACATTATATATTTTATGTATATATTTTTTTAGAAACAAAAAAACAGTATATTATCAGAGAGCAACCGTAGTATTAACAGTATTTGTTGTGATATTGCTTATTGGACTGATAATAATTTTAATTTTATGTAAGTATTTTAAAATGTATATTTTTTTAATCCTGGACGATGACAAAAGTTCAAAAAAATTAAATCCGTTGTTAAAGCAATTATTATAATTTAAAAAATAGATATAGATAGAGCATTTAAGGCCCACTCTATACAGGAGAAATGTCTAAATGAATTTTTCTCGACTTTTAGACTCAAAATCTTATAATTCCCACAATATATGCACTACGAGCGAATGTATTCGATCAGCAGCGAATCTGAAATACTCCATAGACTTTTCTGTAGACCCATGTAATAATTTCTACAAATTTTGCTGCGGGAAATGGTCCCAAGAGCACCCAAACCATGGATGGTACTCAAGTTTCTCAACTTTTACCACTATAACGGAAAAAATTGTAATTGAATCGTTGGACGTCTTGGATGATGGGGTCAAAGAAGATGAACCTATGGCTGTGAGTCAAGCTAAGTGGTTCTATCAGTCATGTATAAATACAGGTAAAACAAGACGTCGATGGCATGAACATAATTATTAATTATGCTAAAAAGTCATCTGATCATGACAAGATTTGTTAAATATATCATACCTCAGACCATCAATAATTGATCTGTGGGTTATATACATATTTACATTTTTAGATGAAATTGACTCACTAGGTCTTAACCCGCTATACAACGTCCTCACAATGATGAATTTGCCAATAGTTCCCAACTTTTTCAACAAATCATTAGATCTTAACACCTTCAAATTCGATTGGTCTAAATCAGAAGCGAGAATCAAGATTGTTTTGGCTATGGATGTTTTTATTGGTTTCACTGTACAGCCTAATCTTTATAGGAGAAATGAGAATGTTATGTATATGGGAGTCTTATATCAAAGCTGTCCGTTGCCAAGGTAAAACTAAACCAACGTAGAACTGCAGTGGCATTGAATATCAAACTATATAAGAATGACGGATGTCCGAGAAAAGTTGACAACCCAGTTTTAGACGTCTTGGAGGTGGTTTGGCCGCCATTGTGGAGTTGATCGTAACTCTAACCCTAAATCTGTACTTATAATGCAGCGCCTCGGCAACAGATGTCTCAAATTCACAGTTGTGATGTCGTGGTGTTGCCGCATATCGTATTTTATTGGATTTTTTTAGGATTTAAGCTTTTTAACAGGCAATAAAATAGGAGGTTCTCAATTCCAGCCGAATGTATATGTTTTTGATAATAATATGTACGCTGATTACTCCGGGGTAATTGGACCGATTTTCACAATGATTTTACCGTTGCATTGGGTGTTAAATGTTAAACAAATAAAAGTAGATAAAAAGCGACAGCAAGTATACCTAAAATAGGTTTTATTTCGTCGAAAAATAGCAAAATACGTAATACACTAATACAAACAAACTGGATGTTTCTTAAGTAAGAAAGTAAAACCTACTTATTTTAACCATTTTGAAAAGTAGTAATAATTGCAAATTAAAACCAAGTTATACAAACAAACCGCACATCATTCATATTTTACCCAACATATACGTTGTAGCCTAGGTATGTATTAAATAGTGAGAGTCGTCATTTAATTCTGTTAGTAATAGAATACATGGCGGTCAATATGTTCTCATGTAATTAACGTCAAAAGGTTGAAAATATTATAAGCTACAAAGCAATTAAAAATAGGGACATTTTTAAATCTAGACTATACTATAGGTAGGAAAATAAATGTAAGCTACTTAAATCTAGGATAGGTGTAGGTACTTATGCGAAATCAAGTTTTACGATAAGCTATAAAAATAAATTTAAAAAACTCATGCAACAAGTCAAACAGACAGGCGGCAACAATGTTTTAATTTAGCAGTGAAAAGGCTAGTCGCTTTCTTGTTGGTGAACTCATTGTGCCATCTATGAATTTAACGTAGCAGATTTAGGAAATCGGCTCATATGGCCTTCTTATAGTTTGATATTCAATGGCAGTGGTTACATTTTTTCCGGTAGGCGATCAATTTTAAACTATACATGCTCATTATATTTTTAGTCCTTTTAAGAAGAGATACGATCGCTTGCGAAAGCCTTGGAAAAAAAATATAATAAACAGGAAAAGAACCCTTCAAAATATAACTGATAATGATGATAAAGATGATGAAGATGAAGACGATTCCATCGATGAAAAGCGGAAAGAATTAAAAACTAAAATAAGAACTAACGTTATAACATACGTTATAAAAGAAATAATGAAGAACAACAGTATGAATGAAGCAGATGCCAATAAACAACGAACAGCAGCAGATATTATTAATAATATGACATACTATATGGATGATGTAAGCATTATTGCGTAACTTAATATAAGCTTTAGTATTGGGAGTAGCAAATGCAATAAAAATTTTTATTTTTTAGTTGGCATTAAACTTTTCTTTATCTGAAGGAAACGGAGGTGAGGACGAAACGCGTCAAGTGACTTTTAAACATCTGCAAGATCTCACTGACAACAACGTCAAAACGCCAATGCCAAATTTTTGGATAAACTATGTTAATCAACTTTTTGAGGAGACCAATGTTACTATCAACTCTACAAGTGATTTTATTTATATTACTGATACCGAGATTGGGTATTTGTGGACTATATTGGAATATATTTCTAGGTATATTTTCCTCTCAAATTTTATAGCAATTTGTTAAATTTTAATTTCATTTATTTTTTTAACTTTTAGTCAACCACTTCTACATGTTGAGCTATATCTATGGTGGTCAACAGTATACGCCATGATTATAAACACTTCTACCGATATAACTGACTATATTTTGACTCAAACTGCTCTATATTATGCAGGTGCTTCTGATGAAACCGTTTATATTAAATCAAGGTAAGTTTGTTAATATTTTTTGCTAATATCTGCAGAGTTGCCTTGCTTTCAATGAAAAATAAACTTTTAATTTATGTTTTATTGAAAATAATGAAAAATATTCATAGCTCAGGAGGATATGTATGTATATAATATGTCATTTTGCCTGCTATGTCATTATGCCTTACTCTCCCCTAATATAGCATTATTGCTGTCGAGGAAAGTATTTTAGCCACTCCCACTAACCCGGCTATAGAAATTGTTCCCCTGGGTTTGTCGGATTGTTGGGTTTCCATATGTTCCCCGATATTCTTTTATAATTAAAAAAAAAAACTGTTTATATTTATTTGCAATTCACCTCTTTCCACGACGTCTTTTAACTCAAGTAACAACAGTAAATGATGGACTAAATCCAGAACAAACCCGTACAAACTCGAACCCACGCTTTAGCAAGTAAGGTTAGCTAACAAATTTTACGCAGCTAGGCAAAAGGATTTTCCTCCATAGTAAGGCTACAGCTATATATTCTATATTATATATATATACAGTGTGGACCAGTAAAGTCCGCATCATATGGGATTTTTTATAATAGCTTTATTCGAAATTTGATTTTGGCATCAAGTTCTGCTTCGATCGAGATGAAAATTAAGCAAAAAAATAGTAGTCACGTGAATCGCATTATCTGTCAAATTTAAATTTTTTTCAAAAAATAATTCAAGGTTGGGTTATTTCTGAAAATATCGAAAACAGTTATAGGAAAAAGTTTTTTTTAATGCAGTTTCTAGCTCACATGCAAAATTTCAGCTGCATAAGATAATTTTGTTTTTTTACCCACCACTAAAATTTATTTTCCGCTTAATGAACACTTTACTGATGACACTATGTCCTTTTTTTTCTTAATATTAAGGTGTATTACTTTCAGGCTTGAAGTTACCTTATACAGGGTCAAAAACAAATAAACTTTGCATCACATGCGACCAAATTTTAATAGCCCAATTTTGATTTTGTAGAAAAACACACATTTAATATGGCACTACTTTAAAGAACATGTATAAAGCATTGTCAAAACTAAGAAGTTTAATGCAGGTTGCGTTGAGTAATTTGCAAAAGTGGTGCAATTTATAAAATAAGGGTAAAAAATCAAAATTATTTTATGCTGCTGAAATTTTGCATGTGGGCTAGAAACTGCATTTAAAAAAACTTTTTCTATACTTTCAGAAATAACCCCAATTTTGAATTATTTTCTGGAAAAAATTAAAATTTGACAGATAATGCGAATCACGTGACTACTATTTTTTTGCTTAATTTTCATCTCGATCGAAGCAGAACTTGATGAAATTTCGAATAAAGCTTTAAATAAAAAAAAACCCCATATGATGCGGACTTTACTGGTCACACTGTATATATGTGATATTTTACATTGTTTTTAATTAGACTATTTGTTTTAGATCATTGGATTGTTGTGATTTAGTCAACAAATATATGGGATGGGCCGTTAGTTATGCAGTGGCTGATAAAACCTTTGCAAATAAGACCAAGCCCAAAGTAATTTTAAAACACATGTTTATATTTTCTAAGTTTTTAAGCCTGTATGGTATTTGTCAAAAGTAAAAAGTATTCGTCCTTCGCGTCAAGTTGATCTTGAGTTTCCTGGTCAGCAAGCATACATATAATATAGATATAGTCGACAGATAAACGAAACAAACTCTACCTAAACGTTGGAAATCGCTAAACCATGCAAATCCATCACTGTCAATTTGCTGAAATCCATTATTCAAATAGGATGGTGTTTACTTTATCAATGAATACAATTAATTGAAAAATACATTCCAAAGAAGACAAAATTTGGTTGATAATTTGGAACGAGACTTATTTGTCTATGACGTTGCTTGGAGAATTTTAAACATCCAATAAAATAATTGTTTTTTTAGGTGGAAAAAATGATAAACGATATAAAAGAAGCATTTGTGGAACATGTCGAAACAATAAGGTGGATGGACACTGCTACCAAAAAAGTAACCTTGGAAAAGAGCGAGGAAATGATAAGTTTGATTGGTTATCCCGATTGGCTATTTAAAGAAGGGGTTCTTGACAGTAAATATCCAGGGGTAAGCTATAACTTCGTTAAAAGTTTAAAGGGCAATCGTTGCTGCTGCTATTTTTTTATCATGATAATGATTTTTTAGTTGATAATCAACGCAACTACTTACTTACAAAATATGATCAATACTGTTGGCCTTTATACCACTGAAACTCTTACTCGTTTAAGACTTCCCAACCCCCGGGACTGGAGTTCTGAAGCTATAACTGTGAATGCTTATAATTCGTTTACCGACAATGCTATCAGTAAGTACCAATAAATGGACGTAAATTGGGTTTGATTTTTCAATAATAATTAATACATACATAGATATTTTAAAATATAAATATTTATTTTCTTTTTTAGATGTACCAATGGCAATACTAAACTTTCCTCTATACGATTTGGGATTAGAGTAAGTAGTTCTTTTGTGTACGTACAATTCAAAAAATGTGTAAATTTTACCGTCAAATTTAGTTGAAGGCTATATAGGAACAAATTGTCAGTTTTATGTCTGATTAATATTTTCAAACGTCTATTTTACTTTTGAAAGTTTGTAAACGATTTTTATTGGTAGGGTTTTGAACTATGGATCAATCGGATCAATATTGGGCCATGAACTGACACATGGATTTGATAATACAGGTAAATACGAACATCAACTTCACAGCTGATAATTAGTTTTATTTTTCTGCTTTTATACATTAAAAAATAAAATATTGTTGAAATTGTTAATGGGTGTTTTATATTTTAATTATAAAAATATAGGACCTCTACAAAATTTGAGCTTTAAATATAACAAGACACAAATAAATTAAATAAAATGAAAAAGAACTCTGAGTGATTATGTAAAATTACTTTCAAATTTGCTTTCAGTATGTTGAAAATATATTGTTTTTATTTACTATCAATTCTTCCTAGGGAGAAAACACGATAAATATGGCAACTACAGGCAATGGTGGTCGAACGAAACAGCAGAAACCTTTGAAAATATGACCCAGTGTTTCATCAAACAATATGACAATTTTACAATTGAAGGAGTAGATGGTCATGTAAGTCTTGTAAATTATAAAAATTTGTTAAAGTTAAACGACAAGTATGTTAGCAGGTATTCTATTGTTTAAAGCAGGTATATTTTACGTTTATTACTTTATCCAAAGAAAAAATATAACATTTAAAATTTTTATTAGTAATTTTTGTCTATTTGATGATTTTCCGCAATTCTACTTCATAATATTATTATACAAAATTAGCTAAGAAGATCTCATTAAAAGATAGAATGGAAGAAGCGGTAAATTCAAAATCCATGTTTTTAGATGAAAACGATATTGATGAGGACGAAATTAAGGATACCTGTAATTGAAAATTGAAATATACATAAAGCTACTGGTTATGACAATATTTCAGTAAAAATAGTAAAGGCAGTTAAAATTGAAATAATTCGTATTTTAAAATACCTGATACAATTATTATCTTAACAAAAATCAACATTTCGGGAAAAAATTAAATTTACACAAGTGACACCAGTTTTTAAAAGCGATACAACTAATAATACTAATAATTACCGTACAATATCTGTTTTGCCTGTTCTGCCAAACATTTTGGAAAAAATTATAAATATAAAATTAACGAATTTTTTAGAAAGACAAGATTTACTTTTCGAGAATCAGTATGGGTTTCGCAAATCTAGAGATACTGAAGTTGCAGCTATGGATGTTATTACTAACATTTAATTAAATCTAGATACCAAAAAAAATGCGGCATTTTATCTCTAGACTTGTGTAAAGCCTTTGGTACTGTAAACCATGATATATTATTAGCTAAATTATTTGATATAAGAGGAAAAATTTATCGTTGGTTTGAAAGTTATATAAAACATAGAAAACAATGCGTTAAAATAGGAAGTAATATTAGTTCCTATCAAACAATTAGATGTGGAGTATCACAATGTTCCATTCTAGGACCAACATTGTTTCTTATTTATATCCAATTTAAACTTTTTGCCGACGACACAACGATTATTTATTATGCTAAAAATATAACGGATATTGACTGGTTGGCATCTTATAAATTAACTTTAAATTTTAATAAATCTTCATTTATGTACATTGCCAAACAAAGACCAGATATGGGGAAGCAACCAATAATATTTAATGGGGAAAATATGAATTACAAAGATAAAATAACATTTTTAGGATTATATATTGATCAAAATTTAAGCTGGAGTAAACACGTAGAACATATTCGAACTTACATTTCTCTGTTTATTGGGATATTCTTTAAAATTCGTCATTGCATATCTTTAAATTATTTAAAAAATATTTGTGATGCGTTAGTACATTCAAAAATTCAGTATCTTATTTCTATTTGGGATTCAGCAAATTCGATAGTACTAAAACCTTTAAAGAAATTACAAAATAAAATTATTAAATGTATTCAGAGATTTCCGCACTTAGAACAAATTTATATAAACCGAATAAATACCTAGATACAAATAATTCATAAAATTTAAAAATTTGCGTATTTATTTATTCTTTACTTTTAAAACAAAATATTTCTAACATAACGTTTACAAATTACAAAAGTTCATGATCTTCACAGACTTGACACTAGAGAAACTAATTTTTTACAAACTATTAAAATAAACGGTCATTGTTATAAATATAATGGATTAATATTATATTTTACCCCAAAATATTAAAACATTAAAAAAAGTTCCCCTATTTAAATTTTATTTAAAAAAATATTTCCTAGTAAAATTTTCTTTCTTAATGAGTTAATCAAACGTTTATACAAAACGAATTTTTTTTAACTGTATTTTTTTATATATATACTTGCTAAGTTAGAGTAATAATTATTAGTTATTTTTATATACTTATTTATCCCTGTAATAAACTTGTAAAGTTGGTTGGGAGTGAAGTAAAAATAAAAATAAAACTATTATTTTAGGTGAAAGGCCTAGCCACACTTGGAGAAAACCTAGCTGATAATGGCGGATTAAATCAAGCTTATACGGCCTACACGCGCTATAGAAAAAAATATGGCGATGAGCCAAAATTGCCAGGCTTTGAAACGTATACCAGCGATCAGTTGTTTTTTATTGCATTTGGGAGTGTAAGTATGTATTTGTTAAAACTAGGAATTAACACATCTATATACGCTTTGAAAAATACCTCCATCATTCTTTACTAAAACATGCACAAATAAAAAAACTAAAACTTACTCGGCTGCGCCTCGTCTATGAAACACCAGCCGCGGCATTAAATCTTGTGCTTTTCTGCCTAGTGAAACAAATAACTATTATCTGCCGCATTTGCGGCAGGTAAAATAGTTTATTTTACATTAAAATAAAGTGTTCGTTTACTTCCGGAAATCACTCTGATAATGTACGGCTTTACTGACAGTTGACGATAAAAAATATTACTTATATTAATTAAGTATTCAAAACAATATTAATTAATTAAAGCATTTCTAAAAATATTTTCAAATTGTCTGTTTTTAATATCCATGTTTTTATTTCGACTTAAAATTTTTTTAATGAAATCAAATTTTTAATTTTTGTTGGTAAATAATCGTTTAAATAAAAACATAAATATTTGAAATTTTTTTGTCCTATGAACTTATTTATTTTAGGTTTTATGGTTATTTCATTTTTATGACGTGTATTATGGTTATGGTTTTTAAATTGTATAAGGTTTTTATTTTTAAATATATATATTAAGATGTTATAAATGTAAAGTTGTCTTATGTTCAATCCGAATATAATCCTTTTGAAGGATAAAGATAATCCTTATTGAATATAATTTTTAGAACCCTTTTTTGTAATATTTCTAATATTTTAACTACAGTTCAATTTATTCCTCCCCAACCTAAAATTCCGTATTTTAAATGAGTTTTACCTAACGCGTAATATAATATTTCCATATGTCTTACATTTAAATTTTTTTTAATTTAAAATATGATTTACTATTGCAACACAACTTTTTGTTGTAGATTTGGTGTGAAACATCCTCTTTAGAAGATTTAAAAGTCCAACTTGAATACGATGAACATTGTCCCAATGCCATCAGAGTCATTGGATCTGTCCAAAACTCTGAGGATTTTTCTAAAGCCTTTCAATGCCCCAAAAACACCTTCATGAATCCGGATGCAAAAAAGTGTAAAATTTGGTAAAGAATGGAAAAAAGTCAAACAAATTAAGAACATATAGAACGGAAAAAAGCATATCTTGCTTTGTCTTCGTTGGTTATAATCAAAAAGTAAAGCTTTCGTTCCATTTTCGACAAATCAGATAGGGTTGTCGTAAAATTATTTCAATTGTTGCTATCCTTAGTGCCTTTTTTTTAATGTTAAAGAGAGCGATACTTTCTTAGTTAGGCGTTTGCATGTGACGTGACAATATTGGCCTTTGCTTATTACGGAAGCGAATTTCACAAAATTAGATCGCTGACATGAGAGACAACGTAATAAATGTGTAAGAACCTTTTTTGCGAACGACGCGACATCTGCACGAAAAACTCTTTTTAAATTAAATTAAAGTAAATTAAATTTTCACAAGAATATTGTAAGTTGTATTATAGCAATGAAGTGTGAAACACGGTGTGATATTAGTGATATTTTAGCAGGATTTAATTTATTATTGATAGGAAAGACGCTAGAAAAGTATTCTATTTAAATGATATATACCATGATATTTTATTAAGAAAATTATACAGTATTGGGATAAGGGGAAATACACACAAACTACTTTAAAGTTATTTTTAAGCTATCGTAAACAATTTATTCAAATTGGGGAAAGAAAAAGTTCGGAAAAAGAAATAATATTATGTGGAGTTCCACAAGGGTCAATATTAGGTCCGTTATTATTCTTAATTTACATTAATTCCGTTTCCAAATTGAACTTAAAGGGCAATATAAAGCAGATAATACAACAATGATTTATTTTGCTGAAATTCTTGCAGAAATGTATTTTGATATTAATAATGATTTAGAAATACTTCTTTCAAATCAAATCAATCAAATAAACTTACGTTAAATTTTACAAAATCTTCTTTTATGTTTATAACTAAAATAACATGGATTCTATCATTAACCCCTTTACATATAATGAAAATATTCAATATTCAAAAACGACAAAATTTTAAGGATTAGTTTTAGACGAAAATTTAAATTGGAAATGCCATATCCAGTATACTATCAAAAAAATCTCTCGGTATCTGTTTTGTACAGAGCTAGATATTTCATTCCTTTGAAATACTTAAAAAATGTATATTTTTCATTAATATATTGAAAATTACAATACTTAGCTTCTGCATGGGGATTTGCTTGTTTATCAAACTTAAAACCATTACAAAAATTGCAAAATAAAGTAATTAAATGTATACACAAATTACCACATTTAGAACCAACTGTTAATCTATATTGACCGAAAGGGTATTTACACGTCAAAACATTTATAAATTAAAAATTTGTATTCTAATTCACTGTATTATTTTAAAAGAAAAAAAATCAAACATAACACTTCAGGAGAATAAGACATTACATGATCATAACACCAGACGTTGTATAAATTATCAAACTATACCAGTAAAAAGTAATTTCGGAAAAAAATCGGTTTTACAATATGACGGAATAATAAAATATAACAATCTTCCGAAAAATATCAGAAAAATTAAAAAATTGGCAACTTTTAAAAAACAATTAAAGAGATATTTACTAAATTAAATTATTTATATTATTTTTTTTTAAATTGATTTTATTAATGAATTAAATTGGATTAACTTCCCATTTTTTTTATTGTTATTTTTTTTAATGGTTATTATTTTCTATATTATGTTGTCACTTTCCAATTTCCATGTAAAGAACTGTAAAAGTTAGTTTGGAATAGAGACATATTTTTTTTGGAAGTTAAATGTAAAACAAAAGAAAATACCATATCCCCGTTCGGGAAGGCTGTCTTTGGAATTCTTATTTAACAGCCTAACTATGGAAAATCTTACTTTGAGCTCTACCCTTGTAATGCACACGCTGACCGGTTAAGAGGTGCGACCACTCGCGACAAATACCCTAGACTGTCGCCGTCCGATACTACCCGACTTTCCCCTACGCATTGTTTTATGGCAATTATAATTGCAATTGTTGTATTATGCATCGCATAATGCTCTTAGTATCACAAGTATTATGCGTCTATTATGAAACCGTATAGGGTTGTAAATGAAATATTTTATTTCATCGTTAAAAAGACAATTTTTCTGGCGTTCTTCACTGTATTTTAAGCAATGCCACCATTTTATTATTGATTAAATAAAAATAAATTATTAGGTTGATTGGAAATGTATGGTTTTTTTTACAGTAAAAAAAGTTTTAGGTATTATTGAAAGGTTTATTTAACGATTATATTAATTTTTTTCAATATCATAAATTTCCATCAGACGCTCTATTGTTTCCAAAGCAGATATATTCGTTGAAACTAACCCCTAATTAAGTTTTATTATATTATTTGTAGAATTGATATCGTGCCTATTAAACTGACAGATGTTTTAGTTTTCAGTTAAACTCCCCCGCATTCTCTACAAAATAATATAAATTAATTTTCAAATCACCCTTGGATATATATTGTTGAATCAATCAAGGTTTTTAATGAAGGGGTTAAAAACTCCTATAGAAAAACCAGATAATTATGCTTTATTTGAGGGGATTTTTATTGAAAAAGCCAATACATTGCTTTTAACAGAATGAGTAGGTACAATAATGAAAAACCGTTGTTAGGTACTGTTAGGTACTGATAAGGTACCCCTATTTTTTTTTTGATACTATTATAATTTTATACAGTGTCCGCAAGAAGTCCGCAAAATTTGATAAACCCTCGTAGATTAACTTTTATACATCGATGTAAAACCATTTGCCTTTACTTCATTTGTAATCTTAATGCAATTTTGTGTAAAATTTTTGTTTCCAATTATTTATTTTGCTTCAAAAACTGAAATTGTTATTGATCAGTATGTAATGTTTGATGCAAAGTTTATCTAATTACATCAGTTTTGCCAAAACCGACGTTTCTCATTTTTATTAAGTTAGTAAACAGATGTACAAAATGAAAATATTAGGAAGCTTTCGTTGAAATTTTACTTAATTAATATTGGATCAAAAAGAATAAAATACTAATCACTCGAAACATTTTATTCAACAAAAATATAGTTTAATATAATTAATTAAATTTAATATTAATTAAGTAAAATTTCTACGAAACCTTCCTAATATTTTCTTTTTGTACATCTGTTTACTAACTTAATAAAAATGAGAAACGTCGGTTTTGGCAAAACTGATGTAATTAGATAAACTTTGCATCAAACATTACATACTGATCAATAACAATTTCAGTATTTGAAGCAAAATAAATAATTGGAAACAAAAATTTTACACAAAATTGCATTAAGATTACAAATGAAGTAAAGACAAATGGTTTTACATCGATGTATAAAAGTTAATCTACGAGGGTTGATCAAAATTTTCAAGAATCTGGCAAAAAATAAAAATTGTATTAGACTGTCAAAATTTCGTACAGAGGCTAAAAATGCCTAAATAAACAACTTTCTCGAATGAAGTTTTTCGATATTTTGATTAATAAGGGCATTTTTGAACCTATTTTATTAAAAATGTCAAATTTGACAGGTAACGCAAGTCGTGCAGCTGCTTCAGTATACGTCATTTTTGGTTTTTAGGTAAGCAAAAACTAAATGCTTTTTCAATTTTTACCTATACCTAATAATAAAAAAAAATCCCATTTGATGCGAACTTTCTTGCGGACACTGTATATCTTTGCTTTGATAACTTAAATAGGAAGAAGCAACCTAGAAACAAGAAACGAGACTTGATATATCAGCACCTTCGGTCAGAAGAAAGCCTTCGACTCGTAGAAGCAGCTGTTACGCGTGTAAGTGCTTTCGCGTGCTTTAAGAGAGCGTATTTTGTTTATTTTTTAGTCATTTAAAAACTGATACCGCAGAAATGTTTTTGTTCACTGAGCAAAAAAGCCTTTTATTCCTTATAAGGATTCAGAAACTCCTTATTCAACTGTTTAATACTATATGTGACAGCAATGCGCTTTCCTACTGTAAGACAACGAAAATTGCTAGACCGTTGTGTAGTGATAATTTCACGATAATTTAGCCAATAGGAAATAGGGGTTAATGCTACCATAGAATGGTTTATAGCTGTTATTGCTCTGAATACTCACAGTAATTATCAAATTCTATAAATATTGGGGGTGTAATCTGGTTTTATATACTGTATTAGTTCCGACTAGCAGTCGTAATAAAACTTGATATTATTTATAATATTATTTGCTTGCTACGGCTAATAAAGCATATACTTATTACTAAAAATCCGTACTGTAGTTCTCAAAAATTTAAATAGCTTCTAGTGTGATATTGTTCTTGTCGTTTAATATTGCATATGATTATCTATTATGCAACATGGTTTACTGAGATGGTAAAATTCGTCCATAGATTATAAAGTCCAATACTAATGATGGATTGTTCGAAATAAGAATCTTCTATTGCTTTATCTGACATGCAAGGTTAAAAAAAACTTGAATACAAAGTTAAATTAATTAATTGAAACAGGTATTAGTACGATCAATAAAATTCAAATTCAGACAGGACAGCTGGAAGACTCCGAACAACGATGTGTCCTGCGCAACAAATACATTAAATGTATGTGGGTTATAGGTTCTAACAGATACAATTTGTTTTTGGGGATGCTGCTCTGCTTTTTTAATTGTAGAAAAAGCGCTTTATTGGGAACAAAATGCGTCGCTTTGAGAAGATACAATTTATTTCTTAACAAAATTGCTGTAATAAAAGTAGTTCATTATTTAACAAGCCTGTCCTGCTAATGGAACTGATTACTACCAATGGAAACACTGTTTTAGCAAATCGGGAATTGATATAACACTAGAGCGGGTTTGATATAAGTACTAGCAATTTATTTAATATGGGTTAATACAAAATAAGGTATCAGTACAAACTATGTCATAGTAAACCTGTTGTATTAGATCTTTTTCCTCAGTATTTTTCTTTCTCTAGGATGAAATAAAGAAAGTACTGAAACAGCCTTAAAGATGAAGTGGGTATTTTTGATTTTTAAATGAAACTAAAAAGTATCAAAGTATTGATGAAAAAACGTAATGGCTGATACGTCACCAGCCCCAACCCTTAACCCAATTATTAAGTTAACAATAAATCCGCCATTCATGCCTTTATTTCGTCAAAAAGGATCGCGTGCCTTTCAATTTTGATTGTTGGCACAAAAACCACTAATTGACGTGTAATTTCGTACAGGAAATTGAATGATATGTTCAGCGCGCGTGGTCTCAAATTACAACATGGGCACAGACATAATAATACCCTATAACTATATGTTTCGGTATATGGGTTGATTAAAAAAGGGGTTGCGATATTGGTTTCAATACAATACATGATCATTCCAATTTTAAAAACTAAATAAGTTTAATGAAAGAAATGCTGGCTCTATTTAGTTTTTAATAAGATTTTTTTTGTGGGTGATAAAGTTATTGCTTCTCGCCTCTCGTATATGAATATACAGTGTGACCAGTAAAGTCCGCATAATATGGGATTTTTTTTATTAATAGCTTTATTCAAAATTTGACTTTGGCATCAAGTTCTGCTTCGATCGAGATGAATATTAAGCAAGAAATTAGTAGTCACGTGATTCGCATTATCTGTCAAATTTTAATTTTTTCCAAAAAATAATTGAAAAGTGGGGTTATTTCTGAAAATATCGAAAAAAGTTATTGGAAAAAGTTTTTTTAAATGCAGTTTCTAGCTCACATGCAAAATTTCAGCTGCATAAGATAATTTTGATTTTTTTACCCACCACTGAAATTTATTTTCCACTTAATGAACACTTTACTGACGACACTGTGTTCTTTTTTGTCTTAATCTTAAGGTGTATTACTTTCAGACACAGACTACGTTTTCAAAAATTCTTATTTTATGAAGTTACCTTATACAGAGTCAAAAACAAAATAAACTTTGCATCACATGCGACCAAATTTTAATAGCCCAATTTTGATTTTTTTAGAAAAACACACATTTAATATGGCTCTACTTTAAAGAAAATGTATCTGAAATAAAGCCTTGTCAAAACTGAGAAGTTTTATGTAGGTTGCGTTGAGTCATATTTTGCTAAAGTGGTGCAATTTACAAAATATGGGTAAAAAATCAAAATTATCTTATGCACCTAAAATTTTGCATGTGGGCTAGAAACGACATTTAAAAAAACTTTTTCTAATAACTGTTTAAGATACTTTTAGAAATAACCCTACTTTTGAATTATTTTTTGAAAAAAATAAAATTTTACAGATAATGCGAATCACGTGACTACTATTTTTGTGCTTAATTTTCATCTCGATCGAAGCAGAACTTGATGCCAAGGTCAAATTTGGAATAAAGTTAATAATAAAAAAGAATCCCATATGATGCGGAATTTACTGGTCACACTGTCTACTAGCAGGTTAGAGAGCATATATTCAGGAGGCTCAAACCGAGTCAAGTCAAACCCCAAAAAACTTGTCCCGCTGCCAGTGGCTAAACGGATAAAATCTCACGCGTTACACAAAATTAGGCATTTCGTAACTGATGGCATAAATAGCTATTATTTGACGTTAAAAGGTAATTTTGTCAAATCAATAATTAAAAAGTTGACATATTTAGACTTTACGTTTCACCACGGGTAGTTGATGTTGCCATGATAACTTTAAAACACGCGCGTTTTTGAAAGTGGGATTCAAACACGCTGAGGCGTACTTTAAATCAGCGAAATAGGGTATCAATAAAAAAAATATCTATGTTTTTTCGGGTTAGGCTATCGAAACTAAGAATTTCCAAGTTTCGAGAGACAAAAAAAGGGCGTGGCACCTAAAAAAAATTTTTAACAAAGAAAGGCCACTCTCATCAAAATCCGAAATACGCCACTGCCGGACCCCCCCGATTACATTTCCTGGCTACGTGCTTGCCTATAGTGACTTAACGGTTGTGGTAATCACAGTCAGAATATCTGAAAAGTAAAGTGAAACCTGCTGTATATGAAATGCAACTAAATTTATTTTTCAAAAATTGCGGTGATTTTTAATAAGTTTCCCCTATATAAAGTGTGCCTGTTTAACATATAACTCAATATACTCTAATAACCCACTATGTATATATTAATTAGGTAATATTTTCGTTCAGCAATATTATTAAAGAAAATCGTACCAGGGTTGCAGTTTGGGGTTCCTACTTGTAATAATATGCTTCAAACTGTGATCTACCAAGGCAGATTGAAACGTTTAAGAAAGAAACATGTTTTTCCAAATTTCTTGAAAACGTGCCAAGGGGTTTTTGGTGTAGGTATAGTCTAATTAATTATTGCACTATAAAATCACGTTTTCTGATTATCAAATAATCCCCCGTAGTTTTTTCCGGGTACCTAATGTTATTGGAAAGCTTCTTTACCTCCTGATAAATTTTTCAAGAAATTTGTAAAAAACCAAATTAAAAATCTTAGACTATATTAGACTACAGGCTAAACGAGACAATTTCGAATATAACTAAGTTTGCTTGGATCGACCTATTTTGACGTCAGGAGTCTGTTACCAAACTTTGTACACGTATTTCTCGGACATCCTATAACTCCTATATATCTGTGCTAACCCTATTTTTATTCATAAACACTTCCTAGTACTACACATTCCACTAAAGGTCACGTAGTAAAAATATCGTAAAAATCCCATTCATTAGTTGATGAACGGGCCCAAAAATACACCCATTCCTTCCTAACAATACGCTTCGAAACGAGGTAACAGATATATTTGGCCCTATATATATATATATAGTTAAATATAGTGCCAAAATAACTGTCTATTAGATAGTTCACAGTCTCGCTCTCATGTCAGGTCAGGCGACATTCAGACCTAAGTAGATGTACACTACTTAGATTTTAGATGATAACACAACAAATAATAAATTTTATTATTTTAGTAGGCAGGTAAAAGGTATATTAAGGATAATAAATGTAGGATATGTAAACGTAAAGTTTTTCTTTATTGCTTTAAATATTTTTGTAAAAGATATGTAACTATAAATGAGCGTCCAGTTATTTTATAGCTGAAAGTCTATTCTTGTCGTGTACGTGGACAGGGTCGCCTTAAAATCCTACAACCTTGTAGAAAATCAATTATTTTGGGGTGGTGTGCGTATAAGACAGATCTTTTCAAATATTTCTGGTTTATTTAAAAATATTTGCAAATTTAAAGATCCTGACAAAGTATTTTAAACGTTATTTGCCAATATAAACGTAAAAAAATAAGGCCTTAAAAAAATTAACCTAATAAATGCAAAAGCCACTTTCTAAATACATTTCAAAGTACTTTAAAAAGTTTTTAAAAGCAGCATCCAAATTATGTTCCATTTTACCCTTTACAACCCAACTTTCATTCATAAAGTTGTTGTAGTACTATAAATTCTTGGGAAGGTCACGTAGTAAAAATCCCATTCATTAACTTTTGACCTATATAGCATCTCTTTCTACTAACATGCTTTGAAACAAGACAAAACATCGATTCCGCCATGAAACTTCATTGATAATTGGATTCGGCCATCTTGGACGCCTATTGTCTTTGTCTTTTTTAAATATGATAAACAAAGATAGTCTATTACTATTTATGAATGAAAGGGTTAGAACAGTTTTGGTGGCGCCATTAGGGACTTTGACGTTTGTATCGCACCCCTTTTCTTTTCTGTGGTTTGCATTTGCAAAAATGGCTACCTGTTGGAGTAATTTGAAGTGTTTTATGTTATTTTCAGTGTTTTTTAGTGCTTTAAATGATTAATAAAGGGAAGTAAGTCTCAACAATTTACGGCTATATATGATATAATGCTTTATTGCTAATTACATAGACAGGACCATCGCTAATTTGGGCAAAATCAACGCTACGTAGTAAATTTTTGTGTAGTCACTTTCATCAGTTAATTCAATTTATTACCTTTCCGGTATATTTGAATCAGGTGCCGTCAATAATCACATTGACGTTGTAATGACATGAATAAAAAATAGTTATTTTAGCATTCAATTTTTTGTTTTATTTTATATGTAAAAGGTAGAGGGAATTAGAGAATCTTTAATATTCCAAGGGAGTTATAACCCTCTTTATTGATAGCGTAACCATGATGATATAAACTTATAATATCCCGGTCAGAAAAAATAGTTATTTACACTACAAGGGAGGCAGGTTATACTTACCAGTCGAGGACATAGTTTGCGCCGCCCGAGCGACAGCGAGGGCTTGCAAAACAGTCCGAGACTGGTCAAGAATACTGCCTCCCGAGTTTTGTATTATATTTTTTCTACTCCAGTTCCCTCAAATTTAAAAAAAAAAGTTTTTTAATTTTATAATTTGAGCTATCCAACTGAAATACCCTGTATGTATGACAGGTTTCCTAGTGTTGACACGTTGATTGCTATGGAATTCATGATGCTCATAATCAAAGAAACGTTCTGTCAGTGTCAGTTTTTTTAAGAAATCGAAAAAAAGGATATCGATGCAGTTGCGAATGCCGCTTGCGCTGCTCTATTACCTCAGAAATCGAAGGGACGATACAATCGGTGTTACAAAAACTTCAAGAATTGGTGCAGTATTAATGCAAGTGATGAAAGAGTCACCGAGAATTCTATGCTGGCGTACTTTGTACGTACGGTAAGTATTTACTTACCTCCCTAGGGAGGTAAAACGTACTTACCTCCCTCAAATCAGTATCAAAATGAAGTACTTACCGAGTAAGGAGTAGAAAAAATTATTTTTTAGTGTTTTAAGCAAATGATTAAGGTATTGGCAATGTAGAATAATTTCACAAATTTACCTATGCGCCAAGACAAGTTTTTGTTTAAACACTGTGCGAGATCTGTCGCGGTTTTTCCCTTCAAATAAAGAAATCACAGTCCAAATTTCTATTTTCTTCATAATTGAATAATTCAAAACTTCTTTTGTACCCACACTTTTTGATTTCTTTTTTGTTTGACGATATGACGATGCAAAAAGTCCTAAAACTTTTCAATCGAGCCTTTTTATAATAATATTGTTATATATTTAATAACTGAATTCTGAAGATGACGTGTTACCTACATTGTCAACATATTTATGAAATAAAGTGCCTTGCTAGTCGGACGTTCCATTTTTTGCGGCTCTATTTTGTCATTTTCTGCCCTCTCTTCAGTGGCGTAGCCAGCCTTGCGGGGCGGGAGGGGCGAACATATATGGGGGCGCTTTATGATTTTTTAGAACCACTATTATTATTATTAATAAAAATATAGTGTTTGTTTTTCAAAATAAAATACATATTATTATAATAGAATACCAAATTATTTTCAATTTCAATAAATGTTATAGGGTGTTATTAAAGTATATTTTTTATTTTGCATACAAGCACCAAGCGGCTAGGGGCGCCATGCAAGGGGGCGGGGGGGCAGGCGCGGCATAGCTAATTTTGGAATTGAATAAAAATAATTTTGTTAAGGTGGGAGTATCAACATGCTTGCCAACCTATAACCTATTTCGCGTAGATTTATTTATGTTTTCTAGCTTTTATACAAAATTTAAAGAAAATCAGTATCGACTTGATATTCTATAGGTAATAATTGACATATTTAATAAATATCAAGGAATTTCATAACTTATTTTAGGAGAATTGTATAGCGAAAAATATCGGGTAAGATTTTTTTTAACATTATTATGTCATTGTCACTCATTGTTTTTTCACTATACAATTCTCCCAAAATTAGCAATGAAATAAATTGATATTTTTGTAATATATCAGATACTACCTAAATAATGTACCGACAATGTTGATTTTCTTTAAAAGTTAGTTATTAAAATATAAACTCGAAAAATCAACGCAAAATAGGTTATAGGTTGGCAATAGATTGAATGACGTTTAGAATTCAACCTTAATTATATTATTGTGTCCAAGGTCACTTAGCCAGTTATGGAACTAAAAGTTTTTCATATTATTTTCGCGCGTTTTGCAGATAGCTACTTGTACAGACAAGTCGATTTAAGTCAGTTTTTGTTGGGTTGTTTTGGAAAAGCAGTTTACCACCATTTTGAGAAAATATATTGAGTTTATTGCCTTGCCTTTATTATGTCCTGTAGGTATCGAACATTTTTAAAAAAATTTTCGATAAAATAGATCTATACATGCATATACAGGGTGATTCACGGTGGATGGAGCGTTAGACGTTTCTGACGAACCAGTAAAGGAATCGTTCTAAAAATTTGGTCGCGTACGGACATGCTCTACCAACCTAAAATATTTTTAACAATACAGTGTTGCCGCTTCCACGCAAAAATAATGGTAACTTCGATTTTTTAAATAGAACACCATATATTTTATATTATTTTCGAAACCTCCATTACTTTCCTTACAATTTTTATTAATTTTCCTCTATACTTATCTCTTACCGTTTCTAAGATATAAATTAATTTCCGTTTTTTTTGTCCGAAAACGTCACTTTTAAAAATGCTGATAATTTTGAACTCTAAAACACCGAAACCCTGAAATTTGGTAAATAGTTAACTAATACCATAGGTCTCTTTGCCCTAGTCCCAAATCTTAGTTGCAATATACAGGGTGGTTGAAAAATACACTTATTCTGGTAACTTGAAAAAGTGACCATAAGTCCATTTTTTCAAACGTAACACCCTGTATATTATTACGGATTTGAAAAGCTGCTTAAACTTCACTTAATTCTTGTATATCATACCTGTACCTAACTAACTAGCTTAACCATTTTTTTGACGTATTAAGCATGATTTGTAATATTTTCTATAAAATTCAATTTTTATTCGGTTATTAGTAAGTTAGCCATGACAAAAACTACTGTTTACGTATGTTACTATGGTTATCGTTTTGACATTTCATTAGGTTTAGATACAAGATAGAAATACAGTTAAAAGTCATGGAAGAAAACTATACAAATGTAGTTTTTTTTTTATTTGTACAATGTGTGTTTGCATTAACATGCAAAAAACATTAAAACTAAATTTTTCTTGAAATCTGTGCAGTCAACACCCGCATATTAAAGTGTTTGGATGTAAACGGCCAGCGTTTTGAAAATCTGTTAAAATAGCATTTTATTATTATATAGCTATAATTTTAGTAGTCTTTTATTATTTGACTAGTTAACATTTAATAAAATTAATTGTTCTGGATCCTTATGAATTTTCTAAGATTCATTGGCGGTAAATTAGAGTACATTTCGTGAACCTTTATACATGTCATGGCGATAATTCTATCACATTGCCCAAATGAAATAAATAAATTCATAAAAACTGCATTTGTATAGTTTTCTTTCATGACTTTTAACTGTATTTCTATCTTGTATCTAAACATAATAAAATGTCAAAACGATAACCATAGTAACATAGATACGTAAACAGTAGTGTTTGTCAGGGCTAACTTACTAATTAACTGAATAAAAATTGAATTGTATAGAAAATTTTACAAATTGTGCTTAATACGTCAAAAAAATGGTTAACCTAGTTAGTTAGGTACAGGTATGATATACAAGAATTAAGGGAAATTTTAGCAGCTTTTCAAATCCGTAATAATATACAGGGTGTTACATTTGAAAAAATGGACTTATGGTCACTTTTTCAAGTTACCAGAATAAGTGTATTTTTTAACCACCCTGTATATTGCAACTAAGATTTGGGACTAGAGCAAAGAGTCCTATGGTATTAGTTAACTATTTACCAAATTTCAGGGTTTCAGTGTTTTAAAGTTCAAAATTATCAGCATTTTTAAAAGTGACGTTTTCGGACAAAAAAAACGGAAATTAATTTATATCTTAAAAACGGTAAGAGATAAGTATAAAGTAGAGTTAATAAAAATTGTAAGGAAAGTAATAGGGGTTTCGAAAATAAAATAAAATATATGGTGTTGTATTTAAAAAATCGAAGTTACCATTATTTTTGTGTGGAAGCGGCAACACTGTATTGTTAAAAACATTTTAGGTTAGTAGAGCATGTCCGTTTATGTACGCGACCAAATTTTCAGAACGATTCGTCAGAAACGTCTAACGTTCCATCCACAGTGAATCACCCTGTATATAGCAAAATCTCAATGTATTTAGGATTGCCATACCTGTCTTCCCAGTTCCCATACGGGACACAGTCTGCAGGAGCCAGAAGCAACTGACTAATTAAAAGTGGCACGGAAGTTGGAGAAGTTCTTCGGTGGCTGAGATATATTTGGAGGAGAACATTGAATAAAACGGCGCTGATGTTATCTATCTGTCCATCAGAAGAGACGGGCACCTCAAATGTAGTAGGTATAATTTATCCAAACTCAGTTTGATGACATTCCAATCATTCCATAGGCATACAAACGGCGGTAACTCTTTAAGACTGTTTACCGCCGTATGGAATGTCATCACACTGACTTTAGATAAATTATACCAGATAATGTTTCCTGACAAGCAACAGCCACACAAAAAACATGTTTCTACTATATAATGGAAGTAAAACTTTCAGGCAGGCAACATTTCAGAATTGTACATTTATTATTTGTAATGAGTAATGACGTGAATAAATACCTACGTTTTGTTTTTATTTCATGAATGTTTTAAAAAATTTGTTGTGTTCTCCATTATTGCTGTAATTAAGGGAAATACTCTATTTCTACTTTTAAAGATAATGTATTGCTGGTATTAAAAGTATAAATAGTCACAGATTTGTTCTGTGGTTTCGGGCTGCCTGACATCATCAAACTCTAATGAAAATAGCGTTGAAGTTGCAACAATCAGTCTTAAATTAGAAGGACCATGGGACCAAGAGCCAGCCTATTTAAAGTAAAATGATGGTGTTGGTCGTTACAAATTGTCTTGCTATTTCTCCATGGAATTTTTAACCTGGTGGTATTATAAACTGTCGAATTTCGGAAATCTTTGAAATTTGTCTCAACACCTCCTGTCTGTAGGAAGAGTTGGTTGTGTTTGTATTTTGGGCTTCGTGACCGGCACCACCATTTGTTTGGACAGTCAGATATTTCATCAGGCAAGTCTTCTAAGGGTTAAGGAGCAGGCCGTAGCACTAAATGACCTTCGGTTGCTGTGAAATAGCAGATTTTTTGGCTTTAAGGTTTTAAAGTAAAATGAAACACCATACGTAAACAAAACCCACTGGAAAGTGGAAAATTAAAGTAGGGTTAAGTTTAAGTCGATCAGCGAGCACAGAAAAATAAAGGGCTTGTCTCATCGAGTACGGCATACTTAGCTTTGAACCAAATCGTTTCATTTACCCGAATTCCATTAAAAAAAGAACGTTTGATCATCCACCGATAGGTGACGCCACTAGAAATATCGAGCCTTACCACAGAAAAATTAATTTAATGATATAAATAATATTAAGATGGCGCTACATACATTTCATCTCACTGCTGTTTTCCGATTAATTTTAAGTTCATATACAAGAAGAACGTGCGATTAGCGTACGTCAAAATTCATCTTTATTAACTTCTGCACTCCCAATACCAGATAATGTTTCCTGACTTTGGTGAGCTTGTTGGGATTTTAAAGTTTGATTATATCGGGGCAGTATGTATGTTGGTTTTTCTTTACGTGTATTTATTTTTAATTAGATTTGCGAAAAAATTTACAATTCTGGATGAAAGAGTTTTTTGCCTTGCCTTTATTATGTCCTGCAGATATCAAACATTTTTTAAAAAGTTTTCGATAAAATAGATCCATTCCACTCTATCATTGCTCAATACCCATTGCGTAACAATTTTCTCAAAAATGTTTGAAAAAGAAGTTAGGCCAGCTATAGCCCGATGCCCGATAATTATCAACATAAAATGATATTTTTCCCGCCTTTATAGTAATATACACGCAAAACTGTAGCGAACCTATTATTTTACGTAAATGCATATTTTAACGAGCGCATTCGCCACAAAGTCAAGAAAACACTCTTTTAGGTTCATAATAATTTTAAAGTCTGGTATCAGGGCAGCAGAAATGTAATGAGGTGCTAGTCAAATTATCAATTTCAAAGTCACGTGCAATATACTTCTATAAGAGGTATTTGGTCACGTGACTATAATCGATCGATAAATTTGCTGGCTGTAACCTGATTGGATAAATTATTGACATGGCGCACACGTGACTGGCGCATACAGGTAAAATGTTTACCTTATCAAACTTCTGGACTCCTTATTCCGATAAATAATATTTCATGCAAATCTGTGTTTTATTTTTCGACAAGGTAAAATAATTAATTTGACGAATTACGGTGAGTTTTTTTACACATGCATGGATTTAGTGGCGCCAGTGGTCACGCCGGTTCTATTTGCACGCCAATAAAGGTTTACCCTTTGTTAAGGTGAATTTACACATGCATGGATTTAGTGGCGCCAGTTGTCACGCCAGTTCTATTTGCACGCCAGTAAAGGTTTACACTTTGTTGAGAAAACAAAAATAAGTGGCACGCCAGTTTCATTTTTAAAGTACGCACTATGTCGAGCGAACATTCCAAAGCCTGCCAAATAGTCGCTGAACTTTTAGTGGAAAAAAAAGACAAAATAAATACAGAAAAAAAACGAAGAAAAGGCCGTGTCTGGGTTAAACCATGGATTGATCGTCGACCTGCTTAGGGTGCTTCTGCAAAACTTCGAGTTGAACTCGCAGCAGAGGATCCTGGAAGCTATAAAAACCATCTTCGAATGCCAAAGCAACATTTTGATACTCTTCTGGATTGTGTGACGCCACGTATTATAAAAATGGATACCCACATAAGAGATGCAATTAGTTCAGCAATTCCAAAGCCTTCGATATCAAACTAAAAACTGGCGAGTGGACGCCGACGTGCAAGCACTTGTTTACACTTGCAAATTTTGATTTTCTGTACGAATTTGTCACCACTGGCGCCAGTGATTTCAGAAGGATGCAGACTTTTTTGGTCAATGCATGCAAAAATAAATTTTTATGCATGTCGATGTTTACACTTGCTAATTTTATTTACTGGTGCGCCACTTTTTATTGGCGCCACTAAATCCATGCATGTGTAAATGCACCATTTTAAGAAAACAAAAATAAGTGGCACGCCAGTTTTATTTTTAAAGTTTTTTTCACAGTGCCGACTATGTCGAGTGAACTTTCTAAAGTAATCCAAAGCCTGCAAAATAGTCGCTCAACTTTTAGTGGAAAAAATCTAAGATATAAGAAATACAGAAAAAAAAACTACGAAAAGGTCGTGTCTGGGATTGATCGTCGACCTGCTTTGGGTGATTTTGCAAAACTTCTATTGGAACTCGCAGCAGAGGATCCTAGAAGCTATAAAAACCATCATCGAATGCCAAAGCAACATTTTGATACTCTTCTGGATTGTGTGACGCCACGTATTATAAACATAAGAGATGCGATTACTTTAGCAACTCCAAAGCCTTCGATATCCATTAATTCGCAATGTTTTTGATAAGCGTCTTTACGACCATCTCTGCTTTTATAAGAACTGCAGGCTATGTACATCCCATAATCCTCTCTTAACCTCGTAGTAGTTAGTTTGCTATATTATTTATAACGCTTTGTTCTTTAAAAAGCTGTTCGAATGTCTAAGATCGCTAACTGCACATTTCGTGGTATAGTTGGACGTTGGACTGAATTAGGAACTATCATCCAAAAGAGTTTTTCAAGCCGCCATATAAAACAGTAGGAGGATGCAAAGAAGTTGATATACAAAGAAAAATCCAAAATAAGCATAAGCTGGATTGTACCACCACATAGCCTAGAGTACCTAGTTCAACAAAATTTAAATATTTATTTTTACAATAAAAATAGAAATAGTACGATAGAAAAACAAAAATAAAAAGATAAGCACTTTTCACGAACCTATTTTTTGAATAAATGCATAATTTTAACGACCGTATCCGACACAATGTGAAAACCCGGTTTAGGTTTATAAATATGAATTTTAAAGTGTTGTATCAGGGCAGCAGAAATGTAATGAGGTGCTCGTCAAATTATCCATTTCAAACAAACAGCGTCACGTGCAAAATACTTCTATAAGAGGTATTTGGTCACATGACTACTAACCGATCGATAAATTTGTCTGCTGTAACCTGATTGGATAAATTATTGATATGGCGCACATGTGACTAGCGCAGAAAGGTAAAATTTTTACCTTATCAAACTTCTGGGTTCCTTATTCCATAATCTGTTTCTGGTATTGGGAGTGGAGAAGTTAAAAGAGATGAACTTTGAGTGCGCTAATCGCATGTGCTTCTTGCATCAGTATATGAACTTAAAATTAATCGGAAAATAGCAGTAAGATGATATATATGCAGCGCCATCTTAATATTATATAGATCATTAAATTAATTTGTCTGTGGTAAAGCTCGATATTTTAGTGGCGTCACCTATCGTTGAATGATCAAACGTTCTTTTTTAAGTGTATTCGGGTAAATGAAACGATTTGGTTCAAAGCTAAGTATGCAGTACTCGATGACGAACAAACCCTTTATTTTTCTGTGCTCGATGATCGACATAAACTTAACCCTACTTTCTACTTTCATTTTCTAGTGGGTTTTGTTTAGGTATTTTATTTTACTTTTAAAACTTCAAAGCCAAGAAATTCTACCACAGCAACCAAAGGTAATTTAGTGCTACCCTTAGAAGACTTGCCTGATGAAATATCTAACGGTCCAAGCAAATTGTGGTGCCGGTCAAGAGGCCCGAAATACCAACACCAACTCTTCCTACAGGCGTTGAGACAAATTTCAAAGATTTCCGGAATAACCTTTTCGCCACATTGTTTATAACGCCACCAGGTTAATAATTCTATGGAGAAATAGCAAGACAATTTGTGAAGACCAGCACGATCATTTTACTTTAAATACGCTGGCTGTCCTTGGTCCAATGTAATGCAACTCCAACGCTATTTTTATTATGTCAGGCAGCCCGAAACCACAGAACAAATCTGTGATTATTTATGGGAGATCAATTTTTAATACCAGCAGTAGGTACATTATCTTTAAAAGTAAAAATAAACACTGTTACACAATCCTGACAGAACATGGTTACTGAACCATCTTTAAATAAAAATAATTCCTAAAGCTCTAGTCATCTCAAAAAGGAAACTGAAGATGACATTTTTGTAAAACTTTCCAGCAAGAATTTTATAGAAGATATCAGCTATTAAATAGGATCACAAGAAGCAGCTGAAAGAGAAAGAAATTCACTATAACGTTATTTAATAAAGTGTACTATCAGTTTCCACAAGCAAAAAGAAGAAATTTTGTCTAAGAAACAAGTATTTTCATTATCATAAATGTCTTTTAACTTAAATTTCAATAAAATTATGAACGTTCATTTATTAGTTTTATTATGCCTGCTATCTACTCCAGGAGGTTGGCACTTCTGGGGCCTTTTTATTCGAGGCGTCCCTGCCTGGCTACCATCCATCTAAACTAAAATAAGCAATTTTTCACTCAACAGCTTGGCTTGCATGCTGCCAGAATAGCAAAGCACAATTACTAAGTGTATCATCCATGGCGTCTTAAGACGGCATTAGCCTCTTACCAAAAGGTGTCTTTCTACAAATTCCTGTGCTAATTGAATCTGGCAATCATGTGTTTAATATAACTGTTACTAAACAGTGATTTGAAATGAATAAGTTAACGTATGTAGATAAAACAAACATGTTAATTTTTAGAACGAAACAAAACAAAAATATTATCCCTGAAGAAATTTCCTTTAATGATAAACAGTTAAACACTAAAAAAAACAACAAAACTTTTAGGGATACATGTAAATGAGTTTTTGGATTGGACAGAATAATATAGAAAATCTAAGAGCGAAATTAAATTAAGTATGTTATTGTTTTCGCATTGTCTTAAAATACCTTAATGGCTGATTTATACCTCAATTAAATTAAACTAAACTAAACTAAATTAAGAAATTAAGAAGTTAAAATACCACCATCATATGGACGCATTTATACCTACAATTAAGGAATTAAATTAAATTAAATTAAACTAAGAAGTTACCGAACTTTTAACTTTCTTAGTTGAATCGACATAGTTCGTGGGGCGATCGGCATAATCCGTGATTCCCGTCATGTCATTTGTCATTTCGGTGAGTGTAATAATAATAAAGAAGAATTTGTGCACAAACAAAAAATTCTTGTTTAATTTTAGAATTATATTTTTGACATTTTGATTATTCCAAAAAGTTTCACGATGGTTGTTAACGACGGTATACATTGATTGAATTAGTAAAACAGTTCCCATGCATCAATAACAAAATAAATACATGTTTTAAAACAATAATATTTTTATTAAATAACGAAAACAAACCAATAAGATAGGTTAGGAGCACCTTCTTCTTCTCTTGTAGATTCATTAAGTGTCTTAGTTGAAAAAGTATAAACCATCGCCTTAATTTCTTAATTTAATTTTCTTAGTTTAGTTTAATTTAGTTTAATTTAATTGAGGTATAAATCAGCCATAATGAAAAGGCCAGAAGAACTTTGTATTTGTATTTAAAGAAGTATTGAGACTTGGTATTATTTTTTGGGCATCCAATTCAAAACGTTTTTATTATGCAGAAACGAGTAATTAGACATGTATGAAAGGTCATATTTGCAGACGTGTAGAGGAGTATTTAGAAACAAAAATATATTAACGATAGTGGCTTTGTATATATTTGATTCGGCAATGTTTTTTTTATAAGAATAGAGATATAGGTTTAACCCCAGTATAATATGGCATGAACACAGCACTCGTTCATACAATATTATTTATCCTGTATATCGATTAACTATGAATGTAATTTGAAATAAATAAATACGTCATCCGCACGGATTTTTTAATTTAAAAAAAAAACATAACACTTGCCTTCGCCACAAAGTCAAGAAGACCGTACCAAATTGGTATCACAATCGAATGAAATTTAAAGTTTGGTATCAGGGCAGCAGAAACGTGATGAGGTGCTCGTCGCCAAATTATATTTTAATTTTATTGGGGAAAATATAATTTGGGCCTACCTCATCACGTTTCTGCTGCTCTAATACAACACCTTAAAATCCATATTCTTGTTACATTGGTTGGCTGGTTTTCTTGACTTGATGGTGAATGCGCTACGTAAAATATTTAAATAACTAAAAAATCTATTTATTAAAATGAAAGGGTCCTATAAAAATCTTTTTCATAAAATGCGCATCTATCTAGCAGAATCTAGCTATCTATACATATTATATAAGTTGTTTGTAACTATCTATGTTTGTCCGGAAGGTGGAGATTTCAATGTTTTCTCGTTTTCACATATCTATCTAATGCTATCAATGCCAATGCCAAGTATTTTATTGTCAACATAATACGATCTAACGGTCCTAGCAAACGTTAATAAATAAAAACAGAACATTATATTATACCAATAAGCAGGGCCGTAGCCAGGGGGGGGGGGGTTGTAACCCCCCCGAAATGTTAACAAAATCAAAATTATAATTACTACTGGCTCCGCTTAATACTTAAAAAGTTTTAATAAATATTTGAACACCAAACTACACCAATTATTACAGTAAAACATCCAACAGAACAGGAAACTGGATTTTGTAATTTAGTACAAAGTAAGTAGGTACTTCAGATTTTTTTTTTCTTATTGTTTATTTTTCGTTTTCATTCTTATTTTGTTTTTGATCTGCTTGATCTTATTACATAATATAATTTATTATAATAATTATTATACTTAGATATAATTATGACTTAATATAAGAGACATGTTTAATTAGTAAAATAAATAGTTTATTTTGTCGACCGACCTTTCAACTTTCGAATTTCTTTTAAATTCAAAGAGTGTTTTAAAGTCTGGCATATTGCCGCAGATTAAGCTTTACGGTTATTTTACCCAAAAAAGGGCGTGGCACCCAAAAAATTTTCGCCTTCGACGCAGTTCCCTTCCTTAATATATCTTTGAGACGGTTGAAGAAGATTATAGGAGATTCCCTAAAGGATATTAAAAGTAGTTACTTTTTCTTCTCAAATAATTAGTTAAATGGTGTCATAAATTAATCTTCCTATAGAAAAATTTAAAGAGTACCTACAATTTTATTAAATTGATAGAATGTCCAGCAGGCATCTCACAAAAACTGAAAGGCTTACGTTTCGGAGATGTTCTATGTATACCGGTACTGTTGGAGAACTAATCCGCACTGCAGTGCTGTGTTGATCAGAGTAGTTATTCTTATGCTTTTGGCATACGAAGAAGAAAGACAGACATATTCTGGAGCTGGTAGAGCAACGCAGATGTTATAGTCAGCCGGTCATAGTTTTGTTTACTTTCGTGTTTTGTGCAATTACGACCCCTTTCCTGTTAAAACAAACACATATTCTCTAGATTTTTTGGGATAGATGGCATCTAGATAGACTAGAAAATATCGTTTTACCAGTAAAAATTGTTGTTTTTACTTCAGTTCTGAAATCGACGTGTTTACTTTCAAGGGTTTTAAGGTAAATTGTGGCAATTATAGTGGTTTCAAAAAACTGATTTTTTAAAAAATTTCTGTGCATTTATTTAAAAAGAAAAACATCGGCATACTATTCGTCAACGCCTCCCTGAACAGCCCTTTCAAAATATATACTAATTATTTTTTTTTACTAATTGCAAGGTTTCGGAAGTTTCCCCTGCATTCATGCCATCTATACTACCGTTAAAAAGGCGTATATATCTCAATTTTTTCTGATTTTGGTATTTTCATCAATATGGATACCTAAAGGTATTATCTATATATATATATATATATACAGTATGTCTCTGTAAGTTTGCATCATATGGAAAACTTTTTTATTATTCATTTTACGAAAAAAAGTTATTCTTTATAAAAAGCTCTGCATGGTCTAAAACCTAAAATACAACCATCAAATATCGAAATTTTCCAGTCATATACGAGGTTTGTCAAAAAATGTGAATTTTTGCCAAGAATGTAAATTTTTCCCAAGAGTAAAGTACCTTTATTTTTGACATTATCAAAAATTGTTATTAAAAAAAGTTGATCAGAACTAAAAACCACATCTAAATATGCAACGACACGCATTAAATTAATTAAATAATTAAAAAATTAAATAATTAATAATAAATTAATAAAATAATTTTTTAACATAAATGCGTATATTTGCATATTTAGACGTGGTTTTTAGTTCTGATCAACTTTTTTTAATAACAATTTTTGATAATGTCAAAAATAAAGGTACTTTACTCTTGGGAAAAATTTACATTCTTGGCAAAAATTCACATTTTTTGACAAACCTCGTATATGACTGAAAAATTTCGATATTTGATGGTTGCATTTTAGGTTTTAGACCATGCAGAGCTTTTTATGAAGAATAACTTTTTTTCGTAAAGTGAATAATAAAAAAGTTTTCCATATGATGCAAACTTACGGAGACATACTGTATATATACTAGGCAAGATAGGCGTAACTTAAACGCAAAACACTAAAAAAATTATAATAAAAATATCCACGTCTCAAAAAAACATGTAAAATACTAACTAAGGCTTATCCCATATTTCTAAGGAAATAGGCATTTCTCAGAGATATGCCCTATTTGCTTAGGATTTAATACTTTGCATTTTATCTGGATTGTTAACAAGAAATTAATAAATCTTAGTTTGTGAAAATGTTCTACACCTTATTATCTATCGTAAGGGAGATTTAGCAAAATGATCGTTATAAAAAAATTTACTTAGGGAATTGAACAAAGTCAATGATATTTCCTAAGTGAATATGCGCATCCCCAAGCACGTAGCCAGGGGGGGGGGGACCAGGGGGGTCTGGACCCCCCCCCGAAATTCTCAGAAAATATATTTTTTTTCAGCAAAATAGGAAAATAACACATAATATTATACATAACTTAAAGAAAATAATTTTTAAAATAAAAATTTTTAATTTTCTATATATAATATCTACGTTTTTTCGGGTTAGGCTATCGAAACTAAGAATTTCCAAGTTTCGAGAGTCAAAATAAGGGCGTGGCACCTAAAAATTTTTTGCCTGCGGCGCATTTTTTGAGGAAGAAAGAAATACGCCACTGCCGCCCCCCTCCCCCCCCCCCCCAATACATTTCCTGGCTACGTGCTTGCGCATCCCAGTTTTTTCTTTTCAAATAGGTACTACCCTACAAGCTAAAAAAATCATTTTATCACAAAATTCCTTTGACAAAAGGGTGCGGTTATCAAGTTATTAAAATGTTCAATATCTCAAAAGTGAAAACTAGAGTTAAGGCTTTTTGGCTTAGGACGGCAGTATAAGTATTTTATACATGATTGACCTCAAGAACTGTGCCCTTAAAAGTAACTAAAAGGAACTCTACTTATATCTAATATATAGTGATAAATTGATGTAAAGGCAGGAAATGCGTCTTCGGCCATTTAGCCGATCTCTCTTTCCAAAAACTTTGATTCGTGTCTTGTTTACAAACCTTATTTGTTAAGAAAACAACGCGCTGAATCAGTGGATAAAATTTATTATCCATATTTTAAAAAAACCTAAAATCACTTTTTATTATACTTCTGTATGCATCGTTATATTTATAACTAGCGTGTATCCGGCATGCGTTGCAAACCGCTGGTATAAAGACAAACCCGAACAAACCCGATATATTAGTACCCGGCATGCCACTTTCTGAATTTGCACCCGTGCGAAGCCGGGGCGGGTCGCTAGTTATACATAAAAACCTTTCCCTTGAATCACTCTATCTATTTAAAAAAACCGCTTCAAAATCCGTTGCGTAGTTTTAAAGATTAAAGCATATAAGGGGACGGACGGACAGACAGCGACAGCGACTTTGTTTTATACTATGTTAAGATTAAGATAATAATAGTCCCTATACTTGGTTGGAAGAACCTTTTATTATTTCAAGTACCTGTAATAAAGTAATTAAGGGTAGGTGTGACATCCCCTTTTCTAAAGGCTAGACGTTTTATTATGACTTTAGGATACCATTATCATCACATCGGTGCCATATAGGTACGTGATACTCTATTTCAGAAATTATTTAAATTTCGGTTATGTTTGTACCAAGGTAATGGTTGAGATTGCCGGTAGGACAGCAAATAAAGGTGTTTTGCAAATAAAGGTGTTTTGCAAAAACACAATTTGGCTTGAGAGCAAACACTAGTAAATCTTAACCGTCTTTGAAAAACAATTACCTACAGTTTTACGTTAAAAAAGGTTCAATTAATAAATTAATAAAAGCAGAAAAAAAATACGCGCAGTTTAAACAAAATTTCCTTTTATGCTTTTATTAATTTATCAATTAATTTTTTTTAAACTTGAAAGTTTCAAGTTGAAACTGTAGGTAACATAACATACACGCATATTTGGCCGCTCTTTTGGAGAAAACGAAAAATAAACGAAATATTCATGAGGAAATGAAATCGCGAATGCGTCACTAGTGTTTGCTCTTAAATATTTTTCGTATATCATTATAAACGTGAGAAACAAAAGGTTTATTTCAAACAAGAGAATACCACTCGCCTATTACCAGGCAAAAATACCGAAATGTAACAACATAAAGTTAATTTGGCACTCGACACCACCCGGCTACTATACTTGCTTATTGCTTACTATGCAGCAGATCATTGGGTACTATCGAACCAAATTTGCGAACGATAGAATGTACACAAAAACACAAACCAAAAAAAAAATTTACTTATTTCAGTCGATGCATCGAATACATTGATAATTAGATGACCATCCAGTGCCGGCGTAGGGAGTAAACAAAATATCTTTTTGAAATTTCAAACTTATCTAATACCGTGCGAGCAAAAATTATTTGCATTAAAGTGGGCTTGGATTAAGAAACGTAGCGCTTGGTTTAGATCACACTGATATGGGGACGATATATCTAACCAAATCTAGGTTAAAATTTTGTCAAATTCATATTATGACAATAATGATATGCCAAACTATAATGAGTAATAAAATAAGTAGACAAATACAAATTTATTTTTGTTGTTTACAAAATTATAATACTTGCACTTCATAAGGAAATAAATTTAGCTGCTTCTTAAGAATAGTACTGCATGTTCCATAAGACCTTCCCACTTCTTGGGACAGGCGTCTTATACAATTTTTTGCCGTATTTTGCATTATTTCACGAACGTTTGCAACAAGTTCTTCTGTTCTTACAGATGCTCTTCCTGCTCCTTTTTTGTGTTACATAGAACCTGTTTCCCTAAACACAGCCACGGTTCTTTTCGGGCAATGATAAAAATCCCCAGCAATAAAATCAACGTTAGGAAAAAGTTCGTGAAAATCGTCCATGCACAAACCCGGATTGTATTGCCACTCACCATTTACTCTAACCCCGTTTCGAAAATACGCTTCAACCATGAATGTTTTGTGCTGTTCCGTAAAGCCCATTGTGTGAATTGTTCAAGAAATTGGAAAAATTAGCGATGAATCAAATTACTTGTAACTACTGTCAAAGATGACGGAGTGATTGATTGATTGTTAATTCAGGTAGTTACTGACACCCAACAGGTATTAAGCTCTACGGCTAAGCATTACGTCCTTAGATGCAAGGCCCTCTTTGATGCAAATAATTTTTGCTCGCACGGTATAGGTATTTAGAACGTATAGCTGCGGTACCTAATACTGATTGTGATGTAAAATTGGCAAAACCAAAATAATAATATTTTCTTTTAAATGAATAAAAATGTTGGCTTAAACGTACCAGGTCTCCCCTACTTACTCAATTTCATAGCTCTTACTTAATTTCTTCAAAAATGTATATCTTCGGTTACCGCCGTTGGACCGTGGATTAAAAATTAGAATGGCCAGACGCAAAAAATCCATCGAAATTAAAAGTAAATCTAGTTACTGAATTTTTGTTGATCTATTTTCGCGAGACGCTTCATTAGCCAAAAACTATCTTTTATGAAGTTGTAAACGACTTTGTGTAACCGAATTTACGTAATAATAAATATTACAAGATGTATACGATTTCACGGCAATATACATTTTTTTCTTTTCTGTGACAAATTAAGTCAGTGGCAGAGCAAAAAATTATTTCATTGTCTCTTTTAAAAATACTTAAGAACACCCTTGAAATGATAACACGAAATTACACCCATAGATATTTACCTTTAGATAAGCAAACAATATTCACGAAAGTGGCAAATGTATGGCCTAGCGCATGTAAACAAAGCTATACACAATTAGACATGCGCACTGCAACATTATCGTTTGACGAATGGGAAAATAGACAGGTCCGGGCTTTAAAATTTAAATTCTTGCCAAAAAATTGGAATTTCTTCTCAATTTTTTTGATCAGGTTATTAATTAAGTTAGTAATTTCTGGCATTTTTAGTAGTTGCAAACCTATCAGATTTTGAGGATAGAAAATTGTTTTGTAAGGTTTTGTTTCTAAAATTTCTTTAAAAATGATTCGTCGTCGTGTTTTTAGTTCGAAAGGGAACAGAACAAGTCAATTTAACTATAAAACTTATAAAATCGAACATAAAAAACAAACCAATCCAGCAAAATAACCAATCATCGATGTTATCGCGTAGGTACTTAACCTCAAGTCAAATATAAGTTGGTATATAGTTGGTACTGATTTTTAGAATTTGGCAAAAACTTGGGTACGTGTAAAACATTTTCAAACACAATTTCCTGTTCAAGTATTTGAAAAAGTTTTTGCCCGAGAACTTGACCCGTGGAGTAATATAAACTACCAACTACCTAGGTATTTACATTTTTGCTTAAAAAATAAAAAATAAAAATAAAAGACACTTTTCTCTATAGTTATATAACTATAGAGAAAAGTATATTTTAAACTTTTTGGGGGATAATCTGTCTTTGTGTGGGGTTCTATTTATTGTCATCCCTTGTTTGTGTAGCCTAGGCCTAGTTTGATGTGTTTAAATTGATCACAATAAAATAAAGTTATTTTCCAATCGGAGTCACTAAAAGCACAAACACAATTAACTAAACTACACAAAAACTAGAAATCCGTAAATATTAAACACCCACAATCCACAATAGCAAACTACAAGGAATCCACAGAGAAACCTTAAAACACAACAAAAAAAATGGCGGCCGAGCCGGTTCTGGAGTGTATTTTGAGCATGTCGATAACACGAGGTTTGTGCGCATGCCCGATGCTGCTCAGAGGGAAGGCAGCTGACCGGCAAGTCATGCGCTCGGACGTATTTTTTCACCCATAAAACGTAACTTTTGTTTGTGCAGGAGATAAGCTGTACGTCTGTACGTATCTAAAGGTAAATGTCTATGTATATGTCGTAGGCTGCTAGTGAAATCCGTCATTTCATGAAACGCCTAGTCATATCATGAAGCGTGGCTAAAAGGTATATTGCAACTGGTTTGTTCGTTGTTCCCCAGAGCATTTTTTTCAATTTTTTCAACTAATATTATTTTATAAAAATAAAATTTAAATTAAATTTTTAAAAAATTGAAAAAAATGCTCTGGGTAACAACGAACAAACCAGTTGCAAATATACCTTTTAGCGTGCAGCATGATATGACTAGGCTTTTCATGAAATGACGGATTTCACTATCAGCCTACGACATATATACCTTATCTTCGTCAAATCAGTTTTCTAAAGCCAAAAAAAAGATAGCTATAGGACGTTTATCACTATTTCCTTAAGATTTTATCACCAGACCCCATAGCATTTCTCATAGGTAGTTCCCTTTGTAATACTTAACTGCCCATAATTATTATAATACCAGGTACTTCTCTGGTGCACCGCCCATGCAGATTTGCTTCAAAAATCCATTGTTGTTAACGGTACGATTCAGGTAATTTAGTCAATTAATTTATCTCCTAACAGACAGATAGTAAAAGTAGGCGACAGAATTATTGACCCTAAAGTTAGGGGCTTAATGGTGTTACTCTACGTGTAAATATTGACCTTCTACACAGTAAGGGCGGTTGGTGCGGTTTTGTTTGGTTTAAGTAGGTGTTAATGACGTTGGTGTTTTTTGTTGGGGTGTATGAACCAAATAGTGATTTTAGTATAGATTAGAGTGCAAATTGTGATTAAATATATGTCGGGAATATAAACCTATTTTAAAAGGTTTGAATTAGTTAATACAATTAATAGTAAACGTGCATTGTGCAATCTGTCTGTGTTGGTCCATTGTTTTGCCACAACCGTTTTTTTAACCTAATTATAGTTTTTTTTTGAAATCCAGATTCAATTTCGTTGTATGGGGTTCCTAATAAGAGCTAGAAAATATAAAATTATATACAAGGGGGTTCGAAAAACGCAATACAACAATTAATTTTAAGAGCAAAATAGTTTAATTGGTAAATTCATAAAAGCAAAAAAACGAAACTTGGTCAATCTTGCACATATTTCTTTTTCTGCTATTATTAATTTCTAAATGCAACTTTTTCAACTTAAAACTGTGAGTAATTGTACTCCAATGACTGTTATATACAGTGTGACCAGTAAAATCCGCATCATAATATGGTATTTTTTTTTATTAATAACTTTATTCGAAATTTGACTTTGGCATCAAGTTCTGCTTCGATCGAGATGAAAATTAAGCAAAAAAAATTGTAGTCACGTGATTCGCATTATTTGTCAAATTTTAATTTTTCCCAAAAAATAATTCAAAAGTGGGATTATTTCTGAAAGTATCGAAAAATGTTATTAGAAAAAGTTTTTTTAAATGCAGTTTCTAGCCCACATACAAAATTTCAGCTGCATAAGATATTTTTGATTTTTTACCTATATTTTGTAAATTGCACCACTTTTGCAAAATAAGACTCGACGCAACCTTCATAAAACTTCACAGTTTTGACAAGGCTTTATTTCAGATACATTTTCTTTAAAGTAGCGCCATATTAAATGTGTGTTTTTCTACAAAATCAAAATTTGGTCGCATGTGATGCAAATAAGTTTATCTGTTTTTGACCCTGTATAAGGTAACTTTATAAAATAAGTATTGTTGAAAACGTAGTTTGTGTCTGAAAGTAATACACCTTAATATTAAGACAAAAAAGAACACAGTGTCATCAGTAAAGTGTTCATTAAGTGGAAAATCAATTTTAGTGGTGGGTAAAAAATCAAAATTATCTTATGCAGCTGAAATATTGCATGTTGGCTAGAAACTGCATTTAAAAAAACTTTTTTTTATAATTTTTTTCGATATTTTCAGAAATAACCCCACTTTTGAATTATTTTTTGGAAAAAATTAAAATTTTACAGATAATGCGAATCACGTGACTACTATTCTTTGCCTTAAATTTTATCTCGATCGAAGCAGAACGTGATGCCAAAGTCAAATTTCGAATAAAGCTATTAATAAAAAAAAATCCTATATGATGCAGACTTTATTGGTCACACTGTATATTAAAAAGTAACGAAATACTGATCAACAAACCAAATGGCAAATACTTCATGTGACCTTAATATCATGTCCATATTAGAAAAATTAACATATATAATAAAAAATGGAAACATTTTAAAAAACTTCTCTGGGGGTTTTAATGTCTCTGTCTTAATCTGCCAAAAGGTTTTTGCCATTTTATCCGAGAAACTCTATACCTACATTAATCCCTAAGATGTCTCTCAACCTACAATTTAGCCTAAAATAAAAATAACAACATCTTGTAACCATCAGTACCCTAAAATAAAGGACCTTTTCATTTATGAACTTAGACCGCCTTAAGGGTGGACTACTGTGCCTACATACTTGAATATTTAAAATAAAGTTTAAATATTCTAATTATTAAGGTATTTGGGATCAAAAAACAAAATGGCGGATCAGTCACTAGTGTTTGCTCTTAAATGTTCATATTTTTAATTTATATTAAAAATAACATTACGCCTTTTTCCGTTGCTTCATTAAAGTTGCATACAACATACAATTGATACAATACACCAACCATTTTCCATTTTAATTTGAAGAAGTAGTCCATACTTAAAGTGGAGTTGAAAATGTAGGAAAGAAAGAAAAAACTAAAAGTCTTCCTGCACAAAATTTAATAGAATATAGAAATTCTTTAGGAGTCTCTACATGTTTCGAACGTAGAAACGTGCATCTTCAGGAGACAGAAAAAATTTATATTGTGTTGATGGCAGAAGAGAAAATGGTATAAAACCTTAATGGAGCTTTTATGGCATTGAAAAATTGAAATTTAATGTAAAGAGAGTTGGTAAATGAAGTATAAACAACCAAACTAAAAGAGGAAGAAAAAAGGCCTTCTAAAGAGAAGGTGTCGACAGTGTCGACATCGACAGTATATATACAGGGTGTTCCTAAATATTATGTAAATACGAAAAGGGGTAATTCCTTGGTTTATTTAATGACTAAAAATTCATCTAAAAAAACGAAGAAAGAAAAAGAGAAAAGAATATCTCCCTGTCGATTCTTAAAACCATTTGGTATGCCCAATGATGTAAGTCCTACAGCGTAATAGGTTACGCTGTAGGACACTGTTTATATAGGTATAAAAAAGTAGAGCTAAATATCTTAAAAACTACAAGCGCTATAAAGAAAAAACTAAAAAAATCTTGAAATGTCAACACCCTGTATATCGGCAACGAAGCGTTTGCGGGCCTATGTTTATATGAATTTGCAGTCATTAAATAAGCCAAAGCCTTTTTGTATTTCCATGATATTTAGGAACACCCGTATATAGTCGATTCACTCAGTAAACCTGCAAGATGGCCGACATGTCATATGACAAAAGTCATATTCCAGCTAAATAAAATCAATTTTTGCATTTTCAATGACTTTTGTCATATGACATGTCGGCCATCTTGGAGGTTTACTCAGTGAATCGATTTTATCAATGATTTTACAAAAAAAATTTTTTATATAAATGATTTAAAAATCTTTGACACCTTCTCTTTCGAAGACCTTTTTACTTCCTATTTTAGTTTGGTTGCTTATACTCCATTTACCAACTTTCTTCACATGCTCAGCATGTTGACCTCTCCTTAATTTTTTATATACGTAACTTCTAAATTTCAATTTTTCAATGCCATAAAAGCGCCATTAAGGTTTTATACCATTTTCTCTTCTGCTAATACCATCAGCACAATATAAATTTGCTAAAGATGAACGTTTCTACGTTCGAAACATTTATTTCTATTACATTTTTTGAAGGAAGACTTTTAGTTTTTTCTTTCTTTCCTACATTTTCCATTTTGCTAACAACCATAGCAACATATTTATATTTTATTTATTGAAATGATGAGCGTTGCTACCTGCTACGCTCGAAACATGTTGAGATAATCTTCATTATTTCATTAATCTTGTGGAGAAAACCTCGTAAGGGAGGGGCAAGCGCTGAAGTCCGGCAGACCTTCACTTTCGGTCCGCTAGTGGTCAAAAACCAACCGGTATATTTAATTTTAACTAAACATTCTAAACAAGAGAGGCACCACCCTTAAGTCAATAAAATCAAAACCGCCTCCAGTTTCCCGAAAGTGAGCGCTTTTGCCTAAAATCACAGATAGGAAGTCGAAACACTGAAAGCTCAGTTAAATATTATAAATACACTACAAGAAGCAGAAGCACTTAAGAACTCGTTGAGTACAGTTGGAACTTTTCTAATTGGTTAGAAAGTGGCGCGACATTTTGAATTTTGAATTTAAAGTGAAATATGCAATCGGCTTTAAAAGAACATCCCTAATTTGAAATTTTAAAAATATTTAAAAAAAATACTTTTCGAAAATTTTTGGCCTTATGCACTCTAATCTATAGTTTGTTATTTAAGTTGGTGTGGACAGTGTTTTTGTAAAATTTTAAAATGGACAACATGTTGTGCAGACTTTTGCAAGTGTGTTGGTTAGTTTTATTATTGGATATAAGATCTATGGCATTTGATGGTAAGTATTATTTATTTACATACTAGCAAAAAGCTTTTGCCCAAACCATGTACGTACAGCATACTTCTTTGCTGCATTTGGTAGAAGATAGAAACGTGCCAACCACGCTCTCGGGGCTCTAGCTTTTCAAAATGTGATAAATATAATTTTTTAAACATTAATATCTCAAAATCAATCTAATATGTATAATATATTATGATAGATAAGGGTTATGAGCCGAGCTGGGAGCTGGGTAATACTCCCCAGTTTGATTTTCCCCTTTTAAGCTTACAGGTGGTTGTCAGAGTTCGCTTGCGTTATCATCAACAAAACTACCTATAAGGTATATAACGTAAATAATGTAATTTAAAGAAGTATACTTAGTTTGGTTATATGTAAATTAAAGGAAGTCCTGACCTGATGATGATCAGATTGATCGCCACACGTCGTTTTACGTTAAAGTTTGACTTATCATAATTGCTTTATTTTATGGTTTCCAAGATGAACGTAGCTTAGAAGAAACGTAAGGGTGTTTATATTTGCAGTGATTAGAAATAAATGAAAAATTACTATCTACTAGATGTCAAAACAAGGTTTAGTTTTTATCAATATTTTATACATATTCATTACGTAAAAAAACGTATGTTTTTGTTGTCATATAACCATATAGCAGGGGGACTCTATGATAAAATTCTAGTTTCCACGCTGAACATACAGATTATATAATTATGGCCCCCCCATAAAAACAAGACTCCTTATTACCCCAGGTTACTCTGTGAAAATTTAAGGTAAAGGTATTATCACTAGGGTATCACAGATTTTAGGGGTAAAAAAAAACAGACAAAGGTGGTTCAATATTATTGCTTTTAATCCCGACATGGCGCATTTTATACTATTTGCTCGTAACCCTCTAAACATATCGAATTTATTTCAAGATGTCTACTTAACTTGGAACCATATGGAAAACTTTTTTATTATTGGTTTTATGGAAAAAAGTTATTCTTCATAAAAAGTGTTGCATGGTCTAAAACTCAAAATGCAATCTTCGATTATCAAAATTTCCAAGTCATATACGAGGTATAATAGAAATTACGAATTTTGCTCAAGAGTAAAGTACCTACCTTTATTTTTGACAATACAGAAGAATGTTATGAAGAAAAGTTATTTTAAATATTTAGAAGATGTATTAATGGCCGCCTTGATTTTGCAAGGAGGCTTTTAGTACATTTTTCCGTCGTTCTTGGAATTGCTTGGGTTATGGCTGCCCGTAGAGTCCTAACAAGGACGAAACGGCCGTCGTGGTCTACCCGCCCCAGGTTATCCATTAAACTTGGATTCCTGTGTATTCCAATATAAAAAAATTGTTTTAATTTTAGTTATTTTAAATTAAAAGTTATATTTAAACATGTAATTACAGTTATTTAGAATGAGAATTTAGGTTTTATGATTTTTTACGTTTTACATTATAAATTATTTGTATTTATCTCTCTTATCTGTTAAAAAAAATGATAACCTTTCCTAAACTAAATAATTATTATTCATTCATAACGTAATTAAAGTGCAAAGAACACATGGTGTTCTGCTATATGAGAAACAAAGTTTAAGGATAGACCTTTCAATATTTTCAAATTGAAATAAATCGTATCTGCGGTTTCGTAGAAATTCGGTTTATTTTACATGTGGTTAGGTATACACTTTCAATTCTAATGAGTTGCAAACACAAGTAACTAAAACCAATTTTTAGCTCTCTTAAACCATCCTTCACAACAAAGTCTGTGACCGATGAACAGTCTGATGTTCCATTCTTACAATTTTAATATAAAACAGGAAACACTACAAAGAAATAAAAATACCACCCCATTCTAATTTATCATATAAAAGTCGGTTAAATTAAAAAGAAACAATATTTTTATTATTTTTTAAACCAAATGCTTTTAGTTTTATGAACTGTAACTCTCATTTAAACACTTTTGAGCGGTTCTTTATGATCGTTAAATATTTATTATGAAGTAACGCTGAAGTGGTTGAAGTGAGGCAGAGCAATTCAAGATTCTTATCTCCTGCCAGCCCGAATAAAAAGAAGCTTTTTTTCGTAAGAGCTTTTTTGGATAGACCAGGGAAAATATTAACCAGAATCGTAAAAAAAAAGTTAGTTAAGTGCCTGTACAATACCTATTTAAATATACAGGCGCTGTCAGAAAAATCTAACTCATAATACAAAAGATGCAGAAATAAAACATTTCCATAAATCAGTCTGTAAGAATGTAAGCTACTCAGAAGACATCTCAAACGTAAAAAAAATGGTATAACAAAAGTAGCGCCATTACCATTCGTTACCATTTTCTATTTTAGAGGCCTTAAAACTAGAACCTTAATATGCAAATTAATGACCTTTGTAATGACCTAGCAAAAGCAATAATTTCTAAAATAGTACTCGTGAAATCGGACATATTAAATATGTTTCAAAGAACTTTCGAAAATAGATTCCTAACTGAATTATTTCAAGGCACTTCAAAATAAATTATTATAATTTAAGAATTTATGACTAATATCAAATTAAACTACTGTCTCTTGCATGCATATGTGCTTCCCAAAAATCCAAAAAAAGTTAGTTCTGCACTTTTTGAAGGCTTTGGGACTGCAACAGACATTTCTTTCCACCCTTCTTTAGCTTAAACCTTTTGTATTGAGGAAGATACGATGTTTACTATTATTACTGTATTTTTTAAAGTAAAGTATAATAAAAAAAAATTGAAAGATTTAGCTGTAAACCCTGCCAAAATTAAAGCCATGAACACGAGAGATCGGTAGTCGTTAAAAATCCACGAACTAGCCAGAGTTTTTATAATAAAATAGATACAATTATGTATTGAACCTTCCTCTGAATGTTTGTTTGAAGGTGGTAGACAATGAAGTAATATCAAAAAAATCAAATAAATTTATTACGGAAACAGAAAAACATTCCACTCTACCTTTCCTCGATGTTCTAGTGTGTGCAGAAAACATAAGAACTTCAGTGTACAGGAAATCCACTCACACGGGGTAATACCTTAATCACCGATTGAATCACTCAAACTCTATAAAACAAGTCATAATTCAAACTCTTTATCACAGAGCACCTAACGTTTGAAACAATCCGGAAGACCTTAACATTAAAATTTCAGAACCAACCAACATATTATCAGTGGTGAGAAGCCAAGATTTTGGACACGGAACAGCACTGGAGAAAACGAAAATTCAAAGAAGCAGCTTTCATGAATTAAAATACCCATATCTTTAGTAAACCAAGTATAGATATCCCCAATATCTGGAAACCTCTTCTTGTCCAAAACCAACATCTCAAACTTCACACTCCATTAAGCACGTAGCCGTCATCAAGCTTCATTAGCACATGGATAGTATTTAAGACAGTAGCCTTAGATTGCCTTAGAATTATAATTTAGTTTACACTTGAAAACGTTTAGAGATTCTAACTAAACGAAACGTTGTGTTAGGTAACAAAATAAAGACAATGGAAGTTCGACAAGGTTTTTTTTTGGATCTTACTCTGAATGTTACCACATGATAAATAAAATCTACAGTTTCCTTACTTCTTCTCATGCATTTATAGAAAAAGCCCATAAATTTTACTTTCTGAATGTTTAGCTTCACATTCTAGTTTCTATTTTCGCTGGAAGCACCATATTTACTCTGTTTTAATAAGATGTCGCTTTTTATGCAGAGAAAAAAGAATAAAAATTATTTATTATGAGTATATAGCCTTAATTAAAAAGATCAAAACAGAAAAATGTTTATTAATTTTGTTTCTAATTGAAAAAACCAGGAATTTCCAGCCTATTTATTTTCCTTAAAGCTTGACAACAGCCAGTAACCACAAAGATCGATGATGGCTAAATTTTAAATTTTCATTTTGGAACCGACATAATCAGAGTTCATAATAATTGCAAAATATCTCGTCACCTGACATTACTTTTTTATACGATAGGATTTTTAACGGAAAGAATCGTTAGGTAATTGGTTTAGGAAATTGAAGAATTTTAAATGGCGAGAAATTTACAATCTCTTCTTACATTTTTCTTTGCGCTATTACTCGCTAAGTAGGGAAGTGCAAGTAACGTCAAGAATGAGGTAACTTATTTTTACCGAAAAAAATAGTAATTACTTTTAAATGGTAAAGGAACCAGATCACTGTTTTTTAAACTACTCCGAATTACTTAAATTTCAAACCATTGCATTGTTATGGTTCGTTCTTTTGATGTAAGTAGTAGTAGTAGCAAGATTTATTTAGCAATGTGCTACAATTTAACAAATTTTATAAAATATTTAAAATAATTTAACAATATCATCTTTAATGTATTAAAAAAAAATAAAAATTTTAAATTTTTTTTATCAGTCACTATTTTGTTTTTTAAATAAATAATTTTTCAATGATTTTTTAAAATTTTTCAAAGAGCTCTGTGATGTAATTGAAATATTCAAGTTATTATATTCACTAAATCCTTTATAGAACACCGATTTATATGTCAAATGTTTTGATACCCTATCTAGACAAAAATCTTTATTATACCTGGTTGAATAGTTATGATTTTCAAAATTTTGAGTTATAAAATATTTTACATGAGAAGGCAGTAAGTTGTGTTGTATTTTAAAAATAAAAGTACAAATCAAAAGAAATATTAAATTTTCAACATTTAACCACTGAAGTTTCTCTACCATTAAATTTATTTTCGTATATTTATCCACATTTAAAATTATACGCATAGCTTTATTTTGCAAAACTTGGAGTCTATTAAAGACCCCATCATTTGCTGTGTATAAAATAGTTGAACAATATAAAAAAATGAGGTAAAATTGCAGTGTTTCTCGTGAAAATAAACTTAAATTTTGACTAATTCTTTTTAAATAATTATTTTTTCCAATTTTAGATACCAGATTCAAATTTTAACTTAGAATCTAAAATTTCTCCCAAATATTTAAAAGAGTGTATAATTTCTAATTTTTCATCATCAACAAAAATATTTATATCTGTATTGATCACGTTATTTCCAATAACCATAAATTTTGTTTTAGAAACATTTAACTTTAATTTATTTACCTTTAACCAGTTTGATATAGTTTTTAATTCAAAATTTAAAATTTCTATACAATCAAGAATATTTTTACCCTTTATATATAATAAGGTATCGTCAGCAAACATTTGAATAAAACTTTGTTTTAAAACATTTGGCACATCATTTATATGAAGAATAAATAATAATGGACCTAAAATGCTACCTTGTGGTAACCCAATATTATTATATTCCTATTTAGAAAAAATATTATCAATTTTTGTTTTTTGCTGCCTATTACTTAAATAATTTTGAAACCATTTATAAACAACTCCCCTTAATCCATACTGATATAATTTTTTTAAGAAAGCACGTTTAAAATCCAAAAATACTGCCAATACAACTTCATTTTTGTCAACGCTTCGCTTCCAATTATAAATATAAATAATTATTTTCGTTAAAGTTAGTAGCTGGGTTGATTCGGTAGAAAATTTACCTGAAAATGAAGGTTCACAAATAGTACTTTTGCCCTAAAAGTTGGTAATAAACCAATCACAGACCAGTGGCGCAATAAAAACTGAGTGGGTCCCCCTGCGAACGCAAACGTTTTCATAACGAATAATAATAATAATAATAATAAGTTTATTTAAAAATTAATAATATAATAAATATATTTATGTTGTCTTCAATAAACTTATTTTTTAATCCCCTGAAGCTTAGCTTGTTAGGAAAAATGATAATTCTTATTTTCATTACTATTGGGTGCAGGTATAGTCAGATCTGGTCTTAACGTGCGGGTCCAAAGGTCACTGATCATATGCGTCAAATCAGACAACACAGAGGCTATCAAAATGTTGTGAGATTATTTACAAATATACCGAAGGAAGGAAAAATAGTTTCATTATTTTAGCTATCGCGAAGATAGCCACATATACCTAATATTATTAGTTTTGTAAAAATTATGTACAGGGGAGTTGAAAAAGTTACAAAAAAATTATATAATCGTTAATTATATACCTACTGTACCCTTTAATTAAAAACGACAATTTAAACAGTGCAGTTTATTTTAACAGTTTTACTACTAAAACCTAAAAATACAATGGCATTTAGTCTGATAAACTATATGCAGGAAACCGTAACGAAAACACTGGGAATTAGTTTAAGGACTATGCAGAATAATGTGCATGAAAAAAAAGCATAATATAATACCCAAGAATACTAAAAAATGTAAACGAAAAACACCGTTTATAATTATAGCCTAAAAACTCTCATCGTCACTTATAAAATCTGAAAAGTCCTCGTCGTCTGAGTGGTCTTCGAATGGAGCAATTATCATTGGCGCTACTTCGACATCTAGTACTTGTTCTCGATCCCACCAATCCCTTATTAATATTTCTGTATGTTCCACCGATTTCTTCCAGTACTCTTGTGTGATATGATCTAACGAATCTTGCCAAACTATTTGTACTTGGTCGGATTTAAGACCATCACCTACATGTTTTTCACAATAAGACTTTGCACCAGCCCATATTAATTCTATTGCGTTAAACTGGCAATGCTATGGCGGCAGTCGTAGAACCTCATGACCATATTCACGCAGTATTTCATCTACCGCGTATATTTTGGGTTTTTTAAGAGACTTTGCTATTGATAGGAGTTCCGATTTAAGCATATTTGGTAAAGGATTTTGGTTGTGTTTTTCCAGCCACTCATCAATATCACTTTTCCTCCAAGATGAAGCAGGCTGTTTATTTAAAATTCTTGAATGATATGATGCATTATCTAATACAATTAAAGACGGAGCATCCAAATTTGGTATCAATTGAACTTTTAACCATTTTTCAAACATTTCTCAATTCATATTATCATGATGGTCAGCGCTTTTTGATGTTGAGGAAAAAATTAAACTCGCACCTGCAACATATCCTGTTGCAGAACCGGCATGCAAAATACTAAAACGCTTTTCCGTACCGCACCCCTTTTTCCTTTTAACACTTTTTACAGACTCATCTTGCCAAGATTTTGAACCACTTCCATTCGAAAATATCCACGTTTCGTCTAAAAATACCACTTTTTTAAATTTCGATTTGTAATTGTCCGTATATTTTTTTAAAAACTGAACACGCTGACTCACTAACTGTGGCTGCTCACATAAAAATCTTCGGTTACAGTCTTTTTTATAGCGAAAACCTAAATTTTTTATTATTTTGATAACGCTTCAAGTCCAATTTCCAAAACACCCCGAATTTTTAATGTTTTTTGTAAAACTGGAACAGTTACATTGGTTTTTGATTTGTTTAAATCGTAAATCACATTTCGAACTCCCATTTTAATATTTTCGCTTAAATCCTCAGTCTTTGGCTTTCTTCGTTTACACTTTTTAGTATTCTTGGGTATTATGTAGAGTATGTCTTTCTTGAATCGTACGACCCGCACGATAAGACCAGATCCGACTATATATGAATTTTTGAATTCGTTAGTCGTGTAATAATTTAATTAGGCTTTAACCCACATTATGTGTTAAGTGGTACCTACTATTAAAGCTGGAAACAATTTCAATTTATTTTATAATCCTAGGTAGACTAGGAGGCATAACATAGAAAGTTATTAAGTCAATATACGTAATATTCCAGCAAACATGATGCTAAATCAAAATTTTAAAACGCCACTTATAATGTTGCTTGCCATGTATGGTAGTAACGGGGTAGCAGTGATTGAGCCTCATAGAATCCAAAAGACAGAAAATATTAAAACACATGAACACTCAACAAGTCTGCACAAACATTATGTCACTATTGTCACTAAGTACCAAGGGCGTCCATAGAGCGTTTTTCAGGGGGGGGCAAAAACTTAAACAATATTTTTTTATATATGACTAATTATTTAACATATAGGTACCTTATGCCTAACGGAACCTACAGAATTCGTAAAAAATAAACACAAAATTACAATTTATAAGTTTTCATCATAAAATAAAAATGTTAAAATCCTAGACGTCTTGCCAAACTCGTTGATTACTTTTTTTATTAAATTTTCTTTATTTTTTTGTAAATAATCATAATCAGTTTAGTGATTTGTTGGTCTCTACTAACTAACCACTGTACTATTCAATATTTACAGGCGCGGATCCAGAACTTTGCTTGGGGGGGGGTCATCATGATATAAATGAAGTTAAAAAGCGCCGCAGGCGAAAAAATTTTGCGACCACGCCCAAAATTTGACAGAGAATGCGCTATAGATGAGAAAATTTTCAATGATAATTTTTAGATTAAAAAGGATAATATATGCATGTAAATTAATGTTAAAGTGAATTCAAAAAAAGAAAAAATATAACTAATTTATGGTATAGTAATGTTGTCATGAATCTTGTGAAAAAGCTGCAGAGAATTCACTGGCGAAAATGGTGTACAACTTCTAGAAAATACAAAAGAAAATACAGAAAATAAGAGGAAAATGCAGAAAATACGAAGAAAATACAGAAAATACGAAGAAAATACAGAAAATACAAAGAAAATACAAAGAAAATACGAGAAAAATACAGGCAACATAAGGAAAATATGGAAAATACGCGCGCCAATCAATTTGGCAATGACGTAAAGTCGTTAACGCTGCCGGGTTTTCGACGGTTTTAATGATGGGAATAACCAACTTAAGATTCTGGAACAACGCTGCTTTGACTTCTAAAAAAAAATTTAGTAAAGCCAATTTTTTTTTGGCGAAAATGGTGTAGAAGTTCTAGAAAATACGAGAAAATACAAGGAAAATACAGAAAATAGGAGAAAAATTAAGAAAATACGAGAAAAATTAAGAAAATACATGGAAAATACAGAAAACACGAGAAAAATTAAGAAAATACAAGGAAAATACAGAAAATACGAAAAAAATTAAGAAAATACAAGGAAAATACAGAAAATATAAGGAAAATACGAAGAAAATTCGGCAATATGGAAAATGGTGTACAAATTTTTCTCAGTGAATTATCCCTCGATTTATACTGAATTATGAAATAAAATAGTAATGTGGACGCCTAGGGGGGGGGGGGGGGCAAGTGCCCGTTTTGCCCCCCCCTCTATGGACGCCCTTGCTAAGTACTACTATACAAGGTATTATACAAAACGACCAGATCGTCAAGAGTTTTTTTTTTGCAAAATCGTTTATAATTTCGTCGATATTTAATGTTTTAACAAACTCGTGTTCGGTACTGATTAAGGATAAATCGCATTTTTATTGATAGGGTTTCAGGACAAAATAGTACCAATAAAAGTTTTATTTTTGGCATCTTTTGGTAACAAAAAACCAGAATATCTATAATAATTTGCAAATTTTATGCAAACTTTGTTAAAGTAAATTCCTAAAAACTCGTAAAAATCTGGTTTTGTTAATGTTTTAATAAACTTTCTCACCAACAACTAAAAATTAAAACATCATTAACACCAAATATCCTAATTATTGTAACAGATGTCGGACTTTGTGTTGACGTAGGGCAGTTAAGATTGGCATGGGCAATATAAGTGCCCAAAGATTGAAATTTATGAACTTTTATTATTTCTAATCTATACCAGATGTTAAAGTTTTTTGTTGTTAGAATCTGGCCTCCCATTTTTCTTAAAACGTGAGAAACGACGTAAAGAAAACAGAAAATAGATTTGTTACCCAAGAATAAACGTTATAGATGATTCGGAGTTTTAAGCTGAAACGTAATTTTTTATTTAAATAGCCCCAGCCAAATAATAATAATATATTAATAATAATATATTACATATTCCTGAAAAGAAATGTCTACATGAATTATATTATATATACCTATATAAACGTTTTTATAGTCTGATAGGATTTTTTAGTTTTGCACTTAGAGAACTAAATCCCTGTATGTGCAAAATTTAATTCAAAATAATAATACAGTAATATTAATGTTATTAAATAAGTAATATAAAGGTTTTTTAATTAAAATCTACTATATACTATGCTATCTTAAATATAAGTGTTTTATAGAGTATATAATAATGTAAGAATAAGAGTAATGTAAAATAGTAGGTACATTATATGCAAAATTGCTACTAATAAAAATCCTATAGGTATTGTTTTCCAAACTTTTTGGTGTTTGAAATATTTCTTATTTCTACTGGTAGAGCATTATAGATTTTTGGAGCTAAGTAATAAATAAATTTTAAATTAACATTTTTACTACTGTTATATAGAAATTATCAACTGTCCGTTTATCTGATTGCGGGTCTGATATGGGTGATTAATATACGGCACGTAGCCAGGGGGGACCAGGGGGTCCGGACCCCCCCCCCCGAAATTCTCAGAAAATATATTTTTTTTCAGCAAAATAGGAAAATAACACATAATATTATACATAACTTAAAGAAAATAATTTTTAAAATAAAAATTTAAAATTTTCTATATATAATATCTACGTTTTTTCGGGTTAGGCTATCGAAACTTAGAATTTCCAAGTTTCGAGAATCAAAAAAAGGGCGTGGCACCTAAAATTTGTTTGCCAAAATCCGAAATACGCCACTGCCGCACCCCCCCCCCCCCCCCCGAATACATTATAACACGCAATTATACCCTATCTTATTAGAGATTCTACTAAAGTCTTATATATGGAGAATACCTACTAGTTTTCTGCCTATAATTTCCTTTAAAATATAGAATTTAGGAATTAATTTTCTAATATTGTTTGTCAAATAACTGATAAATGTGCTCTCCATTTAAGATGTTTATCAATAGTAATTCCTAAATATTTTGTTGAGTTTACCTCACAGATAACTTCTTCAAGATTTTCAATTTTTATGTTGTTAAAATTGGGACGATTAGAAGAAGTAAGAGATAATGCTATAAAAATTCTTCTCTCAATTAAAATCCATTTTTGTTACAGATTCGAGCACGATCAACCTGAAAACGAAAAACAATGGAAAAATTGACCCTTTTGGCTTTGATGTATTCCCAACTTCCAGAGATGACACTTTTAGAAAATTGTCAAAAGGCGACGACAAAATGTTCGAAACTGAAGAAAACGACCCTGACATGGATATATTTTTTAAGGATGTCGATTTTTTTAACGACGATGACAGCTTATATAAAAGTTCTTTCGGCGCCGATACTATGAACGATTTTTTTTCAAGAAGCTTGGAAGAGTCCAGGAGTAGATACAAGGAAGATGTCGACAACATCGATAAAATGTTTGATACGCCAGTTAAAAGCAGCATTGATAAGTTGTTGAGGGGAGAGACCACCCATGTCGATACATCTCCGAGAAATCTAAACAGTTCGGAAAGTACCACTGAAAGAAACGGTAATAGGAATGTGAGACATTAATCACATTAATGTTGTTTTAGGGTTGTCAATAAAAATAATCAGTAACAGAACTACATACACTGTGTCCACGAATAGAGTTTGGAGGAGGAAAAACTTTTTTATTATAGTAGGTCAAGAAGAAAGAGTAATTCTTTATAAAAAACGTTTTTTTGTGCCGAAACTACAATTTCGAATAAGATTTGCGATTACTGGGTTCGTCACAAACAACATTTTAGTTTTTTGGATTTTTTTTTTAATTCCTTGGTTTATAAAATGAATTAAGCTAGGGTTAAAACTACAATTTCAGCTATTAGATTTGCGATTACTATACAGGGTTCGTCAGAAATAACAGTTTTTGTTTTTTGGATTTTTTTTTTCAATTTTAATTTTCAATTCATTCTGATGATTGGCTAAATCATCACTTTGGGAACAAATGGATTGGTCCAAATCAGTTGGCACGTAGGAGTCCAGATCTCACAATTATCGACTTTCATTTATGAGGATATCTGAAGCCACAGGTGTATAAAACCAATTTCAATAATAACTTAGATTGTTTGAAGGAAAAAATAAGAGTAGTTATTGCAAATATCCCAATACAGCAAGTTAGGAATTGTTATCGGGAAGGAAGGAAAAATTAATAACTACTTGTTATGTTTCACAAATTTATTCAGTTTCCTGACACGTGTTTCGGCCCTTTCGGGTCATTTTCAAAGGAGTACAAGAAGATACTAAATTCTACGTGGCATTACAAAGGTATTTATATCATATTATTATGGTAACTATAAACATGTCATAAAATTAAAATTGGGTTTAGAAGATTGAATGGTCAACTGTGGGTTTCCCAAATTTATTAAAGGTACAGATATATAGGTATTTAGTCCTAAATAAGTGTGCTAAAACAAATGTAATATTGTGAACAATCAAACCGAAATACCTTCAGGTGCTTCCCTTATTCTTAATAGCACACGTGTTTAGAACTAAATATGTATCTGTACCTTTAATAAATTCGGAAAACCCACAGTTGACCATTCAATCTTCCAAACCTAATTTAAATTTTATGATATGTTTATAGTTACCATGTTACCATAATATATATATATATATATATGTTTGTAATGTCACGTAGAATTTAGTATTTTTTTGTACTCCTTTGAAAATGACCCGAAAGGACCGAAACACGTGTCAGGAAACTGAATAAATTTGTGAAAGAAACATAACAAGTAGTTATTAATTTTTTCTTCCTGTGCAATGGAACAACAGTTTTACCAAGCATGTAGCCCAACACAAATTAATTATATCTTATCGGTGGTACCACGTTTAAATAAAAGTTATATAATTTATGTTTGAATGAATTGAAGAAATATGACATGTAATTATAAAAATACTTGAAAAGTAGGCAAATAAAAAATGGTTTTCTTACAATAAAATCGTTACTCGGCCAGATATAAAATCATATTCGAAGTAAGAAAGCAACAATAGCAATAGTTGTTTGTTTTTACCTAAATTTATTTTGAACGAAATCCAAAAAACTAAAAGTGTTGTTTCTGACCAACCCTGTATAGTAATCGCAAATCTGATATTCGAAATTGCAGTTTCAGCACAAGCAGACGTTTTTCTAAAGAATTACTTTTTCTTCTATACGTGGACACACTGTATATCATAAAGTTGAAGTTTTATAATTTTGGAGAAATTCCATTTTAGTTTGTGACTAATATTCTGTGCTAATAGTAATTTTTAACAAATAATTATTTTTTAGGTTTACATACGACTAAACAAGACATCGTCATTCCAAAACCCAACATTTCAAATACACAAATTCCAGTGGCAAATACAGTTCGTTCCGAAAATTCACTAAAACCGACCAGTTATTTTTCCTTTGATATTAATAGAACAACACCCGGTAATATAGTGGCTAAATTGGAAGCAAAGACAGACAGAGATAATAAAGATGTCGTCGATGACGTGAAAGACAAGGATGAAAATAGAAAAGCTCGAGGGAGTGATACTAATGAAGGATTAGTGGGTGAGGAAATGATGGGATTATTTGTTAAATTATTTTTATCTTTGAGTAGAGGGTGTTTTATTAAAAACGTGGTGTTAGCTATTTTAGCAAGATATCCGTGAATTAGTAATCATATTTCCTGATACGAAAACAAATTGCAGATAGGTTTATGGTTTCCCTAATATCGTATCTAGTCGACTTTAGTGGGACACCCGGTATATCTGACAACCGTAGTCCAACCTACCGCTGCTGTTCTAGCTTTATTATAAAATAAAATTAATCCCAACATAACTAAAAATAAGCTAGGACGAAATATCTGATCAAAATCACACGCAGACTACCTAACTATCTAATGTCATTCACGTCGCGCCGCATTGCCGTTACTATGGAAACGAGAAATGTCAATAAACTTAGTTAGGTTGATTTAAATGTTAAAATTCTGGTTTGTTTGTTTAAAAAAAAATAATGGATTTTGAAAATAGTTAAAATGAAATACAATTATTATTATTGGTTGTGTGACATAATATAATACACTCGGATGACCAGTGTGACCAGTAAAGTCCGCATCATATGGGATTTTTTTTTTATTAATAACTATTCGAAATTTGACTTTGGCATCAAATTCTGCTTCGATCGAGATGAAAATTAAGCAAAAAAATAGTAGTCACATGATTCGCATTATCTGTAAAATTTTAATTTTTTCCAAAAAATAATTCAAATTTCTGAAAATATCAAAAAAAGTTATTAGAAAAAGTTTTTTTAAATGCAGTTTCTAGCCCACATTTAACATTTTAGCTGCATAAGATAATTTTGATTTTTTACCCATATTTTGTAAATTGCATCACTTTTGCAAAATAAAACTCAACGCAACCTACATAAAACTTCTTAGTTTTGACAATGCTTTATTTCAGATACATTTTCTTTAAAGTAGCGCCATATTAAATGTGTGTTTTTCTACAAAATCGAAATTGGGCTATTAAAATTTGGTCGCATGTGATGCAAAGTTTATTTGTTTTTGACCCTGTATAAGGTAACTTCATAAAATAAGTATTTCTAAAAACGTAGTTTGTGTCTGAAAGTAATACACCTTAATATTAAGACAAAAAATAACACAGTGTCATCAGTAAAGTGTTCATTAAGTGGAAAATAAATTTGAGTGGTGGGTAAAAAATCAAAATTGTTTTATGCAGCTGAAATTTTGCATGTGGACTAGAAACAGCATTAAAAAAAACGTTTTCTAATAACTTTTTTCGATATTTTCAGAAATACCTTTGTATTATTTTTTGGAAAAATTTAAAATTTGACAGATAATGCGAACTATGTAACTACTATTTTTTTGCTTAATTTTCTTCTCGATCGAAGCAGAACTTGATGCCAAAGTCAAATTTTGAATAAAGCTATTAGTTGTAGCCGTATAGTTGTTCTCGAATCTTATGGCCTACATTATAGGCTTGTTAAATAATATTCTATTACATTATTAACAAGTTGCTATCCTAAAATTTAATTACAAAATCTTCACTAAAATTACAATTTTTAATGTACAAATTCGTGGTTTAATAACAAGAATTGCAGCCTAGTTTTATATTGATTAATATCATATAAAAACATTTCAAGTAGATACTTTTAAATGGGCTTTATGGTTTATTGTCTATTATTCTTCAACAGCTAATTAGGTACAATACTAGTAAGAATCAAGAACTCGTTAAGGTCGAATTTCATCAAAACTAAAAACTTTTTAGGAATTTTTTGAATATTTTTGTATTATTTGTAAAACCAAAGAGGTTAGAAGAAACCTGTTTAATTATCCTAATTAAGTGTTATTAGGTTCCTTTTATATTGATATGACATTTTTAAAATACGATTATTTTGGTGATTTATTACGCATTTACTTTAAGACTTAATCAGCGCATGTAAAACAAACCCAATTTTTGCATTCCTCTGTCACCGCATTTCCCCGAAACCGCACATTTATTTCAATTTAAAACAATTGAAAGACCTATCCTTAAACTATGTTTCTCATGAAGCAGATTTTCCGATTATCGTTTCGTTTTCAAAATACAGGGTGGCGCACCGAAAACTTTCCACCCAGGTTTATTGTCTTGTTAATAAACAAATCAAAATTCGCTCCAATACGGGAACCTTAGTTCCCAGGGGGACATATTTTTTTGCTATTTTCATCCCCCCCCCTGCTGGAATTCCTACGACGGGGTGGCTTCCACCCTTAAAATCTTAAATGGAAAGGTGGGTCGAGTGATACCTTATTTTAAAGGGAATTGAATTGCCTTCCAAACGCGACCTTGCTCGTTTAAATCGAGTGAATAGTTCCTGAGAAATAGGGCTAAAAAGAAAAGGACATTTAAAAGTAATAAAATTTATTACCGCTTGTATCAATCAAGTAAATGTTGAAAATGTCCACCTACAACCTCCATGCAATTGTAAAGGCGCTGTTCAAAATATTCGCGAACATTATGATAACTGTATACTATAACTTGTTTAGTATAAATATGCCTACTTTAAAAATTATTTTCTCCCAAAGAAAGGCCTAAATTAAAAATATATTACAAGACAAACAACTTTTGAACCTTTTTACTGGTGATATTTAGTGACAGTCGAACGCCTGCTACTATTTTTGAAATATTTATCTTGGCTATAGTATACCGGGTGTTTCTCAAAAGACGTTCACCCCTATAACTTTTTTATATTTATAGATATTAAAATAAAATTTTAAGATTATGCATAAGAGATGAGTCTGTATTTATTGGCATAATTTTCAATTTGTTAGCACTTCCGGTTTGACCGGAAGTGACCTTGACTTTGATATTTTAAATGGGGCATCTTATATATTTTTACTTATTGGGATTCAGCATAACATTCTGAGTAAAATAACACCTCACTTGTAATTTTTTGACATGTTATAACATTTTTATGTTTATTTTTTATTTTCAATCTAGAGTGCTACAAATTAATTTAATCTGTTAATTTATAGTCAAGTATTATATAAAAATTAAAATTATGTCATAATAATTGACTTTCTAAGTTTCACAAGCATTTAAAAAATAAAATTTTGTTTTCCTGACGTTTACTCCATTTTTCCAAATGGAACAATGGTGGTTCACTAGGATATTTAAAACGAGCATTTTTTTCCCAACAATTTGATACCATACACTCCTATGCTATTTTAAAATTGACACTGAAAAATTTGCCTCAAATCCCAATCGCAAATTTAAAAGCGTTATGCATTATTGCCTCTTCTAAAGAAATACAAAGGCTGCTTTGAAAAACAATTGAATGGTTTTTAAAACCAATAAGGTTTTACATTAAAATTGTAATCTCAATGCAGACTCATCTCTTATGCATAATCTCATAATTTCTTTTTAATATCTATAAATATAAAAAAGTTATAGGGGTGAAAGTCTTTTCAGAAACACCCGATTTATAGTATAGAAGTCAAATGTACAATTGCTTTATTATTATTTCTAATTATACTTAAATTTTCTTAAAAATCTTGAAATTAATTCGATATGTTTGGAGAGTTTCGAGTAAATGGTATAAACGTCGCTAGTAAAAGCGAGGGTAGACACAAGGCTTTGTATTTCTCTTTTTATTAAGAAAATTATTTTAAATCTTATGTTTTCGTAAACTTTTATTCATTTTTATGTCCCACCAAAACTAGGAAATGTCAACGTAGTAAACCACTTAAATTTTCCTATTTTCCTAACATACATCTAAAAATAAAGGTGCTTTTACTGATTCTTTAAATATAAATGGGCAACAGTAAAAGCCATTTGTTCTCACTTTCCTCTTAAAATAACATACTTAAAAATTGTTTAATTTAAAGTAACAATAACTAAAGTATTAAATGGACAAAAAAAAAGAAATCGAAGACGAAATAAATAAATATATATATTTTATAAATGTATAATTGATTGGATGACGAAATTTTACACTATTACGTTCTCAGTGACGAGTTTAGAAGCCCCCCCCCCCCCCGGCATTTCTAGAAATACATATATTTTATACCATATTATAAAATATTTGCTATTTATAGAAATATGTACTTAGTTAATATACAATATTTTTTTGTAGGTTCGCGGCATAATTCCTTCCAAGACTCTATGACAGTTGTGACAGAAATTAGTGTTCAAGAAACCATAAACGGAAGAACCGTTGAAAGAAAACCAAACAGTGAAGAACTACGACTCATAACAACCAAGTTACCGGCTACTAAAAAAGTTTATGAAACACAAAATAAAAAAGCAATAAATAACCAAGAAGAAGACAACATTACTCAAGACACTTTACCAAATGATGTTATTGATGATCTAGCGTCATTTCTAAAAGTTGATGCAAACTTTGCTGATGATGGAGAAAATAAAATGTTGATCGACGATGATGAAGTTAAAGATATGGATGTTATTTTAAGTGATAGTAACGAGTCAATGGTTAAGAATAGTGGTGGCAGCGACAATATCAACAATCACGATGACAGCCAAAAAAGTCAAGAAATTAATGTTAATAAGGTTGAGTCTAATGAAAAAGATCAGGAAGGTAATAATTCATCTTCCAATACTGATGATCCTCGTAATTACAGGAAAATATTTCACACCGAACACAAAAACTCTTCAAATGTTAGTGATGTGAAAATAATGTTTAGTGAAACTGAAGGCGATTTTTTAGATGAAGACGATGACAGTGAATATTCTATGACTACTACAGAAAAGCCAGAGATAGAAAAGGAAAACAAAATCATGAAAAATAATACTGACGGAAGTAGTAAGCCATTAACTGCAGTAAAAAAAAATAACACGGAACCTGAAACTAAACTTCCTAGTACTCAAGATTATACTGATTTGCCGGAAAGGGAAAATAAAAACGTTGACCACAACTTGGAACCTGAACTAGCCAAGATATTGGACCAAGTTGATCTTGTTACTGAATCACCACAAACTACAGAAATATCAACAACTAATTATAATGAGGAACGTAGTACATACAGTTATAGTGAACAGGAGAAATATACAGAAGTGCCGCAGCAAACGACAGATAATATCTTTGTCACCCAAAATATACCAACTTCTACTGGAAGGGAAGAGGTGGAGATACATAATAATGCTATCGAAGAATATACTACAGAAGCTGCAAAATCAACAACGCCAGCAAATACCTTAGTAAAATTTGTTTTATCGAGTCAAAATATTAATGACACTATGAATCCTGAAGGATTAGGAATAGAACTTTATGAAGAGTTAGAAGAACCAATTCCTAAAATTACAGACGATTCATTTTTTTCATTCGCTGAAGAAGTTACTGAAGAAATGGATGAAATAGATAGAACCATGGCATTAATAAAACGAATATTGGATGAAAGTGCAGGAGTAGAGGAGGAGAAAATTAATGAAAAATCCCAGAAGCAAGTAATTATCGCTGATAGTACAAAAAAAAATGAAGAACGGAAAGAAACGATAACTATTCCTTTAGACACCTCTACTGTTCCCATTGACTTAACAAGCTTTGCAGAAGATTTTACCGAACGAACGAGTTATATTAATAATATAGAACTTACAACTGATAACATATTTACAACAGAAGCAAATCCAACTTTTACTAGTACAGCAGAATCAGCTTTCAATACAGAAAGATATGGTAATGTCAATAATACAATCTACACTACTACCTTAATTCCAATAGCCGATAACACTGAACTTAATATTATTACCACATTTCAAACTGCATTAGCTGATACTAGCAATGAAATCGTTACTACCGATACACCAAAAGTAGTTGACTTTAGGGAAGAAGGAATAGAGCGCCACGAAATTAGTCCGAGTGAGGTAGAGTCCATATATAACTCAAAAATCGAGGAGTATGAATCATTGGAAGATGCTACTGATGATTCTGATGAAAACGTAGATAAGTGGACTATATTCGGGATTAGAAACAAACAAGATGAGACCAAAATGAATAAAGCAAAGTATCAAAAGGGAAATTATTTAGAGATATCACGACCAAATCCCAATATAAGTTATGTTGCAATGGAAAAGGGACCAACCATACCCTTGGTTGCAGTTTTGAGTGGCATTGTTTTAAATAACACTGCCGAATTCAGCATAAAAATAACTAAGGAGGTGAGAATAAATAAACCTTATTGAACTTTTTTTACTTTAATATGTTAATCCTTTTTAAGTTGGTAAAATTTCAATTGTATTTTTTTATTCTAGGATGAGACATTTTATGTTCCTTCTTCTGCTTATATCAGGGAATATGTGAACACTGTTAATATTACATGGGAAACAAATGAATATCTGAACAATTCTATAGCATTGAGAATATTAGAAGATGAACATTTTTATATTATAAAGGAAATTATGGTGAATTTATTAACAGGTAAAACACAAATTTAAAAATAGTTTTTTCATAATTCTAAAACCTCGAACGTGATTTTCAAATAACAAAAAATCTACAATTTAAAAAATTAATATTTTAAAAATTTGTTAACTATTTTGTTAATTTTAGGCAATGAGTTTAAAAAGCAGAAAGAATCAGTACATTTGGCTCCTTCCTTAGACGACTCCACGTCAGAACGAAGCAAAGTGATTAGAATGAAAGATGGAACTCACATTATCTTTTCAAATGTGGACTTTTTAACGAAAAACTACGATTCATTAGGTAAGGAGAGATAATTCAATGTGATGTCCAAGATCCGTAATATTATATAGATTTTTTAAAATATAGCCCTTACTTGTAGTTGTTAAAACATAAGAAGCTAAGCCTGTAGGTATAATATAATTTAAAAAAAACGTAATTTGTATTTTTTCAGAATCTATTGAAGCTTCAATGAGAGAGCGCAGACTCTGGCACATAGAAATAGCGTTTATATGTTTGACTGTCATTGCTATCCTGGGTATTGTGTTCTATGTTGTAGCTATAAAGACGAAGAAAAAAATCACGCTGAGAGAAAAAAATGAACTGGCGCAAGTAACACATTGTTGACAAAATTCTACTGTACATTTTTAATAGTGTTTTTAGATATTTATTATTGTAGTTTAGATTATACGGAGAACCAAAGACTATTAAGATCAATTATTATTTCGTGTAAATACAGGGTGTATAGATAATTGCAAAACATTATACTTATTTTTTGTACACCCTATATAGTATGTATACTGTCGTATTTTATTTATTTCAAATTGTACCTTCTAAATAGTTTAGTTAATTTTTTTGTTTGAATAGTCGTAATTATTTATGTAAATATTGCAAATAGAATTGGAGTGCTGTTTTGTGTTAAGTATTATGTAAAATATTTTTTGTACTTAAAAATACCTTCTGATTGCCTAAATTTAGGTGCCATAATTATTACTTATTATACAATAATAAAAGGATTAAAGTATAGTATTTCAACAATTGTTTTATTTTATTAATAATGTAATGAACATTTCAATCGGTATTCGATTTTTTTTTTAAATTAAGATCAATCAACATGAGCAAATTACTTAATAATAAGTTTTACCAGAACTTTGTCAATACTTGTATTTACCAGCTAAAAAGCTGATATCGAAAATGTACAGCTTATTGTGTAGGAATTTTGTATAGAAAATATTTACTTTAAAATACAAGGCATTACCTATTTAAAAAAAATCTTTATTTTGTCAGGAAACTATAAGTTTACTCAATAATTGTGTGTAGTGTCAGATATGAAATTATTTTGTCCTTCCATATATCCTAGTATAATAAGTCAATTTGTTAGAAGAATAAAAATACTAAGTCTAGCAAAGAAAACAGAGAAGAATTTAAATTAAGCTTGTCACATAAGTTGGAAATGATTGTCACTAATAAATGTTACTTTGCAACCCATTGTTCCCACATATTCCTTCTAAAAGAACTGGTAAAACTTCAGTTACTAAAACAGCTAATAAACTTATCTAGCCTAGTAGTTGCTAAAGTTGCTAGAGCTAATTTCCAAGTTTAAATAATATAGTATTATTCCATAAAATAAAGTATTCAGGTAAAATTTATTAGGATCTGAAAAATTATCCAAATCAAGAATCATACGGTATACTTACCTAACCTATAAATATTTTTCGGACACCCTACAGGTATAAGTATTTTCGCACTGAGAAAAAAATCTTCTATTCCTTATAAGAATTCACATACTCTTTATACAACTGTTTAATACTATTACTGTAAGACAACGAAAATTGCGATGTGACATGCGCAACAAATAAGTTAAAACTAATAATATGGCGCGCGGAGATTGCCGATCGCTGCGAACCCTCACCAACATCTTGTGGATTATAGGTTCTAACGGATACAATTCGTTTTTGGGGGACGCTGTTCTGCTTTCTTAATTGTAAAGAAAGCGATTTACTTAAAACAAAATGCGTCGCATTGAGAAGACACAATTTATTTCTTAACAAAATTGCTGTATTAAAACTAGTTCATTATTCAACAAGACTGTGCTGCTATAATGGAACTGATTACTACCAATAAAAACACTGTTCTTACAAATCTGGAATTCATTTAACACTACAGCGGGTTTGATACACTAGCAATTTATTTAATATAGGTTATTAAAAAATTAGCTATTAATACAAACTATGTCTTAGCAAACCTGTTAGTTGTATTAGATCATTTTCCTCAGTGCGTTTTTTACAATTTTTCTTCAGGACCAAATAAGAATATGAAAACATGTGATAAATGCATCTGTCTTATTTTACTGGTCGTAAAACGTGATAAAAAAATGGCACTCCCTTTTTTATAAAATATAAGGCATCATTTGGTAAATAGTCTTTTTAATCAATCACATGTCCAACGTTTACATCATTAGTCGTAATTATAATTTTATTTTTGAGTCATCCAGACAATTTCGTACCAATACCATTTTAAATGTTGTTATTTAAAATAAGTGTGCTAAAATTTAGAACTTACTACTGCAAAGAGGCTAAAGATAAAATAAATTTTTAAGAGCCTTTAGAAGTTTTGTTCGCCATTTTATGGCGAATCGGAAGCTACAACAATGAAATGAAAGGTATTCAGGATCGCTTTCAGATGTATACTATAAATCAGCGGTTCCCAACCGGTGGTTCGCGAACCCCTAGGGGTTCGCGAACGCCTAATTAGGGGTTCGCGACAGAAAAAACGGTAATGGCGGAAACATACTTTATTACTACTTTCCAACACAACCAGAAGTAAATAACTGGATCCGCAATCCTTTTGACGACAATAATATCTCAAAAGCACACACTCTTTCTTTATCTCAAAAAGAATTACTTATTGATTTGTCAGGCGACAGTTCTTTAAAAATTATTTTCAAGGAAAATCCCTTGCTTGACTTTTGGTTGGGTATAAGAAAAGATTATCGTGTTTTAGTAGATTTAGCTATTAAGACTTTGTTACCATTTTGAACCACCTATTTATGTGAAAAAAGTTTTGCTACTTATATTTACCTTAAAAATAAATATAGAAATTGGTTGAATGCGGAACCAGACTTACGATTAAATTTGTCAAGTATTGTACCTGATTTTAAACTTATTTGTTCTGGTAAGCAAGCACAAATATCTCATTGAGGGCTGGTTTTTTAGCTTACTTTGACCTTCGTTTTAATCTATGGTTTTGACTTTTATTTCTTGTTATACTTAAGTTACATTTTCTGTATATTTACTGGAATAAAAAGTAGTTACGGTTTTTAAATAGTTTCAATTTTATATATTAGGAATACCTAAAATAAAAAATTCGGTGGTTCGCAACAAAGGTAATTTTTTAAAACGAGTTCGCGGTTGACAATAGGTAGGGAGGGAGGGAGGTTATTAATAGCTTTATTCAAAATTTGACTTTGGCATCAAGTTCTGCTTCAATCGAGATGAAAATTAAGCAAAAAAATAGTAGTCACGTGATTCGCATTAACTGTCAAATTTTAATTTTTTTCTAAAAAATAATTCAAAAGTGGAGTTATTTCTAAAAATATCGAAAAAAGTTATTAGAAAAAGTTTTTTTTAAATGCAGTTTCTAGCCCACATGCAAAATTTCAGCTACATAAGATAATTTTGATTTTTTACCTATATTTTGTAAATTGCACCACTTTTGCAAAATAAGACTCAACACAACCTACATAAAACTTCTTAGTTTTCAAGTTTTGACACGGCTTTATTTCAGATACATTTTCTTTAAAGTAGAGCCATATTAAATGTATGTTTTTCTACAAAATCAAAATTGGGCTATTAAAATTTGGTCGCATGTGTTGCAAAGTATATTTGTTTTCGACCCTGTATAAGGTAACTTCATAAAATAAGTATTTTTGAAAACGTAGTTTGTGTCTGAAAGTAATACACCTTAATATTAAGACAAAAAAGAAGACAGTGTCATTAGTAAAGTGTTCATTAAGTGGAAAATAAATTTTAGTGGTGGGTAAAAAATCAAAATTATCTTAAGCTTCTGAAATTTTACATGTGTGCTAGAAACTACGTTTAAATAAGCTTTTTCTAATAACTTTTTCGATATTTTCAGAAATAACCCCACTTTTGAATTATTTTTTGGAAAACATTAAAATTTGACAGATAATGCGAATCACGTGACTACTATTTGCTTAATTTTCATCTCGATCGAAGCAGAACTTGATGCCAAAGTCATATTTTGAATAAAGCTATTAATAAAAAAAAATCCTATATGATGCGGACTTTACTGGTGCTGGTGACACTGTATTTACAAAAACTGTTAAACCACTATTCATAAATTTTAATTAAAGTACGATGTCATATCGCCTAAATCGTGATTATACCATTAAAGTAGGTACTTCTCGGTACTTCAATGAAATACATGTATAGGAAAACAGAAAGAAATAACGACTTCCTTGTGTCCTTGTGTATTAGGTGTGTCGTCTAACGAAAATCTTTACACATTTCAAAAGTAAATCAGATATTTCCTTTAAAGAACCACTTTAAGTTAACGGTCGTTCTCTACTCTTAGCAGTTTCGTGCTTAAGGCTTATTCACACGTATGTTAATTAATGAGAACTTATACCAAATTTGGTACTTACTTCAAAAAATGAACTTGTCGGACTTCCATTGTCTTTATTTTGTTACTTAACACAACGTTTCGGTTAGTTAGTATCTCTAACCGTTTTCAAGTGCAAACTAAATTATAATTCTAAGGCTACTGTCTTAAATACTATCAATTTGTAATGAAGCTTGATGACTCCGCCTACGTCCCTATACGTGCTTATTGAGGGGTGTGAAGTTTAAGCTGTTGGTTTTGGACAAGAAGAGGCTTCCAGATATTGGGAATATCTTCTAAAGCGTATTTCCGGATTATTAGATACAGTTTTTGGTTATCCTAATCTTTTCAGAAATCCCCTTAACATAAGGTATTGTAAGAAATTTTCTCTTTCGTTTCTGTACCAGTTTTAACATCGCGATTTTTAAGTTTTGAGATGGTATTAGTTACAAAATATTCAGGGTAACCATTTTGTTTTAAATCTTTTTTGATGTTGGAAATTTCAAGATTAAGGTCTTCCGGATTGTTGCAAACGTTATATGCTCTGTGATAAAGAGTTTGAATTATGCCCTGTTTTATGGAGTTTGAATGATTCGACCGTGATTAAGGTATTGCCCCGTATGAGTGGATTTCCTGTACACTAAAGTTCTTATGTTTTCAGAACTTCGTTTGACGAGAACATCGAGAAAAGGTAGAGTAGAATGTTTTTCTGTTTCCATGGTAAATTTAATGGATTGTCTTATACTATTAATATGTTCCAAAAACCGTATCAGCTCTTCGTTGCTGTCTGTCCAGATAATAAAGGTACCATCAACATATCTAAGCCAAAGTTTAAGTTTAATTTTGGCAGTGTTAAAATTGTATCTATCAAATCCCTTGCGAGTGTAGGGAATCGTACATTGAAGAAACAAAAAGACCTCTTCCCATACGAGTTAAAGAACATCTGAAACATACTCAAAGAGGTGAAACTTTGAGATCAGTATAAGTTGTAAATGATATCTATGTAATCAACATTTAAATTAGTGTAAACACACCTTTAGACAAAACCCAAAGGGGATGTCGACATGGTTATTTTCTTACGCTTAAGGCTTGCACCCACAAAACCGTGAAACCAAGGCAGGTGGTACCATGATTGAAAACGTTGGTAAGGCACAAGATTTTTCGATTGGTTACGGAATTATGGTGCCTCTAATTTCACAAGAACAACTGTCTTACAATCCATTTAATGCTTCGCTTAACAATGTTTGCCTTCGAAGGGTCAAAAGTTTTTTTCTTAAACTGTTTCAGGCACCGGAAAGAAAATTATAGGTTAAAGACGAGTCGGAGTGTTAAAGTAAATTGGAAACGTGATGAGGGGTGAAAAAAGGATTGCCAATTGCTGCCATTTTTGTATATAATATTAGATTTATGCCAGCTGTGCTATTTTTTGAATAACATTTAAAAACTAGAATTTAGTAGGTAGCCTTCTAACTGAATGAAATTATATTGATGTTTGGACATGGTGATCGCAGGAGAAGCCAACAGGAAGTATGTTAATTCAGTCAAACCTACCCTAATCGGACTGCAACATAACCAATAACCTAGTCGTGAGTGGCCTGCCAGATACCCAGACTTCATCTCTTTGGACTTTTAGTTGTAGGGTTATTTAAAATCTAAAGTTTACACAAATATACTAGTTAAAAATTACCATTTAAAGTCTGGTACTATAGAAATGAAAATAAATACGTGAAACTCGATGGAATACTTCGTCTTCAAGGAATTTACATGCAGGCTATTGCCAACGATGACATATAGCAGAATATGCATATCGTAACAAGCTATCCGTAATATTCCAGACACCCTGTATAACAAAACAAACATTTAAAAGAATCGGTTTGCATTACTTTTTGGTGATGTAACTCTTCATGTACCTTAAACCCACAATTACAGTGGCAGCTGAATTAAAAACTATCAACCATGTTATGACGGAGTATAGACAGAACGCTTTGGTAATTGAATAATGACCATTGACTCGTGGCTATCGTGACTTACCAATTTTTTTTTGATGATCATCAACGATATTGTCTGCGGATAATTATAGGGGGATCATTCACACCTGGAAGTTTATTTTATTAGGGTATATTTCATATATTTGGGGCGGGCTTCTGGCAGAAGCTATATGTAAAAACCATAATTATTTCCATTTTTTGCGTTCTTTTTACAATGTGTTTCATATTATCTTTTTGTTTCGGGGCAAGAAATAAACGGCCTACCAGGAACAAGAATATATTATGTTCATTTTATATTACAAATTTGTATCAAAGTATGACATGAAACTATTTTATAAGATTGAGTAATAGATGTATTTTGGACTTCCATTGCCTTTAGTTTTTCATATCACAACGTTTCAACTGGTAAGTATCTCAGTCGTCTTCAGGTGAATACTTATATTATTATTATATATTTTATAAGATGTTGAAAATGTCCTCCACCAACTGTTCTGCAGTAGATCAATCGATCTAAAACTTCCTGTTGTACAAAAAAAAAATTTCACGTAGCTCCACAAAAAAAGTCCAGTGGGTTAAGATCGAGCAATCTGGGTGGTCACTCTATTGGCTGCCGTTCACCTATATCCACATTGAGGGCCCCTTCAAAATTTTATTGTCCAGTATCGTTAGTTTTGTCTATTATTATGAAAATTTAAAGAAAACGTACTGAAACAAATTTTTTTTCCAATTTCTGCGTGATTATCTGAAAGCTCAATCATTATTTCACAAAATTGCTCTTGTCTATCAGGATCATCGTTCAATAACTCTTGTACAATTACTGGTTGGTAGGGATAAAACTTTTTACAAAATTTTGAAATAATTTTGACGGGTCCAAGCAATTTTTAATTAAGTGGGAGTTATTCTGATTCGTTTTTTTTATTATAACGCTGTATTTAAGTTACGAGTTTATTAATTATTCAATTTAAAAAATGTCGCAGATTTATCGACGAGTAAAATATTTTGAAAATGGAAATATTTCTATTGGTTAAAAAATCAAGGATTCAAAGCACAAGCTTTGGTTTTCGCGCCAAAACTTTAATTCATTAATCGACAAAAGCTCTGCAGGTGCCCATCTTTTAATGCACTTGCAAATCATACCTTTAAACCAAGAGCAGTACCATACATACATCCTTTTCTTTCGGCATTTCTTAGTTGCTCTGATTAGATTTAATTGTAGCGGAATTTTATTAAATAAAACTTGTTAATCCAACATCTACATCATTCTCTGGAAAACTATAAATTTTAATTTAACGGGTTTTATTCCCCTACGCCCTAGGGCATAATAATTTTGGGTTTTGTTAAAGATGTTTCTACTCCAAAATAAAAGTTTAAAGTTTGGTAATGGACCATCAATCTTAGTCAAGAAGCTACTAGTATTTATCTTTTTCTACCTGATGATGACTCATCAAGAACAATTTTCATTTACATGGTACCACCCCGATCTTAGAACCCATACCAAGACGTGATTTTTAAACGGCAGCTGCTGGACTTCCTATCGATGGACAAAAGGCCGGAATAAGAAGCACCGAGAGTGCTGGAACAGGTGTAAACCGACAACCGCCAATTTTTAAGCGGGATTCAAGTGAACTTGAAACGTCCTTTCGGGTCCTGAAGGTCCATCAGGTGGTTTCTAAGCCCAGTGATGAAGTCGAATTCCTTTCTTGGAAACGTGGAAACAGAAACCACGCCGAAAGAAAAGTAATAATTATTATTGGTTAAACGTAATAACCTGATGATTTACAGGAGTTGCATAATTAATACCAGTACCACCTCTCTGTGTGTTTTATGCGACAGCCTGGGCAGGTTGAAAAATAGGGTTTTCGCAGGATGCTCGCTGTTGCAACGTTATGTACCTATTTGAAGTAATGACTGTATCAAATTTGTGTTAAATATTTTAGTGCTATAAGTACCTAGAAATTACAATTTTTTTTTAGAATCAAAATTATTTACGCGCCCCACGCTTTTTTCACAATAATACTAATGCTTATCGTTCATTATTATGACATATTGACAGGTGTCAAATTTTGACAAGATAATTTTTTGCGTATTTTTTTCAACTTTCCACCGTCAATATAATATAATATTTTTATCATATATTAATATAATTTTTTTAAACGATTTGACATATTGACAGTTGTCAAATTTTAACAGGAGAATTTTTTGGCTATTTTTCCCGAAGTATTTGCATCGAATACTATACGACCCTATAATTTGTTTCGTCAAAATCGTTTCTTCGTTTTATACCTGACAGCTGTCAAAATTTACAGCAGAATTTTTTGAGTGTAGATTATTGTATTGTCAGCGGTTCTTGATAAGTCTACAAAATTTAAATTAAATCTGACCGTTTAAAGTGGGTCAATTAAAAACTACATGAAAAATAAGTCCTTTTATTCTAAAATTTAAATGTGAGGGAAGGTGCATGGTTAGTAACATGGGTTCAAAGAAGTCGGTTACAAACATACATACAAACAAACATACAGGTGAAGCTAATAAAAGCGTGGTAAAAAGATACAAACCATTGCAACTGATTTATTCGATTTTGTCCTGTCAATTAAAAAAGAGAACAAATACTACATTCATTTATTTTGATTCAAACACATGGAATTTACATTAGCCACATGGACCTAGAATTTAATTTTTTCAAATACATTTTTTGGATACCTAGTTACATAACCTATCTTTTTGTAAAATAACCATTTTTTTTTCATTTTGCTACTAGTATGGCTGCAATCCTGACATTACCTCTCCCGCCTAAACCACCCTCTCCTTATTCCCTATTTAAAACAAAATTTTGACAGGACGCAGGGGCCAGGGACTCTATATCATTTTACACGTGTACTTTTATCCCCCATGTGAAATGTATAGAGCGTATATACACATTTTGAAGTCGATCAATCATCAATTTGATCCAACCAGATGGCGAGATTTGATCCCGATTTCCGTTCGTTTTTACCTCATGTTACCATCGCTTTTTCTCGCGACATGCATTTATACCATTCACTCGAAACTCTAATTTTTTTTTTAAAGAAAAAAAATCACTTCACACAACACTTCAGGAGAATAAGACATTACATGATCATAACACCAGACATTGTATAAATTATCAAACTATACCAGTAAAAAGTAATTTTGGAAAAAAATCGCTTTTAATAACGGAATAATAAAATATAACAATCTTCCAAAAAATATCAGAAAAATTAAAAAATTGGCAATTTTTAAAAAACAATTAAAGAGATATTTACTAAATTAAATTATTTATACTATTTTTTTTAAAATTGATTTTATTAATTAATTAAATTGGATTAACTTCCATTTTTTTTAATTGTTATTTTCTTTTATGGTTATTATTTTCTATATTATGTTGTCACTTAATGAACACTTTACTGATGACACTGTATTCTTTTTTGTCTTAATATTAAGGTGTATTACTTTCAGACACAAACTACGTTTTGAAAAATACTTATTTTATGAAGTTATCTTATACAGGGTCAAAAATAAATAAACTTTGCATCACATGCGACCAAATTTTAACATCCCAATTTTGATTTTGTAGATTAACACACATTTAATATGGCGCTACTTTAAAGAAAATGTATCTGAAATAAAGCATTGTCAAAACTAAGAAGTTTTATGTACGTTGCGTTGAGTCTTATTTTGCAAAAGTGGTGCAATTTATAAAATATGGGTAAAAAATCAAAATTATCTTATGCAGCTGAAATTTTGCATGTGGGCTAGAAACTGCATTTAAAAAAACTTTTTCTAATAACTTTTTGGAAAAAACTAAAATTTTACAGATAATGCGACTCACGCGACTACTCTTTTTTTGCTTAATTTTCATCTCGATCGAAACTGAACTTGATGCCAAAGTCAAATTTTGAATAAAGCTATTAATAAAAAAAATCCCATATGATGCGGACTTTACTGGTGACACTGTATATAAAATTTGTGGAACTTAATTTTAAAATACGAACGATCTTCAGAAACGACATATTATTTTTGGCGCCATGTTTTCATTACCGATAAAATGGTCAACAAAATTTTTGCCCTTAAAACTCTAAACATTTTAAAATTTAAAGAGATTCTAGGCCCTTTTTCGTAATAATGAACGGTGTTATTACCTTCGGTATACCATGTTAAGGAACAGGTGTTCAGACACTTGGTCTTCGTACCTACCTACTTCGAAATCAGCTGTTCTGGTTTCAGGTCGTAGCAACATGTGAAGGCTGCTTTTAAATTTTTAAATCCCGCCAAAATCATTGGCGTACAGTCACAGATGATTTCACATTTAACAAAGGTTCAAGTTTGTCAATAACTCACGTATGTCTGTCTGGTTGTTATACAGTTGGATTTCTGAAAATCTTTAAACGGCACTATCCCACTTCTGATACTTCTCTGGAAAGCTTATCAAAAATGCTTTTCAGCGATACCAAAATTAATTAGATTGAAGTGCGTGTGGATAAGGGGAGTGCTTCAGAGGTGGGTGAGGGTGGTTCACTTTTATTACCTCGCGTTTTTGTAGAAAAGGTATTTTTGGTTTTTTGATACCTATCTTCTTTAGTTAAAAAAATATAGCCATTGTACGTTTTCAAAACATCATCCTGCATATTTTCTCGACTAGTGCCAGTCAACTTTTCTTTCGCAACGAAAAAAAATATATTCCCTTGATGTATTATACAGTGTCCGCAAGAAAGTTCGCATCAAATGGGATTTTTTTTTATTATTAGGTATAGGTAAAAATTGAAAAAGCAGTTAGTTTTTGCTTACCTAAAAACCAAAAATAACGTATACTGAAGCAGCTGCACGACTTGTGTTACCTGTCAAATTTGACATTTTTAATAAAGTAGGTTCAAAAATGCCATTATTTATCAAAATATCGAAAAACTTTATTTGAGAAAGTTGTTTATTTAGGCATTTTTAGCTTCTATACGAGATTTTGACAGTCTAATACAATTTTTATTTTTTGCCAGGTTTTTGAAAATTTTGATCAACCCTCGTAGATTAACTTTTATACATCGATGTAAAACCATTTGCCTTTACTTCATTTGTAATCTTAATGCAATTTTGTGTAAAATTTTTGTTTCCTATTATTTATTTTGCTTCAAAAACTGAAATTGTTATCGATCAGTATGTAATGTTTGATGCAAAGTTTATATAATTACATCAGTTTTGCCAAAACCGACGTTTCTCATTTCTCTTAAGTTAGTTAACAGATGTACAAAAAGAAAATATTGGAAGCTTTCGTTGAAATTTTACTTAATTAATATTAAATTAAATTACTTATATTAAACTATATTTTTGTTGAATAAAATGTTTCGAGCGATTAATATATATTCTTTTTAATCCAATATTAATTAAGTAAAATTTCAACGAAAGCTTCCTAATATTTTCTTTTTGTACATCTGTTTACTAACTTAAGAAAAATAGGAAACGTCGGTTTTGGCAAAACTGATGTAATTAGATAAACTTTGCATCAAACATTACATACTGATCAATAACAATTTCAGTTTTTGAAGCAAAACAAATAATAGGAAACAAAAATTTTACACAAAATTGCATTAAGATTACAAATGAAGTAAAGGCAAATGGATTTAAATCGATGTATAAAAGTTAATCTACGAGGGTTGATCAAAATTTTCAAGAACCTGGCAAAAAATAAAAATTGTATTAAACAGTCAAAATAGCGGACAGAGACTAAAAATGCCTAAATAAACAACTTTTTCGAATAAAGTTTTTCGATATTTTGTTAAATAAGGGCATTTTTGAACCTATTTTATTAAAAATGTCAAATTTGACAGGTAACGCAAGTCGTGCAGCTGCTTCAGTATACGTCATTTTTGGTTTTTAGGTAAGCAAAAACTAACTGCCTTTTCAATTTTTACCTATACCTAATAAAAAAAAAATCCCATTTGATGCCGACTTTCTTGCGGACACTGTATTATATGTAAATAAGTTTATTTACATATATAGTATTATGGGATACAGTAAAACAAAGTTGAGCTTGTAAATTTCCAATATATTAACAAGAAAAATTACATGTTTCACAGCACTCACAACACTCCAGCTTCGTCAGATGACTTAATAAAAGGTGAAAATAAAAATGGGGGTGCAATAAAATTAAATTATTGAAGATGTAAATAAAATAGTGGAAGGGTTACAATAGCGAGAAAACCCAGCAGAGGGTTTACAAATTAAATTAAATTAGGTACAATATTAGTAATTTACAAAATCTTAAGTATATGATCAACAGAATAAATTTATCAAAGGTGAATTATTTAAATCTAATTGATCATTAAGTAACAGGTCTGTATTTTTAAGTTTATTTATTTCCATAGATTCTAACAAATTTAGTTTTAAGCCTTTGTTTTCTGTATCTGTATATAAGATTTTAAAGGAAGGATCGAAATTATGTTGTCTGTTTTATTTTTTATAAAACTGTTATAATGTTCCTGTATTCTTTTGTTAAAATGTCTGCCCGTTTGGCCAATGTATGTTTTAGGACAATTTTTGCATTTTAATTTATAGACGCCTGATTTTTTGTTTTTATCGCTTTTAAACATATTGTTTTTGATAAATTTACTTAAAGAGTTATTAGTTTTGTAACGCAAATTTATATCAAGTTTGTTAAGAAAATTGCCAAATTTAATTTGATTGCACCCCCATTTTTATTTTCACTTTTTATTAAATCATTGTCATCTGACGAAGCTACAGTGTTAACGAAACATGTCATTTTCCTGTTAATATAGTGGACATTTACAAGTTCAACTTTGTTTTACGTTTTCCTGTATCCCATAATACTATTATGGATTTCCACCTAGTATCGGCTGAATCAATTAATTTGTTTATTCATATGCTCCTATTCTTGAGAATTCACAGCGAAAACAATTTTTATTTGTAGGTTATATAAATAAGACTCCTCTGTACAAAAAGCAATTGCTCCTTTGGTAATGGTATTATAAATTCCAGGAACACGCCAGCTTTAATGATTCTGTTGTTTAAAAGCAAATAATAATGACCACTGATCATGCCAGCAGTCAAGCTAACTTATTTTTTTTTTTAATTTATTGCTTTTCTGTTGAGTAAAGCTTCTTTACACAGATACAGAAAAATGCAAAAAACCTATTTGTTAAACAGTGCATTAAGTAAATTCCTAATGAAAAAAATTATTTATTTAATTTTACCGAGAAGTTTTCTCGTATTATTTGTAATCAACATAAGTTAGCAAAAAGAAGATAATAATTACGGTCTTTCGCAAATCATACAAATATCGGTCTTTTTGACTTTTGGCAAGAAAGCCATAATAAATAAAGTAGGTATATACAGGGTTGTCCAGAAGTCCGGAATAAAATTAATATAGCCTTAACATGTCACTTTTGGGGAAAACGCTCCGATACGTCAATTTAGTTTTATATACATTATTTTTAACTCTATAGGGTGGCTCAAAAAAGTGGAACAATAAAAAATGTACTTTTTTCAAATGGAACACCCTGTATATTTTTTCATTTTTAAATTCCACATAAAATTATAATTATTTTTTATTAAATACATTATTAGTCTATACTTTATAGTTTCCGAGATATTGACTCTTGAAAAGTGACATTTTTGAACTTTGACAGCTTCTAGCTTTCTAACAGTACGTCTTAGAGCAAAACGGCTTACATGTCCCTATCTTTAATTTTTATTATCTTCCCAAAAAAATCAACTTCCGGTTAAACCGGATGTTACTCGAAAGCAGGAAATATAGTTGTTCCGGTTTAACTGGAAGTTGATTTTTTTGGGAAGATAATAAAAATTGAAGATAGGGACATGTAAGCCGTTTTGCTCTAAGACGTACTGTTAGAAAGTTAGAAGCTGTCAAAGTTCAAAAATGTCACTTTTCAAGAGTCAATATCTCGGAAACTATAAAGTATAGACTAATAATGTATTTAATAAAAAATAATTATAATTCTATGTAGAATTTAAAAATGAAAAAATATACAGGGTGTTCCATTTGAAAAAAGTACATTTTTTCTTGTTCCGCTTTTTTGAGTCACCCTATAGAGTTAAAAATAATTTTACGTTATAAGTCACTTACTGCCCTTCAACTTTTGTATTAATATTTTTAATGTATTTGAAATAGTAACGGAGCTATTGTACTTTGCCACACTAAAGGGCCACCCTGTATGCTCACATTTTGACGTTATTCGTTTATTTATTTTATAGACATTTGTCAAAGATATGACGACATCGATCTTTTTTTTTTAAATGGAAATATACAGCTTGTGATACATCTTTTGATAGCTAATTATCTCCTACAGTATGCTCATAAATTTTGGCGCGATTCTCTCAAGCTATTTCAAAATGGCGACCGTTAAAACTTTTTAAAAAATCTCTATTTATATAAGCGGAAATGATAAATCATTGATGTTTTTTTTACCAAGGTAAGAAATCTTCATTGTTTCACGTTCTGACATTTTGTGACATTGTGAACTTGTAAAATTAATTTAGGTATTTCCGAAGTATTATTTTACAATTTTCTAAACAAAAATTGTTTTGTCGGAAAGACAGCGTATCGAAGTCTTGATAGGTATTGTTAGGATGTGGAGATAAAATAAGAAGTCAAAGTGAAGTGTGCACTTTATTTAATGCAAAATGTCACAAAATGTCAGAACGTGAAACAATGAAGATTTCTTACCTTGAAAGGAAAAAAAAACATCAATGGATTTATCATTTCCGCTTATTTAAATAGAGATGTTTTAAGAACTTCAAATATTTCATTACTTTACTTTACATTACTTTTCTAAATATTCTAATGGACGGACTTTGTGTGAAACACCCTGTATATTACTAGAAAACGTTATTGTATAGTAAGTTCAGACTCTATGTAAGTATACACCAAATAAAAAACGAGGCAATTTAGAATATAACCAATGTCCCATTTGACATCAAATGTTGTTCACGCGTTTTCCAGACACCCTGTATATGTATTTGGTTCTAAAAAGTTCTTAACAATAAAACACATGCAGTCACTAGTAAAACTAAATTTATTAGAAATAATATATTCCTTTGTTTTATAAATAAAATTGCTGTAAATGATCACAAGATCCTTAAAATGTTATCTACAATATATACAGTTTTTCAATATAATAATTTACATACGGACTAGAAACTATAACTTATGTTTACCATTTATAACATAAGTAAGTAGAATATTCGATATGCACATGGAACATTTTTAACCCATTTACAATATTACCTTGAACTTCCGCCAGGCACGTATCTAGGGGGCCCAGGGGGCCTAAGTTATCAAGTTTGATCGATAAAATATAAATTGTAAATTTTAATACAGAGTGAAAGTGAAATTAAATTTTTCAATAAATATAATGAAAAAGGTTTGGTGCATAGACTTCTTATAGAACAGACTACATTCAACATTGTTTAAGTTTTTAAAAAAATCAAAGGTTCCGTCGTTCACAATTTGTCTGGTTAGATGTATGGCCATTCACGAGTAGCAACAAAAACAGCTGATTAGATTCGTTTAATTCGGAATTATCTTTTCATGGGTAAATAAAAATGTATTAATACTAATAAAAACTTTTTTAGTTATTACTTATTTATTGTATTAAAAATACTTGCCACACTCCACGCCGCTGGTGCTGACTAATCGCTCCGATTCCTTGAGTCATTACAAATGTATGATGCAAAAAACAGGCCATTCATGAATAAATGTCTTAGTCTATTTTATAAAAAGTCTATGGTTTGGTGCTACTTTTTTTCCGTTAGTTCCCCCAAAAGGAAATCCTGGCTACATTTCTTTAGTTGATCACAATAATTTCAACTTATTGAATTTTACTTACAATAACATTTGTTATGATAAAAATCCAATTAATCTGGAGGTACGTATTTGTTTTAACCACATAGATGGAGTATTACTGTACCTATTACTAACTGAATAACAACCTACAGCGTCACAAATTTGCATAATACTTTGGCTTTATGCCGTATGAAATAAGTTAAGTATTTACATTCTTATATATATAAAAAAAAAACGAGACTTAAATAGTGTGTCTTTAAGAACAATTTTTAAAAATAGTTATTATTTACAGTTAAAGCTGGTGCATGGTGTTATTGACAGACTTCGGTTGGGTTTCCTTTCTCTCTGAGGGCTGCAAGCTGTTTCTCCTTGCTTGGTAAAAATCTGTAACAAAGAAAAACAATGGATAAGCTAAATAGTATAATATTCATCCCTGATTTTGCTGGTTGCATCAGCTGTAACTGAAAATTAAGCAAAAAAATAGCAGTTACGTGATTCACATTATCTGTCAAATTTTAATTTTTTCCAAAAAATAATTCAAAAGTGGTTATTTCTAAAAATATCGAAAAAAGTTATTAGAAAAAGTTTTTTTTAACTGCAGTTTTTAGCCCACATGCAAAATTTCAGCTGCCTAAGATAATTTTGATTGTTTACCCACCACTAAAATTTATTTTCCACTTAATGAACAGTTTACTGATGACACTGTGTTCTTTTTTGTCTTAATATTAAGGTGCTTTCTTTCAGACACAAACTACTTTTTCAAAAATACTTATTTTATGAAGTTACCTTATACAGGGTCAAAAACAAATAAACTTTGCATCACATGCGACCAAATTTTAATAGCCCAATTTTTATTTTGTAGAAAACACACATTTAATATGGCTTCACTTTAAAGAAAATGTATCTGAAATAAAGCCTTGTCAAAACTAAGAAGTTTTATGTAGGTTGCGTTGAATCTTATTTTGCAAAGTGGTGCAATTTACAAAATATGGGTAAAAAATCAAAATTATCTTATGTAGCTGGAATTTTGCATGTGGGCTAGTAACGTGACTACTATTTTTTTGCTTAATTTTCATCTCGATCAAAGCAGAACTTGATGCCAAAGTCAAATTTCGAATAAAGTTATTAATAAAAAAAATCCCATATGATGCGGACTCTACTGGTCACACTGTATATCCTTTTTAATATACAGGGTCGTTGATATGTATAGAAACGGTCTTTTATTTCTTAAAGTATGATAATTAGCGAAAAAAGTTAAACACAAAAGTTCTAGGGGTTCTTTCTAGAATAAAGAAAAATTAAGTATACAGGATGAGCCAAAAAATCGTAGCAAGACAAAGTTACTTTTTTTTTATTGGAACACCCTGTATATTATTCGATATCAAAGTATACATCTAAACTTTTTCGAGATATCGAGTTATGAATATAATTAACTTAGCGGAGATATTATTTAATAATTTTAAATAAACTTTTTGTAATAATTAATTAGAAATTACCTAATATTCATAACTAAATATCTCGAAAACGAGTAAGTTTAGATGTGTAGTGTGATATTTATGTTTTTTTTTTAGAATTTTGAACTGACTCATCCTGTAAACTTATTTTTTCTTTATTTTATTTAACTCCTTAAACTGTTGTGTTCAACATTTTTCGCTAACTCTTTTTAATAAATATTCGTCCGTTTGCATACATATCAGCCACCCTGTATAATCAATTAACGTAGTGAAGAAATCAGTGTAGCGTATTTAAACTAAAAAAAAAACTATTTTTAAATGGGTGTTTAAGAAAAACATAAGCTTGCAGATAATAAACTCCGTAAAAGGTATGAATATCTTTTCACATCTGACATCTGTTATAGCAGTTTTCAAATCATCTGTTTGCTGCATTCTTCTAACATCTGACGGTTTTAAAATATTATGTTAACCACAGAGCAGTACCTAACGATGGCGCTGGAACATGGAATTATTGGGAGAAATGGTAGTCTTTAAAAAAACGATTTTAGGTATAAATATTCCTCCTATTTTGCACTTGGAAACGAAAACAGGATTATGGTTTTGAATTTTCCATAAAATAAATTGTAGTGAACCTTTTTTTCTGCGATTTTGTTACTATAACGAAATAGGTAAATTTTGGGTTCAAATGATGGACCAAATAGTGGACACCTTCCCCCGACCCCCTTCCCTTCCTTTCTTGAGAAAGTAAACCCTCTTCTTACATAGCGAAAAGCTAAATCCATTGTGGGAAAGAAAGATAAAACCAAAAGTCTTCCTCCACAAAATTTAATAGAATAAAAATTCTCTAGGGGTCTCTACATGTTTCGAACGTAGAAGCGTTCATCATCAGGAGACAGAAAATTTATTTAGTGCTAATGGTTTTAGCAGAAGAGAAAATGATAAGTGGTATAAAACCTCAATGGAGCTTTTATGGAGTTAAAAATTGGTGTGTCGGAATGACATAATATGAAGAAATAGAAATAAGTTAAAACATACTGAGTATGTGAAGAAGTCAATTAAAAAGGGCTAAAACAATCAAATCAACTGGGGAAGAAGAAAAAATCACTGCTAAAAAGAAGATGTCAAAATGGTATTTTTCTGTAGGTAACTATGTCTGTAAGACATTGTAAAAATTTAAAAATATGCCATGTATAGAAAACAGGTATCAAGAAAGTATCATGCATTTAAAATAAACGATCCTTTCAAAAGAAGGGCGGTTTGGGGGCACTTTACCCCCCGCACTTTACCCCCCGCACTTTACCCCCCACAAGACGTTAAGTTTAATACATTTTTTAAAATTTGATTTTGAGATTTTTTCTTCTTCCCCAGTTTATTTGGTTGTTTCAGCCCCTTTTAATTGACTTTTTTACGTACTTAGTTTGTTTTAACTTATTTCTTCATATTATGTCATTTCGACACACCAATTTTTAATTCCATAAAAGCTCCATTAAGGTTTTATACCACTTATCTTTGTCTCTTCTGCTAAAACCATCAGCAATACACTTTTCTGTCTCCTGATGATGAACGTTTCTACGGTCGAAACATGTAGAGACCTCTGAACAAATTTTTGTTCTATTAAATTTTATGGAGTAAGATTTTTAGTTTTTTCTTTCCTATTCATAGTACCCATAGGTTTTATATTAATGCATATCGAATATCTGAATAAATTCCTGTTACAGATCTGTCTAATATCTAGAACATATGGAAACCCAAACTCGTGCCCTAAAAATAAATGTGCCTTTAAAACCGCAAAATTGGTTTGGTCTATTTTTGTTTTTATGTTTGATGGGGTATGAATTTTGAAAATATCACATTTCTTGCAGCACGTGTTCCTTGGTTTCGTTTAGGTATGTAAATTAATATTTCCATGATTTTGTTAATTTAACCTTATCCCCATAAAAAAAGACGCTGCTTATCACCCATAACAGACAAAAAACGAAACGCAAAACCCCAGGTAAACACATCAAAAATCTTGTAGATCCACGTCACATAACGCTTTTTTGTGTCATTGAATCACCAGACCATTTCAATTACCCAACGTCCTGAAATTAGTACCGTACTTAAATTAGTAGAACAGTCCCTAAAAATAAATCAAATTATTCATCTCCCTTTTCCCATGCTCGTGCAATGCATCAGAGCGGGACACGCGATACATTTACATTTCAGTTGAGGTCCAAGTAATTTAATGATGGTCTATATCTGATATAAATCTCTACCACAGAGTCATGGTCTAAGGGTTTCCGTGTGAGCAGGGAAAAGTGCATATTTTGTTTCTGTGGGAAATTGGTTGAGAAATATTTATGAGAAGGGGGTTTTGTTAAAACGGAAAAGTTCTTACTTGTAGGTATACTAATAACTTATTTAATCTGGTGAAGGTAGTTCGACACTAGGAGAAAAGACCAAAATGAGGATGGTCTATTTTATTTTATTTTTATTTCCGCTCACCCGGTTTCTTATGGTAGTTGGTGCAATTCTATTTATTTTATTCTATATACTTATTTATATATTAATATAGAACAAGAAACAAGATACTTGTTCTTAGAATATGCTGTGCAAACTATTTATTTGTTATTATTACTTAGAAAGTAGGGAATCTGTTACGCTTTGCGCGATATCTTCGACATCCGAAGGGACACTTTCGGATTCAGAAGCTCCCATATTTAAATTATTTTTAGCCAACACTTTGCTTACAATAGAAATTTAGACGGCAATAATGACGTTGTCAAAATCTAAATTGAAACAATCAAAAATGCTGTTACCATGATATCGACTAATATGGACACCTGAAAATTTTAAAAATTACGAAAACGTTATCTGATATCAATGAAATTTAGACGAATAAAATCTATTTTTACTGTCGTAGATTAAATTTTGAATGATACACGTTCGATATGAACTTTGTTAATGAAACTTGTGCAATTGTTGTTGTGCACACGTTTCGTTATAGTGTTCATATCGAACTAGTATCATTAATAATTAAAATATCGACGAAATTATAAACGAGTTTCCAAAAAAAAACTCTCGGCGATCTGGTCTCCTAACCTAATCCACTGATCTTGCACTTTCCGAGCAAAGCCATTATTACTTGACACATTAACATTCATATTTAAAAATGACAACTGACTACATGAGTGCAAAAATTTGCCAATCAAAAAAAGTAAAACACATTTCCATTAACAAAAATAAGCAAATTTTATATTATTCATTTGACATTTTGGCAACTAAACAAAATGGTTTTAAATTATTTATAACTCCATAATTACTTTATCGAACTCCTGTTAACATTTAAAACAAACAAGTCATATTTTATTTTGTTCAAAGTGTATACATACATATGCATTCTTTTATTATGCCAATAATTTATGCCAATTTATATTTATTGTTACTATGCAAAAAAAAAGTATTGGCATAATATAATATTTACAGTTTCTTGCAAACAGTTTGATTAAAAGTTTATGTAACAAGGGAATGTGTAAACAAACAGATCTAAACGATATATCAATATCTCAATATTAACTTTAGTATATCGAATTAAATAGAGATTTGTTAATCTTTCTAGAAATTCAAATATTCTTGAAGGTAACTTTTAAATATATTTGGGACAGGAGGAACAGTCTGTACCAACTACCAATGTTAAAAGTTTGGAGGCATATTTAGGAAAGTCACGGAACTTGCTACCCCTCACACACCTAAGGCAAGGCAAAAAAATTAGTAAAAGATATAAAAAATATTTTTAAAAATATTTTCTGCTTTTCTTGTCTTTTGACAGTCAAAGGTTTCCCTGTAATATAAAAACATACATTTTTCACCGTAGATTATGCAGACATTCATATACACAAACGTCACATAAACAAATAATACCTGATGTTTGTCTGGTTTGCACTTTTTTATCAGGCTGTGAATTTTATGGTCTCTATGTAAATATTGCGTATACGTTTTCGGGAGCAGGTTATTTTTTGGCTTACGTTTAGTGGTTACTATTTAAAAATTTACCAAATGGTACGCGACAAATATGGAATCGGTATCCCATCACCTTTTTTTTTGAGACATTGTTTGATGTGGGGAGATTTAACGATATTTCCAATGCTCCAAAAGAAAATTAATAGACCAGGGCTGAAGCCTTTGAAAATGGTAAAAAGTGAAAAAAAATAATAGTAGGATGAAACCCATTGGAAAAGGAAGAGAATATAACAAAAATGAAAGAAAAAATAATTTACGGGCGATCCGAGGTCGGGAAGTGGAAAGGGGTGGGGTTTTAAGGGTAGAAAACGAAAACTACAAGTCCTATGAAAAAACGTTAAATAGCAAAGTTGTAGGCAATAAAAAGATCTACAACTTTTATATTTACACTTTTTTCACATAACCTCAAAATTTATGTGAAAAAGTCAAATAACCAAATTTTTGGTTTTTTATTTTTATCTTTTACAACCAATTTTTTGTTTTCACGAAATTTGGTGAAAACTTACCTTCTTATGTCCCAAACACACTGTAATTTTTTTGATTTAAAATATTAATTTTTTTACCTTATTTTGACTTAATATCGAAAAAGCACCCTATTTTTCAATCAAAAATTCTCACGTCAAAATATTTTGTTCGTTAAAATCTCTACTTTCTGATGGTGTAAAAAAATATACATTACTTTTGGTAGTAGTAGAGTTTTTTTCATTTATTTGCATTTTTTGAGAACATTTACCACAGTAATGTATTTTTTTTTTTACACCATCAGAAAGTAGAGATTTCAACGAACAAAAAGCCGACTTCGACTTTTTTAAAAAAGCAGATATTTTGACGTGAGAATTTAACTTTTCACCAAATTTCGTGAAAAAATTTTTTTTTTTAAAAGGTAAAAATAAAAAACCAGAAACTTGGTTATTTGAATTTTTCACATACATTTTGAGGTTATGTGAAAAAAGTGTAAATACAAAAGTTGTAGATCTTTTTATTACCTACAACTTTGCTATTTAAAGTTTTTCCATGGGACTTCTAGTTTTGCCGGAAATCGAGATAAATCGTTTTCTACCCTTAAAAACTCACCCCCTTCCACTTCCCGACCTCGGATCGCCCGTAAATTATTTTTCCTTTTATTTTTGTTATATTCTCTTCCTTTTCCAATGGGTGTCATCCTACTATTATTTTTTTTGGTTTCAAAAATTGTCGACCCTGGTCTATAAGCCATCATCAATCTCTGAGGGTACTTCTATTTAGGAGATAATACGAATCCCGTACCATACTGTTTAATAACAAAGTCTGCAAATTTTTGCAAGTTAAAACACTAATTTTTAACAGTAAGACGATTCTGAACTCCCGCCAAGTTTTGGCGCTAAAAATGTTAAAGGTTTTAGTCACAACTCGTGGGAACAAGCAGAAATAAGAAGAAAGGGATCACCTAACTTGTCAGGTACACGACGAAGCAGTGGTTCCTTCTTAAGGTGACTCATTGTTAAAAATTTTCTGTTTAGACTTGCATGCATGCATGGTTTATTCGAAAGGTTATCCGAATAAAGGGATTCTTAACGTGTAAGAAATTGGTTCAAAAAATGTCTTATATATAGGAAAAGGGATGTTTTACAGGTCTCTTATGAAGTATATGTGGTAAAATACCTATTACAGATTTGGTTTTTGCAATTTATTGCCAAAAAAGGGTAAACCAGTAACATTGCGATGTATGTTAATAAACTCATTTGAATCATCACGATTTACTATGAAAACAAATCATTGGCGCTATAGCGAAACCAGAAGAAGAATTGCTAGACTTTTTATGAACCTGTTGGAGCTTGTTTTAACAAATTGACTGTGGTGTAAAGAAACAAAGAAAAGTAATAGTTACTAAAAGTTAAAAGTACAATGACTCATGGCATTCACGGCGTTACGTCATCCGACCATGTCTGGGGAGTCACAAGTAGAAATTTTCTTGAGATATCAAAATTTGAAGACTATAAGCAAAAACGTCGAAGTAACATTTCTTATAAGGGCAGAAATATTAATGACTTAAATAATATATATACAGGGTTAGGTATATATTTACTTGACTGCAGCAAACTATGCAGCCGTATTCTAAAATTCATCGTACTACTTTTAAGACTCACTTGGATCTAAGTATTTGTCTTGGCCAACCTTTAGGCATTTTTAATTATTTTCAAATAGAGTCATCTACAATTTATAATCCTTCACTGCATTTCAAATTTCATCAAAATTTATTCTTCGATTTTTGAGTTCACTTTAAATATATCTGATTTCTCGATTTTCATGGTCTATGAATTGGACATGTGCAAAATGGTAATGAGATGACATAATTTTTAACCGATTTAATTTAATAATAAAGATGATTATTTAATTATTAAATGAAAATTCTATTTTATAAAAAAAAAACGGTCAAGTGTAAGTGAATATGAAATACCCTCTAGTAATATTTGGCAATATTACTGGTATTTTAATTGAGGTATGTACATACACTGAGAAAAAGCTTTCTATTCCTTATAAGAACTAACATACTCTTTATATACCTACAACTGTTTAATACTATATGTAACAGCAACGCGCTTTGCTACTGTAAGACAACGAAAATTGCTAGACCGTTCTGTAGTGGTAATATCACGGCAATTTAGCTAATAGGAAATAGGAGTTAATGCTAACATAGAATGGTTTATAGCCATTATTGCTCTGAATTCTCACAATAATTATCAAGTTCTATTGGAGGTACATGGTTTTATATACTGTATTAATTTCGACTGGCAGTTGTAATGAAACTGGACATTAAATATTATAATATTTGGTTGCTACGCGGTTAATACAGCATATACTTACCAATAAAAATCATAGTACTGTAGTTCTCAAAAATTTAAATAGTTTTACTTGGCTTATTGGTCAATAATAGAATTTGGTGTGCAAGCGCATCAAATCTAATACAATTTTGATGTAAAATGAATAGGTTAAATACTATTTGACGGTGTCAAAATTTACATAGGATTCCCCATGGCTAGTCAGGCGATGTGCCATCCGGTATACCTACATATACGTAAAAGTGTTATTGCCGATAAAAATTTTGCTTGTAAAATAAATCAAATTTACAGTATAAAAATGTAATTTTTTGACAGGGAACATAAAAAATACGAAACGTACCTTGCTTATCATTTTCGCCAAAAGAATTAAAATAAATATTTCCGTATAAAACAAGATAAATATAAATGTACTATCAAGTATCTACTGTGATTTCGTTTTTAGGGTCAACGACATTCATGTTTTGTTATAAATTTTTGCAAACACGTCTAATTCATTGCACATAATAGTTAATGTTAATTATTACTATTATTAGGTGCTATGCAAATTGGGTTTCGTCTATCACGTACAAAAAATGTATTTACAATTAAAACATTATAAAAGTGGAAACCCCTATTTTTTGACTCATGGTGACACACTTTTAATTTCTAGAAATTCATATTTAGTCCAAAATGGTCTAATTTCCCAATATTTACTTTATAATAAAGATTGTCGGCAATTATAAAAATCGTCATTTAATTAATACGGAGTTTTTTGCTACAAAAGTTATCTATCGATACTATACTAGGTATTGATATTCTTCCTCGTAAAATTAAAAAATATACACTGAGGAAAATGATCTAATACAACAGATTTGCTTATTTTTTATTAACCCATATTAAATAAACTGATGCTAAATAGTGTATTAAATCCGCTTTAGTGTTACATCAATTCCAGATTTGTTAGAACAGTGTTTTTATTGGTAATAATCAGTTCTATTAGCAGCACAGTCTAGTTGAATGAAAAAACTTTTAATACAGCAATTTTGTTAAGAAATAAATTGTATATTGTATCTTCTCAATGCGACGCATTTTGTTCCCAGAAAAGCAGTTTCTCCGCAATTAAGAAAGCGGAACAGCGTACCCAAAAACGAATTGTATCCGTTAGAACCTATAGTCTTCTAGCTGTCCTGTCTGAATTTGTCTGACTTTTTTTTTTAACTTTGCATGTCAGATAAAACAGTAGATGATTCTTATTTCGCACAACCCATCATTACTTTTGGACTTTATAATCTATGGACGGTTTAATCTCAGTAAACCATGTTGAATAATAGATAATTATATGCAATGTTAAACGACAAAAACAATATCACACTAGAAGCTATTTAAATTTTTGAGACCTACAGTACTGATTTTTAGTGGTAAGTATATGCTTTATTAACCGTAGCAGGCAAATATTATTATGATTAATGTCAAGGTTCATTACAACTGCCCGTCGGAACTGATACAGTATATAAAACCAGATCACATCCCCAATATAACTTAATAATTACTGTGAGTATTCAGAGTAATAATGGCTATTAACCATTTAATGGTAGCATTAACTCCTATTTCCTATTGGCTAAATTACCGTGATATTATCACTACATAACAGTCTATCAATTTTCGTTGTCTACCAGTAGGAAAGCGCGTTGTTGTCACATATTTATAGTATTAAACAGTTGTATAAAGAGTATACAAATTATTATAAGGAATAGAAGGCTTTTTTCTCAGTGCAAATTGTAAAATACTGATGCAGGGGCAGGTAGCTGTTGAAGGTTTATCGCTGGTACCGCACAAAACGTTACCGTTCCCATGCCCCTAATTCACTGTTTATGCTATGTTTTCTATTATTAACGTTATTAAAACGTGCCTCCCCTATTTGGCAACGTTATTCAGACGGGACGTTACCACCATAAGACAATAAATTGTTATTAGACCATTGTACTCGGGTTTCATGGTATTGTGCATTGAAAGATAAGACTCTTTTGTGCTAAATTGGCATCGTAACAATAATTATTGAGTTGAGGACAGTGAACTCTTTATTTTCGCAAAAATGACTGAATAATTAAAAATAAAAAATTAGTATTGTTTCGTTTTGGTTGATTCTTTCTTGTGGTTGACTAATAAGGATTTATGCGAGATTTTTGCGGTTTTTCTGGTATTAGATAATACGTTTTTTTGCAATTCCTCTACTTAACTTTATAAAGCGCAACATTTTTCTAAACTATTTATAGAATTTTGTAAAATATACAAATATTACGTACAGGCCCGCACTAGGCCGAGGAGCTACCGTGGATCGATCCATATTGGAATAAAATATAGTTAAAAGTTTTATCTAGAAAATCCATTGTATATAAACAACAGGGGACAGTATACAGTCTAGGAAGAGCAAGGAGAGAATTATATATGATACGCCACTGTCACTAATCCAGTGCAGGTGCACTAAGAAATGACAATGGGTTTTTCACTAAGTTTTGATTTTTACTCAACCGCATGTTATAGAGGAAGAACAAATACATATACACTCGCAGGGACTTGGACTGAAAGTCGACCAGGCGGCATCTACAATAATAATATTTCGTGTCTAGTCTCCTGTTCTTGTCTATTCAAGTGATCGAAACGAAGAAAACGATATAATCGATCTCATCAGGAGTGTGTTGCGTGCGTGGATAATGGGATCACGTGACGTGCTCGTGCTATCTATCTGATCTCATGTTTTTAAACTTTCTACTGCACGACTTGCGACTTCTATTATTATTAACTTTTTGATTCGTTAAATCTTGGTTGGTTTAAAACAAATCTCGGGCCGAAAAAAATCCCAATCCAGTCCTGCGTATTCGTGTTATTTCCAATTTCAATCCTTGACTTATTGTAAATAGGTAAATTTGATAATACGAGTAGAATCATTACGAGAAAATACGTCCGAGTAAATAGTAGTGATTACTGCAGTAGAGTATAATACTTTGTCTACAACTGTTTTGATCAACAAGTAACTAGGGGTACATATAATCAATTTTTATGAGAAAGTCGAAAAACATTTTCCATCTATCTTGTTGCTAGCGCCTATAATAGGTACCGTAGGTATAGTAAATTGTGTCAAAAAAACGAAAAAAGAGAAGATTTTATTTATAACAAAGTAGTTTTGAAAAACGAATCCAATAATGAAATTAGAAATTATTAATAACTAGGTATTTAAGTTTTTTGCCCACCGAAATTCCTACTAAAAGTGTGGTTAAATGTTAAAAGCAAAAGCACATTTAATAAATCTGAAATTATACAAGAAAATCTAAAAGAATTAACATGCATCAAACGCCAATAACAACCTACATTAAAAAATCAAGAATAAGCTAATATCATAGACAATTTACCTTTAGATAAACAAACAATAATCACGAATGTGGCAGTTTTATGGCCTCGCGCATGTAAACAAAACTGGGAACTATTAGACATGCGCACTGCAACATTATCGTTTGACGAATGGGAAAATAGACAGGTCCGGGCTTTAAAATTTAAATTCTTGCTCATATGCCACCATAGAGGGTTTATTTTACCCCTATTTGGGCATAATACAATTATACAACGGCTGCAACTAGTACTAGGCATTGTTTATATTACAATCCGAGTCACTAAAAGCACAAACACAATTCACTAACTAAACTACACAAAAACCAGAAATCCATAAATATTAAACACCAGCGATAGCCGATCCGATAGCTGAAAACTTTAGAAAACTACAAGGAATCCGCAGAGAAGAGAAACCTTAAACCACAACAACAAAAATGGCGGCCGAGCCGGTTCTGGAGAGTATTCTTGAGAGCGTCGATAAAGTAGGACGGCCGATAACACGAGGTTTGTGCGCATGCACGAAGGTTCCCCGAATGAAGACAGCTGACCGACGAGTCATGCGCTCGGACGTATTTTTTCACCCATAAAACGTAACTTTTGTTTGCGCAGGAGATAAGCTGTAGGTATCTAAAGGTAAATTGTCTATGGCTAATATTCGAAAGAAGACAACAGCCGGCGAAAAATGTAAATTTCCTAAAACTTATAGTAGGTAAGCACAAGTACAGAATAAATAATAAGTAGCTTACCAGTAATAAACTGCTGACTCTGTCTAGTTTGCGCTTTACTAAAATTCACTTTTCTTCTGGCTGTCAAAACTTTCCTGCCAACATGTTTCATAGCTCCCCTAAAAACATTACAGCCAGTAATTTTCGCTTCCCTATTCTGCTTGTTTCTATCATTCTCAATATTAGCTTGAGGATCGTCTTTACTTCTTTCGAGATGTTCTATCGTTTCGATATCATAACCGAATCTGTCAAAAAATCTTTGTTGGTCAAACGAATACTGTTCGTCTAGAAATCGTTTTGTATCGTCTGAGTTAGCTTTGCCAAAAAGGCATCTTTTCAATCCTGCTGGTTTTTTGTGAGTCGGGACCCTTTCCAGAAAGTTGTCACGCAATTTGGGATGGAAAACTCGACGTTTATTGCTTTCCAGAATTAGTACTTTTCTGATGTTATCAGCCCCGTGGTTATCCATGATAATGTTTACACAATAAGCTTTTTTTACAAACTAATTCCCCAAAAAAAAACAGAACTATTATTATCGAACGTCACGAAAAATTCAGCGCAAAAAAACTCGCGACTTTCGCGTACGGCTTTCTAGAGATCTGAACTCGTCGATGCAAGCTAGAGAAAGGTTGTACGATTAGTGACGTATGAGCTGCATTAGTTTCACAGGTAGCGTGTGCTGTCCCCTTCCCACCAATTCCACAATCGAAACTCAATTTTTGTGTTTAGCGCATATGGGAACACAGAGTTGTGCTTGAATAAGAATAATGGTACCGGCGGTACTTCTGTACGGAAAGAATTTCCATGTTTGACGAGAATATTTTTATTTGCGTCAAGGATTTTGATGTGGGTTATTTTGTTGTGCTTGCCCTATTTTGGTTATGGACTAAATTAAAAATGGAGCGAGGGAAGAGTGCGAACGGGGAAAGGGGAGCGAGTGGCGTAAATATGCACAATTATTTTTTGGAAAAAATTAAAAGTTGACAGATAATGTGAATCACGTGACTACTATTTTTTTGCTTAATTTTTATCTTGATCGAAGCAGAGCTTGATGCAAAAGTTAAATTTCGAATAAAGGTATTAATAAAAAAAAATCCCATATGATGCGGACTTTACTGAACACACTGTATGTCATTTTTCATAGAATAATATAACAACACAACAAAATTGTAAAAGAAACAAAAGAAAAACTAAAAGACTTTCTCTACAAGTTTGAGTCTCTATACTTGTTTCGAACGTAGCAACATTCATTATCAGAAGAAAAAGCTTAGCTGATGGTGTTTTTTCTCTTCTGCTAACACCATCAGCTAAGCTTTTTCTGTCTCCTGATGATGAACGTTTCTACGTTCGAAACATGTAGAGACCTCGATTGAATATTTTTATTCTAATAAACTTGTGAAGGAAGAGTTTTAGTTTTCTTTTATTTCTATACTTTCAACTCCACTTTAAGCATGGACAATTTCTTCAAAAATTAATGCTGAAGCTAAAGATAATACACACTTTTCTTTTACATGGTATCACTCTTGTAATGGCGCCTTGTAAATAGGTATAGGAATAGACATTATTAGTACACTAAGGATTGTCGTAATTGCTAATTGACGTTAGGAGGTCAAACGGTCGGTACTTACTTATTAAGGATTAGAAATATGTAGGCAGTAAATACGTTACCAAGTATAAATACTTTTATTATTGAATTTGTAATAAGCTCCCACTTTCTGCCCTAGTGACATAAAAAAAAGTTCCACTTTTAAAAATTATATATTTTTAATAAGAAAAAATTCGTTAAAAAAAATTAATTTATTTATTAAACATCAAAAAAGATTTAAAATAGAATGGTTACTCTAAAACCTTTGTAACTAATAACATCTCAAAACTTAAAAATCGCGAACTAAAAACTAATACAGAAACAAAAGAGGAACAAGCATTTCTTACAATACCTTATGTCAAGGGGATTTCCGAAAAGATTAGAGAAGGATAACCAAAAACTATAATATCAAAACAGCCTTTAAATCCGGAAATACGTTTAGAAGCTTTCTTACAAATGCAAAACCCCCACGTAATGAGAACACAAAAAATTGTATCTATCAAATCCCTTGCGAATGTGGCGAATTGTACATTGGAGAAGCAAAAATACCTCTTCCCGTACGAGTTAAAGAACATCTGAAACATACTCAAAGAGGTGAAACTTCGAGATCAGGTTTAGCGGAACATGTGTGGATCAACCAATATAATATACAGTTTTCAGAAGCCCAGGTTTTGGACACGGAACAGCACTGGAGAAAACGAACATTTAAAGAATCAGTTTTCATGAATTAAAATACCCATATATTTAGTAAAACAAGTATAGATACTCCCAATATCTGGAAGCCTCTTCTTGTCCAAAACCAACGCCTCAAACTTCACACTCCAATAAGCACGTAGGCGGAGTCATCAAGCCTCATTGCACATGGATAGTATTTAAGACAGTAGCCTTAGAATTATAATTTAGTTTACACTTGAAAACGGTTAAAGATACTAACTAACCGAAACGTTGTGTCTTGTGTTAAGTAACAAAATAAAGACAATGGAAATCCGACAAGGTAATTTTTTTATATTACTTCATTATCTACCAACTTCAAACAAACACAAAAAATTCGTTATCTGAAAAACGTAATTTTCCTTGTTAAGCGCCAAATTTACCATGAAAAATTGTCGAAATAATGGCCCTGTTTTCTCTTATTAAACAAGATTCATAATCGTTACGAATGAGTACGTTTTAATGTGTCCGGTCGATTTTTTTAACGGACGCTGTATAAGTGACAACGTTCACACACACGTGTGGGAGTTTCAGGGGTGTTGGTCCTGTTTCAAACCGTTTTTTAGGGTGTTTTAAAGTATTTCCCATGACAAATTATTTAAATAATTTTAGTTTTGGTTTGTGTGAACATTGCCAATTTTAAAATAGGAAAAATGGGTCTGTCGGAACCACAAAATTGTTTATTAGGTACAAGAAAAAACAAACAGAGGAAGAATTATTTTCTTTATTATTTAATCATGGTGAGCTAGAGGAGGTTCGGGCAAAAAGGAACAGCCCGGGCCAAATGAAAAACATCCGGCATTTAAAAAATATCAACGGTAAAGATCCGTCACTGTGTCAGGAGACTCTAATGCTTAACTAATACTTAGGTTGACATGAGGGGTATAGATTCAAAGCGTACAATCTCCATGTTTCCTAAATTGTCAGTAGACGAAAAAAACTTATAATTCATTAAATACAAACAATTACGGTAGTTTTTCTTTCTTTATTGTATTTATGGCACATCTTAGACTAAAAAACCATTTTTTTTCCTTAACATTTTTAAAAAATATCAAACCTATTTGGAAAAAGGAGATGGAGATTGTACGTTTTGAAAATAGCAAACATGGAGTTTAAGGATCATTTTTCATAAAATTTTGAATGAAACCGTCTTATTTCGCCCATTGTTAGTAAGGTACATTGAAGGGCAGAGCAAATGTGGACTATACCTCAATTTTTTTCGTTGGGCTCTTTTCCACGGCGCCGTAATACGTTGTCTTTTTCTTGCTGTATTATCTGTTACGGGAGTTACATTCACTTCCATTAATTATTATTTTAAGAAACTTTAGAAAAATACAAAAAAAATAGTAAACAACAAACAATTAATTATGATATGATTATGATAATTAATGATTCACGCATCACATGCAACTAACTTAAAAAAGTAAACTCGGAATGGCTTTGGCGCGAATTATTATCAACAAATCTGTGCAGGATTTTGCACGCTTTGAAATAATTCCAAACTAACAGCAAAACAACCCATGGGAGATTGTACACTTTGATTTTTAAAATTGAAAAGGAGATTGTACGGTTCGAAACTTAAATGTCAATGGAGCTTGTACATTTTAAATTTAATCCCAATTTTCTGCCATCAAAACCCATTGGAGATTGCCCGTTTTGGCAAGAAATTATGAGTTATTTCGATTCACGGCTACAACTATTATGTAAAACGACATCTATCTCATTTTTAATGAAACATGGAGTTTGTACACTTTGAATCTATACCCCTCATGTTGTTATAAACTGTTATGCTTCATGCAGTGCTCCTAGCTACTATAAATAGAGCTGCAGTTACATTACGTATTTAGCATTTTCCTGATGAAGACGACTGGAGATACAGATTAGTTGAAACGTTGTAATTTAAAACAAAGAAATACTCCAAAACACTTCTATCATTCAAGTAACTGTCTCCAACCCTTAAATTTTAAACAGACACATGATAGTACATGTTTCGATCTTAGAGAAGGTCATCATCGGCCACAAATTAATGACTAGTAGTGTGGAAGATAAGTTATAAGTTATAGTCTGTGGCTACGCCGCCCGAGGAGAGCTGGTGATAAAAGGCGTAAACAATTCCGGTTAACTCCGATATCTTTATGATTCGTAGGACCGACTTTAAAGACAATCAAATTATCTACCTTATAGAGTTAAACGTATTATAAACTATTAATAGAGATAGCTACATTTATCAACCCCCCAGCAAGTGCACCCTTCTTCCGTTTTAAATGCATTTTAGTGATCCTTTCAACGTGCTACATTTAAAATTACATCGGCAGACAGATAGTGCTGTTCTCTGTCCCATAAACAATGTTAATTTTATGTTCCTAAATTTACAAAGCGTTTTGGTAGAATTACGTGGGAATTTCGTGCAAATGCTATATAATATGCGAAATCATGTTTCCATGTTAAATAAACGTTTTTACTTAATTAAAGCTAATAATAGAACAGCCTTCAGAATGTACACGAAATGTTGCATACATTCATCATGGGTTTCTAATACAAAAAAACAAAAGTTTTTACATATACTTAGTAACTGTTTGTTTCGCAATTTAAATTTGTGCACCTTCTACCAAGTATGTAATATAGTATTTGTGCATACATTAAGTAATAAATAATATGTATGTGTTCTAATGTCTTATGTTTTCCTATCAATATTATTACTATGAATGGTATAGTTTTTTAATTAATAAATCCGCTATCGAAAATCGAAACAAAGCTGCATACAAAACATACTTATATAATATTTCAATAAAAATGTAATTTATCACTAGCTTTTTTCATGAAAATAATACCAAAATTACAGATTCATTCAAAAATATATATTTCATTACAGATCGTTAATAACACTCACAGAACTTTTTCATGGACTTGCTTTTATAAACACCTTAGGGGTAGTATTTATTGAAATGTTGAAATACGTCGAGAAAGTTCGTCAAAAAATATTTTTTTCAATATATACATTTATATCAGCTCTCCTTGCTTGCAAGTAAAACTCATTATATTGCCTTTACCTTTACAGGAATTAAAGAACCTAACTTTGCTAGTATTAAAATAAACAATATGGTAGATGAAATCAAAGAAACAAATGAAATAAAATACCTGGCATAATAATTGACGAAAACTTAAAAAAATCATATAAATTATTTAACAAAGAAAGTACGAAAACTTATTTACAAATTTTATAAACTGCGTGAAACACTATCTCGAAATCACAAAAATTAAATATTACGCAAAATTATATAATAAAAATAATATTGAAAAAGAGTAGGCTGTTCCCTACTGACCTACTGTATACAGAAGAAATTTGTAATATAAGAACATTGTACTTTCATAGCATTTTTATATACGCCTTTAAAAACAATTTTTTCCAAAATCATACACTTTCCTCATACAACACACGTAGTAATAAACTTAAGCTTATTGCAATAAAGACTTTAGTCTAATTTCCACATAATATTTATTTTATAACCCGACGCGTTTTGCTCCACGGTAGCTTTATCAAGGGATTTTTTAAATCCAGTGACTTTCACAGTATAAACGTAGGCTTTTACGCTTAGATTTAATAGAAATATTAGGCATAGATTTACAAATATATTAAACAGACAAATTAGCTAAAAGTATTCTCAACACTGTCAAAAAAATGTATCTTTGAAAATTACCGTGAATGTGTTAACATAATAGAAAATTGACCGTTTCATTTATTAGATAATAATATCTATATTATATTATTATCTTTATAATTTTCTTTTAGTTAGTTTTTTTTTCACTCTGATTTAGTTTAGTAATTGCCTTCATTTATAAGTAAAATAAATAAATAAAATAAATAAATATATAAATACCCCCTTTTCATTCCTTTAGAGGTCGATTCCCAAAGGAAAGAACAAATACTTTTTTCATGATTTGTGCTGCAGTGTATTTATTTATGCTGATATTCAAAAAATCAGACAAAAAAACTTTTTTAATAGAAATTTTTATATTCTGTTTTTACCCATTTAGGGGCTCATTTCCCAAAAATATGAATCTTACGTGTTTTACTATTTGTGTTATAGAGTATTTCTGCTAAATTGATTCCAATTTAAACCTTTATACCCCTTCTTCCACCCCCTAATGGCAAACTTTTCGTAAACGAATAAACTCATTATATTGTCTAAAATTTTTTACTTGTATCTTTTCCTCTAGCGGTTGCGTTGGAAACTTACCCCCTCCTTTTCTACCTCCCAGCGACAAAATATCCTAAAACATCTAAACACGTGTTGTACTTACTTATTTTAACAGAGTAAGCATAGTAAAAATTTAGGGGATAGTTCTAGACCGAAAATAAATGCTATCTCTTCCAATAACCTTTTTCCGAAAATTGATTATTAACAGAGTTACAGGCAGTTAATGTTAAATTTTATTTGCAGTTTTTTTGCAATACCTTTTGCCACGCTCATAATATTTTCACGAAATCTCGTATATTGGGCTTTTTCGGGATGAGGAATACAAATTTGCCTACCGTTTTTTCACATTTTGTAGAGGGCGCCACATAGAAAGCTATACTTTAATTTAAATGGTACCAACTTTTTTATCCTACACTGTATGCGCATTTTGTCTGAATATTTTTATTTTCCTAACCTTTTGACATAAAGAAGGTATACTACTTTCGTTTCGATAAAGCTAACAATTTTTGAAAATAACGCTAAAATAACATTGCTTGCATGTAATAAATACGAAATCATTTGAATTTATTTTCAACCTTAAACATAGCATAGCAAAGGAAGGAATATTCCATGGAGTTCGTCGGAATTTTTTAAGAAGAATAATTTAGGCATTGAAGAGGAAGGACGTCATTTTAAACCTTTGATTTGAATGTTTAATTTATTGTTCTAGTAACTTACGTATATTAAAAATGCAAATAAAATTTAACTTTAACACCCTGTAACTCCCTTAATAATCAATGTTCGAAAAAACGTTATAGGAAGAGATAGCATTTATTTTTGGTCTAGAATTATAGGTACTCAAAATTTTTTGCTCGTCATTTCCGAAGACCCTGTATAATAAACTATTTCTGCCAATTTTTAATCATTTTAATTATCGTTTTAAAAAACTGATATTACTTTCGGTAACTACATCTCGTCCCAAGGCGCATATATAATTATGTTATTTTGACTTTTTCTACAACCATAGTTATTATTACTGTAACGATGGAAACGAAGATTATTTTCTTCATGTAAGTATAACATTTTAATTAGACGATTTATAATAATTTCGACTGTTATACAAAACATTACATCCTATTTTTAGATTTTTCAGATTCCTATAAAAGCAAGGGTGCATAACGAGTATGTGCGTTATGGTAAACTAGATTTTCAACGGTCCCAGTCAGCCATGTGTAGCCAAAATGAAACCTTACCGCTTTACAGGCCAGACCTAAGTACCTATTCTCGTACCGGTAATTCACATCCTGCCTATATGTGGAAGTATTACTTTGCCACACTCCCCCGATATTAAACATTATATCGAAGTAAAGTCAATTTGGTTAAGAGCCAGTGCCGGGGCATAGCAGTAAAAATTCGACCATTTTGTTTTCGACAGTAAAATCTATGAAAAAGTGTATTATATTATTATGCAATCCAGAAAACTCCAACTTCCTAATCAAATTAAAACTGTGGATTAAATTATATCGATAACGATATCAAAAAAATTACCTTGTCGGACTTCCATTGTCTTTATTTTGTCACTTAACACAACGTTTCGGTTAGTTAGTATCTCTAACCGTTTTCAAGTGTAAACTAAATTATAATTCTAAGGCTACTGTCTTAAATACTATCCGTGTGCAATAAAGCTTGATGACTCCGCCTACGTGCTTATTATCAAATTTATTATTATTTATTTATTATCAAATCCCTTGCGAGTGTGGCGAATCGTACATTGGAGAAACAAAAAGACGTCTTCCAGTACGAGTTAAAGAACATCTGAAACATACTCAAAAAGGCGAAACTTCGAGATCAGGTATTAGCGGAAGATGTATGGACCAACCAACATAATATACAGTGGTCAGAAGCCAAGATTGTGGACACCGAACAGCACTGGAAAAAAGGAAAATTTAAAGAAGCAGCTTTCATGAATCAAAATTCCCATATATTTAGTAAACCGATATCTGGAAGCCTCTTCTTGTCCAAAACCAACAGTTCAAACTTCACACTCCAATAAGCACGTAGGCGGAGTCATCAAGCTTTATTGCACATGGATAGTATTTAAGATAGTAGTCTTAGAATTATAATTTTGTTTACACTTGAAAACGGTTAGAGATACTAACTAACCGAAATGTTGTGTTAAGTAACAAAATAAAGACCATGGAATTCCGACAAGGTAATTTTTTGTTATTACTTCATGGTCTACCACCTTCATACAAACAACGTTAAGGATATTGTTTCGGTGTTTCCATCTATAGAGCCCCCTAGGAAGAAAAGATATGTACGTGCATGAACACAATTCACGCAGTGGCGTGCAACATTTTTCTGGGCCCCCCCCCGCAGATTTTTTTACGGGGCCCCCGATCATACTTAGAATTTTTTTAAAACAGGAAAAAAACACGTGTTTATAAAATACATATTTATATTTCTTAATCTATAATAAATGGGAATAAACAAAGTTAGTAAAGTAAAGTTATTCCAGACAGATATAACGGGGCCCTGCGGGGCCCCTCTATACTCCGGAGCCCTCCCGCACTGCAAGGTACGCAGGGGCTGGTTTGCACGCCCCTGAATTCTCGTAACTACACAAAAACTAGAAACCTGTAAATATTAAGCATCCACAATAATAAAGAAATCACAACAACAAAAATGTCGACGAGCCGATTCTGGAGTGTATGTAGTGTGTGTTCAAAGATTTCATTTTGATCGTTGCAATTGTTTACTTTATAGCAGCTTAAACTAGCAAGGAGGAGCTAGCTCTAAAAGCTGTCTGGGCAGATTGCGTAGATATATTATAATCTTTTCTAGGAATTAACTAATAGTATATTGACGTACACGTTTTATAAAGCATCATTTTATAGCACGCGTCCATGTTAAAACGAGTTGTATAACGGGACAAGCGCGTAAAACTGCTTTATATAACACGTACGTTATATTATTGTTTCTAATTTGTAGTTTTTTCAATAAAAAACACATATTTAAAAAGAAAATAAATCCTTTAAAGTTTGTAAATTTTTATGTCTAAATTTTATGTTGGTAATACTATTTTTTATCATAGTAGCCTTTGGAAAACTAAAATTATTTTGCGAACTGTCATTTTTTGATTTATTGACCCATTTTCACCACGAGATTCTAAAATTCGGGCGATTTTGTTACTTTTTTTTCAAATTTCAAAAAAAGTGATTTTACGTCACGGCATTGCAATTTAGTTTAGGGAAGATGGAAAATTCAAATAAAGTTGAAGTTAAAATCGACATTGGAAGGTTAGTAGATTAAATTTTGGATAGGATTTGGCAGAAAATAATAGCTTGAAGCATCTACAAATATAATACATAATAAAACGAGGATGAAGTTTACGGCACGAGCCAAAGGCGAGTGTTGTAAATCATCCGAGTGTATTATGGTTCATTAGACGCGAGTCAAATACTATACTTTATCTAAAACCATCCATTTATACAGTGCCTGAAAAAAAGTTGAGTTCATATGGGAAATATAATAATTACACTTGTTGTTTTATGATAATTACACTTGTATTATAGATAGCATAATGCTCTTATTATCAGAAGTATTATGCACCTATTATTAAATGGTTGTAGATAAAACATTTAAATGTTACCAACTAAAGATTTGTTATGATACAAAATTAGAAAAAACCTTTTCTAGGAATTAACTAAACGAAATTCTTAATCTACGACACTGAGATGCCTCTCTGTCTCATTAAATTAAACACTGCCTCACCTCGTCAACGCCGCTGACAAAAAACGACTTCCGCAAAAAGCAGGCACGTTGTCATCGTCACCACCATCACGACGAGAACTTTGATTGAGATTGTGCACCATTTTTTTTAAACTCCTTCCTGTTTTTCTAGGCGGGTAATGGATGGGTTTTATTTGTCCTTTTTTTTTAAATTGCACGGTGTATTTTTAAATTTTACGGTCTAAGTGGATGTCGTTGGCCATTTTGGTGATTTTTTATTACCTGGTAAAATTGGGAACCAGTTTTCGGTAATTAATAAACTAATTAATTTTTTCTTCGTTGGTTTGTCAAGTGAAACTAATGATTTTAAAAAATTAGGAGATACACTCGTGAGCATATGGTTAGATTAAGCCGAAAAAGTGGCGTTAAGATTTTATTCAACACTCCTATTTGTTAATGTATAACTTGTTATCTCTTGAAGTATTCGAAGTATACAGTGAGGTTGTTTAAGTGTGCAAAATATGGGCATTTTTTTATTACCGATTTCTCAGAAAATTGTATTCCTAATAAAAGTTGGTGCATATTCGATAATCATGTTTGGTGCACTTGGAATGGTTGCAAGTCAACCGGCGTACAGGGTAGGCCAAAAAATATAAAACTTGCACAAGAATAAAGTACTTACCCCTATTTCAGAAAATTCAGCAAAATGTTATCAAGAAAAGTTGTTTAGAATTAAAAGTTATGCATAGATATAAAAATATATTTTTTTAAAAACATTAATAATTTCCCAAAAAAGATTTTTTTTTATATTCACCATAAAGACCTTCATAAGTTAATTAAAATCAAATCAATTTCACATATCTTTCAAATTCAAGCATATTTGTAAAATGTACTTGAATTTTTAGTTGATTAAGGAATCACAAACTTCATGTTTGTAGCAACGATATTAAACACAACTTTAAAATATCCTAAAAATTCTTTTTAACAAGATAAAACATTAGTAATGACTATATGCTAATTAAAAAACTATCATTTAAAGTGCAAAATTTTAATTTTAAATGTTTATTAAAAAACTTTATTCTTGTACAAGTTTTATATTTTTTGGCCTACCCTGAACGCCGTTGGACTTGCAACCATTGCAAGTGCTAATATGATTATCGAACATGCACCAACTTTATCAAGAATAAAATTTTCTGAGAAATTGGTAATAAAAAAATGCACACTTAAACAATCACACTGTATATTATTATATAGTTAGATATAGAAGAAAGCTTATTTAGGCACTTCTCTGGAAAAAAAAGTTGGCAACCATTTAAACTGATATTAACGCCAACCAAAAACACGAGACCTGCCGAACCACAGCGAAATAGAACAGCGTCCCTAAAAACGAATTGTATCCGTAAGAACCTATAATACACAAGACGTTGGTGGGGGTTCGTAGCGATCAGCAATCGCCGCGCGCTATAGTATTAGTTTTAACGTATTTGTTGCGCAGGTCACATCGTTGTTCGGAGTATTCTAGCTGTCTTGTCTGAATTTGAATTCTATTGATGGTACCAATACCTGTTTCAATTAATTTATTGTTACTTTGTATTTAAGTTTTTTTAACTTTGCATGTCAGATAAAGCAATAGAAGATTCTTATTTGGCACAACCCATCATTAGTATTGGACTTTATAATTTATGGACGAATTTCACCATCTCAGTAAACCATGATGCATAATAGATAATGCATAATAATATGCAATGTTAAGCGAAAAGAACAATATTACATTATAAGCTATTTAACTACAGTACCGATTTTTTTGGGAAAGTATATGATTTATTTTGGGTCCCATTTTCTGACTTCTTACATACCTACTCAGTATGTTTTAACTTTTATTAATTTCTCCATATTATATATCTTTTACACACCATTTTTTAATTCCATGAAAGCTGCGTTAAGGTCCTTCACCATTTTATTTTCTGTTAAAACCATCAGCACTATATAAATATATTTTATGTCTCCTGATGATGAACGTTTCTACGTTCGAAACATGTAGAGACCTTTAAAGAATTTTATTCTATTACATTTTGTGGAGGAAGACTTTTCGTTTTTTCTTTCTTTCCCATACTTTTAACTCCACTTTAAGCATGGACTACTTCTTCAAAGGAATAGAAGCGTTTTTTCTCAGTGTGAATATCCGCGACATCCTTATAATGAGACTCGAATTTGGATCATTCACCCGACACTAAAGACTAAAGTTTTAAATTTTGGTACCAAACACTGAAAAATCCATCACCAATATTTTAATATTAAAAACGCACGTTATTTTTATAATATCGTTATGTCCTATTGTACAAAACACAATACAAACTAATTCCCATGCCAGTCGTTACCCAGATATCTATCTGTCAACCAAAACACGTTCTCCCTTATTTAAATGATCACCGTTGTATGCAGGCACGGGCCGAAAGCGCGCCCGGTATATTTATGCTGGTAGGTATACAAGGTGCAGCGAAAATACATATTCAATACATTTGTAAATTTCATAATGGAAAAGGGATGAAGCCCGTACCCTTTCGCAATTTTGGGGGTATCAAAAGGGCATCTGCTCGTTTCTGAATGAACTCTGATGTAGGAGATGTCGGCCCTTTTTGAATTTTGGCCGAATGGCGTGTGGCAAGAAGGTCGACAAAATTTCGGGCTTTTATGAAAATAGGACAAATAATGCTTTAAGTACACTCAGGAAAATGATCTAATATAACAGGTTTGGTAAGACATAGTGTGTATTGATAGCTTATTTAGTATTAACCCATATTAAATAAATTGCTAGTGTATCAAACCTGCTTTAGTGTTATATCAATTCCAGATTTGCTTGAATAATGTTTTTATTGGTGGTAATCAGTTCCATTAGCAGCACAATCTTGTTGAATAATGGACTACTTTTAATAGAGCAATTTTGTTAAGAAATAATTGTATCTTCTCAATGCGATGCAATTTGTTCCCAGTAAAGCGCTTTCTCTACAATTAAGAAAGGAGAACAGCGTCCCCAAAAACGAATTGTATCCGTCAGAACCTATAATCCAACAAGACGTTGGTGGGGTTTGTAGAGATCGGCAATCGCCGCGCGCCTAGTATTATTTTTAACGTATTTGTTGTGCAGGTCACATCGTTGTTCGGAGTCTTCTAGCTATCCTATCTGAATTTGATTTGTATTGATTGTACCAACACCTGTTTCAATAAATTAATTTTTACTTTGTAAATAAGTTTTTTAAAATTTTTGCATGTCAGATAAAGCAATAGAAGATTCTTATTTCGCACAACCCATCATTAGTATTGGACTTTATAATCTATAGATGAATTTTACGATCTCAGTAAACCATATATACAGTGTGTGTATAAAGTCTGGAAACGGCTTAATAACATCACAATTTTCTGGCCGATTTAAACCAAATTTGGTACAGTTGTGTAAGAGGATCTAACGCACCGAATGACGATATTGGCGTTGTTGCCAGCTTTTTAGTTTGTCTGGAATTCGAACAAATTTTATATTTTTAAATATAACACCCAGTATATTTTTTCATTTGTAGTTTTTACATTAAATTTGTTACACTTTTGGTATAACATACTTTGTTCATAATATCAGTAGTTTTCGAAATAACGACGTGTTTTGAAAATATCAACAAATTGTGTTTTATTTATTAATAAATAAAACACCAGTTCAGTTTTGATGTTAAGTCATAAAAGCTGTCATTTTTACATGCAAAAATGTCTTTAACTGAAAGTGAAAGAATTAAAATTCTTATGATGAGAGGATATGGCGATAGGGTCAGATCTTACGAAGAGGTTAAAAATCTATTTAATGACGCATTTCCAAACCGAAATCCAATTTCAAAAGCAACTGTTCTAAAAACTGTCCGACGGTTCGAAGAAACTGGAAATTGTAGAGATAGGCGACGATCAGGACAACCAGTAGTAGTAGATGAAGAGAAAAATTTAGAAATTTTACAACATGTTGTTGAAACCCCTGTTTCTTCATTAAGAAAAATTTCTCAAGTAAGTGACGTCTGCTTCAAATCCGTCCATAATGTTTTAATAAAACATAAATATCACCCTTTCAAAATACATGTAGTTCAAGAGTTATCAGAAGATGATTATGAGCGCAGAATTGAATTTTGTGATATTATGATGTCAAGGTTTGACCAAAATAACCAGTTTTTCAAATTTATAGTATTTTCGGATGAAGCAACATTTATGTTAAATGGTAAAGTCAATAGACACAACTGTAGGTTTTGGGCAAATGAAAATCCCCACTGGATGATAGAAGGTCATACACAACGCCCTGGAAAATTGAATGTGTGGGCTGGGCTTCTGGGTAACCACAAGATCGGTCCATTTTTTATTGATGGAAATTTGACATCACAACTTTACCTTGAGCTCTTGGAAACGCAAATAGTGCCTACTATAGGAAATGTGATGGGTCCAAATTATGCAAGTACATTCTTCCAACAGGACGGAGCTCCTCCCCATTTTGGTCGAAACGTGCGCGAATTTTTGAACAACACTTTTCCGAATAGGTGGATCGGTAGAGGGGGTACAATCGAGTGGCCACCTAGGTCCCCTGATTTGTCGCCTAACGACTATTTTTTATGGGGACACTTGAAGAACAGAGTTTATACCACAAAACCTCAAGATTTGGCCGATTTGCAGCGTCGAATTTTGGACGAATTTGAATTAATAACGCCAGAAATGATTTACAACACTAAAATTTTTATTTTCAATTAGCAAACTGTCAAGCTGTACAGGGAAAACAGTTTGAACATTTAATATAAAAAATATATTTTTTCTAAATTGTAGATACTAGTTATTTCGACAACTACTGATATTATGAACAAAGTTTGTTATACCAAAAGTGTAACAAATTTAATGTAAAAACTACAAATGAAAAAATATACTGGGTGTTATATTTAAAAATATAAAATTCGTTCTAATTCCAGACAAACTAAAAAGCTGGCAACAACGCCAATATCGTCATTCGGTGCGTTAGATCCTCTTACACAACTGTACCAAATTTGGTTTAAATCGGCCAGTAAATTGTGATGTTATTAAGCCGTTTCCAGACTTGATACACACACTGTATAATAATCATATGCAATGTTAAACGACAAGAACAATATCACACTAGAAGCTATTTAAATTTTGGAGAACTACAGTACTGATTTTTAGTAGTAAGTTTATGCTTTATTAACTGTAGCATGCGAATATTATTATGATTAATGGCAAATTTCATTACAACTGCCAGTAGGAACTAATACCGTATATAAAACCAGATTACACCCCCAATAAAACCTGACAATCTGTGAGTATTCAGAGCAATAATGGCTACAAACCATTCTATGGTATAGTGTTTCTTGGGTCAATTTAATGACATAAAATAGTATGAAACTCCTAATCATAGGCGTCCCAAACAAATAATTAAAATGCGTATACACACTTATAAGTTTGTTTAACATTAGGTGTTTGTACATACATACTACACTTTATAAACCCACTGTATATATAATAATATTATATTAAAATAATAAATATAAGGTAACTCAGAGATTCTATACACAAAACTAAAAGCAGAAAAATAAACCTGACACGTCACGACACTGCTCAGAAAATGCTTTAATTTTTTTACTAGAATTCCATTCTGGGACCATTCCCCGGCCCGTCCATAAGTTCCAAATCACGTATATTTTATCTTCGTCTCTTCCACGCCATCGGCGGTCAATGGCCTATCTCTGTCTGACAGAATCGATCGTTGAACGGGCTGGAGACCGCTTCAGCTTATACCAGCCGCTTTAACTGGTGCTTATCACCCCTGACAACGTGCTTAAATTGTGAACGGTTGCCAGTTGTACCAAATTTTCTGGTTTGTTAATATATTATGTATAAGTATACGAGAAACAAGGGTTTGTTAATTAGTTGTTTTTAAACACTGAAATCACTTTTTGTCTTGATTTCAGTTATATTGTTTCTTAAGGACTAAAGAATGTATTATTATAACAATGAATGGCTTGTTATTTTTTCTGTCACACTCAAAACTCCTCGGTTTAAAGTATATTTGCAGACTAGCTTTCAAAGAAAGTTACTGACTAACAATTGAATACTGATATAAATGAAACATCTTTAATAAAAAAAACTTAAAGAATTGAAGAAGAAAGATCTGACAACCCTGGTTATGAGGTCGGTCTCTTTGAGACTGTTTACCGCCGTATGGAATGATTGGAATGTCCTCAAACTGAGTTTGGATAAATTATAGCATTAACTCATATTTCCTAATGGCTAAATTACCGTGATATTATCACTACACATACGGTCTAGCAATTTTCGTTGTCTTACAGCAGGAAAGCGCGTTGCTGTTACATTTTGTATTAAACAGTTGTATAAAGAGTATGTGAATAAGGAATAGAAGGCTCTTCCTCACTGTAGATTTAAAATTACCAGAACAACCTTTAAGATTTTTAGTTCTCTGTATTTCCTGTAAGCCATCCCTAACTGTTTGTTGCCCCCCCCCCCCTTTTTTTTAATTGGCTACGCCACTGGTGAAAGGTATTGGAGAGGAAAGCCGAATGACCATAATTAAAACTTTTGAAGAGAACAAATTTAGGTACAAGAAGGTATAAATTATTGTTATTTTATATGCAGTGTCAGTGTTTTACTGCAAAGCTCAAAACAATATGACACACATGGCTGATTAGACCGTTGAAAATCTAACCCACCATACCATAACGTCCACCCATTATGCCTATTTGTTCCGTGTACTTTTTATCGAAACAATTTAGCAGAAAATCTGCAGCAAAATCGTTGTAATTTATGTGATTATAAAATGGCCTTCATTAAAAAAGTCGTTAAACCGAATTACATTAATCTCGGAACCATAAAACGTGCTTTGAGACACTCATAACTTATTGTTTGGCTTATTTTATGATTTATGACATTTTAGGAAAAGGATTTTCTTTTATGTTTTTTTATCATCCGGAGATTGCGAAAATACGTTACTTACACTTATACAGAACTGGCAAGCCAGAGCTTACAAGGCAGGGCAAGGTAAAGAAATGAATACTACAACATGCTCCATAGCAGCACATGCGTTCGGACTGAATTGTTTAGGTAAACGTATGTACGGAGAAATATCTGTTGGTGTTTTGGAAAGGATTATTCGCAGTGGCGTAGCCATAGGGGGTCAGGGGGGGCGGTTGACCCCCCGCCCCTCCTGGCTTGGCGCCCCTTTGCTACTTCTATAAAATTAAAAAATCGGTCTTATTTGAATTTTAATAAACTTAACACAGAACAAAATACCAAAAACATTTTTTAAATTATTAATTAAAGTTGTGTAAGGTCAGAATATTAAAATATTTTAGTTTTTAATTGTTTAGTACTTACTTGTTTTTATTATAAAAGGATTTATTTTTTGTTTTATTAAAATTAAAATAGTTTAACTGTGTTAAATGAAAAAAAAACGTAATATAATATATAACAAAAAGTATACAATGCATTTTTACCCGATGTTGAAATCTTATGTTTTTTTAGCTGAAATTTAAAACACGTCTTAGTTTGGAAAAATATACTTCTATTGTCTGTCACTCACCAATAATTTAATAAAAGGCTTTAATGGTGCTTAATACCATGCATTATTTTTTTGTCAATGTTTAACTGAATCTGGATAAAAAAAACAATATAACAAAATGTGTATTTAAAAATATAGGCGCCCTAAAAAGGACTTCGCCCCCCCGCCCCAAAATCCTGGCTACGCCACTGATTATTTGCAAGAACAATAATTAAAATTATTTTGTGGTATGCAAAAGCTGAGAGTGCAGAGGAAGTAGGCCTTTTGCATTTTAGTATCCCGACCAACCTGTTACAACACCCAAAACAATTTTAAATACTTTTGATAGATTTAAGAAATCAAGCATTTTGTTTTCATCATAATATAATAAATAAAACAGTTACAGCAAGTACAAATGCAATAATTTAGTAGTTTCAAAAAATTACCTTGTCGGACTTCAATCGTCTTTATTTCGTCACTTAACACAACGTTTCGGTTAGTTAGTATCTCTAACCGTTTTCAAGTGTAAACTAAATTATAATTCTAAGGCTACTGTCTTAAATACTATCCATGTGCAATGAAGCTTGATGCCTCCGCCTACGTGCTTATTGAAGTGTTAAGTTTCAGCTGTTGGTTTTGGACAAGAAAAGGCTTCCAGATATTGGGGATATCTATACTTGGTTTACTAAATATATGGGTATTTTGATTGATGGAAGCTGTTTCTTTGAATTTTCGTTTTCACCAGTGCTGTTCCCTTGTTCAAACCCTTGGATTGACCACTGTTATGTTGGTTGGTCCATACATGTTCCGCTAGTTTCACCTCTTTGAGTATGTTTCAAATGTTCTTTAACTCGTACGGGGAGAGGTATTTTTGTTTCTCCAATGTACGATTCGCCACACTCGCAAGGGATTTGATAGATACAATTTTTTGTGTTTTCATTGCGGGAGGGTTTTACTAGAAGAAGTAAGAAAGCTTCTAAGCGTATTTCCGGATTTGAAGGCTAATTTGATATTATAGTTTCTGGTTATCCTTCTAATCTTTTCAGAAATCCCCTTGACATAAGGTATTGTAAGAAATGCTTGCTCCTCTTTCGTTTCTGTATTAGTTTTTACTTCGCGATTTTTAAGTTTTGAGATGGTATTAGTTACAAAGGTTCATGAATCAAAATACCCATATATTTAGTGAACCAAGTATAGATATCCTCAATATCTGGAAGCCTCTTCTTGTCCAAAACCAACAGCTCAAACTTCACACTCAAATAAGCACGTAGGCGGAGTCATCAAGCTTCATTGCACATGGATAGTATTTAAGACAGTAGCCGTGGAAATACAATTTAGTTTAAACCTGAAAACGGTTGGAGATAGGTACTAACTAACTGAAACGTTGTGTTAAGTAACAAAATAAAGACCATGGAAGTCCACAAGGCAACTTTTTTGATATTACTTCATTGTCTACTACCTTCAAACAATAGTATATTGTTTTATTAGGAGTAAAAGCGATACTTTTCTGACGAGTCTGTAGGTTTGCCGGACGAACAAAGTGAGTCCGGCAATTACGGACGAGTCATAAGAAGTTGCTTTTACTCCGAATAAAACATACTTTTTTTTCTTCAGACGTTGTTTAAATATGAAAACACAAAGATACAAAATGTTTTAATTGTTTTATTTAAAAATTTTAAGTTTTGAGAAGGGGCTAGCGTTACTATGGATTTATTATTATATTGTTTGATAGCGACGTGCCATTCGATTTGACAAGTGTCAGCATTCATTATTGCGTAACTTTATTTACTTTTACTTCCGCTGCTATTGGCAACGGAAGAAAAAGTAAACACTTTTTCTTCCGTTGCCAAAAGCAACCGCCTTCTGACGAAAAAGTAGAACTTTAACGTCAAAAAATTAGTAGAAAAACGTCGTTTATTGACGTTTGAAGAAAAACAATTTAGTAGTTAACTACGAAAATACGTAATATAAGTACCATTTTAAAAGTATAATAATAATTAATGACTTCGTTTCGTTCCAAATTAAATCTTTGGATTAAAGATTAAACGCTACAAAAAAGGAGATAATAACAACCCTTAACAAATGACTAACCACATACACCATTAAATATTTCAAAAGGACGTGACTTTTTACGGTGAGCAGACTTTTTACGGTCTTTGTCCCACCCATCCTGTTGGGGCATTGTTGCTGAAGACATTAAATTAGCATAAGTTTTTAGGTTAGCGATTTTATTTTCTGCTCGGAAGATTTTTCTTCGGGTAAGGTGTGTTATTACTGATTATGAAATCATTATGTTGATTTGACGAAACGACGTTGGTTCCAGACGTAAAATTCGTTCTTGTTTTCAGTATGATGGTAATTTTTTAATTTGTATGCACTCGTAGAAAAAAACTATTCATTTGTTTTAATAGCGAGTTCAGCACTTTTTAATTTGATAATCTTATTTCGAAAAAAGAGGGAATTTATTTCCTATAGTGTGGTGAGTTTGAATAAATTCAGTAAATCCTGTACACTTTATTTTTTGGAAAAATGTGGGCTACGAGTATTAACGTATTAAGTTGTGGTTTTCTTTTATAAAAAAAAAATGATACAATGTGTCCCAAATTAGAAATAAGACTATATCGATATTTTTTTAAATGCCACCCTAGTTTTTTATTGTCTATTTTTGAAGTGCATATTAAGTTATATACAGTATGTCTCTGTAAGTTTGCATCATATGGAAAACTTTTTTATTATTCATTTTACGAAAAAAAGTTATTCCTCATAAAAAGCTCTGCATAGTCTAAAACCTAAATTGCAACCATCAAATATCGAAATTTTCCAGTCATATACGAGGTTTGTCAAAAAATGTGAATTTTTCCCAAGAATGTAAATTTTTCCCAAGAGTAAAGTACCTTTATTTTTGATATTATCAAAAATTGTTATTAAAAAAAGTTGATCAGAACTAAAAACCACGTCTAAATATGCAATAACACGCATTAAATTAATTAAATAATAAAAAAATTAAATAATTAATAATAAATTAATAAAATAATTTTTCAACATAAATGCGTATAATTGCATATTTAGACGTGGTTTTTAGTTCTGATCAACTTTTTTTAACAACAATTTTTGATAATGTCAAAAATAAAGGTACTTTACTCTTGGGAAAAATTTACATTCTTGGGAAAAATTCACATTTTTTGACAAACCTCGTATATGACTGGAAAATTTCTATATTTGATGGTTGCATTTTAGGTTTTAGACCATGCAGAGCTTTTTATGAAGAATTACTTTTTTTCGTAAAATGAATAATAAAAAAGTTTTCCATATGATGCAAACTTACGGAGACATACTGTACAAGGTATCTGGAAATGATAAGCAAAAATTTAGGGAATAATTCTAAACCGAAATTAAATACAATCTCTTTCTATTTATACATCTATTACATTTTTTCGAAAATTGATTATTTACGGAGTTACAGGGTGTTAAAGTTAAATTTTATTTGCAGTTTTAAAATACATAAGTTACTGGAACAATAAATTAAACATTCAAATCAAAGGTTCAAAGTGACGTCCTTCCTCTTCAATGCATAAATTAATTCTTCTTAAAAATTCCGACGAACTCCATGAAATATATTCCTTCCTTTGCTGAGCTGAGTTAAATTTTTAAAAGAAACGCTCAACTTAGCCGTTGGTTTTGCTATTTAAAAGCAACTAAAAGGAACTCTGCTATGGTTAATTGTGGGTGTTTAATATTTCGGATTTCTAGTTTTTGTGTAGTCAAATGAATTGCGAAACTTTTTCAAATTCTTGATCAAGAAAGTGTGCTTGAAATGTTGTTTTACACGTACCCAAGTTTTTGGCAATTGTTAATAGTTACTAATATTTGACTTGAGGTTAGGTACGCGATTACAGCGAAGATTGTTGTTTTGCTTGTTTTTTTATTTTAAATTTAATAAGATAATTTTAATTGACTTGTTCTCTTGCTTTTTGAACTTAAAACACGACGGCGAACCATTTTGAAACAAAACATTAAAAACGTTTTTGTAACCTCAAAATCTGATAGGTTGGCAGCCACTAAAAACAACAGACGTCACTACCTTTTCTCCCAACTTGGATAAAAAATTGGAACAAGTTCCAGTTTCAGGACAATAAATTGTAACAAATTTACTACCCTCATAGTCTAATCAAATCCCTAATAAAATTATGAATAACGTTAATACTTTTATTATAAAAGATAAACAAATTAAATAAGGGGTAGGAAATAAAACCCTTATTAAAATACTTCCCATACAAATAACTAAGAAAATTAACCCCCCTATTATTATTATTATTATTATTATTTCGGTGGGAACAGTACCCCTGTACCCCCACCACATTTATTATCTTAGGATGTATTACATTTAAATTGTTACATTTAGATGTAGTTGTATTAATAGCTAAAAGTTATCTCTTCTGCAATGTTTTTGTTAAGTAATAAATACTAAGATACATTTTTTACACAAAACAAAAATACAACTACCTATCACCTAGATGACTAAACACCTGTATGTGTAATAGCCGCAATTTTCCTATAAGTTTAAATTTCAAATAATTGAACAGTTTTCAAATAAAAAATAGACATAAATGAGTAGATACCTACCAGACTACAGAAGTGACCTACATAACCGAAATTCAGAATAGGTTCCTAAATATGTGAATCCTTTCAAATATGTAAGATCTACATTTTTTTTTGAAAATATGAATTTTAGTGATATTTCTTATTTCCAGGGGTACGAGATTATAGATCTTGGGAGCGAAATAATTAAGAAATCTTAAGTAATATTAGTGTTTCTTTTAGGTAGTTTTATATAATCATTTGCTTTATTTCGCGTTAGGTGGCAGTGACTGATATGATTTTTTAGATCTTTATTTTTATAGACAAAAATGCTAGTCTCCAAGACATATAGAGATATAACTTTTTTATAATACAACATGCTAGTTGGATAAAGTCTATTTTTTTTGTAGATTATTTTTAAAATATACTTTTGTACAATGCTCAGAGGATGCAAAGCAGTCTCATACATACCCCCCCCCCCCCCCCCCCCACACCACAATACCATATCTTAACAACGTAAACATTGGCAATCCTCACATGTTGTACTCTTCCATGCAGATAACTTTTAAAGACATCCAACACCGCACCCCTCACCCATTATTTTCCAGAACTTCCAGGAGTAGGTGATGGGGTACGGTGTCAAATGCTTTTGCCAGATCTAAGAAAACAGTTATGCATTTCTCGTTAATGTTCTATATACAAGTCCCCGTTCAAGATATTTCTTAAGGTATAGAATCTATACAATAGCTTTCTAATTGTCGATGTTAACTTAAGAGCATGGTGATTCCATTTCAAATGCTTGTCAATGATTATTCCTAAATATTTAGTGTGTGAAACCTCCTTGATTATTGTATTTGAATTTTTTATTTGAATGGAATCAAAGGCTGGCCGATTTGCAAGGGTAATTGAAAAAGCAATATAAGTGGTTTTATTTAGGTTTAATGTTAGTTTCAAATTATTTATTTAACCAGTTTTGAATGACCTCCAGACCATTAATTACGTTTTGTTTTACTTCATCCCATGCTTTTAAAGAACATATTAGGGCAGTGTCATATGCATAGGAAACGATCGTTGAATTCTCGAGTTTTAAATTAGTTAGCGAGTTTAATATTAGATGGGTCACTTAAAACATTGGCAATCCTCACATGTTGTACCATGCAGATAACTTTTAAAGACATCCAACACCGCACCCCTCACCCCATTATTTTCCGGAACTTCCAGGAGTAGGTAATGGGGTACGGTGTCAAATGCTTTTGCCAGATCTAAGAAAACAGTTATGCATTTCTCGTTAATGTCAAGTTTGCCAGTTATTTCTTTTGTAAGGTGGTGGAGTGCATTTGAGGTACTTAAATTACTTAAAAAACCATACTGATTTGACGATAATAGCGAGTTTGATTGCAAAAAATGTAATAGCTTATCCTTTATACATTTTTCCAGAATTTTGGCAAAGTTATTTATTAAATTTATAGGTCGATAGTTAGTCACTTTTGTCTTGTCACCTGATTTATATATGGGTGTTATTACCGATATTTTAAATTGATCAGGGACAGTGCCATTCTTGAAAATTAAATTAATTATATGAACCAGGGGGTCGAGCAGGTATAGGTGGTTATTTTTTATTAAGTTTGTACTTATTTTATCAATACCAGGACTGCAGTTATTTTTTAAGCTATTCATTTTCTCAATCATTTTATTTGGTTTTACTGGTCTTAAATACATGGAGGTCAATTGATTAATAGAGGTTTGAATGTTATGTTTGGCCTTTGGAATTTTATTTAGCATCTGTACCCCTACATTTACAAAGAAGTCATTGCAAAAGTTTGTTAAGTCTTTCAAGTTTGCAAATGCACCTGAATCATTATTCAAAATAGGTGAAGGAGAATTATCTGGACTACTCTGAGCATTATTTGTTATTTGTTATTTGTGGCATCAAAAGTTGTCTCTACTATGTTTTTGAAAAAAATGGTAGTTTTAAAGGAAAATGGAGACACCCTGTATCTTAGAGGGTAAGCATTTTAGGGCATAAGTCCATATGAACTTTTCAACTTAAATTGATGCCAGGAATCATATCCTAGATTTTCTTGATGTACTTAAGGACCACCCTGTATACGAAATCATTTGAATTTATTTTTAACCTTAAACATAGCATAGCAAAGGAAGGAATATTCCATGGAGTTCGTCGGAATTTTTTAAGAAGAATTAATTTGTGCATTGAAGAGGAAGGACGTCGCTTTGAACCTTTGATTTGAATGTTTAATTTATTATTCCAGTAACTTATGTATTTTAAAACTGCCAATAAAATTTAAATTAAAAAATTCCGACGAACTCCTTCCTTTGCTATGCTATGTTTAAGGTTGAAAATAAATTCAAGTGATTTCGTATTCATCACATGTAAGCAATGTTATTTTAGAGTTTTTCTCGAAAACGGTTAAATTTATCGAAACAAAAGTAGTATACCTAGGCTAGGAGAATAAAAATGTTCAGTCAAAATGCGCATACAGTGTAGGACAAAAAAGTTGCGACCATTCAAATTAAAGTATAGGCTCTTATGTGGCGCCCTCTACAAAATGCGACAAAACAGTGGGCAAATTTGTATTCCTCATCCCGAAAAAGCCCAATATACGAGATGTCGTCAAAATGTTATGAGCAGCAAAAGGTATTGCAAAAAAACTGCAAAAAAAAATTAAGTTTAACACCCTGTAACTCTGTTAATAATCAATTTTCGAAAAAATGTAATAGGAAGAGATAGCATTTATTTTCGGTCTAGAATTATCATCTAAATTTTTTGCTCATCATTTTTGGACACCGTGTATAACTACCAAATTTAAAATTTTTATTCCTTGTCATTTATATGCTTATAATCTCTAATTTGGGACACACTGTATCAATATATTTTTATAAAATACTACAACCTAAAATGTTAATACCTGTGCCTTACTGATTTTATTCCAAGTTAGCAACTCACACTGTATACCCAAATTTTCATAAAAAATCTTCACTAATGATTTACTTAAAGGATGATTTAAGAGGCAGGGCCCCCTGACCACACCCTGGCTACGTCCCTGCATGATGCAACATTAGAAAGTTGCATATTTTTATAATTCTAGAGGTCACATTTCCAAAGATAAACCCGGAAAACTATATTAGGAATTAGGAGATCAACAGGCGCTTAGGCGAGTAACCCTGATTTAAATTAGAAGGTAATAATTCATTTTTCTAATACCCTTTATTTAAAAACGTTTTTTTGTTTCACAGTAAGTGCAAAAAAATACGTCTTTTAACATGATTAATTATGATTAATTATTAAGGGTAAGATCGAGCGGTCAAGTGCGCGTCGACCTCGTGTGATAAGCGTCAACATGTTTATTTTTAAATAAAGATTTCTGTCATTGTTAATTTAATAACAACATTAACACATGAGTCATTTTTATTGTGTCATAAAGTTTTCATCGATACAAGCTAATATTCTTGACAATATGGCGATGAAATTTTAACTTGGAAACAAAGAGATACTTTTATCCAAGTGTTATGATGTTACAAGCGCAATATTTCTTTAATTATGTTTAAAAAATTAAAAAAGGTGTTTAGGGGGGGAACCATCCTTGTGCCTCTCTCCTGTGTCCGCCACTACTGCCCTTGGAACCTACTTTAAGATAGTATTATATTGTCAAAATATAAAAGTTGTAATTGATGGTGAAAAATTGGAATTAGTAAACAGTGTTAAATATTTAGGGATAATATTGATACAAAATTAAAAATTTTTAATTATTTTGAAAGTATCATATTAGAAAATTGCCGGAAAAGTAGGTTATTTTAAAAGAATCAGTTCTTATTTAAGTTTGTTTTCTAAAAAAACTGTATTTAATACTATTATATTACCACATTTTCTTTATTGTTCTTCCATTTTATATTGTGCTAGTGAGGAAATATTTGACAAATTACCAATTTTACAAAATAAGGCAATGCGGATTATTTTAATTTGTGACAAATATACAAAAATAAATTTTATGTTAAAAAATTTAGATTGGTTGAATGTCAGAAATTTAATTTTTTATTTAGTATGTATCTTTAGGTAAGTATACATAAAATTAAAAATAATTTATTGCCTGATTGTTTAAAAATTTTTTGTTCTTTTAATCGTGACCATCATAATTATAAAACTAGAACTAATCAAAAATTTTTTATGGATATAGTGTCTAAAACATTAGCTTATAAGTTTATTTTTCATAAAGGTTTGATAGAATATAATAATTTGGAAAATTCTAATGAATCTCAAATATCATTAAAACAATTAAAAAAAACTTTAAACTTACATTTATTAAAAAAACAATGTGATACGTAATATTTGACACAATTTAAAAAATGTTTAACTTGTCTATCTGTTTTTGTTAAAAGAATTTTCGTTTTAAAATTAAAAATAAATCTATAAAAATATTGTTAAAAAAAAATGTTTAAAAAAATATTTAATTGTAGTTTTTATGCGTAATAAAACACGTTACAACTACTTCTAGTATATAACAAGGCAACATTAAAAATAAAGATCAAAAATTATTACTTTTCCATTTCCCCGTATCCAAAATTCCATTTTCCGACAGTTCATTATCGAGCACCATTATATCTAATTTTACAACCGGAATTTCGAGTTTCCCTCTGTTATCTTTATTCCACTTTAGGCGACATCCTATAAATAGTCAAAATTTGAGAAAAACAAATTTTTTAAACGGTTAGAATACAATACAAAAAGTTTGCGAGACAGCCTGTACATTTATTTGTGTTTTATTTATTCTATAAGTTTTCTCTTGCCTAATAAATATATGCACTTGTTTTGGAGGAACATTTTTTTGTATTATTGTATTTACTTGTAAAACCCAATTAGGTCATGTGCCCCCCCTTACTTAAGTTCTGGACCGAGTGACCTTCAAATAATGTAAAACAGTGTGTATAGTCTATTACCAAAAATATAGGCAGTGACGTAGCTCTCATAACCATGGAAACGACCAAAATACTGTATGGTCATTGGCGGTTTGCATTAGTTTTCATGGTTTCGAATAATACGTCACTGCCTATAATATTGGGTTTTAGGGTGGGAGTATCAACATGCTTGCCAACCTATAACCTATTTCGCGTAGATGTATTTATGTTTTCTAGCTTTTACACAAAATTTATAGAAAGTCAGTATCGACTTGATATCCTATAGGTAATAATTGACATATTTAATAAATATCAAGGAATTTCATAACTTATTTTAGGAGAATTGTATAGCGAAAAATATCGGGTAAGATTTTTTTAAACATTATTATGTCATTGTCACTCATTGTTCTTTCACTATACAATTCTCCCAAAATTAGCAATGAAATAAATTGATATTTTTGTAATATATCAGATACTACCTAAATAATGTACCGACGATGTTGATTTTCTGTAAATGTTAGTTATTAAAATAATAAACTCAAAAAATCAACGCGAAATAGGTTATAGGTTGGCAATAAATTGAATGACGTTGAGAATTCAACCTTAAGTATAGTAAAAAGGCAATTTATGAATGCTCATGTTGTACTGTCCACCCTGTAATATTATTTAGCAGAAAACAATTACCTTTTGTAAAATTAGATAATTTACGTAACCCAATATGGGTATAGATAAATGGTTATGTCATGCTAGCACACATCACGTGCATCCAAATAACCCATATGTCATATTTGATATTCTATCCCGTGAACAACTGGAAAACGCAAAAAATAATGTTTAAAAATTGACACCCCTTTGTGTCATCGTCGACCATATGGGACGTTCTCGATATCTTTTGTTTTAGGGGTAAATGCTGGTAAATGTTTCAGTGGCTTGGAAAACGATTATTAAACGAAATATTAAACTCGTCAGAGTTTTGGGGCTTCGGTACGCGCATATGGCACACGCGCTAAGTATATTTTTAACACACTGTAACGAAATAGAATTCCAACAAACAACCTTACTGTGCAAAATTGTGAATATTTCTTTGATGGAATAACGTAAGTATATTCCTTTTTCTACAACTGTCAAAAAAAGATTACTTTTTTTGGTTACTATGGATGCACAAAACGTCGCTTTCTTTCACCGTAAAAAAATGTTATTTTTTCATTGATTTACACATTTTCCTTTAGCATATTTTAGAAATAATCGGTTACTTGAAGTGTGGGACGGTCGCAGAGATTTATACCTTCTGTTGATATCGATATATTCCAAATTGGATATAGTAAAGGTTCGTTCACAGTAGGTTTTTGTATCTGGTATTTTTACAATTAATATAGTTCCAACATCTTCAATGTTATCAATGGTCATCTTGGTTAATTCTTCGCGACGGCAAGCGGTATCCAGTTATTCGTTCGGGCTTTCTGGCATTATTTGTTTTTACGGTTGTCCTAAAGCTTTACTATTTCGTGTCAAGTTGCTGTTTAGGGGGGTACTATCCCCCACTACCCCAAACCTTTTAACTACGCGCCTCATGCAATCTTGTCAATTTTTATTTTAGGAAAGGGTAGTTGAAAAAACAAAGCTTAAAACAATGACTTTTTTTTAACTGGTCATGTTTAGCGATAGCCAAAATCTACGATCTACAATTTTTTTTTATATATTTGACGTTACAAATAGAAACTGTTTCATGCCACACGTGCTGCCCTTTAAAAAAGGGCTGATATGCTACTGATAACTGTTTTAAATATACCAATGATGCGGGTACCTGGTTAAACACAATGCACACCCTTCGACGACTTATCTGATTTTCGATATTTTCATTTGTAATTTGCTTAACATCTGGCAGCTGAGGAGCACTCAACATTTAAGGGATGCCTTTACCGGCTAGTCGTCAGTTTCGTATAAGGTATAATATTTGTTTTAAAAACTAACGTAGGCGTCGGGTTAACAAAAATTAACAAACCGGGAACTTTGACTCTGACAACACAACAATTACATTGGCAGAAATAATTTTTTTACAATTAAACTAACCCGGTTATACCTTAAAATACTAATCAGGCACTTGTGATTGTGAGTAAATAAAAGCTTCGTTCCTTCAGCGGGCAGAGACCGTCAGCGGACCGACGACGCATGCGTACGTGTTTAAAAGCGTTCGCACAAGATAAATCCCAAACCGCTGCCAGAAAATCCGGCGTTCGCAGAAACAGAATTTTTGGTTGTGGATCCGTTTCTATCTGTCAAAATAATTCACTGATTAAAAGCGAATTTTTATGTGGAGACTTGCGCAGTTTGCTTTGTTAAAGTAATCGCAAAATTAAATCTAATAGTTGAAATTGTATTTTCAACACTAGCAAAATTCATTTTATTTTATTTATTATTCTTTAGTACAAACCCATTTAAATTATGGAATAATAGGATGGGGAGGCATAAATAAGAATTATCTTAATAATATTGAAACTATTCAAAAATACATTTTGAAAATTATTTACGAAAAAGACCACCAGTATTCTTCTGATTTACTATTTAAAGATAGCAAAAAAATGGATATTAAACAAATATTTTCTTACAACATGGTAATGTATATTTTTAAACATAAAAATAAAATAAATTATATTAATCACACACATGAAACTCGTCATAAAAATACTATTACATATAAAAATAGAGTAAACAAAACAATAGCACACAAACATTTTTTAAACATCAATCCATATATTTTTGATATGCTACCACAGTCAATTAAAATAATTAAATCATTAAATAATTATAGAAATAAAATTAAAAATTGGATATTATCCAATCCAAGAGATATATTCAAGAACGTCATTAATAAATAATAAATATGCCCAGCTATAATGAATACAATATAAAATAAATAAATATTTATATTATATACATGACGTATTGTATCTTTGTATACTGTAGTGATATAAAATATACCAATAAAATATTGTCATATTCGTTTTATATTATAATCTGTGCCTGAATTATGAAATATATTCTTGACAATAAATATTATATTATTTAACTCAAAACAAGTATTTTACTTCTCAGTTCGGAATTGATAGTTTATATAAAAAAAATATATAAGTATATTAGCATTAAATGTCAAAAAATATATTTGAATAAACTTTTATTATTAATATAATTATTATTTAATAAATCAAGGAATTGAAAAAAAAGATCCAAAAAACAAAAACTGTTGTTTCTGATGAACCCTGTATAGTAATCGCAAATCTAATAGTTGGAACTGTAGTTTCAACACTAGCAAAATTCATTTAATAAATAAAGGAATTGAAAAAAAAGATCCAAAAAACCAAAAATGTTATTTGTGACGAACCCTGTATAGTAATCGCAAATCTGATATTTGAAATTGTAGTTTTAGCACAAGCAGACGTTTTTTTTTTATAAACAATGACTTTTACTTCTACACCTACTAATAAAAAAGTTTTTCCTCTTCCAAACTCTATCCGTGGACACACTGTGTATATCAAGAACTAATTAGAATATCGAGATTAACGAAATACAACTTTTTTACGTATAAAAGATCCCTCTTTCATAATTTGAGGTAAAGCGGTCACATTGTGTATAATTACAGGGTTAAAAATTGGAATTTTATATTTTTCCCTGCATATTATCTAGATATTGTCTACATGTACATGACAATTTAAGTTTCCTATCTCGTATCGAGATTGGTTTCTTTTCCCGGCAAATATACTTTCAATTTCAGCTTTATATATTTATAGATAACTTGTCCTGCCCAATTTGGACACGGTTCCTGATGGGTGTGCTTCTAACACGTAGGTGTGAGCGTAGGCTAAAAAAATTGCATATCTTTTCTTCGAATTCCATTTAAAACCGATTTAAATTTTGAGACGGGTATACTGACGGTTGCAAAAGTCAATAACATTTTAAGAAAAAAAGAGATAGAAAGCCAGCGGCTTACAATTATTTTTACAACGACACTCTGCTAAGTAAACGGCACGGCACGTAACGGTACCAATCGTACATCCCCGCACTATATTCGGTCCAAGCGAGCCTTGACCACGGGCCCACGGCCCTCTTTTTCCTTTACCAGGTCAATTTTAATGCGCAAGCGTGCAAGAGAGAAATAAACGCATGCTACTACTAAAAGGAAAGATAAAGAAAAGGAATCTGTTGGGGCTAGAAGCCAAATAAAATTTGCATGAGGTTCCGACGAAGGTTGCCATTTTGCAGAAACGTGTGGGAAAAAGTGCCTAGGAGACATTGCTAAAGCAGTTCTTAGTGTATTTCCTAGGAAAATTTGCTGACTCAAGTGCTTAACCGATTTCTGCAGTAAGGATGTATGTATAATGTATATTCAAATATTCATTGTCAATTTTTAATTATCGAATTTACGTACGGGCTTGATAATTTGCAGGTTTTTAACAGGCTTTTATTAGCTTCACCTGTATGTTTGTATGTATGTTTGTAACCGACTTCTTTGAACCCGATTTTGACCCACTTTAAACGGTCAGATTTAATTAAAATTTTGTTGATTTATCAAGAACCGCTGACAATACAATAATCTATACGCAAAAAATTCTCCTGTCAAATTTTGACAGCTGTCAGGTATAAAACGAAGAAGCGATTTTGACGAAACAAATTATGGGGTCGTATAGTATTCGATGCAGAGACTTCGGAAAAAATAAGCAAAAATTCTCCTGTCAAAATTTGACAGCTGTCAATATGTCAAATCGTTTAAAAAAATTATATTAATGAAAAAAACTATAAGGTCCTATGTATATTGACGGTGGAAAGTTAAAAAAAATACGAAAAAAATTCTCTTGTCAATTTGACACCTGTCAATATGTCAGAATTATTACAATAACCGATAGTAATGAAACAAACGTGGGGTCGTATAGATATTGTCGCTAAGAATAGAGAAAATTTAAAAAAAAAATCCTACCCGTCAAAATAAAATTTTGAAATTTTTTGTCGTTTGTTCGGGTTTGTATGAATGTTTGTTTGTAACCGACTTCTTTGAACCCGATTTTGACCCACTTTAAACGGTCAGATTTAATTTAAATTTTGCAGACTTATCAAGAACCGCTGACAATACAATAATCTACTAATCTAGCTCAATCTACTAAAAAAAAATTTTTTTTTAACAATAACTCAAACTAAAAAATGAAAAATAAATATAGTTAAAAAAAACTAAAAAACACGCTTTAATAATTAACCAAACTAAAAAGCGAAAAATAATATAGTTTAAAATAATTTTTAAAATTCTTAATATAGGCAAAAAATAATAGTGAACGATAAACATTAGTATTATTGCGAAAAAAGCGTGGGTCGCTTTGTGCTATATTTTTCGTATATCGAGCACCCCACGCTTTTTTCACAATAATACTAATGTTTATCGTTCATTATTATTTTCCGCCTATATTAAGAATTTCAATAATTATTTCAAACTATATTTATTTATTATTTACAGTACTAAGAGAGTTATGTTAAATAGTCGCTTGTAAAAGATCGGTTGAACAAAATATTAAAGACAACAAAAAGTAATTCCTAGTTTGAATTTTGATAAATGTTTTATGTTTAAAATAAATGGTCTTATTTGCTTTTGCCCCCCATTAAAAATAACCAATAGCCGTCACTGCGCGTAACAATCTGGTAGATATAGATTATTCCTAAAAATACATGTTCCCAAACTTCAAATGGGTGGTGGGCGTGTATACGACCCATATTCGTATTTCCCGCACATATTTTGCTCAACATTTGCAAGCTTCCACCCTCTTAAGCAATAAAACGAGCACATCGCTCCCCGCAGCGAAAAATGCACACATTCTGTATCAATGCTATATTGAAGAACAATTATAAAGGCTTATTATCGCAGTTACTACCCATTTAAGTTTTTTTCACATGAGTTAACTGCGATTATGAAACCAGTTAATTTGCTGTTTAACAGCGTGTGCAAAATTATACCATATTGTCACAATCGGAGCCGGAGCGTAGGACTTTAAAGGCTGGTTTTTACCAGTTGAATGTATTTAATTTACCAAAAATATCTTGAACTTTTTGTAAAAATTACATTTATTTCATTTTGTCCGGTAAATCAACTTATCATGTACTCATTTGCGGCCGGTAAGTGGAACATTGCAGTATCAGGTACTGTAAAGTATTGCCTAGCAACCATCTTTTGTTTTTAGAAATAATGACATTTTACTTTGGATTTTTGACAAGTTGTCACTAAAAATTATAGGAAACAAAATGTTCAAGTACACATATTGAGCATTAATTATTTAATTCATCGTATATACCTACATTAAACTAAATTAAACTTGGAATATAATAATACCTATATAAGTTTTTAAAACTTATAATAACAGTAACTGTCATAATTCAAAACAAAATAAAGGCAATCATGACCGACTATAAAAATGCGTTTCACGCCCCGACTAGTATTTATTGGAAAATCGCTATTTTGGCAGCATGTCTTACGAATAATATACTTTTTCTCCAAATGACATTAAAAGCGGTCTTTTAATGACACCTGACAGGCTCAAAAGGTGTTTTTTTTTCTGCCTAGTCAGAAAAAGTGGACTTTTTATGCCTAGGCAGAAAAAATACACCTTTTGAGCCTGTCAGGTGTCATTAAAAATTAAAATTTAAAATGACAAGTAAACACAACAATTTAATAAATGTCATAAATAACATACATAAATATAAAAAATACGATTTTGCGTGAAATTGGAACAAATTTGGAGAAAAAATTATATGTTTTACTAGGCAGAAAAGCACAAGATTTAATGCCGCGGCTGGTGTTTCATAGACGAGGCGCAGCCGAGGCTAGGAAACCAGCCAAGGTGTAACAAGGTAGTGAAACAAATAACTATTTTCTACCAACTTTAGTAAAGAAAAATGTTACGCAACTACAGAATAGGCTCTCTTGTACAATTATTTTAATAGTTTGCTTAACTAAAGTTAGTAATTTTTATTTTGTTTTTAATATAATATACCTATCGATACCAAATAACTTTGTGTAGATGCTTTAACTTGTAAAAGTATTTTTTCTACCAACTTTAGTAAATGAAAAATATTACGCAACTACAGAATAGACTCTCTTTTACAATTTTTTAAATATTTTGCTTAACTAAAGTTAGTAATTTTTATTTTGTTTTGAATATATATCTATTGATACCAAATAACTTTGTGTAGATGTTTTAACTTGTAAAAGTATTCTTTCTACCAACTTTAGTAAATGAAAAATATTATGCAACTACAGAATAGACTCTCTTTTACAATTTTATTAAATATTTTGCTTAACTAAAGTTAGTAATTCTTATTTTATTTAAACTATATCCAGTGATACCAATATTTTAAAATTTGTAATAAACATTTTTATTAAATCATTTTAAAAAAGATTATAATGACAAAATGAAATAAAATATTATACGATACACATCCGTTAGGTGTTATTACAGCACTCGTTTATATTCCAGACTCGGCTTCTATGTCGCCTCGTCCGTAAACCAACTCGTACTGTAATAAGTCACCTACCGGTCTTGTAACGTAAAATACTATTTTTTCCTGCTACCCACCCTAGCGCTACCACTGGGTATGCTTCCCGGCACGGCCTGTATATTTTATATTTACGTGCAGTATTTTGATCTGAGCAGTAAAAACGTATATTTGTTACGGAAGTTATAATTATGGTCCTTAATTGTTCGTAATTATTGTCGTTGCCCGTTTGATCTTTGTCCTAAAAGGTCATAATAATTAGTGACATATACATACATGGTTGCCCAGAAGTCCGGAATAAAATTAATATAGTATTAACCTGTAACTTTTGGAGAAAACGCTCGGACACGTCAATTTCGTTTTATATAATATGCTGACATTTTGACGTTATTCGTTTTTTTTATAGTCATTTGTTAAAGATATGACGACATCGATCTTTTTTTTAAATGGAAAAATACAGCTTGTGATACATCTTTTGAAAGCTAATATCTCGATCAGTATGCTCATAAATTTTGGCGCGATTCTGTCAAGCTATTTCAAAATGGCGACTGTTAAAAGTTTTTAAAAAATCTCTATTTAAATGAGCGGAAATGATAAATCATTGATTTTTTTTTACCTTTCAAGGTAAGAAATCTTCATTGTTTCGCGTTTTGACATTTGGTGAAATTACACAAATTGTCAGAATGTCGATGTCATCATATCTTTGACAAATGTCTATAAAAAAACAAACGAATACCGTCAAAATGTCAGAATATACCGTGCAAGCAAAAATTATTTGCATCAAAGAGGGCTTGGATTAAAAAACGTAGGGCTTGGTTTAGATCACAATGATATGGGGACGATATATCTAACCAAATCTAGGTTAAAATTTTGTCAAATTCATATTATGACATGATATGCCAAACTAATGAGTAATAAAATAAGTAGACAAATGCAAATAAAATTTATTTTTGTTGTTTACAAAATTATAATACTTGCACTTTATAAGGAAATAAATTTAGCTTCTTCTTCTTCCCACTTCTTGGAACAGGCGTCTTATACAATTTGTTCCTGCTCCTTTTTTGTGTTGTATAGAACCTGTTTCTCTAAACACAGCAACGGTTCTTTTCAGGCAATGATAAAAATCCCCAGCAATAAAAGCAACGGTAGGAAAATGTTCGTGAAAATCGTCCATGCACAAACCCGGATTGTATTGCCACTCACCATTTACTTTAACCCCGTTTCGAAAATACGCTCTAACCATGAATGTTTTGTGCTGTTCCGTAAAGCCAATGGTGTGAATTGTTCAAGAAATTGGAAAAATTAGCGATGAATTAAATTACTTGTAACGACTGTCAAAGATGACGGAATAACTGATATATATATATATATATTAATTTTATTCCTGACTTCTGGGCAACCCTGTATATAGTTAGTAAGTTAATCCAATAAGGCATATCAATAGTGTTAATTACTTTTCAAGATAAACCTGTTAAATTGATAGGCAGTCTGACGCTTAACTTTGAACATAAGAAAATTGCGGTCAAGCACCAGTGGCGTAGCCTAAGAGGCATTCTCCTAAAGAGACGCGTACTATGAACATTGTCTTATGGAACTAGTATTTTAAATTACTATTATTAGACCAGGGTCGATAATTTTTGAAACCAAAAAAAAATAATAGTAGGATGAAGCCCATTGGAAAAGGAAGAGAATATAACAAAAATAAAAGGAAAAATAATTTACGGGCGATCCGAGGCCGGGAAGTGGAAAGGGGTAAGTTTTTAAGGATAGAAAACGATTTATCTCGATTTACGGCAAAACTATAAGTCTTATGGAAAAACGTGAAATAGCAAAGTTGTAGGTAATAAAAAGATCTACAACTTTTGTATTTACACTTTTTTCACATAACCTCAAAATTTATGTGAAAAATTCAAATAACCAAGTTTTTGGTTTTTTATTTTTATCTTTTACAAAAAAATTTTGTTTTTCACGAATTTTGGTAAAAACTTACCTTTTTATGTCCCAAACACACTGTAATTTTTTTTCACACGTCAAATATTCGTTCGTTTCTTTGCATTTTTTGAGAACATTTACCATAGTAATGTATATTTTTACACCATCAGAAAGTAGAGATTTTAAGGAACAAAAAGCCCACCGACTTTTTAAAAAAAGCAGATATTTAGACATGAGAATTTTCGATTGAAAACCAGGGTGCTTTTTCGATATTAAGTCAAGAAGGTGAAAAAATAAATATTTTAAATCAAAAAAATTACAGTGTGTTTGGGACATAAAAAGGTAAGTTTTCACCAAATTTCGTGAAAAAAAAATGTTTGCAAAAGATAAAAATAAAAAATCAAAAACATGGTTATTTGAATTTTTCACATAAATTTTGAGGTTATGTGAAAGAAGTGTAAATACAGTTGTAGATCTTTTTATTACCTACAACTTTGCCATTTAACGTTTTTCCATAGGACTTGTAGTTTTGCCGGAAATCGAGATAAATCGTTTTCTACCCTTAAAAACTCGCCCCTTTCCACTTCCCGACCTCGGATCGTCCGTAAATTATTTTTCCTTTCATTTTTGTTATATTCTCTTCCTTTTCCAATGGGTTTCATCCTACTATTTTTTTTTTTCACTTTTTACTATTTACAAAGGCTTCATTCAGCCTTGGTCTATATAGTACGAGGGAACTTAAAGAGGAATTTAAAAAGCTCACAGAAATTTAGAAAATTTTATTTTAATATACACATATTAAAAATCTTACCTTTTTGTTATTTATATAATTTTTTTTAAAATAAATTATGTTAGGTTAAAGTTAAAACTAGGATCTACGGTAGTAAATTATCTACATGTTTTTTGGCTTTTTAGCTGTATGAGGTTAAAAAATACGTATAAGTATTTTTCGACCGTTTTTACAATATAAATATTGTTATAATTAAAAAATAAATAAATAAATACCTAATATGGACAGCCACTCGACTAGTAAAAACCGAAATAATTGCACATCTACTCTACTTTACTGATAACTGTTTGCCACAGTTTAAACGTACAGAGTTTATAAATTTGTACAAATAATGAATTTCAGCAAAAATACCCATATACAGGATGTCTCATAACTAAGGGGTCATATATAGCAAACATGAAAAAAGGTCATTTATTTCTTGCGATAAAATATTCACGGTTAATTTTTAATCAATTACCTTTCGTTAAGAAAGGTGTTTATTTAAATGTTTCATGCCATCTAGCATTTAAAAGTAAATATCTCAAAAACTAATTGAGATATGTAGGGCAATGAAGTACAACTTTTTTACATATAGATACCCCTCAAGAATCCATAATGCAAACTTTTTTAACACTTATACTTATCGAGATATTTCAATTTAATTCTTTATAAACATGGTAATATTTAACTGATTTTCCAAATTTTTTGCAAAATAAATTTGTAACTTTTTTTTAGTACCCTCTGTATAAAATTATTATAAAGAAAAAATGTTTAGCATATTACTGTTAATAGTTAACCAAAGTTTAAACACATTGCCACTTATACTTATCAAAATATTTTAAATTTATTCTTTATAAACATGGCAATATTTAACAAATTTTATGCAAATTCGTAATTTTTCTAGTACACTCTGTATAAAAATATTATAATCCAAAAATGTTTAGCATGTTACTGTTAGTAATTAATAACTCACCACTAATATTGTGTAACTAGCGTCCTCTAGGAGGTATCCTAAAACTAATTATGTCTTTTTTGCCCTCAAAAACATAACTATTACAAATTTGATTTACCTATATCTAGTTAACCATTTTCAATTTTTATAAAATAAAGATCACCCGGTATCTTTTAACGGTGTATCCTAAGAAATTAAACATACATGATCTATTTTTAAGACTACCAGCGCCTGTTCCTGTATAGCTCCTTAGTTATGGGACACCCTGTATAGAACAGTCTACGGGGGACGACCCCCTTCAATACATACATAATATTATACTGTTTTTTTTTTAATTGTTTTCAGTCTTTTAAGATTGTGATGTGATTACTGATGATAGCGATGAATGTGATGAATAGATGAAAGTTTAAATAATTTCATAAAACTAAACAATAAATAAAAATGATAGCCGGTAGGATAAGATAAGGGGTAGGGGGAAATACATTTTTTTTTCAAGTTTTAATAATTTAAAATATATATTTACACAATCTATATATTCCTGTCTCCTGGTTCTTCCTTCCCCAAAACACAAACCTTCTCCTTATGATCTGCTACATTCCTGGGTGGTTCGACTCTCTCCCATTCCCAATTTCCATTTAATGGAACTTCGTTGTCGAAATCGAAATTCCATTTGTTCATTTGTTCGTATTTTTGTTGTTGCGTCATATTCGATAAATCAATTATATCGATTTGGTTCGCATCAGTTCGATTTGGGATATTTGGATTCACGGATGAATTAGTGGAGTTCTCTTGACATGTTGTTGATTCAGCTCTTGGATCGGCAGGACCCCCATTGCAATTTGCAAGGGGGGTAATTCCTGATAGGTCATCTGAAGTTGCATCTTCCACTGGATTATCTTCGACAAAAAGACGTCTTCTAACTTTGTCCTTTTGTTTTTGTGTAAGAAAAGATGACATATTTCTGAAACAAATTAACTTATTACTGAACTGATTTAAAACGATTTTTAAAATTGTCGTCCAATATTTTTAGGTTTCTAAAACGACTGCAAGGGGGCGAATGTCCTCTATGGTCATTGGGACACTAGGTATATGATGTGTGCAGTCTTTTTTGTTCTCGTTATCAAAGGCTTTAGTTTCAATTAAAAAGAACTTAGCAGATTAAATATGGGAGGGACCTCACTGTTCACTGTGCATGTGCAATAACATTTTGCAACAATTAAGTTTAAAATTGTGTATAAGTGTTATTATTATCAAATCTAGATACACACCTGACGAATGTCATCCAAGGTCGTACATATTTAATTCAATAAATAATTGCGATTTCTACGAAAGTGAATTGTTTTTGATATAGCATAATCTGCTGCATGATGTCATAGCGATAGCAATACACGATAACACACAGTCTAGGAAGATAGATACTATAAAAATAGACAGAAATAATTAAACAAGTTTTGCTTTATTTATTGAAATCTATATAATTCTTTTTAGTATCAAACTTTGAGGTGATATGCAAGTTTTATAAAAATAACCAACATATTTTCGATAAATAATTTTAATAATAATGTTTATATTACTTGAGTTGTCAAAAATAGATAAAATTGGTGTATTTCGTCTTCAGTTTGAACGTATTGAAGTTTTGTACGTAATAGATTATTTTGGAAACCTTAAGTTTCTATTCTGACCAAAGAAACCTGATGGGAAACATCTATACTTTCTAGTGAAATACAGATAATGGCTCAATATAAAGGATTTATTAACAAAATCCATTGTTGTCGTGATTTGATATAATTTAATTTTAAAATATTTTCTATTATACAGTGTGACTAGTAAAGTCCGCATCATATGCGATTTTTTTTATTAATAGCTTATTTATTCAAAATTTGACTTTGGCATCAAGTTCTGCTTCAATCGAGATGAAAATTAAGCAAAAAACTAGTAGTCACATGATTCGCATTATCTATCAAATTTTAATTTTTTCCAAAAATAATTCAAAAATGGGGTTATTTCTGATAATGTCGAAAAAAGTTATTAGAAAAAGTTTTTTTTTTAATGCAGTTTCTAGCCCACTTGCAAAATTTTAGCTGCATAAGATAATTTTGATTTTTTACCCATATTTTGTAAACTGCACCACTTTTGCAAAATAAGACTCAACGCAACCTACATAAAACTTCTTAGTTTTGATAATGCTTTATTTCAGATACATTTTCTTTAAAGCAGCGCCATATTAAATGTGTGTTTTTCTACAAAATCAAAATTGGGCTATTAAAATTTGGTCGCATGTGATGCAAAGTTTACTTGTTTTTGACCCTGTATAAGGTAACTTCATAAAATAAGTATTTTTGAAAACGTAGTGTGTGTCTGAAAGTAAAAAAATAAAAAATAAAATATAGGGGTTTTAAATTAAATCGTTGAAAATAGATAAACTTCACGTTAAGTTAAACTAAAATTTATTTTCCACTTAATGAACACTTAGGTACTGTGTTCTTTTTTGTCTTAATATTAAGGTGTATTACTTACACTGTATTTTGACAATTTGAGCGATACTATTCTAATCACAATCGACAGGAGTGTGATACAAGGAAAGATACTAATTTTTTTTTTTAATTGAATATTAAAGAACGTTTTGGTAAATTTTTAAATAGGTACTAAAATTAGAGGCAATTAGCGATGATAATTATTTCATTTAGTTTAAACCGGACGGCAGTCTCTGGGCTACTTCGCTATACTGTAAAACACTCTGTGTGCTTTTTGTTCAAATAGAATATTCGTCTAGCGACTTGTCGCGCAAAGCTATCAAGTATGTGAGTTACTTTACACACCCTCCCGTATACTATTATCAATACTAATACGATTTGATTAAAAACGGTCTAAATTCTAATAAAAACAGTACTTATTTGAACACAATCTCAAACAAATGGGTATTTTCTTATCTAAACTTATCGGTAGATATAAACACTAGAAATAATTTTAATACTCTATTAATTAAAAAGGGGTTTCCAGCAAAAAAATAGATATTATATTTACCAACAATAAGAAAACCCACTAATACCATACACTATCAACAATAATAATTGTTATCTTAGACGCAATTGCAACTGTAAATTACCAACACGCGTGTCTATTTTAACTGTGCCGGCTGCGGCTAACACAAAAACAAATACTTTACTTCCTGCAGGTCGCAGGAACTACTAAACTGAGAGCACTGCTTGCATACAATTAAATTGTTGCGTTTATGTCATAAAAGGCGGCCTAGTGCGAGGGAACCTCGCGTAATTGATAATACGATAAGGATAATTGATATTTTTCGCCTTTATTTATTACAAAAAGCTATGATGATATTATATATTTTTTATACAGTGTTGCTCAGAAGTCCGGAATAAAATTAATACAGCCTTAATCTGTAAGCTTTGAGGAAAATGCTCGGACACTTCAATTTCGTTTTAACTATGCTCACGATTTGACGTTATTCGTTTGTTTTTTATAGACATTTGTCAAAGATATGACGACATCGAACTTTCTTTTAAATGGAAACATACAGCTTGTGATCCATCATTTGAAAGCTAATGTCTCGTAAGGTATGCTCATAAATTTTGGCGATATTCTGGCAAGCTATTTCAAAATGGCGACTGTTAAAAGTTTTTAAAAAATCTCTATTTAAATAAGCGGAAATGATAAATAATTGATGTTTTTTTTACCTTTCAAGGTAAGAAATCTTCATTGGTTCACGTTCTGACATTTTGTGACATAGTAAACTTGTAATAAAGTCGCCACAGTGGATCTTTTCCCATGCGTCATCAATCAACGATCAGGACTCAACGTGGTTAATAACTCTGCATCCTTATTTATTACAGTAACAAGTTTGAATAAAAGCATAAAAGAACGTCTCCAAGATTCCGCAATAATATAACGTGCTAGACAAGAATAAAACTATTAACGTCAATTAATTACTTTTTTTATTTGTTTAGTTTACTACCGTTGTATTTTAGAACGTCATTGTCAACCTTATTTTGATCTGCCAATCTAATTCGTATTTCGTTATTTTGTGTGCCTTAAAACTGTTCCTTTTTCTTAAAATAGTTCTTTTTAGAGCTAATTATACCCACCATCTGTTTTGGCGGTAAGTATTTATGGATTTTTATAATATCCAATTTATTTATTTTAAATATTCTAACCGTGAAAGTTATTTGAAAAGTTTACGGCAGTGGCTAAATTCCCTTTAATGAAAGGATGTCAAAAATTTGACTTTTGCGATTTTAATAGTCAATAAAACACCAAACTTTTCTAGATTTTAAGCTTTAAAAATAGTAATAAATGTAATAACATTTGTTTGTCAATTTCTTTTAGATAATAGAGAATGCCGGGCAAAACTTAAAATAAATAATAATTTTTGGGGATATTATGTAGTTACGTCAAACGGTAGGCAGGCACGTCCATTTTATGAACTTAGACTTAGTTTTGACTTTTTTCGTCTCGTAATTTTGATTTGATTTATACGATTTTGATGACGTGTAAGTGATGACGCACGGGAAAAGAACCACTGTGGCGACTTTAGTTATTTATGTATCAATGGTATTAAGTAGATGATTATGCCCTGAGGGCGACAGTCTTACAAAGCCGAGGGCCTCTGGTTCGTAAGTCGCCCGAGGGTATATATCTATTAGTACCCGTGGTGCATACAAAATTTTATGTCATACCAGTTCGTTTTGAATAATAATTTTTTTTTTAATTTAATTTGATTTACCAATTTTTTATTTTTACCTGCGACATTACCTTGACATTATTAAAATGTTTAATGTGTCAAAGTCAAAAATCAAAAATGGAACAAGATGCACAGTTAATGCAACACTTAATGCCCGCGCGGGCCATAATGTGTACTTTATGCATTATGTAGATGGTATCTAAGATATAAAATAGTTATTTATGTATCAAGGGTACTAAGTAGATGATTATGCCCTGAAGGCGGCAGTCTTACAAAGCCGAGGGCCTCTGGCCCGAGGGATCGTAAGTCGCCCGAGGGTATATATCTATTAGTACCCGTGGTGCATACAAACTTTTATGTCATACCACATCGTTTTGAATAATAAATTTTTTTTTTTAATTTAATTTGATTTACCAATTTTTTATATTTACCTACGATATTACCTTAACAGTATTAAAATGTTTAATGTGTCAAAGTCAAAAATCAAAAATGGAACAAGATGCACAGTTAATGCAACACCTAGAAATCCTAGAATTTGATGAACGTGGCACAGTAAAGGACTTGCCTAGGAATGGACGGCAACGTGTTTTAGGCGACGATGAAAAATTGGATATTGCATTATCTCTGCAGGATAATCCGCATGTTTCAACAGTTTCATTGGCTTAAAATCATGATACTATAAATCCGGAGGTACTACTGGAAGATTTTTGAAAGCAGAAAAATACCACAGTATTATTATAATATAGGTATTATAATTTCGTCGAGGGATTTTACCATCGTCTGAGAGCATGCCAAGTAGAGGGTGGAAGACATTTCCAGCATTTGCCACGTTAAACCACCTTTTTGTTGGTTTTTTTTTTGCTTCGTTACATTTTTATTTTCTTTGACGAAATAAATAACAAATAAACCATAACTATTGTTAAGTCACAAAATGTTAGAACGTGAAATAATGTCATTGTTGTATATTACCCCCTAAGTTTCCAACGTTACTTTCTATATCGTATATTTAACACCTTACCGCTACCATAGCTGCAAAATATTTACTCACCATGTCAAAACTATATAAACTTGTTCTAGAAATGTATCGTTAGTTTCGTCAAAAAAATTACGACTAAATACCAACCTAATGAAAACACAAAAACAAACGTTTATCGGAAAAACTGCACTGTATCTTCCACTATCGCCCCGGAGCCTGCGGCAATTCAACTAAACAGCAGGAAAGGAAATATATGCGGGCAGGAATTTTCTTTTCATTCACATGTTCTATTTTGGAACCGAACTAGGGTCACGAAAGTGCACTGCTGTAGCCGGAGTGGCTGAAAATTCCGGCTCCTGCACTTTCTAATGTCGCACAACGTCGTCGCGTGGTTTAAATTTGTCGATAAAAGCGTCCTTTTTAATCGATATAACCAGAGGCGGAGGTAGATTTATACCGTGCGTGCAAAAATTATTTGCATCAAAGAGGGCTTGGATTAAAAAACGTAGGGCTTGGTTTAGATCACAATGATATGGGGACGATATATCTAACCAAATCTAGGTTAAAATTTTGTCAAATTCATATTATGACATGATATGCCAAACTAATGAGTAATAAAATAAGTAGACAAATACAAATTTATTTTTATTGTTTACAAAATTAACAAAGTAAGAATATACAGAAAGAAAAATAATTACATTGCTTAATAATTGCTTCTTAAGAATAGTCCTGCAAGATCTTCCCACTTCTTGGGACAGGCGTCTTATACAATTTGTTCGCGTATTTTGCATTATTTCACGAACGTTTGCAATAAGTTCTTTTCTTCTGTTCTTACAGATGGTCTTCGTGCTCCTTTTTTATGTTGTATAGAACCTGTTTCCCTAAACACAGCCACGGGCCACGGTTCTTTTCAGGCAATGATAAAAATCCCCAGCAATAAAAGCAACGATAGGAAAATGTTCGTGAAAACCGTCCATGCACAAACCTGGATTGTATTGCCACTCACCATTTACTCTAACCCCGTTTCGAAAATACGCTTCAACCATGAATATTTTGTGCTGTTTTGTAAAGCCCATTGTGTGAATTGTTCAAGAAATTGGAAAAATTAGCGGTGAATCAAATTACTTGTAACGACTGTCAAAGATGACGGAATAACTGATTGATTGTTAATTCATGTAGCTACTGACACCCAACAGGTATTACGCTCTACTGCTAAGCAGCAAAGCAAAAAGTGCTGACTATCATGATAATATGAATTGCGAAATGTTTGAAAAATGGTTAAAAGTTCAATTGATACCAAATTTGGATGATCCGTCTTTAATTGTATTAGATAATGCATCATATCATTCAAGAATTTTAAATAAACAGCCTACTTCATCTTGGAGGAAAAGTGATATTTATGAGTGGCTGGAAAAACACAACCAAAATCCTTTACCAAATATGCTTAAATCGGAACTTCTATCAATAGCAAAGTCTCTTAAAAAAACCAAAATATACGCGGTAGATGAAATACTGCGTGAATATGGTCATGAGGTTCTACGACTGCCGCCATATCATTGCCAGTTTAACGCAATAGAATTAATATGGGCTGGTGCAAAGTCTTATTATGAAAAACATGTAGGTGATGGTCTTAAATCCGACCATGTACAAATAGTTTGGCAAGATTCGTTAGATCATATTACACAAGAGTACTGGAAGAAATCGGTGGAACATAAAGAAATGTTAATAAGGGATTGGTGGGATCGAGAACAAGTACTAGATGTCGAAGTAGCGCCAATGATAATTGCTCCATTCGAAGACGACTCAGACGACGAGGACTTTTCAGATTTTATAAGTGACGATGAGAGTTTTTAGGCAATAATTATAAACGGTGTTTTTCGTTTACATTTTTTAGTATTCTTGGGTATTATATTATGCTTTTTTTTCATGCACATTATTCTGCATAGTCCTTAAACTAATTCCCAGTGTTTTCATTACGGTTTCCTGCATATTGGTTTGCGAATTTTCACTATTATCGAAATAGTAGACTAAATGCCATTGTATTTTTAAGTTTTAGTGGTAAAATTGTTAAAATAAATTGCACTGTTTATTATTGTCGTTTTTAATTAAAGGGTACAGTAGGTATATAATTAACGATTATATAATTTTTTTGTAACTTTTTCAACTCCCCTGTACATAATTTCTACAAAACTAATAATATTAGGTATATGTGCCTATCTTCGCGATAGCTAAAATAATGAAACTATTTTTCCTTTCTTCGGTATATTTGTAAATAATCTTACAACATTTTGATATCCTCTGTGTTGTCTGATTTGACGCATATGATCAGTGACCTTTGGACCCGCACGTTAAGACCAGATCTGACTATAACAGATAACCGGTAGTTAATATTTACAGATTTAAAAACTTATGATTATTGTGGCTTTCTACAGATAAAAAAACTCAATAACCATTTGATTGGTGTAAGTCGGAATGGCGGGGGAGAGGGAAGGCTGTTCCAGTGGGCAACAAAAAATTAGCTTAAATAGATAAATACTATATTTTTAAACAGATATATTTCTAAAAATTGGAAATCCCTAAAACTATAGGTATAGTCTAGACAATAGGAGTAGGTAAAAAAAATTAATTTCGATTGGATTTTTACTGGAAAGAAGCTAAAACTTGCAGAATGAAAATACAGGCAACTCAGTAAAATCCCTGTATGTAGAAACATTTATATTATTGTCTCAGGACCAACCCCCCTCCGGAAAACACTCCTATAGTTAGGCCAAGGACAATAACTCGACGTCAAAAGTAGATATAATTCGATTTCTCCATATGAGCACCGACTTTTTTGTTTATGTCATTACTTTCCCTTACGTTGTAACGTCATTGGACGCAGCCCTTTTTATTGTTATATCGGCGGCATGGATGCAATCAATAAATTGGACGCCCACGTAGACGCGACGCGGACGCCGACGCTTTTCACTGCCACGCGTCTCGTTCTTGGCGTTGCCAAACGTACCCATAAAATTGAAAAATCTGTTACACAAATTCATTGATATTTTTTTACTCCAAATTCTAGAGCAAACAATAGTGACCCATTCGCCATTTTGTTTTTTGATCAATATTTCGTTAAGGCCAAGTACCCGTCTTTGGAGTACCTACAATTATTACCCACACACTGAGAAAAAGCCTTCTATTCCTTACAATAATTCACAAACTCTTTATGCAACTATTCAATACTATAATATGTGACAGCAACGCGCTTTCCTACTGTAAGACAACGAAAATTGCTAGACCGTTTTGTAGTGATAATATTACGGTAATTTAGCCAATAGGAAATAGGAGTTAATGCTACCATAGAATGGTTTATACCCATTATTGCTCTGAATACTTACAGTAATTATCAAGTTCTATTGGGGGTGTAATCTGGTTTTATATACTGTATTAGTTCCGACAGGTAGTTGTAATGAAACTTGACATTAATCATAATAATATTTGCTTGCTATGGTTAATAAAGCATACTTACTAATAAAAATCAGTAGGTACTGTAGTTCTCAAAAATTTAAATAGCTTCTAGTGTGATATTGTTATTGTCGTTTAACATAGCATATGATTATCTATTATGCAACATGATTTTCTGAGATTGCCGATCGCTACGCACCCTCACCAACATCTTGTGAATTATAGGTTCAAACGGATACAATTCGTTTTTGGGGACGCTGTTGCGTTTTCTTAATTGTAGAGAAAGCGCTTTACTGGGAACAAAATGCGTCGCATTGAGAAGATACAATTTATTTCTTAACAAAATCACTGTATTAAAAGTAGTTCATTATTCAACAAGACCATGCTACTAATGGAAATGAATACTACCAATAAAAAGACTGTTCTAACAAATCTGGAAATGATATAACACTAAAGCGGGTTTGATACACTAGCAATTTATTTAATATATGGGTTAATACAAGTTAAGCTATCAATAGAAACTATGCCTGTTGTATAAGATGATTTTCTTCAGTGCAGAAATACAGGGTGTTTCATTAAGGTCGAAGAGCGGCCATATCTCGGAAACTACTGGGCATAGAAACTCAGGAAAAGAAAAATGATAATAAAAGTGGCCATGAGAACATTCTGGAAATAATTTTCAAGTTCCGCATTTTGCCGCAAGAGGGCGTAATTGAAAAGTAAATTTTTAAATTTTACATAACTCCGAAAATTCCACATTAAGGTATATGTTTGATAACACCATTTTAAAGCTTGGACAATTATGCATCATTTTGGTCTTATGCTTATTGGCCTACCGACTTTAATAAGAGTGGGGGAAGCTGTTGAAAGTGTAATCATTTAAATCGCTGTAACTTATAAACGACTTATCCGATTTTAGCAAACTAAAGAATGTTTGGAAGAGAAATGTATGCACTTTGACCAATCGTATTTAGTTGTCCATAATAGTTCTCAAAAAAAATGCTAGAGGGCTCAATTTGCAATAACAATACATTTTTTGATTTTCCTCCGAAAAAATAAATCATACGGTATAATTATGATACCATAATCGAAAAGTAGATGAAATTTGCTAGAAAAAATATTAAAACCGCAGCTCGATATCTCCGTTCGTTTCTGAGTTATTGCCAAAACAATAATTTTTAACACAAATTGCGCCCTCTAGCAATTTTATTAGAAACTATCTTGTACCATTAGATACGACAATTGAAGGTTCTTCCAAACAAGCTTGAATTTAGTAAAATCGGATAAGTCGTTTAGAAGTTACAGCGATTTTAATGTTTAAACTTTCAATAGCTTCTCCCACTCTTATCAAGTGAAACTGTAAACATTAAAATCGCTGTAACTTCTAAACGACTTAACCAATTTTACTAAATTTAAGCTTGTTTGGAAGGGAAAGGTAAGTACCTTTAATTGTCGTATCAAATGTACAAGATAGTTTCTAATAAAATTGCTAGAGGGCGCAATTTGTCTTAAAAATTATTGTTTTGGCAATAACTCTGAAACGAACGGAGATATCGAGCTGCGGTTTTAATATTTTTTCTAGCAAATTTCATCTCCTTCTCGATTATGGTATCATAATTATACCGTATGATTTATTTTTTCGGAGTAAAATCACAAAATGTATTGTTATTGCAAATTGCGCCCTCTAGCATTTTTTTTTAGAACTATTATGGGCAACTAAATACGATTGGTCAAAGTGCATAAATTTCTCTTCCAAACAGTCTTTAGTTTGCTAAATTCGGATAAGTCGTTTATAAGTTACAGCGATTTAAATGATGTCACTTTCAACAGCTTCCCCCACTCTTATTAAAGTCGGTACGCCAATGAGCATAAGACCAAAATGATGCATAATTGTCCAAGCTTTAAAATGGTGTTATCAAACATATACCTTAATGTGGAATTTTCGGAGTTATGTAAAATTTAAAAATTTACTTTTCAATTACGCCCTCTTGCGGCAAAATGCAGAACTTGAAAATTATTTCCAGAATTTTCTCATGGCCAATTTTATTATTATTTTTCTTTTCCTGAGTTTCTATGCCCAGTAGTTTCCGAGATATGGCCGCTCTTCGACCTTAATGAAACACCCTGTATGGGCAGATTGGGCAAAATTTCGTTATTTCGTTCCATTAATTCACTTGAAACTGTAGATAACTGTACCCAAACACGGGTATTTGCCGCTTTTTGGAGTATTTGCTCTTAACGAAAAATAATAAAACTAACATCAGGCATAAAGTTTAGTTAATAGACCAATCAAAATATTAAATTGACAGTTTGGATAGATACATGGATCCAATGATGTGTTTTCACGAAAATGTTTCCTCATAACTTACATTATGAATGCACCTATACGGGCTTAAAAGCCTTTTTTATTGTCCTTTAAATAAGTTTTGCTATACAGAGGCGGATCCAGGGGGGGGGGGGCAATGGGGCCCGGGCCCCCCCTAAAGCCCGTTGAACCGTCGAAAATTATTTTTTGTTTAAATTTTTTACCGAAATTTAAACCGAAAATGAATGATTATTTCAAGTTCTTTTTAAACCAAGTATTTTTAGTTGAATAGAATTTCGTTACGAAAATTTGTGTTACGTTTTTCACAATATAAAATATAAATATACTGATTTATTTTGATTTTTGCATACGGGCCCCCCCTTAGGAATATTTCTGAATCCGCCAGTGGTTATTAAACGAAATGTTGGGATAAAAATACAATAATTGTGTCATTTCGTTGCCTTCCCTTATTTCCACTATACTTATCCAAATTAAATTGAACGATTAAAATGTATTTTCTACGGCTATGATGAAACAATTAAAAAATAGATACGACCCTGTGTATAAGTGTGACTGTCTAATTAGTAAACAATTTAATATGTCGCGATAAGACTATCAACACAAACCTACTTTAGTATAGTTTTACTATATTATTGTAATTACCATAGGCTAATTTTACCGTTAACTATATTTTATAAATTGAAGCTTACCGCTAAAAGTGCAAAAGAGAGGTAAACTATCAAACACAGAATACAAATAATAAATAAAATTAACGAAAATCAAATAATTTTGATAAGAACTTCCTTCTATTGTGTGGCTGTGGTCATAGATGAATCAGTAATATGCGGCTTTGATAATAATATAATAAAACAAATTATCTTTTGCAAATGTTCATATCAGTGTATAATATATTATTAAGTGGTTTACTATAAAGTCTTTATTATAAATAAACATACCCGGCCAAAGAAAGCATATTATTATACATTATGTTTCACCATTGTCCATTTTATCTTGAGATAAGATGACATAAAAACAATTGGACATAAATTTATCACACTGGTCAATTCAGGGACAAAATTACACTGTTGCGGCATTTGCCCTTTTTTTTACTTACAGGACTACAGAATTAGATTTAACTCCATTCATCATCTGTCATATACAGTGTGACCAGTAAAGTCCGCATCATATGGAATTTTTTTTATTAATAGCTTTATTCAAAATTTGACTTTGGCACCAAGTTCTGCTTCGATCGAGATGAAAATTAAGCAAAAAAAATAGTAGTCACGTGATTCGCATTATCTGTCAAATTTTAATTTTTTCCAAAAAATAATTCAAAAGTAGGGTTATTTCTAAAGTATCGAAAAAAGTTATTATAGAAAAAGTTTTTTTTAAATTCAGTTTCTAGCCCACATGCAAAATTTTAGCTGCATAAGATAATTTTGATTTTTTACCCATATTTTGTAAAATGCACCACTTTTATAAAATAATACTCGACGCAACCTACATAAAACTTCTTAGTTTTGACAATTCTTTATTTAAGATAAATTTTCTTTAAAGTAGCGCCATATTAAATGTGTGTTTTTCTACAAAATCAAAATTAGGCTATCAAAATTTGGTCGCATGTGAGGAAAAGTTTATTTGTTTTTGACCCTGTATCAGCTAACTTCATAAAATAAGTATTTTTGAAAACATAGTTTGTGTCTGAAAGTAATAGACCTAATATTAAGACAAAAAAGAACACAGTGTCTTCAGTAAAGTGTTCATTAATTGGAAAATAAATTTTTTCGGGGGTTAAAAAATCAAAATTATCTTATGCAGCTGAAATTTTGCAGATGGGCTAGAAACTGCATTAAAAAAACTTTTTCGATATTTTCAGAAATAACCCCACTGTTAAATTATTTTTTTGGAAAAAATTAAAATTTGACAGATAATGCGAATCACGTGACTACTATTTTTTTTGCTTAATTTTCATCTCGATCGAAGCAGAATTTGATGCCAAAGTCAAATTTCGAATTAAGCTAGTTATTAATAAAAATTCCATATGATGCGGACTTTACTGGTCACACTGTATTTATTGACATAAAAGGAACAATTTTTAAAGCCTAGGCAAGTTGATGTTTAGTTAATACAAATGTATTGTTGGTTGTCTGCCTTTGAAGAGCGGTCACGCTAAAAAACTCTTATAACAGATTTTTAATTTATGCCTTTCTTTGGGAGAAAATAATTTTTAAAGTGGGAGAATTTTTACTAACAGGATTTTGTTATTAAAAATCGTCTAAATAGCCCTCTTCGGAGTACCTACAGTTTTGTGTTAAAAAATGTTGGAAAAAGAAATATGACCAAGTTTGATAAAATTTCGTAATTTGCTTTTATTAATTTATTAATAAAATTTTTTTTAACCTACAATTGTAGGTAAAAAAAACTGCTATGGTATAATTATTACAACTGCTAGAATACGGGCATTTGGCCGCCTTTTGGAAAAATGAAAGTAAGCGAAATATTGACAAGAAAATAAGATGGCGAATGGGTCACAGAAATACTGAAAATATTCTCATGGCTGCGAAAATATATAGTTACCTTTTCGTCACACATCTTTACGAACTTTCATTAAAATACACTTCTAATCACTGGTATTACCAAATTGTTGACAAAAATTTCGAAACGCGATACAAAAATATTAAGTTTCGTAGTAACAATTCCATATCAGACTATTTCTTTTATTTTGTTATACATTTCGCTAACATAAAACAATGAGAGCAGTTAAGGAGTTGGGGCTTTACACCAATCAGACGGCCTTATTTAACCCCCCTCCCCTTCTTCCCCCTTTATTTCCGTCTATTCTTTCGGATTAATTATACGGCATTTCCGTTTTTCGGTCTGATGAGTCCAGAATAAATGGTATGCACAGGTATTTTGCCTTTGTGTCCTATCCTAAAACGGGCATTGAAGCTAATTTTTCGAAATTTCATTGTTTAACAATTAGGTACGCTTCTCCCCAGTGGCGGCTCGTGACTAGCGAGTCAGGGGGGGCGCTGGCTTTTAATAAAAAAAAATTTTAAATGTCTATTATTTTCGAAAGTACGTGTCTGTTTTTTCCGAGGTTTTTTCTAACTTTCTCGTTGTTAATTTTAATTTCATTAGCATACCTAAGCACTACTTAAACAAGTTAAAATATTAGTTTGTCCTAACATCTCAAAACTTACCACATTATGACGATGTTTTGCACTATTTTCATGTTTTTTTTTATTTTCTCTGAAATATGTTTTAAGTCCTGCACCCCATTTATAGTTCAATTATCATCCCCGTCAAAAAGAAGACACACGAAACAAAAAAAAATAATTTTTGTCCTCACAACCGCATATCCAGGATTTTTTATTATATATTTCTTTGTCAAACTTACGCGTAAACTGTGCCTTACTTTTATATTTTGATTGCACTTGTACTATGTTCAATTTCTAGCATTTTTCAAGTTCAAGTTTTTCACTTAAGCTCAGAGAACTAAACACAAGCTTCTGTAAATCACTGACCTTCATATTACACGACATTTTCCACTTTTATAACGTAATTAATAAATAACTCAAAACAAATAAACAAAACGTCAGCGAGTCAACGGCATCGACAGACGACAGGTCGCATCGCGATTCGCGAACAGTGGGCGCGGAAAATTGGAGCTCTCCGTGGCCGCTCGTTGTGCGATGTGTGGGTGACGTCAGGCCTCCGTCGTCATGACAAGCCATCGAGAAGGCGCGTTGAATCGGGACGGATAATCGGTCGCCCGCCGCCGCCCGCGCTTAGTACAACCTTGAGAGCGCGCAACTCGCTTGTCTATGAGTATGAATGCCCGTTAAAATAGGGCTACGTTTGGTTTGAATTATTTTAATTGATTCCTTACATACATTGCGTTATTGTTTTTTTAAGTAAAGTATTTTTGGATTCTGTTTGAAATAATTGCAGGGAGGGCGGCGCCCCAGAGCCCTTCATTAACCAGCCGCCACTGCTTCTCCCTTAAAATTGGGCTTTTCGTAACGATGAAATATATCATATCACTGGTAAATATAATATACTAAATTATATTATAATAATTACAAAAATTATACGGTATATAGGCGTTTTAGGCAAAATATCTGTAACTGTTCCTCTACGTTGTTCCTAATGCTGAGAATCTGAATTGTTTTGAATCTTTTAATGCTAAAAAAGGCTTTAAAAAAACGTTATAATAATTAACAATGCCCCATTGTTTTAACGGATTTCTAACCGATTTATTTTCTGTTTACTCCATTATCATGTAAAATTAGTTTTGTGTTTGTTATAAAACCCGCATCTCCTAGTCAACGAACCGACAAAATTTTAGTTAAATTGTAAATTACTCGATTTTTTAAATTACAATACTGTCAATAGCTAAAAAAATATAGTGTTTCCTCCGCCAAAACGTCAGCAAAACCTTGAGTAAGCGCATCTCCCTTGTCTATGATATATTATTGAATTTAAGAAATAACGATAATAGACAGTTTTGCAAAAACTCGAATAAAATCGTTAAACGTAAAGATCTTCAAGACTACCCACCCACACATTAACACGTATTCAGGAAAACAGTGGCGCAACAAACACCCTCGCAGACCCCACATCGCGGGGGGCCCCGGCCAGCCGAGGGGCCCACATCGACGGCCCTTTGAAAATTTGCTGCCAGCTTTGCTTTTCATTGGTATTTCATTTCATAATTAATTTTTTTTTATATCCTGAGAATTTAACTTCGTTACGTGAAAGCGCGGAATTTACAAACAATTTACCATAAAGACTTTTCCATTGACTTTCCTAGTCAAATTTTAAGCCTCAGAAAGGGACTGGGAGATAGTATTTCAAAATTAAAAACAGTGTATGAACTTGCGGATCATTTATTAATAAAAATCAGTGTGTTACTTCAAATTTTCCAGATGTATCTAGTGCAGTGATGTTTTTACCAGTTAGTGTGTCATCACGAACGATCTTTTTCCAAACTTAAAATAGTAAAAACCCATTTACGTAACACCATGGGACATCAACGCCTTTCGGATTTATCCTTGATCAGTATCGAACACGAGTTTGTTAAAACATTAAATATCGACGAAATTATAAACGATTTAGCAAAAAAAAACTCTCGACGTTCTGGTCGTTTTGTATAATACCTTGTTGACATAATGTTTGTCCAGACTTGTTGAATGTTCATGTATTTTATTGTTTTCTGTCTTTTGGATTCTATGACGCTCGATCACTGCTATCCCTGTTACTACCATACATGGTAAGCAACATTATAAGTGGTGTTTTAAAATTTGGATTTTGCATCATGTTTGCTGGAATATTACGTGTAATGACCTAATAACTACCTATGTTATGTCTACCAGTCTACCTAGGATTATAAAATAAATTCGAATTGTTTGCTTGTTTAATAGTACCTAGGTACTTAACACATAATGTGGGTTTAGTTTTAGACCAAAATTTAAATTGGAAATGCCATATCCAGTATATTATCAACTCGATATCTCCTTTGGTATCTGTTTTGTACAGAGCTAGATATTTTATTCCTTTGAAATACTTAAAAAAATATATATTTTTCATTAATATATTCAAAATTACAATACTTAGCTTCTGCATGGGGATCTGCTTGTTTATCAAACTTAAAACCATTACAAAAATTACAAATTAAAGTTAATAAATGTATACACAAATTACCACATTTAGAACCAACTGTTAATCTATATAGACCGAAAGGGTATTTACACGTTCAAAACATTTATAAATTAAAAATTTGTATTCTAATTCACTCTATTATTTTAAAAGAAAAAAAATCAAACATAACACTTCAGGAGAATAAGACATTACATGATCATAACACCAGACATTGTATAAATTATCAAAATATACTAGTAAAAAGTAATTTCGGAAAAAAATCGCTTTTATATGACGGAATAATAAAATATAACAATCTTCCACAAAATATCAGAAAAATTTAAAAATTGGCAACTTTTAAAAAACAATTAAAGAAATATTTACTAAATTAGAATATTTATACTATTTTTTTTTTACATTGATTTTATTAATGAATTAAATTGGATTAACTTCCATTTTTTTTTTATTGTTATTTTTTTTATGGTTATTATTTTCTATATTATGTTATCACTTTCCTTGTAATGAACTGTAAAAGTTAGTTTGGAATAAAGACATTTTAAAGTAAAAAAAAAAACCCTAATTAAATTTTTACACGATTAACGAATTCAAAAATTCATAAACCTTTCATTTCATAGTAATGAAAATAAGAATTATCGTTTTCCATTCGTTATAAAGAGGGGGCCCCTGAAAACATTTGCGCGGGGGGGGGGGGTACTCAGATCTTGTTACGCCACTGCAGGAAAGCTACCCATTTCCAAGACATAAGCCTCTTTGCAAAAACTGTCATATAACAACTGTCCTAGTATAAACAATGGAATAACTATTATGTAACAATTATACTTACTTAACTTGGGTAAAGATAGGTACTATATTTTTTATAAATTCTTGGTATATTTTGTAAAAACAATTAAAAATATGCATAAAATATAAGTAGATAAATGAAAATAATTTGTAAAACGTCAAAAATTGTATTTGACACAATACAGGTTACCTATTTTTTTTTTGTTTTATTGGTGGCTCAAACCACAGAATATAAAGCTTTGGGTAGCTATACATTCTGTGCTCAAACTAATGCTCAGACCAGTTAAAAAAACTTGTTTAAAAGTGTACCAGTACTGTATTGCGTTAAAGCTTAAAGTTATACCGTGCGAGGAAAAATTATTTGCATCAAAGAGGGCTTGAATTAAAAACCGTAGAGCTTGGTTTAGATCACAATGATATGGGGACGATATATCTAGACAAATCTAGGTTAAAATTTTGTCATATTCATATTATGACATGATATGCCAAACTAATGAGTAATAAAATAAGTAGACAAATACAAATTTATTTTTGTTGTTTACAAAATTAACAAAGTAAGAATATACAAAAAAAAAGAAAAATAATTACATAAATTGCTGAAATTGGCCACCGCCATGCTACAAGCATAAATTCATATGTCTCTTCATATTTTTGAAAGTGTTGACCAGCATTCTGGAGAATTACCACATTCGTCCATGCACAAACCCGGATTGTATTGCCACTCACCATTTACTCTAACCCCGTTTCGAAAATACGCTTCAACCATGAATGTTTTGTGTTGTTCCGTAAAGCCCATTGTGTGAATTGTTCAAGAAATTGGAAAAATTAGCGATGAATCAAACGTCGGTGTAATTAGCAAAGTTCGTATCTTCACGTGGCAACATTTTTCAGGAGAGCAATAAATGTATTTTAAAATATTAGAGGGTAACTCCATGACGTAAGTTACGCACTTTGCTAGTGACACCAAAACTTGTAACGACTGTCAAAGATGACGGAATAACTGATTGTTTGTTAATTCAGGTAGTTACTGTTACTGACACCCAACAGGTATTAAGCTCTACGGCTAAACATTACGCCCTTAGATGCACGGCCCTCTTTGATGCAAATAATTTTTGCTCGCACGGTCCGTCGTACAAAATTATGAGCGATAAAATGTTTTCATTGGATGGTTTTTCTTAGTTTTATTTCTCTATGATTTACCTATAAGAAAAAAAACAATAATGAGACATGAGACTTCATGTATTTTTTCTATTAAACGATAATTTTTGTACAAAAGTAGTCAACTTAATACAGGTATATTGAAAGATACGCGCCTTATTTTAAAGCCAGCATCTGGTGCATTTGTCTTAAAGCTAAAAGCTCCAGATTGACCCGAAAGGGGAACTTTGAAGCGCACATCCGCTCGCCCTAAAAGATGGAGCGACGGGCATGTGACTTAAGTCGTGAGGGTGAGAATATCCTGCCCTAAGCGGATGCTTAATCCCGGGTTCGGGTCCCTTGTTTCCTTTGCTGCTAATTTTAATTAAAATGTGGTTTAAGAAGCCTGTTTTGCAGGAAGAGTGCAGGTGTTGATATTAGGGCTTTATCGTTCTTTCCCACAGAAACCGTTGGAGTATGCAAGGTCAGTCCTGAGACGAAAACAATTAAATAAGGTTTACAAAAATAGATAGATTAGGTTTAAATTATTCAAAATTCCACCCAGCTTTTCACAGTCTCACTCCTATAAACGATGTTGTCAACACATATTAATAGCCTTATAAATAGCCTTTGAAAATGGTAAAAAGTGAAAAAAAATAATAGTAGGATGAAACCCATTAAAAAAGGAAGAGAATATAATAAAAATGAAAGGAAAAATAATTTACGGGCGATCCGAGGTCGGGAAGTGGAAAGGGGCGAGTTTTTAAGGGTAGAAAACGATTTATCTGGATTTCCGGCCAAACTACAAGTCCTATGGAAAAACGTTAAATAGCAAAGTTGTAGGTAATAGAAAGATCTACAACTTTTGTATTTACACTTTTTTCACATAACCACAAAATTTATGCGAAAAATTCCAAAAACCAAGTTTTTGGTTTTTTATTTTGATCTTTTACAAGGAAATTTTTTTTTCACGAAATTTGGTAAAAACTTACCTTTTTATGTCCCAAACACACTGTAATTTTTTTGATTTAAAATATTTATTTTTTCACCTTATTTTGACTTAATATCGAAAAAGCACCCCAATTTTCAATCGAAAATTCGCACGTCAAAATTTCTGCTTTTTTTAAAAAGCCGGTGGCCTTTTTGTTCGTTGAAATCTCTACTTTCTGATGGTGTAAAAAAAATATACATTACTATCTATGGTAAATGTGATGAAATCCCCTTTAAATCCTACCTTTTATTATATTTAGAACAACTATTTTCGCATATTTTTTGCGATCTTTATGTTTTATGGATTTGTAATTTTTTTGTTTATCAATGTAACATGGAATCTTACGTTTTTCGAGTAATTAAAGTATAAATTTTATTAAATAGCTCAAAATTGTACATAATAATAACTAAAAAAAAAATTTCGGATTCTACTTTTTTTCGTTTCTTTGCATTTTTTGAGAATATTTACCATAGTAATGTATATATTTTTTTACACCATCAGAAAGTAGAGATTTCAACGAACAAAAAGCCCACCGACTCTTTTAAAAAAGCAAATATTCTGACGTGAGGATTTATGCTTGAAAATTAGGGTGCTTTTTCGATATTAAGTCAAAATAAGGTGAAAAAATAAATATTTTAAATCAAAAAAATTACAGTGTGTTTGGGACATAAAAAGGTAAGTTTTCACCAAATTTCGTAAAAAAAAATTTTCTTGTAAAAGATAAAAATAAAAAACCAAAAACTTGGTTATTTGAATTTTTCACATAAATTTTGAGGTTATGCGAAAAAAGTGTAAATACAAAAGTTGTAGATCTTTTTATTACCTACAACTTTGCCATTCAACGTTTTTCCATAGGACTTGTAGTTTTGCCGGAAATCGGGATAAATCGTTTTCTACCCTTAAAAACTCACCCCCTTCCAATTCCCGAACTCGGATCGCCAGTAATTTATTTTTCCTTTCATTTTTGTTATATTCTCTTCCTTTTCCAATGGGTTTCATCCTACTATTATTTTTTTTTGGTTTCAAAAATTATCGACCCTGGTCTATTATAAAAGACATGTGCCATCTAGCATTGGTGTTTATCAGTTTTTAGCAAATTATTACCACCGAGGCTCATGATCATGAAAATTTAACATTTCAAAGTTTTATGGTTCCAAAAATGCTTTAAAAATAGTCTCTATTAGCCTGAAGCCGCACGTGCACATTTAAAAAAAAACAATTAGGGTTCCTTTGAATTCAAAATCGTCTAAAACAAGAATATCTAAATATGTATTAACTGTGGACCCCTTTTACTAAAGAAGAAAAAGTTTTTTACCTGCTCGTAGAGGCGGGAAAATTTACTACATCCAAAAACAAAAACCTGTAAAGTTGTAAAGCTATTATCTCTGTAACTAGCATCTACGTCGTGACAGTCATAATTAACGTGTTGCCAAAATGTGTTAAAAATACTGCTATAACGGTAATTTAGTGCTAACTAAAGAAAAAATACATTATATTTTTATAAATTATTTTACCATTTCACCGAGTTTACTTGCTTATATCAGAAATTTGTATTTTTAATTTAATAGTTTTGCTGAAAAATGGAATATATTTTCAAACGTTTTTGTAATTTCCTGGCTTCTATTTGATATGGAACGTATTTCATGTAGGTACAGTTGACGACAAATAAATTCGTACACTCCACACATACATAACTCAATTACAACAAAATTGGGTAAAACGGGTTTCTCACCTTGCTGCTTATACCTGGATAGAACACCAGCTATATGCATAGCTGTAAATTATTGTATCTACGATTTTTACCATAAGTAATAATGGTTATTTCTAAATATTTTTGCGTTTAAATTACAGCCGCGAAATAAGAAAATTATAAAATAATACCAGGAAAACAACAAAAGTATAAAGCAAAAAAGGGTAAATTTATTAACAAACAAAAAATAAAATACTAATATTTAATTGCTGCGCCATTGGATTCTTACACTAATCGTAATCTTCTTGGCATTGACAAAATAATACTTCTGGTGTAATCCGGAGTTAGCCCTTCCAAATTTCTTCTATTTTATCAAAAAATAACTCTATTTCATTCTGTGGTTTAATATTTATTTTGTACATTTTTTTTACCATCAATCCCCAAACATTTTCAATTGGATTTAAATCAGGACTTCTTGAGCACCAGGCAGACATGAACGTTGTTTTGTCTAAACCAGTTTCCTATATTTCTTGCAGTATGCACAGGGCAGTTATTCTGCTGAAATATAAAGTTATTTCCTTTAAAAACTATCGCGGCAGAAGGAAGAAAAACATTTTCCAAAATCTGAAGATATATATTACTGTTTAGTGTTCCACCAATATTCCAGCATACATCTGCACCGTAAACACTTATCCACGCCCACACATTAACGAAGAAACGTGCACTGGTTTGCTTTTTTTGAGTATACTTCTCATCATATCATCAATTTGGTGGTCTATATACTCGAATCCTTCCGTTATATGTAGACTGAAAGGTTTTCTCATCGGAAAAGATAACATTTTGCCAAAAAAATCATTTTCTGGTAAATATTGCATAGCAAACCCAAATCTTTGTTCCTTATCACTATTTTTAAAAACGGTTTGGATGCAGCTGCTCGATTTCTTAATTCGGAACATTGTCTTACTCGGCGTTGCTCAGTTCTACATGAAGCAGGGAATCTTGTTATTTGCACAGCGGATACTTCACCAAATTTCGCTCTTCTTCATTTAATGCCTTTCTATTATTTAAACCAGCCCCAACAGACCTTTCAAGTGTTTGATGATAGCGCCATTTTTTTTACCATTCCTTAAACAGTACCTACTTCTAGGTACCTACCTACTCTAAAATGATCAACTATTTTTCCATAAGACCACCATTTTTCTACTAAACATATTATTCTTGCTTTTTCAATAATACTTAAATGAGGCATTTTTAAATCAAGTAAAAAATAATGCCAATACTTTGACAGATATCATGATAACAACGCAACGCATAGAAATACCGCTGTACCTATGTGAAGGTGGCACAATGGGTATGAATGTGAGGCTTGTAAAGCTGTACACCTTTAAAAAATTATAAAAATGTAAATACCTAACACAATTTTTAACTGATTATCATGAAAAAATAATGTTTTTTTTATTAAATTTTAATTTTAAGAATTTTGGTGTCAGGAACATAGTCTAGAAGAGCTGACAACGTGGCATTGCCGGTAACATGGCAATAACATTTAGGACCGTCATGTCCTAGACGATTTTTCTGTATAGGCGAGACAGGCTGTCTGGGACGACCTAAAAACGAACAAATCTAAATAAAAATAAATCAACTTTTGACAGTTTGAAATGGCTTTTGTGTGTTCAGTGTATTATTTTGTGGTAGTACAGGTTTTGGGGTTTGTTTACGTGTTAGGCCCTTTTTGTTAGTTTGTCGGTTGAAATTAGGTGATGTTCTTGGAAAAATATTAAAACGGTTTATATAATAGGTACTCAACATCACAATAATACCAACCAGTCTTTTAAAGATATTGATACTAATGTTGTTCAATGGCAAACTGAAAATGTCAATTAATTCAATCATAAATTTTACAACTTTTATTTAAACGTGGTTCCACCGAGTTAGCGTATAGTGCAACTCGACATCTGACTTCCCGATAACAGTTCCAAACTTGCTATATTGGGATATTTGCAATAACTACCCTTATTTTTTCTTTCAAGAGATCTAAGTTATTATTGAAATTGGTTTCATACACATGTGGCTTCAGATATACCCATAAATGAAAGTCGATAATAATTGTGAGATCGGGACTCCTACGTGCCAACTGATTTGGACCATAGGTACCTTCTAATCCATTTGTTCCCAAAGTGATGATTTAGCCAATCATCGAAAAGGAATTGAAAATTAGAATTGAAAAAAGTCCAAAAAACAAAAACTGTTGTTTCTGAAGAACCCTGTATAGTAATTGCAAATCTAATAGTTGAAATTGTAGTTTCAACACTAGCAGAATTCATTTAATAAATCAAGGAATTAAAAAAAAAGATCCAAAAAATTAAAATGTTGTTTATGACGAATCCTGTATAGTAATCGCCAATCTGATATTCGAAATTGTAGTTTCAGCACAAGCAGACGTTTCTATAAAGAATGACTTTTTCTTCTATACCTACTAATAAAACAGTTTTTCCTCTTCCCAACTCTATCCGTGGATACATTGCATTTTATACATATAGATATAATATAATACCGATAATATAGAAACAAATATAAAAATAAGTATAAAGTCAGGCAAAGTCAAATCCGGAGGGTGCGGAGGATAATTCAGATCTAGACTTACTTACCAACACAAGATACCTACAAAGATCAGGCATAAACCAGTAGGTACTTCAAAAATTTAAAATGAATGCATGTGCATTATTGATCTACCTCTTTGTTAATTATTCCATATTCATAAGTTCAATAATGAAAGGATATTAAATAGAGTGTGCGACTTTTCTAGCTCTATTAAGGGTAATATGTTCACCTAGGGCGCAATGAGTTCAACCGGTAAATCATAAACAACCCATTAGCGTAGAATTATGGTGGAAATTAAAACAAATGTTCAGAAATTTAAGGTTTTGTAAATTGATTTATTTTAACTATTTTAAGAGATCTCTTAAATATTATATGCTTCTTGTTTCTTCTGTTTTATTATCCAACAAAAAAGACAAAACAAACGTTAAATTAAGGAACCCAATCAATACCGCAGCGCAGGTCTTTACAAAGAGCAATTAAAATTCCCATTAACAGCTGGATTCAATTAAAGTCTAAAAAAGAAACAAATTCTCATAAAACTTATTAAAACTATTAGAGTTGGTAGTTGGTTAAATCGACTGTTATTAAGCCCATTTACACGGAGAATGCACCGAGTAGATAATTATTACCCGTCTTGGATTTACTAAGTTCAAAACCTCAGTGATAATTTTCTAATAAGCAGTTTAACGTGATAGCAATGATAAAGATAAAAGCAATTTACATCAAGGTTTCTTCACAAAATTGCAACTTTAAGCTGTAAAAGTGCATGTAAGTGATAACAAACCCTTAAATTAAATAACACAACTCTTGGATAAATAGTAATTTACGTTACAAGACCGGAAAGTAGTGGTTTTCAGGTCGAGACAATAATTTCCAGGGCGAGCCGTAGGCGAGTCCCGGAAGCTTGGAGAGACCTGCACAACACTAATTTTCGGTTGCGTGACGTACAATATTTTTTTTAAGACTGATACTTCGATATACTTACATTAAATTATTTTATTTTATATTATTTTTAAATGCGTCGTATGACTTCTCGTAACGGACTTTTAATGTTACTGGCAATATATCGTAAGTCGCTTTCCTTGCTGCTTCCAAAATATCTTTTGAAATCTCATTTTCCGTGTCGAATAATTTAAAATCTGAATATATATTGTTAGATTTGCGCACTCACGAAACAGGTTTGACATAAACAACAAATTAAAAATCAACGAACTGTCACTCGACAATACATCGAAATGTTGTTGTCATAGTAACGAAATCAAGGTAGCTTGTATTATCAAAGAGCGATTGGAAAAACAAAAAACAGGGACCGGAAAAATCTTTTTTTTTTAAACCGACCAGAAAATTTACACTTTCTGGACAATTTTTCGTCTAGAAAATAACGCTTTTCCGGTCTCTAATATCACTGTCACCCTGTTTTTTTGTTTTCCAATCGCTCTTTGATAATACAAGATACCTTGATTTCGTTATTATGACAACAACATTTCGATGTATTGTCGAGTGACAGTTCGTTGATTTTTAATTTTGTTCTTTATGTCAAACTTGTTTCGCGTAGATTATAAAATATATCGAAGTGTCGGTCTTAAAAAAAATATTGTACGTCACGCAACCGAAAATTAGTGTTTTCCAGGTCTCTCCAAGCTTCCAGGACTCGCCTATGGCTCGCCCTGGAAATGCTTGTCTCTACCTGAAAAACACTACTTTCCGGTCTTGTAACGTAAATTACTATTCCAGTCCCTAACGTCAATTTTCTGGTCTTGATCGACAAAACGTTATTTTCTGGACGAAAAATTGTCCAGAAAGTGTATATTTTCTGGTCGGTTTAAAAAAAAATATATTGACTGTCTCCGCCTATGCTAAATGCCGAAAAATAAAGCTAAGATACATGCCCATAACAACAGCAGAAATAGAACATAATAGAACTAGAAAATAGGGGAGAGGGATAAGTAAAAAGTTGTTGAACTATAGAAAGCATAACAAACAATGTCTGAATTACACCTTAATCTCTTTCGAGTGGACTCAGGTGTATTCTTCAACACCTATTTGCACAAAGAAAGAATTTCGTTGCCAATGAGGGAAAAAATGGGGTTTTCTTGTAAACGACAGAGCCGTGCTTAGGTAATTTTTAGTGTTAAATGTCAATGTTTAGATCAGCACATTTGTCACTTTGGTACCGGACCCTTCAAAACTTGCTGCCAGCTTTGCTATTCATAGGGATTTCATTTCATAATTAATTTTATTTTTTTATATACTGAGAATTTAACTTCGTTAAGTGAAGAAGAATGATACGTGAAAGCGTGCATGGTACCTATTTACAAACGATATACCATAAAGACTTGTCCATTGACTTTCCTAGTCAAATTTTAAGCCTCAGAAAGTGACTTGGAGATTATTAATTATTATTAATTAAAAATCAGTGTGTTTCTTCAAATTTTCCAGATGTATCCAGTGCAGTGATATTATTTCTAACTTTACCAATTAGTGTGGCATTAGCGAAACGATCTTTTTCCAAACTTAAATTAGTAAAAACCTATTTACGTAATCCCGTGGGGCAACAACGCCTTTCGAATTTATCCTTCATCAGTATCGAACACGAATTTGTTAAAATCGACGATATTATAAACGATTTTGATAAAAAAAAAACTCTCGACGATCTGGTCGTTTTGTATAATACCTTGTATAGTACCTAGTTACATAATGTTTGTGCAGGCTTGTTGAGTGTTTTACTGTTTTCTGTCTTTAGGATTCTATGAGGCTCGATCACAGCTACCCCCGTTACTACCATACATGGTAAGCAACATTAAAGTGTTTTTTGTTTTAATAGTAGGTACTTAACACATAATGTGGGTTTAACCCTAATTAAATTATTACACAAATAACGAATTCAAAAATTCATAAACCTGAACCCAATAGTAATGAAAATAATAATTATCATTTTCCATTCGTTATAGAGATGGGAGCCCCTGAAAACGTTTTGTTACAACAGTGACCAAATTGTTTACATTTTGGCCCTATCAGAAATCGTTTTAACAGAGATCAATGAGAATTTACAGTGTTAATGAGTTGTGTTTGTGATCAATTGCGTTTTTAAATTAATATAGTACCTATTTTTTCGAAATAGAATTATTTAGTGTTATTTATTATTATTTACATTATACACATTTTTTCAATAAGCTTTTTATTAATATAATTTAAAATAACGATCTTAACACCAAACAAATTGTCTATATTGCTGGAAATTGTTAATCAATTCTATACCTAAAACTAATAATACTGACCAGTGGTCTAACCATCCCAGTCCAATCCTGCTAATCCAACTGTTTTCTGCAAATTTGATCCATACAACCGTATAAACTGTTTCGGGGGTATCAAGTTTCCATCCTTAAGTCCCTGATAAAATCTTTACCCCTTTTTCGCATGCAACCCGGCTATTTTTGGCAAAGGGGACTAGGACTCGTCAAAGGGATACTAGTAGGAAAAAAGGGAATAATAGGAAACAACGTAAAGAGTGGACAATGGCCAGCGAGGGCATTCTACACAAAGAAAAACGTGTGAAATTGGCTTTGCGGTGACACTAATAGATCCGGTTTCCTGGGGGATTTTTTTGTTTAATTGGGACGTTTATAGAAATGTAATTTATCAACTGAAATTGAATTTTTGTAGAAACGTGTTTGCCAATGTTTCAATCAAAATTAAATCAGTTTGTTAACTTGGCAAGTATGACAAGCTTGTTCACTCGGCGTAGGTAAACTAATTTACTTTGTAATAAAAATGTACTCTTCCATAAGATAAAAACAATATAAATTTTAGGAAATTGGTGAAATAAAACTAATTATGAAGTCGTTTTTCTAGGCCCTCAAAAACATAACAACTCCAATAATAATTTCATAATTTGCTATTCAAACACTCCCCCTCCATATTCAACACATTTTTCCAGCTGTAAACGAATGTGCTCAAAACTTCTTCGAATTTCTTTAATGGAAATTGTTTGAACAGCTTCAGCAATTCGCTGTTTTAGAAGCTGTATGTCGTTCTCAATTGAATGGGAGTACACTAATTGTTTGAAATAGTTAAATCGGGACTTCTTGGCGGCCACAGAACCGGACCATTCCGACCAATTCATCTGTGGCCAAATGTATTATTAAGTCATTCCCTCACTTCAATTGCATGCGAAAATTTTTTTAAAATAAGATACACACCATCCATTATGAAAATAGAGTCTAATAAAATTTTATATCAATATTTTTATTGAGCAGCAAAATTTCCATTTACCTCTGAAAATAAAAAAAAACTAAAAAAATCGAAGATTTATGTTAAATCTCGGATTTAAATTACAAACGTTATTCTAAATAAGTTTTCTAATTGGCATTTTGGTCAAAAATGAAAAATAAAAGTAGTTTACTCTTGGAGAAAAATAATGTTTTTGAAGTTTTTGTGAACCCTGTATAAAAGATCAAAATTTTCTCTTCGTGAATTGCATTTTTTTACAAGCAAAACTTTTTATCAATAATTACTTTTTCCCGAAAAATGAAATTTTTCATCCATTTGCGCTATTGTAAACCCTATCCGCGGACAGTCTGTATATACAATATACCGAGGTATGAACTATAGGTAGCGGGAAAACATGCAATAAAGAAGAAGGTTTCTATTTTTCTTTGCAAAAGTGTCCAGTAACTCTTAGCATTAAATATGTTGAATAATTTTCCTTGCTTTTTTTGTTTGATCTTTTTCATAAAACGCTAATAAGGATAATTTAGGTACAAATATTGCAAATGCATGTCGGGAATAACTGTATAAGTTGTAAGTACGAAATCACAGTCAAAACCGGTGAGTTTTGTATGTAAACTGGATGTGAGATTAAAAGCAAAATTAAAAATCCGTTATGTTTTGTAGGTTACAAATTGCGTACTCGTACTACCTAATTCTTGTATCCTGATAAATCTTTAGAGCATGAGGTATTGTTAAAGAATTCATTTTACGTGTCTGCTCATAAATATAGAGTTACTTACATATTTACAAGACAGTAAAGTAAATAAATTCAAAATATAGGTTTGGGGATCCCGACTTTTTAATACATCCTGTACCGATGGTAAATAAATAATTGAAAAATTGAATATCCTCTATCTCTATGCTATTAATTCCGGCATTTTATCTCTGCATGTAGGTATAATAGGTACCTATTATATCTAATAAGAATAACTCTGGGTGCGTGTAGTATAAAATAAAATTCAAATACTTCTATACCGTATTTATGTAACTAGTTCGGAAAATGATACCTTTTAACGCATTGGTAAGCAACAATTAGAAGTTGGTACACATGCATGAGCGCATTCACCTGAATATACACTAGCTATAGGTGGTGCACTTGGAAAAAGGGGTGGAGAATTTCTCACGATTTATGGTAAGATAAAAATTATCAATTAAAAATAAATAGTACCTAGGTACCAACGACTTCGTTGTTGGTAGATGCCACTCCTTTTAATAAATGAGAAAGAATTCTCGTATTAGAATTGCTATAAAATTACATACTTACCAGTGACGATATTTTTTTATGTATTATAAATTTCTTTAAAAAATCGTTAGCGCATGAAAATAATACTTCTTCAGCTAGAAAAAATTAGAACAGAACCTAAGTACAAACTATAAGCATTGCAGAGAAACCATTGCGTAGCTATATATTCTATGCCATTGCCAACCGAAAAGGGAGCTAAAAAAAACATTCAAAAATCGATGCTATAAATAAATCATCTCAAGGCTGCCAACAAAAAGCAATAAAACAAAATGCAAACACCTCCTCTGCTACCGGGCAATGCAGCGGGCATGATACACGTAATATCCCACAACAGCCAACGTCGTGCTGTGAATTAAATTAAAAAGTCTTGACCAATGGATGCAGTTCCCGCCAAAAATATCGAGGTCAAGCAGTCAGTGGGCAGTGGCAGGAGATTGCAGGATTTGCAGAGAAGAGATTTTGCGTATCTAAGAGTCAATCAAACGGTAAGATTTTAACGATCCTTTAGCAGGATATGTTCTCCTCTACTCAAACTCAACACGATGTTATCAGTGTTACTACTTCATTAGCAAGTTGACGTCACAATGACGTGTTTCTTGGTAGCTATGACCACCCCACATGAATATAACGTAACATTGTCGGCGTCCAAAAAACGTTACAGAACTGACGATTCTAAGACGTTAATCTATATATATATATATATAAAAATGAATGTTTGTCTGTCTGTCTGTCTGTCTGTCTGTATGTCCCGTATGCGTTTCTATACCATTTATCCGATTACGATGAAAATTTGGTGAGTTGTTGTGTGCAGGCCGAGGGAAATTATGGCGTAAAAAAAAGTGGCGCAACGCATGCCGGGATGCCGGGATTTGGTGAGTTGTTGTGTGCAGGTCGAGGAAAATGTTAGCATAAAAAAAGTGGCGCAACGGCATGCAGCCGGGATGCCGGGATGCCGGATATTTGTGTAATGTCTTTCCTTCAAATTTATTTTAGTAAGTAGCGAAGCAACGCGCGCGGGGTATAGTTATATTATAAATAAATATAGTTTAAAAAAACTAAAAAACATGCTTTAATAATTAATCAAACTAAAAAGCGGAAAATAAATATAGTTTAAAATAATTCTTGAAACTCTTAATATAGGCAGAAAACAATAATGAACGATAAACATTAGTATTATTGTGAAAAAAGCGTGCGGTGCTTGAATATACGAAAAATATAGCACAAAGTTTAGTTTAAGTTATTGTTAAGAAAAAAAAATTTTGAGTATATTGGGCTAGATTAGTAGATTATTGTATTGTCAGCGGTTCTTGATAAGTCTACAAAATTTAAATTAAATCTGACCGTCTAAAGTGGGTCAAAATCGGGTTTAAAAAAGTCGGTTACAAACAAACATACATACAAACCCGAAAAAACCCAAACAAACGACAAAAATTTTCAAAATTAAAAAAAAAAATTGTAAAATTTTTATTTTGACGGGTAGAATTTTTTAAAAATTTTTTCTCTGTTCTTAGCGACAATATCTATACGACCCCAAGTTTGTTTCATTACTATCGGTTATTGTAATAATTCTGACATATTGACAGGTGTCAAATTTTGACAAGAGATTTTTTTGCGTATTTTTTTCAGCTTTCCACCGTCAATATACATACGACCTTATAGCTTTTTCGTTTATATTTTTTTTAACAATTTGACATATTGACAGCTGTCAAATTTTCACAGGAGACTTTTTTGCTTATTTTTCCCGAAGTCTCCGCATCGAATACTGTACGACCCCATAATTTGTTTCGTCAAAATCGCTTCTTCGTTTTATGCCTGACAGCTGTCAAAAATTTTTTGCGTGTAGATTATTGTATTGTCAGCGGTTCTTGATAAGTCTACAAAATTTAATCCATATTTTGACGTCACTAATTTTATTCGCACATACCGTCATTTTCTCTGGCTGAATACCGATCGTTAAGTTTAACATAAGCTACGCTAAAACTCTCTAGCCCCCAAGGTAAATCAGCAGGCGTAACTTACTCCTTAAGTTTCATAATAAAAATGCATAAAAAACTATTCAATTTATGCACACAGCCTACTTCAACGCTCACCTAGTTCCAACGAGGATTTCTATAAGTGAAAATAGTGAAAGGATTTGTGATGAGAAAAAATCTGGACACACCTATTTTTAACGAATAATTTTGCACTTGCAATGTTAGGAAAATAGGGGAACTAGAGAACAACGTGTAATTATAAACAGAGGTTTTTTGACTATTGCTATTGATGATTTTCTACAATGACAATGCGAAAAACTGTAAAGACCGAAAGGATTCCGGATAATATGATGATTATTTTTGAACAAAGAAAAAGTGTAAGGCCTTTTTTATTTTTTTTATTTTATTTTTATTAATTTTTATAAAAGCAATATAATAAGCTTTTTTCTAATTTGGTATCATAACAAGTCTATTGCGATACGCATTTGCGTATCGTAATGAAGCTATTTCGATTTATTTGATGTTGGTAACATTTAAATGTTTTATTTCATTGACTTGCGCGGCCTTTGTGATTTACGAGAAAACCCATTTTTCGCAGAGGAAAAATAGCTTGATAACCTATTTTTTTATTCTGTGTGGATAACAGTCATGTATGTTGGTTGCATAAATCTATAAATCAATCTTTTGTAGATGCTTCAAGGTATCATTTTCTGCCAAATCCTATCCAAAATTCAATCTACTAACCTTCCAATGTCGATTTTAACTTCAACTTTATTTGAATTTTCCATCTTCCCTATACTAAATTGCAATGCCGTGACGTAAAATCACGTCTTTTGAAATTCGAAAAAAAGTAGCAAAATCGCCCGAATTTCCGAACGCTCTGTATATGTACCGAATGTACAAGGATCACACAACGTATTCCGTCCAATTTCAAATCTCATTTCGCTAAAATAACTTTAGAATCTCGTGGTGAAAATGGGTCAATAAATCAAAAAATGACAGTTCGCAAAATAATTTTTGTTGTCCAGAGGCTACTATGATAAAAAATAGTATTACCAACATAAAATTTAGACATAAAAATTTACAAAATTTGAAGGATTTATTTTTTTTAAATATATGTGTTTTTTATTGAAAAAACTGCAAATTAGAAAAAATAGTATAACGTGCGTGTTATATAAAGCAGTTTTAAGCACTATTCCCAAATTATAATTAACGTTAATATAGATACTATAAAAATTCGGGTTATTTGTATTTAATGCCATAATTTTTACGAAATGCTTTTTATGAGAATTTTTATCAGGTAAATATACTGAGCTTAAATTCAGTTTGTAACTATTAAGAATTTACCAGCGCTATGGCTGCGCATAAGGCCGGTTTCAAGTTGTTGGCTAGCAGCCAATTAAAAGGTAACTTTACAGTCAGAACAGTAGGTAGATACTTATATTATTTGGTATATTATTCCACGCTGGAGTAAAATCCGCAAGGCTTGGCAACATCTGCGTAAAAATAAGAAAATTAAATAGGTATACCAATTTTTGAGAGATATCGGATTGGCGCAAAGGTCTATCTGTACTGGATCATCCTTAATTAAAACCATTTGAATTTGTTTCTTATCACACAATAATATATAAAGGAAAAAAATTATGCCTTAAAATTTTAAATATTGACACTTTCAGAAAATTATCTTTATGCACACAGTTGCATAAAGACTATCAATAAGTAAGATGATGGATCAAAATATTTTTGATTTACTTTACTTTAGATAAGAAAGCGCATAGATAGATGTTATAAAAAATATCCTTTGTTATCGGTTGATAAAGAACTATTGTCAAAGCAGGAACAACAAACATTTGGGAAACGATATAATAGGGTTCCAATAAATAATATTCATTTTATTTCGATGGGGGACACTAAAAAATATACTTACAGCCTTCTGGGAGGGGTAGATGTAACCCTTAAAATCTTTAATGGGAAGGGGGTCAAGTGACGTCATTCTATTGGTCGTTTAATTATATTTCCAATAATATCCTAATTAATTATTAGCCAATTAATGGGAGGTCCTTCTTATCTATTATTTTAAGGGTCCCCAGTTAACTAAAAAAACTAAACGTTTCTAATTAATTTTTTTTTGGATAACAAACATAACCCAATTCAAATACTTATTTGCTAAAACATATGGAATAAGATGGGTTATTCCACCAATATGTAGACAAAAGTCTGAAATTGATGGATTTTTTACCCTGATATGAGTTTCCACGTCATATGTATATTTTAAAAATTAGTTAAGTCTGACAATAAAAAAAAAATTGAGTGTGCTTAAAACCACACGACAGAAGTGAAAACTTCAACAAGGTTAATTCAGTGCCCACAAAAAAGTGCTAAACGCGCCTAAAGAAGTTTTTACTTTACCTTACTTCACCCTACGTAAATATATAATTTAAAAAATGCCGGAACATACCTGAGACGCAACAAGTGTCGCACACTGTTTCCACGTCGACTGATGCGGCAGCGGAGTCGAATTCGAGCGTAACACAGCAAAACCTGACGCCTGACGGCTCAGTATAATTCAGTGCCCACAAAAAGTGCTAAACGCGCCTAAAGAAGTTTTCACTTTAAAAACGCTTAAGAATGGGGGATGAATCTTGAAATATACTTGAAATGTAGTAATTTCTATATTACGAACGTATTTGAAGAAATTCAATGACTGACGATTTTATAATACAATATTTTTAAAAAATTTCTAAGAACATTCACCTATGACCTACATTTTCTATGTTCTAAAGCCTTTTATACCTTAACAATGCCTTTTAAATCCACTAAATACGATCGCTGTGTGACAACTTTTAAAATTTAAAGACTATTCATTGCACGTGTACGCCTCGGTACACTAAATCGAACACATATTTACTTTAGATTGAGCTTTATCTAAGTGCTTGCGTGGTTTTAGATCTCCTGCAGCTGCAGGAATATCGCGTGTCTTAAATTTTTTTCCATCGTGTTATATGCAGGAGTTTAAAGAATGTTTTAAGACCGTTATTCGGCCATATACACACACACAATCTTTTACTTGGGAAATTATGAAACGGCTAAGAAATGATGTATTGGATATCAATGCAACCACAAAACTTTCTACTCTCAGTTGTTTTAAGGGATATTAAAAGACAATTAATTTTATTAAAGGAATGGGTAAATATCGGCTTGAGCTACACCGCAATAGCTTTGTTCTTTTGATCTCCATATAAATAAATATAGTTTAAAAAACCTAATAAACACGCTTTAATAATAATTAATCAAACCAAAAAGCGGAAAATAAATATAGTTTAAAATAATTCTTGAAATTCTTAATATAGGCAGAAAATAATAGTGAACGATAAACATTAGTATTATTTTCTGCCTATATTAAGAATTTCAAGAATTACTTTAAACTATATTTATTTTCCTATTTTTAGTTTGATTAATAATAATTAAGGCGTGTTTCTTAGTTTTTTTAAACTATATTTATTTTTCATTTTTCAGTTTGAGTTATTGTTAAAAAAAATTTTTGAGCAGAGATAGTCATAGAGAGGTCCGGAGTACAGATGGAATACTGTCACTAATTTAACAATGACTTTTTGAAATTGCTAGATTTAAAGCAGTGGATCCATTTTTTTTAAATGGCTAGATTCAAAGCATTGGATAAACAAACCCGAACAAATCCGCTCGGCCAACGGACCAACTGATGATAGCGAAAGAATGTACCAAAACTATTAAGCCGAGTGCTCGAGCCGGAAAGTAGGTAGATAGTACGCATGCGCATACGGTGAGCTCTATCTCTCTTACTCTCATACAGAGGATCTGTAAGGACATGATTTAATTCCGGCGATCAGGATAATGAGATGAACCTATCAAATTATTGGGTCAAAATCGGGTTCAAAGAAGTCGGTTACAAACAAACATACATACAAACAAACATACAGGTGAAGCTAATAAAAGCGTGTTAAAAAAATATAAAATTTGTCCAGGCGAAATTCCATTGCCACGCAAAAAACTCGATACAGAGCATTTTATTTGGCACATCCTGTATATCCCTGTACAAACAGCACACGTTTCATCTAATGACTAAAACATATGCACAAATTAATGTAAATGATGTTTAAATTTAAAAGTCGAAATACAGCTTACCACAATTGAAGAGTTTGGAGCAAGATGTTTTAAAACAAAAAAAACTGCATTTTTTGGTTGGAAATTAATTAGTATTCGACGTCTTGTCGACTTGTTGTGACAAAGAGACTGAGATGTCTGTCTGTGTGTCTTTGTTGTTTGTTGAATTTATTTATTTAATTGTTACTATGCATTAAATACCTCTTAAAAGATTTTTTTAATGATAGGAAAATGGTAGGTAATAATTTTTTTATTTTAATTTACTCCCAACCAACTTTACAAGTTTATTACAGGGATAAGTATATAAACATAACTAACAATTATTACTCTAACTTAATAGGTTAATATAATATATAAAAAAGGGACAGTTAAAAAAAATCGTTTTGTATAAACGTTTGATTAACTTGTTAAGAAACAAAATTATAGTAGGAAATATTTTTTTTAAATGAAATTTAAATAAGGGTTAATGTTTTAATAAGTATTTTCGGGTAAAATATTATATAATATTAATCCATTATATAACAATGACCGTTTTCCAAAGTTACTGTTTATTTTAATAGTTTGTAAAAAATTAGTTTGTCTAGTATTATGTCTATGAATATCATGAACTTTTGTGTTAGAAATTTTTTGTTTTAAAAGTAAAGAATGAATAAATATGCAAATTTTTAAATTATATAAATTATTTATATCTAGGTATTTATTCGGTTTATATAAATTTGTTGTTGGTTCTAAGTGCGGAAATCTATGAATACATTTAATAACTTTATTTTGTATTTTCTTTAAAGGTTTTAGTACTATTGAATTGGCTGAACCCCAAATAGAAATAAGATGCTGAATTTTTAAATGTACTAAGGCATGATAAATATTTTAAAATAATTTAAAGATATATAATGACGAATTTTAAAGAATATCCCAATTAACGGAGAAATGTAAGTTCGAATATGTTCTACGTGTTTTCTCCAGCTTAAATTTTGATCAATATATGATCCTAAAAATTGTATGTTATCTTTGTAATTAATATTTTCCCCATTAAATATTATTGGTTACTTCTCCATATCTAGTCTTTGTTTGTCAATGTACATAAATGAAGATTTATTAAAATGTAAAGTTAATTTATAAGATTGCAACCAATCAAATATAATTTTTAAATATTTTTTAATATTTAATTGGATGTCCCTAATATTTTTAGTATAATAAATAATTGTTGTGTCGTCGGTAAAAAGTTTAATTTGTCCATATATTTTTAATTTTGAAATAGAATTGATATAAATAAGAAACAATGTGGGTCCTAGGTTTAATTGTTGGATAGGAACTAATATTACTTCCTATTTTAACGCACTGTTTTCTATTTTTTATATAACTTTCAAACCAACAATAAATTTTTCCTCTTATATCAAATAATTTAGCTGATAATATATCATGGTTTACAGTATCAAAGGCTTTAGACAAGTCTAGAGATAAAATGCCGCATTTTTTTAGTATCTACATTTAATTGTATGTTAGTTGCAACTTCGGTATCTCTAGATTTGTGAAACCCATACTGATTCTCAGTGGCGTATTTAGAATATTGCCACGGGGGGGGGGGGGGGGGTCTATACATTTCTTTCTTTCTTTCTTTCTTTCTTTCTTTCTTTCTTTCTTTAAAAAAGCGCAGGCGAAAAAATTTTCGGTGCCACGCCCTATTTTGAACTATCAAAATTTATAATTTCTATGTTTTGATAGCTGAACCCAAAAAAGGAAGAAATTAAGAAATTTTTAAATATAAACGCAATAATGGGAATATATATTTTTTTAAATATTTATGTTTAAAAATATATATCTACATAATATGACCGATTCCGAAAATGATTGGTTTTCAAGTTATTTTTGCCATTTTTTTTTGCCAAGTTTGGCCATGTTGTTTTGTTATTTGTGACACAGTTACTTAATTATTTGTAAAAACAAAGTATTGCTAGTAGTTCTAGTTTGCAAAAAAATTACAAAACTAAGTGAACATCATTTCAATTTTTTTAAATTAAATAAATTAGACACGCAGGTAAAAAAAACAAGAAAAAAATTGAAATAACTTGAAAACCAAGCATTTTCGGAATAGGTCATATTTAAGAAAAAATCACAAATTACCTCCTGCGAGGAATTAATCGAATTATCAATCACCATGTATATATTATTTTACTCACTTAAATTAGAAATTAAATGCAACAAGGCATCTGATCTGTTCTGAGTTTTTTTTAATATTGAGCCCACGGGGGGGGTCCAGACCCCTCGGACCCCCCCCCCCCCTAAATACGCCACTGCTGATTCTCGAAAAGTAAATTTTGGCTTTCTATAAAAAAATCGTTAATTTTATATTCATAATTTTTTCCAAAATTTTTGACAGAACAGGCCAAACAAATAATGTAGTACAGATTTAAAAAAATGGTAAAAAATTTACATGACGCAAAAAGTAATTTATAAATATATAATTGGTCCTTTTTTGCTCCGAACCCTTCAACTTGAAAGTCGAAAAACAGCGAACCACAACTCCAAATGTATTATTTAGGATTAAAAATCTCAAGGTCCTTAGAATTAAATTTTAGGACTCGTTGACCTTAACGTTCTTTCGAAATGACATGTGTGAGTTTTTGCAAAAATACTGTATTACGTCATTAATGAGTTATCTCGGTAGGAGAAAAAATTGTGGGTGTTTGTTGACTTAGGTAGTATTAAAAATATAGTAAAAAGTGGTATTTACATTTTAAAAATTTTTTAAAACTGAAATATTATGTATTTCAAAAAAAATCATAAAATATTTTATTAATTTTGCTTTATGTGCCATTCTAATCATTTTGCTCAAGTACTTATAATGTATACCCGTTCCGAATCACAAAGATTTAAACGATAAAAAATATTTACTATAATTTTTTTTTTAGTTTTTTTTTTAATTTCGCATAATATTTTTTCCTATCCCTATTACCCCCTAAATTTAAAAGTTCGCACATCTATGCGCTTAGACTGTACGTTAAATAACCCCCCTAAACGGTAATTTTGTCACCGCCAAAATTAATTCTTGCAATCTGCTTTTTGGCGCCAAATTCTATTCCACGAATACGTTGCAACTGTCAGTTTTAAATACGTTAAGTAGTTTTGGTGACTAAGACAGATTATAAATACGGGTTTTACGATTGTCAAATGGGTTTCCATTAAAAATAAAGTCCTTGTTTGAGATAGCAGGTAATTTATATGGTATGTGATGAGGTTTTAATGATTTTTAGTTTCTTTTGGCCTAATGTAGATTTAACCAGTGGCGGCTCCTCGAAGGAGGCAGAGAGGCTAAGCCTCCTCAGCATTCTTGCCCTCCTAAATATTTGATTTACTTATATACTAACAATAACTTTTAAATCTTTTAATTTACAACGGGCAATTGTAATTTCAATATTATCCCCTTATTTAATACGATTTAATATTTTCTTCACAATCTGACAACAGGGCATGAGGCTGTTTTTGAATTTACCACCATGATTTCCTAAGTGACAAAGGTGTTGTTGGTATTACGCAACGAAATTGTGCCGGAACACATACCGATTTCTAACTTTTTTAGTAAAATTGGCAACATGCAAAGGCAAACAACTCAACCAATAATAATAACGTGTCTATTTCTTCCACGTGCGACCGAAAATAACCGGATCATCACGAAGACCTGTTCGTTTTTTAGTTTTTAAAGCGCGGCTGCGTAAAGCGCTTGCTCGCCTCGTGTGATGATGTCAGTGTCTAGAAACCCCGGGCATTTTCGTTTTTTGCTAAGTTAAATATTCGAATTTTCGCCGGTTTTGTGGAAATTGCATCGGTTAGATATTTCATTTGTTTTTAGTTATACTTTTAATAATAGGAATAGGACAATCTATAAAATGAGTGTGGCTGTGTGGCTGGTGGCCGGCTTTAATTTAGAGTGGAACATTTCCTAACATACTCAAAAGCGTTTAATTCCCTGAATTACGATAACAAACGTCAAACTGATAGTAAAAAATAGACTCCCACAGCCAGAATTGAGAGCTCTAGGCATTACAGGTAAAGAAAAACAAACTCGTCGATTTAAAACAGACCATTATAATAATTATTATTTAGAGTTTTTATTTTTTCTTAATATAAGTACTTTTAAATTATTATTTGAGCAAACAGATATTGTTTTTCAAATTTTGCAGCATAAGAGTACTGACATTGTTTATTCAAGAAACCGTTTAAAATCTCTTCTAGAAAAAACTTCCAGTTATCGCAATGATGAAAATTGTTTTAACTCCCTGTGGCCTGTTTTATACTTTTTTTTACTGAAAATACAAGCCATGATGCAAAAAGACAAAAAACGTATAATTTTGAAGATAAGAAACTTCATTATCAGCAGCTGTTCAATGATATTTTAGATACTACAAAAGGCCAGATTGAACTAAGATTTTCAGATTTGCATGAATTAGGTACAATTTGCTGACTTAATGAATAAAAATCTTTTTTTAAGTTTTCAGAAAATTTCCCAAATAATCTTTTAGATAGTATACGTCTAAGGTACAACTTTATAAAAAAAGAGTTTTTAGTTTAACTTATTTTTAACAGTTTTTTTTTATAGTGAATTTTTGAGAAATTTTGGGCGTGGTCCCGAAAATTTTTCTCCCGACACTATCCTGCTCGTCTCTTTGTAGGTAGGTAGACATTTCAGTTTTTAGTTTAACTTATTTTTAACATTTTTTTTCAGAGTGAATTTTTGATTTTGGGCGTGGTCGCGAAAATTTTTCGCCTGCGGCGCCATTTCGCGCCTGCGGCGCTTCATTTCTAAGACTTAGCCTCCCCATCTAAATCAGTCACGAGCCGCCACTGGATTTAACCCAGTTTTGTCCTCGCCAGTTTACATTTTTACCCAACAAGAACAGTGGCGTGACAAGCACCCCGCCGACCCCGCACCGCGGGGGGGGGGGGCACACCGACGGCCCCTTTAAATCGTGCTGCCAGCTTTGTTTTTCATATGTATTTCATTTCATAATTAATTTTATTTTTTTATATCCTAAGAATTTAACTTCGTTAAGTGAAAGCGCGGAATTTATGAACGATATACCATAAAGACTTGTCCATTGACAAATTTTAAGCCTCAGAAAGAGACTTGGAGATAGTATTTCAAAATTAAAAACAGTGTATGAACTTGCGGATCATTTATTACACAGAAAAAAAAACTTTGTATATTGAGATAAAAATTATTATCTAAAGAGAAATTTATTAGATTATATGTGCATTTTTTTTGATTTAGATAAAGTAGTAGTTAAATTTAAAAGACACATTATGCACAAGAAATAGTTTTTTCTTCTAACACAATATTTTCTAATTCAAATTAAACCTAATCTGAATTAGATTATACCAACTACACAACTCGCTAATAATTAAAAACACACAAAACGTTTGTTTATGTTTAATAATTTTAATCTTGTAATTTAAACACATTATCTATTTATTTTTAAAAGAAGTGTTATTTAGTACTATAGGCATTTTTGTGTAGACTTGACAGAAAACTTTTTTAATTGACACGATTTTATTTTATGCCGTTGGTGCTTAACACATTTTTTAAATAGAATAGGTAATTATTTTGTTTAAAATGATCAAAAAACTTGTAGACGGTCATTTATTAAATTATTTAACTTAAATAAGTTTTTAAGTACGTTAGCAATCTAAAAAACATAACTTATGTGTTCGAAACAATATTTTGTTATATTAAAAACAATGCTTTTTGCAATAGACAAGGAAGGTTCTTAGCTGCACTGAAGACAAATTATTTTTATGCTTAACAAAAAATTATTCTCTCAGACAGGTTCTAGGTTACAGGAACATTCAGTTTACGTACGTGTGTCGTTTAGTTTGCACGGAGGGTGAATAGAGTCGATTTTTTTTTTGTTTTATTGTGCATTGTGTTAAATGTTCAAGTGCTAATAATGGAAGAAACAAAAAGATTACTAATTAAGTGGGACCTCGAAGAAATCGTGGAAGATTTGGTGGGTAAGTAAATTCCAATTTTATTCCGATAATTATTATAATTTTACGACAAATTTGCAATAATATAACGGTTCGATGAGAACAAAATAAAAAATACATAATTACTTTTAGTTAAATTTCAGGAACAACACAAAGCAATAAGCTTTATATTCTGAATATTGATGCTACTCCTGATGAAACGCTTACCAATACTAAACCTGCAAATAAAATAGTCACTAGCGCACAAATCGGAGACCTTTTCAATTCTACAAATACTGGCAAAATCGTTTTAGAAGTTTATAAATTTTCAACCTTTCAACGGGCACGTAGGCAAACTATAGCCGAGATTGTCATAAGAAATGAATTAGGAGGGCAGCCTGACAAAAGGATTAGTGGAACCAGATTCATGGAGTTATCTAAAATGCTATTTCCGACAGAGTATAAGGTATCTATTTCTCTCTACATTTTAAACTACTTTCACAATAATAAATATTTTGGTATACGTACCTATATATGTCGCATCACCTAATCGTTTATTTTTATTTTAGAATTTAAATTTCACATTTTTTATTTTAATTTTAGCAAATATACTTTTCGAAAGAAAAAGTTGAAAAAAATCAGAAAACCGAAACTGTGGCAAAAGGCAAATTCGTGTCAAAGTTTTATACTCTCAGAAGGTCATTTCGGGAGTGTGGCTTATTACCACAAGATGGAAAACCAAAATCAGACATCAATTTACCTACAGCTGATGAAGGTAAGAAACAGCATTAGCACATTGTTGATAAGTGAAGACTTTGAAATTGTTTAAATTATGTTAACACTGAACATATCTTGTAATTACAGAAAACACGCACGAAGACATTATTTTGTGGCTGAAAAACTCCACCATGGACAACAGCAGAAGAGAATTGGACTAAAACATCTAAAATAAGGACAAATGACCAATAACCCTGTACCTACATAAGAACTTTGTCTAAGCACGCAAGTGTACTTATCTACTCTAGCAAATTCATTTTTTCGTGGTTTAGTAAAACACTTGTCTAATGGAGGTAGTAAATAAGTTCCCTCACACTAAGCTATTATATATGCCAGCACGTTTATATTCTATTTAACAAAATAAAAATATTTAGAACAACATATGATTTTCCTAAATTAGTAATTATTTCGATGTAGGTTAGTCAATTGTCTCACCATTTTTTAATAAAACTCTTTTTATCAGAACAAAATTTTCTTTTCTATACTACATAATATTTTATTTAAAAGAACTAAGGACTTCTTCTTAAGGCCAAAAATGTTTATCAATTCGTAATAATAGATATTTTATAAATTAGATAATATGGTTACTTCTATTAGGTTAAGCAATTTTAGTAAAAACTTTTGGATACGGTAAATAAGGTTTTGTCTGTCCCTATAGTGCTTAAGTATTTTATCTAATCTATACAAGTTTTTTTTTTCTGTGTAATAGAAATCAGTGTGTTTCTTCAAATTTTTCAGATGTTCTAGTGCAGTGATGTTATTTCTAACTTTACCAGTTAGTGTGGCATCAGCGGAACGATCTTTTTCCAAACTTAAAATAGTAAAAACCTATTTACGTAACACTATCGGACAACAACGTCTCTCGGATTTATCCTTAATCAGTATCGAACACGAGTTTGTTAAAACATTAAATATCGACGAAATTATAAGGGTTTAAAAAAAACTCTCTACGATCTGGTCGTTTTGTATTATACCTTGTATAGTACTTAGTGACATAATGTTTTTGCAGACTTGTTGAGTGTTCGTGTATTTTACTGTTTTCTGTCTTTTGGATTCTATGGGGCTCAATCACTGCTACCCCCGTTGTTTTAAAATTTTGATGTTGCGTCATGTTTGCTGGAATATTACGTATTATGATTTACTATGTTATGTCTACCAGTCCACCTAGGATTATAAAATAAATTCGAATTGTGTGCTGTTTTAATAGTAGTAGGTACTTAACACATAATGTGGGTTTAACCCTAATTAAATTATTACACAAATAACGAATTCAAAAATTCATAAACCTGAACCTAATAGTAATGAAAATAACAATGTTCATTTTCCATTCGTTATAGAGAAGGGGCCCCTGAAAACGTTTGCGGGGGGTGGGGGGACACTCAGTTTTTGTTACGCCACTAAACAAGAAAGTATAGGTAAACAAAAAACAATAGAGGTATCTTAAGAAAAAAAGTTAACTGGTAAGCACGCCAAGGTGTTTTTTTTTTAATAGAAGGTCAAAAATTTAATAAAAAAGACACATTAAATACGACTTTTAATGCCTTGTTTAAACAGCCTGTCTAAACACAAATATAATTTACGAAGTTATTTTTTTAAATTTATTATTATTACGACATCGAACACAGGGCAAGAACGTATGATTCACAATTTGTTAATTTCATTATAATATATTAAAATACGATATACCTTTCTGATTAGTGTTGTCCCTGGGATAAAAGAGCAAAATTAATGATTTAAAATTAATTGTTAAGGTAGGAGTATCAACATGCTTGCCAACCTATAACCTATTTCGCGTAGATTTATTTATGTTTTCTAGCTTTTATACAAAATTTAAAGAAAATCATTATCGACTTGATATTCTATAGGTAATAATTGACATATTTAATAAATATCAAGGAATTTCATAACTTATTTTAGGAGAACTGTATAGCGAAAAATATCGGTTAAGGTTGAATTCTCAACGTCCTTTAATCTATTGCCAACGTATAACCTATTTCGCGTTGATTTTTTGAGTTTATTATTTTAATAACTAACATTTAAAGAAAATCAATATCGTTGGTACATTATTTAGGTAGTATCTTATATATTACAAAAGTATCAATTTATTTCATTGCTAATTTTGGGAGAATTGTATAGTGAAAGAACAATGAGTGACAATGACATAATAATGTAAAAAGAAATCTTACCCGATATTTTTCGCTATACAATTATCCTAAAATAAGTTATGAAAATCCTTGATATTTATTAAATATGTCAATTATTACCTATAGAATATCAAGTCGATACAGATTTTCTTTAAATTTTGTATAAAAGCTAGAAAACATAAATAAATCTACGCAAAATAGGTTATAGGTTGGCAAACATGTTGATACTCCCACCTTAAGGTTGAATTCTCAACGTCATTCAATCTATTGCCAACCTATAACCTATTTTGCGTTGATTTTTTGAGTTTATTATTTTAATAACTAATATTTGAAGAAAATCAATATCGTCGGTACATTATTTAGGTAGTATCTGATATATTACAAAAATATCAATTTATTTCATTGCTAATTTTGGGAGAATTGTATAGTGAAAGAACAATGAGTGACAATGACATAATAATGTTAAAAAAAATCTTACCCGATATTTTTCGCTATACAATTCTCCTAAAATAACTTATGAAATTCCTTGATATTTATTAAATATGTCAATTATTACCTAGAGAATATCAAGTCGATACTGATTTTCTTTAAATTTTGTATAAAAGCTAGAAAACATAAATAAATCTACGCGAAATAGGTTATAGGTTGGCAAGCATGTTGATACTCCTACCTTAAGGTTTTTTTTAACATTATTATGTCATTGTCACTCATTGTTCTTTTACTATACAATTCTCCCAAAATTAGCAATGAAATAAATTAATATTTTTGTTATATATCAGATACTACCTAAATAATGTACCGAAGATATTGATTTTCTTTAAATGTTAGTTATTAAAATAATAAACTCAAAAAATCAACGCGAAATAGGTTATAGGTTGGCAATAGATTGAATGACGTTGAGAATTCAACCTTAAGCGGGTAGACGTTCGTAAATATAGTCGAAACCAAAGACAATAAAGCAGTGTAGACCACACATCTTATTTAAAAACGTACTTTGCGCCAAGCCAGCGTTTGCATCAAGACCTGGTCTTGTAATATTGTTTTGTTATAATGTTTACACTACACGAAACACCGTTTATATTTCATTATTATTTTTTACAATAACCTAACATTTTCTCTATTATTTCAATGTCAAAATTTAAAAATTGGTGTATATATTAACGTGGTTTAATTGTTGGTCCATAACCAATTAAGCGCATCCGCTGCTGCCAGCTAGATATTCTCAATGCCATCTAAAGCAGACATATTTTATATACCTACCTACTTATTTATTCGCATGAAAGTAAAAGTAACTGAAAATATTTGCATGCATAAGTATGCAAATGCAAATAGACCCGTTATTAATAAAATTATTTCTACACCATTTAAAGACAATGGCCTATGAAACCGACGAGAAATAAACTTGTCCCTTTGCCTAGAAAAATGTCCCTGTTATGTCCTTTCTTTGAGAAACAAGGTAATTACCGCCCTTTTTATTTATAAGCGTTTTTATTTTCATACAAAGAAGTCGTTTAGTCGTAAAGTACGTGGTCTATTGTAATCTATTATCATTGTGACGTAATGGTCGAATGTCGACAAGCTTTCGTAGAAAATCTAGGAGAAGGGGAGGAGAATTTTGAGATTTGCAGGCCTACTATATATTAAACGTAACGGGCATTTGTACTAAAATATTTATTATTTATACTACACACACCGCCATAATTAGAGGAACGGTCCAAATTTACCTTAAGTTGAAAATCAATTTTCTCTTTCGATTTTCACTCGATTTCGATAGTTTTTTTTTTATTTTAGCTTGATTCTTCAGGAATGCTGTTGGCCTATTAACATTTTTAACGATTTGTCGTTATATATGATACAGGGGCGGAAACAAAGTAATGATTTTTCAGTAATTTTTGAGACATCCTGTGGAGTGACCAAGTGACAATTGGAAACATTTTATGATAATTAATTGTGACCTGATCTTTTCTGAACATTTTCTGTATTTATTCACTCTGATACCTTAATTATTACGAAAAATACAGTGTTTGAAAAAAATAACGACAAAAGTAACGCTTTTTAAAAAAAATAATAGTACGTTTTCATTTGTTTTAAACATTTAATGATAAAAAATATTTACAAAAATTATTTTTTTCAATATCGTGTATTTCCTCTACGAGCCCTTCTGACGTCCCATACTTTTGACGACGTTGTCGATCATTTCCTGAGGCAAATTCTCCCATATTTCAATTACTGCTGTTCTTACATCGTCTGTGTTTTGGACAGCAGGAATTCTTGACGTAAGTCGTCTGCCTAGCATATCCCAGACATGTTCAATCGGATTCAAGTACGGTGAACATGCAGGCCAATTCATTTTTGGTATCTCCACTTGATTCAGAAAGTGAGTTACACAATGAGCTACGTGCGGGCGAGCATTGTCCTGCATTAAGAGGAAATTGGCTCCGATATGTGGGGCGAAAGGTATCACATGGTATTGAAGAACATCTCTTATGTACCTATCTGCAGTTAAAGCACCGCCATCAATAACTTTTTGCTGTCTAGACCTGTTACAGTTGTTTATCCGATTCTACTTTTTTCAAACACTATGTTTTCCGTAATAATTAAGGTATAGTCGGCTTTCACTTAACTAGGCGCACGTGACCTCCTGAATCAAATCAGTTGAATCAGCGGTTCAAAAATGTTTCAAAATATAAAAGGGGTGCGTTCGTGTTGTTGCACACGGTTGACAAAATAGTTTTATATTTCAAAAATTTAATAACTAAATTGATGGAAAATTAGATAAATAATATACCTACAGTAAAACCTCTGACTAGCGACCACCCTTGGGAATCAAATGCTGGTCCGTATATAAGGGTGATTGTTTAATAAATAAAAATTAGAACATCAGAACAGTATATAATTTTGAATATTTTTATATAAGTATAATATATTTATAATATTTTTTTCGTTTTACCGATTTCACTGAGTCGTCTTGCCATGATTTAGACCCACTTCCATTCGAAAATACCCAAGTTTCATCTAAAAAACTGCTTTTCTAAACTGTGATTCATAATTTTCAACATATTTTTTCAGAAACTTTACTCGTTCGCTTGCAATTCTTGGTAGTTCGCACAAATATCTTCTGTTGCAGTGCTTTCTATAACGAAATTCTAAGCTTTTAATGAGCGCTGACAATGACCTGAGACCTATTTCCAAAACACCTCGTACCTTTAAAGCATCTTTCAGAGCTGAAAGCGTTATATCGACTTGTGATGCATATAAGTCGTATATAACATTCCTTACATCCATTTTTTTACCTTTCTGTAAAGTTTCAATCTTCGTTTTCCTTGATCGCCGTTGGGTTTTCTTCATTGGCATATTTCTACTACTTTCATGAACAATCCTCTGTGTTGATCTTAAACTTAGTTTTAGTGCTTCCGATACTTTCTTATTAATAGACTTGGGATTTAATAACTCGCCGGTTTCAGTAGCCTTTTCTTATTCATTTTTAAAATAAGCTATTAAATTGAGAACCATTTCTTTTGCCTGGGGATGCAGAAAACCTGCAAACCGATTTGTACTCGACATTTTATGTCACAATATTTTTAATAATGACACATTTGTCAAAACTTCTTCGAAACATTTTGATAATTACTGAAAATTAGATGTGCTTCTCTCTCAGATTCATAAATAACCAATAGGTTTATCGCGTTTATAATACGGATATCTTTATAATGCCGTTTTAACCTTGGTTTGAGCAAGACGACACTATATAAGTTTCTCTATGATAAGTTCATAACGCGCCTAGTTAAGTGGAAGCCGACTATATCAGAGTGAATAAATACAGAAAATGTTCAGAAAAGATCAGGTCACAATTAATTATCATAAAATGTTTCCAATTGTCACTTGATCACTCCACAGGGTGTCTCAAAAATTTCTGAAAAATCATTACTTTGTTTCCGCCCCTGTATCATATATAAAGAATAATCGTTAAAAAATGTTAATAGGCCAACAGCATTCCTAAAGAATCAAGCTAAAATTTAAAAAAGAACTATCGAAATCGAGTAAAAATCGAAAGAGAAAATTGATTTTCAACTTAAGATAAATTTGGACCGTTCATCTAATTATGGCGGTGTGTGTTGAATATTTGTTGAATATCATGCCTTGCATGATATTTTTATTGAAACTCTCTGTAAACCTTCCCCAGACAATATTGAAAAAAATATATGTCAGCCAGTAGTCACAAGTCAGTTGTTATACAGTTACGTTTTATAAGTGTTCGCACACCACAAATCCCAAATGCCAAACCGCTGACACAAAAAAAAACAGAACCCAACTTGTAACATACGAACGAAGTTATTATTAAAAATTTGGGTACAACCACATTATATCAACACAATGGGTTGTTTCGTAATGATTAAAACAATAAAACAGAAGAAGCTAATTGAAAAATATTCGTTGCAATCGGATCCTAATTGACCGATTGATTGGCTATTAAAGTATAGATCTATGGCGTAAGGGGAACCGTGTTAAATGTCTTTGAGAGCTACCTTAAGGATCGCCAACAAGTAGTAAAAATTGATATTATACACAGTGATCCGCTAACCGTAAAAATTGGAATACCTCAGGGTACCGTCTTAGGACCAATTTTATTTATTACCTATATAAATTCCTTAGCTAATATAAGTATTAATAACGGAATAGTCACATCATATGCAGACGACACAGTTGTGGAATTCAAGGGTGAAACTTGAACTCAAGTGAAAGAGTCAGCTATGGATGGTATGAAAAAATGAGGATCTGTCTTGATTTATTTAAATTAACCTTGAATAAAAATGAAAAAAATGTAGGACTTTTATCAGTAGCAATTTAAATAAATTTAGTGTATTATTTTAAAAATTAATCCTTCTCGCGTATTTTAATAATAAGGCACCCAAGTGCTGCAGTGCATATAATATACTACTTTACATTACTCCTATTTTTATAGTATTATGTATACTCTATGAAACACTTATATTTAAGATAGATAATAATATATATTAGCTTTTAATTAAACCTTTATATTACTTATTTAATTGGTTTAAGATTACCTACTGTATTATTATTTTAAATTAAATTTTGCACATAGGTACACGGATTTAGTTCTCTAGGTGCAAAACTAAAAAAATCCTATAGAATGATAAAAACGTTTATATATAATAACATATAATATAAATCATGTAGACATTTCTTTTTAGGAATTTGTAATATGTAATGTATTAATACGTAATTATCACTTAGCTTATACTCTTTCCCGTTTGTAGGTACCATAGTAGGCCTACACAGGCCATAGGTCCGGTTTCGTAGGCTCAACTTCAGGTGTGCAAAATATATTCATATGGAATATGAAGATGATTACTTGAATACCGGACCTGTCAAGGCGCCAACGGATTTTTGAGAGTCATCTCTCAACAAGAACTTTAAAAAATTGTGCTGCGTTTCAGTATGTAAAAAAAAGTTTTCAAATTATTTGAATCCTTTGTGTATAACAGATGATTACAGTAGTTGATACGTTAGAGTCAGTAAGGAACTTCACGTAAAATTATTTAATACCATTTTCTCGAAACCGTCTAAACCTATGAAAGTAATTTCAAAACATATTTGTTTATTTTGAATACGATCGCCAAGATAAATGTTTCAAAAATAGTTGCAGGCGTTCGTCTGTCACCAAATATCACCAGTAAAATTTAATTAAACAGGTATACATTTCAGTGGCGGATCTGGGGTGTTATCATAGGTAAGGCGAATTACAGGGTCGGTACCAGAATTGTTAACGTGGGGAGAACTAAAACCACGCCCAAATTTGGTCAATAATTTTTAGTAAATATTTTAAAAATGTATGATTACTTATTATTATGATTTAAAAATTTATGATTACTTATTACACATTAAGTTGATCACTATTTAAGTAGGTACAGGAATATTTAAGAGGTAAAGTGCTAAAGTAGACGTGTGCGATAGATTTAAACGAGAAATTTAAATAAATATATTTGGGTAATAATAAAAACTGTTTAGCTATTAGATATTTTAAGAAAATTTAATTATCATAAAAATCTACCTCCAAATGACCTCATTTGATTTACCTAATCTTTGATCTTTTGTCAACTTCTTTAAATTTGGATTCGGTCTGCCATTGTTAAGTATGTCTCTTCTTTCCGGATCATTACGTCTTGAAAATGGTGTCACTTTTAGAGACAAAATAATGTCATGCTCTGGATACTTATCCATTACAATTAATAGTTATTACCACTAAGTCCCTTAGACCACACCGAACCGGACAAAACAGTTTAACACACTATAATGTGTAGGAAGAAAATAATAAATAACAACTATTTACGAATAATTACATAAAAGTTGTTTTCATACAAAATACACGGATAAATACCACTATAACGTCTTACAAGTCAAGCTTAACTAACTATCCTATCCTATCCCATATTCCTGGTTTCTTTTAGTTCTATTTTTTAAAAACCCGATACCTACTTTATTTTATTATCGGGGTTCAGACTTTGCACTTATTAACTTAAATTGGTTTCTGGTCATCTGGTGTTAAGGGTTTGTCCAATAATATATTCCAGATGCCTTACAACACAGAATACTGTTGTGAGTTCTCTGCCTTACAATTTACTGCCGGCACAGGCTGTCGGCTGTGCTCGTCGCTCTTACGTCACATGCTTTCATCCCCTTTCATCACTGATATCTGAGATCGTTCATGATCGGTTTTATGAAGCTTAAACCGACGTCGCCTCATCCCGACGAATTTCAACCAACCAGCCACCCCGACCGCCGCGCCGGGTTCTTTTCCCTTGTCTAGCTGCAGATAAACAGCATGTCACTGTGTTTGTAGGTTTAAAAAATCTTGAAGCGAGAGAGATTGTAGCGGACCATAGACTTTCTATGGAGCGGAATGGACGATTTGTATTGTTTAGTTGTAGCATTCCGCTGACGTTTCAATTTTATTATTTACAAATTATAAATTATACCATTTTTATTTTAAATAGCATAGATTATTTAGACAGAAAAAGTTTGGAAAAATGAAATGTAAAAATAAAATAGGAATTCCGGGCGCGTCGAATTTCCAGGTGAGGCGTCCGCCTCACTTGCTTCACCTTCAAATCCGCCACTGATACATTTGGTATCATTGGGTAGCTAAAGTTTCAAACGTCGTTTGTCTTGTAAGAGATTTTTAATTTAGGCCTTTCTTTGGAAAAAAAATAATTCTTAAAGTTGGCCTAATAATACTGACACAAATTATACCGTGCGAGCAAAAATTATTTGCATCAAAGAGGGCCTCGCATCTAAGGACGTAATGCTTAGCCGTAGAGCTTAATACCTGTTGGGTGTTAGTAACTACCTGAATTAACAATGAATCAGTTATTCCGTCATTTTTGACAGTCGTTACAAGTAATTTGATTCATCGCTCATTTTTCCAAGTTCTTGAACAATTCACACAATGGGCTTTACGGAACAGCACAAAACATTCATGGTTGAAGCGTATTTTCGAAACGGGGTTAGAGTAAATGGTTAGTGGCAATACAATCCAGGTGGACGATTTTCACGAACATTTTCCTAACGGTGCTTTTATTGCTGGGGATTTTTATCATTGCCTGAAAAGAACCGTGGCTGTGTTTAGGGAAACAGGTTCTATACAACACAAAAAAGGAGCAGGAAAACCATCTGTAAGAACAATAATTTTGAATCCATTTGTGGAGCAATTACTTGACGACGAACTACGTTTTGGATATTTTCAACAGGACGGTACGATCGCCCATACAGCCGCCGGAACTATTAACTACTTACGCAATTTTTTCGAAGACAGATTGATCAGTTTTCGATCAGACATTGAATTCTCACCTAGATCACCTTGTTTAACGGTTATGGATTACTTTTTTTTCCTCATTTAAAGAACACTATTTTTAAAACACCAGTTGCAAATTTAGAACAATTACAAGAAAGGATTATCCAAGAATGTGGTAACATTTCTGCAGAAATGCTGGTCAACACTTTCGAAAATATAAAGAGACGTGTGAATTTATGCTTGGAGCATGGCGGTGGCCAATTTCAGCAATTTATGAAATTATTTTTCTTTTTCTTTCTGTATATTCTTACTTTGTTAATTTTGTAAACAACAAAAATAAATTTGTATTTGTCTACTTATTTTATTACTCATTAGTTTGGCATATCATGTCATAATTAACTTAATTTGACAAAATTATAACCTAGATTTGGTTAGATATATCTTCCCCATATCATTGTGATCTAATCCAAGCGCTACGTTTTTTAATCCAAGCCCTCTTTGATGTAAATAATTTTTGCTCGCACGGTATAGTTAAATTCACATAAAGTTTTAATGCCAAATGTCAAGACTTGTCATTGTCTAGTTACTTTAGATTTCACCAACTTACTAAATTTCTTATACAGCTGAGATTGGTCAGTGTTTTTTCTTTTTCTTTTCTGGAATTGTTCGGCCCACTCTTTTTATTTCTATCTCTTTTTAATCATATGAAATAATACAAGACAGACATACTTTGTGTGCAGTACAATTATACTAATTAAATTTAGCCATTAGAAATTTATATTTTAGGAGTTGCTGCAGTATTTGACAAGTATGACAGAACTGAAATGTCACGGCGTTAAAAGTTTATGTGAATTCAACTATAGTACATATTGAAAACGACAGATATATCGGAAAATCTGCTACATAAAAAACATAATTAATAAGAGGTTTGTCAATATTTTTAAATTAAAGTAAATTGTATGTGCGGTTTCTGAGAAATTCGCTGACCGCGGAGGGCAAGAATTGGATTTATTTTACATGCGGTGATGATATATTTCGTCCAGGCTATTGTAGCACATGCATTGTTTTCTGCTATTTTTTTCGTTGAGTTTCACAGTTTTTACAAAAAAAATAAAATGTATTTCATTTTAATATATTATTATTTTTAAATTACAAATTGTAAATCATAGACTTTTATGTTATGCACGAAAATTAAAAAAAAAATGTGTTGGTTGTGCTTTCCTACACTTTATTAACACAGTTGTGTTGTTTTGCTTTTTTTTTTAAATTCTTGCCGTTCCATGAAATTTATTTTTTGGCGAATTCGATTTTTACTGTTAGTAGTAGTAGTAGTAGTAACATGCTTTATTTGGCAAAAAGCTACAATTGAATATTTTTTAATACATTTTTTTACCAACATTTTTATAAATTTATTTTTAATTTTAAAACGAAACCTTCTTTTAACAAAAAACAGACAGAAAAGTTAGACATTTTGCAGATTGTATCAAATATTACGTATCATTTTGTTTTTTAAATAAATGTAATTTTAAAGTTTTTTTAAATAGTTTTCATGATATTTGAGATTTAATAGAATTTTCCAAATTATTATATTCTATCAAACCTTTATGAAAAATATACTTATAAGCTAACGTTTTAGACACTCTTATCCACAAAAAAATATTGATTAGTTCATGTTTTATAATTATGATGGTCATGATTAAAAGAAGAATTTTTTTTTAAACAATCGGGCAATAAATTATTTTTAATTTTATGTGTAAAGATACATACTAAATAAAAAATTAAATTTCTGACAATCAACCAATCTAAATTTTTTAATATAGAATTTATTTTTGTATATTTGTCACAATTTAAAATAATCCGCATTGCCTTATTTTGCAAAATTTGTAATTTATCAAATATTTCCTCACTAGCACGATATAAAATGGAAGAACAATAAAGAAAATGTGGTAATATAATAGTTTTTTTAGAAAGCAAACTTAAATTAGAACTGATTCTTTTAAAATAACCTACTTTTCCGGCAATCTTTGATGATACATTCAAAATAATTTAATTTTGAATAAATAATTATCCCTAAATATTTAAAACTGTTCACTAATTCCAATTTTTCACCATCAATTACAACATTTATATTTTGACAATTTAAATTATTACACATACCCATACATTTAGTTTTTGAAATATTTAATTTTAATTTATTTACTTTTAGCCAATTTAATAATATATTTATCTCAGAATTTAGAGTATTTAGACCATCAAAAATATTTAAAACATTTATGTAAATTATGGTGTTTCCAGTCAAATTTTAAAAAACGAAACCCTTGTAATGACTAGGTGACTGTCAGGCTGTTGCAGCCTTTCTTCTCAGAAACCGTTTAATATAAAGAATTGAAATTTGGCATATATAACTAGGTTCAGTATAAAGTATCCACGTATATGAGCTGAACGTTAACAAAAAGAAACGCGTCGACATCGGTAGTAATTTCGAAACCAGAAAAATCGCTACAAGATAATCATTATATATCACTGTCATGTTAAATCCATCACGGCAAATCCACGACTTGCCACAATACAAGAAAAAAAGGCTAACCATGACTCCCTTTTGAAATGTATTCCATTCAACATCATGAGAAAACTATAAAGAAGGAGCTGACTCTGTGCGAGAATAGCGAAAATGCAAATGTTGTCGAGCAGTGCAAAATTTTTTTGACTTGAGAATATTTCGCTATAAAATACGAGGGCTAATGGAAAGAAAGTACGACAATAGACAGTTTTCGTTGTCTTTTAAAAGCGATTCCGATAGCCGCTATTTGACAACTTTGACATTTGAGCTGTCATTTATCGTTATCGTTACGGATAAGTGGCGGGAGCTAACGGACGGAAGACAAAGCCATAGCGAAAACGGAACGCATGCGTAATGACTATTTTTTTACAGATGCAATCAACATACCCTATTCTTCCTGTTATTACATTATTGGGAATCCTAATGGCTACTTTATACCTCAATTAAATTAAACTAAACTTAATAAATTAAGAGAATTATGAAGTTAAAATACTACATTCAAACGTAACCATTTATACCTACAATTAAGGAATTAAACTAAACTAAGAAGTTGACCAACTTTTAACTTCTTAGTTTAATTTAGTTGATTCGACATAATTCCTTGGGCGATCGGCATAATCCGTGGTTCCCGTCATGTCATTTGTCATTTCGGTGAATGTAATAAAGAACAATTTGTACACATAACCCTAAATGCTTGTTTAATTATAGAATTATATTTTTGATATTTTGATTATTCCAAAAAGTTTCATGATGGTTGTTAACGACGGTACATTGATTGAATTAGTACAACAGTTCCCATTCATTTATGATAAAACGGACAAAATCCAATAAGATAGGTTAGGAGCACCTTCTTCGTCTCTCGTAGATTTATTAAGTTACTTAATGTGGAGGTATAAACCATTGCCTTAATTTCTTAGTTTAATTTATTAAGTTTAGTTTAATTTAATTGAGGTATAAAGTAGCCATAAGTGCTTCAGCCAGTCTTCTTAAGTGATTTTTTTCAGATTGAAAATAAAGTTTGCATTCTATTTGCATTATTATAGTTTTCTAAATTGAAATTTCCATACAACTGTGCTCGATACTGAATGTCCTGGCGATCAAGCACCTCCAAGAAAAGGGCATCATCTAAATCCGAATCACTGGATGAGTCCAATAAAAGCAACCTTTCGTCTATCATAATGTTTTAGAATTTTGGGTACTAGGAAATTAAAACCAAGCAAAAAAGATAGCACAAAACGTATATGAAAATATGAACACAAACCATTAAAGATAGGTTATGTTATATTTGTTAGGTTTACTGTCGAATTCCACTTAACGTTAACGTTAAGCGAATTGAACGAAAACTATTTTTACGATCTGTCAAATAGCGGCTTCGTATTCGTATTCGTTATGGTTAACCGTTTGAATTTGCCAATACAACGAAAACTGTCTAATAGATAATGTACAGTTGTATTCATTGAAAATGGGTACAAGTCTTACGACCGTTATTTGCCATATTTGCGTAAATTCGGCTTTTATGCTCGATTTATTGTTTTTAAGGTTATAGTAGTGATATGGCAAGCAAAGCATTGGCGTAGATAATAAAACGTCTAATAAAATGTAAAAAATATTTCTGTACTATCGCAAATTTTTATATTCAACGCACCTATATAACAACAGCAACAATAACAACAATAAAAACATCGAATGAAAAAACAATATCAACAATTATTAAAATTTAATATTTTGTCATATGACCTTCTTTTCGACTACTTGAGCTAATCGGTTTGGAATTGAGTTAATACAATTTACAATAACATTTTGATCAAGGCCTTCCCAGCACTCATGAATTACTTCGTATAATTCATTAGCATTGTGAGGTCTAAAATTTCTTCTGTATATTTGTTTTGTTTGCAATTAAGGTGGGAGTATCAACATGCTTGCCAACCTTTAACCTATTTCGCGCAGATTTATTTATGTTTTCTAGATTTTATACAACATTTAAAGAAAATCAGTATCGACTTGATATTCTATAGGTAATAATTGACATATTTAATAAATATCAAGGAATTTCATAACTTATTTTAGGAGAATTGTATAGCGAAAAATATCGGGTAATATTTTTTTTAACATTATTATGTCATTGTCACTCATTGTTCTTTCACTATACAATTCTCCCAAAATTACCAATGAAATAAATTGATATTTTTGTAATATATCAGATACTACCTAAATAATGTACCGACGATATTGATTTTCTTTAAATGTTAGTTATTAAAATAATAAACTCAAAAAATCAACGCGAAATAGGTTATAGGTTGGCAATAGATTGAATGACGTTGAGAATTCAACCTTAAACCCCAGACGTTTTCTATTGGATTAATATCGGGACTATATTAAAGCAGGCCATGGCAGAACTTCTACATTATTATGTTGAAACCATTCCCTCACAACATTTGCGGTATGAACCGGGCAATTATCGTGCTGAAACACGAATGAGGTATGTGGATATAGTTGTCCAACAGATTGTAGCATTATATTTTCCAGAACACGCATATAATGTTCGGCGTTGAATCTGCCCTCCAATCACCATAAAACAGCAGGCCCATGAAAAATCCAACCCCACACATTCACAGAAAATCGTCCAGGTCGAAAAGCAAGATCGCTAGTATACCGCTCTTCGAATCTTGTGTTGTCTGGACGGTATACACGGATTTGTCCATTATATGTAGACTAAAAAACCTTTTCGTCAGTGAATACTACCGTGTTCCAAAAATGATGGTCGAGGTATATATGATTTAGGGCGAAAAGAACCCGAGATTGCCTATGTTGATCTGTGGGCATCATTTTTTTCGCAGCTACGCGGTTTTTTAACTTTGATTCTTTTACTTTTCTGCCGGCTGTAGGTTGAAATTCAGGAAATCCGACATCAATGACAGCGTATCTTGCAGTTCCAAAAGGATTTACCCTTAGATATTCCAGAAATGCGTCATCTTGTTCAGGATTGGAAATGCGAACCGGACTAGTACCAACCTTTCTTTTTAAAGACGCCTCTTGCTCCCAACATTGCTTTACTCTTAAAATTGTGTTCTTGCCTTTTCCGTAAAAATTTGCTAGTGCCCGTATTGACCACTCATCTTCAATTCGGGCTATTATTTCAGCTTTTTCAAGTTCTGTCAAATGACGAGGCATTTTTAAAATTTTGGCATTGACAGTCTTACTTTTTAAAAAGTCAAAATTAATCAAGTCCGATTTACAGTATAACAAATTTAGTGTACCCAATGTTCATGAACAAAACTATACAGTGATGGAAATAAAATTCCGTACACTTATTTTTTCCTGATGTGATGTCGGCTTTTGTATACCCTGGATCTCCTGGAAATGCACTTCACTTTTTGACAAATTGTTATCGGTGTCATCAGATTTGACAATTCTATTATTTCATTTTAACAGATTTTGTGAACATGAATGAATTTGAGAAGGCTAGAATAATTGCTTTATTCGAAGACGGTGTTTCTCTATTGGGAAACCAAGAAGCACAATACAAAGCCTCAGAACTAAATGGGAAAATACAGGATCATCGGAAAGAAGGGCAGAAAAAAAATTTCAAACGAAAATCAAGATAATGATCTGATAGATTTTTTGCGAAACAATCCATTTCAGACGGCTGAAGAAGCACACAACCAAAACTAATTTTCCTGGGACAGTAAGAACGGCGAGAAATCGTATAAAGAAAAATTCGGAATTAAGAAATAAGGTAGCTGCTAAAAACCCGTTTTTGACCGATATGAATAAAGAGCAAAGAATGGCCGCCAAATACACGGTACGAAGAAAAATATACCCAACATGTTAAAACAAGATTTTCAGTATGTATGGGTATATGACTTGTAGAGGGCTAGGAATATGCTACCGTATTCAAGGAAGATTTAATACTCAAGCTTATATACACATCCTTCAAAATGTTATGTCGCCATCGGTAAACAATATATTTCGACAAGAAATTTTTTTATACCAGCATGACAACTGCCCCGTCCATACAGCAAGGAGAGTTTCGGACCGGATACGGGAAAATAACATTTCATTATTACCTTGGCCCTCAAGAAGCCCTGATATCAATCCAATCGAAAACGTTTGGGGTTATATCGTGAAAGAAATTAACAAGAACAATGATTTCCATCCTCAAAACAGTGATGATTTGTGGAATAAAATTGAAAAAACCTGGAAGACCTACAATCTTCATCACGTCCAAATGCCCAGACGTTTAAACTTATTAGTGAAAAAATTGGTGCCGCTTTAAAATATTAAACCAATGTTTTTTTTTTTAATATTTGAATAATCTGTTTTATATTTCATTTCGAAGTCATGTATTGTATATTTTTATTTTAATTTTGGTTTGAAATTTTTCTTCTGCCACTTCCAGCCCTTCTATTCAATGATCCTGTATTTTCGCATTTAGTTCTGAATAGCATAACATCTTAACCTCAGTGTACGAAATTTTATTTCCGTCACTGTACAAAAGTCCGCAAGGAGCGTGAATATATATTTTTTCTATGCATCTGCAACTCACTTTTTATAGAGCAATTTGAGTCTATTTAAGTTCAAATAAAACCCAATAGGGGTCTTTGGATTCTCCGGCAATAGCGTATTATTTTATAGTAAAAATTGGTGTATATTGACCGTTGCATTTGACGGCGTGTTATGATATAGTGAATGACATATCTGTCTTGCTCTGTTGACGTTGATGACGCTTTCTTACGGCGCCGACAATTCGACCGAGGTAAAAATTATTTTTTAAATGTTCCTTGTAACCAATTATGTAACGTATAGAATGCACGGTGGAGAGTCATGAAAGTGGGTCAGAAAAAAACTGAATAGGATGCTTGCCAAAAGATGGATCCACGATTGTGAGCGAATTGTCGAATGAAACCACTACAGGGGGTCACTGAACCTGTTTTGAATGGATTAATTTTTTTTTTAATCGCCAGAGCAGATTCATTGGTTCTTCAAGATTTTATTAGAGACTAGAAAAGTGATTCGATTGCTCCATTTTTTAATTGGTTTGTACCGATCTATTACTTGTGGCTTTTTTGGCTTTGATATCATCTGCTCGTTTATTTTTGTTTAATAATTAATGAAAATCACCGAGTTGCTAAAAAAATAAGTATATTATTATATTGTCAGCATTTTCTGGTCCAATAACGTCTTTGTTATTCTATTCATAAAAATGACAGAAATTCGACTGTGACTAAGCATTTATAAATAACGTCCTTTTAATCCCAACGGAACTGGGTGCCACCTTTGTTTTGGTTCGTTTTAGGAACCATTGGGCGTCTCGTATAAACCCACAAATATAACACCACACCCTTTGTTTTTATAACTAAGCTGTTCCAATAAGGACGCAGAATGGAGAATGCATTTGTTTTTCTTCATGTATTTTTTGGTAACTGCTTAATAATATTTTTAAATGTCTATTTAAATATTGTTTGTTTCAGTCCTTTATAAGGCATTAAAAAATTCTTCCACAAATTTTCATTTTATAAAGTTAGTTAGTTTGAGCTAATTAGTTTGAAAGGGGTACATATTGTTTTGTTAAGAGCAAACACTAGTCACGCTTTCGCCATTTCATTTTTTGATCAATTATCTACAGTTTAAAGTTTAAAAAATTATTTAAAAATTCCACACCAGTACATTTGAACCATTTTTTTTTAATCCCTTGATAAAGCTACAGTGTAGCGAAACGCGCCGGGTTATAAAATAAATATTATGTGAAAATTAGACTAAAGTCTTTATTGCAATAACTTAAAATTACTGCAATAAGTAATTAATGTTATCGCTACCAATCGAAGCTGCGAAGCAAACTACATCTCTTCATAATGCCTATACCTATACCTATGAAAATTTTTTTTTTATTTTCTACCAATTGTATAGTAAAACAAATCCTATATAATATGAAATAATGAGCTATGTTAAATTTTGAAAAATATCTCAATTTTAACTTACTATTATAGCATCACAATGCGTTTAGTGACACTTTAGAAAAATTAAAATTATTTACGTGTAACTACAATTAATAGAAATCGTATAGGTAGTATAATAGAAAATTCCACACTAAATTATTTTATTTTAAACACAATTTGGTGTGGAATTTTCTTCGTCTTCGACTCGGGATAATTTTCAAAATATTCATCAGTTCCAATAAATTTCCGAAAATAATTTAACCTCTTGTGGTATTTGTAGTTATAATTTAATAAGCTGCTTTTATTAATATATAAATCCAACCTTTTTTAACGTAAAAATGTACTCCAAAGAAGGGTATTTGATCGATTTTTTGATAAAATGAAAAAGTAACGAAATATTGATAATAAAAAGGCGAATGCGCCACCACTGTTTGCTCAGAAACGACCCATTAAAAATAATAATTATTAAGAGTTCTAAATTTTGAACCTCGTTTTATATGGGCCTATTGAAGGTACAATATTTGTCTTCAGTTTCTTATGCCTATTTTAAAAATTTTGACGGATAAGGACAATAAAAAGTATTTACCAACTATTACAAAGATAACTAGACAATAGACATCTACCTATTATACTTAGAGATTTATTACGGAAACAGCTCTTTTCTGAAAGCTTCAAATTAAAATTTTGTCAACAAAAGGTAAGGATTCGTGGTAATAAAAGAATTTAAGGAATTCCAATAATGTTCTTATCGTTATTTCACTTAGTCAAGAAAATTTTACCATTTTTGTTTTTGAAATATCCATGCAGTGTAGTGGGTAGTGATGTAAAAAAAACCGTTTTTTTGACCACCTGAAAAAAAACGTGAAAAAAAAACATGTTTTTTTTTCATGAAAAAAAAACCAATCCACGTTTTTTTTCATAAAGGCATCATTTAAAAATCCCGCCATAAAACAGACCGTGCACGTCTGTCATATTGCCCGACTCGAAGTTGGTTACATGCTTCTGTGAGTGCTGTCAGGCTTGCCAGATGTGGCGATAAATCGCCATTTTGGCGTTTTCTATAGGGCAATTGGCGCGTACTTTTCCTATTTGGCTATTGGCTCCAATATTTGGCGGTACAAAAATTGTTCTTGTTTATTTTTGGCGATATTACTAGCTCAATTATTAATTCTACACCAATGACTTTTATTTACTAATATTTCGATAACCGTTATTTCACGGGTGTAATGTATGTTGCCTACGATGAATACGAACTTTATGAAGTTTGCAACGAGTACAACAAACACTATGACACACGACACACTTAAACGAATAACGGATGTACAAGAAATTAGAAAGAGATAAAATATTATCTAATGATTGGTATAATGATGCGAGAATGAGAGATATATGATTGATTGATTAGAATAGATCGATTTGATGGCGATAGAATTATTTCCCCGAAATTCCAAAAACCAATGTTACCAATAATACCAATTAGCAAACCATAATAATACCATAGTACCATATATGTTATAATGCCGGAAAATTTTTCGTTTTTTGTAAAAATAAATAAAAAAACTCTTGCATACCTATCTCCTATTGCCAATATATTAAGCATTTAAGTCATATCATAATAATATACAGAATTGGCGATTTTGGCGATTTTAAATAACAATATTGGCGTTACTGAACTCTGAAAATCTGGCAAGCCTGAGTGCTGTGCGCCTGAAATCATTCAGATCCTTCTAATTGGTTCATCGAGTCGTTGCGTTACGCAAACTCGTGGAATGTTCATACACGACAAGTTTGTGCAAGTTTTAGCCTTTTAAGTTTTTTAAATCGATATTATTTGAAAAGCACACAACACTAAGCTTCTTTTAAATAGCAAAGCCGCAAAACAAAGCCAACGGCTAAACGACTAAAGCCATTTTTTCTCGTGGAGCGTTTTTGAAACTTATTTAAAATATAGTTTTCTTGCTAAACGATGACGTCACTTACATTGTTTGTATAGTGCAACTACAAGGTTTTTGTGTTATTTTTTTTATAAGTTGATGTTTTATGGTCGTTTTTTTCTTTAAATATATGTTTATTGTCAAATGTAAAAATATTTTCGTGTTGATTGCACTTTATTTTAAAAAAACTCAACAAGATAATACAGATTTTTAATTATTGTGAAAAAAAAACGCAATTTAGAAAAAAAACATACCCCCTATGTTTAAAAAAAAAAAAAACGTCGAGTTTTGAAAAAAAAATCAACGTTTTTTTTCATTTACATCACTAGTAGTGGGGGAACGTGTTCTAATCTTCAAATTTTCATGATACAAAATTTATACCTGTTTAAGTAATAATAATAATAAGTTTATTTAAAATTTAATAATATAATAAATATGTTTATGTTGTCTTCGATACACTTATTCTTCAATCCCCTGAAGCTGAGCTTGTTAGTAAAGTTTACTGGTGATATTTAGTGACAGCCGTCCGCAGTTTTCATTGGGCCGCAAATATTCTTTGCATTTTGGTTTATGTCAATACGTGCATTTGTTCTCATCCAAATGCAAAATGGTCTTGATGATGTCAATAATTTAAATATTTTCATAATGTTCTCCTTTCATTCAAAATAAAATAGACTATTAAAATACAAGATATTGTAATAATCAAGATTTAATGAACAAATAAATTTACGGAAAAAGGTGCGTATACCTAAGATTTAAAAAATAACATTTTCGCAAAACGAAGGGGTACCAACAACAAGTTTTTTTACTTAAACACATCTGTATTATTTCTATTGCCCCCTCTACTAGCCCTTACTACTGCCTGTACACGTCGGTTCATGCCATCAATTATCATCCTGGGCTGGGTAATATTCCTCCATTCTTGACTCCTATGACGCGGTAGTAATTTAGGTCCAGTTGCTGATCTGCGTGAGTTTAAATTACCTTCGTTTAATCTTCGACGAACTGTCCAAGTACTGACATTTTTAATTCGAACCTTTCAAAGTTGGCTTTTTGCCTGTACTGTACTGACGTCAAACGAGTCAAACGACGATTCCGGAGAGTTTTAAGTACAAGAAATTGGTCATCAATAGCTTTAGTTTTGCGTTTCCTAAATTAATGACATCATCAAGATCATTTTGCATTTGGGTGAGAACAAATGCACGCATTGACATGAACCAAAAATCAAAATGCAAAGAATATTCGCCGCTTAAGGAAAACTGATATTTTGAAGTAATTTTGCTTCTTAATTATTCCACAAAGTGTTTGACACTAGGCAAAAAAAACTTCATTTCCATTATCCTTGTATAGTATGCCAAAAAAGCAATTTCTCTTAAAATTTGTATAGGCATGTTAAAACTAATAAATGACGTATCTAGAGCTCTCAAAAAAATCACTTAAAGCGGAATAAAAATAAAAAAATTATAAATGCCTAAATTTTTTCCAAATTTTATGATGCCCGTTTATTTGTACGGGAGTGTATTACCTTGAAATGAGGTCGATAGGTTTAGAGCGTAGAATAGAATCACAATTTAGAACAGTTAATTCCTTTAAATTGGAAGGTTACATATCATTTATATCTTTAAAATAAAATATCAAAACAAAAATAATACTAAATTTTTTACATTTACCCATAAGTATGATAAATAAAAAAAAAACGCTTTTTGACATAAGATGTGTATCGCATAGTAGGTATTATTTATAACCCATAACATCACTGTGAACAAATGTTAAATAGAATGCAAACAGTCATAATGGCTTCATGATATTTCCAAGGCCGCAAAATAGAAACAATATGCAACGTTAAAAATAATTGTATGTTGATGCATGCCCTGGCATGTATTTATTCTCGTCATTCTCTTTTTTGTTATACGAGTATACTTACCATTGTTACAGCCACTCGAGAAAAAAAATTTCCATGCATAGACCAAAATAGATGCAGTTATTGGCTGTAAAATTTAAATATCATATCATATTCATAAGGCAGTCAGAATGATTTAATAAACAGAGGTGTTTAATCAAGGAAAAGCTATATCGGGAGCATCTAGTAGTATCTAATAGAATATTTTTTTTCCAAAGCACTATGGCTTCTACTTTTTACAAAGATGCATGGTAATTTAATATCCCAAAGGATTAAATTATATCATACCTATCAATTTACTATTCTACAGGTGAATGTCACATAGATATTAATTTAAGGGAGTAATTAATAGTGTTCAAGAGAATGAATCGAATCGTATGGAAAATGATAATTCTTATTTTCATTACTATTAGGTTTAGATATAGATAATCGTGTAATAATTTAATAAGGGTTAAACCCACAATAAGTAGGTACCTACTATTAAAACAGCAAACAATTCGAATTTATTTTGTAATCCTAGGTAGACTGGTAGACATAATATAAGTAGTTATTAAGTCATTATACGTAATATTCCAGCAAACATGATGCAAAATCAAAATTTCAAAACAGCACTTATAACGTTGCTTACCATGTATGGTAGTAACAGTAACGGGGGTAGCAGTGATCGAGCCTTATAGAATTCAAAAGACAGAAAACAGTAAAATACATGCATGAACACTCAATAGGTCTGCACAAACATTATGTCTCTAAGAACTATACAAGGTATTATACAAAACGACCAGATCGTCGAGAGTTATTTTTTGCAAAATATTTTATAATTTCGTCGATATTTAATGTTCCAACAAACTCGTGTTCGATACTGATTAAGGATAAATCCGATTTACTATTTTAAGTTTGGAAAAAGATCGTTCCGTTGATGCCACACTAACTGTTAAAGTTAGAGATAACATCACTGCACTAGATTAATCTGGAAAATTTGAAGAAACACACTTATTTTTTATTAAAAAATGATCCGCAAGTTCATACACTGTTTTTAATTTTGAAATACTATCTTCAAGTCCCTTCACCGGCGAATACAAGGGGGGGGGGGGTAATGGGGGTAATTACCCCCCCCCCCCCCCTCCAAGATTACTTAAGCGTTGTTTAATTTTTGTCCTTACTCCTTAAAGCTGCTATTATCTAGTATCCTAGCCAGGCACGTAGCTAGGGGGGAGGGTACAGGGGGCCTGAACCCCCTCCGAAACTCGAGCTCTGATTTTGGCAACATAGGCAATACATTAAACATTTCCTACACTATTACATTTTCTTCACCTCAATTATTACCAGGTTTGTTTTTGAGATTTTCTTGAGGATTTTGTGTTGTGTTTTTTATTTTTCCCACTTGAAAACCAAGCACCATGATTCAAAAAAGGGCGTGACACCCAAAAAAATTTCGCCTGCGGCGCTTTTTTTTGCGCCTTCGGCGCAATCCCGGTAGCCCCCCCCCCCCAAAAGAAATCCTGGCTACGTGCCTGATCCTAGCCGATCGATTACCTCCCCCCCAGACGCATGAGCTGGATACGCCGGTGAGTCCCTTTCTGAATTTTTTTTTTAACTTTAACATCCTTGATCAAAAATGAGGAGCACAATATCTCCCTTCAATATCTAGGTGACATTTATTAACACCCTTACTGCCTTATATATTTATATTATATTTAAAACGTAATACTTACTTAACTTTAAGCATACATTCCATTTTACTTATAGAATAGGAGGTAATATAAGAACTAATAGCCATATTCAAAAAACTCGCAAGAAAGTCATAAAAGCAAACAATGCTTATTCTTCTCTCAACCTTACCAGACATAAAACAGTTCTATTTGCCGAAGTGCCCTTGTCAATGTCAGGTGTAGGGTTTCCACTAATTCCATATTTTATTGTCCATTGTTTTAAAAGCTGACACATACAAATGACCTTAAAGGTCATAACATAACACAGAACCGAACAATATGGCTGAGGCTCAACGCGTTGGCGTAGCTTTAACAACGCCTCTTTTGTTGTTTTTTATTTGTTTTAAGTACTTGCATATGAAGTAGAAATAATGACGATTTGGCATGGCTATAAAAACGAGTAGGTAGAACTTTTGCAATTCGTAGCACATTATTGCACACTATGCTACATAGTTTTTTGCCTCTTTGATTAAGTAAAAACAGCGGCGCACCCAGGATTTTGTTAGGGGGGGCCCGCCAACCAGTGCTGGAAGCAAATTTTTTAATAAACTTTTAAGTTACGCATTTTTCTAGAACTTTGGAGCTTTTTTAACAGTTACTCTTGCAGGGAAGATCGCAATAGCCTAGTCATGAGAGTCGTTAAACGGTTTCTTAGGGGGGGGGGGGCATTGGCGGCTTGTGACTTGTTAACTTGGGGGTGTACTAAAAGCCTGCTGTAGGCGAAATGCGCCGCAGGCGAAATTTTTTAAGACCACGCCCAAATTTGGTCAATAATTATTATAGTAAATATTTTAAAAATTTATGATTACCTTCTTATCCTATTGAAAATGAAATAAGATAAAAAATAAAAAGGCTAATTTATTTTTCATTAGTGGGTACATTGTTTAAAAGTAAAGTTCATTCATCTGTTTTTATTTGCAGCAAACTTATCAATAACAATAAAGTCCCTAGATTTACACTTTGTGGTATGTATCAAGTTAATTTCGAGAGTTTAGGTCTTCCCTTAATTTTAATTTCAATTTTTTGCTCAATACCTAATGAGCTAAAACTGTTTCTCAAACATTCATAGTCGTTTTGGCATTAAAACTGTTTATTCTTATTAAAATAAGTCTTTACTACCCCAAAATAATAACAAAAATATAAAGGAAAACTCGAAATAATAAATTCATACATTCAATCAAACCATATTAAATCTCAATAAGTCAACTTTTGTCAATAAGTCAACTTCCAGGAGGGGGGGGGGGGTCAAATTCCCTCCTCAAACGAGGCCCGTGAGGTAAATCTAAGAAAATTGACTTTTTAAAATACTTATCCACTTTCATTGGGGGTTTTGGGGGGGCCAAGCCCCCCCCCCTGTGTGCGCCACTGAGTAAAAACATGACACGACTATAAGATGAAAATTCTAATGTGCACTGTGCAGAATACTGACCTTCTGATAGGGACATGAGAGACGCTGTTAGCAATAAAACTGACTGATCAATTGACCAAAATAAGTTTGAAAATAAAACAAAGAACTAATCATAAATTATTACAATAATAATATGAACAGAACTGTCTAGCACCGAGAGGTCTGTCGTGTCGTAAACCATGCCGATATTGCAAGATTGTAGAAATTTTTGTAGTTTGGGACAGGTTTAGATCAACTAGAGTGATCACAAACTCATAAATAATGTTGATAAAAAATTGTTAAAAACCAAATATTGGACGAGAAGAGGCTTCCAGATATTGGGGATATCTATACTAGGTTTACTTTGATTCACGAAAGCTGCTTCTTTGAATGTTCGTTTTCTCCAGTGCTGTCTGTGTCCAAAACCTGGGCTTCTGACCACTGTATATTATGTTGGTTGGTAGCGGAACATGTATGGAGCAATAATGGCTATAAACCATCCTATGGTAGCATTAACTTCTATTTCCTATTGGCTAAATTACCGTGATATTATCACTACACACGGTCTAGGAATAAGGAATAGCTAGAAGGCTTTTTCTCAGTGATGTAGGATTAGGGGTTTAGGCTGTGAGCGTTGATAATCCAGTGACTTTACAATTTTATATATAGATGTCGTCGGCTTAACCTGCTAAACCAGTAAGTCCAGAAATCAAAATTTTACAGGGGAGACCAAAAACGCTTTATAATTAATTTACAAATTAAATAAGAAAAACGGAGATACATGTTTTTCCTAATGAATACTGGCGTTTGCCTTATGAGTTTAGCCAGAATTGGACTTACGGGTTAAGTAAATACGAGAGCCACACATTAAGGATTTCTTTGGAGTTAGGTACTTTAATTTCTTAGATAAATAGATTATTTTTTTTTACAAAAGATGGCGTTAATATGTAAAATTTGATCAAATGTGGACTTACGGGTTTAGCAGGTTAAGCCGACGATATGGGAAATTCTTTTATCTACTATGAAACGTGAGGTATTTTCAAAACGGAGAAGAAAATAAAACACAAATTTACACTAACAAAGGAAGCCTTTATTAAATAGCTTCACATATACTTTAAAATGTTATTTTTTACAACAAATTTACATTATTTCTATTTAATCCATATAACTACATTATTACTGTTTACTTTTTAGCAATATACGGAATAGCTTTTCATTCGACTTTAGATTTTTATTTGCAATTTTAATTAGTGCAATTTGAACAACCTGTATACTACTGAACGACATAAAGCCATATTATTGGCCACTCCGTAGTATACGGGGCGTTGGACAAATACGCGGCCAATAAAAAGATATTCCAGGAAATATATTAATATATTCTCTTTTTCTTTTGAGATCATCAATCGTAATACATCACAGATGTTACGTTAAATTTACTTCCGTCTCAAAATTCCTATATTAAAATTTAGCGTAGAAAATTTTTCCGAAAACAATTTCTAGAAATTGTTGTCGCGAAAATTTATTTCTAAACCCATTTAATTAATTTATTTTTATTGCAGAACTGAGATCTGCAACATTATACGCTCAAATGTCTGTCTCATACCAAACATTTTTTTTTCAAACCAATTGCAAAAGAGGACACGTCATCAACAACAATACATTGGCTTATTTATATTATAATCAATAAATATTATGGTCAGTTTGTAACTTGGAAAAAATTCAATAAATTCTTGACATATTATACAAGGATAATCGAAAAATTGTTTTTTTCTGCCTAGTGTCAAAACACCCTATAAAATAATTAAGAAGCAAAAGTACTTTTCAACATATCAGTTTTCATTAAGCAGCAAATATTCTTTGCATTTTGGATTTTGGTTAATGTGAATACGTGCATTTGTTCTCATCCAAATCCAAAATGATCTTGATGATGTCAATAATTTAAATTTTCCATAATTTTCTTATTACCGTTGCATTCAAAATAAAATAGACTATTAAAATGCAAGAAAACAAATGTAATTGAAAAAGCTGCGTATACCCAAGATTTAAAAAAATAACTTTTTCACAAAACAAATGATTATTGCCCCCTCTAACCTTTACTACTGCCTGTACACCTCGGTTCATGCCTTTAGCCCACGAATATCATCCTGGGTAATATTCCTCCATTCTTGACTCTTATGACGCGATAGTAATTTAGGTCCAGTTGCTGGCCTGCGTAAGTTTAAATTACCCTCGTGTAATCTTCGACGAACTGTCCAAGAACTGACATTTTTATACGAACCTCTCGAAGTTGGGTTTTCGCCTGTACTGACGTCAAACGACGATTCCGAAGAGTTTTAAGTACAAAAAAATGGGTCATCAATATCTTTAGTTTTGCGTTTCCTAAATCATTGACATCATTAAGATCATTTTGCATTTGGGTGACAACAGATGAACTAAAAAAAAAACAAAATGCAAAGAATATTTGCCGCTTAAAAACTGATATTTTGAAGTTATTTTGCTTCTTAATTATTCCACATGGTGTTTTGAAGCTAGGCAAAAAAAATTTTTCGACTATCCTTGTATAATATGTCAAAAAACAGATTTCTCTTAAAATTTGTATAGGCATGTTAAAACTAATAAATGTATCTATAGCTCTCTAAAAAATTATTTAAATCGGAGTAAAAAAAAAATTATAAATGCCTAAACTTAATCCAAATTTTATAATGCCCGTTTTTTTTGCACGGGAGCACTTTGGAGTTGAAAGCGCGAATAAAACGAGTACACGAGCAAGCATTTTTCGAAAAAACAACTGTACCAAATTTACTGAATTTATTTCAAGTTACAAATTCACCCTATATTATAAACAATTTCTTTAAAACTTTTTTAAAATCAAATCACGAAGAGTGTCCCCTTTTTCTAACCAAATATCCCCCCTCAACTTACGTTACGATAAGCCCCTTAAAATTCCAAAACTCGTTTCAAAATTCAGACAACAAGGCGCAAAGCTGCCAAATATACAGGGAACGCGCTAAATAAGTATCTATTTAATTTTAAATACCGACTTATTTATCATACACCCTGTGTACGAAACTCTGCAAAAATTTTGATACTTTTTAATTTGTACTAAAATTTCTTTGGGCTGCATACGTAAAAGAAAAAAGATCAGGTATAAAAAGTATGTATTATAAAATTGATATATTATAAAGCCCATCTTCCACCTTAACTTTAAATTTAGCCTTAACATTAATCTATAAGATATTTTTTCTTTGTTTTAATCATGTTTATTTAATTAAATTGATCACTCAGTATAATAGACCAGGGGCTGAAGCCTTTGAAAATGGAAAATAATAGTAGGATGAAACCCATTGGCAAAGGAAGAGAATATAACAAAAATGAAAGGAAAAATAATTTACGGGCGATCCGAGGTCGGAAAGTGGAAAGGGGCGAGTTTTTAAGGGTAGAAAACGATTTATCTCGATTTCCGGCAAAACTACAAGTCCTATGGAAAAACGTTAAATGGCAAAGTTGTAGGTAATAAAAAGATCTACAACTTTTGTATTCACGCTTTTTTCACATAACCTCAAAATTTATGTGAAAAATCAAATAACCAAGTTTTTGGTTTTTTATTTTTATCTTTTACAAAAAAAATTTGTTTTCACGAAATTTGGTGATAACTTACCTTCTTATGTCCCAAACACACTGTAATTTTTTTGATTTGAAATATTTATTTTTTAACCTTATTTTGACTTAATATCGAAAAAGCACCCTATTTTTCAATCGAAAATTCTCACGTCAAAATATCGGCTTTTTTAAAAAAGTCGGTGCGCTTTTTCTTCGTTAAAATCTCTACTTTCTGATGGTGTAAGAAAAATAAACATTACTTTAGAGATAATTTTCGATTGAAAAATAGGGTGCTTTTTCGATATTAAGTCAAAATAAGGTGAAAAAATAAATATTTTAAATCAAAAAAATTACAGTGTGTTTGGCACATAAAAAGGTAAGTTTTCACCAAATTTCGTAAAAAAATTTTTTTTTGTAAAAGATAAAAATAAAAAACCAAAAACTTGGTTATTTGAATTTTTTACATAAATTTTGAGGTTATGTGAAAAAAGTGTAAATACAAAAGTTGTAGATCCTTTTATTACCTACAACTTTGCCATTTAACGTTTTTCCATAGGACTTGTAGTTTTGCCGGAAATCGAGATCAATCGTTTTCTACCCTTAACAACTCATCCCCTTCCACTTCCCGACCTCGGATGGCCCGTAAATTATTTTTTCTACTACTGTATAAATAAATTAACTGTCGGGCCCTAGCAACACGAAAGAAAACGAAAGTAAATGTTACAGTTACCTGAATATTATCCGTTGCTAGCTACGAAAGTAGGTTGCTAGCTACGAAAGTAATACTTTCGGTGCCAGGACAAAAAAATCGAACTGACAAACTCTGACAGTACTCAAATAACTAGTTGTCAACAATACTTAAATAACTAGTTGTCATGGATTATTTTACAGGTGGAAAAAAACTTATTTTATCATTTTAATTTGAATAAAATCAAAGTTTATTACTTAATAATATATTGATCAGAGAACAGTAGTAGAAAAAATTTAATACATTACACGATGCGAAAGCCTTTTTTGGTGGTCGGAGGTATTAAATCACCTCGGCTTTGCCTCGGCAATTCAAAAACCTCCTCACACCAAAAAATTAACTTTCGCATCTAGTAATGTAAATAACTATTTCCTTTCATTTTTGTTATATTCTCTTCCTTCTCCAATGGGTTTCATCCTACTATTATTTTTTTTGTTTTAAAAATTATCGACCCTGGTCTAGAATACGCTTATCCTTAAAAAATTATGACGAATCAGCACGAACGTACTTCCATTGTTTGTGTGTCATAATAATTTGAAAATAAGCAAAAAACATGATTATCATCCAATTATCACTTGGATAGAGAACATTTTCCTAGTCTCCTTTGATTAAAATAAGAATTTTGCATAAAAAATACCAGGTAAAGCCAAACAATATTTATTAAAAAAAAAAACCTCTATCTTTAAATCAACTCTACACTTTTTTATTTACACATGGCATATTACCAACATTGCACATAAACGTTTCAAGTTGATTTAAAAACGTTAACCCTGTAAAAAAATAAATTTTATATACAAAACCAAATAAATATTTCTCGTTATTTTATACAGGTAAATCAAAATTATAGTCCACGCTTAAAAAGAAATTTTGTTTAGAAACCTTCTTTTTTGAGGAGTATAATAAAATATAGTATACAACTTTTGCCTGAAACTTTTTTCTAGTGTGTTTTATTTAGAAAAGCTAAGGGACACAAAAACATTTTAAAGTAATTTTCAATCCGTTATGACAGAGTTGAATACAAAATAATAACGAAGTATCTGTTTGTTTAAACAATAAAATGTACCTTCTACCGAAAAAAAAGCTTTCTAACTAAAATTCCTTTTTAAGTGGTTCATTTTTTGGACTAGGTATAAGCCCGAGATGTACCACAGCACCCCTTTACAAGACAGACAGACATAATGTTATACAGGGTTGCCCAGAAGTCAGGAATAAAATTAATATAGCCTTAACCTATAAGTTTTGGGCAAAACGCTCGGACACGTCAATTTAGTTTTATATATGCTCACATTTTTGACATCGATCTTTTTTATAAATGAAAACATACAGTTTGTAACATCATTTGAAAGCTAATATCTCGTACAGTATGCTCATAAATTTTGGCGCGATTCTGTCAAGCTATTTCAAAATGGCGACTGTTAAAAGTTTTTTAAAAATCTCTATTTAAATAAGCGAACATGGTAAATCATTGATTTTTTTTACCTTTCAAGGTAAGAAATCTTCATTGTTTCACGCTCTGACATTTTAAGACATTGTGAACTTGTAAAATTAATTGAGGTATTTCCGAAGTATTATTTTACAATTTTCTAAACCAAAATGGTTTTGTCGGAAAGACAGCGTATCGAAGATATTGTTAGGATGTGGAGATAAAATAAGAAGTCAAAGTGAAGTGTGCACTTTATTTAATGCTAAATATCCGGATAATCAAATTTAGTAAAATATTTCACAAATTTGATGAACATGGCACAGTAAAGGACTTGCCTAGGAATGGAAGGCCGCGTGTTTTAGACGTTGAAAAATTGGATATTGCATTTATCTCTGCAGTTTCAACAGTTTCATTGGCTTAAAATCATGTTCGATGTCAAGATCGATGTCGTCATATCTTTGACAAATATCTATAAAAAAACGATCGAATAACGTGAAAATGTGAGCATATATTATGTATAAAACTAAATTGACGTCTCCGAGCATTTTCCCCAAAAATTACAGGTTAAGGCTATATTAATTTTATTCCGGACTTCTAGATTCCATCTATATAATCTTTCTTCGTTTTCAGAGCCATTTTGTTAAATTTTGAAATAACCCTTCGTTATTTCTAAATGGGACTTTTCTTAAGCTTAAATGCTATTTTATTTAATTTTTCACAAAATATTGATGGTATCCACGATGTGTATAATATTTATGTAAAAAGGCAAAATAGTATGCTCCCCAAGTCCTTAAATAAAGGCCTTATTTTTGAATATCCCAAGTAAAAAAACACAGTATAAGCGTTCAAACCCTTACCTAACCTTACTTTTCACTGAACGGTCGGTCATTGATATAAATTCTCTTAAACCTAAAACAAATACTGAACTTTTTAATGTACAAATACAGGGTGGTTTTTTTTTACAATTTAAAATAAAATTATATACACGATTTGGTAGAAATTAATATTAGTACGATTTTCGAAGGTACTTCATGTGATGTTTGGTCTAGATAATTTGATGACTCTGATTTTTTCTTTTTGAGAAAATTATTTAAAAAGATTGCCTTGCTATCAGCTTTTTGGAAAACTTTTTAATTTTTTTTAGTAACCGTTTAAGAAGACAGGAATATGCTTATATTTTTTGTATTAATACAAAAATCAGCTCGATACAGGAGTTATGCAAAAAAACATGTAAAAAGTAAAAGAAAATAAAAAAAAACGAGAAATTACTGAGTAAAAAATTTAGAGTACCAAAAGCAGTGAAAGAAAAACACGGTAAAACCAAAAACTCGTACCACTTTTGCCAATTCATTTTTTGATCAATATTTCGTTTTCTCGTTTACCCGTGTTTGGGTTGCAGTTACCTACAGTTTCAAGGTAAAGAAAAATTAATAGATAAGTTCATAAAAGCATTAAACGAAATTTTATCAAATTTGCGCTTATTTCTTTACCTGCTTTTAATAACTTATAAATCCATCTTTTTTAACGTAAAACTGTATAGGTAATTGTACTACAAAAACCCAATTTTTTGATAAAACCGAGAAGCAACGAAATATTGATTTAAAAAAACGAAATAACGAATGCGTCGCTATTGTTTCTCCTTAAAAACTTTAATACATTTGGTCCAACGAAATAATTCCAGTTCCAGAAGAATAGTAAAAGCTTTATTACTGCCTCTTTAACGGTGGGTTTTTTAACCAAGGTTTAACCAGTTAGTTAAAAAACCGGGCCTAAATGTTTTAAATCGGATAGAAGATAACTTGCAAAGAAAAGAGAAAAACACCAACAAAAAAAAAAAGAATTTCAGGAGATCACGCGAAAAATAAATACAAAGTCTAAAAGACCAACAAAATTATAGTACAGTAACTTAGAGTTAAGTTGATAGACTGAGAGATGGCAAGATTGTACTGTTTTTAGTAGGGATCATAAAGAAAAAGTTGACTTTTTTCTAGACTCTTGCTATCAATGATTTGTGCTTTACGGGTACGTTCTACATAGAAACCACACTTTGTCAGTATGGGTACTTCACGTCATCAAGAATTCTCGCCACCCCCGAGCCTAAACATAAGTTTTAATAATTCTTTGAACAAAAAACTTAATATTGTACTCTACTTAAAAAAATAATAATAAAATATTTTTTAGAGATCATCATTAATTTGTATTCTGTGGAAGAAGGTAATAAATGTACAGGGTAACCAAAAAACCTGAATTATCCAAAAAAAATTTAGAAAAACCGATTTTAAAAAGGTTTTCCTTGCAGTCTCTTAAATAAATCAATTTTTTTGTTACCGCTCTGACGTGATTGAGTAAGTTATTGATTTAACTGGCGATATCAAGTCGGGGTATCTTCATCGGTAAATCGGAATTCCACTCTGATGATTGCTTTTTCGAAATTTCCATTGTTGACGACGGTCTCTTTGTTGCTTTCATGAAATCTGAAACAAAAGGAATACATTTTTAATTTCAATGTCAATTGAGTTTTGAAAAAATTAAGGCGACGACCTACTGTAGGTACCTACTACTGATTTATGTTGCCGAAGTTCCGACATGGCAGTCAATGTGCAAATGTTTTTTTTTGTCTAAATCATTCATTCATTGCCTACTGACATTGATACCTATATAGATACACTGACCCAAAAAAAAAATATGACGTAGCCATAAATTATGATATTTATTAATTTTAAGTACTTTGGCAACCATTTTCTGAACTTTTAACAGTACCATAGCCTCATCACAACTAATCGACAGTAAAAATATTGTTTTTTTTTCCGCGGCCGTACGGATGACCGGAGTTGACCTCCGCAGTTTTGCCTATTATATAATAAAAACCGCCAGGTAACATTGCGTAATGATCTACGCAAAATACGCTTTAAAATACACGCGTCTTAATTTGCTCCTCTTTTGAATTTCGAGTAGCCATCGACCCGAAGATGGTGTCATTACCATCTAACCAAGACGGGGCCGTTGACTTCTTGCTTTGTTTAGAACCGTACTCCATTGGCTCATATATAGTAAGTGCGTAGTAAATCCTCACCAGATGTGCCTTATTTACATCATGCTACTATAGCTGGACTTTTTTATTAGTATAGAAACAAATACGTACACATGCGTATGCGATGAATTTAATAATTAACGAATAAGGCCAACTACATAGTATAAGATAACTGTTGCGTTGAAAAAACTTAAATAACCCATGGGAAATGAAATTTGATAACTTATGTGCGTAGGAGGAAGTGTACTATTTTGACCTAAATACTTAATAGATGATAGAAGTTGTTATTAAAGCTTGAGAGCGAAAAGTTGTGGTGAATGTATGTTTAAAAAATGCATAAATGTCTGGGAACATTCTGGTTTGCCTAAGAAAACTACAGAAATATAGTGTCTCATGCACTACAATTATTATTATCAAAAGCCAAAAAAAAAAGACGGTAAAAATGTCGTAATTGAACACTCTTCGTATGGATTTATTAAAATCAATCTTAATGGGCTTAATCATAAAAATAATGAACGTTCACTAATCGACTACAGGACATAAGCTGCACAAGTCATTATTTTTATCACCTATTGTTGTCTAGTTTATTGTCCCAAGTCCCAACACATTTTATTATCGAGATTGGGGAGTGTTCCTTTGTGTTAACAAATTTCACTTCAAATTGTAAAAATAGTTTTCCCTACCCACTTTTTAAATTTAAATTTCAATGGCGGACGCCAAAAAAAATCGTTACACCAAAACATGTTTTTCTGTTCTATTATTGGATCTAGAAACATATAAAAAAGGAAGCGACGCCGACGGAGAGGACAAAATTATCTAACCAGTTTAAAATTAAAAACCTAAAAACCTAAATTCTCACGCCAATAATCTCGTAGTTTAGAGTCAACAGGTACTTGTCAAAAATAGTTGTAGGATAACATTAAACATATCACATTTTCCTGTACCTATATACCTTCTTATAATGCCATTATCATATTTCACTAGCCCCATATAATAAAGCAAACCAAAAACACGTTTACCAAAATTACGTAAATACCTTCATCACGCATATTATTGCTGATTTTTTTTTAACCAATCACCAGGCTTATCATTTAGCTTTATCGCAGCTAGTGGAAAAAGCGCGCCAAGGTTTTGTACGGTATAGTAAAAAAAAATGGCGTGATGCTATTATTGGAATGACAAACGATAAGGTCAAAGATAAGTGACGCAAAATCAAGGAGAACACTTGTTTTCAATGAATTTTTATTAGTGGAGATCGCGTTACCTGCTGAATGATATAACGGAACATAAGTTCACAGTTCACAGTGCATTAAACGTAGACATAAAGGCAGCGCCTTCTGATAAAAGATGACAATTTTTACAGTTAAAATGATATTATTTTTAAATTAAATAAGTCGTAAATTTTAAAAAGGTCAGAACTTTAAATTTAAAAATGTACCTACGGGAAAAGATCCATCGTAGTACCTATGTCCTAAAAAAATTATGAACTAAAGTTGCTTGAAACTTTTAGACCAAATCACACTTCTTGCTGGCGTAATATAGCGGCGGGTCAACGGTATTTTGCGTGCGTACTCTAGACCTTGAAATTTGTTGACATATTTAAGTCCACAAGCATGCCAAAAAATTGGCGGGCTTTTTCGATAACCACATAAATATTAATATATTTCACGTAATAATAAAACGGTTGTAAACACATTTCTTTCGCGTAAAAACCAATTTCCATGCCTCATCTCCTCTCTTATCTCGGCGATATTTCGAAAATAATCCATACTTACTCGATTCTTATGCAAACAACGCTTTCAATCGGACTTTGGTAAACAATTTGCGTAATCCATGCGTGTTTGTTTGGCACTTTAACCGGTTTTAATCTCAAATTTAAATAGTTAGGATAGGCGATACTGAAAAGCCTATTAGATAGTTGATTTATTTATGTGTCAATATTTTTTGTGGAGTATTTTAAATGGATTTCCAATTTTTCTCTGCGCATACTAACTGTTCGAAACCACACCAACCACACCAACAATTTCGCTTCTGCGAACGCCCGATTTTCTGCCAGCGGTTTGGGATTTGTCGTGTGCAAAGGGTTTTAAACACTTGCGTTCTGGCAGCTATACGAACGAAGATATTATCGCTATGCTATCGGATGGTTTATTTCTTGTAGATATGGACACAGATTGCTAAAGGATAAGTAATTATTAAAATGAGTCCTGTAAAAGTGACGTTAGCACTTTGCGAGTGAAAACGTGAGCCAAAGTTTCGCCGTGCTGTCGATCGAGGCTTGAACAAGGGATTTAATCACAGACCACGACTTTGTGACTGCTCGAAATTGAGTAGAAGCTCTTCTTGCGATAACTTTGGCTGCTCAAATTATACGAAAACTTAATACCTATCGTTTTAAGAAATATTGGGCAAGAATTCAGTTGCTTTGGGCTTTGTGTATTTAAGGTGGGAGTATCAACATGCTTGCCAACCTATAACCTATTTCGCGTAGATTTATTTATGTTTTCTAGCTTTTATACAAAATTTAAAGAAAATCATTATCGACTTGATATTCTATAGATAATAATAGACATATTTAATAAATATCAAAGAATTTCATAACTTATTTTAGGAGAATTGTATAGCGAAAAATATCGAGTAAGATTTTTTTTGACGTTATTATGTCATTGTCACTCATTGTTCTTTCACTATACAATTCTCCCAAAATTAGCAATAAAATAAATTGATATTTTTGTAATATATCAGATACTATACCTAAATAATGTACCGACGATGTTGATTTTCTTTAAATGTTAGTTATTAAAATAATAAACTCAAAAAATCAACGCGAAATAGGTTATAGGCTGGCAATAGATTGAATGACGTTGAGAATTCAACCTTAAACGACCAATATTTGTTCTAAATAGTTTTAAACCAAACATACTGATTGTTAGTCGAGGTTATTTTAGGTCAGGCTTTAGTAACCAATATTTAAATCGGGTATTGATAACATGATAACCCAGTGACCTCAATTATATATAGTGTTACAGTCAATAGGTCTAGCATAATATCTCAAGGTACAAGGTATCTCAAGATTTATGTATTTTAATAAAAGTTATCCTTTCAACTCTCCACTCTGACAATGCGTTGTGCACATAGACAATTTACCTTTAGATACCTACAGCTTATCTCCTGCGCAAACAAAAGTTACGTTTTATGGGTGAAAAAATACGTCCGAGCGCATGACTCGTCGGTCAGCTGTCTTCATTCGGGGAACCTTCGTGCATGCGCACAAACCTCGTGTTATCGGCCGTCCTACTTTATCGACAATAATCGACGCGCTCAAAAATACTCTCCAGAACCGACTCGGCCGCCATTTTTGTTGTTGTGTTTTAAGGTTTCTCTTCTCTGCGGATTCCTTGTAGTTTTCTAAAGTTTTCAGCTATCGGATCGGCTATCGTGGATTGTGGGACTGGTGTTTAATATTTATGGATTTTTGGTTTTTGTGTAGTTTAGTTAGTGAATTGTGTTTGTGCTTTTAGTGACTCGGATTGTAATATAAACAATGACTAGTACTAGTTGCAGCCGTTGTATAATTGTATTATGCCCAAATAGGGGTAAAATAAACCCTCTATGGTGGCATATGAGCAAGAATTAAAATTTTAAAGCCCGGACCTGTCTATTTTCCCATTCGTCAAACGATAATGTTGCAGTGCGCATGTCTAATAGTTCCCAGTTTTGTTTACATGCGCGAGGCCATAAAACTGCCACTTTCGTGATTATTGTTTGTTTATCTAAAGGTAAATTGTCTATGGTTGTGCATTAACCATGTCTTTGTATCACAGTCCTCGTCTCTCAGAGGCAGTTTGTGGTTTAATAATATGGGAACTGGCCCAAAACTAGTAACTTGCCATATCCAGAGGTCCAAATATAATTTTTATCATCATAGGTACGCGGGTATTATTTTTGGGTTGTTCCTGGTTCCTGCTAAGCAACAAATATTTCATTCGTCACGTTCCAGCATGTACCACCATCTAGTGGGCGGGTGTGCGGGGGAAGAACCCCGAGGTGCATTCGGTGGTAGTACCCGAGCCCGAGAGTACGCGACCTTGGTCCGTGTAAGACCGGTTTCCATGGTAGCGCGTTCGATGAGCGGCTAATTGAAACCGAGAATACGTGACGCTATAGGAGTTTGGCCTCTTTTCCCTGTTGGTTCCTCGTTGGGTAGATACCTAATTTATTTTTGATTGAAATAGTTGAGGGGTCAGCGGAAAAGTGAACTGAATAACCTTTTTTCTCCTTGTGCGGGAGCACGCTTGGCTTATTAGGTAAGTACCTACCAATGCAGAAAAATAGTCATTTACGTTACAAGACCTGAAAGTAGTGTTTTTCAGGTCGAGACGAGCATTTCCAGGGCGAGCCGTAGGCGAGACCTGGAAAACACTAATTTTCGGTTGCGTGACGTACAATATTTTTTTTAAGACCGACACTTCGATATATTTTATAATCTACGCGAAACAAGTTTGACATAAAGAACAAAATTAAAAATCAATGAACTGTCACTCGACAATACATCGAAATGTTGTTGTCATAATAACGAAATCAAGGTATCTTGTATTATCAAAGGGCGATTGGAAAAACAAAAAACAGTGTGACAGTGACATTAGAGTCCGGAAAAGATTTTTCCGGTCTCTAATGTCACTTTTCCGGTCTTGCGATGATCGGAAAAACGTTATTTTCTAGACGAAAAATTGTCTAGAAAGTGTAAATTTTCTGGTCGGTTTTAAAAAAAGATTTTTCCGGTCCCTGTTTTTTGTTTTTCCAATCGCTCTTTGATAATACAAGCTACCTTGATTTCGTTACTATGACAACAACATTTCGATTTATTGTCGAGTGACAGTTTGTTGATTTTTAATTTTGTTCTTTATGTCAAACTTGTTTCGCGTAGATTATAAAATATATCGAAGTGTCGGTCTTAAAAAAATATTGTACGTCACGCAACCGAAAATTAGTGTTTTCAAGGTCTCTCCAAGCTTCCAGGACTCGCCTATGGCTCGCCCTGGAAATGCTTGTCTCGACCTGAAAAACACTACTTTCCGGTCTCGTAACGTAAATTACTATTTCCGGTCTCTAAAGTCACTTTTCCGGTCTTGCGATCGGAAAAAGGTTATTTTCTTCCAGAAAGTGTATATTTTCTGGTCGGTTTAAGAAAAAATACTTTTCAGGATTAATAATAATTATTGTGCTACATACGTAACACGAAACAATTAATGTTTTTTTTTTGGTTCTTCCGAAGAAGATCAAGACGAGGAAAATTAAAAATTCCAAACCACTTTTATTTACTTAACTCGCCTTTATTCAGCCTATCGTTTATAATCGCTCGACGACCAACGGCCATCGAGGTCACAAATCGCGACCTCGACAGCGAATCCTGCTGACGCCGACTCGGTCGCAAACAAAAACGGCTCCCGTTCAACGCACCGGGTCGGTCGGCTCCTTGAAAGTAGTTCTGCGACGGGGCCACGCCCTAGGCACGAGCGCGAACTGCACTCTCCGTTCCTGCAACTGCAGAAATGAGAGAAAAGAGAAAAAGAGTCGAACGAAAAAAAGAGGAAAAAGACGGTGGTACGCACCGCAGCACCACACGCCAAAGAGGCAGGGCACATGTGCAGCCGCATGCAACGAAAATATATCGTTTATTTTCGAGCGAGGGAGAGATTTATTTTTAAATCACTGCGTGGGTGTATACCTATGCATGGTTCGGTGGGTATGACGAACCGACGCGACGGGCAGGATTTTTTACCATCTGTCTTGAAAGTGATCATCAGACGGAATAATTTCGTACTTTGGGTATTATAGTGATGATATACGGGGATGGAAGAAAGTTTTTAACATGAATGTCTACTTTTACCAAATTCTTACCTTATTCCCTTTGACCCATTACCCTTATAGACCAGGGTCGATAATTTTTGAAACCAAAAAAGATAATAGTAGGATGAAACCTCGGATGAAACCCATTGGAAAAGGAAGAGAATATAACAAAAATGAAAGGAAAAATAATTTACGGGCCATCAGAGGTCGGGAAGTGAAAGGGGGTTAGTTTTTAAGGGTAGAAAACGATTTATCTCGATTTCTGGCAAAACCAAAAGTCCTATGGAAAAACGTTATATGGCAAAGTTGTAGGTAATAAAAAAATCTACAATTTTTGTATTTACACTTTTTTCACATAACCTCTATGTGAAAAATTCAAATAACCAAGTTTTTGGTTTTTTATTTTTATCTTTTCCAAAAAAATTTTTTTTTTCGCAAAATTTTGTGAAAACGTACTTTTTTATGTCCCAAACACACTGTAAATTTTTTGATTTAAAATATTTATTTTTCACCTTATTTTGACTTACTCGTAATATCGAAAAAGCACCCTAATTTTCAATCGAAAATTCTCACGTCAAAATATCTGTTTTTTTTAAAAAGTCTGTGGGCTTTTTGTTCGTTAAAATCTCTACCTTCTGATGGTGTAAAAAAAATATACATTACTATGGTAAATGTTCTCAAAAAATGCAAAGAAACGAAAAAAACTGGAATCCGAAATTTTTTTTATCATTATGTACAATTTTGAGCTATTTATTAAAATTTATACTTTAATTACTTGAAAAACGTAAGATTCCATGTTACATTGATAAACAAAAAAATATAGCTCAAAAAAATAGCTAAAATAATAGCTCAAAATTGTACATAATGATTTTTAAAAAAATTTCGGATTCGTTTTTTGTTGTTTCTTTGCATTTTTTGAGAACATTTACCATAGTAATGTATATTTTTTTACACCATCAGAAAGTAGAGATTTCAACGAACAAAAAGCCCACCGACTTTTTTTTAAAAGCAGATATTTTGACGTGAGAATTTTCGATTGAAAATTAGGGTGCTTTTCGATATTAAGTCAAAATAAGGTGAAAAAATAAATTTTTTAAATCAAAAAAATTACAGTGTGTTTGGGACATAAAAAGGTAAGTTTTCACCAAATTTCGTGAAAAAAAAAATTTTTTTTGTAAAAGAAAAATAAAAAACCAAAAACTTGGTTATTTGAATTTTTCACATAAATTTTGAGGTTATGTAAAAAAAGTGTATATACAAAAGTTGTAGATTTTTTTATTACCTACAACTTTGCCATTTAACGTTTTTCCATAGGACTTGTAGTTTTGCCAAAAATCGAGATAAATCGTTTTCTACCCTTAAAAACCCACCCCTTCCCACTTCCCGACCTCGGATCGCCCGTAAATTATTTTTTCTTTCATTTTTGTTCTATTCTTTTCCTTTTCCAATGGGTTTCATCCTACTACTATTTTTTTTTTACTTTTTACCATTTTCAAAGGCTTTAGCCCTGGTCTTTTAACTTATGTTTAATCTAGTAAACTAAATCAGGTTCCTCGACCTCTCCAATTTCTCTCTTCTCCGCCGCTACAGTTTCCCTTTCTTTACCCCCTCTACATTTAGTTAATTCATTTAAGGCATAAAGAAGTTCTTGCGCAAATAGATAGCCTTCCTCTGTAATTTTAATTTCTCGATTCGATACTTTACCCCCGAAGGGACTGTCGGCAACGAAGAAGCACCATAATGACCCAAGGGTGAAACAAATACTTGTTAAAGACAAGGATCAGTCATCACTGTATTCACTGTCATTGCATTAAGCATCATGGTATTATAATTCATTTCTATACGAGCCAAATCAGTTATTCACAAGAATGACATCAACGTTCAACGGTGATAAGAAAACGTCATTGTTAATTTAAAAAAATTTATTAATGGCTACCAGCATGCTTTTCCAATTACGTGTTGTTATTAAATAGATACATAATAGGACAATAAAAAAACACAATCGGTTGTTGTGCTACTTATTGTTAAGTCGTGGACCTTTTAGGGAACGATGCCGATGATTAAAAACTTGGTGAAGGGAGGCTTGTACGTAATAAACAAATTTATTCCTGTCCAGTTTTAGTAGCTCCATAAAGAAGTCATCCTACCTAAATGTGCAAGGCAAGTAACTTGGATGGTAAGTTCAAATGGATGACAGTTACGCCACCCCTGAAAACTAATATTGACGTCCCATGCACAGGGCTCCGTTCTGGGCCCTGTATTGTTTTTTTAATACTTAAGTGAAATTGACCCTGTGGGACAAACGGCACCTGTGTCATACCTAGATGTCAAATGGTGTTCTGTCTGCACTTTGTGCCTGGTTGGGAAAGAATTCGATGTTAGTGAATGTATACAAGACCCATTGTTAGATTTCATAATAGACAAAAAACAGAAGCATTAATTAATGTATCGATAATAAGTCCAACAGTGCCAAGTTCAGAGCACCCAGTTTCTTGGTATTTATCTGGACGAATGTTTTAACTGGAAGGGTACATTGTAAACATGTTATATATAAACTTAATTTATCCTTTTGTCTCTACGAAAATAAATTATTCGATAATGTTAACATTGAAAGGTTTCTCTAATAGCTCCCAGCTTGATTTAAATTTTATATAAATTGTTTGCAGGTTGCATTAATATATTATGCTATTTATTGAAGCAGACATGTGGTATGACAATAGGATCCTCCTCCAATTCATACTTTTTCATTGGTATTTAGATATTATGCGTAGGCACGTAGATTGTAAAAACCTTGGAAAGACGTGTATCATTTATCTGTTATTCATTATCAATATGTTAGCAACATTTGTGCACGCACAATAAGCTCATCACGTGATAAACAGATATAAGTCAGCGTTTATTTGAACGTTGTTTGTTTGTCGCGAATTTGAGAAATATAAGGAATATTTTTGTCAAATTCGACGACGGAAAATGTTGAGTCATGCAGAATAGAAAGGTGTAAATTTTAAGATAATAATAAGTAATTAATTTTATCAGTACATACATATTTTACCTTGTTTTGTATTAATTCTTGGTACTTCTTAAATTTTACAATATAGATAAAAAAAAAATCCTCGTTATCTAAACTCCATTTACTAACTGTGCTAGGAGGTATCAAAATGTAAATCCCATTCATGTTTTTGCGCAAAATGCATGATACTTATTGTCCTTTTAAAGGGTTTGTGTAAAAAATAATAGAATCACTTATAACGACGTAATTCACCGATTTAGAAGTGATTTTACGTAGAAAGAAATACTCAATCTTTGTCCCAGCGAATGCACTATAGTAAAAATCAAGTAAAGTTTTAACGCGTTTAGGTTAGGTTCGATCATATTTGACATAAATTGTGTGCAATATATGTCAAATATGACAGAACCTAACCTAAACGCGTTAAAACTTTACTTGATTTTTACTATACTAATGAGGATGTTATAGAACCCAACCGACGACGGTAAGAAACCCAATTCAATGCTTAAAGACTATAAAGGAAACTTCAGCACTATATTTGTCTAACGATTTGAGGTCCATATGTTTTTCAAGTAATCGATATTTTCTACTCAAATTAAAAATAAGATTGAGTAAAAAATATGAAATCATAATTTTACTTTAAGCTGCTGAAAATGTAAATTTTGAGCATCTGACAAGAACAATTTTTAACACCCTGGAATACCATCCCCTATCGTTGCTGCTTAAGGATTATATCGATTACTCAAGTACATGTTACTGCTGCAATAACTTATAAAGCTATAAAAATATATATATTCCCCCACCCTAAAGCTGTCTTTCAACTTAAAATGCAGAAAGTTTCCTTTTTTAGTGTTTCTTATAGAAACCAAGTAAATAGTAATTGACCCCTGAACCTTAATTATGTTTTCTTGTTTGTTACGCTTAATAGAATTCTACACGGTGTTCTCTGTCATTTAAGAGGGTAACGAACCCACATGGAGAATAACAAACGAATATCAGTCGGAATATCACAGCCTAGCCTGATGGGTCTTCCTGTCTATCATTTGATTTGATATAGACTAGACCACCGGCGTGGTAAGTGCATCGCCCGATGGGGCCGTATCAAAGTATAGAGTAACATGGCCGGTAACGTGTAACTACTAGATATCGGATAGTTTTCGACGGAATAAAGACTTCGATAGAGCGTGAAATACCTAGAAGACATGCGGGGGAACACTATATCTTCAAGGACTACAAGACAGCTATGAAAAGTAAGGGTCAACTGAAAGATTTATAAATGACGTTGCCTACAATGTGAATTTGTGTGAACTACAAATTGTACGCAATTGGACACAATACCTAAGGTTTAATTTTTTAAGACACAATGTATAACATTTCCTTTCCACGCCTGTAACACCCCCCTCGTATATTTGCAGTTCCTGTTGCATCTTAAAGGTTTCAATAGTAGACCAGGGCTGAAGCCTTTGAAAATGGTAAAAAGTGAAAAAAAAATAATAGTATATAACATTGGAAAAGGAAGAGAATATAACAAAAATCAAAGGAAAAATAAATTACGGGCGATCCGAGGTCGGGAAGTGGAAAGGGGTGAGTTTTTAAGGGTAGAAAACCATTTTTCTCGATTTCCGGCAAAACTACAAGTCCTACGGAAAAACGTTAAATGGCAAAGTTGTATAGGTAATAAAAAGATCTACAACTTTTGTATTTACACTTTTTTGGTTTTTTATTTTTATCTTTTACAAGAAATTTTTTTTTTTTACGAAATTTGGTGAAAACTTACCTTTTTATGTCCCAAACACACTGTAATTTTTTTGATTTAAAATATTTATTTCTTCACCTTATTTTGACTTAATATCGAAAAAGCACCTTAATTTTCAATCGAAAATTCCCACGTCAAAATATCTGCTTTTTTAAAAAAGTTGGTGGGCTTTTTGTTCGTTGAAATCTCTACTTTCTGATGGTGTAAAAAAATATACATTACTATGGTAATGGTATGGTATGTGATGAAATCCCCTTTAAATCCTACCTTTAATTATATTTAGAACAACTATTTTCGCATGTTTTTTGCGATCTTTATGTTTTATGGATTTGTAATTTTTTTGTTTATCAATGTAACATAAAATCTTACGTTTTTCGAGTATGTAATTAAAGTTTAAATTTTAATAAATAACTCAAAATTGTACATAATGATTAAAAAAAAATTTCGGATTCGAGTTTTTTTCGTTTCTTTGCATTTTTTGAGAATATATACCATAGTAATGTACTATATTTTTTTTTACACCATCAGAAAGTAGAGATTTCAACGAACAAAAAGCCCACCGACTTTTTTTTAAAAGCAGATATTTTGACGTGAGAATTTTCGATTGAAAATTAGGGTGCTTTTTCGATATTAAGTCAAAATGAAATGAAAAAATAAATATTTTAAATCAAAAAAATTTCAGTGTGTTTGGGACATAAAAAGGTAAGTTTTCACCAAATTTCGTGAAAAAAAAAATGTTTGTAAAAGATAAAAATAAAAAACCAAAAACTTTGTTAAGTATTTGAATTTTTCACATACATTTTGAGGTTATGTGAAAAAAGTGTAAATACAAAGGTTGTAGATCTTTTTATTACCTACAACTTTGCCGTTTAACGTTTTTCCATAGGACTTGTAGTTTTGCCGGAAATCGAGATAAATCGTTTTCTACCCTTAAAAACTCACCCCTTCCACTTCCCGACCTCGGATCGCCCGTAAATTATTTTTCCTTTCATTTTTGTTATATTCTCTTCCTTTTCCAATGGGTTTCATCCTACTATTTTTTTTTTTACTTTTTACCATTTTCAAAGGCTTCAGCCCTGGTCTAAAATTATACGCAATATAAGGTTTACTTTTTTAAGACACAATGTATAAACTTTCCTTTCCACGCCTTTAACACCCCCCTCGTATATTTGCAGTTCCTGTTGCATCTTAAAGGTTTCAATAGGCGGCCCCTTTAAACTATAAACTGTCATTTGCTTATCAAAAAGTCTCACCGTATCAAAAGTATCGAATTATACGGGCGGTTTTTCTTTTTATTCTTAGAGAGAACATTATCAAGTGCGCCCGTATAAAGTGCCCTACTTTTTAAAAAATTTTAAGTGCCCGGTACTTAAACTCGGGTTTTTTAAATATTAGATGGGTTATTAGAGGCACAAGTGGTTGAGAGGGTCGCATATGGAAATCGTCAAATAATGTCGTTTTCGCTCCGGGACGGTGCGAATTCTTTTAAGTGTTTTTCGAGGAACACGAATAACCGACAATTTATGGGATATTTTTCTATAGTTTTAGCTGATGGGTCCAGACGTTTTGTTACTAGGGCGGGCAAAGTTGCCCAATTTAGTCACGGCTGTTGAAAATTTGGAAAATCCTGAGGACTTTTGAAGATATTCGGAAAGAACCGAAAATATTTCTAGCTTTTTTTACAGAGATGGCAAACATAATTTTATAATTGTCATTATTTTCTATAATATTATATATATTTTTATTAAATTACATGTCATATTTTTTTACATAATTCATTCAATCATAAATTATAAAACTGTTATTCAAATGTGGTTTCATCGAATTAGCACATAGTTCAACTCGACATCTGAATTCCCGATAACAGTTGTTCCTAACTTGCTATATTGGGATATTTGCAATAACTAAGTACTCTTATTTTTTCTTTCAAGGGATCTAAGTTATTATTGAAATTGGTTTTATACACATGTGGCTTCAGATATACCCATAAATGAAAGTCGATAATTGTGAGATCGGGACTCCTACGTGACAACTAATTTGGATCATAGGTACCTTCCAATCCATTCGTTTCCAAAGTGATGAGTTAGCCGATCATCGAAATGAATTGAAAAAAGATCCAAAAAACAAAAATTGTTTGTGAGGAACCCTGTATGTATAGTAATAGCAAATCTGATATTCGAAATTGTAGTTTCAGCACAAACAGACGTCTTTATAAACAATGACTTTTTCTTCTATACATATAACATTTTCCTCTTCCAGACTGTAGGTACCAAAGCTATTAATCATCCTATACCCGCCTATATCTTGCGCCATATTACATGATCAAAAGCCAATCCCCGAGTTTTACAATCGTTTGACATTCAAACAACATTCTCTTGTATTACTACTAACAGCTTTGCACTAAGCTCTCTCTCTGTTATTTGACCCACTTTCTAACATTCCTAACAAGCCACGTTTTATAACATTTGCAAACCGGTAACTGTGCGAATTACATGCCGCTAATATCGGCCACAAACAGTTGATTTGTGTCAGAATTGTCAGTAAATGTCGTCGTGCTTAGGAGGAGACCGAGAATTCGGCTTTGAAGAGAGAACCCTTATTCTTCCCGATACTGCGCGTTCGATTTGGGTAACATCAGCGAAGATCCAGAACTCCCTATACATAGAATAACTCCCCTAAATACCATGGCATTTCTTGTTTTCCACAAACCTTTTATAACTGTCACTCTTTTTCTAAATGACATTGATGAAAATGCGTCAACAATGGCTCGAAACGACCCTTTGAATGTGCCCTTAAACATTAAGAAACCAACCCCTTAAAAAAGACGCAGATATAACAGGTCTTTCGCGTCGTCATTTTGCCACAAGTTAAAAACCACCCATTGTGGAAGATCGTGAATGAGAATATATAAAAGGACACGTGTATTTTTGCGTTGTTGGTCTAAATAAGGTGATTTAAAGCCGGAGGATTTTTGGAGAAAAGGCCGAAAAACAAAATTAAGGTTTATTACGGGGTGCGAAAAGTTCCTAACTTTATTTTAAACAAAATATACATCACAAAAATCGAAGGAATCGATTTTAAAAAATGTATAATCGAATAAGCGATGAATAATCGATTATTTTGGCACCCCTAATCATAACACGGCCAATGAGGATTTTAAAAATAATAAAACAATAATAATTGTACATCCATTATTATACTCGTCGCCGGATGGAGTTGACAAGAGGAAAAGGATCTTTATTATTGATTTTACGACGAAAAGTTATTCTTTACAAAAAGTTCTGCTGGTCGAGAAAATGAATTTACCAAATAAATTTTTTTAGATCAGATGTACAGGGTGTTGATAAATTAAGAAAACAAGAAAATGCTTTAAGAGAGAAGTAGCATTATTTATTATTTTAGAGAAAATATTTATGAAACAAAGTTGTTTATAATCCAAAATAAAGCCTAAATACAAAATTTGAAATCTGAATTATAATTTTTGTTTTTTATTTTTATAATAGAATTTTTATGAACATTCAAAATGACAACCTGATAGTGCTGACCTATTTATTTAATTTATTTCTAATTTGGAGAAATGTGTGCAGGTTGGAGGAGGATATGTAGAATAATAACTTTTTCCACAATTGTACATTTTGAATGTTCATAAATTCTATTGTAAAAATTAGAAAACAAAAATTAGAATTCAGATTTCAAATTTTGTATTAAGGCTTTATTTTGGATTATAAACAACTTTGTTTCACAAACATTTTGTCTAAAATAGTAAATAATGGCACTTCTCTCTTAAAGCATTTTCATGTTTTCTTAATTTATCAACATACATAGGTACCGGGTGATTGGTTATATTTTGCACCCCCACCTATCTCATTTATTTGAAGAGGTATCAAAAAACTTTAAATACCAAAGTTGTAGGCTTTTTGATGAATTTTTATTTTACAATATCAGAAGAAAAAAAAGATTATAGCATAACTGTGAAATACGTACAAATTGTGTTTTTTTAAATGAAACACCCTGTATATTATATGATATTCTTGTAGAAAATCTTCTTCTCATTTCAAATATATATATTTTATATGGTCTATTTTGAACGCTTGGGTAAATAAGTATAATTTAAAAACATAGCATAAGTAGGCTTAGACAATATGGCCGATTGAATATAAGGCAATTGTTCACCTATTATTGGTCTGCTATATGAATATTAATGTTTATAAACAAATTAATATCAATTATTCTTAGAAATAAAACCATACGTTTAATATAATATGTTTTAGTTAATATTTATTATATTAAAAAAAAACTTACTAAACTTTAAACTACATTTAAAATACCAAATTCTTACAATTATTTATAGAAACATATTTTATGTAAGACGATTTTATGGGGAATATCGCAGTAATAGCCGACATTCAATCTAATGAATATGTTCGAAATGGCCCCCATTCGCTTCTATACATTTTTGGTAACCGGCTTTCAATTTGTCTATAGCCATGGATATCCAATCTGGATTAGTATTTCTAAGAATAATTAATATTAATTTGTTTATAAACATTAATATTTATATAGCAGACCAATAATAGGTGAACAATTGCCTTATATTCAATCGGCCATATTGTCTAAGCCTACTTATGCTATATTTTTAAATTATACTTATTTACCCAAGCGTTCAAAATAGACCATATAAAATATATATATTTGAAATGAGAAGAAGATTTTCTACAAGAATATCATATAATATACAGGGTGTTTCATTTAAAAAAACACAATTTGTACGTATTTCACAGTTATGCGATAATCTTTTTTTTCTTCTGATATTGTATAATAAAAATTCATCAAAAAGTCTACAACTTTGGTATTTAAAGTTTTTTGATACCTCTTCAAATAAATGAGATAGGTGGGGGTGCAAAATATAACCAATCACCCGGTACAGGGTTTTTCCGTATATTTTGGAGCACCCCTGGAGCTTTTATTTAAAGACCTAGAAAAAACTTTAAATTACCAAAGTTGCATGATTTCTCCTGAACTGCCGGAATTTGTTATCGGAAAAAACAAATGAACATCGTAAATTTGTTTAATAATGCCAATGTCGATTTTTTTAAATGGTATATTAATTTTTTTTTAAATCCTCACTCTTTTCTGATTCCAAATATGTATATATGTTATATGTTTACTTTAGTCGTTTAGGCAAAATTTCATTTCAAAATATTGCGGATTAGAAAATCTATATTGGTGTGAGGAAAACATGCTAGAACATAATGCTTATTCAGTAACAATAATTAATATAAATAATAATAATAATAATTTATGAAACAAACATATAACATATTTGGAATCAGAAAAGAGTGAGGAGTAAAAAAAAATTAATTCCATTTAAAAAAATCGACATTGGCATTATTAAACAAATTTACGATGTTCATTTGTTTTGTTTGATAACAAATTCTGGCAGTTCAGGAGAAATCACGCAACTTTGGTAATTTAAAGTTTTTTCTAGGTCTTCAAATAAAATCTCCAGGGGTGCTCCAAAATATACGGAAAAACCCTGTACATACCTACATCTGATTTAAAATTTGTATATTGTAAATTCATTTTCTCGACAAGCAGAATTTTTTATAAGGAATAAGTTTTCGTCGTAAAATCAATAATAAAGATCGTTTTCCTCTTGTCAACTCCATCCGGGGACACACTGTATATAGGTATAATGTATAAGGCATACAAGGAGATCTTTAACTCTCAGACTCGAGAACCAGGAAGTTGGTAGGGGGAATGTACCAATAAGTACTTTATACGTACTATATTGTATATCGACGTTATAAACCGTATAAGATTGATGTATTTCAAGCTCCTCTACGTTCCCGGCAAAGTACTAAATACTAAATAGGAAAGAGATGGTCATTAAACTTGACGAGAAACTCGTTTGAAAAGTGCAGCTGCGGCAGTATCGTCGACTAGTACCGGTACGGTCATTATTTAACCCGATGACTAATGAATGCACTTTGTTCGGATATCCTCGGCGTAAAAACATTTTTGCTTTTTACGATATTTCACGGGGCATAAAAATGTACTAATTTTGACGATATATCGGATCCACAGAAAGAGTCCCATAATTTTGTGCTATGGCCTTGTACTTAGGAACCCTTGAATTTTATCAGATTTACCCTCGTCCATCCCCGAACAAAAACAAACCCGAACGACCGCAATTTTTTATTAGATAATAATTTGGTGCGCCCCACAGTTAAAAACTAAAGAACCAAAGGGCATTAGATCGGGCTGACGGACGGTCTCACGCAACTTTCAAGATTTAATAGGCAGTTTGGTGGCGGCCGAGTCAGAGGCCTTATTATTTATTATGGCTCTAAATTATGCCTAGAACAGAAAACTTGTTTTTATTTTCTCGCTAGGAAAAGGAATTTTTATATAATTAGCGTATTTAAGTTGAACGCAAGAATTTCAAGCCTTTTTGTGCTCTTTTTCTTGATCTTTATCATGCAACAAAAAATTAAAAGAATAGGTACAGGGTCTTCCAACGAGGACTGAACAGGGGCTCATTTTTGAGCTTCCTTTTATTTAAAGAAAAATCCAAAATAGCCAATCGATGTACTTTTTCCTGCAGAATTCAAAAATGAAACCAAAAATTTATTTGAACCAGAAACAAAAGAGTTACGCTATGGATAAGGTGTTTTTTAAATGGAACATACCTTTTTTTATACGATTTTTGGAACGAGTGATTTTTTTTTGTCCGTTCTGATTAAAATATTTAATATTGTGACAGCTATTTTTATTAAATTTTAATGTTTTATCCAGTATAATTTAACTTTAACCTGTTTGAAATATACACTAGGTAATACCTAAAGGTATAATCACCTTTGAATCCTTCAAAGTCAAAAAATTTGACAAATTTACTATAATATTGCCGAATTGCCGTTCGCATGCAGAAAACCATTTCAACAAACTAACAAACATAAAAATAAATAATAGGTTCTTTGCTTTCAAAACATGCCCGATGTCTAAATAAGTACCCATCTAGTTAAAAACAACGTTAAAAACTTAAAAATAAGTTCGAGGTAAAAGACCTCCTGACCGCTGTTGGTACGAACTGAAATAAAAAGCCTAGAGAAGAAGAAAAGCTACCGATGGCCTACGGAAGGACAACAAAGGTCGTTCACATAGAATAACAGAACTGGCACTCGAACGTTTCGTTTTGTTGGCGTTGTTTGGGAGATTAATCAAACATTTTGAAGAAGAACCTGTAAGGTTATTTTTAGTGCACAAACCAAGAGTCAATAACGCTAATGGCCGCCGCGCCAGTTGGTATTTTGGCTAGCTATGAGGCTATATTATACAGTGCAAGCAAAAATCATTTGCATCAAAGAGGGCCTTGCATCTAAGGACGTAATGCTTAGCCGTAGAGCTTAATACCTGTTGGGTGTCAGTAACTACCTGAATTAACAATCAATCAGTTATTCCGTCATCTTTGACAGTCGTTACAAGTAATTTGATTCATCGCTAATTTTTCCAATTTCTTGACAATTCACGCAATGGGCTTTACGGAACAGCACAAAACATTAATGGTTAAAGCGTATTTTTGAAACGGGGTTAGATTTAATGGTGAGTGGCAATACAATCCGGGTTTGTGCATGGACGATTTTCACGAACATTTTCCTACCGTTGCTTTTATTGCTGGGGATTTTTATCATTGCCTGAAAAGAACCGTGGCTGTGTTTAGGAAAACAGGTTCTATACAACACAAAAAAGGAGCAGGAAGACCATCTGTAAGAACAAAAGAACTTGTTGCAAACGTGCGTGAAATAATGCAAAATACGCCAACAAATTGTAGGAAGGCGCCTGTTCCAAGAAGTAGGAAGATCTTATGGAACATGCAGGACGATTCTTAAGAAGCAGCTAAATGTATTTCCTTATAAAGTACAAGTATTCCAAGAAATACAAGCCGCAGATTTTGAAAGACGCAGGAATTACTCTCAATGGTTTACCCAAAATTTATAGGAAAGAAATGATTTATTAGACTGGCTCCACCTCTCCGGTTACTTATGTGAATTCTCAGAATACACGCATGTGAAGTAGTTAAAATCCCCATTTTTTTGTAGAGTCCACATTGCATCCACAAAAAATTGGTGTCTGCATGGTTAGCTGTTTCCCAAAGAAGAATTGTTGGTCCTATTTTTTTCCATGACACAGTACTTATAGAGAAAATATTTTGTATCCATTTGTATAATTATTTTTCTTTTTCTTTCTGTATAGGTATTCTTACTTTGTTAATTTTGTAAACAACAAAAATAAATTTGTAGGTATTTGTCTACTTATTTTATTACTCATTAGTTTGGCATATATCATGTCATAATATGAATTTGACAAAATATTAACCTAGATTTGGTTAGATATAATATCGTCCCCATATCATTGTGATCTAAACCAAGCCCTACGTTTTTTAATCCTAGCCCTCTTTGATGCAAATAATTTTTGCTCGCACGGTATACGAGGTAAAAAATACAAGAATTTTTTTCAAAAAAGGTAAAATTTTTTAAAAACGTAAAAACTGTTTCTGAGAACTGCACCATAATTATGAATAATTTTCGCCCCATCCGATCGATCTCGACCAGATGTTCTACCTATCTCCATGCAGAGGCTAACGACCTAGTTATTGTAGGCGAACGTACAGACGAGTAAAGGGCAGATGTGTTGCCAAAATAGACGTATGTGCATTCAGGGGGCCCGTTCGGTGCCGGGGGGGGGAACACAGTAAAAACAAACGATAGACGGGGGTGCCCGTTTGGAAACAAACATGTGACTCAAACATGTGAGAACGTTGGGATAGGGGGTGGATTTAACGGTTTTCAGAATGTCACAGTCATATGTATTGATTTCTAGGGTAGACGAACGTCCCAGGGGGTATTTATGGTAATGATATCACTCAGTTTTGAGCCGTGTATGTAACATTTGATTAAAAAATAATAGGTACACCTACACCTAAATTTTATTTACAGTGTCACCAGTAAGGTCCGCATCATATGGGATTTTTTTTTATTAATAACTTTATTCAAAATTTGACTTTGGCATCAAGTTCTGCTTCGATCGAGAGTTATTAGAAAAGGTTTTATTAAATGCAGTTTCTAGCCCACATACAAAATTTCAGCTGCATAGGATAATTTTGATTTTTTACCTATATTTTGTAAATTGCACCACTTTTGCAAAATAAGACTCAACGCAACCTACCTACATAAAACTTCTTAGTTTTGACGATGCTTTATTTCAGGTACATTTTCTTTAAAGTAGCGCAATATTAAATGTGTGTTTTTCTACAAAATCAAAATTGGGCTATTAAAATTTGGTCGCATGTGATGCAAAGTTCATTTGTTTTTGACCCTGTATAAGATAACTTCATAAAATAAGTATTTTTGGAAACGTAGTTTGTGTCTGAAAGTAGTACACCTTAATATTAAGACAAAAAAGAACACAGTGTCATCAGTAAAGTGTTTATTAAGTGGAAAATAAATTTTAGCTTAACTTAACGTAAAGTTTATCTATTTTCAACGATTTAATTTAAAACCCTTTTATTTTTTTTATTTTTTACTATCAGACACAATCTACGTTTTCAAAAATACGTATTTTATGAAGTTACCTTACACATGGTCAAAAACAAATGAACTTTGCATCACATGCGACCAAATTTTAATAGCCCAATTTAGATTTTGTAGAAAAACACACATTTAATATGACGCTAATTTAAAGAAAATGTATCTGAAATAAAGCATCGTCAAAACTAAGAAGTTTTATGTAGGTTGCGTTGAGTCTTATTTTGCAACAATGGTGCAATTTACAAAATATAAGTAAAAAATCAAAATTATCCTATGCAGCTGAAATTTTGCATGTGGGCTAGAAACTGCATTTAATAAAACTTTTTCTAATGACTTTTTTCGATATTTTCAGAAATACCCCCCCTTTTGAATTATTTTTTGAAAAAATTAAAATTTGACAGATATTGCGAATCACGTGACTACTATTTTTTTGCTTAATTTTCATCTCGATCGAAGCAGAACTTGATGCCAAAGTCAAATTTTGAATAAAGCTATTAATAAAAAAAAACCCATATGATGCGGACTTTACTGGTGACACTGTATAAGTAGGTAGGTACCTAGTCTCCTCGGTAATAGTCCCTAAATAAAAAACATTTTGAATTTTTTCATTGATCTCCTAGAACATTGAGGATTTACGCAAAATTTACAGAATTTAAGCAAAATATCCGTGAATTTGGATAATTTTGGTAAAAAACTAGGAAAAAAACAATGTTTGTCGAATCAAAAAAATTATCTTGTCGGACTTCCATTGTCTTTATTTTGTTACTTAACACAATGTTTCGGTTAGTTAGTATATCTAACCGTTTTCAAGTAGTGTAAACTAAATTATAATTCTTAGGCTACTGTCTTAAATACCATGCATGTGCAATGAAGCTTGATAACTCCGCCTACGTGCTTATTGGAGTGTGAAGATTGAGCTGTTGGTTTTGGACAAAAAGAGGCTTCCAGATATTGGGAATATTTATACTTGGTTTATTAAATATATGGGTACTTAATTTGATTCATGAAAGCTGCTTCTTTCAATTGAAATTGAAAAAAAATGGTATCAATCAAATCCCGGTCAAATCCCTTGCGAGTGTGGCGAATCGCGAATCGTACATTGGAGAAACAAAAAGACCTCTTCCCGTACGAGTTAAAGAGCACATGAAACATACTCAAAGAGGTGAAACCGAGATTAGGTATAGCGGAACACGTACGGACCAACCAACACAATATACATCAGTGCATGGTCAGAAGCCAAGGTTTTGGACAAGGAACAGCACTGAAGAAAACGAAAATTTAAAGAAGCAGCTTTCATGAATCAAAATACCCATATATTTAGTAAACCAAGTATAGATATCCCCAATATCTGGATGCCTCTTCTTGTCCAAAACCAACAGCTCAAACTTCACACTCCAATAAGCACGTAGGCGGAGTCATCAAGCTTCATTGCACATGGATAGTATTTAAGACAGTAGCCTTGGAATTGGAATTTAGTTTACACTTGAAAACGGTTAGAGCCCGGGTTAGAGATATGATGAGATAACCGAAACATTGTGTTAAGGTTGAATTTTCAACGTCATTCAATCTATAACCTATTTCGCGTTGATTTTTTGAGTTTATTATTTTAATAACCTCAGACCAAGCACTATGGTCTGAGTTAATAACTAACATTTAAAGAAAATCAATATCGTCGGTACATTATTTAGGTAGTATCTGATATATTACAAAAATATCAATTTATTTCATTGCCTATTTTGGGAGAATTGTATAGTGAAAGAACACTGAGTGACAATGACATAATAATGTTAAAAAAAATCTTATCCGATATTTTTCGCTATACAATTCTCCTAAAATAAGTTATGACATTTCTTGATATTTATTAAATATGTCAATTATTACCTATAGAATATCAAGTCGATACTGTCGATTTTGTATGAAAGCTAGAAAACATAAATAAATCTACGCGAAATAGGTTATAGGTTGGCAAGCATGTTGATACTCCCACCTTAAGTAACAAAATAAAGACAATGGAAGTCCGACCAGGTAATTTTTTTGATATTACTTCATTGCCTACTACCTTCAAACAATGTTTGTCGTTTTGTGGACTAGATAATCTTAACAAGTTAATTATAAATAATTCTCACATAATTCGTTAATTCCTGTCGATTCTCGATGGTTCTCATTTATTCTCGAATCCAAAAATAAATACTAGAGATTTTTTACATCACCATAATGTAAGTAGGTATAGGTAAGTATAGATAAATGCTTGGCGCAGGGGTGGTTTACCGACTTATCACCGTAATCTCTTATCATACAGGACTTGATACAGGATACATAACTTGCTGCTAGTGTAAAAACTTGGGCTACAACATGTAATGTAGGTTTCTCGGTAGGTTCTTAGTTTAACTAGTTGAACAACTTGTTAAATAACCAACGAGTAAAAATAAACACGTTTTATATGGAAAACTTGTCACGGAACAATGACACACGCTACGCAAGTGTTAAAAAGCTAATTATCATAAGTGGAGATATACTTAAGTACAACATTTATCAAATATGCGTTCATTACAATAAAGTCTAATCTCGTAAACTAGGATTAGAAACTGGGTCTCGCTAATAACAGGCGACTACTTATAAAATTGACCTACTTTTTACGTTAATTTTTACAATAATAGTATAATTAGCAAAAAAACAACAATACGGAGACATTTATTATTTAATACCGAGTTTAATACACTCTCTTGAGAAGCGAAAATTATTTATTTCTTGGTTTATTTTTACCGAATTATTTTTGGTGTAGATTTTAATTTGCTGAATCTCCTGCCGTAAAATTTTAAGATGCAGCGCCGAATTACCTATTTTTAAAATAAATTTCAGAAGTGCATCGTTATAAATAGCAGATTAAGGTCTTGGGTTGTTTCAACTCTCTGTGATGTAAATTATAGGCAACCACTTGCTCTGTCTCCGTTGAAAATAGATATGATATCTTAACATAGTATAAAACAAAGTCGCTGTCGCCCGCTGTCCCCTTATGTGCGTAAATCTTTAAAACTACGCAACGGATTTTGAAGCGGTTTTTTTTTAATAGATAGAGTGATTCAAGGGGAAGGTTTTTATGTATAACTAGCGACCCGCCCCGGCTTCGCACGGGTGCAATTTCAGAAAGTGGCATGCCGGGTACTAATATATCGGGTTTGTTCGGGTTTGTATTTATACCAGCGGGTTGCAACGCATGCCGGGTACACGCTAGTTTGAAATAAAAAATATTTTAGGTATACCTACCTATGTATCGTCAAACCCAGCGTCAGATATTTATCAATTAAGGAAGGTCAGTAACAGTCAACCTACCTACGCTTAATTTAAAAAGACCGTCAAGCGCGAGTCGAACACAGAAATGGACTGGGAAACGAAAGAATTGAATTACTTATTGTCAATTATTTTGACCCCCAACCAAGATAGTTAACGTTTCAGAGAACGTTTAAAAGGTTTGCGCTGTGTTTGAGTTATATAACTAAAACGATGATAAAATTCAAATCTCTATGTCAAACAGTCCCTGCCCAGAGTGGGGAACCTTAGAAAGCGGTGAATGGACTGTAAAATTAACTAGTTTATGAAGAAAATGATTAAACCAAGATTTATTTGAATGGTTATTAGGAGGGTTATAACGATTAAGTATAGGTACCCACCGAGGTACCCACCGAGGTACCCACTCCCTTCAAAAATCCTCAAGCATTAAAACGACATAAGAAGGTTGAGGTAGGTAGGTATGTAGTTTTTAAATAAAAACACGTTTTAAAAGATGCGTAGAATTTTCGTGCATTAAAGACCAAATTACCCGCCAAATTCAAACCAAAAATACAGAGCAATACAGATAGAATATGAAAATATTTCAAGGAAACCTCTCACGAGCATAATAAACTCCTGCCTCGACTCCTGCTTAAAATTGTGTAAAATTTGTATTTTTGGCAAATCAAAACCTCAACATTTTTAATAGATAGGTACCTACCAATTTTTTTTGCTCTCGTGCTATTTTACTACTAAGCATGGAAAGGGTTTAGGTTATCTCTTATATTTTTGTTATAAAAGGGCGGCATTTTACCTTTTGGACAAACAGCTCAAAAAGTGATATTATGCTCTTTAATTTGGATTTTGGGAACGTACCTAATGCCTATCTAAAAAAAAGCATTCATACACATTCGCAAACCGAAGTCATACTCGAGATTAGAGCAAGGATTAGACGTTTTGATAGTCATACACAATCATCATTAGTTCTTACCTGTTATCCTGCTTTGAGTCTTGTGACCATTATCTGACGGTGACGGGCATTTGATCGGTCGCTGTCTCACAATATCCGCGTCAGAAAACTTATAATACTGGTCCATAATGTCCAGTTCAGAGTCTGCTTTTCTTTTGAGGGGTGAGCTTTGTTTCTTTGGAGTAGCTGGTCTCCACTCGTACGCCCCATCAGGGTTAAGGGTACGCTCTTTTTTAAAATCAAAATTCCACTGCTTCGACTTTGTTACCATGATTTTTTTCAGTTCCTTGTCGATGAATTTTTGTGTGGCCTGGGGATCAACGGGCCCAAACAATATTCTTTTCACCCTTCGAACTTCGGGGCGATTAAAGGTCGATAAGTCCTGATTAATTGTGGATAATGTAGGCCTTGTAGAACTATAAACACTCGTACTCATGTTTGTCAAGATATAAACAGGCAACCAACAATACACGCGCCACGCGCCAAGTTCACTCCGTTTTCTGCTGCGAAAAAATCACTTTTTTGCACAGTGTCAACACTTTATCTCGATCGAGAAAAATCCTTTAGAGTCACCTAAGTATCCATAAACACTGTAACTTATTTTAAACTATGAGAAAACTTCGATATTCCGCTGAAATCGAACTTTGCGGGAATAGGACGCCAAAATACGTATAACCTAAGCAACGCTTATGACGCGACTGGTAAAACAAAATGCGTCAGCAAGAAACGACGAAGCGGCCCGACGTTGCCACGTTTATTCAAAAAAGATCCTGGAAAAAATTATTCTTGCTTTTTTAATGCCTGCGGTTGTTTAATAAATTAAATTACAGTTGACAGTATTTAACAAAAGATTTGAATTGCCAAAGTTTTTATAGGCGATTTACAAGAAAATATTTTTTATCGATAAAATAATGTTGTTGACTAGTAAATACATAAATATAATAGTATCATGGGGCATGCAATGAACATCAGATTGATATTGAACAATATAACGATCCATGTTACTCAATGGAATGCACACACAGAGGGCTACAAGGTTTAAGCTTATCCCGTTATTAAACCAAAAGAACAAAAGAAACTTCTTAATTTGATCTGATGTAGGTATATACCTAATACCAACCTACATACACGAAATTGAAGCTTCTTTAAAGAGTGTAATTACGTTCTACGTCGTAATTAATTTCGTATATAGCTGATAATGGCAGTATCTTATTTATAATTATACTATACTCATTTCTTATACTATAAATACTAAGAAAATACTTTTAATTCGATTAACAACAAATTAATTAATATTATTATAAGTATAGGAAGATTTGGTATACAACAAAATAAATAAAAACTTGGCAACAAGGCTGTTATTGTTTGTTGTGGAGCGCGGTGAGCGGGAAGCACTTGGACTGGTCCACCATGGATCGCGCAGGGGAGTCCGCGGTATATTAGAAATTCAAAACTTGGCGTCCCAAATTTCCATTTTTCGGGCCTTTTTCGTTATTTCCAAGACAAATCGTCACAATTCTACTGATGTACTTATTCCCTTAGTAAAAACACCTCTTCAGTGATGGATTCGATGGAATTCATTAGAAAACTAATTAAAGATTATAAGTCTAAAAGCTAAATAGAAATACACGCTTGGGCAGTGTGCGTTTTCTTTTATAAATGCCGCTCATAAAAATAAGGTATCTTATAGCCCGTTACTATGGATACTGGATGAGGATGAAAAAACATTTGAATTAATTTAGAAAGGTTTTTAATTATTTAAAACTATTATAAAGGAATAACGCTGGACCTTAGTTTATTTAGTTAATATTGCGCAACCCGTCGTATGTATCTCGTATAATGGGACCGTTCCTGGTTCACGGATCTTCTGCATGTCCATTTTGGTTTTCTATTCTTTACCTAGGTAGATAAAAAAAAATGTTCGTTCGTCATTAGGTAGGTCCCGTAGGTCGGTACCGACCTCAGAAGCGTGTACCTATTTATTACAAAAACTAAACAAATACCTGAATTATGCACATTTTATAGGGCATAGGGCCTCAATTTACCAGGCCTCAGCCCCCACGCCCCCCCCCCCTTTGGGTACGATGAGGTACGACACTGATACTAAAATTACAGTAATTTTTTGGCTCCCATTGTATGTTAAATGAATAAATAGGTTTATTTGCATTTGCACATGCAAACTAATTTATTACAATATTTTTGTTCGGTTTTATGATTCCTCCATGTCTAAGCAAATATAAAAAAATTTAAAATAGCCCGTTAGCAATACGTACTATCTAATATCTAATTAAGTACAGTGCATCGAGATAATACCTAATCTTTAATTAGAAAAACAATTTAATTTAAATTGTATTATTTTACAGAAACGAAAATACAATAAAATTTCTATGAATTAATTTAATACCGCTAAACAATGTGTAAAATATAGTAAGTCACGTAGACAATATGACTCGTTTTTTTATTAAAAGCAAAAAAATAGCCTGATTAGCCTGAAAGTCCAGCGGCGTAACGGAAAATCGCATAGTCCCGTAATATAAGGCTGCCAACTTTTAAAATGACAACTGCGGGACAGCAGGACAATATTCGCTTTTTTACCATTACATGTAATTTTATATAGGGTTAGGATTGTCCACCCCTTGGGCCATCAAATTCTTTAATTTAATTGAATAGAACAACAAAAGTAAAATTTATTTAAAGAACATGAATTTAATTACAAAAAAATTTAAACAAGGTATTAAATATTAAACAAATTTTAATATTCTATTTATTTTTTAAATCATATTTTTTAACTCCATGAAATTTGGGTTGGGCGAGATGCATCGTTATTTTTAATGTCGATAACTGCTGCTAATGATGCTCTGCAAAATAATATGTTCATTCCGGGACTTGCGGGACAGAGTTAACAAATGTAGGACCATTTCAGGTAAAACCTTAGGGGCGGGACAATTCTAAAGAATACGGGAGTGTCCCGCAAAATCCGGGACGGTTGGAAGCCTTACAAAATGAAATAGTGTGCCATTTATACAGCTTACAGCCTAGTAATAATTTTCCTTTTTTTTAGACCTCTCGTATGTTCCGACGGAAATATTTAAGAAAATTGATTGACGCCTACGGCCTAAATTAAATTAATTAATCACCGGACAATCCGATACTGCACCAGCCCCACCCCCTAATTACGTCCCTGGACTCAAATGTTTTTCTCAGGGTTGTATTATAGTTTTCAACTCGCCCACCCCCAAACCCTAACTACGCCACTGGGTCAGCTACGTCCCTGTGCCCAACGCCCACCATATATTAGCCCAAAAAACTAAAATAGCAATGATAATTATTTCTTATGCAGTCTTGGCATCATTTGTCATTAATTTATCATTAACTGAAATTATTAATAAAAATGGTGTTTAAATAGAGCATTTTATTTGAGGTCACTACTTAAAATGATTGTAATAATTGACCGACAGAATGATATAAGTCGAAAATAAATTACATTAATTTTTATCACAGAAATAAAAAGATATACATATTTACATATGCACTTGGGGCTTTGTAAACATCTTTTATGTGTCTATATGGTTTTTAAATTATGATAATTCGTTTTAAGACGCAGGGCCGGTTCTATCCAAATCGAGGTCCTGGCCGATAAACAAATTTGAGGCCCCATTTTTACCGCTAGGATTGCCCTCCCTCTGTTCTGACTGTATTTTGATTGGCTGCCAGTAGGGAATTCAATCCCGGGATCCCGGGATCTCGGACATTTCTTCGATCTCGAAATCCCGGGATTGTCGTTTATTTAATCCCGGGATTTTCGGTATTTATCTTTGCATTTTTCATTAATTTATATCGTGCACAAGCGTTACGTAATAGTACAATTATGTACATATTGTATGTACATAATCTTGCAGCGTTTTTTCTTATTGAAAAACTGCATTAAAAAGACAATGATAGATTTAAATTTGACAGATGATCTCTTCTTAACCAAAGCAGAATTTAATTTAATAGGAGAAATAGTGCAAATATTAGATCCCATAAAAATAGCTGTAGAGGCACTGTGTCAATGTGAGATGAATTTATATAAGGCAGATATTGATATTGTTCTAAAGTTTATGCTGTCTGAAATAGGAAAAATCCAGTCCCCTTTGAGTACCCAATTAGAACTGAAACTAAGAACAAGAATTGAGCAACGAAGAACAGTTCTATCATGGATCATGATCGATCCTTAGTTATCTACACGCAACTGCAGAAAATGAAACAGAAGAATTATTTAAAACGCTTGGCAAGAAAATAATCCAACAAGAAATTTATTATTTGATTCAAAATTATGTAAAGTCTACTTCCACTAGTAGTACATCAAGTGTGGAAAATGTAGATGAAGTTGATAGTGAAGATGAGCTTTCTCTTGCAAATTTATTGATAAAGAAAAATGTTTCCCTTAAAGAAAAATTAAAAGAGGCCCTAGAAAAAAGCACAAAACCTCAAAAACCTTTAATAAGATATAATAACATCGATTTACCTCAAATATTACTCCAGGAGATGGAATTCTTCGAAAATGGAGCCGACCCAGGTTTCCATTTGCAGTTAGCTTATGACATGCTGATGACGATTCCACCAACGAGTGTTGAATCAAAAAGGGCCTTGCCAATTGCTGGAATATCAGTGGCGCACCCAGGGGGGGGCCAAGGGGGCCTTGGCCCCCTCCAAAACCCTCAATGAAATGAAAAATTATGAAAGTGGATAAGTATTTTAAAAAGTCAATTTTCTTAGATTTACCTCACGGGCCTCGTTTGAGGGGGGGCCAGGTGGGGCGTTTGCCCCCCCCCCCCCCCGTCCCCTGGAAGTTGACTTATTGACAAAAGTTGACTTATTGAGGTTTAATATGGTTTGATTGAATGTATGAATTTATTATTTCGAGTTTTCCTTTATATTTTTGTTATTATTTTGGGGTAGTAAAGACTTATTTTAATCAAAATAAACAGTTTTAATGCCAAAACGACTATGAATGTTTGAGAAACAATTTTAGCTCATTAAGTATTGAGCAAAAAATTGAAATTAAAATTAAGGGAATACCTAAACTCTCGAAATTAACTTGATACATACCACAAAGTGTAAATCTAGGGACTTTATTGTTATTGATAATTTTGCTGCAAATAAAAACAGACGAATGAACTTTACTTTTAAACAATGTACCCACTAATGAAAAATAAATTAGCCTTTTTATTTTTTATCTTATTTCATTTTCAATAGAATAAGAAGGTAATCATAAATTTTAAAAATATTTACTATAATAATTATTGACCAAATTTGGGCGTGGTCTTAAAAAAATTTCTTAGTACACCCCCAAGTTAACAAGTCACAAGCCGCCAATGCCCCCCCCCTAAGAAACCGTTTAACGACTCCCATGACTAGGCTATTGCGATCTTCCCTGCAAGAGTACCTGTTAAAAAAGCTCCAAAGTTCTAGAAAAATGCGTAACTTAAAAGTTTATTAAAAAATTTGCTTCCAGCACTGGTTGGCGGCCCCCCCCCCTAACATAAAATCCTGGGTGCGCCGCTGTGGAATATTGTGTACTAAAATAAGGTCTAGGTTGAGTGACGACACTCTAGATCAACTTATTTTTTTAAGAAATTTTTTTAAAAAACAAGTTTAGAATAACTTTTTTTCCTGCTATAAGAATCGTTTTATGTTATGTTTTAACGTTTTTTTATTTATAGGTTATATTATTATGTTATAGTGTAGGTACTTATATGTTCATTGTCATTTTTTTTTAGTTAAGTAGTTAGTAAAATTAAATGAAGAAAGTATGTTTTAGTTTCTTGATTTTGTATTAATGTTCTGATGAAGAAATAAATGTTTTTATTTAATAGGAAAAACTCCAAGGAAAATTAGTTTTTTATAAATCCCGGGACCAATCCCGGGATTCCGGGATTGAAAAATTATAAACGCGAAATCCCGGGATTGAAAATTTCCCCCGGGATTGAATTCCCTAGCTGGCAGCCAACGGCGTTTCTTAAAACCGGCACCATGCGCCGCCAGAGCATTGCTTAATTCTCAATAATAGTTACAAATTAAGTCAATTAAATGAAACCCACAAGGGGTGATTCTTTGGAGTCTTTGGCTATAGCCGTTATTCTGGAGGAAAAAGTGGAACCAGCAAGGTGAACGTTTGCGTTTGAAATTTGACGTCTTGTTGACTTGTTCTGTCGTCATTGAACATTGTTAGTTGCAAGCAAGATGCGGAGGCATATAGACAGCAATAGTTTGTCTGACATACATACTAAGCACATAAAGCCATCACTGACTTGTTTATGACGCAATATGGTCCGTAAAACCTTATCAACGGCACAATACCGTAAGAAGTATTACAATAGAGCAATAAACAGAAAAACCGGTGGCGTGCAGCTTGTTTGTCACACATTACGCCTATTTATTTCAAGAAGATACCGCCGATAAATACAAAGGGACCGCCAGAATGAGCCGCTATCTTATTCTGCTTTGCTAACATAGTCGTCATTATTTTTTTTTCTTTTAGTCGAGCTGGTTTGACCATGCACTTCGCCTGCAAAATATTGAGATCACTTCTAAAAATTTTCTTCACAGTATCACAGTTTAAAAAAATGGTAAGTATACAGGGTGACCAGTAAAGTCCGCATCATATGGGATTTTTTTTATTAATAGCTTTATTCGAAATTTGACTTTGGCATCAAGTTTTGCTTCGATCGAGTTGACAATTAAGCAAAAAAACGTGATCACATTATCTGTCAAAGTTTAATTTTTTCCAAAAAATAATTCAAAAGTGGGGTATTTCTAAAAATATCGAAAAAAGTTATTGGAAAAAGTTTTTTTTAAATGCAGTTTCTAGCCCACATACAGAATTTTAGCTGCATAAGATAATTTTGATTTTTTACCCATATATATTTTGTAAATTGCACCAATTTTGCAAAATAAGACTCAACGCAACCTACATAAAAGTTCTTAGTTTTGTCAATGCTTTATTTCAGATACATTTTCTTTAAAGTAGCGACGTATTAAATGTGTGTTTTTGTACAAAATCAAAATTGGGCTTTGGTCGCACAGATAAACTTTACGTATAAGTTAAACTAAAATTTATTTTCCACTTAATGAACACTTTACTGATGACACTGTGTTTTTTTTGTCTTAATATTAAGGTGTATATATTACTTTCATACACAAACTACGTTTTCAAAAATACTTACTTTATGAAGTTCCTTATACAGGGTCAAAAACAAATAAACTTTGCATCACATGCGACCAAATTCTAATAGCCCAATTTTGATTTTGTAGAAAAACACACATTTATGGCTATACTTTAAAGAAAATGTAGCTGAAATAAAGCACTGTCAAAACTAAGAAGTTTTATGTAATAGATTGCGTTGAGTCTTATTTTCCAAAAGTGGTGCAAACTGCAATTTACAAAATATGGGTAAAAAAGCCAAATTATGTTATGCAGCTAAAATTTTGCATGTGGGCAGAAACTGCATTTAAAAAAACTTTTTCTAATAACTTTTTTTGATACTTTCAGAAATAACCCTACTTTTGAATTATTTTTTGAAAAAATTAAAATTTGACAGAGATAATGCGAATCACGTGACTACTATTTTTTTGCTTAATTTTCATCTCGATCGAAGCAGAACTTGATGCCAAAGTCAAATTTCGAATAAAGCTATTAATTAGTGATGCCGCGAGACGAGACGAGACGAGAATTGGCCCATTCTCGTCTCGTCTCGTGAGGCGAGAATTTTTTCTTATCTCGTCTCGGCGAGAAACGCGTTTTTCTCGCTCGAGAGTGCCATTGTCTCGTCTCGTCTCGTCTCGTCTCGTTTTTTCTCGTGAGTAGGGAATCATAAAAAATATTTTTTTATACGAATCTTAAAGGGGGTAAACATTTAAAAGTATCTGGTCGTCTCGCAGAAGGGTTTAATATAAGTCGGTTTGTTAGTCATATGACTTAGAAACTATTTTTCTTAGATCAACAAAATATTGCAAGCGGTCATAAGACATAATTCACGTAATGTAATAGGCTTGGCACCGAGGTATTTTCAGTCCAAAATATACGGGGTGGTAAAAGATACATAATAGAGAACGATTTATAATAATAATAATTGATTCATAATGGAACTACCCTTCTTTTATTATTTATTTTTTGGCATAATTCGGGGCATAATTAACTGCAATAGTTTGGAAAATATTCGACTAAATAAAGGGATCAGCCCATAATGTCATCCGGGGAAAAACCTTAATTTTTTTATTACATTAATAGAAAGTGCAAGAGAAAGAACTTAAAGAAGTATTTCCGAAAATGATCTATTTGACATATCAAAATTTAAAAATTCACTTTATTTTTTGCTCCTTTTACCCAAAAAATACAAAAATTTATTACGAACAAGCTTAATTTTAACCAATTAGGAAAAATATTGTAAGTAACATGTGCGAAAAGTTCCGTTTCCACACTCACTTAGTGGCATGCCCGGGCTTGCTTCGAGCCGTTCGTGCAACTGCCACCTCGTGCGGAAAAGTATCATTTATCGCACTTAATAATTATTTTCAATAGCCAAATTTATGTCTGAGACCTGTGTAATAAAATGAGGCAAAATCGAATCAGAAATTTTTTTTTTAGATCAATATGTACAATTTTGAGCTATTTATTAAAATTTATACTTTTTTTTATCAATGTAACATGGAATCTTACGTTTTTCGAGTAATTAAAGTATAAATTTTAATAAATAGCTCAAAATTGTACATGTTGATCTGAAAAAAATTCGGATTCTAGTTTTTTTCGTTTCTTTGCATTTTTTGAGAACATTTACCATAGTAATGTATATTTTTTTTAACACCATCAGAAAGTAGAGATTTTAACGAACAAAAAGCCTACCGAGTTTTTTAAAAAAGCAGATATTGTGACGTGAGAATTTTCGATTGAAAATTAGGGTGTTTTTTCGATATTAAGTCAAAATAAGGTTAAAAAATAAATATTTTAAATCAAAAAAATTACAGTGTGTTTAGGACATAAAAAGGTAAGTTTTCACCAAATTTCGTGGATAAAAAAAAAATTTTGTAAAAGATAAAAATAAAAAACAAAAAACTTGGTTATTTGAATTTTTCACATACATTTTGAGGTTATATGAAAAAAGTGTAAAAACAAAAGTTCTAGATCTTTTTATTATCTACAACTTTGCAATTTAACGTTTTTCCATAGGACTTGCCGTTTTACCGGAAATCGAGATAAATCGTTTTCTACCCTTAAAACCCCCCCTCCCCCCCTTCCCGACCTCGGATCGCCCGTAATTTATTTTTCCTTTTATTTTTGTTCTATTCTCTTCCTTTTCCAATGGGTTTCATCCTACTATTATTTTGTTTCACTTTTTACCATTTTCAAAGGCTTCAGCACTGGTCTAATACCTAAAATTCAGTGTTCTAACAAACGAGAAAATTCGAGAAAAAACGAGAAATTTCTCGACGAGAAACGGTCTTCTCTCGTCTCGTCTCGTGACTTGTCTCGAGAAAAAATTTCACTCTCGTCTCGGCGGCATCACTACTATTAATAAAAAAAAATCCCATATGATGCGGACTTTACTGGTCACACTGTGTATGAAAATATCATATTACTAGTATAACATAGTAGTTTACAATAACTTTACTATTCTTGCTCTTTTAGCAAATTCTCGCATTAGATCCGACCAAGCGACGATCAAAACAGTGGCGGGCGCGCCGCAAAATAAACAAAGGAAAAAAAAATGTTAAAAATAATTGCAATGTTGTAATTTTGAAGACACCAAACCAAAACTTACCTACCTGTAATTTAACATAATATGTAACCTATAAGAATTCAGTAGTCCAGGAGGATTAAAGTAATTTTTTTTTCCCAGTGTTTATTTCGCATAACATTATTCGAGTATGGTGATTCTTCAACCATTTTTAAACACTTCATAAAATTCCCATTGAACAATTAATACAAAACCGACAACGAACGGCAGCAATTCAATAAGTGTCAAATACAATTAGGGAGAATCGGTATGAACCCTTTTTGTCTATTGTTGACCTAAATAAGGACCTATGATTTAAACATCAAGAAACTAGTTTTGGACAATGGGTCATAGCGCAAATAATAGCTTAAGGCTACGGTCACAGTGAAAGGGGGAAAAGTCTTTTCGTCAACGGCGCTGTTTACTATTTTCTTAAGATCATTATTTAGATATAAGAGGGGTTGCTCCCCTTTTTATTTGTGTGGTAATGACAGGCTATGATTTTTTTAACAATAATAGACATCAGTCAGCGGTCGATATTGGTGAAAGTAATTTCTCGTCTATATTATTAAGTATGTGTATCTCCAATGTTTTATTTTTATTGAGATATCCACTAAAGGACTGCCCCTTGAAATTTTGAGATTAATATTTGAATATTTATGTAAATTATTTTATGCTTGTTACATTTACCTTTAGATATGTACAGGGTCATCCAACAAGGACTGAACAGGGGCCTATTTTTTGACTTTCCCTGTATTTTTATTTAAACCAATATAGCCATTTAGTTTATGCTTTGCCGTAGAATCTAAAATTACCATTTAAAAAGCGATCTGACTTAAAACAAAGGAACTGTGGCGTAAAGTTGTTGTTTTTTCAATGGAACACCCTGTATATTATTTATTTTTATAAAACGCCCTTCTTTCCTGATTCCATAAATATATAGTTTGTCCATATTAGCTCAAACCGTTTTTAAGATATGAGCAATCAAACATTTAAAGAGCTGTATCCATTTGAGCTTAATACGTCTATAATGCCTTTGAAAAGAAAATCCCCGTAATGACGATGCATTAAAATACAGCTTTTTAAATGTTTGATTGCTCATATCTTAAAAACGGTTAGAGCTAATATGGACAAACTATATATTTATGAAATCAGGAAAGAAGGGCGTTTCATAAGAATAAATAATATACAGGGTGTTCCATTAAAAAAACAACAACTTTACACCACAGTTCCTTTGTTTTAAGTCAGATCGCTTTTTAAATGGTAATTTTAGATTCTACGGCAAAGCATAAACTAAATGGCTATATTGGTTTAAATAAAAATACAGGAAAACTAAAAAAATAGACCCCTGTTCAGTCCTGGTTGGATGACCCTGTACACGAACAAACAAAATTTTAGGGGTGAAAAAATACGTCCGAGCGCATGACTCGTCGGTCAGATGCCTTTCGTCCCAGCAGAATTGGGCATGCGCACAAACCGTGTTATCGGCCTGTCCTTCTTTATCGACATGCTAAAAATACACTCCAGAACCGGCTCTGCGCCGTTTTTGTTGTGTTTTAAGTTCTCTCTGTGGATTCCTTGTTGTTTATTGTAGGTATTAAATATTTACGGATTTGTAGTTTTTGTGTAGTTTAAGGACTTGTGTTTGTGCTTTTAGTGACTAAGATTGGAATATAAACAATGATCCTAGTAACAGCCGTTGTATTATTTTGTTATGCACAAATAGGGGTAAAATACGAACAAACCCGAACAAAATCAAACTATGAAAACCATAAACTAAAATTTGATAATTTTTTTTCTGGGTAACAATAATTTCAAATACAAGTTTATCAGTCTTTTTGATTTCACTTTAGATAACACACCCCGTCACAACTATTTATCTGTGTTCAATTCAGGTAGCCCCACAATAATATTTTAGAAAAATATTTACCCATAGTGATAAAAAGATTTATGTACCTACCTTACTGTAGATAAAAATTATTGTGATACCTATAAACAGTGGCGGTTCTTCCATATTGTCATTTGGTCAGTGACATCCCAAAAATATTGGAAAATATATCAGGAAATAGATATGCATTTTATTAAATTATTTTACTCGTAAATATAAATAATTTATTTTATAAATACACATTAATATAATAGTGTGACCAGTAAAGTCCGCATCATATGGCATTTTTTTTATTAATAGCTTCATTCGAAATTTGACTTTGGCATCAAGTTCTGCTTCGATCGAGTTAAAAATTAAGCAAAAAAATAGTAGTCACGTGATTCGCATTATCTGTCAAATTTGAATTATTTCCAAAAAATAATTCAAAAGTGGGGTTATTTCTGAAAGTAGGTCTCGAAAAAAGTTATTAGAAAAAGTTTTTCTAAATGCGTTTCTAGCCCACATGCAAAATTTCAGCTACATAAGATAATTTTGATTTTTTACCCATTTTGTAAACTGCACCACTTTTGCAAAATAACTCAACGCAACCTACATAAAACTTCTTAGTTTTGACAATTTCAGATACAATTTCTTTAAAGTAGCGCCATATTAAATGTGTGTTTTAGTGTTTTTCGACAAAATCAAAATTGGGCTATTAAAATTTGGTCGCATGTGATGCAAAGTTTATTTGTTTTTGACCCTGTATAAGGTAACTTCATAAAATAAGTATTTTTGAAAACGTAGTTTGTGTCTGAAAGTAATACACCTTAATATTAAGACAAAAAAGAACAGTGTCATCCGTAAATTGTTCATTAAGTGGAAAATAAATTTTAGTGGTGGGTAAAAAATCAAAATTATCTTATGCAGCTGAAATTTTGCATGTGGGCTAGAAACTGCATTAACAAATCTTTTTCTAATAACTTTTTTTGATATTTTCAGAAATAACCCCACTTTTGAATTATTTTTTGGAAAAAATTAAAATTTGACAGATTATGCGAATCACGTGACTACTATTATTTTGCCTAATTTTTATCTCGATCGAAGCAGAACTTGATGCCAAAGTCAAATTTCGAATAAAGCTATTAATAAAAAAAATCCCATTTGATGCGGATTTTACTGGTCACACTGTAGTTTTTTTTAATTATATTTTTGTAATTTTTAAATCTTGAACAAAGTCCCCGATCCCCGATCCCCGATCTGTCCGCTTAAAAATAAAAACATGATTAACAACAAAACTTTGGTATTGTAAAACATATAATCCCGTCCAATCCCTTCGTTGCACGCAAAGTCACTCCTGTCTGCAGAAGAATTTATTTAAAAAATATATATAGGATATTAAATACGATTAGTGTGGTATAGGTATTAACGTGTGACAAACGGCCATAAAGCCCATGCTACCGGTTTTAGGTTTATTGCGTCCCAGAGGTAATTTATCTTCTTGTGCCTTAAACCGAAGATAAAAGCTTATAATAATGTTTCAAGAGTTCATCGTAGCAAATCGCAATTAAAATTGAACTTTTTTGCCATCTTCTATCACTGAAGATGTAATTTCAATCAATTTTATTGGCGATATTTCGTAACAATGAGTCCTTAATTACAGTGTGTACACGGATAGACTTTGGAAGGGGAAAAACTTTTTTATTAGTACGCATAGAAGAAAAAGTCAGTCGTTATAAAAACATTTGCCTCTGCTGAAACTACAATTTCAAATATCAGATTTCCGATTACTATACGGGGTTCGTAAGAAATAACATTTTTAGTTTTTTGGATTTCGCTTAAAATAAATTTACGGAAAAACAAACAACTATTGTTGCTTTCTTACTTCGCATATGATTTTATATCTGGCCGAGTAACGATTTTGTTGTAAGAAAACCACTTTTTATTTGCCTACTTTTGAAGTATTTTTATTATTAGGTACATGTCATATTTCTTCAATTCATTCAATTCATTCATTCATTCATTCATTCATTCATTCATTCATTCATTCATTCATTCATTCATTCATTCATTCATTCATTCATTCATTCATTCATTCATTCATTCATTCATTCATTCATTCATTCATTCATTCATTCATTCATTCATTCATTCATTCATTCATTCATTCATTCATTCATTCATTCATTCATTCATTCATTCATTCATTCATTCTTTCAATCATAAATGATAAAACTTTTATTCAAACGTGGTACCACCGAGTTAGCGCATAGTTCAACTCGACATCTGAATTCCCGATAACAGTTCCTAACTTGCTGTATGTGGGTATTTGCAATAACCACTCTTATTTTTTTCTTTTAAGACATCTATGTTATTATAGAAATTTGTTTTTATACACATGTGGCTTTAGATATCCCCATGAATGAAAGTCGATAATTGTGAGATCGGGACTCCTATACGTGCCAACTGATTTGGACCATAGGTACCTTCCAATCCATTTGTTCCCAAAGTGATGATTTAGTTAATCATCAAAAGGAATTAAAAATTAGAAAAACAAAAACTGTTGCTTCTGACAAACCCTGTATAGTAATCGCAAATCCAATAGTGGAAATTGTAGTTTCAACACTAGCAAAATTCATTTAATAAATCAAGGAATTAAAAAAAAAAGATTAAAAAAAATTTTAAATGTTGTTTGTAACGCACCCTGTATAGTAATCGCAAATCTGATATTCGAAATTGTAGTTTCAGCACAAGCAGACGTTTTTATAAAGAAATACTTTTTCTTCTATACCTACTAATAAAAAAAAAAGTTTTTCCTCTTCCCAACTCTATCCGTTGGCTGAATGGCAGACCTGCCAAAGCCAAGAAAAAACTCTATCCGTCGACACACACTGTACAGGGTGGCCCATTAATAACGGACGCCGGCTATATCTCGGAAACCATTAATCGTACAGCTTTCGGAAAAAAATTTTTATGAGTAAAGCGGTCTTAAGAAAATGCTGGAAATTACTTTTAAGTTCCTCATTTCACCGCAAGGGGGCACAATTGAAAGTTAGTTTTTTTAAATTTTAAATTTCTCCGAAAATTCCCATATTAAGGTATAACTCTGATTATATCATTGGAAAGCTTAGACAATTCTGCATCATTTTGGTTTAAGGCTCGTTGGCGTACCAATCTTGATAAGAGTGGGGCTATTGAATGTGTAAACATTAAAATCGCCGTAACTTCTAAACGACTTATCCGATTTTACTAAATCTAAGCTTGTTTGGAAGGGAAAGATAAGTACCTTAAATCGTCGTATCCAATGGTACACGATAGTTTCTAATAAAATTGCTAGAGGGCGCAATTTGTAATAATAACAGTTTTTTCGATTTCATCCCGAAAATTCAAATCATACGGTATAACTATAACATCATAATCGAAAAGTAGATGAAATTTTCAAGAAAAGATGTGAAGACCGCAGTTCGATATCTTTGTTCGTTTCAGAGTTATTGCCAAAACAATAATTTTTAATACAAACTGCGCCCTCTAGCAATTTTATTAGAAACTATCGTGTATCATTAGATACGACAATCGAAGGTACTTCTAACCAAGCTTAAATTTAGTAAAATCGGATAAGTCGTTTAGAAGTTACAGCGATTTTAATGTTTACACTTTCAATAGCTTCTCCCACTCTTATCAAGTGAAAGTGTAAACATTAAAATCGCTGTAACTTCTAAACGACTTAACCGATTTTACTAAATTTAAGCTTGTTTGGAAAAAAAGGTAAGTACCTTCAATTGTCGTATCCAATGGTACAAGATAGTTTCTAATAAAATTGCTAGAGGGCGCAATTTGTATTAAAAATTATTGTTTTGGCAATAACTCTGAAACGAACAAAGATATCGAACTGCGGTCTTCACATATTTTCTTGCAAATTTCATCTACTTTTCGATTATGATGTCATAGTTATACCGTATGATTTGAATTTTAGGGATAAAATCGAAAAAACTGTTATTATTATAAATTGCGCCATCTAGCAATTTTATTAAATACTATCGTGTACTGTTGGATACGGCAATTGAAGATACTTATTTTCCCCTTCCAAACAAGTTTAAATTTAGTGAAATCGGATAAGTCGTTTAGAAGTTACAGCGATTTTAATGTTTACACTTTCAATAGCTTCTCCCACTCTTATCAAGGTCGGTACGCCAATGAGCCTTAAACCAAAATGATGCAGAATTGTCTAAGCTTTCCAATGATGTAATCAGAGTTATACCTTAATATGGGAATTTTCGGAGAAATTTAGAATAAAAAAAAAACAATTTTTAATTGTGCCCCCTTGCGGCGAAATGAGGAACTTAAAAAGTAAATTCCAGCAATTTCTTTTCGCTTATTTGACCACCCGGTACAGTTACTAGGTAGCTATATATTTTGTCAATTTTGTGCTTGAGGTACCTAATGCTTATAGATCGGGCAACTAGGACTAGGTGTGAATGATTGTTTTTGTCGAGTCAATATTGTGGATGCTTAAAAAAAGGAAAGAAGAGACGTGTCTGGAAAACGTAAACATTTTTGATAAAATCTCAAAAAGTAGAAATTAATAATAAACATTTCATGTTTAGCTCTTCTCGCACCAGACCCTATTATATTCCTGAACAAACGTCATCAAAAAATTCTCCTTTTATTAGTTTCTAAATAAACCTCTGCTACCTGTGTTACGAAGAATAGTCTTCGAACACCTGTGCCCATACCTGTTTTAATAATTTTTTACGGCCTTATGCATATGCATTGTGGCATTGTTGTATTTCTGTTTATTTATGCATGAACGCTTTTTTCACACATTCATTTGGGTTGATTTTTTGATGAAAAACTTGACTACGCTATTTCCGTTTAATGAGAAAAAGAAGCAAATTATTATTTACTTATTAACATTCGCCAGAGGTAACGAATAAAACATTTTCAAGAAGATATTGGTATTCTTTCAGATTTATTTGCGTTCTCACACTTTTAAGTGCATACTAAAGCAACTACTTGAGTCAAGTTTGGATATCTCAAGCTGTGAAGCCCACGACGAAGCCACTTTTACGATTATTGTAAATATACTTGACGATTTCAATTTATTTTCCCAACGGTACAAATTTTTCGAAATATACACAATTCTGTCCCAACAATTTATTCGAACCAAAGAATGGGCTAGAAATTCGATAATGGTTGTAAGTAAAGCAAAGGTAAAGGTACTTCTATACTATTATCACAAATAATACTATACGAAATTGTAAAGTGACTTCATTCATTTATCAACGCCCATTTCCAGGTTCTAAACCCCCATAAATTGAAATTAAATCAATAAGCAATTTTAAATGAGTTTTTTTTCGATTTAAAATTTATTTCTATTCCTTTAATACCTTTCTATCAATGGCGTAACAAGAACTGAGTGTGCCCCCCCCCCCGCAAACGTTTTCAGGAACGAATGGAAAATGATAATTCTTATTTTCATTACTATTAGGTTCAGGTTTATGAATTTTTGAATTCGTTAATAGTGTAATAATTTAATTAGGCTTAAACCCTCATTATGTGGAAAGTACCTACTATTAAAACAGCAAACAATTCGAATTTATTTTATAATCCTAGATAGACTGGTAGACATAACATAGGTAGTTATTAAGTCATTATACGTAATATTTCAGCAAACATGATGCAAAATATAAACTTTAAAACACCACTTATAATGGTGCTTACCATGTATGGTAGTAACGGGGGTAGCAGTGATCGAGCCTCATAGAATCCAAAAGACAGAAAACGTAAAACACATGAACACTCAACAAGTCTGCACAAACATTATGTCTCTAAGACACTAAGTCCTATGCAAGGTATTATACAAAACGACCAGATCGTCCAGAGTTTTTTTTGAAAAATCGTTTATAATTTCGTCGATATTTAATGTTTTAACAAACTCGTGTTCGATACAGATTAAGGATAAATCCGAAAGGCGTTGTTGTCCCATGGTGTTACGTAAATGGGTTTTTACTATTTTAAGTTTAGAAAAAGATCGTTCCGCTGATGCCACACTAACTGGTAAAGTTAGAAATAACATCACTGCACTAGATACATCTGGAAAATTTGAAGAAACACACTGATTTTTTATTAATAAATGATCCGCAAGTCCATACACTGTGTTTAATTTTGAAATACTATCTCCAAGTCCCTTTCTGAGGCTTAAAATTTGACTACGAAAGTCAATGGACAAGTCTTTAAGGTATATCTGTCGTAGGCTGATAGTGAAATCCGTTATTTCATGAAAAGCCTAGTCACTTCATGAAGCGTCGGCAGATTGTGTAAAAACATGAAATTACACGATCTGCCGCGTCACTTCATAAAGAGACCTTGACGTTTCGGCGTATTATGTATAACACAATCTGCCTTATTTTAAATATCGTCACTTCATGAAATGCCACAAAAACAAGGCATATTGTGTAATTCCGTCTAAAAGGTATATTGGCAACTGGTTTGTTCGGGTTTATTAGAGCATTTTTTTTATTTTTATAAAATAATATTAGTTGAAAAAATGTAATTAAAAAAAAAATGCTCTGGGGAACAACGAACAAATCAGTTGCCAATATACCTTTTAGACGGAATTACACAATCTGCCGACTGACATGACATCGTTAGGTACTACATGAAGTGACGATATTTAAAATTAGGCAGATTGTGTTATACATAATACGCCGAAACGTCAAGGTCTCTTCATGAAGTGACGCGGCAGATCGTGTAATTTTATGTTTTTACACAATCTGCCGACGCTTCATGAAGTGACTAGGCTTTTCATGAAATGACGGATTTCACTATCAGCCTACGACATATCGTTTGTAAATTCCGCGCTTTTACGTATTCTTCTTCAACAAACAAAGTTAAATTCTCAGGATATGAAAAAATAAAATTAATTATGAAATGAAATACCAATGAAAAGCAAAGCTGGCAGCAAGTTTTGAAGGGGCCGTCGATGTGGGCCCCCAGGCTGGCCACCCCCCGCCCCCGGCGCGGGGGTGTTTTTTACGCCACTGCTTTCACTTTCAATTTTACCTTGGTTTGCTTCTATTTTCTTCTATAGTTTTGTAGCTTTGTAGTCTACTGTACAAATATCTTCAATTTTTTATTTCTTTTAAAAGTATTAACGAAAACAACGGCTTCCCATCGATCTCTACAAAAAAAAACAATATCTTTATCTTTATTTTGTTAAAATCGTTTTAAATATACGTCATTATAGGCTATATTTACGTTGGACATACATATAGATAGGATGGGGTAATTTCCACCAACATGTCCGCAATTATATTTATTTTTATAGTCATAATTTCCAAAATAAAAGAAAAAGAAAGCGGTAATAACGCTGTAGTTGTGCTCTGAAGAGGTTTTTAACTTGACCGGTTTCTATTTTTCGAGAGTCTTCGAAGTCCGCTTAGTGGGACGAAAGATTTCGTAAAGTTAGCGTATCCGAACGAAGATGATCACACATTTTTTTGTCTTTACAATGAAAATGATCATTGGATTTAATTCCCAACTTAAATTATACTACAATATACAGGGTGTTTTTTTAAGGTCGACGAGCGGCCATATCTCGGAAACTACTAGGCATAGAAACTTAGGAAAAGAAAAATAACAATTAAAGTGGCCATGAGAAAATTCTGGAAATAATTTTTAAGTTCCGCATTTTGCCGCAAGAGGGCGTAATTGAAAAGTAAATTTTAAAATTTTACATTACTCCGAAAATTCCACATTAAGTTATATGTTTAATAACACCATTTTAAAGCTTGGACAATTATGCATCATTTTGGTCTTATGCTTATTGGCGTACCGACTTTAATAAGAGTGGGGGAAGCTGTTGAAAGTTTAAATCGCTGTAACTTATAAACGACTTATCCGATTTTAGCAAACTAAAGACTGTCTGGAAGAGAAATGTATGCACTTTAACTAATCGTATTTAGTTGTTCATAATAGTTCTAAAAAAAGAAGCTAGAGGGCGCAATTTGTAATAATAACAGTTTTTTCGATTTTATCCCGAAAATTCAAATCATACGGTATAACTATGACATCATAATCGAAAAGTAGATGAAATTTGCAAGACAAGATGTAAAGACCGCAGTTCGATATCTTTGTTCGTTTCAGAGTTATTGCCAAAACAATAATTTTTAATATAAATTGCGCCCTCTAGCAATTTTATTAGAAACTATCGTGTACCATTAGATACGACAATTGAAGGTACTTCCAAACAAGCTTAAATTTAGTAAAATCGGATAAGTCGTTTATAAGTTACAGCGATTTAAATGATTACACTTTCAACAGCTTCCCCTACTCTTATTAAAGTCGGTACGCCAATAAGCATAAGACCAAAATGATGCATAATTCTCCAAGCTTTAAAATGGTGTTATCAAACATATACCTTAATGTGGAATTTTCGGAGTTATGTAAAATTTTAAAATTTACTTTTCAATTACGCCCCCTTGCGGCAAAATGCGGAACTTAAAAATTATTTCCAGAATTTTCTCATGGCCACTTTAATTATCATTTTTCTTTTCCTGAGTTTCTATGCCCAGTAGTTTCCGAGATATGGCCGCTCGTCGACCTTAAAAAAACACCCCGTACAAAGGCATTTTAGCTTAGTCGAATCTAGAATTGGCTTTATTTTCAGTCCAAGTAGTATAAGTTAATGATAATTTCTCGAAATTAGTATACATTGAATATTGGTCAGTACCACAGTACCAAAACTCCCACCGATGCGGTGGTAAATCTTGAACCTGAGTAATATACACGGTACCACTTTTACTGTTTTGTGTTGGTCATGGCTTGATAGTAACTTGTACGTCAGGCGTATACTCGTCGCGTACGGCCGCGGCGAGTTGTACCGAGTATCTTGGCGTCGCCTTAGGACCATCTACTAGTACCGTCAAGGACGACAAAGTTGGAGGCTTGACGAGAATTAGTCGAAAATCGAAATCGGTTGTTATTTTGGAACTATGGAACTTTGTTTAAAATAAAGACAAAGTCAAAGCGAATCAGTACTGGCTTGCTAATATATAATAATTATAGAGAGAGGAACTCATACATACATTATAAGGTAAAGTATTTTTCACCCTAAACGGTATGGACTTATTGACTGCAGTAAAACTACCGGTTTAATCCCATTGTTATATATACACAATCAACAAGCAAATACACTACAGGGTAGGACTTTAGATATTTAATTCGTTATTAATAATATATTATTTAATGATAGTTAAATATTACCTGCTATAATTACAAATTATAATCCGACCCTGACCGACAGTTTATTTGCATTTTTATGGCCGAGCTCTTGCAAAACGTCCCAGGTAGTTAAACGGAGTCAATCATTTCTTGTGAAAAATACTTTATAGCACCTACTGATGATTCTAAAAACGTAGGTGTTATATAGCGGTCAAAAATCGTTTTAACATAAATCAATGATCACATATTTCTGCTGATTGCCCTAGATCTCCCGTCTGCGTCTAAAAACGAAGGTTATATTAATTATATTAGATGCATTTGTTATGTGTACCTACCTATTAAGTAAAAATAATATACTACTTATATATATTTATAGTTTCCTTATGATATAAAATAAAAATAGTTTAGGGAAATCACTATGGAAACGCTGTACGGACGTTTTACTACGTGTGACGTAGATTTTTTTTATATTTATCATAATATCTAACGTTGTAGTATAAAATTGCGTTTTTCGATTAGTTTTTAGTATTTTTTGGAAAAAAAACTATTTAGTGGTACTATTTATTATTATTTTATTAATACCCAAAACCTTCACCAATTGTTTCATGTCTTCGTATTATCACCGCAATGATATCATCAAGCCTTTACCAAACAGGCCTTGTCCCAGCTTGGAGTTGTGTTCAAAACAGTGCCCTGTGAGCCTTGGGCACAACGCGGTGGGGCGAAGGGCAGAAAGGGGGTACGCGCTCCGGAGTCAGTGACACCGCTGCTCGTGAGTTCAAGGCAACCTCTTTAGGCTTTGTTACCGCCTGTTGCTCTTCCTAGACCTGTTTGGAGGAAGAATAGACAAGATAGGACAAGAAAAACGAAGAAAGACGTAATAGATGTGTGGATAATTTACGAAGGCGGGGTAGAGTTAGCAGTAGCCCGGGGCTACGTTGAGAAGAAAATAATGTGTAAGTTTGTTTTGTAGAAAAAATAGGTACACTTCCAACGATAAGACGGAAGGTACAGTTGACGACATATAAATTCGTACACTCCACCCAAACATAACTCAATACAACAAAATTGGGTAAAACGGGTTTCTCACCTTGCTGCTTATACATGGATAGAACACCAGCTATATACATACATAGCTTTAAATTATTGTATGTACGATTTTTTACCATAAGTAATAATGGTCATTTCTAAATATTTTTGTGTTTAAATTACAGCTGCAAAATAAGAAAATTATAAAATAATACCAGGAAAACTAGAAAAGTATAAAGCCAAAAAGGGTAAATTTATTAACAAACAACAAACAAAATACTAATATTTAATTGCTGCGCCATTGGATTCTAACACTAATCGTAATCTTCTTGGCATTGACAAAATAATACTTCTGGTGTAATCCGGAGTTAGCCCTTCCCAAATTTCTTCTATTTTATCAAATAACTCTATTTCATTCTGTGGTTTAAAATTTATTTTGTACTTTTTTTTACCATCAATCCCCAAACATTTTCAATTCAACAGAACTTCTTGAGCACCAATGCAGATATGTTACGTTGTTTTGTCTAAACCAGTTTCCAATATTTCTTGCAGTATGCACAGGGCAGTTATCCTGCTGAAACATAAAGTTATTTCCTTCAAAAACTATCGCGGCAGAAGGAAGAAAAACATTTTCCAAAATCTGAAGATATACCTAGGTACTGTTTAGTGTTCCACCAATATTCCAGCATACACCTGCACCGTAAACACTTATCCATGCCCACACATTAACGGAGAAACGTCTATTGGTTTGCTTTTTTCAAGTATCCTTCTCATCATATCGGGAATTTGGTGGTCTATATACTCGAATCCTTCCATTATATGTAGACTGAGAAGTTTTCTCATTGGAAAAGATAACATTTTGCCAAAAAAAAATCATTTTCTGGTAAATATTGCATAGCGAACCCAATTCTTTGTTCCTTATCAATATTTTTTTTTAAAACCTGTTGCTGAAGATTGTTTGTTTTATACTATGCCCAGGGCGGTGTAATAAGTTGGGCGGGCCAGCCCTGCTCCCGCTGCTCTCTGCTGCCAGCAGCAAAAATTTATTTAATATAGAAAAACCTTTAGTTATACCTACAAATAGATACATCATTGCAGGTTTGACCATAGAGCAAGAATTATTATCAAACTGTCAAGACATAACAAACTTATAATTAAAATAAATGAATTACTTTCCAGAAGCGAAAAACACGGCGATTAAAATTGTTAAAAATTTTTGTATATTATATAGACATTCTGTAATAATTTTATATATTACAACTATTTCTCAGGTATTTGCAAGAGTATTTTTCATAAAAATATCATTGGCAGCATTGTTTCTCGCAATTTCATATCTCTCGTGAATCCAGTCATTCTCTGGCGTACGTAACTTGTTCCCATCATTTCTTATCCTTCATGCTTCAAAACGTGACTGTATAATCATAAAGAAAACCTTTTCATGACTCCATAATAAATTATTGTGACATGCGGGTTCGTCTTCGAAAAAAAGGTGCACTTTTTTAATTTCCGCGTACTTGAACCCATCATTTATTTTTCTTATCAGAGATATTAATCAACAGTTATCTGCCAGTACGGATTTCGTGACAGTTTAAAAATAACAGATACATTCTTGCACTTATATTCCTCTTGCACATGCGGTTGACATTAAGGAAACATACCATACCAAAGTATGTCACTAAATGCAATAAGCTATGATATAGTAAACGGCACGAATTCTCTCGTTTTAAAACAGATGACAGCAGAAATTTGTCATAGATCAGCTGATATTGGGACATAATAATATCCCCAGATTAGTAGTGGACCGAAATGAGCCCAAACGCCGAGTTATAAATTGCGTTTTTGTGCTGTATGTATTATACAGTGAGTAAAGTCCGCATCATATGGGATTTTTTAGTATTGAAAATACTATTAGGATCGTGTTTACGCAAACTTTGCATTGCATGTCGATGTCGCTCATGTCGATGTCGCTCATGTCGATGTCGCTCTGCCGTCTGTCGCGGCCAACAGCGCAATATCTAGATCGGTCTTGTAACATAATACTCTGATAATACTTGGTAGAAATATAAATATGAATCAGCGCAAAGTCGGCAAGTAAATAATGAATAATGTTTAGTTTAGTTTGTGTTTTAAAGAACGCCATAGTAACTTTGTTAAAAAGTGTTTTATTGAGATAAGTTATAACTAAGGTAAGTTCACGTTATTGAAATCGGAATATTATATCGAAAAAAAAAGCGGGAGGCAGAAAGTTGGAGCACAATTATTGCATATTACAGGGTCCGCCCAAATTTGGTTAACAAATGGGTTTCATATTAACTTTCCACATTAACTGTTAATATGGCTGTTTCAGTTTTTAAATTTTTAAAATTTTTTGAGTCACTGACGTCATATTTTTCTATTTTATATTCACCCTGTCTATGCCACAAAAGATTTGAATACGTCAAAACGATTTACTCAAGATGCAAAACTTTTATGTAGAATAAAATTTTCTGAGAAATCAATAATAAAAAATTATCCCATTTGTTAAAACCAAATTTGGGCGGACCCTGTAAAATTAAAGAACATTTTTTAAACTTTTACAAAATCCAAATTAGAATGTGGGCTTTAATTACATAACATAGGTCATTAAAATTTTAAAGCTGTGTCAGGTATTTTCAATACATAGGATGCTTGCGTAAGGTGCAAGATCTGTGTATTTTATTAATAGCTTTCGAAATTTGACTTTGGCATCAAGTTCTGCTTCGATCGAGATGAAAATTAAGCAAAAAAATAGTAATCACGTGATTCGCATTATCTATCAAATTTTATTCTTTCCAAAAAATAATTCAAAAGTGGGGTTATTTAAATGCAGTTTCTAGCTCATATGCAAAATTTCAGCTGCGTAAGATAATTTTAAGTTTTTACCCACCACTAAAATTTATTTTCCACTTAATGAACGCTTTACTGATGGCAGTGTGTTCTTTTTTGTCTTATTATTAAGGTGTATTACTTTCAGACATAAACTACGTTTTCAAAAATACTTATTTTATGAAGTTACCTTATAGGTACAGGGTCAAAAACAAATAAACTTTGCATCACATGCGACCAAATTTTAATAGCCCAATTTTGATTTTGTTGAAAAACACACATTTAATATGGCGCTACTTTAAAGAAAATGTATCTGAAATAAAGCATTGTCAAAACTAAGAAGCAGAGAAGTATATTTTGTGCTAAGAAGTTTTATGTAGGTTGCGTTGAGTCTTATTTTGCAAAAGTGGTGCAATTTACAAAATATGGGTAAAAAATCAAAATTATCTTATGAAGCTAAAATTTTGCATGTAGGCTAGAAACTGCATTTAAAAAACTTTTTCTAATAACTTTCTTCGATACTTTCAGAAATAACCCTACTTTTGAATTATTTTTTGGAAAAAATTTAAATTTGACAGATAATGCGAATCACGTGACTACTATTTTTTGCTTAATTTTCATCTCGGTCGAAGCAGAACTTGATGCCTAAGTCAAATTTCGAATAAAGTTATTAATAAAAAAAATCCCATATGATGCGGACACACTGTATATTTCGAAAATTAATGTTAAATCTTTAAAAGTATGAAACGAAACATTGATTTAAAAATTAAATAGCAAACGCTTCCCCTAGTCCTGGTGGTCAATCTTAATCAATAGTAATAATTATTATTTTGATTGTTTTTTTATTTATACCATATAACTATTATGTGGTTACATACTGAGAAACGTATGACTCCAATGAACACTGATTGATTTGTTGATGTCACATTGAAGGCGATGATTAAATCTATTCATTCCTACGAACCGACATGTCAATTACCACAATCTAATTAAAAACAAAGTAAACTGTTTTGATTAAATACCACAAACAAAAATAATGAACGGGTTTGTTGGTAAATAAATGAGAGTAAGGAAACGATAAAAACATGTCTAGTAGATTATTGTCGACTTCTTCGTAATGAACATAGTATAGTAGTATAAATATACAGGGGGGAACAATTTTTTAAACACCCATTAATCCCGTAACTAACTGCAAGCAGTTCTATTCAAGTTTGACGTTAAACATTTGTTTGGAATCATGAGATGGAGCCCAATACAGCTTCGAAGCCAGTTTTTGATGGTTGTGGACTTGTGGATCGGTTTCGATTTTTTAGGTGGAGACTTGTGCAGTTTGTATGCCATGACGTTTAGAAAAGAAAGACAAAATACTGTTGGAAAAGTGGACAATAGACAAAAAATGTTAAATAAAGATCTAGTAAAATAAGTGTGTTTGCTGTGCTCCAAGAAATGCAGACCTATAACATAACATTATTTGACTTCCGCTTCTGTGTGTTGTTTTGTGGATTCTAATTTTGAGATTGGAAATAACTAGAAATTCGCAATTATTAATTATGTCACTATTGTCACTTAAGAAATAAAGTTGAACCTACCTTCCCCAACTTGCGTTTCACAGATTGCATTGTTTTGCATACAACAAATGCCTTTTTCTAATCGTTGTTGCAAATTATTTATTATTTATTTATTAGGTTAGATTTCTATTATCTGTTCTCCCAGAAAAAAAAAGGATTTTTTATCCGGTTGGCGGTTGGTAACGTGCTCGCAGAGCACGCAATTTAATTGGTAGGAAAACTAGAACTGAATCAGTTTATTTCCCAATTATTGATCGTTGTTTCTCCTAATTTTTGAGCTGCTGCAATAATCTCTTCATTACTACTAAATATATTTAACTTGTTGAGAAACTCAAAGCACGTATCAATTAGTTTGTATATCTCTGCCTCAATGATGATTCAAATTGATCTATGATAGATATAGCAAGGAAATTCCAAGTTCGAACTTTTTCCATTATTTATTTATTTACGAAAACAAAAAAACCTGATTTTAAAAAGCTACGTAGAATCATTTTATACCTAGTAGTAGTCGTGGGGGCCCTCTTGGTGGTGCGGGCCCATATAGGCTGCAGCCTTAGGTATCCTCTACTAAAATCCCACATTGTCCCGTTCATTTTCCTTAATATTTTCTACAACGATGGGCGTGTAAGATTACTTACAATTAGGTGTAAATAAAAACACCATTTACAAATATTAAGTTTGTTCACCTGGTCACTAGCAGTAAAAAGAACAGTTATTCGCATAATTATGCAGGAAGAATGCCTATAGCAGTTAGCAAACGAACGCCACAATACTTGATGTGATATTTATTTAAATGAAACAGTATGGAGCATATTATAAAGAGTTTTAAATTTGGTTGAATATGAAATTATGTTATTAATGACCATAACATGTTCGTCAGTCAGAAATACCGACATCTTGATAAATAAATCTGCAATTTACTCTGCACGATCAAACGATAACGAATAGCCAAAAAATATGTTTTGGAGTGTAAGGGATATTTGCTGTTCTTAAAGGTAGGTCAGTTATTTCTATTATGATTATACCGTGCGAGCAAAAATGATTTGCATCAAAGAGGGCTTGGATTAAAAAACGTAGGGCTTGGTTTGGATCACAATGATATGGGGACGATATATCTAACCAAATCTAGCTTTAAATTTTGTCAAATTCATATTATGACATGATATGCCGAACTAATGAGTAATAAAATAAGTAAGACAAATACAAATTTATTTTTGTTGTTTACAAAATTAACAAAGTAAGAATATGCAGAAAGAAAAAGAAAAATAATTACATAAATTGCTGAAATTGGCCACCGCCATGCTCCAAGCCTAAATTCACACGTCTCTTCATATTTTCGAAAGTGTTGACCAGCATCTCTGGAGAAATGTTACCACATTATTGGATAATCCTTTCTTGTAATTGTTCTCAATTTGCAACTGGTGTTTTAAAAATAGTGTTCTTTAAATGAGGAAAAACGAAGTAATCCATAACCGTTAAACAAGGTGATCTAGGTGGGAATTCAATGTCTGATCGAAAACTGATCAATCTGTCGTCGAAAAAATTGCGTAAGGAGTTAATAGTTTCGGCGGCTGTATGGGCGGTTGCACCGTCGTGTTAAAAATATCCAAAACGTAGTTCGTCGTCAAATAATTGCTCCACAAATGGATTCAAAATATTGTCTCTATACAGCTGTGCTGTAACTGTGTCATGGAAAAAAATAGGACCAATAATTCTTCATCGGGAAACAGCTAACCAGACACCAATTATTTGAGGGTGCAATGTGGACTCAAAAAAATTGGGAATTTCACTACTCCACATGCCTGTATTCTGAGAATTCACATAACCGGAGAGGTGGAACCAGGCTTCATCCGAAAAAAATGTCAGTTCTAATAAATCCTTTTTTTCCTATAAATTTTGGGTAAACCATTGAGAGTAATTCCTGCGTCTTTCAAAATCTGCGGCTTGTATTTCTTGGAATACTTGCACTTTATAAGGAAATAAATTAAGCTGCTTCTTAAGAATAGTCCTGCATGTTCCATAAGATCTTTCCACTTCTTGGGACAGGCGTCTTATACAAGTTGTTGGCGTATTTTGCATTATTTCACGAACGTTTGCAACAAGTTCTTCTGTTCTTACAGATGATCTTCCTGCTCCTTTTTTGTGTTGTATAGAACCTGTTTCCCTTAACACAGCCACGGTTCTTTTCAGGCAATGATAAAAATCCCCAGCAATAAAAGCAACGTAAGAAAAATGTCCGTTAAAATCATCTATGCACAAACCCGGATTGTATTGCCACTCACCATTTACTCTAACCCCGTTCCGAAAATACGCTTCAACCATGAATGTTTTGTGCTGTTCCGTAAAGCCCATTGTGTGAATTGTTCAAGAAATTGGAAAAATCAGCGATAAATCAAATTACTTGTAACGACTGTCAAAAATGACGGAATAACTGATTGATTGTTAATTCATGTAGTTACTGACACTCAACAATATTAAGCTCTACGGCTTAGCATTACGTCCTTATATGCAAGGCCCTCTTTACTCTTTGATGCAAATAATTTTTGCTCGCACGGTAGTAGATGTTATTTGACAATGTTGTTTATCTACCTGCATCTTAACAATATGTCACCTATATTAATCCAGGAGGATTAAAACAACATTCTTTGTTCCAGTATTTTTTGGCCGTAATAGTACCATTAACCGCAACCAGTGTAGCGGAATCACGGCTGTCATTATCGCTTTTATCCGCTTCAAAGCGATCTATTGCTTGTGACAAATGTACTGAAACCACATAAAACATATTTAATAATTAACGTATGTACAAAGCTTGCACAGTCTGTGTGAAATTGAAATAATAAAATAAGTACTACTTCTGGCACTCACGAGTTCTTGACCTCGCGTAAGATATTTCGTCTTGATAGGACGTAATAATATGACGTTTTCTCGTGATGTTGATGAATGCCGTGTCTGTATGAGTTGTTTTTTAACATTCCAAGGGAGATCTATCTACTTAAGTTTTAAGTTGAATGCACTTAATTTTTTTATCTTAAACATGATATGAAAGGGTCGAGACCTTTTAAGATCAAAACGCGTCTTAAAAATTTAATATTAAAAAAAAAACATTGCTTCCTAGACATACATATCCATCTACAGTGTTTGTGGGATTTTTTTTATTATTAGCTTTATTCGAAATTTGACTTTGGCATCAAGTTCTGCTTCGATCGAGATAAAAATTAAGCAAAAAAATAGTAGTCACGTGATTCGCATTATCTTTCAAATTTAATTTTTTTCCAAAAAATTATTCAAAAGTATATTTCTGAAAGTATCGAAAAAAGTGATTAGAAAAAGTTTTTTTTTAATGCAGTTTCTAGCCCACATGCAAAATTTTAGCTGCATAAGATAATTTTGATTTTTTAACCATATTTTGTAAATTGCACCACTTTTGCAAAATAAGACTCAACGCAACCCACATAAAACTTCTTAGTTTTGACAATGCTTTATTTCAGATACATTTTCTTTAAAGTAGCGCCATATTAAAAGTGTGGTTTTCTACAAAATAAAAATTGAGCTATTAAAATTTGGCCGCATGTGATGCAAAGTTTATTTGTTTTTGACCCTGTATAAGGTAACTTCATAAAATAAGTATTTTTGAAAACGTAGTTTATGTCTGAAAGTAATATACCTTAATATTAAGACAAAAAAGAACACAGTGTCATCAGTAAAGTGTTCGTTAAGTGGAAAATAAATTTTAGTGGTGGGCAAAAAATCAAAATTATCTTATGCAGCTGAAATTTTGCATGTGAGCTAGAAACTGCATTTAAAAAAACTTTTTCTAATAACTTTTTTCGATATTTTCAGAAATAACCCCACTTTTAAATTATTTTTGGAAAAATTAATTTGACAGATAATGCGAATCACGTGACTACAATTTTTTTGCATAATTTTCATCTACATCGAAGCAGAACTTGATCCCAAAGTCAAATTTCGAATAAAGCTAGGTATTAATAAAAAAATCCCATATGATGCGGACTTTACTACCCGAAAGCTTATTCTATTTCCTGGAGGAGTAATACCACAGACTTGTTATATAAGGAGACCCCATTGTTGACATTTTCTCCCAATCAGAAATCGTTTTTAACAGAAATCAATGATGAAAAATTTCTGTTGATTGCCTTAGATCTATATACCGCTTGCGTTTGAAAACGAAGGTTATGTTAATTATATTAGGTGCATTGGTGAAGTGTATATTAAGTAAGTGAAAATAATAATATACGAATATTATATGTGTGTTTTTAAAATTTCCCACTAGAATTAGATCAGAAATCACTATGGCAACGTTGAACTGACGTTTTTACTACGCGTGACGTCGAATTTTTAATATTCATTCATTAACGTCACAGTGTTGGTGAGTTGTGTTTATGATCAATTGCGTTTTCCATTAATTTTTAGTATTTTTCGAAATTGAACCATTTAGTGCTGTATTTATAATTATGTGCAATGGTTCGCCAGTGCGTGGTGTGTAAGAGACCCAACTATTCTATTCACGGATTAATCGGTTTAATATTTTGGCGGCAAATGAGGTGATTCCGGTTATTTTTTTTAGCTTGAAATGCCAATGATGTAGATTGTTCTGTATTTTAAGTAAATGTGGCAAAATATATGGATTGTTTGGATGCACTGTAAGGATAACAGTGACCTTTTACAGCTTACATAGTTGTCGTTTTTAATGCCATCTCTTTCTAACTTATCTGAACTCTTTGGCCTCGTACGGCATAAATAATTTGATCTACACAAACCGTTTATCAGATACATGTTTTCCATTAATTTAAATAGGAAAAAACGAAAGTATAATTTATCTTTGTGCTACCTGGAATTCGCTACCGTTCTACCCGACTTCTTGATTTTTTCTTTTTATCATAACAACCAGAGGCGTAGAATATAGAATATGTTTCGATGGATATATTATTATTATTTTAAATCGACATTTATTTAAAGAGAACAACCTTATGTATTAATCAATTACGGTCAAGCAAAGGTAGACCACGGTTATCATTCATAAACGTAGGTACTTTAACGCGAAGACATCCTATCATATGATATGTCTATAAACACTTACTTGTTAAATGAACATCCTGGCACTAAATCAGTACCTTATAGATCTCTGGTACTGGTTGTTATCAAAACAACACGTAAAAACGTTTTAATTTCATCATTACTTTCACAATAACCTAACATTTCTTCGATAGAGCTCTTGTATCTTGCTTCCTATGCTTTATCTCTGAGGCGTAATAAAAATTGATTCGTCCTTGAAAAGACCAGCGTTACTCAGCGTTGCCACGTTTTGCAGATTTTCAGGTGATTGTGGAACTTTTTATTAGATAATACGGATATCCTAAATATATTTTTCTTCATTTTGTGGCTTGTCTTTAGTCGATGGACGTTATACAGGGTTTCCGGAAATGATGAGCAAAAAATTTAGGGGATAATAATTTTTCTAGACCGAAAATAAATGCTTTCTATAACATTTTTTCAAAAATTGATTATGATAAATTGAGTTACAGGGTGTTAAAGTTAAATTTTATTTGCACGTTTCTTCTGCAATATTTAATAATATTTTGACGAAGTCTCGTACCTATATGGGGCTTTTTCGGGATGAGGAATACAAATTTGCCCACCGTTTTTTCGCATTTTGTAGAGGGCGCCACATAGGAGCCTATACTTTAATTTTAATGGTCCCAACTGTTTTGTCCTACACTGTATGCGCATTTTGACTGAATACTTTTATTCTCCTAACCTTTTGACATAAAAAAGGTATACTACTTTTGTTTCGATACATCTAACCATTTTCGAGAAAAACGCTAAAATAATATTGCTTGCATGTGATGAATACGAAATCATTTTAATTTATTTTCAACCTTAAACATAGCATACCTAGCAAAAGAAGGAATATTCCATGGAGTTCGTCGGAATTTTTTAAGAAGAATTAATTTATGCATTGAAGAGGAAAGACGTCACTTTGAACGTTTAATTTATTGTTCTAGTAAGTAGTAACTTATTATATGTATTTTAAAACTGCAAATAAAATTTAACTTTAACACCCTGTAACTCGGTTAATAATCAATTTTCGAAAAAATGTTATAGGAAGAGATAGCATTTATTTTCGGTCTAGAAGTATCCCTTAAATTTTTTGCTCCTCATTTCCGGACACTCTGTATATTTCCTTATTGGGATTTTGTTTTCACAATAAAATTGGAAATTATTTTTTGAAAACATTTTAGTTAATTCTTTTTGTTCCGTTCATGCTTTAACTCCGGCTATCTTGTTCATAATCAAGAGGATTAAGGCCTTGGCTGAGGATCTTGCTGCACCGCAATTACAACGCTGTTTTGTGATCGCTGATCAACAGCGAGGTGTGGGTTGTGAAGATGGGGTCCAAGATAAGGCCTTATTGCTTTGTGGCTTGTTTTTGTTCATGGTATTGACAAGTAAAACCAAAATTTGCAGCGTACATTTTTTTTGTCATTAATATTTGTAATAGAAAATCCTGACTTGGCACCGTTTGAAATATTCAACGCGACAAAATTAATTAGCCTAGGGGTGGGCTTAGGCTGGGGGAGTGGGGGCTAAGTTCCCCCTTCCACGGTCAATGCACCCATCACTTAAAACTGTATATTTATTTGCCTTTTTAGCGATTTTAACGATATCAAATCAATTTTTTTTACTTACCTAACTTTACATGTGACAACTTAATATTCTTTTTGATTGCAACAAAGTAACAGAGAACGTACAGAGGAGATTAAACAATTAACTCGAAGGTCTTTAAATGTGTAATTATGACTTGTAAAAAATGGTGGCCAGCCTTTGAAATCTCGCTTATTTGGCTTCTGGTAAATTACAACTTGTAACCGCGTAGTATAGGTTCTGGTTTTTGATTTTTTTAATTATACGATCATGGGAATTCATTATCGGTTTATGATACATGCGACTTACAGTTGTATTCATACAAAAGCGTACAAGAATTAGAATGAGACATAAGTTTTGTCATATTTGCGTAAAAGAGGCTAACTGATTGTTTATTGGAGGTTATCACACATCATAGATTATCAAAAATGCAATGCATTGGCGTTGGTGTAATTAATTTTAAAACTGCATAGTGGTAACGTTTGATAAACTTTGACAGAAGAACATAAAAATGCCTCGTCAGTTGTCTGAAGTTGAAAAGGCTCAAATTGTATCAAGAATCGAAGAAGGATGGTCAATCCGTGCTGTAGCGCAGTTGTATAATGGAAATAAAAAACTATATGGAAAATTTAGCAACGCTGCGAACAAGAAGAATCCATAAAGAGGAAAATTGGTTCAGGTCGTCCCAAACATTCCAACCCCACACACAGCACAACAGGATGCTGCTTTTTTAGGATAGTTAAGAAATAATCCTTTTGCAACTACAAGGGATGCTGTTATTGATACAGCATTTCCTGCCTCCCAACCTACCGCCATCAGGAAAGTCAAGGAATTTGAACTAAAATGTTGCCCAGCTGCGAAAAATGTTTCTTATCGAAGAACAGCGACAATCAAGGATTATTTTTGCTTTAAATTATACAGTGTGTGTATAAAGTCTGGAAACGGCTTAATAACATCACAATTTACTGGCCGATTTAAACCAAATTTGGTACAGTTGTGTAAGAGGATCTAACGCACCGAATGATGATATTGGCGTTGTTGCCAGATTTTTAGTTTGTCTGGAATTCGAACGAATTTTATATTTTTAAATATAACACCCAGTATATTTTTACATTTTTAAATTCCACATAAAATTATAATTATTTTTTATTAAATGCATTATTAGTCTATACTTCATAGTTTCCGAGATATTGACTCTCGAAAAGTGACATTTTTGAACTTTGACAGTTTATAACTTTCTAACAGTACGTCTTAGAGCAAAACTGCTTACATGTCCCTATCTTCAATTTTTATTATCTTCCCAAAAAAATCAACTTCTAGTTAAACCGGAACAACTATATTTCCTGCGTTCGAGTTACATCCGGTTTAACCGGAAGTTGATTTTTTTTGGGAAGATAATAAAAATTGAAGATAGGGACATGTAAGCCGTTTTGCTCTAAGACGGACTGTTAGAAAGTTATAAGCTGTCAAAGTTCAAAAATGTCACTTTTCGAGAGTCAATATCTGGGAAACTATGAAGTATAGACTAATAATGCATTTAATAAAAAATAATTATAATTTTATGTGGAATTAAAAAATGTAAAAATATACTGGGTGTTATATTTAAAAATATAAAATTCGTTCGAATTCCAGACAAATTAAAAAACTGGCAACAACGCCAATATCGTCATTCGGTGCGTTAGATCCTCTTACACAACTGTACCGAATTTGGTTTAAAACGGCCAGTAAATTATGATGTTATTAAGCCGTTTCCAGACTTTATACACACACTGTATATACTTACCGCAATCCTCAATTTTGGAACAGGGTCATTTTTACTGATAAAAAGACGTTCCAGTCGACTTATAACGGACAAATTCGTGTGTACCGTCCACACAATGCCAGGTTTGAAGAGCGATATACTAACCCCCTCACTTCTAGAGATGGGCGTTTCTTTGTAAATGTATGAGACTGGATAAGTGTTCATGGACCTGTTGTTTGTTCGCGAATAGAGGGAAGATTTAATGCCGGAAATTACATTAACATTTTAGAAAACGGACATATTGTTACCATCTGCTGAGCAAATATATCCCAATAATACTTTCATATTTCAACAAAATAATTGTCCAGTCTACACAGCCAATGCTGTAACCGACTGGTTTCAAACCCATAATGTGGAAGTGCTGCCTTGGGTCGCTTATAGTCCCGATATCAATCCAATTGAAAATATTTGGGGTATAATCGTAAAAAGAATATATATTCGAAATTTTAGGCGACAAAAAAGATTTATGGAAAATAATACATGCGTGCTGGGAAGAGCTTGATCCAAATATTGTATCAAATATAATTCAGTCAATTCCGAATAGACTGGTTCAAGTGATAGAAAAACAGGGATATATGACCAAATATTAGATTTTATTTATTCTTGTTAAGCGTTTTTTGTTTCTATTAAATTAATTAATCGATTTTTAAAAATGTTATAATGGATTATTTTGCCCAACCCTACTTATGTATAACTTAATAAATATGCACTTTTAAAATAGCCAATAAAAAACTGGGGTTGACATTTAAAAAAAATTGAAAATTACCGATATAATCATACTTATCTCTAATTTAGAACACTCTGTATCAATATTTTTTTATACTGTGCTGAATTTACTGAATTTATTGCAAGTAACAATCTCACACTGTATAGAGTTAAATTACAATAGAATCAACTGTACTGTACATGTTACGTATTTTTTCATAAATCACTTTATTTTATTAGGTAGCTATCTACCTACCATGCATCACCATGCACCCAAAAATTATTTTTAATTCCCAATAACCCAGATACGCTTTTAAAGAATCTCCCATAAAAATGTGTCCCATTTTTAACTGCCAAATTTTACTACCCATAAGGGACTTAAAACGGAATTTGTAAAGACATCTTAAATCAGACTCAAAGACGAAGAGATAAAATTTCAATCGTAAAAAAGAAATAAAAATCTTTTAAATATATAGAAAAACCGCCCCTTCGTCTTGGTTGATAGATCGTAAAAGTTAACTTTAACACGGGAAAGAAATTAGAATAACTAGATATTTTTTTTGGGGTGAGAACCTATATGGTGGTTTTAAATTTTATCGCCTTTTGTGGTTCCGCCCACTTTTAAGTTGTAGGGTTTTTCTGGCCCTTGTTCCAAATTAATTTTCAATTTTTATATAGGTCTATATGTTTGGGTCAAAATAACTTTAAATTGTAACTATGGCAAATTGCACAACTCTACAAAGGCGGATCAAGGGGGGGGGGCATTGTTTTTGTCAATTTTCCCATAAAATAAAGGGTTGCCTAATTTGAGGCACTACACCAAAAACTTTTGAGGCTTTTAGATATCCCATCTCTTTATTACGCACAGCTTTCACCATAGCGTGAGGTTCCCATTTCTTGTGTTTTTTTAAGGCATCTGTAATAAAATATCAAAATATTGTATTGGGTGCCTAATTTGAGATAGTCTTAATACAGCACCATTTAGTATCTCAAATTAGGAGTTCTCGTTATAAAAATTAACAATAATATTTTAGGGTAGTTATGAAGGAATATAACCAAATTTTAATAAGACTTTAGGCAACACCTAAACTAACTACTTCGACACATAAAATATTTTATTTCCACTTACGTTGACTGCAAATGCCGGTTTATTTACACTATCAAAAAAACTTTACGACTCAAATTGGAAGAAAAACGTACCTGCGCAGAAATAAACGAACTGACGCGCTCAACGAACTCTTTACCACTGCAGTCTAGTTTATTTGAGTAAGTTTACGCCACTTTTGTTAGATGGCGTTACATATACGTCAATATGGGGAGCTATCTCAAATTAGACGCCTATCTCAAAATTGGGTCTCTTCCTCTATACATAAAGGCCGTGGTAGCCAGGGAGACATTTCAAATCAGAACTTGTTTGTTTAAGATATCCTGTCAACACACCCGAAAAGCGCCTCTGACAATGCGCTGAAGGCGAAAAAATTTCGAGATCACTCCCAAAGTTTGTCAAATATTTAGAGGGGGGGGGGGAAGGTTAAACCCCTGTATCACCTATAGATCCACCACTGTGTAAGACAGAATTAAAGATAATTTTAAAGCAAAGATTTAAAACGTTTAGCTTATAATCTATCGTAATAGTCCTTAATTCCCCTCATCTATCACAGTTGGTCGAAGGAAAAATTGCACTCAATTAAAGGGAATTATCAACAATCTCGATAAAAACGAAAACTTAACCAACCTTAACAAAATACCTGCTTTGTACTCGCCTCACGTACGTACCACAATTTAAAAAAAAAGCTCTAAAAATAAATCTGCCATTACAAATTGCGCCAGTTACAGCAGATCTACCGTAATTACATAATTGGTATCCCCAGATTAAAATAATTGTCTTCAAGTATTCTTTACAGACAATACTTAATGGACATGTAGATACGCTCTTTACATATACAGGGTGTACCATATAAGACAATGGATATTGCCATGTCATTTGACAACTGTGAGAAATTTTTTTATTTTGAAGAAATAGTCCATGCTTAAATTGGAGTTGAAAGTATGGGAAAGAAAGAAAAAACTCAAAGTCTTCCTCCACAAAATTTAATAGAATAAGAATATTCAAGGGTATCTACATGTTTCGAACGTAGAAACGTTCATCATCAGGAGATAGAAAAAATATTTGGTGCTGATGGTTTTAGCAGAAGAGAAAATGGCGAAGAACCTTAATGGAGCTTTTATGGAATTAAAAAAAAATGTTAGTGTAAAAGAGAAATAATATAGAGAAACTAACTTTCATTAATTTCTTTATATTATTTCTCTTTTACACTAAATTTTTTTTTTAATTCCATAAAAGCTCGATTAAGGTTCTTCACCATTTTCTCTTCTGCTAAAACCATCAGCACCAAATATGTTTTCTCTCTCCTGATGATGAACGTTTCTACGTTCGAAACATGTAGATACCCTTGAATATTCTTATTCTATTAAATTTTGTGGAGGAAGACTTTCAGTTTTTATTTCTTTCCCAAAAAATTTTATACTTAAAATACTACTTTTTTATATAATTTTACAGCAGGTAATAAAACCTGTAAATAATGAAATTTACATTAATTTATTTTCAACCAATTAGAAGGCTCCTTTTTGTTTACGTTGCTTATAGCAACGGGAGATTATCGCGATAATTTTGTTTGTTCCTAGTTCCTATTAACTTAATGGCATTAATAAGTGATAATTTTTCTTCAAAAAATGAAGTGCTTTATATCTATTGGCAAAAGTCACTTGGAATAAAATCAAAATATATTATTTTGTCGCTAACTTATAGTTTTTATTGATACTAACCAATTTGCTTTACATATCAAACACCGGGGCTAAAAGAGACACATTAAAAATTTAACTAAACTCATCGGAAATAAGGTTTTTTAAGTTTCATTTGAAACTATGTAGACATGTAATTTCAGATGTTATGGTTAAAAACAAATTAATGTTCTTGAAATTTTAGTAATAAACCTTAGTTACTAACAAGCAAAATCAGCTTTTATTGTAAAAATACAAGTAAATACGTCATATTAAACTAAACTCTTCGAAAATATGTCTTTTAAAGTTTTATTTGAATTTAAAACTATAAAGACATTGGATTTCAGATAACAAATTTGTTATTTAATGTTTCTCACATTTTAGTAATAAAAATGAGTTACTAACGGCTAAAATAAACTTCATTTCTAAAACTCTAATTAGTTACAATTAACTAAAGCTGCCGGAAATATGTTTTTATAGCATTTTAGCAAAAAAATTACAATAAGAAAAAACGCCAATTTATGAAATTTTCTTACCGAATCTCCCACGCAGCAGAATTATTTCCCGATAATTCTGCTGCTATAGGGCTAGGGAGATTATAAGTGACAACGGGACCTGGATATGGAGACTGTGGGCAATGAAATTAAAGTGATTTACCAAAATAAACATAAATACCCGTTACTAGTTGTATAGGTTGCAATAAAAGCTATATTTTTTACTCTTCTTTTTTTACATCTTCTCTTTCTTCAATTGATGAAATAATACAACTATTATAGCTATTTTTACGTTCTATTTTTATGTAAATTTTGTAACGAACTAATAATATGGTGCAAATTCCGTTGTGAATCTCAGTCCTGAAACCATCGCTTTGCCAAGTTATAATTACAACGATTTCAGTGCAGAATATAAAGAACTGACCGATTAATAGTATCCAGTGTCCACCCCACTTCCGGTTCCCATACAGGGACGGATTTAAATTTATTCGCAAGTTTAATTTTGAGTTAAATAAATAAGGGTTATTGACCGATTAAAAATATATTTTTCGTTCGCAATCGTACGGCCTTTTAATTCTTACTTTATTTGGCAAGTAAATCGTAAATAGTTCTCCCGAGGGCAGACCTCGCACCGCGGGGCGGGGGGGAGGGGCACAGCGACGGCCCCTTCAAAATTTCCTGCCAGCATTGCTTCTCATAGGTATTTCATTTCATAATTAATTTTATTTTTTATATGCTGAGACGAATTATACGTGAAAGCACGGAATTTACAAACGATATACCATAAAGACTTGTCCATTGGCTTTCCTAGTCAAATTCTAAGCCTCAGACAGGGACTTGGAGATAGTATTTCAAAATTAAAAACAGTGTATGAACTTGCGGATCATTTTTTAATAAAAAAATCAGTGTGTTCTTCAAATTTTCCAGATGTATCTAGTGCTGTGATGTTATTTCTAACTTTACCAGTTAGTGTGGCATCAGCGTCGACGAAATTATAAACGATTTTGCAAATTAAATCTGTCGACGATCTGGTCATTTTGTATAATACCTTGTGACATCATGTTTGAGCAGACTTGTTGAGTGTTTATGTGTTTTACGGTTTTTTGTCTTTTGGATTCTATCGAGGCTCGATCACTGCTACCCCCCATTACTACCATACATGGTAAGCAACATTATCAGTGGTATTTTAAAATTTTGATTTTGCATCATGTTTGCTGGAATATGACGTATAATGACTTAATAACTACCTAGGTTATGTCGATCAGTCTACCTAAGATTATAAAATAAATTCGAATTGTTTGCTGTTTTAATAGCAGGTACTTAACACATAAAGTGGGTTTAACCCTAATTAAATTATTACACGATTAACGAATTCAAAAATTCATAAACCTGAAACTAATAGTAACGAAAATAAGAATTATCATTTTACCTTCGTTATAGAGATGGGACCCCTGAAAATGCAACGTTTTACATAATATTTAAAATTTCTTATGCATCTGGTGGTGCTGCCGCCTACCAGAGCCCTAAAATCGATAACGCCGACCCTGTTCTCGTAGAAAATAGAACCGTAATAAAATCCGTCGCACTATACTTACTCGGTGCCCGGACTGCCCGGTAGGCTAGGTACTCGTATATATTCACATGGAATGAAAAAGGTTCATTAAATTGTCACTTCCTTTTAAACTGGTTTAGAAAAATTGGGAGCGACCTTATTTTTGAAAGTGGCTGCCGTATATTATCGTAACGCATTAGCAAAATTAGAGAGAGAATAAGAAAAATACAACAACAATAAGGCATTTGTGTGCATAAATATATAAACTTATGCAAGCACATTAAATTAAACCCTAGCTCTTTTATAAATGGCGTAAAAATATATGGGGGTTTCCATTGAATAAATATAGTTTAAAAAAACTAAAAAACAGGCTTTAATAATTAATCAAACTAAAAAGCGGAAAATAAATAGATAATATGGTTTAAAATAATTATTAAAATTCTTAATATAGACAGAAAATAATAATAAACGATAAACATTAATATTATTGTAGAAGAAAAAAGCGTGGAGTGCTCGATATACGAAAAATATAGCACAAAGCGCCCCACGCTTTTTTCTTTCACAATAATACTAATGTTTATCGTTCATTATTATTTTCTGCCTATACTTATTGAGAATTTCAAGAATTATTTTAAACTATATTGATTTAGATTTTTTACTTATGTTGTTAGCTCATGGCGAATGAATAGAGATAGCTATAGACAGTGTACTTTTTAAATAATTGTTATCAAGACATTTTTAGGGAGACAATTACAAAATGTAAATAACTGTAAAAAAAATATCAGTTCCTAACAACAACAATTATTATAGTGTAAAGTAATAATAATGCAGAATGAAACTACTGGCACCCTCTTATAGTGCACCAAGGTACTAACTTACATAATATACATCTACTACAGGACCTGGCGTTGTGGCGGTACCTCGCTGTTGGTAGCTTGTGGCGAATAAATACAGATGGCATTTATATTTAACAATATTTATTTAAAATAAATTTTTCATGTTTCTTACAGCAGCCCTAATGATGGCCTATTTGGCTGAAACGCGTAGGCACTGATTTTATTTTGAATAAATTTAAGAAGGAAGATAGGGCTTTCTTTGCCAACCCCTAAAATAGCTAATGAATAATATTATTTACCTTTATTGAATTTAGAAGTATGTTTTCAGCGAGATCGAGATACAGGGTGGTCAAAATCCGAAAAAATTCTCTTGCCTGGATTAACCATGCGATAAGTGACGAGGTGCTAGCAACATGCCAACAAATTATTTAAATGCATGTCGATAACACATTGTATCAGGCATGCAGGCGCGTAACTACAGGGTGGCCTAGGGGGGCCGGGCCCCCCAGACGTCGCTAGCCCCCCCCCCTCCCCCAGAAAAAAAAAGGCTGACTTGTAAGCTCGCTACTCGCCTCGCAAATATAGCATCAATTTTTACATAACAATGAACGTACTAATCTAAAATTTAGACGTACTTATATATTTTGGTTGTCAGCCTCAAAGTTATTTGGCAATTTTACTCGTTGAACTTTGGGCATGTTTATTCAACGATGTACGAAATAATCTTGCCAAATATCACTCGACCATCATTTTTTTATTGGTTAAATTTTCCATTTTTCACTCAAACTTTTTTGGCAATACTCGTTGACCTTAGGGCTTGTTTATTCAAAAATAAAATCCCTCGAGCTTCGCTCTCGGGATCTAATCAGAATAAACGTGTCCAAATTCAACTCGAAAAATTTCCAAAAATAGTTTTCGTGACAGCTGAAAAATCTAACCGATAAAAAAACGAGGTTTTGTGATATTACTGTTGATTATTGACCAAATTTGGGCGTGGTCCAAAAAAATTTTGCCTACGGCAGGCTCTCCGCCAGCCCGCATCTACACGAGCCGCCATTGCAAGTCACAATAACAGGCCCACCCTAGGCCATCCCCAGGTCAGAGGCATTGAGGAAGATGTGGAAATACAAAATGCTCATTTTAATACAATAGGTATAGAAATATGCAGTTATAATAAATACATGAAGTAATATTAAGTTTTGTAATAAAACAGCACTTATATAAATTATAAAGATTTATTTGCTTCTCATCTTAACAAAATTGTGTTTGTTTAAAAATTAACACCTTTACTTATTTTATCTTTGACTAATTAACTTTATAGAGGATACCTAGGTATACGGACTAAAAATAAACATCAGATCAACTATATAACACATTATATGGGGTGGGCATATGTGGGTGCACTGTCAACCTGTCCATGAAAAATCCTAGGTAAATTTTGCTACCCCCAAATATTAGCTCCCCCATTAATTTTACATCAAAATGATATTATACTTTTTTGAAGGTCCTTGTATGATGGACTCACGAAACAAATTTTATTATTTTCTAATAAGCCATTTAAAAGTTATTTAGAAAAACTAATAAAAAATAAGACGTCTAGCAACATTAGAGAAATTGACATTTTGTTAATTGTTATTTTCATTTCATTCAGGAATGGGTATATATAGGGTGTCCGGAAATGATGAGCAAAACATTTAGGGGATAATTTTAGACCGAAAATAATAATGCTATCTCTTCCTATTTGCATTTTTTTCTTTGTAATACCTTTTGCCACGCTCATAATATTTTGACGAAATCTCGTATATGGGCGAATTTTCGTTAAATGTACATTTACTGTCCCCAGCTTATTTTATTTTTATTTTTAACTTTTGTTGAAAAATTGGATATATATTATATATAAATACGCCATTTCTGTGAGCGCCCGTCATAATTTTCTTAATTTTTACGTCCCTTTTCGAAGTATGGCAGAAAAACTAGGTGAAATGTCCCGTTACCTAACTGTCCCCAGAGCCGATTTTTATATTTGGATTATTATATTTTTCTTTTTTGCAGCTTTCTTGAAAAAAAAAATGCAATTTTTGGACAACCAAAAGTTCTCTTATTCATATATGAAAAAATAATAGGTTTCTACAAAGTAGCTTGAACTCTAAAAAATGTTAAAGTTGACATTAAAAAATCTTGTCTTTTCCCTAACGCCGTCTTCCTTCCTGACTGCTGTAAAGCAGAGACAAGAGGTGGGGATAACTTCATGTTGTTAACATATCGCTTTCCGCGATATGTTATTCGTCGCCTTCACGCGGAATCACGGCAACCCCGACTGCTTCCCGAAAATTTTGCACTATATCGTCTGCTTCATTTGAAATATGTGCGTATGTTGTCCGTGTCGGCGGCGTCGGCGTCGTCGTCGTCAGTTTCGACATTTTCACATTTGCGATTTTTTTTCTCGGAAACGGTTAATGTGGGACAATTGAAACTTTTTGGGTTTACAAAGGAATAGTGGGGGTACGTTGTGTGAAAATTTCAAATATACAGGGTGTGCCGGAAAAAAGTTATTAATTTTTAAAGTCGAGAAATATCGGGATCTCGTTGGCATTCGATACAGGCAACAAAAATTAGTTTTTTCGATTTAAACTTTTTCGACGCGTAGACGACCGTGGGCTACAGAACCCTATTGTTTGTGAGCGCGATCGAAAGTTTGGAAGTAATTTTTTTGATTTTTTCAAAGTCAAAATTTGGTCGAAAATGGTACCTCTTGGATCGCTAATAAGTCGAATTGGGTGCATCCAATCGACATTCGGTTTGGATAATCGGTTAGGCCATCTCAAAATCTACCTTTTTCCAATATATCGTTCTATACCTAACTGGAATGGAAATTGCCGAAAATTGTAAGAAAGTGGAAATCATAAAGTTAGGCCTGATTTTTTCACGGTTTTTATTTTTTTTCGTACTGAAAACGACTTTTGATCGAAACGTTGTAAACTTTAGCGGATAGAGCTCGTCAAATTGTATTTAAGAGATATTTTTTCGTTTCTTTATCTTTAATACGGAAAAAACGGCAGCTTTTTTTTTACTATATCGACTGTAGCTTATTCAATTTTTAACAAAACCGTTTTATTTTTTTCTCAAAAAATGCGCTGATTACTTTTCAACACCTCTACATATCCAAAATTATTAAAATATATTCGCAAAATTGAGAAAAGTCGCTTTTTTGGGTGCGGAAACAGGCAATCTTTACAAATTCTAACACCATTCACTTTTGACTAAGAGTGCCTTGATATTGATGTATCTAAATTAATTATTAGTTCTAAAAATCCGGCTGTCAAAAATGGCGAAAAATGGGTGTTTTCAGCGTGACTTGTTAGAATAATAAGAACATTTCCAGATTTTAAATCGGGTGGAATATCTACCTTGAACCTTCTTCTAATTTTACTGACCAAAATATTTGCCCAAAATGTTTTAGAAATGGTTGTAATCTCGTTTTAAAGATGGCGTTTCGACATTGATAATCCGTCGCCACGTGGTAGAAGGTTATTCGACATTTCGATATTCGCGAATTTTTTTTTCGGAAACGGTTAAAGCAAAACGATTCAAACTTTCTGGACGTAGAGAGGAATAGTCGGGGCACGTTCTGGGAACAATTTCAAATATACAGGGTGTACCGGAAAAAATTTATTAAAGTCAAAGTTAAAAAATATGATTTTTTTCCTTGTAGGGCGATACAGGTGGCAAAAATCCTTTTAATCGATTTAAACTTTTTCGACGTGTAGACGACGTTGGGCTACAAAACACTGTTGTTTGCGAACGCGATCAAAAGTTGGGAAGTAATTTTTTTGATTTTTTTAAAATCAATGTAGGGTCATATTGGATCGTTAATAAATCGAATTGGGTGCGTTCGATATACTTTTGGTTTGGATATTCGTTTAGGTTATCTCAAATACTACTTTTTTCAAATATATTGTTCTATACCTAAACAGCATAGAAATGGTAGCAAATTATAAAAAATAAGAATTACTATTTAAGTATATATAATATGACAGCTGTCGTATAGAACTTTGTTATTTTGGTACTGAAATTTGTTTTAATTTAGTTTTATTACAGCTTTAACCCTCGCTACAAAAAAAATTAAAATAAATTGACACTTACCTGTCAAAATCTGACAGGTATCGTATAAAACTTTGTTATCTAGGTACTGAATTTTTTTTAAATTTGGGATTCTTACAGCTATAACCGTCGCTACGAAAAAGCTAAAAAAAAATTGACACTTACCTGTCAAAATCTAACAGCTGTCGTATAGAACTTTGTTATTTAGGTACTGAATTTTTTTTAAATTTCGAATTCTTACAGCTATAATCCTAGATACAAGAAAAGCTTAAAAAAAACTTGCAATTTACCTGTCAAAATGACAGCTGTCGTATATAACTTTGTTATTTAGGATTTGAAAAATTTTTCACTTTAGGATTTTTACAGCGATAACCCTCGATACAAAAAGGATAAAAAAAATGACACTTACCTGTCAAAGTGACAGCTCTCGTATAATTAAACGAACGAAGTAGAACAGTGCCGTGCCCGAAGGGCTCGGCACAATAATATTTCTACAAATTTATTAGCTGATAATTGATAGCTTCCATGTAAGAATAATTTTTTGCTTATGTTTTAATCGATTGAATACTTACATATTTTTATAGAGCAAATATGGAAAGTATATCCCACATTGCACAAAGGTGTGCGAGTTTAAAGAGCACCTATACGGCGCCGTCTCAGAAAACTACCTACCTATACGAGAAAACGGAAATTTTGTGCACCATTGTGTAGTTTTAGTCAGTTGTTATAATGACAATTTGGCGATATGTTTTCCCTTCACGTTCCGCAGGAAGGTGAGGCAAAAAAAGCAATAGTAAATAGAAAAAAAGAAAAGAAAATAATTTTTTTATTGTAAATTTTTGTAAATCTTTTTAGTACTAATATTAGATGCACTCTCGGCTGACGATTAGCGATATGTACCCAGTCTAGTATTATATACGGCGGCTACATTTAAAATAAGTTGTCGTCGTCAGTTTCGACATTTTCACATTTGCGATTTCTTTTCTCGAAAACGGTAAGAGTGGGACGATTGAAACTTTTTCAGTTTAAAGAGGAATAGTGGGGGTACAATGTGTAATAATTTTGAATATACAGGGTGTACGGGAAAAAAGTTATTAATTTTTAAAGTCGATAATTATCGGATTCTCGTTGGGATTCGATACAGTTCGTAAAAATGAGTTTTTTTGATTTAAACTTTTTCGACGCGTAGACGACCGTGGGCTACAGAACCCTATTGTTTGTGAGCGCGATCGAAAGTTTGAAAGTAATTTTTTTGATTTTTTTAAAGTTGAAAATTGATCAAAAATGGTACCTCTTGGATCGCTAATAAGTCGAATTGGGTGCATCCGATCAACATTCGGTTTTGATAATCGTTTAGGCCATCTCAAAAACTACCTTTTTCCAATATATCGTTCTATACCTAACTGGAATGGAAATGATCAAAAATTGTAAGAAACTGGAAGGCGTGATTTTTCGCAGTTTTTATTTTTTTTCGTACGGAAAACGACTTTTGATCGAAACGTTGTATACTTTAGCGGATAGAGCTCTTCAAATTGTATTTTAGAGATATTTTTCGTTTCTTTATCTTTATTACGGAAAAAACGACAGCCTATGAATTTTTTCCAGTAATTTCTGTTGGCGTCGCACTGGTTTGTTAAATACTTCTGCAGTGTCTATAAATATAACTTTTTAAATTTTTTCTTGATCCACCATATCAACCGATAAACAAGCTTAAGTTTGCATAGTAAACGCGCTCTGAAAAAACATCATTTGTGGCTCAAAAAAATTAATTTATGATTTATCAAGAGATATTTTTATCCGACGTTTTACTATATCGACTAGCTTATTCAATTTTTAACAAAACCGTTTTATTTTTTCCCAAAAGACGCGCTGATTTAGTCTCAACACCTCTACATATTCAAACTTATAAAAATATATTCGTAAGTTTAAGAAAAATCGAGTTTTTGAGTGCGGAAACAAGCAAAATTTGCAAATTCTAATATTCAATTTTGACTAGAGTGCTTTGACTGCTTTGGTTAATGTAAGTAAATTAATTCTAAAAACCGGCTGTCAAAAATGGCGAAAAATTGGTGTTTTGAGCTTGACTTGCTAGACTAATAAGAAGATTTCCAGATTTTAAATCGGATGGAATATCTACCTTGAACCTTCTTCTAATTTTATTGACCAAAATATTTGCCCAAAATGTTTCAGAAATAGTTGTAATCTCGATTTTAAAGATGACGTTCCGACATTGAAAATGCATCGCCACGTGGTGGGAGGCTGTTCGATATTACGATATTCGCGAATTTTTTTCTCGGAAACGGTTAGAGCAAAACGATAAAAAATTTCTGGACGTAGAGAGGAATAGTAGGGACACGTTCTGGGAACAATTTCCAATATACAGGGTGTACCAGAAAAAAGTTATTTAAGTCAAAGTTGAAAAATATGTTTTTTTTTCGTTGTAGCGCGATACAGGTGGCAAAAATCATTTTAATCGATTTAAACTTTTTTGGCATGTAGACGACGTTGGGCTTCAAAACACTGTTATTTGCGAACGCGATCGAAAGTTGGGAAGTCAATTTTTTGATTTTTTTAAAATCAATGTAGGGTCATATTGGATTGTTAATAAATCAAATTGGGTGCGTCTAACACACTTTTGGTTTAGAGATTAGTTTAGGTCATCTCAAATACTACTTTTTTCAATTATATTGTTCTATACCTACTGGTAATATAAAGGGTGCAAATTATAAAAAAGTAAGAATTACTATCTTTTAATCCTAAATTGAAAATTAACTGTCAAAATGACAGCTGTCGTATTGGTACTGAAATTTTTTTTAATTTAGGATTATTACAGCTTTAATCCTCGCTACGAAAAAAGTTTAAATAAATTGACACTTACCTGTCAAAATTTGACAGCTGTCGTATAAAAGTTTGTTATTTAGGTACTAAAAAAATTTTTAAATTTCGGATTCGTATAGCTATAATCCTCTATATGAAAAAGCTTAAAAAAATTTACACCCGCCTGTCATAATTTGACAGCTGTAGTATAGAACTTTGTTATTTAGGTAGGTATTGAATTTTTTTTTAATTTCAGATTCTTACAGCTATAACCCTTGCTACGAAAAAGCTAAAAAAAAATTACACTTACCTGTCAAAATTTGACAGCTGTCGTATAAAACTTTCTTATTTAGGTACCTGAAAATTTTTTAATTTCGAATTCTTACAGCTATAACCCTCGCTACGAAAAAGCTAAAAAAAATGACACTTACCTGTCAAAGTGACAGCTCTCGTATAATTAAACGAACGAACTAGAACAGTGCCGTGCCCGAAGGGCTCGGCACAATAATATTTCTACAAATTTATTAGCTGATAATTGATAGCTTCCATGTAAGAATAATTTTTTCCTTATGTTTTAATCGATTGAATACTTACATATTTTTATAGAGCAAATATGGAAAGTATATCCCACATTGCACAAAGGTGTGCGAGTTTAAAGAGCACCTATACGGCGCCGTCTCAGAAAACTACCTATCTATACGAGAAAACGGAAATTTTGCACCATTGTGTAGTTTTGGTCAGTTGTTATAATGACAATTTGGCGATATGTTTCCCCTTCACGTTCCGCAGGAAGGTGAGGTAAAAAAAGCAATAGTAAATAGAGAAAAGGAAAAGAAAATCATTTTTTTAGTACTAATATTAGATGCACTCTCGGCTGACGATTAGCGATATGTACCCAGTCTAGTTACATATCGCGCTACACCGCGATATGTTATACGGCGCTTCGGTAAAAATGATGTGCGTATGTTGTCGGCGTCGTGGCTTTTGCTATTTTCACATTTGCGATTTTTTTTCTCGGAAACGGTTAGAGTGGGACGATTGAAACTTTTTGGGTTTACAGAGGAATAGTGGGGGTACGTTGTGTAAAAATTTCGAATATACAGGGTGTACCGGAAAAAAGTTATTAAACGTCAAAGTCGAAAAAAGTCGGGTTTCACGCGGCCCACACCGTGGTCCCAGGAATGAACTTGATCGATTGAAACTTTTTGGACGTGTAGAGGACCGCGAGTTACAGAAGCCTATTGTTTGTGAGCACGATCGAGAGATTGAAAGTAATTTTTTTGATTTTTTCAAAGTCAAAATTTGGTCGAAAAAGGTACCTCTTGGATCGCTAATAAGTCGAATTGGGTGCATCCAAACGACATGCGGTTTGGATAATCGGTTAGGCCATCTCAAAATCTACCTTTTTCCAATATATCGTTCTATACCTAACTGGAATGGAAATTGCCGAAAATTGTAAGAAAGTGGAAATCATAAAGTTAGGCCTGATTTTTTCACGGTTTTTATTTTTTTTCGTACTGAAAACGACTTTTGATCGAAACGTTGTTAACTTTAGCAGATAGAGCTCGTCAAATTGTATTTAAGAGATATTTTTTCGTTTCTTTATCTTTAATACGGAAAAAACGGCAGCTTTTTTTTTACTATATCGACTGTAGCTTATTCAATTTTTAACAAAACCGTTTTATTTTTTTTTCAAAAAATGCGCTGATTACTTCGCAACACCTCTACATATTCAAAATCATTAAAATATATTCGCAAAATTGAGAAAAGTCGCTTTTTTGGGTGCGGAAACAGGCAATCTTTACAAATTCTAACACCATTCACTTTTGACTAAGAGTGCCTTGATATTTATGTATCTAAATTAATTATTAATTCTAAAAATCCGGCTGTCAAAAATGGCAAAAAATGGGTGTTTTGAGATTGACTTGCTAGTCTTATAAGAACATTTCCTGATTTTAAATTGGATGGAATATCTACCTTGAACCTTCTTCTAATTTTATTGACCAATATTTTTGCCCAAAATGTTTTAGAAATAGTTGTAATCTCGATTTTAAAGATGGCGTTTCGACATTGATAATCCGTCGCCACGTGGTAGGAGGTTATTCGACATTTCGATATTCGCGAATTTTTTCTTCGAAAACGGTTAGAGCAAAACGATTCAAACTTTCTGGACGTAGAGAGGAATAGTCGGGGCACGTTCTGGGAACAATTTCCAATATACAGGGTGTACCGGAAAAAAGTTATTAAAGTCAAAGTTGAAAAATATGTTTTTTTTCGTTGTAGGGCGATACAGGTGGCAAAAATCATTTTAATCGATTTAAACTTTTTCGACGCGTAGACGACGTTGGGCTACAAAACACTGTTGTTTGCGAACGCGATCGAAAGTTGGGAAGTCATTTTTTTGATTTTTTTAAAATCAATGTAGGGTCATATTGGATCGTTAATAAATCGAATTGGGTGCGTCCGATATACTTTTGGTTTGGATATTCGTTTAGGTCATCTCAAATACTACTTTTTTCAAATATATTGTTCTATACCTAAACAGCATAGAAATGGTAGCAAATTATAAAAAATAAGAATTACTATTTAAGTATATATAATTTGACAGCTGTCGTATAGAACTTTGTTATTCTGGTACTGAAAATTTTTTTAATTTAGTTTAATTACAGCTTTAACCCTCGCTACGAAAAAAGTTGAAATAAATTGATACTTACCTGTCAAAATTTGACAGTTGTCGTATAGAACTTTGTTATTTAGGTAACGAAAAATTTTTCAATTTAGGATTCTTACAGCAATAACCCTTACTACAAAAAAGCTAAAAAAAAATTGACACTTACCGGTCAAAATTTGATAGCTATCGTATAAAACTTTGTTATTTAGGTGCTGAATTTTTTTTAAATTTCGGATTCTTACAGCTATAACCCTCGCTACAAAAAAGCTAAAAAAGAATTGACACTTACCTGCCAAAATTTGACAGCTGTCGTATAAAACTTTGTTATTTACGTACTGAAAAATGTTTCACATTAGGATTTTTGCAGCTATAACCCTCGCTACGAAAAAGCTAAAAAAAAATTTACACTTACCTGTCAAAATTTGACAGCTATCGTATATAACTTTCTTATTTAGGTACCTGATTTTTTTTAAATTTCGGATTCTTACAGCTATAACCCTAGCTATGAAAAGACTAAAAAAAAATTGACACTTACCTGCCAAAATTTGACAGCTGTCGTATAAAACTTTGTTATTTACGTATTGAAAAATTTTTCACTTTAGGATTTTTACAACTATAACCCTCGCTACGAAAAGGATAAAAAAAAACTGACTCTTACCTGTCAAAATTTGACAGTTATCGTATAAAACATTCTTATTTATGTACCTGAAAATTTTTTAATTTCGAATCCTTACAGCTATAAACCTCGCTACGAAAAAGCTAAAAAAAATGACACCTGTCAAAGTGACAGCTCTCGTATAAATAAACGAACGAACTAGAACAGTGCCGTGCCCGAAGGGCTCGGCACAATAATATTTCTATAAATTTATTAGCTGATAATTGATAGCTTCCATGTAAGAATAATTTTTTGCTTATGTTTTAATCGATTGAATACTTACATATTTTTATAGAGCAAATATGGAAAGTATATCCCACATTGCACAAAGGTGTGCGAGTTTAAAGAGCACCTATACGGCGTCGTCTCAGAAAAACTACCTATCTATACAAGAAAACGGAAATTTTGCACCATTGTGTAGTTTTGGTCAGTTGTTATAATGACAATTTGGCGATATGTTTTCCCTTCACGTTCCGCAGGAAGGTGAGGCAAAAAAAGCAATAGTAAATAGAAAAAAAGAAAAGTATTTTTTTATTGTAAATTTTTGTAAATTTTTTTTTAGTACTAATATTAGATGCACTCTCGGCTGACGATTAGCGATATGTACCCAGTCTAGTATTATATACGGCGGCTACATTTAAAATAAGTTGTCGTCGTCAGTTTCGACATTTTCACATTTGCGATTTCTTTTCTCGGAAACGGTAAGAGTGGGACAATTGAAACTTTTTCAGTTTAGAGAGGAATAGTGGGGGTACAATGTGTAAACATTTTGAATATACAGGGTGTACGGGAAAAAAGTTATTAATTTTTAAAGTTGATAATTATCGGAGTCTCGTTGTCATTCGGTACAGGCCACAAAAATTAGTTTTTTCGATTTAAACTTTTTCGACGCGTAGACGACCGTAGGCTACAGACCCCTATTGTTTGTGAGCGCAATCGAAAGTTTGGAAATAATTTTTTAAATTTTTTCAAAGTTAAATATGGGACTAAACAGGTACCTATTGAATCGTTAATAAGTCGAATTGGGTCCATCCGATCGACATTCGGTTTGGATAATCCTTTAGGCAATTATTAAAGGTTGCTAACAAATGGTTTTGTAAAAAGTTTGAAATAAAATAAACGAATTGGAACAGTGCCGTGCCGGAAGGGCTCGGCAAAATAAGCTTTTAAACTAATTTATCAGCTATCAATGTAAGAATAGTTTCTTTACTTATGTTTAAATCGATTGAATACATATTTTTATAGAACAAACTTGGAAAGTATATTCCACATTGATACGTTTGCTGTGCAATTTTAAAAAAAGCCGGTGCTGATAAGTTCAATGTTAATATCAATATCATAATATTAAATATCATATATTGTAACGAAAAGTCGTAGCGAATCGAGCGAGACGGAATTGGAAACGGGACATCGATCAATATACGATGCCGTCTTCAAAAACTACCTATCTATACAAGAAAACGGAAATTTTGCACCCGTTATTTTTATTTTTTAGTTTTTGTCAGTTGTTATAATGACAATTTGGCAGCGTTCCGCAGGAAGGTGAGGCAAAAAAAGCAACAATGTATATAACTAATAAGTATCATCTTTATGAGATCTTCACTTTAAGTTCTTAGAAATTTTTTGTAGGTCTTATAGTTTTTGAGATATGGAATTAAAAGTGGTTTTCATGTATTTGCCAATATCTCGAAACTGATAGAACTTAGATAGAAACTCTTTAAATAAAAAAGTTGCCTTTTTCTATTGTCCAGATAAAACGTTATATCAACTTTTGTTCCAAAGGCCGTAATAAGGGACGTATTGAGGAAACTGTGAAAACCGACCAAAAAATCCGAGTTTTCTGGATTTTTTTAAAAAATTCATAGAATTGTTATTTATCATATTTTCTTCGCTATTTTCGGGTTTTACGTTATTTTTGATGGAAATGTACCGAAAAATTGACTTATTTGCAAATTTTAAATTTTGGCATTTTTTCCATCTCAGGAAAATGCTATGAAATCCATAAAAGACCATTTTCCTCGGAAACTGAAAGAGATACGGCAACAATGTATATAACTAATAAGTAGCATCCTTAAGAGATCTTTACTTTAAGTTCTCAGAAATTTTTTGTACGTCTTATAGTTTTTGAGATATGGAATTAAAAGTGGTTTTCATGTATTTGCCAATATCTCGAAACTGATAGAACTTAGATAGAAACTCTTCAAATAAAAAAGTTGCCTTTTTCTATTGTCCAGATAAAACGTTATATTAACTTTTGTTTTAAAGGCCGTAATAAGGGACGTATTGAGGAAACTTTGAAAACCGACAAAAAAATCCGAGTTTTCTGGATATTTTTTTTTAAATTCATAGAATTGTTAATTATCATATTTTCTTCGCTATTTTCGGGTTTTACGTTATTTTTGATGGAAATGTACCGAAAAATTGACATATTTGCGAATTTTAAATTTTGGCATTTTTTCCATCTCAGGAAAATGCTATGAAATCCATAAAAGACCATTTTCCTCGGAAACTGAAAGAGATACGGCAACAATGTATATAACTAATAAGTAGCATCCTTAAGAGATCTTTACTTTAAGTTCTTAGAAATTTTTTGTAGGTCTTATAGTTTTTGAGGTATGGAATTAAAAGTGGTTTTCATATATTAGCCAATATCTCGAAACTGATAAAGCTTAGATAGAACCTCTTCAAATAAAAAAGTTGCCTTTTTCTATGGTCCAGATAAAAGGTTATATTAACTTTTGTTCCAAAGGCCGTAATAAGGGACGTATTGAGGAAACTTTGAAAACCGACAAAAAAATCCGAGTTTTCTGGATATTTTTGTAAAAATTCATAGAATTGTTAATTATCATATTTTCTTCGCTATTTTCGGGTTTTACGTTATTTTTGATGGAAATGTACCGAAAAATTGACTTATTTGCGAATTTTAAATTTTGGCATTTTTTCCATGTATATGCTCAGGAAAATGCTATGAAATCCATAAAAGACCATTTTCCTCGGAAACTGAAAGAGATACGGCAACAATGTATATAACTAATAAGTAGCATCCTTAAGAGATCTTTACTTTAAGTTCTTAGAAATTTTTTGTAGGTCTTATAGTTTTTGAGATATGGAATTAAAAGTGGTATATATTAGCCAATATCTCGAAACTGATAAAGCTTAGATAGAACCTCTTCAAATAAAAAAGTTGCCTTTTTCTATGGTCCAGATAAAAGGTTATATTGATTTCTATTCTAAAAGCGATAATAAGGGACGTATTGGCTCGGCACAATAATATTTCTACAAATTTATTAGCTGATAATTGATAGCTTCCATGTAAGAATAATTTTTTGCTTATGTTTTAATCGATTGAATACTTACATATTTTTATAGAGCAAATATGGAAAGTATATCCCACATTGCACAAAGGTGTGCGAGTTTAAAGAGCACCTAAACGGCGCCGTCTCAGAAAACTACCTATCTATACGAGAAAACGGAAATTTTGCACCATTGTGTAGTTTTGGTCAGTTGTTATAATGACAATTTGGCGATATGTTTTCCCTTCACGTTCCGCAGGAAGGTGAGGCAAAAAAAGCAATAGTAAATAGAAAAAAAGAAAAGAAAAGTATTTTTTTATTGTAAATTTTTGTAAATCTTTTTAGTACTAATATTAGATGCACTCTCGGCTGACGATTAGCGATATGTACCCAGTCTAGTATTATATACGGCGGCTACATTTAAAATAAGTTGTCGTCGTCAGTTTCGACATTTTCACATTTGCGATTTCTTTTCTCGAAAACGGTAAGAGTGGGACGATTGAAACTTTTTCAGTTTAAAGAGGAATAGTGGGGGTACAATGTGTAATAATTTTGAATATACAGGGTGTACGGGAAAAAAGTTATTAATTTTTAAAGTCGATAATTATCGGATTCTCGTTGGGATTCGATACAGTTCGTAAAAATGAGTTTTTTTGATTTAAACTTTTTCGACGCGTAGACGACCGTGGGCTACAGAACCCTATTGTTTGTGAGCGCGATCGAAAGTTTGAAAGTAATTTTTTTGATTTTTTTAAAGTTGAAAATTGATCAAAAATGGTACCTCTTGGATCGCTAATAAGTCGAATTGGGTGCATCCGATCAACATTCGGTTTTGATAATCGTTTAGGCCATCTCAAAAACTACCTTTTTCCAATATATCGTTCTATACCTAACTGGAATGGAAATGATCAAAAATTGTAAGAAACTGGAAGGCGTGATTTTTCGCAGTTTTTATTTTTTTTCGTACGGAAAACGACTTTTGATCGAAACGTTGTATACTTTAGCGGATAGAGCTCTTCAAATTGTATTTTAGAGATATTTTTCGTTTCTTTATCTTTATTACGGAAAAAACGACAGCCTATGCATTTTTTCCAGTAATTTCTGTTGGCGTCGCACTGGTTTGTTAAATACTTCTGCAGTGTCTATAAATATAACTTTTTAAATTTTTTCTTGATCCACCATATCAACCGATAAACAAGCTTAAGTTTGCATAGTAAACGCGCTCTGAAAAAACATCATTTGTGACTCAAAAAAATTAATTTATGATTTATCAAGAGATATTTTTATCCGACGTTTTACTATATCGACTAGCTTATTCAATTTTTAACAAAACCGTTTTATTTTTTCCCAAAAGACGCGCTGATTTAGTCTCAACACCTCTACATATTCAAACTTATAAAAATATATTCGTAAGTTTAAGAAAAATCGAGTTTTTGAGTGCGGAAACAAGCAAAATTTGCAAATTCTAATATTCAATTTTGACTAGAGTGCTTTGACTTCTTTGGTTAATGTAAGTAAATTAATTCTAAAAACCGGCTGTCAAAAATGGCGAAAAATTGGTGTTTTGAGCTTGACTTGCTAGACTAATAAGAAGATTTCCAGATTTTAAATCGGATGGAATATCTACCTTGAACCTTCTTCTAATTTTATTGACCAAAATATTTGCCCAAAATGTTTCAGAAATAGTTGTAATCTCGATTTTAAAGATGACGTTCCGACATTGAAAATGCATCGCCACGTGGTGGGAGGCTGTTCGATATTACGATATTCGCGAATTTTTTTCTCGGAAACGGTTAGAGCAAAACGATAAAAAATTTCTGGACGTAGAGAGGAATAGTAGGGACACGTTCTGGGAACAATTTCCAATATACAGGGTGTACCAGAAAAAAGTTATTTAAGTCAAAGTTGAAAAATATGTTTTTTTTTCGTTGTAGCGCGATACAGGTGGCAAAAATCATTTTAATCGATTTAAACTTTTTTGGCATGTAGACGACGTTGGGCTTCAAAACACTGTTATTTGCGAACGCGATCGAAAGTTGGGAAGTCAATTTTTTGATTTTTTTAAAATCAATGTAGGGTCATATTGGATTGTTAATAAATCAAATTGGGTGCGTCTAACACACTTTTGGTTTAGAGATTAGTTTAGGTCATCTCAAATACTACTTTTTTCAATTATATTGTTCTATACCTACTGGTAATATAAAGGGTGCAAATTATAAAAAAGTAAGAATTACTATCTTTTAATCCTAAATTGAAAATTAACTGTCAAAATGACAGCTGTCGTATAGAACTTTGTTATTTAGGAACTGAAAAATTTTTCAATCTTGGAATCTTACAGCGACAATCCTTGGTACGAAAAAAATCAACTAGGTTTGTGAAGAAACTAAATTTATTTTTTATCATGAATTGAAATGTTTCAAAATTAGAGGTTGCTAACAAATGGTTTTGTCAAAAGTATAAAATGAAACGAACGAACTCCAACAGTGCCGTGCCCAAAGGGCTCGGCACAATAAAATTTTCACCAATTTATCAGCTATCTATGTAAGAATAGTTAATATCATATATTTTAGTAACGAAAAGTCGTAGCGAATCGAGCGAGACGGCATTGGAAATAGGACGTCGACCACTATACGATGCCGTCTCCAAAAACGACCTATCTATACGAGAAACCGGAAATTTTGCTCCCGTTTTTTATTTTTTAGTTTTTGTCAGTTGTTATAATGACAATTTGGCGATATGTTTCTCCTTCACGTTCCGCAGGAAGGTGAGGTATAAAAAGCAATAGTATTATATAAATAATTTTGTCAGTTGTTATAATGTCAATTTGGCGATATGTTTCCCCTTCACGTTCCGCAGGAAGGTGAGGCAAAAAAAGCAATAGAAAACATAGAAAAAAGAAGCTAAGAAAAATTTTTTTTAAATACAAATTTTTAGTACTAATAATAGATGCACTCTCGGCTAACGATTAGCGATATGTACCCAGTCTAGTTATTACATATCGCGCAAACACGCGATATGTTATACGGCGCTTCGGCGCGAAATCACGACAATCCTGACTGCTCTTGATACTCCGCCTATATAGGCGCTTCGGTGAAAATAATGTATGTATGTTGTCGGCGTGGCTTTCGACATTTTCACATTTGCGATTTTTTTTCTCGGAAACTGTTAGAGTGGGACGATTGAAACTTTTTCAGTTTAGAGAGGAATAGTGGGGGTACGTTGTGTAAAAATTTCGAATATACAGGGTGTGCCGGAAAAAAGTTATTAAACGTCAAAGTCGAGAAATATCGGGATCTCGTTGAAATTCGATACAGGCCACAAAAATTAGTTTTTTCGATTTAAACTTTTTCGACGCGTAGGCGACCGTGGGCTACAGAACCCTATTGTTTGTGAGCGCGATCGAAAGTTTGGAAATAATTTTTTTTATTTTTTAAAAGTCAAAATTTGGTCCAAAATGGTACCTCTTGGATCGCTAATAAGTTGAATTGGGTGCATTCGATCGACATGCGGTTTGGATAATCGGTTAGGCCATCTCAAAAACTACCTTTTTCCAATATATCGTTCTATACCTAACTGGAATGGAAATTGCCGAAAATTGTAAGAAAGTGGAAATCATAAAGTTAGGCCTGATTTTTTCACGGTTTTTATTTTTTTTCGTACTGAAAACGACTTTTGATCGAAACGTTGTAAACTTTAGCGGATAGAGCTCGTCAAATTGTATTTAAGAGATATTTTTTCGTTTCTTTATCTTTAATACGGAAAAAACGGCCGCTTTTTTTTTACTATATCGACTGTAGCTTATTCAATTTTTAACAAAACCGTTTTATTTTTTTCTCAAAAAATGCGCTGATTACTTCGCAACACCTCTACATATTCAAAATCATTAAAATATATTCGCAAAATTGAGAAAAGTCGCTTTTTTGGGTGCGGAAACAGGCAATCTTTACAAATTCTAACATCATTCACTTTTGACTAAGAGTGCCTTGATATTGATGTATCTAAATTAAATTAATTCTAAAAATCCGGCTGTCAAAAATGGCGAAAAATGGGTGTTTTCAGCGTGACTTGCTAGAATAATAAGAACATTTCCAGATTTTAAATCGGGTGGAATATCTACCTTGAACCTTCTTCTAATTTTACTGACCAAAATATTTGCCCAAAATGTTTCAGAAATGGTTGTAATCTCGATTTTAAAGATGGCGTTTCGACATTGATTATCCGTCGCCACGTGGTAGAAGGTTATTCGACATTTCGATATTCGCGATTTTTTTTTTCGGAAACGGTTAGAGCAAAACAATTCAAACTTTCTGGACGTAGAGAGGAATAGTCGGGGCACGTTCTGGGAACAATTTCAAATATACAGGGTGTACCGGAAAAAAGTTATTAAAGTCAAAGTTAAAAAATATGTTTTTTTTTCGTTGTAGGGCGATACAGGTGGCAAAAATCATTTTAATCGATTTAAACTTTTTCGACATGTAGACGACGTTAGGCTACAAAACACTGTTGTTTGCGAACGCGATCGAAAGTTGGGAAGTAATTTTTTTGATTTTTTTAAAATCAATGTAGGGTCATATTGGATCGTTAATAAATCGAATTGGGTGCATCCAATCGACATGCGGTTTGGATAATCGGTTAGGCCATCTCAAAATCTACCTTTTTCCAATATATCGTTCTATACCTAACTGGAATGGAAATTGCCGAAAATGGTAAGAAACTGGAAACCACAGTGTAAGGCGTGATTTTTTTCTCCGTTTTTATTCCGTTTATTTTTTTTCGTACGGAAAACGATTTTTGATTGAAACGTTGTATACTTTAGCGGATAGAGCCGTCAAATTGTATTTAAGAGATATTTTTTCGTTTTTTTATCTTTAATACAGAAAAAACGGCAGCTTATGAACTTTTTCCCGTAATTTCTGTTGGCGTTGCACTGGTTTGCTTAAATAATTCTGCAAGTGTCTATAATATATAACATTTTGAAATTTTTCTTGGTACACTATATCAACGGATAAAGAAGCTTTAAATTGTATTATAAGCGATCTTTAGGAAAACATATTTTGTGGCTCAAAAAAATTAATTTATGATTTTTTTATAGGTTCCTTCACCAGAGGTTTTACTATATCGACTGTAGCTTATTCAATTTTTAACAAAACCGTTTTATTTTTTTCTCAAAATATGCGCTAATTACTTCTCAATATTCCTGCATGTCCAAACTTATCAAAATATATTCGCAAATTCTAGCAAAGTTGCTTTTTTGGGTGCGGAAACAGGCACAATTTTCAAATTCTAACACCATTCGATTTAGAAAAAGTTGGCCATGGTTTTACCACGTACGTTTTCCTGAACTTTAACTTTTATACCATCTGTCAAAAATAGGTGAAAAATGCGATTTCCAAATTGATTTTTTAGAGGAATAAGACCATTTAGATTACGTCTTTAGTGGGAAATACCTACCTTGAACCTTTATCTTTTTCGTTTGACCAAAAATAAGGGGGAAAATATCGCATTTATCCCGTACTTGTAATAATAAAAATGGCTTGCAGGAGGCATATTAACTTCAATTTTTTAGTTTTTATAATATTTGGGGAGTATTTAATGTATGAAACACCTGTCTTGGACCTTTTTCTTTGCGGTTGACCAAAAATAATTGAAAAAAGTGTATTATTTGTGTGTATCTTCAATACTCAACGTTCTATGTAATATCGAATACGTCATTAATATCCTATTTACCACAAATCACTCTCAAAGCTTCGATAGCGTAGTAGTAGAGGCTGTTGATTTTGGAGACGAAGGTCGTGGGTTCAAACCCCAGTGTTTTTTTTTCTTTTTTTTTCTTTTTTTTTTAATGTCGTTATTTAGGTACGGAAAATTTTTTAAATTTTGGATTCTTACAGCTATAATAATCTATACGAAAAAGCTAAAAAAAAATTACACTTACCTGTCAAAATCTGACAGCTGTAGTAAAGAACTTTGTTATTTAGGTACTGAAATTTTTTTAAATTTCGGATTCTTACAGCTATAATCCTAGATACAAGAAAAGCTTAAAAAAAACTTGATATTTGCCTGTCAAAATGACAGCTGTCGTATAGAACTTTGTTATTTAGGAACTGAGAAATTTTTTAATTTAGTATTCTTACAGCTATAACCCTCGTTACAAAAAATCTAAAAAAAAAATTGACACTTACCTGTCAAAATTTGACAGCTATCGTATAAAACTGTGTCATTTAGGTACTGACAAATTTTTAAATTTAGGATTCTTACAGCTATAACCCTCGTTACAAAAAATCTAAAAAAAAATTGACACTTACCTGTCAAAATTTGACAGCTATCGTATAGAACTTTGTTATTTAGGGACCTGATAATTTTATAATTTCGGACTCTTACAGCTATAACTCTCGCTACGAAAAAGCTAAAAAAAAATTGACACTTAACTGTCAAAATTTGACAGCTATCGTATAGAACTTTGTTATTTAGGTACTGAAAATTTTTTCAATTTGGGATTCTTACAGCTATAATCCTCGTTACGAAAAAACTTTTAAAAAATTGACACTTACCTGTCAAAATTTGACAGCTGTCGTATGGAACTTTGTTATTTAATCACTGAAAAATTTTTAAATTTCGGATTTGTACAGCTATAATCCTCTATATGAAAAAAGATTTAAAAAATTTACACCCGCCTGTCATAATTTGACAGCTGTCGTATAGAACTTTGTTATTTTGGTACTGAAAAAATTTTTAATTTAGGAATATTACAGCTATAACCCTCGCTACAAAAAAGCTAAAAAATAATTGACAATTACCTTTCAAAATTTGACAGCTGTCGTATAAAACTTTGTTATTTAGGTACTGAATTTTTTTTTAATTTAAGATTTTTACAGCTACAACCCTTGCTACGAAAAAGCTAAAAAAAAATGACAATTACCTGTCAAAGTAACAGCTGTCGTATTATTAAACGAACGAACTAGAACAGTGCCGTGCCCGAAGGGCTCGGCACAATATTATTTCTACAAATTTATTAGCTGATAATTGATAGCTTTAATGTATATTTTTATAGAGCAAATATGGAACGTATATCCCACATTGCACAAAGGTGTGTGAGTTTAAAAAGCACCTATAAATGTCAATATCATAATAATAAATATCATATATTTCCGCAACGAAAGGTCGTAGCGAATCGAGCGAGACGGCATTGGAAATAGGACGTCGGCCACTATACGATGCCGTCTCCAAAAACTACCTATCTATACGAAAAAATGGAAATTTTGCACCATTTTCTGGTTTTGGTCAGTTGTTGTAATGACAATTTGGCGATATGTTTCTCCTTCACGTTCCGCAGGAAGGTGAGGCAAAAAAAGCAATAGTAAATAGAGAGAAAGAAAAGAAAAGTATTTTTTTATTGTAAATTTTTTTTTAGTACTAATATTAGATGCACTCTCGGCTGACGATTAGCGATATGTACCCAGTCTAGTATTATATACGTCTCTTCAGCGCGGAATCTCGAAAACCCCGATCAGCTCTTGAACAATTTCGTCTATGTAAGACATTTTCACAGTTGCGATTTTTTTTTCTCGGAAACTGTTAGAGTGGGACGATTGAAACTTTTAGGGTTTAAATAGGAATAGTAGGGGTACGTTGTGTAAAAATTTCGAATATACAGGGTGTGCCGAAAAAAAGTTGTTAAACCCCAAAGTCAAAAAATATCGGTGTCTCGTTGAAATTCGATACAGGTCGTAAAAATAAGTTTTCTCGATTTAAATTTTTTCGACGCGTAGACGACCGTCGGCTACAGAAGCCTATTGTTTACCAACGTAATCGGATGTTGGGAAGTCAATTTTTTGATTTTTTTTAAATCAATGTAGGGACATGTTGTATCGTTAATAAATCGAATTGGGTGCGTCCCACATATTTTTGATTTGGAGATTCGTTTAGGTCATCTCAAATACTACTTTGGATCATAAAAAAAACTACAATAAAAAGTATTTTTTTGTTTCTTTATCTTTAATAAGGCAATAATATTCTATATTGTTTTTAAAGTGGTCGGTGGCCTAGTGGTATATATTAGATTACGACTTTTGGCCACGATGATCCCGGGTTCAATTCCAGGCGCGTCTTTTTATTTTTTTAATATTTCGTTATTTAGGTAGGTAGGTACTGAAAGTCTTTTAAATGTTGGATTCTTACAGCGACAATCCTCGGTACGAAAAAAATCAACTAGGTTTGTAAAGAAACTAAATTAATTTTTTATCACGAATTGAAATGTTTCAAAATTAGAGGTTGCTAACAAATGGTTTTGTCAAAAGTATAAAATGAAACGAACGAACTCCAACAGTGCCGTGCCCAAAGGGCTCGGCACAATAAAATATTCACCAATTTATCAGCTATCTATGTAAGAATAGTTAATATCATATATTTCAGTAACGAAAAGTCGTAGCGAATCGAGCGAGACGGCATTGGAAATAGGACGTCGACCACTATACGATGCCGTCTCCAAAAACTACCTATCTATACGAGAAACCGGAAATTTTGCACCCGTTTTTTTATTTTTTAGTTTTTGTCAGTTGTTATAATGACAATTTGGCGATATGTTTCTCCTTCACGTTCCGCAGGAAGGTGAGGTATAAAAAGCAATAGTAAATAGAGAAAAGGAAAAGAAAATTATTTTTTTAGTACTAAAATTAGATGCACTCTCGGCTGACGATTAGCGATATGTACCCAGTCTAGTATTATATACGTCTCTTCCGCGCGGAATCTCGAAAACCCCGATCGGCTCTTGAATAATTTCGTCTATGTAAGACATTTTCACGTTTGCGATTTTTTTTCTCGGAAACGGTTAGAGTGGGACGATTGAAACTTTTTGGGTTTAGAGAGGAATAGTGGGGGTATGTTGTGTGAAAATTTCGAATATACAGGGTGTGCCGAAAAAAAGTTGTTAAACCCCAAAGTCAAAAAATATCGGTTTCTCGTTGAAATTCGATACAAGTCGTAAAAATAGGTTTTCTCGATTTAAATTTTTTCGACGCGTAGACGACCGTCGGCTACAGAAGCCTATTGTTTACCAACGTAATCGGATGTTGGGAAGTCAATTTTTTGATTTTTTTAAAATCAATGTAGGGACATGTTGGATCGTTAATAAATCGAATTGGGTGCGTCCCACATATTTTTGATTTGGAGATTCGTTTAGGTCATCTCAAATACTACTTTGGATCATAAAAAAACTACAATAAAAAGTATTTTTTGGTTTCTTTATCTTTAATAAGGCAATAATATTCTATATTGTTTTTAAAGTGGTCGGTGGCCTAGTGGTATATATTAGATTACGACTTTAGGTCACGATGATCCCGGGTTCAATTCCAGGAGCGTCTTTTTATTTTTTTAATATTTCGTTATTTAGGTAGGTAGGTACTGAAAGTCTTTTAAATTTTGGATTCTTACAGCGACAATCCTCGGTACGAAAAGAATCAACTAGGTTTGTGAAGAAACTAAATATATTTTTTATCACGAATTGAAATGTTTCAAAATTAGAGGTTGCTAACAAATGGTTTTGTCAAAAGTATAAAATGAAACGAACGAACTCCAACAGTGCCGTGCCCAAAGGGCTCGGCACAATAAAATGTTCACCAATTTATCAGCTATCTATGTAAGAATAGTTAATATCATATATTTCAGTAACGAAAAGTCGTAGCGAATCGAGCGAGACGGCATTGGAAATAGGACGTTGACCACTATACGATGCCGTCTCCAAAAACTACCTATCTATACGAGAAAGCGGAAATTTTGCACCCGTTTTTTTATTTTTTAGTTTTTGTCAGTTGTTATAATGACAATTTGGCGATATGTTTCTCCTTCACGTTCCGCAGGAAGGTGAGGCAAAAAAAGCAATAGTAAATAGAAAAAAAGAAAAGAAAAGTATTTTTTTATTGTAAATTTTTGTAAATCTTTTTAGTACTAATATTAGATGCACTCTCGGCTGACGATTAGCGATATGTACCCAGTCTAGTTACATATCGCGCTACACCGCGATATGTTATACGGCGCTTCGGTGAAAATAATGTATGTATGTTGTCGGCGTCGTCGTCGTCGTCGTCGTCGTCGTCGTCGTCGTCGTCACTTTCGACATTTTCACATTTGCGATTTTTTTTCTCGGAAACGGTTAGAGTGGGACGATTGAAACTTTTTGGGTTTACAGAGGAATAGTGGGGGTACGTTGTGTAAAAATTTGGAATATACAGGGTGTGCCGGAAAAAAGTTATTAAACGTCAAAGTCGAGAAATATCGGGATCTCGTTGAAATTCGATACAGGCCACAAAAATTAGTTTTTTCGATTTAAACTTTTTCGACGCGTAGGCGACCGTGGGCTACAGAACCCTATTGTTTGTGAGCGCGATCGAAAGTTTGGAAATAATTTTTTTTATTTTTTAAAAGTCAAAATTTGGTCCAAAATGGTACCTCTTGGATCGCTAATAAGTTGAATTGGGTGCATCCAATCGACATTCGGTTTGGATAATCGGTTAGGCCATCTCAAAATCTACCTTTTTCCAATATATCGTTCTATACCTAACTGGAATGGAAATTGCCGAAAATTGTAAGAAAGTGGAAATCATAAAATTAGGCCTGATTTTTTCACGGTTTTTATTTTTTTTCGTACTGAAAACGACTTTTGATCGAAACGTTGTAAACTTTAGCGGATAGAGCTCGTCAAATTGTATTTAAGAGATATTTTTTCGTTTCTTTATCTTTAATACGGAAAAAACGGCAGCTTTTTTTTTACTATATCGACTGTAGCTTATTCAATTTTTAACAAAACCGTTTTATTTTTTTCTCAAAAAATGCGCTGATTACTTCGCAACACCTCTACATATTCAAAATCATTAAAATATATTCGCAAAATTGAGAAAAGTCGCTTTTTTGGGTGCGGAAACAGGCAATCTTTACAAATTCTAACACCATTCACTTTTGACTAAGAGTGCCTTGATATTGATGTATCTAAATTAATTTATTAATTCTAAAAATCCGGCTGTCAAAAATGGCGAAAAATGGGTGTTTTCAGCGTGACTTGCTAGAATAATAAGAACATTTCCAGATTTTAAATCGGGTGGAATATCTACCTTGAACCTTCTTCTAATTTTACTAACCAAAATATTTGCCCAAAATGTTTCAGAAATGGTTGTAATCTCGATTTTAAAGATGGCGTTTCGACATTGATTATCCGTTGCCACGTGGTAGAAGGTTATTCGACATTTCGATATTCGCGAATTTTTTTTTCGGAAACGGTTAGAGCAAAACGATTCAAACTTTCTGGGCGTAGAGAGGAATAGTCGGGGCACGTTCTGGGAACAATTTTAAATAAACAGGGTGTACCGGAAAAAAGTTATTAAAGTCAAAGTTAAAAAATATGTTTTTTTTCGTTGTAGGGCGATACAGGTCGCAAAAATCATTTTAATCGATTTAAACTTTTTCGACATGTAGACGACGTTGGGCTACAAAACACTGTTGTTTGCGAACGCGATCGAAAGTTGGGAAGTAATTTTTTTGATTTTTTAAAAATCAATGTAGGGTCATATTGGATCGTTAATAAATCGAATTGGGTGCGTCCGATATAATTTTGGTTTGGATATTCGTTTAGGTCATCTCAAATACTACTTTTTTCAAATATATTGTTCTATACCTAAACAGCATAGAAATGGTAGCAAATTATAAAAAATAAGAATTACTATTTAAGTATATATAATTTGACAGCTGTCGTATAGAACTTTGTTATTTTGGTACTGAAAATTTTTTAAATTTAGTTTTATTACAGCTTTAACCCTCGCTACGAAAAAAGTTAAAATAAATTGACACTTACCTGTCAAAATCGGACAGGTATCGTATAAAACTTTGTTATCTAGGTACTGAATTTTTTTAAAATTTGGGATTCTTACAGCTATAACAGTCGCTACGAAAAAGCTAAAAAAAAATTGACACTTACCTGTCAAAATCTGACAGCTGTTGTATAGAACTTTGTTTTTTAGGTACTGAATTTTTTTTAAATTTCGAATTCTTACAGCTATAATCCTAGATACAAGAAAAGCTTAAAAAAAACTTGCAATTTACCTGTCAAAATGACAGCTGTCGTATATAACTTTGTTATTTAGGAACTGAAAAATTTTTCATTTAGGATTCTTACAGCTACAAATCTTGCTACGAAAAATCTAAAAACAAAATTTTAACTTACCTGTCAAAATTTGACAGCTGTCGTATAGAACTTTGTTATTTAACTACTGAATTTTTTTTTAATTTTGGATTCTTACAGCTTTAATCCTAGATACAAGAAAAGCTTAAAAAAAATTGACATTTACCTGTCAAAATGACAGCTGTCGTATAGAACTTTGTTATTTAGGATCTGAAAAATTTTTCACTTTAGGATTTTTACAGCGATAACCCTCGCTACGAAAAGAATTAAAAAAAAAACTGACTCCTACCTGTCAAAATTTGACAGCTATCGTATAAAACATTTTTATTTAGGTCCCTGAAAATTTTTTTATTTCGAATTCTTACAGCTATAACCCTCGCTACGAAAAAGCTAAAAAAAATGACACTTACCTGTCAAAGTGACAGCTCTCGTATAATTAAACGAACGAACTAGAACAGTGCCGTGCCCGAAGGGCTCGGCACAATAATATTTCTACAAATTTATTAGCTAATAATTGATAGCTTCCATGTAAGAATAATTTTTTGCTTATGTTTTAATCGATTGAATACTTATATATTTTTATAGAGCAAATATGGAAAGTATATCCCACATTGCACAAAGGTGTGCGAGTTTAAAGAGCACCTATACGGCGCCGTCTCAGAAAACTACCTACCTATACGAGAAAACGGAAATTTTGCACCATTGTGTAGTTTTAGTCAATTGTTATAATGACAATTTCGCGATATGTTTTTCCTTCACGTTCCGCAGGAAGGTGAGGCAAAAAAGCAATAGTAAATAGAAAAAAAGAAAAGAAAAGTATTTTTTTATTGTAAATTTTTGTAAATCTTTTTAGTACTAATATTAGATGCACTCTCGGCTGACGATTAGCGATATGTACCCAGTCTAGTTACATATCGCGCTACACCGCGATATGTTATACGGCGCTTCGGTGAAAATAATGTATGTATGTTGTCGCCGCCGCCGCCGCCGCCGTGGCTTTCGACATTTTCACATTTGCGATTTTTTTTCTCGGAAACTGTTAGAGTGAGACGATTGAAACTTTTTCAGTTTAGAGAGGAATAGTGGGGGTACGTTGTGTAAAAATTTGGAATATACAGGGTGTGCCGGAAAAAAGTTATTAAACGTCAAAGTCGAGAAATATCGGGATCTCGTTGAAATTCGATACAGGCCACAAAAATTAGTTTTTTCGATTTAAACTTTTTCGACGCGTAGGCGACCATGGGCTACAGAACCCTATTGTTTGTGAGCGCGATCGAAAGTTTGGAAATAATTTTTTTTATTTTTTAAAAGTCAAAATTTGGTCCAAAATGGTACCTCTTGGATCGCTAATAAGTTGAATTGGGTGCATTCGATCGACATGCGGTTTGGATAATCGGTTAGGCCATCTCAAAAACTACCTTTTTCCAATATATCGTTCTATACCTAACTGGAATGGAAATTGCCGAAAATTGTAAGAAAGTGGAAATCATAAAGTTAGGCCTGATTTTTTCACGGTTTTTATTTTTTTTCGTACTGAAAACGACTTTTGATCGAAACGTTGTAAACTTTAGCGGATAGAGCTCGTCAAATTGTATTTAAGAGATATTTTTTCGTTTCTTTATCTTTAATACGGAAAAAACGGCCGCTTTTTTTTTACTATATCGACTGTAGCTTATTCAATTTTTAACAAAACCGTTTTATTTTTTTCTTAAAAAATGCGCTGATTACTTCGCAACACCTCTACATATTCAAAATCATTAAAATATATTCGCAAAATTGAGAAAAGTCGCTTTTTTGGGTGCGGAAACAGGCAATCTTTACAAATTCTAACATCATTCACTTTTGACTAAGAGTGCCTTGATATTGATGTATCTAAATTAAATTAATTCTAAAAATCCGGCTGTCAAAAATGGCGAAAAATGGGTGTTTTCAGCGTGACTTGCTAGAATAATAAGAACATTTCCAGATTTTAAATCGGGTGGAATATCTACCTTGAACCTTCTTCTAATTTTACTGACCAAAATATTTGCTCAAAATGTTTCAGAAATGGTTGTAATCTCGATTTTAAAGATGGCGTTTCGACATTGATTATCCGTCGCCACGTGGTAGAAGGTTATTCGACATTTCGATATTCGCGATTTTTTTTTTCGGAAACGGTTAGAGCAAAACAATTCAAACTTTCTGGACGTAGAGAGGAATAGTCGGGGCACGTTCTGGGAACAATTTCAAATATACAGGGTGTACCGGAAAAAAGTTATTAAAGTCAAAGTTAAAAAATATGTTTTTTTTTCGTTGTAGGGCGATACAGGTGGCAAAAATCATTTTAATCGATTTAAACTTTTTCGACATGTAGACGACGTTAGGCTACAAAACACTGTTGTTTGCGAACGCGATCGAAAGTTGGGAAGTAATTTTTTTGATTTTTTTAAAATCAATGTAGGGTCATATTGGATCGTTAATAAATCGAATTGGGTGCATCCAATCGACATGCGGTTTGGATAATCGGTTAGGCCATCTCAAAATCTACCTTTTTCCAATATATCGTTCTATACCTAACTGGAATGGAAATTGCCGAAAATGGTAAGAAACTGGAAACCACAGTGTAAGGCGTGATTTTTTTCTCCGTTTTTATTCCGTTTATTTTTTTTCGTACGGAAAACGATTTTTGATTGAAACGTTGTATACTTTAGCGAATAGAGCCGTCAAATTGTATTTAAGAGATATTTTTTCGTTTTTTTATCTTTAATACAGAAAAAACGGCAGCTTATGAACTTTTTCCCGTAATTTCTGTTGGCGTTGCACTGGTTTGCTTAAATAATTCTGCAAGTGTCTATAATATATAACATTTTGAAATTTTTCTTGGTACACTATATCAACGGATAAAGAAGCTTTAATTTGTATTATAAGCGATCTTTAGGAAAACATATTTTGTGGCTCAAAAAAATTAATTTATGATTTTTTTATAGGTTCCTTCACCAGAGGTTTTACTATATCGACTGTAGCTTATTCAATTTTTAACAAAACCGTTTTATTTTTTTCTCAAAATATGCGCTAATTACTTCTCAATATTCCTGCATGTCCAAACTTATCAAAATATATTCGCAAATTCTAGCAAAGTTGCTTTTTTGGGTGCGGAAACAGGCACAATTTTCAAATTCTAACACCATTCGATTTAGAAAAAGTTGGCCATGGTTTTACCACGTACGTTTTCCTGAACTTTAACTTTTATACCATCTGTCAAAAATAGGTGAAAAATGCGATTTCCAAATTGATTTTTTAGAGGAATAAGACCATTTAGATTACGTCTTTTGTGGGAAATACCTACCTTGAACCTTTATCTTTTTCGTTTGACCAAAAATAAGGGGGAAAATATCGCATTTATCCCGTACTTGTAATAATAAAAATGGCTTGCAGGAGGCATATTAACTTCAATTTTTTAGTTTTTATAATATTTGGGGAGTATTTAATGTATGAAACACCTGTCTTGGACCTTTTTCTTTGCGGTTGACCAAAAATAATTGAAAAAAGTGTATTATTTGTGTGTATCTTCAATACTCAACGTTCTATGTAATATCGAATACGTCATTAATATCCTATTTACCACAAATCACTCTCAAAGCTTCGATAGCGTAGTAGTAGAGGCTGTTGATTTTGGAGACGAAGGTCGTGGGTTCAAACCCCAGTGTTTTTTTTTCTTTTTTTTTCTTTTTTTTTTAATGTCGTTATTTAGGTACGGAAAATTTTTTAAATTTTGGATTCTTACAGCTATAATAATCTATACGAAAAAGCTAAAAAAAAATTACACTTACCTGTCAAAATCTGACAGCTGTAGTAAAGAACTTTGTTATTTAGGTACTGAAATTTTTTTAAATTTCGGATTCTTACAGCTATAATCCTAGATACAAGAAAAGCTTAAAAAAAACTTGATATTTACCTGTCAAAATGACAGCTGTCGTATAGAACTTTGTTATTTAGGAACTGAGAAATTTTTTAATTTAGTATTCTTACAGCTATAACCCTCGTTACAAAAAATCTAAAAAAAAAATTGACACTTACCTGTCAAAATTTGACAGCTATCGTATAAAACTGTGTCATTTAGGTACTGACAAATTTTTAAATTTAGGATTCTTACAGCTATAACCCTCGTTACAAAAAATCTAAAAAAAAATTGACACTTACCTGTCAAAATTTGACAGCTATCGTATAGAACTTTGTTATTTAGGGACCTGATAATTTTATAATTTCGGACTCTTACAGCTATAACTCTCGCTACGAAAAAGCTAAAAAAAAATTGACACTTAACTGTCAAAATTTGACAGCTATCGTATAGAACTTTGTTATTTAGGTACTGAAAATTTTTTCAATTTGGGATTCTTACAGCTATAATCCTCGTTACGAAAAAACTTTTAAAAAGTTGACACTTACCTGTCAAAATTTGACAGCTGTCGTATGGAACTTTGTTATTTAATCACTGAAAAATTTTTAAATTTCGGATTTGTACAGCTATAATCCTCTATATGAAAAAAGATTAAAAAAATTTACACCCGCCTGTCATAATTTGACAGCTGTCGTATAGAACTTTGTTATTTGGGTACTGAAAAATTTTTAAATTTAGGATTATTACAGCTTTAACCCTCGCTACGAAAAAAGTTTAAATAAATTGACACTTACCTGTCAAAATTTGACAGCTGTCGTATAAAAGTTTGTTATTTAGGTACTAAAAAATTTTTAATTTCAGATTCGTATAGCTACAATCCTCTATATGAAAAAAGCTTAAAAAAATTTACACCCGCCTGTCATAATTTGACAGCTGTAGTATAGAACTTTGTTATTTAGGTAGGTATTGATTTTTTTTTAATTTCAGATTCTTACAGCTATAACTCTCGCTACGAAAAAGCTAAAAAAAATTACACTTACCTGTCAAAATTTGACAGCTGTCGTAAAAAACTTTTTTATTTAGGTACCTGAAAATTTTTTAATTTCGAATTCTTACAGCTATAACCCTCGCTACGAAAAAGCTAAAAAAAATGACACTTACCTGTCAAAGTGACAGCTCTCGTATAATTAAACGAACGAACTAGAACAGTGCCGTGCCCGAAGGGCTCGGCACAATAATATTTCTATAAATTTATTAGCTGATAATTGATGGCTTCCATGTAAGAATAATTTTTTCCTTATGTTTTAATCGATTGAATACTTACATATTTTTATAGAGCAAATATGGAAAGTATATCCCACATTGCACAAAGGTGTGCGAGTTTAAAGAGCACCTATACGGCGCCGTCTCAGAAAACTACCTATCTATACGAGAAAACGGAAATTTTGCACCAGTGTGTAGTTTTGGTCAGTTGTTATAATGACAATTTGGCGATATGTTTTCCCTTCACGTTCCGCAGGAAGGTGAGGCAAAAAAAGCAATAGTAAATAGAAAAAAAGAAAAGAAAAGTATTTTTTTATTGTAAATTTTTGTAAATCTTTTTAGTACTAATATTAGATGCACTCTCGGCTGACGATTAGCGATATGTACCCAGTCTAGTATTATATACGTCTCTTCCGCGCGGAATCTCGAAAACCCCGATCGGCTCTTGAACAATTTCGTCTATGTAAGACATTTTCACATTTGCGATTTTTTTTCTCGGAAACGGTTAGAGTGGGACGATTGAAACTTTTTTGTTTAGAGAGGAATAGTGGGGGTACGTTGTGTGAAAATTTCGAATATACAGGGTGTGCCGAAAAAAAGTTGTTAAACCCCAAAGTCAAAAAATATCGGTTTCTCGTTGAAATTCGATACAGGTCGTAAAAATAAGTTTTCTTGATTTAAATTTTTTCGACGCGTAGACGACCGTCGGCTACAGAAGCCTATTGTTTACCAACGTAATCGGATGTTGGGAAGTCAATTTTTTGATTTTTTTAAAATCAATGTAGGGACATGTTGGATCGTTAATAAATCGAATTGGGTGCGTCCCACATATTTTTGATTTGGAGATTCGTTTAGGTCATCTCAAATACTACTTTGGATCATAAAAAAATACTACTTAAAAAGTATTTTTTTTGATTCTTTATCTTTAATAAGGCAATAATATTCTATATTGTTTTTAAAGTGGTCGGTGGCCTAGTGGTATATATTAGATTACGACTTTTGGTCACGATGATCCCGGGTTCAATTCCAGGCGCGTCTTTTTATTTTTTTAATATTTCGTTATTTAGGTAGGTAGGTACTGAAAGTCTTAAATTTTGGATTCTTACAGCGACAATCCTCGGTACGAAAAAAATCAACTAGGTTTGTGAAGAAACTAAATTTATTTTTTATCACGAATTGAAATGTTTCAAAATTAGAGGTTGCTAACAAATGGTTTTGTCAAAAGTATAAAATGAAACGAACGAACTCCAACAGTGCCGTGCCCAAAGGGCTCGGCACAATAAAATTTTCACCAATTTATCAGCTATCTATGTAAGAATAGTTAATATCATATATTTCAGTAATGAAAAGTCGTAGCGAATCGAGCGAGACGGCATTGGAAATAGGACGTCGACCACTATACGATGCCGTCTCCAAAAACTACCTATCTATACGAGAAACAGAAAATTTTGCACCCGTTTTTTTTATTTTTTAGTTTTTGTCAGTTGTTATTATAATGACAATTTGGCGATATGTTTCTCCTTCACGTTCCGCAGGAAGGTGAGGTATAAAAAGCAATAGTAAATAGAGAAAAGGAAAAGAAAATTATTTTTTTAGTACTAATATTAGATGCACTCTCGGCTGACGATTAGCGATATGTACCCAGTCTAGTATTATATACGTCTCTTCCGCGCGGAATCTCGAAAACCCCGATCTGCTCTTAAACAATTTCGTCTATGTAAGACATTTTCACATTTGCGATTTTTTTTCTCGGAAACGGTTAGAGTGGGACGATTGAAACTTTTTGGGTTTAGAGAGGAATAGTGGGGGTACGTTGTGTGAAAATTTCGAATATACAGGGTGTGCCGAAAAAAAGTTGTTAAACCCCAAAGTCAAAAAATATCGGTTTCTCGTTGAAATTCGATACAGGTCGTAAAAATAAGTTTTCTCGATTTAAATTTTTTCGACGCGTAGACGACCGTCGGCTACAGAAGCCTATTGTTTACCAACGTAATCGGATGTTGGGAAGTCAATTTTTTGATTTTTTTAAAATCAATATAGGGACATGTTGGATCGTTAATAAATGGAATTTGGGTGCGTCCCACATATTTTTGATTTGGAGATTCACTTAGGTCATCTCAAATACTACTTTGGATCATAAAAAAAAAACACAATAAAAAGTATTTTTTTTGTTTCTTTATCTTTAATAAGGCAATAATATTCTATATTGTTTTTAAAGTGGTCGGTGGCCTAGTGGTATATATTAGATTACGACTTTTGGTCACGATGATCCCGGGTTCAATTCCAGGCGCGTCTTTTTATTTTTTTAATATTTCGTTATTTAGGTAGGTAGGTACTGAAAGTCTTTTAAATTTTGGATTCTTACAGCGACAATCCTCGGTACGAAAAAAATCAACTAGGTTTGTGAAGAAACTAAATTTATTTTTTATCACAAATTGAAATGTTTCAAAATTAGAGGTTGCTAACAAATGGTTTTGTCAAAAGTATAAAATGAAACGAACGAACTCCAACAGTGCCGTGCCCAAAGGGCTCGGCACAATAAAATTTTCACCAATTTATCAGCTATCTATGTAAGAATAGTTAATATCATATATTTCAGTAACGAAAAGTCGTAGCGAATCGAACGAGACGGCATTGGAAATAGGACGTCGACCACTATACGATGCCGTCTCCAAAAACTACCTATCTATACAAAAAAATTGAAATTTTGCACCCGTTTTTTTATTTTTTAGTTTTTGTCAGTTGTTATAATGACAATTTGGCGATATGTTTCTCCTTCACGTTCCGCAGGAAGGTGAGGTATAAAAAGCAATAGTAAATAGAGAAAAGAAAAAGAAAATTATTTTTTTAGTACTAATATTAGATGCACTCTCGGCTGACGATTAGCGATATGTACCCAGTCTAGTTTCCATGAAGCATCTAGTTTGTCAGCTCGGCAGCATAAGTGAGCACGTGTGCAGTGTGTGGATTGTATTTTCTAAATATTTTAAAGGTAAGATGTTTTCGCGTACAGATTTTTGTGTCTTTACAAAACGCTATATACAACTCTTGTTTTACATACTAACACTTATGTTTTTATTTTGTTTTAAAGCATAGTGGGAGGGTCAAACAAATACCATCAAATTTTTTTGTGATCTAACCTCATTTTCTTGAATTATAGAAAGACTAGGGAGATGTCCGTTGCCTAACAATGTGCTTGGTCTTTACCCTAATTTTCTTCCCCATATATTAAGGGTTAGGAGAATGACCGAGTGTTAGGAGAATGACTATTATTCATGTTGCTTCGTTGCTTTAGGATCATGTTTAATACCAGCAAGGCCAATGAGCTTAAAGAGAGATTGAAGAAGATGAAGGAAGAAAGCTTAAAAAGGAATAAAAAACAGCAGGAAGAAAAATATGAAAGAAAAAAGCAGCTACAACGGGAAAAGTACTGAAGAAAAAAAACGGAAAGTGAGTTGGTGTGCCAACTTCTTTTGTTACACTGCTTAGTGAGGAGAATGGTTTAACCGAAATAGTTGACAAAAACGTACCACCAAAAACAAATACACGCCTTCAAAAAAATTAGTGGATATATAGCCGCTGTTTATGGCCACCAGTGATATCCAGGAATCATCGAAGATGTTGTGGATGACCACCTGAAGGTATCGTTCATGCACCCAACACCTTTTGGGGGTAAATTCTGTTGGCCGGCATCTGTTGATAGGCAGACAATTCAAGCCGAGGGTATTTTATGTAAAATAAGAGTGCCAAAACCAGTCACTAAACGCTACTACATAATATGTGAAGATCAAGAACAAATCTTTTTACTTAAAGACGATGTTTAGTTAAAAAAAAAAATGGTTACAACTAAAATGCGTCAGTGAGTTTAGTTTTTAAAATTTTTTAAAATGTTTATTGTTTTTCATAATAAACGTTTTGAGGTTTATTACTGACTTGTCATTACCCTAACGCATGGTCATTACCATAACGTTTCCTCTACGTTAATTTTTTAACACTCGCAAGACTAATATATTTTTTTATAATCATAATACCAAATTCCTTTGAAAATTATATAAAAGTCATTTAAAAAAGTAGAAAAAAATATAATTTATACATATTTAGCCTAAAATTTATTTTAAAAAAATTAAAATTCTTCAATCGTTCAGCAGTTTGTTCTTATTCTTCCATTTTAGTGTAACAATTACATACTATCATCATACAGTATTTCTGAAAAAAAAAATTGCCAAATATTAGCGTGTCATATAAGTCTCAGGAAGATGCGTTATGGGAAAGACAATGTTTCCTTTCTTCCTTCTCTTCCCTCGTGATTTTAGATTATTCCTACAAGTCTTATTTCTAAAAAATCTATTTTCATAATATATGAACTTCCTGAATTTTTTTGCGGTATATTGCACTGTTCAATGACAAAAAAAAAGAAATCGATCAACTTGACCTGTCTGGACAAAAACATATCTTAAAATGTACATTTAACGAAAATTCGCCCATATATGGGGCTTTTTTGGGATGAGGAATACAAATTTGCCCACCGTTTTTTCGCATTTTGTAGAGGGCGCCACATAGGAGCTTATACTTTAATTTGAATGGTCCCAACTTTTTTGTCCTACATTGTATGCGCATTTTGAATATTTTTATTTTCCTAACCTGTTGACATAAAAAGGGTATACTACTTTTGTTTCGATAAATCTAACCGTTTCCGAGAAAAACGCTAAAATAACATTGCTTGCATGTGATGAATACGAAATCATTTTAATTTATTTTCAAACTTAACCATAGTATAGCAAAGGAAGAAATATTCCATGGAGTTCGTCGGAATTTTTTAAGAAGAATTAATGGATGCATTGAAGAGGAAATACGTCACTTTGAACGTTTAATTTATTGTTCTAGTAAGTAGTAACTTACGTATTTTAAAACTGCAAATAAAATTGAACTTTAACACCTTGTAACTCTGTTAATAATAAATTTTCGAAAAAATGTTAGGAAGAGATAGCATTTATTTTCGGTCTAGAATTATCCGCTAAATTTTTTGCTCATCATTTCCGGACACCCTGTATATACCTATCAGAGACTTATTTAATTTTTAAGAATTTTTTGAAGAGATATTGATGTAAAAATAATAGGGGAGCCGATATTTGAGCGTAGCTAAATTTATAAATGGTCTTTCTCATGGCCAGTCTGGCAGTATCCCACCCCGTATAACAAATTCAAAACAAAACAATTTTATATTAGAATTAACAAACAACATGGCATAATCATTCTTAAATCAGTAATAATGGGTAAACTTGGTGTATCAGGCAATAAAGACTTCTTGCTTGCCGCTTGGTTACCAAATACTTAAATAAATACAGGGTGGACTTTTTAACTGTAATAAATTCAGTATTAAAAATCCTCTGAAAAAATACAGAACTACAGCTGCGTCTATTTTTAGTATGGCATACTATATTTATAAATTATACAAAATTTTATAAATCATGATATGAAAATCATTGAATTACTTATGGATGTGTAGTCATGAATTAACATTAAATTTGGAAAAATCCTCTTTTTATGTATAAGAAAGAAACCCAATTTATACAGAAGTGATTTAAAATTAAAAGTCCGGCATTTAAACAATCAAATAAAATTAAATTTTTGGGGTTGATAATAGATGAAGCTATTAATTGGATTGAACACAATATATTAAACAGAAAATAGTTGCGCCAGTGGGGATTTTAAAAAAACTTAGTTTTTTGACTCCAAATTATATGTTACGTTCGTTCTATTTATTTTGCTATTTTTCACTCTCGTTTAAAATATTTAACTTTAATATGGGGATCATCTTTTCAAAATTTGCTTAACCCTTACAAGTTTTACAAAATAAAGCAATTAAAAAATACATTGCTTGGGTAGACAATATTTAACTAAACTTTTATATAAAAATTTTAATATTATGTCAATTAAGGATATTCACTTAATGCAAAATATTGTTTTTGTTCACCAAATTATATCAAAAAATAAACATTTAAATATAAAGTTCAATTACACGTACATGATCATTTAACAAGAACTGTTTTCAATATTGATTTACCTTTAATACACATCACTAGGGCAGGTCAGAACTCCATTTATTATCATGGTATGAAATTTTACAACAAAATACCCCAAGAATTAAAATTTTTAAATATAAAACGTTTTAAAATGATAACTAAGAAAATGCTTAAAAAAGGGGAAGCTAAATTCTAAACTAAAAAATAATTGAACGTGCACTTATTTTATGATTAATTATTATTTTCAAAATTATTTTAAATGATATCTAAACGATATTATTAGTTATATTATTTTATTATAAGAAATAATAATTAAATAATTTTATACATATTATCTACTTACATATTTTAATTTTTTTTATTGAATATTAACATTTTAAGTATTATTTTGACTTACCTTCTATTTGAATTAGTTATATTTAACAATTACATTTTTATTGTTGTTATAATATGTTGTTACTAGTAGAGAATCCCGCATAAACAAATGTTTTTGGGATTTTATTTGGAATAAATAAAATAAAAAATAAAATACTTTTTTCGTGTCTTCATGAAATTTAGATACCCCTCTTTTGGGGGTAGAAACCGCTTCAATTTTTTTTTTTTTCAAATATAAAGGTATGTATTGTGCTCGTTGAAGAGGGCATAAAGAAGGGAACACGACCCATCATTTACTTTTGCATTTCGGTAATGTAGACGCAATTTGTGTTACCTGTTGTAAAAATTGTTGCCAATTTTTTTCTTGACAACCCCCTAATCTAAAGTAAAATTAATTTAAAAACAAATTTCATGAAGACACGAAAAAAGTATGCCAAACTAAAAATAAACGCAGCCGTAGTTCTGCATAATGAATTCCAGTTAAAAATTCCACTCTGTATGTAATATTTACATGTTATTTTTAGGTATATAGGTAAAAAATGTATTGGAATATTTCACATTTTCTATAAACATCACTTTTTGGTATAAAACGTCTTTTGTATTGATATAAAAGTCACAATTCTGTCTTTAGATATATGAGGCCAGGAGGCCTCATCTATGATTCTTTTGATACGAAATTATTGCCAAAATATTACATTCCATATACAGTGTGATCAGTGAAGTCCGCATCATATGGGATCTTTTTTTATTAATAGCTTTATTCGAAATTTGACTTTGGCATCAAGTTCTGCTTCGATCGAGATAAAAATTAAGCAAAAAAATTGTAGTCACGTGATTCGCATTATCTGTCAAATTTTATTTTTTTCCAAAAAATAATTCAAAAGTGAGGTTATTTCTGAAAATATCGAAAAAAGTTATTAGAAAAAGTTTTGCAGTTTCTAGCCCACATGTAAAATTTCAGCTGCATAAGATAATTTTGATTTTTTACCCACCACTAAAATTTATTTTTCACTTAATGAACACTTTACTGATGACACTGTGTTCTTTTTGTCTTAATACTACTTTCAGACACAGACACAAACTACGTTTTCAAAAATACTTATTTTATAAAGTTACCTTATACAGGGTCAAAATCAAATAAACTTTGCATCACATGCGACCAAATTTTAATAGCCCAATTTTGATTTTGTAGAAAAACACACATTTAATATGGCGCTACTTTAAAGAAAATGTATCTGAAATAAAGCATTGTCAAAAGTAAGAAGTTTCATGTAGGTTGCGTTGAGTCTTATTTTGCAAAAGTGGTGCAATTTACAAAATATTGCAAAAAAATCAAAATTATCTTATGCAGCTGAAATTTTGCATATGGGCTAGAAACTGTATTTAAAAAAACTTTTTCTAATAACTTTTTTCGATATTTTCACAAATAACCCCACTTTTGAATTATTTTTTGGAAAAAATTAAATTTTGACAGATAATGCGAATCACGTGACTACTATTTTTTTGCTTAATTTTATCTCAATCGAAGCAGAACTTGATGCCTAAGTGAAATTTCGAATAAAGTTATTAATAAAAAAAAATCCCATATGATGCGGCCTTTACTGGTCACACTGTATATAAATAAACTACAGTCAGTGCACAATTGCAACAGCAAAAATTATCTCCTTCGGCGCCCACTGCATAGATTGTCCTTTTTAGTGTTGTTACAATGACATTACATTTTTAGTTGTTTGATCAACCCCTGACAACACCACGCATGCATACTATAAAGTATTTACTTATTTAAATCCGTAGTACTGCCAGGTAAAGATACTCTCTCTATCTCACTTTTTATTGCCTCTATCACCGATATTGCCGGATCACTCGGCCTAAACTTTCCTTCTGCTAGAATGTGGTCTACATTCACCCTAGGAACACCAGGGATCTTCCTAGCCCCACTAGGCACCCTTCTTAACTCGCTAGATTCACCGGGTGCTGTAGGCGCCCTACTTGAACTTATGCTGGCGACGCTAGGGGCTGCACTAGCCACTCTGGGCGCAGCGCTAACTGCACGAACTAGAGGTGAAGGGGCTGTGCTGCTCCACGCGCAACTTGGGCCAGGAGACTGGAAATCTGTCTTTTTGGCCCCTGTTGTTTTGGGACGGGGTCCTAGGATTGACGATGGTAGATCACTGGGTCTAAAAAAGGATGAGCAATTATGAATTTTAAATCTATTCGGTTCTAGGTACCTAATGATCACACTACCTATTATCATTGGCAGAATGACTTTTAACTTCAATGGCAATTGGTCTACTGGTGTCATCTACAGGGGTGTTGACTGGACTTCCTTTTCTACTGTTCCCAAAGAGACTGAAAGTGTCATCCAAAAGGTCGTGGAATCTTTTTCTCATCCTAGAGATGTTACTTGACTGGTTTGGCTCGTTTCTGAAGTTGTTGATTCCTTGGTCAACACTGACTCCTAGAAAAAAACAATTAAAGTAATAAAAATACACTGAAATCTACCAATTACCTACCATGTTTTAATCTTTCGCAGTGCATATTCCAAACTACGGGACCAATAACGCCAGGGTCCTCAACTGTGCCTACACTTCCATGTCTCATCAGTGTCTCAGAACCGTATCTTCTGTAAGATTGTTGAGGTAAACTCAAGTCATCTTCGGGCATATCCAAATGGGTGACACTGACCGGTTCCAGGACTTTATTGAGTGGTTCTGGCATGTTGGTTCTAGAACATAAAAAAATTTAATGAAGATAGATAGTTATTAATCTCCTTTTATTTTCTTCTTTGTTACCTGGGAAAACTTTTCACGCTAGGCATAGACAGGTAACTCTTTGGACTCATAACTCCAGGGTCTAAGTTATCTCCAAATGCCATATCTGGGGATTCATCTTTGCGGGAGGTACTACTGTCAGAATCAAATACTTCCGAAGGTAGTTTCCTTATTGTTGTGTTGAGAGGTACTGTTTTGTTGTGCGCTGCCTTAGGTCTGGGTGGCTTTTTGGGAGGCGTTTTTTGCTTTTTGTTGAGGTTCATCAGAGGAGAAATGTCCAGTGAGCTGGAGCTAACAAAAAAATATTATCAATAATTAGATACATTTTTTAAAATTAATTTTTGGGACGTCCGCAATCGTATTTCCTTTATTTACTATCAGCTTTAATACACCGATGAAAAAAAATACTTAATCAATTAAAAAGTAATAAATTTCAATATATTCACGATCTAAAATGTCATATCCAGTTGAATATAGTCTGAATTAATAAGGAGTGGGTATGCTATGTGTAATGTTTATTGAATACCTTGATGACGTTCCACTAGCCGAACTTTGAGGCCTCAAGACAACAGAAGCCCTCGTATGCTGATTTCCAAAGTTAACGTAAGTCGGCGATTCTTCTCTACCTCTCTTACTTTCACTCAAAGTATCGTCGTCTTGAACCAAACCTTTATTTTCGTGTCCAATACCCCTTTCAAAAATGTGCCTTCTAAAAATTAACAAATTATTAATTTAAAAAAATACGTAGACTACGACGATTGGAAATAAGACAATCATTGAAATAAGAAAATCTTTTAGAGCTAACTTAATATTCTTACCTGTTTTCAATACCTGCATTGGGTTGCTGAAACCGTTTTCTTTTAGTAAGTCCCAGTGTTAAAAAAGCCAAGACTAGCAAGATTAGTAAAACACCTATAATGGACACTCCTATAACAAACCATGTGTTCTTTGCATTGGATAGGCCCAGCGGTTCAGTTGGTTTCAAATATGCTAAAAGCAAAATATAATTAATACTGTTAATAGTAATGTATGCTTTTTTAAATAAAGAGTTCTTTATTTTTCTTACGTTCTGCTTTAATTACAAACGGATATCCCAACTCATTCCTAACTTCTTCATCTGTGACTAACTTCATGTCATTTGCAGCTGTATATGCATCTACAGGCTTACCCTGCACTTCTACGTGATACAGAACTTCAATTATTTTATCGTCGCCATCTTGCTTATCTATTTTGTGGATGTAGACGTTTACTGGTTTATCTGTAGGGTTTCTTTTTTGTCGTGTGACTATACCCAAGTGCTCAGCTTGCTGTCTAAAAAAATTGTGATCCATTAGATAAGTTTTATTTTGGCCACGACAATCCTACTATATTTTTACCTTTGAAAAGCAGTTTTATACAGCTTGGCTAAACTGTTTTTAAGTTCAATGATAACAGGATCCTTTCCATCGCCTTTCAAAACGGTCAATAACCAGAACTGTCTGTCAGCATCGAAGAAGTCGTCATCGTCACCACTGTGATGGTGTCGAGGATCTCCACTTTCACTCATTTCTGTGAATGTTGGTGTTGGATCTATTTCATCAATGGGGGGTTTTGGGGAATCGCAGTTGATTGTACAATTTGGTTTCTCTGTGGTAGACTTAAAAATACATATAAATTTTCCTATGTTACATTATAACAAATCAGTTCTAGAGGTTGTTCTCATCAGAAAAAACATAATGAAAACTGTATAAGTTATGCAAAAATTAATAAAAATAAACTTACTACATTCGCATGGGTAGATGGAGATTCAACGAAAACAGTACTTATTACAGTAGAAGTCTTGTAAACTATGGTGGGACCATCCGATGTCCACATGTTCTCATCTGGTATACCATCTCCAGACCCTGTCCAGAAAAAGTCCTCAAATTTGTACGACTTTTGTTCTGTATAATGAGAGTTTTCCAGTAGAAGAAGTTCTGCAGAAGATATAAAATGTTGAGAAATGTTAACGAAATTATTGTTTACTATAGGTACTGTGGAATTTGTATAATTTACTGCTAATAACATCAGAAACTCATTTTTTGTTTTTACTTATTTCACAATGAGGTGGACTGAATCAGATTCATTTAGATAATTGAACCAAAAATTTTAAATACTTAATAATATGCCATTAGACATTCTCATTTTTAACCGGTTTCACTACATATAAAACGTTTAGTTGCTTCCAAAATATTGAAATATATTTAGGAAGAAATCGATTTTCCAAAAATGAATCCCATCCTTGACAAGTAGGTACAAAGACCTATGATAAACTTTATTGTCATTTTTTGTATTTCCAAAGGTTAGTGAACTAAGCATATGAACATGATTTCCACTAATGTATAAAAGTTTTTATAAAGTAACAATATGTATTTAACCTAAACGAGAATATAACTGCCCGTTTTCGTATTTAGGACACACGATTTATTTGATTGTTTGGTATGAAAACAGATTAAAATGAAAATGGATAATGGAATGGAAGCAACTTTGATTACTAACATGGATGACTTGCGTGTTCTATTAATTTTCACTCGAATTTTCCTGAAAACTATTTCAGGTTTATATGAAAAATGCATGTATTGTTATATTGTAGATAAACCGATATTGTTAAGCTATTATTTAGAAGGAAATTTATGATACCTATAGAAAAATTACAGAGAAAAATGTATTAAAAAAGGGTCAGGTCCATTTTTGGACGATTTTCAGTTATAACGATGAAAGGGTATGGCGATTGATTGCTGACTTAGGCAGAAGTAGCGTATTTGTTTCAAGAACTGCACGCTGATTAACCATGAATTCCACGAGAGGCCACTAGCAAAATTTAAACACGTTATCTTAAATTGGGCTAGGCAATAGGGAACTTGACAAAAATTTTAAATGGGGAAAAAATTCTATAAATCATAAGTATATATTGTCATAAAGCATATGGCAGCAAAAAAAACTACATATTTCGTCCCAAAAGACCGCTAGCAAGATTTAAAAATGCCCCAAAATTCAAATTATCCCAAGCGGGTAAAAACGAGTATAATATGTATGTATAAGTATAATTCGTGTGTGACATCCACGAAATAGGTTGGCAATAAATTGAACGACGTTGAGAATTCCACCTTAAAACAACAATACAATAACAATAACACACGGCAATCCAAATGCAAAGTCGGTAGCTCGGCCACCGGTCAGGATGACGGATGACGGAAAAGTCATACTTCGTGACGTCATCAGGCTTGGCGCGCTTAAAAGGTCGTTTGAAATGCTTTTGACACGCGCGAAACTTTAAAGAATTTTTACCAAGTTATTACTGATTTTTAAGGAGTAATAATTGGGGAATATTTTTTTTAGGCCTAACTAAATCATATTATTGAAAAAAAAATTGGAAAGTTCCCTATTGATAAGAGATAACAACGTAAGTGAATCATCTATAATGATAAAAGTCTCCCAATGCTTTTTTAACGTCAGAATGCATTATTATATATGAACCATCTGCTTTGTGACCAAAAGTGTTAAAGTTAAATTAAAAAACCTAAATGGTATTACTAATCAGAGTAGGTAGTGCAAATTTTATCAAAGAGCAATCAATGCTTATGTTGGAGTACCCCAGTAGAATTTTGACAAACATGATTTTTACCATAGTGAACCGTCACAAAAAACCATCAAAAACATTTATTGAAAATTTTTATTAATGATTCTGGATTGTTGAATGTTATACAAAAGCCCTTCTGGTCCTCCCTTCGTATCTAAATAATAAAAGCCATATCTTCTTTCCCCCCAAGTTGACGAAATCACAAAACAAAAGATTTATGGTAGTTTCGTGAAATTGCGCAATTTTACTGATGGGGATCTTTGGTGCAAGGCACCGGATATTTCAAACTTTTTAACCCCAAACGATATTTTAAATGAGATGTTTGGAGATTGATTTAACATTTTCTCGTTTTGCGGTAGGTAGGTATAAATATTAAATTGGAATCGAGCATTGCGGAAAGAGTAATTTTTTGTTGCAAAAACCAAATTTGCGGTAAAATTAAACTGTGTAATATATTTCTTTTACATTGTTGTATATGGAATCTTGCTGACTATATATATACAGTGTGTCCACGAATAGAGTTTGAAGAAGGAAAAACTTTTTTATTAGTGGGTATAGAAGAAAAAATCATTCTTTATAAAAACGTCTGCTTGTGCTAAATCTACAATTTCGAATATGAGATTTGCGATTACTTTACAGGGTTCGTCAAAAACAATATTTTTAGTTTTTTGGATTTTTTTTCAATTCCTTGATTTATTAAATGAATTTTGTTATTGGTGAAACTACAATTTCAACTATTAGGTTTGCGATTACTATACAGGGTTCGTCATAAACAACAGTTTTGTTTTTTGGATTTTTTTTTCAATTATAATTTTCAATTCCTTTTGATGATTGGTTAAATCATCACTTTGGGAACAAATGGATTGAAATGGTCCAAACCAGTTAGCACGTAAGAGTCCCGAACTCACAATTATCGACTTTCATTTATGGGGATATCTAAAGCTACATGTATTGTGTATAAAACCAATTTCAATAATAACTTAAATCTCTTGAAAGAAAAATAAGAGTACCTAGTTATTGCCAATATCCCAATACAGCAAGTTAGGAACGGTTATAGGAAATTCAGATGCCTAGCGTTCAACTTTCTGCTAACTCGGTGGTGCTACGTAAGTTTGAATAAAAGTTTCATAATTTATGATTGAATGAATTGAAGAAATATTACAAGTAATAATAAAAATACTTCAAAAGTAGGCAAAGAAAAAATGGTTTTCTTACAACAACATCGTTACTCGGCCAGATATAAAATCATATTCAAAATAAGAAAACATCAATAGTTGTTTGCTTTTACGTACATTATTTTAAACAAAATTCAAAAAGTAAAAATGTTGTTTTTGACGAACCCTGTATAGTAACCGCAAATCTGATGATCGAAATTGTAGTTTCAACACAAGCAGACGTTTTTATAAAGAATGACTTTTTCTTCTATACCTACTGATAAAACAGTTTTTCCTTTTCCAAACTCTATCTGTGTGTATAAGTATAGGACCCATTTGCTAATGATAGATTGCAAAATTTTAGATTCATATAAACATTAACATCTTCACTTTAGGGTTTGGTATAAGACTGAATAGAGATAATATGTTTAAAATTAAAATTTTAACGTGAATCCTCATTTTTTTAAAATTATGTAACATATTATTATATTTATTTGGATTTTCCTGAAACCACAAAAATTATATACCCACCTGTTCCATATGCATGCGTTGCTAATTTCGCCACATCGACCTTGGTAAACTCCAAATCTTCTTCCGCTCCTATTCCGTCGAACATCATCGTCGTGATAAAAAGAAACAGCAGCAGGAGCCATTTCATGCCGAATTGTTTACGTGGTGCTACCTTCCCGGGAGAAGGTGCCCAACCCAACAAAGTGTAAAATTGAAAAAAAAACCTTTACACTTTTATACAGTTTAAGGATTGGGGTCGAAAACTTTGTCAAATTTGTTGTTAAATAGTGACGTCATTAATACAAATCTCTTAAATTTTTCGCTTAGTGTTTGGCACAAAAATAAGTCATTATTCATCATGGTCTATTTCTATGAAAACAATATGGTCTTGAAACAAAAAAAAAAATACAAAAATAACCTTTTAAAGCGATGTTTTGCTATGAAATAGTTCATTTGTACTGAGAAATTCTTCCTGCTGCACGAATATGACACCCAATTCTTCTATAGGAACCTCAAACACGTTGTTCCTAACATAACCTTATAAACACACACTCTATATCTTATAAACACTCTAGTTCATTCACGGAAACACTTGAATCACTAACTCCGACACCTAGTGCACACACCCTATGGGGACGGTTCCCGAAATTGCCCTGTCCACGTGCACCAGGTCATCTTACGTGCTCGCAGACAATGTTTTTGTTATTGCAACTCTGTCATTTTGTGTTTTTGCTTCCGGAAAATTGATCAAACGTGAAGCTTTGTGTAAAAGCGCAGGTGAGCAGGCCTCTATTCCTAAAATTAGTTTTTTAAAGACACAAAAATGATCGGAACAGATTTTATTGCCGAAACGCAATTATGTTGTCAAAACGCGGTGTCTGTAAAGTCACAGTGTTCGGTTATGCGTAGAAGCGTAGACTGCGTAGAGTAAGTTGAAAAAGAAATAACGATATTCAACCATATCCCTACGCAGGGGTACCTACATACGTAGGGAAAAAATAACTCTACCTTTTAAGGATAGTCTGGGCAGTCTTTGACGCAAAACTGTCTGTTTTTGAACTCTTAATACATATTTGGTTATTGTAGGAATAAAATGATTCACTTCAATCAATGAAATAAATACCAGAGCATCTAAAAACGTTTGCTCCACTAATAACAGCCCATACATTTATTTGCATCTAATTGTAAGTTGGTTGCCATTGTGATGGACAATGACAACATTGCATTGGTTGGTCCTGCCGTTTTCCTGCTAATATAACTGTACATTAGGCCCGGTAATACATGGATACGTAGGTATCTATTAAAACTTATTTGTGTAATAGGAGCGCAAAGTGATATTATGTCGCTCTCAGAAGTCTTAGAGAAAAGTTGGATGTGCGATGCAAAGCGTATATACAGGGTGTCCGGAAATGATGAGCAAAAAATTTAGGGGATAATTCTAGACCGAAAATAAATGTTATCTCTTCCTATAACATTTTTTCGAAAATTAATTATTAGCGGAGTTACAGGGTGTTAAAGATAAATTTTATTTGCAGTTTTAAAATTCATAAGTTACTAGAACAATAAACTAAACATTCAAATCAAAGGTTCAAAGTGACGTCCTTCCTCTGAAGAGGCATTGAAATGCATAAATTAATTATTCTTCTTAAAAAATTCCGATGAACTCCATGGAATATTCTTTCTTTTGCTATGCTATTTGAGGTTGAAAATAAATTAAAATGATTTCGTATTCATCACATGCAAGCGATGTTATTTTAGCGTTTTTCTCGAAAACAGTTACAATTATCGAAACAAAAGTAATATACCCTTTTTATGTCAAAAGGTTAGGAGAACAAAAATATTCAGTCAAAATGCGTATACAGTGTAGGACAAAAAAGTTGGGACCATTCAAATTAAAGTATAGGCTCCTATGTGGCGCCCTCTACAAAATGCGAAAAAACGGTGGGCAAATTTGTATTTCACATCCCGAAAAAGCCTCATATACGAGATTTCGTCCAAATATTATGGGCGTGGCAAAAAGTATTGCAAAAAAAACTGCAAATAAAATTTAACTTTAACTCCGTTAAAATAATCAATTTTCGAAAAAATGTTATAGAAAGAGATAGCATTTATTTTTACAATTATCCCCTAAATTTCTTGCTCATCATTTCCGGACACCCTGTATAAACATCTTTTAACTTTTTTGGCCATAAAATGCCATCAGCCTCGATTCACTTATTTTTTTGTTATTTATTGGACATGAATAATTTTTTAATTATATAACATTTAACACACACAATATTTAATATACGAATATTAATATTGTCATAGACACCACAAAGGTGTAATGAAATAATTACTACATATTTTTTAAGAGTGATTTTATGTTGACCTCTACATAAATGTTAATATGGCGCCTTTAAATTACCGTTTATTTCAAGAATGACTAAAGCTATATCGATGGGTGCAAATGGAAGATTATTGTACTTTCGATGATAGTATCACTATAGTTTCTTATGTATGCCCGATAAGTTCATGGATGACCAAATGCTAAATAAATATTTATCATTTCTCGTTTCATTACTAATATTTAAAATTATTTGACCATTAATTAAAGTACGCCTAATGTTGCATTTATTTATAAGATAAGTAATGCTCTTAGTCATAAATAAAGACGCAGGGTTACCGTTCAACAAACAGTGAGAAATAAACAAAATCGTGAGTAAATTGTTAATGTAAATGGTGAAATACATGTGTTTGTATGCATTATACATTTTATCGGTCATCCTTCCAAGGAACAATATTGGCAACAAGAAAATCATTGAAGAAAAATAATAGGTACGTGCCAAACTTGGTTTGCCAATCTTATCTATGATTGTATTTTCTGTTAATTGGTTTAGTTTTGCGATTTCATGTTGTTTGGTCATACAATGACGAAAATGAGGTACTTACTTATTATAGAAGGTGTCCGGAAACTTAGCAATAGTCAAGATTGCCTCGTTTAGCCTCTAAAGGGCGTTAGATTACTTTTTTTTTGCAAAATGTTTTAAAGCTTTCTAATAATTGATTTTAATCCTTTTTGGTGTGTGGTAAAACACTATACAATGACATTTTCTAGTAGTAGTTATCGGCTATATTAAAAGCAAACACTAGTGACGATTCGCCATTTTGTTTTTACCAAAAATCGGCCAAATACCCATCGTTGGGTTGGGGTACAATTACCTTCAGCTTCACGTTAAAAAAGATTGGATTTATAAATTATTAAAAGCAGAAAATGGACTATGGGCAAATGTCGGACTTCCATTGTCTTTATTTTGTTACTTAACACAACGTTTCGGTTAGTTAGTATCTCTAACCGTTTTCAAGTGTAAACTAAATTATAATTCTAAGGCTACTGTCTTAAATTCTATATATGTGCAATAAACCTTGATGATTCCGCCTACGTGCTTATTGGAGTGTGAAGTTTGAACTGTTGGTTTTGGACAAGAAGAGGCTTCCAGATATCGGGAATATCTATTAGTGATGTAAATGTAAAAAAAACATGTTTTTTTTAGAAAAAAAACAATGCGATTTTTTTTTTTTTCAGAATCATTGTTTTTGCTTTATAGAAAAGAGTAAACTTTATTTCAATGTAATAATTTTATAAAATATAATAAAGTAATCTCTATTCCAAGCACGTAGCCAGGGGGGACTAGGGGGTCCGGACCCCCCCCCCCCCGAAATCCTCAGAAAATATTTTTTTTTCAGCAAAATTATGACGTATTTACGGGGAGCGCAAGCCCCCCCCCCCCCTAGAAATGCATTTTGCATCTTCTGTTTTAATTTAGGTAAGGAAAATAAAAAATAACAAATAATATTATACATAACTTAAAGAAAATAATTTTTAAAATAAAAATTTAAAATTTTCTATATATAATATCTACGTTTTTTCAGGTTAGGCTATCGAAACTAAGAATTTCCAAGTTTTTTAATTAATATGAATTTTTTTTTAATTTGAAAAAAAGCAATGTTTTGTTTTTTTTCAGGAAAAAAAACGTTTTTTTTACATCACTAATATCTATACTATGAGTTACAAAGGTTTCAGGGTAACCATTCTGTTTTAAATCTTTTTTGATGTTTGAAATTTCAAGTCAAGGTGAAGTCACATGTACCTAAATACTTCTTCTAAAAATAATTTTAGTAGTAATGTTTATCTCCACCTTTTTAGATGTGCTGGAAATATCCCAATAATCAAATTATTAAACACCATATTATAGCAACCAACTCAACAAAAAAAATATTGCACGTACACCAAAAATCGTTACGATAAAAAATTTGGGAAAACCAAGAATCGGTTATTTGGCGCCCTCTGTCGGCTAAACGAAGCTATTTCAAATATTGGTTTTTAATTAGGTATTAAATAGGTAGGTCATGATAAAATTCCCCCAACTTTCCCAGGTGCAAAAAAATGCTAAAAAAAAGTGTAAATAACATAAATCAGTAGAAGGTTGCGCCACACATTTGACACATCTCACTCATCACCTTGATTAAAATTTTTGGCATCCGGCTTCTCGTGGGTGCAGTTTTAGAATATCAATAAAAATTAACATATCTAAATTAATGGGAAATACCAAAAAAACGATTAAAATTTTTTCAAATTCGAAACAGATTATTTTTCTGAAACGAGAATAAATTGAGCAGTTGAAAATTTCATATTATATTCTGCTCGTTACTATTACGACGAAGTTGATGGAGTCCTTATTTGCCTAAACCAAAGCCATTAGTCCTTTGTAGAAACAAATCTGTAAGTGTGGGTCAAAATCATAGTGTTTGATACCTTGAAAGAAGAATTAATTATAGCCTAACCATGTCAAATTTTTCACAAAAGAAATAAACTAAATTCCTGTGTTTTTTTTGGTATATTATTATACTAATAGATTATACAGGGTGTCAAGAAATGTCGGTGATAATTTTCTAGACCGAAAATAAATGCTATGTAGGTATCTTCCTATATTTTTTCGAAAATTGATTTTTAACCGAGTTACAGATGGTATTAAAGTTAAATTTTATAAGCAATTTTTTTGCAATACCTTTTGCCACTCTCATAATATTTTTACGAAATCTCGTATATGGGGCTTTTTCGGGATGAGAAATACAAGTTTGCCCACCGTTTTATCGCATTTTGTATAGGGCGCCGCATAGGAGCCTATACTTTAATTTGAATGGTCTCAACTTTTTTGTCCTACACTGTATGCGCATTTTGACTGAATATTTTTATTCTCCTAACCTTTTCACATAAAAAAGATATACTACTTTTGTTTCGGTTAATCTAACCGTTTTCGAGAAAAACGCTAAAATAACATTGCATGCATGTGATGAATACGAAATCATTTTAATTTATTTTCAACCTTAAACATAGCATAGCAAAGGAAGGAATATTTCATGGAGTTCATCGGAATTTTTTAAGAAGAATTAATTGATGCATTGAAGGGGAAGGACGTTACTTTGAACCTTTGATTTGAATGTTTAAGCTTGTTGTTCTACACCTTTTCCAAATGTATTTCAGAAAGCGTCGAATGTATTTCAGTACAGTCAAATGCAGTTCCGAAAGCGTCAAATGTATTTCAATATAGTCAAATGTAGATTGGAAACCGTCAAATGTATTTCAGTATAGTCAAATGTAGATTAGAAACCGTCAAATGTATTTCAGTATAGTCAAATGTAGATTAGAAACCGTCAAATGTACTTTAGAATAGCCAAATGTATTTCAGAAAGCATCAAGTGTACTTCAGAATAGTCAAATGTATTTTAGAAAGCATCAAATGTATTTCAGAAAGCGTCAAATGTATTTTAGAATATTCAAAAGCATTTCATAAAGCGGTATTTGTAAATATTCAGCGTGAATTATACGCAATTAGATACCTAAAATATACATTAAATTTGATACTTTCCGAAATACATTTGGTAACTTCCGAAATATATTTGATGCTTTCTGAAATACATTTGATGCTTTCTGAACTACATTTGACTCTTCTGAAATACATTTGATACTTTCTAATCTACATTTGACTATACTGAAATACATTTGGTGCTTTCTGAAGTACATTTGACTATTCTGAAGTACATTTGACGGTTTTTGAACTACATCTGACAATTCCGAAGTACATTTGATGCTTTCCGAACTACATTAGACTATTCTGAAATACATTTAACGCTTTCTGAAATCCTTTTGACGCGTTCTGAACTACAAATGGAAAAGGTGTAGTAACTTATGTATTTTAAAACTGCAATTAAAATTTAACTTTACCACCCTGTAACTCCGTTAATATTTAATTTTCAAAAAAATATTATAGGAAGAGATAGCATTTATTATCGGTCTAGAATTATCCCCTACATTTTTTGCTCATCATTTCCGGACACCCTGTACATTTATAGGTCAGTAATTTTTCAGCAGCAAAACAGTATACCTAGTACAATTATTATTTATTTCATTTGTTTAAACTAATTAGCGTTAAGGATGTGAGTCGTAATAGTTTTGTGTACCTCTTACGTCCTCACAAAATATTTTGATTTATATTACTTACAGTACCGAGGTACCGCCGCCTGTAAACTTGAAACATTTAAAATGCCATTCAGTAGACACTTGAGCACAGACCTTGTCGGATACACTTTATTCTATAGTACCGGTCAAACAGCTTCGTTTCGTATAAGTTTTTTTAAACAATTAACATACACAATTATTTTACAGGTGCTCACTGACAACATATTTTTATTCTTTCGAGTGTGATATCTGATATCTAGGAATAAGAAAGTGTTTTTTTTAACTAATTAAAAAATGAAGATGTTACTGATGTGTGCGGTTTTTGGGATGATTGCTTTGGTGAAGTGTCAATATGGGGAAGAGACAGGAAAGATTGTAGAACGAAGAGGGACCTACTATTCAAGCAAATCGATATTAGATGATGATGATAGCAGGTACTATTGCGTCTTTATTTGTCAGAAAAAACGAGGAATTTTAATATAAAGGAATTTGATACACTTGTAAAAAAATTTTTTTTGATATTGTCTGCACTGCCAAAGTGATGGACATGAAAAATCCCTTGTTTTGCTACCCTCAAAATTATTGGCGCCCCCATTAATTTTATATCAAAATTGTATTAGACTTATGGGTAATAATTTAAATTGTCAAAATATAAATGTTGTAATTGATTGTGAAAAATTGGAATTAGTAAACATTTTTAAATATTTAGAAAATTTTAATTTTTTTATTATTTTGAAAGTATAATATCGAAGATTGCCGGAAAAGTAGGTTATTTTAAAAGAATCAGTTCTAATTTAAGTTTGTTTAAAAAAAAAAACTGTATTTAATACTATTATATTACCACATTTATTTTTATTGTTCTTCCATTTTATATTGTGCTAGTGAGGAAATATTTGACAAATTACAAATTTTACAAAATAAGGCAATGCGGATTGTGACAAATATACAAAAATAAATTTCATGTTAAAAAATTTAAATTGGTTAAATGTCAGAAATTTAATTTTTTATTTAGTATGTATCTTTATACATAAAATTAAAAATAATTTATTGCCTGATTGTTTAAAAAAATTTTGTTCTTTTAATTATGACCATCATAATTATAAAACAAGAACTAATCAAAATTTTTTTGTGGATAGAGTGTCTGAAACGTTAGCTTATAAGTCTATTTTTCATAAAGGTTTGATAGAATATAATAATTTGGAAAATTCTATTAAATCTCAAATATCATTAAAACTATTTAAAAAGACTTTAAAATTACATTTATTTAAAAAACAAAATGATACGTAATATTTGATACAAATTTGCAAAATGTTTGACTTTTCTGTCTGATTTTGTTAAAAGAAGGTTCCGTTTTAAAATTAAAAATAAATTTATAAAATTGTTGTTAAAAAAAATGTATTAATTAGTTATTTATGTACCAAAAGACAGTAAAGTGATTCTTTATCGGACGAGTCTGAAATTATGAGATGAGCGAGCGAGGCGAATAACAGGCGAGTTCGATAAAGATACTTTACTGACGTGGTGCATACAAAATTTTATCGCCAACCATTCAGAATTTATAATATAAAAAAATGAGGTATAACTCATCGCATTTTATTATAATAAAGTAAACAGCAAGTATAGAACAAATCTACTTTTATTATTTGTTATATTAAAAGTGAACGTACACCCTGAAGTATTACAAAAATTAATTCCTGAAGGCGAAGGAGTTCCAACTGAAAACGTTTGAGGATTATTATTTATGTTAAAAATGCGAATTGAATGAATGAAATAAAAAAATTAAAATTTGCGCAGAGTAAAATACTTTACCGGCAGATAAAGTATTTTATTTTACAATAAAATAAAGTGTTCGTTTACTTCCGGAAATCAATCTGATAATGTACGGCTTTACTGACGGTGACAATAATAGTATATTAAAGTACACGTTTCATAAGAAGCGGTTTTAGCGCACGCGTCTATTTTAAAAAACGAGCCACGAAGTGGCGAGTTTTTTAATTGACACGTGCGCTAAAACGCCTTATGAACCACGTGCTTTATACTATTTTTTCTATTTGTAGTTTTTTCAATAAAAAATACATATTTAAAAAGAAAATAAATCCTTTAAATTTTTATGTCTAAATTTTATGTTGGTAATACTATTTTTTATCATAGTAACCTCTGGACAACAAAAATTATTTTGCGAACTGTCATTTTTTGATTTATTGACCCATTTTCACCACGAGATTCTAAAGTTATTTTAGCAATATGAGATTTGAAATTGGACGGAATACGTTGTGTGATCCTTGTACATTCGGTACATATACAGAGCGTTCGGAAATTCGGGCGATTTTGCTAATTTTTTTTTTTTTTCAAAAGACGTCATTTTACGTCAATTTTTCAGTTATTCAAGTTCAATGTTACCAACATCAAATAAAGAAAAAACGCGTATCGAAATAGCTTCATTATGAACTTCATTTCAAGTTCATAATGAACTTATTATGAACGTCAAATAGAAATAAGATATTTAGGTAATTGTAGCTTTTTTTGCTAAATAAAACATGTTACTACTACTACTACTTTTTTAAAGGTCCTTGTATAATGGAATTACAAATCAAAATTTATTATTTTCTAATAAGCCAATCAAGAGGTATTGAGAAAAATTCTTGAAAATTAAATAGGTGTGATACCTACCTCAATGAAATAACCAGTAATAATTATGAAAATGTCAAATGTTACTAGACCTTATAGTTTTTATTAGTTTCAACATGTTTTATAGTAATCAAGAAAAAACAATGATTGTACTAATTTAATAAAAGCAAGTTTATAAAACAAAATAATGATAACATCTCGGATAACATGGAGAAAAAGTTCTAAATCGGCATTATTTTCTTGTGCTTTTTTTACATATTATTATTTTGGCATTTGAAATTATCATAATTATTGTTGGTTTCATTGAAGAATGTATTAGACCCGTTTTATATTTACAGAGATTCCGCCTCCCCCAACGATTTCTCCATAACAAAACCTCCAACCCCAGATAACTATTATCACAACCACCACCATCACGGTTACTATCACCATTATCACGGAGGGCCTCAGGATTTTTATCACAATCATCAACATGGTTATTACGGAGAACCGTCAGTAAGGGAGGAACAAGAGCTAGACTATGATCCATGGAATTCTACTGGGGTAAAATTTTTATTTATTTTTTTAAGAGCAAACACTAGTAACGCCTTAGTCATTTCATTTTCTTATCAATGTTTTGGCGAATGGTAGCACTTACCTAAAGTTATAATTTACTCAAAACTGTAGATAATTGTACTCCTAAGAGGGGTATATAACCGATTTTTGAATAAAACGAAATGGCGAAGGCGCCACTAGTGTTGGCTCTTAAGAAATTATTATTGTATGTAACAAATATGCTTTTGTTGTCAAAAAATAAAGAAACAGAACCCTTTTCACGTGTTCGTAATGTGTCGTTAAAATTTGAAATAATTTGATGCGTTAGAGTTAGAACTGCCGCCACTAGGTATTCCTTTTTAAAAAGTAAAAAAGTGATGATGTAAAATCCACGACACGCGGAAAACTGATATTGTAGCAAGAAATTCCCCCTTAACAAGACCATGACCCTGTATATTTTATTGAAAAATGTCATGGGTTTCTGTAGGTTTGAAGAGAATAATTACTTTATCATATGGCATGTATAACAACTCTTGTAGGTGAAGTGGGGTAAGTGTAACCGCAAAAAGCATAGTTGCTCTTCTAAGGCCGAGTACAGAGAAACAAATGACAATAGGATGACAATTTTTTTTTACAGGTACCTTATAGGCTTACCAACACATTACAAATATTAACATTTTAAAAATCTGATATTTCTTTATTCAGTAAAAAAAAATGGTGTCGATGTCAAGGTGTTACACTTACCCTAGGGATGTTACGGAATAGCTTTTTCTCGTACCTAGTTGGACATGTACCTATTCCAAACCCGAACCTATTTCAAATACCTATTACAGGTCCAAACTATTCCAGGTCAAACTTAAACGCCGCTCCGCCGATTGGCGCTATTCCGGCTGCTGCATGGCCGACACGAGTTTTTAAAGAAGGCCGCTAGAACTCCAGCGTGGTCAGCAGTTTCCGATTGTTATAATTAAATTTCGTTATACATTTTTGTAACAGATTAATATTTTTCGCACCAGACTTTCTTGGAACATTTGATTGTAACGGAGGCCTATTATTTAAAGAAACATGAAGAATAGGCATAGGTACATCCACCATATATGTTGCCTTTTTAATTAATTCCTCATTGCTTGTTGCATATCCTACATTAAATACGCTATATAATATTTTGTTGCCCAATAAATTATTACAATATTTTTAGAAATATTTATTATTTATTACTATTTCCCTTTATCTTTATTTAGTGAGATTATTTTAGTTATTGCAATGTGCTTGTAACGACAACGTTTAAAACTATCAACTGCAAATTCGCCATATTATAAACATATTATATGAATTTAAAGCAAACCTGTAGCCGTTCCATTCCCTATATCGTACCTGTACCTGACAACTTGAAAAAGGAATAACCATGAAACCAGAGAATCACACATGTGACAGTGCCAACGGACCTGGAATAGGTACCTGGTAATAGGTAATAGGTACGCGGAATAGGCAGATGATACCTATTCCAAAAGAACAGATCCAGTTCCACTGTAACACCCCTAACTTACCCCGCAATTTGGGGCAAGTGTAACATGCAACGATCATTTACATACAAAATGTGTATGTAAGGAACTGGGGCAAGTGTAACATACTCATAAAAAATACCTTTTAAACAAAAAAAGAAGCAAGATAAATATCACTTATAATAACAAAGTTAAAAGCTTTTTTGTAAATAAGAACCCGATTGAAATTTAAAGCGAATATTTTAATAACTGAACATGAATATTTTTATTTAACATTGTAAGCATCAAATGAAAGTGGGGAGGGTAAATCTCCTCGCCGACCTATTTGAGGTTCTGGTAGTAATTTTTCTACATCGGATAATAGCACCTCTGACTCGTCCATTGGATCAGGCCAATTAAATGTCGATTTTGAATTGGGGGTCTTTTTTAAAAACGTTGCTATTGGTTCCTTAGAATCTGCAAATTTTGTGACTTGTCCAACAGAAAAATTTAGACTTCTTGGTACAAAATTGAACCAAAATCCAGCTGCCAACTTTTGGTATCCTAGCTGTTAAGTCTTTCTCAAAGTCACTTTCTTCTTCTAGCTGTGTAGCTGACTCTAATCGTGTCATCTACGTAATCGCTATTTGATTTTCATCTTCTTAATCCATAAAACTGTTAGGTTGAATTTCGTCTTCAGATGATGAGCTTGATTCCATTGCTTTAGTTTTCTTTCTTTTGTTGCCTTTCCCCTTTATTTTTTTCTGTGCTTTATCATCTTCCAACTTTGCTTTTATTTCTTCCGCGCTCTTCTTAATTGGGGTAAGTGTAACTATAACCTGTTACACTTACCCCGAGCAAATTATTACACTTACCACCTCTATCAATATAGAAGGGGTAAGTGTAACAGCCATTTTAGAGAGGCAGGAGTTTTCCGTAACCTGGTTTTAACACAAAATATGGATTCCTGGTGAAAAAACACCCCTGATGGCAATATTGGGTTTAAAATTTCTTATGACACAATTATTACAAAAAATCGATAAGAACAAGTTACACACTCCATATTTAAGTAAGTTAGTAAACTCCTGTAAAAAAATATCAACTTAATTGAAGAAAAAAAATGTTTATAATATATAAGATATATACTCTAAACCTTTTAAATAATATACAAAAACCTTCATTTTTAACCTTACGTACTTAAAAAAAAATGGCAGACTGTTACACTTTCCCCGGTATTACACTTACCCCACTTCACCTTACAGTGCTTTGAATAATTATTTTCTTATTAGATTTTAATAATATAGAATAAATTAAATAATTATTGTTGTTAGTCAGCTAAATATCCACAATTATTGTTATGTAAGTAATAATTTGTAAGCTATTTTTAATTAGTTTAATGCTTTATGTATAAAGTAAAAGTCCCACATTTATGTTAAAGCACTTCCTTAAAGCACAGAATCTATAGTTGCGTAGCTATATACTCTGTGATTAAAGGTGTTTTATTACTTTTTCCTACTCTTGTTAGGTAAATAACTATTACATACCCAAGGCATAAAAATTCAGTTTTCTTATGAAATTTCGGTTTTAAAATATGATCACTATTAATCTCTGAAGCTTACGAGCAAACACTAGTGACGTGACACATTCGTCATTTAATTTTCTTATAAATATTTTGTTTGTTTTACGTTTTCTCCGTTTAAAAAATGTAATTATTAAAAGCAAGCAACGAAATTGTGTCATATTTGCATATTTCATTTTCTGCTTTTATTAATCTATAAATCCAGCCTTTGTTAACGTAAAACTGTAGGTAATTGTACTCCAAAAAGGGGGTTATTGTCGTATAGAAACGTTGCAATATTGGTCAAAAACTAATGGCGGATGCGTCACTAGAGTTTGCTTTTAACACAACATGAACATTTTTTTTTAGATTCCACTGGATTTCGCAAAATCCGTTAACGAATACATAGTATCCGACTTGCTTTTAAACTACATAGACGATGTGCCAGACACACCAGAAAAACCACATCTTAGCAGTGAGTACCACTTTTATTTATTACAAAAATATTGTACAATTTACAATAACAACTTAATAGGTTTTTTATTTAAAATGATTTCAATCAATTAATCATTTAAAAAGATATAACCACTACGCCTAAATGAACAAAAAACAAATAAAAACATTTCTATGTACATGTAGAAAGAATATAATATGGTAGTTTTACGATACTTTTTATAATTTGTTTTACACGATATGTAACGGAATTTATCAAAAATGTTTTGACCCCTACCGATTTACATACAGAGTCTACAGCTTAAAATACTTATTATTTCTCTACAAAAAAAGTATTAGACATTTCATTTTCATTATTATAACAAGGCGACAAAACGTCAAATGCATAGGTCCATCAGGTTCCGTCTATATACTGTGTCATTTTTTATGAACGAAAGCATTTGTCCTTCTATAGAAGGTTGTTGGTTACAGGCCTTGTAATTTATTGAAAGTATCACAATTTGTTCATATTTTACAATATTGGCACACATTTATTGTGGAAATAATTGAAATACAGGGTGTCCGAAAATGATAAGCAAATAATTCTAGACCGAAAATACATGCTATCTCTTCCTATAACATTTTTTTCGAAAATCGGAGTTACAGGGTGTTAAAGTTAAATATTATTTGCAGTTTTAAAATACCGAAGTTACTAGAATAATAAATTAAACATTCAAATCAAAGGTTCAAAGTGACGTCCTTCCTCTTCAATGCATCCTAATTCTTCTTAACAAAATACGACAAACTCTATGGAATATCCCTTCCTTTGCTATGCTATGTTTAAGGTTAAAAATAAATTTAAATGATTTCGTATTTATCACATGCAAGCAATGTTATTTTAGCGTTTTTCTCGAAAACGGTTAGATTTATCGAAACAAAAGTAGTATACCTTTTTTATGTCAAAAGGTTAGGAGAATAAAAATGTTCAGTCTAAATGCGCGTACAGTGTAGTACAAAAAAGTTGGGACCATTCAAATTAAAGTATAGGCTCCTATGTGGCGCCCTCTACAAAATGCGAAAAAACGGTGGGCAAATTTGTATTCCTCATCCCGAAAAAGCCCCACATACGAGATTTCGTCAAAATATTATGAGCGTGGCAAAAGGTGTTGCAAAAAAACTGCAAATAAAATCGAAATTTAACACCCTGTTAATCAATTTTCGAAAAAATGTTATAGGAAGAAATAGCATTTATTTTCGGTCTAGAATTATCCCCTAAATTGTTTGCTCATCATTTCCGGACACCCTGTATAAAGGATATCGGGAAAATACGTGTACTTACGTTTGATGATAGACTCCTGACGTTCTGCCAGTCGATTCACAAAATTGCCTCCTTAATCCGATAGAGAGCGTCAAAGATTAAAAATATTTTAGTTTTTCCCAAACCTAGTCTTTTTATTACAGTTAAAACATGTTTACGGACAAGTTAGTGAAAAAAAATTTTGGACAAAACCACTCATCCAACGAAAATGTATAAAGAGGTAAAAAAGGTGTCAAGTACTTACATCGATTTACCCAAAATGATACCTGCCTAGACTATACACCAAAAATCATTAAAAACAACTGATACGTTTTCAAGAAATTTGGAAAATCCCAAAATAAAATTTTATATTTTTGACTCTCTCTACCTTACAGATAAATAACTATTTATTATTCGAAATAAAAAAATAAAACGATCTTTTAACACTAACCTAGTTACTATTCCTACTCTAAAATACACCTTAGGTCGTAATCGGGTCAAGATAATAATAGGTACTTTCCTTTTGCTTCTTTTAAACAGCAAAGCAAAGTAAAATTCTGTGCTTTGCTAAGTTGTTAAAGGAACGCTTCGCGAATAACTTCGTATAATCGCATGGGAAATATAGAGGGGTATACTTAACCGCGGCAAGGGGGGATGAAAACATATTTGCTGTGGTAAATTATATTTTTAAAAGAAACGCTCAACTTAGCCATTGACGTTGCTATGCTATTTAAAAGTAACTAAAAGGAACGGCCGACAATATCTTCAATGTTTTTATACTAACTGGACCATGAACGACGTCAGAGCAAGATAAACATTCTCATTTATCACAACAAGCCGACATGACGTCAAATGCAAAGGTCCAGCAGGTTCCTCGCGAGTTGCACGTGAAAATATACACCAATTTTTACTCTAGAATAATACGCTGTTGTCGACGACTCCAAATATCCTTTTGGGGTTCGATTTGAGCTTAAATTGACTCGATTTGGAACTATTGGGAATTTACCAGTGCTATGGCGGTCGCAAGCCGGTCAAAATCTAAATTTTACAGTCAAAACAGTAAATATATTATTCGGAATATTTTCCTTGGGCGGAATACGACCTAAGAAATTAAAAATGTTTCTTTTATGTGACGTTAACATAAAAAAAGGATTGCCGCCTGCTAAAATCAACACTTTTGCAAAACCCAAAAAATTCACGACAAAAAAAAGATAATTTTCTAATGCGATGCTAAAATAAAAAAAAGTTTGGCAGCTTTAGTACGGAACAGAAATTTATTGCAATGAAGGCTTAAGGTGGGAGTATCAACATGCTTGCCAATCTATAACCTATTTCGGGTAGATTTATTCATGTTTTCTAGCTTTTATACAAAATTTAAAGAAAATCAGTATCGACTTGATATTCTATAGGTAATAATTGACATATTTAATAAAATCAAGGAATTTTATAACTTATTTTAGGATAATTGTATAGCGAAAAATATCGGGTAAGATTTTTTAACATTATTATGTCATTGTCACTCATTGTTCTTTCACTATACAATTCTCCCAAAATGAGCAATGAACTAAATTGATATTTTTGTAATATATCAGATACTACCTAAATAATGTACCGACGATATTGATTTTCTTTAAATGTTAGTTATTAAAATAATAAACTCAAAAAATCAACGCGAAATAGGTTATAGGTTGGCAATAGATTGAATGACGTTGAGAATTCAACCTTAAAACCGTTTTCGGTTGAATTCTCAACGTCATTCAATCTATTGCCAACCTATAACCTATTTCGCGTTGTTTTTTTGAGTTTATTATTTTAATAACTAACATTTAAAGAAAATCAATATCGTCGGTACATTATTTAGGTAGTATCTGATATAATACAAAAATATCAATTTGTTTCATTGCTAATTTTGGGAGAATTGTAAAGTGAAAGAATAATGAGTAACAATGACATATTAATGTTAAAAAAAATCTTAGCCGATATTTTTCGCTATACAATTCTCCTAAAATAAGTTATGAAATTCCTTGATATTTATTAAATATGTCAATTATTACCTATAGAATATCAAGACGATAATGATTTTATTTAAATTTTGTGTAAAAGCTAGAAAAATTAAATAAATCTACGCGAAATAGGTTATAGGTTGGCAAGCATGTTGATACTCCCACCTTAAGAGATTTACGGTATGTATACCTTCGGCCAAAAAAAAGTGACAACTAATCACAGTCTAAAATCTTCTTGGGTAGCTTCTTTGGGGTAATATCCCTGAGACTGTTCGTCCGTTAGATGCAACTTTTTCGGCCACAACTGTTTCATGATTTTGTTACAATTATATTGCTAATCTAGTACCAACCTTTTAAAAGGATTGTCGAAAACATAAAGGCACATAGGATTTATCATAAACCCTAGATTATCAAAAAACACTAAATGTGAAAAACTATTTAAACATAACATATGTACTATAAAGTTCATGGAAAATAACTTCTCGAGTTTTCAAGAAGGCGCTGTATTACATTTATAAAGGAATTTAGGCCGTATTCTAATCAAGAAGCTAAGAAAATTTGTTACGTCAAAAAAATGGGTTGCGGAACGCCAAAAAAATTAAATTCGTCATAAGATAAAATCAGAAAACTCATAAGTATTACAGTAAAAAATAGGTTTATCGGAAATAAAAGTTAATGTAAGTACCTTTCTTTCACTGCAATTATTTTGGAAAAAATTGATCTGATTTTATAGGACATTTTCGCCAGCAAAGCTGAGCAACCCACCAATCAATACCGTGTTGGTCTTATTTTAAGGTGGTAGACAATGAAGTAATATAAAAAAAAAATAACCTCATCGGACTTCCATTGTCTTTATTTTGTTACTTAACACAACTTTTCGGTTAGTTGGTATCTCTAACCGTTTTCAAGTGTAAACTCTTGGGTAGTACTTACAGCATTTAAGACAGTAGCCTTAGAAATATAATTTAGTTTACACTTGAAAACGGTTAGAGATACTAACAAACCGAAACGTTGTGTTAAGTAACAAAATAAAGACAATGAAAGTCCAACAGGGTAATTTTTTTGATGTTGATCGTAGTTGTACTTATCATGAACTTACTCTTATACATAACGAATTTTATAGTCTTCTTGGCTTGAATACGGCCTAGAGAAATTGTTATAGGCAGACACATACGTAGTTTGACAATCAAAAAATAACAAACTACATAGGATTCACCTACCCATGTAAACTACAATATTATACCACAGCTACAGCCTTAGCAAAGCAACAAAAAAAACTGAACAACTACTCCTAATTCTCTGGCTCTTCCGCCTCAAAATCCTTCATTAAATTCCTCCTACACTTGACATTACCCTCGTATATAATCAAATAAAAACTACTGTCTTTGACATCTTTCCCACTATCGTACGCTATGTGGATCTTACACGGCCTCTGCCATTTTGTCTCTCTCTGCAACTTTTTCATACTCGGCCTGTGAAACTCCACATGTCCTTCGGCTGTCAAATACTTGACGTTGACGTCGGGAATGTCATTTTCGCCTTCCAAAACGTCTGTATCACTTGTATCTGTTACTTTTTGGCGTTTTCGCGGTGATCCCAGCAAATCTTTACTTGTTATAGTTGGTGATTTGTTATTGTTGTTGTTATTCGACTGGTAGACGTCAAGATTGGGTCGGATAATTTGACGTTTGGCGCTGGTAGAGGGGATGGGTTGTTTTTTTGGGGTGTTTAGTAGGGTAGGGCGAGTGGGGCTTAAAAATGCCGAACGTAGTATCCTTCTTGACGGCCTGTTTAAAAAAAAAAGGTACATTGTACTTATGGTCTGTCTTGTTGTATCAAAATAATTGCCGAAATTACTTAATTAAATTGGCATTCGAAACAATTGACAGGGCTAAAAAGGGTTTAAAAATTATTTAAGTAACAGGTCACAAAAACAAAAATATCAAAAACATATTCAAATAACAAAATAAATAATATAGGAGTTCCTCAAGAAGGTATACTAGGTCCAATATTATTTATTTTATACATCAACAATACCTATGCCTTTAGTTTTAAAAATGTGTAAGTTACAAATGTTTGCTAATGACACCTTAATTTACATTAATGTTTTAAATATTTTTGATGGTCTGAGTACTCTAAATTCTGAGATAAATGTTTTTAAATTGGCTAAAAGTAAATAAATTAAAATTAAATATTTCAAAAACTAAATGTATGTTTATGGGTAATGGGTTAAAAAAATGCATTAAAAAATATTTAATTGTAGCTTTCTTTGCTAAATAAAACATGCTACTACTATACTAACTACCTACTACAAATAAATTAAGAATTCAGTTTTTTATTGTGAAAAGTAATAATAATTTAAAAACTATACTTAGGTGCCTATAGAACTTACCGTAATGATTTGACTTGATGGGTATCCCTAAAGCCAATCTTATTCACAGTCTTTGCTTCTTGGAAAAAATGCCTGAGAGGTATCACCTTGTTCTTGATAAACGCGGTTACATTTTTCTGACCTTTGACAGTTTGTCCAAACCAATCAAGGACCGTCTCGTCAGAAAGATAATACTTTAGTAGGTTCTTTGAGTTTTCTATCAGATCTATGTAGAAATCAAGCAGAGTTTGCGGGTTTGAAGCCTTATTTTCTAGTGATTTTTGATCGGCCATTTTACAGCTGAAAGTAGAAAGTTAACATTTTTAGAATATTAATAATGTTTTTTTTTAAGGTCGATTTGGTGAAGATGATGCAAACGAGACTGAACGAAGTGAGTTTACTTGTGAATTACTTAATATGTTTTGTTGTATGTATATTGTGTAAACCAAGAGTTAGGACTAGTTTTAATCAGTCAAAAATGTTCTTGTTTTAGATTCAGCAAAAATAGCCCGTCCAGCAAAATGCATGCCTGAACTGACCACCGTTAAAATTGCAGAATCCAAGGATCCGAACGTTTTCTATATTCCTGAATGTACCAGGGTAGAAAGATGCGGAGGTTGCTGTTCTCACATTCTATTGGCCTGTCAACCAACAGAAACAGAAACTGTAACTTATTCGGTAACTACAATATAAAGCATTTAAAATATGGCAAGAAGTGTTTTCTTGCAATTTCCTTTTATTATTTGAGAATAAGCTTTTAATACTCAATATATATATATTTTTCTATATTTCGGTGGGAACAGTACCCCTGTACCCCTACCACATTTATTATCTCAGGATGTATTACATTTAAATCGGTACATTTAAATTTAGTTGTATTAATAGATAAAAGTTATCTCCTCTACAAAGTTTTTGTTAAGGTTGAATTCTTAACGTCATTCAATCTATTGCCAACCTATAACCTATTTCGCGTTGATTTTTTGAGTTTATTATTTTAATAACTAACATTTAAAGAAAATCCATATCGTCGGTACATTATTTAGGTAGTATCTGATATATTACAAAAATATCAATTTATTTCATTGCTAATTTTGGGAGAATTGTATACTGAAAGAACAATTAGTGACAATGACATAATAATGTTAAAAAAAATCTTACCCGATATTTTTCGTTATACAATTCTCCTAAAATAAGTTATGAAATCCCTTGATATTTATTAAATATGTCAATTATTACCTATAAAATATCAAGTCGATACTGATTTTCTTTAAATTTTGTATAAAAGCTAGAAAACATAAATAAATCTACGCGAAATAGGTTATAGGTTGGCAAGCATGTTGATACTCCCACCTTAAGTAATAAATAGTAAGATAAATTTTTTACACAAAAAATGCAACCACCAATTACCTAGATGACTAAACACCTGTATGTGTAATAGCTGCAATTTTATTATAAATTTAAATTTAAAATAATTGAACGATTTCAAATAAATAAATAGACATTATTATTAAAGTTTATTGGTGTTTACATACAAATCATACAATACAGTACTTACACAGGTCAAGATTTGAAATCATTAAATTATAAAATATTAAAATTATTTAAACACTAAAGTATTATTATTATATTTCTGTATCTTTTTTTAGTGTACCTAATATAAATTTAGGACACCCTATTCATCTTTCTAATCTTTCTAACAATAATTATCACAGCTGTGAAATAAGTAGAGACCTTCCAGACTAGAGAAGTGACCTACTATATAAGCCGAAATTCAGAATAGGTTCCTAAATATAGGAATCCTTTCAAATATGTAAGATCTAAATTTTTTTTTGAAAATATGAATTTTAGTGATATTTTTTATTTCCAGGGGTATGAGATTATAAATCTTGGGAGCGAAATAATTGAGAAATCTTAGTAGTAATAGTAGTAATTGAGGGGAGGTTCCGAAAACCTGGCAAGTAGACCAACCGCGATCCTTTTTGCCTACCCCAGAAAATCTTAAGTTAATATTAATGTTACTTTTACTACTTTACTTTTATTAATTAGATAATACTTAATATCAAGAAAATTAAATATGCTACTGTTTTAGGTGATGAAAACAGAATATTCCGGTGGCAAGAAACTGAAGTATGTAGGAAAAGAACCAATTCTTGTTGAAAAACATACTAAATGCAAATGTGGATGCAAAATAAAAGCAAAGGTACTTATATATTCCACACAAGCATATTTAAATAAAAACATAAATAATGTTCTATTTTTCAGGATTGCAATGTTTACCAAGAATATAAAGAGTCTGAATGTCGCTGTGTGTGTAAAAACATTGACGAAGAGAAAAAATGTTACAAAAACAATTTGAAAAAACTTTGGAATCCAGATATTTGTGCATGTCAGTGTCGCGATGTTTCCCCTTGCTCTACAAATTACCAATTTGACTACAACGAATGCCGCTGCATCCAAAGTCAAGTCAAACGAAGATACATCTTGTCTGACAGTCGGAAAGAACAGTCTGAACCCGTCCCAGATGAATATAGTGACTAATTATTATTATTTACTGTGTGTCAATAATTACTAAGAGTAGTTTGGTGAAAATTGGTAAAAATGCATTGAGGCAACTAAAACTAAAGAATACATGATAAACAGCAGTTTAAGCTTTGCAGAGCTGTTAATTAGGTGTTCTCTAGGTGACATAGTCATGTTTCTCCAAGTGACAACGTTAGAAAAAGATCACCAATATCAAAAAATTGTACAACAATCTATGAAGGTTATCTTTGAGGTTATCCTTGGGGAGAGTTTAAATTGCCTGTGCATATTTTACTTTATCATGCTATAAAATAGGTCTAGTTTAAGGTAAATGTATTGTGATATTTAATTTTATAATGTACTCACCCAATATTTGATTAAAAGTGGTTTTACTTTAATAGATGATTTTTTAACATTTATTAGAGGTTAGAAAGTTGTTGTTTACATAAGCTTTTTTCCTTAGCAACGCTCATTTCTAAGCTTTCTTAAACAATTCTTGGCCGATTTTTACAACTTCACAACAGTTCCTTAACATCTAAGACCTACAAAAACCAAGAAATAGTTATAAATAACAAGAAAATGTTATTTGAAAGGTAAATTCACTACCTTTTATCTCGCAAGCACTTCCTGAGCAAACTGAAGATTGAACCATATTTTTAACAGATATTTCTTTGTTCTTAAGTTGCTTTACCATCTCAACACTTGTTTCTAATAAATTATTAATGGAATTTTAATAATGGGTTATTGTGCAATAATTAAAAGGACAGGAAAACCATAAAAATGTCACCTTTTGTGTTCAAAACAAACCAGAAAACTAGAAAAGAGAATAATTTCAATTTCCTGGAAATCAAAATGGCGCTGTAGGCGTCAGCTATAGTTTAGTTAGTTGTTAATAGATGGCGATCATAGAAAAACCAGCGTTTCAGAAATAATTATTGTGATGTTCGATATGGACATACAATGACAATGGATTTAATTTTACCGACTTAAATTAACATTACAGAACAACAAAAAAGGTTTACATTGCACTAGTATGTTTCTTAAAATACACTGGGGTTTAATTCATTTTGTAAATGTTCTGTAATTTATTTGTAATATGTCTTCCAGTCAAGAGATGTCCAATAACCTTACAATGATTCAGGCAACCAAACATACACTAAACAGGAACTTATAAGATTAATTGCCTACCTACCTAAACCATTAGTAAGTTATCCTCATCTATCTATAGTAAAATAAAGGAAACTTACGACTGGTAAATCTGGTTCCTGCTTTTGCGAATAGATGTCTAACAGCGTGCGCTACAAATAGTTCGCGACAGCAACCCTAACCCAGGATGGGGCTCAGGGGCGGATGGGAGCAGAGGCGGATCCAGGGGGGGGGCAATGGGGCCCGGGCCCCCCATAAAGCCCGTTGAAACATTGAAAATTTTTAAACCAAGTATTTTTAGTTGAATAGAATACCTGTTACAAAAATTTGTGTTACGTTTTTTACACTATAAAATATAAATATACTGATTTATTTTGATTTTGTGCATACGGGCCCCCCTCAGGAGTATTTCTGGATCCGCCAGTGGATGGGACACCTCGGACCGGCGCGGGAAGTCAATTGAAACAGCGCCGCGTCGTGCCGATCGAATAAGGAGCCGCTCAATTGACACTGAAGGTAAACTGGGTGATAACATTTTTGCTTTGCCTCAATTTAGGTATTTCACTACTTCTGCTGCAGATAACAGCTAACCCACTAACTAGGTCCGTTGCGGGGTCCCTTGCTTTGGCTTGTTGTTTGCCGTTGTATAAATTGACAGTATAAATATTAACACACTTTTGAAAAATACAGATTTTTTTAGCCCTATTTTTCATGAAAATATTTGAAAATTCTAAAAGCTGTACAGTGTAGTGTACGTACCTAAACCTCGCAAAAATAAAGGCTTATTAGAAAGATTGTTTTGGGACTATATACTTAGGCAACCTGTAACACCTTGTCGACATTTCAAACAACATTCAACATAAATGAATACCAATCGATTTAATCTGTGTCGTAGAAAGAAAGCGGGCTAAAGGTTCTAAATTTAAAGATAATTTCACCGTACTACCAAAGATTATGCATAGTTTAAAATATTTTAAATAAAAATTTACAAAATGATTCACCTACCTCTCCGTAGTTTTAAAGACAAAACTGTTTTAAAGACAAAACTCCGCATTTTGGAGAAAACCAGCAAGAAATCACAAACTCACCAACACCTACCTACATAAGATATATTATTTATCACAATATTAACACTTAATAACAGTTACATGGTCAAAGGTTCGCTTATAAACACCGAAAGTTTTTGAAAAATATTCAAAACACCAAAACAGCTGTAACTCGTTAGAAGAAGCCATTTTGCATCGACGATATTTGTCGAAGACTACTTCGCCCTTATCTCGGGTTACCATGTCAACCGAAGGATGGCGGCCGGTTCATTCATAAAACAGTTGACCTTCGTACTACTTTTCCGAATTTTACTATCAACGCCCACGCATAGTAAATATTTTAAAACAATAATAAGGAAAGTCCCATTGATAAAACAGAGTAGGGCGAGGGATGGTATTCTGTCGTTTGGAGGTAATTTTTAGGCTATTAAAAGCATGAATCTATAATACTGAATGGATTTGAATAAAATTTTAGGGGTACGTAGGTAATTATAGGAGGCACCCAAATAAGTAAGAAAATATGTGGCATGTAATCTAAAAAAATACATCCTTATGACGTCACACTTTTTTGGAACACCCTGTATGAAAAATATATTTTCCTGAAATGCGCCCCAAGATACAAGGAAGATCTGCAAAATATCAAAATCCTAACTTAATTAATAAGTGTTAGTGTGCAGTTATCACCACATATTACATACCAGTTCTAATGAAAAGTACAGGACAATGTTTAGTGCTTGTTTATTGTTTGTTTAGTGTAGTTTAGTGCTGTACTTGTCTTATTTTGTGCTTTTGACATTCGTATCTTGGATTGTAGGTAGGGTACTGGAGAAAATGATCAGCTCAAAATGAAAACCTTAAAAAATGTTGTTATTTTCGCTCTGGATTGCTTTGAAAATTCAGTAGATACTCTTTTAAGGAATTCGTTTTGTTTTATTAAACATAGATACCTATAGTTTAATAGAAAAAACTAATTTTCCATTCCAAGTGTGTGTTTAACATTTGACAAATGATCACATGACCTTAAAAATCCCAGAAACCATTTCTAAATCCGGTAGACCTATGTTACAGATTAAAATCAATCACTTTATGCCGGGTTTTACCCATTTATTTTGTTAAGACATAAAAATATATGGTAAAACGCTTTCAGGGTAATCCATAAATGTAAACTGTCCTTTCTACTTTTTGGCAGCCAGTTTATTGCCTATTCGAAATATACATTTAAAATTTTATTAAATCTTAAAAAACTTTTTTTTACTAGCACTGTAAAAAATCAAAAATCTTAATATTGAAAATAAGTATTATTTTGAAATTTTAAATATTGGTATGTAGGTAATTCATAATGATTATCGGAATAACAAAATTGATATGATCAATGATACGTCAATTTGTTCAAATACTGTAAATAACAGTACTCTGAAATAAATATTACAATTAAAGTATACCTACTTTGAAATAAAGAATAATAATAGTGATTTTTTTAAAATTTATTAGATCATTATTTGATGTATTTATGTCGGATTTGTCTGTCACAGTAGGTTTTTTAAAAAAATTAAATCATAACTTATTTAGATGTTGACTGTTTGGCCAGAGGATATCACAAGAAACACGAAACTTCTATAAACCTGCCAAGTCGCAGGGACACGTAATTGACTTACCTAATACATATAAAATAAATACCTACACTGAAAAAAGTACACAAAAATTCTTATATAAATATATATATTATGTAATTCGCAAAATGGACTGAGGGGAGGAGGAAGGGGGAACCTCTCTTGAAAGAAATACTCATAACTCCGGTTTGCCTTGACCAAATTTAATAAACTTGATATTGTTCGAAATAGCTAATCATATAGTAACATTTAAAATTTTGTATGACTATTTTTGTCTTACCCCCTCGCCGCTAGTTCAGAATCATTAGATTTTTCAATTTTTTTTTTATTTCAAATGAAAGCATACATAAATATTTATTTAGATACAAAATAAATTAAAAACGAAGAAAACTGGTGAAACCCGCATGTCGTTATTTTAATTTAAGCCAAATTAGGTTTTACTAGGTTAAATTTTGATTTCTTTCCTTAAAATTTGTGCTGCATCAAAATGCCTACCGAAAACGAAAAGGCGTTTAAATCAAAATTTAACCCGGCTAAACTTGACACGTACTATTTCTTATTTTAAATCAAAATAATTTTCAGCAATTTCTCATGGCCACTTTTACTAAAAAAAAATTTTTAAGGAAGAGATATGATTGAAATTTTTTGAGATACGGCCGAGAGCCATTCTTAGTGGAATTACAGGAAATGTTTTTTGTAGGGTATATTGCTTAGTTGGATATGGCGAAAGCGCGGAAGGTTCCATCTGGGAATCAGTTCACTTCGCTAGTTATACAAGCTCGATAATTTATGTGTCATTTTTGACGTAAACCGTCTTGGCCAATCGCAGGAGACTACGATGGGCCACGATGTTGAAAACTACAGAAAGAGGTTAGAAGCCGCGTCGTGTCGATTCAATAATAAAATGAAAAGACATAAATATGTATTTTTCCTACGAGCGTGCGCAAAGTAGTACTTTGCGCACGCATTTTTGTGTGCAAAGTTACACTTTTCCGCACTAGTGCGGATAAGACTTTTATCCGCACTGGGTGCGGAAAAGTAAAACTATTCAAAAATCTCCTTGGTAGGGAATATTTATATTTATTTTAGTAGCTGTAAACTATTTAATTTTCTATTATTTTTTTTTGTTATGTAATTTTTAGTTGTAAGTATATTATAGTTCTTTCTTTAAAGTCGAATTAAAAATTATTAAATAAATTATCATATTTTTATTTTTGTTGTTATCTGATATGAAGCTCGTAGGAAAAATGTTGTTCCTAACAAGTGCGCAAAGTGCTTTTCCGCACGCAAGAACTTATCCGAACTCCGCTTCGCGTCGTTCGTCCAACTGTACTTGCGTGCGGAAAAGTATCACTTTGCGCACTTGTTAGGAAAATAACTATTTCCATCCACTTACGACATATTTTTTATAATAACTCATAAATAAAAAAACAAACTTCATTTTTTACATTTAAAACACATTTAGGTAAAAAAAATATTTATTATTAATATATTTTTTCATTTGTTTCCATAGTGCAGACAAATTATTATAAAAAGTGCCTCCAAAAAACTCTTGATTAATAATTTCTGGTTTTTTGCTTTTTCGATTATTTTAAATTTATTCAAATTGTTAAAAAAGAAAAGAAAAAAGTTCGCAAAGAGCGGCGGCGCCTATCGGCGCGTGAGGAACCGGCGTACCGGGACATCTCCCGGTGTCCCGGGGGGCCCATCCGCCCCTACGGGGCTAGGGGTTTCACCCAGAAGCTCGAACCCAGTTCCACTCATAAGTATTAAGAACTCCGTCTCCATTTTGTCAACAAATATTTTGCATTTTCTAAAAACTTTTTTTCCTGACAAACACAGTTTTTGTTATATTCAGCTTTATGTAGCGATTTGAAAGTTTTGTCTACTTTATTGTACATTATAATTTAGGTCAAGTAAGTAAGACAAACGAAATTTAACGATATTGTCAGTGATCTTAAAATAAAAGCACAAGAAGCTGTATCCCCATTTCTTTATGAAAAGTACCGTCTCTTCCTGCCTTTACAAAAATTTCGGGTGGAACAAAAACATGCAGTATTTTGTTTTATTAAAGACCATACAGTGCCAGCTTGATAAATACACACGGCTGACAGACAAAATGTAGCCAATTATTAAATCATGTTGTAGCACCTTAACTGGTGTTTGCACAGAACCGTCCCAAGGGTTTTGGGACCCTTTGTTTTTCTTTTACAAAGATATCTTAGAACAAGTATAATAAAACATCGATGTAGGTAACGTTATTTATATTATATATAGGTACGTTTAATAAAGGGAAGTCTTGATATGTTTGATATGCTCAGAAGCGATGCGCTACTGGATATACTGTAGAATGCATTCTGTAGTAAAATCTCTCCCACAGTAAAGTTAGTAGTAGTGGGTAGTAGTAACATGTTTTATTTAGCAAAAAGCTACAATTAAATATTTTCTAATACATTTTTTTAACAACATTTTTATAGATTTATTTTTAATTTTAAAACGGAACCTTCTTTTAACAAAAGCAGACAGAAAAGTTAAACATTTTCCAAATTGTATCAAAAACCTATTACGTATCATTTTGTTTTTTAAATAAATGTAATTTTAAAGTTTTTTTAAATAGTTTTAATGATATTTGAGATTTATTAGAATTTTCCAAATTATTATATTCTATCAAACCTTTATGAAAAATAGACTCATAAGCTAATGTTTTAGACACTCTATCCACAAAAAATGTTTAATAGTTCTTGTTTTATAATTATGATTGTCATGAATAAAAGAACCAAAAAATTTTAAACAATCAGGCAAAAAATTATTTTTAATTTTATGTATAAAGATACATATTAAATAAAAAATTAAATTTCTGATATTCAACCAATCTAAATTTTTTAACATAAAATTCATTTTTGTATATTTGTCACAATTTAAAATAATCCGCATTGTCTTATTTTGTAAAATTTGTAATTTGTCAAATATTTCCTCACTAGCACAATATAAAATGGAAGAACAATAAAGAAAATGTGGTAATATACCTAATAAGAATAAATACAGTGTTTTTAGAAAACAAACTTAAATTAGAACTGATTCTTTTAAAATAACCTACTTTTCCGGCAATCCTCGATATGATACTTTCAAAATAATCAAAAAATTTTATTATACAATATTATACACGTAGCTTTTCTATGTTTCACCCTGTATAATATCTTGTTAAAAAATAATGTTTTCTTTTGAGGGGGAGGGATACGGAAAGTGGGTAATTTTTCCAATTTTCTGTCATCACAGCCTTAGAACAAATTGTACGAGCTTATTATTTTGTCTGACTTTTTTATAGTCACTTTAAATTCTATTTAATTTCCAAAGCGATTTAATGTTTTGGGAAGGCCGTCCCTCATCACGGCCCTATTCAAGTGCTGTCAGTCAAAAGAAGCAAATCTTACCTGAGGACTTGGTCTGAACACCTCTCGTATAAAAATAATGCATGAATAATATTTTCGAATGGTTTATTATTGGAGTTCGTATAGAATTTCTTTGGGAATATCAAGTTTTATAGGCATGAACATGATAATATGGTATCCTGGTTTTTTTTCTAAGTTTGATCCTTATACAGGGTGTTCTTAAAGTTGATTAATTTATTTTACCAGGTTGTAGAACTCGTAAAAATAAGTAATTGTACCAAAAATCATTTATATAAAACTTGCAGAATAAAGAAGTTATTAACAATTGAAAAAATGTAAAATTTAAAAAATATCATCACGCACTTTAGCGAATTATTTACCACTGGTCAAATCGAAATTCCCACTAAAACCCGTAAAATGAATGAATGATAAGTAATTTGTGTCCTACAAAAAAATAAGCCATACCCAGTCAGTATCGCCAGTAAACAAAACATTGATAACGCAGCGGTCGAGAATATAAAAAAATCAGGTCTTACAGTTTTTAAATTTTACATTTTTTCAATTGTTAATATCAACTTTTATATAAATGATTTTTGGTACAATTACTTATTTTTACGAGTTCCACAACCTGGTAAAATAAATGACTCAACTTTGAGAATACCCTGTATACAGTGTGACCAGTAAAGTCTGCATCATATGGTATTTTTTTTATTAATAGCTTTGTTCGAAATTTGACTTTGGAATCAAGTTCTGCTTCGATCGAGATGAAAATTAAGCAAAAAAATAGTAGTCACGTGATTCGCATTACTTATCTGTCAAATTTAAATTTTTTCCAAAGAATAATTCAAAAGTAGGAATAATTCTGAAAGTATCGAAAAAAGTTATTAAAAAATGTTTTTTTTTAATGTAGTTTCTAGCCCACATGCAAAATTTTAGCTGCATAAGATAATTTTGATTTTTTTACCCATATTTTGTAAATTGCACCACTTTTGCAAAATAAGACTAATCGCAACCTACATAAAACTTCTTAGTTTTGACAATGCTTTATTTCAGATACATTTTCTTTAAAGTAGCGCCATATTCAATGTGTGTTTTTCTCGAAAATCAAAATTGGGCTATTAAAATTTGGTCGCACGTGATGCAAAGTTTATTTGTTTTTGACCCTGTATAAGGTAACTTCATAAAATAAGTATTTTTGAAAACTTAGTTTATGCCTGAAAATAATACACCTTAATAATAAGACAAGAAAGAATACAGTATCATCAGTAAAGTGTTCATTAAGTGGAAAATAAATTTTAGTGGTGGGTAAAAATTAAAATTATATTAAGCAGCTGAAATTTTGCATGTGGGCTAGAAACTGTATTTAAAAAAACTTTTTTTAATAACTTTTTTCGATACTTTCAAAAATACCCCTACGTTTGAATTATTTTTTGGAAAAAAATAAAATTTGACAGATATTGCGAATCACGTGACTACAATTTTTTTGCTTAATTTTCATCTCGATCGAAGCAGAACTCGATGCCAAAGTCAAATTTTGAATAAAGCTATTAATAAAAAAAAAATCCCATATGATGCGGACTTTACTGGTCACACTGTACATATTATTATATTCACAATACTTTGTTTTTTAAATCACGTTAACCCTAAATTGATAAATGACAATCATATCTTTATGTGGTTACGATAAGTTTCTTCTTGCGACAGTAAAAAATGCCTCAATATTCGCGAGCAAGCCTTAACAATAAGAGTCCTTGTCTTCTCCTGCAAAATAAACCTGCACAATTCTCAGCATTGTTGTCGTACAACAGTGGCCGTGTTTTAAGAATGTCCCGCGTGTATGGCGGTTTAAAAAATGCGTGGGACGATGGCCGGGTGTAAGAAAATAAAAAAGAAAAAGAAACTCGAATAAAATGAAAGATTAAACATTAAAAAATAAAACTGAAAAAATTTGAGCGTTGTGGCAGCCTTTCTTTAAGTGTTTTTGACTGCGAGCTTTGTACAGTGATGTTACAGACTCACTTACAGTGCTGGTAACGATGTTTCTATTTTTTTTTATTAAATTTTTCCGCGTTTGTTAATAGCATATTTACCACACTGAGAAAAGCCCTTCTATTCCTCATAAGAATTCACATACTCTTTATGCAACTGTTTAATACTATATGTCACAGTAACGCGACTTCCTACTGAGACAACGAAAATTGCTAGACCGTTGCGTAGTGATAATATCACGGTAATTTAGCCAATAGAAAATATGAGTTAATGCTACCATAAAATGGTTAATAGACATCATTGCTCTGAATACTCACAGTAATTATCAAGTTTTATTGGGGGTGTAATCTGGTTTTATATACTGTATTAATTCCGACTGGCAGTTGTAATGAAACTTGACATTAATCATAGTATTATTTGCTTGCTACGGTTAATAATGCATATACTAACCACTAAAAATCACTACTGTATCTCTCAAAAATTTAAATAGCTTCTATCTAGTGTGATATTGTTCTTGTCGTTTAACATTGCATATTATGATTGCCTATCTACACTCATGGACAAAATTATCGAATATTTTTAATTTTTCATAATTTCTTTTTGAAAAAATAAATTCTGATGAATCAAGTCATTTAAATACTATCATTTACGAGAAACTGTTTACTTTAAAATATTTTAGTGAACAATCTTAAGTTTTTATTAAAAGGAAATCGTGAAAAAAAAATTAATGCTAAATGTTATGAAAATTAAGGATATTTACATCATATTTATATACTAATTGGAGGAAAATTACAAGTCTTTTGATTAAAATTAGAGCACAGTTAGTAACGAGTATTTCCCCCTCGAGCTCTAATTACTGCTTCCATTCTTCTCGGCATGCTGCTAAGAAGGTTCTGGATATATTCTTGAGGAATTGCATTCCACTCTTCTTGTGCATCAATCCGAAGCTGGTCTATTGTACTTGGAACGGGATTTCTTCGTCGTATGCTGCGTTTAAGATAGTCCCATGTATGTTCTATTGGATTTAAGTCGGGGCTATATGGTGGCTAATCTAATCTTTGAATTTGGACCGCATCAAGGTAATTAGTCACTATGTTAGGTGCATGCGGTCGAGCATTATCGGGCATTAATATGAATCCTTCATATCCAATATGGCCGACATAAGTCAAGACATGATCTTGCAGGATGTTTTCAATATACAAGTCACTTGTCATTCGTCCAATCACTTCCACGAGTTCGGTGCGTCCCTCCCAAGAAATACCGCCCCAGAGCATTATACCGCCACCGCCAAAACTAACGGTCTCTATGAGATTGCAGGCAGCATACCGTTCTCCAACTCTTCTGTAGACGTGGTTTCGTCCATCTGGCTTCCATAACTGAATTCTAGTCTCATCCGTAAAGAGAACATTTTTCCAATTCTCGATATCCCACTGAATATGTCTTCTAGCAAATTCTAATCGTCGGGCTTTGTGATTTTGGAGAAGACGTGGAACTTTGGCGGGCCGTCTTGGCTTTAAACCTGCTTCTTTTAATCTTCGCCTAACTGTTTTTGAACTTACATTAACTTGTCTTACATTTAGTAAGTCATTTTTGAGATGCGTCAATGTGCGATTTCGTGTAGAATTAAGTCTCAAAAATCGATCATCAATTGCTGTTGTACACCTCTTGCGCCCTTGACCAGGTTTACGTACGAAAGTTCCAGTCTCTTTATACCTTTTTAAAATATTCGATGCTGTAGATTGACCTCTCCTGAGACGTTGTGCGATATCCTTTTGTTTATATCCTTCGTTATATAGAGTTACAATTTGCACCGCTTCAACTTCATTGCAGTGTGTAACTGGTGGCATACTGATGTTTTTAATAGCAACAAACACAAACACTATTTGCTATTACTTAGTTAATTACACTACAGTAACATAATTCCAAGCTTAATTCACTATAATTCATAAAATATGTAATTAATTGTTTTTGATAAAATGCACAAGAGACAGTAATATGCGCCATTAATGCTAATTAAACGTCAAAATATGTTAAAACAAGTGAGTAATCAGCCTACTAGATAACTAATATCAGCACATGTAAGTTTACGGCGATTATTTAAATTTATTTTGAAATAATAATGATTACAAAAAATATTCGATAATTTTGTCCATGAGTGTATTATAAAACATGGTTTACTGAGATGGTAAAATTCGTCCACATATTATAAAGTCCAATACTAATGATGGGTTGTGCCAAATAAGAATCTTCTATTGCTTTAGCTGACATGCAAAGTTATAAAAAACTTATACAGCGTGTGCGTGTGGATTTGCTTGCCAAATGGAAAAGTTCTTTATATTTTTCGAAAAAAAGTTATTCTTTTAAAAAGTTTTGCTTTTAAAATTATTAAGATTGGCATAAGAATTTCTTTTTAATGTTGTACAGGGTCTTCCAACGAGGACTGAACAGGGGCTCATTTTTCAGCTTCCTTGTATTTAGAGAAAAATCCAAAATAGCCAATCGATGTACTTTTTCCTGCAGAATTAAAAAATGAAACAAAAAAATGTATTTGAACCAGAAACAAAAGAGTTACGCTATGGATAAGGTGTTTTTTAAATGGAACATAGCTTTTTTTAAACGATTTTTGGAACGAGTGATTTTTTTTTGTCCGTTCTGATTAAAATATTTAACATTGTGACAGCTATTTTTATTAAATTTTAATGTTTTTCCAGTATAATTTAACTTTAACCTGTTTGAAACATACACTAGGTAATAAAGGTATAATCACCTTTGAATCCTTCAAAGTCAAAAAATTTGACAAATTTACTATAATATTGCCGAAATGACTTTGAAGGATTCAAAGGTGATTATACCTTTATTACCTAGTGTATGTTTCAAACAGGTTAAAGTTAAATTATACTGGATAAAACATTAAAATTTAATAAAAATAGCTGTCACAATAATAAATATTTTAATCAGAACGGACAAAAAAAATCACTCGTTCCAAAAATCGTATAAAAAAAGCTATGTTTCATTTAAAAAACACCTTATCCATATCGTAACTCTTTTGTTTCTGGTTCAAATAAATTTTTTGTTTCATTTTTGAGTTCTGCAGGAAAAAGTACATCGATTGGCTATTTTGGATTTTTCTTTAAATACAAGGAAGCTCAAAAACGAGCCCCTGTTCAGTCCTCGTTGGAAGACCCTGTACATGGTGTCTCAAAAAACGAAAACTTTAAATTCTAAATGTGAAAAAACTTTTGACCAATATTTATTAACCGGCAAATTGGAAAGCGCATTAAATCGTCAACTAATTTGTAGTATACAGGGCAATAATGAAGTTTTTTTTTAATAGTTACGTTAAAACTAATACTAAGGCGCGCGACGATTGCAGATCGCCACGAACCCCCATCAACGTCTTGTGAATTATAGGTTCTAACGGATACAATTCGTTTTTGGGGACGCTGCTTAGCATTCTTGATTGTAGAGAAAGCGCTTTATTGGGAACAAAATTCGTCGCATTGAGAAGATACAATTTATTTCTTAACAAAATTGCTGTATGAAAAGTAGTTCATTATTCAACAAGACTGTGCTGCTATAATGGAACTGATTACTACCAATAAAAACACTGTTTTAGCAAATCTGGAATTGATATAACACTAAAGCGGATTTGATACACGAGCAATTTATTTGATATTGGTTAATAAAAAATAAGCTATGATACAAACTATGTATGCAGCAAACCTGATGTATTAGATCATTTTTCTCAGTGCAGGTTTCTTATATAGACATTAATATTATTAAAAATATATAAACAGTCCTGAGTTTATTTTTTAAACCAGTCACTGTAAAAAATGTTCATTTTGAGTTAAATAAATGATTTGTTTGACGTATTTTTATTGAGATAAAATAATATTTATTTGTCTGACACAAATATTGTTTGTTACTTAAAATTTTCAATTTTTAAATAGATAATTTGTTTCTATTTCTGGATTTCAGGGGGAAGGGTCAGGTCAGAACCCTCATTACCTGCCACTTGGCTACAACCGATAACTAAAAAACTAAAAAAGGTGTTGGAAATTTTACATTTCCTTAGGCTTCCTTCAATAGCCCAAGATTAATTTTAAAGGAATGTATCAATAATTTCATTTATTTAAAAGCCCCTTAGTTATAGGACACTCTGTATATTATAAAAGGTTTGGTTTTAAAAAAGCGCTAGTAACTGACCCGGGCCCATCAAAAAAATGACGTAGAATGGCGCTGATGCCGAACGCTGATTTTTTAGGGTTTTCCATAGCAATATTAATTTACCACATTTCAGTTGTAGTCATTTATAATTTACAAATAATATTCAATAAACGGATTCCATTCTTGGGAATCCAACAACAGAAACTTGTTTTACATGCAAATAAGAAACAAAACGGAATGAAGCGTGTTCGGCCATGTCGTATTTATTATTTTTAATTATGATTATATTCCTAAATATTATGTAAATGGGGGGGAATATTTCAGACTTTTTGTTTTCTTTTTGGCGCTTCGGGCAATATCTGATAAAATAACTTGCAAGAATTTTAAAAGCTTTTGCAAATAATTTTATTGTTGTCAAAAGCCAAGAGCAGTAGGGGCTTGTGGTGGCAGGCCTCCTTACCCCCCTTTACAACGCTTCTTCGCACTAACTTATCCACCCTTTCCCCTATAAGCAGGGTAAAAAAATATTCGTAATTTCCTATTTTCATAGCCAAAAATAAATCGCAGAAAACAATATTTCACTAATCGACCATTGTTCTGAGGCTCAAACCGTCCAAGGCAATAAAAAAATGAAAATACTTGCAATTTTAATTGACCACCTCCAAAATTGTGAGCTTAATTTTTGTGCCTTACGGCTGTCAATCAGAATTAACATTTTTAACCAAAATAATGGTGGTTTTTATGGTTTGGCCCAGGTGTCGATCGTTTTGTGGTACCTGCTGCTTGTTGTCTTCTGGTTTGTGAAAAGTTTACCTTGAGCCCTTGTCACAATGATGGCTCTTGTCCAAGAACCACCGGTCTACCTGCAGGAAGGTGTACTGGGTGTGCCTCGATTAGGTTAATAACAATATTTGTCAATGACGCTAATTTATTTATTATTGTATATAATCAACAATAATATTAATTTGTAATAAATCTATTTATCGAATTTAGTTACAATTTAAAAAAAAATGGGTTGAATCTTTTAACTAGAATAAATTTGGTCCCAACGAATTAATACATGGATTCTTTGAAAAAAACGGTTACGGCGAGCCTAATAAAAATTATCAAAGGGGTTAAAATCTAGCGATCTTGCCGGCCATTCAGTTGCTGCTAACGCCCTGCATGCCCTATCATTATTAATACAGTGTTCGCATCATATGGGATTTTTTTTTATTAATAACTTTATTCGAAATTTGACTTTGGCATCAAGTTCTGCTTCGATCGAGATGAAAATTAAGCAAAAAAATAGTAGTCACCTGACTCGCATTATCTGTCAAATTTTAATTTTTTCCAAAAAATAATTCAAAACTGGGGTTATTTCTGAAAGTATCGAAAAAAGTTATTAGAAAAAGTTTTTTTTAATGCAGTTTCTAGCTGCATAAGATATATTTGATTTTTTACCCATATTCTGTAAATTGCACCACCTTTGCAAAATAGGACTCAACGCAACCTACATAAAACTTCTTAGTTTTGACAATCCTTTATTTCAAATACATTTTCTTTAAAGTAGCGCCATATTAAATGTGTGTTTTTCTACAAAATCAAAATTGGGCTATTAAAATTTGGTCGCATGTGAGGCAAAGTTTATTTGTTTTTGACCCTGTATAAGGTAACTTCATAAAATAAGTATTTTTGAAAACGTAGTTTGTGTTTGAAAGTAATACACCTTAATATTAGGACAAAAAATAACACAGTGTCATCAGTAAAATGTTCATTAACTGGAAAATTAATTTTAGTGGTGGGTAAAAAATCAAAATTATCTTATGCAGCTGAAATTTTGCATGTGTGCTAGAAACTGCATTTAAAAAAACTTTTTCTAATAACTTTTTTTGATACTTTCAGAAATAACTCTACTTTTGACTTATTTTTTGGAAAAAATTAAAATTTGACAGATAATGCGAATCACGTGACTACTATTTTTTGCTTAATTTTCATCTCGATCGAAGCAGAACTTGATGCCAAAGTCAAATTTCGAATAAAGCTATTAATAAAAAAAATCCTATATGATGCGGATTTGCGGACTTTACTGGTCACACTGTATATCAATTCTGTATGATTCAGTTAAAGTGAAACTTAGATGATCAATATATTGATAATATCAGTATTGACCATGACAAAACAGCTGCCAATCCTCGTGCCAACCAGTCTCAATACCCTACTCGTACTCCCCTATCGTTAATATTTTGCAGTTCCTAATCACCTAACTACAGAAGTTTATAGAATGTAAGAAAATATCGATAGAGAGGGTTCCCAAAAATTGCCCAACCTTAAGCACAATTTACCTATTTTCCCCGTCTGACTATACGACGCTGAGTTAAATCTTACTAGTTCTCTGATTAAGAAATATTTTTCGAGCCAAAGTTCAAGCACCTATTTCTATATCGAAATACCGAAAACAATTATCCGTAATTAGCATATTTAATTAACAACACTCATAAATAAAAATAGAGAACAATTATGGCTGTTGTTAAAAAAAACAACAATAAAAAGTGTAGGTGCGATATGATTTGCTTTCATTCTGTAACGACAATGACATTTTCTTCGTAAGGAAAAGTTTGTACATTACTGACATAACATAATTTTATTATAATAGATTGTAATGTACGCCTACAACTGATGCAAAAATGTTAACAGTTCTATTTTTATGTGCATTTACATGGTTACAAGTACATAATTATGTAAAATATGCATGATAGTTATGTAGCTAATTCTAAGAAACATGCCACAGTAAAAAAATTTAAACGATTTGTTACATAATGTACTGATTAAAACATTAAAAAAGGAATAACAACATTTAGTAAGGGAACTAGCGTAGCTAGAATTTTGTCTTAAAGGAGGGGGGACAGGCACCTCCTAGGCGTAAAGCCGACATGACAACAATTATTAATTTAATTTTAATTTTTTTCGCCCATACTACCAAACCGATTTCAATAAAATTTTATGCGTATGTAGGTAACTATAAGAAGCATCCAAATAAGTAGTAAAATATTTGGCATGTAATCTAAAAAATATATCATCAAGAAGTCACACTTTTTCGGAATACCCTATTCAGTGTCCGAAAGAAAGTCCGCATCAAATGGGATTTTTTTTTATTATTAGGTATAGGTAAAAATTGAAAAAGCAGTTAGTTTTTGCTTACCTAAAAACCAAAAATGACGTATACTGAAGCAGTTACACGACTTGCGTTACCTGTCAAATTTGACATTTTTAATAAAATAGGTTTAAAAATGCCATTATTTATCAAAATATCGAAAAACTTTATTCGAGAAAGTTGTTTATTTGGACATTTTGGTTCTTGAAAATTTTGATCAACCCTTGTAGATTAACTTTTATACATCGATGTAAAACCATTTGCCTTAACTTCATTTGTAATCTTAATGCAATTTTGTGTAAAATGTTTGTTTCCAATTATTTATTTTGCTTCAAAAACTGAAATTGTTATTGATTAGTATGTAATGTTTGATGCAAAGTTTATCTAATTACATCAGTTTTACCAAAACCGACGTTTCTCATTTTTCTTAAGTTAGTAAACAGATGTACAAAAAGAAAATATTAGGAAGCTTTCGTTGAAATTTTACTTAATTAATATTGGATCAAAAAGAATAAATATTAATCGCTCGAAACATTTTATTCAACAAAAATATAGGTTAGTATAATTAATTTAATTTAATATTAATTAAGTAAAATTTCAACGAAAGCTTCCTAATATTTTCTTTTTGTACATCTGTTTACTAACTTAAGAAAAATGAGACACGTCGGTTTTGGTAAAACTGATGTAATTAGATAAACTTTGCATCAAACATTACATACTGATCAATAACAATTTCAGTGTTTGAAGCAAAATAAATAATTGGAAATGTTACACTAACTTGCATTAAGATTACAAATGAAGTAAAGGCAAATGGTTTTACATCGATGTATAAAAGTTAAGCTACGAGGGTTGATCAAAATTTTCAAGAATCTGACAAAAAATATCTGAATCTGAAGAAAAAAGTTTCTAAACTAACTTTCTAATTTTTGACACTTTCTTTTTAGAAAGTTTTTTCTTTTTCACCAGTTTATTGGGTTGGTTTGGATCCCATTTACTGACTTCTCACATACTCAGTATGTTTTAACTTTTATTAGTTTCTCCATATTATGTATCTTTTGCACATCATTTTTTGATTCCATGAAAGCTCCATTAAGGTCCTTCACCATTTTCTCTTCTGCTAAAACCATCAGCACTATATAAATATATTGTCTGTCTCCTGATGATGAGTTTCTACGTTCGAAACATGTAGAGACCTTTAAAGAATTTTATTCTAGTAAATTTTGTGGAGGAAGACTTTTAGTTTTTTCTTTCTTTCCCATTTTAAAATATAGTTTACAAAAAATCGTTTAATTTAAAAAAAAAACTTTTAACCAGAACATTTAATACCAATTCAAATAATAAATGTTCCCAAACAGACAGTTATCTGTTCGTCGGTTCATTTTGTATTGCATGCTCTTCCCAAAAGAGAAAAACAGGAACATAAAAATTACAATCGAGAGTTAATTCTTGTTGAAATTACTAAAAATTAGAACGAAAAGTCATAAAATTAATTCAGTGAATGAAAAAGATATCGAATGTGACTTTAATGCGATGTTTGTCAATTGTTACTTAAAATTATACATCTTATAGATGGTTTTTCGGTTTTCTTTATTTTTGTATTTCCAATTTAAGGGGCGAAACGGGTTTTCAATTGTTCTTCTTAAATCAATATTTCGTTACTTTTTTGTTTGTTTATTGAGGTAAGGTTGAGTGTTTGTTTGAAGCTGGTAGACAATGATGTAATATCAAAAAAATTACCTTGTCGGATTTATATTGTCTTTATTTTGTTACTTAACACAACGTTTCGGTTAGTTAGTATCTCTAACCGTTGTCAAGTGTAAACTAAATTATTATTCTAAGGCTACTGTCTTAAATACTATCAATGTGCAGTGAAGCTTGATGACTCCGCCTACGTGCTTACTGGAGTATGAAGTTTGAGCTGTTGGTTTTGGACAAGAAGAGGCCTCTAGATATTGGAGATATCAATACTTGGTTTACTAAATATATGGGTATTTTGATTCATGGAAGCTGCTTATTTGAATTTTCGTTTTCTCCAGTGCTGTTTCGTGTCCAAAACCTTGGCTTCTGACCACTGTATATTATGTTGGTTGGTCCATACATGTTCCGCTATACCTGATCTCGAAGTTTCACCTCTTTGAGTATGTTTTAGATGTTCTTTAACTCGTACGGGAAGAGGTCTTTTTGTTTCTCCAATGTACGATTCGCCACACTCGCAAGGGATTTGATAGATATAATTTTTTGTTTTTTGATTACCGGGGGGTTTACTTTTGGAAGAAAGCTTCTTAGCGTATGTCCGGATTTAAAGGCTGTTTTGATATTATAGTTTCTGGTTATCCTTCTAATCTTTTCAGAAATCCCTTTGACATAAAGTATTCTAAGAAATGCTTGCTCCTCTTTCGTTTCTGTATTAGTTTTGCCTTGGCGATTTTTAAGTTTTGAGATGGTATTTACAAAGGTTCATGAATCAAAATGCCCATATATTTAGTAAACCAAGTATCCCCAATATCTGAAAGCCTCTTCTTGTCCAAAACCAACAGTTCAAACTTCACACTCCAATAAGCACGTAGGCGGAGTCATCAAGCTTCATTGCACATGGATAGTATTTAAGACAGTAGCCTTAGAATTATAATTTAGTTTACACTTGAAAAGGGTTAGAGATAGTAACTAACTGAAACGTTGTGTTAAGTTACAAAATAAAGACAATGGAAATCCGAAGTAAGGTTGAGTTGCGATGCAACAAAGTCTTAAAGCAAGGAAACATCATTACAAAACTTGGTACTATAAACAGAGCACTTTACAAAAACATTTTGCTAAACTCAAATCGTTTAGCCAAGATGTTGTAGCTGAAGGCATCTAAAAAAGAATCTAAGTCCGTCGTCGACCAGAGATAGAACTCGTTTCTGACGGGCGAGATGCCAGAAAAGCGGTGAATAATAGATGCTAATGACATGACCAACTACCTTGTGCCTCTCTTCTTCGATAAAATTTAAATTGTCCATCAATAGATACCAGATTCCTCATATTCATGACCATATTTCTCGGAACTTTGACATACGCGGTGGTATTTTTTTATAAATACTCTTGGTTTATTGCGAGTAGCATACTTTAGATAATTGATAGTTTTTTAATGAGAATACGGATTACGAAATAGTGTTTTTCTGCTCTATTTTACGCACGTATTCACTATTCACTTACATACCCAACTGGTATAATCATAATAATAAACTCTGATATATTTTGAAGGGTTATTCAACCCCTAACTCAAAAGTAGAAGTTTCTTTATTGATTATTTCCTTCCTATCAATTTTGACCAATCACTGACAGGAATTCGTATGTCATATTTAATTTTCAAGTGGAAAAATGGCATCACAGCTCCTGTCAGTAATTTTTCCGGAAAAATGTTTGATATGTACTGTCAAAATAAAAAAATTAATTTTACGTAAATTGTAACTTTAGTAATAGTACTCAGTAAAATGCTTTGTACATTGCTTTGATTGACTAAATTATCACATTACTAGTAAATAGGCTTCTTTTGTTCAGTCAGGAAATAATCTTGCCAAACATCATTCGTGCATCGTTGACAAGTAATTTTTTTGAAACAAATTACTTGTCAACTCGTTTTACCAAATTTTTTCGGAAAATTAGATGCACTTATGATATTACCCCCGACTATTTCACTAGAGTGTTTTATACTAGCAAAATATCATAGCAACGGCCTATTTTTTAGTGGAAAAACTCTTAATTATATACACCTGGACAAAATGAACAAGATGGTTCTTTCAGCGGCATAATTTTAATAGATGTCAGGAAAAAACTATTGTTAGCCTGACAAAATATGTCATCCTGGTTTGAAAAAGACAAAATGAGCAATTTAAACGAAAATGCAAGATTTGGGTGGCAATCTATCCAAGAAATAAAAAAATCGATAGCTGAAAATGTTCCACTTAACCCACAGAAATCCAAGAACTCAATTTGGGCACAGTTCTCAGAGTTTCTAATGGTAAGAAATTATTAACTGGATAAATGTACTACTGTGATGGAACTAGCGAAAATCCTCGAAGATTACGCCTTTATATGAAGAAGGGTAATGACGAAGACTGTAAAGGATCTTCTGTAAAGGCTATATGGAACACTACAGCAAAAATGATTCAAGAAATGTATTTTACAGAATTCGAAATAAAGATTGACCCTTTTACGGATATTTCCTTTTAAAATGCGCGAATGGCAAGAGACGCAAAGAGAAAGCAGCTCCAAAGTTGTTAGGAAAAGAGGAAAGTAAGTTCAAAAGCATTATCTACCAAAGATTGTGGACCTTCGACTTCACAAATGCAAGTCAATTATACCCAAAACCATGCTTTGATAGGAAAGAATGGACAAACTATTATTTATAACTACTGTATGTTTAATATTAGTAATACATAAATAAAGTTTTTAGTTTGCTAAATAAACCGTGTGTATTTATTGTTTTCTCGTGAAATAGTCTTGTCGAATATCATTCGAGAGAAAATTTTGCCGGTAAAATTTTCGACTGGTATGAAAGTTTGTTGCTTTTTGGTAATTTCGACAAACTTTCATACCAGTCGAAAATGTTACCGGCAAAATTTTCTCTTTTATGATATATACGAAAAAAACCCAACCTTACAATTAATGCCTCTTTGCATATTGAAAAAATACATACATATTGATAAATAATTTATGGGCTTTTTAAGGCTTTACTAGGTAAAAATATTGTTAATTTTTTCCAAGCTGTAAAGTGTGCTTTGTTGAAGAAATTAGGGATTTTGAGAAAGTCTCATATCTAAATCATAGAAAATACGTTGACACAATTGCAGAACTTTCAGTCACCTATTATTTCTGCTGAAAAAGTAAATACAGCAGACCTTCAACTGTGTGATTTGCAGTCAGATTCTTTTTATCAAAGATGAACCGAAATAGGATTGAACTTTTTGAATTTCTCCCAGGAGAACGTTATCCCAACTTGCAAAACTTTGGCCTCATAATGGGCTCAACGCTGCGAAGCACCTATCTCTGCGAAAGCAGCTTTTCGAACTTGAAATGAAAGTCAAAATAGAGATGTTCCTTGTCGGAGAAGTTACTTACTCAGTTGTTAAGTTTGTCAACAACAAATATTAATTATATACTATTTAGTAGAAATCTACGTCCCCAAACTTACCATCACTATTTTTTTTTGGTTATTTGTTAGTTTTTTTGCAATAGATAAAAATAATTATACGAATAAACAGGTTTTTTTGTAGCTACTGCAGATCACTGATAACGTTTACATATCAAGTATTTTATGATGTGGTCCTCACAACTGCAATTTGAAGCCCCTAGAAGTTGGATTATAGCCCTGTTCTAGGGATTGTTTTGAGGGGGTTGAGAAATAAGTTTTTCGTATGCCAAAGATAGACAACTGATGTGAAAACTAGTACGCGCACAGTTTGAAGGAAAGCGCACTTAAAATTTTTATTTTAGAACAGAAATTTTTTCAAAAGATTGGTTTTTCATTAATTTTTGATCTTTACAATACCGGATAGAGAAGGAAAAATTAATATTTTCTACGGTTTATTTACTGAGAAAATAATTAAATAAAAGATGTTCTATAATAAAAACTGGCGAAACCAACTATCTACGCCTTAAACAAATTGACCAGTCGCAGGGACTTTGACTTTGAAGGTCGACCCGCCGGCATCTACCTGAATTATATAATCTAAGCAAAGTATACTTTTTCTTATAAGCCCCGTAAAAAAAGTTAATCCTCTAGTATGTATCTAACTCCAGGAATTACATACTAGCTGGAAACAATAACATAAGAACCTTAAAATTAATAACCGGCGCAATCCAAAGAAACCATTCCTAGAAACAACAATCGTCTAATCGTCTCATCTCGTGGCATTAGATCCTATAGATGCCCAGATACCACTCGAAAAAAAAAATCCCGATCCGATAGATTTATAGCTGGAACAGGCTCTAGCTGACACGTCCATAAATATTGTTTATGTTCTTTTCGATTAAAAGTCGTAAGTGATTCTAGCTCCATGTGGCAACGCCGCGCATGCTGCAGGTACCACCATTAGAAGAATTGCTGCGTTGTCGGACTTACTGTTTTAAATAGTACCCAGAAAGACTTCTATAAATAGAAGCAACTGAATTTAATAGATTTTTTTATTACTGCTTCAGATCAGCATTGCAAGTACTCTCCCTGAAATAGTGCGGGGTTCTCATAGCCGTGAAGCATGGGCACAACTATTCTTTTTAGATTTTAATATGAAATGCAAAATAATTAATTACTTACAAAATGCGAAAAAATAGTATACGCACCTCGTCAGAAAAGTGATTTTACTTGACTCGTACGGAAATTAAATACTAGCTTCGCTCGGATTCAAACTTGATACGTAATGTACTATTACCCTCCACATTTTGCACGTGTTATCTATTCTGAAGCACAAACACGTACACTACACCAAAAACCTTACACCTACACAAACACCTTCACAGTAAACTGCAAATAAATAAGTAATATGACAAAACTGAAACCTAGGTACACCGGTACCAAGGCCTAGGTGCAGTACAAAGCAAAGAGTTTAGTCGGTAGGCAGGCCCATTAGGGTTAAATCCGACACTACTCTGCCTCACATAGTGACAGTCTTTAGAAGATTCTCTTCGAAAAAATATATTTTATTATTTGACCAGACTGGCAATCCCATGTGGGTTTTGCTACCCTCGAATATTGGCACCCCTATTAATTTTACATCAAAATTGTATGGGACTTTTTTTTAGGTCCTTGTATGATAGACTCGCACACCAAATTTCATTACTTTCTAATGAGTCGATTAACAGCTATTTAGAAAGAACTATGCGTATAATTCTTTAAACATTTTTACGGCTCTGACACATACATAATACACTAACATAATTATGATACTAGACGTTTTATTTTTAATCAGTTTCAACATGTTTTACAGTAATCAAGAAAAAATAACAATGAGTAAATGCTACCAAATGGAAAATAGTAGCCTTGAGAGTAAAGGTACTGCAATTAATAAAGGCAACTACTTAGAGCAAAATAATGATGTACTCGATGGTAGAGTACAAAAAAATAATACAAATTTAGAACTTTTACTCAATGTAGAAGAAAACAGTGGAGTTAGCACCAGGCATCTAGGCAAAATTGTAGAAAAGCATCACTTCACAATACTGCACAAATTACATAATTAGAAATATCATCAGAAATTGAGGGAAGGTGATTAAATACTTAAGTACTTGCGTTTGTTAAATTAGTACCATTATTTTTTCTTGAATACTGTAAAACATGTTGAAAATAATAAAACGTCTTGTAACATTTCACATTATCATAATTATTTCTGGTGGTTTAATCAAATCATTTTTACATACATTATTTTGATATCAACAATAAAGATCACTAACTTGAAATTAACACAGTAATATTAAATTGAGACCTAGACTGTGACCCCTAGGGTACATGTTTCTTTTAATTAGGCCATCATCAGAACTAAATTATATCGATTAATCTTTAGATTTTGTAAGTATGACTTAGAAATTGTTCTAAATACAATTTATTGTGTTTTTATACATCCTTTGTGAGGTGTTTAATGTATATTTTATGTATTAAAAAATAGTTTAAAAAATAAATCTGCTAATTTCTATGACCATTTATAATAGATTTTTAATTTTATAAATGATTTAAAAAACATTGCGTAGTAACAGTTCACAAGGGTTACCCGCCTTATCGACTGTTGACGTCTACATTATACTTATTCATAACAGTTTTAAACTGTGTACCACTTACAAAAAATTGAATAGGTTATATGGCCTAAGTTAGTGAGAAAATTACATAAATTTATTTTCAACCAATTAGAAGGGTCCTTTTTGTTTACGTTGCTTATAGCAACGGGAGATTATCGCGATAATTTTGTTAGTTCCTATTAACTTAATGAAACTAATAACTGATCATTTTTCTGTCAAAAATGAAGTGCTTTATATCTATTGGCAAAAGTCACTCAGAATAAAACCAAAATATATTTTGTTGCTAATTTATAATTTTTATTGATACTAACCAATTTGCTTTACATATTATCGAACACCGGGGCTAAAAGAGGCACGTCAAAAATTTAACTAAACTCATCGGAAATATGTTTTTTTAAGTTTCATTTGAAACTATGTAGACATGTAATTTCAGATATTATGAATGAAAACGAATCAATGTTCCTGAAATTTTAGTAATAAATCTTAGTTACTAACAAGTAAAATCAACTTCTATTGTAAAAATACAGTGCGTCATATTAAACTAAACTCATCGGAAATATGTTTTTTAAAGTTTTATTTGAATTTAAAACTATAAAGACATTGGATTTCAGATAACAAATTTGTTATTTAATGCTTCTCACATTTTAGTAATAAAAATGAGTTACTAACGGCTAAAATGAACTTCATTTCTAAAACTCTAATTAGTTACAATTAACTAAAGCCGCCGGAAATATGTTTTTGTAGCATTTTAGCAAAAAAATTACAATAATTAAAAACTCCAATTTATGAAATTTTCTTACCGAATCTTCCACAAAGCAGAATTAATTCCCGGGAGATTAAAAGTGATAATTTCAGAGTCTCCGTATCGCAAATGTCAGAACGTTTGACTGGTAATCGAGAGGTTTCTTCTACAAATATTTTAAAGATAGAAAAACCTTGATAACTTTATTCTCATAAAACCGCGGAAACGATTGATCGAATCTAGCGAAACTGATTATTTGTTTTCAACTAACCGAACCAAAACACATATCGATTCTTCAGCACGACTAGGCAACATTGCACCAGCACCACCACGCAAGAACCACCTCCCATCTGCTGAAGAATTGGTACTCGACCAGTCAACATCTTCGGTTCGCGAGAGTACCGTCGAGTATTCCCGGTATCATTTTATTTTCACGGTAACCGGACCTATAACCTCGCTTAAAAACACTGTTTTCGTGCTGAATGTCAAGTATTTTGAATTAACCCGTAAGTGTACCAAGTGCCACATGCTCAAAGGATTGTAATAAAATTTCTGCAAATATATTTTGGAATGTCACAGCCTCCTCGGCGACCAGATTTAAGTCATAGTGAATATTTTTAAAAGATGCTGCGTTCGGACTGTTTATAACCGGAGTTCTCTGATCTCTCGTGTCTCGCGGTTCGGCCATATTGCATACCAGAGTGACAAAGAGGGAAAGAGGTGTCTTTGTGTCTACTGAAGAAAGACGGAGAGAAGTTGAAAAGTTTGTGGAGAAATTTGAAGGGGCAAGGGACTGAGGAATGTTAGATTGAAGAATAGAAGACCGAGTTACACGTGGATTTTGATTCGGTTTTTAATTGTTGACATTTTTGAATCAAGCAATTTATTTTGTTAAAAAAATTGGGTCGTTTTTGGTAGACTCAAAATGAGAAGGAAAGAATGCAGTGACAATTTCAACTTATTGCGAATGACCTTTAATGAAAAATATTAAGGGTCATCATCATTTTTATCAGCATTGTTTTAAAAATAAGAATACCTAATTGAGACTAAATTAATACACTGTAATAGCAAAACATTTGTGTCAGTTTTATTACAGAACCAAAACATTTAATAAAATTCCACCAGTAATGCTTCGGTAGCCAAAAACCCCCAAAATGTTGGACATAGTGCTAACTTCCGCATTTCTCCTACTTGTGTTCCAAGTAGGAGCCCAAGGTCCCGGTCCTGGACCTGGACTTCGAACCCCTACCATTGAACCTTACAAGTACACCGAAGAAATGCAGAGCAGGTCTGTAGATACCAGGGTCACCTTTGAAATACTAGAGGGTCAACCCAAAGGAACTTTAGCTGGAAGGATCCCTACGAAATTAGGGTTTACTTATAGGTTTAATGAGGCTCCTAAGGAGTTTGTTTTGAATTCCACTACCGGGGAGATCAAAACAAACATGATCCTAGATAGGGAAATATTGAAAAATGATAGGTATGACCTGGTGGTATTGTCTAGTCAACCCACATACCCTATAGAAGTAAGGATTCTTGTCATGGACATCAATGACAACTCGCCAGAGTTTCCAGAACCTAGTATTTCGGTCAGTTTTTCCGAAAGCGCTGTGTCTGGAACGCGATTGCTTCTAGATGCGGCCACGGATAAAGATATCGGTGTCAACGGGATTAGTGATAATTACAAAATTATTGCGGGTAACGAAAACCAAAAGTTTAGGTTAGTAGTAACGACGAATCCAACTGGGGATTCTTCTTATCTGCACCTGGAGACCACTGGGAAGTTGGACAGGGAGACGCAGGGATTTTATACACTTAATATTAGCGGTCAGGATGGAGGAAATGTTCCTAGGTATGTAAAAAAAATTAAAATATTAAAAGGCCACAATTAGGTATGAAACTTTAGTTTTGCGCATGCAGGTTGGTTCAAACATAATTTTATTTTTGAAGAAGTAGTCCATACCCAAAGTGGAGTTAAATGTATAGAAAAAAGAAAAGCACAAAGTTTTTCTCCACAAGTTTATTAGAATAGCTAGGCGAACCTAGAATAATTCATAATAATTCGACATGTTTCAAGTGTAGAAACACTCACCATCAGGAAAACAAAGTAAAAAGTACAATGCTGATGTTGTTAGCAATAGAGAAAATAATAAGTGGGATTGAGCCGTAATGGAGCTTTCAATGGTGTACACGAGGTGTAAAAAATGAATAGTTAGAAGACCGACAAGACTTCAGCATACTGGAAAGTCAAGGGCTAGTGCAAAGGCCCTGTCTTGGGCATCAGCATTGTACTATTTACTTTGTTTTCCTGATGATGAGTGTTTCTACACTCGAAACATGTCGAATTATTCTAGGTTTGTCTAGCTATTCTAATAACCTTGTGGAGAAAGACTTTTTTTATAATTTTATTAACTTGTTAAAATCATGAATATATAAACCTTTGGTTTATCAGTTGCTTTTGTTATCATTTCTATTTATATTCTAACAGTTTTTTTTAAACTTTAGACTCTATTGACTAGGGTGAGATTACAGGAGTTCTGTATTTTGACATCTTTAGCTGCAAGTAGCAGTTTGTGACAAAATTGGTATTCCAGCGTTTATCATACTTTGCGTGTGCAAATTTGCAGAAGGTTGCAACGTCCTTCAAACTTGCAGAATGTATAAAATGTGTTAAAAACTAACCAAAATTTTGGGGATTTGACGGAAGATGGTATTAGTGGTTATTTGTAATTTTTATCCAATTTTAATGTAAAAAAAGGAACGTTAAGTTCATTAATTCATTATTGCCATGGATTTGGGCTTATTGCACGTATTTGGCAGACGATATCAATAAACCAGAAGTAGTAGGTAAAACGGTTTAACTACGGTAAAAATGGTGGATTTGCAAATAGTTTTCGAAATGTCAAATTTCTGCAAATTATTTTACGTCTAAACTCCGCCATATTTGCAAAAAACTGCAAATTTGCAGGTAAGTAATACATTTTCTGTAATCTCACCCTACTCGGCTAACTAGAACATTAAAAATGGGAATAGGTATTTTTTTTAACTGCCCATGTTGACATTAAAAGATAGAGAAGAAAATTTACCTTATTCTAGGCAGTTCGGGTTTGTTTTCGGATCTGAATTTTTTAAAATTTTAAATTAAATTAAAATATATCTGAAAATATTAACTAATATATAATAGTAAATAAAATAAATATATACATATAGGTATATACTTGAAGAGTAAAAATATTAAGTAAGTATCGGAAAGCAAAAATAATTATGTTTTCCCCTCTCCATTGTATTACATCATCTCACGGGTTGTAGTATTAATAAACAAACTAAAAATAAAAACAGGCCTTGAGTACCTAATTCTTATGGCACCATGTATCGGGCGAGCAAAAATTATTTGCATCAAAGAGGGCTTGTATTAAAAAACATAGAGCTTGGTTTAGATCACAATGATATGGGGACGATATATCTAACCAAATCCTAGGTTAAAATTTTGTCAAATTCATATTATGCCAAACTAATGAGTAATAAAATAAGTAGACAAATACAAATTTATTTTTGTTGTTTACAAAATTAACAAAGTAAGAATATACAGAAAGAAAAAGAAAAAGAAAAATAATTACATGTAGTCTGAGAATTCACATAACCGGAAAGGTGGAACCAGGCTTCATCCGAAAAAAATGTCAGGTCTAATAAATCATTTCTTTACAATAAATTTTGGGTAAACCATTGAGGGTAATTCCTGCGTCATTCAAAATCTGCGGCTTGTATTTCTTGGAATACTTGTACTTTATAAGGAAATAAATTAAGCTGCTCTTAAGAATAGTTCGGAAGGTTCCATAAGATCTTCCCACTTCTTGGGAGAGGCGTCTTATACAATTTGTTGGCGTATTTTGCATTATTTCACGAACGTTTGCAACAAGTCCTTCTGTTCTTACAGATGGTCTTCCAACTTCTTTTTTGTGTTGTATAGAACCTGTTTCCCTAAACACAGCCACGGTTCTTTTCAGGCAATGATAAAAATCCCCAGCAATAAAAGCAACGTTAGGAAAATGTTCGTGAAAATCGTCCATGCACAAACCCGGATTGTATTGCCACTCACCATTTACTCCAACCCCTTTCGAAAATACGCTTCAACTATGAACGTGCTGTGCTGTTCCGTAAACCCGATTGTGTAAATTGTTCAAGAAATTGGAAAAATTAGCGATGAATCAAATTACTTGTAACGACTGTAAAAGATGACGGAATAACTGATTAACTGTTAATTCAGGTAGTTACTGACACCCAACAGGTATTAAGCTCTACGGCTAAGCATTACATCCAAAGATGCAAGGCCCTCTTTGATGCAAATAATTTTTGCTCGCACGGTATCAAACACAGTATACACATGTCTTCGACAACGTAAATAACACTAAGTTTGGTAAAAGCGGGAGGAGCGACACCAGGAGAACGATAAGTGAGATGCTATATTATGGAATGGGGGAAAAATAATCTACCCATTCTGCTTGCTTTGCGATACCTCCTTGCCTTGCGATTTTTCCTCTTTTAAATTATTACTACCATATAGGCGAACAACGCTTATCCATAACTGCACTTTTAATACCTAATTATAAATGTAAAATAATAAAATGTACTTATGTGCATTGCGTGCATAAAGCAGTGGTTTTCAACCGGTTCGGCTTCGCGAATTCTTTTCGACCATAATTAAAGTGGACAGGACAAATTTCTGTAGTGGCATATTACAATTCAAAATCTCAGAATATCATCCTTCAATTCCCTTTTTCTGAAATACTTAACTAAATTTGACTATGGCACTTAGGTGAAAAGCAAACACTGATCAATACTGCGTTATTTTTTCGTTTTATCCCAAAAATCGGTCAAGTATCCATCATTGGCGTACAATTTCCTACAGTTATACGTTACAAAAATTAAATTAAGCAGGAAAAAAAATATGGGTAAATTTGACCAAATCTCGTTTTTGCTTTCATAATTATTCAATTAATTTATTTAGCTTAAAACTGTATGTATTTAAAATTAAATAAATAAAAATTAAAACAAAAAGGTTAAACATAAGACAACTTTACATTTATAACATCTTAATACATATTTAAAAATAAAAACCTTATACAATTTAAAAACTATAATCATAATACACGGCATAAAAATGAAATAACCATAAGACCTAAAATAAATAAGTCCATAGGACAAAGAAATTTTAAATATTTATGTTTTTATTTAAACGATTATTTACCAACAAAAATTAAAAAATTGATTTCATTAAAAAAATTTTAAGTCAAAATAAAAACATGGATATTAAAAACAGACAATTGGAAAATATTTTTAGAAATGCTTTAATTAATTAATATTAATAATTATTATTATTAAAAATTAATAATATATAACAATTTATATAAGTACTTAATATTTTTTACTTTAAAATTATAAATTAATAATTTTATTATAGGTTATATATTTCTTCAAAAAAAAACTGCGTTTATACTATAAATTAGCATTTTTACTTTAAAACTTGAGTTTTAATGTATATTTATGATTTATGATTTTACAAACTAAAACATAAAATAAGATTTGCCCCTAACAAGCTCAGGTTTATAGAAGACAAAAATAAACATATTTATTATATTATTAAATTTTAAATAAACTTATTATTATTATTAATTGCTACTCAAACACAGGTGTTTGGCCGCTTTTTGGAGAAAACAAAAAGAATAAACGAAATATTGATAAGAAAATGAAATGCCGAATGCGCCACAACTATTTGCTCTGTAGACCTGAACCTCGCGCCGCCGCATTGGTGTGATAAAAATAATAATTATCCATCCCTAGAACCTTAAACAAATAAATGAAAACATTAATGAATAATATAACTTAGGCAAAGCCTCGAAACATTATCGCCTGCAGTACGTTTCTACTACTGTTACAGCCATATTGGTAACACGATCATTAATTTTGTTCCGTAAAAGGGTTCGCCCTGAAAAAAGGTTGGGAACCGCTTATTATAAAACAGCGAACCACAATGAGACCATACTTTCTTTTCCACAAGGTTCGGCTATCTTCAAGTCAACGTCACCATTCTGGACGTTAACGACAACCCCCCAATCTTCGACCACAGCGACTACATAGTAAGCCTCAACGAAACCGTTCCCCCAGGATCCCCAGTCCTCCAAGTTATGGCAACAGACAACGATTTGGGGGACAACGCGAAAATAACCTATTACTTAAGTGATTTAGAACGTCAGTTCACTGTAGATCCGGAAACTGGAATTATTTCGACAACAGAAAGTCTACACTGTCCCCAACAAAATTGTCCCCAACCCAGTAAACGTGGAGCTAGCTGTCCTAAAAGTTGCGTGTTCACCGTTTTCGCGAGAGACCACGGTGTACCACGGCAGGACGGGCGCACGTACGTAACAGTTAATCTTCTGGATGCGAATGATCACAGTCCTGTGATAAAGTTCAGATATTTTCCTGCTACAGCTGGATTTGCTACAGTCGATGAGAATGCTGGGAACGGATCTGTAGTGGCGGCTGTATCTGTAGTCGATCAGGACGATGGACTAAATGGTTAGTAACGATTTGTTTCAGTTGTGGTATATTTAAAACACATTAAATAATCAAGTCGGTGCTAGGGTACGTTAACAAAATTACAAGGAAAATCATCTAAATAGTTAAAATTTAAAAAAAATTATATACAATACTCCTCAGGTCACTAAATTATTATTAATAACGAACTTCGCAGTAAATTTAAAAAATGATAACTTTTTGCGAATCTTAAGAAAAAAAAAACGATTAAATTAAAGTTCATTTTACCTCAAGCTAGGTTAGTTAGTTAACTGCCGTATTTTAAAGAAAATCAATAACTTATTATTCGCATTTTACTTTCCTCGTAGGCGAAACAACAGTAAAAATCGTCGCTGGCAACGAACTACACAACTTTAGACTCGACTACACTCCCAGTTTTGACATAGTACGAGTCAATGGCGTCCTGGACAGAGAAGAAATATCGAAATACAATTTAACTGTCGTAGCGACGGATAAGGGAAATCCGCCACGCACAGCTACAGCATTCTTGATAATCCACGTTAATGACGTCAACGATCATGAGCCTGTATTCGAAAAAAGCGAATATTCAGCTATTCTAAGCGAACTAGCCCCTCCGGGTACCTACGTAGCTGGAATAACAGCTACCGATGAAGATACGGGTGTTAACGCACAAATTTATTATGCTTTCGTTTCTGGAAATGAAAATCAATGGTTTCAAATCAACCAAGACTCTGGATTAATTACCACTCAAGCACCGTTGGATCGAGAGGTGCAGGGAACTGTAGAGCTTAATATTTCTGCTAAAGATGGAGGGCCAAACCCCAAGTGGGCCTATACCCAGCTAAAAGTGACAGTTTTAGATGAGAATGATGATTCTCCAGAGTTTTCCCAATCGAAAATAAACGTTTCTTTATCAGAAAGTACTCCCGCAGGTACTCTGGTTGCAATGTTAACAGCAACGGACAGAGACCAAGGTACTAATGGCAGTGTAACCTATTCTTTACACCCAAACGTAAAACAAAAGTATGAAGATACGTTTTTCCTCGATTCCTTAACTGGACAACTGACCACTAAGACAAAACTGGATAGAGAAGAAATTTCCTTGTATGAGATTCAAATTATTGCCCGAGATCAAGGGATTCCTCCTCAAAGTAGTACTGCAACCGTATTTTTGACTATTCTAGATGAAAATGATAACTTTCCTGAATTCTATCCAGAAAAATATTTCGTACCAATAGCAGATAATCTCAGATCAGGTGTTTCAATTTTAAAAGTCACCGCTAATGACAAGGACGAAGGAGAAAATTCTGTGGTTACCTACAAGTTGGAACATGAAGAAGATAATGTCTTCTCCATAGATGAATTTACTGGAGTTATTACACTGACGGGTAACCTAAAATCTAGTCCGAAGTCCATGTATAGGCTGCAAGTCTCTGCAAGAGATAATGGAGATAAAATGGCTGCAGATATGGCTGTTGTTGAAATCATAAAAGAGAGTAACCTTCAAAGGCTGCAGTTCAATAATTATGGAGGATATGAGTTTCGAATTTTAGAAGATCACGGTAAGTGGTATTTAGAATAATTGTTAAAATTTATCATTCTAAGAAATAAATTTGTAAACAAATTTAAATATAAATATAGTATTATAAAAAAACTTTAGTTTAAACGGCATTTCATATATATTTTTTGTAATTCCGCAGGTGAAAATTCAATATTCAAAAGAAGGGACGTCGGAATAGTCCGGGTGGAAAATAATGACGCCACATACTTCATTGTCTATGGAGACCCCAACAAAAACTTCTACATAAATGAACATACCGGTAAAATAACTACAGCAAAAAAAATTGACAGAGAACAGAGCATTACTTACAGCCTCATTGTAGTTGCTAGAGCTCGCCACAGCTATGGAAATTGTACTGTCAATATAATAGTTCAGGATTTAAATGACAACAAGCCTACTTTCCTGAAGTACAAAGACGAAATAAGTTTACCAGAGAACACGGCTGTAGGACAAGAGGTCTACTTGGCTAGAGCAAGGGATCTAGACGCTGGAATTAATAGCAGAATAACTTATAATCTCAGCTATAACCCTGAAGAGCAGTTCAGAATTTCTGAGGCTACAGGAGTGATCTACTTGAACAAACCTATACGATCCGAGCCTAATAGTATTTTGCATGTAGAGGTAAATGCGACTGATAGTGGGTCACCTTCACTCTCGTCCAAGCTCACCCTGGACATCACTATCGCTGATGTAAATGATCATACACCAGTATTTGACCATACTTCATATGAAACATCACTTTTAGAGAGTACACCAGTGAATGAACGGTTTTTCGCTCTTGCCGCTAGTGATGCAGATTTGGACCTCAATGGACGTATCACCTACGAAATTACAGAAGGGAACGGTGAACACAAATTTGGAGTATTTCCAGATGGATTTCTCTACCTTAAAAAGTCTTTAGATAGAGAAGAAAGAGACTATTACTCTCTAACAGTAATGGCTAAAGATATGGGAAATCAAAGCAGATTTTCAGTTGTGCCAGTGGTCATACATGTCATAGATGAAAATGATAATGCACCACAATTTACTAATAGCACGTTCACTTTTCAAGTTTTGGAAAATCAGCCGGTGGACTCATTTGTTGGAAAGTTAAGAGCTACTGATAGAGACATAGGTATGTGTAATTTTTTTAATGGATACAGAAATGTATCAAATACTACATGGAAAATCACATGTTAAATAGTTGCATAAAAAAGTATTTGCAAGAAGCGTGTCGGGGATAATTTTCCTGATTGATTCTACCCAAGGGTTTTGATATTATTTTTATAATTTACTTATTTGAAAGAAATAAAATTAGCATATATAATTAAAATTTAAAAAAGCAATAATGAATTCACTGTATTTTTTGCTATAACTTGGTGCAGTATATTTTATTATCAATGTCTGTATACTTACGATGGTAATGATTAATTTAAAAAAAACCTTAATGATCTTTATGATTACTAAAATTAAATTTTTAATTAAATCTGCAGTAAAGCTCTTTAAAATCCATGAATAAATTAACACTTCTTATTGGAATGAACATTATATTCTTATCTGAAAAATGTTTCAATAATTTTAATGATTCTAAGCAAACAACATTGACGAATTTTCTACAAACCCTTTTTATAACAGTTTTATTTTACTTTGATGTAAACAAGTGGTGACGTGGTGACTCCTTAATAATCGATTTTGCTTTTATAGGTCGAAACGCCGAGTTAATCTTCTCTCTTTCCCCCCTCCAAACCGATTTCGCCATCGACCCCAAAAACGGTTTCATTCGGACCCTTCGGATCTTCGATCGAGAGGACCTCGTCCAAATGCAGGGTCACAACTTTATAACCTTAGAAGCGACAGTGACAGATAACGGAAACCCGAGACTTAAGGACAAGGTTAAGGTCAACGTTTACGTCACAGATGAGAACGACAACGCTCCAAAAATTTTGAGGACTCCTTATAAGGTTCAAGTATCCGAGGGAAGTAGAGTTGGGGCTCAGATTGTGAGGCTGTATACTCAGGATATTGATGAAGGGCTAAATGGAGATGTTTATTATTCGATTATTGGAGGAAATGAGGACAAGCGGTTTGGTATTGAGGAAGCTACTGGTAAGTAATATATAAAAGTATCAAGGATCTAAGTAGTGATTAGAATATATTTTTGTATTAAACTTGATTTCTAAAACTTGGCACTGGGCCTTTTTGTCCTTCAACTTTTTCATAGACCTTAAAAATATTGTTTCTAACTTTAACATCATTTTTCCTCAGGTCAGATTTACCTAACAAAACGCCTCGATCGCGAAAAAAAATCAAAATACACCATAAAAATCTTGGCTCATGATGCGGGACTTACGAAACAACTCAGTTCCACCACCACAGTTCAAATCGAAGTCTTGGATGAAAATGACAATGCTCCAAAATTCACACAGAGTGAGTCCAGGATATCCATAAGTGAAGTAACTAGTGTCAACACTGAACTTATTCAATTCAAAGCTATTGACAATGATTTGGGTGTCAATAGTGAAGTAGTGTACTCTATCACTGCAGGTAAGTACGAGTAATATTTCCTAACTCTATCGATATAGATTCTGGTGAGCAAAAGTCGATAAATCAGTAAATCTTTGATATTTTGCAAACATCCATAAAAATAGTTCTGTCTTTACAGGTAATCGCAGAGATACTTTCCATATTGATACCACAACAGGAGTTCTATATCTACACAAAAGCCTCGACTATGAAGAACAATCCAGTTATCAGCTTAACATCACCGCTTCTGACAATGGCAGTCCGAGATTATTTACCACCATTTTGTTTTCTATTTCTGTGGAGGATGCGAATGATAATCCGCCATCTTTTCCAAGCACAGCCATTGTGAGACAGATTAAAGAAGGTATCCTTGTGCATACACCTATTGTAACTGTTACTGCTGACGATCCTGACTCTGGTATTAATGGGAAGGTAAGATTTTTGTTTGATATAAAGTGTCTGTAACTAAATATAAACCAGCTCATTTCTTTCCAAGTTTCAAACCAATTTTTTTCCCACAGGTAACGTACTCTATATCTTATCAAGAACCTGAGGACTCCAACCGTCATTTCGGAATCAATCCAATCACAGGAGTCATCCACACTCTTCGACCAATCGATCGAGAGACTATCGATACCTTTAGACTCACAGTAGTAGCAACGGATATGGCGTCTCCCGCCTCAACACGACTCGGCGCTGACAAGCTAGTGACAGTCATTGTAGAAGACATCAACGATAACATGCCTATATTTGTTTCAATGAGTGCTGCTATTTTGCCGCAGCAAAATGAAAAATTTTATATGCAAGGAATTACTGTTATGAATGTTTTTGCCAGGGATCTTGACTCGGCTACAAATGGTCTAGTGACCTACGAACTGGTCAGCGATTCCAGTGAGCTATTTATGCTCGACCAAAGTAGTGGAGCGTTGAAACTTAAGAAACCCCTAACCAATCCCGAACCGACGTATCGTCTAAGTGTCAAAGCGACAGATGAAGCCGTCCAATCGGAACGCAGATCGTCGGAAGCATATGTAACGATAATAGCCGAAAGCAGTCGAACCAACACAGGTCCTACGTTCGATAACTCCGTTTTTTCCGGTAGTGTGTTCGAGAACGAACCCCCTGGTACGTCAATTTTGACAGTTAGCGCGAAGTACTCGAAAGATGAGATCGAATATTACATAACGAATGTAACGGGTAACGGGGTGCAAGTAGACAGGTTGTTCGATATCGATACGAAGTTGGGAGTAGTATCGACCGCGACGGAGTTGGATCGAGAAGTTGGTGTAGACACGTATGTGGTTGAAGTGTACGCGATTGTGATTGGAGAAAGGAGTCCGAGAACATCTAAAACTAAGGTAGGTGTTTTATTATTTTATTTTGTTTATTATAGATATTTTATATTGAGTATATTATGTTGCCTTGTCCCAAGAAGTGTTTGTCGAGATATGTACAAAGATCGATTTCAATGAAATAATCTCCAAAACAATGAAACTATAAAAACATCAGCTGAAATTCCCTTAATTGAAAAACGATTATTTATTACAATGTTTACTCGTAGTTAATCGTTTTATTTTTTAATAATATAGATATTTATTTAAATTATCAATAACTGTAGATGCATAATGGTAGGTAGATAAGTCATATTTTAAGTAGAAACTGTTTTTCTAATGAAGTATTAAACGAAACATAAACCAAACTAAAATATTATTATGTAAAATAATATACAATTATACAAAAGTCAAACAGTATAGTAATTTGCATAAAATATACAGTTACATAGAAATATCCTACTATAAACTTTCTTATCTTAAATAAGTATAAGCTCAAGTTTTTTAAACACTACAAAATTTAATTTAGATCTGTTGTAGATAGGAAAATTATATAAACTATGGGAGGACTTCGCTTTGGATATAATTAGAATTACCATATGTTTTTTCCGAGTGTTTTTTTGATGAAAGGATGGTTAGAAATAATTCAAATAATTTATTGTGTGTAGCATTCAGTTCAGTTCTTTGGTCTAAACGGGTCTTTTACTATGTAATTTATTGGTTGTTTTATTCACGACAATAATTCATTTTGTAAGGAGGCTATCAGTAATCCTCTCACACCTCTATTTTATACAGAAAATACTTCCTGTTTTAGGAGAGGCGGGGAGAGGGGCACAAAGTGTTTGTAGGAAATTTCCGACAATAAATATTATGTCAACTATTTCAGCAAAATGTACAACTTTATATTATAAAATTATATTATATCAAATATTCATATGAAAGGTGATTTTCGGTTCGATTCGATTAGAATTAATTAAAAATTATCTGAAAAATAGACCAACTTATGTTTAAATAGATAAAGAAAAAAGCTATCCAAAGGTATTTAAGTATGGTGTTCCTCAAGGAACAATTTAAGGACCATTATTTTTTAATATTTATATTAACGGCTTATTTAGTATAAATTGCGATGGACAAATTCATAGTTTTGCAGATGATACTACAATTTTTTATACCGATACAAATTGGGAAAACTTAAATAATGAAATTAAAAAAGATTTTAAGATTATTAAAAATTGGTTTGATCACAATTTGTTAATAATTATTTTAAATAAAACAAATTAATATTCCTTTTACTTTAAACCTAAATAACCTACCACAAAATATGAATAGTATTGAAGTTAATAAAATAAAATATTTAGAAATTATTTTTGACAATAAATTAAATTTGAATTTTTACATAGAATACTTACTTAATTAGAAAATTAAGAAGTTTACTACCGATTTTTAAAAACATTAAAAATATTTTAAATGTAAGACGTATGGAAATATTAATTTTACGCGTTAGTTAAAACTCATTTAAATTACGAAATTTAAGGTGGGGGAGGAATAAATAGAACTTTAGTTAAAAAATTAGAAATATTACAAAAAAGGTTTCTAAAAATTATATTCAATAAAGATTATCTATATCCTTCAAAAGAATTATATTCAGAAACAAAAAAGTTGAACATAAGACAACTTTACATTTAGAACATCTTAATATATATTTAAAAATAAAAACCTTATACAATTTAAAAACCATAATCATAATACACGTCATAAAAATGAAATAACCATAAAACCTAAAATAAATAAGTCCATAGGAGAAAAAAATTTCAAGTATTTATGTTTTTATTTAAACGATTATTTACCAACAAAAATTAAAAGATTGATTTCATTAAAAAAATTTTAAGTCGAAATAAAAACATGGATATTAAAAACAGACAATTTGAAAATATTTTTAGAAATGCTTTAATTAATTAATATTGTTCTGAATAATTTATATAAGTAATATTTCTTACTTAAAAATTATAAATTAATAATTTTATTATAGGTAATATATTTCTTTAAAAAAGCTGCGTTTATACTATAAATTAACATTTTTACTTTAAAACACTTGATTTTTCATGGATATTTATTTATGATTTATGATTTTACATACTAAAACAAAAAATAAGATTTGCCCCTAACAAGCTTAGCTTCAGGGGATTGAAGAATAAGTTTTTCGAAGACAACATAAACATATTTATTATATTATTAAATTTTAAATAAACTTATTATTATTATTATTATTATTATTATTATTATTATTATTATTATTATTATTATTATTATTATTATTATTATTATTATTATTATTATTATTATTATTATTATTATTATTATTATTATTATTATTATTATTTAGTAGTTTTTGTTATTGAGTAATTATTATTAATATTATTAACAAAAAAAAAATTGATACATATAAAAAAGCATATTCAGGGCTAATGCATATGATTGCCGCTCCTGGACACACGCTATCCAGTGGTGGTGTCGATTAAAATTTAATAAAAAATGTTTTTGTCAAAACCCCTTAAAATACAATATAATTTATTTTATAGTTAAAATTGTCGATGCTCTTGTCCCTTGCGCTGCCCCGCCCGTGCGAAACCATAAAAAACCTTTCCAGGCAGGGTTTGACCCCCCTACGAGTAAAAAACGACACTGATGGAAAAATATAACCGACATTACGAGTCCAACTGTGAGCGCTTTGGTATTTTGTAATGTGCATTCGAGTTTTAATTCGTTTGAAATTTTTCATTTATTCGTAAAGAAGAGCATTAAAAATATTCACCTGTTAAGACCTTGATTGCCCCGGGGCAGAAACGCAATGGCGTACCTTTTTTATGATGGATATAAAGTTTATCTAGAAATGGTTTTCAGATTTTCAAGATAAGCGGGTTTTATAGCCGTCTGTAAGCTGGGTTTAGTTGTACAAGATACTTGCCCACATAATCTTCAAGCTTTACCAAAACGGCACACTTTTCCGCACTAGTGTAAATTTCTATCATCAGTTTCTTAAAATGTGCTTTTTAATGAATTAAAAAATTGCGTCACACGTGTGGAAACTGTATTTTCTGCAATTATTAGGAAAGAACGTCCGACGAAAACTGTGACCTATATAACAGTCAGAGTTTTTAGTATTGAAAATACTACTGGGTGCGTATATACGGGTATATTTCATGAAAAATGAACGCGATATGCGACATGCACATAAATAAAACGGCGGTGAAGTCTAAACAAACATCCGAGCAGCACAGACATCATCTGCTGAGTATTAATATTGTTTTGTTTTGGGTTTCGGCATTTATTACTATATTTGTTGATATTAAGATAATATGGCCGGGAAAGAGAACAGTAGAAGTCTGAGAACAGTTAGTAGATAGTTATTAATGATTCTAGTTCGATGAACACTATAATGAAACGTGTGCAACGTTAAACCACGAGGCGTCAGCCGAGTGGTTTAATTGCACAAGTTTCATTAACAAAGTTCATATCGAACGTGTATCATTCAAAATTTAATCTACGACAGTGCAAATAGATTTTATTCGTCTAAATTTCATTGATATCAGATAACGTTTTCGTAATTTTTAAAATTTTCAGGTGTCCATATTAGTCGATATCATGGTAACCACATTTTTGATTGTTTAAATTTCGATAAAATTGGAATAAAATAAACAGTGAATGTCGCTGAAACAAAGCGAAATAGCGCGGCGGTCTTGGCGTATTAAACAGAAAGTCGGGGGATAATGGATATACCAATCCAAAACATTTCATAGCCGACTTAAGATTTAGACATTTTATGAACAAAGAGCACAAGGACCAGCAGGTAAATGGCTGTGTTTAGCTAAAGAAATAATTTTGTCGCTAATTTTGAATAGGTGGTTTTGAGCTCTCTTCAATATGTACTAATATACAGATTATCCTATATTTTTTATTTTAACAAAACAGTCAAATTTACACATTTCTAAGTATAATTTACACATTTCTAAATATAATAATTTTATTATTATTTCAAACTAAATCGGAGCATCCATGCCGTCATAATAACGCGTGATAGCGGCACGTTACATACTCACAGATAGGAGTAATCAGTGCTGTGACATAATGGTTTCCTTCTCGCCACTGTATGTGGTAGTTTTTTTCAATACGCCTATGATACTTGCGTAAGATGCAAGATCTGTGAATTTTTTAAATTTTGTTGGTGGCAGTGGCGGATTTACGATTCATGGGGCCACTCGCCCCAACCCCTACTTTTTTTTTATATATAACTAGGTACCCAATTTTTTTTTAATAGAAAGGACAAAATAAAACAAATATTTTCATTTTAGAATTTATTGATAAATTAAAGCAAAATCAAAACGAAACAAAATAAAAAATATTAAGAAATAGGAAAAATATATCTCAAATCAATACCAAAACACTTTGGCTCGTAATCAAATAACTTTAAAGTAAGTCCAGGTACATTACCGTACATTCTACATAATAAAATAAAAAACACATAAATAAAAAGGAACTAATTAGTATCAAAAATAAAGAAAATAAAATACGAACATTTTACACAAACAAATAAGAATTCAAAAATAACCAGTTTTGCTAATATTAAAGTAAGAGTTTTCAAACCTACAAAAAAATAAGGTACTAAAGGCACAACAGAAAAAAATTATAACAGTAAAAAACTAGGTATTAAGGATATAGGAAACAAACAAAATCACAAAAACAAACTCTTTTTTCTAATTTTAATATCGGCAAATCCCCTTATCGCATCATCGTAATTTAAATTTCCAATAAAATCACTTTCAATTAAAAGTATTCCCAAAAATTGCAATTTTTTTTCTGTCATAACAGTTCTATATTTATTTTTTATTATTGTTAATTTTGAAAAGGAACGCTCCGCTTCGCAACTAGTTACGGGTAGCGTTAAAAATATCTTTAGGGCGGTGTATAAATTGGGAAATATATCTATCATTTCCTTGCTATAGATGACCTTTAACAATTTTGAGCAACTCTTGTTTGTTTTAGGGTTAGATATTTTTAAATATTGTTTGAACTGCAAGGCTTCGCTAATAAGTTCTTCTTCAAGATCTTCGTTGTAATAGTTTTTTTTAAGCTCTCCGCATCAATATCGTCTATATCAAATAAACATCTAAATTTAACTGTTATATTATCTTGATAGACAGAACTTCGGCTATGTAAGTCGTTTATCAAAAAATCCAACGGCTTGTTGATAATCTCAACTTTAAATTTTACTTTTTCAATAAGCATAGGCATCTCAGTTTCCTTATTAGCCAGCAATATTTTTCTTTTGTGTTTACAGGAGTCAGCACATTCTTTTTCAATATCTTCGCTTAGTTCTTTAGCATTTGCTTCCAATTTATCGGTTTCTGATTCAGATTTTTTTCTGTCGTGTAAAAATTGTTTTAAAGAATCCAATAAATCCTTCTTGTATATCGAAGCCAGGCGATTGCAATTTGGTAGAAACCTTAGAACTTGTTCCCAAATTAATGTTAACATAGCAAATATTAATTTAATTATCTTTTTGTATAAGTTTTTGGCTTCGTTTCTGCAAACATTTTTTTCTGTTTCATCCATGAAAATATGTTTTAAAGTTTTTAAAATTTCATCGTACACAATTTTAAGAGCACTTAACGGCTTCATAATGAGCACACCATCTTGTTACTCTTAAAGATTTAAGAGCGTATTGAAGGTTGGCGATAGTTTATACAATATTTCATCCTGGGAGTGACGCGGAGAAAAAAACATAAAGGAACTGAATACTACCAAAATAATCAACGACTTCGACGTTCATGCGAATTTAATAATAAAAATGATAGGTATGGTAGAGGGTATGAAGTTTTTGTATGTAATTAACATTTAGTGTATCGTGAATAGTTTCCTGGTTGTTAATTTGTGATAATAATTATTACTGGGGGTTAGATTTTAATGTAATACCAGATTTTTTAAATAAATTTGGAATTTGAAGTATAAATATTCTTAAAATGTAAGGAGGGCCACTGCGGGGCCTACATGCACATGGAGCCCTATGCTGCAGCGTATTTACTTAGCGTACCAGTAAATCCGCCACTGGTTGGTAGTCATTTTCCCAAATGTATTAATGCCTATACACTGTATGCTACATTTTCCATTTCCATAGATAATAAAGTACACACTTATTTACCTAAAAAAATACTGGAAGACGATCAAACAAACAACCAATCATTATTAATAGTTATTTTACAAAACTGATGCGGTGGTCTATTTAAGGAAACTCCTTTTTTCCATATGTGTTTATAATAGGGAATGTCATTTTAAATATATGCTATCAGCAACGACTAACGATGTAAATTAATAATAGTAATCTACCAACAAGTATTTAATAATCATGTTACGGATTTTATAAAGTAGATGCTCACGTTACAATCCTGTTGTCATCACTATAGAACACGACTAGCCGCCATTAAAAAGTGGTATGCTTTTATGTATGGCATTTGATGCCAAACCGGAAATTTACTGGGTAGTCCGTACAGGGTGACCATTTCAAAAGCTACAAATAGAAATAATAAATTATTAATACTAGGATTATTATTTAAATCCAAGGAATGTTGACTTACTGATTACATGCCACTAAAAGAGTTTTGCAATAGACAGTTATTAACCTGCACATTAAGATTTTCATTCTCGATGACTTACAATTTTATTTTTACTGTCGTTATTATTAGTTACATTAAATTTGATAGGGTCAAAAGTGTAATAAATTCTACAACGTTCACATGGCATTGAGGCTGCGGTTTTGATCTGGAATGTTCACGACATCAGAACCCTGTTTCGACATTATTAAAACGAATAGATCCAAGTGAACGTAGTGAATCTTGAAAATGAGTTTTACGCTCAATTCATGTTCAAAAAACCTGCGTACAATTTAGTACAATAATAAAAAGTCTATTTCATGCAACGGTTAATAACTTAGGAACAGATGCAGTAGATGATAAATTCTTTATTTTCACTTACAAGTCATAAAGCATTATTAGCATCTCCCAACCAACCCCCCCCCCCCCCCGCTCCCCTTTCTCTGCTACACCGGTCAAAAACTCAAGAGGTTCTATTTGCACATGACTAATGTTTTCTTTTAAATTCTCCATTACTTGCATACCATAGCTTGATCGTTTGATCGATTTAGTTCGCGCTCATCTTTACAAATAATTCCCAAGGCTGAGGCATCGCTATTTAAAAGGTCATTCTTTGTCAAAACACTCCCTTAGGCCGTTACTTTGCGTATTCTTTTTCGACCGAATCGATCACAGTCTAAACTGTAACAATCCGAGTATAGAACACCCAATTTAATTTCTTCTAATAATTTAACCAAAGCGAATTTGGTTAGTTACGCTGTTGAGTTGTTAAGGATTAAAATGAAGATTGTTGCAGATGATTATTAAGGCTTAGTTATAGCGACTAGGCTGCAAATACTTTGCGTGGGGTTATTTTTTATATTTTTACGAATAAAATAAATTGGACGTAAGACGTATAGGCGGCGGTGATGCGGTCGACACTTCTTTACTATTACGTAGAGTAAATGTTTATACTGTGACCTGAGACCGCCGTATGTCTTCGCTCATAAATGTTAATTGCTTATTAGTCTGTGTAGATGACTATAGACTGTGATATCACTGCATTTGATCTAGTGAGTAAGCCGTAAGAGGAATATTGTTGGAACCTACTTTAAAATATCACCAGATAGGAACAGATGATGTTATCCTGGTCTTGGGTATATGACGCTGGATGGAATAGTTTGCATTCTCTTTTTATTTCGAAGGTTAAACTGAGACAAATATTGGACCTTGTTATCGGCTTCATCATCAATCTACTGTGGAACGTATAAATGATTTTCTTGAGGTTTCGAAGAGAATCATTGTCATGAAGGTGGGCTTCGTCTAGGTTGGTCCCAAACAACATCCTATTACAGATGGTCCTGGTTGGTTTACATTTAAGCATATCACATTCATTAGCTCGCAGTCTCTTTTGCAGATCTTCCTTTTTGATACGTGCGAAAAAAAAATTCTCTCAATTTAATGTACAGGGTCTTCCAACGAGGACTGAACAGGGGCTCATTTTTGAGCTTTCTTGTATTTAAAGAAAAATCCAAAATAGCCAATCGATGTACTTTTTCCTGCATAATTCAAAAATAAAACCAAAAATTTATTTGAACCAGAAACAAAATAGTTACGTTATGGATAAGGTGTTTTTTAAATGGAACATACCTTTTTTTATACGATTTTTGGAACGAGTGATTTTTTTTTGTCCGTTCTGATTAAAATATTTAATATTGTGACAGCTATTTTTATTAAATTTTAATGTTTTATCCAGTATAATTTAACTTTAACCTGTTTGAAACATACACTAGGTAATAAAGGTATAATCACCTTTGAATCCTTCAAAGTCAAAAAATTTTACAAATTTACTATTATATTGCCGAAATGACTTTGAAGGATTCAAAGGTGATTATACCTTATACCTTTATTACCTAGTGTATGTTTCAAACAGGTTAAAGTTAAATTATACTGGATAAAACATTAAAATTTAATAAAAATAGCTGTCACAATATTAAATATTTTAATCAGAACGGACAAAAAAAAATTAGTCGTTCCAAAAATCGTATAAAAAAAGCTATGTTCCATTTAAAAAACACCTTATCCATATCGTAACTCTTTTGTTTCTGGTTCAAATAAGTTTCATTTTTGAATTCTGCAGGAAAAAGTACATCGATTGGCTATTTTGGATTTTTCTTTAAATACAAGGAAGCTCAAAAATGAGCCCCTGTTCAGTCCTCGTTGGAAGACCCTGTACTTAGGTATAGTTGTTAGTTTGAAGAAATTTCCATGAATAAACTGTTTTCCCAAAGAATCTTGTACAGTGACCCTGCCATACTAATCATGATACAGGCACAAATAGTCAACAATAAAGTCAACTTTATTCAACCAGTGCAGGTGTCTCCACAAAAGATTTCAACCACCGCAGGAGATGCATTTCTATTTAACATTATAAAAATCCCGCCTTTACAAAAATAAATAAGCCAGCACTCCATTACCTGGTTAATTTAGACTCTATAAAAGATCGGTAATTAAAGCCTGACTTGGTGGAATTTTGATTATTTTCGATGGAATAGGGATGGGTGGGATTTGAATCGATATATGTATGTATCGATATCATCTACAATAAGATTTGCATTTTACTTGCCCCTTTTAAGGGGGTTAGAAGCTAGATTTGCCAATATGGAATTTGGTACTTATGTATAATTTAATATGCCCTTTAAAAATAGGTAATAAAAACCTAGGGTTGCCATTTAAAAAATTATCGGTATCATCGTATCTTTATTTTGGGACACACTGTATCAATTATAGTTTTTACAAAAAATACTACAACTTAAAATGTCAATACCCATGCCCAAGCATTTATCCGAAAAAGAACTGTATTGGATTTACTGAATTTATCAAACTTTTACAATCTCACACTGTATATACAGTGTGTCCACGGATAGAGTTTGGAAGAGGAAAATATTTTTTATTAGTAGGTATAGAAGAAAAAGTCATTCTTTATAAAAACGTATTTTTGTGCGGAAACTACAATTTCAACTATTAGATTTGCGATTACTATACAGGGTTCGTCAGAAACAACAGTTTTTATTTTTTGTTTTTTTTTTCATTTCTAATTTTCAATTCCTTTTTGATGATTGGCTAAATGGGAACAAATAGATTGGATGGTACCTATGGTCCAAATCAGTTGGTTTTAGTAATGGGAATACCTGAAGCCACATGTGTATAAAACCAATTTCAATAATAACTTAGATCTCATGAAAGAAAAAATAAGAGTAGTTATTGCAAATATCCCAATACAGCAAGTTAGGAACTGTAATCGGGAATTCAGATGTCGAGTTAAACTGTGCGCTAACTCGGTGGAACCGCGTTTGAATAAAAGTGACATGTAATAATAAAAATACTTCAAAAGTAGGCAAATAAAGAATGGGTTTCTTACAACAAAATCGTTACTCGGCCAGATACAAAATCATATTCGAAGTAAGAAAGCAACAATAATTTGTTTTTACATAAATTTATTTTAAATAAAATCCAAAAAACTAAAAATGTTGTTTCTAACGAACCCTGTATAGTAGTGATATTTGAAATTGTAGTTTCAGCACATGCAGACGTTTTTATAAAGAATGCTTTTTTCTATATACCTACTAATAAAAAGTCTTTCTCCTTACAAACTCTATCCGTCGACACTTATACACTTATAATCTATCCTCGAGAGCACCATATGGGTTATCATCATCTTGCAGATATTACCATCTAAAGTAAGATTTTGGTACCCAATTTTAATTAGACTTGATGAAATGAGGTGTTCGTATGATATAAAATAAAACGATTAGAACGTCTTTCTTTCAACGAATCGAAATCTCAGGATTAAGCCGTTTCCAATGTATAGAAAAAAATCGTTTGTCGTAGTTGCAATAAGTCCCCATTATCTGTTTATATTTAATACAATCGACAAAAAAGGTTATGGCGTCAAAGCTGCTTTCCATAACGCAATTTAAATTTAAATTCTATGCTCAATGAGGATATTGAGCCTTAAGAAAAGCTGTTAAACAATTTTTATGTTCCAGCGATAATTTACAGATTCACTTAAGCAATTTAATTGTTGTTGTTTCTGTAATGCTCAAAATAGTTTACATTATTTAAAGTTTCTGGTTATAAAACCGACCAGAGGCGTAGCCGCTCGAATTTAACACTGTTTCTTTAGACCAGGGTCGATAATTTTTGAAACCAAAAAAAAAAATAGTAGGATGAAACCTATTGGAAAAGGAAGAGAATATAACAAAAATGAAAGAAAAAATAACTTACGGGCGATCCGAGGTCGGGAAGTGGAAAGGGGTGAGTTTTTAAGGGTAGAAAACGATTTATCTCGATTCCCGGCAAAACTACAAGTCCTATGGAAAAACGTTAAATAGCAAAGTTGTAGGTAATAAAAAGATCTACAACTTTTGTAGTTACAATTTTTTCACATAGCCTCAGAATTTATGTGAAAATTTCAAATAACCAAGTTTTTGGTTTTTTATTTTTATCTTTTACAAAAAAAAATTTTTTTTCACGAAATTTGGTGAAAACTTACCTTTTTATGTCTTAAACACACTGTATTTTTTTTGATTTAAAATATTTATTTTTTCACCTTATTTTGACTTAATATCGAAAAAGCACCATAATTTTCAATCGAAAATGCTCACGTCAAAATATCTGCTTTTTTAAAAAAGTCGGTGGGCTTTTGTTCCTTGAAATCTCTACTTTCTGATGGTGTTAAAAAATATACATTACTATGGTAAATGTTCTCAAAAAATGCAAAAAAACGAACGTCTTATTAGATATTAACTTTATTAACTTATTTGGTTGTTAATTATAGTAGCATATTTCGACTTGCAATTTTTTGTTTATCAATGAAACATGGAATCTTACGTTTTTCGAGTAATTAAAGTATACATTTTAATAAATAGCTCAAAATTGTACATAATGATTAAAAAAAAATTTCGGATTCGAGTTTTCTTCGTTTCTTTGCATTTTTTAAGAACATTTACCATAGTAATGTATATTTTTTTACACTATTAGAAAGTAGAGATTTCAAGGAACAAAAAGCCAACCGACTTTTTTAAAAAAGCATATATTTTAACGTGAGAATTTTCGTTTGAAAATTAGGGTGCTTTTTCGATATTAACTCAAAATAAGGTGAAAAAATAAATATTTTAAATCAAAAAAATTACAGTATGTTTGGGACATAAAAAGGTAAGTTTTTACCAAATTTCGTGAAAAAAAATTTTTTTTTGTAAAAGAAAAATAAAAACCAAAAACTTTTCACATAATTTTTGAGCTTATGTAAAAAAAATGTAAATACAAAAGTTGTAGATCTTTTTATTACCTACAACTTTGCCATTTAACGTTTTTCCATAGGACTTGTAGTTTTGCCGGGAATCGAGATAGATCGTTTTCTACGCTTAAAAACTCACCCCTTTCCACTTCCCGACCTCGGATCGCCCGTAAATTATTTTTCCTTTCATTTTTGTTATATTCTCTTCCTTTTCCAATGGGTTTCATCCTACTATTATTTTTTTTCACTTTTTACCATTTTTAAAGGCTTCAGCCCTGGTCTACTTGGACACATTCTATTCATATTGATATATCTGTATTTTTCGAACGTACCACAAGAAGCCGCGTGAACTTACTACAAAACAATAAATAAACATAATAAAACGGCAACAAATAAGCAATAATTCTTGCAAGTTATTAATAGGTTAAATACCGATATGTTGTTTGGCGATTTGTAAAAATGCGCCCGGGTAAATTAACCAGGAATCGCAGCGTGATGCGCCCGTTGCAATATGGCTACGAGACTTTTGTTTTATGGGAATGTATTAAAGGGGAAACGAAATTGGAAATTTGGAGTCAGCAAGTTCTTCGGAGCGAGACAAACGAAAGTTTTATGGGTAAAAAAATACAGTTGTATTCATAAAAAAAGCGTACACGAATTAGAATGAGAGGAAACCTTAACAATATTTGCGTAAAACCGGCTTATCGCATGTTAAAGGTTATTAAAAATGCAAAGCATTGGCGTTGGGCGTCAGTTCAATAGAATAAGAAAAATAATTTTTTTTATTTTATAATACAATATTTTAACAGTTTTACAAAAATAACAATGAAACAAAAAACGTTTAACAAGAATAAATAAAATCTAATATTTGGTCAAATATCCCTATTTTTCTATTACGTGAGCCAGTCTATTCGGAATTGACTAAATTATATTTGATACAATATTTGGATCAAGCTCTTCCCAGCACGCATGTATTATTTCCCATAAATTTTCTGAATTTTTTGGCCTAAAATTTCGATTATATATTTTTTTACGATTATACCCCAAATATTTTCAATTGGATTGATATCGGGACTATAAGCGACCCAAGGCAGCACTTCCACATTATGGCTTTGAAACCTGTGGGTTACAGTATTGGCAGTGTGGACTGGACAATTATCTTGTTGAAATATGAAAGTATTATTGATATATATTTGCTCAGCAGATGGTAATAATATGTTTTCTAAAATGTTAATGTAATTTCCGGCATTAAATCTTCCCCCTATTCGCCAGCTTACACTAGGTTCATGAACACTTATCCAGCCCCATACATTTACAGAGAAACGCCCATGTCTAGAAGTGAGGGGGTTAGTATCTATATCGCTCTTCAAACCTGGTATTGTTTGGACGGTACACACGAATTTGTCCGTTATAAGTCGACAGGAACGTCTTTTCATCAGTAAAAATGACCCTGTTCCAAAATTGAGGATTGCGGTATATATAATTTAAAGCAAAAATCCTTGATTGTCGCTGTTCTTCGGCAAGAAAATTTTTTTTTGCAGCTGGGAGACAATTTAGTTCAGATTCCTTGAGTCTCCTGCTGGCGGTAGGTTGGGAGGCAGGAAATGCTGTATCAATAACAGCATCCCTTGCAGTTGCAAATGGATTATTTCTTAAGTAACCCAAAAAAGTAGCATCCTGTTCAGGGTTTTAAACGTTTAGGACGACCTGAACTAATTTTCCTCTTTGCTTAATTTTCAATATATCATGATACTGTCTCAACTAACGTCGCGCTGTCTAGAAACTGTCAATGGTCACAACGTTTGACAGTTTTTCCCATTTTTGTGTCAAATTTTATTACTTTCCTTTAATGAAATTTGATTGTCTCTTACTTTTAGAACTCTTTGATGTTCTCACTTAAGTAACGCTTGCACACATTTTCATTTCTGTATTCTTTATTTATTTTGCTCTTTGGTCAGTATCATTATTCGTGGAATTTATGGGATTTTATTAATTTGTTCGAATACGTATCTAAATTATTTCTCAAAGCATAATAAATACTGGGAGGATGTTCATCCTCCTTTTTATCTTTAAATTTAATTTTTTTAAAGATTAGCCATGTACTATGTAGGTGTATACTGCAGTGATTTGATAAGTCGGTATCGTTATTTTACAGTATAAAGTACTAATTTTATTAATTAATTGATTGGGAATCAACCCCGACAATCAATATTTTTTACTGTCAATTTTTGACCATATGATTTTTAACAGTTATTAATGATACTAGTTCGATATGAACACTATAATGAAACGTGTGCAACGTTAAACCACGAGGCGTCAGCCGAGTGGTTTAATTGCACAAGTTTCATTAACAAAGTTCATATCGAACGTGTATCATTCAAAATTTAATCTACGACAGTGCAAATAGATTTTATTCGTCTAAATTTTATTGATATCAGACGTTTTCGTAATTTTTAAAATTTTCAGGTGTCCATATTAGTCGATATCATGGTAACCGCATTTTTGATTGTTTCAATTTCGATTTTGACAACGTCATTATTGCCGTCTAATTTTCTATTATATGCAAAGTGTTGGCCAAAAATAATTTAAATATGGGAGATTCTGAATCCGAAAGTGTTCCTTCGGCTGTTTACAATAAATAAATGCAATCCGTTTTTCTAAGTAATAATAACAAATAAATAGTTTGCACCGACTTTCTTTTTGTTTTTGTATCTTAACATTTGGATGTTATTATGAATTCATAATGGCACTGAGTGCTATTATGAATTGATCCTGAAAGTAAAAAAAAAAATAAAGTAAAGGGGTTTTAAATTAAATCGTTGAAAATAGATAAACTTTATGTTAGGTTAAACTAAAATTTATTTTTCACTTAAAAAACACTTTACTGAAGACGCTGTGTTTTTTTATGTCTTAATATTAAGGTGTATTACTTTCAGACACAAACTACGTTTTCAAAAATTCTTATTTTATGAAGTTACCTTATACAGGGTCAAAAAAAAATAAACGTTGCATCACATGCGACCAAATTTTAATAGCCCAATTTTGATTTTGTACAAAAACACACATTTAATATGGCGCTACTTTAAAGAAAATGTATCTGAAATAAAGCCTTGTCAAAACTGAGAAGTTTTATGTAGGTTGCGTTGAGTCTTATTTTGCCAGAGTGGTGTAATTTACAAAATATTGGTAAAAAATCAAAGTTATCTTATGCAGCTGAAATTTTGTATGTGGGCTAGAAACTGCATGCATTAAAAAAAAAATTGTAATAACTTTTTTTGATATTTTCAGTAATAACCCCACTTTTGAATTATTTTTTGAAAAAATTTGACAGATAATGCGAATCACGTGACTACTATTTTTTTGTTTAATTTTCATCTCGATCGAAGCAGAACTTGATGCCAAAGTCAAATTTCGAATAAACCTATTAATAAAAAAAATTCAATCTGCTGCGGACTTTACTGGTCACACTGTAGAAAAAACCAATCTTTATAGGAATAGACACGGAACCCATACCGGTTCTTTGTTATAGACGTAACCCGATACCATCCCATTATATTAGCCCGACGTTACCCAAGAACTATACAAAACTCCGGTACCAACGTGGCACCTCTACAGCACAGTAGGCGCATATACAGTCGCACGGTACGGCCGTTTGTCATGGTGGTACCAAAAGGAACCAAATAAATCTGTCACATAAGTTACGGGACGCCAAAACAACACGACATAACTGAAAAATGCGGACGAGTTATGGCCTATTATAATTGCGAGAAAGGTTGTGTATGAATATGAGAGTAGATTGGGTTCAGTGAGACGGTGCGCGGCAGAGGCGTGTGACAGTTATTTTTTTTGGAAAAAAACAACGAAAACAACGGTTTCCATGGACGTAGTTAAGCAGGGGGCAAAAGAGCACATTTCCCTCTGCCCCAGGCCCGTATCATTTGGTGTAATCCGGAGTTAGCCCTTCCCAAATTTCTTCTATTTTATCAAATAACTCTATTTCATTCTGTGCTTTAAAATTTATTTTGTAATTTTTTTTACCATCAATCCCCAAATATTTTCAATTGGATTTAAATCAGGACTTCTTGAGCACCAATGCAGACATATTACGTTGTTTTGTCTAAACCAGTTTCCTATATTTCTTGCAGTTTGCACAGGGCAGTTATCCTGCTGAAATATAAAGTTATTTCCTTCAAAAACTATCGCGGCAAAAGGAAGACAAACATTTTCCAAAATCTGAAGATATATATTACTGCTTAGTGTTCCACCAAAATTCCAGCATACACCTGCACCATAAACACTTATCCATGCCCACACATTAACGGAGAAACGTCCACTGGTTTGCTTTTTTTGAGTATACTTTTCATCATATCGGGAATTTGGTGGTCAATATACTCGAATCCTTCCATTATAATATGTAGGTAGGCTGAAAAGTTTTCTCATCGGAAAATATAACATTTTGCCAAAAAAAAAATTTTTCTGGTAAATATTGCATAGCAAACCCAATTCTTTGTTCCTTATCACTATTTTTTTAAAACAGTTTGGATGCAGCTGCTCAATTTCCTAATTCGGAACATTGTTTTACTCGGTTGCGCAGTTCTAGATGAAGTAGGGAATCCTGTTATGTGCATAGCGGATACAGCAGTTTGAAATGGATTTTGCCCTAAATACTCCACCAAATTTCGGTCTTCTTCATTTGAAGATTTTCTATTATTTAAACCATACCCAACAGACCTTTCAAGTGTTTGATGATAGCGCCATTTTTTTACAATTCCTTGAACAGTACCTACTTTTAGGTATTCTAAAATGATCAGCTATTTTTCCATAAGACCCCTATTTCTTATAAACATAATTATTCGCGATTTTCAATAATACTTAAATGAGGCATTTTTAAATCAAATAAGATAATGACAATACTTTGACAGATATTATGATAACAATTAACACGTTACAAAGGAAATAAAGGTAAAAAAGTTGTGTCACAGTTTAGTGTACGAAATTATGTCGTCAACTGTACATTTGACTTTTATACTGTTAACGAAGAACGAAGGTCACGATAAATATTTTAAAAATAGTTGCGTCATTCGGCTGTCATTAAATATCGCCAGAAAAATGTAATTAAGCGGGTATAAATTTCACTAGATGGCTAAAAGTTCAAACGTGGTTTGTCTTGTAACATATTTTTAATTTAGGCCTTTCTTTAGGAGAAAATAATTTTGAAAGTTGGTCTATTTATACTAACATAAATTCTAGTATATTTTGAAAACGATAAGGTAATCGGAAATCTGCGACATGAGAAACAAAGTTTAAGGATAGGTCTTTCAATGTTTCCAAATTCAAGTAGATCGTATGTGCTCTTTCGGATATATTCGGTGTCAGCGGAGGGCGAAAATTGGGTTTATTTTACATGCGGTGATCCCTTTTAGTGTAGGTATAATCGTGGTATGACAATGTCATATTGGCTCATAAATAAAAACACGTGATAATATTAAAATTAAGAGCGAAGTCCGCCCCAACACCGTAAATAAATAATACCCATACAGACTTGTGTCATACCATAAGATACATTGCTCATTGAAAACGCTTGCATTAATTTTTAACATTTTGCATTTACATGAATTGCATTGTTATATTTATTTATTTTTAAAACCTTTAATATGTATGAATGAATCGATTTAGAATATAAAAGCAATGGGAAATATCCGCGACGATCAAACAAAGATAGACTACACATCTCATTCATAAACGTAGAGGACATTCTATCATATGACATGTCTATGACGTTTTAAAGTTAAAGCTAATGACAAAGATTTTCCAGCGAACCGATTATTATATCTTATATCATTTACGTTCTACTTCGTCAATGCCAATAATCTTTTCCCGATCCTGAAATGGTACATAAACCGGACTTTAATCAATGTGAACAAGCGAACATGTCTTCTACTATTTTGTATAAAATCAAATCATGTAAAAATCATTCTTTTACCGCACCAAAACAAATTGTCGCTACAATGTACCTGCAAAATAAAATAAAAACATGCCAATAAACCAAAGCCCATCCTCCCGTACCAAGTGGATATAAGTCTGGTGGTTTTGCAGGCCATGACTAGATTAGCCGCGATATCTGTATCGTTTGATAGCAGGACAGCGAAAGCACATTAGCCGGCATTCCCTGCAAGCGCGCGCTTAACGACTGTGGCTGCAGGATTTCGGGCGCTGCAGACGATTTCAAAATATAATTTTAGCCTATTCGGGAAACAAACATTGTGATTTTGTAACTGGGAATAATTTCAATAAATCCAATACAGTTTATTTTTCGGAAACATGCTTTTACACGGGTAATAACATTTTAAATTGTGGTTTTTTTATAAAAATAAATATTGATATAGCGTTTTCGAAATTAGATACAGTGTGACCAGAAAAGTCCACATCATATGGGATTTTTTTTATTAATAGCTTTATTCGAAATTTGACTTTGGCATTAAGTTCTGCTTCAATCGAGATGAAAATTAAGCAAAAAGATGGTAGTCACTTGATTCGCATAATCTCTCAAATTTTAATTTTTATTTATGAAAATATCGAAAAAAATTATAAGAAAAAGTTTTTTTAATGTATTTTCTAGCCCATATAATTTTGATTTTTTACCAACCACTAAAATTTATTTTCCACTTAATGAACACTTTACTGATGACACTATGTTCTTTTGTGTGTTAATATTAAGGTGTATTACTTTTAGACACACACTACGTTTTTAAAAATACTTATTTTATTACCCTTATACAGGGTCAAAAACAAATAAACATTGCATCACATGCGACCAAATTTTAATAGCCCAATTTTGATTTTGTAGAAAAACACACATTTAATATGGCGGTACTTTAAAGAAAATATCTGAAATAAAGCATTGTCAAAACTAAGAAGTTCTATGTAGGTTGCGTGTCTTATTTTGCAAAAGTGGAGCAATTTACAAAATATGGGTAAAAAATTAACATTATCTTATGCAGCTAAAATTTTGCATGTGGGCTAGAAACTGCATATAAAAAAGTTTTTTCTAAAAACTTTTTTCGATACTTTCAGAAATAACCCTACTTTTGAATTATTTTTTGGAAAAAATTAAAATTTGACAGATGATGCGAATCACGTGACTATTTTTTTGCTTAATTTTTATCTCGCTCGAAGCAGAACTTGATGCCAAAGTCAAATTTTGAACAAAGCTATTAATAAAAAAAAATCCCATATGATGCGGACTTTACTGGTCACACTGTATATGACGATATCGAGAATTTTTTTAAACGGCAACCCTAGTTATTGACCATTTTTAAAGTACATATATATTAATATTTTTATACATTTAAAAATATGATCGATATCGTTATATCTCTAATTTGGGACACACTGTATTAATATTTATTTTATAAAAACGATCCCAACTCAAAATGTTAATAACCTTGCTCAGGCATTTTTCAAAAAAAAATCTTACACGATTTACTTAATTTATTTCAAGTTAAAAACTCACCTTGTATGATTAGCTTACTGTTTTTTTGCACTTTGCTTAATCAAAAACAGATATTCTAGTATTTTTAGTTGTATTTTTTTTTTTAATTTCTTATTGTAACAAAACTATATTTTCATTTCCTCTCATGCAAAATTATTATTTGAAAATATAAATACATACATATTATTATGTAAGACAAATCGTAATTAGGAAATTTTATTTTATATTAAACGCTATTAAAAATAAGAATTATTTTTAAACCCCAGGCTGGTGGGCCTCGGAGCCAGTACGCCACTGAGCTGAACATAGTTAACACGTGAACTTTGCCATTTTTCCGCACCTTTTCAATGTTACAACCGAAAATTTAGTCATTGTAAAGTCAGTTCACCTTTTAAAAATGACCAAAAATACCATATATTAACAGTATATGGATACGAAAAGAGGTTTTTATCTCGGAAACATTACCGGTATGGCAAATTTGTCGGGAATTGGCCGTATGTAACGCAATAACGCATTAAACGAAGTATATTGACTCGCATTAAGATAACCTAATAGGCTTTAAGAATCCTCAACATACATTAACGTAAGTAAATTTCGAGATAACGATAATTTTCCCTTTTACAGTTTTTAGATAATCATAAATAAATCCTTTTTAGGGTCATGTTAACATCACGAATATTACTGCTAGGCAGAAATAAATATTCGACAAAGTTTAACAATCATCTATACCTTACTCCCTTTTTACTCAAAAACAAATAAAGCGGAGAGAAAACAGGGAAGCAATTCGGCTTCAGCATCTATCAAATAGACCAACTTACACCTGTGCATTGAATATCAAACTATATAAGAATGACGGATGTCCGAGAAAAGTTGACAACCCATTTTTGGACGTATTCGAGCTGGTTTGGCCGCCATTGTGGAGTTGATCGTAACTCTAACCTTAAATCTGTCGCCTGTCTGTCGTTATAATGCAGCGCCTCGGCAACAGATGTCTCAAATTCACTGATGTAATGTCGTGGTGTTGCCGCATATCGTATTTTATTGGAATTTTTAAGAATTCAAGCATTTTGAACAGACAATAAAATAGGAGGTTCTCAATTCCAGCCGAATGTATGTTTTTGATATAATATGTACGCTGATTACTCCGGGGTAATTGGACCGATTTTCACAATGATTTTACCGTTGCATTATGTTAACCAAATAAAAGTAGATAAAAAGCGACAGCAAGTATAATTATAATAGGTTTTATTTCGTCGAAAAATAGCAAAATGCGTAATACACTAATAACAAACAAACTGGATGTTTCTTAAGTAAGAAAGTAAAACCTACTTATTTTAACCATTTTGAAAAGTAGTAATAATTGCAAATTAAAACCAAGTTATACAAACAAACCGCATATCATTCATATTTTACCCAATATATACGTTGTAGCCTAGGTATGTAATAAATAGTGAGAGTCGTCATTTAATTCTGTTAGAAATAGAATACATGGCGGTGAATATGTTTTCATGTAGGTAATTAACGTTGGGACGTCAAAGCGTTGAAAATATTATAAGCTACAAAGCCATTAAAAATATAGACAATCTAGCTAGACTATAATAATATATACTATAGGTAGGAAAATAAATGTAAGCTACTTAAATCTAGGATAGGTGTAGGTACTTATGTGAAATCAAGTTTTACGATAAGCTATAAAAATAAATTTAAAAAATTCATGCAGGAAGACAAACAGACAGGAGGCAACAATGTTTTAATTTAGCAGTGAAAAGGTTAGCCGCTTTCTTGTTGGTGAACTCATTGTGCCATCTATGAATTTAACGTAGCAGATTTAGGAAATCGGCTCATATGGCCTTCTTATAGTTTGATATTCAATGACCTGTGTTACCACTTATAAAAAAAATTTGTCCTGCCACAACCTAGACAAACGAAAATGATCGTTTAGCTAAAGTCCTATTGTCTTATTGCCTGACAGCTAAGAACCCTCATTAAAAATTCAAAACACAAAGTTTAACTTACCGGGTGAGCATATTATTTTTCGCCTGAAAGTATATATTTTTAGTAACAATACAAGTAGTTTAAACACCATATAGATTGGCACACCCCTAATTTTACCTTTCACAATAGGGTCGTAAAATTGTAACGATAGGGCAAGCCGATGATTTAGAATAAATCTTCGGACAGTGGCGGTCGTTTAGGTTGTTATTTATGAAATATAAATTTCTTTTGTTTTCCGCCAGTGTTGTAACAACTGTTCTGATTTAGTTCTAGCCGATACTATACATGAACAAAACAAGGTGATAGTGAAATAGTGTATCGTTTTAAGATAATAGGTCTGCCAAAAAATTCGACCGTTTTAACACATGTTTTTAATGACCTCTTAAATTGTAATATTATGGCACGTTCTTATTTTCATTTTTTTTTTGTTTCTATATGTAATTTTTATTTATAATTTATATTTATTCGTATATAGTTTTTAAGGAAAGGTCTAGAAAGATGTCTTCACTATCACTAAATTCGAAGGATTCATCTGTGCTGCAACTACCGTTTCTTCCATCAGGTTATCTAAGTCCCACATTTTTTTTCCTCTTTTTATACATGTTTTATAGCTTCTTTCCAATTTTTTTTCGTTATAATGTTTAATGAATACTTCAATAAGTCACGTACATCTTTTATTTTAAATGTAGTGTTATTCCTTGCGACATAGAATTTCATTTGTGCCTATATTAACTCAAATGGATTTAATTCGCAGTGGTAGGGCGGCAGTCTAAGTAAAATTATACCACGTTTTTTAGATATTCCGTCGATTACACATTTTTTAAAACGTGACTTATTTTCTTGCATTATTTTTAAAATCTCTTTTTTAGCATGACATCTTTAAAGGGTATATTTTTCTTAGACAGTCAATTTATAATATCTGCTTTTTTCCAAGAAATCGTAGGAAGTTTTTCTAAAAACCTTGAATGGTAGCTGGCGTTATAAAATATACACACAAGCTTTCCATAACACGCTAAAAATAAAACTAAACTACCTCACCTGAAGTTGGAAATATTCTATGACATAAGTCACCTACCTGTATACCTATATGCAATAATAGATAATTTAATTACTTAAGATCAGGTACCTGTTATTGTTACGCTTATGGTTTATTGAGGTTTTACGACTCATGACCCTCAGCTGTGCTGTCAGGCTTTAAGAAACAGAGTATAAATAAATATTTTTAAAAATTTCTGTTTTATGTTATTTTCCTATTATTTTTAATATTATTTTTAATTAAATTTCCTGTTTAAAGTGATAATTATTTTCTTATAAAACTTTCAAGAAGTACGTAAACAATTTAAAACAATGTGTTGTAAGTTTGTAAAGTAACTAAGCTTTACGTTAAAATGTGCTCCTGGATTATTCTACCGAGGAAATGCCATTGTTCTTGAAATACAGTAATTTTATCTTATTATACAAAATAATTATAATGTCTAAATTGCTTCTTTTATTTTCATTTGTATTTATTACACGTTCGAGACGAGTTTTAACTACTATAAAATATAGCAAAACGGTTGGCATGAATTTATTTGAAAGCACTGCGTTTTCATAAATTGTAAATTTTAGTAAATATTTTCTTATAAACCAAATTCAGGCATACTGTTATTCCTAAATTGTATACTTTCTACTATGGCATATCAACAAACCTATCATGATTATTTTATTTTGTATGATATATAACTCATATAACTGTAAATATCTATGATATACTTATAGAACTACATTGTAATTTAAAACTGCACTGGGTTACGCGCCTAACTGCCTGTTGGTGTCTTTATACTCCCTGTCTATTTTGTGGTATTGCTACTATACAGAGTGTCCGGAAATGATGAGAAAAAAAGTTAGGGGATAATATTAGACCGAAAATAAATGCTCTTCTCTCTTCCTATAACGTTTTTTCGAAAATTGATTATTAACGAAGTTACAGGGTATGAAAGTTAAATTTTATTTGCAGTTTTTTTGCAATACCTTTTGCCACGCTCACAATATTTTAACGAAATCTCGTATATGAGGCTTTTTCGGGATGAGAAATACAAATTTGCCCACCGTTTTTCCGCATTTTGTAGAGGGCGCCACATAGAAGCCTATACTTTAATTTGAATGGTCCCAACTTTTTTGTCCTACACTGTATGCGCATTTTGACTGAATATTTTTAGTCTTCTAACCTTTTGGCATAAAAAAGGTGTACTACTTTTGTTTCGATAAATCTAATCGTTTCTGAGAAAAATGTTAAAATAACATTGCTTGCATGTGATGAATTCGAAATCACATTAATTTATTTTCAACCCTAAACATAGCATAGCAAAGGAAAGAATATTCCATGGAGTTCGTCGGAATTTTTGTAAGTATAATTAATGTATGCATTGAAGAGGAAGAACGTCACTTTGAACCTTTGATTTGAATGTTTAATTTATTGTTCTAGTAACTTATGTATTATTATTATTATTGTAACTCAGTTTCGAAAAAATGTTATAGGAAGAGATAGCATTTATGTTCGGCCTAGAATTATCCCCTAAGTTTTTTGCTCATTATTTCCGGACACCCTGTATATCAAAGTATACTAATACTAAAATTTTATTAGTGGTCGCTAAGAAATCTTTACTATTCTTATTAAACAAAACGAAAAAAAAAACCTGTCTTTAGTCTTTAACTATAAAACACAGCAGCTTCTGTAATGAAATTTACTAAATAGTAGCGATTAAAGTAATTACTATATAAAACAGGTGCCGCAATTACTTTTTTAAATTATAATAGTATAGTATACCTACTTGCTTGAGATATAAGCAAGATTCCTTATAATTACCGATGAAAAGAAAAATAAACTTTATTTGTATATGTATATGTCCTTGGTTTTTGTTCAATTTAGGTATAGTTTTATTGTTAATATTATTATTATGATATTATTGGAAGTTAGCGAAAAAATTAAATATAAATGTGTGCCTATGTAGGTGCATAAAAAGTAAAGTTCACATTAAGTAATGCATTCTAATTCGTTACCCCTAACATTTAAACATTTTTTGTGCGACAAAACAGACATTAATTTCTGGTAAATAATTTTTTTTTTGGTTAAAAATATCCCAGATTAAACTTGAAAGTAAATTGAGAAAGAAACTCATTACATTTATTACTGTATTTAAAGTAATTTGTAGTTAAATATTTAAATAACCAACTAGCGCATAATATAAGATAGTGTAATAATTATTGGTGATCTATAACTACTTTAATGATTCTATGTATTAACACGCTATTTACCGCTTAAATTAACACCTATAACTGAACGCAGGAAAACATATCTTCGAGTCTCCAAATAGTTTTTAGTGGTTCTATGATTTTTTACTTCTTTTTTTATCATTTTTCCGACACTGTATCAAAGATACTTTATTGTTTAAAACTTATTGTTGTGCTAAGTGGCATGTTGGTCAAAAGGTGTAGCTACTGTTTGTCACAGTGTATTTTAACATATTATGTATATTTTAACATGTTTAGTAGAACCTATTGCCCTAAATTGTGTTTGCGATTATATGGAATCTTCCATTTATGTAGTGATAGCGATTCGTCCTTGTGTTACTTGACAAAGCGGACACAAAAATTTGCAAAAAAAACTAGAACGTAAATAATTTCCTTGTATTACTCCCCGCAACATAAATAAAGAAACTAATTGGCACAAATTTGTAGCAAATCAATTAAAAAAGAAAAAAACTCGTTTGAATCGCCCAAGACAATAATGTAATATAAATTAATTATATATAGCTTATCGGCATAAATGTCATTTTAAGCTATTAAGAATACTTCGCAGGTCGTCTTAATGGTATTATGTTTTTGCGTTACAGTCATTACTTCCTTTACATTTACGTAGATATGTATCAAGGACGGAGTTATTAGTATTAAGTTATTTTAATGTAACATTAATAATAATAATAATAATAATAAAACGAGTAATTTTCTTATATTTGTATCAAAACAGAAATACTTCTTTGATTAAGAATTCTATTTTTATAGTGTTATATTCTGCTAATAATCATTGAAATCAATTGGATTGTTCTTAGGGAAAGAAAAATTTGGGCTACCGACACTAAGGAAAATGATCTAATACAACATGTTTGCTAAGACAGAGTTCATATTGGTAGCTTATTTTTTATTAACCCATATTAAATAAATTGCTATTATATCAAACCCAATTTAGTGTTATATCAATTCCAGATTTGCTAGAACAGTATTTTAAATGGTAGTAATTAGTTCCATTAACAGTACAGTCTTGTGGAATAATGAATCAGTTTTAATACAGCAATTTTGTTAAGTTATTAATTTGTATCTTCTCAATGCGACCTAACTAAGTTGACTTGAATCGACCCCGATGACGTCAGAAGAATGTCATCAAACGATGTGCACGTATTTCTCGGACACCCTGTACCGATACAGGGTGAGTTTTTTAAAGTGTTACAAGGCGATATCTCGAAAACGGTTCAAAATATTTTCTTGAAATTTTAGTGAGGGAATGGCGAGATAGGGGGACATATTTAAACATATTTTTGATGTCTACCCTCTTTCCCCATTTTGAAGGGTGGGGGGTAACTTTGGAATTTTAAATGAGACAATGTACTCTTTTGTGGTAAATACGAACCTACGTAAAAAACTATGTCCGTATACAAAAAAATCTTTTGATTTGCTCCCCTGGTTACGAAATTATGATTTATTAGGTTATAAAACACAAAAAATACTTTACTATTTAATTTTAACTTATTTATCGTCTGTCACGCTTCAGAAGATGTTCAAAATGTCTCCCTTCCCTTCCAAACACTTTGTCACTTTTTTTCAGAATAAATATCGTACCCGTTGTAACATTTTAAGTATCACTAATAAGCATGCAACGCGGATTCGGTATTTCATATCATCTAAAGTTGTAGGTGTCGCCGCCATCACTTTATCTTTTATAAAATAAAAAATAAATAAAGGAAAAAGTCAAGGGGGTCAAATCCGGGGACCTAGGAGGCCGTTTACCGAACCAGCTCGATTTATCCACCTGTCGGGACGCTTTGGCGGGGGCCAAGGTGGTTAATGTGATTGGGGGAAGACTCTGGGGTAGGCAAAAAGGATCGCTGTTGGTCTACTTGCCAGGTTTTCGGAACCTCCCCTCAATTACTACTACTACTATTACTATCCACCTGTTTTCAAACAATTCGTTCAACTCATTACGGGCCTGTATCACATAATGCGGTGGAGCTTCGTCCTATTTATTTATTTATTTATTTTATTTATTAAATCAGCACTTACAGAGATACATTACACTCCAAATAGCACACACAAAGTCTAAAATATAAAATTGATACATTAATTCAAATTATACTATTGAAACCACATCTCAGAACTTATGTTTTGGTTTAATAATTGGGGTAATTAGTTTTTAAAAGAATTTCGTAACCAGGGGAGCAAATCAAAACATTTTTGGTAAACGTACGTAGTTTTTTACGTAGGTTCGTATTTACCAAAAAAAAGTACATTGTCTCATTTAAAATTCCAAAGTTACCAACCACCCCTCAAAATGGGGAAGGAAAGTAGACGTCAAAAATATGTTTAAGTATGTCCCCCTATCTCCCCATTCCCTCACTAAAATTTCAAGAAAATATTTTGAACCGTTTTCGAGATATCGCCTTGTAACACTTGAAAAAACTCACCCTGTATAGATTTAGAAAACAAAAGCCATTTTATTTTAAAATATTTTGAATGAAATGTCACGAAATGGTTGATAAATTCGACATTTAGCAGGTATCTATAGTAAACAAAAAATCTGTTAACTCTATCAAAAGCAATTAGATGTGAAATCAAGCATTAAATAAAACGATGATTTTAAACTTTTAGCCGTTCAAGGAAATGCGGGTTTTAACTAAAACTAATATGACCAATATAAACAATGATCGTAAATATAGTAATTTTTTACAAAACCATTTCCATCTTCAATTTTATTGCCTTCTCTGGTTCCAATATTAACACTAATAAGTCGAGACCGGATATCGGGTAGTAAAAGGAGCGTTAAGAAGCTCCTACTAATGTCATTATTAAAAAACGTAATTTCATAAACGGCAAGTCCCAGGAAGCTGAGATTTTGCACACTTATATTGGAATGCGCAAAGGTTTTCAACAATAATTAATTAACCGGTCAAGTGTGACAGTAATGACATTGACAAACGTAATTTACTCACAAAGTGACTCGAGGAGCTTTTGTACAAGTTTATACACGCTTGTACGATGTACAAGTCTGCTCGGTTTTGCACAAACTTGTATGAGCGTGTTTAAACTTAATAACATTGCATTTGGGACAGATCCCCCTGGGGGGAATAGGGGGCGACCATTAGTGCAAGTATGTAAAGTTTTGGTCCCTTCAATAATAGTATTTTTCTCCTCCCTATATTGTAAACAACGCATTTTGACACTGTTTTGAAAGACGTAAGTAACAATTACCAAAAAAATATCGATTGCCCTTGACGACGGGTTGTAAGTCAACTTACCACCCTTGGGTGGTAATAATTTATGCCATATAATAATTTCTGCGGGGAGGAGAAAAAATGTTATATACTTCACGTGATGTGGGTATATTTACTTAGGTACATCCCTGAAGTATAAATAACTATTTCCAATGCCGACTCTGCTACTTTGTTGCTATAAATATTTTACCTTGATCCGGTAAAATGCTTGTTAAAGACATCCATAAAACAGTAAATTCTTAAGGACCATTTTGGTTCTGACGTAAAAAATACTTGTTAAATGTTTTATTTTACGAGAATACTTTTTTGTTCGGTTATACCTCTCTACTCTTATTTTATTGACATTGATGTTCAGTTTTATACCGTCACATGATTTCCTTTTTAAATTAAATTAAATTATTAATGATGTTCTCTAATGAGTATAAACAAGTCAGAGTTCTTTAAAGAGGGACTTTTTATTGTCGCCTGATTTGCTGTAATTTTTTTTTGTAAGGGAGTACTTTTTTAAATGAAAAATCAATATCAATATACACTGCGCGCCATATTTAACGCATAACGAAAAATTTGCCTCAATTTTGATGTTATATATTTTCCAAATTTGTGGTTCGTTTTTAATGATTTTTTTTCTAATTGTAGGTTTTTTTCTTAAGCATATCATTGATTTTATTGTTTTGCTTAAAAAAGTAACTTTGGTATTATACCGGGTGTTATAAAACTGTTATGTTTTTTTTACGGAAATTCAAAACACCCTGTGGGATTTACTAGCCATTGAAAGTTATCGCAATTACAGCTTAATGAAAATCTCATGTTTCCTTTACATTTTCATTTTTGATTCATTGGTTTATCTCTGTCTTTTCATGAAATATGCAATTTTTAGTTCAACGTGATTTTCATAAAAAAATGTTTAGTTAAAAAATAAACGAAATGCTTTGATTAATGCAACAGCAAGAAAAAACAAATTATAAAGTAAATAAGGAATCAATATCTGGTATTAATTAATTTTATTGAATCCACAAAATAGGGCAAAAAATACCGGGAAAAAAATTGTAATTTCTAAAAGTATTCAAAAAAATTAAATATGAATAATTGGTAGCGAGTATTGCCTCCCCTTGCTCTAATGACTGCTTTGCATCTTCTTGGAATACTTAAAATCAGATTTCTGATTTCATCTTGATTAATCTGATTCCATATTTCCATAAGCCTCAATGACATATCATTTAAGTTTCTAGGAGGAGGATGCACATGGCTCTAAGATGTCGTCCCATGTTATCCCATAAATGCTCAATAGGATTAATGTCAGGGCTTCTTGCTGGCCAAGGCAAAGTTAAAATTTCTGTTTCTTGAAGATAATTTTGTATCACTCTTTTTAATTTTTTTGAATACCTTTAGAAATTACAATTTTTTTGCCCTGTTTTGTGGATTCAATAAAATTAATTAATACCAGATATATAGATTCTTTATTTACTTTATAATTTGTTTTTATTGGAGTGTGAAGTTTAAGCTGTTGGTTTTCGACAAGAAGAGGTTTCAAGATATTGGGGATATGAAAACACAAAAAATTGTATCTATCAAATCCCTTGCGAGTATGGCGAATCGTACATTGGAAAAATATAAAGACCTCTTCCCGTACGAGTAAAAGAACAACTGAAACATACTCAAAGAGGTGAAACTTCGATATCAGGTAGAGCAACATAATATACAGTGGTCGGAAGCCAAGGTATTGGACACGGAACAGCACTGGAGATAACGAAAATTCAAAGAAGCAGCTTTCATGAATTAAAATACCCATATATTTAGTAAACCAAGTATGATTATCCGCAATATCTGGAAGCCTCTTCTTGTCCAAAACCAACAGCTCAAACTTCACACTCCAATAAGCATGTAGGCGGAGTCATCAAGCTTCATTGCACAATGGCATGGATAGTATTTAAGACAGTATCCTTAGAATTATAATTTAGTTTACACTTGAAAACGGTTGGAGATACCAACTTACCGAAACGTTGTGTTAAGTATATTAAATAAAGATAACGGAAGTCCGACAAGGTAACACAAGTTATAGTTTATTTTAAAAACAAAAGGGTAATCAGAAAATCTGCCACATGAGAAAGAGGGTTTAAGAATAGATCTTTCCACACATTTAAATTGAAGTGAATCGTATGTCCGGTTTCCGAGAAACTCGGTGATAGCCGAGCAAAAGAACAATCTTCTCTTGAAGCCGTGTTGTGCTTTTAATGTTTTTTTTTTAAATAATTAACATATACGCTATTAAGCTCTTTTACGTGCAACTCTAATCTTGTTTGCATTGTCACACCATGTATTTCTTCGTCTTTTTAAGAAAATTATTATTTATGAACTTCTGAGAGAGTTTAATTCAAGAACTGTTAGGTGGTGAGTCTAAATATCAAAAATCAGTGCTCATGTTCTTTCTCGCTCAATATAATCGTGATAAACTCGAAAAATCAGATAAATAAATCGGTAGGTAGACTGACAAAATTTATGAATATAAAAAGCGTAACATGTTGAATGTAAATAGACCTTAATTGATTACATATATCTATTTAATTACCATCATGGATACCGATAACTGCCACCGATGTGTCAATTGCACTTAGTTGTATCCTTATTTATGGCAAACATTTGTTTAATGCCGTTATTGGTTGGATAAAAGGAGCATTTTCTCTCTATGTTGGGTATTTCATACAGTTATTATCATTATTATATAATTTTAAAACTACTCGTTCCATTTACGTTTTACGTGATTGCAACTATATTATAATTGGTTCAAAAATCTAATTGCCTTTCTTTCGAAATTCATTTAAACTTTACACCACTTTTAAAATTCACTCTGTTCACTCGATGCGATGTTAATAATTTTAAAATATGGCAAACTGGCTGGACCAAAACCACAACTAAAATTTATTGAAAATGTTTCGTTGATTGTTGTAAGGGACAATGGAACACTGTAGAATTTATAATTTGCAAAAAAAATTGGTCTTAGAAGCTGTTTGTTGTCTATGTTCCCTCGGCTCTTAACCCCACAGATTGTTCGCCAATAACTAACTGAACAGAAACATGTATTAGGAATGATTTTAACAGGCAAATAATCGAGTAACCTTATATATATTTCTGTTTTCTTTGATTTTTTTTTAATAAGTAATTAATATTTCTTTCAAATAATATTGTATTTAATAAATGATGATATAAAGAAGCTATTTATTACTAAAACATTTTTTTTCTACTAGTAATACCGTGCGAGCAAAAATTATTTGCATCAAAGAGGGCTTGGAATAAAAAACGTAGAGCTTGGTTTAGATCACAATGATATGGGGACGATATATCTAACCAAATCTAGGTTAAAATTTTGTCAAATTCATATTATATATGCCAAACTAATGAGCAATAAAATAAGTAGACAAATACAAATTTATTTTTGTTCTTTACAAAATTAACAAAGTAAGAATATACAGAAAGAAAAAGAAAAAGAATTAATAAATTGGTCACCGTCATGCTCCAAGCATAAATTCACACCTCTCTTCATATTTCCGAAAGTGTTGACCAGCATCTTTGGAGAAATGTTACCACATTCTTGGATAATCATTTCTCGTAATTGTTCTAAATTTGTGTTTTAAAAATAGTGTTCTTTAAATGAGGAAAAACGAAGTAATCCATAACCCTTAAACAAGGTGATCTAGGTGGGAATTCAATGTCTGATCGAAAGCTGAAAAATTGCGTAAGTAGTTAATAGTTTCAGCGGCTGAATGGGCGGTTGCACCGTCCTGTTGAAAATATTCAAAACGTAGTTCGTCGTCAAGTAATTGCTTCACAAATGGATTCAAAATATTGTCTCTATACCGCTGTGCTGTAACTGTGTCGTGGAAAAAAATAGGACCAACAATTCTTCTTCGGGAAACAGCTAACCAGACACCAATTTTTTGGGGATTTTTACTACTACACATAACCGAAGAGGTGGAACCAGGCTTCATCCGAAAAAAATGTCAGGTTTAATAAATCATTTCTTTTCAATAAATTTTGGGTAAACCATTGAGAGTAATTCCTGAGTCTTTTAAAATCTGCGGCTTGTATTTCTTGGAATACTTGCACTTTATAAGGAAATAAATGTAGCTATTTAGTGTATTTCTGCTTTCTTTCTTTTTTTTTTAATAAGTAATCAGTATTTCTTTCAAATATTGTATTTAATAAATAATAATGATGAATAGTTTTTGACACGACGTTATGAATGCAAAGCGCGAGTGGAATTTTTTCACAACATCGTTCATGAGCTATAAATCCTCGTCTACAAAATTCAAACCAAAAAAATAGTGTATTCGCCTTTCAAATATGACCAAATTAAATGAAAAATCGAGAAGGAATTGTCCGTTAATGAAATATTTCTAAAACTTTTATATCTCGTTAATTAAACGAGTAGGAAAGAGCATTTAATTGTGTACCGTTGTCCAGTTAAATATTCAACATGACCGAGCACAAATTCAAGTATTTTACAAGAGTATTCTTTAACAGTGACGGAACAGGATTTTTCTAAATTTATAATCATATTATGTAAAGGCATCTGGTGCATAAAGATCGTAGAAACCTCCTGTTTTTGTGGAATTTTTCTTTAAAATGTTGCAACCTTTCTGGACTCCAGCGACAAGATTTATAATATTAGGGGCATAATTACTAATCTCCGACGTTTGTTACAGAAACTTCGAAAATAATCAGGGTTACGTCACTGGCACGTACCATCTAAACAAGTTCGATTCAAGCAAAGTTCCACTCAGTCATGCTAAACATCGCCGGCGTGGCGTTTTGTTAGTTCTATAGACACTGTAACTTTAAAAGCTTGCTGTGAAGGTTCCCCTTTTTACTGGTAAAAAAAAAACGGCCAAAATTAAATTTTGATTTTCTTTGGTCCTAACGAATACCTAAATGTTCATGAAGCGATAATGTTGTCCAATAATATCCTGTATATATTTTGTAAATTAAAATTACCTTTTGGTACTATAAAATAAAGAATGTATATTTTGTATATACCTGGCAACCCGATTAAATTCCTCTGTCAAAGCCAGAAAAGGACGACGATATTTTTTCCGAAGCTCTACAAGTTAAATAGTTGTCTAAAATGTAAAACAAAACCGACAAATCTTTCTTAGAAAATAAAGATTCCAAGACGTACAACCATTGTAATGGTTTAAATTACAGGTAACAAGGATTGGATTTGGTGTTTTGCATCGTTTGGTCTGGTAAGGGATTTTTTAGTTTCTCGAGAAACAAGATCTCAGGGATTAGAGTCATCTGATCGTTTTTAGGGTTTGTTCGAATTGAACAAGGAAAATATGGAATTATAGAATAGACCATGCTAGAATTGAAGATAGTACTGACCACCCTGTAAAAAAAATATTATGCTGTATAAATGGCACACCATAATATCCCTATCAAAAAATTACCTTGTCGGACTTCCATTGTCTTTATTTTATTACTAAACACAACGTTTCGATGAGTTAGTATCTCTAACCGTTTTCAAGTGTAAACAAAATTATAATTCTAAGGCTACTGTCTTAAATACAATCCTTGTACATAATTGTGCAATGAAGCTTGATGACTCCGCCTACGTGCTTATTGGAGTGTGAAGTTTGAACTGTTGGTTTTGGACAAGAAGAGGCTTCCAGATATTGGGGCTATCTGTCCATACTTAAAGTGGAGTTGAAAGTACTAAAAGGAAAGAAAAACATGGTTATTCTTTTAATCATTTCAGAAATCCCCTTGACATAAGATATTGTAAGAATTTTAAGTTTTGAGATGGTATTAGTTACAAAGGTTTCAGGGTAACCATTCTGTTTAAATCTTTTTTGATGTTTGAAATTTCAATATTAAGGTCTTCCGGAAAACGGTTAGAGATACTAACTAACCGAAACATTGTGTTAAGTAACAAAATAAAGACAATGGAATTCCGACAGGAATTTTTTTTTGTTATTTGGGTTTGTGAAAATTAAAAAAAAATAGCTAATCATTAACACATAACATCCACAACAGTTGTTTATCATAAACACTAACATCATAAGTACCGAGTGATGGGTGGTCTATATAGATCATATTTTTGCTGTTGTGCTGTTATTTTGGACCTTAAATCTCCAACGAATGCCATTTTTTTTTGCCTTACGCACATTTTAAACTGATCATATTAAAAATGGCTCTTTAATCAGACTCGTTCAAATTCGTCCTTCCAAAATTCGTTTCGGTCTTTTCATGAAATGCCACGCTATCACGGTGCTTAATAATCTAATTGATGAATTTGAAAAAGTGGGGGCGATGCGAGCTAATATAAGACGTGGGGTAAATGACAGTTTGTTAAGGTTTGCTATTATTTTGAACGAGAATTGACGGTGGTAGAAATCTTACTTGCTGTCAGCTATCCATGAATGTCTAATTCTAAAAAAAGTATGATTTTCAGTACTCTTAAGAATACCTTTATGATATATGATGATTTGATCGGTTTCAATTAAAAACTGATTTAGAATCAGAATTGTACTCTGGTATTCCCGTGTATTAATACGCATTATCTTCTATAACTAGGAGGTTCTCATGCCCCCCCGTTCCCCTACTTGTAGCTTGCATGCCTTACTAATTTTCTCACACTTGAGTCACTAAACACTGTTTTATGTAACCTTGATGTGAATCCGAGGACGTTGGTAATCATCACGCAATTTTCTATGGTTCAAGTGTACAAATAGGGATTGTGCATATAGAGTGGACCAAATGTTAGGTCAGAAAAAGTAAGCGAAACAAACTATATAACGCCACTGCCTACAAATATATTATCGTCATAATTTCAGTCCGCCTTACGAGTCGGTGGCTACTATGCCAGTGGTAATGGGGTGATAAAATGCTGTTATTAATAGAGGTCTAGTTTATAGAATTAAGGAATGGAAATTCGGAAATAATTACTATTCGAATTCACCTGTCTTTAAATAATAAGTGTATTAAGTAGGTACCTAAATTGTTTAAAAATACCTTTCTACAGTATGACCAGTAAAGTCCGCATCATATGGGATTTTTTTATTAATAGCTTTATTCGAAATTTGACTTTGGCATCAAGTTCTGCTTCGATCGAGATGAAAATTAAGCCAAAAAATAGTAGTCGCGTAATTCGCATTATCTGTCAAATTTTAATTTTTTTCAAAAAATAATTCAAAAGTGAGGTTATTTCTAAAAATATCGAAAAAAGTTATTGGAAAAGTTTTGTTAAATGCAGTTTCTAGCCCACATGTAAAATTTCAGCTGCATAAGATAATTTTGATTTTTTACCCACCGCTAAAATTTATTTTCCACTTCTTAATAAACACTTTACTGATGAGACACAAACTACGTTTCCAAAAATACTTATTTTATGAAGTTACCTTATACAGGGTCAAAAACAAATAAACTTTGCATCACATGCGACCAAATTTTAATAGCCCAATTTTGATTTTGTAGAAAAACGCACATTTAATATGGCGTTACTTTAAAGAAAATGTATCTGAAATAAAGCATTGTCAAAACTAAGAAGTTTTATGTAGGTTGCGTTGCGTCTTATTTTGCAAAAGTGGTGCAATTTACAAAATACGGGTAAAGAATCAAAATTATTTTATGCAGCTGACATTTTGCATATGGGCTAGAAACTGCATTTAAAAAAACTTTTTCTAATAACTTTTTTCGATACTTTTGAATTATTTTTTGGAAAAAATTAATATTTGACCGATAATGGGAATCACCTGACTACAATTTTTTTGCTTAAATTTTATCTCGATCGAAGCAGAACTTGATGCCGAAGTCAAATTTCGAATAAAGTTATTCATAAAAAAAATCCCATATGATGCGGACTTTACTGGTCACACTGTATATACTACATACCAAAATGTCCAAATTTACGCAAAATTCATAAATTCATGCTTTAACAAACAATCGCAGAACCCTTCTCACCAAAATCTGTCGAGTACGTCAGGTATACGTACTGCAATTTGGCTGTCGAAACAAACTCTCAAAAAAGGCTTTAAATTATTGATCTATATGTAAAGGACTTAATTTGCATCCATAATATGGGTATAATAACGCGGATCTAGCTCAACGGGGGCTTTGAGAAAATATTCGCAGGTGCAGGACCGGCCGAGCTATTTTTTAATAACCAATTTTATTGGTTTTCTAAAAAAAATATTTTAAAACTGTTTACAATGCCTTGTTTTTATTTAAGTTGAGTATTATCTAACTCGCTCATAACATTTATAGAAAAGCGCCTAAAGCTAAGCTAAAGATAATATACGGGGTGAATCTTTTAACTGGCATAAATGCGTTGTTGTTTAAATTCATGTATTCCAGTTAGTGTTACATGGAAAGGGTTAATATTTAAATTAATGACTTCTTGATAGTCCCAGAGAAACAGTATTTTTGTAATTCGACAATACCATCTAGAGGGCGCTAGTTAGACAATATGAGTGTGTCTCTAATATTTCTGACCGCTTCAAATTATGACTAATCTCGATATTTCGATCGATATTAGTTTTTGAGATATTTGCGTGTAAAAGCTAGATAGCAAGATACATTTAAATAAACACCTTTCTTAACGAAACAATTTATGGAAAATTAACCGCGAATATTTTATTGTAATAAATTAAGCATAATATCTACTATCTCCTGTTGTTCCATGGCCCCTTAGTTGTGGGACCCACAAACACATTTTGATTTGATTGAGTCGATCCTTGGTGAAGGTACGTTTAGGTAAACAAATTCTTTAATTGGTGCCTTTAAAAAAATCCGCGGATCCACCCCTGCTTATATAGCTCTTATTACCATTAGAGGTCGACCGTACGACCTATATATGCGAGGATATCGCATGTTTGACTCACATCTGAAGTCTCTGAAATTGCCTCTGAAACCCTGAATTTTATTCTTTCTTTTTGCACTTTTTAGGAACAGTTTAATCTTAAACCTGGCTTTAAACTGTCTGGTACAGGTATATTTTTTATAAAAGAAATATTTAAACATGTTCAGAGAGAATTATGACTCATTTCTAATAATTTTTTTGATACATTTTATCAGCATCATTAGTATTATTAGTGTAGTATAATGTACTACACACATATACAAAGTTACGTTTGTTCTGATTTGTTTCCAAATGATCGTCTAATAAATCGTTGTTATATATTTCTGGTAATTTTTGAGCTGCAGCAATTATCTCTTCATTTTTAAGTATATTGTTGAGAAACCCAAAACAGGATCAATAATTATGCCTCGATCCTTTGCCGCAATAATGATTCAAATTGATCTATGAGTTTGAAACTTATCCGATGTATGTATGTTTGTTTGTTTTGACCCACTTTAAACGGTCAGATTTAATTTAAATTTTGTAGATGTATCAAGAACCGCTGACAATATAATAGTCTACTAATCTAGCTTAATCTACTCAAAAAAATTTTTTCTTACCAATAACTCAAACTAAAAAATGAAAAATAAATATAGTTTTTTTAAAATATATTTATTTACAACTTTTGTTTACTTAAAACTAACTAACCTAGGCGACATGCCTCATTTTAGTCCCGTTTAAGTTACTTATCAAACGAAGCCGTAAATACTGGCCCTTAAAAGTAAAACAAAAAGCCCCAAAGTGCCCATTCCACATTTAACCCTTTCCCGAGTGCAATAAATGCCTTATCCTCAAGATAACGTAACTGGCCACGACTATAATAAAGGCCTAAAATGGGTAAAAATATGTTAATGCATCGACGGAAAACCAATAATTAAGATAATCGCCGAAATAAAACTTTTGAAAAGACCGGGCCTAAGCCATTAATCTTTAGATATTGTCAAAATTTACCTGGGAGCTCTTTTTTCCGAGGATCAACTGCACAAATCAGGTTGGTCTCGTGGCCCTTTTTTATTCTTAGATTTTTATTTAGTCCGTGAGCAAATGCTTCAGATCGACGTGAAAAACGAAAAAATATCAACAATTTTGGTACAAAAACAAGTTTTCACTGCACGCTAACTTGTCCAGCGGATTATAGCAAGTAACAGGTTAATCCGATCGGATTGGCCGCTATTCGTAGCTAATTATGACAAAAAAAAAATAACTTTAGTCATATAAATATAAATTATGACAAAAAAAATAACTTTAGGCATATAAATATAAATTATGACAAATTTTATAAAAAGTGAATCGTACATCTATCAATTGGGAGTGGCCGAGATCCGCCATCTTGAAAAACATATTTTAAATGGAAAGGGGTCGAGGGATACCTCATTTCGAAGGTCTTTTTACGCTTAGTACAACCCAGCAATTTAAACACTTCGAAATTTGAATATCTTTAATACGACATGTTTTGTTCAAAAGTAAGTATTTTACTTATTTTTAAACTTACCAAATTTAAATAATATCTCAAAATATTATCGAGGTAGCGGGAGGGCGAGCTTTATGGACGGGCACTATACAGGATGTCCTAAAAGGCATGCCACTTACTACGAAGCTACAGCCCACTAAATGGGGTACTCTGAAGATGGATTTATCTAAATTTTTTTGAAACTATTATAGATACAAATTTAAAGTTTAGATATTTTGGTAAACTTAATATTAAGACAAAAAATAATACAGTGTCTTCAATAAAGTGTTTTTTAAGTGGAAAATAAATTTTGGTTTAACCACGTAAAGTTTATCTATTTTCAACGATTTAATTTAAAACCCCTAACTATATTATAATTTATTTTTAAGCTATGTCATAATAACGTTAACGTGTATTACTTTCAGACACAAACTACGTTTTCAAAATTACTTATTTTATGAAGTTACCTTATACAGGGTCAAAAACAAATAAGCTTTGCATCACATGCGACCAAATTTTAATAGCCCAAATTTGATTTTGTAGAAAAACACACATTTAATATGGCGCTACTTTAAAGAAAATGTATCTGAAATAAAGCCTTGTCAAAACTGAGAGAAGTTTTATGTAGGTTTTATGTGGGATAGAAACTGCATTTAAAAAAACTTTTTCTAATAACTTTTTCGATATTTTCAGAAATAACCCCACTTTTGAAGTATTTTTTGGAAAAAATTAAAATTTGACAGATAATGCGAATCACGTGGCTACTATTTTTTTGCTTAATTTTCATCTCGATCGAAGCAGAACTTGATGCCAAAGTCAAATTTTGAATAAAGCTATTAATAAAAAAAATCCCATATGATGCGGACTTTACTGGTGACACTGTATGTATGCTATCGTATTTTTTGGATCCAAAGTGATTTTTAAATCATTTTACCTAGAAAACGGGTTTTTCGTAATATATTGTCAGGTTTTTTTGATTTGACTTAAAAAAACGTTAGGAAAATATTTAGAGAATCCGTCTTCAGAGTACCCCTTTAGGGGCTGTAGATTCGTAGTATGTGGATATAAGACACAATTTGATATAAGATTCCTCTTTTGTTTCAGACCAATCTACTTAATCCTTATGTAATGTTAAGGACACCCTGCATGTATAATAATTCTAAAAATCATCGTACTTTTACACACGGACTATTTTTATTTTGGTCTCGTTTTCATTACCTTTTTTAATTTGGACATTCGGTGATTTGTTACATAATTATACCGAATTTAAAATGATATTTTTATTTTATTTGGCCGATACATTTTAGTAATTAGCGACTACAAAACGTTCATTTAAGACGTGATAAATCAAAACGTCTGCCAATATTACATTTCGAAGAACGAGGGATGCCGCGCCATTATTTTATCGAACAAAAGAGCAAATAGTGACTCATATTCTGTATTGCAATTACCAGTAAGAAAATACTCCGATTAAGCTATTGCCCGGGTAAATAAAGTTGTTAGCACTCGCTAATAAAATAGTATATTATACCAAGGGTTATCAAGGATGTTGTTTTTAAAACAGGTGGTGCATGAGATGCAGGCGAGGGCGTCAATCGCACGAGGTATTAGATACTCTAAATAGTCCACTGGATATATGTATATGTTATTTTTTTTTACTCCGGACATTAGAGGACAAATAAAATTAAATTATAAATAATTATCGGTTGTCAATCCGCGCCACTGTTTCAGCACTGAGGAAAATGATATAATACAACAGGTTTGCTAAGACATAGTTAGTATTGATAGCTTATTTTGCATTAACCCATATTAAATTAATTACTAGTGCATCAAACCCGCTTTAGTGTTAGGTATCTCAATTCCAGATTTGCTAAAACAGTGTTTTTATTGGTAGTAATTAGTTCTATTAGTAGCACAGTCTTGTTGAATAATGAACTACTTTCAACACAACAATTTTCTTAAGAAATAAATTGTATCTTCTCTGCAATTAAGAAAGCAAAACAGCGTTCCCGAAAACGAATTGTATCCGTTAGAACTATAATCCACAAGACGTTGGTGGGGGTTCCTAGAGATCGGCAACAGCCGCGCGCCGTATTATTAGTTTTAACGTATTTGTTGCGCAGGTCACATCGTTGTTCAGAATCTTCTAGCTGTCCTGTCTGAATTTGAATTTTATTGATCGTACCAATACCTGTTTCATCTCATCTATTTTTACTTTGTATTTAACTTTTTTAATTGTGCATGTCAGATAAAGCGATAGAAGATTCTTATTTCGCACAACCCATCAGTAGTATCGGACTTTATAATATATGGACGAATTTTATCATCTCAGTAAACCATGTTGCATAATAAAAAATCAACGAAAAAAAAGAAGAAAGAAAGAAAGAAAAATATCACCCTAGAAGCTATTTAAATTTTAAAGACCTATGGTACTGATTTTTAATGATAAGTATATGCTTTATTAATCGTAGCAAGCAAATATTATTATGATTAATCTCAAGTCTGTGGTACTAAGGCAGAACCCGATATGTCAAAATACTTGATTTTTCAGTAAACGAATTTTAAAGTACGCGATATCGCCAAAATTAAGATTGCGTTTACAATAACTTGGCAAGTCCAGTAAAATATTTTACAATAAACATCCTTTTCGCTTGTAGAATTTCAAGTTAAAATTTTTCCGGATAACGAAAATATTCGTGCACCCGGAAGAAGAGGGTGACATCTCAAAATCACTCATTTTTCAGGAGAGGTGTTTAAAGATTATGTCTTTTTTATTTTTTCCAATATTTTTTTTAAGGCATTAATAGGATAATGATTTTTTGACTTGTGTTACAGACTTTGTGCCTCCATTGAATTGTAAAATTCATTGTTTGTTATTGCTTAAGATCAGGGAGGATTTGATCGAAGTAACCTTTTTGAATATAAAATAAGCAAATATAAGTATATATTTCGTCTTGTCACCTTATTGAATATAAATAAATCTATTTTTCTAAACAGAAACCACAAGACAACTACAAATGTCACCTTTCTCTAGATAATTCGCGACGTTCTCTTCACAAAAGACACAGGCAAACTGAGATAACACCATCTTCTCGATAATCTCGATACGTGCTGCGTAAAAATGGCAAATTCAGTAAGGCGACAACACGCCATCTCTCGGTCAATAAGTAAAGTAAAGCTCACATGTAACTTTTTTTCTCATGATAAAATACAATATTTAAAATTGAATTCTGTATATAACTTAATTTTGCCAAATTTTGAGATGTCACCTTCTTCTTCCGGGTGCACGAATATTTAGATTAGTTGGACATATCGTGTTTTTCCCTCTTTAGTTTCACCAATAAAATTGACATGTCGCGTGGTAAAACCAATTCCGACAAGTTGAAACTGTGGCATAAACCGATATGTCAGACATACCGGGATATACAAATAAATGTTTGGCGGTGCGGGACGACACCACAACCCGATATGTCTAGCATATTGGGTTTTGCCAGCGACCAATTTTCATTTATGAAACATATCGGGATCTTATTTTATTAACCCACATTACATAGGAGTAACAGAACCATATCGGGTTTTGCCATCATATTCGTCACCACTAACTGCATATATTGGCTTTAAAAACGGAAAATGGACGTTCCTTGACATATCGGGTTCTGCCTTAGTACCACAGAAGTTTTATTACAACTGCCAGTTGGAACTAATACAGTATATAAAACCAGATTACAACCCCAATAGAACTTGATAATTACTGAGAGTATTCAGAGCAATAATGGGTATAAACCATTGTATGGCAGCAATAACTCCTATTTCCTATTGGCTAAATTACCGTGATATTATCACTACACAACGGTCTAGCAATTTTCGTTGTCTTACAGTAGGAAAGCGCGTTGCTGTCAGATATAGTATTAAACAGTTGTATAAAGAGTATGTGAATTCTTATAAGGAGTGTAGAGGCCCACAGATCTTATATCCAGGCATGATTTCTATTATTTGCTTTTGCTATTATTTATAACAGGGTTTCTATAGTATTTCCTGTTGGTGTTTTTACCAGAGTTTTCGCTGCCTCGTGCATGGAACCTAAAATTGAGGTTAAGCCGCTTAGAATTTACGTATATATTGTGAGATCAAGTTCTAAGCAACAATGTAATTTATGACATTTTTATAGCAGTCTTTATCGGAACGTGAAAATACACGTAGGCATATAAAACGTTTTTTTCCTCTTATTTACACTAAAAAGCAATTTCCTCAAGATAAAAATTTTAAATGCGATGACCACCAATGCTTTTAATTAATTAAAACTTATTCGGAGCGCTTTTACGCCTTAAAACCCATAAAAATGGTATTTAATTCCATACCGGACATGTCCGGCATTCTAGTTAAAAATTCTACTTCTTTTGTGTGTGGAAAAATGCCGAACAAAATAAAAGTACAGAGTTGTACTAAGAGAATGTTTAGTTTTTCACAATGCGCAGTGATGTTACGTATTGGAGCCAGTCAAGTAATAAATTTCCACATAAACCTAAAGTCTGTTCAATGACCGCTGACCGTTACGTCATGTTCTCCATATTTGCGGTACGTCGTAAATTAATTTAGTCAGTTTGACTTACCGGTGGTAAAGGTTATGATTTTTCTTAGGCTTGAACTACATCAAGACGGATGCACGTGAACAAGTTAAATACAAGCGCGTTTTTTTCAAATTTTTAATTATTATTTTTATTCTGTTAATAAAGTCAGAAATAAGTATGTAGTTTATTTAGGGTAAAAGGTATCATAGCATAAAACATTTTGTTTTTAAAAATCGGCATGAAATTTTTAATTAATTTAAATTTGCTGAAAAATAAATAAAACTCATTTATAAAATTTTAAATTGAATCATATTTTTTTGTCTAGTGCATCAGTCTATAAATTTTGTTTAAAATATTTTTATCTTTTATATAAAGTCACAAAGAAGAAATTATAATAAAAAATGACAACACAACAAAATACATTTTTTTCATAAGTAAAATAAATCATCTCCGCAAGGATCATCATCATGAGATTCGTCCAAGTTAATAATAATGATAAAAGTATCTGAAGCATCGATAAATCTTTCCCGTTCCCACACATCATTTATAATTTGATTAGTGTGTGTTACATAAGTTTTCCATTTTTCCATTGTTGCATTTTCTATGGCTTCATTCCACATACCCAAAACTCACGTCATTTGTTACAGGATGCATAGAACTTATTTTTGCATCATAATAGCACTTACATTTCGACCAAACCATTTCAATAGGATTATAGTGGCAATGATATGGAGCAAGTCTTAAAACTTGATGTCCATGTTGCAATGCTAATTCGTCCAATATATTAAAACAAAATAAAAATAATTAAAAAATAAAATAAATAACGCTTTTCAGATTACCTGTAACATTTGGGTGGAATATCCTGCTTCACTTTTATCCAGAATAGAACAAGAAAAAATTAGCAGTCATACAAACTCGGAATAATAATCGTCGAAAGAAATATTTATCGAATCAATTGAAACTCATTCCAGTACAACCCTGAACATTTTCAGAATCTAAGCACCAACTGAAGATTCCGCGGAATCTTTTTGGTGTGATGAAGCCATCTTCATTTGCTGCACGTCCACAATCAAAATAACATTTGAAGTCGTCCGATGGAACGTCACTTATAGTCACCGTAGTCACAGTTCTACATTTTAGCGATTAACTTTTATAAGAAATCTAGGTTGTAAAATTATAGTGGCATTTCTAAACGTAGTACGATGCAGACATTGCCACTGCTTGCGAACTGCACGCCAGTGTGGAATATTCTGAGTAATATACCCAATAGAAGATTCTTATTTCACACAACCCATCATTAGTATTGGACTTAATCTATGGACGAATTTTACCATCTCAGTAAACCATGTTGCATAATAGATAACACAGGCCTGCGTTTTTTAACACTTTGAAAGTTGATTTAAAAATTTTAACTGTTTTCTAGTAATTTTGTAGCGCTGATTTCAAATCTGCTTTCAGTTTTTTTATATCACGTAAGGTTATTTTTCAAACCGGTAAAATCCAAAAATATAGAAAAAACACGATTTATTTCATTTATAAGCTAGTTTTTTAATATATTAAGGAAAAAAATACAAAATATACAAAATATACACATATAAACTTTTATAAATGGTTATTTATTCGTTACGCTTCCTCAAAAAACGTTTTCTTTTTTCAGAAAAGCTTCTTTTGGTTGTTTTTCTGTTTCAGCTAAAGGAAGATCTCTTCTCAATGTCCAACAGAAATCGGCCATAATTTTTGGGTCCCAGCGCCCCTGGAATCTTTTTTCCATCTCTTTAAAAAGCATTCCATGCATGTTTTACCTTATCTTCCATTACCTTTTCAAATTCTGTATCTTTCATCAAGCTGCTAATCTGCGGCCTTACAAAGATTCCCTCCTTTAAGTTTGCCTCTGATAGAGCCGGAAATGTTTTACACAGATATTTAAAACAATTTCCTTCTTTGTTTAATGCCCTAACAAATTGTTTCATACGTCCATGTTTTATGTGAAGTTGTGGAAGTAAAACTTTTTGAGGGTCAATAAGACTTTCGCGAATTACATTTTTGTATCCAGGTGTTAAAGTCTCCCTTTGTGACCAGTCTCTTTTTATCCAATGCTGTTCTTGATTCCTGCTAGCCCACTCGCACAGGAAACATGGAAATTTAGTAAATCCAGACTGCTGACCTAAGAGAAGACCTAAATTTTTTAGATCTTCACACACTTCCTAGTTGTGATTTTCATATTGTATTCTTAAAAGTAATTCCTCTAAATTTTCATGAAATAACAGCTTTAAAGCTCCTTTTTGAAGTCGATAAAAAGTCTTCAGTCGGAAGGTTTGTTGCACCACAGAAAATAATTTTTTATTCATCAATCATTTAGAATTTGAAGTACTCCATTCATTTTAAAATGTATTAAAACGCTTATTATTAATTTTTTTTATATTTTTTCTTTTTTTTTCCAAAAAAAAAATCTGTAGGTAATAGAGACCAATTGTATTTTAATTAGCTATTTCTATATAAAAACTGAGCTCAACAAACAAAAATCACGTCATCACAAATTTCATGCAGGCCTGTGTAATCATATGCAATGTTAAACGACAAGAACAATATCACACTAGAAGCTATTTAAATTTTTGCGAATTACAGTACTGATTTTTAGTGGTAAGTATGTGCTTCATTAACCGTAGCAAGCAAATATTATTACGATTAATGTCAAGTTTCATTATAACTGCCAGTCGGAATTAATACAGTATATAAAACCATATTACACCTCCAATAGAAGTTGATAATTACTGTGAGTATTCAGAGCAATAATGGCTATATACCATTTTATGGTGGTATTAACTCCTATTTCCTATTGGCTAAATTACCGTGATATTATCACTACACAACGGTCTAGCAATTTTCGTTGTCTTATACAGGAGGAAAGCGCGTTGCTGTCTCATATAGTATTAAACAGTTGTATAAAGAGTATATGAATTCTTATAAGGAATAAAAAGCATTTTTCTTAGTGTAGATTTTTCGGCAACAGTATATTCTTCTATAGTAAAAATTGATCTACAGGACTCTAGAGGAACCCCTGATGGACCCTTGCATTGTGTCTTGTCAGCTTTTTTTGATAAAAGAATGAGATATCCATCTCTTGAGCTGTTGTCGTTGACTACTACGCGATTTTTCAACCGAGTATAGGTACGCTAGGTAAGAAAAGAAACGTTTCTACTTTATTTTGGTTGAATTGTGCACGCATAACTGGTTAGAAATGCCACTTACACATTTTCCTGTAATATACGTACTCGGCTACCGCCTAGTCAGTCAAAAATACATTCGTTCGTGTTACTTTCCAAGCTCGTTATATAATATACTAATGAAAATCTGCATTTTTTACCTATGCCCATTGCCCACAACATCTGGGCCTATAAAAAAACGCGTCAACGCAGGTAAAATAGGCTTCCAAAAATCAGGTAGTAATATGTAATATTTTTTATATCTCGAACCATTATAACGGTTCTCGAATACTACATAAAATGTTCAAGTTTCCTAAGAACCAATAAAAATGTAAAAATCCCGAAATGTTGAATGTGTTTAAAGCTTAAGTCACATAATATATTTCTAGATACCGTTTCGTTTGCCTCGCAGCGCCTCTTGCAGTAAATTGTAGATTAAAAGTATAAATGTCACATTTTTTCCTATAATTTTGGAGTGGTTTAATGTCGAGGCAAGCACACACGTCCGGATAAATTAATTTGGGAATATTTTTCTCCACGAGCCGCAATAAATCAACCGTTGTGATGAAACGCGAAAAAAAATCGGATATTGATAGATATTTTACGTAATCAGGTATCAAGAATTTTCTACAGTGTAACCAGTAAAGTCCGCATCATAGGGGATGTTTTTTTTTATTAATAACGTTATTCGAAATTTGACTTTGGCATCAAATTCTGCTTCGATCGAGATGAAAATTAACCAATAGTCACGTGATTCGCATTATCAGTCAAATTTTAATTTTTTCCAAAAAATAATTCAAAAGTGGGGTTATTTCTGAAAGTATCGAAAAAAGTTATGAGAACATTTTTTTTTTAAATGCAGTTTCTAGCCCACATGCAAAATTTTAGCTGCATAAGATAATTTTAATTTTTTACCCATATTTTGTAAATTGCACCACTTTTGCAAAATAAGACTCTACGGAACCTACATAAAACTTCTTAGTTTTGACAATGCCTTATTTCAGATACATTCTCTTCAAAGTAGCGCCATATTAAATGTGTGTTTTTCTACAAAATCAAAATTGGACTATTAAAATTTGGTCGCATGTGACGCAAAGTTTATTTGTTTTTGACCCTGTATAAGGTAACTTCATAAAATAAGTATTTTTAAAAACGTAGTTTGTGTCTGAAAGTAATACACCTTAATATTAAGACAAAAAAGAACACAGTGTCATCAACAAAGTGTTCATTAAGTGGAAAATAAATTTTAGTGGTTCTGAAATTTTGCATGTGGGCTAGAAACTGCATTTAAAAAAATCTTTTTCTAATAACTTTTTTTGATATCTTCAGAAATTTTGAATTATTTTTTGAAAAAAATTAAAATTTGACAGATAATGCGAATCACGTGACTACTATTTTTTTGCTTAATTTTCATCTCGATCGAAGCAGAACTTGATGCCAAAGTCAAATTTCGAATAAAGCTATTAATAAAAAAAAATCCCATATGATGCGGACTATACAGGTCACACTGTATATTCCGAGACTGCAAAATAAAAAAAAATGGTTTGTAACGGGATGACGTCGGCGTCGGTTTGCTCGTGTTTTTGTTTAGGATGCAATTATTGCTGAAGATGATAAGAACGGTTATAGTAACCTAATGTATGGATGTACGAGTATCAACAGCAAATAAAACAATATTTACTTCCATATCTCTTAAAATCTATTTTGCTCGTAGATATTAGATACGTCTGACAAATTTCTTATTGTGCCTTTGTATCATTTGCCTATAGGCAGCCCATATTCCAAAGTTATTCAAGCATAGCAACGCTATCTTAATAGCCACAGATAAACAACTAACATTATTATTAATAAAAATTGTTGTTCCCTAACGAACTCTATTGTCATTTGCAACAAAAGGCCATTAAATATTCGTAATTACAAATAAAGGTTTTTTATACATATTTAAATTGAATAGTGTGTGTTAGAAACTTGTAAAGTTGAGTAGTGATATTGTAGTGATTGTACTACAAGTTTAGAAAATGGTCCTTTTTATATCAGTGAGACAAGTTATTTTCAAACGTGTGGCACTTTTTCTACAGTACCAAGGGCAGAAAATAGAATTTTTTAAACAGTACCTACTTATAACTAAAATTCAGATTATAATAATTATATTTACATTTTGGTTATGCCCAAGGTATTTATTGGGGGTTTCCGGGGTTTGCGGGTATTATTAGGGGTTGGTTCTTGTCACCTAATAATGCGTTATTATTACCTGCTTAACAAACTTTATTTGTATCGATTTGTAATACATACTTCTGGTAAATAAACCTTTGGTAAATAAATTAATTTCAAATGTAAAAAATGGGTTTCTAAAAGCACCTCTAAGCGTATAAGGAAAGATTACCAGGAGTTAGTTTACCTCCAGAACCTGTAATTACCCGGTGGGGAACATGGATTAAGGCCGCAATATTCTACGCAGAGCATTTCGAAGCCATTAAAGAACTAATTTTGAATTTAGATGACGATTCGCAGTGTGTTGTGCAAAGTAAAGAGTTGGTAAAAAGTGCAGGTGTAGCTAAAGATCTTGTTTTTATTAAGGTTAATTTCAGTTTTATACCGGACATAATATCCTCGTTGGAGAGTAGAAATTTAAGTTTAAGAGACTCAGTTAGTATTGTTGAAACTTTTTCCGCTACATATAACAACATTCCCGGTACAGTAGATCAAGTAAGAAACACATTGAATGTAACTGTAAAAAAGAATGAAGGATTTAAATACTTAACTGCAGTAAAAGGCATTTATGAGGGTAAACCATCCAACGAAGTTGAATCTTGGCCTTATATTTTGCTACCGAAGTTGCAGGATTGTCCGATAACATGAGTAGATGTTGAAGAATCTTCTCTTTGTATAAACATATTTTTACTAATAGAAGACGATCCTTTTTAGTTGAAAATTTCGAAAAATATTAAGTAATAAATGCCTTTTATACAATTTTAGGTTAAAAAATTGTTTACTTTTATTTATGTTTGCTTTTTTTTTTGCATTTTTTTAAAAATAAACATTTATAACTCAATGTCGTTCTTTACCTCATTTTACTATAATAAATTAAGAAATATTGCATACCAGTTTGCATATTTGGTCAAAAAAAAATGCAAATAACTGCATATTTTAAAGGCTAACCAGGCGCGTATTTTAGCTGAATTTAAGTGCAATCAGCCCTTTACTTATAACATTTCATATCCATGGTAGAAGGAATATTTAAAAAGTGGCTTGATTTCCAAAGAACACTATTGATGGTGGCAAATCGACAAATACCGAAGTAATTCAAAAAATAAAATTTTCCCTTTTTTTCTAGATTTACTTAACAAAATTGCATTAAGAGTTTTAGAGGACCTTGACCTTTAAAAATCCAACTAATAACTGTCATGAATAAGTCCCGATATTTTATCGATAATTTATAAAATCAAAAACTCTCCATTTTATCAAGATGGCCGTCTATAATCCTCGGTCTTAGGAGATACCATCTGCGCCATGTGAAGCCATTCAAATCTGATTAGAAATAGATAGTGGTGCCATTTCTTTGACTTACTGAACCGTAACAATAAAAATAATTTTAAAAAATTTACAAGAGTCAAGATCCGCTAGCTTGCTTAACGAGAAGGTCAAAGTCAACAGTTGCGTAAGAGATGTTATTGACTTGTGGGGAAATTGTGTGAAAGTACCGTGAAATATACGGCAAAATTTTTTATGTGTGAATATTAACTTAAGGGTATATATTATAGACTACATTTTTTCATATTATATCAGATTTATTACTTATACAGAGTCTCCAAAACCATATTTTATTATTAATTGTTACTAAATAAAAATAAATAAATAAGTTTTAAGTTCCTAATTTTACCGCTAGGGTGCGTAGTCGCTATGCTATGATACAAAGTCCTTAATTTCTACTAATAACTGCAATACAATGTAGGTCAGAAATGGAGTTTTTATATGCTCTTTTATATCCTCTATAAATTTTATTATAACAATTTCTTTGTAGTTACCATGGCAACAGCGTGAAGAAGGGTAACGAATAAATGTACATAAAGAGCTGTAACTTCGGTCTGCGCAAACCAAATTTAACAATAAGCTTATTTTAAAGAAAGTTTTATACTGCTTAAACATTTGCATAAATAATATTAAAAATAGTTCGTGTGATTAATAAAAGAGGGCACTTTTAAAATAATATATTTCTACACTAAGAGAAACGCCCTTATGAGAATTCTTATAAACATCATAAGAATATTTAATACTATTTGGGACAGCAATACGTGCTAATAGCATATATACACCAGATATAGTTAAGACCAGTGCATAAGAGTAAATAGCTTTGTTATACTGTTAATATAACGTGGATTGTAACCATAAAGGTTTGTTCCATAGCGAATATAATACGTGCTTATACCCATTATACATTAGTTGAAAATGAGTATAATCCAGTTCTATAATGGGTATAAAACTGTTCATTGCTAATACAAAACAGTTTTATAATAGGTATAAAACTGTTTACTTGCTAATACAAAACAGTTTTATAATAGGTTTAAAACTGTTTAATTGCTAATACAAAACAGTTTTATAATAGCTATAAAACTCTTTAGTTGCTAATACAAAACAGTTTTATAATAGGTATAAAACTGTTTAGTTGCTGATACAAAACGGTTTTATACTATTTTTTGGTTTTTAAAATTTTGCCCTCTTATACATTTAAGAGCATAGTCCAGTTGCTACAAACTACGTTTTCAAAAATACTTATTTTATGAAGTTACCTTATACAGGGTCAAAAACAAATAAACTTTGCATCACATGCGACCAAATTTTTATAGCCCAATTTTGATTTTGTAGAAAAGCACACATTTCATTTAATATGGCGCTATTTTAAAGAAAATGCATCTGAAATAAAGCATTGTCAAAACTAAAAAGTTTTATGTATTTGCGTTGAGTCTTATTTTGCAAAAGTGGTGCAATTTACAAAATATGGGTAAAAAATCAAAATTATCTTATGCAGCTGAAATTTTGCATGTGGGCTAGAAACTGGATTTAAAAAACTTTTTCTAATAACTTTTTCGATATTTTCAGAAATAACCTCACTCTTGAATTATTTTTTGGAAAAAATTAAAATTTGACAGATAATGCGAATCACGTCACTACTATTTTTTTGCTTAATGTTCATCTCGATCGAAGCAGAAGTTGATGCCAAAGTCAAATTTTTATTTAGAATAAAGCTATTAATAAAAAAAATCCCATATGATGCGGACTTTACTGGTGACACTGTATAAGTACCTATATAAATGGCAAATAATTTGAAATGGTATAAAAATATTAATTTCTATACACTTATTATTTTTAAATCGTTGATGCCCGTATCTCGGGACGGGGGAGCTCCACTTAATCCGACACTGATTAATACAAGGTCAATGTCAAAGGTTGTGTAGAAGGTGTGTGGTATATATTATTAACTCGTTTAAGTTATGATTTATGAATGAAAGTGCTAAAAAATTTACATATTGCATTACCTCTTTACGCGCAAATATTAACAACGTAGAAATGATTTTGTAGTCGTTGAAGATTAACATACATTTTATCAATAAATAACTGTAAATTTGTTTTATAATTCTTTGAATATCAAGCTGTATATTCAATTGATAATTACTTTCAAAGCAATGAAACATGTTTAAATATATTGTGCTTTTTGGGTAAAATAAATTTATTGTGGGAAAAGCAGTTACATGTCTACATGTATCAGACCTATGCCTGATAATTCGCAAAACTTATTGGATAGACGGAAGTTATATTAGAGAGATTTTGGAACTCTTATTTTAGCCTGTCGTTATCGTTATCCTTATTCTGAGCATGCGCAGTACTAAAACGAGGCAGCGATTCCTTTATTAACGATAACGAGCTTCGTTAATTACGGAGATATAAGGAAGGCTATCGTTATGGTTATTCTTATTTATTTTTGTACCCTTTCGTCCTTTTCCATTGTTGATTGACTCATGTCATGACTTTGATTGTTTAAAAATGAATTGTTTAGAATGAAAAAAGGTTATGTTTGCATCTGTCAAATTATTTATTTTTAAGACATTCAAAATATATTCTTGTAATTGTCACCGTAATCGTTATCGTTAATAAAATTAACCATACCACTGTGTTTTACTGTTGTTATTTTAAGCGTTCCAAAATCTCTCTAATACTACCAAACCTAAATATACGTAATGTTTTGTTAAAATGTTATTATATTGTTTGTTATAGCATAGTAATGCTTCCCAAATCACAATAACAAGTTTATTATTAATAGATTTGTTTCCCTGACTATCTTCCTTGTTTATATTTGAGATTCATGCGTTTTAAAATACGTTTTTGCACAGTTTTCTACTTCCAAGAAGAGTATCTTCTTGCGGTGAGAGCAACTTTCGCAGCCTTTTTTTTTTACCATTCTAGAGTCATTTTAAGTTAATTTCTTTATTTTTGCTAATGCCTTGTTAGAGGTGAAATTAATTAAACCATAGCTTTTCTTGTATAGTAAATCGTATAAGAAGTTTGTAAAATACAAAATCATTATCTGAATAATTGTATTTAAATATACTTGTGTTAGTAACGATATTCAGCGTGACAATTTTTTTATGCAGCTAAATACCCAGAAATACGTTTTTGTATGTTTTTTACAATTAAAATAAACAACCGTTCAAGGAAAATTGTTAAGGTCTTTTAAATAACAAGCGTGCATAAAGTGCAATTTTTATTAGCGCATAGTAGTAAAGGTTTATTAATCAACCATCTTCAAGGAGATTGGCTGGCGCTTATTCAAAAGGGGAGGGGGGATTGACCGCTTTCTAGTTATTAGTATAGTTACATTACCTATACATAAGCCGAACTGTTAATTTAAGCTCTCATCACATGTGACCATTCCTTCTGATTTTTATCAATGCATGGTTTGACAAACCAGGTTTTTCGCCTTCTAAATTTTCATTGGATGCTTAAAATAAACATTCTAGATTATTAACAACGACGATAAAGTCAAGACAGACCACGGATCATTTCACTGTTTAGGAGACATTCTTTAATATGACTATAAACACTTACAGTTGTATATTCATAAAAAATCGTACAAGAATTAGAATGAGAAGTAAGTTTTGTCATATTTGCGTAAAACCGGCGTGTCTAAATGATTGTTGATTGGAGGCTATCACACGTCATAGATTATCAAAAATGCAAAGCATTGGCGTCGGTGTAATAAACTTTGAAACGGCATGGTGGTAACGTTTGATAAACTTTGACAGAATAAAATAAAAAAGCCTCGTCACTTGTCTGAAGTTGAAAAGGCTCAAATTGTATCAAGAATCGAAGAAGGATGGTCAATCCGTGCTGTAGCGCAGTTGTATAATAGAAATAAAAAACTATATTGAAAATTAAGTGACGCTGGGAACAACTAAAGAGGAAAATTGGTTCAGGTCGTCCCAAACGTTCCAACCCTGAACAGGATGCTACTTTTTGCGATATGTAAGAAATAATCCATTTGCAACTGCAAGGGATGCTGTTGATGATACAGCATTTCCTGCCTCTCAACCTACCACCCGCAGAAGAGTCAAGAAATCTGAACTAAAATGTCGCCCAGCTGCAAAAAAAAATGCTCTTACCGAAGAACAGCGACAAGCAAGGATTATTTTTGCTTTAAATTATATATACCTCAATTTTGGAACAGGGTCATTTTTACTGATGAAAAGACGTTCCAGTCCAGTCGACTTATAACGGACAAATTCGTGTGTACCGTCCAAACAATACCAGATGTGAAGAGCGATATACTAACCCCCTCACTTCTAAACATGGCTGGATAAGTATTCATGGACCTGGTGTTTGCTGGCGAATATAGGGAATATTTAATGCCGGAAATTACATTAGCATTTTAGAAAACATATTGTTACCATCTGCTGAGCAAATAGATCCCAATAGTACTTTCATATTTCAGCAAGATAATTGTCCAGTCCACACTGCCAATGCTGTAACCCACTGGTTTCAAACCCATAATTGTGGAAGTGCTGCCTTGGGTCGCTTATAGTTCCGATATCAATCCAATTGAAAATATTTGGAGTATAATCGTAAAAAAAATATATAATCGAAATTTTAGGCGACAAAATTCAGAAGATTTATGGGAAATAATACATGCGTGCTGGGAAGAGCTTGATCCAAATATTGTAACAAATATAATTCAGTCAATTCCGAATAGACTGGCTCAAGTAATTACGTATTAATTTGAAGAAATAGTCCATACTTAAAGTGGAGTTGAAAGTATGAAAAGGAAAGAAAAACACAAAGTCTTCCTCCACAAAGTTTAATGGAAAGGATTCCAAGTATTAAGGGTATCTACATGTTTCGAACGTAGAAACGTTCATCTTCAGGAGACAGAAAGTTTTTAAATTTATGCTGATGGTGTTAGCAAAAGAGAAATTGAAATTTAGAACCTTAATGGAGCTTTTATGGATTTAAAACTGAAGTGTAGAAGAAACATGAAATAAAATATTGATAATGGTAAAAACCATAGAATGTTTTAAACATTGTGAAGGGGTGTAAACCAACCAAATAAACTGGGGAAGAAGAAAACTTGTCTAGGTGTCGAAGCTTATTTGAAGCGTTTAAAGGAACTTATGGAATGAATATAGACATAATAAAGGTGTAAGCATTGTGTTGTCACATAATATTGTTGAACGAAAAGAAGGATCCCAAAAATTCCTTTCGTTCAACAATATTATGTGACAACACAATGCTTACACCTTTATTATTATATTCATTCCATAAGTTAATTTAAACGCTTCAAATAAGCTTCGACACCTAGACAAGTTTTCTTCTTCCCCAGTTTATTTGGTTGGTTTACACCCCTTCACAATGTTTTAAACATTCTATGGTTTTTACCATTATCAATATTTTATTTCATGTTTCTTCTACACTTCAGTTTTAAATCCATAAAAGCGCCATTAAGGTTCTAAATTTTAATTTCTCTTTTGCTAACACAATCAGCATAAATTTAAAAACTTTCTGTCTCCTGAAGATGAACGTTTCTACGTTCGAAACATGTAGTGACCCTTAATACTTGGAATCCTTTCCATTAAACTTTGTGGAGGAAGACTTTGTGTTTTTCTTTCCTTTTCAATTACGTATTAGTTGCATTTGATCTCTTGTCGACTTATTATAATAAATAAAATAAAAAGTTTATCTTCCTCTGTTGTCGTTGATTATTCTAGACAGCGAATGCGTCACCGCTAAGCCACCGTTTAACAGAAAAGTGTTACGAAAACTGATTACATATCATCACAATTACGGTCATTAATAAAATCCGATAATTTTGGCAAAAACCCGTGTTAACCACATGATTTACGATGTATCTGAATAATTCACTGTTTCTAATTCTTGTAATAATATTTAAATGAGTTCCCACTCACGCTCAATAGGTTATACATGCCTCAGTGCGAACCGGTTCAACATATCTTTAATGGTACAAATCTATTATCTTGTATCTTGCTGCCCGGTTCTTAAAAACTCGAAGAAATTTAAAACCAACATGTTTGCTATCGCTTTAAGAAGCTCAAGGGTACGTCCCAATGAAGAAGCTGTCCATTTCCCTAAAAATTCTAGTTGATTAATATACCTTTATTTACAACCATACATGTAATGTTGACATTACAACATTTTTAAAAGTTTGAAAGTGTCACATTACCTACGTCTACTTCCCTCTTCCACTTCCCTCACCCACTTCCCTCACCCATTTTAATCACTCATTTCCCTCATTCTTGTAATTCAACCAGCATATTATTGTTTTGCGTCAAAACAATAAATGTCATATTTTGACATTTTTACTACATTTTTTGAAAAAATCAAATATTATCCAATTTTCAATTAACGGTGTGGTTGTAAATAAAATAGTATACAAACCTCGAAGGAAAGTTTTCATTAGTGTCACGAGATTGAAGTTAACCTCGACGCTTCGCGTCTCGGATAACTAACTAATCTCTCGACAATAATGAAACACTTTCCTCTTCGGTATGTAATATACTATTTCTATTGAAAGAACGACCAATTTTCGCATGAGGGTCGACGAAAAAAATTAATGTAATAGGTAGATTACCGACACCGAAGTCTTACATTATTCTCAATTTTGGTACAAATGGTGCCCTTTAATATAATTTAAACTGTAAAATTTATATTTTATTTTTTCTATCACGGATATTTTGTAAAAAAGCTGTTTTTTTCAAGTTATTAATTTATTCAAACCCACAGTTTTTACCTCTTTCTTATTTAGACTAATACTTAAAGTATTTTTATATTTGTATCAATAAAATCGCTGGGAGGTACGTACTGCCAGAGTACTGCTAAGTTACAGCAGTACTTAACTGGACATTGGTCTCCACTTTAACTGATTTTGCACCGATAAAACAATCGGTGGCCAATTAGTGTAAACGGTAAGCAGTATATCTTTATAATAATGCTTAGTTCTGTCATAGTGGCAAATAATAAGTTGTGCTAGAGTTTGATTTCTTAAATTTTATGTATAGAAATCCCCAGTTTACTGCGAGCGTCATAAAAGTTAACTCCTTGATATTATAGGGAGAGTTTTGAAATACTGGTAACTTTAACAAATCAACAGACTTGAGTGAAACTAGGTTTTTTTTTTCGAGGCGAATCTTCTAAAGACTGGCACTCTGTGAAGCAGAGCAGCGTCGGATTCAACCCTGATGGGGCTGCCTACCGACTAAATTCCCCGTTTTCCTGCGGTTTACGCGCCATGGGCGTATACACTTTCAGACCACTCGATTAGTATTTTCGCTTTGCACGCCTAGTGTGTGCTTTGCTTCGTACTTCACCCAGACCTAGGTACCGGTGTACCTAGGTTTTGGTTTTGTCATATTACGAATTTCTATAATACTTTACAACATGTTTTTTAGAGTTATCAAATATTTAGAGGAAAAAAACGTACTCAGCATGAGCCTCGAGCAATAATTGATGTTAATCTCGTGGTATTCCCGAAAAGAAAAACATTTTAATCTTTTTTATATTTAAAAGCTTTAAGCTTGCATGGGCCTTTTTGAAACACCGATATGTTAATCAACCAAATTATGTTTTTAAGAAGGTTTATATCTAAAAATGCATCAAACATTGAGTCTTGATGTTTCCAGGCAGTTACTTTGGGTTTATTTGTGTTGTTTATGGAGAAAACAAAAATTACTTTGGTGTTTATTATACGGGGTGTCCCAATAGTGCTACAAAGTACAGTAATTATGTCGTTGGATGGAAAAAAGAATACATTTTATGCTTTTTGCTTTCATTATTGCATTTAAAAATGTTACAATTATTCTAAATTGTATGTTTTTGTTACCCTACAGAGCCACAATAGACCGCATGGTCGCGGTGGAGGGTTGGCTGTAACCCACTCACTTTCAACCTAACCTAACCTACCCTACAGTGAAAAATCAAACGCTAGTATGGATCCTGACTTATTAAATCTATCAAAAATATTTAAGATGGAATTCTCAACGTCGTTCTATCTATTGCCAACCTATAACCTATTTCGCATTCCTTTTTTTAGTTTATTATTTGATTAACTAACATTTAAATAAAATCAATATCGTCGGTACAATATTTAGGTAATATCTGACATATTACAAATATATCAATTTATTTCGTTGCTAATTTTGGGAGAATTGTATAGTGAAAGAAGAATGCCATAATAATGTTAAAAAAAATCTTACCCGATATTTTTCACTATACAATTCTCCTAAAATATTTAATGAAATTCCTTGATATTTAATATATATATATATGCATAGGTATACAGGTAGGTGACTTATGTCACTTGGTTGGTATGGTTGGATTGGTCGGTACAATATTTAGGTAATATCTGACATATTACAAAAATATCAATTTATTTCATTGCTAATTTTGGGAGAATTGTATAGTGAAGAAGAATGACATAATAATGTTAAAAGAAATCTTACCCGATATTTTTCGCTATACAATTCTTCTAAAATATTTAATGAAACTCCTTGATATTTATTTAATATGTCAATTATTACCTATAAAATATGAAGACGATAATGATTTTATTTAAATTTTGTGTAAAAGCTAGAAAAATTAAATAAATATACGTGAAATAGGTTAAAGGTTGGCAAGCATGTTGATACCCCACCTTAAGATATTTTTGGGTTTTGGGACAGGTTGGACGGGATATAAAAATGCAAAACTCCCAGCTTTCGTTGGCAAGCATGTTGATACCCCACTTTAAGATATTTTTGGGTTTTGGGACAGGTTGGACGGGATATAAAAATGCAAAACTCCTAGCTTTCCACTACTGTTATTTTTGTTAATTTTTCGAAAATACTTACGCTTCATACGTGAGTACATGTGGTGCTTACAAGAGCTCCTAATGTGCTAATAAAAAAATAAAATATAAATAACCATAACCAACCAGTTTGCGACGAACAGGCGCGGCGCCAAGTAAAAATGTCCAATAAAATAAGCCTCTCATTATACAACAAGGAAACACAATTGTTGCAATAAAAATACTAATGGTTATTAAGTAAAAGTACATGTATCTATAATTACATACTTTAAATCAGAAACACGTATTATTTACTATAATAATTAGTATAAAAAATAGCGTGGGCGGAACTCTTTAGCTTTAATATCCTTCATTTTAATTTAAATTTTACTGCTTAGGCAAGCAAACCGTGTACAAATTTACGGATTAATTGTTTTTTAATGCCATTAAATAATAAATAAAAACTTTCCGTTTTTTCTAATAGGCTTTAGCGCTAATCTCCGTTGTTATAATACCGAGTGGCTTGCATTTAAAGTTTTAGGAATGGGAAACGATATATCGATTTTTACGGATGTATAATGCTGTTCAATGTCCGCTGACCGTTACGTCATATTCTTCATATTTGCGGTACGTCGTAAATTAATTCAGTCAGTTTGACTTACCGGTGGTAAGGTTACGATTTTTCTTAGGCTAGATCTACATAAAGACGAATGCATGTGAACAAGTAAAATACAAGCGCGTTTTTTCAAATTTTTAATTACTTTTATACTGTTATTGAAGTCAGAAATAAGTATGTAGTTTATTTATGGTAAAATATATCATGGAATAAAACATTTTGTTTTTAAAAATCAGTATAAAATTTTATAGGTGGCGTTATCCACGATAATAAGCAACGGAGAAGTTTGTTAACAATTTTTCTTCAAACCCTTTTTCAGACCTAAATATCAAACTTGCCTTATTCACAAATCAATTTTCTGAATCAGCATATAGAATAATATTCCATACACCCTACGACGATTTTTTTTAAAAAGTATATTCTTGCCAACTTCGCCTAAAAACCCCTTTACTGTATATCCAGGTTTTATCCAGAAAAACAGGTTTTAAGGCAAATTGGTTATTCTTAAATTATTTTAAAAATTCTACTCGTTTTTGGGCTGTATAGGGTTGCTCCTTTAAAAAACGCCTGTTTGATACAGTACATTTACGCCATTTAAATTTAAATTTTTTTAAACAGTCCGCTAATGAACCAGTGGATATTTCAACACCATCAATGATTTTAAGGTTTAGTTGTATTGAGCGAATGGTAACGTGCTTTATACATCCCATAAATAGGCTCTCTTATGGTATGTTCATGAATTTGGTGAAGTTGTCGACCACGGGATGACAAAATAGCTACATTATTGCGATTCGTAAAATCTACATCCTTCTCTATCCCCTTTGCCTTAATTCGTTTGATTGTTGAACGCGAAACTCTCAAAGCATCAAAAACTCTCTAAAACAGATAGGTATTTATAAAAACATTGTCATATATTTTTCATGTTTATTATTTATATTTTTACAGTTCCTGCTTTATTATATCTACTTACCTCGTAAACTGGGTAAAATAGTCTTTCCGGTATCACTTTCTCTTTGAAAATCATCAAATAATTTTAAAATTAAGGCTTGTTATTTTTCACAATACCTTGACATTATTGAAATAATGTTGATTTGAAATGTCACTATGAAAACTGACAATAAAACTTTTTTGACCAGTAAAATTATACAAAATTCATTATTGACGCAAATTTACTATCTCACCTAGTTCACGAATGTTAGAAAAATAAGCACTAGCCAGCGGTCATTGAACAGACTTTATTTTTAATTTAGTGCAAATAAATCGGGAATTATTGTCAGGTTAACCTTTCTTTTAATATCGTATATTCGATTCTATATAACCATATCTAAAGTCAATTTTCCAGTCCTATTTGTATTACATCACATGAAGGTTTTACATTTTAAATTTTAGAAACTATTTTTGACAAATATGGGCAAGTAACCTCAATCTTAATGTTTGCCATAAACAACGAATTATTTCATTGTTGGCCGTAATAGGTAATTAAAACAGCTGTTTTTAAAAATTAGTGTCATTTACTAGCTTGTTGCAATCGCCGGTACTACAAAACGTTGATTGTTTTAAATATTTTCTCTTTATTTTAAATGTTACTTAATTGATTTTGAGTTTCGCAATCCATAAAATTTAAATATAATAACAGTTCTATTCATCATTCATTAATAATTTAAATAGAAATTCTCGTCGTTTAAACGTACTGACTGAGCAAAATCCTCACTATACAGCGAAAAGTCCTGCAGAAGGAAGTTACACTTACGGTGGATGAGTTGTAGTTTGGCTGCTTAGTCAACTGACGCATTGTCGTTGATATTTTGTCTGTTTTTCCTACTATAAAAAATCCCACACGGACCACACCCTTGTTTTAGATTTCGAAAATTTGCTAGCAGATGCTAGTCACGTCGAAATACGGAGCATTTTTAAAACCTTTTAATACGCGCGCAATTTTGTTAGATCAATTTTTTTAGTAGCAATATGAAACCTTTTTTACATGTAGCCAAGCAAAAAACTTGAAGACAATGAGAGTTAATGAATTTCAAGAAGCACTTCTTAATCTTTTATTTATCTCTAACTGTACCGCCATGTTCAAATCTAACAGTCTAATGGAAATATCAGCAGTACCGACAAGCGAGTTTTTGCAACATCTCGGCGGTATTTTTTGGATGCCCTTGCGGCGGTCAAGGATGTACTATTTGCCGTTTTTTCTAATTGGTTCCATTATATGCTAAAATTTAAAAGAAAAATGATTTATTAGTAGGGCCCATGTGCATAGGGGCCCCTCAGGGGCCCTCCTTACATTTCAAAAATATACTCCAAATTCCAAATTTATTTAAAAATCTGTTTTAAATTAATTAAAATGTAACCCCCAGTAATAATTATCATAAATTAAAAACCAGGAAACTATTCACGACACACTAAAAGTTAATTACATACAAAAACCTCATACCCTATACCATACCTACCATTTTTATTATTAAATTCGCATGAACGTCGAAGTCGTTGATTATTTTGGTATTATCCAGTCCCTTTATGTTTTTTCTACGCGTCACCCCAAGGATGGAATATGGTACCAAAAATCGCCAAACTTCAATACGCTCTTAAATCTTTAAGTGTAACAAGATGGTGTGCTCATTATGAAGCTGTTAGAGCACTTAAAATTGGATACCATGATATTTTAAAAACTATAAAACATATTTACATGGATGAAACAGAAAAAAATTATTGCAGAAACGAAGCCAAAAACTTATACAAAAAGATGATTAAATTAGGATTTGCTATGTTAACATTAATTTGGTAACAAGTTCTAGAGCGCTTTAATAAGGTTTCTACCATATTGCAATCGCCTGTTCTGGATATACAAGAAGAATACCATTTATTGGATTTTTTAAAACAATTTTTACAAGACATCAGAGAAAATCTGAATCAGAAACCCATAAATCGGAAGCAAATGCTAAAGAACTAAGCTAAGATATTGAAAATAATTTGCTGAATCCAGTAAACGCAAAAGAAAAATATTGCTGGCTAATAAGGAAACTGAGATGCCTATGTTTATTGGAAAAGTAAAATTTAGAGTTGAGATTATCAACAAGCTGTTGGATTTTTTGATAAACGACTTACATCGCCGTCTATCAAGATAATATAACATTTAAATTTTAATGTTTATTTGATATAGACGATATTGATGCGGAGAGCTTTAAAAAACTCATAGAATATTACAACGAAGATCTTGAGAAAAGAACTCATTAGCGAAGACTTCCAGTTCAAACAATATTTAAAAATATCTAACCCCAAAACAAACACGAGTTGCTCAATAATGTTAAATATTATGTATAGTAAGGAAATGATAGATGTATTTCCCAATTTATACACCGCCCTAAAGATATTTTTCACGCTACCCGTAACTAGTTGCGGAGCGTTCCTTTTCCAAATTAACAATAATAAAAAATAAATATAGAATTGTTGTGACAGAAAAAAGATTGTAATTTTTGGGAATACTTTCAATTGAAATTGATTTTACTGGTAATTTAAATTACGATGATGCGATAAGGGAATTTGACGATATTAAAATTAGAAAAAGAGTTTGTTTTTGTGATTTTTGTTTGTTTCCTATATCTTCATATTTTATATCCTCACTACCTAGTTTTTTTACAGTTATAATTTTTTATTTGTTTGTCTAAAACGAATTCTAAAATGAAAATAATTGTTTTATTTTGTAGTTTGTATTAAGAAAAAATTGGGTAGTTATTTATTAAAAATATATAAAGTAGATGTGGGGGGGGGGCGAGGGGCCCCAAAAATTAAGTAGCGTAGGACCCCATAAATCGTAAATCCGCCACTGGCTAAATATTAAAGTTGTATTCATAGTTTCCACGATTTAGGCGTTTTCAAATAACGTTAATTACTTGCAAAAAGTCTCCAATACTCATACCGGCATTGGTCCTACAAGTAACGTTACAAATGGCGTAATTGGGACTTCAATCGGCCAACAAATGCGGTTAGCCTTATAGTGAGAGATTGCATAACCTAATATAGACTCGGTTTTGTCGACCCACGCCGTTATACGGGGTGTTACAACGTTTAGCGGTCATATTAGGCAGCCAAGAAGGCAAAATATCGAAGTGTTTAATTGAGGCCAACGAATAGTACAAGAAAAAATCAAACCATGTTTCTCATATGCTATTATAAAAACCTTTAGAAAAAGCACGTGGTATCTATGAGATCCACCTTGCTATACGTCAGTATGCAAGATAAAGATGAAGGTTCTCAAAATGCTCTACAGCTTTCTGTGTTCTTTTACATGATACGTAAATTTTTTAATATGGGTCATTAGTAAAATAAAGCCATTGTCTCTTATCAAATAATATACAGGGTGTTCGGAAATGAAGAAAAAATTTAGGGGATAATTCTAGACCGAAAATAAATGCTATCTCTTCCTATAATATTTTTTCGAAAATTGATTATTAACAGAGTTACAGGGTGTTAAAGTTAAATTTTATTTGCAGTTTACTAGAACAATAAATTAAACATTCAAATCAAAGGTTCAAAGTAACGTCCTTCCTCTCCAATGCATAAATTAATTATTCTTCTTAAAAAATTCCGACGAACTCCATGGAATATTCCTTCCTGTGCTATGCTATGTTTAACGTTGAAAATAAATTAAAATGATTTCGTATTAATCACATGCAAGCAATGTTATTTTAGCGTTTTTCTCAAAAACGATTAGATTTATCGAAACAAAAGTAGTATACTTTTTAGGAGGTTAAAAATAATCATGCAATGCGCATACAGTGTAGGACAAAAAAGTTGGGACCATTCAAATTAAAGTATAGGCTTCTATGTGGCGCCCTCTACAAAATGCGAAAAAACGGTGTGCAAATTTGTATTCCTTATTCCGAAAAAGCCCCATATACGAGATTTCGTCAAAATATTATGAACGTGACAAAAGGTATTGCAAAAAAACTGCAAATAAAATTTAACTTTAACACCTTGTAACTCAGTACGCGTAATCAATTTTCGAAAAAATGTTATAGGAAGAGATAGCATTTATTTTCCGTCTAGAACTATCCCCTACATCTTTGGTCATAATTTTCGGATACCCTATATTTAGTATGTAATGTAATATTTGAACTCCATTTGGGGAAAATAAATAAAAATAACAATAAATAATAATGATTAATAATTCGTCTTTGCGCCGGTCGCTGTCGATGACTGCTTGTATGCATATCTGTAACAGGTACTCTGTCCTACAGTCTGGTGTGAATTGTAGTTTTTTTTACATTTAAGGGGGGACTAAGGTTTTTATAATTGACACTAAGAAATTATAGCTTCCGAGTTGCTAACTGTGTTGAATAATAATAAATATGAACTGTCGAGGGTTACTCGCTTATTTGCCTGTTGTTGTCTTTAATGTTTACAGGGTTTCTCGTGTATCTGACTGTTATTTTAATAAATTGTGTGCGGAAGGATGTTTTATCCCTCATATACCCTCACAGCATCACAACGTTTGAGGCGGTATTTCTGCCCGAAACGAAAAATTAGAACATTAGCCACCAATTTCTGGTGCTAGCCACTAGTTGTATAAGAAAAAAAAATGTTATTTCAAACCACCTAGAAAAATATGGAAATTTGTCATTTTTTCTAGCAAGAGAAATTTTTTCTCATCTTTCAAGTAAAAAGTAATAGCAGCTAAAATTGATGGAGGTCTTATTAATATTTAATTTAAATTTTAGAGCTGCAATATCGTAAAATTTAATACTGAAATATTGATAAAGTAATTTATTTTTTGAAATCTAATTATATCCCAGAAAAGGTTTACATTTTAATAATTAAAATCTGTGGCGTTAATTCACCCAGTATATGTAACGATCAGTCTTGTGTAACACCTAGAACACTATGTGAACCGTCTTTATTTATAGGTTAAGCCTTTGTTTTGGTATGTTGTCGGAAAGAATTAGATACGAAATTAGAAAAATCCAATTAAGAAAGAATTATGTCTTTTGTAGATTTAAGATTAAGGAAACAGTTGAAATAAGATTTAACCAAAAAGAAGAAGAATATAAGGAGTTCCTTTTCTTCTCTTGGATAATATAGTTTGTTGTGTTGGATACCGTCAACATAGCAAGCTTCATTTTCTTTCAAAATTTTACTTGTGGTGTAATATAAGGTGTAATTAAGGGATTAGGGGGAGGCCCCCTCCCCTTATCGGACGTACCCTTGTAAATATGACGACTAGAAAAATATAAGATTCTCTTTAATATCTTTAAAGTGAAGTAAATCGTATCAATTTGGCATTTAAACCCATGAAGAATTCGAATACTTTTTAAGGTGTGACATCGAAGTTTTCAGACACCCGATATATATCTTTTCAAATTTATTACAGTCAAAACAACATCGAAAATCCTTCTGTATATCCTTCGAAAACTTTAAACAACATTAATAAGAAACATAAATAATGAATCAAGCCGAATTTGTTGTAAGTTTTGGTGGCACATTAAATTAGGAATTTGTAATAATTAACAAAGAGTCAATGTGGGCAAATACTTCCTCCGCTGTTATATAGAAGTGATGGAAGACTTAAAGTGTGTCTCATTTATTTCCCTTTATATTCTAAAGTAGTTAAGACCGTACCGCAATTAAAATAAAGCTATTTTTTGAACTCTTTAAATATATTGACAGGCGCACCCAGCGCTACGTGAATGACATTAGATAGTCCGGGAGTCTGCGAATGATTCTGGTCAGATATTGGCATATAGCTTATTTTTCGTTATAATACAGGTTTTTTTTGTTATAATGAAGAGGTAGTTAGTCTATGGCTGTCTAATATATATTCAAATTAAGTATACAGGGTATCCGAAAATGATGAGACAAAAATTTAGGGATAATTCTATATATATATATTTCTATTATTACAAGTATTAGTATTAATAAACTGTACCTAAAAATCTATGAAATGAGAAATAACATCTGAATGTTCAGCTATCGAGTTTGTGCTTGTTTCATTCAACTTATTCACTGTGCTCAGTTTCCCCAAATGACTCTGAGGTAAATTAACGATGGCCGAGTTTGTGGTATAATCTTTAATTTTAAAATGATACAAAATAAAAAAATATGCCGCTGGACTTTTTCGTATTAAATAAATATTTGTTAATAATGTTTGTGTGGAAGGAATTCGATTTTATTAATTTTCTAAGCATTTAACATCGATTAATCAGCAGGTAATGAAAAGAAGCAACTTTGCTCACGGCTATAGATTTAAGATATTTTCTGGATATGTTGTAATATTTAAACATTGGCAAATCATTTGCATGGATTAATAACTTTTACATTTTAGCTGCATAAGATAATTTTGATTTTTTTACCCATATTATTTTGTAAATTGCACCACTTTTGCAAAATAAGACTCAACGCAACGTACATAAAACTTCTTAGTTTTGACAATGCTTTATTTCAGATACATTTTCTTTAAAGTAGCGCCATATTAAATGTGTGTTTTTCTACAAAATCAAAATTGGGCTATTAAAATTTGGTCGCATGTGATGCAAAGCTTATTTGTTTTTGACCCTGTACTATAAGTTAACTTCATAAAAAGTATTTTTGAAAACTTAGTTTGTATCTGATAGTAATACACGTTAATTTTAAGACAAAAAAGAACACAGTGTCATCAGAAAAGTATTCATTAATGACGATATAGCTATTTACCTAACAAGTGCGGAAAATTAATTTTTCCGCACGTGTCAGGTACAATAGTTTTTCTACAGACGTGCGGAAATAAGTAACACATATTTCAAAGAAATTTAATAATTTTTAATTAACTATAACAATCACATACATATGTAACACTAACTAATTCTGAGAAAAAAAGTAATAACTACAAGTTATAATTGATATAATATTGATTTTGACATAATCGTGCCGAAAATTTTTTCCGCACTAGTGTGGAAAACCAATTTTCCGCACAGATTTTTGACATAATCGTGCCGAAAAAAATTTCCGCACGGATATCAGTGCGGAAAATTGATTTTTCCACACGTATGTAGGAAAACAACTTTTTGAATTGTTATATCTCAGAAACGGTGGCTCGTAGGAAAAAAGTATTGATACATTTTTTATAGATAATTTTATGGTCTACAGTTTTTGTCTTTTTATGATAAAACTTACCGTTTTGCTGAAAATTGCGAAAAACTCATTTTTTTCACCTTTGACCTCGAGTAAAATTTTTTCCATACACGGGAATGATGGGGAACTTAAAAATTTTCTTTATAATTATATTTTGAACAATTTTACCGATTTTCAGCTTGCTGTAACTTTATGTACTTCACTCTCATTTTTTGATCTAGATTGGCCGGACTATTAAGTGGAAAATAAATTTTAGTGGTGGGTAAAAAATCATAATTATCTTATGCAGCTGGAATTTTGCATGTGGGCTAGAAACTGCATTAAAAAAAACTTTTTCTTATAACTTTTTTTCGATATTTTCCACTGTTGAATTATTTTCTGGAAAAAATTAAAATTTGACAGATAATGCGAATCACGTGACTACTATTTTTTTGCTTAATTTTAATCTCTATCGAAGCAGAACTTGTTGCCAAAATCAAATTTCGAATAAAGCTATTAATAAAAAAAATTCCCATATAATGCGGACTGGACTTTACTGATCACACTGTATATAAAAGGCTAGTCCGTAGCCGTATTATAACCCTGTATATTATACAGATACCCCAATTGTTGTTAAATATTATGTTAAACAATATACAGACTAAAAAAAAACACTTAATACAATGGCAATCTTTGTCGGTCATAATTAAAATTTGAACTGAAACAGACCACGCCAATAATAAAGCAATAACGAATCAAAATATAAAAAGAAAAAAAAAACAACAAATTTTTCTTTCCCATGTTTATAACATAACGGACCGACAAAAAATAATAAATGGTCATGTACCATTGGGTTTTGGGCTCCAAAGGTTACCGAGATTCAAACATAAAAAAAGTAACTTCTAAATATTTTGTGCCAGCTTGAACCCGTAGACGTCCCACTGTTCGACATTAGACGAAACTTCTATTTCTGACCGCACGCTGTGATTTAAAATGAAGCTCATTTGTTTGATACGATTTGAAAAATATTTTTTTTTTGGCTTTACGTTTGTCATATAGTTGTTTGGTCAATGTTATGATGAATCTTAAAAACATGTTTTTCTACTACATCTGTGCTAAGTATATTAAATTATATTTTGTCGCAGGGTAGCACAGGGACGGATTCAGAATTTGGTATATTGCATATATGCATATATACGCATTTTCTGCATATTTTGTTGTATTTCAAGAGCATATTTTTATGTTTTCGGCTTTATCAAAAAAATTTAAAACGTTAAGGTGGCATTCTCAACGTCATTTAATCCATTACCAACCTATAACCTATTTCGCGTTGCTTTTTTTACTTTTTTATTAGATTAACTAACATTTAAATAAAATCAATATCGTCGGTACAATATTCAGGTAATATCTGACATATATAACTAAAATATCTATTCATTTTATTGCTAATTTTGGGATAATTGTATAGTGAAAGAACAATGACATAATAATGTTTAAAAAAATCTTACCCGATATTTTTCGCTATACAATTCTCCTAAAATATTTAATGAAATTCCTTGATATTTATTTAATATGTCAATTATTTCCTATAAAATATGAATACGATAATGATTTTATTTAAATTTTGTGTAAAAGCTAGAAAAATTAAATAAATATACGCGAAATAGATTATAGGTTGGCAAGCATGTTGATACTCCCACCTTAAAGGTTTACGGTACTTATTTCAGGGATTTTCCAATCTGAAGATTATAAATTATATATACATTTTGGTTATACACAAGGTATTCATTGGTGGTTTCCGGGGTTTGCAGGTATATTGTTAGGGGTTGTTTATTTTCACTTAATAATGCGTTATTATTACCTGCTTAACAAACTGTATTTATATCGATTTGTAATACACACTTATGTTTTAGTTTGTCGAAAGATTTTAGTATTTTCAGTATGAAACTAGTAATTTGAAATTTGTGTTCCGAATGTCTAAGGTGGCGAAAACGTCTTTGAGGTTGTATCTTGGCCATATATTTTGCTACCTAAGTTGCAGTATTGTCCGATTACATCAGTAGATGTTGAAAGAAGATTCTCTTTGTATAAACATATTTTTATTAATAGAAGACAATCCTTTTTAGTTGAAATTTTTTAAAAATATTTGGTAATAAATGTTTTTTATACAATTTTAGGTTATAAAATTGTTTACTTTAATTTTTCTTTGTTTTTTTTTGTGATTTTTTTTAAAAATATACTTATTTTTTAGAAACCAATGTGTCATTTTACTACAATAAATTAAGAAATATTGCATACCAGTATGCATATTTGGCAAAAAAAGAATGCAAATAACTGCATATTTTAAAGGCAAACAAGGCATATATATGCGCATATTTTGGCTACATTTAAGTGCGTATAATCCGCCCTTAATAATAACATCTTTCGTATCATTACATCAAATGAGATCACTCGAAAAATTTAATGGTAAAAATTGAAAAGCTATAAAAGTTTAAAAATCTTTCAAACATGAAGATGAATGTAATTTTTTTTTGAATTAGTAGTAGTAGTAGTAGTAGTAGTAGTAACATGTTTTATTTAGCAAAAAGCTACAATTAAATATGTTTTAATACATTTTTTAACACATTTTTATAGATTTATTTTTACATTTTAAAACGCAACCTTCTTTTAACAAAAACAGACAGAAAAGTAAACATTTTGTAAACTGTATCAAATATTACGTATCATTTTGTTTTTTAATTAAATGTAATTTTAAAGTTTTTTTAAACAGTTTTACCGATTTTTAAGATTTAATAGAATTTTCCAAATTATTATAATCAAATATATCAAACCTTTATAAAAAATAGATTTACAAGCTAATGTTTTAGACACTCTATCCACATAAAAAATTTGATTAGTTCTTGTTTTATAATTATAATGGTCATAATTAAAAAAACAAAAAAATTTTAAACAATCAGGCAATAAATTATTTTTAATTTTATGTATAAAGATACATACTTACTAAATTAGATAATTTCTGATTTTCAACCAATCCTTTTTCATCAAATCTTAAAAATCACCAAGATAGATTAAAAAAACTAAAATCTACTGAAAAAACATAAAAATATTTGCATATTAAAATATTAACCTAAAAAAAAAACAAATCCGCCACTGGGGTAGCAACACTTTCATTGATGCAAGCAAGCAATTAAAAAACAATTATTTCCAGCAAAACACAAATAATTATAATCTTTATTTAGAATTAATATTCCGCCGTTTGAATAATCACTCGTGGTATTAGATTTATCCCTAGATGGCGTATATCGGAAAACGCGACCTCTAAGGTCATAGCAATTGCACTTGCGCCTCCAGGGCATTCAGCCACCCAATAATAATTATTCTAGCTGTCCATATTTTAATGCGGACCGTTAGATTTATCCATAAGCGTTTAAGTTTCAATAAAGTTGCGGCGATATAGAGATATGGGTGTGACTTTAGACGCCATAGAGGTAGGAAGTGATGAAGTTTACAGGTGCGCAGTGACGGACTCAGCCGTCGGTCTACCGGTCAAGAAGTCGGAGGGCCCTGGCTACAAAAGCTTCAGGTTGCACCAGAATGATCTATTGCAAACAAACAAATTTTCGAAGTCTTGGCATATATTCTGTACCCTTTGTATCCTATTTTCTACATCAAGGCATGGCCCATAAATGAAATCACAGTAGTTAAAGCTGGATAAAACGAGACTTTCACCGAGCATTTTACGCAATTTAAAATTTAGAAAATGACGGTTGTTGTATAAAACTCCTAAAGAGATATGTGACTTTTGAATTGGTTTTTTGAAATACTCCCTCCTAAACCTTAGTTCAGTATCCAATACTATACCCAGGTTTTTAGCTGTTTTACCAACGGAAAGGCTAACACCATCAATAACTATATTGGTATGATCATTCAAAAAGCCAATTATATTTTTATTCCCAACATCAAGGATGACTTCAATGGATTTAACCTTAGATTGTGATCTAATGGAAGTTGATTTAACATGTACAAATTTTCGTTAAGCAAATTCGATGCGGTTATATAGTCTTGGCAGTCAAAATGAAGGTGCGTAGGTGTATCATCTGCATATGCCTGAACCTTACAGCGCTTTAAAGATTTTAAAATATCTGAGATATAGATAATAAATAGAAGAGGTCCAAGGATAGATCCTTGAGGTACACCAGACAAAATTCAAATTTTTTCTGAATAATTGTGTCTATTGAAAATTTTTTGGCACCTGTGGTTGAAGTATAATCTAATCAGATTTAATGTCATCTAAAAGCATGTGCCCCAAATTCTGCCTGTGTAGACCACGTTTCTTTATTACTAGACACAAACATTTTTATTTATTCATCCTTCCGATAAAAACCGAAGAGACAACAGATTCGGTCTGAGCAATTTTTTACATACCGTTTTTTCCGATAAATTAAGAAGTCCACCATTTTGGCCGGGCTCTCGAAAAAGCGGTCCTTATGACCAATTATAAATGATAATGGAATTCCTGTGAGAAGCATCGGTAATTAGTGAGCATTGTGTGCTAATCATTAAGAACATCAATTAATAATCTTTTAGGGCGTAGTTATTTAAAATGGTCGATAACGTACTGCTTGTTATTTCAAACATATAAAGGGCTGTGGCGGATTTACAGTGGCGAAGCTGGGAGGACGGGGGGGAGGGGGACCGCGGTAATGACGATTTAAAAAAAAATACTATTGACAAACGTGTATGTTGATTTGAGCCATCGTCGTGGATAATTTACTCACCTCAACCCCAAAAAAATGTATTGACACAAGAATAAAAATAAGCTTTCCACGGTTTAAAACCAATAATTGTATATTATATACTCTAAACTCTACGTAGTAAGTACAAAAATCTAGGATCCGGACAAACACAGTTTTCTTTTTGTTTCTTGTTTCAGCTTTATATAGGGTAACTTGGGGGGAGATGGTGAACCGGGTGAGACAGTGAACGGCATTTTTTCATCTACTGCTCGACAGATGACGCTGGTAGTGCCGCATTGTGCTCTGTTGATCCGATTTGTTAGTAGCATGAATCACCTGTGTTAACTTGTTAATCAGTTTGTGAGTAAATTATAGCAAATTATTTCGTTGTACATATACTTTATTTAAAATTGATAGTTTATGTTCAAAATTATTGGTTAAAATATCAGGTAAGATATTATAATTGCAAATACTTATCGTTTAAAGTTCATATTTGTGTTTTAACCTCAAAATTAAAGTAAACCTCTATCAGTTTATCCGTAAAGGAATTCACCATCTCTCCCGTGGAAACGGGACAGATGGTGAACCTTAATATGGGATAGATGGTGAACCTTTATAAAATCGGTAATATACATATTAATGGTAGATATTTTGGTATTTTCACAATTCTTACCAAGCCTACATTTTATAAAATTTCTCCCGTTCCCAACTTATCTAGAATTGAAACTGTTCGCAAAAGGGCCAGAAATTTAGCGTCAGTTTTAAATACAGAAAGCAATATAAAAGTTTTAAAGGAAAAGATGCTGGTAAAGAGCAATAAAATAGTAAAAAAGATCAAGGCGAAAGAAACCAAACCAACTGTAAAAAAAAGAAAATTAGAAATTCATGACACATCAGAGGAAAGTGAACCCGAACTAAATGATGAAGACGAAATAAGCGATAATAGTAATGATTACTGCGTAGGATGTGGCGAAGAATATAACACTACCAGCTAGGAAGAATGTTGATTGGATTAAGTGTGTGCGGTGTGAGCGCTGGATGCACGAGGATTCCACCAAATATGGAAATTGTTGTGATATATGTGGAAAATTTGTATCCAAGCACAAACAAAACTAATATGGCAACGTTACAATTGTTATTTTTAGAATCACCATCACACCCATATATCATTCACCAACTAACCCATACATCTATGGGTGAGATGGTGAACAAACTGTTTTTTTTTATTTTGAATTATTTATTTTCCTAAACCTTATAGCATTTAGTTTACCTATATTATGTTTAAGTATATTATATGCAATGCCTTGCAAATCTTTCCTTTTTTCTATATATGTTTTTTAAAAAAATACGAATATTTGAAGTTTTATTCACCATTTCCCCCCAAATTACCCTACATAGTGGAATTTTTAACTGGAATAAATTCAGTATTAGGAAGCCTCTTTATTTGCTGAAAAAATACAGAACTATGGCTGCGCTTGAATACTCACAGTAATTATCATGTTCTATTGGGGGTGTAATCTGGTTTTATATACTGTATTAGTTCCGACTGGCAGTTGTAATGAAACTTGACATTAATCATAATAATATTTGCTTGGTACGATCAATAAAGCGTATACTTACCACTAAAAATCAGTACTGTAGTTCTCACAAATTTAAATAGCTTCCAGTGTGATATTGTTCTTGTCGTTTAACATTGCATATGATTATCTATTATGCAACATGGTTTACTGAGATCGTAAAATGCGTTCATAGCTTATAAAGTCCAATAATAATGACGGGTTGTGCGAAATAAGAATCTTTTTTTTCTTCTTTCAATAAGAATATTGCTTTATCTGACATGCAATGTTTAAAAAAATTTAAAAACAAAGTAAAAATAAATTAATTGAAACAGGTACGATCAATAAAATTCAAATTCTGACAGGACAGCTAGAAAATTCCGAACAACGATGTGACCTGCGCAACAAATACGTTAAAATTAATAATACGGCGCGCGGCGATTGCCGATCGCTACGAACCCCCACCAACGTTTTGTGGATTATATGTTCTAACGGATACAATTCGTTTTTGGGGACGCTATTCTGGTTTCTTAATTATTATAGAGAAAGCGCTTTACTGGGAATAAAATGCGTCGCATTAAGAATATACAATTTATTACTTAACAAAATTGCTGTATTAAAAGTAGTTCATTATTCAACAAGACTGTGCTGCTAATGGAACTGAAAACTACCAATAAAAACACTGGTTTAGTAAATCTGGAATTGATATAACACTAAAGCGGAATTGATACACTAGCATTTTATTTAATATGGTTTAATACAAAATAAGCTATCAATAAAAACTATGTCTTGGCAAACCTGTTATATTATATCATGGACCAGGAATTAATAAAAAATAGGTACATACCTATCCTTAAGTAACACCCTGTATATGTATAGAATGATTTTGCGAGCACTTTGTAAAGAAGCAAAGAATACCCACAGGCATTAACTTATACAGGTGCGTGTAAATACGTCGGTTTGTACACATTTGTAAAAAACTAGGGGGAGTGTACTCGAGAATGCAAGCCACAAAGACTAATAGATGGTGTTCACTCGGATGATAAAGAAAACGGGTTTGCAAGATAGCACGCTTAACTTAAAGCTGTGAATTTGTCATTCTTCTACCACTTTTGACAGTTTTGTCTTTATGATTAATTTTTGTAGTTTGGAAATTGATATTGAGGCCGTGATTAATTGTGTTTCTATTTTTTCTCTTTATCTAAAAAAAAATATTGTTTTATGGCAGCAAGTACAGGGGGAGTTGCAGAACGAAAAATGATAAGATAATACCGAACTAATAACAAGATCCGATGTCTCATTATATTTATAAACTTTGTTACAATATGTATTTTTTTTGTTCATTAATTTGTCGTATATAATATCATAAGAGAGAAAATTTTGCCGGTAAAATTTTCTACTGATATGAAAGTGTGTTGCTTTTCAATTTCGTGATTTTATTTTGTCAAAAATTTCATGAGCGAAATTTTCAGCAACAAAATTGAATAAAACCAAGAGAATATTTTGCCGATACAAAAAAAAAAGACTATTTCAAGAGAAAACAATAAAAATACATTGTTTATTTAGCAACTAGAAACTTTATTTATTTATTACGAATATTAATCGTACAGTTGTTATAAGTAATAGTTTGTCCATTATTTTCTATCAAAGCATGGTTTTGGGTATGATTGACTTGCATTTGAGAAGTCGAAGGTCCACATGCTTCATTTGTTGTTCTGATATTTTCGATGAGCTTCAGATGATGACTAGGATCTAGCTGCAGATATGGTTCCAGGGAATTTGCGTTTGAGTGGCCAGTTAACTTCAAATCCTGTTCCCCAACACCTTGTTTTAATAGGGCAGACACAGCGGAAGATCGATGGGAATGATTTGTTATTTTATGCTTCTTCGTATCTATTCCAATTCGTTCCGCTGAAGTTTTGGTCCAGTTAGATACTGTATTTATTCCTAGTGGAGTATTTTTGAACCCACATCCCTTCTGCCAGTTTGGATGAACGGAGAGAAATAGTCTGTGTGTGGAAGTGTTTGGTCCTATTTTTTCCAATAATTTTAAAAATAATCTTACAGGGCATAAGTCTTTGTTTGATGAATTTCTTACCAACCATTTGCTGTTTGCCAATCCTTTTGACCCACCTTGAGCTGTCTTGGAAAATATGCTGTTATATTCAATTTGTTCGGTAAATTCTCCCATGGTATCAAACTCCTTTTGAAAATATTGAATTTTGCAATTTACGACCTCATTGCCTCTCCAAGCTAGTTCAAATGAGCAGAGATGGAAAAACTTTTTTTGCGCTTCATTGGGGTTCTCTTCATTGTAGCTTTACATTATTGTCATAATATAATATATTATTATTTAATATTCAAAAACTGAAATGGCAAACTCTACGGCACTCTATGCGGTAGGGTAAAAATAAAAATTGAGTGAAAAAGCAAATTATTGTTACTTGAAGTAGGTGAGCTAATTTTCGTCATAGGAACACACTGTATAACGTTGTATATGTGCCTAGAAAGTAAAGTCCATTTACCCTACCAGAATAATAAACTGCAACCAAAGCATTTTCTGCCCACCTTCATCAGCCACTTGCAGTCGCGTCATTAATAAATTGGATTTGATTAATGAAGGTATTCAACCATTATATAGAATATTTTCTATAAGATAATATTGGCTTGGTAATGAGTTTACTTTTATTAATGAATATATTCCGGGAAAAGTAGTACAAATTTAATTAAAATATGATAATAATGATTGTATTTTTCTGTCAGTATTTTTCTACTTTCACATTTGATAAGCTACTGAACATTTTTGGTACACCATTTCCCGGAAACCAAGGTCGCCCTTGGTTTTTCTGATACACCCTTTATAAGCTATAGGGGAGACTAGAGATGATTGAGTCTAGTGGTGGATTAGCAATATAATATATCTTAGAACCTAGCCCATTTTTTAAAATCACAATAATTGGCAAGTAATGCATATTTTAACATAGGTAGATCCATTGAAATTAACAAACTCAAAACTAACAATAGTATTAACACCCTAACAAAATATTACAGTGTAGAAAAAGATAAACGTAAATAAAAACTAAAGAAAAATCATCAAGGAGCTCCTTAATATCAGATAACCAGACGCAGGTTCATATAAACTTGAAGCAGATGAAAAAAAGTCCAAATCATTGGAATAATAGTTAGCCAACATGACCTCTGCAGAAAACAATTTAAAGCATAATTTGTGCGATTAAATGGTTGATAAAAAGTAAAATTAGGCGTGTGGTTCTGGGTGGAACAAAAAGTGGAGTTTTCACCAACAGATCCGCACAATGGTAAACATGGTTTAAGATATTGTATAATAATTTCAAATCGTGCCTCTTACGGCGAACCTCAAGTAAAACCAGCCCCAATACAGACTGAATTTCAGGATAAGACATGGCATAACCATATGGGACTCTAAATGCTGAATATCTAAAAAGCTTGTGCTGGACATCAGTCTCCAACCTATTTACATGTGTTGCATAAAATGAACTCCATTCTGAGGATGCATACTCCAGATTAAGTCTCACAAATGAACACACATTTGTACAAACAACATCCTGAGAAGGTAAATGTTTGAACGGGTATATTTGGATATCGGAAGACAAAGGGCTTCTTTAAATACCTTTTAATTAGCTTAATAAAAAATGATAAAATTTGGTATGCGAGTGTATCATCATACAAGGATCTTCAAAAAGTGTAATACAATTTGGCTATGAAATTAATTTTCCAAAAAATAATTCAAAAGTGGGGTTATTTCTGAAAATATCGAAAAAAGTTATTAGAAAAGGTTTTTTTTAATGCAGTTTCTAGCCCACATGCAAAATTTCAGCTGCATAAGATAATTTTGATTTTTTACCTATATTTAGTAAATTGCACCACTTTTGCAAAATAAGACTCAACGCAACCTACATAAAACTTCTTAGTTTTGACAATGCATTATTTCAGATACATTTTCTTTAAAGTAGCGCCATATTAAATGTGTATTTTTCTACAAAATTAAAATTGGGCTATTAAAATTTGGTCGCATGTGATGCAAAGTTTATTTGTTTTGGACCCTGTATAAGGTAACTTAATAAAATAAGTATTTTTGAAAACGTAGTTTGTGTCTGAAAGTAATACACCTTAATATTAAGACAAAAAATAACACAGTGTCATCAGTAAAGTGTTCATTAAGTGGAAAATAAATTTAAGTTTAACTTAACGTAAAGTTTATCTATTTTCAACGATTTAATTTAAAACCCCTTTACTTTATTTTTTGTTTTTTTACTTTCAGGCACAAACTACGTTTTCAAAAATACTTACTTTATGAAGTTACCTTAGACAGGGTCAAAAACAAATAAACTTTATATAGCCCAATTTTGATTTTGTAGAAAAACGTACATTTAATATGGCGCTACTTTAAAGAAAATTTATCTAAAATAAAGTCTGAGAAGTTTTATGTAGGTTGCGTTGAGTCTTATTTTGCAACAGTGGTGCAATTTACAAAATATAGGTAAAAAATCAAAATTATCTTATGCAGCTGAAATTTGCAGGCATGTGGGCTAGAAACTTCATTTAAAAAAACTTTTTCTAATACCTTTTTTTGATATTTTCAGAAATAACCCAACTTTTGAATTATTTTTGACTACTATTTTTTTTGCTTAATTTTCATCTCGATCGATGCGGAACTTGATGCCAAAGTCAAATTTAGAATAAAGCTATTAATAAAAAAATGCCTTATGATGCGGACTTTACTGGTGACTATAGGTGAATATAGGTAACCTTAAAATTACAATATTGTATAATTTTTTACATTAATTTATTATACTGTTTCAACGGAACTGGTAAAGTGACATTTTACAACGGAATTGTTATTATTGTATCCCCGCCATCCTCTCTGGTGGTCACGCATCAATACAACATTTTTCTCGCCCTGGCTAAAACAATTACAATAAACTACCGGTAAAACAGGACACATCACGCTGTTTCAAAATTATCTGCCTACCTCACAGTCTAATAAATACATACGAAAAGTGTATTAAGCTCTTTTAAGTGATAACTTTACAACATATTAAAAGGACTGCACGCGATACAAGGGTAAAGTAGCCAACTTCACGCCATTTTCTTATTTTCAAGATGGCGGCAGCGCGGTCGGCGTTCCGCTGTTTTACGAGTCCACCTGTTGCGAGTTTCGTGTCTGTACGGTATCGAAATAATTGTTTCAATATTGTATTTTTTGACGTTTTTAATGGTGAACGGGTTAATTACAAGATGGGGAACAAAGAACTCGATAGCCCCTGATGAATTAACTGCTTTGTTTACATTATTTATGACACTGTTGGACTGGTGAAAAGAAATAAAATCGTTTTAGTCAATTTTATTATTGCTATATGAAGTTGGGTAATTGGTCATAAGTTATTTCTGATTGCAGAACACGCTAAGCCGTGATTCTTTTTTAGCAAGGCAGCAACAAAACAAGCAAAATGCAGTTTAGTCCATCGTTTAGCCAAGGAATAATAAAACTGTAATATTTCTTGGACCGTAGAGGTCATTGTTTTTTAATACAAGTCACAAGTACAAGTCAAAAACACAAACATAAACGAACACACGGGCGATTTGGCATCGGCATACCTAATGGTCCAAGGAAAGAATACAATCCGCATTTATTTGGTAATTGGTTTTTCCTTGTCTAACAAAAAGTTTTGCTTGCAATAATAATAATTCACGAAGCGGTGCGACTGTGTTATGATAAACGCCTATTGAATCGCCTTCGACAGAGCACGAAACCACCCGAGATAAGGCGAAGTTGACGGCCGGCGAGTCCGTATGTTTGTTTTGCGCTTAGTTGACACTTACACTTGGGAACTTTTGTATTTTTTGAATGATATCCTTTTTTTTAAGACCGACCAGAAAATATACACTTTCTGGACAATTTTTCGTCCAGAAAATAACGTTTTGTCGATCAAGACCGGAAAATGGACGTGAGGGACCGGCAAAAGATTTTTCTGGTCCCAGTTTTTTCATTTTTCCAAACGCTCTTTGATAATACAAACTACCTTGGTTTCGGCACTATAATAACAACATTTCGATGTATTGTCGTTGATTTTTAATTTGTTGTTTATGTCGAACTTGTTTCGCGAGTGCCCAAATTTAAAAATATGAATTCAGATTTTGAATTATCCGATACGGAAAATGAGATTCCAGAAGAAATTTTGGAAGCAGCAAGGAAAGCGACTTACGATATATTGTCAGTAAAATCAAAAGCCAGTTACGAGAAGTCATACGACGCATTTACAAATTGGTGTCGAGAAAAAAAAAGGGAAAAATGTAAAAGAAGAAGTTCTTTTGGCATATTTTGCTGAAAAGTCCCAAAAACTGGCTTCTTCAACATTATGGAGCTTTATTCTTTTAACTGGTTTTAGTATTGGTAATCACTTTGTTATAAATATAAAATAAAATAAAATAAAATAAATAATTAAATGTATATCGAAGTGTCGGTCTTCAAAAAAATATTGTGCGTCACGCAACCGAAAATTAGTGTTTTGCAGGTCTCTCCAAGCTTCCAGGACTCGCCTACGGCTCGCCCTGGAAATGCTTGTCTCGACCTGAAAAACATTACTTTCCGGTCTAGTAACGTAAATTACTATTTATTTGATATGAAAAATAAACTAATAAGGTGAAAGGTAGGAAAAAACTGGATAATATAGGTATATCCGATTTATATTTAACTTTTCAATTTTAAGTGGGCTACTACGCCACTGCTATTTATACTGAAACAATCTGCGCTAAACACATACTGAAACAATTGTGGTTCGGACGGATGGACGGACTATCCCTTGATAAGAAAATTCACTTTACTTTTTTAAATCTGCTGTACTACGGCACTGGTTATCCGTCACGGTTAAAATCGTATTTTCTCAGCAATAAGGCCATTCTGTCGGCCAGCTCAAGAAGAAGAAGAAAACTGGCAAAAAGCCCCTAAAGGGACAAATTTCAGAGCTGCAACGCCAGCGTTGTCCGTCGACAATAAATCAAGCGACTCCTTATGTATATCGATGCATATTTTGATATTCATGCGAATCTTATTGGTTGCAGTACCCTCTTCTTATTTTTTCTCTTTTATTTGGCCACATTTTATAAAATATTTCTTACGCGCCTCGGGCATCCGATAACGACTACGTTCGGGAATCGTTCTTTTCTTCTAAGCTATAATAATCTTGAAGATGACCATTACTGGTTCATCAGACTCTTGGGTTAGATAAATGGCAGCAGAGAGGGCAGTATTATTTTTAACACGTTTTTATTAGCTTCACCTGTATGTATGTTTGTTTGTTTGTAACCGACTTTTTTAAATCCGATTTTGACCCACTTTAAACGGTCAGATTTAATTTAAATTTTGTAGACTTATCAAGAACCGATGACAATACAATAATCTAATACGCAAAAAAATCTCCTGTCAAATTTTGACAGCTGTCACGTATAAAACGAAGGTGCGATTTTGACGAAACAAATTATGGGTCGTATAGTATTTGATGAGGAGACTTCGGGAAACATAAGCGAAAAATTCTCCTGTCAAAATTTGACAGCTGTTAATATATCAAATCGTTTAAAAAAAATGATATTAATGAAAAAAACTATAAGGTCGTATGTATATTGACAGTGGAAAGTTGAAAAAAATACGCAAAAAATTCTCTTGTCAAAATTTGACACCTGTCAATATGTCAGAATTATTACAATAAGCGATAGTAATGAAACAAACGTGGGATCGTATAGATATTGTCGCTAAGAATAGAGAAAAATTATAAAAAAAATTCTACCCATCAAAATGTAATTTTGACAATTTTTTTTTTAATTTTGAAAATTTTTTGTCGTTTTTTTATTTCTTGTGAATAACTCCGTTATTGTAAGTTTGAGAGAAAAATGTTATATAACTATATTTATGGAACGTTCAAAGACGCGTCTTTTTTATATTTTTAAAATTTTCGTTTAAGTATTATCAGTTTCGAGATATAAGGCAAAATATAGAAATCATATTTTGGCCGATATCTCGAAAACCGTAAGAGATACGAAAAAATAATAACAAGCTGAGATGTAGATTTCTTTGAGATACAACTTTTTAGCTATATAGACTTTTTTTAAAGTGAGAAAAATGGCAATTTATGAATATTACGAAATTTTCCTGGTATAGAAGATGTTGGAAAATTAAAATTTTTAAAAAATTTACAAATATCGTTTTTTTCTTATAATTCGGCATAGACGATCGGGTTTGTTCGGGTTTGTTTGTAACCGACTTCTTTGAACCCGATTTTGACCCACTTTAAACGGTCAGATTTAATTTAAATTTTTTAGACTTATCAAAAACCGCTGACAATACAATAATCTACTAATCCTAGCTCAATCTAATCAAAAAAAATGTTTTCTTAACAATAACTCAAACTAAAAAATGAAAAATAAATATGGTTTAAGAAAACTAACAAACACGCTTTAGAAATTAATAAAACTAATAATAATTTTTGAAATTCTTAATATAGGCAGAAAATAATAATGAACGATAAACATTAGTATTATTGTGAAAAAAGCGTGGGGTGCTCGATATACGAAAAATATAGCATAAAGCGACCCACGCTTTTTTCACAATAATACTAATATTTATCGTTCAATATTATTTTCTGCCTATATTAAGAATTTCAAGAATTATTTTAAAGTATATTTATTTTCCGCTTTTTAGTTTGATTAATTATTAAAGCGTGTTTTTTAGTTTTTTAAACTATATTTATTATTAAATAAGCTCAATGCCGCACCTATAAACAGTATTTTCTTTCCTTTCTGTTCCCCAGAATTGAGAATATTTCTTACATTTGAAAACGTAGCTGTAACTTTTTTCAGTACCACAGGTCGTCCTTGTTACACCGGGTAAGTACAGATACGTCGGTCTTTTTTAACCACCGGCGGTATTAGGGTAATTCTCGGGGTGATTATTTATTATTAAAGGCACTGGCTTAGATCAAACGGATGATTAAACTATTCTATGGTGGTTATAAGAGCGAAGATTATTGTGGTTAAATAATACAAATACTTTACGTTCTTTATGGTCGTAGACAGAAAAAAAAAAAGGTCGTTAGACCTGGCAACAGAGCAAACCGATAACTGATTTTTTTCTATTTCACGTTCATAATAAGCTCAGTACGATACGCATTTGCGTATCGTAATGAAGCTATTTCGATACGCGTGTCTTCTTTATTTGATGTTGGTAATATTTAAGGTAGGAGTATCAACATGCTTGCCAACCTATAACCTATTTCGCGTAGATTTATTTATGTTTTCTAGCTTTTATACAAAATTTAAAGAAAATCAGTATCGACTTGATATTCTATAGGTAATAATTGACATATTTAATAAATATCAAGGAATTTCATAACTTATTTTAGGAGAATTGTATAGCGAAAAATATCGGGTAAGATTTTTTTTAACATTATTATGTCATTGCAATGACATGTTCTTTCATTATACATATCTCCTAAAATTAGCAATGAAATAAATTGATATTTTTGTAATATATCAGATATTACCTAAGTAATGTGCCGACGATACTGATTTTATTTAAATGTTAGTTTAAAAAATAATAAACTTGAAAAGACAAAGCGAAATAGGTTATAGGTTGGCAATAAATTGAATGACGTTGAGAATTCAACCTTAAATGTTTTATTTCATTGACTTGCGCGGCCTTTGTGATTTACGAGAAAACCCATTTTTCGCAGAGGAAAAATACCTAATTTTGTATTCTGTGTGGATAACAGTCATGTATGTTGGTTGCATAAATCTATAAATCAATCTTTTGTAGATGCTTCAAGCTATCATTTTCTGCCAAATCCTATCCAAAATTCAATCTACTAACCTTCCAATGTCGATTTTAACTTCAACTTTATTTGAATTTTCCATCTTCCCTATACTAAATAATTGCAATGCAGTGACGTAAAATCATGTCTTTTGAAATTCGAAAAAAAGTAGCAAAATTTCCCGAATTTCCGCTCTGTATATGTACCGAATGTACAAGGATCACCCAACGTATTCCGTCCAATTTCAAATCTCATATCGCTAATATAACTTTAGAATCTCGTGGTGAAAATGGGTCAATAAATTAAAAAATGACAGTTTGCAAAATAATTTTTGTTGTCCAGAGGCTACTATGATAAAAAATAGTATTACCAACATAAAATTTAGACATACAAATTTACAAAATTTGAAGGATTTATTTTCTTTTTAAAATGTATTTTTCTTGATTATAAAAGGTGAAATTTAGCGCACGTGTCAATAAAAAAACTCGCCACTTTGTGGCTCGTTTTTTAAAATAGACTCGTGCGCTAAAACCGCTTCTTTTGAAACGTGTACTTTAATATACTATTATTGGTGGCAAATTACGAGCCATCACTTAAATTATGTTATAATTTTTTTCCTTATTTTTATGCCACTAAAACTTTTAAATAAAGTGCTCCGTAAAAAATATATAACGGAACACTTGTGTCTGTCTGTACGCATATTACCTACAACCTTTTTTCTTAAATGCCGTTTGATATTATATATTTAGCTAAAGCCTTCGATACTGTCAGTCATAAAATTCTCATTAACAAATTAGAAAAACTTGGATTTCGTGGTCAAATATTAACTTTATTTAAAAACTATTTATCTAACAAAGTACATCATGTTAAAATTGGTGAAAATATTAGTTCACCAAAAATATTTAATTATGGAGTACCACAAGGTACAGTCCTAGGACTAATACTTTTTAATATTTATCTAAATGATATTTTTAATTTAAACTGTCAAGGAAAATTACATAGTTTTGCTGATGATACGGTAATTTTTTATGAAGGTCTAAATTGGAATATTTAAAAAAATACTATTGAAAAAGATTTTATAAAAATAAGCAACTGGTTTAATAAAAACTTATTAACTATAAATTATAACAAAACAACATACATTCCATTTACTTCATACAAAAATAAACTTCCAACTATTGGTGCAGTAATAATATTAACATAAAGGAAAGTGAAAATATTGAATATCTAGGAATAATTTTTGATAAACATTTAAAATGGGATTTACATAGTGACTACATTATAAAAAAACTAAGAATTCTTATACAAAAATTTAAACATCTTAAACAATTTTTAAATATAAAAGAATTAGAAATACTTTATTATTCTTTAGTACAAACCCATTTAAATTATGGAATACTAGGATGGGGAGGCATAAATAAGAATTATCTTAATAATATTAAAACTATTCAAAAATACATTTTGAAAATTATTTCCAAAAAAGACCACCAATATTCTTCTGATTTACTATTTAAAGATAGCAAAAAAATGGATATTAAACACATTTTTCTTACAACATGTTAATATATATTTTTAAACATAAAAATATAAAAAATTATATTAATCACACACATGAAACTCGTCATAAATATACTATTACATATAGTAAACAAAACAATAGCACACAAACATTTTTTAAACATCAATCCATATTTTTTTGATATGCTACCACAGTCAATTAAAATAATTATAAAAATAAAATTGGATATTATCTATATCTAATCCAAGAGATATATTCAAGAACGTCATTAATAAATAATGAATAAAATAAATAAATATATATATTATATACATAACGTATTGTATACTATAGTGATATAAAATATACCAATAAAATATTGTTATGTTCCTTTTATATTATAATCTAGTTGTGCCTGAATTATGAAATATATTCTTGAGAAAAATATTATATTATTTAACTCAAAACAAGTATTTTACTTCTGAGTTCGGAATTGATAGTTTATACAAAAAAATTATATATTAGCATTAAATGTCAAAAAATATTTGAATAAACTTTTATTATTATTATTATTAAGTATATAGAAAGTTGAAATTTTGCATGATTATGTCATGATCGAATCACAGCCGTTGGGGGTCGAACACGTGACGTATTTGTGCTTGTTTTAGAGTCGATAAGTAATGAGTAAAACCGGTTCATTATTCTGTATTTTCAGTTTTGAATCTGAACTGTATATATGCGGATACGCCACTGATCTTACCATTGGCGGTTTTTAAATATGACAAACGAAGTCGCCCAGATCGACCGGGCAATTTGCGGCCATTATTTTAATAATGCGTTTTAAGGCAAAATAAATCCAAATTTGTTGTTAAGAAATTGCCTGCATGCTGCATTAAACACGATGTGTCAAAAAACTTAAGAATTTATTTCTCCATATTGAGATATTACCGTTTTATGATATGTAGCTTGGAATATATATACTTTTAAGCTTTATATTATCAATTATATTGTCACTGTAATAATCAGAAAACATCTTTAATATTAATTGATTCAGCTGATACTAGGTGGAAATCCATAAATTAATATAGTATTATGGGATACAGTAAAACAAAGTTGAACTTGTAAATTTCCACTATATTCACTAGAAAAATGACATGTTTTGCTAACACTGTAGCTTCGTCAGATGACAATGATTTATTAAAGGTGCAAAATATTGCACCCCAATTTTTAATTTTCACCTTTATTAAATCATTGTCATCTGACGAAGCTACAGTGTCAACGAAGCATGTCATTTTTCTAGTTAATATAGTGGAAAATTTACGAGTTAAACTTTGTTTTACTGTATCCCATAATACTATATCTTTAATCTTCTTCCACTTTACTGATTGATGCCAGTACATATATCTTAATTAAAGGAAAAAAGAGCATGCATCACGCAGTGTTAAATAGGTTTTTCCTTAGTTTAATAAGTCATGAAGGATGGTGTTTAATTTATACGAAAATGTGGAATTAATCTCGGAATTTCTGTGTAAGAAAGTCGTTTATTACAATAAATAAAAGGAAACTTGTAATTAAGGTTTATGCCGTAAGTACGTATATATTTGAGTCTAAACAAGATCGCAAATATACGATTTTTTTTACATTTGAGCAAGTAAAGTGCCAAAGGAAAGTGGGTGTATATTTATATTTGCAAGAACTTGGCACAGTTTGTAGCATTCCTGCACCGCGGAAAATGATCTAATACAGAGTTTGTATTCATTGCTTATTTTGTATTAACCCATATTAAATAAATTGCTAGTGCATCAATCCCGCTTTACTATTCTATCAATCCCAGATTTCCTAGAACAGTATTTTTATTGGTAGTAATCGGTTCCATTAGTAGCACAGTCTTGTTGAATAATGAACTACTTTTAATACAGCAATTTTGTTAAGAACTAAATTGTATCTTCTCAATGCGACACATTTTGTTCCCAGTAAAGCGCTTTCTCTACAATTAAGAAAGCAGAACAGCGTCCCCAAAAACGAATTGTATCTGTTAGAACCTATAATCCACAAGACGTTGGTGGGGGTTCGTAGCAATCGGCAATCGCCTCGCGCCCTAGCATTAGTTTTAACGTATTTGTTGCACAGGTCACATAGTTCTTCGGAGTATTCTAGCTGTTCTGTCTGAATTTAAATTCTATTAATCGTCGCAATACCTGTTTTTATAATTTATTTTTACTTTGTATTTAAGTTTTTTAAAACTTTGCATGTCAGATAAAGCAATAAAATATTCTTATTTCGCACAACCCATCATTAGTATAGAAATTTATAATCTATGGACGAATTTCACCATCTCAGTAAACCATGTTGCATAGTAGATAATCGCTATATTAAACGAAAAGAACAATATCATACTAAAAGCTATTTAAATTTTTGAGAACCATAGCAAGCAAATATTATTATGATTAATGTCAAGTTTCATTACAACTGCCAGTCGGAACTAATACAGTACTTATATAAAACCAGATTACACCCCCAATAGAACTTGATAATTACTGTGAGTATTCAGAGCAATGATGTCTATTAACCATTTTATGGTAGCATTAACTCATATTTCCTATTGGCTAAATTACCGTGATATTATCACTACGCAACGGTCTAGCAATTTTTGTTGTCTTACAGTAGGAAAGCGCGTTGCTGTCACATAGAGTATTAAACAGTTGTATAAAGAGTATGTGAATTCTTATACGGAATAGAAGGTTTTTTCTCAGTGTGCGCAGAATTTAGGTAAAATTTGAGTAGAAATCACAGTATGACAGGTGGCGCTGCATTTTTTGCAGGAATTTTATACTGAATAAATTTCGTTTTTAGCAATGGATTAATGAATATTAATAATCAGCAAATTAGCAATTGTACAAACAATTTTATCTCCTAATATATTACATATAATATGTAGTCCTTTCACTACCTGATATCCGGAGTCTACTTTTTACAGAAAAATTAAATCTTTAGATCATGAAGACATTTGTATCTTAACTAAATTAGAAATAAATAGTACTTCTAGGGCATTTAAATATTTCTTCTCGCAGTCGTCGTGATATTCGTGATATTTAAATTATACAATATGAAAAAACTAATCCCCAAATCAAATAATTACGTTCAAAATTAGCCACCGTAAAAGATTTCGATACGAGATCGGACTTTCGGCGTTGCTGCGCGCTATCACAAGTCCCTTGTCACTTTAAAACATTGAAAAGAGAAAGTTAAGTGACGTGAGTCCCTGATAAGATCAGACGTGCTGCTTAAAACAAGTGACAGAGAAGGTGACAAGACGGAGTCGGAGATGCGTAATCCCCTTTCGTTACAACGGGTTTGACAAATGGTAGCTTTACGCGACGTACAGCCTGCTGTTCCCTTCGATCGATATTTTAACGATAGTAACTCCTATAAACTTATATTTTCTCAACGAGTCTAAAACGACGCATTTATTTTAGCCTAATTCATTAAAGGTAGTTTGAAGTCATTTTTTTGCTGAACAATGATTTCTGTTGGTTTGGAGGTGGTAGACGAAGAAGTAATATTAAAGAAATTACCTTGTCGGGGGGATTTCTGAAAAGATTAGAAGGATAACCAAAAACTATAATATCAAAACAGTCTTAAACTCCGGAAATACGCTTAGAAGCTTTCTTACAAAAGTAAAACCCCACGTAATGATAACACAAAAAATTGTATCTATCAAATCCTTGCGAGTGTGGCGAATCGTACATTGGAGAAACAAAAAGACCTCTTTCCGTACGAGTTAAAGAACCTCTGAAACATACTCAAAGAGGTGAAACTTCGAGATCGGGTATAGCGAAACATGTATGGACCAACCAACATAATATTCAGTGGTCAGATGCCAAGGTTTTGGACACGGAACAGCACTGGAGAAAACGAAAATGTAAAGAAGCCGCTTTCATGAATCAAAATACCCATATATTAAGTAAACCAAGTATAGATATTTTCAATATCTGGAAGCCTTTTCTTGTCCAAAACCAACAGCTCAAACTTCACCATACATTAAGCACGTAGGCGGAGTCATCAAGCTTCAATGAACATGGATAGTATTTAAGACCGGAAAACGTAAATTGAGTCCCGCCTTCATATTTTTACGTAAATTGAGAGACAGTAGTTAGAAATACTAACTAAAACGTTGTGTTAAGGAAGTAACAAAATAAAGACAATGGAAGTCCCACAAGGTAATTTTTTTTTAAAGATTTTTGTTGGTCTTCAATATACAGTGTGTTATTTAATAAGTGTCCGATATTGTACAGGACGATTCCCCAGTTCTTTATAAGGTGAAAAGTTCCTATAAGCATGGGTTCGCAATGCCTTCATTTTTAAGATACAGGGTGTTAAAAATTTTATTTTATTTTTGTTATTCGTAAATAATTTTTGAAATAATGTCGATATTTGGAAAAAAAATAGTATTTGTGGATTTTTTACTATGAGAAATTCAAATTTGATCTTAGTTTGGCCCTTAATTGTATGGGCACCACCCACAGGCCTATTTCTCTTTTTGGGAGTCACAAATTTCTTGTGCGTGTATGTATCACATTTTTTAAATGAAAAATCAATTTTTCTATCATTTTTATTCGAAAAAGCTATGCTTGTTGGCCAAACTAAGATCAAATTTGAATTTTTTATAGTAAAAAATCCACAAATACTAATTTTCCTCCAAATATCGACATTATTTCAAAAACTATTTAAGAATAACAAAAATAAAATAAAATTTTTAACACCCTGTATCTTAAGAATGAAGGTCTTGCGAACCCATGCTTATATGAACTTTTCACCTTATAAATAACTGGGGAATCGTCCTGTACAATATCGGACACTTATTAAATAACACCCTGTATATATTTTATAAAAAGAAGACATATTGAGGCAAATCCGGATTTAGATTTAATTAGACCATATTACCCCCAGGTCTATTAAAAATAGTAGAATGCTTAACAGGCTGTATATCACACTATAATATTTCTGTACTAACGGGGTTTTTGTTGAAAATTATATAAAAAATCTTTTAATGTTGTTTGAACCACAAATTTGTGAACTGATGAAAGTCATAATGAGAAAAAACAACATACAGGATGTTATATTAAATGTTTGCGCTTCGCCATTGTCTTAAAATTTAAAATCAATATTGTGAAACGGCAAACATGACCAGTGCAAAACAAATACCGATCGGTTTCAACTTTGCCGAAATGTTTGTACTTTTATTTTGCAGTTTGTCGAGCAAATTTAAACAATGTGAAATGATGAATCCAGTTTCATTTTGAGCATTTTTACCGGGTGGGTCACCGCCAGCTCGGCCATGGGAGATCCCATATAAATTTTGCTATACTCTGTTTCTTAAAGCCTGCCAGCACAGCTGAGGGTCATGAGTCGTAAAACCTTAATAAACCCATAGGCATAACAATAACAGGTACCTGATTTTAAGTAATTAAATTATCTCTTATTGCATAGGTATACAGGTAGGTGACTTATGTCATAGAACATTTCCAACTTCAAGTGAGGCTGTTTAGTTTTATTTTTAACGTGTTATGGAAAGCTTGTGTGTATATTATAAAAATAATACAAAAATGGCGAATAATTATTCCCCAGTGTTTTGTAAAGGTGTACTTACCTAAAAGCAAAGACAATAGTTTTAAATGTACACGATGCACTTGTGCACCAAGAATATTCAGAGCAATAATGGCTCTAAACCATTCTATTGTAGCACTAACTCCTATTTCCTATTGGCTAAATTAGCGTGATATGATCACTACACAATGGTCTAGCAATTTTCGTTGTCTTATATTAGGAAATCGCGTTGCTGTCACATATAATATGAAACAGTTTTATAAAGAGTGTGTGAATTCTTATAAGGAATAGAACGCTATTTTGTTCAGTGTATAAAATATCAAAAACATCAGGAATTAAGGGAATGTGAAAAAGGGCAAACTTTTGTTTTGATGTTCTGAAAAGGGTAAATAACGATAGGGAATCCTCACACAATGTTTGTTTAACCGAAAAATACACCTTCACGTTCAACAATGAACTGAATATTCAAAATTGTAGATATTGGAGTTTCCTTGATACCACTAAATAGTGAAGTTTACAAGGATTCGCCACTACAAACAGATCAACAGGTTTTGCTAGAAAGCTCATGACCACCGTTTTTACCACGCTTTTAATAGCTTCATCTGTATGTTTGCTTGTTTGTCCGTAACCGACTTTTTGAACCCGATTTTGACCCACTTTAAACGGTCGGATTTAATTTAAATTTTGTAGACTTATCAAGAACCGCTGACAATACAATAATCTACACGCGAAAAATTCTCCTGTCAAATTTTGACAGGTGCCAGGTATAAAACGAATAAGCGATTTCGACGAAACAAATTATGGGGTCGTATAGTTTTCGATGCGGAGACTTCGGGAAAAATAAGCAAAAATTCTCCTGTCAATATGTCAAATCGTTTTAAAAAAAAAATGGAGTTTATGAAAAAACTATATGGTCGTATTTATATTGACGGTGGAAAGTTGAAAAAAATACGCAAAAAATACTCCTGTCAGATTTTGACAGCTGTCAGCTATAAAACGAGGAAGCGATTTTGACGAAACAAATTATGGATTCGTATAATATTCGAAGCGGAGACTTCGGGAAAAATAAGCAAAAAATTCTCCTGTCAATTTGTCAAATCGTTTTAAAAAATGATATTAATAAAAAAAACTATAAGGTGTATAACTGTATATTGACGGTAGAAAGTTGAGAAAAATACGCAAAAAATTCTCTTGTCAAAATTTAACACCTGTCAATATGTCAGAATTATTACAATAGCCGATAGTAATGAAACAAACGTGGGGTCGTATAGATATTGTCGCTAAGAATAGAGAAAAATTAGAAAAAAAATTCGACCCGTCAAAATAAAATTTTGACAAATTTTTTTTTTTAATTTTGAAAATGTTTGTCGTTTGTTCGGGTTTGTATGTATGTTTATTTGTAACCGACTTCTTTGAACCGGATTTTGACCCACTTTAGACGGTCAGATTTAGTTTAAATTTTGTTGACTTATCAAGAACCGCTGACAATACAATAATCTAGCTCGATCTACAAAAAAAAAATTCTTTCTTAACAATAACTCAAACTAAAAAATAAAAAATAAATATAGTTTAAAAAGACTAAAAAACACTCTTTATAATTAATCAAACTAAAAAGAGGAAAATAAATATAGTTTAAAATAATTCTTGAAATTTTTAATATAGGCAGAAAATAATAATGAACGATAAACATTAGTATTATTGTAAAAAAAGCGTGGGTCGCTTTGTCCTATATTTTTCGTATATCGAGCACCCCACGCTTTTTTCACAATAATAGATACTAATGTTTATCGTTCATTATTATTTTTTTATAATTAAGAATTTCAAATATTATTTTAAACTATATTTATTTTCCGCTTTTTAGTTTGATTAATTATTAAAGCGTGTTTTTTAGTTTTGTTAAACTATATATATTGTGACCAAAGAGCTACTTATTTTAGCTGTATACATTATTATTCTTATGTGCTCATTTTTAGAGAAACCAACAGCGTCGGCAGCGCGGCGCTTATGTTACCAGCAGTCAGTTCCCCAAAACGAAATCTACAAATTAAAATTTTCAATAAATTTGTTCACCACCGCAAATACGGGCCCATTTTTTGCTTCGGCAAACGGCAACAAACGAGGCTGATTAAACATGGTTTGCTGCAATTAATCAAATTTATGGCTGTTTAACATGCAGACTCAAGCCAATTTGTCTGTTCGTTTTGATGTATCTTGCACATTCCAATATTCTCTTCGTTTTTCGATTTTTTTTTCAGGTTTTTGATTTTACAATTCCTCGGTGGTTCATTTTAGGTTTTTTTATTCGCTGGCTACGAGAATTTTAAAAATTTTCCAATTTAATTGTATTGGTTACAATCATCTGTAGGCACAGACAAAAACCCTAACTTTTGCAATTTTTACAGCTTTAGTATAGTATTTGTAGAATTATACCGTTGATCTTTTGACTGCAATAAACCCTCATTATCCCTTTGACCATAAAATAAATAATGAAATCCCAAATTTTAAAACCTTTTCGAGCAGAGCCGGACCAGGTACAAGTTCAACTTATACCTATGCCTGATTCATATATAAATACAAACTGATTTTTAATAATTTTAGTCTTTAGTGGTTTTCCGGCGAGTAATTTTTAGTTTGGCTTATTAGTGGTAGAATGTGGCGTCCTTGGAAATGTGCTGATAGGGGGGCATCTTCAAGTGTAATTTAATATCTACCGATGCCAAACTAATAATTTAAAATGTGTATCAATCTTTGTTGAGTAGAAATTTTAATTCGATGGATGCTTTAGCAGAGACGTCTACTTTGACAAAAACTCCTTTAACTTCAGTAAGAGACATAGTACTTAAACCTGTTAATCTTAGAAAAAATCTGAGTGATTCTGGCACATTTAGAAGCATTGACGAAAATGACATGGATTTATTAGGAAGAAAGATTTACCAAATGTATGAGCCACAAACTGTACCCACTTTGATTTCCCTCAAAGAGCGGCTGATTAAAGACGAAACAAATATATCTTGTTGCCTTTCAAGCCTTAGGAAAATATTGCGTAAAATGGGTTTTAAATACCGAAGCATTAATAAAAGACAAACATTAATGGAATCTTAACGTTTACGGGAATGGAGACTTAAATATTTAACAGCTGTTAAACAATTTAGAGAGGAAAATCGTCCAATTATTTACCTTGAGGAAACATGGTTCGATACCCATGACACTCCAAGAAAAGGTTGGGATGATTCTTCCAAGGCACAATCAAATAAAGGCAAAAGAATCACAATATTACATGCTGGTTCAGAGAACGGGTTTGTTCCAAATTGTCTGTTGCTTTCAGGTAAAAACATAGCAGATTCTTCTTTAGATTACCATCAAAATACCGACGCACAACTTTTTGAAGATTGGTTTAAACATAAACTCCTTAAAAATATTCCTGAAAATAGCGTCATTGTAATGGACAGTGCTAGTTATCACAGTCGGCAAGCAAAAATCATTCCCAATTCTAATAATACAAAAGCAGAAATTCAAAATTTTAAGAAACTTACAAAAAACGAGAACTGCTAGAAGTATTAAAAGCTTTTAAAATAAATAAGGAATACGAGTGTGACAAACTTGCAGCAGAAAATGGACATACAGTGTTGCGTCTTCCTCCATACTATTGTATATTCAATCCCATTGAGCTACTATGGCACCAATTAAAATCCAATATTAGGAGAAATAATATTTCGCCCACATTAAATGCATATGTAGTAGAATTAATTAAAAACGAAGTAAGAAAAAGTTCTGCAGACAGCTGGAAAAACTATGTCCAGCATATACTTAAGGTGGAAAATTCTTACAATTGTATGATTACAAATGTTCAACCCTTAATTATAAGTTTAGGCTTAGATGAAGATAGTGATAGTGATACAGAGTTAAATTTTGAATAAATTATCAATAGTTTTTTAGACTTTAATTAATTTTTATTGTACTTGTTATCCTAATAGTTATACTTTTATAGTTATTTTCCTAACAAGTGCGCAAAGTGATACTTTTCCGCACGCAAGTACAGTTGGACGAACGACGCGAAGCGGAGTTCGGATAAGTTCTTGCGTGCGGAAAAGCACTTTGCGCACTTGTTAGGAACAACATTTTTCCTACGAGCTTCATATCAGATAACAACAAAAATAAAAATATGATAATTTATTTAATAATTTTTAATTCGACTTTAAAGAAAGAACTATAATATACTTACAACTAAAAATTACATAACAAAAAAAAATAATAGAAAATTAAAAAATTACATAACAATAAAAAAAATAATAGGAAACTAAATTTTTCGTTTTAAGCTGAAATACAAATATCGGGAATTACGATTAAAAGATAAAAGAGAATACTCTTGCAACGGCTTCTCACATTGCCATAAAATAGTTTACAGCTACTAAAATAAATATAAATATTCCCTACCAAGGAGATTTTTGAATAGTTTTACTTTTCCGCACCCAGTGCGGATAAAAGTCTTATCCGCACTAGTGCGGAAAAGTGTAACTTTGCACACAAAAATGCGTGCGCAAAGTACTACTTTGCGCACGCTCGTAGGAAAAATTATATTATTTTCAATTATCATTAATTGTTATCATTATGTTACATTTATTATAGGTACCTACCTAAACCTAAAAATACCTATCTATTTATGTTAAATTATAAAAATAAATCATGTGGTGTAGGTACATTTTCAAGCCGACCCTGATCCCATTTAATCCCGTTTGAAGAGGTTGAGGCGTATACAATAGGGTTTAATCAGGTAGTTTATTTTTGGCAGTAAGAGTCAACGGTATAATTCTGCAAATACTATACTGGCGTTTTTTGCCATAACTAAATTAATGTCATTCGTATTTCCCATAGACATTTACCTTTAGATAAGCAAACAATAATCACGAAAGTGGCAGTTTTATGGCCTCGCGCATGTAAACAAAGCTAGACACGATTAGACATGCGCACTGCAACATTATCGTTTGACGAATGGGAAAATGGAAAATAGACAGGTCCGGGCTTTAGGACTTAAGTTCTTGCTCAAGAAATTGTAAAAGTTGACCTTCAATTTATTTTTACGTGTAAACAGCTAAAATTGGAATTTCTTCTTAATTTTTGATCAAGTTGGGAAAAAAGGTAGTGAATTCTGGCATTTTACTAGTTGTAAACCTATCAGATTTTGAGTGTAGACAATTGCTTTTAAGGTTTTTTTTCTAAAATTTGTTTAAAAATGATTCGTTGTCGTGTTTTTAGTTCGAAAAGGAAGAGAACAAGTCAATTAAACTAGTCTTACAAAATCGAATATAAAAAATAAAGAAAACCAGCAAAATAACCAATTTTCGATGTTATCGCGTACCTGACCTCAAGTCAAATGTAAGTTGGTATATAACTTGTATTGATTTTTACACTTTGGCACAAACTTAGGTACGTGTAAAACATTTTCAAGCACACTTTCTTGTTCAAGAATTTAAAAAGGTTTTTGCCCGAGAACTTGTTCCATGCAATACTTTCACTCTTGGATTAATATAACCATACCTAGGTATTTCCTTTTATCTTTTATATAATACTAGCGTGTACCCGGCATGCGTTGCAACCCGCTGGTATAAAGACAAACCCGAACAAACCCGATATATTAGTACCCGGCATGCCACTTTCTGGAATTGCACCCGTGCGAAGCCGGGGCGGGTCGCTAATTATACATAAACCCCTTCCTCTTGAATCACTCTATCTATTAAAAAAAACCGCTTCAAAATCCGTTGCGTAGTTTTAAAGATTTAAGCATAAAAGAATAGGGACGGACAGACGGGGACAGCGACTTTGTTTTATACTATGTTAAGATATACGAGTATAAGTATGGAGAAAAGTGTCTTTTAAACTTTTTAAAGTAATATATTGTCCGAAAAATAGGCGTACCTAATTAGATTGCAGGGCTGCAAATAAAATACACCAAAACATGCATCGGGATAATCTGTATTGGTGTGGGGTTCTCTTTATTGTCATACCTTGTTTATTGTATGTGTAGCCTGGGCCTAGTTAGATGTGTTTTAATTGATCATATTATAATAAAGATATATATCAAGATACATCACTACTTTAAATTTACTGAAAATACGAGATGCCAGGTATTTTACCCCTATTTGGGCATAATAAAATCATACGACGGCTGTTACTTGTAGGTCATTAAAAGCACAAACACAATTATTACTACACAAAAACTATAAATCCGTAAATATTAAACACCCACAATCCACAATAGCAAGCAAGCTTATAATTTTAATAAAAGGGGCCCCTCCACTTAGCTAAAGACGGCCCTGCCGGTGCTGTTCTGTTTAAGGTTTAAGGTTTCCTCCCCTTAAATGAAAAAAATGTTTTAAGAAATGTTATTAGCAAGTAAATTATAAAGACGTACACACATTTTGCAACCAATTGAATAAAAAATAACAAATGCTTGTTTTTGCCAAATTAAAAATGTATCAGTACTCAAACGAAAAACTATTGTGATTGATTTGGAACATTTCCGAGGGATTCTCATGATACGGATTTTTTATAATATGTTTACAGACCATTAAGTCAACTTGCAAGTTTTCTACCGCTGGATGCATTATTGACTTCCACCTTCTTTCCCTGTACCTTTAATTTTTGGGTGTACCCCCTAACAATGTTTCATGCAAGATTATTATCTATTCATAAAATACCCATATTTTATGTAAATCTGTTTTATAGTCCAATTACCTGGCCGGGCGAACATTTTGTACCAAAATCGATAATGATCCTTAGGACAAGATAATATCGCATAATTGTCATGTCAATAAAAATTTGGTTAACAGCACGCATGAAAAATCGAAAATAATGCTCATGCAGATGATTACTTGGATAAAAAAATATATGTAAAATAGGTACTTAGATATATATAAAAAAAATTGATTTAATTCAGTCAAACATGCATGTATTTTTATTCAGAGTAACAAATAATGCATTAAAGTTATTTTTTCTTTTTAAATCTACGTTTCTCTCAGTGTAACTAAACATTCTTAGACACGAGAAAAATTTGTAGACAGTTAGAAAGGCACGAAACACAGAGATATGTTTTAAGGCAAGTTTAAGGTGAGCACCAGTCTACAATTAAAATTATTATACTGCTCGCTGGTTGGTCGGTTGGTACCAAAGTCTCGAGGTATAGGAAATGCATTTGGCATGGTTTATTGGGTATGGTGTAAGAAATCGCAAAGATTGTTATGAAATATTATGCGAGTGTCTTAAGATTGATACATTCAGAATGGTGACGTGTAAGCCGCTGGGCATTTTTTGGTATTTATTATAAGAAATATTTAAGCATTTATCTGAAAAGTTACAGTAAGTAGAAAATTATGCATGTAAATGATCACCGGAGGCGTTTCTGTGTTTTTTGCTCTGGATGAACGATGGTCTTTTTTTCGTCTTGGTAAAAAAAAAATTGTAATCGGTGTGCTTGCTTACCGCGTTGAAAGTTAATTATTTGTTTTATTATTTAAGAGGTCATTACTTGATGCATGTAAAATAAACCCAATTTTTACCTTCCGTTGTCACCGAATTTCTGCGAAACCGCACATACCTATCAGTTATTGCAACTTAAAAATAGTGAAATAGGGTAAATATGCCTAAATCGTACCCCCTAAGATGTTTTCTTTGCGCAGGAGATAGAAATAGTAAAATAACAACATCAAGTAAATAAATCTTATTTAAATCTCAAACATATTATTACATATAATAGAATATATGAACAAAAACAATTGCTCTTAATTCGTGCTTTGGTATGCCTAAATCGTACTTCGAGGATTCAACTGCTACAAATGTCGCATTTATTAAAAAATAATTATAATTTTATGCAGAATTTTATTTAAAAATTAAATAATATATAGGTAGGGTATTCCATTTAAAAAAAATATATTTTAAATTGCTAGAAAACTGTAAATTTGGCAACATTGCAAATATCACTAGCAGCTCCGCGATAACCTCTTATATACGGATACCGAATTTTAGCTAAATCGGACAAACGGTATTAAAGATATTTAAAGCGTTCCATACTTCTGTGACACGCTGTATAAAAAAGTGCTATTATTTTTTTTAAAGCATTTAAAAACGTTAGCATAGAAATAATGGGTTAATTTAAGAATTAATTGATGATAAAAACTAGCTCTGTGGGGAGGAGGCACTGCCCCCCAGCACCACTCCCTTATCTAAGCTAACTTTAAGCAGTTTTAAATATTTAAGAATAATCGTTGATTCAAAATTAAAATTTTGAAAGTATTATATCAAAGATTGCCGGAAAAGTAGGTTATTTTAAAAGAATCAGTTCTAATTTAAGTTTGTTTTCTAAGAAAACTGTATTTAATACTATTATATTACCACATTTTCTTTATTGTTCTTCTATTGTATATTGTGCTAGTGAGGAAATATTTGACAAATTACAAATTTTACAAAATAAGACAATGCGGATTATTTTAAATTGTGACAAATATACAAAAATTAATTTTATGTTGAATGTCAGAAATTTAATTTTTAATTTAGTATGTATCTTTATACATAAAATTAAAAATAATTTATTGCCTGATTGTTTAAAAAAATTTTGTTCTTTTAATTATGACCATCATAATTATAAAACAAGAACTAATCAAAATTCTTATGTGGATAGAGTGTCTAACACATTAGCTTATAAATCTATTTTTTATAAAGATTTGATAGAATATAATAATTTGGAAAATTCTATTAAATCTGAAAAATCGTTAAAACTGTTTAAAAAACTTTAAAATTACATTTAATTAAAAAACAAAATGATACGTAATATTTTATACAATTTGCAAAATGTTTAACTTTTCTGTATGTTTTTGTCAAAAGAAGGTTGCGTTTTAAAATTTAAAAATAAATCCATAAAAATGTTTTAAAAAAATGTATTAAAAAATATTTAATTGTTGCTTTTTGCTAAATAAAACATCAATCATGGTGACGTAAGCAGATGACTCACGACTGCACCCGATCATACGTCACTAGCTCCGCCCCTCCGCCCCCCTAGGTAGTATAAATAGGCTCGTAGCTTTGTAACTTGTTTAGTATTCACCTGAAGACGACTGGAGATACTTTCCAGTTGAAACGTTGTGATATGAAAAACTAAAGGCAATGGAAGTCCAAAACACATCTATTACTCTAAATAAAACATGTTACTACAACTACTATTATTTTCTCCCAAAGAAAGGCATAAATTAAAAATCTATTACAAAACAAACAACATTTGAACTTTTAGCTACCCAGTGATACCAATTTTATACCTATTTAATTAAATATTACTGGTGATACTTAGTGACAGCCGAACGCCTGCAACTTTTTTTTAAATAATTATTTTGACAATCGTTATAGTCAAAAATTACTTTATTATTTCAAAATAAATAAATATATTTTGAAATAAATTCGATAGGTTCAGAGGGTTTCAATTAAATGGTATAAATGCATGTCGCGACTAAAAGCTAAGGTAGATTCTTAAGCGTAAATGACCTGTTTACACGTCTAACGTCTCCTGTTGCTGTATAACCCCTTAGTTATAGGACACCCAGTATAGTTTGCATTCGTCTTGATCAGGCAAAACTCATTTATTAGTAAATCAACAGCCAATCGGCCGTGTATCTAGATTAACTACTTAAAACTATTTCAAAAGGAGCATCGCGGAAGAAAATTTAAAATATATTACCCGCTAACAACATTCTAAACCGAAGAACATGGCCGCTGAAAAGAAAATCTCGTCAGCAATTATTTTGCAATGTGATTTGTGGACGCGCATCTGCTCCGCTTATAAAGAAATAGAAAATAACAGAATGAGGAGAATGTCATTGAAGGTACTTAATTTTCACTTGAGCGGGTTATGTGTATGACGGAAAAACGGCTTGTATGATTTATGAAAATGTCGTTGATTTAAGGAAGCTGCTCAATTATTAGCGACAATTTTATTCTTTATAATCCTTTGAAAGAGGATGTCTTAGTGAAAGGTCAACAGGTGAATTTTACGAAAACAAAGCATAATAATGACTGCGATAACGGTAGAAAAAATATTTTAAAAACTGATAAATTCGTTTTTATAGTGTATTTTACGAATAGCTGTTGTTCTTTATTTGGAATGCCCAGTGGACGTTTAAGCTTATATTACGTTAAACCGTAAAATATATTTATTCTATAAAATTAATACTATTCTACTAATATTCTCCAGGCACTAAGCCTTTGCTTTTATAGCTGCAGATAGGCGTAAAATCCAACTAAATCTTTTAAAAGCTGAGTTATGGGTGCGTGCCGATATGGGATGAATAGATAAGCTAACAATTTACTCTCAGAAAGGGCGTTTCTTGACTCTAAGCCACATTATTAACGTTATTTTTACGTTTCGGAGGTCGGTTTCCGCATAACGTTATCATATTTGGGCTAAAAAACGCAACTACTATAAAGCAAAAGATAAGACCACGCATTTTATTCATAAACGTACTTTTGCGCCGAGCCGATAGCGCATTGTTTATAGAGGACATTCTATCTTATAACAGGTCAATGAACAACACTAGTAAAACGAAAATTTTGGCACTAAATCAGTTACTTTACACTGAGAAAAAAACCTTCTATTCCTTATAGGAATTCACATACTCTTTATACAACTGTTTAATAGTATATGTGACAGCAACTCGCTTTCCTACTGTAAGACACAAAAATTGCTAGACCGTTGTGTAGTGGTAATATAACAGTAATTTAGCCAATAGGAAATAGGAGTCAATGCTACCATAGAATGGTTTATAGCCATTATTGCTCTGAATATTTACAGTAATTATTAAGTTCTATTGGCGGTGTAATCTGGTTTTATATACCTACTGTGTTAGTTCCGACTGGCAGTTGTAATAAAACTTGACATTAATCATAATAATATTTGTTCGGGTTTGTTCGGGTTTGTCACGTCTTGCCGCCATGGCACTGGCGAATTTCCAATATAAAAAAAATTAGTCCAGTTAAGCTGAAATATAAATGAGAAATGTTTTTTTAGTATAGTTTTTTTGAGGTAGGTATAATCTAAAGTATAAAATCCTTGGTCATATCCGATATTGTGATGAAAATGTAAGACAAAGAGGTCCTATTACTCTAAATCATAATAATAGTCAGAAGAAAGGTCGAAGACGTTTTACATCAAGCTTTGTCGTTGACTCTTATTGCAATCACTAAACACAATGTATTATAATTTCCAATATAACTGCCTGTCTGAAAAAGTCTCCAGCTCTTTCTCTACACTTAAAAGCTAAATCAAAATACATCGTAAAGTCCACACCCTTATTTTCTTGAAACCGAACGAACATAGACATAGTGTTCAATTTAATAGTAAGCCACCACAGCATACCGAAGAGTTCTCGCACATCCGCTATTCAATTATTTAAAAGCAAGTTACCCGTCATTGACTGGTTCCTGCAATAAGCTTTTCGGTTTGTCGGAACGAGCAGTCTTTTTCCCCAAATACAAACTAATTGTCGAGACACTTTTTAAGGTTGTTTGGGAGATTTTTGCGTTTAACAAATCGATCAGCTGATTCTCAACGAGTCTCTATTGTGTCTGTGGCACCGCCCACGTTCTATTAAGTTTTTGTCTGTGTCGCAATAAATAAACCCCTTCGTATAAATCTCAATTATATGTCTTTCTCTGATGGGACATTTGCATTGAGAAATGAGAATTGAGATTAGGGTATTTGCGAGGAATACGGTAATGGATTTCCCGTTACGTAAAGGTGTAGATATATAAAGTTATAGCAGTGGTATGTTTTAAGTTTGTCTACTGTTATTATAAGGCATTTTAATTCAATTTATTTTCTTCATTTGGGTATTTGGGTATTATAGTGAGTAATAATGGCTCTAAATCATCCTATGCTAAACCATATTACATCACCAATAGAACTTGATAATTACTGTCCGTATTCAGAACAATAATGGCTATAAACCATTTTATGGTATCATTGACTTTTATTTCCTATTGGCTCAATAACCGTGATACTATCACTACACAACGGTCTAGCAATTTTCGCTTTCTTACAGTAGGAAAGCACGTTGCTGTCACATATAATATTAAACAGTTGTATAAAGAGTATGTGAATTCCTATAAGGAATATAGGGCTTTTTTCCCAGTGTGCCAACCTATTTCGCGTTGTTTTTTTAACTTTATTATTTTATTAACTAAGATTTAAATAAAATCAATATCGTCGGCACATTAGGTAATATCTGACATAATACGAAAATATCAATTTATTTCATTGCTAATTTTGGTAGAATTGTATAGTGAAAGAACAATGGCATAATAATATTTAAAAAAAATCTTACTCCAGATTTTTCGCTATACAATTATTGTCCTAAAGTAATTAATGAAACTCAGTGATATTTATTTAATATGTACCGGCGCGGCGTATTTTTGAAAATTCTGAGTCTGGGAACATAGAAATATTAAGACTATCATGGATATCAGAATCCCAAGTAAATTTAAGTCCTTAAAGTTTATGGCGGTATTGGGAAAACTCTATTTAGTCACAAACCTAGAAGGCGGTGAGAGATTTAAAAGAGGTGAACAGTAATTGAGAATGGGACACCACACCTATTTTAACAAAAAAATTATACACAGTGTATAATACTGATTTCACATTTGCTCATTGTAATATACACGTATGTACGACGTACGTGCCTAGTGCCTATATTGTTAATTCATCATAAAAAAAGTCTCAAGGAAATAGATAATACAATGGACGTTTTTAAGGGTAAAGTTTAGTACAGGTAAATTTCAATCTTACACTAATAATAATAAAAATAAACGTCTTTTATTATGATGAACAAAACAAACAATTACAAAGACTAATAATAATAGGCAGACAAGCAAAAGCGAGGCGCAGTCTAGTCACAAAGGTTACTCTAATGGACCCCACACTACTTACTAAAATAATAATAAAAAAAATATAATAAAAAATTATGGATGTAGGTACAGATATTATGTAAATATCGTAGAAAGGAGAAATAAAAAAAAATGGTTCAAATAGTTAACATTCTAGAAAAAAGAAAAATTCGCTACATTCTAACCTGATAGAGAAGACGATAAATACATGACTCGAAGAATGACCTGCAAAACATTGATAAAAATAATAATTTAACCAGAATAATTAACGAAGTTGTTCATTTTGAAAACTGAATAGATATTTTTTATATTGCAATTTAAATTTGTTGCTGTCAAGGAAAACCATTTCATTAGGTAGGAAGTTATACATTTTAACAGAGTCCAGAGTTGTAGGTAAATGATCTCTGAAACATGGCACTCTGATACTAAGGCACCGTTAACCTATTAGGAAATCTCATGTCACGGGAATGTATATTTTCACGAAATACAAACCTACTTTTTAAAGAAAAAGGGAGAGCCGGATTATTTAGAGTTTTAACCAAAAAATTCCCCAAATGTGAAGTTCTACGGTTGTTCGTTACTAGCCACTTGAGATTTTTAAACGTATGAGAAATATGATCAAATTTTCGAAGTCCAAAACTAAGGCGTGAGCATGTATCCTGTACCCTTTGTATCCAATTCTTATCTGCTACATCAAGGCATGGTCCATAAATGGAATCACAGTAGTTAAAGCTGGATAAAACGAGACTTTCACCGAGCATTTTAAGCAATTTAAAATTTAGGAAATGACGGTTGTTGTATAATACTCTTAAAGACATGAATGACTTTTGAATTAGTTGTTTGACTTACTCCCTACAGTATAGAAGCATATCAATACTGGCACATCATTGATATGAAATTGATTTTATGGTAAAAAACTGTATGGCCAAAATAGAGACTCAAAACACGCCTCACAAACAAAATAGCTATAAAAATATTAAAATAGAAACAGATTTTTTGTTTCTTTAGTAAAATTTTTAGAAAATGTTTTGATCCAACGTTATCGTTATCAGATCATTAGTTACCCAAATAAACGAATAATTTGCATTATTCCGTTGCATTTTCTTTCATAACAAAATATCAGTGGCACCAACATACCTAATAATTCAACTATCTATGTGGGTTTTAACTAAAGATTTCGCCAACTCAGATCATATTACCAGGAATACCTTGTTGTAAAATAAGAGCGGTACTGTGAACATATTTAATATTTCTTTATGCCTTACATACATATTATTGTATGCGGTCATTCTTTTTTACAAAAAACGTTCCTTTTGTAACCAAATTTTTTAGTATCAAAGAAAAATTAATTTGCATATTTTTCAAAGGCTTTACTTTACGCAATCTAAGAAAAACTAATTTTTTACAATTATTATGCTATTTTTAATTTTTTCATAAATATAAAAATAATTGTTTATGGAATTTTGAACATTGAAATTCATTTGACGTGCACCAAATTTACCAATGAAAAACTCTATGAACTACCCTGACAACATACAAGAGTTTCGCCGCCCAAATATTCTAGAAGAGCCAATCATGCGGCCATGTTTCGCGTTCAATGCTGCATTGCCATATTTTAATTTACGTTTGCGGCGTAGTACAAAGACGATAAAAGCCATGTGTTTTTAAATACAAACAGTTGGATTCGTTTTCAGTGAGCGCAAGCTTCGGCAACCTATTGTACCGTAATTATTTATTGTTTTATTTATATTGTTATTGGAAATAAGAGAGTTAATTAACCTAAACTGGTTTATTCTACTCACCGTTCAACTTAAATAATAAACATCAAGAAATTTAGTCTCTGAAATCTGACACGTGAGCTTGCTACGGCCCATTACTGAACTGGGAACTTTAAGGCTGGATCCACATACATCCGTGATACGCATCCGTTGTGTACCACATGATTAATATGAACCAATGACATTTTAGGGAATAAAATTTTATTGGTTCATATTAATCATGTGGTACACAACGGATGCGTATCACGGATGTATGTGGATCCAGCCTTAGGAAGAAACCAGTATCAGCTGTTAATGTCACATACGGGTATCAACTGTCCAAATGCTTTATTTTTAGAAGAAGTTAACTTTAGCTATCTAGTGCACATTTTTTCTTGATTTACTGACCGATACTTATGATAATATATAGTAGTAGTAGTAGTAAAAAGATTTATTTAGCACGTGGCTACATGATACATTTTAACAAGTTTATACCCTTTTTTTATTTATTTTTTGAATTAAATGACCTTTTGAAACTTTATTTGTCCTGTTGAGTTAATAAGAAAGATTTTAAACTTTTTTGATTTTTAATTGACTTGTTTAATTTATTAAATTCAATAAGACCCTTATGAAAAACTGATTTATATGCAATATTTTTTGAAAACTTATTAAGAAAAAAATTATTGTTATTTCGTGTTAAATAATTATGTTGATCACTATTTAGAACAGTCAATTGCTTTAAATATGGCGGTAACAAATCATTTTGAATTTTAAAAATAAATATTAGAACCAAAAATAATACTAAATTTTTTACATTTAACCATTCTAATTTTTTTAACATCACATTTTGTATATCTATCCATATTAAGCAAAATTCGCATTGCTTTATTTTGTAAAATTTGTAATCTATTTATTACACCTTCATCCGCCATAAACAAAATTGTAGAACAATAAAGAAAATGTGGTAAAATTAAAGTACTGTATACAATTTTTTTTGAATAAAATTTTAAATTTAAACTTATTCTTTTAAAATAACTAATTTTTCCCGCAATTTTGTAAATTAAATTTTCAAATTGGTTATTAAATTTTAATTTTGAATCAATCAATACACCTAAATATTTAAAAGAATTGACTATTTCTAGTTTATCACCATCAATTAAAATATTTATATTTGTATAATTATTTAAATTTACACCCATAACCATACATTTTGTTTTAGAAACATTTAATTTTCATTTAAATATAAAGTTTGTTTATAAAAAGTAATTACAGGGTACAACCCCAATGTTACAAAATTTAAAGAATTCGAAGTATTTGACGCACCTCTCACCACATTTTTTTAAAAATAATATAGGCAATCCATAGGTGTTAATAAGTTTAGCATTTTGTATAAAGAGCATTAATCTTCTTACAAATTAACTCTTTCACATTACTAACAATAGTTTGCATTGTTTTTAATATTTTAATTAGATATAATATAGGTATTACTAGATGCATTATTATTACTAACCAAGAACCAAGAAGCAATACTACTTTAAAATATTGTAAATAGTAAAAACAGATTAATTAACATAATATATAAATTACAATATAATATTTAATCATAGAAATGCATTTATAACAAGAAAACTTTATATGTGACTACCAAATGTAAAGGAAATATTATGTTAGATGAAAGAGTGTAGCATTTTTGGACCTAAGAGACGATGATCATACGCAGATATAGGAAAGAAACCTTTTCATGCATTGAAACATCAACAGGCAAATAAGCAGGTAACCTGGGCGTTGCGGTTTTTTAAAAACTGCTACTGTTGCGGAGCTAAGCTCCTGTAGCTTAAACTTATATTAAATGTTAACTGATAATGTACTGTCTAATATGGCAAATGCAAAAAACCTGCGAATACAATCTACTTTCGAAACCGAAGCAATTTTTACTACCCAATAAAACATGCATTATATTCCTGTAAAAAATCGTTATTTGAAACAAGACCTACACCCACATTTATAGGGTACAACTTTCTCTTGACAGCTGGTATAAGACCAGTCGAGTGCATATCTTAGCAGGCCAGGATAAAAAAACAAAAACAGCCATTGTTGTGAAACGATCTGTCAATTAATCGCACTAAGGCATATTTTGCGAAAGAGAAACTCAATGGTTAAAGATCGAATAACACGAATATGAATTCTAGATGCTGGGAAACAAAGCCGTTAGTTAAGCAAAAAAATTAAAGAAATTTGGACGATATTTAATGTTACGTAAGGATTTTAAAAAGGAGATTATCTGTTCCAAGGTAGACCCAACGTGTCATAGTCAAGCGATCAGGTCGAGGTTTTATTCTTATTATTGAAATGCCTTATCGGTGGTAAGTAGTATGATAACCCCGGGTTTTAGGCCACATTTTTTAAATTCAACAATCTCACAAATATCCCCAAAAAAATTGAACAAATCCACCCAAATCCACTCAAATTATTCATAAAACTAAAAAAATAAGCTGTTAATCAAAAGTCAAAAATCAACAATGGAAATTGTGCACGTGCGCGATTATATTAAAAAGAAACAAGAGAAAAATAAAAAATTACCTTAAAATATTTTTAAGGTGGAATTATCAATTTCATTCAATTTATAGCCAACCTATAACCTATTTCGCCTTGTTTTTCTTAGTTTATTATTTTATTGACTAAGATTTAAATAAAATCAATATCGTCTGCACATTATTTAGGTAATATCTGACATATTACAAAAATATCAATTTATTTCATTGCTTATTTTGGAAGAATTGTATAGTTAAAGAACAATTACATAATAACGTTAAAAAAAATCTTAACCGATATTTTTCGATAAACAATTCTCCTTAAATAATTCCTTGATATTTATTTAACATGTTAATTATTACCTATAGAATATGAAGACGATATTGATTTTATTTAAATTTTGTGTAAAAGTTACAAAAAAAAATAAATCTACGCGAAATAGGTTATAGGTGGGCAAGCATGGTAATACCCCCACCTTAATGAAGAAAAAAGTGTGTTGATTGACAGTTTTATTAAAAAATTTTCTTTTTTTCATTTTAATTTATTTTTTTTATTTTCTTAATTATTTAATTACTACGTATTGTTTAAAAAACGTAGTTCAGGCCCCAAGACTTGAAACGGGGAAATTTTGCACCATAATTTCAAAACGTTGCAAATTGTACTTCTAAGCTATGTTAATAAATACCGCAAAAACGTTATTTTTAATGTTCTTTTCTTACCAGACACACCCTGCCATTCTTATATTTTATTATGCGTATACACATAATATATAAAGAATTTTTTCCGATACATTAAAACAACAATTATCCATTAATTTATTGCTTAAAATTACCGTATTTTTACTTTTTAATGATGGAGTATGTTAAATACTAAATTGTAATATGTAATTTTAATTTACCATGAAATTGTATTCGCTCCATACTTATAATTTATCAAGGACGTTTTCGTCAAGTTAATTACAAAATAAAAACAACAAACACAAAACGAATAATGTGTATTTGATTCAGCGCAAATGAATAATTCCCGTTTTCTTTTTTTTTTGAAAATTTGGTGTTAGGTTCTGTTGCCTACTAAAATTGAAAACATTGAACATTTGTCAGTCTGTAAGTAACTCTATTCCTCGGCGGAGACCGTTTAACATAAAGAGCCGAAATTTGGCATGGTATAGTTTAGTGGTTTAGTTTGGAATTATTGGCAGGGATTAAGCTACCAAAAAGTTTTGTTACTAAAGAGCTAAGTGCTCTAATCTAAGTATAATAAACAACAATTTCTTATCTGCCAAGTAAACCACACAACTAATTAAAACAGCTAACTTTCACCAGAAACAAATAAATTGAACGAAACGTCAAAATATCCAAGCAAATACCTTGAGGTTTGTAAAATGACCCCATAAGGAAATTTATCAATTAGCAATAAATTGGTTTGAAACGGGCAATGGTATTGCCGATGGATAAATAAATTTTTTTTTTTTTCTAATAATTTACATTGATTTGCTTTCCTTATGGTTTGTAGGGCGTGATTGGAACTCCATAATTAACCATTATTATCAATTTTTTTTAAATCACCGTTCTGAAACAAAAATTGATATTTCATGTTTTCAGCAGAAGCATTGGCAACATGTATTCGATCTCAAACCCCTTTGAAATTATGTATGGTTAGTGTGAATCCACAATTTTCATATTGACCATCATAATATACATCATACTATACAAGGTGTTCATTTGAAAACTTCCCACCTCGATTTTCCTGCTTTAAAATGAAAATGTGGAAAATCGCTCGGACCCGTCGATTTTTATTTCGAGGGAGACATCTTTTGCGTATATTGTCAATCTTGTTACTTCAAGCCCCTAGGAGGGAGGGGGGGGGGGTAAGATCTAAATCTTAAATGGATACCTCTATTTTATATAATTTTTTTGGATTCTGCATAAAATTCTGAACATTTTTTAATAAAAGCAATATTACTTAACAGTTTCCGAGATATTGACTCTTGAAAAATGACATTTTTGAACTTTGACAGCGTCTAGCTTTCTAACTGTACGTCTTAGAGCAAATCGGCTTACATGTCCCTATCTTCGATTTGTATTATCTTTCCAATGGTGTCAACTTCCGGTCAAATCGGAAGTACAATATTTTTTACATCCGGTTTAACCGAAAGTTCACACTATTGGAAAGATAATAAAAATCGAAGATAGGGACATGTAAGCCGTTTTGCTCTAAAACGTACAGTTAGAAAGCTAGACGCTGTCAAAGTTCAAAAATGTAATTTTTCAAGAGTAAATATCTCGGAAACTGGTAAGTATAGACTGATAATGCTTTCATTAAAAAATGTTCAGGATTTTATGCAGAATCCAAAAAAATTATATAAAATAGGGGTATCCATTTAAGATTTAGATCTTACCCCCCCCCCCCCCCCCCTCCCTCCTAGGGGCTTGAAGTAACAAGATTGACAATATACGCAAAAGATGTCCCCCTCGAAATAAAAATCGACGGGTCCGAGCGATTTTCCCCATTTTCAATTTAACGCAGGAAAATCCAGGTGGGAAGTTTTCAAATGAACACCCTGTATATATTATATACTTTACATTTGGGAACATTTTTGGTTAAAACTCTAAAAAATCCGACTCTGCCTTTTTCTTTAAAAAGTAGGTTTGTATTTCGTAAAAATATACATTCCCGTGACATGAGATATCCTAATAGGTTGACGCTGCCTCAACATCAGAGTGCCATGTTTCAGAGATAATTTACCTACAACTCTGTTAAATTGTATAACTCCTTACCTAATGAAATGGTTTTCCTTGACAGTAACAAATTTAAATTGCAATTTAAAAAATATCTACTCTGTTTTCAAAATGAACAATTTTGTTAATTATTTTCGTTAAATTATTATTTTTATTATGTATTTGTCGTCTTCTCTATCAGGTTAGAATGTAGCGTATTTTTCTTTTTTTTTAGAATGTTAACTATTTGAACCATTTGTTTGTATTTCTCCTTTCTACGATATTTATATATTATCTGTATATTAATAATTCTTTATATATGTTTTTTTTATTATTATTTTAGCAAGCAGCATTATTATTATTATTATTATTATTATTATTATTATTATTATTATTATTATTATTATTATTATTATTATTATTATTATTATTATTATTATTATTATTATTATTATTATTATTATTATTATTATTATTATTATAACGTCATTAATAGGTCGGCAATGTTTTCTGTTTTCTAGAAGGTACACAGCCTTTTATTTCATTCGTTACATTTTATTCAAAAATTACTGAATATGCCATCGTTCATAAATTAGTATTTCTATAAGTGCATACTTTTCTTCAGTTGTTGTACAGTATAAAAATTATGACTAAAAATGAGATAATTTATCAGGCCTAAGGTAAATTGGATAAATGTAAGGTGATAGACAAGATAGTATCATCAAAAGAATTAGTTTATCGGACTTCCCTTGTTTTAATTTTATTACTTAACACAACGTTTCGATTAGTTAGTATATCTAACCCTTTTCAAGTGTTAAACAGTTTTCATTGTTCAAATGTATTGCACGCTTAAGCTTCAATAATTGCAATTTCTTTTTCGGTTTGTTGATTAAACTTTTAAAGAGAAGAGAAGTAGGTGTAGCGTTTAGATATTCCACCGACAAATCTGACATTTCAATTTACAAAAATCTTACCTAACATCTAAAAGCCTGCAATATTAACATTGTTTAAAAATTAGTAGACCTATCCACCTCATATCTTTTCACTGACAATAGGCCCCATTAATACATCGAACAATAACCCATAAAGCTTATAGCGAAATTGATTTTTGCTTCTAAAATGTGGTAGGTATTGCAAAACCATTTTCAATACAATCGTTTAAAATCTGAAATATTATTATGTAGTAACTCTATTTCTCCTACACCGGAATATAGATAAAACCCAGATAGTCACGGGTTATTCTACGGAATTACAAAAAGTAATGGCGTTCCAAAAGCTTACGATATCGTTCAGTAATTCCTATAATAGACCAAATAATGGGATATCTATGTAATTGTGCCCGTAAAAAAATCGACTAAATCTAAACACAATGTTTCGGTTAGTTAGTATCTCTAACCGTTTTCAAGTGTAAACGAATCATTCAAACTCCATAAAACAGGGCATAATTCAAACTCTTTATCACAGAGCATCTAACGTTTGCAGCAATCCGGAATACCTTAATATTGAAATTTCAAACATCAAAAAAGATTTAAAACAGAATGGTTATCCTGAAACCTTTGTAACTATTTTAATACCATCTCAAAAACTAATACAGAAACGAAAGAGGAGCAAGCATTTCTTACAATACCTTATATCAAGGGGATTTCTGAATAGATTAGAAGGATAACTAAAAACTGTAATATCTAAACAGCCTTCAAATCCGGAAATACGCTTAGAAGCTTTCTTACAAAAGTAAAACCCCCTGTAATGAAAACACAAAAAATGTTATCTATTAAATCCCTTGCGAGTGTGCCGAATCGTACATTGGAGAAACAAAAATACCACTTCCCGTACGAGTTAAAGAACATCTGAAACATACACAAAGAGGTGAAACTTTGAGATCAGGTATAGCGGAACATGTATGGACCAACCAACATAATATACAGTGGTCAGAAGCCAAGGTTTTGGACACGGAACAGCGCTGGAGAAAACGAAAATTCAAAAAAGCAGCTTTCATGAATCAAAATACTCATATATTTAGTAAACCAAGTATAGATATCCCCAATATTTGGAAGCCTCTTCTTGTCCAAAACCAACAGCTCAAACTTCACACTCCAATAAGCACGTAGGCGGAGCCATCAAGCTTTATTGCACATGGATGGTATTTAAAACAGTAAGCCTTAGAATTATAATTTAGTTTACACTTGAAAACGGTTAGAGATACTAACTAACCGAAACGTTGTGTTAAGTAACAACATAAAGACAATGGAAGTCCGACAAGGTAATTTTTTTAGAATCTACTTTGTTGTGTTGTTTCACTTGTAACGAAAAACATTAAATCTGTTGCCTCTTATTTAGATAACACAGGCCTGCATGAAATTTGTGACGTGATTTTGGTTTGTTGAGCTCAGTTTTTATATAGAAATAACTAATTTAAATACAATTGGTCTCTATCACCCACAGATTTTTTTTTTGCAAAAAAAAAAAGAAAAAATATAAAAAAAACTTATAATAGGCGTTTTAATACATTTTAAAATGAATGTAGTACTTCAAATTCTAAATGATTGATGAATAAAAAATGATTTTCTGTGGTGCTACACACCTTCCGCCTGGAGACTTTTTATGGACTTCAAAAAGGAGCTTTAAAGCTGTTCTTTTACATAATGACATTGTTTTTGCTTCTGTTTCGGTCGGCCATACAGTTAAGTTAAAGGAAAACTATGAAAATTTAGGGGAATTACTTTTAAGAATACAATATGAAAATCACAACTGGGAAGTGTGTGAAGATCTAAAAATTTTAGGTCATCTCTTAGGTCAGCAGTCTGGATTTACTAAATTTCCATGTTTCCTGTGCGAGTGGGCTAGCAGGAATCGAGAACAGCATTGGATAAAAAGAAACTGGTCACAAAGAGAGACTTTAACACCTGGAAAAAAAAATGTTATTCGCGAAAGTCTTATTGACCCTCAAAAAGTTTTACTTCCACCACTTCACATAAAACTTAGACGTATAAAACAATTTGTTAAGGCATTAAACAAAGAAGGAAATTGTTTTAAATATTTGTGTAAAACATTTCCGGCTCTGTCAGAGGCAAAATTAAAGGAGGGAATCTTTGTAGGGCCGCAGATTAGCAGCTTGATGAAAGATACAGAATTTGAAAAGGTAATGGAAGGTAAGAAAAAACATGCAAGGAATGCTTTTAAAGAAGTTGAACATAAATTACTACAATGTTGAGATCGTTGAAAATATGCTGGAAAATTTCAATTGCAGAATATGAGCATAAAAATTCACTTTTTACATTCCTATTTGGACTAATTCCCGGAAAATCTTGGGGACGTGGGTGAAGAGCAAGGTGAAAGATTTCATTAATATATTAAAGAGATGGAAAAAAGATACCAGGGGCGCTGGGACCCAAAAATGATGGTCGATTTCTGTTGCACATTGAGAAGAGATCTTCCTTTAGCTGAAACAGAAAAACAACCAAAAGAATCTTTTCTGAAAAAAGAAAATGTTTCTTGAGGAAGCGTAACAAATAAATAACCATTTATAAAAGTTTATATATGTATATTTTGTATATTTTTGTATTTTTTTCCTTAATATATTAAAAAACTAGCTTATAAATGAAATAAATCGGGTTTTTTCTATATTTTTGGATTTTACCGGTTTGAAAAATAACCTTACGTGATATAAAAAAACTGAAAGCAGATTTGAAATCAGCGCTATCCAATTACTAGAAAACAGTTAAAATTTTTAAATCAACTTTCAAAGTGTTAAAAAATGCAGGCCTGTGTAATTTATCTGCTTAGCTTAATTAATCTTCTCTGCTTGTTAAAGGTAGTCAGAATTTTGCACTTTTAAACATTGACAAAAAAACTTTAAAAGATTACGGTTAACCCGCCTGATACGAGATATTTAGTTAAAAAAAACATAACGACAGAACGACATCACATAATCATTATGTTAAATAAATGCTCTCAAGTTTTCACTGTTTAGACAGAATGTCCCAAACGAATATACCCACTAGCTACTTAACAACACTGTGCTATTTTGCAACCATTACCATAAGTTAAATTAAATAGCTGAAAGTAGTTTATATCATACCTAGTTAATTTTAAGAACAGGCAGCGCCTAATCCCGAATAGAAAAAAAGCATTAACCTTTTTTATTTTCTTTTTGTCTTGGTAAAAACTACACATTATTTGTGAGAAAATTACAAAGCTAAATACTCAAAATTTTAATACTAAAACAGTTAAAAAATTATTTAATACGATTTTTTTTTCAGGTAAGCAGTAGAAGCAGCATTTAAAAACTAAGAACCTGTACTGGTAAGGAACTAAGAACCTAATATATTGTCTCTATTTCTTTTCCCGAAAAAGAAACACTTCAGAAGATGAAACTCTATCTAAATTCAACGCAATTTTTTTTTAACATGTACCTAATAGAGAGCAAACAATAGTTATTTACACTACAAGGGAGGCAGGTGATACTTACCAGTCGAGGACATAGTTTGCGCCCGAGCGATAGCGAGGGCTTGCAAAATAGTCCGAGACTGGTCAAGAATACTGCCTCCCGAGTTTTGTATTATATTTTTTCTACTCCAGTTCCCTCAAATTAAAAGAAATGTTTTTTAATTTTATAATTTGAGCTATCCAACTGAAATACCCTGTATATATGACAGGTTTCCTAGTGTTGACACGTTGATTGCTATGGAATTTATAATCAAACAAATGTTCTGTCAGTGTCAGTTTTTTTAAGAAATCGAAAAAATGGATATCGATGCAGTTGCGAATGCAGCTTGCTCTATTACCTCAGAAATCAAAGGAACGGTACAATCGGTGTTACAAGGACTTCAAGGATTGGTGCAGTATTAATGCAAGTGATGAAAGAGTCACCATGCTGGCGTACTTTGTACTTCCCTAGGGAGGTAAAACGTACTTACCTCCTTCAAATCAGTATCAAAATAAAGCACTTACCGAGTAAGGAGTAGAAATAGTTATTTATGTATCAAGGGAATTATAATGGTCTTAATTACCGAGGGCAAAGTTTACTTCCCGAGGGCCTTTTGCCCGAGGGACAGCAATTGACCGAGGTAATTGAGACTCTTATAATTCCCGTGGTACATAGATAATTTTATTTCTGGCCGATTTAAATTTTTGTTCATTTTTAAACCGGAATAAATGTTTCAATTTATTACATTTCCGGTATATTTGAATCAGGTGCCGTCAATAATGACATTGACGTTGTAATGACATTAATAAAAAACAGTTATTTTAGCTTAGCATTTCTTTTTTTATTTTACCTGTAAAAGGAAGAGGGAATTAGATAATCTTTAATATCCCAAGGGAGTTATAACCCTCTTTATTGATAGGGTAACCATGATGATATAAACTTATAATATCCCGGTCAGAAATAAAACAATTTATTTCATCGCCTTCTATTTTTTAGTGTTTTAAAACGACCAAGCAACTATGTAAAGAATTAAATATTAATTACCATGTTTCTAGAACCACGCCCTACATTTTGCAATGAAAACAGTCCTTTTTAAGCGCCATTTTCAATCTTGTCTGTAACATTTTCTCCTTCACAATATTAATCAACTACAAATTATAACTTATTAGATTTATTGTACAAGATATTTGTTTGGATCAAGACAAACTTGGTACGTGTTGAACTAGATCGGAAACTGGTATTTACTGATATTAAAAAACGAAAGCTTGAAAGGTATGTTGTAAAAACCTTAATTGTTTTTTTCATAATGGCGAGGGAAGGTTTTTGGGTGCGGACGATGAGTTACCTAGTGCGATAATTGACCCCGGAACTTTGCAATTAATGTTGTATTTATAGAGTTTGCCCCAAAACTACCAAAGCTATCAAATCTATTTCCGGATGTCTTGTTTTTTTTTTTATTGCGAGTGCTGAAGTAATGTTTAAGAAATAGCTTTAGGTACAGAGTCTTCCAACGAGGACTGAACAGGGGCTCATTTTTGAGCTTCCTTGTATTTAAAGAAAAATCCAAAATAGCCAATCGATGTACTTTTTCCTGCAGAATTCAAAAATGAAACCAAAAATTTATTTGAACCAGAAACAAAAGAGTTACGCTATGGATAAGGTGTTTTTTAAATGGAACATAGCTTTTTTTATACGATTTTTGGAACGAGTGATTTTTTTTTGTCCGTTCTGATTAAAATATTTAATATTGTGACAGCTATTTTTATTAAATTTTAATGTTTTATCCAGTATAATCACCTTTGAATCCTTCAAAGTCAAAAAATTTGACAAATTTACTATAATATTGCCGAAATGACTTTGAAGGATTCAAAGGTGATTATACCTTTATTACCTAGTGTATGTTTCAAACAGGTTAAAGTTAAATTATACTGGATAAAACATTAAAATTTAATAAAAATAGCTGTCACAATATTAAATATTTTAATCAGAACGGACAAAAAAAAATTACTCGTTCCAAAAATCGCATAAAAAAAGTTATGTTCCATTTAAAAAACACCTTATCCCTATCGTAACTCTTTTGTTTCTGGTTCAAATAAATTTTTGGTTTCATTTTTGAATTCTGCAGGAAAAAGTACATCGATTGGCTTGGTTTAGATCACAATGATATGGGGACGATATATCTAAAAAAACCTAGGTTAAAATTTTGTCAAATTCATATTATGACATGATATGCCAAACTAATGAGTAATAAAATAAGTAGACAAATACAAATTTATTTTTGTTGTTTACAAAATTAACAAAGTAAGAAAAATAATTACATAAATTGCTGAAATTGGCCACCGTGAATCATTTCTTTCCAATAATAATTTTTGGGTAAACCATTGAGAGTAATTCCTGCGTCTTTTAAAATCTGCGGCTTGTATTTCTTGGAATACTTGCACTTTACAAGGAAATAAATTTAGGTGCTTCTTAAGAATAGTCCTACATGTTCCATAAGATCGTCCCACTTCTTGGGACATGCGTCTTATACAATTTGTTGGCATATTTTGCATTATTTCACGAACGTTTGCAACAAGTTCTTCTGTTCTTACAGATGGTCTTCCTGCTCCTTTTTTGTGTTGTATAGAACCTGTTTTCCTAAACACAGCCACGGTACTTTTCAGGCAATGATAAAAATCCCCGGTAATAAAAGCAACGTTAGGAAAATGTTCGTGAAAATCGTCCATGCACAAACCCGGATTGTATTGCCACTCACCATTTACTCTAACCTCGTTTCGAAAATACGCTTCAGCCATGAATGTTTTGTGCTGTTCCTTAAAGCCCATTGTGTGAATTGTTCAAGAAATTGGAAAAATTAGCGATGAATCAAATTACTTGTAACGACTGTCAAAGATGACGGAATAACTAATTGATTGTTAATGCAGGCAGTTACTGACACCCAACAGGCATTAAGCTCTACGGCTAAGCATTACGTTCTTTGATGCAAGGCCCTCTTTGATGCAAATAATTTTTGCTCGCACGGTACTTGCCCTTCTGCGGTCAGTGGTGCATGCTGCATCAATTACAAACTTTATGTCGTTTTGATTCTTAAATTTACTATCGTGACAACCTTTTAAACTACATTAAAATAATTTGAGTGTCAAGTTAGAACTATAGGTACTAAAAATGATTTAAGACAAGTATTTGATTTTTTCACAGACCGCAATTATAACTTTTTAATTTTCTACTCCACAGTGAAATCCTCATTAAAAAAAACCCCAACGACGGACCACAAACAACAAAGACAAATAACAATAATTCAGCCGCATGGCTGGCCCAATAACCACAATGTCACACACATAACCTTAATTCTTCTTCTTTTTCTTCTTTGTTTTATTCCTCTTTTTTCCGATCTCGAAAACAAGGTGTTTGAATTCAAATTTATGTAGGTTATCTGCGATTGGTATCTTCGATTTGCCATTGAAGTGTTTAAAACTTTCTATATTTTCGCAATTAATTTTACATACGATGTGCCGGCGGTCGGTAATTGTATTCAAATGTAATTTACATCTCTTATAAATGTACTACACGAGAAGGACAAACGAGAACAGTGCCTTTTTAGTAGAAGGCTGTTTGTCAACTCCGCTAGTCACTTAACGACTATTTTTATGTCTTATTGAGGACTTACCATAAAGAATACGACCTCTTGTAGAAGACTTGGAAGCTCTTTGGGCTGCTAGCCAATGAGAAATTAAATGTTCTGGGAATTTGGTAACAAAGGTGATTAATTTCTATTGACATTTTGAATATAGATGATGGAACTTGCACTTTGCATGCACAACAGCCATTGGGTGTCGGCTATTTATATAGTACCTACATAAAACCATGGCCATCTACGATGTTCGTGAAGACACACTGAGAAAAAGTCTTCTATTCCTTATAAGACTTCACATACTCTGAATACTCACAGTAATTATCAAGTTCTATTGGGGGTGTAATCTGGTTTTATATACTGTATTAGTTCCGACTGGCAGTTGTAATGATCCTTGACATTAATCATAATAATTTTTGCTTGCTACGGTTAATAAAGTATATACTTACCATTAAAAAGCAGTACTGTAGTTCTCAAAAATTCAAGTAGCTTCTAGTAGATTAACATTGCATATGATTATCTATTATGCAACATGGTTTACTGAGATGGTAAAATTCGTCCATAGATTATAATCCAATACTAATGATGGGTTGTGCGAAATAAGAATTTCTATTGCTTTATCTGACATGCATAGTTTAAAAAATCTTCAATAAAAAGTAAAAATAAATTAATTGAAATAGGTATCAGTATTCAGTATACGATCAATAAAATTTAAATTCAGACAGGACACCTAGCCTAGAAGACTCCGAACAATGATGCCGAATCGCTACGAACCTCCACCAACGTCTTGTGAATTATAGGTTCTAACGGATACAATTCGTTTTCTTAATTGAAGAGAAACCGCTTTACTGGGAACAATATGCGTAGCATTGAGAGGATACAATTTATTTCTTAACAAAATTGCTGTATTAATAGTAGTTCATTATTCTACAAGACTGTGAAGTATTCTGAAGTCATCACACAGGGTATCAGCGGTGAGGTTGTTTATTAATACCCTTCAAAAGACTTTTTGCCGTGTTGGGATGCCGGTTATCTGTATTTGTCTACTCTTAAGCATTAACAACTCCTTAAGACGCTCTAAATCCACCAAAATATTAGCCCAATTAACGAATGGCCTTATTTTCGAGTAGTCCTTCTGAGAATAGAGCCTCAGTGAAAAAAAGGAGCCACTATGTTTAGTTTTGACCTGTCCTGCTAGCGAGAACTTGAGATCGGACCCGCCGATTATGCTAGGTAAAATATTTTAATTCTTTTGTGGACATTCCGGTAGGTTAACATGAAATTCCTTGTATGACGAGAAGAGTTCTTTTTTAGAAGTGATGACAAGGCTACCTTTTCTTCGGAAGTATCTTGCGTATTTCTAAAATAAATTACAAATATTTATGCGATGATTAAATTAATTGACATTACTATGGCATTCAATTTGTAGGTATATGCTTTATTAATCGTAGCGATCGAGCGTTCCTTTTAAAAATTTAACTCAGCTCAGCAACAATTGTCTCTATACCGCTGTGCTGTAACTGTGTCATGGAAAAAAATAGGACCAACAATTTTTCTTCGGGAAACAGCTAACCATACACCAATTTCTTGAGGGTGCAATGTGGACTCTACAAAAAATGGGGATTTTCACTACTCCACATGCGTGTATTTTGAGAATTCACATAACCGGAGAGGTGGAACCAGGCTTCATCCGAAAAAATTGTCAGGTCTAATAAATCATTTATTTCCAATAAATTTTTGGTAAACCATTGAGAGTAATTTCTGCGTCTTTCAAAATCTGCGGCTTGTATTTCTTAGAGTACTTGCACTTTATAAGGAAATAAATTTAGCTGCTTCTTAAGAATAGTTCTGCATGTTCCATAAGATCTTCCCGCTTCTTGGGACAGGCGTCTTATATAATTTGTTAGCGTATTTTGCATAAATTCACAAACGTTTGCAACAAGTTCTTCTGTTCTTACAGATGGTTTTCCTGCTCCTTATTTGTGTTGTATAGAACCGGTTTCCCCAAACACAGCCACGGTTCTTTTCAGCCAATGATAAAAATCCCCAGCAATAAAAGCAACGTTAGGAAAATGTGCGTGAAAATCGTCCATGCACAAACCCGGATTGTATTGACACTCACCATTTACTCTAACCCCTTTTCGAAAATACGCTTCGACCATGCATGTTTTGTGCTATTCCGTAAAGCCCATTGTGTGAATTGTTCAAGAAATTGGAAAAATTAGCGATGAATCAAATTACGACTGTCAAGGATGACGTAATAACTGATTGATTGTTAATTCAGGTAGTTACTGACACCCAACAGGTAGGACCTCTTTGATGCAAATAATTTTTGTTAGCACGGTATGATTAGATATACAGGGTTCCCTATTTAAAACGAAACAGGCTAAATATCTGGTTCCACGTTAATTTAAAAAAAAACCGCTCGGACCCGTCGATTTTTATTTCGAGGGGGACATATTTTTCGTATATTGTCAATATTGTTACTTCAAGCCCCTAGGAGGGAGGGGGGGTTAGATCTAAATCGTAAAGGGATACCCCTATTTTATATAATTTTTTTGGATTCTGCATAAAATTCTGAACATTTGTTAATAAAAGCATTATTAGTCTATACTAAACAGTTTCCGATATATTGACTCTTAAAAAATGAGATTTTTGAACTTTGACAGCGTCTAGCTTTCTAACTGTACGTCTTAGAGTAAAACGGCTTACATGTCCCTATCTTCGATTTTTATTATCTTTCCAATAGTGTCAACTTCCGGTTAAACCGGAAGTACTATATTTCTTACAACCGGTTTAACCGTCCAGAATTTTATGCAGAATCCAAAAAAATTATATAAAATAGGGGTATCCATTTAAGATTTAGATCTTACCCCCCTCCCTCCTAGGGGCTTGAAGTAACAAGATTGACAATATACGCAAAAGATGTACCCCTCGAAATAAAAATCGACGGGTCCGAGCGCTTTTTTTTTCAATATAACGTGGAACCAGATATTTAGCCTGTTTCGTTTTAAATGGGGAACCCTGTATGATTTCTTCGCGAAGCCTTTCTTAACAAGTTAGCTAAGCAAATATTTAAACGTTGCTATGCTGTTTAAAAGAAGGGAAAAAAGTACCTGATAGCAAAGAACACCAGAAATCCACAGAGAAAACGTAACAACAACCGGCATCGTGCCGGTTCTGGAGTCTCAGCAACAGCGTATTATTCTACAGGAAAAATTGGTGTATATGGAGCTCGCGAGGAATCTGGTGGACCTGTGCATTAGAGGTGTTGTCGGCTTGTTATGATAAAGAGAATGATGTGTCTATCTGGCTTTGTGGTCGTTCTTTCAATCGCCTCTGAGACTTATCAGCTTAAGTCCACATTTTAAATTGTAATCTAAATACAGATCCATCAACTCCGAAACAACCAGAAAGTATGATTTAAAATAAAGTGAGTTTCGGACCACTTCCACCAACATTTTCCCTTTTTTACGTCAATTTAAGGACATGTGCCCTCTGCAGCAAAAAATCCGCAAATTATTTCTATAATCAACTTTTTTAAATCCAATTATACCAATAATTTTTCGACGAATCTCGACCGGCGCGAAAGCCAATTTTGAATAACAATATCCCGAAATCGGCGGGGTACCAAATAAACCAAAACATAATTTAGAATAACTCAATGCGCGTTTTTATGGCCGCCGAAAATGCATTACGCGAACAAAACCATTCGAAATTTAATACCGACCGGGGGTACTGGCGTAGGTAATTATTGATTTGATACAGTTTGTTTAGACTATACAGGGTGGCGAAAATAAAACGGGTAAATAATGTTTTAAGTACTCCGCGAATTTATATTTATAAAACTAGTTGTATAAAAGCACGGTGTTGCTCAACGACGATCAAAAATAGATAGATCACGCATCTCATTCATAAACGTACTTTTTATTGGTAGTAATCGGTTCCATTAGCAGCACAATCTTGTTGAATAATGAACTACTTTTAATACAGCAATTTTGTTAAGAAATAAATTGTATCTTCTCAATGCGATGCATTTTGTTCCTACTAAAGCGCTTTGTCTGCAATTAGGAAAGCAGAACAGCATCCCCAAAAACGAATTGTATCCGTTAGAACCAACGCAAGACGTTGGTGGGGGTTCGCAGCGATCGGCAGTAGTATTAGTTTTGACGTATTTGTTGCGAAGGTCACATCGTTGTTCGGAGTCTTCTAGCTGTCCTGTCTGAATTTGAATTTTATTGATCGTATAAAATACCTATTTCAACTAATTTATTTTTACTTTGTATTTAAGTTTTTTTTTAAACTTTGCATGTCACATAAAGCAATAGAAGATTCTTATTTCGCACAAACCATCATTGGTATTGGACTTTATAACATATGGACGAACTTTACCATCTCAGTAAATCATGTTGCATAATAGATAATCATATGCAATGTTAAACGACAAGAACTATATCTCCCTAGAAGCTATTTAAATTTTTGATAACTACAGTACTGATTTTTAGTGGTAATTATATGCTTTATTAACCGTAGCAAGCAAATATTATTATGATTAATGTCAAGTTTCATTACAACTGCCAGTCGAAACTAATACAGTATATAAAACCAGACTACACCCCTAATAGAACTTGATAATTACTGTGAGTATTCAGTGGCAATAGCTCCTATTTCCTATTGGCTAAATTACCGTGATATTATCACTACACAACGGTCTAGCAATTTTCGTTGTCCTACAATAGAAAAGCGCGTTGCTGTCACATATAGTATTAAACAGTTGTATAAAGAGTATGTGAATTCTTATAAGGAATAGAAGATTTTTCGCAGTGTAATGAACTCTTCAAAACGCGCCCGATTCCATTAAATCATTGTCCTGTTTTAGTTCTAAATTGCTTAATTTAATTAACGAACAGCTTTGTTTACTACTTATTTTTATAAAAATAATGTAAAAGGAAATATGGAAATTTAACTAAAATATCTGATAATTAAAATATTGCACGGTCATTAACAGTTGAATGACATCTAATTAAATACACTTTTCGTCCGCGACCTTCCTACCATAAAATTACATAACAAGGAGTCAGCGAAGAAGAAAAAATAAATAAAAAAAAATAAATAGTAAATAATATCTCGGGATGTAAATAAAAATCACCCAAGGGTATAATTTATGGTGGAGACCAACCCAATGGGCGTGTAAGTCATGGTTAGTAGTTACAAAGCCATGCCTCCCACGTGAAATAACTATTTCCAAATTTAGTTCGGTCGAAGAGATGTTTTCTTTCGGGTTTTTGAATTTTATTCCATTTTGTATGGTGGAGTATTTGACGACCGTGACGTTGCTTCGTTTAGTATATTTAAATTACTATGTTTACGCGTATGCCAGTCATCAATCTTCTAATTAGGTTGCTGTAACTTCTTCTTCAATTCGTCTGTTTCACTTCGGTTCAGGCGTTGTTTCTATGGTTATTGTGCCCATCAAATAAAATTTAATAGTTTTAGTGAATTATTAGTACGGTTCTATATTATGGTGTGCCCATTTTATCTTAAGAAACATTGAACAATTGAACAAAAATTCATCCCATCAACGGACTAAATTTGACTGCGACATATTTGCAACATTTGCCATATCTTTTACTTACAGGTCAGGTCACATTGAAAGAATTATTGGATTTATCTCCATCATTGTCACATTCGGCATCATTTTGTATTTGACCGATAAAGTGCAATATTACAACTAGACTGGGTACATATCGCTAATCGTCAGCCGAGGGTGCATCTAATATTAGTATTAAAAAATAATTTAATTTTTTTCTTTTTCTTATATTTTACATTACTTTTTCCAAAATTATCGCTTTCTCGTATAGATAGGTAGTTTTTGGAGACGGCATCGTATAGTGCTCGACGTCCTATTTCCAATGCCGTCCCGCTCGATTCGCTACGACTTTTCGTTACGAAAATATATGATATTTAATATTATGACATTCATATTGACATTGAACCTGTCAGCACCGGCTCTTTAAAATCGCACAGCAAAGGTGTGCAATGTGGGATATACTTTCCAAGTTTGTCCTATCAAAATATATATTTAATCAATTTAAACATAAGGAAAGAAACTATTCTTACATTGATAGCTGATAAATTGGTGAAAATGTTATTGTGCCGAGCCCTTTGGGCACGGCACTGTTCGTGTTCGTACATTTCATTTCATACTTTTGACAAAACCATTTGTTAGCAACCTCTAAGTGTAAAGCATTTCAATTCGCGATAAAAAATAAATTTAGTTTCTTCACAACCCAAGTTCATTTTTTTCGTACCGAGGATTGTCGCTGTAAGAATCCGAAATTTAAAAAACTTTCAGTATCTACCTAAATAACGAAATATTAAAAAAATAAAAATACCTTCATGACTAGAATTTCATTGAAATATCTACTAAACGTCGTAAACATCGCAGGTTTTAAGTATCTGTAATATTTGCTAGGGCTATAACGGCAAAGAAACACTGATGATGCATTATTTGATAACAAAACTTAAAAATTTTTAAAAATCTTTAAATTTTTAAAAAAATTTTAAAACCTTTAGGTCCATAAAACGGTATTAAACGGTGCAAAAAATTGACTTGCAGGTGGTAAATAAAGAACGAAAGACGAATTCTGAAACTAATAATGCCATCTGGTATTTATCATGCATTTTTATGATCTAGTGGTCCTAAAACGCGAAGATGTGATAAGATAAATGCCTTTGACACATTGATCTTGACATATAGTTTCTGCAAAAAGTACTTAACTATATCATGAGCTTTATCTAGAAGGCGCTCGTCGATAGTACTATAAGAAAATATAGGAAGTTAATAACTACAAACTAAAATGGCTATCTTTTCAAGATCAAAACTGTGGAAGGTGTCAATGATAGCATTCCAGTATTAGCTGAATACCTATTTATTCTTAAATTTATTGGGTAAGTGCTTACTGCTTAATGACATTTATTGGTTAATTATACGCTTCTGTAGAAATTAAATGCAAACCCGATGCTAAATGCGTGATAATCGTTTTATTAACGTCTATAAATCAAGTTGATTCATCAAATGGCAAAAAGTAGTGGCATTGCAACATCGCAACTCATTACAAAAGGCTAAAGTAGCGTTTATCTATTTCCACATTTTTTAAAGAATATCACACAGCAAGAAGCTACCTGTAATATTATGTAAAATAAAGTTTGTGTTTTATCAGTTACATACCCCCAAAGCATAGCAACATCCCTAAAAATTATATATACATATATAAAAATATAAAAAAAACTATTATAAAAATTAAGGAATGGAAAAATGCACCGAAGATATTTGTGCAAAAATTACTAAAAAACTTTGGTTCTTAGTTGTTTATTAATTATTTAAGGGAAGGTTTTTTTTTGTTTTTGTTTTTGATTAGATTTTGTGTAAAGCTTATTAGCGTGGTCGTTCATGCTTTGTTTACTTTTAAATATATTATTTATACACTGAGGAAAATGATCTAATACAACAGGTTTGCTAAGACATAGTTTGTATTGGTAGCTTATTTTTTATTAACCCATATTGAATTAATTGCTAGTATATTAATCCCCCTTTAGCGTTATATCAATTCCAGAACAGTGTTTTTATTAGCAGTATTAGCAGCACAGTCTTGTTGAATAATGAGCTATTTTTAATACAGCAATTTTGTTAAGAAATAAAGCGCTTTCTCTACAATTAAGAAAACAGAACAGCGTCCCCAAAAACGAATTGTATCCGTTAGCGTAGCGTAGCGTAGCGATCGGCAATCGCCGCGCCATAGTATTAATTTTTAACGTATTCGTTGCGAAGGTAAAAATCGTTATTCGGGGTCTTCTCGAGGTCCTGTCTGAATTTGAATTTTATTGATCGTACCAATACATGTTTTAATTAGTTTTATTTTACTTTGTATTTAAGTTTTTTTAAACTTTGCACATCAGATAAAACAATAGAAGATTCTTATTTCGCACAACCCATTATTAGTATTGGACTTTATAATCTATGGACGAATTTAACTATCTCAGTAAACCATGTTGCATAACAGATAATCCATATGCAATGTTAAATAATAAGAACAATATCACACTAGAAGATATTTAAATTTTTGAGAACTACAGTACTGATTTTTAGTGGTCAGTATATGTGTTATTAACCATTGCCAGCAAATATTATTATAATTAATGTCAAGTACCATTATAACTGCCAGTCGGAACTAATACACTATAATATAAAACCAGATTACACCCCCAATAGATCTTGATAATTACTGTGAGTATTTAAAGCAATAATGTCTATAAACAATTATACAGGGTTCCCCATTTAAAACGAAACAGGCTAAATATCTGGTTTCACGTTAATAAAAAAAAAAACGCTCGGACCCGTCGATTTTTATTTCGAGGGGGACATCTTTTGCGTATATTGTCAATCTTGTTACTTCAAGCCCCTAGGAGGGAGGGGGTAAGATCTAAATCTTAAATTGATACCCCTATTTTATATACTTTTTTTGGATTCTGCATAAAATTCTGAACATTTTTTAATAAAAGCATTATTAGTCTATACTAAAGTTATACTAAGTTTCCGAGATATTGACTCTTGAAAAATGAGATTTTTATACTTTGACAGCGTCTAGCTTTCTAACTGTACGTCTTAGAGTAAAACGGCTTACATGTCCCCATCTTCGATTTTTATTATCTTTCCAAAAACCGGAAGTAATATATTTCTTACAACCGGTTTAACCGGAAGTTAACACTATTGGAAAGATAATAAAAATCGAAGATAGGGACATGTAAGCCGTTTTACTCTAAAGACGTACAGTTAGAAAGCTAGACGCTGTCAAAGTTCAAAAATCTCATTTTTTAAGAGTCAATATCTCGGAAACTGTTTAGTATAGATTAATAATGCTTTTATTAAAAAATGTTCAGAATTTTATGCAGAATCCAAAAAAATTATATAAAATAGGGGTATCCATTTAAGATTTAGATCTTACTCCCCCTCCCTCCTAGGGGCTTGAAGTAACAAGATTGACAATATACGCAAAAGATGTCCCCCTCGAAATAAAAATCGACGGGTCAGAGCGTTTTTTTTTTAAATTAATGTAGAACCAGATATTTAGCCTATTTCGTTTTAAATGGGGAACCCTGTATAGTAGCATTAACTCCTAATTCCTATTGGCGTGATACATTTACACTACACAACGGTCTAGCGATTTTCGTTGTCTTACAGTAGGAAAGCGCGTTGCTGTCACATATTATAGTATTAAACAGTTGTATGAAGACTATATAAATTCTTATAATAAGGAATAGAATGCGTTTTTCTCAGTGTAGGTTCGTCAACTTACCACCCTTTCCCCCTACTTAACCTATTAATAATAGATCCCGAAATGTACAAACTTTCAGGTCAAGAAAGTGCAATAAACTCATTGCGTAATGGATGCACCACTTTCTCGTCGCCAGTGCACTGTCCGCGGTTTCTCGTTCGCCAATTCAGTTTTGAATTTCACTTTCTACCCGCCCACTACATCGACATACCTGGTATGTCCGAATCGACGACCTTCAATTGTTTGCCCTCAGCTGATATCAAAGAGCATTTTTTACTGCCATATTTTGCATTTTGGTATGATTCTTAGGTACCAGAACATAGACAATTTACCTATCGATAAGCAAACAATAATCACGAAAGTGGCAAATGTATGGCCTCGCGCATGTAAACAAAGCTAGACTCGATTAGACATGCGCACTGCAACATTATCGTTTGACGAATGGGAAAATAGACAGGTCCGGGCTTTAAAATTTAAATTCTTGCCAAAAAATTGAACTTTCTTCTCAATTTTTGATCCAAGTTGGGAAAAAAAGGTAGTGATTTTTGGCATTTGTAGTGTTAGCAAACCTATCAGATTTTAAGGATAGAAAATTGTTTATAAGGTTTTGTTTTTAAAATTTGTTTAAAAATGATTCGTCGTCGTGTTTTTAGTTCGAAAAGGAAGGAAGAGAACAAGAATAAGTGAATAAGTCTTATAAAATCGAATATAAAAACAAACAAAACCAGCAAAATAACCAATCTACGGTGTTTTCGCGTGCCTAACCTTAAGTCAAATATTAGTTGGTATATAACTTGTATTGATTTTTACAATTTGGCAAAAACTTGGGTACGTGTAAAACATTTCAACAAAATTTCTTGTTCAAGAATTTTAAAAGTGTTTACCCGAGAACTTGACCCGTGGAATACTGGCTTTATTAAAAACTTAATGTCGGGGTGTACAGATTTTAACCAAAAATTAACCAACTTTGACAGAATTAATTTTTTCACAATCAGACACAATTCATTAAATATTAAACACCCACAATCCACAATAGCTAAGAAAACTACAAGGAATCCACAGAGAAACCTTAAAACACAACAACAAGAATGGCGGCCGAGCCGGTTCTGGAGTGTATTTTGAGCATGTCGGTAAATTAGGACAGGCCGATAACACGAGGTTTGTGCGCATGCACGAAGGTGTCCAGAAGGAAGGCAACTGACCGGCGAATCATGCGCTCGGACGTATATTTTCACCCATAAAACGTAACTTTTGTTTGCGCAGGAGATAAGCTGCACGTTTCTAAAGGTAAATTGTCTATGGTTCAGAATGAATAACCCAATAATTCGCTTTTTCTACTGAAACTACGATCGATTACGTTTTACGCATGCAATCCGAGCGCTTCCATCACCGCGGTTATAGTATCGTCACATTCACATGTTCCTGCCGTTCCTGGTATAGACGATATTCAAATTGTTTTGATTTCATCAACATACCATGAAATTTATATGTTCCCAGAACAAGATTCACTCCATTAACTGCACTTCATGGCGTAATATATCACAAAACTAAACTTTCGTCTCGGTAACTTTGAAATCGAAATAAGCAATAATCGATACGTACTGCTATAAACTTAAGAGCATCCGAACGATATTTCTGAAATCTTATTCCAAGGTCGCCATACGAGCCGCGACGGGGCGAGAAAATATCCGAAATTTTCTTCGTCAGCCTGCTGGTTATCGTCGTTAACTCTTTTAGCGCATTTAGATATTAAACAGCGATCTTTCTCTTCACTGTCGGAGCGGTACTACATAATATGATATATTACGCTTAGTATTTTCAAAGCCAATAGCCCTCTTGATCCTTAATCTTTTTAATATTACTTTAAATATGTTTGCAAACAAAAGAGTATTCCTTAATATATCGATATAAAGATTATTTTGAGACCGAAAAGTATGGCCATTATGTAGCTAATATTTTAAATCAAAAAATGCGAATAAAAATCCTTAATTCAAGCTTATATTGGTATTTTCTTTAAATCAAGGGCTTAGTTATAAAATTCGTCTAAATTTTGTCGTAAATGCTATCCTATATTTAAAAAAAAATTATGTGGCCCTTCTACGCCTTCGTAAAACCAGCTCGAGCCGCAATTTCGCATATTCCTCCGCTTACTACATAATATCATGGTATTACCAAACAAATGCACGCGAACGATGACGGATTACTGAAGATCGCAAGAAACCAGTCGGCGGCGCGGTGTTCTGGGTTTCACAGAAATCAAAGACGCCGACATTTCCAGGTAGCAAATCATTTGTATAAAAAATATTGGTTTATTCGTTAGTGCATAGTGCATCAGTCAATTAACATCAGTGTATTTATCAGCTTGAGCTAACTAACGATTTTCTGATAATGGGTTCTAATACGCGAAGAGTGAAAAATAAAAATAAAAAAAATAGAAAATTGGCCCAAAAATAATTTTTTTGTTTATAACAAAAATTACATAAATTTTGTTAAAAGGTAAAATCTGCACTAACATTCTTAACAAAAATATTTTTGAAATTCTGGGTAGGTTTCAATTTATGCAGGTAAAAACTAAATTAAAATGGTTGGCAGAAATTTTAGACCGAAGACGTTTATTATTTGAGAACAGGGACGTAGCTAGGAATTTTGGGGCCCCGGGCGAATAGTAGTTCTGCGCCCTACCAGACAATCCTAAAACTATAATTATACATCTATAAATTTTAGTTTAAAAAAATATATTAACAGCAGTGCGTGATTTGTAAACTTGGGGGTGTACTAAAAGCCACCCAAAGACGCCCAAATTTGGTCAATAATTTTTAGTAAATATTTTAAAAATTTATGATTACCTACTTATTTTATTGAAAATTAAATAAGATAAAAAAAATAAAAAAGGCCAATTTATTTTTCATTAGTGGGTACCTTGTTTAAAAGTAAAGTCACTTCTTCTGTTTTTATTTGCAGCAAACTTATCAATAACAGCTTCATTAAAGTTTGGAATAACTGTAATGTATTGTTTCTCAAATATTCCACATTCATAGTCGTTTTGGCATTAAAGCTGTTTATTTTTATTAAAATAAGTCTTTACTACCCCAAAATAATAACAAAAATATAAAGGTAAACTCCAAATAATAAATTCATACAGCAATGAACTCAACGGCGCACATTTAATTTGTGCTAGTTTTCCTGTTAGAATCGCGCTTTCCCCCACCACACCTTCTAGTACAAGATGCATAGACAAACAGCAGAAACTCCGCCTACGTAACGCATGTGTGCGACTTATTAATTCCTACGCGCCATACGGTTGCTCTTGACAACCGGCTTGGCGAGAGCTATTACACCACGTTTCGTTCGATTGTTTGACGGTACGTTAAAATGGGAGGGTTCTAACTTTTATTACGGTAAAAATATCAAGAAGATAAATTTAAATGAACATTATTTTTTCTTTATGGGGTAATTCTTTATGGAGTATGGGGGTGCACGTGCTCCTGTGCTCCAATGGAGAAACCGCCACTGATTAACAGACTTGAACTTAACATTCGTGAAAAGAAAAATTGCTTGTTCGGACTTGTGTGACTTATGTCGTGGCAACTCACAACTCACGTAGCATAGTGACGCAATCGAATCGCGGCGCCTTTTCTTCAAATATCGGCGTTGCCAAATGTCAAAAGCAATCCAGCCGTAATTGCATAATACATTTTTAAATTCCCGTATTTTTAATGACCATTTTGGCGCCCTGTTAATATGGCGCCCCGGGCGGTCGCCCTATTCGCCCCCCCCCCCTTGCTACGTCACTGTTTGAGAATGCACATTTATTGAAAAAGTACAATCATGATGCATGTCATCGCTTGCATATTTAAAGGGATCTAAACCCCCTCAGATTTTAGTTCAGAATTTCGAATTTAAGATTTTGAGTGAATTTAAAAAAATTTAAATACTATCTTCGTTTTTTTTTTATTTTTCATATATTTTTATACGTACTTTCATATTTTTTGGTCATCTGAGAGAAAATTACTAGATGCAAATTTTATTTCTTTATAGCCTATTAATATTTTTTGCGAAAAGTGAAAAATTAAAAGCCTTTACCATCAATTCGCGGACATCCTCTACATAATAAAATTTAGAAATACGACATTTCATTACCATAGTGGGTCTATCCAAACGAGAGAATACAAAGGTCGTCCATTATATTTACCTACTATGTACTATACCCGAACGGAATATGTAATGGATTCCTAATTATTAATCATTTAAAATTTAAAAAGAGATATAGAAGCATGCACTCTGCGCCTCAAATATCACGCAAAAAGTCTTTTAAAATATTTAAACAATAATTTCTGTGAACAATATAACAGAATTGTGGCCAAATTTGTCGGCGGAAAACGTATAAACTTTGCCTCCAGAGGATGCTATCAATTAAAGTGCAATGCTGCAGCTATATCTTTTAATACCAAGGGAAATTTCCATAAATATGTCCCCAAAAACGTAACTGGCAGAAGTCCTGGAATACATAATATACGAAAACATTTGTATCAAAAAGTCTAGCAATTAGAAAGAGATATCTAAAGTCAAGAAAAAGATTATTTTTCCCACAAAAAACAAGCATGCATATATTGAATCTGATGAAAATTATGGTCCTAATGCAGACAAAAATCTAGAAATTGACCCACTGCAATACCAAGAAATAAAAGACAATTTCCTTCAGAACCTTATTAAAAATGAAGAAGAAATTGAACAAGTGATCCAGGCAACGGGTAGGTAATCAACGGTCTTGCGATAAATGGTTTTCAGAAACAAGAAAACGTCTAACCGCTTCCAACTTTGGAAGAATAGCTAAACTTAAAGCCACCACCAACAAAGACAAAGTTGCTCATGACTTAATTTTCAAACAGTTTTTTGGAAATACATGCACAAAATATGGCGTTGAAAATGAGCAGATTGCCTTAATAGAACTTGGCCATATTCTTGAAACAGACATCCTGGAATCGGGTCTTTTTATACATCCGCAATATCATTTTTTAGCTGCCTCTCCAGATGGTCTTACAGGCAAAAATATGATAGCTGAAGTAAAATATCCTTATGCAGCTAGAAATATGTCACCACAGGAGGCCATTAAAATATGGCACAATAAACAATACAACATTAAAATTTACACTTAACCGCAATCATCCATATTATTATCAGGTTCAGGAACAACTGTTTGTTTCAGGAAAAAATTCTGTTACTTTGCAATATGGACTCCAAAAGGTATATTATATTAACGTATCAAACTTGATGAAAATTTTTGCAACACAATGGTTATTAAATTACATAAATTTTATTTTGAAAATTACCTCCCCATTTTATTAAAGAAATTGTAGATGAAATAATAAAATGAAAATACATTTTATTAATACAAAGAACGGGGGGTACTTTGCATACAGTACGATATAGTTGGTTTTTGGCTTGTTTGGATTTATTAAAATTTGTTTATTGCTGACAATGGAGACATGAAAATAATAAATATTAGCTGGCTGATTGTGATTTGCTTATCCCAGTTAGGATTCATTAACAATAGATGTTTTTATATTGTTTTTTTTTGTATTAGACTACAGAAATAGATTAAATTAGAATTAGAAAACTACCGAAAATATTTTCTTCAAACATTGCAAATTCATATTTTTTGAAACCTATATTTAATATTTTTAGTGTTGTATAACAGTATAGTATACGTCTAAACTAAATAATTCTTGAAATTTTGGCATTTAAAAAACTACACTTCTAGGCAATTGACATCAGGCTATGGTATCTTATATAGGCATAACCTAGAGAAAAACGGCTTTTACATGAGTATGTTGGTTTTTCATTGTCTACGCATTCCAATAATTATAACCCCTAGTTTAACTGGACATCCGAAAGTTTATCGGAAGTTAATTTTTTAAGGAAAAAGGAGGACTGTGAGAGCCTGTTAAAGTATCTAAAATATAACTTTTTAAATGCTAATATCTTAAAAACAATTTCGTTTAGACATATTATAAAACTCGACTTGTTCCTGAGAGTTCTGAAAAAAACAACACTCTGTAAAAAACGATCGTGTACCCGTACTTATGTACAGGAATAAGTTGGTTACATGTTAATATATACTTTAAAATATGTTTTGCGGGATCCAATGTTGGTAAAACAAAAAATGCAACTACATAAATTATTATGGATGCCTATACTACAATTACAATTTGGCATTTTAAACTACTAATAGTGTCATACCTCATTATACACAGTTTATTCGTATAAAATGTAATGTAAAATACGTGTGCTATAGTGAGAATATACTGTGCGGAGCTTGAAATAAGTTTAAGAAAAAGGGTTTTGTCCAATTTAATTATTAATATTAGGACCCTAAGAACTTAACTTTATTTAGGTTTAACTAAATACCTCGCTAAATACCAAAATAAAATTTGGATGGTCATTTTAGAAAGAAATAAACCCATTTTAGTTGCTTATTTACATAATTTGGGTAGATATACTATACCTACATAGGTATTATTTAAGATTAAAAAGCGTTCAGAAAACTAAAATTAAAGTAAAAAACTAAGAACGCCAATGTGAAAGGGCCTATAATGATGTAATTATATCAACTTTTTATTATAAGATTTTGTTTCCAATAAGAGATTATTATTAATTAACTGTGAGGAATTATGTTATATTATTTCTAAATCTAAAATTAATTATTTATAAAATAAATGCAAATTAAAACTTACAAAATATTTTTTTGGACACCCTATAGAAATGTCCACAAATTTAAAAGCATCATAATAATATATGAGTAAACGTTTAACACGTTAGCATAACACTGCGTGCTGAAAACTGTGTTAAGTTAAATATATTCGAAACGTCGACCACCCTACTTGCTGATTTTTTCATAATCATCGCAAGCGAAGCGTAGGATATAGTCTACTAGTGCTTAGAAAATAATGTTTGGACGTACCATCCCATGTACACAACGTGTAGCAAAAACCAAATGTCGATTTTCAACAAAGACAAAATCTTTTCATTTGATTTCAGAGACCAAAAACATTGCGTTCTCTTGGCCCGAATCCTGGCCATGTTTTTTATTGGATTTTTAAAAACTTTTTAAATTTGGACTCTACAGATACTGCAGAATGTGCGAAAGTTATTTTCATTAAACAAAAAAAATTTTCAATATTTTTAACCATCCAATGAACTTAAGTATTTATTTTCCGGGTTTTCATTGGCTAATATCTTTTTCTCCTAATTTTTTTTTTGCATAAAAATAACTTTCGCACACCCACATAGATCCTACCTTTCCATTGGTAATTTTTTTTTTCTAATAATTTTCTTAGTTTTTTTTTAATTCGGGCCAAAAAGAACAGCAATTTAACATGGCAAATTTTAGCGCGGTCGGATCCACTTAAAATGAGAAGTTTCACTTTCGAATCACGACTCGCTTAGCATAAAATGTCTTTTATGGCGCTTACATTTAATATCAAACGGTTTTAATGTCGCTTATTATTATTATTATTATTATTATTATTGCAAAGCAATTAGTCTTTCTTTGCTAATGTATAACATGCATATAATTAACCTATACTACGTTGGAGTATTGGGTTCTTCGTTTTAATTTTAATTAAAACTATTTCAATTCGATATTTACTTACAAAAGTAGATCTGTAAATCCCCTGATCAGCTGCATCGCCCCTCTACAATAACGACGGCAGAGCCCTGATTCCACATGTTTAGAAAGTTTGAACACGGCTACTATGGATACGGTTCGATTTAATTATCTTAACGATCACCTTAGTCAAACTAAGTCGGTATTATTTCAATAAATAATCTTGTACCGTGCGAGCAAAAATTATTTGCATCAAAGAGGGCTTGGATTAAAAAACGTAGGGCTTGGTTTAGATCACAATGATATGGGGACGATAATAATATATCTAACCAAATCTAGGTTAAAATTTTCTCAAATTCATATTATGACATGATATGCCAAACTAATGAGTAATCAAATAAGTAGACAAATACAAATTTATTTTTGTTGTTTACCAAATTAACAAATTAAAAATATAAAGAAAGAAAAAGAATCACATAAATTGCTGAAATTGACCACCGCCATGCTCCAAGCATAAATTCACTGTAATTCACACGTCTCTTCTAATTTTCGAAAGTGTTGACCAGCATCTCTGGAGAAATGTTACCACATTCTTGGATAATCCTCTCTTGTAATTGTTCTAAATTTGCAACTGGTGTTTTAAAAATAGTGTTCTTTAAATAAAGAAAAACGAAGTAATCCATAACCTTTAAACTAGGTGATCTAGGTGGAAATTCAATGTCTGATCGAAAACTGATCAATCTGTCGTCGAAAAAATTGCGTAAGTAGGTAATAGTTTCGGCAGCTGTACGGGTTGCACCGTCCTGTTGAAAATATCCAAAACGTAGTTCGTCGTCAAGTAATTGCTCCACAAATGGATTCAAAATGTTGTCTCTATACCGCTGTGCTTTAACTGTGTCATGGAATTTACTCTAACCCCGTTTCGAAAATACGCTTCAACCATGAATGTTTTCTGCGGTTCCGTAAAGCCCATTGCGTGAATTGTTCAAGAAATTGGAAAAATTAGCGATGAATCAAATTACTTGTAACGACTGTCAAAGATGACTATGAATAACTGATTGATTGTTAATTCAGGTAGTTACTGACACCCAACAGGTATTAAGCTCTACGGCTAAGCATTACGTCCTTAGATGCAAGGCCCTCTTTGAGGCAAATAATTTTTGCTCGCACAGTTTAAGAAGAAGAAGGGTGGGTGAAAAAAGATTTACAGAAAATACCATCAACATCAAGAGAACAATCACTTTTATAGACGATTGTATGTTATCTTATACGGAAATAGCTGAATACTATATTTTTTTAAATAAATGTAGCTTCCATTCTACGAAATAGTAATAACAATATACCCACCATGGATTTACTACACACAATATTTATTGCTAATGTTGCATATTAACTTTGAAATAGATGTAGTATCTTCAAAGGTAAATGTGCACCATTTCCTTGAATATTTGCAACAATAACACGAGCATACCGCACTGAATAAAATTGTATTATGGTCAAGTTAAGATAAGAAAACAAGCATAATGTGTTCTCTATTCAGTCCATTCGCTTTTGTGATGTTGGATTCAGGAAGGCTATTTTTATTGGTTTAAGATGACCTTAGTAGTTAGTATGATAGGTTAGAAGACGCCTACTCTGGTTAGGGTATGAAAGAAATGACAGACAATATAAAGACTTACCTACACTGAACATGGAAATACATTTACTAATATATTAGGAAGTTGACACTGAAAAATTCAAATAACCAAGTTTTTGTTTTTTATTTTTATCTTTTACAAGAAATTTTTTTTTTTCACAAAGGTTGGTGAAAACTTACCTTTTTATGTCCCAAACACACTGTAATTTTTTTGGTTTAAAATATTTATTTTTTCACCTTATTTTGACTTAATATCGAAAAAGCACCCTAATTTTCAATCGAAAATAAAATTTTCACGTCAAAATACCTGCTTTTTAAAAAAGTCGGTGGGCTTTTTGTTCGTTGAAATCTCTACTTTCTGATGGTTTAAAAAAATATATACATTACTATGGTAAATGTTCTCAAAAAATGCAAAGAAACGAAAAAAACTCGAATCCGAAATTTTTTTTTTAATCATTATGTACAATTTTGAGCTATTTATTAAAATTTATACTTTAATTACTCGAAAAACGTAAGATTTCATGTTACATTGATAAGCAAAAAAAATTCAAATCCATAAAACATAAAGATCGCAAGAAATATGCGAAAATGGTTGTTCTAAATATAATTAAAGGTAGGATTTAAAGGGGAATTGAATTGAATTGAGAACATTTACCATAGTAATGTATATATTGTTTTACACCATCAGAAAGTAGAGATTTCAACGAACAAAAGCCCACCGACTTTTTTAAAAAAGCAGATATTTTGACGTGAGAATTTTCGATTAAAAATTAGGGTGCTTTTTCGATATTAAGTCAAAATGAGGTGAAGAAATAAATACTTTAAATCAAAAAAATTACAGCGTGTTTGGGACTTAAAAAGGTAAGTTTTCACCAAATTTCGTGAAAAAAATTTTTTTGTAAAAGATAAAAATAAAAAAACCAAAAACTTGGTTATTTGAATTTTTCACATAAATTTTGAGGTTATGTAAAAAAAGTTTAAATATAAAAGTTGTAGATCTTTTTATTACCTAGAACTTTGCTATTTAACATTTTTCCATTGAACTTGTAGTTTTGCCGGAAATCGAGATAAATCGTTTTCTACCCTTAAAAACTCACCTCTTTCCAGTTCCAGACCTCGGATCTCCCGTAAATTATTTTTCCTTTTATTTTTGTTATATTCTCTTCCTTCTCTAATGGGTTTCATCCTATTATTATTTTTTTTTTTTTCACTTTTTACCATTTTCAAAGGCTTCAGCCCTGGTCTAAACGGTGCACCAATCTGGCTGGAAAAAAATAGGAACCACCCGCTTATAGTAGTTAATTGACAGAGCTTTTTTGTTCTGACAACTAACTGCAATTCCAGCCCAACGGATGATACCAACCAAGGGCGTCCGAAGAAACTTTTCCAAGGGGGGGACAAATCATAAATGGAATTATTTTTGTTTCTAGCACTTCAACAAACCTTCAATAAAATAATAGAGCAAAACACCTAATACTTATATTAAATAACAAAAAATAGCTAAACAAAATATTTAAAAATGTTTAAATATAACAAAAAAAAAATACACAACAAAAAACTTAATAAGTTAATCAGATTTATTGGAGCAAAGAAATGTTAATTTTCTTGAATCTTTTGGATTGGGAATTAGATGTGTTGGTTGTAGCTATATCTATTTGATATTGCTATTATGACTAGCTGTGTAAATTAAAATAAAACTTTATTTATTCTATTCTAATACTTTCCTTCGCTATTTAGTGAAGATTTTTGAATTCCACATTTCATTTTATGCAACAAGAGTTCGTTTTACGAATTTTGTCAATTGAATTGTATCTCAATAAATATGTAGGTATATCCCAGTTAAACAAAATATCTCAAATCTACTTGGGCCAGGGGGGGGGGGGGGGGCAAGCGCACCCCCTTGCCCCCCCCCCCCTTCGGACGCCCTTGATACCAACAAATTTTAATAACGACATCGTTCTATTTCAATTTTTCCGTTCCCTATACCAAAATATCCATGCCGCGAAGTGTATATTCAAAATAACGTATCAGCAGCATGTCTATGTCAAGTTCGTGAGGACCCGGGGGCTTTAAGAACTCAAAGTGGAACTGTTTTTACAAAAATACTGCGATTCTATTATTATGTTTTGTTTTGTAATTGCCTTTGGTATCTATGGTACGAATGTTCCCACAGCGCATAAAACTATTTAATTGCCGTAGGAGGTCTTTGCATATGGCCCCTTATTCCAATATAGTAAATGATCTACATTATTGGTTACAGTTATAGGAATCTGGATCTAAATTAAAAACAAGTAAATGCTTTGTCAATAAATTAAATAAAGCGTGGTAAGACTGCACACTTGGAGATTTAATTACCTGCAGCAAATTAAGAAATATAGATCAGAAAGCAGGTATATACTTACCTGGATGAAACATGGTTTGTTGACAGGTGTTAAAGTTAAATTTTATTTGCAGTTTTAAAATACATACAAAGTTACTAGAACAATAAATTAAACATTCAAATCAAAGCTTCAAAGTGACGTCGTTCCTCTTCAATGCATAAATTACAGCTTCTTAAAAAATTCCGACGAACTCTATGGAATATTCCTTCCTTTGCTATGCTATGTTTAAGGTTGAAAATAAATTAAAATGATTTCGTATTCATCGCATGCAAGCAATGTTATTTTAGCGTTTTTCTCAAAAACGGTTAGATTTATCGAAAGGAAAGTAGTATCCCTTTTTATGTCAAAAGGTTAGGAGAATAAAAATATTCAGTAAAATTGCGTATACAGTGTAGTACAAAAAAGTTGGGACCATTTAAATTAAAGTATAGGCTCCTATGTGGCGCCCTCTACAAAATGCGAAAAAACGGTGGGCAAATTTGTATTCCTCATTCCGAAAAAGCCCCATATACGAGATTTCGTCAAAATATTATGAGCGTGGCAAAAGGTATTGCAAAGAAAACGGCAAATAAAATTATTATTAGATTATTTTCGGTCTATAATTATCCCCTACATTTTTTGCCCATCAGTTCCGGACACCCTGTATAAACTGTATACAAGCTATTAACCTAAATGAAGACTCTGACTGTCAAACAGAATTAGTTTTAGATTTAAAAAAATTAATTATTATGTATTATTTTGTTTGTTAGTGTTTTAAAATTAGTTAGGACACATGTTATTTTTAAGACTGTGTAAATTAAAGTTAGAGTTAAATAATTTTTAATCCGTCACTGATTTCTTCTTCGAAATACCTGTCAAGCCTGTGGAGAATAATAAATTTTCACTAGAAATTTGCATTTTTTTTAATTGAAATGACAAATGCATCACTAGATCTAAATCCCCACTCACACATCAAAGCTACTTATTTTATAAATTAAATCTATGATATTTTTTCGTGACAGCCCGTACAGATCCTGATATTTCCATTGAGCTGCACCTACGCCGCTTGGGAGCGGCACTGCTTCTGTTTTAAAAATGAAAACCCATCAATCTTACCATGTAACCTAAACTATAATTGCGTTTATGTGCATATTTTCTTCGAATGGCGAAAAGAAATAGCCAGTGTCGTCCGCATCACAATAGGATCTTTCGAGTAGCCGCTTGCACATTAGTATATTATTAGATTTTTTGTTTTTTATTCAAAAATTTTAAGATCCACTTAAAACGCATTAATATGCAGGGTGGAATTTATTTGCTGAAAAAATACAGAACAACGGCTATGTTAGCTCTTTGGAAAGATCTATACAGCATACTATTTACTTTTGCCTTTCGGTGATATAGACGCAATTTGTTTTATTGTAAAAATTGCTAGAACATTTTTTTTCGACAAACCTCTAATCTAAAGTAAAATGCATTCTTGACCTTATGTACAGTTGACGACAGAGAGAGGGGATAAACTGTAACACTGTAAATGCAACTTTTTTACCTTTATTACCTTTGTAACGTGTTAATTGTTATCATGATATCTGTCAAAGTATTGTCATTATCTTATTTGATTTAAAAACGCCTCGTTTAAATATTATTGAATAACAAGAATAATATGTTTAGTAGCAATAGGGTGGTCTTATGGAAAAATAGCTGATCATTTTAGAGTACCTAGAAGTAGCTACTGTTCAAGGAATGGTAAAAAAATGGCGCTATCATCAAACACTTGAAAGGTCTGTTGGGTCTGGTTTAAATAGTAGAAAATCATCAAATGAAGAAGACCGAAATTTGGTGGAGTATTTAAGGCAAAATCCATTTGAAACTGCAGTATCCGCTATGCACATAACAGGATTCCCTGCTTCATGTAGAACTGCGCAACGCCGAGTAAGACAATGTTCCGAATTAAGAAATCGAGCAGCTGCATCCAAACCGTTTTTAAAAAATAGTGATAAGGAACAAAGAATTGGGTTTGCTAGCAATATTTACCAGAAAATGATTTCTTTTGGCAAAATGTTATCTTCTCCGATGAGAAAACTTTTCAGTCTACATATAATGGAAGGATTCGAGTATCTAGACCACCAAGTTAACGATGTGATGAGAATTATACTCAAAAAAAGCAAACGAGTGGACGTTTCTCCGTTAATGTGTGGGCATGGATAAGTGTTTATGGTGCAGGTGTATGGGAGTATTGGTGGAACACTAAACAGTAATATATATCTTCAGATTTTGGAAAACGTTTTTCTTCTTTCTGCCGCGATAGTTTTTGAAGGAAATAACTTTATATTTCAGCAGGATAACTGCCCTGTGCATACTGCAAGAAATATAGGAAACTGGTTTAGACGAAACAACGTAATATGTCTGCTTTGGTGCTCAAGTAACGGTTTAAACACTACCGAATACCACAACAGATAAGTCTTCACTTCCTCTAAACCGAAAATAAGGTGACAATTGAAATGTGGCACCAAGTAAACAAACAACCGTATCAATAACATGTTCATATAGAGAATATACTTTCAAAAATCGAATGAGGAAATTCTACAAAAAGTGGTAGCAGCAGATGCTGGATATACAGCACTCAACCTATAGCATTCTGTTGTTGATTTATCCACTCTGTATTTCTATAGTTGGGGAAAGGAATGTTATGGGTACTCTTTAAATCATAAAAATGATTCCCATTATAATGTAGGCAGTAAAACCAACTATACTATGTCGTAAAACCTGCGGACAATTTTCAAAAACAGTAAAATAATTTTTAAATTTTCAATTTTTTCGCGATTAGATTAGTATTGTATAAATATTATATAGGCCGTTATTTACCAAACCACAAACAACAAAATGTGTTCATATAAGTTTGTATTTTTCTGCGCACGCCCAGAAAACATCACTGCAATCTCTTGCAGGGACACATATTAGGCAAATTAATTTAAAATTAAAATTCATGATTTAAATAGTTTAGAAATATCAGATATAGTTAGAATTAATTATGCTAACTGTTCTTGCAAAACTAAAATTAAAAAAGTTAAATTTATAAAATATTTAGGAATATTGATTGACCAAAATTTAAAATGGGATCATCAAATTAACACTCTTACAAAAAAATTAAGAAACACTTTATGTAAATTTAGACTTTTAAGAAATATTGTGAATCAAAAACTTTGTTTAATGTTTTACGATGCACTTTTTCAATGAATTCTTTCCTATGGTATAATTGGCTGGGAAGTGCATACAACTCGAATTTGAAACCACTTATAACAATACAAAAATATGTTTTAAAAATAATATTTAATAAGCATATTTTGTTTCCTTTAAAAATACTATTTGTTAATAATAATATTCTGAGTTTAAAACAGCTTTATTACAAAACTTTTATTTTATATATCCTATATATAAAAATAAAAATTTATTACATAACATTACTCATATTATACCAAACAAGACAAAAAGCAAATCTATGTTTATGTTATGATGATTTTAATTTAACACTTTTAAAAAATAATGCTTTATTTGTTGGCATCAAAATTTTTAATATATTACCTACTAATTTGAAAACTATGAGTTTTTAGACATTTAAAAGAAAATTAAAATCATGATGCAAAATTATATTAAGATAAGCCAACTTACACATAGGTAATATAATAATAATAATAATACAATTTTTCTATTATAATTTCTCCCTTATTTATAAGTTTTCCTTTTTTTTTGGGTGACATATTTTTCAATTACTTACTTATATTTTTAAATATATTTATTATGTGATTAAAATTAATAATCTAAATGGGTGTATATTTTTTCATTACAAAATCGGACAGATTTGTTAATCTCTGGTTTTGTAATGATGCTTTCATTGGATTTATTTTTATTTAAAAAAATACTATATTATTGATTTTTAATATAATTATAAAAAATACCTGCAAATAAATAAGTAAGTAAATAAATCAGGATCATAGCCCAAAGGGGCTTAATGAACCCTGGTAAACAAAATGTTAGCCCTGCGATTGAGGAATGTGCATAATAATTCAGGTATTGGTCTAGTTTGTAATAATTGGGCTGGTGATTTGTGACTGGCTACGGCCCTGTCTGTATACCATTGGTCAAAATCCTCATTAACTCTCCCACATATCTCACTCTCTCACATTGTCTTCATAAATTGTTTAATTATTTTCCTTAAACGTAAAAATGTTTTAGTTACTTTTATTAAACCGCAACCACATTTTTCTTTCTGAAAATGTCACAAGGAAGTAATTTCTCTTTATAACCTTCTTAGAGCAATGCGTTGTAACAAAATAACTACAATTTGTCAGTATATGGACAGGAGCACTTTTATAGCGGTGCGAGATTTTTGTGATATTTTGAAATAATAGGCGGATAAGGGAGAGAAAGGGGGCGCACGTACTTCCTAAGCAAGTGAGAATATAGGTATCCCATTCCTGAAATTTCTAAAAAATCATATCTTGTTTTTGATTTTTTTTTTAAAGTATAATGTTGAAATAATGCAATTTATACGCCTGCGGCGCTGTAGGTGGTCAATTTTGCGCCCTTCCTCCTCCTGGGTCAGCCCCTGATATTGGCTTATATAGTGTAACGCCAATCACCCACCTCATGAGTATGTGTCATACGTCTAATATATTATTAAAATCGCAATTTATAACTGACGCTAGAATAACAGGCCCTAAGATGATAAAATATATACCATCCCGTTTTAATTGCCGCTGACAAGATACAGTCTAAATTATAGTCCATATCGCTAATTGTCTTATCAGATGTCTTTCCATTTAAAATGGCGCCATCACCTTAACTAATGAAGTGTTTTTAGAAGTGAACGCGTATGCGAATGACTATTTCACTAGAATGTATTACACCGACAATAAAATCAGTATTCACCTGACAATACAAGCACCTTAGAGAAAAAAAAACCAAGAGACACCGTGCAATGAAAATATTTTATCGCTCATAATTGTGTACGAAGTACAAACCTGTAACTAGGTTTACTTAGTATATTATGCAAGTACCGTACTGGTGGTCGACAAAATCAACCAACTCAGCGCCAATTTTTTGGCATTTAAAAAAGTCACCTTAAAAATAAAAATCATTTGTTAGTATTTAATTAAAGTTATTTCAAACTGACATTTTTGTATTAACACGAGTTTGTATGCGAAAACAAAATGAGTTTCTCCAGTGAAAACAGATTGCGAAGTTATTCTTTTAGAAGAAGCAGTTTGTAAAACAATACCCCAAAATACAGTGAAATCAAAGAAGTCAGCGTGGGAACAATTTTATTGTCTCAATTTCTGCTGCAAAACAACTATAAATTAGCAAGATACACTTCGCCGGAAGATTTATCAGAAATTCTAGAAGATCACGGCTACAACTATAAAGTCTTCATGGAATACAACTGTTCAAATGGTTCAAGATAAGTATTATAAGGAACTTGAAACGAAAATTGATACTGTCCAAGACATTGTATTCAAATCAGCTTGCTTGGCCAGAGATGCGAAGCGTCGGCAACTGCAAGCAGTGCAAGAAAAGAGGAAAGCAAGTTCAAAAGCATTCACATTAAAAAAGTTTTAGAAATGGTGGAACGCTGCGAAGAGAATAATCCAGACTGGTTACAAAAAAATGTTTCCACATTTGCTTCTTTGTACTTGCCTGGCGCGATAATGAAGCTGCAAAATATACATTGTTTTCAAATGGAACTTCGCATTAGAGGTAATTTCTCTGGACTAGTTGAATATAATCCAATATTCTCGAAGACTTCCCAAGGAGGTTCAAAAGTGCTAGCAGATACTAAATGACTAACAGTCCGTTTATATTTGAAGCTAATGGAAAACAAACCGACCATCAATCCCTACCTAAAAACAGAGAGGCTATTTTTTACTGTCAATCCTAACTGGGAAAAAGGAGTTTGGTATAAAAACATGTCTTTGGAAATTAATACTACATGAAAATGGACAAAGTTATCGGCGGAAAAAATTGGCCTGGATACTAAAAAATGTAAAATTATAAACTTTTCCAACCGATTGTCTGTCATCTCTACGTTGGAAAAAAGGAGTTGGTGACTAAGAACTTATTGAGCTTACAGGTCGTTCAGTATCAACTCTTTAAAACCATACCTGCAACTAAACCCAAAGCATCACTTAAAACTTGTAGAAAATCTCTGAGAAAATAAGGAAAATGAGGTCTCAACTTATACTTCTACTTTGAGTACAAGCCAGGTCGAGGTGCAATCTCATTCTGCTGCAGTTGAAAAAAATAACACGCAGATCATCAATTACAATAATTGTAATTTTTTTTTTATAAATAAATAGTTTTTTTTACAATTTTTATTGTTATTCTCAAAAGAAAATTAACAGACCATATTATTTTGTAACAATATCAATAAACAGACCTATATATTTGATTGTTCGATTTTACTTTTTGTCCTCCTTTTAGAGAAGGAATCATAACATAATATTATTATGTTATAGTTTAATCAATATTCTTTCTTATTGATGACAACCTGTCAAAAAGTCCATGTTCCTGAAATGTGTTGACATAATTCGTGTTTTGTTAATTCCGCAATGGTATAATTAAGATTAGATATAAAGTATAGGTTAAAAAGTAGGTTGACATATTAAATTTATTATAGGTAGCCACTCATATCTCGGTAACTGTTTATTAGATTAGAATTATTGAAGTAGTAGGAATAATCGTTTAAAATTCCTTTGAAATGTACTTGATTGACTTGAAGGCAGCTACTACTTAAGTGCTGTGACTTAGAATTCATAATTGATTTTTGCTACCTACTTTGTTATTATCAGTTTTAGTTGTTTTGTTTATTAGGTTGGAAGGGAATTAGTTCCGGGAGGCATACCAGGTAACCAGAAATATTAGTTCAATGCAAGATGATACTCTTAATCCTGGTTATACAAAGGACTGTTTGCAAAACTCTCAATATACATTTATTAAATTTAAACTTGTTTAGTTTTAGCAGCAATTTCAACTATTTAAGCAGTAATTTATGCGAAATGCTAGATTCCAGTAATTGACATCCTCTCATTATACGATAGTTATCGCTCTGAGTAGGTGAAACATTTTAAATCAACGTTGATTTTTACGCCTTATCGGTTTCGTTTAAATTAAACATGAGTAACCGTTTTTAATTGCAAAAATTACCAGAAATTATTTTCTTTTAGTTGGTACTCGATGCCGTGAATACTTGGCTTCCGCTTTTAGTCGTCGAATGAATTCATTAAATATCTGTAAGAACTTTTTTTGATGTAAATAAGAGATCGTATTTTTATTAAATACCAATCGGCCTTCAATCAAATAAATTATCTATTCTAAAGAGAAGATGTTGAACATTCTTCAGTCCACGATCTCCTTTTGCTGTATATCCCCTTAGTTACGGGACACCCTCTATATATTCATATATAAAATTCCCACAAAAGTAACAATACCAAAAGGGTTTCAAATATGGTGTTTTAATTAGACGTGCACCACAAAGCTTACACATCTTAAAAATTCACAGATCTTGCATCTTACGCAAGTATCATAGGCGTATTGAAAATACCTACCACATACAGTGGCGAGAAGGAAACCATTATGTCACAGCACAGATTACTCCTATCTGTGAGTATGTAACGTGCCGCTATCACGCGTTATTATGACTGCATGGATGCTCCGATTTAGTTTGAAATAATAATTAAATTATTATACTTAGAAATGTGTAAATTATACTTAGAAATGTGTAAATTTGACTGTTTTGTTAAAATAAAAAATATAGGATAATCTGTATATTAGTACATATTGAAGAGAGCTCAAAACCACCTTTTCAAAAATAGCGACAAAATTATTTCTTTAGCTATACACAGCCATTTACCTGCTGGTCCTTGTACTCTTTGTTTATGAAATGTCTAAATCTTAAGTCGGCTATGAAATGTTTTGGATTGGTATATATCCATTCTCTCCCGACTTTCTGTGTAATACGCCAAGACCGCCGCGCTATTTCGCTTTGTTTCAGCGACATTCACTGTTTTTTTCCAATTTTATCGAAATTGAAACAATCAAAAATGCGGTTACCATGATATCGACTAATATGGACACCTGAAAATTTTAAAAATTACGAAAACGTTATCTGATATCAATGAAATTTAGACGAATAAAATCTATTTGCACTGTCGTAGATTGAGTTTTAAATGATACACGTTCGATATGAACTTTGATAATGAAACTTGTGCAATTAGTGCGTTTCATTATAGTGTTCATTGAACTAGTATCATTAATAACTATCTACTAACTGTTCTCAGACTTCTACTGTTCTCTCTCCCGGCCATATTATCTTAATATCAACAAATATAATAATAAATGCCGAAACCCAAAACAAAACAATATTAATACTCAGCAGATGATGTCATCGATCCTGTGCTGCTCGGATGTTTGTTTAGACTTCACCGCCGTGTTTTTTATGTGCATGTCACATGTCGCGTTCATTTTTCATGAAATATACCCGTATATACGCACCCAGTAGTATTTTCAATACTAAAAATGTATTACCTACTTTTTTCTTGTATAATAAATACCTATTTTTGCTTTAGTTTTATAATGTTTTCACATACTTATTTTGGTCTACAGGTACGGGCCTGTCAATATTTTATTTTATAGATAAAAAATTAGTATCTACGCTATATCTTTACAAAATATTAAGACCCTTTTACAAAATTTAACAGATTGCGAAGGCGAAGGTAAAAGATCTTAGTACGGTTCTGTTTCTGGAGCCAATCGCTTAACGTAAAATATACCAGACTTCAACAGGGTGCCATTAATGACAGTTGATGCTGCGTGTTCTTAGATTCATTTGACTTTACAACTAATGCTTAGAGCTCATGCGTCCAAAAACAAAATTGCATTTTCAACAATGTATTTATTATCACTGTAAGTTCAACCAAAGCGATATTTCATAGCAATTTACCCAAATAATCAACGTAAAACCCATATAGATTATTTCCTTGACTGACTAATGATCGAAAATTCAATCGGGGAACAATAAATCGGCAAAATCGGCAAACGGTTTTCTTGAGCGTTCATAAAAACTTCAAAACTGAAGATTAAAGTAATGTAGGAGATAAAAAGATCCCAATAAATAAGTGATAAGTGCCCGATACACGAAATGCTACTTTAAATTGCTCAGGAGGATTATCGGGGTTCGCTGCTGCGTGGCCATAGCGCAGGATTCCTGCGATTATGTGTGTACCAGGAGTGCAATAGGTTGTTTATTTTACAGTGGCGGTGCATAGAGGCTAGAAGAATTCTACATAGGGGTCGACCGGATCAAATCCCATTATTATACTTACATATTAGTAGTGTGCTTTTTTTAGATACAATTTACTGACTTGGTAAGATAAAAAAAAAATAGATATACAGGGTCCAGCAAATCCTGCAATAGTGCGTCAGATCTCCATAGCTCCTATACGAATGAAGGGTGACACAAAAAAGTGTGATAACTCTTTTAAATTGGTTATTTTTTTATTTTTAGGTTTCTATTACCGTCCTTTATAGTTTTATTGAAATGCAATGGAAAAAATCAAAACAACAATCTAAAACCATTTTTTTAATTTCTACATTATGTTTACTATGAATTAAATAAATTTTATCTATTTTATACAGGGTGTTCAGAATAAGGTTTCAACAATTATACATAGTTTTGCAAATGGAACGCTGTGTATTATTTTACTATTTGATGAAAAATTTCAAATTTAGCTTAGTTCTTTAGAAAAAAAAGTATTAGCTAGAATATTGTGTATAACCCTAACCGAATTTCCAAAAGCACCGCCACTGTCCACATGCTAAACACATACCATTTTCGGTCTTCCTTCGCCGTGTTACTTTCGTCTTTGTCAGATACATAATGTTTACACGGTGTCTTTTATCGGTGTAAGGGCACTTTGAATCGCGTTCTTACGTTTGCCTTCGCTTTTCGGTTTCATTAAAGGTTATTTATAGATACTGAAGTCATAAGGGGAGAGCAGGGGAAAGTTGAATCCTTATCCTCCTTGTATTTTTATCAACTTGTATTGACCAGCATACCATTTGGTCTGGAGCTTAGTCAAAGCTCCCAGCGATTTTCGTTATTATAGCTCGATGCCCCACTAAACACTTCTCTTGAATATAATATTCATTACCTTATTATTTACTTCTAAATTTGTCCTCACAATGTCTTATAGACACATAACTACTTAAAAATGTTTTTTTTTTAATTTTAAACATTCTTCGACACCTACTTTTTAGAAAGGTTTTTTCTTCTTCCCCAGTTTATTTGGTTGGTTTAGACCCCATTTACTGACTTCTCACATACTCAGTATGTTTTAACTTTCATCAATTTCTTTATATTATGTTTAATTTACACATCAAATTTTTAATTCCATAAAAGCTCCATTAAGGTTCTACACTATTATATTTTCTGTCTCCTGATGATGAACGTTTCTACGTTCGAAACATGTAGAGACTCTTACTGAATATTCTTATTCTATTAAACTTTGTGGAGGAAGACTTTGAGTTTTTTCTTTCATTCCCATTTCCCTTTATGAAATAATCATCGGGCCTCGTCTCCCCTATTTTAAGTTTCCTATTTATGTTTGTTTCAAAAGTCGCGAGATAAACCACTGGCCTTTTCATCCTTTCAATATGTGGATCTTATCAAAACTACGCGAGTTTATTGAGCAGAAATATTATTACTCCAATAAATAAAGCAACTACATTTACTTACTTTTTGTTTGTTAACTGGACTTACAAGAGGTTTTATTGCATGTTATGATAATGAAAAGTACGTAAGTTAAAAAATAACCTATTTTATACCGATCACAAAAAAAAAGACCGTTAAAAACAAATATTCATGTTGTATAAACATTTGATTAACTCATTAAGAAAGAAAATTATGCTAGGAAATATTTTTTTAAATAAAATTTAAACAAGGGTAGTTTTTTTAATGTTTTAATATTTTCGGGTAAAATATTATAATATATTAACCCATTATATAACAATGACCGTTTTCCAAACTTACTGCTTATTATAATAGTTTGTAAAAAATTAGTTTGCCTAGTATCATGTCTGTGAATTTCATGACTTTTGTAAACGTTATGTTAGAATTTTTTTGTTTTAAAAGTATTTTATTTTGTAATTTCTTTAAAGGTTTTAGTACGAATTGGCTGAACCCCAAATAGAAAAAAAGATACTGAATTTTTTAATGTAGGTACTAACGCATGATAAACATTTTTTAAATAATTTAAAGATATTTTATACAATGACGAATTTTAAAGAGTATCCCAATTAACAGAGAAATGTAAGTTCGAATATGGTCTACGTGTTTTCTCCAGCTTAAATTTTGATCAATATATAATCCTAAAAATTTTATGTTATCTTTGTAATTAATATTTTTCCCATTAAATATTATTGGTTGCTTCTCCATAGCTAGTCTTTGTTTGTCAATGTACATAAATGAAGATTTATTAAAATTTAAAGTTAATTTATAAGATTCCAACCAGGCAAATATAATTTTTAAATCTTTTTTGATATTTAATTGGATGTCCAATTGTCCATACTATTCTTAGCATAACAAATAATTGTTGTGTCGTCGGCAAAAGTTTAATTTGTCCAAACAATTTTAATTTTGAAATAGAATTGATATAAATAAGAAACAATGTAGGTCCTAGAATGGAACCTTGTGGTACTCCACATCTAATTGTTTGATAGGAACTAATATTACTTCCTATTTTAACGCATTGTTTTCTATTTTCTATATAACTTTCAAACCAACGATAAATTTTTCCTCTTATGCCTATATATATTATATAATGAGAAAAAGAAACATGATAAAATTTGACAAAATTTCGTTTTATGCTTTTATTAATTCATCAATCAAAATTTTTTTTAACTGAAAACTGTAAACCGTTTTTTTTGTTATTATTGCCTAATACACTGTTAAAATAAAATTTTCTGTAAAAACTTTCACTTTCAAAAAATAATTAGATTTAAATAAAAATGTCAGTGAATTGTTGATCAAAGAAATGTCTAATTAATTCGGCGGATTCAATAATATTACAATAGTTTTCCAATCAAAAACTTCAGATAAAAATGATTAATTTAATATTGGGATTAAAGTATTAAGGACGGTGGCTTAGCTGTTCGAAACCACTTTCAATTTTTAACAATAGATTTTTGATACGAATTTGTAACAGGCACTTTCTTAAAGCGTCCATTAGTACATGGCTATATTATGTTATGACGAAATATTGAATCACGTAATTTTAAATAGTACGTATTAGTAATATTTTTATTGATTAAAAAAGCCAAATTTCCAGACACTATTGAGTCAATTTCAAATTCCTGTTTAGCAGGCTAATTATGGAATATCCATAAACAATTTACCTTTAGATAAGCAAACAATAATCACGAAAGTGGCAGTTTTATGGCCTCGCGCATGTAAACAAAGCTAGACACGATTAGACATGCGCACTGCAACATTATCGTTTGACGAATAGACAGGTCCGGGCTTTAAAATTTAAATTCTTGCCAAAAAATTGGACTTTCTTCTCAATTTTTTTAATCAGGTTGGTAAATAAGTTAGTGATTGCTGGCATTTTTAGTAGTTGCAAACCTATCAGATTTTAAGGATAGAAAAATGTTTTTAAGGTTTTGTTTTTAAAATTTGTTTAAAAATGATTCGTCGTCGTGTTTTTAGTTCGAAAGGGCAGAGAACAAGTCGTGAATTAAACGAGTCTTATAAAATCGAATATAAAAACGAACAAAACCAGCACAATAACCAATCTACGGTGTTATTGCGTGCCTAACCTGAAGTCAAATATTAGTTGGTATATTAATAACTTTATAAGTATAATAATAAGTATTGATTTTTACAATTTGGCAAAAACTTGGGTACGTGTAAAATATTTTCAAGCAAAATTATGTGTATTGTATGTACAAGAATTTGAAAAGTGTTTGTCCGAGAACTTGACCCGTGGAATACTGGCTTTATTAACAGCTTAATGTCGGGATGTACACATTTTAACCAAAAAATTAACCAACCAGCAACTTTCACAGAACTAATTTTCTCACAATCAGACACAATTCACTAAACTACACAATAGACATCCGTAAATATAAACACCCACAACCCACAATTGCTAAGAAAACTACAAGGAATCCATAGAGAAACCTTCTGGAGTATATTTTGAGCATGTCGCTAAAGTAGGACAGACCGATAACACGAGGTTTGTGCGCATGCCCGCAGGTGCCCAGAGGGAAGGCAGCTGACCGGCAAGTCAAGCGCTCGGACGTATTTTTTCACCCATAAAACGTAACTTTTGTTTGCGCAGGAGATAAGCTGCACGTTTCTAAAGGTAAATTGTCTATGGGAGTATCCCACAAATATCTTTGGACCTAATTTCCCAAGAATCAGGAATATTCCCACCAGTTGGCAACGCAGGTACCAAATTTATTTACAAATTTGGCGTTTTGCACTCGCATAACGTATACACTGGCATCTAGGAGTACTCTATACAGGGGGGCCTGGCCCCAATATGCACAAATTCAATGACTGAGGAGGACAAATAATTGGTTAGCGGTGAAGACCTCTTAACTTATCAATAGGTTTAATATTTGCCCGTCTCCACTTTCAAGCAGTCATTATTGTTACGTATAGAAGTAACTTTCTTTGGAGAGGTGAACCATAAAAAAATTACGAAAGTAGAGCGGATAAACTATAGGTTAAGACATGCGGGTGCTGTTTATTATTTATCAAGATTAGATTCTTGTAAGATACGAGTATATTAATTTGTTACCTAACATAATTAAGTAACATTCTAAACCTAATAACAAACTCTATAATTTTGATGATGAAAATGTAGGCTAATATTATCGCTTGTGCCAATATGGAGAAATTCAGGGATAGCGGACTGCAAAATTGGATTATTTTTATTTAATTAAATCCTGTTAGCACCGCAGACCTGTAAAAAAATAGAATGCTTTTTTCCCATATTTAATTATTTTTTTCCCTATAGAAAAAAGTTAGCAACAATTGTGATATGTACAAAACAATATACCGTGCGAGCAAAAATTATTTGCATCAAAGAGGGGCTTGGATTAGAAAACGTAGGGCTTGGTTTAGATCATAACGATATGGGGACGATATATCTAACCAAATCTAGGTTAACATTTTGTCAAATTCATATTATGACTACTCCACATGCGTGTATTCTGAGAATTCACATAACCGGAGAGGTGGAACCAGGCTTCACCCGAAAAAAATGTCAGGTCTGATAAATCATTTCTTTCCAATAAATTTTGGGTAAACCATTGAGAGTAATTCCTGCGTCTTTTAAAATCTGCTGCTTGTATTTCTTGAAATACTTGCACTTTATAAGGAAATAAATGTAGCTGCTTCTTAAGAATAGTCCTGCATGTTCCATAAGATCTTCCCACTTCTTGGGAAAGGCGTCTTACACGATTCGTTGACGTATTTGGTATTATTTCACGAACGTTTGCAACAAGTTCTTCTGTTCTTACAGATGGTCTTTCTGCTCCTTTTTTGTGAACAAACCCGGATTGTATTGCCACTCACAATTTACTCTAACCCCGTTTCGAAAATATGCTTCAACCATGAATGTTTTGTGCTGTTCCGTAAAGCCCATTGTGTGAATTGTTCAAGAAATTGGAAAAATTAGCGATGAATCAAATTACTTGTAACGACTGTCAAAGATGACGGAATAACTGATTGATTGTTAATACAGGTAGTTACTGACACCCAACAGGTATTAAACTCTACGGCTAAGCATTACGTCCTTACATGCAAGGTCCTCTTTGATGCAAATAATTTTTGCTCGCATGGTAGGTATCAACAATGTCACTGTGTTTAGTGCATATTTGTATTATAGTAAGAAAAATGTGGCAGAGAATAACTCTCTCAACAGCTTATTAAGCATTCTAGTTTTTTTTTATAGGACTATCGTCAGCTTTCACGGGCGACCCCACCGGGCCCTTCTTAATTCGACAATTAATGTTAAGAAAACCGCCGGCGCCGCACAATTTAACGAATTTATTTTGGAAATGCATTATCTAAAAGTTAAATCTAACCGTGGCTAAAAAGCTAGCCCTCAAGGCCCTGCGGCGCGGACAACCTACATGGCATGCTTAATTCGCCAGTTTTCTTCGGTGCAACATCGCATATTAACCCTTAAGGCTATCCTTTACCAATTTCGTACCGGATAACTATCTGTCATTACGGTTCCCGAGCGCAGCAACGAGCAGATGACCTGAAGGCCGCACTGTGACGGTAATCTTTCTATCAAAAGCAAAATTCCGTGATCTATCGCTCTTCAGTTTTGCATAATTGTAGTTTTTAACGTGTAATATTTTCTCTGCTGCGATTTTGATGGTTCTCTTCCGTGAAATAGTGCTCGAAATGTGGGTGGGGACGGTTGGACGTTGAAATTTCGATGAAATCCGTGGCGAAATCGAAAATTTTATGGCAACGCCCTTTCTTCCCCCCTTTCCTTTCATCTTCCCCTCCCCCCTTGGATCTTAATTGCTCTGTTTCTGCATAGAAGATTAAAAATACGGAACAACAGTATTAAAATTAGCTCGGTATATCTGACAGCAATTTTTATTTAGGATTCCGAAAGACACTAGTGTCCTACGTCGTAACAAGAGACTTGGACTGTAGGTAGACCCGCCGGCATCTAGCTGAATAATATCTTCGTCTAGTCTCCTGTTCTTGCGCCTTCTATCCTTCACATGCTCTCTTTCTTGGCGACAACGCGATGGTGGCACGCGATAAAAGTGATATTACCTATAGCGAGAAATTATTAAACCCAGTTTTCCATACTTTAATATTAAATGATTTAAAATTTTAAGTAGTAGTAACATGCTTTATTTAGCAAAAAGCTGCAATTGAATATTTTTTAATACATTTTCTTAACACATTTTTATAGATTTATTTTTAAATTTTCAAACGCAACTTTCTTTTAATAAAAACAGACAGAAAAGTTAAACATTTTGTAAATTGTATCAAATATTATGTATCATTTTGTTTTTTAATTAAATGTAATTTTAAAGTTTTTTTAAACAGTTTTAATTACTTTTCAGATTTAATAGAATTTTCCGAATTATTATATTCTATCAAATCTTTATAAAAAATAGATTTATAAGCTAATGTTTTAGACACTCTATCCACATAAAAATTTTGATTAGTTCTTGTTTTATAATTATGATGGTCATAATTAAAAGAACAAAAAAATTTTAAACAATGAGGCAATAAATTATTTTTAATTTTAGGTATAAAGATACATACATACTAAATAAAAAATGTAATTTCTGACATTCAACCAATCTAAATTTTTCATCATAAAATTTATTTTTGTATATTTGTCACAATTTAAAATAATCCGCATTGTCTTATTTTGTAAAATTTGTAATTTGTCAAATATTTCCTCACTAGCACAATATACAATGGAAGAACAATAAAGAAAATGTGGTAATATAATAGTATTAAATACAGTTTTTTTAGAAAACAAACTTAAATTAGAACTGATTCTTTTAAAATAACCTACTTTTCCGGCAATCTTTGATATAATACTTTCAAAATAATTAAAAAATTTTAATTTTGAATCAATGATTATCTCTAAATATTTAAAACTGTTTACTAATTCCAATTTTTCACTACCAATTACAACATTTATATTTTGACAATTTAAATTATTACCCATAACCATACATTTAGTTTTTGAAATATTTAATTTATTTACTTTTAGCCAATTTAATAATATATTTAATCTAAGAATTTAGAGTAATTAGACCATCAAAAATATTTAAAACATTATTGTAAATTAAGGTGTCATCAGCGAACATTTTTAACTTACACATTTTTAAAACTAAAGGCATATCGTTGACGTATAAAATAAATAATATTGGACCTAGTATACTTCCTTGAGGAACTCCTATATTATTTAAATACGACTACTAGAAAAAAGTAAGAATCCCCTTAAAAGAATTCCGGTCATAAATGATGAGACAGCGAAAAATTCGAAAAACAAAGCAAAAGGAAGGGCCGCGACCGCCATAGCACAATCTTGTCCTGATATTATTTTACATATTTATTGCCTTGATTTGAAGATGTCCGCCGCACATTCTGTAATTTTACAAAATTTATTGTTTGAGAAGTTGAATGTTACTAACAAGCCACCGGTCAGTGGAGTCCGAATATTACAATATTTTTTAAAATTTATACATTTTTTTTGGTAAATTGGAATTGCAAATATTTATTGTATATTTATTTTTCAAAATATTTATATTAAAAGCATGTGTGTAATAACTTCGCCGATGCCTTTAGCATAGATGTTCATTAGATGTTAAAGAGTAAGAGGGGGCATATTATTATGCCTCCCAAGAACCGTAAATATTATCACAAAAATAGCTAATAAGCACATTCTAGTGTTTGTTTGAAGGTGGTAGAGGTAGACAATGAAGTAATATCAAAAAAATTACCTTGTCGGACTTCGATTGTCTTTATTTTAACGTTTCGGTTAGTTAGTATCTCTAACCGTTTTTAAGTTTTAAGTGTAAACTAAATTATAATTATAGGGCTACTGTCTTAAATACTATCCACGTGCAATGAAGCTTGATGACTCCGCCTACGTGCTTATTGGAGTGTGACGTTTGAGCTGTTGGTTTTGGACAAGAAGAGGCTTCCAAATATTGGGGATATCTATACTTGGTTTACTAAATATATCGGTATTTTGATTCATGAAAGCGGCTTCTTTGAATTTTCGATTTCTCCAGTGCTGTTCCGTGTCCAAAACCTTGACTTCTGACCACTGTATATTACGTTGGTTGGTCCATACATTTTCCGCTATACCTGATCTCGAAGTTTCACCTCTTTGAGTATGTTTGAGATATTTCTTAACTCGTACGGGAAGAGGTCTTTTTGTTTCTCCAATGTACGATTCGCCACACTCGCAAGGGATTTGATAGATGCAATTTTTGGTGTTTTCATTACGGGGTGGTTTTACTTTTGTAAGAAAGATTCTAAGCGTATTTGCGGATTGGAAGGCTGTTTTGATATTTAGTTTTTGGTTATCCTTCTAATCTTCTCCGAAATCCCCTTGACATAAGGTACCTATTGTAAGAAATGCTTGCTCCTCTTTCGTTTCTATATAGTTTTTACTTGGCCATTTTAAAGTTTTGAGATGATATTAGTTACAACGGAAAGGTTCACGGTAACCATTCTGTTTTAAATCTTCTTAAATCTTTCTAAAAACTTTAGTGTACAAAAATCCCACTCACACGGGGCAATTCCTTAATCACGGATCGACTCATTCAAACTCCATAAAACAGGGCATAATTCAAACTCTTTATCACAGAGCATATAATGTTTGCAACAATCCGGAAGACCTTAATCTTTAAATTTCAACCATCAAAAAGGGCTCTTGAAATAATGAAATAAAAACACCATTACTGCCAACACTGGGGGATTGTATTCGTAGATGCATAGAGAAACAAAACCAAGAAGTAATGTAAACATGATATCGCTCATAATTCTGCATGGACGACGTCCAAATCTATAACGAGTTTCGCCGAATGTTGCATGTTGCCTATGGTAACAACGTTGGGGTATAAGAGAGGTATAGCCTCAGACTAATCGCTTCTGTGGTGGTGCCCCCCATTTACCTTTTGCCCTTCGGGCCCTATAGTGTCCCGACGCTGTTTGAATTTAAAAAATATAAATATACGTTTCCCTTCCTTTTGCCGGCTTGTCTCGCCGCCCCTGGGAATGCCATACGCGTTCCAGTTATTCAACATTTTCAGTTTTATTGCCTCCGGGTTTTGGTCCTACATTAAAACTTGTATAAACCTACCATTTATTCTCTCCTTTATCACCTCAAATTGCCTCATAATAATATTATCGTCAAAGTTTATATGCATCTGGGGTCACTCCAAAGATAAAAGGTGATATTTCGGAAATTGTAAGTAACGGCAGTGGCGGTCGCAGCTTTTCTCAATGGGCGGGGGGGAGGGGGGTTGGTTACCGTGTGCGTAGATTACGAATCTGAAACGCTTAGTTTTTTCAATACGTTATGTCACAACTGCAGAATTTTCAAATTTATTTCTTATTACAATTTAATCGGTGTTTTTTTTGTCACACAATGTTATTTATTTAAACGTCTTCCACGTCGGCGATGATGATGATGAAATTTCAGAAAAGGACACACTTTGTTGGACATACTTTGTTGGTTTTTTAGTTAAAATATTTACAGTGTCACCAGTAAGGTCCGCATCATATGGGATTTTTTTTATTAATAGGTTAGGTTAGGTTAGAGTGATAGACCTCTGGCATTGACCAAACAGTCACACGTAGTCCTGTAGGACCGTTGTGGTACCACACGTGTTCCGCGGAACCTATCCGCATCAGCCTCCTGATGGTTAACGCGATGTGACGTAGATCGTAGAAGAATCTTGACAGCTCATGCAAACCAGCCACTGCTGTTAATAAACTTCGTAAGTCGACCCAGTTGCAGGCTGCTCACTTCCTCCAGATCATTAAAGAATGGTTCGCCCAGGGCATTGAACCTTCTTCTAGCGACGCCGGGGCATTCACACAAGAAATGCTGAATACTTTCCTCCTCTTCTTCATCTCTGCAACTTCTACAGAAATCGTTAGTTGGTACTTGCATACGTTCAGCGTGTCTACCGAACAGGCAATGTCCGGTGACTACGGCAGTGATGTTTCTAAGGTCCTTCCGACCGTGTTGTAATAGCACTGCGGTTTTCCTGTCGTCAAGTAGGGGCCACAATTGCCTGGAGATGCTACAAGTTGCCAGCCCTGTCCATCTGCTTTGTGCAAGTTGTTTAGCTATTTGATCTATATCCTCTTTGACTGATCCCAGTGGTCTAGCCACAGTATTCTCTGCTAGTTCGGCAGACCTGCTTGCGCCCTCCCTGGCGAGCACATCAGCAGTCTCGTTGCCCTGTATTTTGCTGTCCAGGAACCCAACACAGGGTGATTCGATGTTGAGCACCAAGTGTGCAGAGATTGTTGCGACAGCGCCTTACTAATTTTGACTTAGTGCTGCTGGAGCAAATTGCCTTTATGGCTGCTTGACTGTCTATATAGATTGCTATAGACGCAGCTGCTTTTAAGCCAGGGTGATCCCGCAGGGTGTTGACTGCTTTATCCACTGCAAGAATTTCTGCCTGGAAAATGCTGCAGTAGTCAGGGAGTCTGTACGACCTCTGTATTTGCATGTTCTCGGAGAAGATACCAGCTCCAACCCCGACGTCCATTTTTGAACCGTCTGTGAAGATCGAGTGATCCGCCTTCATGATTACTTGATTGCCTTCCCACTCCTCCCTACCCGGCATAGAAGCCCGCCGGCCTTACTTTTTTCTCAAAAACGTTGGGCGCGTAAAGTGAATTTAAGCGTGTAAAGTGGATTTACGCGCCCAACGTTTTTGAGAAAAAAGTAAGGTCGATATTGAAAAATGGCTTTAAGAAAAATTGTTTGGTACAACATTCTACACCCGGGAAAGTCATTTTGCTTTTGACCAATAAAGAATTGTTTAAGATATTACAAAATTACTAAAAAAAAAAAAAAACCAAAAAAAAAATTTTGGGAATATTTTCGATCGTCATTTACTTTTCTGGATGGGGTATTTAAAGTAGAATTTATTTTCTAAATACCAATTTTTATTTTTTCTTTTCGTTTGACCAGCAAAACGTTAGGCAATAAAATTGAAGGTATCCCAATCTGTAAAAAATAGAAATCTGTAAAAAATAGAAATTGAAATTAAAATCAAAGAGTGAAATAGTAAAAAAGTTTTTGAAATATTTTAGAAATATTTTTATTTAAAAAAACAAAAACTTATCAATTTCAATTTCTATTTTTTACAGATTGGGATACCTTCAATTTCATCCTCATAATGTCTTAGAGACATATATTATGTTGGATAAGTTTTTTTAAAAATTTAAATAATCTTTGACACCTTCTTAGAAAGGTTTTTTCTTCTTCCCCATTTTATTTGGTTGGTTTAGACCCCCATTAATAACGTTTTCACATACTCAGTATGGTTTAACCTTATCAGTTTTCTTCATATCATGTTTCTTCTACACTACAGTTTTTAAGTCCATAAAAGCTCCATTAAGGTTCTAAATTTTTTTTTTGCTAACACCATCAGCATAAAATAAAATTTTTCTGTCTCCTGATGATGAACGTTTCTACGTTCGAAACATGTAGGACCCTTGAATAATTTTTTATTCCATTAAATTTTGTGGAGGAACTCCACTTTAAGCATGGACTACTTTTTCAAATTTCTTTTAATTCTTACATGGATTAAAATAATATCTTTGCGATATTAACGATAAGTATTGTAGTATTCACATCACATACCTTCCTGAAATATTTAACCTGAGATTTTAGAGCACCAATTCAAACTAATTAAAATTAAAATCCGTTATTTATTTCCAAAAACAAGACCCAATCGGAACGGTAATTATTAAACCCATTACCGTTCTGATCGATCGCCCGAAAAAAGACCCCGCGTAATTCGACCGGACTTTTAACATTTGGAATCGAATAAATTAAAAGTTCGGCACCCGAAATCGCCAGTGTTACTCCTGCAAAAACAAATTCCGAACGGTGTCCATGGAAACGGCGGACAAAAAGTTCCCGATTCCAAGATGGCCGACGGTGACGTCACGGTTTGATGGGTCATCAATGCGACAATGGACCGTTTGTTTCTGGTGTTTTCACGTGTGCTGTCACCGGTGGTGGCTGGGTGGTTATGATATAATAGTCAACTTCCATTTAACTAGGCCGCCCCAATCGTATACGAATCAATCATTTATTTTTTTTATTTTTTTATTTTACTTTACTCCCAACCAACTTTACAAGTTTATTACAGGGATAAGTATACCTATTAAAATAACTAACAATTATTACTCTAACTTAGTAGGTATAGGTGCCTATATATATAAAAAAAGACAGTTAAAAAAAATATTCGTTTTGTATAAACGTTTGATTAATTCACTAAAAAGAAAATTATACTAGGAAATATTTTTTAAAATATAATTTAAATAATGGTAGTTTTTTAAGGTGAGAGTATCAACATGCTTGCCAACCTATAACCTATTTCGCGTAGATTTATTTATGTTTTCTAGCTTTTATACAAAATTTAAAGAAAATCAGTATCGTCTTGATATTCTATAGGTAATAATTGACATATTTAATAAATATCAAGACATTTCATAACTTATTTTAGGAGAATTATTGTATATCGAAAAATATCGGGTAAGATTTTTTTTAACATTATTATGTCATTGTCACTCATTGTTCTTTCACTATACAATTCTCCCAAAACTAGCAATGAAATAAATTGATATTTTTGTAATATATCAGATACTACCTAAATAATGTACCGACGATATTGATTTTCTTTAAATGTTAGTTAATAAAATAATAAACTCAAAAAATCAACGCGAAATAGGTTATAGGTTGGCAATAGATTGAATGACGTTGAGAATTCAACCTTAAGGTTTTAAAATTTTCGGGTAAAATATTATATAATATTAATCCATTATATAACAATGGCCGTTTTCCAAAGTTACTGCTTATTTTAATAGTTTGTAAAAAATTAGTTTGTCTAGTATCATGTCTATGAATATCATGAACTTTTGTAAACGTTATGTTAGAAATTTTTTGTTTTAAAAGTTAAGAATGAATAAACATGCAAATTTTTAAATTATATAAATTATTTATATCTATAGGTATTTATTCGCTTTATATAAATATGTTGTTGGTTCTAAGTGCGGAAATCTATGAATATCTACATTTAATAACATTATTTTGTTATTTTTTTAAAGGTTTTAGTACTATTGAATTGGCTGAACCCCAAATAGAATAAGATACAGGAATTTTTGAATGTACTAATGCATGATAAATATTTTTTAAATAATTTAAAGGTATACAATGACGAATTTTAAAGAATATCCCAATTACCGAAGAAATGTAAGTTCGAATATGTTCTACGTGTTTTCTCCAGCTTAAATTTTGATCAATATATAATCCTAAAAATTTTATGTTATATTTGTAATTAATATTTTCCCCAATATATAATTTCTCCATACCTAGTATTTGTTTGCCAATGTACATAAATGAAGATTTATTAAAATTTAAAGTTTATTTATAAGATTGAAAGCAGAGGTCCCAAAAATATTTCTAAAATTAAAAAACAATATAGCGGTGCATGCGCAACTGATGTTCCAGAGACTTCAAAGCTCATACTGTTTATAACGACGGGCTCGTTGCGAAATTAACACCTTAAAGGTGCATTTGTATTGCTGTATGAAGTTAAAATATGAATTTAAAAAAAATATATTTTTAATTAATAAATATTTTAAGAAAGAAAACGAATATAGAAAATAATTGTATCAATAAAACTTAGCTTTAGATAATGGATATATTAAACCTGATTACTTACCCATGTTTTGTTTATGCGACACCGCCTTGTAGGTCTTCGGTTATTCATAAGAGTGGTAGAAATATAACCATGAAGAAAACGCAACAATGATCAAGAAAAAGGAAGATCAAGTATTTATTCTAGTAAGGAAGAAATATAATAAGTACCTAAACTTATGTAATATTAATGAAAATTCGTATAAGGCACTTGAATCAAATAAAATTGATATTGTAGAATTTAACAAATAACACTTAATAAATAATCAAAAATAGCCCTAAAACTGTTCAAGTTCCGATTTAACTCAACAAACTCATCTGCAGTACTTTCAGTATCTTCTGCAGTCAAAATAACGAGTGGTTCTACTTGAACATCCAGTGCTTTTTCTCTGTTTCACCAGTCCACACTGAGGATAATGATCTAATACAACAGGTTTGCTAAGACATCGTTTGTATTGATAGCTTATTTTTTATTAACCCATATTAAATAAATTACTAGTGTATTAAACCCGCTTTAGTGTTATATCAATTCCAAATTTGCTAGAACAGTGTTTTTATAGGTACTAATCGGTTCCATTAGCAGCACAGACTTGTTGAATAATGAACTACTTTTAATACAGCAATTTTGTTAAGAAATAAATTGTATCTTCTTAATGCGACTTATTTGGTTCCCAGTGAAGCGCTTTCTATACAATTAAGAAAGCAGAACAGCGTCCCCATAAACGAATTGTATCTCTTAGAACCTATAATCCACAGAACGTAGCGATCGGCAATCGCCGCGCGCCCTATTATTAGTTTTAACGTATTTGTTGAGCAGGTCACATCGTTGTTCGGAATCTTCTAGCTGTCCTGCCGGATTTTCAATTTTATTGATCGTACCGATACCTGTTTCAATTAATTTATTTTTACTTTGCATTTAAGTATTTTTAAACTTTGCATGTCAGATAAAGCAATAGACGATTCTTATTTCGCACAACCCATCATTAGTATTGAACTTTATAAGCTATGGACCATGTCAGTAAACCATGTTGCATAATAGATAATCATATGCAATGTTAAACGATAAGAACAATATCACACTAGCAGTGATTTTTATTGGTAAGTATATGCTATATTAACCGTAGCAAGCAAATATTATTATGATTAATGTTAAGTTTCATTCCAGCTGCCAGTCGGAACTAATACAGTATATAAAACCAGATTACACCCCCAATAGAACTTGATAATTATGAATATTCAGAGCGATAATAAATATTAACCATTCTGTGGTAGCAATAACTCCTATTTCCTATTGGCTAAATTACCGTGATATTATCACTACACGACGGTCTAGCAATTTTGGTTGTCTTTACAGTAGGAAAGCGCGTTGCTGTCACATATAGTATTAAAATAGATGGATTTTTTTCGCTGCACAATATTTTTTTTCGTGTGTTCTGCTGTTCACCTCCAGTACCCCGGTAATATGTACTAGGGATTTCTTCCACACTTCTTCTATCTGGTGTGAACGTTGACCATTTTTTTCATTGAACGATTTCGGTTCTACCCAACTTAGTTCCAAGGCATAAAATTGATACGGTGCCGGTGGTAACAGCAAAACTTTTTCATTTACAATTCTCGATTGTTCGCACAAATAGCTTCTGTTGCAGTACTTCCTATAACAAAATCGTTAAAGTTTTTATCACAGCTGATAATTGTGTAAGTCCTATTTCTAAAATTCCTCATTTTTGAAAGTATCTCTTAAAACTGAAAGCGTTATAATGATTTGTGATGCATATTAGTCATATTAACATTCCTCCCATTCATTTTTATAGTTTTCTGTAAAGTTTTAACATTTTTTTTTCCTTGATTGTCGTTGCGTCTGCTTCAGTGGCATATTTCTATTACTTTTATGGACAATAACTTAGCGTGAGTGCTTCCTAGACATTTTCTTTAATAGACTTGGGATTTGACACCTCGGCGATTTGAGTAGTCTAGTTTCTTTTCTTTATTTTCAAAGTAATATAGGTATTAGATAAAAAACCATTTTTTTCATCTGGGTCTTTTATATGTCTCGCGAAAATAGACGAAACAGAAAATAGATGGAGAAAGAAGGGAGGTGAAAAAGTTGACGTTGACGTAAGTTTTCTTTTTTGCCTATTTTGTCAAAAATTTTGGAAAAATTTATAAATATAAAATTAACGAATTTTTTAGAAAGACAAAATTTATTTTTCGAGAATCAGTATGGGTTTCGCAAGTCTAGAGATACTGAAGTTGCAGCTATGGATGTTATTACTAACATTTTAGCATTTGATCTCTAGACTTGTGTAAAACCTTTGATACTGTAAACTATGATGTATTATTCGTTAAATTATTTGATATAGGCATAAGAGGAAAAATTTATCGTTGGTTTGAAAGTTATATAAAAAATAGAAAACAATGCGTTAAAATAGGAAGTTATATTAGTTCCTATCAAACAATTAGATGTGGAGTACCACAAGGTTCTATTCTAGGACCCACATTGTTTCTTATTTATATCAATTCTAAGTATTTCAAAATTAAAATTATATGGACAAATTAAACTTTTTGCCTACGATGCGACAATTATTTATTATGCTAACAATATTAGGAACATCCAATTAAATATCAACAAAGATTTAAAAATTATATTTGACTGGTTGCAATCTTATAAATTAACTTTAAATTTTAATAAATCTTCATTTATGTACATTGACAAACAAAGACTAGATATGGAAAAGCAACCAATAATATTTAATGGGGAATATATTAATATAACATAAAATTTTTAAGATTATATATTGATTAAAATTTAAGCTGGAGAAAACACGTAGAACAGAGTGAACAGATTCGAACTTACATTTCTCCGTTAATTGGGATATTCTTTAAAATTTGTCATTGTATATCTTTATATTATATTTATCATGCATTTAAAAATTCAGTATCTTATTTCTATTTGGGGTTCAGCCAATTCAATAGTACTCAAACCGAATAAATACCTAAATATAAATAATTTATATAATTTAAAAATTTACATATTTTTTCGTTCTTTACTTTTAAAACAAAAAAGTTCTAACATAACGTTTACAAAAGTTCATGATATTCATAGACATGATACTATAGACAAACTAATTTTTTACAAACTATTAAAATAAACAGTAACTTTGGAAAACGGTCATTGTTATAAATATAATGAATTAATATTATATAATATTTTACCCGAAAATATTAATACATTTAAAAAACTACCAATATTTAAATTTCATTTAAAAAAATATTTCCCAGTATAATTTTCTTTCTTAACGAGTTAATCAAACATTTATAATACAAAACGAATTTTTTTTAACTTTTTTTTTATATAGTATACCTATTAAGTTAGAGTAATAATTGTAAGTTATTTTTATATACTATCCCTGTAATAAACTTGTTAAGTTGGTTGGGAGTAAAGTAAAAAAAAAGGAGAAATAAAAAGTCTGTCTACGCCACAAATATATTTAATAAAAAATTAAAAAGTGGTAAGAAAAGAATAGTGCCGAAAAATGTATAAAAAGTAGATAGGAAAAGTAATATAAAACGATTAGTTAGTAGGGAAGAGACCAATGGTTGTTTTGTGAACAAATGTAGTTGTTTTATTGCGAAGAAGACACAGGAAGATGATAATTGTCGTCTTAAAGTCGGTAAAGCGAAGAAGCTAAAAAAATAGCTAACAATTTCGCATATCTTTATAATGCTGCGTTAACATTTACTTCAACAAAATAACACTATATTAGTTTGTCTTTAATAAACTAATAACCTGACTAGTTAATTGGAATTTGGCTATATCTTTCGTTTATTTGACGAATGTAGATGAAGAAAATAACATTAATAAAACTACGGGCAACGAAAAGAAGTAAGTTATGTTATTCGTGGAAAATTTGACTTGTGAGTGGAAAATCAACTAGATCGAAATTTTGCCATACTTATTTTCTGTCCTTTTTTTAAAAGTTCCCCGTAAAAATGAGAATAAATCGTACTCTAGTAAATTTTATACACGAAAAGGTATAAATATTTCTCAATATTGCGAAACTCGGTGATAAAATCACCGCCATCTTGATCCCTATCTCTATATATCTTCAAAGCACAACTCTTAAAATATCTGCAACCATCTGGTTTTGATAGGTATAGACAACGAACTCTTTTTTAGAGAATATATTATAATAAGTAACTCCATGAACATGTATTTTTCTATATTATATATAAGATATGGTACAATACTTGTTATCCTGCCATATTTAGGCAATATTAATAGTCCTTATTTACTGGTTCATAATGGCAGTAAGTAATAAATTGAGCCACCAATCTCTTTAAAGCAAATGTATTATCCATGCACTGTTCTTCAAACCAATCAAAGAGTTATTCTAACAAAAATTTTTAAATATCTTCCACATCTCGCTATGCATTTGACATCTCATCGGCTTGTTATGATAAAAAGAATCATACATCCATCGTGCTCTGTAGCCGTTAGTATTAGCTGTGAGGTTGCAGTGGCGGCTCGTGACTAGCGAGTCAGGGGGGCGCTGGCTTTAAATTAAAAATAATTTAAAATGTCTATTGTTTTCGAAAGTACGTGTCTGTTTTTTCTAAATTTCTCGTTGTGAATTTTAATTTCATCAGCAAGCACTACTCAAACAAGTTAAAATATTAGTTTGTCCTAACATCTGAAAACTTACCACATTATGACGATGTTTTGCACTATTTTCATGTTTTTTTATTTTCTCTGAAAGATGTTTTAAGTCATGCACCCCTTTTATAGTCCAATTATCATCCCCGTCAAAAAGAAGACACACGAAACAAAAAAAAAAGAATTTTTGTCCTCACAACCGCATATCCAGGATTTTTATTATATTATATTTCTTTGTCAAACTTACGCGTAAACTGTGGCTTACTTTTACATTTTATTCGCACTTGTACTATGTTCAATATTGGTAGTGGCCGCCCTGCATTTTTTTATTCAAGTTTTTCACTTAAGCTCAGAGAACTAAACACTTCTGTAAATCACTGACCTTCGTATTACACGAAATTTTCCAACTTTATAACGTAACTAATAAATCAAATCAAAACAAATAAACAAAACATCAGCGGCATCGACAGGTCGCCTCGTCAGAGTACATTATCATACTATATCGATTATTCTACCGTGGCATCGCGATTTGCGAACAGCTGTTGGGCGCGGCAAATTGGAGCTCATCCATGGCCGCTCGTTGTGCGATGTGTAGGTGACGTCACACCTCCGTCGTCATGGCAACTCATCGAGAAGTCGCGTTGAATCGGGACGAATAATCGGTCGCCCGCGCTTAGTATAACCTTGAGAGCGCGCAATTCGCTTGTCTGAGTATAACCTGCCCGTTGGAATAGCGCTATGTTTGGTTTGGATTATGCCCGCGCTTAGTATAACCTACCCGCTGGAATAGGGCTATGTTTGGTTTGAATTATTTTAATGGATTGCTTACATACATTGCTTTATTGGTTTTTTAAGTAAAGTATTTTTGGATTCTGTTTGAAATAATTGCAGGGAGGGCGGCGCCCCAGAGCCCTTCATTAACGAGCCGCCACTGTAGAGGTTTGATGGGTTGAGGGACGAGGTACTTTCCTTTTTCTTCTTTTAACTTCATAAACCCGAGCACATGAATTTTTGGGTATATTTTCTAAAATAATTTTTTTTTCCTAATTTCCTTCGAGCTATGTTTCTTAAATATATATCTAAATTGGTATACAAAATTTTGAATAAATTGCTTTTTATTGTAACTAATTATAGAGAGTTTTGTTGCTTGGGGTCCAGCTGTTTTTATTATTTCTAATCATTTCATATTATTTTTTCAAAATGTGTTTGCTCATTTAACAATGCTGACAACTTTTTTATGTAAAAAATATATTTTTTATAAGCAGAATGTGTTTTATTTTTAATATTTCCTAATTATAACATTAAAAAAATAAAAATAAGCCAAAAAAATGTTGGGCTACATTTATTTTGGACCCCACTGGGTATTTAATGTAAGTTTTTGACCACGGGTTAAAGAAGGTTAAATAACATAGCTAAGTAAAAATATTTGCTTAGCTAAGTTGTTAAAGGAACGTTTCGCGAACAAATCGTATGAAAAACTATAGATGGGCATACTTAACCGCGGTCCCAACTTTGACTAAAAAGTTCCAGTTTCATGAAAATAACTTGTGGCAAGGACTGGGGGGCAAATTTTAGCTGTTTACACGTGAAAATAAATTGAAGGTAAACTTTTACAATTTCTTGAGCAATAATATCTAAATTTTAAAGCCCGGACCTGTCTATATTTCCATTCGTTAAATGATAATTTTACAGTGCGCATGCCTATTCCTGTATGTCTTTGTTTACATGCCCAAAGCCATTAATTTGCCACTTTCGTGATTATTGTTTGCTTACATGAAGGTAAATAAATGTCTATGCTTACTCTATTATTTCCATCTACACTTGGCAACTCGTTGTCCGATGTAATAGATTTGCATCATAGAATTTTATTCTTTTGTGGGGTTTTAGTTTTGATATAAAGTTTACGATTTGATGTCTTAATAAATCCGTGAATTATGTTTAATCTACGGTTATATAGTTATAGAGGAAAGAGTAAAGAAAACATAAAATAATAAATTTTTTGCAGAGTAGTTATAGGATTATTATCTAAAGAACGAGGAAGTAGAGGTACCAACAATAAGTAATAAACGATGGTAATTGCCAATATAAAGCTGTGTGTTAATAGACTCTGTAGTGTGACAAATGGTAGTCGGAAAAATACATATAGTTATCGGGTTACCTGCTCCCCAGCATAAAATAATGATTAGTTTGCTCAAGTTTATATTATATCATTTTTTTGGGGGATTTTTAGATTTGACTTTCGTTTTCGAAATATAATTTGTATTAGCAGTACCTAAGATAGTCCTTTTATTTTTTTAAATCAAAGTCCTAATTTAAATAGCTATTTACATATCAAGGAAGGAAAATAGTGCCTTTTCTCCCGCGTATAGTTTTAATATTTAAGAACAAACACCAGTGATACTTTCGCCTTTTCGTTTTTGATCAATATTTTGGAAAAGAGGTAAACATGATTCCGATGAAGCTGTAACTTATAGAGGTGCTATACAGAAAGGTTTTTTTTGTAATTTATTATTTAAACGCTTGGCAATAAGGTGCTCTAAGGGATGCACGTATCTAATTTTTGTTTATATTTCGTTAAAGAATAGTGTTTTGCTTATTTAACGTACTTTAGCCTCTTACGTTCAACCTTATAAAGTAAATTTTTAAAAAATCAATAAAAATTTTACAGTTACTTAGAGGAGATTTTTTTATTGCCAAAACATACACATCTTTAATTAAGATTTTAATTTAAACCGCGATTTATTTTAACTGTTATTCAAATTGAAAATGATCTTAATCAGAATGCGAGATGGATATCGAAAAATTTTAATGTATTGCCAATAAACTATGCCCATTCGCGGGTCAATGAATTTATTAAAATAATGTCAAGCACAATATAATGCATTAATATTTTTAATATACAGGGTGTCCGGAAATGATAAGCAAAAAGTTTAGGGGATAATTCTAGACCAAAAATAAATGCTCTCCTCTCTCCTTCCTATAAAATTTTTTCGAGAATTGTTAAAAGCAAATTTTATTTGCAATTTTAAAATACATAGGTTACTAGAACAATAAATTAAAAATTAAAATTAGAGCTTCAAAGTGACGTCCTTCCTCTTCAATGGATAAATTAATTCTTCTTAAAAAATTAAATTAATTAAATTAAAAAATAATAAATTAAAATGACTTCGTATTCATCACATGCAAGCAATGTTATTTTAACGTTTTTCTCGAAAACAGTTAGATTTATCGAAAAAAGTAGTATACATTTTTTATGCCAAAAGGTCAAAATGCGCATACAGTGTAGGACAAAAAATTTAGGACCATTCAAATTAAAGTATAGGCTCCTATATGGCGCCCTCTACGCGCCCTGTATAAATTATAAACTGGGTGTTTAGGCCATGTGTTTATCTAGTTGCGCAACTACTAGTTGCTTTTGTTTAGTGTTCCTGGTGTAAACTGGAAAAGGAAACACTCAATGAAACACTTCAGTGATCGTCTATCTGTGCGTCCGTCGGTCGGAGATCGAGAGAGGTAAAATATGGTATGGTTTTATTTACTTATGACTCAAACAGATATAAAATGTTGTGGTTTGACTAAATGAAGGCTAAAGACGAGAAATGAAAAAATATTTACAAAAAGAACACTTTGGTAAGAAAAAGTTGCAAATAGGCGATTAAAACGTTGTCTTAGGCTCTTTCCCCTTATCTTACTTCAAAGAATTAACACATCTAAATACAGACTTAACGCTAAGTCCAAAATTTACTTATTTTTACTAGGTACCCTATAAAAATAATTCTTTATTGCCATTTTTCCATACCAACGTAAAAGCTTACTCGATATTGTCACTACTTATGCTAATGCCCATAAATACCGATACCTATATCTTTTACAATTATTTATTTTCTAATTTGCCACTACAGACTAGAGATGGGCCCTATTTATTATTCGATCTAAAAACTCCTGTCGTACATTTTGTACTACTTGTGGAGAAATTCCTCGTATTACTCGTCGAGTTGGTAAATTAAAATTATTATGGAAATAGAGTAGCAAGAGCTGGAACCAGATAACTTCAATGAAAATTTAGATATATTTCTCCGGTGAGGCTCTCATCAAAGAAGAATGGTCCAATTACCCTTTTTTCAACAATACCCGCCTAGACATTGACCTTTTCATTGTACTGGGAAGTTCCCCACTTACTTTGCTATACCAGGGTAGCACTGTCAATAATTGGCTAAAAGGCGGGCGATTCAGGTTTTTTCATTGAACATAATATCTCGGACTTCTATTTTTACCTCCACAACCCAAAATAATCAAAATTTCTATGCGTTCATCTTCAGCGATGAGTATTTTGGATGTAATATCAGCAAAGGAAAATTCAAATTTGATTAACATTCACTGACATTTTTTCACGTCTCAAACCCAAATAGCAAATTGTCATTGAGCCTAATGAATAAAAATGTAGCGATTGCTTTTTCTTATAAAATCGAAGTAATTTCTTAAAAGCCAATCAATAAAAACTAAAGTAATTGCTTTTGCATCCAGCAATTGCTTAAAAGTGCAGGAATTGCTTCTAGTCAATGGTTTTTCTTAAAAAATGGAAGCAATTGCTATCGTTTGCTTAAAATGTGATGAATAAATTAGGGAATTGCTTTTTCTAGTGTAGCGATCGCTTTTAACTTTTTAAGGTAGGTCGACCCCTGCATCATTTGCTTGGTAGCAGCCAACTTTAGTTCTCCGCCGCATACACGTACGTTGCTCTTATGATTTCAGAAAGTTATATCGATTTGACTGCGAAAATATTGAGTGGTTGTCAAATTATTTTTTGACCGATACTGGTAAAAGGCGAAGGGGTGCACTGTCGCCTTTAAATAAGATTAAAGTCTTCCTGCGGAAATTGTCGGATCCGGGCTTTCAAAATTTTGTAGGTGAAGAACTCGGTGTCCACCAAACTACTGTCTGTAAGACATACACTTCTGTAATGGATGCAGTTTTGGAGAAGGCCAATATTTTTATTAAATTTCCTACAAGTGCTAAGCTAAACGGTTGTGGTCAGAGATATTTATTTATATTCCTTCAATTTGAGAACGAATATCAATCACCTGTCTTTAATTTATTTATCACTGCTATCACTTTCCTCATTTTCACTGAAATCTGCCATATCACAAATATAAGTTTCCTATTTTCCACAAAAACGTAACAGATTACTTTTGTACTCAATAAATAGACCAACGTTGTTGTATTTACGTCAACTCTTTTGCAAATTAGGCACCAAACTGAACGTGAAATCTATAATCTGAACAAGTGAATAAGACACGTCTGAACTTGTGATGAATAAGCATTTGCTACAGAGATGTAAGAAAAGCAGCAATTGCTTCAAAATTTTATTCATATCCAGATCTAGCAATTGGTTTTACTTATAGCATTTGCTAGTCAAGCAATTCCTTTTGCTAAAAAGTAATTGCTTAATTTTTATTCATTAGGCTCATTGTCAATGCCTTGAAAATTGTGACTTAAGTTTAGAACGTGAACGACTTCGAAAGTACTAGAAATTTTTCAATTTTTTTACGGCAGCGTCAAATTTTTAACACCCTTTATAAAAGGCAAGGTTCTTTATCATAACGTGTTTCAAAAATAAAAAGTTTAAAATGTTCAATATTACGCAATAATATCGATAATTAAACACAAATCCCCATCCCTAATAAAGACTGATCTAATGAGTTAATTTAATAGGTATTAGCGATTTTCATTATTTAACTTATAAGCTTGGTTCGTGTTCCGTACCGGTTAATATGTACGTGAAAAGGATAATTTACATCTTATTACAGAAGTACATGCTTTAACAGCTATTTTAGTTAATAAAATAAGTAAGTAAGTTGGGTTCAGAATGTGTCTGCTGTATTAAATAGCTTATTTATACTCATTTTCTCCATCAGCTTTTCTTTTAAATGATTTACTTCTAAGGAATTAAATTTGTAAATTATATTTATTATAATCCATGACCACGCCTATATATTGCTAAATTTAGGCAATTTTTTATCGTAAAGGCACCTATGCATTTTCACCTTGCATTTTTGAATCATGGTAGCAACAGCTGATTTTACAATACAATACAATACAAAATGTCTTTATTTAAAACCAAAGAAATTTATAAAAAAAACTTACTGAAAAGTGATGGCGACGTTCAAATTAATGCTCTTCAACGCAACCATCAGGTATAAAATAAAATATTAATTCAATAAAAAGTTTTCTGCTTTCGGGTCGTGCTTTTTCATTTTCTTGCTTTTTCTTTCTTTCCTTCATCCGTCTCCTGCACTGTCTTTATACTTATTAATATTTTTGCATTAGTACAGAATTTATATAGTGTTATTAACATGATCTTTATTTTGTTATTTAATTTGGGCTGACTTTTAAAGGTGTACCTATATACATTGTAATTTTTGTTGTTTGAGGTTAAGTGGAAGACCAACCCTTGTTAGTAGCAAGGGATGAACTTCGCCCTTTCGGATACCATTGAATAGGATTTTTATTTTTTTTTATTTTTATTATTATCTTTTTTACTTACTGTAATGATTATCTGAATAAAGATTGTTTATTATTATTATTATAATAATTGCTAACCTAAAATATGAAATGAAGTAAACAATTAGAAAATAAGAAACAACTGAATTATTTTAGCTAGTTATACAATGACATCAAAATCACACACGCTCTCACAGCACAAACTTACACATCTTACCTTTAAAAACTTGAAAACTTCCAGGATATTGTTATTTGTCGCATTATAAGAAAAGGATCGCCAGAACAAGGAGGTGTAATGCCTGGGAATACTGTAAAGGGATGATGATCTTGTTAGACGGTTATGTATGTCAGTTCCTTTGAAGAGTTTTTGATATAGGTAAGGAGGGTTTTAGTCTTATTAATTTTATAAACCAATCGGGCTATATGTACTTTAAATCGTTCATCCAGGTTTAGTCAGTGGGAATTCCTAAAACAGTCCCAGATATGATCAAATTTACGTAAATTGTAAGATAATCGAACACAGGAATTTTGTAATTTTTTTAAAGAATGCCGATCTTGCTGACGTAACGCAGGCCAGAAAACAACATCACAATATGAGACAAATGAAAGAAATAAAGAGTCACACAGTTTCAGCTTGATATCAGTAGTAAGAATATCGTTATACATGTATAACAGTCTAAATTTAAAATAGGACTTTTTAAGTAAATTATTTACATGGCCTGAGAATCTTATAGGTTTGAATCAAACTGCACTCCTAGATTACGACAACTATTAGTAAAAGTTCAAAGAGAATCATTTAAATTAAGTACAAAATCATCATTTTGTTGTAGCAGATTACTTTTTTCCCAAATAACAATACAAACTTGTGTTTTGCTTTCATTTAATTTAAGTGAGTGTACCTGTGAGACTCTAACAATAATGTCAAGATCTTCATTTAATTTTAATGCTGCTGTGAAAAAATATTTAAGGAAAAATGACAAGTAGATCTGAGAATCTTCAGCATACAAATGAAGAATGCAGTGCTTTAGAAAAGCACTGCAAAGAAAAATCAGAAGTATAAATCAAATACAAGATAGGGAGAGTTTATTCCATTGCATACAACTCTCTGCTGTCTTCCAGTCAAATAATTCCTAAAAAATGACACTGCCGTCGCGTCGGTGAAAACCCAAAGTAATACAATTTATCACAAAATAAGTTATGATTCAAGGTATCAAAGGCTTTACTGAAATCAAGCAGTATCAGACAAGTGTTCAGCCCTCTTAGAAGCCGTAGAAAGTCGTCTGATACTTTAAGTAGAGCAGTGCAGGTAGTGTGTAGAGGTCTGAATCCTGACTGAACCATTGGTAAGATTTGTTGGCTATTTAAATAAACAGTAGTTGTTGAGCGACAATGTTAACCTAAATCAGTAGGATTTTTATTCATTGGGACGGGAATTATATTTAATATTTATATAGGCATATGCATCAAAGTCCTGATATGTCCACGTTAATGATTTTTTTCATTTGACATTTCCTATTATTGGCCAAGATGTTCACTGTATTTGAAGGAAAACGGCGTGGATCCGGGTCATACGGAGCTATGCCCACAAGAACTACGTTACCGAAATACCGATTTACGGATAATCGCTTTGATATATACCGTAAACTGGGGCTACTTGCCCACCCCGGGGTAACTTGCACACCACGTGTATTTTTATTTATTTTATGTTTATTTGTGATTTTTTCAAAGAATGTGCCTTATTTTACCAAAGTTTTAGTAGGACAAAGTTTGTTTATTTTTTTATAACTTGTTATTAATATTTCTAAACATTTATACAGTAGGTAGGTATTTGTTTTTAAGTTTCATGTATTTTGATAAAAAAATATATTTTTTCATTAAAAATATTGGTTTTTTATTGGTTTATGATGGCCGTTGTTATAAAATAGGTTCCCTTTTTTTTTTCTTCATATGACTAAGGGGTAACATGCACAGAATAGGCTTTAGAATGCAATTTATGAACATTTTTCCATGGATGTGCAAGTTGCCCCAACCATGGGGTAACTTGCACACCCCAAAAACAATTTTTTTTTGGGACCCATGGCTGGATTCTTCCAATTTTTATACCAGCCATGGGTAGCCCTTGGATAGGTCGGTACAATGTAATTTTTTCAAAGTTGTAAAGTTACAATGTACGGCGGTACATTGGGAAATGTGCTGAAAAGGTGTGCAAGTAGCCCCAGTTAACGATAAAATGTTTAAAATTAAAAATACAAATTTAATGCTCTCATAATAGTAAAAAAACGTTTTTATAAGGATCGTAGAAAAAAATACACCTTATTTATTCTTGCCATTTTATATGGCAATTAAACAGCTAACAAGTCCAATACTGCGATAATAAACTTTGTATCTTTTTATATTTTCCTTTTATTTGCATTCTTATTTAACACCTGAAAACAAGGATGTCCCTTTTACACACTCGGCCGTTGGAGATGTAACTATAAATATCATCATCGGCATTGGTAGCAACTAAACGACTATGTTAAAGAGGTAATAGATTTTTAAAGGCATTTTTGCGCCAACGAGGATGCTATACCGGGTGTTGCGCCGCCAGACTGGCTATTGGAAATCCCATGAAAATTTAGTTACTCTCAAATACTGGCTCTCCTATTAATTTTACATCAAAATTTCATAACACTTTTTTAAAGGTCCTTGTATGATGAACTTGCACAGTAAATTTTATTATTTTCCAATAAACCAATTAAAAGTTATTTAGTTTTAAAATCTTTGTAACATTTTTTAAAATTATCTACGGCGTTAGAAGTTTTATTTTTTATTAATTTCAACATGTTTTACAATATTTAAGAAATAATATTGTGCTAATTTAATACCTTTACTCTTTAATTCACTAACAATATTCAGGACTGTTGTTTTGCTGGGAATGGGCCTGTCCAGGCCCCTGGCCGCGTTTCCTCACCAAGGTGCGCATAGCGTTAAAATAGGAAGTAATATTAGTTCCTATCAAACAATTAGATGTGGAGTACCACAAGGCTCCATTCTAGGACCCACATTGTTTCTTATTTATATCAATTCTATTTCAAAATTAAAATTGTATGGACAAATTATACTTTCGCCAACAACACAAAATTATTTATTATGCTAAAAATATTACGGGCATCCAATTAAATATCAAAAAAAATTGGAAAATTATATTTGACTGGTTGGAATCTTATAAATTCACTTTAAATTTTAGTAAATCTTCATTTATGTACATTGTCAACTAAATACTCGATATGGAGAAGCAACCAATAATATTTAATGGCGAAAATATTAATTACAAACATAACATAAAATTTTTAGGATTATTAATCAAAATTTAAGCTGGAGAAAGCACGTAGAACATAATATTCGAACTTACATTTCTCCGTTAATTGGGATATTGTTTAAAATTCGTCATTGTACCTATATCTTTAAATTATTTAAAAAATATTTATCATGCGTTAGTACATTGAAAAATTCAGTATATTATTTCTATTTGGGGTTCAGCCAATTCGATAGTACCAAAACCTTTAAAGAAATTACAAAATAAAACTATTAAATGTATTCGTAGATTTCCGCACTTAGAACCCACAACAAATTTATATAAACCGAATAAATATCCGGATATAAATAATTTGTATAATTTAAAAATTTGCATATTTATTTATTCTTTAGTTTTAAAATAAAAAATTTTCAACATAACGTTTACAAAAGTTCACGATCTTCACAGACGTGATACTAGACAACCTAATAAAATAAACAGCAACTTTTGGAAAACGGTCATTGTTATATAATTAATTAATATTATATAATATTTTATCTGAAAATATTAAAACATTAAAAAACTACCCTTATTTAAATTTCATTTAAAAAATATTTCCTATAGTATAATTTTCTTTCTTAATGAGTTAATCAAATGTTTATACAAAACGAATACTTTCTTTTAACTTTTTTTTTATATATACTAAGTTAGAGTATTAGTATAGTAATAAAGTTATTTTTATATAAAGGGTGATTTTTTAGGAGTGTCCGAACTTCTATCCGAGAATGCTGTGAAATCAACTGTCACTTTTCGCGCTTGTAGTGTCAGAATTATTCAGTATGGTCTGGCAAATTATTTTGGAAAGAATAACACCAGAGCAACGCTTGCAAATTGTCCAAATTTATTATCAAAACCAGTGTTCTGTGCGCCAAACTTATCGAGCACTTCGTGAATTCTATGGTGGCCCAACCGAACGATGTATTCGCCGAATTATAGACAAATTTCGAATGCAATTTGCATTACTCGATATTAAAACAAAAACCAGACAAAAATCTGTGCGTTTCCAAGAAAATATCGCCGCTGTAGCTGCCAGTGTTGATGAAGACCCAAATTTGTCAATTCGTAGACGTTCGCAAAAAGTTGGGCTTTGTTATTCGACTACGTGGACAATTTTGACTAAAGATCTTGGTCTGGTGCCTTACAAGATCCAGCTTACCCAAGAACTTAAGCCGCAAGATCATCGTTTGCGTCGTACGTTCGCTGAATGGTCTCTTAGTCAATTGCAACTTGATCCAGAATTTAACCGCAAAATTTTGTTCAGCGACGAAGCTCATTTTTGGTTAGACGGTTACGTCAATAAACAGAATTGCCATATTTGAAGTGAAAATAATCCCAAAATGATTCAAAAATTTTATTGCCGTTGCATCCAGAGAAATGCACGGTATGGTGTGGATTATTCGCCGGTGGCATTATTGGGCCGTATTTTTTTAAAAATGAAGCTGGAAACCGCGTGACAGTTAATGGGGATCGTTACAGAGCGATGATTAATGACTATTTAATTCCAAATTTGAATGGTAATGATTTGGAGGGGGTGTGGTTCCAACAGGACGGAGCCACATGTCATACAGCCAACGCAACACTGGATTTATTGAGGGAAGAATTCGGTGAGAAAATTATTTCGAGGAATGAACCTGCCAACTGGCCTCCAAGGTCGTTTGATTTAACGCCATTAGATTATTTTCTGTGGGGTTACGTTAATTTATTGGTCTATGCCGATAAACCGGCAAATATTGACGCATTAGAACACAACATAACGCGGACAATTGCAGACATAAGTCCCCAATTGCTTGAAAAAGTGGTCGGAAATTGGATTGACAGAATGCGCTTTGTTAGAAAATTAATGCCATTAAATGTTATTTTACATAAAATAAATAGTTTAGAGATGGTTGTTGTTTAATTTAAATTTAAAGTTCAGACACTTTTAAAAAATCACCCTTTACTTATTTATCCCTGTAATAAACTAGTAAAGTTGGTTGGGAGTAAAGTAAAATAAAAATAAAAAAATATTGTTTAGTAAAGTAAGATGTAATATAATATTACCAATGCAAATAAACGTTATAAATTCAAATTAAGTTAAAGGCTACCCAGTGTACCAGGAGACAGTAACTGTACGTTAACTATCTATAGAACGACCCAACAATGAAATTGCCACTGAATAAAATTTATTAGCTTCGAGAAATCCAGAAATAGATTGTGTAATTGAATCAATATGTATATTACGTTTATACGTTTGATACTATGATAATTTCCTTCTTCAAATATCGGTTTTGTTCATTCAACTGAACATTGCTTCCTACTAAACAGAAGACTCAAAATTTACTTAGAAACAATCGGAAATATAGCGCCGTATCGCAGTGCATAGTAATAAAGTAATGGAATCGTTGGTCCATGAAACCAAGAGTTTACAAGATAAGGAAAACACGCGAAATTGACCATAAAACACATGTTTGAAGCTGTTAATTCCGAGGTAATACTCGCATTACTTCGCTATGCTGGCTATGCGGCATTTGTGGCTAAGAGACTATTAAATATCGATCTATCTAATTATCTAGTTAGAACTAGATGCTGTTATTTCTTTATAGATTTATTTTGCAGTTATCGGTTTTTCGTTTATGATTGATGAAAATTCGTAAACTATTCAGAGTTGTTTATTTTGTTTTTAACATAATATAGTCTTACTTACTATACAATGCATTTCCGGTCACCTGCAACAACTTTGCTCTATAAGAAATCAATTACAGCATCAACTGGTTATTGTTAGCAAAATAACGACCCCTAAATATTGGCGTTATTGGCATCACAAACGGTTCTAGTGAAGGAAAAAAATGTTCAAGTTACCGAACTGTAACAAAACAAACAATATATTAATAAAAAATTATGATTTCTATTGAAATTGAAATTATTCAATTTTTTCGACGAGTGAGTCATTACAGTTCATATCACTAAGAGTTATGGGCGTTAAAATTATTCCCATATTTTTATTGTATTGAAAATGTTCTAATATTAATTAGTTTAGATATTACCAAAACATATCTATATCTAGAAAAAAGAAAAGCACAAAGTCTCTCTCCACAATTTTTTATTCGAATAACTAGGCGAACCTAGAATGATTCATAATAAATTAAATCGACATGTTTCGAGTGTAGAATCACTCATCATTAGGAAAACGAAGTAAATTGTACAATGCTGATGTTGTTAGCAGTAGAGAAAATAGCAAGTGAGACTAAGTCGTAATGGAGCTTTCAATGGTACATACGAGGAGTGAAAAAAATTGAATAGTCAAAAGACAGAAAATATTTCAGCATACTGAGGAGTCAAGGACTAGTGCAAAGCCACTGCCTTGGGTGGGAAATGAAGAGAAAAAAGAAAAATTAGGTAGTTTTAAAAAAACCTTGTGAAAATAATTTTTCATTTGTAAGTGATGAAAAATTTTCAGTTTAATTCAACTATGTCGGAGACATGTGAAAGTGGGAAAATAAGAGGGAAAGAAAAAATTGTTTTTCGTAAAAGTCATGCAGATGCTTTCATTTAGCTTGAGATCTAAAACAGATAGATATTTATATAAACAATGCTATGTATCTTTCATGTTTATTATTTATGATTTTACAATTCGTGCTTTATTTTATCTATATACTTATCTCGTAAACTGCTCTAAAGGGTAAAAGAGTCTTTCCGGCATCACATTCTCTTTAAAAAAAATAATCAAATAATTATAAAATCATTGCTTGTTCTTTTTCACAATAACGTGACATATTTGAAATAATGTTACTGTCAAAAATAAAAATAAAACTTATTTGACTGGTAATAGTACATTACGTATCAAGTTTAGAAAAGTGGAACTTTACTTGACGAGTATGGTTAGTTTGAATCCGAGCGAAGCGAGGATTTAATTTCCATACGAGTCAAGTAAAATCACTTTTCTGACGAGGTGCGTACAATATTTTTTCGCATTTTGTAAGTAATTAATTATTTTGCATTTTATATTAAAATCTAAAAAGAATAGTTACTGAAAAAAATCTACAAAAACTTAGTAGTATGGCTTCTCGGTAACTTAGCAATATAAACAAGATGTTTTTTTTGTGTTTGACGACTATTGACAGCATCCAAATAAAATCATATTTGAAGAGTGAATTGCACAAGAATTATGGAAATGGCTAATGAAAACGACTTGGAAGATATCCTGATTGCGGCCCGCGAAGCTTCTTCAAGTTTGCTTCCATCAGTAAAATCCAAGGAAAGATACGAGAAAGCATATAATATGTAAAATTGTGTTTTGAATGATATTGACGTTTTATGCAGTAATGGTTGCTATGCTGTAATGGTTGCTATGCTGTAAAGTGACCCATTACTGTACGATTTTGAGGTCATTAATCTAGTGCATTACTGTATAAAATGCGAAAAAATAATTATACTACACTCATTATTGACGCAAATTTGCTATCTCACCTAGTTCACAATTGTTAGAAAAATAAGCAACAGTCGTGACGTAATGGTCAGCGGTCATTGAACAGACTTTAGATGATAATTACCCCATAATTAAATAACATAACATTATTCTCACGATTATCCCCATCCCTGTCATGCAAACACATCCGGTCCTAAAAGACTTACGTAATTAATACAGTCGAGTTAACACTTTTTCTTTTTCCATAGATAAAGAAGTAAAACGGCAACATAAATCTACAAAAGACTAGTAGTCTCAACGTACACACGCTCCTTTTTTTTCTAGTACCTTGCGTGACGTTTCAAACAGATCGCCTTTTGACTCGTTACCGACATAGAAAATTAAAAAAAAACTTTTAAAAATGTAACATTTGCTGGAATTTAAATATAAACGGAATTAATTTGGAAATTACATTGCAGGGAACAGATACCATCTTAACTGGTTATTAGGGACCATTCGCAGTGTTTGGTTTACCGTATAAGGTTGTCGGTACCACTGGTAGCGTAACCAGTTAACCAGTAATTGAGGTTAGGAGGCACGTACCCCCCTTGTCGGACCATTGCATTATCTTTATTTTGTTAGTTCTTAACACAACGTTTCGGTTAGTTAGTATCTCTAACCGTTTTCAAGTGTAAACTAAATTATAATTCTAAGGCTACTGTCCTAAATACTATCCATGTGCAATAAAGCTTGATGACTCCGCCTACGTGCTTATTGAAGTGTGAAGTATGAGCTGTTGGTTTTGGACGAGAAGAGGCTTCCAGATATTGGGGATATCCATACTTGGTTTACTAAATATATGGGTATTTTGATTCATGAAAGCTGCTTCTTTGTATTTCCATTTTCTCCAGTGCTGTTCCGTGTCCAAAACCTTGGCTTCTGACCACTGTATGTTAAGTTGGTTGGTCCATACATGTTCCGCTATACCTGATCTCGAAGTTTCACTTCTTTAAGTATGTTACAATGTTCTTTAACTCGTACGGGAAGAGGTATTTTTGTTTCTCCAATGTACGATTCGCCACGCTCGCAAGGGATTTAATAGATACAATTTTTTCTGTTTTCAATACGGGGGGTTTTACTTTTATAAGAAAGCGTCTTTCCACATTTGAATACTGTTTTGATATTATAATTTTTGGTTATCCTTCTAATATTTTCAGAAATCCCCTTGACATAGGGTATTGTAAGAAATGCTTGCTCCTCGTTCGTTTCTGTATTAGTTTTTACTTGGCGATTTTTAAGTTTTGAGATGGTATTAGTTACAAAGGTTTCAGGGTAACCATTCTGTTTTAAATCTTTGTTGATGTTTGAAATTTCAATATTAAGGTCTTCCGGATTGTTGCAAACGTTAGATGCTCTGTGATAAAGAGTTTGATTTATGCCCTGTTTACATACAATTATTACATTCGTTTAAAAAATGACTATGTTTACCGTAAAAACAAACGTTATTCCGTGCACTCCCTACTAAAACTTCTAAATCGGGCAATCCAAAGGAATTAAACAACTGTTTAATATTAAATTTCATGTCGAGATATATTTAAATTGACGATAGTTAATAGGATTGAAATTTTAAACAGAGAACCTTTGATGTGAAAGAAATAAAAACTGTCATCTTGTCTTCGACGGTAATTATTATTAACGGGTACGTATAAGGCCTTAAGTACATAAATCGTTAAAATATATACAACCTTAGAATGTACAGCAGTACAGCAGTACAGCGAACTGCATAATGTTTTTAAATTGCATTTCTTGTAAGAACCTTTGAGTATTTTGATAAAATAACTCATTATTGTTATTAAAAAATATCTTGGACCAGTACACGAGGACACCGTCAAATTACTAGCCAACAACCCATAAAAAAAAGTATACAGGATTCATTAAGGGTGACTACCGGCCATATCTCCGAAAGTACTAAGCATAGAAACTTGAGAAAAACAAAAATTATGTTTAAAGCGGTCATGAGAAAATTCTGGAAATTATTTTTAAGTTCCTAATTTCGCCGCAAGAGGGCGCAATTAAAATTTTTTTTTTTAATTCTAAATTTCTCCGAAATTTCCATATTAAGGTATAACTCTGATTACATCATCGAAAAGCTTAGACAATTCTGCATCATTTTGGTTTAAGGCTCGTTGGCGTACCGACCTTGATAAGAGTGGGGGAAGCTATTGAATGTGTAAACATTAAAATTGCTGTAACTTCTAAACGACTTATCCGATTTTACTAAATTTAAGCTTGTTTGGCAGGGGATGGTAAGTATATTCAATTGCCGTATCCAACAGTACACGATAGTGTTTAATAAAATTGCAAGAGGGCACAATTTGTAATAATAACAGTTTTTTCGGTTTTATCCCGAAAATTCAAATCATACGGTATAACTATGACATCATAATCGGAAAGTAGATGAAATTTGCAAGAAAAGATGTGAAGACCGCAGTTCGATATCCTTGTTCGTTTCAGAGTTATCGCCAAAATAATAATTATTAATACAAATAGCACCCTCTAGCAATTTTATTAGAAACTATCGCATACCATTGGGTACAACAACTGAAGGTACTTCCAAACAAGCTTAAATTTAGTAAAATCGGATAAGTCGTTTAGAAGTTACAGCGATTTAAATGTTTACACTTTCAATAGCTTCTCCCACTCTTATCAAGTGAAAGTGCAATCATTAAAATCGCTGTAAATTGTAAACGACTTATCCGATTTTACTAAATTTAAGCTTGCTTGGAAGAGAAAGGTAAGTACCTTCAATTGTTGGATCCAATGGTATGCGAAAGTTTCTAATAAAATTGCTAGAGGGCGCTATTTGTATTAATAATTATTATTTTGGCGATTACTCTGAAACGAACAGGGATATCGAACTGCGGTCTTTACATCTTTTCTTGCAAATTTCATCTACTTTCCGATTATGATGTCATAGTTATACCGTATGATTTGAATTTTCGGGATAACATCGAAAAAACTGTTATTATTACTAATTGCGCCCTCTAGCAATTTTATTAAACACTATCGTGTACTGTTGGATACGGCAATTGAAGATAATTACCTTTCCCTTCCAAACAAGCTTAAATGTAGTAAAATCGGATAAGTCGTTTAGAAGTTACAGCGATTTTAATACTTACGCATTCAATAGCTTCCCCCACTCTTATCAAGGTCGGTACGCCAATGAGCCTTAAACCAAAATGATGCAGAATTGTCTAAGCTTTTCGATGATGTAAACAGAGTTATACCTTAATATGGGAATTTTCGGAGAAATTTAGAATTTAAAAAAAAAATTTTTAATTGTGCCCTCTTGCGGCGAAATTAGGAACTTAAAAATAATTTCCAGACTTTTCTCATGACCGCTTTAATCATAATTTTTTTTTCTCAAGTTTCTATGCTTAGTAGTTTCCAAGATATGGCCGGTAGTCACCCTTAATGAATCACCCTGTATAATGTTGCCTCTCTATAATATATATATAGGTAAACATATACAATATAAACAATTTTTACGGATTTGTTAAAAATAAGGTCTAAGTTTAGCAGACTAGTTCTGCTCAGAGCAAAACAGTTCATAAAGAATGGTGAGTGGCTCCCAATGAATCTTAGAAGACTGTTATCATTATCAAGATCCGCAAGGAGAGGCTAGACGGCAGGCATATTGAACGTATAATTTTTTAAATGATTCGCACAAACTTTTAATCTGGAGAATGCAATTATTTTATGCTCCCAGGGCATAATATGTAAAATGCCCTAAAACTTTTGACCAAGAACCGGCGTCTACCGAAAGGTAGCAAATTTGTAAACCATCCATAATAGGTCGTCTATGCACAGCTTTAGACACTCATTGACTGCTATTGATTCTTGGTTGACTGTTATCAAGATCCTAACCGTTACATGTTATTGTCTTTTCGAATGGTTGAGCACCGATATCACTTAGGTATTAGTATCTGTCAATGTTGAAAAAAATTAAGATGGAGATTTTTGAACTGGTTCTTTGTCGCTGGCGAAGATCTTAATTTGCTATTGTTCTGCGGCATAGAATTTTTTAGATTATAATACATCTTAAATTTGCATACGAGGTGTGCCTGAAAAATTATCCATCATTGTTTCATTTTTTTTTTGTCTCGGTAATAAAAAAATTATTAGCCCAAAGTTTTTTAGATGGTTCTTTTTTCTAGTTTTAGTTTAGTTTTTTCTTTGATACAGGGGATTCTGGTTTCTCAAAAAAAAAATACTTACTTACCAGACTACACTGAGGAAAATGATCTAATACAACAGGTTTGCTAAGACATGGTTTATATATTAATAGCTTATTTTATATTAACCCATAGTAAATAAATTGCTCCTGTATCAAACCCGTTTTAGTGTTACTTATATCAATTCCAGATTTGCTAGAACAGTGTTTTTATTGGTAGTAATCAGTTCCATTAGCAACACAGTCTTGTTAAATAATGAACTACTTTTAATACAGCAATTTTGTTAAGAAATAAATTTTATCTTTTCAATGCGACGCATTTTGTTCCCAATAAAGCGCTTTCTCTACACTTAAGAAGCAAAAGAGCGTCCCCAAAAATAAACTATATTCGTTAGAACCTACAATCCACAAGACGTTGGTGGGGGTTCGTAGCGATCGGCAATCGCCGCGCGCCGTATGAAACTTATTTGTTCCGCAGGTCACATCGTTGTTTGGAGTCTTCTAGCTGTCCTGCCTGAATTTTAAATTTTATTAATCTTACCAATACCTGTTTAAATTATTGTATTTTTACTTTCTATTTAAGTTTTTTAAACTTTGCATGTCAGATAAAGCAATACAATTCCTATTTCGCACAACCCATCATTATTATTGGACTTAATTTATGGATGAAAATAATAATACCATCTCAGTAAACCATGTTGCATAATAGATAATCATATGCAATGTTAAACGACAAGAACAATATCACACTAAAAGCTATTTAAATTGTTGAGAACTACATTACTGATTTTTAGTGGTAAGTATATGCTTTATTAACCGTGGCAAGCAAAAATTATTATGATTAATGTCAAGTTTCATTACAACTACCAGTCGGAACTAATACAGTATATAAAATCAGATTACACCCCCGATAGAACTGGATAATTACTGTGAGTATTCAGAGCAATAATAGCCATAAACCATTCTCTGGTAGCATTAACTCCTATTTCTTATTGGCCAAATTACCGTGATATTATCACTACACAACGGTCTAGCAATTTTCGTTGCCTTACAGTAGGAAAGCGCGTCGCTGTCATATATATTATTAAACAGTTGTAGAAGGAGTATGTGAATTCTTATAAGGAATAGAAGGGTTTTTCTGTGTGTAGGTATATAGATTAAGTTTGGGATAAAATGTCTTATATATAACAGTTACTGATGATAATATGTGTGGCTTTGATAATAAAAGGTATGTTTAATCTTTAATCTATGGCAAAACAGCTAAAATATAATTGTCTAACATTTTTAGTGTTTTTTAAAAAACCAACTTGGGATTTGTGTTTTTTTGGTTACATAAACTATATTTAGTAAACTATAAATAAAATTCAAATTCCGCCACGTCTGTCTCTACGCAACGTTTTAATAAAAGAGATACAGCTATATTTTAATTAATACTTGGATTAATTCAATTTCCATCCCACTGTCGATAAGGCTAGCTCGGTCCAATTAGTTCGCTGTACGTACAGCATATTTACTTAAATAGTTATCGTATAATTTGTAGTTTCCGAGGGATTAGCAAGTTTTGTGGCGTTCGTAACGCACCATTTTAATGCAAACTGACAGCATTTTGCACTGAAGTCTGGGCGCGCCCAAGTACGACACAAATCTACACCTTTTCCAAAGTTGTAACTTAGAGAAGTTTATTATTGTTTTGTAGACCAGAATTACAGTGACAGCGATATGTCGACAAATTTTAAAATAATTTCTATTCTTTCTTATTTTCCATTTTCAGTATTAATATAATATAACCATTACGAGTGCAGCACCTTCATTTGGCTATTTTTACCACAGACATATAATCTAAGGAGACATTCCATTCATCAAACACCATTTGTTCACAATCATACATACTTCCAAAGTTTCAGATAAGTAAGAAGATGATGGCTTTAAAAATAGCAACACTGTAACGTAACGTTAGTTTGAAGGTGGTAGACAATGAAGTAATATCAAAAAAATTACCTTGTCGGACTTCCATTGTCTTTATTTTGTTCCTTAACACAACGTTTCGATTAGTTAGTATCTCTAACCGTTTTCAAGTGTAAACTAAATTATAATTCTAAGGCTACTGTCTTAAATACTATGCATGTTCAATGAAGCTTGATGACTCCGTCTACGTGCTTATTGGAGTGTGAGGTTTGAGCTGTTGGTTTTTGACAAGAAGAGGTTTCCAGATATTGGAGATATCTTAATCTAACAAATCCCTTGCGAGTGTGGCGAATCGTACAATGGAGAAACAAAAACACCTCTTCCCGTACGAGCTGAAGAACATCTGAAACATATTCAAAGAGGTGAAACTTCGAGACAGGTATAGCGGAACATGTATGGACCAACCAACATAATATGCAGTGGTCAGAAGCCAAGGTTTTGGACACGGAACAGCACTGGAGAAAACGGAAATTCAATGAAGCAGCTTTCATGAATCAAAATACCCATATATTTAGTAAACCAAGTATAGATATCCCCAATATCTGGAAGCCTCTTCTCGTCCAAAACCAACAGCTCATACTTCACACTTCAATAAGCACGTAGGCGGAATCATCAAGCTTGATTGCACATGGGTACTATTTGAGACAGTAGCCTTAAAATTATAATTTAGTTTACACTTGAAAACCGTTAGAGATACTAACTAACCGAAACGTTGTGTTAAGTAACGAAATAACGACAATGGAAGTCCGACAAGGTAATTTTTTTGATACTGTAACGTTAGATACTGAATGAACATAAAAAATTCTGCGTCACCCGTAGTAAAAACGTCCGTACAGCGTTTCCGTTTTGATTTCCCTAAAACATTATAATTCGATATTATATACGAGCAATTTATGATTAAGAGGGCGGTATTATACAGTGACCGGCAGAAAGTGTGCAGCATATGGGAAAGTTTTTATCTTTAAGTTTAGAAAATTAATTTAATTTTAGATAGGTTCTGCATGTTCTCAAACCAAAATAACAGCCACTAAATCCGGTAAAAGTTTTATGGTATACGAGGTAGGATCAAAAATTTGAAATTCCGCTAAGAATAAAGTACCTCCATCTTTCATTGTAGAATATTTTTTTACTAAGAATTATTGTTTTAATTTCAAAGTTATACCCAAATTCCAAATTTCGCTTATTTTGGACAAAAAAATGGATTTAATCGTGTTTTCTGAATAACCCTGTATAAAAAATAAATGGCAACCGAACAGTACGAAAATAAGGTTTTCTGCAGACTTTGTTAGAGATAACCGTCGATCATAAGTCCGATTAGTTTGTTTTCATAATATTATGGCTTTTTAAAATAAAAACATAAAAATATTAAATATTTTTGCTGCACACCGTATTTTATTTTCTGAGGGAACAAGTTAATTTCATCTAACTGATCTTTTTTGATTTACATTGACTTAAAGCATCTCCTAAATAAATTTTTATAAATTGAAGTATGCATAGAAAGTTTCCTTTTGATTTATAAAGAAAAAAAATTTAAATTAAAAATATATTTTGAACGGATTTTATTCGTCACGCAAAATAAGGATTAATATAGGTTATTTTCATTTATCAAATACACTTTTAGGATAATCCCACTAATAGGTTATACATTTTTAACTCAAGAATAGGAAACAAAAAATGCTAATTAAGACTACATTAACAATAAATCCGTTCAAAATATATTTTTAATTTAAATTTTTTTCTTTATACATTAAAAGGAAACTTTCTATGCATACTTCAATGTATAAAAATTTATTTAGAAGATGCTTTAAGTCAATGTTAATCAAAAAATATCAGTTAGATGAAATTAACCTGTTCCCTCAGAAAATAAAATACGGTGTGCAGCCAAAATATTTAATATTTTTATGTTTTTATTTTAAAAAGCCATATTATTATGAAAACAAACTAATCGGACTTATAATCGACGGTTATCTCTAACAAAGTCTGCAGAAAATCTTATTTTCGTACTGTTCGGTTGCCATTTATTTTTTATACAGGGTTATTCAGAAAACACGATTAAATCCATTTTTTGTCCAAAATAAGCGAAATTTGGAATTTGGGTATAACTTTGAAATTAAAACAATAATTCTTAGTAAAAAAATATTCTACAATGAAAGATGGAGGTACTTTACTCTTTGCGGAATTTCAAATTTTTGATCCTACCTCGTATACCATAAAACTTTTACCAGATTTAGTGGCTGTTATTTTGGTTTGAGAACATGCAGAACCTATCTAAAATTAAATTAATTTTCTAAACTAAAAAATAAAAAACTTTCTCATATGCTGCACACTTTCTGCCGGTCACTGTATATAAAAGTCTGATGCGCTGTATAATATTTTGAAAAAATTGGCACTTTTACTTTAAATTTGGGAAAAAACAAAAAAAAAATCTTTGACGCTCTTTATCGTCAACTTCTTCGGCGTCACGTCGTCGGTAGTCTATTATCCAACCTTCTACTCGTAATTTTCGAACACCCTGTATATTGCAAAACTTTTTTACGCAATCGAAAGTATCATTCACGGATTATCGTTTGTGCCCGGTGAAGCCAGTTAACTTACTCTGCGCTTTTTAATAACAACCACAGTAACCTTGAACTCTTACACGGATTCCTCTTTCGATAAGTAACCCAATCTTGAACTCTCCCAGAAGATTGTGTAATTTATTTTCTATTATTGAGTCATTGTATATTGACTGTGTGGTATTATTTAATTTTATTACAATGGTTTAATCAAGGATACCTACGTAAACATCTATAAAGATACGTAATAATCAAATCGTTAAAAGTTCATTTACCTGCCAAAAATCAGAACCGTATTCTCCAATACGGAAAGACCTCTGGGTACGTGCCTAAGGTCGACGAAGTTAAGGTGGCGCCATTGCGTATCAGAAAGAAAAATTATATCGTCTCCACTAAAACGCATTTTGCTGTGAATACAAACTTTAAAAAATATAAGCAATTCAGTGTAACCAGTAAAGTCCGCATCATATAGGATTTTTTTTATTAATTATTTAATTCGAAATTTGACATCAAGTTCTGCCTCGATCGAGATGAAAATTAAGCAAAAAAAATAGTAGTCACGTGATTCGCATTATCTGTCAAATTTTAATTTTTTCCAAAAAATAATTCAAAAGTAAGGTTATTTTTAAAAGTATCGAAAAAAGGTATTGGAAAACGTTTTTTTAATGCAGTTTCTAGCCCACATGCAAAATTATAGCTGCATAAGATAATTTTGATTTTATACCCATATTTTGTAAATTGCACCACTTTTGCAAAATAAGACTCGGCGCAACATACATAAAACTTCTTAGTTTTGACAATGCTTTATTTCAGATACATTTTCTTTAAAGTAGCGCCATATTATGTGTGTGTTTTCCACAAAATCAAAATTGGGCTATAAAAATGTGGTCGCATGTGATGCAAAGTTTACTTGTTTTTGACCCTGTATAAGGTAACTTCATAAAATAAGTATTTTTGAAAACGTAGTTTGTGTTTGAAAGTAATACACCTTAATATTAAGACAAAAAAGAACACAGTGTCATCAGTAAAGTGTTCATTAAATAAATTTTAGTGGTGGGTAAAAAATCAAAATTATCTTATTCAGCTGAAATTTTGCATGTTAGCTAGAATCTGCATTTAAAAAAACTTTTTCTGATAACTTTTTTCGATATTTTTAGAAATAACCCCACTTTTGAATTATTTTTGGGAAAAAATTAAAATTTGACAGATAATGCGAATCACGTGACTACTATTTTTTTTAAAATTTTTATCTCGATCGAAGCAGAACTTGATGCGAAAGTCAAATTTCGAATAAAGCTATTAAAAAAATCCCATATGATGCGGACTTAACTGGTCACACTGTATATATAACGTGTATTTTTTAAGCTCACAAATTCATTATTCTTTTGCCCCGCGTTTGGGCCCTTTGGGAGATGTGGCTGAAGTTAGAAACGGATTCAGAAACGATTCCACCAACGAGTTCCCAATATTGGGAGATATAAGATATAATTGAAAAAATACGTTTTTCTTACATGCTGTATAGTCAGCTGGCCCAGACAGTAAAAATTATTTGTGATATACATACGGGGGTTTGTTCTGAAAATTGGTTAGTCTGCCAGGGGCTGCAGGGGTGGATAACTTATTAAAATTAATAAATTATCAAAATTGGTCCCAAGAAAGAGTAAACGATTTTTGTAGACCGTTAGATTTTGATATGAGGTAAGAATCAATATTAACAAAGTTTTTATACACCAGAAACGGAAAAAGTCAGGGGCGGCGAGGGTGAAATTAATTAATTAAAGTTACTATTGGGAATAATAAATAGTAAACGAATTTGGTACACCACTAGATTTTGCCAAAATATAAGGTTTACAACTAAAAAAGTTATTATATACCAGAAACGGAAAAAGTCAGGGGCGGCGAGGGTGAAATTGATTTATTAAAGTTACTATTGGGAATAATAAATAGTAAACGAATTTGGTACACCCCTAGATTTTGCCAAAATATAAGGTTTACAACTAAAAAAGTTATTATATACCAGAAACGGAAAAAGTCAGGGGCGGCGAGGGTGAAATTAATTAGTTAAAGTTACTATTGGGAATAATAAATAGTAAACGAATTTGGTACACCACTAGATTTTGCCAAAATATAAGGTTTACAACTAAAAAAGTTTCTATATATCAGAAACGGCAAAAGTCAGGGGCGGCGGGGGTGAAATTTATTAATTAAAGTTACCATTGGGAATAATAAATAGTAAACGAATTTGGTACACCACTAGATTTTGCCAAAATATAAGGTTTATAACTAAAAAAGTTTCTATATATCAGAAACGGCAAAAGTCAGGGGCGGCGAGGGTGAAATTGATTTATTAAAGTTACTATTGGGAATAATAAATAGTAAACGAATTTGGTACACCACTAGATTTTGCCAACATATAAGGCTTACAACTAAAAAAGTTATTATATACCAGAAACGAAAAAAGTCAGGGGCGGCGGGGGTGAAATTTATTAATTAAAGTTACCATTGGGAATAATAAATAGTAAACAAATTTGGTACACCACTAGATTTTGCCAAAATATAAGGTTTACAATTAAAGAAGTTATTATATGTCAGAAACGGCAAAAGTCAGGGGCGGCGAGTGTGAAATTTATTAATTAAAATTACTATTGGGAATAATAAATAGTAAACGAATTTGGTACACCACTAGATTTTGCCAAAATATAAGGTTTATAACTAAAAAAGTTTCTATATATCAGAAACGGCAAAAGTCAGGGGCGGCGGGGGTGAAATTTATTAATTAAAGTTACCATTGGGAATAATAAATAGTAAACGAATTTAGTACACCACTAGATTTTGCCAAAATATAAGGTTTATAACTAAAAAAGTTTCTATATATCAGAAACGGCAAAAGTCAGGGGCGGCGAGGGTGAAATTGATTTATTAAAGTTACTATTGGGAATAATAAATAGTAAACGAATTTGGTACACCACTAGATTTTGCCAACATATAAGGCTTACAACTAAAAAAGTTATTATATACCAGAAACGGAAAAAGTCAGGGGCGGCGAGGGTGAAATTAATTAATTAAAGTTACTATTGGGAATAATAAATAGTAAACGAATTTGGTACACCACTAGATTTTGCCAAAATATAAGGTTTACAACTAAAAAAGTTATTATATACTAGAAACGGAAAAAGTCAGGGGCGGCGAGGGTGAAATTAATTAATTAAAGTTACTATTGGGAATAATAAATAGTAAACGAATTTGGTACACCACTAGATTTTGCCAAAATATAAGGTTTATAACTAAAAAAGTTTCTATATATCAGAAACGGAAAAAGTCAGGGGCGGCGAGGGTGAAATTAATTAATTAAAGTTACTATTGGGAATAATAAATAGTAAACGAATTTGGTACACCACTAGATTTTGCAAACATATAAGGCTTACAACTAAAAAAGTTATTATATACCAGAAACGAAAAAAGTCAGGGGCGGCGGGGGTGAAATTTATTAATTAAAGTTACCATTGGGAATAATAAATAGTAAACAAATTTGGTACACCACTAGATTTTGCCAAAATATAAGGTTTACAATTAAAGAAGTTATTATATGTCAGAAACGGCAAAAGTCAGGGGCGGCGAGTGTGAAATTTATTAATTAAAATTACTATTGGGAATAATAAATAGTAAACGAATTTGGTACACCACTAGATTTTGCCAAAATATAAGGTTTATAACTAAAAAAGTTTCTATATATCAGAAACGGCAAAAGTCAGGGGCGGCGGGGGTGAAATTTATTAATTAAAGTTACCATTGGGAATAATAAATAGTAAACGAATTTGGTACACCACTAGATTTTGCCAAAATATAAGGTTTATAACTAAAAAAGTTTCTATATATCAGAAACGGCAAAAGTCAGGGGCGGCGAGGGTGAAATTGATTTATTAAAGTTACTATTGGGAATAATAAATAGTAAACGAATTTGGTACACCACTAGATTTTGCCAAAATATAAGGTTTATAACTAAAAAAGTTTCTATATATCAGAAACGAAAAAAGTCAGGGGCGGCGGGGGTGAAATTTATTAATTAAAGTTACCATTGGGAATAATAAATAGTAAACGAATTTGGTACACCACTAGATTTTGCCAAAATATAAGGTTTACAACTAAAAAAGTTATTATATACCAGAAACGGAAAAAGTCAGGGGCGGCGAGGGTGAAATTTATTAATTAAAGTTACCATTGGGAATAATAAATAGTAAACGAATTTGGTACACCACTAGATTTTGCCAAAATATAAGGTTTATAACTAAAAAAGTTTCTATATATCAGAAACGGCAAAAGTCAGGGGCGGCGGGGGTGAAATTTATTAATTAAAGTTACCATTGGGAATAATAAATAGTAAACGAATTTGGTACACCACTAGATTTTGCCAAAATATAAGGTTTATAACTAAAAAAGTTTCTATATATCAGAAACGGCAAAAGTCAGGGGCGGCGAGGGTGAAATTGATTTATTAAAGTTACTATTGGGAATAATAAATAGTAAACGAATTTGGTACACCACTAGATTTTGCCAAAATATAAGGTTTATAACTAAAAAAGTTATTATATACCAGAAACGGAAAAAGTCAGGGGCGGCGAGGGTGAAATTAATTAATTAAAGTTACTATTGGGAATAATAAATAGTAAACGAATTTGGTACACCACTAGATTTTGCCAAAATATAAGGTTTACAACTAAAAAAGTTATTATATACTAGAAACGGAAAAAGTCAGGGGCGGCGAGGGTGAAATTAATTAATTAAAGTTACTATTGGGAATAATAAATAGTAAACGAATTTGGTACACCACTAGATTTTGCCAAAATATAAGGTTTATAACTAAAAAAGTTATTATATACCAGAAACGAAAAAAGTCAGGAGCGGCGGGGGTGAAATTTATTAATTAAAGTTACCATTGGGAATAATAAATAGTAAACAAATTTGGTACACCACTAGATTTTGCCAAAATATAAGGTTTACAATTAAAGAAGTTATTATATGTCAGAAACGGCAAAAGTCAGGGGCGGCGAGTGTGAAATTTATTAATTAAAATTACTATTGGGAATAATAAATAGTAAACGAATTTGGTACACCACTAGATTTTGCCAAAATATAAGGTTTATAACTAAAAAAGTTTCTATAGACCAGAAACGGAAAAAGTCAGGGATATTTAGCAAAAGATTATAATAAAATCATCAATTAATTTCAGTTATGAAATAAGGAGAGATAATAGAATTCTAGCAATAATATTTAAGCTACTATAATATTCAATATACATTTTGAACTTTACTGGCACAAGGTACAGATGTAAGTGAATTTCTGTTTTTTAATTTCATTGTATTCTATGCTGCTGCTTAGCTTTGAACATTGTTCTTTAACATGAGACCACCTCTCACATAACGAACATTGAACATATTGTTCTTCTGTTTTTAAACCACAATATATGCATTTGTCGAACATTGGTTTTGAGTTTAACAAAAGCATATTTTGAATGTCAATTCTATATTCTTCCGCATTAAATTTATGATTATCATTGCATTTACTTTTAAAGCCTTCTATGGTGTTTGATAATGCCAAATCCGAAATATATTTAATGACATAAACTCCACAATTTTCCTGATCCCTTTCGTCCTGTTTTGGATATTTGTCTATGAAGTTTAATTTAAATTTTCTTACATTTATCTTATTTAATGGATGAATCCTATTGCGAGCAGTCAAATAATGTTTAATTTGTTTTAATATATCGTTTTCCGGAATAGGATAATTTTGTCCAGGATTTAAAATATAAAGATTATTCTTTTGAAGCTCAACCACTAATAGAATCCAATGATTTTTACTCTTAACTAAAGGTGAATCTGCGTCATACAAATAATAACCAAAATGTAGAACTATCGATGTATAGGGTAGCCCAAAAAATAGCGGCAATTTCAAAAAAATGTTATTATTGATTTCTCAGAAGGTATTAAATGCTAATGTTTATTTTTATATCTAGGGTCATATTGTCACAATTTGACAAAATTTGGTGGTGTAACAAATTCGTTTACTATTTATTATTCCCAATGGTAACTTTAATTAATAAATTTCACCCCCGCCGCCCCTGACTTTTTTCGTTTCTGATATATAGAAACTTTTTTAGTTATAAACCTTATATTTTGGCAAAATCTAGTGGTGTACCAAATTCGTTTACTATTTATTATTCCCAATAGTAACTTTAATAAATCAATTTCACCCTCGCCGCCCCTGACTTTTGCCGTTTCTGATATGTAGAAACTTTTTTAGTTATAAACCTTATATTTTGGCAAAATCTAGTGGTGTACCAAATTCGTTTACTATTTATTATTCCCAATAGTAACTTTAATTAATTAATTTCACCCTCGCCGCCCCTGACTTTTTCCGTTTCTAGTATATAATAACTTTTTTAGTTGTAAACCTTATATTTTGGCAAAATCTAGTGGTGTACCAAATTCGTTTACTATTTATTATTCCCAATAGTAACTTTAATTAATTAATTTCACCCTCGCCGCCCCTGACTTTTTCCGTTTCTGGTATATAATAACTTTTTTAGTTGTAAACCTTATATTTTGGCAAAATCTAGTGGTGTACCAAATTCGTTTACTATTTATTATTCCCAATGGTAACTTTAATTAATAAATTTCACCCCCGCCGCCCCTGACTTTTTTCGTTTCTGATATATAGAAACTTTTTTAGTTATAAACCTTATATTTTGGCAAAATCTAGTGGTGTACCAAATTCGTTTACTATTTATTATTCCCAATGGTAACTTTAATTAATAAATTTCACCCTCGCCGCCCCTGACTTTTTCCGTTTCTGGTATATAATAACTTTTTTAGTTGTAAACCTTATATTTTGGCAAAATCTAGTGGTGTACCAAATTCGTTTACTATTTATTATTCCCAATAGTAACTTTAATTAATTAATTTCACCCTCGCCGCCCCTGACTTTTTCCGTTTCTAGTATATAATAACTTTTTTAGTTGTAAACCTTATATTTTGGCAAAATCTAGTGGTGTACCAAATTCGTTTACTATTTATTATTCCCAATAGTAACTTTAATTAATTAATTTCACCCTCGCCGCCCCTGACTTTTTCCATTTCTGGTATATAATAACTTTTTTAGTTATAAACCTTATATTTTGGCAAAATCTAGTGGTGTACCAAATTCGTTTACTATTTATTATTCCCAATAGTAACTTTAATAAATCAATTTCACCCTCGCCGCCCCTGACTTTTGCCGTTTCTGATATGTAGAAACTTTTTTAGTTATAAACCTTATATTTTGGCAAAATCTAGTGGTGTACCAAATTCGTTTACTATTTATTATTCCCAATAGTAACTTTAATTAATTAATTTCACCCTCGCCGCCCCTGACTTTTTCCGTTTCTAGTATATAATAACTTTTTTAGTTGTAAACCTTATATTTTGGCAAAATCTAGTGGTGTACCAAATTCGTTTACTATTTATTATTCCCAATAGTAACTTTAATTAATTAATTTCACCCTCGCCGCCCCTGACTTTTTCCGTTTCTGGTATATAATAACTTTTTTAGTTGTAAACCTTATATTTTGGCAAAATCTAGTGGTGTACCAAATTCGTTTACTATTTATTATTCCCAATGGTAACTTTAATTAATAAATTTCACCCCCGCCGCCCCTGACTTTTTTCGTTTCTGATATATAGAAACTTTTTTAGTTATAAACCTTATATTTTGGCAAAATCTAGTGGTGTACCAAATTCGTTTACTATTTATTATTCCCAATGGTAACTTTAATTAATAAATTTCACCCTCGCCGCCCCTGACTTTTTCCGTTTCTGGTATATAATAACTTTTTTAGTTGTAAACCTTATATTTTGGCAAAATCTAGTGGTGTACCAAATTCGTTTACTATTTATTATTCCCAATAGTAACTTTAATTAATTAATTTCACCCTCGCCGCCCCTGACTTTTTCCGTTTCTAGTATATAATAACTTTTTTAGTTGTAAACCTTATATTTTGGCAAAATCTAGTGGTGTACCAAATTCGTTTACTATTTATTATTCCCAATAGTAACTTTAATTAATTAATTTCACCCTCGCCGCCCCTGACTTTTTCCATTTCTGGTATATAATAACTTTTTTAGTTATAAACCTTATATTTTGGCAAAATCTAGTGGTGTACCAAATTCGTTTACTATTTATTATTCCCAATAGTAATTTTAATTAATAAATTTCACACTCGCCGCCCCTGACTTTTGCCGTTTCTGACATATAATAACTTCTTTAATTGTAAACCTTATATTTTGGCAAAATCTAGTGGTGTACCAAATTTGTTTACTATTTATTATTCCCAATGGTAACTTTAATTAATAAATTTCACCCCCGCCGCCCCTGACTTTTTTCGTTTCTGGTATATAATAACTTTTTTAGTTGTAAGCCTTATATGTTGGCAAAATCTAGTGGTGTACCAAATTCGTTTACTATTTATTATTCCCAATAGTAACTTTAATTAATTAATTTCACCCTCGCCGCCCCTGACTTTTTCCGTTTCTGGTATATAATAACTTTTTTAGTTGTAAACCTTATATTTTGGCAAAGTCTAGTGGTGTACCAAATTCGTTTACTATTTATTATTCCCAATAGTAACTTTAATTAATTAATTTCACCCTCGCCGCCCCTGACTTTTTCCGTTTCTAGTATATAATAACTTTTTTAGTTGTAAACCTTATATTTTGGCAAAATCTAGTGGTGTACCAAATTCGTTTACTATTTATTATTCCCAATAGTAACTTTAATTAATTAATTTCACCCTCGCCGCCCCTGACTTTTTCCGTTTCTGGTATATAATAACTTTTTTAGTTGTAAACCTTATATTTTGGCAAAATCTAGTGGTGTACCAAATTCGTTTACTATTTATTATTCCCAATAGTAACTTTAATAAATCAATTTCACCCTCGCCGCCCCTGACTTTTGCCGTTTCTGACATATAATAACTTCTTTAGTTGTAAACCTTATATTTTGGCAAAATCTAGTGGTGTACCAAATTCGTTTACTATTTATTATTCCCAATAGTAACTTTAATTAATTAATTTCACCCTCGCCGCCCCTGACTTTTTCCGTTTCTGGTGTATAAAAACTTTGTTAATATTGATTCTTACCTCATATCAAAATCTAACGGTCTACAAAAATCGTTTACTCTTTCTTGGGACCAATTTTGATAATTTATTAATTTTAATAAGTTATCCACCCCTGCAGCCCCTGGCAGACTAACCAATTTTCAGAACAAACCCCCGTATGTATATCACAAATAATTTTTACTGTCTGGGCCAGCTGACTATACAGCATGTAAGAAAAACGTATTTTTTCAATTATATCTTATATCTCCCAATATTGGGAACTCGTTGGTGGAATCGTTTCTGAATCCGTTTCTAACTTCAGCCACATCTTTGGGAGCGTCAAATCCGATCTCCCGCCGTGAAAAAAATCTTTTAATCGGAGGGATTTGATTTTTAAATAAGGAAAGAGGATCTACCTGCTTAAAATTAAATGGACAAGAGGTTTTGAAATATTAGATACTACGAATAAATTATGCCTCACAAACAGGTCGGGTTGGCAGGTTAGAACTTGGCTAGAACTAGTCAGCATTATATTTTATTTACGTTAGTCAATTTTTCTTGGTTATTTTGGATTTTAATTATATGGGACAGGGCTGTCCAACTAGGCAGTAGGCTATCGGTTTAAAGACCGAAAACTAATGAAGTCAGAAGAATTTCATCTAGCGAGACTCCTGTATTTATGACGTGTTGTATCTTTATAGATGATTTCCTCTAGACTCTAGACAATTTACTTTATACCTACACAATCAGTACTAGTGATAAAAATTTTTACTCGTCTCCTGATCATCTCATCATCAGTACTTGACCACCTGATAGAGGAAGGTGCTGATTCATCTAATACATCACTATTACCGTTACGGATTTCTTGCGGCTATAGGAATTTCTTGCAATGGTATTTTTTACAGTTTAAGTATGTAAACTAAGGTTGAAATTACCTATTTGACTTATAGTGATTGGTTAAAACAATTAAGAAGTTTCATTCAATCAAAAAAAGAACGTTCGACGATTATTTTTTCAAGCGCCTTGTGGAGAAAGATCTCCTTATAGACCAGGGTCGATAATTTTAGAAACCAAAAAAAAGAATAGTAGGATGAAACCCATTGGAAAAGGAAGAGAATATAACAAAAACGAAAGGAAAAATAATTTACGGGCGATCCGAGGTCGGGAAGTGGAAGGGGGTGAGTTTTTAAGGGTAGAAAACGATTTATCTCGATTTCCAACAAAACTACAAGTCCTACGGAAAAACATTAAACAGCAAAGTTGTAGGTAATAAAAAGATCTACAACTTTTGTAAAAAAAAAATATACATTACTATGATAAATGTTCTCAAAAAATGCAAAGAGAAACGAAAAAAACTCGAATTCGACTTTTTTTTTTAATCATTATGTACAACTTTGAGCTATTTATTAAAATTTATTACTCGAAAAACGTAAGATTCCATGTTACATTGATAAACAAAAAAATTACAAATCCATAAAACATAGATAACATAAACATAAATAGCTCAAAATTGTACATAATGATTTTTTAAAAAATTCAAATTCGAGTTTTTTTGGCTTTTTTGCATTTTTTGAGAACATTTACCATAGTAATGTATATTTTTTTACACCATCAGAAAGTAGAGATTTCAACGAATAAAAAGCCCACCGACTTTTTTAAAAAGCAGATATTTTGACGTGAGAATTTTCGATTGAAATTAGGGTGTTTTTTCGATATTAAGTCAAAATAAGGTGAAAAAATAAATATTTTAAATCAAAAAAATTACAGTGTGTTTGGGACATAAAAAGGTAAGTTAATTTCTTTAAAAAAATGTTTGTAAAAGATAAAAATATAAAACCAAAAATTTGGTTACCTATTTGAATTTTTCACATAAATTTTGAGGTTATGTGAAAAAAGTGTAAATACAAAAGTTGTAGATTTTTTTTATTACCTACAACTTTGCCATTTAACGTTTTTCCATAAGACTTGTAGTTTTGCCGGAAATCGAGATAAATCGTTTTCTACCCTTAAAAACTCACGCCCTTCCACTTCCCGACCTTTCAAAGGCTTCAGCCCTGGTCTATTACAGTATTTTTCAGCCGAGGCTTATGTTAGTTATATTGTCTCAAATTTCGTATAAGGTATTTAACCAGCAGCACTTTGCCTACATCTAGAGCTTTATATTTGCTTTATTTGCGGGGCCTGGTGGGCCGGTGACCCTCTAAACACCCTATGACTACGCCCCTGCCATTACATCATTTACGCTGACGGTCATACACGAAACTGACAGTCATTGAAAGAAAATCATCCGGACAAGCGGTAAAACTTTGATATATTTTGTCGAGTCCCGAAATTACATTCGAAAAGCATTTAAAGTAATTTTGTATAACAAGAACGGTCCATATATTTCGGGCATGCAGACTGGGGAGCAAAAAATTCGTAGATTCGTTATAAATTAAAGAGGTAATTGGAATTTTGCTAATTGCGATGGCAGGCAGTGGAGGTCTGGCATACCATATTGGTTTCAGTGCGGTGCCATTGCTTCAAAAACATGTTTGAAGGTGTAAATTCCAGTATAAATAAACGACTTCGGGATGTCGGAAACCTACGATCGTAACCGTTCGAAAACTGAGACTAATAGAGAAATATTTTGTCCTGTAAACTTGTGCGACATAATTTATTTCAAACACAACAAATCATAATTTTGTTCCTTTGGATAGAGCTGCCCAGTGGGAACTAATACAGAACCTATATAAAACCAGATTACACCCCCAATAGAACTTCATAATTACTGTGAGTATTCAGAGCAATAATGGCTATAAACCATTCTATGGTAGCATTAACTCCTATTTCCTATTGGCTAAATTTCCGTGTTATTATCACTATACACAACGGTCTAGCATTTTCGTTGTCTTACAGTAGAAAAGCGCATTGCTTTCACATATAGTATTAAACAGTTGTATCAAGAGTATGTGAATTCTTATAAGGAATAGAAGGTTTTTTCTCCATGCAGCTCCCTACTACTACTAGACTCTAGTAGTAGTAGGGAGCTGCATGTAACTCTAGTAACTACAGGATATCGATTGATAAAAGAAGGAGGAGAAAAAGTTAAAATGATAAATGCCATTTTCGTCAACAGGGTCAAAGGTGCCATCATCTTTATTTCCTTTTGCTTTAGTCATTATCCGCAATCGATATTCAGAAATCCGAGACACGATGTATTAATTAAACATTATTGACAGTTGACGTCCGCCACTGTCCATTCTGTCATTGTCGAAACTTTCTAAGAACAGAGACAAGGCAGAGAGTGACGAAAACACGACTACACTTAGTTAATGCCCGAGTCTCATTAGTATTCTGTGAATTAATCGAAAAAGAGAGCGCCAAAGAGCCGCTTTTCGAGCCGCATTCCGACTGGGCCGCTAAACGACCAGCCAGATATTTCAAAATGGCCTGAAAAACTGGCCCTGGAGACACTGAAACATCCCGGAGAGAATGCCATAAGATAGGCCATCGAGAAATGCTCTAATTTTGACTATTAAATTTTATTCATGTACTGTGCGTCAGGACGATCTTCCATTACAAACTTATAGTAGACCAGGGTCGATCATTTTTGAAACCAAAAAAAAATAATAGTACGATGAAACCCATTGGAAAAGGAAGAGAATATAACAAAAATGAAAGGAAAAATAATTTACGGGCGATCCGAGGTCGGGAAGTGGAAGGAGGTGAGTTTTTAAGGGTAGAAAACTATTTATCTCGATTTCCGGCAAAACTACTAGTCCTATGGATAAACGTTGAATGGTAAAGTTGTAGGTAATAAAAAGATCTAAAATTTTTATATTTACACTTTTTTCACGTAACCTTAAATTTTATGTAAAAAATTCAAATAACCAAGTTTTTGGTTTTTTATTTTTATCTTTTACAAAAAAATTTTAAACTTACCTTTTTATGTCCCAAACACACTGTAATTTTTTTGATTTAAAATATTTATTTTTTCACCTTATTTTCACTTAATATCGAAAAAGCACCCTAATTTTTCAATCGAAAATTCTCACGTCAAAATATCTGCTTTTTTTAAAAAAGTCGGTGGGCGTTTTGTTCGTTGAAATCTCTACTACTACTACTAGATAAAAATATAAAACCAAAAACTTGGTTATTTGAATTTTTCACATAAATTTTGAGGTTATGTGAAAAAAGTATAAATACAAAAGTTGTAGATCTTTTTATTACCTACAACTACTTTGCCATTTAACGTTTTTCCATAGGACTTGTAGTTTTGCCGGGGACCCAGATAAATCGTTTTCTACCCTTAAAAACTCACCCCTTTCCACTTCCCGACCTCGGATCGCCCGTAAATTATTTTTCCTTTCATTTTTGTTATATTCTCTTCTTTTTCCAATGGGTTTCATCCTACTATTAATTTTTTTCACTTTTTACCATTTTCAAAGGCTTCAACCCTGGTCTACAGATAGAATAACCTTGTATGAAAATTCAATGTTGAAGTTTCAAGGATATTTTAAAAACTAGGGTTTACTAATTCGCAAAATGGACTTTTTGTGGTTTCCTGCTGCTCCTGCTATCTTTAAATTTTCCATTTTATACAGGGATCCGTTTTTTTCAGCATTTTTTAGCTTACTTTACATACATGAACTAATAAATCCTAAGCGTTTATTATGGAATTACCATTACAAACGTGTTTTTAAAATACATATTACATAGATTTTCTCGGTTGTATTAAATGACTTTTAATGCTTTTTTTAATTCGTTATAATTACCCATAATTCCTTGTAATTAGCCTATACGGTATGTATAATAAATATCTGCGAAATGATTTCTTAGTTATTTTTGAAATATGCGGGAAATAGTTGAGATGGAAGAAGTTATAATATTGTAATTTATAGTTGGTAAAAATGGAGGAATTATTAAATATCTCGGGTTTGGTTGACACATACGACGTACAACAAGCGTGATGGTCAATCTGTTTAGATGAAAATATTACCTTTTACGGCCTATAGCACCTTCCACAACAGCAGACCGGGTTGCTTGCCCCCTTTCGGCCCTTTCCCCAGCCCTCCTAGTAGTATCTATAATATAGTTATTAGCAGTAGTAGTAACAAGATTTATTTAGCTTTATTCTACAATTTAACAAGTTTTACAAAATATTTAAAATTATTTAACAATATCATCTATGAATAATTATTAAAAAAACTTTTATCAGGCACTATTTTGTTTTTTAAATAAATAATTTTATAATGATTTTTAAAATTTTTCAAAGAACTCTGTGATTTAATTGAATTATTCAAGTTGTTATACTACTTAGACAAAAAACGTTTTTATATCTGGTTGAATAGTTATGATTTTCAAAATTTTGAGTTAAAAAAATCTATCTTATTAATCTAAGTTACTTTGTATTTTAAAAATAAAAGTACAGATCAAAAGAAATACTAAATTTTTAACATTTAACCACTAAAGTTTCTCTAACATCAAATTTATTTTCGTATATTTATCCACATTGAAAATTATACGCATAGCTTTATTTTGCAAAACTCGGAGTCTATTAAAGACCCAATCATTTGCTGTGTATAAAATAATTGAACAATACAAAAAATGAGGTAAAATTATAGTGTTGTAAATTGTTTTTCGTGAAAATAAAATTAAATTTTGACTAATTCTTTTTAAATAATATTTTTTTTTTTCAATTTTAGATACAAGATTTTCAAAATGTAATTCAAATTTTAATTTAGAATCTAAAATTACTTTCAAATATTTAAAAGAGCGTATAATTTTTAATTTTTCATCATCAATAAAAATATTTATATCTATATTATTCACGTTATTTCCAATAACCATAAATGTTGTTTTAGAAATATTTAATTTTAATTTATTTACCTTTAACCAGTTTGATATAGTTTTTAATTCAAAATTTGAAATTTCTATACCATCAAGAATATTTTTACCCTGTATATACAATAAAGTATCATCCGCACACATTTGAATAAAACTTTGTTTCAAAACATTTGGCATATTATTTATATAAAGAATTAATAATAATGAACCTAAAATGCTACCTTGTGGTACCCCAATATTATTATGTTCCGTTTTAGAAAAAACATTATCAATTTTTGTTTTTTGCTGCCTATTACTACGAACAAACCATTTATTAACAACTCCCCTTAATTCATACTGATATAATTTTTTAATAATTTATCCCTATCAATTGTTTCAAAAGCACGTTTAAAATCCAAAAATACTGCCAATACAACTTCATTTAAAGACTGGACTACCGTTTCTGTTGCATATTATTTTCTAAATCCTGCTTGCATATTTACTAAAATTTTGTTTTCTTCAATAAATTCGAGTATCTGTTCATAAACTGTCATTTCTAATGATTTTTCAATATCCCATAATATATTTATTGGCCTCATTTCACAGTTTTTTTTGTATTTTTGTTTTTTGGAACTGGTGTTATAAAAGAAAATAAATAGAAGTTTATAAATACATAATAAAAATATTTTTCTGTTTCAGGTTCAAATTGCGGTCCTCGACAAAAACGACAGTCCGCCATCATTCAAAGATTCTCCGCTACGATACACCGTATCAGAAGACCTCGGTCCTGGTCAGCAGTTTGCGACGATCAAAGCCGAGGATCCTGACACCATCGGCCAATTGGAATACAGCATTTTAAAGGGCGACGATGGTAAATTTTTTCTGGATAAAAATAGTGGTATCCTTAAGCTCACCGACAGTTTGGATAGGGAGAGTAAGGATGTGTACAAGTTGACGGTCCGATGTAGTGATGGGAACCAGCATACGGATACTGTTGTGACCGTTGAGGTAAGTGTCCAAGCAGAAATTGCTTTAGTATATTCTTATTTTTACAACGAATTATATGTAAAAGCGCGGAATTTACAAACGATATACCATAAAGACTTGTCCATTGACTTTCCTAGTCAAATTTTAAGCCTCAGAAAGGGACTTGCAGATAGTATTTCAAAATTAAAAACAGTGCATGAACTTATGGATCATTTATTAATAAAAAATCAGTGTGTTTCTTCAAATTTTCAAGATGTATTTAGTGTCGTGATGTTATTTCTAACTTTACCAGTTAGTGTGGCATCAGCGGAACGATCTTTTTCCAAACTTAAAAATAGTAAAAACCCATTTACGTAACACCATGGGACAATAACGCGTTTCGGATTTATCCTTAATCAGTATCGAACACGAGTTTGTTAAAACATTAAATATCGACGAAATTATAAACGATTTTGCAAAAAAACCGGATGTTTTCGGCTTGACCGAAAGTTGACACTATTGGAAAGATAATAAAAATCGAAGATAGGGACATGTAAGCCGTTTTGCTCTAAGACGTACAGTTAGAAAGCTAGACGCTGTTAAAGTTCAAAAATGTAATTTTTCAAGAGTCAATATCTCGGAAACTGTTAAGTATAGCCTAATAATGCTGTTAATAAAAAATGTTCAGAATTTTATGCAGAATCCAAAAAAATTATATAAAATAGGGGTATCCATTTAACATTTAGATCTTGCCCCCCCCCTCCTAGGGGCTTGAAGTAACAAGATTGACAATATACGCAAAAGATGTCCCCCTCGAAATAAAAATCGACGGGTCCGAGCGATTTTCCACATTTTCATTTTAAAGCAGGAAAATCGAGGTGGGAAGTTTTCAAATGAACACCCTGTATATGTATATCCTTATAAAATATTTATTTATATTTCATTATGAATAACAGTTGTGTAGATACTGGAAAATGTAAAACGATCGAAGTACTATTTATTTTAAAATTAATTTTCCGGTAAGTACCCGTTTTTCATACAGGTGTAGGCAAATAACTTAGGGAGTATAAAATATTAGTCAGAAATGCGGAACTCGTTTGCTCAAGCTCTACCTAGACACCGAGACGTAGAAGGCGTATCTTAGCCATTATCCCATAAGGATGATAGGGAGGTACGGCCAATTTACGTGCAACGGTACATTCATTCACTGTAGATCTGGAAAATTATTAGGTTATATTTTTAATCTACAAGTAAAACGCTTGTTATTAAAAGTAACTTAAAAGGCAATATTTAAACATCTTAAATTTCGCAGGGCATTTTCTATGCTACGTCAATCCTGTATATTGTATACACATTGGCTACTAGAATCTATCTAAATCTAAGCCTAATTGAATTTTCATTTAATTTTTTTTTTTAATTAATGACCTTTAAACAGACGAATCTGGTAATAAGGTCTATGATTATACAATATACAGTGATATTACAAAAATAATTATAACAACAATAATAACAAGTGCAATATATGGCATTTTATTTTTTAAACTTAGTTGACTGTCTTTAGTGCCAATGAATAGTAATCGTCCCTGAGGAGACAAAAATAAACATATGATTATCACTACAGACTACAGGATGAGTACACAAAATGGGCATGACTAAGATACTTACCAAACCACCTAATCTAAATTGCCTGACGTCGCTACTATAGTTTAAACCTAACCTACAAATACCCTAACTTTCTAATTACTGACCTATGAAAAGTAACGGCAAAATTATTATTTTCCGAATTCTCGCATACTTGGCACTTGCGATTCATCTTAATTAGCCTCGAAAAAGTATCACAAAACACAGCAGTTATTACACAAACCCGATAAACTGAAAAAAATTTCAGACCACTGTCACGTGATGCGAATATCTTTTAAATTTTAATTTTTTTTTTAACTAATTCAAAAGTTGGGTTATTTCTGAAAGTATCAAAAAAAGTTATTAGAAAAATTTTTTTTTAATTCAGTTTCTAACCCACATGCAAAATGTCAGCTGCATAAGATAATTTTGATTTTTTACCCATATTGCACCACTTTTGCAAAATAAGACTCAACGCAACCTACATAAAACTTTTTAGTTTTGACAATGCTTTATTTCAGATACATTTTCTTTAAAGTGGCTCCATATTAAATTTGTGTTTTTCTGCAAAACGAAAATTGAGCTATTAAAATTTGGTCGCATGTGATGCAAAGTTTATTTGTTTTTTGACCCTGTATAAGGTTACTTCATAAAATAAGTATTTTTGAAAACGTAGTTTGTGTCTGAAAGTAATACATCTTAATAAAAGAACACAGTGTCATCAGTAAAGTGTTAATTAAGTGGAATAGTAATTTACGTTACAAGACCGGAAAGTAGTGTTTTTCAGGTCGAGACAAGCATTTCCAGGGCGAGCCATAGGCGAGTCCTGGAAGCTTGGAGAGACCTGGAAAACACTAATTTTCGGTTGCGTGACGTACAATATTTTTTTTAAGACCGACACTTCGATATATTTTATAATCTACGCGAAACAAGTTTGACATAAAGAACAAAATTAAAAGTCAACGAACTGTCACTCGACAATACATCGAAATGTTGTTGTCATAATAACGAAATCAAGGTATATTGTATTATCAAAGAGCGATTGGAAAAACAAAAAACAGGGTGACAGTGACATTAGAGACCGGAAAAGTGACATTAGAGTCCGGAAAAGATTTTACCGGTCTCTAATGTCACTTTTCCGGTCTTGCGATCGAAAAAACGTTATTTTCTAGACGAAAAATTGTAAAAAAAATAAATTTTAGTGGTGGGTAAAAAATCAAAAAATTTTTATGCAGCTGAAATTTTGATTATGGGCTAGAAACTGCATTTAAAAAAACTTTTTCTAATAACTTTTTTCGATACTTTCAGAAATAACCCCACTTTTGAATTATTTTTTGGAAAAAATTAAAAATTGACAGATAATGCGAATCACGTGTATAGTAACTACTATTTTTTTTTTTGCTCAATTTTCATCGATCGAAGCAGAACTTGATGCCAAAGTCAAATTTCGAATAAAGCTATTAATAAAAATAATCCCATATGATGCGGGCTTTACTGGTCACACTGTATAAAAAATGAGTGTTACTGTTGCTTCATTCATAGGAGGCAAATTTTAAGCAATCAAATCAAATCAAATCAAATATATATTTCGAGCCAGTAAATTACAAAATTTTTACTCACGTCATACAAAGTCATATATGTGTAAAAGCTAATCTCTAACTAAGAGTAAACAGATTAAAAAATTTTATATTCTAATTAAATGACAAACCTTACATATCACTAACGTACCAAACAAACAAGACACAAATCTCACTTTAAGATACACATTAGAATCATCATTCCAAATTAAATTTCTCCCAATCCACAACCTAGACTTCAATGAAATTCCACTGCAGAAATTCGTCGATGCTGTAGAAGGCACTTTTGAGTAACAATTTTTTTATTGCAATCATAAACCCCCGTTCGGACAAATCCCTATACCGTACTGGCAGTCTGTTAAACAATATAGGTGCATAGTAATTTAAAGAGAACCTTGTCCTCTGCAGACGTAGATACACGGGCCTGATGTCGTCACCCTGTCTCGTTGGATAGCTATGAAAGAAATTATTTGGTGTATATCGTTGTTGATTTTTGTAACAATACAGGAGGCACTCATAAATATATCTACATGGCAAGGTCAATATACCCAAATCGCTAAATGTCTGTCGGACATCATCCCTGTATCCAAGTCCCGCCACGATACGCACCGCTCTCCTCTGGAGTGCAAATATACGCTTTGCTTGGCCAGAATGACCCCATGCCAGAATAGCATACACACTCACCGACTGGAATATTGCATGGAAAGTCATCAGCAACGAGGTCCTTGGGAGTATTCGCGCCAGGCTCTTTAACAAAAAAATGCTTTTTAGCAGGCGTTGCGCCAGGTGGTCTACATGAGCCTCAAAAGTTAGTTTTGGATCCATATACACTCCAAGAAACCTCACCCCCTCGGACCCCCCTTCCATCCCACGTAAGGTAAAACACATACTCTCGGTCTTATTAACATTTAGGGTTAGTTTATTACTTCTAAACCAGTCGGTAAGATCACCCACACGAGACGACACCCTTTCATTCAGCAATTCAGCATCCTCATCTGTCTCAACTAGTGAGGTATCATCAGCGAAAAGCAAAAGTTTTGAATCTGGGCAAGCTTTATTTATATCGTTGATGTAGATAAGAAAGAGCAGTGGCCCAAGGACTGATCCCTGCGGCACACCATGCTTAACTTCCTCCCAAGCATTTGAAGAGCTGCCATTATATAGTGCCTTCTGTTTCCTGTTCTTTAAGTAGGTGCCCAATAGACCAAGACTCCCCCGGTCCAGGCCATAGAATTTAAGTTTGGCCAGCAGGATATTATGGGATACACAGTCAAACGCCTTTGACAGGTCACAGAAGGTGGCACCGACATGTCTCCCCTCCTCAAAGGCGTCAACTATGTACTCCACGAGCTCCAGTACAGCATCCGTGGTAGAGTGTCCAGCCCTAAAACCGAACTGACTTTTGGAGAACAGATGATTTGCCTCAAAATAATCACAAAGTTGCTTTTTCAGAATGTACTCAAAGATTTTTGCAAATACGGGAATTAATGAAATAGGGCGGTAATTGTTAATATCGTCTTTTGCACCCTTCTTGTGAACCGGGATTACTTTTGACAACTTCAGACAGTCCGGAAAGATGCCCTCCCGGATGCTAGAGTTTATCAATTTTGTTAGTGGGATAATAAAGACATCCTTCAGAGACTGTATTAAGGGAACGCTCAGATCATATATATCCCTGCTCGATTTAAGCTTTAGTGCATTTATTGCATCCCGGCACTGAATAAAAGATATTTCCCTAAATTTAAAGTTAAGATTGATATTTTTGCTCCCATTTAAGTATGCCATTGGCTGTCGTTCCGTATCCGTACAAGCAATAGCTCCCTACAACTACAGTTAGGTATCTACTGTACCGACGTCCGTCGCAATAGCAGTCTATCATAGTTGCCACCATGCAGATGCAGATTTGAACGTGGAGGAGCAACGACCCGTAATTGTCGATGGTACACCCGATAATTTTCCAGAAATTTATTGGTGTCCTATTTTAGTGCAGGTTCCATTAAGTGGTCGGTGTTGGTTACAACCAAGCATTTGCTTTGTTTATTGCCAATTAGTTATGAATTTTTTGGAAAAATACCCGCAATTACACTTCCGTTGTTCACGCCTTTTTTTCTAATTTAATACGTTCGATTGGTTTAATTAAAGATGTCACCATTAGTCAATAGTATACTATTTACTTCAGGTAACCATCATTTGGGATTATCTACTTATGTAGGGTAGAGCGGGGTCCGTTGTAACATGGGGTAGTTGCAACACTATCGATAATTCGAAAACCGTTCGAGATATGGAAACGCTATTGGTAGGGAAAGAGTGAATCGCCGTTTGCGTCTAGACCTGCAGAGCTATCGCTGTTATGTCGTTGTTACAAAATTATTGGGGTCAGTTGTAACGTTATAACTTACCTCAAAATGTATCAATTCACCCCCATATTTTATTTTTATATTCGTTTTTGGAGCTAGGATGTTTTATTTTTGTCTACAGATGCCTAGAAATCGACAAAAACCTACAGAAAGAGCTATGAAAGACTTTTAGTTATTCTTATTATTGACATGTTTAATCCCTTTATTTATTTAATTCTTAGTGGTGTTTAAAGAAAGCCACATATTACATAATATATATATTTAGGTTTCAAAATAATATTTAATAAACATATTTTGTTTCCTTCAAAAATGTTAAGTATTTGTTTATAATAATATTTTCGAGTTTAAAACAACTTTATTACAAAACTTCCCTTTTAAAGTAAAGTACCTACCTTTATTTTTGACTATATCGAAAACTGTAATTATGAAAAGTTGTTCAAAATGTAAAACTATATTTTAATATGTTATTACATCCTTCTACTTATTTTTTTTTTTATTTTTAAAATTTTTTCTCGAATTACGGGTACCGATCATTTTTATCTTTTTTATTTATTAAAAAAATCATGATAACCTTTCTGTCTCGTTCAGAAAATAATAAATCTCGAAACAAAATTTAATTAATACTTCATTAAAATAAAAATCCATAATTTAAAAAAAATTTGTAAAAATAAAAAAAAAATAAGTAGAGCATAATAAAATATAGTTTTACATTCCGAACAACTTTTCATAATTACAGTTTTCGATATTGTCAAAAATAAAGGTACTTTACTCTTGGGCAAAATTCATATTTTTTGACAAACCTCGTATACGACTGAAAAAATTTAATATCTCATGGTTGCGTTTTAGGTTTTGGACCATGCAGAACTTTTTATGAAGAATAACTTTTTTTCGTAAAGTTAATAATAAAAAAGTTTTCCATATGTAGCCAACTTAAGTAGACACACTGTATATATAAAAATAAAAATGTATTACATAACATTACTCATATATACCAAACAAAACAAAAAATAAAGTTATGTTTATGTTATGATAATTTTAATTTAACACCTTTTAAAAATATTGCTTTATTTGTTGGCACCAAAAATGTTAATATATTACCTACTAATTTGAAAACTGAGTTTTTTGGCATTTAAAAGAAAATTGAAATCATAGATTATGCAAAATTATATAAAGGTAAACCAACCAAAACTTATATATAGGTAATTATAATACTAAATATTACAATTTTTCTATTATAATTTCTCCCTTATTTATAATTTTTCCTTTTTTTTTGGGTTAAATATTTTTGAATTACTTACTTTTTTTATTTATGATGTGATAAAAATTAATAATCTAAATGGGTGTATATTTTTTCATTGCAAAATCGGACAGATTTAGCTAACCGTTATAAAGTATCATAAAACTATGTGTATATTATAAGTGTAAGTATGTTATGAAGTGTTTTTCTATAACACCCTGTGTGATTTTTATTTTTATTTAATAACTATATTTTGAGATCATTTATTTTCATTGTTCATTTATGCATGGATAATAATAGATTAAAAGCCAAATTTGAGGACGCTGTTCTTCTGTTAGCATTCCATGTGAGGCGCCAGATACATATTTGGAAGACATAGGCATTGGCTGCTATCAAAAATTCACTGGAAACCAACAGTCCGCAAAAGGAATAACAAATACGAAATTTAATTAGGTTTAGTTTTGTTTGGGTCTATTAATATTATGTATGCCAGCAGAGTAGACAATATAATCTATCAAACATAATTAATTAAGCTTTTGAATCGACGCTTGCCGACATTACTCGCCAATGACCGTGACTTTTCTTTTAAATAAATAACCATTAATATTTTTAACCATATCAAAGAAATAATTACAATAATTCGTTCGTGCAATTCACAAGCCTATAAAAAAAAGTGGAATGCATATCCTCTATAATACCTGTATTTTTAAAATAGAATCTCTAGGAAAAGCTGTCTCAAATATCAAAAAAGATTTAAAACAGAATGGTTACCCTGAAACCTTTGTAACTAATACCATCTCAAAACTTAAAAATCGCCAAGTAAAAACTAATATAGAAACGAAAGAGGAGCAAGCATTTCTTACAATACCTTATGTCAAGGGGATTTCTGAAAAGATTGGAAGGATAACCAAAAACTATAATATTAAAGCAGCCTTCAAATCCGGACATACGCTATGAAGCTTTCTTACAAAAGTAAAACCTCCCCGTAATGAACACAAAAAATTGTATCTATCAAATCCCTTGCGAGTGTGGCGAATCGTACATTGAAGAAGCAAAAAAACCTCTTCCCGTACGAGTTAAAGAACATCTGAAACATACTCAAAAAAGTGAAACTTCGAGATCAGGTATAGCGCAACATGTATGGACCAACCAGCATAATATATAGTGGTCAGAAGCCAAGCTTTTGAACACGGAGAAAACGAAAATTCAAAGAAGCAGCTTTAATGAATCAAAATACCCATATATTTAGTAAAGCAAGTATAGATATTCCCAATATCTGGAACCCTCTTCTTGTCCAAAACCAACAGCTCAAACTTCACACTCCAATAATCACGTAGACGGAGTCATCAAGCTTTATTGCACATGCATAGTATTTAAGACAGTAGCCTTAGAATTATAATTTACTTTACACCTAAAAACGGTTAGAGATACTAACTAACCGAAACGTTATGTTAAGTAACAACATAAAGACAATGGCAGTCCGACAAGGTAATTTTTTTGATATTACTTCATTGTCTACCACCTTCAAACAAACATTCCAATTTATTGTCAATAAATTGTGGCAATAACTTGGGGCAAATATTAGTTGTTTACACGCGAAAAGAAATTAAAGGTATACTACTAAAATTTCTTGACCAAGAACAACGTGCAAGCCTAAAATCTGTGCTTCCCAGCGTCAAGCGTTAAATAAGACATTTTAAAGCCAGGACCTGTCTTTCTTTCCATTCGTTGAATGATAATTTTGCAGTACGCATCCCTATTCCTGTGTGGCTTTGTTTACACATGCGCAAGGTTATAAATTTGCCAATTTGGTGATTATTGTTTGCTCATCTCAAGGTAAATGTCTATGTTGCAGAGAGATGACAACCAAATTGCTTGCCGAGATTGCAAGGAAATTTTCATGCAATTTGATCGGTAATCCCCTTGAATAAATACATGTTTTCATTCAAACTTTGACACATTTGATGATGACAATCAACAAAAAGTGACAATAAATTTAAATACTATTTCATTAGAACCGGCATCCATGGATGTAACAACGGTACAACAGAGCACACCTAAAATAATAAATGTACAGAGTGTGCATTTAGTATGCAGTATCACCTGCTGAGTTTAATACAAAATAATCCTACACTTGAAACAATAATCATAAATATTTATTTCAAATTAACTAACTGAGTAGCGCTAGGATACCTCAAAATAATAATTGAGTCTTTAACCACTTATCTATAACCTTTATACAAATCTCCGATAGGTGTTTTAATAAATGTCCCCTTGAACTAACGTAAGTGGGCAATATCTTGTTCAAATTATTACCCGATGGGATTGCGCTTAACATTAATATAGGAACGTCACAAGATCATAAGATTTGCAAAACTACCTATTAATTAAATAGCGTCTTCGACGGTATAAAATTGGAGAAAGATTGATCTGTCATATTTTAATTAGACAGGAGAAGAAAATTAAAACGACCAAAGTGTATATTGGCTTGAGTAGGTTTTTTTTATGATCGAGCACAAGCACTACAGGAAAAATCCTTTAAGGCGCTCTGGGAGCGGTGCGTGTGCGTGCGAAGAAAGCGATTCACGTTTTTCTTGAATCGTTGGAGGTTATATTCGGTTGGAAACACGGTCTCAGAAAGGCCGTTCCACAAAGATGACGTCCTCCAAATGAAAGAATTCTGAAACAATGATGTTCGGGGTGTACTAAGTTGAACCACATAGGGATGGGCGGCAGTGGTTCGTCGTGTGTTTCTGCTAGGCATTACTCTAGGTGGAATCGAGCGGGCAATATCTGTCGAACACCTGCCATGGAAATATCTGTAGAAGAGAGTCAAATCATCAACCTGTCTTCGATGTTCTAAGCTGTCGAGGTTCTTAGTCAGCTCGTGGTCGCCGATTAGACGAACGGCTCTCCTTTGGATGGAATCCAATAACCGAAGGGTATGCTTCGGTGCAGAACTCTAGATATGAGAGCAGTATTCCAGTGATGGTCGAATCTGGGCTTTATAGAGTGCTAAAATTTGTTGAGGTGTATACAACTTTTTGGTACGGAAAAGTATACCGAGCTTTTGAGAAGCTGCCCTGGCGATTGCCACAACGTGATTATGCCAAGACATATTTCCTCCCAGGTTGACACCCAGCAAGTAGAGTAGAGTAGGTACTCTTATGTAGAAGATCGTCATTCATAAAATAGAAGTCAATAATGTATATTTATATTCACCTTCCTTGTTGTCTTATGCATAGCATATTGTTCACGAGTATTATACGTCTATTATTGAATGGTTGTAGACAAAATTATTAAGCATTGTTTTAAAAACTATTGTATAAACGCATATTCTTTATTATAATATCTGTAAAGCAATTTTTAACGTAACCAGGATAGAATTTTTACCGATTTCTGCAAGAAAATCGCTGGAATAAATCATGCATGGCAAATGTTTATTTTGCCGTCAAGTCAATGTCACCGGGAGAATTAAAAAATTTGATTTGTGTAAATCCGCGAGGAATTTGAAAATTGAACAACATATGCTTGATAAAAGTATTGAGGTATTCTTTCGGTTTTTCTTAAAGATAGTAGCTGACATTGCCGGTTGTTTATGGGGGGACAAAGTGAATGTTTTATAGAGATTTTACAAAAATAAAACTGTTTATTACCATATTTAACAGTTTGATATAGTCGGATCCGGTCTTATCGTGCGGGTCTTACGATTTAACAAAGATATACTTTCAATTTTTCTTTTATTGCGTTTAATCATACTATCCAAATAAAATCCGTAAGACAAATATGACAGACTTATGCAATTTTGACATGAAAGAAAAGGATATGTATTTAATTTTCAGCGATTCAAAAAAGTTTGTACCTGCCACCTTCGTCTTGACTTAAAGATGTCAGTTTTGTGACTTTGACAATTAATTCTATGTGACAATTTGAACGATAAAAAGCAATTTTCTGGTTTTTTGCATCCCCAAGCAAAAAAATGGTGCTTAATTTGTTAACCTATTTCGAGAATGAAAGAAAAAGTGAAAATTCGCCAACCAATATACAGGAAACCGTAGCAAAAGTACTGGGAATTAGTTTAAGGAGTGTGCAGAAAATTGTAGATGAAAGAAAGCATAATATAATACCGAAGAATACTAAAAAATGTAAGCGAGGAAAGCCAAAGGCTGAAGATTTGAGCAAAAATATTAAAATGAGAGTTCGGAACGTGATTTATGATTTATACAGATCAAAAACCAATGTATAATTAATAAAAAAGTTCAGTTTTCGCTATAAAAAATACTGTAACCGAAGATTTGTATGTGAGCAGCCACAGATAGTGGGTCAGCGTGTTCAGTTTTTAAAAAAATATACGGAAAATCAAATCAAAATTTAGAAAAGTAGTATTTTTAGACGAAACATGGATATTTTCGAATGGAAGTGGTTCAAAATCTTGGCAAGATGATTCTGTGAAAAGCGTGAAAATAAAAAAGGGATGTAGCACGGGAAAGCAGTTTATTATTTTATATGCCGGTATTGTAACAAGATATGTTCCAGGTGCAAGCTTAATTTTTTCTACCACATCAAAAAGTTCTGACTATCATGACAATATAAATTGCGAAATGTTTAAGAAATGGCTAAAAGCTCAATTAATCCCAAATATAGATGAGCCGTCTTTAATTGAATTAGACAATGCATCATATCATTCAAGAATTTTAAATAAACAACCTATTTCATCTTGGCGAAAAAGTGATATTTATGAGTGGCTTGCAAAACACAATCAAAATCCTTTACCAAATATGTTAAAATCCAAACTCCTATCAATGGCAAAGTCTTTCAAATCACCCAAAATAAACCCTGTAGATGAAATATTGCGTGAATATGGCCATGAGGTTCTACGACTGCCGCCATATCATTGCCAGTATAATGTGAGAGAATTAATATGGGCTGGGGCAAAATCTTTTTATGGAAAACATATAGGTGATGGTCTTAAATCCTCGCAAGTAGAGATAGTTTGGCAAGATTCGTTGAATCATATTACGCAGGAGTACTGGAAGAAATCGGTGGAATATACAGAAAATTTAATAAGGAATTGGTAAGATCGAGAACAAGCATTAGATGTCGAAGCAGCGCCGATGATAATTGCTCCATTGGAGGACGACTCAGATGACGAGGACTTTTCAGAATTTCTAAGTGATGATGACAGTTTTTAAGTTTTTAGTCTATAATTATAAATGGTTTTCTTTGTTTACATTTTTTAGTATTCTTGGGTATTATATTATGCTTTCTTTCATGGACAATTTTCTGTACAATCCTTAAATTGATGACCAGTGCTTTTGCTACTGTTTTCTACTTATTGGTTGGCAAATTACCATTTTTCTTTTTATTTCTTGAAATAGTTAATCGGATTAAATTCCGATGTATTTTCAGGTTAGGTAATTTTATTGCTAAAATAAAATACACTGTTTATTAACATATTTATTTAACAGTTTAATACAGCAAAAAAAACAATTATTATTTCACATAATAAAAACACATACAGTTTTGATCTTTTATTTTAAAACATACGGTATGCAGTGCAGATTCCATACGTCTTAAGTATAATTGACTTTCGATGGCCACAATACATTTGGCTACTAAAACATCTCCCGAAGAATAATCCGCTCGTCAAAAGAAAAATAAGATGCACGTCAAGTCCCAAATATGTACGTCACTCTAATTGACAAGTGAAGCAAAACGCCGGTATGACAGTGACGTTTCATCGATAAGGAAATATCTTTTGAGTTGTGTAATCAGGACCACGAATTCGAGTTCGTTTCGGTATTTAATAAACAGCTGTCAAAAGAGAAGTGCTACTGATGTGGATAAGGCAGGTATTTTCGGGATGATTATCTTAAAAAATATTGCAGGTAAAATATTAAACGTATTAGCAGATTGGGTATTTATTCAACAAGTGTATTTAACATTTTACGATACGATTTGATCACAGTAATCACTGATAATGATACTTTAACTTTACTTTCATTGAATTAAACTATAAAACTATAAAAAAAAGTAGATAAATGGCACACTATAATATCTCTGTACTACAGGGTTTGGTTTTTATAGGTTGCCATCCACTAATTTGAGTTTATATTAGTTATAAAGGTTTCAGGGTAACCATTCCGTTTTAAATCTGTTTTGATGTTTGAAATTTCAATATTAATAAGGTCTTCCGGAGTACCAAGTATAGATATCCCCAATATCTGGAAGCCTCTTCTTGCCCAAGGTAATTTTTTTTTAAGAAATTGAAACTTGTGTTGTGTCGGTTTAATATTATTGGTTGTACATATGTTACCTACACTTTTTTTTCAAATATATTTAAGTGTAAAAATTGTTTTCAAGTATTTTTTATGAATGAAACAGATAATGCCAACTTATGTTTTATTTATATCTTTATCTTAAATGCATTTAAAAAAAAATATGAGTGTGATGACCTTATTATTATCAGCTAGATATAAGTATAATTTGTTATTGGGTCTTTCCAATCGGGTTACGTAAACCTACTATGAAACCCGAATAAGAGATAGTAAAAAACGATGAAATATCATCTCTAGAACCCAGTCAATACATTTTACAAAACGTTGGTCGTTTGAATTTAATTTATTATCTAAACCTTTCGGACTATGTTCGGACAAACCTTACAAAATCGTGACGAAAAAAAAATCGATATCAATGGGGTTTTAAAATTATGGACTTCCTTTTAAGATGGCCGCCATCAGATCTTTAATATTTAAATGATATTTGACAGGGCCGTACTAGGTGTATTGGATAGCAAATTGAAATTTATACGTTTTGTAATAATATAAATTTGACGAACATTTTTAACAAAATGCGTCGATTTCAATGACCATTGCTGCCATCTTTCGAAATTTATTTAATTTTGGTAATAATTAAAGAGACTTACTTGGTACAGTTAGATCTATCTATCTTGGTCCCTCTCTATACGATTTTAGTAATTTTTCAACGGTCTTTGAGCTGCGTGTGGCCTTTGTCATCAAGTACCTAATATTTTTCTGCTTACCCTCACTTTTTGCTTCTAACCCTATAAAATATGCATTTAATTCCCCCTTCTGAATCTTTGCTTAAAGTATCTCTATCACAATGGTAATTATGGTATTTCTTACCTTGAAAGGTAAAAAAAACATCAATCATTTACCATTTTTGCTTATTAAATAAAGATTTTTGAAAACTTTTAACAGTCCCATTTTGAAATAGCTTGACAGAATCGCAAAAAAATTTATGAGGATACTGTTACGAGATATTAGCTTTCAAATGATGTATCACAAGCTGTATGTTTTCATTTTAAAAAAAGATCGATGTCGTCTTATCTTTGACAAATACCTATAAAAAAACAAACGAATAACGTCAAAATGTCAGCATATATAAAACTAAATTGACGTGTCCGAGCGTTTTTCCCAAAAGTAACAGGTTACGGCTATATTAATTTTATTCCGAACTTCTGGGGAACCCTGTATAATATATTATCCTGAAATAAGTTCGATAACTTTGAAGGGTTTTGAGTAAATGATATAATAGTATATTAAAGTACACGTTTCATAAGAAGCGGTTTTAGCGCACGCGTCTATTTTAAAAAACGAGCCACAAAGTGGCGGGTTTTTTTATTGACACGTGCGTTAGAACGCCTTATGAAACATGTGCTTTATACATTTTTTTCTATTTCACCTTTTATAATCAAGAAAAATACATTTTAAAAAGAGAATAAATTCTTCAAATTTTGTAAATTTTTATGTCTAAATTTTATGTTGGTAATACTATTTTTTATCATAGTTGCCTCTGGACAACAAAAATTATTTTGCAAACTCTCATTTTTTGATTTATTGACCCATTTTCACCACGAGATTCTAAAGTTATTTTAGCGATATGAGATTTGAAATTGGACGGAATACGTTGTGTGATCCTTGTACATTCGGTACATATACAGAGCATTCGGAAATTCGGGAGATTTTGCTACCTTTTTTCGAATTTCAAAAGACGTGATTTTAGGTCACGGCATTGCAATTTAGTATAGGGAAGATGGAAAATTCAAATAAAGTTGAAGTTAAAATCGACATTGGAAGGTTAGTAGATTGAATTTTGGATAGGCTTTGGCAGAAAATGATAGCTTGAAGCATCTACAAAAGATTGATTTATAGATTTATGCAACCAACATACATGACTGTTATCCACACAGAATAAAAAAGTAAGTTATCAAGCTATTTTTCCTCTGCGAAAAATGGGTTTTCTCGTAAATCACAGAGGCCGCGCAAGTCAATGAAATAAAACATTTAAATGTTACCAACATCAAATAAAGAAAAAACGCGTATCGAAATAGCTTCATTACGATACGCAAATGTGTATCGTACTGAGCTTATTATGAACGTGAAATAGAAAAATGCATTTAGCATCGAGTAAAAGTAAAATATAGGTACCCTATAAATATCCTATGTATATTTTAAGAATCCTGTAATTCCGGTCCTGATTAAAATCACCATGGCATAATAACACGATCTATAGCTTGATTAATGTACCGAAAGAGATACGTCGACGTTTTTTTTTTCTTTCTCGTTCTTCTAACAAAGATCAAATGGCATTCTATGAACCGATGGTAAAAATCTTCTGACAGGCCGTTCTCCGGTCTATAGCCGTATGATTGGCTATTATTAATGGTATGCCCATGGTAGAGATGGGCTGGATATGAAATCGACATCGATTGATATTGATTTTTATTTAAACTTTTTCTTCAATCGCTGATGCAACGACAAAAATTCCTATGATTATTTTTGGCAAAACTTGTTAGCGCATCAAATTTTTATATTTTGTTGTTCCTAATACGGGCCGTTATTGGATCTATCGATAGGAACTGCTATCGAATCAGATGAATGCGAACATCCTTACTCTTTGATTGGTTATTATAAATGATAATCTTCGTTCCACCATAGTTAATACATTACATGTCATTGTCATTTTGCGTTTTGTGTGCTACGTTCTGCTTCGATAGAATTTTGTTAACATTTTTAGACCGTCCGTCCGTCCCGTCGTCGTGACCTATGAGCATTGTTTTCTTAGATAGATTTTTATCATTCCTGTTAAAAATACTCTCCGATCTTGATCGTTTAGGTTTCGAAATAAATGGTGGGTTTCATGCCAGATAGATAAGTGTGAGAGAGCGGATGTTATTATCTATTATCAAGAAAGACGTTTCTTTAATTGGAATAGGTACCGTGCGAGCAAAAATTATTTGCATCAAAGAGGGCCTTGCATCTAAGGACCTAATGCTTAGCCGTAGAGGTTAATACCTGTTGGGTGTCAGTAACTACCTGAATTAACAATCAATCAGTTATTCCGTCATCTTTGACAGTCGTTACAAGTAATTCGATTCATCGCTAATTTTTCCAATTTCTTAAACAATTCACACAATGGGCTTTACGGAACAGCACAAAACATTAATGGTTGAAGCGTATTTTCGAAACGGGGTTAGAGTAAATGGTGAGTGGTAATACAATCCGGGTTTGTGCATGGATGATTTTCACGATCATTTTCCTAACGTTGCTTTTATTGCTGGGTATTTTTATCATTGCCTGAAAAGAACCGTGGCTGTGTTTAGGAAAACATGTTCTATACAACACAAAAAAGGAGCAGGAAGACCATCATAAGAACAGAAAACCTTGTTGCAAACGTTCGTGAAATAATACAAAATACGCCAACAAATTGTATAAGACGCCTGTCCCAAGAAGTGGGAAGATCTTATGGAAGGACTATTCTTAAGAAGCAGCTAAATTTATTTACTTATAAAGTGCACGTATTCCAAGAAATACAAGCCACAGATTTTGAAAGACGCAGGAATTACTCTCAATGGTTTACCCAAAATTTATTGGAAAGAAAAGGTTTATTAGACCTGACTTTTTTTCGGATGAAGCCTGGTTCCACCTCTCCGGTTATGTGAATTTTCAGAATACACGCATGTGGAGTAATGAAAATCCCCATTTTTTTGTAGAGTCCACATTGCACCCTCAAAAAATTGGTGTCTGGTTAGCCGTTTCCCGAAGAAGAATTGTTGGTCCTATTTTTTTCCATGACACAGTTACAGCACAGCGGTATAGAGACAATATTTTGAATCCATTTGTGGAGCAATTACTTGACGACGAACTACGTTTTGGATATTTTCAACAGGACGGTGCAACCGCCCATACAGCCGCCGAAACTATTAACTACTTACGCAATTTTTTTCGACGACAGATTGATCAGTTTTCGATCAGACATTGAATTCCCACCTTGTTTAACGGTTATGGATTACTTCGTTTTTCCTCATTTAAAGAACACTATTTTTAAAACACCAGTTGCAAATTTAAAACAATAATTACAAGAAAGGATTATCCAAGAATATGGTAACATTTCTCCAGAGATGCTGGTCAACACTTTCGAAAATATGAAGAAACGTGTGGAATGCTTGGAGCATGGCGGTGGCCAATTTCAGCAATTCATGTAATTATTTTTCTTTTTCTCTCTGTATATTCTTACTTTGTTAATTTTGTAAACAACAAAAATAAATTTGTATTTGTCTACTTATTTTATTACTCATTAGTTTGGCATATCATGTCATAATATGAATTTGACAACATTTTAACCTAGATTTGGTTAGATATATCGTCCCCATATCATTGTGATCTAAACCAAGCCCCACGTTTTTTAATCCAAGCCCTCTTTGATGCAAATAATTTTTGCTCGCACGGTACTTGGTGACTCAAAGAATTTAAAATAGCAATAGCTTCAGATCAGAACCTTTTAGTTAGCCAAGATATACCGAGACGCTCCGAATCAACTACTCCCGAAACGTAGGGTCCCTGGTGTGTATGCAATGGGGGTATACAAAGTCGCCAAGGTTGCGAAACGATGAAAAAACAATTTGTACTATATTATTTTTTCTTGTAGATATATCACCAATCTTTTAAATCGGATAATTTATGTAACAAGCAACAGCTCATCTGCATGTATTATACACAAAATATACAGTCTGGTATGGTCTGGTGAACGACCTGAATTGACCACTTTTTAGTGAATCAAATTTTTGAAATCAATTTTCTTAAATTAAAACTGTCACTTTTAATATCCGTCCAAATCTCTGTCATATTTTTTCCATGGCCGAACGTCCATAAAGAATTTAAAATCCTTTTCTGTTTTAATAGATATAAATCAACTTTCGGATTCTGATGTACGTATGTATATGTATATGCATAATTAAAAAAGGTTTTTGATATTTTAGATATTTAATACGATAATGGTAGTTTCACGGTTAAGGAATATGATTTAATTATCTCTCGCCACACTGAGAAAAAAGCCTTTTATGTTTTATAAGAATTCACATGTTATTTATACAACTGTTTAATATTATATGTGACAGCAACGCGCTTTCTTACTGTCAGACAACGAAAATTGCTAGACCGTTATGTAGTGATAATATCACGGTAATTTAGTCAATAGGAAATAGGAGTTAATGCTACTATAGAATGGGTTATAGTCATTATTGCTCACAACAATTATCAAGTTCTATGGGGGGGGGGGGGGGGGGTGTAATCTGGTTTAATATGCTGTATTAGTTCCTACTAGCAGTTGTAATGAAACTTGACATTAATCATAATAATATTTGCTTGCTACGGTTAATAAAGCATATACTTATCACTGAAAATCAGTACTGTAGTTCTCAAAAATTTAAATATCTTCCAGTGTGAAATTGTTCTTGCCGTTTAACATTGCATGTGATTACCTATTATGCAACATGGTTTACTGAGATGGTAATATTCGTCCATAGACTATAAAGTCCAATATTAATAATGGATTGAGCGAAATAAGAATATTCTATTGCTTTATTTGACATGCAAAGTTTAAAACAACTTAAAACCAAATTAAAAATAAATTAATTGAAACAGGTAGTGGTACGATCAATAATATTCAAATCCAGACAGTAAGAGTTTATAACAAATGCGTTTAATCACATTTTTCTTTCCAGGTTAACGACACCAACGACAATCCCCCAGTGTTCCTTGAACAGGCTTATTCCTTTGACATACCCGAGAACGCTGTTCGTGGCTCCAGAGTGGGACGAATCAAAGCGACCGACGCCGATTTAGGAATCAACGCTCAATTGACTTATACCGTCATAAGCGACTGGGCAAACGATGTATTCTCCTTGAACCCTCAAACTGGAGTCTTTACTTTGACGTCGAAACTTGACTATGAGGAGGTAAGAGAAAACAAGTATCCAAGTCGGTTAAAAATAGAAAAATACATCCATCCATTCATAATAGATTCAAGTGGTTCTCGCCCATTTGTTTTAGTTTTTCTGTTGTATCTCCGCAAGAACTGTTTATGTCTTTCTTATATTCGTCTTGTGTGGTTCTCTATAATTTAGCAATTAGTATTCTTTGATAATTCCTTTTTCTTATATTCGATCTAGCTTTCAACATTCTTCGTGTTACCTTTTTTCACGCTATTTTGTATTTTGTCGACTGACGGAACTGTATATGTATTGTTTAGAAGAAGTTTTAAAAAATCGCCCATACAAAGTGAGGAGTTGCATAGGAAGAAAAAATAATAACTAGTTGTTATGTTTCACAAATTTATTCAGTTTCCTAACACGGATTTCGGCCCTTACGGGTCATTGTCAAAGGAGTACAGTACAAGAAGATACTGAGTATCTGTGTACTCCTACTACCTTTGACAATGACCCGTAGACCCCCAAAACAAAACACACAAAAACTTCTCTACAAAGAACATTCCACTCCAATTAGGAAAAAATACTGCTCAATAAGATATACAGGGAACGCAAGCCAATAAATCGCCAAAAACTTAAAAACCTTAATATCATTCCTATACAAGTCAATAAAAACAACTTACACAAACAACTATCCAATGCTAAAATAGAAACTCAAAACAAACTTTTACAAAGTGGGGTCTACCAAATAGAATACAACAACTGCGAGGCTATCTACATTGGACAAACAGGTAAAAATTTTGACACCAGGTTTAACATATATTTTAAAAAAACAAAATAAAACAGGTTTAGCTGATTACTGCATATTACACAATCACTCAATCTCTAACAACATAAAACCCATATACATACACAATAAAAGCAGAAAACTAAATTTACTAGAAACAATAGCTATAAAAAAAAAAGCCATAAAAAACAAATGTAATGTTAATAATCAAACCAAAATACTTTCAGGCGCTTCCCTAATTCTTAATAGCACACTAATTTAGGACTAAATATGTATCTGTATCTTTAAAAGCTGGGAAAACCAACGGTTGACCACTTAATCTTCTAATTCTAATTTTAATTTTATGATATGTTTATAATTACCATAATATGATATAAATACCTTTGTAATGTCACGTAGAATTTAGTATCTTCTCGTACTCCTTTGACAATGGCCCGCAAGGGCCGAAACTCATGTCAGGAAACTGATTAAATTTGTGAAACATAACAAGTAGTTATTATTTTTTTTTCTTCCTGTGCAATGTTTTAATTACGGTATATTATGGATAAAGGATGATTGAGAGTTGGGACTGTGAAGGAAGGAGAAGCGCGGAGGTCGGCACAAACCTATAGTTTGTACCTCTATCCTAGGTTATGGTAACAATTTGTATCGTAAGTGAAATTAAACTCAAATGTGGAAATTTTATAAAAATACATAAATGTTATCGCGGATCACATTTAACCCTTAGTTTAAACCGGACCTGTAATACCGGCCGTTAATGAAATCGTCGTTGGGCTAAGCTTGACCCTACACGACCCATTCTTCCATGCAAAAAGTTACCAGACTTTATTGCTACTGTTCGTCGCTTTGTTTTCTAAATGCATTTAACTCCCAAACTCGTAGTCTCTAGTTTTTGTCTCTCCATGTAACGACCCTGCCGTTTTTGCCATGTCGCACTTTTTAGTCATTGTAACGTTAATCTTTTTTAATTAATTTGATGCCGATAACTCGGAGTAAAGTAATCATTAAAAAACCGGCGTTCTTATCGCCGGTGTTATTGGAATCATTTGGAATATTGGATAAAAAATGTCGTTGACCTTTTCTGAAAAAAAAATTAAATACAATAATATTGGTTTAGGGGACGGGGGCTATTAATTATCCCGGTTATAACCATGCTATGGAACTACAAAAACTGCGCGTCTACCTCATCTTTTAAACTAACCTTTTGTACGCAGCATGCCGGTTTCCAAAAAAGCTGTTGGCTGGAAGTCAATCAAAAATTTAACTTTACAGTCACAACTGTAGGTATATTTCGGAATATTCCACACTAGCGTAGAGACTTCAAGACGTGGCGACGTCTGTCTCCTAGCGGCAGCAAGTAGAAATAAGATAATGAAACAACAACAATTTTTGAATTTTGACATTAAAACGCTAGAAAAAATGTTAGGTTACGGTGAACATAGTATGACATTTAAACGTTCCTACTGCTTGTGTAAACATTATAACAAAACCATATTACAAGACAGTATAAGGGGTGTGTAAAGTAACTGATTAGTGCCAGGATTTTCATTTTAGAAGTAAGTGCTCATAGCCATGTCATATGATAGAATGTCATCTATAAACAGTGAGATGTCAGTTCGGGGCAAAAGTTCCTTTATGAATTAGATGCGTGGTCTATATTTTCTTTACCGTCGATGGAATCCACCTTACGTATATATCGTTGCAAAATCTCTTTAAAACTTTCGTGTTACTTTTTATACACATATTCTGAGCTTGGAAAAGTAGCGGTTCGATTTGGTATCACTCCTTTGGACACATTTTAAACAATAAACTATATCTATATACATACGTATCGTCGCCGATTTAACAAATGACAGTAAGTGCCAAAAATACTAAATTGGAGGCAGTGTACTCACGTACTAAGGCATTTTTGGCACTTATGCCTTATAGACTAACCACAATTAGAGATAGTAACTGTAGTAGTAACATGTTTTATTTAGCACAAAGCTACAATTAAAAAATATTTTTTAATAACGTTTTTATAGATTTATTTTTAATTTTAAAACGGAACCTTCTTTTAACAAAAAACAGACAGAAAAGTTAAACATTTTGCAAATTGTATTAAATATTACGTATCATTTTGTTTTTTAAATAAATGTAATTTTAAAGGTTTTTTAAATAGTTTTAATGATATTTGAGATTTAATAGAATTTTCCAAATTATTATATTCTATCAAACCTTTATGAAAAATAGACTTATAAGTTAAGGTTGAATTCTCAACGTCATTCAATCTATTGCCAACCTATAACCTATTTCGCGTTGATTTTTTGAGTTTATTATTTTAATAACTCACATTTAAAGAAAATCAATATCGTCGGTACATTATTTAGGTAGTATCTGATATATTACAAAAATATCAATTTATTTTATTGCTAATTTTGGGAGAATTGTATAATGAAAGAACAATGAGTGACAATGACATAATAATGTTAAAAAAAATCTTACCCGATATTTTTCGCTATACAATTCTCCTAAAATAAGTTATGAAATTCCTTGATATTTCTTAAATATGTCAATTATTACCTATAGAATATCAAGTCGATACTGATTTTCTTTAAATTTTGTATAAAAGCTAGAAAACATAAATAAATCTACGCGAAATAGGTTATAGGTTGGCAAGCATGTTGATACTCCCACCTTAATGTTTTAGACACTCTATCCACAAAAAAATTTTGATTAGTTCTTGTTTTATAATTATGATGGTCATGATTAAAAGAACAAAAATTTTAAACAATCAGGCAATAAATTATTTTTAATTTTATGTATACTAAATAAAAAATTCAATTTCTGACATTCAACCAATTTAAATTTTTTAACATAAAATTTATTTTTGTATATTTGTCACAATTAAAAATAATCCGCATTGCCTTATTTTGTAAAATTTGCAATTTGTCAAATATTTCCTTACTAGCACAATATAAAATGGAAGAACAATAAAATGTGGTAATATAATAGTATTAAATACAGTTTTTTTAGAAAACAAACTTAAATTAAAACTGATTTTTTTTAAATAACCCACTTTTTCGGCAATCTTCGATATGATACTTTCAAAATAATTAAAAAATTTTAATTTTGAATCAATAATTATCCCTAAATATTTAAAACTATTCACTAATTCCAAAATGATAATAAATAACGACTTAAGATGTATGTCATAAAGAGCCGTTTGCTAGTTTTAATTTTATTTTAGAACCATTACACGTAAAAATATATTTTTGCTGTTTTTACGAGGATAGGTATTTTCCTTTGAACTTTTTTTTACCATATTGAAAAATACATTCATTTATTCGCTTATATTCGTGGAAAAAGTTCCATTTTGAAAAAGATCACAGCGAAAAACGATTAACCTTTAAAAAGAACTCAACATGCAGTAAAGCGAGTAACCCTACTACAGGTATGGAGCATCATACCGGGTCGTGAAAATCCCATGTAAATATTGGCTTCCCTATTAACTTTACATCAAAATTGTATTAGACTTTTTTGAAGATTCTGGTATGAGGGACTTGCACACCAAATTTTATTATTTTCTAATGAGCCAATTAAAAGGTATTTCGAAAAAACTCTTCATAAAATTCTTTAAAATTAGATACATAATTTACTTCAATAAAACTACCATCATAATTTTATTATGGTAATGTCAAATGTCACTAGACGTTTTATTTTTATTAATTTCAACAGTTTTACAGTATTTAAGAAAAATAATGATGTTTAAATAGTACTACATCAAAAATAGTTCTCGGAGAGTATCCGAAATATTCTCTGCAATGTTTCGTGATAGACCCATTCCAAGCAAAACAACAGTCCTAAATATTGTTCGTTAATTAGAAAGTAAAGGCACTGTAATTAATAAAGGCAACTGCTTAGAGCAAAATAATGATATACTCGAGGGTACAAAAAAATAATGCAGATTTAGAGTTTGTACTCCATGTAGAAGAAAATAATGGAATAAGCACCACGTTTATTGGCAAACTTCAAAACATCACTTCACAGTACTACCACTGCCAATAACATAAGTATAAATGGAAAAGAAAGAAAAAACCTAAAGTCTTCCTCCACAAAATTTAATAGAATGGTTTAACCTTTATCAATTTTCTTCATATTATGTCTCTTTTACACATCAATTTTTTAATCCCATAAAAGCTCCATTAAGGTTCTACGCCATTTTCTCTTCTGCTAAAACCATCAGCACTAAATAAGTTTTCTGTCTCCTGACGATGAACGTTTCTACGTTCGAAACATGTAGAGACTCCTAGAGAATTTTTATTCTATTAAATTTTGTGAAGGAAGACTTTAGGTTTTTCTTTCTTTCCCATACTTTCAACTCCACTTTAAGCATGGACTATTTCTTCAAATTATAAGTATAAATGTCAAAAGCATCAGGAATTGAGGAAAGGTGCAAAGAAGCAAACTTTCTTTTTTAATGTTATGGCAAGGGTAAATAACGAGCTCCTGCACTTGCACACCAAATTTTATTATTTTCTAATGAGCCAATTAAAAGGTATTTCGAAAAAACTCTTCATAAAATTCTTTAAAATTAGATACATAATTTACTTCAATAAAACTACCATCATAATTTTATTATGGTAATGTCAAATGTCACTAGACGTTTTATTAATTTCAACAGTTTTACAGTATTTAAGAAAAATAATGATGTTTAAATAGTACTACATCAAAAATAGTTCTCGGAGAGTATCCGAAATGTTCTCTGCAATGTTTCGTGATAGACCCATTCCAAGCAAAACAACAGTCCTAAATATTGTTCGTTAATTATAAAGTAAAGGCACTGTAATTAATAAAGGCAACTGCTTAGAGCAAAATAATGATATACTCGAGGGTACAAAAAAATAATGCAGATTTAGAGTTTGTACTCCATGTAGAAGAAAATAATGGAATAAGCACCACGTTTATTGGCAAACTTCAAAACATCACTTCACAGTACTACCACTGCCAATAACATAAGTATAAATGGAAAAGAAAGAAAAAACCTAAAGTCTTCCTCCACAAAATTTAATAGAATGGTTTAACCTTTATCAATTTTCTTCATATTATGTCTCTTTTACACATCAATTTTTTAATCCCATAAAAGCTCCATTAAGGTTCTACGCCATTTTCTCTTCTGCTAAAACCATCAGCACTAAATAAGTTTTCTGTCTCCTGACGATGAACGTTTCTACGTTCGAAACATGTAGAGACTCCTAGAGAATTTTTATTCTATTAAATTTTGTGAAGGAAGACTTTAGTTTTTTCTTTCTTTCCCATACTTTCAACTCCACTTTAAGCATGGACTACTTTTTCAAATTATAAGTATAAATGTCAAAAGCATCAGGAATTGAGGGAAGGTGCAAAGGAGCAAACTTTCTCTTTTAATGTTATGGCAAGGGTAAATAACGAGCTCCTGATCTTTCACCGATTTACGAATGTGCTGTCAAAATTTGAGAGAACTAAAGAGTGCAATTTCAGGAGTATGCAATCGATAATGTAAGAACTGTCATTATTTTTACGTGAATACTGTAAAACATATTAACACTAACAAAAACAAAACGTCAAGTAACATTTCATATTATCATAAGTATTCATGATTTCATTGGGGGTATCAGAGCCGTTTTTAATTTCTAAATATTTTACAATGACTTTTTTTCTATATTATGTTTAATTGGCTTATCAGAAAACAATAAAATTTGATATGCGAATCCATTATACAAGGATCGTCAAATAAGGCTAACTACAATTTTGATGTAAAATTAATAGGGGAGCAAAATTTACATGGGATTTTCAATGGCCAGTCCAACCCGGTATAATCAAATAGATCCAATGAAATCGATAATAATACGATTATTTTTTAGATTTTCTCCAAAACGGACACATAAAACAAGAGTTGTTATACAGTCACCATTCAAACATTGCAAAATGGATTACCATGAACTTGCTAAAGCTCAAGATACGCATTTAAATCTCACCTTGATGTTTTTTATGCACTTTCTCGCAAACGTCAAGTTCGTTTGGTAAACGTTGCAAAATAACTTGAGAGTCAAATTCCAATGGTTTTGATGCATTCTTTAAGAGGGCTTCATCGCGTGTGAAATAAACCCAAATTTTGCCCTTCGCTGTCTCCGAATTTCTCCGAAACTGCACTTACGATTTACTTCAAATTAAAACTATTGAAAGACCTATCCTTAAACTATGTCTCTCATGTGACAGATTTTCCAATTGTCCTTTCGTTGTCAAAATATACTATAATTTGTGCGTAGTATAAATCGACCAAATTTAAAAATTATTTTCTCAGAAAGAAAGTCCTAAATTAAAAATCTATTACAAGACAGACAACGATTGAACCTTTAGCTGTCCTGTAATACCAAATTCATTCCTGTTTAATTACATTTAACTGGTGATATTTGATGACAGCCGAACGTCTGCAACTATTTTTGAAATATTTATCTTAGCTATCTATCGTTATTAATATTATAGAAGTCAAATGTACAAAAAATACTTTATTATTTCAAAATAAACAATTATATCTTGAAATAGATTTCATAAGTTTAGAGGGTTTCGAGTAAATGGAATAAATGCATGTAGCGATAGTCAAAGCGATGATGCCCTCTTAAATATTCTGAACTAAGAAAATATTCGCAGTTATTTTACGACTAAATTCAAGTATTCGTAACATTACTATTGGCAAGACCTATGGAATTATTTCGGTGTGTCTCTCACATCCTGTTTCGCATAGAGAGCAGCGATTTGGCATGTAAAGGTACTTGTTTTGGAAAAAATCAAAGAACATTATATTCGCAAAGGGATCCAATGCTTTTGTCAGGTACTAACAGCTGAATTTCTATTTCATAAATATCGTTCTACCACCATTCTAAATGGTGAAGTAATAATTTAAAAAAAACTTGTTTTAAGATTTAGTCAAAGAAAGACGTCACCATTAGAAAAAATTATCCTCGAGTAAATATACAAATATAATAGTTTAAAGAAAAGTTAAGCTACAGCCCATAACTTACAAGTTATGTTTAAGTTATTTATTATTCAGCTTTTTACAGACAGGCTATAAAAGATGGACATTACTTCTTGTGGACACCAATAATAATTCTAACAAATTCAAATACCATAAACACTGTTAAATCTAAGGATTTAACTTTGCGTAAATTTGAAACGTAAGCTTAGCGGCTAGAGATGGACTTTAAAATATTTATTTAGGTATTAACATTTCCAGTGTTGTTACAAAATTGATATACTGGGGTTATCGTTTTATGCGACAAACTGAAATGTAAAATACATTGGATGTTGTGGTTAAAACGAAAGGAGAGTGGCGGGAGCTGTGACGAGAAACTTCAAACCTAACTTGAAAAAAATTAGGCTCTTTGTAGGTACCAACAAATTCAGAAAAGCTTGCTTGAAGATAAATTTCTTCTCTGTACTGTAAAAAATTACCAGCAATACCAACAAACAGCTGTGAAAAAGAAAATTAAGTATAACAACAACAAAACAGAAAAAATTCCTTGCCAAATGTAAACATATTGGTGCCATAAAATTCCGGCACTAATCTCTGGTATAAAAGACAAAAGTTCAAGTGAGTTAAATTATAATTATAATCGTTATAACTTCCGGACATTGCAGATATAGCTTTTACTTTAACTAAATATGGATAGACAACTGTAAATTTTGTCATAAAGTTTTTGACTGCCGTCCATTATTCATATTTTCCACAAATGTTTTTGTAGTCGGTTAATTGCCTGGCTTTGGTTAATAAAAATAAAAAATAACCTTCGGGGATTGAAGTGGGATTATTCAAAAATTTGAAAACCATTTTGTTAGCGTAGTAGCGATGTCAAATTTCATTTTCATACGCGCGAAATTTTGGATTTTTGATACATTTTTCTTTGTAAGATCCTTCCGATTTTTTAGTTGCCATTACTTACTCTTATATAAAAAAAAGTATGGGTTAAACGGATTTCGAGCGTGGGTAAACGGCGGGAGTAAGTACCGTGCGAGCAAAAATTATTGGCATCAAAGAGGGCCTTGCATCTAAGGACGTAATGCTTAGCCGTAGAGCTTAATAATACCTGTTGGGTGTCAGTAACTACTTGAATTAACCATCAATCAGTTATTCCGTCATCTTTGACAGTCGTTACAAGTAATTTGATTCATCGCTAATTTTTCCAATTTCATAAACAATTCACACAATGGGCTTTACGGAACAGCACAAAACTTCATGGTTGAAGCGTATTTTAAAAACGGGGTTAGAGTAAATGGTGAGTGGCAATACAATCCGGGTTTGTGCATGGACGGTTTTCACGAACATTTTCCTAATGTTGCTTTTATTACTGGGGATTTTTATCATTGCCTGAAAAGAACCGTGGCTGTGTTTAGGGAAACAGGTTCTATACAACACAAAAAAGGAGCGGGAAGACGACCATCTGTAAGAACAGAAGAACTTGTCGCAAACGTTCGTGAAATAATGTAAAATACGCCTGTCCCAAGAAGTGGGAAGATCTTATGGAACATGCAGTACTATTCTTTCTGTATATTCTTACTTTGTTAATTTTGTAAACAACAAAAATAAATTTGTTTGTCTACTTATTTTATTACTTATTAGTTTGGCATATCAAGTCATAATAATATGAACTTGACAAAATTTTAACCTAGATTTGGTTAGATATATCGTCCCCATATCATTATGATCTAAACCAAGCCCCACGTTTTTTAATCCAAGCCCTCTTTGATGCAAATAGTTTTGCTCGAACGGTATGATCAGTCTTAATAGAAGTTTTAACACGATTGCCAGTTACCATTACGTTTTTTTATAATTATCACATTACCACTTCAGGTATTGTTATACTTTTGATTTTAGTTGATGAGGGTGATACCCTTTACGAGATGGGGCGGGTCCCCCCTCCCTCCTACGCTACTGTAATAATGCATTCTTATTTATATCCATCTATCTATACCACAAGGACGTCGCAACACAGGAAAACTAAAGAAATAAAAAGACCAAACTATTGTCAACCCGAGCGGCGAGCTTATTTTTTCAAGACATAAAAAATACCTTGTCTTGTGAGCGTACATATCCGTGGGGTTTCTTGCTTTAAAAACAAGGTCATCTGTGTTATTAAAGAATTTATTAGAGTTTGTATTTTCTAGAACGATTTATCCTTTGTTGTCTTACCGCCATTAAAAGGGAGATTTTCAATGCAAAGATCGGCATATCGGCATGATTTATTCCTGATTTTATGTTCTTTAATGTAGACGTAAGTCTCCAGATCCTTGCATTTTTCACATTTTTTTACCATTATACCATAGTATTTAAACTTTTTCAAAGTCAACTTTTGTTTCTGCGTTGCCAATACAAAAAAAAATCAAATTTCAGTAACATAAGAGAACTTTTGGTAACAATAACCCTTTGCATTTTATAAAGCAGCCTTTATTGGACCGACTCTAAGCAACAAAGCTGCTTACTCTGAGTAGTCTGAGTGTCCTACCTCAATGCAAGAAACCTTCAAAATGCATTGTTACTGTGAAGCATATTCATTTCAGATGTATCTTTCAAGGGCGTTCTCGACTACGATAGTTTTAAATTAAGTCTAAACTCACCGAGAAAGACTCTACAACTTAAGCTTTTTAAGTTCGCCACTAAGTTTACAATATCTGAAAAACTTCATGTCGCCAACACTGCTAACACTTGACTAGTATACATGGTGATTGACGGTGAATAAATAAACAGAATCAAGTTACCTCGGCAGGCATATTAAACGTTACACTTTTTACGAAATGCTAGTGAAAAAGCACCCCCTCAGACCCCGTACCGCTGGAGGGGGGGGGGGGGCTCATTGACGGCCCCTTCAATACATGCTAAAATATACAGTGTGTTTAATTTAAAGTGCCAAAATTGACCAGAAAGAAACGACAACATAAATTATAGCATTTTGATAAACATTTAAAATGGGATTTACATAGTGACTACATTGTAAAAAAACTAAGAATTCTTATACCAAAATTTAAACACCTTGAACAATTTTTAAATATAAAAGAATTAGAATTATTGTATTATTCTTTAGTACAAACCCATTTAAATTACGGAATACTAGGATGGGGAGGCGTAAATAAGAATTATCTTAATAATATTGAAACTATTCAAAAATACATTTTGAAAATTATTTACGAAAAAGACTACCAATATTCTTCTGATTTGCTATTTAAAGATAGCAAAAAAATGGATATTAAACAAATATTTTCTTACAACATGTTAATGTACAATATGTTTAAACATAAAAATAAAATAAATTATATTAATCACACACATGAAACTCGTTATAAAAATACTATTACATATAAAAATAGAGTAAACAAAACAATAGCACACAAACATTTTTTAAACATCAATCCATATATTTTTTATATGCTACCACAGTCAATTAAAATAATTAAATCATTAAATAATTATAGAGATAAAATTAAAAATTGGATATTATCCAATTCAAGAGATATATTCGAGAACGTCATTAATAAATAATAAATATACCAAGCTATAATGAATAAAATAAATAAATATACATATTATATACATGATGTATTGTATCTTTGTATACTGTAGTGATATAAAATATACCAATAAAATATTGTCATATTCGTTTTATATTATAGGTAATCTAGCTGTGCCTGAATTATGAAATCTATTCTTGACAATAAATATTATATTATTTAACTCAAAACAAGTATTTTACTTCTGAGTTCGGAATTGATGGTTTATACAAAAAAAATATATATTAACATTAAATGCCAAAAAAAAAATGTTTGAATAAACTTTTATTATTATTATTATTATTTTAAAAGTCAAAAGTTGATGCATATAATTTTTTTTTTAATATGAGTCACCCAATGTGAATCACCCCGTATACAGCGATCATACACCGTACCCATTTGAAGTGTTATTACTAACATAACATAAATAAACTCAGCGTTTCAAGTATTCGAAAGATGAAAGAACAATATAAATTTAACAGGTTTTATTGAAAACCCCTTTATGTAAAAATGTACGACAATTCGCTTTTAGACACGTTTTGCGAATAAAGACTTTGGTTTCAACAGTGCAGCTCATAATGTAAATATGTTACACAGATGCATACATAAAAATATTACGAACGGTTACAAAAAATAAGTGATCGCAGAAAAATGTTATACACTATTTTTTCTAAAGCAATGGATCAGTCTTTTATAATTATTATTATTATAATTTTAAATGTTCATCTTGATTTAAATTGTCTAAAAGTCCGTTGGCTAGTTTAAATTACTTGTTCTTCTTACGCGAAAGTTATTTAAACATGTGTAGGTAAGTATTTTGGACGCACAAATATCATTAAATATTTAAAAACGAATGTCATCAAGCACCGTAATGCACAAAGTTTTAAGTTAACTGCTCAAAATAACGATCAACTTGGTTTTTAATAGTTATTTACATTACTAGATGCGAAAGGTAATCTTTTGGTGTGAGGAATTTTTTGAATTGCCGAGGCAAAGCCCAGGTGATTTAATACCTCCGACCACCAAAAAAGGCTTTCGCATCGTGTAATGTATTAAATTTTATCTACTACTGTTGTCTGATCAATATATTATTAAGTAATAAACTTTAATTTTATTCAAATAAATAAATAAGTTTTTTTTCCACCTGTAAAATAATCCATGACATGATACTAATTATTCTGAGTACTGTCAGAGTCTGTCAGTTCGATTCTTGTCCTGGCACCAAAAGTAATACTTAACATAGCTAGCCACACTACTTTACATAAAGTCGCCACATTGGTTCTTTTCCCGTGCGTCATCACTTTTACGTCATCAAAATCGTATGAATCAAATCAAAATTACGAGATGAAAAAAGTCAAAACTAAGTTAAATTCATAAAATGGACGTGCCTGCCTACCGTTTGACGTACCTACATAATATCCCGAAAAATTATTATTTATTTTAAGTTTTGCCCGGCATTCTCTATTATCTAAAAGAAATTGACAAACAAATGTTAATACATTTAATACTATTTTTAAAGCTTAAAATCTAGAAAAGTTTGGTGTTTTATTGACTATTAAAATCGCAAAAGTCAAATTTTTAACATCCTTTCATTTAAGGGAATTTAGCCACTGCCGTAAACTTTTCAAAGAACTTTCACGGTTAGAATATTTAAAATAAATAAATTAGGTATTATAAAAATCCATAAATACTTACCGCCAAAACAGATGGTGGGTATAATTAGCTCTAAAAAGAACTATTTTTTAGAAAAAGAAACAGTTTTAAGGCACACAGATTTACAAAATACGAATTAGATTGGCAGATCAAAATAAGGTTGACAATGACGTTCTAAAATACAACGGTTGTCAACTAAACAATTAAAAAAAGTAATTAATTGACGTTTATAGTTTTATTCTTGTCTAGCACATTTTATTATTGCGGAGTCTTGGAGACGTTCTTTTATGCTTTTATTCAAACTTGTTACTGTAATAAATAAGGATTTGCCGTAAACTTTTCAAAGAACTTTCACGGTTAGAATATTTAAAATAAATAAATTAGGTATTATAAAAATCCATAAATACTTACCGCCAAAACAGATGGTGGGTATAATTAGCTCTAAAAAGAACTATTTTTTAGAAAAAGAAACAGTTTTAAGGCACACAGATTTACAAAATACGAATTAGATTGGCAGATCAAAATAAGGTTGACAATGACGTTCTAAAATACAACGGTTGTCAACTAAACAATTAAAAAAAGTAATTAATTGACGTTTATAGTTTTATTCTTGTCTAGCACATTTTATTATTGCGGAGTCTTGGAGACGTTCTTTTATGCTTTTATTCAAACTTGTTACTGTAATAAATAAGGATGCAGAGTTATTAACCACGTTGAGTCCTGATCGTTGATTGATGACGCACGGGAAAAGATCCACTGTGGCGACTTTAGCTAGCAACTTATAATATTCAGGTAACTCGAATGTTTACTTCCGTTATCTGTCGTGTTGCTAGGGCCCGAAAGTTAACTTATCTATACAGTAGTAGAAAAAGGAGTTTTTCTACTCCTTACTCGGTAAGTACTTCATTTTGATACTGATTTAAGGGAGGTAAGTACGTTTTACCTCCCTAGGGAAGTACAAAGTACGCCAGCATAGAATTCTCGGTGACTCTTTCATCACTTGCATTAATACTGCACCAATCCTTGAAGTCCTTGTAACACCGATTGTACCGTTCCTTCGATTTCTGAGGTAATAGAGCAGCGCAAGCTGTATTCGCAACTGCATCGATATCCATTTTTTCGATTTCTTAAAAAAATTTGACACTGACAGAACGTTTGTTTAATTATGAACATTCCATAGCAATCAACGTGTCAACACTAGAAAACCTGTCATACATACAGGGTATTTCAGTTGGATAGCTCAAATTATAAAATTAAAAAACGTTTTTTTTTTAATTTGAGGGAACTGGAGTAGAAAAAATATAATACAAAACTCGGGAGGCAGTATTCTTGACCAGTCTCGGACTATTTTGCAAGCCCTCGCTGTCGCTCGGGCGCAAACTATGTCCTCGGCTGGTAAGTATCACCTGCCTCCCTTGTAGTGTAAATAACTATTTTCTACTACTGTATAAATAAATTAACTTTCGGGCCCTAGCAACACGAAAGAAAACGAAAGTAAATGTTACAGTTACCTGAATATTATCCGTTGCTAGCTACGAAAGTAGGTTGCTAGCTACGAAAGTAATAGTTTCGGTGCCAGGACAAAAAAATCGAACTGACAGACTCTGACAGTACTCAAATAATTAGTTGTCAACAATACTCAAATAACTAGTTGTCATGGATTATTTTACAGGTGAAAAAAAACTTATTTTATCATTTTAATTTGAATAAAATCAAAGTTTATTACTTAATAATATATTGATCAGAAAACAGTAGTAGAAAAAATTTAATACACTACACGATGCGAAAGCCTTTTTTGGTGGTCGGAGGTATTAAATCACCTCGGCTTTGCCTCGGCAATTCAAAAACCTCCTCACACCAAAAAATTAACTTTCGCATCTAGTAATGTAAATAACTATTACAATATTTGCGCAGACTGTACTTTTTTCAAGCGAGTTCCATATTTACACTATCCGATTGATGAGGAAGTTCTTTCTTGGAAATGTCGCGGATTTTTCTTTGCTAAATTTTTTTGAGTGTCCCCGAAGCTGTTGGTTCTTATTTAAATGAAACAAATTTCTCAAGATACAAGAATAGTAGTCTGTTAGTATTTTTAAAGATTCTATTATATCACCCCTAGTTCTTCTTTGCTTCAGAGTAGTTAACCGAAATCTTTTAAGTTTTTCGGGATAAGGTAATCCTCTTAATTCAAATGGAATTCTGGTAACCCGCCTTTGGACCCTTTCCAAAATTTCAATATCTTTGATGTAGTAGGGGTTCCAAATATTGTATCCATATTCAATTTTTGGTCTAATATAGGAAGTGTACAATTTCTTTACAATCTGTAGAGTAGAGAGTGATCTTTGCACCCTGAAAATAAAACTATTGGCTTTCTTTACTATTTCAATAATATGTGCTTCCCATTTTAAATTAGAAGAAATTACTAACCAATTAGTAACCCCAGATCTGTTTGTTCTGTAAACACTAATAAGTTGAAGATTATTTAGCAAATATGTTTCACAAGGGTTATTTGGGCCAATATGCAATACTGTACATTTTGATACATTTTATATACATATTTTGTTTTCTTCTACTAGATGTACCACGTAATGAAAAACTAGTTGAAAAAAAGAGTTTATTTTGCCAAGTTACGAATTTTAAAAAAATAATGAATAATAACGATCACTTTATTTCACAGAAAGAAAAAAATAACTTATTCCTCTTCATCTATGGCCCTAAAACAAAAAAACCAGAGCCAGCACTGCAAATCTGGTTAAAATCACTGAACTTCTGAACAATTATTTTTATAAAATTTTACAAAAACTCGTTCGAAAATACCTTAACACCAACATCAGGTTCATAGTGTCGATCACAAGAATGCATAAGCACAATTTTCCGATAAAAAGTTGTCAACGAATCAATCTATATTCTTTTAATAAAATAGAGAACACAGTCAGCGAAATGTTTTGTCGTTAATTTATTGCACTCGTCGGTCATATCTCCTTTTTGAGATATATCAAAAGCTCACAAGTGATGTTATAAAGGGGACATTATGGAATTAAAATGAATTATCTCGCATGCAGGTATTTTTATCTTTTTCCAAAGGAGCGAGCAATAGAAACGGGGTTGAATGTATTCCAACTTTGTAATGGCCGATGATAATTAATTATTAATAATGTGCAATGAATTGTATTAAAAACCATGATAGTATCCAGTGGCGGATTTAGGAGGAGGGCGCCCCCCCTGAGATGTTAGCATAAAAGATTTAAAAATAATATTTGAATAGAAATGAAAATATTTTATACAATTTTAAATTATATATAGTACTAGCGTGTATCCGGCATGCGTTGCAACCCGCTGGTATAAATACAAACCCGAACAAACCAGATATATTAGTGCCCGGCATGCCACTTTCTGAAATTGCACCCGTGCGAAGCCGGGGCGGGTCGCTAGTTATACATAAAAACCTTCCCCTTGAATCACTCTATCTATTTAAAAAAACCGCTTCAAAATCCGTTGCGTAGTTTTAAAGATTTAAGCATATATAGGTAGGGACGGACGGACAGACAGCGACAGCGACTTTGTTTTATACTATCTTTACAACTGGGGCAGAAAACCACTAAGCCTAAGTAAGAAACCCGATTATATTGACAGTGTCGTGCTATAGAAGGGAATTAGGGGGGATAAGCGCCCCTCCCGTCCACCTTGTAACGGTGCCCTCGCAACCCCTTTGTAAAATAAAGAAAATGTGTGTTTTAAATTAGAAATGTTTATTTATTTAACTCATGTTTTCAGCTAAATAAAAACGCATAGGTACATTATGTCCTACAAGAAAATTGTATAATTTCTATTTGTTTTAGGTTCAACACTATATCTTGGTTGTCCAAGCGCAAGACTCCGGAATCCATCCACTTTCCAGTACTTTGACAGTTTACTGCAACGTCCTGGACCTCAATGATAACACGCCAGTTTTTGATCCCATGTCCTACAGCAATGAGGTATTCGAAAATGTCACTATCGGCACCAGTATAGTGACAGTCAGCGCGACTGATTTAGATTCTGGTAAGCGACTATTTATTACTCAATATTATACGTAGGGATTATATTATCTTCTAAACATTAACTTAAATGGATTGCGCGCATTCTAGTGGATGCCGGCGTTGATATGTTTCTAGTCTAGATGTTTCGGTGAAAACGCAAATAGCGTTCCCTATACTGGATTGTGATGCACTTCGCGGTTTATTTAGTTGTCTACCTTTCGGTATTGTCAGTGTGACTGCGTTTTATATTGGAGTTAATTCCGCTGGGATGGCGCTCCGGTGTATTGATGGCTGCTTTGCTTTTGTAAAAAGGCTTTTAATGCATCTTACCGCTGTGTTGAGATTGCTTGGGTTATGACTGCCCGTAGAGTCCTAAAAAGGATGAAACGGTTGTCGTGGTCTACCCGCCCCAGGATATCCATTGTGCTTGGATCCCCGCGTATTCCAATATACAAAAACAGTTACACACTTGTCCGATATGCCACAATATTAGCTTTTAATTATTTCTTCTAAATTATTTATTAAAGTAATTTACTCCCTAAATTTTCAAAAAATTGTAAAAAAGTGATTTTCGATTAGGAAACATATATTTTTAGAAAAGTATGTTCCTTAATTTTTTATTCGTTCTCCGTTAAAACGTTAAATATTGATTATGTAAAATTCGTGACAAATATTAGTTCTCCAAATTTGAATTCTGACGGAGTTAAACGCGAGAAACGAACAATTCGTATTAAGGTATGCAGATTTTTGCATCGAACGTCTTTCAGTGGTGGCTACATCGCATAGTTAATAACTTGGTAAAATAGAGAGCTAGCTGTTCATAACGGTAATACTAAAAACGTTATACAGGGTGTTATTTAAGTATGTGGCCAAACTCCAAGGGGTGCAAGCAGTGGCGGATTATCCAATAGGCGCATGAGGCGCGCGCCTCGGGCCTCCGGCGCATGGGGGCCTCCAACTTGGAGGCCAGAACAATTAATTATAGGTATAGGTATATTCAAAAATTAATAGTCATATTGATGTTAATTAAAAAAACTAAACTACACAACAAAAAACATTATACACTAATAACAGTAATAACGTGGGTTCGAATCGCCAAAACATGCAACTGACGCTGTTATGTGCTTTTTGTTAGTATCTAGTATCTGCAAATATATTTTTTCGTACCTTATTCTTATGTGTTCAGTATTTATTTTGTTTCATGTTCATGTTGTTTCGAAAAATAAAAAATTGTATGATTTTCAGCATTGTTCATTTTTTACTACTTGGTAATGTTTGCGCCTGGGGCCTCACATAGTCATAATCCGCCACTGGGTGCAAGTTTTTACGATACAGGGTGTCAAACTTTTAAAAAAAAAATCATATGTTCGTAAATATCTCAATACTGTTTTATTCCATTTTGTTGAAATTTGGCAGTTCTGTTTGTAATAACAAGAGAATAATAATTTAACCTCAATTAGATTAAAATTATTAGGTCCAGTGGCGTCCCGGAAGACATTCCAACTAATATTTTTGACAAAAAAAAATTGCGCGCCACTGACTTTTTTTAAAATTATGTATTTTCTTTGAATTAAGACGTATGAATACACAACGTAAAGAAAAATAGCGCTACTGTAACATGTCGACTCTGTACCTCCCCATTTAAAATATTTTAAACTATGTTTGCTTATTAAGTATGTAAGTATGTATGTACGCATACATACAGTGAATGAATATTATATTATGATGGCGATTCCAGGTACTGCCCAGTACTGGTTCGGAAAAATTCGCTGCGCTATCGATCTTCGGTTGCGTGGCTCGGGTACTAAAATGTTCTACCAGGGTATTTCTCACACTTTGAATTCTAAAGAAATATGCTTCCGTTACCGTTCTGATTATTTGACAAGATTATATTGTGTTAATTATATATTATATTAATTAAATTGGAGTTAGTAAACAGTTTTAAATATTTAGGAATAATCATTGATTCAAAATTAATTTTTTTAAATTATTTTGTAAGTATCATATCGAAGATTGCTGGAAAAGTAGGTTATTTAAAAAAACTGTATTTAATACTATTATATTACCACATTTTCTTTATTGTTCTTCCATTTTGTATTGTGCTAGTGAGGAAATATTTGACAAATTACAAATTTTACAAAATAAAGCAATGCGGATTATTTTAAATTGTGACAAATGTACAAAAATTAATTTTATGTTGAAAAATTTGGATTGGTTGAATGTCAGAAATTTAATTTTTTATTTAGTATGAATCTTTATACATAAAATTAAAAATAATTTATTGCCTGATTGTTTAAAAAAAATGTGTTCTTTTAATTATGACCATCATAATTATAAAACAAGAACTAATCAAAATTTTTATGTGGATAGAGTGTCTACAACATTGGCTTATAAATCTATTTTTTATAAAGGTTTGATCGAATATAATAATTTGGAAAATTCTATTAAATTTCAAAACTCATTAAAAACTGTAGATACTACTACTTGTACTATACCATACTAGGGTTGTTGGATAGTATTTTGTTGTGATATCTTTATAATACTATGACTAATTTTATCCTTATAATGTCTTACAGCCATACCTAAAAACTTTTATAAAAAAATTTAAATAACTCTCGACACCTTGTTTTTAGAAGGGTTTTTTCTTCTTTCCCAGTTTATTTGTTTGGTATAGACCCCCTTTACTGACTTTTTCACATACTACAGTATGTTTAACCTTTTCTACATTTTCTTCATATTATGTCACTTCTACACATCAATTTTTTAATTCCATAAAAGCTCCATTAAGGTTCTACACCATTTTCTGTTCTGCTAATACCATCAGCATTATATAAATTTTCTGTCTCCTGATGATGAACGTTTCTACGTTCGAAACATGTTGAGACCCCTAAAGAATTTTTATTCTATTAAGTTTTGTGAAGGAAGACTTTTAGTTTTTTCTTTCTTACCCATACTCTCAACTCCACTTTAAGCATGGACTATTTCCTTAAATTATACCTTTTATGTTGTTGGCCTGTGGGCATTGGCGTACCTAGGATTTTATCTTGGGGGGGGGGGACAGACGAAGGCGTAAAACCCAAATTTTACTAAAATTGGTCAATAATTTATATTTTTAATGAATTATCACTTAAAAACGTAAAAAATACTTCGAGGAACCACTGGTACGAAATTTTGCACGACGACGTGTTGTGATATTCTTTGTCATTCTAATTACAAGTCGTTCCGAATTCGGCCGCATTGTGGCCGGGGTAAATTTTAATTATTTCGCCCGTTTGGCCCGTCTGTATCGAACACCGCCCGATTCGCTACACCTTTCCGTTCAAAATCTTTTAATTTGGGCGTGAAGGGCATTATCGTCTAAGACCTGGCATACACATATGTTCCCATGGTGTCACGCGACGTTGCCAACGCCGTCATTATTTTCGTATAGTTCCACGGGCTTACACTTAAACTAGAGCGAGTAATGCATGCGTTTAAGGTATGGTTATAGCATTGAATATCAAACTATATAAGAATGACGGATGTCCGAGAAAAGTTGACAACCCAGTTTTAGACGTCTTGGAGGTGGTTTGGCCGCCATTGTGGAGTTGATCGTAACTCTAACCTTAAATCTGACATTATAATGCAGCGCCTCGGCAACAGATGTCTCAAATTCACTGATGTGATGTCGTGGTGTTGCCGCATATCATATTTTATAGGAATTTTTAATGATTTAAGCATTTTTAACAGACAATAAAAAAGGAGGTTCTCAATTCCAGCCGAATGTATGTTTTTGATAATAATATGTCCGCTGATTACTCCGGGGTAATTGGACCGATTTTCACAATGATTTTACCGTTGCACTGGGTGTTAAATGTTAAACAAATAAAAGTAGATAAAAAGCGACAGCAAGTATAATTAAAATAGGTTTTATTTCGTCGAAAAATAGCAAAATACGTAATACACTAATACAAACAAACTGCATGTTTCTTAAATAAGAAAGTAAAACCTACTTATTTTAACCATTGTGAAAAGTAGTAATAATTACAATTAAAACCCAAGTTATACAAACAAACCGCACATCATTCATATTTTACCCAACATATACGTTGTAGCCTAGGTATGTATTGAATAGTGAGAGTCGTCATTTAATTCTGTTAGAAATAGAAAACATGGCAGACAATATGTTTTCATGTAATTAACGTTGGGACGTCTAAAGGTTGAAAATATTATAAGCTACAAAGCAATTAAAAATAGGGACATTTTAAAGTCTAGACTATACTATAGGTAGAAAAATAAATGTAAGCTACTTAAATCTAGGATAGGTGTAGGTACTTATGTGAAATCAAGTTTTACGATAAGCTATAAAAATAAATTTAAAAAACTCATCCAGCAAGTCAAACAGACAGGCGGCAACAATGTTTTAATTTAGCAGTGAAAAAGCTAGGCGCTTTCTTGTTGGTGAATTCATTGTGCCATCTATGAATTCAACGTAGCAGATTTAGGAAATCGGCTCATATGGCCTTCTTATAGTTTGATATTCAATGGTTATAGTAAACAAAACTCTAAAATAATCATAAATACTTATAGAGATATCGTGTTGTATATTCAATTTTAAAGATAACAAAACCAATAAATTACCGCACTCGTCGTATTTTTTACACAACCCGGCAAGGCGTAAAATTCTGACCGTCACCACGCAGACCGTAGTGTGAAGGGCACTGTGCAACGTTCTCTTGTCAAATGAAGATATATATAATTTGACAGAGAGAATAATACTTTACTGAAAACAATTTCTTGTTCTTCGGAGTTTTACGTCGATGACCATAAGTTTAATAAAATGATGTACCGGTGACAGTAGCGCGCGCGCTTGAACACCCTAAATTTATTTCTTTGGCTTCACTTAGCATGAGGCGAGCAAAAATAGTTTGTCACACATCTATAGCCTTCATATTAATTCTAGAAGCGATCGGTTGTAAATACAGTTTTATTCAATTAAAAAATTACTATAAATTGTATAAAAATAAATTAAATTTATTTATCATTTTAAAATACTTGCCGTTTATCTTATATAAGTACAATCAATCAATTAAAATACACTTTATTGTTATAAGAAGTACATCTTGTTAACAAAGCTTTGGACAGTATTAAAACTGTTATGGAAATTACAATGTTCCCTATATAAAGTAGGAAAAAGTAATCCAATAAATAGATAATCGCACCTTATGAGACAACAAAAATAGTCATGGTCAAAAGTTTGCACACAAATCAATCCAAGACGAAGACAAGCTCAATCTTACAAAAAATCATCTGGCAAGAATATACACTAAGAAGTTTTTTTAAAAAAATTAAAAGGAATGCCTATAGATATTGTCATTGTAAAATTCCTGGATAGTCTAGTAGGGCCTAGTAATTAGTTGCCTTTTTAGTCTTTGCTTAAAAATCCTGTCATCAATCACCTGCCGATAAGCCAGTGGTATATGTGGTTATAAATTTTGATGCTCTCAAATATCAAGGAATTTTTGGTGAGAGTTGTTTTTGGTATTGGAAGAGAAATATCATTCACATTACGCATGTTATAGGAGCTGTTAATAGCATAATTTTTATATTTTTATGGATAAGGCAGGCCGTTTCCAAAATAAAAATTCCAATCAAAGTTAAAATCTTCCCCCTGACAAATAAAGGTTTACATTGAGTATAACAATTAACACCACACAAATATTTTAATGCCCTCTTTTGCAAAACCAATGTAGAGCCCAATATAGGCCCTTAGTGCTAAATCCCCAAAAAGCAATACCATACCTCAAGTGACTCTCAACAAGTAAAAAATAAACCATTCTACCCACACTCTTCCCCAATTCTCTTGAGACAACTCTGACTGCGTAAGAACCGGACGCTAGTCTCCCATTCAATGCGAGAATATGGTCCTTAAACTTAAGTTTGTCGTCGATTTAAACACCCAAGAATTTAGCAACGCTCGAGTTTTTAACAAAATTATCTGTGAAAGTTAAGTCAAAAAACGAAAACTTAAAGGTGAGAATACTAGTTTTGCTAATATTAAAACATAATAATTTCGCATCACACCATTGTTTGACAAGCAGTAAATCGTTCTGCACAATTAGCCTTAACTCTTCTGCATACTATACTATACAGTATCACCGTTTTGGTTAACTCGAACTAACACTGGCATTTTTTGTGGGTTCTATTAAAAATATTTAAGATAGTTTTGGCTGTTGGGACAGGTTGGTCGGAATACAAGAATGCAAAACACCTTCTTCCTCTGCACTTCCAGCCCTCGCATACCTGAAAATTTCAATTCGAACGCATGTGCTACTGTGGCGGGGAAATGCCGCGCGCGAGAGCGGAATTTTAATTGTGATAGAGAAGGGGGAGGGGGCACCCCCATCAGCTTGCATGCATGATACACTACATGAACTTTCTTTTCATAATCAAAATAATATTTGGATTATGGCGCTAACACTAGAGATTCGAAATTTTATATGTATCTACGATACGCTGCTGACTCTAACACAAGTCCCTGAGCATCTCATTTATAACATAAATTATTTTTATGACTGGGCCACGATTATTTTAACAAAACGGGTCCCGGAGATGTTTATGTAAATTCGACAAACGACTTTAAAAAATCCCTGTTTTCTTCGGCCAGTATTTTTAAATTTTCAAAAGGCTCACCGCTGGGCGACTGTCACAATCGACAAAAACGTAAGCAATTGAGATATCGTTGGTCGGTGCACACTGGTAACAGAAATTATAGTTCCGTGTGGGTTTTCCGGTGGTACCTGTATATGACAATATTTCGAATTTATTATTGCAGGAGAACCGTTTTTACTGATATAATTCTCAGCAGGTAAAGATAAGTAATTTCCTCTATTAGGAAAGATCCGTAGTAAGTTCTATTGTTTTTTAAAATTCATACTCATGAGAGGGTGGGGCAAACATAGACATTTTGGTGGTATCTAGTCCCCTTTTTAATGAACTACTCGGAGTATGGGCAGAGACGGGCTGGGGGCGGGCGACCGCCCTGGCCGAGAAGCCGCATTCAGCGATCCAACTGTCCACTTTCTCCTGAAAAAGATTACTGAAAAAACAATTGAACAAAAGGTCACCCACAACATTGGTTCATCCACTTTACCTATTATTCCTCTGTGCAACTGCAGACAAACCATTTTCTTTTCTGTTGTAACATAACCTCAGAAAATGTATTATGAATAATGATCTGACTGTATTGTCAATTTTCGACATTTACTTCCTCTTTTCTAATATGTGCCAGGTGTAAATTGGGTTTTAATCATTGCCGTCCCTCTTTCAATATAGAGCACTATGTGTTTGCCCCTCCTTAGAAATTCTCGTAACGACGCCCATGAGGACCGGTTGTTTTTAATGCCCGGGCTGGTTTCAACCTGGGCCTGAGTATGCCGGGTTCATTTTAACAACTTCTTTTGTTACGTCCCTGTTGTTGGCTCGCTTGGAGGTATATCACAAAAGCATGGTCGTCAAACTGATAAGCGTAAATAATGAAAAAATTACATTTAAGAATTCGCAATTCTCCTTCCATAATGGTGAATTAAGATTGTCTGTGAGAGAAATTATCGCAGTTCGCTATTGGCTTATACATATATCAGTACCGGGAAACTTAATTGTTGCGGAACTGAAAAAATTACTTACTTTGCGTTTATACTAATAACTTGTTACATAACGTACATTACATATTATTAAAAGCGAATAATGTGGCATATCGGACAAGTGTGTAACTGTTTTTCATATTGGAATACACAGGGATCCAAGCACAGTGGATACCCTGCGGCGGGTAGACCACGACGGCCGTTTCGTCCTTGTTAGGACTCTACGGACATACATAACCCGAGCAATCCCGACACAGCGGTAAGATGCATTAAAAGCCTTTTTTCAAAAGCAAAGCGGCCATCAATATATCGTAGCGCCATCCCAGCGGAATTAACTCCAATATAAAAGGCAGTCACACTGGTAATAATCGAAAAGTAGACAACTAAGTAAACCAAGGAACCTGGTGGACCTATGTATTTGACGTCTTGTTTGTTATGATAAAGATAGTGAGATGTTATAGCGAACCCAATCTATATACCGTGCGAGCAAAAATTATTTGCATCAAAGAGGGCTTGGATTAAAAAACGTAGAGCTTGGTTTAAATCACAATGATATGGGGACGATATATCTAACCAAATCTAGGTTAAAATTTTGTCAAATTCATATTATGACATGATATGCCAAACTAATGAGTAGGTAATAAAATAAGTAGACAAATACAAATTTACTTTTGTTGTTTACAAAATTAACAAAGTAAGAATATACAGAAAGAGAAAGAAAAATAATTACATAAATTACTGAAATTGGCCACCGCCATGCTCCAAGCATAAATTCACACGTCTCTTCATATTTTAGGAAGTGTTGACTAGCATCTCTGGAGAAATGTTACCACATTCTTGGATAATCCTTTCTTGTAATTGTTCTATTGTTGGCTTGTATTTCTTGGAATACTTGCTCTTTATAAGAAAATAAATTTAGCTGCTTCTTAAGAATAATAGTCCTGCATGTTCCATAAGATCTTCCCACTTCTTGGGACAGGCGTCTTATACAATTTGTTGGCGTATTTTGCATTATTTCACGAAAGTTTGCAACAAGTTCTTTTGTTCTTACAGATCGTCTTCCTGCTCCTTTTTTGTGTTGTATAGAACCTGTTCCCCTAAACACAGCCACGGTTCTTTTCAGGCAATGATAAAAATCCCCAGCCATAAAAACAACGTTAGGAAAATGTTCGTGAAAATCATCCATGCACAAACCCGGATTGTATTGCCACTCACCATTTACTCTAACCCCGTTTCGAAAATACGCCTCAACCATGAATGTTTTGTGCCGTTCCGTAAAGCCCATTGTGTGAATTGTTCAAGAAATTGGAAAAATTAGCGATGAATCAAATTACTTGTAACGACTGTCAAAGATGACGGAATAACTGATTGATTGTTAATTCAGGTAGTTACTGACACCCAACAGGTATTAAGATCTACGGCTAAGCATTACGTCCTTATATGCAAGGCCCTCTTTGATGCAAATAATTTTTGCTCGCAAGGTACCGTTTTAAGCAGGGTAATTACCTAATTCACATACAAAACATTTCCTGTCAAGTAGTTTTTTAAGCGAAAATGGGAAACATGTTTCTCGTGATCTACAAAGACCCTAGAACGTTGACATCTAATAATATCTTAATAATCATAATTTTATTTACGAGGAAACTAAAAAAATCGAAATAGAAATACACGCCATTGTATTGCGGTGACCCAAGGGTCAGTGCTAGAGGAAATGGCATATAATTATTGCGAGTTTCATATCTAGAAATAGACGAACCAACACTGACCTATCCTGTAATTTTCTTTGCACCGATCAAGTGTCACCTCTTATAATTATTTATATTCTGCGGTGTGCAAAATTTGTTGTTCTTTTGTTTCGAGCGTGTAAAAATATGAATAATTTGTATAATTTTTTTTAACACTTAAGAATAGGGACCTATATTTTAAAATAAATATAGTCTCCGCATAAGGATGGTGTTAAAAGTGGGGTCTGGAATAGAACAAAGTATATATATATACAGGGTGTTCCGAAAATCGGTACGTGTATTTCAAGCGAATAATCTACATATGAAAACATGAAAAGAGTTCGCATGAATGTCTAATAAGGGGAAAAATACTATTATAGTCTATACACAATTCGATAAAAGTTTATTTTCTCATAAACTATTAACCCTATTTTCAATACATTTATTTAAGAAGTCCTCAGAATCATAATTTTTAAGTAAGATTTGAAAAATGTGTCTTACAGAAAAATTATGACACTCGGGAATAAATAAACTAAGAGCCCCCCTATAGGAACGCCCCTGGCAAATTCAACGAACTATTTTAAAATTAAGAATTGAAAATTATTTGGAAAAAATACATTTTATTTCTAATAAACAGTTTGGGTTGCAAAAAAATAAATCAACACAAAACGCTATTTGCTACCTAACAGATCAAATAATAAAATATGATGCACTAGATAATAAAAAAAACCTTGTATTAGTATTTTTCTAGATTTTGCAAAGGCCTGTGATACAGTTAGCAATAATTTACTGTTAAAAAAGTTTAAGAATATTAAATTTAGAGGAAAGCAATTAGAATTAATTAAAAATTATCTGAAAAAGAGACCAACTTATGTTCAAATAGATAAAGAAAAAGCTATCCAAAAGTATTTAAGTATGGTGTTCCTCAAGGAACAATTTTAGGACCATTATTTTTTAATGTTTATATTAACGAATTATTTAGTATAAATTGCGATGGAAAAATTCATAGTTTTGCAGATGATACTACAATTTTTTATACCGATACAAACTGGGACAACTTAAATAATAAAATTAAAAAGCATTTTAAAATTATAGAAAATTGATTTGATAACAATTTGTTAACAATTAATTTTAATAAAACAAATTATATTTCTTTTACTTTAAACCTAAATAACCTACCCCGAAATATGAATAGTATTTAAATAAATGAAGACATTCAAATTTTTAAAGTTAATAAAATATTTAGGAATTATTTTTGACAGGAAATTAAATTGGAATTTTAACTTAGAATACTTAATTAAAAAATTAAGAAGTTTACTACCGATTTTTAAAAACATTAAAACATTTTTAAATGTAAGACATATGAAAATATGATATTAAGCGTTAGTTAAAACTCATTTAAATTACGAAATTTTAGGTTGGAGAGGAATAAATAGAAACTTTAGTTAAAAAATTAGAAATATTACAAAAAAGGTTTCTAAAAATTATATTCAATAAAGATTATCTTTATCCTTCAAAAGAATTATATTCAGAAACAAAAAAGTTGAACATAAGACAACTTTACATTTATAACATCTTAATATATATATTTAAAAATAAAAACCTTATACAATTTAAAAACCATAAGCATAATACACGTCATAAAAATAAAATAATCATTAAACCTAAAATAATTAAGTCCATAGGACAAAAAAATTTCAAATATTTATGTTTTTATTTAAACGATTATTTACCAACAAAAATTAAAAAATTGTTTTTATTAAAAAAATTTTAGGTCGAAATAAAAACATGGATATTAAAAACAGACAATTTAAAAATATATGCTTTAATTAATTAATATTGTTCTGAATAATTTATATAAGTAATATTTTTTATTTAAAAATTATAAACTAATAATTTTATTATAGGTAATATATTTCTTTAAAAAAAACTGCGTTTATACTATAAATTAACATTTTACTTTAAAACTTGATTTTAAATGCATATTTATGATTTTACATACTAAAACAAAAAATAATATTTGCCCCTAACAAGCTCAGCTTCAGGGGATTGAAGAATAAGTTTATAGAAGACAGCATAAACATATTTATTATATTATTAAATTTTAAATAAACTTAATATTATTATTATTATTATTATTTAAGGACCTACAATATTCTTATGAACTTTTTTTTCCTGTTTTTATGTGTAGAATCTCCCCTTCAAATAGGTATGCGTCCGGGTATTATGGACACGATGTATATGCAAAAGCTGGTAGAACTTCATACTTTGGCTTGTCTATAACTTGTCTAAATAAATGTCTGTTATTGTTTCAGCTGAAAATGGAAAACTTACTTACACGATTACGTCTGGAGATCCTAACAACGACTTTGATATAGCCTCGAACGGGACGATAACCACCAAAAATTCTTTAGACAGAGAAACAACTAGCCTATATAATCTGATCGTTACTGCTACAGACCAGGCTGTAGCACCAGAGAAGAGATTGTCCTCTACTGTACAGGTAAGACTTTTCTCTTCTGGTAACTTTTTTATAACTAACTTTTCCCGATTAAATTAGGTTTACAAAAAAACATTGCACACTCTATGGCATGACCAGCATTTTAAGTTCAGAAAACGTTCTGTATAACAAAACCATTTTACAAATATATCAAATGCAGGACCATTTATTACGCTAACCTCTTTGACCTGCCTGCGGCGCTTGATATGGTTTCCAATAATGCAATCTTGTATCTAATCAACCTCTGTCTTAACAGATCTGAATTAACATTGGCGGCGTGAGGTACTTGTCCTCAAAACGTCAAAAAGTCGTGACTTTCGGCAAGCCGAGTACAGATCGAGTGACAGCGAGGTGGATTATACGCCCCCAAATAGTACAAACATGGAGAAGCAAAACTAAGAGAAACCATCCAATGTCAACATTTTACCGCTCATAATTTTGTACGATGTACAAATATGTAACGAATTTCGCGGAACCTTGCCTGTGATTAACATTTTGCAAAAGCAGCGATTTCGCAAATCAATTTTTTAAAGCACGAAATATACAGGGTGTCCGGAAATGATGAGCAATAAATTTAGGGGAAAATTTCACACCTGTCATTCTAAGCCAATCACACACTTTCATTTCGACAGTTACCAATGACAACCTTCAAATTTTTCGGAAATTTTTCTCCTCCTGCCAAGCTAGGCGAACAAAATTAATAAGTGGAAATTTTTTCTTGACAGGTATTTAATGTTTTTATTCATTTTATAATACTAAATAAATACAAATATTTATTTACCAAATATTTCTTTCATTAAGGCTAAATATTTTTGGAATTCTGGTTCGAACTCTTCTCTTCGTAATGGAGAATAACAAGGATAATGGTTATCTTCCCTTTCCACTTCTATCAGATGTCTATGTTTAATATAATAGATGTAATATTTGGATGCAATTTTGTTCTGCTGAATTCTGGTTTTTCTTAAAAAGGATGGGATATCTTACTCCAAAATCTTCTGGATAGCTGAGAAAAGGTTTTCTTGATGGGGATTTAATTCAGTTTTTCCATTAAACATTGCAAATACTTTAAATTTTTATGAGACATATTAATGTCCCCTATTTCAGAGCAAGATTTACAAACACCGTAGGGCTTAAAATTAGTTTCTTGATTGTTTACTGCCATGATTTAATTATTGTGAACTAAAGAAGCACGTTTAAGAAATATCTGTCGACGTGACGTATAGCAAAGACGATTTTGACATCACAAGCCTAAGCCTACTTGACTGTGGTATCTACTATCTACCTAGATTTTAAAAATTGTTTTATCTGGCATAACTAGCCTAAACTAGACTATACTATGCTTTCCCTTTGTTTTAGTAAATGAAATGTAGTAAAAATAAATAAAAAGGATAATTTTCACTTATATTTTTTGCATTTCGTTTAACTAAACGGTGAGGAAACTTTTTTTTGAAAGTTTAAGTACCTATTCCCATAATTATGGATAATTTCAATAAAATAATTCAAATAAATTTTAGGTGTGAAATTTTCTTACCGAATCCCCCGCGTCCTTGAATTAATATTCGGAAATTCTTCGAGCACTAGGGAGATTATAAGTGATAATTCTAGACCGAAAATAAATGCTTTTTTCGAAAATTGATTATTAACGAAGTTACAGGGTGTTAAAGTTAAATTTTATTTGCAGCTTTAAAATACATAAGTTACTAGAACAATAAATTAAACATTGGAATCAAAGGTTCCAAGTAACGTCCTTCCTCTTCAATGTATAAATTAATTCTTCTTAAAAAATTAAATTAATTAAATTAAAAAATAATAAATAAAAAGGATTTCGTATTCATGACATGCAAGCAATGTTATTTTAGCGTTTTTCTCGAAATTGGTTAGATTTATCGAAACAAAAGTAGTATACCATTTTTATGTCAAAAGGTTAGGAGAATAAAAATATTTAGTCAAATTGTGCATACAGTGTAGCACAAAAAAGTTGGGACGATTCAAATTAAAATATGGGCTCCTATGTGTCGTCCTCTACAAAATGCGAAAAAACGGTGGGCAAATTTGTATTCCTCGTCCCAAAAAAGCCCCATATACGAGATTTCGTTAAAATATTATAAGCGTGGAAAAAGGTATTGCAAAAAAACTGCAAATAAAATTTAACTTTAATAATCAATTTTCAAAAAAAAACGTTATGGGGAGAGATATCATTTATTTTCGGTCTAGAATTATCCTCTTGCTAATCATTTCCGGACACACTGAATACCATACTTAAGAAAGTCGTTTGTTTGCATAAACAGAGTGTCCCTAAAAGGTGCGTAAAAATACTACCATCTATTCCTGGGGCTTAAATATGACGATCTAACTCATCTTACCTCAGTCGAAAAGTGGATGATTTCGGAGATACAGTGTCCAAAGTTCAATTTGGTTTCAGTTTTTCATAGGTAATTTTTTAATAATTGGTGCATTGTCACAATATTTGGCTAGGGTGGGGGAGGGGGGGGGGGGTTGTGAGGTGAAAAATTAAAATCTGCTATCATTTTTATTGTAAAATTTCGAGGGCGCTACCTGGCGGTACCTTGAACACATTTAAAACGAAACAACTTTTTTGAGCCACTGAACTTTTAAATAAACGTTCTCCAACGTTTTTTACCTAAAAAAAAATTTAGATAATGTGAGTTGATTGGACCAGCCGTTTTTGAGATATTTGGATTTAAAAAATTTAGTTCGTGTATGGCCAGGTCTAAATTATTGTAATAATTGAACACAATTTGTAGTGAAGGCGTCAAATTAAAATAGCCCAAAATACACCAATAATTAAAAAAGTATTTATGAAAAACTAAAACCTAATTGAAGTTTTGACACTGTACAGGGTGTTTCATTAAGGTCGAAGAGCGGCCATATCTCGGAAATTACTGGGCATACAAACTCAGGAAAATAAAAATGATAATAAAAGTGGTCATGAGAAAATTCTGGAAATAATTTTCAAGTTCCGCATTTTGCCGCAAGAGGGCGTAATTAAAAAGTAAATTTTTAAATTTTACATAACTCCGAAAATTCCACATTAAGGTATATGTTTGATAACGCCATTTTAAAGCTTGGACAATTATGCATCATTTTGGTCTTATGCTCATTGGCGTACCGACTTTAATGAAAGTGGGGGAAGCTGTTGAAAGTGTAATCATTTAAATCGCTGTAACTTATAAACGACTTATCCGATTTTAGCAAACTAAAGACTGTTTGGAAGAGAAATGTATGCACTTTGACCAATCGTATTTAGTTGTCCATAATAGTTCTCAAAAAAATGCTAGGGGGCGCAATTTGCAATAACAATACATTTTTTGATTTTCCTCCGAAAAAATAAATCATACGCTATAATTATGATACCATAATCGAAAAGTAGATGAAATTTGCTAGAAAAAATATTAAAACCGCAGCTCGATATCTCCGTTCGTTTCAGAGTTATTGCCAAAACAATAATTTTTAAGACAAATTGCGCCCTCTAGCAATTTTATTAGAAACTATCTTGTACATTGGATACGACAATTAAAGGTACTTACCTTTCTCTTCCAAACAAGCTTAAATTTAGTAAAATTGGTTAAGTCGTTTAGAAGTTACAGCGATTTTAATGTTTACAGTTTCACTTGATAAGAGTGGGAGAAGCTATTAAAAGTTTAAACATTAAAATCGCTGTAACTTCTAAACGACTTATCCGATTTTACTAAATTTAAGCTTGTTTGGAAGAACCTTCAATTGTCGTATCTAATGGTACAAGATAGTTTCTAATAAAATTGCTAGAGGGCGCAATTTGTGTTAAAAATTATTGTTTTGGCAATAACTCAGAAACGAACGGAGATATCGAGCTGCGGTTTTAATATTTTTTCTAGCAAATTTTATCTACTTTTCGACTATGGTATCATAATTATAGCGTATGATTTATTTTTTCGGAGGAAAATCAAAAAATGTATTGTTATTGCAAATTGCGCCCTCTAGCATTTTTTTGAGAACTATTATGGACAACTAAATACGATTGGTCAAAGTGCATACATTTCTCTTCCAAACAGTCTTTAGTTTGCTAAAATCGGATAAGTCGTTTATAAGTTACAGCAATTTAAATTATTACACTTTCAACAGCTTCCCCCACTCTTATTAAAGTCGGTACGCCAATGAGCATAAGACCAAAATGATGCATAATTGTCCAAGCTTTAAAATGGTGTTATCAAACATATACCTTAACGTAGAATTTTTGGAGTTATGTAAAATTTTAAAATTTACTTTTCAATTACGCCCTCTTGCGGCAAAATGCGGAACTTGAAAATTATTTCCAGAATTTTTTCATGGCCACTTTTATTATCATTTTTCTTTTCCTGAGTTTCTATGCCCAGTAGTTTCCGAGATATGGCCGCTCTTCGACCTTAATGAAACACCCTGTATCTCCGAAATCGTCAACTTTTGGATCGAGGTAAGTTGGGTTGATCGTCATATTTAAGCCTCAGGAATTTGTGGTACAACATTTTTTCCGCACCTTTTAGTATATTTCACTCGAATTGAAGAATGAGATTATCAAAGACAACATAAACATATTTATTATATTATTTAATTTTAAATAAACTTATTATTATTATTATTATTATTATTACTTTTGGTAATAGGTTTTTGCGTTTCTATTCCATACTGACTACGTGAAATATATTTAAATATCAGCTTATACGGGCTTTGGCTATAGGGGACATCTTCTAAAGGTGTGATTTTTTAATAACAGTTATCCGTACTAAAATTAAAAAAATAATAATAAAAATAATAATCCTTGACATTCCAATTGAAGCCAGTGTAAACACTACAAAGCAGAGGTGCAAGATCATTAAGAGTTGATGAGTGTTTACTGAGCAAACACGTTCGTGTTTGTTCAAGGCGTTAGAGCTTGCAGTTAAAATAAATATGGCGTCCATCAACGTTGAAGAGTTCTTTATTCTGTCCTCTTCATTACCTAATAAGACGGGAAAAGTTGTGAGAGCTTAAGTTTTTTTCAAAAATACCCAAGTGCGTTATATATACAGGGTGGTTTAAGTTTGTAAAATATATGAAACCTAAAAACCTTTAAGATATCAGAGTTTCTCTATACACGTGACCGGTAAAGTCCGCATCATATGGGATTTTTTTTTTATTAATAGCTTTATTCGAAATTTGACTTTGGCATCAAGTTCTGCTTTGAGCGAGATGAAAATTAAGCAAAAAAATAGTAGTCACATGATTCGCATTATCTGTCAAACTTTAATTTTTTCCAAAAAATAATTCAAAAGTGGGGTTATTTCATTTCTGAAAATATCGTAAAAAGTTATTAGAAAAAGTGTTTTTAAATGCAGTTTTTAGCCCACATGCAAAATTTCAGCTGCATAAGATAATTTTGATTTTTTAACCACCACTAAAATTTATTTTTCACTTAATGAACACTTTACTGATGACACTGTGTTCTTGTTTGTCTTAATATTAAGGTGTATTACTTTCAGACACCAACTATGTTTTCAAAAATACTGATTTTATGAAGTTACCTTATACAGGGTCAAAAACAAAAAAATCAAAATTATCTTATGCAGCTAAAATTTTGCATGTGGGCTAGAAACTGCATTTAAAAAAACTTTTTCTAATATCTTTTTTCGATACTTTCAGAAATAACCCTACTTTTAAATCATTTTTTGGAAAAAAATTAAAATTTGACAGATAATGCGAATCACGTGACTACTATTTTTTGCTTAATTTTCATCTCGATCGAAGCAGAACTTGATGCCAAAGTCAAAATTCGAATAAAGTTATTAATAAAAAAAAATCCCATATGATGCAGACTTTACTGGTGACACTCTATATTATCTGTACAATAAAAATTATATTTAGTTGAATGTATGCATTTTTTTAGTAATTTTTTACTTTAACAAAATTAATACTAGTTTAAGTAAATATTTTTTTTTGTTTCAGGTAACAGTAATAATAAAAGATGTCAACGACATGGCTCCTGAATTCATAACTCCAAATGAAACTGCCATTATTGAAAATATTGCCAAGAATACCATGGTAATGGCGATAAAAGCTGTTGATAAGGACGAAGGTAAGATACATTTAGATTATTCCTGTTTTCACTATTTTCTTTAGCTTGTAGGTTTTAAACAAGTTCTATTTATAACAAGGAGAATGTCTACAATTTTAAAATAAAGCACTTCCAGTTTGTTCGAACTGTGCGTCCTTTTTGCTTTATAAAAAATATTTATCTTTAATAAAAAGCTTTAAAAATACATGTTGGTCTCACATTCTCCTCCTTTCTACACTAGCATTTTTTTCTTATTTACAGGTCGTAATGGCTACATAGAATACTCCCTCTTTCCGAATCCCGTTTTCTTTCTTGGACCCGTCGACGGAGTCTTGCGGGTATCCGGTAACATTGACAGGGAACTAAAAAGTAATTACACGCTTCTGGTGACGGCTAAAGACCGCGGGGATCCACCGAAAAGCGCTAACACGTCCGTCCTGGTTAAAGTTTTGGATGAAAACGATAACAGTCCTGTTTTCGATCCCAAGCAGTACAGTGCTAGTATAGCAGAAAATGCTTCTATTGGAGCGATGGTTCTTCAGGTAAGGATAGGTTTACGATATATACGGGTACATGACATACTTTTGACGTTAAAATATGTCGAACCTAACGGGCTTCTCTGGCATCAAAAACCATAAAAACGACATAACATTTAAGATTTTTTACTAAAAGAAATTATTTCTTCTCCTCTTTCTTACCCCCGTCGTTTTTATTTTATTTTTTAATTTCGTACAAGGGAACCTCTCGAAGAACCTACAATACCAAACTTAAAAATCTGAATTAATAATAATAATAATAATAACAGTTATTCAAATATTTTTTGACATATATAATTTTTTTTGTATAAACTCTCAATTCCGAACTCAGAAGTAAAATACTTGTTTTGAGTTAAATAATATAATATTTTTGTCAAGAATATATTTCATAATTCAGGCACAACTAGATTATAATATAAAAGGAATAAATATGACAATATATTGGTATATTTCACTATATACGCAGATACAATACGATATGTATATAATATATACATTTATTTATATTATTCATTATTTATTAATGACGTTCTTGAGTTCTTGAATATATCTCTTGGATTAGATAATATCCAATTTTTAATTTTATTTTTACAATTATTTAACGATTTAATTATTGACTGTGGTAGCATATCAAAAATATATGGATTGATGTTTAAAAAATGTTTGTGTGCTATTGTTTTGTTTGCTCTAGTTTTATATGTAATAGTATTTTTATGACGAGTTTCATGTGTGTGATTAATATAATTTATTATATTTTTATGTTAAAAAATATACATTAACATGTAAGAAAATATTTGTTTAATATCCATGTTTTTGCTATCTTTAAATAGTAAATCAGAAGAATATTGGTGGTCTTTTTCGTAAATAATTTTTAAAATGTAATTTTGAATAGTTCCAATTTTATTAAGATAATTCTTATTTATGCCTCCCCATCCTAGTATTCCATAATTTAAATGGGTTTGCACTAAAGAATAATAAAGTATTTCTAATTCTTTTATATTTAAAAATTGTTTAAGATGTTTAAATTTTGGTATAAGAATTCTTAGTTTTTTTATAATGTAGTCACTATGTAAATCCCATTTTAAATGTTTATCAAAAATTATTCCCAGATATTTAATATTTTCCCCTTTCTTTATTTTAAAATTATTATTGCATATTATTGGACCAATATTTGGAAGTTTATTTTTGAATGAAGTAAATGGAATGTATGTTGTTTTGTTATAATTTATAGTTAATAAGTTTTTATTAAACCAGTTGCTTATTTTTATAAAATATTTTTCAATAGTATTTTCTTAAATATTCCAATTAGCTTAAAAATTTCAAAAATGACAAAGTCTATATCATAAAAACATATATTGTTGTGAAACAAGGAACGGCGAGTCATAAAATATTAAGTTTTGGAAAAATTAGAAATAGGTTGGTATTTCCGTTTCCAAAAGTTCACGTATTGCAAACCAATGTTTTGTCATAAAAAAAAACAATATTTATAAGCATTTAATTAAATAAAAAATTTGAAAATTTGCGAGTTCCTAACTTGGAGTAAATTCAGTAAATCAAGTACAGGTTTTTTTTACACCGGTATTAACATTTTAAGTTGTAGTCGTTTTTATAAAAAAAAATATTGATACAGAGTGTCCCAAAAACCATACCTACCTATAAGTAGTATTAAAACGTATTGTTTTTCTTGTAGGTCTCGGCTACCGACATAGACGATGGGCTTAACGGTCGTGTTAGATACTCCATAAGCCACGGAGATGCTAACCGAGATTTTAGTATCGCTGAAGACACGGGAGTGGTGAGGGTGGCCAAAAATTTAAATTACGAGAGACGGTCCAAGTACGTTTTGACTGTGAAAGCGGAGGATTGTGCTGGGGATATTAGTGAAGGAACAGTGAGGTCGGATACCGCGGAGATAACAATTTTGGTAAGGATACGTACCGTCACTTTACAATTCCAAATTGTAACGATTCATCTTTGACTTAAATTCGCTGTTTATGTGGTATGTTTATTTTTTAAATGAACAAGAATTTTTTTTATAGGTATCCGACATAAACGACAACCCTCCAACGTTCTTGGACTCTCCATATCTTGCCTTCGTCATGGAGAACGTCATTCCTCCAAATGGAGGTTATGTCATCACAGTTCATGCATACGATGCCGATACACCTCCATTTAATAATCTAGTCAGGTAGCAAAAAGAAAAATAATAATATCTAAATCATGTCCATTTTATCTTCAGAAAGACGTTCTGAGTATGGTCTGAATTGACCAATGTGATGAAGTTTTGTTCAATTATCTTTATATAAGTATCATATATTATCTTATTTTTCTAAAGATAAATGGACAAACCATAGTTTTTAAACGGTAAATGAAAAATGAACAGGTTTTTTGCCAATCATAATTTTTTTATTTTTATATTCATTCAAATTCAATATGTTCTGCCGTAACACAAATATGGTCAATACAAATATTTTAATTATTTTTAGATACTTTATAAAGGAAGGGGACACTGACGTTTTCCGTATCAATGCTTCCACCGGGGACATCTCACTGCTCAGAGCGTTGGATAGAGAAATTCACGAGGAGTATGTTCTAAGCTTGGTTGCCATGGACACCGGTAAGTCAGCAATATGACATATTTAAGGGGGTTTACTAAAAGTGCCATAGACAAAATGTGGTTGTGCTTTGAGGATATTATAAGTAGGCACTACTTAAATATTTATTTTTTAAACTGACGTTGTACACTGTGTATATATTATTATGTATGAGTACTCTTAAACAGGCAATTCTGTAAGCCAGATTTTCCATTCAAGATTAAGGATAACCGCTTCTAAAATCGCTGTGCATAATAGCGATTTTTACAATTTTTTTTTCACGTGCTCCAATCATTTTCCGAACAAATCGTTCGCGTCTAACACGACAGAGATATAATAAAATTTTATGACGGAAAGTTCATTCCGATTACTATCTCCACGGGCTGTGGAGCCGTTGAAAAAACGCCAGCAAGCACTTGACCCGCCGGTTCAAATCTATAATAACCCCGGCAAGTATAACAATAGGCGAGCTGCACGATTCGTCTTGTCCCCGTTTAATATTTTCAGCGTTGAGGTTCTAATGCTAGAGCGATCAAACAGTATCGCCTAAAGGTGCGTCCGCATTATATTGTTGCTTCTCGTTTTACGACGCAGGCGCCTTTTCTCTGGCTGCGCAGTACCATAAGAAGAAGTGAGTAGGTACATAATGACGAATTTCCAATTGATGTGCTGTTGTCAGATTTCGGACGCAGTTCGTGGCTGAAGCGCGAATCCTTGCATTGTCGGAACAACAACATTGATGTTGTCTTGTCCCGTCCTGTTGAAATCAGAGTGATTGTTTACTTTATTTAATTCTTCATAATTTATGTCATGCCTATATGTCAACAAAGCTGGCATGTGTTTCTATATATTATTTTTTACGAACTTTTGACAAATTCTATGCGTTTTCTTGGGGTATCTCCTAAAGTATAGTCTCGTCGGTTTCTAAGACGCCTCCGAGATACTCGCTGTTGATTAAGTTTTTGATTTCACCAGATATTACTAAAATAAGAGTGTCTAGGAGAACTTCCTGGTAAAATTGCGTGGTCGATAAGACCGTAAAGCATCCCACCAATTGTATGTGTTTGGACGTTTTTTATATTACCAGTTTTTTTAAATAAAATTTTAGAAAAACTCCTCAGTTTACTCTCTTGTCCCGAAAAAGTAGTTAGTATTAAGGGTCCCCGGCTTGCTTTCCCCCCGACCCCCTCTAGATCCGGGGCTGCTAAGGTGGTGTTAACGACGCCATTATCTAGTTTTTAACTGTCAATTCGATATGCCTAACTATCGACGATTCGCATGCGCACTGCAGTGCTGTGTTGATCAGAGTAGTTATTTTTATCCTTTTGGCATACGAGGAAGAAAGACAGACATATTCTAGAGCTGGTAGAGCAAGGCAGATGTTAGTCAGCCGGTCAAAGTTTTGTTTACTTTCGTGTTTTGTGCAATTACGTGTTAAAACAAACACATATTCTCTAGAATTCTTAGGAGAGATGACATCTAGATAGAATAGAAAATATCGTGTTACCAGTAAAAATTGTTGTGGTTTTTACTTCAGTTCTGAAAATCGACGTGATTACTTTTAAGGATTTTAAGGTAAATTGTGGCAATTTTAGTGGTTTCAAAAAACTGCTTTTTTAAAAGTTTCTGTGCATTTATTTAAAAAAAAAAAACACCGGCATACTAGTCGTCCCTACACGCACTATTCCTTGGATTCTATTTCATACGGACCCTCGGGCAACTGGTACGAATTCAAGAGAAAATGCGCATATACAGAGTGTTATAAAAACGATTTAATAATAATTATAATAAGTTTATTTAAAATTTATTAATATAATAAATATGTTTATGTTGTCTTCTATAAAGTTATTCTTCAACCCCTGAAGCTGAGCTTGTTAGGGGCAAATCTTAATTTTTGTTTTAGTATGTAAAATCATAAATCATAAATATGCATTAAAGATTAAGTTTTAAAGTAAAAATGTTAATTTATAGTATAAAAGCAGTTTTTTTGAAGAAATATATTACCTATAATAAAATTTATAATTTATAATTTTTAAGTAAAAAATATTACTTATATAAATTATTCAGAACAATATTAATTAATTAATTAATTAAAGCATTTCTAAAAATATTTTTAAATTGTCTGTTTTTAATATTCATGTTTTTATTTCGACTTTTTTTTTTGTCCTATGGACTTATTTATTTTAGGTTTTATATATTTCATTTTTATGACGCGTATTATGATTATCGTTTTTAAATTGTATAAGGTTTTTATTTTTAAATATATTATATTAAGATGTTATAAATGTAAAGTTTTCTTATGTTCAACTTCTTTGTTACTGAATATAATTCTTTTGAAAGATAAAGATAATCTTTATTAAATATAATTTTTAGAAACTTTTTTGCAATATTTCTAATTTTTCAACTGAAGTTCTATTTATTCCTCCCCAACCTAAAATTCCGTAATTTAAATGAGTTTTAACTAACGCGTAATATAATATTTCCATAATATGTCTTACATTTAAAAAAATTTTTAAATGTAATTTATTTCTTTTATTTCATTTAAATGAATGATTGATGAAATACTTTATGATACATGTGGATATTTACTTGTATCGTTCACCCGGATTTATTCTTAAAAATACAGTAACGCCACTGTTTTCTGCTCATAAATAACGCCACAATTTAATCTTAGTTTATGCGTGCATTAAACCTTTTTACCGATTAGCACAGTTTGAACGAACTCGACCAGATAAATTTAAGACAAACCATTCATTATTGTATTTATAAGAAAGACCGCTGGACACAATATCGTTAAATTTAAAAACTGACAAATGGAATAATCAAAACGAAGATATTTTTAAATAATTGTGTAAACAATGGGAATCTTGAAATAATTTTTTTTAAATGAAAATTTCCATTTATACAAAAACGGAGCTTTATTATATTATTTAGTATAAATTGCGATGGACAAATTCATAGTTTTGCAGATAATACTACAATTTTTTATGCCGATACAGATTGGGACAACTTAAATAATAAAATTTTAAAAATATTTTAAAATTATAAAAATTTGGTTGATAACAATTTGTTAACAATTAATTTTAATAAAACAAATTATATTCCTTCTACTTTAAACCTAAATAACCTACCACGCAATATGAATAGTATTCAAATAAATGAAGACATTCAAATTTTTAAAGTTAATAAAATAAAATATTTAGGAATTATTTTTGACAATAAATTAAATTGGAATTTTCACTTAGAATAGGTATTTAATTAAAAAATTAGGAAGTTTACTACCGATTTGATTTTTAAAAACATTAAAAATTTTTAAATGTAAGGCATGGAAATATTATATTATTTAAATTACGGAATTTTAGGTTGGGGAGTAATAAATAGAACGTTAGTTAAAAAATTAGAAATATTACAAAAAAGGTTTCTAAAAATTATATTCAATAAAGATTATCTTTATCCTTCAAAAGAATGATATTCAGAAACAAAAAAGTTGAACATAAGACAACTTTACATTTATAACATCCTAATATATATTTAAAAATAAAAACCTTATACAATTTAAAAACCATAATCATAAAACACGTCATAAAAATGAAATAACCATAAAACCTAAAATAAATAAGTCCATAGGACGAAAAAATTTTAAATATTTATGTTTTTATTTAAACGATTATTTAGCTACAAAAATTAAAAAATTGATTTCATTAAAAAAATTTAGGTGTGTTTCCACGGTTACGAATAAAAGCATCAAAGCCTTTGAATATCATATCTGGTAATCTTTGTATCGTGTTTTCCTAGTAGATTTACCTTTTCTCACAGTTGACAGTTTATCAAAATAAGATCGCTCATTATAGGTACAATTATTCCGTACAACAAATAACGTCTTACAACGTAAACATTTTGACCTTTCTTCGTTCGGCGCGCTACATTCACCAAAGTGCAAAGGTGTCGGACAATTAGTTCCAGTTTTACGAAAAATATGAATGCATTTTACTTGTTCCGTTATTTTATAATGGCCAGCGCGGTATTACACTAAGAGGCTCAAATTTAATAAGGAAGAGTGGTGTGGTATGAAAGAAAGCTAATTAGTACGAAAAGTACTTTCTCATATTCGCAGTCGACGAAGCTGGTTGTCGCCCTGATGCACAAATAAATTCAAACTAACTAAAAGTTGGTTTTATTAGGTTAGATTAGGTTAGGTTGGAGTGGCAGACGTCTGGCACTGTCCAGATAGTATCACGTACTCCTATAAGGACCGTTGTGGTACCATACGTGTTCCTGGAACCTATCCGCATCAGCTTCCTGATGGTTAACCGTAGCGTAGACAGTAGAAGAATCTTGGCAGCTCATTCAACCCAGCTGCTGTTAATAAACTTAATAAGTCGACCCAATTGTAAGCTGCTCAATTCCTCCAGATCATTAAAGAATGGTTCGCCCAAGACATTGAACCTTTTTCTCACGAAATGCTGAATACTTTCCTCCTCTTCTTCATCTCTGCAACTTCTGCAGAAGTCGTTAGCTGCATACGTTCGGCGTGTCCGGTGACTATGGCAGTAATATTTCTTTAGTCTTTCCGACTGTGCTATAATAACGCTGCGGTTTTCCTGTTATCAATTGGTTGGAGGTGCTACAGGTTGTTAGTTCTGCCCATCTGCTTTAGGCAAGTAGTTTAGCTATCCGATCTATCTTCTCCTTGACTGATCCCAGGTGGTCTTAGCCACAATATTCTCGGCTAGTTCGACAAACATGCTTGCGCCATGCCTGGCAAGCGCCTCAGGAGTCTCGTATATGTCTATGGATATCACACGCAGCTTCTCTGTCTCTGTTCTTATCTCAGTTTCTGGTAGGTTATCAGTTAGGTATAAAATTGGGTACCTGGGAAGAATACCCCTTATGAAAATAAAATGTTATATTAAAACACTAATTCTAAAAAACAGTATTTTAAAGTATGCTTCTATTATAGCAATGAAAATGAACATTCCTCATATATTTTTTTATATAATATATTATTATTATATTTACTATTTTCATAGTTGTAAACCGACGTAAAATATTCCATCCATTCGAAGACAAAATGCTGTTAAGGTTAGAATCAAAGAATTTATATTCAGCCCAGCCCACATTTCCATAGCGAATCATATGACCGTTTTAAGTAGATTTGTAATGTTAAAATCCAAGGTGGAGATCAAAAGATTTACGTTTACTTAATATAGATATATCTGGTTATAAATAGATTTATATATGCAGCTCAGTAATAGGCTTTAATATGTATGAGATACCTACATAGATGCTTCGTTAAATCGGAGATATTTTTTAAATCGTAAGATATAAAATTATACTTTTTCGGTATACAGTGTTTCCCCGGTTGGAGTTGACAAGAGGAAAAAGATCTTTATTATTGATTTTACGACGAAAAGTTATTCTTCATAAAAAAATTCTGCTTGACAAGAAAATGAATTTACCATATAAAAATGTACAGCATGAAATGCTTTAAGAGAAAAGTACCATTATTTATTATTTTAGACAAAATATTTATGAAACAAAGTTATTTATAATCCAAAATAAAGCCTAAATACAAAATTTGAAATGTGAATTCTAATTTTTGTTTTTAATTTTTTACAATAGAATTTATGAACATTCAAAGTAAAAACCAGAGAGTGCTGACCTATTTATTTAATTTATTTCTAATTTGGAAATGTGTGCAGGTTGGAGGTTGAAGGAGGATAATATCCTCCTCTACATGTTATGTAGAATAATAACTTTTTACACAATTGTACATTTTGAATGTTGTCGAATAATTATCGACAATGAAAAAAAGTCGAGAGAGAAAAAGTGTGTTTTTACCATTTCTATGTCATCAACCGCCCAGGGCAACACAACAAAAAATCAAACTTTTTAAACTGTCCAATTAAAACCGATTGTTCGGCATAACTTATTTGATTAACAAAATGTTTTTTAAGATACGTTGACCTCTGCTAACCAAAAAAAAATCGGGACTGTTCGAGTGAACAAAATGCCTAATCAGTAAGAACAGCATGTTTGAACATTCAAACCAGTAATCAGATGTCTAATACGGTTTTATCTAAAGCGCGGCGTCACAAACTTTCCTGCAATGCTAGCAGCACTGCTACGTTGCCAAGTTAGTTTTTGCTTTGACTGATTGACAGAGCTTTGAATGTGAAAAGTACCTATTTAAAAACGCGTTTCGAAAGGTAGCGCTAATAGAAATAAAATGTAATTGTAATTTTGAATCAATTTGGAAACGCCGAAGATTGTGTCGGTCAGAACATAGACGGCAGTATCTAATACAGAGTTAATTTCGTCGAGACCGTTATTTTCAATCGGTGTGGTGCATCTTTCAGGCGAGATAAAAATCTGCCCGGAAAAAAATCTCGAAAATAATAATTGGTATATCAAAAGGTTTAGCAAGGAATACGGTAAATTATGTGTTTACATCGTGTAGATAGATAAGATAGGTAAGTCATTTAGCATGACTAGTACCAAAATGTTACGAAGAACGAGCTAAAGATGGGAAATCCGTTATGCCGCTATTCGAATATTCGTATCGCTAAAACGAAGGTTATATTAATTATTACATTAGATGACACGTATTCACCTGATTGACATGTTTTACCAATTACTCCTGCAATTAACTTATTCGGTCAGTTGACTTATTCGATCAATTGACTTATTCGATCAGTTTATTTAATCGGCCAATTGACTTATTCAATCAGTTGACTTATTCAGCCAATTGACTTATTCGGTCAGTTGGTCTATTAGGTCAGTTGACTTATTCGGTCAGTTGACATATTCGGTCAGTTGACCTATTAGGTCAATTGACTTATTCAGTCCATTGACTTATTCGGTCTGCTGATCCAGAATGAATAATAAGGTTCGTTCTTTTTGGACTTTTTTTTCAAAAATATCGTAACGAGATCACGTGACGTTGCGAAAACGGCCGCTTGTTGGCGGTCCTTCGCGCGAAATGATCTGTTATTTTAGTAAATCGAAAACGGTAGCAGTGCAACGTTAAAGCACGAAATCGATCACTTAACTCGGCCCAGATTCGGTCACGTATAACCTACGGTTCGGTTTTTTTTAAATTTTTTAAATATTGCCCGGGCACTGTGTAAATTCCATAATTATTACTGTATTTTCCGTAGAAAAAGACTACAATTTGGCGTTTCACTTATTCACTCTGTTAATTAACAACAACCAAAACAGTAAAAGTAAAGTAAAAAGAGTGTGAAAGAGTAAAACGTGACCAATGGCACCGCTGAGGTGCCCATGTTTACGATATTGACAAGTGACCTCGGTTGGAGGTACCAAAATACGTTTGATTGAACTAAATTTTAAATATTTAAATATACCTAAGCACTATAAATAATGCAAGTACCAAAACTGTCAGTTTTTTCTCGACACTCCAACTTTATAAAGTACTTTAAGGTGGGAGTATCAACATGCTTGCCAACCTATAACCTATTTTGCGTAGATTTATTTATTTTTCTAGCTTTTACACAAAATTTAAATAAAATCAATATCGACTGCATATTCTATGGGTAATAATTGACATATTAAATAAATATTAAGGAATTTTATAAATTATTTTAGGAGAATTGTAGACCGAAAAATATCGGGTAAGATTTTTTTAACATTATTATGTCATTGTTGTTTGAATATACTATTCTTCCAAAATTAGCAATAAAATAAATTGATATTTTTGTAATATATCAGATACTACCTAAATAATGTACCGACGATACTGATTTTCTTTAAATGTTAGATATTAAAATAATAAAGTCAAAAAATCAACGCGAAATAGGTTGGCAATAGATTGAATGACGTTGAGAATTCAACCTTAACGCAACCTTTCGGTTCTAACCGTTTTCAAGTGTTACCTAAGCTGACTTAAGGTGGGAGTATCAACATGCTTGCCAACATGTAACCTATTTCGTGTAGATTTATTTATGTTTTCTAGCTTTTACACATAATTTAAATAAAATCAGTATCGACTTGATATTCTATAGGTAAAAATTGACATATTTAATAAATATCAAGGAATTTCATAACTTATTTTAGGAGAATTGTATAGCGAAAAATAACGGGTAAATTTTTTTTTTCACATTATTATGTCATTGTTCTTTCAATATACAATTCTCCCAAAATTAGCAATGAAATAAATTGATATTTTTGTAATATATCGGATACTACCTAAATAATTTACAGACGATATTGATTTTCTTTAAATGTTATTGATATATGGCAATAGGTTGAATGACGTTGATAATTTTACCTAAGTACTCAGTACCACAAAACGTGAATACATACATTGACGCTCCCCCAGGGGGAAGTTGCTGCTTGTCAAAGTTGCCTGATTAGTTAATTAATGGTAAATACCTTTGTGCAATGCAACATAAGTGTCTGTAAAATTTCAGCTTCCTGGGCTTTAGCGTTTTTGAGATTTCCCTTTTTAATAGTTATTTTGCATTAGGGGCAGCTCCCCCAGGGGAGAAAATAAATAATAAATAATATTTTCCAAGACGCTGGTTTAAAGGTCCATACTACCTGATATCCGTACCCTACAAGACACTTCTAAAGGTAAATCTGCAACTCACCCAAATATCTAAAGTTTGTAAATAACAGGAAACCGAACGCAATAAATAATTCTTAATTAAACATTGAAAAAGCGAACAAACCAGCTCTAGGCGTTAAGTAATCGTCTGTATCCCATTTCTAAATGATATTTTCATTAACGGATAACTAGCCCAAGGTGTTGACAATAAAATATGTCGATGTATCCTTTTCAAGTTAATAAATAGGTTCGAGTTGTTACACTGGAATTTTGACGTTTTACCCATTAGGGCCCTGCTTTTTCATTTAAATAAATATTAGTCGCGGTCCATCTATCATCCTAATACAAATGAGTCTAGGTTCGGCATTTGTGTCACATTTGACACGTGCCGCAAATTGCCTAGCTCTTTATGATACGTGTTTTTGTACTTAACGAATTAGCAACATAATAAAGTTTAGGTTTTTTTTTTAAATTCTATAACAGGACTAACATCGGAAGCTTTTTAAATTTCGTTATAAAAAAAAAGGAGACGGAACCAAATCCGAATTATAATGCGGGTCTAGATCATAGTCCTAGACTGTATAAAAGTCCATTGGACAAAAAATTTCAAATATTTATGTTTTTATTTAAACGACTATTTACCAACAAAAATTAAAAAATTGATTTCATTACAAAAATTTAGAGTCGAAATAAAAACATGGATATTAAAAACAGACAATTTGAAAATATTTTTAGAAATGCTTTAACTAATTAATAGATATTGTTCTGAATAATTTATTAGTAATATTTTTTACTTAAAAACTATAAACTAATAATTTTATTATAATAGGTAGTGTATTTCTTCAAAAAAATACTGCGTTTATACTATAAATTAACATTTTTACTTTAAAACTTGATTTTTAATGCATATTTGTGATTTATGATTTTAAATACTAAAACATAAAATAAGATTTGCCCCTAACAAGGTCAGCTTCAGGGGATTGAAGAATAAGTTTATAGAAGACAACATAAACATATTTATTATAGTATTAAATTTTAAATAAACTTATTATTATTATTAAATGGCATACTATAATATCTCTGTACTTCTTCTATCTTTTATCTTCTTTACCTGCTGAAAGAGCTATTGATCCTCTGCCGCACTTTTTACACTATAACACAATTATGTACTTAGGTTTCTAGAGATACTATTTTAATAAATAACAAAGGTCTTATGAGGAAAAACGTTTCTATGGGCCTGTGGTCTGGACCACCAGTGGCGCGGTGGGCGCTCTTGTAGAGTTCAGAAACCTATTTAAGTGGCATAAAGTTATACTTGTTATAACTAAATCCAGTTGCATCCAGTAAATAAAATTTGAAAGTCCGTTTAAATTCTTTTACAATAAAACTATCATTTGAAAAGCTCTCTATAACCTCGTCTTTCACATCAACTTAAAATACAGGGTGTTCCTAAATTAATGGTACATCCGAAAGTAGGCGATTCTTTGGCTTATTTTATAAATAAAATGTTATATAAACATGGGACCGAAAAAGCTTCGTTTCCGAGATACAGGGTGTTAACATTTTAATTAAAAAAATATCTTTTCATTGCGATTTTCAAACCACTCTAGATATTTTTATGAAATTTGGTACACGTCTTTTGAGCATCGAAAGGCATTTTTTGGTGTAAAATAATTTTTTAAACTTAGGCAGTGGCGTCCGTGCGGGGCTTGCATTTAATATTTTTGAAGAAAAAAATGGCGCGCCACTGCTTTTTCTTTAAATAAAAATTATTTTTGAAATTCCCGTCTAATTTAGAGCAAATTCGGTCTATTGACTTATTTTCTTACGGTGCACCGTTTTCGAGTAAAAAATAAAAATCATTTTAATGCACATTCCTGGAAACACATAACCCATTTCATTACCATTAACTAGTGCTGGGAAGTTTAGTTCACTTTGCCGATTTCAATCTTTCGTTCTCGTTCAATAAAGTGAATAGTTCAAAAGACTAGTTCGTTTAGTTCATTTAGTTCACTGATTTATACTGGCATATCGCCGCATGCATCGGTCGGTCAGGGTGACAAAACCTATAATCTCGGTCGTCTCGCTCTCGCTTGCGTAGTACATTCCGTTTAGACTTTAGTTCGCCTTGTTTCAATCTCTCAGTAATTACTGATTGAATCTTTTAGTTCAGTTGGCAGATTCGATCTTTTGAACTAGTTCGTTCGCGAACTACACAACTCTACCATTAACACCTCGGAAACAAAGCTTTTCCGGTCCCATGTTTATATAACATTTTATTTATGAAATAAGCCAAAGAATCTCCTACTTTAGGATGTACATTAATTTAGGAACACCCTGTATAACAAAATTTAAAATAGTCTTACCTCGGGGCAACAATATTTTCCTATCTGCAAAACAGCATGTTTACACCATTTAAAGAGGTTTACTTAAGAGGTCGCCGAGGTCAACTTATGAAGTCCCGGGGCACTTTCAAATAGATACTAAATAATAATAAAACGGTGCTTTTCAGTGCTCGTTGTGCAGTGATTCAAGATGGGGGGATTGCCGTGGGACATCATTGATTATTTTCACGTTATTTTGAAGAGGGAACCGTTTTGCAAAAATCTAATAAGAAATAAAATACATTTTGTGTTTTTTAATTAATATAATCATACAAATTTGTCATTACGCCGACCAACTGACCTGATACTGTGTTATTTATAGTCGTAGCTAGGGGGGGGGGGGGGGTACCTCCCGCTCCCGAAATTTTTCTTAATTTTCGGTGTATACTTACTTAATTAATTTTATTTTTCTAATTTTGTATCATATCAAATCTATTACGATACGCATTTGCGTATCGTAATGAAGCTATTTCGATACGCGTTTTTTCTTTATTAGATGTTGGTAACATTTAAATGTTTTATTTCATTGACCTGCGCGGCCTTTGTGATTTACGAGAAAACCCATTTTTCGCAGAGAAAAATAGCTTGATAACCTACTTTTTTATTCTGTGTGGATAACAGTCATGTATGTTGATTGCATAAATTTATAAATCAATCTTTTGTAGATGCTTCAAGCTATCATTTTCTGCCAAATCCTATCCAAAATTCAATCTGCTAACCTTCCAATGTCGATTTTAACTTCAACTTTATTTGAATTTTCCAACATCCCTATACTAAATTGCAATGCCGTGACGTAAAATCACATCTTTTGAGATTCGAAAAAAAAGTAGCAAAATCGCCCGAATTTCCGAACGCTCTGTATATGTACCGAATGTACAAGGATCACACAACGTATTCCGTCCAATTTCAAATATCATATCGCTAAAATAACTTTAGAATCTCATAAATCAAAAAATTACAGTTTGCAAAATAATTTTTGTTATCCAGAGGCTACTTTTACCAACATAAAATTTAGACATAAAAATCTACAAAATCTGAAGGATTTATTTTCTTTTTAAATATGTGTTTTTTATTGGAAAAACTACATATTAGAAAAAATAGTATAACGTACGTGTTATATAAAGCAGTTTTAAGCACTTGTCCCGTTATAAAACTCGCCGCAAGCGGCTCGTCTTTTAACATGGACGCGTGCTATAAACTGATGCTTTATAAAACGTGTACGTTAAATATATTATTTTAAATTTGCTTTAATCATATCAAAAACAAAGTCATTCTGGGCTCGCTGGCTACGGTCTTTATGTAGGCCCCACCTTGACTTTACGCTAGAGCCGCCTCTGTATTTACGACTTTTTTGTTACGATCATGTGGACGTTGAGTGGGTTTGTCCCTGAGGATGAAAATTCAATCGTCCCTCAGCAAGACAACTCTCATCCAGACAAATAATAATTTCTCGTAAAAAATGTGTCCATTGCAAAGTGTGCATATTCATTATTTCTCGCTAATAGCTTCGTAGAAGTGTATTGCAGTAAATCAGTTTGATTTATTATTTCATTTTCTTCGATTTTTATTACCCTTGGACAAATTGAAAAATTCTTTTGTAGCTGTACCGTTTTTGTATTTGCTACGGGTTTTTTCGATATACACTTGTCGAATTTTAAAGAGGGTAATTACGTATTGAAGATCATGTAAAATTTCGTGTAACTACACTTGAATTAGTTTTAGTCGATATAGGAATCAAACGGCAACTGATGATGTACCGGGTGGTCAAATAAGCGAGGACGTCGGCTTTATCTCGGAAACCATTAGTCGTACAACTTTCGGAAATTTTTTTTATGGGTAAAGTGGTCAAGAGAAATTGCTGGAAATTACTTTTAAGTTCCTCATTTCGCCGCAAGGGGGTACAATTAAAAATAGTTTTTTTTTTAATTCTAAATTTCTCCGAACATTCCCATATTAAGGTATAACTCTGATTACATCATTGGAAAGCTTAGACAATTCTGCATCATTTTGGTTTAAGGCTCATTGGCGTACCAACCTTGATAAGAGTGGGAGAAGCTATTGAAAGTGTAAACATTAAAATCGCTGTAACTTCTAAACGACTCATCCGATTTTACTAAATTTAAGCTTGTTTGGAAGTACCTTCAATTGTCGTATCTAATGGTACACGATAGTTTCTAATAAAATTGCTAGAGGGCGCAATTTGTGTTAAAAATTATTGTTTTGGCAATAACTCTGAAACCAACAAAGATATCGAACTGCGGTCTTCACATCTTTTCTTGCAAATTTCATTTACTTTTCGATTATGATGTCATAGTTATACCGTATGATTTGAATTTTCGGGATAAAATCGAAAAAACTGTTATTATTACAAATTGCGCCCTCTAGAAATTTTATTAAACACTATCGTGTACTGTTGGATACGGCAATTGAAGATACTAATTTTCCCCTTTCAAACAAGCTTAAATTTAGTCAAATCGGATAAGTCGTTTAGAAGTTACAACGATTTTAATGTTTACACTTTCAATAGCTTCTCCCACTCTTATCAAGGTCGGTACGCCAATGAGCCTTAAACCAAATTGATGCAGAATTATCTAAGCTTTCCAATGATGTAATCAGAGTTATATCTTAATAGGGGAATTTTCGGAGAAATTTAGAATTTAAAAAAACAATTTTTAATTGTGCCCCCTTGCGGCGAAATGTGGAACTTAAAAGTAATTTCCAGCAATCTCTCTTGAACACTTTACTCAAAAAAAAATCTTTCCGAAAATTGTACGATTAATGGTTTCCGAGATAAAGCCGACGTCATCGCTTATTTGACCACCCGGTACAATAGGTACCGAGATTGCTTCAATGAACTTTTGCAAAATCAAATTGGACCTATATTAAAAGAAGTTGCTTCTGAGAATAAAGATATTTGCACGATGCACAGGGAATATGTCCAAAACATTTTCGAGGGAGGCACAATAGGATTAAACTACACTATAAATTTGCCAGCTATTTGGTTTTCGGAGACGCTCTTTTCAAACGAAATACCAGCGACCATATTATGCAACTGGATCTCCAACTATAAAAGTTACTCAGGAAAACAAAGCGGTCAATTGTTTAAAAATTATTAATTTTTAAAACAACTTATAGTTGACATATCAACGAGAAAATTGCTGGCCGAGGGATTTGTCGATTTTTTACTCTTTGAATAAAACTTTACAATAAATTGTACGTCACTGAATTATTAAAAAGCACCGGTACATTCAAAGAATCAGCAGCCATACAAAAGGACGGAGAGTATTAATTTTTTTCTGTTGGGCCAACGCAGCAACGCCAACAAACAATTAAAAATGCAACGAAATAAACCGCTAGCTTTTAATTCACAACACTCAACTGCTGCTCTTTCATTTCGCTTTTTGTGGTTCGTTTTTTGCGAAGCGACCGTAAACTGTGATTATTATTGTTATTTGAGGTGAATTGTATTCATACATAATTATTTGACCACAGAATGTGCCTTTTAAAAGTTTTATTAGGGACTGATTGTAAATAATGTTTTGTGGTATTGTTCTGGTGAGAAAATTTGGATATTTATTACAACGAGCTTAATGATGTTCGTCGAATTACTTTAAACTATACTAGTCATATAAGAACATTAATCACATTACTCTATATTACGACAAAAAATATGAGGTTAGTCGTATTACTTTTAATTATAATCAACATAAAATCATTAGTCTAAATTACGACCACTGACCAGTATAAGAACATTAATCGCATTACTCTATATTATGACAAAAATATGAGGTTAGTCGTATTACTCTTAATTATAATCAACATAAAATGATTAGTCTAAATTACGACCACTGACCAGTATAAGAACATTAATCACATTACTCTATATTATGACAAGAAATATGATGTTACTCGTATTACTCTTAATTATAATGAACATAAAAGCATTAGCCTAAATTACAACCACTGAACAGTATAAGAACATTAATCACATTACTCTATATTATGACAAGAAATATGAGGTTAGTCGTATTACTCTTAATTATAATGAACATAAAATCATTAGCCTAAATTACAACCACTGACCAGTATTAGAACATTAATCACATTACTATATATTATGACAAAAAATATGGGGTTAGTCGTATTACTTTAAATTATGACAAAAACTATAATGTCAGTCGCATTAGTATATACTTTTTTTGTTTTGTTTTTTGTTTAGGTATGAGGACGTTGTCGTATACTATTATATGACAAAAATATACAAAGTTTTATATTATAACAGGTTATATCATAATATACACATACAGGGTTATGAAACGGATCACGCCTTTATATAGAATACCCGGACCCGACAGTGAGGATGTTCCTGTGTGTCTTTGTCGTCTCTGTTTTACCATAAGATAAAAAGAAAATGGTGCAAAACACCACAAGAATTAATTCCTGTACTCGTTAATCTGAGAAGAAAATCTTTCTTCAAACAAATGCTATCTCTAACCAGCGGAGAAAGAGCACAGTCACCTCCGATAATTCAAACGATCATCGCCGGGTCAAATTCGATGTCGATGGTCATCTCCAATGGACCAGAAATAGTTAAATGGTTTAAGCAGGCGCTGCTCTTTGTTTGTATTCCCGCTCGTTCATGGATGTGGATGGGAAGACCGAATCGATAATCGAAGTAGCTCCATATCGATATTCACATAGGGTTGTTTTGAACTATAAATCAGTGATCAATTATTAATACTTCATTATATTTTTTGACAGCAATTCTACATATTATACAGAATAAGTAATCATCCAAATTCAAATAAACCAACACTAATTGATATCGATAATCAACACAATTTTCCATCCCTATCGACGATTGCCGGCCTTTCCCGATCGCCCGGTAGATGTTAATCGTGAATCTCGTGAGAACCACCGGTCGTGACAGGGCTTTGACGAATCAGCGCACGGGATAGTCGTTGACTTTCGATGGGATGTTCGTTATGAATTTCGATTATTTTCGGCATGGTTTTTCTGGATACAAACCATGTGTCCGGGAAGTCGATTATTGAAACACGACAAACACACACAAACACGAACAAATTTTAAGTTCAAAATAACTTACGGTGGGTGTATCAACATGCTTGCCAACCTATAACCTATTTCGCGTGTATTTATTTATTTTTTCTAGCTTTTACACAAAATTTAAATAAAATCATTATCGTCTTCATATTTGATAGGTAAATAATTGACATATTAAATAAATATCAAGGAATTTCATTAAATATTTTAGGAGAATTGTATAGCGAAAAATATCGGGTAAGATTTTTTTTAACATTATTATGTCATTCTTCTTTCACTATACAATTCTCCCAAAATTAGCAATGAAATAAATTGATATTTTTGTAATATGTCAGATATTACCTAAATATTGTACCGACGATATTTATTTTATTTAAATGTTAGTTAATCAAATAATAAACTAAAAAAAGCAACGCGAAATAGGTTATAGGTTGGCAATAGATGGAATGACGTTGAGAATTCCACCTTAAACTGAAGACTAAATACACCAATTTTGACGCTCATTTAGTTTCAATCGAGACGAAGATGAAACACAAATTCTACACAATGGATGTGTAAATCCATATTTATATTTCTTTGCCGTTTTCTTATTCAGGGAAATTAGTCTATATACAAAACTATATTCCCTGTTGTGGTTTCATTCCTTATAAATTTAAAAACATACCGATCTTATTTGAGTCGAGTTATAGTTCCAATGAGTTATGAAGAATTCATGAGAATAGCCCATTATATTGCAAAGCCAGTCAGTGCAAAATATGCACTGTTAAGATTGTGTAAATCCAATTTACCTTATTACAGGGTTACAAATTGGTCCATAAACGGACAATTCCACGTTTTTATTACATTGCCAACGTTGCGAGATACCCATATTTACCATATTTTTGTATAAAAAGGTCTGTATCGGCAATAAGGTTGCCTAACTGGCGACTTTATTTCGAAATAAGTTTTTTTTTTATATAATCCGGATGGAAAAAATGTTTTATTTTGGGTAAATAACGTTCACGGGACAATTGAAGTAAGTTCTTAAAAATGTTATTTTATTTTGTATTCCTTATAAAAAAAGAATTAAAGAAAGCAATTAGAATTAAATAAAAATTATCTGAAAAATAGACCAACTTATGTTCAAATAGATAAAGAAAAAAGCTATCCAAAAGTATTTAAGTATGGTGTTCCTCAAGAAACAATTTTAGGACCATTATTTTTTAATATTTATATTAACGACTTATTTAGTATAAATTGCGAAGGACAATTTCATAGTTTTGCAGATGATACTACAATTTTTTGTACCGATACAAATTGGGACAACTTAAATAATGAAATTAAAAAACATTTTAAAATTATAAAAAATTGGTTTGATAACAATTTGTTAACAATTAATTTTAATAAAACAAATTATATTCCTTTTACTTTAAACCTAAATAACCTACCACGAAATATGAATAGTGTTCAAATAAATGAAGACATTCAAATTTTTAAAGTTAATAAAATATTTAGAAATTATTTTTGACAGTAAATTAAATTCGATTTTTCACTTAGAATACTTAATTAAAAAATTAAGAAGTTTACTACTGATTTTTAAAAACATTAAAAAAATTTTAAATGTAAGACATATGGAAATATTATATTACGCGTTAGTTAAAACTCATTTAAATTATGGAATTTTAGGTTGGGGAGGAATAAATAGAAATTTAGTTAAAAAATTAGAAATATTAAAAAAAAGGTTTCTAAAAATTATTTTCAATAAAGATTATCTTTATCCTTCAAAAGAATTATATTCAGAAACAAAAAAGTTGAACATAAGACAACTTTACATTTATAACATCTTAATATATATATTTAAAAATAAAAACCTTATACAATTTAAAAACCATAATCATAATACACGTCATAAAAATAAAATAACTATAAAACCTAAAATAAATAAGTCCATAAGATAAAAAAATTTCAAATATTTGTTTTTATTTTTTAAACGATTATTTATCAACAAAAATTAAAAAATTGATTTCATTAAAAAAAGTCGAAATAAAAAAAAGACAATTTGAAAATATTTTAGAAATGCTTTAATTAATTAATTAATATTGTCCTGAATAATTTATATAGGTAATATTTTTTACTTAAAAATTATAAATTAATAATTTTATTATAGGTAATAATATATTTTTTCAAAAAAGAACTGCGTTTATACTATAAATTACCATTTTTTACTTTAAAACTTGATTTTTAATGCATATTTATGATTTATGATTTTACATACTAAAACAAAAAAAAAGATTTGCCCCTAACAAGCTCAGCTTCAGGGGATTGCAGAATAAATTTATAGAAGACAAAATAAACATATTTATTTTATTATTAAATTTGAAACAAACAATACATTCAATTTTTGACTGGAAAAATTGTAGTTTTTTGGTATACTGCCTACCATCACGTTCTGTTACTTAAGTCTTCTTCAAGAAAGAGCAAATAGATTAGTGAGGAGGGCTAAAAATAGAATTGGAGTATCTATGAGGAAATTGGAACTTGAATATCGCACTTCCAATGACACTGTTTCGAGGGAGTTGGACAGAAATGGTCTAAAATAACGAAAAAGAAAAAATAATGTACGGCAGGGGGCATACAGGGATATCGGCAACGAATTGCGGCTTGTTGAGGAGCACGGAACCCTTCATTTAATTTGATTTATTAATATTGTTAATGATGGAGTATAATAAAAATTTCAATTAAATTATTTTTTCTACGATCATTCAAAAAATGTCATTTTGTGTATCGACTTCGTCTCGGTGATTAACTTCTATGCCGTGTGCAATAAACATACACTTTTTGCACTAGTTGCATAAATAACTATTTGCGTATAAAATGTAATAAAGTAATTTGTGCCAAAACTTTTGAGACCTACGTTACAACACCTTCTTTTTATTTACAGGTTCTCCACCTTTAACTGGCTCTGGTACTCTGCGTATTATAGTCCAGGACATCAATGATCATAGTCCAGAGTTTAAGAGACAATCTTACTACGCAACAATAAAAGAAAATTCGCCAATAGGAACTTGGGTAATAACAGCAGTTGCGACTGATAAAGATATGGGGCTCAATGCAAAGATACGATATAGTCTTCTGGGTGATAAAATAGAAGGTAGTCTATATTTTTATTTTAATACCGGGTGTTTAAAATTATTTTCGTGGTGGTACATTTAAAAATTATTTTTACTATGTATAGGTAAGCAAATAATTTGGCTATAATGTTATGTCGTATAGATTAACGTGAATGACCCCCGTCTATTATTTTTTAAAGGGTTCAAAGTAGACCAAGATACAGGTGTGATAACAACCAATGGAATTTTGGACAGAGAAAAAGCGGACTCTTACTTTTTCACTCTGATGGCACAGGACTGTTCCACAACCGAACCTCGAGCCACTGCCGTAAATTTAACCATTACGGTCCTGGACGAAAACGATAACTCGCCCGTATTTTCTCGCTCCAAATACGAGGTACTTTTTTGTAATATTCAAATTTTAACATTTCATTTTTGCTGCTAAATCTTCAAAGAAAAATATATTAGAAACGGTATCCTTAAAAATTACCTTGGTTTTAGGTATACATTTCCGATCATACAAAGGCCTCCGAGTTCGTCTTCGGCGCCCGAGCTACCGATTTAGATTTTGGTCCCAACAGTAAAATTTCGTACACACTAACCGGTGAGCATGCCTATAACTTTACCATTAATGGAGATACCGGAGTAATCAAAGCTCTTCACAACCTGCAAATGTCTTCCACTAAAGTTTTTAATCTGGAAATCGAAGCTAAAGATGGAGGAAGGCCGCCAAGAAAGGCTAGCACAGAATTAAAAGTAAGTTTTGTCTAAGATATCGATGGATACCTTGGGAAACATTTTTTTTAGATATATTACTTATTTATTTATTTATTTGCAGGTTTTTTTTATAATAATATTAAAAATCAATAACATTGTTTTTTTAATAAAAATAAATCCAATGAACGCATCATTACAAAACCATAGATTAACAAATCTGTCCGATTTTGTAATGAAAAAATATACACCTATTTAGATTATTAATTTTAATCACATCATAAATATATTTAAAAACATAAGTAAGTAATTCAAAAATAATTCACCCAAAAAAAAAAGAAAAATTATAAATAAGGGAGAAATTATAATAGAAAAACTGTAATTATTATTACATATATATATAAGTTGGCTTACCTTTATATAATTTTGCATAATCCATGATTTTAATTTTCTTTTAAATGTCAAAAACTCATAGTTTTCAAATTAGTAGGTAATATATTCAAAATTTTGATGCCAACAAATAAAGCATTATTTTTTAAAAGTCTTAAATTAAAATTATCATAACATAAACATAGATTTGTTTTTTGTCTTGTTTGGTATATATGAGTAATGTTGTGTAATACATTTTTATTTATATATATATATATAAAATGGAAGTTTTGTTATAAAGTTGTTTTAAACTGAGAATATTATTATTAACAAATAGTATTTTTGAAGGAAACAAAATATGTTTATTAAATATTATTTTTAAAACATATTTTTGTATTGTTATAAGCGGTTTCAAATTCGAGCACTTCCCCAACCAATTATACCATAGGAAAGAATTGATTGAAAAAGTGCATAATAAAACATTAAACAAAGTTTTTGATTCACAATATTTTTTAAAAGTCTAAATGTACATAAAGTGTTTCTTAATTTTTTTGTAAGAGTAACAGTTGAATTGCATCGCAATATTTATTTAGCTCTCTACCCTAAGTTAAGTTCTAAACCGTGTTTCATTTTTTCTAGGTTTATTTAAAACCCGATCACCAGTTTCCCACGTGGAATTTACCAGAAAAAACTAACTTTATCTTAGCGGAAAACGTGGAAGATGGAAAAGCGTTTGCGAAATTTAAGGCGACATCACCCAAAACGGAACCAAGCGACGTGGTTAAATACGCCATAGCAGGTACGTACAGGGTGTCCCAAATTCGATGGGTCCATTGGGATCTTGGAAACTATCAAAGACACACTAAATGTTTAAATGGGGAAAAGTTGGATAATTTGAAGCTTAAGTTAGTGCTGGTGAGAAATCAAGAAAATTCCGTCTATTTCCTACTGCATTTTCGGTTCAAAACGATGAAACTTTGGCATGTGTGCAAATGTTATTGTTTTATGTTTTGGGGGAGCAAAATAATTGAGAAAGTAATATTTAAATTTCAGGTATTATTTTAGCTTCTTCGACTGTCTATCCACTATTGTTGGATGTTGGCGACCATATTTCCATACATTTCTCTATCGGTTGCTGTGTGGACCAACTCTCCTATCGTTCTTAACCCCGTCCACTCTCTTATATTTCTCAACCATGACATTTGCTTTCTGCCCATCCCTCGCTTTCCCTCTATTCTTCCTTCGACAATAAGCTGCAGCAGTTGATATTTTGAGTTTCGCATTATATGACCAAAGTACGATGTTTTCTTCTTTTTGAGATTAAGCATTAACTCACGGTCTCTGCGGATTCTTCTTAGAATTTCGTCGTTGGTTACTCTGTCTGTCCATGGCACCCTCAACATCCTACGATACATCCACATCTCAAATGCTTCTATTTTGTTGACGGACGATGCCTTCAATGTCCAGGTCTCTGCACCGTACAGCAACACCGACCATACATAGCATTTGGCATAGCGTAATCTTAGTTTTAATTTAATGTCACGACTAGTTAGTACTCTTTTAAATTTAAAGAAGTTATTTCGGGCCATTTCGATTCTGCATTTAATTTCTTTGTCATTATCCCAGTCTTCATGCAACCAGCTTACTAGATATTTATATTGTGTTACACGTTCTAAAGTTTGGCCGTCTGCTATTAATCTTGCATTGTTGTACGGGAGTTTGCGTCTGCTTACTATCATGAACTTTGTTTTATTGCTATTTATTTTAAGACCATAATCTGTACCAACATAATTCAGCTCGTCGATCATTTGTTGCAGATCTTCAATATTATCTGCAATTAAGATAGAGTCATCTGCATATCTAATGTTGTTCATATATACCCCATTTACCTTAATTCCAATATCTTTGTTTTCCATGATTTCCTTAAAGATGCTTTCTGAATAAAGATTAAATAGAAGAGGTGATAATATGCAACCTTGTCTTACGCCTCTACATATGGTAATATCTTTAGTTTTAACGTCATTTGTTTTTACATTAGCAGATTGATGCCAGTACAGGTTCTGTATACAACGGATGTCTTTGTCGTCTAAGTCTGCTTTCTTTAATATGTCAATTAGTTTATCATGTCTTACTTTGTCAAAGGCCTTTTCAAAGTCCACAAAACATATGAAGACATCTTTCTGAACATCTCTGCAGTTTTGTATGAGCACACGCACACTGAAAAGTGCTTCCCTGGTTCCCATCCCACTTCTAAATCCAAATTGAGTATTTGCAATATTGGCCTCACACTTGCGGTAAATTCGGTTGTGTAGGATCTTAAGGAATATTTTAAGGGCATGACTCATTAGGCTAATTAAACGATGGTCTCCGCATTTCTTTGCTTTGTTTTTCTTTGGAAGCGGGATAAACGTAGATTTAAGCCAGTCTGCCGGATAACGACCTTCATTATAAATTTTGTTAAAAATTACTTCTAGAAGAGGAAGATTGTCTTCATCAATAAGTTTAATAATCTCTGCTGGCAAGTCATCAGGGCCAACTGCCTTATTATTTTTGGCTTGTTTTAAGGCATGACGAATTTCATCCTTTGTTATTGCAGGACCCGTACGATTTATTACGTTGTTATTTTCTTCTAGATTTGTTCTTTCATTATCTTGAAAGAGTTCTTTAACGTAGTTCTCCCATTGTCTTGCTTTTTCCTCCTTTTCGAAAATAATTACGCCGTCATTGTTGACAAGTACTGTAGGTGCTTTGGTTTTATATATTCCAGCAGCCTCCTTTAGTTTGCTGTGCTCTCCCCTGGTGTCATGTAAAGCTTGCAGATTTTCTATTGTTTGGCATTCTTCCCTTAGCCAGTTGGCTTTGGCTTTTCGAATTTCTGATCTTATAACATTATTTAATCGTCGATATTCTTGCACATTTAGATTTTTGTAGCGTCTTCTTTCTTCCATTAGCTGAAGAATATTCTCTGTTATCCATTTTTTCTTAGGGGTTGCCTTTCTATAACCTAACTTATTTTGTGCCACTGTATTTAAGGTTACTTTTACTTCTTCCCATAATCGGTTGCTGTCCAGTTCTTCCTGTTTTTCCTTGATTACATTCAGTCTTTGATTAATTTCATTTTGTAGTTCCGTCTTAACCGTATTATTCATAAGATTTTCAGTTGCCAAGACTTTTTGTTTACATGATTTGCGTCTTACTAGTGATAGTTTAAGTTTAAATGAAGATAAAAGGAGAACATGATCAGACGGTACATCTGCTCCAGGATAAGTGCAGGTTCTCATAACTGACGTGGAAAATCTCTTATTAATAAGAATAAAATCAATTTGGTTCCGAACTACATTGTCAGGTGTATCTTGTGGGGATTTCCAGGTATAGAGTCGTCTAGGTGGTAAACAGAACCAGGTATTGGTTATTTTAAAGTTCTCTTCCTGGCAAAACTGTACTAGTCGATCCCCACGAACGTTTCTCTCGCCCAATCCCCAGGGACCGACTATCTCTGCAACCGGTGTACAACCAACTTTTGCGTTGAAGTCACCCAAAATAATGTTGACATCATGTGGCTTCGTAAGGTCCAATAGTGCTTTGATTTCAGCATAAAAACTCTCTATCTCTTCGTCACGCTTATCCAAAGTTGGGGCATAGGCTTGTATCAGGTTAATATTTAGTGGTTTTGCCTGTATTTTGATCATCATTGTTCTGTCTGAATATGGAATAAACTCTGTGACGCTCCCCACTATATCCCGATCGACGATTATTCCCACTCCATTTCTATGGTTTCTGTCATCGTTACCTGAATAATAGAGGGTTTTGTCTTGGGCATTGCATTTCCCCGATCCAGGCCATCGGGTTTCACTTATTCCTAAAGCCGATATTTTGAGTCTATCCATTTCTTGTACAATATTCGCTAGTTTGCCAGATTCGTACATACTTTGAACGTTCCACGTTCTTTTGTTAATTTTAGATATTAAAAACAGACAATTTGAAAATATTTTTAGAAATGCTTTAATTAATTAATATTGTTCTGAATAATTTACATAAGTAGGTAATATTTTTTACTTAAAAATTATAAATTAATAATTTTATTATAGGTAATATATTTCTTAAAAAAAATGCGTTTATACTATAAATTAACATATTTACTTTAAAACTTGATTTTTTTAATGCATATTTATGATTTATGATTTTACATACTAAAACAAAAAATAAAATTTGCCCCTAACAAGCTCAGCTTCAGGGGATTGAAAAATAAGTTTATAGAAGACAACATAAACATATTTATTATATTATTAAATTTTAAATAAACTTATTATTATTATTAGGTCCGTATTTGAATGTTAATCTGATGGTTATATCTGAAAACCGAAACGTCGTTTTTTAAATTAGAATTATCTATAAATGCGTCGTAATAAGGTGCCTGTAGAAAGTACTTTCTGTTTTTCAATATGTTTATAAATAAAGTCGTTCAATGAAAAAAAAACAAAAACGGAAAATAAAATTTTCCTTTTTTCCTATCTCTTATCTTCGGTAGTAGTCGGAATTTGCTTAATTTCTCACTGGCGTTAACATAAGCTCTAAATTATCCAACTTTGACCCAAATGAAACATTGGCTGTATCTTGTATACCTACACATATAAGCAGATAAAATTGCGTTGTTTTTTCGATCAAATATGAGTAAAACTCTAAAAATACTGTATTTCCATGGTCTGCAAATATCATTTTTTGTTTAAGGTGGTAACGTAGGTGATTCCCTTAAAATCGAACCCAACTCCGGAGAAATCCAGATATCCGGCAAAGGACTTGACTACGAAACAGCAAAAACCTACGAAGTCTGGATAGAAGCCCAAGACAGCGATATCCCACCGTTACGTAGCGTTATACGTCTTACGATTAACGTTACCGATTATAACGATAATGCTCCCGTTATGAAAAATCAACTTTACAACGCTTCGGTAAATATAGCATAGAACCAGATTTGATCAATCGCTTTTTAACAAGTACATTTTTTATTAATTCCTTTACATTAAAAGTAAATTAAGTTCAGGCTGATTGTCCATTACTCTTTGTAGGTACTGGAGGAAGAGTCACCCCCTATTTTAGTAGCACAAATAACCGCCACGGACGTAGATTCAGGAGATAATGGTCAAATAACCTATAAATTATTAGATAACTTTGACGAATCTTTTGAAATTGACTTAAACAGCGGCGAAATTTATACGCATTCGAAACTGGACAGGGAACGTATATCCAGCTATGAGTTGACCGTCATTGCTGAAGACCAGGTGAGCCAGGACAGAAACAACACTGTTAAAAGTCTATACCCATATTACCAATGCTTAGCGTTTTCTTCGGGATACTTTGCTTGCATCAACCCTTTTAATTTTTACATGTTAATTTTTTTTAGGGTGTACCCCAACTTACTGGCACAGCATCGGTACTAGTTACAGTATTAGATAAAAACGACCATCCACCACGGTTTACTCGACTGTTTAGCGTTAACGTTACCGAAAACGCTGAAATTGGATCTTTTGTGATACGGGTCACAAGTTCGGACCAAGATATCGGAGAAAATGGTAATGCCACTTACAGTTTTACAGAAAATCCTGGAGATAAATTTAAGATCGATCCTATTAGTGGAAATGTGACAGTTATTGGTAAGTAGGATGGCCAAAGACATTTTTTACTACATAGTAATATCATACATTAAACTATGGCCTTTAATTTAAATTACTAGAAATTGAACATATCAATATTATTCTATTATAGGCTATTTAGATAGAGAACAGCAGGACGAATACCTCCTCAAAGTAGCAGCGGGTGATGGAGCTTGGCTAACAGAAACTCCCCTCACTATCACCATACAAGATCAGAACGATAACGCGCCCGAATTCGAACATTCCTACTACAGCTTCAACTTCCCTGAACTACAGAGGGATATTGTTTTTGTGGGACAAGTGATTGCTACAGACCGTGATAAGCAAGGGCCGAATTCTGTGATAAGCTATAGCCTACAACAACCGTCGGATTTGTTTACCGTCGATCCAGCATCGGGGGAGATTTTTAGTAAGCAGAGTATCAGGCAAGTTCAAGTTTTATCACAGATATTACCAGCTGTAAACAAGCGTTGCATTATTTATTAATAAATATTTATCTTAGGTACAAATATACACAATTGGAATCGTCCCCTGAAAACACCTACTCGCTGACAATTCTAGCGACAGACAACGGCAAGCCACCAATGTCCTCTGAATGCATGGTTACCATCAACGTTGTGGACGCCAATAACAACGCCCCCAAATTTGAACAGCAAGATTATCTTTCCCCAGTACCACAGGATGCAGTACCTGGACAACAACTTCTTCAAGTATTGGCTGACGATAACTTTGACGTTGGAGTAAACGCTGAGATCGACTACTCAATCGTTGGAGGGAATGGGTCTAATTATTTTGTAATTCATAAGATTACTGGATGGATTTCTTTGAGGGAAAGGGTAAGCCATCATCACCATACCTGCAGATTATATTGACCTCAAACCTACCATAACTAACACTTTATATCATTTTTCTAGGTCTACGGAGTTGGCTCGCTCTACATACTTCGCGTGCGTGCTACAGACAAAGGTATTCCTCCACAAATGGATGAATCGACCATTACCATAATCGTCACTGGGGAAAATAAACATACCCCTGAATTTAACTCACTCAGTTACCAAGTCATAGTGCCTGAAAATGAACCGTTAGGGTCTACGTTGCTTGTTGTAAAGGCTACAGATAAAGATAGTGGACCTAATGGGATGATTAGATATAAAATATCCGCTGGAAATGAAAGAAAAGACTTTGGAATCGATGGTATTACTGGAGTGGTGACTATTCTTCAGCCTCTCGATTATGACTCGATTCAATCGTACAATTTGAACATAACTGCCCAAGATCTTGGGTTTAAACCAAGAAAAACATCAGGAATACTAACAATTATCCTAACAGATATAAACGATAACAGTCCGGTGTTTAATCAAAGCTATTACGATGCATACATATCAGAAAACAAACCATCTGGAACATTAGTATATCAAGTAGTTGCCACTGATATCGACTCGCCTAAAAACGCTATTATTTTGTACTCAATATCAGAGGGACCAGATAAAGAATTCTTCTCTATTGACCAAAAATCTGGTAAAATATTGTCAAGATACTCGTTCGACTATGAGGAAAATAATCTTTATGTCCTAAAAATCGTAGGAGCGAATCCAGAATCGACAATGTACGGTGAAACTGAAGTCAGAGTTCATATTACAGGAGTCAACGAATATTATCCCAAGTTTGTCCAGTCAGCGTTTCATTTTGATGTTTCCGAGTCGACAGAAGTAGGAACAAAAATTGGAACGGTCCTTGCTACCGACCAAGATTCTGGTGACGATGGAAGGGTGTATTATTTGCTTGTCGGTAAGTGGATATATTGATGGTATAATAATCGACAAACTTAAAAAAAAGTTTAAACTGAACTATTTTTCATTTGATTTTTTGATATTTTAGGTTCAAGCAACGACAGAGGCTTTAACATAAACAGTGAAACTGGAGCCATTAGCGTTTCCAGAAACCTCGACCGCGAAACACAAAGTCGCGTAGTCCTTACGGTCATGGCTAAAAACTCTGGCGGTATCCGAGGTAACGATACAGATGAAGCCCAGGTTATAGTGACAGTTCAAGATGGTAACGATCCTCCAGAATTCTTACAGACTTCATACGAAGCTGAAATATCTGAAGCTGCTTTCATTGGAACGAAAGTGATAACTGTTAAAGCCGTAGACAAGGACGTTAGGTACCAGAACAACCAATTCAGCTACTCTATTATCTCAGGGAACATTGAGCAGGCTTTTAAGATCGATCCGCAAACTGGAGATATCCAGACTTCGAGAGAGCTCGATCGAGAAACCATTCCAGTGTACTCTTTGACTGTTGGTGCGATAGATACAGGACTTCCTCCTCAAACAGGAACAACTCTAGTGAAAATCAACGTTTTGGATATTAATGATAATGGTCCTGTATTCGATCCACCGCAAGTTGTAGGAATAGTTTTGGAGAATGAGCCAGTATTTACGAAAATCATGACGTTGAGTGCGAAAGACCCAGATCTACCTCCCAATGGAGCTCCATTTACATATAAACTGGTTGGAGGCAAACATAGAGATTATGTACGGATCGACAGACACACTGGAGTTGTAGTGACAACTAGAAGCATAGATAGAGAGGTAAGGATTGAAAGTGGGTATTATATCTAATACAAAAACATCCAGGGTTGTTGACGCGTTAACTACTGTTAAAATAATGATGGAAATGCATTTTACCAAAACCTTATCCTTATAACTTCTTGTTGATGAAAGCTTAGTGCATAATACTTTGATTATACTATTTTTAGGTAACTCCAGAACTTTACTTTACAATCGAAGTCGAAGACAGTGGTACACCCAAAATGAAGAGGCAACACTCGGTCAAAATCATAGTTCTTGACGAGAATGATTCTGATTCATCCCCAAGATCAGTCCATGTCGTTGTTTATACTTTCAATGGAGAATATCCAACTGGAAATATCGCGAATGTTCACCCCAACGATCCTGATCTTACTGGCGATTATAAATGCAAGATCATGCAAAAGTCTGCGTCATCTGATATTCTTAGTATTCCTTACGCATGTGATCTACATACTTCCAAGGTTACTCCTGGTTTGGGATATTCTTTATCTGTTTCTGGGCATGATGGGAAGCATAAGGCTGTTATGTCTAGTGTTACGGTAAGTTTTTGCCTATAATACTTGACTTGGTGTAGTGTTATCGCAATTTTACCAGGATTCCTAATTTTTGTATGTTATTTCTCTTAGGTGGAGTTTATTGTTTTTGACAACATGACAGTGGAAAATTCAATCACAGTGTTAGCGAGGAATGTATCTGCAGCAAATTTTCTCGCTCATAATTATGCAGGGTTCTTGGAAACCGTTAAGAATACCCTCGGCAGAGATGAAGTTGTAATTCTTTATAGCCTGTTTGAAGGAGAGTTTGGACTAGAAATCACTATGGCCGTAAAAAGTGGATCTACATACAAAAGCAAGTTTTATACGAATGAAAAATTGCAGAAAAAACGTGATGCCTTAGTTAATATATTCCAAACTGAGGATATCTTGCTTGGATACTCTCCGTGTGGGGAAGAAACTTGTGAAAATGGTAAGCCGTCTTAAAATATTCATCACTCACACTGTAATTCATTATATTAGTTGTGTTCACAATTGCCCATTATACGTTATACATGTTGTTTCTTTGCTAATTCTACTATAATCGTGTCAATTTTAATTGTAGGGGGTATATGCACAGAATCCCTTGCCGTTAAGAAAACAACAAAAATCACTGACAGTCAAAACCTCATCTTTACCTCTCCGTTGGTCTTCCACGAATACAACTGCCAGTGCATGGAAGGCTTCACAGGAACCACCTGTGCTAAGAGGCAAGACCCGTGCTTACCAAATCCGTGTAAAAACAACGGGCAATGCAGAAGGCAAGGTTTTAATTACCATTGCGTTTGTCCTCATAATAAGGATGGCAATCATTGTGAGCTGGAAAGGGGAGATGTATGCTTGGAAAATCCTTGCCAGAATGGTGGAACGTGTAAGGAGAGTCCGGATGGATCCAGTTTCTTCTGTTTATGCAGGTAAGTCGTTTTCTTTTGTGTTAACAAAATTTAATTTTTTTACACTGAGAATTCAGATGATCTACCCAAAAGTTGAATGGTATTTATTTATTTTATCGACATAATCTAATCTGACTATTCTCTGATTGTAGGTCTGGCTACAGAGGTAACCAATGCGAAGCCCTAGCAGACTCCTGTCGACCAAACCCTTGCCTACACGGTGGCCTATGCGTAAACCTAAAACCAGGGTACAAATGTAGCTGCACGGAGGGTAGATATGGTAGACACTGCGACAAATCCACCTACGGTTTTCAGGAACTTTCCTATATGATGTTTCAATCTTTGGACGCAACCACGAATGACATTTCTTTCGTTTTTGCTACGACCAAACCCGATTCACTGTTGATCTATAATTATGGCTTACAAACGTTGGGAAGAAGTGATTTTGTAGCTATTGAGTTGGTGAAAGGAAGGGCTGTGTTTAGTTTTGGTGGTAAGTTAACTGAATTAAAAATTCAAAGTTTCTACACAAATTCAATGATGGGTTTTCGTTCTGAATCATGTTAAAGTGTTATGATTTCCAATTTTTTTAGGGGCTCGTACTGCAATTACGTCCATAAACGCCGTAGGAAAAAACAGTGTCAATTTGGCAGATGGAAACTGGTATAAAATCGCTGCCACAAGAAATGGAAAAGTGATTTCTCTGAATGTGGGTAGTTGCAATGATAACGGTGACACTTGTGAGGACTGTAGACCAAACGATGGAAGCTGTTACACCGAAAATAGTGGTGATACGGGGTATGCTATTAAGCGTTTTATATATTTATGATTTTAAAATATGTAATAGAAGTTCTGTTTTAATTCATCGTTCCTGTTTTAGGACCTTAAATTTCAACAACCAGCCCCTTCTTATCGGTGGTCTTAACAATCCAGACCCAGTATTGGAACGTCCAGGACAAATTCACTCGGATGACTTTGTCGGATGTGTGCACAGTGTTTCAATAAACGGACGTATGCTGAACTTGAGCCACCCTATACAATCGGAGGGAATTGAAAATAAATGTAGCAGGAGTCAGAGTTGTAGCAAGGAAGTCGCTGTAGATCCCTGTGGAGGTAATTATGAAAAAAATTTAAATATAATTTTTAGATACCTACTACTTTATAGATGTTCTGAGATCACTACGAAACAACTTAACTTTTTAGGCTTTGGTAATTGCATTGATCGCTGGAGTCACACCACCTGCTCCTGTGGCAATTCCCTCTTAGCTCCAAACTGTCAAACTGCTCTACAACCAATCAGCTTTAGCCAAGGTGGTTTTATCGAATTCCCCATCACCAAAAAGCACAAAAGAATGCAATTGCTTGAAAGCATCTACTACGGCACCACCTTGTGGAATCACCAAAGAATCATAAGATCCGCTATGCCATCAGAAGCGTTTAAAGACGACCATAGAAACATCAGGTCCACAGTTCCTTTAAAACCTCTAATCACTCCAGATAAAAGCATCAGTTTGATATTTCGAACTGTCAAGCAGAATGGTATTCTCTTCTACGCAACGTCTAATAAGCATTATACGTCAGTGGAATTAGTCAATGGTCAAATTGTATATACAAGTAAAACGTCATCAATGGTAAACATGACAGGTACACACGAGAGCATCACCGACGGAGCATGGCATAATTTGACTTTGCATATGCGTTCTAGAAGCCTCCAGGTGATGTTAGATGGTAAGTTTCCTATGTAAATATGTCGAGAACTAATAATTTTTAGTTCAATGGTTATTAAAATTGATAGACCTAGTACTTTAAGAACCTATATTCAAGACTTCTTCTTTTTAGGCGATCGAATAGGTGAGGAACTAGACTCAGCGGGCGTACACGACTTTCTCGACCCATATCTGACGTATCTATCCATAGGGGGTGTACAACGGGGACTATACTATGTCAACAACAGCTTTCCTGAATTTTTCGAAGGGTGCATGGCAAACTTTACAGTAAATAGGGAGATACAGCCCTTTAACGGGTCTGGAAGTATATTTTTCGAGGTTGTTACCAAAGGAAAGTTGGGTCAAGGATGCAATGGAATATTGGGTAAGTTTTTCTTTGAGAAAAATGCATATTATAGTAGAAAAACTGTCCCTCCAAAACAACAATTAGAAGGATATTTTTTTAAAGCACATTTTAATTGTTTTTAGGCGTAGGTACTGCAGCTATCCAAGACCCTCTGAGTATTGGTATAACTTTGGTAATCATATTTTTCGTAGTCTTGCTAGTAGCCATACTAGTGTCATTTGTAGTCTTTAGACTGAGGAAGCAGTACAAGGAAAAGAGCGGTAGTCCAAGCGGTCCAAATGGTATTCATTCGAAACAAAATGGAGGACCAAATTTAGGACCGGGAGGTAAATAAAAACTCTTAAATTTTTATTGTAGGTTTATCGCTAGCCTGAACCATATACACATGAGATATTTATTAAAAACTCTTATAGCAATACTTATTTCTATCTATAACTTTGCTAATATTATTTTTGTTGCTTATATAGGTATTAATTCTGTTAACGACAGCGTACTCGCCAGAGGACTCCACGGTATTGACAATTCTATGAGTTATCACACTGATGGGGATGTGATAAGAGGCATTGGAGGTCATGGATTAGTTGGACCCGAATTGCTACCTAAAAAGTTTAAAGAACGTGATATATTACAAGGTATGAATGGAATATTTCCCTCTAAAAAGAGATCCGATTAATAAATATTTTTAAAATATTCAAGACTTTAACGAGAACTCCTTTTTAGGTAACGACCCACCTCGACCTCAACGTCCAGACATTATAGAACGCGAAGTCGTCACCAAATCCCCACCAATGCGCGAAGACCATCATCCCCCACTACCGCCATCCTCGAACCACACCCACGATCACGTGAACAATGACCTCGGTTCGGACTTGCCCGAACATTATGACCTTGAGAACGCGAGCAGTATAGCGCCCTCTGACATCGACATCGTGTACCATTACAAAGGGTTCCGGGAAGGAGGAGGAGTGCGAAAATACAAGGCGACGCCTCCAAATGTGGCGGGGTATCATCATAAGCACGGCGCAGCGAATGCGCAGGCGCAACATAGGCACTCGCCCCATCATCCTACAGGGTATGCTTTTATTTCGAACACTGAATCTTCTGTAGTTTAAACTGTATGATCCTTAATTATAGACCAATAACATTATTATCTTCGATAGCAAAAGTAGTCGAAAAATTTTTAATTATTTTTTAATTAATTAAAAATTATATGAAAAATAGACCAACTTATGTTCAAATAGGTAAAGAAAAAAGTTACCCAAAAGTGGTGTTCCTCAAAGAACAATTTTAGGACCATTATTTTTTAATATTTATATAATAACGACTTATTTAGTATAAATTGCGATGGACAAATTCATAGTTTTGCAGATGATACTACAATTTTTTATACCGATTCAAATTGGGACAACTTAAAAAATAAAATTAAAAAAGATTTTAAAATTATAAAAAATTGCTTTGATTTTTTGATAACAATTAATTTTAATAAAACAAATTATATTCCTTTTATGTTACACCTAAATAACCTACCACAAAATATGAATAGTAGATATTTAAATAAATGAAGACATTCAAATTTTTTAAGTTAATAAAATAAAATATTAAGGAATTATTTTTGACAGTAAATTAAATTGGAATTTTCACTTAGAATACTTAATTAAAAAATTAAGAAGTTTACTACCGATTTTTAAAAACATTAAAAAAAATTTAAATGTAAGACATATGGACATATTATATTACGCGTTAGTTAAAACTCATTTAAATTACGGAATTTTAGGTTGGGGAGGAATAAAATAGAACTTTAGTTAAAAAATTAGAAATATTAATTAATAAAAATGAAATGACCATAAAACTTAAAATAAATAAGTCGATAGGACAAAAAAATTTTAAATAGTTGTTTTTATTTAAACGATTATTTACCAACAAAAATTAAAAAATTGATTTTAAGTCGAAAATAAAAACATGGATATTAAAAACAGACAGTTTGTAAATATTTTTAGAAATGCTTTAATATATTATTATTGTTCTGAATATTTTGTATAAGTAATATTTTTTACTTAATTATAAATTTTATTATAGGTAGATAATATATTTCTTCAAAAAAAACTGGGTTTATAGTATAAATTAACATTTTTACTTTAAAACTTGATTTTTAATGCATATTTATGATTTATGATTTTACATGGGTAGGTACTAAAACAAAAAATAAGATTTGTCCCTAACAAGCTTAGCTTCAGGAGATTAAAGAATAAGTTTATAGAAGACAACATAAACATATTCATTATATTACTAAATTTGAAATAAACTTCTTATTATAGATATTATTATAATAATATTTCACATTTTATTCCAGGTTCCCCCACCGAGCACCCCCAGTAACCACACCAACTAACAGAGGCCACCAGTCCACCCCGCTGGCCAGACTTAGTCCTAGTAGTGAAATGTCTGCCCAGCAACCTAGAATTTTGACACTACACGACATTAGTGGCAAGCCGCTCCAGAGTGCCCTATTGGCCACTACGTCGAGTAGTGGGGGTGTTGGAAAAGATGTGTTGCATAGCAACAGTGAGAGAAGTTTAAATAGTCCTGTGATGTCGCAGCTCAGTGGGCAAAGTAGTAGTAGGTATGTCTAGCAACAATTTCTAATTATCACAACCTCAGGTAAATAATGCGGATTATAAATACAGTAGGTAGGTACCTATATTAGGTACCTATATTATATAGGTATTCGCTAAGTTGACTAAAGATACTAATCAGTCGAAATGTTGTCATTCATGGTTCATGGAAAAATTGGAAATCCATACATACACCACAGTCCAAAATCATTCATTAGGTATCTTACTTCTATTTGGGGTTCAGCCAATTCGATAGTACTAAAACCTTTAAAGAAATTACAAAATAAAATTATTAAGTTTATTCGTAGATTTCCGCACTTAGAACCAACAACAAATTTAAATAAACCGAATAAATACTTACCTAGATATAAATAATTTAAAAATTTGCATATTTCTTTACTTTTGAAATAAAAAATTGCCAACGTAACGTTTACAAAAGTTCGCATGATCTTCACAGACATGATACTAGACAAATTATTTTTTTACAAAGTATTAAAATAAACAGCAACATTGGAAAACGGTCATTGTTGTATAATGGATTAATATTATATATTTTACCCGAAAATATTAAAATTAAAAAAAAAACTACCTTTATTTAAATTTCATTTCAAAAAATATGTCCTATCTTAATGAGTTAATCAAGCGTTTATACGAAACGAAACTTTTAGAAATAACGCGCAAACTGTAAAGAGAGACAAAAAAAAGTTAGAATTTGCTTATTTTAATTTTCTTAAAAAGTACACCAAAATTAAAACATATATTAGAAAAGAGAAAAAAAGCGAAAAAGAGAAAAATTTTCTCATTAAAATAAAATAAAATAGAGACAAAGGGTGAACCCCAAAAAACAACAAAAACAAAAAGTGGTAAAAACTTACAGTTAAAGGGGGCTCCACGAGTCATTATGGTAAAAAAAGACAAATAAAAAATTATAATCAGAAAACATAACGGTAAAAGGGACACGTAACGAACGGTACCGTGAACAATTGGTAATTTTAAAAATTTTGCAGTACAACCTGTGCACAAGGCGAGAAACCAACTGATTTGTTTCATTTGTTTGTATTATTGGCGGTTATAATGTAGAAATAAATTATTTTTGTAAATATATTTTTTTCCCTTCTCGCTATCTTAACATTGTCCGTTGTCAAAACAGTCTTTATTTTTTCGGATAATCCTCTTATATAAGGAATTTTAAAATACAGTTAAAGTTCAGCAGACGGAATGTCTGTTTTATTTTTTTGTTGGTTGTTGAGAATTAGATTTACAAATTTAACGGGGTAGTTGTTTTTAAGTAGGTATTTTTTAATAAGTTCTAAATTATTTTCTCTAAAAGACGGGTGTGATAGTTGTAATGCTCTAGTTTTTAAGTTGTTAATGATATTTTTTTTTGGCTATGCTGATGATCCCTAAACCCATAAAACTACCTAAATAAAAGTGTATTGGATCATTAACAATATTTTATAATAAAAAATAATGTGCATTTTTCTGTAACCTTTTAGAAAAGTAGCTGCGCCTCCTCCCGTTACATCTACCTCACCCGCCATGGGTCTCACAGCCGAAGAGATCGAAAGACTGAATCAAAGACCGCGGACCTCTAGTTTAGTGTCCACGCTAGACGCGGTGTCTAGTAGTAGTGAGGCACCTCGAGTTGGAGGAACCAATCATTTGGTAAGTTCTAGAAATACTGTAGCGAACCAAAGTGAGTTTGTAATAACTGTGTAGATATTTTGGAGATGTTTTGTTAGATATTATTAAAGTCTTCCTTATCTTGTAATACAGTCCACTTTTACGTGCGTTACCGCATCATTTTTGGTCCTTCGAGCCGGATATAAATCAGCATCAAGAATAATTTTTAAAATATTTTATATCTGTATTGTAGCTGACATTTTTTTTTCAGAGTAACCACATGCGCCATAGTCCAGTGCCAGAAACGCACCATAGTTCAACAAGCACAGACGAGAGCGGTAACGACAGTTTTACGTGTTCCGAGATCGAATACGACAACGCCAGTTTACCGGGAGACAAGTACAAACCGAACGAGCGCGAGTCACGACGGAACGACTCGAGTGGCGGTAGCAAAAGCAACATACCTCCGCCCTCGTATGACGGGTTCGATTCGTCGTATAGGTAAGTCTTAAGAGGTTCTCTCTATTTGTGGATAGGTGCTCAGAAGTGGGATACCTACAATCAGTGTTTCCTATCCAATTCAAGACAGAAACATCATCCCTTAATATAGCTTTGTTTTCATCATTCCAGGGGCTCAATGAGCACGCTCGTAGCATCAGACGACGAACTAGGTGGGCCCCTGTACAGGCCCGGCACGGGGAGCCCGCCCACCACAGCCCTGGGATGGGACTACCTTCTAAATTGGGGCCCGAATTTCGAAAGTTTAGCGGGAGTTTTTAAAGACATAGCCGAGCTACCTGATAGTGTTAATAGTAGAGTGCCAAATTCATTAAGACTTACGAACAATAACAAACCTAGTGAAGAGTATGTGTAAAAATAATTTTAAATTGGTGCCGTATTTTTGTGCCTTAGTAGAAAAAATGAATTGTGCCTAAATAGTTTGTTTCACCAAAGAAGGTGCATGCGGTAGTTATAGTTTGCGGAACCAACACTAAAGGTCTTGGTCAGAGCAGTTCAAAAATGTACTAAATTTAGGATATATATTTTGGTTTTGACTTATTTGATTTTATAGGTATACAATGATGCCAGAAAGTATAGGCACTCTTTTTATTTATATGTCAAGACGTTTTCTATAAAAAGCTCTAGTTTGTTCATGAGAATTTATTCATTTCTTTATGTGCCAATCTATCAACAACAGTATATTTTTATTTTTTTTTAAAGTGCCAATTTTCTGTCTATCACTGTATATACCATTTTTTACCTTGCCTTGCCAACAACATCATTTCTTGGGTTATTACTAGTCCTTCACCATTTTCTGATTTTTTGTAACACACATTCCTAATATATTTATTGGATTCTTCTTATCTTCAACAACTACAGAAGGCACATATATGTGAATTTTAAATTTGATGTTTGATGTAAAAAAGTAAAAACGAAATGGTTCTATCCTGTCAAGAATGTATATTATTATACTCTTTGGTGAAACCCTGTATATTTAATAGAATTCTTCAAAGACTGTTTATTTAATAATTTAATGTCGAATAAGGTAAATCATTTATTGATATTTTAAAATTAAACTTGTTTATTTTTTAAAAATAATTATTGTTCGTCATTTCAGTTTTTTATCAACATTTATATTAAATTATACAGTGACCGGCAGAAATAAGTAGGCACCAAAGAGAATTTTTTTTATTTCAAAGCTTACCAAATTTTTTTGGCGGTGGAAAAGTTCTGCATGTCCCTAAACAAAAAAGAGCATAGACAAAACTAGTATACGAGGGAGAGGTGAAAACGTTAAATTCACTCAAGAATAAATTGCCCTTAGTGGAAAATTTTTTTATTAGGAAATGTTGTTTGCACTTAAAAGTTATCCATAAATACCATATTTCAGCTCGGTTGCACAAATATAAATATTTTTCAGGCAACTAGATTTAAATGAAAACGAATTTTATTGTAAGGGTTTAAACTTTAATTCATGAACCAGGGTTTAAGAGTTTTTGAAAAATTGGGAGCGGCAAAATATTGATAAATGTATGAAGAAACCCTCGTTTGTTTTGCATAAAGTTATTCCGCTTATCCATAGAATAATGTGCACCAGAAAAGTTTGATTATTTTTGACGTTATTTTATTAAACGTCCAGTTCTCGCGTATTTAAACAAATTTAAGTAAGTGATGTGTCTAATTGCCCAAGAACTGTTAAAAAATTGAATTTATAGGTCGCAGAGCTTCTATCGATTCGTTATACGAGGGGGCGTCAAAAAAAAGTAAAAACACTTTTTTTTTGCTACCGAGCTGAAAATAGGTTTTTATGGACAACTTTTAAGTGCAAACAACATTTCCTAATAAAAAAATTGTCTACAGTGAAAAATAAGGGCACTTTATTCTTGAGTGAATTTAACGTTTTCACCTCTCCCTCGTATACGGGGCAATATTTACTAGTTTTGTCTATGCTCTTTTTTGTTTAGGGACATGCAGAACTTTTCCACCGCCAAAAAAATTTGGTAAGCTTTAAAATAAAAAAAAATCCCCTTTGGTGCGTACTTTCTGCCGATCACTGTATAAAACAAAAATTTGACAAATTTTTTTTAAACGTAAACTTGAAGGTTATCGCTACCCAAAGAGGGGTATTTCTATTTATTTTTTTTTGGATAAAACGAAATATTGACAAAGTAATGAAATTGCGAATATGTCTCTAGCCCTTTTTTTATGTATTTCATATTCGACATTATTCGCACAATATTCTTGCATCAAGAATAAATCACTTGTAAGTATTAATAATTTAATTATTCTCTTGCCATATCTTGTGTAATATTACTTTGTACAAAAGACAATTCCTATTGTTAAAAGACTTAATAGAATGTAAATATATTTCTGTAAGTATACTAAAAGTCATTTCTGTATAATACCAATGGTTTATAAACATAATTAAAAAAAACTAATGAATTATGAGTCGTTTTATTTATTGGTAAATATATAGCCGTAAGAAACGGAAAACTTTGAACTGATGGACTTTTGATGGCGCTGGTGCTTGTGAGGTGGGCTATCAAATAAATGGTTTCTTATGGACAGGAGCGGATGGGCCCACCGGGACACCGGGAGATTTCCCGGTGCGCCGCTCTATGTCAACAAAATAAATGGGTAAAACCCGGCATAAAGTGATTGATTTTGATCTGTAACATAGGTCTACCGGATTTAGAAATGGTTTCTGGGATTTTTAAGGTCATGTGCATGATGCATTTGTCAAATGTTAAACACACACTTGGAATGGAAAATTAGTTTTTTCTTTTAAACTATAGGTATCTATGTTTAATAAAAAAAAACGAATTCCTTAAAAGAGTATCTACTGAATTTTCAAAGCAATCCAGAGCGAAAATAACAACATTTTTTAAGGTTTTCATTTTGAGCTGATCATTTTCTCCAGTACCCTACCTACAATCCAAGATACGAATGTCAGAAGCACAAAATAAGACAAGTACAGCACTAAACTGCACTAAACAAACAATAAACAAGCACTAAACATTGTCCTATACTTTTCATTAGAACTGGCATGTTATATATTATATGTGGTGATAACTGCACACTAACACTAAACTTATTAATTAAGTTAGGATTTTGATATTTTGCAGATCTTCCTGGTATCTTGGGGCTCATTTCAGGAAAATTTATTTTTCATACAGGGTGTTCCAAAAAAGTGTGACGTCATAAGTATGTATTTTTTAAGATTACATGCCACATATTTTCTTACTTATTTGGGTGCCTCCTATAATTACCTACATACCCCTAAAATTTTATTAAAATCCATTCGGTATTCTAGATTCATGCTTTTAATGGCCTAAAAATTACCTCTAAAGGACAGAATACGCTACTCTGTTTTTATCAATGGGACTTTCCTTATTATTGTTTTAAAATATTTACTATGCGGGGGCGGTGATAGTAAAATTCGGAAAGTAGTACGAAGGTCAACTGTATTTATGAATGAACACGGCCGCCATCCTTCGGTTGCTATGGTAACCCGAAATAAGGGCGAAGCGGTCTTCGACAACAATCGTCGTTTCAAAATGGCTTCTTCTAACGAGTTACAGGCATAGACAATTTACCTTTAGATACCTACAGCTTATCTCCTGCGCAAACAAAAGTTACGTTTTATGGGTGAAAAAATACGTCCGAGCGCATGACTCGTCGGTCAGCTGTCTTCATTCGGGGAACCTTCGTGCATGCGCACAAACCTCGTGTTATCGGCCGTCCTACTTTATCGACCCGCTCAAGACTACTCTCCAGAACCGGCTCGGCCGCCATTTTTGTTGTTGTGTTTTAAGGTTTCTCTTTTCTGCGGATTCCTTGTAGTTTTCTAAAGTTTTCAGCTATCGGATCGGCTATCGTGGATTGTGGGACTGGTGTTTAATATTTATGGATTTCTGGTTTTTGTGTAGTTTAGTTAGTGAATTGTGTTTGTGCTTTTAGTGACTCGGATTGTAATATAAACAATGACTAGTACTAGTTGCAGCCGTTGTATAATTGTATTATGCCCAAATAGGGGTAAAATAAACCCTCTATGGTGGCATATGAGCAAGAATTTAAATTTTAAAGCACGGACCTGTCTATTTTCCCATTCGTCAAACGATAATGTTGCAGTGCGCATGTCTAATAGTTCCCAGTTTTGTTTACATGCGCGAGGCCATAAAACTGCCACATTCGTGATTATTGTTTGTTTATCTAAAGGTAAATTGTCTATGGTTACAGGTGTTTGTTTTGACTGTTTTGAATATTTTTCAAAAACTTTCGGTGTTTAAGCGAACCTTTGACCATGTAACTGTTATTAAGTGTTAATATTGTGATATAAATAATATATCTTATGTAAATTGCCTGGTGAGGTTGTGATTTGTTCCTGGTTTTCTCCAAAATGCGGAGTTTTGTCTTTAAAACGACGGAGAGTTACGTGGATCTTACCAATTTAAAGGTTTTTGTAGTTGAAATTGTTTATTCCTGTGTTATAACTGGCGCCTAGCAAACCTTACGTTTTTAAATTTGCAATATATTTTCTGTTGCCGGTGAAATCGTTCCAAAATTAAAGTACGTTGGGAACATATCGGCAAAATAAAGCACCAATGCAGTATTTTTAAGAACTGTTGCTTGTCGCGGCCTGACTCACCAGTGGGGCAAATGTATACAGAGCGCGGCAACACCTATTAGGTGCTTTTATTATCCAGTTTGATTTTTTTCTGTTCTGTTTTGTGATATCCATAAATAAATGTGGTGTAAAAGTGGCGTAATTTGTTTAATTTATAAATGGAGGTCCAGAATATAGTTAAAAACGACTGAGATTTCGGGATGAGAATGTCTTTATTACGGGAAGTGGGTCAAAACCCATTCGAAAATCCAGATTTATGAAAAAGTATAGGTACAAGAAAATATTTTCATTTTAACTGGGAAGAACTTCATTATTAAAACTTTAAAAGATTATTTAGACCTTATTAAACCTGTGGCTGGCGAAGACAAAAATTGTAAATAACTTTTTTAAATCTTTAAAATCTAAAGTTGAGTTTAGCATACTTTTTGGTTCCATATTATTCAAGTTGAAGTCAATACCACGTGCCACCGCATTTACTAGCTCTTGAAAAATATCGCGAGGAATTATCGCCCTTATTAAGTTGCCGTCAATTCTGGAAATTCGTCTTCTAATAAAATTTTCTATTTCAAAACATAAACAAACAATTAAAGAAATAAAATAAGGTTATGTTAAGTTTAAGTCGATCAGCGAGCACAGAAAATAAAGGGTTTGCCTCATCGAGAACGGCATACTTAGCTTTGAACGAAATCGTTTCATTTACCCGAATTCAATTAAAAAAAAGAACGTTCGATCATCCACCGATAGGTGACGCCTCTAGAAATATCGTGCCTTACCACAGAAAACTTAATTTAATGATATAAATAATATTAAGATGGCGCTACATACATTTCATCTCACTGCTATTTTCCGATTAATTTTAAGTTCATATACAAGAAGAACGTGCGATTAACGTACGTCAAAGTTCATCTTTATTAACTTCTGCACTCCCAATACCAGATATGTTTCCTAACTTTGGTGAGCTTGTTGGGATTTTTAAGTTGGGGCAAGTATGTATGTATGTATGCAAGCAGCTAATTTTATGGCGAATGCGCTTACTAAAATTTTTGTTAAAATGCTGCATTAATAATTATTATTATTTATTTATTGCCTAAGAAGGTAACCTTTTCTTATTGGTTTTTCTTTACGTGTATTTATTTTTAATTAGATTTGCTACAGGTTATTTTATTTGTGGGTTATTTTAGACGATGCAGAACTGCAGAAGTCAGAAACTTCAACAAGATTCCGTTGTTGTGGTGAACATGAACCCATGAACGGGATTTAAAACGGGTGCATCGAAAAAATTTACAATTCTGGATGAAAGAGTTTTTTGCCTTGCCTTTATTATGTCTTGCAGGTATCGAACATTTTTTTAAAAAGTTTTCGATAAAATAGATCCATTCCACTCTATCATTGCTCAATACCCATTGCGTAACAATTTTCTCAAAAATGTTTGAAAAAGAAGTTAGGCCAGTTATAGCCCGATAATTATCTACATAAAATGATATTTCTCCCGCCTTTATAGTAATATACACGCAAAACTGTAGCGAACCTATTATTTTACGTAAATGCATATTTTAACGAGTGCATTCGCCACAAAGTCAAGAAAACACTGTTTTAGGTTCATAATAATTTTAAAGTCTGGTATCAGGGCAGCAGAAATGTAATGAGGTGCTAGTCAAATTACCAATTTCAAAGTCACGTGCAATATACTTCTATAAGAGGTATTTGGTCACGTGACTATAATCGATCGATAAATTTGCTGGCTGTAACCTGATTGGATAAATTATTGACATGGCGCACATGTGACTGGCGCAGACAGGTAAAATGTTTACCTTATCAAACTTCTGGACTCCTTATTCCAAGAAATAATATTTGATGCAATCTGTGTTTATTTTTCGACAAGGTAAATAAATAAATAATTAATTTGACGAATTAAGATGAGACACATGCATGGATTTAGTGGCGCCAGTTCTATTTGCACGCCAATAAAGGTTTACCCTTTGTTGAGAAAACAAAAATAAGTGGCACGCCAGTTTCATTTTTAAAGTTTTTTTCTCAGTGCGCACTGTGGAACTCGCAGCAGAGGATCCTAGAAGCTATAAAAAACCATCATCGAATGCCAAAGCAACATTTTGATACCTACTCTTCTGGATTGTGTGACGCCACGTATTATAAACATAAGAGATGCGATTACCTTAGCAACTCCAAAGCATTCGATATCCATTAATTCGCAATGTTTTTGATAAGCGTTTTTACGACTATCTCTGCTTTTATAAGAACTGCAGGCTACGTACATCCCATAAACAGTGGCGTAGCCAGCCTTGCGGTGCGGGGCGGGGCGGGGCGGGGCGAACATATATGGGGGCGCTTTATGATTTTTTAGAACCACTATTATTATTATTATTAAAAATATGGTGATTGTTTTTCAAAATACATATAATAGCATACCAAATTATTTTCAATTTCAATAAATGTTACAGGGTGTAATTAAAGTATATTTTTATTTTGCATACGGGCACCAAGGGGCGCCATGCAAGGGGGCGGGGGGGGGCAGGCGCCCCCCTGGCCCCCACCTGGTTACGCCACTGCTGTAATACTAATACATAATGTGTCATTATCAAATAAATAATTAACTTTCTTTTATTAAATACTTTCAGGTCCAACATAACAAATAAAGATCGAGGGTGGGAAAGCTTTCTCAAGTGTCCACAAATGTGTTTTCAAACTGTCTACATACGTTCAAAATAATGTTTTAAATTTTTAAACCCCATTCAGAACAAAAATAAATCCATAATCACATAATAAAAGTTAGAAACAAAGCTATATAATTATATAATAATATGTTAAATTCTGTGCCATAATTTAAAGCAAAAAGGTCTGGAGTCTGGAAGTATTTTTTTATTGCGCTCATTCAATATAAAGGAGGGAAATATCATTTTATAAGCCTTGCTACAAAACCTGTAAAAAGAATATTGAAAAATAAACACGTTGAAAAATACTTTATTTGCATCGAAGGTAACATTGTACACTTCACCGCAAGAAGCCAATTTTTACGGTGTTAACTTGCCAGTGGGAAACTTACGGTACGGCCATTGCATATTTTTTAATTTTCCCCCCAAGATGGTCAGTTAAAGAACACACTTTCAGACCTGCGTATTATCACCGAAATTGAATGTCTGAATTTATGGGTCTCATTTTCGGAGAATACTAATAATATACGTCATGTAAACTTTGCTACCCTCAAATAGTGACTTTCCTATTCATTTTACATCAAAATTGTATTAGACTTTTTTGAAGGGCCTTAGATGATGGACTCGCACACCATCACCAAATTTGGTGTGCGGCCTTCAAAAGAGTCTAATACAATTTGATGTAAATTAAATAGGGGAGCCATCATTTGGGTGTGAGATTAAACCACCACCCAGTATGTTTTTTTATGCTTAAGAAGAAATAATAGTTAAATAATACACATTATCAACAAATAAGGGATGTTTTCTATGAACATTATGGCTAAAATTGGAGCATTATAACCTGGTGGGGCCACTCTCCACAACATAATTACCCCCACATGACCCTGATAAGAATTGCTCTGAATATGCACGCCAGAGTAGCTGATGGGACTAGCTAGGTTTGTACCCGGTTTTGTACTGTTAAAAAAAATGTAGATATGATAAACAGGCCCTAATAAATTGATGTAAATTAGGGTGATTTTTTTTATAAGATTGTTTTTATGAAAATTAGAAGATTTTTTATTCCGTTTTTACATTTTACTCTGTGATTTTACCATTTTTACCAAACGCACCCGTCAGAAAGTCGACAAAATTAGACTATTACAGAGTAAAGGCACAGAAAATTAGACTATTACAGAGTAAAAGCATAGCTTTGCGTAGCTATATATTCTGTGGTAAAGGTCTTCAAGAAATTTTCCTTTGTAGATGGACATTATTTATTACAGACAATATAATAATATATTCGTCCAACTTTTGATCATATAACAATCCCTGTGTTTCCCGTGTTTTTTTTTACTTCGTAGGAACATAAAATGATATTTTTTCCGCCATTATAGTATAATATATACACGCAAAACTTTAGCGAACCTATTTTTTGAATAAATGCATAATTTTAACAAGCGCATCCGCCACAATGTCAAGAAAATCCGGTTTAGGTTCATATGAATTTTAAAGTGTTGTATTAGAGCAGCAGAAATGTAATGAGGTGCTCGTCAAATTATCCATTTCAAACAAACAGCGTCACGTGCAAAATACTTCTATAAGAGGTATTTGGTCACATGACTATAACCGATCGATAAATTTGTCTGCTGTAACCTGATTGGATAAATTATTGACATGGCGCACATGTGACTAGCGCAGACAGGTAAAATTTTTACCTTATCAAACTTCTGGGCTCCTTATTCCAAAATCTGTTTCTGGTATTGGGAGTGGAGAAGTTAAAAGAGATGAACTTTGAGTGCGCTAATCGCATGTGCTTCTTGCATCAGTATATGAACTTAAAATTAATCGGAAAATAGCAGTAAGATGATATATATGCAGCGCCATCTTATTATTATATAGATCATTAAATTAATTTGTCTGTGGTAAGGCTCGATATTTTTAGTGGCGTCACCTATCGTTGGATGATCAAACGTTAAGTGTATTCCAGTAAATAAAACGATTTGGTTCAAAGCTAAGTATGCAGTACTCGATGACTGACAAACCCTTTATTTTTCTGTGCTCGATGATCGACATAAACAACAAACCCTATTAAATTTTCTTTGATAAACTTAACCCTACTTTCTACTTTCATTTTCTAGTGGGTTTTGTTTAGGTATTTTATTTTACTTTTAAAACTTCAAAGCCCCACAGCAACCAAAGGTAATTTAGTGCTACCCTTAGAAGACTTGCCTGATGAAATATCTAACTGTCCAAGCAAATTGTGGTGCCGGTCAAGAGGCCCGAAATATCAACACAACCAACTCTTCCTACAGGAGGCGTTGAGACAAATTTCAAAGATTTCCGGAATTACCTTTTCGGAGCCGTTGGCTCGACAGTGTTTATAACGCCACCAGGTTAATAATTCTATGGAAAAATAGCAAGACAATTTGTGAAGACCAGCACAATCACTGGCTGTCCTTGGTCCCACGCAATGCGACTCCAACGCTATTTTCATTGTCAGGCAGCCTGAAACCACAGAACAAATCTGTGACTATTTATGGGAGATCAACTTTTAATACCAGCAGTACATTATGTTTAAAAGTAAAAATAAACACTGTTACACAATCCTGACTGAACCATCTTTAAATATAAATTAATCCCAAAGCTCTAGTCATCTCAAAAAGGAAACTGAAGATGACATTTCTGTAAAACTTTCCAGCAAAAAATTTAAAGAAAATATCAGCTAAGTACTTATACAAGTTTTAAAAAATTATAGGATCAAAAAAAGCAGCTAAAAGAGAAATTAATTCACTAAAACTTTATTTAATAAAGTGTACCATCAGTTTCCACAAGCAAAAAGAAGAAAGTTTGTCTAAGAAACAAGTATTTTCATTATCATAAATGTATTTCAACTTAAATTTCAATAAAATTATGTACGTTTATTTATTAGTTTTATAAGTGTTATCTGCCTGCTATCTACTCCAGGAGGTTGGCACTTCTGGGGCCTTTTTATTCTAGGCGTCCCTGCCTGGCTACCATCCATCTAAACTAAAATAAGCAATTTGTCACTCAACAGCTTCGCTTGCATGCTGCCAGAATACCAAGGCACAATTACTGTGTATCATCCATGGCGTCTCAAGACGGCATTAGCCTCTTACCAAAAGCTGTCTTTCTACAAACTCCTGTGCTAATTGAATCTGGCAATCATGTGTTTAATATAACTGTTACTAAACAGTGATTTGACATAAATAAGTTATTGTAGGTAAAACAAACATGTTAATTTTTAGAACGAAACAAAACAAAAATATACACACATAACAGTTAAATATTCAAAAAACAACAAAATTTTTAGGGATACCTACATGAGTTTTTGGATTGGACAGAGCATAGAGAATCTAAGTGCGAAATTAAATAACATATGTTATTGTTTTTGCATTGTATTAAAATACCATAATGAAAAGGCCAGAAGCACTTTGTATTTTGCCAATTTTGAAGCGGCATTGAGACTTCAGTATCATTTTTTGGGCAACCAATTCAAAACGAGTAATTAGACTTATGTATAAAATGTCATATTTGCAGACGTGTAGAGGAGTATTTAGAAACAAAAATATATTAACGGTAGTGGCTTTGTATATATTTGATTCGGTAATGTTTTTTTATAAGAATAGAGATGGGTTTAACCAAAGACTTCTAATAACACGGCATGAACACCACTCGTTCATACAATATCATTTAGTCATTTACCCTGTACATCGATTAAATATGAATGTAATTTAAAATAAATAAATACGTCATCCGCACGGATTTTTCATTTTTTTTTAAACATAACGCGCGCCTTCGCCACAAAGTCAAGAAAACCGTACCAAATTGGTATCACAATCGAAAGAAATTTAAAGTTTGGTATCAGGGCAGCAGAAACGTGATGAGGTGCTCGTCCAATTATCAATTTCAAATAAGCAGTGTCACGTGCAAACACTTCTATATACTGGTATTTGGTCACGTGACTATAACCGATCGATAAATTGGCTTGCTGTAACCCGATTGGATCAATTATTGACATGGCGCACATGTGACTGGCGCGTGCGCATTACAGCAAAATATCTGTCGTTAAATTATCACCTAACCAGACTTCTGCGCTCCTAGTACTGAGAAATTTTCCTGATTTTTGTTACTGAATGCGCGGTTGAAATTTTCATTTTGAACGTATGTGAAGGAAGGATGGATGGAAAAAAAGAAACACTTGTGAAAGATTTCAACAATTTATTGTGTAGGACCTAACAGAGAATAAGTTAAATAATTACATTTAGACACGATGTACCTGTAGAAGGGGGATACACTCTCACTGTCTCAATAAAGTGTCAAGTTTTCGACATGTCTCCAAAAAAGTCTACTAATAATACAAAAAAGTACCCGAACCTCGATAGTCTCAGGTTCAGAGAAGGAAGAAGGAAGCGAAAAAAATCGACAATGAAGCACTTATTCAGTTCTTTCGAGGAACGTCCACGTTCAAATTTACAAATGGAGATGAGTATGAAGGAGAGTTTTGTCTCATGCGACTGGACTAGTGTGGAGACAAGGTATTACAAGTAATTTTTGTATCCAATATTCTAACAATAAGTGTGCCCAAAACGAATGGATGATATGATAACGTGAGTCAAATCCCGCCAACACTCATAATATACTCTGGTAAGTCAAGTTTCAGGATGAAAGAAAAGAGTGAAGAGTTTCCTATAGTTACAAACTTAAACGTTCCTTTAGAAATTTAACTCAGCTCAGCCAAGATTTTTTATATGGAAATTAATAATTATTACAATACAACTTTATTTGTCTTGTCTTGTCCTCAAACGTTATTTATTTTGTTATTTCGAAAAATAAAATGTCAATTGTCAAAAGTAAAAGTCAAAAACAACGAGTTAGGATTTCTAACTGGATGGTCAAAAACTATGGAGGACTTGAGGTAGGAGGCCGATCGCAATGCATTGGATTCGGTCCCAAATTAGCATCGGTAATTCAGCTTTACGAGTCGCTGTAAGATGGCGCGCGTGTTCGAAGTGGGCTATCAAATAATGGTTTCTTATGGACGCAATAACTATTTTTATTTAAATTAGTTCTTTAAGGAACAAATAAGGACTTTTATATGAATTTACACTTACTTTGTTATACTTATTAGTAAACTCGGCCTGTATAAAGTTCCAACGATGCTTGGTTTTTAAAATGCAGGGTATTAAACATTCTAGCTATACCTTTGGAGCTAGAAAGAGACTTATTTGGCTGCGTTTTCTCTCTGAAAAAGATCCTGTCTTACACCCCGACACAAAGCAAACTCTACTTTTATAAATTGTACCATTATTTATTATAAATATGGAAATTAATTACAATACAACGTTATTTGTCTTGTCTTGCCTTCAAACATTATTTGTTATTTCGAAAAATAAAATGTCAATTGTCAAAATTAAAAGCACAGAAAAATAAACGGTTTAAGTAAAAGTTAAAAACTATGGAGGATCTAGTTTTCCATATTAAAAACGAAGAAGAAGAAGACAACATCAGCCCACTTCGGACGCGAGAGCCATCTATCGGCCAATAGCGAACTAACCAAAAAACCGGGACAAAATTTGAAAATGCTGCCATTGTCGATCGGCCTCCTACCCTATAGTTCTCCATATCAAAAACGAATAAGAAGCTGCCCACCTGCGAAGCGAGAGCATCTGTCAACTAGCGAACCAAGCGAACTAACCAAAAAACCGGGACAGAAATTGAAAATGCTGCCATTGTCGATCGGCCTCCTACCCTCTAGTTCTCCACGAATCCAAATACCTTTATTGGTAATATTCCTTCCAGTCAACGGATGTCGCAACTAATCTTAAATGATTTGACAACCAAATATACAGAAAAGTATATGACTGGTTGCCTTCCTAAGGCATTGATACTCTACTGCCATCTTTAGTATGTTATACAAAACTAACACGTAGTTCTGCTTGACGCCCATAGATGTCTTATGACGAGGCTTACCACAGAGGAAAAATAGGCTACAGTTGATAAGGCGAATTTGAACAACTATGGTAACAACCAAGGTTCAAGAACCTTGGGTAACAACCAAATTATCAGTTTTCTAATTGAAATGTCCTTACCCATGACGTCATTCTAATTTTGCTCATTTTGCTGTCACTTTTTATTAACATAACCATACTTTTTCAATCTTTCTTTTTAAGTTTACATAGTAGTTTACAAAATATTCTAATTTTATTAAAAAATATACTTAACGGGAAATAATGTATAAAAGCAAAGAACCCGATGATGGACCAGCCGAGTTAGAATCACAGTTCGTTTTACGTCTGCCATTGGTAACATACCTTAATGAAATCAGATACCTATCGGACCCATGGAAGCTAAAATTTTAATTATTTCACGCTATATGATCCCCTTTCTTTTAGGAACCAGCCAAGATTCTTAGAGATGCTCTACGTAACTGTGAAAATCTTAAAGACCGCTTTGTGATAAAGATCGAGAATGATATGCGTCACGCTGAAGTAAGACTTGATCATTGGCTGTTACCAGCAAAAGTTGTCGATTCACCAACAATAATAGAGTCTTTAAAAACTATCGATAATAAAAGTTTTTACAAAACGGCTGATATTTGTCAGTACTTGATTTGCAAAGAGGAAGATGATCAAACTACAGATGAAGAAAGTCCTCAAAAGAAGAAAAAAGGTAAAATGCAAATTAAATTAACATAGAATACAGTTTAATGACAATAAACATACCTACATACAAGACAGTATCATAACACCACTTATGTGATTATTCTTACTTTTTTTTAGATCCTAATAAGGTTGACAAAAAGTACCTCTGGCCCCATGGTGTTACTCCTCCAACAAAAAATGTTAGACGAAGAAGATTTAGAAAAACTTTAAAAAAGAAGTATGTTGAGGCTCCTGAAATTGAGAAGGAAGTCAAGAGGTTACTAAGAATTGATAATGATGCAGTAAGTTACTTGTTTAAGTTACAGCTGTCTTTCCAGACCTAATTCATTTTAGACAAAGAGATATTTTCTAACCATAGAAATTACCCTCATTATAGGTTAGTGTTAAATGGGAAGTAATCAATGAAGATGATGAAAATAAAGTAAACAAAGGTACAGTAGTAATCAAAAAGGAAATAATAGACCCGGACTTACAGCCAAAAGTAGCTGAAGATGATATTTTTGGCGGGGCAGTTAGTGATTCTGAAGATGAAGATGCTCATCTCAATGTTTTGGATGTTATTGATGAAAATAGTCAGAATTCGGCCGAGGATAGTCATTTGACAGATTCGAATTCCGTTTTGGTAAGTTGAAAATTAAACCTCAATATGGTTTTATATTTTCATTGTAAAAACACAGCTAGGTATCATAAATCCTATTAGAAAATAAACAAAATTGTATAAATATTCATATTCTTGCATCTATTAAAGATTAATTTTTTTAGAATACATCAGCTGATCATAAGCTCATTACAGAGTTTACAAGCGACATGTTTGAAGCTTCACCATCCATGCTTCAAGAAGTTGATTATTATGGCCAGTCAACGTCAAATATAACATTTTCAGAGCCAAACTTAAGCAAGGGTAAGTAGTCAGATATTCATTTAAGTGTGAACACTTTTTTCTATAGAAAGATATCCTAAAGTATTCATTGTACTTCTACAGGTGGTAATAGTCTATTATAAATTTTTTTTAGAAACTATTGAATCTAAGCTGCAAGAACTGAACTCTGATCTCAATGAAATTAAAGGCAGACGGATACAACAAGAAATAAAAATCGAAACCATCGAAAACTTGGCGTTAAGACAGCGGTTTCAGGAGAATGTTGAAAGACTGCTTCAAGATCAAGTCGAAAAGGAGCATGATATTTACGAGCTGCAGGAATTATTGAAGCAAATAGATTAGTCGTTGTGTATATTTTTAAAAAAATACAGCAATATTTCGACGCGTTAGGGACAGTCTGTCACAGAAGGGTATTTTTTCAAATTGCATTAGGTATATGAGAACATTAAAAACCAACTTGCGATTGCTCCAAAACCCGTCGGCCTTCTGAACTGTAACCTTTATATTTTCTTTAATATTTATTGTTTTATACATAGTATGTAGCCTTTAAGCCTTTATAATTTGTATACAATTATTTTTATGATTACGTTATATATATATACATATGGAAAATTACTTACTTTATATTTAATTTTTAAATTTGTAAAACATAAAAAAGTGCTCGGATTTATGTTTTTTATTCAATTAATCGCCAAACAACAATAGTCGTCTTAAAAATATAAAAACAAAAATATATACAAAAATGCATCATAATAGTGCTCAAGATAAAACAGAATTTTTTTTTATATATTAATAAATAATTTGAGTAGGTACATAATATACATACATAGAGGCTCGGCTAGCGATTCCTTTAATTCGTACTTCCATACCAAGAAGCAAGCTTGCCGCTACGCATAAATGGCAAGGCAATAGGCTTTTTTACTTGTACACACGCAAATGATCGTCTGCCAGACATACACACCTACCTACAGAGGGAAATTTCCCCTTTACCATATTTACTTGTTAAAGTATCCATAAAAGACCAGGCACATTTTTAAGTGAAAACGTCTTTTAGTGCATATCAAATTTTATGTAAATAAGAAATTTATTCTTATAAAAAGGGTTCGACCTTCAGCTGAATAACTGGGACCAATAGGTCGAGGCAGATGTGACATCAGTGAATTTGTTCCTGTGTTTTTATTAAAGAGCGTATCTTGTTTATTTATTTTCTTGGTAAATAATAGTGATGGGAAAAATCGAGTTATTTTAATAATCGACTACCGAGTATTCGAGTGATTTAAAAAACCGAATGATAATCGAATTTTCACTCGAATGCTATATTAGGGAAAAAAAGGTCGCCAAAGTAGTAAAAGACCGGTTTTTTTAAGCACTTCAATAATCAACCACATATTTTTTTAGACAAAAAAAAAACGGTCGCCAATGAGTGATTGGTGATTTATGAATGGCATGCGGGTCGTTTGAAAATAAAATAATTCGAATTTTCATCACTCGAATAATTACCGATGATAACCGAATAATTCAAGTGATTGAAAAAATAGAGTTATCGGTTATTTTTCACTCGAGTGATCCCATCACTAGTAAATAATTCAACATTTTAAAAACCGATACCCTAGAAAACCTTATTTTTCTTTCTCTATGCGATAGAATAAAAATCAAAATTTAGTGAAGAAGCCCATTTGAAGAAAACCAGTTTGCAATCAAAAATTTAACTTTACCGTCTGAACAACAGGTATTATTGGGAATATTTCACGCTGGTTTAAAAAACGAATCGAATTAGAATTTGTATAAACAGGGTGTTCATTTGAAAACTTCCCACCTCGATTTTTATGCTTTAAATTGAAAATGTGGAAAATCGCTCGGACCCGTCAATTTTTATTTCGAGGGGGACATCTTTTGCGTATATTGTCAATCTTGTTACTTCAAGCCCCTAGGAGGGAGGGGGGTAAGATCTAAATCTTAAATGGATACCCCTATTTTATATAATTTTTTTGGATTCTGCATAAAATTCTGAACATTTTTTAATAAAATCATTATTAGTCTATACTTAACATTTTCCGAGATGTTGACTCTTGAAAAATTACATTTTTGAACTTTGACAGCGTCTAGCTTTCTAACTGTACCTCTTAGAGCAAAACGGCTTACATGTCCCTATCTTCGATTTTTATTATCTTTCCAATAGTACTGTGAACTTTCGGTTAAACCGGATGTAAGAAATATAGTACTTCCAATTTGACCGGAAGTTGACACTATTGGAAAGATAATAAAAATCGAAGATAGGGACATGTAAGCCGTTTTGCTCTAAGACGTTCAGTTAGAAAGCTAGACGCTGTCAAAGTTCAACAATGTAATTTTTCAACAGTAAATATCTCGGAAACTGTTAAGTATAGAATAGACTAATAATGCTTTTATTAAAAAATGTTCAGAATTTTATGCAGAATCCAAAAAAAAATAATATAAAATAGGGGTATCCATTTAAGATTTAGATCTTACCCCCTCCCTCCTAGGGGCTTGAAGTAACAAGATTGACAATATACGCAAAAGATGTCCCCTCGAAATAAAAATCGAGGGGTCCGAGCGATTTTCCACATTTTCATTTTAAAGCAGGAAAATCGAGGTGGGAAGTTTTCAAATGAACACCCTGTATATAGTCTACAAGACCTTTGTATCAAAACCTTTCCACATAAAAATGATGCGTTTTTACTTAAAGGTGCACCCGGTATTTTCTAAAAAAATTCTGTTTACCTCAAGACTCGACAGTGGCATACCGAAAAATTAAAGCTTGTGAAAGAAAAAATAAAGGCGGAAAGACCAGGATTGATGGATTCATAGCAATTTATAAAAGTAGAGAAAACCCGCAAAGGTCAATCGTTCATTGTATTTAAGAAAACTATTCAGTAAGCCACTTTCCTCAAACATTCAATAATATTTTTTATTAAACTAGTGCCAGTCAAAATTTATTGGACAACACGTTTGATAGGAATGTTGAACAATTGAAATTTTTACAAAATATAATATTCACCAATAAATTTTTATAACGTAGTCTTGAAAAGATTTAAATTTTACCACAACAAATAATTTTTGTGTTATAATACAAAGATAAAAAGTTTGTGAAACAGCAACCAGTTCGATAAATCCCTTTTACAAAAAGTGAGGTTTGGTGATGATCCAAAAAATTAGAAAGAAAATTTCAAAAGTTGTTTAACATTAAATTCTTGTATAATATCAATGTTATTCTTTTAGTTTTTCCCAATATCTATGACAAATTTGAACATTTTCAAGACCCCTGAATTAAATAATAATTTAAATAATTCCCTATTTTCTTGGAAAATAGAAGAAACCGATTACTAACTACCATAAATATTTCGTAAATTTGGGATAATATCTTTGTGTTCTTTTTTCTGTATCACTATTTGGGGCAAGTTATTTATTTTCACCTCTTTCTTAAAAAGCTGGCCCATACTTTTACCAATAAGCTGGAAATAAACAAAAAATGATGACGAGAAATGGCAATTTTTTAAATTTTAACGCGCCTGTTTTAATAGAAAAACAACGCAATAATGTTTATACTTACATTGCCTGTCAATTTTTTAAACAGATCTTTTTTTACTTTCTCCACTTTATTGCCTTTGCTTGTGCTGCCCGAAATTCTTTCGTCTAACTTTTGAAGATCAACGGGGTTCACTCCCGGTATTTGTTGCATCACCTGCAAGAAATCGGTTTGCAAAATTTATCAAAAAAAAAACACTCGAGACTATAGGGGCCGTTCAAGTATTACGTAAGCACCAAGGGGGGGTGGGGGGGTCTCTGTTTTGCTTATTTTGGATGACATGGGGGGTGGGGGGGTCTAGATGATGATTACGTCATCGTTAGTTATTTAAGTTTTTTCGGGGATTCCCGCAAATAATACATATGCGTAGGCACTCGCTTTGAGAACTGATTAGGGGAATTACCGCGCATTAGGGAAATTACCGTGCGCTACTCACTTGTCTAATAATTCACTCTCGTGCCGGCCGGCTGCAAGTGCGCATCTATCAGTATTTTTTTGTTTGGATTCTAAACGTATTGTAAGCATTGAAAGTTATCATTTGTGTTTATGTTGATGCAATTAGCCAAAGTTTAACGTTTTAATTATTTAAATTTAAATATCTTATTAGAATGTCATATCATATAGACAAATCCAAGTTATACCAAAAACTGTTCGAAAGTTTTAAAAAATCTCATACTGGGACGAAAGTGCAAAATGTACAAAAGTTAGTTAACGAAGTTTGGCGAAATTATAAATTACAAGCAAAGTCAGATAAGGAACTAGATATTATTGTATCTAAGAGAATTGAAGAAGAATTGCAAGCGGCGACTAAAAATAAATCCAATCTGCTTCATTTTTTTTCCAAGGTGAGTAAATATAAGTACAAAGTTTCTCTTTACGTTCTGTAACAATTAAAACGATTTATGAGTAAAAAATATGATGGCCTATCTCAAAGTAAAAAGGTAAATGATTGATATTTTATTTCTTAAGATCGACTCTGGCAATTGGTCACAAAATACACGGTGTTTTCAATATCTGTATGTGAAGGGTTTCTGTGGGGAAAAGCTTTCAATAATATTTAAACGCTGGTTTTATTAAATACGGTGAATTTATGTAGCTTAATAAGATAATATTCAGCAGAAAGAAGATAAAATTAAAACCGGCAATGAATCACAAGAGCAATGCGAAAATAATAATAATGCAGATAAACAAAGAGCAAAACCTTCTCAAGAAGCTTTGAAAAATAAGATTACTCTACTCGAAAAAAATCTGAACGCTTTGTATTCTGCCAGAGATACTATGCCAAATTGCGCTGAAGTTGATAAACAGATCATTAAGTTGCGCGAGGAACTAAAAACAGCAAAAAATACTTTAAACAGGAAGATTCAAAACGCAGTTGCCCAGAAGAAACACAGGGATGGTATGAAAAGAAAGTTAGAAGATATTTGTCAGGAAAATCCTGAAATAAAAAGAAGACTATCTCTGAGGGATTCAGTAGGACATCCTAAACTTGAAAGCGATCAACCATTACTATTGAAAACAATTGCGGATATAGCTTTATTTGGGAGTGCATGTGATGACAGGAGACGAACGGAATCTATTCGCAGCGTAAAAACTCTTGACGAACTCACACAAGAACTGCGTAAACTAGGATTTGACATTAGTCGCAGTGCGACATATCTTCGTATGATTCCCAGAAAATCGAATTCTACAGAGGGACGAAGACATGTATCGACAGTCCCTGTTAGGCTCATTCGTGCTCAAACTGATCACCACAAGAGCCACTTAGATAGCAAGTTCGCTGAAACATCAATCCATTATTTAGAGAACATAGCATCCATACTTGGACCAGATCAAGTATTTTTCTTATCTCAAGATGACAAAGCTCGAGTCCCTATTGGCGTCACTGCGGCAAATAAGCAAGCACCTCTTTTAATGCATATGGAATATAGAATCAAATTACCTGACCACGATTGGGTAATCGCTGAGCGTCATAAATTAATACCATCTGTTTATGCTGGTATCAAAGTTACTTCCAATATGCTAGGACAACCGCAAGCCGTCGGATATTCTGGGCCAACATTCATCGCTATTCGAAGTGGAAAGCATAGTTCATCTACTGCTAATACTCATGCTCAGGATTTCGAGACGCTTCTCGAACTTGAAGAGTTTCGACCATTAGCAAAAACTGACCATGGACTAGTAAAACCAGTAGTAATTATGACGGTTGATGGAGGGCCAGATGAAAATCCGCGTTATCAAAAAGTCATAGGGTTTGCTATACAACATTTTAAACGACATGATCTCGATGCATTGTTTATAGCTACCAATGCTCCTGGAAGGAGTGCGTATAACAGAGTAGAGCGAAGAATGGCTCCTCTGAGTCGGGAACTGGCTGGTTTAATACTGCCTCATGACCATTTTGGGTCTCATTTGGATGAACGTGGCATTACAATTGATGAACAATTAGAAAGATATAATTTCGAATTTGCAGGAAATGTATTAGCTGAAGTATGGAGTTCAATGGAAATTGATGGCTATAATGTTACTGCAAAATATGTTGAGGCTGATGAACAAGATGTTCCTGAATTTCCAGACATTAAATGGTACTCAGAACATGTGCGTGAAAGCCAATACTTGCTTCAAATTGTAAAATGTAAAAATACAGAATGCTGTCGTCCAAGAAGTGGCCTATTCAGATTACTAGATAACAGGTTTCTTCCACCACCTGCAAAAGTAAAACAAACAGTTGATGACTTGGTTTTGGATGAAGGAGGACAATTTCTTGATCTTCCAGTCAATTTAGCTCTACGCTTGAGTACTACCCTCAAAGATTTTTTGCAAATGCCCTACGATTATTTTTGTCCGACGGTAAAATTGAGCTCAAGCCGAACATGCAAAACGTGTGGTCTTTATCATGCTTCCGTCAAATCATTAAATCGTCACATCGAGAAGATCCATAAAAAAGTAAACACGCCCACAGAGGGAAAAGTTAGACCTGTAAGAGTCGCTGCTCGTCGTGCTAATGAACTGATGTGCATTATTCAAAATTTAGAGCACCAAGATGTTGAATGGCTCGATGAGAGTGACGTAGACATTCCAAAATCGGATGAAAGTGAGCAGACTCACAACACTGAGCAGCAATCCAATGTCATCGATAACTTAGAATCATGGATTCAGGTTTCATGGACTGAAGACTGTTAATGTGTTCCGAAAATATTCTTTATGTTAGTTATGTTCTTTATTTCTGATTATATTTTTTTGTCATTTACTCTATGTGTATCAGTTAAACCTAATATTTTCATGAATTTTCCTATTTTAAAAATAACAATATAAAAAAACATTTATTACTAAAAATGTTTACGTAAGCATAGGGGGAGGGGGTAAGTGCTTTGCTTACTTTTGATGACAAGGGGGGCGGGGGGGTAAAAAATGGTAAGAAATCTGCTCACGTAATACTTGAACGGCCCCATATCGGGTGTTGTTTTGACGTTACGGAAATAGGGAGTTCTCGCGCAATTTATGATTTACCGATTAAAATAGCTTCACATTAAACAATGAACCACATGTTCCAAAAATTAGATATTGGAGTATAGAAAATGAACACAGATTTGTACAAATAAGGACTCAACACCCTCAAAACGTAAATGTTTTGGTGGACATAGTGCACCTTTTCTCTGGAACAAAATTTGGGAAAATACATTTTTTTGGAACTTTAGTAATAGTAACATGTTTTATTTAGCAAAAAGCTACAATTAAATATTTTTACATTAATACATTTTTTAAGAATGTTTTATTAGATTTATTTTTAATTTTAAAACCTTCTTTTAACAAAAAACAGACAGAAAAGTTAAACATTTTGCAAATTGTATTAAATATTACGTATCATTTTATTCTTTAAATAAATGTAGTTTTAAAGTTTTTTTAAATAGTTTTAATGATATTTGAAATTTACTAGAATTTTCCAAATTTTTATATACAGTGACCGGCAGAAAGTGTGCAGCATATGGGAAAGTTTTTTATCTTTAAGTTTAGAAAATTAATTTAATTTTAGATAGGTTCTGCATGTTCTCAAACCAAAATAACAGCCACTAAATCCGGTAAAAGTTTCATGGTATACGTGGTAGGATCAAAAATTTGAAATTCCGCTAAGAGTAAAGTACCTCCATCTTTCATTGTAGAATATTTTTTTACTAAGAATTATTGTTTTAATTTCAAAGTTATACCCAAATTCCAAGTTTCGCTTATTTTGGACAAAAAAATGGATTTAATCGTGTTTTCTGAATAACCCTGTATAAAAAATAAATGGCAACCGAACAGTACGAAAATAAGATTTTCTGTAGACTTTGTTAGAGACAACCGTCGATGATAAGTCCGATAGGTTTGTTTTCATAATATTATGGCTTTTTAAAATAAAAACATAAAAATATTAAATATTTTTGCTGCACACCGTATTTTATTTTCTTAGGGAACAAGTTAATTTCATCTAACTGATATTTTTTGATTTACATTGACTTAAAGCATCTCCTAAATAAATTTTTATACATTGAAGTATGCATAGAAAGTTTCCTTTTGATTTATAAAGAAAAAAATTTAAATTATAAATATATTTTGAACGGATTTTATTCGTCACGCAAAATAAGGATTAATATAGGTTATTTTCATTTATCAAATACACTTTTAGGATAATCCCACTATTGGGTTATACATGTTAAACTAAAGAATAGGAAACAAAAAATGCTAATTAAGACTACATTAACAATAAATCCGTTCAAAATATATTTTTAATTTAAATTTTTTTCTTTATACATTAAAAGGAAACTTTCTATGCATACTTCAATGTATAAAAATTTATTTAGGAGATGCTTTAAGTGAAAGTAAATCAAAAAATATCAGTTAGATGAAATTAACTTGTTCCCTTAGAAAATAAAATACGGTGTGCAGCAAAAATATTTAATATTTTTATGTTTTTATTTTAAAAAGCCATATTATTATGAAAACAAACTAATCGGACTTATGATCGACGGTTATCTCTAACAAAGTCTGCAGAAAATCTTATTTTCGTACTGTTCGGTTGCCATTTATTTTTTATACAGGGTTATTCAGAAAACACGATTAAATCCATTTTTTTGTCCAAAATAAGCGAAATTTGGAATTTGGGTATAACTTTAAAATTAAAACAATTCTTAGTAAAAAAATATTCTACAATGAAAGATGGAGGTACTTTACTCTTACCGGAATTTCAAATTTTTGATCCTACCACGTATACCATGAAACTTTTACCGGATTTAGTGGCTGTTATTTTGGTTTGAGAACATGCAGAACCTATCTAAAATTAAATTAATTTTCTAAACTTAAAGATAAAAAACTTTCCCATATGCTGCACACTTTCTGCCGGTCACTGTATATCAAACCTTTATGAAAAATAGACTTATAAGTTAATGTTTTAGACACTCTATCCACAAAAAAAATGTTATTAGTTCTTGTTTTATAATTAGGATGGTCATGATTAAAAGAACAAAATTTTTTTAAACAACGAGGCAATAAATTATTTTTAATTTTATGTATAAAGATACATACTACATAAAAAAATTAAATTTCTGACATTCAACCAATCTAAATTTTTTAACATAAAATTTATTTTTGAAGGAAAAAGATACCAGCGATTGATATTTTTCTTTTATAAATGTCTACTTACCCCGAGAACTTCAATAAAAGACGGCCGAAGCATTTCGTAAATCTGGGCTCCCAAGGTAAGCAAAGATCCCTGGTTAGCTTCGTGTTGACCGTGTAAAATTAAAGAATTCAAAACGGCCGCCATGATGTGAGTAGCCATTTGGCCGTTTAGAGAGGCGTCGATAGTCAACTTAAAAAAAATTATGATATAAGTAATAAAATTACGTTTTTAGATCAAATTTAGTATTAGGTTAGGTTAGGTTATCATAAGTATATATTGTCATAAAACATATGGCAGCAAAAAAAAACAACATATTTCGTCCCAAAAGACCGCTAGAATGATTTTAAACTGCCCGAAAATTCAAATTATCCCAAGCGGGTAAAAACGGGTCGTGACGTCACGAAGTATTATTTGTCATGATGACATCCACGAAATAGGTTGGCAATAAATTGAACGACGTTGAGAATTCCACCTTAAAACAACAATACAATAACAATAACACACGGCAATCCAAATGCAAACTCGGTAGCTCGGCCACCGGTCAGGATGACGGATGACGGAAAAGTCATACTTCCTGACGTCATCGGGCTTGGCGCGCTTAAAAGGTCGTTTGAAATGCTTTAGACACGCGCGAAACTTTAAAGAATTTTTACCCAATTATTACTGATTTTTAAGGAGTAAAAATTGGGGAATATTTGTTTTAGGCTTAACTAAATCATATTATTGAAAAAAAAATTGAAAAGTTCCCTAATGCGCAAAAAAATTACCTGTCTAACGATAGGACCAGCTAACAACGTCGCTTTTAAAGAAGCGTTGCTGTCGATCCAACTCAGAGCACCCAGAACAGCCAAGACAACTGGTTGACAAGTTTTGTCACTGCGTAACAAAATTAAACCTAGAAGACAAGTAATGTAAGTTAGCAAAAGTGTCTGCTGTGTTATTAGTTTATGGTAAAAAATACCAAACGCAAATTTACCTAAATCTGATATGACTTCGGCGGTTAAATTGGACCTGGTAGGAGGAGGAGTAGGGGATTTACTTAACGCCTCAGTTTCCATGGTGTCGGTACTGCTTTCTGGAGTTAAACTTCCGCCAACCAAGCCAACCTATAAATAAACAGTTATAATTAAGTTTAATTAATTGGGACAACTTAAATAATAAAATTAAAAAATATTTTAAAATTGTAAAAAATTGGTTTGATAACAATTTGTTAACAATTAATTTTAATAAAACAAATTATATTCCTTTTACTTTATACCTAATACCACGAAATATGAATAGGTAGTATTCCAATAAATTAATGAAGACATTCAAATTTTTAACGTTAATAAAACAAAGTATTTAGGAATTATTTTTGACAGTAAATTAAATTGGAATTTTTACTTAAAATACTTAATTAAAAAATTAAGAAGTTTACTACCGATTTTTAAAAACATTAAAAAAATTTTAAATATAAGACATGGAAATATTATATTAAGAAGTAGTCCATACTCAAAGTAGAGTTAAATGATACAGAAAAAGAAAAGCACGAAGTATTTCTCCACAATATTGTGGAGAAAGACGTCGAAAGCGTTAGTTAAAACTCATTTAAATTACGGAGTTTTAGGTTGGGGAGGAATAAATAGAACTTTAGTTAAAAAATTAGAAATATTACAAAAAAGGTTTCTAAAAATTATATTCAATAAAGATTATCTTTATCCTTCAAAAGAATTATATTCAGAAACAAAAAAGTCGAACATAGGACAACTTTACATTTATAACATCTTAATATATTATATTTAAAAATAAAAACCGTATACAATTTAAAAACCATTATCATAATACACGTCATAAAAATGAAATAACCATAAAACCTAAAATAAATTATATATAATATATTTCTTCAAAAAAAACTGCGTTTATAAGTTTATACTATAAATTAACATTTTTACTTGATTTTACATACCAAAACAAAAAAATAAGATTGGCCAATAACAAGCTCAGCTTCAGGTGATTGAAGGATAAGTTTATAGAAGACAACATAAACATATTTATATTATTAAATTTTAAATAAACTTATTACTTATTATGATTAAGTCGTTATGTAGGCCCTGATGAAGTTTATTTAATAAATAACGAAATGTTGGTTGAAGATTGAAACTTACTATTTATCATATTCACGAAACATCTTTCCTATGAATAGGAACAAACTCACTAACAAGTTTTAAATTTAAAACAGGCTTAATTTGATAAGTATACATACAGCGTGTATTCGGAAGTTCTTACCAAATGGGAAACTTTTTTATTATTCATTTTACGAAAAAAAGTTATTCTTCATAAAAAGCTCTGCATGGTCTAAAACCTAAAATGCAACCATCAAATATCGAAATTTTCCAATCATATACGAGGTTTGTCAAAAAATGTGAATTTTTTCCCAAGAGTAAAGTACCTTTATTTTTGACATTATCAAAAATTGTTATAAAAAAAAAGTTGATCGGAACTAAAAACTACGGCTAAATGTGCAATTATACGCATTTATGTTGAAAAATTATTTTATTGATTTATTATTAATTATTTATTTTTTTTAATTATTTAATTAATTTAATGCGTGTTATTGCATATTTAGACGTGGTTTTTAGTTCTGATCAACTTTTTTTAATAACAATTTTTGATAATGTCAAAAATAAAGGTACTTTACTCTTGGGAAATATTCACATTCTTGGGAAAAATTCACATTTTTTGACAAACCTCGTATATGACTGGAAAATTTCGATATTTGATGGTTGCATTTTAGGTTTTAGACCATGCAGAGCTTTTTATAAAGAATAATTTTTTTTCGTAAAATTAATAATAAAAAAGTTTCCCATTTGGTAAGAACTTCCGAAGACTCCGAAGACACGACGCTGTATAATATAGTTTTTGTATAAGTATAAATGTGTTTTTGCGGTTTACCTTTAGAAGATCTAGGTATTCCCTTGATAACGCCCTTGTCAAAAAATCATCTAGTACCTCCTGAGTATCAGCGCTGTCTTCTTGGACCTCTCGATTTCTAAATTCAATGACTTTTTGCCAATTCACATGTAATCTATTTAGTACTAAAAATGAAACGTTTATTTTTAAAGTGCTTGTAATAACAACATAGTCTATGGTTCTAGGGCAGTTTAGTTTTTTTTTAAGTATACACCATAGACATGTATGTGTTGTATGTTGTATGTTTGGCATATTGTGTATAGTTAGGCAGGTAGAGATAATACACTTTGCAGTAATAAATTAAAATCGACTTACATATTGGAGTAATATGAGCTAACACCGGTAACACCACTGTTTCATAGTACGGAGCTGGACATGAGTACACAAAGGACTTTAAAAATACTCTTATAATAGGTCTCAGTCTATAATCGGGTATGTACTAAAAATAAAATAAATTAAGTTCCTGTAAAAGTAGAACGTTCTAATTTCTGACCCGTTCCAATAAAACAACTTACTTGCAAACAAGACAACACGCTATTGATAATTGCTAAAGCTAAATCGGGAATATTGTACAAGTCTCGTCCGAGAGAGCACCCCATCGAGCCAATCAAATGAAAACAGCTCTCGTGAAGGCCCGTCAAGAATCTCTGCATCCTTTCCAAAGGACTTTGTATGACGAGGCTGTCGCTAGTGTCGGTTGTGTGCCCTGTTAAAAAGGGAAAAGTAGTTTCAAAAAGGAAAGCAAACCGACATTTTACCGCTCATAATTTTACCCGACTTTTATTTTTTACTCCCAACCAACTTTACAAGTTCATTACAGTGATAAATAAGTATATAAAAATAAACTCTAACTAAGTAGGCATATACCGGGTGACAACGATATTACTGACCAGCTTGTCACGTCCTTATAAAATAAAATATTATTTCGAAATTTTGGTAGGTTCTATGGTTGCACTGTGCGCACATTTTCGGTATTCAAACGCCTGACTGTCACTTCCGGTTGAACCGGAAGTACACTTAACTTTGTTATTTCAAATAGAACACCCTGTATACTTTTAACAATATGCATTCTACAAGGAATTCTAAGCATAAAACATTTATCATATCATATACCTATCTATGACAGGTTAAGAGAAAATGGCGTTGGAAAATATAAAATTAGCCACACACTTTATTGATTTTACAAAAAACAAATGAATATGCACAAAATTTTATATTCTTTTTTAACTTCTTTTTATGTATTCTGTATGAATAAGTCACAATTATTTCACTTCCGGTTCAACTGGAAGTGCTGCAAAATTTGACATTCAAACATAGATTTCTCCAATATTTTTAATAGCACGCCCCCTTTTAAATATAATTTTCAAAATTATCTTATTGTTCTAAATATTTTTTGTTAATGCTTCCCTAGGTCTAAACTCATTCGTTTTTAAGATATCAGCATTTCAAAATTAAGGTTTATTACGAAACTTTAACTAACTTAAACTAGAATTATAATTAATAAAATAATATCTAAAAATACAAACTTATTACAAATAAATTAACCATAAATGAAATTCTCAAAACGATTGCCGTTCTCTTCTCGACACAAATTAATTCTTTCTTTGAATTCTCGAATAACATTGTTCATTTGAATTGGTGTAATATTATTTACTGCTTGAATTATTCGGTCTCTTAGGTCTTGGAGGTTCTGAGGTTTTGTTCTATACAGCTTCTCCTTTATGTGGCCCCAGTAAAAAAAATCAAGTGGTGTTAGGTCAGGGGACCTTGCCGGCCACCTTACTGGGCCATTAGTACCCATCCAACGATTTCCAAAAGTCGCATTTAAATAAGCTGTCACTATTCTAGCATTATGTGCTGGAGCGCCGTCTTGTTGATAAAATATTTGTGCGTATTGCCTAACAGGTAAATTTGTTATGCAATGTTAAAAATATACAGGGTGTTCTATTTGAAATAACAAAGTTAAGTGTACTTCCGGTTCAATCGGAAGTGACAGTCAGGCGTTTGAATACCGAAAATGTGCGCACAGTGCAACCATAAAACCTACCAAAATTTCGAAATAATATTTGATTTTATAAGGACGTGACAAGCTGGTCAGTAATATCGTTGTCACCCGGTATAGCTATATAAAGAAAAGACAGTTAAAAAAACACATATTCGTTTCGTATAAACGTTTGATTAACTCATTAAAATTGGAAAAAACATATTGAATATTTAAGAAGTTACATCTCACCAATAATTGGCATTTTATTTAAAGCTAAAAATTATATATCGTTAAAATGTTTAAAAAATATACAGTGTGTCTACGTAAGTTGGCGGCATATCGTCACCTTAGAGTTATACTGTTGTATGTCGCATTTTTTCTGAAATTGACTTTTTGGTGTTAATAAGTTGTATGTACCTCAAACTTGCCTTCCAGAGAATTACAATGTTGTATGTTACACCATATGTCATTGGCAACCATAAATACATTGTTGTATCAACGTGAATTGCGATTTTTAGAGTCTCATAGTTGTATATGTGTCACATACACCTTTGTAATTTTATATTTTATTCCTATGATCACAAATAATACACATACAACTTTGTTTTTATTTGGTTGGGTCGTTGAGTTAGTGTGCTAGTGGATTCCTGAGGTGGATAAGGCATACTATATGGCTATACTTCCCAAAAATGATAATGCCTAACATATTTATTTCTCTAGTTCTGGATTATATTCTTATTTGTAGTTATTTTGTTTTTTTGTAACGTTACAGAGTTGTATGTTTTCATAATTAATAAAAAAATAGAGTTACATAATTGTATGTGTTTTTTCTAGTGCTCAAAATATAGAAAAAACAATGTATATGTGTATATTTTTTCTAAAAAACCGTAATAATTATAATGAAACTAACTAAGTACAAATTTTCTTAAGTGTAGGTCTGTCCATAGCACTGTAACAAAAAGCCAATTTTTCATAACGCTTTTTCTCAAAACTTGGTTTACTGCACATACCACAGTATAACTCTAAGGTGACGATATGGGAAATTTTTTTATTATTAATTTTACGAAAAAAAGTTATTCTTCATAAAAAGTTCTGCATGGTCCAAAACCTAAAATGCAACCATCAAGTATCGAAATTTTCCAGTCATATACGAGGTTTGTCAAAAAACGTAAATTTTTCCCAAGAATGTAAATTTTTCCCAAGAGTAAAGTACCTTTATTTTTGACATTATTAAAAATTGTTATTAAAAAAAGTTGATCAGAACTAAAAACCACGTCTAAATATGCAATAACACGCATTAAATTAATTAAATAATTATTAATAAATCAATAAAATAATTTTTCAGCATAAATGCGTATAATTGCACATTTAGCCGTAGTTTTTAGTTCTCATCAACTTTTTTTAATAACAATTTTTGATAATGTCAAAAAAAAAGGTACTTTACTATTGGGAAAAGTTCACACCTGGGAAAAATTCACGTTTTTTGACAAACCTCGTATGACTGGAAAATTTCGATATTTGATGGTTGCATTTTAGGTTTTGGACCATACAGAACATTTTATGAAGAATAACTTTTTTTTCGTAAAATTAACAATAAAAAAGTTTCCCATATGCCGCCAACTTATGCAGTAGGCACGGCACACTGTATATTATTCTTTGGTTTATTCAAAATTACAGTATGTATATGATTTCAATTTGAGGATAAGCGAATTTACCTACAATTCAGCCATTAAAACAACTACAAAACAAAATAATTAAATGCATACATAAACTTCCTTTTTTAGAACCAACTATAAATTTGTATGAACCCAAACGGATATTTAAATTTAGAAAAGCTTTATAAATTAAAACTATGCATTCTAATACACTCTATATTATTAAAGAAAAACAATTGAATATAATATTTCCTTCAACCAACATTATTCACATCATGAGACAAAATCATCATATTCAAAAACCAATGGTACTTTTGGCCAAAAATCAATATTATATAAAGGAATAACAATTTACAACAGTTTGCCAAAAAAAATTAAAGAAATATCAAAATAATAGACTTTTAAGAAAACACTAAAAAAATATTTTTTTAAATTTTAACGTATTATATTTAATTTTTTTTTTGTAAATGGTTATTGTACCTACAGTGTCACCATTAAAGTCCGCACCATATGGAACTTTTTTTATTAATGAGGTTAGTTAAAATTAAATATCAGCAATCGTTTTTGCTTCAAATTAGACTAAAAATTATATATTCAATTGTCACCATCTGTCATTCGGTATGTGTCAAAAATGACATTTTTGTCAAAAAATGCTGAAAAATGGCATTGTTTTACCGAATTTAAAAAAATGTTATTAGAAAAAGTTGTTTCTAGTACAATTTTAGGCCTAACTACAAAGTTTCAGATGTCTAGCGCAAAGTTGAATTTTTTGCCATTTTTTCAAAGTAACTTTTTTTTATATAATGTAAGTTGGCTTAATGGATTTTAAATATATATAATATTTTATTTAGTTTGTATGCTTATTTTTTCACTAAAATACCATTTTTTTTTTTCAAAAAATAAAATTAGAGACAAAAAAAATTTACACGGGTGGTGCAAAGTTATCATAATTTAAAAATTTTAACAGATAGACGTCATAATAGGTTCTATTTTTTTGATAGTACATACACGTAAAAAGTTTAAAAAACTTATAATCAAATTTACAGATATCAGATTAGTTCCCAAATTTCAAATAACAAATTATATTTAGTATAAAATTACATTTTTATGAAATATTAAATAATATAATTTGTCATTTGAAATTTGTGAACTAATCTGATATCTGAAAATTTAATTATAAGTTTTTTAAACTTTTTACGTGTATGTACTATCAAAAAAATAGAACATATGACGTCTATCTGTTAAAATTTTTAAATTATGATAACTTTGCACCACCCGTGTAAATTTTTTTTGTTCTAATTTTATTTTTTGAAAAAAAAAATGGTATTTTAGTGAAAAAATAAGCATACAAACTAAATAAAATATTAAGTATGGTATAAGCAAATAGTTTAAAATCCATTAAGCCAATTTACATTATATAAAAAAAAAGTTACTTTAAAAAAATGGCAAAAAATTCAACTTTGCGCTAGACATCTGAAACTTTGTATTTAGGCCTAAAATTGTACTAGAAACACCTTTTTTTAATAACATTTTTTGAAATTCGGTAAAACAATGCCATTTTTCAGCATTTTTTAACAAAAATGTAATTTTTGACAGATACCGAATGACAGATGGTGACAATTGAATATATAATTTTTAGTCTAATTTGAAGCAAAAACGATTGCTGATAGGTAATTTTAACTAACCTCAATAATAAAAAAAAGTTCCATATGGTGCGGACTTTAATGGTGACTGTATATATATTTTTTTGAATAATTTCGATGGAGTTATTAATATGTATGTAGTGACTAAACATGGATCTTATTATTTGTGAATTTATATATTGTATATTTCGTGTTATATTCTGTAGTAATATATTAAGGGATGGGGAAATTATCGAAAATCATTCCGAAGATTTTTTGCCGTGGAAATCAGAGCGATTTCCTAATGGCAAAAAATCTGAGAATGATTTTCTGATTATTTCCCAATCCCGAAATGTATTTTGAAGATTATTAACCAAATAAAAACTACATTTTTGTGATTATTACCGGAGAGCGGGAGATTATCGCTGAATAATCAGGTGAAAATCAACCCGCTTTTATAATGGATGAGGTAAATAATCTCTGTAATAAACTTTTTTATGTTGGTTGAGAATAATAATATGTAGTAAAAAAAAATATAATATTTCCTTCAACCAATATTATTCACATCACGAGACAAAATCATATTCAAACACCAATGGTAAAGAGTACTTTTGGCCAAAGATCAATATTATATAAAGGAATAACAATTTACAACAGTTTGCCGAAAAAAATTTAAAAAATATCAAAATTATGGACTTTTAAAAAAAAACTAAAAAAAATATTTTTTAAAACTAATCTAACTTTAACATATTATATATTATTCTTTTTTTATATATACAGGGTGTTATTTAATAAGTGTCCGATATTGTACAGGACGATTCCCCAGTTATTTATAAGGTGAAAAGTTCATATAAGCATGGGTTCGAAAGGCCTTCATTTTTAAGATACAGGGTGTTAAAAATTTTAATTTATTTTTGTTATTCGTAAATAATTTTTGAAATAATGTCGATATTTCGAAAAAAATTAGTATTTGTGGATTTTTTACTATGAGAAATTCAAATTTGATCTTAGTTTGGCCCTTAATTGTATGGGGCGCCACCCACACCCACAATTTTTAACACCCTGTATCTTAAAAATGAAGGCCTTGCGAACCCATGCTTATATGAACTTTTCACCTTATAAATAACTGGGGAATCGTCCTGTACAATATCGGACACTTATTAAATAACACCCTGTATATATTTTTTTAAATAATTTCGATAGAGTTATTAGTAATTATTACTAAACATGAGTTTTATTATTTGTGATTTTATATATTGTATATTTGGTGTTATATTCTCTGTAATGAACTTTTTAAGTTGGTCTAGATATTATTACTAAAAAAAAAAAAGATAGGAAATATTTTTTTAAATTAAATTTAAATAAGGGTACCTAGTTTTTTAATGTTTTAATATTTCCATTAGGTATATAACAATGACCGTTTTCCAAAGTTGCTGTTCATTTGAATAGTTTGTAAAAAATTAGTTTGTCTAGTATCAACATTCGAATTTGTAAAGTCGAACGTCGCCTGTAATAAACAATTAGCGAACGTAAATATCCGTCTAAAGTCACGAAGCTTCTCTGAAAGCCTCAGTACTCACCAATTAATCCTAGTAAATTCGATTTTTCGGCTTCGGGCATCGCCAAACAACCCTTATAGCTGTCATGAATCAAATTCTGAGCCTCAGGGGTGAACAGTTCATTGAATATCTTAATTAGAGAGAGTATATGAGGTAGAAGGGGCACTACATGGGGTGCAGCGGGATTTCGACACACCGGGTTTCCCGATTCAGTTAGAGACACTACAAAACCTCCTACAAAAGAATTAATTGACCTTTAGATTGAAGTCATTCATACACATTTAAAAAAAAACATACCTCTTGTTGCTCTCTCGGGATCATCAGGCCAAGAACACCGTTTTATAGCACCAAGAACTAGGTTAACACAAAAAACTAAATTGCTTCGATTATGCCCACAAATGTCGTCGGTATTAGCTGGGACAGGAGGCTTGTCAAGTCCTAAAATCCCAAAAAAATATTACTTGCTTTTGTATGACCAGCACTTAAAGCTTATACAGCGTGTCCAGAGAAGTTCTAGACATACTATGGGAATTTTCTTTATTGTTGATTTTACGAAAAAAAGTTATTCTTTATAAAAAGTTCTGCTTGATGCGCAAATATTATTGACATATCAAAACTTAAGAATCATGTACAGGGCGGCAAAAAAAATATAAAAACACAGAATTACGTTAAGAGGGAAGTACCCTCCATTTTTATTTTAGAGCAAATTGTTATAGGAAAATTTTACCAAGGACTACAAAACGCGGTCAGATACAATTTTTCGTTCGAAATATTTTAATTTACAAGGTACCATCAAAAAGCCTTTGCAAAATATTTTTTTATTTTATTTCTTTAATTTTTACCTGCAACCATTTCGCAACAACTATAGTATTGGACACGCTGTATTTAGTGGCAAAAAAAAGAGATATTTTTCATTCCTGGATTATTTCGTACACTAAATAGCTTTAATTAAATAGATTTTACAAACTTACCAACAAATGAAATAAATTCTTGGGCCCCTTTTATAGCGCCGCCACTGACAATTGCAAGAAACTGGGCGTTTGCTTCCCTTAAAACTTCTCCTGCAAATGTACTTTGCCTTTCATAGTCACCTTAAATAAATAAACTATGCTGATATAGGTTGTCATTATATTATATTTTTTTCCAGGACTGCAAAATTTTTAATTTGAGTTTTTAATTTATTACTTCTAAACTAAGTACTGAAGCAATTAAATAAAAATAAAAACGATTATAAAGGACAGATCCAAAAATTAAAGAAAATACAGGATGTCCCATTTAAAAATACAACTTTATGTTATCACCCTTTTTGGGGCTACCGTGTATGCGATAATTCGCATAATAATATAGGAGCTATGGATGTCTGATGCTCTATTGCAGGACCCTGTATAAGTCAATTCCATATCTATCGCATATCTATATTTAGTACCAGAATACATATGCCTTATGTAATTTGAAAGAAGTTTATGGATATACATATATTTAAAAATAAAAACCTTATACAATTTAAAAACCATATCATAATACACGTCATAAAAACGAAATAACCATAAAACCTAAAATAAATAAGTCCATGGGACAAAAAAATTTCAAATATTTATATTTTTATTTAAACAAGTATTTACCAACAAAAATTAAAAAACTGATTTCATTAAAAATAAGTCGAAAAACATGGATATTAAAAACAGACAATTTGAAAATATTTTTAGAAATGCTATAATTAATTAATATTGTTCTGAATAATTTATATAAGTAATATTTTTTACTTAAAAAATTATAAATTAATAATTTTATTTTAGATAATATCTTTCTTCAAAAAAAAAAACTGCGTTTATACTATAAATTAACATTTTTACTTTAAAACTTGATTTTAAATGCATATTTTATGATTTTACATACTAAAACAAAAAATAAGATTTGCCCCTAACAAGCTCAGAATAAGTTTATAGAAGACAACATAACATAAACATATTTATTATTAAATTTTAAATAAACTTATTATTATTATAGATAATTATTCTAATTTTCGTCAATTATTAAAATACAAGAGAATTAATTTTTTAAGTAATAAAACCAAAGAGTAATTATTAATAATTAATAATAAATAATTATAATAAAATAATAATTATTAATAATTAGTACATTACTCTTTGATAAAACATCCTTACGTTTAGAATGCGTTGCTGGTACATTTAAAAATAATTAAGCCACCCAGTATAAAATGACATTTCTCTTGTCAACCAATATTGATCAAACAAATAAAGTTTCAGTCAAAACAAGTCAGAATTTCGAGGTTTTAAGCTGAAAAATGTCCGATTCAGGCAAGAAATTAGGCGATTTATTTCATCAACTCAAATCGGAATTAGAATCGGATAAAAGATACTGGGTAAGAAATGATGCGAAGTTGAGGGCGGTGGTTACTTGTAAAAATTACGACGAATTCAGAGATATCGTTGATGCGGCACATCTAAGCTCATTGTCGACAGAAGATTGCAAAAAGAGAGCCAATGTAAGCTGGAATAAGGCAATGCGTTGAAAAATACCGGAAAAAAAAATTAATATGTAATTCTTAAGACTTCCTTTTTTTGAAAAGTTTGTTTGTCAGCTTTCAATTATAAATAAATTTACCTTATTTACATTTCTAATTGTCGTATTAGTTTTCATTTACAACCTTATACAATCAAAATACATAAGACTTTTATCATCTTAGTCTGTAAGGACTTACCAAAATGATTCGATATTAACAATAGCGCCTCCATTAAAGTAACCCTCTCCAAGGTACTTAAATGAGCTGGTCCATTCTGTCTAGATAAATTGTCCACGGTAGCTCTTATTTGGTCAAATACAGGCAAAAGTAACAGCGGATACTTATTTCCTAAAAATTTTTTTTTAGTTGAAAATTAGCTTAAAAATATGTTTTGTTAATAACTCTAAAATACTAAACTGAAATTTGGGTTTGTGAGAAATTTCGGCAACTATTGTTGGACTTATAAACTTTATAAAATAAAATATTTAGGAATTATTTTTGACGTAAATTAAATTGGAATTTTCACTTAGAATACTTAATTAAAAAATTAAGAAGTTTATTACCGATTTTTAAAAACATAAAAAATTTTTAAATGTAAGACATGGAAATATTATATTACGCGTTAGTTAAAACTCATTTAAATTACGGAATTTTAGGTTGGGGAGAAATAAATAGAACTTTAGTTAAAAATTTTGAAATATTACAAAAAGGTTTCTAAAAATTATATTCAATAACGATTATCTTTATCCTTCAAAAGAATTATATTTAGAAACAAAAGAGTTGAAGATAAGACCACTTTACATTTATAACATCTTAATATATAATTATATTTAAAAATAAAAACCTTATACAATTTAAAAACCATAATCATAATACACTTCATAAAAATGAAGTAACCATAAAACCTAAAATAAATAAGTCCATAGGACCAAAAAATTTTAAATATTTATGTTTTTATTTAAACGATTATTTACCAACAAAAATGAAAAAATTGATTTCATTAAAAAAATTTTAAGTCGAAATAAAAACATAGATATTAAAAACAGACAATTTAAAAATATTTTAGAAATGCTTTAATTAATTAATTAAATAATTAAAAATTATAAATTAATAATGTTATTATAGGTAATATATTTCTTCAAAAAAAACTGCGTTAATACTATAACTTAACATTTTTACTATAAAACTTGATTAATAATGCATATTTATGATTTATGATTTTACATACTAAAACAAAAAAATAAGATTTGCCCCTAACAAGCTCAGCTTCAGGGGATTGAAGAATAAGTTTATAGAAGACAACATAAACCTATTTATTATATTATTAAATTTTAAATAAACTTCTTATTATTATTATTATTATTATTATTATTATTATTATTATTATTATTATTATTATTATTATTATTATTATTATTACTTACCGATTTTGACCATAAGCGATGCGGCATGTCTTCTAACATTTTTCAATGTTCTCAATCTAACATCTTTACTTTGACCTTCGGGAGTGTAAACCAGAGTAGAGAATATTTTCTCCAACACTTGAGGTAATAATGCCGCCCCGGATGCAGCAACAGAGTTAGCTGAAAAATTTCAAAACGAAAAAACAAAAATTCGAGACACCAAAATTGCTCGTCTACTAACCTGCTGGCGCCATCTGTCCAGTGGACATGCTTAAAAACACAAACAGCGCCGAGATACACGTCAAAAGAGTAGACATAATCAGGGGATCAGTAGGTTGATATGTCAAACACATCTGGAGCAATCTCAGGCCTGAAGAAATAGACGGTCTTTCATGTGCCTGTAACACCCTACGAAAAAGTATATAAATAAAAAAAAAGTTTGTACACTTGTCAAAAGAGAAGAAAGGAGGACCACTCTTTATGAATGCTTTACCTGCTCAGAATACTCTCCAAAAAGTTGGCTAGTGCTTCCCATTCTTGAAAACCGGGGTCTGTCAGAGCTAAACCATAGGTCGAGTTGGGTACTGATAGACATTTTAGTAACCACTGCTCGCTGTAGTTAAAGGTTATTAAGGGAGCTACCAAGGTCGCTTGTCTAAAATATTGAGAAAACTTATAGTACTAACATCAGCAAGTATTATTATTCTTTTTTAAATTCTTTTTTTTTTATTCTCAACCAACTTAAAAGGTTTATTACAGAGAATAATATAACACCAAATATTCAATATATAAATTCACAAATAATAAAAACCATGTTTAGTAACTATTAATAACTCCATTGAAAGTATTAAAAAAAATATATACATAATAACCATTTACAAAAAAATATATTAATATATAAGGGTGTCCATTTAGTGTGCCGGTGGACGATATATCGTAAACGGTCGACTTAAGGAATACAACTTTTATACAAAAGTTGTATATTATTATGTTAATGTCGCGCACCTTTTAAAAACAATTTTAAATATACAGGTTGGACCAAAAATCCAGGGTGGGCCAGACATATATTTTTTAAATGGAACACCCTGTATATTTTTACATTTTTAAATTCCACATAAGATTATAATTATTTTTTATTAAATGCATTATTAGTCTATACTTCATAGTTTCCGAGATATTGACTCTCGAAAAGTGACATTTTTGAACTTTGACAGCTTCTAACTTTCTAACAGTACGTCTTAGAGCAAAACGGCTTACATGTCCCTATCTTCAATTTTTATTATCTTCCCAAAAAATCAACTTCCAGTTAAACCGGAACAACTATATTTCCTGCTTTCGAGTTACATCCGGTTTAACTGGAAGTTGATTTTTTTGTGAAGATAATAAAAATTGAAGATATGGATATGTAAGCCGTTTTGCTCTAAGACGTACTGTTAGAAAGTTAGAAGCTATCAAAATTCAAAAATGTCGCTTTTCGAGAGTCAATATCTCGGAAACTGTGAAGTATAGACTAATAATGCATTTAATAAAAAACAATTATAATTTTATGTAGAATTTAAAAATGTAAAAATATACAGGATGTTCCATTTAAAAAAAATATATGTCTGGCCCACCCTGGATTTTTGGTCCAACCTGTATATTTAAAATTATTTTTAAAAGGTGCGCCACATTAACATGTACAACTTTTGTATAAAAGTTTTATTCCTTAGGGTACAAACATGCTAGAGCGTCGCTTCACGCGTCAAAAGCGACGCTTCAAGATTTACGTGAACATAGTGAGGCGTCGCGTACTTCTTTACTATGTGCTATTAGATTTAAATTACATTGCATATTTAGAGTTTGACGCGAAAAGCGACGCTCTAGCATGTTTGTACCCTTAAGTCGACCGTTTACGATATATCGTCCACCGGCACACTAAATGGACACCCGTATAATACGTTAAGGTTTTAAAAAAATTTTTTTGTGTTTTTTTAAAAATCCATAATTTTGATATTTCTTTAATTTTTTTCGGCAAACCGTTGTAAATTGTTATTCCTTATATTATAATACTGATTTTTGGCCAAAAGTACTCTTCACCATTGGTTTTTGAATATGATGATTTTGTCTCGTGATGTGAATAATGTTGGTCGAAGGAAATATTATATCCAACTGTTTTTCTTTAACAATAATAGAGTGTATTAGAATGCATAGTTTTAATTTATAAAGCTTTTCTAAATTTAAATATCCATTTGGTTCATACAAATTTATAGTTGGTTCTAAAAAAGGAAGTTTATGTATGCATTTAACTATTTTGTTTTGTAGTTTTTTTAATGGCTAAATTGTAGTTAAATTCGCTGATCCCCAAATTGAAATCATATACTGTAATTTTGAATAAACTAAAGAATAATATATATTTTTTAAATATATAAACCTAAAAATTTAATTGTTTTAGTATATTTAATTAAATGATTATTGAAAGACAGCGAAGAAATATTATTATTTTTTAATTTTGATTTACTTATAAAACATATAAAAGATGGTTTATTAAAATTTAATGATAATTTATTAATTTCAAGCCATTTACATAAAATATTATATTTAGGTCGTGGTTAATGTAATGTTATTATTAATTTGAGCATAGTCTTCATGAAAATATACAATAGTAGTATCATAGACAAACAATTTTATTTTATATATTATATAAATCGTTGAACCTCCTAAATTTAATACTTAACAAAAACAAGTTTTTTTACCTGAAAGAATCCAAAAAATCCGATCGACACCTATAAAAATAAGCAGAAAACTCCTCCTCACTATCAAAATCCACTTTTGCATAAGCAACAGTTTCGCTTAGGTCATTACTCGTTGGACTTTTACCCACTGGATAATTAAATTTGATTATTTTGGGGGCTGTGCATTGTATCCACTGTGGTATGCAGGAAAGAAAAATTGGATCACGAGATATCTAAGGAAAAAAATTAATGTTATTATTATTCGAAAAAATTTTAAAATTGAAATTGAAAATTATTTGGAAAAATACATTTTATTTCTAATAAACAGTGTATGTTTCAGAAAAATAAATCAACACAAAACGCTATTTGCTATCTAACAGAACAAAAAATATATGATGCACTAGATAATAAAAATCCTTGTACATATTAGTATTTTTCTAGATTTAGCAAAAGCCTTTGATACAGTTAGCAGTAATTTACTGTTAAAAAAGTTTGAAAATATTGGATTCAGAGGAAAGCAATTAGAATTAATTAAAAATTATCTGAAAAATAGACAAATGATGTTTAAAAAGATAATTAAAAAGCTATCCAAAAGTATTTAAGTATGGTGTTCCTCAAGGAACAATTTTAGGACCATTATTTTTTAATATTTATATTAACGACTTATTTAGTATAAATTGCGATGGACAAATTCATAGTTTTGCAGATGATACCACAAGTTTACTACCGATTTTTAAAAACATTAAAAAAATTTTAAATGTAAGACGTATGGAAATATTATATTACGCGTTTGTTAAAACTCATTTAAATTACGGAACTTTAGGTTGGGGAGAAATAAAATAGAACTTTAGAAAATTAGAAATATTAATTAATAAAAATGAAATAACCATAAAACCTAAAATAAATAAGTTCATAGGACAAAAACAATTTCAAATATTTTTTATTTACACGATTAATAACCAACAAAAATTAAAAAATGGATTTCATTAAAAAAATTTTAAGTCAAAATAAAAACAGACAATTTAAAAATACTTTATGCTTTAATTAATTAATATTGTTCTGAATAATTTATATAAGTAATATTTTTTAATAATTATAAATAAATTAATAATTTTATTATAGATAATATATTTCTTCAAAAAAAACCTGCGTTTATACTATAAATTAGCATTTTTACTTTCAAACCTGATTTTTTAATGCATATTTATGATTTTACATACTAAAACAAAAAATAAGATTTGCCCCTAACAAGCTCAGCTTCAGGGGATTGAAGAATAGGTTTATAGAAGACAACATAAACATATATTATTAATTAATTTATTTATAACAAAGTATGTTTATGAATGAAAAGAGTGGTCTATCTTTATTGTTGTTAAAAACCTTTTATTAATTAGGGAGATGGAAAAAAATAAACCAAGAAGCTTCCTATAAATGTCTGCCTCAGAAATAACTTTAAAAATATTTCTGATAATAAAAATAAAAGCTTCTTCAACAAACTAGAATAATATAGTCAATATTTTTACCTGCTCATGTTTCAGCATGCTGTTCCATAAAGGATTAGCTAAATGAGCTAAAAATAAACTAGTATGGCTACTGTAAGCTAAAATAGCTTCAAGGAACATAGAAAAATTCACTGGTCTATATGTTGGTTCTTTAGTACATATCACACATAATTGATTATTAAGACCGCCAAAAACCTAAAAACAAATACCTAATAATTATAAAATCATCATTGACAAAAAAATATAATAAAATATTCGAAACACATATAGGTAAGTACATTAAAAAAAACTTCACCTGCAACAGTTTTTTCTTGAATAAATAAAACTGTTCATCCACTACATTTCCTGGATTTTTGGCAACTGTCAATAAGCACTGTATAGTTTCAGTGCTAAATAACATCATCAGGGGCTTCCTTTCCTCAATTTTACCTTTTCTATTTACTATCTACAATAAAAATAGAATGACTTTTTGTTCAAAGAAATGTTGTGTAGGCTTTACAAAGCATTTTAGTCATCTAGAACCATTGTTGAGTTCATTTTCATAAGGAAATCTTATAATAAACTTCCAACAAAATTATTTCTTGTTGAAATGTTTTGCACAACTCACTGTTCATTTATTGGCCATACCTGTGACAAACATTCTGCAGCAGAATATTGAAAAGCACTATCATTCAACAACAAACACAAAATTTGCAGTAATCTGCCACCTTGTGCCATGATATGTGTCATAGATACCCATTCTACAAAACCTGTCAACAGAAAATTAATATTTTAGGTAAAATAAAATACACAATTAGTTTTTTTTTATGTTTACCTGTTAAAGTCAATAAAACCACTTGCACAACTCTACTGTGAGCTCCAGCCTTAAGACCATTTACTTCAGTACATGCCCTGACCTGCCCTACATGCAGCTCAATAAGTCTTAGGAAAAATTCAAAAATTATAGACATGTTTGCTGTTAGAGCATGATATATATCTTTTCGCCTCTGGTTTGATTCTAAAGTCTAAAAAATAATAACTCAAAAATATTTACATATTACTAAACATTTGTTATTATATTGGCATAAAAATGAAATGTACATTTCCTTACTTGTAATAATGCAACATCTTCAACCAATCTCAAAAACACAAACAACACTAGCTCCGTTTGAGTTTCTCCACATGCACAAGCGTCTGATAGTTCATTTAAAAGACCTGGCCACTGCTGGGGCCACTCCCTCTTCACCATTTCCACAATCACTCGACTCAGGGCATCTTTCATGTGGGGTTCATCACTGATTCCACCAGCACCAAGCAGTTTCATTGCATTTTCCTACAAAGTATTAAAACTTCCTTATTTGGTAACATGTAGAGGTTTATAAATATGTACTATTTTCCATATATACTTGCAAGGGACTTTAAAGGGAAGTATGGTATGTATGCAAAATACCTTAATAAAAATCTTTTCTTGTTGACTAATCTGTGTCCAACGATATTTGACAGTATGCTCCATTAATTGCAGCCCAAAGTGCCTTGAAATAAGCGAGTGTTGTGTTCCAGCTGCTAAAAACAATCCTGCTTCAGCACATAGTGGAGATGTCTCTTTAAAACTCTCGCAGGCTTGATATGCTTTTAACCGATCAGCTTGAGATGCGTTGGGACTCATTGTTAGCTCCACAGCTCTTGCTAGGTCGGCCGCTAAAGCTGCTACGTCAGCGCTAGCCATTTTACAGGTGTTTTTTCTATAAACAGCCCCCTAAAATAATCAAAACATTGCTATCACATGGCAACTTTTACATAAAAAAAAGTAAATTGTTAAGAATTTGTTTCAAAATTTAAATTCAATTTGATTTAGGCAAAAGCAAAGTACTAAAGGAAAATAACTTACTATATTTAATTTGTTTAATGCATTATTTGATGAAATATTTGTAAAAAATGTGCAACAAAATTTCGGTCTATCAAATTTGACGGTTGCCGGCTACAACGATCCTAGCGGAAGAAATGTCACATACCATAGGTATGACAGGTATGACATAGCCGCAACAAAAGGAACAGAGCAAATAATTAACACAAAATATCCGATTTTAATCCTTTATAATACTTTTGCGTGAAAGAAGGGAAAATTAAAACTAATGTATTACTAACTAATGGATTATTACAATTATTATTACAAAATCTTGTACCGAGTCTCGCACCTACGTTTTAATAATATAACATTTGGGTTTTTTTTGTTTTTTAGCCCATTTATTAATTGAGGTTTCCTTAGAATGTAAGAAATTGTTTCTACGACACTGATATGTAGAATTGAAAAACCATAGCAGTGCCTAGGCAACCAAAGGCGTCATCACCTGTATAAATAGTTGCATGCCCAGTAGAAAACCATCGGCAGTTAAAAAATAAAATTAATTAAAAATTGCTTTTAATTAATTCGTTTTAATTAACATATTTTATAAGTGGTAATACTTAAGCCTTTATTTTAATTTTTCTCTTCTGGGTTTATTTAACTTTATTTTTTCGTTTTGCACAAAGAATGAAGATTTTCGACGTCGAGTCGGGCGTTGCTTATTCTTTTCTAACATTTTCTATAAAATATATTGAATTCAGCGATTTTTCACGCATTTAATATATTGATTGAGATATTGCTTACTAAAAAATAATGTTACTTTCCAAATGTAAAACAATTTTTACAGTTTTCTTAATTTAGTAAAAAGATTATCAATTATTACCAAAAGAATCGACCATTCATTTAACGATTATTTTCCCGCTAATCAAACAAAACGCTTGCCTGTGTTTCAAACGAGATTTTTATTGGTCGAAAAAAGAAACGTAACGAATTCAGCCGAAGCTTTATAATTGGCTGATTTTTTGCGGCTAGTTTAAAACCGACCAATAGCGTGGAGTTGTAAACAGTCCGCTGTCGGCTCGTATCTAAAGTGGCGTGGGGCCGCATTTACGAAGCAGTGTTCAGTAGTTTCGAAGCATCGGAAGGTAAGAAATTTTTATTATATTTGTATGTAGAAATTGTCAGTGTTTCATTTTTATAATTTAAATTGTTATTTTCTAAACTAATTTATGTACGGTTTTGTTTTCTCGCAAGAATCTTTAGTTTAGCCGGAAATATTAATCCGTAAAACGTCCATATACTCTCCATATAAAAGCTAGCAAATGGCTGCCATAAGAAAAGCATAGGAGGCAAGGTATCGGATTTGTATAATTTTTCCTGGCTTTTGTGGGCATCGGAGGGGCTCCTAGAATTTTCTTTGCGTTACCAATTTTTAGTTTGATTTATTGTGTAAGTTTGGTCGTGATATTTCGACTGCAAAGGTATAAAATTAATATATTTAAGGCCAGGCTTTGTTCATATGGCCGGCTATACAGCGTATACGACTCCATTTGTACCGTGTAGTTTGCCATGCAATGCTTTCCTTATGGCATATACCGTAGTGTATAGGGTATATCGGGTATAGAAAATATTCGTTTTTCGGGTAATTTTACATTAGGTTTATAATTTTCATTATGTCTCGGGGGTATTTTAAGTATTTTTACAAATCACCTCATTGATGACGTAGGCTAAAATGACGCCTTTGTTAATTTTTGGGCGTTTGTTGGAAAATTTGTTAAAAGTTTTAATTTTGCCGCCAAATTTCCATGTGTGTACTTATCCCTGAGATATTGTATGGAAAAAATGCGTTTGCACATGTGAAATTACGTAACATTTGGTGGAAAATATGGTTAAAATGTAATTAAAAGATTACGAAATTGCCTTGGTTGGGACGTTTTAGGCGGGATCCATTTTGGCGTCACGTACACGTAACAGGGCTACTTGATTATTTGATTTGTCGTTAAGGGCGTCTTGTTCTAATATGATATTAATATAATTTTAAGAATATTATTTTTTGAATTATTAATAGTTTACGAGAAACATACTTTCTAAAGATGGATTTATTTTTGTAAACACTTAAGATAGGTGTGTTTTTGGACTTTTTGGAGATAAAGGTGGTTGATTTGTGTATTGGCGCCAACGGCTGCAGCTAGACAAAGAAAATCAATAGGGGTAAAATCTGGAGAAAGGAAATGTGTCTTGTTGATTTTATACGTTTACGTTATTAACCATAAAAATGCACATGTATATCGGCCATTTTGTTTGTGGTTGGTTTTATTTCAGATAGAAGGTTTGGGGGTAATGTTGAGTTATTTTTTTGAGAGTGGATGGCATTAAGGGGGTATTTTAAAGTTTCTTTTAATAAAGCTGGTTCATACGATTTATTTTGAATTGTTTTTTGGGACTCTTACTTTTATGAAGTAAAGTTAGCGAGTTGTAGGTAGGTACTAGGTATATCAGTACTTATATCAAACAACGCGAAATTTTTAGGTCATGAATTTAATCTTACTACTTTTAACACCCATGTTCTCTAGAGGTGTTATGATTTTACTGAGACTTTTGTTGTTAATTCAGTGTATGTAAGACACTAAATGTGTTTCTATCAGTTTCGGCTTTATAAATTAGATTGAATACAAAGGAAGACGCTACCTAGCAATATTTATTTTTATTTCAAAGACCCGTGTGTACCAGATTTGGTAGGTGGGCTACTTTAAATGTAAATATTGTATTCTATATGAATATGACCTTTTATCTTTCCCCTACAAAAAAGGGTGCGGGGTGTTTTAACATGAGCAAGAAAATAACTCTTGCGGAATTATTAACGAGCAAAGTTTAATTAACCAGCGCGCCCGTGCAAGCAACTTTCTTCGTCCCGCCCGGGATACGACGTTGCCACGTGTTTTCAGTAGATTTCTTGAAAATTTTGGGTTTTTATGTACATTTTTTTCTTCGCTTTTTTAATTTATGTAAGAACAAAAAGACGTTCACGAAATGGCTGAGAGTCTTAAAGCTGATATTGATGCACAGCATCGGATACGCATTGAAGACAAAGGAACTGTTTTATAGTAAATTTTAAGTAGATAAACCTTCCACAGGTACTTATTCCCGTTTATTGATAGCGTTATTTATTTTGTTAAAGTGTGCGTGATAGAAGTACGGTTCTTTAGGTACGTTTGTGACCGAAGGTCGTTCGCTCAAAGTTTGTCGTTCAAGCTGCCAACGCAATCGCTCCTAAACTCCCAAGAAAACGTACATAGTGCACACGCCACTAAATTATGCTTTGTTTAACTTTGATCAGGGGCGTACAATATTGAATTGAAATTATCGATTTTTTTACGGCAAGCAGAAAAGGCAAAGGGATAGCATTTTAATAAATTAATACCTAAATTATTTGTAATTTACAACTTTTTGAATTTACCTATTGGTAGGTTCTCTATTTATTTGGGTCGTATATTTTACCTATCGACTGGCAACATCGCCAGTCCCCTCGCAGCCGTCTTATTGACCGTTGCTACACCGGCGTATCGCGGGGCTTAGCGGGGATCGAACCGGCTTCGCAGAATCACCTGCGCAAGCGCCCTACTCTCCCATTGGTCCGCGCGCTTCCCTCGCTGCGTTGCCACATTCACTCGAGCAGTTTTGCCGCGTGAAGAGGCTATCGAATTGAAATATGTGAGCGTATGTGTGTTATGGTGGGAAGGTACTGCGACTTTTACGATTCAAAAGTGAGCGGTTATTACGGTTTTTACCGGGAAACCAGTTCGGTAAAGTAACGCCGCGTGGTTCGAGTGTTTTCTGATAGTTTTAGTGCTCGTTTACGTTTCGAAACAGTGTTTAGACCGGAATTACTCGTTTTTAATGTCTGTGAGCGATTGTGCGCGGTAAAAGGGCCCAGCAGAGAGCCGCCATGTCGGAAAACCGGGGTGCCTGGGGCGCAGAGGGAATGTGGTGGCCCAACGCTGACCAGCAACAACTAATGCAGCAGATGCAAAACCAGAACAATCAGCAGAATCTCGAAACTGCGATCAGTTCTTCCAACCAAACCCCGCACAACCAAATGTTCAGTTACAAAATGGCCAGCACATTCGAAAATACAAACACTAGCAATTCGACGCATACGAACAATCAAAATGTTTATAATAGTGGCGGAATTGACTATAGTCAGCACGGACAAATGCAGGGGGGTGGGCACGGACAGCAAGCATGGTGGGGGTATCAGCAGCAGGGGCAGGATATGCACAACACGGGGTTGCAAGGGTTGCAGAACATGTCTAATCAGCAGCAGCAGCAAACTATGCAGAGTCCCGGGGTAAGGAGGGAATATGCGTTATGATGAGGAAACTTTCCTGGGGAAATTCGTTCTTAGATTGCACACACATTTATTTTGCCTGGCTTCCTGCAAAACGTGGGAATATAACATTGTCAAATTTTCTACAAATTATAAAGCTGCGACGCACATGTCTAAATAAAAATATGTATGTAGGTACTGGTATATGATGTAGTTTTGAACCGTTGAGGAAAGATAGATAAGATATTTCTCTAATTTGTGTATTAGTAACAGTATTTTACAATATTGACCCATTTCATTTTTGCTTTATCAATAATTGGTCATGGACCAAACACAGGCAGCAAAATAAAAGACTTGGCAATACGTTCAGTATATTTACCCATCCAAAAGAATTAACATTATTGGGAAAAATTACACGTGACCGTTATTTCAATTAGTTTTGGAAAGCTAGGTGTTTCGTCTAGAATAAGATGACTCATCAGTGATCTAACGGTTAAATTTAACACTTGGTGCAAATTTTTTATTGGTATTAAGTGCTTGTTGGCAAAAGACTAACTTTAGGGTACCTAATTACTTATATTTGTAAGTCGGTACAGGTCATCCAACCAGGAATGAACAGAGGCCTATTTTTTGAGTTCCTTGTATTTTTCTAGCTTTTACACAAAATTTAAATAATATCATTATCGTCTTCATATTTTATAAGTAATAAATATTAAATAAATATCAAGGAATTTCATTAAATAATTTAGGAGAATTGTATAGCGAAAAATATGGGGTAATTTTTTTTTAACATTATTATGTCATTCTTCTTTCACTATACAATTCTCCCAAAATTAGCAATGAAATAAATTGATATTTTTGTAATAATATGTCAGATATTACCTAAATATTGTACCGACGATATTGATTTAATTTAAATGTTAGTTAATCAAATAATAAATGTTATAGGTTGGCAATAGATGGAATGGCGTTGAGAATTCCACCTTAAAACCAATAAAGTCATTTTGTTTATGTTTTACGGTAGAATATAAAAGCGATTTGGCTTGAAACAAAGGAACTGTGGGGGGCAAAGTTGTTGTTTTTTTAAATGGAACACCCTGTATATTTTTAATAAAGGTATTTCTTTCCTGATTCCATAAATATATATTTTGTCTATATTAGCTCAAACCGTTTTTAAGATATGAGCGATCAAATTTTTAAAAAGGTGTATTCATTGCATTGAAAAAACGACAACTTTACGCCACAGCTCCTTTGTTTCAAGCTAAGTCGCTTTTGAAATGGCAATTTCAGATTCTATAGTAACACATAAACAAAATCAAAAATACAGGAGAAAGCTCAAAAAATATATCATTTTCCTAATCATTTTTTTGATAATAAATAATTCTATAAATGGCTACCCTATAGCTACTTTTTAAAAATGTTCATAATAACAAGCGAATAAGCGAGTAGGAAAATTGCAGTAACCAGCAAATTAAAAAATGAAAAAAATTCATATTGAAGCAACTAGGTAAATTTACTAGCCAGTACGGGCTTGTAGATAAATAAACTAGGTCATTAAGCTGACTAGTGTATATTCATCCCCTTTATTCCCAAAACAGACTCAAACCCAGTTCTAGTAGTAAACTGTATGGGGTCCCTACGTCCCCGAAGTCATAAAACTGAAATATGTAATCGTAAACGTCCATCTCTGTGTACACGTCGTAAATTTATAGTTATATTATACCTTGCTTTTCTGACCACCCACCCAAATTATTATTTGATGTAAGAAAACCAGGCAAGTACGAATCTAAATCGTGTTTGGTTTTGTTCCTGTATATTTGAAATAGGCAAACTACCTATATATTTTTCAATTCCTTATGTTTACGTTTGCTACCCCCCCCCATACAATGCGTCCAGGGTCCTCCAATTTGGGTAAAAATCACTAAAAACTATAGTCATCTATCGGCGGTTATTTTTTTTAATGCTCAGTATCTCCTAGGCAATTTTTACTCAAATTTTACGCATAATTTAACTCTTGTATCGGATATTTTTTCCGCACCGTCGAGACCAATTCAATGTTAAAAGTGGCCTGGGGCGCTACAGAGGGATCAAGATCCTCGGTCCAGCGCGCTGCCTCCGGCTATTAACAGGTAGGCGGACTACAAAGACCTCTGGTTAGTTTGATCGGTGTTGCCAGGTACTTTTTATACAGAATTTCCTTGATTAAAAAGCATTTTTAATTAATTGACGAAGGCCTAAAAAATAAGGTATAGCTATCAAAATGCAATCATTTTGCACGAAAAAAAAACCCTAGAAAAAGGAAGAAAAATTATTAAGTTGGCATTTGTCTGTTGCAAAACGTAGGTTATCATCTTCTCTGGCGTAATGGCTCGAAAATTCACACTGGTTTGATACATTTTTCAAATCTATGCTTTCTTTTATCCTCAAAATGAACTATTTTTGTTCGATTCTAATGGTAAGGAATTCTTTACAGTAAAGGAAATTTTGTCATTTCGGCAACACCGGGCTTGACCATAAGCGTTCGTCCTTAAATTTTGGGTTTTATGAGGAGAAAGGGTTAGAATAAAATTAAAGAAAGGTTGAAGGTCCAAGGGATTACTTTTAAAGGGGCCTGTCAAGTAAGGTTTTTGAATACGTCCGTATTACTTGGTATAGGGTGCTAGTCAATTTGTTTCTCTATAATAAAAATATTTTATTAAATATAATTTAAATATTACGACCCTTCTACAAAATGCTAAATAAGTAAGTTCTAGCAAACATATTTGGGTTGCAACTACCTACAGTTATAAATTAAAACAAATTTATCTAATAAAAGCAAAAGTTGTCCATTATTATTATGTACTTCTTTAAACTTAGATTCGGCTGATTTTTGGATAAAACTTAGAACTGTCGAAATATTGACCAAAGAAGAAAATGACAAAATAGTTAAATTTACCTAAAAGCTTTTACATGTAACTACGGCCACTATGAACAAAGGAAACTACCTATTACAGATTTGTTTAATAAAGATAATTCTTTAAAATCGTCATCAATCCCTCCACTTTTGTATTGTTCGTCCCTCGTTTACGTATCGCGATACAACCTTTTTACTCGAACTTCCAATATTGCAATTAACTTGGAATTTCTGAGAAAAATCCGCGAACGATTTTCATGGTAATAATTAAATCAAATCTCGCCTAAGCCACATTAAAAGAGAAAAACAAAAGGAATAAAACTTTTAAGGCGAGGGCAGGTGTAACTGTCCGATCTCCCAGCTGGCCGCACCCAGCGAGAATTTTTTAACTAGTTTTTTTTTTAGTACCTGTATATCTCGAGGCGGTTCCGAGCTAAAATCTATTATCTTCGTTGTGAAACTTTTATTATTTTAATAATAGTACTTTTTCTTTTTCTAATGTTCAGTGATGTAAAAGCTAATTTGTTGATTATTTTCGTTGTTAAGGAGGTAATGGTAATTTAATTTTTGTTTAATTGTGATCGAGTTCTAAGATTTTCCTCAAACGCTAAACAGCTTATCACGCGAGTTCGACTCGCACCCATTTAAACCGGGTATATTTTACGCGTCGTTTTATGAGATTGGAAATAGTAAGGTTAGAAGTAAGTTATTAAAACTGACACACCTGTCAGATAATTAATTTTCTGAAGTTATGGTACAATAGATGGTTTGTCTGCAGTTGCTCAGAGTAATACATAATAGGTGAAAGATGGAAGAATTCTAAATTATTTTTGACTCAAATGTGATTCTTTTTAAAAACTCGCCATCGTGGATGTATCAATTTATTTATTTGCAGGTTTCTTTATAATAGTATTAAAAATCAATAACATTGTTTTTTTTTTTTATAAAAATAAATCGAATAAAGCATCATTACAAAACCATAGATTAACAAATCTCCGATAATTAAAAAAATATAAGTAAGTAATTCAAAAATATTTCACCCAAAAAAAAAAGAAAAATTATAAATAGGGGAGAAATTATAATAGAAAAAATTTTAATATTTATTATTATTATTATCTATATATAAGTTGGCTTACCTTTATATAATTTTGCATAATCCATGATTTTAATTTTCTTTTAAATGGCAAAAAACTTATTGTTTTCAAATTAGTAGGAAATATATAAAAAATTTTATGCCGACAAATAAAGCATTATTTTTTTATTATTTTTTAAAAGTGTTAAATTGAAATTATCATAACATAAACATAGATTTGTTTTTGTCTTATTTGGTATATATTATATGAGTAATGCTATGTAATAAATCTTGTAATAAATTTTTATTCTTGATAAAAGTTGGTACATGTTCGATAATCAGATAAGGTGCACTTGGAATGGTTGCAAGTCAAACGGCGTACAGGGTAGGCCAAAAAATATAAAACTTGTACAAGAATAAAGTACCCCTATTTCAGAAAATTCGGCAAAATGTTATTAGGAAAAGTTGTTTAGAATTAAACGTTATGCATAGATTCAAAAACGTGACCTAAAATAAAAAAATATATTTTTTTTTCAAATTAATAATTTCCCAAAAAAAATTTTTTAAAGACCTTCATAAATTAATCAAAATCAAATCAATTTCACATATCTTTGTTCAAATTCAAGCATATTTTTAAAATTTACTTGAATTTTTAATTTTTTAAGGAATCACAAACTTCATGTTTGTTGCAATGATATTAAACACAACTTTAAATTATCCTAAAAATTCGTTTTAACAAGATAAAACGTTAGTAATGATAATATGCTAATTAAAAAACTATCATTAAAGTGCAAAATTTTTATTTTAAATGTTTATTGGAAAGCTTTATTCTTGTACAAGTTTTATATTTTTTAGCCTACCCTGTACACAGTTTGACTTGCAACCATTCCAAGTGCACTTAATATGGTTATCAAACATGCACCAACTTTTATCAAGAATAAAATTTTCTGAGAAATCGGTAATAAAAAAAATGCCCATATTATGTTGCACACTTAAACAACCACACTGTATGATATATAAAATGGGATTTTTTAATAAAGTTGTTTTAAACTCGGAATGTTATTATAAACAAATAAAATATTTTTGAAGGAAACAAAATAATATGTTTATTAAATATTATTTTTAAAACATATTTTTGTATTGTTATAAGCGGTTTCGTATACACTTTCCCAACCAATTATACCATACTTAGGAAAGAATTGATTGAAAAAGTGCATAATAAAACATTAAACAAAGTTTTTGATTCACAATATTTTTTAAAAGTCTAAATTTACATAAAAGTGTAATTCATAATAAAAATGCAAAAGTTTTTTTTATTGTTTTAACCGATTTCTTCAGTCACTGTTCTTCAAAGGCAAGCAACCACCAATACACCTGCATTAACAAAACATCAACTTGTCTAGCCTATAAAAATCATTGAGTTCCTTTTTTGCCAACAAATATATTGCTCTTGATCGGTCAAATGCAAAATGCCGAAAGTGACAATGATGGAAATAACTCTAATTCCTTCAATCTGAGCTGTAGTAAGTAAAAGAAATGGCAAATGCACTAAATATGTTAAGGGTCAATGACTAAAAGCCAATAAATTAAAACAAACAATACATGTAATAATAAATAGAATCCAGAAATGTTTCTATATGTGTGAAATGTAACCTGTTGTGTTATAAAAAATTATTATTAGGCCTGGTACTCTGGGCAAGGTACTCTGCTAACCTTTTGCTAAGTCCCTAATCGTGCCAGGCTACATAAATAAAAGCTTTGTTTAATCCCAGAAAGCATATTCTATTGCTTATCTGATTCATGGCAAAGACACATTTTTAAAAAATACCCGAAAATAAATTCGTTACATCTGAAAGCGGTTTATTATGGTGGGAAAAGTATTCATGAAAAACCAATATTAACTCTTATTATAACAAAACGAATTTGTTTATCATATTTTTATTTTATACGAGTAAGATAGTAAGTTTTTTCTATTTTCGACCAGCAAATATTTCATATGAGATTTTGTTACAGCAAGAACAGTCTAGACAAGAGGAAGCTCAGAGGCAGGAAGTTAATCGACAGCATCAGGAGGCTGTACAGAGGCAGCAAGAGGAGGAATACAGGCAGGTCAAAAATAATAGCTCATCTTTTAGTTTAGTTTATTAAGCGTTTTTGAATTAAATTTCATCAAAATTTCATATATTTTTATAAATGATAAATGGAGTTCATTTTCTTTTGTTTCTCTCTAGGAAAAATTTTTTTTTGTTTTTCTTGACAACTTCATATTTTAAAGAGAATTTTCTCCCATTTTTTTAGACAGCACCAAGAAGCAATTCAGCAGCACCGTCAGGCGATTGCTGAAGCTCAGGCCCGCCAACACCAGTTACAGCAACAGACTCATCAGCTGCAACAGCAGTTACAGCTGCAGAACAACCACCACCAGGTAATTTTTTATTAACTTATTAGAAATAGTTGCTAATAAAGAAGAAAGGTGGTACGAGTAATTTTTAAAAGCTCTTAATTCTCAAGGGATTTCGACATAATATATTACCAAATACAAAAATTTCGTTAATTTTTTTTCGTATAATCGTGGCCGGATTGGAAGCTTGATTTTGGGTCTAAGTTCACGAAATTTTCCGGAGGTATAATGTTGGTTATATAATAGAGGCTCTAAATTTTAGGTGACTTCACCATTGAGCTTTTTATACAGGGTATTTTATGTTCAGTGACTAAATATTTTTTGTTTATAGCTTAAAAACAAGGAAGAGATGCCAGAAATTAAATATGCAGACAGCCATCCGTACTTTAGTATACAGGGTAACTTAAGCTTTCAAAAAAATTCCAAAATCAAGCTTCAACAAATATTAAATGGTTCCTGCATACGTTAAATTCTAACTGATTATTAAAAAAGCCTTCTTAAATATAGCTGTGCTATGTTGATTTTTTGTTAGAAACCTTAAAAGGATATTTTGCCAGCCTATTCTTTTTGGTTAATAAATCAGTTTGTTGTGAGTCACCCTGTATACTAAGGTACATAATAAGATTTTATTTAATGCCCTTTTAATAATTTTTATTATTCCTCAATTGTTTTTTTGTTAGGCTATAAGAGATAACTCAATATTGAACATAAAACACCCACTATAAAAAAAGCTCAAGGGTTGGGGTTACAAAGTCGTTTGGAGTCCCTATTATTTAACTAACACTATACTAACCTGAACTTAGACCTTTTTTTTAGGTTCCATGAGGATTCTGCCAAATTAAGGGAAACTTCAACCCGTGAACATTGTTACATTTATACTTGATGAGTGCACCAGAGTCGGAAAACCATGTCCAGCAGTCCCATGAGTTCTAAAGTTCGCGGACCTGGCAGACCTCCGAAAAAATCTAACTCTTGTACGTGGTGTAATGAAGTGAAACTTCCCTTGAAATACGTTTTTCCCACTACTAATGGCAAAAGAGAATTTTGCTCGGAGACCTGCCTGGCTGAATTCCGCAAAGCGTACATAAAAGGAAGTACTTGTATCCAGTGCAATAATGTTATCAGAGGGAGTAGTAATGCCTCAAAAGACTACTGCTCGACATTTTGCATGAACAAACACCAAAAAAAGGACCTGAACAGTCGCCTTGCGTCTGTAGGTCCCTCTACCTCTTTGGAAAGTTCGCCGGTGACTTTTCAACAGTTTGATTGGGAAGAGTATTTACAGGAAACCAGTAGCCTAGCGGCGCCTCTAGATTGTTTCAGGCAAACTCAAAATCCTCCGAATAATGATTTTAAAGTCGGAATGAAGTTAGAGGCGATTGACCCCAGGAATGTGACATCTACGTGTATAGCAACTGTGATTAGTACATTAGGACCTAGGTTAAGGCTAAGATTAGATGGAAGCGACAACAAAAATGATTTCTGGCGTTTGGTAGACTCCAGCGAGATACATCCTATTGGCCACTGTGAGAAATCTGGTGGAATGTTACAACCACCATTGGGTTTTCGTATGAACGCCAGCTCATGGCCGATGTTTCTGTTGAAAACCCTGAACGGGGCTGAAATGGCGCCTTCAAAAATATTCCAAAGGGAGCCTCAGGGACCCAAACAGAATCTCTTTCAAGTGGGTCAGAAGTTAGAGGCTGTAGATAAGAAAAATCCTCATTTAATCTGTTGTGCTACCGTGGGTGCCATTAAGAATGACCAAATTCATGTGACATTCGATGGGTGGAAGGGTGCCTTTGATTATTGGTGTAAATACGACAGTCGTGATATTTTTTCCGTGGGTTGGTGTGCGAAATCTGGACATCCTTTGCAGCCTCCTGGGCAAAAAAACACCACAGGAATAAACAGGTTTAGTTTTAAACCAGCGTTTACCTTTCCTCCAGTTACCTCAGTAACCTCTACCTCTTCTGTGTCTGAAGTTGTACAAAGTGAGGCTGATACTTCAGCCTCATCATTACCTCCTACTTTTATTTACGTTCGAAGAGCGTGCAATGGCGGACCGTTTGTCAATACCACTATGCTCCCGACAGTGATAGAAGATGTATCGCTGCAAGCCTTGGAGAAGAAGTTTGTCGAGCACTTGCTTAACGCGACGAATCAATCGCAAAAAATCCTTGAAAGGTTGCAAAGTTTGACAGGAGAGGACGTGGAAATCAATCACAAAGGAGATAGTCTTACAATACAGTTGCCCAAAGTCGCCGCAGTGTCTGATTTCGATTCAGTCTTTCAAAGTATCAGTCGAATATTGGAGAACTGTCAAAATCTGTTTAGCTTGGAGGAAGCTTTGAAAGAATGTCCTCTCTGTGAGATTAAAGAGACTCCACGAATACCGGCGGTGAAACGAAAGTCTCCGGAACAAGAACCTGCTACCTCTACAACCACTCATGCAGGTCCATCCTCTTCTAACGTTTCCGCTCCTGCTACAGCGACTCTGAGTAAAATACCCATAGTAGAATGGGGCATAGAAGAAGTAATACAGTTCATTGAGCAAACTGATCCCTGCTTGGGTGTTCATGCGGATCTATTCAGGAGGCACGAGATCGATGGAAAAGCGTTTCTGCTGTTAAACTCTGATATGATGATGAAGTACATGGGGCTGAAATTGGGACCCGCTTTGAAGATATGTAATTTGGTTTCGCGATTGAAGGGAAGGAGATATGCAGTGTAGATATAGTTACACTAGATGTTATAATTTACTATCCGTACTTGACATGGTATACTGTAAATGCAGAATAAAATATATTTCAGTTTAAAATAGGTGTTTTTTTGAAACTTATCTATGCTCTTGTTAACTGATGTACAATTTTACCTGGATATCAAATAATGTACTGTGATATAGAATACTTTTAGAGTGGATATTGATTTCTTCAAAATTTCGTTGTTTTGACGATTAATTTGGTACGCTTTTTTATTTAAAATTTGGCTTTGTCTCTTTGCGCTAATGTAAAGATCCTCATGGGACGACAAAACGGCAAAAAATACTAAGTTGTTTAATACCAGTTTTTGCGCGAAGATTATTTTTTAGTTTTCAAATATTAATGGAATCTTTTTAAAAGTGAATGAATAGGTTTCAAGACTTGTATTATTTAAACTTTACTTTGCACCTTTCTTCCTGCTATTACATAATATGCAATGTTTTTAATTCGTCGAAAAAAATATTTTTGTTAGCAAAACGATTGTTGAATATTTCGGGTTTAAATTCTCTTTTTTTACCATTTCTTCCCGGTCAAATATTTAAACCCACTTTTTTCGGAAGGTATTACAACAGCATCAACAGATCTCTCAACCGAAAGGCAGGATGCCGAGAAAGGGCGATAATAAACCGAGGGGTCGTATGACCGCCTACGCTTTCTTCGTGCAGACTTGCAGGGAGGAGCACAAGAAGAAACATCCCGAAGAGAACGTCGTGTTCGCAGAGTTCTCGAAGAAGTGCGCCGAAAGGTGGAAGGTAAGGAACTCTTAATCTTTAAATTGTAATCAGATCACTATAAATAATAATCGCATAATTCCAGATGTATGTCAAAATATAATAGTGTTTTTCGACTCAATCAGGTAAAGGGTTTGTTCAAGGTTCTATTGAATGTTATAAAATTTGATTCCTTTTCGTAAATTTCCGTAAAGAACCACGAGGCGGTAAGAGGAACGCACAAGAACTTAACTTGACCTTAAGTCTTGAAGTTTGCGTTTCTAAAATGCTTTCAAGGCTACGCAGACGTCGACACATCGGCGAGGTTTTGCATGGCAACTGTAATTTCTATTACGGCACGACTTGCGAATAATATTTTATTAATATTAAATTATGTGAGTGCGTATATCCTCGTCGGAAGCAGTAGGGAGTAGTCCATTGCTTTGTCGTATTTTATTTGCCGGTCTGTCAAAAGGCGTAAACTCTGAATGGATGAAACCTACGCCAAAATAGGTTTGGTAACCCTGGTCTGGTATATTTCAATTTTTTTCCTCCAAAATAAGCAAATTAAAATCTCTCCCTTTTAAAACTTGTTTTTAAAGGCAAAGTTACTTAAATCAAAATGTTCTGCTATATAATTTTGTATGTGGTGCATTTAGTATGGCCCTGTTATTACATTAATCAACCAAGCGAATATCCTACCAGTAAAATATCGGTATTTTTCAATAAAATGCTTGTTTAATTTTTATTTATTTCCATTGCTGCTTTTCTATAACAATACGAGTAGGTGGTACATAACTAACCTACCTTTTTAAAGCATTTAATTCATGTTATTAAGGGCAAATGTTCAGTTCCATTGATAAAACCATAACTTGAGATAACGTTGTCAATGCAAAAACTACATCGGTTGTTTTTGAACCCATTAATTACATGTAAAAAAGATGTCTGAGATCGTTTCCCGTTTGTTTCTAATTTATTTTACCGAAATTAGTTTTTTATTGCGAATTTTGTTATATTACTCATATAGAAATTACAATACAATATTTAATAGCTTCCATAGGCTTCCATATTTATTTGATTTTAAATTAAAACAAAAAGATAGAAGTTATCTCTTGTAGTATTTTTTATTCCTAAAAGTTGTTTTCGATTAGTTGAGCTTACATTTGGCATAGTTTTTATCATTGTGTAGAGTGGCTATGAGGTTTTTATTATAGCATGTATCTGGGGTAATTGGCAACTTATTTTTACGGCGGCTATAATTTTAGCGGTGCAACCAACGACGACAGCAAGATAGACATCTTCTCTTTAAAACAATCTGACAATACGTCAAATGCATAGGTCCACCAGGTTGACTTCCACAATGAAAACTATGTACACCAATTTGCTCTAGAATAATACGCTGTCGTCGAAGAATACAAAGATGAGTAGTATGTAGTAACATGTTTTATTTAGCAAAAAGCTACAATTAAATATTTTTAATACATTTTTTAACACATTTTTATAGATTTATTTTTAAATTTTAAAACGCAACAATCTTTTAACAAAACCATACAGAAAAGATAAACATTTTGCAAATTGTATCAAATATTACGTATCATTTTGTTTTTTTAAATAAATGTAATTTTAAAGTTTTTTTAAATACCTAGTTTTAATGATATTTGAGTTTTAATAGAATTTTCCAAATTATTATATTCTATCAAACCTTTATGAAAAATAGACTTATAAGTTAATGTTTTAGACACTATCCACAAAAAAAATTGATTAGTTCTTGTTGTATAATTATGATGGTCATAAAAGAACAAAAAAATTTTTAAACAATCGGGCAATAAATTATTTTTAATTTTATGTATAAAGATACATAAGGTCAAGTGGGGTAAGTGGGTGTTAAAAATATAAAAGGTTGACTTTAATATCATGTAACTTTTACAAAAAAAAAAGATACTGACTTGATTTTTGGACAGGAAATACTTGGTTGTGTTGTTAATATACCCTGGTATTGTAGCTATTATCAATTCAATATTAAAAAAAAAAATAATAATAATAATAATAATAATAAATGCTATCTCCAACCCACTTACCCCGGCTATTGGGGCAAGTGGGTTTCCTCTTGGTAAACCGCATATACACAGCATTGCATCTTTTTGGGGCAAGTGAGTTTATAATATGCGGTTTAAGCTACAACATGATTTTTGCAGGTTTAAAAAATTACGGAAGTTATGAACTATTTAGCTACAATGAAAAATCAATGGAGTTAAAAAAAGTTGTTTATTATTACATATTAAATCAGAAAACTTAAACACAACTTCTTTAACCAAAAATAGACAACAAAACACTACCTAAAACTTCCTTGGTAACAACAAAAGCTTAATAATTATTATTTATAGAATGTTATATGTTGAAAATTCAACCGAAAATATTACTTCCACACTTGCCCCTGAGGGGTAGTACCCACTTGCCCCACTGGCCGAAAAAGCGGGGCAAGTGGGCAACTATTAATTAAAATATTCTGTGGCTCAGAGAAGGTCTGATAAACATTTTGTGAAGTCCTAGATATCGAAAGTTACTTTATAAAATTAAAAAAATATATACCCACTTACCCCACTTGACCTTACTAAATAAAAAATTAAATTTCTGGCATTCAACCAATCTAAATTTTTTAACATAAAATTTATTTTTTGTATATTTGTCACAATTTAAAATAATCCGCATTGCCTTATTTTGTAAAATTTGTAATTTGTCAAATATTTCCCCACTAGCACAATATAAAATGAAAGAACAATAAGGAAAATGTGGTAATAATAGTATTAAATAAAGTTTTTTTAGAAAACAAACTTAAATTAGAACTGATTCCTTTAAAATAACCTACGTTTAGATTCACCCCTTTTGGGTTTTATTTAAGCTTAAATTGACTAAATTGGTAACTATTGGGAATTTACCAGTGCTATGGCGGCACATTTTAAACATTACACGCATTGTAGCCGATTTCTTGTGTCTTTTCCAGTCCATAAACGCCCTTAGCTTCCTTTTAACATACGCTCGTGGCAATATGATATCCATTAAAATAAAATAATAGTAGTGATGCATATTGAACCTTAGCAATTAAAAAATCACAACACACGACGCAATGTGTGATTATCAGAATCGCCAAAAGAAGAAAAAGGTTATGATATGAATTATTTTTGGGCATGCCGCATTTGAAAATCGATTTAAAAAAATACTTTACTTTACTACCTTACTCGTATTATAAAATGAAACTTTTTTTTCAGACCATGTTGGACAAGGAAAAGAAGCGTTTCCATGAAATGGCTGAGAATGACAAGAAGCGTTACGACACCGAAATGCAGAGTTACACGCCCCCTAAGGGCGAGAAACCAAGGGGCAAGAAAAGGAAACAACAAAAGGACCCCAATGCGCCTAAGAGGTCACTGTAAGTACATTTTACGCCCCTTAAATTTTAAATTGAGTCATCTTATAACTAAATCTTTCAGTTCAGGTGTTTTGGAATTAAAGTGCCCGATTTTAAAACCCGTTTGTATTTAAAACGATTATTTTTTCAGGTCCGCTTTCTTCTGGTTCAGCAATGATGAACGTGGCAAAGTTAAGGCCGCCAATCCTGAATACGGCGTTGGCGATATCGCCAAAGAATTGGGCAGAAGGTGGGCCGACGCCGACCCTGAAGCCAGGCAGAAATTCGAAGCTCTGGCTGATAAGGACAAGGCCAGATATGAAAAAGTAAGTTTTCTTTTACTTAAGTTGGTTACACTTTTTTAATTTGATTGTGATGAAAATTTGATGGTAATTTACTACAGTACCTATACTACCTACTAGAAAACAATTATTGCACAGCTTGATCTGTCATTATCTGTTATTCAAAGGATTTTGGCTATAATACTGTGCTATAGAAATTCTGAATGATATAATCACTCTTAAACCATTTTATAATTTAAGGACATATTACCGTTCAAACAGAAAAATGTAAACAATATTTTTTTTAGTTAGAACAGCGAATTTCATAGGCTAAAGTTAAACAAAAATGTAATAAACTATTGAAACATCAACAAAGTCGGCCCTCTGAAATTTACTTTTACCATCCATGGCTACAGAGAACCCCCTTTATTCTTAGGACACCTAGCTTTGCCCTCTTAACCCCTTTGTGTACAGTGTGGTTGTTTAAGTGTGCAACATATGGGCATTTTTTTTATTACCGAATTCTCAGAAAATTTTATTCTTGATAAAAGTTGGTACATATTCGATAATCATGTTGGAATGGTTGCAAGTCAAACAGCGTACAGGGCAGGCCAAAAAATATAGAACTTTTACAATACTAAAGTACTCCTATTTCAGAAAAGTCAGCAAAATGTTATTAAGAAAAGTTGTTTAGAATTCAAAGTTATGCATAGATTCAAAAACGTGACCTAAAATAAAAAAATATATATTTTTAAAAAACATTAATAATATTTTTTTTTTTATATTCACCATAAAGACCTTTATAAATTAATCAAATTAATTTTACATATCTTTCTTCAAATTCAAGCATATTTGTAAAATTTACTTGTGTTTTTAATTTATTAAGGAATCGCAATTGTTGCAACGATATTAAACACAACTTTAAAATATCCTAAAAATTATTTTTAACAAGATAAAAATTAGTAATGATAATATGCTAATTAAAAAACTATCATTAAAGTGCAAAATTTTTATTTTAAATGTTTATTAGAAAGCTTTATTCTTGTACAAGTTTTATATTTTTTGGCCTACCCTGTACGCCGTTTGACTTGCAACCATTCCCAGTGCACCTAATATGATTATCGAACATGCACCAACTTTTATCAAAAATTACTCTGAGAAATCGGTAATAAAAAAAATGCCCATATGTTGCACAACCACACTGTATAAATGATTAAGTATATGTTTTTGTAATACCTGATTTTTAATCATATTTTTTTCTTTCCAGGAAATGACAGCATACAAAAAGAAGAATAACCCTGCTGTCCCGCAACAAGTACCTGAAGAAGATCCGGAAGAGGATGAAGAGGTAGAAGATGATGATGACGAGTAAGCTAGCTCCGTCGCGCTCTTACTTGTTGTTTATTCGCCTTCTCATTCCCTCAGGTTTAGACTGACAACTAACAGTTATTTGGCTATTTTCAGTATTTAAAAATATTTTGAAAAATACCTATTTTGTGATCCTTACTTTTCATGTAAATGTAAAGGGCTTTGAGAAGCAGTTCGTTGCAAGTTTAAATGCTTCAAGATATCCTGTTGCAACCATAAAAGACACTGAAGTCAGTCTATGTCAAATTTTGAGGCTTAAGGACAACCTGTAACAATTATAGCGATTTATGTCTATTGTAAATTTAAAAGTTCGATGCAGTTTATTGCTAAGTTAAAAAAGTTATGTTTACATTATTTTTGGTTGTTTAGTACCTACTGTTTCGTATAATTTCACTCATTAGCCAGGGAATTGTAAGTTGTCAATCTTTTTTTGTATATAGACATCCTGTAGACGTGTAATTTTATTTCTTTAATTTGTTTTTTACCCAAATTCAGTGTGTACTTATAGCAGTCCCAAGATCTAGGATCTTAAGGTATGCAAACTATGTTTTAAGATGTAATTTCCTGAATTTTGGGACCTGTTATCGACTGACAGTGTGGGAGAAGCGTGCAGGAGCCAATATTTACAAATTAGGCATTGTTGATATAACCTCTTTTCCATATTACGTAGTGTATAGATGTCGTTACTCTGCGTTAAGGTGTAAAATCCGATTTTTTTTTTATTTAAAATTTTTAAAAGTGGGTTTTTAATAAATGCTTGTTTGATTGTCATCTTGGGAAAGTCATCGAAATATATTATTAAACCAAAAATTTCATCTCTAACCTTGTGATTTTTCTATTGATATGAGAAATAGGGTCATACAACCTTTTTATGGAGTTATTTGTAATTGGCAGTAGTAGTACAAGGTACACTGTCAAAAAGATGCAAGGTACATTTTTATTTTCACTGGACTGGGTGTCATTAAAAATCCACTTTAAAAGCTTTTTCTTATATCATTTGCTTGCACTGTCTGTGACAGTGTCTACCGACGGGTCAATTTTAGATTTTTTAGCAACTTCATTCACACATTGTATCATTTAATCTCATATTTTTAGGTTTATGACAATATCTCATTTCGCCATAGCCATTGATTTTAGAACTTAAAAGTTTCCGTTTATGTTCTAAAAACAATCGATCAATTTTTGTACAAATAATAGTTCAGTTGGGAAAACGTATAGGCAGTGCGCATCCACCATTTTATAATTGTCATATGACAATTTGATCAAATGACGGACGTTCAGTGCTGACCAAGTAGTTACATTGTACGGCATTATTTTTACACATAGTTTTTCGATATTATAAAGTCCTGTACCGCAGCGTTGAGTTGTCTTTTAATAATATGCGTTAAAATTGCCAATTTTTTTTGAATAGGGTTGTGAAAAGTTTTTTAGATCGATAATTTCGAGGTGTTTCAAAAAGCCAATGACGGTAACGAAAGTACAAAAAATTTAAATTTTTTAATGTTTTCTGTGGAATACCTGCATTTTTACAACCCTGTAGTTTTTCATGTTGGGAAAATTTGTATGTAAAAAAATTGGTAATTTTTTTTTTTGGAAGCAAAGTATTCTTAAGTGTATTTAACTTACCACTTTCCCTAGTGCATAAGCAGAGCAGATATTTTTATCATTTTATCATTGTTAAATATTTAAACTACAATAGTGATCGAAATAAACTATACCGAGTTAAAAAGCCAAAGAGGAGGGCATTCCTCTTCTTTCTCATTGTACATTTTTTAATGATGGACAATACTTTGTAAAAAAACCTGTGTCTACAATTGCTAGGCTTTTCTTTTCTTGTACGTTATGCCTTGTTTTGGAATTTGTAAACTATATTTTCTATTCTCCTGTTACATAACGTATGAAAAAAGTTTGTATAAATTTATAAGTGAAATGTTTTTAATTTAGGTAATTTCATTTTAATTTTAAAGAATTTTTGTAGTTTAAGCTAACTTTACGTGGACTCCATAAAATGGAACATTTCACTTTTATAGCCGTTGCTCTGTTTTATTGTAGGGCCAGATGATAGGAAGCAATGTTTGTTTTTTATAATGTCTAGGGAGAAATGAAAAATAAAATTTTCAACAAATATTTTTATTTTATTTAGTTAGTGACTGATTCGCCAATTTGTTACTTTTGGGTTTTATCCAAAAATCTACCAAATACCCATCTTTGTGATTAAATTTAAGAAAAGTGGATTTATATAGTAACTAACGTGTACCCGGCATTGTACGACGTCGCTTTTCTCTGAGATAATAAGGCGAGTTCACCACGTCAAGATTTATAAATACAAACCCGAACAAACTTCTAAATTTATCAGTGTTTCTCTACAATATTATGCATGTATTATACATAAAAAAACCTTCCTCTTGAATCACTCTATTTTAAAAAAACCGCTTCAAAATCTGTTGCGTAGTTTTAAAGATTTAAGCACATATAGGGACAGCGACTTTGTTTTATACTATGTTAAGAGGCAGAAAAAGGGTCGCAGCCTTCTCGATGTAAAAAAAAAAGTTAATCTCGTCAAAAAATTATCTTGCATTGCACATTGGATGTGACTGATCGGGTGATGAAGTGCATCGCTTACAATGTAAGAATATTTTCAGTGCTTGAATGACCGCTATGGTAGACGTAAGACAAGCGTACCTATTCTTTTAGATCACTGACATAAATTTGATATAGTGCGTCACTGCGTAGCTATTCTTTAAGAGGTGATTGGTTCATAGCCGCCATTTTTAAAAATGGCTCAATGCTTCACGTCCGTGAAGAGGCTGTGAAATTGCGCGCCTGGAAATCCTGGCCTAATTTGTTAACCAAAGACAAGACAGTCTTCTGAAAGACATATTTATAGGCCCTTTTGTGTCAAATACAAATACTGATCAAAAAATTAAATAGAGCTTGCGTCAGCTGTGCTCTTAAATTTGTTTTATGATACAATCGGTACGCATGATACAAAGAAAGAATCGGTACGTACAGCGGTACAGCACCCTCCTTTTTTTATATTTAGCTCGTCACATTGCCTAACCGGACGCATTCCGGTCCACTTGGGTTCACGGTTACTAACCCTCCCAAAATTGCCTTAAGTTTCAACCAGCGTCATAAATAACCGACGTAGCCTACTTTGTGGTTTTCAAAGTCAGTTTTTTACCGCCATTTTTAGTAAAATCCCTATATTCAAAAAAAAAGCTTATATAGGTTAATAATATAAAATGCTATAATTATTTTCTTTTCTAAATAAATGGGAATATGTTCAATTTTTAAAAATTACCATTTTTAACTCGAAAACTACCAGTCAATTTACAAATCGTATTATCGACGCTGTACAAATATACATTAGTAGGCTTTGGAAACAAAAGAAAAATAACGTCATTTTGTAATTTTTGTACGCTGTGTGTCGATTTTTCGGTGAAGTTTTTTCCATTTTTTTCAGGGTAAGAACCTTTTAAATTAACATTTTTTGCATTATTTAGGTAATTTTAATCCCCGCAAACACCTACAAACAAATAATAGGTCAATTTAAGTCACCAATAACTTTTTACGTCGCAAATAAAATTAAAGTCAGACAGGTCGGCGCAAACCGAAACCAGTTGCTTGTCAAACGCTGTTGTTGCTAGCGATGTTTTATTTTTAGTAGGTATTTTTATTGTTGCAGGAAAGCAAATTATTTGGAGTTGTTTAGATGTTTGACCTACATTTTTCCTAATGCCCAGTATTTTATTTATACCTAACATTCAATTGGTCAATATAATAACGAGCCCAAGTGGCGAAAAATGCTTATTAAAATACCTTATTCACGTGGTTAGAAAATGCATGCCTCAGCGTGGCCGAGTTTTTTGTTTGATTGTTTCAGGAGAGCATAAGAACAATTTGTTTGGTGCTTCATAATAAGGCCGAAAATTGCATAACTCTGTTTTCCGGGGTCTGCAGATATTTCGTCGTCCCCAATCCCCATCTTTAAATCAGAGAGTTTTCAGATTATCAGGCTCCCTTAACGTTAAAGTTAGCGTTAAATTCTCAGGTCCGGACCGGCTGATATTTCTCCTAGAACTACTCTTTTTAATATTGATTTTAAAAACTAATATAGTTTTTAAAAAAAAAAGTTGACACACACATAACATACACGTAGCTATAAGCAAGGTTTCCGAAAACTACAATTTGCTTGTAACTTCTGTTTTAGGTTGGTATATAATAGTATAATCTATCAACGTGCCTCAGATCAAATTAAAATACATGGCAAAAATCAAAGTTTTATTATTATAGAAGTAGAAACAGATAATTTCCAAATATTTTTGTTAATTTCTAAAATTATTTTCTGTATAACTCCAAAAATGAATGTTCTACTTCTGTTGAGGCCGACTCTGCAAACCGAAGGAAAATTAATTACGTAATTGGTCGGTTTGTGATCACGTGATCTGTCGCCATTATTTGTATTAACGTCGGAAACGCGAAAACTTCCGATTCCCCATTCAATAAACCATTTTGCCCTTGGGTTTCAGACGCAGACGCGCCATTTGCTAAACATTTGCTCGTCATGGCATTGGTAAGTTTTTAGCCAAATTTCAAGTATTTAAAATCAATATTTAATCAAAATTTCGGGCGAATATCAAAGATAACACATCCCAAATATCGTATGAAAAGGTTTTGAGGTTATAAATTTGGGGGTCCAATTGTTTTTCGCGGTCGAAAATAGTGTAGTGTTTTGCACGCGACGAAAAGAGCACATAATACAGCATTGCCTCCGCAATATTGAATTTAAAACTTGGAAAAAAAAATTTGTGAGATCGTAAGGTGCCTTTATTAGGTAAGTGAAATTTGGAAAATTTCCCTTAAAAGTTACTAATTAAAAAAATTTGATTTTTACATCTTTCATTTTGGTTTATGCCTTGACAACCAAAATTGATTTTAACAATAATGTGCCAGTAAAAACGTTATTCAATTGCCTGTTCTTATCATCTTTCATTTTTCTTACCTACCCAAGCATTTCCTAGCATCTCACATCTCCAATGCACCCACATAAAAAAATAACCTTCATCCAACTGACACATTTAAGAGAATCAATAACTTGTTCCAGATAAACATTTGTTCACGCGAATAATCATTTTTTGAGAGAAAATAAAGGCCTACAAGAAAAGAACTATACCTACTGAACTTGAGACATTGGCTAATTTAAGCAATTTCCACTCTGCCAACAAGAATAATACCAATTTAATGTAACCATGGGTACAAACTTGAAGGAGGAGTTTTTATCGGAAGACCAGTTCACAATAAAGGCTGAGGGATTTGATATGACCGACAGTGGTCTAGAAATGAATGGGAAAATGTGCGGGGAGCCTTTGGAAGATGCTCTATTGGCTGATCCTGACAACTGTGGCATTTGTGGGTAAGCATCATTATTTTTATTATGAATTCAGCAAGGTGCTCCTGAAAGTTGACCCGATTTATGTTTAATACATCAAATTTTCTATTTCTCTAGTGAAACACTAGTTATGCCTCGAATGCTGTACTGCCTGCATGTTTTCTGTGAGCACTGCTTAGAGAAGAAACTTATGGATGAAGGAGGTGATGCTGGAAGTCCAAGTACAGCCATTGAATGCCCCACGTGCGAATTTAAAACTAAGGTAAGGTTTTTAAGTATGGTTTAAGCATGCTGTGTTTTTATATCTTACTTAGTATAGATTACTATAATATTTTTTGAAGAAATAGAGCTTTTACATGTTGCTAAAAATCCATTTTCACTGTTATTTGCATAATAACAATATAATTAATACCTTTGTAAGTACTTTTGGCTATTTGCTCCATATTGCATCATGATTATTTATAATATACATAATTTAACCAAAGACACCCAATCTTTCTGTAATTTAATATTCAACATAAGGTTGCCTGAAAGTAAAAATGAACATTTAATTAAAATGCCAATTTATAATTGAAACTTTTGTTTTGTTTGAACTGTACATGGCTTAATTTGTTTGTTTTTACTTTAATAAAAATTGCAAGAAATGCTTAAATTTTGATGATATTGGTAAACAAAGTGTGCTGTTGGGAATTATGGAAATTCGGTTTGGCTTATGTGTTATTGGTACAAATTATACAATAGATAAAAGGTTTTTAATGGTGAATAAATAAAAGAATTATAATTATTATTTATAATAATATTTTATCTGAGATAAGATAGTAACAAGTATTTACATAAAAAAAAAATATTTTATTTTTACTAATCTGAAACAAAGTAACTCAGTTCATTAGTTTTTGTGTATTTGTCTTATGATAATATACAAAGGTTTATGATATTAAATTAAAAGAAAACTACCATTCACAAGGGCCCAAGTCTCAAAAAAACGATATTTTTATTATAAAGTTCACTAGTTTTGATTTTGATAAGTTTTAAGATAAAAAAAAATTTATCAGCCTTTTCTAAAAAGGAAACTGATTCATGATCATTGATTTTAACAAAATTTGGTTTTATTTAGAACATCAAAATATAGGATACATATAACTAACTAGGTATACATATTTTTCTATAAAATAATATTGGCGCAGTTAGGCAAAGAAACCAGGAGGAAAGTTGCTGTGGGGACTAACATTTTATTCACAATAAACCTGAAAAATAGTATGACATGAAACCTAATTTAGTAGTTTTGGCTTGCTGTATGAAACTTTATAACAAAAAAATCTTTCTAAATTAGATTAATGAAGCTAAACTTATTAATAATATTTAAAAAACACATCTTTGGAGTTACCGATTTTATTTAAAACGGTCATTCATTGCTTTAAGGTGGGACTGAAAAAAGTAGCTGCTCTTCCTCTCGACGTGACCAAGACAAACGTTTCTGACGTGTCTCATTCTCTGAACCCCACTTGTACCTCGTGCACTGCCAAGGAGGTGGCCAAATCGCGTTGCAACACCTGCCACAACCTCTTGTGTAATAACTGCGACTCTGCCCACCATTACATGAGATGCTTTGAGTCCCATACTGTAGTGGCTTTGGAAGATATGCGTAAAGTAAGCATTGCAATAAATGTTAATAATGATTAATTTGTTTTTAGTAAAGTAGTAGTAACCCGACTTAAAAATATTCTTCTTCATAGGATGGTATCAAGATTACCATACACAAACCTCTGGAATGCGATTCACATGCAGGGGAAAACATCATCTACAACTGCGCCGCGTGCAATTCCTTAATATGCGGTTTGTGTGCCAAAAACGAACATCAGGGCCACCCCACAGAGGGCATATCGGACTCGGAGATACGGGTCCGTCAGGAGATGGAGAATCTGCTCGCCAAGAGTAAGGAGAAGGTGGAGAAGCTGTTAAAGTGCTCCAGCGGTCTGGAGAACAATTTGGAGGAGCTAGCTCACCAGAGGTCGGCGGCCAAAGATTTGATTAACGAAACGTACCAAAGTTATAAGGCTGTTTTAGAAAAGTGCAAGGTAATATGATGAATAATCTCCATTGCCTTTACAATTATAATTTATATTATTATGGAGTCGACTTTATCCTACTAGCATGTTGTATTCTATAAAAGTTTTTGATATCAGGTCTCTAAATGTCTTGGAGACTAGCATTTTTGTTTATAAAAATAAAGATCTAAAGAATCATATCAGGCTTTGCCATAACGCGAAATAAAGCAAATGATTATACAGGGTTCCCCATAATAGACTACCCATTTTAATATTTGAATTAAAATTTTTTTAGTTAACAAAACAAACTTTTTATTTTACTAAATTACAGCTAACTCTTTGGGATTTATGATAAGTTATAAATATTTGGCTAGTTTAATTCTAACTTTTAAAAATCACGTCTTCTAAATTACCTCCACCAACTTCAACACATTTTTCAATATTAGATAAAAAGTGGTTCATTACACGGCGTAGCAAACCTTCGTCTATTCCTTCAACTTCTTCACGAATTTTGACTTTCAGTTCCTCGATTGTACCTGGACGACTCGCAAACACTTTGGCTTTTAAATATCCCTACAGGAAAAAATCGGGTGCCGAAGGCCAAGGCAAATCTCCGAATTGAGAAATGAGTCGGCCAATAAACATTTGACGCGTGACCCCTATTGTTGTTATTAAACTGACGCCGGAATGCACGCCTAACTTCTTCTATCGAATTGCTTCTTATGTAAGTTTCTACACAAAACACACGTTGTTGGACTGAGTAATCCATGAAAGTTCAAACGGATGTTGAAATAATGTCTCAAAGCAAAAAAATTAAATAATTATTGATGAAAACTAAAGCGGGCCTCACACGATCAGTAATACTGACAGTATATCGAAATACTGTCAGTATTACTGATCGTGTGAGGGTAAATACTGATGGATCGTCAGTATACTGTTGATACTTTCGGGATTCCGAAAGTATTTGGGCGGAGCTAAAATACTGATGAAAATACTGATCGTGTGAGGCAAACCCGAATAAATTCACCAGTATTTCAAGCGCAGCGATGGAGTCAACGTCTTCGACTACATCGCCAATCGGATCACCGATACCTGAAATCGTGTCGAACGAAGAAGAAACCAAAAAAGCATTATTACAACAATTTATCGAAGCTTATAAGTCAATGCCAGAGTTGTGGAACATCACGTTAAAAGAATATTCGGATCGAGAAAAAAAAAGAAGGGGATATGAAATTTTACTCAAAATTTTTGTTCATCTGAAGCCCAAAGCTACAATTGAAGATGTTAAAAAGCAAATAAACACATTAAGGAGTAATTACCGAAAAGAGTTAAAGAAAATAAAAGACTCCAAGCGCACTGGTACTGATGCTGAGAGTGTATACAAACCTAATGCATGGACTTTTTTTGAGCTGCAGTTTTTATCCGATGTCGAAACTCCTGACAAGGGAAGAAGCACTTTAAGACAAAACGAGGTATGTAAATTTGATTTAATGCTGATTTGATTATATTCATAGTTAAAACTGCCAATATTTTAGCTCCGAAATAAAATAATTAAAGACAAAATATAATTTCTTTAATAATAATTATAAAAGATATATTTTTACAATTTCTTGTATAAGTTACTAAATTAAATTTAAAACATTTTTTTGAAAATCTACTTGTCCCTCGTTATTAAAGTAATCCCTATAGCGTTGTCTAACTAGCTTAGCGTCTCTTGATGCATTTCGATATGAACCTCGCCGTAACCCATTTAACGTAAGTTCAGATCTCTCCGTGCCAATTTCGATTTGTCCTGTTTTCGTGTTTTCCACATGTAACACATTGTTATAATAAGTTTTAGATGCTTTCTTAATTAAAAAATTGTGTAGGTAACAGCAGGTCAGAACAACATCCGTGGCCTTTTCTGGTGATAAATTTATCGCTTTCTGAAATACACCAAATCGAGTCGCCAATATGCCGAATGCGTTTTCAACTACTCGGCGAGCCCGTGATAATCGGTAATTAAAAATTCGATTATCGGCTGATAAATCTTCTTGACTAAACGGCTTCATTAAATTTATACCCAATGAAAAGGCATCGTCGCCAATAAAAACGAATGGAAATTCATCTTCGGTATTTGGCATCTTTGCGCCTTCAGGAATATTTAAACGATTGTTTTGAAACATTTCCCAAAAATCGGTATTATATAGAACTCCTCCGTCCGATACCCGCCCATTGGTCCCAACATCAACCATTATAAATCTATAATTAGCGTCCACAATAGCCAGAAGAACAATGCTGTGTGTGCCCTTGTAATTAAAGTATCTAGATCCGCAATTAGCTGGCTTCACAATAACAACGTGCTTTCCATCAATAGCTCCAAGACAATTCCAAAATTGCCACTTTGACCCAAAGTCTGTTGATATTTTTTCCCATTCCTCTTTGGTAGATGGCATCTAAAAAAAGAAAATACCCAATTAATTTATTTGTTACTTATTTTTTCAGGTTACTGGTGACACACAAATACAGGATGATGACATAATTAGAACTCCAAAAAAAATAAGAAGTACTGAAAGGCACGATAAACAGGATCAGAAGCAGTTATTATCCGTGGCATGTGAATATTTGTCAAAAGAAGATGAAAACCCAATTGCAAAAGTTTGGGCCAAAAAGCTGGAGAAACTGGATCCATACCAAAAACTTTATGCAGAGAAAGCTATTAATGACATTCTTTTTGAAGCAGAACTTGGCACATTGACCAGAAATTCTGTACAAATACACTGTGATGGACCAATTTCAGTTTCTAATGAAATATTTTTACGCCCATCTTCAGCAAATTCAACTGGCGGACGTTCAAAATCATCATCAACTCGAAGTACGTCATCTGTCAGCAATTATAATTGTTATAGCTACACTTCTCCGCCTATATATTCCCCGCCAATTCCCATGGATGAAGTATATAATATCACCGAAATGCAACAAGCACCTCAGGAAGAACCCACACCACAATCATCTGCATATCCTATAAATTCTGCTATGAAATCGTATTTCTCGTCTTTTGAGTAAAGTATCATTTGTTTATTATTAGTAACTTTTAACTTAAATGTATATATAGGTATAATAAAAATTTTAAAATTTACTTACTTTAATGTAGTCTGCCAACACTTTAATTATTGCATTGCAAGTCTCCATTACTATTTCACTTATTGTTGTGGGTGAAATAAGAGTGGAAAACTTAAGATCTTCAAATGATCGTCCAGTAGCTAAAAAACGCAGCGTTACGGCTAGCCTTTCATTTGCTGATATTGCTTGCCTCATATTTGTATCTTGTTTACAAATATAAGGCTTTAAGATACTGAGAAGCTCATTATAAACATCACTGCTCATTCGGAAATAATTTCGATAATCCTCGGGATCCGTGGCTCTTATAAAATTTAACAAATTTAAATGAGTGTATTTTTCCCGTTCAGCTAACCATTGTTTGACCCAACGTCTTTTTTGCTTCTTGCGCTTCAAACTTGTACAATACAATATAATGGCAATGCATGCCTTTTCTTTCTTGTTCATTTTTTTAATTCAATTTTAATTTAAAAAATACTTGTACAAATAATACTTATCGCGACAAAAGTTTTAACAAAACTAAATACTGATTATAAAATATTGATCGTGTGAGGTGAATTTCAAAATACTGAAGAATTACTGTCAGTATAAGAAACTGTCAGTATTACTGATCGTGTGAGGCCCGCTTAACAAACTTCTCCTAGAAATATGACGTTCCACGAAATTATTAATTTAAAATTTATTTCTGACAGGCGCCTACTTGATTAATAATTTACTTAAATCCCAAATACTACAGAAGATATTTCCACAGAGAACAACTTATTTAGTTATCTCGTAGGGAATTTATTAATAATATAAAATGGGTAGTCTATTATGGGGAACCCTGTATAAAACTACCTAAAAGTAACACTACTATTAACTTAAGATTTCTTAATTATTTTGCTCCCAAGATTTATAATCTCATACCCCTGGAAATAATAAATATCACTTAACTTCATATTTTCAAAAAAAAAATGTAGATCTTACATATTTAAAGGGATTCACATATTTAGGAACCTATTCTGAATTTCGGCTTATGTAGGTAACTTCTCCAGTCTGAAAGGTATCCACTCATTTATGTCTATTTATTTATTTGAAATCTGTTCAATTTTCAATTAAAAATTTAAACTTATAGGAAAATTGCAGCTATTACACATACAGGTGTTTAGTCATCTAGGTGATTGGTGGTTGCATTTTTTGTGTAAAAAATGTATCTTAGTATTATTTATTACTTAACAAAAACTTTGTAGAGGAGATAACTTTTAACTATTAATACAACCACACCTGAGATAATAAATGTGGTAGGGGTACCATACATACATGTACTGTTCCCATCGAATTATATTATTTTTGAAAATAAAAAAATGTTGTAAGATCACAGACAAAGATAAAACGTGATGTCTTCAAAATGTTGTTAAAATAAAAAATGCCTATGGCCATTCAAATGGTTTTAATTGGATATGATGTAAAAACATTTAAAATTATTTTTCGTTATAGGAGGAAGCTATTGAGGACCTAAACAAGCTTTACCACGACAGATTTCTAAAAATTATGAAGCAATCAGACGAATTGGGAAAAACTATCAGTAACTTCGAGGACGCGTGCAAATACACATCAAAATTGTTGGAAAATGGCACTGTGCTCGAGATGATGTACCTGCGCAAAATCGTAGCCAGCAGGCTGCTTTCTCTCAACACTAACATACCCAAAGCCGACAAGACTCTCTTTCTGGAGTTCAAATCAGATTTTGGACACTTTGAGAAGGTACTAAATAGAATTTCAAAATTATATTTTAAGGAGTGACATTCATAAACTTTTTTAGGTTATTAAGGAACACTTTGGTACATTCATCACCGAAACAATCGTGGCTACTCCCCTTCAAAGTCCCACTAATCATGTACCAGATCTGCCTCCTCTAAACATAAACGGGGCAATGTCTAAGACAGCATCCATCACCAATGGAAGCCCCATATCTCTTCCCACATCGATGCAGTCGAGTTTCGAAGGCGACATGGCCAATAATATGTCGAATTTCAACCAAATTTCTAGCCCTCCATTGCCGCACGTTGCCGCTACGCCAGCCCTGCAAGGTTTTTCGAGCATAGCCGAGTTCAATCTTGCTCAGTTGGCAACGCTGGCTGAAACGTCGAACAGCGCTGCCACGTCTCCGTCGCCTCAGTTTAATTTGGCTGATTTGCTGACTAACGATACGGCATACAAGAATTTGGCATCGTTGGCCAAATTGGGACTTAATGCCAATGGTAAGTAAAGCCCTCCGATTTGGAAAGACACCAAGGCTCCTTTATGAAATGTATTCTGATAATTTTGTTTTAATATAGACCCTATACCTGCAATAACGGCCAATGGTTCAAATACGCTTGTACGTTCAACCTCCACTGCCTCGCTCAATCTGACCAACAACTTGATCAACGGTTTTGGTGGCGTCTCAACTTCCACATCTCCATTGCTGTCTACTCCAGAAGATATTATTCCAACAGGTAAAATATCTTCTTGAATGGTTTTTATTTTCCTAGTTTCTATTGCCACTACTAAAGTTTGTTAAACAAGTCTGGCTTTATTTGGGGGGTTACTTAAACATAATTTAAAAAACCTAAATATCTTGTGTTAACTTTAGGTGCCCTCGAATTTTAATACATTTTAAAAATATATAGGAAATTATCGAAATTGGATTTTGAGGTATTAATCAGATTGGTGCTGGAGAATCGAGTCAAATGGACCTACAAATCTTGGGCTTGATGCAAAAACTCACTAGTCAAGTCATAATTGGTGACTTTTGAGACCTTTGTACCTTGTTTCACTAAGTCTGGTTCCATTCTACCATTTGAGAATATTTTTGATTCTAAAAACTCACTAACTCATAGAAAACGAGCATACAAAATACACATTAAGTCATTTTTATCAGTTCATAAAAATGCAAAAACTCATTGAGTAACATAGTGAATTTTGTGCGTCAGCATAATAATATTGTTGTAACAAATATGACTTAGTGAGTTTTATGTGTCAAAACAGGTTAGTTTTCTAACCTTAAAAAATTGTTTATTTGAAGTTTAAACAAACAATATCATTAAAACTGCTTAATAATCTGATAATCATGATAATCTGCATTTTATTCAATAAATTTAATGATTTCTAACTTTTTAAAAGTGTTTTTTATTGCAATCCATTACCGAAAACCTCAAGTCCAACAATTTACAATCACGAAAAAATTTAAAACTCATTAAGTCGATTTTTATTAGTTTTTATTTTTATTTTACGAAAAATAATATATGACTAAGAAAAAATATTCAAAAATACTCTATATGTATTTTTATCTATTAGTATAAATAGAAGTTAAGAAAAATATAACGTTCTTTATGAATTAAATAACATAAGAATGAAATTACGCGAAATGGTCTATTTTGACTTATGTAATGAGTTTTTGCATCAAACCCACGAAATAATGTATATTTTAATACAAAATGTTGAGGAACCTCGTGGAAATTCAAATTTTGTCCGATAAGAGTTAAATGGGTCTATCATCTACAAGAAAATTTACTTTTTTGACGATATTTCTGTAGTAAATTTCAATAAATCTTACTTCTATTTTTTTTTCTTAGCTCCTTCAGGATAAATTTTATTAGTTCTTAAGAAATAATTCTTCTGGCAGGAATACGTTAAATAAACTAAGTTTTTGTAGATGATAAAACACCTTTAACAAAATATCAAAAATATAGAGAAATTACGTGAATTGAAACACTTTACAATAAAAAAAAAATCTAAAACAACCCATGGATCTACCCGTAGAACAGCATGGAACGTTTTTTTCTTTAGATGGGACCCTAACCAACATGATGCCTCCATCCGCTAATAACCCCAACCCAGTACCTAACCGTACCAACAAAGTGAGCCCCATGCAAATCCGATGCAAGTTCGGGCAATTGGGACCCAGCAAGGGCCAGTTCAACTCTCCCCACGGCTTCTGTCTAGGTCTGGAAGAAGATATTATCGTTGCCGATACGAATAACCACAGAATTCAGGTATGGTGTTGTCTATTTTTGTAGAAACATTTAATTTGGGGTTCTAGGCCTCTAAAAAAAATTACCCTTTATTATTTTTATTATTATTTTATCAATAGCAAGCGGAAAGTCCGATTAAGCTATTGTTTTAGTCTCTTTGATTTGTTTTTTTTTTCTTTAATTGTTCATCGTGATTTAAAATGTCTAAAAGTCCGTTGGCTGGTTTAAATTACTTGTTAAATTCTTACGCGAAAGTTATTTAAACATGGGTAGGTAATTATTTTGGACGCACAAATATTAGATATTTAAAAACGAATATCAAGCACCGTAATGCACTTTTTTACTTGCTTTTAGATCTTCGAAAAGACTGGCTCGTTCAAGTTTCAATTCGGAATTCCTGGCAAAGACGAGGGCCAACTGTGGTACCCCCGCAAAGTAGCGGTCATGCGCAGCACCGGCAAGTACGTCGTGTGCGACAGGGGCAACGAGCGCTCTCGCATGCAAATCTTCACCAAGAACGGGCACTTTTTGAAGAAGATCGCCATCAGATACATCGATATCGTAGCAGGATTGGCTGTGACTGGCGCCGGAGAGATTGTCGCGGTCGACAGCGTCAGCCCGACTGTCTTTATCATACACGAGAATGGAGATCTTTTGCGTTGGTTCGATTGCAGCGACTTTATGAGGGAGCCGTCTGATATTGCCATTCATGGTAGGTTGAGAGGGTTTAGAACGATTTTTTCTAATTTTGCATCATAACAAATCTATTACGATACGCATTTGCGTATCGTAATGAAGCTATTTCGATACGCGTTTTTTTCTTTATTTGATGTTGGTAACATTTAAATGTTTTATTTCATTGACTTGCGCGGCCTTTGTGATTTACGAGAAAACCCATTTTTCGCAGAGGAAAAATAGCTAATTTTGTATTCTGTGTGGATAACAGTCATGTATGTTGGTTGCATAAATCTATAAATCAATCTTTTGCAGATGCTTCAAGCTATCATTTTCTGCCAAATCCTATCCAAAATTCAATCTACTAACCTTTCAATGTCGATTTTAACTTCAACTTTATTAGAATTTTCCATCTTCCCTATACTAAATTGCAATGCCGTGACGTAAAATCACGTCTTTGAAATTCGAAAAAAAGTAGCAAAATCGCCCGAATGTCCGAACGCTCTGTATATGTACCGAATGTACAAGGATCACACAACGTATTCCGTCCAATTTCAAATCTCATCGCTAAAATAACTTTAGAATCTCGTGGTGAAAATGGGTCAATAAATCAAAAAATGACAGTTTGCAAAATAATTTTTGTTGTCCAGAGGCTACTATGATAAATAGTATTACCAACATAAAATTTAGACATAAAAATTTACAAATTTTGAAGGATTTATTTTCTTTTTAAATGTGTTTTTTATTGAAAAAACTACAAATTAGAAAAAATAGTATAACGTGCGTGTCATATAAAGCAGTTTTAAGCACTTGTCCCGTTATAAAACTCGCCGCAAAAGGCTCGTTTTTTAACATGGACGCGTGCTATAAAATGATGCTTTATAAAACGTGTACGTTAATATGCTATTAAAGCTGGATTCTTGATTTTGAATATAATATAACAACAGAAAGTTTATATTTTTAATATACTCATACTGACCTTTGTAAACCCAGCATTCATTTTGACCTTAAAAAATCAATTGTATATTAACGCCACAGTTATCTTTTATTTTTATGGCTTTATATTTTATTGATTATTAAAATCGTTATCACAGAAATATATTTTTCAGGTAAGGAGTTTTACGTATGCGACTTTAAAGGCCACAACGTGGTGGTCTTCAATGAGGATGGTCAGTTTTTGCGCCGCATCGGGTGCGAAAACCTGACCAATTTCCCCAATGGAATCGACATTTCTGACGCAGGCGACGTGCTCATAGGGGACTCCCACGGGAACAGGTTCCACGTGGCCGTGTTCGCCCGTGACGGTTCACTCATTTCCGAGTTCGAGTGTCCCTATGTCAAGGTGAGTAAAAAATATGTCCATAACAGTGAAACAAGACTTTTTATAGTATATTATTATGCAAATCATAATCCACAAAACCATTGTCGTGCTGGTTGTGACTTGTGCACAAGCACTTTCTGGCACAAGAAAGACATGCCTGTATGTATTTTGTCACAACTGGGATTTGTAACTGAGACGGTTTAGGTAGTCTCGGGCGTCTAGCTTTAATTGATTAAAACGTCATAAACAGAATAAGAAGTTCCTTTTTGAAAACAAAATAAACATTAAACAACGAAAAAAATGTTTAATTCGAATTTGTGTATACAGATAATTTTACATTTATCTTATAGAAAAACATGAGAAAATTATACTTACATTATTGTACTGGGGAACAGCTTTTGGAGGTCATTAATAAAGTTCACATGATACTACAGTTGGGAGTCGGCTCCTCGACCGTTGACACGCTGGTCTATTGCCTTGAATAGCTTTTAAATAGTACTGTAAGTTCAGCCGTTATACAGGGCGATAAACAAGTTAATGAAAAATTGGAAATTGAATTTAATCAATTAAAATTATGGCAAATTTTGGTTCGTGACAATATAAAAGAAAAATAAGAAAATGTAATTTTGTAGGTATCTCGTTGCTGCGGCCTGAAAATAACCTCGGAGGGCTACGTGGTGACCCTAGCCAAAAACAACCACCATGTACTCGTGCTGAACACGCTGTACATACTTTAGGGACGGCGCCCCCGGCCACTGATCTCGCACTGTACATAGCCAAGAACTGATTTTTATTTAAACTTAGTTAAGGTTTTTTATTCGTTTTGAGGTAACTGAAATTCATCCAAAGTTTAATTTTAAGAACTCTTTTATCTAGTTTTAAATGCTTTAATATTATACCCATTAATATATATTTTTTCCGTATACAGGCGCGCTTTGTAGGTTTGCAACTAGTGTAAGTGGGATTGGTCGAAAAATTGCCAAATAAAAAAAATATCGCGGCATTAAAAAAAAATAACTTTTTTCAATTGAATTAATTTTCAGACATAAACATTGTGTTGGTTTAATAACAAAAAAATAAATACAAAAAACAAATAGATTTCCACCTGTCAAATGGTTTCCAAAATCGCCGGTGAACTCTGCCATAGTGCTTCAATTATCTAGTGAATTATCACCAGCTAGAGAACCAGTAAACAGTAGATAACTGTAATGTACAAAGTAGTTCAAATGCACCAGATGCAATTTGTTGTCCGCAGTGAAACAACGTTATTATTTGGTAACTAAAACAATCGTGTCAAACCAAGATGAGTTAAATATCATAAAGTAGCATTGTACAATCCCTTAAACAAAACATTTTTACAACCGTATTTTGTAATTTTAACATATATCTCACTTTTAAAAAATTTGAAAATGTCTAATAAATGTGTAAAACCGGGCTCACCATTTTTTACTAGGGATTTTATTTCTTTGTGCTTACTATGTTGTCTCATATAAACTAGACAAATACCTGAATTATTATGCACACTCCCCAGGGCTTAAGGATGTCCCCTCTTGGCTACCACCCTGCTCTCCGCCCGGAGTAAACAGCAAGCATAGAAAATGAATTTGCCAATTTAGCAACACATTCTTGAGTGATGAAACTTTACATATATCATATATTTGCTATGAATGACATCAAAAATGGAATCTGTCTGCCTGTCCCTAAGGTGTAAAAATTAACATATTTAGTTACCATACTTTAAAAAATAATCATGAACAGTAAAAATGACTGTAAATAAAACAGTCTACAAACTTTGATTCGTTCAAGTATCTAGATTCAGTTGACCTGGGCATTTCTCTCGCGGTAATCATCAGACATTTTCCTTCTCAGTGAATATACTATTATAGTACATTAACGAAAACCATCAATTAATTCTTGACTATTTGAAATTATTACAGGAATTGAAATGATTTCATAACTGGGAAATCTAAAAAAACCAAAAAAATATTTAAGTTTTTTACATATGTTTTTACATTTTGAGTTAGTAACTATATTTTACAAATAAAAATAAAAAATAACTTCTCGTACATACCCAATTATTTTAATTATTAATTTTTGTTTTCGCCCAATCCTGCTACGTTGCAATCTTACCTTTAACGTTAACATTACCCCTTATATCTGCGGAAGGCGCATATTCAAGGTTCCTAAAAATTATCTACTGTTGTTTTTTTTTAAGTTTTTTTTTAGTACTAGGGTGTCAGTTTATTTTTGGAAGTGTAAATCGCTGTTAATAGTGCCAATTTTATTTTGTTTTTATTTTTACAATACTATTCTTAAAGCGCTTGGAATATTGGCTTTTTTGTTGATGTTTTTTTAAGTGTGCTTGGCGGAGTGCGTGAATTAGTTTTACTATGTTTGAAAGTTTTGGGCAAACTAGTTTAGTTTTAACGGAAGAAAATAAGTTTTATTTTCAGTTTTACCTGTGTTTTGCCGGTTTTTACAAAGTTTTAGTTGTGGTCGGTGTACGTACCATACCGTTATTTGGAACGTTTACACTTTTCCGTTTTAAAAAAATTTGGGTGCTCAGAAACTGCTTCGGATCGCTTAAAGTTACCCCTCCTATCCCCATTTATCAATGTGTTTTGCTCCCAAGGACAATATAACTGGGCACCCAAATTTCCGCTTCAAAAAACGTTTTCTCGATTTTTACCATATTAAAACTCAGGTTTTCGGAAAACTAAACTGTTTTTCACTAGTTTGGATCACAAAAATTATTTTAAAATACAATGGCGTACGCGGTAAAAAACTGAATTAGTTTTTTTGTAGAACACATGATATGTTTTTTTTATTTTCATTACACTACCGCTCAGAGTTTGGCCCTGTTTTCGAGGCTCAAAGTTACTGATTGTGCCCTTTGTATGTAACATTTTTGTGATTCAAAGTAAAAAAAAATAATTATAGGATTTAGCTGGTCGCCGCAGTAAACAGTGCCATGGTAGGGTAGGTCCTAAAGTCGCAGCCTAACTGAAGAGCTTTTTTGTGAATCTGTTCTCTAAATAACAAACTTGCGGTTGCCATAACGTAACGTTTAAGGAAATGAAGAAAAACACTTCAAAATGTTTTTCCAGTTCATGATTGCCTGCGTGTTTTTCCGGTGAACCATGGGGGATTCTTTGAGACCAAGTTGTAACTATACATTTTTAGTTTGGTTAGTTTTGTTTTACAGTTTTTCATTTAAAAGATGAGTTGTTGAAAGATTCAAGAATTAGTAGAAATTTTTGTAGATGTTTAAATATCAGTTCAGGTAATAAGATTTGGTTAGGTTAACAATTATTGGGTACTTGAAATGGATTCATCAATTATTGTTTACGTAGCTGCCAGTAAACTTGATTAAGACAATGCATACATAATAACTAACGGTTTGTTTGGGGACAGCTAGTCTCCACAACCTATTGAAGGAATTTTTGTTCTATCATGATGTTGTGGAGTGAGCACATTACAGAAGTGGGGGAGGGACTGAGGGAGACGGTGATCAGGCACAATATAATGCATAGCTACACTTAGACTTATAAAAAGGGTAGGTTGCCTTTAGTCTGAAATAAAATTAATCAAATCCAGCCATTAATCAAAAATCTCATTCTCCTGTCCACGGCTTTCAAAATTGCTTTGGATATCACCGAATGTTGACTTTCACTAATAATTTAATTAATAAAACTGACCAAATTAAACTAAAAACTTCTGTGCATCCACCAACCTTTTAATTTTTAAAAGTTGTCGATAAAGTACATTGGTCAAAGAAAAGTCCCCATGGCGAAACTAAACCTTTACGGGCAACAAGAAATAACCACTATATATACACAATATAGCCCGCAATGGTGTTAATTGCCTGTGATAATAGTATTTCAGGTTAGTTGTGACCTTAGTCTCTTGTTGTTATTTTTCGGGCCACGAAAACCCTCACGATTTTTGTCGCTCGGGTCCCAGTGGTTTTTAAATTTATATGTATATATAATAATAAAAAAAATACAAAAAAATCTAAAAACTCGAATTTTAAGCCAGATTGTTTATGTATTTGAAATAATCGTATCTTATACACTGTTAAGCCCCGCAGAGACGACACTGCCCGCCCGAGTTTCGGCAAATCCACGCCTTTTGATAGTTTTATACCGTTTTAGGTATTGGTACAAAAAAATGTGAAGGTATGTTGGAAAAGTTTAAAGTTTGGCCTTTTTCGTTACACCCAGCATGTTACTTTGGTATGTTACCTTATATTTGTAAATAGTTTAGACCGCTTGCAAAGTATACTATTTTTACTTTTTTTTTCGGCCGGTTTCCATAGTGTCGAAGCTTTTTCCTCGACTCATCGAAACCCGTGTCAAATTTATGTTTATATAGAGTTATATATTTATTTTTTCTTTTATTTTTATGTACATATATAGCGTGTTAAAGTTTTATTTGTTGCTTAACATTTAAAAATGTTATTCGGGATGTTTCATTTTATTATTACAATTAGAAATTCGACTTTATTCCATTTTTCGCGGGCAGTCTCGTTCGGGGGGGCGTTGTTCTTCAAAATCGTATGATGTGATGTCAATAATCTCAATATTTGACATATTATTATAGTCTTATATATTTACAATGTGAAACTTTTTTATTTATTTACTAAGTGGATTTTCGATTTTTTTATAATTATTATATCACAAATTTTATTGCGTAGGTCGCGTAGTAATATTGCATTTGCTCACTTAAGTTTAAAAAAATCGTAGCTGTTTCTCTTTCTCGATTGACTACCAACATTTGGTAAACGCTCGATATACATACCACACCGGAAAAAAATGTGCAAGCGGCGATACGTCGTCGGGGACAAGAAAAAATTGTTTTTAGTAAAATGTTAAACGGTTTTGAGGGTAAATGACCATCGTCCAATTTTACACAAAAAAAAAACAATAAATGGGACGTTAAAGGGGCTAAATAAGGCATGGTTGATAAGGGGTGGGACCTGTTAATGCATATTTTACCAATGGTAAAATGTCTATGGTAACAGGGGTTCTACGTTACTATGAAATTGCCCAATTTATCTTGTATTAGATGACCGCGCTTGCCGCTAAAACAGAATACCTTACATTGCTGAAACTACATGATCATGACAGTATTATGAATGGACTAAAAGATCGGTAACTAGGGTAACTAAATGTCATACGTCTGGCTAGTCTTGAAAAATAGTAGGGTAACCTAAAGGCGAACTTAAATTTTGGGCGTCCGCTCTGTAAACACTAACGAAAAGACTGGTATGAGGAATAATGTAAACTTAAAATCAACCAAATTGTGTTGTTTAGTTCTTTTAAAAATTCAACAACTTTGTTTTTAAATTTATAGTGTGTGTAGTTAAGTGGGAATTATATGGAAAACTTTTATATTAGTACAAAAGTTATTCTTTATTCTCAACAGTTTTGCATGATCTCAAACTTAAAATGAAATAATCAGATGATCAAATATCTGCAGTCTATTACGAGGTTTGTCAAAAAATATCAACTTTGCTGAAGAGTAAAGTACCTGTATTTTAGACAAATTTCGTTTATGACTGCAAACATCTGATTATTTCAGTTTAGGTTTTAGATCTTACAGATCATTATATGAGGAATAACTTTTCCCTAAAGTTTATAATAAAAAAGTTTTCTATATTATTCCAACTTAAGTAGACACACTATATGTCTATATATAAGCAGTGTTTTTGAAGTATTCATAAAAATCAGCATCTATACCTAAGACTTAAAAATGATCCTATGAAACCTAAAATATAGTTTGTAGAAAAATGTTGGTGGTTTTTTGACCATGGAGAAATTAGTTCACCTTATAAGAAAACGTAAAAAAATTTAAAAAAAAGAAATAATATGTTTACCTTTTATTTTATTTATCTAATATGATATATTATCAATGTGATAGAATTTTCGATAATTTTTACAATCACAACTTTTAGTGTATGTATGTACCAAACGTTTTTTAGATACTCGTATACCAGTAATTTTTGCCATATTATATTATACATGACGACTTTACAAAAATGTATTTTCAATTTTTTTTTCATATTTTATGAATTTTTAGACGAGTTTAGTTCACTACGAAACATATATATATATTCGTTTAGCAATAAGTATTTAATCAGTCAGTATTGGAGCGAACCATTTTTTATTAATCATTCCACGCGGTTGCTCGTGTGCCGAGCAATTGCAATCATTTTATTTTTTCGTATTATTTTCACGTTTTAGGAAATTTTATTTTTAGTTGTTTTTTTCATTTATAATAGTATGAAATGACAGAAGCGAATGGTGGTCAATATTTAATGATAAACGACTTTAACAATGTTTCTATTGCAAGGGGGAGATTTTTTTAACTGACCGGGAGGATTGTAAAACATTTGTGACACATTACGCTGATTATAAGAATCAAAATTATTTATTCTTTTCAATAATTATAGTTCCAGGTTCTCTACAACTTCCCGTCTGTTTTAAAGACCATACCTAAGAGAAACATTTTTCGGTTTTATCTTGAATTTTGACCTGTTTCCAAGGAAAACAAAATAAAATACATATAAATGCATTGTTACTTAAAAGTATATACCTATTAATATAAATATCTATATATCAGTGTACTGTAGAAGCCCTTTTGGCTTTAAAAAAAATCAGCTCCCCCATCCCCTCCCCCCCCAGACCATCTCTTGTTAGCGTAAACTGGTTGTGACCGTTTTTTCTCCCATATACTAGACTCCATTGCCTTTTACATAATTATCTAAAACTTTTACCCATCTCCATAGTTAGGATGTGTTTTAGTGTTTAGCTAAAGGATTTTAAAGTTTTAGATAGCGTTTTAAAGTTATACCGTGGTTTTGTTGAAATAAAATGGAACAATTTATAAAAATTGTTGTTTGAACATGTGGTACGATGGATTTTTATATTTTCTCTAAGATTTGTCTGCTTTTTCTTTTCACTTTGTTAATGAAAATATTTGCTTTGAACTGTAAAAATACGATTTAACTCGAAATTGCGCATTTTTTTTACCCTCTGTGGTGGGTGTACGGTTCAGGAAGACGCAATTTTTGTGAAATATACTTATTAGTATAAACGGGATCGGCGCTTTTTTCGTTACTTTTCGTAAAATACAGTGTGTCCAAGATAAGAATGGGATAGCATTGGAATCTTGGAAACGGTAGGAGATACAGAGATGGTTAAATTAGAGAAAAGTTGCGCATTACTGAATCCTGTAACGTCATGTTTTCAAATTTAAAAAATTCCGAATGCCTCCGAAGATATTTGAATAAAACCGAATTTTCGCGATTTCGTTTTAATTGAATTATGATTCTATTTGAAGAGATATTTCAAAATAAATTTAACATTCTCATTGCCACTTTTTCTGCCCTACAAGATGGTTTAATTACATTTTTGATCCGACGTTTCGTTTAGTCACGACCATCATCAACTTTGTTATTTTAAATAGTAGGAAAAATGTATTTTATGCTTAATAAACTCTACGTTTTATTCTTAATTTAACGATGTATCACACTTATTATTTATTAGACGTTTCGATATAGAAAAACACATCATCAATAAAAATAGGCAAATTATCGAAAATATTTTTGTTTTTATTGTTGTATTTAAACACTAGTTGGATTTTAAAACATTTTTTTAAAAGAAACTTATAACAAAACATAATATCTAATAAAACTTATCTGAAAAATGCAACAAGTAATAATTAATTTTAATTATTAAATACAATTATTTTTGTAATAAACTATTTTTATTTTCAAAAATTCCATCCTCATTCTCCAAACATAAAAAACACCTGTAAACAATTTCTTCCTTAAGGTTATTTAACATTTCTGGAGTTATTTTTTTTTTTAAACAATAATAATTAAGTACTAAATTTAAAACTAACAGGTCTCTGTAACTAAGTGACAGATCTAAAGAAACTATTTAAACAATTGCGAACGTCAATCAATTTCATAGCCACCCATATGATGCCGAATTTAAATAGTACGTTATGTTTGAATATTATCGTGCATTTAAAAAAAAATAATAATTTTATTTAATAAGTAAAATTAATTATTACTTGTTGCATTTTTCAGAAAAAAATGTTTTAAAATCCAACTAGTGTTTAAATACAACAATAAAAACAAAAATATTTTCGATAATGTGCCTATTTTCATTGATGATGAGTTTTTCTATATCGAAACGTCCAATAAATAATAAGTGTGATACATCGTTAAATTAAGAATAAAACGTAGAATTTATTAAGCATAAAATAAATTTTTCCTACTATTTAAAATAACAAAGTTGATGATGGTTGTGACTAAACGAAACGTCGGATCAAAAATGTAATTAAACCATCTTGTAGGGGAGAAAAAGTGGCAACGAGAATGTTAAATTTATTTTGACATGTCTCCTCAAATAAAATCATAAATCAATTAAAACGAAATCGCGAAAATTCGGTTTTATCCTTATATCGTCGGAGGCATTAGGAATTTTTTAAATTTGAAAACATGACGTTACAGGATTCAGTAATGCGCAACTTTTCTCTAATTTAACCATCTCTGTATCTGCTACCTTTTCCAAGATTCCAATGCTATCCCATTCTTATCTTGGACACACTGTATTGCAGAATTTAAATAACATTTTTACAATTTAACGCTCTTTGCCTACACTTTTATGCCGTCTCTTCTGTAAGGCCTAGTCCATTGTACTACGTCCAGTTTTCTTTAATAACGCCCGGTATTTACCAAATATTACCCCATTTTTGCAATAAAAAAGACAATTTTAATTCTGTCCAAGATCAAAATTAAAATAGTCTTGATGTGCGTTTTAAAATTTTTAATATAGTTTCTATGTCTAGATATAAAGAAAAAATATTCTAAAAAAAAGATACATTTTAGATGTCAAGTGTTACCTTGTGCTTCACTCTTAGGCACAGTCGGTGAGAGTACAATATTATATATTTTAGTAGAGCCAGTTGAGAATTTTGCAAAATTTTTCAATATTTAAAACGGTGATATATGCATTGAAGTACTCACTTAATTTAAAGTGGTACTTTAAATATTTGACCATGTTTTTAAACAGTTTTTTAAGTAGAGTTTATCTACAAAGGGCAACATAATGCTCCAACCAAATGATTTTTTTGACATAATATTGCAAACGGCATTTTCTTTGCTTCTTGCCAGTGAGACTTAGTTTTAAAAGCGATAGCAAATGTAGTTTTTAAGTTCAATAAACAATATTTTCTTTGTAAAAACCTGGTCAAAAAAGTAAAGTTACTATTTTAACGTTAATCATCTATTTAAAAACATTTTACTATATTTTTAAACCCGTATTGGTTTATTATGGAATTATTGTTTTGTTTAAAAACGCGGAACGTCAGGACTAATCTGCTTTTATTCAAAAAATAGCGTTTTAAATACACACAAACAACGAAATATAGTGACAGTCGGTTTTGACGTTTCGTTCGAGGTTAATATTATACGTTTTTATTTGTTTTTTTTAGACATAATTTTATTTATACTGAGAGTTATTTTTTTAGTATTGTATACACCTTATATAAATAGTATATACTAGTTTCGTGTGTTTTGGATCATAAGGGTGGTTCACATAAGAAGTAAGCGATTAGGGGAGTGAGCTACACGTTAAAAAATGTTTAGTGTTGTTGAAAAAGTGATATTTTCGTGTACAAGGTCGGTACCCCTTTTCTTATTACATGTTTTGCTCATTCTTAGGACTCTTTACAGAGATATCATAACTTATAATCAGCAAGTGATGTAAGGTCGATTTTTTCGACAAGCCAAGAAAAGTGACGTTTTTGAATGGTACCTATGTTATATTGTGGAAAATATCTATCTGCACTAAACATTTTCGACGACATTATGTTTCTCATCTGAACTGCCCCGTTGGTTTTTCCTGGTTAGTTTCTAATCCATACAAGCAGAGTTCTGTAACAAACCTTGTGGATGTGAGAGCAATAAGCTATATATGAAAACGTAAAAGTAATATAACCGAATATTATTATACACTTAAAAATAATATCCTGATGAGATGATATATATTTTTTATTCAGTTTTATTTGATTTTTCGATAAATTTTCGATGAGTAGGAGTCGGTGATATTCTAATTAAGCTACAGTTTTCAAAGACAATGTCGTATGGCTTATTTAAATTGGGACATTTTGAGTGATTATTGTCGCACCATGTATTCTGTTACTGGCATGATAACAACACTAGTGCGATAATATCCAGTTCTATATTATGAATGTTGTTTTATTTAAGTCATGCGAAAATTCTTTGAGAAGTGTGTATTACCTGTACCAAAATTACTAATATAAAAGTGTTTCCTGCATTTCAATCGTGGCTTCAAACTTAGAAACTCTATAGTCATTTAAAGTACAAATGGTTGTAAAAGTATGTGTGGATAACATATCACGTTTTATTAAGCCCCTTATCCATCGTATTAAAGTTATATCTTATGTCCTTTCAAGAAAACTCTTGTGTTTTGTAACGGACCTCAGTGTGTTAAAACAATGCGTTGCATACATTTTAACTGTGTTTTGTTGTTTGTGTTGCACTTTTGTTTACCAGGAGCCCATTTGCAGTGATGCTAGAAAAATAATCTTGCTAAAGAATGCTTTAAGTTCATTCTAGTGCTTTTTTCCACGGTTAAGTGTTATTGTGGAAAAAATCTGCTTGAATCAGTGCAGTTTCATGCAGCACAAACCATAACCGTGTTTTCTACTTAGTATCTTCTGTAAAAAACGTATTTGGTCATTGTGTTGTAGTTTTTTCTAATACCGACATCATTATACAAATATCATGTAAATACGAAAGGGGGAAATTCTTTAGCTTTTTTTGATGACTAAAAATTCATATAAACATAGGTCCGCAAACGCTTCGTTGCCGATCTACAGGGTGTTGAAATTTCAAGATTTTTTTAGTTTTTTCTTTATAGCTCTTGTAGTTTTTGAGATATTTAGCTCTAATTTGAAATATAGGTTACGCTGTAGGACTTACATCATTGTGCATACCAAATGGTTTTAAGAATCTACAGGGAGATATTTTTTCAGGGGTCATGCCCCCTTTTCTCCCCATGAACTTTTTTTCGGTGCGCCGCTGGTGGATTCTAAAATACAAAATGCATTTTTTGTTTTGTTCTAAAGCATTTTAATCTCTTGTAGTTTTTTCGTATTTTCCACCGTTATCGAGAAGAAAAAAAAAAGGTTTTGTGTGTTTCGCTAGACGAAATTAAAAATTTTTAAATAACCTAATAAGCTCTGGCTTGGTTTAGATAACCTTTTGTTTGTATTTATTTTGACACTTTATTCACCACCAACAACTGTTAAAAATTAAAACTAGGAGGGCGCGGTTTTTGTAGCAATGATTTATTACAGTACAGAAATATAAAATACATATGTAATAACAATAACAATGATTGAACAAATTGATGACTAATATTTAAATGTTCACCGATTTTCCTGGTGCTAGTACCTGCATTTTCTTCTATTTCATTTAAAATAGCTTCTTCGATCTGTGGTGTTCTAACAGTACGTGGTCTACCTGCATCATTGGTATTCTTATTAAAAGTTCCAGTTTCCACAAGACGCCTGTGAATATTTGAGAATATTCAATGATCAGGTATCATCCTATCGGGGTAGCATTCCATGTACAGACGTCTGGCTTCTGTTGCATTTCTATTCGCAAGGCCATAGATGAAAAGCATCTTAGCCATTTCAGAATTGGTATAATTTGGCATTCTTAAGTGAATATATCGAATATTTAAACAAACAGTTTTACACCCTACAGTTTAAAATTTCAACCTTTAATTTTCAAACACTTGTGGACAAAAATTAATATTTCAAACGCGAACTGTCAAAATTAATGAAAATAAGAGATTACCCAAATAAAGCCAAGGCATACCTACTAGACCAATTATTTAAAAAAATTTTGCGAAACAGAAAATTTTTTATTTTTTTTTCTTGATAACGGTGGTAAATACGAAAAAACTACAAGAGATTGAAATGCTTTAGAACAAAACAAAAAATGCATTTTGTATTTTAGAATCCACCAGCGGCGCACCAAAAAAAAAGTTCATGGGGAGAAAAGGGGGCATGACCCCTAAAAAAAGATCTCCCTGTAGATTCTTAAAACCATTTGGTATGCACAATGATGTAAGTCCTACAGCGTAGCCTATATTCCAAATTAGAGCTAAATATCTCAAAAACTACAAGAGCTATAAAAAAAAACTAAAAAAATCTTGAAATTTCAACACCTTGTAGATCGGCAACGAAGCGTTTGGACCTATGTTTATATGAATTTTTAGTCATTAAATAATCCAAAGAATTACCCCTTTTCGTATTTACATGATATTTAGGAACATCCTGTATACATATTATATAGAATTTATTTAAAATTTGCCGCTACAAAAAGAAAGGGGGAGACAATTGTCATTACTTTTTTGGTAATTGCATCTAAATTGTTTTGTCCTTTTAATCACAAGTTCGGAACTCGATCGATTAGTTTAAATTTCCGATGATTGCTGCTGATGAGTACAAAGACTATCATTTCACACCTTCATAGGAAACTTTTTGTAGCATTATGCTCGGAACTCCAAAAAGACTTTCAGGCCTAACTAAATGTATGCAACGCATTAAATATCTTAGTAATAAACGAAATAATTAAACTGTGTCTTAGTCCTGTCATATTAAACGAATTAAGAAATGTATACATTTTTGACTAATATTGTTATCTCTTTCCAAAGATTTTTAGTGATAAGTTACTAATAATAATATTAAATAATAATCGTGCTATAATGCCATATATTCCTAGATATTTACAGAGACAAGATTGCATGTATATTAAACATATTTTGCTAGAGACGGGGGCACATCGTTAAACCTCAATCAAGCTTGAATAACGTATAGTTTCTGTTTTATAGATGCCGTAGTACCAGTGTTATTGATCTTCGGCTGTTTCCCGCCTCTATCAAGAAGTGGCGTTTACGTGTTTTGATAGAAAATGTTTTTTCGATGTATATCGTTCCTGCAGAACAACGTGTTCCATTGCACAAATTTTGAGCACGAAGATTTGAATTTAGTCAGAGACAAGTGTTGTTGCTTCTGCAAGAACATGTTTTTAATCAACTGTATCAATCTGTAACAATCCGTATTTGGGTCGGTATATTAACCGGTCTATCTGTGTACCTTTGAGATATATTTATATAGGCTACGCACTCTTGTTTCTCTGCTTAACCTCAAAATTTACGTAATCCGTTTTAGTTGTTGCGCCAGGGCCTCAATTTGTTTCCTCATGGGGGCAATATCTCTCGATACTTTTTGGATTTTTTCTATTTGCCAGGGATGAGCTTTTTGATGACATAGAAATCTGCTATTTGTAACCGCACTACACTACTAACAGTGTCATATTTTTGCGTTTACCACCTTGTATCTCCGGGTTCAAATATGGTTTCACAAATTTGTTTTACCATCTATTTAGCTTAAGCAAAATCATTATAATTTACTTTTAATAGTACTTATATCGAACCGAAAGTATATTATTCAGTTTTGACTGGGCTCATAATGTCTACATACAAAATTTCGTCCTTTACAGTCAAGTCGTTTTTGAGCTTTTTTCGCGATTACAACACTCGTTCTTACAAGGAAAGTCAATAGCCATGGAGTACCGAACTCCGAACTCTTTTTTTTCTTTTAAATCGTCCTTTAAATAAGGCATTTCCAAGTTTTCACGTCACCTTTAAGTGTGGTAAGAAATATTTCTTAATTAAAGTAATAATACTTAATGTCATAAATCCAAAAAGGTATGATTTCTCGTATTTCCCCTCTGAAATGAAACTCAAAAATCAAAATGTTGACACCTGGCCCAACAACTATGTTTGTTTGGACTATTTGCTTCAGTATTTTAACGACTATAACTACCTACTCTTATATAAATATACATTATCTTAAATAATATTATATATGTATTATATCTACTTATATTCGTCGAGGTTTAAAGTTTGATAAAGGCCTTTTCGATTTTTGCTACGCCAGATATTGATTATTATATTCGTATTGCCTTATTGTTTTACATCTGTGGTTATTCAGGGTGGCAAGAGCAATATGCTCGTATTTTTCGAAATGTTTTTTATTTAAATGTACTAAAGGTTGTTTTCATTTGTATGTTATATTGGTTTATGAATATAATTAATTATTGTAAAAAATTGTTGAGATTTTCTTTCCTAGATTAAGAAAAACACTATACAAATCAGGTCAAAAACCAGTTTATTGGTATTAACAATTAATCTTTACAAAAAGATTAGATATGGAAAACCAACAACAATAAATAAATTTGATAAATAACATTCCTGGAGATTTTTACCAAAACCAAACTTGTTTTCTGTGGTTTCCCCAATTTTTCTTTTGATATTAAGGTTTGAAGGTATTTTTTTAAACTAGTTTATTATTTATCTCTTCGTTCTTGGTAAGCAATTTTTTATTAGCCTTTTATAATAATAGTAATTATAAGTTCATGTTGATAACCCATAGGTAGGTAATTCACCTTATAGAAGTGAACAAAACTTACAACATCCCTCTAAAGATGGAGAAGTTCTATGTATGTTTGGTTGTTTGAATTCAAGGTTCTTAGAGACCTTGGTTTGAATTGTTTATACTATCTGACAGTATAAACTTCATACATAACCTAAATTTGTTTTTGTTTATTTTTTATTGGTTGTCAGTACAAAACAACGGTAAAAATGTGTTTTCCTTAATTATTATTTTTTTCCATACTTATTAGAGTGAAAATCACTATGTCGACAATTAGTACAGCCATTAAAAATAATTTATACCAATTTATTAATTGCCAAATACTGAGGGACCACAAATTCATCAAAGAAGACATCTGGGTCAGGAACGGCAAAATAATCGACCCAGAAAAGGTGTTTTACGAACAAAGAAAGTCGGCAGATTTTAAAATTGATTGTAATAACAAACTTATAGCACCGGGACTTATAGAAGTCCAAATCAATGGTAAGTACCTACCTAATTTAACAAAGCCATTCACGTTTCCTGCATTATACACTATGGTGAATTAATACAAGGTTATTAGTAAACAAAATCTTCATCCTCACAGGTGGCTATGGCTACGATTTTTCATTCAAAGACAGGACAGAGGAAGGTATCAACCTAGTATCAAAAAAACTCCTCGAACATGGAGTCACAGCTTATTGCCCCACTGTAGTTACTTCGCCAGTGGAAATCTACCATAAGGTGCTGCCTAAGCTTTGCGCTAGGGATGGTGGACCTGAGGGAGCTACTATTTTAGGGGCGCATGTTGAGGGCCCCTTTATTAATGAGGCAAAGAAGGGGGCCCATCCACCGTCTTGTATTTTGGATTATGAACAGGTACAAGAGAATTGTGACAGGTACCTAATTAGGTTACCATAAGTTTTTCTTAGAGAGTTGGTTAAGTCCACTTGTGACCCTAAAGATTTTTTAGGGAATATCAAAGTTAGAGGAAGTTTATGGCAGCTTAGAAAATGTGAGGATATTGACCTTAGCACCTGAATTTGTAAATTCGTCAGACGTGATTAGAGAACTAAGAAAAAGGAATATTATTGTTTCCTTAGGTATGTATCAAGTGTTGTATATCTCTACACATAAAACACAAACCTTCATAGAAAATGTTCAACTGGAATTTGAAGGGGGTCTTTGAGAAGTCAAACAAGCGCCTAGTTTTTTTCCCTACTCGTTTTTATCAAAAAATATTGTAAAAGAATTTTTTTAATTTAGAGGAAAAAATAATTTTAATAGAACTATGTTTTTTTATTGCTTAGGACATTCCATGGCTAACTTATCAGAAGCTGAAGAAGCTGTAGAAAACGGTGCTAGTTTGATAACACATCTTTTTAACGCTATGTTGCCAGTAAGCCATTTAATTTTTTAATACACATCCATATAGGTACATACAGGGAAAACTTCCCACCTCGATTTTCCTGCTTTAAAATGAAAATGTGGAAAATCGCTCGGACCCGTCGATTTTTATTTCGAGGGGGACATGTTTTGCGTATATTGTCAATCTTGTTACTTCAAGCCCCTAGGAGGGAGGGGGGGGGGTAAGATCTAAATCTTAAATGGATACCCTATTTTATATAATTTTTTTGGATTCTGCATAAATTCTGAACATTTTTTAATAAAAGCATTATTAGTATATACTTAACATTTTCTGAGATATTTACTCTTGAAAAATGACATTTTTGAACTTTGCAGCGTCTAGCTTTCTAACTGTACGTCTTAGAGCAAAACGGCTTACATGTCCCTATCTTCGATTTTTATTATCTTTCCAATAGTGTGAAGTTCAGAATTTTATGCAGAATCCAAAAAAATTATATAAAATAGGGTATCCATTTAAGATTTAGATCTTACCCCCCTCCCTCCTAGGGGCTTGAAGTAACAAGATTGACAATATACGCAAAAGATGTCCCCCTCGAAATAAAAATCGACGGGTCCGAGCGATTTTCCACATTTTTATTTTAAAGCAGGAAAATCGAGGTGGGAACATTTCAAATGAACACCCTGTATATATATTTTATAGTAAAGCTATTTTAGGTTTGTTAGTAAATCAAATTTTTTCATAGTTTCACCATAGAGATCCAGGTTTGGTTGGTCTTTTGGCCTCGGACAAAATTTCTGAGAAACAACCTGTATTTTTTGGGATCATAGCTGATGGAATACATACACACCCAGCTGCTTTAAGAATAGCCTATAGGGTACATCCCGATGGTATGTAGGTCAACAACGTTTTGTAAACGAGTTAGTAGATTTTAGACCTGTTTTATAAAGAAAAAAGTAATTAGGAAGTAGTCCTATAAAAATATTCATTTATATTAGGACCAGTTCATCTAAACTTGACAGTGGATTTAATTTTAAAAGGTAAATCCACATGTTTTCTGTTACGAGATTTAGTTTAGCTTATACACATTTCTATAAAAACTATTCTCTTTAAGGGTTGATTCTAGTAACGGATGCAGTTTCTGCGCAAGGACTTAACGCCGGTCAACACAAAATTGGTCAGTTAGATGTAGAAATAAGGGACAATAAAGCATATATAGCCGGCACCGCAACTCTATGTGGAAGCATTGCCACCATGATCGAGTGTGTTAAAAATTTTATTAAAGCCACAGGTAAGGTGATGGATAATCAATTTCTCACAAAAGAAAGTTTTCTACAGACCTGGCAGAAGATAGTTTGGGTGGACATTTACATTTGTAGAGGTAAATAAACTCGTAACTAACTTTTTTCATGTGAATGCTCACCCCAAACATCTTTTGCTAAATCTACAATATACAGCGTGTATTTTCGGAAATTCTTACCAAATGGGAAACTTTTTTATTATTAATTTTACGAAAAAAAATTATTCTTTATAAAAAGCTCTGCATGGTCTAAAACCTAAAATGCAACCATCAAATATCGAAATTTTCCAGTCATATACGAGGTTTGTCAAAAAATGTGAATTTTGCCCAAGAATGTGAATTTTTCCCAAGCGTAAAGTACCTTTATTTTTGACATTATCAAAAATTGTTATTAAAAAAAGTTGATCAGAACTAAAAACCACGTCTAAATATGCAATAACACGCATTCAATTAATTAAATAATTAATAATAAATCAATAAAATAATTTTTCAACATAAATGCGTATAATTGCACATTTAGCCATAGTTTTTAGTTCTGATAAACTTTTTTTAATAACAATTTTTGATAATGTCAAAAATAAAGGTACTTTACTCTTGGGAAAAATTCACATTCTTGGGAAAAATTCACATTTTTTGACAAACCTCGTATATGACTGGCAAATTTCGATATTTGATGGTTGCATTTTAGGTTTTAGATCATGCAGAGCTTTCTATAATGAATAATTTTTTTTCGTAAAATTAATAATAAAAAAGTTTCCCATTTGGTAAGAACTTCCGAAGACACGCTGTATTATGATGTACAGGGTGATCTCGAATTTCTAAAAAAAAAGCTTCCTATATCATTCACACTTCACCAAAGTTTTGTTGTTTCAGACTGTTCGCCAGAATATGCCTTGGAAGCAGCAAGTTTGCATCCTGCTCAAGTATTAGGCATAGAAAGGAAGAAAGGAACCCTCAATTATGGAGCTGATGCGGATTTTATAATGTTGACTGATGATTTGAAGATTTTTTCCACGTGGATTAATGGACAGTGTGTCTATAGCAGCACGGATAGTAGTGACACTGCTTGGTCTTAGTGAAAACGGTGTCTGTAGGTTTGGTGACGTCATTGAGTAGAAGAGGTTTGTGCGCCTGTCAGACTGATATGTTTTATTTGCCCTTTGCCACAGATAACAGGTGCATAAATTGATCTGTTGTCATTGCTTAGCTGTATTGTGTTTGCTGCCAATCCCAGTGATATTTTTAATAGACTAAAAATAGATTAGATAAAAAACTAGGAAAGTTTATTTTTTTAAATTGTCTTGTTAAAAACCGTGTAAAAACAGTTCATGTTAATATGTAATAAATACAGTCTAATTTTTAGTAGACTTTGATTTTGGAGATTTTCTTTTTCAGGTTAAGGTAAACATGATACGCTAACAAGTGCGAAAAATCGACTTTTCCACACGTTTTTGGCACCTTTTACAAGAATTTTGCAGCACAGTGCACTAAAATCGGCGCAGAAAAACTTGATTTTCCTCACGCTCCTAGAAAAAAATATATTGTTCTACAAATCAGGTCAAAAAACCAGTTTAATTAATCTTTACATAACGATTAGATATCAAACACCAACAACAAATAAATAAAATTGATACTTAAAAACGACATTCCCGGAGATTTTAATAACCAAACTTGTTCTCTCATCTGTGGTTTCTCTTATTATCTTTTCGATATTAAGTTGTTTTGAAAGTATTTTTTCTAAACCAGTTTATTATTTTTTCTCTTGTTCTTGGTAAGCAATTTTTGATTAGCCTTTTAAAGGCACCTACACATGGTCGTACATGACGCGTACAATCATCAACGCGCGTGCATTCCGTCTCTACAGATTCACGAACTTGCGCGCACTTTGAACAATTCAAGAGGGCCCAGAATACTTAACGCTCTAGGCTGTGCATTTAAAAACGCGGCGTGATTTTGCTTCACATTGATGACTGTACGCGCATGTCTTAAGTCATGTACGACCATCTGTAGGGGCCTATATATTTAAAAAAAAATGCTATTGCTAATGGTACCCGGTAAAAGGTAAATCTCTGATAATTTTTCCCAATTAGATAAAGGTGGAAAGTTCTCTCTCCGAAATAACGTAAATTTGTGATGTCTATTTTTATTTTGTTTTTGTTGTGTTTGCTATACCAACGTCAGTTCGCTTTAAACATAATGGTAAAGATGTATTCGACTTAATTATTATTTATTTCCATGCTTGTTAAAGAGTGAAAATAATTATGTCGACAGTAAGTACAGCTACTGAAAACAAGTTATACCAGTTTATTAATTGCCAAATACTGAGGGACCACAAATTCATCAAAGAAGACATCTGGGTCAGGAACGGCAAAATAATCGACCCAGAAAAGGTGTTTTACGAAGAAAGAAAGTCAGCAGATTTTGAAATTGATTGTAATAACAAACTTATAGCACCTGGGCTTATAGAAGTCCAAATCAATGGTAAGTACCTACCTGACTTAACAAAACCATTCACGTTTCATGCATTATACAATATATGGTGAATTAATACAAGGTTATTAGTGAACATAATCTTCATCCTCACAGGTGGCTATGGCTACGATTTTTCATTCAAAGACAGGACAGAGGAAGGCATCAATCTAGTATCGAAAAAACTCCTTGAACATGGAGTTACAGCTTATTGTCCCACTGTAGTTACTTCCCCAGTGGAAATCTACCATAAGGTGCTGCCTAAGCTTCGCGCTAGGGATGGTGGACCTGAGGGAGCTACTATTTTAGGGGCGCATGTTGAGGGCCCTTTTATTAATAAGGCAAAGAAGGGGGCCCATCAATCGTCTTGTATTTTGGATTATGAACAGGTACCTATAATTAGGTTACCATAAGTTTTTCTTAGAGAGTTGGTTAAGTCCACTTGTGAACCTAAAGATTTTTTAGGGAATATCAAAGTTGGAGGAAGTTTATGGCAGCTTAGAAAATGTGAGGATACTGACATTAGCACCTGAATTTGTAAATTCGTCAGACTTAATTAGACAACTAAGAAAAAGGAATATTATTGTTTCCTTAGGTATGTATCAAGTGTTCTATATTTCTCCATATTTGTCACAGTTTTTAGGAATTAGAAATTATGTGACAGATTCGTTGTTTAATAGGATTGTGTTTTATTGCTTAGGACATTCCATGGCTGACTTATCAGAAGGTGAAGAAGCTGTGGAAAGTGGAGCTAGCTTGATAACACATCTGTTCAACGCTATGTTGCCAGTAAGCCTTTTAATTTTTTAAATATACATACATCCATATATATTTATAGTAAAGCTATTTTATCTTTTTTATGTTTGTTAATAAATGGATTTTTTCATAGTTTCACCATAGAGATCCAGGTTTGGTTGGTCTTTTGGCCTCAGACAAAACTTCTGAGAAACAACCTGTATTTTTTGGGATCATAGCTGATGGAATACATACACACCCAGCTGCTTTAAGAATAGCCTATAGGGTACACCCCGATGGTATGTAAGTCAACAACGTTTTGTAAATGAGTTAGTAGATTTTAGACCTGTTTTTTATAAAGAAAAAGTAGTTATACGTTCTAACTAAATCGATCGTCACAGTAGCTCTGTAAAAATATTAATTTAATATATTAGGATCAGTTCATCTAAACTTTACAGCGGACTTAATTTAAAAGCTTTGCGCGCGTTTGTTTTTCACGATGATTTAGTTGAACTTATACACATTTCTATAAAAATAATTCTCTTTAAGGATTGATACTGGTAACGGATGCCGTTTCTGCGCAAGGACTTACCGCCGGTAAACACAAAATGGGTCAGTTTAATGTAGAAATAAGGGACAATAAAGCATATATAGCCGGCACCGCAACTCTATGTGGAAGCGTTGCCACCATGATAGAGTGTGTTAAAAATTTCATTAAAGTCACAGGTAAGGTGATGGATAATCAATTTCTCACAAAAACGAAGTTTTTTACAGACTTAGCAGAAGATAGTTTGGGTGGGTGGACATTTTTGTGGGGATAAATAACAATAACAGTCGTTACTAACTTTTTTTTATGTGAATGCTCACCCCCAAACATCTTTTGCTAAACCTACAAGATATGATGTACGCGGGTGATCTCGAATTTCTAAAAAAAGCCCTATATGGTTCATACTTCACCAAAATGTTGTTGTTTCAGACTGTTCGCCAGAATATGCCTTGGAAGCAGCAAGTTTGCATCCTGCTCAAGTATTAGGCATAGAAAAAAAGAAAGGAACCCTTAACTATGGAGCTGATGCGGATTTTATAATGTTAACTGATGATTTGGAGATTTTTTCAACGTGGATTAATGGACAGTGTGTCTACAGGAGCAGCGCTAGTAGTGACATTGCTTGCTGTTAGTGAAAACGGTGTCGGTAGGTTTGGTGACGTCATTGAGTGGAAGAGGTTTGTGCGCCTGTCAGATTGATAGAGTTTATTAAGACAGGTGCAGGAAAAGGTGACTCAATTGATCTGTAGTTATTGCTTGGCTGTTTCGTGTTTGCTGCCAATCCCAGTAAATTTTTAATGTATAAAAAATAAATTAGGTAAAAAAACTAGGTATTCTGTTAAAATTTAAAAAGGATGTTTCCATTTTAAATTTTTGTGTTTGTGTCTTCATTTATACATTTTCCCAACGCTTTTATTGATGACTTGAAGCTGTATTGTATCTTCTTTATCTTTCATGAACTGAGGCAAACGTCAAGCTATCAATATAAACGTGGTATTGCTTATTTTAGTTGTACCTTTTGTCATCATTACAAATGGTACCCTTGTTTACATCAAAACTCCACAGAAAAATGTTAATAAGTTTATTTTTTTATATTGTCTTGTTAAAAACAGGGTAACAAAACGGTTCGTTTTAATATGTAATAAATACAGTCTACTTTTTAGTAATAAAAATAAAATTTAAATAAAGTTATAATTGCCTTATTGCTAGTTAGTTTCTAGGAGGTCCTCTTCTACTTCTAAATTCCATTGTAGTACCTTGTAAAGAAAAAAATTTACTCAGTTTAATTTTCAATTTCTCAAAATAACTATATTAGGTATCTTTGAGAATCACGGACGATTTCTTCAGTAATAATAATGCCATACATAATTAATTCATATGATGTAATGTGTATAAAAATGACAATGAGAACTTCCTAAAAAAAATTAAAAAATCATACCTGGGAAATTATTTGGTGGATAGGAATAATTTGGATTCCTGTGTTGATTGTGCGCGTTGGCGGACGAAAAACATTCGTTCTTCAAAACTTCCTCTATATTTCCATAACCAGCAAACTGAACGGCGTAGGTTTTGTCTGTTATGGCCGCGACTGTAGCTTGATAAAACTAAAAAAGAGAAATATCAGGATATTCACTTGATTTGGTAGGTTCGGGGCCGTTCCTGGCGAGCGTGCAGGGCGTGCATGCACGCAGGCGCAACATTTTAGGGGCGCAAAATCAACGGTCATTCAGTATTCTTTATTACAAATAAAAAAAAAATTCATATATTTTATCATTTTAATATGTCTAAAAATTTGGCATGATATTTTAGAAAAAAATAATATAGTAAGTAAAATACTACAAGATCCGAATAGAAACTTAAATTACTGCCATAAAGAAATTGAAAATCTTAATATTTATTTTAACGAAAAACGGTCAGACAAAAATTTTGATTTGCTCATCAATAAAGCTAAAGAAGAAGCAGCAAAAAACGATGTAGAGCAGGTATTACCAATAGTACGGCAACGAAAATTTAAGCAACAATTTTCATATGAAAAGGATGAATCTGTAGCAGACCCAAAGCAAAAATTTAAAATCGATTTTTATTTTCTAATTTTAGATACAACAATTCAGTCTTTACAAAGGCGGTTTGAGGGTTAAACAAATTTCAAAATTTATTTGGGTTCTTATGTAATTTTGAAAATTTAGAATCTGACTTAATTAAAGAATCATGTGTAAATTTAGATACCGTATTGCAAGTTGAGATTGATAGAGTAATATCTAAAGACATTGACGGCTTAGATTTACATAAAGAAATTTTAACATAATATAAAATTCTTAATCCTAAAAATACTGCTGATTCATCCTTTCCCATAGACATTTTAAATTATATAAGTAAAAAAAAATCTATATACAGTCTCTTTTTGCAAATTTATTTATAGTCTTACGGATATACCTTACATTACCCATTTCAGTAGCTTCAGGTGAAAGAAGTTTTTCTAAGTTAAAACTAAAAAAGAATTATTTAAGGACATATATGAGTCAAGAACGCCTATCAGATTTGGCCATTATTTCGATCGAAAATGATATTTCTGAGGCTCTTGATCATAATCAGATGATCATGCAACGAGCTTGCATCCGTGAAAGCCAGACGTGTATTATTTTAGGTATATCGTTTCTTTTTTGTTTTGTTTATTACAAAAATAGTATTTTTTCATTTTTGAAGCGTTTATTTTTTTATCATTAAAATATTGCGGTTAGGTACCTACCATATAATTACTAGGTATAATATTGTTTTATGTTTTTGTTGTTTATTTTATTTACGTTAATCTTATTCTCTTTTAATTTTCTTGTGAATTACCAAATAGTTTTTGTGATTTTGTTTGTTTTGGTAATTTAATAAATATTTTTCTAATTATTTTTTTATCAGTTTTCTAACATTTCAAAACATTACCAGTTGTTCCCGAAATATATTTTTTAAAATAGGACAATTTTTTTTAACTAGGGCGCACCAAAGAAACCTGCACGTAGGCGCCAAACACCCCAGGAACGGGCCTGACACGAACAACATGTCAGTTCAATCCGCGTAGGAAACAATGGGTTGTAATTTGTAATACAAGATTGTGAAGAAGCCTAACAAACCTGAAAAACCTAGTTTACGCCGTATACAGACTGTCCGCGGATAGGGTTTACAATAGCACGAATGGATGAAAAATTTCATTTTTCGGGAAAAAGTCATTCTTGATAAAAAGTTTTGCTTGTAAAAAAATGCAATTCACGGAGAGGAAAATTTGATTTTCTATACAGGGTTCGCAAAAACTTCAAAAACATGATTTTTCTTCAAGAGTAAACTACCCTTATTTTTAATTTTTGACCAAAATGCCAATTAGAAAACTTATTTAGAATAACGTTTGTAATTTAAATCCGAGATTTAAAATAAATCTTCGATTTTTTTAGTTTTTTTAATTTTTAGAGGTAAATGGAAATTTTGCTGCTCAATAAAAATATTAATATACAATTTTATTAGACTCTATTTTCATAATGGGTGGTATGTATCTTATTTTAAAATTTTAAATGCATTCCTACCATCTTTGGTAGGAATTTTTTACCTTTTTATTATTTGCTTTACGTATGGGGCAAATTTGAAGTTGTCAAATAGAATTTGATGTGTTTTGAAAAAGTTGACCTTAGGGCAAAGGGTTTATTTAGTTTAATGTTTTGGTGCGGGCGAAAGTTCTTACAACTTTGTGATAGAGAAATTTAAACAAAGATACCCTAACGTTTACGCCTCAAAAATGGGACTTCATAAATTATTAAGAAAATATTCAGCGAACTGGTTCAGTTTCCAATTAAAAAAAAAAAAACTATGATCAGAATGACGCAGCTTTCCTAATCGTATTGCAGTATTTTGCTGACAATCCTACCCTTTCATTAAGAAACCGAGCTCAAGAACTTGATGTAGTAAAAAAAAACTCATACTCAGTATATTTTAAAGGCAAACATAATATTCTCATTTAAGCCAACTTTTAATCAAACGTTGGAAGAAGGAGACGAAGCCAAACGTTTGGATTTTTGTCTTTGGGTCGGAAACAAAATTGTAAGTGAAAACAGGAATTTTCATAAATTTTTCATGTTCGATGAATCGACATTTTCAACAAACGGAAAAGTGTCTAATGCGCATATTAGATACTGAAGCGAAAATTATGAAATTATTATTTGTTGTTATTTTAAGATTTTTTTGTGTTATTTCCGGGGTCATTTCATTTTTGAAATTAAAAATACATATTTATGGTAACACCAAAAATTGAAACTTTTTGATACCCCTCTGTCATTGATAATTCGACCGCTAATGCTGCTATCCAAAAAATAATTCTTTTACCTCTAAAAATTAAAAAAACTAAAAAATCGAAGATTTATTTTAAATCTCGGATTGAAATTACAAACGTTATTCTAAATAAGTTTTCTAATTCGCATTTTGGTCAAAAATGAAAAATAAAGGTAGTTTACTCTTGGAGAAAAATCATGTTTTTGAAGTTTTTGCGAACCCTGTATAAAAAATCAAAATTTTCTCTTCGTGAATTGCATTTTTTACAAGCAAAATTTTTTATCAAGAATGACTTTTTCCCGAAAAATAAAATTTTTCATCCATTTGTGCTATTGTAAACCCTATCCGCGGACAGTCTGTATATCCAAATTTAAATACCCATACTGCTACAGGACCTTGTTTATTATTTAAAAAGCGTGTATGTTACAATAAAAATCTCCTTACCTTTCCATCTTCCCAATAGCGCGCCATACACTGATCTCCAATACTCAACGTGTTCGGCCCCGTTCCTTGCACTCCCTGAGCATCCTGTCGCTTCGGGGGCCCCAAATTTAAATGCTGTCGCAACGATCTACTTGCAAATTCGTTACTCACCGACATTTTCGAAAGGTTATTTGCTAAATGATGCATCTCGGCATTTTGACTTGGACTTGGAGCAAAGTTTGGTTGAGATTTCTGGTTGTACTGCGTGTTTGATTGTTGGTAGTTATTCGGGTTGTGGTATTGGGGTCCACCAAAAGAGTGGCTTCTGAATCAGAGGTAGATATATAAGAATATTAATTTTTCCAAACAATTTTTTTTTTAAATTACTAAGTAGGTACCTACAGGTTTTATTAAAAAAAAAATTTAGTCGAAGATGTATGAGAATGTATTAAAAAATAAATTACCTGTCATTTCCTTCCCACCTTTGTTGTTGTCTAGGATTACCGTAGTAACCCCCCGAGTTCTGAGGTTGACCAAAATTATCTTTCGAATTACCACCACTGGCGTTCTGTTGTGAGTATCTGTCACCATTATTTTTATACTGATTTTCTTGGCTACCCCCAGTATTATGATTATTTACATTATTAGCTAAACTCTCTTCATTTTTTCTAATACTGTTGCTATTACTAATTCCACTAGAACTAAATTTGGGGTTACTAGCATCACCACTATTGCTTTTTTGAGGTAGATTTTTGCTACTTGTAGAACTCACTGCCTCAGAGTTATTATGTTTTAAGTTTGGGGCATTAGAGTTATAACTCTGCTGAGTGTTAGATTTTTCAATCTTTGGGTAAGTGTTATAATTATTTTGCTGATTATTACTCCTGTCATTCTTCTGGTAAGTGTTGTTTTTTTCAAACTGAGGCTTACTAGTTACTCTACTCTCATTTCTAGTATAATTTCCTTCACTTTTCTGCTGACTTCTGGTGTCTTTTTGGTAATTAACTGGTTTTGTATAAGAACTTCCAGATTGAGTTTTATATTCAATAGGCTTTTTGGGTTCAGGCATGGGCAATTTGTCCTCAAGAAAAGAAAATAATGATACTTTTTCTGAGGGCCTCTGTAGTTTTTCGATTCCTTCATCATCTCTTTGAGAGAACTTGCCTCTTCTGCCACCTCTGTCATGATCTCTTTCACTGTTTCTTCCTGAAAATTTTAAAAAGAAATTTAAGAAAGTGTATCTTTGTATAACAAAATCCCTAATTAAAATTAAGATGTTTCAGCTTCAATAGATATCTCAAAAAACTAACCTCCTCTATTAAATTGACTATTATTTTGCACAGGCTGGACAGTCTGTTTCACTCTTCCACCAAACGTTTTTCTTACTGCCCCAGATGAGGCTTCTGCTATAGCGTCCTTTCTTTGTTGCTCAAACTCTGAATCATTACTGCCATCTTTACCTTTCTCCAACGATTTGAAGGGTTTGTCTTGATTTCCTGATATTATTTTGCCTCCAAAAGCCACCCATGGTGGAGCTCCCTCATTTGACACTAGGTTTATAAAGAAAGTTAAATGTTAGATTTGTAAAAACTCCACTCTGATGAATGTAAATAAAATTTATTAAATGTTCTTGTTAGTTCCTTACCCTTAGCATACTGATGACTCTGTTGTATACTCTTTGCCAAAAGCCATTTCTCATACAAATGTTCAACTTGGCCCCCAAGGACTGTACAATTTTTGGGGTTAATCAATAAATATCCTAAGGACACACTAGCCCCATTTATAAGCAGTTTGGTACCAGGTGCTGTTTTCTCTCTACTAATTGAGTTCATAGGAGATATTTCTATTGCTTGGATGTAAGACTCTCCATCAGTAAGAGTAAGCTTTAACATTCGAGGGGCTGCTTGGGACTCTTCCTTGGCTTTTGGTGCAGAAATATTCCGAATTTTTTGAATTTGAAGCACAATCTGTAATATCAAACCTTAAATTAGGTACTAGGCCTATTAATATTGTAAATAAAGAGATTTTTACCTTTCCAAACTCAGATTTCGACAGTTCACTGGCAAGGGCTGGTTTTCCTATTATTTTTAGGTCGGACTAAAAATTAAAAATATTACCAGTATTTAGAGATTATTAATCACAAACAAACTTACGTCCAAGGCATGTTTTAGGACTGTTTTTCCGTCTTTAATGGCCCCATTTTGCGTAACAACATTGAGGCCTTCCGGAGATAGGTTCCTTAAACAAGTGACAATAAAAATGATGGATTTATTTTAAATGTGGAAATAACTCACCATTCGGGGCCTAAAATATTTGAAGACATTTTGCCACTTTTACTATTTTTTTGATAAAATCATAGATATTTTTAGAAATTAAAGTTGAAAACCAAAAACTAACCATAAATTTTCGTGGCCTGTCATGTCAGAATTATTTAAACGTCAAATCTTTACGTAAACACTTTCGATTGAACCGGGTCAGAGTGTTTTCAAGGATAGGCAATTTTAGGTGAACAAGGATGAAAACGTCAGGCAGAGAATTCAAACTTAAGTATGCACTAATACTGAATAAAATACATTATTTAAATGCAAAAACGTTTATTTTCCGAAATAAATAAAACTGAAATTAACCCATAACACCAATTACTCTTCTAACTCGACTGCACTATATAAGTAACTTTCTTTCCAATATCTATGACTTTTTTATCATGGACCACACTGATCTGCGATTTTTCTACATCTATTTTGAACGTGGCATCTTGTGGTATCAATTGCTTCCCTAATAATGGTTCGCCGAAAGCGGGCATAGTAGTCATGCCTTTAATAGGATCATCAAATCGATATAGTTGTATCAATTCAGGTTCTAAAACAATAAAACAATGATTAGTGGGATAGACCTCGGAATATTCCTTCTACTCTTACTTTTAACTTGCTTAAAGTGTTTAGCCAATTTTTCTGCAATTTTCTTGTGGGAATCTCCGTCATTAATAATGATATGCTTCGAGAATAGACCAGAACCAGGTATGGGGTTGACGAATTCTAGTTTAACGCCTGGTTTAGTAGAAAATATGATAAAAGGTGATCCTGGACAGCACTCCTTCATTTTCTCAGTTGCGTCCTCATCATCTGTATATTTAATTATTACTTCGTCCACCTAAAATGGTTTAAATAGTTATATATCAACAATGCGTTGTATTAATTAATAATAATAATAATAATAATAATAATAATAATAATAATAAGTTTATTTAAAATTTAATAATATAATAAATATGTTTATGTTGTCTTCTATAAACTTATTCTTCAATCCCCTGAAGCCGAGCTTGTTAGGGGCAAATCTTATTTTTTGTTTTAGTATGTAAAATCATAAATATGCATTAAAAATCAAGTTTTAAAGTAAAAATGTTAATGTATAGTATAAACGCAGCTTTTTTGAAGAAACATATTACCTGTAATAAAATTATTATTAATTTATAATTTTTAAGTACAAAATATTACTTATATAAATTATTCAGAACAATATTAATTAATTAAAGCATTTCTAAAAATATTTTCAAATTGTCTGTTTTTAATATCCATGTTTTTATTTCGACTTTAAATTTTTTTTATGAAATCAATTTTTTAATTTTTGTTGGTAAATAATCGTTTAAATAAAAACCTAAATATTTGAAATTTTTTTTGTCCTATGGACTTATTTATTTTAGGTTTTATGGTTATTTCATTTTTATGACGTGAATTATGATTATGGTTTTTAAATTCTATAAGGTTTTTATTTTTAAATATATATACAGGGTGTTATTTAATAAGTGTCCGATATTGTACAGGACGATTCCCCAGTTATTTATAAGGTGAAAAGTTCATATAAGCATGGGTTCGCAAGGCCTTCATTTTTAAGATACAGGGTGTTAAAAATTGTGGGTGTGGGTGGCGCCGACTGGCGCCCCATACAATTAAGGGCCAAACTAAGATCAAATTTAAATTTCTTATAGTAAAAAATTCACAAATACTAATTTTCTTCCAAATATCGACATTATTTCAAAAATTATTTACGAATAACAAAAATAAAATAAAATGTTTAACACCCTGAATCTTAAAAATGAAGGCCTTGCGAACCCATGCTTATATAAACTTTTCACCTCATAAATAACTGGGGAATCGTCCTGTACAATATCGGACACTTATTAAATAACACCCTGTATATATTAAGATGTTATAAATGTAAAGTTGTCTTATGTTCAACTATTTGTTTCTGAATATAATCCTTTTGAAGGATAAAGATAATCTTTATTGAATATAATTTTTAGAAACCTTTTTTGTAATATTTCTAATTTTTTAACTAAAGTTCTATTTATTCCTCCCCAACCTAAAATTCCGTAATTAAAACGAGTTTTAACTAACGCGTAATATAATATTTCCATGTCTTACATTTAAAAAATTTTTAATGTTTTTAAAAATCGGTAGTAAACTTCTTAATTTTTTAATTAAGTCTTCTATGTGAAAATTCCAATTAAATTTACTGTCAAAAATAATTCCTAAATATTTTATTTTATAAACTTTAAATGTCTTCATTTATTTGAATACTATTTATATTTTGTGGTAGGTTATTTAGGTTTAAAGTAAAATGAATATAATTTGTTTTATTAAAATTAATTGTTAACAAATTGTTATCAAACCAATTTTTTATAATTTTAAAATCTTTTTTAATTTTATTATTTAAGTTTTCCCAATTTCTATCGGTATAAAAAATTGTAGTATCATCTGCAAAACTATGAATTTGTCCATCGCAATTTATACTAAATAAGTATAAATTGAAGGAGCTAGCAGAAGATGTACCTTGTACAACCTCATACTACGTACAATTGAGTTCAGAAAGAAGTAGGACAAGGATTTATATCCTATGTAAACCAGAAAGGTTTAAAACATCAAAAGTTTGACATGACCCTGACATCCTTTTATTAAATTTAAACATTTTCTACAAGTCCTATAGGCTTGACAATATTCAAAGGACTCAATAATTGTGTTGACGAAATACCTATACGAGACGTTGCCGCTATAATGCACGTAGCAAAAAAAAAGCAGTAGAAAATATTAAGTACAGATGGGAAGCGGATGGAATTTTGGATAAGAAAAAGCGTCCTGGAAGACCAAGAAAAACAACGCAAGAACATGACAATGGTCTTGTGCAATACTTGGAGGAAAATCCCTTTCAAATGATGCGAGCTGTTATTCAGCAAACAAATTTTCCTGGTTCGAAACCGACAGGTTATCGTAGGGTAAAAGAATCCCATTAAAAAAATTGTTGCCGCAAAAAAAATGAAATTAGGGGAAGAACACGAACACGCACGAATTATTTTTGCCTTAAATAATATTTTGCGGCCAGACTGGAATAGAGTAGTCTTTACTGACGAAAAAGTTTTTCAGTCTACGTTCAACGGACATATCAGGGTATACAGACCTCGCAATATAAGATATACTGAAAATTTTATCAGTAATTCCGAAAGATCAGGGATATTTTCGGTGAATGTATGGGCATGGGTGAATTATCATGGACTTGGAGTGTGTTGGATTGTAAATGAAAGGTTAAATGCAGTCACTTACAAGAACATTTTGGAATATATTATGATGCCTAGTGTATTGCAACATTTCCCTGATCAGAGCTTTATTTTCACACGACAACACAGCGCGGGTATGGTCAAAGATTGGTTCCAGAGAAATAACGTGGAAACTTTGCCGTGGCCTTCGAAAAGTCTCGATATTTATATAATAGAAAACGTGTAGGGTCTAATGCACGAAAAATATATAAAGCAAATTTCAGAGCAGCTAACAAAAATTAACTTGTTTCATTTATTGAAGAAACGTGGAAAGAGTTAAGTGATGATCTTGATTTTGTGAAAGGTCTATACTTATCGATACCCAATAGACTGAATGAGCTTTTACAAAAAAAAATGGAGCGATTACTAAATATTAAATAGGTGTAATTTTATTTTTTTAATTAATTATTGTGTACAATAAAATGTTTGAATTAAGTTAGACTTGTTATTCTTTAATGAAACGAAGAAAAAATGGTACTAAAAATTATAAATATGACACGTTTAAGTCTAGCCCAATAAATAAAAAGTTTAGTCTGTTATAATTTAAACACAGTCAATAGCTTGTCCTACTTTTTTATGAACTTTCGGGGATTATGGGTAGGTTTACAACAAACAATAGATGTCCTACTTTTTTCTGAACTCAACTGTACACTCCACTTAACAGTCTTAAAATACTTACATCAAGTGTATTGGCCAAATAAACGCTATTATTTCTAAGGATTTCTGCTTCATCAAACTCCAAAGTCAATGCCAAAGCTTTCAGTCCTAGTTGATCCACTTTTTGTCTGATCGCCTGGACGAAAGGCATAACTCTCTTCATATACTTCTTAAGCTCTTCTTTTTTAGCAAATTCAGAAGAAAGCGTCTTGTTTTCTGGTAGAGAACCATTTTTCTAAGAAAATATAAATATTATATAAAAGAAAATCAATGCTGACGTTGTGTAAAAGATTGGTTATAGGTTGGTGCACCGCAAGACTGACCATGGGAAATCCCTTATAAATTTTGCTGCCCTTAAATATTGGCTCCTCTGTTATATATACAGTGTCACCAGTAAAGTCCGCATCATATGGGATTTTTTTTTTATTAATAGCTTTATTCAAAATTTGACTTTGGCAGCCAAAGTCAAATTTTTAATAAAGCTACTTTGGCAGGTTTCCTCTTTTTTTAGGATGCGCTGACGAAAGAAGTGAAAAAGTGGTGGAGCTCACTGACGCCAGGACAAAAAGTGTTTACGCCCATATGTGTACTGAACATATTAGTATTTGCAGCTTGGAGGATACCAAGGCTTCATCCATTTATGATTAAGTTTTTTGCGTCAAATCCAGCTAGTCCCAATCAATGTCTGCCAATGATGTTGTCAACGTTTAGTCATTATTCAGGATTTTATTTATTAGCAAATATGTATGTTCTACATAGTTTTAGTACAGGTAAGTTTCTAAGTAATTAAACCCGTTAGGTATAAATAAATTCCTTCAGATATTTTAGTATACAGTGTCATCAGTAGAGTCCGCATCATATGGGATTTTTTTTATTAATAGCTTTATTCAAAATTTGACTTTGGCATCAAGTTCTGCTTCGATCGAGATGAAAATTAAGCAAAAAATTAGTAGTCACGTGATTCGCATTATCTGTCAAATTTTAATTTTTTTCAAAAAATAAATCAAAAGTGGGGTTATTTCTGAAAATATCGAAAAAAGTTATTAGAAAAAGTTTTTTTAAATGCAGTTTCTAGCCCACATGCAAAATTTCAGCTGCATAAGATAATTTTGATTTTTTACCTACATTTTGTAAATTGCACCACTTTTGCAAAATAAGACTCAACGCAACCTACATAAAACTGCTTAGTTTTGACAATGCTTTATTTCAGATACATTTTCTTTAAAGTAGCGCCATATTAAATGTGTGTTTTTCTACAAAATCAAAATTAGGCTATTAAAATTTGGTCGCATGTGATGCAAAGTGTCTTTGTTTTGGACCCAGTATAAGGTAACTTCATAAAATAAGTATTTCTGAAAACGTAGTTTGTGTCTAAAAGTAAAAAAATAAAAAATAAGTAAAGGGGTTTTAATTAAATCGTTGAAAATAGATAAACTTTACGTTAAGTTAACCTAAAATTTATTTTCCACTTAATGAACACTTTACTGATGACACTGTGTTCTTTTTTGTCTTAATATTAAGGTGCATTACTTTCAGACACAAACTACGTTTTCAAAAATACTTATTTTCTGAAGTTACCTTATACAGGGTCCAAAAGAAAGAAACTTTGCATCACATGCGACCATATTTTAATAGCCTAATTTTGATTCTGTAGTAAAACACACATTTAATATGGCGATACTTTAAAGAAAATGTATCTGAAATAAAGCATTGTCAAAACTAAGAAGTTTTATGTAAGTTGCGTTGAGTCTGATTTTGCAAAAGTGGTGCAATTTACAAAATATAGGTAAAAAATTAAAATTATTTTATACAGCTGAAATCTTGCATGTATGCTAGAAAATACATTTAAGAAAACTTTTTCTATCACTTTTTTCGATATTTTCAAAAATAACCCCACTTTTGAATTTTTGGAAAAAATTAAAATTTGACAGATAATGCGAATCACATGACTACTATTTTTTTTGCTTAATTTTAATCTCGATCGAAGCAGAACTTGATGCCAAAATCAAATTTTGAATAAAGCTATTAATAAAAAAAAATCCCATATGATGCGGACTTTACTGGTGACACTGTATACAGGGTGTCCGGGAAAATTTGGGAAATCTCCCGGATATGAAAAAAACACGTGAAAAGAATACTACAAGTTCATATAAACTTCTGTCGTATCGGGTTCCTCTTCGGAGATATGGGCTCGCAAAGAGCTCCCATGGAATTAAGTTTTTGACACTTAATTATTAAACCAACAGGTATATTTCAATTTTTTTTTCATATGATGTATACCAGGTAAGACCCTTCAAATTACTATCCCAGAAAGTGTTGAGAATTACTCACAGCTGCAGGGACGGACTAGCTGTGACACTAATATGCCCATTTTTTTAACGCCCTGTATAATAAAAACTTTGGACAAACGTTTTTTACATACCTTTAACTATTGACTAAAAATTAAGTACTATTCATTCATGTCGCTAATCCTAACCGTTTTCGGAAAAACGTCATTTTATTTACATCATGTATTTAGCGTATTTCGATAAAAGATACATTTTTGTCAAAAAATAAAAATTTTAACTTTACCTGCTTAGTTAAAAACTTCGTAAGTGGGTTCAACATGGGCTCCGTGAAGTTTTTAACTATGCAGGTAAAGTTTAAATTTTTATTTTTTGACAAAGATGTATCTTTTATCAAAATACGCTAAATATATGATGTAAATAAAATTACGTTTTTCGTAAGTGGGTTCAACATGGGCTCCGTGAAGTTTTTAACTATGCAGGTATAGTTTAAATTTTTATTTTTTGACAAAGATGTATCTTTTATCGAAATACGCTAAATACATGATTTAAATAAAATGACGTTTTTCCGAAAACGATTAGGATTAGCGACATGAATGAAGAGTACTTAATTTTTAGTCAATAGTTAAAGGTATATAAAAAACACTGTTCAAAGTTTTTATCATACAGGGCGTAAAAAAAATGGGCACATTAGTGTCATAGCTAGTCCGTCCCTGCAGCTGTGAGTAATTCGCAACACTTTCTGGGATAGTAATTTGAAGGGTCTTACCTGGTATACATCATATGAAAAAAAAATTGAAATATACCTGTTGGTTTAATAATTATGTGTCAAAAACTTAATTCCATGGGAGCTCTTTGGGAGCCCATATCTCCGAAGAGGAGGCCGATACGACAGAAGTTTATATGAACTTGTAGTATTCTTTTCACGTGTTTTTTTCATATCCGGGAGATTTCCCACATTTTTCCGGACACCCTGTATATATCAAAATTGTATTAGACTTTTTTAATGTCTTTCTATGATGGACAGTAATAATTATTATAATATATATAATAATTTTTTTTGGTGTTATTGTTTTTTTTTGGTGTTATTGTTTTTTTGTAGTTATTGTTTTTTTTGTTGTTATTGTTTTTTTTTTGGTGTTATTGTTTTTTTTGTAGTTATTGTTTTTTTTGGTGTTATTGTTATTGTTATTATTATTATTATTATTGTTATTTTTCCTTGAATACTGTAAAACATATTGATACTAATACTAAAGTAAAATTTTTCCAATTAAACTTACCAAAAAATGGTCTTTTAATACTGTTAATATACAACCTTGCCAAGACGGGAATGATTTAGCAACCCATATTGTCACGATATCTGGTTTTTCCACCGGTGGTGGATTGGGATTTTGCTTAGTTTTGATACCTAAAGAAAATATTTTTGTTAAAATAAGAAAATCAATTATTTGAATATTTAAAAATACCTGTTCACATTTTTTTTTACCTTGCAAATGCGTCTTTAAATGTACCCTGAACGAATGTGCCGATTCCATCAAATATTCTGACGCTTTAATGTCGACTTCGTTGATTGTCCCCACTTTCGGCCAAGCAGCTCTTACTATGCTGCTTTTCTAAAAATTAACAAAAGTATTATTTAAAAAATTTAAAAAAAACATTTTTCTTAAAGTAACTTACATTTCCTAGCAACTCCCATACTTTTTCAGCTACATGTGGACATATTGGAGATAAAATCAAGGCTTGTACTTCAATAAATCTAAAAATATATTACCTATTGTAGTTAAAAGGTTTATTCGAGTTTTAAATTTTGCAGAAAGCACCCGTTAACCTTAAAGATAGGTACCACTAACCTTAAAACAAGGTCTACGTGCATTCCATCCAACAGACACAGTTCCCTATATTTATCCCTTGTGGCTTGTAATTCGAAAAATCCTGTCCTTAAGGCCTCTTTGAACAACATTTTATTGTAAAAGTCGTCAGTTTCCTTTATTTTCAAGTTCATTTCGCTTTCAAACACTTTATCGTTAAACGTACGGTTTTTACCTGACCTACATCAAATAACATGATTAATAGCGTTAAAAAAAAGGGTATTTACACGTTCAACATTTATAAATTAAAAATTTGTATTATAGTTCACTCTATTATTTTAAAAGAAAAAAAATCAAACATAACACTTCAGGAGAATAAGACATTACATGATCATAACACCAGACGTTGTATAAATTATCAAACTATACCAGTAAAAAGTAATTTCGGAAAAAAATCGCTTTTATATGACGGAATAATACAATATAACAATCTTTCAAAAAATATCAGAAAAATTAAAAAATTGGCAACTTTTAAAAAACAATTAAAGATATATTTACTAAATTAAATTATTTATACTATTTTTTTTTAAATTGATTTTATTAATGAATTAAATTGAATTAACTTCCATTTTTTTTATTGTTATTTTTTTTTAATGGTTATTATTTTCTATATTATGTCACTTTCTATCTTAATCAACTGTAAAAGTTAGTTTGGAATGAAGACGTTTTGAAAGTTATATATATTTTTTACCTCAGAGAATCTTTGGACTTTAGAATTTCCTTCACCCATTCGATAAACGTGAAGAGTCTCAAAATACCAGCATCCGCAGTGGCTTCAACAAAATTAGCATCTTCCACTGAATCGCCTCCATCAGCTAGACATAACCTAAACCGAAAACATTCGTTGGGCAAAAAATTCATAAAAGATCAGTAATCAGTATTATACAGTGACCGGCAGAAAGTGCGCAGCATATGGGAAAGTTTTTTTATCTTTAAGTTTAGAAAATTAATTTTCTTTTAGATAGGTTCTGCATGTTCTCAAACCAAAATAATACCCATTAAATCCGGTAAAAGTCTTATGGTATACGAGATAGGATCAAAAATTTGAAATTCCGCTAAGAGTAAAGTACCTCCATCTTTCATTTTAGAATATTTTTTTACTAAGAATTATTGTTTTAATTTCAAAGTTATACCCAAATTCCAAATTTAGGTTATTCTGGACAAAAAAAATGGATTTAATTGTTTTCTGAATAACACTGTATAAAAAATAAATGGCAACCGAACAGTACGAAAATAAGATTTTCTGTAGACTTTGTTAGAGATTACCGTCGATCATAAGTCCGATTAGTTTTGTTTTCATAATATTATGACTTTTTAAAATAAAAACATAAAAATATTAAATATTTTTGCTGCACACCGTATTTTATTTTCTGAGGAATATTATGAAAACAAACTAATCGAACTTATGATCGACGGTTATCTCTACCAAAGTCTGCAGAAAATTTTATTTTCGTACTGTTCGGTTGCCATTTATTTTTTATACAGTGTTATTCAGAAAACACGATTAAAACCATTTTTTTGTCCAAAATAAGCAAAATTTGTAATTTGGGTATAACTTTGAAATTAAAACAATAATTCTTAGTAAAAAAATATTCTAAAATGAAAGATGGAGGTACTTCACTCTTAGCGGAATTTCAAATTTTTGATCGAACCTCGTATACCATAAGACTTTTACCGGATTTAATGGGTGTTATTTTGGATTTGATGTCTTGTTGGATTGTTATGATAAAGAGGATGATATTGTCTAACTTGCTCTATTGTCATTCATAATGATGATGACATATTTTCTGTAAGATAGCTATTTACCTAGTCCCATCAGCACTGAACGTTTTTAAAGCATCAGTTAAACTCAAAAAGTTCCCCTCGCTTTTGCTCATTTTCGCCGAATTCAGCAACAGATGGCCGTTTGCTCTGATGCCTTTCGGCCACTTGGACTCGTCTTTAGGCCAAATGGCGCAATGGTTGTAGATGTAGTAGGTCAAGTGGTTCTGAACCAGGTCTTTTCCTGAGGCACGAACATCAACGGGGTACCTGAAAAGTAGGATCCACCTTATTTCTATACTTCAGGGGAGAGCAAAAAAATTATTACCAAAACTCGAATTCTCTTCTCATAATATCTAAAGATTCCTTTTTGATTCCACATTTCGGTGGATATTTGGCATCTTTAAAAAAAATGTAATCCCAAACTTCAGGGGTCAGCTGTTCTGCTTTGATGCCCAGGACGTTCGGTTTGTCACCACGAAAACTGCCACCCTATAATAAATAAACATTTCTACCTTTGAAGACGGTTAAAGATACTTACTAACGAAACGTTGTATTTATTGACACACAAATTGACAAGGAAAGAGAAAAAAATTATCTTTGACAAAACTTACTTGTAGAAAATGAGAGATGGTATAATAAGCATTATAAATGGTGGAATCAGATAGAGATTCTATTAACCATTTTGGATCCCATGGTAACTTGGTACCAAGACCATAAGTCCTAGAGCAAGCGTGTTCGTGTAGCCAGTCGAGAGATCCCAGAAAATTTTTCCTTACTTCATCATGAAAGGCGTTAAGCTGATCTAACACTTTCAGCGCCTGAAAACATTTTTTATCAATGACAACAAATCTATTAGAAAATAATAGTGATTTTTGTACCAGTTTTTTCCAGCCTTCCTCTCCATAATCCAAATACCACTGATCGCATAGGGCAACAACACATTCGTCTCCTGATCGAGATATGACAGTTTTTTCTGGTTCATAGTAAAGTACTGCCTCGTTTTTATCTACCATGGATTTCTGAACTAATTTTTTTATTTCCTGGATCTTTCTGCCCTTGAATTCTCCTACTAACATGACCTTAAAACGGGGATATTTTAAAAGTGTCCTTACCATCTTAATCTTCTTAACATAGTATAAAACAAAGTCGCTGTCGCTGTCTGTCCGTCCCTAACTATGTTTAAATCTTTAAAACTACGTAACGGATTTTGAAGCGGTTTTTTTTAATAGATAGAGTGATTCAAGAGGAAGGTTTTTATGTATAATACATGCATAATATTGTAGAGAAACACTGATAAATTAAAGTAGGGAGAAGAGAGAACGAACGACCCAACCTAACCGGTCCCCGGCCCGTTCAACGATCGATCCGAAGCCGGAATAGACGAAGACAGACTATGTTTTATGCATAGATGTGAATTGTGGACGGGCCGGCAAACGGTTGAGTCACAGTAATCTTTTAGAGGTTTGTTCGGGTTTGTATTTATAAATCTTGACGTGATGGTGAACTCGCCTTATTATCTCAGAGAAAGCGACGTCGTATAATGCCGGGCTGCAACGCAGGCCGGGTACACGCTAGTAAAGAATAAAAGGGGAAGACTAGCAAGAATAATTTTATTAAATCCCGCGAAGCCCTTTGGCGTCGACAGACAAAGAGCAGTAAAAGGATAAATTAAAAGAGGTTTTTTTTAGGCTCCGCTAACGGTAACGTTAAAATTGTAGGGGTATGAATGAGTTTTAAGTTTTATAATGTAAATGTGAAGTTTTTATCTTACCCCTTCATAAAATCCTTTTAAGTAAACCATCTCCTTCGCCTCTGCCAGCTTTTCTTTGTCGTTTTGACTCTGTATTTTCAGTTTTTCATAGAGTGTAACTGCAGCCAGATTTCCAAATTCTGGTACCTCTAGTATTGGTAACGGTTCATATGGAAGGACCATTTCGTCTTTTATTCCATATTTTTCCCTAAATGGCTATAAAAAAAACGTATTTACGGGCTTACTACCATTACTATAATACTATGTGATTTTAGATAAAGATTTTTCTATTTTTTAAACGCAAAAATCTACCATTTCGATTTTTTTTTAATTACATCTGTCAGTCAGGAGTAAAAACTCATCTTACAGCGAAGTAAATGTTTTGTTTCTGCATTTTTAAAGAATCGGTAAAAGTGTTTCCAAAATAATTAATAAAAATAAAATCAAACTGTTCTATACAGGGTGTCCGGAAATGATGAAGGGATAATTCTAGGCCGAACATAATTGCTATCTCTTCCTATAAAATTTTTTCGAGAATTGACTAATGACGGAGTGACAGGGTGTATTTTATTTGCAATTTTAAAATACATACGTTACTAAAACAATAAATTAAACATTCAAATCAAAGGTTCAAAGTGACATCCTTCCTCTTCAATGCATAAATTAATTCTTCTTAGAAATTAAATTAAAATGATTTCGTATTCATCTCATGCAAGCAATTTTATTTTAACGTTTTTCTCGAAAACCGTTAGATTTATCGAAACAAAAGTAGTATACCTTTTTGTATGTTAAAAGGTTAGGAGAATAAAAATATTCAATCAAAGTGCGCATACAGTGTAGGACAAAAAAGTTGGGAACAATAATTATTGTTTAAGGCAAGATTCTTAATTTTTTTGTTCATTACTTAATATTTTTAGATTATGTTATATTTTTAACTTAAACACATTTGGAATTACCTGCTTCTTTTTAAGGTCTGTTATTGCAGCATAGTCATCTGGAGAATCAGAGGGTACACTCGTAACTATGCCAGTGCCCTTGTTATCTTTAATAGTCAGCATTGGCAATGCATAGATTTTCTCATAACTCGTCAAAGGAGCTTTTATAGCACAGCCCAACAGATCCTACAACAAAACAAAAAGTATTCTAAAGCACAAATTAATGTTTTTTTTATGTATTTGTTACTACCAAGCCACATCTTATAGGTAATATTTGCTAGCTACTAAAATACTTCATTTATAGGGAATCAGTAAAATACAAATTTTCGAGAAACCATGAAAACCTTACCTCTCCCAAAAGGTCAACAAGTACTTCATACTGTCCCTCCACTTTAGTGAATCCTTGAAAACACATGTTCCTGGCAGATCTAGCGGTACAAATGAATATTTCACCGCTCTTATTTTCGAAAGCGACATACTTCATGTCAGGGCGCACCCAGCAATTTGTCTGTCCGTACATTGTTTCTGGACGTAAAGTAGCAGCTACTACATAGATAAGTTTTTTGGAAAATGGCCTAAAAATTTAAAAAAATGTTTATTTTGTTTACAGAAGCAAGTTCCAAAAATGTAGCTTTATTATATTTACTATATAAGATAGACTTACTTAAGTTTTACAGGTAAAGGTTCAAGCAACTGCATCTTTATCAGAATATATTCTTGGGGACCCGCTCCTTCTCCAGATGACCTGTCGTGATCCATGCATGGTTGACCATCCTTGGCAGAATAGATGGTGTATCTTTTACCAAACTGAATCTTGTTTCGTTCTTTTAGTCTTAAAAACTGCCAGCGAACAAAGGAGTCATAGAATGGGTTTGCATCTGTGGTAATGAAGGTACGGCGCCAATCAATCTTAAATATATAATAAAAAGTATAGGTATTTTCTTATGCATGCTGTTATGATCTCACATGTTTTGGTGCAAATAAACAAAACAGAGAAATTTAAAAATTCCTTGTGTCATTACAGATTAAATTTACCATTAGTGTATTTTATGGCTATTCTCTTTAGAAACTTTGCTTTAAACTTACGTGAAGTCCTAGAGAAATCAAATCTTGTACTCCCAGAGGAGGAAAATAGTCAAGCCAGTATTTTTCATCGGCAAATTTTGGAATTTCTTCTTTGGAAACTCCAATACTTTCCATTATTTGCCATTGAAATTTGGCTGTGCCTGTCTTTGCAACTGCTTTACTCTAAAATTAGTTATTTTAAAAAATTATAAATATTCTAAAAATAGGTTTTAGATAACACACCTTTTTTCCTTTACTTTTATCTTTAGGAACACCATCACTCTCTTCTTTAACGGGCTCCTCTTCGATATCTTCAGGAAACTGGGGAGGATTACCATACAATTCCATTTCCCTTTTTAATTTGTCTGCACATGCTTTTATCGGCATTCCTGTACAATGAAAACCCATAGGGAAAAGGACTTTTTTACCTTTTAAACGGTGGTATCTAAAAAATCCAGGGAAATGAGTAATATAGATACATAGACATAGACATTTTAAATCACGATGAACAATACAATACTGATATAGATTATTTATTGTTTGTTTAAAAAAGGAAAAAATTTATTTAATATCTTTTTTTTGTGATTGTAATTTTTCCTATATAGTTGAGTACGTGAAAAGCTTTGTCAATAGAATTTTCTTGGACAATAAAGTATCAAGCATATTTTGATTTGATTCGATTTAAAGAAAAAAAACAAATCAGAGACTAAAACAATAGCGCATTGGACTTTCGGTTGGCTATTGATAAAATAATAAAACTTATATATAGACATATAATACTTATATGATGTTTACCTTACAGCGAATTCACATTTGGTTAAAGTAAAAGTATGTCCTAAATGCAATCGGCCATTCATGTAAGGATAAGGAAACGTTGACATGAATTTTTCATCGCTGGACTTCCTAGGTATTTTAGGGGCATTTTCTTCGTGTATTTTTTCATTTTTCCAACGCTCCTGCACCTCAGACTCTATTTTCTGAAGGTATTCCACCTTGAAGGTCCCTTTTCTTTCCACAGTGGTCTGCATAATATTGAAAGATGTTACATCAGAAAATTTGTTATAGAGGGATATGGATACAAGAATTTTACTTACCATCCTCTTTGAATATTAACTAAATCCTTAAGATTCTTTAAAGTAACTTTTAATAACCGAATAAAATGTCTTAAATATTTTAAAACATGAACATAAGGTTAGGAACCCGGCCACACGAACTAAATCCACGATCGCTAACCTAACCTAAATTTTAACCTGACACTTTTATCGTCAAATCAGCTGGTTATTCCCACAGAGAAATAAAGGGTTATTCATTGGTCCATGTGAAATTCGCCTAACAGACAACTGTCAATTGAATTTCTTTAAAACTGACGTCTATAGTCACTCTAACCTTACTTTTTCTTGTATGTTGTGCGTGTTTACCTCAATTTTTATTTAAACCTATTTTTTCTTTAATAAAATGGTAAATATTAATTTAAAAATAATGCTCATGAAATGTAAAATATCTGCCATATTATTGTTTTAGGGAAAAACCAAGAAAACGCGTAAAATAGCGGTAAAACGCTTCGCCAAAATGAAGAAAATGATTAGTCCCAGTGACCCTCGAATAAAAGAGGCTCTAAGGGCTCCTCCTAGAAAGAAGAAACCTGAAGACCCCCACCAAATTAAAGTCCATGAAGCTCCTCAAGTGAGCTCAGCATTGTTTTTCCAGTATAATACACAGCTAGGCCCTCCCTACCATATTTTAGTTGATACAAATTTTATCAACTTTTCAATTAAAAATAAATTAGATATTATACAAAATATGATGGACTGTCTTTACGCAAAGTGTATACCATATATAACAGACTGTGTTCTAGGTGAATTGGAAAAATTAGGACAAAAGTACAAGGTAGGACATACCTACTTGAAAATGAATATTTTTGACTTACTAAATTTATATTTTAGGTTGCTCTTCGTATAATTAAAGACCCTAGGTTTGAAAGAATTCATTGCATGCATAAAGGAACATATGCAGACGACTGTTTGGTGCAAAGAGTAACCCAACATAAATGTTACATTATAGCGACGAATGACAAGGACCTAAAAAAGAGAATAAGAAAACTTCCTGGTGTACCCATAATGTATATATCTCAACACAAATATACAATTGAGAGAATGCCAGATGCCTACGGTGCTCCAAAGACATAGTTTTTAACATCAGTATTATAAGAAAATATTTTTCTAAATAAAACAACGAAATTGTAAGAGGATTTTTAGTTACCCAAACAATGGTTGTATTTTAGAACCTACAAAATACTAATTATTTTTACACAAAGTATAATAAATGCACTTTCTTTCTTCTTGAAGACAATATAGACTTGACATTCCTTAACGGTCTATTATACATACATACATATATATTATAATATATTTATTTTAGTATTGGTTAATCGTTTTTATTACTTTTTTTTATTTTCCAAGCCCCAATTGTGTATCGTAACCATATGAGCCCTAGGTCTATTCCCATTTGTATCCAACTCCAAACAGGTGTAATTTTAGATCCTTCAATTTCTGTCCATGTTACTGCCACCTCCGAATGGAAAATTTTAAGGGTTTGGGCTATGTACAAAAGTTCTACATCAAATGCCCTAAGAAAAAAAACTATTTAAAAATAAATTTACCTAATACTAAACTTAAAGTACCTAACTAAAAATATTTTTTAAACAAAAAGTCTGCACTTAAAGTTTATATAAGTACTGTGGTTTAACAATAACAAATTTCAGCTACCTACATCAAACAACTTTTAAAGAAAACCAACTAAGAAGGCTTTGGTGCTAATTGGTAAAGTTTAAAATTTTCATCGGCAACTTACCACCTTTCCACATGCAAACTATTAAAACAAATGTCAGCTGCTCTCCTGGTCAGCAATTTAAATCCACATTGGGTGTCCTTTATGTCCCTGACTGCAAATATCCTCACCAAAAAATGAAAACCATACATTAAAATTATTCTAAAAAAAGTTCTTTTGGCTACAGCCTCTACTTCTAAATGGGCCCTTGAACCAATTACTATTGCTAACTTCTCCGCAGTCCCTACTGGATTTGTTATATAATTACCTGAAAAAAGTATTTAATGATATAACCTTGGTACCCACCCAGCAAGTGGTTTATTCCTGATGGGTTATTCATTTTGAGTAAGCCAAGGCAACAATTGGTTGCTAAGGTCAAAATTTAATTGACATGCTGGAAATGTCCGATCAGGAACAAATAACTTGCTGGATTGGAACAAAGCAACGATATATTGTTAAGGGTGGAGAAAAATTTGAGGTACTTAGTGTAAAATACTTAGATTAAATTAAAAAATTAAATAGACAAGCTAAAGAAATTACTTATGGTTAATATAAGAATACTATCTTCCAATTTGGTATAATCTGCAAATTTTGTGGCTCCATCAGCGTCGGCAAACAGCAAAAGAGCTCCTCTGGCACTTAGCATACCCTTAAAAAATCATAGCTTTAGTGCATTTTTAGTAAAAACATTTATTGGCAAGTCCATTAAATTTTTAAAACTGCTTGTCCGTGTTTGTGCTATACTCAAACTCAAAAGTACTTTATTGTCTGGAGAATGTAAAGCAAAGTTATGTTTTGCTAATATAATCAACACGACAGAATCTAAAGGTCCTCAACAAATGTCAATAAATAAAACAACATGTACCTACATAGTATTTCAAGGCTATTAATCATATATGAACAGCTCAATGACAAAAAAAAACAACTTAACATACTCAATAAGGCAATCACTGAACTGATTGATCATTGAAAAATTCATCCAGCGTGTTATAAGCTCCCCCATTTTTTTTACCACATTTAAGGATTTAATTTGTTTCTGATTGATAAATATATTTTTAGGTATGAAAAAAAATATTAAAATATATTTATCAATCGGATATTATAGTTTTACGGGTCCTTTTTGACCATTGATATAAAGAACTGAACAAATCAAAAAATCCTTAAAATGTGGTAAAAAAATTGGGGGAGCTTATTTCACGCTGGATGAATTTAAAATACATAAAAATTTTATATTTATATGATTGTTCTTGAAATTTAATGGGATTTTTTTTATTTTAAAATATGAGTTATTTATCTAAACATTCTGTAATTAAAATAACAATTGAATGTGGTTGAGCATTGTAGAAGTTGGAAAGGACAAAATATTATATATTTAAATATATTATTGGAATTTGTAACATGATTATTATTATAATTATCTAGTTTATTTACCAATCGAACTGCTCCTCCTTTTCCTCGATTTGTCTCTAGCTCAAGCACTCTGACTTTATTGATTCCATACTTTTTGCTGTAATCCAATGCTTTTTCTACAGTTTTGTCGGTACTTCCATCACTTACTACTATAATTTCATAAGAGAAATCTTTGTTTGTTTTTGAACGTGATTCCAAGAAATCTAGACATTCATCCAACATAAGTGGAACTAAAAAATCACATGAGAAATTACAATAGTATATAAGTATATTTTATTTACGTAGAAATAATTTTTCATAAAAATTTTCTTACGTCTTTTCTCTTCATTATAGGCAGGGACTATAACACTCAAACTAATACTTGGTTTTTCAGATATAGAAGGAAACTCAATGGCTTTCCCACTCAGGGGATCAAAAAAACATTCCTCCTTTTTTGATCGAGATATGATTGGGTAAGTGTTTGAAGTTGCTATTATTATCACACATATCTAAAAACGTTTACTCCTATTTAAAAAAAAATAAACTAACGAAAGTATTTTAATTTTCTAGTTATACGCACCGGAAGAATCAATTAATTCGTGAATGAGGGTAATTAATAAAACCTGGAAGACTACACATTTTTATAAGAAAATTATACCTAAAAATAATGAAATATCACATACCGATAGTACCGCTGCAGCCCCCAAAGCCGAGCCAACGAAGGCCCAAAAAATGTAGTCCATGTTTTATTCAGAAACTGTTTATTATATTTTTCTTGTCTATGTTGGCGTTTTGCCACATACTTTTCTGATAAATTTGTGTGGTTATGGCTTTATAAAAAGTAAGAACGACGGTCTGTAAAGCCTCGTTCTCAGAGCTACGTTGTGTCGCCAGCGACATCATCTTGACCAATCAGGACCGCCTTACGTCATTACCCCTAACCCCCACCTAAGTGTCGCCAGATCGGTGTCGTTGTCGCTCGATTATTTCAACTTCAACGGCGTGCCGTTTATTTGCAGCAGCTATTTTTGGATTTTGTTTGTGTTTTGAATATTGTCTTGTGAATTTTCAGTTTCATTTTAAAATTTAATGCCCCATATTGGTACTGACAGTTCGGGTATATACAGGTATCCAAGGTGTGTTCGAGAAAATGTGTTGTCATATTCTACAGAGCATGAATATAGGTACAGGATTAAAGACATTTTTATTGACCCTTGAAAAAGTTTTAATATAAAACGAAACGTTGGGAGAAATACAATTGTGTCATTTCATTGCCTGTCCTCATTCCCGCTATACTTATTTAAAGTAAAATTTAATTTTGGAAAATACCTGTACCTCCTCCTCTTATCTGGTTTTCCTTAGTACTGGAGCGTTTGGCTTTTCGCCAAAGATAATACGCTATTAATAAGTTACGCCTTTCCATAATAAATTATTCAAAACAAGTTTATAATATTATATTACAAAATACAAACAAACAAATCAATTAGGGTTACGTTTTAATGTGACAGATAGCATAGCGATAGTCAGTGTTTCTGCTTCACCGTCGCCGCGACACCCAATTGATAAGAGTGGGGATGTGTCGCCAGCGACATTCGTAGCTCTGAGAACGAGGCTTAAAAGTCAAAATATAGTTTCGCCTTAATGCGTCATCTAGTGAAGAAAATGACGAATTACAAAATGCAAATTTGGGTTGTCTATGGTTGAAAATTGTATTTAAGACTTTTCTGTAGTTACCATTTAAAACATCGTATTGGGTGTTCGATCATAGAGGGCGGTACGGGAAAAACCGACGATTGACCTAACCTTTCTTTGTGTCGAAGAAATCCCGGAAAAATAACTGTTCATCGGTTGAATGATTCTAATTTATCAATTTATAACAAATTACTTGATAAGAGGACTCCAATGGAAAATTTAGGGTACCGTTGGGTTTTATACAAACTGTTATTGATCTTTATTTATTAAATTATAAATTTTTGCACAGGATGTAAGGTTTCATAGGTGCGTGGGCTCGAAAATATGTATTATTTATAAATGTCTCTCTTTGTCGCCCATCCCATGGTTTTATTACGACTTTATTTATGGGAAATCCATCACAATATTTTGTTGTAACTTTAAAGGGATATACCATTAAAGTATGTTTTTAATTATGCATGTAGTATATAAACCTTTGAAAGTCTTTGATGTTCGCCTGATATGGCCCTTCTTCTCAAAACCTGGCCGACATTTGTCCTAATTATCGTTTTACTTTATGTTAAAGGATGCTACAGATCGAACGACATAATAAGGTTTTCGTTACGGTTATTGTTTTCTTTTACTTTGAAAAAAGTCATAAAAATTGAGTCCCCATCACTCCAGCCGCAAATTCGGAGGGGGGTTTGCACACCCCTTCATAGTCCTAATCACGGCATAAATTCGCACCTCCCCCTTTATCATAAAGAAATGATAAGTCGACACTTCAACTATTGAAATATCACAATCCTGTTAATGCTGAATATTATGTCATCAAAAATGATGTTGACTGTACAGTTTTCAATCATCATCATTTATAAAATTGTTTATTAAGAAAACCGCCCATCAGTTCGTAATTATCATACACCCATATTGGTAATGGTATAGTGAAAAAATTATAATTTAAAATATAAATAATGTAATGGCTAATGACAATAATGACTTCATTTTATTTATTTCACGGACAATTTGAAATAATTATTTATTTATATTTATCAATATAATATATTGATGGTTTCGAATTAAAAAAAAAAGAGCGGGCAATTGTCAGAGTCGAGTCAGTCAGTCTCGATTTTATTATTTTTATCCTGACCAAAGAAAACCAAAATCGAGACGTAACATCTTAAAAATTAAATCATTAAATATTAAAAGCCCAGAGCGACTTGACAAACCATATTATCGATTAAGCACGCCTCAGCTTCCAGCAGTCATCCTGCTAAAAATTCTATTGAAAGGGCAAGCTTGCAGGCTACCAGACACGTTATTATGTACTCCACCCTCTTATGCAGCCATCTCTCTTTTACTAAAGCACACGACACGTGTCTCTATACAACCCGTCCTTTTTTCTCTTGAATGCTTTAAACAATCATTTAAGGGTGGGTATACGTTAGAAATATGTCAATAATCATTTTACAGTGCCCCTCTAATAGCCGGGATTTTACAGCATCGGGTGTATTGACTTTTTCTTAAACAATGGGGTCTCCTTATACAGTGTGTTCCTAAATATCCTGTAAATACGAAAAGGGGTAATTCTTTGGCTTATTTAATGACTAAAAATTTATATAAACATAGACGCACCGAAAAAAGTTCATGGGGAGAACAGGGGCATCACCCCTGAAAAAATATCTCCCTGTAGATTCTTAAAACCATTTGGTATGCCCATTGATGTAAGTCCTACACAGCGTAACCTATATTCCAAATTAGAGCTAAATATCTCAAAAACTACAAGAGCTATAAAGAAAAAACTAAAAAAATCTTGAAATTTCCACATTCTGTAGGTCAGCAACGAAGCGTTTGCGGACCTATGTTTATATGAATTTTTAGTCATTAAATAAACCAAAGAATTACCCCTTTTCGTATTTACATGGTATATTATACCTTTTGTATATGTGGTTATATTAGGATAGGGATGCGTCATATTAAATAGTCTTCAAAACTTTGCAGTATGAACCAAAAGTAGTAACAAACCCTTATTTGTTATAATGCTATTATTACACTCTATTAAACAATTTCTACATATACAGGGTGTTTATTTGAAAACTTCCCACCTCGATTTTCATGCTTTAAATTGAAAATGTGGAAAATCGCTCGGACCCGTCGATTTTTATTTCGAGGGGGATATATTTTGCGTATATTGTCAATCTTTTTACTTCAAGCCCCTAGGAGGGAGGGGGGGGGGGGGTAAGATCTAAATCTTAAATGGATACCCTATGTTATATATTTTTTTTGGATTCTGCATAAATTCTGAACATTTTTTAATAAAAGCATTATTAGTATATACTTAACAGTTTCCGAGATATTTACTCTTGAAAAATTACATTTTTGAATTTTGACAGCGTCTAGCTTTCTAACTGTACGTCTTAGAGCAAAACGGCTTACATGTCCCTATCTTCGATTTTTATTATCTTTTCAATAGTGTGAACTTTCGGTTAAACCGGATGTAAGAAATATAGTACTTGTAGTAGTAAAAATGTTCAGAATTTTATGCAGAACCAAAAAAAATATAGAAAATAGGAGTATCCATTTAAGATTTAGATCTTACCCCCCCTCCCTCCTAGGGGCTTGAAGTAACAAGATTGACAATATACGCAAAATATGTCCCCCTCGAAATAAAAATCGACGGGTCCGAGCGATTTTCCACATTTTCATTTTAAAGCAGGAAAATCGAGGTAGGAAGTTATCAAATGAACACCCTGTATGTATAGAGGCTTTAAAAACAGTGGCGTTTCTCTTAGTAATTATCGTATTCAAAGCGCATCGAATCTCGAGCGTATACAGACCCTTAAAATGCGCCTCTATCTTTCTCTGTCCCACCCACGCGGGGTTTTCCTGCTGGGAGCTTTCTCACGAGAGCTTTTCCTGCCTCCCCCATCGCGCATCTCTCTTTATCACATCCAGTGATAGCGAAAGCTCAAAACAGCTGTAGCCCAGCCTGCCTGATACATACCGCATACGCGATCATACGGAGCTCCTGCATTTCGTCCGTCACTAGCCTGCTCGTCGCGTGTAGTAGGCTGCTGCGGTGCGGTGTTTATTTCGTTTGTTTTTGTTGTTTTTATTTTGGAAGAGTAAACAATAACAATTTTGGAATTTTTTTTTAAGAACTGACTGAAATATTATTGATTTTATTGGATAATTTTAAAGAATGGGGGCCATTGTGATGATTGTTTGAGAGCAGAAAGAGCCGGCTTTTTAAATTTTCGATTGGATACAGTTTTAACATCGTTTTAAGGGTAAGAAAAAGAACATTTTTATTCATTAGGTTTTGTTGAATTTCAAATTTTTAATTTTGCTCGGTCAGAAGGGGTTAAAATTCATCTTGTTTGTGTAGACCTTGTTGTTCAGGCCTTAGCGCATGTGTTTCATATTTATTCGTTGTTTGCGGGCCCATGTTTATTTTGTAAAAAAAATTATCAACATTTATTTAGGCTTATCGGCATATATTTTGGTTTTTAAATATATATATTTTTTTCAATCCTTTACTAAGGTTTCTTTACATTTAACAGTCTATATAGATCTTCACGGTCTAAAATTTTAGGTTAGTAGGTAGTGTAGATACTAGGTAGGTGCTAATAATTCAAAACTTATACTTAGTTTTTAATAAACTTTTGCACAATATGCGATTAACGCAGGAACTATGTTTTTATAGGTACCTATTCTACTATAATAATATACTAAAAATTAGAGAATTTTGTATAAAATTTCTTAATTTTTTATAACAGAAACCCACTTGATGAAAACATAGATGTAGTTGAGGTAGGTAACTACCATACCTACTTTGTCATTTTTACTGTGACATTGACATAATTATCCAAAAAACTGTTAATTTAAACCCAATCCAGTGAAAACAAATCCTGAAAGATATACACATAGGTACGCATAAATCGTCAAAAACTCGACAAATTTATTTATTCTCGTAAGTACCTAGTACCTAATCATTCACACACATAAACATGTTAACTTTTTTTTATACTTGGCTTATTTTTGCTATTCAGCCGACCATTGCTTGCTATTTCTGCTTTCAACACACTGTACGCGTGTGAAAAGATCTGTTTTGTGCACTTTCATTTTTTTGAGGATTTTGTAAAAGCGAAAATTCATGAATTTATTTGCTGAGACTATAGGGACGGATCGATACAGGCGAAAATGATTGCAAAATAATTATGTCTGTGTTTGCCTCAATCTCAAAACATCACAGGATACCTAGTGATTAAAAATTGAACACTTTGCTGATTTAATTCATATACTTTACAAATTTGTCATTATGCTTATCAGCTGACACCGTGTCATATTACCTTTCCCTCCAAATCCCATCAAGAATATAGGGATAGGATAGAAGATATTGAAAAGCATTATAATGAAAAAAGAAAACTAATTTTAGCTGTATATTTCATCCATTTTTTAAAATTTGCTTTAACATTCATCCTATTTCATTCCCTTTAATACAAAATTTCTCATTGGCTGAAAAATGTTCACCTGCGGTGCGTCGAGCACTGTGGGCTTCTTAAAAAAAAGGCAGCCAATACCTCACCACCTTATTTTTTCATTTTAACATCTTTATTGTTCATAATATAGTATTTTTGCGTGGAATAAACTGAAGTAGGTAAACCATATTATGTTCCAATTGGGAGGAATTTAGTGACAGCGGCGGGCGAAAAATGGTTTTATTTTAATTGCCGTGATCCCGTGATTAAACTCTTATAATAATCATTTTATCGTTTGCTCTTCCGTGCTTCATTGAACGCGAAAACGTAAGTAAACATTGTCACTGTTTTATAACTTATTTTTACCGCAAAAAAAAAGATTTATCGGTAGGAGTGGTGATCGGCTTTGTGTTTAAATTACATTTAAAATTTGATTAATGATTTTTTAAATTAAAAATTCGACCAAAAAAGGAAGGACGGTTTATACAGGGTGTTCCTAAATATCATGAAAATACGAAAAGGGATAATTCTTTGGCTTATTTAATGACTAAAAATTCATATAAACATAGGTCCGCAAACGCTTCATTGCCGATCTACAGGGTGTTGAAATTTCAAGATTTTTTTAGTTTTTTCTTTATAGCTCTTGTAGTTTTTGAGTTATTTAGCTCTAATTTGGAATATAGTTAGGTTACGCTGTAGGACTTACATCATTGGGCATACTAAATGATTTTAATAATCTACAGGGAGATATATTTTTTCAGGGGTCATGCCCGGGCCCTTTTCTCCCCATGAACTTTTTTTCGGTGCGCCTATTTTTATATGAATTTTTAGTCATTAAATAAGCCAAGGAATTACCCCCTTTCGTATTTACATGATATTTAGGAACACCCTGTATATTTACCTATACGACCACAAACCTATAAACAAAAGTAGAATACTTATTTCCCATAAGAACTGTGTTTTTGAAAAAGCACCTAGAAAAAAGTTGCCAACCATTTGAATTGATATTAACGCCAACCAAAAACTGAATCAAGCCTCGCCGAAACACAGCGGGCCGGCGCGCGGCAAGCCAATCAATCCTATTGTTATTAACTTATTTGCTTGTTTATTTGTCAGTGCATACGACTCGAATTTGAAACCGCTTATAACAATACAAAAATATGTTTTAAAAATAATATTTAATAAACATATTTTGTTTCCTTCAAAAATATTATTTGTTTACCTATAATAATATTCTGAGTTCAAAATAACTTTATTACAAAACTTCCATTTTATAAATATATAAAAATAAAAATTTATTACAAAACATTACTCATATACCTATACCAAACAAGACAAAAAACAAATCTATGTTTATGGTATGATAATTTTAATGTAACGTACACTTTTAAAAAATAATGCTTTTTTTGTTGGCATCAAAATTTTTAATATTATTATATTACCTACTAATTTGAAAACTATGAGTTTTTTGGCATTTAAGAGAAAATTAAAATCATGGGGATTATTCAAAATTATATAAAGGTAAGCCAACTTATATAAATATACAGTCTCCGCCAGAAAGTCCGCATCAAATGGGTTTTTTTTTTATTATTAGGTATAGGTAAAAATTGAAAAAGGAGTTAGTTTTTGCTTACCTAAAATCCAAAAATGACGTATACTGAAGCAGCTGCACGACTTGCGTTACCTGTCAAATTTGTCATTTTTAATAAAATAGGTTCAAAAATTCCCTTATTTATAAAAATATCGAAAAACTTTATTCGAGAAAGTTGTTTATTTAGGCATTTTTAGCGTCTGTACGAAATTTTGACAGTCTAATACAATTTTTATTTTTGGCCAGATTCTTGAAAATTTTGATCAACCCTCGTAGATTAACTTTTATACATCGATGTAAAACCATTTGCCTTTACTTTATTTGTAATCTTAATGCAATTTTGTGTAAAATTTTTGTTTCCAATTATTTATTTTGCTTCAAAAACTGAAATTGTTATTGATCAGTATGTAATGTTTGATGCAAAGTTTATCTAATTACATCAGTTTTGTCAAAAACCGACGTTTCTCATTTTTCTTAAGTTAGTAAACAGATGTACAAAAAGAAAATATTAGGAAGCTTTCGTTGAAATTTTACTTAATTATTATTATAAATTAAATGAATTATATTAAACTATATTTTTGTTGAATAAAATGTATTGAGCGATTAATATTTATTCTTTTTGGTCCAATATTAATTAAGTAAAATTTTAACGAAAGCTTCCTAATATTTTCTTTTTGTACATCTGTTTACTAACTTAAGAAAAATGAGAAACGTTGGTTTTGGCAAAACTGATAAACTTTGCATCAAACATTACATACTGATCAATAACAATTTCAGTTTTTGAAGCAAAATAAATAATTGGAAACAAAAATTTTACACAAAATTGCAAATAAAGTAAAGGCAAATGGTTTTACATCGATGTATAAAAGTTAATCTACGAGGGTTGATCAAAATTTTCAAGAATCTGGCAAAAAATAAAAATTGTATTAGACTGTCAAAATTTCGTACAGAGGCTAAAAATGCCTAAATAAACAACTTTCTCGAATAAAGTTTTTCGATATTTTTATAAATAAGGGCAATTTTGAACCTATTTTATTAAAAATATCAAATTTGACAAGTAAAGCAAGTCGTACAGCTGCTTCAGTATACGTCATTTTTGGTTTTTAGGTAAGCAAAAACTAACTGCTTTTTCAATTTTTACCTATACCTAATAATAAAAAAAAAAACCCATTTGATGCGGACTTTCTGGCGGACACTGTAGGTAATAATAATACTAAATATTACAATTTTTCTATTATAATTTCTCCCTTATTTATAATTTTTCCTTTTTTTTGGGTGAAATATTTTTGAATTATACTTACTTACCTATATTTTTAAATATATTTATGATGTGATTAAAATTAATAATCTAAATGGGTGCATATTTTTAATTATAAAATGAGACAGATTTGTTAATCAATAGTTTTGTAATGATGCTTTCATTGGATTTATTTTTATAAAAAAAAACATTGTTATTGATTTTTAATATTATTATAAGAAAACCTGCAAATAAATAAATAAATAAAATAGCAGTGCAGGGCATAACGATTCTCACTGGACCCCTTTTTATATTAACCTAGAAATATCAATAATTCTTAATTAAATATTAAATTATTGAAATAAACCTAAATTGGCAAGTAAAAATCACAACGTATCAATAAAAACAAAACGTTTCACATACACTTTAATGTAATATGGCCAATGTCACGCCATCTATAAATCAACTAACCTTTTCAAAAACTCTTGCCACAGTCGGTATCTCATAAACCGATAAACGATATAAATGCAACAGTATAATTAAAAACTGGTCTTCGGCAAATGCAGAACTGAAATTTATCGATCTGCAATAAAAATTTGGATAATTTGTACGTATCGATGGAGTTTTTGCAGAAGTAAATGAAATAATTGAGCCTCCGCAAACCCTTAGAGATGGAGCGAACATTAAAAGGTGGCTAAAAAGTGGCAACGTTCTTTGAAAAATAGTAGCGACACCTGCTGATCACTACGCCACTTAAGATCATAATGGATTTTAACTATGGGATAGAATGGGGTTTTCCAGGTCTTCGAAGAGTATTTTGATCAAATGATAGAATTAATTCCCGAAAATTCTGTCATAGTATTAGATAACGCCAGCTACCAGTCAAGGTTTTTAGAAAAACTTCCTACGATTTCTTGGAAAAAAACAGATATTATAAATTGGCTTTCTTAAGAAAAATATACCCTCTGAAGATGGCATGTTAAAAAAGGAGCTTTTAAAAATAGTGCAAGAAAATAAGTCACGTTTTAAAAAATGTGTAATCGACGAAATGGCTAAAAAACGTGGTATCATTTTACTTAGACTGCCGCCCTACCCTACCACTGTGAATTAAAACCAATTGAGTGAATATGGGCACAAATGAAAGGCTATGTAGCAAGAAATAACACTACATTTAAAATAAAATATATACGTGAGTTATTGAAGTATTCATTTTACATTATAACCAAAGAAAATTGAAAAGAAGCTATAAAACATGTAATAAAAGAGGGAAAAAAATGTGGGACTTAGACAACCTGATGGAAGAAACGGTAGAACCACCTATTATTTCAGTTGACTCCACAGATGAATTCTTCAAATTTAGTGATAGTGAAGACATCTTTCTAGACGTTTATTTGTTAACTCTGTTATCTGTTGTTGTATTGAGAAAATAAAATTAATTCAGTTAAATATACAAATCTTTTTTGCACACCTTAAAAACTACATACGAATAAATATAAATTATAAATAAATATTACATATTATTATAGAAACCAAAAAAAAATGAAAATAAGAACGTACCATAATATTACAATTTAAGAGGACAGGTAATTCGATTAAAAAAAATGGGTTAAAACGGTCGAATTTTTTGGCAGACCTGTTCTCTTAAAACGATACTATCACTAAATAACTTGCATCTACAATAAATATGTAGTTTTCATTTGCCTTGTATAAATTTTAAAAATATTACAAAAAAACACCTGTAATAGGTAATACCGTACTACTGCTATTATTACTCAAAAATTCCCTAGAAGAAAAACGAGAACCTTGCACCGGTTTGAAACCAGCTAGCTAAGACCAAACGGGGTGTGCAATTTTTTTAAAATTGTCTGTAAAACCTGAAATAAAGTGTCTTTGCACGAATACAAAATCTTATGGCGAAGAATTATTGTGCAAGTATGGATGTTACGTCCCCTTTTATTTTAAAAAAATTAACGGCAATGTTTTCAATATGTAGCGCGGAAATTTAGCACTAAAAATAAACGACAAACAATAATCTAAATAGGAATTTTTGTTGTCAAATTGTAACAAATAACTTGGACGAAATAAAATGATTCTCTGAACATTGAACTTTCAACTCATGCAGTCCATCTGTTCTATGCACTTCATCGTAAAAGAACTCCGGGTAATGGTACACATGTAATAAAAGTATTTATGGTTAGTTTTTTTCACGCCAAACACTCCAAGTGGGTGTTTGTTTATGAGATCCTCGAGCGAGAACCACGTGATCAACGCTAATTAAATTTCAAACCCATTTAAATGGTTTATGTGGGAACTGTTTAAATTTTTTTTTGGAATAAATAAAAATAGGAGCGCATAAAAGTTGTTTTTTTTAAAGCGGGGATTAATCTCAGTAAAATCCCTGTGCGTACATATACATTGTCTAGGGACCAGCCCTCCCGGAAAGTACTGAAAGTACTTCAATGTCATAGTCTAGTTTGCTAATTGTTGATTGAATTCTTGGAGCAAATACAACCCGACAAAATTTAAAACTGACAATTTTTTTTTTAAATAAATAATAAATAAATAAATAAGGTCTTTATTTTCATTTCGAGATAATACATAGCAAAAAAAAAATAAGAATAATAAAGCAAGCGAGAACGCAAAAAGAAAAAAAAAGTATATCCGAAATGAAAAACGCCGAAGGTCAGCTGGGAGTGAAAACCAAAAGGTAATCCGCTCCCCCTGTTCTTTACCTTAAGAAACTCCCTACACCTAAAAAGAAGAAACAAAAAAAAATAAATAAAGAAAACTACTAGAGACAGAAATCAGCTACCTTTTTCAGTGCAGATAAATATAAATTAACAACCATAAATAACTTTAAATGTTCGATAAATATTGGTTAAATGTTGGTGGGGCATAAATCAATGTATTCGTATATCATTTATAAAAAGAGAAAAAAATAAAAAAATAATTCATTAGGTATTTACTGATGACTTAACAAAAAATTCTTGTAAGTAAATTTAAATGTCCTGGGATTTTTGGATTTAAATATTTCAGGAATTTCATTATAAACTTTTGAAATTTGATAAGAGAATGATTTTTAAAATTGTTCAGTTCTATCTATGTATGTTTCAAGGTACCTATTAGTGGGGAAGAGGACTTCAATGAAAACAGTTTTTACCATTTACTCATTCCCAACGTTTCTGTTTATTCTTTAAACCTTTGTCAAGGGTCTAGAAAATTGTATAAAGTGTAGAAACTTAATGAACTGACATGGCATTATGCATTTTCTTTAATATTTAAATTTATTCAACTTATTATTAGGTATATCAAAAACATGGTTAATCAATTATTGATTAGCCTGAAAGAATTAAATTATTAAGGGCGCTAAATCAACTAACATACTGTCAATTTTGTTGTTTTCTTTTATTAAAAAAAAAAGCACTTTAAGATAGTTATTTTAAGTTAATTACGTAGGTATATTAGATTAAAAAAATCAGATAACAAACGCATTAAAAAGTAATAAACTTCATGAATTCCATTCCATACGTATTTTCTCTTTAATTATCAAATATTAATTACGGTAACATTTGTTCATCTAGAAAAAAAATATAAAATAATTGTTTTCGCTTAATCTAAAAAAAAATTGATAATGTTGAAATTTGAGAATATTTTTTAATCTGCCAGTACAAATCATATAACTGACTAAATTTTAATTTTATAGACAGAAATTCCGTCCTATTTTCACTTACTACGAAACTACAGCACCCCTAAAGGGGTACTCTGAAGATGGTTTTTTCTAAATATTTTCGAAACCTAGGTAGATAAAAAATTTAAAATTTAGTTAATTTGATAGACTTCGTACGCTGAATAGAACTGTAGTCTTAAAAATGTCGATATCTAAAAAATGTGGCCAGAAATAGATTATAAATGATAAATTACAAATTTTACAAAATAAGGCAATGCGGATTATTTTAAATTGTGACAAATACACAAAAATTAATTTTATGTTGAAAAATTTAGATTGGTTGAATGTTAGAAATTTAATTTTTTATTTAGTATGTATCTTTAAACATAAAATTAAAAATAAATTATTGCCTAATTGTTTAAAAATTGTTTGTTCTTTTAATTATGACCATCATAATTATAAAACAAGAACTAATCAAAATTTTTATTGTGAATAGAGTGTCTAAAACATTAGCTTATCAATCTATTTTTTATAAAGGTTTGATAGAATATAATAATTTGGAAAATTCTATTAAATCTCAAAAATCATTAAAACTGTTTAAAAAACTTTAAAATTACATTTAATTAAAAAACAAAATGATACGTAATATTTGATACAATTTCCAAAATGTTTAACTTTTCTGTCTGTTTTTGTTAAAAGAAGGTTGCGTTTTAAAATTTAAAAATAAATCTATAAAAATGTGTTAAATAAATGTATTAAAAAATATTTAATTGTAGCTTTTTGCTAAATAAAACATATTACTACTACTACTAACTACTACAAATAGACATAATTTTTTTACGCTTTCTTATGTCAAACAGTTAGATGTCGGCTGTTAGGTGTAAGATGCGTGATCTATTTTTTGATTGATCGTCTTTGTAAATAAGTGGAACTTAGATTGTTCTTTAGTCAGAATTTTCAAAGAATTAAAAGTCAGTCAGAACTCATCCAGCATCAAAAAATAATTACCTACGCGTATAGCTTTACATCTTTATCAAAAAAATTAACGAAGAGCAAAACGCTAGAGAAAAATTAATATACAGGGTTAGTTGAAATTTTATTCAAAACTACCATGGCTAAATAAATTAATTTTAGTACAGGTGGATAACTTAAAAAATTGATTTGAAAATTGACAATTGCGACGTTGCCAGATTTTTAGTTTTTTCTGTAACTCAAGGAATGTTTTTTTTCAAATGTAACACTACTCTTTTTTATTGAATTTGATTCCTCCCATCAACATTACCATTTCCTGAGAGTATCAAATTTTTATCTCAAATAGTTCTATGGGAAAAAAAGTTAATTAGTAACAACTCTAACTCTAAAATAAAAAAAAATCCAATCTATTTCCATTTAAAAACGTTTCAATTAATGTGAAAAGGAAGGTTGGTAGACATAATGTACCTAATAGTATCGATTACGATAATAACAGCAAACAACTACCTACTAACAATAACATAGCTAGTAAAAATTACTTACATATTATAGTACCTACACTACATTAATTTGATTATGAAATCGATACTATTAGGTACATTATGTCCAACAACCTCCTTTTTACATTATTTGAAACGTTTTTAAATGGAAATAGATTGGATTTTTTTTTATTTTAGAGTTAAGAGTTGTAACTAATTAACTTTTTTTCCCATATAACTATTTGAGATAAAAATGTGATATTATCAGGAAATGATAATGTTGATGGGAGGAATCGAGTTCAATAAAAAAAATAGTGTTACATTTGAAAAAAAAACATTCCTTGAGTTACAGAAAAAACTAAAAATCTGGCAACGTCGCAATTGTCAATTTTCAATTCAATTTTTTAAGTTATCCACCTGTACCAAAATTCATTGATTTAGCCATGGTAGTTTGGAAGAAAATTAGCCTTTCCGGTTATTTCAACTAACCCTGTATATTTATATTATTATATCCTTTATTAAACCAATAGATGTTTACAAAAATTATGTCCGGATACCTACACTTTGACTAGGTAGGTACTTGAAGTCTTTGATAAGACGGCGAATAATTTATTTATTTAAAAATACTTACGTCCTTATCTAATACTTATTTTATACATCCTTACATACCCACCATTTTAATTACATCAATATTATAATGCATTACACGGTGTTACATAATGAAAAACAAAACGTCGATAAAAGTTATCAAGATCATTAATAATATATTATAACAACTACTGAACAAATATCATAAAATGTGTTGATTTAAAAAAATCTGTATCATTAATCATTGACGGCATGGTGTAAAATAAGAATAAGATTTATAGTCGCGTTTACAAGACAATTTTAGCACGGAAGCTAAAGACTAGTTTGAGGGTTCGGTGACGAAGATCAAATAAAATTAGAGCTTTGAATTTCGGTCTCTATATCGTATTGGCAAGTCTAAAGTTACAGGACGGCGTTTAATGTAAAGAAATGTGCGGAATATTCCTAATAATTTACCTGCTGGTCTGACTAAAGATATATTTTTCTGCCAGTCAACTGTTTTTCTTGAAACTTTCATTATGCGTCCCCATAGCACTAATAAATTTTCAATAGTTACACATTGAGTCAATTTAAGCTGAAATATAACCCAAAATGGGTGAGTCTTTGGAAACAGCGTCATTCTCTAAAAGGTGGTGTACGTAGTCTCATTGTGGACCTTGCGAGGAAAATGAACCTTAGAATTTGACGTGTCATGTCATTGCTATGAACACGAGAATGATATGTCTATTATTATTGCTCTGTTAAAAACCAAACATAAGACAGGTAGTGTTTTTGTACGCCAGATTTTTCATATCGTTTATACCGTGCGAGCAAAAATTATTTGCATCAAAGAGGGCTTGGATTAACAAACGTGGGGCTTGGTTTAGATCACAATGATATGGGAACGATATATCTAGACAAATCTAGGTTAAAATTTTGTCAAATTCATATTATGACATGATATGCCAAACTAATGAGTAATAAAATAAGTAGACAAATACAAATTTATTTTTGTTGTTTACAAAATTAACAAAGTAAGAATACTTATACAGAAAGAAAAAGAAAAATAATTATACAAATTGCTGAAATTGGCCACCTCCATGCTCCAAGCATAAATTCACAGGTTTTGCATTATTTCACGAACGTTTGCAACAAGTTCTTCTGTTCTTACAGATGGCCTTCCTGCTTCTTTTTTGTGTTGTATAGAGCCTGTTTCCCTAAACACAGCCACGGTCCTTTTCAGGCAATGATAAAAATCCCCAACAATGAAAGCAACGTTAGGAACATGTTCGTGAAAATCGTCCATGCACAAACCCGGATTGTATTGCCACTCACAATTTACTCTAACCCCGATTCGAAAATACGCTTCAACCATGAATGTTTTGTGCTGTTCCGTAAAGCCCATTGTGTGAATTGTTCAAGAAATTGGAAAAATTAGCGATGAATCAAATTACTTGTAACGATTGTCAAAGATGACGGAATAACTTATTGATTGTTAATTCAGGTAGTCACTGACACCCAACAGGTATTAAGCTCTACGGCTAAGCATTACGTCCTTAGATGCAAGGCCCTCTTTAATGCAAATAATTTTTGCTCGCACGGTAGTAACAATTTTCGTAGAACGATTTAATTAATCTAATGCTGTAGTGTGACAGTGCGAGAACTACCTCTATAGTATACGTTTAATGGATAATATTCTAAACCTAAAATATTTAAAATACTTTTTTATTTCCCATTGTTGTTACAGCTTTTTATTTAAAAAAAAAACAATTATAATAAGTTGTACGTGTTGATTTGATATATTTTTTTAGGAACAGTAAAATCAAATAGTCACACGTTCAGGGTCAGCGTTGTTTATTTTTCTTTTGCAATAGATCAATTTAGTTTAACATTGATCAAGAAAGCGGTCAAGTGCTGTAGCGGATACAGCGAAGAGGGCGTGGGCCCCTATAAAGCCAGTGAGAACATTTTTCTATAATTTCCCAGTTTATTTCGGCTATAGAGCTGTTTACGATTTTTACCGAGAAATTCCTAAATCCTACCCTTGTCAAGTACAAGGTTAATGAGCCCAATGAATAAAAATGTAGCAATTGCTTTTTCTTATAAAATCGAAGTAGTTTCTTAAAAGCCAATGAATGAAAACTTAAGTAATTGCTTTTGCGTCCAGCAATCTCTTAAAAGTGCAGGAATTGCTTCTAGTTAATGCCTTTTCTTAAAAAATAGAAGCAATTGCTATCGTTTGCTTAAAATGTGATGAATAAATTAAGGAATTGCTTTTTCTAGTGTAGGAACTGCTTTCAACTTTTTAAGGTAGGTCGACCCCTGCATCATTTGCTTGGTAACAGTCAACTTTAGTTCTCCGCGGCATACACTTGCGTTGCTCTTAATTTGTGTCTTCAATTATGGCTGAATATGTGAACGTCCGTAAAAGAAAAATCTACAGTGTACGTAAAAATTGCAGATATGATGATTTCAGAAAGTTATATCGATTTGACTGCAAAAATGTTGAGTGGTTGGTAAATTATTTTTTGACTGTTACTGGTAAAAGGTGAGGGGGTACACTGTAGCCTTTAAATAAGAGTAAAGTCTTTCTGCGGATCCGGGCTTTCAAAATTCTGTGGTGAAGAACTCGGTGTTCACCAAACTACTGTCTGTAAGACATACCGTAAAACGGGGTGAATAGGATCAATTTTCAACTTTGAAAGCTTGTAACTTGAAAACTATCTGCCTGAATACATTTCTCAGTAGCTTAAAACATGAGTTAAGGTTGGTACTTTTAAATGGTGGTATAAGTTTTTATACAGTGTGTACCCTGTTGTATATATTTTTTTATTCACCCCGCAGGCGGTGTCAATAGGATCATTGATTGATTTATTGACTGTATCGCATTTAAACAACCGCGGGGTGTATAGAATTTTGCACACAAATTTATCTTCAGTAATATAAAAGAGTACGAAAAATAATATTACCTAAATTTTATAAGTGCTGCATAGTTGTAGAGATATGAAGTTTGTAAGACAAAAGCAAAGATAAAATGACAACAGTTTAACCGCTAAATTTGACGTTTTAGGTTATGGTATTCACCCTGCGATGTGGCCAAGTTTTTTTAAGTTTAATGTCATAAAAATAACTTTTAACAACCGTTACTTAAAATCTGTACATAGAAAAGACCTACCCTTTAAAATTAAAATTATTACATATTTTTGAAATTTGAAGGTAACTTCAATCCTATTCACCCCGCTGATCCTATCCACCCCGTTTTACGGTACACTTCTGTAATGGATGCAGTTTTGGAGAAGGCCGAAGAACGATTGTGGTCAGAGAGATTTATTTATGTTCCTTCAATTTGTGAACGAATATCAATTGCTTGTCTTTAATTTCTTCATCACTACTATCACTTTCCTCATTTTCACTGAAATCTGCCGTATCACAAATATAAGTTTCCGATTTTCCACAAAACCGTAACAGATTACTATTGTACTAAATAAATAGACCAACTCTTCTGCAAATTAGGCACCAAACTGAACATGAAATCTATAATCTAAACAAGTGGATAATAAGCCACGTCTGAACTTGTGTTGAATAAGCATTTGCTACAGAGTTGTAAGAAAAGCAGCAATTGCTCCAAAATTGTATTCATATCCAGATCTAGCGATCGCTTTTACTCACAGCGATTGCTTTGACTAAAAAGTAATTGCTTAATTTTTATTCATTAGGCTCATTGTATGTAATCGTAGTGTTCGTCGATTCTTATGTAATTGTTTTTCAAATTGTCTTTGGTGAATTATATTTCGAATCGACGAATTTTATATTCTTGGGTTTGGTACCGTCCACAGAGATTTCATTCTCTTTATAATAAATCAAATGCATGCAAAGGTTTACCAGAATAATACGCTGTTTGGGTTTTATTTGAGCTCAATTTGTAACTATTGGGAATTTATCGGTGCTATGGCTACGCGTAATCCCGCTGCTTTCAAGAAACGCTGTTGGCTGGTAGCCAATCACAAATTTAACTTTACAGTTAGAACAGTGGGAATATTATTCGGAATATTCCACAATGTTGGCCTCCTAGTGGTAGCAAGTGAAAATCAGACAATGAAATATGACAATTCATGAATGTTCTCAGTGGTTAAATTTTTAAAAAGGAGAACTAAAAAGTCTGTTTTAACCACAAATATATTTAATAAAATATGGGGATGTTTTTACGTTAGAGTATAAGATCAAGGGGACACGTTTCGACCTTAGAGCAGATCATCATCGGCGATTAGAGAAAAAAATAAGTTCGGTACGACATAATAGTTTCGTTTGTATAAGCAATCGTCAACCAATTTTTAATTTTTCTCTGCGCATGCGTGGTGTTTAATTGGTTGCGAACTGGTTGGAAATTTTTTGCTTTGCGTTTGCGTTACAATTCGGCTTCTGCTAACTCCGGATTTTCTGTCAGCGGTTTGGGATTTGTTGTGTGCGAACGCTTTTAAAACACGATCGCATGCGAGAGGAAAAGCGGTTCAGAAAACAAGGTAAAAGTAATAAATGACAGCTCAGAAAAAGGAGTAATTAGTTGATAAAAATATTAAGATAGAACATCAGTTAAACTTTTAAAATTAATTTTTAATAATTTATTTTTTAAAATTGGTTGGTAAACAAACTTTAAATAAAGTTCTTTTAATATTAGTCAGGATTTTTGTGTGTTGGATGGTGCGTACACTTTGTTCAAATTATAAGTGTTGTTTTTGTGTTACTAATTTAATCCTCTGATGTAATAATATGTTATAGCGATTTTCAATGCTAAATTACGATGTCTGGACGTTTTTTGCGAAGTACAAAACAACATATTCAATCTTTCCATTTTTGGTACAATCTTAATTTAGTTTGACGTTTATAAATCTTCTTAAATAAATAACAGTATTCGATTCTAATTTCCTATTATTTCTACTCAATGCTTTTTTACAAATTTATTTACTTTTATTGCTGGGATTCAGATTTTGGCTTAACTTCGTCGTCACCATTTTTTCCTTGAGGGTATAATAGTTATTTATGTATCAAGGGTACTAAGTAGATGATTATGCCCTGAGGGCGACAGTCTTACAAAGCCGAGGGCCTCTGGCCCGAGGGTTCGTAAGTCGCCCGAGGGTATATATCTATTAGTACCCGTGGTGCATACAAACTTTTATGTCATACCACTTCGTTTTGAATAATAATTTTTTTTTTTTAATTTAATTTGATTTACCAATTTTTTATATTTACCTACGACATTACCTTAACAGTATTAAAATGTTTAATGTGTCAAAGTCAAAAATCAAATGCCCGCGCGGGCCATAATGTGTACTTTATGCCCGCACGGGCATAAAGTAATCCATTATGTAGATGGTATCTATAAGGTATAAAAACACAATAATGTACTGGTATGACATAAAATGTATAATAGCTCTTGCCTCACCGGAATATGATCCCTTAAATTTAGTTTTGATAGATTCTTGAAAAACTAATACTTACTATGAATATGCTCATATTCTTTAGGTCATATTCATAATCATGTCTTAATTTTGCTTTCTACTTTTAAATTGGGATGACAGACAGATATACGCCTAAAATATGAGGTTCCATATTGAGGTGAATGAATCCGTATCCGTATAAATATTAAATACGCTTGCTTATGCCAAGAGATACGATTTATAATTAATTTAATTGTCTATCAATAAATTACGATTAGAAAAAACACCAATCTTATAAAAATTGCAATTATATGGTAATACGTATACTTATATAGGCTCTAAAAATGAATTATTCAAGAAACCACTTTCTTCATTGAAATAAGCAACAGCAGAAGTAATTTATTAAAAAAACCTTTTGTTTATATTTTTTAGGTAAATTATTATATCTATTATCTATCGTTTCAATTCTTTAAATTGTTTTCAAGAATTTTAAAAATATATCTGCAATTCTATCGATTAAAAACTTTTTCAAATGATAATCAGTTAATGACGTATTCTTTCTTTTATAAATTTTATGGTAAATTGTCCGCCAGTAAAGCAAAAACAATAAAACAAATGATATGTTAATTGAAATTTCAACGTCTGTTCGCTCCAATTGTTTTTAGTTATTAGCGTAAAAAGGAAAAATAGAGAAAATTAGTTTTGTTGCGGTTTGAAATGAAACGTTTATTTCATTGTAATCGCTAATCAGTAGTGTATTTTTTTAAATGGTACTACGCATGCGTATCTATATATTTTGTGGTACTACTGAACCAACATATTATGAATAGGGTGTTTTTAATAAAACACATTATATATTTTTACATTTTAAAATTATTCAATCAATTTTTATAACTGCTTTGTGTTTTCAAAATATTGGCACTGACGAACAATAGTGATGTGCGAACTTCTCTATGACTTCTACTTTTATCTCCACAACCCAACATAATCAACCCTGTATTAAAAGAAACCCAAAAAAACACTTACAAAAATATATACTAGGTAATTGACGTGTCCGAACCGAACGATAAAAGGTTGATTCGTTTCTTTATCTCAACCCTGTGTATGAGTACATGCAAACTCTGAATTATCTTTGATGGTAGTTGACGTGTGTCAAATTAAATAATTAATGAAAAAACGTCACGATCTCCTCAGAGCAATGGAACGACGAACACTGCTGCGTTGCCATACTGCATAAGTTTTATATGGTTTTAGCCTCAGACCAAGGTTTTAGCATAGACATTTCCCTTAAATGTCTATGGGTTTTAGAGAAAGATTTCAATTTCCCACATAACGTCATATTTTTCTCTTGTGGAAAAAGGTAAAACCTGTAGATTTATGGCTTTAGGGATGAATATGTTAAATTATTAAATAGGGTTTTTTTATTATTACTTTTAAAATATTATTATAGCCTTAATTTATATATAGGTAGGTATATTTTACATCACATTATTTTTGATCAGTAAATATTTACTACTTACCCTTTCTTACTTTAAAAATTAGCCACATGACATAAAAATATGTAGCTACTACATTTTTCGCAGAAATCGTAGAAAGTAAATTTTTGCATAAAACCCCTCTTAAAACTGCGCGTTTTCGAGTTGACTAGACGTTTTAAACATACGCTTAACTTCTCATGTACCAAGGTAGAAAAAATAATTACTTATTATTATTTTACACTCTGATTGTTTTTGCAAGAAGCGCCATAGACCGGGTCTGTGTTTAACTCCTTTAAAACATAGGCGTAGAGTACCCTGGGGCGGCTTTTTAAAATTCTTAGAGTCAAATTTTGACATTGACAGTTTTTTTTTTGATAGGAAAAACATTCTAGTCAAGAAGATGATAAATTTAGGTACGTCAAAAACTAAATAGAAAATTTCACAGCTATAATTTTTAGCCAATAAGGAGCTTTCATTTCAGCTCGTTACTATAGCAACCACCCACAAAACTTTCCAGAAGTTTTTTCTTGCTGGGCACCCGGGGTGTGATTACAGCGATAGTTATTCTGTCAAATGCACAGCCATCTATTGTTTTTAATAACTGTGTGTTTAACATTAATAATAATTATCACAATGATGAAAACAATATTCATAATAATTAATTATTTTAATATGAGTCTTTCATCTTTATAGCTCAATAAATACTTTTAATATCGGTATTATGCTGTTTCTTTTTCCCCTTTTTTTTTGTACAGTATACAGTGTCCGCAAGAAAGTCCGCATCAAATGGGATTTTTTTTTATTATTAAGTATAGGTAAAAATTGAAAACGCAGTTAGTTTTTGCTTACCTAAAAACCAAAAATGACGTATACTGAAGCAGCTGCACGACTTGCGTTACCTGTCAAATTTAACATTTTTAATAAAATAGGTTCAAAAATGCCATTCTTTATCAAAATATCGAAAAACTTTATTTAACAAAGTTGTTTATTTAGGTATTTTTAGCCTCTGTTCAAAATTTTGACAGTCCAATACAATTTTTATTTTTTGCCAGGTTCTTGAAAATTTTGATCAACCCTCGTAGATTAACTTTTATACATCGATGTAAAACCATTTGCCTTTACTTCATTTGTAATCTTAATGCAATTTTGTGTAAAATTTTTGTTTCCAATTATTTATTTTGCTTCAAAAACTGAAATTGTTATTGATCAGTATGTAATGTTTGATGCAAAGTTTATCTAATTACATCAGTTTTGCCAAAACCGACGTTTCTCATTTTTCTTAAGTTAGTAAACAGATGTACAAAAAGAAAATATTAGGAAGCTTTCGTTGAAATTTTACTTAATTAATATTAAATTAAATTAATTATATTAAACTATATTTTTGTTGAATAAAATGTTTCGAGCGATTAATATTTTTTTTTTGATCCAATATTAATTAAGAAAAATTTCAACGAAAGCTTCCTAATATTTTCTTCTTGTACATCTGTTTACTAACTTAAGAAAAATTAGAAACGTCGGTTTTGGCAAAACTGATGTAATTAGATAAACTTTGCATCAAACATTACATACTGATCAATAACAATTTCAGTTTTTGAAGCAAAATAAATAATTGGAAACAAAAATTTTACACAAAATTGCATTAAGATTACAAATGAAGTAAAGGCAAATGGTTTTACATCGATGTATAAAAGTTAATCTACGAGGGTTGATCAAAATTTTCAAGAACCTGGCAAAAAATAAAAATTGTATTAGACTGTCAAAATTTTGAACAGAGGCTAAAAATGCCTAAATAAACAACTTTCTTGAATAAAGTTTTTCGATATTTTGATAAATAATGGCATTTTTGAACCTATTTTATTAAAAATGTCAAATTTGACAGGTAACGCAAGTCGTGCAGCTGCTTCAGTATACGTAGGTAAGCAAAAACTAACTGCGTTTTCAATTTTTACCTATACCTAATAATAAAAAAAATCCCATTTTATGCGGACTTTCTTGCGGACACTGTACATATATATATTTTGCAAAGAATTCGTTAGTTATTTATGGCATAAATGAAACATCCACCTTCAATTTTAGTCACATGAAATAATTAAAGACAAATTAACAGAATCTTAAGCAATCCATTTTAATTTAAGTTTTGTCATTAAAATTTACCGAAAATATAGTTTTTGCAAATATTCTTAATGACAGGGTCATTTTTTTTATTTTATAATAATTACATTCAGATCATCATCATCATATAGATATATTCCGAAAAAATACGTCCCTAGGATTTTAACAGTAGGAAACAAACATTTGTTCGTCAAAAATAATGTAGTCTATTAGCTGTATTGCTATAGTGAACGGAAGGCTGCATTTTTATAATTTTTGTTTGACAGGTGTCTATATTTTGCAAAGAATTTTTTAGATATTTATCTGTTGACAGGCACGGAGCCTACTTAGTAGTTTTAGTTTTCTACGGGAATTTCTAAAGGAAAATGTCAGGCTATATTTTTTTTTATATTATTTTGTTGTAAAATTTTCTTACTGAATCTCTCGCGTTCTTAAATAAATAGCCGGAAATATTTCGTCGAGCATGAGTTTTTTGAGAAACTTTTTTATTTTAAAAAGATGCTCTCGGAAATATTTCCGGTAGTAATTCAAGTATTAGATAGATTACTAGTGATAGTTTCAAAGTCTAAAATTTGACGTATCAAATTTTATTATCCTTATAACAATATTTCAAGCGTATAAATTCTCTTAAATAAACATTGTTTTCCTTTTTTTTTATATATTCTGCATCTGTCTCACTGTCTCATGCATGGGTCATATTCCTTTTACACGCATGATTGATTGGTATCTTGCACATGACATGCTGGTCTAAAATTACTGTAATAACTTTGTCCTAATGTAAAATTAAATTCTATTTCAGTTCAAAATATTGTGGTTCTTCTGCGTTGTTTTTTAGAGCTAAAGTAAGGTATGAAATCGCCTTCATTGCCACTTATCACTGTTTTCTATCATTGATACAGTATGTCTCCGTAAGTTTGCACCATATGGAAAACTTTTTTATTATTCATTTTACGAAAAAAAGTTATTCTTCATAGAAAGCTCTGCATGGTCTAAAACCTAAAATGCAACCATTAAATATCGAAATTTTTCCAGTCATATACGAGGTTTGTCAAAAAATGTGAATTTTTCCCAAAAATGTGAATTTTTTCCAAGAGTAAAGTACCTTTATTTTTGACATTATCAAAAATTGTTATTATAAAAAGTTGATCAGAACTAAAAACCACGTCTAAATATGCAATAACACGCATTAAATTAATTAAATAAATAAAAAAATTAAATAATTAATAAATGATTAATAAAATAATTTTTCAACATAAATGCGTATAATTGCATATTTAGACGTGGTTTTTAGTTCTGATCAACTTTTTTTATAACAATTTTTGATTATGTCAAAAATAAAGGTACTTTACTCTTGGGAAAAATTCACATTTTTTGACAAACCTCGTATATGACTGGAAAATTTCGATATTATGGTTGCATTTTAGATTTTAGACCATGCAGAGCTTTTTATGAAGAATAACTTTTTTTCGTAAAATGAATAATAAAAAAGTTTTTCATATGGTGCAAACTTACGGAGTCATACTGTATATTTACTTAAAAAATATCATTAATTAAATATTCTAGATCTTATGGTGAACCTTTAAACGACCATATTAAAATATATATGTACAGTGTGTCTCATAACTAAGAGGCCATCACAGCCACAGACTAAGTAAAAGAAGTAAATACCTACTCACATTTTTTTCACATATAGGTATATAATAATTTGATCGCTTCATCTCAAATTATATATATACATATATACGTAAAAGAGTTTTACCTTATTAATCTCAATATTTCAATTAGTTTTTGAAATATTTGCGTTTAAATGGTAGATGAGAAGAAACATTTAAATAAACACATTTTTTAACGAAACATAATTTATTGAAAATTAACCATGGATATTTCATTATAAGAAATTAAGCATAAATGATTTTATTTTTAAGTCGGTACTATCTCCTGTTGCTGTATGGGACATCCTGTAGGTTTCTAATAATAATGAACTAACCAGGCAGGCTTTGACTGTGACATTAGGTAATGACATTGGCAAATATAATATAAAATCAGGAATTAACCTAACCGGGCCTATCTGATTGTAAAAACCATTACTGTCAATGTCATTTCTGTCACAGTCACAGCTGATGGTCCGGACCACGTATACAGGGTGTCCAGGAAAATGTATGAAATCTCCCGGATATGAAAAAAACACATGAAAAGAATACTACAAGTTCATATAAACTTCTTTCGTATCGGCCTCCTCTTCGGAGATATGGGCTCCAAAGAGCTCCCATGGAATTAAGTTTTTGACACATAAATTAATAAACCAACAGGTATATTTCAATTTTTTTTTCATATGATCTATACCAGGTAAGACCCTTCAAATTACTATCCCAGAAAGTGTTGCGAATTACTCACAGCTGCAGGGACGGACTAGCTGTGACACTAATGTGCTCATTTTTTTATGCCCTGTATGATAAAAACTTTGGACAACGTTTTTTACATACCTTTAACTATTGACTAAAAATTAGGCACTCTTCATTCATGTCGCTAATCCTAACCGTTTTCGAAAAAACGTCATTTTTAACATATTTACATCATGTATATTTAGCGTATTTCAATAAAAGATACATCTTTGTTCCTATAAATTATAAATATTCACTTTTAACTGCTTAAGGTTGAATTCTCAACGTCGTTCAATTTATTACCAACGTATAACCTATTTCGCTTTGTTTTTTCAAGTTTATTATTTTTTAAACTAACATTTAAATAAAATCAGTATCGTCGGTACATTACTTACGTAATATCTGATATATTACAAAAATATCAATTTATTTCATTGCTAATTTTGGGAGAATTGTATAGTGAAAGAACAATGAGTGACAATGACATAATAATGTTAAAAAAAAATCTTACCCACTATTTTTCGCTATACAATTCTCCTAAAATAAGTTATGAAATTCCTTGATATTTATTAAATATGTCAATTATTACCTATAGAATATCATGTCGATACTGATTTTCTTTAAATTTTGTGTAAAAGCTAGAAAACATAAAAAAATCTACGCGAAATAGGTTATAGGTTGGCAAGCATGTTGATACTCCCACCTTAATATTAATACATGATCACAATAAAATGACGTTTTTCCGAAAACGGTTAGGATTAGCGACATGAATGAACAGTACTTTATTTTTAGTCAATAGTTATATGGTATGTAAAAAAACCTTGTCCAAAGTTTTTATCATACAGGGCGTAAAAAAATATCATATCCGGGAGATTTCCCACATTTTCCCGGACACCCTGTATACCTATGTGTCCCGATAGTGTATTTGTTATTGTCACCACAAAAGATCACCTTTTATATGTACATACTACGTTGTTGATTGATTTAAACATGATTATTATAATTAATACCCATTAATCCACACTTGAAACACAATGCAATATATGTCCCACGTATAGGTTCGCCTCTACTTTTACTTTTATCGGATTCTCTGAAAATCGGGCGTCTATTTAAAATAACAACATCTCAATTATAAGTGTCAAGATGCCCTATTTTTGCAAATTATTCATAAAATACAGTGTGACCAGTAAAGTCCGCATCATATGGGATTTTTTTTATTCAAAATTTGACTTTGGCATCAAGTTCTGCTTCGATCGAGATGAAAATTAAGCAAAAAAATAGTAGTCACGTGATTCGCATTATCTGTTAAATTTTAATTTTTTCCAAAAATAATTCAAAAGTGGGGTTATTTCTAATAGTTTCGAAAAAAGTTATTAAAAATAGTTTTTTTAAATGCAGTTTCTTTCCCATATGCAGAATTTCAGCTGCATAAGATAATTTTGATTTTTTACCCATATTTTGTAAATTTCACCACTTTTGCAAAATAAGACTCAACTCAACGCAACCTACATAAAACTTCTTGTTTTGAAAATGCTTTATTTCAGATACATTTTCTTTAAAGTAGCGCCATATTTAATGTGTGTTTTTCTACAAAATCAAAATTTATTAAAATTAATTTTTATGATTTTGATATGATCTAGAACAATTGACCCTTTTCATTAAACTATTTTCTTAACGTTAACATGTATTACTTTCAGACACAAACTACGTTTTCAAAAATACTTATTTTAGAAAGTTACCTTACACAGGGTCAAAAACAAATAAACTTTGCATCACAAATGCGACCAAATTTTAATAGCCCAATTTTGGTTTTGTAGAAAAACACACATTTAATATGGCGCTACTTTAAAGAAAATGTATCTGAAGTAAAGCATTGTCAAAACTAAGAAGTTGCGTTGAGTCTTATTTTGCAAAATTGGTGCAATTTACAAAATATGGGTAAAAAATCAAAATTATCTTAGGCAGCTGAAATTTTGTATATGGGCTAGAAACTGCATTTAAAAAAACTCTTTCTAATAAATCTTTTCGATATTTTTAGAAACAACCCCACTTTTGAATTATTTTTGGAAAAAATTAAAATTTAACATCAGATAATGCGAATCACGGAACTACTATTTTTTGCTCAATTTGCATCTCGATCGAAGCAGAACTTGATGCCAAAGTCAAATTTCCAATAAAGTTATTAATAAAAAAAAATCCCATATGATGCGGACGTCACACTGTATAGGTACGAAAGGGAAAATAAACAACATAGGAAAAGTTCTAGTTTTTTGGTAATATTTTAAAGGAAACCAACGTAAACAGGGCATTTAAAAATTAATGCTATAAGTGTCGGCTATAATATGGCTATGTGCAGCGAACCTGTGCTTGAAGATGGATGTTAGCAAATCGGGTTCTTATTATTACCATTTTTTTTAATATTTACAAACCCCTAAAAGTTCTTGTTTTCTATTTTTACAAACTCCGAGAAAGAAATAAAAATGTTGGTAGTAACACGGGAATCACTCTACATCCTTTTAATAATTTGTTTTTGATTATAGTGCAGATAATATGTATATAGAATTGATATCTTGATCAACATGTATATGTCTATATAATTAAGTAATTATATTTGATTGGAACCAACTTCTAACGCCTTAGGTCGAGAGGAATTAATTTTATAATAAGAAAATAAGTTTTATTTTAAATACCCACTAACTCCACATTCTAAATTCTATAAAGTAGGTAAAAACAAAATAATAAATAATTGCAGGAAATAAATAGTCGGGAAAACGGTTTATTCTTGTTTATTTTTACCGGTGTTTTTACCTACAAGAATTTGTGGCAACTAGCTATTTTTTAATAAACTAAAAACATGCACTTTACAGATTATAGTGATGCAGGCCCATAAAAATGAACATTAGTAATTTTGTATAACTAGTAACTGATTTAGATTTTATCGTTAGACTAAAACCCAGTGGGGTACGGGGTAATTTGTTAAATTTTTGTAAATTTTCAAGAACGTCATTATAATGTCTTGTGTTTTTATTACAGAGATGGCCTTCGGTCGTAACAACATCTCCAGGAATCGCAACTCCTGGGGCCCCATATCGACGGTGACCCCGATAGGGTTCCCCAGGCCGGACCCCGACGAGGAGTTCGCCGAAGAATGTACGGAACGAATGATGTCGGCGCAATTAAGACAGTTGGACCCACTGAAAGAGGATCTTGCTGACTGGCTCAATAAGACCTTGGGTATGGAAGTATTTTAGTATAATGTTTCTTTTATCTATACTATTGTATAAAAAACGCACAGCCTGATGTATTCCTCTTATAACGTACACATTCACTGAGAAGAATATTTCGAACCCCTTAGGCGGTAGGTACCTACAAACGGAGGTTGAAATTTTTCTAAGAATTTCAGTATCTCAGAAACTAACACTGGTGGAGGTTTTAAAATTAGTATATTATCTAGTTCCTGTAATAGAATAATAATATCCTACGTCTTTCGTCATACTTAAGGGTTGAAGAAAGTGCCTATTTTGAGGGGGTGCCTATACCCCTTATTTTATAATTTTCTTCTTCATAGCAAACCCAATTTTTTGTTCCTTATCACTATTTTTTAAAAACGGTTTGGATGCAGCTGCTCGATTTCTTAATTCGGACCTTTGGCATTGTCTTAATCGGCGTTGCGCCGTTCTAGATGAAGCAGGGAATCCTGTTATGTGCATAGCAGATACGGCAGTTTCAAATGGATTTGTCTTAAATACTCCACCAAATTTCGATCTTCTTCATTTGATGATTTTCTATTATTTAAACCAGACGCAACAGACCTTTCAAGTGTTTGGAAGATAGCGCCATATTTTTACAATTCCTTAAATGGTACCTACTTCTAGGTACCTACTCTAAAATGATCAGCTATTTTTCCATAAGACCACCCTATTTCTACTAAACATATTGTTCTTGCTTTTTCAATAATACTTAAATGAGGCATTTTTAAATCAAATAAGATAATTACAATACTTTGACAGATATCATGATAACAATTAACACGTTACAAAGGTAATAAAGTTGCATTTACAGTGTCACAGTTTAGTGTACGAAATTATCTGTCATCACTGTACATGTTTAACTGTAAAAAAAAGGTATTTCCAAAGCTTAATTTCAGATTCAAGTGAATTCCTCCACATATTCATATACCGTGTTATCGGTGTTATATGTCAGTAAGTCGTCATTCCATTAGACTACAAAGGAGAGAATTTTTAAATCGGATAACAATGGGTGCATTCTAGAGTACGAAGAAACCGCGCCCAAAAATTAACCTCTGTCATTGGTTTGACAAAGGCACATTAGAGCCTTATATGCGACCGTCTAAATGTTCTTTTTATATGTTATATGTGCTTTCGGTGTAAGTCGAGCATAAAATAACTGAATGTATAATAAATGTCGGTAATTGAGGGCGTGGAAAGAGGATATATTTTAACCTACACGGTGGTCTATCTATTATTATACAATATACTGTATACAGTAGGAATTAATAATAATAATAAATCAGTGCAAATACCTTTATTTACTTGAGAATTAATTACAAAATGATTACAATCTCTACCTACTACCGATTATGGTCTGCTATACGAACTTCCTTGATCTTGGTATACTAAAACTGGCTTTTGATTAGTTCTACTGATGGCTCAACGAAAGAAGTAGTTCGAGAGTCAACATAGCGATCTCAAAACGCTTGATCTGGGAGTACCTAGTAGGTATTAGTATTCTGCAACCTATTGGGGAATTTTTGCAAAACTGTTGATGCCAATTGATTGTATTGTGCACTTACCGTGCTGATTATAGTAAATGAAAAATTTTCTGCTTTACTTGTAGGGGTATCAATCCTGAATAATGATAAATTTCATATCCGTTGCACTCTGATCTTACGGTAAATACACGTTTCTTTTTGTTTATTTTACGGACATTCATTACATGTTGGTTAAAAGAGAATTTAAAAATCAAAATTTTTTTATTTTTATTTTACTTTACTACCAACTAACTTTACAAGTTTTTTACAGGGATAAGTATATAAAAATAACTAACAATTATTACTCTAACTTAGTAGGTATATATACAAAAAGAAAAGACAGTTAAAAAAGTCGTTTTGTATTATAAACGTTTGATTAACTTAAGTTAAGAAAGAAAATCATACTAGGAAATATTTTTTTAAATGAAATTTAAATAATGGTAGTTTTTTTAATGTTTTAATATTTTTGGGTAAAATATTATATAATATTAATCCATTATATAACAATGACCGTTTTCCAAAGTTACTGTTTATTTTAATAGTTTGTAAAAAAATAGTTTGTCTAGCCTATAACATGTCTATGAATATCATAAACTTTTGTAAACGTTATGTTAGAAATTTTTTGTTTTAAAAGTAAAGAATGAATAAATATGCAAATTTTTAAATTATATAAATTATTTATATCTAGGTATTTATTCGGTTTATATAAATTTGTTGTTGGTTCTAAGCGCGGAAATCTATGAATACATTTAATAATTTTATTTTGTAATTTCTTTAAAGGTTTTAGTACTATTGAATTTGCTGAACCCAAAATAGAAATAAGATACTGAATTTTTGATTGTACTAATGCATGATAAATATTTTTTAAATAATTTAAAGATATACAATGACGAATTTTAAAGAATATCCCAATTAACGGAGAAATGTAAGTTCGAATATGTTCTACTTGTTTTCTCCAGCTTAAATTTTGATCCATATATTATAATCCTAAAAATTTTATGTTATGTTTGTAATTAATATTTTCCCCATTAAATATTATTGGTTGCTTCTCCATATCTAGTCTTTGTTTGTCAATGTACATAAATGAAGATTTATTAAAATTTAAAGTTAATTTATAAGATTGCAACAAGTCAAATATAATTTTTAAATCTTTTTTGATATTTAATTGGATGTCCGAAATATTTTTAGCATAATAAATAATTGTTGTGTCGTCGGCAAAAAGTTTAATTTGTCCATATAATTTTAATTTTGAAATAAAATTGATATAAATACGAAACAATGTGGGTCCTAGAATAGAACCTTGTGGTACTGCATATTAAATTTAAGGTCCCTAAGGAAGTCAACACCATTTTTTGACCAATATTTTCTTTCAAAATACGCAGATTTGCGTTTCGTATTTTTCCCCCATCATATTATTTGCAGTAGATTTTCTGATTCTCACGCTAAGTTGACCAAACTGACCAGAAATTAAACTTTTACACTGTGACCTAAAAATTTCGAACGAAATTATGCCAAAACGTGTTTGTTTAACAAATTGGTAAACTACGCTTTATAAGAATAATTTTCGTGTTAAATCAGTGTAAAGTAGGTACCTAAAGCCAGGTTAATGGAATGGAACAAGTCAGTCTCGTTCTGCGTGTGCGAAGTGCAGATATTATGATATACTGCCTTGACATAAACTACATTTTTTTTGTCTGCTAATTAGAATTCCATTTAATTAACAACATTAACATTGTCTCAATGAGTTTTATACGTATAGTTGACACTACTAGAGCTGTGTATAGTTTATATATACAGGGTTAGTTGAAATAACCAGAACGGCTAATTTCTTCCAAACTACCAAGGCTAAATCAATGAAATTTGGTACAGGTGGATAACTTAAAAAATTGAATTGAAAATTTACAATTGCGACGTTCCCAGATTTTTAGTTTTTTCTGTAACTCAAGGAATGTTTTTTTTCAAATGTAACACTACTTTTTTTTTATTGAATTCGATTCCTTCCATTAACATTACCATTTCCTGATAGTATCAAATTTTTATCTCAAATAGTTCTATGGGAAAAAAAGTTAATTAGTTACAACTCTAACTCAAAAAATCCAATCTATTTCCATTTAAAAACGTTTCAATTAATGTAAAAAGGAAGGTTGGTAGACATTAATGTACCTAATAGTATCGATAACGATAATAACAACAAACAACTACTAACAATAACATAGCTAGTAAAAATTACTTACATATTATCGGTTTCATAATCAAATTAATGTAGTGTATATAATATTATTATGGTGGACGGTACAACTTTAGTATTTGCACTTTTTTCACATAACCTTATACACGAAATTTGGTGAAAACTTTCCTTTTTATGTCCCAAACCACTGTAATTTTTTTGATTTAAAATATTTATTTTTTAACCTTATTTTGACTTAATATCGAAAAAGCACCCTAATTTTCAATCGAAAATTCTCACGTCAAAATATCTGCTTTTTTAAAAAGTCGGTGGGCTTTTTGTTCGTTGAAATCTCTACTTTCTAATGGTGTAAAAAAATATATACATTACTATGGTAAATGTTCTCAATTCAATTCAATTCCCCTTTAAATCCTACCTTTAATTATATTTAGATCAACTATTTACGCATGTTTTTTGCGATCTTTATGTTTTATGGATTTCTAATTTTTTTGCTTATCAATGTAACATGGAATCTTATGTTTTTCGAGTAATTAAAGTATAAATTTTAATAAATAGCTCAAAATTGTAAATAATGATTAAAAAAAAAAATTTCGGATTCGAGTTTTTTTGCATTTTTTGGGAACATTTACCATAGTAATGTATATATTTTTTCTACACCATCTGAAAGTAGAGATTTCAACGAACAAAAAGCCCACCGACTTTTTTAAAAAAGCAGATATTTTGACGTGAGAATTTTCGATTAAAAATTAGGTTGCTTTTTCGATATTAAGTCAAAATAAGGTTAAAAAAAAATATTTTAAATCAAAAAAACACACTGTGTTTGGGACATAAATTTCGTGTAAAAAAATTTTTTTTTGTAAAAGATAAAAATAAAAAACCAAAAACTTGGTTATTTGAAATTTTCACATAAATTTTGAGGTTATGTGAAAAAAGTGCAAATACAAAAGTTGTAAATCTTTTTATTACCTACAACTTTGCCATTTAACATTTTTCCATAGGACTTGTAGTTTTGCCGGAAATCGAGATAAATCGTTTTCTACCCTTAAAAACTCACCCCCTTCCACTTCCCGACCTCGGATCGCCCGTAAATTATTTTTCCTTTAATTTTTGTTATATTCTCTTCCTTTTCCAATGGGTTTCATCCTACTATTATTTTTTTTGGTTTCAAAAATTATCGACCCTGGTCTATAAGTAAAACCGAAAGAATCAAAACAAACACATCTTTTATTCTATAAATATAACGCAGAATTAAAAAAGACATTAAGAAGATAGTCGAAAAAGGAAAGGAAGTGACCGTTTCCTGGGCGCCTTAGTTCGACAAAAGCCTCCTTTACAAATTATGTAACCGGAGAAAAGTAAAACATGTAAAAAATTGTTTCGGTTTGTTTAGTGGTTGTCTGTTGGTTTACAAGCTTTAATTTCGGTTTAAAATATCGTAAGTTTAAAATGTTTATGAATTGTAAAGTTATGTAGATACCTCCAGGAACATTTTCTGTTACGGTTCTAACCAAAGAGCTGTTAAGGTGGAGACCCAATTGTTTACATTTTTACCCGATCCCCTCATCGTTCCGTCCTTGTCTTCCATTTTATTGCGCCATAGCCACCTAGCCTTAATTTGCAAAACGTGGAGAAGATAATTTTTAAAATTATTTCCTTTATAATCGTATGCGGCACTCTGAAATCATGCATTTTATTTAACGAGTATCGCTTACTATTCGAAATTCTAAGAGGGGGGGGGGGCACATCGACGGCCCCTTCAAAACTTGCTGCTAGCTTTGCTTTTCTTAGGTATTTGAGTATTTTATTTCATAATTAATTTTATTTTTTATATCCTGAGCATTTAACTTCGTTAAGTGAAGAAGAGTTATACGTGAAAGCGCGGAATTTACAAACGATATACCATAAACACTTGTCCATTGACTTTCCTAGTCAAATTTTAAGCCTCAGAAAGGGACTTGGAGATAGTATTTCAAAATTAAAAACAGTGTATGAACTTGGGGATCATTTAATAATAAAAAATCCGTGTGTTTCTTCAAATTTTCTAGATGTATCTAGTGCAGTGATGTTATTTCTAACTTTACCAGTTAGTGTGGCATCAGCGGAACAATCTTTTTCCAAACTTTAATTAGTAGGAACCGATTTACGTAACACCATAGGGTTAGGGACAACCGATTTACGTAACACCATAGGGACAACAACGCCTTTCGGATTTATCCTTAATCAGCAGTGGCGGATTTACAAATTTGCCGCTAGTGGGCTATTTAATTTTTGCCGCCCCTATACCAGTGACGGCTCGTGAGTTGTGAAATAGGTGAAGTGTTCGGGAAAGAAAAAGCTCGTTGCAGGCGACATGCGCCGCAGGCGAAAATTTTTTAAGACCACGACCAAATTTGGTCAATAATTTTTAGTAAATATTTTAAAAATTTATGATTACCTACTTATTTTATTGAAAATGAAATTTCTTTCTGCAAAGCCAGTAAAGTTCCAACTACCTTTTTTATCCCCATTAACAGACACGGCCAACAATAAAGTTTATTAAAAAAAATACTACCCGTCGACCATGAATAAAGATTGTACCATTTATTTCTGTAAGATAAAAAAAATTTGGGCCAAATTTGCCGCTCCCTAAAATCTGCCGCCCTAGGCTCCAGCCTACTCAGCCTAATGGTAAATCCAGCACTGTTAATCAGTATCGAACACGAGTTTGTTGAATCATTAAATATCGACGAAATTATAAACGATTTTGCAAAAAAACTCTCGACGATCTGGTCGTTTTGTATAATACCTTGTATAGTACTCAGTGACATAATGTTTGTGCAGACTTGTTGAGTGTTCATGTGTTTTACTGTTTTCTGTCTTTTGGATTCGATTCTATGAGGCTCGATCACTGCTACCCCCGTTACTACCATACATGGTAAAAGTGGTGATTTAAAATTTTGATTTTGCATCATATTTGCTGGAATTTTACGTATAATGACTTAGTAATTACATTGTGTTATGTCTTACCAGTCTACCCAGGATTATAAAATAAATTCGAATTGTTTGCTGTTTTAATAGTAGGTACTTAACACATAATGTGGGTTTAAAAATTTATAAACCTGAACCTAATAGTAATGAAAATAAGAATTATCATTTTCCATTCGTTATAGAGAGGGGGCACCTGAAAACGTTTGCAGGGGGACCCACTCAATTTTTGTTACGTCACTGTTTCAAACAATAACAGATCGGCGTTTTATGAATGAAACATTAAGTTCATAAGGTCTTTGATTTTTTATAGAGGACAGTCAACTGCCTTCCAAAAAGAACGCAAAGCTACGATAGGTCTTGTAGTAGGCGATCAAATTTCGTATTCAAGATGACGAATGTCTCTTGCCGCAAGAATTGTAATCGTTCTTCTTTGGGGATAGTTCCTTTTGAAGTGCTTCGACGATTTAGCATATAAAGGCGCACATCTAAATACGTATATAAATTGAAAATTTCAATAAGCCTGTAATATTTAAATTCGATATTTAAGTATAGATGAGATAGATGATTTATTTGCATTAGCCCATATGAAAGATTGAAATTAACGTTTATAGTTGTTTAGGGGTTTATGCTGAGCGTCGATGAATCAGTCAGTCGCTCTACAATTTTAAATAATATTATAGACTAGACTACTAGTAATAGAGTATAGACAACCTCAAATAAAAAAATAAAAAATCACTATTTTTAAGTTGCTACCTACTTATTTAAGCACAATAAATCATTGCTTCATGGAATATATAGCATTCATTGTTATTCTAGTAGCATTTAGTACGTACCTATCTGGATAGTTTATAGATGAACATGTGCAGTTTTTCGATCATATCTTTTTAGATCATGCAAACCAGAAACGTGCGAGGTAAATACTAATTTTTGTTATTTTGGAGCAGAATAACTGTAAATCCAAAAGGACATGAGCGTTTCCATGGTATCGGGGGGCATACAGTGACGGCCCCTTTAAAACTTGCTGCCAGCTTTGCTTTTCATACAGGGTGGCCCTTTAGTGTGGCAAAGTACAATAGCCCCGTAACTATTTCAAATAGATTAAAAATACTAATACAAAAGTTGAAGGGCAGGAAGTGACTTATAACGTGAAATTATTTTTAACTCTATAGGGTGGCTCAAAAAAGCGGAACAATAAAAAATGTACTTTTTTCAAATGGAACACCCTGTATATTTTTACATTTTTAAATTCCACATACAATTATAATTATTTTTTATTAAATGCACTATTAGTCTATACTTCATAGTTTCCGAGATATTGACTCTTGAAAAGTGACATTTTTGAACTTTGACAGCTTATAACTTTCTAACAGTACGTCTTAGAGCAAAACGGCTTACATGTCCCTATCTTCAATTTTTATTATCTTCCCAAAAAAATCAACTTCCGGTTAAACCGGATGTTACTCGAAAGTAGGAAATATAGTTGTTCCGGTTTAACTGGAAATTTATTTTTTTGGGAAGATAATAAAAATTGAAGATAGGGACATGTAAGCCGTTTTGCTCTAAGACGTACTGTTAGAAAGTTAGAAGCTGTCAAAGTTCAAAAATGTCACTTTTCGAGAGTCAATATCTCGGAAACTTTAAAGTATAGACTAATAATGCATTTAATAAAAAACAATTGTAATTTTATGTGGAATTTAAAAATGTAAAAATATACAGGGTGTTCCATTTGAAAAAAGTACATTTTTTCTTGTTCCGCTTTTTTGAGCCACCCTATAGAGTTAAAAATAATTTTTACGTTATAAGCCACTTACTGCCCTTCAACTTTTGTATTAATATTTTTAATGTGTTTGAAATAGTAACGGAGCTACAGTCGCCACAGTGGATCTTTTCCCGTGCGTCATCACTTTCACGTCATCAAAATCGTATGAATCAAATCAAAATTACGAGACAAAAAAAGTCAAAACTAAGTCTAAGTTCATAAAATGGACGTGCCTGCCTACCGTTTGACGTACCTACATAATATCCCGAAAAATTATTTATAATTCTGAGTTTTGCCCGGCATTCTCTATTATCTAAAAGAAATTGACAAACAAATGTTAATACATTTAATACTATTTTTAAAGCTTAAAATCTAGAAGTTTGGTGTTTTATTGACTAATAAAATCGCAAAAGTCAAATTTTTGACATCCTTTCATTTAAGGGAATAGCCACTGCCGTAAACTTTTCAAAGAACTGCCGCCAAAACAGATGGTGGGTATAATTATTAGCTCTAAAAAGAACTATTTTTAGAAAAAGGAACAGTTTTAAGGCACACAAATTTACAAAATACGGATTAGATTGGCAGATCAAAATAAGGTTGACAATGGCGTTCTAAAATACAACGGTAGGTACTCAACTAAACAAATAAAAAAAGTAATTAATTGACGTTTATAGTTTTATTCTTGTCTAGCTTGTTACTGTAATAAATAAGGATGCAGAGTTATTAACCACGTTGAGTCGTGATCGTTGATTGATGACGCACGGGAACCACTGTGGCTACTTTAGTGTACTTTGCCACACTAAAGGGCCACCCTGTAGGTATTTCATTTCATAATTAATTTAATTTTTTTATATCCTGAGATTTTAACTTCGTTAAGTGAAGAAGAATTATACGTAAAAGCGCGGAATTTACAAACTATATACCATAAACACTTGTCCATTGACTTTCCTAGTCAAATTTTAAGTCACAAAAAGGGATTTGAAGTATTTCAAAATTAAAAACAGTGTATGAACTTGCGTATCATTTATTAATAAAAAATTAGTGTGTTTCTTCAAATTTTCCAGATGTATCTAGTGCAGTGATGTTATTTCTAACTTTACCAGTTAGTGTGGCATCAGCGGAACGATCTTTTTCCAAACTCAAAATAGTAAAAATCCATTTACGTAACACCATGGGACAACAACGCCTTTTGGATTTATCCTTAATCAGTATCGAACACGAGTTTGTTGAAACATTAAATATCGACGAAATTATAAACGAGAAAAAACATTTTTTGTTTTCAATTTTTCAAACATCAGTGAAGACCACAAATCTCCTTGTTTTAAGACATTTGTGGTGGAGACCTACTTCATTCGTCTACAAGTTTCGTTTCGAAGGAGTGCCGAAAAAGCTTCTATTTTTCTAAAAGCGACTATATATGGACCAAAGGTCTGATCTCATGTCAAAGATCGACACCGTTTGGGGTTATCGGCGACACGAGATCGTTACGGTCGTGACCGTTCTTGTATTTTATTCCGTATGGCCAACGCCTAATCTCAATCATTTTCAATTTTAACCGATATTTGTGTACACAGTGCCGTCTTTGGATGAACCTACCATACACATGTTTATTAAGAGCCAGTTACACATGTCGTTTTGGTAACTTGGCAATTTTTCTATTAAAAATATGGGTGTTGGGACATATTGGTCGGGATGCAAAAATGCCTGCACTTCCAGCCTTCGCATACCATAAAAGAATTTTAATTTTTCGTTTTTGCGAATAAATTATTTCAAAACACCAGCAAATAATTCACCGTACTCTTGCCTGAAAATATCAGTCCGATGGATAGTTTAGTAGTAGTAGCAAAAAGCTACAATTATTAAATATTTTTTAATACATTTTTATAGATTTATTTTTAATTTTAAAACGGAACCGTCTTTTAACAAAAACAGACAGAAAAGTGAAACATTTTTGATATTGTATCATATATTACGTATCATTTTGTTTTTTAAATAAATGAAATTTTAAAGTGTTTTTAAATAGTTTTAATGATATTTGAGATTTAATAGAATTTTCCAAATTAGTATATTCTTTCAAACCTATATGAAAAAAAGACTTATAAGCTAAAGTTTTAGACACACTGGTTGTCATATTTTCATATACCTTGTGTTGTGTTCAGCCTAAATTCTAAGGTGTATAGTTGAAAAACGTATTTAGTAGTAACATGTTTTATTTAGCAAAAAGCTACAATTAAATATTTTTTAATACATTTTTTTAGATTTATTTTTAAATTTTAAAACGCAAACTTCTTTTAACAAAAACAGACAGAAAAGTTAAATATTCTGCAAATTGTATAAAATATTACGTATCATTTAGCTTTTTAATTAAATGTAATTTTAAAGTTTTTTTTAAACAGTTTTAATGATTTTTGAGATTTAATAGAATTTTCCAAATTATTATTTTCTATCAAACCATTATAAAAAATAAATTTATAAGCTAATGTTTTAGACACTCTATCCACATAAAAATTTTGATTTATAATTATGATGGTCGTAATTAAAAGAACCAAATTTTTTAAAACAATCAGGCAATAAATTATTTTTAATTTTATGTATAAGGATACATACTAAATAAAAAATTAAATTTTTGACATTCACCAATTAAATTTTTTAACATACAATTTATTTTTGTATATTTGTCAAAATTTAAAATTATCCGCATTGCCTTATTTTGTAAATTTGTAATTTGTCAAATATTTCCTTACTAGCAGTACTAGCACATAAAATGGAAAAACAATAAAGAAAATGTGGTAATATATTAGTATTAAATAAAGTTTTTTAAAAAACAAACTTAAATTAGAACTGATTCATTTAAAATAACCTACTTTTTCGGCAATCATCGATATGATACTTTCAAAGAAATTTAAAAAATTTTAATTTTGAAACAATAATTCTCCCTAAATATTTAAAACTGTTTACTAATTTCAATTTTTCACCATCAATTACAACATTTATATTTTGACAATTTAAATTATTACCCATAACCATACATTTAGTTTTTGAAATATTTAATTTTAATTTATTTACTTTTAGCCAATTAAATAATATATTTATCTCAGAATTTAGAGTATTTCGGACCTGATTTAGACCATCAAAAATATTTAAAACATTAATGTAAATTAAGGTGTCATCAGCAAACATTTGTAACTTACACATTTTTAAAACTAAAGGCATGTCGTTGATGTATAAAATAAATAATATAATTAATATTGGACCTAGTATACTTCCTTGAGGAACTCCTATATTATTTATTTTTATTTGAATACTTTTTTGATATTTTTGTTTTAGCTCGCGCCCTGTTCATTTTGTATTAATTTCTTTACATTAAAAGCTTAGGCTTGCCAATCCTTTAGAAGACCGAAAAAGTTTGATAAATCATATATTTTATGTTGAAACCCCTTTTTTTTCTTTTTCTAGTGAGGTCTACTCCCCACTAACAAATACTACCTATCCCTTAACCGGAACGATAAAAAAAAATTACCCATAATTCAAATTAAACCGGATTCGGTAACTCACTGTCGCAGCATTTGCGAAAGATTTTTATTCCCGCGTACCTGACACGGTCGTCCCAGATTTTTAAACATTTATTCTGGATCGACGTTATGCCTTGATTCCGTGATTGAAATTTCCACAACTAATATTTTTCGGCTCAAAAGTTCAGCTTTCGTGCATGTCTCAACCGGGAGGTTTATGCCTAATAATTTTTCGGATTTGGCACGACAATCACGTATATACAGGGTGTCCGCAAAATACGTGTACAAAACGTTAGCACAAATTACTGATGCTAAAATATGAGCACCTAGCATAATTTATACACCTGTTATAAAAACAACCCTAATTTGTTATATGGATTGATAAAAGTAGCAGGGTCAAACTTCAACTTCTCATACTTTCGTGTTTAGGTCATAGTAAACTCTTGATGAGAACATTTTGCCAAAGAATCATTATACTAACAGAACTATCGTCTCTGGGAATGTTTTTGGAAAACTGTAAAGTCACACGGAGAAAACCGATTAACTATCAATATAGGTTCTTCACGGACGCGTTTTGAAACGATAAAAGAAAAGGGTATTATTTATACCAGTCTACCCGTATCAGGTTCCATCCTGTAACAGAATAACGTCCAAATAGGGATATGAAATGTATGCCTCCATGTTTATCTATGGCGGGTTGGCGGCATGATATTATGCAGCCATATAAAATTACTTTATGACGTGAAATGTGTAACAATATAGACTATCAAAACAAGTGGAGAAAGTATTCCTTTAGGTGTAAGGACTAAATACTAAAGTCAATAATTGTCAACTTTATCTCGCAAAGCATTTTAACAAAACAATATTATACGGTGTGACCAGTAAAGTCAGCATCATATGGGATTTTTTTATTAATAGCTTTTTCAAAATTTGACATTGGCATCAAGTTCTGCTTCGATTCAGATGAACATTAAGCAAAAAAATAGTACCTAGTCTCGTGATTCGCATTATCTGTCAAATTTTAATTTTTTCCAGAAAATAATTCAAAAGTGGGGTTATTTCTGAAAATATCGAAAAAAGTTATATGAAAAAGTTTTTTTTAATGCAGTTTCTAGCCCACATGCAAAATTTCAGCTGCATAAAATAATTTTGATTTTTTACCCATATTTTGTAAATTGCACCACTTTTGCAAAATAAGACGTAACGCAACTTACATAAAACTTCTTAGTTTTGACAATGATTTATTTCAGATACATTTTCTTTACAGTGGCGCCATATTAAATGTGTGTTTTTCTACAAAATCAAAATTGGGCTATTAAAATTTGGTAGCATGTGATGCAAAGTTTATTTGTTTTTGACCTTGTATAAGGTAACTTCATAAAATAAGTATTTTTAAAAACGTAGCTTGTGTCTGAAAGTAATACACCTTAATATTAAGACAAAAAAGAACACAGTGTCATCAGTAGGTAAAGTGTTCATTAAGTGGAAAATAAATTTTAGTGGTGGGTAAAAAATCAAAATTATCTTATGCAGCTGAAATTTTGCATGTGGGCTAGGAAATGCATTTAAAAAACTCTTTCTAATAAATCTTTTCGATATTTTTAGAAACAACCCCACTTTTGAATTATTTTTGGAAAAAATTAAAATTTAACATCAGATAATGCGAATCACGGAACTACTAAAAAACTTTTTCTTATAACTTTTTTCGAAATTTTCAGAAATAACACCACTTTGAATTATTTTTTGAAAAAAATTAAAATTTGACAGATAATGCGAATCACGTGACTACTTTTTTTTTGCTTAATTTTCATCTCGATCGAAGCAGAACTTGATGCCAAAGTCAAATTTCGAATAAAGCTATTAATAAAAAAAAATCCATATGATGCAGACTTTACTGGTCACACTGTATACCAGTTCTGTAAAGTATCTTTGTTTGCTCGTCGTTGTTCTGTACAGTGTGTATTATTAGGAATTATTATTCCTCATAAATCTTACGTCTACACAGTTCAATGGTCGTTTTTTATCGTGCATAAAATGCCTACTTGTAGAACTGCACCCTTTTAATTAGGACATTAGTTTGTGTCGCGGCACAAAATATATATAGGTAATGTTTCTGGTAAAATTATTTAGCCATTAAGTCCAAAATCAAATTGAGGTGTAATGACCACGATTAACCACGACCTTATTAAAATGACATATGACATAAAGATTAAACTTATTTGCTTAGTACATTTAACACAAAAATTCAACGCACAGTCGGTTGTTTTCATCATGACTAGTTTACTAGTTATAATAATATATATCTTTATTCTCAACCAACTTAAAAAAGTTTATTACAGAGAATATAACACCAAATATGTTTAGTAACTATTAATAACTCCATCGAAATTATTCAAAAAAAAATATATATACTACCTATATAATAACCATTTATAAAAAAAATATCTTTTTAGTGTTTTTTAAAAGTCCATTATTTTGATATTTCTTTAATTTTTTTCGGCAAACTGTTATAAATTGTTATTCATTTATATATTATTGATTTTTGGCCAAAATTACTCTTTACCATTGGTGTTTGAATATGATGATTTTGTCTCATGATGTGAATAATGCTATTCGAAGGAAATATTATATTCGATTGTTTTTCGAGTGTATTAGAATGCATAGTTTTAATTTATAAAGCTTTTCTAAATTTAAATATCCATTTGGTTCATATAAATTTATAGTTGGTTCTAAAAAAGGCAATTTATGTATGCATTTAATTATTTTGTTTTGTAGTTTTTTTTTTGGCTGAATTATAGTTAACTTCGCTGATCCCCAGATTGAAATCATATTTTATTATTTAGGTACTCAGTGCGCTGATACATTCACAAACCCAGATCCCACATAAACCTTTTGTACGTTATTTCAGTCCTTCAAAACCTTAGGTTGCATTATGCTCGGTTTTAGTTTAAATAATAAAATCGGAAATTTCAAGTTGTGAATAAAAATATATATTTGTAAATATAATAGAAAACATTTTAATCAAAAATTGTATGCTTATAACAAATATAATATGCACCTTCATATTTTTTTTAGCCATTAGGCCCTGGGAGGGATTCTAACCCCCCAAAACCAGTCCCGTCGGTGCGCCACTGCCTCTATAATTATGTTATAACAGTATGATTATTAAATTGCATATTGCGTAACAATAACGCTAATGCGTGAAATTCCTTTTAATCAAAATTTTATGCATTTCCACTATTAGTTCGAGAAAAGGAAATACGTTTACTGCCTGAAGGAAACACGATATAATTTGACAGGAAACGCCTGTAATTAACTTTCCTTATTTTTTTAGTTAAGGAAAATTTTTATTTCACTTTTTGGAATATATGGGTCACTCGTTTTCTTGGGAAGAAAGTAGTTGTAGTAGTATATTGAGTATAATAGTATATCGAAGAGCGCAGTGGCGGAACCAGTAACCAGACCGAGATGAAGGAGAGGGGAGGACCTACACAAACGGCAATGCGACCAGCGGTAACATGCCAATGCTTTATATAACATAATCGTAATAAAAAACAATAATGGCCTATAACTCATGCAGAAATGACATTTACGTGATTAACCAAAAACTAATTAAAAACCGTACCCACTTTCTTTCCATAGAATTCGCATAACGACCGTTTTGGCGCGAATCACGAAGTAGTCGTTCTAATTTTTTAATGTATTTTCGCTGACTTGAAAGTGACGACGCGACGATCTCTTATGGTAAGATGCATGTCGGTAAACGGTTTGCATTTAATGGTCATACGGGCACGTAGTCGTGACTAGGGCTGGGTTTTAATAAAAAAAAATACATCCTATATATCCTTGATATAATCAAGAGATTTTTCACTATTCAACGAATTTATCATATTCAACAGTGACATCCTGAATTAGAACCACGCAGGCTTATAATAGTTATTTATGTATTAAGGGCATTATGATGATATTTATTAGGGTAAAGTTATACGTGTCGAAAATAAAAAAAATCGTTTTTCAAATCGGAATAGCTGCAAAAACATGCTCTACTACTTAACTAAGAGCTATGCGAAAGATGGTTTCTCTAAAATTATGTTTTGTGGTGCCCCAAGAATTGTTAAAATAAAAAAATATATATAAATATTTATTTTTCAAAACGGAATAGCTGCAAAAACCTGCTTTACTACTTAACTAAGTGCTATGCGAAAGATAATTTTTTTAACATTATATTTCGAGGTGCCCCAAAGATCTTATATTAAAAAAAAAACATGATTTTTATTTAAATTATATATATTTAATTATAATATATATATAATATTCCTTTAATAAAATAATCAAGTTAAAAAGAACACAAACTCTTTGGCAAAAAAAAGTATACAAACTAAAACAGAAACAGACAACACTTTTTTGAATTAAAACAGAAATGATAATTTAAAATAAGCATTAGTTGCATAAAAAAATTAGTGTTCAATTTTCGCGAAAATTTTCTAATTTAAAAAGGCTTGGGGCACCTCGAAATATAATGTTAGAAAAATTATCTTTCGCATAGCACCTAGTTAAGTAGTGGAGCAGGTTTTTGCAGCTATTCCGTTTTGAAAAACTAATATTTTTTTTAAGATCATCGATTTTTTTTTATTTTAAAAATTCTTGGGCACCTCAAAACATAATTTTAGAGAAACCATCTTTCGCATAGCTCTTAGTTAGGTAGTGGAGCATGTTTTTGCAGCTATTCCGATTTGAAAAATGAATTTTTTTTTCGACACGTATAACTTCACTCCGCCCTAATGTTTATACCTCCGAGGGCAACAATCTCACAAAGCCGAGGGCCTTTGGCCCGAGGTTTTGTAAGTTGCCCGAGGGTGTAGAGATCAAGTGATGCCCGTAATACATACAATATTTTATGTCCTACGTCATCCAGCATTGCAGTGCGCATGCGAATCGTCAACAGTTCGGCAAATAGAATTGACGATAGAAAATGGCGTCGTTAATCCCACCTTAACATAATTTTGAATTGTTGCAAACTTTTTTCTGGGGAAAATAATAATTCCCCAACCACACAGCCGTTCCTAGTGATGCTATTTTAATAAAACAGGTCTTATGGGGATTGGGGAATACCCATTTTCCTTTTTTTATATAGGCCTGTGATAAGAACCTATTTAAAATACCTATATTCCAATAATAAAAATCTTGCTAAGTTCACAAACTAAGGACTAAAACGATTTTGACCCTTTGATTTCCATCTCGATTGAACAAATCATTATTTGGGCTCGGGGTCATAAAACTGCTGTCATTTATTTACTCAATTACGTTTGACATCCTTTATTAAATTTAAGTACTAGTTAACAGTACGTCGTTAGCTTGTTAAACAATTGATCCACTTACGAGCGTTTTGTAGTTTTAAGTACTACCCTGAACAAAAACTTTTAAACATCTATATAGGTATATAATATTGTAGGTACTCTGTATATATCGCATATAATAGTTCAAGTGTGAATATTGATATACATTTATGTCCATAAATTATTATAGATAATCCTTAAAATTTATAAACTAGCGAACAAGAATCCGAATCCTTCGCCGAAGAGGCCAAATATGGCGATTTAATATAACGTAATATCGAAGAATTTTATTGCATTATTTATTAGCTTTTATTTATGTGTGTATTCTTGGGGGCACGCAAGGATTGTATAATGTGTAAGCATAAATAGTAGAAGATTAGTTTATTTGGTACGACTTTACATAAAATAAATAAAATAAAACTAAAGGGTGCTTGGAAGAACAACCTATAGTATACCTATATACAGTGTCACCAGTAACGTCCGCATCATATGGGATTTTTTTTTATTAATAGTTTTATTCAAAATTTGACTTTGGCATCAAGTTCTGCTTCGATCGAGATGAAAATTAAGCAAAAAAATAGTAGTCACGTGATTCGCATTAAGATCTGTCAAATTTTAATTTTTTCAAAAAATCATTCAAAAGTGGGGTTATTTCTGAAAATATCGAAAAAAGTTATTAGAAAAAGTTTTTTTAAATGCAGTTTCTAGCCCACATGCAAAATTTCAGCTGCATAAGATAATTTTGATTTTGTACCTATATTTTGTAAATTGCACCACATTTGTAAAATAAGACTCTACGCAACCTACATAAAACTTCTTAGTTTTGACAATGCTTTATTTCAGATACATTTTCTTTAAAGTAGCGCCATATTTAATGTGTGTTTTTCTACAAAATCAAAATTGGGTTATTAAAATTTGGTCGCATGTGATGCAAAGTGTATTTGTTTTGGACCCTGTATAAGGTAACTTTATAAAATAAGTATTTTTGAAAACGTAGTTTGTGTCTGAAAGTAATACACGTTAACGTTATTATGACATAGCTTAATAATAAATTATAATATAGGGGTTTTAAATTAAATCGTTGAAAATAGATAAACTTTACGTAAACTAAAATTTATTTTCCACTTAAAAAACCCTTTACTGAATACACTGTGTTCTTTTTTATCTTAATATTAAGGTGTATTACTTTCAGACACAAACTACGTTTTAAAAAATACTTATTTTATGAAGTTACCTTATACAGGGTCAAAAACAAATAAACTTTGCATCACATGCGACCAAATTTTAATATCCCAATTTTGATTTTGTAGAAAAACACACATTTAATACGGGCACTATTTTAAAGAAAATGTATCTGAAATAAAGCATTGTCAAACCTAAGAAGTTTTATGTAGGTTGCGTTGAGTCTTATTTTGCAAAAGTGGTGCAATTTACAAAATATGGGTAAAAAATCAAAATTATCTTATCCAGCTGAAATTTTGCATGTGGGCTAGAACTGCATTTGAAAAAACTTTTTCTAATAAATTTTTTCGATATTTTCACCCCACTTTTGAATAATTTTTTTGAAAAAATTAAAATTTGACAGATAATGCGAATCACGTGACTACTATTTTTTTGCTTAATTTTCATCTCGATCGAAGCAGAACTTGATGCCAAAGTCCAATTTCGAATAGTTTATTAATAAAAAAAAATCCCATATGATGCGGACTTTACTGGTGGCACTGTAGTATAGGTGGTATTTATCCAGCGCTAACTCAAATTTAATTAAAGCTGACGTACACTCTTCTGTCCGGAAACCATTCGGTCGCAAAAAAAGAACCTCCTCTATTTCCAGCGTGGGTGTTTAGAAGGAAACATCAAAGAGCTCAAGAATGGACGTCCATAAAACAAAATGCAAAATGCTATAAATAAAATGCATAATATATAGTTATAACACCGGTTGTTATAGGTGTCACACTGCGCTATGCAGAGATAATCAAATTGTGTAAAATATGACCTTAGAATGAAAGTAATATGTATAAGTTACATATTTTAGTTTGTATACAGGACCACGAGCGTCTCTAAGGGAGGGGAGGGGTCCCAATAACGAATTGAGTTGGATTTTACATGACAGTCTCCCCCCTCAAATCCAGTGGCGTAGCCAGCCTTGCGGGGCGGGAGGGGCGAACATATATGGGGGCGCTTTATGATTTCTTAGAACCACTATTATTATTATTAAAAATATGGTGTTTGTTTTTCAAAATAAATACAGTGTCCGCATCAAATGGTATTTTTTTTAATTATTAGGTATAGGTAAAAATTGAAAAAGCAGTTAGTTTTTGCTTACCTAAAAACCAAAAATGATGTATACTGAAGCAGCTGCACGACTTGCGTTACTTGTCAAATTTGACATTTTTAATAAAATAGGTTCAAAAATGCCCTTATTAATCAAAATATCGAAAAACTTTATTCGAGAAAGTTGTTTATTTAGGCATTTTTTGCCTCTGTACGAAATTTTGACGGTCTAATACAATTTTTATTTTTTGCCAGATTCTTGAAAATTTTGATCAACCCTCGTAGATTAACTTTTTTACATCGATGTAAAACCATTTGCCTTTACTTCATTTGTAATCTTAATGCAATTTTGTGTAAAATTTTTGTTTCCAATTATTTATTTTGTTTCAAAAACTGAAATTTCTATTGATCCGTATGTTATGTTTGATGCAAAGTTTATCTGATTACATCAGTACAATATTGGATCAAAAAGAATAAATAATATTAATCGCTCGAAACATTTTATTCAACGAAAATATAGTTTAATATAATTAATTTAATTTAATAATAATTAAGTAAAATTTCAACGAAAGCTTCCTAATATTTTCTTTTTGTACATCTGTTTACTAACTTAAGAAAAATGAGAAACGTCGGTTTTGACAAAACTGATGTAGGTAGGTAATTAGATAAACTTTGCATCAAACATTACATACTGATCAATAAAAATTTCAGTTTTTGAAGCAAAATAAATAATTGGAAACAAAAATTTTACACAAAATTGCATTAAGATTACAAATGAAGTAAAGGCAAATGGTTTTACATCGATGTATAAAAGTTAATCTACGAGGGTTGATAAAAATTTTCAAGAATCTGGCAAAAAATAAAAATTGTATTAGACTGTCAAAATTTCGTACAGAGGCAAAAAATGCCTAAATAAACAACTTTCTCGATTAAAGTTTTTCGATATTTTTATAACCTATAACATTTTTGAACCTATTTTATTAAAAATGTCAAATTTGACAGGTAACGCAAGTCGTGCAGCTGCTTCAGTATACTTCATTTTTAGTTTTTAGGTAAGCAAAAACTAACTGCTTTTTCAATTTTTACCTATACCTAATAATAAAAAAAAAATCCCATTTGATGCGGACTTTCTTGCGGACACTGTATAATAGAATACCAAATTATTTTTAATGTCAATAAATGTACAGGGTGTAATTAAAGTATATTTTTATTTTGCATATGGGCACCAAGCGGCAAGGGGGCGATATGCAAAGGGGGGGGGGGGGGGCGAGCGCCCCCCCTGGCTACGCCACGGCTCAAATCGTAAGTGCCTCGTTGTAACGCCTCTCATTTCGATATGGAAAAAATTATAACCAAAAGACAGGATATTATCAATTTCCCTAGTTGTTAGTTCTGCAAATTTTAATTACCTTATGTTAATTTGAAAGTTACACGGTCTCTCGGCGCGATGGCTATCCGCTAATGCAAATATCTCGGTAACTACACAAGATATCTTGGGTGTAAAATGAAATTACGTTGAAAATCTGTAACTCTCTTGCTGGAATCGGTGTAACTATGTTTTACATACAATGAGACTAATAAGACCAATAGAGGAGTTGGCTTTTTTATAGTAATGCAGTTGCTGTTGTTAATTCCAAGTAGTCGCGTTATCTATTCTTTGGCGTACTACTGTTTCTGTAACTGTTTTTGCAAATCGTGCGCTATATTTTCTAGCAAGAATTTAATTGGTGTATATTAGCTAGAATTGCTTTACAACAATTATTTTATTACCCGTGTGTAAATGCTTGAGAACGATTTATTAGATATCTATTATTATTTATATTAGGTAGGTAGGTACATAGTAAAACCCATACAGGGTGTTCCAGTAGAGCGATAAAGTAAAAACCATGTTGCATATTATTATGTTGTATAGATAACTGCCAAGGCGCAATATTTTGAGATATCCAAAAAACAAAGAGGTGCAACTTCGAGGTGAGGTATAGCTGTATAGCGGAGCATGTATGGATCAACCAATATAATAGACAGTGGTCAGAAGCCAAGGTTTTGGACACGGAACAGCACTGGAGAAAACGAAAATTCAAAGAAGCAGCATTTATGAATCAAAATACCCATATATTTAGTAAACCAAGTATAGATATCCCCAATATCTGGAAGCCTCTTCTTGTCCAAAACCAACAGCTCAAACTTCACAATCCAATAAGCACGTAGGCGGAGTCGTCAAGCTTCATTGCACATGGATAATAGTTAAGACAGTAGCCTTAGAATTATAATTTAGTTTACACTTGAAAACGGTTAGAGATACTAACTAACTGAAACGTTGTGTTAAGTAACAAAATAAAGACGATGGAAGTCCGACAAGGTAATTTTTTTGATATTACTTCATTGTCTACCACCTTCAAATAAACATTTTGAGATATATTATACACAGTACTTAAAACATCCACAAAATTTTTTAATGGATATTTTCTATTTTAAAAAATAATTCATACTCCATATTAAAACAAATTGTATCAAATTTATCGATTTTATCAGATTAAAAACATGTGCTGCTAATTGAATTAAAACAAATCACAATGGTTTAATTGGGGCGCAAAACAAAACAATGCGCTTAGTTAACGCACTGTTAAGTAAATGAGATTAACCTAAATTTTAATCAAGTTTAATCGGATAAAATTAGGGTCGTTTAAAAGAAACGATGCCGCAATATCTTGATACGTATATAAAAATGTAATTTCGAATCAAATTTGTCTAATATGGTACTAACATGGTATATGTATTAATTTTTTAAAAATTATTACGTGTGTAGTTCCGCAAGGATCTATTTTGGGGACTTTTATTTCTAATTTATATAATAACGCTTTGACAATTCCATCACAACTTGCCACCTCGTCTGGAAGTCGGATTTCTTTCCAGACAAACACAGAAAACAAATTATAGTAACTATTTCTGAAAATGAAAAGAACAACAATCGTAAATCCGATACATGGAAAAACCTGATGCAATAAAACATTTTTTTTTCAGGAATTGACTACATAAACAGGGATAACTTTCTCGCAGAATTGGACAACGGTGTAGTGATATGCCATTTAGCCCAAGTTGTCTGTGAGACCGCCAAAAGGGCGGCCAGTGCCGGACTGGTAAAAGGGGTAAGCAAAAAAACTCTTTTAGCGAGATAAAAAAAAATCAAAAACGCCTCAAAAAGATCAATCGATTGCAGGAACTTTGAAAGTATAATTAATTTTAAGACTTTTTTGTCATTTACCGTAATTCGATTACTTCACTTGTTTTTAAGAAAGTAAGGCTTTGCTTAAGTTTCTTTATTAACTTTGGAAACTCTTAATCTTGTTGGTACGATGCTTCCAAACCATTGATTGGGATACTGCAGCCACATATTCGTTCTGTACTCAAAGGGTATCTTTTCTAACAGTTCTGCAAGTATTATCTTAAAAAAAAAATGATTCTACCAAACGAGGAATTTTTACGAAATCAAAATATATCCATTCGTTTTCGAGATATAGGCCCGTGGAGTGTGAAAAACACTGTATATTTTGTTGATTTTTGTTTGTTGTTTTTTAGAATTTACCAAGCGTTAGAGGGAAATGTTTTGAAAAAGCCATGCGCAGAAGTTTTTTCTCCAGAGACAACGTCGCGAATTTTCTTAAATTTTGTAGATCCTTGGGAGTACACGAAAATCTGTTGTTTGAAAGTGATGATTTAGGTAAGAACTATTTTCTATAGGTGTTTTAAAAAATATATTTGTTTACTAAAAAGGGTAAAATTTTACTAAGCATTCCGTACACAAATTGTAAAAACGGAACACTTCGGGCGTTTGTTTAAAGAGAGCTGAAATTCGGCATAATATATTTTTGTTTGTAGTTTTACACAATCACCCACGTAGCGTCATTCTATGCCTCCTAGAAGTGGCGAGAGTAGCAACGAAATACGGCATAGAGCCGCCAGGTCTGGTGCAACTAGAAAAAGAGATAGCAGAAGAAGAAATAAGGAACAACTCTGGAGATTCTGGACTCAGCTCGCTATTGTCGTGGCAATTCCAGGCTAGTCCTCCCAGGTTGGATAGTACTGAGCTCAAAATGAGTCATAGTCGGTACGTCCTTATTTATTTATTATTATTACTATTTAAAATTGCACCAATCAGATGTTGTTTTGACGTTTTACCCAACAAGACCAACGTATAATTTTACAGGTCCACCTCAGCCATATCTCACTATGCAGACCGATGGAATACCGGTCCACACGTCCTCCTTATTGAAGATACCAGAGGTTCAGGTAAGTAAAGAGCTTTCAGTTATACACGAAATATATTATCGTATTGCCGAGTTCAAAAAATTCTTAAAACCTGCATAATTGATGGATATTCTTTAAAAAAATCGAGAAATAATGCAGTAGCTACAATTTTTTTAACGTATTGTCTGCTTAGGTGATAATGGTACTCTCAATTCACTGCCGACGATAAAAACAAGCGGCGCAAGCGACGGCGTACCGAGCGACAACACCGAGGATGAAGAATGGTCCAGGGGAAGTCCCGAGGACCCAGATTTGGACGTCGTAGATACGAGTAGAAGAAGCGTGGACAGTAAAGGTATAATAACATTAATAATTTTACCTATGATGTAATCTAGTCCAGAAATCAAATTAATGACGTCTGGTACGCTGGACGCTGTAAAAAATTTTCAGTCGTTGTTTAATTTTTGTTTCTTAGGGGGCGGCGATACTCCCACTCCAAGTTTAACCACGGAACTAGACAAGAAGGTGCAGCTGGCAGCTAGACTGATGCAACGGAATTGCAACTGCGCTAGCGGCAAATGCGACAAACTGAGGGTACGAAAAGTCGGGGAGGGAAAGTACAATATAGCGGGGAAGAATGTTTTTATAAGGGTGAGTATAGTCCTTTCATTTCGTTAGTGATGTCTAGTCTATACTTGGATTATTTAAAAAATAATTTAATTTTTCCATAGTTTGGACTTAAAAATGACCCCTAAGCTTTTCATACCCTTTGTAAGAAAATCAATTTTCCTTTTCCAGCTGTTAAAGGGTCGACACATGATGGTCCGAGTAGGCGGCGGCTGGGACACCCTGGACCACTTCCTGTTACGTCACGACCCCTGTCAGGTGAAAATCGTTTCCAGAGATAGTCCGGATAGAATAACCAACGACTCTTCCAAGTATTTGCACATAAGGGCGAAATATCGCAGCCCCCCGCCAAGGGAAAATAGGGAATCTGTCACACGCTGAATCACGTAGAAATTAGGGCTGGGCGATAGCGGAAATTCGATACTGTATCGACGAACGATCGATGTATCGATACGGTTCCCAGCTCTAGTAGATATCACGCGGTAACGCACACTGTTTTATGCAATTTTGTAAATGTTTTTGGGTCAGTTTGTATGTATATGGTTTTTAGGTTTAGGCAGCTCTTGTCCCTTTTTAATAAAACGGGACGTAGAACAAAGGCGAAGACCCAAAAACCCGTATTTTTAAAACAGTTCCTTGATTTAGAGAAAAATGATAATTCGACTAGTGTCTTCCTTCTTGCCAAAAACTGTTTAATTTTTTCGGGTGGGTTTCTGACATACACCACAGAGTATAGGTGCGTACGACAGTAAACTTAATCTTGAAGAAACATTGAAAATCTACTGATACAACAGAGACCCACTGGCAGATTATGAAACTAAAATAGTTTTAATTAATTAAATTATTTTTGAAATTTTAAGCTTGAAAACATATCTTAAATTATGTTGCAAAACGGCCTTAAAAAACTGCCTAAAGTACTGATATTAAGAGGCTACGCTTTTCGTAATATTTAGCATATAAATAATTTTTATTTGAAACCAATTTTTTCAAATGTTGCGTTTTTTTTTATCGTTCCACATAAATGTATGTATTTGTATTGTAATCATCACCCATAGTTATAATTAGTATAGTAATATTTCCATCCATACACATCATGTACAAGAAAACTTAATAATGCACGTACTGAAATCGTTTTTACACCAAACAATCAAAATTAATTTTACTCCTAAAAAAATTTAGTTAACTTTGTCAATAGATGACAACTTACTAACACAGCCCTTACAAATGCCTACCATGATATTAAAATTTAAAAGTAAACTTAATTTATTTTAAGACAGTTAACCATAAGCAGAATGTAGGTTATACTGGGATCGATATAAAGGCACCTACCAAACCTAACAAATATAAGCTTAAGTTAAATAACCCGAGGATAACTTACAGTTAGAGTCCCCTGACACCATACTATTTTTTATTATACCTTATAGTGCAAAATTTATACTGAGTGTTTTATTTATGAACTTATTTTAATTAATTTAAATTTTACTTTTTATGATGCACCCACAAAATAGAACAATCGGTACAATAATAATGTTATGTATATTAGTACATATGCGCTGCCTTTTTTGTTTTCAATATTAAGCAGTGGTTTAACACAGAGGATAGAAATACAAACCATAAGGGTATTTTTTTACTCATAAAAATTCAGTTTTGTAACGAGATTTGTGTTCATTTTTCCAAAGCCATTAGAAAATTTATGGGAATTTACTAGTTTCCTAATTTCTCTAGGGGGCGTGGAAAACGTTTTTCTTATCTACAAAGACGTACAACTGGTAGAAGAAAGACTGATGGTGGTAACATTTTTATTTTAGAGCAGAAAATGGTCAAATTGATTTTCTATGTCTCGAGATAATGTAATTTTAGTTTTAAGTATTGTTGAACACAATCCACAAATCATAATACACGTTGTATTGGTAGTGTAGTTTGTAGAAAAACACGTTAATTTTTATATTAAAGAATTCCGTAGTTAAGTTTTTTGTAAATATTTTTCTACGATTAAAAACGTCCGATAAGTATTATTAAAAGTAATGTTTTATTTCTTGTTGTCCTTTTAAATAAACAAGTTCTCTGAGTATATAAGTAAACGTATATTATATTCCTTAAACTCTTATAAATATGTTTAACATAATATTTATTATATTGTAGATCTGTCGCTTATTGAATATAAAAATAAATACTTTGTATAATTGTTTGGTAAAACATATTTTGTACTTAAAGTTAAAGAAAAATAGCTGCGGTAGCTGCCTATTCGAGAGAGCGATACTATATCATAAAATACTATCTAAAATACTTTAAAACACGCCCTTTAAACGATAACGTTCTAAACGCATGGAACGTACAGGCGTGACCAGAAAAAATGTCAACGCATGGAAATCTTTATTATGACCATGACATTGCCAAACTATTTTTCCGAAAAACGTCATAACCTCTATTTTATATGAGACGGTTACTTTAAATTAGGCTAACTAATGCAATTCTCAGGTTGTAGCTAAAGAAATTGACATGGATATTACTAACCTAAAAAAATTTTTGCAACGTTAGAGGATTAGACCGAGTACCCACGGGAATAAATTTGACAGCGTAAGGCGTGATTGGTTGATTAGCCGCCATTCTTGGAAATGGCTGCCTTATCAACCAATCATGTCACACTTGCGCTATCAAATTCGGTCTTGAGTTTGTTCCTACAGCGATCAGAAACAGTCCTTGACAGTCAGGATTCTGCGCAGTAATATAAAAGTGTTCCCACAAAGATTTTGGACAGTTTGAAAACCCAAAGTCGCTGTTCCTACACGTTTCTCTGATAGTTTGCCAACTGTCAGAGCAGTTTGCGAATCTTTTGCCAGTAAAATGTCCGGAGCATGCGCGGTTAAACGCGTTTTTGCGGTTTTTGCATAAGACTTTTTCTATTATTAAATTGAGAAATGAGCGACATTGCGTCATCTGATGAAGATTCAGAAATGTCTGCTGTTAGGTTGGTGTTTAATATTTTATTTACTTCTTGAGCTAAAACTTCCCATAGTCTCTTAATACTTTTGATTTGAAAAGTGCCAATCTTTGGAGGAGATATTAACGTTTTTACAACATATTATTTAATATAAGTTACTTATTTTCTTTAAGTTTATTTATTGGGCCGAGCCACACAAGTTTAATTAACGAAATAATAATAAACAATTTTGAGGTTATGTCCATTGTTTAAAATTTCTTCAGTTTTAAACACCGAACCGAAGTTAGTTGATTTTGAACGCCTGTTCCTACAGGAGTTTGAAACCGGTCAGAAATCAGACTTGCGCCGTAAAGTTGGTTTGAAAATTGTCATGAAGTTGTCGGGGATTCGCTGTAGGAACAAACCTCTTGACAGCATGGGGATCCGGGCTTAGAGCTAGTGGCGCATTCGCCATTTCGTTTTTCTCCAAAACCCGTCTTCGGGTAGCAATTATCTACAGTTTTAAGTTAAAAAAACATTTAATGCATAAAAGCAAAAAACGAAACTTGGTCGAATTTGCGCATATTTATTTTTCTGCTTTTATTAATTTATAAATCCAACCTTTTTCAACGTAAAACTGTAGGTAATTGTACTCCAATTTGGCCGATTTTTGGATAACCCGAAGAAGGAACGAATCATCATAAAAAAAACGAACTGGCTTAGGATTTTCATAATTTTCTCAAATAACGTATGTCCTACAACAAATTGTTAATGACGAAAGTTAAAGAGCACCTCATTTTGCACAAACTAGGTTTTATACAATTTTTTTCTAGAGTGCACAATTAAGAGGAAGTAACCCCTTTACCACAATGAAAATTGCCGAACGTTTTGCTGGTCAAACGAAAAGAAAAAATAAAAATTGGTATTTAGAAAATAAATTCTACTTTAAATACCCCATCCAGAAAAGTAAATGACGATCAAAAATATTCCCAAAATTTTTTTTAGAAATTTTTTTAATTTTGTAATATTTTAAACAATTCTTTATTGGTCAAAAGCAAAATGACTTTCCCGGGTGTAGAATGTTGTACCAAACAATTTTTCTTAAAGCCATTTTTCAATATCGGCCTTACTTTTTTCTCAAAAACTTTGGGCGCGTAAAGTGAATTTAAGTGTGTAAAGTGGGTTTACGCGCCCAAGTTTTTGAGAAAAAAGTAAGGCTGATATTGAAAAATGGCTTTAAGAAAAATTGTTTGGTACAACATTCTACACCCGGGAAAGTCATTTTGCTTTTGACCAATAAAGAATTGTTTAAAATATTACAAAATTACTAAAAATTTAAAAAATTTCTAAAAAAAATTTTGGGAATATTTTGGGAATATTTTCGATCTTCATTTACTTTTCTGGATGGGGTATTTAAAGTAGAATTTATTTTCTAAATATCAATTTTTATTTTTTCTTTTCGTTTGACCAGCAAAACGTTCGGCAATTTTCATTGTGGTAAAGGGGGTTACTGCTCTTAACTAGATTTTTGATGGTTTATACCGTATACTGACAACTCTGTACACGGTTACTATTTGGAAAGGTGTATTTTTGGCATAAGAGCATGATAGTTTAAAACAAAAAATTGATGAAAAAATAAAATGGCAAATGCCTCACTACCTCTAATTCTTTAACCAGTTTCCTGACTTCTTGCCTCCATTATTTAATATAACTTAATATCCGGTCAAATTTTTTATAAGCAATCAATTATAGGTACAAAAGTTATTCTTAGGGAGAAAAAAGGCGTTGAAACAAAGGTATCCACCTTATTATTTAAAAAAATAAAACTAAGGCTTGAAATATTCGACGAATTTATCAAGAAGTCAAAAATTGGGTAATACTAAACCTAAAATAGTGATAAATATATTGGAATTACTGCTAAAATCTATAAAAAATACCTTATTATTTCACCTCTCAGGTATATCTTTATCTAGAAGACAGAAGAGCCCGCGTTTTAGATAAACCTATGCATGACTTCTGAAAATAAGAGAAAATTTTCGTGTTCAGTTCGTGGTTTAAAAAAGTGAGCAAGATCACCCATTCACAAAAGCTAGTAGTATAAGCATGATTCGAAAAATGCTTAGCAAAAAATCAACAATGCTTCTCAGTTACAGCACCGCAATTAGTATCTACGCCTGTTTTAATGCATTCGCAAAGAAATAATTCATGAAGGTACCCAAAAATATTTTAAGGCTATTTTTTACCTTAAAATAACTACATGTTGGTATATATTTACTGTAACACTATTATAAGGTTAAAAAACTAGCCTTAAATATCACGTATATAATTTCTGGTGAAGGTCAGAACGAAGAAACTCAAAAAGCAGCAAAAACCTAAAAAGATTCAAAAACTACTTTAATTTTACTTTAGTGTTTTCCAGTGACATTTTTACAAGTGCAAGTTTTCAGTAAGTTTGTTTTTATTTAATAAAAACATCATGCTGTTAAGGAAAAGTTGTTATTCTGCTTTATATATCATATTATTATACAGGGTGTCAGGAAATGATAAGCAAAAAATTTAGGGGATAAATCTAGACCGAAAATAAATGCTATCTCTTCCTATAACTTTTTTTCGAAAATTGATTATTAACGGGCTTACACAGGGTGTTAAAGTTAAATTTTATTTGCAGTTTTAAAATAAGTAAGTTACTAGAACAATAAATTAAACATTCAAAGCAAAGGTTCAACGTGACGTCCTTCCTCTTCAACGCATAAATTAACGTATCTTAAAAAATTAAATTAAAAAATAATAAATTAACATGATTTTGTATTCATCACATGCAAGCAATATTATTTGAGCGTTTTTCTCGAAAACGGTTAGATTTATCGAATCAAAAGTATATACCTTTTTTTGTGAAAAGGTTAGGAGAATAAAAATATTCAGTCAAAATGCGCATACAGTGTACGACAAAAAAGTTGGGACCATTCAAATTTAAGTATAGGCCCTCTACAAAATGCGAAAAAACGATGGGCAAAATCGTATTCTTCATCCCGAAAAAGCCCCATATACGAGATTTCGTCAAAATATTATGAGCGTGGCAAAAGGTATTACAAAAAAACTGCAAATAAAATTTAACTTTAACACCCTGTAACTCTATTAATAATCAATTTTCGAAAAAATGTTATAGGAAGAGATAGCATTTATTTTCGGTCTAGAATTATCCCCTAAATTTTTTGCTAATCATTTCCGGACACTGTATATCAGTTACCGGCATAAAGTTTTATTGGTGGAATAGTAAAAAAAAACTTTTTATGTCGATTAACTTATGGGTAACCTAAAAATTTAGTTTGACATATAATCACCTTTTTCAAATAAATACATTTTTATGCAGACAATCGGCATAAAAAGTTTTTTCAAAACTTCCATCAATAAAAACGTTTCCCAGATGCGGCCGACTTTATGCCGGTCACTATAATAATAAAAATGATTTTTTAGTGTATTTTACACTCATATTATGCAAAACACATTCCCGTGTTATTTCCAAAGGCGAGAAGATCCTAAAACAAAATAAGTTAAAATAATAATAAATAATAATTTTGATGCTTAAAACACCACAACACCAGTATCAGAGTTTTGAATGTTACAGGAGCACGAAAAAGAAATAAAACCAAGACCAACCCCAAGATATGCGAAGTATGAAAAGGTGCAAAATCTATCCAGAAAGTTCACATACTACAAGAGATTTGCGAAATTGGCGCGTCCAGGTGAAACTTGCGTATGAAAAACCCAAAAAAGGATGAAATTAAAAAAAAAGTTTCTTTCATACAGTATGATTTTATTTTTCACCTTTAATGCTGTTTTATAAGATACGACACTTTATATTATTACTAGCTCTACAAGAATAGCCGAAAAATCCACATAAGTACTATAAATTTAACAGGCTATCGTCAAATTAAAATGGCTTGGATATCAAGAACTTTCCTATTTGTCAGTTTGTAAAGTTGCCACGTACGAAATAGCCGAGAGTAAAAATGTAGTGTTGCTACTAGGGCTGGGCAAAAATTCGATATATCGAATAACGATATTTAAAAAATAAAATATCGATACTATTCATATTTATCGATATATCCGATCACATCGATAATATCGATTTTTCGATGTTGGTGTAAGAATGTCGCCTAAATAGTTGGATGAATATCATTGCTAATAAAAGGAGGGAAGAATACGATAATCATTATTGTTTTTATCCTTTATTTACGCCTTTACCTGATTTGTTTAGTGTTTAACGTCATTTTTGACTGTCACTAATGTGTTTTTATACATGTGTCTTCTGTTTAATAGAGTCAATCTTTTGGTATAATATAAATGTCAGTGTATCAATACTAGGGCTGGGCAAAAATTCAATTATATCGATATTTTTATCGATATATCGAATAACGATATTTAAAAAATAAAATATCGATATTATCGACTATATCAATATATTTTTAATATCGATATTCGATATTGGAATTTCAATATCGCCCAGCCCTAGTCGCTACCATGTTAGCAACCTTAAATTTCAGTTATAGAGGGCGTTCAATGCGGTACAAGGTAAACAAACATACTTGTCATACGTGGCAACATAACCAACTGACAAATAAAAAATGATCTTGTTGGTTACTTTCTACTACCTAAGCGGAAATGTATAAATTCATTGGATCATATAAAATGTACAAAAATAAAATTAGGATATATATATATAGGAGATTATAAAAACACTAAAAGCTGTATTGTAGCTTACATTTTTTTGTCATGATATAAATATCTATACCGGCTCGTGCTAAGACTAAATTTAGCTAGCCTTAAATATTGGTTCCCCTATTAATTTTACATCAAAATTGTATAAGGCTTTTTTGAAGGTCCTTGTATGATGGACTTGCACGTCAAATTTTATTATTTTCTAATAAGTTATTTAGAAAAAACTTTGTAAAATTCTTAAAAATTAAATAAGGCTCCTATTCTCCGATACATACCTCAATGACACCACTAGTAATAATTATAATGTCAAATGGTACAGTTGACGACAGATAATTTCGTACACTAAACCAAAGAGTAATGGATTAGTACATTACTCTTTGACTAAGACTAAACTGTGACACTGTAAATGCAACTTTTTTACCTTTATTACCTTTGTAACGTGTTAATTGTTATCATGATACCTGTCAAAGTATTGTCATTATTTTATTTGATTTAAAAATGCCTCATTTAAGTTTTATTGAAAAATCAAGAATAATATGTTTAGTGGAAATAGGGTGGTCTTATGGAAAAATGGTTGATCATTTTAGAGTACCTAGAAGTACTGTTCAAGGAGTTGTAAAAAAATGGCGCTATCATCAAACACTTGAAAGGTCTGTTGCGTCTGGTTTAAATAATAGAAAATCATAAAATGAAGAGAATTCGAAATTTGGTGGAGTATTTAAGGCAAAATCCATTTGAAACCCGTATCCACTATGCACATAACTCCTTGCTTTATCTAGAACTGCACAACGCCGAGTAAGACAATGTTCCGAATTAAGAAATCGAGCAGCTGCATCCAACCCGTTTTTAAAAAATAGTGATAAGGAACAAAGAATTGGGTTTGCCAAGCAATATTTACCAGAAATTTGACTTTTTGGCAAAATGTTATCTTTACCGATAAGAAAACTTTTTAGTCTACATAATAATATAATGGAAGGATTCGAGTATATAGACCACCAAATTCCCGATATGACGAGAAGTATACTCAAAAAAAGCAAACTAGTGGACGTTTCTCCGTTAATGTGTGGGCATGGATAAGTATTTACGGTGCAGGTGTATGCTCGAATATTGGTGGAACACTACACAGTAATATAATATATATTTCTTCCTTCTGCCGCTATAGTTTTTGAAGGAAATAACTTTATATTTCAGCAGGATAACTGCCCTGTGCATACTGCAAGAAACATAGGAAACTGGTTTAGACAAAACAACGTAACATGTCTGCCTTGGTGCTCAAGAAGTCCCGATTTAAATCCAATTGAAAATGTTTGGGGATTGATGGTAAAAAAAAATGTACAAAATAAATTTTAAACCACAGAATGAAATAAGAGTTATTTGATAAAATAGAAGAAATTTGGGAAGGGCTAATTCCGGATTACAAAGAAGATTACGATTAGTGTTAGAATCCAATAGCGCACCAATTAAATATTAGTATTTTGTTTGTTGTTTGTTAATAAATTTACCCTTTTTGGCTTTATACTTTTGTAGTTTTCCCGGTATCATTTTATAATGTGTAAGTTGTCGAATTCTATAATGAAAAATTTGGATATATTCTCTTTAACCCTCAAGGATCTTAGAAAAGTGCTAGTTTAGTTTAGTTTTTATATTATCTAGATTTAAGTACACTCCTACTCTGTAATAGGATACTTGTATCTGTTGGGTTTGAATTAAATAAATAAATAATTTTCTTATTTCGCGGCTGTAATTTAAACACAAAAATATTTAGAAATAACCATTATTGCTCATGGTAAAAAATCGTGCATACAATAATTTACAGCTATGTATATAGTTCCTGTTCTATCCAGGTATAAGCAGCAATGTGAGAAACCCGTTTTACCCAATTTTGTTGTAATTGAGTTATGTATGGGTGGAGTGTACGAATTTATATGTCGTCAACTGTACTAGACATTTTTTATTAGTTTCAACATGTTTTGCAGTATTCAAGAAAAAATAATGATTGGACTAAGTAGTTTAATAAACATTAAGTTTCCGTTTAAATTAGCTGTTTCAGGTTCTCATTTTTTCGTTTTAAGTACTTGCGTTTATTACTATCATTATTTTTTCTTAAATAGTGTAAAACATGTTGAAACTAGCCACATTTGACATGATTATAATTATTTCTGGTGGTTTCATGGAGTATCAGATCCGTATTTAATTTTTATGAATTTTACGCAGAGTATTTTCCACCATATCTTTTAATTGGCTCATTAAAAAATAATAAAATTTGGCGTGTGAGTCCATCAAACAATGACCTTCAAAAAAGTCTAATACAATTTTGATATCAAATTAATAGGAAAGTCAATATTTGGCCAGAATACTAATGTTTTAGAAATTCCTATCCCAACTTGTCAAAGCAACGATCAAATAGGGTTTTCAACAGCGACACATTTATCTAGAGTAAGTTGGCATGTTTGCATATATTCTAACAACACTGTTGGTTTGTTGGAAAATTATTTTCTGCCACTTTTAGCCTTTTAAAAGTTTTTGGTCTAGAGAATGCCTTTTGGAAACTGCACAACAGAATTATACAGAGTGTTTTCCTAATTGCTGCTTTACCTAGTTCATTCAATTGTCAGAAGTAAAAATACCGAAATGTGTTTAGAAAACATAGACACAAATCAATAAATGACTCGTAAAAGTAGGTAACTGTGAAAACACTCTGTATCTGTTTTCTGTTTATTTTACAAATATGTTAATAAGGAAGGAAAATTATTTTTAGGGTGCGATTAGACTTAAGGGTGCTGTACAACACTGGAAATCAATTAATTATAGAAATATAGATCTGTATGCCTCCATGAGTGTAGTTTTACTTCTGAAAGTAGAGGTTATTTATTTTTATTCGAAAACCAGGGTACCGGTTTCCTCAATAACCTCTACACTCGCCGCATAAATTAGGCGAAGATAAAATAAAATTTGGCAACACTAATTTTTGGCATAACTCCTAAAGATATACAAATTCCCCCCCTTTTTTCCATTTAAAAAAATTGATATTTTTATTTCTTCTTACTTTTTCCAAGGGTCAGGGTATGATGGCTGCTGGAACCCATCTGTTGGTACTGCGATTTCCTTCTGTTGAATTCCACGACCTCATCTTCCAGTTTCTTCCTGGCTTCTTCGTTGCGTTTCTTTTCTTCAGTGTGATCTTTCTTTAGTTTATCAAATTTCGCATGCAACTAACAAGAAAAAATAAATTTGTATCAACTAACCACTAAAACTTTTCTCATGATTTTACCTCTTTTTCGGCCTCTTTTAACTCTGCTTCCTTTTCTTTCACTCTCACAACAAACATCTGTCTCATTTCATCTTCTTTCTGCTGCAACTCTTGCAAATGATTGGATCGTTTTACCTCAAAGGTTTCTTGGAAACTGATTGGCTTATTATTAGCGTCCACGTCGGAGAATCCCATTTGTTCAAGTCGTTTTTTTCTAAAAATTTATTTGTTGTTTTGAATTTATTAAAAAAATATAATATTCAAATTCTAGGATAAAAAATATTATCACCTGTATAGTTCATAGTGCCTGTTGTGTGTTTTTTCTCGCATATCTTCCATGTTGGTTCTAATAAGCATTTCTCTTAATTTAACAAAGTCACAATGAGTCTCATTTTCTACCTGGACGGTACCCCAGGGGTACTGCCTTGCCCTTACCAGCTAAAAAATAAGTTTATAAATCAAAATTTTCCACTCAAAACAGTTAAAATTATCACTGTTACAAATACTGTTTAGCTCTTTTAAAATACATATTATAAAAAAATAGTATATCATTATAACCAATAACTTACCTTACTACCAACTTTAACAAAATCAGTGCTGCCAATAACAGCAAAGGGAATATGAGAATTCATTGTCGAATTTATTTCAGAAACCGATTCATCGTCAACGGGAAACTCGTAGATGTGTACACCGTTGTTCTGGAGTTCAGCCATTATTTTTGATTTGAATTTTTGCAGTTCTGTTTTAGAGATGGTGTCCGCTTTGGCGATTATCGGGATGATGTTGACTTTTTGATCGAGTTTTTTCATGCAGACCAGATCGATGGATTTCAGACCATGTCCTGAAATAACAGTCAAACTCAAAATATGCTTTCAATGTCTTAATAGACCAGGGTCGATAATCTTTGAAACCAAAAAAAAATAATAGTAGGGTGAACCCCATTGGAAAAGGAAGAGAATATAACAAAAATAAAAGGAAAAATAATTTACGGGCGATCCGAGGTCGGGAAGTGGAAGGGGGTGAGTTTTTAAGGGTAGAAAACGATTTATCTCGATTTCCGGCAAAACTACAAGTCCTATGGAAAAACGTTAAATGGCAAAGTTGTAGGTAATAAAAAGATCTACAACTTTTGTATTTACGCTTTCTTCACATAACCTCAAAATTTATGTGAAACATTCAAATAACCAAGTTTTTGGTTTTTTATTTTTATCTTTTACAAAAAAAATTCTTTTCACGAAATTTGGTGAAAACTTACCTTCTGATGTTCCAAACACACTGTAATTTTTTTGATTTAAAATATTTATTTTTTCACCTTATTTTGACTTAATATCGAAAAAGCACCCTAATTTTCAATCGAAAATTCTCACGTCAAAATATCTGCTTTTTTAAAAAAGTCGGTGGGCTTTTTGTTCCTTGAAATCTCTAATTTCTGATGGTGTAAAAAAAAATATACATTACTATGGTAAATGCGATGAAATCCCCTTTAAATCCTAGCTTTAATTATATTTAGATTTTATTTTCAATTGAAAATTAGGGTGCTTTTTCGATATTAAGTCAAAATAAGGTGAAAAATAAATATTTTAAATCAAAAAAATCACAGTGTGTTTGGGACATAAAAAGGTAAGTTTTCACCAACACCAAATTTCGTGAGAAATTTTTTTTTTTGTAAAAGATAAAAATAAAAAAACCAAAAACTTGGTTATTTGAATTTTTCACATAAATTTTTAGGTTATGTAAAAAAGTGTAAATACAAAAGTTGTAGATCTTTTTATTACCTACAACTTTGCCATTTAACGTTTTTCCATAGGACTTGTAGTTTTGACGGAACTCGAGATAAATCGTTTTCTACCCTTAAAAACTCACCCCTTTCCACTTCCCGACCTCGGATGGCCCGTAAATTATTTTTCCTTTCATTTTTGTTATATTCTCTTCCTTTTCCAATTATTGGTTTTATCCTACTATTATTATTTTTCACTTTTTACATTTTCAAAGGCTTCAGCCCTGGTCTACAAAGATAGTTACAAGTTTTTGGAAAATGATATATTTATTAAATAAAATTGAAATATAAAGTTGATAATATTATATAATTCTTTTAAAATTATGGGTAATTTAAGGATAAACTAATATACCTGTAGGGCAAATAAAATATAGACAGACATGGATTCTGGAATCATGGAAACTGGGCAAATTTCTTTTAATTTTAAGTTCCTCTTGCAGATAGTTTTCAAACTGATCATCAATATAGTTAACTATTGCTTTAAAACTGTCATCTTTGTTGATTTGGTCACCGTAACCCACTGTATCGACAATAGTCAGCTAAAAAATGTATATCAAACAGTAAAATACAGATCTACCTGCATAAATCAAAAACAATTCAGAAAATAAAAACCTGCAACGTTCTTACCTTTAGACGGACATTGCTTTCTTGAAGTTCATAAGTGTGTCCCTTTAATTTTACAGTTGGTAAGGTGTGAGGGCTGGGGTTAGACTCAAAATTTGTATTAAATAGTGAGTCCATGAGGGTAGACTTACCCAATCCAGTTTCACCTATGAAAAACAAATTATGAACTATAAATTGTTTCTTTACAATGAAAATGCTAAAGGTTTATTCAAGGGTTCATAAAAAATACTTACCAATACTCATGATGTTAAATATAAAACCATTTTGGACACTTTTTGAGACCAGTTGATCTGGTAAACTGTCGAATCCTACATGACCAGAAAGGTTTAAATTTCTGATCTGTTCTTCTACCTAAAAATTATATAATTAACATTTACTTCTACAAATCTTTGGAATAATATCGGTAGTATAAATAGCACGTAGGTCTTCTTGTTAGTGTCATTGATTTCAGCAATCTTTTTTTCAAGGGTTAACTCCTTACTTAAAAATACTTGTACATGGATGACATTTTCTCAAAATTGCTTTAATACCTCATAGCTTAGTCATTTCAGATAAGCTGTATATAAAAACCTAAACAGTTGTAAAATGTACATACCTACATGTTCTACATTCTAAAAAGTATTTTGCTTTTCCCTAAGCCAATAACTAGGTGAAGTCACCTATGTACTTTTATCATAAAACTATTCCACCCAAAGGTATGTAACCCATGCCCCAAAATACAAAGAATTTCAGCTCCAAATTAGTAAATTGCCTCTGCTACCATTTTAGATGTAAAATATGCAAACTTTCTAGAGCAAAAGATGGGCATACCATAAAGTATGGGTATACTTGGCATACCATTAATATTTATCCAAACAGGGTAAACCACACTTTGGGATTAAAGTTATATTCTATTACTGTTATTATAGGTAGTAGGTACTATAAATATTTCAAAAATTATACTCACGGATTGGTTTTGATTCTCTACTTCTACTGGAGGCATTTGGCCCTCTTTTTCCTCAGAAATATTGGAAAGAAGCTATAAAAACAGCACAAAGAAACGTTTGTTGTGATTACACTAATTATAAAATTTAAACACTAATAAAACACGCACTCACTTTTACTTTTTGTTATAAACTGGGATTTGTGTATAAAGGAAGATTACTTATTTAATATAAGAATGATTTAGTAAGTTATTCTTTTAACGATTTTTTTCAATTTAAAAAAAAATGAGCCTTGAACTGTAACGAAACAACGCCCGAACTCAAATGACATTACAGATACAGAACAGATGAACAGATTGACAGATAGATGTTGATGATTCATAAAATGGGAGAGTCAGCTGTCCATTCAAAATAACCTGGTTAAGATGGAAAATTGCCTTTTTATTGATAAGCAAGAAGTGATCAATTATTTCTCTGTGTTGTTTCATAAAATCCAGTATGTCTAGCGCCATCTTTAGTGTAATGTGATTACTATTACATTAAAATTATTAAATTTGCCACTATGGATAATATATTAATATAAATTTTCCATCGACCGTGTATTTACCAATGATCTGCTAGCTATAGATGAAGCAATAACAAACGAACCTATTGCCAAAATCGTATACCATTCTGAAGTAACTTTTGTGGCAAATTGCGCCCCTCCACTTTGTTTGCCAAACGTACCTCTTAAAAGTAGGTATTAACACTCTTAGAGTACCAATATATAAATTACGGCTATAACAATATTTTAAAAGTAATAATAACAACACTTATTTAATAATTTTACATATTATTCATCCCTAAAGCCATAAATCTACAGGTTTTACCTTCCAGAAGAGAAAAAAATATGACGTTATGTGGTAAATTTAAATCTTTGTCTAAAAACCCATAGACATTTCCCTTAAAAATTATGCAGTTTGGCAAACACAGAAGACGTTGCGTTCCTATTGGTCAGAAGAGAGCCTGCCTTTTTTCATTCATAATTTCTTTGACGTATGGTCCACAGAGAAATTAAGGGTTTAGTTTGGTCGTTCTTCGTTCGAAAGTTGTTTGAAATTTGTTTCGGTTTATCGGTTTTGTGTATTAATTGCTGTGTTGTTAGTGTTTTGTGATATTTTTTTCAAGACTAATTAATATGGGTCACAGGTTTGAAGTGTGCAAGACTGCGAAATATAATAATAATAATTCTGCAGTTTGAGTACATAAAAAGTTGGGTTATTTGTAGGTTAGGTTTAACTATTCATAGGCGTGGGTAGGTGGGGAAAAATAATTAAAACTTTACATTTTTATTTTATTAAACGTATTATTTATTTAAGGAACATTATGGATAGACTGTATAGGTATAACTTTTGCAAATGGTTTGGCTTATTGAATTCTTTAAACAACTCAGATACACTCTTAGTCTAAAATAAACAAGGAAGCCACTATTTGATCACCTTTAACCATAAACGTCATTTATGACGTTCGTGGGTTCGTGCCTTTAACTCTTCAATTTTGCATGGGATTTCATAATATGTTGTAGGTACCAGACAAAATACTTGTGTAAGTTTTCCATATGCGGCCAAATTTTAGCCGGCCACTATATTATTATTTTTAGCCCATTATTCAAAAGCATGTGGCAACAAATATCGTATTTTGGAAAAATAATAATTTTGTTTCATGGAATAGGACATTAAGGTTGAATTCTCAACGTCATTCAATCTATTGCCAACCTATAACCTATTTCGCGTTGATTTTTTAAGTTTATTATTTTAATAACTAACATTTAAAGAAAATCAATATCGTCGGTACATTATTTAGGTAGTATCTGATATATTACAAAAATATCAATTTATTTCATTGCTAATTTTGGGAGAATTGTATAGTGAAAGAACAATGAGTGACAATGACATAATAATGTTAAAAAAAATCTTACCCGATATTTTTCGCTATACAATTCTCCTAAAATAAGTTATGAAATTCCTTGATATTTATTAAATATGTCAATTATTACCTATAGAATATCAAGTCGATACTGATTTTCTTTAAATTTTGTATAAAAGCTAGAAAACATAAATAAATCTACGCGAAATAGGTTATAGGTTGGCAAGCATGTTGATACTCCCACCTTAATATAATAATTTACAGTCAGAGTCTCACGAATATTTATTTTCCAAACAGGTTACCTACATGTTTCGCTCATACCTGAGCATCATCAGACCAATGTTAGGCTTATTTTGTTCTGATGCTCAGGTACCTACGAGCGAAACATGTACCTAACCTGTTTGGAAAATAAATATTCGTGTGAGACTATGACTTTGTGAAATTTATTAGTTGTACTCAAATCAGGTCTCTTAAAGAAAACTTTTTTGAATTAGATATTTATGTAGGTATCTAGTACCTAGATAATGTTTGTTTTAATAAGTTGTTAATTCTTGAACCTACTTATTATTTGTTAAAAATACTTTACTTGGATATGTAAGTTAATTCCTGTAATAAACTATAGTTACTTGAGAATAAAGATATATACCTACCTAGGTACCTATGATTATTATTATATGCTGGTTTTATTTCTAAATTTTTTAACATTAAGTTAGCCGACATACAAGTTTAGAAATATAACCGTATCAATAAATTGCATTTTAAAGAAGAATTTCCATAAAAACCACTTTTGGGTATACGTACCTTATACGTAATAAGTCAAAAACTGTTAAAGTAGAGTTTTCACTGACAGAAAAATTAATCCCTGGCTAAATTGAAGCTTTTAACTTTATGTTAGCCCACATAAAAGTTTAGGAATGTAACTGTATCATAACCAACAAATTCTATAAAAACCGTATTTGGGTCTTCGTACCTTACGTAAGTCAAAAACTGTTAAATTGGGGTTTCCATTGAGAGAAAAATTAAATCCCTGGCTAAATTGAAGCTTTTAACTTTACGTTAGCCCACATACAAATTTAAAAATGTAACTGTATCATAACCATCAAATTTCATAAAAACCACTTTTGGGTCTACGTACCTTATGTAAGTCATATATGGGGATTTCCTCGACAGTAAAAATGTAATATCTGACTGAATTCAATTAGTTTATGTTGAACTGTAGGTATTGTATTTTACCTATAGATAGGTATAATCACAGAATATTAGTTGGCTCTGAGTTCTCTGGGTATAATATGAAGAAATAAAACAAAAAAAATTCTCTTGTAAATATGAGTGACAGAATCCTATTTAAAGTTGCGTTTCAGTTAATTTAGTATTTTCAAGGTTTGAATAGGTAATTGTAATATAATATAGTTTTTAAATCTATTTTGACACTTTATCTTTAAACCATATAAAAACTCATGTTTATTATTAGGTAAAGTCGATTCAGCCAGTAAACCTGCAAGATGGCCGGCATGTCATATGACAAAAGTCATATTCCAGCTAAATAAAATGGATTTTTGCATTTTCAATTACTTTTGTCATATGACAGGTCGGCCATCTTGCAGGTTTACTGGCTGAATCGACTTTACCTACCTTAAATTATAATATTTATAGAACAAAACTTTCAAAATAAATTATTATTATTATTTGGAAATATTAAAGCGGTAAAACCGATGAGACTATTGCATCAATTGTTTTAGAAGGTATCACATGTTAAATTTTCAAGTCCAATCCTGGAATTCATGCCAACTTATAAAAGTTTAATAGAGCAAAATTGAAAGAGTGTCACTTGACTTTACCTCCATCTTGCGAGAGTATTCAAAATTTTGACTTTACTTTCCATTTGCTGCTTTTAAACAGCTAAGCTAAGTAAATATCTTTGCTTAGCTATGTTAAAGGAACTTTGCGAACAACTTCGTATAGTTCGTAGGCATGATGGGAAATAAAAAGAGGCATCCTGCTTGAGCGCGGCTAGGGGGAAGAAAAAAATATTGTTGTGCTTTTTCGCTATTAAAAAGTACCTAACGTAAAAGGAACTTTGCTTTTCTTTTAAATTTCAATAAAACCGTAAAAACCGTGTTTTAAGTATACATAGTGTAATTATTTTTAGGTCAGCTCAGTTCACCAAATGTTATAATTATAGCTATCCAAAGTTTCTCTTATAATAATTATTACAATAAATAGTTATTAACTTAAATTAAATTTTACTGCTCCGCGGACCATTTTTTCTCTCATTGGTTAATCTTGATGATTTTTCTTGTAATTATTAAATGATTTAATGTAAATATTACGTTTTAATGTTTTTTGGGAAAAAAAGGATTGTGGCAATAACCACTCCGTTTCGTTTAAATATTTTTAAATTTCGCGGCTCCTATTGGCACGACTTACTGGGCGATACGGTACCGCGAAAGAGAAGCACACTCGCGCATTGACCGGAGTGAAGTGCAGATAAAAATTGGTGTGACCAGCCAATCTGCTGAAAAGAGTGCATAGAAAATTGGAGAAAAGGCAGCCTGCCGCGGCGTAAATAAAGAAATTGGTAAGTCCACGGCTGTGCCAATAATCGTTCCTTTTTTTTGATTTTTCTCTATAAATTGCTATTTTTTTTGGATATACAGTCCACTTGCCCATTTTGGCATTTTCACTCATACATTAAACTTTACTGTTCTACAAACCCTTTTTTCACAAACGTTAAAAAATATTTGATTTCAGATTGGATAATTATATTTTATTGTGAACCCTGACACGAGACGCCGCTGTGACCATATGATAGCGCATAGTAACGAGGTAAAATTCTAATGGCGGCAACGTAATCCCCACTCCCGGCCGGGGGGAAGACTTCACCTCCTCTCTCCTACAAACGATTTTGGCAGCAGATTTAAATAGCGTTTATGAATGGCGTGCGGCATCTATAGCTAGCAGATCATTGGTATTTACAACCTTAATTAGTATAAAAAATCCTACGGGTACGGCATACTTAGCTTTGAACCAAATCGTTTTATTTACCCGAATTCAATTAAAAAAAAGAACGTTTGATCATCCAACGATAGGTGACGCCACTAGAATTATCGTGTCTTACCTATGGAGGGCTTTAGGTTTTACCACAGAAAAATTAATTTAATGGTATAAATAATATCAAGATGGCGCTACATATATTTCATCTCACTGCTGTTTTCCGATTAATTTTAAATTCATATACAAGAAGAACTTACGATTAGCGTACGTCAAAGTTCATCTGTATTAACTTCTGCACTCCCAATACGAGATAATGTTTCCTGACTGTGAACTTGTTGGGATTTTAAAGTTTGACACAGGATATCGGGGCAAGTATGATAAAATTAGCTGATTTTTATGGAGGAGCCAGGTCGCCAGGACTAACTAAAAGTGGCACGGAAGTGGAAGTTGGAGAAGTTCTTCGGTGGCGGAGATATATTTGAAGGAGAACATTGAATAAAATAATAAAACTGCGCTGATGTTATCTATCTTTTATCTTTCCATCAGAAGAGACGGGCACCCCAAATGTAGTAGGTAGTAGGTACTGGATGACAGCAACAGCCACACAAAAAACATGTTTCTACTAATGGAAGACAATGGAAGTAAAACTTTCAGGTTCAGGCAGGAGGCAGGCAACATTTCAGAATTGTACATTTATTATTTGGAATGAGTAATAACGTGAATAAATACGTTTTGTTTTTATTTCATAAATGTTTTTAAAAATTTGTTGTGTTCCATTATTGTTGTAATTAAGGGAAATACTTAATTCCCTCTACTTTTCAATAATATCCCAACCCAAGGGAGTTGGTTTGTTGGTTATTGATCGCGTAAAATAACAAACATCCCTGTCAGGAAAAACTCTTTCTGTCTTCACACACAGTTTACATGATCAGAAAAATATCTTGGTATTAGGAGTGCAGAAGCTAGATAAGGTGAACATTTTACCTGATATTTGCGCATGCGCCAGTCACATGTGCGCCATGTCAATAATTTATCCAATTGGGTTACAGAAAACAAATTTATCGATCGATTATAGTAACGTGACCAAATACCTGTGTATAGAAGTGTTTGCACGTGACACTGTTTGTTCGAAATTCATAATTGGACGAGCACCTCATCACGTTTCTGCTGCCCTGATACCAAACTTTAAATTTCCTTCGATGTAAACACCAAATTTGCACGGTTTTCTTGACTTTGTGTCGAAGGCGCTCGTAATGTTTTTAATAAATGAAAAAAAAATCCTTTATTAAACACGTTGCGTACGGATGACGTAGAATTTTAGGCAAGAGGTTAATGCCGTCTTGTGATAGCCGTAGCCTCGGGTGGCTCGAACTCATGTTACATGGGGGAAACTAGGAAACAGGAAAACCAACGAAGGAAAACGGTGTTCTCTCTAATAGAGAATAATAAAACACTTAAAACAAGCAACACCGTTTTCCTGTTTCCCCCATGTAAATCTCTATCTATCTATTGTACATTCATTATATTATCAAAAACCGATTCTGACCTGGGTTGCCCCCCGTTGGTCAGCACAAATATAATATTGCTTATATTATTACAACAATTAACTTAAAATATAAACTTATGGTGAAATGCTGAGTTGGATACTTTTGCAATGTCCGGCTTTATGAATAAATTGAAAATACAAGATGTGTCGAAAGTATCCATCACAGTCTTGAGACTGGAAAGAAGCAAAAACACATTGAGTTCCAGTTCATATAATATGCTAGGAGGTTACACAAAAAATTTACCAAATATTTATTGACAATAAAAATGGGCTGGTTGCTCACGTACATGATAGTGACGGTAATGATGTATTTAGGAGACTTACGTACTCCACGATTATAAATTACAACAGTTTACCGGACTTCCGCCTACTGTCTAAACCTATAATAATGAATATAATGATAATAATAATAATAATCAAATAAATATATAATTTTATTTTTATAAATACCTTTAGGTCCTATTAACTAATAAATGTACATAATTTAAGTTGAGAGACATTTATGATAATGAAAATACTTGTTTCTTAAGACAAAATTTCTTCTTTCTATTTGTGGAAACTGAGTGTATAATTAATTAAATAACATTTTAGTGAATTTCTTTCTCTTTCAGCTGCTTGTTTTGATCCTATATTTTTTCATCCTAGTATAGTCACTGACTCACTGATATTTTCTTTAAATTTTTTGCTGGAAAGTTGTACAGAAATATCATCTTCAGTTTCCTTTTTAAGATGACTAGAGCTTTAGGAATTATTTGTATGTATGTAGCTGGTAATAAAAGTTGGTCTCCGATAAATCGTCACAGATTTGTTGTGTGGTTTCAGGCTGCCTGACAATGAAAATAGCGTTGGAGTTGAAACAATTAATCTTACATTAGGACGACCATGGGACCAAGGACAGCCAGCCTATTTAAAGTAAAATGATTGTGTTGGTCGTTACAAATTGTCTTGCTCTCCATGGAATTTTTAACCTGGTGGCAGTATAAACACTGTCGAGCCTACGGCTCCGAAAAGGGAATTTCGAAAATCATTGAAATTTGTCTCAACACCTCCTGTAGGAAGAGTTGGTTGTGTTCGTATTTTGGGCTTCGTGACCGGCACCACAATTTGCTTGGACAGTCAGAGGTTTCATCAGGCAAGAGGCAAGCTTCTAAGGGTTAGGGAGGAGGCGGTAACACTACCTTTGGTTGCTGTGAAATAGCAGGTTGTAGGTTTCTTGGCTTTAAAGTAAAACGAAACACCATACATAAACAAATCAAATCCCACTGAAAAGTGGAAAATTAAAGTAGGGTTAAGTTTATGTCGACCAGTGAGCACAGAAAAATAAGGGGTTTATCGTCATCGAGTTCTGCATACTTAGCTTTGAACTAAATCGTTTCATTTACCCGAATTCACTTTAGAAAAGAACGTTGGATCATTCAATGATAGATGACGCCACTAAATATATCGTGTCCTACCACAGAAAAATTAACTTAATGATCTAGAGAATATTAAGATGGCGCTGCATATATTTCATCTCACTGCTATTTTCCGATTCATTTTAAGGTCATATATGGATGCAAGAAGCACACGCGATTAGCCTACGTCAAAGTTCATCTTTATTAACTTCTGCACTCCCAATACCAGATAATATTGTTTCCTGACTTTGGTTAGGTTGTGATGGATAAATTGGATTTTAAAGTTTGATATCGGGGCAGTTTAATTAAGGACGTGAGATTCAAATTAATTATTTTACTTGTCGAAAAATAAACACAGATTTTTGCATGAAATATTATTTATCGGAATAAGGAGTCCAGAAGTTTGATAAGGTAAACATTTTACCTGTCTGCGCCAGTCACATGTGCGCCATGTCAATAATTTATCCAATCAGGTTACAGCCAGCAAATTTATCGATCGATTATAGTCACGTGACCAAATACCTCTTATAGAAGTATATTGCACGTGACTTTGAAATTGATAATTTGACTAGCACCTCATTACATTTCTGCTGCCCTGATACCAGACTTTAAAATTATTATGAACCTAAATCGGGGGTTTTTTGACTTTGTGGCGAATGCGCTCGTTAAAATATGCATTTACGTAAAATAATAGGTTCGCTACAGTTTTGCGTGGCGGGAAAAATATCATTTTAATGTTGATAATTATAGGGCTATAACTGGCCTAACTTCTTTTTCAAACATTATTGAGAAAATTGTTACGCAATGGGTATTGAGTCTTTTCTGACTACAGAGAGATTGATGTACTTCATGACATGGCACATCGAAGAAATTATTCGACAAGTACAGCTGATTTCGACCTGCTTGACTACACCCACAAAATCATTGATTCTAATCATTACATATTAGCCCTATTCTTCGATCTAACTGGAGCTATCGATTGTGTGGATGCTTACTAAAAAAACTAAATGCTTTAGGCAGGCATTCGTGGCAATATTGCCCGATGGTTACACTATTTTCCCTCTAATCGCCGTATAAGGATTAAGGTTCAAAATTCGTTTCCTGATCAATTTAATGTCAATTATGGTGTGCCCCAAGAAGGTGTAATGTCTCCATTGCTTTTTGCTGTTTTTATAAACGACCTTGAAAATTATCTTATACCAAAAGGTATCCCTGCCAAACTAATTCTATACGCGGATGATACAACTGTGATTATATCTGCTTTCACATTAGATTAGGTACTGATTGAAATAGCTAATTATATTTTACTTAAATTTTCTTTATGGTGCAAACAAATCACTTAATTATCAATATAAACAAAACTCACTAGGTATATGGTTTTTTATAAAAAGCGATACTATTTAGTGAGTTCAATGCAACTTTCTTAAAATTAAAAACAGTGTATGAACTTGCGGATCATTTATTAATAAAAAATCAGTGTGTTCTTTAAATTTTCCAGATGTATCTAGTGCAGGGATGTTATTTCTATCAGTTAGTGTGGCATAACGGAACGATATTTTTCCAAACTTGGGTTTAAGCATAATAAAATTATTACACGATTAACGTAAGATTTGAAAAATTCATGAACCTAAACCTACTAGGTAGGGGAGGGTGGGCCACGTTGAGACGATTTTTACATTTGTATTTTTAAACCCATCCCATTGAAATATTTTTGACATCTTGCACACTAAAATGATGCTTCTCAGTGTTGCCTACTAAAATAAATTGTTTAGCAGTCAAAATACCCAGTATTCATTGTTAAACATTTTGAAACATGTATATTTACATCTGTCTTAAGGTGGCCCCAAACCGGGCCACCTTAAGACATGGAAGGTCTACCATGAGACAGACATAAGAATATTGTTGCAAATTTAGTTTAATATGGTTTATTATTATTTGCTGGTTACAAGAATACATAAACAGGTTACATCAGTAAAAAAGACAAAATTAGCGAATATCAATACTGTCAAATTTAATACCAAATGTTACGTAAGCCTTCTGCCTCCTGGTACCTTCACAGTTAGTGTTAGGCGGCAAAACACATTTGATGTCACTGTCTTTTATTAGAGCAATATCTTCGACTTAAGGAAATATAAATGCATTTTTTATTTTATTACTATGGCGCAAATAAGTCACTTCAATGTCGGAATCTTTTATGGCAATAATTTTGGCAATATAGAATACTGACTTTTTATTATGGAATTCAACCAAAACGTAAGAGTTTATTTGTGGCTTATCTTTAAATTTTTCGAATTCCGATTCACTAAAAGATTCTGAGTCGGAGGAGTCTGAAATAAATGAATTATTTTCGTCAGTGTCAGAAGATGATGAGACTGTAGCTGTTCTATTCGGCTTTTTGGCTAAACCTAATTGCCTTTTGTTCCTTTTGATAATTGTAGTGATTTTTTTCGTTTCTTCTCATTGTCTTTTTCTTCTATTTCCAATTTCTCCGGTGTATCGGTTACAATTTTACTCCTACCCCTCTGTCTTGACTGTTCTAACTTTCTTGCTTGAGCTTTGGGATATCCGAATAGTTGTTCTGGACTTTTAAACTTATTAGGCCACCTTGAGACATGTCTCATTGTGGCCCATAAAATTTGTCTCAAGGTAGCCCATTATGCACCTCAAAATAAGAAATGTACTAAAGTCAAAATCCTGAACATAGGACCCTTAAGACCTTGAAATAATAAAAACACCATATATTTAATTGGTCATAAGCAAAAACACAATAATCCATTTGCTCTGTTTTTTTTTTAGACAATCGTCAAAAGTAAGTAATAAAATAAACTTTACCTGTCGAAATACACACTATTCACGATAAAAAATTTATTCGCACACAAACATGAAACAACCACCACAATAGCACGAGAGAGACTGATCGCTGTTTGCCCAACGCGCTGCGGAAGAACTATATTTAATTGGCGCGTATTTCAAAAACTGTAACGGTTGTCCCATGGTGCACGCGTCTCAAGGTGGCCCATCCACCCCTACCTACTGAAAATAAGAATTATCATTTTTCATAGAGCCCCTGAAAACGTTTGCGGGAGTGCCCACTCAGTTTTTAATTGTTATGCCACAGGTTCTTTCTCTACACCAGTGGCGTAACTACCGGTGTTCAATGTGTGCGAAGCACACGGGCCCGGGTGAAAAAGGGGCCCGAGAGCGGAGCCACAAAAACATAAAAATGCAAAACAAAATATTCTCATAGAAAAAAAAAATGCAATATCCGCAAAACTACTCTACTCAATACTTTTATATATAGTAATTCTAATTCATCTTCCAGTTTTAGTGAAATTGTAACTGTCTGCATTATTTTTTTAGACCATCCCTATTTCGGTTGCATCAGCTGAACATTCTTTTTCCAAGTTAAAGTTAATTAAAACTTATTTGAGAAATTGCATGACCGATAAAAAATGATCAGCTTTAGCAATTATTTCTATCGAAAATGAGGAAGTTCAAAAAATAGACATTTCTAACCTGATTTCAAACTTTGCGCATGCAAAAGCAAGAAAAAAAAAATTTTTTTCGGCAATCGTCCACAAACCGACATCTTTCTGGCGTGATTTGACGCCATGCACAATAGTAATTTACGTTACAAGACCGGAAAGTAGTGTTTTTCAGGTCGAGACAAGCATTTCCAGGGCGAGCCATAGGCGAGTCCTGGAAGCTTGGAGAGACCTGGAAAACACTAATTTTCGGTTGCGTGACGTACAATATTTTTAATAACGAAATCAAGGTATCTTGTATTATCAAAGAGCGATTGGAAAAACAAAAAACAGGGTGACAGTGACATTAGAGACCGGAAAAGTGACATAAGAGACCGGAAAAATCTTTTCCGGACTCTAATGTCACTTTTCCGGTCTTGCGATCGGAAAAACGTTATTTTCTAGACAAAAAATTGTCCAGAAAGTGTAAATTTTCTGGTCGGTTTTAAAAAAAGTTCATTATTCCAGTATTGTTAAACGTTGCTACGCAATATGAGACATTACGGGGGGATATATTATTCTCGGCCTAGGCCCTAGGCCCTAGTACTACTTTCAGACACAAACTACGTTTTTAAAAATACTTATTTTATGAAGTTATTTTATACAGGGTTAAAAACAAATTAACTTTGCATCACATGCGACCAAATTTTAATAGCCCAATTTTGATTTTGTAGAAAAACACACAGTTACTATGGCTCTACTTTAAAGAAAATATATCTGAAATAAAGCTTTGTCAAAACTGAGAAGTTTTATGTAGGTTGCGTTGAGTCTTATTTTGCAAAAGTGGTGCAATTTGCAAAATATAGGTAAAAAATCAAAATTATCTTATGCAGCTAAAATTTTGCATGTGGGCTAGGAACTGTATTTAAAAAAAACTTTTTCAATAACTTTTTTCGATATTTTCAGAAATAAGCCTACTTTTGAATTATTTTTTGTAAAAAATTAAAATTTGACAGCTAATGCTACTATTTTTTGCTTAATTTCATCTCGATCGAAGCAGAACTTGATGCTAAAGTCAAATTTTGAATAACGCTATTAATAAAGGATAAATCCCATATGATGCGGACTTTACTGGTGACACTGTATATATAAATTATAATTCTTTGTTTTTGATAATATGTACTTGCAGATATTTTTCTATGTTCAGGAATATAACTACTTAGCATAACAATAATTATTGCTTTTTTGTGTACCTACTCAAAATTCATAAATTAATATGGTTATCGTTATCAATAATAATACTCCGTATCATAATTGCGGGCCCGGCACAGTTTTCGCACACGGGCCCGTGGCTACGTTGTTACGCCACTGCTCTACACAATTCTTCCAAAACTACCAACGAAAGAAGTTGATTTTTTGTAATATGTCTGATACCTTTTACCTAAATAATGTGCAGACGATATTGATTTTATTTAAATGCCTGTTTTAATGAAATAATTAATAAAGTAAAAAAAACAAGACGAATTTCCTTATAGCACGTGTATCCTCACAATTCTTGTACAGCAAAGAATCGACTATCCATTAATCTAGAAAAACCCTTGGATTGCATGCCTTGTTCTCCAGTTATGAATCTAATTTATGAAATAATCGATAGTTTTCAAATTCGGGCTCCCGTTGACACGCGACAGTTTATTGCACTCCTCCCTTTACTTCCGTTTTTGTTGCTCTCTCGTTGCACAATGGCAACTTCTATAGAAGAGAAATTGTGGGTCTTACAAGAAAAATTAAAAGTGAGAATTATCTCCCTTTTAAACCCTTCGAATTTTTGAATTTGGCCCCAAGAAAAAAACATTGGAAAATATTTTTATCAATCGCCTATTATAGACTCAATCATTTTTTGTTTTAGGAGACTGATTCCAACCTGTCGGTTTGTATAGTACTTTTGCAACAGTATTTAAGACAGGAACAATATAGTAAACACTTGGTAAGTTTACATTTTTATATATTAAGAAGGAAAACAGTATAAGTAAATAATACACGCACGTAATAAAAATTGTATACAGTGTGTTTAACCAATTATTTAAAAATACTTGTTTTGTCTCTATTTCTACCTTAAGGTTGAATTCTCAACGTCATTCAATCTATTGCCAACCTATAACCTATTTTGCGTTGATTTTTTCAGTTTATTATTTTAATAACTAACATTTAAAGAAAATCAATATCGTCAGTACATTATTTAGGTAGTATCTGATATATTACAAAAATATCCATTTATTTCATTGCTAATTTTGGGAGAATTGTATAGTGAAAGAATAATGAGTGACAATGACATAATAATGTTAAAAAAAAACTTACCCGATATTTTTCGCTATACAATTCTCCTAAAATAAGTTATGAAATTCCTTGATATTTAGTAAATATGTTAATTATTACCTATAGAATATCAAGTCGATACTGATTTTCTCTAAATTTTGTATAACAGCTAGAAAACATAAATAAATCTACGGGAAATAGGTTATAGGTTGGCAAGCATGTTGATACTCCCACCTTAAGTTGGCTACATATGGGAAACTTTTTTATTATTAACTTTACGAAAAGGACATTAAGGTTGAATTCTCAACGTCATTCAATCTATTGCCAACCTATAACCTATTTCGCGTTGATTTTTTAAGTTTATTATTTTAATAACTAACATTTAAAGAAAATCAATATCGTCGGTACATTATTTAGGTAGTATCTGATATATTACAAAAATATCAATTTATTTCAAATCAATATCGACTTGATATTCTTTAGAATATCAAGTCGATACTGATTTTCTTTAAATTTTGTATAAAAGCTAGAAAACATAAATAAATCTACGCGAAATAGGTTATAGGTTGGCAAGCATGTTGATACTCCCACCTTAAATATTTTAGGAGAATTGTATAGCGAAAAATATCGGGTAAATTTTTTTTTAACATTATTATGTCATTGTTCTTTTACTATACAATTGTCCCAAAATTAGCAATAAAATGAAAAGATATTTTTGTTATCAGATATTACCTAAATATCGTACCGACGATATTGATTTTATTTAAATGTTAGTTAATCTAATAATAAACTAAAAAAAGCAACGCAAAATAGGTTATAGATTGGTAATGGATTAAATGACGTTGAGAATGCCACCTTAACAACAAAAGTGTACCCTCTGTACATTAGTATAGGATCTACTTAAGGTGGGAGTATCAACATGCTTGCCAACCTATAACCTATTTCGCGTAGATTTATTTATGTTTTCTAGCGTTTATACAAAATTTAAAGAAAATCAGTATCGACTTGATAATCTATAGGTAATAATTGACATATTTAATAAATATCAAAGAATTTCATAACTTATTTTAGGAGGGTTTGTATAGCGAAAAATATCGGGTAAGATTTTTTTTAACATTATTATGTCATTGTCACTCATTGTGCTTTCACTATACAATTATCCCAAAATTAGCAATGGAATAAATTGATATTTTTGTAATATATCAGATACTTCCTAAATAATGTACCGACGATATTGATTTTCTTTAAATGTTAGTTATTAAAATAATAAACTCAAAAAATCAACGCGGTTATACCTAGGTTGGCAATAGATTGAATGACGATGAGAATTCAACCTTAATGAAATTCCTTGATATTTATTTAATATGTCAATTATTACCTATCCTATAAAATATGAAGACGATAATGATTTTATTTAAATTTTGTGTAAAAGCTAGAAAAATTAAATAAATAAAGGTACGCGAAATAGGTTATAGGTTGGCAAGCATATATGTTGATACTCCCACCTTAAAACAAGTTACTTTCGGTTTCTTTCTAATAGATCCATCAAAAATAATACATGCACCTACTATAAAATACTTGTTATTATTGATTACAAATTAGGTATGTAATGTAGTAAACAATAAAAGTTAAGAAATAGGCCAGCCATATGGTGACACATGATCTTGTAAATTAAAATATTACATAAAAATGTTTACAAAGATATAATATGTACATAAAATCAATAAGAAATAATTATTAACCCGAATTACAAACGGTATGACATCTGCAAAACGGCAGAAAATCTGGGTTTGACCTTGTGAAAAATGAAAATGATTCTGCCCAACGCAATGTGTGTACGTGCAACAACAAAGTTCATAATGTTATGTAAAAGAATAGTACCAAGCCATAACTTTGAAAAAATTAATAAGTTGTAACATCCTAAGTGTTTGACATATTTTTTACAAGTAACATTTTTAAATGTTCTTAATTAGCAATATACAGGGTGTCCGAAAATGATAGGCAAGAAATTTAGGGGATAATTCTAGACCGAAAATAAATGCTATCTCTTCCTACATTTTTTCGAAAAATGATTATTAATGGAGTTACAGGGTGTTAAAGTTAAATTTTATTTGAAGCTTTAAAATACATAAGTTACTAGAACAATAAATTAAACATTGGAATCAAAGGTTCCAAGTAACGTCCTTCCTTTTCAATGCATAAATAAATTCTTCTTAAAAAATTAAATTAATTAAATCAAAAAATAATAAATTAAAATAATTTCGTATTCATCACATGCAAGCAATGTTATTTTAGCGGTTTTCTCGAAAACGGTTAGATTTATCGAAACAAAAGTAGTATACCTACCTTTTTTATGTCAAAATCCAGTGAAAATGCTCAGACAGTGTAGGACAAAAAAGTTGGGACCATGCAAATTAAAGTATAGGCTTCTATGTGGCGCCCTCTACAAAATGCAAAAAAAACGGTGGGCAAATTTGTATTCCTCAAGCCGAAAAAGCCCCATATACGAGATTTCGTCAAAATATTATGAGCGTGACAAAAGGTAGATATTGCAAAAAAACTGCAACTAAAATTTAACTTAAACACCCTGTAACTCCATTAATATTCGAAAAAATGTTATAGGAAGAGATAGTCTTTATTTTTGGTCTAGAATTATCCCCTAAATTTTTTGCTCATCATTTCCGGACACCCTGTATACTATTTATAAAAATTATGTACGAAATAATTTATAGGCCAAAAGAAGTTGTATGATTTAAAAAATATAATTTTGTATTTACAAAGTACTTTTGAACTATTAGAAAACTGCTTTACAATATGATTTTCAGTCACATATGATAGCTTAATATTATAAAATAAGATATAGCTAAAGACATTTTAGTCATGAATTTATACCTAAGTAATTCTAGAAATCCTACTAACCAGTCAGTCATATTTTTGTGCAAAAGTAACAATAAAGGTATTATTGTTTTATTACTGTAAGTAAAACACTTTTTTAAAGATACGCTATATTTATATACATATATAGCGTATATTTAAAATTAAATGTACATTACCTGACGAAGCTGCAGTGCAGTGAAACATGTCGTATTGTCAATAAAAAGTGGAATTTAAGTAAAAAAGTGTTTTACTTACAGTAATAAAACAATATTATTATGGATTTCCACCAATTAACGACCAATAATATTAAAATAAAGGTATTATTTGTACCATAGAGAAACAAAACCAAGAGAAACCATGCAATGCGAATATTTTATCGCTCATAATTTTGTACGACGTACATATCTGTAATAAGCTACGCCAAACGTTGCATGTAATAAACACTTGGCACACGAGAAAATCCGTTTAAAGGCACGTCGCTTCTTGGAATTTACATCTGCTGATTTCGAGCCTCGCTGTCCATCATTTACGTGGGTTGTCTAGGTTTACTCGGTTTATGTTTGTACTAATACATATTCGATAAATATTCGTTATTATCTCCTCCCATATGATGCAGACCAACATCATTACCAATGTTACCAATCGATTCACCTTCATGTTTAAATAAGTCTCCCCCGTGACCAATTAGATCATCCTGAAACCCAATGGTTCCTCCATAGAGATTACCCGTACCACCTTCGAAAAATGGTTCGTGGGCTTTTTGGACATAGTGTATATTATGACCAGAATGAAGTGGTTTATGTCCGGAATAAATCATACTCTGGTGACCATAAGAAACCGGTTGGTGATGAAACGGTTCTACATGATGGTAAAACGGTTCCACATGGTGATAGTGCGGTACGTGATGGTGTATCACGATTTCTTTATATTTTTTGTGATGGTGATGGTGACGTTTTTTCTTGACATGATAATCGTCGTCGTCTTCTTCCAAGTGTCCAAAGGATTCGTCGTCGTCATAGGACGATGGTCCTCTTAGCGCTATGCCGAGGAATGGTTTGACAAGATGTTTGTAGAACTTTTTCGGTTTAAAGAGTTTATGTATGGTCGCGGAAGATATGGTTATGAGAACGAGGAACACCTAAAAGGTAAGAAAAAATAGACTCCGTTTTATTTACAAGACAAGACAAGACAAGAATGTTTCTAATTTAAATGAAAATAGCTGTTAAACCTTGTGCTATTATAACACCAAGATAAATATTTATATACAGGATTGCCCAGAAGTACGGAATAAAATTAATATAGTCTTAACATGTAACTTTTGGGGAAAACGTTCGTTCGTTATTCGTTTGTTTTTTTTATAGATATTTGTCAAAGATAATACGACATCGACCTTTTTTTTGAATGAAAACATACAGCTTGTGATACATCATTTGAAAACTTATATCTAGTACATTATGCTCATAAATTTTGGCGCGATTCTGTCAAGCTATTTCAAAATGGCGACTGTTAAAAGTTTAAAAAAAAAACTCTATTTAAATAAGCGGAAATGATAAATCATTGATGTTTTTTTTTACCTTTCAATGTAAAAAATCCTCATTTTTTCACGCGTTCTGACATTTTGTAAAATTGTGAACTTGTTGAACGTTAGCGTATATAAAAGTAATTTTGACTAGCTATGTTATTGTTAATAGTTGTTTGTTGTTATTATCGTTATCGATACTATTAGGTACATTATGTCTACCAACCTTCCTTTTCACATTATTTGAAACGTCTTGAAATGGAAATAGATTGGATTTTTTTAGAGTTGTAGCTAATTAACTTTTTTTCCCATAGAACTATTTGACATAAAAATTTTATACTATCAGAAAATGGTAATGTTGATGGGAGGAATCGAATTCAATAAAAAAAGAGTAGTGTTACATTTAAAAAAAAAACATTTCTTGAGTTACAGAAAAAACTAAAAATCTAGCATCGTCGCAATTGTCAATTTTCAATTCAATTTTTTAAGTTATCCACCTGTACCAAAATTCATTGATTTAGGCTTGGTAGTTTTGAAGAAAATTAGCCGTTCCTGTTATTTCAACTAACCCTGTATATGTCACTGGATAGTTAACTAAATTTAAACAAACGTTGTTTAGCATAATAGATTTTTAATTGAGGGGGCTTATGTTGGGAGACAATACTCCCTAAAGAATTTCCTGCTTATTTTATATTTTGGAACATAAAGTTCTAACAATGACAATCTGTTACATGCATAGGCGTAGTTAGACAGTCAACATTGGGGTGCTGAAGTCCAGTGGCGGCTCGTGACATGTGCGAAAAAATTTTTAAGACCACGCCCAAATTTCGTCAATAATTTTTAGTAAATATTTTAATGTGATGTTAATAGCAGGTTTAGGTCTTTCAATGTTCTTGACAATCACTTTCTCCCCCAACGGTAACTTGCTAAAAGATTTTTTCAAAAATTCCACGGTGTATTTTACATCAGACGACGCACTAATTGTTTTTTCGTGTTTATTTAACTTTAAACTTTAACTGAATTCAATAAAACCATATTAAACCTTAATAAACAAAAAAAATAGTCAAAATACCGGCTAAAAATTTCCGCGAATTTGAACGACTACGACTGGTTATATTTAAGTTATCAAATTAATGCAGAATTGCAGAACATGACATACACAAGCTATTATGCCACACTAGTATTTTACGAGATTTTTATGATCATAGACCCGCTCTGACAAGTAAACTGGGCGTGAACTACACGGTACACGGAGAGAAATTTTGAACAGAATCCGCCACTACCTAAATATACTTACTTGAATTTGTACCAGAATTTGAATGCTTGAAATATTAATATGAAAAATTCATTACATATAATGTATATTATAAAAATAGGTTAATTCTAAAATTATCCTATATATTGTAAATTTTTTTTGGGGGTGCTAATTTAGATTTCGGGGGTGCTTAGCACCCCCAAGTACCCCCTTAACTACGCCTATGAATGGATACAGTAAACTGGTATTTTATCTCTTGAATAACAATAGTTTTATTCTAAATATTGTTGTGAACCGGGTACTTACTAAAATTTTCATTTTTCTAATAACTAAACAATCACTGAAACACAACCGAAACCTGAACACTTTTAAATCACATGAGCATACAAATCAACCATGTTCTTCCTATAAGATGTTAATACATATTGTCTAATTTTGTAAAAGTTCCTTTTATTTTATAAGTGAAATTTTTTCTATCGTGCAATTTTGTTGTCAGCCATATAATTTTCCTTTTAAATTATTAAATATAATACATGTATTTTTACATTTGCCAGTGATGTGCATTATATTATGTCAGTTTTGGTTATTTACTTCCTGAACTAATAGGGATTTTGGTGTGCTTTTAATGGTCGAGGAAATACAATAATAATAGTGTAGCATAAGTACGACCAAACTAATTGAAACAGCAATAAAATACTACATAACAACAAAGAAATCAAAGTACCATCAACACTTAAAATAAGATAACCTTTTCTCTTACATAATTGGCCACTGATTCAGTCGCGGTCACCGCTAGCATTTATTCAATTTTTCATATTACGAAAAGTCATAACTCAAAAATTAAAATCTACTGCTCTTTTCCGTATTCGGTAAAGTTCGACAAAATGCAACTGATTTTGCAAAAGTGGCTCAACTGGTATACAAACTTTAAGCGCATTATTTTACAAACAGGTGTGTCGTGATATACCTAGACCTAGCTTAACGCCTATTACGTAATGGATAATTATTATTTGTGGTATTTTCGCAATAGTGACCGTAAATAATTATAAGTAAGTGCCGTTATAACAACGGCTAAGTGCATTACAATAGTTGTTAAACACGTTCAATAGGCAGTGGCGTAGCGTGGTTGAAGGGGCGGAGGGGGCGAAAGCTTGAAAGGTAAGGGCGTAAATTTTCCTCATAGGTTAAAAGAGGGGAAAAAAAATAGCGCCGCAGCGAAATTTTTTAGGGTGCCACGCCCTTTTTTCAATGATGTGGCCTGATTTTCGAGTAGGAAAAATATAAAATACACAAGATTTTCAAGGAAATCACAAAAAAATTGATAAAGTAAAAAAAAAGTTCATCGTTTTCATGGCTCATTATGGGTCCTGGGGGGGGGGGGGGGTTCTTACCCCCTTCTCTACGCCCTTCAAAGGGCGCCTCACTGCTAATGTATAATTTTGTTTCTTTAGTAAATTTTGGCCTGAGAAATAAAGTTTTTGTTTCGTCACATGAAAACAGAATATGAACACGGCAAGGGGAATTTTGTTAAAACTCTATCAAATATTTTATGCATATTACATAATAATAGGACCATATATTCTCATTGGCGACAATAACACACTTTTAAAAAGATAAAATTTAGTCTCTAGTAAATTAGAGATTTCAAGCATTTTTTAATTGTTAAAGCAAAATAACTGAAAGAATACAAATTATTCGTCGTGGCAAAATTATAAATTAAATCAAGTAGTAGAAATAAAATAGAATCCCAAAATAGGTAACAGGTTTATTTTATCTGTTTCTTTACTCTACACCCCATAAAAATACTTTAAAAACAAAAGGAAAGAGAGCCTCACAAAATCTCAAATATCATATTTGCCAATATTCTTCTGATAATGGTCATCTTATAATATAAACAGAAACAAAGAACTAAAAAATAATAATAATAATAATAATAATAGTAATAAATAAAATAATTTTAAATTTTAACAACCAAAAATAAAAGATCTGCTAATGAAATTTAAAATATTACCATATTGGCAAATGGCCAACTGTACACTTTTGCCTCTGGGAACTGGGAGAGTGGGAAGGGGGCGCCGTTTGGGAAAGGGCTCAAAGGGCGGGGGGGCGGTCGCCCCCCCTGGCCCCCTGCACGCTACGCCACTGTCAATAGGTAATAAGTAAAATATATATTATTTAGCGGACGTATAATGTAGGCTTTAATAGAAAAGTTTATACGCGATTGTAATGCTATGCTAAGTACTCATCAGTCATAAGTGTCACGAATTTTAAATTATCACTAAGACCGAAAAACACCAATAATTGCCTAATTTTGAAATGTTATACCGTGCGAGCAAAAATTATTTGCATCAAAGAGGGCTTGGATTAAAAAACGTAGGGCTTGGTTTAGATCACAATGATATATATCTAACCAAATCTAGGTTAAAATTTTGTCAAATTCATATTATGACATGATATGCCAAACTAATGAGTAATAAAATAAGTAGACAAATACAAATTTATTTTTGTTGTTTACAAAATTAACAAAGTAAGAATATACAGAAAGAAAAAGCAAAATAATTACATAAATTGCTGAAATTGGCCACCGCCATGCTCCAAGCATAAATTCACACGTCTCTTCATATTTTCGAAAGTGTTGACCAGCATCTCTGGAGAAATGTTATCACATTCTTGGATAATCCTTTCTTGTAATTGTTCTAAATTTGCAACTGGTGTTTAAAAAATAGTGTTCTTTAAATGAGGAAAAACGAAGTAATCCATAACCGTTAAAAAAGGTGATCTAGGTGGGAATTCAATGTCTGATCGAAAACTGATCAATCTGCCGTCGAAAAAATTGCGTAAGTAGTTAATAGTTTCGGCGGCTGTATAAAATATCCAAAACGTAGTTCGTCGTCAAGTAATTGCTCCACAAATGGATTCAAAATATTGTCTCTATACCACTGTGCTGTAACTGTATCATGGAAAAAATAGGACCAACAATTCTTCTCAGACACCAATTTTTTGAGGGTGCAATGTGGACTCTACAAAAAAATTAGGATTTTTACTACTCCACATGCGTGTATTCTGAGAATTCACATAACCGGAGAGATGGAACCAGGCTTCATTCGAAAAAAATGTCAGGTCTAATAAATCATTTCTTTCCAATAAATTTTTGGTAAACCATTGAGAGTAATTCCTGCGTCTTTACAAAATCTGCGGCTTGTATTTCTTGGAATACTTGCACTTTATAAGGAAATAAATTTAGCTGCTTCTTAAGAATAGTCCTGCATGTTCCATAAGATCTTCCCACTTCTTGGGACAGGCGTCTTATACAATTTGGCTTATTTTGCATTATTTCACGAACGTTTGCAACAAGTTCTTCTGTTCTTACAGATGGTCTTCTTGCTCCTTTTTTGTGTTGTATAGAACCTGTTTCCCTAAACACAACCACGTTTCTTTTTAGGCAATGATAGAAATCCCCAGCAATAAAAGCAACGTTAGGAAAATGTTCGTGAAAATCGTCCATGCATAAACCCGAATTGTATTGCCACTCACCATTTACTCTAACCCCGTTTCAAAAATACGCTTCAACCATGAATGTTTTGTTCTGTTCCGTAAAGTCCATTGTGTGAATTGTTCAAGAAATTGGAAAAATGAGCGATGAATCAAATTACTTGTAACGACTGTCAAAGATGACGGAATAACTGATTGATTGTTAATTCAGGTAGTTACTGACACCCAACAGGTATTAAGCTCTACGGCTAAGCATTACGTCCTTAGATGCAAGGCCCTCTTTGATGCAACTAATTTTGGCTCGCACGGTATTTAAACTATCAGCTGCTATTTAAAAATAGGTATTTTTCCGAAACCGAAAATTGCAGACCATCTTTAAAATTAAAAATACAAATATACTTAACGTATAATCGTATTAGTGTCGCAAATGTAGGTACCTTTATGAATGAGATGCGTTAATTTATACGACCAGAGAGGTTCTGGGTTTGGTACCCAGCGGATCAATAACATTTTCGCTATTTTTAAAACCTTGTCTACAAACATTTTTTTATTACAAGCTAACATTGCTTTTTATTATTAGTATACATTTATACTGTGTTGTCGTTTGTCGTCTCGACATTGCCTCATACATGTTCCTATTATCGCAAAAACTACTAAAACGATTACACATTAGCTTTGGGTGTGTCTCAGATCCCCGTAGATGTTTGAATAAAGCGAGCCGCGATCGTAAGATAGCGAAAGTTCGACTTTAGCAGCTTTTGATGAAAAAATAAAACACGATGTACCGGGTGGTTAAATAAGCGAGGACGTCGGCTTTATCTCGGAAACCATTAATCGTACAACTTTCGGAAAGATTTTTTTATGAATAAAGTGGTCAAGAGAAATTGCTGGAAATTACTTTCAAGTTCCTCATTTCGCCGCAAGGGGCACAATTAAAAATTGTTTTTTTAAATTCTAAATTTCTCCGAAAATTCCCATATTAAGGTATAACTCTGATTACATCATTGGAAAGTTTAGACAATTCTGCATTATTTTGGTTTAAGGCTCATTGGCGTACCGACCTTGATAAGAGTGGGAGAAGCTATTGAAAGTGTAAACATTAAAATCGCTGTAACTTCTAAACGACTTATCCGATTTTACTAAATTTAAGCTTGTTTGGAAGGGGAAAATAAGTATCTTTAATTGCCGTATCCAACAGTACACGATAGTGTTTAATAAAATTGCTAGAGGGCGCAATTTGTATTAAAAATTATTGTTTTGGCAATAACTCTGAAACGAACAAAGATATCGATCTGCATTCTTCACATCTTTTCTTGCAAATTTCATCTACTTTTCGATTATGATGTCATAGTTATACCGTATGGTTTGCATTTTCGGGATAAAATCGAAAAAACTGTTATTATTACAAATTGCGCCCTCTAGCAATTTTATTAAACACTATCGTGTACTGTTGGATACGGCAATTGAAGATGTTTATTTTCCCCTTCCAAACAAGCTTAAATTTAGTAAAATCGGATAAGTTGTTTAGAAGTTACAGCGATTTTAATGTGTACACTTTCAATAGCTTCTCCCACTCTTATCAATGTCGGTACGCCAATGAGCCTTAAACCAAAATGATGCAGAATTGTCTAAGCTTTCCAATGAAGTAATCAGAGTTATACCTTAATATGGGAATTTTCGGAGAAATTTAGAATTTAAAAAAACAATTTTTAATTGTGCCCCCTTGCGGCGAAATGAGGAACTTAAAAGTAATTTCCAGCAATTTCTCTTGACCACTTTACTCATAAATAAATCTTTCCGAAAGTTGTACGATTAATGGTTTCCGAGATAAAGCCGATACGTCCTCGCTTATTTGACCACCCGGTACATTATGCATGATTCAATGTGTTTTTTGATATAATCCACCATTTCAGTTGAAAACTTGTTTTATTGCACGTGCTTCCAAGAGACAATATATAAAACTATAGCGTAATCGGAATCGGGGTTATGTTTTAATTGTAACATTTCTGCAGACATGCTATTAGCTAATCGATTTATGTAGTGTTTATTGTTGTTTTTTATGGGGTTTTTGATTTTGCCCTGAATATGAAATATAACATTGAGTATTAAGTGATGTAATTACTTGTCCATCAAAAATGAGGGCCACTTTACATATTTGCATTTTTTTTTGTCTTTGGTGTTATGCCGAATTCTGGCTGGCTGGATACTGGTGGACCCAACGAATACTACCCAGAAATAGAAATTGAGCATTTTAAAGTTTTGGTCTAACTATACTACATAGTTTTGCTGATGATACGGTAATTTTTTATGAAGGTCTAAATTGGAATATTTTAAAAAATACTATTGAAAAAGATTTTATAAAAATTAGCAACTGGTTTATTAAAAACTTATTAACTATAAATTATAACAAAACAACATACATTCCATTTACTTCATACAAAAATAAACTTCCAAATACTGGTCCAATAATAGGCAATAATAATATTAACATAAAGGAAGGTGAAAATATTAAATATCTAGGAATTATTTTTGATAAACATTTAAAATGGAATTTACAAAGTGACTACATTATAAAAAAACTAATAATTCTTATACCAAAATTTAAACATCTTAAACAATTTTTAAATATAAAATAATTAGAAATACTTTATTATTCTTTAGTACAAACCCATTTAAATTATGGAATACTAGGATGGGGAGGCATAAATAAGAATTATCTTAATAATATTGAAACTATTCAAATATACATTTTAAAAATTATTTACGAAAAAGACCATCAATATTCTTCTGATTTACTATTTAAAGATAGCAAAAAAATGGATATTAAACAAATAGTTTCTTACAACATGTTAATATATATTTTTAAACATAAATATATAATAAATTATATTAATCACACACATGAAACTCATCATAAAAATAATATTACATATAAAAATAAACAAAACAATAGCACACAAACATTTTTTAAACATCAATCCATATATTTTTGATATGCTACCACAGTCAATTAGAATAATTAAATCGTTAAATAATTATAAAAATAAAATTAAAAATTGGATATTATCTAATCCAAGAGATATATTCAAGAACGTCGTTAATAATGAATAAAATAAATAAACATATATATTATATACATGACGTATTGTATCTTCGTATACTATAGTGATATAAAATATACCAATAAAATATTGTCATATTCCTTTTATATTATAATCTAGTTGTGCCTGAATTATGAAATATAGGTATTCTTGACAAAAATATTATATTATTTAACTCAAAACAAGTATTTTACTTCTGAGTTCGGAATTAAAAAAATTATATATTAGCATTAAATGTCAAAAAATATTTGAATATACTTTTATTATTATTATTATTATTATTATTATTATTATTATTATTATTATTATTATTATTATTATTATACCCATGCCAAATTTTAGCTGTTTATGTCGAACGGTCCCTACATTATTATAATGCGAAAAGACAGATGTCAAGGTTGTAAAATAGTCTTATTTTGCAATAATTAAATCTACATAATACTCTTATTAACATACTATATTTAAACACATGGCAATTACGCGAATATGTACTCGTAATCAAAACTCACAATACCGTTAATAATAATTCTCATTTTTTTTTTCAAATTTCCGTCTCACATGCCATATAAATAAAAATCTAATTAACAACAACAAATTATGATGTTGCTCTTGATCTACATTAAACGCTCACTTAAAACTAACATTCATTTTTTTCTCGTAAAATCTTTAAAATTGCGTTGTTTTCAGTGTTGTAAAGTAAGGAGTGGTTATATCTACATAGAATGATCGGCGGTTGCTGCGAGTGATTACTTTAATGGACATAAGACTGTTTTGTTTTGTATGACTGCATATTATGTTGACTCGTGACATGTAAGGGTGTTTAGAGCTTCTGAGGAGACCATCGTTTGCAAGCGCCACAAAATTTATTATTTTAGGCAAAATAGAAACTGGCCGGCAACATAGTAGTAGTAGTAGTAGTAGTAACATGTTTTATTTAGCAAAAAGCTACAATTAAATATTTTTTAATACATTTTTTTAACATATTTTTATAGATTTATTTTTAAATATTAAAACGCAACTTTATTTTAACAAAAACAGACAGAAAAGTTAAACATTTTGCAAATTGTATCAAATATTACGTAACATTTTTACACAGTTACTACGACATCCTGTATAAATCTGGTATTTTTCTTTAATAAATTTCCATTTAATTCGCATTATAGGTAGAATGTATGCTTCATTTAAAGTCGTATAAAAATGGACCGCTTTGAAACGATCATGCAAGATACAAGAATGTTTATATGACATGACATAACTGCAACATTTTTACATAACATTAGATTTACGATAAATTTTTAAAAAATTACACCAAAGTAGATCATCCGAGATTGAATCTAATATTGGCATTTAGCAATTAGGAAAAATGATTTTAATTAATTCAACAATTAAAAATAATAAAATGAAATGACTTGCTGATGACTGTAGGATATTTGTTTTTGTATAGATAATATTAAAGAAATAACTAAATAGAATATCTATCTAACTGCGATAGAAAACAATTTTAGTAACGTTCAATAAAAACCCGTAGTATGTATGACGTAATTTGCAACAAAAATGAGTTTCCTGACAATGCACGAGTTCACCAAGCATCCAAAGTCAAACCCATCCCTCGCGAGGACAACTTTATACCGTTAAAAAACCCTCCCTATAATAGTCGGCTGCTGCTTGTTTTATTGGGAGAAAGATAGCTTCTTTACTACCCCTCGTATTACAGTGTTATATATTATTTATCTAAGAAATACAACATCCTTATTTGGAAAAAAGAACATGCGTGACTTCATCCTATACTAGGCTTTAAACCGAGGCAAGTGGAATGTCGATTTTGTAATCGTTGTAAAATAACTCTACTAATAGTTTCTTCATGTTTTGATTTTTTCCTAAATAATGTTGGGACAAAAAATCGAAATGTTTCGATTTTTTTTTAGTCGAAATCGTTTAGACAGCTAGAAAACTAAGCAATCGGAGATAAGGAAGATGGAGTCGCTAATCTAATTCTGACAGTATGTGTTTAATGCTACAGAAAGGGGAAAATATGTTGCAAATGAACCTACGGTTTAACGTGAATTTCGAACTACGATTCTCAGCTAAACGATAACAAATTTACCTAGTTGTTCGTGTTTTGATTTTTTTGTTTCGATTTTTCACCTTAGAAGAATTTTCTCCAGCGTTTATTTTCATTGAAACAAGTTAATCGGACTAGTGAAATTTTGTAAGCGACTCTCGTATTTCACGTATTTTTTCCATTAGTGCAAGATTGGCGCTGACATTTAAAAAAAAATCAGAAATTGCATCAATACAATCATTTGTTATTGATCGCCCAAATAATAAATCTTTTCCTTATTGGTAAATACGAGGTCATTTTTCTTTACCGACAGATTTAATCGCTCGACACCTTTTCATATTTAGGAAAATGATAAATGATAAATTTGCCCGATAGCATCGATGAATTGGATTGAATAACACCGACATTAAAGGGGGGAGGTAATACGGTTAAAGTTGACGATGAATTAAACAACTTGCACGTAGTAAAGGAAAGGACTTAAACTAGTTGTCGTTGCCACCACTTTAGGACATTTAAATTATAAATAGTCTTAAACCCAGGGTTTCGGTATCACATCGTTTTTTTTGGTAATCGCAACAAGTTCACACAAAAAGAATATCTAAAATGAAATTTTTGGTGAGCATATGTGCATTTTCCTGTTTTTATAGCTTTTATTTTTCAGTGAACGTTAACGTTTTGTTTGACCGAGATAACATGAAGTTATAGTAAGACAGTATTGTTAAACAATGGATGTGTCTGGGAACATTAAGCTAGTTTTATGTGGTGTTGGTGCTAAGTTTGTTTGTGCTTAATGTTTTCGAATTTTGTAAAAATTCAATTACATACCATTTACTTTGGAAATTGTTATTTATAGTGCCATAACTTAAAAAATAAAAATGTTTTGGCGGTTAAAAGGTTTCTTTTCTTTCAAAGGAATACCAGCAGATCTGAATTTTGATCTGTTTCATCGTCTATTCTGGTTATTGTTTGCATTTTAAGTGTTGGCAATATTGACATTACATTTTTTTATGTACATATTAATATTCATCTCTAATGTTTTAATATCTTTTCTCCAGGTCGTTTTCGTTGCCGTCCTAGCTTTAGCCTCAGCTAAAGAAGAAGAAAAAAAGCAAAACAAACGAGGAATTCTGGATCTCGGTTACGGCATTCCATCCCACGATTCCATTATCTCTGAGCCAGCACTCTCCCTGGGACACTCTTTAGAATATGCTGCACATGGACCTGCCATCAGCTACTCTGCACCAGTTCTATCTAAATCCTACGCTGCACCAGCTCTAAGCTACGCTCATGGTCCAGCTCTCAGTTACGCTCATGGTCCAGCTCTCAGCTACGCTCATGGTCCAGCTCTTAGCTACGCTGCTGCCCCATCTCTCAGCTACTCTCATGCCCCAGCCATTAGTTACGCCGCTGCCCCCGCCCCAATCTTCGCTAAGGCTGCCCCAGCTTTGAGCTACGCCGCTCCTGCCATCAGTTACGCTGCTCCAGCTCAAGTATATGCCAAAAGTTATGCTGCGCCCGCTTTAAGCTACGTAGCTCCCGCTCCGGTTTACACGAAGAGCTACGCCGCCCCAGCTTTGAGCTACGCTGCCCCAGCTTTGAGTTACGCTGCTCCAGCTCCTCTTTACGCCAAGACTGTGTCTGCTCCCGTTTTGAGTTACAGTTCAGCTCCTTTGGGTTTGGGATACAACAGTGCTAAATTGTGGTAGATTTCTTATTATTGTTAAACTGTTGCCATGTACATTATAGTTGTTATTTATTTGTTTTTTGTGATATTAAATAAAATAAATATACATTTTTTGTAAATACTGTTTTTTTTTGCTGTCCAGGTTTAATAAAAAAGCTTACAAAAATTAAACGATAATTATTTAAGAGTCTTATCATCGCATTTATACCATTTACTCGAAACGATGGCCAAGATAAATATTTAAAAAATATTTGCATTCGTTCGGCTGTCACTGAATATCACCAGTAAACTTTATTTAGACAGGTATAAAGTTGGTATCACTGGGTAACTAAAGGTTCAAACGTTGTTTGTATTGTAACAGATTTTTAATTTAGACCTTTCTTTTGGAGAAAATAATTTTTAAAGTTTGTTATGCTAACACAAATTATAGTATATTTTGAAAACGAAACGATAATCGAAAAATCTGCTACATGAGAAACAGAGTTTAAGGATAGATCTTTCAATATTTTTAAATTGAAGTAAATCGTATGAAAAAAAATCGCTGAAAAATTAAGTTTATTTGACTGCAATTATTATTGTTTTACAAGTTAAAATTATAATAATTGTTATTATTCGTATATATCTACATTATATATATTTACCGGCGCGACGGTTAGCTGAGTAGCTAATGCTAGATCTCGCCGTCTACAGCGTGTCCAGAGAAGTTCTAGACATATGAGAATTTTCTTTATTGTCGATTTTACGAAAAAAAAGTTATTCTTTATAAAAAGTTCTGCTTGATGCGCAAATATTATTGACATATCAAATATTAATAAATCATGTACAAGGCGGCAAAAAAATATAGAAACACAGAATTACGTTAAGAGGGAATTGCCCTCAATTTTTATTTTAGAGCAAATTGTCATAAGAAAATTTTACTAAGGACTACAAAACGCGGTCAGATACAATTTTTCGTTGAAATATTTTAGTTTACCATCAAAAAGCCTCTGCAAAATATTTTTTTATTTTATTTCTTTAATTTTTACCTGCTACAATTTCGCAACAACTATGTGCAATGCTATAGTAACGAATATGGACATGTTAGTCAAAAATCATTTAATATTTTTCGACTTAATAACAAGAGATTTTTTGATGGTACCTGTAAATTAAAATATTTCAACGAAAAATTGTATCTGACCGCGTTTTGTAGTCCTTAGTAAAATTTTCTTATAATAATTTGCTCTAAAATAAAAATCGAGGGTATATACTTCCCTTTTAACGTAATTCTGTGTTTCTAAATTTTTTTGCCGCCCTGTACATGATATATTAAGTTTTGACATGTCAATATTATTGACGCATCAAGCAGAACTTTTTATAAAGAATAACTTTTTTTCGTAAAATCAACAATAAAGAAAATTCCCATATGTCTAGAACGTCTCTGGACACGCTGTATATACTTACATGTAACCTTTAAATAATGAAATAAAAATACATTTATTGTTATCACTATGGAGGGCTTTAGCTAAAGCCCTCCATAGTTATCACTATTACTTTAAATGCGGGCACCCTTGTTTTAACAAAATTATTGCACCACCTACAACCGAAATTTTTGTGATTCCAACTTCAAATTTTTACTTGTGTAGGGTGTCCTAATCCTAATCCCGTACAAGACAAATTTTTGTACCTACAATGCCTACAACCAAACAAATTAATGTAATTAATTTACAGGAAAGGTATAACGAGTTTATTTAAAAAAATTATGGTTTTAAATCCACTAGGGCACTAGGCTGTTAAAGGGGTTACCGATTTTATCGACTGTCGCTGTCATTTGAATATTTGTTATTAATTGATAAATATAACAATTTCCCTTGCACGTCATCAATCAGTTGATAATTGAAAATCGGTCAGGAAACATAAGAAAATTAAATTTGGGCAAAAAATATATATATTTCATGCGATATTGAATGTAAAAGAAACTTAATGTATGCTTCTTTGATACTAAGCCGATTAAAGGAAATGTTTTTTAAAATTTACTAATACCCGAAGGTATGACGTGCAACGGAAATTTGTCTTATGTTCAACTTTTTTGTTTCTAAATATAATTCTTTTGAGGGATAAAGATAATCTTTATTGAATATAATTTTTAGAAACCTTTTTGTAATATTTCTAATTTTTTAACTAAAGTTCAATTTATTCCTCCCCAACTTAAAATTCCGTAATTTAAATGAGTTTTAATTAACGCGTAATATAATAGTTTCATATTATGTCATACATTTAAAATTTTTTTAATGTTTTTAAAAATCGGTAGGTAGTAAACTTCTTAATTTTTTAATTAAGTTTTCTAAGTGAAAATTCCATTTTAATTTACTCTCAAAAATAATTCCTAATTATTTCATTTTATTAACTTTAAAAATTTAAATGTCTTCATTTATTTGAATACTATTCATATTTCGTGGTAGGTTATTTAGGTTTAAAGCAAAAGGAATAGAGTGGCAAGAGCTGGAACCAGATTATTTCAAATGAAGTTTAGAGTCAATTTCTCCACTCTCACCAAAGATAAATGGTCCAATTACCAACAATGCCCGCCCAGACATTAACCTTGTCACTATACTTGGTGTGGTTTTCTATGAACCAGTAACTATTTTCCTGTGTCCATTAGTTGTAGTTTTGTCTATTAATATGATCATTTAAAGAAAACGTAGCTTCATCTGAAAACCCAATTCTTTGGTCAATTCGTGAGTGATTATCTGTTGGCTCAATCATTATTCCACACAATTGCTCTCGCCTATCAGGATCATCGTCCATAATAACTCTTGTACAATTAGTGGTTTGTATAAATGAAACTTCTCTTTTTTAAAAATTTAGCTACGGTAGTTTGGCGAGTATCATAGTCACGCCCGTCTCAAACCTAAATAGCAATTTGTCAATGCCCTAAAATATACAATAGGTTTCGTTAAAAAAATTAAAGGTGATACACACGTAGCATTTATATGATGATATTATGGTCCTTGTTTCCAAAAAAAATGTATTTCAAAAAAATGTATTTGACGGGTCTGAGCGATTCTGGATTAAGCTGGCGGTATTCTATACAGGGTGTCAGGAAATGATGAGCAAAAAATTTAGGGGATAATTCTAGACCGAAAATAAATGCTATCTCTTCCTATAACATTTTTTCGAAAACTGCTTATTAATAGAGTTACAGGGTGTTAAAGTTAAATTTTATTTGAACTTTTTTACAATAGCTTTTGCCACGCTCATAATATTTTCACGAAATCTCGTATATGGTGCTTTTTCGGGATGAAGAATACAAATTTTTCCACCGTTTTTCCGCATTTTGTAGAGGGCGCCACATAGGAGCCTATACTTTAATTTTAATGGTCCCAACTTTTTTGTCCTACACTGTATGCGCATTTTGACTGAATAATTTTATTCTCCCAACCTTTTAACATAAAAAAGGTGTACATCTTTTGTTTCAATAAATCTAACCGTTTTCGAAGAAAACGCTAAAATAACATTTCTTGCATCTGATGAACACGAAATCATTTTGATTTATTATTTTTTAATTTAATTTTTTAAAAAGAATTAATTTATGCATTAAAGAGGAAGGTCGTCACTTTAAACCTTTGATTTGAATGTTTAATTTATTTTTCTAGTAACTTACGTAGGTATTTTAAAACTGCAAATAAAATTTAACTTTAACACCCTGCGTTAATAATCAATTTTCGAAAAAATGTTAGAGAAAGAGATAGCATTTATTTTCAGTCTAGAATTATCCCCTAAATTTTTTGGTCATCATTTCCGGGCACCCTGTATAAAAGGTTGATCCGTTTCTTCATTATTACAACCCTGTATAGTGTATATACCTGTAGATACGTTTCTTAATATATGACATAATGTTTTAATCCCGGTTCGACGACTTAAATTAGTATCAATCAACTTTGAATTTGTAAAGTTCAAAAATTACTAAACTGAACCAGTTTTCCGAACTGTTCAACCTTTAGTAGGTGATATATTTAATACAAACACCATCACCTTTATTTTATGTAAGATCCTGCATTTTTCCCTGTTAATATACTTATGAATAATCGATTAACCTCCGCTTTAGGTTTACCAAACAATAATTTAATAGATTTAAAAAATAGATTAATTTTTTATAGAATGCATACATAATTCGCTCATTTGTCCATATCCATAACAAAAATCTACATTAAGTAACTTGAGCTTTACAAATGTGGGACAATCGGATTGTACTCTCTTCATTCATTGCCAACGCCCTTTTAAATCATAGGCGTTACATACAGTAACAAAAACTGCAAATAACTTTATATTATTGTTATTATTATTCAGAAAACTTATCACACACAAAGTATCTTGAAATAAAACCGTTTGCTTTAGTAGGTTTTGGGTAAATAATAATAATAATAATAATAATAATAATAATAATAATAATAATAATAATAATAATAATAATAATAATAATAATAATAATAATAATAATAATAATAATAATAATAATAATAATAATAATAATAATAATAATAATAATAATAATAATAATAATAATAATAATAATAATAATAATAATAATAATAATAATAATAATAATAATAATAATAATAATAATAATAATAATAATAATAATAATAATAATAATAATAATAATAATAATAATAATAATAATAATAATAATAATAATAATAATAATAATAATAATAATAATAATAATAATAATAATAATAATAATAATAATAATAATAATAATAGTAATAATAATAATATTAATAATAATAATAAACGCCGTTTATTATGATAAATAAAGAAAACAATTACAAAGACTGGTAATAATAGGCAGACAAGCAAAAGCGGGGCGCAGTCTAGCCACAAAGGCTACTCTACTGAACATCACACTGCTAAAATAATAATAAAAATATATATTATAACGAATTATGAATATACAGATATTATATAAATATCGTAGAAAGGAGAAATAAAAAAGATTGATTCAAATAGTTAACATTCTAGAAAAAAGAAAAATACGCTACATTATAACCGGATGGAGAAGACGATAAATACATGATTCGAAGAATGACCAGGAAAACATTGATAAAAATAATAATTTAACAAAAATAATTAACGAAATTGTTCATTTTGAAAACTGAGTAGATATTTTTTTTATTGCAATTTAAATTTCTTACTGTCAAGGAAAACCATTTCATTAGGTAGGCTGGTAGGGAGTTATACAATTTAACAGAGTTGTAGGTAAATGATCTGTAGTAATATATTAAGGGATGGGGAAATTATCGAAAATCTGAGAATGATTTTCTGATTATTTCCCGATCCCGAAATGTATTTTGAAGATTATTTACCAAATAAAAAACTACATTTCTGTGATTTTTACCGGAGAGCGGGAGATTATCGCTGAATAATCAGGTGAAAATCAACCCGCTTTTATAATGGATGAGGTAAATAATCTCTGAAACATGACCCTCTGATGCTGAGGTACCGTCAACTTATTAGGAAACCTTATGTCACGGGAATGTATATTTTCACGAAACAAACCCGAACAAACCTACTTTTTAAAGAAAAAGGCTGAGCCGGATTATTTAGAGTTTTAACCAAAAAATTTCCCAAATGTAAAGTTCTACGGTTCTTCATTACTAGCCACTTGGGATTTTTAAACTTATGAGAAATATGATCAAATTTTCGAAGTCCAAAAATAAGGTATGGGCATGTATTCTGCACCCTTTGTATCCTATTCCTATCTGCTACATCAAGGCATGGCCCATAAATGAAATCAAAGTAATTAAATCTGGACAAAACGAGACTCTCACAGACCATTTTATGCAATTTAAAATTTAGGACATGACGGTTGTTGTATAATAATCTTAAAGACATATATGGTCTTTGAATTAGTTTTTTGACTTACTCCCTAAACCTTAGTTCAGTAATTATACCCAAATTTTTAGCTTTTTTAACTTCGGAGAGCCTAACACCATCAATAGCTATACCTATTGATATTATCATTCAAGAAGCCTATTTTGTTCTTAGTATTTCCAAAAAACACTTCTTGACTTCAATGGATTCAACGTTAGAACGTGATCTAGAGAAAGTTGATTTAACATGCTTAAATCTTCGTTAAGCAAATTCGATTCGTTTATAAGCCTTGGTAGTCGAAATGAAGTTAAATTTGTGCATCATCTGCATATACCTGAACCTTACAGTGCTTTAAAGATTTTACAATATCTGAGGTATAGATAATAAATAGAAGAGGTCCAAGGATAGATCCTTGGGGTATACCAGACAAAATTTGAATTTGTTCTAAATAATTGTTTTTATTGAAAATTTGTTGGCACATGTTGTTAGTATGATCTAATAAGATTTAAGGATGATTCTTCACAGCCATAATATTTTAATTTTGCCAGCAAAAGTAAATGATTAAGGGTGTCAAAAGCTTTTCATTATAATCTATTTTATAATATTTTCCTGAATTAGAACCTATTGAAAATACATCCCAACAATAAAAGCTTCCTAGAGTATCACAAACCTTTCCCAGAAAGAACTAAAAAAACGCCGTGAAAGCACAAAGTTTGAAAACATGAGATCAAAACCTTATTACGTCATCCCATTATCCGCGCAATTCTTTCATTTGTGATTGTGCGACCGATTATCATTATATCTTTGTTTTGATAAGTTACATAGAAAAGAACAGAAGACATTTATAATGAAAATAAATAATCAATAGTATCAATGAATGTATTCATAAAAAATGCGTACAAGTAGTAAATGATAATGTCATATGTGACACATGACAAAATATATGACAAATGGTGCTTTTTATATTAACGTTGTAAGATTTTTTTACGAATACGGATGTTATACAAGGTACATGACACTTATCGCCCTGAAACCTCCTCCGGGCATAGTCCTTGACATTTTCAAAAAGTAATCTGATTATCTGATAAAAAATTATATCGCCTTTTTTAACTTCAACATATTTAAATGAATTATTAATTTCTTTTACATCCTTCTCGAAGAAGATAAAATACCATTAACAAATTAATTGATCCTCTTTCATAAAACTGGTATGATACCTAATTTATTGGCTATTCAGACGAATAAATATACCATTTGAAATAAACATTATTTCTTTTTCGCCAATTAGCTAAGTCCACGGTCGCGCCACTGACCATGTGCTGATATTCGAGTTTTTAACGATTTTTTTCGTGATCGAATTAAGAAATTCAGCGTGTCATACAAAGATCAAAAAATTAAAAGGTGTTTCCCACCACTTTCAGCGATTATCAAATAAATAGTCTGAAACACGGGGGTTATGTATCACAAAGTTTTTTTTGTAACCGAGAGAAGTTCCGTGAAAATAATTTGGTAAAAATGAAATTTTTGGTAAGTAGTGACAGTGAATCAGTTTTTGAAATTATTGGATATACTCGCTTAAGGACTTTTAATTTTTTTAACAACTTCGTATTTAACATCCCGGAGAATCTAAGAAAACGAGGTGCTCGATAAGATTTTTTTACTAATTTAAATAATTAATTTAATTTTTTTAAATTACGCCATTTTGGCTATCATTTTAACTGTAATTAGTTAATAATTTAGATTGTTAGGATTAATTAAATAACTGCTTCTCTATTGATAAATTCTTCGTGCTTTTTGGAATCGCTCATTTGCATAAAATAATAAAGTGTTATTAACCAGTTTATTTTACTTGCTGTAGTTTTATGTCTATGAATAATGTGACAATTTTTTGTCAGTTTAGTACCTTATTATTATTAATAGATATTATTTTATTTTTTTAAAGAAGGAATTGTATAATAAGAACAAAAATGTGTTTTTTAGATCGTTTTCGTTACTGTCTTGGCACTCACCGCCGCCAAAAAAGAAGAAGAAAAGAAACAAAACAAACGTGGAATTCTCGATCTCGGTTACGGCATTCAATCGCAAAATACCATCATCTCCGAACCAGCATTATCTCTAGGACATTCTGTAGGCTATGCTGAGCATGCACCTGCCATCAGCTACGCTTCTGCACCAGCTGTAAGCTACTCTCATGCCCCAGCTGTGAGTTACTCTCATGCCCCAGCTGTGAGCTACGCTGCTGCCCCAGCTGTGAGCTACTCTCATGCCCCAGCTGTGAGCTACGCTGCTGCACCAGCTGTCAGTTACGCTGCTGCCCCAGCTATCAGTTACTCTGCTGCCCCAGCTATTAGTTACGCCGCTGCCCCTGCTCCAATCATCGCTAAAGCTGCCCCAGCTTTGAGCTACTCCGCAAGTTATGCTGGTCCTGCCGTAAGTTATGCTGCTCCCGCTGTAAGTTATGCTGCTCCCGCCGTAAGCTACTCTGCACCAGCTCAAGTTTACGCCAAGAGTTATGCATCACCCGCTGTAAGTTACGCTGCTCCCGCCGTAAGCTACTCTGCACCAGCTCAGGTTTATGCCAAAAGTTATGCATCACCCGCTTTAAGCTACGCATCACCCGCATTAAGTTATGCTGCCCCCTCTGTAAGCTACGCGTCTCCAGCATTGAGCTACGCCGCTCCATCTTTGGGATACGCTAAATATGCTGCTCCAGCCATCAGTTATGCTTCTGCTCCGATCATCAAGTCTGCCCCCGCTCTGAGCTACGCTGCACCTGCTTTGAGCTACGCCGCATCAGCTCCTTTGATCTCCAAGACAGTCTCTGCTCCAGTTTTGAGTTACGGCGCGGCTCCTGTGAATTACGGCTCAGCTCCTTTGAGTTACAGCTCAGCTCCTTTGAGTTTAGGATACGGCGCTAAACCTTGGTAAATTTGTGACTTCTTTAAAATGATTGTGATGTAACTTTAAAGTTGTTATTTAAATGTTGTTGTGATACTAAATAAATATACGTTTTTATTTAATTGACAGAGTTCATTTTTTTATTAAATGAAAGGTCTTTTTGGTTTAAGTAACATATATTTAATCTTAAAGTCCTAATAAAATTATTTGACCAGATTATTCCCATTTTGGGAAACTGTTTTACAGCTATGATATCATAAGATGATATGATATACATATAAAGGGATTGCAATCAAACGATGCAAATAAGAATAGGTTAAGGACGCTTTTTTCTGATAGTCAAATTACCACTGCGCTGTTGGAAGCAATTAAAATTACACAACCTATTTGCGCCTTGATAAATAAATCAATGTACGAAAAAATAATTTGATCCGTACGAAATTAATTTAAAATACGCATTACATTTAAATGCCATGATTGATTTCAACAATAGATTAACAGCTGTTTTGCTCTTTTAAGTGTTGATATGAATAAGTGTAAATTAAGATATGGATCAATCAATATTGAATCATAAAAATATTTATTACATTATAAAAAGAAAACTAGAGTTAATCATGAGAAATTAAATCTATTGCAAGCAAATAATGATAGCAGTAACAGATAGAAGGGAGAGCCCCACGAAAGCTGGTCGACTCCTCAAACCCCAAAGCCGGGGGGGGGGCGGGGGGGCGGGGGGCAATGTCGCTTTGGACCCTCCTAAGTATGCCACTCCAGTTTAAATAATTAAACTATAGACATTTAAATAATTTGAGTTAAAACCTATTAAACTTAAATTTAACTAAAACAAAATTTATGACTTTTTCTTGTTATAAAGATACTCAGCCGAATAGTTTAAAAGAAATTAAAATTCATGATTTAAATTGTTTAGAAATATCAGATATAGTTAGAATTAATCTGTTCTTGCAAAAATAAAATTAAAAAAGTTGAATTTATAAAATATTTAGGAATATTGATTGACCAAAATTTAAAATGGGATCAAAAAAATTAAGAAACACTTTATGTAAATTTAGACTTTTAAAAAATATTGTGAATCAAAAACTTTGTTTAATGTTTTATTATGCACTTTTTCAATCAATTCTTTCCTATGGTATAATTGGTTGGGGAAGTGCATACGACTCGAATTTAAAACCGCTTATAACAATACAAAAATATGTTTTAAAAATAATATTTAATAAACATATTTTGTTTCCTTCAAAAATATTATTTGTTTATAATAATATTCCGAGTTGAAAAAAACTTTATTACAAAACTTCCATTTTATATAATATAAAAATAAAAGTTTATTAAATAACATTACTCATATATACCAAACAAGACAAAAAACAAATCTATGTTTATGTTATGATAATTTTAATTTAACACTTTTAATAAATAATGCTTTATTTGTTGGCATCAAAATTTTTAATATTTACCTACTAATTTGAAAACTATGAGTTTTTGGCATTTAAAAGAAAATTAAAATCATGGATTATGCAAAAATTTGTAAAGGTAAGCCAACTTATATAATATAGGTAATAATAATACTAAATTTTTCTATTATAACTTCTCCCATTTATAATTTTTTCTTTTTTTTGTTTCAAATATTTTTGAATTACTTACTTATATTTTTATGATGTGATTAAAATTAATAATCTAAATGGGTGTATATTTTTTTATTACAAAATCGGACAGATTTGTTAATCTATGGTTTTGTAATGATGCATTAGATTTATTTGTATTAAAAAAAAATGTGATTGATTTTTAATATTATTATAAAGAAACCTGCAAATAAATAAAATAAATAAATGTCAAATTCAAAACCGGTAGTACACACTTCTGCACATCGAAAAATTTTAAAATCCAAGGAATTAAACGTAGTAAATTTTTGAAATTAGTTTTTTTTAGTAGAGGGCATATCATGGTTTCAGTTTCTTCTTCTGGTTTTATTTTAAAGTAGGAAGTGGTTTTTTCGTTCATTTAGATCCATCTACAGACGCGTGAACATTTTACCGCGAGGGCCGCCGAAAAGATGGAGTACTAAACGCCATCTAGTGTCGATGTTAAAGCATATCCGCACCGCAACAGGATCATAGCTCATCAGTGAGTTATTTTTATTTGTTTTATTGCACCTCCCGTTTGTAGCAATTCGCTTTTGCAAAAAAGTATTTACCTTATTCTTTTTTGATTATTTAATAATTGTCTTAATTAATTCTAAAGTGGATAAATAAATTAAATCATATTAAACTGTTAATTACGGTAGTAGTAATTTATTATCATCATTCAAAAAACTAATAATTATTGTAATTGGGTACTACAAGTACCGGTATTTGCGATTATATTAATATAGAATTATTTATAGATAGAATCAAGAGTTTTCTGAATCGGAAAAGTAAAAGTAGACGACAAAATAAAAAATCTGAGTACTTGTGTACAATACCTGGGAGGATTTTAGTACATGTTCTTATGTTATCTATGGGTCATTGTCAAGGAAACGTGATTTTCATTGTCCCTTGTCCGCAGTTTTTAACAAACTAGTGATGAAAGACATATTATATATTTTTTTATTACCTTGACAGGTACCCTTCCCAACAATGGTGGGACAAGGTAATGTAATTTTTTTGGTCAGATACAAAAAAATACCTAGTATTTCAAAATTTATTGTGAAATATTTTTAAAATACAAGACAAATGTAAATTTTCATTCTTGGACTGTATTTCACAATAATTTAAAAATATGTCACCAAAAATTCCACGTTTAACACTTTCAGGAGCTCCAGCCATTTTAATAATATTTATAATATAGGTAATCAGAGTTAATTATTATTACCTTTGCGCCTATACTATTAAACAACAACACTTCATCAATCCATTTGTTTTGTACCCGTTGCAGCGGATAATCTAGTTTTAGATGCAGAACTGCATTTTAGAGAAAAAATCGCTTTAATTCTTTACCCTACCACAAACAGTATATATAGTTGCCTTAAAACCTCATAGAATCAACAATAATCAACATTGTTTATTCATCTTTTATATAGTAATAACTATTTTTTCGTTTAGTGCCATTTGTGAAGTTTATAGGCTTGTAAAATGAAAACATTGGTAAGTATTACATCATTTATAACTATGCTGTTTTATAAACTTTATTTCAGGACTCCTCTTTTGTTTAACACATATTCGATATTTTTTTCTATATTAAAAAAGTAATTATGTGGCGGACTTCATTGTTTTTTAAACAAAACATTACTGCATATTTCTAACTTTAACTTTCTACCATCAACTCTATTTTTCTATAGAGGTTTTGTAAAATAAGATGATTATATAAATTAAGTGCTAGAGGTGATGGCGCATTCACCATTTGTTGATCGATATTTGGTAACCATATATCGTATCGTATCTATCTTTGGAGCACAATTATCTACGGTTTCAAGATAAACAAAATTGATTTTATTAACTAACTAGCAAGTAACCGACATACTGCAGTTCATAGGCGTAGTTAGGGGGGTACTTGGGGGGTGCTAAGCACCCCCGAAATCTAAATTAGCACCCCCAAAAAAAATTTACAATATAGAGGCTAATTTTAGAACTAACCTATTTTTTTAATATACATTATATGTAATGAGTTTTTCATATTATTTCAATAAAGCATTCGAATTCTGGTACAAATTTAAGTATATTTAGGTAGTTCACGCCCAGTTTACTTGTCAGAGCGGGTCTATGATCATAAAAAGCTCGTAAAATACGAGAGCGGCATAATAGCTTGTGTATGTCATGTTCTGCAATTCTGCATTAATTTGATAATTTAAATTTAACCAGTCGTAGTCGTTCAAGTTCGCGGAAATTTTTAACCGATATTTTGACTATTTTTTTTGTTTATTAAGGTTTAATATGGTTTTATTGAATTCAGTTAAAGTTTAAAGTTAAATGAACACGAAAAAACAATGAGTGCGTCGTGGGATATAAAATACACCGTGGAATTTTTGAAAAAATCTTTTAGCAAGTTACCGTTGGAGGAGAATCACATTAAAATATTTACTAAAAATTATTGACCAAATTTGGGCGTGGTCTAAAAAAATTTCTCCTGCGACGGGCTTTTTGTGCACCCCCACGTTAACATGTCACGAGCCGCCACTGGACTTCAGCACCCCCAGTGTTGACCGTCTAACTACGCCTATGCTGCAGTTCCACTTTTCCCGGCGTTCGTCCTTTTTTTTGTCCCGGCATTGTCGGTTCCACTAAGATACCATAATAATAAGGGGTTTCGCGTTGCGTCAAGAAATGTATAAGATTTATTTATTAGTTTTTTTTATGCATAGGTCTTCCTCGGCGGGCACACAACAACTCACCAAAGTTTCATCGCAATCGGTTGATTGGTATAGGAACGCATACGAGAGAAAGAAACATACAAACAATCATTCATTTTTATTTAGAAGATAGATAAAAGTAGAAAAAGAAGTCATGGACAAAATTGTTATAATTGATTTTTTTCAATTAAATGTTTTTACCCTAAAATTGGAAAACACCCAAGAGCAACCTTAAAAAATTCTCTAGAAAATGACATACTTAATATAGAGGATGTCCGGAAATGATGAGCAAAAAATTAATTATTAACGAAGTTACCGGGTGTTAAAGTTAAATTTTATTTGCAGCTTTTTTTGCAATACCTTTTGCCACGCTTATAATAATTTGACGAAATCTCGTATATGGGGCTTTTTCGGGATGCGGAATACGAATTTGCCCACCGTTTTTTCGCATTTTGTAGAGGGCGCCACATAGGAGCCTATACTTTAATTTGAATGAAACTTGTTTGTCCTACACTGTATGCGCATTCTGACTGAATATTTTTATTCTCCTAACTTTTTGACATAAAAAGGTATGCTACTTTTGTTTCGATAAATCTAACGGTTTTCAAGAAAAGCGTTAAAATAACATTGCTTGCATGTGATTAATACGAAACCATTTTAATTTATTATTTTTTAATTTAATTAATTAAGTTTTTTAAGAAGAATTAATTTATGCATTGAAGAGGAAGGTCTTCACTTTGAACCTTTAATTTATTGTTCTAGTAACTTATGTAATTTAAAATTGCAAATAAAATTTAACTTTAACACCCTGTTTACAGGAAGAGATAGGATTTTATTTTGGGTCTAGAATTATTCCCTAAATTTTTTTGCTCATCATTTCCGGACACCCTGTATAAATCAAATAAGTTAATTTTTTTTAGTTAATTTACACCCTTCTCGTCAAATTTTCCAGCAAAATTTCCGAACAACTTCTTCAATCTTCGATATTTTACCTTGAAATTCTATAAATTTGCATCTGGTTCACTCAAACTTATAAATCTACCATAACACTTTAAAAACGATTTCATGGTTTGCTGCCTAGCCATAAATTTACGTTTTAATAGGAATTCAATTTACATTAATGAAGCTAAATTATTTTATTGGTTTGATCTGCATAGTAAACTGATCCACAACATAACTAAAATTTACCAGAAATAATAAAAACATTTTTATTCTTTGGCCTTTCTGGTTAAATTAGGAGTTTAATATTTCTGATCTGACAATTATTATTTTTATAGCACGTGTACTGCCCCTGCAATGCATATTGAAAATGAGATTAGATTTCGATTTAAAAATATTTTAAAAAAATTATTACTTTGAGAACCTGTATTGTAGAAAGTGTCAAATTTTGGACTGAGGTAGACCATCAAATTTTAGCCTCAGAAATGTGTGCTGGTGTTTTATACATTCCTTTTAGAGACACCTTGTTTATTGCAGTACTATATTTCAGTATCGTTGCAATACTTGAAGGAATTTTAAAACCATGTACATGAGTAGATACAATGTACACTAAAGGTATATTTAATTGCTAACTCATTAATTTCTACTTCATATCATAATTCATTGACTGGCAAAGAAAATCGGACGTTTTAGCTCATTTTCATTATTCATATAAACTCGTTTTTGCATAATACCAATCTTGTTCTATGCCGTTTATTTTAATTTATAATCTATCCGGTTATCTTGACTTCACCTTGTTCTAATTCCTACCAAATAGCAGGAGCCCCCTTACTTTTTATTTCTGTTATTTTTGAAATAGGATTTAAAAAACTGAAAAAGAATGTTCTGATTTCATTTAGGGTGCATTTCTAGTACACTCCCGTGCAAAAAAAACGGGCATCATAAAATTTGGATTAAGTTTAGGACTTCATAACTTTTTTATTTTTACTCCGATTTACGTGATTTTTTCGAGAGCTATAGATACATTTGTTAGTTTTATATGCCTATACAAATTTTAAGAGAAATTGCTCGATTCCGGAGAGTTTTAAGCACATAAATTGGTCATCAATAGCTTTACTTTTGCGTTTCCTAAATTATTGATATCATCAAGATTTTGCATTTGGGTGAGAACAAATGCATGTATTGACATGAACAAAAAACCAAAATGCAAAAAATATTTGCGGCTTAATGGAAACTGATATTTTGAAGCGATTTTGTTTATTAATTATTCCACAGGGTTTTTTAACACTAAGCAAAAAAAACAACTTTTCGATTATCCTTGTATAATATGTGAAAATACCAATTTCTCTTAAAATTTGTATTGGCATGCATAGGCGTAGTTAGACGGTCAACACTGGGGGTGCTGAAGTCCAGTGGCGGCTCGTGACATGTTAACGTGGGGGTGCACAAAAAGCTCGCCCAAATTTGGTCAATAATTTTCAGTAAATATTTTAATGTGATGTTAATAGCAGGTTTAGGTCTTTCAATGTTCTTGACAATCACTTTCTCCCCAACGCACTCATTGTTTTTTCTTGTTTATTTAACTTTAAACTTTAACTGAATTCAATAAAACCATATTAAACCTTAATAAACAAAAAAAATAGTCAAAATATCGGTTAAAAATTTCCGCGAACTTGAACGACTACGACTGGTTAAATTTAAATTATCAAATTAATGCAGAATTGCAGAACATGACATACACAAGCTATTATGCCGCTCTCGTATTTTACGAGCTTTTTATGATCATAGACCCGCTCTGACAAGTAAACTGGGCGTGAACTACCTAAATATACTTAAATTTGTACCAGAATTCGAATGCTTTATTGAAATATTAATATGAAAAACTCATTACATATAATGTATATTATAAAAATAGGTTAGTTCTAAAATTAGCCTATATATTGTAAATTTTTTTTGGGGGTGCTAATTTAGATTTCGGGGTTGAATTAGCACCCCCAAGTACTTCCCTAACTACGCCTATGTTGGCATGTTAAAACTAATAAATGTATCTAGAGCTCTCTAAAAAATCACTTAAATCGGAGTAAAAATAAAGAAGTCATAAAGCCTGTAATAAACTTGTAAAGTTGGTTGGGAGTAAAGTAAAAAAAAAATCGAACGTTACTCTTCTGTTAATTACATTTCCTTTAATTTCAGATCGTCGTTCTTGCTTTCCTGGCCCTGTCGAGCGCCGAGGAACCAAAACCCGAAGAATCCATCAAACAAAAAAGGGGCCTTATCGACATTGGCCACGGTTCCGCCTTCCTACCATCGCCTATTATCACCAAGAGCATTGGAACCCCCATTCTCCATGCAGGTCCGGTAGTGACCAAGGTATTCGATGCACCTCCCGTTCCCTTAGTAAGAAGCTGGGGAGGACCCATAGTAACCGGTCCCCTACTCACTAGAGGCATTGGGCCACACATCTTAGGCTCCAAGACCATTTTGTCTGCTCCTATTCTTAAGGCGGCTCCAATTTATTCTGCCCACGCTCCTATCTTGACGCACGGCCCGGTCGCTGCTCCTCTTGCCGTTGGATCTTGGGGTCACGGTTGGGGTAATGGTTGGAATAACGGTTGGGGTAATGGCTGGGGTCATGGATGGGGTAATGGATACGGTTGGGGTCATGGATGGTAAACGGAGAAGTCAGACTAATGTTGTTTATTGTACATAATGTTTTGTTTTTGTGATGATCTTAGGAAATATATGTAAAAATATAATGCGTGTCTTTTTGTCTATTACAGATTTAAAAACTGCTTCCTTCGTTCTCTATAAAATACGAAAATTATTTATATAAGTAGCTCGCTCTAGTGGTACTTTTATAAACTGTATGGTGCTTGGGCAACTATCTCATGGTTCTTTCTTGCATATTTCTTGTCTACGGTTTTGCCATTGTACGGCTCTGGTGGTAGATGTCGCTCGCATGCCGAAATTGTATAAAAACTTATCGATTTCTTAATTTTTTTCATTGCGGCTTTTAGCGATAAAGTTGATTAGATGCAGCAACATAATAAGCTGAAATCTGGTACACGTAATGTAGGTATGTAAGATGTCCGATTCGGTATCTGAAAGTTTTAAAAATTTTTTTTTTCTTTTTCCTGGTGGTATATGTATAACTATTACTATAAGTGTGAAAGTGTCACGCTTCATACAAAATATTAGTAACAAGTAACAATCTATAATAACCGTTAATAGCGATAAATTCGTCTTTTTGTGTTTTTTTTTCGTTATTGACTATCCATTTAGTTTATTAAAGAATAACAGTAGTACGGGACCTATTTGTCATAGTTTTGATCTAGCGACAACCAAACAGTATAATAAAATATATAATTAATAAATAGGTACATTAAATGACAGCAGAATAGCCTACCCCCCTATAATGCATTTTGTTTGTTTTTAACATAATATTATTATTAATTTAACATATTTTCCTTCATATTTGCGTAGTAGGTCTTCAGAATGAAGGTTCAATATATGAAGTGAAAACGGATACTTATTGTAAATTAATAATATAAAAAAATATTCCTTCTCTTGTATTTTAAATTCAGAACTAGACATTTCAATATATAAAAAATAATTTGAGTTATGACCTATTAAATTTAAATTTAACTAAAACTAAATTTATTACTTTTTCTTGTTATAAAGATACTCAGCCGAATAGTTTAAAAGAAATTAAAATTCATGATTTAAATTGTTTAGAAATATCAGATATAGTTAGAATTAATTATGCTTGCCAAAATAAAATTAAAAAAGTTGAATTTATAAAATATTTAGGAATATTGATTGACCAAAATTTAAAATGGGATCATCAAATTAACACTCTTACAAAAAAATTAAGAAACACTTTATGTAAATTTAGACTTTTAAAAAATATTGTGAATCAAAAACTTTTTTTAATGTTTTATTATGCACTTTTTCAATCAATTCTTTCTTATGGTATAATTGGTTGGGGAAGTGCATACGACTCGAATTTGAAACCGCTTATATACAAAAATATGTTTTAAAAATAATATTTAATAAACAACATCTTTTGTTTCCTTCAAAAATATTATTTGTTAATAATAATATTCCGAGTTTAAAACAGCTTTATTACAAAACTTCCATTTTATATATATAAAAATAAAACTGTATTACATAACATTACTCATATATACCAAACAAGACAAAAAACAAATCTATGTTTATGTTATGTTAATTTTAATTTAACACTTTTAAAAAATAATGCTTTATTTGTTGGCATCAAAATTTTTAATATATTACCTACTAATTTCAAAACTATGTTTTTTGGCATTTAAAAAAATTAAAATCATGGATTATGCAAAATTATATAGGTAAAGGTAAACCAACTTATATATAGGTAATATAATAATATCTACTAAATATTACAATTTTTCTATTAGGTATAATTTCTCCCTTATTTATAATTTTTCCCTTTTTATTTCGGTGAAATATTTTTGAATTACTTACTTATATTTTTAAATATATTTATGATGTGATTAAAATTAATTAATCTAAATGGGTGTATATTTTTTCATTACAAAATCGGACATATTTGTTAATCTATGGTTTTGTAATGATGCTTTCATTGGATTTATTTTTATTAAAAAAAACAATGTTATTGATTTTTAATTTTATTTAAAAAAAACCTGCAAATAAATAAATAAAACACACTGAGCCATCTGATTTAATAGGCGATAACCAATCGAAAGAGTCCGTTGCTGGGGAACATATAACACAACGCGAGTACATGAAATCCCTTACTAACATCAAATGACAAAACAAATTAATTTGTTCCGCCGTTAGTACCGCACGGTCTTTTGTCATGCCGAACTGACTGTATATTGTAAAATGAAAAAAAAAGGTCCATTTCTTCACCCTACCCACTCGGTGGTTGACATATAAGATGGTTTGGACTTCTGTTCATCATCACTGCACTCATTACAGTCATATCGATTTCATCTGTGCTTTCCTGCAATTTTTAAAAGTCAAAATGAAAACTTTGGTAAGTATATAAAATAAGTATATTATTTTGGATATATCGCAGCTTTATTGGCTATATTCTAACGAAAAAGATAAGCTACCATTTTTCTATCAGGAACTTCAAATTTAATTTTCGATTTCGATAAATTTATTTACCTTGGGTAGTGTAAGTTTCGAACGTTGTTTGTCTTGTAACATTCCTAATTTAGGTCTTTCTTTAGATGGCAAATAATTTTTAAAGTTGCCCTAATGCAAAAATTGGGTTTATTTTACATAGTCTTAAACTATCCCATATGTAGGAATCATTTTCTGAAAATTATGATATTAAGCTTCGAGGAAGCGCCCATACGTTTTCTTATATTTTCCTAATACCACTATACTATTTTTTGGTTTTTCCAGATTACCTTTTTTGCCCTAGTAGCTCTGGCCCTCGCCTACCCAGGAGGTCATGGTGGCGGCCACGGAGGTGACGGCGGCCACGGAGGTGGTGACCTCGCCACACCCATCACCCACGGACACCCCGTCGTCACCAAAGTGTTCGATTCCCCAGGACTTGGTTTCTTCAACAACTACGCACCTAAAGTAGTCGGCCACCTGGACACCAGAGGAATCGGAGGGCATATCTTCGGAAAGGGTCATGGTCACCATTAAAATGTTTTTTGTACAATCGTCAATCGTGCGGTAATATGCACTTTACACCCTTACCACAATACTGTGCCCATATTACCGTCCTTTAGCAGAAAAATTAACAATGTAACACGGGTATAAACCTAACTGCTTCTTTAGTGCACTTGAGTGCAGTAAAGGCGTATTTACGCACTCGTGGCGTAACATACTATTTTGAATAAGTCGCAGGATTGTTTTTAGTTTATATTTTCCTATTGTTGTATAGTGATGTGATGATCTTAGGTAATAAATAATTTAATTTTTATAAGTAAATTAAAATGTGTTTTTTATTGTCATGCCTTTCTTGCACCTTGGTTATTTTTTTAATACTTAAAAAAACCAAAACACGACTGTTCCAGGTCCAGGTTACCAATTATAATTGTTTCGTGGTCTCCAACAATACTTCGAACAATGCCATATTATTTTTGCAAAATCAAATGACTCGAAATAATACGTTAGGCCCTTCGGGCTGCTATATTTACCAATACCTGTATTGTATCGAATATTATTCAACGCTGTTACATAATATGAGATATATTACAACCCATAGTACCGCACCAATCCGTCCATTCTACTATTACGTACAATCTTTCACCATGTCGGAATTGCCTGTATTTTACAGGGAAAAAATGGTTCGTTTCTTCACCCTACCACGCGGTGGTTTACCATATAAAGTTGATCGGCAACTTTTCATCATTACTCAGCTCCGTACAATCTAGTTACCTATTTCCTTTGTGATTTTCGAGTATTTCCAAAAACCAACATGAAAACTTTGGTGAGTATTCAAAAAAATGTTTTTCTGTAGATAGTATTATAGTACCGTATAATGATAATTATAATTTAATACTTGTATGAAAAGACCAAAAAATAATAGTATATTTCTGTTTTACAAAATGTACCAATGTTTTTGCAACAATTAAAAGGCAATACAAATTTTTGACTCTCTGCTTACATAAAAGACAAGTTCGATATCATAACGTGTATTTTTTTTAAATTTTCTATTCTCTGCTCTATTGTAGTAAAAGTAAAGTACGTGCAACACTTTTGAAAAAACCTTTTCGTACTTGTTCGACCTGACGCTACAATATTAGCATAATATAAATCTACTCGTTTAATATATTTTACGAGATAAATAAGAATGCAAGATATAAGTATACAATTTTTTTTTTAATAGAAAATCAAAATTGTCTATACTTAATAGTTTTTATTAGAAAACCTCAGGGAAAACAGGGCAAAATAGTTTCGATTTGATTATGATCATAAAATTAGAATTATTACATTAAAAAATAGGTGTGGAGGGGGGTAGCAACGAACGCCCGATTACCTATATATATATATATTTATTTAATTTTTTTTTTGATTTCTTGTTATATGTACCAATTTCTGTTAATTTTTTCCAGATTGCTTTCTTTGCTCTCGTAGCCCTCGCCGTCGCCTACCCCGGTGACCTCCTCGGCGGTCATGGTGGTGGTCACGGAGGTGGGGACCACGCAACCCCCATCATCCACGGTCATCCCGTCGTCACCAAAGTATTCGAAAATCCAGGACCCGGCCATTTCACCAACTACGCACCCAAGGTCGATGGACACCTCGAGACCAGAGGATGGGGACCCCATATCTACGGACAAGGACACGGACATCATTAGGGTTTATTCAAATAGGGTTTCAAATGAAATTGTCGCAGAGTTGTTTCTTCTAGTTCTTGTATTAAATTATTGTGATGATCTTAGGTAATAAATTATTAAATTTTTTATAAAATAAGGAAAAATTGTGTTTATTTTGCTTGGTGTACTTGTTGTACTGGCCTATGTTACCTTCGTTTGATATGAGGGTAAATAAGAAAAATTCTGAAAATTTATTTATTTAATTAAATAATTTTCCGTATTTTTTTTCTTAAAACATACAAGAAAAGTATTTCGCTAAATCCATTTAGCCCCGCATCGACCTAAAAATCAAGCTGGTTGTTTTCTATTTTTAAGCTGTTCTTGTCTATTTAGTTTATCAAAAACTTTGTTTAATGTTTTATTATGCACTTTTTCAATCAATTCTTTCCTATGGTATAATTGGTTGGGGCTTGGAGAAGTGCATACGACTCGAATTTAAAACCGCTTATAACAATACAAAAATATGTTTTAAAAATAATATTTAATAAAGATATTTTGTTTCCTTCAAAAATATTATTTGTTTATAATAATATTCTGCGTTTAAAACAACTTTATTACAAAACTTCCATTTTATATATAAAAATAAAAATGTATTACATAACATTACTCATATATACCAAACAAGACAAAAAACAAATCTAGGTTCATGTTATGATAATTTTAATTTAACACTTTTAAAAAATAATGCTTTATTTGTTGGCATCAAAATTTTTAATATAATATTACCTACTAATTTAAAAACTATGACTTTTTGGCATTTAAAGGAAAATTAATATCATGGATTATGCAAAATTATATAAAGGTAAACCAACTTATATATATATATATAGGTACCTAATAATAATACTAAATATTACAATTTTTCTATAATAATTTTACCCTTATTTATAATTTTTCTTTTTTTTGGGTAAATATTTTTGAATTACTTACTTATATGTTTAAATATATTTATGTTGTAATTAAAATTAATACTTCAAATGGGTGTGTATTTTTTCATTACAAAATCGGACAGATGTGTTAGTCTATGGTTTTGTAATGACGCTTTCATTGGATTTATTTTTATAAAAAAAAGAACAAAAAAACAATGTTATTGATTTTTAATATTATTATAAAGAAACCTGCAAATAAATAAATAAATAAATAAAACAAATATAGCAATATAATCCGTCGAAGCTGACGAATAAAAGAATCGCACGGATAATCGGATAAGGTTTTGATCTCATGTTTTTAATCTTTCTGCTTTCGCGGAGTCTTTTTAATTGTCTCTAGGAAAGGTTTGTGATCCTTTAGGAAGATTTTTATTATCGGGATGTATTTTCAATCATAGTGAAAAGGCCATTTACGTATAATAGATTTAAAGAATCAAATTTCCATTGGCACGGCTATATCTAAGAAATTAATTTATTTGTATTAAACATTTTGTTAGTGTTAGAGTTTGGTCAGAAGAACGATAAAATGGATGTCAATGCAGTCGCAGAGGCTGCTTGCGCCGCTCTATTACACAAAAAGTCGGAAGAAAGTTACGAAAATTCCTACAAGATTTTCAAAAGTTGGTGTTAAATGGTAAATGTTGGAAAAGTTACAGAAAACTCTACGCTGGCCTATTTTAATCTATTTACTTACTTTCCTAGGAAAGTAAAACCTAATTACCTCCTACAAATTAGTATCAGTAAGGAGTTCTTACTAAGCAGGGAGTAGAAGAAATATTTTTCCTAATCGTAATTAAAAATGGACTATGATTTTTTTTGTGCTGCCCTTTGAAATACTCGGTATATAGGCGGAAAAGCGAGAAAACTCTAATATAGGACGAAATGTATACTCATAAGTTATATCACAAGAGGTGAATATTCTAAATAAAATATTTACCCCGAGTGATATATGTTGAGATTATATACCAAAAAAAAAGAAAAAATACAACGAAATGCAAGATTTTTAAAATGATTTATGTAGCTACTAGAAAAACGGACAAAACGAAACAAAACCTAAAGAATTGACAAAGTAATAAAACTAACAGAAAATTAGTTATAAGTATTATTGTTAAACACACAGTTATTATAATAAACAGTAGTGGCTTGCTGGTGTTGCTGGAAACTCTTCGAGCTGCAAGAGACTGGAGCTTCGTGTTGGTCCAACCCATTAGTTGGAGGGTGACCTCTTAAACCTTGAATAGTGTTTTCGTGATGAGTTTTGTCCATCTGCAATGTATTTATTGAAGTACCTTTCTTGAAGCAGTTGGGCTGTTTGGTTCCACATTGTCTTGATAACCCCTTCCTTGTAGTCAGAACCATCTTTTTTCTTCATATTAAAACTCCAGTCTTCCAATATAGCGGCAAGCTGTATTATAGTTGTATTTTTGGTCAATATATACTGCCGTGTTTCGCAGAATTTCTCGAATTGGGTCCATATATACTTTTTTGTTTTTGTTGTATTTTCTGGGATAGTCTTTTCAGCGTTTTTTCTTATATTTTCGACTGAAACATTACCGAATCGGCAAGATTCCATTTTTAAAAAAATGTGACATGAATCTGACAACATCAAAAACTTGATTTGTTGAAAGGGATTTTTGTTATTATAGAAACGGTCTATAGCAACCATCAAATATTTTAAACTTGTTATGATGTTGTTATGCATTGGCATTGTTGTGGCAGGTGGCCTGGGATATATCCACTTATGCGGGGTATATTCAGTATAATATGCATCTGATTGGTCGCAAAACAGCGTTTAATTGGTCAAAATCGGATTGAGGTATATAATCACTAGTATGTATTAAGTAGGTAAAGTAGGTATACTCAACTCATGTACCTAGTATGGTGGAAATATTAGAAATTAACTGTAAGATGACAACAGGCGATAAAGTCGGTAACCCTGCTGGAATGATGACATAATTATTGGTCTTTGTATAGGGCAGGGCATAATTTATGAAAAAGTCTAGAATTGATTAAAGAATATAAAAATTAATAAATATAATATATATAAGATATATGTACAGACTGTCCGCGGATCGGGTTTGCAATAGTACAAATGGATGAAAAATTTCATTTTTCGGGAAAATGATAAAAAGTTTTGCTTGTAAAAAAATGCAATTCACGAAGAGAAAATTAAAAATACTTGTTTCTGGTACCACCAAAAATCAGTTTTTGAAACTTTTTGATACCCCTCTGTCATTGATAATGTATATGTATTTCGACCGCTAATGCTGCTATCCAAAAAAAAATATTATTTTACCTCTAAAAATTAAAAAAAATAAAGAAATCAAAGATTTATTTTAAATCACGGATTTAAATTACAAACGTTATTCTAAATAAGTTTTCTCATTGGCATTTTGGTCAAAAATGAAAAATAAAAGTCTCTTGGAGAAAAATCATGTTTTGCGAACCCTGTATAAAAAATCAAAATTTTCTCTTCGTGAAATGCATTTTTTTACAAGCAAAACTTTTTATCAAGAATTACTTTTTCCCGAAAAATGAAATTTTTCATCCATTTGTGCTATTAATTGTAAACCCTATCCGGGGACAGTCTGTACAGGGTGTTTTTTTAAGGTCGACGAGCGGCCATATCTCGGAAAGTACTGGGCATAGAAACTCAGGAAAAGAAAAAAGATAATTAAAGTGGCCATGAGAAAATTCTGGAAATAATTTTTAAGTTCCGCATTTTGCCGCAAGAGGGCGTAATTGAAAAGTAAATTTTAAAAACTTTACATAACTCCGAAAATTCCACATTAAGGTATACGTTTGATAACACCATTTTAAAGCTTGGACAGTTATGCATCATTTTGGTCTTATGCTCATTGGCGTACCGACTTTAATAAGAGTGGGGGAAGCTGTTGAAAGTGTAATCATTTAAATCGCTGTAACTTATAAACGACCCCTCCGATTTTAGCAAACTAAAGACTGTTTGGAAGAGAAATGTATGCACTTTCACCAATCGTATTTAGTTGTCCATAATAGTTCTCAAAAAAAATGCTAGAGGGCGCAATTTGCAATAACAATACATTTCTTGATTTTACTCCGAAAAAATAAATCATACGGTATAATTATGATACAATAATCGAAAAGTAGATGAAATTTGCCAGAAAAGATGTGAAGACCGCAGTTCGATATCTTTGTTCGTTTTAGAGTTATTGCCAAAACAATAATTTTTAATACAAATTGCACCCTCTAGCAATTTTATTAGAAACTATCGTGTACCATTAGATACGACAATTGAAGGAACTTTCAAACAAGCTTAAATTTAGTAAAATCGGTTAAGTCGTTTAGAAGTTACAGCGATTTTTATGTTTACACTTTCACTTGATAAGAGTGGGAGAAGCTATTCCCCCACTCTTATTAAAGTCGGTACGCCAATGAGCATAAGACCAAAATGATGCATAATTGTCCAAGCTTTAAAATGGTGTTATGAAACATATACCTTAATGTGGAATTTTCGGAGTTATGTAAAATTTTAAAATTTACTTTTTAATTACGCCCTCTTGCGGCAAAATGCGGAACCTAAAAATTATTTCCAGAATTTTCTCATAGCCACTTTAATTATCATTCTTCTTTTCCTGAGTTTCTATGCCCAGTAGTTTTCGAGATATGGCCGCTCGTCGACCTTAAAAAAACACCCTGTATATAAGGTTTCATTAAAAAAATTAAAGATGATACATGTTGCGATGATTCACTAACACACACCACATACAAGGGTATAATAACTTTTTTATAAAAAAACAATGCATTTCAAAAAAAAATAGTTTGACGGGTCCGAGCTATTCTTGATTAAGTGGGCAGTATTCTATATAGAATACAGATCCGTTTCTTTATCATAACGTATTATAAAACGTATACATAACCTGGCAGAATTATTTAGATCAATGCAATTATTACAGTGTAATTTTTTAGAATGTTTTTTTTTATTATTAATAGACCCCCTTATTAAAATTATTTTTAAATCAACATGACTCAATTATTTGTGTAATAACCATATATTTTCGCCTAAATACCATTACAATACCTTGTAAAAATATTTAAATTACAAAATTGTTATTTTCAACGAGAAAATAGCTACCTTATGCAGCGGCTATTAAAACTTGTGTAATCTGAAACGGTAACGAACCAGATCGGTTAGTCTGATTGTAAAAAGCGCTTGCTGGAAACAACAGAATTGTTAAAAGTGTTTAATTACTATTTTTAACAGATGCCAAATGGATGATTAGGTAATTGTTATCAGTTTTTTTTTAAGCGCCTGTTACACTAGTCTACAGGCGTTTTCTTTGTTTGACAAGGAAATATTTGAATTACGCTATTTTTATTCAAAATCCTTTAGGGTGTTTTCCAGTTATATCTCTTGCAGTTACAACGGTGTCTAATAATTATAATAATAATAATAATAATAACAATAATAATAATAATAATAATAATAATAATAAGTTTATTTAAAAATTAAATAATATAATAAATATGTTTATGTTGTCTTCTATAAACTTATTCTTCAATCCCCTCAAGCTGAGCTTGTTAGGGGCAAATCTTATTTTTTGTTTTAGTATGTAAAATCATAAATCATAAATATGCATTAAAAGTTAGGTTTTAAAGTAAAAATGTTATTTTATAGTATAAACGCAATTTTTTTGAAGAAATATATTACCTATAATAAAATTATTAATTTGTAATTTTTAAGTAAAAAATATTACTATTTTTATTATATATTATTTATTCAGAACAATATTAATTAATTAAAGCATTTCTAAAAATATTTTCAAATTGTCTGTTTTTAATATCCATGTTTTAATTTCGACTTTAAATTTTTTTAATGAAATCAATTTTTTAATTTTTGTTGGTAAATAATCGTTTAAATAAAAACATTATTATTTGAAATTTTTTTGTCCTATGGACTTATTTATTTTAGGTTTTATGGTTATTTCAATTTTATGACGCGTATTATGATTATGGTTTTTAAATTGTATAATGTTTTTATTTTTATATATATATATTAAGATGTTATAAATGGTCTTATGTTCAACTTTTTTGTTTCTGAATATAATTATTTATTCTTTTGATAAAGATAATTTTTATTGAATATAATTTTTAGAAACCTTTTTTGTAATACGTATTTCTAATTTTTTAACTAAAGTTCTATTTATTCCTCCCCAACCTAGTATTCCGTAATTTAAATGAGTTCTAACTAACGCGTAATATAATATCTCCATAATAATATGTCTTACATTTTAAAATTTTTTAATGTTTTTAAAAATCGGTAGTAAACTTCTTAATTTTTTAATTAAGTATTCTAAGTGAGAATTCCAATTTAATTTTATTTTTTGTCTCAAAAACGGCTATAGCTATCGGATTTATTTACAGATATATATCGGGTGGTACACCGCTAGACTGACGGGAAAACCTATGTTTTTGGAAAAAAAAATCCCAAAGATTATTTTACGAATTTTCCTTTTAGACCCAAAGCTATGACTAATTTAATACTTAGACTTAGACAATGGATAAATAAAAGATTATTTAAAAGAGCAGAAATTATCAGCTGATTAAAAACAGTTGTGTTATAACAAACGAATAGGGACGTCGGTCGGACAGATACTCAAGTGATCACTTTTTGCAATTTTGTTACAACACACTAAAAAAGTTTAAATTAATATACGGGGTTGCCCAGAAGTCCGGAATAAAATTAATATACCCTTAACCTGTAACTTTTGGGGAAAACGCTCGAAAACGTCAATTTAGTTTTATATATGCTCACATTTTGACGTTATTCGTTTTTTTATAGACATTTGTCAAAGATATGCCGACATCAATCTTTTTTTTAAAATGGAAACACACAGCTTGTGATACATCATTTGAAATCTAATATCTCGTACAGTATGCTCATAAATTTTGGCGCGATTCTGTCAAGCTATTTCAAAATGGCGACTTAAAAGTTTTTAAAAAATCTCTATTTAATAAGCTGAAATGATAAATCATTAACCATTAAAAAAAAAAGATCGATCGTCATATCTTTGACAAATGTCTATAAAAAAACAAACGAATAACGTCAAAATGTGTGCATAATATATAAAACTAAATTGACGTGTCCGAGCAGGTTAAGACTATATTAATTTTATTCCGGACTTCAGGGCAACCCTGTATAAAGCAAAACCGTAGAAAAGATACAAAAATACAAAATCGAAACATTCCTTGTTCGTATTTTTGAACCATTTTATAATATGTACATACTACATAATAATGTATGGTTTACGAATACAGGGCACAAGCACAACCTTAATTCCAATAATTATAGCCTTTAAATGCCACACTCGAGATTTGCAAAATGTTATAGGTGCATACGTGAATAAATTATACATTTAATAAAATTTTTGTGATTCCGTATCGTGATACTCTTACTCGTATTTACGCTAGGACATGCCAGTTCGACGAGAAATCGATGGTCGTTAGATCTGGTCAATCTGCAGGGTTTCGCAGTGGACAACTAAAAATTTATAATTTTGAAGTCACAACGAAATGAAACTTTGACTTGTTTCAACATTTTTGCAAAATTACTAAAGATGTCTGTGTTGTACTCTTGTAAAAGTTTTCAAACGGTTTTTAGTTATCAATATAAACCAATACTTTAATTTTATAATGGATTAAATGCCAATATTTTGACCACTGCCTTTGCAACGTAGGTACGGTTATACAATCGTTAAAAATTAATAATGATAATCAATTATTTTTAAGTGGAATTATAGAATTGCTCCACAAAAGGGATTATTTGAGTTTATAAGTATTTTACAATACGGAAATGATCCAATTTTTAATATTTAATTTGGTTACTAAATATTGAAGAGTTTTTGGGCATCGACGGTACAACGGTATTAAGATTACCTAATTAATAAAAAGCATGTTCTTTTATACCTCTTAAATCACTTTGTTTAGTTATACTTACTTACCATAAACTAAGAACAAAGCTTTGTAATGGTTCACTCTAAAACCCATTTTTCTGTTTGCCGAAAAGAATATGGTTCTGGTTCCTTAGATATTGTTGAAAAACCTTTTTATTTGCGGTTGATAACTAGCTGATTATAAGCAAAAACTCCTTATTTTATTAAAAACGTTTATTCGTTTAATTATAATAGAATTTTATGTAAATCAAGAATAATAGACGGTATTGTGATTTCGTGATGCAACAAAAAAATTGTAAGTTTAGGCAGAAATCGAAACGGTATCAAAGAAAGTAAATTGAAACAATTCGTGAGACGCATATAGAATGCTAATGAGCTTTTAGGGAAAAGGAAATTTATTTTAAGACCTTGAACAATTGAAACATGTTCTAGAAATCACCAGAATGTTTAAGAACTATGCTCTATTTCCAAGGTTTTGAGCATAATTTTAAACCATTTTTGATTTAATTAGGTGACGCAAATTTACAGTTTTCAAAGGATTTAATGAATGTACATCACAACCCAGAATTTGTTTACGTTCCTTCTCTCCTCCTTGAAATATTTTTTATGTTTTCCTCTGGGTTTTGGACCTAGATTCACACTATTTCATCAATCAAAGGGAACAGCAGTACTAAGAACAAACCGTCAAATAAAAAAATAACTTTATTAACAAAAATAAAATAGTAAACCTATGACTAGAACAAAAAAAAACATTACTATAATTAAAATAAATAACAACGTAGTGACAAAGTCCCTATAGATCAACATCATCAAACTTATTATCACTGGAATACTGGTAAACACTTGAAAAGCACAACAATAATTATTTCTTGTACGGAGGTTCTAATTGTGGCGATGGCCTAAAAACTTCCTCCCCAAAACCCCTTGATTCCTCTTGAAGGTTAGGTTGTTGCTGCTGAAACCCCGATGCTCCCGCCCAACCAGGGTGTTGGGGCAAGTGATAAGGAATTTGGACATCCGTTTGTCCGGGCTGAATGACGTTGTTCTGGTTCAAACTTTGAACATCGAGTGAATTGTGAGAATACTGCTCTTGGTTACTTTGAAAGAATTCGTCGAGACTCGGCTCCCCTTCAAGAGGAAGTTGTCCTTGGGGAATTTCTTGATATTGCTGGGCCGCTTGGACTTGATGTTGAAGAAATTGGGGCGATATATCTCGTGGTAGTTGATGCTCAGGTGCAAACTGGGCTTGGTGGTTATGAGGAAGTTGTTGGGGAAGAAAACCGTGGGGTTGATGATCATGAGGAAGATGTTGAGCAGGCAGAAAACCATGGGCTTGATGTTCATGCGGAAGGTGTTGGGCTGGCAGAAAACCGTGCTGAGCATGCTCAAAAGGCAAATGTTGATGCGTGTGAGCAGCCGATACACCAAAACCCGTTGGAGGTAAAGGATGTACAGCACTTACTGACGTCTGATGCAAAAAAGGCACTGTCCCAGATAAAGGAAGGTAGTTTCTGGTTCCGTGATATTCAACAGATACCCCAGGTTGTGGTACGATATGTGAAAATCCTGCAGCCGTTGGAATTATTCCTTGCAAATGGTGATGATGCGGTATTGCCGAAGCAGGATGATAATGGTGATGATGCACTGGCTCCACTGGTGCTACTGGTACTGGAGGAGCTACTGGCACTACTGGCCTGTATTGTACATGAGGCACGTCTCGTAGAATAGGATGAGGAAATCTTGCGCCTAGTGGTAGCACTCCTAGGTTCGGTCTGGTGACTTCAAACAAGACTGGAGAGGGTATAAAAGGTTTTACTACTGTTGGTGGTGGTGCTACAGGTACAACAGGTTGAGCGACGGGTACGGCTGCCTGGTGAATGTGATCGAAGTGGGTAAAGGTATCGTAGTGATTACCTGAAGTTAAAAAAAAAATGCATTTTTAATATGTTTACAACAAAAACGTAAATGCACTAATATGCAGATAAACTGATTTATGTGGAATGATTAGTATATATACAGGGTTAGTTGAAATAACCGGAACGGCTAATTCAATGAATTTTAGTACAGGTAGATAACTTAAAAAATTGAATTGAAAATTGACAATTGCGACGTTGCCAGATTTTTAGTTTTTTCTGTAACTCAAGCAATGTTTTTTTTTCAAATGTAACACTACTCTTTTTTTTATTGAATTCGATTCCTTCCATCCACATTACCATTTCCTGATAGTATCAAATTTTTATCTCAAATAGTTCTATGGGAAAAAAGTTAATTAGTTACAACTCTAACTCGAGAAAAATACAATCTATTTCCATTTAAAAACGTTTCTAAAAGGTATTGTGAAAAGGAAGGTTGGTAGACATAATGTACCTAATAGTATCGATAACGATAATAACAACAAACAACTACTAACAATAACATAGCTAGTAAAAATTACTTACATATTATCGGTTTCATAATCAAATTAATGTAGTGTAGGTACTATAATATGTAAGTAATTTTTACTAGCTATGTTGTTGTTAGAGTCGATTCACTCAGTAAACCTGCAAGATGGCCGACATGTCATATGACAAAAGTCATATTCCAGCTAAATAAAATAAATTTTTGCATTTTCAATGACTTTTGTCATATGACATGTCGGCCATCTTGCAGGTTTACTGAGTGAATCGACTTTAGTAGTTGTTTGTTGTTATTATCGTTATCGATACTATTAGGTACATTATGTCTACCAATCTTCCTTTTCACATTATTTGAAACGTTTTTAAATGGAAATAAAATGGATTTTTTTAGAGTTAGAGTTGTAACTAATTAACTTTTTTTCCCATAGAACTATTTGCGATAAAAATTTGATACTATCAAGAAATGGTAATGTTAATGGGAGGAATCGAATTCAATAATAAAAGAGTAGTGTTACATTTGAAAAAAAAACATTCTTTGAGTTACAGAAAAAACTAAAAATCTGGCAACGTCGCAAATATCAATTTTCAATTCAATTTTTTAAGTTATGTACTTGTACCAAAATTCATTGAATTAGCCTTGATAGTTTTGAAGAAAATTAGCAGTTCCGGTTATTTCAACTAACCCTGTATATAAAGTAATATGAAAGAACTTACCATGTGGAACACTAATTTGGTGCACTTGATCGACGTGAGTCCCCTGAACAGCAACAGGCGCTACTGGTTGTACATGTACGTGTCCAGGTTGTACGTGTACTGGAGTAGCCACTGGGTTATGGTGCACATGATCAATATGTGCTGTACCTGGATTAGTGTGTACGTGATCTACGTGTGGTACTGGTTTACTATGGACAACATCTACATGACCAGCGGCTGGTCTCACTACTTGGATTGCCGGTTTCGTGCTGGTTATGACTGGATTCCATCCCCCAAATATCGGTTTATAATAACTAGGTGCTTTTAATCTGAAGTGTACTCTGGGCTTGGGATACCTGTAACCTCCTAGTACTACAGGCCTGATCCCTACAGGTCTCACCACAGGGGCGTAAGCAACGTACTGATGTTTGATGCCAGGCTTGACTATCACGTGTCTAACATGTCCTGCTGACGTGCATGTATTTAAGGCCCCGCAAATTGTTCTTTTGTCTTGATTGTTATCTGACAAATCTTGTTCTTGATCGTGCAGGGGGTCCAAGTGTTCTGAGGTTGCGTCTTGGTCTTGAAGGGATGAAACGTCCCCCGAGGTTTTTGTCAGTGTGAGTGAAAGAACTAAAGTGATGACCTGGAAAAAAGGGAATTGTAACACTCAAACTCAAGGAAAAACTTTAGGTATAGATACGTCAATAAAAGGGATATTGAGAGAGAGTCCAAATTAATTTTCTTAAGTGAAAAAGACCTGTATCCTTATTACTACTAGAATTACTTATTGTTACTTTAATACTTACAAAATAATTCCTCATTTTGCCACATACAAACTAAGACTATCCAAAAGTAAAAACGTTTTTCACGAAACTAAACTGTCACCATCACCCACTACCGACTAACACCAACAGGGACGACATGTTCACTTTCTTTTTCTTTTTATATAAAACTATTTCATCGGACGAGGGTTGATTTCTAATTAGATTAAAAAAATAATTTGAATTAATTAATAATAATGCGTATGCAGTATCACGAACCTGCGAAAGTGCTTACCCATTCTGGGTGCATTTCTTTGCCTAATTGTTGATGCTACTTGTAATGTTAATTCATCTTTTTTTTTGTGATTGGTAGTTGATAGAAAATTATAATTTTTTTACCAAGAAAAAAGTGATCGAGTGCAAATTCCACGTCAATAATTTTTGAGACTTAGGAATCGAAATTTCGTGCTGGCAAATACGAAAAAATACATAATTGGCTTAATATCTGAAATTGAGGAATACAAATTAAAAACGTACAAAATTGGAAACCCACATTTAGGAATGTGGGTTAGGAAATCACGTCGGGCAGTTTAACGAGTAAAACGCACGCTTGGATGAATTTACTGTTATTTTGCGTAATAAAATATCCCGATTGCGTCATAATAATATATTATATTACATACATTAAATAATGTTAATATGCTGTCTCGATTTCGTGCAAAATTTCACCTCTTTACATAAAAGGGATTCAAGAATGCTTCAATAAAATCTTTGTATATTTATTTTAAGAATTTCTTGTAATAATTTACCTTCAAAATTCCAGATACAAACTTGTACCTAATTTAAATACGCTTAACATTTTTGTTAATTGTCGAATTAAATTATTTAATTGTTGCTAGCTGGTGTGTAACTGCGTAACAACATTCAATGAGGGTAATAATGAATGAAAATAAATTAATGTGTAATTAATTCAGTATGTTATATGATTAATAAGTATTATTGTATATTATTTTACCTATTTATTTGCCATATTATTATGCGAATTTTGCATTCTATAAAAACATCGCATGAAGAGAAAAGAAGTAAATTAATTTCCATAGGTAGGATATTGTATAAAACCGTAATTTGGCACGCGGTTCTGGAAATACAATCCAAGGGACTGACAAGGCAGCAGTGGCGTAACGTATAGGTGTTTTCCACAGACCTCCTATTCCTAATATACAATGTTCAAAAAAATTAAAGGAAACTTTTGGATAACCCTGTAACTTTTTGGCTTTGCTGTTATTAACAAATGAAAATTACATTTTCATAATTGATTTGCATTTTGTTTTAGTGATTTGTTAAAAAATAAACGTGTTTATGCTAATTTATTCGAGATAAGTTTAATGTTCCACAGCAAATACAAAAAATAAAGTGATTATGAAAATATTCACATTTAGGTTGGCATGACAGTTTGTAGTTGTTGAATTCATTATTTGTCAAAATCTTAGCGTGCTATAGCTTTTAATTGAAAATGGTGTAAAAATTCGACAAGTAGCAATAAATGTTAATCGCAGTCAGTCAGTCATCAAACGTGTGTATGATCGCTATAAAGAGACTGGACGATATAAAAGACGACAAGGTCGAAAGCGAAAAACTATACAAATTCAGGACCGATATTTAGTAGTTTCTTCTTTGCGAAAACGAATAGCGACAGCAAAAGACCTTCAAAGTATACTTTGGATCGCTCATCAGGTAATCATTTGTAACCAGACTGTTAGAAACGGGTTACGGCAGTGGCGCACCCAGGGGGGGCCAAGGGGGCCTTGCCCCCCCCCCAAAACCCTCAATGAAATTGACTTCCACTAACCCACTAAAAAAAACTTTAATTTCCAATTATTTTGCTATTTAACTCTTTATTGCCCCGTCCCAATAAACAAGTAGAAAATTTGCAAAGCTTTCTCAGCCTTCGTTCTTTTTATGCAAATTATTAATTTTTTGAAAATTTTTATAATGAAAGCATTCTAATATGCGAATTTAAATTATGGAACGACAAGTTTACAGATTGCAAAGAAATACCCTCCGATATGTTTAAGCTATATATTCAATGTAATGGTATGATATTTCCCCATATAAAAAATCTTTTGCAAATTTTTGTTACCCTTCCCGTCACCACCAGTACCTCTGAAATGTCATTTTCCACATTAAAGTACTTAAAATGGTACTTAAAAAATTCCACCGGGCAAGTAAGACTTAGGTAATGGTTTGGCAAATTTATTTATTCATAAGAATGTTCCTGTTTCTTGTGAAGAAATTTTAAATAAACTTTCTAAGGGTCGAAGAAAATTAGACTTACATATTTAACAAATGCAAAGGAAAGGTGTTATGAAAAAGTTTTGGTTTCTATTATTTATAAAATATTGTTTATTGTTGTGCTTTGTACTAATTTATATTTTTAAATAAATATATTTGTGTTATGGATATGTCGTCATTACTATTACCTATATTTTATTTGGTAAAAAGAGTGGTATGTTTTGTCCGGAATAATTATTAAAGTGGATATTTTAAAAAGTCAATTTGTTTAGATATTTACCTCGATTGAACTAGGCTATTGCAATCTTCCAATAGTACCTGTTAAAAAAGCTCCAAAGTTCTAGAAAAATGCGTACCTAAGTCAAAAGTTTATGAAAAAAATTGCTTCTGGCATTGGTTGGCGGGCCCCCCTAACATAAAATCCTGGGTGCGCCGCTGGGTTACGGAAAGCAGATTTAAAACCAAGAAGACCGGCACGAAAGCCTGCTTTAACTCGAGATAATAAAACTATGCGATTAAACTTCGCTCGTGATCATTTGGGAATTTGGGATGGCAATTTCGACAATGGAGACCAGTACTTTTTACAGACGAATCAAGATTTCGTCTCACTCGTTCTGATGGCCGGGTGCGTGTGTATAGACGTCCCAATGAACGATAGTCCGCTGCTGCTGTACAAGAAGCATCCAGATTTAGAGATGGTTCGGTAATGGTCTGGGGTGGAATAAGTTTGGAGGAAAAACCCGATCTTGTAGCGATACCAAAAAGTTTTACAGCCGCATGATATATTGATATCATTCTGTCAGATCACGTTATTCCTGCAGCATATGGTATAGGCCCTGATTTTCTTTTCATGTAGGATAATGCAAGGCCTCATACTGCTGCGATTAGGTACTATAGCTTTTCTTAACGAGCATGAAATTCGTAAAATGGATTGGCCAGCGATAAGCTACCAATACCTTAATCCAATTGAACATTTATGGGATATATTCGACAGACGTATTAGACGTCGTCCAAGTCCACCTCAAACCCTTCGGGAACTAACAGAAGCCCTAGTCGAAGAGTGGTTTTCAGATAGTGGAACATTGCCATTAAAAAATTTTTTTTTTTAATTTGGTAATTCGCACTTTTTTTTTTTAAATTGTTAAGTAATCTTAGTTTACGAATATATAGGATTAGTTGAAAGTTTTATTAATCGATTTATTAGAACAAAATATGTGTCTTTTAGAATATAAATGTTCATCTGTATATCACTATCACTTAATAAGTTACAGGGTTATCCAAAAGTGTTCCTTTAATTTTTTTGAGCAGTGTATTATTTTAAACAAAATGAAAAGTATACAATACTTGAATGAAACCAGCATTTTTCCAAAACCCGAATTAAGGATGCCGCTTTAAGGTTTGGCCGTTTAACCAACAAATGGTTATTTTTGGCATACACCCATTCTCATTACACCTTGTCAAAAAAAAAATCAATAAAGACCACATTTATTAAATAATTTTGGCTTACATAATTTCTGTGTGAAAAACACCCCCAGCGTCTACCGCCCGTTCATACAAAACGGGCGTGGTCTATCTGCTGGGGCTGTACTTGAATAAAACTTTTTTTTTCCAAAACCTAAATAGGGAGGCTCCTTTTGGGTCCTACCGCAACTTTTAACCACGCTACGCCGCTGGAGGATAGGGTGGTAAAATGACGATGTGCATTGGAATATTTAAAAAACGAAAAATTAAATTGTATATTTTCTTCACTATGTGCTTGTTTCCTAGTAATAAATCGAAATTACAGAAGTGCCACAAGGTTGACCCAATGAAAACGATAGTGTATCAAACGGTACGTGTGATGTAATAAATAGAGCAGGTATTGGATTGCGGAAAAATATTTGCACCAGCGAACGCATGTCGATAGCTTTCCCCTTTCCTGTTTGTTTTGAAATGATTTATATTTAAACAGCAATAACAGCATGAACACCGCATGTATTTAACAGTATTACCTATATAGTGATTGAGATATGAGAACATTTTTTATTGATGGATAATTGACAAAACTTTGGCGTGAAAATTGTAAAAAATGTATTTTATCGAAAAATGGTATTAGAGGATGAGATATCGAAAATGTTATTTAAAAAAGGTGTTTAGAGCTTAATTTTTTTTTCGTTTACAACGTTATTGTATGCAAAACTTTTACATTTTTTGAAGAAATATCCAATATTATTTTCATATTCTAATAAATTTACTGAATATGGGATGTTATAAATGATAGACGACGAAAAATAAACAAAATATTGATAATAAAATGAAATGGCGAATGCGTTACTAGTGTTTGCCCTTGAATTTGCCGTTTGTAACAAATGTTAGGATTTTGCTCGTCTCTTGATCATGATTGAGTGCCCCCCCCCCCCCCCCCCCCCCCGCAAACATTTTCAGGGGCCCCCTCTCTATAACGAATGGAAAATGATAATTCTTATTTTCATTACTATTAGGGTCAGGTTTATGAATTTTTGAATTCGTTAATCGTGTAATAATTTAATTAGTGTTAAACCCACATTTATGTGTTAAGTATCCACTATTAAAACAGCAAACAATTCGAATTCTGGTAGACATAACATAGGTAGTTATTAAAACAGTATACGTAATATTCCAGCAAACATGATGCGAAATCAAAATTTTAAAACACCACTTATAATGTTGCTTATCATGCATGGTAGTAACGGGGGTAGCAGTGATCGAGCCTCATAGAATCCGAAAGACAGAAAACAGTAAAACACATGAACACCCAACAACAGGGTACTATCAGTGGCGCAGCCAGAATTTTGTATTAGGGGGGGTTTTCAAAAAAAAGAACAGGATTTCAAAATTTTAAAAACTAAAATTAAACAAGGCTCGATAATTTTTGAAACCAAAAAAATAATAGTAGGATGAAACCCATTGGAAAAGGAAGAGAATATAACAAAAATGAAAGGAAAAATAATTTACGGGCGATTCGAGGTCGGGAAGTGGAAGGGGGTGAGTTTTTAAGGGTAGAAAACGATTTATCTCGATTTTCGGCAAAACTATAAGTCCTATGGAAAAACGTTAAATGGCAAAGTTGTAGGTAATAAAAATATTTACAACTTTTGTATTTACACTTTTTTCACATAACCTCAAAATTTATGTGAAAAATTCAAATAACCAAGTTTTTGGTTTTTTATTTTTATCTTTTAAAAGAAAAATAAATTTGTTGAAAATTTACCTTTTTATGTCCCAAACACACTGTAATTTTTTTGATTTAAAATATTTATTTTTTCACCTTATTTTGACTTAATATCAAAAAAGCACCCTGATTTTCAATCGAAAATTCTCACGTCAAAATATCTGCTTTTTTAAAAAGGTCGGTGGGCTTTTTGTTCGTTGAAATCTCTGCTTTCTGATGGTGTAAAAAAATATACATTACTATGGTAAATGTTCTCAAAAAATGCAAAGAAACGAAAAAACTCGAATCAGAATTTTTTTTTAAAATTATTATGTACAATTTTGAGCTATTTATTAAAATGTATACTTTAATTACTCGAAAAACGTAAGATTCCATGTTACATTGATAATCAAAAAAACTACAAATCCATAAAACATAAAGATCGCAAAAAATATGCGAAAATAGTTGTTCTAAATATAATTATTAAAGGTAGGATTTAAAGGAGATTTCATCACATTTACCATAGTAATGTATATTTTTTTTACACCATCAGAAAGTAGAGATTTCAACGAACAAAAAGCCCACCGACTTTTTTAAAAAAGCAGATATTTTGACGTGAGAATTTTCGATTGAAAACTAGGGTGCTTTTTCGATATTAAGTTAAAATAAGGTGAAAAAATAAATATTTTAAATCAAAAAAATTACAGTGTGTCTGGGACATAAAAAGGTAAGTTTTCACCAAATTTCGTAAAAAAAAAATTTCTTGTAAAAGATAAAAATAAAAAACCAAAAACTTGGTTATTTGAATTTTTCACATAAATTTTGTAGTTTATGTGAAAAAAGTTCTTTCTTTCTTTTTATTACCTACAACTTTCCGAAAGATCGTTCCGCTGATGCCACACTAACTGGTAAAGTTAGAAATTACATCACTGCACTAGATACATCTGGAAAATTTGAAGAAACACACTTTTTTTTAATAAATGATCCGCAAGTTCATACACTGTTTTTAATTTTAAAATACTATCTCCAAGTCCCTTTCTGGGGCTTAAAATTTGACTAGGAAAGTCAATGGAAAGCTTTATGGTATATCGTTTGTAAATTCCGAGCTTTCATGTATAATTCTTCTTCACTTATTAAATTCTCAGGATATAAAAAAATTAATGAATTATGAAATACCTATGAAAAGCAAAGCTGGCAGCAAATTTTGAAGGGGCCGTCAATGCCCGGCCGTTACCTACTACACCCCCCCCCCCCCCCACCCCGCGGTGCGGGGGTGTTGGGTGTTACGCCACTGTAATTTGGGTACGAAATGCTCAACATAGTACAAACAATTATTAATTTGAAATAAACTCTAATTAATATTGTTTTAAACATTGTTTATAACTAATTGTTATGCTAAAGCACGCCGAATGTTTAGGCGTGTGTCTTCACCGCGGTGGTTATTTACGACCGACGAGCCGGAACGATCCGCGTTGATGATGAAAGAAGAAAGTGTTTGTTGATGCACTTTATAGTATGTGGGATTGCTCCAAGCGATTATGTTGACATTGGCCTTAGACTACGGAATAACTGTTTTAAGAGAATACCTTAAGGTCGCTTGTTGTTTATTTTTCTGACCAACAAACAATGTCATCGTATAAACTTGCTTACTGACAGTATCGAAGGCTTTAGCTAAATCTAAAAATATGCATATACTGTTCATTTTATTATCGATTGAATTATATATTTGATTTGTTAGGTGACAAATTGCATCTTGTGTAGATTTATTTTTTTGCAATCCAAATAGTAATACGCAATAAAACTAGATTTCAATTGAACTAAACTCACAACCAGTAATATAATAAGAGGAATATGTTTTATTCGTGGAGCAAGCACTCACACTTTAAACGGTCAGATTTAATTTAAATTTTGTAGACTTATCAAGAACCGCTGACAATACAATAATCTACACGCGAAAAATTCTCCTGTCTGATTTTGACAGCTGTCAGGTATAAAACGAAGGAGCGATTTTGACGAAACAAATTATGGGGTCGTATAGTATTCGATGCGGAGACTTCGGGAAAAATAAGCAAAAAGTTCTCCTGTCAAAATTTGACAGCTGTCAATATGTCAAATCGTTTAAAAAAAATGATATTTATGAAAAAACTATAAGGTCGTATGTATATTGACGGTGGAAAGTTGAAAAAAATACGCAAAAAATTCTCTTGTCAAAATTTGACACCTGTTAATATGTCAGAATTATTAGAATAACCGATAGTAATGAAACAAACGTGTGGTCGTATAGATATTGTCGCTAAGAATAGAGAAAAATTTTTAAAAAAATTCTACCCGTCAAAATAAAATTTTGACAATTTTTTTTTTTTAATTTTGTTTTGTCGTTTGTTCAGGTTTGTTCGGGTTTGTATGTATGTTTGTTTGTAACCGACCTCTTTGAACCCGATTTTGACCCACTTTAAACGGTCAGATTTAATTAAAATTTTGTTGACTTATCAAGAACCGCTGACAATACAATAATCTACTAATATATTATAATACCTACTCAATCTACTAAAAAAATTTTTTTTTCTTAACAATAACTTAAACTAAAAAATGAAAAATAAATAAGTAGGTATAGTTTAAAAAAAACTAAAAAACACGCTTTAATAATTAGGTAATCAAACTAAAAAGCAAAAAAGCGGAAAATAAATAGTTTAAAATAATTCTTGAAATTCTTAATATAGGCAGAAAATAATAATGAACGATAAGCATTAGTATTATGGTGAAAAAAGCGTGAGTCGCTTTGTGCTATATTTTTCGTATATCGAGCATGATGTCTATCTTGCTCTGTTGTCAATGGTGGAGTATATTTTTGCTGGTTTTGGTGTTCCCAAACATCTATGTATAGTATATCCTTGTTGTCTATACCCTGTACCAGATTTTACGCAGTTAAATTAATTGATTAATATTCCCCCGCAATTTTTTTAAAATCGGAAACCGTAATAAAAAACGAAAATTGTTACAAGGTAGACGTTTCGAAACACGATCCGGTGCAATTATTAGCAAAAGTCGTTTAACAAAAATTGACGAAATGCAAGGAAAATTGACAAATAAACAAAAACCACGGTTTTGTTAATATTTGTATTGATTAGACTTGATTTACATGGCATGAACAAAAACGAGGTTAAAGAATTTTGCGTGTAAATAATTGAATTTTTAAATAAAGTAATTAATAGCTTACACCGAAAGAAAACATTGAATAACAATAATAATAAGTTTATTTAAAATTTAATAATATAATAAATATGTTTTTCCACTACTAACCTATAACATCGCCATTATTGACCGATTAATTAACGCCAGAAATCGTTTTTCTCTCCCTTCTCAGTTGCTATTGACAACGGTCAATAATAAAGCATTGAAATCCATTATTGACCGATCTATTTAAAATCAGGTAACTTGATTTGTTAATTCCCCAACAAATAACATGAAAGGTGACGCCAAGCCAACTGACAAGAAAACAAATTATCTTGCCAATATGCCAAAGCAGGTAACTTGATTAAAATATATATTTATACCTACCTAATAGGATTTTTTATAATTTATTAATACTGTACAAAATAAAAGTGTTAGTAGTGGAAAAAAAATTATATTAACCACGGTTTAGACAGCCTATAGCCCTCGCGCCCTAAATCCCTCGTCGCTCCGCTCCTCGTGATTTAAACTTGACGCTCGGGCAATAATGATGGCTGTCTAAACCTTGGTTAATAATATACTATTATGTTGTCTTCTATAAACTTATTCTTCAATCCCCTGAAGCTGAGCTTGTTACGGACAAATCTTATTTTTTTAGTATGTAAAATCATAAATCATAAATATGCATTAAAAATCAAGTTTTAAAGTAGTAAAAATGCTAATTTGTAGTATAAACGCAGCTTTTTTTGAAGAAATATATTACCTATAATAAAATGTTTAATATACAACTTTTAAGTAAAACATATTACTTATATATAAATTATTCAGAACAATATTAATTAATTAAAGCATTTCTAAAAATATTTTCAAATTGTTTGTTTTTAATATCCATGTTTTTATTTCGACTTAAAATTTTTTTAATGAAATCAATTTTTTAATTTTTGTTGGTAAATAATCGTTTAAATAAAAACATTAATATTTGAAATTTTTTTGTCCTATGGACTTATTTATTTTAGGTTTTATGGTTATTTCAATTTTATGACGCGTATTATGATTATGGTTTTTAAATTGTATAATGTTTTTATTTTTAAATATATATGTATATTAAGATGTTATAAATTGTCTTATGTCCAACTTTTTTGTTTCTGAATATAATTTTTAGAAACCTTTTTTGTAATACGTATTTCTAATTTTTTAACTAAAGTTCTATTTATTTCTCCCCAACCTAAAATTCCGTAATTTAAATGATTTTTAACTAACGCGTTATATAATGCATTTTCAAATTCAAATTAGTTTTATTCTACCAAGGATCATACGATCATACATTATGATTTGAGGTTCATCATATAAAACTATAAAATTAACTAACTTAGGAGACAGTTTTTCTTAAATTTCAGACTACTAACATTAATTGTTCGAGAAAAATCTAGAAGGTCAAAAGCTTTTACGCAAATATGAGATTGCTTAGGCATTCAAAAAGTATTTTAGTGTGTAAAATGCATTTTTTATAAGAAAGTCCTTCAGTTTTCTTCCAAATATACCTCTTGTTATGGAATTTTGATTTCTTCTGGTAGTTTATTAAAAATTTTGATGCAAGCATAGTGGGGAGATTTTTCATATCGTGTTGAAGTGTGTCTAGGGCACTCTAGGGACTATGTTGCGTTTCTTGTAGGATAGTTGTGATTGTTTCTGTTATCTTGGAATTCGCTCTTGTTCTTGTATACATATGTGAAGCACTTAAGGATGTTGATTGAAGTGACTGTAAGGATTTTGTGTTTTTTGTATATTTATCTGCTTGTTTGTGTTGGTTTAAATCCAAAAATGAGCCTTATTAGACGTTTCTGTGCTTGAAATACTCTGTTTATATTTACTGCTTATCCCCACAGTAAAATATTATAGCTGAGATGAGGATACCTTTTCATTATACTGGGTGTGATTTTCTATGAACCATTGAGAACTTTCCTGTGTCCATTGGTTGTCTATTCACCTGGCCATTTAAAGAAAATGACGCCTTATGTGAAAAATAAATTCTTTGAACGATTCGCGCGTGATCGTCTGTTAGTTCTGGGCCAACAAAATACAACAACATAACAAGCACTTAGGTATACATCTAAATAGAACACTCTGTATATTAACGACAAATCAATTCTTCAAACTGGAACCAATCGAATTAACAAAGCCAGAACCCAATGATGCGTTTCAGCCAGAAAATCGTTTTTATGTAAGTTTGGTCACTTTCGCGAAAAAACGCAACCATTTTATAAAATGTCGCAAATGAAAAAAAAAACCCTTTCTCCATTAAATTATTCAAAGAGTTAGGTTACACCGTTATCAGTGTCCGATCAACGAGTCAGTTTCTTATTCGAAGCTGTTGAAGCCACATCTTAACACACTACTTAGTTAAGGCGTTTGACAGGGTCGCAGTGCTTGACCGGAGAATGCACTATGTTAGATTTAAGTAAAAACACCGTCGGGGTTTTAGTGTTGGCAGTGGTAGTGCTCAGTGTTCGTATTGAGGATAGTGATAGTAGACAAAATGCCGTTAGTTTAGATAAAAGGAATGGTGGCGAAGGTCTTATTTACGAAGATGACCTCAGTCTTCAGTCGAGGGATAAAAGAACTATTGGATTGTTGTTGGGTGGAATAGGAGATCTGTTTGGGTAAGAAGTACGAACGTAATTTGGTTTATCTACAACCACGTAATTAATAGGCCCATAATACTTGGGATGGTAAGAACGTTATGCTAATACGACAAGTGCAATTATTACTCACAAAACAGGTGTAATCTTATATAGTATATATAGGCATAATATTATGTTGATATAAATGAGTAAATATTAAAACTTCGCTTTAAGTATATTGTGTGTTTCATAAGTAATAATGGATTTAAAGTGGATATTTGTAGATAAGCATAGCGTATAGTGAACCATAATACACTCTGATTATCATCCTCGTTTATTATGCCTACATTATACGCTTCTTAAATAATGTCTATTATTAATTGCAGTTCCTTTTTGATGACTTCATAAACAATTTTTTTAAAACAGCATACTAAATACAATCCATGACGTAAAAAATATCATAGACGTAATATACAGTATTCGGGTTTGTTGGGTCTATGTCTATAGACATATTTTCCCTTTTATACCAAGTTCTTTAAATCGGTGATCTTTTCTTTTTTATGCCAAACTTACAAGAAAAAATACAATCGTTTTCCTGCCAATAAGATATAAAAATATTATTGCTGTACTGCTAGAAAGAACTAATGTTTATTCATTAGATATATAAATATATAATATAAACTAAAAAATAAATGTTTTTGAAGACATTAGAACTGGGTACTTTTGAGGCATTCTATAAAGGCCCAAAAAAAGTGGATGCTTGTAAATAAATAAACTCATACAAATTTATGACCGTACATAGCTTCGACGTTCAACGTCGACCATCTGTGGTTCCCACGCAAAATGTCGCTGCACCCGCTATGCTGGCTAGACAGCAAGCACCCCCCGGTGCTCCACCGGCAGCCCCGGCTCCTGCTGCTCCCCCTGGTCCTGCTGCACCACCGGGGATCCCTCCCCCCCTAATGGCTCCAGTAACCTTAACGGACGGAGTTAGAAGGGCTTTTCAAGTGGGGTTAAATTGGGCAAACCAGAGGCAACAGCTTGGAGGTAAGTTGGATATATTCTCAAGCATGCGTTTTTTTCCAAAACGTTTCGTCAGTTTATGGAAGACAAGGAATTTCCAAATCTCCTAATTATTCCATAATATAGGTGCTCCACCTCCAGCAGCAGGGCCTCCCCCACCTGTTCCAGCCCCGGCACCCCCTCCAGCAGCTCCAGCTCCTGCCGCTGCACCCCCTCCCCCCGGACCACCACCACTTCAAGGTGAAACAAGATCTTTGGGTTTTGGAGTTAATTGGCAAAATCTTAGACAGCAATTAGGTAAGAAATAATTTTAAAAAATATGGAAAAACCCATTTACTTTACATTATGATAATGGAATCTCACTAGCTCTATAGACATGTCTTAATTTGTTTTTCTTTTATTTTATCCTCCAGGTGGTCCACCCCCCGGGCCAGCTCCAGCTGCACCTCCACCAGCTGCCGGTGCCCCACCCCCCGCTGCTGGTCCTCCGCCACCTCAAGGTTTGAGGCAATCGTACCAAATAGGACTGGATTTTACTAACCAACGCCAACAACTAGGTAGGCTTTTTCTGGATATGTTCACTATAGAGCTTTTTATACACATTTATTCTTAAAACTGAAACATATTAGGATATTTCAGGGAGTCACTCAAAACATGTGTAGTTTTATACAGATGATACCGTTACACATAATATCGGGACTACTTTTTCAAACTATAGTCATAATCTATTGACCTTCGCTTCCAAACATCTACGATTTTGATGTTCACGAAAGTTACCTCAAATATAGTGAAATGCCAGTATTTTACCTCAATATCAAAGTATAACTAAAAAAATTACAATATAATAAGTTTTAATACCTACCGAATTGAAGTCGTGTATCGTAAAATAGGACCCAGTGAATTTCCTATCAATCTCAAATTTATTTCATTTTATAGGATAAGTAGCTGAGACAAATTGGATTGACAAAACGGCAAACTATATACTATAGTAAATTTAAAATGTTCCTCGCATACCACAAATTGTATCGTATGAGTACAGATATATATACCTTATATCTGTAGTATGACACATCACTTTTAAATAATTATTTATTAATACTCCTTATTGTAAGAATGTAAGTTATTTTTTTTACCTATTTATTTTAATTATATCTTTTTGTAATATCATATGTGTTTTATTTCTTAATTAACCTACAAACAAAAACAAATTAAAAAGTTTAATAACGACAACTTACTTACATACTTACAATGATACTTACCGATGGGTGTAAATGACCATATTACTTTAATAATAAATTGCATACGAATTTTCTACTTATGAGTTCCAGGTTTTACTGGACCACGCCTACACTTTGATCCCTCGTTTTATTCTAGTTGATCACACAAGTAAACACCTCCATAGAACAGAAAAAGAGACAAATATTTTACACTACATAACTAAATAAATGACATTACCTACCAAACGAAACAAACGACTTCTAATGACTGCCCTCCTTTAAACAGGAGGACCACCTCCAGCAGCTGGCCCTCCACCAGGAGCAGCACCTCCACCTGCTGGCCCTGCACCTCCACAAATAGGTGCCCCAATAGCAAACTTGGGTGTCAGACCTTTTCCCCCTCGATTACCTTCGCTTTTAAGAGATAAACCTCTATCTCCAACACTTGTGGAGAGGATCTACTTCAACAAGGACAGACCATTGCAGAAGAATATTTATTATAAAAAAGATGAGGATAAGAATTTCGACAATAGACTTCCCTTGAGCAACACCATTGCAGGAAGTAATTATGGAATAACTACCGCTCCGTCTATACCGTATGCGCTGGGTGATCTCGGGCTAAGACCTACCCCACGTTTGGATACACCCCCAAATGAAAATGAGGAGGATGATGCTGATGGTGAAAACAATGAGAATTCTTCTGAAGATAGTGAGGATGATGAGGACAGTGAAGAGACAAAAGACGTTCCTAAGGGGTTCGAGAAAGCGCCTCCTTCTATGGTTTATAAAGTAGATACCGGGGATCCCAACGAAGAAACTTATGTTCTGGATGAGGACTATGCTTATGGCGACAAGCCCAAAAAGTAAGTTCAACAATTTAGTATTTGCATAAAAATACTTATGAAAGTTCTTCGTGTTTGCAACAAAATTGGTTGATAGTGCTAGTCATTTTACTGCATTCTTTAAACTATAGAGGTTATGTGATGTGGTGTAGGTACTGTTATAGACGAAAAAAAAAACAATAAATAAATAATTGTATCATTTACTGCTTCAATAGATATTCGATAATGTGCATTCTTGTAAAAAAATTGGGTTACGACAAGTGAATTTAAAACAAAACAATTAATCGATTTCTTCAGTTTTACAAAAAAACTTCTTCAACACTAATTTATCTACTTTAATTTAATTTGTTATTTATACTCATATTTAATTTACTATTTATACAATCATCTCTTACTGTAACCAGTTCTGTTCTTTTTAATGTTTCTCACTGATAGTAAAACCAACTTTTTTTTAGGTTAAAAATCGATTTACCTGACTACTCTGAAAACGAAAAGAACGACAATAAACGAGAAATTCTGAAGAAAATCCAAAAACAAAATAAGATATGGAATACCGCTCCTTACAAGCCAGGGAAAACAGGATACAATTACATAAATCCCACTCCTCTAACTTTAATACAAGAACTGAAAAATGAACACCCGATAGAAATCAAGTATTCCGATGGAACATTCAAAACATCCAACCACCATAGATCGGTAAGAAGCTTAGATAATCCCACCTTAGCCCACCATGACACACTGCTTTACCAACCACATACAAGATCTTATTCGATCCACCATGATTCCGAACCATCTGAAAACATTGAAGCCGCGAAGATAATAAATAAAAAAGTAATCAACTACTATGGTGAGAAGTTTATCAATGACGCCATATACGCACAAAACGCTATCCAAAAACCGCACCTCATAAACGAACCTTACTATGTCCTAAGTCCTGAACAATATCGAGACCCTTATTCTATTTATTTTAAGGAGGAAGAAGGACTGAATGGTGCTGCCGTAGAGAAACAAGCTAGGCAAGAAATTGCTACCCCTGCACCCGAGGTTAAGCTGGAGGTAATTACAGAAACTCCAGTGAAGCAATTTGATAGCTTGAGCGTGCCAAGAGATGATGGGATTGTAGAAAGGTACCATCAAAATGCTTTAAATTCATTGGTTGATACATGGGAGAATTTGAGCAAAAATCCTGACCCCCAAAAGTATATACCAAGTTCAGGAGACAACCGGGTCGAAAGATACCACAACAAAGCTTTAAACTCTGTACTAAATACATTTCAAAAACTCAGTAAACCAAACAATCTCGAGGATCACAAAGTAATCGTGCACAACGATCACAAAAAAGGTTATCCTCCTTTTCTGATGAATAAATTATTAAGTTTAAATGCAAAAAATAACGAAAAACTCGACGGGGAAGCCGAAAAACACAAACAAAAGGTTATAGAATTGGTTAAAGAGACCGACGAAATCGTTAAAGAACTTGATGATGATGTTTTAGTGCCTTTAGTTAATACACTTGAAGATATAGATACAAAAGAAGACCCAGAGACTGAAAAAGAGGTGGAAAAACAGCAAGCAGCAAAAGAAGAACCACGAGATGATGAAGTTGACGACATAACGGAAGACCCATGGGGTAAAAAAGAAGTGGCAAAACAACAAGAGAATGTTTTAGAGTTAATAAATGCAAAAGAAGAACCACGAGATGATGAAGTTGAAGATATAAAGGAAGACCCATGGGGTGAAAACGAAGTGGCGAAACATCAAGAGAAGGTTCTGGAGTTAATAAATGAAAAACAAAAACCACGGGGTGACGAGGCCGTCATAACGCAACAAAAAAAGGTTTTGGAGTTATTAAGGGAAGTAGAAGGCTTTGAAGTTCCCAAAGAAGATAAAAGTACTGAAATTAGGAACGAAAATTTACGTAATGGCGAAGAATATGCCGAAAATAGCGAGGATGAAGAGGACGATGAAAAGGTAAAAGTGGGTAATGAAGATGTGATTGGGCTAAATGAAGAGTTGAACGAAGCATATACAGAGACAAGTAATAATGAACCCCCCTTGATTAAAGAGAATGGTGTTGGGGGTGATATAAACTTAAAGCTGATTAATAATGGCGTAGAGGCAAAAGAAGACGCTAAAGAGAAGGAAAACGACGAAGAATACAAGGAAGCTTTTGACTATGAATACTTTGCAACGCCCTTTAAACTGGAAGAAATTGAAAAAGCTCTTTACCCCGAAAGTAATCAAAACACCGATGTCGATAATGCAGATAGAGAAAATACAGAGACAAACGAAGAAGCCATTAAAAACGAACCTGAGGAAGTACAAAGTGACGATGTAGTAGAAGAACAGGTGGAAGAAGAAGCGGTCAAACACGAGCCTGAGGGAGAAGAAGATGAAGACGAAGTAGAAACAAATGGTAACAATGCAGATAGAGATAATTCAGTGGAAAAAGCGACTGACGATGAGACTGAGGATGTTGAGGAAGATGATGATGTTAGAAAGGGCGATGAACCTAGTGATGATAAAAAGGAAGAAAACCTTGTGGCCGAACCGGAAGAAGATAAGACTGATAGAGATGATAAAAATGAAGATGTAAGCGGCGATAAGAAGGAAGAAACGACAGAAAATAAGCAAAAACAAGAAAGTGAAGAACGCGACGAGGATGCAGAGGAAGACGATGAGTCTGAAGCTGAAAATGAAGAATCGGATGAAAAGGCTAACGCGGAGGCACAAGCTAAAGAGGAAGAAATAGCCAAACGACATGCGGAAGAAGAAAAGCAGCGGAAGCTTGAAGAAAACGAGAAGCAAATTAAGAATTACATCAAGGAACACTTTGAGGTTGACGAAATTAATGGAGTAAACGTGCCAAAAGCTGTCAAAGATACTGGGCGTTACAATGAAATAGTAGAAGATACGAAAAAAGTTGATATCGATAAATTCAGCTATTTTCCTCATCACGAATACCAATTTAAAGAGCTCGATGGCTTTTTCGGCAAGGCCTTTGATGAAAACCTAAAACAATTGGATCAGACAAAGAACAACATTAGCGGGAAAAAAGTTAATCAAGATAATGAAAAGCAAGAGGATTCTGAAGAGGTAGGTGATGAAGAGTCAAATGATGAGAAAAATGATGACGAAGGTGAGGCAGATAGGGAAACAACAGAAAAAAGTGAGGAGGAAGAAGGTTTAGAAAATCGTGATGAACAAAGTCTCACAACGCCGAAAAACGAAGATTCCGAAGACGCTGATGAGGAGGATGATGACGAAGAGAGTGAGGTTGATGAGGAAAGTGATTTAGATGAGGAAAGTGATTTGGACGAGGAATCTGAAGAAGAAGAAACCGAAGCTACAAATAAGGAAGAACAAGCCAAATCAAAAACTCCCAAAGAAGATCACAATACAAGTTTACAGTATCCCCACGAGCAACTGTCAAAAGAGATTTACAGCCAATTTCAACAGAAGCTAACCCAAACCGCTCCGGGCAATCCTGAAAGTCAGGACAGCAATAAACTAGAGGTGGTTCACTCGCTCTTGCACTCTGGAGGGTTTAAATCTGCAGGAATCGAGGTTGTGGATAATCCAGAGAAAGTCGTGACGGTCCCTTACGATTACGACTATAGTGGAAGCGAAAAAAAGGTTGTAATTAACAGTCCTCCATTGGCAGATGAAGATCCTTTTGTAAAAACGCCAACTAGAGACGTTTTGAGTTTTGGCGGAGAAGTGGATCAAATGGAAATAGATGGGAAAGTAAGTAAAGTTACAAAAAGACAAATTGAAGAACATATATGGTCGTATGTACCAGAGAAATATGACTCTAGCTTTACATATGAAATTCCGGAGCCCAGTATTCCCGATATTAAAAAATTTGATATCAAAGAAGATAAAGATGAGTTAAGTCCTTTTGCAATCATTAGTGAGAGCGAGAGCGGCAGAAAAAAAACGTATATTAGAGTTAATCAGAAAGAAATGGAAATGTATTAATTTAAGCTTTTTAAGTGCTTGACGTTGCGTTGGTCTTTAGTCTGGAAAATTCTTACGCGAGGTAAATTTTCTTAAATTAATAAATAATACATCTTAAAAAATACTTCCAACTGATTTTTAAAACCAAAGATGATTTTATAGTATTTTATTTTTGTATACAATTTTGAATATATAATGTTGACCAAAATAAGCAATGCTGCGAATAAGTAGCTGATAACTTAAAAATATTGTAGGGACAAAGGAACAAGTTTTTGCCCCCCTCTGAAAAGTTGTCTTCGGGCGTCCATGTATTCCTTGAACTATTAAATAAGACTTAATTATAACAAATAACTAGAAACCTGATATTAAAATCGCATTTTATATTTCAAAAAAGTTGACGGCATGGCCGTAAAAACAAGTTATTAGATATAGTATGGTATTTAGTCATAGTAATTGCCAATATTCTGTGTTGCATGTGCTTATCGCTGGTTTCACTTAATTACAGATATTTTGTTAAATGTTATGTAGTTCTAAATGTAATATCTTTGTTGAGATTATTTGTTAATAATGTTTTTTTTATATTTATTGTTATGTTTGTTTTCGTGGTAGTTTGAATTGACTATATTTTTTTGACATAACAGGCATACATCCAGTACATACAGGGTGTTCCTTAATGACGTGCTAATATTTTAGGGTGTGATTCCTCAAGTCATTTTATGAAGAAATGTTCATATAAACATATGTCGTAAACGACTTAAATTTTTTGCTACAGGGTGTTGAATTTTTTCTTTTTTAATGAGTTTCTTGTAATATCTTCGAAAGTGCTTAGATAATATTTTCAATTTTGGCATGTGCTCTTAGGACATAAAACTTTTAGTCATAAAAGTTATTTTTTTGTCCCACCAGTGGCGTCCCTGCAAACATATCCTCTGATATTTTTTAGAAAAAAGTGGTAGGTACGCCACTGACATTTTTCCATGTGGATATTATTTCCGATTAGCCTGATCAATTCTACATAAAAATGGTCTCTTGCGTTTTTCTCCTCAGGCACACTGTTCTTAATTAAAATAACTAAATTAAATTAGCTTCATTTTCCAGTATTGACGAATAATTTTTGATCACATAAATTTAGTTCTCCTGGAACGGTGACGTTCTTAAAAACATAATTAATGCCTTAACGACAGTCTTATCTGCATTTTCTCTAAGAAGAACTACCTGTGTTACTTGAAGATGTACCATATGCGCTAAGGAATCAAATGTGATACATGCATGATGGATCCTGCTCATTTCAATGTAGGTAATCGTTCGCGACCATTTAGATACAGTTTATCCGAATCGTTGGATAGGTCGCGGAGGAGCTCAACAATGGCCAGCAAGATCCCCTGACCTCAATAGTTTGGATTTTTTTTTGTGGATCATCTTAAAACTCTAGTGTATAAAACTCCCATTAATACTTTAGAAAATTTAAGGGAGCGAATAATTGCCTTCTGTGAAACAATACGGAATTCGCCTGGAATATTTGAACGAGTGCGCTATTTCATGTAAAGACGGGCGAAAGCATGCCTATTAAGTGATGGTGGTTATTTCCAACAATTTTAATAAAACAAAATTTTGCATTATCAATGTTAATAATACTAAATAGTAGAGCTAATTTAATTTAATTATTTTAATTAAGGACGGTGTGCCTGAGGAGAAAAACTCAAGAGACCATTTTTATGTAGAATTGACCAGGCTAATCAGAAATAATATCCACATGGAAAAATGTCAGTGATGTACCACTTTTTTTCTAAAAAATATCATAGGACATGTTTGCAGGGACGCCACTGGTGGGACAAAAAAATAACTTTTATAACTAAAACATGTGGTTTTATGTTCTATTAGCACATGTCAAAATTAAAAATATTATCTAAAGTACTTTCGGAGATATTACAAAAAATTCATTAAAAAATAAAAATTCAACACCTTGTAGCAAAAAATTTAAGGCGTTTAGGACATATGCTTATATGAACTTTTCTTCATAAAATGACTTGAGGAATCACACCCTAAAATATTAGCACGTCATTAAGGAACACCCTGTATAGAAAAATCCACTGCACTTATCCGTTAGATAGAACATAACAAAGTGCGTTGCAAGCAACAAAATTTGTTCCTAAATGCTTCTTGTAGAAAAAGTAGACTCAGTAATATTGTAGTAATGTTATTTAATATTTTACGAATAAAATCACTCGAATACCAAAAATTATTTCGTTCGCCTCGCCTCGGTATTGTAATGATATTGTGATTAATTAGAAACGGTTGTTGAATATTTGTGATTTGTTAATTTTATTTGATTTTAATTTATTTCAAAATATAGTTTAAACAAAAGGTTTACGTTATGTAGTTAATAAAAGGATTGGTAGTTTTATAAGAATATCAAATTGTTTTAAATAAATGTTATGGAATAAATAATGGTCCTGTGTTTAAATTTACCTTATATATTTTACCGGGAAATTTTCAAAAACCGCTACTTCTTCAAGGGTATTATACATACCTACAGATCTGGTAAGCTATCGGTACTTAAACACACTGTATATAATTATGTTGAAAAATGTGTTTGACGTGTTATGCATTGTACACAATCGATATCACAGCCGATCTCAATACTAAACTTTATAAAGTAAGTAGGTACATTATAAAAATAAAAGTCCTCGTTTTCCTATACCATTGACTGAATGTGATATTCATTGTGCGCATACAAAAAAGGTTGATAAAAGCTTTTTTAGGATAAAAAGTCTATAGGAATTCAAGTGGCCATAGAAACGAAAAACAGAGAAACGTTTACAGACACAGGGCTGGACGAATTGGATGAAACTCACAAAAAAAAGTAAGAAATATATCTACATATACAGGGTGTCCGGAAATGATAAGCAAAAAAATTAGGGGATAATTCTAGACCGAAAATGAATGATATCTCTTCCTATAACATTTCTTCGAAAATTGATTATTTACGGAGTTACAGCTGGTGTTAAAGTTAAATTTTATTTGCAGTTTTAAAATACATACCAGTTACTAGAACAATAAATTAAACATTCGAATCAAAGCAGGTTCAAAGTGACGTATTTCCTCTTCAATGCATAAATTAATAATTCTTAAAAAATTCCGACGAACTCCATGGACTATTTCTTCCTTTGCTATGCTATGTTTAAGGTTGAAAATAAATTTAAATTATTTCGTATTCATCACGTGCAAGGAATGTTATTTTAGCGTTTTTCTCGAAAACGGTGAGATTTATCGAAACAAAAGTAGTACACCTTTTTTATGTCAAAAGGTTAGGAGAATAAAAATATTCAGTCAGAATGCGCATACAGTGTAGGAGAAAAAAGTTGGGACCATTCAAATTAAAGTATAGGCTCTTAGGTGCGCCCTCTACAAAATGCAAAAAAAAAACGGTGGGCAAATTTGTATTCCTCATCCCGAAAACGCCCCATATACGAGATTTCGTCAGAATATTATGAGCTTGGCAAAAGGTATTGCAAAAAACTTCAAATAAAATTTAACTTTAACACCTATTGTAACTCAGTACGCGTAATCAATTTTCGAAAAAATGTTATAGGAAGAGATAGCATTTATTTTCGGTCTAGAATTATCCCCTACATTTTTTGCTCATCATTTCCGGACACCCTGTATAATGTACCTACTGATGGACGATCTTTTGAGTGGATATTTACATAAAATTAGGGTGTCCTAAGCTTGACCCGCATACCAAATTTTATTATTTTCTGATAAGTGATTTAGAAAAAAATTTTGGTTAAATTCTTAACAATAAAATACGGCTGTGATAGATACCTCAATGAAATCACCATTAATAATTAATTATGATAATGTCAAATGTACTAGATGTTTCATTTTTTATTAGTTTCAACAGTATTTAATAAAGAATAGCAATGATACATAATATACAGGACAGGGTTGGGCAAATGTTCCGGAACGGCTTAATTACAGGCGAACGAAAAGTGATATCGGATCCGGGTTTTGGGCAATCTATAGGACTAAAATTTTACTATTTGACTATTATACCATATGTCAGTAATGTCACCAACTGTCAAGTGTTGACGTTATTTTTTTTTAAATGGAACACCCTGTATATTTTTACATTTTTAAATTCCATATAAAATTATAATTATTTTTTATTAAATGCACTATTAGTCTATACTTCATAGTTTCCGAGATATTGACTCTCGAAAAGTGAAATTTTTGAACTTTGACAGCTTATAACTTTCTAACAGTACGCCTTAGAGCCAAACGGCTTACATGTCCCTATCTTCAATTTTTATTATCTTCCCAAAAAAATCAATTTCCAGTTAAACCGGAACAACTATATTTCCTGCTTTCGAGTTACATCCGGTTTAACCGGAAGTTGATTTTTTTGGAAAGATAATAAAAATTGAAGATAGGGACATGTAAGCCGTTTTGCTCTAAGACGTACTGTTGGAAAGTTATAAGCTGTCAAAGTTCAAAAATGTCACTTTTCGAGTCAATATCTCGGAAACTATGAAGTATAGACCAATAGTGCATTTAATAAAAAATAATTATAATTTTATGTGGAAATTAAAAATGTAAAAATATACAGGGTGTTCCATTTAAAAAAAAAATAACGTCAACACTTGACAGTTGGTGACTTTACTGACATGTATAATAGTCAAATAGTAAAATTTTAGTCCTATAGATTGCCCAAAACCCGGATCCGATATCACTTTTCGTTCGCCTGTAATTAAGCCGTTCCGGAACATCTGCCCAACCCTGTATATAGTTCCCACGGAGTGTCCAAAATGTTCTCTGCAAAACGACAGTCCTGAATATTGTTCCTAATTTCAGAGTAAATAAGGTACTACAATCATTATTTTTTCTTGAATACTGTAAAATATGTCGAGACTAATAAAAATTAAAACGTCTAGTAAAATTTGACATTATCATAAAAATACTGCAGGGGGTTTTATTGAGGTATGTATCAGAGTCCTATAATTTTAAAGAATTTTACGAAGAGCTTTTTCTAAACAACTTTTAATTGGCTCATTAGAAAATAATAAAATTTGAAAAAAATCCAATTATTTTATTCATTATTTTTTTTCAGCTTGACGGGTATATTTGAAAGACTCAAAAATGAACTGGAAGAGTTGCATACACACATAGAAAAACAACAAATGAAGTTTTAACACCGAAATGTTCATGGAAATCATTTATTTGTTTACTACAAAAAACACACTGCCTAAATACAGCACATTATTTAAAATGCTGCACCATTTTAACAAGAAATAAATAATATAAAAAGTATTTTATAAAAATTTAAATATTTAGATATTACCTATTTAAAATATTGATAATATAAAAACCTATAGCCATTTACTTTAATGCGTTCGAGACCGTGTTCCTACGGGCGTAATTTCGACAGCGTACGTGTGGCGGGATTGATCGATTGGGGTGTCATTTTTAAAAATGGCGACTGATCAACCAATCACCTCTTAAAAAATAGGCACGTTATCAATTTTACGCATAAGCAAACACACGTTTGGGTTTTCAATGTACTAAAGGCAGAAAAAGATATACCTATATATTTGACGAAATTCAGTTTTTTGGTTTTATTACTAATCAATCAACTTGAAATGAAATTTTGTAAAACCGATAGAATAGGCTTAGTATTTTTCAGTCCTGGTAGTTTATTATTAGTGGTACCTTAAAAGTATTTTGTACTTTAAATTTTTCTAAACTTGGTTCTATAGAGTACAAATTATTTGTTATTTAAATGTGTGTGTTAAATATTCGTGAGCGTAATCATACACCACTAGCATGATGGCACCGCCCGGACCCAGTCTCATTACTTTTGGCAGTAAACCTTTGTATAGAGCGAGGAATCTAAAAGAAAAATGGAATATTTAAAATATAAAAATGGAAGTAAGAATAATCTTGGTACTGAGATTGGCAGGTTCATACAATAAGTAACTTTAAATAAGAAATGTTTGGACTGTTTGTCATGTATGTACTTAAGGAATTTTCAAATAAACTTTCGTTTTCTATATATAAACCGGGTGTTCCACGAAAAAATTATTTATGACCTACCCTTCTTCCTTATAGATTATGTAAATAGACTTAAAAGTCCCCTTGTATTTGATCCGATCCAGGATTGGTTGTGGACCTTGAATTCGAGACTTTGCAACATCAAAAGGTATATTGATACAGGAACCTAAGGTGCCAGATACAAATCCTATACCAATTTTCCTGCCAAATTCTTTTAAAGGATCCTAAAAAGTTAAAAAAAAAAATAAAAAGAGAAATATTAGTTTTTTAGGTTTTTAATAATTTTTATGTGCCACGAAGTTGATTGACATTTGTTAAAAAGCAAAGCAAGAGTGGTTTTACCTGTACAGAATACCAGGGTTAGTTAACATCCACCATAAAGTTAGGGTTGGGTAAACGGCACAAAGGTCTGCAAGTTGAAAAAAACTCCCTAGATAATCTTACCTTACTTTAGTTTTAGACTAAGATAGTAAATACAGGGAAGTTATGAAAGAAACGAGTCGAGATCACTGTATAAAAAAACGTTTTTTAATTATTAAAAAATAAAATATACATTTTTATATCATGTAGGTAAGGTGTAGTTTTCTTGTAAGTTTAGGTTAGTTCATATTAGTTTGTTAAAGCATTTATGGTATATTAAAACCAAGATGAAACCATATTAGTGAAAACCAGAATACCTATTTTAAAGCACATAAAGTACCTACATGCATCTATATAAATTTTTACCTGGTACTCAGGTAAATAGCCTTTGACAGAATGGTAGAATCCGAAATAGATCATATTAAAAACAGCATTTCTACCTATTGTGGCTGTGACTCCCTTAAATAGACCTTGAGAGCCAAAGCCGTGTTTCAATACTATTTCTCTAGTTACAACCCTGAAGATCAAAATTAAAATTATTTATATTTTTATTTTCTATAATATACAGGGTGTCCGGGAAAATGTGGGAAATCTCCAAGATATGAAAAAAATACGTGAAAAGAATACTTCATAGTTCATATAAACTTCTTTCGTATCTGCCTCCTCTTCGGAGATATGGGCTCCCAAAGAGCTCCCATGGAATTTAAGTTTTTGACACATAATTATTAAACCAACAGGTACCTATATTTCAATTTTTTTTCATAATATAATGTATACCAGGTAAGACCCTTCAAATTACTATCCCAGAAAGTGTTGCGAATTACTCACAGCTGCAGGGACGGACTAGCTGTGACACTAATGTGCCCATTTTTCTTACGCCCTGTATGATAAAAACTTTGTACAAAATTTTTTACATACCTTTAACTATTGACTAAAAATTAAGTAATCTTCATTCATGTCGCTAATCCTAACCGTTTTCGGAAAAACGTCATTTTATTGCGATCATGTATCAATTAAGCAGTTAAAAGTGAACATTTATAATTTATAGGAACAAAGATGTACCTATCTTTTATTGAAATACGCTAAATATACATGATGTAAATATGTTAAAAATGACGTTTTTCCGAAAACTAATGGTAATTAAATGGGTTTTATGTGTTTCCAGGAATGTGCATTAAAATGATTTTTATTTTTTACTCGAAAACGGTGCATCGTAAGAAAATAAGTTAAGAGACCGAATTTGCTCTAAATTAGACGGAAATTTCAAAAATAATTTTTATTTAAAGAAAAAGCAGTGGCGCACCATTTTTTTCTTCAAAAATATTAAATGCAAGCCCCGCACGGACGCCACTGCTAAAATTTTAAAAAATTATTTTACACCAAAAAATGCCTTTCGATGCTCAAAAGACGTGTACGAAATTTCATAAAAATATCTAGAGTGGTTTAAAAATGGCAATGAAAAAATATTTTTTTAATTAAAATGTTAACACCCTGTATCTCGGAAACGAAACTTTTTCGGTCCCATGTTTATATAACATTGTATTTATGAAATAAGCCAAAGAATCGCCTACTTTCGGATGTACCATTAATTTAGGAACACTCTGTATATTGGGTAAAACTGTATAAGAAACAGAAAGTCTATTGATATTTTTAAATAATAATCGAAGCATAGCAATTAGGAAAATCAAATGTATAATATTTACCAAGCTCTACAGTTTTAAGTTAAAAAACATTTAATGCATAAATTATTCAAAGCAAAAAACGAAACTTGGTGGAATTGGCGCATATTTCTTTTTCTGCTTTTATTAATATATAAATCCTGTGCAAAACTGTAGGAATTATAGGTACTCCAACGACGGGTAGGTATTTAGCCGATTTTTGAAAAAAACGAAACGACGAAGGCGCCACCAGTGTTTGCACTTAAAATTGTTTTGTTTTATCAAGGATACTTAAAAATGCGTACCTATTATAAAATTCAAATAAAACAAACCTTTTTAAATTAAGTAAGTACTCATTCATTTATCCAAACAGCAAAGATAAAGTATACCTATTTTTAGACCCCACATTATTAAGTCTGTAATTCTGGCCACCAACTTACCAAGTAGTAGGAAGTTCCTTTCCTACTGCTCTGTTAGCTTGCAAAGTTACTTTTACAACCTCAAAAGGGTTGACAAATATGGCCTCTGTCACTCCAGCTCCAAAACCAGCAAGGGAATATGTCTAAAAAAATTAAAAATTAATTTAAAAAGTAGGTATAGGATTTAACTCCTAGAAAACAGTTATAATCTATTCAAAGTCTTGGCGTTAGCTGTCATATAAATAAATGGTTTTCAAAGTATTCTGTATTCATCATTAATTATTGGCCTATCTATTTTTAAAAGTTTAAGAATACATTTTAAAAATGCATGAGAATGCATGAGTTGCAACATACATATTAAATTTAAAATATAACTATTTTAAACAAGTTACAAAAATAGAACAAAACTAAATTTTATTTTTAGCAACAGATGCATTCTGAATAAAAATACTCACCAAGGGTGTAGGTGTTGGTGACCCAAACAAAAAGAATTGTTTATATTGTTCAAAAGTAAAAAACTAAAAACCAAAATCATTAATTAGCGGTAAACTAAATACTACCTACTGCACTGTAGTATTACTTTGACAGCACGTTTTGGGGTCTCGGCAAGGATTGGGGGAATAATTCCCTTCCAGTAGGAAGCGATGCCTTCGTGTTTGTACATTTTCCGAAGGCAGTCGAATACTCCAGAGTAATGCTTTGGGTCATTTTTCATAAGCGTGTTACCTGACTGTATTTGAAGTCGTGTCTTTATTAGGTCCAATGGATGCATTATACATACTTCTACAAAGCCTAGCAACAAACACGGAATTAAAGAAAAAAAAATTCGGGAGGATTTTTTACTTACCCGCTGAACCCCCAGCCCCAATTTGAATGGCAGCTTCTTTTAGGATAGTTTTTAAGTCAGGCATGTTGTCAATTTACCGTTTTACTAATTACTGAAGTGTATAATATATTTGCATAATCACCTAATCCATATTAAATAAAACTAATCTCAACCATCACACAAATTAAATTGTTTACTATTTTTAATAATTTGTAAACATAACCTATCCTAAGGTTGTCAAAATGAGAGGTTCGCGTACGAGTTGCCTTCTTCAAATAACTGGTAGATGAGTATGACAAAGATAGGTAGTCCGCCATTTGTCTTGAATAAATAATGGAAATGACATTTCGATAAGGCGATATAGGAGAAATTTTTCAATACGTCATTAATTTGTTTGGATCGACCGATGACATTTGAAATCGCCCAATACGTAAAGAGATTGTTGTCCTATGCTTCCTTTGTGATATATCTTCAGGGCCGTACTAATTTTTTTGGTTAGCCAATTATTGTAAATCTCATGATGTTATTTATTAATAAATTTAGATAGGCAACCCTTTATTTGGGCGCGCAAGTAGATAATAAAACATGTAAATTCAAGCACGAAAACGTTTTCCTTTATTTGCTTGGGTATATACCTCTACATTTAAAAATACAAAAACTTCCCATCACAATACATGCGTAACAAAAAAATTTAGCATAAATTACAAATCAAGTTGATATTTTTAGGCCGTTTAGATAATATACAGGGTGGGAATGCACGGTTTGTGTAGTTTTGATATATTTCCAAAGTATTCGCTACAATGTAATATTTTTAACAGTTTTTGGACTATAAAAAGTTGTCTATCTAGAATTGTGAAATTCTATACAAAAATAAATATACAAAATGCTATCCTGCGTAAATTATTTTTGCTGTTCTGCTACACCCTGTATAAAGCCACTAGCCGCGTTACATGCATAAAGTACTACCGACCACAAAAATGTATAGTTGAGGCCACAAAACCTAAGCATAATATTTTTACGAAATTTATTAATAAACGAAACATGAACTATTTAAAAAAGTGATATAATTCAAATTAGTACCGTTTTTATGACCCCAACTATCAATATCTATTCCGTATTGCACCCACATTATTTTTCAAAATCTAAAACGACGACAAAATATAATAATAAAATTATTCCGCCACTATTTTCCATCGCTCATCTAGTCTAAAAATTGTCAAAATTTAAAATGAAATTCTTAACAATAATAACCTGTCAAAAGTACCTATAAAAATAGCAATAATATTATTTACAAGAAAATTTATAAAATAAGTTAACAAAAAAAATAACAATAGTCTTTTTTACAGTTTAGAATGTAATCTCTTTTTTGGTTTCTATCTGGAGAGGTTCGGGTTTTATCATTTCCGGTAAACTCTGAAAAAAAAAAGAAGAAAAATACACTTTAGTAAAAAGAGTAGGTTATTGTTAAATACTGCAGTGTTACTGGTGTAAGTATAACATTTTTGGTAAATTATAGTGTAAGTGGGCTTAAACTTTCCTCAATAACCAAATTTTATTAAAACTTAGGAGGACCCTTGTTGAGGTCTCCGTGTAGGATCAACTAACCTCTAATATAATGGGTGTATTCATCTGAATGTTGGTGTACGACACATTTATTCGCTGTATATCTTGTTGTTGCTGCTGCTGCTGCTGTTGGTGCTGAACTTGTTGTTGTACTTGACTTTGTTGTTGTGCCTGTTGAGCTTGTTGTTGAGCGGCTTGTTGTTGAACTCTCTCCATTTCTTGCCTACAACAACAGAAATTTTGATTACATTAGTCTCTAAGTTTTGCTTGTTATGAGCAAAAAGGGTTCAATCATTCCAGCATTTAAAAATAGGTTTTCTTGCTGATAGAGCTTTGAATGTAGTTTAGTTTTGTAAAAATTTTAATGTACCTTCTCTTTTTGACTGAACCTGAGTGAAATCTACCTCCTTCACCCCGAATTCTATTCATAGCATGTCGGTGTCTTGATTCGTGAAGATATTTCTAAAAGGAAAACATACTATAAATACTATAACAAACGTGTTTTAAGTATAAACAATGATTTTTATCCAACTAAGACTACATCGGGTAATACTTAATTTAATAAATACAAACTTACAGGTCTTTCTTTAGGAATCTTTCCTTCAGCTTCCAGTTTCGCCCTGGCCTGTCTCCTTTTTAAAATCCTTCTGTACTGTTTAGCGTTGACATAAAGAGGTTCCTCCTCTAAGAACTCTTGTCCGGGGATTGGTACTCTCTGAAATTGGGTACCGCTCGTACCAGGAACCATCTAAATAGGTATATTTATGTAAACATTTTTTTAATTTAGTAAAAAAAAGTGCCAATATTTCATATGTACACGTCTGGCAAGCAATATTTTAGATGCATGCATAAGGTGTTTTGACCCAAAGGATGCTGCCAGAGCTGTATATATCTACATATAGCATAGAAAAAAATTGAATTATCGACATTTCGTGCCCCGTACCATTTCCCTTTGTGTAAGTCTACAACTACTTTATCAAAAACTATTTTTTTAAAACTTCTCATCAAAGTTACAAAATTAGTTTTGGAAAGTGGTCTCACGTACGTCTGTAGGGCTTCTCACCATGACTAAGTTCCCATTAGCCATAGCTAGCTGTCCATTGGCCTGCTGGACAACAGTGGGTGTGGTTTGAGACGATGTGGCAGCGACGGTCTGAGTCGTTGCTGGTTGAGCATTGGATATTTGGACCAAGTTTCCGTTGATGTTTAATACTGAAAGAGGAAAATAAATATAAATTGTATATTTCCTATCAAAAACTATACTTACGTTTCAAAAAAATTAAATTTATGTAGGAACCTACCTGTTGGTGCCTGTTGTAAGTTTGAGCCTTCAAGAACGGCGCCAGGTTGGTAGATAAAGGTCTGTCCATCGATGGTTTGTACAATTTGCTGTGTTGGTTGTACCAAAACTTGACCTTGTTGGAGGCTGCTTACTGGCACGACCTTATAATAATAAAAAATTTGTTTAAGTACCTATGCATAACATCAAATTTTCAATCAATATATTTAAGTTGTAATAGAGATCATGGAACAACTTTAAGTGGGAGAGATAATAAATATACTTTTTTTTACCTGAATCTGTTGTAGTCCTTGAGTTCCTGGAGCTGCCACCTGTATCTGATGATGCCCTCCCGACTGAACCGCGTGGACCATAATTTGTTGCCCGTTGGCCCCCTGAATTACCTGACCTGGGTTCATCTGCATCACTTGGACTTGTTGAGGCGAGACTCCCATCACAACCTGCCCGTCTGCTGTGGTTGCTATTTGTTCCATGGTTTACTAGTTCTATATGAATATAAAATTTTAATTTATTTGTCCTGCGATGTATGCAAAAATTTGCTATTTATCATGAGTCTCATCGGCGTAGCTAGGGGGGGGCCTGGCCCCCCTTGATGGCCCTGGGCCCCCCATGAAATATTCAATAGAAAAAAAAATTGCAATTACAATAATGTAAACAAGGGGCCCAGGCTCCCCCTGAAAACTAAGGCTAGCTACGCCGATGATGAGTCTTATTCTCTTTATGTATTTGGAGGTGTACGTACATTAAAAACTTCATGCAGAATAATAGGTATTACGTATATAGTTCATCATGCCTATATATAACTATTTTCAAATTTATTTAGCATAAGGCCTGATGAACTGCATACCTATGCTATAATAAATAAAGGGGTAGGTACCCTACAGAATACGACTATTTATAATACTTTTAGGTTATAGTGTATAGGGGCAAAAGATATAGAATGAGTAATTTAGGATGATTTTAGGATATCGCGGTACACATATTGTAAGAGACGTAGGTATAACAATCTATCTTCTACAAATAAGTAATCCAAGTACCTACAAATTATAATTTTCTGTTTAGTAGGTACCTAATTTTGAAATATGTATGGGTAATTCAGATAATTGTACATTTTTTAGGCACATCATTTACGCCTATGAAAAATGAAAACAACACTTTTTAACCATGTGTACATTACCTATACTATACTATACCCATATAATAAACCCTTTACTTTATTTTTCTGTGCCCATATATAAATATACCAACATTGAGGCGTATCGTATTCGTATGGGTAATTATTATTGATTAATAAATATACTAGAGTCAACAAACATCATTTTAATTAATTGTTTTGTATCTAAAAACTAGCGATAGAAAAAAACATATTGTTGTTCCGTGCTCTGGAATAATTTCGTCACGAAGAAAATGGTTCAAAGTGAACAAATCCTTTGTTCGCCATATTAAATGACAACGTCACAAATCTACGTTTTTCCATGCCTTGTTGGAATTAGGAAGAATAGTTTCAAAAAGCGGTTGTTTTGAGGTGGGTAAAATCCCTCAAAGATCACTAACAAACATTGTGATAATTTGTGGACTTACATTGGATAAATTACCGTGCACTTTCCCAATGATTGGTCGACAAATTCAGACAAATCGTAGACCAATGGCCGAGACTCACTACACTCCGTATTGGTGGTTACACGAAATACCGATTGGTCGAATATGGCGGAGACTACCACTCCCTGTCGAGCACGCTTCGGTCGATGCTCCGTCAACTTATCGACGAACGACGAAATTGTAGCGCGGGAAAACTGAGCCAATTACAAATTTACCAACTCGAACTGGCTGCCAATCAGTTTGAAATGTCTGGGTTTTTAAATATCACAGCCAACTGGGTTGGGGCTATAAAAAATTGTGTTCCCTAATAAAATCTAGCAGTCAATTTGAGAGGGTTCCAGAAAAATTGTGACTCTTTTATAAGTTTTTTTGATGTCTTTGGAAACTCAGGTTATGGTATAAGAAATAAAACCATCACCTTATGCCTTGTACTTTAATAGCGAAGGTTGTGTTTCTGTCAGTATTTTAAATACTAAAAGGATATCGAATTCCTTAATCTTAGTGACTTAGATTATGCAAATAGAGATTACAAATTTAATATAATTTTATTTTGGAAATTTTAAAAATTATGTCCAGAGCCGCCATCTATGAAACGATATAAGAATTAACAGTGACTTTATAGCAACAGTGACGACAATCAGGTGGCGCCATCTCCGACTGAATTGAAAAGTTATTAATATAAGGAACTGTAATTTGTAAACCTATCCATAAAACAATTTATTGACAATTCTTTCTTAGTACCTACCACACCACTGAATATATAGTTGCGTACAGAGCTGTCGGTAATTGAATTAAAATAATTGAAAAATCGTGTTCAATTACTTTTTAGTAATTGAATTACTTTTTGAAAATAGTAATTGTAATTGATTTTCCAATTATTGTGATAAAGTAATTGTAATTGGTTTTAAGAAATCCAAGGTAATTGAATTACTTAAAAGTAATTCAATTATTTTAAAAAGTAATTTAATTACTCCCAAATAATTCAATTGGATTAAAAGTAATTGAATTACTCCAAAATTCAATTCCTTTAAAAATTTTCTTAATTCCTTTACTTTAGAAAGAAAAAAATATTTTTTATTTTCCCTAATAGTACGTTTGTTTTATTTCAACAAATAAATCATATTATATAAAATAGACAATTGTTATTATTGGTCAATTTGTTAAAGGAAAGTAGGTACCACTTATCAAAATCAGGAGATCAAGTTCAACTAAAAATTTTTAAATTTTTTAAATTTCTTTCTATAATAAAGTTTCATAGTAGGACCTACTGCTATTAAAAAAAAATACCTTACCTATACAACTCTTTTTTTGTAAAATGTAAAACAAGTAATTCCATTGCTCCTATAAGTAAAAATTCAATTGTAAAAATGTAATTCAATTACCAAACTGTAATTCAATTACCAGAATGTAATTCAATTACTTACCAAAATGTAATTAAATTACTCAGAGTAATTTATTTGCCAAAAAAGTGCCTGTAATTTATAGATTTGGAGTAATTCAATTACTTTTAGGGTAGTTCCATTACTATAAAGTAATTGAATTAGTATAAAAGTAATTGAATTAAACTCAGTAATTCGAATGCGATAATTGATCAAGGAATCAATTACTTTTAGTGGGTAATTGGTAATTTAAATATTTTTATCATACTGTTAGTAATTGGTAATTGTAATTGATGCCTTTTTCGGAAGGTAATGGGTAATTGTAATTGAATTACTGTTTAAGAGTAATTGCGACAGCTCTGGTTGCGTAGCTATATATTCTGTGGCAGTACCCACCCTGATGTAGCTACATAAAACTAAATGACATCGTTTAAAAAATAAATAAAACTTTTTCTTAAAACCATCACGTTTATTGTCAAATTGAAAAGCATAAATTTTTAACAAAAACTAGCCAAAACCTAGTTTTCTAAAAACCTAAGTAACTATAGAGTGTATTACAGGGGACGCCTTAAAAATTCTATAGTGCAGCCTTAAAAGTTGATAGTTAAGACATGACTAGCTCTTTTTCAAAATTCAGTATTCATTTTCAAAATTATTTAAAGGCACAACCAAAAATTGATACGATACAGGAACCAAAATTGTACTCAAACTATTAAGAGTAACAAAATACATACCTAATATGTAGCGATATAACCAGCGATATTTTTTTTTGCGAAACGAACCACGGGCGAAAACTATACTTAAAATTTACATTAATTATTATTGGTCGTACAACAGGTTTTTAATTCGTTTGCTTGACAGTTTTGTTACTGAATTAACCTTTTTTGATTGGTTACAAACCAGTTAAGCAATGTTTTAGTAAACCATATGGAAATAACAAATTTGTGATCGTTAATAATTTGAGACGCAGAGATAAGGTATGTGTCCAAGTGTAACAGGTTACTTTTGTTAAAATCGCTAGTCATGTTTAAAAAAACCGTATTGTTACAATATTGGAAGTGTTATATGAATTACCCAAAAATTCTATATTTTGATATTGATATACATAGAAACACTATAGGAATAGTGAAAAAATTACTATAAGGTAATCTACAACCTTTATAATACGTAAGCGCAATAATATAATATGGTAACTGACTAAAATTAAAATATTTTTCACCAAAAACCCCAAAAATACATTAATTATATTAAAATTATATATTAATAGGAATATAAAAAATCGATTAGTAGAATAATTCAATTCAAAATTATATTTTGTAGTTTTTCAAAGATCAGATGCATCAGCTCAAAATAAGGAAGGTTTTTTGGTAATAATTCCTTCCGTCTCTAAATGGCAATAATGATTTTCCTGCAATTTTCTACCAACGTACGAGATACAAATGTATATAAAATATTTTTGAGTCACCTAATAATGGGTAGGTACCGAATTTTAATATATAAAAGCTCTATTCTTAAACCACTATTTACAATGTATTCATTCGCTTGACATTTGTATCTTGGGAAGGTAGAGTAAGTAATGATACATACATGTACGAGTATAGTGTCTACCCCCGTTAGAAAAAAAACCCTCTTTACTTACGGACTTACGTAAAGGTGGAGATATTAACGTTGAAAAGATGACTATACAACACAACAGCATAGGCGTAGTTAGGGCGGTACTTGGGGGTGCTAAGCACCCCCGAAATCTAAATTAGCACCCCCAAAAAAATTTACAATATATAGGCCAATTTTAGAACTAACCTATTTTTATAATATACATTACATGTAATGAATTTTTCATATTAATATTTCAACCATTCGAATTCTGGTACAAATTCAAGTATATTTAGGTAGTTGCGGATTCTGTTCAAAATTTCTCTCCCTGTACCGTGTAGTTCACGCCCAGTTTACTTGTCAGAGCGGGTCTATGATCATAAAAATCTCGTAAAATACGAGAGCGGCATAATAGCTTGTGTATGTCATGTTCTGCAATTCTGCATTAATTTGATAATTTAAATTTAACCAGTCGTAGTCGTTCAAATTCGCGGAAATTTTTAGCCGGTATTTTGACAATTTTTTTTGTTTATTAAGGTTGAATATGGTTTTATTGAATTCAGTTAAAGTTTAAATAAACACGAAAAACAGAGTGCGTCGTCGGATATAAAATACACCGTGGAATTTTTGAAAAAATCTCTTAGCAAGTTACCGTTGGAGAAAAAAGTGATTGTCAAGAACATTGAAAAACATGCTATTAACATCACATTAAAATATTTACTAAAAATTATTGACCAAACTTGGGCGTAGTCTTAAATTTTTTTTCGCGCATTTCGCCTGGGGCGGGCTTTTTGTGCATCCCACGTTAACAAGTCACGAGCCGCCACTGGACTTCAGCACCTCCAGTGTTGACCGTCTAACTACGCCTATGCACAACAGTGCACTCATCGTGACGAAGCACCGCCAGGTTTGCTTTGTCAACTTGCTAGGATGGCAGAAACAGTTAAGAATGAGCTGTCTCTGTCGTCCGCGCAGGTAGACAAGGTAACTCTAATGGTTTATCACAATACGTTTATTGCGTTGTATAAATTTCATTCTTCCAGAAATGAGCTTATAATTCTTTGGCGGCTGCCGCTTGGTCTAGTCATAGAGGTAATAGTTTTTATTAGGTCTATGGTCTAGTACTAATTATCTCTACATTAGACTGAGTTACCCATACGTAGAATCAAAAACTTGGTTGTAGGTTTCAAGTTCTTGATGTTCTAACAGTCTTTTTCCCAAAAACGTAGACCCATTTTTTTCTGACGCATTGCTTTTGTAATATTTCCCAGAGGATAACAGATTTTTAAACCGAACCTTAAAAATGTTAAAAAGGAGATCTACACATACTTTTAATATATACAAGTTGAGGTAATACACTTATATAATTATTGTGCTTAATATTTTGATATAGGACATTTCGAGGAAGGTTTAAAAACCTGCCCATCGCCAAGGTGTGAAAATACAGGGCCGGCCCAAAATTTAAGTCTATATACCGCCACTCCGAAACACACACATACCATACTACAGGCTTAAAAAGTTTGATTTTTATAAATAGAGAACATCAATTTTTAATTCTAGACATATATCTAAGTATTCAAAAATCTATGATAATATTAATGAAGGAAAAAGTTATAGACTTAAAATTTTGAACCACCTTCTTAAAAATAACTATGTTGTACTTTGATTATGTGAGACAAGCCGAAAGCATTTAAAATGACAGAATATACAGCAATGAAACAGTACTACAGTAACCAAGGATTAGGAAAAGTTGCTGTAAATACTTGTTTTTTTGGTTCTAATTTTTGATTCATTTAATAAACATGACTTGTGTAGGGTGATAAGTAAAATAGTTACACAAAATACTGCGAAATCTGCCATTTTAAAGCAAAATTTGCCAATATAAAGCAGAGTTTATTGCAAAAGACCATTAATACTGTGATTAACACAAAAACAAACTGTACACAAAAACATACATAAGGGCGAAAATAACTGTAACCCACTTTGTAACTATGAATTAAATAAAGAATACAAGGTGTTCTAAAAATATATTGCAGAATTGAAAGTCAGCTAGGTATCCAAGCACAAATTAGTTTTAAAAATAGTTATCATTGACCCAAAATTACTATTATTTAGGCATTATCCAAATACTAGGGACCTTTAAATCAATTTTTTTGTTCTGTTTTGCAACGTTAAGAAAAAAAAAACATCTGTATTACTTTAAACACAAGGTTCGTTACAAATAAGTTGTTGCTATATATTTTCAGAATCCCCTGCCCAATAGGCCAGTCTTAGTTCCAAGCAATAATAACAAATTATTACGTATAATATGTATAATAAAAAGCAAAAACTACCCAAACATCTGTTAGTATGAATAAAATTTATTATATTTTTCTCTAACTCTAGTTCGCTGTTATAATAATTATTAGTAATATTAATATAACCCTGTGCATTATATACGGGGTGTTCAACTTGAATTTGGCAACATTGCAAAGTTTGCTTGAATCAAATTCAGTTTAGGTAGCAAACTATTTTTGTTTTCTTAAATGATGGTTTAAACATTATAACAAAACAATATTACCAGGTCTGTTTTAGTGCCAGGATTTTCGTTTTAAGATAAGTATTCATAGTCATGTCATTCGGTAGCATAAATATAGGTTGTTAGTTTAGAAGAATTTTTGTTTACACAAATGTAAGATTTAATTTTTTTTAACACAGTATTCTAGCCGTTTTTTTACTAAATTTGACTTTTAGCAGTAGTACCGATTTTAATTTGAACACCCTGTAGCTTAAGTAAATGGAGAGCAAGTACATCATTATCTTTATGAAAATTAAAAACTAGTAGTGCGACTCTCATAAACTTTTTGTTTTAATAATCACTACAAATATTTGTCTTACTTAAGGCGAATTCTCTATTCATTGTAATAATAAACGGTAAAGAAGAAAAAGATTTACAAATGTTTGGAAATACATTTTATGGTAAACTGTATCAACAAAACCTTCGGCTAAGTACAGTCTAAGCGACAAAACAACTAGACGGTCTTAATTTTGAAAAAAAAAATGTGTGTTAGTTCTTATTGTAAGGAACAGCTTGGGTATTTCTTCCATTTAGTAAAGTTCTTAATAGAAATCGGGCTTTGTAATTCGTTCCGGAAAGAAGAAACACATTTCTGAGATAGATCCAAAAATATATTGTCAGAGTTTACACTGTTCTGTTGCTGTTTAGCGTTTGAAATTCAATGTAATAAAAATGTTTACAAATCCACTAGACTAAATAGTATAAAATGCTTTCCAAATATTTCTAAACCCTCAAAGAAGTTCAAAAGAGAGAAAAGTTCAATAAAATTATTATGTACAAAATAACAAACTTTTATTAATCTTCATCACAGAATAAAGACTTTTGAATCAACAAGTCATTAAAAAATATGTACAAATTTGTTGATTATTTTAAAAGAATTGAAAGATAGATATTTTATTTTTGTTTTCGTGTAGGACATTTTTTTAAAGTCAGAAGTACGATATAAATACAGTGTGAAATACCGTTGCTCGGTGAAAATTTTGATTGGAATTTTACCTTAATACACGTACATACAGGGTTTTTCATTAAGGGTGGCAACCGGCCATATCTCAGAAACAACTAAACATAGAAACATGGGGGAACAAAAATTATGATTAAAGCGGTCATAAGAAAATTCTGGAAATTACTATTAAGTTCCTCATTTCGCCGCAAGGGGGCACAATTGAAATATTTTTTTTTTAATTCTAACTTTCTCCGAAAATTCCCATATTAAGGTATAACTCTGATTACATCATTGAAAAGCTTAGACAATTCTGCATCATTTTGGTTTAAGGCTCATTGGCGTATCGACCTTGATAAGAGTGGGAGAAGCTATTGAAAGTGTAAACATTAAAATCGCTGTAACTTCTAAACGACTTATCCGATTTTACTAAATTTAAGCTTGTTTGGAAGGGAAAGGTAAGTATCTTCAATCGCCGTATCCAACAGTACACGATAGTGTTTAATAAAATTGCTAGAGGGCGCAATTTGTAATAATAACAGTTTTTTCGTTTATCCCGAAAATTCAAATCATACGGTATAACTATGACATCATAATCGAAAAGTAGATGAAATTTGCAAGAAAATATGTGAAAACCGCAGTTCGATATCTTTGTTCGTTTCAGAGTTATTGCCAAAACAATAATTTTTAATACAAATTGCGCCCTCTAGCAATTTTATTACGAACTATCGTGTACCATATTAAATACGACAATTGAAGGTTCTTCCAAACAAGCTTAAATTTAGTAGAATCAGATAAGTCGTTTAGAAGTTACAGCGATTTTAATGTTTATTTACACTTTCAATAGCTTCCCCCACTCTTATCAAGGTCGGTACGCCAATGAGCCTTAAACCAAAATGATGCAGAATTGTCTAAGCTTTTCGATGATGAAATCAGAGTTATACCTTAATATGGGAATTTTCGGAGAAATTTGGAATTTAAAAAAAAAAATTTCCAGAATGTTCTCATGACCGCTTTAATCATAATTTTTTTTCCAAGTTTCTATGCCTAGTAGTTTCCGAGATATGGCCGGTGGCCACCCTTAATGAAACACCCTGTACAAGTAAAAGACACAATTTGATAGTAAAAAAAAATTGTAATTTTCTTGCATTGCAGAAAAGCAAGTCTTAATTGAGCAAAATGATATAGCAAAAATACCTCACACCAAATTGCATCTATTCCTCAACATGCCCAACACGTTAATTAAAGTAAATGAATAGAAAAGGAACTATTAAAACCAACCAGGTCGATTCGTTTTCTACACAGTGCAAATTTACGAACATTTATAATATTTTTTTAAAACACCACAGCAAAAATTCTATGTTATACTTGAGAAGTCTCCTACTATATAATTAAATCTTATAGCAGTGAAAAACCTGATAAATAGTTTGTATTATATTAATTTTAGACGTAAAGTTGGCGACATTCTTACTTGCGTTCGCTCAGCAAGGTTCGTTGGGATTATTTTCGTATTTAAAATTGAAACGTCTGGCTACCTATCATTCATTTAAAAATGAATTGCAGTAATTAGATGCCAAGGGGTACAAATGACAAAATTTCAAAAACTTTGCGGTTGAGAAATATATTTTGTTAATATCCCGTTTACATTATTCCAAACAATTGTAATACTGATTGTGATTGATCTCGTTTTAAAATGTAATCTGAAAGTAAAATTATTAACACCTGGAAAATTTGCATATTATTATGATTAAAATTAATACAATGGCATTAAGAACTTTCAATTCACCAAATGCTCTATTTTGATACATTTCATTCTTTTCTCGATACGTACATGGAACAATCTCAACGAACTATTAATCTAGATGAACTACCGTAAGTAAAGATTTCCCAGCTTCTAGACTATTATATTATATACCCCAAAAACCTATAATCTATTAATTCCAAAAATATTTAGTTATTTTACACATCTAATATTTCTAACATATATACTAGTGTTATAAAAGGTACGAATACCAATTCATGATCTTTGTGTGCCAAATTTTGAAGTATTTTTCTTTCTTCAAATCTTCCATTTCCTAATATTAATGGATATATACCGTTTTAATCACCATTTTAGCTAAAGTGGACGAAAGCTCATCACATGTTATATTGGTACATTAGTTTATAATTTATAGAATTAAGTCAGAATTTTAAATGAAGAGTTTTGGATAGCAAGCTAACAATATACTCTTATAAATAAAACATGGACGTTCTGTATTTTTTTTTTATAAGGAGATAGGGCTAGCGACACATTCGCCTTCAATATTTCTGTTTATTTTTACGAAAAACCAAACGGCGAATGAATGACTAGCCCTATAACGTTTCAGAACAGTTACCAGAAAGTACCTAATTTAGCATATTTCTAATAGTCGCAGGATCAGTCGTATAATAAAATGTTATTCCTTTTTTCGGAGTAAATGTATTGCCACACACACAATTTTTCTACCTACAGCGCGAATTTTGAAACTTTTCAAGGGTGTCTCCGAACACCTGAACGAGCTAGAGAGAATGCACCTAAAAGTAGTTTTTCAGTTAATCTTGACCATTTCTAATACAGATGGATGAAGGGAAGAAGGGGAAACCTCTATTGTTAGAAACATTCCTTTCAAAGGTTAAAAGTTACATAATTCTATTATGTACTTCGTTGATGCCGTACATGGTAACATTAACAACATCATTTTATATTCGTATCAGTGTGAAATTTTAAAAATGTTATTGATAGTTAGTATGGGATTGGCCAATCATTTTATTTTAATTTAAAAAATAATTAACTGGAGTATTTATTAATAAATGTTTAGCTCTATAACTGTAGGGATGATGATGACGATACCCATCGTCGAAACCCACCCCTCTTTTTAAATACTTAATTAAAGGTTAGTGGTGAGGGACAACTTTCAAACCTTATAAATAAAGCTTTTTATAGAAGAAACACTCGCATTTAAAAAATCTAATGACGATTTAAATTGCGTCCTACAGAAAAAGAAAGGCAACATCTATTTCTCTATAGTTGAATACAAACGGCAGTCTATATGTACACCAAATGTTTAATATTCGAGCCAAGTATTTTCCGGTTTAGTCCTAATTCCGATAAATCCCTTTCCGAAGCCATACGCTTTCACTGCGTCCGATGTTTTCGCCCTTATTGTATACTGACCTAAATTCAATCTAAACCTACGTTCTTGAACAAAAAAAATCCTTCAAAATTTGGCCCCGATACACATTGAGAAAATTTTTAAATATTTACATTAAAAAACGATCTAGATTTTATTAAATATCACAACTATATATCTTGTAACTCTATTGACGTAATTAGTTAACTCCCTGCTGAAATACATTTAAGACATCTATAAGTGCAACTTTTTGCTTATACGTTGTTTTTTTTTATATATTATATATTTATAAGTTTAGTTGGAAAAGGAACTGAAACACTTGTAAAAGTAGATTTTCAACTGTATTTTTGGTACGCCTTGTATGAAAGAAAGAGCAAAATGGTAAGTTGTTTTTGTAAAAAATTCGAAGTGTGTTCGTTCCTGGTTTATTGGTCGGCAATACTTTTTTCCTGGGATTCCGTTTTGACGGCCACACTAAACTATTTTAGTAAACAATTTACAGGCAATTGCATTATGGAATTTATCTTGCTATCAGTGTCAAAATAATAAAATGGGATAAAATTCACCATGGAGGTTAAAAATAGGCATACTATCTCTAATGAGCTTAATATCATTAAATACAGGTTCCAGGTTTGGGCCTGATGTAAAATTGGTGGTATGTGATACCATCGACAAACCTCAATTCATAATTGACAAATATTGCTAAAAACTGTTACTCAAAACTTTATACCGGAGGGTACAGCGCCAGGCTGGCCATGGGAAATCCCATATAAATTTTGCTACCCCCAAATATGGGCACCCCTAATAATTTTACATCAAAAGTGTATTGGACTTTTTTGAAGGTCTTTGAATGGAGGATTCGTACAAAAGTTATTTGGAAAAAACTGATACCTCAATGAAACCACCAGTAATAATTCTGATAACCTCAAATGTTTCTAGACGCTTTTTGTAAAATTAGTTTCAACATGTTTTACAGCATGCAAGAAAAATAATGATTGTACTAACGTAGTAAACGCAAGTACGAAACGAAATGATGAGGACTTCAAAAAAGTCTTATACAATTTTGATGTAAATTTAAAAATTGCCCCTATTTGAGGTCCTCCCCGGTTATTTCTCCTAAAAAAAATACCAAAAACTATTCAAGATAATAAAATGGGTATTCATAGATTCCTCTCTACAAGCGTGCCAGTTCAATTTCGGAACAGTTTATCTTAAAAACACCTTTAAACGTCAAACAATAGAGTACAGACAATTATAGGTTATTTTGAAACAGGCACATCAAATTGTATTTTTTTAAACGCTACAGTAAAAATTCTATTTTTCTACGATAATGTGTTGTTATGCAACCCTAAAACTACGATATACAGGGTGGTATTTGGAAAAAAAAACCGCTCGAGAACATGAAGGTGCCTATTTAGGTTTGTTTGTACTCTTAAAAACTGTCTTTTCTGTGCATTTACATATATAGTTTTCGCGCCTATTCGCGGATATATGTTTTTCTCGCGCGTTTTTTTCCGAGTACACCCTGTATAATATGTACTTAACCCGCTACCACAGCACTATAAAGAATTAAAAGCATATTATTAAACGTATCAACAAATTATATATTTCTACTAAAGCCATTTAGGTTATTAAATAGAAAATCAAGAAATACGTACCATAATTTTTTGCATATTAAAATTAAAACCCAAAAAAAAACTAATTACAATCGATTAAATAAGAATAACATAATGAGTGACCTTTATTTTGGCATTAACCTAACCTAAAAATTTAGTAAAAAAAAACTATAAACAATAGAATATGATACACTTAAAATTTCCTATCCCCGTTGATAATGTCCTTTATTTTTGCTATTATAGATCACTCGACAGAAATATAGGCACTGAAAAGTAACGTAAATTTTTTCAACATTTTTATAGAAAGCTTCATAACTGTGTAACAAATGTAATAATATTGGAGTGACGTCTCCATTACCATGCCATCGATCGACCTGCCCGATGGACAGACTCGAAGTCTACCGACGATTTAGTTTATTTTATCAATCTATTTCTATAGTGACAACGAAAGCTACATATTGGGCTAAAAATGTTGAAAAAACTTACGTCTACAGTAATTAAATAGCCAGAACAATCAATTAAATCAACACAAATTAGACATAGTAGCACACGAAAGACTTAATCCGAAATATACAGTAACAATTAAAATAGATAATATTATCTCCCGTTGTGGCCCGTGTGGTCTATATTATGCTCGAGGCATTCGACCGATAATGTACAATTAATAAAATCATAATTAAGACTAATAAATTATGCATTATGTACAAATCAAGACATATATTATTTGAGTGGTCGATAGTGAAGTCCATTGGAATCGAATTAAAGATGGAAGTCCTTTCGATATAAAACGACTTTATGTCGTTACTTGGCACAGAACCCTAATCGACTTTAATTTAGCCACGACACTTTGTAGCTGCTAAATACAAATCCTATTTAACTTATCTCCTTGTACTCTGACCAATAGACCAGGGCTGAATGAAAATGGTAAAAAGTGAAAAAAAATAATTGTAGGATAAAACCCATTGGAAAAGGAAGAGATTATAACAAAAATGAAAGGAAAAATAATTTACGGGCGATCCGAGGTCGGGAGTGAGTTTTTATGGGTAGAAAACGATTTATCTCGATTTCCGGCAAAACTACAAGTCCTATGGAAAAACGTTAAATGGCAAAGTTGTAGGTAATAAAAATATCTACAACTTTTGTATTTACACTATTTTCACATAACCTCAAAATTTATGTGAAAAATTCAAATAACCAAGTTTTTGGTTTTTTATTTTTATCTTTTACAAAAATTTTTTTTTCACGAAATTTGGTGAAAACTTACCTTTTTAGGTCCCAAATACACGGTAATTTTTTTTTATTTAAAATAATTATTTTTTCACATTATTTTGACTTAATATCGAAAAAGCACCTTAATTTTCATTTGAAAATTCTCACGTCAAAATATCTGCTTTTTTAAAAAAGTCGGTGGACTTTTTGTTCGTTGAAATCTCTACATTTTGATGGTGTGTGTAAAAAAAAAATATACATTACTATGGTAAATGTGATGAAAATCCCCTTTAAATCCTACCTTTAATTATATTTAGAACAACTATTTTCGCATGTTTTTTGCGATCTTTGTTTTATGGATTTGTAATTTTTTTGTTTATCAATGTAACATGGAATCTTACGTTTTTCGAGTAATTAAAGTATAAATTTTAATAAATAGCTCAAAATTGTACATAATGATTAAAAAAAATTTGGATTCAAGTTTTTTTCGTTTCTTTGCATTTTTGAGAACATTTACCATAGTAATGTATATTTTTTTTACACCATCAGAAAGTAGAGATTTCAACGAACAAAAAGCTCACCGACTTTTTTAAAAAAGCAGATATTTTGACGTGACAATTTTCAATTGAAAATTAGGGTGCTTTTTTGATATTAAGTCAAAATAAGGTGAAAAAATAAATATTTTAAATCAAAAAAATTACAGTGTGTTTGGGACATAAAAAGGTAAGTTTTCACCAAATTTCGTAAAAATTTTTTTTTTGTAAAAGATAAAATTAAACAACCAAAAACTTGGTTATTTGAATTTTTCACATAAATTTTGAGGTTATGTGAAAAAAGTGTAAATAAAAAAGTTGTAGATCTTTTTATTACCTACAACTTTGCCATTTAACGTTTTTCCATAGGACTTGTAGTTTTGCCGGAAATCGAGATAAATCGTTTTCTACCCTTAAAAACTCACCCCCTTCCACTTCCCGACCTCAGAGCGCCCGTAAATTATTTTTCCTTTCATTTTTGGTATATTCTCTTCCTTTTCCAATGGGTTTCCTCCTACTATTATTTTTTTTTGGTTTCAAAAATTATTGACCCTGGTCTACAATTTATATTTTAGTAGTAGACAGAAGCCAATACTTGATAGATTATGGCCTTGTTAGTTAATTAAATATAGATTACGTAACGGTACCGTATGAAAATGATCTCGAAAGATTTGTATGTGGCAGTTAATAAATTTCGTACTTCAAGGTACTGCGTGAGTATTCAATTTGTATTCGATTTTACGACAATGTACTTCAATGCGCGACCACTGACGTGGATACTTAAATGTCTAACAATTTAATAAAACACTCTAAAGTCCCCTTACGAAACAAGGGACGTAAATATTCTGATATGAAAGGCAGTAGTAAACACGTTAGTTAATTTAAGCAAAAATTCTGTTCTAAGACACATTTTGTAACACGTGGAGTATAGACAGCAAACGTTCTTTGCATTACTATGTACAATTATAACGAAAAACTAAACACCGATAGTTAATATGACCCTCTTCTTGTTACCTTTCTGTTAATTCATGCCACGCCTTTGAAAGTTATGCAAAACAAAAAAATTAAATACATACCTTAAAGAAACTAAAAAAAATTCTTAAAATTAATAAAATCTCCATAATACCTACAAACTATTATCACTAAGGGTCGGTATTTTCACTCATTGATAACTATCTCGCTTTCCGGTGATCTTTTTGACATTCTATTGACAAAATGATTAAAAAACCGACATAAATCTATCTAAGGGAAAGTAAGCGGGATGAATTGCCAAGGAGTAGATATTCCGAGCCTTTTATACAGATTAAAATAGTAAGATAATACAATAAATAGTCGATGAGTGCGTTTGTATTGCACTTGACTGATGTTTGACACAGTGGGGGCTCAATTGAAACTTCTTAGTTGCATATAACTTTACCAGAGAGGCGCGCCAAAGTAAAATTTGTGACGCCAAAGCAAAGGGTCCACTATGTTATAGGTTTTAAATAAAAATGTTGCTTTAAGTCTTTTATAGCTTCTGAAACGACACTTATTTTACATTGACGGACATTTTATACAGGTCTGCAAAGTGGTGGGTGGTTGGGTGCGCATTTTCATGAAAAGAAGTAAGTGTTGAATTATTTCCAATACTATAATGTAACGAGTGTTAAGAGTTATTATACGCGCACTCCCAAGTTTCATCTGCCCAACCTGTATATAACGACCAACTGGGTATGTTGTATAGAAGCGTTCTGATAACCTTTCCCCACTATATCAAATTAAAATAACTTGTTACAAATGTTAAGGTTCGTTCTCTTGCGATGCACTAAACTGCACGGAGTGGTTTCCGGTGGTAAAAGTCACATCTTCATGCCCCCTCGAGCATCACAAGCGAACGAATCCAACGGTTACAGTATGAATTACGTAAGAAACACAATTTTTAAAAAATAACCAAGCCAGCTCGATCATTTTCTTCTAATTTCTACACTGGTTTTGGTAAGAAAAAAGTTCTGGTTTCCTTCAAATTTCGCCAGTCTAAACGTCAATCGTCACTTAATAAAAATAATTTGATTATTTCCCAACAATAAAATAAATAATTTTAAAAAGTCCCAATTTTCTACAAACTAAATTACACTAATACATGATGAAAATTGCAAAGCGTTCATTGAGCTTTTAAAACTTTGTTGTTTCCCCCAAGCGTGCAATAATATGCTTTTTAACACATCGATTCTAAATGTGGCTAGTAGCTCATTAACGCACTAGCGCCTTAATAAAGTAAAAGCAATGCGGTAAATGTATATTACGACATGGTTCTAGAAACAACAGCGTATAGAACGCCTGCGGTGAATACGCCTTTGGAGCACTTGCGCCCCTTGCAAAACGAGCCAAAGGCCCACACATACGTGCGGAAAAGGCGTAGTTACAGCACTAGTTACATAATAAATACTAATTTTCAAAGTCTCATCTACATTTCAAAGTTATACGTGGACTGACCATAAATAGCTTTAGAACATAAACTACGATATAATTCTTAAAATATGTTTTTTATAAAATTGTAGTAAATTCTTTAATTGATACCATTAGAATGGAAAAATCGTATTAAAAATCCTATGTGCAATATAGTGGACACGTTATAGCCACTCTTTACAACTTATACAACTTCTTTTTAAGCGCCTTTATACCGATTACGAAAAAATATTTCTGCGAATTGACGGCTACCTTCAATGTAACAAGAAATACGTCACAGCAAGTTGTTTTTAATTTTTGTTATATAATGACGAGGGTGTGGTCAGTATTTCCTACATATTTATTTCCTTTATATTTCAGGGAATATGCTAGAAATTTTCAGACCAAACCTATCCGCCTGCTTTAGAAAGGGATAATTTGTTAAAATTTTGCAAATATTACAGAATTAAAGTACAGGGCAAAACACAGGGTCCAATTCCAAAATTCTTGATAGCAATAATATAATTACAAAGCAAGCTATAAGTTATAAGGTTTACAGTGAATGTTTAACTCAAAAATAAACTTTGTCTCCATACTCCACGGAATAACTAACTGGTAAACATTCCTCACTTCCTCAAACAAAGCTTTTTATAAAATACTAAGCATTTTAAAACATTTTCTTTTTAAAATTTAGAAAAAGATTTATATTGAGATGAAAATCTAAAAATTCTGATCGCTGTTTCAACACCAAAAATATTCTTTTCGCGATCGGTATATTTGTATACTACTTATACTCTATGGACATTTTTGGACTTAAATCAGCTAACTTGATTTTAGAATATGCGCTTATTTTTTGGTACTTAGTTCTTCTCAAACACGAAGTTCACAGTTTCGACGTCTGTTTTTTCGGTTATCAGTAAATGGTTCTTAAGATTTGGACCGGTTGCGGTATTATCAGGTACCTAAAGGAAAACAACTGTCAGGTAAGAGTTGAACTAGCGGATATTTCATTTTTCATAATCAGAAGTGGTATAAAAAATAAACACAAAAATGTGAATTAACTTTAGGGATGTGTACGGTAACATTTCTACGTAGAAAATAAAACCATAAACGACATACCACTATTCGGTGAACCATAAGTTCGTCTGGTATCCCTTTCCAGGACTTAAAGGTGCAAAACCATACCCAGCAGCGGCAACCTTAAACAAAAGTTCAGATGAGCAAGATATAAGTATATTTTGGAAATAAATAGACGTGTCTACATATAAGGCACCCTAAGGAGTTCCGTTTTAAACGCTGTTCTCTTACCTGTGCATGTGATGGAAACTGCAAGTGGGCGGGCAAAGGGTGGGCCGGGTGTCCAGCCAACACTGGGCGAGCCGACGCGTGGTGAGCGGGTGGCGGTGGTAAAGCTCGACTAAAAATAATAAATACATTTTATATAAAATCATGTAAACAACATTGACAACATTAAAAAAAAATCAACGATAATTTTTTTGTATATGGACATAAACACATTCTGTGCAGAGATAAAGAGAAGAGAAGTAAACAACATTATAAATAAAACCTTCCACCATTACTATTGTGCTAGATGACAATAACCTCAATATTTATTTATACTTACTAACCAATCACACTCAAGCAAAAAGTAAGATGCTGTATAAAATATTAATAATGATGGTGATGCACTTTACAACAGCATGCAAAAAAATACCAAGCACTTATTTAATGGAAAAACAAGCGGAGTTATGTAAATGAATAAGGAGTACATACAAATAAGGAATCTGACAAAACAATTTGTAAGAAAAACCAACAAATTTGACTATTATATTTTATTGTTCATCCAAACAGAATTTTTCTACTTTACCACCTGGTAAAAGTAAAATGTTATCCAAAATAAAATTTTGTTACTACCCTAAACAATGTTTATCTGAAATTATTTCAATAACACTCTTTTCAACCGTAAAAACAAAAAACAACAGTGGTAAAGCTTACAAACAATTGTGCTTCAAACAGTAAAAACTATAATCAAAAATTTTCAACGACTCTTTTAAATTAATACTTAAATGTACAGAAAATACTATTTACAAAAGAAAAATGTGTACAGGAAAATCTAAGAAATTACGCTAAACTAATATACCCAAGAAAATAATATTAACTATATTTTTTCATGGTCTAATTAATGGATCAAACAAAAAAACTAAACCAAAAATACATACTTAATAAAAACACCAAATTGGATTATTCAGTTTGCGTTTTTTGGTTGGTAAATGACTGTCAGGCCTTTGACTATAATTTGACCGATTTTGACTCTGATCAGCGTAAATTTGACCTTCTGTAGGTAATTGACTAGAGTCAAATACAGTTTGACCAATGACTAACCGAGGGCCATGTAAATCACAAGTGATTTGACTATGTATAGACGGCCTGTGTTTTAAAGACAATCTACCAGGACTCTGACTATAATTCAACGAAATTTGACTCTGGTTTGTGTAAATTTTTTCCGAAGCTACGTGACTAAAGTCAAACACATTTTGATTATTAATTGATGGCCTGTGCTTTAAAGAAAACTGATCATTACAACCAGGGCCTTGACTGCAGCTTAAAGGCATTTGACTGCGATTTGTATAATTTTGACCTTTCCCAGGTAAAATTACACGTCTACTATTTATTGGTGGTCTGTGTTTTAAAGAAAATTGACTTTTTATAGCTAATGGAACGCTAGGAGCAAGTTGGCTAGAAGGCGGAGTTAACTGATTGGTCCAAGTGCTTTGTGTATATGATGTGCTGCTGAAAATAAAAAGCAATAACAAAAAAAATACAAAGCAAAAGTATGTGATTATACATTTAACTACACCATACATATATCATCCCTAAGCTATTTATTTATTAATTTTAAGTTTACCACCCCTTTAAAAATACTTTAAACTTTCCCCAGTTTAACCAAACCCGTGGCTCTTCTGTCTTAAATAATAATAATAATAATAAGTTTATTTAAAATTTAATAATATAATAAATATGTTTATGTTGTCTTCTACAAACTTATTCTTCAATCCCCTGAAGCTGAGCTTGTTAGGGGCAAATCTTATTTTTTGTTTTAGTATGTAAAATCATAACTCATAAATATGCATTAAAAATCAAGTTTTAAAGTAAACATGCTAATTTATAGTATAACCGCAGTTTTTTTTTGAAGAAATATATTACCTATAATAACATTATTAATTTATAATTTTTAAGTAAAAAATATTACTTATATAAATTATTCAGAACAATATTAATTAATTAAAGCATAAAGTATTTTCAAATTGTCTGTTTTTATTTTGACTTAAAATTTTTTTAATAAAATCACTTTTTTAATTTTTGTTGGTTATTAATCGTGTAAATAAAAACATAAATACAATTAATCGTGTAAATAAAAACATAAATATTTGAAATTTTTTTGTCCTAAGAACTTATTAATTTTAGGTTTTACGGTTACTTAATTTTTATGACGTGTATTATGATTATGGTTTTTAAATTGTATAAGGTTTTTATTTTTAAATATTATATTAAGATGTTATAAATGTAAAGTTGTCTTATGTTCAACTTTTCTGTTTCTGAATATAATTCTTTTGAAGGATAAAGATAATCTTTCTTGGATATAATTTTTAGAAAGCTTTTTTGTAATATTTCTAATTTTTTAACTAAAGTTCTATTTATTCCTCCCCAACCTAAAATTCAGTAATTTAAATGAGTTTTAACTAACGAGTCTAACGCGTAATATAATATTTCCATGTCTTACATTTAAAATTTTTAAAATGTTTTTAAAAATCGGTAGTAAACTTCTTAATTTTTTAATTAAGTATTCTAGTGAAAATTCCAATTTAATTTACTGTCAAAAATAATTCCTAATTATTTTATTTTATTAACTTTAGAAATTTTAATTCCTTCATTTATTTGAATATTATTCATATTTCGTGGTAGGTTTTTTAGGTTTAAAGTAAAAGGTATATCATTTGTTTTATTAAAATTAATTGTTAACAAATTGTTATCAAACCAATTTTTTATAATTTTAAAATCTTTTTAATGGTTGCAATGGTCATATTATATAAAGTTTATATTTTATTGGTACATGAAGAAAGCTCTATCTACTGTCGTAATAGCACCCTAGTTATAACAGCAAAAGCAGCATTAAGCAATATTTACTTACAACACAAAATCATCAAAAGAGAGAACAAAAATCATGACCAAACAGACGCAACCAACAAGAACTTCGATGTAACTTACCCAGCAGGTGCCACTTGGTGAGTAGCAGGCAGGTAGGCCGCCGGCTGCGTAGTGGTTACGTACACCGGTCTTCTATACAACTCCTGGTGGTACAACGGTTGACCGGCAGCTGCCAGAGGATGCTGGGGAGACAGTCGCGGGGCAGGGGCCAAAGGCTGGGGCGACAAATGCGCCGTGCTGTGTCTAATGTGGGGTAATAATAGGGCATGCGGTTAGAAACAATACTAACTACGGAATGCAGTGAGTACTCGGGGTACCCCTGATCATATAAATCTGTACTGGGTACAGCCCAACTAACTTAAAACTATGCAAGTCTCTCGTGTTCTCTGTCTAACCCAATTACATAAATTTTTGTGTTGTGGAAAACTTATTTATAATCAGACTGGTTTATTACACAAGGGGCCTTTGAAAATGATAAAAAGCGAAAAAAAAAATAGTAGGATGAAACCCATTGGAAAAGGAAGAGAATATAACAAAAATGAAAGGAAAAATAATTCACGGGCGATCCGAGGTCGGGAAGTGGAAAGGGGTGAGGTTTTAAGGGTAGAAAACGATTTATCTCGATTTTCGGCAAAACTACAAGTCCTATGGAAAAACGTCAAATGAAAAAGTTGTAGGTAATAAAAAGATCTACAACTTTTGTATTTACACTTTTTTCACATAACCTCAAAATTTATGTGAAAAATTCAAATAACCAAGTTTTTGGTTTTTTATTTTTACCTTTTACAAAAAAAAAATTTTTTTCACGAAATTTGGTGAAAACTTATCTTTTTATGTCCCAAACACACTGTCATTTTTTTGATTTAAAATATTTATTTTTTCACCTTATTTTGACTTAATATCGAAAAAGCACCCTAATTTTCAATCGAAAATTCTCACGTCAAAATATCTGTTTAGTCGGTGGGCTTTTTGTTCGTTGAAATCTCTACTTTCTGATGGTGTAAAAAATATACATTACTATTGATTTTACTTATACATTACCTATTATTTTTTTTAATCATTATTTATATGTATATTTCGACTTGCAATTTTTTGTTTATTAATGTAACATGGAATCTTACGTTTTTCGAGTAATTAAAGTATGAATTTTAATAAATAGCTCAAAATTGTACATAATGATTAAAAAAAAAATTCGGTTTTTTTTAGTTTCTTTGCATTTTTTGAGAACATTTACATACCGTAGTAATGTATATTTTTTTAACACCATCAGAAAGTAGAGATTTCAACTAACAAAAAGCCCACCGACTTTTTAAAAAAAGCAGATATTTTGACGTGAGAATTTTCGATTGAAAATTAGGGTGCTTTGTCGATATTAAGTCCAAATAAGGTGAACAAATAAATATTTTAAATTTAAAAAAAATACAGTGTGTTTGGGACATAAAAAGGTAAGTTTTCACCAAATTTCGTAAAAAAACTTTTTTTTTGTAAAAGTTAAAAATAAAAAACCAAAAACTTGGTTATTTGAATTTTTCACATACATTTTGAGGTTAAGTGAAACAAGTGTAAATACAAAACTTGTAGATCTTTTTATTAACTACAACTTTGCCATTTAACGTTTTTCCATAGGACTTGTAGTTTTGCCGAAAATCGAGATAAATCGTTTTCTACCCTTAAAAACTCACTCCCTTCCACTTCCCGACCTCGGATCGCCCGTAATTTATTTTTCCTTTAATTTTTGTTATATTCTCTTTCTTTTCCAATGGGTTTCATCCTACTATTATTTTTTTTGGTTTCAAAAATTATCGACCCTGGTCTATTATTGACTACAATTTAAAACTATAATATCTTACGGCGTTTTTTTTTCTTCTAATTCTCAATTATCTACATCGACAAATATACTTCCTCACTACATACGGAACGTTTTGAACATTTCCCTTTATATTTTTTAACAATGGTCTTACTCAGCGTTAAAAATCCCGCGTCATTCTTAAAATAAATTTTTACCACTTACCTATAACTGGGGGGTAGAGCCTGCGGTGGGCCCCAACCTTTACCAGGGGGCGCCAACAAATGCTGATCCCTGCCGCTAGAGTGCGCTGCCGGTGGCTGAACATAATCTCCATGAGGCTGAGGGACATACTCCCGCAAATTTACCACTGGCACGGCCGAATGACGTCGAGAATGATTGCTGCTGAAATGGAAAAAAAAGTATGAAAATGTACCAGTCTCAAAATTATAAAATGCTTTGGATACATATTTCAAATAATAGAGAAAATAAATATTGCTGAATTCAATTCTGGTTAAAAATTCGTCGTTTTTACTTAAATTTCAAAATGCCTTTATTTCAATCTAACTTTTACAGTTCATTACATGGAAAATGACAATATAATATAAAAAATAATAACCATTTAAAAAAAATAGTATACATAATTTAATTCAGTAAATATCTCTTTAATTGTTTTTTAAAAGTTGCCAATTAATTTTTCTGATATTTTTTGGAAGATTGTTATATTTTATTATTCCGTCATATAATAGCGATTTTTTTCCGAAATTACTATTTACTATTATAGTTTGATAATTTATTTAATGTCTGGTGTTATGATCATGACGTAATGTCTTATTCTTCTGAAGTGTTGTTTACTTTAGTGAATCAGAATACAAATTTTTAATTCATAAATGTTTTGAACGTGTAAATACCCTTTCGGTCTATATAGATTAACAGTTGGTTCTAAATGTGGTAATTTGTGTATCCATTTAATAACTATATTTTGCGATTCTTGTAATGGTTTTAAGTTTGATAAACAATACAGCAGATTAGTATTTTAATTTTTAATATATTAATGAAAAATATATATTTTTTTAGTAATTCAAATGAATGTAATATCAAGCTCTGTACAAAACATACCAAAAGAAATATCGAGTTTAAAATATACTGGATATGGCATTTCCAATTTAAATTTTTGTCTAAAACGAACCCTAACAATTTTGTCTGTTTTAAATATTGAATATTTTTTTGTTATTAAATGTCAAGGGGATAATAACAGCATTTATTTTATTTTCAGTTATAAACATAAAAGACGATGTAAAATTTGACGTAAGTTTATTTGATTGATGCCAAGAAAGAAGTATTTTTAATTCATTATTAATATCAAAATACATTTTTGCGAAAGTTTCAGCATAATAAATAATTGTTGTATCATCTACAAATACCTTTATATTGCCCTTTAGGATCAATTTGAAAACGGAATTAATGTAAATTAAGAATAATAATGGACCTAATATTGATCCTTGTGGAACTCGAACATATTATTTCTCTTTCCCAAATTTTTCTTTCCCCAATTTGAACAAATTTTTTACGATAGCTTAAATAACTTTGAAGTAGTTTGTGTGTATTTCCCCTTATCCCAATACTGTATAATTTTCTTAATAAAATATCATGATTTACGGTCTCAAAAGCCTTACACAAATCTAAGGATAGTAAACAGTATTTTTTTACTGCTGTCGACATTAACTTAAATATTTGTTATGATATCTCCTACAGCTATTTCTGTATCCTTAGATCTGCGAAAACCATGTGAAATGAAATAAAATTGGAGTAAATTAATTTTTTAAACACTTCAATTTTACCTAGAAGATGGGTTATGGGCAGCGGGGGGCGCCCAACTGATTCTTTTATCCCCACTGCCAGACGATGTGTAATTCTGTTGTTCGTGTCCCATATTGGGTCCGGAGTAGTGACCGTATGTCTGAGAGGAACTCGACGGTTGTTCTTTGCAAGCAGAGCTGCACTGGCCATAATATTCGTTGATACCTAAATTCAAAAATGAGTTAAGTTTAATGATGATTAAAAGAGATAATGTTCCATCCCTCAAGTGATTAAAAATGTTTTTTTGGCTACACAGGGTCAGAACGTACAGCTGACGATTGATAATTTCGTACACTAAATTGTGACACTGTATCATTATCTTATTTGATTTAAAAATGCCTCATTCAAGTATTATTGAAAAAGTAAGAATAATATGTTTAGTAGAAATATGTCTTATTAATTAAGTCTTATGGAAAAATAGCTAATCATTTTAGAGTACCTAGAAGTATTGTTCAGGGAATTGTAAAAAAATGGCGCTATCATGAAACACTTGAAAGGTCTGTTGGGTCTGATTTAAATAATAAAAAATCATCAAATGAAGAAGACCGAAATTTGGTGGAGTACTTAAGGCAAAATCCATTTGAAACTGCAGTATCCGCTATGTCTATAACAGGATTCCCTGCTTCATCTAGAACTGCGCAGCGCCGAGTAAGACAATGTTCCGAATTAAGAAATCGAGCAGCTGCATCCAAACCGTTTTTAAAAAATAGTGATAAGCAACAAAGAATTGGGTTTGCTATGCAATATTTACCAGAAAATGATTTTTTTTGGCAAAATGTTATCTTTTCCGATGAGAAAACTTTTCAGTCTACATAATATAATGGAAGGATTCGAGTATATAGAACACCAAATTCCCGATATGATGAAGTATACTCAAAAAAAGCAAACCAGTGGACGTTTCACCGTTAATGTGTGAGCATGGATAAGTGTTTACGGTGCAGGTGCATGCTGGAATATTGGAGGAACACTAAACACTAATATATATCTTCAGATTTTGGAAAATGTTTTTCTTCCTTCTGCCGCGGTAGTTTTTGAAGGAAATAACTTTATATTTCAGCAGGATAACTGCCCTGTGCATATTGCCAGAAATATAGGAAACTGGTTTAGACAAAACAACGTAACATGTCTGCCTTGGTGCTCAAGAAGTCCTGATTTAATTCCAATTGAAAATGTTTGGGGATTGATGGTAAAAAAAATGTACAAAATAAATTTTAAACCACAGAATGAAATAGAGTTATTTGATAAAATAGAAGAAGTATTATTTTGTCAATGCCAATCAGAAGATTACTATTAGTGTTAGAACCCAATGGCGCAGCAATTAAATATTAGTATTTTGTTTGTTAATAAATTTACCCTTTTTGGCTCTATACTTTTGTAGTTTTCCTGGTATTATTTCATAATTTTCTTATTTCGGGGCTGTAATTTAAACACAAAAATATTTAGAAATAACCATTATTACTTATGGTAAAAAATCGTAATATACATACAATAATTTACAGCTACGTATATAGTATATAGCTGGTGTTCTATCCAGGTATAAGCAGCAAGGTGAGAAACCCGTTTACCCAATTTTGTTGTAATTGAGTTGTATTTGGTTGGAGTGTACGAATTTATATGTCGTCAACTGTACATCGCACAATATAATAGTAGATAAAATTATCATTACTTAAATTAAATTTTTTTGTACCTGGTTCTTGTTTGGTCGCCACATTAAGCATACACTCCGACTGAGCCTTGGCCAACAGCCGTTTCTTTTGCGAAGCATAGTTTACTGTATTTTGACAGGTAGTCGGTTCGTTCTTGATGACAGGTTGACTGTGGTACGCCTGTACTTGGGGCTGTTGTTGATGATGATGGTGGTTGTTAGTCTGTTGAGTAATATGTGCCTAGAAAATAAATACATAATATATAATATAGAAAACTTCAACATTTTTGTAGAAACTTATGTAACTAACGTCTTCATCTTCAAAGGCGAGACAATGCCTATACAATATTGGAATTTGGGGAAATATTTTTTATTTATTGTTAAAAAATTACTTAAGTAATAGAAAGCAGTTTGGTCAAATTGAAAATGTTAAAAGTTCACAAAAAACATAATTTGTGGTGTTCCGCAAGGATCAACCTTAGGATCTACTTTTTTTTTAATCTACATTAATTCTATAGCAAAATTAAATTTAAAAGGGAAAATAAAATCGTTTGCTGATGATACTACTATTGTATATTTTCATGAAGACTATGCTCAAATTCATAATAACATTAACCACGACCTAAATAATATGTAAATGGCTTGAAATTAATAAATTATCATTAAATTTTAATAAATCATCTTTTATGTTAATAAGTAAATCAAAATTAAAAAATTATAATATTTCTTCACTATCTTTCAATAATTATATCATTAAATATACTAATACAATTAAATTTTTAGGTTTATATATTGATGAAAATTTAAGTTTGAAAAAACATATCGAATATTTAATTTTTTTGTTTAATGCTAAAAATTATATATCATTAAAATATTTAAAAAATATATATTATTCTTTGGTTTATTCAAAATTACAGCATAAGATTTCAATTTGGGGATCAGCGAATTGAACTACAATTCAGCCATTAAAAAAACTACTAAACAAAATAATTAAATGCATACATAACCTTCCTTTCTTAGAACCGACTATAAATTTATATGAACCAAACGGATATTTAAATTTATAAAAGCTTTATAAATTAAAACTATGCATTCTATACACTCTATTATTATTAAAGAAAAACAATCGAATATAATATTTCCTTCAACCAACATTATTCAAATCACGAGACAAAACCATCATATTCAAATATATAAACTAATATAAAGGAATAAAAATTTACAACACTTTGCCGAAAAAAAAAATTAAAGAAATATCAAAATTATGGACTTTTAAACAAAAACTAAAAAAATATTTTTTAAAACTAAACTAACTTTAACGTGTTATATATTATTATTCTTTTTTTTTTGTAGATAGTAATTATATATATTTTTTAAAAAATAATTTCGATGGAGTTATTAATAATTACTAAACATGATTTTTATTATTTGCGATTTTATATATTGTATATTTGGTGTTATATTTTCCGTAATGAACTTTTTAGGTTGGTTGAGAATAAAGATATAGATTATTATTATTAAGCTTGCAGAGTAACTAATTCTCTCCCGCGTAACACGAATTCCTCCTAAACACAATCTATATTTATTTACCTTGCAGGAACTTCTATCTTCATTATCACTATCTTGGACACTGACACAACTAATGACATTCTTTCTACTAGGCGCAAGCGCTGTATGCTGACCCGATTGATGCGTCTGACTCTGTTGTGTAGCAACAGTATTGGTGTGCACCTAAAAATATAATTATAAGAAACGCTAGCAACAATAGATAAGTGAATATCAGGAATACTAAAACTTACCGTCTTCTTTCCAGGCGATCCTTCATCTTCGCTATCCGAAATCGTGATGACACTGACAGTCGGAGAAGGCGTATCATTAATGGTGATGGTATGCTGGTTCTTACCGCCACTACCATGGTGATGGTGGTGATGATGGTGCGTGTGGTAGCTGTTGTGAGTCTGAGTGTGGTGGTCCTGTGACGTAACCTGAAAAAAGGATCACGAAATATTAGTTGTGTTATACTCTGTTTCTTAAGGCCTGACAGCACAGCTGAGGGTCAGGCGAAAAATAATATGTTCACCCGGTAAGCTAAAATTTGTGTTTTGCATTTTTAATTAGGGTTCTTAGCTGTCGGCCAATAGGAAACTGACTATAATGGTGGAATTTCCTTCCTTTATCAAAAATTTGGTAATTATTACATCAGCAGCACATATAGGGTATGATCTACTTACTTGGTGACCTGGTGGATGTTGCCAATGGGGGTTATTGGGACTGTGATTCCGTCTGCTACTAGCATACAACTGTTCGGAAGGTGGGGTACCTTCTTTGACGCGCTTTTTGACCGGCGACAGCTGCGTCTGTTCTTTTTTGTCGTGCTGGGATCGATGATGAGCCGGTACCTTTGAAAAAGCACATACAAAATTATAAAAACATCTACAGACATCTTTGATGTGTACGTGTAAATAAAATCCGACACTTCTTACCATTAAATGATGGTGACTATGGTGCGGTATAGTCTGCTGACTATGGTGGTTCCTTGAACTTCTCTTGCTGGTTCCCCAAGCCCCACTGTGTTCCACTATGGCGGGATTGTATACTTCAGTGGCGACATCTACTGGAAATACAGGCCTCTGTTCCTAAAATTAAAAACATAGAAGACAATATAGTGTAAGGGATTTTACCCAAAAATATGAAAACATTAAATTTCATTTAAAAAAATATTTTCTAATATCATTTCCTTTCTTACTAAGTTAAGCAAACGTTTATACAAAACGAATATTTTTTTAACTGTCTTTTTTTATTCTTCATTTGAAAACTTCCCACCTCGATTTGCCTGCTTTAAAATGAAAATGTGGAAAATCGCTCGGACCCGTCGATTTTTATTTCGAGGGGGAAATCTTTTACGTATATTGTCAATCTTGTTACTTCAAGCCCCTAGGAGGGAGGGGGGTAAGATCTAATTCTTACCTCTATTTTATATAATTTTTTTTTGGATTCTGCATAAAATTCTGAACATTTTTTAATAAAAGCATTATTAGTTTATACTTAACAGTTTCCGAGATATTTACTCTTGAAAAATTACATTTTTAAACTTTGACAGCGTCTAGCTTTCTAACTGTACGTCTTAGAGCAAAACGGCTTACATGTCCCTATCTTCGATTTTTATTATCTTTCCAATAGTGTGAACTTTCGGTTAAACCAGATGTAAGAAATATAGTACGACGATAATATTACGACGACGAGGACTTTTCAGATTTTATAAGTGACGATGAGAGTTTTTAGGCTATAATTATAAACGGTGTTTTTCGTTTACATTTTTTAGTATTCTTGGGTATTATATTATGCTTTTTTTTCATGCACATTATTCTGCATAGTCCTTAAACTAATTCCCAGTGTTTTCGTTACGGTTTCCTACATATAGTTTATCAGACTAAATGCCATTGTATTTTTAGGTTTTAGTAGTAAAATTGTTAAAATAAATTGCACTGTTTATTATTGCCGTTTTTAATTAAAGGGTACAGTAGGTATATAATTAACGATTATATAATTTTTTTGTAACTTTTTCAACTCCCCTGTACATAATTTTTACAAAACTAATAATATTAGGTATATGTGGCTATTTTCGCGATAGCTAAAATAATGAAACTATTTTTCCTTCCTTCGGTATATTTGTAAATAATCTCACAACATTTTGATAGCCTCTGTGTTGTCTGATTTGACGCATATGATCAGTGACCAGATCTGACTATACATTATTTCATATGGGTCTGAGTTTAGGTAGGAAAAAGTATTACCTGTAAGATAGCGGATGAATCCACCAAAAGAGGCCTCCCCCATTCTGCTTCAGACAGAAGCGGTTGTTGAATGGCAGCGTGTTGCGGTGGTATCTGTTGCCACGACGGAACTATCGCCATCTGTTGCCTGTTTGTAGGCCATGAAGTCTGTACTGCGTTCTGTAATACAACAATAAATATATTTAGAAAACTAAGGTTCTACGGTTCACAATCACTACCCAAATATAGAAATACTTTAAAGCAATATTTCAGTATAACAGAAATGAAATGAATCAGTACACTTACTGTTAGCAACATCTGTCTGCCCGTAGGCTCGACAACACTAACAGGAACGTATTGTTGTTGGCCAGGCTGACTCAAGATGGGCGGCTGTATTTGCAATGGCGGCTGTTGTACTACAGTAACGTGTTTGGCAGGTGATCCACCCATACCCTGATATCCTAAAAATCAATACAATACATTAATACTAGTAAAAATTAATTTGTAACTATTAACAACAACAGACGACCACGTAAATTTGTGGACTATCTATCTTTACATACAATGAACACATCTATAACATACATACTATTAAAACTAAAAATCAACAAAACTCAAAAATATAGTTCTTACCTGCAGGGCAAAGAATACTCGACACTAACTGATGCTGGAAAGGATCAGCGCGGGTGCTGGTTGCATATTGACGGCCAACCGTCCTTCCATTGTATATCTGATACTACAGAAGCAAAGAAAAAAATGTTTGTTTAAGATATACCTAAATACATAATAATAATAGGTTTATTTAAAATTTAATAATATAATAAATATGTTTATGTTGTCTTCTATAAACTTATTCTTCAATCCCCTGAAGCTGAGCTTGTTAGGGGCAAATATTATTTTTTGTTTTAGTATGTAAAATCATAAATATGCTTTAAAAATCAAGTTTTAAAGTGAAAATGACAATTTATAGTATAAACGTAGTTTTTAGAAATATTACTTATATAAATTATTCAGAACAATAATAATTAATTAAAGCATTTCTAAAAATATTTTTAAATTGTTTGTTTTTAATATCCATGTTTTTAATATAATATACAGGGTTGGGCAAATGTTCCGGAACGGCTTAATTACAGGCGAACGAAAAGTGATATCGGATCCGGGTTTTGGGCAATTTATGGGACTAAAATTTTACTATTATACCATATGTCAGTAATGTCACCAACTGTCAAGTGTTGACGTTATTTTTTTTTTTTAAATGGAACACCCTGTATATTTTTACATTTTTAAATTCCACATAAAATTATAATTATTTTTTATTAAATGCACTATTAGTCTATACTTCATAGTTTCCGAGATATTGACTCTCGAAAAGTGACATTTTTGAACTTTGACAGCTTATAACTTTCTAACAGTACGTCTTAGAGCAAAACGGCTTACATGCCCCTATCTTCAATTTTTATTATCTTCCCAAAAAAATCAACTTCCAGTTAAACCGGAACAACTATATTTCCTGCTTTCGAGATACATCCGGTTTAACCGGAAGTTGATTTTTTGGAAAGATAATAAAAATTGAAGATAAGGACATGTAAGCCGTTTTGCTCTAAGACGTACTGTTAGAAAGTTATAAGCTGTCAAAGTTCAAAAATGTCACTTTTCGAGAGTCAATATCTCGGAAACTATGAAGTATAGACTAATAGTGCATTTAATAAAAAATAATTATAATTTTATGTGGAATTTAAAAATGTAAAAATATACAGGGTGTTCCATTTAAAAAAAATAAAAATAAAGTCAACACTTGACAGTTGGTGACATTACTGACATATGGTATAATAGTCAAATAGTAAAATTTTAGTCCTATGGATTGCCCAAAACCCGGATCCGATATCACTTTTCTTTCGCCTGTAATTAAGCCGTTCCGGAACATTTGCCCAACCCTGTATAATATAAGTATTGATTGTGGTCTAACAAAAGTGTACTCAATGCTCTTTCTTATGGGAAACTAAACTTTTTTTAACAACGACTGTACAATTTACCAAACTACTTACCGTTAGTGATACGTTTAAGTGTTAATTATAACTATTTCCATATGATGAAGAAATTATAATCAAAACTATGGTAAAAAAATTAGGTATGTGTAAGCTTTAAAATATTGACCCAGGCCTATCTTACCAGGTTGTCATAGCCGGATCGGTCTCTCACCAATCTCTGCACTTGATTGGTCAGCTGGTTGTTGATGGTAAATGTCACGTTTCCATTTGAACTCGGCACGAAGTTCGCAACCAACGAAGGGGCTTGCTGTGCCGATTGATGATGGGCCGCCGTCGAGGAAGCCGTATAATCGTTCCGGCGACATACCTAAATATTGACAAATTGTAATAAATAAGTTAGGTACAGTTGACGACAGATAATTTCGACACTGTAAATGCAACTTTTTTACCTTTACTACCTTTGTAACGTGTTAATTGTTATCATGATATCTGTCAAAGTATTGTTATTATCTTATTTGATTTAAAAATGCCTCATTTAAGTATTATTGAAAAAAACAAGAATAATAGCTATCATCCAACACTTAAAGGTCTGTTGGGTCTGGTTTAAATAATAGAAAATCATCAAATGAAGAAGACCGGAATTTGGTGGAATATTTAAGGCAAAATTCATTTGAAACTGCAGTATCCGCTATGTATATAGCAGGATACCCTGGTTCATCTAGAACTGCGCAACGCCGAGTAAGACAATGTTCCGAATTAAGAAATCGAGCAGCTGCATCCAAACCGTTTTTAAAAAATAGTGATAAGGAACAAATAATTGGGTTTGCTAATCAATATTTACCAGAAAATTATTTTTTTTGGCAAAATGTTATCTTTTCCTATGAGAAAAATTTTCAGTCTACATAATGGATGGATTCGAGTATATAGACCACCAAATTCCCGATATGATGAGAAGTCTACTCAAAAAAGCAAACCAGTGGACGTTTCTCCGTTAATGTGTGGGCATGGATAAGTGTTTAAGGTGCAGGTGTATGCTGGAATATTGGTGGAACACTAAACAGTAATATATATCTTTAGATTTTGGAAAATGTTTTTCTTCCTTCTGCCGCGATAGTTTTTAAAGGAAATAACATTTAATTTCAGCAGACTGCCCTGTGCATATTGCAAGAAATATAGGAAACTGGTTTAGACAAAACAACGTAACATGTCTGCCTTGGTGCCCAAGAAGTCCTGATTTAAATCCAATTGAAAATGTTTGGGAATTGATGGTAAAAAAATGTACAAAATAAATTTTAAACCACAGAATGAAATAGAGTTATTTGATAAAATAGAAGAAATTTGGGAAGGGCTAACTCCGGATTACACCAGAAGTATTATTTTGTCAATGCCAAGAAAATTACGATTAGTGTTAGAATCCAATGACGCAGCAATTAAATACTAATATTATGTTTGTTGTTGGTTAATAAATTTACCCTTTTTGGCTTTATACTTTTGTAGTTTTCCTGGTATTATTTTATAATTTTCTTATTTCGCGGCTGTAATTTAAACACAAAAATATTTACAAATAACCATTATTACTTATGGTAAAAAATCGTACATACAATAATTTACAGCTATGTAATATAGCTGGTGTTCTATCCAGGTATAAGCAGCAAGGTGAGAAACCCGTTTTACCCAATTTTGTTGTAATTGAGTTATGTATGGGTGGAGTGTACGAATTTATATGTCGTCAACTGTGCGTATACAAGTTTGGCAAAGTAAAAGTAAGTAATGAATTATTTTCAAGTCAAAGTGACCGTCGCGGTCTTTAAACGACTCCACAAGGCTGTCAAAAAAAAATCAGCTTAACAATAGATTTCGGCCTACCTCCATCATTTGTACGCTGGCCTTAACGTTGTTACAATGAGCGTAATCGATCAGATGTGCCAATCTAACAAACGGATGATTAAGAGCCTCGCCAGGTGTAGTTCGTCTTTCCTGCAAATTAAAAATTTTAAGTTGCAGAGGACCCGTGGTGAAATTGACAGAGGGACAATATAAAGGACATGACACTAGTAGAATTATGGGGAACACTGGTTTGACTGGTCGAAGCTAGGCAGACTAGGCAAAAAATCTAAATGACCCAGTTATTATGTACATGAACAATTCGGTTTGTCCAAGTCCGACGTATCAACCTACTAGCGCCAAGTCCTCATTCGATTAAAATAAATATTGCTACCTGGTCCATTGTCAACATTCTTTTCAACAGATCGATGAACTCTTTCCTGTCCACTTTTTCCGCCAACAGCTGACCTCCCTCCAAGTCTGTTGGAACATTTACTTGACCTATCACATAAAAAAGAAGAATTTTAACCATTCGAATGCTGGTAATACTAAAAATCTTGATTATTCTGCTTATCATTAATCAGAGATAATTTTGTTTGAAAAACTGATCTCCATAATAGACCAGGGCTGAAGCCTTTGAAAATGGTTAAAAGTGAAAAATAATAATAGTAGGATGAAACCCATTGGAAAAGGAATAAGTTTTTGGTTTTTTATTTTTCTTTTAGAAGAAAATTTTTTTTTTTCACGAAATTTGGTGAAAACTTACCATTTTATCCCAAACACACTGTAATTTTTTTGATTTAAAATATTTATTTTTTCACCTTATTTTGACTTAATATCGAAAAAGCACCCTAATTTTTAATCGAAAATTCTCACGTCCAAATATCTGCTTTTTTAAAAAAGTCGGTGGGCTTTTTGTTCGTTGAAATATCTACTTTCTGATGGTGTAAAAAAATATACATTACTATGGTAAATGTTCTCAAAAAAGGAAAAAAACTTGAATCAGAATTTTTTTTTTTAATTATTATGTAGGTACAATTTTGAGCTATTTATTGAAATTTATACTTTAATTACTCGAAAAACGTAAGATTCCATATTACATTTATACTACTATAATTAACAACCAAATAAGTTAATAAAGTTAATATTTCTTGCACTTTCATACATTTCTTTGCATTTTTTGAGAACATTTACCATAGCAATGTATTTTTTTTACACCATCAGAAAGTAGAGATTTCAACGAACAAAAAGCCCACCGACTTTTTAAAAAAAGCAGATATTTTGACGTGAGAATTTTCGATTGAAAATTAGGGTGCTTTTTCGATATTAAGTCAAAATAAGGTGAGAAAATAAATATTTTAAATCAAAAAAATTACAGTGTGTTTGGGACATAAAAAGATAAAAATAAAAAAGCAAAAACTTGGTTATTTGAATTTTTCACATACATTTTGAGGTTATGTGAAAAAAGTGTAAATACAAAAGTTGTAGATCTTATTATTACCTACAACTTTGCATTTGCCATTTAACGTTTTTCCATAGGACTTGTAGTTTTGCCGAAAATTGTTTTCTACCCTTAAAAACTCACCCCTTTACACTTCCCGACCTCGGATCGCCCGTAAATTATTTTTCCTTTCATTTTTCTTATATTCTCTTCCTTTTCCAATGGGTTTCATCCTACTATTATTTTTTTTTGGTTTCAAAAATTATCGACCCTGGTCTATAAAGGCAACAAAAACGAATATTATCAACCAGTACTTACCAATATCATCCAGACAATTAAATATGTATTTTCGTGCTTCTTTCGACTTAATACCGGTTTCTGCTTCATGCTCTTCCGGTGTTTTGAGCCTCCAGAATGGGTACGTGCTGTCCATGTCTCTGTAGAAAAATTTGGTTGTTTTTGATGCATTGTTAAGCATGTGCTCCGTGGGTAGACCTAAAAAAATTGTTCCGTAATTATGAGAACGCTTCATGTGTCAAACTGTATATTTTAAGGTCCCTCTTTTGTTTATTTATTTATTTGCAAGTTTCTTTGTAATATTAAAAATCAATAACATTCGTTTTTTTTTTAATAAAAATAAATCCAATAAAAGCATCAGTACAAAACCATAGATTAACAAATCTCTTCGATTTTGTAATGGAAAAATATACACCCATTTAGATTATTAATTTTAATCATATCATAAATATATTTAAAAATATAAGTAAGTAATTCAAAAATATTGCACCCAAAAAAAAAGGAAAAATTATAAATAAGGGAGAAATTATAATAGGAAAGTTGTAATATTTAGTATTATTATTACCTACATTGTGTCTACTTATGTTGGCTACATATGGGATACTTTTTTATTATTAACTTTACGAAAAAAAGTTATTCTTCATAAAAAGTTCTGCATCGTCCAAAACCTAAAATGCAACCATCAGATATTAAATTTTTTCAGTCGTATACGAGGTTTGTCAAAAAATATGAATTTTGCCCAAGAGTAAAGTACCGTTATTTTTGACAATATCGAAAACTGTAATTATGAAAAGTTGTTCGAAATGTAAAACTATATTTTAATATGCAATTACATCCTTCTACTTAAAATTTTTTTTTACAATTTTTTCTCAAAATACGGATACCGAACATTTATCTTTTTATTAATTAAAAAAATCATGATAACCTTTCTGCTTCGTTCAGAAAATAATAAATCTCGAAACAAAATTTATTTCTCAAAATTTAATTAATAGATACACCATTAAAATAAAAAATTTGTAAAAATAAAAAAAAATTTAAGTAGAAGGATGTAATTGCATATTAAAATTTATAGTTTTACATTTCGAACAACTTTTCATAATTACAGTTTTCGATATTGTCAAAAATACAGGTACTTTACTCTTGGGCAAAATTCATATTTTTTGACAAACATCGTATATGAATGAAAAAATTTAATATCTGATAGTTGCATTTTAGGTTTTGGACCATGCAGAACTTTTTATGAAGAATAACTTTTTTTCGTAAAGTTAATAATAAAAAAAAGTTTCCCATATGTAGCCAACTTAAGGTGGGAGTATCAACATGCTTGCCAACCTATAACCTATTTCCCGTAGATTTATTTATGTTTTCTAGCTGTTATACAAAATTTAAAGAAAATCAGTATCGACTTGATATTCTATAGGTAATAATTGACATATTTACTAAATATCAAGGAATTTCATAACTTATTTTAGGAGAATTGTATAGCGAAAAATATCGGGTAAGATTTTTTTTTAACATTATTATGTCATTGTCACTCATTGTTCTTTCACTATACAATTCTTCCAAAATTAGCAATGAAATAAATTGATATTTTTGTAATATATCAGATACTACCTAAATAATGTACTGACGATATTGATTTTCTTTAAATGTTAGTTATTAAAATAATAAACTGAAAAAATCAACGCGAAATAGGTTATAGGTTGGCAATCGATTGAATGACGTTGAGGATTCAACCTTAAGTAGACACACGACACACTGTATATATAAGTTGGACTCATAGTTTTCAAATTAGTAGGTAATATATTACAAATTTTAATGCCAACAAATAAAGCATTATTTTTTAAGTGTTAAATTAAATTTATCATAACATAAACATAGATTTGTTTTATTTTGCGAACATAGTTGCTCTAATTCCAATCAATAAATATTAACAAGCAATTAACAAAATAATCGTCACCTTGTGTTTGACTGATGTAACGAATTTGGTCATATTCCGATGAACCTGGGTACAGGGGCCATCCTAGGAAGAGCTCTGCTACGACACAGCCGAGAGACCACATGTCGATGGCTTCGCAAAACGGGAGTCCCAATATAATTTCTGGAGCTCTATAACACAAAATTCCCCATTATGATTCAGACAATTAGCATAAGAAGTTTTTTCAATATTATAATAATATCTTTATTCTCAACCAACTTAAAAAAAAGTTTATTACAGAGAATATAACACCAAAAATACGTTAAAGTTAGTTCAGTTTTAAAAAATGTTTTTTTAGTGTTTTTTTAAAAGTCCATAGATTTGATATTTCTTCAATTGTTTTTGGCAAACTGTTGTAAATTGTTATTCCTTTATAGAATATTGATTTTTGGCCAAAAGTACTCTTTACCATTGGTGTTTAAATATGATGATTTTGTCTCGTGATGTGAATAATGTTGCTCGAAGGAAATATTATATTCGATTGTTTTTCTTTAATAATAGAGTGTATAAGAGTGCATAGTTTTAATTTACAAAGCTTTTCTAAATTTAAATTTCCATTTGGTTCATACAAATTTATAGTTGGTTCTAAAAAAGATAGTTTATGTATGCAGTATGCATTTAATTATTTTGTTTTGTAGTTTTTTAATGGCTGAATTGTAGTTAAATTCGCTGATCCCCAAATTGAAATCATATACTGTAATTTTGAATAAACCAAAGAATAATATATATTTTTTAAATATTTTAACGATATATAATTTTTAGCTAAATATTTCATCAATACATTTTTTTTCCACAATAGCTACCCATACACCAGCATTCATTACCGCCGTTTTTTCCTTCCACGTTCTTTCCTTTTAAGAAATTGAAATGAAACAGAACTTTTTCTATACCTAAATGAAGCGTAAGGCCGTCATCTCTTACTCCACTAACGATCGATAATATTAAAAGGAAAGAACGTGGAAGGAAAAAACGGTGCGAATGAATGCTGGTGTATGGGTAGCTATTATGTAGTCAACTTCATGCCGGTCACTGGAGGTATAGGGTATCTAACGTAAATCATAATGCACGTAGTCATCCAAAAATATTTGAATTTACGCTAGATACTATTAGGGACGACGCTTTGGAACAGGGTCGGTTTTCTTCAAAACAGGTTTTTATTTGAAACAATTTTCGTTTCTGAATATCGTTTACTATTGTTTTTTCTATCTATTATTTTCACTATCGATAGGTTTAGATCTCTAGAACAGTTTGAAACTGAAACAAGTTCATTTTGAAACTGGGACTTGTTATTTGAAGAACTCTGTTTCAACCATCCCTACTAGATACCCGAATAGGCTTGAGACAGGGTCAGTACGGGTGTAAATTTAATACCGTACCTGTTATTTAAGAGGTGATTGGTTGATTAGTCGCCATTTTTAAAGTGGTGTGCCTGACTCACCTGTAATATCTAGATTGGAGGTAGGTGTTGCAAACAGCCTTGCTCACGTGACTGGCCGATCCGAAATCGATCACCTTGACACGGTATGGTTGCCGTACTGGGTCGACTAACATAATGTTCTCAGGCTTGAGGTCCGCGTGGATCAGTCCCAATTGCTAAAATTCAAATATATCTATTAAATAAGAGTAAACAAACAAAAAATCATCAACACATTGGAAAAAATATCACGCAAGATCTATTAACAGGGATACATTTTTTTGGGACATCCTATTCACCCAGCAAGTACGTAAAACAGAAAAAAAAACATTATTCTGACATGTTTACGCCTTAAACAGATATTAGTGCTTTCACAGTTTAAAAAACATTTGGTTTTGTTAAATATTTCGGCAATAAATTTTGTTTTCCTAGCAAAACATGTTGTAAGTGCCAAACAGATTATAAAGTACGCTTCCTTGTAAAAGTTTTGTTTAATTAGTTATTATAACATAAGTATGGCAACAATCTTTTCTGCATTCTACAAAATAAGTAAGTACGCCATTCTGGTGTCAAACTTTGATAGGGGGAATTAATTTTAAACAATTTATCACTATTGTCCAACACATTAATACTACTTATTAATTTTTATGGAAGTCTTATCGATATCAAAAACAAAAATAGTATTGATAATAAAAGTTATGTAAAAATTTATTAAATTACTTGTAACTGCACATGTTTGTTGACAAGAAAAATTGCAAACAGCTTAAGTTTGATTAATTTATTTATTTTAATGATTGGTCATTAATAAAGAGGGATCAAAGTCTATTATAATATATTGTTCAATTATTATTAATAATAAATTATTGGCATATTGTATTTTATGGCGGACATATCTTTAAAAAAAAAAACGTAGACCAATTATTATTATTAAGACATATTATGCCAATGAACCTAATAACTCATAATAGAGAGATTCAAATACATAGATTCTAGAGAAATTATGTAGCAAAAGAAAATCGACCATCTCTGCAGATGATATTAATTACATACAATAATTCAATACGTCTCGTGTATATTTACCAAAACCGAACCGCATTATCCTTACCTTAAGTTTGAGCAATGCAGTCAGCACCTGCTGCAAAATCGGCCGGATGTACTTCAGCGGCAACGGACTGAACTTGTTCTGCTTGAGGAAGTCGTACAGGTTCTGTTCCAGCATCTCGAACACCAGGCAGGTGTGCGTCTTGTGCTGGAAGCACTCGTAGGCGCGGACGAAGTTGAATTCGTCGGCATTCTCTTGACTTAGTCGGGATAAAATACTCACTTCGATCTGGCCCTGCAAAAATAGTTACTTCTTAGGATATAGGTATGTGGCGCAATACTGAAACTCATTAAACAATTTGTCGTTTGATTTGCTACCCTACTCAAGCAATGACACTTACCTGTCGAGCATACGAAGGATGGTTCTTCAAAATCTTGATGGCGACAATTTCGTTGGTGCCCTTTTTCCAGCACTTGACGACTTGTCCGAAGGTACCCCGACCCAAAAACTCGAGGACCTCGTATTGGTTAGTCATGGAGTAGAGCACCTCATGCTGAACCAACTGATAGTCACCGTCGGCGCCGCTACCCGAACCTGGAGAAAGAAATATTACTTCAGTCGAGTAAAAAACGAATTTTTGAAAAAATCTGCGTATCGACACAGAAAAAGTTATTTTGAGGCGGGTAGTGAAAATCAAACAGAGTTTTCCAAAGTGGGTTAACTTTGCAAAATATAAACCTTGCTTTCTGACGAATATTTTGGTAAAAACTTTCATTTTATTGGCAAACTTTCATTCTATTGCAGCTTTAAAACAAGTAAAACAACCAACTTGGTAAATAATATTCTTACAGACGATTGTCATTTTTTAAAAACAATCCCAATAAGGATTAAAACGGGACGTAGCATATTGAACGAGTTTAAAAAATTACTTACCACGAATATCGCTGGTTTTATTAAAAAAATACTGCATAATTCTGCTGTGGTTATTTTAGACATCTTTAAATATTATCGAAGGCTTTTTTGATGTAAGCAATTACCGAGGATATAATAAAAGCTCATCTTTATAATAATATGGTGACTAAAGATTTCAATCAGGATTGGCAGGATATATATCCGTGAGAAATATCCTGATATATATCTTGATAAATATCATGATATTTATGCGACGATATTTATCCTGATATACAGATATCAATATTTTTTTTTCTAAAATTCTATTCATCAGTATTAGGCTGCCTGCGATGCGGTGATTCCCCCTGTTGTTCTTTGCCGCGTGGCATTTTTATTCCGATTTCTGATTGAACGGAGCAATATTTTGCTGTTTGTTTTATGAAATAAAAATTTTACAATGCCAAAAATAAAAAAATCCAGTTTGGGTTCATTTTAATTTAATTAACAAGCCCAGTAATTCTGGGTTCAAGCGCGTATTTGAGGGGGGGGGGTAATGGGGGTAGTTACCCCCCATGAGCAATTTTTTTTGGCTTACATTTTTTTTAAATTGACACGGTTGGAAATCGAGAGCAATAAATTTTGATTGATTTTCTTGTGAAAAAAACTGTATCATTAAAAAAAATCTCATAACCCCCCACCAGAATCATTACCCCCCCACACACACAAAGATCAACTCCAGATACGCGCCTGTCTGGGTTTTAAGTTAAACCATAGTTAGGCCGGCCGTACACAGCCGGAATGTCTATCTGAATTCAGAAACGGAATTAAGAATCTGACTTTAGGAACGTACGGAATTGTATATATTTTTATTATACAGCACACGCATTCTGATTTTTTCAGATTATGAATTTTTCAAATTTTCAAGGGGCCGGAATTCAGATTCTGGATTCCGTTTCTGAATTCAGATAAACATTCCGGCTGTGTACGGCCGGCCTTAAACGCAAAAATATATGATGTGTTCATAAACTTGTATTTTTTACCTACATTTTACATTTTTAAAGCCGGCCGTACACAGCCGGAATGTTTATCTTAATTCAGAAACGGAATCCAGAATTTGCATTCAGAACGTACGGAATTCAGATCCTTAATTCCGTTTCTGAATTCAGATAGACATTCCGGTTGTGTACGGCCGGCCTAACATAGGAGTACTAAAAAAATTGTTATTGTGATAGCAACATCATTGAATAGAATTGGAATACAAATTACAGGTTTATAACATGTTTATATTAAATTAAGTGTTTTTGAATTTTTAAAATATATCTTTACAGAAAACAGATGAAATAATTTAAAAATATAAATAAATATCCAAATTTGGATAATTATCGAATATATATCGGATATTTGGATATTTATATAAATATCATGATATTTGCCAACCCTGATTTCAATAAACTAAAAATTCATACCAAAATATCATGCGTTTGCTGCAAGCAATTTAAATTAGAATGTAATAAAGTGTCGGCAATAAAATCCATTTCAAAGAACTCATCAAACCTTGATTGGTGAAAACGGCCACACTAATTGAAAATTTTACGTATACACCATAATATGAAAATGGGATTCAAATAAAAATTTTTACTGATTCGGTTTGTGGTTATACTCCTATTAATATACACTAGGGCCTCAGAATAACTCCAAAACTTAGAAGCGTTTCATTGCATGCAACAATCATTCAACGTTGACATATGTCACTTATAACTGTCATCTATTTTTAGGTTCACTGTCAATGTGTCGTAGAAACAAAATAATTTTTTAGGGAAAGATTTTTCAAAAACTGATGATTATATTATTTTATTATGTAGTAATAATAATTTAAATTCGCAATTTTTTAGATACGATGTTATTTAGTCAGTCAGAGATAACGTTTGACATACATAATAACCAAGTCTGAGCCAAATTTGCAAAAAAAGGATTAAAATCGTCTTTCCAATATAAAGGTAAAAAAAAGGGAAATGCATTAAAAAAAAACCGGCAACGCATGGTAGGGTTACTTGGTATATGGAACACTTGTCAAGCGAGGTAAACTAGAGAGGCTTGTTTTTTGGCGAAACCCAGTTCGCAGTAAGCCACGTCATAAATAAAAGTTAAAAAACAGGCGACTGCATAAAAATAAAAAAGTGCCGAACGAAAAGCGCATATTATTTTGAGTTTTATAACCGACCGGCCTGCCAAAGAAAAGAAAGCGTTAAATAGCCAAGTTTATTTTAAAATCAGGCGATGCCATATGAAATTCCAATTCCGACGATAATTTTAAAAGTATCAAATTATGTATATTACCTACTTATATTGTATCATTACGATTGTAGTTTTACCCCAAATTATTTATGTTCTGTTAGTACTAACAACCACATACCTTCCATGACAATTTGTCAGTTAATGTTAACAGGATATTAAAAATTTGGGCCTAAAGGGCGAATAGAGTTCAATTATTTAGTTTTGATTCGATTAATGACCGCAAAAAATTCGAAAAAAATAATCAAATAGGAGGGGGAAGGAGTAACTCCTAGAACCAAAAGTTAGGTAGTTTTGTCTAAGATCTATAAACTAACTAGGTTGTCTCATACGATGCTGATCTACCTCAACACAACGTCCGACCCGCATCGTCGTTTTCTTTTACGGACGTTAAGGTCGCCAGGCAACGTCACGTCTTCCACCCTACTCCCCTGTACCCCTTACCCGAATGCTGCTCTATGAGACAACCTAGTCAGTTTACAGATCTTGGGTTTTGTCGGGAAATTACTACATAAAAGATGAAACCGTACTATACTATGCAAACGAACAAAAACCTATGGACGAATTAATGTTTTTTTGTACAATTTACAATATCGCATATGCTAACAGATTCACGGTAAGCGCCACGTTACTTAGTAAAATATGTTCGTGACTGCCAAAAATGTTTGCAAACACCGACCTCTATTACTGTCTCGACAAAAATAATCACCGCAGTTAATTGACGTTCGTAATAACGCCAAAATACGGTAAAGCGCGAGTCTCACCCATAGGATAAGTTTTCGTATCGTATAATCCGTAGGTTTTTTGGGTTTATAAAAACCAGACCATTCTTACAGTGAAACTGTCGTGGCTACGTGGTTAATGCGAATGAGATCGGATGTCTCGTAGGGTTTAAAGAAAGAAACGCACTCCTCAATTGGTATAGTAACCACGATGCATATACCCAAGGATTAAAAGGGGTTGAGAAAGAGAAATGGTATGACAGGATCGTGGTGTGAAAATAATAGTAGGATGAAACCCATTGGAAAAGGAAGAGAATATAACAAAAATGAAAGGAAAAATAATTTACGGGCGATCCGAGGTCGGGAAGTGGAAGGGGGTGAGTTTTTAAGGGTAGAAAACGATTTATCTCGATTTCCGGCAAAACTACAAGTCCTATGGAAAAACGTTAAATGGCAAAGTTGTAGGTAATAAAAAGATCTACAACTTTTTTATTTACACTTTTTTCACATAACGTCAAAATTTATGTGAAAAATTCAAATAACCAAGTTTTTGGTTTTTTATTTTTATCTTTTACAAACAAAATTTTTTTATACACGAAATTTGGTGAAAACTTACCTTTTTATGTCCCAAACACACTGTAAAAATTTTTGATTTAAAATATTTATTTTCTCACCTTATTTTGACTTAATATCGAAAAAGCACCCTAATTTTCAATCGAAAATTCTCACGTCAAAATATCTGCTTTTTGAAAAAAGTCGGTGGGCTTTTTGTTCGTTGAAATCTCTACTTTCTGATGTTGTAAAAAAATATACATTTCTATGGTAAATGTTCTCAAAAAATGCAAAATATTGTAGATGTCTTATTAAATATTAACTTTATAAACTTATTTGGTTATTAATTATAGTAGTATATTTCGACTTGCAATTTTTTGTTTATCAATGTAACAGGGAATCTAACGTTTTTCGAGCAATTAAAGTATAAATTTTAATAAATAGTTGAAAATTGTACATATGATTAAAAAAAAAAATTCGGATTAGAGTTTTTTTCGTTTCTTTGCATTTTTTGAGAACATTTACCATAGTACCATCGTAATGTATTTTTTTTTACACCATCAGAAAGTAGAGATTTCAACGAACGAAAAGCCCACCGACTTTTTTAAAAAAGCAGATATTTTGACCTGAGAATTTTCGATTGAAAATTAGGGTGCTTTTTCGATATTAAGTCAAAATAAGGTGAAAAAATAAATATCTTAAATCAAAAAAATTACAGTGTGGTTGGGACATAAAAGGGTAAGTTTACACCAAATTTCGTGTATAAAAAAAATTGTTTGTAAAAGATAAAAATAAAAAACCAAAAACTTGGTTATTTGAATTTTTCACATAAATTTTGAGGTTATGTGAAAAAAATGTAAATAAAAAAGTTGTAGATCTTTTTATTACCTACAACTTTGCCATTTAACGTTTTTCCATAGGACTTGTAGTTTTGCCGGAAATCGAGATAAATCGTTTTCTATCCTTAAAAACTCACCCCCTTTCACTTCCCGACCTCGAATCGCCCGTAAAGTAGTTTTCCTTTCATTTTTGTTACAATCTATTCCTTTTCCAATGGGTTTCATCCTACTATTATTTTTTTTGGTTTCAAAAATTATCGACCCTGGTCTATACATGCCAAGCCAAGCGATTCCCGAGGGCTCCAAACCATTTCTCTTTCTCAACGGCTATTAACCTTTGGGTATATGCATCGTGGTCCCTATACTGGCCTATACCCATTGAGGAGTGTCGCTTTTTACCATCAAAGGCTTCAGCCCTGGTCTAGTATGAGTATATCGCAAAATAATTTTTTAACCCTTACAGAGAGGGAGCTGCTAATTGCCCTCAATAAAAATATCGCACAACCTTTTGTCTCTCTGGCGTAACATCCCGGACAAGTCAAAGGACACGACAAGGCGTACGTCGTTATTAAAAATGCATCGGCAATTAATTTTACGTAAAAGAACGAGAAACTGGAACACAAGTGTAAACCTCGTGGCGCAGCCTGGTTCTTTCAAGGTTTACTCTTGTTAAATCGACGCATTAAGCTTATTAATTAATGACATATAAAAAATAAATATTTTATTTCAAACCTAGGTGATCAAGTTTAGTGATCTAGTCCTTGTTTCTACTGCTAGGATTTAACAAATAATAATAATAAAAGTTTATTCAAATATTTTTTGACATTTAATGCTAATATATAATTTTATGTCATACCAGTACATTATTGTGTTTTTATACCTTAGATACCATCTACATAATGGATTACTTTATGCCCCGCGCGGGCATTAAGTGTGCATCTTGTTCCATTTTTAATTTTTGACTTTGACACATTAAACATTTTAATAATGTCAAGGTAATGTCACATGTAAAAATAAAAAATTGGTAAATCAAATTAAATTAAAAAAAAATATTTATTATTCAAAACGAACTGGTATGACATAAAATTTTATATGCACCACGGGTACTAATAGATATATACCCTCGGGCGACTTACGAACCCTCGGGCGACTTGCGAACCCCCGGGCCGGAGGCCCTCGGCTTTGTAAGACTGCCGCCCTCAGGGCATAATCATCTACTTAGTACCCTTGATACATAAATAACTATTTTTTGTATAAACTATCAATTCCGAACTCGAACGTAAAATACTTGTTTTGAGTTAAATCATATAACATTTTTGTCAAGAATATATTTCATAATTCAGGCAAAACTAGATTATAATATAAAAGGAATATGACAATATTTTATTGGTATATTTTATATCACTATAGTATACGAAGATACAATACGTTATGTATATAATATATATATTTATTTATTTTAATCATTATTTTTTAAAGACGTTCTTGAATATATCTCTTGGATTAGATAATGTCCAATTTTTAATTTTATTTTTATAATTATTGAACGATTTAATTATTTTAATTGACTGTGGTAGCATATCAAAAATATATGAATTGATGTTTAAAAAATGTTTGTGTGCTATTGTTTTGTTTACTTTATTTTTATATGTAATAGTATTTTTATGACGAGTTTCATGTGTGTGATTATAGTTATTTATTAAATTTTTATGTTTAAAAATATATATTAACATGTTGTAAGAAAATATTTGTTTAATATTCATTTTTTTGCTATCTTTAAATAGTAAATCAGAAGAATATTGGTGGTCTTTTTCGTAAATAATTTTTAAAATGTATTTTTTGAAGTTTCAATATGTATTATTAAGATAATTCTTATTTATGCCCAAATGTTAGTAAGTTTTATGGGTCTTTGGTTTTGATAGTGTCTTGGTGCATACGTGCGTACCATAAAAACTTAAATTTGCTTAGGGTAAATACACAGGCACTGGTAAATAGTTTGGTTTTCAAAATGTACGAATTCGCAATCGAAAACGTAGAAAAAAACACAAATTAAAGCGTAGTAAAGCTGTTAAAAACCGCAATCTCATTCCTGGCAATAAACAAGAGTTTAATAATTTTAACTTGTCAAGGTCAATTTTTGTAGCAGCAGTGTTACTTTTAATTAATTATTATTTAAGTAGCTACTCGTAAACTTACTATATATCGTATAATGCTCCTACTATTGTTTGAATAGTTACGATAATATTTATACGCATACGCACGTAGGTCAATTATGATTTATTTCAAAATGTGTACATTTTCAGTTTTTATAGCGATGACTGCAAAATTTTATAGTTATCATTGCTTTAGAAAAAAATATATTTTTTTTATTGAATAAAAGTTTATGCACTTACAAAGGCCTGTTCACGCGACCACATGCTGATGCAAAGATCGGATATTTGGTGAAACTTAATAATTATAATATTAATAGATACTATAAAAATAAGTATACACAAATAAATGGGCCGATTACAACTAAAAAATAACCGTTAATTTGAACCGATTTTTAACTGTGGAACCTGCTAATTTGAAACAAACCGTAAAAGATAATAGTACAAAACTATAACAGCATTCTCTCACAATAAAGCGCTTCTAAGTTCGCACAAAAGAATCGAGTGTATTACAAAAATGCTCAAAATAATTATATCATTCCTACGCCAAATGCGCCAATATGTATTTTGACTTTACATAAAACCGAGCATAAAACAAAATAGTCCCGTTTTTTAATACACGTATTCTTATACAGGGTTCCCCATTTAAAACGAAACAGGCTAAATATCTGGTTCCACGTTAATTTAAAAAAAAAACGCTCGGACCCGTCGATTTTTATTTCGAGGGGACATCTTTTTCGTATATTGTCAATCTTGTTACTTCAAGCCGCTAGGAGGGAGGGGGGTAAGATCTAAATCTTAAATGGATACCCCTATTTTATATAATTTTTTTGGATTCTGCATAAAATTCTGAACATTTTTTAATAAAAGCATTATTAGTCTATACTAAACAGTTTCCGAGATATTGACTCTTGAAAAATGAAATTTTTGAACTTTGACAGCGTCTAGCTTTCTAACAATACGTCTTAGAGCCAAACGGCTTACATGTCCCTATCTTCGATTTTTATTATCTTTCCAATAGTGTCAACTTCCGGTTAAACCGGTTGTAAGAAATATAGTACTTTCGGTTTAACCGGAAGTTGACACTATTGAAAAGATAATAAAAATCGAAGATAGGGACATGTAAGCCGTTTTACTCTAAGACGTACAGTTAGAAAGCTAGACGCTGTCAAAGTTCAAAAATTTCATTTTTCAAGAGTCAATATCTCGGAAACTGTTTAGTATAGCTTTTATTAAAAAATGTTCAGAATTTTATGCAGAATCCAAAAAAATTGTATAAAATAGGGGTATCCATTTAAGATTTAGATCTTACCCCCCCTCCCTACTAGGGGCTTGAAGTAACAAGATTGACAATATACGCAAAAGATGTCCCCCTCGAAATAAAAATCGACGGGTCCGAGCGTTTTTTTTTTCATTAACGTGGAACCAGATATTTAGCCTGTTTCGTTTTAAATGGGGAACCCTGTATTAACATTATCTAGAAATACTGGGTGGAAACTGTACACACGCTTAGACTTTTGGTCCGTCTGCACGTGCCTATCTGGTCTAACCTTAAGTAAATCCCATCATTATTCTGTGTAGCTTGTCCAGGTCTACATTTTCCGGAATAAAATGCGTCCTGTCAGAATTTATTTCAGTTTCCACCCTGTAAACTAAAATTCTACAATACTAATTTCATGCAAAGGTTAACGAAAACTACAAAGGGAAATACACCCCAGGAATTTTAGTCAAAATGAAAACGAATTTTGAAGAATAAGGTAATTTAAAGAAAAAAGTATAAAAGACATGTGGGTTCTTAGAAGAAAATTCGAAAATTCTTAATCTTACCGTATTTTGAAAACAGTAAAAAGAAACCTGGACAAGGTACGAGATTAACAAGACATTATTTTTTGAGGGATCGCTTGACATAGAGAGCTGAAATTTGTAATGGGTATAGTTACTTATACCACAAACCATTAAGTTTGAAAAATTAATTACGGAATTTTGGGTAACTTGTTCGTAGTAGTAACATGTTTTATTTAGCAAAAAAAGCTACAATTAAATATTTTTTAATACTTTTTTTAACAATATTTCTATAGATTTATTTTTAATTTTTGAAATGGAACCTTCTTTTAACAAAAACAGACAGAAAAGTTAAACATTTTGCAAATTGTATCAAATATTACGTACCTACCATTTTGTTTTTTAAATTATTGTAATTTTAAAGTTTTTTTAAATAGTTTTAATGATATTTGAGATTTAATAGAATTTTTCAAATTATTATATTCTATAACACCTTTATGAAAAATATACTTATAAGCTAGTGTTTTAGACACTCTATCCACAAAAAAATTTTGATTAGTTCTTGTTTTATAATTATGATGGTCATGATTAAAAGAACAAACATATTTTTTAAACAATTAGGTAAGTAATAAATTATTTTTAATTTTATGTATAAAGATACATACTTACAAAATAAAAAAAAATATTTTTGTATATTTTTGTCACAATTTAAAATAATCCGCATTGCCTTATTTTGTAAAATTTGTAATTTGTCAAATATTTCGTCACTAGCACAATAAAAAATGGAAGAACAATAAAGAAAATGTGGTAATATAATAGTATTAAATACAGTTTTCTTAGAAAACAAACTTAAATTAGAACTCATTCTTTTAAAATAACCTACTTTTCCTGCAATCTTTATGATACTTTCAAAATAATTAAAAAATTTTAATTTTGAATCAATAAGTATCCCTAAATATTTAAAACTGTTTACTAATTGCAATTTTTCACCATCAATGTTGAGGTCAAATGTAAGTGTGATTTTATTTAAACCAATTTAACTTGTAATCGGGTAAACAAGGATAATACAACAACATTATTTATAACAATACGGCAACTTTACTTTTTACTCCAGACAATGAATGGGTACATCCATTTGCTTCTTTTAAACAGCTAAGCAAAGTAAATATCTTTGCTAAGTTGTTAAAGGAACGTTCGCGAACAACTTCGTATCGCACGAGAAATATTAAGGGGCATACTTAACCGCGGCAAGGGGGGAGGAAAAAAATCTTTGTTGTGCTTTGCTTTGCTAATTAAAAGCAACGTAAAAGGAACTCGGCTATTAACTTTACCCAACTTTGACACAACACACTTTTTACTAACTTGACGTCATGATCTTTTCACATCTTTTACAATAACTCATGATAAAAAAATGTAGCCAAAAAGCTTTGTATATTTTTTGTATACAAAAAAAACTTTTTTTTGTAGACAATTATTTCTTTATAGTTCAAAAGATAGTCTTAACATATTTTTAAAAAATTGTCCATGTTCGCCAGCCATTATTTCTCGGCCGTGGCAATTACAGAGAAGGTGTAGTTCATAAATGATTCAACAGTCCCAGAAGTTACAGCCGACTTTGGCACCAAGCCAAACTTAAATGACAATCCGGCTACGTTTGAAAAAAAAATATCCCATACTTTAGGGTAGCTTTTTATGATCAAATAATAAAAATTCTAATTTCAGGCAAAATATTAGCGTAAAAACTAGTAGGTCATATATAATTTACTGGGACGTTAGGGGAATACTTTTCTAGCGTCCTTTATTAATATAACTTTCTTCTAGAAACCCAATTCTTTTATGCTCGTGTTTTTGGATTTAAATAAAAGTGGGGGAATATTTAAATTGAAGGACTAAAAATAAACAATAACATCAACACCAAAAAGTACTAAAAACATGTTACCCTCTTTTTCAAAATTATCCTGCATCTAAAAGTACTGGGGTCCTGGGTGACCAAATTAAAACTAACAGTATTATTTTTATAGTAAAATGTATTTTTTTGATATTAAAATATTTCGCTGTAGCTATTTTTATCAATTTTTGGTGTGTTATCTTGGTATCTATTTTCGGTTTGTTATCAAAATAATGTGAGAAAAGCTTAATTAATTGGTTATCAAAATTGAAAAAATTGAGATGAATTTAAAAAATGACGATCTTAAAAATGTTGCTAAAGGTCACCCAAGGACTAACTACAGCTGCTCCTCTCAATCCCTTGGTTACTCAGTTGCTCTGTTACCGTTCACACACAAATAAGGAGAGAAAAAAAATAATCATTACATTTTTTCTTACCTTGCGGCTGGGGGTTTGCCTGCGCTGCGGCAGGGGGGCCGCCCGGAGCGCCGCCCCCCTGCTGCGCCCCCTGAGCCGCCGGCTGAGTGGACGCCTGCGTCTTGCTGCCGTGTTGCACCGCCGTGCTGATGTTGCCGACCGGGTTCGAAACGTCCGAAGGGGGGACACTTCCCGCCCGCTCTGCCGCATTACCCCCCGCCGACCAGGTCTTGCGCTGGAACAAAGGTACCACAATCATATTAACATTAACAGTTTATTACAGGGATAAGTATATAAAAATAACTAACAATTATTGCTCTAACTTAGTAGGTATAAGCACAGAATATATAGCTATGCAAAGCTATATATTCTGTGGTATAAGTATATACAGTATGTCTCCGTAAGTTTGCATCATATGGAAAACTTTTTTATTATTCATTTTACAAAAAAAAGCTATTCTTCATAAAAAGCTCTGCATGGTCTAAAACTTAAAATGCAACCATCAAATATCGAAATTTTCCAGTCATATACGAGGTTTGTCAAAAAATGTGAATTTTTCCCAAGAATGCAAATTTTTCCCAAGAGTAAAGTACCTTTATTTTTGACATTATCAAACATTGTTATTAAAAAAAGTTGATCAGAACTAAAAACCACGTCTAAATATGCAATCATACGCATTTATGTTGAAAAATTATTTTATTAATTTATTATTAATTATTTAATTTTTTTATTATTTAATTAATTTAATGCGTGTTATTGCATATTTAGACGTGGTTTTTAGTTCTGATCAACTTTTTTTAATAACAATTTTTGATAATGTCAAAAATAAAGGTACTTTACTCTTGGGAAAAATTTACATTCTTGGGAAAAATTCACATTTTTTGACAAACCTCGTAGATGACTGGAAAATTTCGATATTTGATGGTTGCATTTTAGGTTTTAGACCATGCAGAGCTTTTTATGAGGAATAACTTTTTTTCGTAAAATGAATAATAAAAAAGTTTTCCATATGATGCAAACTTACAGAGACATACTGTATATAAGACAGTTAAAAAAAAATTCGTTTTGTATAAAATTTGATTAACTTGTTAAGAAAGAAAATTATATTAGGAAATCTTTTTTTAAATGAAATTTAAATAAGGGAGGATTTTTTTACATTTATATATATATAATATTCAAAAATAAAAACCTTATACAATTTAAAAACCATAATCATAATACACCTCATAAAAATGAAATAACCATAAAACCTAAAACAAATAGGTCCATAGGACAAAAAAATTTCAAATATTTATGTTTTTATTTAAACGATTATTTAACAACAAAAATTAAAAAAACTGATTTCATTAAAAAAATTTAAAGTCTAAATAAAAACATAACATGGATATTAAAAACAGACAATTTGAAAATATTTTTTGAAATGCTTTAATTAATTAAGTAATATTGTTCTGAATAATTTATATAAGTAATATTTTTTACTTAAAAATTATAAATTTTATTATAGGTAATATTATATTTCTTCAAAAAAAAACTGCGTTTATAGTATAAATTAACATTTTTACTTTAAAACTTGATTTTTAATGCATATTTATGATTTTACATACTAAAACAAAAAATAAGATTATCTAGGTATTTATTCGGTTTATATAAATTTGTTGTTGGTTCTAAGTGCGGAAATCTATGAATACATTTAATAATTTTATTTTGTAATTTCTTTAAAGGTTTTAGTACTATTGAATTGGCTGAACCCCAAATAGAAATAAGATACTGAGTTTTTGAATATAGGAACTAATGCATGATAAATATTTTTTAAATAATTTAAAGATATAGAATGGCGAATTTTAAAGAATATCCCAATTAACGGATAAATAATTTTATAATCTTTTTTGATATTTAATGGATGTCCGTAATATTTTTTGCATAATAACTAATTTTTGTGTCGTCGACAAAAAGTTTAATTCGTCCATATAATTTTAATTTTGAAATAGAATTGATATAAATAAAAAACAATGTGGGTCCTAGAATGGAACCTTGTGGTACCCCACATCTAATTGTTTGATAGCAACTAATATTACTTCCTATTTTAACGCATTGTTTTCTATGTTTTATATAACTTTCAAAACAACGAAAATTTTTCCTCTTATATAAAATAATTTAGCTGATAATATATCATGGTTTACAGTATCAAAGGCTTTACATAAGTCTAGAGATAAAATGCCGCATTTTTTTTTGTATCTAGATTTAATTTAATGCTAGTAATAACATCCATAGCTGCAACTTCAGTAACTCTAGATTTGCGAAACCCATACTGATTCTCGAAAAGTAAATTTTGTCTTTCTAAAAAATTCGTTAATTTTATATTTATAATTTTTTCCAAATTTTTTGACAGAACAGGCAAAACAGATATTGGACGGTAATTATTAGGATTATTAGTTTTATCGCTTATAAAAACTGGTGTCACTTGAGCAAATTAAATTTTTTCCGGAAATGTTGATTTTTGTAAAGATAATTGTACCAGGTATTTTAAAATAAGAATTATTTCAATTTTAACTGCATTTACTATTTTTACTGAAATATTGTCATAACCAGTAACTTTATGTATATTTAAATTTTCAATTACTTATAATAATATCCTTAATTTCGTCCTCGTCAATATCGTTTTCATCTAAAAACATGGATTTTGAATTTACCTCTTCTTCCATTCTTTCTTTTAATGAGATGTTTTAGCTAATTTTGGACCAATACTTGTAAAATGGGTATTCATTTCTTCACAAATTATTTGTTGGTTTCTGATTTCTTTGTTATTGACCACAAGGTGTTCTATACAAGTTTTTTTTTTATTTCGACGTAATTAAATAGTTTATATTTTTCCATATTTGTTTTGCATCACTACTTTTAAATTTTCTGTTATAGTATTCCTGCTTATCTAACCTCATTTGTTTTTTCATTTATTTGTTATAAAAACTGAATGTTTCTGTATAGTACAAGTTTTCAGGATGCTTTTTCTTCTTTTTAAAAAAATTATCCCTGGACTTCATTAATGTTGATATTTTTTCTGAAACCCATGGTTTGGAATTTGTTTTCATTTTTATACATACATGTTTCAAAAACATTGACAATCGAATTGTAATATTCATTAACATTTTGATATTTGTATTTATTTCCATTTAAGGTGGATAGTTTACTTTTTAATTTTTCTAAATGAAATCGTTTGATGGAAATATGTTCATATCTTGCCTCTCTTATATTTGATTTAATGAAAAAGTCTATAACTTGAATTTTGTGATCACTTAGCGGGCTGTCCAAAAATTTTATTGCAACTGCTTCTTTTTCATTTGTAGTAATATACCTACTAATAATAATAATATACCTACTAATTTAATTAATTTAACCTATGCAATATTACCAACCCTAAATTGTTACCAGTGTAACAATGCGGTACTAGTAGGTAATTCTTGTACATACGCCGAAAAAAAAACATTTAAAAAAAGGAGGTACATAACAGGAGACTAACAAGTAACAAGCTAATAATAAAACATGTTTGTGCCCTATATTTTGCATCCATTTAAATAAATTTTACAAATCTAAATAGTTTGGATTGTGCTATTTAAATAATCGAGGTTAAAACACATTTATGTCCTTTTCAATATTCAGGCCTTCTGTTTGTTTGTAACCACTTTTAAAACTGTTCTTAAAGGTCAGCATTTTAGGTGCCAATACAAGTTTGAAGAGAACACAAAGAGATTTTTAAAAGAACATCATAATGTTGTCAATTTTATATGAAATTGTAGTTCACACCAATGACGATAGAGCAAGATAGTCATATAACCTAAGTAAACCTGTACCAGGTCAGTTGTCATAGTCATAAACATTTTTTTATTCAGAAACCAATCGGCATAGAACATTGTTAAAACAAACATAAAGAATAATTTCATAGGAACAATAAAAACAAAAATCATAGTACCTAACAGCATTTAGATTACATTACATATGATTTTAAAATAGGTATAACTCACAGAAATACATTTCAAAAGAATTACAAATTATTTATTTAAAATTATTTTTGACTTCTAATACAAGATTAGAAGTCTTTGGTTAAAACCAACAACAAATTTATATAAACCGAATAAATACCTAAATATAAATAATTTATATAATTTAAAAATTTGCATATTTATTTATTCTTTACTTTTAAAACAAAAAATTTCTAACATAACGTTTACAAAAGTTCATGATATTCATAATTTGTAAATTGTAATAAACTTGTACAGTTCGTTGGGAGTAAAGTAAAATAAAATAAAAAAACTAGTTCATAATTAGGGAACTCTATTTTGAGAAACAACAGCTATGACTCTCGATCACTAACTTTGCTCTCCTGAAAAGATTCACATTAATGAAATGCCCGTTTCTATCTTTCATCTTCAGTTAATCTTGGTATTAACGCATCGGTTTATAAAAAAACATAAATAAATTTATCCCTTACCTTTTGGCCGCAGCGCTGGTAAGTATCTAGCAATTTGATCGTCGACGCCCTGACAAAAGGTTGTCCATTCGGACTCTCCTGGACACCTTCACTCTCTCTCTGATTGGTCGAATCGCCGTTTTCCGTACGGCTTACTGTGTTGAACCCCCGGTCCACGAACGACAGATCAGAGGCTGTTGAATTGATGTTGTTGTAATAATCGAGCGCTCTACGTTTTTTTGGGGCACCCAAAAATGTTCCTGCGTTGTTTGTTGATGTGCTACCGGTATTGATGTTACTTGTGACCAAATGCTGGGATTGGATAAACATGACATGCAATCCCTGGAAGAAAATAATTTGCATGAGATTTGAAATATACCTACACCAAGAACATATGCAAAATTAAAAACCTATTAGGTATAGGTATATTGGTTACACAAGGTGTTCTTAAAGGTCATTGATCTAACAAGTATTTCTAGCTTTTGAGTTACCAAATCTTTATGAATTCATAATTATATAAAGGTGTATCAATCAATTTATGTTAGGATTAGGAATTAATAGTTAAAGGATAGGTTATTTAGTATTTCAGGTTAGGCATATTAAGAGGCAACACAGCTACATTAGGTATATTAGCATAATTTAAAATATTAGGTATAAGCAAAAAAATAATTAACAAATAATAATAATAATAATAATAATAAAAGTTTATTCAAATATTTTTTGACATTTAATGCTAATATATAATTTTTTTGTATAAACTATCAATTCCGAACTCAGAAGTAAAATACCTACTTACTTGTTTTGAGTTAAATAGTATAATATTATATAATTATAGTAGAATATATTTCATATCACTATAGTATACAAAGATACAATACGTTATGTATATAATATATATATTTATTTATTTTATTCATTATTTATTAATGACGTTCTTAAATATATCTCTTGTATTAGATAATATCCAATTTTTAATTTTATTTTTATAATTATTAAACGATTTAATTATTTTAATTGACTGTGGTAGCATATCAAAAATATATGGATTTAAAAAAATGTTTGTGTGCTATTGTTTTGTTTACTCTATTTTTACATGTAATAGTATTTTTATGACGAGTTTTATGTGTGTGATTAATATAATTAATTATATTTTTATGTTGAAAAATATACCTACTTATTAACATGTTGTAAAAAAATATTTTTTTAATATCCATTTTTTTGCTATCTTTAAATAGTAAATCACAAGAATATTGGTGGTCTTTTTCGTAAATAATTTTTAAAATGTATTTTTGAATAGTTTCAATATTATTAAGATAATTCTTCCCCATCCTAGTATTCCATAATTTAAATGGGTTTGTACTAAAGAATAATAAAGTATTTCTAATTCTTTTATATTTAAAAATTGTTTAAGATGTTTAAATTTTGGTATAAGAATTCTTAGTTTTTTTATAATGTAGTCACTATGTAAATCCCATTTCAAATGTTTATCAAAAATGATTCCTAGATATTTACTTAATATTTTCACCTTCCTTTATGTTAATATTATTATTGCATATTATTGGACCAATATTTGGAAGTTTATTTTTGTATGAAGTAAATGGAATGTATGTTGTTTTGTTATAATTTATAGTTAATAAGTTTTTATTAAACCAGTTGCTTATTTTTATAAAATTTTTCAATAATATTTTTTTAAATAAGTATTCCAATTTAGACCTTCATAAAAAATTACCGTATCATCAGCAAAACTATGTAGTTTTCCTTGACAGTTTAAATTAAAAATATCATTTAGATAAATATTTAAAAGTATTGGTCCTAGGACTGCACCTTGTGGTAGGTACTCCATAATTAAATATTTTTGGTGAACTAATATTTTCACCAATTTTAACATGATGTCATATATAAATAGTTTTTAAATAAAGTTAATATTTGAATAATAAAAAATAAAGAAGTAAAACTGATTTGAAGAACGTTTGTGAGAAGGGATGGATAAAAGTGAATTTATGTAAGTCAATGGCAAGCTAGCAGGGTAGTACTGTTCTACTGGAGTTTTACACAGGGCATTTCAGAAAAAAAAATGGACCATTTAACTTTGTTTTCTTAATTTAATTATTAAAATTTAGCAAGATTAGGAGAAAAATAAGATAAGAAGCAAATATGTGAAAAAATATGTAGAAATCTTGTTAGATATAGGTAAACCCAATTATAATTTTCCTAGCAGGTCAAGTTCAAGTTGAATCTTGGACGATAACGCTTATGTACCTAGGTAACCCATTCTAAACAATACTAATAAAAGGGTATAATAAATGAAACTGAGTTGGACTTTTTTTACTGCATCTAGGTAGTGAGCCCATGGATTTCATTTCGAAAACACAAAAAAAAAAGCAATACTTAAACAGGCATACCCTCATACCCAGGTGCAAAAGGTTTATAAATCTTGAACTCAAAATTGCTTTGCTTACCATTTCATAACCTTTGAAAATGTTACACAAAATGATGCAACCCTGAGGACTAACCCCTACAAAGGCCTTTTATAGGTAGGTATTTAGCTGAGGTCATAGTAGTGATGTAAAATTCTCGGTAATAATCTTTTGATATTCTCCTCTCACATCACTAGGTCATAGTCAATTTGTATACACAGATGCATGTATGTAAAGTAAGTTATAACAAGAAGGCTGTAACACCCAAAGTAAAGGGTTAAATTGGAACTTCATTTTAATGTTGTTATGCAATAAGGCCTTAAAAAATAACCGATTAACGTAACTTGTCGAAACCGGTCCTTCAACCTCAATCTAATCGATTTTTTTTTAAATTTAAGTGCTGAAATTAACGTACTTGATGATGAGTCCAGTACGAGAGAAATCCGTTTTCCGTTATGCGAATGTGTTTATCGACTAAAAATGACCTCAAAAGTGCCTAAAATTAAGGGCAGGTAAGTAAGCCTATCCCAACCTTTTGCACCTTTTCTGTGAATTCACTAAATTAGTAAATTAGGGTGATTTTATCATTCAGCATTTTCAAACTAATAATTTTCTTTTCCGAAATAGTTGTTAACGATCCTTAAAAGGATTTATAAGAACACTGGAAAAATACGTTCAATGATACGAGGCCACATTCCCACGTATATCGTCGCGTAAACAGACTGGGGAGTTGACGACAAAATGTCGTCTTATATCGCCCATATTTAGGGCTGCCATACCTCCCGATTTGGGCGGGAGACTCCCGATTTCTCACATTCCCTCCCGCTTTTTAAACTATGCTACAAACCTCCCGATTTTTTTGAAATCTCCTAATTAATCCCGAATTTACATTAAAATAATATTAAAAAATTATTAATATGCTACCGATACAATAAAAATCATCGGTCATTTCGCCCATCTCTACAAACATCGTAATCTCTACAGCGCCATCTTTTATATGGGAATGAAACAGAGTATTTATGTAAGGACGAACGCTGCGCTGATGCCGAAGATTTTGTGGTTGTGCTCGATCGATCCTATGGAGTTTATTTTATTCAGTGTGGTTCACCAGGTTCGGGTCTGCGTCGTTTTTATGCGCCGTTGATGTTGAAAGTAAAGTTTTAAATTTCAAATATGAATTATTCAAGCTCAAGCAGTGAATCTGAAATAGACTGGGTTGGACAACATATAGAGGAGGAAGAGGATCAGGACAGTGAAGTTCAATCGTCTATGTTGCTTAAAACAAGTGAAAACCCAAAACAAGCCTTGCTAAATGATTTTCCGACCAAGAAACATGATGATGCTAATGATGCAAAGAAAAAAAAGTGGGATGTAAAGTTTAACAAAGCTTGGAAAGAAAAATATGATTGGATTCGGGAAGGTAATTTACCAAGTGAGGTTAGTGAGGCACAATGTCGAGTGTGCCGTTGTCAGTTTTCAATTAAACATGGTGGGGAAAACGACATTGTAAAACATATGAAAACTGACAAACATGTTAAAAATGTTGAGAAAACAAAATTAGTCACTCACTTCTTTTCAGCCTCTGCTTCCGACAAAGATAATATAGCATTAGCCGAATGTGCGTTTGTTTTTCATGCAATAAAACATTCCCAAAGCTATGTGTCGGCAGAATGTGCCGGAAAATTATTCCCTTTGATATTTAAAGACTCCAAAATAGCTGAAAAATATTCTTGCGGAAGAACAAAGGCAAATAAAATAGCAACTAAAATATTGGGTCCCGAGAGTAAAAATATTATTAAAAAAGATTTACAAAATGATCAACCGTTTTCTATAGCAACTGACGCTTCGAATAAGGGAAATATTAAAACATTTCCCTTAATTGTTAGATACTTTCAAATGGAAAAAGGTGTGAACACAAAACTCTTAAAATTTTACGCGAGTACGTCAGAAAAGTCGGTGGACATTGCCAGGTGCCTAATGGACGGCCTTGATGAAGCCGGATTATCCATTAATAATGTTACTGCTTATTGCGCTGACAATGCCGCGGTCAATTTTGGAAAAAAGCAGAGTGTAATCACAGAGCTTCGGAAACATAACACAAATATTGTGCCTTTTGGATGTGTATGTCATATTATACATAATGCCGGAAAATATGGTCAAAATTCTCTTAGATATGACATTGAAACTATTGTCATAAAGTGTTATAATGAGTTTAGTAGCAGTACAAAGAAAATAACTGAACTGAAGGAATTCTATGTTTTTTGTCAAGAAAACTGGTCCGAGCTTCTACGGTCTGTTCCCACACGCTGGCTGTCATTAATTCCAGCAGTTGAACGTTTACTCAAACATTTTGTCTCAGTTAAATCATATTTTTTATCAAAAGAATCTTCCCCTCCAATGTTAAGGCAATTTTTTGAGGATGAACTTGCTGAGGCCTATTTAGGTATGTATATTATGTTTTCTTATAGCTAATTCGATTAAAAAAAAACTAATCAGACATATATCAAAATATCTTTTGACATGTCCATTTTAACAACCGTCTTTTGCATATTTTAGATTTACCCAGTTTCGGGCTTTATCCATAGCATATAAGAAATTGTAAAGATAAAGTAAAAAAAATTTGGTGATTTTTCAAATAGTTTACCTCCTTAATTTTGATTTGCGAATGATTTGCAAATGAGACAAAAAAAACAATTAAAAGATCAAAGTTACTTAACGATTTAATTTAGCTAAAAAATGTTAAAGCTAATTTTCTTTATATTTTAGGACTTATTTTAAACATCGGTACCGCTATGAATGCAGCCATTTCGAAGCTAGAATCCGAAACTGCATTAGCCGTAGAACTATTTGAAATAATGATTACATTAAGAAAATCCTTAATAATGAAAAGGGAGCAAAAATTTTATGGATCGATTGCACTTTCGTTAATACGAAAATGTGACAATTCCGATAAAACAACTATATTCAAAAATGGAGCAGATTGTTTACTTGCAAGAATTATAGAGTATTTAGAAAAATGGTTAGTATTGTAAATGAAATCTTTAACCAGAGACATTTAATATGTTTTTGTTTTGATCAAATCTAAAATACAATTTTTATTCTTTTAGGTACGATTTTACCGACACTAATAAATATAAATGTTTGAGTGCGATGGATTTGAAAACTAACCCAAAATTGGACGACTTTATAAAAATTTCTGATGAGTTTGCCATTGGTGGTGTAAATATTGACCTACTATTCGAAGAATTTGTAAAGTTGTCATCATATTTGGAAAACCCACCACAAAATTTTAAAGACATTAAAATTGACCAACAATGGGTTTATTATTTTAAGAGCCATAAGTCTCCAAATTTTTTTAAAATTTGTTCTTATACTTTTTCTCTTCCTCACTCAAACGCGATGAGTGAAAGAATTTTTAGTCTAATGTTTGTAGCCTGGAGGAAAGAAAGAAATTCTCTTTCCATAGAAACATTAGAATCAGAACTAATGATTAAATTTAATTATACTGAAACTTGTCAAGAATTTGCAAAATTTTTGCAAAAAGAAGGAAAAAGTCTTCTTGGTAGAGTAAGAAACAGTTTAAAATATTTGTAATTTTAAAATAATTAGTTACCTACAACGGTTCGACATTTTTTGAGAAGTTTACTTATTTTAATGTAAGCATTTTTTTGTTGATTTATGGGTTAAAATAATTTCAAGTTTGTGCGTTTTTATTTAATACCAATTTTTATTGGCCTTGTCAGTCTTTGAACTCACAGAAACCATCCACAGAGCTGGAATTATATGTTTTAGATTAAGTGTAAAATCACGTATTGTTAATTTTTTAAATATGTATTTATTTATGCAAATTTACAGTTGTAACATGAAGTTTGTCAAAAATGATACCAAAAATAAGAATATTTGTATGTTGACTTATTTAAAATGTTTTTTTGAACGTTTTTATGTTATCTTTGTATAATTAGTAGGTATTAAATAAATTTTTTTTTTCAAAAATTACAACCTCCCGCTTTTCATTTTTGAAAATCTGGCAGCCCTACCCATATTGGAGCCAAAAAACCCCTTTTCAGGCCATTAAAGGGTATAAATTAGATGTATAGAGGGCACTTACCTCTCAATCCACAGTCCCTTTCCAAATAAATCCACTCTCATACTGATAAATGCACAAAGACAAGTCCTAAAGTCCAGCCATCTTTGCCGTACATCTACGTAACCCGAATGTTTACAGTGCAGTTTTCCACTTGTAAAAGGTTTTTAGGACATAATCTAAGCACTTACACGTTCATACATTATTACTCGACAATCTTAAACACGCAGAGATAATTTTTTCACTAGTTTTTGGCCATTTTTCGCGTATTTTTTTCTGTCCGCACCAAACACGGCTGGTAGTCTACGTATTCGCTCGATTTTGCCGTGCGGCAATGTTGTCAGATTGAGCTTGTGTCTTTTCTTAACTTTTCTACGAATTCGTGGTCAATGAAATTTACAGAGTAGCACTCAAAACTATTATGTTTTGTTATTCTTTAATTTTTTATAAATAGTTTTGTGGATATATTTCTTCCTGTTTACTGGCTATATACCAAAAAGATAAAGTAAATTTAGATTAATTTAGCATAATTTAGTTACTATTACTAACTCTACCTGTGAAATTTGTGGTTTAAACTCACGTAGGTATTTTCAATTAGCAAAACCGGACACAAAAAACAACACGTCCTATTTCGATACTCGTCTTTTACATTAAATTAAAGTTTTACCTAGAGCCTAGAGGTATCATTTTATTTGACATCGTAACTCCTGTCACAGAATATCACAGAAAAATAAAGGGTTTATCAGAATATATAGTTATTTTCCTAACAAGTGCGCAAAGTGATACTTTTCCGCACGCAAGTACAGTTGGACGAACGACGCGAAGCGGAGTTCGGATAAGTTCTTGCGTGCGGAAAAGCACTTTGCGCACTTGTTAGGAACAACATTTTTCCTACGAGCTTCATATCAGATAACAACAAAAATAAAAATATGATAATTTATTTAATAATTTTTAATTCGACTTTAAAGAAAGAACTATAATATACTTACAACTAAAAATTACATAACAAAAAAAAAATAATAGAAAATTAAAAAATTACATAACAATAAAAAAAATAATAGGAAACTTAATTATTTGTTTATAACATTTATATTTATCGTCAGAGCTGCTCATTTTAACAGTGTTTATATATTCCCTACCAAGGAGATTTTTGAATAGTTTTACTTTTCCGCACCCAGTGCGGATAAAAGTCTTATCCGCACTAGTGCGGAAAAGTGTAACTTTGCACACAAAAATGCGTGCGCAAAGTACTACTTTGCGCACGCTCGTAGGAAAATAATATATCCTACATTCTGTGCTACTGTATATAAAAATGGTATTGAAGCAAACCCTACACTTCCTACTACTTGACGAAGTGGCAACGTTGAATTAGTTATTTATCACGCCCAGTGTTGGCGCTGTTGTCAATTCGAGGAAAATGGAACGAAAATCGAATGTTTAATTAAATGTAGAACATGTAAGACGATTTTGCTTGTATTTTTTAAAACTCAATAATCAGTATAAACAATAAATGCATTTCGCAATTTAAAATCCAACTTGCACTCTGTTTAATATTGTAATTATCTTACAAGGGAGATAAATAAATTGAAACTTGAGCCGCGCGCATTTCATTATCTATTTTTATGTTACGCCTAAATCGAGCAACAAGTTGCCGCAGCAAAACAAAGATCTATTTCTGTTTGTAACAAATTTATAATAGAAACGCTATTCCACCCAAAAAGTTAAGTTTATTTATTTATCCATGCACAACCTAAAGAGGGTCAAAAAATTGGCGCTTGCTTGCACAGGTCGTTTTTACATAATCAGATAAAACTGGGCTGCTTTTTGTAAACAAATTTTTGATTGCTGCGCAATTTTTTCAGTGGTTCACTTTCACGGTTTTATTATTACCAACTTTAAGCGTCACATAAGCGTGGCGTAACAAATTTGCCAATCAGAGGTTTCAATTCACTCCACACTACCGGCGAAATTAATTAATTCTTTACTCAACATCCGTAGTAATCACACGCCGCGTAATCTAATCGAAATCTTTGGACTGCGCCTGTTTGTATACAACCAGCAATGCGTCGTCGGGATTTTATGAATCACGTCGTCTTGGAATCGCTTGGTGACGTCAGCAAACGCCGATTCATTGTTGTTTTCCAGTGAGTCCAGACTGCTCCACCGTCTCCACCCACCCTTGTGCGTAGGTGGGTGATGTGTTACAGGGTGGACGCGAAAAATGGTTGTGGAAAGCATTAATGGCTTAAGAAATAGGATTTTAATATTTATTCGGGGTATTTAGGGCAAAAGATTATTGTTAAAAATCTTTGTGCAACCTAACAATATACTATAAATGAAATTTGGTGTGGAGTCCCTCATACCAGGAGTTTCAAAAAAGTCTAATACACTTTTTTGATGTAAAATTGATAGAAGAGGGTATTTGAGGGTATTGCCAGTTTGGCAATGCACCACCCGGCACCAGGCGCGTATTTGAGGGGCGGGAGCCCCCCCCCCCCCCCATGAGTCAGACAGGTGGAAATCGAGAGCAAAAAATATTGTAGTAAAATATATTTTTTAAAATAAATATTTTTGATTTATTTTCTTGTAAAAAAAATATTTCATAACCCCCCACCAGAATTACACCCCCCCCCCCCCCCCAAAGATCAACTCTAGATACGCGCCTGCCCGGCACAGCCATGATTAAGGCATTATTTTAATTATTTTGTCGCCTTTTTACAGGATGTTATTGGAACACCCTGTATATAGGTTCTTAAGGTGGGAGTATCAACATGCTTGCCAACCTATAACCTACTTCGCGTAGATTTATGTATTTTTTCTAGCTTTTATACAAAATTTAAATGAAAATCAGTATCGACTTGATATTCTATAGGTAATAATTGACATATTTAATAAATATCAAGGAATTTCATTACTTATTTTAGGAGAATTGTATAGCGAAAAATATCGGGTAAGATTTTTTTTTAACATTATTCTGTCATTGTCACTCATTGTGCTTTCACTATACAATTCTCCCAAAATTAGCAATGAAATAAATTGATATTTTTGTAATAAATCAGATATTAGATACCTAAGTAATGTGCCGACGATACTGATTTTATTTAAATGTTAGTTTAAAAAATAATAAACTTGAAAAAACAAAGCGAAATAGGTTATAGGTTGGCAATAAATTGAACGATGTTGAGAATTCAACCTTAAGGTGGGAGTATCAACATGCTTGCCAACCTAGCTATAACCTATTTCGCGTAGATTTATTTATGTTTTCTAGCTTGTATACAAATTTTAAAGAAAATCAGTATCGACTTGATATTCTATAGGTAATAACTGACATATTTAATAAATATCAAGGAATTTCATAACTTATTTTAGGAGAATTGTGTAGCAAAAAAGATTTTTTTTAACATTATTATGTTATTGTCACTCATCATTGTTCTTTCACTACACAATTCTTCCAAAATTAGCAACGAAATAAATTGATATTTTTGTAATATATCAGATACTACCTAAATAATGTACCGACGATATTGATTTTCTTTAAATGTTAGTTATTAAAATAATAAACTCAAAAAATCAACGCGAAATAGGTTATAGGTTGGCAATCGATTGAATGACGGTGAGAATTCAACCTTAAAAGAGAATAAGGCAGGAAAACACTATGTTTTGAACTATTGAACATTTATTTTTTAAAAACAGGAAAATTATTTTATAGCTTTTGGGAATTATAGAAACAGTTTTTGGTGCCTAAAATTATAATATAGGGTAATTTTAGTAATTTAATACATTACAAATGCAGATGAACCTATCTAATATTAATTATGTACATAAATGTAATAATAACTTCAACATTTATTATAATCTATATATATTTAATTCTTACTAGTTTAATAAAATTGTTCTTTTTCGTAGTTGTTCAACTTTGTACAAAATATGTAATTTTCTTATATATACATTTTTAAAATTACAAAATCCTACATGCCTACTTATCCCTACCAATAAAATACCATTCTATACGTTTTCCCTATTTTATTTTGTGTTATATGTTTAATGTTTTTTCATTTAAAAAAGACATAGGGTTTCCCGTTGATATACCCTTCCTCCCGTTCCATTTAATAACGGGTGTTCGCGTCCTCTGGACATATTAGTGAACAAAATAATTTCTTTACAGCAGGTCCAGAGGGTTAAAAAAAATTAATGAAAATATAAAATGGCGGAAACGCGTTATTTAAACTTTCAATTGTGACATTTTATTTGTATTTAAAATTGACAGAATTAGGTACCACTATTGCTAAAATTATACAATATAACCATTGTGTGTCATATTGTATATTCACAGTGTCTATATATTTACAAATTCAGTTTAATCAAAAATACCACCTACCTACCCCATTGTAATTTTCTTATACAAGAAAATTTTTTTTGTATTGCTAGACCATGAAATAGGTAATTTTAACAATCAATCTGTCTATAAAAATTAGCGTTTTTTGCTTATAAAATTAGGACCAATTCGCAATGATAAGGACCATAATAGACCAGGGTCGATAATTTTTGAAACCAAAAAAAATAATAGTAGGATAAAACCCATTGGAAAAGGAAGAGAATATAACAAAAATGAAAGGAAAAATAAATTACGGGCGATCCGAGGTCGGGAAGTGGAAGGGGGTGAGTTTTTAAGGGTAGAAAACGATTTATCTCGATTTTCGGCAAAACTACAAGTCCTATGGAAAAACGTTAAATGGCAAAGTTGTAGGTAATAAAAAGATCTACAACTTTTGTATTTACACTTTTTTTACATAACCTCAAAATTTATGTGAAAAATTCAAATAACCAAGTTTTTGGTTTCTTATTTTTATCTTTTACAAATTTTTTTTTTGTACACGAAATTTGGTGAAAACTTTCCTTTTTATGTCCCAAACACACTGTAATTTTTTTGATTTAAAATATTTATTTTTTAACCTTATTTTGACTTAATATCGAAAAAGCAACCTAATTTTCAATCGAAAATTCTCACGTCAAAATATCTGCTTTTTTAAAAAAGTCGGTGGGCTTTGGTTTAAAAAAAATATACATTACTATGGTAAATGTTCTCAAAAAATGCAAAAAAAATTGAATCCGAAATTTTTTTTTTTAATCATTATATGTACGATTTTGAGCTATTTATTAAAATTTATACTTTAATTACTCAAAAAACATAAGATTCCATGTTACATTGATAAGCAAAAAAAATACAAATCCATAAAACATAAAGATCGCAAAAAACATGGGTAAATAGTTGATCTAAATATAATTAAAGGTAGGATTTAAAGGGGAATTGAATTGAATTGAGAACATTTACCATAGTAATGTATATATTTTTTTACACCATCAGAAAGTAGAGATTTCAACGAACAAAAAGCTCACCGACTTTTTTAAAAAAGCAGATATTTTGACGTGACAATTTTAGATTGAAAATTAGGTTGCTTTTTCGATATTAAGTCAAAATAAGGTGAAAAAATAAATATTTAAAATCAAAAAAATTACAGTGTGTTTGGGACATAAAAAAAGAAAGTTTTCACAAAATTTCGTGTATAAAAAAATTTTTTGTAAAAGATAAAAATAAAAAACCAAAAACTTGGTTATTTGAATTTTTCACATAAATTTTGAGGTTATGTGAAAAAAGTGCAAATACAAAAGTTGCAAATCTTTTTATTACCTACAACTTTGCTATTTAACGTTTTTCCATATGACTTGTAGTTTTGCCGGAAATCGAGATAAATCGTTTTCTACCCTTAAAAACTCCCCCCCCCCCCCCCGGATCGCTCGTAATTTATTTTTCCTTTCATTTTTTTTAAACTCTCTTCCTTTTCCAATGGGTTTCATCCTACTATTATTTTTTTTCACTTTTTACCGTTTTCAAAGGCTTCATTCAGCCCTGGTCTATGACACAAAACATTGCTTTATTCGTACCTTCACCATATGGTCAAAAACATATTTATATAAGTATTATCCTCAGACCAAGCACTAGTGCTTGGTCTGAGGTATTATCTAATGATCTGGTACCTATTGACAAAATCGTATTCCAATCTGATGTAAATCAGCATACAAATTTCGCCCCTCCTTTGTTTGCCAAATTTACGCAGTTAAAAGTATTAACATGTTGTGGGAAATTTGAATCGTTGTCTAAACCTTATAAAATGTCTGCAGTATGGCAACGTAGTGGTAAGAGATCCGCGCCCAAAAATGTGATCGCCACTACTTTGGTCTGTGGCCATGATGACGTTGTTTCATTCATTTCCGTTTGTGCGGATGTCCACAGAAAATGTATCGCGGAAAAAACATCGAATAGAATTATAATTACAAAACAAATCACAAATTTAGTAATTCTATTTTAAGCTCACACCATAACTTAAATCAAAGGTAAAAGGTATAGTCAAGATCGAGAGGCAACTGCAAAGTAATTATTTTACGAATAAAATTAAGGCCTTAATTAAGGTATAGGAGTATCAACATGCTTGCCAACCTATAACCTATTTCGCGTAGATTTATTTATGCTTTCTAGCTTTTATACAAAATTTAACGAAAATCAGTATCGACTTGATATTCTATAGGTAATAATTGACATATTTAATAAATATCAAGGAATTTCATAACTTATTTTAGGGGAATTGTATATCGAAAAAATAACGGTTAAGATTTTTTTTAACATAATTATGTCATTGCCACTCATGGTTTTTTCAGTATACAATTCTCCCAAAATTAGCAATGAAATAAATTGATATTTTTGTAATATATCAGATATTACCTAAGTAATGTGCCGACGATACTGATTTTATTTACATGTTAGTTAAATAAATAATAAACTTGAAAAAACAAACCGAAATAGGTTATAGGTTGGCAATAAATTGAACGATGTTGAGAATTCAACCTTAATGCATAGATGCATTGACAAATATCTAATAGCCTCGATGCATCGCTTAAAAAGGATGTATCGCATTGAAAGTATAGATGTTTTCGTTGGGTCGATATACATCGAACATCCCTATTTTCGTTCGGTGTTTGACAACCATTTGAAATTTTATTTTTCTTTATTGGAGTTCTGTGTTCTGTGGTTTGTCTTGAGTTTAGAACAAATTCGAACAAACGTTTTTTTCGGTGAGTTCATCGGTTTTGTGTAATAATTGCTGTGTTTTTAGTGTTTTGTGATATTTTTTGGGGACTAAATAAGATGTATCGCAAGTGTCAAGTATGTGAGCATTCCGAAAATAATAATTCTGCGTTTACTTTTTAGTTTTTATAGGTGAGTAAATAGAAAGTTGGGTTGTTTGTAGAGGTTAGTTGAAACTATAGCCGAGTTCCTTTTACGTTACTTTTAAATAGCGAAGCAAAGCACAACACATAGGGGAAGGTTGCTTATATTGAACCGCTACCTAAATTGGACCACAGTACATTTCTCCGAAACTAAACAAGGGCCATATCATCTGGCAACACTGTAACATACTTCCACCCAGAACCTTTGATCAGCAACCAACAAACTCAACTAGTTGGCCGTTAGTGCTTGGCGTGTACAGAGCAAAACGTAATTTACACAATTTTAATGTAATATTTTTAGGATTTTCCTAAGAATTTACCTTAGAACCATAAAACTCTAAGCAAAAGCTTTTTTATGGAAGTTACCCAGATAACACACTTGGTTTTAATCTGCCGATATTGCGTTGGCCGGCAGTCATAAAAGGATTACTCACTTTGTGGTGCGGAAAAAGCAATAATTATTCGTTGGTTTATTTCAGCTTTAACGAACAACCGCTTAAAATATAACGGCCGGCATTTATAAAATTAGCACCTCTGTAACCGTATGCCAGAAGTGCATATCTTGTGCATGTTGTGCAAGCACTTAAAAGTAATACGCTTTAAAAGCGCGTAAGACGTTGACAGTTCAGTCACACCGAGTGAGGTTATATAGTTTCGTCGTTTTTGGTCTTCGACTTTCGTCACTTCGTCCATTTTTAATTGGTTTTTTGTTTGGTACACTTGTTTAGTGAAATTATATAGCAAGAAACTTCAAGAAAATGAGGTATGTATATTATTATTTACACATTTTAGTAACTGCAAATTACTTAATTAAGCAAGGAACTATGTAATAGCGGGCTATAACGGCAAGAGCTGTTGAGTTTTCCATTTTATTCGGCTTCAGGATAGAAACCACAGAAAAAAAAGATAGAAACGACCCGCGGCCATATTGGTCGCTTTTGGCATTATATGAAATTTATATAAATAAATTAACTTTAAATTCTTATACCTACTATGAATTTTACAGTTGATAATGACTATAAGACTATAAATGCATTTCTAAAAGAATATTTACCCTTCCCCTCTGCAGCGAAATGGGGGTTATGACTAAAGAATATACGAGATTTAGTATTTAGTGATATTTTTGTAGCTTCGTGCAAAATACTGATAATTAAAAGTAAAAATAAATCATTTATTACTAAATATTAAATAACTTTTAACTAAAAATGCGCAGGTATATAATTAACAAATAAATATTTTGCAAATAACGTGAATGTACATTAAATTTTACTATAACCTTTTAGGTCAGAGAGGATTTTGAAGTTGTAGGTGGACGACTCCATTGACACAACTCGAATAATAATAAGTGCAAATTATTAAGAACACTTTCGCAGAAGGAACTAAACTGGACAAGACGTAATAATAAGATTACTTTTTCTCAATTGACTGAAGTTTGAAAATTAATTTTAGGCGAGATTTTAGGTAAGGATGTAAAAGACAATATTATAAGTATATTTTCATTACTAACCGTATATATTTAAATATCCAAGCTCAGCTAGATGGTTATAGACACTTCATATCTGTGTGTGTCAATAAACTATATAGGTAGTCAATTTTTAAAACTACATTTTTTTGTGAATTTGTTTAAAACAATAATTATTGACATTTTTTTTAGTTTAATTAATAGTAGTTCATGATGTTATAGTGTTAAAAGTTCCAATTTATTTAGTAGAAAGGAACAAGATAAAACCACTTTTAAGGGATACTTACATCATACATTATTTTTACAAAAACTGTTGAACTTGGCACTAAAATAGACGATAATATTTTAAAAACTTTTTCAAAATTAAAATTAACCATTACGCATGGTGTTACAACTTCTAACACCTTACTTAGTAAGGACTAATGGTGTTAAAGTAAAACTATTTTTTTACACTGGTGTTTAAAGTAAGACTTAAAATTGCCATCTTAAAATTAATCATTTTTGACATTGAAAATTAAAATTTAAAAAGCCTATTTTTAATAGTGTTAAAGTTTGTAGATAAAAGTGCTTTAAATATAAAAGTTTGCTTTTTATTTTGTAGTACGTTGCTGTAAGAAAAAAAATGTTTTTCAAGAAATGCCACCGAAAAAGATGTAGAAGTACAATTAAATTATATCTAAGGAACAGAGAAGGAGGAAGGGGAAAAAGAACTGCATAATTATTAGTTTTACTGCTGTCCAATCTATAATTTCCAGGATACCAAGCTGATTTAAAAGAAACAAAATTGTATGTATACTATATACCTATATTATCTTTAAAATGTCTTCCGTATTTTTATGTCTTTGTGTTACCAAGTTGTATGTGTGGCACATATTATATACCACTTTGCAATTGCTAAAATGATTTTTGTCTCCATTTGCAACTATGTATTTATATGTATATATTTACGTACTTATACAGCTGGTTACAAAACGAACTAATCTTTTAAACACAGCACTTTTATACAGTTTCGAAGATCCAGGCATTAAATCTATAAATATAAAACTGTTTATTGCTGGGTCTAATCTTATTTTTATAAACAGTGTCTTTAACTGTCTGAGGTTGGAGACAATGCATGATCTTGATTGATCGAAGAATTTTGGACTTTCATTGTCTTTATTTGGTTTAAATCACAAAGTTTCAACTGGTATGTGTCTCCAGTCGTCTTCAGGTGAATACTAAATAAGAAAAGTAACTACAGGTCTATACTAGCTAGGTGCACTGAAGCATGCCTGAAATATGTGTGCAGTTATGATAAGATTACATCTACTTAACAAAGGTTTCAATATATTTCTTTTGTCTACTAATATTTACTGAAGCAACCTAGGTTTTGATGAATAGCCACAGCTTCCTTGAACATCATTGGACATAGGAAATATATGGAAACCTTTGTTAAGATATGTAATCTTAGAATAAGACCTCGAATTAAATGCATGACTGCACATATTTCAGTGCACCTATTTAGCTAGTATAAATAGACCTGTAGTTACTTTACTTTACTAATTTAGTATTCACCTGAAGACGACTGGAGATACTTACCAGTTGAAACTTGACAATGCAAGTCCAAAATGCTTGTATTAATCAATGTCATAACTAATATGCTACTTTTAGTTTATTGATGTATTAATTATAAATGTTTCTGACGAGGTAAAAAAATTAAATATTAAAATTATTTTGCATTTAAAAGTCTTATTTAATTTTGTCCCCTACTCCCTTAAGTTTTAGAATACTGGAGAAAATTTAATGCTTGCGAAAGGAAAAGGTCTAGGTTTTGGTACATTCATTTTTGGTGCGACCAAATAAAATAATTACGTTATAGCGATACATAAAAAAATCTTAAAAATTACACAAAATATAATAATTAAAATGTGCACTTTATATGGACACCATATACAGGGTTAGGAAAAATTACCAGAACGGTCGATTATTTCAAAATATACAGGGGGTTATCAAAAAACGTCTTATTTAAAAAATGTAGGGCTGTTAAAAATCTACATATTGGTGATAAATTGAAATATACAGGGTCGCCCACAAAGTTGTGGAGAATGATAGTTATATTTTTTAAATTGAACACCCTGTATATTTTTACATTTTTAAATTCCACATAAAATTATAATTATTTTTTATTAAATGCACTATTAGTCTATACTACATAGTTTCCGAGATATTGACTCTCGAAAAGTGACATTTTTGAACTTTGACAGCTTATAACTTTCTAACAGTACGTCTTAGAGCAAAACGGCTTACATGTCCCTATCTTCAATTTTTGTTATCTTCCCAAAAAAATCAACTTCCAGTTAAACCGGAACAACTATATTTCCTTCTTTCGAGTTACATCCGGTTTAACCAGAAGTTGATTTTTTTGGAAAGATAATAAAATTTGAAGATAGGGACATGTAAGCCGTTTTGCTCTAAGACGTACTGTTAAAAAGTTATAAGCTGTCAAAGTTCAAAAATGTCACTTTTCGAGAGTCAATATCTCGGAAACTATGAAGTATAGACTAATAGTGCATTAAAAAAAAATAATTATAATTTTATGTGGAATTTAAAAATGTAAAAATATACAGGGTGTTCCATTTAAAAAAATATAACTATCATTCTCCACAACTTTGTGGGTGACCCTGTATATTTTAATTTATCACCGATATGTAGATTTTTAACAGCCCTACATTTTTTATAAAATACGTTTTTTGATAACCCCTGTATATTTTAAAATAATCGACCGTTCTGGTAATTTTTCCTAACCCTGTACCTTTTAGACGGAATTTATTCCTTTAGTTATATCGCCTCCTCCTGTATGTGCCTTAACTAAGACCTGGAGCATTGAAATTCCGTCACTTGAAAGCAGTGCATTTAAAGCGCGTAGAATACTTATTCAGAGGTAGCGCTTTTAAAGTGCTTTTTTAGCAATCGTTATAGCGAGCCCGGCGGCCATATTTGCTGAAAAAGTACCGCGTGGATTTAGCCGGCCGTCCGGACGCCGGGGCGCTTTGCAAGTTAAATATGAAAGCGCTTCTCCGATTCTACAGTAACAGATAACAAGTACTTTTTAAGCGCTTTTGGATACAGTTTTGGTTATCTGGGTATCAAGTAAGTTTTTCTCTTTCTATTTCTCCTATTACTATGACATATTTATTTTTTCTTGTTTCTTTTCTGGGTGGTTTTCTAAAACACGTGGTAGTTGCCTAAATTGGACCACTGGGTGATTGCCAAAATTGAACCGGTCCAATTTAGGCAATTTTCCAAATTGTGCAAAAATAATTTTTATCTTTAAATAAGTTAATGTCTTCTAACTAACACCATTTCAATATTGCTAAACAATTTTTTCTTTGAGTTAAAAAATGAAACTATGACTGGTCCAATATAGGAAACTAATAGGTACTTTTTTTTGCATTAGGATGTCTTCTACCGAAATTTTGATTGTAAATTTGATGTTTTTTTGAACTATAAGTATAAAACTTCCTATACCAACAATTTTATTTTTTATTTATTTATTTAACACCTAAGCTTCCGATTTAAATCATGTGGTCCAATTTTGGAACCCCCAGGTGCAATTTAGGCAATCGGTTTCCTATATTGAACCGCTTGCAGAAGTTTTTTTTATAACCTGGTAAATCATAGATACTTTGAAATAAAATTCTGCAAAAAATCCTGCGGTTGAACAACATACTAAAGTATACTAAGGTATAGCTTCAAGATCGATTTTGCGTTATTATCAGGATCTATGATAAGAAATCTGGAAATTGGTCCAATATGGGCAACCTTCCCCTATGTTTTCCTTCCCCCCCTCGTGGCGGTTAAGTATGCCCCTCTATATTTCTCATGCGATTATTCGAAGTTGTTCAGCAAATATATTTACTTTGCTTTTCTGTTTAAAAGAAGCAAATGGAAAGTACCTACGGGTACTACCAGTTGGAATAAAAGAATACCGAATAGCGCGTAGACCCTGTACATAAACAAAAATATAAACATGTATAATATTATATTATGAGCTTTTACATCAAACTTTTTTAACATCTTACATATAGGTACAGGGTTATCCAACCAAGACTAGACAAGGCGATTTTTTGACTTTTCCTGTACTTTTAGAAAAAAACTGAAATAGCCATTTTAAGTCATTTTCTCCCGCGAATTCGAATATCTTCAGCAAAAAACAATTGAACATCAAACAAAAGTACTAGGGGTCACTTTGATATTTTTTTAAATGGAACACCCTGTATCTTTTTACATTTTTAAATTCCTCATAAAATTATAATTATTTTTTATTAAATGCTCTATTAGTCTATACTTCATAGTTTCCGAGATATTGACTCTCGAAAAGTGACATTTTTGAACTTTGACAGCTTATAACTTTCTAACAGTACGTCTTAGAGCAAAACGGCTTACATGTCCCTATCTTCAATTTTTATTATCTTCCCAAAAAAATCAACTTCCAGTTAAACCGGAACAACTATATTTCCTTCTTTCGAGTTACATCCGGTTTAACCGGAAGTTGATTTTTTTGGGAAGATAATAAAATTTAAAGATAGGGACATGTAAGCCGTTTTGCTCTAAGACGTACTGTTAGGAAGTTATAAGCTGTCAAAGTTCAAAAATGTCACTTTTCGAGAGTCAATATCTCGGAAACTATGAAGTATAGACTAATAGTGCATTTAATAAAAAATAATTATAATTTTATGTGGAATTTAAAAATGTAAAAATATACAGGGTGTTCCATTTAAAAAAATATCAAAGTGACCCCTAGTACTTTTGTTTGATGTTCAATTGTTTTTTGCTGAAGATATTCGAATTCGCGGGAGAAAATGACTTAAGATGGCTATTTCAGTTTTTTTATAAAAGTACAGGAAAAGTCAAAAAATCGCCTTGTCTAGTCTTGGTTGGATAACCCTGTACATGGGGTACCAAGTACCAATTTAATCTTGCTTTTAATTTTAACTTGTTTCCTGCGGACTTCTGCACAAAATGGTGGTCGAGGTGATGATGGTTATGAAAAAGAATACCGCCAATAGAAGCCTATCTAATACAATGGACGTTTGCTTCCATTCCAGTTCAGTCATTTCTTTTCTCTCTTGCTCCGATATGCGTAGTTCTGTCCTTTCTATATTCTGGTGGACTCGGTGTAAAACTCGCATTATTTGTTTTTCGAATAGATCTAAAAAAATGAAATTGTAAATTGGTACGATAAACTTTTTGTGGGGAATTGTTCGCGTACGTATACATACAGTGTCCGCAAGAAAGTCCGCATCAAATGGGATTTTTTTTTATTATTAGGTATAGGTAAAAATTGAAAATGCAGTTAGTTTTTGCTTACCTAATAACCAAAAATGACGTATACTGAAGCAGCTGCACAACTTGCGTTACCTGTCAAATTTGACATTTTTAATAAAATAGGTTCAAAAATGCCATTATTTATCAAAATATCGAAAAACTTTATTCAAAAAAGTTGTTTATTTGGACATTTTTAGCCTCTGTACGAAATTTTGACGGTCTAATACAATTTTTATTTTTTGTCAGATTCTTGAAAATTTTGATCAACCCTCGTAGATTAACTTTTATACATCGATGTAAAACCATTTGCCTTTACTTCATTTGTAATCTTAATGAAATTTTGTGTAAAATATTTGTTTCCAATTATTTATTTTGCTTCAAAAACTGAAATTGTTATTGATTATAGTATGTAATGTTTGATGCAAAGTTTATCTAATTACATCAGTTTGACCAAAACCGACGTTTCTCATTTTTCTTAAGTTAGTAAACAGATGTACAAAAAGAAAATATTAGAAATCTTTCGTTGAAATTTTACTTAATTAATATTGGATCAAAAAGAATAATATTAATCGCTCGAAACATTTTATTCAACAAAAATATAGTTTAGTATAATTAATTTAATTTAATATTAATTAAGTAAAATTTCAACAAAAGCTTCCTGATATTTTCTTTTTGTACATCTGTTTACTAACTTAAGAAAAATGAGAAACGTCGATTTTGGTAAAACTGATGTAATTAGATAAACTTTGCATCAAACATTACATACTGATCAAATAACAATTTCAGTGTTTAAAGCAAAATAAATAATTGAAAACAAAAATTTTACACAAAATTGCATTAAGATTACAAATGAAGTAAAGGCAAATGGTTTTATATCGATGTATAAAAGTTAATCTACGAGGGTTGATCAAAATTTTCAAGAATCTGAAAAAAAATAAAAATTGTATTAGACAGCCAAAATTTCGTACAGAGGCTAAAAATGTCCAAATAAACAACTTTCTCGAATAAAGTTTTTTGATATTTTGATAAATAATGGCATTTTTGAACCTATTTTAATAAAAATGTCAAATTTGACAGGTAACGCAAGTCGTGCAGCTGCTTCAGTATACGTCATTTTTGGTTTTTAGGTAAGCAAAAACGAACTGCTTTTTCAATTTTTACCTATACCTAATAAAAAAAAAAAATCCCATTTGATGCGAACTTTCTTGCGGACACTGTATAGTCTTCCGAATATTTTGTTTTTGTGAAAGTTCATGCGAAATTCAATGTCACATATCTCACAAACCGTCGATGTTATCACAAAAATTATAATAACTTTTTTTAGACAATTTCATTCTCTACAATTTTCTTTTTATAGAAATTTTCGTCAAAAATTCCGTTTACAAGTTAAGGGGCATCAAAGGTTATAAAATGTTGACAAAGTTGACGACGAATGTAGCACCTACCTATACCTACTATTACGATCCTGTTTTTTAATACTTTCTTCTAGAATCTGTGTGTAAAAATGGACCTCATTTACCTGCTTACCTAAATCGTCGCCCCTCGATTTCGATGCGAACCTGGGGGACCTCTGCGTGCGCTGTTGAATGCAACAGCCGTCCTCCTGGGGCTGTTTTTCTGGCCAGGGCCATTGGCTGTCCAGCCGGGTGCCTGTCCTGGGGTTCACTTCCTTAAAATTAAATTTTATTTGTTTTTGATTTTATATTTTATAATAAAGTGACCATATTTTATTAATATTCCCTGTAAACTAACTCTGGCCCTTCTAATGAAATTTCGTATATAACTATAGTCAATCGCTCCAGCCAAGGGCGTCCGAAGGAACTTTTCCAAGGGGGGGCAAATCATAATTGGAATTATTTTTGTTTCTAGCACTTCAACAAACCTTCAATAAAAGAATAGAGCAAAACACCTAATACTTATATTAAATAACAAAAAATAGCTAAACAAAATATTTAAAAATGTTCAAATATAACAAAAAACTTATAAGTTATTCAGATCTATTGGAGAAAAGAAATGTTAATTTTCTTGAATCTTTTGCAAATTCATCAATAATTTTCTCAATTAAATGTATTTTTTTTTCTTTTCCAAATTTGCGATGAACACTCATCATACATAAACCGTCCAATCGATGCTCAGTCATAGTCGAGCGAATCCAGGTTTTTACTCTTCTGAGAGTACTGAATGATCTTTCGACTGTACATGTAGTTGGAGGTAAACAAATTGCTATCGCAATTGCCTGACCAATAGTATATCTATTTGTATATTGCTATTATGACTAGCTGTGTAAATTAAAATAAAGCTTTATTTATTCTATTCTAATATTTTTCCTTCGCTATTTAGTGAAGATTTTTGAATTCCACATTTCATTTTATGCAACAAGAGTTCGTTTTACCAATTTTGTCAATTGAATTGTATCTCAATAAATATGTATATCCCAGTTAAATAAAATATCTCAAATCTACTTGGGCCAGGGGAGGGGGGGGGGCAAGAGCACCCCCTTGCCCCCCCCCCCTCCTTCGGACGCCCTTGGCTCCAGCCACGTATACCAAATTTCATTTAAACACGTACTGTAGTTCTCCGTGTAAATATTTTTTTTAGTTTAATAGTTCCATAACTTGAAGATTTGTATACCTGCAATTTGGTGTCCTTGGGTTTGTTATCAAACTTGATAAAAACCAGCGGCGCTATCCTTTTCAATACGATTGTCCTGATGATATTAGGCACAGCTTGTCCCCGTACTCCTCTGTGATAGATATTAAGAGTGACCACAGATAGGCCGGAAGCAAAGGATACCAGGCAAATACTCGCTCCATAGTACATACCTAAAAAGAAAAGGACGGTTAAGGTTACTTTGTGAACTCATTCCTTTCCCTAATTCCTTTCTTGAGATGGAGTCCGGATTTGGCTACGGTTTCTCTTTTTTTATCTCTAGAGTTCTAGAGTTGCCAATTTGCTGACAATAACCAATTGAGTTAATAAAAAAAACTTTCAACAATATTACAAATATATTTTAAGGGCGTGCCTGTGTTTGTGATTAATGGACCTTCTGCCTTCTGATCTCAACATTTTTAACCATCAAATTCCGCTCTTTGTCTCCTCGAAAAAAACTAAATAAATAATATTCCACATTATTCACGATGAAATGGCCTTATTCGATTTGATATGAAAATTACAAAACGCCTAAAATGTAAGGAGTGACGACGGGCGGCGAAATCAAAAAGACATCCATATATCATTTACATAAATTTTTACAGAGGCAACTGGGGCATTCTACAGCCTAAGGATGACTTACAAAACTGTTCAATTTTACTGGTAAATTCAATAACAAATTGAATCCCACGGGACATGCGATTCAGGACGAGGTCGTGAGTATTGGCGGGATTTGAATCGAAAGAGTAGAACGAAACTCCGCGGCGAAGACTTAAGGTGGGACTAACGACGCCATTTTCTATCGTCAATTCGATTTGCCTACCATTGACGATTTGCATGCGCACTGCAGTGCTGTGTTGATCAGAGTAGTTATTTTTATGCTTTTGGCATACGAAGAAGAAAGACAGACATATTCTGGAACTGTTAGAGCAAGGCAGATGTTAGTCAGCAGGTCATAGTTTTGTTTCCTTTCGTGTTTTGTGTAATTACGGAACCTTTCCTGTTAAAACAAACATAGATTCTCTGGAATTTTTAGGAGAGATGACATCTAGATAGACTAGAAAGTATCGACGTGTTTACTTTCAAGGATTTTAAGATAAATTGTGACAATTTTAGTAGCTAGATAGGTATAAGGGCATGATTTTTGAAAAATGTCTAGAATTGATTGTAGAATGTCAAAATTTAAAAATATCTAATAATATGTTTCGTTAAAAAAATTAAATTTGATACATGTAGCATTTTTATGATACATCCTGTATAAAATCGATTTTGGATCTGTGAGGTGAGGCCTAATTTTACCCAACTTCTATGGGCCTATAGGACCTTCTCCTCTAAATACGTTCTTAAGACAAATTATTTAAAAATTTGTGATCATGAAACCATTCCTATTCTATATATTTACCCATATATCATTTCCATAAATTTTTACGATGGCAAAATAAAAAAGAAAAAAACTTGTACGAAATCCGAAAAACACATTTCGGGCTGTGGACCCCATTATTCACTGTCTCTCACATTATAAGGGACTTGCTGGCTGTAAAAACATAATTTAAATGTTATTTATCAAAAGATTTGACAGATTACTTGTTTTTTGAAAAGAATCCTGGTATTTTTTTATTGATGTTCGAAAATCGAATTAATGTTTAATGTGATATAATAATTATTGGCCACTCTTGACTCTTGCGGTCGATTATATCATTTATCTTTGTTTCGGTAACTTAAATAGAAAAGAACAGGCGGGTCGACCTTTGGTCCGAGTCCCTGCGACTGGTCAATTTGGCATGACGTAGATTGATGATCGCTCTAATATTTTCAAATGTCCTGTTGAAGATGTATTTATTCTTGTAATTCGACGTTGCAAAAACCAGTTCGCCTTTTTTAACTTTAAAATTTCTTCTTTTAACAAAAACAGACAGTACAGACATTTTGTAAATTGTATCAAGTATTACGTATCATTTTGTTTTTAATTAAATGTAATTTTAAAGTTTTTTTTAACAGTTTTAATTATTTTTTGAGATTTAATAGAATTTTCCAAATTATTATATTCTATCAAACCTTTATAAAAAATAGATTTATAAGCTAATGTTTTAGACACTCTATCCACATAAAAATTTTGATAGTTCTTGTTTTATACTTAATTATGATAGTCATAATTAAAAGAACAAAATTTAGATACATACTAAATAAGCAATTAAATTTCTGACATTCAACCAATCTAAATTTTTTAACATAAAATTAATTTTTGTATATTTGTCACAATTTAAATAATCCGCATTGCCTTATTTTGTAAAATTTGTAATTTATCAAATATTTCCTCACTAGCACACTATAAAATGGATGAACAATAAAGAAAATGTGGTAATATAATAGTATTAAATACAGTTTTATTAGAAAATAAACTTAAATTAGAACTGATTCTTTTTAAAATAACCTACTTTTCCGCCAATCTTCGATATGATGCTTTTAAAATAATTTAAAAATTTTAATTTTGAATCAATGATTATCCCTAAATATTTAAAACTGTTTACTAATTCCAATTTTTCACCATCAATTACAACATTTATATTTTGACAATTTAAATTATTACCAATAACCATACATTTAGTTTTTAAAATATTTAATTTTAATTTATTTACTTTTAGCCAATTTAATAAAATATTTATCTCAGAATTTAGAGCATTTAGACCATCAAAAATATTTAAAACATTAATGTAAATTAAGGTTTAATCAGCAAACATTTGTAATTTACACATTTTTAAAACTGAAAGCATATCGTTGATGTATAAAATAAATAATATTGGACCTAGTATACTTCCTTGAGGAACTCCTATATTATTTATTTTTTTATTTGAATATGTTTTTGATATTTTTGTATTTGTGACCTGTTACTTAAATAATTTTTAAACCATTTATAAACTTTTTCGCGAATACCATATCGATACAATTTACTCAATAATCTAGCCCTGTCAATTGTTTCGAATGCCCGCTTAAAATCCAAAAATACAGCTATAACATTTTTCCCTTGATCAGTGGTTCTCTTCCACGTCTCAATCACACATTGAATGGCTGTCTCTGTCGAGTACCCTTTTCGAGAACCAGCTTGAACGGAAACTAAAATTTTGTTGGGATCAATGAATTCTAATACCTAACTGTTTATATACGACTTCTTCCATGAATAATTTCTAAATAACAATAATATTGTTGTTTAAATACAAAAGTTGGATTTTTCCCTTCCAATCCATCAATAACAAACCTTTAAAAATAACTGTTCTGCTATTATCGTCAGCTGTAACTAATTAGAATGTTTTAAATGTATTAATTTATTTTATTGAAAAACTCTTTGCCGTAGTCAGTCTGTAAACATCCAGATAAAATTAGCCATATTCTAAAACAAACCTCTACTACAATTCAATTAACACATTTATTTCTAGTCTGGTGGGATAAAGCACTGACAGACTGGTCTCAATTTTTTTTTTTAGTTTTCAACTTAATAAAGGGCCTAAGAAAACATTACAAAACTAATCTGACGTAAAACCCTTATCAATCACTAAGGTATTACCGTTATTACTATTAGACGTTTTTGGAATTTGGTGGTAGGACGAATATTAATCATTTATAATTTTAAATCGGTTGTAATTTAGAAAATTAAGATAAAAGTAGCTTAAAGTTAAACCCGTTTTAGACCAGTAATTTAAATTTTTTTAAGAGCACAGAACGAAATTTTTTAACGATTGGAAATTAAACTTATCATGCATGAAGTTCGTCCGATCGTTTCGATTTGAATGCTTTCATTCAATAAATGCAACAATGACCACAAAAGATTTATACTCCCATGTATTTTTAAAGCTGTTTTTGTTGTGAAAATCAATCTGCATTTGTTAGTGAATATTGTTGGTTTGATATTGTAAAAGCGTATATAAAATATTGGAAATATTACACCTGCCTTATTTAATATAATATAATTTTTCAACAAACTATTAAAATGATTTTTTCTACGATCGTGCAAAAAGTTACTATTTTTTGCACTATCTACTGTGCCAAAAGTTTAACTTTTTTGGACAGTAATACTTTGAAACTCTATTCATTAGGAGTTTAATCCAAAGGTACATAACATTTTTTTTTATTGTAATTTTTATATACGTATAAACATGGTTTCAACGCCATGGAGGATAGAAATCTTCAACTTTAGCTGAGGGCTACATTGAGGAATCAATTTCTAAGAAAACTAAAATAGAGACTCAAATTCTGGAAGGTGAATCAAGTACTAGTTAGTACCGAAAACTTCACAACAATCAGAAAAAGATTAAGTGAAGAACCTGAGACCTCCACGAGCAAAAACGAGAACAAAATTCAAAAAATTACTGGACACAACTTTGTCCATCAGTTGCCATAGTAAATTGCTCTAATTGCGATATTAAAATTAAAATTAACTCAAAAAAAGGAAATCCCCCTAACTAGTTTTATAAAAATAACGTTAGTTTAAACTGTTCATGTTATTGTTAAGAATTAGTTAGTAATTTTTCTTGTATTGTAAAATATTATTCAATAAAATTTGAACAAAAAAAAATAAATTCGATCGTAGAAAAAATGTTGTGTGCAACACGTGCAAAAAGCATATTTGTTGCACTCAGCAACTTCAACAAACTTCCTGCAACTGTTTAATTTGTTGACTTAGATCGTTGGTAGGGCAAAAACCAATTGCTTAATTTAACAATTCTCCCTTTAGTAATAATTAAAAATAATAACAAGGAAAAAGAGTGTAATTAAGTTAAGAAAACTAGTTAAATGAAAAACTTCGTAGTTCCGATTTCGCTGATTTAAAACAATGACACAGCGTTTTCGCCACGCTTCCTTTCAGATCCATCTTAAAGTTTTCTAAAACTTCGGAAAGGTAAATTAAGTCTTTCTTTTAGAAAGTTTTTAGATTCTTTTTCGCTTTAAAATAAGGTTAATAATAGTAAAGTAGGTAGGAAAATTATTCTTAAATTTACTGACCCGGACCTAGGTATGATAAAAATGGGTTATTTTCTATTAAATAAAATAAATCTTGCAGTTACTTGGGCATAAGCATAAGCTTATACATATGCCTTACTTTTCGAAAAATCTGCTTTGCAAAGAAAAATGTCCTTTATTTCCTTCTTACGAGGAAATTTATTTTTCTAAAAAGAAAATGCGCCACTCGATTGAAAACTATAATACGAGCATTTTTCTCGATGAAAAATGCCCGAATATCAAATATGTTATCAAGAAAGGTTTCCAGATGTAATAACGGTCTGGTTTTTGGTTTTGTGTTTTTATTTTGGAAATTTGTATGAATGGTTACAAACTGAGCGAAATAAATCGTAATATATCCCGGTTGTGTGCAGGATGTCCAAAAATAAATACAATAAGTTAAATTTTGCAGACTGAGGAAGGTCAGGCATTTTTTAATAATATTTTAAATACATAATGTTTCTTTTTGAAGAAGTAAAGTAGTCCATACTCAAAGTGGAGTTAAATGTATAGAAAAAGGAAAAACACAAAGTCTTTCTCCACAGTTTATTAGAATAACTAGGCGAACCTAGAAGAAACACTCATCATCAGGAAAACAAAGTAAATAGTACAATGCTGATGTTGTTAGCAATAGAGAAAATAATAAGTGGGATTAAGCCGTAATGGAGCTTGAAATGGTGTACACGAGGTGCAAAAAATGAATAGTCAGAAGACCGACAACACTTCAGCATACTTGAAAGTCAAGGGCTGTGCAAAGGCCCTGTCTTGGGCAGAAAAATGAAGAGAGCAAAAGAAAAATTAGGGAGTTTTAGAGAGAAAATATAAGATTAACGAATTTTTTAACAAAATAAACAAATACTTTTTAAAATCCTGATTTATCATTATAGAGGGCTGAAGCCTCAATTTGAAAATGGTAAAAAGTGAAAAAAAATAATAGTAGGATGAAACGCATTGGAAAAGCGAGAGAATATAACAAAAATAAAAGAAAAAATAATTTACGGGCGATCCTAGGTCGGGAAGTGGAAAGGGGTGAGTTTTTAAGGGTAGAAAACGATTTATCTCGATTTTCGGCAAAACTACAAGTTTTATTGAAAAACGTTAAATGGCAAAGTTGTAGGTAATAAAAAAATCTACAACTTTTGTATTTACACTTTTTCACATAACCTCAAAATTTATGTGAAAAATTCAAATAACCAAGTTTTTGGTTTTTTATTTTTATCTTTTACAACATTTTTTTTTTACGAAATTTGGTAAAAACTTACCTTTTCATGTCCTAAACACACTGTAATTTTTTTGATTTAAAATATTTATTTTTTCACCTTATTTTGACGTAATATCGAAAAAGCACCCTAATTTTCAATCGAAAATTCTCACGTCAAAATATCTGCTTTTTTAAAAAAGTCGGTGGGCTTTTTGTTCGTTGAAATCTCTACTTTCTGATGGTGTAAAAAAATATACATTACTGTGGTAAATGTTTTCAAAAAATGCAAAGAAACGAAAAAACTCAAATCCAAAATTTTTTTTGAAATCATTATGTACAATTTTGAGCTATTTATTAAAATTTATACTTTATTAATTACTCGAAAAATGTAAGATCATTTTTTGAGAACATTTACCATAGTAATGTATATATTTTTTTACACCATCAGAAAGTAGAGATTTTAACGAGCAAAAAGCCCACCGACTTTTTTTAAAAAGCAGATATTTTGACGTGAGAATTTTCGATTGAAAATTAGGGTGCTTTTTCGATATTAAGTCAAAATAAGGTGAAAAAATACATATTTTAAATCAAAAAAATTACAGTGTGTTTGGGACATAAAAAGGTAAGTTTTCACCAAATTTCGCGAAAAAATGTTTTTTTTTGTAAAAGATAAAAATAAAAAACCAAAAACTTGGTTATTTGAATTTTTCACATAAATTTTGAGGTTATGTGAAAAAAGTGTAAATACAAAAGTTGTAGATCTTTTTATTACCTACAACTTTGCTTTTCAACGTTTTTCCATAGGACACGTAAATTATTTTTCCTTTAATTTTTGTTATATTCTCTTCCTTTTCTACTGGGTTTCATCCTACTATTATTTTTTTTGGTTTCAAAAATTATCGACCCTGGTCTATTATAAAAAGCTTTTTCGCACCCATCCCATAGGCCATCTTTTCGAACTACTATTGCTAGTTCTACTTAAGGTCTCCAGTCCATTTAGTACCGCACTAACATTCTGACATAATATAACATAATATTAGTAAAACAAAAAGATAAACTTGAAAAAATTAATCTCTTCTGAACTTTCCTCTAGATAATTAACAGTAGGTTTATTAAAAATGTTACTTGACTACTAAGTAATTAAAAACGGCTTGGTAAATAAGCTAGCAGAATCACGTAGTTGTTTTTTTTTTTATTTATAAAAGAGAGATACGAAAAGAAACGAGTTGTGCAAAAAACTTAAACATCGTGCTCTAAGAAGTAATTAAGTAATAAAAGTAAATTACGATTTTTCTCTCTACGTTTTTTCCTTCGAAATAATTAATTTATCAAAACACATAATTTCTAACGGTTTTGGAATTATTTTAAGAATACGTATATGAAAATAGTGTGTGTTTTATACAGGATGTCCAGAAATTGCATGTCTACAACGTTTAAATGCAGACTACTACAGTGGCGTAACAGCACCCCCGCAGACCACGGCCCCTTCAAAATTTACTGCCAGCTTTGCTTTTAATAGGCTGTATTTCATTTCATAATAAATATATTATACAGGGTGTTCATTTGAAAACTTCCCACCTCGATTTTCCTGCTTTAAAATGAAAATGTGGAAAATCACTCGGACCCGTCAATTTTTATTTCGAGGGGGACATCTTTTGCGTATATTGTCAATCTTGTTACTTCAAGCCCCTAGGAGGGAGGGGGGGTAAGATCTAATTCTTTACTGGATACCCCTATTTTATATAATTTTTTTGGATTCTGCATAAAATTCTGAACATTTTTTAGTAAAAGCATTATTAGTATATACTTAACAGTTTCCGAGATATTTACTCTTGAAAAATGACATTTTTTAACTTTGACAGCGTCTAGCTTTCTAACTGTGCGTCTTAGAGCAACACGGCTTACATGTCCCTATCTTCGATTTTTATTATCTTTCCAATAGTGTAAACTTTCGGTTAAACCGGATGTAAGAAATATAGTACTTCCGGTTTGACCGGAAGTTGACACTATTGGAAAGATAATAAAAATCGAAGATAGGGACGTGGAAAGTTTTCAAATGAACACCCTGCATGAATTATACGTGAAAGTGCGAAATTTACAAACGATATAAAATAAAGACTTGTCCATTGACTTTCCTAGTCAAATTTTAAGCCTCAGAAAGGGACTTGCAGATAGTATTTCAAAATTAAAAGCAGTGTATGAACTTGCGGATCATTTATTAATAAAAAATCAGTGTGTTCTTCAAATTTTCCAGATGTATCTACTGCAGTGATGTTATTTCTAACTTTACCAGTTAGTGTGGCATCAACGGAACGATATTTTTCCAAACTTAAAATAGTAAAAACCCATTTACGTAACACCATGGGACAACAACGCCTTTCGGATTTATCCTAAATCAGTATCGAACACGAGTTTGTTAAAACATTAAATATCGACGAAATTATAAACGATTTTGCAAAAAAAAACTCTCGACGATCTGGTCGTTTTGTATAATACCTTGTATAGTATTTAGTGACATAATGTTTGTGCAAACTTGTTGAGTGTTTATGTGTTTTACTGTTTTCTGTCTTTTGGATTCTATGAGGCTCGATCACTGCTACCCCCGTTACTACCATACATGGTAAGCAACATTATAAGTGGTGTTTTAAAATTTTGATTTTGCATCATGTTTGCTGGAATATTACGTATAATGACTTAATAATTATCTATGTTATGTCTACCCAGGGGCGGATGGGACACCTCGGACCGGCGCGGGAAGTCAATTGAAACAGCGCCGCGTCGTGTCGATCCAATAAAATTTATAATAAAAACATTTAAATACATTTAGGTGAAAAAAATATTTATTATTAATATGACCTGAGGCCTGAGGGACCGGCGCACCTGGAAATCTCCCGGTGTCCCGGTGGGCCCATCCCAGGTTATACGTACCTAAACCTCGCGAAAATAAAGGCTTATTAATTAGAAATATTGTTTTGGGACTAGGCAACCTGTAACACCTTGTCGACATTTTAATCAACATAGATGAAAACCAATCGATTTAATCTGAGTCGTAGAAAGAAAGCGGGCTAAAGGTTCTAAATTTAAAGATAATTTCACTGTAATAAAATATTATGCATAGTTTAAAATATTTTAAATAAGAAATTTACAATACCTCTATGATCCACGTAACTCTCCGTCGTTTTAAAGACAAAACTCCGCATTTTGGAGAAAACCAGGAAGAAATCACAAACTCACCAGGCAATTTACATAAGATATATTATTTATATCACAATAATAACACTTAATAACAGTTACATGGTCAAAGGTTCGCTTAAACACCGAAAGTTTTTGAAAAATATTCAAAACAGTCAAAACACCGAAACAAACACCTGTAACTAGTTAGAAGAAGCCATTTTGAATCGACGATTTTTGTCGAAGACCACTTCGGCCTTATTTCGGGTTACCATGACAACCGTAGGAAGTCGAGCCGAGTTCATTCATAAAACACTTGACCTTCGTACTACTTTTCCGAATTTTACTATCACCGCCCCCGCATAGTAAATATTTTAAAATAATAATAAGAAAAGTCCCATTCATAAAACAGAGTAGGGTAAGGGATGGTGTTCTGTCGTTTAGAAGTAACTTTTAGGCTATTAAAAGCATGAATCTATAATACTGAATCGATTTTAATAAAATTTTAGGGGTATGTAGGTAATTATAGGAGGCACCCAAATAAGTAAGAAAATATGTGGCATGTAATCTAAAAAAATACATCTTTATGACGTCACACTTTTTTGGAACACCCTGTATGAAAAATAAATTTTCCTGAAATGCGCCCGAAGATACAAAGAAGATCTGCAAAATATCAAAATCCTAACTTAATTAATAAGTTTAGTGTGCAGTTATCACCACATATTTTATAACATGCCAGTTCTAATGAAAAGTATAGGACAATGTTTAGTGCTTGTTTGTTTAGTGCAGTTTAGTGCTGTACTTGTCTTATTTTGTGCTTTTGACATTCGTATCTTAGATTGTAGGTAGAGTGCTGGAGAAATGATCAGCTCAAAATGAACCCTTAAAAAATGTTAATGTTATTTTCGCTCTGGATTGCTTTGAAAATTCAGTAAATACTCTTTTAAGGAATTCGTTTTTTTTATTAAACATAGATATAGTTTAATAGAAAAAACTAATTTTCCATTCCAAGTGTGTGTTTAACATTTGACAAATGATCACATGACCTTAAAAATCTCAGAAACCATTTCTAAATCCGGTAGACCTATGTTACAGATCAAAATCAATCACTTTATGCCGGGTTTTACCCATTTATTTTGTTGACATAGAGCGGCGGCGCCTGAGGGACCGGCGCACCGGGAAATCTCCCGGTGTCCCGGTGGGCCCATCCGCCCCTGTGTCTACCAGTCTACCTAGGATTATAAAATAAATTCGAATGGTTGGCTGTTTTAATAGTATGTATTTAACACATAAACCTAATTAAATTATTACACGATTAATGAATTCAAAAATTCATAAACCTGAACCTAATAGTTATGAAAATAAGAATTATCATTTTCCATTCGTTATAAAGAGGGGGAGGGGGGACGTTTGCGGGGGGGCCCACTCAGTTTTTGTTAAGCCACTGGACTACTGACATCAAGTCAACGCAGTTATATTAGAAATTGTTATGTTATACGTATTTTTCAGACACCCCCACCCCGTATGAAAAAATATCTGCTGCATTTTGTCCTAAGGTAATAAAACGTCCTTAAGTTAATAAAATAAATGTATATAAAAATGGGTAGCTTAAATGTTACTTACTTATTAATGGCGTCTTCTCGGTGGGAGGGAGCGTTTCTCTGATGGTCATCAAAAATACTGTCATCGACAGAAGGGCGCTTATTCCCAGAGTGACCTTTTCGCCAGACTCCGAGGGAACGTAAAAAACCAGCAGGGCTAAAAATGCACAAAAAGTTTTTAGACGGGGACGCGGAAACAAAAATAATCAGTTAAATGCGACAACTATAAAGCAAAGACAGACCACGCATGTCATTCATAAACGTACTTTTACCATAACTAACATTTTTTTTAACTTTCTAATGTTAACATTCAAAAGTTGTTCTTATTTTTCACACACGGTGTGAAATATTCCGAAAGATATACCTACCTGTTCTGACTGTTAAGTTAAATCATTAATTGGCTGCAAGCCAACAGATTTTTTAAAACCGACATTAGCGCCGCCATAGCACCGATAAATTCCCAATAGTTACAAATTGAGTGAATTTAAGCTCGAATAAAACCCAAATGGGGTGAATCTTGTTACGTGATTCGCACTATCTGTCAAATTAAATTTTTTTTTTTAAATAATTCGAAAATAGGGTTATTTCTTAAAATATCGAAAGAAGTTACCAGAAAACGTTTTTTTAAAAGCAGTTTCTAGCCCACATGCAAAATTTCAGCTGCATAAGATAATTTTGAGTTTTAACCAACCATTAAAATTTATTTTCCACTTAATGAACACTTTACTGATGACACTGTGTTATTTTTTTGTCTTAATATTAAGGTGTATTACTTTCAGACACAAACTACGTTTTTAAAAATACTTATTTTATGAAGCTACCTTATACAGGTTCAAAAACAAATAACTTTGCATCACATGCGACCAAATTTTAATAGCCCAATTTTGATTTTGTAGAAAAACACATATTTAATATGGCTCTACTTTAAAGAACGTGTATCTGAAATAAAGCATTGTCAAAACTAAGAAGTCTTAAGTAGGTTGCGTTGAGTATTATTTTGCAAAAGTGGTGCAATTTACAAAATATGGGTAAAAAATCAAAATTATCTTATGCAGCTGAAATTTTGCATGTGGGCTAGAAACTGCATTTAAAAAAACTTTTTCTAATAACTTTTTTCGATACTTTCAGAAATAACCCCTTTTGAAAATAGTAGTCACGTGATTCGCATTATCTGTCAAATTTTAATTTTTTTCAAAAAATAATTCAAAAGTAGGTACATTTCTGAAAGTATCGAAAAAAGTTATTAAAAAAAGTTTTTTTTAATCGCAGTTTCTAGGCCACATGCAAAATTCCAGCTACATAAGATAATTTTGATTTTTTACCCATATTTTGTAAATTGCACCACTTTGCAAAATAAGATTCAACGCAACCTACATAAAACTTCTTAGTTTTGACAATGCTTTATTTCAGATACACGTTCTTTAAAGTAGAGCCATATTAAATATGTGTTTTTCTACAAAATCAAAATTGGGCTATTAACATTTGGTCGCATGTGATGCAAAGTTTATTTGTTTTTGACCCTGTATAAGGTAACTTCATAAATAAGTATTTTTGATAACGTAGTTTGGGTCTGAAAGTAATACACCTTAATATTAAGATAAAAAAGAACACAGTGTTATCAGTAAAGTGTTCATTAAGTGGAAAATAAATTTTAGTGGTGGGTAAAAAATCAAAATTATGCAGCTGAAATTTTGCATGTGAGCTAGAAACTGCATTTAAAAAACTTTTTCTAATAAATTTTTTCGATATTTTCAGAAATGACACCACTTTTGAATTATTTAAAAAAAAAAATTAAAATTTGACAAATAATGCGAATCACGTTACTACTATTTTTTTGCTTAATTTTCATCTCGATCGAAGCAGAACTTGATGCCAAAGTCAAATTTGAATAAAGCTATTTATAAAAAAAAATCCCATATGATGCGGACTTTACGGGTCACACTGTATACGTTTAGTTAATGTAATTTTATTCGGTGTGTATATTTGAAAGCACGCTGAAGCTCAGACAAATCCGACATGATTTTGAAAGGAAAAAACCTAATATCATTTATTAATAAATAAATACATATTTAAAAGACGACGCTGATGGGTTTTATAGACCATTAAAAACTCGATTTAAGGGTTTTTATAAATCTCTCGGGGATAAGCATTTTATTCAATACATCGCAAAACGCGAAAACCCATATCAATTCACTGTCAACGATGTAAAACTTTTATAACGAAAATTTTATACAGCGTTTTCTCTTTGTATCTTAAAAAAGTCTTCTTAAGTCGCTGTGTAAAAACTGACGAAATACCGTTTATTTTTCAAAAAGTGTTGTAAAGTTTTGACTTTTATAGCTGCCTTGCATATTCACTTGGGATCCATCCTTTAGGGTTGCATATGTACAGGGTGTTTTTTTAAGGTCGACGAGCGGCCATATCTCGGAAACTACTGGGCATAGAAACTCAGAAAGAGAAAAGTGATAATTAAAGTGGCCATGAGAAAATTCTGGAAATAATTTTTAAGTTCCGCATTTTGCCGCAAGAGGGCGTAATTGAAAAGTGAATTTTAAAATTTTACATAACTCCGAAAATTCCACATTAAGGTATATGTTTGATAACACCATTTTAAAGCTTGAACAATTATGCATCATTTTGGTCTTATGCTCATTGGCGTACCAACTTTAATAAGAGTGGGGGAAGCTATTGAATGTGTAAACATTAAAATCGCTGTAACCTATAAACGACTTATCCGATTTTAGCAAACTAAAGACTGTTTGGAAGAGAAATGTATGCACTTTCACCAATCGTATTTAGTTGTTCATAATAGTTCTAAAAAAAAATGCTAGAGGGCGCAATTTGCAATAACAATACATTTTTTGATTTTGCTCCGAAAAAATAAATCATACGGTATAATTATGATACCATAATCGAAAAGTAGATGAAATTTGCTAGATAAAATATTAAAACAGCAGTTCGATATCTTTGTTCGTTTCAGAGTTATTGCCAAAACAATAATTTTTAATACAAATTGCGCCCTCTAGCAATTTTATTAGAAACTATCTTGTACCATTGGATACAACAATTGAAGGTACTTACCTTTCTCTTCCAAACAAGCTTAAATTTAGTAAAATCGGTTAAGTCGTTTAGAAGTTACAGCGATTTTAATGTTTACACTTTCACTTGATAAGAGTGGGGGAGAAGCTATTGAAAGTGTAAACATTAAAATCGCTGTAACTTCTAAACGACTTATCCGATTTTACTAAATTTAAGCTTGTTTGGAAGAACCTTCAATTGTCGTATCTAATGGTACACGATAGTTTCTAATAAAATTGCTAGAGGGCGCAATTTGTATTAAAAATTATTGTTTTGGCAATAACTCTGAAACGAACAAAGATATCGAACTGCGATTTTAATATTTTTTCTAGCAAATTTCATCTACTTTTCGATTATGGTATCATAATTATACCGTATAATTAATTTTTTCGGAGTAAAATCAAAAAATGTATTGTTATTGCAAATTGCGCCCTCTAACATTTTTTTTTGAGAACTATTATGGACAACTAAATACGATTGGTGAAAGTGCATACATTTCTCTTCCAAACAGTCTATAGTTTGCTAAAATCGGATAAGTCGTTTATAAGTTACAGCGATTTAAATGATTACAATTTCAACAGCTTCCCCCACTCTTATTAAAGTCGGTACGCCAATGGGCATAGGACCAAAATGATGCATAATTGTCCAAGCTTTAAAATGGTGTTATCAAACATATACCTTAATGTGGAATTTTCGGAGTTATGTAAAATTTTAAAATTTACTTTTTAATTACGCCCTCTTGCGGCAAAATGCGGAACTTAAAAATTATTTCCAGAATTTTTTCATGGCCACTTTAATTATCATTTTTCTTTTCCTGAGTTTCTATGCCCAGTAGTTTCCGAGATATGGCCGCTCGTCGACCTTAAAAAAACACCCTGTATACAAAAATAGAATTTTAGAATATTAAAAGTAAGATAGATCCTTTTCGAGTATTCAAGGCATAAAACGGCAACGCTGGTTGCCTGCACGGGGCGGATCAGAATACACGCAAGTGCTTCTGTCACTACTGTCACTACTGACCTCAGCCAGCAACCATAGGTAAGTCACCTTTAATTAATAGTTAAATCACTGGTCGCTTCGCTGATTTCTTACCTTTTTTAATATTTTTCGATCATCTCATTTTTTACCATTTTGAAATCAATTATTTTGAGTCAACTACGCATATCGCAAAATACAGTCCACTTAAGCCCTTCCAAAATTAGAACCCCCCCCCCTGTTTTTACAAAAAAAGGTTTATTTTTCTGTTGTTTTTCGCCAACGTGTCCCGAATTTTTCCTGGCCACCTTGCAATATTGGTAAGTAGAATAGTTTTTTTCGGGTTTTTCGGTATTTTATGAAGTTACCTTCTACAGGGTCAAAAACAAATAAACTTTGCATCGTCATGCGACCAAATTTTAATAGCCCAATTTTGATTTTGTAGAAAAACACACATTTAATATGGCGCTACTTCGAAGAAAATGTATCTAAAAAAAGCATTGTCAAAACTAAGAAGTTTTAAGTAGGTTGCGTTGAGTATTATTTTGCAAAAGTGGTGCAATTTACAAAACATGGGTAAAAATCAAAATTATCTTATGCAGCTGAAATTTTGCACGTGGGCTAGAAACTGCATTTAAAAAAACTTTTTTCGGTATTTTCAAAAATAACCCCACTTTTAAATTATATTTTGAAAAAAACTAAAATTTGACAGATAATGCGAATGACGTGACTACTATTTTTTGCTTAATTTTCATCTCGATCGAAGCAGAACTTAATGCCAAAGTCAAATTTCGAATGAAGCTATTAATAAAAAAAATCCCATATGATGCGGACTTTACTGGTCACACTGTATAAAGTAATAAATCGACAATTTAAAAGTGTTATGGACAATAGCTTTTTCTACTCTTTATTAATGTATTAAGTATCGCAATCATTAATAATCACAGGATAATACCCCGTCAGAACTCTTCAAAATGGCGGTCAAATGAAATGAAAGTGACTAGTGAGTGAGATTTAGACAAATTATTGTTCTCGGCCCGCTATAATGAGAATTAACCCTGGAGTTGCCAGAGACATTTTACTTCATTTGTTTTATTGTACCCAAAATAATTAATTTTAACTCTGGATAGTAAGTTTCTTATCGTTAATCTAATAATATATCAAAATTGAATGGATCATCCTGGAAATAACTCTGGACTTTCGGGAGTTACGCTAATCATAAGGGTTTGATTATCGCCCCAGTTTATCTTATCGAATCTGGGATGGTATTGTATTTTGGACTGCGATTTGATATGGGCACAGTGTTCAATTTAAAGGGATTTAATAGTGAAACCTTTTTATATAGGTATAGAAGCAATTCCTAAGATTTACTTAAACCGTGTGGAACCGTAAATTTGCTGTCGGGACTTCCCGCCTTAATTATTTTCATAACTTACCTATTCCATTGATCAATATACAGGGAAGTATCAAATTGAAAACGTAAAAGAGTGGTCTCCTCTTTATCTTGATAATATATGTGATGTCGGGATACGGCTCTGAACAACATGAATAAAATTCGATGTGTTTAACTGAGGAGAAGCTGACCAGATCAAATTCGCCATTGGCTTGGTAGTTGCTGACGTCACCTTCTTCAGTTTGTTTTACAATATCCACCTAAAAAAAACACATAATTGTAGGTGATATTTACCTCGACTCGACTCCGAAACCCTGGTTGTCATATTTTCATATACTACCTGCATGGTGTTGTTGTTCAGCCTAAATTCTAAGGTGTAATAGTTGAAAAACGTATTTAGTAGTAGTAGTAGTAACGTGTTTTATTTAGCAAAAAGCTGCAATTAAATATTTTTTAATACATTTTTTTAACACATTTTTATAGATTTATTTTTAAATTTTAAAACGCAACCTTCTTTTAACAAAAACAGACAGAAAAGTTAAACATTTTGAAAATTGTATCAAATATTACGTATCATTTTGTTTTAAAGTTTTTTTAAACAGTTTTAATGATTTTTGAGATTTAATAGAATTTTCCAAATTATTATATTCTATCAAACCATTATAAAAAATAGATTTATAAGCTAATATTTTAGACACTCTATCCACATACAAATTTTGATTAGTTCTTGTTTTATAATGATGGTCATAATTAAAAGAACAAATTTTTTAAAAATAATCAGGCAATAAATTATTTTTAATTTTATATACATATAATAATAATAATATAATAATAATAATAAATGCCTTTATTTATAACTTGAAAGTAAACAGTTTATAAAATGTTTCTAAAAGGTGGCGGGATCTAGCGTAATCGCTACTCATCTAACCACCTACCAATAACAAGAAAAAAACTTAAAATATAGGTAACTACTAGGTACTACATAGTAATAAAATATTAATTTAACACATATAATGAACTTAATAATTATTACAGAAAAGAGTGTTATCGATAAAGTAAATTAACTTAGATTAAAGGAAAAAGACAATTCAGAGAAAACAGACTAAACAGTATATATAAGACGATTTTTTAAATAGTTTTATAATAAGGAAAAAAAAAACATAGCTTGGCCTAACATCAAAATATACGGATATAAGATTCTAAATAGTAAGCGTAATAAAATTTTTACCTAACATGAAAGATTTATTTACTTTTGATAAACTCTTTGATGCGCCTCTTGAACACCGGAACGGTCGAACTCGCTTTTAACTCCAGAGGCAAAGAATTGTAACATTTGGTAGCATTATAGGAAAAGGAACGCTGAAATAAAGCAGTTCTGTGCCTTGGAACAGTATATAGAAAATTATATCGTGTTGTTAGTTGATGCGTATCTAATCCCCGCTTAAGCTTCTGTAAGAGGTACTCAGGCTGCTGAAACATACCGACCTTGAAAACCAATGTACACATATGCAAAAAATATCTAGAGTCTAATCTCAACCAACCTGACTCCAGGTAACTAGGGGAGATATGGTCAAACTTCCTAACTCCGCAAGAAAATCGAAGACAACCATTTTGCAACTTTTGTAAACTACTCCTATCGCTGGCTGTCAAGGCAGGCCAAAATAATACATCACAATAAGAAACAAGAGACAAGATGAGAGATTCACAAAGTTTCAATTTAATGTTTCGACTTAAAATGTCTTTATATAGGTATAAGGTTTTTAATTTACCATAGCTTTTCTTTAAAATATAAGACACGTGATCATGAAATCTGAATTTTTTATCAAAATATACTCCCAAGTTTTTAGCAGAATCAACATCATTGATCCTTACATTATTTATTTTAATATTAAGAACATCGCCAAGACTTCTCTGTCCAAACACGAGCAGTTGCGTTTTAGCTTCATTAAGTATAAGGCCATGAGCCTTGGAAATGTCACAAATTGTGCCAAGATCATTATTTATACGTTCCTGTGCTACTAGTGCTTCGCAGCTTTTAAAGAAGTAATAAAGTTGAGTATCATCAGCAAATTGGTGTGAGTTAAGGTATTTTAAGTATGTACTAAAATCAGCAGTGTAAACAGAAAATAACAAAGGTCCCAGGATACTACCCTGAGGTACACCCCGATTAACCTCCATAAACGACGAAGTAACTCCACCCAGTGAAGTCCTCTGACACCTACCACTCAAGTAGCTTCTAATCAATTCAACCGACTCAGGACCTAGACCAAAATGACTGAGTTTATCACAAAGAATGGCATGATCAAGATATACTAAATAAAAAATTAAATTTGCCATTCAACCAATCTAAATTTTTCAACATAAAATTAATTTTTGTATATCTGTCACAATTTAAAATAATCCGCATTGCCTTATTTTGTAAAATTTGTAATGTATCAAATATTTCCTCACTAGCACAATATAAGATGGGAGAACAATAAAGTATATAATAAATACAGTTTTTTTAGAAAACAAACTTAAATTAGAATTGATTCTTTTAAAATAACCTACTTTTCCGCCAATCTTCGATATGATACTTTCAAAATAATTTAAAAAATTTAATTTTGAATCAATGATTATCCCTAAATATTTAAAACTGTTTACTAATTCCAATTTTTCACCATCAATTACAACATTTATATTTTGACAATTTAAAATATTACCCATAACCATACATTTAGTTTTTGAAATATTTAATTTTAATTTATTTCTTTTTAGCCAATTTAATAATATATTTATCTCAGAATTTAGAGTATTTACACCATCAAAAATATTTAAAACCTTAATGTAAATTAAGGTGTCATCAGCAAACATTTGTAACACTAAAGGCATATCCTTGATGTATAAAATAAATAATATTGGACCTAATATACTTCCTTGAGGAACTCCTATATTATTTATTTTTTTATTTGAATATATTTTTGATAATTTTGTTTTTTGTGACCTGTTACTTAAATAATTTTTAAACCATTTATAAACGTTTTCGCGAATACCATACTGATACAATTTACTCAATAATCTAGCCCTGTCAATTGTTTCGAATGCCCGCTTAAAATCCAAAAATACAGCTATAACATTTTCCCCTTGATCAATGGTTCTCTTCCACGTCTCAATCACACATTGAATGGCTGTCTCTGTCGAGTACCCTCTTCGAAAGCCAGCTTGGACGGAAACTAAAATTTTGTTGGCATCAATGAATTCTAATAACTGTTCATATACGACTTCTTCTAATAATTTCTCAACATCCCATAAAACATTTACTGGCCTCATCTCATCCCATCTTTCAGTGTTTTTTACTTTTTTTTTTTAACCGATTTAAGGATTACGGGTCCGTTCAGAGGCGATTGCCTCACCCAATAACTCCTAGGAGTTATTGCCTCACCCCCTGAACCGCTTTTTGGATGCGCCACTGGCTGAATACCAGTTTTATTCATTGCGTTTTTATTTAAAGAAGCGTGAGCCGAAGTTTAAAATTAAACATTCTTTTGTCTATTTGGCTGCACAATGTAAATTTTAATTCAAAAAGTTTAATTATTAATCTCATTAAATAGTGCCTATCTACACAAATAAAAAGAAATGTAATGTTACTCGGCCTTTTGGTACACGCTTCAGAATTAAATTTGCCCACCTCGGGAGTAAAATTTTATTAATTTACAATCTAAATTAACAATAAAAACTTTTATAACTTTTCGCGTTTAAGACCTCTTAGGATATTAAAAAGTTTGCATTTTGTATAGGCAATTTATTTTGAAACCTAATAACGTTTTAATTTAAATTGACAAAAGGGACAATTCAAAAACCATGTCCCCCCCTTTACCACTGGGTTTATTTTACAAATTGTAATGTTGAGTAGGCTCTGATGTTTACCCTATAGACTGTATTTATTATCAATAAACGCATCCACAGGTTTATTTAACAGTCCATTGGCGGTTAAATGGTGGGGGGGGATAAAATACAGGGTGTTTTAATAAAAACTACCGGACCAATTATTTCGAAAACTAAAAGTGACATGGAAATTCTGTGAACGCCAGTTTTTACCCTCTATGATGGGCTTCACAACTGTGTAAAAAATTGTGTTTAAATAATACAAGATGTAGGTGGCGCCACGGTGCAAAGAATTTATTCGATGACAGGAAATTTTAAATGTTGTGGCTTTTAAAGTTAATTAATTTTTGATCAAATTATGTACAATAAAAATTTTTGATAAATCCAACCTGAACGGAAATATTTGGGGTTAAGTTTTTTTTTAAATAATTTTAACGAGTACCTATTTTAATTATAAATATTTTTAATATCCTTAATAAGACGCCACTGAGTTTTTGGTAATTTTAATATTTTTTTCGGATTAAGCAACTAAAAATATCCTTTTCTTGTCTGTTAAATTGTTTTCCTACGTTGCTTCGTTTTCGAGAAATAAAAATAAAACAATTTTATTGCATAATATATCTCTGGAAAACAAAAATCATTAAATAATTAATACGTTGTAATTTTTGCTATTAATCGAAATACACTATTGAGAGTTTGCAGAACCGAATTATTATATCGATTTGCTACAGTGGCGTAACTACCGGTGTTCAATGTGTGCGAAGCACACGGGCCCGGGTGAAAAAGGTGCCCGGGAGCGGAGCCACAAAAATGCAAAACAAAATATTCTCACAGAAAAAAAAATGCAATATCCGCAAAACTACTCTACTCAATACTTTTGTAGATAGTAATTCTAATTCATCTTCCAGTTTTAGTGAAATTGTAACTGCCTGCATTATTTTTTTAGACCATCCCTATTTCGGTTGCATCAGCTGAACGGTCTTTTTCCAAGTTAAAGTTAATTAAAACTTATTTGAGAAATTGCATGACCGATAAAAAATTATCAGCTTTAGCAATTATTTCTATCGAAAATGAGGAAGTTCAAAAAATAGACATTTCTAACCTGATTTCAAACTTTGCGCATGCAAAAGCAAGAAAAAAAATTTTTTTTTCGGCAATCGTCCACAAACCGACATCTTTCTGGCGTGATTTGACGCCATGCACAATTGTAATTTACGTTACAAGACCGGAAAGTAGTGTTTTTCAGGTCGAGACAAGCATTTCCAGGGCGAGCCATAGGCGAGTCCTGGAAGCTTGGAGAGACCTGGAAAGCACTAATTTTCGGTTGCGTGACGTACAATATTTTTTTTAAGACCGACACTTCGATATATTTTATAATCTACGCGAAACAAGTTTGACATAAAGAACAAAATTAAAAATCAACGAACTGTCACTCGACAATAAATCGAAATGTTGTTGGCATAATAACGAAATCAAGGTATCTTGTATTATCAAAGAGCGATTGGAAAAACAAAAAACAGGGTGACAGTGACATTAGAGACCGGAAAAACGTTATTTTCTAGACAAAAAATTGTCCAGAAAGTGAAAATTTTCTGGTCGGTTTTAAAAAAAGTTCATTATCCAGTATTGTTAACCGTTGCTACGCAATGAGACATATAACGATACGGGAATATATTATTCTCGGCCTAGGCCCTAGAGGCCCTAGTACTACTTTCAGACACAAACTACGATTTCAAAAATACTTATTTTATGAAGTTATCTTATACAGGGTTAAAAACAAATAAACTTTGCATCACATGCGACCAAATTTTAATAGCCCAATTTTGATTTTGTAGAAAAACACACAGTTACTATGGATCTACTTTAAAGAAAATACGTATACTATGTTATAAATATGGGTAAAAAATAATGGTAAAAATATGGGTAAAAAATCAAAATTATCTTATGCAGCTAAAATTTTGCATGTGGGCTAGGAACTGTATTAAAAAAAAACTTTTTCAATAACTTTTTTCGATATTTTCAGAAATAACCCTACTTTTGAATTATTTTTTGTAAAAAATTAAAATTTGACAGCTAATGCTACTATTTTTTGCTTAATTTCATCTCGATCGAAGCAGAACTTGATGCTAAAGTCAAATTTTGAATAAAGCTGTTAATAAAGAAAAAATCCCATATGATACGGACTTTACTGGTGACACTGTATATATAAATTATAATTCTTTGCTTTTGATAATATGTACTTGCAGATATTTTTCTATGTTCAGGAATATAACTACTTAGCATAACAATAATTATTGCTTTTTTGTGTACCTACTCAAAATTCATAAATTATTTTGATTGATAACCATATTATCAATAATATTACTCCGTATCATAATGGGGGCCCGGCACAGTTTTCGCCACTGAATGTGTGTGTATGAAAACGGCAATAATTTTGAACACCTCATTCGACCCCATTAGTTAGTTTTTGGTATTGTTCTAATTTCCATTAATAATTTTGAATAATTTCTCATCAGTTCTTTCATAAAATTTAAAAGATCTTTTAATTTTATTTTATTATGCTTTAATGTTTTAACTTTGCTTTTAAACAACAAAAAATACAACGTATTAATTATTTAATGATTTTTGTTTTCCAGAGATATGCAATAAAATTGTTTTTATTTTTATTTCTCGAAAATCGTCAATATTATTTGTTAAGGCGCCCCCTGAGACGTCACTGGACGTACTAATTTAGGGCTACACGAGCGTTTTATCATTAAAATTATCAAAACCAAAATTAAAGAAAATCTGCTAAAGGATATTAGAAATATTTATAATTAAAATACCCGTTAAAATTATTAAAAAAAAAAATAACCCCAAATATCAAAAATTAATTATCTTTAAGAACCACAACTTTTAAAAGTTCCTCTCATCGAAAAAATTCTTTGCACCGTGGCGCCACCTACATCTTGTATGATTCAAACACATTTTTTACACGTTGTGAAGTCAATCATAGAGGCTAAAAACTGGCGTTTAGAGAATTTACATGTCACTTTTAGTTTTCGAAATAATTGGCCTGGGAGTTTTTATTGAAACACCCTGTATATAAATAGGACACCCTCTATTTTATAACACTTTTAAATTCTAGGATCGAGTTCTTTGTAAATGTAAAAGAATGTTTTTATATAGTTCCCCTAACCCCCCTCATTATATATTTATATTTTGCACCCTCTCTATAAAACGAATGAATGCTAGTATTTTTGCTTATTTAGCTTAGCAAGTTGACTACCTACATATTGAAATAAACATAATAGCTGCCTCGTGTAAGCTTCTTATTTAAAATACGAGCAGATGGCAGGTGTAGAATAAGCCTTATTACCCACCAGATAAATATCTATTTGGGAATATGCATATGTCTTTTTTATATTGGAAAAATTCTGTAATAGTCAATCAAAAATGAGCATAATATGTATAGTTAAATTTACAACAATTTAAGAATACGCGAATATAGCGAATCTTCGAGTATTCACACCAATCTTTTATTTTTCAAACTAAGAACTTCTTTTCATATTGCTTTATACAAGAATTGTAGTAAAACAAAGATTTTTACCATTGTTGTAAAATCATTTATTTTCTCAAATTAGGTGAATTGTGTGTAATTCAATGGTATACGCCCTGTATACGCTATAGATTAATAAATTATTTAGATTTATTGTGTTTTCTAAGTCCTAAAAAAATTAATCTCACCCACCAGTTCCAGAAAAATATTGCGGCTTTTATTAAATTTTTCACCCTCCTTACTATAAATATAACAAAAAACACAACTCTCAAAGGGTAGATTTTTGGAAATTTATTTACAAGAATGTTCGTATGTTTTCACGTTGAGTAAATTTTCACAATAGAATTTGGCGATACAAGCAGCAGTATTTATTTGTAAAGTAAGGAAATTACTAAATTCTATACACCTCGAAGCAGTGGCAGCTTACAGGGAGGAGTTACTAGAAAATATAATAGAAAAATTGATTGAAAATGTTTTAAAACATTTTCTAATAAAATAAGATCTAAGATAGGTTTAGAAAGTAGGGGTCCAAAATGTCCGTATTTTGCTTATAAGAGGAGATAAAAAATTAAATTAAACGAAATGTAAAGCTACTTTTAAATGAAAACAAATATTTGATAGCATCGTGCTTAAAACAATCCTCTTTATAGGAATGAAAAGAAAGGCCAGAAGTCTTCTCCACACTATTTGAATAATAAATTATTCGACAAATTTCTTATCTCGGCATGTTTCGGGCGTAGAGACGTCCATCATCAGGGGACAAGAAGAAATATAAAAAGTATGTTGCTGTTGTAATTAGCAAAGGAGAAACTGGTTGGTGGTATGAAACGTTAATGGAGCTTTACAATGAATTAGACCAATCTACCGTTGAGGAATTTTAAAAAGATACGTAAAAGATTTTTTTGTTGTATCACAAGATGGGTATAGCCATGATTGTGTGTGTTTGTGGGCAAAAGACAACAAAAGGAATTGTCCAATCCCAATATGATTATTAAATACTCTTAGTCTCTCTTTATTTAAAACAATTCATTTTCTTGTCTTTTGCCCACAAACACACATAATCATGGTTATCCCATGTTCTAGTTGTCTTTTGATACCAACAATAATTTATTTGAAGGCTTGTCAGACTTCCATTGTTTTTATTTTGTCACTTAACACAACGTTTCGGTTAGGTTAGTGTCTCTAACCGTTTTCAAGTGTAAACTAAATAATTATTATTCTAAGGCTACTGTCTTAAATACTATCCATGTGCAATAAAGCTTGGTGACTCCGCTTTATTGGAGTGTGAAGTTTGAGTTGTTGGTTTTGGACAAGAAGAGGCTTCCAGATATTGGGACTTGGTTTACTAAATATATGGGTATTTTGATTCATGAAAGCTGCTTCTTTGAATTTTCGTTTTCTCCAGTGCTGTTCGGTGTCCAAAACCTTGATTTCTGACCACTGTATATTATGTTGGTTGGTCCATACATGTTCCGCTATACCTGATCTCAAAGTTTCACCTCTTTGAATATGTTTCAGATGTTCTTTAACTCGTACGGGAAGAGGTCTTTTTGTTTCTCCAATGTACGATTCGCCACACTTGCAAGGGATTTGATAGATACAATTTTTAGTGTTTTCATTACGTTTTTTTTTTTTGGTTTTTTAGTTTAGGTTTTTTTTAAGACTTCTTGCCATTCTTTTCATTTCGATATTTCAACTCCATTTTAAGCATGGACAATTTCTTCAAATTAAACTTCTATATGATAATTTTAATAGTATTTTTATTGAGACTTCTGATAATATAAAAAGTGTAAGGTACCTACTTACAACTTACTGAGTTTGTTTCCGTTCCAATAAAATACATTCATTGTGTTGGTATTTTTTTAAATTTTACATTTAATATGATACGAGGTGGATACGAGTCGCTACTGCTTGAAAGTTTCATCAGGAATGTTTATGATTCAGAAATTTATAATATGCTAAACAGGGTAGTTTATCAAACTTCCCAAACTTAAAATTAAACGTTATTTTTGATTACTTTCGATTAAAACGCGGAGAGGAAACTTTTAAAACGTTTTTGGATTTTTGGAAAGAAAAACATTTATTTGTTGTCCAATTTAAAATATTTTGCCAAGTTCCTGTATTCAAATATAAGTCTATTTTGGGGCATAAAACGCTGCTCAATCGATGTGTTAATATAGGTAGGAGAAAAAGGCTTAATTCTTTATCCCGGACAACCGAATAACTCTCGTTACCCTAATAATGCCATAATTTAGCCCGCGAATATCATCCTGGATAATATTCCTCCATTCTGGACTCCTATGAAGCGGTAATAATTTAGTGTAATTTTCGACGAACTGTCCAAGAACTGACATTTTTAATTCGAACCTCTCGAAGTTGGTTTTTCGCCTGTACTGACGTCAAACGACAATTCCGAAGAGTTTTAAGTACAAGAAATCGGTCACGCAATAGCTTTAGTTTTGCGTTTCCTAAATCACTGACATCATCAAGATCATTTTGCATTTGGGTGAGAACTAATGCACGTATTGACATGAACCAAAAACCAAAATGTAAAGAATATTTGCGGCTTGATGGAAACTGATATTTTGAAGTAATTTTGCTTATTTATATTCCACGGGGTGTTTTGACACTAGGCAAAAAAAAAACTTTTCGATTATCCTTGTATAATATGTCAAAAACAAATTTCTCTTAAAATTTGCATAGGCATGATAATACTAATAATAAATGTGTTTAGAGCTCTCTAAAAAATATCTTAAATCGGAGTTAAAATAAAAAAGTTACTAAATGCAAATTTTATGATGCCCGTTTTTTTTGCACGGGAGATTATGAAACAAACACAAAAATTTAATATTAATTTACAGCAATGAATACGAAATGGCTAATACTTCACTGAACTCTTATTTTCCCCATATAACATCTGACAAATGACTAGCATAATAGCCTACATCTAAATTATTTGGTACCATATAATCTTCTTGGAAGAAAAATTGTACTGATTTCCATAGATAAAAAGGCAATCAGAATTGGCGTTTTCCTTGATATCTAAAGTTGTTTTTTATACAACACTTTAGAGTAATTCAGGTCGGATATCTTTATGCTCGTTTGGGTTTGTTCGAGGTTGAAATAGGTAACATTTCTCACGTGCTCATAATTTAATGACATGACAAAAAACTGTTTTTTACAAAATCTGATTTCACGAAATTGTTTGGGCTGGCAATAACATGTAAAGAAGGTTTCGAAAATTAAAAAAGTTGTTCATTTATAATATTAAATATAATTAGAAGATAATACAGTGTCCGCGAAAATAATTAAAAGCGAATATTGTCAGTGGCGGCTCGTGACTAGTGAGTCAGGGGGGGCGCTGGCTTTAAATTAAAAAAAAAAATTAAAGTGTCTATTATTTTCGAAACTACGTGTATTTTTTTCCTAACTTTCTCGTTGTGAATTTTAATTTCATCAGCATAAGCACTACTTAAACAATAAGTTAAAATATTAGTTTGTCCTAACATCTCAAAACTTACCACATTATAACGATGTTCTACACTATTTTCATGTTTTTTATTTTCTCTAAAAGATGTTTTAAGTCCTGCACCCCATTTATAGTCCAATTATCATCCCCGTCAAAAAGAAGATACACGAAACAAAAAAAAAATTTTGTCCTCACAAGCGCATATCCAGGATTTTTTATTATATATTTATTTGTCAAACTTACGCGTAAACTGTGCCTTACTTTTACATTTTGATTGCACTTGTAGGTAGGTACTATATTCAATATTGTTAGTGGCCGCCCTGTATTTTTTAAATCAAGTTTTCATTTAAGCTCAGAGAACTACTAAACACAAGCTTCTGTAAATCAATGTCCTTCAGATTAGATGAAATTTTTCAACTTGATAATGTAACTAATAAATAAATCAAAACAAATAAACAAAACGTGAGCGCGTGAGCGCGTGAGAGGCATCGACAGGTCAAATCGCGAGTCGCGAACAGCTGTTGGGCGGAAATTTTTGAGCTCCTCGTTGTGCGATATGTAGGTGACGTCACGCCTCCGTAGTCATAACGAGAAGTCGCGTTGAATCGGGACGAATAATCGGTCGCCCGCGGCCCCGCGCTTAGTATAATCTTGTGAGCGCGCAACTCGCTTGTCTATGAGTATAATAGCCTGCCCGCTGGAATAGGGCTATGTTTGGTTTGAATTATTCCCGCGCTTAGTATAACCTACCCGCTGGAATAGGGCTATGTTTGGTTTGAATTATTTTAATGGGTTGCTTACATTGCTTTATTGGTTTTTTAAGTAAAGTATTTTTGGATTCTGTTTGAAATAATTGCAGGGAGGGCGGCGCCCCAGAGCCCTTCATTAACGAGCCGCCACTGAATATTGCGGCATATCGGACAAGTGTGTAACTATTTTTTATATTGGAATACACAGAGATCCAAGCACAATGGATACCCTGGGGGGTAGACCACGACGACCGTTTCGTCCTTGTTAGGACTCTACGGGCAGCCATAACCCACCGCGCATTCTAGTGGGTGCCGGCGTTAATCTGTTTCTAGTCTGCAAAACGGCAGATGTTTCGGTGAAAACGCAAATAGCGTTCCCTATACTAGTTTGTGATGCACTTCGTGGTTTATTAATTTAGTTGTCTACCTTTCGATTACCAGTGTGACTATTGGAGTTAATTCCGCTGGGATGGCGCTATGGTGTATTGATGACCGCTTTGCTTTTGTGACGAGGCTTTTAATGCATCTTACCGCTGTGTCCGGATTTGCTTGGGTTATGGCTGCCCGTAGAGTTCTAACAAGGACGAAACGGCCATCGTGGTCTACCCGCCCCAGGGTATTCATTGTGCTTGGATCCCTGTGTATTCCTATATAAAAAAACAGTTACACACTTGTCCGATATGACGCAATATTCGCATTTAATTAAATATAATATATATTTATAATATAACTCTTAAACAATAATTATTATTTCCGTATTTTGCATTGTGAAGCATATTTTTTAAAACTGATGTAGTATCAGTGAACAGGCCAACCTTTTTTAATTCTTTGCAAATACAGGCATTTTCTTCCCTACCTTACGAACTCGTGCATACATATTTAAACGTTTCTTTTGTACCTTTTATGATGTATTCAAAATTTAAAACGTTTCGCTGAAAGCAATAATACGTCGAGAGATGTGGAAATTACATGCACAACCATTAAAGGTACGACTCGCAACTTTTTATGCTTCGCAAGATTTAACTTTAATTAACATTTATGTTGGAATTAGAATTAAATATAATGACGTGGGTAACTTGTAGGTAACATGACGCACAAAGGCTTAATAGTTATTTATACCAAAGTACTTTGGTATGTATTTGTAAATGTTTAATTATTTTCTCTCAAATGTTTAATCACGATACTTTTCAATCTTCTTTCATATGGTGCTACAATAAAAATATGGGAAGCATGTATCTTTGCGGAAGCAGCTTTTCGAACAACAACACGTTCACATCATAGATAAATATTTACCATTAGATAAGCAAACAATAATCACGACAGACACATAGACATGCGCACTAGAACATTATCGTTTGACAAATGGGAAAATAGACAGGTCCGGGCTTTAAAATTTAAGTTAGTGATTGCTGGCATTTTTAGTAGTTGCAAACCTATCAGATTTTGAGGATCGAAAATTGTTTCGTAAGGTTTGTTTCTAAAATTTGTTTAAACATGATTCGTGGTCGTGTTCTTAGTTCAATAGAGTTCAATTCAACTATAAAACTTATAAAATCGAATAGAAAAAACAAACAAAACCAGCAAAATAACCAATCTTCGATGTTATTGCGTACCTAACCTCAAGTCAAATAGAAGGTACGTTAAAAAGAATTGCCAATATCAGAGAAGATACAATTAAAGCTAATACCAGTATATTTACAAGTGACTAAAATATTATTATCATTTTATCATAGCACTGCCGTCTCGTGTCCATAAATTCTGTGGCGCGTGACCTTACGAAATCAGCTGTATTTATTCGATGTTGATTTTACATTTGCACGGATTTTCTTTTATGCATATTAAATAATAAGTACATCTCCTTCGTCTATTTTATCAAATAATAAATTCCTGGTTTAGTTTTTGTGTTTTATAGGCGCAAAAAATTAAAAACTGAAGTTTTTTTTTTCGAATAACTTCGAAGGTAATCGGATTTTGCACACAAATGGATTTTATGAAAAATAACTCTATATTTTTCTAATAAAATACAAAGTCGGAATTAGCTAAAACAGGAACTACCCTGGCGGCATTTAATTATAACTCGTAATCCGCCGAGTTTTTGGCAGATAGACAGGAAGCTTTATGTCGGAGAAAATTAATGGGAAATTAATCAGAAAATCCTTTCTATACGTTATACAGGGTGGCCAACCGAGGACTTTTTAGAGTCGAATACGTTATATATTGACACTTATGTGTCCATAATTTTTTTACTCGATCATTTAAAGATTTGGATTTGTTCCCCTCAATGAAACAGATATTTGCCTCTATATAACAAAGTGCATTTCAACCCATAATCCACCAGTAGCGTCGCGTCATTAAATTTATGAGTTTAATGATAATTTTTTTTATTAGCAAATCGACATTGAAAAAAAATTGTCTGCAATTTGTTATTATATATTATTATATCCCATGTTCTAGTTGTCTTTTGATACCAACAATAATTTATTCGAGGGTGGTAGACAATGAAGTAATATTAAAAACATTTCCTTGTCGGACTTCCATTGTCTTTATTTTGTTACTTTACACAACGTTTCAGTTAGTTAGTATCTCCAACCATTTTCAAGTGTATTATAATTCTAAGGCTACTGTCTTAAATACTATCCATGTATAATGAAGCTTGATGACTCCGCCTACGTGCTTATTGGAGTGTGAAGCTTGAGCTGTTGGTTGTGGACAAGAAGAGGCTTCCAGATATTGGGGATGGGATTGGTTTACTAAATATATGGGTATTTTGATTCATGAAAGCTGCCTTTTTAAATTTTCGTTTACTTCAGTGCTGTTCCGTGTCGAAAACCTTGTCTTCTGACCACTGTATAAGATGTTGGTTGGTCCATACATGTTCCGCTATACCTGATCTCGAAGTTTCACCCCTTTGAGTATGTTTCAGATGTTCTTTAACTCGTACGGGAAGAGGTCTGTTTGTTTCTTCAATGTACGATTCGCGGCGAATGCGCCGCACACCAATATTTGCCGCCTCTGTACAACCAAGTTCATTTTAACCCCTAATCCGTCGCGCAAATGATAAATTTTTGTACTTAGTAAATCGACATTTAAAAAAAATTGTCTGCAATTTGTTATTATATCAGGATTTCGGGTTTCACTATAATCAGTCTTCAGTCGTATCCATAACACCCTGTATACAGCAACAACGATCAGTAGAGGGAGAAGAGGGGTTCTGAATTGATGCAGAACCCCTCTTCTCCTTCTACTACGATCAAACTAGCTAGGCTTAAATAACTATTCATATACCGAAAGACTGGCCACGGGAAAACCCATGTAAATTTTGTTACCCTAAAATTTTGACTCCCCTGTTCATTTTACATCAACATTGTATTAGACTTACAGGTTTTTGCGGGTTTTCTTATTTGCCGTTTAACCCGTGTCATTAAAGGCGAAAAGAACGTCACTGGCAGTTTATCGTGGGGTGTATAGTCATCAGGTTCCGAAGTAAAGATACATAGTACACGGACCCGTTAATTGAAAACGTCGATAATCTTCCTACATTAATTAAACGAATCTGGCTTGCACGGGACTCATTATCGGTTTCCGAATTGATGCGATTGGATGATTGGAACTGATATTTCGTCGACACTTGCTAGATAAAGTAACGCTACGTTACGTAATATATTCAGGCCAGTATATAGTAAGTAGTAATAGGTAAGCAAATACCTATCAATTTTAATTAATGAACGAATATACTTACTTTGTAACTTCGTATAATTTTATCATATTCGATAAAGCTTACTCGGATTTATTTGGAATAATATTTTATGATCGTTATGAATTTAGTTCGAAAACTGCATTGTCAGGGCCAGAAATGACGCTAACCGAACCACTTATTACTCGTATATACTCGAGATCCTTTGTAAGACAGAAATCACAGTCAGCACGATTGTCAGAATAACATCTTGATTGGCTTCGGCAAGGATCGTTGAAGATTTTACAGTAAAAAAACCTTTTTTTTTTTTTCGTTGTAGTAGTAGTAGTAGTAGTAACATGCTTTATTTTGCAAAAAAAGCTACAATTAAATATTTTTTAATACTTACATTTTTTTTAACAACATTTTTATAGATTTATTTTTAATTTTAAAACGGAACCATTTTTTAACAAAAACAGACAGAAAAGTTAAACATTTTGCAAATTGTATCAAATATTACATACATACATTTTGTTTTTTAAATAAATGTAATTTTAAAGTTTTTTTAAATAGTTTTAATGATATTTGAGATTTAATATAATTTTCCAAGTTATTATATTCCATCAAACATTTATGAAAAATATACTTATAAGCTAATGTTTTAGACACTCTATCCACAAAAAAATTTTGATTAGTTCTTGTTTTATAATTATGATGGTCATGATTAAAAGAACAAAATTTTTTTAAACAATCAGGCAATAAATTATTTTTAATTTTATGTATAAAGATACTAAATAAAAAATTAAATTTCTGACAATAAACCAATTTAAATTTTTTAACATAAAATTATTTTTTTTATATTTGTAACAATTTAAAATAATCCGCATTGCCTTATTTTGTAAAATTTGTAATTTGTCAAATATTTCCTCACTAGTACAATATACGTGACTACTATTTTTTTGCTTAATTTTTATCTTGATCGACGCAGAACTTGATGCCAAAGTCAAATTTGGAATAAAGCTATTAATAAAAAAAAATCTCATATGATGCGGACTTTACTGGTCACACTGTATATTCAAAAATGAGATCCACTGGGGCTGTTAATTTCACGTAGCCAACAGCTAACAATAAAGTGATGAGGATTACATGTTAATCATTTAGTCCTAAATATTTATGAAAAATATAATTGGAATTAAATCATTTTGACTGGGTGTCCGGATTTCCATGTCACTTAGTATATGTTATGCTATTTACCGAAGTGCACATACCACATCACATAAATGAAATAGGGTTTTAATCACGATACATTACCGTATAGTGGTTTTAATTAAGATTTGGTTATACCACTTATATTCCATCTGATTCCTGAAATAATATTTAATTTTCATTTCAATTTAGGGTTTTTCGTGGTCATTTTCAAACAGTTAATGATGTCGGGTGGGAATTGTTAAAACGTAATCTAATAATTTTAAATTAATTTTAATGAACAAATAAATATGGAGGCGAGCTTTCCACAAATATTTTAATTAAATCGGATACGCTCTATACATAATTTAATATGTTTTTGATAATTCAAATTGAAGATTTAAGCGTGAAGGAAAAAAGAAAAGAGAGAATCAGCGATAATTCATTTAAACGACACTTTGTACAGACAAGTTATGGAGTACGGAAACACAGTGGCAGCTGGCAGCTGGTGATAACTGAAATAGGTAGAACCAAAATATCAAATCAAATCAAAAAAATCTATAAAAAAAAACTAAGGACATTGTCCATTAAATAAAGTGTTTTCTCGATATTCCGAAGAAAAACAGCGATAGAATTATTTATTTATTATTTATTTATTTGCAGGCTTTTTTTTATAATAATATTAAAAATCAATAACATTGTTTATTTCAATAAAAATCAATTCAATGAAAGCATCATTACAAAGCCATAGATTAACAAATCTGTCCGATTTTATAATGAAAAAATATACACCCATTTAGATTATTAATTTTAATCACATCATAAATATATTTAAAAATATAAGTTAGTAATTAAAAATTATAAATAAGGGAGAAATTATAATAGAAAAATTGTAATATTTAGTACCTATAAATAAGTTGGCTTACCTTTATATAATTTTGCATAATCCATGACTTTCATTTTCTTTTAAATGTCAAAAAACTTATCGTTTTCAAATTAGTAGCTACTTAATATATTAGAAATTTTGATGCCAACAAATAAAGCATTATTTTTTAAAAGTGGTAAATTAAAATTATCATAACATAAACATAGATTTCTTTTTTGTCTTGTTTGGTATATATGAGTAATGTTATGTAATAAATTTTTGTTTTTATATATAGATACATAAAATGGAAGTTTTGTAATAAAGCTGTTTTAAACTCAGAATATTATTATTAACAAATAATATTTTTGAAGGAAACAAAATATGATGTTTATTAAATATTATTTTTAAACCATATTTTTGTATTGTCATATAAGCGGTTTCAAATTCGAGTCGTATGCACTTCCCCAACCAATTATACTATAGGAAAATATTGATTGAAAAAGTGCATAATAAAACATTAAACAAAGTTTATGATTCACACTATTTTTTAAAAGTCTAAATTTACATAAAGTGTTTCTTAATTTTTTTGTAAGAGTGTTAATTTGATGATCCCATTTTAAATTTTGGTCAATCAATATTCCTAAATATTTCATAAATTCAACTTTTTTAATTTTATTTTTGCTTTTTGCAAGAACAATTAGCATAATTAATTCTAACTATGTATATCGGATATTTCTAAACAATTTAAATCATGAATTTTAATTTATTTTAAACTATTCGGCGTATAACAAGAAAAAGTCATAAAATTTAAATGGTGTAGAACCTTAATGGAGCTTTCATGGAATTAAAAAATTGATGTGTAGAACTGACATAAATTATAAAAATTGAGAAAAGGTAAAACATACTGAGTATGTGAAAAAGTCAGTAATGGGGGTCTAAACGAACCAAATAAACTGGGGAAGAAGAAAAACCCTTCTAAAAAGAAGGTGTCGAGGGTTATTTAAAATTTTTATAAAACTTTTTACGTATGTTTGTAAGACATTAGGAAGGATAAAATTAGTCATAGTATCATGAAGATATCACAATAAAATACTATCCAGCAAGTGTTTTGTGGATAGTATTATGTGTTAACCCTCAGTACCCCACAAAACACTTGTTGGATAGTATTTTATTGTGATATCTTCATGATACTAAGACTAATTTTTTCCTTATAATGTTACAGACATACGAGTACTTAAAAAGTTTTATAAAAATTTTAAATAACCTTGACACCTTCTTTTTAGAAAGGTTTTTTCTTCTTCCCCAGTTTATTTGGTTGGTTTAGACCCCCTTTACTGACTTTTTCACATATTCAGTGTTTTAACTTTTCTCAATTTTCCTCATACTATTATGTCTCTTCTACACATCAAGTTTTCAATTCCATAAAAGCTCCATTAAGGTTCTAAACCATTTTCTCTTCTGCTAAAACCATCAGCATTAAATACATTTTCTGTCTCCTGATGATGAACGTTTCTACGTACGAAACATGTAGAGACCCCTACAGAATTTCTATATTCTATTAAATTTTGTGGAGGAAGACTTTTAGTTTTTTCTTTCTTTCCCAAACAATAATTAAATTATGATAGAAATATATTTTAAACTTAATATTTAGTCAAGAAAGCTGCCATCTGGTAGCGGTAGCAAAGTCGAAGGGCTAACCCAATTGGTACTAGCCGGCTAGCCAAAATAAATCACGTGAAAATCCGCCAATTGAATGAACCCTGATTTGGGGATCCGGCCGAGGCACAAAATTTCTTATAAGTCAGTAAGGCATGGCACTGTGGACCTACTGTTCGATCCGCCGGCGCTGCTGCCTGAACAGCTCATTTGTAGTCTAAGGTTTTCCAAATATATTTTCGCGGTTCAATCATCCTGCATCAATTTACTAAGTACGGCGCAATCTGCACAATACACCAGGCTGGTGTTATTTGACACGGTTGGCAGCAAAACAAATGCACCCCATTATCTCAAATCGTTGTGGTAAAATCTTGTCGTCTATGACGAGCTTTAGGGAATCGGCTCTTTATCCGATGCCTGATGATGACGATGTGGGGTTATATGAAGCGAAAACATGTGCTTTCCTTAATTATAATTGTTTTCTTGTTGCAGTTTTGGGGGTATAATCGTGCTTATAATAAAAATAAATAAAAATATATAGTCCTACCTGATATCCATCGTAGGTCCATGAACTCCACTTCATGTGACAGCTTTGTAGATCAAACGGGAAATATTCTACATTTATGTCACAGGACGATCGGTAGATTCCGTGTGATAACCATACAACCTCTCCGTTGCTCGATACTATGACGTTTGTGTTGATTACAGACGATTGGTACTGAGGGTCTGCGCTGAGGGAAAAAAATTATAATAAACTAGTGTTTGCTAACGAATTTTTATATTAATTGTGGATTTTATACTGGGTGGTTTGGCCATGGGAAATCCCATGTAAAAATGGCTACCCTCAAACATTGATCCCCCCCCCCCCCTCCCCCTAACCTTGTATGATGGACTTGCACACCAAGTTATTCAGGCTATCGTAAAGAAATTGTGCAAATTGGTGAAAGAAAAAGTTCGGAAAAATAAATAATATGTGGAGTTCCACAAGGATCAATATTGGGTCCATTATTATTCTTAATTTACATTAATTCCGTTTCCAAATTGAACTTAAAGGGCAATATAAAGCTATTTGCAGATGATACAACAATTATTTATTTGGCAGAAATGTATTTTGATATTAATAATGATTTAAAAATACTTCTTTCTTGGCTACGTTAAATTTTACAAAATCTTCTTTTATGTTTTTAACTAAAAATAAAATAGATTCCATCATTAACCCCTTAACATTTAATAACGAAAATATTCAATATTCAAAGACGACAAAAATTTTAGGATTAGTTTTAGACAAAAATTTAAATGGGAAATGCCATATCCAGTATATTATCAACCCGATATCTCCTTTGTTTATCTGTTTTGTACAGGGCTAGATATTACATTCCTTTGAAATATTTAAAAAATATAAAATATATTTTTAATTAATATATTCAAAATTACAATATTTACCTTCTGCATGGGGATCTGTTTGTTTATCAAACTTAAAACCACTACAAAATGTGCAAAATAAAGTTATTAAATGCATACACAAATTACTACATTTAGAACCAACTGTTAATCTATATAGACCGAAGGGATATTTAGACGTTCAAAACATTTATAAATGAAAAATTTGTATTCTAATTCACTCTATTATTTTAAAAGAAAAAAAATCAAACATAACACTTCAGGAAAATAAGACATTACATGACCATAACACCAGACGTTGTATAAATTATCAAACTATACCAGTAAAAAGTAATTTCGGAAATATCGCTTTTATATGACGAAATAATAAAATATAACAATCTTCCAAAAAATATCAGAAAAATTAAAAAATTGGCAACTTTTAAAAAACAATTAAATATATATTTACTGAATAAAATTATTTAAACTATTTTTTTTTTAATTGATTTTATTAATGAATTAAATTGGATTAACTTCCGTTTTTTATTGTTTTTTAATGCTTATTATTTTCTATAATATATTGCCATTTTCTATGTAATAAACTGTAAAAGTTAGTTTGGAATAAAGGAATTTTGAAAGTTAAATAATTTATAAAATAATTATTTCTAATAAACCAATTCAAAGTTATTTAGGTTCCCAAAATTCTTAAAAATTAAATACGGCTTTGATATATACCTCAATGGAACCATCTAGTAATAATAATATTAATAATAATAATTATGAATGTCAAATGTTAGTAGACGTCTTAGTTTTAACATATTTTACAATATTCAAGAAAAAACTAACAATGTACTCCATGGGAAATAGTTCTGGGCGAGTATCTGAAATATTCTCTGTGATGTTTCCCGACAGACCCATACTTTATCATAAAAAATTAAGCATAACTGACCTACTTTGTACTATCTCCTCTCGCTGTATGGCCCTTTAGTTACGGGACACCCTGTATAGAGTACCCCCGTCAAAGGTGACACTGCAATTTTACTATAACGTATTGTATTAGAATCGATCAATAACAATTTGCCGCCAACCGACCGCAACCCCATTTTATTACAGATATTAATATTTTATAATGATGAATGTGATGAAAACACATTTTGGTTTTATTTTGAGAAAAAAAAAACAGGTACGTAAAAGCCTTTTGTTTTATTTTATTTACAACGAAATCTATGATTTAACCATCGTAAGAGCACTTTTTATCATGATATTATTCTTTGACTACACTGAGAAAAACCTTCTATTTCTTATAAGAATTCACTTACTCTTTATACAACTGTTTAATACTATATGTGACAGCAACGCGCTTTCCTACTATAAGACAACGAAAATTGCTACACCGTTGTGTAGTGATAATATCACGGTAATTTAGCCAATAGGAAACAGGAGTTAATGCTACCATAGAACGGTTTATAGCCATTATTGCTCTGAATACACACAGTAATTATCAAGTTCTATTGGGGATATAATCTAGTTTTATATACTGTATTAGATCCGTCTGGCAGTTGTAATGAAGTTTGACATAAATCATAATATTGTTTGCTTGCTACGGTTAATAAAGCATATACTTACCACTAAAAATCAGTACTGTAAGTTGTCAAAAATTTAAATAGCTTCTGGTGTGATATTGTTCTTGTCGTTTAACATTGCAAATGATTATGTATTATGCAACGTGGTTTACTGAGATGGTAAAATTTATCCATAGATAAAGTCCAATACTAATAATGGGTTGGGCGAAATAGGAATATTCTATTGCTTTATCCGACATGCAAAGTTTAAAAAAATGTAAATACAAAGTAAAAATAACTTAATTAAAACAGGTACGATCAATAAAATTCAAATGCAGACAGGACAGCTAGAAGACTCCGAACAACGATGTGACGTGCGCAACAAATACATTACAACTAATACTGAGGCGCTCAGCGATTGCCGATCGCTATGAACCCCCACCAACGTCTTGTGGATTATAGGCTCTAACGGATACAATTCGTTTTTGGGGACGCTGTTCTGCTTTCTTAATGGTAGAGAAAGCGCTTTACTGGGAACAAAATGCGTCGCATTGAGAAGATACAATTTATTTCTTAACAAAATTGCTGTATTAAAAGTAGTTCAACAAGACTGCTGCTAATGGAACTGATCACTGCCAATAAAAACACTGTTCTAGCCAATCTGGAATTGATATAACACTAAAGCGGGTTTGATACACTACCAATTTATTTATTATGGGTTAATAAAAAATAAACTATCAATATAAACTATGTCTTAGCAAACCTGTTGTATGCCTGTCATTTTTCTCAGTGTACCTATACTTTACATTTCGAAAGTGACAGGTAAATTTGAAAATCTGTTATATGAGAAGCGCAGTTTAAAGATGCTTCTTTCAATATCTTCAAATTAAAGTATGTCTCAGAGTTAATCATATACAGTGTCCGCAAGAAAGCTCGCATCAAATGGGATTTTTTTTTATTATTGGGTATAGGTAAAAATTGAAAAAGCAGTTAGTTTTTGCTTACCTAAAAACCAAAAATGACGTATACTGAAGCAGCTACACGACTTGCGTTACCTGTCAAATTTGACATTTTTAATAAAATAGGTTCAAAAATGCTCTTATTTATCAAAATATCGAAAAACTTTATTCGAGAAAGTTGTTTATTTACGCATTTTTAGCTATTGTACGAAATTTTGACAGTCTAATACAATTTTTATTTTTTGCCAGGTTCTTGAAAATTTTGATCAACCCTCATAGATTAACTTTTATACATCGATGTAAAACCATTTGCCTTTACTTCATTTGTAATCTTATGCAATTTTGTGTAAAATTTTTGTTTCCAATTATTTATTTTGCTTCAAAAACTGAAATTGTTATTGAGCAGTATGTAATGTTTGATGCAAAGTTTATCTAATTACATCAGTTTTGCCAAAACCGACGTTTCTCATTTTTCTTAAGTTAGTAAACAGATGTACAAAAAGAAAATATTAGGAAGCTTTCGTTAAAATTTTACTTAATTAATATTGGATCAAAAAGAATAAATATTAATCGCTCGAAACATTTTATTCAACAAAAATATAGGTTACAAGTAGGCGTATATAAAATAAAATATTTCAACGGCTTCCTCTTCCTAATATTTTCTTTTTGTACATCTGTTTACTAACTTAAGAAAAATGAGAAACGTAGGTTTTGGCAAAACTGATGTAATTAGATAAACTTTGCATCAAACATTACATACTGATCAATAACAATTTCAGTTTTTGAAGCAAAATAAATAATTGGAAACAAAAATTTTACACAAAATTGCATTAATATTACAAATGAAGTCAAAGCAAATGGTTTTCCATCGATGTATAAAAGTTAATCTACGAGGCTTGATCAAAATTTTCAAGAACCTGACAAAAAATAAAAATTCTATTAGACTATCAAAATTTCGTACAGAGGCTAAAAATGCCTAAATAAACAACTTTTTCGAATAAAGTTTCTCGATATTTTGATAAATAAATGCATTTTTGATCCTATTTTATTAAAAATGTCAAATTTGACAGATAACGCAAGTCGTGCAGCTGCTTCAGTATACGTCATTTTTTGTTTTTAGGTAAGCAAAAACTAACTGCCTTTTTAATTTTTACCTATACCTAATAATAAAAAAAAATCCCATTTGATGCGGACTTTCTTGCGGACACTGTATGCATAAGGTGATGAACACTTTCCATATCCTTGTATTACGTATTGTTTTTTAAGTTAGATGACGAGATATCTAAAAAATGTATTTGAAAAACTTGTTGCAAATTAAATTCGCGGCTAATAATTTTTTTCGTATGTTGCGAACTCTTTACCAATCACTGTAGATAGACTGGATACCTAGGAAAGTTTTAAAGCCCGTCGAAAGTTACAAAATCCCTTATATTAAGCGATAAGTGGATTTATAAAATTAAGTGCGTTCCTTGTAAGTTTGATGTTTCAGAGTTTAAAGCTTATCCTATACAAGTAGGATTTTCAAGTGATCCCAATAAGCTTGTTTGAAGGTGTAAGCCAAAAATAATTTTGTCTTATTATCGAAATCCTTATTTTTCGGACTTAAATTTTCTTTATTTTGTTATTGGATAGTGAAAACTGAAACGAAACGTTTCAGATCTCGAACACGTTCACCATTGGGATCTTTTTATATTACACCTTGTATAACATACAGGGTGTCTCAAAAGAATGAAATATCGCAAATATCTCCTTAATCAATGCATTGTCATAAAAACGCTCGGACACGTCGATTTTATTTTTATTTTTTACACATTTCAAAAATATTTGTTTCTATACAGGTTGTCCCACAAAAGCTTGGGACACGACAACTTCGTTTTTTCAAATGAAACACCACATTTTTTTTAACAATTTTGTGTTTTACGGGAAATTCTACACAGATTCCATGTAACATAATGATGGCAAACATACAAGGTGTAAAAAATTACTTTAAACAAAATTGAAGATACGTGTTTTTAGTCTAATTCCTCGCTAAAAGTGTAAGTAAATGTTTGGATGGGGATCATTAACAACAGGATGTTGGGTTGGGACCCTATTTTTTTTCAACAAACACAAACGGCCGAGAGATATTTGGATTTTCTAACATTTGAATAAATTCCTTCTCTGGCAGTTATTTTCCCAAATGATCACGATCAAGATATTCCTGGACAACAGATATGGCTACAGCAAGACGGTGCCCCGCCTCATTATGGGCATGCAGTTCGGGAATATCTGAACACAATCTTTTCAAACAGGTGGATTGGAAGGAGCAGGGCGGTGGAGTGGCCGCCTAGGTCACCCGACCTTACCCCACTAGACTATTTTGCTTGGGGATACTTAAAAGAAAGGGTATATCAACACCAAGCGCAGAATATCGACGATCTTGACGAATTCGCCAAGTAACGAGGAACATATGGCCAGAAATCGTACAACATACCGTACAACATTTCTATGAGAGATTAGGATATTGCCAAATAGTCCACGGGGGCCATTTCGAACATCTGCTAAAGCCGAATGCTTTGTTTCACTAGTTTAAATATAATTTTCAAACTTATTTTTTGAATTTTGTTTAAAGTAATTTTTTACACCTTGTATTATATTTGCCATCATACTGTGTTACAAATCTGTGTAGAATTTCCCGTAAAACACAAAAGTGTTAAAAAAAAATGGTGATGTTTCATTTGAAAAAACGAAGTTGTTGTGTCCCAAGCTTTTGTGGGACAACCTGTATAGAAACAAATATTTTTGAAATGTGTAAAAAATAAAAATAAAATCGACGTGTCCGAGCGTTTTTATGACAATGCATTGATTAAGGAGATATTTGCGATATTCCATTCTTTTGAGACACCCTGTATATAAACAATCCAAGAAAAAAATTAAATAGACTAAAACAATAGCTTCGTAAGACTGTCCGCTAGCTATTGATAAACAATAATATTAATTAAAAGCGAATATTGTGACATATCAGACAAGTGTGTAACTGTTTTTTTATATTGGAATACACAAGGATCCAAGCCCAATGGATACCCTGGGGCGGATAGACCACATTGGCCGTTTCGTCCTTGTTAGGACTCTACGGGCAGCCATAACTAAAGCAATCCCGACAACGGCGGTAATATGTATTAAAAGCCTTTTGCAAAATCAAAGCGGCCATCAATACAGCGTAGCGCCATCCCAGCGGAATTAACTCTAATATAAAAGGCAGTCACACTGGTAAAAATCGAAAATAGACAACTAAATAAACCACGAAGTGCATCACAATCCAGTATAGGGAACGCTATTTGCGTTTTCACCGGAATATCTGCCGTTTTGCAGATTAGAAACAGATCAACGCCGGCACCCACTAGTATGCGCGCAATTCTGCAAATTGCTGTGTATTCCAATATAAAAAACAGTTACACACTTATCCGATATGTCACAATATTAGCTTTTACTATACTTTATTAGACACTATATTATTATCTTATAGTATTAGTAATTTTTGAAATGTTTATAGGGTTTGTTTTATACTAAACTATTTGTCCTAATTTAAATGTTTAATGAAGGACAGCTTTGTTATCGAATCTGCTTCACCCAATCCTAAAATACGAGTAGCCTAATTTTTTTGATTATTCCGCAATAGCAGGTGAAAAGTTACCCTCCTCCTAAGAACAGGCCTACCTTAAGATCAGTATGCTAGAAGTAAATCTTAGCCTTACCACCGTCAGTCATGGGCGTACGATACTACCCTCAAAAGTAATATTTTCATAGAATGTTTGTAGCAATTAGACGCCCCATTTACTTTATTGTTGTAATTAAAAAGGGAATCAAATTAATTGAACCTTCGCCGAAATCTTTTCAGCAGCTGAATTTTTTTATTAAATTATATTCACTGAAAAATCTTTTCGGCAACCAATTTTTCAAAGAAAATAAACATCCTTTCGCCGAATCAGCAACACATCAAAAAAATCTCCGACCGAATTCAATCATTCCCTCTTTTCTTTCAGACGTCCAGACTTAATTTTGATTCGATGGTTTTTCTTCAGTTTTATTAAATTTTCCAACCGCCTAATGAACCCGTAGAAAAAAGAACTTTTCTTACAGTTATGTTTTATTTATGGGGCAGTAACAGCCTGCTAGAAGAAACTGTATTCTCGATTAATTTCCTGTACTGTTATACACTCTGTTTCTTCTTTTATACGGTCTTAATAAGTGGGTGCCAAACGCTTTACAGGTTGTAATACTTAGAACATGAAAGTGCGAGTCATGAAAGGACAAATTATATAATAATATAGACAAAATAGTTGTTGGTTTTATTGTAAGTGAAATAACTGTCCCAGAGCCCCTTATTATATTTGTACTTTTGGGAATAACGTTCTTAATTTTTAACGGCCATCTGTAAAGCATCAGTGTACTGGGTGTTTCATTAAGGGTGGCCAGTGGTCATATCTCGGAAACTACTAAACATAGAAACTTGGGGAAAAAAATTATGATTAAAGCGGTCATGAGAAAATTCTGGATATTACTTTCAAGTTCCTCATTTCGCCGCAAGGGGGCACAATTAAAAATTATTTTTTTTAATTTTAAATTTCTCCGAAAATTCCCATATTAAGGTATAACTCTTGGAAACTTGGAAAGCTTAGACAATTCTGCATCATTTTGGTTTGACTCGCTGGCGTACCGACCTTGATAAGAGTGGGGGAAGCTATTGAATGTGTAAACATTAAAATCGCTGTAACTTCTAAACGACTTATCCGATTTTGCTAAATTTAAGCTTGTTTGGAAGTGAAAGATAAGTATATTCAATCGCTGTATCCAACAGTACACCATAGTGTTTAAAAAAATTGCTAGAGGGCGCAATTTGTAATAATAACAGTTTTTTCGATTTTATCCCGAAAATTCAAACCATACGGTATAACTATGACATCATAATCGAAAAGTAGATGAAATCTGCAAGAAAAGATGTGAAGACCGCAGTTCGATATCTTTGTTCGTTTCACAGTTATTGCCAAAACAATAATTTTTAATACAAATTGCGCCCTCTAGCAATTTTATTAGAAACTATCTTGTACCATTAGATACGACAATTGAAGGTTCTTCCAAACAAGCTTAAATTTAGTAAAATCGGATAAGTTGTTTAGAACTTACAGCGATTTTAATGTTTAAACTTTCAATAGCTTCTCCCACTCTTATCAAGTGAAACTGTAAACATTAAAATCGCTGTAACTTCTAAACGACTTAACCGATTTTACTAAATTTAACCTTGTTTGGAAGAGAAATGTAAGTACCTTCAATTGTCATATCCAACGGTACAAAATAAGTTCTGTAAAATCGGATAAGTTGTTTAGAACTTACAGCGATTTTAATGTTTAAACTTTCAATAGCTTCTCCCACTCTTATCAAGTGAAACTGTAAACATTAAAATCGCTGTAACTTCTAAACGACTTAACCGATTTTACTAAATTTAACCTTGTTTGGAAGAGAAATGTAAGTACCTTCAATTGTCATATCCAACGGTACAAAATAAGTTCTAATAAAATTGCTAGAGGGCGCAATTGTATTAAAAATTATTGTTTTGGCAATAACTCTAAAACAAACAAAGATATCGAACTGCGGTTTTCACATCTTTTCTTGCAAATTTCATCTACTTTTCGAATATGATGTCATAGTTATACCGTATGATTTGAATTATCGGGATAAAATCGAAAAACCTGTTATTATTACAAATTCGCCCTCTAGCAATTTTATCAAACACTATCGTGTACTGTTGGATACGGCGATTAAAGATGCTTACCTTTCCCTTCTAAACAAACCTAAATTTAGTAAAATCGGATAAGTCGTTTAGAAGTTACAGCGATTTTAATGTTTACACATTCAATAACTTCTCCCATTCTTATCAAGGTCGGTACGCCAATGAGCCTTAAACAAAAAAGATGCAGAATTGTCCAAGCTTTTCGATGATGTAATCAGAGTTTTACCTTAATATGCAAATTTTCGGAGAAATTTAGAATTATTTTTTTTTTTAATTGTGCCCCCTGCGGCGAAATGAGGAACAAAAGTAATTTCCACAATTTTTTCATGACCCCTTTAATCATAATCATTAATCCCAAGGTTCTATGCCTAGTAGTTTCCGAGATATGGACGGTGGCCACCCTTAATGAAACACCCTGTATATTTAAACTTACTTGTTGTAAAGGATTAAATCAGGTCTCCAAACTCGATGAAATGGTATCCTAATTACTTTTATTCCTGCATATTCTGACATATTCCATTTGAGATGGTGATCTATCCAGATCTGGGTAATCCAACAGTTGGTCGTCAAAATTTGGTTCTTTTCGTCCTAGAAATAAAATCGCAAACTAAATAAAGTTCCGTATTTTGGGGTATCCATTTTATTGGGTTTTTATTTGATTTCCCAGGACTCTGAAAGACAATCTTTTTTTGATCACTTGACTGTCCCTTAAATATTATTCCAAATGGTGAGCCAAATTTTAGATTTCTACCTCCTGCGTCCGGACTATCAATCATCGGTCAAACAATCGTTATTTTTATTGATTCCTAAAAGAAATAAGTACCTATACTAAACAGCATGCTGTCGTTTGTGCCGCATGGGATGTTTCAATTATGTAAACGCTGTGCTATCCACTGTACTGTACATACATTGAATTTAAAATCATTTTATTTTGGTACAAATCGCAGACAACATGCAACTTAAGGTGGAATTCTCAACGTCATTCCATCTATTGCCAACCTATAACCTATTTCGCGTTGCTTTTTTTAGTTTATTATTTGATTAAGGTTGAATTCTCAACGTCATTCAATCTATTGCCAACCTATAACCTATTTCGCGTTGATTTTTTGAGTTTGTTATTTTAATAACTAACATTTAAAGAAAATCAATATCGTCGGTACATTATTTAGGTAGTATCTGATATATTAGAAAAATATCAATTTATTTCATTGCTAATTTTGGGAGAATTGTATAGTGAAAGAACAATGAGTGACAATGACATAATAATGTTAAAAAAAAATCTTACCCGATATTTTTCGCTATACAGTTCTCCTAAAATAAGTTATGAAATTCGTTGATATTTATTAAATATGTCAATTATTACCTATAGAATATCAAGTCGATACTGATTTTCCTTAAATTTTGTATAAAACATAAATAAATCTACGCGAAATTGGTTATAGGTTGGCAAGCATGTTGATACTCCCACCTTAACTAACATTTAAATAAAATCAGTATCGTCGGTAGATACAATATTTAGGTTATATCTGACATATTAAAAAAATATCAATTTATTTCATTGCTAATTTTGAGAGAGTTGTATAGTGAAAGAAGAATGACATAATAAAGTTAAAAAGAATCTTACCCGATATTTTTCGCTATACAATTCTGCTAAAATATTTAATGAAATTTCTTGATATTTATTTAATATGTCAATTATTACCTATAAAATATGAAGACGATAATGATTTTATTTAAATTTCGTGTAAAAGCTAGAAAAATTAAATAAATATACGCGAAATAGGTTATAGGTTGGCAAGCATGTTGATACTCCCACCTTAATAACAAAACCTGTTTACCTGTGGAGATACAAAAAATCGTTGCATTAAAATATTTTTCTCCAAATGACATTAAAAGCGGTCTTTTAATGACACCTGACAGGCTCAAAAGGTGTATTTTTTCTGCCTAGGCATAAAAAGTCTACTTTTTCTGACTAGGCAGAATAAATACACCGTTTGAGCCTGTCAGGTGTCATTAAAAATTAAAATTTAAAATGACAAGTAAACACAACAATTCAATAAATGTCATAAATAACATACATAAATATAAACAATACGATTTTGCGTGAAATTGGAACAAATTTGGAGAAAAAATAATATGTTTTACTGGGCAGAAAAGCAGATTTAATGCCTTGGCTGGTTTCCTAGCCTCGGCTGCGCCTCGTCTATGAAACACCAGCCGCGGCTTTAAATCTTGTGCTTTTCTGCCTAGTGAAACAAATAACTATTATAAATTAATAGGAAAATAGACAGTGCACATTATTTATTTTTATTGCCTACACCCAATTTGGACGTTCCCTATTGTGCAGTTATTTTTACCGTCACTATTAGTGATACATACGGATATTTTATGTGTGGGGGGTGAGTGAACAAATGATAAATGGAAAAAAAGGAGGATATGAAAGCATAACACAAAAACCTACTATCGAGAACAAATTGGGTATAGGGTTTCTTGTTTGGCCTTTTATTCGTTTGTTCAACCTATCATAACACATTATTTTTTCTTTTTCCTGGATTCTAACCGACAAAAATTTATACAGTATGTCTTCAGTGTCAGAAATTGAAAGTTTCGTGGTAGTTCTAGAGACATTTTTAAAATATATACGACCATTTTCTTTACTTCTGTACCAAAAGGTCTGACGTTGACTTTCGTCTATAAATGTATCCTCTTTGCAAACGATAAGGGGAACTTAGTGTCTTACAACTTGCTATAGTTCTACAGGGTGTCCGGGAAAATGTGGGAAATCTCCCGGATATGAAAAAAACACGTGAAAAGAATACTACAAGTTCATATAAACTAATTTCGTATCGGCCTTCTCTTCGTAGATATGGGCTCCCAAAGAGCTCCCATGGAATTAAGTTTTTAACACATAATTATTAAACCAACAGGTATACTTCAATTTTTTTTTTGATATAATGTATGACCCTGCAAATTATTATCCCAGAAAGTGTTGCGAATTACTTACAGCTGCAGGGACGGACGAGCTGTGACACTGATGTGCCCATTTTTTACGCCCTGTATGATAAAAACTTTGGACAACGTTTTTTACATACCTTTAACTTTGACTAAAAATTAAGTACCTACTCTTCATTCATGTCGCTAATCCTAACCGTTTTCGAAAAAACCTCATGTTATTTACATCATATTATTATATTTAGCGTATTTCGATAAAAGATAATCTTTGTTCCTATAAATTAGAAATGTTCGCTTTTAACTGCTTAATATTAATACATAATGGAAATAAAATGACGTTTTTCCGAAAACGGTTAGGATTAGCGACATGAATGAAGAGTACTTAATTTTTAGTCAATAGTTAAAGGTATGTAAAAACCGTTGTTCAAAGTTTTTATCATACAGGGCGTAAAAAAACTTGGGACATTAGTCCGTCTCTGCAGCTGTGAGTAATTTGCGACACGTTCTGGGATAGTAATTTGAAGGGTCTTACCTGTATACATTATACAAAAAAAAATTAAATATATCTGTTGGTTTAATAATTTATGTGTCAAAAACCTAATTCCATGGGAACTCTTTGGGAGCCCATATCTCCGAAGAGGAGGCCGATACGAAAGAAGTTTATATGAACTTGTAGTATTTTTTTCACAGGTTTTTTTCATATCCGGGAGATTTACCACATTTTCCCGGACACCCTGTATACAATATTAATAAGAATCACTTTAGATGAGTTACATTAGCTATATAGGTGACTATAGTTACTTACCACATCGATGATGTGATGCAAGGACACCCCAAAAATAACTGTGAGAGGTAATGAAGAGTTCTGGGCGGGTCTCACTCCAGCATCATAGGTCGCCATGAGATTCCTCATGAGTCTAGCTTCGTTATCATCTGCGGAGGTAAATTGAAAACCTAAAAAAAAATGTTTCCTTTAACGTTATTGATATATTTCAAACACAGAAACCAATGATTGAGTAGTTCTATTTACGTAGCGTATGTAACCAAGTTATTTTTCAACTCTAATTGACTTTACTCTCACAATAGGTATTCCGGAATTTGTATACCTACGCTTTATGTAAAAAAATAGACAGTCATATGTATGTAACTGACTGACCATTTGTTAGAAACGTTATAACACGTTACGTTTCACCTATATCACGTGTCAAGCCACGTGGAAGTTCGGAAAAGTATGCTAATACAGTAACAGGGAAAAATAAGCACGCACCATAATATGGAAAATATTTTTGATAATTTTCATGGCGATATTTATGTTTTAAAAACAAATTTTATTTGAAGCGAGTGGTTGTCCATCTTTGGAGATGAACATTTTTAGGTTTCAACCACGCGTAACCATAATAACTGAAATACAGAGTGTCTTAGGAAATTCCGACCGCTAACCTCACTGTCACACAACGGTTTCCGTTGCTACCTAAGAATGGCTGACGCATTAAAAAGGAGACCGACGTTGCCGCTATCATTCTAGATTTTGTCACCATGGAATTAAATTAAGTAGGTAGGTAGTCGACGTTGTGGTCTAGTGGTCAGCGCAGCGGCCTCACAGATCGTAGGCCCAGGTTCCATTCCCGGTGCCGGCAACGCCGATGTTAAATTTGGAATTTGGTTTAAGAGGTGCGCCGTCTTTCGGAAGAGACGTTAAACTGTGGGCCCCGTGTCATGGATGTTGTCACGTTAAAGAACCCTACCCTCGACAAAGAGGGATTCCGCAAAATTACCAGATAGTGTGTGACAAATTCCCTGGCGTCGGTGATTGGCCTCGTTGCGGAAAAAGGCCGACGTAAAATAAAAAAATAAAAAAAAAAATAAAAAAAAAGTAGGTAGGTAAGTACTAAATTCAAAAACCGGTTACTAAATCCAGATGTTAAATACTCGTTTGAAGGTGGTAGATAATGACGTATTATCAAAAAAATTACCTTGTCGGACTTCCCTTGCCTTTGTTTTGTTACTTAACACAACCTTTCGGTTAGTTAGTATCTCTAACCGTTTTCAAGTGTAACCTGAATTGACTTAACAGTAAGTTTGGCAACAGCTATTTTTTGATGCAGGTGTTCAGTATAGTGGACCATAATACTACCATACAGCTGACCAGACAAATTATGGACTGGAATTTTTTATTGCTTTAAAATGTAAATCAAAGACAATCTGGTCTAGGTATAAGAGGTGAACCTATAAAATGACGTTTTTAAGTCGTGTAGTTACCTAGTAAGTTCGTAAACAACACGACAAAATAAACCCGAAACGACATTATATATAAGACCTCATTTACGATTCCCAATTCCTTATTGGGGCGAGAAAGATCCCGGGCTATAAATCTTCGAGCATTGATTGGTCCAAATCCCGAAAAACAATTACGTTGCCGTTAAATTTGTCGCCTACACTAACAAATTACGAAAAACCTATTTGGGTCAGGACCGGCTTAACAACACTTCTCAGATTGAAAATCATAATTTGTTTTTTCGCTGTAGCATTACAACGAAAAAATCATACATTGGTTGGTTCTTTACAGTGTAACCAGTAAAGTCTGCATCATATGGGATTTTTTTTTATTAATAGCTTTATTCGACATTTGACTTTGGCATCAAGTTCTGCTTCGATCGAGATGAAAATTAAGCAAAAAAATAGTAGTCACGTGATTCGCATTATCTGTCAAATTTTAATTTTTTCCAAAAAATAATTCAAAAGTAGGGTTATTTCTGAAAGTATCGAAAAAAGTTATTAAAAAAAGTTTTTTTTAATCGCAGTTTCTAGGCCACATGCAAAATTTTAGCTGCATAAGATAATTTTGATTTTTTACCCATATTTTGTAAATTGTACCACTTTTGCAAAATAAGACTCAACGCAACCTACATAAAACTTCTTAGTTTTGACAATGCTTTATTTCAGATACATTTTCTTTAAAGTAGAGCCATATTAAATATGTGTTTTTCTACAAAATCAAAATAAGGCTATTAAAATTTGGTCGCATGTGATGCAAAGTTTATTCGTTTTTGACCCTGTATAAGGTAACTTCATAAATAGGTATTTTTGAAAACGTAGTTTGGGTCTGAAAGTAATACACCTTAATATTCAGATAAAAAAGAACACAGTGTCATCAGTTAAGTGTTCATTAAGTGGAAAATAAATTTTAGTGGTGGGTAAAAAATCAAAATTATGCAGCTGAAATTTTGCATGTGAGCTAGAAATTGCATTTAAAAAACTTTTTCTAATAACTTTTTTTGATATTTTCAGAAATAACACCATTTTTGAATTATTTTTTGGAAAAAATTAAAATTTGACAGATAATGCGAATCGTGTGACTACTATTTTTTTGCTTAATTTTCATCTCGATCGACGCAGAACTTGATGCCAAGGTCAAATTTCGAATAAAGCTATTAATAAAAAAAATCCCATATGATGCGGACTTTACTGGTCCTGTAAAATACAATTAAAAATCGTTCCTTGACGGATCATGTATGTTCCGAACGTCGGCGTCGCGACGTCGGATTTCAAATTTCAGCTCTCCATGCATAATAACCTCTGATAAAACAATTTTTTAACAGCATCGCGAACAAGAAGACTATATTAAACAGATGTTATTGGATAAAACGTTTAAAAGTTTGTTATCGGCGTTCCTTAGTTTAGGATATGGATGTGAAAAAAGAAAAGAAAAATTTAAATTTAATCAAAGCAGACTCCGTAACGTAACATGTGCGTCCTGCTACTCCTGCCAGCCGTATATCGCCATTTACGAAGTATATAATAGATTTTCCCGTTTTCCTAAGCTCTATTTATGCACATTTCTTGAGGGCTCGGGAGATCTAACAGACTTTTTGGAATTAAAATTTATGCTGATTGCATTTTCCACAAGGCAGTAAACCAGTTTTTGAATAGTGTTGCTTGTAAAGAGTACGTGAGTACTTTATTTTTATACAATGAACTTTTTCATTATAGCTTTGAATAATTTACAGAATCCAAATTCAATAATAAAAACCGTCCTTGGTTATCAATCAGAAAGCTTTTATTGAAACAATAGTTAAGAAGTCAGCGTAAAAGAAGCTAAGTATCAAAATTATTTCAAAATTTATATAGACCTGCCTGCTGTCCTAAAAGCCATCAATAGATCAAGAATTATATACATCCAATTGCGCCCGTGAATGTGCGGATGCTTTGGAGAGGCTTCCAAGAAATAAATATAGGTAGTTTAAAAAAACTAAAAAAGACGCTTTAATTAATTAATCAAACTAAAAAGCGGAAAATAAATATAGTTTAAAATAATTCTTGAAATTCTTAATATAGGCAGAAAATAATAATGAACATTAGTATTATTGTGAAAAAAGCGTGGGTCGCTTTGTGCTATATTTTTCGTATATCGAACACCCCACGCTTTTTACCCAACAATTCTAATGTTGTAATGTTTATCGTTCATTATTATTTTCTGCCTCTATTAAGAATTTCAAGAATTTTTTTAAACTATATTTATTTTCCGCTTTTTAGTTTGATTAATTATTAAAGCGTGTTTTTTAGTTTTTTTTTAAATATATTTATTTTTCATTTTTTAGTTTGAGTTATTGTTAAGAAAAAAAAATTTGAGTAGATTGAGCTAGATTAGTAGATTATTGTATTGTCAGCGGTTCTTGATAATTCTACAAAATTTAAATTAAATCTGACCGTTTAAAGTGGGTCAAAATCGGGTTCAAAGAAGTCGGTTCCAAACAAACATACATACAAACCCGAACAAAAGACAAAAATTTTCAAAATTAAAAAAAAAAGTTGTCAAAATTTGATTTTGACGGGTAGAATTTTTTTTTAAATTTTTTTCTATTCTTAGCGACAATATCTATCTATACGACCCCACGTTTGTTTCATTACTATCGGTTATTGTAATAATTCTGACATATCGACAGGTGTCAAATTTTGACAAGAGAATTTTTTGCGTATTTTTTTCAAGTTTCCACCGTCAATATACATACGACCTTATAGTTTTTTCATTAATATCATTTTTTTACGATTTGACGTATTGACAGCTGTCAAATTTTGACAGGAGATTTTTTTGCTTATTTTTCCCAAAGTCTCCACATCGAATACTATACGACCCCATAATTTGTTTCGTCAAAATCGCTTCTTGGTTTTATACCTGACCGCTGTCAAAGTTTGAGAGGAGGATCTTTTGCATATTTTTTTCAACTTTCCACCGTCAATATACATACGATCTTATAGTTTTTCATTAATTCCATTTTTTTTAAATGATTTGACATATTGACAGCTGTCAAAGTTTGACAGTAGATTTTTTTGCTTATTTTTCTCGAAGTAAGGACCTCATAACCTGGCCAAATAAGACTATATACTACAGTTGATTCTAGCCTGAAACCCTTAATAGGGATCCTGCAAGTTGAGGAAGCATCTAGCTTTGATAGGGGTTGAATAAGACCCAATCTGCGCTAGATGTCTAAAAGAGGAGGAGACTCCGCTACATTTCTAGGTGAAGACTCAGGTGCTGGGATCGGCGGTACTCCGAAAGGATGAAATTACTGCCCTGGTGCTATCTTGGAGTACCTATCCACTAAATTTATTGTCTAATCTAAATTAAGCCAGAACAGTAGTCGATAACAAAATATATTTCAAAATTTCTATCGTTTTGAGATAATTGACTTTGAAAGTATAATATTTTCTTTGAAATGTAAAAAAAATTCCCACATGCAATAATCTAAAAGTTTCAACTGAATTTTTCCCAGTATTTTTTTTTTTAATATTCCATTGGTGTAATGTTTTTACTTAAAACATGTCTCTCCCGCGGTCTTTGAGAGTGGAGCTATGGGAACTGATGCTTAAATTTTAATACGAAAAATATAGGAATATTTTTACGTACAAGAAACCATACCTTCGCTAGTACATTTACATTAATCATATCTGTAAAAAAAAAGTTTCACGCAAAGAAGGTTGAAGAATGAAATGTCTGCCAGTGGCTGCGAAATGTAAAAATATATATTTTTTACACCCATACATATTGTAATTCGTAATTTTATGTAACTACGAAAAAAAATGCTTGCAGATCAAAAGAGAGAAATTAATCTACGCCACGAAATGGCTGCCATCTATTTATCTATCTTGCAGTGGCTTCAGAAATATAAATCACATCGAATTGGTTGTTGCTATGGTTATGTCATGACAGAATAGAGGAACAGCAACTTATTAGTATTCTCTTTTTGTAAATTTTTTGTAACTTCTCTCTGGTCAAAAACTTAATTGCAAAATGACCCATACAAGAGTAATTGTAAAATAACACTCTTGCCAAATGCGAAGTGATCTACTTCCTCCCCAGGATATTTTATTTAGTCGCCGTTATTCCCTTCCGTTTCTTACTTCTAAGGGGGACTAAAGTGTTTTTTGGCACTTGTAACTGTTATAAACCAATTTGGCTGTTTCGTTATACAGCGTGTCTCACGGTGACAGAAATGCGATTTGAATCCTTCTCATTTTTATAATGGGGATTTCGGAGACACTCTCTTTGGATGGAGCACCCTGTATAGTATATATTATATATATATAAGTATTCCTTTTTCATTTCCAATAACTTTTATTAAACGTTTTTGTATCCTACTCTATCCGTTTTTCAAATTGAACAGGGTGTCACCTAAAATTGAATATCTTTTCAAAGATAAATGATTGAAACTAGAAATTCCTGTTGTGGAATTGTACACGATAATGAATTGCCGGAAAATGAAATTTTAGATACAGGGAAGTGGAAAAATTAATATAGGCGATAGCTTTTACTATCTGTCTGTTTGTCACAAAATCCTCCAAATATCGAGCAGTCATTGATTTTTGGCAAATCGGTGATGATAAACAAAGTTCACTGAGAAAAAAGTCTTGTATTCCTTATAAGAATTCACGTACTCTTTATATAACTGTTTAATACTATATGTGGCAACAACCCGCTTTCCTATTGTAAGACAACGAAAATTGCTAGCTCGTTGTGTAGTGATAATATCACGGTAATTTATCCAATAGGAAATAGGAGTTAATGCTACCATAGAATGGTTTCTAGCCATTATTGCTCTGAATACCCACAGTAGTTATCAAGTTCTATTGGGGGTGTAATCTGGTTTTATATCAGTATTAGTTCCGACTGGCAATTGTAATAAAACTTGACATTAATCATAATAATATTTGCTTGCTACGGTTAATAAAGCATATACTTACCACTAAAAATCAGTACTGTAGTTCTCAAAAATTTAAATAGCTTATAGCTTTTAGTGTGATATTGTTCTTGTCGTTTAACATTGCAGACGATTATTATGCAACGTGGTTTACTGAGATGGTAAAAGTCGTCTATAGAATATAAAGTCTATTACTAATAATAATTGAAACAGGTATTGGTACGAACAATAAAATTCAAATTTAGACAGGACAGCTAGAAGACTCCGAACAACGATGTGACCTGCGCAACCAATACGTTAAAACTAATAATACGGCGCGCGGCGATTGCCGATCTCTATAGGATCCACCAGCAACGTCTTGTGGAATATAGGTTTCAACGGATACAATTCGTTTTTGGGGACGCCGCTCTGCTTTCTTAATTGCAGAGCGCTTTACTGGGAACAGAATGCGTCGCATTGAGAAGATACAATTTAATACTTAACAAAATTGCTGTATTAAATAGAGATGTGTCATTCGTTCATTTTAGTGGGATTCTATCAATCGGCGATTGATACTGAAAATGATCGAATCTTTTCAATCGATCATTTTCGGCAATCGCAGGTGAAACGATTGGTATTGACATTCGCGCGTCCGAATCGGTCCGGTCGTTGATTGTCGATCCCACTCGTGTCAATCTTTTAAACGAACGATTGACCAGTACAGTTACAGTATTGAAACTTTGTGGCGCCAACCGCGAACGGCACCGTCGTTCGACGTCGTTTCAATCGGTGATGCATGATGCATGGGCATGCGCATTTATATTGATTTCGAAGCGAAGCCAATCTCGGCCATCGGTTCGATCGTTCGATCTCCGATCGGTCAGTGCCAGTAGTCACGTGACGATTGATAGATTTAAGCAGAGCAAGATTCGATCATTCAATACTTAAAAGTGATTGAATCCACGTGATCGAATCATTCACGAATGACACATCACTAGTATTAAAAGTAGCTCATTATTCAACAAGACGGTACTGCTAATGGATCTGATTACTTCCAATAAAAACACTGTTCTAGCAAATCTGGAACTGATATAACACTAAAGAGGGTTTGATACACTAGCAATTGATTTAATATGGGTTAATAAAAAATAAGCTATCGATACAAACTATGTCTTGGCAAACCTGATGTATTAGATAATTTTCCTCATCAGTATAATAATAACCCCCAATGAAATGAAAAATTATGAAAGTGGATAAGTATTTTAAAAAGTCAACTTTCTTAGATTTACCTCACGGGCCTCGTTTGAGGGGGGCATTTGCCCCCCCCCCCCCCCCCCCTCACCCTGGAAGTTGACTTATTGACAAAAGTTTACTTATTGAGGTTTAATATGGTTTAATTGAATGTATGAATTTATTATTTCGAGTTTTCCTTTATATTTTTGTTATTATTTTGGGGTAGTAAAGACTTATTTTAATAAAAATAAACAGTTTTAATGCCAAAACGACTATGAATGTTTGAGAAACAATTTTAGCTCATTAAGTATTGAGCAAAAAATTGAAATTAAAATTAAGGGAAGACCTAAACTCTCGAAATTAACTTGATACATACCACAAAGTGTAAATCTAGGGACTTTATTGTTATTGATAAGTTTGCTGCAAATAAAAACAGATGAATGAACTTTACTTTTTTCATTTTCAATAGAATAAGAAGGTAATCATAAATTTTTAAAATATTTACTATAATAATTATTGACCAAATTGTGGTCTTAAAAAAATTTCGCCTGCGGCGCATTTCGCCTACAGCAGGCTTTTAGTACACCCCCAAGTTAACAAGTCACAAGCCGCCAATGCCCCCCCCCCCCTAAGAAACCGTTTAACGACTCCCATGACTAAGCTATTGCGATCTTCCCTGCAAAAGTACCTGTTAAAAAGCTCCAAAGTTCTAGAAAAATGCGTAACTTAAATTAAAATTAAAAAATTTGATTCCAGCACTGGTTGGCGGGCCCCCCCTAACATAAAATCCTGGGTGCGCCGCTGATCTAGCGAACCTAGTTACCTAACGTTAATCCTCGATTTCCTTTGATTACAAAATCCTATTCTTATTGAGCTTTTTTGGTCGATTTAAGGGGCATGTCTCGCATGTAAAGAAAGCAAAGGGCGAATTTGCATACTTTCGATTTTCTAAGAATTTCAATTATTGTTTAATAAAGGAAAAATGTTAAAAACACATTTGAAATTGAAATTCGGAGCAAGCGACACATTTTTTGGAACGTATTTGTGTAAAATGAGATTTTTTATAACTCCACATTAAAGGACTATATGGTATGTTTCAATATGCTATTTTTTTTTTATATAGAGAAAGGTTTTATTACATGCGTAAGTATATATATTATAATCATTTTAAGTACGTACCTACAAGGGCGTCCATAGAGCGTTTTTCAGTGGGGGGGGGGGGGGGGGGGGGCAAAAACTTAAACAATACTTTTGATATACAGTGTCACCAGTAAAGTCCGCATCATATGGGATTTTTTTTTATTAATAGCTTTATTCGAAATTTGACTTTGGCATTAAGTTCTGCTTCAATCGAGATAAAAATTAAGCAAAAAAATAGTAGTCACGTGATTCGCATTATCTGTCAAATTTTAATTTTTTTCAAAAAATAATTCAAAAGTGGGGTTATTTCTGAAAATATCAAAAAAAAGTTATAGAAAAAAGTTTTTTTTAATGCAGTTTCTAGCCCACATGCAAAATTTTAGCTGCATAAGATAATTTTGATTTTTTACCAATATTTTGCAAATTACACCACTTTTGCAAAATAAGACTCAACGCAACCTACATAAAACTTCTTAGTTTTGACAATGCTTTATTTCAGATAAATTTTTTTTTAAGTAGCGTTATATTAAATGTGTGTTTTTCTACGAAATCAAAATTGGGCTGTTATTGACCCTGTATAAGGTAACTTCATAAAATAAGTATTTTTGAAAACATAGTTTGTGTCTAAAAGTAATACACCTTATTATTAAGACAAAAAAGAACACAGTGTCATCAGTAAAGTGTTCATTAAGTGGAAAATAAATTTTTGCTTAATCCAACAGAAAGTTTATCTATTTTCAATGATTTAATTTAAAATCTCTTTATTTTTTATTTTTTTACTTTCAGTCACAAACTACGTTTTCAAAAATACGTATTTTATGAAGTTACCTTATACAGGGTCAAAAACAAATGAACTTTGCATCACATGCGACCAAATTTTAATAGCCTAATTTTGATTTTGTAGAAAAACACAGACTTAATATGACGCTAGTTTAAAGAAAATGTATCTGAAATAAAGCATTGTCAAAACTAAGAAATTTTATGTATAGGTTGCGTTGAGTCTTATTTTGCAAAAGTGGTGCAATTTACAAAATATAGGTAAAAAATCAAAATTATCTTATCCAGCTGAAATTTTGCATGTGGGCTAGAAACTGCATTTAAAAAAAAATATAACTTTTTTCGATATTTTCAGAAATAACCCCACTTTTGAATTATTTTTTGAAAAAAAATTAAAATTTGACAGATAATGCGAATCACGTGACTACTATTTATTTGCCTAATTTTCATCTCGATCGATGCAGAACTTGATGCCAAAGTCAAATTTTGAATAAAGAATAAAGATATTAATAAAAAAAAATCCCATATGATGCGGACTTTACTGGTGACACTGTATAAGACTATTTATTTAACTTATGCCTAATGTATTAATTTATTGATATGTTTTTATTATGTAATTGTTCAGTTTAGTACCACGGTACTATTCAATATTTATACTGAATTATGAAATAAAATAGTAATGTGGGCGCCTAGGACCCCCCCCCCCCCCCTATGGACGCCCTTGCGTACTTATACACAAGTGTTCTCGTTTCAAGCTACTATTATTGAGCATGTCTAATTTGTAAATAATTGAAAATTACAAAGCAAATCAACAAGATGAAATAAATGAATTTGTCTTTTACCTGTTTCACTTACAGGAGGAAGCCCTTTTAGATATTCCTTTTATCTTGTTAAATCCCATGTAACAGACAATTTTAATCAAAAAGATGAGAAACATGAAGAGAAAGCGTGTTTTTAGACTCGCTTTTGTTAGAAGATTCTGGAAAACTACTGGAAGTAATCTTATACAAAATTTTGCAACTGTTGGATTTCAGGATTCGTTATACGGATACACATTTCAGTCTTTGTACTGACACACAGTCAGTCGTACAGGAATGCTTTCGACATTATAATCGAATGATGAAATGAAAAGTTTAAGTTATCTAGAAAAAAGTCATCCAAAAATTCTAAATGATTTGGGGGATCTTATCTAATGTAGGCAGGTACCTCTAACAAAAGTAATCATTTTGGTTGACCCATATAATTTGATTACAAATAGTTATATATGCTCTGATTAAATTAGCTCGCCAATAACCGGGAAATTCGAACAAAATATGGCCGTTTGGCTATAAGGATGTCATACCCTCTTTATCTTTGCCCTTATGAACTTGGACAATATCTCACTGGTGAATTAACTGTAGGGATCTTGGAAAGTTCGTGTCTAACATTATTAGAGACATGTAAAGCGTATAATACAGCGTTAACAAAAAGAAACGAAACAGCCTTTTATATAAAATACCGAACACTTATTCAAGAATCGCTCGGAGCTGTCAAATTTATTTTTTTGAAATACATTTAAAAAAAACATTATAATCATATCATAGAAATGCTATCTATCAACTTAATTGTACATTTTTTATTCTACAATCAATTCTAGAAATTTTTTATAAATCATGCCCTATATACCTTTTCTTCGGTGTAGCTATGATCCTCACCAAACCACCGTGTTTTGATTTTAATAAATATAGTTTAAAAAAACTAAAAAAACACGCTTTAATAATTCTTAATATAGGCAGAAAATAATAATGAACGATAAACATTAGTATTATTGTGAAAAATGCGTAGGGTGCTCGATATACGAAAAATATAGCACAAAGCGCCCCACGCTTTTTTTCACTATAATACTAATATTTATCGTTCATTATTATTTTCTGCCTATATTAAGAATTTCAAGAATAGTGTTGCTTGTAAAGAGTACGTGAGTACTTTATTTTTATACAATGAACTTTTTCATTATAGCTTTGAATAATTTACAGAATCAAAATGCAATAATAAAAACCGTCCTTGGTTATCAATCAGAAAGCTTTTATTGAAACACTAACAAACAAACAATAGTTAAGAAGTCAGCGTAAAAGAAGTATCAAAATTATTTTAAAATTTATATAGACCTGCCTGCTGTCCTAAAAGCCGTCAATAGATCAAGAATTATATACATCCAATTGCGCCCGTGAATGTGCGGATGCTTTGGAGAGGCTTCCAAGAAATAAATATAGGTAGTTTAAAAAAACTAAAACACACGCTTTAATTAATTAATCAAACTAAAAAGCGAAAAATAAATATAGTTTAAAATAATTTTTGAAATTCTTAATATAGGCAGAAAATAATAATGAACATTAGTATTATTGTGAAAAAAGCGTGGGTCGCTTTGTGCTATATTTTTCGTATATCGAACACCCCACGCTTTTTCCCCAATAATACTAATGTTGTAATGTTTATCGTTCATTATTATTTTCTGCCTATATTAAGAATTTCAAGAATTTTTTTAAACTATATTTATTTTCCGCTTTTTAGTTTGATTAATTATTAAAGCGTGTTTTTTAGTTTTTTTACCTATTTATTTCTCATTTTTTAGTTCAAGTTATTGTTAAGAAAAAAAAATTTTTTGAGTAGATTGAGCTAGATTAGTAGATTATTGTTTTGTCAGCGGTTCTTGATAAGTCTACAAAATTTAAATTAAATCTGACCGTTTAAAGTGGGTCAAAATCGGGCTCAAAGAAGTCGGTTACAAACAAACATACTTACATAGAAACCCGAACAAACGACAAACATTTTAAAAATAAAAAAAAAATTGTCAAAATTTTATTTTGACGGGTAGAATTTTTAAAAAATTTTTTCTCTATTGTTAGCGACAATATCTATACGACCCCACGTTTGTTTCATTACTATCGGTTATTGTAATAATTGTGACATATTGACAGGTGTCAAATTTTGACAAGAGAATTTTTTGCGTATTTTTTTTCAACTTTCCACCGTCAGTATACATACGACCTTATAGTTTTTCATTAAGGTGGGAGTATCAACATGTTTGCCAACCTATAACCTATTTCGCGTAGATTTATTTATGTTTTCTAGCTTTTATACAAAATTTAAAGAAAATCAGTATCGACAGGTAATAATTGACATATTTAATAAATATCACGGAATTTCATAACTTATTTTAGGAGAATTGTATAGCGAAAAATATCGAGTAAGATTTTATTTAACATTATTATGTCATTGTCACTCATTGTTCTTTCACTATACAATTCTCCCAAAATTACCAATGAAATAAATTGATATTTTTGTAATATATCAGATACTACCTAAGTAATGTACCGACGATATTGATTTTCTTTAAATGTTAGTTATTAAAATAATAAACTCAAAAAACCTTAAGGTTGAATTCTCAACGTCATTCAATCTATTGCCAACCTATAACCTATTTTGCGTTGATTTTTTGAGTTTATTATTTTAATAACTAATATTTAAAGAAAATCAATATCGTCGGTACATTATTTAGGTAGTATCTGATATATTACAAAAATATCAATTTATTTCATTGCTAATTTTGGGAGAATTGTATAGGGAAAGAACAATGAGTGACAATGACATGATAATGTTAAAAAAAAATCTTACCCGATATTTTTCGCTATACAATTCTCCTAAAATAAATTATGAAATTCCTTGATATTTATTGAATATGTCAATTATTACCTATAGAATATCAAGTCGATACTGATTTTCTTTAAATTTTGTATAAAAGCTAGAAAACATAAATAAATCTACGCGAAATAGGTTATAGGTTGGCAAGCATGTTGATACTCCTACCTTAATATCATTTCTTTAACAATTTGACATATTGACAGCTGTCAAATTTTGACAGGAGAATTTTTTGCTTATATTTCTCGAAGTCTCCGCATCGAATACTATACGACCCCATTATTTGTTTCGTCAAAATCGCTTCTTCGTTTTATACTTGACAGCTGATCCCGATTGGCGAGAGCAATTTTCTGCAATAATGATTGATCAGAATAGATAATCAAGCCCAATTACTAATAGAACTTGATAATTACCTACTGTGAGTATTCAGAGCAATAATGGCTATATAAACCACTCTATGGTAGCATTAACTCCTATTTCCTATTGGCTAAATTACCGTGATATTATCACTACACAACGGTCTAGCAATTTTCGTTGTCTTACAGTAGAAAAGCGCGTTGCTATCACATATAGTATTAAATAGTTGTATAAAGAGTATGTAAATTCTTATAAGGAATGCAAGGTTTTTTCTCAGTGTGGGCTTTAAAAAAAAATTTGACGATCCGAGCGATCCTTGATTAAGTGGGCTAATCCGTTCCTTTATCATAACCCTGTACATTTACGACTTCTTATATTTAAATTGGTGGCAACCGAGGCAAGTAAATTCTCAAAGACGAATTATTAACCCTTTTCATAAAACAAATTCTTGTAAGCCGACGACAATACATCTTAAAACAATGTTCCCCGTCTCTTTAATGACTGCCGTTAAATATCACTCCTCTTTTATCGAGAACGTTAAATCTAGTTTATAAAGAACATCCAGGTCTATTAAAAGGACCTTCTATGTATGACGGGCACGTGCAAACCGAATTTGTCCACTCACGAGCGACAGGCTATGCTACGGCACGTTTCCCTTAAGTAGTTGGGGACGAATTACTTTATGTCAAGAGGGTAGTTTGAGTATGTACTTTGGGCTTATTGGGATGTGTCGAGATTTATCATTTCTACCGGGGGAGCAGGTGTAATCTGACTAATTAAATTATCAATGGCTTTTAAATACTTCATTAAACACAAAATAATAAACAAATTGGAGTTAAGTACGCGACGCACAATTAGTTATTTCCGCCGACGCTGTTGTACAGGCCCATAAAAAAAATTAAAATGCTTAATAAGCTGTCAGTGGCATAACAAAAACTGAGTGTCAGGGGCCCCACCCTAAAATTAAGGACATTTCCTTTGTAATTATTCGGTTGTTATGAGTCGGACTAAATATTTGTTCAAATTCAGATTTAACTTCAAAGATATTTTGGCAACTACTTACATGAGTTTAGAGGAAATATGATAGGGGAAGGTTGCCTATATTGAACCGCTACCTAAATTGGACCACAGTACATTTCTCCGAAACTAAACAAGTGCCATATTATCTGGGAACACTGTAACATACTTCCACCCAGAACCTTTGATCGGCAACAAACTCAACTAGTTGGCCGTTAGTGCTTGGCGTGTACAGAGCAAAACGTAATTTACACAATTTTAATGTAATATTTTTAGGATTTTTCTAAGAATTTACCTTAGAACCATAGAACTCTAAGCAAAATCTTTTTTATGGAAGTTATCAAATAAGTTTTTCTCTTTCTATTTCTCCTATTATCATGCCATATTTGTTTTTTCTTGTTTCTTTCCTGGGTGGTTTTGTAAAACACGTGGTAGTTGCTTAAATTGGACCATTGGGTGATTGCCAGGAAACTAATAGGTACTTTTTTGCATTACGATGTCTTCTACCGAAATTTTGATTGTAAATTTGATGTTTTATTGAAATATAAGTATAAAACTTCCTATACCAACAATTTTATTTTTATTTATTTATTTACACCTAAGCTTCCGATTTAAATCATGTGGTCCAATTTTGGAACCCCCAGGTGCAATTTAGGCAACCGGTTTCCTATATTGAACCACTTGCAGAGGTTTTTTTATAGCCTGGTATATCATAGATACTTTGAAATAAAATTCTGCAAAAAATCCTGCAGTTAAACAACATACTAAAGTATACTAAGACTAAGGTATAGCTTCAAGATCGATTTTGCCTTATTATCAGGATCTATGATAAGAAATCTGGAAATTGGTCCAATATAGGCAACCTTCCCCTATGTTTGGAACTACTTCGTTATATTAGTAGTAAGCGTACCTGATGACATGTACATACCTATATTTAGTGGCGTAACAAAAGCTGGGTGGCCCCCCCCGCAAACGTTTTCAGGGGCCCCCTCTCTCTATAACGAATGGAAAATGATAATTCTTATTTTCATTACTATTAGGTTCAGGTTTATGAATTTTTTAATTCGTTAATCGTGTAATAATTTAATTAGGGTTAAACTCACATTATGTGTTAAGTACCGACTATTAAAACAGCAAACAATTCGAATTTATTTTATAATCCTAGGTATACTGGTAGACATAACATAGATAGTTATTAAGTCATTATACGTAATATTCCATTAAACATGATGCAAAATCAAAATTTTTAAACACCACTTATAATGGTAGTTTTTATGGGTTTAAGGATCTTAGGGAGCAAATGAAACCCACATTTTAATTTGCCGACGTTTCGGAAAATATATTTCCTTCTTCAGGGCTAGTTAAAGTGGGCTCTACGAATCACAATGGTAAAAAATAAATAAAAAAAGATAAACACACAAAAATAAAACACATAATGGTAAAAGGGACACGTAACAAACGGCACCGTAAACAATTAGTAATTTTAAAAAATTTTGTACTACAACCTGTGCAAGGCAAGAAACCAACTGTGTCCTAATTTAAACGTCGGCAAATTAAAATTTGGGTTTCATTTGCTCCCTAAGATCCTTAAACCCATAAAAACTACCTTCATAAAATAGTCTATTGGATCATTAACAATTTTATTTTGTAATACCACTTATAATGTTGCTTACCATGTAACGGGGGTGGCAGTGATCGAGCCTCATAGAATCCAAAAGACAGAAAACAGTAAAACACATGAACACTCAACGAGTCTGCACAAACCTCAGACCAAGCACTATGGTCTGAGGCACAAACATTATGTCTCTAAGTACTATACAAGGTATTATACAAAACGACCAGATCGTCAAGAGTTTTTTTTTGAAAAATCGTTTATAATTTCGTCGATATTTAATGTTTTAACAAACTCGTTTTCGAAACTGATTAAGGATCACTGCGCTAGATACCTACATCTGGAAAATTAAAAAAACACACTGATTTTTTATTAATAAATGATCCGCAAGTTCATACACTGTTTTTAATTTTGAAATACTATCTCTAAGTCCCTTTCTGAGGCTAAAAACTTGACTAGGAAAGTCAATGGACAGGTGTTTATGGTATATCGTTTCTAAATTCCGCGCTTTTACGTATAATTATTCTTCACTTAACGAAGTTCAATTCTCAGGATATAAAAAAATTAAATTAATTATGAAAAATTAATTATGAAATGAAACACCTATATGAAAAGCAAAGCTGGCAGCAAGTTTTAAGGGGTCCGTCGATGTTAGCCCACCGATTGGCTTCAAATGGTTACCAACTTTTTTCTAGGGAAAAAAATCAATTCCCCGACCAGACAGCCTTTCCTATAGACGTGCTATAATTTTTTTCGAATGGTATTAATTTAAATGAGGAAATGGGAACACAAGAATACGTTAAAACGATTTATCCAACTATAATAGTTCTTCTCTAGAATCGGCTGGATTAAATATCTTTGAGTCGTAGATGTTGGGGATTTGCTATAGGATAGGCATCCTAAATAAATACCGCAAATTATTTTGGGACGAATTAATATAATATAAAGCTATTCAGAAATATTTGCTAAACGTCTGATATGACGCTATTGTAAGAGTTTAACCCAAGCATAAATAAGACGTTTCCATAGATACAAAATGTGTTGTATCTTCCATCCTTCCGACCATCCTTCCGACCTTATAGATACCTAGACCAACGGAATGACAGACGATTCGACGGAAATGAACAAAACGACGCTTTAGGTCATCTTTCACGCCTTCTACCAACGACATCAGAACAAGATAGACATATCATTTCATTTATCATAAGAAGCTGACGAGACGTCAAAGGTACACAAGTTCCTTGCTAGTTTCACAATAAAACCACGTGAAAATATCACAATTCCATAAAAAAAGTAGAATGCTTATTCCTCATAACCCAACAGCATTTTACTTCAAGCTAAATGATGCTTTGACTTTTACGAAAAACAAATTTCTTCTTTCCCTCCCATTTCACCACTTTTAAATGTCTCCGACAAAGTTAAATGAAAAAAAGATTTTTCACTACTTTTACCTAAATGATTTTCACAAAGTCTGTTAAAACTCTCTAATTTTTCTTTTACTCTCTTCATTTTTTTTTGCCCAAGACAGGGCCTTTGCACTAGCTCTTGACTTTCCAATATGCTGAAGTCTTGTCGGTCTTCTGACTTTTCATTTTTTACACCTCGTGTACACCATTGAAAGCCCCATTACGGCTCAATCCCACTTATATTTTCTCTATTACTAACAACATCAGCATTGTAATATTTACTTTGTTTTCCTGATGATGAGTGTTTCTACACTCGAAACATGTTGAATTATTATGAATTACTCTAGGTTTGCCTAGTTTTCTAATAGACTTTGTGCTTTTCTTTTTTCTATACATTTAACTCCACTTTGAGTATGGGCTACTTCATCGAAACAAAAATAATTACTTCTCGTCATAACTTTTCAAGGCTCCGTTAGAATTTTGTAGACAGCAATGTGGAATTAGGATGGTTTTTTATTTTATTCAATTCCCATGGGCGCGGGAGGGTTACGGCTTCAAAAGACGCATTTTCGACAAATAACTTTTTATCTTTTTCTTTTTGAATCATCAATCTTTCTTTTTCTAATTCTCTTGGTATTTACTGTTTATCGTGCTATAAATCAGAAACCTCCACATTTATTGGCAATTTATTTAGCAATACATTTATGCTATACTTAATAACTAAAAAAATGGCAGCTCTAAATATTATAAATATATATATTTTTTCTAATTTTGTATCATAACAAATCTATTACGATACGCATTTGCGTATCGTAATGAAGCTATTTCGATAAGCGTTTTTTCTTTATTTGATGTTGGTAACATTTAAATATTTTATTTCATTGACTTGCGCGGCCTTTGTGATTTACGAGAAAACCCATTTTTCGCAGAGGAAAAATAGCTTGATAACCTACTTTGTTATTCTGTGTGGATGACAGTCATGTATGTTGGTTGCATAAATCTATAAATCAATCTTTTGTAGATCCTTCAAGCTATCATTTTCTGCCAAATCCTATCCAAAATTCAATCTACTAACCTTCCAAGGTCGATTTAACTTCAACTTTATTTGAATTTTCCATCTTCCGTATACTAAATTGCAATGCCGTGACGTAAAATCACGTCTTTTGAAATTCGACAAAAACTAGCAAAATCGCCCGAATTTCCGAACGCTCTGTATAATATGTACCGAATGTACAAGGATCACACAACGTATTCCGTCCAATTTCAAATCTCATATCGCTAAAATAACTTTAGAATATCGTGGTGAAAATGGGTCAATAAATCAAAATATGACAGTTCGCAAAATAATTTTTGTTGTCCAGAGGCTACTATGATAAAAAAATAGTATTACCAACATAAAATTTAGACATACAAATTTACAAAATTTAAAGGATTTATTTTCTCTTTAAATACTTATGTGTTTTTTATTGAAAAAACTACAAATTAGAAAAAATAGTATAACGTACGTGTTATATAGAGCAGTTTTAAGCACTTGTCCCGTTATAAACTATGAGGATATTCTTTTCTGCCAATTAAAAATGGTTACTTTTTAAATTGACATTTATACACCACTTATTTTAACAGAATGGATACATTTCCTTTATTATACCACGACCCTTTCCCAGTAAAAACACAGTTACCCTTTTTGACTGTCTAACCGCTTTTATCACTTCAACGCTACTATTTAGACCACTGTAATCCATTTGTCCTGATGGCAGTGAGTTCCGAAATAATTTGTCTCGTTTTAGGGTTTTTCCTTTGAGACTTAAGCCAAATAGTTATTAAGAGCTTTTTAGATACTCTGTATGTCAACGAGAGACCTATACTTAAATAAACATTAATATTTGAAGTTTTTGATATTCTTGATAAATTTGGTACAGCATTTTTTATTGTATAAACAGTGTGACCAGTAAAGTACGTATCATATGGGATTTTTTTAAATTAATAGCTTTATTCGAAATTTGACTTTGGCATCAAGTGATGAGATGAAAATTAAGTAAAAAAATAGTAGTCGCGTGATTCGCATTATCTGTCAAATTTAAATTTTTTCCAAAAATAATTTAAAAGTTTATTTCTGAATATATCAAAAAAAATTTTTAATTAATTAAAAATTAAAAATTATTAGAAAAAGTTTTTTTTAAATGCAGTTTCTAGCCATCATGCAAAATTTTAGCTGCATAAGATAATTTTGATTTTTTATCCACCACTAAAATTTATTTTCCACTTAATAAACACTTGACTGATGACACTGTGTTCTTTTTGTCTTAATATTAAGGTGTATTACTTTCAGACACAAACTCCGTTTTCAAAAATACTTATTTTATGAAGTTACCTTATACAGGGTCAAAAACGCGCTACTTTAAAGAAAATGTATCTGAAATAAAGCATTGTCCAAACTAAGAAGTTTTATGTAAGTTGCGTTGAGTCTTATTTTGCAAAAGTGGTGCAATTTACAAAATATGGGTAAAAAATCAAAATTATCTTATGCACCTAAAATTTTGCATGTGGGCTAGAAACTGCATTTAAAAACTTTTTTAATAACTTTTTTCGATACTTTCAGAAATAACCCCACTTTTGAATTATTTTTTGGAAAAAATTAAAATTTGACAGATAATGCGAATCACGTGATTACTATTTTTTGCTCAATTTTTATCTCGATCGAAGCAGAACTTGATGCCAAAGTCAAATTTCGAATAAAGTTATTAATAAAAAAAATCCCATGTGATGCGGACTTTACTGGTCCCACTGTATTGCAAAGTTTTATCTTAACAGCTATTTTTGCTAAAAAATAAATGGCCGTAATACGTCAAGAAAAGAAATTGGACATTAACAAATAACGAACGATTAAATGACTAAACACATTTTCTCAACAACAAATTATGTTGCGTATTCTACCAGACAAATACACAGGACTTAATTTCTTGTCCTTTATAGCCATTTATAACCTCACAAAGTTTGCGTCATTTTTTATGTGTTATTCTGGGATGACATATTGTGGGGTTTTTGCAGGGAACACTTCATAATCTCTTCAAAGAAGAACCATTTCGTATACCCCATTTTCTTAAGGGTCATTGGTGATGATTTTTACACGCTTTTATTAGCTTCACCTGTATGTTTGTAACCGACTTCTTTGAACCCGATTTTGACCCAGTTTAAACGGTCAGATTTAATTTAAATTTTGTAGACTTATCAAGAACCGCTGAAAATACAATAATCTACACGTAACAAATTCTCCTGTCAAATTTTGACAGCTGACAGGTATAAAACGAAGAAGCGATTTTGACGAAACAAATTATGGGGTCGTATAGTATTCGATGAGGAGACTTCGGGAAAAATAAGCAAAAAATTCTCGTGTCAAAATTTGACAGGTGTCAATATGTCAAATCGTTTTAAAAAAAAATGATATTAATAAAAAAACTATAAGGTCGTATGTCTATTGACGGTGGAAAATTGAAAAAAATACCCAAAAAATTCTCTTGTTAAAATTTGACACCTGTCAATATGTCAGAATTATTACAATAACCGATAGTAGGTAATCAAACAAACGTGGGGTCATATAGATATTGTCGCTAAGAATAGAGAAAATTTTAAAAAAATTCTACCCATCAAAATAAAATTTTGACAAATTTTTTAAAAAAATTTTGAAAATTTTTGTCGTTTGTTCGGGTTTGTATGTATGTTTGTTTGTAACCGACTTCTTTGAACCCAATTTAATAAATTTTGTAGACTTATCAAGAACCGCTGACAAATCCGCTACTAATCTAGCTCAATCTACTCCAAAAAAAAATTTTTCTTAACAATACTTAACTCAAACTAAAAAATGAAAAATAAATATAGTTTAAAAAACTAAAAAACACGCTTTAATAATAATTAATCAAACTAAAAAGCGGAAAATAAATATTTAAAATAATTATTGAAATTTTTAATATAGGCAGAAAATAATAATGAACGATAAACATTAGTATTATTGTGAAAAAAGCGTGGGGCGCTTTGTGCTATATTTTTCGTATATCGAGCACCCCACGCTTTTTTCACAATAATACTAATGTATATGGTTCATTATTATTTTCTGCCTATATTAAGAATTTCAAGAATTATTTTAAACTATATTTATTTTCCGTTCATAATAATGAACGATAAACATTAGTATTATTGTGAAAAAAGCGTGGGACGCTTTGTGCTATATTTTTCGTATATCGAGCACCCCACGCTTTTTTCACAATAATACTAATGTTTGTGGTTCATTATTATTTTCTGCCTATATTAAGAATTTCAAGAATTATTTTAAACTATATTTATTTTCCGCTTTTTAGTTTGATCAATTAATTATTAAAGCGTGTTTTTTAGTTTTTTTAAACTATATTTATTTTTGATCATTTCATTTTCATTTAGTAGGCTTTTGGATCTTTTCTTCGTAATGGACAAGGGACGATAGATACTAAATTTTGCTACTGCTTTAAACAGAAGTATAAACCTCAATTTTCAAGAAAAATGGAAGAAGGAAAAAATAACCATCAAAAAAACCTATAAGTATATTTCAGCGATGCACTTTACCTAGAAAGGTAAACGCATAATACCTACTTAGGTACTCTATATAAAGGTACAGAATGTACATAAACGACACTCTTTATTATGTAAATTGAAATACCGTTACATTTGGGTTTTGATTTCGCCTTTTATCCAGTCCATTTTTGTTGCTTGTAAACAGGTTTTCCTTCCTATTTGACCAATAAAAATCCATTTCGAATTAACCGCCCGAAGCCGAAAAGAGCTTGAGTAAAGTAAATCTCTTTAAAAATATCCATGTATTTTGTATGGCCTTTTGATGGGGTGGAATAATAAATCGAGTTTGACCGTTGACGATATATACCGGGCGGTATACTGCCGGACTGATCATGGGACATTCCTTGTAAATTTTGCTACCCTATTCATTTGACATCAAAATTGTATTAGACTTTTTTGAAGGTCCTTGTATTATTGACTCGCACACCAAATTTTATTATTTTGTAATAACCCAATTAAAAGTTATTAAAAAAACTCTTTGTAATATTCTTAAAAATTAAATACGGCTATGATACAGTTGACGACATATAAATTCGTACACTCCACCTATACATAACTCAATTACAACAAAATTGGGTAAAACGGGTTTCTCACCTTGCTGCTTATACCTGGATAGAACACCACGGTGACACCACCTATATCTATACATAGCTGTAAAGTATTGTATGTACGATTTTTACCATAAGTAATAATAGTTATTCCTATTTTTGTGTTTAAATTACATCCGCGAAATAAGAAAATTATAAAATAATACCAAGAAAACTACAAAAGTATAAAGCAAAAAGGGTAGATTTATTAACAAGCAATAAACAAAATACTAATATTTAATTGCTGCGCCATTGGATTCTAACACTAATTGTAATCTTCTTGGCGTTGACAAAATAATACTTCTGGTGAAATCCGGAGTTAGCCCTTCCCAAATTGCTTCTATTTTATCAAATAACTCTATTTCATTCTGTGGTTTAAAATTTATTTTGTACATTTTTTTACCATCAATCCCCAAACATTTTCAATTGGATTTAAATCAGGACTTTTTGGGCACCAAGGCAGACATGTTACATAGTCTTGTCTAAACCAGTTTTCTATATTTCTTGCAGTATGCACAGGGCATACTGTTGAAATTATAAAATTACTTCCTTCAAAAACTATCGATTAAATATCGACGAGTCGACGTTGTGGTCTAGTGGTCAGCGCAGCAGCCTCACAGATCGTAGGCTCGGGTTCCATTCCCGGTGCCGGCAAAGTCGATGTTAAATTTGGAATTTGGTTTAAGAGGTGCGCCGTCTTTCGGAAGAGACGTTAAACTGTGGGCCCCGTGTCATGGATGTTGGCACGTTAAAGAACCCTACCCTCGACAAAGAGGGATTCGGCAAAATTACCAGATAGTGTGTGACAAATTCCCTGGCGTCGGTGATTGGCCTCGTTGCGGAAAAAGGCCGACGTAAAATAAATAAATAAAAAAAAAAAAAAAAAAAATATCGACGAAATTTTAAACGATTTTGTAAAAAAACTCTCGACGATCTGGTCGTTTTTTGTATAATATCATGTATAGTACTTAGTGACTTAATGTTTGTGCAGACTTGTTGAGTGTTCATGTGTTTTCCTGTTTTCTGTCTTTTGGATTCTAGGAGGCTCGATCACTGCTACCCCCGTTACTACCATACATGGTAAGCAACATTATCAAGTGGTAATAAAAATAATTCAAAAGTGGGGTTATTTCTGAAAATATCGAAAAAGGTTATTAGAAAAAGTTTTTTAAATGCAGTTTCTAGCCCACATGCAAAATTTCAGCTGCAAAAGATAATTTTGATTTCTTACCCATATTTTGTCGTTGTAAGCGTGTTTTTGGTGCATCATTGTAATTAATTTTCTGGAAACTGCACTTAAATAATAAAATACTATTTTTCCTTTTTTTATGACATAGCTTAATAACAAAATTTAATAAAGAGGTTTTAAATTAAATCGTTGAAAATAGATAAACTAAAATTTATTTTCCACTTACTGATGACACTGTGTTCTTTTTTGTCTTAATATTAAGGTGTATTACTTCCAGACACAAACTCTACGTTTTCAAAAATACTTATTTTATGGAGTTACCTTATACAGGGTCAAAAACAAATAAACTTTGCATCACATGCGACCAAATTTTAATAGCCCAATTTTGATTTTGTAGAAAAACACACATTTTATATGGCGCTACTTTAAAGAAAATGCATTTGAAATAAGGCATTGTCAAAACTAAGAAGTTTTATGTAGGTTGCGTTGAGTCTTATTTTGCAAAAGTGGTGCAATTTACAAAATATAGGTAAAAAATCAAAATTATCTTAAGCAGCTGAAATTTTGCGTGTAGGCTAGAAACTGCATTTAAAAAACTTTTTCTTATAACTTTTTTCGATACTTTCAGAAATAACCCACCCCCCTTTTGAATAATTTTTTGGAAATAATTAAAATTTGACAGATAATGCGAATCACGTGACTACTATTTTTTGCTTCATTTTCATCTCGATCGAAGCAGAACTTGATGCCAAAGTCAAATTTCGAATAAAGTTATTAATAAAAAAAAATTCCATATGATGCGGACTTATTTACTAGTGACACTGTATATACAGCTGCGATTATTTATGGAAATAAAGACGAGCCAAGTTGACTTTTCTTTTATGTTAGGTACTTTTAAATAGCAAAGTAAAGCACAGCAAAAATTGTTTTCCTCCCTCCTTGCCGCGGTTTAGTATGCCCCTCTATGTAAGTATGCCCCTCTATATTCTTTATATTTCTATTCGGTCAACAATTTAAAAATGTAAGAATCACATTTACGTTATAATTTTATTTTAATTATTTAAAGTTGTAGGTGGGTTGTGTTAAAATTTTCTATTTTTTTTGATAATATTTATGGCCCTTGGAGGAAGATGGCTTTGGTTTTGTAGTGTAAAATAATAATTTACGCCCCAGATTCAAAACATTTACGTAGGAAGAATAAAACCTGTTTTACAGCCGAGGAAATAATTTTTTGGATAATAAAATTACCAAAAAAGTATTTTGTTTCATTGTTAGGATTAGGAAGACCCAATTCTAAATCATATTTCCTATTTAGGTAAGAAGAAAGAGACCTAACGAAAAAATTTCGTTTTGGTAATTTTATTCGTCGCATAAATCAAACGCCTCCACAAAATAAAAATCCCATCTTATTAATGTCGTACATTTTATTTCAATTAAAAAAAAATTCCCACTAAACATCAACCGTTCTTCCGGCAGTTACCCCCAATTATTGCGCCAGGTGGTCCGGATTGCCGCGTAGCCCCATTTCCATAATTATAATTATTATCATTTATTTTCCAGTAAATTTTCCATAATTCATCATAGAAGCGCAAATAATTTACATTTTTAAAACTAAAATTGTATATTAATTGATTAATTAATGTAAATCTTGACTGCATTTTAATGGACTTAAAAACTCAATATTATTTAGTTGCTTTATTTTAAAATGAGTAACTTTTGCTGTCTTTCCGATCAACCAAATAACGCGGGCCTTGTCTAACGTTCTCGCTTCCTCTTAAGAGCGAACACTAGTGGCGCCTTCGCCATTTGTTTTTTAAAATCAATATTTCGTTATTTCTTTGTTTTAACCCAAAATAGCCCTCTTGAACTAAAGTCAGATCCGGTCTTATCGTGCGGGTCTTACGATTTAACAAAGACATACTTTTAATTTTTCTTTTCTTTTATTGCGTTTAATTATACTATCCAAATAAAATCCGTAAGACAAATATGACAGACTTATGCAATTTTGACGTGAAAGAAAAGGATTTGTATTTTATTTTCAGCGATTCACAGAAGTTTGTATCTGCCACATTCGTATTGATTTAAACATGTCAGTTTTGTGACTTTGGCAATTAATTTAATGTGATAATATGAACGATAAAAAGCAATTTTCTGGTTTTTTGCATCCCCGAGCAACAAAAATGGTGCTTAATTTGTTAAACTATTTCGAGAATGAAAAAAAAAGTAAAAATTCGCCAACCAATATGAAGGAAACCGTAGCAAAAGCACTGGGAATTAGTTTAAGGACTGTACAGAAAATTGTGCATGAAAGAAAGCATAATATAATACCAAAGAATACTAAAAAATGTAAACGAAGAAAGCCAAAGACTGAAGATTTGAGTGAGTGAGTGAGTGATTTATGATTTATACAGATCAAAAACCAATGTAACTCTTCCAGTTTTAAAAGAAAATTTAAAAATTCGTGGTGTTTTGGAAATCGGACTTGAATCGTTATCAAAATCAATAAAAAATTGGGTTTTCGCTATAAAAAATATTGTAGCCGGAGATTTTTATGTGAGCAGCCACAGATAGTGAGTCAGCGTGTTCAGTTTTTAAAAAAATATACGGAGAATTACAAATCAAAATTTAGAAAAGTAGTATTTTTAGATGAAACATGGATATTTTCAAATGAAAGTGGTTCAAAATCTTGCCAAGATGATTCTGTGAAAAGCGTGAAAAGAAAAAAGGGATGTGGCACGGGAAAGCGGTTCATTATTTTACATGCCGGTTCTGTAACAGGATATGTTCCAGGTGGAAGATTTTTTTCTTCCACATCAAAAAGTGCTGACTATCATGATAATATGAATTGCGAAACATTTGAAAAATATAATAATATACATATGTGGCTATCTTCACGACAGTTAAAATAATAAAACTATGTTTCTTTTCTCCGGGTATATTGATACCTACGTAATCTCACAAAATTTTGATAAGCTCTGGAATTTTCGAATTGATTCATATGATCAGCGACCTTTGGACCCGCATGATCAGACCAGATTTGACATATTATCTATAGTTGTAAGTTAGAAATGTTGGATTAAAAAAATTAATAAAGGCAAAAAAAGAAATATGCGCAATCTTGATAAAATTTCGTTTTAAGCTTTTATAAATGTATCATTTAATTTTTTTTTACTTGAAACGATAGGTAACTGCTACCTACCCGCAGGCAGGTACTTGGCAGCTTTTTTGAAAAATTGATGAAAATTAAATGTCGAATGCGTCCCTAGTGTTTGCTCTTAAAGGATTTTTGAGATCTAGTTTTGTGTAAAAACGCTGTTAATATTTTTCCTTCGTATGGGATAATAATGGAAATTCTAAAACAACGGTTTTATCTGGAGCGTTACTTTTACACCTTTCCAATCTGTCCTCATCAATCACCAAACTTTTATCCACACATTAAAATAAAATTAAAACTTCTTATTTTTATAAAAAAACACTGCCACTATTTGATGTAAACAAGAAATACACTTGAGATGAGCGATAAAAAGGTTCTAGGCTTATTTCATGCCCAGAAAGTTTATTTATGCCTATGTCAGTCAAACTCGGTTTTCACCAAATATTGGGGGCGGGTAGAATTTCTTTATAGATATTAAATATTACGATGAAGGTTTTAAGATTCTTTCGAGGTAAAAAACCATCCTAATTTAGATACCGTAAAATGGGGTGAATAGGATCAATTTTCCACTTTGAAAGCTTGTACCTTGAAAACTATCTGCCTGAATAAATTTTTCAATAGCTTAAAACATGAGCTAAGGTTGGTACTTTTAAATGGTGGTATAAGTTTTTATACAGGGTCTACCCTGTTGTATATATATTTTTTTTTGTGCACAAATCCTATTCGCCCCGCAGTCGGTGTCAATAGGATCATTGATTGTATCTGTATTGCATTTAAACAACCGCGGGGTGTATAGAATTTTGCACACAAATTTATGTTAAGTAATATCAAAGAGTACTAAGAATAATATTACCTAAATTTTATAAGTGCTGCAGAGTTGTAGAGATATGAAGTTTGTAAGACAAAAGCAAAGATAATATGACAACAGTTTTACCACTAAATTTGACGTTTTAGGTCATGGTATTCAGCCTGCGATGTGGCCAAGTTATTTTAAGTTTAATGTCATAAAAATTACTTTTAACAACCGTTACTTAAAATCTGTAGGGAGAAGTTGCCTAAGATGGGGTGGACGGCTAAGACGGGGTACGTGGTTTATTCTTAAAAGTACCATAGCGACATCTATACTAAAATAGCCTAAATAGGTTTCTTAACCCAAACGCACCATTGATAAAACTTTCTGAGAAGATTTCTTTGTTTATGTATTTAATATGGCCGAAATTGAAAATTCAACGGTATCGCTGTTTTGTTCTGTCGGTATTTTAAAAGTGCTTGTGAAGTAATTTCAAAGAATATTAATAAGGTAAATACTAAATATAAGACTCTGAGGTTTCCACAATATGGTTAACTTATTATTCATTTGATTTTAAGCTATTTTTTAATATAAAGTAGAAATAATCGCAAAATTGTATAGTGCGGGTAAGATGGGGTGAATGGAATTCGGGCAAAGTAGGGTACCCCGTCTTATCCGACTTTATTTAAATTTTTTATTTCTACTGCAAACTTTGCAGAACGGGTTTCTGTTGGAACAGATTCTGGTAGGTACATCAGGAATGAACAAACCTATAGAGATTAATACTCAGCAGACCCCGCCAAGGGTAGAATTAACTTCTTCTTTTTTAATAACTCCTAAGGACCTATTAAAAGTGCCTGAAGCACCATATAAAAAACTAGAAAATACAAATCGTCGCTGCAAAACGGCAGTTCTTACTTCAACGCCATATAAAAATGAATTAGAGGAGAAATAAATAGTTGATAACAATAAATAACAGAAAGTAAAAAAGGTAAGGTAGAAAATTATATCGGGAGCAAAGGTAAAAGAAAAAAAAAAACACAAAAACAGAAAGTTCTTCTAGAGTGAAACAGAGGAAAATGCATTCTGCCTATATTGCGACGACTTATTTTTCAACTCCAGAAGTCTGGAGGGGTGGATCCAGTGTGAGAAGTGCAAAAACTGGACACATGAGGTATGTGCAGGAGTTGAGTCAAATGATTGCGATACTTTTACGTGCGATTTATGTCAATAATTTAAAGACTTTTTTTTTAAACATTTGAAACCTACATTTTATTATGTATTTTTCGTTGGTTGTTAATATTAAGACTATCTGTTTCATTTAGAAGTAGTAAATTTATAAAAAAAATCATTAAATATAGTACCCCATTTTACCCGACGGGAAATCCCATCTTATACGCACATTCGGTTAAGATGGGTAGCCACTGTTTAAAGAAAATGCATTTTTACTCTCTTTTCCCTTAAAATAGTTTAGTTTAACAATGATTTATAGATAGTATATAGTATTTATAGGTAATCTACTGACATCAAAGGATATAATTTTTAAATCCGCACATATAATATACCTTTTAATCCTAAGTACCCCATCTTAGGCAACTCTCCCCTACATTGAAATGACCTACACTTTAAAATAACAATTATTACAGATATTTGAAATTTGAAGGTAACTTTCAATCCTATTTACCCCGCTGATCCCATTCACCCCATTTTACGGTACTTTTCCAAGAGCATTTTGAATAAATAACTACATAAGTACATATTTTGGTTTCGATTTTTTAAAAGTGCCAGGTCATACGTAATTATACTAAAACAAGTAGTACCAATAACTTTAATTCTTTAAATACCAACCCTGAGAACAATTTTCTTATACCTTGGCTAAAATTTTCCGTTTTTAATAGGCGCTATTAAGGTTTCCCACAAGCGAACCTCTGAAATCTAAAACCCGCATATTAATTTCATAATTCCTTGATCAATTAGAGAATTTATACGGTAACATGAGTGTAGTGAGGGAGGTCGTAAAACGACAATAGAAAAGTCAAAAATATGAATGACATTTGAATAATTAAATAGTTATTTACACTACAAGAAAGGTAGGTACCACTTATCAGTCGAGGACGTGGTTTGCGCCAAAGCGACAGAAAGTACCAGAGCACTAAAGTCAAATTAATCTAAGAACTGGCCGTATCACCTGTCATTAATGGCACTCTGTTGAAGTCTGGTATATGTTACGTTAAGCGGCTGGCAAAAGGAACAGAACCGGACTAAGTTCTTTTACCTTCGCCTTCGCCATCTGTTAAATTTTGTAAGGGAGTCTTAATATTTTGTAAAAATATAGCGTAGATACTAATTTTATTATTTATAAAATAAAATATTGACATACCCATACCTACCAGAATATGAATGTGAAAACATTATAAAACTAAAGGAAAAGAAGAAAACAACGTTTATTTATTTTAGCATTTATTTACAAAAAGCAAAATAGATATTTATTTATTTATTATACAAGTAAAAAAGTAATAGATTTTTGCGCGGTGGAAGCTTTGTGATTTGTGATGCACATCTAATTAAAACACCCTATTGGGAACCCTTTTGGTATCGTTACTTTTGTGGGAATTTCATATATGGATATATACAGTGACCGGAAGAAAGTGCGCAGCATATGGGAAAGTTTTTTTTATCTTAAAGTTTAGAAAATTAATTTTATTTTAGATAGGTTCTGCATGTTCTCAAACCAAAATAACACCCATTAAATCCGGTAAAAGTGTTATGGTATACGAGATAGGATCAAAAATTTAAAATTCCGCTAAAAGTAAAGTACCTCCATTTTTCATTTTAGAATATTTTTTTACCAAGAGAACGGATTTTATTCGTCACGCGAAATAAGGAGGATAATATATTTTTAATTTAAATTTTCTTCTTTATAAATTAAAATGAAACTTTCTATGCATACTTCAATGTATAAGAAACTATTTAGGAGATGCTTTAAGTCAATGTAAATCAAAAAATATCAGTTAGATGAAATTAACTTGTTCCCTCAGAAAATAAAATACGGTGTGCAGCAAAAATATTTAATATTTTTATGTTTTTATTTTAAAAAGTGATAATATTATGAAAACAAACTAATCGGACTTATGATCGACGGTTATCTCTAACAAAGTCTGCAGAAAATCTTATTTTCGTACTATTCGGTTGCCATTTATTTTTTATAGAGGGTTATTTAGAAAATACGATTAAATCCATTTTTTTGTTCAAAATAAGAGAAATTTGGAATTTGGGTATAACCAAATACCATAAGACTTTTACCGGATTTAATGGGTGTTATTTTGGTTTGAGAACATGCAGAACCTATCTAAAATAAAATTAATTTTCTAAGCTGTAATATAAAATCGATTCACTAGAAATCTTGTTCTACGCCACTGAACGGTAACATAACGCTGCATATAGACACGCCTCCGTTTTACCAAAGATATTATCGAAATTAGAAGCCGTCATCCTTAATTACTACTGCCATTGTATTTTCACACGGTGCGGAAAATACCTTTTAATCTATTTTCAATCCGAAGGTAATGGATTTCGAGAATGTACGAGATTGGTTGTAGGATTGATGCCCATTCCAGGCATTCCTTCTTTTTATTATTTATAAAGTCGTTTCAATTGTGATGTGAAAGAGGCTGCAAAGTGTACACTGTGCATTATACACAATTTGGGTATTTGAGGGTGTGGAACTCTGAATTGTCAACCAAAATTAGGAAAATAAACGGGGTTTTAATTAAATTTAGGTTTCATTTGCAGGTTTGCTGTAACAGGGTGTACCAGTACAATATTTATTGTAAGTTCTAAGAAATTTAAAACTTTATTTGAATGCTTTATTGAAAATCTCTTTACCATAATCTAGTTGTAAACATGTAAATATAAAATCAAAAAAAAATATTTTGTCGGACTTCCATTGTCTTTATTTTGTTACTTAACACCACGTTTCGGTTAGTAAGTATCTCTAACCGTTTTCAAGCGTAAACTAAATTATAATTCTAAGGCTAAGTACTGTCTTAAATACTATCCATGTGCAATGAAGCTTGATGACTCCGCCTACGTGCTGATTGGAATGTGAAGTTTGAGCTGTTGGTTTTGGACAAGAAGAGGCTTCCAGATATTGGGGATATCTATACTTGGTTTACTAAATATATGGGTATTTTGATTCATGAAAGCTGCTTCTTTGTATTGTCGGGAAGAGGTATTTTTGTTTCTCCAATGTACATACGATTCGCCACACTCGCAAGGGATTTGATAGATACAATTTTTGGTGTTTCTGTCCTACACTGTATGCGCATTTTGACTGAATATTTTTATTCTCCTAACCTTTTGACATAAAAAAGGTATACTATTTTTGTTTCGATAAATCTAACCGTTTTCGAGAAAAATGCTAAAATAACATTGCTTGCACGTGATGAATACGAAATCATTTTAATTTATTTTTAACCTTAAACATAGCATAGCAAAAAAAGAAATATTCCATGGAGTTCGTCTGAATTTTTTAAGAAGAATTAATTTATGCATTGAAGAGGAAGGACGTCACTTTGAACCTTTGATTTGAATGTTTAATTTATTGTTCTAGTAACTTGTGTATTTTAAAACTGCAAATAAAATTTAACTTTAACACCTTGTAACTCAGTTCGCGTAATCAATTTTCGAAAAAATGTTATAGGAAGAGATAGCATTTATTTTCGGACTAGAATTATCCCCTAAATTTTTTGCTCATCATTTCCGGACACCCTGTACAGGGTGTTTTTTTAAGGTCGACGAGCGGCCATATCTCGGAAACTACTGGGCATAGAAACTCAGGAAAAGAAAAATGATAATTAAAGTGGCCATGAGAAAATTCTAAAAATAATTTTTAAGTTTCGCATTTTGCCGCAAGAGGGCGTAATTGAAAAGTAAATTTTAAAATTTTACATAACTCCGAAAATTCCACATTAAGGTATATGTTTGATAACACCATTTTAAAGCTTGGACAATTATGCATCATTTTGGTCTTATGCTCATTGGCGTACCGACTTTAGTAAGAGTGGGGGAAGCTATTGAATGTGTAAACATTAAAATCGCTGTAACTTCTAAACGACTTATCCGATTTTACTAAATTTAAGCTTGTTTGGAAGTACCTTCAATTGTCGTATCTAGTGGTACACGATAGTTTCTAATAAAATTGCTGGATGGCGCAATTTATATTAAAAATTATTGTTTTGGCAATAACTCTGAAACGAACAAAGATATCGAACTGCGGTCTTTACATCTTTTCTTGCAAATGTCATCTTCTTTTCGATTATGATGTCATAGTTATACCGTATGATTTGAATTTTCGGGATAAAATCGAAAAAACTGTTATTATTACAAATTGCGCCCTCTAGCATTTTTTTTGAGAACTATTATGGACAACTAAATACGACTGGTGAAAGTGCATATATTTCTCTTCCAAACAGTCTTTAGTTTGCTAAAATCGGATAAGTCGTTTATAAGTTACAGCGATATAAATGATTACACTTTCAACAGCTTCCCCCACTCTTATTAAAGTCGGTACGCCAATGAGCATAAGACCAGAATGATGCATAATTGTCCAAGCTTTAAAATGGTGTTATCAAACATATACCTTAATGTGGAATTTTCGGAGTTCTGTAAAATTTTAAAATTTACTTTTCTATTACGCCCTCTTGCGGCAAAATGCGGAACTTAAAAATTATTTTCAGAATTTTCTCATGGCCACTTTAATTATCATTTTTCTTTTCCTGAGTTTCTATGCCCAGTAGTTTCAGAGATATGGCCGCTCGTCGACCTTAAAAAAACACCCTGTATATCACAAAAATAACAACAAATTTTTGAACAAAATTAATAATCACGTGAACAAGTTAATAACAATAATCGCCTTGATTGGCTCGCCGTCTCGCCGTGAATCGACGAGACTTGTGTTTTTGGTTGACTTTATTCGAGAAAATGATATGGCCACAAAAGTTATTTTGGGTAGCATCCGCGGCTTTGTTCGTATAGCGAATTGCTAACAATTAAGTAGCGCGAGAGTCTACCCGCTAGTTAATTTATAAAACTTCCTTTAACGTCGGTATGTTCCTTCCTAGAGAAAGTTCCAGAATGTAATTAATTCAAGCCTACAACCATTACAACTTAAGCAAATAACATTAGGTTAAACCACTCGAGTATCTTGTTTGTTTAGATGTTTTCATTAGCAGTTATACTTAGGGTTAACCAAAATTTCTCCAAGAAAAAAAATGTATACCTACATAAACGAATTAGTTTTTTTTTAATGGAGGATTTAGTAAAAGGTAAATATTTTAATCTATAAGCGTGTCCCCCTAAGATTTCTAGAGATTAAGTACTTCAAAAAAAAATTATGAACAAAATGTATGCAACGAGCGATGTTATTTTATATGTAAAATAGGTATTAACAATGCGTGTGTTTAGCGCATAATTGTTTTAATAGTGAGAGAAATGCGGCAGAGGATATCTCTCTCAACAGGTGATGAATCTCTATGGCTGCATTGTTTTATTATTATCATCATTGGATAAACTATTAAAAAAATTATATCATTATGGATCAAGGGGAGTTGTTTATAAATGGTTTCAAAATTATTTAAGTAATCGGCAGCAAAAAACAAAAATTAATAACATTTTTTCTAAAAAAGAATATAATAATATTGGGGTACCACAAGGTAGCATTTTGGGTCCATTATTATTTATTCTTTATATAAATGATATGCCAAATGTTTTATAACAAAGTTTTATTCAAATGTTTGCTGACGATACTTTATTGTATATAAATGGTAAAAATATTCTTGATTGTATAGAAATTTTAAATTTTGTATTAAAAACTATGTCAAACCGGTTAAAGGTAAATAAATTAAAATTAAATGTTTCTAAAACAAAATTTATGGTTATTGGAAATAACGTGAATCATATAGATATAAATATTTTTGTTGATAATGAAAAATTAGAAATACACCCTTTGAATTACATTTTGAAAATCTTGTATCTAAAATTGGAAAAAAAAAATAATTATTTAAAAAGAATTAGTCAAAGTTTAAGTTTATTTTCACGAACAACAATTTACAACACTATAATTTTACCTCATTTTTTATATTGTTCAACTATTTAATACACAGCAAATGATGGGGTCTTTAATAGACTCCAAGTTTTACAAAATAAAGCTATGCGTATAATTTTAAATATGGATAAATATACGAAAATAAATTTAATGTTAGAGAAACTTCAGTGGTTAAATGTTAAAAATTTATTAGTTCTTTTGATTTGTACTTTTATTTTTAAAATAACAAATAACTTACTACCTTCCCATTTAAAGATTTTTTAACTCAAAATTTTGAAAGTCATAACTATTCAACCAGATATAACAACGATTTTTGTCTAAGTAGAGTATCAAAACATTTAACATATAAGTCGGGTTTCCATAAAGGATTAAGTGAATATAACAACTTGAATAATTCAATTAAATCAGAGTTCTTTGAGAAATTTTAAAAATCATTAAAAACTTATTCATTTAAAAAACAAAATAGTGTCTGATAAAAAAATTGTTTAATACTTCATAGATGATATTGTTAAATAATTTTAAACATTTTGTAAAGCTTGTTAAATTATAGCACATTGCTAAATAAATCTTGTTACTACTACTACTACTAATGAGCAGCTTTGAAAAACTTTTAAAATTATTTTCTGCTAAAAAAAAGCCTAAATTAAAAATCTCTTACAAGACAAACAACGTTTGAACCTTTAGGATACCAAATTTATATTTGTTTTTTGTCTTATAATTTTTTTTTTCAAAAACTACAACTCTTTAATTTCTGTTGTTTGTTTGCGTCTCGCTTGTATTTTTGACAAACACAAAAATTAAAAAAGATTTCTAAAATTAAGTTAATTAGGTAATGTTAATTTGGAAAAGTTTGACGCTTGATGTGGCCGCCGGCAATTATTTGCCAATCATCAAACTCCGTTGGACTATTTAAAGTTTACAAGAATTTTAAACGAAAAAACAGCGCTTATAATGTTTTCGGTAAAAAAGTTTGTTAAAAACTTAATAAGGAAAATAAACTTTTATTTTCCGGGTTTAATTTTTGACACAGATTTTTGTAATTAAAATAGGTAAGTTTTAAGATGATTTGAAGTAAATAACATTTTATAAAGAATAATAATATGCTGAAAAACTTGTTGATTTTTTAATTTATTAAACGAAATGCTCTCGTTTTTACTGATCCATACCAAAATGTTATTTCTATTATACACTCACGTGCAAAAAAAAACGGGCATAATAAAATTTGGATTATTTTAGGGCTGTATAACTTTTTATTTTTAATCCGATTTAAGTGATTTTTTAAAGAGCTATAGATACATTTATTAGTTTTAATATGCGTATACAAATTTTAAGAGAAATTGCCTTTTTACCATATTATACAAGGATACTCGAAAAGTTGTTTTTTCTGCCTAGTGTCAAAACACCCTGTGGAATAATTAGGAAGCAAAAATGCTTCAAAATATCAGTTTCCATTAAGCCGCAAATATTTTTTGCATTTTGATTTTTGGTTCATGTCAATTCGTGCATTTGTTCTCGCCCAAATGCAAAATGATCTTGATGATGTCAATAATTTAAATTTTTCCATAATTTTCTCATTGAGATTGCATTCAAAATAAAATAGACTATTAAAATGCAAGAAAACAAATGTTATTGTAATAATCAAGATTTAATAAAAAAATAAATTAACGGAAAAAGGTGCGTATACCTAAGATTTAAAAAATAACATTTTCGCAAAACAAACTTAACAAGAAGTACCAACAACACTTTTTCACTTAAACATATCTCAATAATTTCTATTGCCTCCTCTAGCCCTTACTACTGCCTGTACACGTCGCGTCGGTTCATGCCTTTAGCCCGCGAATATCATCCTGAGGTAGTAATTTAGGTCCAGTTGCTGGCCTGCGTGAGTTTAAATTACCTTCGTGTAATCTTCGATGAACTGTCCAAAACCTGACATTGTTATACGAACCTCTTGAAGTTGTTTTTTCGCCTGTACTGACGCCAAACGACGATTCCGGAGAATTTTAAGTACAAAAAATCGGTCATGCAATAGCTTTAGTTTTGCGTTTCCTAAATCATTGACATCATCATGATCATTTTGCATTTGAGTGAGAACAAATGCACGTATTGACATGAACCAAAAACCAAAATGCAAAAAATATTTGCCGCTTAATGAAAACGGATATTTTGAAGTAATTTTGCTTCTTAATTATTCCACTGGGTGTTTTGACGCCAGGCAAAAAAAAAACTTTTCGATTTTCCTTGTATAATATGTCAAAAAGGCAATTTCTCTTAAAATTTGTAGAAGCATGTTAAAACTAATAAATGTATCTTGAGCTCTCTAAAAAAATCACTTAAATCGGAGTAAAAATAAAAAATTATAAATACCTAAATTTAATCCAAATTTTATTATGCCCGTTTTTTTGCACGAGAGTGTATTAAATTTAATCCATCAAAAATTAACAGCTGGAAAAGCCGCTATTTACAAGAAGGGAGAAAAAGGTAAATCAAAACAAACTTCTATTAAAAACATATAATTAATATATACGTAAAGAAAATAATTAATTAACTATATAATTAACTAACAAATTTATAAATAAGTAACCTATTATATCCCTTCAAGAAAACGGAAACACAGTCCGATTTTCGCCAGTAATAAATCATGTACTAACGATCCTCCCGTTTAAAATTTTTTGACAAAAATAGGGCCGAACAGATTTCGGTCTTTTGACACGTTAAGAAAGGGAAATTTTAGGCCTTTTAATAAATTACGTTTAAGGAAAAAAACGGAGATATAATTCGGATGTTGGAAAAACAAGCTGATGATCATTTGGGTTATTTTTTTTGAGTAACTAGATACCTACATGTTTACTAATTTAGATTTGCTTACGCCTATATACGGGTGTTCATGTAAGTAAAGTATTTTTCACAATAAATGGTTGACTCCGTTTAAATACCTGGGACGTTTTGCAAGAGCTCGGCCATAAAAATGCCAATAAACTGTCGGTCAGGGTCGGATTATAATTTGTAATTATAGCAGGTAATATTTAACTATCTTGTGCTTATTTATTTAGGATATTTCATGTCATTAACTAATATATTAGGATTAGGTATTAATAACGAATTAAATATCTAAAGTCCTACCCTGTAGTGTATTTGCTTGTTGATTGTGTATAACAATGGGATTAAATAGAGTGAAAAATACGCTAATACAGTAAAAAGGGACCACCAGTGGCGGCGATAAGGCCCCCGCAAGCCCTGCGGCGCGGGGGGCCCACTCCGCCTGCCTAGCTGACGTATTTATAAAGTTTAGATTAATATTTAAAAAAAAAAAAAAAAATTATATTATTATATTATCACATATTTTCGCGGGGGGGGGGGGGGGCAAATGTTTACCGCCGCCACTGGGGACCACGCTATAAGCGACACAACTAACAAATTCCTGTTTTTGAAGTGTATAGCGATGGATGGGTTGGATTTTAAGAATAATCCGTATATTTTCGTTTAAAACTCATTGAAAGTTTTAATAATTTGAAACCAAACTCGATTGACAAGTAATAGCCGATGGCAATATCAAATGTCGGACTTTCGCAAGTTTTGCATTAATTAATCCAACTCTTGGGCAAAGAATTTCTTGCGATCTCTCTTTGCTTTTGATGTTTGTTAACGGATGGTTCTTTGTAGAGTTAAGTCCCTTTTCAATCCCCAAGGAATTGTTTAACATATATGTTTTACATATAAAAGGTTATTTAAACCTTTATTACTAATCAGCAAACACAAAAAATATTATTTGTTTATTTACAACCATACATGTAATGTTGACATTACAACATTTTTAAAAGTTTGGAAGTGTCACATTACCTACGTCTACTTCCCTCTTCCACTTCCCTCGCCCATTTCCCTCACTCATTTCCCTCATTCTTGTCATTCAACCAGCATATTTTAGTTTGGCGTCAAAACAATAAATGTCATATTTTGACATTTTTTGAAAAAATCAAAAATTATCTAATTTTCAATTAACGGTGTGGTTGTAAATAAAATAGTATACAAACCTCAGAGGAAAGTTTCCATTACTGTCACGAGATTAAAGTTAACCTCGACGCTTCGCGTCGCGGATAACTAACTAATCTCTCGACAGTAATGAAACACTTTCCTCTTCGGTATGTAATATACTATTGTTACTCATTCAGGCCTAAAATGGATACCTCGCCTAAATTAAATGTTGTCTGTGGTATAACTAGATAATATCTCAGTCCCTCCCTCTCACACATAGGCTACCTTTATCCATGTGGTAACTAATTATATGAACATATAATACCACGTACACCACTTCTGATTTGGCAAAAATGTATTTTAACGTTCACGCCTGTCGCTCAATGTCCCAAAACTTTCAGTTTAACTCAATTTTTCTTGAGTTATAATGTTATTTTCCTTTAAAAGTTGTTCGCAAAGAAAAAAAACTGAAAACCATGTTGTCGCCTTAAAAAATGTTTCTTTACGTTAACGAAAATACCAAAAAGGGAACAGATTTTGTTTACGAACAAAATAATCATCTTTTTAAAACTTCGCATGTGATAAAGGCGTCGCAAGTTATTTCAAGTTGTTCTATACTTACTTTTTAAATCAACAACCCAATACTGGGTACCTTACTTACCAAATATCACTATGGCAAGCAAAGAAACAAAACTACATCCCCTTAACTTGTGCATTTTTTTCAAACGTTTAAACCCGTCGCTCAATGCTTCAGGCAGTTCGCGTTCACGTTCTTTCCAACATTCATCATTTTAAAAAGTTTTCTTTCATAGATTAGAAACTTTTTCTCGCCTCGATAGAAAAAAAAATGCAGAAAAGTTCTTTCTATCACAAAATGTTTTTTCGAATTAACAAAGTGTACTTTTCCGCGCGTCCGCTTCGCGCTCCACGAAACTTTTTAAAATGCCGACGAGTTTCGACCCAAAACTTCCAAATTTGTCGGGAATCGGGCATCAACTGTGCGAATCTCTGCGGGATGAGGTAGACAAGAATTTTGGTACAGGAGAAACGCATGTCAACAAGTCCTTATATTGCTGATGGTTCGGTATGTAATTCGGTTTCTGGACCGTATAGTATAGTTTAATTTTCTGGGGACGAATTTAGGAGAAGAGATTCATTTGCTCTTCATAGTTTCCATGTATTTTGATCCGCTGATTACGAATCCAGTGTCAGATCATCCTTCACTTTTTCGAAAATAACGAAAAATAACTGAAAATGGTATTTTGTTTCGAGATGTTTTGAATAACTTTTGTAGAAATTTGGACAATTTTGTACAAGTGTGTATAAGTTTGTACACACTTTTACACACCCTTACAAGTTTATACAGATATCTACAAACGTAGCCCTACACAAACTTATACCGTGCGAGCAAAAATTATTTGCATCTAAGGACGTAATGCTTAGCCGAAGAGCTTAATACCTGTTGGGTGTCAGTAACTATACCTGAATTAACAATCAATCAGTTATTCCGTCATCTTTGACAGTCGTCAAGTAATTTGATTCATCGCTAATTTTTCCAATTTCTTGAACAATTCACGCAATGGGCTTTACGGAACAGCACAAAACATTGATGGTTGAAGCGTTTTTTCGGAACGCGGTTAGAGTAAATGGTGAGCGGCAATACAAACCGGGTTTGTGCATGGAACATTTTCCTAACGTTATTTGCTTTTATTGCTGGGGATTTTTATCATTGCCTGAAAAGAACCGTGGCTGTGTTTAGGGAAACAGGAAACAGGTTCTATACAACACAAAAAGGAGCAGAAAGACCATCTGTAAGAACAGAAGAACTTGTTGCAAACGTTCGTGAAATAATGCAAAATACGCCAACAAATTGTATAAGACGCCTGTTCCAAGAAGAGCATGGCGATGGCCAATTTCAGCAATTTATGTAATTATTTTTCTTTCTGTATATTCTTACTTTGTTAATTTTGTAAACAAGAAAAATAAATTTGTATTTAGAATTGATTCGGCTTTTACTTGGTGGAAATCCATTATTAAAAATCTGTGGAAAGTGTAAAATAATATTTTTTTTTTATTTACCATTTATTTAACACAATTAAATTTGTATTTGTCTACTTATTTTATTACTCATTAGTTTGGCATATCATGTCATAATATGAATTGTGATCTAAACCAAGCCCCACGTTTTTTAATCCAAGCCCTCTTTGATGCAAATACTTTTTGCTCGCACGGTATAGTTGAATTCGCATAAACTTTTAACGCCGTGACATTTCAGTTCTGTCATACATGTCAAATACTGCAGCAACTCATAAAATATAAATTTCTAATGGCAAAATTTTATTAGTATAATTGTACTGCACACAAAGTATGTCTATCTTGTATTATTTCATACGATTAAAAAGAGATAGAAATAAAAAGAGTTGGCCGAACAATTCCAGAAAAGAAAAAGAAAAAACACTGACCAATCTCAGCTGTATAAGGAATTTAGTAGGTTGGTGAAATCTAAAGTAACTAGACAATGACAAGTCTTGACATTTTTGGCATTAAAACTTTATGTGAATTTAACTATACCGGGTGTCCACGGAGGGTGGCTCGCCCCTCTAACTTTTTTGTTTTTCAAGATAATGAAATAAAATTCGGGGGATTTGTATACGACATAAAACTGCATTTTTTGACAAGTGACTCAACATTCTGAAACTTCCGGTTTAACCGGAAGTGGCATAAACTTTCTGTTTTTAAATGGGACACCTGGTATATTTTTACATTTTTTGACTCCATATGACATTCTAAATACAACGATGTGTCACTTGTCACTTTTTGTCACCAAGAAAATATTTTTTTTCAACTTTTTCACTTCTTGTAAAACTATTATTTTCCATGTTTTTTAAACAACAAACTAATTTACTTTGGCAGAAGCTGTTGGCATTTCAATTTTCTTCAAGGCATGATTTTGTTTTATCAGTTTTACTGGTCACAGGCTACTTGATGCATTTAAATCTAAATTTATTCTCAAAAGATGCTTCATTTCAGGAAAGTTCTAAGTTAACTTTTTAAAGTTTTTTAATGGCAGCTTTTCTAAAACCTAATAGCGTATGGTATCAAAATAATCGTAATAAAATCCTCTTTTTTCTTAACCCGACGAGCCACCATGTTGCCATTTAAAAAAAATGAGTTATACAACTTTAAAGATTAAATTTTACATAGCACATAGCATTGGATCAAAAATAGTAAAATTGTATTTTTCCCAAGATTAGAGAACTGAAATAAGTGATTTTAAGGAAAAAAAATATTTTCGTCGTATTTAGAATGTCATATGGAGTCAAAAAAAGGAAAAATATACCAGGTGTCCCATTTAAAAATCAAAAGTTTATGTCACTTTCGGTTAAACCGGAAGTTCCATAATGTTGAGTCACCCGTCAAATAATGCAGTTTTATGTCGTATACAAATCCCCCGAATTTTATTTCATTATCTTCAAAAACAAAAAAGTTAGAGGGGCGAGCCACCTTCCGTGGACACCGGGTATGTTGTCGGGGTTGTTTATAGCGTTTTCCATTGGTAAGTTTAGTGCATAGTGCATGTCAAATGTATTTCTATATTTTACCAATGAATAATGCCATAACTTTAATCTATCGCACGTTGAGTTGGATGTTTCAATTGTAAATAAAATCACCGCTATATTTTTGCAAACTATTATGTTAATAAACCATGAAAACCCCCGTACAAGTTTAAAATGTGGTAAATGCGGTGATGATAAAAGAACTGTATCTGTCGTGAACATCTTAACGTAAAATAGACCAAACTACAACAAGAGACTAGGAGACTTAGCACAACAAATATTTTTTCTCCCCCCTTGCCACGGTTAAGTATGCTCCTCTCTATTTCTCATGCGATTAAACGAAGTCGTTCGCGAAGTATTTCTTTAACAACTTAGCTAAGCAAAGATTTTTACTTTACTTTGCTGTTTAAAAGAAGCAAATGGAAAACACCTTATATTTTGCGTCTTTGGCATCGGACAGACGATTTGCACCAAAAATATAATTAAATCAAAATCCACTAGTAAACTATCAATCAAGTGTTTATGATATAATGGGTTTGCGCTTAGTATCTAATCATTACCTACAAGTATTTATTTAACATGATTCATTAAAACTAATATTAAAACTTATTATACCGGTTTTCTTTACAGCAAATCGCAGTTTTCGTTTTAACTTTTATTCCGCCTTCGCCTTAATATTTAACCTTGTCTGCTACACCGTTGTCAAATTACCTAAATTACAACGTATATAACGATTTTATTACTGTCTTATGATTATGATATTTTTGTTTGCTTTAGAAATTACATGGTTAAGCCTATTTTCCAAATATTGTGGCAAATTTTAACCTTTTATGTCAAATAACACACATTTCTCTCTAAAATAGAAAATAAAATAGGCTAATTGTCTTAGGTAATTTTATAATTTTCGTAAAAATTGCCGCCTGATTTGAGATTTCTACGAAGTCGAGAAGTCATTCAATAATCCAGCAGCAAGGAATAGTTATTTTCCTAACAAGTGTGGAAAGTGATACTTTCCCGCACGCGACAGCTGTTGCCCCGAACGACGCGGTTATTTTCCAAAAATTATTTTATTTCATCATATTATAATATATACAGGGTGTTCATTTGAAAACTTCCCACCACGGATTTTCCTGCTTTTAAATGAAAATGTGGAAAATCGCTCGAACCCGTCGATTTTTATGTCGAGGGGGACATCTTTTGCGTATATTGTCAATCTTGTTACTTCAAGCCCCTAGGAGGGAGGGGGGGTAAGATCTAAATCTTAAATGGATACCCCTATTTTATATAATTTTTTTGGATTCTGCATAAAATTCTGAACATTTTTTATTAAAAGCATTATTAGTCTATACTAAACATTTTCCGAGATATTGACTCTTGAAAAATGAGATTTTTGCACTATGACAGCGTCTAGCTTTCTAACTGTACGTCTTAGAGCAAAACGGCTTACATGTCCCTATCTTCGATTTTTATTATCTTTCCAACAGTCTGAACTTCCGGTTAAACCGGAAGTACCATATTTCTTACAACCGGTTTAACCGGAAGTTGACACTATTGGAAAGATAATAAAAATCGAAGATAGGGACATGTAAGCCGTTTTGCTCTAAGACGTACAGTTAGAAAGCTAGACGCTGTCAAAGTTCAAAAATCTCATTTTTCAAGGATCAATATCTCGGAAACTGTTTAGTATAGACTAATAATGCTTTTATTAAAAACCGTTCAGAATTTTATGCAGAATCCAAAAAAAATTATATCAAATAGGGGTATCCATTTAATATTTAGATCTTACCCCCCCCTCCCTCCTAGGGGCTTGAAGTAACAAGATTGACAATATACGCAAAAGATGTCCCCCTCCACATTTTCATTTTAAAGCAGGAAAATCCGTGGTAGGAAGTTTTCAAATGAACACCCTGTATATAAAATTTTAACTAAAAAGCTACTAATTATTATGAATGTTAATATTCTCTTCCCTGTAGGTTTTCGTCCCTTTCTCCTTACACCATACAACAAAATGTTTCGTATTGCTTTTCATACCTTAGCCTGGATCTGGCAGGTAACAGACTTTATCTGCAGCCTTCAAAATGGCTTCGGGAATTTCTTCGTCGTATGAATCCATTAAAATATTGCTTTGATTCGGTTTAATTTAGAAAAATACTATACTGTCCCTTCGAAGACGCTTTTTAAACAACTTTGACATTTTAGTAACAATGAAACGGCTTGGTAATCATAGCAAATAATATAAAACCACCCGTCACCGGTTGGTTTATGACATGACCTAAAAAAAATGTACAGGGTTATATAAAAATATCTTCATTATTTTATATTTTCAAAAAATTTAAAATACAACAAAAAGCTAAAAGAGGTAGATTTTATTAGATGGACTATTTTGGATTTCGTAAATACTTATTTACCTATTGTAACAATAGTTATAACTTCCGAGGTAAAAAACTATCGAATAAGGTCAAAATTTGCATAATTTTACTTTCCACACTAGTGCGGGAAAGTGAGACTTTCAAAACTAAAATGCGTGCGGGAAAATGGGTTTAAACGCACGGTCGTACAAAAAAATATTTTACACCAAGAAAAGTATCAAAACACAAACTACTAAAAAAATTTGAAAACCGGAAAAGAATGTCATGCAATTATTGTAAACAATATTTACCATGCCAAGGACGTGCTTACCTATTTTAGATCTATTTAATCTGAGGAAAAAACTGAAATACCTGTATTTGTTTCATCAAAAGAAAGTGTTGGGAAGAGAAATATAAATGTGGTATTTTTATCACTTCCTATTCATTAGCTCATCGCTAACATACCACCTCAAAAAATGTTATTAACTATCGGCAAAACACCCATAAAATTTGGTAATAAATTACTAGATTTATAAATAGTATATTCAAGGAATTTCTGCACTTACGCTTGGCAACCCCGCGCGTCCTTTGCTAATAAAAGTAGCCTTGGCGTCGGGCCCCAATTTCGTTTTCTATCGTATTGGGAAAAATATCCTTTTACATTGTGGTAATTACTTATCAACACGGTGCACACTTGGCTTCATCTATTTTTTTTTAAATATCAGTCATGCGTGTAGAAAGCATTTAGTAATAACGTAAAAGACAGCTGGATAATCATGGGTTCTAGTTCCTCGAAGCTTGAAATTACAAAACGTAAGTTTGATTTTATTAGTCGTAGTTTTGCTATTTTTATAATTCTGTTGTTTGCTTGCAAAAAACTATGTTTAAGTTTAAATTATTTGCCAGAATAGGTAGCAAGAAGAACATAATTCCATTGCCGAAACATCAATACTTTATCCAGGACAGACTTGAGAAACATTGCATTTTTGCGGGGTTAATAATGTAGCGCAGATCCTTTTAGTCCTGCGGTTTTTTTTCGTTAGTGATCTAACTGACTGTTCGCATCTTTTATTAATTTTTTTTTATGTACCTACTTGTATGTATATACAATAAGAGGAATCAAAACAGACACATTTATTTTGTTCTCATCTTGTAGGTAACTGTTATAAAGGTATATTGTAACTTGAGGTATTTAATTTGGAGTATGAAGTGTGTACCTACCCAGTTAAAATCAGTATCATGTAATTATCTACCTTGTACAAACCAAAACCTAAACCCCGCATATTTTGTTTACCAGTACCAGTGATAATTTCGTGGTTTCCGTTTTAACTTACAAAAAAAAACAATACGGATAATCTTTGCTTGTGTTCTGCGCGGTTACTATACCTACTGCATGATGTAAAACGACGATAACGCGAAGATATACAGACTTTCCGCGGATAGGGTTTACAATCAAGGGCGTCCGAAGGAACTTTTCCAAGGGGGGGGGGGGGGGGGCAAATCATAATTGGAATTATTTTTGTTTCTAGCACTTCAACAAACCTTCAATAAAAGAATAGAGCAAAACACCTAATACTTATATTAAATAACAAAAAATAGCTAAAAAAATATTTAAAAATGTTCAAATATAACAAAAAAACTTATAAGTTATTCAGATTTATTGGAGAAAAGAAATGTTAATTTTCTTGAATCTTTTGCAAATTCATCAATAATTTTTTCAATTAAATGTATTTTTTTTTCTTTTACAAATTTGCGATGAACACTCATCATACATAAACCGTCCAATCGGTGCTCAGTCATAGTCGAGCGAATCCAGGTTTTTACTCTTCTGAGAGTACTGAATGATCTTTCGACTGTACATGTAGTTGGAGGTAAACAAATTGCTATCGCAATTGCATGACCAATAGTATATCTATTTGTATATTGCTATTATGACTAGCTGTGTAAATTAAAATAAAGCTTTATTTATTCTATTCTAATATTTTTCCTTCGCTATTTAGTGAAGATTTTTGAATTCCACATTTCATTTTATGCAAACGAAAGTTCGTTTTACCAATTTTGTCAATTGAATTGTATCTCAATAAATATGTATATCCCAGTTAAATAAAATATCTCAAATTTACTTGGGCCAGGGGGGCAAGCGCACCCCCTGCCCCCCCCCCCCCGCCCTCGGACGCCCTTGTTTACAATAGCACAAATGAATGAAAAATTTAATTTTTCGGGAAAAAGTCATTCTTGATAAAAAGTTTTGCTTGTAAAAAAAGTGCAATTCACGAAGAGAAAATTTTGATTTTTTATACAGGGTTCTCAAAAACTTCAAAAACATGATTTTTCTCCGAGAGTAAACTACCCTTATTTTTCATTTTTGACCAAAATGCCAATTAGAAAACTTATTTAGAATACGTTTGTAATTTAAATCGGAAATTTAAAATTAATCTTCGATTTTTTAGTTTTTTTAATTTTTAGAGGGAAAAGAATTTTTTTTTTTTTATAGCCAGCTTTATCGGTCGAAATACATACATTATCAATGACAGAGGGGTATCAAAAAGTTTCAAAAACTGATTTTTGGTGTTACCAGAAATATGTATTTTTAATTTCACAAATGAAATGACCATTTTTGAGACGTAAACGTTAGGGTAACTTTGATTAAATTTCTCCACCACAAAGTTGTAAGAACTTTCACCCGCACCGTAACATTGAGCTAAATAAACCCTTTGTTCTGAGGTCAACATTTTCAAAACACATCAAATTCTATTTGACAACTTCAAATTTGCTCCATACTCACTTAAAGCAAAGTAATAAAAAGGTTAAAAAAAATCCTTGTTTTTACAAAAGATGGTGGGAATGCATTTAAAATTTTAAAATAAGATACACTCTACCCATTATGAAAATAGAGTCTAATGAAATTTTATATTAATATTTTTATTGAGCAGCAAAATTTCCATTTACCTCTAAAAATAAAAATAAATCTAAGATTTATTTTAAATCTTAGATTTAAATTACAAACGTTATTCTAAATAAGTTTTCTAATTGGCATTTTGGTCAAAAATGAAAAACAAAGGTAGTTTACTCTTGGAGAAAAATCATGTTTTTGAAGTTTTTGCGAACCCTGTATAAAAAATCAAAATTTTTCTCTTCGTGAATTGCATTTTTATTACAAGCAAAACTTTTTATCAAGAATGACTTTTTCTCGAAAAATTAATTTTTCATCCATTGTAAACCCCATCCGCGGACAGTCTGTATACAGTGTGGTTGTTTAAGTGTGCAACATAATATGGGCATTTTTTTAATTACCGATTTCTCAGAAAATTTTATTTTTGATAAAAGTTGGTGCATGTTCGATAATCATATTAGGTGCACTTGGAATGGTTGCAAGTCAAACGGCGTACAGGGTAGGCCAAAAAATATTAAACTTGTACAAGAATAAAGTTTTTGAATAAATATTTACAATAAAAATCTTCCACTTTAAATGAGAGTTTTTTAATTTGCATATTATCATCACTAATGTTTTATCTTTTTAAAAAGAATTATTAGAATATTTTAAAGTTGTGTTTAATATCGTTGCAACAAACATGAAGTTTGTGATTCCTTAATAAATTAAAAATTCAAGTAAATTTTACAAATATGCTTGAATTAGAAGAAAGATATGTGAAATTAATTTGATTTTGATTAATTTATGAAGGTCTTATGGTGAATATAAAAAAAAATTTTTGGGAAATTATTAATGTTTTTTAAAAAAATATATTTTTTTATTTTAGGAAGACATGTTTTTGAATCTATGCATAACTTTTAATTCTAAGCAACTTTTCTTAATAACATTTTGCTGCATTTTCTGAAATAGGGGTACTTTATTCTTGTACAAGTTTTCTAATTTTTGGCCTACCCTGTACGCCGTTTGACTTGCAACCATTCCAAGTGCACCAAATATGATTATCGAACATGCACCAACTTTTATCAAGAATAAAATTTTCTGAGAATTTGGTAATAAAAAAAATGCATGCCCATATGTTGCACACTTAAAAAACCACACATAGTATACAACAAAGTCGCTGTCTGTCCGTCCCTACCTATATATGCTTAAATCTTTAAAACTACGCAACGGATTTTGAAGCGGTTTTTTTTAATAGATAGAGTGATTCAAGAGGAAGGTTTTTATGTATAACTAGCGACTCGCCCCGTCTTCGCACGGGTGCAATTTCAGAAAGTGGCATGCCGGGTACTAATATATCGGGTTTGTATTTATACCAGCGGGTTGCAACGCATGCCGGATACACGCTAGTAAGTATATATATTCCAAAATTGTCATATTTCATCATCCTGTTTTCACTTGCTACCGCTAGGAGGTAGACGTTGCCACGTTTTGCGGACTCCAATGTGCAATATTCCGAGTAATATACCGACTATTGTTCGCCTGGAACAACGGCGTATCCAGCTAATGCGTCTGGGGGGGGGGGGGTAATCGATCGGCTAGGATCAGGCACGTAGCCAGGATTTCTTCTCGGGGGGGGGGGGGGGGGGCATCGGGATCGCGCCAAAGGCGCAAAAAAAAATGCGCCACAGGCGAAAAAATGTTGGGTGCCACGCCCTTTTTTGAATCATGGCGCTTGGTTTTCAAGTGGGAAAAATAAAAAACACAACACAAAATCCTCAAGAAAAGCGCAAATTAAACAACGCTTAAGTAATCTTGGGAGGGGGGGGGGGTAATTACCCCCATTACCCCCCCCCCCCTGTATACGCCGGTGGCCTGGAAAGTTACATTAATGATTGACTGCCTGGTGGCTGGTGGTACCAGGACATATTGACATCTTGTCGACTTGTTATCATATTCCAGTTATTCAAGTTATTGGGTTTAAAGAAAAATAAACGTTTTTCATTCAAGATATATGGACCGGTTGGGATAGATAGTATTTATTTTTTTCTCATAGAATGGCAACCTCTTGAAACCTTGGTTTAATCCGGTGGGCAAACTTCGATTTGTTTATCTGTTTTTGAAATGTTTAACTCAAGTTTTGATATTTTACTACCCATCAGACAAGATGGACGTCAGACAAATGTCAGATTTTTTTCGTTTTATGGCTGATAAACCTGGGGCATGGCTAAAAACAGTTCAAACCCGAGTGGTTTTAGAAAAAATGGTAAATATTGGAACAAGATTTATTTTACAACTACAGAACGCCGTAATTAAACAGGGTATTTTTTCTTTTATAGGTACTCAAACTCGACTACCTACCTACATATTTGTGTGTTATTAATTATCTATTAAAAAGTTTCGTTTTTAGGAACGTCATCGGGTAACCAAGAAGACGAATATATCGAAGATGTAGTATGTAAAGTACAAGACCTTAACGAAAACGAATTAAAAACAGTTGATCTAAGCGAACACAAAGTATTGTTAGTGAAACAAAATGGTGTAATCAGCGCCTTGGGTACGAAATGTACCCACTACGGCGCGCCACTGGTGAATAGTGCCTTGGGTGATGGTAGAATTAGATGTCAGTGGCACGGAGCGTGTTTTAATTTGGCCACGGGCGATATTGAAGACTTTCCCGGTAAGCAGGACAGTTTTGTTAGTAAGAAAATTAAAGTTAGACTTGAACTAGACCGGTTATATATGGACCACTGATGTCTGCTTTGAAACATTAAGTATACAGGGTGTCCGGGAAAATGTAGGAAATCTCCCGGATATGAAAAACACACGTGGAAAGAATATTACAAGTTCAGATAAACTTCTTTCGTATCGGCCTCCTCTTCGGATATATAGGCTCCCAAAACATTTTTGGAATTTTTCTTTATACAGGGTGTTCACTTGAAAACTTCCCACCTCGATTTTCCTGCTTTAAAATGAAAATGTGGCAAAACGCTCGTACCCGTCGATTTTCCACATTTTCATTTTAAAGCAGGAAAATCGAGGTGGGAAGTTTTCAAATGAACACCGTATACTTTAGGCCAAAAGAAGTATTTTTAAAGGGAGGGCCGGGCGGGAGATATGTATAGTAATAGGTAATGGACTAAATATAGGCTAAGAAGTACAAAACATTTTGTGAATATTTTTTTTTATACTTTAGGCTTTGATTCTTTGCCTTGTTACCAAGTTACAATAGAAGATGAAAACGTAAAAGTGAAAGCAAAAAAATCTGAACTGTTAGCCAATAAACGAGTAAAAACTATGTCTAAGAGAAATTTATCAGGCTCTGTAGAAAAAATCGTAGTTGTCGGCGGAGGACCTGCAGGTGCTATCTGCGTAGAAACGTTGAGACAAGAAGGTAAAAAGTATTTATAAAACTACTGAGAAAAATGGTGTTTAACGCACTTTACCTAAAATCAGTTTGGAACTATCAGATTCTGTTAGGTATATGCATACATAACATTTCCTTTTTAGGATATCAGGGTGACATAGTATTAGTTTGTAAAGAAAATTATTTACCATATGATCGAATTAAGGCAACGAAAGCATTTGACTTTGACATAGAAAAAACTCAGTTTAGAGACAATAAATTTTACAAAGATAATGGGATTGAGGTGTTAAAGGTAAGTCATTAGTTCTATATGTCATATATGGTACTTCACCTGCGATGACACAAGAAACAAAGTATTGTTTACAATTTACAAACATGGGGATGCCTATATATATAATGCAGAACCAGATTATTTGTTGCACTTTACACACTTTTTTTAGGGTGTAGAAGTTACAGCAGTTAATACCTGTGAAAATTCAGTAAAATTATCAAATGGCAACGAGTTAAGGTATACTAGACTGTTTCTAGCTACAGGGAGCAAACCTCGAAGACCAGATGTTCTTGGTGCTGACCTTAAAAATGTGATCACTATCAGAGGCTATGATGACGCACAGTAAGTCGCACCACACTATACTAATTTTATCTTTTTAGTAGGTACCCTTATTCCCTCTTATACACCTACATATAAATGTGACAAAGCAAATACATCTACTAAATTATGTATCCTTCTAGGCAAATAGAATAAAAGCAAACATGGGCTCTTTTAAATTTTTTTTTAGATATGCTCATAAACAACTGAACCCAGACTCTGAAGTAGTAGTTCTCGGTTCAAGTTTCATTGGAATGGAAACGGCGAATTATTGTATAGACAAAGTGAAAAGTGTCACTGTGATTGGACGAGGGTCGGTACCCTTCCAGCCCATTTGGGGTGAACGAATCGGTGCCGCCATTTTGAAGCTCTTTGAAAATAAAGGCATTAAACATATTGCGAATAATGGTGGGTACATATCAAAATTTTTCCAGCATAATTACTACCTTAATTTTCATCAGACTGCATGCCTGATGCCTTAGTTTAGATAATTGGAGCTAGGCTATTCAATTAGGTAAAGATATAGTAGGAGACATTCTCCTGTTGAAAAATAAGCAGTTTATTGTTGTTAGGGGATAGATGGTCTGCTCCAACTTATTTGCAGCCTCTAGCGAACCAAAGCAAACAGCAATAAATGCTCTTATTAGGTATACCTTATTACCTGTCCTATTACATATACTCATACTCATTTACCTTGCATTAAAATTCATATACAATTTTTTCTTTAAAAGGTATTAAAAAAATTAATGAGGATGGCAATGGTGCAGTTGCAAGCGTCGAATTAAGCGATGGACAATTACTGAAATGTGACATCCTCTTCTTGGGAATTGGAGTGACATTCTACACAGAATTCCTAAAGGATTCTGGTATCCAAATAATGCCAAATGGTGCGGTGGAGGTGAACGAGTATATGCAAACAAATGTGACCAATGTTTATGCAGGCGGAGATATTGCTTATGCGCCAGTTTGGTCCCATAATACCAAAGCTGCTATAGGTAAGAATATTCCTGCTTTATGCACAGCGACAGTATAGATCATTGGCATTATATTTCCTTTAGTAAACACACTTTCATTTTCACTGATTCCTTCTTCAATAATAACGAATTCAAATGGCGCCAAACTAAAAGAAAAATTGACTTAAGGCGCAACTAACGTTGAATTCAGACAATTCAGTTGTCCACATTCTATGAACAGGTTGCGACACAGGGTTGCCACAATTTTTAATATACAATGCTGCGTTGCCGCTTTTGTACTACAGAGAAGAAATAGGTCTTATTCGGTCTTAAACACTGAACTAGAAAATATATTTTTTAGTTCCGTGATCTGCAATCACAGTCTTGTCCTTTAGACATATACATATATGTACATGTACAAAGAGTTACTGAGACAGAATTCCATCTCACTTACTTCTTAAATCCCAAAAGTTTTTAACAAATAATAGACATAAAATGAAACGTTGTAGTTTGAAAACGTAAATTTTTAGGTCATTTTGGATTGGCACATTATCATGGCAAAAAGGCCGCCCTAAATATGCTGGGCAAACAAGATCCCCTTAAAAGCGTGCCTTATTTCTGGACCATGCTTTTTGGTAAAGGTTTTCGGTATGCTGGTCATGGTAAATTCGATGACATCATTTACCATGGTGACGTCGAAGAATTTAAGTTCTTGGCGTTTTATTTAAAGGGCAATGAAGTGATCGCCGTCACGTCTTGCGGTAAGTAGAACCGACTACCTGATTGGCTAGCTCAGATCCGCAAACCAATAGAAGAGCCAATTGCAGATGATCAACATTGTCTATATATATTCATATTTTTCAGGCATGGATCCACTGGTCTCGAAGTTTGCCGAGAGGCTGGCACAAGGAAAAAAACTTAATAGAAAAGATCTCGAATTTGATCCCTTGGCTTGGAGTAAATAGACCTTAATGGTTTCCCCGCATGATTTGCACCATAATATTGCTGTTGCTTGATGGATATTTTTGCTAACTTCAATTATTAATTAAAAGCATTTTATTATTATATAAATTTGATATTAATATGATATTAATTTATTAATATCTTCAAAATATATTTACAAATGTACTTAAGATGTATACACAGTATTACAAATAAATAAAAGTTTTATATCTTTATTGTGCTTGCCTTTTAAAATAAAGTAAATCAGCAAGCTTTAAACAATTTGTGTGTTAGCGATCAATTTTTCTTGTTCTAATTTTGAATAACTAACGACTTTTATTATGTCTTTATTATTTGGTATCACATCCAACGCGGAGCTATTTCCTCTGTGATGGAGCACACATGCGGAGTAAGGCCGGTTATTTGTCAAATAAAACGAAGATTGCCGGTCAACGTAACCTCAATTTATGTTATGTCAAATTGTTTTGGTTTGTTTTTAAATTAAAATGAGTCTTCTCATATTCCCTTCTCAATAATTTTAAATACGGCAAACAAAGATAACATATTCCCAGATTATAATCTTCCAGAAATTAGATAATAAACGTGTTTTTATTTATAAAATGAAACTTGATCATAAAATACCATAAACAGACAAAGATAAATTTAAAATAACCAAAAATCAGTATTTAGTGCCAAAAATTTAAGTTCTACGTTAATTTAAGTTTTATTCTAAGTATAAGCTACCAAAAATGGGACGAAAAACACAAACCACCAGCTTGAATAAACCCAAGACCACACAGAAGAAATCGAAGCCTTCAAAAGAAGAAAAGGAACTCTTGGATACTGTGGATTGTCTTTTAAGACTTACAACTTTGCCCCTTCATAACAATGTGTCTCAGTCACTAGAGTGTCAAAAGCAAATCAGTTCTTTTATCGATAGAATAAAAACATTAGAAGATAAGTTAACAAAAAAATACAATAGGGTAAGTAAGTACCTAGTGTACTAATAGGTGTGTTTGCTTGTAGCACAGTAAATTGTCGTAGTTTGTGGTTTCCTAAGGCATAGAAGAAATAAAAAATTTTGAATATTTTTGCAGGTGCCTTTACAAAATGATTCTCAAAAACCACGTACCAGCAAGGAAACTATTGATGACTTCAGCAAGTGGCTAACCGAAAATGGTGCAGAATTAAATGGTTGTTCAATATGCCATTATGATAATTACGATTTAGGAATAAAAGTTAATCAAGATATAACTCAAAATTCGCTAGTAATTGCTGTACCCAGAAAAGTAATGATGTCAGTGGAAAATTCGTCAAGAAGTATTGTTAAGGATCTAATAGATAAGGTTCGTAGTTTGGATTATGAGGGTATTAAACTTAGTAGGTTTAATACATTTAAATAAGTACAAACAAGTACTTACTCTACTACTACCACTACCACCTACTTTGTACTCAATTAAATGAATATGCTTCAAAATTACTGACCTTTTAAGTACACCATTTTATAAGAGCTGTGAAAATTAAATTAATCTATTTTTGTTTAAGGTTGAAATACTAAAAAATATGCCCAACGTCCTTCTAGCAATATACCTTCTAGTAGAAAAATTCTCCGAGACCCCATTTTGGAAACCGTACATGGAGATTCTGCCAAAAACTTACAATACCGTCCTGTATTTTTCTGTTGGTGAGCTGGAAGAACTAAAGGGAAGTCCCACACTTGAGGTTGCACTTAAACAAATAAAAAGTATTGTGAGGCAGTATGCATATTTTCATAAGCTGTTTTGGACTTCAGAGGATCCTGTTAGTGAGCTTATGAGGAATAAATTTACTTTTAATGAGTATTGGTAAGTATTACAAGTGTATTTTTTTTTTGAATTCCTATGTTATTCCTAGATAATCAGGCAATAGTTACTTAGTACCATCTCCAGTTTTTTTCAAAGTAATGGTAAAAAGTTTAGTATCTTTTGCCTTGCTACTTATCACAAAATGTTTTTCATTATTACAAGTAGAGGTACAAAGCCTGATTTTACTGAAAAAGTGTACTAAGTAAATAAAATCAAATCATTGCCAAAACAATGACAATTTCGAGGATATTTTGAAAGAATCAGCAACAGTCAATGCTTTTAATAAAACACTAGGTATACTAACAAACAGTATGCATACTTTATTGATAAAAAAATACTTACATCTAAAAGAACAAGTAATTACAATGTCTGGGAAGTGACAACTTTTTTTTTATATATCTATATTATGTATAGTTATTTTAAATTTAAAGTTGCACAGAAAAGCTACATGTATTGTGCAAGAAAAAAGATATTGGTATTTTTTACTTGTCTTTTCCTACACAGTTTTTTAAAATATATAAGTCTTACAAAGTATTGAGCATATTATCAGAGAAAAATAAATATTGCACCTGATCATCACACAATTCTTATGGTTAATAATTGTAGGTACCCTGAATTGTACAAACTATTCTTTACTCTTTCTATATTATTAAAATAACATTTAGTTTCATTATAAAAGGCAATAAATTAGCTCATAGTTTAATAGCTTGATTGTCTCTATTATGTCCATTGTTTATTCTTATTGTTAACCACAATACTTTCTTTAAATTTGGACAGGCATATTGGAAATAAATACTTACATATTAATTAATAATGACCTCTCAAAAAGAAGACTTTCTTTCACTGTTCATCTCCCAAACATCGCTCATACTCTGCAAGTTATTCCTATAATAATTTGATTTCGTTTTATCCAACGTTTTCGTCACAATAGTCTTTATATTTCTTGGTTTCACGTCGAACAATGGTGGCTTGAGACTGTCGCAATACTTCATTTGTGTTTTCTTTTTCTGCGTCCATCTAAAGATAACTAGAATAGTCATGAACACCATCAAGGATAATCCAACGATGACTAGGCTGGCTACAATAGCTGACTGAACTCCAGAGGGGATTTTAATTATTTTGTGAACTTTCTCGTCCACACTATTCATTTGCTCGCTTGACACTGCTGAAAGTAACTTTTGGTCTAAATCATCCAATCGCTGTATGTCTTCTTCTGTCAAAATTTCCGCCGAAATGTCTTTACTTGGTATTGACTCTATTCTATTGTGAGGCGCTTCCTGAATTCCCGACATTACTACTGTGTCTTTATTTTGATCTTGTACGTTGAATAAATCCGGATAAAGCTGTTTCCATGGAAATGTTGGCTTACTGCTATCAACATCCTTTGGTAGATCTTTGGGCACTTCAATTTTGAAACTAGGAAAGGCTGAAACTAATATGTTGCTTGGCGTGCTCACTTCCAATGGTTTTTGAGTGGTTGCTACTTCTTCTAAAAGTGCTTTGGGTTGTCTAATAAATACTGGAAAACTTGTAAAAACTTCGGAGCTAACTTTACCCTCAAAAGTTTCATCTATAGGCTCAGGTTCTTTGGTTTTGTTGTGAAAAATATCAGCCAAGTGTAGTTGGCTTGATCCCCTTTCTCTCTGCTCGATGAGCTCTTCAATTGTCATGTTCCTTGCTTCTAGAATTTTTGCCAATCTTTCTTTTCCCGTTGGATCTTTTAATATTTCTTGAATTTCGTCCTTAGCACTAAAAGGTTTTAGTTTTTCACTAGTTTGAGTACTGGTAGCTATAGAAGTTATTGATGATTCTGTAGTTGTAGATGCAACGATTCGTTTTGTGGTGAATTGTTCTACTGATTTATCTGGTATGGTATCCAAGTCGATGCTCATGCGGTAGGGACCGTCAACAACCTACAAGAAAAAAATATGAAGTACAATTATTATCAAAGATTTTTTGGTATATCAATCCTTTTTTTAATACACAAACCAAAAAAACTAACTACCTAACTAATTTATTACCTTTTCGTCAGGTTGGTTTTCAGAATTCAAGAATCCCAACACATCCTTGAGTTCAATGTTTAGAGGCTTAAAAGTCACTGGATAATTTTCTTCTTCCAATATCAAAGGCAGTTTGGTAGGACTGACCCTTTTAGGCATCAGTTTGTTGAGGTTAGCGCTCGTCATTGGCAAAGCAAATTTGGCTTTCGTAATTGAGGTTTTCAAAGTGTTTGTTGGTTGGGTAGTTTGGGCGGTAGATTCGTTTTTTTTAGTAGTAGTGCTGGTTACTTCAGTTGTAGCTTTTTGAGTTGTAGTTTTTTCAACATACGGCTCTGTCGGAGTTACCGTGAATTTCGATATTTCTTGTTTGTAATCGATGGAGGTGTAGAGATGTGGATGCGATGGGACGAATATTCGTTTTTCTGTAGTTGGTTCGGTGATTACTTCATATCTAAAAAATAATACATATGGTACTAATATACTAATCGTAAACTAACTTCTAAAGTTGCTTGCTTTTGGGTTACTAGCAGTGCGGAAATAACTAAAAATTTCACTCTTCTTACCTAGTGACTTCAGAGAACTTCCCATTAGGACCATTCTTGTTGTAACTATGCCCTTGTAGTAACGCCAGTCTTTTTCTCTGAGCCTCTAATAACTCTTTATCTGATAGCGATTCACGAGAATCCCCATACTGCTCATACTTTCTGTTTATATTCTTTTTCAATGCCGCAGAGGGCGGTAGTCTCGTGTACTTTGAGTTGTCCAAACTCTCTGAGAATCTACTAATTTTCTGAGTTGAAGATATAAGGTTTTCTGATCGATTATTTTGATAACTTTCTGTGGACGATGAAGTAGTTACTTCTGGAGACTCTGTTAAAGCTTTTATAGCCTCCTGATTACCAGTGAGTAGTTGTGATAGCGTGAGGTTCTTCTGCTGCAGAATTTCGCTGAGGCTCAAGCCACCATTTTGTTTTAGAATTGCCTTCAGGTTGGGTGTTCTACTTGCGGGACTCATTTTTGAGCCTTCAATTTTTTCAGAATTATACTGTTCTTTTTTCTTTGTGTTCTTTGGTTTTCCATAAGATACATGTGTTTGTTCGGTCCCCTCATTTGGATTCGAGTGTTTTCCTGGGGTAGAATTTTCGGAGGTGAATTGAATTGAGGCTCCTAGTGAGTTAAATTTTGCGCTTGAACTGGTTATGATGTCGTCTGAGGCTTGGTAGGCTGGTGTTATCTGAAAAATAATTTTGTTGGTAATTTCAGCAAAGAAATAAATTAAAAATTATAATGCGCTACCTTCCTCCGGACGTAAGGCCTCACGCTTTCCTCCTGCATCTCTTCCCACGGTTCTCGTACGATCGGTCTTTTTCGCCTTTTCGGTTTTGTAAATTCTCCCTCATTTTCAAACCCACTGAGTGGCGCTACTGTCACTTGTTTATGGTTGCCTGTCAAAAAAAAAAAAAAAAGAAAGTATAGAATGGTCTAATATTTCCCATAAGGAACAAACCCAAACACAAAAAAGTTATTTTTTTTTACCCGTGTCTTGATCAAATTTCTTCGACGGCGTTAAATTATCTTCAAGACTGTCATCTGCAAAGCTTACGACCGGCGGGCGTCTTTTCCTCTTGCGCAAGCGCCTTCGTTTCGTATAAACCACCTCCGATGTCGGATCTGTGGGTTCTCGTGGGATCCAGCCCGAGGCGCCCTCTGGGGTGTTATGGATGGCGTGCCATGACTAAAATGTAATTAATTATAACAATAATTATTATTATAATTTATAAGGATAATAATAAGGATGTTATTTGGTATAAATGAGGAAGTATACTGACACGTTGATCCATAAAAATAATGGCCCATTAGTTATGGGACACCCTGTATAGTGTAGGTATATTATTATTACTTTTATATAAACCGCCAATCATAATCTCAATAAACTTGTATTAAAGCAAAATTTCTAGTGGTTATTGACTTATTGAAAGAGAAACCAGTAATGAAGTTATGTATATCAGGAAAAAATCTTGAAATAAGTGGTTTAATAAATTGTTTTTAAATTTATTGCTTTTAGGTGTGTAAATAATGTCATTGACAGGCTTTATATGTTTTTATCTGTTTCCTATATGAAAAGCGTTAAAAAATGTAAAGGTCTTTAGTTCATATGGCTCCTTGAGAGGACTATATTCAACAGTAGAATTTTTTGATGTATTTGACCTCAAAAACCCTGTATCAAGGAAATCTTTATCAACATGTTTGATACCCATACATTCATACACCCATTTTCACCCTTAAAGGTTAAATTTTTTTTAAAACTGGCGTTTTTAATTCCAATTAAATATCCAAGTTACGTATAAAAGTTTATGCTTGGAAAAAGGAAATATTTAAATAGTAATAATCGGCAATTAAAAAGTGAAAACTATAAATTAAGCTTTTTAAGATACAGGTTGATGAGTGAAGCATAAAAAATCGATACTTAAGATGCCGGCGGCACGGCCGTATATTTACTGGTTTTTAATAAGACCTTATAAATTATAATTATTTTACTTAACGTGAGGTGTTCGAGGTGGTTTTGTAAGTAGAACGCTTCCTTATAGAATCGAGTTACAACGAGTTGTAGGTATGCGCCCCCTTATTTACTAAAGGAGTTTAAAATTTAGGCACTGGTTAACCATGGAAGAGTAGGTACTACCAACGAACATTATTGGTACTACCACAGTCCTGTATTGTATAAAGAGACAAAACATTTCATTCATGAAACGCCATTTGTTTACAATCATATATGCTTCTACAGTTCTAGTACAGTGGAGATTCTGTCGCGGCGGTTTTTTGTGACTTGTCCAAGGCGTTCGACTGTGTGAGTCACAAAATTCTGCTGCGGAAGCTGGATGTGTATGGTTTCAGGGGAGAAGTACTGCAATGGTTCCGATCTTACCTTGGCGGACGCTCCCAGAGGGTTATCATTGGGTCCAGAACATCGAAGGCTGGTCAAATAAACTGCGGAGTTCCTCAGGGCTCAGTCCTTGGTCCACTTCTTTTTCTGATTTATATTAACGACCTTGCCTTTATCAATATTACTGGCCAATTTACGCTGACTTGACTTGTTTCATATAACTTAGAAGCTTGAAAAAATTGCAACACTGTAAGCTGCGCGTATACCCACTGCTTAAGTTAAAAAAAAAACATAACCTGAAAAACCTCACTTACCGCGGATATATTAACACGGGATTAGAATAATAGTCCAGTTTTTTACACGCCACGCACTCGCGAGCCATTATTTTAAGCTAATAATTAGCGCTAAATAATTATATTTTCACAGAAATACTAAAAATTAATTGAAATACACAACCACCAGCTTAACAACACTGCACCGTCTTAAAATTCGGCGTTACGGTGGCGTCACGCGTAGTAAAATGTAAGTAAAATGGAGTAAAACGCCCGTACAACGTTGCCATTTAATCTCCCTAAAACATTGTAAATTTTAAAAAACGCACACATATTTAGTATAATATTCTTACTTAATAGGTACACAGCCAAATGCATCTAATATAACATTTTTTAAACACAGGCGGTAGATCTAAGGCAATCAGCTAAAATGATTTCTGTTAAAACAAAAAATTATTATTATTTAAGCGATAGTAAACAATTTGTTCAAGTTGGGGAAAGAAAAAGTTCGGAAAAAAAAGAATAATATGTGGAGTTCCACAAGGATCAATATTAGGTCCGTTATTATTCTTAATTTACATTCATTCCGTTTCCAAATTTAACTTAAAGGGCAATATAAAGCTATTTGCAGGTAATACAACAATTATTAATTTTGCTGAAACTCTTGCAGAAATGTATTTTGATATTAATAATGATTTAAAAATACTTCTTTCTTGGCTTCAATCAAATAAAGTTACGTTAAATTTTACAATTTTTATGTTTATAACTAAAAATAAAATAAATTCCATCATTACCTTAACATTTAATAATGAAAATATTCAATATTCAAAAACGACAACATTTTTAGAATTAGTTTTAGATGAAAACTTAAATTGTAAATGCCATATCCAGTATATTATTAACTCGATATCTCCTTTGGTATCTGTTTTGTACAGAGAACTAAATATTTCACTTTGAAATACTTAAAAAATCTATATTTTTCATTAATATATTCAAAACTTCTGCATGGGGATCTGCTTGTTTATCAAACATAAAACCATTACAAAAATTGCAAAATAAAGTTATTAAATGTATACACAAATTACCACATTTAGAACCAACTGTTAATATATATAGACCGAAAGGGTATTTACACGTTCAAAACATTTATAAGTTAAAAATTTGTATTCTAATTCACTCTATTATTTTAAAAGAAAAAAAAATCAAACATAACACTTCAGGAGAATAAGACATTACATGATCATAACAACAGACGTTGTATAAATTATCAAACTATACCAGTAAAAAGTAATTTCGGAAAAAAATCGCTTTTATATAACGGAATAATAAAAGATAACAATCTTAAAATAGATCAGAAAAATTAAAAAATTGGCAACTTTTAAAAAACAATTAAAGAGATATTTACTAAATTAAATTATTTATACTATTTTTTTTAATTGATTTTATTAATAAATTAAATTGTATTAACTTCCATTTTTTTATTGTTTTTTTAATGGTTAATATTTTCTATAGTATTTTGTCATTTTCCACGTAATGAACTGTAAAAGTAGTTTGAAATAAAGACATTTTGAAAGTTAAAACGATTTCTGATCAAGACAAAATGTAAACAATGGGGTCTCCTTAATATTATTATAGTATATACTGCATCGTAACTACTTTGTCGGTTAGTAGTGTCAATTTAATTAATAATAAAAACCAATCGCACGCGCGTATGTCCAAAAGACTCTGCAACACACATTTTTTTGTAAAACGAGTTAAAATGCCAATAACCTTATGGGTATCTAGATATCTATCTATCTACCTGTGCCGAAGGAAAATGCAGTTTGTAGCTCACCTAGTTTCTCCGATATCTACTTATCCGATTTAGATGTGGTTTTTTTTTTATATATCATCGTCTGGAAGTCTTAAATGGATTATTAAAAAAGTTGTTTCCTTTTTCGTGCCCCTCGTACAATAAAATACACAGTGTCAACAGTGTGGGTAATAACATAAACGAAATATAAATTGTTAGGACTTCGTAACATAGATAGGTAGATTCGGTGGAATTTATTTATTCAATTACAACATAAAGTGAAATTACTATTTAGAGAAATTATTGCTGTACGTATGGACGTAAATATAGCATAACAACGTTAACATATTTTAGTATAGTACCTACATGTTGCGTAAAAATACAGAATTTTGCAACCAAAATAAAATTATCCGTGGACTAGATTGGCATAAAATCATAAAAATTTTAATTACAACATTACTGAAAAATTAACCAAGCCAATAAAATTTAATACAATCATATATAGGTATATAATACCAATGATTTGATGAAGCGTATATTTTTGCAAAAAGACCTTCACTTCAACAGCATTTTTAAGCAATTATAACTTCGTAATTAAAGGATATTACACCTAATTGGAGCAATTGTTATAAAAAAGATGAATTATAATCCCTCGTGAGTAATAGCAGTCATTAATTATATCGATTTTGTATCGCTTAGTCTTGGTAATGATAATTCTTAACCATGCCATTTAAATACAGAAAAAAAATTATTTATTAATGGCGTTGACGGAAGTATCGCCAAGGCAGGAACAACAGATGCTTTCCCTCTATAATATAGCTGTTAGCAGTGACATAACAAAAATTGAGTAGGGCCCCCCCGCAAACGTTTTCAGGGGCCCCCTATCTATAATGAAAAATGATAATTTTTATTTTCATTACTATTAGGTCCAGGTTTATGAATTTTTGAATTCGTTAATCGTGTAATAATTTAATTAGGGTTAAACCCACATTATGTGTTAACTACCTACTATTAAAACGGCAATTAATTCGAATTTATTTTATAATCCTAGGTAGACTGGTAGACATAACCTAGGTAGTTATTAAGTCATTATGCTTAGTATTCCAGCAAACATGATGGAAAATCAAATCTTTAAAACACTACGTATAATGTTGCTCACCATGTATGGTAGTAACGGGGGTAGCAGTGATTGAGCCTCATAGAATCCAAAAGACAGAAAACCGTAAAACACATGAAGACTCAACAAGACTGTACAAACATTATGTCACTAAGTACTATACAAGGTATTATACCAAACGACCAGATCGTCGAGAGTTTTTTTTACAAAATCGTAATTTTGTCCAAACTCGTGTCCGATACTGATTTAGGATAAATCCGAAAGGCGTTGTTGTCCCATGGTTTTTAGTAATTTAAGTTTGGAAAAAGATCGTTCCGCTGATGCCACACTAACTGGTAAAGTTAAAAATAATATCACTGCACTAGATACATCTGGAAAATTTGAAGAAACACACTGATTTTTTTTGATAAATGATCCGCAAGTTCATACACTGTTTTTAATTTTAAAATACTATCTCCAGGTCCCTTTCTGAGGCTTAAAATTTGACTAGGAAAGTCACTGGACAAGTCTTTATGGTGTATCATTCGCAGTGGCGTAACCAGCCCTCTGACCTGGGGGTGGCCTAGGGTGGGCCTGTTATTGTGACTTGCAGTGGCGGCTCGTGTAGATGCGGGCCGGCGGAGAGCACGTCGAACAAACCCGAAATGCGCCGCAGGCTAAATTTTTTGGACCACGCCCAAATTTTAACTAATTTGGTCAATAATCAACAGTATTATCTCAAGACCTCGTTTAGATTTTTCAGCTGTCACGAAAACTTTTTTTTGGAAATTTTTCGAGTTGAATTTGGACATGTTTATTCTGATTTATTTATTATTACATTTAATTTTTGAATAAACAAGCCCAAAGTTTAACGAGTATTGCCAAAAAGTTTGAGTGAAAAATGGAACATTTAACCAATAAAAAAATGATGGTCGAGTGATATTTTGGCAAGATTATTTCGTACATCGTTGAATAAACATGCCCAAAGTTCAACGAGTAAAATTGCCAAATAACTTTGAGGCTGACAACCAAAATACATTTATTATAATTTTATTATTGTTGGTTTGGTTTGGTTGGTTATGTAAAAATTGATGCTATAATAATTGCGAGGCGAGGAGCGAGCTTACAAAGTCAGCCTTTTTTTTCTGGGGGGGGGGGCCTAGCGACGTCTAGGGGGGGCCGGCCCCCCCCCCGTAGTTACGCGCCTGATCATTCGTAAATTCCGGGCTTTCACGTATAATTCTTCTTCACTTAACAAAGTTAAATTCTCAGGATATAAAAAATAAAATTAATTATGAAATGAAATACCTGTGAAAAGCAAAACTGGCAGCAAGTTTTGAAGGGGCCGTCAATGTGGGCCCCCCCGCGGTGCTGGGGTGTTTGTTACGCCAGTGGCTGTTAGGTGCTCGGAGTATCAATGCATAAAAAAATTATACGCCTTGGTAATAAAATTCAGTATTAAAAATAATAAGCAGTAAACTGCAACATTTACAGGCTTTTAAAGATATTACTTTTAAAAATGTAATTAAATTGCCGTGGATATATCCGTATATCCGCAATTATTAGTACCTAATAAATGTTTATTTTTACAACTGCAAAATGCCTGGAAACGACTTCCTACACTACACACAGATCCGTAGCCGGCCTCAAATTTTAAACCGGGCTCTCTGTTTTTGTACTACGGCTCATATTTCTTGTTACCATTTTGTGTCATATAATTGCGTACAGCTTATTTTAAACTAGATAAGTACTTGAATTATATACACTCCCCATCAGGGTAGATTTTTTACCAGTGCCCCGCCCTGGCCAGCCCCCCTGACTACACAGGAGTAATAATTAAAAGAACACAGACCGATTTTTTAATGTGTATACGGGAAAATGGTTTCAAAGCAAATTTCCGTCAGGAAAACCAGAGTTTTTGTTTGTGCCATAAAGTACGGTATGTATTGCGTTTTATTTCCGTTTATTTTCCTTTCTCGGCCATTGTTTTTTTTTTGTTAAATTATGTGTTTTTATTATTCCCCTAAATGAGATATTCTTACATAGGTCATTAACGCCTGCTACTCTTTAATTTGTACGACCTAAAACCTAAAACAATTATTCGTAATGGTATACAACTAAATTTTTTTACCTTTCACTTATCCAAAGTGGATTTTTTCATATTGTTTATTTTTATTAGGATATTTTTCTTTTGGGTCATTGGATAATTGAAAAAACTTTATTAAACTTAAGGTGGGAGTATCAACATGCTTGCCAACCTATAACCTATTTCGCGTAGATTTATTTATGTTTTCTAGCTGTTATACAAAATCTAAATAAAATCAGTATCGACTTGATATTCTATAGGTAATAATTGACATATTTAATAAATATCAAGGAATTTCATAACTTATTTTAGGAGAATTGTATAGCGAAAAATATCGGGTGAGATTTTTTTAACATTATTATGTCATTGTTCTTTCACTATACAATTCTCCCAAAATGAGCAATGAAATAAATTGACATTTTTGTAATATATCAGATATTACCTAAGTAATGTGCCGACGATACTGATTTTATTTAAATGTTAGTTTAAAAAATAGTAAACTTAAAAAAACAAAGCGAAATAGGTTATAGGTTGGCAATAAATTGAACGACGTTGAGAATTCTACCTTAATAGTAATTTAGCAAACTAGTGTATTAATCGATATTTAATATACGCGTTAGTTACAATATTTTTCCGTCGATTGTCTTGTTAATAGATTATATTTTTTTTTAGAACCAAACTACATATTATAACAAATTTTTGAATTTCAAACTTACTGACGTCGACAGAAACTATGGCAACGCCATTATGTACGCGGCAGTGCGTGCTTTGTAGTATGTTTAATTGCCTAAAATCGTTTATTAATAAAAAAAAAATCATGCATTAATAGGGGCCATTAATGTATGATTTTTTATACATTAATTAAGGTTGTAAATACACGGTCGACGGAAATTGTTATTTTCCCGCTTTCCCAATCATTTTTCCGTTTGATCAAATTAAGAACAGTTAACATTCTGGACATCGTTTCTTGAAACCGATTCCTATTTAATTACCTCTTGATTATATTCTCTCATATCCCTTTGATTGGTGAGCATCTCATCATCCCCATCTTGTTCCCCAGGTCGAGAAGTAACCTCGCCAAGAGCAGTCAAAACACAACACACAAACACTAACAGGCACATTGTCAAACTAGTCAGAAATCCTTTGCTATTAACGTTCATTTTAAATAAATTGTTTATACAATTTAAAGAATAATTTTCTTTTGGAAGGCTAGTTTCGAGGTAGCCCCTGTATCTACATCCTAAATTATTTCCGTCACTCAAACAACCGTTTTGAATTTCACATTTTTAAATTTTCCTGTCGTAATTATCGTTTAAAAATTTTCGGAAAATGACGCCTCCCGTGATGATATCCAACTATATCGTATCAATATCTAACGGTACCGTGTGTAACCCAGCGGATTGGCGGCAAGCGACTAGATATCTCGAGAAGTACCCATCTATGGTAGCCTTACGCACCATGTGCTCGCGCCGTCTTGAGACAGGTTGCTGGAACCTTTCTAAAAGGTACTGGGCTATAGGTGGGATGAATGGTGCGTTATTGAAAGGTTCTAGGTCTTGAGTAAGCGTGGAAATAGTTTTTTGCTTGGTTATGCCTTTTTTATGTTATTTAATTTGGTTTTTGAAATAACGCCTGCAACTATGTTGGTCTAGACTCTAGACAACATTAGGGTTTTATTTCTCTCGTAAAATCTGTTTGGTGTTATTGTAATGATTCTAAGCCCTGTATAATATGGTCAGTAAACAGTGGTGTAACAAACACCTCCGCAGACCCCCGCACAGCCGGAGGGGCCATATCTTCAAAACTTGCTGCCAGCTTTGCTTTCCATAAGAATTCATTTCATAATTGATTTTATTTTTTTATATCCTGAGAATTTAACTTCGTTAAGTGAAAAAGAATTATACGTGAAAGCGCAAACGATATACCATAAAGACTTGTCCATCAGAAAGGGACTTGGAGATAGTATTTCAAAATTAAAAACAGTGTATGAACTTGCGTATCATTTATTAATAAAAAATCAGTGTTTCTACAATTTTTCCAGATGTATCTAGTAGAGTGATGTTATTTCTAACTTTACCAGTTAGTGTGGCATCAGCGGAACGATCTTTTTCCAAACTTAAAATAGTAAAAACATATTTACGTAACACCATGGGACAATCACGCTTTTCAGATTTAAAGAAATAAGAAATTATAAACGATTTTCCAAAAAAAAACTCTCGACGATCTGGTCGTTTTTTATATTACCTTGTATAGCAGGTACTTAGTGACATAATGTTTGTGCAGACTTGTTGAGTGTTCATGTGTTTTACTGTTTTCTGTCTTTTCCATTCTATGAGGCTCATCACTGCTACCTGCTACCCCCGTTACTTCCATACATCGTAAGCAACATTATAAGTGGTGTTTTAAAATTTTGATTGTGCATCATGTTTGCTGGAATATTACGTATAATGACTTAATAACTATCTATGTTATGTCTACCAGTCGACCTAGGATTATAAAATAAATTCGAATTGTTTGCTGTTTTGATAGTAGACTTAACACATAATGTGGGTTTAAGCCTAATTAAATTATTACACGATTAACGAATTCGAAAATTCATAAACCTGAACCTAATAGTAAAGAAAATAAGAATTATCATTTTCCATTCGTTATGGAGACAGGGCCAGACCGTGACCTTTGGGGGCTCTGGGCTAACGATATCTGGGGGCCCCACGAAATTATATAAATTAGGCATTTTCCTAAAAAAATGTTTTATGCGGGAAAATTTAACATTCGAAACTTAAAGTTTTTTATTTCAAACGAAAATACATTATAAACTTAAACTTAGGTAAAAGTAGATAAAATAAACAAGTACCTTCCGGCGTATTCGGTGAAAAAACTGAAAAATTAGGAATACATTTTATATGTCACTGTTGTTATCTCGGGTTTTTTTCTTTGTATTTTTTTGATTGTATGCATCTTTTTCTGTTTATCTTAACGGGAAACGGGGCTCCCGGGAGCCCTGGGCTGCAGCCCATCAAGCCCATACGTAGATCCGGCCCTGTATAGAGAGGGGGCCCCTGAAAACGTTTTCGGGGGTTACGCCACTGTCAGTAAAAGGTCGTTAATAAAAATGTTATTTGTTAGGATAGGTATTTAAATTTTTGAATAATACAGCGACAGCTCCTTAATAAAACCCTATTTTGATAGAAGTACCTAGGTACCATTCAAATGAATAAATTATTGGAATTATCCCATTCTTTAGAGAAAGCGTACTATAATTGTCCCGTCTTCAAGTCTGTATTTATGGAGAGTACCTGTTCATAATAAAAACCCGTTAATAAAATAGTTAGTTTATTGTGAATATAGTTATGAAATTTAAATGATTTTGCGTGTAGAAGTAGCAACGAAGACATGCCTAGTTCATTTTTCTGCAACAAACTTTTTAGTTTATTAGTGAACAAACAACATAACTTCTGTAGATCTTTAATAATAAACTGAACAATTAAACAAGATTTTTCTAAAAAAAAATCACAATAAATGTCACCTACTAAAAATAAAACCCCGTATACAGGGTGTTATAAATTCAACGCTCGCCATTGGGATCCTAAAAAAGGTAAGAAATACAGTGCGCAATTTGGAGATGACTAACATCTACTACAACTACAACTAAAAATTTAGTAAACTCCTAACACTTCCAAAAAAATTAAAAACCAAAACGAGAATTTCAAGAATTAGTCCATGCTTAAAGTGGAGTTGAAAGTATGGAAAGAAAAGGAAAAAAAACTAAAAGTCTTCCTCCACAAAATTTAATAGAACAAAAAAAAATTTTGCTCATAGGTCTCTACATGTTTCGAACGCAGACACGTTCATCATCAGGAGACAGAAAAATGTAATGGCGCTTTTATGGAATTAAAAATTGGTGTGTTGAAATGCCATAATGTGAAGAAAAATAGAAATAGATTAAAACATACAGAGTATGTGGAAAAGTCAATTAAAAGGGTCCCAAACTACCAAATAAACCCGGGGAAGAAGAAAAAATTACTTCTAAAAAGAATATGTTACAATGGTATTTTTACGACTATGTTTGTAAGACATTGTTAAAATTTAAAATTTGCCATGTATATAAAACATTTATTAAGAAAGTATCGTGAATCCAAAATAAACGATCCTTTTAAAGTGTATAAAATATATAAAGTATAACTCAGTGCCCCAAACCTCCATACTTTAAAAGGATCGTTTATTTTGAATTCACGATACTTTCTTAACAAATGTTTTATACACATGGCAAATTTTAAATTTTAACAATGTCTTACAGACATACTCGTAAAAATACCATTTTAACATCTTCTTTTTAGAAGTAATTTTTTCTTCTTCTTTATTTGGTAGTTTGGGGCCCTTTTAATTGACTTTTCCACATACTCTGTATGTTTTAATCTATTTCTATTTTTCTTCACATATGTCATTTCGACAGACCAATTTTTAATTCCATAAAAGCTCCATTAAGGTTTTATACTATACCACTTATCTTTTTCTCTTCTGCTAAAACCATCAGCAATACATTTTTCTGTCTCCTGATGATGAACGTTTCTGCGTTCGAAACATGTAGAGACCTCTGAGCAAAAAAAATTTTTCTATTAAATTTTGTGGAGGAATACTTTTAGTTTTTTTCCTTTCCTTTCCAAAACGAGAATATTCTGTTTTTTCCGATTAGATAATCGAAAATCGGAAGCTTGATCTCTTACCTTTTACAAGATCCAATGGTTAGTGTCGAATATGTCACACCCTGTATAGCAAATTCTAAAAATGATTAAAGCAAAAAAATGAAAACCAAATTAATAATTTAAATCCGGTCGCAAACCATGTGTCGGCAACTATAAAAAAAAAATGAACGAAACGCATGCCACAGCCTATGCCGACCATTTTCTTTATGGTAATTAAACGTAGTAACCATACCATTGAAGGAGAAAGTGTAATGCAGCAAAAAATGTAATCGCAAGACATTTATGGTTTTTCATAAAACATTTTTTTAGGACAATGTAATTTAATTTATTCTCTTAGCGGTACAAAATATTATATTATTCATCAAGGCTTCTATTTTCAAGATTGAGTTTGCGACATAAGCCGCAGGCGAGTAAACAACACTAATTACCGAGTATCGAAAATTGTAGTTCAAATGAGCATCCCTTACACGTAATAAACGCCTTTCGAAATTATATACATTATACAGTATCTATACAGGACGTCGTCGCTTTTGGGCAATAAATAACTATAGGCATGCCAAATTTCAGTTCTCTATGATCTAAACAAGCTATCCTGGCCATGAAATGAACTAAACTTGGTTTTTACATACAGTGTGACCCAGTGGCGCAGCGAGGAGGGATTTTTAGGGGTTAACCCCTCCCCCCCAGACGCCCAGACTAAGATGTTTTTTTACGGTTTTAGTTTTTAAAATTTTGAAATCCTGTTCTTTTTTTTTTGAAAACCCCCCCTAATACAAAATTCTGGCTGCGCCACTGGTGTGTCCAATAAAGTCCGCATTATATGGTTTTTTTTTTATTAATAGCTTTATTCGAAATTTGATTTTGGTATCAAGTTCTGCTTCGATCGAGATGAAAATTAAGCAAAAAAAATAGTAGTCACGTGATTCGCGTTATCAGTCACATTTTAATTTTTTCCAAAAAATAATTCAAAAGTGGGGTTATTTCTGAAAATATCGAAAAAAGTTATTTCTAGCCCACATGCAAAATTTCAGCTGCATAAAATAATTTTGATTTTTTACCCATATTTTGTAAATTGCACCACTTTTGTAAAATAAGACAACGCAACCTACAAAAAACTTCTTAGTTTTAACAATGCTTTATTTCAGATACATTTTCTTTAAAGTAGCGCCATATTAAATGTGTGTTTTTTTACAAAATCAAAATTGGGCTATTAAAATTTGGTCGCATGTGATGCAAAGTTTATTTGTTTTTGACCCTGCATAAGGTAACTTTATAAAATAAGTATTTTTGAAAACGTAATATGTGTCTGAAAGTAATACACCTTAATATTAAGACAAAAAAGAACACAGTGTCATCAGTAAAGTGTGCATTAAGTGGAAAATAAATTTTAGTAGTGGGTAAAAAATCAGAATTATCTTATGCAGCTGAAATGCATGTGGGCTAGAAACTGCATTTAAAAAAAACTTTTTCTAATAACTTTTTTCGATACTTTCAGAAATAACCCCACTTTTGAATTATTTTTTGGAAAAAATTAAAATTTGACAGATAATGCGAATCACGTGACTACTATTTTTTTGCTTCACTTTCATCTCGATCGAAGCAGAACTTGATGCCAAAGTCAAATTTCGAATAAAGCTATTAATAAAAAAAAATCCCATATGATGCGGATTTTTCTGGTCACACTATAGATAAACATTTTACTGCTTATGATTTTGGACGACGTCCACATTTGTAACACATTATAAATGAAATTATTTGTCTATTGTTGCTTGATCGTCAATATAAAAAATAGTGATGATAAAACACTTTTCAATGGGGTGTGTCAGCGTGAGGGGCTTTGCGACTTACTAACGGCGTGGTACCAATCTATCTCCACTAGAAGAACCGTCAACTTAAATTAATTATTGCATGCCTAAAAATAACCTAATATGTATGTGGGTCAAATCGATTTAAAAATCGATTTCTTCGTTGGGAGATTTTCACTTTTTCTTTTATGAACTTTCATCTGAAATTTTACTTATTCCGCAGCGGATACACACCTCTCCCATATAATTTTTTTTTATATTGTAAATGCATCTCACATTATTATTTTATTTACAATGTGAATTTCGACTGAATTCGCACCGTGGTCACACTTTCTTTTCTTGTTTTTAATTTGATGAAATCAGGTGTAAGATTACATTTTTTTATTTAATTTGGAATGTGCGTTTATCAATTACAATTAGTGAATTAGTTTTATGGTGACTTTACACGATTATTTGGTCACTCATTCAATTAAAAAATATTACAGACTTTCAACATTCTACACGCCTCTTTTTACGGCCTGTTTAAATCATTGGGTGCAAGTGCAAGCAACATTGCCTGTAACCATGCGCTTTGATGGCTTTTTAATCAGCTGATGCAATTTTACTATAGCCAATGGGGTGAAAAATTACGTCTGTACGCACGGATCGTCGGTCAGATCCCTTAGCGCCCAACAGGCATGGGTATGCACACAACTCTGTTGTTATTAGGTTTTCCAAGATGCTGAAAGGCCGTAAAATCTGCTCTAAATTAGGAAGCAGTGAGATAGACAGGATTGCTGGAAGAGGAACTCCGCAAGGCGGGGTGCTATCGCCAACTCTGTGGCTAAGAGTAATGAACAAGATTCTTATAGCGTTAGAAAGGGCTGGATTCAAGGTGATTGCATATGCCGACGATTTAGTTATACTTGTGTCGGGCAAATATTTAAACATCATCAGCGATCTAACAGAAACAGCGCTACGAAAACTCGAACGGTGGGCTGCGAAATGTGGGTTGAGAGTCAACCAAGAAATAACGGAGCTGGTTCTATTCACACGCAGAAGGGTGATTGAGAATTTCAGGCTTCCAGTCCTGGACAACAGAACTTTAGTGCTGAAAGAAAAAGCAAAGTATCTAGGATTGATACTCGACTCCAAGCTTAACTGGGGCATGAACATACAAGAACGAGTCAAAAAGGCGTCAGTTGCGTTCTATGCCTGCAAAAAAGCTATTGGTAAAAAGTGGGGATTGAAACCCCACATAGTACACAGGATTTATACAGCCATTGTAAGACCTACGGGGTCCTGGTCTGGTGGACCGCTTTAAGAAAAAGCAATACATATGAAAAAACTAACGAAGGTACAACGGGCAGCTTGTTTAGGAGTGACCGGTGCCCTTCGCTCAGCACCGACGGCGGCACTGGAAGTTATGCTGCATCTGTTACCCATGGATATTTACGTAAAAAGTGTGGCTGCGAAAAGTGCTCTACGGCTGAAAGAGTCGAAATGCTGGACTAGTACCAACTACGGACACAGCAGCATACTAGGGATATATCCAGGCCAAAAATTGCGAGAGCCGACCGATTACACTGTTTCGCTGCCAGAATTTGGAAGGAGCTTTTCTATGCTCATTCCGGGTAGGGAAGAGTGGGAAGGCAATCAAGTAATAATGGAGGTGGATCACTCGATCTTCACAGACGGTTCAAAAATGGACGTCGGGGTGGGAGCTGGTATCTTCTCCGAAAACATGCTAATACAGAGGTCGTGTAGACTCCCTGACTACTGCAGCATTTTCCAGGCAGAAATTTTTGCAGTGGATAAAACAGTCAACATCCTGCGGGATCACCCTGGCTTGAAAGGACCTGCGTCTATAGCTATCTATATAGACAGTCAAGCAACTATAAAGGCAATTTGCTCCAGCAGTACTAAGTCAAAATTAGTAAGGCGCTGTCGCAACAATCTCTGCACACTTGGTGCTCACCATCGAATCACCTTGTGTTGGGTTCCTGGACACAGCAACATATATGGCAACGAGACTGCTGATGCGCTCGCCAGGGAGGGCGCAAGCATGTCTGTCGAACTAGCAGAGAATACTGTGGCTAGACCACTAGGATCAGTCAAAGAAGGGATAGATCGAATAGCTAAACAACTTGCGCAAAGCAGATGGACAGGACTTACAACTTGTAGCATCTCCAGGCAATTGTGGCCCTTACTTGATAACAGGAAAACCGCAGCGCTATTACAGCACAGTCGGAAGGACCTAAGAAACATCACTGCCGTAATCACCGGACATTGCCTGTTCGGTAAACACGCTGAACGTATGCAAATACCAACTAACGAATTCTGTAGAAGTTGCAGAGATGAAGAAGAGGAGGAAAGTATTCAGCATTTTTTGTGTGAATGCCCCGGCCTCGCGAGAAGAAGGTTCAATGCACTTGGCGAACCATTTTTTAATGATCTGGAGGAAGTAAGCAGCCTGCAACTGGGTCGACTAACTAAGTTTATTAACAGCAGTGGCTGGTTTGATTGAGCTGTCAAGATTCTTTACGATCGCGTTAACCATCAGGTAGCTGATGCAAATAGGTTCCGCGGAACATGTGTGGTACCACAACGGTCCTTATAGGACTACGTGTGACTGTTTGGACAATGCCAGAGGTCTGCCACTCTAACCTAACCTAACCTATTAGGTTTTCCTTCTTTATCGTCATCATATAAATATACTCCAGAACTGGCTCGACGCCATTTTTGTTGTTACGTTTTAACTGTCAAAATGTCTTTATTCCGAACTAACTTAACTCTATAGAAAATAATAACCATATAAAAAAGAAACAATAAAAAAATGGAAGGTAATCCAATTTAAGTAATTCATTAATAAAATCAATAAAAAAAAATAGTATAAATAATTTAATTTAGTAAATATCTCTTTAATTGTTTTTTAAAAGTTGCCAATTTTTTAATTTTTCTGATATATTTTGGAAGATTGTTATATTTTATTATTTCGTCATATAAAAGCGATTTTTTTCCGGAACTACTTTTTACTGGTATAGTTTGATAATTTATACAACGTCTGGTGTTATGATCATGTAATGTCTTATTCTCCTGAAGTGTTATGTTGGATTTTTTTCTTTTAAAATAATAGAGTGAATTAGGATACAAATTTTTAATTTATAAATGTTTTGAACGTGTAAATACCCTTTCGGTCTATATAGATTAACAGTTGATTCTACATGTGGTAATTTGTGTAAGTATACATTTAATAATTTTATTTTGCAATTTTTGTAATGGTTTTAAGTATCGAAATCGTAAATTTGTCACTTTCTTGATTATTGTTTGCTTATCTGAAGATAGGTACAGGGTCTTCCAACGAGGACTGAACAGGGGCTCATTTTTGAGCTTCCCTGTATTTAAAGAGAAATCCAAAATAGCCAATCGATGTATTTTTTCCTGCAGAATTCAAAAATGAAACCAAAAATTTATTTGAACCAGAAACAAAAGAGTTATGCTATGGATAAGGTGTTTTTTAAATGGAACATAGCTTTTTTTATACGATTTTTGGAACGAGTGATTTTTTTTTGTCCGTTCTGATTAAAATATTTAATATTGTGACAGCTATTTTTATTAAATTTTAATGTTTTATCCAGTATAATTTAACTTTAACCTGTTTGAAACATACACTAGGTAAAAAAGGTATAATCACCTTTGAATCCTTCAAAGTCAAAAAATTTGACAAATTTACTATAATATTGCCGAAATTACTTTGAAGGATTCAAAGGTGATTATACCTTTATTACCTAGTGTATGTTTCAAACAGGTTAAAGTTAAATTATACTGGATAAAACATTAAAATTTAATAAAAATAGCTGTCACAATATTAAATATTTTAATCAGAACGGACAAAAAAAATCACTCGTTCCAAAAATCGTATAAAAAAAGCTATGTTCCATTTAAAAAACACCTTATCCATATCGTAACTCTTTTGTTTCTGGTTCAAATAAATTTTTTGTTTCATTTTTGAATTCTGCAGGAAAAAGTACATCGATTGGCTATTTTGGATTTTTCTTTAAATACAAGGAAGCTCAAAAATGAGCCCCTGTTCAGTCCTCGTTGGAAGACCCTGTACATGTCTATGAATTTTACTTATTTAAAAACGACCATTTAACTACATCGCATGAACTCGCTGCTTATTCTTGTGGCCAATGTTCCGTTCTCTAATTATCAAAAAGTGAACAATAATAAAATTAATAAACAAAAGTTACAAGCCCCATTACAATACTTTGTTTTTCTGCTCCATCACTTTCTCTCACAATTTAACTCGACAACATGAATAAAGAAAGAACGTGCTATGGTCACACGGCCAATGTTGAACGGAAACCATAGGCGTGCAGTAAAATTTTAAGGAAGGAAATTTTTGATTTTTTTGCGCTTACTTATAGCGAGGGGTACCTAAACCACTGTAACAACTCCATCGAAATTATTCAAAAAAATGGAAAATATATACTTATAACCATTTACAAAAAAAAAAATTAATATATAATACGTTAAAGCTTTAAAAAATATTTTTTTAGTGTTTTTTTAAAAGTCCATAATTTTGATATTTCTTTAATTTTTTTCTGCAAATTGTTATTCCTTTATACATATAAGATTTATTTTTTGCCAAAAGTACTCATTACCATTGGTGTTTGAATATGGTGATTTTGTCTCGTGATGTGAATAATGTTGCTCGAAGGAAATATTATATTCGATTGTTTTTCTTTAATAATAATAGAGTGTATTAGAATGCATAGTTTTAATTTATAAAGCTTTTCTAAATTTAAATATCCGTTTGGTTCATACAAATTTATAGTTGGTTCTAAAAAGGAAGTTTATGTATGCATTTTAATTATTTTGTTTTGTAGTTTTTTTAATGGCTGAATTGTAGTTAAATTCGCTGATCCCCAAATTGAAATTATATACTGTAATTTTGAATAAACCAAAGAATAATATATATATTTTTTAAATATTTTAACGATATATAATTTTTAGCTTTAAATAAAATGCCAATTTTTGGTAAGATGTAACTTCTTGACTATTCAATATGTTTTTTCCAACTTAAATTTTCATCAATATATATGTCGTAGGCTGATAGTGAAATCCGTCATTTCATAAAACGCCTAGTCATATCATGAAGCGTGGCTAAAAGGTATATTGCAACTGGTTTGTTCGTTGTTCCCCAGAGCATTTTTTTCAATTTTTTCAACTAATAATATTTTATAAAAATAAAATTTAAATTAAATTTAAAAAAAATTGAAAAAAATGCTCTGGGGAACAACGAACAAACCAGTTGCAAATATACCTTTTAGCGTGCAGCATGATATGACTAGGCGTTTCATGAAATGACGGATTTCACTATCAGCCTACGACATATACAAACCTAAAAATTTAATTGTATTAGTATATTTAATTGAACGATTATTGAAAGACAGTGAAGAAATATTATTGTGTTAATTTTAATCTACTCATATACATAAAAGATGATTTATTAAAATTTTAATAATTTTTTATATTTTATATATAATATTTTCAAAAATCAACAGTAGAACTCGCGCTTTTAGGAAATAAAAAAGTAGTAGGTATACAGGGTGTTAGTGAATAAGCGAGACAAACTTCAGGGGGTGCTTCTTTAAGTGATTTTAAGAAGAAAAGTTCATATAAACATGGGTCCGAAAATGCATAGTTTTTACGATACAGGGTGTCAAACTTTAAAAAAAAAATCGGATGTTCGTAAATATCTCGATACTCTTGTATTCAATTTTGTTGAAATTTGGTAATTCTATTTGTAATAACAAGACGATAATTTAGCCTCAATTAGATTAAAATTTTTAAGTCCAGTGGCGTCCCGGAAGACAGTCTAACTAATATTTTTGACAAAAAAAATGCGCGCCACTGGCTTTTTTAAAAATTATGTATTTTTTCCGAATTAAGCAACTACAAATACAAATATTTTATTTCTTGAGTTTTTTTCATATCTTGCTTTGTTTTTGAGAAAAAAAAAATAAAAACCACTTTCTTGTATGTGCCCGGGACAATAAGAGTAAAAATTTAAACCACTTACTATGCTAATAACCAATTAAAATTACACAAAAGTTCTCTTTCGAATTTTTCGCATAGATTTTAAAATATTAAAATTCAAAAGAGGACTTTCGTGTAATTAATTGCTTAATAGCATAGTAAGTAGTTTAAATTTTTTACTCTTATTGTCCCGGGGACATGCAATAAAGTGGTTTCTATTTTTTTTCTCAAAAACAAAGCAAGATATGAAAAAACTCAAAAAATAACATATTTGTATTTGTAGTTGCTTAATTCGAAAAAAATACATAATTTTTAAAAAAGCCAGTGGCGCGCAGTTTTGTTGTCAAAAATATTAGTTGGACTGTCTTCCGGGACGCAACTGGACTTAAAAATTTTAATCTAATTGAGGCTAAATTATCCTCTTGTTATTATAAATAAAATTACCAAATTTCAACAAAATCGAATAAAATAATATCGAGATATTTACGAACATCCGATTTTTTTTTAAAAGTTTGACACCCTGTATCGTAAAAACTATGCATTTTCGGACCCATGTTTATATGAACTATTTTTCTTAAAATCACTTGAAGAAGCACCCCCTGAAGTTTGTCGCACTTATTCACTAACACCCTGTATAATACATAATATGTACAGGGTGGCCCTTTAGTGTGGTATAAACTCTATGTTTCTGTATTTTTGTTTTCGTTGTATACCGACAGACATTAAAATAATTTGTGTTAATTTGAAAAGAGAAAAGAATGTTAAATTTTTAATAAAATCAATAAAAATCAAAAAAATCAATGATTTTTGATCTTTTTAATAAAAATCAAATTTTGCCCAACCCTGATCTCTTATCAATGCAACGATTGTCTTTATTACATACGGTCATAATATGTTTGATATATTTATTTAGCTGGTATTTCTATTACTGTTAATTATATTTTCGGACATTGCTTTCCGCACGCCCCCTTTCTTCAACTATTTTCACCATAATTCGACATAATATTTGATGCTAATTTGTCGCTTCTTCGCCTCATAATAGGCAATTATTGAGGGAAACAATATAAAATGTATTTTTACATAAATATGCTCGTGTGCGGTCGAGAAAGTGACGTCGTTTTCGCAGGAATTTTAATATAAAAAGTAAAAGTTGCTTGTTTCGACGACTGGATACCATGTGGGTACCATCAGTTACACTTTATTACCCTTTTTAGCGTGTTTGGAATAAACAATGGGGCAATTTTTTTAGTAGTCACATTAGTCGTTATTTATTTTATAAATATTCTTATAAAGTCGCCACAGTGAATCTTTTCCCGTGCGTCATCACTTTCACGTCATCAAAATCGTATGAATCAAATCAAAATTACGAGACGAAAAAAGTCAAAACTAAGTCTAAGTTCATAAAATGAACGTGCCTGCCTACCGTTTGACGTACCTACAGAATATCCTGAAAAAATATTATTTATTTTAAGTTTTGCCCGGCATTCTCTATTATCTAAAAGAAATTGACAAACAAATGTTAAATACATTTAATACTACTTTTAAAGCTTAAAATCTAGAAAAGTTTGGTGTTTTATTGACTATTAAAATCGCAAAAGTCAAATTTTTGACATCCTTTCATTTAAGGGAATTAAGCCACTGCCGTAAACTTTTCAAGGAACTTTCACGGTTAGAATATTTAAAATAAATAAATTAGGTATTATAAAAATCCATAAATACTTACCGCCAAGACATATGGTGGGTATAATTAGCTCTAAAAAGAACTATTTTTAGAAAAAGGAACAGTTTTAAGGCACACAAATTTACAAAATACGAATTAGATTGGCAGATCAAAATAAGGTTGACAATGACGTTCTAAAATACAACGGTAGTCAACTAAACAAATAAAAAAAGTAATTAATTGACGTTTATAGTTTTATTCTTGTCTAGCACGTTATATTATTGCGGAATCTTGGAGACGTTCTTTTATGCTTTTATTCAAACTTGTTACTGTAATAAATAAGGATGCAGAGTTATTAACCACGTTGAGTCCTGATCGTTGATTGATGACGCACGGGCAAAGATCCACTGTGGCGACTTTACAAAAGTCTGCAATGAAGGATTTTCTACCAGTCTACATGTCCCTTAGCGTCTGACTTCCTCATTCATGGTTCCCACCCCAACGTTGCCACAGCTACCCCGAACCCTAATCTTTCTTAAGGTTGAATTCTCAACGTCATTCAATCTATTGCCAACCTATAACCTATTTCGCGTTGATTTTTTGAGTTTATTATTTTAATAACTAACATTTAAAGAAAATCAATATCGTCGGTACATTATTTAGGTAGTATCTGATATATTACAAAAATATCAATTTATTTCATTGCTAATTTTGGGAGAATTGTATAGTGAAGGAACAATGAGTGACAATGACATAATAATGTTAAAAAAAATCTTACCCGATATTTTTCGCTATACAATTCTCTTAAAATAAGTTATGAAATTCCTTGATATTTATTAAATATGTAAATTATTACCTATAGAATATCAAGTCGATACTGATTTTCTTTAAATTTTGTATAAAAGCTAGAAAACATAAATAAATCTACGCGAAATAGGTTATAGGTTGGCACGCATGTTGATACTCCCACCTTAAATTCAAATACGCTGTATCACGCATCTCATTCATAAAAATAATTACCTTAGTCCAATAATTGAAGTCTTGGACAATGTTTGTATAAAATTATAATCATTTTTTAGTTGGGCTGTTTCCACTGTCATGACAAGACAAAATATGATACCTTCGGAGGATGGTAGTACCATGGTCAACGCTCTTATACCGCTATGGGACTTGTGTAACCATACCAATGGACTGGTAAGTTTCTTTTCAAGAAAACTTTTAGTGCGTCATCGATAAAGTAATTTCACAGTCCCACCTAGGGCTGGGCAAAAATTCGATCTATCGATATATCGAATAACGATATTTAAAAAATAAAATATCGATATATCGATATTATTGATATATCGATATTATAAATATTTATCGATATTTTTTTTAATATCGATATTCGATATTAGCATTTCAGTATCGCCCAGCCCTAGTCCCACCTAATAATACTTGAAAGAATTTTTATATAATTGATATTTTTATATTATATTCTTTTCAGATTTCGACCGACTACAATCCGCACCTCGACCGGAGTGAGTGCCTGGCATTCAGAGACTTCAAAATCGGCGACCAACTTTTTATTTTCTATGGTCCGCGCACAAATGCAGATTTTTTCATACATAACGGGTAAGGTCTCGATCATCATCGACACATCATTTTAGGTAACCGCATCAGATGTATTTTATTCCAAACCAGAAAAAAAACATGTTCCCGTGAGAGTCGTTTATATTATATTGACTCTAAACGCCCAAATCCTGTACGGGAGTTAGGAAAATATTGTTTTACCGAATTTTCACCTATCAAAGAAAATATCGTTATGTTTTTGCAAGTCGGCACTTTAGCACTTAAAAGCGCAAAAAACGTACGGCGAGGCATAAAATAAAATAACCTTTTCAAATCAATAAGAGAAAAAAACGTTCAAACGGAAAGTGACACAGTTACAAGCGATACATCTAGTTGTTTACCAGGGACTTGTGAAACGTTATTACGGATTTACGTCGAGATTAATAAATAGATATTTCCGATAAAAAAGTTGATTTTGTAAGGGACAATCAGCGCCCTTGAAAAATAATCTTAAAACTATGAACAGACTCTGATTGGTCAAAAAAAGATAGTTGATCGGCTGTTTTTTACAAGTTTAACCAATAAATTCGTCGTGATATTACCATAGACATACACGTTCAGTGGGAGTATCAACATACATGCCAACCTATTTCGCAGATTTATTTATTTTTTATTATTATACCCAGTAAAGTCCGCATCATATGGGATTTTTTTTTTATTAATATTACATATTACATATACAAAATTTGACTTTGGCAACAAAATCTGCTTCGATCGAGATGAAAATTAAGCAAAAAAAAATAGTAGTCACGTGATTCGCATTATCTGTTAAATTTTAATTTTTTCCAAAAAATAATTCAAAAGTGGGGTTAGTTCGGAAAGTATCGAAAAAAGTTATTAGAAAAAGTTTTTTTTTAAATGCAGTGTCTAGCCCACATGCAAAATTTTAGCTGCATAAGATAATTTTGATTTTTTACTCATATTTTGTAAATTGCACCACTTTTGCAAAATAAGACTCAACGCAAACAATGCTTTATTTCAGATACACACAAGTAGCGCCATATTAAATGTGCGTTTTACTACAAAATCAAAATTGGGCTATTAAAATTTGGTCACATGTGATGCAAAATTTACTTGTTTTTGACCCTGTATAAGGTAACTTCATAAAATAAGTATTTTTGAAAACCTAGTTTGTGTCTGAAAGTAATACACCTTAATATTAAGACAAAAAAGAACACAGTGTCATCAGTAAAGTGACCATTAAGTGGAAAATAAATTTTAGTGGTGGGTAAAAAATCAAAATTATCTTATGCAGCTTGTATGTGGGCTAAAACCTGCATTTAAAAAAACTTTTTCTTATAACTTTTTTCGATATTTTCAGAAATAACCCCACTGTTGAATTATTTTTTGGAAAAAATTTAAATTTGACAGATACGAATCACGTGACTACTATTTTTTTGCTTAATTTTCATCTCGATCGAAGCAGAACTTGATGCCAAAGTCAAAATTTCGAATAAAGCTATTAATAAACAAAAATTCCATATAATGCTGACTTTACTGGTCACACCGTATAATGATTGACATATTAAATAAATATCAAGGAATTTCATAAATTATTTTAGATGGGTTTAAAAACGCCGTAATTCATCCATTTCTACTTCTACATCGCAGAAATAATACATAATCAAAGAATACGAAAATCTAAAAACAGGGACAGAATGGAACCGTAACTTTCAAAACCATAATGTAAACAAAACAAATAACTGATCTGATTTTGGTGATTCTGCAATTTTCCAGGTGCGCTTGGGATCACTTTGACGGTAGTGGGGGAACAGTGATCATTTGCCAATCGACCACAGGTCAGATCAGTTAGAATCAGCGAATTGAACAAGCCTCTGCTTCGTCTTTCTTTTTGACAGTCCCCTGTTTTCTTTCAGCTTCGTATATGAAGATAACGAGAACGATCTTTATTGGATCCGATTGGGTATTAGTAAGTCCGACCCATTACAGGAAAAGCGGAAGGAATTACTGAACAAACTGGGAATCTGGAGCATGGCCGAGTTCTCGATTAAAAAAGGTCCCAGGCCGGTAGACGGAAGGCTATTGGCATTTTTGAGGGTATTTAATATGGGTGTAGGTAAGACATAAGCTTAGGTCGTTTAGTTTGGAAAGTTATGCTATACTGTTTTACCGCCACCAGCAATATACACGTTTTCCTTTAATTTTAGACGATCTAGACCACTGGATTCAATCGGACCGATCCTCAGACCTCCAGTATCCCGAATGCGCCCTGGACACGTCCTTGGAAATCAAATCCTGGACGTTTCTTAAAGCCAGACTCAATCTGTTGCTGTCTTCATACAGATCCAGCGCCGAAGAAGATAGGGAGCTGTTAAAAGAAGAAGGTATATCTGCGAATTCGAGTTTGGCCCTTAAAATGAGGCTCAGTGAAAAAGTGATTTTGAGGGAGTGTTTGGAGTATGTCGAGGAGACGGTGAAAAAGTAATGCTTTCGCTTTTAATTATTTATACCGTAAAAAAATATTTTTCTGCTGAGTGTTACCAAGGCTTTAAATTTATTGAATATTTACTTTATACTTACCATAGTGAAAAAACAATTTTGTTATTTACATTAATTATTTGGAATTTTGTTATTGTTTGATCAATAAAAATTTTACAGAAATACCGTTTTCTTTGTCATATTAACGACGACAGAGCGAGATAGACGTCGCATTCTCCCTGTCATAACAAGCCGACGAGACGTCAAATGCAAAGGTCCACCAGGTTCCTCGCGAGTTCCACAATGAAACCACACGAATTTTATTAAGAAAATTATACCTATAGTATTGGGATAAGGAAAAATACACACAAACTACTTCAAAGTTATTTAAGCTGTCGTAAACAATTCGCTCAAATTGGGGAAAGAAAAAGTTCGGAAAAAGAAATAATATTTGGAGTTCCACAAGGATCAATATTAGGTCCGTTATTATTCTTAATTTACATTAATTCCGTTTCCAAATTGAACTTAAAGGGCAATATAAAGCTATTTGCAGGTAATACAACAATTATTAGTTTTGCTGAAACTCTTGCAGAAATGTATTTTGATATTAATAATGATTTAAAAATACTTCTTTCTTGGCTTCAATCAAATAAAGTTACGTTAAATTTTACAATTTTTATGTTTATAACTAAAAATAAAATAAATTCCATCATTAACCCCTTAACATTTAATAATGAAAATATTCAATATTCAAAAACAACAAAATTTTTGGATAAGTTTTAGACGAAACTTTAAATTGGAAAGGCCATATCCAGTATATTATCAACTCGATATCTCCTTTGGTATCTGTTTTGTACAGAACTAAATATTTCACTTTGAAATACTTAAAAAATATATATTTTTCATTAATATATTCAAAATTACAATACTTAGCTTCTGCATGGGGATCTGCTTGTTTATCAAACTTAAAACCATTACAAAAATTGCAAAATAAAGGTATTAAATGCATACACAAATTACCACATTTAGAACCAACTGTTAATCTATATAGACCGAAAGGGTATTTGCACATTCAAAACATTTTTAAATTAAAAATTTGTATTCTAATTCACTTTATTATTTTAAAAGAAAAAAAAATCAAACATAACACTTCAGGAGAATAAGACATTACATGATCATAACACCAGACATTGTATAAATTATCAAACTATACCAGTAAAAAGTAATTTCTGAAAAAAATCGCTTTTATATGACGGAATAATAAAATATAACAATCTTCCAAAAAATATCAGAAAAATTAAAAAATTGGCAACTTTTAAAAAACAATTAAAGAGATATTTACTAAATTAAATTATACTATTTTTTTTAAATTGATTTTATTAATGAATTAAATTGGATTAACTTCCATTTTTTTATTGGCATTTTTTTTAATCATTATTTTTTATATTATGTTGTTACTTTCCATGTAATGAACTGTAAAAGTTAGTTTGGAATAAAGACATTTTTGAAAGTTAAAATATACACCAACATTTTTACTCCATAATAATACACTGTTGCCGAAGACTTCAAAGACTCGCCCCATTGTAACTATCTGCCTCCTGGTAACTAATTTAAGTGCCAGGATTGTCATTTTACAAGTAAGCGTTCGTGGACATATGTCATAAGATAGAATGTCCTCTATAGTGTGACCAGTAAAGTCCGCATCATATGGGATTTTTTTTTATTTAATAGCTTTATTCAAAATTTGACTTTGGCATCAAGTTCTGCTTCGATCGAGATGAAAATTAAGCAAAAAAATAGTAGTCACGTAATTCGCATTAAGTATCTGTCAAATTTTAATTTTTTCCAAAAAATAAGTCAAAAGTGGGATTATTTCTGAAAATATCGAAAAAAGTTATTTTAAAAGCAGTTTCTAGCCCACATGCAAAATTTCAGCTGCATAAGATAATTTTGATTTTTTACCCCCCACTAAAATTTATTTTCCATTTAATGATTACTTTACTGATGACACTGTGTTATTTTTTGTCTTATTATTAAGGTGTATTACTTTTAGACAAATACTGATATTATGAAGTTACCTTATACAGGGTCAAAAACAAATAAACTTTGCATCACATGCGACCAAATTGTAATAGGCCAATTTTGATTTTGTAGAAATACACATATTTAATATGGCGCTACATTAAATAAAATGTATTTGAAATAAAGCATTGTCAAAACTAAGAAGTTTTATGTAGGTTGCGTTGAGTCTTATTTTGCAAAAGTGGTGCAATTTACAAAATATGAGTAAAAAATCAAAATTATCTTATGCAGCTAAAATTTTGCATGTGGGCTAGAAACTGCATTAGAAAAAACTTTTTCTAATAACTTTTCGATACTTTTAGAAATAACCCCACTTTTTAGTTATTTTTTGGAAAAAATTAAAATTTGACAGATAATGCGAATCACGTGACTACTACTTTTTTGCTTAATTTTCATCTCGATCGACGCAAGAGTTGATGCCAAAGTAAAATTTCGAATAGTTATTAATAAAAAAAAATCCCATATATGATGCGGACTTTACTGGTCACAACTGTATAAACGGTTAGTTGTAGGTAGGTTCGGCGTTAAACTCATAGACCTTGTTAAACTACATTTATGAGTAGAGGCGTAGCTTACTTCGTCATCGTTTCTTTTTAATACACTCGGCGCCATCACCGGAATAAAAGTAAAACAAAGAAAGGGACATTTTAACTAAGGAAACTACAAAGTTTTAAAATCTTAACTACAATACAACAGTCTACTAAAAATCGATTTAAAAAACAAGGTTGTTTGTTCGCGTTCGGCAAGATCGCAGTAATTTTAAACACAAACCCAAATAAATCGACATTTCACAATCAATATAATAACCTTCCATTTTTGCTAATAGAATATCTGGTAACCAGAACTAGATGTCGCTGATTTCGCGCTATTTCAGGGAGTTTTTGGTATATATTAACGGGAATCCTTAACCGTAAAACCCGTTGGTACCTACTTAGGTCCTGACTTAATTGATTCTTTCCCCCAAAAAAAACTGAATGACCGACGTAGGAAATTCTTGCCGATGTTTTTACAGTTTAAAAGTGTCCATGCACTCAAAACCACGATAAATTTTACCTAAAACTCCTTATACGATACATTATTTTCAAGGTATTCAAACAAACTAAAAATTACAATATATAATCATTTCGCGCGCGTGAACGTAGAAGGTGAGGTAGAGGTGTATCCACTTTTATCTTATCACCAAAATTTTATAATTACGTTATGTGTATAATTTTTTTTAGATAAAAAAGGACGAGATAACAATTCATAAATCTACACTTGATTTAAATACATTGTTTAAAGTTTCATTGTTGTACTAGTAGTGTAAAAAATAATAACCCAAAATGTTATAAACAACAATTTCAATAAGACGAGTAAAGGTTTAGAAGAGCTTAATCAGAGAAAAATATATTTAAATTAAAGGGTAAACTAACGAACAAATCTTACAACTATTAAAAATAATTAAGAGATCAAATACCTACTATGCCGTCTACAGGCCGTCTTTCCAGTGAAAAAAATGGAGTTATAAGTAGAGAGAGGCTAATAACTATCAGTGATCATTTAAGAGTAGCGAATTTACACAAAAAAGAACTCAATTTTAAATTTGTAGTGATTGGTGATTTTGGAGTAGGTAAGAATGTTTATAATAGTCTATAATAAGTAGGTACCTAAACTTAACGAAACAAAGTTCTAATTAGTACCTAGGTACATTCAATATTTTCTGATGTGACCTCAAAGCCCCCACTCAAAAAAATTATGATTTGAATTTGCAAGATCTTTAAAAAAATAATTTTAAAACGTAATATATAGAGAGGACCAAGATTTTTTTTAACTTTGCAGGGTTCTAATTTTTACATGTATAAGTACGAGTTACTATATAGTCCCCACATGCCCTCCTCCCCTGGATATTGCAATATAATTTGCATGGGTTATTCATATTATTATCTCTATTGTATTTTTTAAAATGTTTTTTAGGTAAAACTTCGATTATAAGCAGATATGCTGAAGGTAAGTTCTTGAATAAAACAAACATAATATATTATTATTTCGTATCTAATCTCCACAACACTGGTAAAATTACCCAAATAAAAAGTTTCAAGAAAAATCGATGAAAACGCATTCCTCGAATTCCTACAGGGAAAATCAATGGCTTTCCAGGAAAAGATTTTCACATTCCTTAACAATTGGCACAATCCATAACATAATCACAACAGCACAACATGCATAGGTCTTTGAATATTACGTGAATATCTGATGCTTAAAGAACTATTGAAACTTTTTATACAATCTGGAATATCATGTGTAGAATTTCTATAAAAAATAAAATTAGTGGGATAACCTTTATTAGGTGAATTTTCGTCATCATATAAGGTTACGATAGGAGCAGATTTTGCAGTAAAAACGCTAGAATGGGACGATGAAACCAGAATTAACCTCCATCTATGGGATATAGCCGGCCACGAGAGATTTGGGTCTTTAACAGGCATTTTTTATAGACACTCGTAAGTAAAAACATAAAAAAAAGATAGGTATAATGTTACCCCCCTTTAACTTCTTTGTTTTGCAATTAAGAAAAAACTGTTAAATACAAAAGTTGTAGGATTTAATGTAAAATTCTTGCAAAATATATTTTCATAGATACAGGGTGTTGCATAAAAGCGTGACAGATCACAGTTATATTTTTTTAAATGGAATACCCTGTATATTGTTGCATAATTGGATTTTACGGACAATTCTAAACATAATTTATATATACCACTATAAATCCAAATTGAACCGTTTTTGATTTATTGGTTTGAAAATTACTATACAGGGTGTCCCGAAATTAGCTGACAATATTTTAAGGGGATAAAGTACATTCAAAAATAAGACTAAAATCCTCTATTAACATACCTTCAAAAACGCTTCGGTAAGGGGCTAGAGCCCCCGGAACTGGAGCTATGACAAGCAGTTTTTTTACAATATCTCAGAAACCGATTAGGGTATCAAAACAAAATTTGATACATGTTTTACCCATAGCTAGACGCAATAAATGGTTTAATTAGCTTAACTGTATTTCTTCCAGTGGCGTCCCACTGGGTATATAGTTGGGAGAATATTGCCCTAAGTTTTTTATTTGTAGGATTTTTTAACTTTAGGTGAAATTTTTAGAAGCCTTAAAGTCTTTTGTTGAAAAAAGGTACTCTTGTTTCATTGAGGTAGAATTCACCATTTTCCAATAAAATCGATTTTAAAATTTTCGGTTTTTTGAAATCCGGTGAAAAGGCTAAGGTTTTTTTTGTATATCTCAGCAAACACTTAATATTAAAACATTAAATTTATTAAAAGTTCTACTAGCGACAAATAATAATAATACATAATCAACTTGGGGATTTATTAGATAATGTGCCACTGGATTTACGTTTAGGGCACTTCTTTCAACATGATGGGGCACCAGCTCACTACGGACGTCAAGTGAGGAATTAGAAAATTACCAGGTGGATTGGTAGCCATAGCCTGGCCACCAAGATCACTTGATTTAAATCCCCTTGATTATTATTTTTGGGGACACATGACTGGTACTTGCTTAAGAATTAGTTTTCCGTGTGGTTCACAATCAAATTTGATTTGCAATTTGTTATTATTGTTTGTTTTATTTTAAAACTCTCTTAAAATCTTTATGAAAATAAATTTTTAAAAAACAAAGGAATCTAAAAATATGTTTAATTTAAAAACGTTACATTCTGTCAAATTACAATAATGGAAGGTTTTATTAACAAAAAATTTCAAATTAAAAAAAAAATACATTAATTAAAAAAAAATAATAGTAATATTTACTTAAGGCTCCACCCCGTGCGACGTCACTGGAAAAATATTTTAAAGTAACATCCTTTAATACATATGCCTTGTCGCTAGTGGAAGTTCTAATAAATTTCATGTTTTAATATTAAGTGTTTGCTGAGATATACAAAAAAAACCTTAGCCTTTTCACCGGATTTCAAAAAACCCAAAATTTTAAAATCGATTTTAATGGAAAATGGTGAATCCTACCACAATGAAACAAGAGTACCTTTTTTCAACAAAAGACTTTAAGGCTTCTAAAAATTGCACCTAAAGTTAAAAAATCCTAAAAATAAAAAACTTAGGGCAATATTCTCCCAACTACCTACCCAGTGGGACGCCACTGGAAGAAATAAAGTTAAGCTAATTAAATCGTTTATTGCGTCTTGTCATGAGTAAAACATGTATCAAATTTTGTTTCGATACCCTAATCGGTTTTTAAGATATTGTGAAAAAACTGCTTATCATGGTTCCAATTTGGGGGGCTCTAGCCCCCAAAAGCGTTTTTGAAGGTATGTTAATAGATGATTTTAGTCTTATTTTTGAATGTACTTTATCCCCTTAAAATATTGTCAGCTAATTTCGGGACACCCTGTATATTATATAAGAAAATAAGGTCATGGTCATTCAAGTCAGGATGTATCGTTTCCATGGATAACAATATTAACAATGGTAACTTTATTCAGTTCAGTATCGTCATCCTGTTATCCATGGAAACGATACATCTTGACTTGAATGACCTTATTTTCTTATACAGTATGTCTCCGTAAGTTTGCATCATATGGAAAACTTTTTTATTATTCATTTTACGAAAAAAAGTTATTCTTCATAAAAAGCTCTGCATGGTCTAAAACCTAAAATGCAACCATCAAATATCGAAATTTTCTAGTCATATACGAGGGTTGTAAAAAAATGTGAATTTTTCCCAAGAATGTAAATTTTTCCCAAGAGTAAAGTACCTTTATTTTTGACATCAAAAATTGTTATTAAAAAAAGTTGATCAGAACTAAAAACCACGTCTAAATATGCAATTATACGCATTTATGTTAAAAAATTATTTTACTAATTTGTTATTAATTATTTAATTTTTTAATTATTTAATTAATTTAATGCGTGTGATTGCATATTTAGACGTAGTTTTTAGTTCTGATCAACTTTTTTTAATAAGAATTTTTGATAACGTCAAAAATAAAGGTACTTTAATCTTGGGAAAAATTCACATTCTTGTGAAAAATTAACATTTTTTGACAAACCTCGTATATGACTGGAAAATTTCGATATTTGATGGTTGCATTTTAGGTTTTAGACCATGCAGAACTTTTTATGAAGAATAACTTTTTTTCGTAAAATGAATAATAAAAAAGTTTTCCATATGATGCAAACTTACAGAGACATACTGTATAATATATAGTAATTTTCAATCATCAATAAATCGAAAACGGTTCAATTTAGATATATTAGTGGTATATATAAAGTATGTTTAGAATTGTCCGTAGAATCCAATAATGCAACAATATACAGGGTATTCCATTTAAAAAATATAACTTTGATCTGTCACGCTTTTATGCAACACCCTGTATCTACGAAAATATATTTTGCAAGAAGTTTACATTAAATCCTACAACTTTTGTATTCAACAGTTTTTTTCCTAATTGCGAAACAAAGAAGTTAAAGGGGGGTAACATTATACGCGATCACCCTGTACATAAAAATTACCTTATCTTACTCTAGAACCTTTTCGTTTTCAATCAACAAGGAATTTTATAACTATGACTTTTCAATTTCAGAATGGGTGCTGCATTGGTTTTTGATCTAACACGGCCGGATACATTTAAATCAATAAAAAAGGTAAGCCTTAATTGGTCTCGTGTCATATACAGGGTGTTCCGATGATCATGTTACAAAATTCTAGGGTAGATAAAACACACGAAAATAAGAAAAAAAGTTCATGTGAACATGGGTCCGGAAACGCTTCTTCAGGGAGCTAGGGCCCTTCGAAGATGACCTTCAAAAACTACTTTTCGTTTTATAGCTTCGGTACTACTGCAGCTATCGCAACCAATTTTGGGACATGAAATCTAGTTCGTAGGTTCATCAATTTGAGCCTTCCGGATTTTGTCACCTTTAACCAGGGGCGTACAAACCAAGGGGGTATTTGAGTAAATTTGACCCTACTCCTCTTAGGCTTTAATTTCTTACCATTTTTATATCTGATTATGATTCTCCAATGCCTTTTACATAAAAAAGGTACTCTTAGTAAAAATCGCTATCTGTCACAGTTTCCTCCGAAAATGGCTAAATCCAATCAATAATAAATTATTGGTCTTAAACCAATTATTACGTTGAAATATGAAAATGAGGTTCAGTACAGATAGTTGTCAAAAATCTGTCAATAAAATATTGTGTCGCCAGTGAATCATGGATTATACTTTCGCCGAATATGCAGGCATTTTCAACAATTGTTATTTTGAATTTATTTTGGTACGTACAGGGTCAGTCAACGACAGCGTTAGTAAATTCATCTTCAAGACAAAAATTTACTCTGCCTTATCCTTGACTCACTCGTTAAACCTGTTTAATTGTTTTTTTTTTGAAATATTTTGTATACGTTCCCTTTTACTTTTTATACCCCCAATTTCGAAAAGGCAATAAATCTCTCTAATCTAATTTATTTTCATTAAAGAAAAAGATTTGACTAACTTATAATGCTCACTATCTGTACTGAACCTCATTTTCATATTTCAACGTAATAATTGGTTTAAGACCAATAATTTATTATTGATTGGATTTAGCTATTTTCGGAGGAAACTGTGACAGATAGCGATTTTTACTAAGAGTACCTTTTTTATGTAAAAGGCATTGGAGAATCATAATCAGATATAAAAATGGTAAGAAATTAAAGCCTAAGAGGAGTAGGGTCAAATTTACTCAAATACCCCCTTGATTTGTACGCCCCTGGTTAAAGGTGACAAAATCCGGAAGGCTCAAATTGATGAACCTACGAACTAGATTTCATGTCCCAAAATTGGTTGCGATAGCTGCAGTAGTACCGAAGCTATAAAACGAAAAGTAGTTTTTGAAGGTCATCTTCGAAGGGCCCTAGCTCCCTGAAGAAGCGTTTCCGGACCCATGTTCACATGAACTTTTTTTCTTATTTTCGTGTGTTTTATCTACCCTAGAATTTTGTAACATGATCATCGGAACACCCTGTATACAGTGTGGAATAAGATAAATATGAGACAAAAAGGATTCTAGATATGTTATTAAAAAATTGTAATTGAAGGTTGAAAGGAGTCATAACCTGAGAAAAAAACTTCTAATCTATTATAACTTATTTAAAAATCTGGCGAGACAAATTAATTAAATGAATGTGATACTTAATGTTTTTACTATTCTAACTTATTACTAGTATATAGGCGACAAAGCATTTTCATACCTGTATGTCCGTCCATAAAATCCGAAGTCCTATAATCAAAACATTTTTAGTGGTTATTCGATCTAAGAAAAAAGGTCTCGCTGCCGGGAGCTCAGCCAATACCAACGATTTTGCTAGCCAACAAAGGTGACATAACAACGAAAACCCTACCCATAGAAATAGCAGATTTTTGCATAGAAAATGGAATTATGGCGTGGTTTATAACGTCAGCAAAAAATAATATTCAAATTGGTAAGTTTGACTAGAAAGCGTCTAATTCATACTTTAACTGTGGATTACATGCAAATGTTTTTTTGTCCATGGTTTCTAGAACTGTAGCAAATTTTACACCCCTTTACTAAAGTAAATATTGGTTGTTTTGTAATGTGTTTTTCTTTTTAATTTAAAGATGAAGCAATGCTCAGGCTGACTAATGAAGCTCTCAAGAATCATTATAGTCTGCAATTTCCCCTTATCACGGATGATGTAATCAATCTTTCCAATGGTGATGTAAAGAGCTCGCAGAATAATACTCCACAAAATAATCCTAAAAGATTCAACTGTTGTACTTCCTAAAATCTAACTTATTCGGTATAGGTGTTTGTTAAATTGTAGTGTTGTTAGCGGACAACAATGGTGTTCCTACATAGTGTTGTTTAAGTTAGTTTTCCATTGTTTACTAAAATTATTTATTTTACTTAGGAATCTCAACAAAAAAATCTTTAATTTCTAGAAACAGTTTATTAATAAATTTGTTACTCTAGGTAATAAATAAAAACTATCTACATACATGTACTTAATAAAAGTACAACACAAAATGCAAGAACTTTTTACCCATAACAACCCTATTTGCTGGTAGCTATTGCATTTTCATTGGCTAAAACTTGAAATTCTTGGAATCTTTGGGATATTCTCTGGTTAACTTTCAAGAACTTTTCCAGGCAGTTTAAGGCGCATTTATCCTAAAAAAAATAATGTACATGCCTCGGATGTTTATGTAGGTCTAAATAATTAAATAGCCAAGATAACGCGTCTAAGGATGGATCAGATGAAATAAAATGAAAAATTGTCCGTCTTTTTCTATAAATAATACTTAGGATGTATGTATGTTATGCATATTCAGAAACTACTGATCTGTTTGTTTGTAGCTAATATAATATATACCTCTAAGCAGTTTCTGAGCAGTAACACACTCTAGAAAGCCATACAATGAGTGGAACCCCATAATTTAACAATTAGACCAAACTATGAAAGGAAGATACTTACTTCTACATGTTTAATATTCCTAGTGGTAAAGTCTGTGACACAGTCCACAAAACACATCTCCGTCAATTTATTATAGGAGATTAAAAAATCTTTGAACTAAAAAGGTATAGGTTAGAACCTTCTTACATAAAAAAATATCTCTTACATACCGTTTTAATTTGATCTGCGTCTATGTTTTCTAGTCCTGTTCCTGGGGGTAGTGGTACACTCATTTTTAAGATGATTTTAAAAGATAAAATTAGGAAATTCAAACTTTATGTTTGTCAAAATAAATATTCCCATTGTCCATGTGATCACAGAAAAATAAAGGGTTTACATTTGATCACAGAAAAAAAAAGGGTTTATTCATGTGATGGTGATCATCACAGAAAAATAAAGGGTTTGTGTTCGGGGCGGGGATGGTGATTTTGCTGGTGCGGTCAGCGTCCATGGTTCCATACACAGAGGAATAGCAGCTGTGTAGTCGCAGATTTTTCCATGCACTGAAAACAAGTGCTAGGACTGCTAGCCAACCTATCATTCCTCTGTATGGTAAAAAACCCTTTATTTTTCTGTGCTGCCTGGTAGAATAAAGGGTTGGAAGGTTGATATTTATACTTTCTCTTTACCATTTGTAACTGAATTTATTTTTTAAGTCAAATTAATTCCACATTTTAGCTTTCTCGGTCGTAGGTAAGATAATCAAAAACCACATTATATAGACGTAGTGCTGCCACCTGTTAAAAAATGTCTCAACAAACTTTTTAAATCACTGCCCTGAAACGTCAGTTTCCCGCGTCTTGCGGAATGTTTTTCGTTAAAATCGTAAAATCTGTGTTGTGGCTCCGTTGTCTATGTTTATGTTTTCAAATGATGTAGCTTAAAGCACTATTTTCGTTATTTCGTCACATACATTTTTTTTGTGAAAGGGGGCTGGAAACATCTGTGGGAAACATAACCCTATAAGGTTTGTTTATACCTTAATCATGACAAAAAATTATCTTAAAAAAGTCTCAAAACTACCGCAGAATCCAAGAAGACCTACGGACAACTATGAAATCATAAGGCATTTTGATCCACAGGAAAGAAATACTGCACGTTATACAGATTTACAAGCAGAAATACCCCGATTTAATGCCAACATTGATGAGGAAGCAAGTATACCTAAACCTTATACAAAGCACACGCCTAAGCTTAAAAATGTGTTTACGCCTGTAAAGAGGCAAACTTTACTAACAATACCTAATGCTTACCTTGCTAATATCTCCACGCAGAGTTTTGTACACGGACATAATAATACTGACTATAAAAATTTACCTAATCCAAAATTTAGAAGCAGCTCATCCTCCAGCGCAGAAGTAGGGTTTGAAAAATTTACCAATAAACCCAAGGTAAGATCTAAATCATTTCACTCCGGACAAACTAAAAAGTCAAATGAAAACAAAAAGGTTGTAAAGAGTTCTGTAGATAAATTTCTCTCTCCAAGACTAAACAGTGGAAATTTAAAATCTTTAACTGATCCAGTTTTATTAAGAAAGGAGCTTAACTTGAAGTCTCTCAAGCAGGAAATTTTAGACAATAAAAGAAATATAGAGTTAGAACCAAAGAGGCCCACTGGTTACTCAAATAGTTATTTGGCAAATAGTCCTCGAGTTCAAAAACTAAAAGATGAAATAAATAAAACAAAGCACAATGATATTTTGCACAAAAAAATATTCATCACAGAGTTAAAGACTGAAATCGCCGAGTACAAAAGGTTTAACAGCTATCAAGTTTACACACACAGTGGTTCTAGTCCGTATCAGGGGGTCAGTCGAAATCGAGGTCAAAATATTCCACTACCAAAAAGTGCAAAGAGAACCTTTCTACGTGACGACAGCTCAGAAATAGCTAGTAAAAGTGGCAACAGTACTCCAAGAGCTAATGGTAGTTCTAATGTGGCATCAAGAAGTCGACCAAGATCATCCCTTGGTGAATCTATTAAAAGAAAAAAAAGTAAAGACAGTTTAGTAGCAGATCAAAAAAGTACTCGTAAAAATTTAAATAATGTACGCGGCAGTCGTAGTAGCAGTCCAATTATAACTAAAGGATATAGTGGTGGTACTCCAAATCATGCCCAAGGCAGTGGTAGTCGTCGGAGCAGCACCCCCACTGCGTTGGCCAAAAGTCCACAGCGGGTAACCCCGGGTGAAGAAACTAAAGATAAGAGAAAAAGCAGGAATAATTCAGAGGACATTAGTGCCCGAAAGAAGAGTGATGCAAGCAAACAGGGTTCAATTCGGAAACGAAGTGCGAGTGGGCAGAGGAGCCTGACAGGTACAGGTAAGTGTTCTTCTGTTTTTTTATGCGTAATCATAGTTGTTTTAATTTTGGGGTAAGAATGTTCTTTAGATCATTTTTTATAATTTCCTATGACTCAATAAAGGAAAACGAACCATATTCTTAAAAATCAAAAACTGAAGAAACTTAAATATGTTTCTTATTTATTTATTTGCAAGTTTTTTTTATAATAATATTAAAAGTCAATAACATTGTTTTTTTTTTAAATAAAAATAAATCCAATAAAAGCATCATTACAAAATCATAGATTAACAAATCTGTCCGATTTTGTAATGAAAAAATATAGGTACGCCCATTTAGATTATTAATTTTAATCACATCATAAATATAATATTTAAAAATAGAGTAATTCAAAAATATTTCACCCAAAAAAAAGGAAAAATTATAAATAAGGGAGAAATTATAATAGAAAAATTATAATATTTAGTATTATTATTATATTACCTATATATTAATTGGCATACCTTTATATAATTTTGCATTAATTCATGATTTTAATTTTCTTTTAAATGTCAAAAAACTCATAGTTTTCAAATTAGTAGGTAATTTATATTAAAAATTTTGAGGCCAACAAATAAAGCACTGTTTTTTAAAAGTGTTAAACTAAAATAATTATCATAACATAAACATAGATTTGTTTTTGTCTTGTTTGGTAAGTATATTATATGGGTAATGTTATGTAATACTTTTTTATTTTTATATACAGGGTGTTCATTTGAAAACTTCCCACCACGGATTTTCCTGCTTTAAAATGAAAATGTGGAAAATCGCTCGGACTCATCGATTTTTATTTCGAGGGGACATCTTTTGCGTATATTCAATCTTGTTACTTCAAGCCCGTAGGAGGGAGGGGGGGTAAGATCTAAATCTTAAATGGATACCCCTATTTTATATAATTTTTTTGGATTCTGCATAAAATTCTGAACATTTTTTAATAGAAGCATTATTAGTCTATACTAAACAGTTTCCGAGATATTGACTCTTGAAAACTGAGATTTTTGAACTTTGACAGCGTCTAGCTTTCTAACAATACGTCTTAGAGCAAAACGGCTTACATGTCCCTATCTTCGATTTTAATTATCTTTCCAATAGTATCAACTTCCGGTTAAACCGGTTGTAGGAAATATAGTACTTCCGGTTTAACCGGAAGTTGACACTATTGGAAAGATAATAAAAATCGAAGATAGGGACATGTAAGCCGTTTTGCTCTAAGGCGTACAGTTAGAAAGCTAGACGCTGTCAAAGTTCAAAAATCTCATTTTCAAGAGTCAATATCTCGGAAACTGTTTAGTATAGACTAATAATGCTTTTATTAAAAAATGTTAAGAATTTTATGCAGAATCCAAAAAAATTATATAAAATAGGGGTATCCATTTAAGATTTAGATATAACCCCCCCTCCCTCCTAGGGGCTTGAAGTAACAAGATTGACAATATACGCAAAAGATGTCCCCCTCGAAATAAAAATCGACGGGTCCGAGCGATTTTCCACATTTTCATTTTAAAGCAGGAAAATCCGTGGTGGGAAGTTTTCAAATGTATATATAAAATGGAAGTTTTGTAATAAAGTTGTTTTAAACTCAGAATATTATTATACCTAAACAAATAATAGTTTTGAACAAAACATGTTTACTTATTAAATATTATTTTTAAAACTTATTTTTGTATTGTTATAAGTGGTTTCAAATTCGAGTCGTATGTACTTTCCCAACCAATTAGGTATACCATAGAAAAGAATGAAAGAATTGATTGAAAAAGTGCATAATAAAACATTAAACAAAGTTTTTGATTCACAATATTTTTTAAAAGTCTAAATTTACATAAAGTGTTTCTTAATTTTTTTGTAAGAGTGTTAATTAGATGATCCCATTTTAAATTTTGGTCAACCAATATTCCTAAATATTTTATAAATTCAACTTTTTAAATTTTACTTTGGCAAGAACAGTTAGCATAATTAATTCTAACTATATCTGATATTTCTAAACAATTTAAATCATGAATTTTAATTTCTTTTAAACTATTAGGCTGAGTATCTTTATAACAAGAAAAAGTTATAAATTTTGTTTTAGTTAAATTTAAGTTTTAATGGGTTATAACTCAAATTTATTTTTTATTATTGAAATGTCTAGTTCTGAATTTAAAACGCATTCATTCCAAGTATTAGCTGGTATTATTAATACAGTATCATCTGCAGATGAAAATATTTTTCCATTTAACTCTAATTTTAATATTTCATTAATATAAAGTACGAATAAAATTGGTCTCAAAACAGTAACCTGAGGAACACCACAAATTAAAGTAATTTTTTTACTACTGAAATAATCTATTTTTACTTCTCTATCTGATAAGTAACTTTTAAATAAATTATATGCGATACCTCTAACTCCATATGTTTAGATAACAGTTTATTATGTGATACTGTATCAAATGCTTTTTGCAAATCTAAGAATATGCCAATAACTTTTTTACCTTCATCTAAACATTTTGATATAAAATGAGTAGGTTACATTAAAGATTGCATTCTCTGTTCCTAATTTTTCTCGAAATCGAAATTAATTAGGCGAAATTAATTCGTTAATTCCTAAAAATGAATATAATTAATCTTTAATACATTTTTCTAAATGCTTTCCTATTGTATTTATTAAAGAAATCGGTCTATAATTATCGCATAGTGTTTTGTCTCCAGATTTATAAATAGGAATAATTGTAGATGTTTTTAACATTGTTGGAAAAGTTCCTTGAGTAAGACACATGTTAAAAAGATAACTAATTATTAAGGAAATGTTATGGGATGTGGCTTTTAAAATTTTGTTGTTTATATCATCAATTAGGATTTTTTATTTTACAGATAAGGAATCTTTGTTAGGGGCTTCCGACTACAAGTAAGTACCTTTCCCTTTTTTAAATATTGGGTAGGAACAGAAACGTATAATTTTGAAATTTGAATTCGTACTGTGAACTATTATAATACTTGGCGGTTAAGGTGAATGCGCCAGATTTCAGCGACTTTCCTATGCGAGATATTTATTTTATCTTAATCTTAACATAGTATAAAACAAAGTCGCTGCCGCTGTCTGTCCGTCCCTATGACCTATATATGCTTAAATCTTTAAAACTACGCAACGGATTTTGAAGCGGTTTTTTTTTAATAGATAGAGTGATTCAAGGGGAAGGTTTTTATGTAGGTATAACTAGCGGCTTCGCACGGGTGCAATTTCAGAAAGTGGCATGCCGGGTACTAATATATCGGGTTTGTATTTATACCAGCGGGTTGAAACGCATGCCGGATACACGCTAGTAATGTATAAATATTACTAGCAAACCAAAGTAGTACGCCGCCGCGCCGCGCCTTCCGGTTCTAACACGCCGATATAGTGAAAAAAACGACGTTGTTATAACTATACAGGGTGTCTCCTAACTAAGAGGCCATACAGTAACGGGATACAATAATATTAGACTTGAAAATAGGTCATTTATGCTTAATTCTTTATGATAAAATATCCACGGTTGAAGAGATACAAGATGATCCAAGTATATATTTATTTTTAAAAAATGGCGAAAATGGTTAGATTTTTGAGAGCAAGAAAGACTATTTCACAATCAGTTTTAAGATAGTAGGTACCTCATAGGACGCTAGTTGCACAATATGAGTTTCGTAAATTCTTGCATATCATTAATCTCGATATTTCAATTTGTTTTTGAGATATTTGCGTTTACATGCTAGATGGCAAGAAACATTTAAATAAACATACTTCTTAACGAAACATCATTTAGTGAAAATTAACTGTGGATATTTTAATAACTATCTCCTGTTGCTGTATGGCTCCTTAGTTATGAGATACACCCTGTATAAATCGTATACAGGGTGGTCCAATGAAAACTTAACACCTCGATTTTCCTGCTTTAAAATTAAAATGTGGAAAATCGCTCGGACCCGTCGATTTTTATTTCGAGGGGGACATCTTTTGCGTATATTGTCAATCTTGTTACTTCAAGCCCCTAGGAGGGGGGGTAAGATCTAAATCTTAAATGGATACCCCTATTTTATATAATTGTTTTGGATTCTGCATAGAATTCTGAACATTTTTTAATAAAAGCATTATTAGTCTATACTTAACAGTTTCCGAGATATTGACTCTTGAAAAATGACATTTCTGAACACAGCGTCTAGCTTTCTAACTGTACGTCTTAGAGCAGAACGGTTTACATGTCCTTATCTTCGATTTTTATTATCTTTCCAATAGTGTTAACTTTCGGTTAAACCGGATGTAAGAAATATAGTACTTCCGCTTTAACCGGATGTTGACACTACTGGAAAGATAATAAAAATCGAAGATAGGGACATGTAAGCCGTTTTGCTCTAAGACGTACAGTTAGAAAGCTAGACGCTGTCAAAGTTCAAAAATGTAATTTTTTAAGAGTCAATATCTCGGAAACTGTTAAGTATAGACTGATAATGCTTTTATTAAAAAATGTTCAGAATTCTATGCAGAATCCACAAAAATTATATAAAATAGGGGTATCCAGTTAAGATTTAGATCTTACCCCCCCTCCCTCCTAGGGGCTTGAAGTAACAAGATTGACAATATATGGAAAAGATGTCCCCCTCGAAATAAAAATCGACGGGTCCGAGCGATTTTCCACATTTTCATTTTAAAGCAGGAAAATCGAGGTGTTAAGTTTTCGTTGGACCACCCTGTATAGAATAATATACATACGTATATTAACAGCTGACAAGGAAAGTGATCACTGGTGAGTTCAAGTGTACACACAAATCGACGTAAGTAACTTCAAATTTATAATAAGAAAAACTAGCTCTACAGAGGAATCAAGTATCATCAAATGTTTGTTGTTGGTATTTGCTTTACATTAGTTTTTTTTTTAGATTTAGAAAACATCAAACAATTTTGAATTTTTGGTTCTTGTAGTGATACCTACAATATATTCCATCTCATCATGCAGTTAGAGGAAAAACAAGAATGAAAATGAAAATGAAAAGCACACAGGTAAAGTGTAACTTTTTTTTAACTTATGACTTTTATTTCTGTCGAATTTTCACATTGCATATAAAATATTCATCCGATCACCGGTTTGTATTTATATCTCTATTTGGCTGATCTATTGCGATTGATGATCCATGATGATGTTTTATGAATTAAACTTTATATTGAGCTGGTCATGTTTGAATTTTGTGTACGCAAGCGTCGTCGTACGTATACACATATAGGCCTCATTTTTTTTAAACAGTTTTGCTTACTGTTTATACAGTGTGATTCCTACGTAAAAAAACAAGGACATATCTTACGAAATAGAGTTTATATACAATTTAGATCATATCAGTGTATCGTTTAAGTAAATAATATCATAAACACTTAGTTTTTCGTTACAAAATTGCAAAAACGGAAGACTTTGGTGTTATGTGTCTGTCTATCAAAGCCAATCACCTTTTATAGGTCTTTGATCAAAGCCCTTCTTCTCGTTTGACCTAGCACATGCGAATATGCATATGATATAGATAATAATATAGAACATCCATATTTTGATTTGGCCTAATATATTGACATTTTATCGTCTTTCTTCCGCTCACCGTGACTGCGCGTTTCGTTTGCACCACATAACGTAATCGATCCTCCAAGGTTAGGAGTTTTTTCCCGGGAATTTCAGTCACATTGATCCAGAGTTCTGGAATCGTCTCGATTCCTTTAGGCGTCTAGACGCTATACAGGCGTGGCACAGGAGTAATGAATTGTCACATCTGGATTTTTAGCATAAGATGTAACTGTAACTGATGGGGTTTTAGTGCCAGTCACAAGTGCTACTAATAAACAGTATTACAATACTAAGATATTTTTTGTATTTTTGATCGTACAAATCAAAGGAGCTAAAAATTTTTTAAAAATTTACATCGAAATAATATATAGGTAACAATAGACCGGTCGCCCACCGAATCGGAACTTGGTACGCCTTTATTCCACTCTGTCTGACAGCCAAGGAACTCTCGGCCCATGCCCATGGTTCCGTGGGAAAAGTCCCGTCGAACAGGCACGTAACCACGACCTCCATTGTCTCAGTAAAATGGCTTTTGTTTGGCTATTCGTCCGTGACGTCTATGCCAACAATGGTGCGAACAAAGCTCTCTTGCTTTTATTCTGTTTTGCTGCCCACGTGGAGAATTATTTGAAATAAATATTTTTCACCCTATATGATTAGTCTCGGCCTAGTATGTTGAAGAACATAGGGGAACAGCAACTATTTGCAAATCCGTCATTTTTACAGTAGTTAAGTTAAACCGTTTTACTACTTCTGGTTTATTGATATCGACTGCCAAATACGTGAAATATGCCCAAATCCATAGCGATATAGACCAGGGTCGATAATTTTTGGAACCAAAAAAAAAATAATAGTAGGATGAAACCCATTGGAAAAGGAAGAGAATATAACAAAAATGAATGGAAAAAATAATTTACGGGCGATCCGAGGTCGGGAAGTGGAAAGGGGTGAGTTTTTAAGGGTAGAAAACGATTTATCTGGATTCCCGGCAAAACTACAAGTCCTATAAAAAAAAACGTTAAATGGTAAAGTTGTAGGTAATAAAAAGATCTACAACTTTTGTATTTATACTTTTTTCACATAACCTCAATATTTATGTGAAAAATTCAAATAACCAAGTTTTAGGCTTATATTTTTTTTCACGAAATTTGGTGAAAACTTACCTTTTTATATCCCAAACACACTGTAATTTTTTTGATTTAAAATATTTATTTTTTCAACTTATTTTGACTTAATATCGAAAAAGCACCCTAATTTTCAATCGAAAATTCTCATGTCAAAATATCAGCTTTTTTAAAAAAGTCGGTGGGTTTTTTGTTCGTTGAAATCTCTACTTTCTGATGGTGTAAAAAAAATATACATTACTATGGTAAATGTTCTCAAAAATAAATATTAACTTTATTAACTTATTTGGTTGTTAATTATAGTAGTATATTTCGACTTGCAATTTTTTGTTTATCAATGTAACATGGAATCTTACCTTTTTCGAGTAATTAAAGGATCAATTTTAATAAATAGCTCAAAATTGTACTTAATGATTTAAAAAAAAATTTCAGATTCGAGTTTTTTTCGTTTCTTTGCATTTTTTGAGAACATTTACCATAGTAATGTATATTTGTTTTTACACCATCAGAAAGTAGAGATTTCAGCGAACAAAAAGCCCTCCGACTTTTTTAAAAAAGCAGATATTTTGACGTGAGAATTTTCGATTGAAAATTAACGTGCTTTTTCGATATTAAGTCAAAATAAGGTGAAAAAATAAATATTTTAAATCAAAAAAATTACAGTGTGTTTGGAACATAAAAAGGTAAGTTTTCACCAAATTTCGTAAAAAAAAAAATTTTGTAAAACAAAAATAAAAAACCAAAAACTTGATTATTTGAATTTTTCACATAAATTCTGAGGTTATGTGGAAAAAGTGTAAATACAAAAGTTGTAGATCTTTTTATTACCTACAACTTTGCCATTTAACGTTTTTCCATAGGACTTGTAGTTTTGTCGGGAATCCAGATGAATCGTTTTCTACCCTTAAAAACTCACCCCTTTCCACTTCCCGACCTCGGATCGCCCGTAAATTATTTTTCCTTTCATTTTTGTTATATTTTCTTCCTTTTCCAATGGGTTTCATCCTACTATTATTTTTTTCACTTTTTACCATTTTCAACGGCTTCAGCCCTGGTCTAATAATGAATTAATGATCTTAACTCTTAACGTCCCTTGTTTTTTTTATATAAAAATCAGATGCAAATGTAAATAACCACCAATACCATTGTCCGTCAAATCCCCAAAATATAGGTTAGTTTTTAACAAATTTTCTACCTAGGTTCTGCAAGTTTGCAGGTCTTTTCAATCTTCCGCAAATTTGCAGACTCAAAGTATGATAAACGTTTTCTGGAATTCCAATTTTGTCATTTGCATCTGACATCTGACTAGTGACTACTACTTACAGTTGCAGACGTCAGATGCATAGCTTCGGTAATCTCACCCTATATCATTAATTCCAGAAAGCTGGCAACTCCGCATTCGATTCTTGTTCCCGCGCGGCACCGCATTCGTTCCGTGTCGCATCGCTTGACAAAATTCGGCAGCAGCGGTATTTCGCCGTTACCATCGTTTTTCGACACAGCTTTCGCTGCGTTAGTTTCGCCGCAGTTTTTTAAAAATCGATAATTGTTCGTTATAGTGTCGAAAATAAATTGGCGTGTTTGTGGTGGTGCGTCTTTAGTGTACACAAAGTGTGTTTGTTAGTAATCGTTAGTTATTTATTTATGAGATACAAGGAACAACATTTTATTATAGGGTCAATCGGGGGAAATGTAATCTAGGGGTAAATGAAAACAGCCTTTAACTCTATACTCAAACATCCCGCTTTTTTTTTCTGAAGTATGCCTGTTGGTTGTAGTGGCAACACTGCTAGTAGCTTATCATAGTTTGTGATGGCGGTGAGCGTTTAATGCTTGCTTTATACCTCTCATTTAAGATTTAATTTATCATTTAAACTAAGCTAAGAAATAATTTTGTTAATTTATACCTCGAAAACGTGCCACTAAATTAAATTAAATGAAGTGCAAAAAAAAGAAGATTTGTCCAGCTGTTGTTACAACAATTAAAGCAAGTAGTAAAAAACAAATCGTAGTCTTCCATTACAAATCACAAGAATTTAGATCTGTCAAAATAAATAGAGAAAAAGCACTTTATTTGTTGATAAAAATAAAAATTCCAACAATAATTATAGGTTATTGTCACCGATCAAAATATTAATCTTCTTCCTGGCCAATCACGAACTGTTGTGGAGAACGATTTAACGCGATTTAGCACGATCTGACACGATCTTTTACCTTAAGTTGAAAGTTGGTCAACTCTTAAATTAAATTAAATGATAAATTAGTTTAAATGAGAGGTATAAACGCATGCATAAGAAAATTAACTTTCAACTTTTAAATTCTTAGTTTAGTTTAAATCTTAAATTAAATTAACTATTAAATGGGAGGTACAAAGCAGGCATAATAAGTCGATTTAAACTATTTACTACAATACAATTTGACACACAGTTTTGCCGAGGCAAACAAATAATTTTTTTTCGTTTTAAAATATGTTAATATTGTTAGTCTTTATATGTATTACGGTAAATTAATGGTATGGTTGTACGTTTTTTTTGAGGTTAGGTCAATAATATTGCTGGGATTTAAACTACGAGGTGTTTCCATTTACCCCATTCATCATACCGCGGTGGGGTTAATGAAAACACATGTTTGGGGTTAATGGAAACATGTTTTCTTTGATGCTTTTCTTATTATTACTTTTGACCGAATATTAGCTAATGTAAAACCAGCAAATATTACGCGAGGTCAACATTTTTCCCCCAATATCTCAGAGTACCGTTGTTGTTATAAGGACCTATTTTTATATGTTTATCACTAAAAGACTCAAAATGTACTAAAGTTACCTTACGTTTTATTCACATTTATTCCTCAAGTTAAGGAGCCAAGGGCGTCCGAAGGAACTTTTCCAAGGGGGGGCAAATCATAATTGGATTTATTTTTGTTTCTAGTACTTCAACAAACCTTCAATAAAATAATAGAGCAAAACACCTAATACTTATATTAAATAACAAAAAATAGCTAAACAAAATATTTAAAAATGTTCAAATATAACAAAAAACTTATTCAATTCAATTCATCAATAATTTTTTCAATTAAATGTCTTTTTTTTTCTTTTACAAATTTGCGATGAACACCCATCGTACATAAACCGTCCAATCGGTGCTCAGTCATAGTCGAGCGAATCCAGGTTTTTACTCTTTTGAGAGTACTGAATGATCTTTCGACTGTACATGTAGTTGGAGGCAAACAAATTGCTATCGCAATTGCCTGACCAATAGTATATCTATTTGTACAGGGTGTTCTCAAAGTTGAGTCATTTATTTTACCAGGTTGTTGAACTCGTAAAAATAAGTAATTGTACCAAAAATCATCTATATAAAAGTTGCAGAATAAAGAAGTTATTAACAATTGAAAAAATGTAAAATTTAAAAACTGTAAGACCTGATTTTTTTGATATTCTCGCCCACTGCGTTATCAATGTTTTGTTTACTGGCGATACTGGGTATGGCTTATTTTTTTGTAGGATACAAATTACTTATCATTCATTCATTTTACGGGTTTTAGTGCGAATTTCGATTTGACCAGTGGTAAATAATTCGCTAAAGTGCGTGATATTTTTTATTTTTGGGCATTTAATGACTTCTTTATTCTACAACTTTTATATAAATGATTTTTGGTACAATTACTTATTTTTACGAGTTCTACAACCTGGTAAAATAAATGACTCAACTTGGAGAATACCCTGTATATTGCTATTATGACTAGCTGTGTAAATTAAAATAAAGCTTTATTTATTCTATTCTAATATTTTTCCTTCGCTATTTAGTGAAGATTTTTGAATTCCACATTTCATTTTATGCAACAAGAGTTCGTTTTACCAATTTTGTCAATTGAATTGTATCTCAATAAATATGTATATCCCAGTTAAATAAAACATCTCAAATCTACTTGTGCCAGGGGGGGGGGGGGCAAGCGCACCCCCCTTGCGCCCCCCCCCCCTTCGGACGCCCTTGTAAGGAGCTATTTTTTGTGTTATTTTTTTGGACTTTTCATAAATAAACTGTTCTTATTAACATTTTTTTTTATCATCACTACCAAAGAAGGTATAAGAAATGTTTTCACTTAACCCGCAGTGAATTTAACTGATATTTATGGCGAAGACCACGTTGTTTTCATTTACCCCAATGTAATGGGTAAATGGAAATATATATGGGGTAAATGAAAACACACTAAAAAAAAATCTTTTCTACTACTCTAACTAAAATTTTCATGTTTTGCTGGGTACATTCTAACAAACCAAGTTGAAAAGTAACCGTCAAGCCTAGGAAAACTTAAAATTTTCATTTATACCTTTTCTACATAATTTTAAAATAAAGTTTGCAAAAATCGTTTCCATTTCCCCCGATTGACCCTACAGGGTGTCCGGAAATGATGAGCAAAAAATTTAGGGGATAATTCTAGACCAAAAATAAAGGCTATCTCTTCCTATAACATTTTTTCGAATATTAACGGAGCTACAGGGTGTTAAAGTTAAATTTTATTTGCAATTTTTTTGCAATATCTACCTTTTATCACGCTCATAATATTTTGACGAAATCTCGTATATGGGGCTTTTTCATGATGAGGTATACAAATTTGCCCACCGTTTTTTCGCATTTTGTAGAGGGCACCACATAGGAGCATGTACTTTAATTTGAATGGTACCGACTTTTTGTCCTACACTGTATGCGCATTTTGACTTAATATTTTTATTCTCCTAACCTTTTGACATAAAAAATGTATACTTACTACTTTTGTTTCGATAAATCTAACCGTTTTCGAGAAAAACGCTAAATAACATTGCTTGCATGTGATGAATACGAAATTATTTTAATTTATTTTCAACCTTAAACATAGCAAAGGAAGGAATATTCCATGTAGTTCATCAGAATTTTTTAAGAGGAAATAAATTATGCATTGAAATCTAGTTTATCCAACAAATCAGAATTCATGTGAAGAACAGAAAATGCATTTATTCTCTCCTGACCTAGGGAATTTCTAAGATAATTTTTTATTCTTTTAAGGGTAGAAAACGATCTTTCTCCACTGGCATTGCTAACCATTAACGTTAAAAAAATTCGTAGAGCTACTTCTATATTCGGAAAAGTCGAAATGATGTTGTGTTGGTGCAAAAGCAGCATTACACGTTTTGCATTGATTCTTGTAGATGTAAAAAATTGAATTGCCTTTTGAAATGCAAGTGAAGTTGTGAAATTTTTGAAAGTGGATATTTACATTCTTGATCAAAATATTCGTCTATATCTTCAGAGTAAGATTGATTTTAAATTGTTAGCTTCTTCAGATATTTCTGATTCAGTGTTTGATTTTAGTGAAAAGAGAAATAGGAATGGATTCGTCGCCTCCTGGTATGCACTTCCTGGCATTGATAAATTTAAAAGATTTAATTATAAATTAATGTTACATTTTTCATACGGATTTTTAAAAATAATTTTCGTAAGTTTATGAAGATTTTGCTATTAATTTAATTTGGTTAATTTATTTACCGCCTCTTAATTTTTCCGCCGGGTGCAGTTTGTACCCCTGCACCCCCCTTAGGCCGGCGCTGTGTTTTAGTAACTTATGTATTTTAAAAGTGCAAATAAAATTTAACTTTAACACCTCCAATCCGTTAATTATCAATTTTCGAAAAAATGTTATAGGAAGAGATAGCATTTATTTTCGGTCTAGAATTATCCCCTAAATTTTTTGTTCATCATTTCCGGTATAATGCGCATGGGTGCGCTCTTTTATTTTTCCTAAAGTTTATAGAAAATATTTGCTAAACAAAATGTTTCACTTTCTTTACTGCCCTTAATGGTTCTTATACCCTTTAAATCGACTAGTGTTCTCTCGAAGTGTTCCAGAAACATAGTGTAGTCTTAATAAAAAAAAATGTCCGATCGTCATTTTATGGACATGGATGAAATGGTCGATATAAACGCAAAACTAATAAGAATAGTACAGGAATATCCCCAGCTGTATAACCATGAAAATATCAGCGCGGAAATCAAGCAACTCTATTGGTCGAAGGTGACCGTCCAGTTGAAAGGAGAGGAAAACCCTTCCAAGGACGAAGGTATTCGTAACTATATATTCTTTTATTAGTATCTTATATTCTATAGAGTATAACTTTTTTTAAAGCACGACGGTCTATGATTGGTGGCTTGTAGGCACGTTCATAGCAACGAGAAATTGCGTGGTAACGAACGGAATCCAAACACTTGCACCCAGTGATGCCAGGTCTAGGGAAACGTCCCTAGTTCTAGGGACAAATGACTAAATTTATTTTTACTAGGGAAATGGGGAAATTCTAGGGATTTTTTTTTTATCTCTTTTGTGACAATTCTTTTTAATACTTTCACACTCACCGAAATAAAAATACTTAGGTTAGGAAGTTATTAATGCTGTTTATGTTATCAGATTTTTATCCAAAAATTGTTGTCAACAATTTAATTTTACGGATGATCACGTGAAATTCATGCGAACGAAGAATTTGTACGATCCCAATCCGTAATGTTCTGTATTATCTTTTTTTAGTGTTTGTATTCTTTTAGTTAATTTTATGTTTGACAGGTAAACTGTTTTTAAATAAAGCATTACTTAAAATATAATATGTCAATCATCAATTTTATACTGATAAATCTAGGGAAAAAAATCCAAAAACATAGGTACTTTTAGCTGCGAGCAGCTGGCATCACTGCTTGCACCTTGCACCCCACTACACTAATTACATTAACAGCATATTATTCTTCATTATTCTCTCCTCTAGCAACTATATCTACTAGTTTCCTTCAAAACTTATATGAAAAAAATAAACTCTGTTTTTTTAATGTTTTAGTTGCTCAAGTTCGTCAACGTTGGAAAAACCTACGAGATTCTTACGTTAAGGATTTTAAACTAGCAACGCTACAAAAGCAACATAACCTCACACGGCGAAGAGGATGGCGGTACGCGAATCAGATGACATTTTTAAATCCGTATATATCCACTAGGGGGCCTCTAAAGCGTTTGATAGAAATAGAAAGAAAGTCGGCCTTGGAGGAAGTCGATTCTGAAGCTAGTCAATCTGGCAGTGGTAAGTGCAACTTTTTAAATGTATATATTGTACCTTGCACCATGCATTTTCCTGTCAAACTATAAGAAATTTCATGTGAACCATCTCAAAGACTGTAGGTTTCAGGTAGGTTCATAAAAGATACCACGACATATGTATCTCTTGGTTTGATCAAATCTTCTGAAAGCTAATCGATATCTAGTATTTCCAACAATCGAACCGATCTGACAACGCAGCCTGCCCAAAGTGGAAGCTGAAATAGCAGCCACATACATTTCGTCGGCTAGTGTAGTGCGGAGCATGCCGAAGGTTCGTTGTGTGAGGTCAACGAACTTAACCGACAAACCTTACGACTTTCAAGCGAATAAGCAACGCAATTCGATGGTTACATATGAATATAGAAGAGCCTCGATAATACAAGCGCGATGGCTTCCACAGATGATTTTGGGGGAAGTGTTGTGACGACCTACTCACGTCCGTGCGATTGTATAGTCTGCGTATTAGTGGAAAAAAAACTTTTTAGTTTTAAGCTTGAGGAACAAATAAGCATAATAGAGAGGGGACGAACCAAACCACCAATGAAAAATTTGGTACTCAAAATAAGAACGTGTACACGTCACTTCAACCCGGAAAAGTTCTACGAGCAATACGATTGGCTGACTGGTTGTGAAACTAAGTGTAGACTATTTTGCTGGCCTTGCCTTCTGTTTATCGACGAAAAGAGCCTTTGGAATAAATCAGGGGTCAACGATTTAAATAATTTACATAAATTAGGAAGAAAACATGTTTGGTCCAGAAAGCACTTGCTGGCGCTTATAAAAGAAAAAGTTTTCGCGGAGAAAAGGTTCGGACAAGGCATTGATAAAAGGTTGTTAACGCTTAGTTATCGACAACACAATGAGTTGGTTGACAAAAATAGAGAGATGCTAAAAAGACTTATCGATATTATATGCTATCTCAATCTGCCTGAGCTTGGGTTGGAATTGCCAAATATATCAAGCACTTCCATAAAAAGCAATATGAGTCAGTTTCAGGAAATAGTTTCTTTAATAACCAAAGACGATGCGTCTCTAAAGAATCATTTAAAGCCATCTGAACTATCGGATAATATTAAGCATGCTTTAATTTCCGCCGTTGCTACCGTTGTATCGGATAGAATTAAAAGGGAAATTGAACAGACAAATTTTGTGGCTATTATCTTAGACGAAACGACAAGTAATAGTTTCAGTCAGCTATCGATAGTGGTGCGCTATGTAAAAACAGATGGAAGCGTACAAGAAAGATTCTTAGGTAAGTAACAACTTCCGAAAGTAAACGTACAATACGTGCTAGAACGAGACAGCAATGCCATTCTTCTCGTATAACGATGGGGAGTTTTGTTGGGCTTTGCTGTAATATAGCTTGAAAACATACGTATGTATACACAGTAATGGACGGAAGACACTGAGTACAACATAACCTCTTATGCAAGAGAGAGAGAAATGCCGTTTTGTCGTCTCGTTCCAGCTTGTCAAGTTTACTGCATGCCAACTCATTTTTAGGTTTTATGGATGTAAAAGTAGAATGGACAGCTGACACCTTACATGATATTATGCGTGACATAATTAACGACCTCAAATCCAGCAAAAAAGTCGTCGCGCATAGCTACAACGGACCATCTGTCACTGCTGATCAGTTAAAAGATCTTCAAAAAAAACTGCGAAAAACTTATCCAAAAGCCTTATCTGTTCACTGTGCCTCTCACGAAGTAAACTTAGTTTTGTCTCACTCACTGATGCATCTTCAAGAATGCAGGATCTTCTTTTCTACTCTTAACGGATTAGCTGATTTTTTTTCCATGTCTGGAAAGCAGAAACAAGCCTTCTACTCTGGATTAGAAAAGACGAAACCCAAAGCGGCCGCTGTATTAGCTGCATCCAGTTGGTGCTACACAGGGCGACTTGTCTTAACTGTATACGGATTTCGAATGGATTTAATCAACGTTCTTAAACATATCTTGGAGAATAGCGAAAGTTGGGATGCCGACACTTTTAATAGTTTGCAAGAATATTTGGATCGTTTGCAAAAAGACTTTACTTTCAATTTTTTACTCGCTGTATTGTCGGAAATATTTTCATACTGTGATGAAGTCTTTAATATACTAAGGAACGAAGCAATCAATATTGCGCAGTGCGTGAAAAAAATTGAGGAGTTTAAAGAAATGGTAAATCAAAAGAAACACGAATTTGATCGATACTGGACCAAAACTATCGACAAAAATTTGACTCCAGTTACTACTGATGGTAATATTGTTGGTGTTCAATATTCTTACCGCATTCTTTTAGATAAAATCATATATCAAATTCACCAGCAACTAGACAACCACTTTAGTAATTTGACAAACCTCCAATTTATGGAATTGTGTAATTTTAATGCATTCAAAGGCAAAAATTTCCCAGAGAATACGTTTAAAACGATCATTCATTTATTTGACGATATCGTCCCGTTACGTTCGCAACTTAGGGCGTTATACGAAACCGAAGATATTTCCGCAAAGAATAATGCCCGTGAAGTTTTGAGGTTTCTGAAAGACTCAGATTTGGAAAAGCCATATTTAGAGGTGGTAAAACTATGCGAACTTGTATTAACAATCCCTGTAACTAGCGCTTCGGCAGATTCCAGTTCCGGTGTTTCTACACATAAACGCGTGAAAAGTTTTTTAAACAGGGCAACGAAAAAGGAAAGGATTTCTCAATTACCGATTTTGTCGCTTGAAAGTTGTATGGTGAGGGAGATGTCGGAAGATCTATGTTTTTATGACAAGGTTACAGAAGAGTTTGCGAAAATATACACCGGAATCGAACTTCTTTATAAAGGTAATAACTACACAATTTCCTGATGAACCGGCAGAAAGTGCGCAGCATATAGGAAAGTTTTTTTATCTTTAAGTTTAGAAAATTAATTTTATTTTAGATAGGTTCTAGTTCTGCATGTTCTCATCTCAAAACAAAATAATAACACCCATTAAATCCGGTAAAAGTCTTATGGTTTACGAGGTAGGATCAAAAATTTGAAATTCCGCTACGAGTAGAGTACCTCCATCTTTCATTTTAGAATATGTTTTTACTAAGAATTATTCTTTTAATTTCAAAGTTATACCCAAATTCCAAATTTCGCTTATTTTGGACAAAAAAACGGATTTAATCGTGTTTTCTGAATAACCCCGTATAAAAAATACATGGCAACCGAACAGTACGAAAATAAAATTTTCTGCAGACTTTGTTAGAGATAACCGTCGATCATAAGTCCGATTAGCTTGTTTTCATAATATGTATTACGGCTTTTTAAAATAAAAACATAAAAATATTAAATATTTTTGCTGCAGACCTTATTTTCTTTTCTGAGGGAATAAGTTAATTTTATCTAACTGATATTTTTTGATTTACATTGACTTAAAGCATCTCCTAAATAGTTTCTTTTACATTGAAGTATGCATAGAAAGTTTCCTTTTGATTTATAAAGAAAAAAATTTTAATTAAAAATATATTATTCATCCTTATTTTGAGTGCGAATAAAATCCCTTCAAAATATATTTTTAATTCAAATTTTTTTCTTTATAAATCAAAAGGAAACTTTCTATGCATACTTCAATGTATAAAAAACTATTTAGGAGATGCTTTAAGTCAATGTAAATCAAAAAATATCAGTTAGATAAAATTAACTTATTTCCTCAGAAAATAAAATACGGTGTGCAGCAAAAATATTTAATATTTTTATGTTTTTATTTTAAGAAACCATAATATTATGAAAACAAACTAATCGGACTTATGATCGACGGTTTATCTCTAACAAAGTCTGCAGAAATTCTTATTTTCGTACTGTTCGGTTGCCATTTATTTTTTATACAGGGTTATTCAGAAAACACGATTAAATCAGTTTTTTTGTCCAAAATAAGCGAAAATTGGAATTTGGGTATAACTTTGAAATTAAAACAATAATTCTTGGTAAAAAAATATTCTAAAATGAAAGATGGAGGTACTTTACTCTTAGCGGAATTTCAAATTTTTTATCCTACCTCGTATACCATAAGACTTTTACCGTATTTAATGGGTGTTATTTTGGTTTGAGAACATGCAGAACCTATCTAAAATAAAATTAATTTTCTAAACTTAAAGATAAAAAAAACTTTCCCATATGCTGCGCACTTTCTGCCGGTCACTGTATATTATTTATTCACGATTTCATGCTATTCTAGCTACCTATCAAACCATGGCAAGAAAAACGTAAGGTAAAACCGAGGGATAAGACGCGGTCGGGGATATGCCGCAATCGCGATATCTCCTTTATGTAGGTATCTATGAACCTTAATCGTCGAATATCCTTTAGTTTCATTGGCGAACACCTCATCGACAGCACGCGAAGCACGCCATTCTGTGTTGAATCAGTTGCCTTCAAGAGTACACGCATTTTCGTCATCTAAATCAGGTGAGCACCTCCAAAAGTTTTATAGCGTTATTTTTAAAGCTCTGTATTAGGTCTTCTTCTAGATTTTTAATTGTTTTTATAAATTCTATAGCATAATACGACTTCTAAAATTGATAGTATGTAGCCGACTTAGTCATCTTTGTCTTTGTTATGATTTTTTATTTTTGTAAATAAAATCGCGGATAACTAGTGATGTGACGCGCGTCATATCCCCGTCTTTTCTTGCCTTAGGAACTCAAGTACTTATCTTACATACATTTTTTATTTTTTCCAGAAATGCCAAACTACAAAGCCAAGGGTCTGCGAGGGACATGGTCGGAAGAAAATCTTCATGCTGCTGCTCAAGCGGTTGCTGAGGGATCATCCATTAGAAAAGCAGCAAAAGCCAATAGAATCCCTGAAAAAACTCTGCGCGGCCGTTTAAAATCAAACAATCTCCTCAAGGGCAAACTAGGACAACCACCAGTACTTGGCTGGGAAGCAGAAAAAAAAATCGTTCTGCACGTGAAGAGACTACAAAAGGCTGGATACGCCCCGACAAAAATTGCTTTGCGCAAGATGGCGTTTAATTTGGCGGAGAAAATGGACATAGTTTCAGCAACACATTTTTCTCAAACAACCCGCTCTGCGGGCAAGGGGTGGCTTAAAGCTTTTCTTAATCGAAACAGTACTCTAACAATAAGGAAGGCGCAAGTGGTGTCCAAGGCTCGAGGTGACGGAATGAACAAACAGGAGGTCACCGAATATTTTGCGCTTTTAGAAAGAACTCTCGCAGAATACAGCTTATTTAATAAACCTGCTAATATATACAATGTTGATGAAACGGGTCTCCAACTTAACAACCCACCACAACATGATGTAGCTGCAAAAGAAAGTAAATTTGTTCAAGCTCGACAATCTGCAGAGGAAGGGGAAACCATAACCGTAGTTGCTTGTTCGAATGCTGAAGGGACTTTTCTGCCTCCCTACATTATATTCAAGGGTGTTAACAAGCAGCAAGCATGGCTAGATAACCTGCCTAATGGGGCAGAGCTGGTAATGGGAGGGAAATCTGCGTACATAAACGAAGAACTTTTCTTAAATTGGCTAGAAAATCACTTCATTCCAAGAAAATCAGCGGGTCCTTGTTTACTCTTGCTCGATGGACATGGATCGCACACGAATTCTCCTGAAATTCTAGAAGTAGCGCTACAAAACGACGTGCATTTCCTTTGCCTTCCTAGCCACACCACCCATTACCTGCAACCCCTCGACCGTGCTTTCTTTAAGCCACTAAAAACGTACTACCGTAACGCAGCTATTGAGTTTGGTGTTGCAAATCCTGGAACGAAATTTGAGCGCAGACATTTTGGTCCACTTCTAGAGAAAGCCTGGTCTCAAGTTTCAACGACATCGACTGGATCAGTAGGATTTCGAGCTTGTGGAGTATTTCCATTTTCACCATCAGCAATTCCAGAGTATGCCTATCTAACAGACGAAAATTACATTGATCACGAATTAAAAAGACCTGACACATCAGGTAGACCCCAACCCCGTCGGGGATATGACGCAAGAGAAATTGAAACATTTCCAAACGTGCGTCATATCCCTCGATTTTACCTTACAGTTTTTGAGATATCTAATGACTTTTTACACATTTGCAAATAACAATTTAGCATCTTTGTCACTAAAAAACTTGTTTTTTTTTTTAGAAAAATCTGACATATTGCAAGGAGATTCCATCTTCAAGTGGATAGAACCATATCCAGAGTTAATTCTTAAGAATGGAGCTATTTTTTGTACAGTGTGCCTAAAAAATGTAAGTCGTGAATATTTTTAATGTCAAATGTTGTTTATTGGGGATAACGCAATTAATTGTATTCCAGATAAATACCGACACGAAATATAAACTGGCCAATCATATGAGAACCGCTCAGCATCTGGCAAGAAAACTAGATTTGGAACAAGGTCAACAGGATGGATCTGGATCGAATTCTTCCCGAGCAGACCCAAGGCAAGACCTCGAGGAATGTAAGTACATAGTATTATAGACCTAGGAAATAAATTATAAAACAGGAAAATCACATTGTAACAGCCTGTCAAATTAAATCCCTAAATAAATAATAACCGGTCATCTTCCAATAACCCATACTGCCACACTGCGCTTGAGAGACATAAACCAATTTTGTGAAGCATACCCTATGATAGATAAGAAAGTTTTGAAAATGGAGCTTGGTGTGGAATGTTTTACTCCAAAAAAGAAATATCAGGAACAGGACAAGACTCCGAGTATTCCAGTGAAATTCAAAGTTTTTCTGAGTGTTTGCACAAATATTAAACTTTCTCACATCTTTCGGTTTAGGTACTGCTTTCGGGGAAGTTATTAAAGTATTGAAAATTTTCGATGACGACATTTGAAACGGAACGATGTTTCTCGACACTGAAATCGATAACGAAATATTTCAATTTAAAAGTCAATGATGCGAAAAATACCAAATTTTAATGAAAAAGTTATTAAAAATAGGATGGACTTCCATACCTTCAATTCAATTTGCGAACTTTTTATACTTCTAAATAATTTACAACTGGCGAATTATTATATATATTTGATTAATAGAAGAGATCTTTGATGGTAGCAAAATTTGCATAGGATTTCGCCACACAAAAAAAACAGTTTTCACTTTTTATTATGCCCCGGTTTTATTCAATCGATCCATACGTGACGTGAGCTTCGAGCTCGATAAATTTCCGTGAAAGCTCGGTTAGATGTGCTTCCTTCTCAGTGACGTCACAGCGAAATAGCGTTTATTGGCATCATATTATTGCTGTAGTGTGTACGGGATAGTTAACTGCGTTTCAGGTTTTGCTGTATGCGGGAATAATGTCTTACATTTACAATTTAGTATTTACTGTGTATTTCTGTTTTCTTTGAATCGTAAAGGTTCAAAGACCTCGATCTTTTTTTAAAAATAATGCCTGGTTGTTCGGTCAAAGGATGTGGTAATTACAACCATTCCACGAGAGGCAGTAACGTTAGATACTACAAATTTCCAAGAAATCTGGAATATAGCAAGAAATGGCTCGCCGCTTGTAAACGTGGCTATCACGAGACAAATTTAAAACACGGTAAGGTACTAAAAAATATAATACTCTCCTTTTGGATTTCGCTAAAAAATCACTGATGACATAACATTTGTAGCTTGCGTGTGCTCCCTCCATTTTGATTCCGCTTGCTTCGAGCGAACTCTAAAGCACAGACTATTAAATTATTTGCCGAAGAATAACCGAGACCTCAAAGATGACGCCGTGCCTACTCTGAATCTTCCTAAATACTATCAATGTCATGTTAGTCAGGGGAGGACCCAAAGAGTTAGCCGAAGATCACAGAAAGGTACCTACTACCGATTTTAGATTATAAATAATGATCGACTTTTTTGTTCACTCTACCAAAGTTTACTAAATAAGTTGCGCACTTTACGATCCCTTAACTTCCAACAAGGATGCGCATGCGTACAACTTTCTTGTTATTAAATGTTCCTTCTTTATTGACATCAATCATCACTTCAGAACCGGCTCGAGGCCATTTTTCACGTTTTCTCTGTGGATTTCTCGCTATTAGGTACTTTTCTATTGGTTCTTTTAAACAGCATAGCAAAGTAAAAATATTACCTCTATAAACCTAGCAGAACAAGGTGCTCAAAACTGAAAAATTTTTGTATGGAAAATTAGGTGCTAATTAGGTGCCAACTTTAAAATTTAGGTGCTCCTATGGTTTTTGAGAAAATTATATTTTTGTGTTGTTCTGCTAGATTAACGTTAAGCTAGCAGAACATTACTGTCAAATAAGCCAATCAAGAACAAAATGTAGTACCAAAATTTGGTGCTTTTTATTGCTTATTGAATATCTAAAAAAAAATTTAATTAGTTAATGTTTTTAAAAATACCGCCATGTTCTGCTGATTTTAAGAGGAACAAATTCCGTCTAAAAGGTATATCGGCAACCGGTTTGTTCGTTGTTACCAGAGCATTTTTTTTAAATTCTTTCAACTAATATTATTTTATAAAATTTAAATACAAAAAAAATGCTCTGGGTAACAACGAACAAACCGGTTGCTGATATACCTTTTAGACGGAATTTGTTCCTCTTAAAATTAGCAGAACATGGCGGTATTTTTTAAAAACCTTAACTAATTAAAATTTTTTTTAGATATTCAATAAGCACCTAAAAAGCACCTAATTTTGGTACTACATTTTGTTCTTGATTAGCTTATTTCAGTGGCGGCTCGTGCCATTTTAGTGAAGTAGGGCCAGGTAAACCCTTAGCGCCGTAGGCAAAAATTTTTGGGTGCCACGCCCTTTTTTGTTAATAGTTCTTGCTTTTGAAGTAGGAAAAATAAGCAAAAAGGCACCTAATTCAATTTATGAATTTACAATCATATCTTGAATTTTAAGAAAATACTGTAGGTAGAGTGTACTATACGGGTGTTAATTAATGTCATGCAGATATTTTCTTGAATCGGCTACAATTTTATCTTTCAGAACTTTTTTTTTTTGGCTCCCTGTATGAATTCCGGTATGAAATTTGAACTCTCTGTTCCTTTGTTTAGCGTTCTGGTCTCTTGCACTATTCTCGTATCTGTGACCATTTTCGATTTATTTGCAAAAATAGTCATCGATGGAAATTAAGTGTAGGCGAAATAACGCAGAGTAAAAGACCATTTTTCTTACCAGCAAGGCTAAACGGACAATACTGTCGTCTTCTTGAAGAGGAACTCCCAGGGCTGCTAGAAGAGGTAATTTTCATACAGGGAGCAAAAAAAAAAGTTCTGAAAGCTAAAATTGTAGCCGATTCAAGAAAATGTAACACCCTGTATACTGAGACCGACAATTTTGATACTTTATTGTAGAGATTTAAAAAAAGGGTTGATGTTCCAAATTTGAAACAATTATCCAGAATATAAGAGAGAAAACACAAAATACGAGAAAAAAAATTGAAACTTTGCCACCCTGTATAACGAAAATAACGCGTTTTAGACCATGCATATATTTGCATTTTTTTCTTATTTTGAAGAGTACGATCACCCCCTAAAATATCTGCATGACATTAATAAACACCCTGTATAGAGTGAAAGAAAGAGGGTGTATAGAGCATTAATGGGGGAGTTTTTTTTCAGAAATGTGTTGGGGGTTGGGAGTATTAACTAACCTTATTATTATTAAAGTACATGATGAACAAAGTCCATTCTTCGTTCCTTTTGGCTCACAAACTTTGTTATCACTTTATTATTAAAGTCACTAATTGAGTTAACAAACTGTTTTTCAGCAGATAACATACCTAGAGCACTGAGTCTGTCCTCTTTCATTGTGTTCCTCAGAAAGGTCTTAATCCTTTTTAGCATTGAGAAACACCTTTCCGCCTCCGACGTAGACATAGGTGTTGTTATTAAAGCACTTAATAATTTTAATACTTATGTATTTCGAAAATAAAAAGTTCGTTAACCCTACATTAAATCAGAGCGGCCGAACGAAAACAAATCGAGACGCGACGCGAACATCAGCTGTTTGAAACGTCTAACATCAAACGGTCAAACGAAGAGAGCCTGGCTACGCCATCGAGATTTTTGCCTGCTTGCATTCAAGGTCATTTCCAATGTTTTTGTATTGAGGTGATGGCGTTTCGTCACCTCCCGTGTGCCTCGTCGCGCTCGGCGCAAAAGCTACCTTACCGTTTGACGCATAATCGCTTCCTTTTAGATGGAAATTTGCACCCGACTGTGTTCCATTTTTAAATTATTTTGCTAATTGCTTTAAAAACGAGAATATTAATTTTAATAGGTTTTGGTAATTTGTAAAGGGCAGGACGCTAGACAGGAGGGCAGGTAGTGCCATGGCACTGTGGCTCTACCCCACGAGCCGCCACTGGCTTATTTGACAGTAATGTTCTGCTAGCTTAACGTTAATCCAGCAGAACAACACAAAAATATATAATTTTCTCAAAAACCATAGGAGCACCTAAATTTTAAAGTTGGCCCTAATTAGCACCTAACTAGCACCTAATTTTCCATACAAAAATTTTCAATTTTGAACACCTTGTTCTGCTAGGTTTATAGAAGTAAAAATTTTTGCTTAGCCGAGTTGTTAAAGGAAAGCTTGGCGAACAAATAAAAATTAATCATATGAGAAATATATAGGGGTATACTTAACCGCGGCAAAAGAGGAGAAAAAAATCTTTGCTGAGCTGAGTAAAATTTTTAAAAGGAACGCTTAACTTAGCCGTCGGCTTTGCTATTTAAAAGCGCCTAATAATTGGGTTTGTGCTACAATAAATGACTGGTACCGAATACTTTTTCAAATTCTTGATCAAGAAATCGTGCTTGAAAATTTCAAGCAGTGGCGGCTCGTGGGGTAGAGCCACAGTGCCATGGCACTACCTGCCCTCCTGTCCAGCGTCCTGCCCTTTACAAATTACCAAAACCTATTAAAATTAATATTCTCGTTTTTAAAGCAATTAGCAAAATAATTTAAAAATGGAACACAGTCGGGTGCAAATTTCCATCTATTAAGGAAGCGATTATGCGTAAAACGGTACCGTAGCTTTTGCGCCAAGTGACGAGGCACACGGCGGAGGCCCGAAGTTAAGCTGCTCCGAAGTTATGTATGACTAGTCTCTTCGTTTGACCGTTTGACGTTAGACGTTTTAAACAGTTGTCCGCGTCGCGTCGCCATTTGTTTGTATTAGGTTGTTTGTAAACTAAATAATTTTCGTTTGGCCTGCTGATTTAATGTATGTTAACGAACTTTTTATTTTAGAAATACAGAATGAATACTATTAGATTTTTAAAGGAAACTCCATTTTCTACCATTTCTTTAGAACAGAAATTGAAAATTAAGGAATTAGGACGACCGTTGCCAGATTTAAATATAGAAAAAAGTCAGGGCGGACAGAAAATGCGTTTGCGTAAATTTAATAGAAATATTTATGGAAAAAATACTTGGGTGTGCGGTTGTGGTGAATCTAATAGACTATTTTGTTTTATGTGTGTTTTATTTGGTGGGGAGCAAACTTGGTCCCAAAAAGGTACAGATGATTTGGTCCATATCTGGGACAAAATGAAGACACATGAAAAATCGAAGGTACATTTAAACAATACATTTAATTTCAGTATGCTCGGTAAAATTAACATTAAAACTCAATTAAATTCTGCATATCACAATGAAATAATGAAGAAAAACGAACAAATTGATAAAAACAGATACATATTAAACCAAATTATAAACTGCGTTCGGTTTTGTGGTGCATTTGAGTTGGCTTTGAGAGGTCATGACGAAAAAGAGACGTCGTTCATAAATTTCAGCTCAGAATTAGACAAAACTCTTAACGATCATATTGAAAAATCGAAAGTATTTAAAGGAACATCTAAAACCATACGAAATGAACTTCTGGACTGTATGTTAGATGTGTATCATGATGAAGTCATAAAAGAAATAAAGGACTCTCCGTTTATCGCTGTTATCGCAGATGAAACCACTGACATTGCTTGTGTGTTTCAACTTGTTATCGTGTTTAGGTATATGCATGCTGGTAGGCCCATTGAAAGATTCTGGAATTTTTACAATCTAGAAGGTCACGATGCTGAAACAATCTCCCAGTGCATCCTTCAAGTTTTAGAGCCTTTACTTAAAGAAACACCAAATAAATTAATAGCGCAGAGTTACGATGGGGCCTCGGTTATGAGCGGACGTTTAAACGGAGTACAAACAAAAATAAAAGCAAAATATCCTTCGGCAAATTATGTTCATTGCTATGCGCATCAAGTCAATTTGATCATGGCTAGTGCTACTTCCATTGATCCAGAGACTAAAATTTTTTTCGCCAACTTAACGGGGTTGTGTTCTTTTTTTTCTGTTTCCCCCCAAAGAACTAAAATATTAGACGCAGTTATTGAGCAAAGATTGCCGCGCTCATCTAAAACCCGCTGGAATTTTCAATCTAGAGGCATCAATACTGTTTATGAAAATAGAGAGGACTTAATTACTGTAATGGAAAACATACAAATTACTTCAAACGACAACACGTCAGTTATTCAATCCAGCGGATATAAGGCGCAATTGCAAGACAAAAATTTTATTTTTTGGTTATCAATTTTCCATAAAATTATGCCTCATGTGGAAATCATTTTTAATCAGGTGCAGAGAGAATGTACAGACCCTATCAAAATAAAACAGGACTTACACAATTTTGAAAAAACAATACAACACATTAGGGATGATATGGATAAGATTATTTACGGAATTGAAATGGAAATCAATAAAAAACCACAAGGCGAAGGCGAACCACTATCAAGGAGACCACCACGTACTGTAGAAAATAATAAAAAACAAAAAGCATTGGAAATTTGTGATGCTATTTTAATGCAAATAAAGTTAAGATTTAGTTTTACTGGGCACTTAGTTGCTACACATTTATTTGCTCAAGAACAGTTTTCAATTTATAAAGATATATTTCCGGAAAATTACCTAGAAGAGACGTGTAGAGAATTTACTTTCCTAAACAAACATAGACTTAAAACGGAATTGCAAGTTCTATATGAAAGAGAAGAATTAAACTCGATTTCAGGATCTGGAGCTGTGCCGCTTTCAGTTTTATTAAATGGGGACCACTACCTAAAAGTATCATTTGAAGAGACAATAAAATTATTAAGTGCTTTAATAACAACACCTATGTCTACGTCGGAGGCGGAAAGGTGTTTCTCAATGCTAAAAAGGATTAAGACCTTTCTGAGGAACACAGTAAAAGAGGACAGACTCAGTGCTCTATGTATGTTATCTGCTGAGAAACAGTTTGTTAACTCAATTAGTGACTTTAATAATAAAGTGATAACAAAGTTTGTGAGCCAAAAGGAACGAAGAATGGACTTTGTTCATCATGTAGGTAAGTTAATACTCCCAACCCCCAACACATTTCTGAAAAAAAATTCCCCCATTAATGCTCTATACACCCTCTTTCTTTTAGTCTATATAGTACACTCTACCTACAGTATTTTCTTAAAATTCAAGATATGATTGTAAATTTATAAATTAAATTAGGTGCCTTTTTGCTTATTTTTCCTACTTCAAAAGCAAGAACTATTAACAAAAAGGGCGTGGCACCCAAATTTTTTTTGCTTGCGGCGCTAAGGGTTTACCTGGCCCTACTTCACTAAAATGGCACGAGCCGCCACTGGCTTGAAATGTTGGTTTACACTTACCCAAGTTTTTGGGAAATTGTTAAATATTACCAACTAATATTTGACTGGAGGTTAGCTACGCGATAACATGGAAGACTTCTGTTTGCACGACGGCGAATCATGTTTAAACAAATTTTAGAAACAAAACAGTATAAACGATCTGCTATAGTCTATTTCACCTTAGTTTTTACTGCTTTGACGTATCTCTTGTCAAACATATTAGCCAACATGTGATTTTAAAATCCCTAATTCTATAAACGGCCTTCAGGCACGGGCATTGGCTAGATTAACCTCAAAATCAACCACTAAAAACCACAGAAATCACTACTTTTTCTCAAACTTGGTCAAAAAACTAGAACAAGCTCTAATTATTTTCTAATAATTAATTAAGAAAAAAAATCAAACAACACTTCAGGAGAATAAGACATTACATGATCATAACACCAGACGTTGTATAAATTATTAAACTATACCAATAAAAAGTAATTTCGGAAAAAAAATAGCTTTTATATGACGGAATAATAAAATATAGCAATCTTGGCAACTTTTAAAAAACAATTAAAAATATTGAGTAATAGATGTGTTTTGGACTTCCATTGCCTTTAGTTTTTCATATCACAACGTTTCAACTGGTAAGTATCTCCAGTCGTCTTCAGGTGAATGCTACAGTACAGTACAGTATTCACCTGAAGACGACTGGAGATACTTACCAGTTAAAACGTTGTGATATGAAAAACTAAAGGCAATGGAAGTCCAAAACACATCTATTACTCAAGATACATCATTGTCTACAACCTTCAATTAAAAATATATTTACCAAATTAAACTATTTATACTATTTTTTTAAATTGATTTTATTAATAAATTAAATTGGATTAACTTCTATTTTTTTGTATTGTTTTTTTTTTAATGGTTATTATTTTCTATATTATGTTGCCACTTTCCATGTAATGAACTGTAAAAGTTAGTTTGGAATAAAGAAAATTTGAAAGTTAATTTCTACAATACAACACAAACTATTACAATTACTTGGCCCGTGAAATAGGGGCTTAAAACCTGTGCATCCCAGCATTAAGCGTTTAATAAGACATTTTAAATTTTAAAGTCCGGTCCTGTATATCTTTTCATTGGTTAAATGAGGATTTTGCAGTGCGCATGCTTATTCCTGTATGGCTTGGTTTACATGCGCAGGGCCGCATTTGCCACTTTCGGGATTATTGTTTGCTAATCGTGTGTATAACCCACAAATTGGACGGAATTTGCCGAAATTACAGTATCCAGTGTACCAGTGGCGGACTTATAAATTTGCCGCTAGTAGGCTATTCAATTTTTGCCGCCCCTACCAGTGACGGCTCGTGAGTTGTGAAGCAGGTGAAGTGTCCGGGAAAGAAAAACCCCGCTGCAGGCGAGATGCGCCGCAGGCGAAAATTTTTTAAGACCACGCCCAAATTTGGGCAATAATTTTTAGTAAATATTTTAAAAATTTATGATTATACTTCATACGAAGTCAGTTGAGACAACGTAAATATTAGGGGTACGATCAATTTACTGCATCACACACTGATACTACAATACAAATATAACAAAATATGTATTGATAGCTCCCTATACAGATGTTCGAAGATAGTCCACGTGGACTTGACAAGTCTGTCATCAATTTTTTTTTAGTTTTTTTGTTTGTCTCAACTAAGATCGTATACACTTTACCTACTTATTTTATTGAAAATAAAATTTCTTTCTGCAAAACCAGTAAAGTTCCAACTACCTTTTTTGATCCCCATTAACAGAACAATAATGTTTATTTAAAAAAATACTACCCGTCAACCATGAATAAAGATTGTACCATTTATTTTTGTAAGATAAAAATAAATTTTTGGCCAAATTTGCCGCCCCCCTAAAATCTGCCGCCCTAGGCTCCAGCCTACTCAGCCTATTGGTAAATCCAGCACTGCAGTGTACGGTAAAAATATTTCCGTTTCAGTATAAATAAGGATAATTTCGTATCGTTGGCAACGTTGCTGTATGTATTGTATAGTGGGAATCGCGCTACGTGCCACGATAAAACGGGAAGGGATTTTTAACGGCTTCTCCGTTGGAACGTGCTCGTATCGTTCTGCGTTCTGCCTGCCAGATTCACACAGTTTCACTTCGAAAATCATTGCCGGTTGAACGGCAAGGTTACGTCGCTGGCTCTCGTCGTCTTTTAACCCGGGCATTTTTCTTTTTACTTGCCTTTTACAGAAACTTACTTTAGTTTTAGCGTATTGGGTTTTATACAATCATTAGCGTTAAGCTAAACATGACTGACATTCGGCACGCCAGTAAAGGGTTTTTAACGGAATTCATTGAGATTTATCGGTCTCATCCTGCCTTGTGGAAAGTAAAGTCAAAGCAATACGTCAATAGAACTTTGAAAAATGCCGGTTATGACGCTCTAGTGGAATTTTACCGCCAAGTGGACCCCAGTGCCGACCGAGACTTAGTTTCGAAAAAAATCCAGTCGATGCGGGGCTCTTTTCGAAAAGAACTGAAAAAATTCGAGAAATTCAATAATAATGGTGTTGGTGTTGACGTTCAATATATACCGAGTCTATGGTATTTCGATCTACTAATGTTTACAAAGGAGGAACAAGACGCGCCTACAGAGCCTTTCGACCTCGCTTTTGACAGTATGGTTTACAGTCCCGTTTGTCAAATGGAAGACAACCCCTCCGAGACGCCGGATGATCATCCTGACTCTGAAAGTAGCAAGAATAACGAAGATGAAGGCACACGTATCCCGGGCTATGATGATGAGGAGGATGGCGAAAACATAAAGGTATTCTTTTTCTACTATAGGTAGTTCCCAGAGCTGTCGGTAATTGAATTAAAATAATTGAAAAATCGTGCTCAATTACTTTTTAGTAATTGAATTACTGTAATCGAATTACTTTTTGAAAATAGTAATTTTAATTGATTTTCCAATTACTGTGATAAAGTAATTGTAATTGGTAATTGGTTGTAAGAAATCTGAGGTAATTGAATTACTTTTAAGTAATTTCAAAAAGTAATTGAATTACTCCCAAATAATTCAATTATATAAAAAGTAATTTAATTACTCCCAAATAATTCAATTACTTAGAATAAAGGTAATTGAATTACTCCCAAATATTTCAATTACATAAAAGTAATTTAATTACTCCCGAATAATTCAATTAGATTAAAAGTAATTGAATTACTCCAAAATAATTCAATTCCTTTAAAAATATTCATAATTCCCTTACTCTAGAATGAGAAAAGTATTTTTTATTTTCCCTAATATTACGTTTGTTTTATTTCAACAAATAAATCATATTAAATAAAAAAGACAGTTGTTATTATTGGTTAATTTGTTAAAGGTAAGTAGGTACTTATCAAAATTAGGAGATCATGTTTAACTATAAATTTCGAAATTTTTTAAATTTAGGTAGTAGGATCTACTACTATTAAGAAAAATAATACCTTACCTATACAACTCTTTTTTTGTAAAATGTAAAAAAAGTAATTCCATTGCTTATATACTAATTCAATTTTAAAAATGTAATTCAATTACCAGAATGTAATTCAATTACTTACCAAAATGTAATTTAATTACTTACAAAAATGTAATTAAATTACTAAGAGTAATTTATTTGCCAAAAAGTGCCTATAATTTATAGATTCAATGTAATTACTTTTAGGGTAGTTCCATTACTATAAAGTAATTGAATTAAACTCAGGAATTCGAATGCGGTAATTGATCAAGGAATCAATTACTTTCAGTGGGTAATTGGTAATTTAAATATTTTTATCATACTGTTAGTAATTGGTAATTGTAATTGATGTCTTTTTCGGAGGGTAATGGGTAATTGTAATTGAATTACTTTTTAAGCGTAATTGCGACAGCTCTGGTAGTTCCTAATTATTTTTGGTTTTTCGGTCATGACTGCTGATCGTTTGGCAGGCAGGCCTATAAAAAAAAAGTAGAATGCTTAAATTTGATTTGATTAATTGTGATTATATCATCATTATTAATTATCATAATTTCTAGAATTAATTTTAGGTACTGTTATTTTTAGATTTTCAAGAACCCAAACAAGGGAACAAAACGACGGCTAACAATAAACGAAACAGAACCACAGACGTGTACGAGAAGTTGCAACGATGCTTTAAAACAATGCGATTCCTTAGAATCAGAAAGTGTAGCTTTCGGAAAATTCGTGGCTTCGAAGCATGCGAAGTTGAGTCAGATGCAACAGATGCACGCGGAACGTTTGATAACGAGCATTTTACATAAGGCCGCACTTAACAAGTTAACAGAATACACGTCGTTTTTCGAGATAAAGCCAAACATTTAAAGTCCTCGGCCTTTTTTTTTACTTATTTTTATATTACTCCAGTTTTAGTTGTTCTAAATACAAGTTTTGAAAAATCGAATGTTTGTTTTTTACCCTCCTTATACCGGGTGTTTCTTAAAAGACGTTCACCCCTATAACTTTTCTGTATTTATAGATATCAAAATGAAATTTTGAGATTATGTTTAAGAGATGATTCTGCATTTATTGGCACAATTTTCAATTTGTTAGCACTTCCTGTTTGACCGGAAGTGACCTTGACTTTGGTATTTTAAAAGTTGTTAGTTCACTAGGATATTTAAAACGAGCATTTTTTTCCAACTATCTGATACCATACACTCCTATGCTATTTTAAAATTGACACGAAAAAATTTGCCTTAAGTCTCAATCGCAAATTTAAAAGCGTTATGCATTATGGCCGCCCTGTCATTTCTAAAGAAATATAAAGGCAGCTTTGATAAAAAATGGAATGGTTTTGAAAACGCATAATGTTTTAAATTAAAATTGTAAAGTCATTCGTTCATTAAACTTACATTGTAAATCAGATAAAATGGTTAGTTTTACTAGAAATCAACAAATTGATATGCTCCTAATTTTTGGAGTGACCAGAAAAATTCTTCTGAAGCCGCAAGATTGTATGTATTGTATGTTTTATAAACTAATGAATGGATTTAAAGCAAATTTTTCAGTGTCAATTTTAAAATAGCAGAGGAGTGTATGGTATCAAATTGTTGGAAAAAAATGCTCTCGTTTTAAAATATCCTAGTGAACCACCATCGTTCCATTTGGAAAAACGGAGTGAGTAAAACGTCAAGAAAACAAAATTTCATTTTTTAAACGCCTGTGAAACTTAGAAAGTCAATTATTATGACATAATTTTAATTTTCATATACTACTTGACTATAAATTACCAGATTTAATTAATAATTAATTTATAGCACTCTAAATCGGAAATAAAAATAAACATAAAAATGTTATAACACGTCAAAAAATTACATGTGAGGTGTCATTTTACTCAGAATGTTATGCTGAATCCCAATAAATAAAAATATACAAGATGTCCCATTTAAAACACCAACGTCCAGGTCACTTCCGGTCAAACAGGAAGTGCTAACAAATTGAAAATTATGCCAGTAAATGCAGACTCATCTCTTATGCATAATTTCATTTTAATATCTATGAACGTCTTTTGAGAAACACCCGGTATAGTATTTACTAAGTAATTGAAATTTTGGAATGGTAACGTAAAAAATCCATTCACTAATAGAGTTTTTTTTAGCACAGATGTAAACTTTTTTACAAACATCGTTTTGGTTAAAAAGTTATCATTTGTTCGTGCGTTAGTAACGTAATTATTATAGGTGGATATTAGGATATTCCTTCTTTTTCACTGCTAGCATAAATGAACCGCTTTGTTCCGACCGATTAAACTGAAAACTAACCCTTTGATTAAAATGGAAACATAAAAAAAAACTATGCACTAAAACAGACAACTTGTTGGCCTTATCTTTTTTAATTCTTAATCAGAAATTTATATCGTTTCACTTAAGTACAAAAATTTTCCAAGAAATATTTTTTAATATAACCCTGTTGGATTGGTAAGTTATCCCCCGTCACCTATCAAAAAACACAATAAATAATTTTGTCCTGCGAGACTACTTATTACTTGAAACCACCGGCAACGTCGCATCGTGAGGCGACAACAACAAACTTCCAGTCTGGTATTACGCGAGGACGTAGGCCGGCGTCAACCAAGCCTTCAGTTGAAAACTATATAGTCGGTCGGCAGCACGTTTCTTTCGTTGTGCGATCGTAAATACCACGTAAAATGATCCGGCCGGCTGTTCGCATACCCCAAACATGCGCCACTCTAAGCGAATCATCGGACATCGTTGCTTCTTTGTTGAAAAGGCCATTTTTTAAGCGAAGCCAGGTCGAGAAACGGAACATAATTGCTTCTGACCCGCCGACTCCAAAATTAGTACAGCACCAACGGTACAAAGATAAAACGCGTACGTTTTGCGCTTCTTGGTATGAAAAAAACAAGTGGTTATGTGGTAGTCTTACTAAAATGAAACTTTTTTGCTGGCCGTGCTTATTACTTTCCACTAAACTAAACGTGTGGACTTTCGATGGTTACATAGATTTGAAGAATATTGCGGCGTATGTAAAAAAGCACGCTCGCAATGAAGAACACTTGAGGTGTTTTCTTGCCTACAAAGAAATGAGGAAGGAGGGGTTTGAAGAATTAAGCCAAATTATACAAAATTTGGTAGATTTCGCTTCCAAGTTGAGAAACGGACTGGACCAGGCAACAATTATTGTGAAGGAGAACTTGAATCCAGTTCTCAATGAACTCTTAGACGCGATGGTACAAGTTTGTCGCGAAGAAATCGAAAAGCAAACGAAACAATCCAGTTTTCTGGCAATGCAAGTGGAGCAAATCATGAATCGACAACTAGCAATAATATTCCGTTACGTTTTCGAAGGGCAAGTTTTCGAAAGGTTTTGGGGTCTCACGCGGCCTAAAGAATTTACTGCCGAAAGTATTGCGGAGGCGATTTTCGAAGAGCTGGAAAAACTTGGCGTCGTCTCTATTCAACTTAAGGGAATTTTCCTTGAAAAAGTCGCCGACAAACTTATAGCTCTAAGTTACCAAGGGGCTCCCGATATGGGTAAAGAAATTCTACGCATTATTAAAAACAAATGTGCTAATGCGGTTCATTCCTACACTTACCCGGGTGATTTAAGGCTAGACGTAGAAGCTTCCTCCGAGAACGAAGAAGAAACATTCGACGGTCATGAAACCGCGGCTTCACTCCTTTGTCCCGACCTTTTTCGAACGCACAAGAATAACTTTCCCGAAAAAATATTTGCAAAAGCATGTGCCGACTATCCGTTTTTCGACGTTGCCAAATTGAGAAATGAATTGACGATCATATACAGCAGGACAGGTTCGAGCTTTAATAAAGACTGGAGTGGAGTTTTCCCCATTTTTACGTTCATACATCAGAACGATTTGAAAAAAGACTTCTCCGAAACGTATAAACTTTTGGAAATTATTTGTACCATACCGATGACGACTAGTGAGCCCGAAAGGTGTTTTTTTACCTTAAATAAAGTAAAATGTTTTTTGCAAAAGAAAATGGCAGAGTTGAGAGTTGATGCGCTCGCCATCCTGGCAATCGAGAAAGAGCTGGTCCAGCAAATACCCGACTTCAACGATAGAGTTTTAAAGATTATTAGTAGTAGGAAAAGTAAGTAATGCTTATACAGTGTGTCCAAGAAAGTATGCAACATATGGGAAAGTTTTTTTATCACCGATTTCTAAGAAAATGTTATTCTTTATAAAAGTTGGTGCATTCCTTAAAACTATAAATGCATATTTCATATTTCACCTGCGGCTAATAGTAAGGGAGCAAATGCCATTTTTTCGAAATTGCCCTAAATACAACAGCGAAAAACAGACCAAAAACTCAAAGAAAATGAGAGATGTTAGAAAAAACTGCAGAAATAAATGCAATGAAAAGATTGATAAAAACATAAGACAAACAATTTTTGACGAATAAGAAGACTTCTGGTTTTTTTTTCGGGTGCAGTTATTGGACCAAGTAAAGTACCTTAATTATTAGAAATACAGCAAAATTTTATATGGAAATGTTCTTGCAAATTAGTAAGTTAGTCCAAATACGAAATTTGAGTTAGGTGTCACAATTTTTTATTTTTTTTTTGGTTAATCTTTATTTTCCCCTAAACGGTAGGTACAGGGTCTTCCAACGAGGACTGAACAGGGGCTCATTTTTGAGCTTCCTTGTATTTAAAGAAAAATCCAAAATAGCCAATCGATGCACTTTTTCCTGCAGAATTCAAAAATGAAACTAAAAATTTATTTGAACCAGACACAAAAGAGTTACGCTATGGATAAGGTGTTTTTTAAATGGAACATAGCTTTTTTTATACGATTTTTGGAACGAGTGATTTTTTTTGTCCGTTCTGATTAAAATATTTAATATTGTGACAGCTATTTTTATTAAATTTTAATGTTTTATCCAGTATAATTTAACTTTAACCTGTTTGAAACATACACTAGGTAATAAAGGTATAATCACCTTCGAATCCTTCAAAGTCATTTCGGCAATATTATAGTAAAAAAGCTATGTTCCATTTAAAAAACACCTTATCCATATCGTAACTCTTTTGTTTCTGGTTCAAATAAATTTTTGGTTTCATTTTTGAATTCTGCAGGAAAAAGTACATCGATTGGCTATTTTGGATTTTTCTTTAAATACAAGGAAGCTCAAAAATGAGCCCCTGTTCAGTCCTCGTTGGAAGACCCTGTACATCTCTGGTCGATTTTTGTTTACGCAATTTTAATATATTTATTAAATAACTTAAACGTGGGTTTATAATAAAAATTGATTAAGTAGTTGCAAACTTTTTAAAACCTTTCAATGTTACGAGTTGGTTCAGATATTAGCGTGTTGCACGTTGCACGCCTACTTAAACACTTGTTAGCCAATTTATGTTCTAAACAAAATTATGATAGAATCCAACTCTAGTCATATTACTGGAAATAATAAATAATTTATTTGATATTTTCACCCAGTACGCTGAGGTCCAAAAACCTATATTTTAAAGAAATGCATATAAAAAAAATTAAAAATTAACACACCTAACTCAAATTTCGTATTTGGACTAAGTTTTTAATTTTCAAAAACATTTCTATATAAAAATTTGCGGTATTTTAAATAATTAAGATACTTTCCTCTAAAGTCAATTTCGAAAAAATGGCATTTGCTCCCTTACTATTAGCCGCAGGTGAAATATGAAATATGCATTTATAGTTTTAAGGAATGCACCAACTTTTATAAAGAATAAAATTTTCTGAGAAATCGGTGATAAAAAACTTTCCCATATGTTGCATACTTTTTTGGACACACTGTATATTGTGATCCATCTGTAAAAGTTGTGAAAATAAAGAAATTCCAGTATTTCTAGGAAAGTTGGTTTTGAAAAAGTTCATTATTCTCTGCGTATACATTGGTTCGCTTTAACTGTTAAACCGTAAAATCGTTGTTAGTTGTTACCTGCAGAGAACTCAAAGCAAACGAGAAGCGACAGCTCGGCGTTTTGCGTGTCCTGTTTTGGACGGCGCATGTGACAAATAAGTTGTGTATCGCTAAAAACCATGTGCTCGTCTAAGTTGTGTTTAGTCGTCGAGCTGTCGAGCGCTGACGTTGCGCCTAGCTAATTGATATTATTTTGTTTTCGTTCTGTGTTGTAAAATGTCTGGATATTATTGTGCCTACCCGTATTGTTTAGCCAAAACCGGCCAAGGATTAAGTTTATTTACTTTTCCAAAGGAGTACGAACGGTAATTATTATGATAATTAATTAATAATTATAATATGGATGATAGATTGAAATTTTTTAATCTTGAAGTTTTTTGGGATATAGATAGGTACATATTTTTAACAGACTTGATAAATTAAGATGGAGCTTATTAGTTGCCTTATGTTTTTATGTTTAATCGCGAATAATTGTTGATATGATAAATAAAATAATAAGATATAAGTTGTAAAGGTCTGGTTAAAATAGTTTTTGGATAGATTTATTTCAAAAGGGGTAGAAATAATGGATATTATGTTGCTTTAAATACAATATTTTGTTATAGTGCAAAATTGTGGATAGGCGCCTGCAGTAGGCCAGATTTATTGCCAAAGAATATAAATGCACACAAAAACTATCGGCTTTGTGAAAACCATTTCGAAGAAAAATATTTTTCAAGTAGTGCAACTATTAGAAAAACCTTATTTCCGCAAGCAGTACCCACAAAGTTTTCTAACCTTTCGCCAACAAGTGAAGAAAATGCCTGAAGAAATTATTCCTTCATTAGGAGAGCCTCCCAAACAAATTATTATATTGTCAGGTTTGTATGCTTTATAATATATTATGTATAATAATAATTGTGATGAAGTTATAGTTTATTGTTGTTTTTAAAAATACTATACTTTCAGATTTCAGATATTAACATGTATTTTTGAATAAAATTTTTGTTTTTGTACAACAGCTTTTTACTTATTCAGGGTGAATTAACTTTTTTTTTAATCCCCGAAGGACCACATTTTTTTATCCATGGGTAAGTAACTATGACACTAAAGCAATTGTAAAAACGTCACTGTAGTTTTTAAAGCGCAAAAAACTGTGTAACGAATTACTGACTTTTTAAAACATTGATATTTATCTCACGCCACCCCATATCTACGTATACCTAGTTACGATATATTTTGACGTACCTAATAGTGTTCTATAATTTATGTTATAATATGTTTATAATATATAAGTAGGTACATAATTTTGCCCGTCACAAATCGAACGAAACTCAAACAAATCTTTTAAATATAATAATGTTTTTATTTTCTACTTCAATAATATTCTTAATTCCAAAGACTAACAAATTTACAACCTTTTTTAAGTTTTGATGTTTGAAAAAAAGGTATCGACAGGTATTGTCGCTTCTGGTTTGCTGTAATATTCTGTGGTTACCTGTTTAAGTGTATTTTATAAAATTAAGTTTAATTGCAACATTACAGGTATTTTACTTATGGAAAAATTATCTATTGAACCTACATATATTTTTTTATCCACGTAACAATGACACACAAAGTATATTTAAAAAAAGACGTTCCCTTATAATTATTACAACTCTGCTGTAATCGACAAAAATTTTCTAAAACGTTTCTTTTTTTCCAGCAATTAGCTACAGTCCCACCTCAACCTCGGACGCTCAACCAATTATTGTAACCGAATATGATCCGACGCCAATCAAGGAAGAATATGACGACACGTTCGAGGAAACAATTGAAGAAATCTCACCAGTAACCAAAGAGGAATTGGTGGATATATTGAACCAACCACAACTAAATGCCAGCACGGACACAGGTGTTGTCTCTCCCACAGAACAACCGTTTTCCATCGTTGTAGACTTACCTAGCATTGGCGAACCCCCTACTAAGAAGAGCAGGCTAGACATCCTATCAGTAAACGGTGATGAATCTGGTTCCAGTCATCATTTTTCAGAAGAACCTACTCAGGAATGTAATAAGGTCAGCGATTTTCTCCCTAATAAAATCGAGGATGATTGCGATCTGGTAGGCATGATAGACTCTAGCGGAAATATAGATCTATTTTTTCAATCTATGTCAGCTCTAGCGAAGACATTGAGTCCTCTAGATCAGGTTCTACTACAAAAGAATGTGGCCGATGTTGTTTTTGGGATGAAAATTGCTCAGTTGACGAAGAAGAATGTGTCTTCTGATCTGGCGAAACCTTCTTAAATTGAATTTGAATAAGTCTCAGTATTTTTCAATTTTCATTGTTGATAAGATTAGAAAAATAATGAATCTTCAGGGTTCAACTGATTTATTGTATGTTTTCAGCTATTTTGTAACCTCTCGAAAGGTTGACGAATAACGAAGACCCTCGATAAAAATGACAACCTTAATTATTTACCATAATTTTTAGATATGTTTAAAGCTATACGAAAGGAGCACCTACCACACCCATTAAATTTACTTTTCACCTCTCGTAAGGAAACTACTACTGGTTTTAAAACCCTATAGGTATTGTCTGTAGTTTTCGTACAAAAATTGGTTTTAATTTAATATAAATCTGAAACATTACTTGCTTAAAAAGGAAGCATTTTTTATGACATTATCGAACACAGGTTGACGATTGGAATATTATCTTCTTGTTGAATTCCGGCCTGTTTTGATTTTTGAAGAGGCAATAACAATTAAAAAATGCTGTGTCTTAACAATTTAAATCCCTTTTAGTTAGATACCTACCGACCTGTCATTGTAATTTTTGATAGTAAGGGTATTGATTTGTCTGTTAAATAAACCGACTGTATTTTAGTTTAAAAATGTTGATAAAGAAGACTATATTAGTCGTTATTACTATTAGGTTGATTTAGTTTTTAGGTATTTTGTGATCGATCAGTGAGTTGCTGATTTTTTTTGTAAAGCGTTGAATAAAATATTTTTCCTATTTACTCTTTCAGTTAACCCCCGAAGTCTATTGGCACTTATTTAAATACACTTCCTACAAATATATAGCTCTTGTAACAAACTTCATTGTACATAAACACACGTCTACAGAATCATAGGTATAATTAATATTCTATGTCTATGTATATTCTAGTTTCCTCAACAATCTTGAATTTTTTTTTATTTATTTTTATAATTCAAAAGGAAACTTTCTATGCAAACGTCAATGTATAAAAAACTATTTAGGAGATGCAGTCAATGTAAATCAAAAAATATCAGTTAGATGAAATTAACTTGTTCCCTCAGAAAATAAAATATGCAGCAAAAATATTTAATATTTTTATGAAAAGGAAAGAAAAACACAAAGTCTTCCTCCACGAAATTTAATAGAATGAAAACTCTAGTTCAAAAAGTCTCTACATGTTTCGAACGTAGAAACGTTCATCTTCAGGAGACAGGAATCTATTTTATGCTGATGGTGTTAGCAAAAGAGAAAATTAGAACCTTAATGGAGCTTTTATGGACGTAAAAATTTTAGAAAAACATTTTAAATGTAGAAGAAGCATGGCATGAAGAAAATTGACAATGGTTGAATCATACTGAGCATTCAAAAACGTTATTAAAGTAGGCCTAAACCAACCAAACTAAATGGGGAAGAAGAGAAAAAATCCTTTCTAAGGTGTCGAAAATTATTTAATTTTTAATTATTGAAATTTTCGACACCTTCTTATAAGGATTTTTTTCTCTTCTTCCCCATTTAGTTTGGTTGGTTTGAATGCTCAGTATGGTTCAACCATTGTCAATTTTCTTCATGCCATGTTTCTCTACATTTAAAATGTTTTTCTAAAATTTTTACGTCCATAAAAGCTCCATTAAGGTTTTAATTTTCTCTTTTGCTAACACCATCAGCATAAAATAGATTTCTGTCTCCTGATGATGAACGTTTCTACGTTCGAAACATGTAGAGACCTTTTAAACTGAGTTTTCATTCTATTAAATTTTGTGGAGGAAGACTTTGTGTTTTTCTTTCCTTTTCATACTTTCAACTCCACTTTAAGTATGGACTATTTCTTCAAATTAATATTTTTATGTTTTTGTGTTATGTTCGGTTGCCATTTATTTTTTATACAGAGTTATTCAGAAAACACGATTAAATCAATTTTTTTTGTCCAAAATAAGCGAAATTTGGAATTTGGGTATAACTTTGAAATTAACACAATAATTCTTAGTAAAAAAATATTCTAAAATGAAAGATGGAGGTACTTTACTCTTAGCGGAATTTCAAAGTCTTGATCCTACCTCGTATACCATAAGACTTTTACCGGATTTAATGGGTGTTATCTGGTTTGAGAACATGCAGAACCTATCTAAAATAAAATTAATTTTCTAAACTTAAAGATAAAAAAAACTTTCCCATATGCTGCGCACTTTCTGCCGGTCACTGTATAGGTATTACTATTTTGAAATATCTTTCGTACATCCAAACTGATGTAAAATTAGTGTTTTTGCTAAATTTCCTTTAATAACTATAATAATTTTTTTTAAATTTTATTATAAGAGTTACGAGGTCTTCCTCTAAACTCTGAATAAAGTAAAACACACTTTTTAATTCTTTCGGCTAATTTAAATGACTGTTTATTCGGGGCTATAATATTGCAAATCCAAAAAAAAAAGCAATTTTTCGTATTTGGAACACTTTTCTTTAGCATACTTTTATGCGGAACATCTGGCAACGTTGGAAATGTAGTTCGCCCGCGCATTCATTCCGTTCGAACTCGGCTGGGCGGCGAATGCCGTTTCCCCTCGTTTCTCGTTTCATTTCTTGTTTAGTCAGTGTCACGTGTTGGCGTCAGCTTTAAAACACTTTTGTTTGGTTTCGGTGTGTTTATTTGGGTTAAAATTTGGTAAGTTCGACTATTTTATTGTGTCTAAAGTTTGTTTATAGGCAAAAATATTTTCTGGATGCGTGGTGCATAACGGCTCATATTTTCTATTTCAGATAATGCCACGCAATTATAAAAGGAAAACTAAAAAATGCAACTGGACAGTCGAAGTCTTACAACAAGCTATAGAGGCTACAGAGAATGGTCTGAGTATACGAAAAGCCGGAAAGTTGTATGGAATTCCTGCGACTACCTTACGAGACAGAAAGAAAGTTCAAAACTACCTTACGCCAAAGCTGGGCAAATATCCAGTTTTTAATATCCTACAAGAAAAATCTCTCGCTAAGCAGCTATTATCGCTATCGAAAGTGTTCTATCGTTTAACAATAATAATAATACGCTTGGTTGCTTTTGAATTTGCAGAGATAAATAACATTCCAAATCGATTTAATTCGAGAAAAAGAATAGCTGGAAAAGACTGGGTGGACTCCTTTTTGCGAAGAAATCCCCATATACGAAATTACCTAGATGAGAGAGATTCCGTAGGCAAACTTATAAACGACGATAAAAGATTTGTTCGTAATTTTTTAAAAGCAATGGACAAATATAAGTTTGTAGAAAATAGAATTTTTAACGTTGACGACGTTCAGGTTTTTTCTAAGAGAAGACAAGAAGAAAACAGAATTCCGGTATTGTCAGGGAATGGGAATAATGTTACTGTGGTTTGCGCTGCTAATGCATCAGGTCAGTTTATCCCCCCGATGATTATTTACCCTAAAAGCGATAAAGGAGGAATGGCAGAAAATGAGCAACAGAACGGCCCTGTTGGAGCCGATTATAAATGCTCCAAAACAGGTTTTTTGACCGAATACCTATTTTTAGATTGGCTTAAGTTTTTCAGTAAAAAAGTAAATCCTACAGCAGATGATCCTGTGCTGCTGATACTGAATAACCAAAGAAGTCGCATCTCCTTAAATATTTATAACTATTGTCAGTACAATAATATTATATTGGTATCTGTTCCGGTCCATTCTCGTCGACAGCCTTTACAGATTACGTTCGTTGGTTCTTTAAAAGAAGCCTTTGCTCGTGAAAGTGATATGTTTTTAAAGACGAATCCTAAAAAAAAAATTACATACAGCAATTTTGCATCGATTTTCTCAACAGCTTACTTGAAAGTAGCTACAACGGAGAGTATCACATCTGGATTTCACGAGACAGGTATATTTTCTCTGAATACTGAAAAATTTGAAGGTGACGACATTTTGGGCGGTTCTTCAACAGACGAGGACGACAGTGAACCAGAAATAAAAGAGGAAGACTCGTTCCAGGAAGAATCACTTATTGATATTAAGCCAGAAATATTAGCTGAACGTTTGGTTAAAGAAGAGCTTGACATTGATACATATAATGAAGATATTACTTTTACACCTCCATTAGAAGAATTCCAAAAAATTCCCAGTATTATCTCGAATCAATCAATACCAAATAAATGCAACGAATCATTGTCTAATATAAAATGTGAAACAAAAGATACTAAACCTGGTGTTTGTGTCTGCGAATTGTGTTTGAACTATGAGACAACCACAACCAATACATCAGGAAATACCACTAAAGATGCAAAATATACAAAGAGAAAGTTACAGGAAGAAGAACTGTTAGAGCCCAGGTGTAAACAAAAACGTATTACTGAGCTCGACTCTAAAAATGTATGTGACGAAGAGATGAAATTTGAGCAATGTTTTAATATTGGTGAGTAAAGAAAATTATTTGCTATCGATCAAAGTTTTGCTGCTATATAGCTTATATAATATTATATGTTAAGTAGTCTGCTTCTTTCTGCTTTTTTTGAAAACCATGTAGTTAATTTTATTTTAGGTCAACCATCCACATCACTAGGCCAAGATCGAGATCCACCAGACACTTCCGTAGGCAGTCTAGCTCATAGATACACTAACCTATTAAACAATCCATTGATGAGCGATCTGTCGATAGATAAGGATCAGCTAAAAACTTTGTTAGATCAGGTGGATGTAGCTTTTTCTCAGTACTGTACGTCCGACTCAGAAGTCCACCGGACTGAAAACTGTAATCAGGGTACAAATTTGGAAATGTTCTTTAATTATATTCGAAAAATTGTTGAAAGTCTTGGTCTTCGAGATCAAGTTATATTACAGAAACATGTAGCTATTATGGCGTTGGATATGAAGATACGCCAGTTACAGGAGCTAGTTTAATAAATGTGTTTTGGCTCTTTTTGCCGCATACGTAATATACATTTCAGTATGTTGTATTTGGTTCTTTCTTTAGTCTTTAGTTAGTTAGTAGTTTTTTTTTTTAATAATATTGTCTAAATTAATAAAACTGAAAAATGATTTTACCAGAAATACATAAATTAAAACGATTTGTAACTAGATAGGGTAAATTATTATTACTATTCCCGCTAATGCAATTTGGTACATTTTTATAGTGATAATAAATAAGTATGGAATGTGGGTGCTTTACGAGCAATGAAAATTCTTTGCGATAAAAAAAATACCAACACCTACACAATAATAATATAAAATGGTGAACTAGGTGGCCTAAAAGAACAAGATTTTATATTTCATTTAGGTTTGCCACTTCTAGGGACAGTTCCTCAGATGTAGGAAAATTGTGATCATGATTAAAACGTTTAGAAGAAAGCAAATCTAAAAATGGGGAAGAAAGAGAAAAATAAAACTCTTCCTCCGCAAAATTTAATAGAATAAAAATTCTTTAGGGGTCTCTACATGTTTCGAACATAGAAACGTTCATCATCAGGAGACAAGAAAGTTATTTAATGCTGATGGTTTTAGCAGAAGAGGAAATGGTGTAGAACCGTAATGGAGCTTTTATGGAATTAAAAAATTGATGTGTAGAAGAGACATAAAATATGAAGAAAATTGATAAAAGTTAACCAATACTGAGTATGTGAAAAAGTTAGTAAACGGGGTCTAAACCAACCTAATAAACTTGGGGAAATAGAAAAACCCTTCTAAAAAGAAGGTGTCGAAGATTATTTAAAATTTTTCTTTTTAGAAGGGTTTTTTCTTCCCCAGTTTATTTCGTTGGTTTAGGCCTCCTTTACTAACTTTTTCACATACTCAGTACTGTTTAACTTTTATCAATTTTCTTTATATTATGTACTCTTCTACACATCAATTTTTTAATTTCATAAAAGCTCCATTAAGGTTCTACACCATTTCCTCTAAAACCATCAGCATTAAATAAATTTTCTGTCTCCTGATGATGAACGTTTCTACGTTCGAAACATGTAGAGACCCCTAGAGAATTTTTATTCTATTAAACTTTGTAGAGGAAGACTTTAAGTTTTTTCTTTCTTTCCCATACTTTCAACTCCACTTTAAGCATGGACTATTTCTTCAAATCTAAAAATGTTTTTATACAATCTAGGACTTCCATATCTCTTAAATCAAGATTGACTGATTGGGGAACGACAACAATTTATTCTTGTAGGTAGTTTAAAAATCAGGATTTTTAACGGGGAGTATCTGCGCAAGCATGGTATAAAACCGTGTGAAACCTACTGAATTGTACTAAAGTTTCCGCTCTACAGAATCGGGTTAATGGTTCTCGAGTTAGGTGCAACAGAGATTTAAAGAGAGTGAGAGGGAGAAAAAGTATTTGCTGTGTGCTACCACCGAAATAAAAAAAATCAAGTTCTTTCAATCTTCCAAATGATGGGTGTATCTTTTATTCTCAGGAACTGCAGGAGGAAACGTATGTTTTAGAAGGAATCTTCGAAATAAAAGTCTGGGGAAGCTACATTACCGAACGGGTTACGTGTACCACCCGGTTTAATAGCTCTTTGGTTAAGCATCTAATAGAAATGTAAGTAGCCTGAATAAAAATATTAAGTAAGTTTCACTACCGAAGTTTTTCACTTAAAACGTGGTGGTTTATAAGATATGTATTCCCAAATCATCCCAAGTCATGTGAGAATATCTAAAGGTTTGTTCCTACAGCGAATCCCCGACAACTTCATGACAATTTTCAAACCAACTTTACGGCGCAAGTCTGATTTCTGACCGGTTTCAAACTCTTGTAGGAACAGGCGTTCGAAATCAACTAACTTCCGTTCGGTGTTTAAAACTGAAGAAATTTTAAACGATGGACATAACCTCAAATCTCAAAATTGTTTATTATTATTTCGTTAATTAAACTCGTGTGGCTCGGCTCAATAAATAAACTTAAACAAAATAAGTAACTTATATTAAATAATATGTTGTAAAAATGTTAATATTTCCTCCAAAGATTGGCACTTTTCAAATCAAAAGTATTAAGAGACTATGGGAAGTTTTAGCTCAAGAAGTAAATAAAAAATTTTACACCAACCTAATAGCAGACATTTCTGAATCTTCATGAGATGACGCAATGTCGCTCATTTCTCAATTTAATAATAGAAAAAGTCTTATGCAAAAGCAAAAACCGCAAAAACACGTCTAACAAAAATAGGTTATGTCATATGTTATGCTAGCGTTTAACCGCGCATGCTCCGGACATTTTACTGGCAAAAGATTCGCAAACTGCTCTGACAGTTGGCAAACTATCAGAGAAACGTGTAGGAACAGCGACTTTGGGTTTTCAAACTGTCCAAAATCTTTGTGGGAACACTTTTATATAACTGCGCAGAATCCTGACTGTCAAGGACTGTGATCGCTGTAGGAACAAACCTTAAGACGATTAGAGTAATTTGAAATAAATCTAGGGAAATTCGAATAATTGCATCTGGCAACCACGATTCCTGCCAAAACAATCGTCGAATCGACAGAAACAGCTATGCATTCTGGTGTCTGCAGCCTTGAACTCTATTTCATACACTCTTAATGGCCGGCCAGCAGGACGGGACGGTGCAAAACGTAAAAATACAACTGGTTTCGTTGTGGCGATGCCGTGCAGAAGCCTCGATGCGGGTTTTCGAGTTTTTCTTTAAAATAAAAGCACTGTTGTCAGTTTTCAAAGGAATTTTTTCTAAAATAATAATGGTGTAATTATAACCACAAATTTGTCCTTCGACGAGATTGGGACGTCATAATGTGATATCCAAATTTGATTTAAAGTAATTTTTCTCAAGAAACACAATATCGTATGGTACATCAAATCAGCAGTTTACTGATGATGCGTACATACATTGATTTTTTACCACCATTGGGTCGATCGTTCTTACATTGTGCTAAAATCGTTGGATGGCGCTGCCATGTTGTTGATATTATTTTTTACTCTCCTCGTAAACGGTTTGTAGTCGTTAGAAAATCATTTCTGAAAGCAGAAAACGAAAATTGTAAACACTTGACAATCCTGATAATAGTCAAGCTAAAAAAGCCCGCCAGCTATCGTTGCCAGAATATTCATTGGGACTTTTTTTTATCCAAAACGCGTTTTTACTATCATAGCAGTAGTTCCAGTGAATCGCAAGTATATTCTCAGGGTAGCTATACCTATATATAATTACAGAGATTATAAATTTTAAAACTACGCTTTTGTCAGTTTGTCACTGGCATTGGTAAGATGTCATTGTAATAGCAAGCAAATCTCAATGGCAGTGGGTTAAAAGAGTTTGTTTGGATGGTTCCAATAAACATAATTTATACTTGTAGTATCTACTGCAAAACGGACCGGACCCTAGGAATCTTAATTTATTAAAACGTCCCTATGAACATGGGTCCCCTCTCACAGATAACGAATAATTTATCAAGCCCTTGTCTCTCGTAGGGTTTTCCCTTCCATTCGACGTAAATTGAACAAAGAAAACCGCTCTATTGTTGATTTTCCAAGAGCAGGAAACGGCCCCGAGCGGGAATTCGGGATTGATTTTCTGTGAAAAGGGTGGTGGAATGGAATTATGTTAAAGAACGAAGATATAGACTAGGAGCGTAAAAAACAAAAAATGCAGTAAAAGTTAAAAATCTGACAACGTGAAAAATGTATATTGTCTACAAAACACAAACACACCGGTCTACACAAAATAGTATAATTTAACTGAAGGGCTTCAATTTTCGAAGGTATACCCATTAAGAGCGCTCCTGGCCTACAAAACAAAAGATAAAATTCCTGCTGCGCTACTCCCATCCCCAGAAATCGATGAATGCTCTGAATCGAGGTAGGGTAGGTCCGAAAGAGTCCTGCGTCACGCCCTTGTTACGTTCGGCGCTCCTGAATCGATAGCGGCCGTTCTACCCTCTTGCAGGATTCCTCGAGATATTGATCGTGGACCGGGCTGGATGATTCAGGACTATTTTTGCCTCGATATTGTTTATCGAATAAGGAATCCAGACTTGGTTTCGGTGGTCGGTCAATGACGGGGTTGCGCAAGATTACAGGATGCAAAAATGTGGTTGTTCTTGATTGCCCATGCATGTGAGATATTTGATAAAAAATATCTGCAACTAGCAAGAGATAATAATTCTATTTAGCAGCTAAGAAGTATGTAATTAAATAAATAATATTTTCGAGGCATAGTCAGGAGTGATTGATGATGGTTCAATTATGTCAATAGTGATTCAATTCTATCAACCTTATTGATTGGTGTCGCACAACTTGTTAGGTGTCAGACGGGCAAACAAATAAACACCGAAGTAATTCGCGTTTTAAAATTTTTAAATTATCCTTTGATGCCCGGAAGACAATTCCTTTCATACCCTTACAAAATCCACGCCTTTCTTGGAAATACCCGAGTCTTTTAAAACGCAGATTTAAATGCAGAAGGCAGGACAAGTGATCGCGAAAATAGGGATCTAACGATTCTAACAAATCTGTTTTAGACCCGGCTTTACTGTTAATGAAAAGCTTCTGAAACGAACGGGGTTTTCCGCTGGAAAAGCGACACGCTCTGAATGAAAACTGCCGGATTACTGTCGTTATTGAGTGAAGATGTTATTGTTACCCCAGAAAGAAATTAGAAAAAAACGATGAAATTAACCAAGCCTACATTTCAACTTCAAGGACTATTTTGTCGTGACTTGATGTTTAACAACGAAGTAGAACTACTCTACATTTCTTTGAATAATAAAAGATGGTGGGGTATTTTATTACCCACTCAATTACGATCTTTTTTCCGCAACTTCGGTTACTGGTCCAAACTTGTAAAATATATAAGCCACGTGCAAGGACCTTCCCTTTTTATTTCCACATTTCAATACGCCCTTTATGTAAAAGGGTCTCTTTCTATAAGAGAAAGCTTCCTTTGCCAATACAAAAGGCCTTTTTACCGACCCTCTTCTTCAAGATCGGTTCAGGTGTGTAAAGTTTGCATAGATATTTTATGGGTCTATGGGTCATTAAGCACAGCGGGCGTTTCTTGTATAATATAGGTACCGGGCAAAAATTAATTTAAAAGTCAATTAAAATATACGGGGTGGTTTGTTTAACGAAAGCCCACGCCTAAGGTTTTTTTATGGTTGTATAAAAGTTAGGTAATGCGCAAGGCATACTGATGTAATTTACTTTTTCTAAGCACTATTTACTGTGGGTTTTATTAGAAATATAAATGTGAGGTGCTCGTTTAAGAGGCAGTGCCTCGTCAGAGTCTTTGGCCTCCTGTTCGGAAGGAATCTTGAACTTGCCATGTGGCTTTTCTCATGTTAGAAGCCTCAAGGAGCCCACGAGACTTGTGGTGATCTCTTGTTTAGTTCTAGTTATAGCTTTGCAAGATACAATACAAATGTACCATTGACTGAAGGGTGTCCAGTTACTCCAGTTGTCTATATTATCCAGTCTTTGACTGGAAGCATTCTAGAATAAAGCATTATATCCATAGAACATCATAAGGGTTTGTCGGAATATCGTTACATGCATTTCGCCTGGCCATAGTCCGATATCGATACAGTGCGGCAACTACGCGACTAGAAACCACGATCAGTTAAACCCTCTTAAGATCTCAAGACGTGTACGACGATGACATTAAAACCGAGAGTCACGAACCGGCCCCCGGGCAAAAAACGAACCCGTAACTTGCATCTCTATACGGCCGCCGCCGGGCTCGGGAACGTGACGAGCTTGGGAACGGAACGCAATGCCTCGCTCTTGCGGATCGAGTTCGTAAGAGGAATACAGAATGTAGTTTGAATCCAGGGGCGTTCCGGTAAGTAATATATGAACCTCAAAACAAGGTGATTTGGTTAGGAGGGCTTATCGCACTAATGGGTCCTGAAAGGTCCCGAAGGAATCTATTAATACTATTTTATTCGGTAGATGCAAAATAGGTAAGTACTGAATTCTTAGTTACATAAGCTGACATAAATGTACGACATAATCTGGATTCTAAGATGCAGATGTCCTATTGGAGGTGGGACAGGATTTCTGGGTTCCTACTATTCTAAGGTTTAATTTGTAGGTCTAAAATCTTTTTCGTTTTTTCCCATTTTCAAAATATAATATAAATATTTTATCCTGGATAGAAAAGACATTTTATGGATTGACAAATTATTTATGCATTGATTTTCTTGAGTCATAGGTTGTGGTAGAGCAAACGAGGAACAATTCGCCTCTTACCAATAACTGTTTTACTAATTACTATTACTATTTCAATCTTTTATTTATTTATTTATTAAACATACGGGATACCCCATTTTACAATTTTTGTATTTCTAATAAACATATACTACTTAATTTAAAAAGAAAAAATATAATAATTTCAATAAATAATGCTTAGCACAGCCCTAGTTGATCACAGCATCCGCAAATGCAGTTTTACAGTCCCTTGACAAATATCATACTTTTACGTTTAAAAACTTCCAGCGACAGATTAAAAAAATCCATATGCCCGCTCATAGCGTTAAGAGTACGCAGAGTTCTATCCAAAGGTGTATTTAAGCCATAGTTAGTTCTATGAAAACCCAAATGAAAAAGTGTATAATTTCTTAGGTTTCGATCAGGAACATTCAAACCAATTCTCGAAAGCAAACCATCACAGTTCACACAAGCCAGTTAACACTTTAAACACAAAACATACATCCAAAAACGTTCTTCTTTGTTCCAATGTAACCAAATTGATACGCTGCATTATATCAGCCCTATGGTAGTTCAGAAAATTAACCCCCATCTTAAAGGCTGCAGCCCGCAAAAACTTATTTTGAACTCGTTCGATAATGTCAGTATATGCCTGATAGTAGGGAGACCAAACAACACTTGCATACTCAAGATTTGAACGAACTAGACTCGTATAGAGTGTCCTTTCCACTTCCAATCGTTGTAGTAAGTTGTAAATTGACATTATTTTTCCATTTTTAACAGACTAAATACATATTTGGCACGCCTATGTCCTCGTATTTTTGCAAAAAACTCCATACAAGCAAAAGCAATCGACTCAAGGCTCTCGGTACGGTTAACATAGCTCAAGACCCATTATTTGCGAGTAAATTATGGCCGAATTATTTCAGCCTCGGTCCAAGACACTCGCAAGTCCGGTTTCGGACGATCGAGAATGGCACGCACTACCGCCCGACCGGTTTCGGCTCAAATAATTCGTTTTTTATTATTGCCGAAGAAAAAGTTGATGTTTTGAAGGTTTTCTGGTAAAAACCAAGCCCAAGATGTGTGGAAATTGTTAAGGTTTGAGCAGAAATAAACTTTCATATCGAAGAACGAAGAAGAAGAAGTCATGAAATGTGTTGCTTTTCGGTATTATATTGGAAAGATAAAAGGAACATACGAAAAGTTAAGTCTAGAATAGAAAGGATACTGGAACCCGACAATTGGCTAAATAGAGCAACATTCAAGGCGATACTCCTATTAAATCGATTGATATCGATTAAACATATTTAGGGTGATGAACAAAGCATCCTTTGAATAAACCATACCTAGATGTTTGTAACGTGCCTAATTCTGGAACTATTAAAACATCTTTTCACGACAGAATCTGCATGTGACTTGTCAAATCCAAGCGTATTTATTTTTGTATCCTCTCGATATTCTAATAATAGGCAGCCAGCCCTAAAAATAATATTAATTAGTTTTTTTTGTTAATTAAAATAATCCTAAATAAGAACTGGGGTAATTTTTTTATAGCCGAGCCGTTGCCACGAGCTACAGCGGCACGTTTTTCAAATGGGGTCGGTTCACGTTCAAACTCGAATTTTATGAGTCATTTTTTGTCGATTCAATCTTTGAACGATTGCACTTACGTCGCTTCAGCGTCACTCGAAGGTAAAAAAGTGTCGTCGGATTTTGTCAATTCCCAAAAAACTTTCCCTCTTGCTCGATTGTCACCTTGAAGGTCTTAACGTTTCCTCGCCTCCCCTTTTCAAGACACACACGCAAACAGGGATCAAGAACGCAAACAAAACGGTCGCGTATGCCGGGACAGCTGTATTATATTTTCGTAAGACATCTGCGATAAGAAAAGGGTCGCCTTCTTAAACGGAATTGGATCACAAAGAGCCAAATGTCGTAAGGACACGTGGTAGAGGTAAAGGTGTTCATTTCTAGGGATTTGCGTACCACGTACAGTGGGTTGAAGTTGTGAACGCTTAGATATTAGATATTATAGCTTTTGTAAGTAGTTTTAAGGAAAAGTATGGCTTGTAGACCAGGAAGCCTTTGAAAATGGTAAAGAGTGAAAAAAATAATACTAGGATGAAACCCATTGGAAAAGGAAGAGAATGTAACAAAAATGAAAGGAAATAATAATTTACGGGCGATCCGAGGTCGGAAAGTGAAAAGGGGTGAGTTTTTAAGGGTAGAAAACGATTTATCTCGATTTCCGGCAAAACTACAAGTCTTATTGAAAAACGTTAAATAGCAAAGATGTAGGTAATAAAAAGATCTACAACTTTTGTATTTACACTTTTTCCACATAACCTCAAAATTTATGTGAAAAATTCAAATAACCAAGTTTTTGGTATTTATTTTTATCTTTTACAAAAAAATTTTGTTCGTTGAAATCTCTACGCGATGGTGTAAGAAAAATACATTGCTATGGTAAATGTTCTCAAAAAATGCAAAGAAACGAAAAAAAACTCGCATCTGAATTTTTTTTTTAATCATTATGTACAATTTTGAGCTATTTATTAAAATTTATACTTTAATTACTTGAAAAACGTAAGATTTCATGTTACATTGATAAACAAAAAATTGCAAGTCGAAATATACTACTATGATATAACAACCAAATAACTTAATATACAATAAGACGTTCGTTTCTTTGCATTTTTTGAGAACATTTACCATAGTAATGTATATTTTTTTACACCATCAGAAAGTAGAGATGTCAACGAACAAAAAGCCCACCGACTTTTTTAAAAAAGCAGATATTTTGACGTGAGAATTTTCGATTGAAAATTAGGGTGCTTTTTCAATATTAAGTCTAAATAAGGTGAAAAAATAAATATTTTAAATCAAAAAAATTACAGTGTGTTTGGGACATAAAAAGATAAGTTTTCACCAAATTTCGTGAAAAAAAAAATTTGTAAAAGATAAAAATAAAAAACCAAAAACTTGGTTATTTGAATTTTTCACATAAATTTTGAGGTTATGTTAAAAAAGTGTAAACACAAAAGTTGTAGATCTTTTTATTACCTACAACTTTTCCATTTAACGTTTTTCCATAGGACTTGTAGTTTTGCCGGAAATCGAGATAAATCGTTTTCTACCCTTAAAAACTCACCCCCTTCCACTTCCCGACCTCGGATCGCCCGTAAATTATTATTTCCTTTCATTTTTGTTATATTCTCTTCCTTTTCCAATGGGTTTCATACTAGTGTTATTTTTTTTGGTTTCAAAAATTATCGACCCTGGACTATTGGTAAAAACAATAGTTTTGTGGATGGATCAACGAATGTTCTTACAGAAAATGAAAATTTTAACTGAAAATAGTACCGATATCGAATGCAATAAAGCTCATCATAAATTAAAGAGAAGATGGATAATAGTAGTGTGGGGAGGGGCCGGAGGGGGGGAAAGGATGATAGGGTATACGGTACAGGTGTGTTATGTTTATTCTGGGAAGTATACATCGAAGCTGGAGGCTTAAAACCGGTGAGAATATAAATATATATTATTTCAATTTATAAGACTAAGCAGGTCCACTAAAAAAATTCTATACCATAGATAGGTTATTCACTAACTAAAAATCTTTTACGCTCTGATCTCTTGCATCAGTATTTTGTCGCCAGAACCAGACTTTAAAAAATACATATCGTCATTTAAAATCAGTCCTGACAGGAAGTATATTTTCTATTCATTATTTTCTATTGCCTGGTTTGTAAATATAATATTTCGACCCACTGTATGCGGTCGTGCGACTCCTATGACGTAATTTCTTAAAGACCCCCTTATTTTTCCTTCGTCCCATGGGTTCCTTTATCTATTGTATATATTTACTCGCTATATGCGTCGTCTTGTACAAATCCGGTAATCTTAGGGGCGTTAATTTTTATTAAAAAGGGGACTTGTAGACTGGTTTTCCTTGTTTTGGAAGACACATTGCCCGGAATCTACGGTTAAGTTTACTGGTGGTAATAATTTCAGAGCTGTCGGTAATTGAATTAAAATAATTGAAAAATAGTGTTCAATTACTTTTTAGTAATTGAATTACTGTAATTGAATTTTTTTTTGAAAATAGTAATTGTAATTGATTTTCCAATTATTGTGATAAAGTAATTGTAATTGGTAATTGGTTTTAAGAAATCTGAGGTACCTAATTGATTTACTTAAAAGTAATTCAATTATTTTAAAAAGTAATTGAATTACTCCCAAATAATTCAGTGACATAAAAAGTAATTTAATTACTCCCAAATAATTTACTTACTTAGAATAAAGGTAATTGAATTACTCCCAAATAATTCAATTACATAAAAAGTAATTTAATTACTCCCGAATAATTCAATTAGATGACAAGTAATTGAATTACTCCAAAATAATTCAATTAGATTAAAAGTAGTTGAACTACTCCAAAATAATTCAATTCCTTTAAAAATGTTCATAATTCCTTTACTCTAGAAAGAATAAAATATTTTTTATTTTCCCTAATATGACGTTTGTTTTGATTCAACAAATAAATCATATTAAATAAAAAAGATAGTTTTTATAATTGGTCAATTTGTTAAAGGTAAGTAGGTACTTATCAAAATTAGGAGATCAAGTTTAACTATAAATTTCGAAATTTTTTAAATTTCTTTCCATAATAAAGTGTGATAGTACCTAAGAACTAAAAAAAATAATACCTTACCTATACAACTCTTTTCTTGTAAAATGTAAAAAAAGTAATTCCATTGCTCATATACTAATTCAATTTTAAAAATGTAATTCAATTACCAAACTGTAGTTCAATTATCAAAATGTAATTGAATTACCAAAATGTAATTCAATTACTTACCAACATTTAATTCATTTACTTACCAAAATGTAATTAAATTACTAAGTAATTTATTTGCCAAAAAAGTGCCTATAATTTATAGATTCAGAGTAATTCAATTACTTTTAGGGTAGTTCCATTACTATAAAGTAATTGAATTAGTATAAAAGTAATTGAATTAAACTCAGTAATTCGAATGCGGTAATTGATCAAGGAATCAATTACTTTTAATTTTATTTAATGGGTAATTGGTAATTTAAATATTTTTATCATACTGTTAGTAATTGGTAATTGTAATTGAATTACTTTTTAAGAGTAATTGCGACAGCTCTGAATTAATTATGCAGACAGACTTATGGACACCATGGAGCGCCTGTGGTCTTTTACGGCTCGATTAGTTAGATTCTGTTGCTTATTGCCCTTGCTCGGTAAATGATATTATTGATTTTCGAATTTTCCTCCAGAAAAATATGTCCGTCCGTTTTTTCGCGGAATCCTACCTTTCATTGGAGACTTTTCGCAAACATAGTCGATCTTTTAAACGCAAACATTTTCTGGTCGCTGGAAAGAAAAGCCACATGTGATACTACACGTGTGGGTTCGGAGATATTTAAAGTTTTGATTAGTGTGTTTGCAAAAAGTCGCTAATTTAGTAAGCAAGTCACTCACACAAACATTGTTTGCATGTGCAAAAAAAACGCGACGGAACGACGATAATCGGACTCAAGGACAACGGAATAAGATTTGCATGCGGTTTGTTTTCGGAATATCAATGGATTTGGGTTAGTGGTTTTTAATCAGGAGGCGACAGGGACGTCCGAGAATTTTTTTAAGGGGGCAAATATCTTATTAATGTATAGGGGTACCTGTATTACATATAAATTTACCCAAAAAATAAACCATTTGATGTAATGACTGCTTAAAAGTTAAAAACAATGATGTTTCATGAACGATAGAATAATTTTGGAATTGTATCGTCTTTATTTGTTTTAAATTCCAACGTTTCAACTGGTAATTATCTTCAGTCGTCTTCAGGTGAAAGTTAATCGAGAAATTATTTTGTAGATTTTTACAAAAATCTCAGAAATTCACAATTTTTTGAAATAAAAAATTATTGTTCCAAAGGTCTCCACATGTTTCGAACGTAGGAACGGTCATCATCAGGAAACAGAAAAGGCTTTGCTGATGGTGTTTTTTGATGGGGGAAGTAAAATAAAGCTAGCAAAAAGAAGATTTTAAAAGAGAAATTCTATAAGCATTTGTAATAACATAAAAAATATTAACCATAAAAAGGAAATTGATTTAATCTTGAGTGGGGGGGGGGGGGAGGAAAAACTCATTTTAAGTTGAAATTAAAAAGAAAGATATGTAAGTAAAAAGCGGACTGGGGTATTGAGTTATGCCAACATAACATTTTATTTTCCATAAAAGCTCCATTTACGTAGGATATCATCTACCATTTTCTCTTACGGCATCAGCAAAACTTTTTCTGTCCCCTAATGGTAAACGTTTCTACGTTCGAAACATGTTTAATTGAATAATATTTTTATTCAAATAAAATTGTGGAGGAAGACTTTTTGTTTTTATTTCGTTCCCATATACTTTTAACACAAGCACAATACTGGCGTCTGAGCGTTCAATAAATATTTATTATATCATCGTTGGTTTTGGATAATTAAATCAATCAACAGTTAGTTATTTATTTTACGGCTCATCGGTCAAAATTAAATTGAATGGTGAGAACATAAAACACAAACAAAAATCGGTACCAGCGCAACAACCTGATAACTGACATTTGAAATTGAAGTCCCCCATAGAGGCCCTATTTTAAGAGTAAAAATTATATTATTGTTATTATTATTTATTTATTTGCAGGTTTTTTTATAATAATATTAATCAATAACATTGTTGTTTTTTTAATAAAAATAAATCCAATGAAAGCACCATTACAAAAACCATAGATTAACAAATCTGTCCGATTTTGTAATAAAAAAATATACACCCATTTAGATTATTAATTTGAATCACATCATAAATTTATTTAAAAATAAAAGTAGTAAGAAATTCAAAAATATTTCACCAGAAAAAAAAAGGAAAAATCATAAATAAGGGAGAAATTATAATAGAAAAATTGTAATATTTAGTATTATTATTACCTATATAGGGTGTTAATTAATGTCATGCAGATATTTCAGGGGATCAGAGTACTCGTCAAAATAAGAAAAAAGTGCAAATATATGCATGGTCCAAAACGCCTTATTTTCGTTATACAGGGTGGCAAAGTTTCAATTTTTTTTTCGTATTTTGCGTTTTCTCTCTTATATTCTGCGATAATTGTTTCAAATTTGGAACATTAACCCCTTTTTAAAATATCTACAATAAAGTATCAAAATTGCCGGCCGCAGTATACAGGGTGTTACATTTTCTTGAATCGGCTACAATTTTATCTTTCAGAACTTTTTTTTTTGGCTCCTTGTATGAATTCCGGTATGAAATTTAAACTCTCTGTTCCTTTGTTTAGCGTTCTGGTCTCTTGGACTGTTCTCGTATCTGTGACCGTTTTCAATTTATTTGCAAAAATATCCATCGATGAAAATTAAGTGTAGGCGAAATAACGCAATAATGAATATAAATATTTATTTTTATTTGATTAACTAATAAATTGTTTTGATACACAGCTTTTTACTCTGCGTTATATCGCCGACACTTAATTTCCATCGATGGCTATTTTTGCAAATAAATCGAAAACGGTCACAGATACGAAAATAGTGCAAGAGACCAGAACGCTAAACAAAGGAACAGAGAGTTCAAATTTCATACCGGAATTCATACAGGGAGCCAAAAAAAAAGTTCTGAAAGATAAAATTGTAGCCGATTCAAGAAAATGTAACACCCTGTATACTGCGAACGACAATTTTGATACTTTATTATAGAGATTTAAAAAAAGGGTTGATGTTCCAAATTTGAAACAATTATCGCAGAATATAAGAGAGAAAACGCAAAATACGAGAAAAAAAATTGAAACTTTGCCACCCTGTATAACGAAAATAACGCGTTTTAGACCATGCATATATTTGCATTGTTTTCTTATTTTGATGAGTACTATCACCCCCTGAAATATCTGCATGACATTAATTAACACCCTGTATATAAGTTGGCTTACCTTTATATAATTTTGCATAATCCATGATTTTAATTTTCTTTTAAAGGCCAAAAAACCATAGTTTTCATAGTAGGTAATAATATATTAAAAATTTTGATGCCAACAAATAAAGCATTATTTTTGAAAAGTGTTAAAATAAAATTATCATAACATAAACATATATTTGTTTTTTGTCTTGTTTGGTATACTTATATGAGTAATGTTATGTAATACATTTTTATATATAAATATATAAAATGGAAGTTTTGTAATAAAGTTGTTTTAAAGTCAGAATATTATTATTAACAAATAGTACCTATTTTTGAAGGAAACAAAATATTTTTATTAAATATTATTTTTAAAACATATTTTTGTATTGTTATAAGCGGTTTCAAATTCGAGTCGTATGCACTTCCCCAACTCCAACCAATTATACCATGGGAAAGAATTGATTGAAAAAGTGCATAATAAAACATTAAAAAAAGTTTTTGATTCACAATATTTTTTAAAAGTCTAAAGTGTTTCTTAATTTTTTTTGTAAGAGTGTTAATTTGATGATCCCATTTTAAATTTTGGTCAATCAATATTACTAAATATTTTATAAATTCAACTTTTTAAATTTTATTATACCGGTTGACTCGGGGTCAGTTGGCCCCTTAAATAAATAATATTTTCTTTTTATTGGTTGTAATCTAGGAATTACATATTCCATCATTCTGAATTCTTTCAAATTTCAAGTAACGGGAGAAAGCAATTTTTAAAACTTTACCAAAAAATATTAGTTGTGTTAGACACATTCGTTTTCAGCATTTTGTAGTCAACTTTTTCTTACAACATCGATATAAGGAAATTTAAGCTGTTAATAAATTATATTGAATGGACCTCGTAAGCATTTGATTCAAGGCAACTTCAATTTTTCGATCGAGCCTCGTACAAAGTTATCGCGAGACCGCCTGCAGTGGAAATAGAATTGACTTGACTTTTTAAGTAAAGGCCTCTTTAGCTCAGTGGTAGAGCACTGGTCTCGTAAACCAGGGGTCGTGAGTTCAAACCTCACAGGAGGCAAATTACTTTTTTCTTTTTTAAACGTTAAAAAGTTATTGTAGATAGTGCACGTTTTTTTAACATGGTAATGAATTTTTTGATAATTTAAAAAAACATCATCAAAACAAAAAAATTAATTTGCTTTAGATAAATAGATATAGTGGGCGTAATATTTATTTTATTGGAAATCCGAACCGTTTAAAATTGGCTAAAAATTCATTTCTATTTTTAACCATTTTGTATCAATCATTTAATTTAAAATTTTAAATATTTGCGAATTTTTGGCACCCGATTTGTTAGGTCAGTTTTCTGGGAAGCATGATTATAAATACATAGCAGAATATCAGTCATAAATATTAGTATTCTATTAAAATATTAATATTACCTTGTCTTGTGCAATCGGAGACAAACTGCTATTACCAGTTATCTTAAAATGTATGTAGAGGCCAACTGCATGGTAAAAATTACTTTTTTTCAGCTACAGTGTACAAAAACCATATTTAACCCAAACGACCAGTATTTTTTTAAATATTTACAAACAGACTGGTCGTGTACGTTTAAAATTACTTTCGTTTTGGTCGTAAAACATAATCGTTCTTATTATGACTACAAGCTATCCAGTAACCAAGTGCTACTAACATGACTCACTCGGTGACCGCCATTTTATATTACTTGGTAACGGTAACACAATAGCTTCATAAAAATTAAAACTGTTCAATTTAATAAATAGTTTTGTATTACTGCAAAAAAATTGAAATTGAATTATAAAAATTCTTTATTTAAAACGAAAAACGAACAAAGTTTTCCCGTTCCAAAAACTAGTTTGATTCAATCAAAACCATTGTTGGGGTAGGTGTTGCAAAATCGAAAACAACTCATTTAATGACCTACCAATACAACTGATTACAACCAACCTTCCTAAAAATCAATAGATCACTCTAGCATCGCAAGGACTGTACCCAGGGTCCCATGTTGCCATCACCGACTGTACAATGGCCGCCTTTGACGTCACAAAATCAATGACGAATCATATCTCGCTGGAGTTCACCCACGCCAAGTCGAAACTCCAGCATTGTTGTCGAGTTGTTCCAGAAGAGTCATAAAAATCAATGTCGAATGGTCAAAGAAATCTGAAAATAAATCAAAGAAGTGATTAAATTACTTTTAGGTATCTACAAGCCGCATAATAATTGTAATAGTAAGAGCCTTACTACACATAGGAAAATTGTAACTTTTCACAAAACACTAATATTATAAGAACCAAAATATCCATATACACAATAATATACAGGGTGCAGGGTGTTCATTTGAAAACTTCCCACCTCGATTTTCCTGCTTTAAAATGAAAATGTGGAAAATCGCTCGGACCCGTCGATTTTTATTTCGAGGGGGACATATTTTGCGTCTATTGTCAATCTTGTTACTTCAAGCCCCTAGGAGGGAGGGGGGGGGGTGGGGGGGGGTAAGATCTACATCTTAAATGGATACCTACCCCTATTTTATATAATTTTTTTGGATTCTGCATAAAATTCTGAACATTTTTTAATAAAAGCATTATTAGTCTATACTTACTAACTGTACGTCTTAGAGCAAAACGACTTACATGCCCCTATCTTCGATATATATAGTAGTGTGAACTTTCGGTTAAACCGGATGTACGAAATATAGTACTTCCGGTTTGACCGGAAGTTGACACTATTGGAAAGATAATAAAAATCGAAGATAGGGACATGTAAGTCGTTTTGCTCTAAGACGTACAGTTAGAAAGCTAGACGCTTGTCATTTTGTCACTGTCACTGTTAAGTATAGACTAATAATGCTTTTATTAAAAAATGTTCAGAATTTTATGCAGAATCCAAAAAAATTATATAAAATAGGGGTATCCATCTAAGAATTAGATCTTACCCCACCTCCCTCCTAGAGGCTTGAAGTAACACGATTGACAATATACGCAAAAGATGTCCCCCTCGAAATAAAAATCGACTGGTCCGAGCGATTTTCCACATTTTCATTTTAAAGCAGGAAAATCGAGGTAGGAAGTTTTCAAATAAACACCCTGTACCCTGTATAATATATATCATTAATATGAAGATATATTACCTAAGGCCTGATGTTCCAGCTCCATTAAAACAAAATTAATCTCATTATATACGTTACGGCGAAATATCTTACCAAAATCATTGGCAGACTACCGGACTATCTAATGTCATTCACGTCACGTCGCGTTGTCGTTACTATGGAAACGAGAAATGTCAATATACCTCGGTATCTGGATTTAAATGTGAAAGTTTCGCTTTGTGTGTTAAATAAGTAATAATAGATTTTAAAAATATTGAAAATAAATTATGATGGGTGGTTGTAGATAAAGCCAGGCCTGGATAAAGCAGAGTATTGGACTCTCCTATAATGAACCATAATACACTCGTCATATAACATTCGTCGCAAGCAAAGTGTTAATATAACCATAAACAAATTATAATTCATTTTCTTTGAATACTGTTATGACAAAATGCTCACATTATTGAGTACAGAGCACACTTCCTGGTCCTTCTTGTACCAACAACGATAGAGTACGAGCCGAAATGTTTTCTACAATCTGACAACACGGCAAATGAGTAAATCAAGTGACTCTTTTGTTAATTAAATTAACCACCAAAAGCCTTTTTGATATTTTAATTATGTTTGCATATATGCACGCCTCGCCCATATGAGGATGATATTGTTATTTAATTTTATCTGTGGCCAATTTATCTATAATCCAGATGTTATTGTGTTCCATTTTTTTTTATACAGTAGACAGATAAGACGACCACAGTGACGGATACGTCGAGGAGAGCTGCAATAATACCTCGGAAATTAAAAAAATATATCCATCGATAAAAATAACTATTTAGTAACTATCGAGTAACCACTTTTTACTACTCGAGTCAAAAACAAAAATATCAAAAACATATTCAAAAAAAAAATAATATAGGAGTTCCTCAAGGAAGTATACTAGGTCCAATATTATTTACTTTATACATCAACGATATCCTTTAGTTTTAAAAATGTGTAAGTTACAAATGTTTGCTGATGACACCTTAATTTACATTAATGTTTTAAATATTTTTGATGGTCTAAAAACTCTAAATACTCTAAATTCTGAGATAAGTGTATTAGTAAATTGGCTAAAAGTAAATAAATTAAAACTCAATATTTCAAAAACTAAATGTATGGTTATGGGTAATAATTTAAATTGTCATAATATAAATGTTGTAATTGATGGTGAAAAATTGGAATTAGTAAACAGTTTTAAATATTTAGGGATAATCATTGATTCAAAATTAATTTTTTTGAATTATTTTGAAAGTTTCATATCGAAGATTGCCGGAAAAATCGGTTATTTTAAAAGAATCAGTTCTAATTTAAGTTTGTTTTCTAAAAAAACTGTATTTAATACTCTTATAATACCACAATTTCTTTATTGTTCTTCCATTTTATATTGTGATAGTGAGGAAATATTTGACAATTTACAAAATAAGGCTTGTTTAAGGATTGTTTTAAATTGTGACAAATACTCAAAACTAAATTTTATGTTAAAAAATTTAGATTGGTTGATTGTCAGAAATTTAATTTTTTATTTAGTATATTGTATCTATACATAAAATTAAAAATAATTTATTGCCTGATCGTTTTTGTTCTTTTAATCATGACATGACCATCATAAATATAAAACAAGAACTAAACAAAAAAAAATTGTGGATAGTGTCTAAAACTATAGCTTATAAGTATATTTTTCATAAACGTTTGATAGAATATACTAATTTGGAAAATTCTATTAAATCTCAAATATCATTAAAATTATTTTAAAAAACTTTAAAATTACATTTATTTAAAAAACAAAATGATACGTAATATTTGATACAATTTGCAAAATGTTTAACTTCTCTGTCTGTTTCTGTCAAAAGAAAGTTCCGTTTTAAAATTAAAAATAAATCTATAAAAATGTTGTTAAAAAAATGTATTAAAAAATATTTAATTGTAGCTTTTTGCTAAATAAAACATGTTACTACTACTATTTGGTGTTTAATGAAATATTTTGCAACAAACCTTTTTCACAAAGCAGCCAAAGTCCTATGCATCATCCAGAAGTATACCTAACTTTCGTAGGTTAAAATTTCAAATGTATAAAGATTTTTTTCAATTTGGCGTCCCCCATGGACAAGTTCCCGGATCCGCCTCTGACCGGCTGTTGATTTTATCTCTAGGGTTATTGAAATAAACAACCAGCTTAAATATTTGATAAGGGATGTCTTATCTCTATAATTTATCACCTACTTGTATAATAATAATTTAATAACTCTCACTGCATGGCAACAACCTTTAAGGCCAATTACACGCCGATATAATTTTTTTATTTTTAAATCTCCGGTCGAAATAAAATAGTTAATGTATCGGAGGCACGTGTTTTGTAGTATTTTTCAACCTCAATACATACTTATATAATTAGATATTGTTATTTCAAGCCTTTAGAAACCAGGGTTATTAAAGATTTTTGCCTAGTTATTTACAGTCTACTGAATAAATATCTTTCCAGTATTTTTTCTGGGACTATCTAAATGCCATCATCAGGCTAAATCTGTAACCCCAATTTTTTTACAACTAAAATGTATAAATCAATTGCAACAAAAATATTTAGATTTTTATTTTTTTATATCCTGAGAATTTAACTTCGTTAAGTGAAGAAGAATTATACGTAAAAGCGCGGAATTTACAAACGATATATGTACCATAAAGACTTGTCCATTGACTTTCCTAGTCAAATGTTAAGCCTAAAAAATCCTTATTGCTAGAGCAAAATTTGGAAAACAGGGAATGAGATCACTTTTGACTAAAATTTCTAATATCTTAATTGGCTGTTTTTTACCTGGAAAAATATCTTTAAATGAAGTTATTTCATTAAGCAAAATTTGGAAAACAGGGAATGAGATCATTTTTGACTAAAAATTCTAATATCTTAATTGGCTGTTTTTACCTGAAAAAATATCTTTAAATGAAGTTATTTCATTAAAGAGTTGTATACCGTCTATATCTTTCACAATAGTTCCTTCCTCCTGTACCTGTAACTTAATATCTAAGTCCATGAAGGCTTTCATGAGGTCATCATTAGAAATGGTGTGAAACTCACACAGAAAGCAGAATATTGAATAGCACTCAGATAATAAGGTAAATCTTTCATTTATCGAAGAGATCGCGTAATCAAGAACTGCAAAATAGAAAGCAATCTTGAATTGCAGGAAGAGATTTAAAACTGGTTTATCACTGCCCTCGTAATCAAATAAACGAACTTTTTTTCTGAGCTTCGAGATGGGAAATTCGGGATCAATACCTAAATCTCTAGCAAGTGTTGTTGCTGAATCGACAAATATTTTAAAATTATCGTCAGATCTTTGGGAAACTAAATATTTTTTAAGATTATCTAAGCCTTTAATGCATTCCGCGATGTTTAATTTAGGATTTTGAAGCATTTTACTAATTACGGTTCGGTGAACCTATGCATGAACCTACACAGTTAAGCAGTTGCATCAGCAAAACACCGAATTGCAGTCCCACTTTTTATTACAAAGTCATCAATAAATTATATATAAATAGTAGGTTTAATATTGTAATAATTAGTTCTAAGTTTATACTGTTAGAATACCATTATTGTTAAGTGTTTTAAATAAAGGTCTTTTTAAAAAGTACCTGTGACGTAATCAACCCTTAACTGGCGCAGTCTGTAGAATAGTGGAAGAGTCCCTAAGGATCCTCGTCGTTTTTGAACGTTTATCCACTAAACGAACCAATCTCCCGGGAAACTATAAAAAGTTCGCCTAAGAAGATTTTAGTGATAGTGAAAACAATTTTTTGTTTTTAGTAGTGTAGTGCAGTCTGTTAGTGCTCCTGTTTAGTAAAGTGATATGCTTTTAAGCATCATCTTAATAGTGTAAGCATTTAATGTCTACAGAACAAGACTTACTTACTGCCCTCAGTGCCCTTAGCATTACCAACCTAGTACCTAATTTACCACAAACTCAACAACCTACTGCCCCGACAATACCCGTTACCATGGCAACCACACCAGACTTCGACGTCAAAAATCTCAGTATTATTCCAGAATATGATGGCAACCCCAACGAATTGTATAACTTCATCCATGTGGCAACGTTACTACTAAATCACTACTGGAAAACCAACGACCTCACCTGCTTTCAAAACCATGTACTTGTACAAGGTATTATCAGCAAACTGAAAGGCCGAGCAAAAGAAGTAATTTCAATTTATGGATGTAGCGAGTGGCCCCAAATAAAAGATGCCCTTATACAAAACTTTGCCGACCAACGTAACGAAAATTCACTGACCAGAGACCTAGTAAATTTACGCCAGAGCCCCAACGAAGCCCCACAACAATATTATGAAAAAGTTATGGCCCTACTGAACACCATATCGAACTACGTAGAATTGCATACAGTAGACGCGAACATCAAAACAAGTAAAAAATCCTTTTTCCACCAACAGGCTCTTACCACTTTCTTAGCAGGATTAAGAGAACCTTTGGGATCAACAATAAGAGCAATGAGGCCCAAAGATCTAGCAACTGCTATTCAATTCATTCAAGAGGAAAACAACATCAGATACCTCCAGAAAAGCCTAAACATCCCGCAACCGTCAGCTTCATCCAACTTTAAAGCTACACCCCCACTACAAAGACAATCAGCACCCCATGCTGCTCCAACCTTCACACCTCCTCAATGGCAACCATTCAGGCCTATACAGCAACCATTCGGGCCTACACAGCAACATCCCTCACAGTGGTTCCAGCAGCCATTTAGACCAAGGCCTCAATTTAACTTTGCTTCACAACAACCCTTTAAACCATCAAGACCTATTCTCCAACCACCAAGATTCCAATCCAGTCAACCATCACCGAGGTTTCAAAACAGCCTACCCCCTAAACCAAATGTTTGGACCAATAGACCCGGACCATCCCAGTTCCAAAAAACGACACCAATGGACACAGATTCCGTAAACAAAGCTCAAGTGTTCAGACCACCACAACAATCTGCCCCTAAATTCACTGTTGAAGAATTGTTTAACATAGAACAACAAAACGAAGCTTTCACCTACAACCCCTATGGCTACTCCGACGAAAGCTACCACCAACAAGATCCCCAAAATTACTACAACCAAGAAGAAGAACACTATCTTTACGAAGAAGAAGAAAATTTTCACGACGACCCAAGTGCAAACGAAGAAACATAGTAGAGCTTCACAACTACACCGATAAAAAAGAACTTCCTTACATATCCATATCAAACCCTCCTCTTAAACTCCTTATTGACACCGGCGCTACTAAATCTTTTCTTAATCCAGACATTGCATTTAAATACTACCGAAATAACATCCAACATGAACCCTTTATTGTTACTTCTATTTTCCAGAATCATTCGCAAGATTATTGCGCAACAATTCCAATATTCCCTGAATTCAACTCCAATAATAATTTTAAATTTTACCTTTTCAAGTTTCACCAAACTTTTGACGGCCTCATAGGCCTTGACAACCTTAAACTTCTAAAAGCCAAGTTAGACCTACCAGCCTCCCTACTTAGTACCGAAAATTCTGTGCTTCCTATCGAATATTACGAAACCAACAAAACCCAGTTCTACTCCATCCAACTAGAACCTCACACGATAACCAAAGTGCGACTTCCAGTCAAAGAAACCAAAGGCAACATTACCTTACCTCAACAAAAAGTTCAAGGAGCTGTCCTGCGAGAAACCCTCACCGTAGCATGCAACCAACTAGCCTGGACAGAACTGATTAATAATACAGACGACCAACTTCAAATTGCCCTAACAGGACCAGTGAAAAGCTGCAAGATTGACCTACAAAACTTCAGTCTTTACTCCGCAGATATCCTGCCTCAACAAGATCCTGAACCAAACCTGGAACCTGAAATTCGAACCGACCATTTAAACCTAGAAGAAGAAAAATCCATAAGAAGACTATGCAAAAAATATGTTGACATCTTTCATCATCCAGATTCTCCACTTACCTTTACCAGCCAGATTAAACACGAAATAAAGACCAAAGATGAAGTTCCAGTATTTACAAAGTCCTACAGATATCCCCATATACACAAAGAAGAGGTGAAAAAACAAATCTCGTCAATGTTAGATCAAGGAATTATCCGGCCAAGTCAATCTCCCTGGTCATCTCCTATATGGGTGGTACCGAAGAAACCTGATGCCTCTGGAAAAATTAAATGGCGAATTGTAGTCGACTACCGAAAAGTTAATGAGAAAACAATCGACGAGCGATACGTCATTCCTGATATTAGCGACATTCTCGACAAACTTGGAAGGTGCCAATACTTCACCACCTTAGACTTAGCAAGTGGATTCCACCAAATAGAAATGGCAACACAAGACATCCAGAAAACGGCATTTAACGTAGAAAATGGCCACTACGAATACTTAAGAATGCCTTTTGGCTTAAAAAATTCAGCAGTTACCTTCCAGCGAGTCATGGACAACGTACTGAAAGGACTTCAAGGAGAAATCTGCCTAGTCTACATGGACAACATTATTGTCTTCAGTACATCCCTACAAGAACATCTAGTTAGTCTGTCAAAGATCTTCCAACGACTAAGAGAAACCAGCTTTAAGATACAAGTCAATAAATGCGAATTTTTGAAGAAAGAAGTGAGCTTTCTAGGTCATATCGTCACACCTGATGGTATAAGACCAAATCCAAGCAAAATCAAAGCCATTCTAGAATATCCTATACCAAGAACAACTAAAGAAATCAAAGGATTCCTTGGCCTACTTGGGTACTATAGAAAATTTATTAAAGACTTTGCCAAGATTACCAAACCACTCACTCACTGTCTCAAGAAGGACGTAAAAATCGAACACACCCCAGAATTCCTGAATTGTGTTAAAACTTGCCAAAACCTTCTGACAAACGAACCACTCTTGCAAAATCCAGATTTTTCAAAACCGTTTAATCTCACAACAGACGCAAGCAACTTTGCAGTCGGAGCTGTGCTTTCGCAAGGACCTGTTGGCAACGACAAACCAATCGCCTATGCATCCCGGACACTGAACGAAACCGAACTTAAATACTCTACCATCGAAAAAGAGATGTTAGCAATCGTCTGGGCTACAAAATACTTCAGACCTTATTTATTTGGACGAAAGTTCAAAATTCTTTCGGATCATCGCCCTCTTCAATGGTTATTTTCCCTTAAGGACCCAAACTCGAAACTGGTCAGATGGCGCTTGAAATTGGAAGAATTTGACTATGAAGTTGTATATAAAAAAGGAAAATCAAATACAAATGCAGACACCCTTTCTAGAATCGAAATACATACAAAAGAAACACTCAATAGAACTGACGATGCAGAAGACGACATATCATCCCTGTATAACAATCCAGCGTCAATATACTATGACCCAGAAGCCGACATAACTAACGAAGACGAACTGAAAGTTATAGAGGACTGCCTAGGACAAAACAAAAATGTCAGACCTACATCCAGTACAAATAACAACGATCAAGCCACCGCGGAAGAAAAGAAGAACGAAGATAACCACAATCCCGAAACCGATGATAGAAGCGATGATGACACTCAACATACAACTCAAGAAAATCCAATACTAGGAATTCCTATCAGCGAGAAGCCTCTTAATTACTTTAATAATCAAATCATCTTTAAGACCGTCAACTACAACCCAGCAAGAACAGTAAAAGAAGAAGCATTTGCCAACAAAAAAAGGTTATATGTCCAACTTGGGAAAAACAACCTTAAAAATGAAATCATTCGATTCTTCAAAGACTACATTGAACCAAAAAGGAAATATGCAATACTTTTTGAAGATGATATACTCTATCGATTTCTGTGTAACACAATTCGAGAAATCTTTAAGAACTCTGCATTTGACCTTGTAAAGTGCAACACTTTATTAGAAGACATCAACTGCGAAGAAAGACAAAAAGAAATTATTTTAAACTACCATCAAAGCAAGACTAATCATCGAGGCATCCATGAAACAGAAACCCAGATTCGAAAAAAATACTTTTGGCCTAACCTAAAAAGAGATATTGAGGACATAATCAACGTTTGCGACATCTGTCAAGCCAATAAATACGACAGAAACCCAGCAAAGCCCAAATTTATGCTGACACCAACACCATCCAAACCACTCCAAATTATTCATCTAGATACTTTCCAAGCAGGAGGCCAGAAATTCTTAACAATTATAGACGCATTTTCCAAATATGGACAAGCATATCCAATAGATAGCTCAAATGCAATCAACGTGCTCAATGCAATTCTAATATTCATGACTCACCATGGAGTACCTCATATGATAGTTGCCGACAGTGGAACAGAATTTAAAAATGGCCTTATGCAAGAATTTGTAGATACTCACAAAATTTCAATCCATTATACCTCCGCAGATAACCCACAATCCAATGGAATGATAGAGCGATTTCACTCAACCCTCGTCGAACATCTAAGAATCCTACGAGAAAAGAAAAAAAATCTAAATATTAAAGAACAAATGCCTTATGCTATCCTCGGCTACAACAACTCTATCCACTCCATGACCAATATGAGACCAATTGACATTCTAACTGGCCACTTAGACGCCCAAGATCCATTTGATATTGACATCAGAAAAACTCTCATCAACAATTATACCCAACAGCATAGAGAAAAAACAAAGACAATTTATAAAGAACTAAACGCAAAACTTCAAGAAGCCAAAGCAAAGTACATAGAAAAAAGAAACTCCACGAAACAAGTCCCAATAACATACAAACCCAGTACCAAAATATATACAAGAAAAACAGTAAAACGTAACAAACTACTACCAAGATTCTCTCCAAAATTAGTAGAAAACGACAATATCGTCACTATTGACACACAAGATACAACAGTTCATAAAAAAAATATTAAAAATCAACCAAGTAAAGGCACTAACTTGAAAAACACTTTACAAATGTACTTCAACGTCCGCCCGGAAAGTCCTAACCCAAGACCTGAAAGAAAACCCTGGAAAACTCCCCCTCAAACTAGGACAATCACGGATTCAGACCAGTACCCATGACTTGATATACCACCTCAACCTACAATATAGAACAATTATTCCACCAGCCCCTTATCTAGCCTCCAACAATGAACTTTACTGTATCCTGAGAAATTCATTCAAGAGCACACAAGAAGTTCCCATATCCACATTTTACAAGGCTAAGCAGTACTGGACAAAAAAAAACAACCCCAGAAGGAAACCAAATTCAAGACGAAGAAGACCCGAAGCAGCCAGTTTTGTTCGTCCCTTACAAAACTTCCCCAGGGGATGGAGAAATTACGGTTCGGTGAACCTATGCATGAACCTACACAGTTAAGCAGTTGCATCAGCAAAACACCGAATTGCAGTCCCACTTTTTATTACAAAGTCATCAATAAATTATATATAAATAGTAGGTTTAATATTGTAATAATTAGTTCTAAGTTTATACTGTTAGAATACCATTATTGTTAAGTGTTTTAAATAAAGGTCTTTTTAAAAAGTACCTGTGACGTAATCAACCCTTAACTTACTCAATACATCAATTCTTGATAATAAATCATGCCAAATTAAAATTGAACACAAAAACTTTAATGTTTCAAGACTTTTAATAGTTTGATAAATGCCACTTTATTTTTATTTCGAGAAATTCGTAAAAAGTTTTGCTTGATTGACAGAACTATCTAGGCCGCCCCTTGGTTTGGCCGCCCGCGTGCGGTGCACGCGCTGCACACCTGCTAAGATCAGCCCTGCATACATGGTAAGCAACATTATAAGGGGTGTTTTAAAATTTTGATTTTGCATCATGTTTGCTGGAATATTACGTATAATGACTTAGCCTAGGTTATGTCTACCAGTCTACCTAGGATTATAAAATAAATTCGAATTATTGTTTGCTTTTTTAATAGTAGGTACTATGGAGGGCTTTAGGAAGGAGTCCGATCGAAAATGGCCGTTCTTTAAATTTACGTCCCTCTTTAGTAGTTAGTTCGCTGGTTTCCCGGCCGCGGCGCAGTGATCGTCAAGTGTTTGACTTTTTACAGGTTTTGATAGACGTCTGCGGTATTTTTGTCCAATAATTAATAAAATAAGCTTTATTATAATATGTTGGCCTTATTAGTATAAACAATGAGTGGCGTAAGAAGATATAGAAGTAGCGTTTGCTTCGTACCGGGTTGTAAAAGTGGATATTCTTCATTCTTCTGATAAAAATCTCAGGAAAAATCGTGGTGAGAAGAACCCTAGTATTTTTCAAGCTCCTAAGGTGGGTAAAAATCACAATGAAAGGTTCACAATATTGTTTATTATGAATTCAAATAAAAAATATATATAGCAACGTACAGCATTGTGTAATTATTTGCTTTCCAAACAAAAAGTTGTTTGTGTGTCTAGAAAGACCGGTATTTGAAAAACAAAGCATCCTTGAAATAATGATACATTGTCTTAGAATGAACTACACACGAGGATTATGTATCAAGGATGTATCCCGAAACTATCTCTTATACATATCTCAGCCTGTAGAGGGTTTTAGTTAACTAAATTCAATAAAACAGTTAATTATCCCATAAGAACCCATGCATTTTACAGATTTAAAGGATGCGCTCCTTGCGGCCATTTTTAAAGCTGCTTTACCGATCCAAAACTTGGCCCGAAACCAATGTATTGCGATCGAACTCCTAACCTAAAGTCCTCCATAGTAGGTACTTAACACATAATGTGGGTTTAATCCTAATTAAATTATTACACGATTAACGACTTCAAAAATTCATAAACCTGAACCTAATAGTAATGAAAATAAGAATTATCATTTTCCATTCGTTATAGAGAGGGGGCCCCTGAAAACGTTTGCCGAAGGGGGGGCACTCAGTTTTTGTTACGTTACTGATTACATCGCTGTTTTCGATTATATCTAGAACAGTTTTCCCCTTTACAATCACACAACATATTTTTGGTAATTTTAATTTTCAACATGTATTTTCCTTTAACTTCCAATAAAGGGGCCACAATGGTGACACTGTGAATGGCAACCGCGTCACTCAACTTTTAATAAAATTTAGTTTGCCGTCTGTAACAATAAGATTAGGGTTGTCTTCGATTCGATTTTAGCGGATATCGAATAATTGTTTATCCAAGTTCATGTTAGTTGATATGTAAATATATTATATTATGTAGGTACATAAATACATTGTTGTGTAGTTTTGACACGATTGTTATCAATGTAACGGTATAAATATAGGTACTTAAATTTCCGCTGTATTATTGTCTGGATCTGATGGAACATCAACTGATATAAAAATACTCTCATGTAATCTTTAAGTGGCTGCGAAGTCCTTATTCAAGGGCGAACAGAGGGTATTATTTTTACGCAATTGAAGTTATCAAACGAAAATAATATTCTTATCTTAAAGTAATGACGCAAGTTTTCAATAAAGTTTACAGAGATCCGTAATGTTTGGGTTTGATGAGATCGGGTATATATTTCTATACGTAAACACTTATATTTTACATTATTTTTAATTACAAACAATGGTTTTAGATAATGTTATTAACAAATTGGGTCAATTTTAAATACCTATACTGGGTGTTGCAGCACTAGACTGGCCATGGGGAATACCATGTAAATTTTACCTCCCCTTAAATATTGGCTCGTCTATTAATTTTACATCAAAATGGTATTAGACTTTTTTCATGGTTCTTGTATGGTGGACCTGCACCCCAAATTTCAATATTTTCTAATAAGCCAATTTAAAGTCATTCGGAAAAACTCTTAAATCCCAAAGGCGTTGTTGTCCCATGGTTTTTACTAATTTAAGTTTGGAAAAAGATCGTTCCGCTGATGCCACACTAACTGGCAAAGTAAGAAATCATTGCCATAGATACATCTGGAAAATTTGGAGAAACACACTGATTTTTTATTAATAAATGATCCGCAAGCTCATACACTGTTTTTAATTTTGAAATACTATCTCCAAGTCCCTTTCTGAGGCTTAAAATTTGACTAGGAAAGTCAATGGACAAGTCTTTATGGTTTAACGATTGTAAATTCCGCGCTTTCACGTAACGAAGTTAAATTCTCAGGATATAAAAAAAAAAAATTATGAAATGAAATACCCTTGAAGGGGCCGTCAATGTGTCTTCAAAAAAGTCCAATAAATATAATATAACTAGCAACTAGCTATACCCCGCGCGCGTTGCTACGCTACTTACTAAAATAAATTTGAAGGAAAGACATTACACAAATATCCGACATCCCGGCATCCGTTGCGCCACTTTTTTTTTTGCCGAAACCTTCCTCGGCCTGCACACAACAACTCACCAAATCCCGGCATGCGTTGCGCCACTTTTTTTTATGCCAAAATTTTCTTCGGCCTGCACACGACAACTCACCAAATTTTCATCGTAATCGGATAAATGGTATAGGAACGCATACGGGACATACAGACAGACAGACAGACAGACAAACATTCATTTTTATATATATAGATATAATTCGAAGTAATTTTTTGTTTTATATGTAAAAAAAATTAATTATGCATGCTGAAAGAAACACCATTCAGAAATATCTATCTCCTTGAAATATCTAACTCCTTGAATGTGTTGTGTATGTGTATATTTTTACTAGACCATTAAAGTATATTTTTAGGTCCGCTTCCTCCGTTAACTGATTTTATAGCCGCCGTTCGTGTCTGCTCTACACGTACATAAATCGAAGGTTTGCGTGTTTTTATGTTTAATTTTAGAGCAGAGTTTTAAAGACCCTTCCTTTCGTTTTGCACGTTGAGTTAATTTTAGATATCGGTCCCCCTGTATGGCTTGTTCTATTATTTTTTTTTTTTTGAAAATGCAGTGCTGTCGAGGATGGAAGAAAATCTGACGCGATTTCCATCTAACGATAGATACAGGCAGTAGCGTGTCGTGGGGTTTGTGTTTGGAGGGGCGCAATAGAAATCCAATACCAAATGACATATAAGCAAATTGCTCGAAAAATAATCTATTTTTTATAAAAAAATTTTTAGGTACCTAAATTAATACATACATTTATAAATGTCTTTTGAAAACCGACGCGTAAAAGATCGGGTTTCGACCCGTCGTTCACAAGTTTGTGATAATTTTATATCTGGCAACGGCCTCCCCAGTTCTTTAATTTTAAGTTTATCCGCTAATGGCAGCCTACAAAAATTTATTTCAATTATATTATGTACGAAATAAATTTTTATTAGTTCGAATTCGACGCGCGCTTACGCCACAACAAAGTCCGAAATGTATAACTAAAGCAATGCAGGCGCTAAAATACCGCGGCGGTAGAGTCCCTAAATAAATCGGATATAACCGGGTGACGTTCGGGTTCGTTCCGCGAAATTTATATACGCCAGGCGAGATTCACCGTCCGTCGCAGCGTTTCAACGACGGAATTCAATTATCTAAAATTCACATGAGGAGGCTTGCTTATCGTTGGTCAACGAAAACGGACAATTAGAGATGAGTTCAGAATTGGTGAGTTGCTGTGGTTTTTTAAAATTTAGACGTTTTAACTACCTATATGAATAATAATAATAATATTAGTACCTATTAAAATGAATAGTAATAATAAATATTTAAATAAACGTTTAATTTGTGTGTTATGTTAAAATTTCTAGGAGGGGCGCGCGGCTACGCGGCCTTATAGAGCAACCGCCACTGGATACAAGTTACACTGTAAAGCCGCTAAGTAAACCTAGACATCCCACCTAACGGGGCAAAAACGATGCGCTATGTAAATGCCGAGAATCGAAGTGGCTTTAGAATGTAATAACAAAATAGAGACGATAAACTCAGATTTTTGATCATATCATGATACAACATTGTCTACCACTTGGGTAGGCAAAACAAATCCACTTTTTTAAAACATTCCACGCGAGAAGGAAGGTGAAAATACACCAATACAATAACCAATAATTATCTAAACGATTCACCCATATTAGAGTTAACTTTTTTTTTTAAAACAAAGCATTTCGACAGTAGACAACGACATTTGACATTAACAGCTGATCTGGTTTCGTCGTTAAAGTTTCCAGATGAGCAGTGGGCCGTAGCCTCAGACCACTGAGGCCGTAGCAAGCTCACGCGTCAGGTTGTGTCATATTATTTTCTTCCGATTTTGGTGTTTTTTAATTGTTTCTGTGGCTGTTTTTTGTGTAGTGTGTTAAAAACATTATTACTTTTCGATTTTATATATTTCAGAGACAAAAATCTTCTTGGTGTTTATTATTTAAGTTTAATAGTGAGTACAAACACCATTTTGGTTTACTTATCGTTATATACAGGATGTCTCATAACTAAGGGGCAAATGGAAATACAGCAACAGGAGAGAGTAGACTTGAAAATATGCAATTTATGTTTAAGAATGCATGGCTAATTTTCAATAACTGTGTTAAGAAAGGTGCTTATTTAAATGTTTCTTGCCATCTAGCATTTGAACGCAATTATTTCAAAAACTAATTGAAATATCGAGATTAATGAAGTACACCTTTTTTACGTATAAAAGATCCTTCTTTCATAATTTGAGGTAAAGCGCTCAGAATTGTGAGAGACAAAAAATATATGCGAGAATTTATCAAACTAATATTGTGTAGCTGACGTTTTCTAGGAGGTGTCTTAAACCTTTAAACGTATTATGGAATCCTCATTCTTGCCCTCAAAACCATAACTACACCAAATTTGATTCATATCCGCTTCACATCAAATCATCGCCAATTTTATAAAGTAAATATTGACTTGGATCACCCTGTACATCTTTAACCGTATAAGAAAGTCCACTATCTCATGTTGCTGTATAGCCCCTTAGTTACGGGACACCCTATATAAAATTCCCACAAAAGTAACAACACAAAAAGGGTTCCCAATATGGTGTTTTCATTAGACGAGCACCACAAAGCTTACATCTAGCAAAAATGCATTACTTTTTTCCTTGTATAATAAATATATAAATACCTATTTTTGTTTTTTCTAAATAAATACTAAAGTCTTTTCACATACTTATTTTGGGGGAACGGGTCTGTCAATATTTTATTTTATAAAGAATAAAATTAGTATCTAGGCTATCTTTACAGAATATTAATAATCCGTTACAGATTGCGAAGTCGAAGGTAAAAGAACTTAGTCCGGTTCTGTTTCTGTATCCAACCAGTGGCGTAACTAGGGGACCAGGGGGGGCCCGCCCCAGAATCCGCAAGAAACAAATTTATTCTGCCAGACCACCCAAATGCGAACGATAAGTCAAACGACAAATTGATTAATTGAATTTTTTTTAAATATTATATTTTTCAAGTTCATCTTTAAATTTACTGAAAAAAATATTATGTAATTCTTTGGAGGAAGGAATCGTGAACCTAAACCTAACCTTATTAAATTATTTGTTTTAATTACCTATCTTAAACTATATAATAAAATTCCTAAAAACATTTTGTTTCAAATATGGCGCGGATCTAATCAGAATAAACATGTCCAAATTCAACTCGAAAAATTTCCAAAAAAAGTTTTCGTGACAGCTGAAAAATCTAACCGATAAAAAACGAGGTCTTGTGATATTACTGTTGATTATTGACCAAATTTGTTAAAATTTGGGCGGGCTCTCCACCTCTACACGAGCCGCCACTTCAAATCACAATAACAGGGCCACCCCCAGGTCAGAGGGCTAGTTACGCCACTGTATCCAACCTCTTAACGTAAAATATACCAGACTTCAACAGGGTGTCTTTAATGATAGGTGATGCGGCGAGTTCTAGATTAATTTGACCTTATACAAAAAAAAAACTGCCACTTTTACACAAACATTGACTAGTTCGTTTTGGCAACATCGCCTTGTTCTCCATTGACTTTATTTTTGCTTACGTGGCGTGGCCTACGGTCGCGTTTTAATTTTAACGGTGCACTTGGTTTGTGTGTGGACCGGAAAACACGTATCCAGAATCTATTTTGAGAGTCTCATGTAAATGCACTTAGCTTAGAGCAATTATTAGTTATTTTGAAGATTTCCCTTCAAATATCCTTTCTATGCTGTTTTGGCTTTGGATTTTTTTCGGTATTTCAATTATTATTGAAAACATTTTGTGCGATCTACGGCTCTACGGGTGGACTGGTATACCCTCAAATATTGGCTCCCATATTAATTTTACATTAAAAATGTATTGGGATTTTTTGAAGGTCCTGGTATGACTGTATGAGGAACTCGCATACCTAATTTTATTATTTTCTGATAAGACAATTCAAAGTTATTATTTTCTTTATTAGTAAAGCATTTTAAAGAAAATAGGAGACTACGGACGTGGACTGCTAATTATTATGTGAAAATGTAATAAATTACTGACCTGTCCTTGTTTCCTTCATATGTCATGATTTTTAACCTTTTTTCTTTGTGTGAAATAACCTATTTTTTAAAGTTTAAAATTACCTTTTCTAGTTTGTATTTAGTTAACATGCAAATAGCTTTTTTGCTATTATTGCGTTATTGGAATTGCAAATTGTTCCGAAAAATATGCTATTTGCAACTTTTAAAAAAAAGTTTATTTAACGATATCTCAAAAACTTCGCATGCGATTGTGTTACATTTATGAAAATTGGAAAATGCAACACAAAACCTTTCTTCCTTGCGATCATCTGCAACGTTGGGTTAGCACGTAAGGGTCCCTAAAAAGAGACCAATATAGTTACACACATATACCTCTCCACAACCACGTATTTTCATCCCATCGTCATCACCTAAGGGTTTCAATATTTCCATAACACCCCGTATATAGTGTATACAAACCTAATCTAGGAAGATAAAACGAAATTGGCATCGAGATAATTTGGCCGCTATCTAACAAAATTGCTCAATATTTGCAGAAAACATTTGGCCAATTTAAAACAGAGATAACCCATACAGGGTTAGGAAAAATTACAAGAACGGTCGATTATTTCAAAATATACAGGGGTTATCAAAAAACGTCTTATATAAAAAATGTAGGGCTGTTAAAAATCTACATATCGGTGATAAATTGAAATATACAGGGTCGCCCACAAAGTTGTGGATAATGATAGTTATATTTTTTTAAATGGAACACCCTGTATATTTTTACATTTTTAAATTCCACATAAAATTATAATTATTTTTTATTAAATGCACTATTAGTCTATACTTCATAGTTTCCGAGATATTGACTCTCGAAAAGTGACATTTTTGAACTTTGACAGCTTATAACTTTCTAACAGTACGTCTTAGAGCAAAACAGCTTACATGTCCCTATCTTCAATTTTTATTATTTTCCCAAAAAAATCAACTTCCGGTTAAACCGGATGTAACTCGAAAGCAGGAAATGTAGTTGTTCCGGTTTAACTGGAAGTTGATTTTTTGGGAAGATAATAAAAATTGAAGATAGGGACATGTAAGCCTTTTTGCTCTAAGACGTACTGTTAGAAAGTTATAAGCTGTCAAAGTTCAAAAATGTCACTTTTCGAGAGTCAATATCTCGAAAACTATGAAGTATAGACTAATAGTGCATTTAATAAAAAATAATTATAATTTTATGTGGAATTTAAAAATGTAAAAATATACAGGGTGTTCCATTTAAAAAAATATAACTATCATTCTCCACAACTTTGTGGGCGACCCTGTATATTTAAATTTATCACCGATATGTAGATGTTTAACAGCCCTACATTTTTTATATAAGACGTTTTTTGATAACCCCTGTATATTTTGAAATAATCGACCGTTCTGGTAATTTTCCCTAACCCTGTATATATTGTTATCAAGTACAAGAAGGAGTTTTTGCTGGTCATTACAGCCATATCTTTATAACGAAAAAAACGATGTTGTCTGCAATTTCCATTCGTGGAAATATACGAATATTTATCCTTTGCTTCCCGGTTAGCAGAATATTTGTCTTTGGTTAACAGTCAGACGCGAAGATATTTGCGTTCGACTAATCCGCTAATCGTTAGCAAAACTCAATGGTAAAATAAAAACTAATTATATAATAAAACACCGTATCTCTAATATTTTACTGGCTTTGACGTAAATCGCACATCTCGAGTGACGCAGGCAATGGCCTTCCGAGATTTTATCTGTAGGTAGCTGAACCGAAACATATTTTTTATAAACGGTTTTGCACACTGGTTAGTCAAAAAAATAACATAAGGAGTTCTGTTGGGTGATGGGTGGCTTTTCGGTTTATGGATAAGCAGCATATTTCCCCATTTTCATTTGTTAAACCTTTGTTAACTATGTTAAGATTCGGCAACCCAACTTTTGCTGTTAGGGATAAATTTTGCCCCGCTAAGGGGCTTCCCCCCGGGCCCGGGCCACCCTGATGCTTTGTTACGATATACAGACTGTCCGCGGCTAGGGTTTACAATAGCAAAAATGGATGAAAAATTTTATTTTTCGGGAAAAAGTCATTCTTGATAAAAAGTTTTGCTTGTAAAAAATGCAATTCACAAAGAGAAAATTTTGATTTTTTATACAGGGTTCGCAAAAACTTCAAAAACATGATTTTTCTCCATTAATTTTTGACCAAAATGCCAATTACAAAACTTGTTTAGAATAACGTTTGTAATTTAAATCCGAGATTTAGAAAAAATCTTCGATTTTTTTAGTTTTTTTAATTTTTAGAGGTAAATGGAAATTTTGCTGCACAATAAAAATATCAATATAAAGTTTTATTAGACTTTATTTTCATAATGGGTGGTGTGTATCTTATTTTAAAATTTTAAATGCATTTCTACCATCTTTTGTAAAAACAAGGAATTTTTTTTACATTTTTATTACTTTGCTTTACGTATGGGGCAAATTTGAAGTTGTCAAATAGAATTTGATGTGTTTTGAAAATGTTGACCTTAGAATAAAGGGTTTATTTAGTTCAATGTTACGGTGCATGCGAAAATTCCTACAACTTTGTGACAAGGGCGTCCATAGAGCGTTTTTCAGGGGGGGGGGGGGGCAAAAACTTAAACAATATTTTTTTTATATATGACTAATTATTTAACATATAGGTACCTTATGCCTAACGGAACCTACAGTGAAAAAGCTGCAGAGGTAGTCAAAACAGTAAATTCATTTATTTATTTTCTGTTTTGGGGCGCTTGAATATTTATATCGAGGGGTAATTCACTGGCGAAAATGGTGTACAACTTCTAGAAAGTACAAAAGAAAATACAGAAAATACGAAGAAAATACAGAAAATACGAAGAAAATACAAAGAAAATACGAGAAAAATCTAACTTAATATAAGGAAAATATGGAAAATACGCGCGCCAATGAATTTGGCAATGACGTAAAGTCGTTAACGCTGCCGGGTTTTCGACGGTTTTAATGATGAGAATAACCAACTTAAGATTCTGGAACAACGCTGCTTTGACTTCTAAAAAAAAAATTTAGTAAAGCCAATTTTTTTTGGCGAAAATGGTGTACAAGTTCTAGAAAATACGAGAAAATACAAGGAAAATACAGAAAATACGAGAAAAATTAAGAAAATACATGGAAAATACAGAAAATACGAGAAAAATTAAGAAAATACAGAAAATACGAGAAAAATTAAGAAAATACAGAAAATACAAGGAAAATACGAAGAAAATTCGGCAATATGGAAAATGGTGTACAAATTTTTCTCAGTGAATTACCCCTCGATTTATACTGAATTATGAAATAAAATAGTAATGTGGACGCCTAGGGGGGGGGGCAAGTGCCCGTTTTGCCCCCCCCCCCTATGGACGCCCTTGCTTTGTGATAGAGAAATTTAATTAAAGATACCGTTTTTGAAACCCCTTGTCATTGATAATGTACTATGTATTTCGACCGCTAATGGTGCTATCCAAAAAAACAATTCTTTTACCTCTAAAAATTAAAAAAACCAAATAAATCGAAGATTTATTTTAAATCTCGGATTTAAATTACTATCGTTATTCTAAATAAGTTTTCTAATTGGCATTTTGGTCAAAAATGAAAAATAAAGGAAGTTTACTCTTTGAAATCATGTTTTTGAAGTTTTTGCAAACCCTGTATAAAAAATCAAAATATTCTCTTCGTGAATTGCATTTTTTTACAAGCAAAACTTTTTATCAAGAATGACTTTTTTCCGAAAAATGAAATTTTTCATCCATTTGTGCCATTGTAAACCCTATCCGCGGACAGTCTGTATAAGCGACTGTGTTTTATCTACTTTCAGACATACATTGTCGGTTTCAGATAGTTACTTCCGTGTCAAAAATATAATACCCGCCGTAACCGTTGACCTTTGAAAAATTCGCCTCGTTTGGAAATTTCTTGACAACAATAAGAGCGTTTGATAACGAGGAATGTTAATCAACAATCGTTCTGAAAAAAATTCTCTGTTAATCACTTTGTATCCTCGAAATGTCGACAAACAAATATAATTCTTACACACAATAATTATCAGTATTTTTATTTTTCGTAAACACTTATAATTTCTCGTGAATGCCAGTCAGCTGATTAGTGCATATAAGTGATAAATGTCACTTGCAATGTTGTCAAGGTTGTTCTTTTGTTGACCAATTTGGCCTCATTATCAATTTATTGTGAATTAACTAATATTGTTGTAAGGTAAACATTATTCTTTAAATGGTAAATCCTCAGATGAAAAAGGTAGAGAGGCAACGCTATCCATTCATAAAGCTTCAGGTTCGAACCGTATTTGCGATATCCCAGTCCTATGAGGGAAGATGTGGAAAACGCGGAGGGTACAGGAAAAAGGGGATACCTACCACTCGCGTATTATGGGGGACAAAATCATACTGAAAGCTGGCTTCCAATGCCCACTTCCATATTACATAGCTCTAGTACATATCTCATCTCATTATGAATTTGTTTTTGGTCCAACGCCTCCAAAACAAAAATCTGGCAACATTATAAGGGAAATACAAAATTATCAAGAAAACGTTTACGTCATCTCGTGTTTATCGAATGATAACACGTTATTTTCACGTGTATACATACTATCTTGGCTTATTCTAATCTAGTTTTCACAGTGTTGTACTAAATTCGTTTAATATTTTGATCTTTTTTTGTTTAGTTAAGCCGGTTAAGCGTTGTATAAAATAGGTACAAACTGCAGTATTCAAGGTGGACTGGGCAACACTTTCCAGTGTATCGATGCTTCGTCTAAACCCAGCATAATGCAACTTTTTAAATAATTTTGGTCAAACCGGAAAAAGCCAATATCCTTCATTTTCCCGTTTTTTATCTATAATGGAATGTTTTTGTACGCAATTAGACTTACAAACTCCCCACCTCAAAAAGAACCATCTGCTATACCTATATACTACCTACCTACATCTTTATTACTACTACTACTCTGTCTTTTATTTGCACTGTCATGGTGTTGGTACCGAAAATACAGTAGGTATCTCCGTACTTCTTATCAGCATCAACACGGATCAAAAGTTTGTTTGGTTTATCATCTGACAAATAAAATAACACGAGTTTAGTAAGAAATAATGACTGATGTTGCTTTGTGACATATTTACAAGAATATTACGTAGAATGGACATTACAAAATGATCTTAAACCATGATTGGATGGTGCCCGACAGAAATGGAAGAGGAAATGTATATATGGATAAGCTAAAGGGGCTTTACACTGTTCTATCAATAATTGCGAGACAACTTCCATTTTTTTTTATGTTAGTCGATATATTAAATTTATAAAGCTACCATGCGATTAATACAATAAGTTACTACCCCCTCCCAGAGCTGTCGGTAATTGAGAATTAAAATAATTGAAAAATCGTGTTCAATTACTTTTTGAAAATAGTAATTGTAATGGATTTTCCAATTTATTATTTATACTAAAACAAAAAATAAGATTTGCCCCTAACAAGCTCAGCTTCATGGGATTGAAGAATAAGTTTATCGAAGACAACATAAACATATTTATTATATTATTAAATTTTAAATAAACTTATTATTATCTACTGTGATAAAGTAATTATTGTAATTGGTAATTGGTTTTAAGAAATCTGAGGTAATTGAATTACTTAAAAGTGATTAAATTTTTTTAAAAAGTAATTGAATTACTCCCAAATAATGCAATTACTTAGAATAAAGGTAATTGAATTACTCCCAAATAATTCCATTACATAAAAAGTAATTTAATTACTCCCGAATAATTTAATTAGATTAAAAGTAATTGAAAATTCCTTTAAAAAATTTCATAACTCCTTTACTCTAGAAAGAAAAAAATATTTTTTATTTTCCCTAATATTACGTTTGTTTTATTTCAACAAATAAATCATATTAAATAAAAAAGCCAGTTGTTATTATTGGTCAATTTGTTAAAGGTAAGTAGGTACTTCTCAAAATTAGGATATCAAGTTTAACTATAAATTTCAAATTTTTTTAAATTTCTTTCTATAATAAAGTGTGATAGTAGGACGTACTACTATTTAATAAAAATAATACCTTACCTATACAACTCTTTTTTGTAAAATGTAAAAAAAGTAATTCCATTCCATTGCTCATATACTAATTCAATCTAAGAATGTAGTTCAATTACCAAACTGTAATTCAATTACCAGAATGTAATTCAATTATCAAAATGTAATTGAATTACCAAAATGTAATTCAATTACTTGCCAAAAAAGTGCCTATAATTTATAGATTCAGAGTAATTCAATTACTTTTAGGGTAGTTCCATTACTATAAAGTAATTGAATTAGTATAGAAGTAATTGAATTAAACTCAGTAATTCGAATGCGGTAATTGATCAAGGAATCAATTACTTTTAGTGGGTAATTGGTAATTTAAATATTTTTATCATACTGTTACTGCTATAGGTATTATACACACTGAGTTATGTGGGTAACCATGGCATGAACCTGAAAATGTGAAAATAATTATTGAAGGATTTTGTTACTCTTGAAAATGCAGAATTGAAATAGGTATAGGGCTATTCGTGGTATCTTACTCAATTAGTGGGACCTACCCTCGGTGGTACCTACACCTACTTTATCGCTCAGTTAAGTACATATTATAAACTTTCAAACTTATTCTAAAAAGTAAAACCACAATTTTCTATAGGTATGCTAAACTTCAATCGTTTAAGTTCAGTAACTTTTAAGACTTATAATCGTTATTTTTATGCTTTTGGCATACGAAGAAGAAAGACAGACCTATTCTGGAGCTGGTAGAGCAAGGCAGATGTTAGTCAGCCGGTCATAGTTTTGTTAACTTTCGTGTTTTGTGCAATTACGGAACCTTTCCTGTTAAAACAAACACATATTCTCTAGAATTCTTAGGATAGAGGACATCTAGATAGAGTAGAAAATGTCGTGTTAGCAGTAAAAATTGTTGTTTTTACTTCAGTTCTGAAAATCGACGTGTTTACTTTTAAGGATTTTAAGGTTAAATTGTGGCAATTTTAGTGGTTTCAAAAAAACTGCTTTTCTGTGCATTTATTTTTAAAAAATACCGGTATAGGTACTAGGTATTCGTTAATGCCTCCCTGAACAGTCCGTCCAAACTTATATAGATACTAATTTTTTTTAAAGTAATTGCAAGGTTCCGGAAGTTACCCCTGCATTCAAGCCATTTATAGGTCTATATATGATTGACCTTGAGAACTGTGCCCTTAAATAAAGTTTGTCGATCCAAATTTGACGCCATTTTCATTATTGTATATTACCTATAGCATGTACATCTGTATAAAAATAAAGAGATTTGTAAGTTTAAATGAAATTACAAAAAACTTTAAATTTAAATAAAACCAATGAAAACACTCTTTGTTTTTGTATTCTCGCGTTTCTCGGTAAATTCTAAATTCCCAGAATGTTAACCCAATGTGTTCCTCGGTTACAGCGTTGTCACCTCTAAAATGTGTAAACATTTTTGAAAAGCAACCTGTAAAAAAATTTAAATCTGATCGTAACCTTTTATAAATAAGCTTTCGGATCTGTAAACAAGTTTCTGAAAAATATTTTTGTTAAATTAAAAAAATTTAAAACAAAATTAAAAAGCTACATTCCTTAAGTAAGTAAGTACTTATAAAAAAAATACACAAAATTCAATTTTTTTAATTGTGCGTAATTTTGCTATTCTATAATTAAAAACTGTCGAAAATCAACGACCCAGTTACTTGTATTTGTGTTTTCACGATCCGGCAACACTGTCTTACAATCAGCAAACATTTCAAAGGGAGCCGCGGGAGGGGCGCGAGCGAGTAAATGAGACCCGGTCGGGTAATCGTTACGGCTGTGACGTCACAGCCAATCATGGCAATGGACTACGTCACTGGGTGCGCGCGGCACCCATCGGTTATGTGTTTAGGTTGTAAAGCTTACATACCCCGATTACGAGGCTGCATTGCCAGTATTTCCTAAAAGTATATCGAAAAAAAAATAATGAAGGAAATATTCCGACTACAGATAGAGTTCACATTGAGTTGACATATGTCAAAAACAAATATGTTCTAAGCAAGGATATACAATATGACAATAACCTGTTTGGAACTCGGTTTGGGACAATTTTTACCGTATATTAAGTACCTATCTTAAAAAACGTTTTATCTTAAACGATGTTAATATTTTACAGATACCTAGCCTAGAATAATACACTTTCCTAAAGTAAACAATAAGAATGAGACAGGAAAGTCAATATATACCTACACGATTAAAGACAAATAAAAACGTGACAACGTCGCAATTCCAACATCGCAATATTGCGCTTGCACAACACCCCGACCGAGCCGCGGAGCATTTAGTTCGCCAGTAAAGGTCCGTCGAGTCGGTTACGTATAGTGTAGCACTCTCTGCCGGGTTTTCTCAGTGAGACTGAACTTTAATCGAAATATTGAACTGATTTAGTGACACTTTTTTTGTATTTTTGTGAGTGATCTGTTGTTCAAAGGGCTTTTAGTGAAAGAGGAATTAACAATAAGAAACCATACCAGTATTTAATTTTTGAAATAGTAAAACTATTTCTGGATGTTGCTTAACTGAGTGCGAACGGCGTGACACATTCAAAAGATTATTTTTAAAAGTGAACTCAAAATGGCAACGTGGATTTTAAACTGTAAGCGGTTCGTACGTTGCCAGGACTAGCACTAGGCAATATTTATTAGGCTTGCTTTTGACTTTATTTCTCGTTGCAACTAATAACTAATCAATAAACTTAAATATTTCTTGAATATTGTTTTGGATTCATATTATAGCTGCCAGACAGTAGGATATTGATCGTCAAATACCGATACGCTTCTAAGTGATGAATAAAAATTCTTGCTAGAAACCTCCAAACCACTAGAAAAAAAACTGCATGGTAAAAATGTCGGTGATGCAAATGCAACAAGCCAAGAGGCAACAATGCTACCTCTGCGACTTGCCTCGCATGCCATGGGCAATGGTCCATGATTTTTCCGAAGCGGTATGTCGTGGTTGTGTTAATTACGAAGGGGCTGATAGAATCGAGGTCGTTTTAGATGCTGCAAGACAGCTTAAAAGAGCCCACGGCTTTCAAGAGGCTAGATCCTCCAGCCACGCTACAAAGGGGCATAGGGAACACCAGAATGGTGAAGTGGTAGCAAGCAGTAGGTCGCAAAATCAATCTGCGGGACATCATCAAAGTTATAGCATGCACCATTCGCGTGGGGCTATGCTGGAAGGGTATCCCACGGCACAACCTCCTCCGCCTCCGAGAGGCAATCAAGGTTTACAAAGACCGCAGGTTGAAGGGTCCGTTGAACATGAAGCATTGGTAAGTATCAATAAAGTATGAATGATGAGTGATGAGATTAGGTTTATGTGTAAAGACAAAGCCACCTAGCTATGTAAAATATAGAAACTAAACTTTAGAACGTTTTCGTCTCAAAACTTTTTCAAGCAGACTAATTCTTGATCTATTCTTTCTTAGTCGCAGCATCTATCAACGTTTTCTGATCAATGCGAAATTATCTTTAAATCTGTATAAATTATAAGGACTTCCATCCTTTCTTAAAGTCCCTATTTCATATAATGACACTTCATTTGTTAATTCATATTATTATGAATTTTAGCTTCCATTTTCTAAACCTGCAATTCTAGACACCCGAGTTGCCGTACATGCCTTGCTTTAACAAATTGTTAGACCTAAAAATTAATTTTTTACTTTGTTCTAGCTTTTTATAAGCCATATTAATTTCCATTTTCCATAAGTTACCCTTAAATTGATCCTCCCACTTCTTTCAGGTCACCAGAACTACTGTTCGTCTCCCAACGCATCTCGCTGCCGCAGCAGCTCACCACCCCTTACAAACCCACCATCATACCTCTACCACCAGACAGGCAAGTCTGCCTACTCAAGGAATTAAACGAGGTCTGTCTACTACAGCTGAAGAAGACGACCACCATAACCAACACCACCATAACGGTGAGGTCAGTGCCAAAAGAATGCTTTCTGTAGATGACCATGGGGCGAGACAGGAAGGTCCCATGGCAAGACCCCCTTTGACTAGGGGTGAGAGCTTACCAGCCGTGTCTTTGGCCCAACCGTTTGTGGTGTCTACAGAGAGAACCTTCAAACAAGAGAAGCATCCCATGAGGACTGGTTCTTTTGATGCTGGAACTGTTTTTAAGGGAAACGGTAAGTGGCCATAATTTGAGAATTGGTACCGTTGGGCACCCAATAAATGAAAATAGACTACCATATTCGAGCGTAACCAGGCATAGAGAACGTTAATATAAATGTTTATTTTATGATATGCAATCAAACCCAATTAATAATTTCTCCACCTCTCTCTAATAGCTTTACTATTCAAAGACCTTGCGGTGACGTCACGGAGATATTCTCGTCACGTAGTCTCGACCAATAACGTGACGTCAGACGGCGATGCGTTATTGTTTTGTTTTCCTGTTAAGCAACGGCAACCTTGCCCGAAAATGAAAACCATAATATTACAATTAAACGCGTGCTATGGAGGTCTTTAATAATTATTTTATTTGAAATTTTAATAGGTACATCCGGGATATAAGGTTTTTCCTGCGGAACAGGAACGTATTTTGAATGAGGAGTCTAAACTAAGAAAGTTTATTTTATTCATTAAATTTAAACTGTGTAGATGATAAAATGAATATTATTTTGTGATCTATTAACTTTTTATTTGGAGATCACGGTAATATTTTCTCTCCGTGGATGATACTGTCCGTGGTAGGTTTTTTCCAAGCGCGTAAGGTACACTATGTATGTCTAATTCTTGCATTTTTCCAATTTGTGTTAATCTATCTTTCCCAAATAGGCTGAGATGATAAGGAATTGTGACAAAGGTAATACTTCTTCATTTACTGCTTCTCATTTTTTTTTCTTAACTATCTCTAACCTACAATGGACAAGACCGAAAAACTCCTGTACCTATACATAATGTTACCAAATATTCATTTCCTACTATTTTTGCTAGAGCGAGAAGAATACAGGACGTACGTGTACCCTAATTTGTCAGGCTGATGGAAGCTATATTTGAATACGGTCCTGCGTTTATTCATGGTGGCGTTAAATGAAAATAATTACCTCATTAAAATTTATGATAGTAATGTCATTGTTCAAAGTGGAATGTGATGAATGCATAATAGCCCGAACATGCTTCACATCATAGGCATCAACTGATACAAGCTTTTCTGAAAAAAGTGATATCAAGTTTTTATAACGGGTTTACGTGGTTTTATTAATTGTCATTATTTTCTAGATTCGTCATAACAATACTTACATTTATAAGATTAGGTGTTTTTTATTGTAAATAATTAAGCGTTAATTGTTTGCCACAAAATTGGATCGCGTTTTTCAAACTCGTACATAGTCTCGAACAAGTCCAGAGTTCAATTAGAGCCTGTACTTAAGTAACAATTTTTTTCCCTGGCGATAGTAATGGCCAATTCTTTACGATCGTTCGTTTTAGTACCTGATTAATCTTTTCGTTGTCATTTTCTATTACTTATATCTTCAGGAATTTTTGATCGACTCTGACTTTTTATTCTCATTGACCATCATCTCTTTACCACTGACCTTGACAGCAAAGTAATTTCTCACGGTCCCCGGTTCTATGGGTCTACACACGGCGTCTGCAACTAATAACCTTGCATCTGCTAGTACCGAGGTACCCAAGCAGAGAATATAATGCCTTCTTGCCTCTTATGGATTGTCCTAAGCATATAGTATATTCGTTGAATTAAGCTTTTAATATGTTTGTTGTGGCTCGACAATGTTTATAATAAGTATATTAGACTAGATGAAAATTGAAGTATCGAATGAGTTGCCAAACTATTCTATTAGAAACTACTACCGATGATCGTGGTTCAGAACCCAAGAAACTGTAGGTACCAGGGCAAACGACAGTTGGCATAGGCTTTATATTTAACGAATGTACTATATCACCATCTTCCTATGTTTGGTTGCACGAAGATACACTTTGGTGTTCTACCTGTACAAGCATATGGTGAAAGGGGTTTTGTGAGTGTGGGAAATAAAGTAGGTCAACATTTGTTCATTGGTTAGGTCAGCTGAGATTCTGGGAACTCGTTTTTGACAGATGTGTAATAGTTACGTCACGTTAGACGACCACGCTTTTAAGTGTTGCAGAATGAAAGAGGTTCTGTAATCTAAACTGTTTATTATATTCTCTCCATATTTTGTACCTTAAATGGAAAACGGATCATTTATATAATTAATTAGTTAGTACCTACCTATTAAAAACTGAATTTTGTCGCATATCGGACAAGTGTGCTGTGGGAATTGCTTGGGTTATGGCTGCCCGTAGAGTCCTAATAAGGACAAAACGGCCGCCGTGGCCTACCCGCCCCAGGGTATCCATTGTGCTTGGATCTCTGTGTATTCCAATATAAAATACAGTTACACACTTGTCCGATATGCCACAATATTCACTTTTTTATTATTTTCGCGGACACTATATTATCTCCTAAGTACCTATGTTATATAATATCCAGTATATTATTATTATTATTATTATTATTATTATTATTATTATTATTATTATTATTATTATTATTATTATTATTATTATTATTATTATTATTATTATTATTATTATTATTATTATTATTATTATTATTATTATTATTATTATTATTATTATTATTATTATTATTATTATTATTATTATTATTATTATTATTATTATTATTATTATTATTATTATTATTATTATTATTATTATTATTATTATTATTATTATTATTATTATTATTATTATTATTATTATTATTATTATTATTATTATTATTATTATTATTATTATTATTATTATTATTATTATTATTATTATTATTATTATTATTATTATTATTATTATTATTATTATTATTATTATTATTATTATTATTATTATTATTATTATTATTATTATTATTATTATTATTATTATTATTATTATTATTATTATTATTATTATTATTATTATTATTATTATTATTATTATTATTATTATTATTATTATTATTATTATTATTATTATTATTATTATTATTATTATTATTATTATTATTATTATTATTATTATTATTATTATTATTATTATTATTATTATTATTATTATTATTATTATTATTATTATTATTATTATTATTATTATTATTATTATTATTATTATTATTATTATTATTATTATTATTATTATTATTATTATTATTATTATTATTATTATTATTATTATTATTATTATTATTATTATTATTATTATTATTATTATTATTATTATTATTATTATTATTATTATTATTATTATTATTATTATTATTATTATTATTATTATTATTATTATTATTATTATTATTATTATTATTATTATTATTATTATTATTATTATTATTATTATTATTATTATTATTATTATTATTATTATTATGTTTAACAGCAGTAAGCGGCTGAAGCCGATGAGACTGCTGTGTGCACTTATGTCTTTGGTTTCTTTTTAGTTTTTATTATTTCAGGCACTTTTATATAGTCAACAATTAGAGTATCACATCACAGTTCACAGTCTAGGTACAGTTCACAGTCAAGGTACGCGCGACTAGACACAACGTTGGACATTTACAAGCTCGATTACAGATTTTATCACAGAATTTATCACAGTTAGTTGTTTGGTTGGGGGTGAGCCAGCTAAAGATAGTGCACCATGATGCCATTTATTGTTTCCAGGTTTTTGTCAAGCCTGTTCTTGAAGATGTTCCGATTTGGGGCAAGGATGGTTTCTTCATTAAGGGCATTCCACCTGTACACGACACGGTTAGATAGGAAGTTTTTTCGTATCAGATGAGAGCTTTTCTCCTTTTTTAATTTTTGTGCGTGACCTCTGAGCTCATTAGTATTTGAAGTAAAGAAGTTTAGATTAAGGTCATCACAGTAGTTGTTATTCAGGATTTTAAATGTTTCGATCAGGTCTCCCCTGTCTCTTCTCTCTTTAAGTGTGGTCAGCCCAAAAGCTGAGAGGCGTTCGTTGTAGGGTGTATCTACCAGGGTTGTTGGGATCCTGGTAAACCTCCTCTGGACTCTTTCCAGGGCCTCTATATCCTTGGCGTAGTACGGATTCCACACTGCATGAGCATACTCAAGTTTGGGTCTAACATATGTTTTATAGATCTTATTCATGAATTCTATCGTTTTATTGGAAAATGCTCTTTGTATTAGGTAAATAAACGAGTTACATTTTTTTATAATTTGATTTATATGAGATTCCCATTTTAGGTCTGCCCGCATTAGTACCCCAAGGTCTTTTTGCTCTTCCACACTTTTTAATTGTGTTCCATGCAGCGTGTATGTGTTGTGTGGGTTTTTAGCTCCTATGTGCAGGACGGTGCACTTCTCTCCATTCAGCTTCAGCAGCCAGGTCTCAGTCCAGGCTTCTATTGCTGCTATGTCCTCAATAAAGCGTGCAAGATCAAAGGTGGGATTACAGTACAATTTGGTGTCATCTGCGAAGTAAGAGATTTTTGTTTTGATGTGTTGGTTCAGGTCACTTATGTAGAGAATGAAGAGAAGTGGTCCAATTACTGACCCTTGTGGTACTCCACTGAGCACTTCATGTGATGTTGAGTAGACACCATTCACTCTGACTTGAAAGGATCGCCCAGTAAGTAGCCTCTCCAAAAATTTGCAGAGACATCCCCTTATTCCAAAATGCTCCATCTTGTATGCTAGTCTTTTAAAGGGCACCTTGTCGAAGGCCTTCTCCTGATCTAGATAAAGAACGTCAACAGGATGACCATTGTCAACTTCTCTGGTCCAGTCATTGATATACTATTATTTTATATATATGAAACATATAGAAAAAAAAATATCAGAATTTTAGAGCGACTTTTGTCACATAATTTGTTACATTTTTATCGTCAAAATATAAATATTAAAACGCTCGTGTAAACAATGTAGAATATTTTCAGGAAACCCTGAACCATACCAAATATGACTCATGTTTCATTAAACAGTTACGATAATAAAAACTGCGCAATATTTTTTTAACTCATGTAAATGTTTTCCAACCATCCAAGGTTAAATTAAATTTAAATATGTTTAGGTTACGTTTTTAGTGTCAAATTTAAATATGCACAAATTAATATAACATGATTCAACAATACAAAGTACATATATTTATCATTTTACATTAGTGTTTAAATTTTTTTTAGACAGCTACATAAATATCACTCGTTATCGTGGTGTCACACCTTCAATTCTTTATCTTTCATTTATTTACCGGACTGGATAACTCGAATAACTCTTTAAACATCAATAATTATACTTAGTAGTTTCTTTAAAGAATATATTTTGGTAATTTAAATTTAAAAAAACGTTACGTAAAAACATAATTTATTTTTACTTCATGTCGGCAACACCGGAATGTCACGCTTGACGCTCCGTTCTCGTGAGGTTGGCAACGCCGCACTTGTTGTTCGTTTCAGTGCGCGCGGAACCAAACCGGTCATTCGAAAACAATGTTGCCACAGTAAAATCATCTCCAAAATTAATTTTTAAATTGGGAATACATTACAATTATTACATATATGGCTCTTTTCTTATGTTTTATTGAAAGCCGCCCAAGGTACTACTGTTCCTTGTTTAAAAAACTTGAATTAAGAGGAGCGAAAATGTTATTTATGTAAATTAATTCAGATAAAATTTCGTTTTTCGCCTTCAATTAAAATTTTAATTAAGTAAGTAAGTAAGTAATTGGTCTCTAGTGACTTCCCCTTCACCACTTTTTGGTTGAAACAAAAATATGCTATACGAGATCGATTAGAAAACGAAGGGGCGTCACTAGAGTAGCAGGGAATTCCTACTCATAATTTTATAAATATAATAAACACATAACATAGTATTATAAAATTGGCAACATCGAACAGGAGCAGGAACATCGAGCGGAACCGGTTGCACAAGGCAATTGTTTCGGCATGGCCGCCGCCGCCGCCCGTGACGTCACAAGGTTGACCGCTACGAGTGAAAGCCTACACGCTTCGGCGCGCGACGTTGCACAACAACGAACGCGAGTAATGGCGACAATGGCGTCTGCTGGGGTTACATATTGTTATTATTATTATGTTATTACTCGTCGACGAGATAGGATAGAATAGGCGTTGGTTGATTACCACTGTGGGGGCTATTAGTTGCCTTCAATTGAAAAAGTATTGTTGTGGTTTAAAAGGATTGGCTCGGGGAAACCTGTTATATATACCTACTTGATCTTTTATGAAACCGCAGATGAGAATGTAGTTCAACCGTGTAATATCCCACGACTCTAGTCTCCTTCTATATTGACATATAGGTACCTATGGTTGTATTGAAATATCTCAAATATCCGTTACATTTGTCCCGGTTGACTGTCTTCAAGGTTTTCTTGTAAACGATAATCGAATTATGTCTGCCAATTGAATATGGCTACTGTATTGTAATATTCGCTATTCTTCTGCAGCACCACATTTCAAATGATTTTTTCTTCGTGTTGCATTTGCTCCAAGTTCAAGTTTCATATCAACACAAGGCAAACTGAACAAACATAACTTGCGATGGTGATATAAGGTACAACCTGCTATCCAAGGACGTGTTCTCCCATCTAGAATACTGTGCCGATGCTTTATTTACCCTTGGACCTCCAGTATGGCCCCACAGCTTCATAGCAGTTATTGCATGCCTGCCTCTTATAATCCTTTTTTACCGTGCTTTATAATCGCTTTACAAATCCGACTTGAGACTTTTTATTGATATTTAACATTCTAGTGTCAATCATTCTATCAACATAGTCTAAAATAGAACGCTCGCATACACTGCACTAAAGGCATAAGCCTAACGAGTTGCAAGGCAAACCAAAGTTTCATTGAACAATTGCCAAAACTTGGGAAAATTTTACATATAAACCAGTACAAATGGAGGCCAAGGTTTCAAGGTAGCATATCTCAAAAATGTAGTATTTTTATTTGAATAACCCAGTTTGTTCTAAGCCATTTATGTGGTTCACTGTTTACTAAAATATTTCCTATACGGAATTGCGTTCTAGCCAAAAGATTAACTTTGATATGATAAATCAATTACCACAAAGTTCTGAACAGTTTTCCAAACTAACGTATTAATAGTGCTCCCGTTTACGATTCTGACAGGCTTAAAAAATAAACATAAATGTAAATCAATCAGTTTTTTCTTGGTAACGAAAGCGGTTCAAAGAATTCTCTATCTAAAGGCCACTACTTATTTATAGAAGAGCATGAAAGCCACGTGCACCTTATTTATTCGAACCCATTTGTAGTAGTATGAGAAAGATATTTCATGTAAACATTTGATATTTATAGTACCGATAACGACTGTTGAATCTTAAAATGTTTGTTATGAAAATAACAAATAATATTAACGGTTTTTATCTGCGAGTTTATTAATAGGCGTGATGAGCTCACTTACTTTACATTGTCATGCTTTGTCCCGAGTCCGCAGCCTAGTGACAAAGAAATGGAACCGACTGAATCTTTGATTGGCTAGGGGACCATCTTTGACATTGACAGGTTCCGTTGAACAATACGAGGGGCTCTTTAGGTTGGCTCCGCTCTCAATTTCACTACGTGAGGACGTGGACAGTCTTGAACATCGTTTTTCGGTTTTGTCTTCGCGGACAAAAAAAGGTCTTGAAATCTGAACAAAACCTAAAACGTGCAGAATGTTTTTGTCTCTTATTTATCGCCAATTTATTGTAGAAACACCTTGTTTTCGTATTTTTTTTCTATTCGTCGGTTTGGCGTGAACAAAGCACGAGATCCTTCTTCCAGATAATAAGACGCAAATATCCATGCGTACTCTCAACGGTTTTACTTGAAATCCCATTGATTGTCATACGTCATCAGAAATAGCATCAGTATTGATTTTCCACGGGGCAACGTCGCGTTCGTTTTCTGGCAACCTCGCCTTTTACTTCTCCATTCCCAGAGACCACCATTGCGCTGACGTCACGGCTTAGCTTTCACGACTGGTTTTACACTTATCTGTCTACCAAAGGCAAAACGAAAGAAATAGTTGTGCCTGTCTTATACCTGTTTCATGGCCCCCTTTTAGAAATACCGTTGCTCGACACCGGACAAGGAATTTTTCTGTTGTCGTAATAGTGAAGTTAGAATGGGTGTTAGATTTACCTGAAATAAGGGTCAATGAAACGTGTGTATTGATTGTACTCTTAAATAAACAGCTCGAACGGCTTATTAACGAATTTATTATGACAGGTCTGGAGCCAATAACCAGTTAGATAAGAAAATTTGTAGTCTTTGAGAAGTTTATAAATAACGTTTTTTTTTTTAAATATAGTAACAGTTCTTATAAAGCACCTATCATCTCTATGTTATAAATATTCAACCCTTTATCCCAGACATGTGGTTATTTTGACCCTCACAAGTTATTAAATATCTCGCCAAGTCTTCTCATTGCCTTTCAACCTCTTGAGAGGCGTGTCTATTTTCTGTATCCCTCTATCGAAAGTACCGTTGCTCGACACCCAATAAGAAAATGTCTTATTGCCTTCACAGCAGAGTTGTTGGAATGGGTAATGGGTGTCAAATCTACCTGATTTGAGATCGGAGGTCAGTGAACTTTCGGCTTTGATTGTACTCCTAAATAAATAACTTGAAAGGCATTAATTTACGATTCCTCTAAAGGTGTTATCTATGAGTTAAACTAGATTAACAGCTTCCGACGCGTGTTTATCCTTTTAGTCTTTTAGAACGCATTGAAGGTAGTGTACATACCTAAGCTTGAGGAAGAGCAACGTCTTCCTTGTCCTTGTCCACATTCTCAAATTCGGGAAATAACCTATCCGTTGGTACCTGAAGAGAACATGAATTTTTCGTCATCTAAAAATAATCTGATGCTTCTATGAAACACCTAAATGTTTGGCAAAGTTGTATGGAAGATAATTCCAATATAATTTTGTGTTATCGCCAGACAATGGGTAATTACAATTACCAGTAGGTGATAATATTGTTTTGATAGCGTTAATAGGGGGGTGATAACGGCACTTTTATCATGCCCTGTTTGTAAATATGTAAGTACCTGATGTTTGTAAATCTATTTTTAGACATATCTTTATTAGTTTTGCCCTTGGCAACAGTTGTTTTTATTGATGAACCAATTTAGTTTTAATGATGGTCTAACCCGTGCGTAACTGAGACGTAAGTAATAATTAATAACTTATCTAAAGTGTGTATCCTTTTTACAATTTTCGGGACGACAATCGTGCACCATCTAAATAAAACTCTTCTAAATGGTATAGTTTCATCTAAAAATCGACCTGTAATGACCTTTTCGCTAGAGACGTATTATCCATTTAACACTTATTATGTTGTTTAACTGGAAGGTCGTTCACCTAGCATGATTTTTCTAGAGCGCGGTCTTGATCCTTCGTTCCCAATTTAGAACCAAAACAGCTTTCTGTTTGGTTAGTCTCGAGGTTTTTATATACAAAATTACTATGTTTACGCACACAGAATTCCTAGATAGATAATCTCATACAAGCAAATTATATGAATTTCTGCTTTATCTTTATACTCCAGATATTATGTTTCATATACATCTGCTCCAAATAATTTAAATCCTGTCTTTGTGTTTCGTCAAACAGCTGTAAGGAAAACGACAACGTACCCCTAGAATGACTGAAAACAAATGTTCCAAGGCACCTGCTGATGCTATATAAATAAGGTTTACCTTTTGTCTTCACATATTCTATCTCTCTTATTACTTGTAGTAGTAAAAGAAGCTTGATGCCTCCAAACCATGGGAGGGCTCTATTTACACGAACCTAGGAGTTAGGTACCGTTTTTTTTGGTAATTATCTTTTCGGAAGTAAGATTATTTCAACGATAATTGATTCGGGGACTGTATATTTAAGGATGAGGCACCTGTTTCTTTGTTATAAAACATCAGGTGTAGTATAATAGTGAGCCTTTTTAAATTATCGGCAGGGTTGTATTAGGAGGAGACCCTCCTAAAACAAATGAGCCTTGCTCAGAAGTTAGCTGCTTTTATTGTATTCATTCGATAGGTATTTTTTAATGCATGTTATTTTTTTATTGGCCACGTTACCCACAGCCGTTAAATAAGTCTCTCGAGGTAACCATTATAATTTTCTGCTGCCTGCATCGAAAAGTGTTACACAACAGAACAGAGGTTTTCAAAGTTTATTCACCTGCCCAATAACCTACAAACACTTTGTTTTCGAAGCGGCTAACTTTCATTTTACCGATTAGGCAATAATAATTGTAAATTTACATAAGGTATGCGGATATTTGCGGCATTGGTACCCGTTTGGTAGGTTGTTTTTAGTAAAAAATGGTTAAATGAGGAATTAACAATGAAACTTTTTGTCTTACTTCGAGTAAGACGATTTATTTATGCAATAAGAAAGCGTGGATACTCACCTTACTTTTACGCTCCTGGTCACAGATTGTATGTTTGTTGATAAATGTTAAGTCATACTGGTATTGGTTCTTTGGGCCTAAATTATTAGTGTCCCAACAGCCACATAACTTCCATGGCAACAATTATTGTTCAAATAATGGTATCCTTAGAAGTTATCGTACAGTTAGTGTTAACGGGATATTAATATTTTGGGCCTTATTCGTACAATCAGACAACCGATTAGCTGTTTGTAGCTTGCATCTGATCGTTTCCTACTTTTCGTTCTTAACAGGCATTAGATCCAACGATTGCCAACAAAGGGTTTCCTCATTTAATTTTGTTAAATGCTAAAAAATACAAAAAAATTTATGTGGGTAATAGTCTGTTAAAAGTTTTCTCATATCCTGAGGATAGGATACGTTGTTATAATTGTATACCAAGTGGGAAATGGGCATTAATCAGTCCCGTTATATATAACACTATTCCCTACCTAGGACGGATGCCGGCAATGCCTGCGGGGCTGGTGTGGGCCCTTTGGTTTGATTTTATGACGTATGGCAGAACTCAGGTTAGCTAGGTCCGTAATCCTTTACTGCCATATAAGATTATTTTAGATTTTATTGATATGACTGTTATTTTATAATTTGTAAGCTTTTTATGTAACTGTAACTGTTACTGTTTACTGGAAAACTAAGTACTTAGTTAGGTATCATTGGTATAAAATTATTTAGATAATAAGGTAATACTTTTAGAAAAAACCTTTGCTAAATCAATGCACATATTATATAAATAACACGTTGCCTATTATAGATAGATTATAGATGAAACACGTGCTTGTGTCAGGTATAGTGGAACAACCCAAATTTATTTTGCACAATCCCTATTGGTTGGTAAAGCTCTGTTATACAATATAATAATAAAGTGACGTCATGACCCACACCCACACATTTCTCTTCTTGCTAAATAATCAAACAAATCCAAGGACTCATTTCTGCGTTAGGTATAGGTATCGTACAGAGTGAATAGTTTAATTTGTGGTTACCTATAAAGATTGTATACAACTGTATATTATGCCATTCTATATCCCACAAGGAATGTGTTACCCCGGTATCTTCTTCTCGCATGCAACGTCGAAACCCGTCCTCGCTTGACAACAACACAGACGTGTTTTTTTGCGAAACATTTGCGTCTCAGCTAAGATGGCCGCCCCGTACTGACGGAGAGGTCATGGCAGTCACGTGACCCCGTTTCGTACGCTGCTGCTGCTCGGGCTCGTGACGTAACGGCTCGTTGCAAGACACGATCGTCCACTATCGGGGGCAATCGGACGATTCCGCCGTGTCGGAATGCGACCGCGACCGGTTTTTCTGACGTGTTTTTAATAGCGGCAACGGAAGTGGCGTCATAAGCGCTGATGCCGAATGGTACGCCGTAAGGGGGCGATGCCATCGTTGCCGCGATTCGCGGAAATAAAGCGATAATAGGGAGAGATATGTCGTAATCTTGGGGAAATGGTTTTGTCGTTGATATTGATACAGCACAGCTTATTTTAAAAGTAACTGCGTATGTAACTGGATACGTGTGATAAGGTCTAATATAAAAAGCGTTTCATTCAGTTTGGGTTTAAATTTTTAAATGCCTCCAGTGATAGGCACTAGTTAAATCTGGATGAATACAAAATGCATGTGAAAAATTTTAAAATAATTTGTATACAAAATTGTAAAAGTTGTACCACCTAATGTTATTCGAAATAAACAAATCTTATCAAGGAATATAAGCATTATTTTTACACAAACATATCAGAATTTTTACCAGTAAACAGGAATTTGGAACAAAATATTTATAGAACGTGTTGCCAACATACATACGCGTGATATTATCCAGCTCAATGTCTTGTTTTCGCCCAAATCCACTAATTAGGTACCAATAACAATTATTATTAATTAGCATAAAATAACTGTCATTATTTATTTAAGTTGGTAATAACTAAAATAAGTTCCTCACTAGTCACAATAGTCGTTAAATTTATTTACAAAACAAAAATCCTATGTTTGTCCACCTCCTTGGACTTTTAAATTTATGATGAAATAAAAATACTGCAAAACCCTTTTTTATACAGTGTGGTTTTTTAAGTGTGCAACATATGGGAATTTTTTTATTAACGATTTCTCAGAAAATTTTATTCTTGATAAAAGTTGGTGCATGTTCGATAATCATATTAGGTGCACTTGGAATGGTTGCAAATCAAACGGTGTACAGGGTAGGCCAAAAAATATAAAACTTGTACAAGAATAAAGTACCCCTATTTCAAAAAATTCAGCAAAATGTTATTAAAAAAAGTTGTTTCGAATTAAAAGTTATGCATCGATTCAAAAACGTGACCTCCTAAAATAAAAAAAATATATTTTTTTAAAAAACATTAATAATTTCCCAAATTTTTTTTTTTAATATTCGCCATAAAGACCTTCATAAATTAATCAAAATCAAATTAATTTCTCATATTTTTGTTCAAGTTTAAGCATATTTGTAAAAGTTACTTGAATTTTTAATTTATTAACGAATCACAAACTTTATGTTTGTTGCAACGATATTAAACACAACTTTAAAATATCCTAAAAATTAGTTTTAACAAGATAAAGCATTAGTAATGATAATATGCTAATTAAAAAACCATCATTTAAAGTGCAAAATTTTTATTTTAAATGTTTATTAAAAATTTTTATTCTTGTAAAAGTTTTATATTTTTTGGCCTACCCTGTACGCCATTTGACTTGCAACCATTCCAAGTGCACCTAATATGATTATAGAACATGCACCAACTTTTATCAAGAATAAAATTTTCTGAGAAATCGTTAATAAAAAAAATTCCCATATGTTGCACACTTAAACAACCACACTGTACATATAGGAATTATAAACAAAAATCTTCTAATAAATCGCTATTTCGAGAACGGTGTAGTTTATTTAAATGTATTTTTGATTTTTAATGTAGGTACGTCCTATATACAAATTTGGGTTTTTCCAATTTTTCAGTTGTTAGTTTTACGGGTTTCGTGTTTTAAATAGGTAATACCTAACTACAACAACAATGAATTATTTTTCCTGTTGATTGTTTTTTTTTTGTATTGGAACATTTTTATTAGTTATACTATACATATAGATTAATACCTTTCATAGCTCCTGTTACAGCCAGTTGCTCCCAATAACTACTAGCTGATAAAATTAAGGATGTATGTTATGCAAAGTCCAAATGGGGCTTCAAGAGTGATTTAGAATTTAGATCATACTACAAAAGCCAGCAAACCCCTAACTTTATTATTCTTTTTTTCAGTACCTGTTTCAATTGCCTCGGCAAATGGCTCTGGCAATTCCCCCCTGAACAGGACCGGATCCCCTCCGGACGCCAATACCACAGTTCCTGGAGCTCCTCAATCTCAGCCCCAAGCGGGCTCAGTACAAAGTCCGATGGCCGCTCTGATGTCAGTCGCCGACAACTTGCCCCCTGGTAGTCCCAGATCGACTGGAGGCAGCCCCCCCAGCAATACTGCTCCTAGAAGTGCCAGTAGGGGCAGTCAGCATTCACCAAATTCTACAGGTAAGAACATTTTGTTAGTAACGAACAAACCTTGTAAACAACGTTATCCTCTTTCTTAATTACGTATTCGGGTAAATAGAAAAAGTAAAACTTTACAGTCATATTGGTGCTATTTTTAACTTCTTGCATCACCAGCGCAAAAATAATTAACATAGTATATTATAATCAGACATGACAACGGTAAAGAATTGGTTGCGACCGACCCACCGCGGTACCGAAAAATTCCGATCATTAATTTATTATTCAGGTAAAAAATTTAATTTGTTATGCGTAACATGTTTTACCGCAATGTGAATGAGAATGAGTGCGTTTACTTGAAGAAAGATAATCAGAATGTTGTTTGGACCTTCATTCTACTAACTTTAGTAATTTGAAATTCATATGTGTTTGCTTTGCTGGTATCGGAAGCATTGCCGGAAAAAAACCAAAATGGGGCTTCTTAAACCGCGTGGGTTAGTCCTATGGACTAGTGCTAGCAGCAAACCTGAATAAACACCTAACGCCTTTCCTTCTTTATTTATTGTTTATTGAAAAATCAATTACCCAGTAAACGCAGTCATCTTACACAAACATATTTTAAATAATTCAGCTTCGTCAACTTTTGCTTTCACCATGAATAAACTGTCATATAGCTGTACTATACATTCTAGGATAGTTCTTGCGAAGAAAATGTACCGTTAATTGTTAATTCTTGAGAGACTTCTTCAGCGGTACCGTTAAATGTGCTGCTTGTTAGAAAAAAACTATTAATTAACGGTTATATTTCTTTTAATTAACTGATTGATCGGGTCATAAGAAATAAATAGTTACGATATGTTAGAGCTGATGATTGTAAGGAAATTTCAAAGTATGTACAGTTGTATTCATAAAAAAAGCGTACAAGAATTAGAATGAGAGGTAAGTTTTGTCATATTTGCGTAAAACCGGCTTGTCTAAATGATTGTTTATTGGAGGTTATCTTGGAGGTTATCACACGTCATAGATTATCAAAAATGTAAAGCGTTTGCGTCGGTGTAATTAATTTTGAAACTGAATGGTGGTAAACTTTGACAGAAGAACCACAGTACCCTACTCTTTAGTCTATGAGAAGAACATATAAATGCCTCGTCAGTTGTCTGAAGTTAAAAAGGTTCAAATTGTATCAAGAATCGAAGAAGGATGGTCAATCCGTGCTGTAGCGCAGTTGTATAATAGAAATAAAAAAAACTATATTGAAAATTAAGCAACGCTGGGAACAAGAAGAATGCCTAAAGAGGAAAATTGGTTCAGGTCGTCCCAAACGCTCCAACCCAAAAAAAAATAATCCATTTGCAACTGCAAGGGATGCTGTTATTGATACAGCATTTTTGAACAGGGTAATTTTTACTGATGAAAAGACGTTCGTCGACTTATAACGGACAAATTCGTGTGTACCATCCAAACAATACCAGGTTTGAAGAGCGATATACTAACCACCCTCAACAAGTCCACACTGCTAATGATGTAACCCACTGGTTTCAAACCCATAATATAGAAGTGCTGCCTTGGGTAGCTTATAGTCCCGATATCAATCCAATTAAAAATATTTGGGGTATATGTAATTGTAAAAAAAAAATGTATAATCGAAATTGTAGGCCACAAAATTCAGAAGATTTATGGGAAATAATACATGCGTGCTGGGAAGAGTTTGATCCAAATATTGTATCAATTCCGAATAGACTGGCTCAAGTAATAGAAAAACATGGATATATGACCAAATATTAGATTTAATTTATTCTTGTTAAACGTTTTTTGTTTCTATTGTAATTTTTATAAAACTATTAGGATATTTTATAAAAAAATATTAATTTTTGTCATTCTATTGAACTAACGCCCAAAGCCAATGCTTTGTATTTTTAATAACCTTTAACATGCGATAAGCCGGCTTTACGCAAATATGGTTAAAGTTTCCTCTCATTCTAATTCGTGTAAGTTTTTTTTATGAATGCAACTGTATGTGTCTCAATCAAAAAACAGAATTGAGTATGACTCTCATGTATAAAGTATTATGGTTTCAATATTTTTAACTCAACTTTTCAATGATTGCATATGGCCCAACAAAAGTCTCATAAAGAACCCACTAAAATTCAAAAACCGATTAGCACCCTTTGAAATGAAATAACCAACTTTTTCAATATTTTGTTTCAGCCGGATCAACTAGCGGTCGTCGATCCAGTGGTTCACGTCACGTGAGCTCCACCACAGTAACCTCAACCGAAGCTGGTGCCATGGCCAGTGGCAACGAAGCCTTGCCAGGTGGTAATGAAGGCGTTACTGCGGCCACTACTCCTGCTGCCACAGCAACGTTGAAGTGCACCCTGTGTCAGGAACGGCTGGAAGATACACACTTCGTCCAGTGTCCAAGTGTACCTCATCACAAGTTCTGTTTTCCTTGCAGTAGAGACAGTATCAAGAGGCAGGGGGCTGGATCAGAGGTAATATTTCTTTTGGGATTATGTTTTACCTCATCCTCGTCATCCTTGATAACATTTAGTATAAATATTTATATTATTTTTCTTAATGTTGCAGGTGTACTGTCCAAGTGGCGAAAAATGTCCATTGGCAAATTCAAATGTTCCTTGGGCATTTATGCAAGGTGAAATTGCAACCATCTTGGGCGAAGAATACAAGGTGAAAAAGGAAAGGGAATCTTAAACCACAACGAAAACAAAGTGGGATAAAAATATATACACAAAAATTGTTTTGAAGCCATGGAAATGGAGACAAACCGCGAATGTACGATATTTTTAAAGCCGGATAACGAAGAGAAAGAGAAAATGTAAAAAAGGGAAAATATTGTTGAAAATATGGCTGTGGAATTTAGTTGTTTAGCTTTGACGTTGTCGGAAGCCTCAATAGGCCAAAAGATACATCCGGCAACCGAATCATAGGGCTTCAATCGCCGAAATATTGTAAATAACAGCGAAAAAGTAGAGGAAAACCGAGAAATATAATATTATATATTTATTAAAATAATGTTCATTTGTAAACTTTTTATTTTTTAGTTGGTTCGTAAACTAACACGTCATTTTGTCTTTGACACTTTATCTGTGGTGAAATTAAAAATTTCGTTTCGTTTCATGTATATATTTTTGGTTGTATATAATCGAAAAAATGTACAAATTATTTCATCTTTTTAAGTTTTTTTGTTTTACTGTTATTTCGTTTTTTAATATAGACTTTTTTATTTGTTTTTTATTATTGTATATTGACTATACTTTTGCGTAGAATTAGTTTTAAGGGGCATTAATTATTATAAATCATTGAATAATGTTCTTTTTTATAGGGCCTCTTAAAACTTTTATTAGAGCTGTAAATATTATATATTTGTCAGCTATCTAAAATATGTACATAAAATGGCGACAAAAAAATCGATTTTTAGGCGATTTAAAAACTTGCCGCTTTCATTTTATATTTGTAATAATTGTACGAATTTAATTTATAAAAATATTTGGAATTGGTCAAGATTTAGTCTGTTTCTAAGCCTAAAAAAATAGTTTTGAGTCTTGTAGACATTTTTTTAAATGCATTTTTTAACTGCTGACGCTATGTGTGCGAAAAGCCACAACCTACATCTTATTTTGACAGAAGCAAACTAGGTTTTGACCAAAAGTTATGTTTTAAGGTGGTACATATTATGGGCCATAGGAAAATAATTATTTTAATTGTGAAAAAGTAAGCTAGTCAAAAAAAGCAAGGTTTAATGGAACTTTGCCTAATAGGAACTCCAACACTCGCTGATAATTTTTAAGAAAATATTTAAACATTTCTTAATATTTAACGACTAACAACTGGTCAATATAATATGGCGTAAACCCGGTATTTTTTGTGTAAAAATATTTCTGAAAAAGTTTAGAAATAGCTTTTAAACGCATTTTCCGAGACCCTTTGTTAGGGTAATACTTTTTTAAACTTGTGGATGCAAGGTCAAGTTCAACTGCAAAAAAGGGATTATTTATTTATTTTCATAATTTTTTTTTAGGGACAAATATTAAAACTAATATGGCGAATAACCCTAGAGAGAAAAAAAACCGTTAATTATTTCCTGTGAAAAAAATATTTCAGAATAAATTTAATAAGGAATCACTTATTTATTTATCAGTGTTGAAACGTTATTTCTAAACTCTACTTCAGAATTTGATTGAATATACAGGGTGTACCTACCAAACACTTTACTAACTGAAAGCAACGGTCAAAGCCAAAAGTTAGCTGGTTTTTCTTAAGGAAATGTTTTGCGACACCCTGTATACAACTAATAATACTTTTTAATGTACACACTTCCATAGCAGATCAGGGTTTTTGTAAAAAATATTTATGAATATGTTTTTGGAATTGTAATATTGTAATAAATTTGTGCTGAAGAATTTTTGTTTTTGTGCACTTCTGCAACCAATTCAGTAGAAAATTGTCTTTTGTGATTGAAAAAATCAAAGAAAATGCTCAAAAAATAAGTGTTGTAAACATTTTTGTTAAGATATTTTATGTCTACAGCATAGAGCAATAAAAATAATTAAAATTGGACGCAAAAATATCCATAAAAGCATTTTTTGATACACAAACTTGAATATTTTTTAATTGCTGTCAGCTTTAAATCTTTTTATTATCCAGAATATATAAATACAAACAAATTAACTTATTTCTTGAGCAAAATCCTTCTCAATTATGGTATGGTGTAAATGTTGTTCCTTTTTTTACAAATGAAGTATATATTTTGGCACAAATACATTTTATTAAAACCCAAACGTTGAGTAAATGGAACATATTTTATATGAAAACATTTATACCAATATCCTTTAAAAAAAAATTGAAATTGACTTGTGTATTTTTATTAGAAAGGACCTAAAAAAACATTTTATTATTAACATAATAGGTATTAATCTGTGAGAGTAACCACAGATTATTATAGACGAAAAATTTATAGTATTGACAATGTCAAAATTGTACATTTTTTTTTGTAAGTTGTTAATTTGTATAACAACTAAAAGAGGTTTATAGTAATTAAATGTATACCTAAGGCTTGTACGATCGTTTTTGCTGTTAGTCGGTGTCAGATAATAAAGTCTGTAATACATTAGAAATATGATTTGCCTTTTTTTTAGTCTATTTTGACCCCCTCTTTGGTAAAAAGTGAAAAAAAATAATAGTAGGATGAAATCCAATGGAAAAGGAAGAGAATATAACAAAAATGAAAGGAAAAATAATTGACGGGCAATCTGAGGTCGGGAAGTGGAAAGGGGTGAGTTTTTTAAGGGTAGAAAACGATTTATCTCGATTTCCGACAAAACTACAAGTCCAATTGAAAAACGTTAAATGGCAAAGTTGTAGGTAATAAAAAGATCTACAACTTTTTTCACATAACCTCAAAATTTTTGTGAAATATTTAAATAACCAAGTTTTTGGATTTTTATCTTTTACAAGAAATTTTTTTTTTCACGAAATTTGGTGAAAACTTACCTTTTTATGTCCCAAACACACTGTAATTTTTTTGATTTAAAATATTTATTTTTTCACCCTTTTTTGACTTAATATCGAAAAAGCACCCTAATTTTTAATCGAAAATTCTCACGTCAAAATATCTGCTTTTTAAAAAAAGTCGGTGGGCTTTTTGTTCGTTGAAATCTCTACTTTCTGATGGTGTAAAAAAATATACATTACAGATATACATTGTAGATCTTTTTGTTACCTACAACTTTGCCCTTTAACGTTTATCCATAGGACTTGTAGTTTTGCCGGAAATCGAGATAAATCGTTTTCTACCCTTAAAAACTCACCCCCTTCCACTTCCCGACCTCGGATCGCCCGTAAATTATTTTTCCTTTCATTTTTGTTATATTCTCTTCATTTTCCAATGGGTTTCATCCTACTATTATTTTTTTTGGTTTCAAAAATTATCGACCCCTACCTACTCTTCTATAATAATTCTATAAAATAATTAATTCAAACCCTAGTTCTAGTTGGTGTTGGCTGCATCATCAAGAATTGTCGTAAAAGCGACCAATTGTGAGACTGTACCAATGCCAAATTTTAGCTCTATTAAAATTTATCTGAGAAAAGGCCACCAGAATAAAAAAAAAATACTGAGCGCCTTTTACAGCGTTATCAATGACGAAAAACACTCTACCTACGACTGGCGCATTCACCATTCAATTTAAAAATTAGCATTTTACTCAAGAGGAAACACTATAGTGACGCATTCGCCGTTTGAATAGGACGTTACCTACAATTTTAAGTTATAAAAATTAATTGATAAATTAGTAAAAGCATAAAATGAAATTTTGTCAAATTTGCGCATATTAATTTTTTTGCTTTTATTCTATATTCAACCTTTTTTAACGTAAAACTGTAGGTAAATGTACTCCTAAGAGTAACGAAATGACGAGGGCGCGTTACTAGTGTTTGCTCCTAATATCCCTACTTCTACTAAAACATTAATTTTTTTTAGACTATCTGATACAACCGTAGGATCGGAAAAACTGAGATCATCCTTCTCGGATACAGATTCTGTCGACGACATAGTAATCAGAAATAAAATCGAAAAAGCCAACAGGTTGATTAACAGGGTGAAAAAGGCGCTGGATAAAATGAAAAATAAGGACGGGAACCAACCGAGGGCTACTTCTAAGGAGGCTTGTCGCACGAGTAGTACTGATATCGAGGAGACTATCAAGAAGTTGAAGCAGGAAACCGAAAAACTTATGATTGGGTAAAAAAACAGTTATACAGGGTTATAAGACAGAAACGGATCAGCTTTTTATGGTATGGTCAATAATCTGGGATTGAGTAGTTTGGTGAAAAATAAAGTAAAAATTTCATATAAAATGGGGTCTACCTACGTTCTACAAATCATCCCAAGACTAATTTTTTTTAACCACAGAATACTGCTGGCTAAACTGGAGCGTTACGGTGTTACACTGCCCTGAACTTCCTGTCTTTCTGGCAAATCTCAGGTAGTTCGAGGCCAGTCATTTGATTCTTCTAAGTTGAACATCCAGTGTGGGGTACCTCAGGGTTCTGTACTTGACCCGGTTTTATTCCTATTGTATTGTAATGATTTGCCTTCCATTGATATCAGTTATCAGTGGTATCTTTACTTTATTCGCCGACGATACTATACTATCTTGTGGCGTGGAAAAAATGCAGAAGAGTTAAGACTAGTTCACTAGTTGGGCAGAACGATTTTCTGCTTGTCAAACAATGGTGTGATGCGAACCTATTATGTTTTAATATCAGCAAAAGCAGTATTATCTTCTTTAAGTTTTCGTTTTCTGACTTAACTTTAGCAGATAATTTTGTTAAAAACTCTTCTTGGGTGTTCAAATCGACGACAATGTCAAGTTTAAGGACCACATTCTTGCATTGAATAGGAGACTAGCGTCCGGTTCTTACGCAGTCAGAGTTGTCTCAAGAGAATTGGGGAATAGTGTTGGTAGAATGGTTTTATTTTTCACTTGTTGAGTCACTTATTGAGGTATGGTATTGCTTTTTGGGGATTTAGTAGTAAGGGCCTATTGGGCTCTACATTGGTTTTGCAAAAGAGGGCATTAAGATACGTGTGTGGTGTTAATTGTCATACTATCACTGTAAACCTTTATTTGTCAGGGAAAAGATTTTAACTTCGATTGGAATTTTTATCTTGGAAACGGCCTGCCTTATCCATAACAAAAATATAAAAATTATGCTATTAACAGCTCCTATAACATGCGTACTGTCAATCATATTCCTCTCTATACCACAAACAATTCTCACCAATAATTCCTTGATATTTGAGAGCATCAACATTTATAACCACATACCACTGGTTTATCGGCAGGTGATTGATGACATAATATTTAAGCAAAGAGTAAAAAGGCAACTAATTACTAGACCCTACTAAACTATCCAGGAATTTTACAATGAAAATATCTAGGCATTTCCTTTAATTTTTTTTTTAACTTTGATTAGCGTATATTCTTGTCAGATTTTTTGTAAGATTGAGCTTGTCTTCGTCGATTATCTATTTATTGGATTACTTTTTCTTACATTTTATAGTGAACATTGTAATTTCCATAACAGTTTTAATACTGTCCAAAGCCTTGTTAACAAGATGTACTTCTTATAACAATAAAGTGTATTTTGATTTGATTTGATTAATTTAACGAATTATGTTTCATTCAAGGTACGAACCAATTTCCGACGCAGAACCTAAACGGCCAAAGGCCAAACGAGGCGTTAGAGATGGTAAAAGCCGGAGTCCAAAAAAAAGTTCCGAGTATCCGGCGCGATCAGTCAAAGGGAAAGAACATACGAGAGACGCAGACAGCGACTCCTGTAGTCCTCTACGCAAACCGCTTGTTAAAAAAGGGGACGAACCGAGCACTGGTTCCAGTGACGATCTTGTTGAGAAACCGGTTTCGCAAAACATTTCACAATCTCGGATCATGCCACACTGTTGTGGTAGACTAAAGTTGGATATGGAGATGGAGAGACCCATAACTAGAAGAAATGAAGCAGGTAACTTTTCTGATTATAATATATAGTGATTAATGACGTGCTAATATTTTAGGGTGTGATTCAGGAGCGGCGTTAGGGTAGGGCCTGGTTGGGCGATCGGCCAGGGCGCCGGATAAGTAGCCCATCGCTCATAGTTCGAGCTTTACTTACTCGTAAATTCTCTAAATTAAGCGAAAAAATCTTTATGTTGGCAACACTTGAATGGAACGCAGTATTCAATCTGTTCGATCGGAGCACTGCACGCAGTTCATTTTACCGGGAATCCCCAATCATAGAGAAACACATTGTCTATCTCTTTTTAACATTTTAGTTAAAAAGAGCGTTATTTTTAGCGAAGCGAAACAGACTCAGCTCATTCTCATTCATAAAATCGGTGCACGTTAAGTCTGATTTTTCGTCGCTGACCGAATTCGGAATCCCTTTGTAAAAAATACAGTGGTCCGATATGTAATTAAAAATAGGATTTCTATTATTTGATTTAATTTATTAAAAATAATAATTCTCTTCAAAAATAACCCTTGAAGACATCATGGCAAAAATTCGGTTAAGACAAATCAATTTTTCTTATAAATCCATTTGTACATTAAGAAAAATAATTATTAAGCTGGGTTTTTCTTATAAAATGTTAAATAAACGTATTCATATTACAGAACCACATGTGGTTACTTCTATTTTTGTTTTAAATTTCATCAAAGATCGCAACTTACAAGAACTGTATCCAAATGTATGGATAGCATTGCCATTGCGAATATTATTGATTATACCTGTAACGGTTGCTAGTGGGGAGAGGAGTTTTTCAAAGCTGAAGCTGATAAAAACCTATCTTCGATCAACAATATCTCAATCTAGATTGACAAACTTAGCAACTTTGTCAATTGAAAACGAAATTGCTGAAAACATCCACTTTGATAACCTCATAAAAGAGTTTGCTGATAGAAAGCCCAGAAAAGTAAAATTTTATTAGTTTTTTTTCTAATAAACGGTTATTTTTATAATAAATAATTATTTCTTTTAATAAATGGTTATTTCATTATATTCTTTTCCTTTTTTCGTATGGGTTTGAATTGCAGTTGGGGGGCGCCGTAGAAATCTCGCCCAGGGCGCTGCTAGTGTTAAAACCGGCACTGGTGAGATTCCTCAAGAAAAGTTCATATAACCATATGTCATAAACGGCTTAAATTTTTTGCTACAGGGTGTTTTTTTTTTTGAGTTTTTTGTAATATCTCCGAAAGTACTTTAGATAATATTTTCAATTTTGGCACGTGCTAATAGGACATAAAACAACATGTTTTAGTTATAAAAAATATTTTTTTTGTGCCACCAGTGGCGTCCCTGCAAACATGTCCTCTGATATTTTTTAGAAAAAAAGTGGCACGACACTGACATTTTTCCATGTGGATATTATTTCTGATTAGCCTGGTCAATTCTACATAAAAATGGTCTCTCGCCTTTCTCCTAAGGCACACCGTTCTTGATTAAAATAATTTAACTAAATTAGCTCTTCTATTTATTACTGTAGTACTTTCGGAGATATTACAAAAAACGCATTAAAAAAAAATACGGCGGCGATCGGTATTTGTCTGTTAAATCTAAATTTTTCTCTCAACACATTTCTATCTTTTAGAAGATGACTTACCGGAAGACCATGTCCTAGACAAATTCCGAAATCTTCCCGAAGAAGGTCAGATTGTGGTCAACAGCAGTTTGGAGGAGCTTCAAGCAAAATTACAAACAATTTCTGAAAGTACGGAAAGCGTGAGCACACCTAGAAATAAAAAGGTGACGGATCAAGATAGAGGTATGTACTGGTAGCAGGTACACTGTACAGACGTAAAATATATAGGCCACCTAATGGTGCGGAAACGTGGAAGATGCATTATTCCATATATTATTATGTAAGCAAGATATGATGAAATTATTTTTTAGGTCCGGTTTTTCGCAAAGACTTCAAGTCGTGTGCCTGTTATACGGAGGAGCCCCAGACTCAAGACAAAGAAACACAATCCAAATCTGATAACATATCCGTTGGCACTATGTGTGAATGTCCACGGTAAGCAGTTGGATTTTTACTTTAGAATGCCTTTATTCCAAACTTACTTTGACAGTTCATTATATGGAAATCACTGGCCCCCATCGCAAATTCCCTTCCGAGAGGTTTTCCAATTTACTCTTACGGAGCTTGTAAAAAAATATTTATGCAGCAAATGCAGTTTATCATCTAGGTAAGTATCAATTTATAATACATTCCATTTTTTTTTAGGAACAGCCAAGGTTCTCAAGCTAACTGGAAGTCTAAAAAGGCCTTAACAACTTACAGTTCAGTAGTACATGCCCATCTACCACGGGAAAGAAATCGGAACTCGGTCAATTTGGAACCTCATCAAATATCCGCCCCCTCGCAAAAACATGCCGAATGTCAAGTAGAACATTTATCCGTCTTCGAAGTGCCTCCAGTTCAAAAAAAGTTCAATTGTCACCGTTGTAACAAAGATTTATCAGAGGAGCACATAGAGGGCGTTTCTATTCCATCAAAAAATAATAAGGTAATGGCTCTACTTTTTTAACTAGTGACACCAGTCAAACCAAAAAATAAAATGCGATAAGGTAAAAAGGTAAAATTATCAGCTCGTCACTAAGTTGCTGTCACTTGGGTGAATTGATCATCAAGGGCGTCCATAGAGCGTTATTCAGGGGGGGGGGGGGCAAAAACTTAAACAATAATACTTTTTATATACAGTGTCACCAGTAAAGTCCGCATCATATGGGATTTTTTTTAATTAATAGCTTTATTCGAAATTTTACTTCGGCATCAAGTTCTGCTTCGATCGAGATGAAAATTAAGCAAAAAAATAGTATTAACGTACCGTGATTCGCGTTATCTGTCAAATTTTAATTTTTTTCAAAAAATAATTCAAAAGTGGGGTTATTTCTGAAAATATATAAAAAAGTTATAGGGAAAAGTTTTTTTAAATGCAGTTTCTAGCCCACATGCAAAATTTCAGCTGGATAAAATAATTTTTATTTTTTACCCATATTTTGTAAATTGCACCACTTTTGCAAAATAACACTCAACGTAACTTACATAAAACTTCTTAGTTTTGACAATGCTTTATTTCAGATACATTTTTTTTAAAGTAGCGTTATATTAAATGTGTGTTTTTCTACGAAATCAAAATTGGGCTATTAAAATTTGGTCGCATGTGATGCAAAGTTCATTTGTTATTGACCCTGTATAAGGTAACTTTATAAAATAAGTATTTTTGAAAACATAGTTTGTGTCTGAAAGTAATACACCTTAATATTAAGACAAAAAAGAACACAGTGTCATCAGTAAAGTGTTCATTAAGTGGAAAATAAATTTTTGCTTAACCCAACGGAAAGTTTATCTATTTTCAACGATTTAATTTAAAATCTCTTTATTTTATTTTTTATTTTTTTACTTTCAGTCACAAACTACGTTTTCAAAAATACGTATTTTATGAAGTTACCTTATACAGGGTCAAAAACAAATGAACTTTGCATCACATGCGACCAAATTTTAATAGCCCAATTTTGATTTTGTAGAAAAACACACATTTAATATGACGCTAGTTTAAAGAAAATGTATCTGAAATAAAGCATTGCCAAAACTAAGAAATTTTATGTATAGGTTGCGTTGAGTCTTATTTTGCAAAAGTGGTGCAATTTACAAAATATAGGTAAAAAATCAAAATGATCTTATCCAGCTTAAATTTTGCATGTGGGCTAGAAACTGCATTTAAAAAAAATTATAACTTTTTTCGATATTTTCAGAAATACCTAACCCCACTTTTGAATTATTTTTTGAAAAAAAATTAAAATTTGACAGATAATGCGAATCACGTGACTACTATTTATTTGCCTAATTTTCATCTCGATCGATGCAGAACTTGATGCCAAAGTCAAATTTTGAATAAAGGTATTAATAAAGAAAATCCCCCTTGTTAATCATGCCTGCTAAAGACAACAATCTTTCAACTGTTGCTGATGGTATTATTATACCACTTAATATATATAATTTTAATTACTGGGTAATCGTCTAGCATATGTAATGATGTTCTTTTATCCTCTAGATATTGGAGTAAGTTGCGCTGGACCCTACGTACAACCTTTTCTTTACAGTATTTTCCTTCAATAGTTCCAATACTTTCAATCGTATTTTTTTTATTGTCTACTTCGGTGTTGAGTTCAGAAAATTTAATGTCGTCTTCTACAATTTCTACTCGTTCTGGACTTTTGTCACCTTCCTGGTCTTTCAACTCAAGGTATATTCCATCTTGAACGACAGTCTGCTTGACTGTTTCAATATCAATTTTAAAAGCTGACGCAATCGCCTCGGAGAGCTATTAAATTTGACGTTTGGGCATGTTACAGCCGCAATCATTGTTTTTTTTTATCTTCGGTTTTGGAATAATCGAAATATTGACGGGGATTCCTCCAGCATTCTATATAGCTCTATCAGCATCAGCTTTGACTTGGCAAATTGAATATCTACTAGGATTCGAAATTAGTGTAGTGAAGTACAAATAAGAATATTCATTTATTTACTTTTCTACAGAAAAAAAAATCGATTTTCAATTCAACATTTTCTTGCAGCTAAAAAAATTGACGATCAAAGTACTACCTCACATCAGCATCGAACAACGAATGGTTGTAAAGCAAGTCCTCAACTTTTTTATAACTCCGGAAGGCAATACTCAAAACCTCCTGCCGAAAACGGGAAATATTGCTTTTCTTGAAATGAAAACGACGACGGCTGACACAAAAATATCTCCTTCTGAAGCACCTAATAATATTATCGCAGAGAGTAAAAATACCTCGAACGAGGAAGACGATGGAGAGGAAGTTGAAAAGGAAATACCCAATACGTCCGGTATCTCTCCAGGTATGCAAAAGCTATTTTATAGATTTTTTTCATTGTAGCGCGTTCGCACCGAAACCAAGCTGTCCTGGGTTTGATCCCCAGCAGACCAGTGCCGGTTTATGATGCGTTTGCGCCCGGTGCTACTTGTAAGCATCGCCCTTCGCATTCCTAGTTTATACCAAAGAATATTATTAATTATTCTATGGTTTATACAATTTGAAATTATTGTATTTTTATATTAGGTATGTTTGAAAAAAAGGTTCGAAAATCCGAAATGACATAATTTATTATAAATAACTTCACAGAATACATCAGTGACAAATAAAATAATCAGAAACAGCCAAAAACGAATACGAACATAAATACATACAAACAAAAAGCGGATTACAAGAATAAGGTTAGAACGAAATGACAACATAATACCATAGGGCATGTGCACGTGACGTAATTACTCAAATTTGACAGACGCCCTGAGGAAAAGCAAAACCTGTTTTTACCGTTAGTTTACAGGTATTTTTGATGTTTGGATGTTCTTTAGTGTTTTTTTGGTAGTTTTTCTGTGCGAATAATAAGTATAATTATTGTAGCCAGTATCATAGTTTTGGATTTTGTTTTATAAAGAATATTCGCTTTGGTTTTAAGTTGCTACATTTACTACATTACTTATAAGGTTGTACAAAGTATTTTAACCTACAACATGGACAAAAGCAACTACTATAATACCCTTCCAAAAGAAGTTCAAGAACGCTATTTAGCCAAACTCTGGCTCTAATAAAAAAAAACGATACCTAGCCTTATTAATTTTAAAGAGGTGACAGTGTCAGTGCGAGTTGATTTTTTGTTATTATAACGTCTTGTCATGATTTGACAAACAAACTAACCTGAAAATATACCGATGTCAACGTCATAAAACTAACCTTAATATGTTTTTCCTCAGGGCGACTGTCATCTGTCAGGTTGTGCACATGCCCTATTCTGAAACATTTTGCTGTTCCTGTTTTGCTACAGTCTACATTATCTTATTAGTCCTATCACTAATACATTTAGGAACTGAGTGAAAATAGAATATAAAAAAAATCACAAAAATAAATATTTTACGCTTAAATAAATCAATAAAAAACACCAACGCAACAATATATTTTCTCTATTTTCTCAAAATCAACAAGGTCCAAATAAATATATTTATATCAAAAAAACAATACTGCTACATACCTAATGCCGCATTAGGTATGTAGCAGTATTGTTTTACTAATGCCCAATATTGCAATAAATTGACATTTTTCACTAGGTACTTATATCAATAATAATATATTAGAAACATTAGAAATTATTTGTTGAAATTCAGAAGAGGAGTTTCATTCAGTTTTACTTACAAGAGTCGCTTTCTTGCATTTAAATTTGAAAAAAATTGTATTAGCTGGTTAGTGTCAAAAGTTTTTAAAATGTCTGAATTTATTGATAATATGGCTAAGGAATTCAGTTTTTTTTCAGTAATTGAATTTCTAAGATAGGCTTTAACTCGTTTTAGAGTGGAAAATGACCACTCAGTCATAAAGTTATATTTGAAAAACAACATGTTAATTTATTTTCATGCAACAATTTTACTAAATCTTTGGGGTATTCAACTTCAATCTCATGACTTAGTTCGTTTAAGAACTTTTTGAAGTGAATGCACTCTTCAGGAAAATATTCGTCCATGCTAAGGTTTTTATTTTACCTATACAAGCTCTCTCCGCGCACCGCCCTTATAAGATTTACCGCCCGGTGCTAGAGCACCCATGTAAAACCGGCTCTGAGCAGACACAAACCTTTTTCAGTCTTGACAAAACTTTTTTAGTATCGCCGATCAGCTCGAAAAGGACAAAAAGTACCCCAAATTGTAGCCCACTGATGGCGGCAAAGCCTTCTCAGTTTTTCTTGAAATTAAGAGACCACGCAGTCGAAAATTTAGGTACGTATTAAGTACGGGTTCTAGGGTTCATAACAACATGGGAACGTGTACCAAAATCACTTTAGTATTACACAATAAAATTAAACATCCTATTTTATTTTAGATTTGGCTGATGATATGGCCGACAATACCGCCAAGCGACACCTAGACGAAGAGTCCATGAAAAAAATTCTCGTCTACAAATCGTATAATCTTGGCGACAATCCGAACACGCACGACCCCGGCGGACTAGACGCGGAGTCTGTCGAGCGCATAACGTTAATAAACTCCGATTTTTACAGGACCTTTGTGAATCCCACTGGGAGGGTGTCCGAGAGGGATATGCCATTTAGACATTCGAGAATATTGGCGGGATTTGAATCGAAAGAGGTAAGTGTACGTATAGAACGAAATGGAGATCTGCTTGTTTAACAAACTTAAAACCATTACAAAATAAAGTTATTAAATGTACCTATACACAAATTACCACATTTAGAACCAACTGTTAATCTATATAGACCGAAAGGGTATTTACCATAGACAATTTATTACACATTCAAAACATTTATAAATTAAAGTTTTTTATTTTAGTTCACTCTATTATTTTATAAGAAAAAAAAATCAACATAACACTTCAGAAGAATAAGACATTCCATGATCATAACACCAGACATTGTATAAATTATAAAACTATACCAATAAAAAGTAATTTCTGAAAAAAATCGCTTTTATATGACGGAATAATAAAATATAACAATCTTCCAAAAAATATCAGAAAAATTAAAAAATTGGCAACTTTTAAAAAACAATTAAAGAGATATTTACTAAATTAAATTATTTATACTATTTTTTTTAAATTGATTTTATTAATGAATTAACTTCCATTTTTTTTATTGTTATTTTTTTTTAATGGTTATTATTTTCTATATTATGTTGTCACTTTCCATGTAATGAACGGTAAAAGTTAGTTTGGAATAAAGACATTTTGAAAGTTAAGTTAAATGTCAAAACCCTAATTTCTCTCCTAGAATTAAAAAAAAATAAATTTGTGATCAACATTGCAAAGGTATAGGTAGGTACATAATACAGACTCATGGAAATTTTTGTATAGTATATTATATAAACTTGCAAATCTTGATATTAAAACAAAAATTTCGGAAAAATATTTTTAAATGTCGCTTTCTTGCTTTGCTAGAAAAGCGGGCATATTCACAATGGGAAAAATAATAAAAATGTATTGGTCCATAGGGGATCTCCACCTAAGATCTAAACCCAAATATTTTTTCCAGGTTCAATGTGGTCCATCTATGATGTTCGGACAAGAAAAGTTGGTCGAAAAGAATAGCACCAAAAGTTTTATTATGCCAGGCACCAGTAGCGAAAAACAAAGCTCAAAAAGTTTAGATAGGCCAGGAACCAGTACTGAAAAACAAAGCACAAAAAGTTTAGATAGGCCAGGAACCAGTACTGAAAAACAAAGCACAAAAAGTTTAGATAGGCCAGGAACCAGTACTGAAAAACAAAGCACAAAAAGTTTAGATAGGCCAGGAACCAGTACTGAAAAACAAAGCACAATAAGTTTAGATAGGCCAGGAACCAGTACTGAAAAACAAAGCACAAAAAGTTTAGATAGGCCAGGAACCAGTACCAAAAGACAAAGCACAAAAAGTTTAGATAGGCCTGGCACCAGCACCAAAAGACAAACCACAAAAAGTTTAGAAAGGCCTGGCACCAGTACCAAAAGACAAAGCTCTAAAAGTTTAAATAGACCTGGCACCAGTACCGAAAAACAAAGCACCAAAAGTTTAGACAAGTCAGGCATCAGTAACAAAAAATTTTCTTTTCGACCGGCCACGAAAACTCCACTAGCTAGCAAACAGGAAATTAACGTCACAACAGCATCTAAGCTTAGTGCAGGAGATGAGTCTCAGGTAGATATACCCTATCTAACAATGTATTAAAAATAACATAAGTAACTTATTTTTATAAACGGGGACAGAAACATGCTTTTTGCCAAAAACTGTATTTTTTAGGTGACCATACTTGACTTGAGATCTATTGATTTGGGATCAATGCCACAACCGATCAAACAATCAGAGGCGAAGGTGGTACATACCTCATCCCTACTCCCTGCAGAGCACCCCACTCGTCCCAGCAAGCAAGGGAGTGAGGGCAGTTATAGTACACCGTCTGAAATAACTGTTACCATATCCTATTCGGACTCCTCGGAAGAGTAAATTTCTTCTTTTATTGTCATTACTAACTTTAAAAACAATTCCATGCATTTTTTTTTAGAAAAAAGATATTATACAGGGTGGACCATAAAAGGGCTATGCTATGTCTAACAACCTTAATTTTAGGTATTTAACGAAACATATATTTTTACAATTTTTACATTTTACAATCAATTCTACACATCAATAATAAACAAAACTACAGATACTGGGCACAGGAAAATCTTTACTGGTTCATAAAAAATCACAACCAGTATACCTAATAGAGGTATATTTTTTCTAAAAAAAAAATGTATTTCAAAAAAATGAATTTGTCGGGTCCAAGCGATTCCTAATCAGTTGGGCAGTATTCTAATATACCTAAAAGCCTGACCCGGCTCCATATATCATAACCCTTGTATGTAATATTATACAGTGTGTCCCCGGATGGAGTTGATACGACAAGAGGAAAAAGATCTTTACTATTGATTTTACGACGAAAAGTTATTATTTATAAAAAATTCTGCATGTCGAGAAAATGAATTTACCATATAAAAATTTTAGATCAGTTGATAAATTAAGAAAACATGAAAATGCTTTAAGAGAGAACTACCATTATTTATTATTTTAGACAAAATGTTTATGAAACAAAGTTGTTTATAATCCAAAATAAAGCCTAAATACAAAATTTGAAATCTGAATTCTAATTTTTGTTTTTTTATTTTTTACAATAGAATTTATGAACATTCAAAATGTACAATTGTGGAAAAAGTTATTATTCTACATATCCTCCTCCAAGCACACATTTCTCCAAATTAGAAATAAATTAAATAAATGGTCAGCACTCTCATGTTTTTATTTTTGAATCTCCATAAATTCTGTTGTAAAAATAAAAAACAAAAATTATAATTCAGATTTCAAATTTTGTATTTAGGCTTTATTTTGGATTATAAACAACTTTGTTTCATAAACATTTTGTCTAAAATAATAAATAATGGTACGTCATTTTCATGTTTTCTTAATTTATCAACATCTGATCTAAATTTTTTTTATGGTAAATTAATTTTGTCGACAAGCAGAATTTTTTATAAAGAATAACTTTTCGTCGTAAAATCAATAATAAAGATCTTTTTCCTCTTGTCAACTCTCCATCTGGGGACACACTGTATGTTTTAGTTCGGCAAATTGTTGCAGTCTCAAAAAATCCTATGGTGGATCGCGAGAAGTTGAGATACAATCCACGAAGTTAAATAAATTGAAATCGCTAGAATCGGAGCCAAACGTTGTAACGGTGCCGAAAATTAACAACGAACCAAACAAACCAAGCGATTTGGAGGTAAACGTATCGTCGGAGCCACATATGAACTGTTGCGATAAATCTTTAAAGGGAAATGACCCCTCGAAGGACTCTGTACGTATATTTGAATATCAATACCGTTTGACGGAGGGGTTGAAATTTCTGCAGACTTCTTACTCTTACTTCTTTACAAACTACAGGTGCAAATCAGTAAAGTTCTAACTGTCAAGGAGAAAGAAGTGATTGCAAAATTGCAAGAAAAGTTAAAGACCGTGGACCCAAATTCATCAGATCCAAAATTGATGGTTCAACGAGAACCGACAAGAAAAAATACAGTCGCATTCATCAAAGAACTTACTCGGGTGCACACCACGGATAATGTTGACGGCGATCAAGCAGGTATTTCGCACAAGGTCTTTTTTTTCTTACCGTTTATTAATTTTATTTTGCAAGTCTACCAATAATAAAATCATACGCAGTTTTTTCAGATAAGAATTCTTCAAGAACTTCTCAAAACATCAACTATCACCTAATAGATACAAATATGCAGCCAAAGCACCTAATACTGGCAAAAAATGGTAAGTTGCATTATTAGTGTTGTCTGTTATTGCATTTGTAGCACCATAGTCCAAATTATATGTAATAATTGTAACTATAAAGACGCAAGGCTATAAAGTAATTTTTCTATTTGACGTTCATAATAAGTTCATTATGAACTTGAAACGAAGTTCATAATGAAGCTATTTCAATGCGCGTTTTTTCTTTATTTGATGTTGGTAACATTGAAATAGAAAAATTGACGTAAAATCACGTCTTTTGAAATTCAAAAAAAATTAGCAAAATCGCCCGAATTTCCGAACGCTCTGTAAATGTACCGAATGTACAAGGATCACACAACGTATTCCGTCCAATTTTAAATCTCATATTGCTAAAATAACTTTAGAATCTCGTGGAGAAAATGGGTCACTAAATTAAAAAATGACAGTTCGCAAAATAATTTTTGTTGTCCAGAGGTTACTATGATAAAAAATAGTATTACCAACATAAAATTTAGACATAAAAATTTGCTGATTTATTTTCTTTTTAAATATGTATTTTTTATTGAAAAAACTACAAATAGAAAAAATAGTATAAAGCACGTGGTTCATAAGGCGTTTTAGCGCACGTGTCAATTAAAAAACTCGCCACTTCGTGGCTCGTTTTTTAAACGCGTGCGCTAAAACCGCTTCTTATGAAACGTGTACTTTAATATACTATTAAATATTTAAATTGACAGGTAGATATAAAGACGAGGAAAACTTATTTGCTCAAAATCCATATCCTAAACCATCATTTCTGAAACGAAATAAGGACTCGTCAAAACCTACCCACGAGAATAAAGACCAGGAAGTTCAGGGTGATAAACTGAATACATATCCGATACAGGCGTTGAATAACTATTCGCCTGATACAACAAATAGGTACGGTAAAATGTTATTTGAATATTCCTCTAATGCATGTTTCGAATACAGAATTAAAATTCATACAAAAAATTATTTTTAGTGACAGCGTTACAACAAACTCTCTTTCCGAAGGTGAAGTGAGATGTCGACACACCGTCAGTAATGGAGAAATCCATGTTTGTAAACACGGAAACCTTATTTACGCGACTGCAGCGAGAAATATTTTACAAAGGAGTAATCTAACTATGATCCGCCGGATGAGCCCGCAGCCTTACATAACCAGTCCAAGACACATTTTGCCTCGTAGTAATTTAACCAATTCATCTAACCCTGTTTGCCATTCGCCAACACATCGAAACGTTTTAGGTACAGTTGACGACATATAAATTCGTACACTACACCCTTACATAACTCAATTACAACAAAATTGGGTAAAACGGGTTTCTCACCTTGCTGCTTATTCCTGGATAGAACACCAGCTATATACATAGCTATAAATTATTGTATCTACGATTTTTTACCATAAGTATAATAATTGTTATTTCTAAATATTTGTTTAAATTACAGCCGCGAAATAAGAAAAAAAGGAAAACTACAAAAGTATAAAGCCAAAAAGGGTAAATTTATTAACAAACAACAAACAAAATATTAATATTTAATTGCTGCGCCATTGGATTCTAACACTAATCATAATCTTCTTGACATTGACAAAATAATACTTCTGGTGTAATCCGGAGTTAGTCCTTCCCAAATTTCTTTTATTTTATCAAATAACTATTTCATTCTGTGGGTTAAAATTTAATTTTTACATTTTTTTTACCATCAATCCCCAAACATTTTCAATTGGATTTAAATCAGGACTTCTTGAGCACCAAGGCAGACATGTTACGTTGTTTTGTCTAAACTAGTTTCCTATATTTCTTGCAGTATGCAGTATCACAGCCCCCTCTACTTGTTAAGGATGCTCTGTGGCAGTATATTCGGAACATTGTCTTACTCGGCGTTGCGCAGTTTGCAGTTCTAGATAAAGCAAGGAATTCTGTTATGTGCATAGGGGATACTGCAGTTTCAAATGGATTTTGCCTTAAATACTCCACCAACTTTTGGTCTTCTTCATTTGATGATTTTCTATTATTTAAACCAGACCCAACAGACCTTTCAAGTGTTTGATGATAGCGCCATTTTTTTACAACTCCTTGAACAGTACTTCTAGGTACTCTAAAATGATCAGCTATTTCTCCATAAGACCACCCTAAGTATTTCTACTAAACATATTATTCTTGCTTTTTCAATAATACTTAAATAAGATAATGACGATACTTTTGACAGATATCATGATAACAATTTAACACATTACAAAGGTAATAAAGGTAAAAAAGTTGCATTTACAGTCACAGTTTAGAGTACGAAATTATCTGTCGTCAACTGTACCTACTCAACTATAAGTTAAGAAGTTTATTCTTGTCGAGGAGAAACTAAGTAAATATTTACTTATTTTCTATGATATTTTAGCCCATACATTGACCAGAGTTTCAAATATTCCCAATCGAAATGCTCCACACCCCCGAAAATTTGATGTGTTGGACCCCAACTTAACGATTGAAAAGAGAAGGAACTATTTTAATAATTGGGTGACCTATTATGTGAAGTCTCAAGACGTTATCGAGAGTAGCACATCGAGCTGTAGCCAAAACAAATAATAAAAATAAAGTGTAAATTTTAGTAGATTTAATGTTGCAAAACTTAATGTCTGTATGGGTATGAGAAAATATATAGCTTATTTAAATTAAATTTGTAAAAAAAAAAATAGTAAGAGTATTAAGTAGCTGTTTTATTTTCAAGTAAAGACGGAAAGTGAAATGTTGTGATCTAAAAAAGAATTTATAAACATACCCGTTTCAAATTCGCATTTTTCTTTCTTGTGTGGGTACACTAATTTACTTTTATAGATGCAAATACCTACAAAACACACAAACTTTGCTTTGTTCAGTGTTTTATCTCAAAATTATAAAGAAAAGGAAAATTTATACTGATCCACCATTTAAATCCCGCTACAACCACAGAAAAAAAAAGGGTTTGCTATAACTAAATAAGTGTCAACGGTCAACGGCAGATAAACTGATAAAATCCCTCAAGAAATATATACCGTACTAAATTCGATTGATCAGATTTTTCGGTTTTCATATTAGTGCCGGTCCAAAATAGCCTTAAAATATAGCGCGCTCTGTTACCGAACTGCTATCCCATATTTCAACCGGTAACATGAAATTAAAGGTCTCTGCTTATCAAGAACGCCGCAATCTTATCAAATTCAGACGACAAGAACGTTTGGAGCATATTGTAAGATATATATCTATCTCTTTTTACGCACAATATAGAATAAGGTAAACCGATGCAGAAACTGTATGGGGTGACGTTGCGAATTAAGTCGGAATACAACGGAATCTCCCAGCATGGCCGCGATACCTCTGACAGCTTGACATCAAAAATATCAAAAAACAGCAAAGAAAAGTACTAATAATTAATTAAAAAATATCTACAAAAAGAGTGTAATTTCGTGGAATAACGGTCGAGTAATTAAAGTTCTTTGTACTGTGGCTTTATAGACTGGAAGTTATGTGCAGGGTGGAAAAAACGTTGTTTTTGGTATTGTTTTTGTGACCACCTGGCTTACGGCCGGGCCCCGTTCTTTAGAAAATTATGGGCGACGAGTATTTTGCAACCGATTATTCAAGGTCTCTAGTATTAAATTGGTAAATAAAAGTCCAAGTGTTATATCACTATTTTTATTTTTTATCTGCCTTGCTGATAAGGGAATTGGTTAGCAAAACAAATAATGGAACTGCAGAATTTTGACAGAACTGGGTTTTGCCCTCAAACTTATAATTTATTTATTACTTTTTTGACTAAATTATTTCCATTGTGCTAATTATTTTGTGCCTTTAGGCATAATGTTGTAAACGAATTACACTTAAATAAATATTTTAAAGTTTTATTAGGGCCTATTGCTACCAGTTTCCTAAATTATGCAAAAAATAGGCCAATAGGTACCTATGTTTAAAAAATGTGCACTTAAGTATTTATTATGTATGAGAACCTACCTCGGCGTTAATTATTTTTTTCCAAATTCGCCTAAAAACATTTTTAAATAAAATCTTTTGTTATATTAAAGGTTCATAAGAGAGGAAGCACTTCAATCTCTTTACCTATCTGATAAATTTATAATTTGACTTTTTGTCAAAAAAAGTCCTAGTAGTGTTTACCTAGGTACTTATATCAATAGAGGCAAGAAAAACTTACCGATTTTTTTACTCGTTTTAGATTTAGATGGGGTATGAATAATTAAAATACCTAAACATTATTTAATTTCAACCAAATACTGATATCTTTTTACTTCTTTTTTCATCAACCAAGTAATTGATTTAGATTTAGATTTTGCCACCAGTGTCTTGAACACTGAAAAAAGGATTTAGTTTCTAATAATTTTGTTATACTTATAATTTGATTGAATAAATAAATTGTTTCAAAAAAAAGTTATATGATAAGACAAATTTGTTTATATTTCAATCATGTCTTGTGATTTAAATAGTAATTTTATTATATGTGATTAGATTACTTTTTTAATTAGTGTATAGGAATTTCATAAAATAGGTAAATATTACATTGTTGTGTTGTCAAAAAGCTATTTACTGTATGCGAAACAAACAAAAAAAGGGGGAATTTGATGAAGTTACTGAGTAAATCTGTCCCATGAAATTTTGTATATTAATTCAGGTAAAAATCCATCTTTGTTATATCTTTTTTTACCAATACACCCTTACACCCATCTAACTTATGTATGGTTTGTGTGCCTTAAAAACTGCAGTTGCATATTAAGTTAGAACCAGTCTCCATGGGCATAAATATGACAGTACAGTATTATACGAGGGCGGATTGATATTGAAGCTACCTAAGTAGGAAAAAAACAGTTTTTTTTTTCAAAAACCATTTATTTCTCAACATAGTCTCCATTTAGCTCAATACACTTAGTAAGACGATATTCCAACTTTTTTATACCATCTGAATAATACGATTTTGGGAACCCCTCAAAATACGCGTTAGTTTCGGTAATCACTTCTTCGTTTGAGATGAATATTTTTCCTGCGAGCCATTTTTTGAAGTTTGGAAACAGGAAAAAGTCACTAGGAGCTAAATCTGGACTATAAGGTGGATGATCAACCAATTCGAAGTGTATTTCACGTAATTTTAGCATCGTATCTAATGCTGTGTGAACCGGTGCGTTGTCTTGAAGAAAGAGCACTTTTTTCTTCTTTAAATGTGCTCGTTTTTTCTTGATTGCATCAATCAATTGATCCAATAATGCACGATAATACTTTCCTGTAATTGTGGATCCTTTTTCAAGATAATCGATGAGCAATATTCCGTGTGCATCCCAAAATACAGTGGCCATAACCTTGCCAGCCGATTTCACTGTCTTCGCCTTCTTCGGAGCACTTCCACCAGCTTCCACCCATTGTTTCGATTGATTTTTGGTTTCAGGTGTGTAGTGGTGGACCCACGTTTCATCAACAGTTATTAATCGACGCCAAAAATCAACAGGATTACGCTTTATCATGTCCAAACACCGCTGTGAAGTGGTCTGTCGAACTCGTTTTTGTTCGACACTGAGCAAACGCGGCACTCATCTTGCCGATAGCTTTTTCATATGCAAATGTTCATGCAAAATGTTGAACACACGTTCATATGATATGTTTACCATTTCACCAATCTCACGTAACTTGACTCGGCGATCATTCATAACGATATCGAGGATTTTCTTGATATTTTCTTCAGTAACCACCTCTTTTGGCCTTCCTGTTGATCGTATTGTTGCAGTGCTTGTTCGGCCGCGTTTAAATTCAGCAATCCAATATTTTACCATGTATTCTGACGGAGCAGACTCACCGTAATGTTTATCGAGCTTTTCTTTTGTCTCTTTCGCCGTTTTCCCTTTCAAATAATAGTGTTTAATCACTGCACGAAATTCACTTTTTTCCATTTTTCAAGAAACACAAAGGTTGCTTACTTCAAACGACTACAACAAATAAACTAATCGATGAATTTAGCTGAAATTTTAACAGCTGACGTTTGACAGATCGCAATTTCTAAAAAAAAAAAGTTTTTGTGTTTGTGCTGCCATCTAGCGCTAGGTAGCTTCAATATCAATCCGCCCTCGTATTATAGTGCACACATTAGGAAGCATATTAGTGCTGATTCGTGAAAAAAATTGTAAATCCTTTCAAAGAAAAAGCCTAATACAATTTTTTTCAGACCTAATTGCTGTCTGAGCGGCAGCACCGGATGCCTCCATTGGCGGGCGCCCCCTCGCCCGTCCGCCAGCTGAGGCGCATGGACCGCGCATCCGTCGTACGATATGCTCGCCCTGGTCTCCCCAATAGCACCAACACGCCCAATTCCACTCAACTGGGTAAGTTATAAGTGCCGTCAAAAAATCTTCTACACATTAGAAATGTGATTGCCATTACGATTTACTAACAGTTTTAACTTTCAAAATGCCTTTATTCCAAACTAACTTTTACAGTTCATTACATGGAAAGTGACAACATAATATAGAAAATAATAACCATTAAAAAAAATAACAATAAAAAAAAATGGAAGTTAATCCAATTTAATTCATTAATAAAATCAATTTAAAAAAAAAATAGTAGAAATAATTTAAATTAGTACTTAAATATCTCTTTAATTGTTTTTTAAAAGTTGCCAATTTTTTAATTTTTCTGATGTTTTTTAGAATATTGTTATATTTTATTATTCCGTCATATAAAAGCTATTTTTTTCCGAAATTACTTTTTACTGGCATAGTTTGATAATTTATACAATGTCTGGTGTTATGATCATGTAATGTCTTATTCTCCTGAAGTGTTATGTGATTTTTTTTCTTTTAAAATGATAGAGTGAATTACAAATTTTTAATTCATAAATGTTTTGAACGTGTAAATACCCTTTCGGTCTATATAGATTAACAGTTGGTTCTAAATGTGGTAATTTTGTATACATTTAATAACTCTATTTTGCAATTTTTGTAATGGTTTTAAGTTTGATAAACAAGCAGATCCCCATGCAGAAGCTAAGTATTGTAATTTTGAATATATTAATGAAAAATATATATTTTTTTAATATTTCAAAGGAATGAAATATCTAGCTCTGTATAAAACAGATACCAAAGGAGATATCGAGTTGATAATACACTGGATATGGCATTTCCAATTTAAATTTTCGTCTAAAACTAATCCTAAAAATTTTGTCGTTTTTGAATATTGAATATTTTCATTATTAAATGTTAAGGGGTTAATGATGGAATTTATTTTATTATTAGTTGTTATAAACATACAAGAAGATTTTGTAAAATTTAACGTAAGTTTATTTGATTGAAGCCAAGAAAGAAGTATTTTTAAATCATTATAAATCCCAGATATTACTGAAACTATTTTTTTCTTTAAAGTCGCAATATGTTAAATCAAACTAATAATTATAGTATAAGAAAACGAGTTTTATGCTGAATTTAACTCACAGAAACACGTGCTAACTTTTACCTTAGTACAGTATTCTGAAAGTAAAAAAAGTGTCGCTATCTATTAAATAAATGCTCAGCTACCAATCTAGCCCGAAATTTGAATGTGCCTTTTAAAAGGACGATAGTAATGACTGGGTTTATTATCAAAATAAATTTCTGCAAATAGCTTTATATTGCCCTTTAAGTTCAATTTGGGAACGGAATTAATGTAAATTAAGAATAATAACGGACCTAATATTGATCCTTGTGGAACTCCACATATTATTTATTTTTCTGAACTTTTTCTTTCCCCAATTTGAACAAATTGTTTACGATAGCTTAAATAACTTTGAAGTAGTTTGGGTGTATTTCCCCTTATCCCAATACTGTATAATTTTCTTAATAAAATATCATGGTTTAAAAACATACTCTTTCTGATTATGTCTCTAAAATTACTTGTAGCTGTTTTATTGTCAGTATTTAGGTTTACCTAGGGTTGGGATTTTGACCTTCAAAATCTTTTGTGGTCAATTGACCAAGTCCCGGTCAAATTCCTCAGTTTTGTCAAAAGAAATGAAGCCATGAGGAATTACATATAAACGTGTCTTTATTAAAAAAACAGCTAACAAAAAATAAAGAAACCACTCTGAGGTACAAAAAACACAAAAATGACACATAAATATTATGTATAATATCAATCTAACAATACTAAGTTACGAATGAAGTAATGAGTGAGTGACTGATTAATGATGAAATGAGAGACTGCTGGCAGTACTGGCCTTGGTTGATAGCTTAGATCAAGGTACATCATCTTCGTCACTAAAATCACCCCCAGCATTGCCTTTATGTTCTTCAGAATCTGAATCACTCGTTTCATCCTCACTACTGAAATTTAGCGCTGGTTCCTCCGAATTTCCATTTTTTTTATTTCCACTGCCACTTAACAGCTGTAAGTTGTACTTTATATAAACAACCGTTCCTGAGCGAGTGGTTTTTAATCGGTTGCGAAGCTTGCTATGGACAATGCCCCATGAGTACCAATTTCTCTCACAAAAGGCTGCAAAAGTTTTTGACCGAATTTGACCCGGTCAAAATCTCTCCGGTCAAAATCGGTCAATTGACCGCGGTCAATTGACCAGGCACAACCCTAGGTTTACGTAATGTAAAAAAAAATATATATTGCTGCCAATGGGTGGGTACCCTGGTAGTGGAGATGTTTTTCCATTTTTAATATTTTCTATTATATCTTGGAAAGTAGATAGTTTTAAAAAAAATTTGATTGTAATTTAAAAGAATACAGGAGATTTCAAAAATTAAGAAACCCTCCAAGATGTGAGTGAGATAGGATTTATCGGCAGTAGTATTATGTATGCTTGTGACTACTGACTTTTCAAATGAAATCGCCTGTAAAAACGCTTTTTTCAGGGCGCCCTTCAGGGCTGTGCACGGCTCTATTCGACTATGAGGCGCAGGGGGAGGACGAGCTAAGTTTGAGGAAGGGTCAGATTGTGGCGGTTCTGACCAAGGATGCCAAAATTTCCGGCGATGAAGGATGGTGGACGGGAAAGATCGGAGATAAAGTAAGTATTTATCGAATTTATTAAATGTAAGTGTTTTCTTTTTGTTGCTTTGTGACTTGAGATTTTATTTTATAAGGATTTATATTTGCTCCAGATTTTAGTATAACTTAAATCACAATAAAATATTTTAAAATTAATCTTTTTACTCTAGGTTGGGATCTTTCCAGCAAACTTCGTCGTCGACTCTGCCGAAGACGAGATCACCAACATCGACTCAATCTTTGCAGATGTCAATCTTGTCAAGATCGATTTCAATGAGCTTACGCTGGAAGAGGTGATAGGAGTGGGTGGGTTCTGCAAGGTAGGGAATGAGCTTTATATAACTAGTTAGGGAATGCATTATTTTATGTAACACCTATAGATATATAATATGAAAACATAATGATTGGTATATGGGTATTTACTTCTTCTTATGGTCAACGTACCTATTACTATTTTATTATAAATTATCTATACTCTTACATAAGACCCCTAAGCGGTAAGTACATACAGAAATAATGATAATTATCAATATGCAAAAAAAATCGTAATTTCCTGAATAAATTGTATAAGCTAAAAAAAGATGTACAATACTCGTCGCTTGGTTTTTCCAGTACACGTTCACCTCATTATTTTGTTAATTATCCTATTTACCATTAGTTAATCAATAATTACTTTATAAACTACCTACAAGGTACTTACTTAGTTACCTTTGTTGGTGGTCCATGAAAAAAATACTGACTATTGAGTCCTGCAAAGCAAAAAGCCAAAAAAAAACATGTTATTGTGAAAGGTTTTTATTAATAAACCCATTTCCCTTAGTATTAGTACTAGTAGTAAGTAGTAGTAACATGTTTTATTTAGCAAAAAGCTACAATTAAATATTTTTAATACATTTTTTTAACACATTTTTATAGATTTATTTTTAAATTTTAAAACGCAACCTTTTTTTAACAAAAACAGACAGAAAAGTTAAATATTTTGCAAATTGTATCAAATATTACGTATCATTTTGTTTTTTAATTAAATGTAATTTTAAAGTTTTTTTAAACAGTTTTAATGATTTTTAATATTTAATAGAATTTTCCAAATTATTATATTCTATCAAACCTTTATAAAAATAGATTTATAAGCTAATGTTTTAGTCACTCTATCCACATAAAAATTTTGATTAGTTCTTGTTTTATAATTATGATGGTCATAATTAAAAGAACAAAAATTTTTTAAACAATCAGGCACTAAGTTATTTTTAATTTTATGTTTAAAGATACATACTAAATAAAAAATTAAATTTCTAACATTCAACCAATCTAAATTTTTTAACATAAAATTAATTTTTATATATTTGTCACAATTTAAAATAATCCGCATTGCCTTATTTTGTAAAATTTTTAATTTATCAAATATTTCCTCACTAGCACAATATAAAATGGAAGAACAATAAAGAAAATGTGGTAATATAATAGTATTAAATACAGTTTTTTTAGAAAACAAACTTAAATTAGAACTGATTCTTTTAAAATAACCTACTTTTCCGGCAATCTTCGATATGATACTTTCAAAATAATTAAAAAATTTTAATTTGGAGTCAATGATTATCCCTAAATATTTAAAACTGTTTACTAATTCCAATTTTTCACCATCAATTACAACATTTATATTTTGACAATTTAAATTATTACCCATAACCATACATTTAGTTTTTGAAATATTTAATTTTAATTTATTTACTTGTAGCCAATTTAATAATATATTTATCTCAGAATTTAGAGTATTTAGACCATCAAAAATATTTAAAACATTAATGTAAATTAAGGTGTCATCAGCAAACATTTGTAACTTACACATTTTTAAAACTAAGGGCATATCGTTATTAATATTATTATTACTGCGATTTTTCTTTAGAATATGGCCTGTTGTATCTTTACTCATTATTTTTTGACAGGTCTACCGTGGCGAATGGATAGGAAGGGAAGTGGCCGTCAAAGCTGCTCGTCAGGATGCCGACGAGGACCTGCAGGTTACCATGGAGAACGTCGTCAAGGAAGCGAAACTCTTCTGCCTCTTGCGGCACGAGAATATCGTGTCGTTGGAAGGGGTGTGTCTGCAAGAGCCGAATTTATGTCTGGTTAGTGATTTTTGTCGCCGTTACTGAATAAATACCGATTTTATTTAACTATTTTCTTTCCAGGTACTGGAGTATTGTCGCGGCGGTTCCCTGAACAGGGTACTGGCCGGTCGGAAGATCCGACCAGACGTACTGGTAGACTGGGCGATTCAAATAGCGAGGGGCATGGACTATCTACACTGTAGAGCACCCATTTCGCTGATACACAGGGACCTGAAGAGTTCAAACGGTGAGTTTTTTCAATTTCAAATTTATAAGTCAAATGAAAAATACATTTCATTGATGCATCAAGTAACACTTAATTAGTTCACAGAAAAATAAAGTAAATTAACAATATACAATATATAACATAACAATGAACAGAATTTTACAGAAGTAGTCCATTATCTCAAAGTGGAGCTGTAGAGATATAGGGGGAAAAAAACCACAGTCGTCTCCACAAATATATTTGTGGAGACGACTAACGACTGTAGGTTTTCTCCCTATACAGGGTGTTTCAGAATAAGATGCTGATCCTTAACGGTGTGAATCCTTAGGTGATTTTGAGAAGAAAAGTTCATATTAATATATATCCTTAACCTATCAGCTTTCGAACTACAGGGCGTTAAAGTTTTAAGAAAAAAATCGTTTTTCTATCATAACTTTAAAAACTTTCTAGCTATTTTTAGGAATTTTTCACACATGCCCTCTAAGCATCAATAGCCATTTTTTGGTGTGGAAAATTTTTAAAATTTTTTAACCAGTGGAGTCCTGAAAGGGTTTGCACTAGACATTTTGGAAAAATATTATGTACGCCACTGCTTTTTCTCAAGATAAAAATTATTTTTATACTCATTCATTTTAGGCCAAATTTAATATCTTGCCTTTTTATCGTCCGATAAACAGTTTCCGACAAAAAAAAATAAAAAGCATTAAATGCGCATTCGCTATGTGCCTATGGTTGGTGAAAAATAATAATAATAATAATAATAATAATAATAATAATAATAATAATAATAATAATAATATTAAAACAACACGAGGTGTCAAAAATCTTATTATCTACTTATCATTTTCGATAACATTAGAATATCTCCTATTACTACAAAATTGCGTTTCAATATGTATTTTTCACACTGAACACGTTATAGGCTAAGGTCAGCGCCCTCAAATTGTCGCTGCGAATTATAGTAAACAATGCTTAAAAGGAAATGCCGTTTCTCGCCATTTTTGGCTACCTGGGGAAAACCAACGTAATAAACTTGTCAAAGGCCATGTCTAAGCTAATTAATGGTATACTTATTGCTGATTAATGGTGCTTGTTTACTCGTATGGTTTCGATTATTAGTGGAAAAAACTTTATTTCCTTTTGCGTACTGGGGCACGAGAACGGATATTTCCTATTTCTGTGACAATGACATGATAGAAAGGAAAAGGTTACAAATAGGTACACTTTCCGCACAAATATCTTCAATAGAGTATACTAGAAGTCAAGGTTGACCTTTCATTATCTTGTTTTTAAAACAATGTTTTTATTTGTCACCTTTTTCAGAGTAAAAGTGAGAAAAAGTATTACGTACTATATTATATAACATAAAATAATTTTGTTTACGATGGACTTCAAAAAAATGTAAATACCAGTAGATGTAGAGTAAAATACCATCATTTGGCATTTTTGAACGGTAAAAAATATGAACGCAGCGAAATAGAATTTTTATAGTTGTAGGTCGAGCTATTTAAGGGTATATTACAGCATTTTTATTTCCTATATTGGTATTTTTTTTTATTGTTGTAAAACTGCCCAATTTTCTCATGCTAAGTCTGAAATATTAATGAGGAGAGTATTTTTATTAAAATTATACATTCATGTAAGTATGGAAATGTGTTGTCATTTCATGTTCTTATGGAATATACAGTGTGACCAGTAAGGTCCGCATCATATTGGATTTTTTTTTATTAATAGCTTTATTCGAAATTTGACTTTGGCATCAAGTTCTGCTTCGATCGAGATAAAAGTTAAGCAAAAAATAGTAGTTACGTGATTTGCATTATCTGTCAAATTTTAATTTTTTCCAAAAAATATTTCTGAAAATATCGAAAAAAGTTATTATAAAAAGTTTTTTTAAATGCAGTTTCTAGCCCACATGCAAAATTTCAGCTGCATAAGTAATTTTGATTTTTTACCCACCACTAAAATTTATTTTCCACTTAATGAACACTTTACTGATGACACTGTGTTCTTTTTTGTGTTAATATTAAGGTGTTTCAGACACAAACTACGTTTTCAAAAATACTTATTTTATGAAGTTACCTTATACAGGGTCCAAAACAAATAAACTTTGCATCACATGCGACCAAATTTTAATAGCCCAATTTTGATTTTGTAGAAAAAGACACATTTAATATGGCGCTACTTTAAAGAAAATGTATCCGAAATAAAGCATTGTCAGAGTCAGAACTAAGAAGTTTTATGTAGGTTGCGTTGAGTCCTCTTTTGCAAAAGTGATGCAATTTACAAAATATGGGTAAAAAATCAAAATTACCCATGCAGCTGCAATTTTGCATGTGGGCTAGAAACTGCATTTAAAAATAAAAAAACTTTTACAGATAATGCTAATCACGTGACTACTATTTTTGTGCTTAATTTTTATCTCGATCGAAGCAGAACTTGATGCCAAAGTAAAATTTCGAATAAAGTTATTAATAAAAAAAAATCCCATATGATGCGGACTTTACTGGTCACACTGTATCGTTTATTTTTCGTTTTCTCCTTAAAGTGGCTAAATACCCGTCGTTAAGTAGCAATTAATTACGCACAGTTCTAAGTTAAAAAAAAATAATTCATAAATTAATACAGGCAAAAAACGAAATTTGGTAAAATTTGTCCATATTTCTTATTTGCTTTTATTAATTTATAAATCCAACCATTTTTATATTAATATTATTTCATACTATTTTAAGTAGAATTTTGTACCAAAAGTTTTTCATTTTCAGTTCTGTTAAGCGAAACAATCGAAAACGACGACTTACAATGTAAGACTTTGAAAATTACCGACTTTGGCCTGGCCAGAGAAGTTTACCAGACCACCAGAATGTCGCAAGCAGGTAGAAAGTACAAATATTTAATAATATTATGAAAACTTTGTTTCCTACCGCTAATTTACGTTATGTATTTTTACGTTGCATCGCTACGTACTTAATAACGACTGTCTGTCACATTTTTCCTACTAATTATATCATACCCCATTTCTCAGGTACATACGCTTGGATGGCACCCGAAGTAATCAAAAACTCCACCTTCTCAAAGGCGAGCGACGTATGGAGCTACGGGGTGCTTCTGTGGGAGCTTCTAACCGGCGAAGTACCGTACAAGGGCATAGACACTTTGGCGGTGGCCTACGGGGTGGCCGTCAATAAGTTGACGTTGCCCATTCCTAGTACGTGCCCGCAACCATGGAGGGAGCTAATGGAAAGTATGTACAGGGTTATCCAACCAAGACTAGACAAGGCGATTTTTTGACTTTTCCTGTACTTTTATAAAAAAAACTGAAATAGCCATCTTAAGTCATTTTCTCCCGCGAATTCGAATATCTTCAGCAAAAAACAATTGAACATCAAACAAAAGTACTAGGGGTCACTTTGATATTTTTTTAAATGGAACACCCTGTATATTTTTACATTTTTAAATTCCACATAAAATTATAATTATTTTTTATTTATTTATTTATTTATTTATTTGTATACGGAATAACTCCATTTTTACAATAAAGATGCAAATTACATAAAGTTACATATTACATATTACAAGATGACGAAATGAAAATGAACAAATATAACCTACAAAAAGAAACATATAAAACAGATTAGACACTACTTATACAAAGAAAAACATGCTCTCTTGTATGAGCTCATGGGCATTGACAAATCCAAATCTCCAGCTACCATGTTATACCTCATTTGGATTCTGGTCATGGGATCGTTGATTCCATAGTTTGTCCGGTGGAACGAAGGTTTAAAAAGGTCACAGTTACGTGTGTTGTGACTGTGGCAGGGTGCGTTAAAATTAAGGAGCTCGAGCAATTTCGGTGTATCAATCAAGCCATTAACAATCTTATATAGGAACATGAGTTCCTGACAGTGCCTACGCGCTTCCAAAGGCTGAAAACCCAAAGTCTCACACCTTTCCAGATATCCCGTGTCAAAGACATATGCTCCTGTTCTAAATGCATATGACCTCAAGAATTTAGCTTGTACTCGCTCAATAGAGTAGATATGAGTTTGGTAATATGGGGACCAGACGATCGCTCCATACTCCAAACATGGACGGACGTAAGTACAATATAAAAGCTTTAGGGTATTCGGAGAAAAATCTTTACTATTGCGGAGAATAAAACCAAGTTGTTTAAAAGCTTTGCCGGTTATATAGTTAACATGACTTCTGAAATTTAGTTCGCTATCGAATATAATTCCTAAATCCTTAACTTCCGACCTCCATGCCAAGCTTTCATCGTTAATGTCATAAACAAATCTTTGATAGTTTTTGTTCCTAGCAAATGTTATAACAGAACACTTAGAAATATTTAGATGAAGCGCATTTTCACGAGACCATTCAGACAGCTCATCCAAATCACCCTGTAGTTCTTTGGAGTCTTGAATGTTTCTTATAACTCGGTATAATTTTAGGTCGTCTGCAAACCGCAGATGAAGGGAGGAAAGATTGATGTCATTAGTAAACAAAAGAAATAGTAGGGGACCGGAATGGGAGCCCTGCGGTACCCCAGATGTTACTATGAATTGATTTGACAAGTAGTTATTAATCTTGACACATTGATATCTGCCCGTCAGGAAACTCTCCAACCATCTCAATATAAGACCCTCAACCCCCATAAGCTTTAATTTTTCACACAATATCCTATGGTCCACGCGATCGAAGGCTTTTGAATAGTCTGTATAAATACTATCGACTTGGAAACCCTGTTCCAATGAATTTATTAAACAGTGCTGGTATTCCAACAAATTGGTCAGAGTCGACCGTCCGGGATAAAATCCATGCTGACTGTTTACTATAACACTGTTACAGATCGACGATAATTGGTCGGTAACTAGTTTGTCGAAGACTTTCGGAATTGCAGACTGTAAACTAATCCCCCTATAATTTTGCATATTGTTTCGATCACCAGATTTGTATATTGGTTGAATGTAACTATATTTCCAGAAGCATGGAAAAATTCCAAATTGAAGGGATAAATTATATAATTTAAATATGGGGTAGGAGAGGGTATAAGCACAATTTTTTACTATAAAGGGAGGAACACCGTCAGGACCGAATGATAAAGCTTAAATGCACTATTAGTCTATACTTCATAGTTTCCGAGATATTGACTCTCGAAAAGTGACATTTTTGAACTTTGACAGCTTATAACTTTCTAACAGTACGTCTTAGAGCAAAACGGCTTTCATGTCCCTATCTTTTTTTTTTTTTTTTTATTTATTTATTTTACGTCGGCCTTTTTCCGCAACGAGGCCAATCACCGACGCCAGGGAATTTGTCACACACTATCTGGTAATTTTGCCGAATCCCTCTTTGTCGAGGGTAGGGTTCTTTAACGTGCCAACATCCATGACACGGGGCCCACAGTTTAACGTCTCTTCCGAAAGACGGCGCCACCTCTTAAACCAAATTCCAAATTTAACATCGACGTTGCCGGCACCGGGAATGGAACTCGGGCCTACGATCTGTAAGGCTGCTGCGCTAACCACTAGACCACAACGTCGACAGTCCCTATCTTTAAATTTTATTATCTTCCCAAAAAATCAACTTCCGGTTAAACCGGATGTAACTCGAAAGAAGGAAATATAGTTGTTCCGGTTTAACTGAAAGTTGATTTTTTTGGGAAGATAATAAAAATTGAAGATAGGAACATGTAAGCCGTTTTGCTCTAAGACGTACTGTTAGAAAGTTATAAGCTGTCAAAGTTCAAAAATGTCACTTTTCGAGAGTCAATATCTCGGAAACTATGAAGTATAGACTAATAGTGCATTTAATAAAAAATAATTATAATTTTATGTGGAATTTAAAAATGTAAAAATATACAGGGTGTTCCATTTAAAAAAATATCAAAGTGACCCCTAGTACTTTTGTTTGACGTTCAATTGTTTTTTGCTGAAGATATTCGAATTCGCGGGAGAAAATGACTTAAGATGGCTATTTCAGTTTTTTTATAAAAGTACAGGAAAAGTCAAAAAATCGCCTTGTCTAGTCTTGGTTGGATAACCCTGTACAGTGCAAGTGCGATATAGTTTTCTACACATATTTTCTAAATAAATAATTATAAGTTTATTTAAAATTTAATGATATAATAAATATATGATGTTTAATCCTCAGTACCCCAAAAACACGTTTCTACGAAATATATCATTATGATACCACAATTTCACCTTCACAATGTCTTAAAGACTTGTTATGTTCGATAAGTTTTATTTTTGAAGAAAGATTTTTTAAATAATCTTCGACACCTTCTTAGCAAGCTTTTTCTTTTTCCCCATTTCACTTGGTATGTTTACGCCCACTTTAATAATGTTTTAAATACTCATTATGGTTTTACCATCACCTATTTTCTTCATATCGTGTTTCTTCTAAACTTCAATTTTTTGAGTCCATGAAAGCTCAATTAAGGTTCTATTTTTAAGTTTCTCTTTTGCTAAAAACAACAGCACAATAAAATTTTCTGTCTCCTGAGGATGAACGTTTCTACGTTCGAAACATGTAGAGACCCATGATTTAATAATTTTTCTATTAAACTTTGTGGAGGAAGACTGTGTTTTTCTTTCCTTTAAATATATTTATGTTGTCTTCTATAAACTTATTCTTCAATCCCCTGAAGCTGAGCTTGTTTGGGGCAAATCTTATTTTTTGTTTTAGTATGTAAAATTATAAATATGCACTAAAAATCAAGTTTTAAAGTAAAAAAAATGTTAATTTATAGTATAAACGCAGTTTTTTTTAAAGAAATATATTACCTATAATAAAATTATTAATTTATAATTTTTAAGTAAAAAATATTACATATATAAATTATTCAGAACAATAATAATTACTTAAAGCATTTCTAAAAATATTTTCAAATTGTCTGTTTTTAATATCCATGTTTCTATTTCGACTTTAAATTTTTATTATTATTTAGAAAAAACCAGCCAATATTTGAGGGTAGAAAAATTTTACATAGGATTTCCCATAACCAGTCTGACGGTACCACCCGGTATAATAATGTTCATCCAGTACCCAACTAAACCAAGTGCACGTATGTTCTTAGAACAATGAACTAAACATTAAAAAAATGTTAATGAGACTGGCGCAAGTATTTTTAATTATTTATACATCTTTGCCATTTATATTCCTGGCACTTTGTCTATTCTTTCCAAACCTATCGGTGTATTTTTGTTCTTGAGAAAAAAACCGCAAAATTTGAATAATTCCACCATTTAAAATAGGTATAAAGGATGTAGTATATTTCTTTGAATTATCAATTTTTGTTACGTCTATCTGTGGTTTTTATACTTCCGGTGTATTTTAAGTGGACCTGGGCAATTTTTAACTAAATTAAGTTTAAAAAGTATTTTCAGAAAAAAACGTGAAACTTAACGAATTCAGATACATATTTTAACAGCTAATTACAAAACCCTTAAAAATTGCATGGAAATTTATTTTCAATGTGGTCACAATTGTTTTAGATGAGTTCACGTTCCTGTGTTCATCTGTCAAAGCCTCAGAGACCGTTTCACCTAGGCAACTGAAATTTCTCGTCGTTTTAGCCACTTACTAGACTGACAATTTACGATTTTATGTATTTTTGTATACGTTTTTATTCCTCTATCCAGAGTGTTGGGAATCGGATCCCCATCACCGGCCCACGTTCGAACAAATTCTCCAAGACTTGGACTACATAGTTCATTCATCGTTCACTCAAACTCCGCACGAGTCGTTCCACATCATGCAGGAGGATTGGAGGGAAGAGATCGAGGAGGTGCTGTTGGAACTTCGCAGAAAGGAAAAGGTACGAAAATGGATAATTTAATTTACTTTGATTTAAAGAAATAATGAGAATTCGAGTCTGAACCATATTATCTGGAGGACGTAGGGGAAAAAACGGATGGTATTTTTATCGTTAATTGATTTAAAATGTTATTTGGGTTTGTTCAACTCAAATTTACAACCGCTTGTAATAATGAAAAAAAAAGTTTTAAAAATACCTATTTTATTTCTTTCAAAAGTATTATTTGTTTATGATAATATTCTAAATTTAAAAGAAATTTAATACAATAGAAGTTATTTTATATACAGTGACCGACATATGGGAAACATTTTTATTGACGTAATATTTAAACATCTTTTTATGCCAATTATCTCTGCATTATGGGTAACTTCATTTTGGCAGGAATATTGGAAAAACATATTTGGTAATGAAAATTGGTTGTAAATGACGAGATATCGAAAAAAGTTATTTGAAAAAGGCGTTTAGATTTTAATTTTATGCTCGCTTAAAAAGTTTAATGCCAAATTTCAAAATATATTTTTTTTCAATTTTTTGACAAAAATATCTAATATTACTCTCAAATTTTCATGAATTTAATAATTAATATATACTTTTTTTATTCTGTCTAACCCAGGCGTGCAAGACGTACGAAGAGGTAAAGTTAATTTTGTGTGCTGTGTGGTAAAAATTTGGCTGTGAGGGTTTTACTCACAGGCCTAAAAAAGGAGAATGCTTATACCCCATGATCTGAGTCATTAAAATACATGTTTATGTTGTCTTCTATAAACTTATTCTTCAATCCCCTGAAGCTGAGCTTGTTGGGGGCAAATCTTATTTTTTGTTTTAGTATGTAAATATGCATTAAAAATCAAGTTTTAAAGTAAAAATGCTAATTTATAGTATAAACGCAGTGTTTTTTTGAAGAAATATATTACCTATAATAAAATTATTAATTTATAATTTTTAAGTAAAAAATATTACTTATATAAATTATTCAGAACAATATTAATTAATTAAAGCATTTTTAAAAATATTTTCAAATTGTGTGTTTTTAATATCCGTGTTTTAATTTCGACTTTACTTTTTTTTAATGAAATCAATTTTTTAATTTTTGTTGGTAAATAATCGTTTAAATAAAAACATAAATATTTGAAATTTTTTTGTCCTATGGACTTATTTATTTTTGGTTTTATGGTTATTTCATTTTTATGTCGTGTATTATGATTATGGTTTTTAAATTGTATAAGGTTTTTATTTTTAAATATAACTAAGATGTTATAAATGTAAAGTTGTCTTATGTTAAATTTTGTTGTTTCTAAATATAATTATTTTGAAGGATAAAGATAATCTTGAATTGAATATAATTTTTAGAAACCTTTTTTGTAATAGTTCTAATTTTTTAACAAAGTTCTATTTATTCCTCCCCAACCTAAAATTCCGTAATTTAAATGAGTTTTAACTAACGCGTAATATAATATTTCCATGTACATTTAAAAAAAATTTAATGTTTTTAAAAATTGGCAGGAAACTTCTTAATTTTTTAATTAAGTATTCTAAGTGAAAATGCCAATTTAATTTAGTGTCAAAAATAATTCCTAAATATTTTATTTTATTAACTTGAAAAATTTGAATGTCTTCATTTTTATTTAAATACTATTCATATTTCGTGGTAGGTTATTTAGGTTTAAAGTAAAAGGAATATAATTTGTTTTATTAAAATTAATTGATAACAAATTGTTATCAAACCAATTTTTTATAATTTTAAAATATTTTTTAATTTTATTATTTAAGTTGTCCCAATTTGTATTATCATCTGCAAAACTTTGAATTTGTCCATCGCAATTTATACGTCGATTGCTACAAAGTAACAGTCAGTTGGAATGATGCTGCCAACTGAAATTAGTGGATGGCAACCTATAAAAACCAAATCCCCATTCGCACAGTGATATTATAATGTAACATTTATACAGTCTATTAAGCATTCTCCCTTTTTTTTATATAGTTTTGTGGTTTTACCCTACTATCGTTGCGAGTTCGTGTTATGATTTTTCCATATTGTTTTTAAATCATTAGACCAAGCTTATTTTATGCATTTTAAGTTTTATTTTAACGTTTTAAGTTGTTCTTTGCCATTAAGAAAAATACTCTTCGGTTCAATGTTTATCATTTTGTTGACGTAAATATTTTCTTTAGGAACTGCGAAGTAGAGAAGAGGACCTTAACCGATTGCAAGTCAAGCAAAGGATGCACGAGGAACAACTGAGACAAAAAGAACAAGAGTTGCACGCGAGAGAGATGCACATATTGGAAAGGGAGCTGAACTACATGATCAACCAGCAATCGACAACCACCCCCACGCCTAATAAGAGAAAAGGTATTCAAATCAACTTTTTTTTTTATTATTCTCAACCAACTTAAAAAAGTTTATTACAGAGAATATAACACCAAATATACAATATATAAATTTACAAATCATGAAAACCATGTTTAGTAACTATTAATAACTCCATCGAAATTAATAAAAAAAAATATATACATATATAATACCATTTACAAAAAAATATATTAATATAATACGTTAAAGTTTTAAAAAATATTTTTTTAGTGTCCATAATTTTGATATTTCTTTAATTTTTTTTCAGCAAACTGTTGTAAATTGTTATTCCTTTATATAATATTGATTTTTGGCCAAAAGTACTCTTTACCATTGAGGTTTGAATATGATCATTTTGTCTCGTGGTGTGAATAATGTTGGTTAAAGGAAATATTATATTCGATTGTTTTTCTTTAATAATATAGAGTGTATTAGAATGCATAGTTTCAATTTATAAAGCTTTTCTAAATTTAAATATCCGTTTGGTTCATACAAATTTATAGTTGGTTCTAAAAAAGGAAGTTTATGTATGCATTTAATTATTTTGTTTTGTAGTTTTTTTAATGGCCGAATTGTAGTTAAATTCGCTGATCCCCAAATTGAAATCATAATTATAACTTACTATTTATTCCGAAGAAACAGTACGGTACTGGGAAAAAATAACAAGGAAACCAAAATGCTAATAAACACATGTTGTTTTTATAGGTAGATTTAGGCGTTCAAAACTAAAACTGCTCAAGAAAGAAGCCGGATCGATCATTAGTTCCCCTTCTGATTTCCGGCACACCTTGACGGTGCAGCACACAGTGGACCCCAAGGGCATTGGGGGTATGATTAGCCCCAACAGTCCCCCCGGCTCGCCCGCGATACCACGTTTGAGGGCCATTGCTCGTAAGTATTGGGTTAATTAGTTGTTTTATTTTTTCAAATAATGGATAATGTCAAATGCAGTAGAATTTTGAATGGGTTCGTAGTTTTAGAAAACCGTTTTAATGGTTATTTGCGTTACGAGTTAGGTAAGTGCTTTACCAAGATCTATAAACTACTAGCGATAGCGCTACGTCATACGGCGACCCGAGCTCTTTTCACGGCATCGTAAGTAAACTATTGAATAGAATTTGCTTAAATTTTGAATTAAGCTTCAAAATTTGATACTACATGACTGTATAACATACCTTCATTTTTTTTAAATTGGAAAAAAAAATTTCAAAATTGTTAAAATGAAGGTTATACAGTCATGTAGTATCAAATTTCGAACCTAAATTCCAAGTTTTAACAAATTCTATCCAATAGTTTTCTTTTAGTTTTACACATTTTTACCTATATGAGGTCTTTGAACGAAACCTTTGTCAGTTTATAGATCTGGACTATTTACATCATTAGTTGAATGTTTTACTACTGTAAACATTTGTTTTCGTAACTTACTACTGCTTTTGATATTATCGCCAATATTCTCCAATTACAATCCATTATTTTACACTTTGGCATGCATTTTTATCAGCATGGTTTTTGTCTTCCAAATTTATTTTAATGTGTGTTGTGTTTTACATAGAATCGAACATTTTTTTAGTTTTGTGTAAATTTAGCTTTGCAATTTTTGTGTATGTCGTCAATCACAAACGTTTAATTTCTATTTGGTTAAAGGGGGAACTTTATTCAATAGATAAATCAGATACCAGTACAATGTCTCTGAAACAAATAATATAAACCATATAAATATTACGTACGATTATCAAAACACACACACATACAGGCACACACAGTTTCCGGTCTTAAAAAAAAAGTCCATGCCAAAACCTAATGGATTCAAAAAAGGGGCCCACCGCAGATCAATTTTGCTTTCAGTACCAGCAGACGGTGTCAAAGGTAAGACGTGGGGTCCCAGTACGTGTCATCAAAAGGAGCGTAGCCAAATCATGCTTCCCGCCGCCAAAAGTAGCGCGATATGGTCGAAAAGCGCGCCGAACTTGGACAAAACCAGACCGTCTCCCAATAGGCACCCGCACAGCGAAATAGGTAACACTTCTCCTACTTTGAGCACTAAGTCCGCGTCCGCCGGACTTAGGTTATTTCACAAGTTTACTACCAATCTAAGTCCTACGGAATGGAAACGGTTCGGGTCGAACCGGAACAATAGTATACCTTCAAGCACTGTAAATTCTACCATACAATATAATTCCACGAACGATTCGGTTGAAATAACGTCCAAAAGGGGAGGGTTATTCAAGAACAACAGACTTAGTAGATCGATAGGTAACATAACTGAAACTACGCACTATGATACGGTGTTTGCGTCGAACAGTTTCGTTATAGCCAGGGGTGTTAGCAACTCCGTAGACTTAGACATTGATAGTATTGATTGGAGTGTCAAGACTGACAGAAGTAAACACTAGATGTGTGCATTGACATCAGTTTTTTCGGTATATAGTTATTTTTAAGGGTATCTTTATAATGCATTTTTTCTTTATACACTGTAGCATTGACTGAGCATTTTGTGTCATTCATTTTGGACGTTGATTTTCTTTTTCGTGTAATTTTTTTAAGTTACAAAGGTGATAAAGGCATTGATCTTCATTAGGTTTGGAAATTTGGTTTTTAACAATAAAAGTATAACATAGGGGGCTATAGAGCAACAGGAGTAGAAATTAGGGCATTTATGCCTAACTTCTTATGATAAAATCTCCGGTTATAGGTGATTCCAAGTACCGCTTATGAAAGAGGGGTTTTTTATACGTTGTTATAAGTTGCACTTCATTAATCTCGATATTCCAATAAGTTTTTGAGATATTTGCGTTTAAATGGTAGATGAGAAGAAACATTTAAATAAACACCTTTTTTAACGAATTTATTGAAAATTTTCATCATAGGAAATTAAGCAAAAACAATCTATTTTCTACTAGAAAATAGTCTACTATCTCCTATTGCTGTATAGCCCCTTAGTTATGGAATACTCTGAATATAAAATAAATATTCTTTTTTTTTTATCATTCCTTTAAATCTATTTTTCAAATTTGAGTATTTTTCATATACAGTGTGACCAGTAAAGTCCGCATCATATGGGATTTTTTTTATTAATAACTTTATTCGAAATTTGACTTTTGCATCAAGTTCTGCTTAGAAAAATAGTAGTCACGTGATTCGCATTGTCTGTCAAATTTGTCAAAGTGAAAATATTGAAAAAAGTTATAAGAAAAAGTTTTTTTAAATGCAGTTTCTAGCCTACATGCAAAATTTCAGCTGCATAAGATAATTTTGATTTTTACCCACCACTAAAATTTATTTTCCACTTAATGAACACTTTAGGTACTGATGACACAATGTTCTTTTTTGTCTTAATATTAAGGTGTTTTACTTTCAGACCCAAACTACGTAATCAAAAATACTTATTTTATGAAGTTACCTTATACAGGGTCAAAAACAAATTAACTTTGCATCACATGCGACCAAATTTTTATAGCCCAATTTTCATTTTGTAGAAAAACACACATTTAATACGGCGCTACTTTGGAGAAAATGTATCTGAAATAAAGCATTGTTAAAACTAAGAAGTTTTATGTAGGTTGCGTTGAGTCTTATTTTGCAAAAGTGGTGCAATTTAAAAAATATGGGTAAAAAATCAAAATTATCTTATGCACCTGAAATTTTGCATGTGGGCTAGAAACTGCATTTAAAAAAACTTTTTTTATAACTTTTTTCGATATTTTCAGAAATAACCCCACTTTTGAATTATTTTGCCAAATTTCAGCCCTCTATAGGCAGACTGAGTTAATTTAATTTTTACCAGCCGCAGACGGGGGAAGGTCCTCCAACATAATTGTATGAAAACTATGTTCTACTTCCTTTTTTTTTACAAATTTGCAGTGCTAAAGGTATCTTTTTTTGTAAATAATACATTCTGTAAACGTGAGGTTTCAAAAAAACAATGATGTATATACTTTTTTAAGTGCAAATATTCCATAGGTCTTACTTATAGTTAAACGAAAAATAACATAAAGACAAAAAACACTTTTGGGCTAGTGACGATTTACTTAATTTTAATTTATTTTTAGTTGTGTACAAATTATAATCGTTTTAAATAGGATCATAATTATTGTGTTAATCGAAATTTCAAAGCAAAAAACCCCGTTATAAAGTATTCAAACAGTATTTTTCTGGCCTCAACATTTGATAATTCTTAATAAACAAGTATTTTATGACATGGCTCAAATTTGAAATTAATTTTGAATACTTTATAGACTTTTCAACAATTTCGAACATATTATTTCAACAAATCATTTTTTAAAAAGGCTTCTCTCGGGGGAGTCTCCCAAAAATCATATGTAAGTTCCCCGTTTTTATTTTAATTTTACGTTGTTTTTTTTTAAGTTTAGTTTTAAGCACAAACTAGCATGATTTAGATTGTTTTTTTTTCTTTTTTTATAGCTTATAATTAGTAGATTTTTGTTGTAAGTTCGTAGCTTCGTCCAGCTAGCAGTCTAGATCTATTGCTATTTTTTAATTTTAATTAGTTTAGCGCTTATTTTTTTGAAGATGTTTCTTGTAAACTTTGATAGAAAGCTAAATAATTTTGGTCAATTTTTAATATAAAATAAACAGTCACTCGAAGTTTAGCCCATTTTTCTTCAAAATGTACCGCTGGTATTCTAGGTACATCCTGTCCAAGGGTCTACAGGCATGGAAATGTGTTGTTGCCCGCCTATATCTTAGTAATAGAAGATTAAAAATATTAAATATTGCAAAGCAAACAGAAATAGGTAGATTGTTTCCCCCACTCCATCGCATCATCTCGCTTATCGTTCTCCCGGTGTCAACCTCTAACCTCTCCTGCTTCGATTGGATTAATAATAAATTGTGTAAACTGTACCCATCCTTCGAGATCGTAAATAGGACTAAAATTTTAAATATAAAAATTCAAGCGGGAGCCAAGACATCAGGAGAACGATGAGAGAGCTGATGTTATACGATAGAGTGGGGGAAATCTAATGTACCTATTTCTGTTTGCTTTGTAATACTTAATAGTTTTACTCTTCTAACTTGTTACTAGAATATGGGGACAACGCATTTCCATACCTGTATGTCATAAACGTTAATGGTAGCGAATTCTTCTTGTATTCACCGTGGATTAGTTGGTCGTACATCGTTCTCGTAAAATATAATAAGCAAAACAGAGATAGCATGCTCACCAGTAGATCTACCGGTGAATATAGAAATTCGCCATATTACAGTTTATACTTACGATCTGTTATAAATACAAGTTATGTCCAAAAAAGCAAGCTTTTTTTTTGGTTGTAAGTTAATAATTTTTTTAATATACCAAAAATTGTTAGCTACGATATTTTTTGTTGTTTTTGGCTTATTTATATTTATTTTCGGCATGTTTTGAAAACGTCTTCAAAAAACCTTTCTGGTGATGGTCAAGATGTAATGTTGTTAATTTTTAATAAAAACTATAACGATCCTAAAACAGCTGTTTAATTTTTTTCTCACACACTTACTGGCATGATGTTGGAGGTTTTCACACTTTACTGATACAAAAGCTTCCGCGTACTTACTTGCAAAAATAATCTAAAATTATTAGTTTAACAGAATTTTTCCTGAAACATTTTTGCAACTAGTTACTTTCTCCAACCCTATCTTTCTAAAATTGTAGATATTTGGCATAGTATAGGGTGTCGGGTATTGGTAACTTAAACCTGGGAAATTTATTAACCTCTAGTGAATTTTAACAACCTTACTAAGGCTAACTGGCTACTAATACAAAGTATATTTTACTTAATCTCTTTTGTAACATGTTACTGTTTGTGGAATATAATATTGTATAACACCCTATACTGGCCTACAGTTTTAAAAAGGGATATCGATCAAACCTGCGAATTAGATTGATAATGTTAAATTTTATTTTATTTACCAAGTTGTATCTAAGTGGACGTTCCTAAATGAGGCTTATACGTTTTAAAATATCTGCATTGAAGAACTTTTAACGTCAGAATTGAAAATCTAGAATCGTTCGTCTTTCCGCCACGGAGTGATTAAGTAAAACGAAACTGGTTGTAGCGTATTTGGGCTATAATTGATTGCACTTCCAGCCAAACCTCTGTCCTGATAATGACCAGGACCCAGACCCCGCTGTAGGTACAATCGACATTAGTCCAAATAAGCTGAAGCTATTTTGTTTTTCCTTTGCTTGGCGGTTTTTTTTATTAAAAATAATTTTAAAACTTGTTTTATTTAGTTTTTGCTTATTTGCTGTAATTTAGCGCTCTTAACTCGGTGTCGTGGTGAGCCAATAGCTGCTGACAGCCTTTTGACAGTTAAGAAAAACAAAAAATGTTTGATTTTGACAGATTACGTGCCTCCGGAAGACTGGGGACCGGAGTATCCCATCGCTGGAGCGGTGAGGCACAATATTCCTATGCCTACTTTGTACAATGCTGAAGGTATGTAACAATATACAAGTGACATAGTTAAACCAATGAAAGGGACGAATTTAATAATTATTATTAAAAACAGTTTTATCGTTTTCGGTCATTGTCGATTCTCACTATGAAATATTTTATAGTAGTTTCGTTACTGCTGCCGCATTCTAACCCATTAAACTGGTGCTCTCTCTAGCCTGATATAAAAGGAAAAATTTTCTTCTGTCTTTGATGTAGACCATTAAATTCACTACAACCTTGTCCCAATGATAATTTTATAAAAACATTCGTTACCCAGTTACAGCGTATCCGAATTTTCAAAAACGGAATTTTATAAATTAGTTATACAGGGTGGCCCTTTAGTGTGGCAAAGTACAATAGCTCCGTTACTATTTCAAATACATTAAAAATATTAATACAAAAATTGAAGGACAGTAAGTGACTTATAACGTAAAATTATTTTTTACTCTACAGGGTGGCTCAAAAAAGCGGAACAAGAAAAAATGTACTTTTTTCAAATGGAACACCCTGTATATTTTTACATTTTTAAATTCCACATAAAATTACAATTATTTTTTATTAAATACATTATTAGTCTACTTTATAGTTTCCGAGATATTGACTCTCGAAAAGTGACATTTTTGAACTTTGACAGCTTCTAACTTTCTAACAGTACGTCTTAGAGCAAAACGGCTTACATGTCCCTATCTTCAATTTTTATTATCTTCCCAAAAAAATCAACTTCCAGTTAAACCGGAACAACTATATTTCCTGCTTTCGAGTAACATCCGGTGTAACCGGAAGTTGATTTTTTTGGGAAGATAATAAAAATTGAAGATAGGGACATGTAAGCCGTTTTGCTCTAAGACGTACTGTTAGAAAGTTATAAGCTGTCAAAGTTCAAAAATGTCACTTTTCAAGAGTCAATATCTCGGAAACTATAAAGTATAGAATAATAATGTATTTAATAAAAAATAATTATAATTTTATGTGGAATTTAAAAATGAAAAAATATACAGGGTCTTCCATTTGAAAAAAGTACATTTTTTATTGTTCCACTTTTTTGAGCCACCCTATAGAGTTAAAAATAATTTTACGTTATAAGTCACTTACTGCCCTTCAACTTTTGTATTAATATTTTTAATGTATTTGAAATAGTAACGAAGCTATTGTACTTTGCCACACTAAAGGGCCACCCGGTCCCTGTATATTTTCGAATCACACGAGATATTATTTTTCTTGCCCTAGGTCAAAGACTAAAACCAAAGCTGAGTATAGTGGAACTAGTCCTGTATAATATAGCCGCCATGTTGGCCGGCGTGGCCTCTGGATACGACGTAAGACTGTCAAATATATCACCCGTGCACCCTAGTTTACAACCTAATAGGTAAGTTTATTTTCGTGAGTAAATTAATTTTATCACACAAAGTCCTTATCTTAACAAACTCGGCAATGTGCGCACGGTCTAACTACGAAACATATTTTTATTGTAGTAGGATAGAAGTAGTCGACATGCCCGCTTGGCGACCTGTAGGACCCCAAGACTACGAGTACTCGACCGTTTCTGGATATAACCACAATACGTACCACGGGCCGACCAAGCACTTCCGACCCATGTTAACTGGTTCACAACTATTAACATTACAAAATGAGGAAAAACGGCCGTTAAGGTAACTAGGAAAGACATATTTTACTTGTTTTTTCGATGGACAGAGCCAGAAAATATAACTTTTTTAGGTTTACGGATTCCCCACAACATCACCCTCCAAATCCATCACCTAGAAGGAAGTCTAGCTCTACCAGCAATGATGGATCAGATCTTTACGGACCTTTTGAAAGATCCGCTACTATATACATTCCAGGCGACTATCACAGGTACAGTACAATTATCTAACTCGATTTGCAAAAAGAGAAAATCTACCATGACCTCTTGACTCCTAAATTAAAAAAAAATGGTTTAATAGAATCTGCTGAGGTTATAATTTAACATCGGTGGGTAAAAACAATGAACTTACTATATTTTACTTTTGTTTCAGATGCCAAAACGAAACGGGCCACTGTGTTGGATGTAGTATAAGGCAACAGGAGCCCTATAGCCAATACGATCACAGTTACGGCTACAGCTCGGAACACAGTGGAGGTACTTCCACTACCCTGTACGGGTACGGAACCGACTATGCCTACGACAATCCTAGTAGTATCAGCAGTCATAGCGGATCTAGAACACCACAAAGGTGACTATGTAGTTTATACCTTTAAAAACATAATCTGTAATTCGAAAACGATGATAGTACTATTGTATATTTTCATGAAGACTATGCTCAAATTCATAATAACATTAACCACGACCTAAATATGATATGTAAATTGCTTGAAATTAATAAATTATCATTAAATTTTAATAAATCATCTTTTATGTTTATAAGTAAATCAAAATTGAAAAATGATAATATTTCTTCACTGTCTTTCAATAATCATTTAATTAAATATACTAATACAATTAAATTTCTGGTTTATATATTGATGAAAATTTAAGTTGGAAAAAACATATTGAATATTTAAGAAGTTACATCTCACCAATAATTGGCATTTTATTTAGAGCTAAAAATTATATATCATTAAAATATTTAAAAAATATATTATTCTTTGGTTTATTCAAAATTACAATATATGATTTCAATTTGGGGATCAGCGAATTTAACTACAATTCAGCCATTAAAAAAACTACAAAACAAAATAATTAAATGCATACATAAACTTCCTTTTTTAGAACCAACTATAAATTTGTATGAACCAAATGGATATAAATTTAGAAAAGCTTTATAAATTAAAACTATGCATTCTAATACAGTCTATTATTATAAAGAAAAAAATCGAATATAATAATAATATTTCCTTCGGCCAACATTATTCACATCACGAGAAAAAATAATCATATTCAAACACCAATGATGGTAATATTATTTAAAGGAACAACAAATTACAGTTTGCCGAAAAAAATTAAAGAAATATCAAAATTATGGACTTTTAAAAAACACTAAAAAAATATTTTTTAAAATTTTAACGTATTATATGTATGTTAATTTTTTTTTTTTTGTAAATGGTTATTATATATATATTTTTTTTGCATAATTTCGATTGAGTTATTAATAGTTACCTACTAAACATGGTTTTTATTATTTGTGACTTTATATATTGTATATTTGGTGTTATATTCTCTGTAATAAATAAACTTTTTTAAGTTGCCTGAGAATAATTAAAAAAAAAATTGATACTTCGATATTGAATCATTTTTTAGTACAAAAATGAATCGGTAGTTCATCCCTTTTTGTAGATCCGTAACCCCGGTCTATTCATATTTCTGGAATTTTACACTTTTTGCTAAAACACTTATGTTGTTGAGGTTTTATTTTAATATTTTGATACAGGCCGCCGATACAAACTCACAGAAGGACGCCATCTAACATTTCAAATGCAAGTTCAACAACGACCAGTGGTTCAAATATCAATCCCAGTTTCAGGTACGATTACTCAACTTCAAATATAATTAAGCTGATAGACTGAAATAAAGCATTGTCAAACCTAAGAAGTTTTATGTAGGTTGCGTTGAGTCTTATTTTGCAAAAGTGGTGCAATTTACAAAATATTGGTAGAAAATCAAAATTATCTTATGCAGCTGAAATTTTGCATGTTGGCTAGAAACTGCATTAAAAAAAACGTTCTAATAACTTTTTTCGAATTATTTTTTGGAAAAAATTACAATTTGACAGATAATGCGAATCACGTGATTACTATTTTTTTGCTTAATTTTCATCTCGATCGAAGCAGAGCTTGATGCCAAAGTCAAATTTCGAATAAAGCTATTAATAAAAAGAAATCCCGTATGATGCGGACTTTACTGGTCACTGTAAATTGCACAAACGGTTTTGAATTATATTTGTATTTTTATAGGTTGGAAGAAGAGTATACCCCTACCCACTATTTAGCAAGGCGTCCTCAGTTCGAGTACGAATACAACTCGTATTCTAGATCAAACTCTCAAGACGCCAATAATTTTGAACGACCGACCACTTTGGAAACGGTAAGACATGTTTAACTTTAGTGCTGTCTACTCTTTTTTCCTTATGGTTTATCATGGACACATGAAATCCTATATTACCATGCGTTTTTTTTACAGGCAGGCTATACAAAACTCAGATCCAGCATGAAAAAGAACAACCATACAGCGTCACCTGGCGGACATTCCGGAGGGAACACTCCCACCAACCCAACGCCTCCAGACAGTTTGACAAGTGATGACAGCTCGTACATTTCCGCTAAAGATAGTAATAATAGTTCAGTTAGTAGGTAAGTGAATTCATTATTATCATTATACCGGGTAATTGAATAATTAGGAGATTATGGAAATAGTTGGTTTTATTTTACCCATTTTTTAAATCGGTTTAACGGGAAATTCAAATTTGGTCACTTACCATTTTTTTTTGGCAGGGTTAGATTTTCGCCAACCACACTGATAGATTTGCCTGTACCGGGACAAAATTTGGACACAACTGTTCCACTGCAGGCGAGAAGAAATAGGCAGAGGCCATCTTTAGCCGAAATGGAGAGAGAGTTTTTGTCGTAATAGTCATGAACAACTTTTCTTTTTAATAAATCAGACTACACAAGACGAAATCCAACAAAACAAAAATCGTTATATAAACGTGTCGCTAAACACATGTTGGATGAGCAAGCTTGTCCCTATGTGTAAACGGAAACAGAAGGTGTGTGTGTACAGGGTGTCCCAAATTCGAGCCTCATCATGGGGATCTCGGAAACTATAAGAGATACAGCATCGGTTAAATTGTGGCAAAGTTGCGCAATTTCGTACTGAGCAATATCGCAAAAAAATATCTGAGCTATCTTTTTTAGTTTTTGAAATTTTTGCAAAAAACTAAAATTTTGAGTTTTTGTTTTTTTAAACTGCTTGACTTATTTTATCCGCCACAGAAAAACAAGCGCAACATTGTTAAGGCAACTTTTTACGCTCCATATTGTGACGTTTTTAGAATTTCGTTACAACGTTTCGTTTTTATGGAACTATTATCAACTTTAATTTTTTAAATACGGACCTGCATTTTTATTAAATTTTTTGATAGCCCATTAAGCCCTGAATTCAACCATGTACCACACTTAATTATATTTAGACGTTTTGATGTCATTATTACATCTTCAGGAATGTGATAATTATTTTTAAATACGGCCCTGATGTTAGTTACTTAATCTTTTTACCACATACAACATGTAAATGGATCCGGAATTTTATACAAATAATTTACTATATTTATGTTTTTATATAAATTGTAACAAAGTAAAAATAAAACCAAACAAAACAAAGGTTGCTATGACAAGAACTTTTACTTGATTGTTTGGCTTAAGGTGGAATTCTCAACGTCATTTCATCTATTGCCAACCTATAACCTATTTCGCGTTGCTTTTTTTAGTTTATTATTTGATTAACCAACATTTAAATAAAATCAATATCGTCGGTACAATATTTAGGTAATAGCTGACATATTACAAAAATATCAATTTATTTCATTGCTAATTTTGGGAGAATTGTATAGTGAAAGAAGAATGACATAATAATGTTTAAAAAAAACTTACCGGACATTTTTCGCTATAAAATTCTCCTAAAATATTTAATGAAATTCCTTGATATTTATTTAATGTCAATTATTACCTATAAAATATGAAGACGATAATGATTTTATTTAAATTTTGTGTAAAAGCTAGAAAAATTAAATAAATAAACGCGAAATAGGTTATAGGTTGGCAAGCATGTTGATACTTCCACCTTAATTATCTTGACAACTGCAGTCACCATTTATACTGAATATTTCAGCAAAATTATGTTTTCTGCTTTAGAAAAGCGCGACATGTTACGAGTTTATTATTATTCTTCCAATAGGAATTCACAAAATTTCTTGTGACCGTTATTTCAGGACTATCCTGAACGCTTGCAGCCTCATTATAGTTATTTTGCTACGCTTGATACTAATTTAGCCCAGTATGGTGGTTTTAATAAATTAAGAGTCAAATATACACCAGGGCCGTATTTAAAAATAATGATCACATTCCTGAAGATGTAATAATGACATCAAAACGTCTAAATATAATTAAGTGTGGTACATGGTTGAATTCAGGGCTTAAAGGGCTATCAAAAAATTTAATAAAAAATGCAGGTCCGTATTTAAAAAATTAAAGTTGATAATAGTTCCATAAAAACGAAACGTTGTAACGAAATTCTAAAAACGTCACAATATGGAGCGTAAAAAGTTGCCTTAACAATGTTGCGCTTGTTTTTCTGTGGCGGATAAAATAAGTCAAGCAGTTTAAAAAAACAAAAACTCAAAATTTTAGTTTTTTGCAAAAATTTCAAAAACTGAAAAAGATAACTCAGATATTTTTTTGCGATATTGCTCAGTACGAAATTGCGCAACTTTGCCACAATTTAACCGATGCTGTATCTCTTATAGTTTCCGAGATCCCCATGATGAGGCTCGAATTTGGGACACCCTGTACAGACCTGGCAGACATATATTCTCAAATTCCCTAATCATCATTTGCCAGACCTGTTTACACACATCTTTATTGGTAAGTTAATTGTTAGACCGACCATAAGAATGGTAAATCATTTTCCAAATTTAAGCTTTTGTATTAAATTAGATAATTAGGCCTAACTAAGATGTTTATGGTAAAAATTATATACTGGGTGACACTAGGACTAAAAAATGCAACTGTTTTATCCTAAATATTATAATTTTATTTGATCGCTACTTTTTTTCACCCGTGACACGACCAGATTTGCTAAGGGCTATTAAGTTTTTGTATTACGGGTTACATACAGTTGCTGGTTTGTCTGAAGGTCGTTTTATTGTTTTTTTATCAGTGCCTTTATTTAGGAAATTAAGGACACAAATAGGTTATCTACCACCAAAACTACCACAGTTACCGGCTACTCAAAAAAATGTACCCGCTATTCACTAAATCTCTTTCATAATTAATCAATCATCTTTTTTTTTTAATCCTAGTTGTTAACACCAATTCGGAAAGTGTATGGGAACCCTTAACGTTAAATCATTACTAGACCAGGACTGAAGCCTTTGAAAATGGTAAAAAGTGAAAAAACATAATAGTAGGATGAAACCCATTGAAAAAGGAAGAGAATATAACAAAAATTAAAGGAAAACTAATTTACGGGCGATCCGAGGTCGGGAAGTGGAAGGGGGTGAGTTTTTAAGGGTAGAAAACGATTTATCTCGATTTCCGGCAAAACTAAAAGTCCTATGGAAAAATGCTAAATGGCAAAGTTGTAGGTAATAAAAAGATCTACAACTTTTGTATTTACACTTTTTTCACATAACCTCAAAATTTATGTGAAAAATTCAAATAACCAAGTTTTTGGTTTTTTATTTTTATCTTTTACAAAAAAATTTTTTTTTACGAAATTTGGTGAAAACTTGCGTCTCTCTTATGTCCCAAACACATTGTAATTTTTTTGATTTAAAATATTTATTTTTTCACCTTATTTTGAATTTTCTAATGAAAATTAGGGTGCTTTTTCGATATTAAGTCAAAATAAGGTGAAAAATAAATATTTTAAATGAAAAAAAATTACAGTGTGTTTGGGACATAAAAAGGTAAGTTTTCACCAAATTTCGTGAAAAAAAAATTTTTTTTGTAAAAGATAAAAATAAAAAACCAAAAACATGGTTATTTGAATTTTTCACATAAATTTTGAGGTTATTTGAAAAAAGTGTAGATACAAAAGTTGTGGATCTTATTATTACCTACAACTTTGCCATTTAACGTTTTTCCATAGGACTTGTAGTTTGGCCGGAAATCGAGATAAATAGTTTTCTACCCTTAAAAACTCACCCCCTTCCACTTCCCGACCTCGGATCGCCCGTCAATTATTTTTTCTTTCATTTTTGTTATATTCTCTTCGTTTTCCAATGGGTTTTATCCTACTATTATTTTTTTTGGTTTCAAAAATTATCGACCCTGGTCACTGTAGCAAGAGTTTTCTGTTATCCGTACTTTTATCGATTTTGGACTAGTCCTAATTTTGGTTCCTTCAAGAAGTTTATAAAGTATTGCGGAGTAAGATATTTTTAAAGAGTATATCGGTTTTTTTTTGAAGTATTAGATAAGGATAATACTCAATATTAAAATTATATTTAAATATTGTTAGGGTTTAATGTAGTTAATTATTATCAAAAGTAAATTCTATAATGCCTACGCATTATTTCGTTTAATTGTTATGTACCATCATACGCAGAACTTGTGTCAGTTGCCCAACATTTAATAAAACGGCAAGGCCGTTGGCAAATTCTTCGGTAACTGACATTACTTTTGCTTATATATATTCGTTACAAAATCTAGTCATTTATGAAACAAAACAGAAACATTTTAAAATTGAGTATATCGAGGAAAGAATAGAATGCGTATGTGTGCCTAGCTCAATTTTTTTACGACCGCTTGCACCACCGTCTAAGGAACATTTAATCTGAGGTTAGATTTAAAAGTCACGTTCACTTTTCAACGTAACTTAACTTAATTTAAAGGTCAACCTTAGATTAAATGCCGCCTAAGGTATAGGCAATGCAAACGGCCTTTAAGCGTTACTGCTCAAATTATTTAACTTGATAGTTTCAAATATGGAGAAAATAATCAAGAAATGTTCGCAATTCATATTCCATGGTGCCTGTTATTTGCTAACTGCTATTAAGTGTCGCATGTATTGATATATAAGATTTTAAATTAAAATATAGCGAAATTAAGACACTGGGAACTTGGGCAAATTTAGTTATTTTACTTATAAAGATTCTTCTCAATGTGCATCGAATTCGAGTTTCCTGCGTGAGAACCTTAATATGCGAAGAAATTTATTAAAAATAATGTAAGAAAAAAGGTTCCCATAAATTTGAGGTTGTTTACACTTATTTTCTCACTGTTAAAAAAAAGTGATATGAAAACGCCGAGCAAATAAAAACAAGAGGGAAAGCTATAGATTGGATAGTATCATTACTACGGTTATAACCACAAAAGAATTCTTCAGAACGGTCGTATACCCTCTAGTGGTTTCACGTGCTCGGTGTATGAAAATTTAGTCATTTTGTGCAATTTTTTTGTCCACCTATATTTTACAGAATTATACAATTTTAGAGTTAAGACTACAGTTCTTTAGAGCGATTAAAAACCTTTGAATTGTTTTTAATGAATCTATTTACGTATAAATAGAAAGTTTTCCCCAGTACCAACGATAAATAGTAATAAATTTTAATGTTTTGACGCTTGTTAAAATATTACTACTCGTTTCTTTCACTTTCTCCAGTAAGTCAGACTGGAATTCTATGGGCGCAAATTTGACAGCGTAACCGTACCTATTCTTTAAGAGGTGATTGGTTGATTACCGCCATTTTGTAAAATTTCTGCTTAAACGTCATACTTACGCTGTCAAATTTACGCCCGGAGTCCGAGTCGAAGTCCCCATGGGAGTGATTGGTCGATTAGCAAAATTGACGGCTAATCGACCAATCAGCTCTTAGAGAATAGGTACGATGTCAAATTTATATCTGTGGGGATCCCGTCTCGGATAAGTCTCGATAGACATTTTGAGAGCTGAGGATAACTTTTTTTAAAAAATTGACATTATTTTATAGACTTTGTTTTTAAGTGAAGACTGTTTTAATTCATTCCATTTTATCACGGTTTTGCCCGCATTTTTTTTGTAGATGAAAAAAAAACGACCAATTTTTTCATTAATAGTTTTAGCGACGTAATTTTACGATGTATATATATTGTGTCAAAAAAGTAAAAAAAACATGTAATTTTAAAGTTAGCACACAAAATCATAATATGACTTTATACATAATGTATATATACATTTTTTATATTAAATTATTTTAAATTTATCACCAATTAGAACTTTAAGGTTTATAGTCATTAGGTTTGGTAAAATATTTTAATTACAAGACATACTTGCATAATTAATAAATTTAATCAAACCACTCTGGTGGCCATCGTAGATATATTTATCTAATATTAAAAATATTTTATTCGATACGAAGCACAGTATATTTTGCCACTGGTGCGAGTTTAAGTGGTTAATCAAAACAGAGATAAGCATAGCAACCATAAAAAAAAGAAAAATAATACACCCAGTGACAAGCCAAAGTTTCGGTGGCCATAAAATCTAGAACTCTGAAACTTGGGATTGATACTGACTGTACGTATATATTACATATATTCATTTTGGTTTTTGTACAAACTAGTATAATTTCCAAATTAGTAGGGTTTCGTTTTCGGCAGTTTGATTCAACGATACCGCCAAGTTATGCCAAGCACGTGATTCGTTGTTTCGTTTTGTGAAGATAGGTAACGTACCCAGTGGCGTAACACACTCCCGCAGACCTCGCACCGCGGGGGGGCACATTGACGGCCCCTTCAAAATTTGCTGCCAGCTTTGCTTTTCATAAATATTTCATTTTATAATTAATTTTATTTTTTTATATCCTGAGAATTTAACTTCGTTAAGTGAAGAATATATACAGTGACCGGCGAGTTCGCAACATATGGGAAAAATTTTTATTAGCGGAATATTGAAAAATCTTTTTTGGGGAATTGGATGTGCATGTCCCATAACCTTAACATCGATTTTGACATACGTCACGTGACCAATGGTATGGCGGGAAAGTTGAAAAAACCAATATGAAATCATCATAAATCAGATAAGTTGATGAGATATCGAAAAAATTCCAAGAATAAAAAGTGTTTAGAATTCCATTAGAACCTTAAATACAATGTTTGGGATATCTACTTAAAAAAACATAAAATCGAATATTTTTGTAAATATTTTTTTACCGAATTAAAAATTTCCATATTTTTCCTTTCTTAAAGCTTCATTAAAGTAAAACTGACATCTGGTGACCACAACTAGAAATATTCTTTTGTTTTTCTGACAATTTGGAGCAATAATTCAAAAAATTCGTTTCCACTTGGATACCAGCTGTTGCAATAGTCTATTTCTAATAACCTTATCGATATTTTTTATATCGAAATATTCTATTATGTTAAGAAATCCTTAAATTCATTAATCCAAAGAAAATTTTATTTATAACCGTAAAAAATAATTTTGAATTTCGCAGAAATCTTTAAAAAAATCTAAAAATTAATAAAAATTTAAATTATTTTTTACGATTATAAATAAAATTTGCTTTGGATTAATGAATTTAAGGATTTCTTAACATAATAGAATATTTTGATATAAAAAATATCGATAAGGTTATTAGAAATAGACTATTGCAACAGCTGGTATCCAAGTGTAAAGGAATTTTTTGAATTATTGCTCCAAACTGTCAGAAAAATAAAAGAATATTTCTAGTTGTGGTCACCAGATGTCAGTTTTACTTTAATGAAGCTTTAAGAAAGGAAAAATATGGAAATTTTTAATTCGGTAAAAAAATATTTACAAAAATATTCGATTTTATGTTTTTTTAAGTAGATATCCCAAACGTTGTATTTAAGGTTCTAATGGAATTCTAAACACTTTTTATTCTTGGAATTTTTTCGATATCTCATCAACTTATCTGATTTATGATGATTTCATATTGGTTATTTCAACTTTCCCGCCATACCATTGGTCACGTGACGTATGTCAAAATCGATTTTAAGGTTATGGGACATGCACATCTAATCCCCCAAAAAAGATTTTTTAATATTTCGCTAATAAAATTTTTTCCCATATGTTGCGAACTCTTTGCCGGTCACTGTATAATGAAAGCGCGGAATTTACAAACGATATACCATAAAGACTTTCCATTTACTTTCCTAGTGAAATTTTAAGCCTCAGAAAGGGACAGATGTATCCAGTGCAATGATGTTATTTCTAACTTTACCAGTTAGTGTGGCCTCAGCGGAACGTTCTTTTTCCAAACTTAAAATAGTAAAAACCTATTTACATAATACCATGGGACAACAACGCTTTTCGAATTTATCCTTAATCAATATCGAACACGAGTTTGTTGAGTCATTAAATATCGACGAAATTATAAACGATTTTGCAAAAAAAAACTATCGACCCTCTGGTCGTTTTGTATAATATCTTCTATAGTACTTAGTGACATAATGTTTGTGCAGACTGTTGATAATGTGTTTTACTGTTTTCTTTGTTGGATTCTATGAGGCTCAATCACTGCTGCCCCCGTTACTACCATACATGGTAAGCAACATTATAAGTGGTGTTTTAAAATTTTGATTTTGCATCATGTTTGCTGGAATATTACGTACAATGACTTAACCTAGGTTATGTCTACCAGTCTACCTAGAATTATAAAATAAATTCGAATTGTTTGTTGTTTTAATAGTAGGTACTGACCACATAATGTGGGTTTAACCCTAATTAAATTATTACACGATTAACGAATTCAAAAATTCATAACCTGAACCTAATAGTAATGAAAATAAGAATTATCATTTTCCATTCGTTATAGAGGGGGCCCCTGAAAACGTTTGCGGGGGGCCCACTCAATTTGTGTTACGCCACTGCACGTGCCTGCCAACATTTGCTTAAAACTGCGGCTGACCCAACGAAAACGAAAATCCCACTGTTTTTTTTTTGTTTATTTATTTTGTATTATACATTCCAAAAAAGAAAGTCTAAGAAAAATCTTAATACTCTTAAATGTGTGAATATACAACGTAGGAACTAAAAAACTGAAAATAAAACATTTTATTTATAAAAAAGGATAACAGAAGTTTTTTTTCGAAATAATGATTCATTATGTAGGGCGTCGTTTTGTATGCATGTACACGAAAAGCGGTCAGTGACCGATGAGATTCAACAACACCGAAACTGCAACAACTGGGAAGTCCACACAGTAAAAATACCCAAAGAACGTTCACCTGTAAACCAGCCTTATAAACCCAACTTTAAATAAAAGTACCATTAATTACAAATCACTGCAATATTTATTTGACTACGAGCCCTACGGAGCTCAGCTCCGCCAATAAGTTTAATTTGATATTTTACAATCTTTATACAAATAAAAAGCAAAAGTCGGTATATAAATAATAAATTGTAGATAATTTATTACAAAGAATGGTTTGGCCAAATAATGCAACCGTAATTATGAAAACCCTGTAAACTGATAATACATAAAATATTCGTGTAGGTAATATATTTTATGTAGTACGTGTGGGAGCTCTCAAAAATTTGCCTAGAAGTGGCGGTGTAACCATGAATATAGTCGCCAGTCGAAGGTTCTTTTTTTGCAAAGCAGAAACATGAAAGTATTAACCTTAGACACTACCCTATCCGTTTTATCTTAAAAGTCAAAAGTTTTTTAATTGTTTTAACCGATTTTTTTAGCCTCACTGTTCATTACAGGTAGACAACCAACAATACACTTGCATTAATCAAACGTCAACGTATCTAGGTTTTAAAAACGATGTCGTTTCTTTTTTGACCAATAAATATAATAATAGTAGTAGGTTTCTTTATTGGTCAAATGCAAACTGCCGATGGAGATAAATTTAATTCCTTCAAGCCTACCGCCTGTAAGTAAAAGAAATGGCAAACGCCCCAAATAGGTCGCGGTGTATTTTGGTCCGAAATGGACAGGACAGACCATAGAGAGGGAAGATCAACTAGGGCCTACATTTTTGACTGTTATAGAAATATAGATACGTATAGTCACAACCACCTTGAAAAGAAGCCATGTGACATCGGGCAACGCCGCATCAGCTGGGAGCATTATGACGCGCGACAACGGGCGATTTTTTTATTCTTTCTGTTAATATTTTTTGTTTTCTTGGCTCTGTTGCCGCTATATTGATAAAATGTACAATTGATACCGAGACAATAAGTTTTCAAGCTGAGATTACCTGCTTAGTTTCATTTCAAAGGATAAAATCAATTTCAAATCATTGTAAGCCAATCATTAACTTTTAAAAAAAACCTTTACCTTCATATCAATGTCCACCGACACCTGATTAACAATATTTATACAGTGATTGGTCAAATCTAAACTATAAAAATATATTTTTTGAGTCACTTACAATTTTAACTTCCCAAAATTCAGAAATATTAATTTACTGAATAATTACTGAGATTGTCAAAACTTTTTATAAAATCTGCGTACATTACATACTAAAGCATGGCTCAATGGCTAACTTCAAAAATGTCACGTGACATATGGATCTTCAAGCAATGTTGTCGATGTTTCTGTTTCACGGCTTCTTTCAAGGTGTTGTGGTATAGTATAAGTAGTTAGTTATACTGTTCCATTATACATATAAGATCATTGCTGCGTATAATCCACACCAATATTCCTAAATCAAATACTGGGATTCTTCACAATTAAGATTGCAAAATTAGGCCAACCGAAAAACTCTCAGGGGCGTACATTTCAATTAATTTTATTCCTGTGTACACCCCTGTACGTGGTAGACTAACTTTAACTTTAGGGTCGAATTATAAAAACGCTACATTTTAGGTTAATGTCTACGCGAGTCACGAAAATTATTATTATTATTATTATAATGCAACACCGCCACAATTTTTAAAGTTTCTTTGTCCCTCTTTTTTACTGAACACATATTACTTTTCTTTGTTTAATTTTTGGGTTACTTATGGTTTCGGTCCGCTTTCAGTTAAGAATCAAATTTCCTAGGAAAATAACTGCAATTTTTAGACTATATTATTTATTTTATAAAAATAATCCTTGTGTTCGGACCAACCTCCGCTTTTGCCAGATGTCTTTTTTCTACTTAGCGAATTCTGAATATCTCTTAGAACGAAACTAACGCGGATAGAAAAATTAAATTTTGGAGCATAACCGAAAAATACAAAAATGCCTGAAGAATAAACACTAATGACGTATTTTCGGTTTATCCAAAAATCGGCCAAATACTCCCCCGTCTTCGGAGTACAATTACCCACAGTGTTATGTTATGTTAAAAAAAGGTTTGATTTATAAGTTAATAAAAGAAGAAAAAGAAATATGGATAAATTTGACCAAATTTCGTTTTTTGCTTTTATTAATTCATTTTTTTCGACATAAAACTGTAGGCACTCAATGACGGGTATTTAGACACTTTTTGGGAATAAACGAAATGACGAAGGCGTCACCAGTGTTTGCTCTTAAAATTATGCATTTCAAATCAACCGTTTTTCTTTCCAATTCAACACGAACCCAAAAATTCAACAAATAATAGCATATTTGTGTTGTACTATATGTTACCTGTATTAGTTGTGTACTGATTTTTTACATAACAATGATTCACTGCAATATGTCGAAAACTGGAGCGTATCGGGAAGGGATGACTGGAGCAAGATTTTTTTGCAGAATTACAATAACTATAAATTTTGTTGGGTATTGGTGACTAGACACTTAATGAAACGATATTAAAAATAAAATAACACAGCATATTCTCAGAGAAAGAATGATTAAACTTATACCGTTTAAGCCGGATTTATAAACTCTACGTTTACGTTCGTAGCAAGTCCGTAAAGGCAAATTCAAGCCAATACTTGTATCACGCGATAGTTAGCAGCTGTCAAAGTTATTGTCAAAACTACGAACGTCAACGACGAGAGTATCAATCACGTGATCAACGTGTCAATTAAGACCTGTCAAAATGTGAGAAGATTTTCGTTCGAATTCGTGTTACGATTTTTGTAGCTTCAGATCAAAGGGACTGATTTTACGGCGACGATAGCACCCTATATACAGGGTGTCCGAAAAATACGTGCAATACGTTCGACGACAGACTCCTGAACGTTGATCTTAGTTATAGTCAAAGTTGATTCGCTTGGCCCGCAGAGGGCGTCAAAGATTATATATTCTTTTGGTTCTTTCCAAATTCTGCTCATTCATTGAAAATTAATTTTTATGAGTAGTTTCCAATTACCTGCAAATGTCTAGCAGTAAAGAAAATTATATAAAAATATTTCTAGTGATTTTGTTGCTATAATTCGACTATGACTGTAAATATTGCCATTGCCGTCAGAAGTCCGTCCTTAAAAGTGGCACACATATTTTCCAGGCATCCTGTATAATTCCAAGCAAACGCCTGTCGTTAACTTACTTTTCTAGGAAACGAAAAAGTCTTCCTCCACAAATTTTATTCTATTAAATTTGTAGAGGAAGACTTTTTAGTTTTTCTTTCGTTTCGATATGTTCAACTCCACTTTGGGCATGGACCATTTCTTTAAATTATCTTTTTTTATTCCCTATGGCTCAGCTGTTCAACAGTTCTCGGCAGCAAAACGTCGATCACTGTATACCGACAGAAGATCTATTTATTAATTACCTACATAATAAATAAAGATGTAGGTACTTCATAGTCCTCTATTTTTGACCCGTGGTTCTAGCTCAATACGTCAAAATTACATGACGTTTATTTAAATTTAGTTAAAAAACTTTCAAACTTGCACAGTCTACCCCTGAACGCATACTTTTGACTGTGTTTGTATTGGGCCAGATTCCATTGAAAAAAAGATAAACTTGGTAACGTCAAAAAGAAAACAGCGATCGAATTGTTATGTTAGCGACAAAAACATCAAATTAAGTAGCGTTTCAGATTCTATCTTGACGTGTAACGAATTTGACATTTCCATCTCCTTATTAGCGTCAGGAAGTTTATCACATTTAACGGGAACTTAAACGTTTAAAAAAAGCGGTACTGACACAAGTTCGAAAAAAAAAATAATGATTGTGTCAATTGCAATCCTCTTAAAAAAAAAAAGAATAACACCTCAGATACACAGTACCCACAGGTAAGCACGCAACACACCACAAAAACGCTATACACGGTCCGACAAATCGCGCGCTCGAAAACAAACGGTACTCTTACGCCCTCCATCAGTTGCTAAGGGAACTATCCTGCTCCGTCACGTGGTTCGTCTGCACTTCCGGTTTGGGTTCTTGCGGCGGTTTGAACGCTTCCGCGTACTGGTACCTCTGGTGGCACTGGCTGACGAACGAGTCGATCTGAGCGGGGGGGAGGGTGCCTAGGTCGCCGTCGCGTAGACAATTTAAGATTTCTGTACAAATCTGGAAAAAAAGGTTTATTTACGTATAAATAAATATGAAACCAACACATTTATTTACTCACTTCAATATCTACATCAGTGTATTTAGTGTTATCGATATCTGTGACCAGCTTGAGGGCCTCCTTCTGACATTTGTTGTCAGATTGGTACATGACTTTCGCCGCTTCAAAAGCCGCCTTCAGACTGCCTTTTCGACTTTCTAAAAATTCTTTGTTCAGTGTGTTGGGGTCTTTGGTACTTAATAGAGACTTTGTTTCCGAAGTTATCTGGAAAATTATTTTAAAATATACTTATAACACCTTTTATTATACAGTTGTATTCATAAAAAAGCGTACAAGAATTAGAATGAGAGGTAAGTTTTGTCATATTTGCGTGTAAACCGGCTTGTCTAAATGATTGTTTATTGGAGGTTATCACACGTCATAGATTATCAAAAATGCAAAGCATTGGCGTCGGTGTAATTAATTTTGAAACTGCATATAGTGGTAACGTTTGATAGACTTTGACAGAAGAACATAAAAATGCCTCGTCAGCTGTCTGAAGTTAAAAAGGTTCAAATTGTATCAAGAATCGAAGAAGGATGGTCAATCCGTGCTGTAGCGTAAGTTGTATAATGAAAATAAAAACTATATTGAAAATTAAGCAACGCTGGGAACAAGAGAAATCCCTAAAAAGGAAAATTGGATCAGGTCGTCCCAAACGTTCCAACCCTGAACATGATGCTGCTTTTTTGGAATATTTAAGAAATAATCCATTTGCAACTGCAAGGGATGCTGTTATTGATACAGAATTTCCTGCCTTCCACCCTACCGCCAGCAGGAGAGTCAAGGAATCTGCCATAAGGTGCGAATCTGAACTAAAATGTCGCCCAGCTGTGAAAAAAATCAGATCAAGGATTATTTTTGCTTTAAATTATATACACCGCAATCCTCAATTTTGGAACAGGATCATTTTTACTGATGAAAAAACGTTCCAGTCGATTTATAACGGACAAATTCGTGATAATTGTCCAGTCCACACTGCCAATGCTGTAACCCACTGGTTTCAAACGCATAATGTTGAAGTGCTGCCTTGGGTCGCTTATAGTCCCGATATCAATCCAATTGAAAATATTTAGGGTATAATCGTAAAAAAATATATAATCGAAATTTTAGGCCGCAAAATTCAGAAGATTTATGAGAAATAATACATGCGTGCTGGGAAGAGCTTGATCCAAATATTGTATAAAATATAATTCAGTCAGTTCCGAATAGACTGGACTGGCTCAAGTAATAGAAAAGCAGGGATATATGACCAAATATTGAATTTTATTTATTCTTGTTAAACGTTTTTTGTTTCTATTGTAATTTTTATAAAACTGTTAAGATATATTATAAAATAAAAAAATTAATTTTTGTTATTCTATTGAACTAACGCCCAACGCCAATGCTTTGCATTTTTAATAACCTTTAACATGCGATAAGCCGGTTTTACGCAAATATGGTTAAGGTTTCCTCTCATTCTAATTCGTGTATGTTTTTTTATGAGTACATGTAACTAAGCAAATATTTTTACTGGAAAAAATGCTTTATCAGTATCCTCAGAGGATTTTCTCGCTTCTTATAACAAAGCGACATTTTAAAATATTATTTTGTTTTCATATCAGGACATGCGGGATTAAATATAATTTTCATAACACTCTGGAGATATACAGTATGTCTCCGTAAGTTTGCACCATATGGAAAACTTTTTTATTATTCATTTTAGGAAAAAAAGTTATTCTTCATATAAAGCTCTACATGGTCTAAAACCTAAGATGCAACCATCAAATATCGAAATTTTCCAGTCGTATACGAGGTTTGTCAAAAAATGTGAATTTTTCCCAAGAGTAAAGTACCTTTATTTTTTACATTATCAAAAATTGTTATTAAAAAAAGTTGATCAGAACTAAAAACCACGTCTAAATATGCAATTATACGCATTTTTTAGTTCTGATCAACTTTTTTTAATAACAATTTTTGATAATGTCAAAAATAAAGGTACTTTACTCTTGGGAAAAATTCACATTTTTTGACAAACCTCGTATATGACCGGAAAATTTCGATATTTGATGGTTGCATTTTAGGTTTTGGACCATGCAGAGCTTTTTATGAACAATAACTTTTTTTCGTAAAATGAATAATAAAAAAGTTTTCCATATGGTGCAAACTTACGGAGACATACTGTATAAATATTTAAAAAAAAACTCTACTTACAACTTCGGATACTGCTGGGTCGAAAGTGTGTTGGTTCTCCTTGCAGACCTGCAAAAATCGGATGTAACAACTGTGAAGTTTTGGATGTTTCGGATCGACTTGATGCGCTCGTTTGATCGATTGCAGCATCAATAGAATTTTTCCTGGAAAAGTTTTATAAGTATTTAAATTGAAATATTGCTTGTAAATTACTAACTGAGGTAAAAAAGGAAAGTATATGGGGCTTACTTTTCCTATAATATACTTCAAAGGCCATAAGGTGCGTTTCAATTCTATCCCTTGCTAACGTTTGCAAAGGTTGTAGGAATTTGATTGCTTGTTCCAGCGGGTCATCCACCTACAAAAAAAATTCCGGTTTAACCAATACCAATGTTTTTTTTTCAATCGAAATACGAAGAGTTTCTTGTAATACGGGTATATAATAATGTAATGAGCATCGGTGCTGATTATGAGCAGTTAATCATGTCATTTAAATTAAATAGTACAACTCTTGTTATTCTCCTTGTGCGTATAATGCCACATTAGCAGGCAGGTGCCCTAGGAGACAAAAAGGTTTGAATTAGGGTTCGAGAAACCTATTTTTTATATTATATCTTCAAAAAATGATTACAACAAAGAATGAAAAGAGTATTTTTCAAAATATTGAGTTTGACAACAAAAAATAATAGTCAAAACTTCGAGCAGACGCTAAGAATCTGTTTAAATACGTCAATGTCAAATACTTACTCTTGCCAACTTATCGGGTATTAGTTCGTCCAATTGAGGCGCGTCCGCCTCCACGTCGCCCTGTTGCCTCGATTTGTGATGTTGGTCTCTTTTGACCTGCGCCTCCCGCGCCTGCGCGCTCTCTTGTTCTGCCTTCTTTTTCGCTTTTCTCTGTTTATTGCGGAGCTTTTTCAGTTCAGATGGTGCAAGATTTTCTGCAAACAAAAATGGAGGAAATTAACACTGAAATTGACCAAAATTATTGCATAGCACATGCAGAGCTAGCAGATGATACCTCGTCAAACCACATACTTTGAGAAGACCAACATTGTGGGTCTTCGATATGATATGGATGGTTTGTATCTTGGAGGAGCTTCACTAACAAAAAAAGCTAATACCAAGTTTTTGGGACTTTTAATTGATGACGGTCTAAAGTTTGACTCTCATATCTTGGAACTTGCTAGCTTCGGGATGCTACGCAGTGCGATTAACACACATACCACTCATTGGTGGAGTCTCATTTGCGATATGGCATTGTGTTCTGGGGAAATACGTGTAACTACCTGCTAAACTCACTGTTTATTCTGCAAAAGCGTGCTGTAAGATGTCTTTGTGGTGTGTATGGCCGAGAGTCATGTAAACCGTTATTTAGATCTAAGAAAATTTTAACTTTGCCATGCTTGTATATTCTTGAAACTGCATAAAACTAGCACAGCGATATATTGCCAGTGTCTGACCACTCTACTTAAAGTCTGTACCTGCCCATACCGTCTTCTAACCTTATTAGAAACTCTATAATTTACGAAAGTCGTAAATAGTTTAACCATCTTCCTGAGCAAATAAGAGACATTCCTACCCTTAAAAGATTTAAAAGAACTCTAAAGGAACAACTGGGTTAGAGTCTATTACGAGGTGGTCGAGTATTTCACTTAATTTTTAAATGTATACCCTTTTGGCTTTGTCAATAAAAATGAGCATTCTTTGAAATAATAAATCATATTTTAAATTTTAATATATTCCACTTCGATGGAAATAATTTATTATTTCCGTCAAACGTCGGACCAAAGACTCGCTCGTCAGACATGTATACATACATACATCATTTCTAAAGACCAAGAGGAGCAGGTGCTCTCCAAAAAGGTCGCTTTAACACAGCCCAATCGAATTTACCATAAAAATCCGCTTATTAGAACGTTGGGCCTGGAAATCAATTTGATCCATCGCATCCGACCGCAATGCTTTGGAATTTTTCCAATTGGTATTCCATTAGCTTGGCATAACATACCATAGACACACAAAAAGAACGGTAATTTTTACTAAAATTAAACACTTTGATTCTCAGTTTTACACGTTATGCGATAAATTATCTATATATTATAAAATATGTTTATTATTTTCAATTATTAGGCTAGATATTATCATAATTAATAATCCAAGAGAAAGTAAAAGAATTGACCGATTGGCAAAGTACTGTGCACGTAAGGCGCGTACTTATTTCACTAATTATTTCGAATTACATTGGTATAATGCAAATATTTCAATTTTTAGACCCAAAATTTCCATTTTGGAAACGATTATTTACATTTTATATACGAAACGCGCTCTCGCCTATGCCTAAAGTAAATGGTACTTAACAGTATAAATACGAGCCCCCGAAGGGTAACAAATCACAGTTGTACAACCAACTCAGTCAAGCAAAGTACCTACAGTATCAAACAAAAACGACCCTTTCAAAAATGATGACCAAAACATTAATCATGTTAGCCCTGGTGGTGGTGGCAGCCTACGCCATAGAATACAAGACGGTGGACTATTACGCCTACCCCAAGTACGAGTTCAAATATGGAGTAGACGACCCTCACACCCACGACAAGAAAGAGCGTGCTGAAAAAAGAGACGGACACACCGTGAAACAAGAATACCAATGGCACGAGAAAGACCGTGAAGTCAAGGTGAGCAAATTGGACGAGCATGCTCAACAAGTCCATTTCGAAGTCAGCAAGCATCACTAAACGGAGGATATTCTAGAATCTAGAATATTCTGGCAGATGAGTGGAGAAGTGTACATAGTTTTTTCGTCTATCAAGTGTTGCGTGCAGAAAAAAGATTCATTGTAGGTATTTATTTTTTTTCTGGACGCAATTTGGAAATATATTCTATCACATATGGGGGTGATATTCTAGTAAGTCTTCATGTATTGTGCCATTTTTCTGTAATTTTCTTAGCTCAATTTCTATTGTTATCCGTTTTCTTGTTTAATAAAAATGTCTTCTATAAGTTTTGTTTTATTTGGTTCGATTATAACGCCAACCAAAAACACGAGTCTCGTCGAACTACGGCGAGTCAAACAAGCCTATTATTATTAACTTGTTCGCGTGTTTATTAATTGTTTTAAACAATTTGTTATTAGTTTTGTAACATATAAACTTTTAAAAGAATAGGTAATAATACAGCCACTATATGTTTAGTAGGTACATAATTGTTTTAATAGTGAAAGTGTGGCAGAGAATATCTCTTTGAGATATAATATAAATATCGTAACGAAATTTTAAAAATTGTTTATGATAATCTGTTCTGATGTGAATTAGCAATTGGTAATGTCCAGATATTATTATATAGCTTTTTTGATCTTTCAACAAACCCAAATAACTCTGTATTTTCAAAGTTGGCGTGTGTCGATAGCTACGAAGTTGCAACCATTTGCAATGAGGCTGCTAACTCAAATTAGTAGATGGCAACATGTACAATTCAAAACACTATTGGTTTTTATATTTCTAAGGTGCTTTCATGAAATTTAAAAATTTCTAGAGTTTTTTTATAACAAGGAATTATTTCAGTTTGTAAATAAACCCAAAAAGGTGTCCTCAGTGATTTAAAGTGTATATCAGTTAAAAAATTTAAAAACATGTAAACACTAATGATGCTATCCAGTAATAGGCTAATAAGGATAATAGATACTTCTTTAAAAATATTTTGGCTGTTTTATCACCTACTTACTACTGACAATATCTCTATTAAAATTGGCTCACCATCGATATCCGTGCCTCCAAACAAGGAGAGCAAGTAGCCACAAAGGTTTTAAGAAAACACTTTTCTAATTTGAGTCATTGTCATTTTTATGGTCACATTTATTTATTTATTTGCAGTTTTTTTTATAATAATACCTAAAATAAATCCAATGAAAGCATCATTACAAAACCATAGATTAACAAATCTGCCCGATTTTGTAATGAAAAAATATACACCCATTTAGATTTTTAATTTTAATCACATCATAAATATATTTAAACATATACCAAAGTAAGTAATTCAAAAATATTTCACCCAAATAAAAAAAAAAATAAAAATTATAAATAAGGGAGAAATTATAATAGAAAAATAGTAATATTTAGTATTATTATATTACCTATATATAAGTTGGCTTACCTTTATATATATTACATACTCCATGATTTTAATTTTCTTTTAAATGTCAAAAAACTCATACTTTTCAAATTAGTAGGTAATATATTAAAAATTTTGATGCCAACAAATAAAGCATTATTTTTTAAAAGTGAAGTGAAGTGAAAAGAATAAATAAGATTCATGAAATGAAATCTATAATTTGCTCGTTTCATGAACAAAACTGTACTATTATAAATGTTCTTAGGCCTGAATTTATAGCGACAAAACAATTACTTTATTCAAACAAATAATTTATTGAATAAACACAATAACATACAATGATAACAAAAAATATATAAATAGAAAACAGCGATAAGATAAAAATAAACAACAGAAAGCTAGAACCCTACTTTTAGTACAAAATATAGGACACATTAACAAAAAAACGTAATCAACACACACAATTTTCAGTATTTTCTTCAAAAAAAAAATTATCCCAAACCTAATAGCCATGTCCAATAGAGATCTGAACTTGTGCCGCCTTGCCGTCGACTTTGGCCACCTTCACCACGCGGTCTTTTTCGGCCCAGGCGTATTCCTGCTTCACCACGTCACCATCCCTCCATTCAGCGCGCTCCTTCTGGTCACCAGTATGGTGATCTTCCACGCCGTACTTAAAATCGTACTTGGGATACGCATAATAATCCACGTGTTGGTACCCCACGGCGTAGGCAGTCGCTACCAAAAAGGCAAAGAGGATCAACACTTTGGCTATCATATTCGGAGAGCTTTAGATGATGTGCTCTAGGTATTTCTTATTATTATTATTATTATTATTATTATTGTTGTTGTTTAAAGTTTGGATTGACTGTGCTTCAAAGGCTGCAGGGGCGGGCGTTTATATATGGTTTTCCCCCGTATGTTTACCGAGGGGCTTTATTTTGTATACAGAAAAAATTATATTTCGCACGCAGATAGAGATATGGTTGCGTTTTGCGATAAATTCGGTCGAAAAATACAGTATTATTTGCATTATTTAAACTAGAATACGAAATAGCGAAAAAATTCTTTCAATCTGATTTAGATTAATTTATTTATAGCATGACAAAGAATTAGATCAAAGCTTATAAACATGATAATATATCTTGTACTAATTGGCAGTTGTTATTGATGGAGTTCTAAGGGCAGGTTATAAGAGAACCATGTGACTATTTTGTCTGACTGTACATCGCCGGCACAAATAATACTAAAACTTTTAACCTTTTAAATTGGTTTAACAATGCAGATTTCGTCTGCTGTGCATAATTCTCCCCGCTTGATATTTTGGAGTAAATGTTCGAAGATACAGTTGTATTCATAAAAAACGCGTGCAAGAATTAGAATGAGAGGTAAGTTTTGTCATATTTGCGTAAAACCGGCTTGTCTAAATAATTGTTTATTGGAGGTTATCACACGTCATAGATTATCAAAAATGCAAAGCATTGGCGTCGGTGTAATTAATTTTGAACGTTTGACAGAAGAACATAAAAATGCCTCGTCAGTTGTCTGAAGTTGAAAAGGCTCAAATTGTATCAAGAATCGAAGAAGGATGGTCAATCCGTACTGTAGCGTAGTTGTATAATAGAAATTAAAAAAAAACTATATTGAAAATTAAGCAACGCTGGAAACAAGAATAATCCCTAAAGAGGAAAATTGGTTTAGGTCGTCCCAAATGTTCCAACTCTGAACAGGATGCCGTTTTTTTGGGATATTTAAGAAGTAATTCATTTGCAACTGCAAGGGATGCTGTTATTGATACAGCATTTCCTGCCTCCCAACCTACTGCAATGCCAATGCTGTGTTCACTAGTTTCAAATCCATAATGTGGAAGTGCTGCCTTGGGTCGCTTATAGTCCCGATATCAATTTAATTGAAAATATTTGTGGTATAATCGTAAAAAAAAAATATATATAATCGAAATTTTAGGCCACAAAATTCAGAAGATTTATGGGAAATAATACATGCGTGCTGAGAAGAGCTTGATCCAAATATTGTATCAAATATAATTTAGTCAAATCCGAATAGACTGGCTCAAGTAATAGAAAAATATATGACCAAATATTGGATTGTATTTATTCTTGTTAAAAGTTTTTTGTTTCTATTGTAATTTTTATAAAACTGTTATAAGATATATTTTTTTTAAATTAATTTTTGTCATTCTATTGAACTAACGCCCAACGCTTCGCATTTTTATTAACCTTTAACATACGATAAGCCGGTTTTACGCAAATATGGTTAAAGTTTCCTCTCATTCTAATTCGCGTACGCTTTTTTAATGAATACAACTGTACATCATTTTTCCAAATCGCTGGATAGGTCGACGGGTCCAATTGAATGGCCACCAGGTCTCCGGACCTTACGCCATTGGATTTTTTTGTATAGGGGAGAGTATTTAAGAATAGACCAGATAACATTGAGGACCTAAAAGATAGAATGAGGATGCAGGTAAATAATATACTGGCCGAAATTATTCGTAGTACAGCCAGATAGTATTTACCAGACGTGGTGCATGTCAAGTAGAAGGTGGAACTTATACATCATTTCGTTTTATTATTACTGCTCTAGAGTAAATGTAATTTATCTATATAAAATCGGATATAATGTATGCATATTATTTAGTTGAATAGCTATAACTATAATAGAAGTATAGCCTAAAGTTAAAGTGTTGCTTTCAACTAGATCAATACGTTACAGTCATTAAAGCGTGTCAAAACGTTTAATATCTGTTATTTATGCAATACAGGTCTAGTTTTAGATTGATGACTAACGGCCAATTCAATTAACTAATTTTAATTACATGAATATTCACTAATAACTGTAATTTTAGTTAATCATTACATCATAATTACGATATTAGTGTATAAATAGTCTTCTTTATCTGAGAGGATCACCACCCCAAAGATATTTTAAGTGAAAAAAATTCTGTGTATACAGGGTGTCCGGAAATGATGAGCAAAAAATTTAGGGGATAATTCTAGACCGAAAATAAATGCTATCTCTTCCTATAACATTTTTTCGAAAATTGATTATTACTGGAGTTACAGGGTGATAAAGTTAAATTTTATTTGCAGTTTTAAAATACATAAGTTACTAGAACAATAAATTAAACATTCAAATCAAAGGTTCAAAGTGACGTCCTTCCTCTTCAATGCATAAATTATTTCTTCTTAAAAAATTAAATTAATTAAATCAAAAAATAATTAAATTAAAATGATTTCGTATTCATCACATGCAATCCATGTTATTTTAGCGTTTTTCTCGAAAACGGTTAGATTTATCGAAACGAAAGTAGGACCTTCTTTATGTCAAAAGGTGAGGAGAATAAAAATATTCAATCAAAAAAGGCACACAGTGTAGGACAAAAAAGTTGGGACCATTCAAATTAAAGTATAGGCTCCTATGTGGCGCCCTCTACAAAATGCGAAAAAACGGTGAGCAAAATTTGTATTCCTCATCCCAAAAAAGCCCCATATACGAGATTTCGTCAAAATATTATGAGCGTGGCAAAAAGTATTGCAAAAAAAACTGCAAATAAAATTTACCTTTAACTTTTTGATAATCAATTTTCGAAAAAATGTTATCGGAAGAGATAGCATTTATTTTCGGTTTAGAATTATCCCCTACATTTTGTGCTCATCATTTCCGGACACCCTGTATAATAAATTATTAGATATTGCATCTTGCGTCAAACGCCGAACAGATTTTGAAAAATAAAATTCTGAAAAAAGCGTTCTAGTCTTTGATTTTTACTCCCCTTCGTATTTCAATAATAAATAAAATTTATAATTACAATATTGAGTCTGTCTTACACGAAAGTTATCTCGTTGAATTATACCATTGTAATTAACATAAAATTATGACACACATAATAATTATCTTATAATTACGGCATTGTCCTAATTATTATTGCAAGTAATCTAAAACAAACATAAATAATTCCTTGGAATAATGAAAATCACGAAAGGAATTAAGCAACTTGTATTCCAATACCGCCTTTTAATAACGAAAAAAAAATGCTAAACTAGTCCAAAGTCAAACGGCAGCGATTTTTACTAAATCAAAAAGTTGACCTTATTATGAAGGGAAATGAAAACCAATCAAATTAATAATATTGATTGTTTCAAAATAATTTGGGCCTGTTCTCTTACAATTAGTTTTCCAAAAATTGCCTTCATCTGCCACAGCCTTTGTTTCTGGAAACCCTCGACATGGAGAGCTGAAATTTGGTAGTGGCTACTTATAATATGATCCAAAAACAGTTCAAAGGTTCACTCTTTTCACCAAGGGTCAAATAAATTTCCTCAAATCAAAGACGGGGAAATTTGTCTTCTTAATTCAAACGAGAGCAAACACTAGTAATTTTGTTTGTTAAGTAACGAAATATTGGGGTATCACTAGTGTTTGATATTAAACATTTTTTTTTACTTTTATCCAAACGGTAATGTTTCTCCACTTGCATCATCAAATAAATCCGAATACGAGCCAGTTTGCAAAGCGTAGTCAAAATTATTCATACTTTAGTTGTTTCGATGCCGGCTGATGCAATCATTCACATACATACAAATGATCCTCATGTTTAAAACGGGTCCACAGCCGCCCAAGAAATAGAAATCGATCGCAAAACCCGTTAAACGTATAGTTCTATAACGTCCGACAACAAGGAATTTTTAATTTTCCGGAGGGAGGACAGGACTTCGAACCTATAATTAAAAGTATCGCAAGAAAGAAAATAAACAAACCGTACGTTGACCAGGGGAGTAGTTATTTTGGGGTTTTATGCCTCCTAACTGACCTAGTATAGGCAAACGTGTCTGTCTACACTGGTATTCCATAGAAATAGAAACCGCATGATGGCAAGACACGTTGAGACTTCTAAAATCAGAAAACTGCTTCCTACCCAATATACGAGGCAAAAAGGATCGCCATTGGCCAGGTTCGGAGGAACCTCCCCTCAATTACTACTACTAGTACTGTTACTGCTACCTAATATATAGGTAAAGTATTTTTCACAATAAATGGTTGACTCCGTTTTAACTACCTCGGACCGGGACGTTTTGCAAGAGCTCGGCCATAAAAATGCAAATAACCTGTCGGTCAGGGTCGGATTATAATTTGTAATTATACCAGGTAATATTTAACTATCTGTTTAGGATATTTCATGTCATTAAATAGTATATTATTAATAACGAATTAAATATCTAAAGTCCTACTCTGTAGTGTATTTGCTTGTTGATTGTGTATAACAATGGAATTAAACCGGTAGTTTTATTGTAGTCAATAAGTCGATACCATTTAGGGTGAAAAATACTTTACGGTAATGCGTTGTCTGCCGATATCCGTAAAGCAAACAGAAAGAGGTAGATTATGTCATTGTTTCCCCCACTCCCTCTGACAATGCATTTCCATACCTGTACATTACCACAAAGTTTTATCGATATTAACGTTAACGTTACCGGTTGTGCGTTCAACGATACCAGTCCAATCATTAAATAGTACAAACGGATCGAGCCGGCAAAAAAATCGGAACCGGCACCCTGACACTTCATACCAAGCAAGTTTTCTTGCATTTTTCCTTTGCGCCTTGCTGCCAACGTCCCACCGCTATATAAGCCAATTGCAATGATCGACGTGATATCAGTCCTATTCCGAATTTCATAATTAACTTATCACAAAGAAGAAAAATTATCACAATGATTTCAAAACTGCTACTTCTAGTTTCGGTTATTGCCGGCACTGCTTATGGAGGCGCCATCAGCTACAGTACGGGTGGACTTAGTTTGGGCGGACTAGGCTTGGGTGGATTAGGTTTGGGTGGAGTCAATTTGGGCGAAGTAGGTCTGGACGGTGTAGGTATCGGTGGACTAGGTCTGGGTGGACTAGGGGTAAGAGGCGTAAGTTTGGGCGGAGGGCTAATCAATGGCGGAGGGTTAATCAATGGCGGAGGGCTAATCAGTGGAGGAGGGTTAATCAATGGCGGAGGGCTAATCAGTGGAGGAGGGTTAATCAATGGCGGAGGGCTAATCAATGGAGGAGGGTTAATTAATGGAGGCGGTTTACATTTGACACGCGTTGAGCCTATTTCTGTGGCCCGTATTGCCCATGCCCCTATTTCGATTGCTGCTGCCCCTATTTCTATAGCTGCACCATCGTATGGTAAGAACTATTTTATAAAATAAACTTATACAATTTTTAGGACAGATTTAATAATATTTTGTTGAGAAATCTACAAAACTCGATATTGTTAAGATCATAATACATAATATATTATGGTTGTCTTATTTTTTTATAGGTATTGCCAAAACTGTAGACTACGCGACAGTACCAAAATACGAATTCAAATACGCAGTGGGCGATCCTCACACCGGAGACCAAAAACAACAATCCGAGGAACGTCACGGAGATGTTGTTGTGGGACAGTACTCATTGGCGGAACCTGATGGTACCATACGTGTCGTTAAATACACCGCAGATAAGGTAAGATAAAGTAATATCACAAAGAGAAAAAAGGAAAACCAATTAATGTAAGAATAATTATTGTCTGGCTTGTATTATTATTACGTATGATGGCATGAAATGGATTATTCGTCCGAGAAAAATACATTCTAATGTTTGGTGCATGCGCTGGATTTTATTTAAACATTTAGGTACGAACAGATATTGAATAAGTTATAAGTGTAGGATGTTGATGTGATGTCATAAATTAATGAATGGTTTTTTTATTTCAGGTGAACGGTTTCAACGCACAAGTCTCCAGGATAGGCCACGCTGTTCACCCCCAAAAGGCCTACGTCAGCAATAGTTTAGGCCACGGTATTGGGTTGGGAGGGGGCATAGGACTAGGCGGTGGACTCTTGGGTTAAGCATCAAACTTTATTAAAATTGGACTGATAGAACAATCATCGCATAATCAATTTATTTAATGGTTCGCAGAGAGAGTTGTGATACAAACTGTTCGTCTAAGCTGAATGTAAAAATTTATGTGATAACATTTTTCTTATATTAAGTGTAAAAAATGCACTTTTCGGACTGCCCTCAGTAAACCATGGAACCGCTATGACTTTCGGACTACCCTCTGTATTATATAGTATTATTCATTGTATATTATGCCATATAGTTGTATAATCGCCCTGTATATTAGTTGCTCATCTTATTTATTACGAAAACTGGCATTCGACTAGGACCTAAGATTTTAGTTTTAAAGTATTAATGTGTTCGTCATTTGTATAACAAATAAATGATTCGTTTTAGTACAACTGTTTCAATTTATTTTAAAGGTTAACAGGGTACGCCAAAATGCCGGAACACACCACATATTAAATATTAACTAAAATACATAAAAAATGATAATAGTATTGCTGGTTGTCTATCGTTAACGCAATAAATTGTTTATATTTCATAGTTTCTTTGATATAGAGGGTTGCCCAGAAATCCGGAATAAAATTAATATAGCCTTAACCTGTATTTTTTGGGGAAAACACTCGGACACGTCAATTTAGTTTTATATATGCTCACATTATGACGTTATTTGTTTTTTTTATAGACATTTGTCAAAGATATGACGATCTTTTTTTAAATGGAAACATACAGCTTGCATGTGATACATCATTTAAAGGCTAATATCTCGTACAGTACCTATGCTCATAAATTTTGGCGCGATTCTGTCAAGCTATTTCAAAATGGCGACTGTTAAAAGTTTTTAAAAAATCTCTAGGTATTTAAGGTGGAATTATCAACGTCATTCAATTTATTGCTAACCTATAACCTATTTCGCCTTGTTTTTCTTAGTTTATTATTTTATTGACTAAGATTTAAATAAAATCAATATCGTCTGCACATTATTTAGGTAATATTTGATATACAGTGACCGGCAAAGAGTTCGCAACATATGGGAAAAATTTTTATTAGCGGAATATTGAAAAATCTTTTTTGGGGGATTGGATGTGCATGTCCCATAACCTTAAAATCGATTTTGACATACGTCAAGTGACCAATGGTATGGCGGGAAAGTTGAAAAAACCAATATGAAATCTTCATAAATCAGATAAGTTGATGAGATATCGAAAAAATTTCAAGAATAAAAAGTGTTTAGAATTCCATTAGAACATTAAATACAATGTTTGGGATATCTACTTAAAAAAATATAAAATCGAATATTTTTGTAAATATTTTTTTACCGAATTAAAAATTTCCATATTTTTCCTTTCTTAAAGCTTCATTAAAGTAAAACTGACATCTGGTGACCACAACTAGAAATATTCTTTTGTTTTTCTGACAATTTGGAGTAATAATTCAAAAAATTCGTTTACACTTGGATACCAGCTGTTGCAATAGTCTATTTCTAATAACCTTATCGATATTTTTTATATTGAAATATTCTATTATGTTAAGAAATCCTTAAATTCATTAATCCAAAGAAAATTTTATTTATAACCGTAAAAAATAATTTAAATTTTTATTAATTATTAGATTTTTTTAAAGATTTCTGCGAAATTCAAAATTATTTTTTACGGTTATAAATAAAATTTTCTTTGGATTAATGAATTTAAGGATTTCTTAACATAATAGAATATTTCGATATAAAAAATATCGATAAGGTTATTAGAAATAGACTATTGCAACAGCTGGTATCCAAGTGTAAACGAATTTTTTGAATTATTGCTCCAAATTGTCAGAAAAACAAAAGAATATTTCTAGTTGTGGTCACCAGATGTCAGTTTTACTTTAATGAAGCTTTAAGAAAGGAAAAATATGGAAATTTTTAATTCGGTAAAAAAATATTTACAAAAATATTCGATTTTATGTTTTTTTAAGTAGATATCCCAAACATTGTATTTAAGGTTCTAATGGAATTCTAAACACTTTTTATTCTTGGAATTTTTTCGATATCTCAGCAACTTATCTGATTTATGATGATTTCATATTGGTTTTTTCAACTTTCCCGCCATACCATTGGTCACGTGACGTATGTCAAAATCGATTTTAGGGTTATGGGACATGCACATCCAATCCCCCACACCCGGTTGTAAGAAATATAGTACTTCCGGTTTAACCGAAAGTTGACACTATTGGAAAGATAATAAAAATCGAAGATAGGGACATGTAAGCCGTTTTACTCTAAGACGTACAGTTAGAAAGCTAGACGCTGTCAAAGTTCTAAAATCTCATTTTTCAAGAGTCAATATCTCGAAAACTGTTTAGTATAGACTAATAATGCTTTTATTAAAAAATGTTCAGAATTTTATGCAGAATCCAAAAAAAATATATAAAATAGGGATATCCATTTAAGATTTAGATCTTACCCCCCCCCCCCCCCCTCCCTCCTAGGGGCTTGAAGTAACAAGATTGACAATATACGCAAAAGATGTCCCCCTCGAAATAAAAATCGACGGGTCCGAGCGTTTTTTTTTTTTTTTAAATTAACGTGGAACCAGATATTTAGCCTGTTTCGTTTTAAATGGGGAACACTGTATTAATTTTATTCCGGACTTCTGGGCAACCCTGTATATTTATGTATGTATATTTCTAGGTATAACTATGTAACACCTGTTCCTTGTCTATGATCGTTGCACTCTCGTAAAAATTTATAATAAATATGTAGGACACAGTGTATTAAAAACTACAATAGACAATTTCTTTTCACGATATCTAATTTACCAGATATCATCAATACCAAAAAAAAAAACTAATAGTCCACATGTATAACAACATTGCATATTGTAGAAACGTTTGCCAACCTTTTAAGCAAAACTATCGTCTAAAATGGTAACTTATTAATCTTATTATATTAAATAATAATAATCGGTTTCCGCATTGTTCTTGTTATTCGGTTATTATTAAATTGGATCAGTCCATGTTCGTGGTTTATGTTAGTAAAAATTAAAGTTGGCCGAACAAAAGATATTATAAACAATTAACGATCTTGTTAATAACATAAACAATAAGGAAATGAAATACATTTTATGCGTAATTTAAATTTAAATGAAGTAATAACGTAGGTACTTAAGGTAAAATATGGAATAATTTTATTATTAAACACTAAATAAATTATTTAAAAAAAAATGTAATTGATAAATTATAAAAAGCACAGATTTTATTAATAAGCACTTATTTTTCTGCTTTTATTAATCTATAAAACCAAACCTTTTTAATGTAAAACTGTACGTAAATGCAGAGGGGTATTTGGTCGATTTTTTGATAAAATCATAGATTTATCTTTAGATAAGCAAACAATAATCACAAAAGTGGCAAACTTATGGCCTGGCGCATGTAAACAAAGCTATACACGATTAGACATGCGCACTGCAACATTATCGTTTGACGAATGGGAAAATAGACAGGTCCGTGTTTTAAAATTTAAATTCTTGTCAAAAAATTGGAATTTCTTCTCAATTTTTTTAATCAGGTTGGTAATTAAGTTAGAGATTGCTGGCATTTTTAGTAGTTGCAAACTTATCAGATTTTGAGGATAGAAAATTATTTTGTAAGGTTTTGTTTCTAAAATTTGTTTAAAAATGATTCCTCGTCGTGTTTTTAGTTCGAAAAAGAAGAGAACAAGTCAATTAAACTATAAAACTTATAAAATCGAATATAAAAAACAAACAAAACGAGCAAAATAACCAATCTTCGATTTTATCGCGTACCTAACCTCAAGTCAAATATTAGTTGGTGTATAAGTTGTACTGATTTTTACAATTTGGCAAAAACTTGGGTACGTGTAAAACATTTTCAAACACAATTTGTTGTTCAAGAATTTGAAAAAGTTTTTGCCCGAGAAGGTGACCAGTGGAGTAATATAAACTACCTAGGTATTTAAATTTTTTCTTTTATAAAATATAAGTATAAAGAGAAGTCTTTTAAACTTTTCGAAGATTGCAGAGCTTCAAATAAAATATACCAAAAGATGCATCGGGATTAGCTGTCGTGGTGTGGGTTTCTCTTTATTTTTATACCTTGTTTGTGTAGCCTAGGCCTTAGGCCTAGTTTGATGTGTTTAAATTGATCATAATAAAATAAAGCTATATATCAAGATATATATATCACTACTCCATATTACGAAATACCAGGTATTTTACCCTATTTGTACCGTCATACAACGGCTGTTCCTAGTCATTGTTAATATTCCAATCCGAGTCACTAAAAGCACACAATTCACTAAACTACACAAAAACTAGAAATCCGTAAATATAACACCCACAATCCACAATAGCAAAGAAAACTACAAGGAACCCACAGAGAAATCTTAAAACACGACAACAAAAATGACTGCCGAGCCGGTTCTGGAGTGTATTTTGAGCATGTCGCTAACGGACAGGCTGATAACACGAGGTTTGTGCGCATGCCCGATGCTGCTCATAGGGAAGGCAGCCGCCCGGCGAGTCATGCGCTCGGACGTATTTTTTCAACCATAAAACGTAACTTTTGTTTGCGCTGGAGATAAGCTGTACGTATCTAAAGGTAAATATCTATGGATAATATTGGATAAACCCAATAAGTAACGAAATATTGATCAAAAAACAAAATGGCGAAGGTGTCACGAGTGTTTGCTCTTAAAACTTCTAACTAAAAACAATATGATGTAATTGACAATTTAACCTGTCCTAAACAAAATCAACCTTCAATAGAACAATCGAGCCAAATATCTACTTGTCGAAAAGAAATATAAGGTTAGATCGGTAATAAACCTGCCTACATTTTAACATAATAATAACCATACCTCTAAGACGCCATATTTGTCGATAAAGTATGCGTTCACAGTCTTAATCGAACCATCAATAATAATTAAAGCACCAAATAAAAGTAATCGGTAACCTTGCTCTAATCACGAATTCTCGGGGTGCCATTGTTTTCTTTACTGGGCTCGTGCCGTTCGTTTTAAATGGCATTTCCTAATAAGTCGAAACAAAAAAAAAACAGTTTTACATTTCTACCGTCAAAAGTCCGATTTTGCAACAAAATATTTTTACACACGGTTGGCATGTGTGCAAAACATTTTCCAATAGCAACGAATGCTTGCAACAATTAACACACAATACAAGATATTTTTGATTTTCTGCTGACGATAACAGGTATTTTTTAAGATTTCCTATTTTCTGCCATTGTAGAAAACGTTTAGTATATACATAGCACGTTTAAAATATACCTGTTTCTTAAAGCCTGACAGCACAGCTGATGGTCATGAGTCGTAAAACCTCAATAAACCATAAGCGTAACAATAACAGGTACCTACCTGATCTTAAGTAATTAAATTATCTATTAATGCATAAGTATACAGATAGGTGGCTTATGTCGTAGAATATTTTCAACTTCAAGTGTGGTGGTGTATTTTTATTTTTAACGTGGTATCATTTTACTTAGACTGCCGCCCTACCACTGTGAATTAAATCCCATTGAGTTAATATGGGCACAAATGAAAGGCTATGTAGCGAGGAATAACACTACATTTAAAATAAAAGATGTACGTGAGTTATTGAAGTATTATTCATTAAACATTATAACTAAAGAAAATTTGAAAGAAGCTATAAAACATGTAATAAAAGAGGAAAAAATGTGGGACTTAGACAACCGGTGGAAGAAACGATAGAACCACTTCTTATTTCAGTTGACTCCACAGATGAATTCTTCGAATTTAGTGATAGTGAAGACACCTTTCCAGACCTTTAATTTGTTAACTCTTTTAAGTATGAACTGTTTTTGTATTGAGAAAATAAAATTAATTCAGTTAAATAGACAAACCTTTTTTACACACCTGAAAAACTACATACGAATAAAATAAATTATAAATAAAAATTACAGATAGAAACCAAAAAAAAAATTAAAATAAGAACGTACCATAATATTACAATTTAAGAGGACAGGTGACTCCATTAAGAAAAAAAAAGGATTTTATTACGATTATTTTAATACCATATACTATTAGGTTTTAGAAAAGCTGCCATTCAAGAACTTTAAAAAGTTAACTTAGAACTTTCCTAAAATGAAGCATCTTTTCAGAATAAATTTAGATTTAAATGCATCAAGTAGCCTGTGACCCGCAAAACTGATAAAACAAAATCATGCCTTGAAGAAAATTGAAATGCCAACAGCTTCGGCCAAAGTAGGTAAATTAGTTTGTTGTTTAAAAAACATGGAAAATACTAGTTTTACAAGGAGTGAAAAAGTTGATATGTTAGATATTATTGTCAGGCTTTCGCATTTTCGGAACCAGTTTTGGGTACCTAATAGTGCTGGGTTGGATGACGCCGATTAAAATATCTTTGTGCGTAAAGTCGTGCAGCATCGGTTGAATTATTTCTACATTCTCCAAACACTAATAACATATCAACTTTTTCACTCATTGTAAAACTATTATTTGGCATGTTTTTTAAACAACAAACTAATTTACTTTGGCAGAAGCTGTTGGCATTTCAATTTTCTTCAAGGCATGATTTTGTTTTATCAGTTTTGCTGGTCACAGGCTACTTGATGCATTTAAATCTAAATTTATTCTCAAAAGATGAGTAATTTTAGGAAAGTTCTAAGTTAACTTTTTAATGGCAGCTTTTCTAAAACCTAATAGTGTATGGTATCAAAATAATCGTAATAAAATCCTCTTTTTTCTTAACCCGACGAGCCACCATGTTGCCATTTAAAAAAAATGAGTTATACAACTTTAAAGACTAAATTTTACAAAGCACATAGCATTGAACCAAAAATAGTAAAATTGTATTTCTCCCAAGATTAGAGAACTGAAATAAGTGATTTTAAGGTATTCATAGCCCTCTAGATAAAACAATAAATTTGAAAAAAAAAATTTTTTTTTCGGTGACGAAAAGTGGCAAGTGACACATCGTTGTATTAAGAATGTTATATAGAGTAAAAAAAAGTAAAAATATACTAGGGGTCCCATTTAAAAATCGAAAGTATATGTCACTTCCGGTTAAACCGGAAGTTCCATAATGTTGAGTCACCGGTCAAATAATACAGTTTTATGTCGTAAAATTCTCCGAATTTTATTTCATTATCTTGAAAAACAAAAAGTTAGAGGGGCGAGTCACCTTCCGTGAACACCCGGTATAGTATATGATTTTAATAGTTTTAAAAGGATTGTTTTACACGGGTGAGACGTTTATGGGCCTGACCGATGGATTCTCAAAAATGTTTACACTACACACTAAGTTCGTAAAAAAGAGAATTTATACCTTAATTTAGTACCATGGTACTTTAGAATCATTTTACTAAAAGAAAGATGGCAGTTATAGAGCTTTACGTACGTACATATATTATAATAGTCCTTGAATGGAGAAAATGTGAGTTAGTACTTAAAAATTATTTATTACAACCTGCTAAAATATTGCCTTTACATAATTAGTCAATATTTAAATATGTAAAAAATCCGTTTTTAAATAGAAACAAGCATTTAAAGCATACCTAACCCAATGCCATTATTCAATTTGAAACAGAATAAGGCGTGGCAGGTAGTTATTTCCTATCTTGTTGCATTTTATAGTTCGTATTCGTTCAAGGTTTACCGAAAAGTTATAAAACGATAAATATCTTAAAGCGGCACGGTATCCTTTGCTGGCCTCAAATTCAATATAAAGTCTTGATCGTGGACAACTGCCTTTGTATTTCTCTCCCTCTCAAACAAACCCCATAAATAAACTGTACGGGTGTAAAGGTCTATTGGACGTTCACATTTTATTAACTTAATTCAAGCTCCTATAAATTACGTAACTAATATTAGTATTAATAACGAAATAGTCATATCATACGCTGACCACACAGCTATAGTATCCAAGGGTGAAACTTGGACTCAAGTGAAAAAGCCAGCTATGGATGGTATGAAAAAAATTAAGATCTGGCTGGATTTGTTTAAATTAACCTTGAATACTTCCAAAACTAAATACATAGCATTCTCGCTTACTTCTTCTAATCGTCCCAGTTTTAACAACAACAATAACAAAACTTAAAAATCGCGAAGTAAAAATTAATACAGAAACGAAAGAGGAGCAAGCATTTCTTACAATACCCTATGTCAAGGGGATTTCTGAAAAGATTAGAAGGATAACCAAAAACTATAATATCAAAACAGCCTTCAAATCCGGAATTAGAAGCTTTCTTACAAAAGTAAGACCCCCCCGTAATGAAAACACAAAAAATTGTATATATCAAATCCCTTGCGAGTGTGGCGAATCGTTCATTGGAGAAACAAAAAGACCTCTTCCCATACGAGTTAAAGAACATCCGAAACATACTCAAAGAGGTGAAACTTCGAGATCAGGTATAGCGGAACATGTATGGACCAACCAACATAATATACAGTGGTCAGAAGCTAAGGTTTTGGACACGGAACAGCACTGGAGAAAACGAAAATTCAAAGAAGCAGCCTTTATGAATCAAAATACCATATATTTAGTAAACCAAGTATAGATATCCCCAATATCTGGAAGCCTCTTCTCGTCCAAAACCAAGAGCTCAAACTTCTCACTCCAATAAGCACGTAGGCGGAGTCATCAAGCTTTATTGCACATGGATACTATTGAGGACAGTAGCCTTAGGATTATAATTTAGTTTACACTTGAAAACGATTAGAGATACTAGCTAATCGAAACGTTGTGTTAAGTAACAAAATAAAGACAATGGAAGTCCGATAAGGTAATTTTTTTGATAGCATTAAAATTACTGTAATATTAATTAGAATTAAATTTTGCACGAATGATGAAAGAGTTTTGGACTTCCATTGTCATTATTTGTTTTAAATCACAACGTTTCAACTGGTAAGTATCTCCAGTCGTCTAAATTTTGCACATACATTTAGTTCTCGAGGTGCAAAACTATTAGACCAGGGCTGAAAGCCTTTGCAAATGGTAAAAAGTGAAGAAAAATAATAGTAGAATGAAACCCATTGGAAAAGGAAGAGAATATAACAAAAATGAAAGGAAAAATAAATTACGGGCGATCCGAGGTCGGGAAGTTGGGGGCGGTGAGTTTTTAAGGTTAGAAAACGATTGATCTCGATTTTCGGCAAAACTACAAGTCCTATGGAAAAACGTTAAATGGCAAAGTTGTAGGTAATAAAAAGATCTACAACTTTTGTATTCACACTTTTTTCACATAACCTCAAAGTTTATGTGAAAAATTCAAATAACCAAGTTTATGGTTTTTTATTTTTATCTTATACAAGAAAAAAAAAATTTCACGAAATTTGGTGAAAACTTACCTTTTTATGTCCCAAAGACACTGTAATTTGTTTGATTTAAAATAGTTATTTTTTCACCTTATTTTGACTTAATATCGAAAAAGCACCCTAATTTTCAATCGAAAATTCTCACGTCAAAATATCTGCTTTTTTAAAAAAGTTGGTGAGCTTTTTGTTCGTTGAAATCTCTACTTTCTGATGGTGTAAAAAAAAATATACATTACTATGGTAAATGTGATGAAATTCCCTTTAAATCCTAACTTTAATTATATTTAGAACAACTATTTTCGCATATTTTTTGCGATCTTTATGTTTTATGGATTTGTAATTTTTTTGTTTATCAATGTAACATGGAACCTTACGTTTTTCGAGTAATTAAAGTATAAATTTTAATAAATAGCTCAAAATTGTACATAATGATTAAAAAAAAAAATTCTCATTCGATTTTTTTTCGTTTCTTTGCATTTTTTGAAAATATTTACCATAGTAATGTATATTTTTTTACACCATCAGAAATCAACGAATAAAAAGCTCACCGACTTTTTTAAAAAACCAGATATTTTGACGTGAGAATTTTCGATTGAAAATTAGGGTGCTTTTTCGATATTAAGTCAAAATAAGGTTAAAAAATAAATATTTTAAATCAAAAAAATTACAGTGTGTTTGGGACATAAAAAGGTAAGTTTTCACCAAATTTCGTGTATAAAAATTTTTTTTTGTAAAAGAGAAAATAAAAAACCAAAAACTTGGTTATCTGAATTTTTCACATAAATTTTGAGGTTATGTGAAAAAAGTGCAAATACAAAAGTTGTAGATCTTTTTATTACCTACAACTTTGCCATTTAACGTTTTTCCATAGGACTTGTAGTTTTGCCGGAAATCGAGATAAATCGTTTTCTACCCTTAAAAACTCACCCCCTTCCACTTCCCGACCTCGGATCGCCCGTAATTTATTTTTTCTTTCATTTTTGTTATATTCTCTTCCTTTTCCAATGGGTTTCATCCTGCTATTATTTTTTTTTGTTTCAAAAATTATCCACCCTGGTCTATATATCGTATAAGAGTATTTTTATATAAAAACGTATAAAGCATTTTTTTTCTTCCAGTGTGCGATTGGGTACCACTCAAATCTTAGTGAAAAACCCATTGCAGATAGAATTTTTCTGCACGTCAACAAAAAGAGGATTTTAAATAATCTACGTACGTAATTTATTGTAAATATAATTTATACAGACTGATCTTAGTTTCTGAATCACGATCCGTATCAACATTAATAATTTCTCAAGTCCTTATTCATCGTGCCTCGTTTAAAAAAAAAACATAGAATTTTATAAGTTATAACAACATACCTTATTAAAACATTTAAAAGGCTTTACGACCAGGTCGGAAATGTGTTGAGATTTAATACGGCCTTATTATTTTTTATTGCTCTCATTAGTAACGTTTTAAAAACCGAGAAGGAACATTGAAATCGTTTTGCAATATGGTAGGGCGGTGGTCTTGGCGGTTATTACGGGATACCTATTATTATGAGGTCATAATTCGTGCAGATAATTTTCTTCTAACCAGTGAGAACATGACGAAAGTTTAGGTGTCCCTAAATAAACAAACACATCTGCATTGCAACTCATAAAAAAATGTGTGAATGAAAGTATAGGAAGAGGAAATTTTCATATAAAGTTTCTATAATACAATCATGTGTCGACTTATCGTAGTTGTAATGCTGGTAAACGATATTCCACGGACCGTGGATAATGTATGTAAGTAGATTAGAATGACTTGGTACCATAATTGTGGGTGCGCAATTGTCTAAGCCGAGCTGGTGCAATCTTAGACCACGCCCGAGATTGCGTCTTAAAGATTAAATAAGTCGTTTAAGACATACGTCGAACTTTGGACGGATGTGAAACCTTAAGAAAGAAGCCTGTATCGGCCCATTCTCATTTCTTTATTTTATGGAAAATGACACAATAATATACAGGGTGTCCCGAAACTAGCTGACAATATTTTAAGGGAATAAAGTACAGGGTTATCCAACCAAGACTAGACAAGGCGATTTTTTGACTTTTCCTGTATTTTTATAAAAAAACTGAAATAGCTATCTTAAGTCATTTTCTCCCGCGAATTCGAATATCTTCAGCAAAAAACAATTGAACATCAAACAAAAGTACTAGGGGTCACTTTGATATTTTTTTAAATGGAACACCCTATATATTTTTACATTTTTAAATTCCACATAAAATTATAATTATTTTTTATTAAATGCACTATTAGTCTATACTTCATAGTTTCCGAGATATTGACTCTCGAAAAGTGACATTTTTGAACCTTGACAGCTTATAACTTTCTAACAGTACGTCTTAGAGCAAAACGGCTTACATGTCCCTATCTTTAAATTTTATTATCTTCCCAAAAAAATCAACTTCCGGTTAAACCGGATGTAACTCGAAAGAAGGAAATATAGTTGTTCTGGTTTAACTGGAAGTTGATTTTTTTGGGAAGATAATAAAAATTGAAGATAGGGACATGTAAGCCGTTTTGCTCTAAGACGTACTGTTAGAAAGTTATAAGCTGTCAAAGTTCAAAAATGTCACTTTTCGAGAGTCAATATCTCGGAAACTATGAAGTATAGACTAATAGTGCATTTAATAAAAAATAATTATAATTTTATGTGGAATTTAAAAATGTAAAAATATATAGGGTGTTCCATTTAAAAAAATATCAAAGTGACCCCTAGTACTTTTGTTTGATGTTCAATTGTTTTTTGCTGAAGATATTCGAATTCGCGGGAGAAAATGACTTAAGATGGCTATTTCAGTTTTTTTTATAAAAATACAGGAAAAGTCAAAAAATCGCCTTGTCTAGTCTTGGTTGGATAACCCTGTACATTCAAAAATAAGACTAAAATCCTATATTAATATACCTTCAAAAACGCTTCGCTATGGGGCTAGAGCCCCCCGAATTGGAGCTATGACAAGCAGTTTTTTTACAATATATCTCAGAAACCGATTAGGGTATCAAAACAGTTTTACCCATAGCTAGACGCAATAAATGGTTTAATTAGCTTAACTGTATTTCTTCCAGTGGCGTCCCACTGGGTAGGTAGTTGGGAGAATATTGCCCTAAGTTTTTTATTTGTAGGATTTTTCAACTTTATTTGAAATTTTTAGAAGCCTTGAAGTCTTTTGTTGAAAAAGGTACTCTTGTTTCAGTGCGGTAGGATGCACCATTTTCCAGTAAAATCGATTTTAAAATTTTCGGTTTTTTGAAATCTGGTGAAATTTCTAAGGTTTTTTTTGCATATCTCAGCAAACACTTAATATTAAAAAATAAAAATTATTAGAAGTTCTATACTAGCGACAAATAATAATACATAATCAACTTGGGGATTTATTAGATAATGTGCCACTGGATTTACGTTTAAGGCACTTCTTTCAACATGATGGAGCACCAGCTCACTACGGACGTCAAGTGGGAAATTGACTTGAAGAAAATTACCAGGTGGATTGGTAGCCATAGCTTGGCCACAAAGATCACTTGATTTAAATCCCCTTGATTATTATTTTTGGGGACACCTGACTGGTACTTGCTTAAGAGTTAGTTTCCCGTGTGGTTCACAATCAAATTTGATTTGCAATTTGTTATTCTTTTTTGTTTTATTTTAAAACTCTCTTAAAATCTCCATGAAAATAAATATTTAAAAAACAAAGGAATCTAAAAATATGTTTAATTTAAAAACGTTACATTCTGTTAAATTACAATAATAAAAGGTTTTATTAACAAAAAATTTAAAATTAAAAAAAAAATTACATTAAAACTATGAAATTCAAAAAAACTTAAGGCTCCACCCCGTGCGACGTCACTGGAAAAATATTTTAAAGTAACATCCTTTAATACATATGCCTTGTCGCTAGTAAATTTAATGTTTTAGTATTAAGTGTTTGCTGAGATATGCAAAAAAAACCTTAGCCTTTTCAACGGATTTCAAAAAACCGAAAATTTTAAAATCGATTTTACTGGAAAATGGTGAATCCTGCCTCAATGAAACAAGAGTACCTTTTTTCAACAAAATACTTCAACGCTTCTAAAAATTGCACCTGAAGTTAAAAAATCCTCAAAATAAAAAACTTAGGGCAATATTCTCCCAACTACATACCCAGTGGGACGCCACTGGAAGAAATAAAGTTAAGCTAATTAAATCGTTTATGGCGTCTTGTCATGGGTAAAACATGTATCAAATTTTGTTTCGATACCCTAATCGGTTTTTGAGATATTGTGAAAAAACTGCTTATCATGGCTCCCATTCGGGGGGCTCTAGCCCCATAACGAAGCGTTTTTGAAGGTATATTAATATAGGATTTTAGTCTTAGTCTTATTTGTGGATGTACTTTATCTCCTTAAAAGATTGTCAGCTAATTTCGGGACACCCTGTATATAAAAAGTTAGTTAATCCAATTTAATTGATTAATAAAATCAATTTAAAAAATACTATAAATATGAAGAAATAGTTCATGCTTAAAGTGGAGTTTAAAGTATGAAAAGGAAAGAAAAAACTAAAAGTTTTCCTCCACAAAATTTAATAGAACAAAAATTTGTTCAGAGGTCTCTATATGTTTCGAACGCAGAAAAGTTCATCATCAGGAGACAGAAAAATTTATTGCTGATGGTTTTAGCAGAAGATAAAATGATAAGTGCTATAAAACCTTAATGGTGCTTTTATGGAATTAAAAATGGGTGTGTCGAAATTACATAATGTGAAGAAAAATAGAAATAAGTGAAAAAGTCAATTAAGAGTCTAAAACATCCAAATAAACCGTCTGAACACGCGAACAAAAACCTGGTCTTTTATATATTTTATAAAAATGTTTAATTTTACAGTTCATCGCATTAAAATAAAAAATAATTTCTTGATACGTGTTTTCTATACATGGCAAGTTTTAAATTTTACAATGTCTTACAGACATACTTACATAAAAATACCATTTTAACATCTTCTCTTTTTAGAAGTGATTTTTTCTTCTTCTCCGGTTCATTTGGTTGTTTTAGACCCTTTTAATTGACTTTTTCACATACTCAGTATGTATGTAAGTATGTAACTTATTTCTATTTTTCTTTACATTCTGTCATTTTGACACACCAATATTTAATTCCATAAAAGCCCTCTTACGGTTTTACCACTTATCATTTTCTCTTCTGCTAAAACCATAAGCAATACATTTTTCTGTCTCCTGATGAACGTTTCTGCGTTCGAAACATGTAGAGATCTCTGAACAAATTTTTGTTCTATTAAATTTTGTGGAGGAACACTTTTAGTTTTTCCTTTCCTTTTCATCCATAAATAAGTTAGTGGTCTTTTATTTATTATATTAATTTTTAAAAGTTGCCATGTTTTTTTAATTCTTCTGATACTTTTTGGATTTTGTGCTTGGTCTCTATTTGGGTGGTAAAAAAGCATCTTCAGCTAAAGGAACTTCATAGAAATAAGGCAAACGTAGCAAATACAGAAAAGAAGAATAAGGGTTATTAGTTTTAATAAAGATAAAAAGTCTAATATAAAAAAAATGAGTGCATAACATTCTGGTAGGTATACCAAATGATTTTTCAAACTGTGCTTAAGAATTTCAGCACCTAAATTGGTCTCATTACTCACGAAAGGCATTTATCATTTACTTGAACTAATAAAATAAGATAGTTGTGAAACCGGCAAGCAATCCAACGGATAACCAAAACTAGTCTTATAGATAGATTAGTATCTTGATCTGCGTATAGAAATCAGAGGGCAAAAGAATTTCTGTCAAAAAAGCACGGGAAGTGATGAAATATTGGATTACAAAAGGGGCTGATTGAAATATACGATATACTGTCAATCAATAATGAATAATATTTAATAAAATAACACACTGTTATTATACAGATAAACAGTAAAATAAAGTAAGATTGAAAATAGGTTAGAGGTACGATAGCATACAAAATAGTAATAAAGAAATAATTTGCTTCTTGGGTGGTCCTTTCACATATTTTACCAATTATTAATTACTTACGTAACTTAACTATTATAGAGTTCGGAGAGGAATACTTAAAAAGACAAAGACCTATTGTGAAAATATTTAAAATATCCTGAAAGATAATATAGCTAAAAGTATGGGTAGTTTTGGTTCCAACTCCACCATACAAACTCTAATCAAACGATAATTATAGTGAAATTTTATCAAAAAAAGTAATGAAAGAAACTTTTACAAGCACAGGTGAAATTATATTAAGATTAATCAATAACTGCCTAAAATATGGAGAAATACCTGAAGATCTAAAATGTTCTTTTATAACACCAGTTCCAAAAATCAAATATACAAAAAAAAACTGTGAAATGAGACCAATAAATATATTATGGGATATTGAAAAATTATTAGAAATGACAGTTTATGAACAGGTACTCGAATTTATTGAAGAAAACAAAATTTTAGTAAATATGCAAGCAGGTTTTAGAAAAGGGTATTCAGTATGTAATTGAAAATTGGACACGAAGCGTTGACAAAAATGAAGTTGTATTGTATTGTTGTAGTAATAGGCAGCAAAAAACAAAAATTAATAACAGTTTTTCTAAGAAGGAATATAATAATATTGGGGTACCACAAGGTAGCATTTTAGGTCCATTATTATTTATTCTTTATATAATGATATGCCAAATGTTTTGAAACAAAGTTTTATTAAGATGTTTGCGGATGATACTTTATTGTATATAAAGGGTAAAAATATTTTTGACTGTATAGAAATTTTAAATTTTGAATTAAAAACTATATATCAAACTGGTTAAAGGTAAATAAATTAAAATTAAATGTTTCTAAAACAAAATTTATGGTTATTGGAAATAACGTGAATAATACAGATATAAATATTTTTATTGATGATGAAAAATTAGAAATTACCTATACACTCTTTTAAATATTTGGGAGTAATTTTAGATTCTAAATTAAAATTTGAATTACATTTTGAAAATCTTGTATCTAAAATTGGAAAAAAAATTAATTATTTAAAAAGGATTAGTCAAAATTTAAGTTTATTTTCACGAAAAACAATTTACAACACTTTAATTTTACCTCATTTTTTATATTGTTCAACTATTTTATACACAGCAAATGATGGAGTATTTAATAGACTCCAAGTTTTGCAAAATAAAGCTATGCGTATAATTTTAAATGTGGATAAATATACTAAAATACATTTAATGTTAGAGAAACTTCAGTGGTTGAATGTTAAAAATTTAATATTTCTTTTGATTTGTACTTTTATTTTTAAAATATAAAATAACTTACTATATTTCCATTTAAAAGATTTTTTAACTCAAAATTTTCAAAATCATAACTATTCAACCAGGTATAACAACGATTTTTGTCTAAGTAGTGTATCAAAACATTTAACATATAAATCGGTTTTCCATAAAGGATTAAGTGAATATAACAATCTGAATAATTCAATTAAATTACAGAGTTCTTTGAAAATTTTTAAAAAATCATTAAAAAATTATTTATTTAAAAAACAAAAAAGGGACTCATAAAATCTTTTTTTACATATTTACTTCATAGATGATATTTTGTTAAATAATTTAAAATATTTTGTAAAACTTGTTAAATTGTAGCACATTGCTAAATAAATCTTGTTACTACTACTACTACTACTACTACATAGCGTAGTAGACAATAATAAGCACGTTTATCTGTATTGACAAGCGCCCGGAGCACTTATTATGACAAGATAACTATCGTGTGAAAGTGAACCTTGAACCAAAAAAAAAAATTATGACTTAGGGAGACTTCGGATACCTACAGCTGTTTGAACTGTATCTGAAAAATTCCTGCCCCAGTTTTCGTCAGGTGGCTAAAGGTTCCCGACCGAGTGACCTTTAAGGGGCGTGGTCGCTCCGTGCCCCCGTGACACTTCGCCATTCTCGGGCCTCCATTGTATTTATATCGTAATCGGAATAGAAAGGAAAAGTCGTCGACAAAATATAGGTAGACTAATAATTAATAGGTACGATTTGAACCAAGCCACGGCGTTGAAAATATTATATTTTCAATAAACTATCGGATTTATTTTAAGTCATGGTTAAAACTTCGGAGCTCAGCGTTTTAGCTGGTTCAGGCGTATAAATATCCAAGGCAACTACTCCTCCAACAGGACGCTAGCTATACCGGGTGTCCACGGAAGGTGGCTCGCCCCTCTTAACTTTTTTGTTTTTCAAGATAATGAAATAAAATTGGGGGGATTTGTATACGACATAGAACTGCATTATTTGACAGGTGACTCAATATTATGGAACTTTCGGTTTAACCGGAAGTGACATAAACTTTTGATTTTTAAATGGGACACCTGGTATATTTTTACTTTTTTTGACTTCATATGACATTCTAAATACAACGATGTGTCACTTGTCACTTTTTGTCACCAAGAAATTATTTTTTTTCCAAATTTATTGTTTTATCTAGAGGGCTATGAATACCTTAAAATCACTTATTTCAGTTCTCTAATCTTGGTAGAAATACAATTTTACTATTTTTGATCCAATGCTATGCTATGTGCTATGAAAAATTTAATTTTTAAAATTGTATAACTCTTTTTTTTTAAATGGCAACATGGTGGCTCGTCGAGTTAAGAAAAAAGAGGATTTTATTACGATTATTTTGATACCATGCAGTATTAGGTTTAGAAAAGCTGCCATTAAAAAACTTTAAAAAGTTAACTTAGAACTTTCCTAAAATGAACGACCTTTTGAGAATAAATTTAGATTTAAATGCATCAAGTAGCCTGTGACCAGCAAAACTGATAAAACAAAATCATGCCTTGAAGAAAATTGAAATGCCAACAGCTTCTGCCAAAGTAAATTAGTTTGTTGTTTAAAAAACATGGCATGGGTTTTCTTGGTGACAAAAAGTGACAAGTGACATATCGTTGTATTTAGAATGTCATATGGAGTCAAAAAAAGTAAAAATATACCAGGTGTCCCATTTAAAAATCGAAAGTTTATGTCACTTCCGGTGAAATCGGAAGTTCCATAATGTTGAGTCACCTGTCAAATAATGCAGTTTTATGTCGTATACAAATCCCCCAAATTTTATTTCATTATCTTGAAAAACAAAAAAGTTAGAGGGGCGAGCCACCTTCCGTGGACACCCGGTATTCCATATGTTCTATTTACAAGATAGCCAACATTTCATTTTAAGTTGGCCGTTTAGCTGACCAGGATACCTCCTCGACTAAGGACACGAGATGGGTGGGGGAGGATTACTCTGTAGAGCCTCGATAAGTGATGGAGAGTAAATCTACGTATTACACCATACTGCAAGAATATAACCTGGTGGAGGCTCGACTATGACGCGTAGAGAGGGTTCATCATGTTTACATCGATCCATGTTAAAAATAAATATACTTTGAACCTATCTTTTGACCGTTGCACAAAGAAATTACTTCTTGTTTCAAGAGTACTCAAACCAATGATCTCTAAGAGTACATTTACGTTAACAAAATGATTGTTACCCACGGGTTATTGAGCCACGCTAAAACCATAGGATATTTATTTATTTAAAAGTATAATTCTGTATGCAGTTCCTGAGATCTTAAATGTCGAACAACGAATGCTTGCATTCACTTACGACAGTGTTCGACGTAATTCTTAAATAATGTTTTAACAATGAACACAACTACTGGATCTAAAACTTTGCACGTGTTTATTTGCAGTTGCAAAATTTTTGAAATTTTGTTAAAATCAGAAAAATTTACCATTTTAATGATCTTGTTGTTTTAAAATCAGTTTTCTCGTTTCGCAAAAAGGCTTAAGACTGATTCGCCAACCACGAAATTTTTGAAAATTGGCGGATTTTGCTCTAGAACGTTTAATTGCTATTTGTAATTGGGTTTTTCGGTTAAAAATAGCAACAGAAGTAGCCCAAGGTTGAGTTCAACAAGTTTTACTGACCCTTTCGCCGACTTAACCTATTACATAATGGAAATCGATCGTTAACACTGCAACGTCGTTACTAACGATTTACACCTCAGCTTAACAGATCCGTAATTTTCCCTTTTATACCCGGCCAGAAAATCGAGACTTTTCAGCCGATTTATAGGTAATGGAGAGAAAGTCCGGTAATAGTATTTTTTTTAAAACCGACCACTTACACTTTCTGGACAATTTTTCCGATCGCAAGACCGGAAAAGTGACATTAGAGACCGGAAAAATCTTTTCCGGACTCTAATGTCACTTTTCCGGTCTCTAATTCACTGTCACCCTGTTTTTTGTTTTTCCAATCGCTCTTTGATAATACAAGATACCTTGATTTCGTTATTATGACAACAACATTTCGATGTATTGTCGAGTGACAGTTCGTTGATTTTTAATTTTGTTCTTTATGTCAAACTTGTTTCGCGTAGATTATAAAATATATCGAAGTGTCGGTCTTAAAAAAAATATTGTACGTCACGCAACCGAAAATAAGTGTTTTCCAGGTCTCTCCAAGCTTCCAGGACTCGCCTATGACTCGCCCTGGAAATGCTTGTCTCGACCTGAAAAACACTACTTTCCGGTCTTGTAACGTAAATTATTATTGATTTTTTTAATATATATTTTCTATAATACTACGTCAAAATGACATTTTTCTTTTGATAATAGTTGTAGTTAAAAATTATAAGAAGTGGATGTAGGATGTGGTTGTAAATAAAATAGTATACAAAACTCGGTGAAAAGTTTCATTACTGTCTCCGAGATATAGTTTACCTACTACTAATCTGTCGACAGTAATGAAACACTTTCCACCTCGGTACGTAATATACTAATTCAATTCTAAGAGTTGAAATACATTTTTCAACTCTAGTATTGAAAAAATTTGTGTATATACCACTTTGAACACTTGTTATGTAATATACTATACAAAGTGTCTTGACACTGTCAAGAAATGAGTTCGGAAAGAACCTGGTTTCCAAGACGAGCTGTGAAACCAAGCAACTGACGTATTTTACTAACTGAATCAACCTGAAAAATAATACTTGTGGGCCTTGCAACGCACACTGTCCCGATATCCCATTTAATGTCATAAATGTGAGTCCAAGAAATTACTCATTACGTCACCAAGCCAGGGTGGCATAGGCGTAGTTAGACGGTCAACACTGGGGGTGCTGAAGTCTAGTGGCGGCTCGTGACATGTTAACGTGGCGAAATTTTTTTTAAGACCACGCCCAAATTTGGTCAATCATTTTTAGTAAATATTTTAATGTGATGTTAATAAAGTCAATTCACTCAGTAAACCTGCAAGATGGCCGACATGTCATATGACAAAAGTCATTGAAAATGCAAAAATCCGTTTTATTTAGCTGGAATATGACTTTTGTCATATGACATGTCGGCCATCTTGCAGGTTTACTGAGTGAATCGACTCTAGCAGGTTTAGGTCTTTCAATGTTCTTGACAATCACTTTCTCCTCCAACGGTAACTTGCTAAAATATTTTTTCAAAAATTCCACGGTGTATTTTTTATCCGACGACGCACTCATTGTTTTTTCGTGCTTACTTAACTTTAAACTTTAACTGAAGTCAATAAAACCATATTAAACCTTAATAAACAAAAAAAATAGTCAAAATACCGGCTAAAAATTTCCGCGAATTTGAACGACTACGACTGGTTAAATTTATAATTGCAGAACATGACATACACAAGCTATTATGCCGCTCTCGTATTTTACGAGATTTTTATGATCATAGACCCGCTCTGACAAGTAAACTGGCCGTGAACTACACGGTACGCGGAGAGAAATTTTGAACAGAATCCGCAACTACCTAAATATACTTGAATTTGTACCAGAATTCGAATGCTTGAAATATTAATATGAAAAATTCATTACATATAATGTATATTATAAAAATAGGTTAGTTCTAAAATTAGCCTATATATTGTAAATTTTTTTGGGGGTGCTAATTTAGATTTCGGGGGTGCTTAGCACCCCCAAGTACCCCGCTAACTACGCCTATGGTACTGCTTCCCAGATGGTGACTAGAAAGTAGATACGAAATAAGATGTCACATGTCGTTCGAAAGGAGAAGACATAAAAACGTACGATCCTCTGAAATAATTCCAATTCCTTCCCTGCATTCATGAACATCGCCAATAATTCACCAAACCTACAAATGCAATTTTTATATCCGACCCACACGAAGAAGAATCACCGACAAAACTCCGAAGATGGCAATAACAAAACGGAAAGTGATTGGCCGATAGTCTCCACGGCACGATCTTCAAGAAGTGCCGGTGGACGACCTGGCTTAACCTTTGAAGAAGCTTTTCAAGTTCGCGCTTTAACACGAACTAGAAGAAGGATCAAGAAGAACGCCGAAGATTGGCAAGTGATTGTCTTTTGTTAAGTGAGGAGAGGATGCGCCTCGATTGCCGATCAAAAGGTCAGAAAGTGCATAGCAAAGTGTCCTTGACGAAGACAAAATGAAGACGCATGCCGATTTTAATTCAAAGAAGAATTCGCCAGTGGTAAATAAAAATATATCGATTTACATATTATTATAAAACAAGTGTAAACGTTTTGTCACGCAAAACTAAAACGTTTTTAGTAAACACACTAAAAAAAAGTAAAGGTCTGTAACCAAAGATTCCCGATGATTTTGAGGAATGCCTAAATAGCACACAAAAGGTTGCATTGCCTTTATTTGTTTTAAATCACAACGTTTCAACTTGTATCTATCTCCAGTCGCCTTCAAGTGAATACAGGCATTATTTAGTAATTTAATATTTACCTGAAGACGTGATTTAAAACAAGCTGTAAGAACTTTCGCCCGCACCGTAACATTGAACTAAATAAATCCTTTGTTCTAAGGTCAACATTTTCAAAACACATCAAATTCTATTTGACAACTTCAAATTTGCCCCATACGTAAAGCAAAGTAATAAAAAGGTAAAAGAATTCCTTGTTTTTACAAAAGATGGTAGGAATGCATTTAAAATTTTAAAATAAGATACACACCACCCATTATGAAAATAGAGTCTAATAAAATGTTATATTAATATTTTTATTGAGCAGCAAAATTTCTATTTAGGTACCTCTAAAAATTAAAAAAACTAAAAAAATCGAAGATTTATTTTAAATCTCGGGTTTAAACTATAAACGTTATTCTAAATAAGTTTTCTAATTGGCATTTTGGTCAAAAATGAAAAATAAGGGTAGTTTACTCTTGGAGAAAAATCATGTTTTTGAAGTTTTTGCGAACCCTGTATAAAAAATCAAAATTTTCTTTTCGTGAATTGCATTTTTTTACAAGCAAAACTTCTTATCAAGTATTACTTTTTCCCGAAAAATAAAATTTTTCATTCATTTGTGCTATTGTAAACCCTATCCGCGGACAGTCTGTATATATCCATATACAGGGTGATTCAAAAGTAAGCGGCATCCTTTCGGGGGCGTAATCCGTGCATAAAAATAAGCCAAAAAGTTTCTATTAACATGGGTCCGAAAATGCTTCCTAAGGGAGCTAAGCCCCTTTGAATAGGACACCTTAAGGTAGGAGTATCAACATGCTTGCCAACCTATAACCTATTTCGCGTAGATTTATTTATGTTTTCTAGCTTTTATACAAAATTTAAAGAAAATCAGTATCGACTTGATATTCTATTGGTAATAATTGACATATTTAATAAATATCAAGGAATTTTATAACTTATTTTAGGAGAATCGTATAGCGAAAAATATTATTATTAAATATGTCAATTATTACCTATAGAATATCAAGTCGATACTGATTTTCTTTAAATTTTGTATAAAAGCTAGAAAACATAAATAAATCTACGCGAAATAGGTTATAGGTTGGCAAGCATGTTGATACTCCTACCTTAAGGTGTCCTATTTAAAGGGGCTCAGCTCCCTTAGGAAGCATTTTCGGACCCATGTTAATAGAAACTTTTTGCCTTATTTTTATGCACGGATTACGCCCCCGAAAGGATGCCGCTTACTTTTGAATTACCCTGTATGTATAAAATGTCTTCAAAAGTAACAATACCAAAAGGGTTCCCAATAGGGCGTTTTAATTAGCAAAGCTTACACCTCGCAAAATTTAACTTATTCCGGTTCTGTTTTTGTAGCCAACCGCTTAAAGTAAAATATAGCAGACTTCAATAGGGTGCCATTAATGACAGGTGATGCGGCGAGTTTTTAGATTAATTTGACTTTACCCTAGAAAAAGGTTGTTTCCCTTGTAACACCACTGGCGAAAATAATAAACGAAACAAAGAATATTTAAATAATATATATTTTCAATTATTTTTTTACACATTCTAAACTTATTAATGTCAACGTTAATGGCTCTCTGTGGGACTGCCGTGGTATTTACCCTGGACATTTTATCGCTGATTTGAGGTTTAAATTATACTACAGGGTGTGAAAGAACGACCTTTAGGTACAATAAAATTGTTCTATGTAACCTTACTTTTACAACGGGTGGTATGCCAGGAGTCGCAATTAAAATGGACGAGTTGACAATATCTTTGAATACCGACATCAGATGGCGCGAGGAAGCACCAAATAACAATCTCTTTTTTACGGCAATATATGTGGAGGAACGAGTTTATTATGACGGATTCAAGTTAATTAAAAATCTTTCACTCGAAAACAATTTTTTTTACACAAAAACAGAATCGCGCATTGTTTAAGCTAGACCATTGGGAGAAACCGACCCACAAAGAAAACGCATTATCTCACATAATGAATGCTCATTCAACCAAAGTACTTTCTTCTCTCGATCTTTTTAGTCTTGAGTGGTCTGCTTTCGTTAACATTGAAATAATGTATGTTTTATTAATATGAGAAAATGAAGTTCATTAACTGCGTATGGCAAGATCAACAGTCAACACGTTACGTTCAATTTCTAATTATTATTTTGTTAATTTAAAATAAAAAAATAAGAGATACCGTGGGTTTTGTTTTTTGATAGACGTATTAGTCATATAGTCGATTCACTCAGTAAACCTGCAAGATGCAAGATGGCCGACATGTCATATGACAAAAGTCATATTCCAGCTAAGTAAAATAAATTTTTGCATTTTCAATGACTTTTGTCATATGACATGTCGGCCATCTTGCAGGTTTACTCAGTGAATCGACTTTACTAACTTTCTATAATAACTGAAAACTTTTTGAAGTATATCTGTAACCAATAGTAATTATTAGAGACCGACCGAAGATTTAGTTTCGGTTTCGGCTAGTTTCGGCCAAAAAATCTAGTTTCGGTGACGGCGGTTTCGTCCAAAAATCGGAGGAAACTTCGGGTGCGCCGAAACTCAGTACCTACTTTATATCTAAGTGTTGATTTTTGACAAAGTTTACTTACAAGAGTAAGTCTTAAACATGTTCATTATTTTTGTTCATATTAAATTGTTAATATTACATGAATAAAAATAGATATGTATCTTTGTTACATATTTTAATTATTGTTTTTTATTTCATTTAACACGAGTTCACTGTCCGTCCGTATATGTGTAAAAAATACATTAGATTTCAGTATACAATAGAATTTTTAACATGTATAAAAATCAGTTTCGGTTTCGGCCGAAACTGAGACCGAGGTCGAAGATTCGGTTTCGGTTTAAAATCTTGTTTCGGTCGGACACTAGTAATCATGTGTTCTTCAGATAGCATTGTATCAGAGTTTAAGGAAATCATTTCATTATATATACAGTGTGACCAGTAAAGTCCGCATCATATGGGATTTTTTTTATTAATAGCTATATTCGAAATTTGACTTTCGCATCAAGTTCTGCTTCGATCGAGATAAAAATTAAGCAAAAAAAAATAGTAGTCACGTGATTCGTATTATCTGTCAAATTTAAATTTTTTCCAAAAAAATTATTTCTGAAAGTATCGAAAAAAGTTATTAGAAAAAGTTTTTTTAAATGCAGTTTCTAGCCCACATGCAAAATTTCAGCTGCATAAGTAATTTTGATTTTTTACCAATATTTTGTAAATTGTACCACTTTTGCAAAATAAGACTCAACGCAACCTACACATTTTTGACAATGCTTTATTTCAGATACATTTTCTTTAAAGTAGCGCCATATTAAATGTGTGTTTTTCTACAAAATCAAAATAAGGCTATTAAAATTTGGTCGCATGTGATGCAAAGTTTATTTGTTTTTAACCCTGTACAAGGTAACTTCATAAAATAGGTATTTTGTAAACGTAGTTTGTTGAAAGTAATACACCTTAATATTAAGACAAAAAAGAACACAATGTCATCAGTAAAGTGTTCATTAAGTGTAAAATAAATTTTAGTGGTGGGTAAAAAGTCAAAATTATCTTATGCAGCTGAAATTTTGCATGTGGGCTAGAAAATGCATTTAAAAAAACTTTTTCTAATAACTTTTTTCGATATTTTCCGAAATAACCCCACTTTTGGATTATGTTTTGGAAAAATAAAAATTTGACAGATAATGCGAATCACGTGACTACTATTTTTTTGCCTAATTTTCATTTCGATCGTAGCAGAACTTGATGCCAAAGTCAAATTTCGAATAAAGCTATTATTAAAAAAAAATCCCATATGACTGACTTTACTGGTCACACTGTATATACAAATGGTAATATCCTTTAAATATTTCTGATCGATAATGTGGTACTCCTCAGTGGTACGGATATTCAAAAAGACAATATAAAAAGTACCAAGTTAAAACTAAATTATTTTAATAACTGTTGGACTTCCGCTGGAGAACATAGCGGCTAAATAAAACGTTTTTATTGTAACCACCTACTGTAGTTACAAATTAAAAAAAAACTATCAATCAACACATCCGGAATTTTTTTTAAAACCGTTTACAACACGGCATTAAAATTAATCCGTTCATAAGCTGCAATCTATGGTGGATAATTACACCCAAAAAAATACGGACACGTTAAACACCGTAAAATGAAGTCCATATAAACCAAAAGCCTGATAGAAAAGAAAGTGAATATTATTTCCTTCCATTTAAATACGCCTTGTATGTACAATCTCAACGTTTTTGCCATAAAGGTAGGTAAAATAACCACGTTTTTTCTTAATTGGTTCAAGTTTCAATCAACTTTATATCGTTTATCTGTTCTGAATGTGCCTTAAAACGTAACCACGCCCTTGGTTATGTAAGAATGTATGAAGTTAGTCTTTATTTTAAAGGAAGTAGCTTAGATATGCAGGTTAAGTCATGAAAAATATTATGGCAATGAAAAATATTGGTAAATTTGAATACTTTTCAAAATAATAATTTCAATTCTTATTTAATGTCACTTAAAGGATGTGACTTTGGCAATTTACAATGTAATTTTACAATGGTGCATACATTTACAATATTTAAGCCTACAATATTTATGTTAACAAGTATTTAAGCGCTAATATTTGTTGTAAATTTAATTTGGCGGCATTTGGTTCGATTGTATTCAAATTAAGTCAATTAGATTAAAATTCATAATAGGAGCGGTTTGTCTAATATAATAGTATACAGATAAAAAAAAATCAATAAAAAAATGCACTGTATAACCAGAGTTTTTTTTAAAGTATTTGGTAATTTTTATCATTTTTAACGAATAATCCCCTAAAACATTGTCAATTATCCTTGAAGCTAGTGGATGATTTTAACAATAAAATTTTAAATGAAATTCCAAGAATGATGAGAAATAAAAGTAGAGCCATTTTTGAATATAATATTCCGGATAATGACCAATCAATGTTTTCTCAACCTATTACTAACTAACAATGAATTATTAAATACTAGCGTGTATCCGCCATGCGTTGCTGGTATAAATACAAACTCGAACAAACCCAATATATTAGTACCCGGCATGCCACTTTCTGAAATTGCACCCGTCGCTAGTTATACATAAAAACCTTCCCCTTGAATCACTCTATCTATTAAAAAAAAAACGCTTCAAAAATCCGTTGCGTACTTTTAAAGATTTGAGCATATATAGGTAGAGATGGACGGACAGACAGCGACAGCGACTTTGTTTTATACTATGTTAAGAAGATAGCGCAGAAATTAAAAAACAAATACAGTAGCGGTGATGGTGAAATCCCCACAAGTATTGTAAAACTCTCTATTGTGGAAACTGAGTGTTCTGAAACATATTATAAATAACTCAATGAAATATGGTGATGAACCCAACCAACTTAAAGTTGCTAAGAGAAAACCCATTTATAAAAAAGGATGCCCAAAAGATTTTAATAACACAGGCCTGCATGAAATTTGTGATGACGTGATTTTTGTTTGTTGAGCTCAGTTTTTATATGGAAATCTCTATCACCCACAGATTTTTTTTTGCAAAAAAAAAAGAAAAAATATAAAAAAAAATTATAATAGGCGTTTTAATACATTTTAAAATGAATGTAGTAGGTACTTTAAATTCTAAACGATTGATAAATAAAAAATGATTTTCTGTGGTGCTACACACCTTCCGACTGGAGACTTTTTATCGACTTCAAAAAGGAGCTTTAAAGCTGTTCTTTTACATAATGACAATGTTTTTGCTTCTGTTTCGGTCGGCCATACAGTTAAGTTAAAGGAAAACTATGAAAATTTAAAGGAATTACTTTTAAGAATACAATATGAAAATCACAACTGGGAAGTGTGTGAATATCTAAAAATTTTAGGTCTTCTCTTAGGTCAGCAGTCAGAGTGGGCTAGCAGGAATCGAGAACAGCATTGGATAAAAAGATACTGGTCGCAAAGAGAGACTTTAACACTTGGAAACAGAAATGTAATTCGCGAAAGTCTTATTGACCCTCAAAAAGTTTTACTTCCACCACTTCACATAAAACTTGGACGTATGAAACAATTTGTTAAGGCATTAAACAAAGAAGGAAATTGTTTTAAATATTTGTGTAAAACATTTCCGGCTCTGTCAGAGGCAAAATTAAAGGAGGGAATCTTTGTAGGGCCGCAGATTAGCAGCTTGATGAAAGATACAGAATTTGAAAAGGCAATGGAAGATAAGGAAAAACATGCATGGAATGCTTTTAAAGAAGTTGAACATAAATTACTACTATGTTGAGATCGTTGAAAATATGCTGGAAAATTTCAGGAATTTCAGAATATGAGCATAAAAATTCACTTTTTACATTCCCATTTGGACTAATTCCCGGAAAATCTTGGGGACGTGGGTGAAGAGCAAGGTGAAAGATTCCATCAATATATTAAAGAGATGGAAAAAAAACCAGGGGCGCTGGGACACAAAAATGATGGCCGATTTCTGTTGGACATTGAGAAGAGATCTTCCTTTAGCTGAAACAGAAAAACAACCAAAAGAAGCTTTTCTGAAAAAAAGAAAACGTTTTTTGAAGAAGCGTAACGAATAAATAACCATTAATAATAGTTTATACGTGTATATTTTGTATATTTATGTATTTTTTTTTCTTAATATATTAAAAAACTAGCTTATAAATTAAATAAATCGTGTTTTTTCTATATTTTTGGATTTTACCGGTTTAAAAAATAACCTTACGTAATATAAAAAAACTGAAAGCAGATTTGAAATCAGCGCTACCCAATTACTAGAAAAAAGTTAAAATTTTTAAATCAACTTTCAAAGTGTTAAAAAATGCAGGCCTGTGTAATTTTAGACCTATAAGTTTACTACCTAGTTTTTCGAAGATCTTTTGGTTAATTTCATGAATAAATGTCAGCTTTTCTCCCATAAACAGCACGGCTACCTGACAGGTAGGTCCACCACATCTGCCATTTTTCAGTTCACAAAAGCTATTTTAGATCAACTAAAAAATAAACGCCTGGCTTTGGGTATGTTCATGGACTTAAGCAAATCATATGATTGCATAGATAGGGACTTTGTTATTGTTTAAACTGAATAGATATGGTATCAGGAGAAATGCATATGCGTGAATAAAGTCTTATCTGTCAGATAGAGTGCAAAGAGTAGTGTTTCAGGATAGTAACAAATAAATCAAATCTGATTTACAAGAAAACAGTATTGGCATAGCTCAGAGGAGTATACTGGGCCCTATACTATTCATTATTTTCTTAAATGACCTCAGTAGTATAGAGAACAACTAACGTGTTTGGTCTTTTACCAACTGTAATAACTAGTCCAAATTTCAGTTGTCTACGTCAAACAGTTTCTAAAATATCACTACGACATACCTAGGTCAATTCAGTATACCTTACTACTCCTTACATACCTATACAGTGTCCGCAAGAAAGTCCGCATGAAATGGATTTTTTTTTTTATTATTAGGTATAGGTAAAAATTGAAAAAGCAGTTAGTTTTTGCTTACCTAAAAAACCAAAAATGACGTATACTGAAGCAGCTGCACGACTTGCGTTACTTGTCAAATTTGACATTTTTAATAAAATAGGTTTAAAAATGCACTTATTTATCAAAATATCGAAAAACTTTATTCGAGAAAGTTGTTTATTTAGGCATTTTTAGCCTTTGTACGAAATTTTGACAGTCTAATACAATTTTTATTTTTTGCCAGATTCTTGAAAATTTTGATCAACCCTCGTAGATTAACTTTTATACATCGATGTAAAACCATTTGCCTTTACTTCATTTGTAGTCTTAATGCAATTTTGTGTAAAATTTTTGTTTCCAATTATTTATTTTGCTTCAAAAACTGAAATTGTTATTAATCAGTATGTAATGTTTGATGCAAAGTTTATCTAATTACATCAGTTTTGTCAAAACCGACGTTTCTCATTTTTCTTAAGTTAGTAAACAGATGTACAAAAAGAAAATATTGGGAAGCTTTCGTTGAAATTTTACTTAATTAATATTGGATCAAAAAGAGTAAATATTAATCGCTCGAAACATTTTATTCAACAAAAATATAGTTTAATATAATTAATTTAATTTAATAATAATAATTAAGTAAAATTTCAACGAAAGCTTCCTAATATTTTCTTTTTGTCAAAATTTCGTACAGAGGCTAAAAATGCCTAAATAAACAACTTTCTCGAATAAAGTTTTTCGATATTTTTATAAATAAGGGCATTTTTTACCCTATTTTAATAAAAATGTCAAATTTGACAGGTAACGCAAGTCGTGCAGCTGCGTCAGTATACGTCGTTTTTTGTTTTTAGGTAAGCAAAAACTAACTGCTTTTTCGATTTTTACCTATACCTAATAATAAAAAAAAATCCCATTTGATGCGGACTTTCTTGCGGACACTGTATTTTAATTATTGGTGTATTGCACATTGTGATTGCGGAGGTGGTGTCTATTACTTTTAATTACGTTGATTGGTAAATATAATAATTAGCATTGGTAAGAAGGCATGACTAATCACCACTCAAATCAAGAAATTGACAAAATGTAGAAACAAATACCTACAAAATATACAGTGTGACAAGTAAAGTCCGCATCATATGAGATTTTTTTTATTAATAACTTTATTGGAAATTTGACACAAACTACGTTTTCAAAAATACTTATTTTATATATACAGGGTCAAAAACAAATAAACTTTGCATCACATGCGACCAAATTTTAATGGCCCAATTTTGATTTTGTAGAAAAACAGACATTTAATATGGCGCTACTTTAAAGAAAATGTATCTGAAATAAAGCATTGTCAAAACTAAGAAGTTTTATGTAGGTTGCGTTGAGTCTTATTTTGCAAAATTAATGCAATTTACAAAATATGGGTAAAAAATCAAAATTATCTTAGGCAGCTGAAATTTTGCATGTGGGCTAGAAACTACATTTAAAAAAACTTTTTCTAATAACCTTTTTGGAAATTTTCAAAAATGACCCCACTTTTGAATTATTTCTTGGAAAAAATTAAAATTTGGCAGAAATAATACGAATCACGTGACTACTATTTTTTTGCTTAATTTTCATCTCGATCGAAGCAGAACTTAATGGCAAAGTTAAATTTCGAGTAAAGCTATTAATAAAAAAAAAATCCCATATGATGCGGATTTTACTGGTGACACTGTATACGGTGCAATCAAAAATATTCTGGCAAGTTGTACCTCTGGTGTTTTCCTTAAAGCTATGCGAAATACTTTCCTGACGATTCCTATAGAAAACGAAACATCCTATAAGTTACAAGTACAGCAAAATTGTGACTAAATGATCATTTTTGAAAAAAAATTAAATTATAGTATCTATATTGTTAACGTATTAAACGTAAGAATGCTAATGTACAAATCATTAATACCGTTACAAATATTTCATTAAAAAATGGCACTTTAAAATGGCGTCTCTCGACCGTGTCGCGGATGGAGCTTTCATACATTTTTGAGGTTATGTAATATGGAAATAATTAAATCATAACGATGAAAAAGATAATGCCACTCATTGCACAAATTAAGGAAAGGTACTATCACATTGTTGTTACATAAAAAATATTATTTTATTTAAATGTTCAGCGGTAGATATATTAAAGATTATACAATCGCTTGCAGAAACGATGTCTTTAGAAAAATGTATAAATCAATTTAACTTTTAGGAGAATGGTCAAAATTTTCAAGAAAAACACTTATTAAGTATACTTTTTTCAATCGACAGTATAAAAAATTGGATAAAAACCACCCGATGATACGGTAATTTTTTATGAAGGTCTAAATTGGAATATTTTAAATACTATTGAAAAAGATTTTATAAAAATAAGCAACTGGTTTAATAAAAACTTATTAACTATAAATTATAACAAAACAACATACATTCCATTTACTTCATACAAAAATAAACTTCCAAATATTGGTCCAATAATATGCAATAATAATATTAACATAAAGGAAGGTGAAAATATTAAATATCTAGGAATAATTTTTGATAAACATTTAAAATGGGATTTACATAGTGACTACATTATAAAAAAACTAAGAATTCTTATACCAAAATTTAAACATCTTAAACAATTTTTAAATATAAAAGAATTAGAAATACTTTATTATTCTTTAGTACAAACCCATTTAAATTATGGAATACTAGGATGGGGAGGCATAAATAAGAATTATCTAAATAATATTGAAACTATTCAAAAATACATTTTAAAAATTATTTACGGAAAATACCACCAATATTCTTCTGATTTACTAATAAAAGATAGCAAAAAGATGGATATTAAACAAATATTTTCTTACAATATGTTAATATATATTTTTAAACATAAAATATAATAAATTATATTAATCACACACATGAAACTCGTCATAAAAATACTATTACATATAAAAATTGAGTAAACAAAACAATAGCACACAAACATTTTTTAAACATCAATCCATATATTTTTGATATGCTACCACAGTCAATTAAAATAATTAAATCGTTAAATAATTATAAAAATAAAAATTGGATATTGTCTAATCCAAGAGATATATTCAAGAACGTCATTAATAAATAAGGAATAAAATAAATAAATATATATATTATATACATAACGTATTGTATCTTCGTATACTATAGTGATATAAAATATACCAATAAAATATTGTCATATTCCTTTTATATTAAATAATCTAGTTGTGCCTGAATTATAAAATATATTCTTGACAAAAATATTATATTATTTAACTCAAAACAAGTATTTTACTTCTGAGTTCGGAATTGATAGTTTATACAAAAAAAAATTATATATTAGCATTAAATGTCAAAAAATATTTGAATAAACTTTTATTATTAATATTATTATTATTATTATAGCAAATTAGCGACATTTAAAAATATTTTGCTGCAATTTGTCAGATTATAATATAAGTAATTTCCAGGACGTCCTGTATAAACATATGACTGGTGCTTTTGAGTTAGGTACTCGATTAAATTAAAAACATAAAAATCCGTAAAACAGTCAAACGTATGTAGGTAAGTTAATATTATTTTATTATTTATTACCTTTTCACTTTTTATATTTGTTTTATCGGCTCCATTTCCTTTTTATACGCGAGAAACTGCAAATTTCTTTATACACTGGACAGATGCTTATTGATATAAAATGTGTTTAAACGGTGTTTACTTCGGCCAAATATGGGCAGATGGCGATTGAACACGGTTAGTCGGTAAATTCGTCAAGTTTTAAACCATATAATTTAATAAATGACAGTTTTAGTTTTGATTCTTCGTTTTGCTGATTTGACTTATAGACCAGGGTCGATAATTTTTGAAACAAAAAAAAATAATAGTAGGATGAAACCCATTGGAAAAGGAAGAGAATATAACAAAAATTAAAGGAAAAATAATTTACGGGCGATCCGAGGTCGGGAAGTGGAAGGGGGTGAGTTTTTAAGGGTAGAAAACGATTTATCTCGATTTCCGGCAAAACTACAAGTCCTATGGAAAAACGTTAAATGGCAAAGTTGTAGGTACCTAATAAAAAGATCTACAACTTTTGTATTTACACTTTTTTCACATAACCTCAAAATTTATATTCAAATAACCAAGTTTTTGGTTTTTTATTTTTATCTTTTACAAGAAGTTTTTTTTCACGAAATTTGGTGAAAGCTTACCTTTTTATGTCCCAAACACACTGTTATTTTTTTGATTTAAAATATTTATTTTTTCACCTTATTTTGACTTAATATCGAAAAAGCACCCACCCTAATTTTCAATCGAAAATTCTCACGTCAAAATATCTGCTTTTTTAAAAAAGTCTGTGGGCTTTTTGTTCGTTGAAATCTCTACTTTCAGATGGTGTAAAAAAATATACATTACTATGGTAAATGTTCTAAAAAAATGCAAAGAAACGAACGTCTTATTAAATATTAACTTTATTAACTTATTTGGTTGTTAATTATAGTAGTATATTTCGACTTGCAATTTTTTGTTTATCAGTGCAACATGGAATCTTACGTTTTTCGAGTAATTAAAGTATAAATTTTAATAAATAGCTCAAAATTGTACATAATGATTAAAAAAAAAAATTTCTGATTCGAGTTTTTTTCGTTTCTTTGCATTTTTTGAGAACATTTACCATAGTAATGTATTTTTTTACACCATCATAAAGTAGATATTTCAACGAACAAAAAGCCCACCGACATTTTTAAAAAAGCAGATATTTCGTGAGAATTTTCGATTGAAAATTAGGGTGCTTTTCGATATTAAGTCAAAATAAGGTGAAAAAATAAATATTTTAAATCAAAAAAATTACAGTGTGTTTGGGACATAAAAAGGAAAGTTTTCACCAAATTTCGTAAAAAAAAATTTTTTTGAGTGAAAGATAAAAATAAAAAACCAAAAACTTGGTTATTTGAATATAAATTTTGAGGTTATGTGAAAAAAGTGTAAATACAAAAGTTGTAGATCTGTTTATTACCTACAACTTGGCCATTTAACGTTTTTCCATAGGACTTGTAGTTTTGCCGGAAATCGAGATAAATCGTCTTCTAAAAACTCACCCCCTTCCACTTCCCGACCTCGGATCGCCCGTAAATTATTTTTCCTTTAATTTTTGTTATATTCTCTTCCTTTTCCAATGGGTTTCATCTTACTATTATTTTTTTTTACTTTTTACCATTTTCAAAGGCTTCAGCCCTGGTCTATTAAGTGGACAAACTCTAGATTTTTATTCTTCTTGTTGTTATGCCACCAGAGGGCTTTTTGACAAGGTTCAGCCACTATAAATACAAGAAATTGAATTAAAAAAAACACCAATATATTATCCAGTAATTTTTTGTTTTTGTTGATCATTATTATTACTATGACATGACATGTATACGTAGTTAATCAATCAATAACTACATATGACTTAAAGTGTTACAATAATTGATGACTATTTCGTACAACGTATTATTATTGAAAGGAATGCGGAATCCCAACCATATAATTTTAAACAACAAATATAGCATTTATGTTGATACATATGTATATGGAGATCATAATTAAGCTTAAATGACACGAAGAATGAAATACTATTAGAATCAAACAAGCCTTGATATTTGCTCTGTCTACCTTTAACCTTGATGATCTACGTGTGTAAAATATATAGATCAATTCTTGCCTTGGTGTCAGTTTTTTATAGTCGCGCTACAATTAGCGAGACATGTGGGTGGATAATAGTACGGTAGACTCGGGACTAGTAATATAATTCTAATCAGAAAATAACATCTTGATATTGAAATATATTATTTTTTTACTTTAAAATATTTAATTTCCAACCAATTTACTATTAGATTAGGAGGTGATCGCCAGTCCCAATTAGTTCAATTTTGTCACAATTTTTTTGGAGCTTTTTTTGTTCAATTGAAAGTCGTTACTATAATCTGTATTCCTTTACAGTAGAGGGTGATAGTAAAATGTAAATACGTGTAATTAAACTTTCTATGCGTTTCATTTAATAGAAAAATTAAATTAAAATAGGTACCCTTTTAATTTTAAGTATTATTATTTATTATAATCCTCTTCCATCCTGCTGCTTTCTTTGCAAATTTTAAACTTTAAATTATAGCCACTTTAAACATCTATAAAAATAATAACAATAATCGATGTAACGCTCACCGGTGAAATGAGCGTGTAAATCATTGTGATATCCTATTTAATACTATCTTGCACTTTTTCCGTAATTGACGCTTCTTACACTGATTTTACCGTTTAATTAGAAAATTTTTAATTATTAATATGAATAACTGTATATGTGGTATTATAGTGAAAATAATAAAATCCTAGGTGGGTCTATCAATCATATCATATTATGATTAACATCTATGTTTAAAGGGCCCCACGCATGCTCGTGCATGTCATTAATGGAGGGGAATTAATTATTTTAGCGTATGTACTTAATAAAGTAAATCATTTTCAGTATAGTTTCCCGAGAAAATTACACTTTCAAAACTTAAACCTAATAATAGGAAAGAAAAAACTAAAATTCTTCCTCCACAAAATTTCATAGAAAAAAAAATTGTTCAAAGGTCTATGCATGTTTCGAACGTAGAAACGTATATTGCTGATGGTTTTAGCAGAAAAGAAAATGATGTAAAGTGGTAAAACCTTAATGGAGCTTTTATGGCATCAAAAATTGGATTGTCGAAATGACATAATATGAGGAAATAAAAATGAAAACAAGTTAAAACATACTGAGTATGCGAAAAAGTCAGTTAAAAGGGTCTAAAACAACCAAAAAGACCGGGGAAGCAGAAAAAACACTTCTAAAAAGAAGATGTCAAAAAGCGTTTTTTTTTTTAAATAAAAATAAGTATATTGAAATTTCAAACATTAAAACAGAATGGTTACACTGAAACCTTTGTAACAATACAATCTCAAAACTTTAAAATTTCAAAGTAAAAACGAATACAGAAACGAAAGAGGAGCAAGCATTTCTTACAATACCCTATGTCAAGGGGATTTCTAAACAAAATAGAAGGATAACCAAAAACTATAATATCGAAACAGCTTTCAAATCCGGACGTACGCTTAGAAGCTTGCTTACAAAAGTAAAACCCCCCCGTAATGAAAACACAAAAAATTGCATCTATCAAATCCCTTGCGAATGTGGCGAATCGTACATTGGAGAATCAAAAATACCTATTCCCGTACGAGTTAAAGAACATCTGAAACATACTCAGAGAGGTGAAACTTCGAGATCAGGTATAGCGGAACATGTATGGACCAACCAACATAATATACAGTGGTCAGAAGCCAAGGTTTTGGACACGGAACAGCACTGGAGTAAACGAAAATTCAAAGAAGCAGCTTCCATGAATCAAAATACCCATATATTTAGTAAACCAAGTATAGATATCCCCAATATCTGGAAGCCTCTTCATGTCCAAAACCAACAGCTCAAACTTCAATAAGCACGTAGTCGGAGTCATTAAGCTTCATCCAGCTCAGAGACCTGCGAACTAAGTTTTGATTCTAATACATTTTGTGGAGGAAGAGTGAAGACTATTAGTTTTTCTTTCCTATTCATACTTTCAACTCCACTGGAGTCAGGACACAAGTGGACCATACTGAAAGAATACATCAAAACTATCCTGGAGACCAAAGTGGCAGAAGAAAGGCAGTAGAAGATACATAGATACATAGCCCGGGGCTCCCCTGACGGTAATACCTTTTGGTGATTCCGGGGCAGTCCCGTAGAGGAGGGAGGTTTTAGTGCGTAAACAGGACAGCCTCTGGACTCGCACACTACCGGCGAAAGGTAGAACAAGTAACCGGTGCCCATAAAGGGTTTCCTCCCTGACACAAAAAAAAAAAAAAAAAAAAATCGACTATTTCTTTAAATTAAACCTAAGAATTGCACCAATCTTTTAATAACCATCAAGATCGTAGTAAAGGCAGTTCTTTTTGATCATAGATCACATTTTAAAAAACATAAAAAAGCAAACGCCCACAGAACACAAAGAAACAAGACTGTAAAACCATAAAATAAATATAAAAAAAAAACTAAATTTTATGTGAATGCACGTTTTAACGGTGCGCCAACAATTTATTTCAACTCTTTTGTCTGTTTACCGAGAAAAGAACCTTGAACTTATCGCTTTTTATGATTTAGTGATTTAGACTAACGCCAAAGAACTTAACTAGCCAGTATATCGTTTGTTAATTATTGATATTTCGTTAACTCAAGAAATTATATATTCATTTTAAACATTTTATACAAGACATTTGAAAACTTATTATTATTACTGTATAAGCTTAACAGTGGGAATTTTTGAATAAAGAATACAAACACCAAACAAGATGGGAATGTGCAATGCAGTTTTCTCCTAATTTTATCATAAAAATGTCAAAAATGAATTTTTATTTAAAGTAGCACTAAATGACCACCCTATGGGTTCGTCGAAAATATCTAACTCACACTTCATCGTATCGCATAATCTCGCTCATCGTTCTCCAGGTGCCATGCCTCCCGCTTCGATTCAATTAATATTAAATATTCATCATTGCGGGCATCATTATTTATTTTACAACCGAATATTATTATAAGTCTTATGTCATTCACAAGTCAACATTTTTTCATAATCTGAGAACCGTAAAACGCCGACAATTATGTGATAATACTTGTTCTGTGAGGAAAGTAAATAAAAATAAAAATAAATAACCATAAACTTCGTTATTAAACATTAAAAAAACCCATACCACTCTAAAACCACCAACAGTCGGTAAGACGAGTAACCCCCAAGTTATTGATAAATTCCCATACAGCTTTTTTCGTGCGCAAACAAAAGTTAAGTTTGTACGCACGGCTCACCGATCATATCTCTCGACCACCCACAAGTATGGGCATGCGCACAACCATCTTGTTATCGGCCGCGCCAGAAACGGCGCCACTTTTGTTGTTAAGGTTGAATTCTCAACGTCATTCAATCTATTGCCAATCTAAAACCTATTTCGCGTTGATTTTTTGAATTTATTATTTTAATTACTAACATTTAAAGAAAATCAATATCGTCGGTACCTTATTTAGGTAGTATCTGATATATTACAAAAATGTCAGTTTATTTCATTGCTAATTTTGGGAGAATTGTATAGTGAAAGAACAATGAGTGACAATGACATAATAATGTTAAAAAAAATCTTACCCGATATTTTTCGCTATACAATTCTCCTAAAATAAGTTATGAAATTCCTTGATATTTGTTAAATATGTCAATTATTACCTATAGAATATCAAGTCGATACTGATTTTCTTTAAATTTTGTATAAAAGCTAGAAAACATTAAAGAATCTACGCGAAATAGGTTATAGGTTGGCAAGCATGTTGATACTCCCATCTTAAGGTGTAATTATCAACGTCATTGAATTTATTGCCAACCTATAACCTATTTCGCGCGACTAAGATTTAAATAAAATCAATCCTCTGCACATTATTTAGGTAATATCTGATATATTACAAAAATATCAATTTATTTCATTGCTTACTTTGGGAGAATTGTATAGTGAAAGAACAATTACATAATAATGTTAGAAAAAATCTTAACCGATATTTTTTCCCACCTTAAGGTGGGAGTATCAACATGCTTGCCAACCTATAACCTATTTCGCGTAGATTTATTTATTTTTTTCTAACTTTTACACAAAATTTAAATAAAATCAATATTGTCTTCATATTCTATAGGTAATAATTAACATGTTAAATAAATATCAAGGAATGTCATAAGTTATTTAAGGAGAATAGTATATCGAAAAAGATTTTTTGTAACATTATTATGTCATTGTTCTTTCACTATACAATTCTCCCAAAATAAGCAATGCAATAAATTGATATTTTTGTAATATATCAGATATTACCTAAATAATGTGCAGACGATATTGATTTTATTTAAATCTTAGTCAATAAAATAATAAACTAAGAAAAACAAGGCGAAATAGGTTATAGGTTGGCAATAAATTGAATGACGTTGATAATTCCACCTTAAGGTTTCTTTATTATTGTGGATTTGTGGGTGATTAATATTTACGGATTTCTAGTTTTTGTATGGTTAAGTGAATTGTGTTTGTGCTTCTTTGAATTGATTACTTATTGACTCGGTTTGGAATATAATTAGAAACAATAACTATAGCACCGAAAGTTGAATAAATTTATTTTGCTCAAAAACTCAAAGGTAATTAGGGAAATTCGGAAATTGTATATTAATTTTATAAAACCTAAAAGACTATTATTATGTCACCGAATTGGGACTATATTTTAAAAACGATTTTATCACCTTATAATTTATTTCGTTTTACAAAAGTTCCGTGAAGTTACCTTGCTACTGTCATTAACATCGCTATATATTACTATTTTGTTCTAAATTCACTGAACCATACGATATTACGTTTTTATTTTCAAATAAAAAAAATACTTATTGCGGGTGCACCTTAAAATCACATGAACACCCGCGTGCGTAAACACATTGTATTCTTGGCATTCTTGGTCTATCTTTGTTTTTGGTTTTTCTTGTGTGAAACAAAGTCACGTGTCAGTTTTGAATCGACGTTACAGGGCGATCCAGATACAAATTAATGGAAACCCCGCTTTACAGAAAGCATTTTTTTTATCGCAGACACGACCAATCATAATCTAGTTTTAACTTATGTCATACAATGTGACCAGTAAAGTCCGCATCATATGGGATTTTTTTTTATTAATAGCTTTATTCGAAATTTGACTTTGGCATCAAGTTCTGCTTCGATCGAGATGAAAATTAAGCAAAAAATAGTAGTCACGTGATTCGCATTATCTGTCAAAGTTAATTTTTTTCCAAAAAATAATTCAAAAGTGGAGTTATTTTTGAAAATATCGAAAAAAGTTATTAGAAAAAGTTTTTTTAATGCAGTTTCTAGCCCACATGCAAAATTTTAGCTGCATAAAATAATTTGGATTTTTTACCCACCACTAAAATTTATTTTCCACCTAATGAACACTTTACTGATGACACTGTGTTCTTTTTTGTCTTAATATTAAGGTGTATTACTTTCAGATAAAAACTACCTACGTTATCAAAAATACTTATTTTATGAAGTTACCTTATACAGGGTCAAAAAAAAACAACTTTGCATCACATGCGACCAAATTTTAATACCCCAATTTTGATTTTGTAGAAAAACACACATTTAATATGGCGCGACTTTAAAGAAAATGTATCTGAAATAAAGCAGTGTCAAAACTAAGAAGTTTTATGTAGGTTGCGTTGAGTCTTATTTTGCAAAAGTGATGCAATTTACAATACCGGGTGTCCACGGAAGGTGGCTCGCCCCTCTAACTTTTTTGTTTTTTAAGATAATGAAATAAAATTAGGGAGATTTGTATACGACATAAAACTGCATTATTTGACAGGTGACTCAACATTATGGAACTTTCGGTTTAACCGGAAGTGACATAAACTTTCGATTTTTAAATGGGACACCTGGTATATTTTTCCTTTTTTTGACTCCATATGACATTCTAAATACAACGATGTGTCACTTGTCACTTTTTGTCACCAAGAAAATATTTTTTTTCCAAATTTATTGTTTTATCTAGAGGGCTATGAATACCTTAAAATCACTTATTTCAGTTCTCTAATCTTGGGAAAAATACAATTTTACTATTTTTGATCCAATGCTATGTGCTATGTAAAATTTAATCTGTAAAGTTATATAACTCATTTTTTTAAATGGCAACATGGTGGCTCGTCGGGTTAAGAAAAAAGAGGATTTTATTACGATTATTTTGATACCATACACTATTAGGTTTTAGAAAAGCTGCCATTAAAAAACTTTAAATAGTTAACTTAGAACTTTTCTAAAATGAAGCATCTTTTGAGAATAAATTTAAATGCATCAAGTAGCCTATGACCAGCGAAACTGATAAAACAAAATCATGCCTTGAAGAAAATTGAAATGCCAACAGCTTCTGCTGAAGTAAATTAGTTTGTTGTTTAAAAAACATGGAAAATAATAGGTTTACATGGAGTGAAAAAGTTGAAAAAAAATATTTTCTTGGCGACAAAAAGTGACAAGTGATACATCGTTGTATTTAGAATGTCATATGGAGTCAAAAAAAGTAAAAATATACCAGGTGTCCTATTTAAAAATCGAAAGTTTATGTCACTTCCGGTTAAACCGGAAGTTCCATAATGTTGAGTCACGTGTCAAAAAATGCAGTTTTATGTCGTATACAAATACCCCGAATTTTATTTCAGTATCTTGAAAAACAAAAAAGTTAGAGGGGCGAGCCACCTTCCGTGGATACCCGGTATATGGGTAAGAAATTAAAATTATCTTATGCAGCTAAAATTTTGCATGTGGGCTAGAAACTGCATTTAAAAAAACTTTTTCTAATAATTTTTTTCGATACTTTCAGAAATAGCCATACTTTTGAATTATTTTTTGGAAAAAATTAAAATTTGACAGATAATGCGAATCACGTGACTACTATTTTTTTGCTTAATTTTCATCTCGATCAAAGAAGAACTTGATGCCAAAGTCAAATTTCGAATAAAGCTATTAATAAAAAAAAATCCCATATGATGCGGACTTTAATGGTCACACTGTATATCAAATTTGTGATTGGTCCCAGCAGCAATTAAAAACTTATTATCTTTTTCGAACAATCATTTTTTTTTTAATGTGTAGTTTTTCTTTGCTAGCAAAAACTTCAAAAATCTTACATAACGAAGTGGAAGATCACACAAGGCTTGTCGCATAGCTTAATATGATACATAATTTTTTCCTTATAAGGTTAAAAATTATAAAACTTATTTAAAATACTTAATTAAACTAAATTAAAGACGAATCTTATTAGTCGCCTGGAACTGTGCGACCGACCTTGCAATTAATTTAAAAAAAATACTATAATTTTATTCCCTATTTTCCATATAAATAAAGTATAACTATTGTCTAAAAGTTGGCTCTCACGTATTTCTAATTAATTTAGGTATGATGAGACGCTTGGCGCAAAATTACAATAAATAATTTTACAGAGAAGTATTAAGAATAATTAAATAAGATTATATGAGCGGTGGCTAAAAGACAGGTAACCTAACTTTTTTAACATTTTGATGTTAAAATTATATACACTTCCGTGCAAGAAAAACGGGCATCATAAAATTTTGAAGTGTAGGGCTTTATAATTTTTTTATTTTTACTCCGATTTAAGTGATTTTTTAGAGAGCTATAGATACATTTATTAGTTTTAACATGCCTATGCGAATTGTAAAGAGAAATTTGTTTTTTGACATATTATACAAGGATAATCGAAAAGTTGTTTTTTTGCCTAGTGTCAAAACACCCCGTGGAATAATTAAGAAGCAAAATTACTTCCAAATATGAGTGAGGGGGTTTTAGGGCTTTCTTTATTAGTATTAATAATTCGTGTTCATGGAAATGATTATATTTTAACTTTTGATTTTTTCCATTAAGCCGCAAGTATTCTTTGCATTTTGGTTTTTGGTTCATGTCAATACGTGCATTTGTTCCATCCGTGCATCCAAATGCCAAATGATGTTGATGATGTCAATAATTTAAATTTCTCTATAATTTTCTCATTGCCACTGCACTGCATTGCATTCAAAATGTGAAAATGAAAAAAGAGACGACGACGACAACAATTACGACAACACACATACATTATTTCTTTGATGCAGCTATATAAGACGAAAATTTTCAAGAGGCGATCAGGGGTCGAAATTGGATTTGACTCTTAATTGGGAATATAACGAAGTAAAATTTTAAGTAAAGCAATTTTAATTTTATTAATATGCCATCTTCAAATCTGCTAAGATTTTACATAAAAGGAACTGAACCATTGAAATTAAAGAAAGTATTGGTAATTTATTTACCATCCTAAATAAGTACGGATCTGAAAAGATGCAAAAAAAAGAAAATATTTCATTTTTGCACCGAGTTAAGTGCAGTATATATACAAATAATAAAGAATGGCGGTGAAAATCTTGTACTTTCCATAAATGCGATCTACTTTTATAACAGTTGCGTTTGATGAAGTTATATGGGAAAAAATTCCTTTTCAATTTATAAAAGAACGTATTCAGAGAACAAACATTATACTAATTATGAATAACAGTTTTACTTTCAATAACTTCACCTGTACAGTAGTATACAGGGTATATTTTAAACACATATACACGCTATATTTATTTAACCTTTGAATTTCAATCGCTATAAGAAAGACAGGTATATAGAAACAATGATTCACAAACCAACAATACCCCTGTTATATAAATTATTGTGCAAAATAGCCCATGCATTCAAAGACACAATCAAAATACTCTTTTAACATTACTTATTGTAAAACTTACCTTGACTCTATAGTGTAATGATTTGCTTAAAACTGATCCACTTACCTAGAAAGAAATAGATAAAAAAAATTAATGATGTGTACCAACTCCTTTGCGCCAAAGAACAATAAATCATTAAAAGAAAAGTAATTAGTTATTGAGATATAAGAATAATAATTCATACGGTCAAATTGCAATTTTTAAAGAGTCAAATGAACACCATTTATATGCTTTGAAACAATCAAATTTAATTTTTTTTTAACAGGCCATACGGACTGCCGGATTTAAACACCATTGAGAAATAACAATTAAAAGAACAAACGATTTTTAAAGATGAGGTATTTATCTAGAAATTGCAAAGCACATTTAAAATCGACGAATACATAAAACATAAATATTTGAGTCACTTAAATAATACCTTACAAATATTATTTCTATTGCTCTATAACCCATTATCAATTTGTTCAATTAAATTAATAAGTAGTTTTACCTCCAACACACCCAGTTTAATTGTCCTTAATAAAAGGGTTTCTTCAGTCGACTTATAGGTGTGACAAATTTAAGGTGTAACAGATGGATGACACTATCCCAAGGATCCAGGATACAATTAAACAAGATCTGACAGTGTTACAAAAGAAAGAGGTGTAGCTTAAAAAAATAAACAAATTGGGTTAGTCAAGTGTTTATTATCTGCTGCGGTATTAGTAGAGGAAACAATTTGAGTCATTTCAGGAAGTGTAGCGTCTCGGATCAATGCCAGTGTCTTTTGAAATTCCCATCCGTTGGGATTTTTATTTGGATCACCCTGTATCTCTTTAACCGTATAAGAAATAAAATTAAATTATTATTTTACATTAATTTGACTTTATGAATAATGAAAAAGTTTTAAATCGCTATAGCATTATTTGACAGCTTTGAATTTCCTTGCGATTAACACCAAACCCGTCGCGACGCCTGCGCCGGATCTTCTGTCAGCGTTTTGAGATTTGTCGTGTGCAAACGCTTTTAAATCATGTACGCATGCGTCGTCAATTTGCTGACGGTTTCTGACCGCTTTACGTTTAATGTTCAAACTCGAATACAATGCATTTTTATTTTTCAAACAAAGGCATAAAAGGAGTCAAGGACGATATTTATAAAATGTAATGCATATAGACATTTTATTGTGTTAAGATAAAGAAATAAATTAGTGGTTACATAAACAACTCCTGGGAACATGAATCTACCGAACGTTATTTGGTACCGGCACAAATAATTACAATGAAATATTTTTGATGTCACAAGTCAGTAAAACGGAATCGACCAATCTCATCCTCGAAACTAATGATAGGACGGATTACGGGTTTAGCCACAACGATTAATACGAGCATTGGATCCGATAATAAACAATTGAAATCCCCACCAGGTACCCACCTGGTGCACGCGGTCTCGACGACGCCGAAGTCTTCATGGCGGAGCCGGCTCGTCAGTCCGGTATCTGCACCAGGTCCCAGGGGAAGCCCGCGAGTAACATTTTTTTGGCGTCTTCAGGGGATTTTTAGGCGTCGCGAATTAAAAAAATACCCAGGAAATTGTTTAATGAAAACAAGTTTTTTTTATCGGGTTATCATTAAATTTATTTAGTGCTCTTTGGAGGTTTGTGATACCTAAAGTGATGTCCTTCACGAGGATGTTTCGATAATAAAGTTGTGATAGTGATACAGTGGTATTTTGGAAGTTGTTTCTGGTCTTTGCTTTATTGGATTTTATAGATGCGACAATAAGGTATAAATATTTTGTCACTTAGTGATTGGTGACGCATTCGCCATAGTGTTTGCTCTTAAATATAGTTCGTTTAGTAGTTTTATCGCTACAAATACCGAATGTTTAAAATAACACACTGACAATAATAAAATAACAAAATAAATCATTAAAAATGATGAAATTTTAACTTTCCGAAATATTTTTTTTAACTACATCTTTGAGAATCCTTGAAAAAGCAGTCAAACGATATTTAGTATCTAAAAACAACGTTTGTTTTAATGGTTAGATGTATTATATTGCTATTCGGAACTATTACTACAGCAAATACAGTAATACAAACAAATACCCTAAGTGATACTAATAAAGAATATCAAGGATAATTAAAAACACTAAATGAAATGTTAACCCTGAATTCCTTATTAGAAGATTTAACATTTTGTAAAAATTCACACTATACAGGGTGTCCGGAAATGACGAGCAAAAAATGTAGGGGATAATTCTAGACCAAAAATAATAATATATTTCGTATTCATCACATGCAAGCAATGTTATTTTAGCGTTTTTCTCGAAAACGGTTAGATTTATCGAAACGAAAGTAGTATACCGTCTTTATGTTAAAAGCTTAGGGAGAATACAAATATTCAGTCAAAATGCGCATACAGTGTAGGACAAAAAAGTTGGGGCCATTCAAATTAAAATATAGGCTCCTATGTGGCGCCCTCTACAAAATGCGAAAAAACGGTGGGCAGGTTTGTATTCCTCATCCCATATACGAGATTTCGTCAAAATATTATGAGCGTGGCAAAAGGTATTGCAAAAAACTGGCCCCCTTACTTATTTAGACCGACAATTTATTTTTATTTATTCAAAATTTGACGAACTATACTTTATTTATTTAGTAAAAAAAGGGGTTATTGAGAAAAATGTAAATATAACATTGGTGGAATTAAAAAATACTGTTCTAAAACTTTATAATAAAAATACCAGTTATTGTCAATAGCTGACAAACAGGACTTTTATGACATAAGTTGATACCGACAAAATTATCAAAATATTTGCTGGTATCTAGTGAACGGGACAACGTTGAAAAACCGACCTAGAGAGAGCTACTTTCTAGAACACACTGTATATCTAATTATTTACTCTGTAAGCTGGTAACTTGCATACTATAATAATTAATTAATCTACTATAAATTCTTGCACAATCATTGCGTTTTTTTATTTGGACTATGACTTTACAACAGGCTGTAAAAAAATAAATAATTATTACAAGATTTGATCTCGATAACTACATTTAAATCAGCCAGCATAACACGGAGTTTAACACTTTTACTTTTTTTTTATTTGCATTTTTTCGTTGTTTTTCTTTTAATTTGTTTCGTCGATTAATGAACTCAACAAAAACGTAATGTTTTAAGCGGTTTTATTTAATTACAATGGTCTTGACAAATAATTATAGAAGTGCAATCAGAAATATTCAAGATTATGGCCATTTCCTGGAATTATGATTACTAATATCAAAAAATAAATAAAAAATACCTTGTTGCACTTCCATTGTCTTTATTTTGTTACTTAACACCACGTTTCGGTTAGTTAGTATCTCTAACCGTCTTCAAGTGTAAACTTAATTATAATTCTAAGGCTACTGTCTTAACTACTATCCTATACTAGTTTTTGAACACAGAACAGCACTGGAGAAAACGAAAATTTAAAGAAGCAGGTTTCATGAATCAAAATACCCATATATTTAGTAAACCAAGTACAGATAGCCCCAATATCTGGAAGCCTCTTCTTGTCCAAAACCAACAGCTCAAACTTCACACTTCAATAAGCACGTAGGCGGAGTCATCAAGCTTTATTGCACATGGATAGTATTTAATACAGTAGCCTTAGAATCTTAACATAGTATAAAACAAAGTCGCTGTCGCCCGTCATGTCCCCTTATGTGCGTAAATCTTTAAAACTACGCAACGGATTTTGAAGCAGTTTTTTTTAATAGAGTGATTCAAGGGGAAGGTTTTTATGTATAACTAGCGACCCGCCCCGGCTTCGCACGGGTGCAATTTCAGAAAGTGGCATGCCGGGTACTAATATATCGGGTTTGTTCGGGTTTGTATTTATACCAGCGGGTTGCAACGCATGCCGGGTACACGCTAGTTATATTATAATTTACACTTGAAAACGGTTAGAGATACTAACTAACCGAAACGTTGTGTTAAGAAACACGTAACAAAATAAAGACAATGGAAGTCCGTAGTAATTTTTTTGATATTACTTCATTGTCTATCACCTTCAAACAAACACTATGATTACTAATGCCTTTGAAACACTAAATCTCTACGACTAGGACTTCTTAACTTCAATGCCGTTTTCCTGCACCATATTCTGTGTATAAATGAATTACCACATCGCCAATTTTTGTAAATATAGCAAGATACATATTATTTGTAACCGTTTAATTTCAAATTAAAAACAAGTGCCTTAGAGTCCAAGCCTTAGGTAGCATAAGTTAAGAAATATTTTCCTGTGGCCGTCACGTATAAAATTTACGCAAAGATATTGCAAATCGGCATTTTCTATATCGAATAAAATTAGAAGGTACACATATACCTATTTTTGCTAATTTAATTAAAATACATTTAATAAATTAAATTTAGCCATGCAACATAAAATGACGTATTCACGATTATAGCCAATGGAAACAACGTGACTTTTAATGGAGGCTGTGGACAACAAACATCGAGCCACCAGTTAAATACCATCACCAATGGCATTTTTATGATCGCATGTACCAATTACACGGATTTGATCAGGGCAGCAATTTTTAACACATCTTCTAATTACCTATATGTATATTGACAGTCAATGCTTGGAACAATTCACCATATTCAGCAATAACATCCTGCATTAGAACCTATTTGAAAATACATCCCAATAATAATCTTCCTACAGGGTCACAAACCTTTCCTAGAGACAATTAAAAAGACGCCGCGAAGCAGAAAGTTCGAAAACATGAAATGAAAACCTTATTACGTCATCCCATTATCCGCGACGGATTATATTGCTATCTTTGTTTTAATAAACTAAATAGACAAGAACATCTTAAAAACAGAAAACAACCCGCTCGATATTCAGGTAGATGCGGCGTTCGACCTTCAACTAAATAACTCGGTCCCATGGGTCGAGGCAGATGTGACGTCAGTAAGTTTACGCCCGTGTTTTTATTGAAGACGTATCTTGTTTATTTATTTTCTCAGTAACTAATTGAAAATTTTAAAAACTGAAATCGTAGAAAACTTTATTAAGTCGTTCTCTATGCCAGTCTGTTCGATAGGATAAAAATGAACATTTAGTGAAAAGCCCATTCGAATTCAAAATATAGTAGTATTCGATTCTGGCATGTATTGGAACGAATTCGAATCTCAATTTTTAACTTAACAAAGTATTCCAATACTAAATTCTTTTAAGTTGCATATCTAGGCGAACTATGCAACAATAACTATTTAAATAACACCCCCTTACAATAATTAAAATATACATTCACTTGTTTGGTAACCTAAATGTCAAACAATATACTGCTCGGAAGCGAAGGAACGTGACCTCATAGATGGAATTTTCTGGGTGTGAAGGGGACATCTTCACCTTACCAGCTGTGACATATAGTTTTGTTATTTTGGAAAGCTTTGTTGAACTATCAACCAATATATCCCGTTAATAATGGAGGGGGGGCACTATTGTTATAAGCGCTAAAGTTGGGGCCTGTCTTGTTTGCCATTTAGGCTACCCTAAATACAAAATTATTAAAACAACATAAATGTGGGACTAAGATGGATAGCTCCAAGTCAACCGAGTGAATCTTAAAAAGTGACCCGATTTTAAAGAAGGGTTGTAAGCACCGGAAATAAACATGTGCTTGCCTTTTTTTAAACTTTCGGCAACTACTCTAACATCTGAATCTAAGCGATGATTAACTCGTGATTTGAATAGACTTGCTGGGTGGTTGTCCAACACTAAACAATTTTCCCCTACCAACTGCAACGGAGGTAACTTTGCCCCAAATCCCAGAGTAAAAGATCACAATGTTGAAATAATTCGAATATAGTTCATATTAAATTATAGTAGTTAGGTTGTGGTAGTGTCGATGTACTTGTGTATAAGCACAAGTAATTCCGGCCAGCGGCATTGTTACTTTGATTAAGGTTGTTTAATGTAAGAGGTGAATTGCAGCATAATCAGCATTGAAACTTTTTTCTATTTGAAAATAAGGACATATTTTTTACAACATGCGCAAAAATCAAGACCAAAAAATAAGAAATATATAACTTTGATAAAATTTTTGACTAATTTATGTAATTTTCATGCAAATCAAAAATTACTGCGACAAAAAAAAAGTACAGAATTTCATAAAAACCTTGAGATTTGTCTTTAATTAATTGACGAAGCAAAAATCAACAATGCGAATGAGACATAAAAAAAAATTCCCATTCAAACTGAAATATTCTCAAGAAACAATACTCATCATCGCTATTGTACAAAATAAATAATTGTGCCATATTCGTTGTCAACTTGCCACACTCGACTTGAGCGTTAATAGGAATATATTAATTATGCATTTTTAAATTTAAAAAAAAAACTTTTTAATTACGAGGTGTGTTCTCACTCTTAATGAGTATTGTATCAGCGACGATAAATGGTGCAGAATCGCCTAATTGCTAAATGAAAGCCTGTCGAAATCTTGCATTACATAGGCGAGAAGTAAACGTTTTTAATTACTTTAAGTGTTAAAACTCATTTTGTGCAGTGGTTCCTCATACAAAGACGATTATTTAAACAAATTAGGCTGCATCGAATAATATCGACCGATGTAATGTAATCCTACGAGTTGTAGTCAGGCGATCGGACATTAATCATTTAAAATAGGCGTGTCATCTTGGCGACATATCGCTTGCAAGCAGCGTGCATCTAATAATAATAATTATAATAATAATAATAATAATAATAATAATAATAATAATAATAATAATAATAATAATATTAATAATAATAATAATAATAATAATAATAATAATAATAATAATAATAATAATAATAATAATAATGTTTATTTAAAATTTAATAATATAATTTTTTTTTTCAAGTTTGAAAAGGAGCTTTATTGATTTCAAAAAAATACATTGATTTTATGCAGAGATCAGCTTATTCTATAAAAAAACAATTTCAAATACTTACAACAAAAAACAATAAAAATATTTTGTAAAAAAACAATTCTATCTATAACAAAAAAAAAAACAATAACAAATTTATTTTTTTAGTAGTAGTAGTAAAGATAATTAAAATATTAAAAAATATTATTTTACATATCACAGTTTTGTTCCTTTGTGCAACAAAAGGGAAGAGAAAAAAAATACATGTATATAGCAATAGTAACATACTTTTTCATACTTCATATTTATGGTTAATTGGATACAGACCTATAGACCTAATAATAAATGCTCTTTAAGCCTTCTTTTAAAACAGTTATGTTTGGCAATTTTCTTAATTGACTCCGGTAAATTGTTATACATTTATTAATAAATGTGTTTATGTTGTCTTCTTTAAACTTATTCTTCAATCCCCTGAAGCTGAGCTTGTCAGGGGCAAATCTTATTTTTTGTTTTAGTATGTAAAGTCATAAATCATAAATATGCATTAAAAATTAAATTTTAAAGTAAAAATGTTAATTTATAGTATAAACGCAGTTCTTTTTGAAGAAATATATATATATAATATATTAAAAAATTATTAATTTACAATTTTTAAGTAAAAAAAAATACTTAAAAGATCGGGGTTATTTCTGAAAGAATTGAAAAAAGTTTTTTTAAATCCAGTTTCTAGCCCACATGCAAAATTTTAGCTGCATAAGATAATTTTGAATTTTTACCCATATTTTGTAAATTGCACCACTTTTGCAAAATAAGACTCAACGCAACCTACATAAAAGTTCTTAGTTTTGACAATGCTTTATTTCAGATTCAGATACATTTTCTTTAAAGTAGCGCGATATTAAATGTGTGTTTTTCTACAAAATCAAAATTGGGCTATTAAAATTTGGTCGCATGTGATGCAAAGTTTATTTGTTTTTGACCCTGCATAATGTAACTTCATAAAATAAGTATTTTTGAAAACGTAGTTTGTGTTTAGAATTATTTTTTTGGAAAAAATTAAAATTTGACAGATAATGCGAATCACGTGACTACTATTTTTTTGCTTCATTTTAATCTCGATCGAAGCAGAACTTGATGTTAAGTCAAATTTCGAATAAAGTTATTAATAAAAAAAAATCCCATACGATGCGGACTTTACTGGTCACACTGTAGATAATACCATCCACCTCCAACTCGGCATGTCTGAGATAGATAATTACGTTTCCAGAAACAGATCGTCAGTTATTAAAACTAAGATTCTGATAAAACCCTATATTAAGAGAGTTTGTTATAATATAGGCGTCGTTGTATATTGTATAACTCCATAGTTAGACACAACCTTGTCGCTGTTCATTTTAATAATAAATTGCAAGGTACACAACGCAATTTTTTTTCATTGTCTATGTAGTCACGCCCAATACCTTTAGGTTATGCCATGTTATAAGATTGAAACTAGATTAGTTAGGTCAGAAACAGGAAATTATAATTTAAAGAGAAAAAAAGTTTATTAAATTGAGTATATTTGTCTTAAATACTATTACCAGTGTCAATTATTGTTGTATGGAGTGAAAAAACTGATATAGGAAATATAATGTATATATATTATTAAGATTATTTTTTTTTACTCTTTTGGACAGCTGCGAAAAACATGTTTCATTCCGAAGAACAGCGACAATCAAGGATTATTTTTGATTTTAATTATATATACCGCAATCCTCAATTTTGGACCAGGGTCATTTTTACTGATGAAAAGACGTTCCAGTCGACTCATAACGGACAAATTCGTGTGTACCGTCCAAACAATACCAGATTTGAAGAGCGATATACTAACTCCCTCTCCCCCTCTCTGTAAATGTATGGGGGCTGGATAAGTCTAGTGTTCATGGACCTGGTGTTTGCTGGCGAATAGAGGAAGGATTTAATGCCGGAAATTACATTAACATTTTAGAAAACATATTATGTTACCATCTGATCTGCTGAGCAAATATATCCCAATAATACTTTCTTATTTTAACAAGTCCACACTGCTAATGCTGTAACCCACTGGTTTCAAGCCCATAATGTGGAAGTGCTGCCTTGGGTCGCTTATAGTCTCGATGTCAATCCAATTGAAAATATTCGGGGTATAATCGTAAAAAAATATAATCGAAATTTTAGGCCACTAAGTTCAGAAGATTTATGGGAAATAATACATGCGTGCTGGGAAGAGCTTGATCCAAATATTGTATCAAATATAATTCAGTCAATTCCGAATAGACTGGCTCAAGTAATAGAAAAACTGGGATATATGACCAAATATTAGATTTTATTTATTCTTGTCAAACGTTCTTTGTTTCTATTGTAAAAAAAATCAATCTTTGTTATTTTATTGAACTAACGCCCAACGCCAATGATTTGCATTAATATGCGATAACCCGGTTTTACGAAAATATGGTTAATTCTAATTCGTGTACGCTTTTTTTATGAATACATACTTTACTTACTTTTTTGCGTGTCGCCACCGTAAATTTGGCCGATTTTCAATTTTTTTAATAGGCTTCCTACTTATCATAAAAAATTCTGGATAAAGGGCGCTCTAAGTTTGAGTTATTAAAAAAGTTTAAAATCCTCCAAATTTATACCTAATTTTCAAATTTTGATTCTGCTTATAACGTTGCAGTTGCACCCATAAAAACTATCCAACAGTCAAAAGGTTGAAATATCTGGTTCACGGCACCGACAAACAATACATATAAACTATCCACTTTTTTCTACAGTTGCACAAACCACTTAAAAAACCAGACCCGCAAAAATATGTAACAATGTGTCATTCTGCCAAAACTACAAAAGCTATATTTGTTGTTATCGCTTTCTTAATTATTTTCGGTGTTGTTGCAAATCAAGTAACATGTTTATTGGTGGGCCATTAGTTGAAAAGGCATTTGTTTTGTAATTAATCACAGTCGAGACTAGCTGACGCATTTTTTTTTAATAAGAAAATTATATATATTAAATATCTAGGAATAATTTTTGATAAATATTTAAAATGGGATTCACATAGTGACTACATTGTAAGAAAACTAAGAATTCTTATACCAAAATTTAAACACCTTAAACAATTTTTAAATATAAAAGAATTAGAAATATTGTATTATTCTTTAGTACAAGCCCATTTAAATTATGGAATACTAGGATGGGGAGGCATAAATAAGAATTATCTTAATAGACCAGTGCCTTTGAAAATGGTAAAAAGTGAAAAAAAATAATAGTAGGATGCAACCCATTGGAAAAGGAAGAGAATAGAACAAAAATGAAAGGAAAAATAAATTATGGGCGATCCGAGGTCGGGAAGTGGAAGGGGGTGAGTTTTTAAGGGTAGAAGACGATTTATCTCGATTTCCGGTAAAACTACAAGTCCTATGGAAAAACGTTAAATTGCAAAGTTGTAGGTAATAAAAAGATCTACAACTTTTGTATTTACACTTTTTTTATATAACCTCAAAATGTATGTGAAAAACTCAAATAACCAAGTTTTTGGTTTTTTATTTTTATCTTTTACAAAAAATTTTTTTTATCCACGACATTTGGTGAAAACTTACCTTTTTATGTCCCAAACACACTGTAATTTTTTTGATTTAAAATATTTATTTTTTAACCTTATTTTGACTTAATATCGAAAAAACACCCTAATTTTCAATCGAAAATTCTCACGTCAAAATATCTGCTTTTTTAAAAAAGTCGGTGGGCTTTTTGTTCGTTGAAATCTCTACTTTCTGATGGTGTTAAAAAAATATACATTAAATTAAAACTTGATTTTTCCACACGTCTGTAGGAAAAATATATACATTACTATGGTAAATGTTCTCAAAAAAATGCAAAGAAACGAAAAAAACTCGAATCCGAAATTTTTTTTTAGATCAATATGTACAATTTTGAGCTATTTATTAAAATTTATACTTTTTTTATCAATGTAACATGGAATCTTACGTTTTTCGAGTAATTAAAGGATAAATTTTAATAAATAGCTCAAAATTGTACATATTGATCTAAAAAAAAAATTTCGGATTCGAGTTTTTTTCGTTTCTTTGCATTTTTTTGAGAACATTTACCATAGTAATGTATATTTTTTCTTACACCATCAGAAAGTAGAGATTTTAACGAACAAAAAGCCCGCCGACTTTTTTAAAAAAGCAGATATTTTGACGTGAGAATTTTCGATTGAAAATTAGGGCGTTTTTTCGATATTAAGTCAAAATAAGGTTAAAAAATAAATATTTTAAATCAAAAAAATTACAGTGTGTTTAGGACATAAAAAGGTAAGTTTTCACCAAATTTCGTGGATAAAAAAAATTTTTGTAAAAGATAAAAATAAAAAACCAAAAACTTGGTTATTTGAATTTTTCACATACATTTTGAGGTTATATGCAAAAAGTGTAAATACAAAAGTTGTAGATCTTTTTATTACCTACAACTTTGCGATTTAACGTTTTTCCACAGGACTTGTAGTTTTACCGGAAATCGAGATAAATCGTTTTCTATCCTTCAAACCCCCCCTCCCCCCTTCCCGACCTCGGATCGCCCGTAATTTATTTTTCCTTTCATTTTTGTTCTATTCTCTTCCTTTTCCAATGGGTTTCATCCTACTATTATTTTTTTTGGCTTCAAAAATTATCGACCCTGGTCTATAATAATATTAAAACTATTCAAAAATACATTTTGAAAATTATTTACGAAAAAGACCACCAATATTATTCTGATTTACTATTTTTTAAAAATAGATATTAAACAAATATTTTCTTACAACATGCTAATATATATTTTTAAGCATAAAAATAAAATAAATTATATTAATCACACACATAAACTCGTCATAAAAATAATATTACATATAAAAATAGAGTAAACAAAATAATAGCACACAAACATCAATCCATATATTTTTGATATGCTACCACAGTCAATTAAAATAATTAAATCATTAAATAATTATAGAAATAAAATTAAAAATTGGATATTATCCAATCCAAGAGACATATTTAAGAACGTCATTAATAAACAATAAATATACCAAGCTATAATGAATAAAATAAATAAATATATATATATTATTCTATACATGACGTACTTATTGTATCTTTTTATACTGTAGTGATATAAAATATACCAATAAAATATTGTCATATTCGTTTTTTATTATAATCTAGTTGTGCCTGAATTATGAAATATATTCTTGACAATAAATATTATATTATTTAACTCAAAACAAGTATTTTACTTCGTAGTTCGGAATTGATAGTTTATACAAAAAAATTTATATATTAGCATTAAATGTCAAAAAAATATTTGAATAAACTTTTATTATTATTATTATTAATATTATATTTAGCAACCTTTAAGTTTTTATGATTCAGTGTATTACTAAGTAATATGCCCTTAAGGCGACAACGTAAGTGGTCTACTACCAACTTAAAATGTTCAATCAAGCAAAACAGCTTACTTACTCGAAAGAAACAATTATTTAACAAAATAACCCCGGCAAAAAGCAAGTATTTCATTGGAAATTGAAAGTGAAATGCACTGTTCAAATGCGAGCGGACTACATGCGTCGAGAAACGTGATTGGACCATTTTTTTGTTAGACCTACGGCCAGAGTCGAATAGTTCTGGAGATAACATCTCTGAAACGTTCGACGTTACGTTTAATAATAATTTAGAACGTGCTTTACGGACATACTGTTCTGAATAGATAGAAACAAATTATTATAATCGACCATTCAAATCGGCATCAGCAGAATTATGAACGTAATTTAAAATAACCGGGAAAAATACCACTCAAGGGGTCGATACTTGAAAAGTGCACTTTAATTGTAAGACATATGAAAATATGATATTACGCGTTAGTTAAAACTCATTTTAGTTACGGAATTTTAGGTTGGGGAGGAATAAATAGAACTTTAGTTAAAAAATTAGAAATATTACAAAAAAGGGTTCTAAAAATTATATTCAATAAGGATTATCTTTATCCTTCAAAAGAATTATATTCAGAAACTAAATAGTTGAACATAAGACCATCTATAACATCTTAATGTATATATTTAAAAATAAAAACTTTATACAATTTAAAAACCATAATCAGAATACACGTCATAAAAATGAAATAACCATAAAACCTAAAATAAATAAGTCCAAAAAAATTTCAAATATTTTTGTTTTTATTTAAACGATTATTTACCAACAAAAATTAAAAAGTTGATTTCATTAAAAAAATTCTAAGTCGAAATAAAAACATGGATATTAAAAACAGACAATTTGAAAATATTTTTAGAAATGCTTTAGTTAATTAATATTGTTCTAAATAATTTATATAAGTAATATTTTTTACTTAAAAATTATAAACTAATAATTTTATTATAGGTAATATATTTCTTCAAAAAAAAACTGCATTTATAGTATAAATTAAAATTTTTAATTTAAAACTTGATTTTTAATGCACATTTATGATTTTTATACTAAAACAAAAAATAAGATTTGCCCCTAACAAGCTCAGCTTCAGGGGATTGAAGAATAAGTTTATAGAAGACAACATAAACATATTTATTATACATTATAAGTAAATCCGCAAATCCTGGTATGAAAACAAATTGCAGAAAAATATATTCAAATGTGTCGCTTTACCACAATAAACGAGAAAATTGACCTCATGTCTTTTGAAATTTAAATTCCCTTACCATTTTAACAATAACCTAACATATTTTTTATATATAATTTTTTTTTAATTGTTTTTTTTTTGATATATTTTTTATCATTCTAATGTCAAAATTTTCAATTTCACTGGCTACCGTTAGGAGGCAGACGGTGCCACGTTTTGCGAAAGATAAATTTTTGATTGGCTATCGGCCAACAGCTTTTCTTGAAACCGGCATTATGCTCCCCCATAGCGCTGGTAATTTCCTAATAGCAACAAATTGAGACAATTTAAGCTTAAATAAAAACATACAACAGCATAAAAACAACGACCTAGTGACTTTCACACCTTTTTGGAAAAAAATTATATTATTTATTTCCTAATTTGCACCAAGCTAGATATATGCCTTCTTCAAGGCAAGGAAATATTAGTGCGATAGGTAACTAAATACATAACGCTTTATACAAATATTTATGTTTATAATTGTTATAAATAATTTGCCGGTCTAATAATGATGGTATAATACATATAATACATACTATACATTATTAGCAGTAGTTAAATAATAACGCATTATGGACGGTGATCATTCAATCAATATTCATCTTGATGCGGTACCGAAAACAAGTTTAAATTAAAAAGCCCTTTCAATACTTATACGTATCTTTTATCTTACTTGTATTTTATACGAGGCTTTTTAATAGTTGCAATATATATTTATTTATTTATTTATTCAAAATTTAAATTTACAATTATTATAATATATTTCATAAAATATTGTACTTATATAAATAGTTTATATTGGCATCTAAGTGTTGAAACACTTGTATATGCCTGAAAAATCGCTATAAATTATGTAAGTAGCAGTTTTTATTCTTAGAACTAAAAGACTAGCAAAACAATCAATAAAATATACATCATCTGAAACTAATCAAATACCCTTTTAAGTGTATTGTAATTATATATAATATACAATAAAACTTCTCCCAAAATGCATGCGATATCCTCTTCCAAATTTCTGGGAACATATCTTGATTCCAAACTATCGTGGGAACCTCAACTGGATCATGTATGCTCAAAATTGGCACAAGCTTCAACTATCCTACAAGAAACGCAAATGGCCTTATAGTCCCTAGACACACTTCAACACGATGTGAGAATCTCCCCACTATGCCTGCATCAACATTTTTAATAAACTACCAGAAGAAATTAAACAATCCATAACAAGAGGTATATTTGGAAGAAAACTAAAGGACTTTCTTATAAAAAAGACCACCATCTAGATTGTCATATCATACAAAAATTCAGCTACAAATACCTCTAAACAATGAACTACTCGTTTGGCCAAACCACCAATTCCTAATTATCTAACTGTTCGCGTCCATTAAAAAAATAAACAGAGCATTCACAAATTATTTACAGCAGCAAAGTTGGTGTAAGTTGGCTGTACTTTTCTTTTTTTTTTATTAAATTACTACAATTTAATTGCAGGTTGTTTGTTACTTACGAATTGTTATACCGAATTTTAACTTTAGGAAATCGTTTCGACTGTGATTTAAATATTTTTCTACAATCAAGTCGTTTACCCGACCATGCCAGAGTAAGACGTGGTTACCTAAAAATGAATAGGTATAGGTTCTTTATTAAAACGTTATTTCTTATTTTCCAATATGCCGGAAAGACATTAATATACATTTCTTCTCAAAAGGGTTTGTTTTTACTATTACATAACTTTATCGAGTGAATTTTTTATATTCACAATAAAATTAAAATTTACTTTTATTTTTTATTGCTTGTTCCGTGCTGAATAGTAAGTAGCACCCAAAACGTAAAATTTTTGTGTGTAATATGCAATAATATAATAACAAACTAGGAAGGCGTAACGACGGTACCTCTTGTTACAAACTGGGGAATTATTAAGTACATAGTTATAATTAGCAAAATAAAAAATAATTATTTAACTTTATTCGTTACTAAACGATAGTAATAGTTTAAAGTTTTTTTTTTGATAATATATTTTTTTACGTATCTTCTTCATACCAACACACAAATATTGAAATATCTGGAAAACCGATTATTTCTGGTATAGGGCATAATTCAAAATATTTATATACAGGGTGCTCCATTTAAAAAAGTGTTTCATTTAAAATAAGAAAGTTGGTACTTGATCAGAAGAAACTCAACACCCTGCAGAAGCGAAAATAATATATTTTAAAAATATAAGTTAATCCAAAAAACTTTTGTATTTAACTTTTCTTCATAGGTCTTACAGTTTCTGCGATCGGATAGTAGGTCAGCACCCTACCCTGTATATAAATATTTTGAATTATGCCATATCAAATATTAAAGAAAATTGCCTTTCCTGTTATTAAAAAACTAATGTTGTACATGTACATATTGGTGTTACAAACTGTTTACAAGTCAAAAAACATGTAAATTCATTTTGTATTAGTTAAAAGTTCCCATTCTTTTGTATTTAATAATAGTCAGCGTCTAAATTCCTTATTCGTCTAAATTACAGTAAACCTTCATGATCCTGTCGGTCCTGTCACAATTTTTAAGCCTGACAAGTACGTTGATTGTCTCACTCCAAATTTCGTCCACGTCCTTCACGAAACAATACTCGAAAGAGAGACAACAATAAAACGCGATTTCGTTATGGTCTTAAAATTATTCTTAATTGTTTGTTTAAGAGTTTCAAAAACCAACATAACCGTGACACTACTGAAAAATTCCCACCCTTAGGACGATTAGTAATTGCGGAATATTTTATCCAAAAATTATGTTCGTGAGAAATTTTTTAAATGATTATTTAATAAATGCTGGTCGTCCAAACGGTTTGGTGTAAATACTATGTAATATTTACCCAACGTAATATAATATAGGCCCCAACATACGCTTTTTATATTTTTTTCACATAAAATAATACGAATTGTTTATTGTAAATTCACGAAGCTATAGGCCTAATAGTATATTTAAAGATATCTTTATAAACCGGTGATTTTGTTAAAGCTGGCAACCTATTCACTGTATCGGGCTTGTCAATATCGTGCGCTAAGTTCTCCTGGTTACTATTCCGTCTCTTTTTATTACATGTAATAACAATATCTCTATCCTTGGAACACCAGCGGAGCACCAGCGGTAGGTTGGACTACGGCCTCATAATAGTACAAGGTGTTTTATGCATAGCATAATGTTCTTACTGTCACAAGTATTATACGCCTATTATTCCCTGGTTGTAGTTAAAATACACTGGATGTGTCTTTCTAAGGATTATGTCTTTCGGACTAATACTGTTCTATCATCGATTGTGATTATGATATGAAAGTATGCGAATCATTTTTTTAATGTTTTTAAAAATCGGTAGTAAACTTCTTAATTTTTGAATTAAGTATTCTAAGTGAAAGTTCCAATTTACTTTACTGTAAAAAATAATTCCTAAATATTTTATTTTATTAACTTTAAAAATTTGAATGTCTTCATTTATTTGAAACTATTCATATTTCGTGGTATGTTATTTAGGTTTTAAGTAAAAGGAATATAATTTGTTTTATTAAAATTAATTGTTAACAAATTGTTATCAAACCGATTTTTTATAATTTTAAAATCTTTTTTAATTTTATTATTTAAGTTGTCCCAATTTCTATCGGTATAAAAAGTTGTAGTATTATCTGCAAAACTATGAATTTGTCCATCGCAATTTATACTAAATAAGTCGTTAATATAAATATTAAAAAATAATGGTAATATAATAATACAATTTCCATTACGCCCTGTGCAATTTCATAAACCTATCCCAATATAAATCGACACATTTTCTTTACCAATGGTAAAAGTGTTCTAACTATTTTAGTGCACAAGCAACAATAATAATCGTAATAATTGGAATAATTACAGACATAAGAACATAATGATGGTGTTATGCGGTTGTTCGCTTGTGCAACAGACTAGCAGGAATGGAATAAATAAAATCACTGAATTTTTTAACGCGTGCACGAGGCGGCGGCTGCTAAAAGTTTGACCATGAAGTTTGTAGATTAATGTATACATCTAGATACATACATGTATGCTATTAGGAACCACGCCCGACAATTTCAATTAAAAGAACTGACCATGTGCTAACTGCTGGGTGATAACGATGATTTAATGACAGTTTTATTTTAAATATATTATTCTCCTTAGATCCCAGAAGGTCTTGCTCGAATTAAATGTTAATATCGTCTTTAAACTCTTTAATCGATGTCTTCCAACTATAATAATCTAATGTCCAAATCTCGACCAAATTATTGTAAAAACAAAAACAATCGTGTTTTACGGCACATTTTATGCCACTTTTATTTAAATAAATTTCAACTGGAGCATAGAAAGTGTGTAATTCGTCGTGTAAATACTGATTTTGTTCGCTGGTTTTTTTACGCAACTCGTTTTCGTTTTTTATCCTGTTTTCAAATATTGATTTCGTAAAAAAACTATGTAATTGCTGTTAGTTAATAGAAACACTAGCTCGGAAACTCAGCTGGCAAAGTTGCGAGTTTGTCGAACCCAAGATTGTAGCACCAATGGATCTTGTACCCCAGAAGGATCTAATTTTTCAACATTTTTCTATTTATTTCATAATAACATTTATTTTTCATTCTTATTTCAGATGCGACATCGGCATCGATGGCCTTACATCCTCTTTCTACCCTTACTACTGTTCCTCCCGTCTCTCCTAGCCATCCCCTCCCCTTTCCCCGTGGCCAAAACCCGCCATCATCAGAGGCAACTGCACCGATTGGTCGGAGGTCATCTGCGAATCTTAGAATCGGATCAGGACGACTCAGAATTGATTACTGCCAGGTACATGTTCCACAAGTGCCGATGTAGACAAAATACTTGACTTATTTTTATTGCTAATATGTATATTGCACAGAGAGGTCAGACCGTTACTCTATGGCATTGTTTTAGTGCTGGAGATGACACCAAAGATTCGAAACAGGGAAAAAGTGGCAATGACGAAAGGAAAACATTATCCCAGCAAGTAGCCGACGGAAAATATGGACTCATTCAAAAGGAACTGTTCAAAAAAACGCCGAAACGACCAGGGATACTTAGTTACGCACCTAACCCAGAAGTAAGTTTTAACTTTCAGCAGTAATCTCCTTGGTACTTGAATTACTACCGGAAATATTTTTGAGAGCATGATTTTTTTTTACATTATCCCGAAAAAACAGAAAAACTTATTAATAGCATTTTTACTTTTGTAAAGATAGGGAGGAAAAAACTTTCTATTCCTTATCTTTACAATATTCCTCATATCATAATATTATATTATGTGAGTGGTTAATTCTATTTTAGGTGCCCAAAGACAACATTGCTACTTTAGGAGGCCTAACAAAAAATGATATCTGGCTGGCGGAGAACCATCTATTGGTTATAAAAGGAGGCACCTACCCACCCCACGACGACACCAAGCAAGACTACGTAGGAGATATATGGCAACCGATTGACGATTACAATGCACCACTACACCAGGTAATCCCGATGGGGACCACAAAGCTTTGTTAGGGCACACCAAAACTTTTTATTTTCAGTAAAATTGTAGCGTGCATAACACAGACAAAAGAAGAAAGCGTGGATAGAAAAAAACCCTAAAAATTATTATATATCACCTAAACGATTTCCTACTTTCGAGGTGATTTTCGAATGACCGTTTTCACTGCAAACAAATTAATCCGATTTATAAAAATTTTAGGTAAAAATTCCCAAAAATCCCAAAGTACCGCCGCCCTTTCCCGTCCAGCTCACCGACGAAGGGCCGCTTCAAATCCTGGGCACAAACTCTTCGCGAACGCTTAATGCATCAGCAGAAACGCCGGCCTACGCCCTACCGCCCCCGCCCGGCTGGGACGGCGAAATACCCCCGCAAGGCGACTACTTCCCTCAAACAGGTAAGCATTGAGCACATCACACACACCACTAGTTTCTATCTCTTTAAAATTACAATTTCCACAGGTTATATAAATAACAGAGCTAACCACTAACAGGTATAAGATCTTAACCATAAAAAGGTAAGCACATGTCACTTTTTACATTTAAAGAGTCATGATTATATAAATAATTTAGCTTACCACTTACAGGTAAGCGCAAGATATATATCTTATCCATAAAGAGATAAGTACATGTCACTTTTTACATTTAAAGAGTTATGGTTATATAAATAATGGAGCTTACCGCCGACAGGTAAGCGTAAGATATATATCTTATCCATAAAGAGATAAGCGCATGTCACTTTTTACATTTAAAGAGTTACGATTATATAAATAATTGAGCTTACCACTTACAGGTAAGCGCAAGATATATATCTTATCCATAAAGAGATAAGCACATGTCACTTTTTACATTTAAAGAGTTACGATTATATAAATAATTGAGCTTACCACTTACAGGTAAGCGCAAGATATATATCTTATCCATAAAGAGATAAGCACATGTCACTTTTTACATTTAAAGAGTTATGGTTATATAAATAATTGAGCTTACCACTGACAGGTAAGCGTAAGATATATATCTTATCCATAAAGAGGTAAGCACTTGTAACTTTTTACATTTAAAGAGTTTTATATAATATGCAGACTCTCCACGGATAGGGTTTACACTAGCACACATGGATGAAAAATTTCATTTTTCGAGAAAAACTCATTCTTGATAAAAAGTTTTGCTTGTAAAAAAAATTCAATTCACGAAGAGAAAATTTTGATCTACAGGGTTCGCAAAAACTTCACAAACATGATTTTTCTCCAAGAGTAAACTACCTTTACTTTTCATTTTTGACCAAAATGCCAATTAGAAAACTTATTTAGAATAACGTTTGTAATTTAAATCCGAGATTTAAAATAAATCTTCGATATTTTTAGTTTTTTTAATTTTTAGAGGTAAATGGAAATTTTGCTGCTCAATAAAAATATTAATATAAAATTTTATTACACTCTATTTTCATAATGGATAAAATTGTAAAAAAATGATAAATAAAGGTAATTTACTCTTGGAGAAAAATCAGTTTTTCAATTTTTTGTGAAACCTGTATAAAAAAATCAAAATTTTCTCTTCGTGAATTGCAGTCTGTATATAAAAACCTAAAAGAAACATTTAACAGGTAAGCTTACTTATCACTGCCTTATCCAGAAACACGTAAGCAAGGGTTATTATCTCGTTATTATTCATGTATAACCTATTTTTTTTAGTTTTACTTAGCTAGTTTGGTATATTGGATACTGTATAATAAATTTAATATGTGTTATTTGTTCATTATTTAATCCCATCTTGTAAATAACCTGTTAATCTGTGTTACATGTTTGTCGATCACCTTACAGGTGCTTCCTATCCCGATCAGGCCGACCCTGCTACCGGGCAAGCTGCGCTGCGAGACCCTGTCTCGGGGGAACCCCCAGGGGGGCTGCCGTTCTCCCCCGCCCTTTTGAACGGCAGCTTGCCGCCCTCTTTCGCGCATTTGCCCCCTGGGGCGGTGATACTGCCCGCCCCTCTAGGTGAGTACCACGCCTTTTCTTTGTAGTGTTTATGTAATAGGTAACAAAAATAGTTGAACTGATATTTAGTCTGTTTCTGACGTGACTTATACTGTTTTTGACGGAGCTTCTATTATACTTTAACCAGAGAATAGGAAATTGCATTCGTTGTGAGATTGAGTGTGAGATTTCCAGTTATTCGGGTTTCTTGCAATGTATTTTTATATTTTAGGGAACGAGACAGAACCCTTGGACGAGGACGACCCGTCAATATACTATCCGCCGCCTTACAGTTTTTATTACCCCAAGGATAACTCCAGTTTGGTAAGATACGCTTATTTTGTCTCGATTTAATTTATATAGTACTTTCAACTATTAAAATATTAATTTTCCGTATATTTTTCTTATTTCTCTATTTACTAATTTCCTTCTTTCAACTAACTTTTCACTAAAACACTCTTTTCCTTTCTTTATAGGTTGTGTGGCATTCCCAGTACGGATACCAGCAACACCTACTAACATACTTCCTTATAGAAAATACGCTAACAAAACTATACTAATACTCTTTTTCTCACAATAATTATTTACTTCATTGGCACATCCTGTCAAAAACGATGCATATGTACATGTGTAATTTTTTTGGAATAATATATTTTTTTAAATATTAAATTTAAAAAGAAAAATCATAAAATTTTGAAAAAATAGCACTCGTCTAAAAAAAGATGTGAACACATTTTTGACAGCTTTCGGCGAAGGATTTCTTCGTAAACATTCTTTGATATTCCGCATCAAAACCATCTCTATGTGTCAGTTTTAGGTTGACACGTACGCCGTACAGCCTGTTCAATCGATCGAGGTAAAAAAATTCTCCTACAGCCTAGAACACCCTCTACAACTAGATATTTAGTGTCACCAACCCGAAATATCTACTTGTAGAGGGCGTCGTAAGTGTCGACCAACCGACTGAGACAAAGAGAAGGTCCTGTTTCCTATTATTGTTTTTCTAGGTACCGCCTGGTCCTCTGGTACCAGGCATAATCCTGCCCCCGCCCCCTAAATTCTTCGCACCTCTAGAGGAACACCGCGTCACCATAACCTCCACAAGGAAACCAATATACACCACAAAATACACCATACACCAGACTACCACAGAATCACCCCTTAGCAACGAGATCAGTACATCCCAACCATACAAAACCATACCTACCAGAGTATCTGTCATTAAGAATTACAGTAAAGTCACCGTCAGCGTTCATACTTCGAGAAGACCCCAAGAAAACTCTAGGGTATCGTCTAGAACCCGACCCCAAACAACAAAATTAATCAAAACCACAATTCCCACCACAGGAAAACCAAAACTAATAACTATATTGCCTGTACACGTGGACAGGCTAAATAGAACGTATCTTCCTGCCAGACAAGTAGCTAAGGCCAAGACTAAGCCGTCTGTGACTATCCTCAGGCCGGTAAAGACTGAAGTAGCTACGCCGAAAGTATATCTGTATCAGAATGAAGTGAGCGACAAGCCATTTGACAGGGATCGGGAACAACAGAACGAGTATGAGGTGGAAAAGCCCGATTATCGTAGGCTGAAGGAACAAAAAAATACGTTTGATAGGAGTAGACAGGAATATGACAGTCAAAGGCAGCAAAGTTTTGATAGTCAAAGGCAAAGTGTTGACAGGCAGAGGCCTGTTAGTAACAAAGAAAGAGATAGGAAATATAATAATGGAGTCGTCAGTACGACCCAGGTGCCGCTGAAATATTTCACCACATCGCATTATATTACAAATTCCGCTACTTCTTCTAGTCCCGAGAAGTTTTCTATAGGTAAATAGATTTTTTTTTTAATTAATTCCCTGGAATAAATAATGTAAAGCTGGTAATACGGCAAAGTTTCAGTTTATGTATTTATATATTCGAAAAAATTTTAAAATTAAGAATTGAAAATTATTTGGAAAAAATACATTTTATTTCTCATAACCAGTTTGGGTTTCAAAAAAATAAATCAACACAAAACGCTATTTACTATCTAACAGAACAAATATATGATGCACTAGATAATAAAAAACCTTGTATTAGCATGTTTCTAGATTTAGCAAAAGCCTTTGATACAGTTAGCCATGATTTACTGTTAAAAAAGTTTGAAAATATTGGATTCAGAGGAAAGCAATTAGAATTAATTAAAAATTATCTGAAAAATAGACCAACTTATGTTTAAATAGATAAAGAAAAAAGCTATCCAAAAGTATTTAAGTATGGTGTTCCTCAAGGAACAATTTTAGGACCATTATTTTTAATATTTATATTAACGAATTATTTAGTATAAATTGCGATGGACAAATTCATAGTTTTGCAGATGATACTACAATTTTTTATACCGATACAAATTGGGACAACTTAAATAATAAAATTAAAAAAGATTTTAAAATTATAAAAAATTGGTTTCATACCAATTTGTTAACAATTAAGTCGAAATAAAAACATGGATATTAAAAACAGACAATTTGAAAATATTTTTAGAAATGTTTTAATTAATTAATATTGTTCTGAATAAATTCTATAAGTAATATTTTTAACTTAAAAATTATAAACTAATAATTTTATTATACTACTAAAAAACTACGTTTATACTATAAATTGTCATTTTTACTTTAAAACTTGATTTTTAAAGCATATTTATGATTTATGATTTTACATAGTAAAACAAAAAATAAGATTTGCCCCTAACAAGCTCAGCTTCAGGGGATTGAAGAATAAGTTTATAGAAGACAACCAAACATATTTATTATATTATTAAATTTTAAATAAACTTATTATTATTATTATTATGTGATTAAACCTTGAAACTTTGGATTGTCACTGGTAAAATGAAATATAATAGAATTTATTTTATAACTATTTTTCAGGTACTAATGCTCAACAACCAAAAACGACTCCTAAGACCCCAGCAAACTTCTTTTTCTACGAGGAAACCGACCCCGCTCTTAACTCGATCACAACTGAAGCACCTCCTTCAAACCGAAACCCCAACTACTACGACAGCCCCAACCAATACTACTACCCCGCTGAAATCAAAACAACCACTCCACCACCGCCCATTAGAAAACCCAGTTTACCACTCCCTGTCAAGCCCCAGTTTATCTATGTCACCGGTAGACCTTATGATAGTCCAAAACCTAAGTTTAGATACGTATCCCCACCTCAATCGAGGCCACAGCCTCAATCAAGGCCGCAGTTCCAACCAAGGCCACAACCTCAGCTAAGACCCCAACTTCAACAGAGACCTCAACCTCAACAGAACAGTTTCAGTATTCACATTGCTAATCTACAGAACGAGTTGCATTACTACAGTACACCTAAAACTGTCAACAGACCGAGCTCCAAGCCTGTGTATCAATACAGCTTTGAGGCTCAGAACTATCAAAGGCCTGGAAAAACTTTTAGACCTTCGCCCTTGATGGATGATAACGAAGATAGCTTTAAACCAATACCAAAATACAGCGTTCAAATACAGCCAGCCATACAGATCATACCGACACAACAGCCTAGTTACCAGCAAATACAGCCATTGAACGTAGAAGAGCCTTCGTATTACAGCACTCAAAGGCCTCAGAGCGGATACCATCAGCAGTATCATCAAGAAGTCCAGGTGAACCAAGCGTATAGACCACTAAATAATCCACCAAAGGCATTCACAGATAATTCAGGACAGTCTGGATATGTTCAGGAGAGTCAAAGAAACCCGGGGTTGGTACCTGAATTCCACAACAACCCAAATATCGTGGTTACGCCAGCAAAACCAATTGCGGAGTTTTCTTACGAAGTTACGCCCAATCCTATTCATCAGGGCTTCTACACAAAACCCGACGAAGGGTACTTCGATGAGAATACACGGCAATACTTCACGATATTTGGTAGAAAACTACCCAGTGCAACAACCCCTATTCCCAGTGTGAAACGTCCAAGCCCAGCTTCAAACCACAATGGTATAAGACAGCATGGACCATCCCCGTACAAAGAGGAACACTACGACAGGCCTATATCTTTAGAAAGTGACATAAATGTCAACTATGTCCGACCCAGACCGCCTGTAAACCCACACAGCGAACCGATACATGCTGGGGGCCAGTACAATCACGAAGATGATTCACCTAATCCTGAAGTTGTCAAGGCAATAGATATAACGCCACCTGTAATAGGTAGGGGGAATAAAGAAAGATATATCCACTACCAACTTCCAGGTGATTCGGGGGCTCACTTTTATTTTCTGACTCCGCAAGCGGCAGAACGAAGAAGGCAACAGGGACAGTTTTTCTACGAAAGAGAGGGAAGAATGAGGCGCGAGAATAAAAGAGATGGCGAAAAGAAGAGATAAAAGTTAGGGTGTGAAAAAAATGAGGAAATGTGTGAGTGTGATGCAAATAAAAAACTGACTGTGAATATTGATATTTATAAAATAAAGTTAACGTATTTAATTAAAGACAACTTTCTGTGTGGTAAAAATAATCTGTCTTGTAATGTGTTTCCCTACACTTGTGATAGAGTTTCTCTTTGTGACTGTCTTGAATTAATTTGTAGAAAGCTTACGTTAGGTGCTAAGAATTGGTCTGTGATCAGTTTTAATATTTTCTTACAGGAACTTCTAGGTCTAAGTAGACTCAAACAAATAAGGTGCCTATGCCGCTAGGATTAGAAACAATATTTATTTAAATAGGTATAATATATAATTTGTTATAAATATTCGTGCAACTGCAGTAAACTAGTGCAATTTTATTGGCAGAAAATAAAATGTACATAGTAACTATGTAAATTAAAATAATTTAGGAAAATTTCCGATTATACGATTTAGGAGAAAAAATCTAATAAATTATTTTTACAATATTGGAATGTTTTTATTTTGTTCGTTGAAAAGATTAATAGTTCTAAGAGGTAGAAGGGTGGTGGGAGGGGGGGGGGGGGGGGTAATTTATAAGATTAAATCATTTTTTTACATTCTCTGGAGCTTTTCAAGTATTGTGGTGGTATCTATGGGCGGTAAGCCAGAATCGTCCAAGGATGCCACAAATACAGTTTATAACATCACTTACCCGTGTTCAATTCCTGTTCAGCATTTTCGTCCTTTAAAGGTGAGTCGAAAAGATGGAGGTACACTTCGATAGCACATTTTGCCGCCTTGTAGTAGAACGGATGGCCCCTCAGGACGTCCTCGAGCCTCAACAGGCCTACGTACGACCTTAAAGTCATCTTTCGCATGCAGTATGTGTGGAAGTCGAATTGGTCCTCAATTATTTCAGAAAAATGCTGAAAATTTGAGAGATTTAAGTGATCAGGTTTAAATAATTGACATTTTACAAATGATGTCCAGAGGGGTGTTTTTCAAACTTCTGAATAAAAAGTCAGACACAGCCAAATCATGACTATACGGCGGGTAGTCCAACAAGTCAAACTAGGGAAGAGTGGGTTTATATTGGGTTGCACAAAATTACGCCCTCGAGCGGCAGATCTAGCAACTGGAAAACCAAAAAAACCTGAGGATTCTCCACTATACAGAGGTATACAAGCATATTAATATAATAAAATACCTGAAACCATATTAATTTTCAAAATGCCTTTATTCCAAACTAACTTTTACAGTTCATTACATGGAAAATGACAATATAATATAGAAAATACTTAATAACCATTAAAAAAATAACAATAAAAAAATTGAAGTTCATCCAATTTAATTCCTTAATAAAATCAATAAAAAAAAATAGTTAAAATAATTTAATTTAGTAAGTAAATATATTTTTAATTGTTTTTTAAAAGTTGCCAATTTTTTTAATTTTTCCGATATTTTTTGGAAGATTGTTATATTTTATTATTCCGTCATATAAAAGCGATTTTTTTCCGAAATTAGTTTTTACTGGTATAGTTTGATAATTTATACAACGTCTGGTGTTATGATCATGTAATGTCTTATTCTCCTGAAGTGTATCCTTATGTTTGATTTTTTTTTCTTTTAAAATAATAGAGTGAATCAGAAGAATAATAATTTTAATTTATAAATGTTTTGAACGCGTAAATACCCCTTCGGTCTATATAGATGAGCAGTTGGTTCTAAATGTGGTAATTTGTGTATTCACTTAATAACTTTATTTTGCAATTTTTGTAATGGTTTTAAGTTTGATAAACAAGCAGATCCCCATGCAGAAGCTAAGTATTGTAATTTTGAATATATTAATGAAAAATATATATTTTTTAAATATTTTAAAGGAATGAAATATCTAGCTCTGTACAAAACAGATACCAAAGGAGATATAGAGTTGATAATTTAATGGATATGGCCTTTCCAATTTAAATTTTCGTCTGAAACTAATCCTAAAAATTTTGTCGTTTTTAAATATTGAATATTTTTATTATTAAATGTTAATGATAGAATTTATTTTATTTTTAGTTACAAACATTGTGGTGTATGCCCTCAGACCAAGCACTTGGTCAAGTGCTTGGTCTGAGTGTATGCCCTTTAATCACTGTGCACTCAATATCTCAGTCTTTGTTTTACACAATGAAATAAAACACTTGTATATTTTCTGTCATCCACAAGTTATTCTCTCTGCCTCAGCCTGCTAAGAATGACTAACCCCTGTCGGATACTTTATTTACATGTTTACGAAAATAATGAACAACCCAATTACAAAACTAGACTGGGTACATATCGCTAATCGTCAGCCGAGAGTGCATCTATTATTAGTACCTACTAAAAATTTGTATTTAAAAAGTATTTTTCTTAGTTTCTTTTTTCTATATTTTCTATTGCTTTTTTGCCTCACCTTCCTGCGGAACGTGAAAGGAAGACATATCGCCAAATTGTCATTATAACAACTGACCAAAACTACACAATGGTGCAAAATTTCCGTTTTCTCGTATAGATAGGTAGTTTTCTGAGACGGCGCCGTATAGGTGCTCTTTAAACTCGCACACCTTTGTGCAATGTGGGATATACTTTCCATATTTGCTCTATAAAAATATGTAAGTATTCAATCGATTAAAACATAAGCAAAAAATTATTCTTACATGGAAGCTATCAATTATCAGCTAATAAATTTGTAGAAATATTATTGTGCCGAGCCCTTCGGGCACGGCACTGTTCTAGTTCGTTCGTTTAATTATACGAGAGCTGTCACTTTGACAGGTAAGTGTCATTTTTTTTAGCTTTTTCGTAGCGAAGGTTATAGCTGTAAGAATTCGAAATTAAAAAATTTTCAGGTACCTAAATAAGAAAGTTTTATACGACAGCTGTCAAATTTTGACAGGTAAGTGTAATTTTTTTTTAGCTTTTTCGTAGCAAGGGTTATAGCTGTAAGAATCTGAAATTAAAAAAAAATTCAATACCTACCTAAATAACAAAGTTCTATACTACAGCTGTCAAATTATGACAGGCGGGTGTAAATTTTTTTAAGCTTTTTCATATAGAGGATTATAGCTATACGAATCCGAAATTTAAAAAATTTTTAGTACCTAAATAACAAACTTTATACGACAGCTGTCAAATTTTGACAGGTAAGTGTCAATTTATTTAAACTTTTTTCGTAGCGAGGGTTAAAGCTGTAATAATCCTAAATTAAAAAAAATGTCAGTACCAAAATAACAAAGTTCTATACGACAGCTGTCAAATTGTAACAGGCGGGTATAAATGTTTTAAAGCTATTTTCATAGAGGATTATAGCTGTAGGATTCCGAAATTTAAAATTTTTTCAGATATTAAATAACAAAGTTCCATACGACAGCTGTCAAATTTTGACAGGTAAGTGTCAATTTTTTAAAAGTTTTTTCGTAACGAGGATTATAGCTGTAAGAATCCCAAATTGAAAAAATTTTCAGTACCTAAATAACAAAGTTCTATACGATAGCTGTCAAATTTTGACAGTTAAGTGTCAATTTTTTTTAGCTTTTTCGTAGCGAGAGTTATAACTGTAAGAGTCCGAGATTATAAAATTATCAGGTCCCTAAATAACAAAGTTCTATACGATAGCTGTCAAATTTTGACAGGTAAGTGTCAATTTTTTTTTTGATTTTTTGTAACGAGGGTTATAGCTGTAAGAGTCCTAAATTTAAAAATTTGTCAGTACCTAAATAACACAGTTTTATACGATAGCTGTCAAATTTTGACAGGTAAGTGTCAATTTTTTTTTAGCTTTTTCGTAGCGAGAGTTATAACTGTAAGAGTCCGAGATTATAAAATTATCAGGTCCCTAAATAACAAAGTTCTATACGATAGCTGTCAAATTTTGACAGGTAAGTGTCAATTTTTTTTTTGATTTTTTGTAACGAGGGTTATAGCTGTAAGAGTCCTAAATTTAAAAATTTGTCAGTACCTAAATAACACAGTTTTATACGATAGCTGTCAAATTTTGACAGGTAAGTGTCAATTTTTTTTTAGATTTTTTGTAACGAGGGTTATAGCTGTAAGAATCCTAAATTAAAAAATTTCTCAGTTCCTAAATAACAAAGTTCTATACGACAGCTGTCATTTTGACAGGTAAATATCAAGTTTTTTTTAAGCTTTTCTTGTATCTAGGATTATAGCTGTAAGAATCCGAAATTTAAAAAAATGTCAGTACCTAAATAACAAAGTTCTATACTACAGCTGTCAGATTTTGACAGGTAAGTGTAATTTTTTTTTAGCTTTTTCGTATAGATTATTATAGCTGTAAGAATCCAAAATTTAAAAAATTTTCAGTACCTAAAATAACGACATTAAAAAAAAAATTAAAAAAAAAAGAAAAAAAAACACTGGGGCTTGAACCTTCGACCTTCGTCTCCAAAATCAACAGTCTTTAGTACTACGCCACCGAAGCTTGCAGATTGATTTGTGGTAAATAGGATATTAATGACGTATTCGATATTACATAGAACGTTGAGTATTGAAGATACACACAAATAATACACTTTTTTCAATTATTTTTGGTCAACCGCAAAGAAAAAGGTCCAAGACAGGTATTTCATACATTAAATACTCTCCGAATATTATAAAAAGTATAAAAATTGAAGTTAATATGCCTCCTGCAAGCCATTTTTATTATTACAAGTACGCGTATAAATGCGATATTTTCCCCCTTATTTTTGGTCAAACGAAAAAGATAAAGGTTCAAGGTAGGTATTTCCCACAAAAGACATAGTCTAAATGTTCTTATTCCTCTAAAAAATCAATTTGGAAATCGCATTTTTCACCTATTTTTGACAGATGGTATAAAAGTTAAAGTTCAGGAAAACGCACGTGGTAAAACCATGGCCAACTTTTTCTAAATCAAATGGTGTTAGAATTTGCAAATTGTGCCTGTTTCCGCACCCAAAAAAGCGACTTTTCTCAATTTTGCGAATATATTTTAATGATTTTGAATATGTAGAGGTGTTGCGAAGTAATCAGCGCATTTTTTGAGAAAAAAATAAAACGGTTTTGTTAAAAATTGAATAAGCTACAGTCGATATAGTGAAAAAAAAAGCTGCCGTTTTTTCCGTATTAAAGATAAAGAAACGAAAAGATATCTCTTAAATACAATTTGACGAGCTCTATCCGCTAAAGTTTACAACGTTTCGATCAAAAGTCGTTTTCAGTACGAAAAAAAATAAAAACCGTGAAAAAATCAGGCATAACTTTATGATTTCCACTTTCTTACAATTTTCGGCAATTTCCATTCCAGTTAGGTATAGAACGATATATTGGAAAAAGGTAGATTTTGAGATGGCCTAACCGATTATCCAAACCGAATGTCGATTGGATGCACCCAATTCGACTTATTAGCGATCCAAGAGGTACCATTTTCGACCAAATTTTGACTTTGAAAAAATCAAAAAAATTACTTTCAATCTCTCGATCGTGCTCACAAACAATAGGCTTCTGTAACTCGCGGTCCTCTACACGTCCAAAAAGTTTCAATCGATCAAGTTCATTCCTGGGACCACAGTGTGGGCCGCGTGAAACCCGACTTTTTTCGACTTTGACGTTTAATAACTTTTTTCCGGTACACCCTGTATATTCGAAATTTTTACACAACGTACCCCCACTATTCCTCTGTAAACCCAAAAAGTTTCAATCGTCCCACTCTAACCGTTTCCGAGAAAAAAAATCGCAAATGTGAAAATAGCAAAAGCCACGACGCCGACAACATACGCACATCATTTTTACCGAAGCGCCGTATAACATATCGCGGTGTAGCGCGATATGTAATAATGAGTAAGTATATACAAAGATGTACTAAAGAAGATTTTGTAAAATTTAACGTAAGTTTATTTGATTGAAACCAAGAAAGAAGTATTTTTAAATCATTATTAACATCAAAATACATTTCTACAAAAGTTTCAGCCAAATAAATAGTTCTTGTATCATCTGCAAAAAGCTTTATATTCCCCTTTAGGTTCAATTTGGAAACGGAATTAATGTAAATTAAGAATAAAAAGGAACTTGTAAAAAACTAAAAATTATTAAAATCCAGAGACTTTGGTGCTAAAATATGAAATATGGTCTATTATTATTATTATTATTATTGTAATTATCATTACTGTAAATAGGAACAAAAGATATTTGAGCTAGAAATGTTATAATTTATTTTAAAAATTGTAAATAAGTTAAGCTGATATTACTAGACCTTGGTACTGTTTAGGGGTCAGAAATAAAATGAATAATTTATTATTATTATTAATTTTTCCAGGTTTTCTACATTAATCTTTCAGTAATGCAAAATAACCAAATTTATACCTAAAATATATTATTTCTGTTTTTTATTTCCGCTAAAACTATCAGGGTACAGCGGGGCAACATTAGTCGCCAACTAATTCGGATGTTTTTTTTCTGCCAAACTTTAACTTACCCTATCTATTTCGTGACACTTCTTTAGAGCATCCCCGTATTTTTCTAACCTCTGATACGCAAGCGCACACTCCGTTTGGAACCACATGCACTGCATCTCGTTCAGGTTCTCCATCGCGGACACTCCCTCTCTCGTGAATTTTGCACACGTGTCCTCGGCCTGAAATAAATAGCATCGATATATTATGAAGTTTAAAGGAAAACATCAAGATGGCAAAATTAACAGCCATCATATGGACTGCTTATTGGTTGAGAGCCTTTAAAATAAATCCTTCTGCCATTAATCTTAAATCTAATTAATATCTATCATCAATATTGATTGAACAAAATTTAAAATGGGATCATCAAATTAACACTCTTACAAAAAAATTAAGAAACACTTTATGTAAATTTAGACTTTTAAAAATATTGTGAATTCAAAATTGTTTAATGTTTTATTATGCACTTTTTCGATCAATTCTTTCCTATGGTATAATTGGTTGGAAAAGTGCATACGACTCGAATTTGAAACCGCTTATAACAATACAAAAATATGTTTTAGAAATAATATTTAATAAACATACTTTGTTTCCTTCAAAAATATTATTTGTTAATAATAATAATATTCTGAGTTTAAAAAAACTTTATTACAAAACATCCATTTTATATACAGTGTGTCCAAAAAAGTATGCAACATATGGAAAACTTCTTTATTACCGATTTCTCAGAAAATTTTATTCTTGATAAAAGTTGGTGCATGCCTATGGAGAACTATAGGGTAGGAGGCCGATCGACAATGGCAGCATTTTCAAATTCTGTCCCGGTTTTTTGGTTAGTTCGCTATTGGCCGATAGATGGCTCTCGCGTCCGAAGTGGGCTGATGTTGTCTTCTTCTTCTTCGTTTTTAATATGGAAAACTAGATCCTCCATAGTTTTTAAGTTTTACTTTTGACAATTGACATTTTATTTTTCGAAATAACAAATACCGTTTGAAGGCAAGACAAGACAAATAACGTTGTATTGTAATTAATTCCCATATTTATAATGAATAATGGTACAATTTATAACAGAAGAGTTTGCTTTGTGTCGGGGTGTAAGACAGGATCTTCTTCAGAGATGAAACGCAGCCAAATAAGTATCTTTCTAGCTCCAAAGGTAAAACCCTCTAGCTAGAATGTTCCTGTATTTTAAAAACGAAGCATCGTTGGAACTTTATACAGGCCGAGTTTACTAATAAGTGCAACAAAGTAAGTGTTAATTCATATAAAAGTCCTTATTTGTTCCTTAAAGAACTCATTTAAATAAAAATAGTCATCGCGTCAATAAGAAACCATTTATTTGATAGCCCACTTCGAACACGGTCGCCATCTTATGGCAACTCGTAAAGCTGAATTACCGATGCTAATTTGGGACCGAATCCAATGCATTGCGATCGGCCTCCTACCTCAAGTCCTCCATATGCATGCCTTAAAACTATAAATGCATATTTCATATTTCACCTGCGGCTAATAGTAAGGGAGCAAATGCCATTTTATCGAAATGGCCTTAAGAGTAAAGTACCTTAATTAGTACAAACACAACAAAATTTTATATGGAAATGTTTTTGCAAATAAAAAACTTAGTCCAAATACGAAATTTGAGTTGTCTCAATTTTTTATTTTTTTTTCTAAATATCTATTTTCCCCTAAACGGTACGCCTCTGGTCGATTTTTTATTTGCACGATTTTAATATATTAATCAAATATCTTAATCATGTGTTTATTATAAAAATGTATTAAGTAGTTGCAAACCTTTTAAAACTTTTCAATGATACGGGTGGATTTAGATATTAGCGTGTTGCACGCATATTTAAACACATGTTAGCCAGCTTGGGTTTTAATAAAAATTATAACAGAATCCAACTCTATTTATATGAGTGGAAATAACTAAGTAATAATTTATTTGCCATTTTCACCTAGTACGGTCAAGTCCAGTCATGTAGCAATTTAGAAAAAATGGCATTTGCTCCCTTACTATTAGCCGCAGGTGAAATATAAAATAAGCGTTTATAATTTTAAGGCATGCACCAACTTTTATCAAGAATAAAATTTTCTGAGAAATCGGCAATAGACATCTTGCCCATATGTTGCATACTTTTTTGGACACACTGTATATATAAAAATAAAAATTTATTACATAACATTACTCATATAATACCAAACAAGACAAAAAACAAATTTATGTTTATGTTATGATAATTTTAATTTAACACTTTTAATAAATAATGCTTTATTTGTTGGCATCAAAATTTTTATTATATTACCTAAGTAATTTGAAACCTATGAGTTTTTGGCATTTAAAAGAAAATTAAAATCATGGATTATGCAAAATTATATAAAGGTAAGCCAACTTATACAGTGATAGATAATAATACTAAATATTACAATTTTTCTATTATAATTTCTCCCTTATTTATAGTTTTTCCTTTTTTTTTGGGTGAAATATTTTTGAATTAGGTACTTACTTATATTTTTATTATTATATTATTTATGATGTGGTTAAAATTAATAATCTAAATGGGTGTATTTTTTTCATTGCAAAATCGGACAGATTTGTTAATCTATGGTTTTGTAATGATGCTTTCATTGGATTTATTTTTATTAAAAAAAAAATGTTATTAATTTTTAATATTATTATAAAAAAACCTGCAAATAAATAAATACTTAAATAATCAATCAAATCATACCTCTTTAATTAAATTAGCTCTGAGCATGTACTTGGCACATTTCGAATTTATATACCTATCGGCCGTGTCCATCGTCTGAGCCTCATCGAGGCATTTGTAGGCCTCCTCTGGATCCCCGGCATGCTAAAACGAAAAAAAAATTTTTGGTAAATTTGACGGTTCACTCTTTATTCAAAATTTCTAACCTTGAACATCCGCCCTTTCGTGACAAACAACTCTATCAAAGTAGGCGTGTGTTCGATGGCCGTCTCTATGTACTCGAAGGCTTTGTTCGTCTGTTTCAAATAGTCATAATGTTGCGCTAAGTAATAGTAGACCCACAAGATGGCGCTCGCTGGCTCCTTAGGTCCGTTCGTCGATTCCGTCTCACTGTATTTACATACTTTGTTTAAAGCTTCAACATAACCTAAAAATTATTAGTTGTTTTGTTGTTCAAAATTCTGATGATAAAAACTATAGAAATCGTTGACTATACTCACAAGTTTTACCTGCATTTGTGGCAAACTTCAATGTATACTCACCTAAAACTAAGTTTTCAATAATTCGTACTTTATTTGCATCTTTATATAGACTTCTCAAATCGACAAATAAAGGGGGAACCCCTTTGGACAGCGCTTTTCTCATATATTTATCTAGGAGGATACGAAACTGTTCCCCTGTAGCATAGTTTAACGGTAACCTAAAATAGCATTGTATTATGCCACTAGTGTGGTATTTTCCTATATAATATATGATATAGACCTCATTGTCAGTATCTCTGTACTGATTTGAGTTCATAAATTAAAAAAAAATGTAATACTTAATGTGCAGTTGGTGATAAATGAAAAAGATACCTTTTAGGAGGCATAGCCCTGGGAAACTTCTCAGAATATTTCAAATAAAACTCTAGGATATCACTTTCCTTAGTCAATCTTTTCGCCTCGATTAACTTTTTATAATAAATTGTGTTTTCTGGGTTTCTCTGTATCAACTCTTCATATATCTCAGCGGATCTATTGTAGTTTTCAAGTTTTAAATTGAGATCTGCGAGATTTTCTTTTAGAGTAAGTTTATCTACAATTTGTTTTGAATATGTTTCTAGATGCCTCAATGCTTCCTTCAGCTCACCAGAATCTTGTATCACTAGGTTTTGGTATAGAACTAGTTCACTGTGCTCATAGTCAAAATTCATAAGCTTCTAAAAAATTACTGAATTTTAAGCACCTACCTAGGTTGAATTTTATGAAATGAATTTATCAAACTTAAAACCTTTACAAAAATTGCAAAATAAACTTATTAAATGTATACACAAATTACTACATTTAGAACCAACTGTTAATAGACCGAAAGGGCTATTATAAATTTAAAATTTTGTATTCTAATTCACTCTATTATTTTAAAAGAAAAAAAATCAAACATAACACTTTAGGAGAATAAGACATTACACGATCATAACACCACAACTTGTATAAATTATCAAACTATACCAGTAAAAAAATAATTTCCAAAAAAAATCGCTTTTATATGACGGAATAATAAAATATAATAATCTTCTAAAAAATATCAGAAAAATTAAAAAATTGGCAACTTTTAAAAAACAATTAGAGATATTTAATAAATTGAATTATTTATACTATTTTTTTAAATTGATTTTATTAATGAATTAAATTGGATTAACTTCATTTTTTTTATTGTTTTTTTTTATTGGTTATTATTTTCTATATTATATTGTCACTTTCCATATCATGAACTGTAAAAGTTAGTTTGGAATAAAGACATTTTGAAAGTTAATTGTGTATACTACAAGTACATACAACCCTACATGCTAATTTCAACTAATTTTGGTACACAATTTACAAAATATAGTATTTTTAAGTAAAGGAATATAAAAAATATTTTTTCTTACATGTTGTTGGTCTAAAAAGGTGTCCAGTATATTTAAAGCATTTTTATAGTCTTCAAGGAGGTGAAAAGACATAGCATATCCAATCCAGGAAGCTCGTTGCGTTGGTCTTAACATTAGCAGTTGATATCTTGTGTCCTAAAAAAACATTCTTTTAAAGTTAGGCAGGTATAAATAACATGCAGATTGATCTAATCCAAGAATCTAATAAATTAAAAGATAAAACTGGCTTTTGAATTATGTAGGTAAGTATATTAGTTTTTATATTATAAGAAAACATTTTTTTTGCCTTACTCTGTATCCTTCCAAGTCCCGCATTTGTATTTGCAACAATGACAGGTCTCTAAGAATCTGTATATTGTCCTTTTCCCATTTAAGGGCGTTTCTGTAACATTTAATGGCTTCATCATATTTTTTATCTGACCTAAAACAACAAACACAAATGATTTAGGGATGGGGCAAATTTTATATTACATCTCATATTTATATATTTAGTACATTAACTTAACAAAAATAAACAATCCTATTTTCAAATTTTTTACATTACAGTGCAATAATGTCAAATTACAAACTTTACTGAAATAAACTGTGGGTGAAGTACCGATCAGATTTGTTTGATTTACATATACACATAGTTATCTACATGAAACGTAACTTCCATATCCTTAAGCTTACCTTTGTAAAAGACCATAAACATGCCAACACACATGAGATTTCAAGTCATTTCTTAGACCTCGACGTACATACTCGTAGGCTTCTTCTTTTCGACCCAAACAGTTGAGGGTCAAGCCTTTCATTGCTAATGTTTCTAGAAAGTAAATTTAAAATAAAAAAACTTGCAATGATGGGTCAAATTAAGATAGATGTAAGTAACACAAAATTTTTTTGGATATGTGCTTAAAGATTAGGTATACTTAATTATTATTGGCCAAATAAATTGTTTTATATCCATACTTAATTTTATTGTAAAACATGTTATAGTAGGTAGGACTAGATAATTAATTAGATCATGCATCAAAGATAAAAGGATATATAATCATAATCATTTACAAATATGTAGATAAAATGGTTTCAAATGTAAATGCCATCCACAGGGCTACAAAAGTGTATCCCATACAGACCAAGAAAATTCTTTTTTTTCTTCATAAAGAACTAACCTCCATGTTCCTGATATTTCGGATTTGACAATATTTGCTTGGCGAATTTCAACCCATTTTTATACTGCTTGTGTTCATAGCTTTTCTAAAAAGTAAAAGAAAGTGTAAACCCACATTTTTTTTTATAATGTGGCAGTGTACACAATATCAAAGGCAGAATGACAAGACAAAAATAGATCAGTTTATATAAAGACCCTGACTGCAAAATAATCTTATAAGGATGTTATAGGGCTCTCCACATTGCTAAGATTAAGTTATCACGTATTCAACTTTGAAAAAACAGCCCCAAACACTATTATTTTAAATTCTCGCTCAGTAATCCAATGCATTCTAGCCTTCATTATGCACCGCTTTTTAACCCGTTTTTCTACTAACCAAAATTCGTTTAAATAAAGCATTTTCTTTCGGCGGTAGAGGGTTACTCGAGGGCATTGTAAATAATCACAAAACTGCAGTTCTGGAGCCGGTAAACTAAATTTTTTTGAGGATTGAAAACCTCGTGGCCACAAACCTCTACTCCAATGTCGATCGTGTCACGTGACTAAACGAACTGTCAAATTATTTGACATACCATATTATGTCATATGTCCATGTCGGTAAGGTAGACTGTGCTGCGATTTAGGGTATGGTCCGAATATCACCACCAGTAACCACGGTTAACCTCGACAAATGACAGATCAACCATAAAAATCCGGTTATATTCGGGACGAAAAATCACCATGTTCGTTAAAATCATAACCATTAATTTTGAAAAGTTCACGACAGACTGATAATTTACAGAAATGCCAAATACACTTACTTATAATTTCATTGGAGATTCATTCTCTTAATAAATTACCAACCATCGGCCAAATATTTTGAAATTAAATTCATAACAATATTTTATAATGACAAATGACAGGAAAAACCACTTGTAACCGGCGTTTAAAGCCGGTGAGCATTTTGACATTTGGGTGACGTCGTATCCGAAAACCGTGTTCCAAAATAAACGTATTTTTTGGTTACCGCTATCATTTGGTTAAATACGGAACGCTAAACCACGACACTAGTTACTTTCGGACCATACCCTAAAATGCGTAACTGGTTGCATGACACCATATTGTTTACTAGGGATCGTACAAAAGTTTATAAAAAAAGTCTCCCTTCATGAACCTTAGGTTCATGTCCCTATAAACCTTTACCAATAGTATATGGTTCATGTCTTACTCCATTAAAGGCTCATTCAGATTATAACAGACCTTTTCACAGAAGAAATTCCGAGAAAATCACTTTTTCTTCTGTGAATCATTGATGTGCATGTATCCAATAAACCCTTTTTCTGTGATGTATCCTGCGGGTTGGAGAGCAAAATAAATAAGACAAAAAAAAAATAAAGAAATACATATTTATTGATAAAACTTACTTTAGTTAGTGATAAACTAAAAACATCTGTAACATAAATATCGTGTCATCAATTTCTAACTCAACCGTGTTAAGTTTTCTCATAAGATTTTCTATGTTTTTTAATATCTGTCTTTCGGGTGGTGTAATCATATCTTCGATCTGAAAAAAAGACGTATGTTTTAATATTTATTTTTTTAACACAAGGGTCCATCTTACATCGGACAATTGTTCTTCTGCAGCCCCCTGCGCCCTCATTCCCATCAAAATGGTGTCTACCCGCTGCTTTTTATCTATTATTCTTTTATTTAGATGCTTTTCATGGTTCCTTCTGGTTATGTGATTATATAAGGTTTTAAAACACATCTCTAATAACATTCTTACTACATTTTCTAATTGTATGTGGAAAAGAGTGAAATTTTTTGTTGGTCCGCTGTTTGTAGATGTTTTTCTTAGTTCCTGCAAGGAAGAATATTTATTTAATAAAAGTTTTGGTTGAATAAAGCAAATTATATTCATTTCTATAGGTTTTCATGTTGATTTAGATTCAGACATCCTAATTTATGTTTTTTAAAAGGATTTTATTATATACTTGTATATGCAGGAAATTCTCCTCATACAGTTGATATGACAATTTCTTTGCTTCTTTTGCAGGAATCATGGCCAACTGTTGTATTTGGTCCGGTTCAATGTACGGTTTTAGTTTTATCAATCTACAAAAAAAGTATTGTAAAAATATTTATTTTTTAAGCTTGTATAAGGTAACTCATATTTTTACTAAAATATTATAGGCAAATAATTTTTTTCTTAATTTACCTTGGAGAAGACCATACCTTACCTAAAAATTCTTGCCGCTTTTGAATCATATTTTTCAAGAACTATTTGTTCCACTAATTCCCAGGCAAACTGAGTAAAAGCTTCCTTTAAAAAAATTTGATATGAGCCCCCACTTGCCTCTCCTGCTTTCCTAAGCAGTTTACTATTATCCTGTTCTACAAAACAAAAGTATATTTTTTGAAAAAAAAATCAGTTCTGTTATCACAGACAAAAACATCTTTTTTTTTGATTAAATTTTGTCACATTTTTTATATAACAAAGACTAAATAGATGAAAAAAAAAAACTCAAAAGTGGCAATATAGTTATTTTTTTGTTAATAATGTTAGAATACTAGAATTCTTTAGATTGATAGATACATTGTTAAAAACAGGAGGCGCTTCCTTCTAGCTATTATTGCTAAAATCTAGGACATACCTATTATATTAATATAATGATCAAAAAATACAAAACAGGGTGAGTTACTGGCCTGCCTTTTCAAAATATCCTTTATTTCTAAAGCTGGAATAGGATTCGATATATCTGCCCAGGGTTCAGTCCTTATATACATTTGTCTCAAAAATATTCTAAAAATATTACAATATGTAAATGCATACAACAAGAATCATGTAATATTTTATGAAATAACGTCTGTATTTAAAAAAATTATATAATTTTTTCAAAATCACTTACTTTATCATTTCACCGGCATTTTCATCAAATTTCCTACTAAAAGCATTAACAAAAATTTTGTCCCTCATATCCTGATGAAACCTATCGAAATTTATGGTCCAGTATACATTTTTGTCTGAAATTAAATATATTTTGTTTTACAATAACTAGGTACATAGGTTCCTACGAAAAATAAATGCCTTTATTTCCTAAATAAAATTTTAAAAAAACAGGTTACTATAACTTGTACCACACATATTTGGCTGTAGTTTTTATTGAACAAATTCAAATGGCTACCTATTGTTTTGCAAAAGATAATTTTCATACAATATAACAGAAAATAATTTTTTTAATAAAGTAGTTAAATACCTGGCAATATCACAGAATTATCCTTTTGGAACATCACTAAATTTTTTGTTTCAATATTAGGCAATACATTTAATTCATGTTCGTTCACTGTCAACAAAGGTACTCGTTTGTCTTCACTCGAGTAAGGTGCCCTTGTTAAATATTTTGCTGTTACTAAATACACCAGCTTGTCTTTAATTTGGGATAAACTTATAGACCTTTGGTTTTTTAATAATCTTTCATAAACTTTTAGAATCAGTTCTGAAGCTGACCAATAACCTAAAACATAGGAATTTTAATATGACATGTTTTAATTTAAATTTTAAATACTCACCCCTCTGCAATATTTCTTCCACAATCATTTCGGACTCATCCCCGTATGTTTTCTTGACATGGTTCAAATACTTTGGATATCTCAGCATAAGTAACACCTTTTCAGCATCGAGACTGTAATTGGCTAAGTTCTCATTTTTATTTGGTTTAAATGTCACTAGACCATATTTTATTAAAATGCACAGGGATTCTTTAATCTAAGGAATAAAAAATGTGTACATAGCTACCACAATATGGTCTTAATTTTTAAATATACCTTGGACAGAGGTAGATTAGTACCCCTGCTTATGAATAGCAGGGGGCTGCTCTGGCTTTTATACAAGAACGTAGCTACTTTTTCTACAACAGGCCCAAAACGTTCAGATAATATAAACGAAATCACTTTTCCATATATCACTGACATGTTTTTATAACTTAACAAACCCGAACAAACAACAGAATACAGAGCCCCCGAGTCGTGAGCCTCCCTCCAGTCCTCCAGATATCTTGGGTTATGTTTACTTGTTTATTAGCTCCACAGAAAAATAATGGGTTTAATAATGGCCCTTCTTCTTCTATTTCGTTTGGATGGCCTTTGATGACCGGCCAATTATAACTTGGAGTGATGATTCTTGTAGCTGAAAATAAAATCCCCGCAGGACCTTTCTAGGTTGTAAACCGATTCCATATCCTGGGGGGAATACAAAGAAAATTTAATTAATTTAGGTTAGTTGTAGTCATAGACATGAGAGATGCCGAGATGGGCTTTTACGGTGTAGTGGTTGTTGCTTGTTCGGTATTTGACTTTTGAAAAAATGGGAATTGAAGTTAAGAAGACCAAAATCAAATATCGTTTAAAGAAGAAACATTAGCAATTAGTACTTAACCTCACTATATCTGTGTTTATTTTTGATTTTTTTACATTTATAATTTTTTTTAAACTTTATCAATTATTTATTTAATTATTATGATCTGTGTGTAAAGCAAGTGTAAATCGAAGTATGGAGAAAGAAGACGAATTTCTCTTTAACTATTTTACCCATGTATCGCAGCTGTGCTTTGACAAAGCAAAGGAACATGTAGTAAGTCCTTCCCTTGTATCAATACAATTATTTATAAATTACACTTTACCGTGATTTTTGGGGTCTATTTTATTTATCTCCGTACTTACAGCAGCCACACAGAATTTAATACTGACAATTTGGTTGGTGGGTGGGCTACAATAAACTTTGCTACCACTTACCATTCTTTTATCTTATGGTATTTCTATTTTAGGAAAAGGAAAAAGTACCAAAATCTCCAGTTACCCCATGGACCATGTTTCTAAACTTTTTGCAACAACTTGCTTTAGCTGAGAAAAGCTATATGGAAATAGGTTTTTTACAAAATAAACAGAAAAGCTTTTTAAGGAAGGATGTAAGTTAAAACATTTCTTTTCTTTCTTCATTTCTATTATTACTTACCTAAACTAACTAAAGTTAACAGTACCTATATTATTTTTTGTAGAACTCTCTAAGGGCAGCCTATGAAAATTTGAAAAATGATCTTAAAAAAATTGAGGATGCATGTAAGAATTTGCACCAAAGGTTACAGAATTATTGTCAAAATATTACACAATTTTTGAATGCTAGAGTTAATTTAATCGACCTGTATCCTTTTAACTTTTTTTCTTAGTATAGGTACCTACCTATTAAGGAAAAATCAATAATTTATAGATACTGCTCGCATTTTTCCTGAACATTTCCCCATTAGATATGAAAAAATCTACAATGTAGCGATGACCAACAAACATATGGCTTACAGAGACATTGTCAACTCCATTGAAAACATTATCCAGAACAACCATCTTGGCTTTACCGACATAAGTTTGACACCAGTTAAAGCTGTGTTTAGTTTAGAATGCGAAGTGTTGCAGCAATTGTTTAAAGCAATGTATGAGCTTCAAAGACTTCAGTTTTTACCTTCACTTGCTCTGATATATGGGGCGCATACAAGGTTAGCTGCGTGGGAAAGTAAAATGCAGAGAGAAGTGAGTTTGTCTAAAACACTTTACTATAAAAACTACTATTATATCATAAAAATAGGGCATTTGCAAAACCTTACAGTGTAGAGCATTAAAATAATGTCTTTGTAGTTGAAATTGAACACCGTATGTTTAAAAAAAAAAAAATGTGTACCTATCTATAGGTTTTATAGGGTTTTCATATATTTGATGTCTCCTGTGTGAAAGGTTTAAAAACAGCAGTTTAAAAACTATTACACTCTTTTAGACTTGGAAATTGGGTATATTTAAAAACAGCCCCCTACCAGCCTTGTTTCAGTGGTTGCAGAAACTAAAAGGGGCAGTTTTGAGCAAGTTTAGTCTCTACTTTCATGATACTTTGGCCAATCAAACTGCTCCTACAGAAATGAGGCATCTCTGTTCAAAATTACAACACGATTATTATCAAAAGTAAGTATTTTTTTGTGGATTATTTTAAACATATTAGAAATACTTAACTTATTTCTTACTTTCTAACGTAGGTACATAAATATTTTTACTTTTTAGGATGGTAACCTTCCAGAGAAAATACGATGCAGCCTGTGTAATACTGTTATCAGATAATCAAGTTAACTGTGATACAACAGACTATGATAGTTTTCCTATTATAGTATCCTATCCTCCAGTACGTTTTATGTTTTTTGTTTACAGAAATGCATACTACATATTATTAAAATAAATAATGTTCTATAGATATTTCTGTATTTGTTCCTTTTTTTTTAGAGAAGTCCTCCCCAGCTGGAAACCATATTGAAAATGCTATCTGAAAGTAATGAATTTCTAGCTCTTAACAAGCCTATCACAAAATTTAGATCACAGGTCAGTATAGACATTAAGGATTAAAAAAAGGTTTTTTTAATTGTATAATGAAAAAGCAACATCCAATACAATTTAAAAATATATATGATATTAGCATAGATGTAATAAAAAAAAACTCTATGATATGAGTCAGCCGGGAATTAGCTTTAATATAAAAAATTTTTAGGTAGTAATAACATAACGCAAATTTTTCTTGTTTTAGGACCAGTGCACTTATTGTTTGACAATGGTGGAACCCAACATATATTTTGTAATATTATTTGAATGTAAAAAATCTGAAAAAGACACATGGATCGGGAATTTTATTAATGATTTTTGTACAAACTTGAGGTGTACCAAAATTTTTGTAGGTTTAAAAAACCCTGTGTGATAATTTTTTAATGTAAAAATACATTAAAGTTATCTAAGTATTTTTACATTTGTATACCTTCTTAATTATGTACCCATGTATATATTTTATATTTATTTTGTATGAGGTAAAATCTGTTTTAAGTATATGATCTCACATAAATATATCATATTTTATTTTTTTCACAAAAGCACTCTATATCTCACACAAAAAAGACGTTCCTGTTCCTACATCCTATTGGCTGACAAGTTTTCAGCAACGAATACTTACACCAGGTTTTCAGATTCGCAATATACACCCCAAAATTCATCATTCCTGAAAAAATATTGCGTAATTTTCTTCAATTACGTAATTAGGTTAGCGATAACTCCCTAATCGAATTTAAATTTAAATTAACGTTGGCCATGTCGACGTTGTGGTCTGGTGGTCAGCGCAGCAGCCTCACAGATCGTAGGCCCGGGTTCCATTCCCGGCAACGTCGATGTTAAATTTGGAATTTGGTTTAAGAGGTGGCGCCGTCTTTCGGAAGAGACGTTAAACTGTGGGCCCCGTGTCATGGATGTTGGCACGTTAAAGAACCCTACCCTCGACAAAGAGGGATTCGGCAAAATTACCAGATAGTGTGTGACAAATTCCCTGGCGTCGGTGATTGGCCTCGTTGCGGAAAAAGGCCGACGTAAAATAAATAAATAAAAAAAAAAAAAAAAACGTTGGCCATGTCTGTCAAAATGAAACAAGCGCGAAATCTGTTTTGACATTTGGGGGACGCCGAAAATTTCGAAAAGCGAACGCTAGTTTTCTCCAAAATATTTTGTCAAGATGTGGCGTTTTTCCTTAAAAACTGGGTTAAATTTAGTTAAGAGTGAAAGATGTTTTCGTGCTTTTTATGCTGCTGATGCCAAAGCTGCTTCAGTGTCAGCCAGTGTTATACAATCCAGCGGGTCCCCATCACCTGTTATCGGTGTCGAAACAGCAGGTAAGAAATAGGTAATTTTACGATAAAAAACATATTCTAGATTATTGTGAACTAATGGGCTAAAATGATGTTTTCCTTATCAATTTACCGCAAGATCTGACTGGTAATTCTCATATTTTAGTAGTAGAACCCACCCAACGCCCATCAACCAAGTCAGCTACGGTGGTTATACCGCAATTCCACAACGTTCCAAAGGAAATTCGAGAACCCCCTACCCAAGTAAAGTTAGATCCTGATGTTTGTTCTTTTGATACAGTTCCTGGGCCCAGAAGTTTAAGATTAATTTCTCTGGCATGGAATTATGTTCCGATGGTTAGTGCAGAGTTTACCGCCGGGGCCATTTTTCAAATAATGAATTTAGGTAAATTTTTTGGTAAGTTGCATGCTAAGTATTTTTCAGAAAAAGGCCGTTTCATGTTCAATTTACAGCTTTTTGAATAGCTGCTGCTTTATTATCGTTCCTTCGCCTCGCAGTTACTGCATGGTGACTAGAGAAATGGGTACCGGCGCCACTATGTTTTTCCATTTAGGGTAACTATCAAACTGGGTATGAACTTGAAAAATATTGTATAAAAGCAGCTAGCCTTTTTTAATTCAGTGGCCTACAAATTGTGTTAAGTATATGGCCTAAAAACCCGTTAGAAATAAAAATTACCATTTTTCAGGACAACTTTTAAGCTGGGGAGGTAACGCGAAATTCTTCCAAAAGTTTTTCAATGTGTACGGCCCTGTAGTCAGATTGCACGGGCCGTTTGGAGGAGATGTTGTTTTATTATCGAGACCCGAACATGCAAGTATTGTGTTTCAAAGTGAAGGAAATCAACCTGTCAGAGCGTGTCTAGATTCTGTGGAGAAGTATCGACTCGAGCATAGAAGATTGAGACAGGCTGGGCCGTTTTTGATGTACGTTAAAAATATACATAATTTTTTGAAAATAATATGATTAAGCATTCATTTTACCAAAATTTAAAATATATATTGCCTTTTTTCCTTAAGGTCCGGCCCAGAATGGGAAAAAATCCAAAAAACTCTGGAAAAACCTCTGAAAACGTCAGTTTCACAGAATTTTCATACCATTGACGCTATTTGCGATCAGTTTGTTGACAGAATAGTCTCAATTCGCAATCTGCAAGATGAAGTGCCGAAGGCTTTTAAGAATGAAATACTGAAATGGTGCCTGGAATGCATGTTTTCAGTTACTTTAAACAGGTAAGTGATTTTTAAATTTTGGTCGCCATCATGAGAAACTAAAAGTTTTAATTTCTTTTTCCTTTGTAAATAAAAATACAATTAGGTTTAAAAAATGTACTTAATCAGCACAAAGTACATAAACTGTAAAATACTTTTAAGATGGATTTGTTTACGTCACTTGTATCTGTTTTTTTCTACTTGTAAATATGCATGCATTAGGTATTTTTATGAAATAACCATAAAACCTAAAATAAATAAGTCCATAGGACAAAAAAATTTAAAATATTTATGTTTTCATTTAAACGATTATTTACCAACAAAAATTAAAAAATTGATTTCATTAAAAGTCTAAATAAAAACATGGATTTTAGAAACAGACAATTTGAAAATATTTTTAGAAAATGCTTTAATTAATTAATATTGTTCTGAATAATTTTATATAAGTAATATTTTTTACTTAAAAATTATAAATTAATAATTTTATTATAGGTAATTTTTAAATAGGTGAAAACTGCGTTTATATAAATTGACATTTTTACTTTAAAACTCGATTTTTAATACATATTTATGATTTATGATTTTACATACCTACTAAAACAAAAAATAAGATTTGCCCCTAACAAGCTCAGCTTCAGGGGATTGAAGAATAAGTTTATAGAAGACAACATAAACATATTTATAATATTATTAAATTTTAATTTAACATTATTATTATTATTACTATGTAGAAAATTTGGTTTTTTGGACCCCACTGGATTAAGTCCCTCATCTGATCCAGGAAGGATTCTAGATGGAGTTAACGGTGCCACCGATGCTATACGGAAGTGTGAATATGGTACAGTACCCTTGTCGGTCGCGCCTAAGTATTTTTTAAAAATGACTGGCATATTTCAATTTTTTTAGGCTTCCACGTTTGGAAATTTGTCCAAACCGCTGCCTGGAAAAATCTGGTTAAAAATTGCGATTCCATCGATTCGATTTTAAGCAAATACGTTGAGCGAGCTCAGACTACTCTCAGGGAGAAGAAAAATATAAAGTCTCCTCAAGATCTTTCCGTCATTGAAAATTTACTACTCCGAGACGATGTTCTCGTCGAGGATGTTATGACAGTACTACTAGATATGGTCCTAATAGGAGCTAATGCTACTACTCACTCCGTATCATTTTTGTTATATCATCTAGCAAAATCTCCCAGGTGTCAGAAGAAATTGTACGATGAAATTTCCAAGCAACCCAAAATCACAGCCGAAACTCTGACAAAAATGCCCTATCTCGAAGCCTGCGTCAAAGAAAGCATGAGATTGGCCCCGCCAATACCTATATTGAACAGAATTTTAGCAAAAGACGCAGTTATACATAAATACTTTATCCCGAAGGGAACCTACGTTCTTATTGCGGCCCACCTCGCCAGTTTAAGGGAGGAATACTTCGAGGACGCTAATAAATTCAAACCAGATCGCTGGTTCTCGAACGAAGTGAGTCCTCTGGCTCAAGAACTTCAGACTTTCGCGTCGATGCCGTTTGGACACGGGCCGAAGTCTTGTCAGGCCAAAGAGCTGGCGCAAATGGAGATTGGCCTGCTAGTTGTCAAGATTTTAAAGAAGTTTTCGGTCGAGTATAACTATGGGGATATTGTAAGTTCCAACGCGTTATTGGCCGCTCCTACCAAGTCGCTGAATTTTCAGTTTATGAACCGTGTCATTTAGGTTAAGTTTGCATTAATTGTTACTCTTTTATAAGTTATTAATATTCCTATTTGTAATTCGAGGAACAGTAAGGAGTGTATTAAAAAAAGTCTTAAATATATGAAGAAAAGTAATTTTATTTAAATTCACCTATAACAAATCTATGTACAATTATTAATAGACCATCCTTTTATTTCGTATTGTCAAAAATTAGTCCCAAAATTTAAAAGTAGTCTCTGTACAAATACAATTGCTTTAAGTGTAAATATAAACATTTTTCTCTCTCATCACACTTTTTTGAGTCACACACGTTTTAAGAGATCACAGAGAAGAGCTGGACATTCAGCCACAATTTTTTTTAATATATTTTATACAGGGCGTCCTTAAAAACAATTCAAATTTAATTTAGCAAAACGAAAACTATACTTCGGGGTCTATTATTCGAATTTTAAAAAGAACCCCTGTATAATTAGGCTTTTTTTAAAGCTACAATAATCATTGTATAAATTGGAATGCACTTTTTTTTTCGAAAATTTTGTCAACCAACATTTTTTTTTCTCTAAATATTTTTTATGAAATTGATTGGCAAAATTTTTTTTGTGGGGTTTGATTATTATAAAAAAAATTCCAGTCCTATCTCTTTTGTACGTTTGTAAATTTTATTGTCGTTGTCTGTTTTTTGGCGCCTATAAAACTCATTTTTATAGAAAATAGGGCTCTTTACACAATCAATATCACATCGGTAGTATTGTCAATACTAGTAAAATAGTTATTTTATTATTTATTATTATTACTTTAGTACTGACATCAGTAATAATGATCTTGAAAGGTCCCCATAATAAAGAAAAAATTTAAAGATAAACTATTAAAGCTGCCGAATATGCACCTAGAAATGCCATTATAAAAAAAACAATTCCGAAAATAACTACAAATTTTGGGGACAGCATTTTTACTCCCTCAATTTAATCTTTACCATGACAATTTAGCATTTATTGTATCGAGTAACGAAAAAAAAATATATAACTTATTTTGGCACGTATAAGAAAAACTCAATTGCACAGTTTACACTATAAAACTAACCTATAAACTGCTATTTACATTCTCAAATCACTTAAAACTTCTATTGGCACTTTTAAAGTCATTTAACATAAGTAAAAAATAAACCATATTAAAAAAAAATTGAGTTATTTTAGAAGATATTCGGTGTAATAGCCAGGGACGGTTTTAAAAGATTTTAGAACTTTGAGCTTTTAAATTTGTCTTAATTTTATCCACGCCGAACAAACGACGCATTAGAACAAATTTGCGGCAATTAAAACATTCCCAGGACTCTTTTTGTCCAAAATCGTCCCCTTTTAAGTCTTAACACTACATTATAATTTTTCGAGGTCTATGGACCAGCCAGTCTCGATAAAAAAAAAACACGTATTTTGCTCTTTTTCGTTGCATTTTCGTTGTATTTTTTACTTAAAACTTCAAGGGATTTTATCGATTTACTGTGGACAATATATCACACGAAAAACATTAAGCCATGTTAAAAGAACAATTTTCTTGAACAATAATCGCTGGCTAAGTGGCTAATTAATACACTTTCTCCCCAACTTGTACTAATGCTTTCCCCCACTCAAAGGAGGGTCCGGTGAGCACACTATACTGATATGTCTACTGCCGTTACTCAAATCCGTCGGTCCCTCCATACTTAAATCCGTAGGTTTATCATTCTGATGATTCTGGTGGTTTTGATGATTCTGGTGGTGGTACTCCACCCTCAATCTATCTTCACTTTTTATTTGTGGCGCAGAGTTTCCCTGCGACTGCTGCTGTTGAGAAAGATTACTTAGAGTGGTAAGAGTACTTAGAGTTGCTAAGCTCTTCTGAACCTGCTCGCTGAGCTTTATATGAGATGGGACGGCAGCGGGCATTGGTGTAGACAATTCATGTGACATCTGATCCTTGTTTGTCATTGGTTGGTCCATGGGTTCGGGTTTGATGGTGATCTGGGGGATGATCTGAATTTGCGCGGGTGGTTTGGTGCTGGTTGGCGACATCTGCTGGCGAAGGAGCGAGATGTTTTTGATATTTTTGAGTTCGGTGGGATTGCGAAGGAATCTACAACAAAAACAGGAGTGTGAGTGAATACAAGTCCTCCATAGGAGAACTATAGGGTAGGAGGCCGATCGACATTGGCAGCATTTTCAAATTCTGTCCCGGTTTTTTGGTTAGTTCGCTATTGGCCGATAGATGGCTCTCGCGTCCGAAGTGGGCTGATGTTGTCTTCTTCTTCTTCGTTTTTAATATGGAAAACTAGATCCTCCATAGTTTTTAACTTTTACTTAAACCCTTTATTTTTCTGTGCTTTCACTTTTGACAATTGACATTTTATTTTTCGAAATAACAAATAATGTTTGAAGGCAAGACAAGACAAATAACGTTGTATTGTAATTAATTTCCATATTTATAATGAATAATGGTACAATTTATAAAAGTAGAGTTTGCTTTGTGTCGGGGTGTAAGACAGGATCTTTTTCAGAGAGAAAACGCAGCCAAATAAGTCTCTTTCTAGCTCCAAAGGTATAGCAAGAATGTTTAATACACTGTATTTTAAAAACCAAGCATCGTTGGAACTTTATACAGGCCGAGTTTACTAATAAGTATAACAAAGTAAGTGTAAATTCATATAAAAGTCCTTATTTGTTCCTTAAAGAACTAATTTAAATAAAAATAGTTATTGCGTCCATAAGAAACCATTATTTGATAGCCCACTTCGAACACGCGCGCCATCTTACAGCGACTCGTAAAGCTGAATTACCGATGCTAATTTGGGACCGAATCCAATGCATTGCGATCGGCCTCCTACCTCAAGTCCTCCATAGAATAAGCAAACAAAATAAATAACAATGTCAAATATTTTAAATACACTTATAGGACTTACTGGTAACAATGGCGTTCTCCCTGCACCTTCCTCAAAATGTTCACCCTGTAGTAATACCTCAAGGCTCTGGACATTTTGTCATAGTTCATTGAGAGATGGTTCTTTTGGATGCCCCACAGTTTAGCTAAACCAGCTGGATCGACAATCTTGAATACTCCAGTCTCCCTGTTTTTCCACGCTATGTAGCTGGTGTACCTTTGGGCTGGATCGTTCAGCAGTTGTTGGAGGAAATCCCATAGAAGCCTGCCATCTGTAAAGAAAGGAAAAATTGAGCTAGGTGGTTTAGAAAAAAAAAGGGTAAATTTTTAATAAATCGGTAAAACTAATAATTCATTTTTCTAATTTATACAAACTTACTAGTATTCGGTTCTGATCCATCGTTATTTCCGAAAAATTCTCTTTTGTACAATCCTGGACTCCCCACTCCTTCAATCTTCGGACTCCTGGGCGTCAAAAATGACATTTGAGGTATGTTCATGTAGCTAGGAGTGTTTGGGGGACTGCCCAAATACCCGTTTTTCGTTTCCATGAATTTTTCTTCCTCTTCGCTGTCGCTGGGGTTCGAACCTGAACCGTTCGAGCTGCCGTTAGTGCTGAAGATGGAATGACCGAAATGGGCGTCTGGATGGTTGGGACTGCCTGGAATAACAATTTTAATGAGAAAAAACAGTCGTTTTTGACGGAGACAAAAAGAACATCATTTGTTGCCATTTATTTGGGAAATTGCTTACCCGATTGACTGTCGACGGATGGTGCCGGGCTCAGAGTTACGCTGTTGCTTTGCGCCATAAGATGTGCAGCTAAACTAGCGGCATGCGATGAATGATAATCTGACGCACTTTGCGACGTCATTATGTTCCAACTTGGAGTTGGAGGCTGTGACGTATGGGCGGGGGAAAGCGGGTAGGCGTGCCGCGACGTCGGTGTGATTGGACTGTTTGGTAAAAGTCTCTGTAAATAAAATGAAAAGTTGTACTTTCTGTTTTAAAGTATTTCCTATAATAATAACATTGAATATTTAACTCGTTGATGAAACGCCAGAAACTGTTTTTGTAGCAACCACTTACCATATTATTTGCTTCCCGGACCAAAATTTGTAAGACATTATGTAGAACGTCCCCTGATCCAGGGGCTCTCTCGGAAAGATCACTTCGTGTCAAAAGACACATTGCTTTTCCGTTCATCTGGAACATCTCCATATCGATGGGTTGAATGTCGAATTCTCGCTCAGCCCACCTATAAAGAAAGTTACCATTAATTGATTTGTCAATGATGTGTGGGGCGGCGTGCAGCGTGGTCTAAGGACACCTTAAAGACTTCTTTTGCCTATGCTTTTGTATGAATAAGGAAGCCTTTAAGGTATCCTTATAGAGGACTTAACACACAAAAGTGGTTTTTGGTCAATCACTAGAGCAGGACATGGCAAGAACTTTTTTATGTTCACAATTTTAACATTTTTCAATAACTCACCTTAAAAAAATTACCACATCTTCCCTACTCCACACCCTCGGGTCTGACGAGAGAGATCCAGGCAACTGGCTTTTGTAGTCCCAAAGGGGTGAGGCGGGGTGGCTCCCTACAGGCGGGAAACTGAGGGGGTACCTCCAGAGCAGATCCGGACTGAAGGGTAGATGGAGGGGCAGCGACCCCGACGTAGTCGTGGGGATGGGGGGGAGTGGGCCGGGGACCAGTTTCATTTTTCTCCTCTGCAAAAAAAAAGGTTGTAAGTATGGTTGAATTGTTTTTTATGTCTAATGGGGTATAAGATGATAAGTTTTGTTACGTCCAGTCCCTATATTTTGTTCTAAAATGATTTTTACAGTTTTAAGGATGATTTTCTTAATTTTCTGGAGTGACACTGATGGTGTAGAATCAAAAGTGAAGAAAATACAACACAAAAAAGGTAATAAAAACATTACTTTCTTTTAACTTCCCGCAGTTACACTAGAAGCTTTATATTATATTATGAAAATTATTAAATATTTTAACGGACTTACCATAATGATTATGTTTTTAAATCTAAACAATATTAAAACAAATCATATATGAATGAAGCATAGCTTAACACGGACCGATGATTTGGTCAGGCTTTGCTGGCATAGCAATCATAAAACTGCTAATATAAAAGCGATAAGGCAGTGCAATGGAGATTGTCAAGATAGAGAGTTCCGTGCACACAACAATAATGTAACGGTAAAAATTGGGGGTAATGTAAATACCTTCGCTGACGATAGGACGATATTAATCTTTTATTGTGTTGTCAAAAAAGATTATATCGATTCTGTTCAAAAGCGAACATTTTATTTCATTTCGGAGCTGGACAGTCTTAAATTTGAATATACAGTGTCACCAATAAAGTCCGCATCATATGGGATTTTTTTTTATTAATAGCCTTATTTAAAATTTGACTTTGGCATAAAGTTCTGCTTCGATCGAGATGAAAATTAAGCAAAAAAATAGTAGCCACGTGATTCGCATTATCTGTCAAATTTTAATTTTTTCCAAAAAATAATTCAAAAGTGGGGTTATTTCTGCAAATATCGAAAAAAGTTATTGGAAAAAGTTTTTTTAAATGCAGTTTCTAGCCCACATGCAAAATTTCAGCTTCATAAGATAATTTTGATTTTTAACCTATATTTTGTAAATTGCACCACTTTTGCAAAATAAGAGTCAACGCAACCTACATAAAACTTTTTACTTTTGACAATGCTTTATTTCAGATACATTTTCTTTAAAGTAGCGCCATATTAAATGTGTGCTTTTCTACAAAATCAAAATTGGGCTATTAAAATTTGGTCGCATGTGATGCAAAGTTTATTTGTTTTTGACCCTGTATAAGGTAATTAATATTAAGTCAAAAAAGAACACGGTGTCTTAGTAAAGTGTTTTTTAAGTGGAAAATAAATTTTGGTTAAACAACGTAAAGTTTATCTATTTTCAACGATTTAATTTAAAACCCCTATATTATATATTATTATAATTTATTATTATTAAGCTATGCCATAAGAACGTTAACGTTGTTACTTTCAGACACAAACTACGTTTTCAAAAATACTTATTTTATGAAGTTACCTTATACAGGGTCAAAAACAAATAAACTTATTTGCATCGCATGCGACCAAATTTTAATAGCCCAATTTTGATTTTGTAGAAAAACACACATTTAATATGGCGCTACTTTAAAGAAAATTTATCTGAAATAAAGCATTGTCAAAACTAAGCCGTTTTATGTAGGTTGCGTTGAGTCTTATTTTGCAAAAGTGGTGCAATTTACAAAATATAGGAAAAAAATGAAAATTATCTTATGCAGCTGAAATTTTGCATGTGGGATAGAAACTGCATTTAAAAAACTTTTTCTAATAACTTTTTCGATATTTTCAGAAATAACCCCACTTTTGAATTATTTTTTGGAAAAAATTTAAATTTGACAGATAATGCGAATCACGTGACTACTATTTTTTTGCTTAATTTTCATCTTGATCGAAGCAGAACTTGATGCCAAAGTCAAATTTTGAATAAAGCTATTAATAAAAAAAAAATCGCATATGATGCGGACTTTACTGGTGACACTGTATAAGTATATGCGGACTTTACTGGTGACACTGTATAAGTATCATTTCGTGACGTGACTTACACTAACTTAATCTTGTAACCAAGGAATAGTTTTGTTGTTTTTCAGAAAACCAACTTATTTATTACATCATTTGCTCGTGTGCATCTGTGATCGAATTGAATTATTGAAGCGACACATTTTTACCGTTCACTTCTTTAATAAATGAAACCAGTGCCCTCTAATTTACCATGAGATTATAACAAAATAGGAAATTGACGTCAGACCTCGGTAATGACACTTGGAATTTAAACGAAAAATGATTAGTTGAACGTTGATGTTGATAGGTAACAATGTTATCAGGCATAGTACCTACTCGTAATTTGTTTGAAAACACTTTTCAAATGTTTAAGTTTCTTGTCTCTAATGAGGCTAGAACTTATCGCTCTGTGGCCCCTACAAATTTACCTTTTACGAAATAGGACGCCCTCTATAGGTAAAAATGTTGGGTTTGTAACATTGTTAGATAACCAAACTAATTATTATTATAGAAAAAAGAAAAGCACAAAGTCTTACTCCACAATTTTTATTTAAAAAACTAGGCGAACCTAGAATGATTCATAGTAAAATAGAATCGACACGTTTCGAGTGTAGAAACACTCATCATCAGGAAAATGAAGTAAAAAGTAAAAAGCTGATGTTGTTAGCCGTAGAGAAAATAACAAGTGGGACTAAGCCGTAATGGAGCTTTCAAAGGTTACACATAAGGTATGATAAAGCTATGTTGGAGACATTGTGGAAAAAGACTTTGTGCTTTTCTTTTTTCCAAATAATTCAACTTCAAGATCGGTTACGCAATGTGCCTATGTTACCTAAAATGGTTGTTGCATTGCCAAGTAAATTATTTTACTTACGCTTATCGTAACAGTCACTTTAACAAGCTGTCACAGACCGTAAAATCTTATACCGATTTTGTTATAGTTAAATTTATGACCTACACAAACAGAGTTTGCAGAGATTAAAAACTTACTCTTACGACGTTCTAGTTCGACCAAAAATTTCCGAAATTCTTACACAAATAGCCAAATATGTACGTGTTTAGATAAGTTGATTCTACTCCACGTGTGAAAAAAACATCAAATATTAAAAATTATCGCGAATTTCCGTGCTGAAATCCCACATTAGATTTGAATGCTCTGATAAAAAAATAATCCCCTAATGGTCTATTTTTAAGTCGACGTGTATTGTTTTGAATTTTATTAAAAATGGTTATTATTGCTGGTAAATTGTACAGCCATATATAATAGGTGTTCTACTGTGAACTTTCGCATTATCTATCTAATCTAAACCCACACGGATAGAGAAAAGTGGCTTAGGTTCTTCTACGACATGTTTTTAAAAAAAAATGTCCACAACTGATCGCAGAATCTGAAAACGTTAAAATATATAATGTTAAATAATGATAGTGAAACTGATGCACTTATCACTTTTTTGTTTCACTCTGTATAAATTTTTTTTTAAAAAAACCATATTTTTCTAGAATAAAAATTGTGAAACTCGCGAGGAACCTGGTGGATCTTTGCATTTGACCTCTTTGTCGGCTTGTTAAGATCAAGAGAATGACATGTATATCTTGCTCATCGACAGTGTGAGTTGGACTTTTAAACACAAACTTCCCACGTTATAAATTAATTTAATCTTTAACCGAGGATTAGACAGACGTTAATAATAACATCGTTTTCGAGGATCAAATATTTATGGACGCATTACCTTCATAAACTTATTTTTAGAAGGGATTATGAACTTCCTGAAAGTAATAATGATATTCACTACCCAGGTATCCAAACAACCAAACAATGCCTTTGGAATATATTATAGTAAATGATTTAGTAAAAATTTATATGAGAATTATGACAACTGAATTGCACATAAAGATTTGAACTTTTTTTTAGTAAGTAGAATTACAATTATTTTAGACCAGAGTCGATAATTTTTGAAACCAAAAAAATAATAGTAGGATGAAACCCATTGGAAAAGGAAGAGAATATAACAAAAATTTAAAAAAAAATTATTTACGACCGATCCGAGGTCGGGAAGTGGAAAGGGGTGAGTTTTTAAGGGTAGAAAACGATTTATCTCGATTTCCGGCAAAACTACAAGTCCTATGGAAAAACGTTAAATGGCAAAGTTGTAGGTAATAAAAAGATCGATTTTCGATCGAAAATTCTCACGTCAAAGCATCTGCTTTTTAAAAAAAGTCGGTGGGCTTTTTGTTCGTTGAAATCTCTACTTTCTGATGGTGTAAAAAAATATATATTATTATGGTAAATGTTCTTAAAAAAATGCAAAGAAACGAAAAAAACTCGAAACCGAATTTTTTTTTAATCATGTACAATTTGGAGCTATTTATTAAAATTTTTACTTTAATTACCCGAAAAACGTAAGATTCCATGTTACATTGATAAACAAAAAAATTACAGATCCATAAAACATAAAGATCGCAAGAAACATGCGAAAATAGTTCTTTTCTTCTAAATATAATTAAAGGTAGGATTTAAAGGAGATTTCATCACATTTACCATAGTAATGTATATTTTTTTACATCATCAGAAAGTAAAGATTTCAACGAACAAAAAGCCCACCGACTTTTTTAAAAAAGCAGATATTTTGACGTGAGAATTTTCGATTTAAAATTAGGGTGCTTTTTCGATATTAAAATGGCTGATTTATACCTCAATTAAACTAAATTAAATTAAACTAAACTAAGAAATTAAGAAGTTAAAATACCACCATCATATGGACGCATTTATACCTACAATTAAGGAATTAAATTAAATTAAATTAAACTAAGAAGTTGCCGAACTTTTAACTTCTTAGTTGAATCGACATAGTTCGTGGGGCGATCGGCATAATCCGTGATTCCCGTCATGTAATTTGTCATTTCGGTGAATGAATGAATGTAATAAAGAAGAGTTTGTGCATTTTGTGCACATAACCCTAAATTCTTGTTTAATTTTAGAATTATATTTTCGATATTTTGATTATTCCAAAAAGTTTCACGATGGTTGTTAACGACGGTATACATTAATTGAATTAGTACAACAGTATTCATGTTTTAAAACAATAATATTCATTAGGTTAGGAGCACCTTCTTCTTTTCTCGTATATTCATTAAGTGGCTTAGTTGAAGAAGTATAAACCATCGCCTTAATTTCTTAATTTAATTTTCTTAGTTTAGTTTAGTTTAGTTTAATTTAATTGAGGTATAAATCAGCCATAAGTCAAAATAAGGTGAAAAAATAAATATTTTAAATCGAAAAAATTACAGTGTGTTTGGGACATAAAAAGGTAAGTTTTCACCAAATTTCGTGAAAAAAAAATTTTTTTTGTAAAAGATAGAAATAAAAAACCAAAAACTTGGTTATTTGAATTTTTCACATAAATTTTAAGGTTATGTAAATAAGTGTAAATACAAAAGTTGTAGATCTTTTTATTAGGTACCTACAACTTTGCCATTTAACGTTTTTCCATAGGACTTGTAGTTTTGCCGGAAATCGAGATAAATCTTTTTTTACTCTTAAAAACTCACCCCTTTCCACTTCTCGACCTCGGATCGCCCGTAAATTATTTTTCCTTTCATTTTTGTTATATTCTCTTCCTTTTTCAATGGGTTTCATCCTACTATTATTTTTTCACTTTTTACCATTTTCAAAGGCTTCAGCTCTGGTCTATTTAGGTAATCGATGCAGAAAAAACAGGCAAGGCAACATTTATTCTCAAATATTTTTGACGTAAAAAAAAAAACAGCGCTTCCTTGAATTCTTAAAAATAGTCAAGGAAATAACATAAATAGATTAAGAAAATGACTAAAAAATAGAAAGAAAATATAGAGCAAATGAACACCTGAATTTTTTGAAGGTATATCAAGATGTATGTAATGGAGTTTATCGTTGGTAGTTTTATGCGTGGGAAGTAAGAATTGAGTACTAATTTTAAAATAGTTCGTTTCGTTACCAAAAAGCCTTGTTTCTGGAAAAAAAATTTAAACGTCAATAAACCTTACATTTTTCTACTAATTTTTTGACGAATAGCAGCAGTATGACTATATATTCTTATGGATAAATCTGTCTGTCACAGAAATTTTAAAAAAATGTATATTCGGATATATCTATTATGAGCTAAGAGGAAGCAGCGTACCAGAACTCGGCAAATCTTCTCTTCCTCGTTAAATAAGAATAACAAATTAAAAGGAAACGCATGTATATCTTTAAAAAAAAAAAATTCAATCGTCGTTGGCGAACATAACATAATAGCGTTGACGTTGGCGGAAGTGTGCGAAGGTTAAGTCGGTTTTGAAACTCGATTTACATAGCGCATTTTCCGGTATGTGTATTTGTGTATAATATGTGAGTTCTAGCAATTCAATTACCTTAGTTAACGCCGACTCGAGAATAATTTAAAAATCTACCTATTGTGTGGATATTTTTGTAGGATGATGTGATGATATAACAAGTAGTTCCTTATTTCTTTGTTGTTGGGTCGTTTTTAAGGAATTTTCTTTTCGTACCCAATCATTAAAGAAAACAAAGTTTCGAAAATATTTTTTGATGGGGTAAGGATTAGACAAAATGTCGACAATTTTGTCTGTATTCGGGCGACTGTAGTTTATTTATCTGTAAAGCTATCGATTTGAGTTTTCGGATATGTTATGGAGTAATCGTTTATAGCTCTCGATCTACGCAAACCAAAAGTGGCTGCGATATTGCGTAGTAAAAATGGTCCGACGACTGATAAAGTGAATCGTTTTCCTTTCATTTCGTAAACCGAAAGAAAATGACGAGTCTACAGGCAGTTATAGACGAGTCATAATAAGAAGTTGTTTAAATATGAAACCATAAAGATACAAAAATATATATTTATCGTCAACCGTCAGTAAAGCCGTACATTATCAGAGTGATTTCCGGAAGTAAACGAACACTTTATTTTATTGTAAAATAAAATACTTTACCTAAATACTTTTACCCTCCGCAAATTAGTGACTTTGACATTTATTAATCAAAAATCGTCTGTCACGTCACGCCTTTCCCTATTAAAGCTCGATAATATTTTTCTCGCGATTTATTGCAATGAGTTATACCTCAGTTTTTTATATTATAAATTCTGAACGGTTGGCGATAAAATTTTGTATGCACCACGTCAGGAAAGTGTCTTTATCGACTCGCCTGTTATTCGCCTCGCTCGCTTCGCTCGCTCATCTCATAATTTCAGACTCGTCCGATAAACGATCACTTTACTGCCTTGGTACATAAATAACTATTATTCATGAGAACACAGTCATACTTTTACTTCCGCTGCTATTGGTAACGGAAGTAAAAAGTACTCTTCCGCTGCCAATAGCAACCGCCTTCTGACAAAAACCCAGAACTTAAACGTCAAAAAATTAATAGAAAACTGTCAGGTTTATTGACGTTTGAAGAAAAATACTATTTTCCAGCTACATGCATACGATTTACACGATTATTAACTTTATGTCATTTATGTAACATAAACCAAATAACACTGATACTTCATTATAACTACCATTAAGGTATGTCATTATGAAATTGCTGCCTACCTCTCTACGTGCCGTGTATAACTTCCTGTTACATTATTAAAGGTGTCCTAGGTTGTTTCTAAGAAATTCTTAATTAAATTAACCATTAATGGTTATTTAATAGCGTTATGCACAAACAATTTTAATAGTTTATTAAATTGTTATGAATTATTCCCGTCAAAATTATAAGCTCCAATTTTTTTGAATGTGTAATTATTTATAACCAAATAACTTGTTTTATTAATAATGGTGGCTTCCGTTTGAAGGTATATTGGCTTATTATAATGCAACAGGTACATCGATCCTTATTACCTAAAAGTTCTGTGTTTTCACTTACAGGGTTACTAAAAGTCGGGGACCAAAATTGTTTACCGGAATCTATGAGAAAAAGTTAGGACCATTATTAGTCAACAATAAGAAGATATCTTACGAAGAAAGACCAATCCGACAACTCTAAGACGGGAAAAACCACAACCATGTACGTTTGTATATTTTATTGGTAAGAAACGATAGATAGGAATCCTTACGCTTAGAGTCAGTTTTGGCGTCTTATTTAAAAATAGGTTCATCCCATTCTAATTATGAGGTTGTATAATATCCATTAATTATTATAAGTATAAGTTTAATCCTTCATAACTTTTTGTTATTCAGTTCAATTTACAATTATTTTACCATTTTACAAATAATTTCATTGGAATTGTGCTGGATGTTTTTTGTTTTAAACGTCCTGTGGAATAGGGACCGTTATTTTTCATACTATACTCTGTTTCTTAAAGCGTGCTTAACCTAAAAGCAAAAACAATCAGCATGTGCTAATATGACGGGAGTTAGTAAATCAACAATCTATAGGCTTCTTAGGGAAAGAAAATCTGGAACTGTAGCCCCTCCTATACAGTCGCCAGGAAGGACATCTATACAAATTAATGATGATGTAAAAGTAGGTATTATAAGAAGAAAAGTGCATAATATACAGATAAAATTTTAAATGTTCTGTTCTCTTAAAACGATCCACTATTTCACTATCATCTTGTTTTGTTAATGTACAGTATCGGCTTGAACTAAATCGGATAAAGTTTTGACTATGTATAATTTATTTACAACACTGGCGGGAAACAAAAGGAATTTATATTTCATAAATAAAAACCTAAACGACCGCCACTGTCCGAAGATTTATTCTAAATCATCGGCTTGCCCTATTGTTACAATTTTACGACCCTATTGTGAAAGGTAAAGTTAGGGGTGTGCCAATCTATATAGTGTTTAAACTGTTACTAAATAGATATACTTTCAGGCGAAAATAATATGTTCACCCGGTAAGCTAATTTGTGTTTTACATTTTTAATGAGGGTTCTTAGCTGTCAGACAATAGGGAACAGACTAATAATTTATTTTAGCTATCCTTTAAGAGGCAAGTGTCTCACTTGCTACTTAAATCCCTGCACAATTTATATTGATGCTAGGGCCCATGTAGTAAGCAAATATTTAGACGAGGTTGATGTTCGACGGTTAAATTGACCTGTAGGTAGTCCGAATTTGAACCCCATTGAAATTTCTGCGATCAGTTGAAAAGAGCTGTTCCTCATCGCCTTATACGCAACCATCAGGCATTTTACAGGTGCTAAAGATTGCACATTCCTAATGAAATTATCTATAATAAACCTGGTAGAAAAAAAATTGATTCACAATGCCGATCCGGGAGTTTATATAAGCGAAACTTGACCTTGACTCGAAAAGGATACAGACCAAAATTGACCTTTCTTTATAAACTATTTGCTTAATTCCTCTTATCTTACACATATGTTCCGGCAAAATTTCACTAATAATGTGACTTGTGACGTATGAACAATTTCGCAAAAACAATGGTCGCCGATATATGGTTGCTATGTGACATCCTATTAAGTTATCTCCGTTTCGTTATAAAAATAGGTATTAAGTTTTAGAGTGTTCTGTTCCTGTAGTAATTCTAATTAATGCGTGGTGTTTTTTTTTCGATTGTTATTAGGAAAACACGTGTATAATGTAAACTGAATTGTTTTAAGTTTTATGAACTTACTGTTTTATCCACTGGTAAACTTCCCCTTTTTTACCCGAGTTTACCTTCGTCTATTATAGGATGTAAACTTAGTCCTATTACCCCACCTCTCATTCTTAGTTTTTTAGAGAATCTCTATACAGTTTAACAATGAAGTCTATATAAGGTAATATTATTTTTCTTATATCTATATCATTTGCGAATTCCAACATTGCATAAATTGTAGTCGACAATTATAAAGCGATTAGATTTTTTGCGCTTATCAATAAAAACAAGTGTAAAATTCTAATAATCTTACTAGGTACCTACTATTAGCGACGTGATATCCGGGTACTAACACAATAATAAAAACCAACAAAAATCTTGAAATAATACCTACAATTTTTATTATCTTCCTTTTTTAAGTCTCTTTAAGTATCTAGTTAAAGGATATGTTGCCGATTGGTAAACAAGAGTATTTATCTGTTCTTGATTAGGTTTTGGCCTAGCAACCAATAGATCCTACAAAAGGGAAATAGAAAAAAAGAAACAATGATTTGTACCAAAATAATATAAGTCAATAATTGGTCAAGTCTATATATTGACTCGGTTTTAATACGCATAAAAATGACAATTGACAATTTTCAATTGTTCCAAACATCTTTCAATTTCGTTAAAAACCAAGAAGAAAATAAAAAGTACAATTAATCTATAATTAAGTGTCTTCTAAGAACTAACGCCATTTTCAACTGGGTCGTAACAAGCTGTAAAGATGTTAGCGGATGTCGTAACTCGACATGTTCGAGCCTTATATATAAGTTTTTAAACTGTGTCAGGATAGAAATATTGTTACGACACCGATACCCGGGCGCAAACTTAAACTACAGTGGGTAATTAAAATACAATGGGTAAAAGTCACACGATTGCTTTGTAAACAGTTTACTTGCGTTGCTACACACAAATAAACTTTAAGATAGATCTGTTTGTTATTTTAGGGATCAGGAATATGTACCTTGAGAATTAGGGTATCAATCGGTGTGAACTCAAATCAAAGCTAGGTTTTGGTATTTCCTTTAGAGCTGCGATGATTCACGTCGATCAATTCTACCTTTTACTTTTAAATACTACACAAAACTACAAGCTTTGTTGTGCTAAAGTTGATCCATAAAGAAAAATTACTAAATACTGGTCAACAATCTATTGCTTCAACCCTTTATTGATAGACAGGAAGACTAGGTTTGCTTTTAGCCAATGGGTCTCAGCTGTCGTCGACACTTAGACGATTATGATATCATTTTATTCAGCCTTTTTGCCAGGACAAAATATCCTAATCTTAATAGCGAGGTCGGGACTCTTCTCTATGAATTTGAGAGGTTGACGCAGTTAGAGGAAAATATATTCTGTCTTCTTGTAAGGTTTTGGGCCGTCAATGCACTGTAAAAGAGACCCCGCAATCTTCGTGTAGAGTGTCTGGTAGATCTATGGTTTACTGACACGAGGAATAAAAGGAAAAACTTCTCGGATAAAGCACCCAAAAGAATCGGAATATCATTTAGAGTTTCTTCTGGGATTTTTCTACTACGAGACAAAGGAAGATACATTTGCAAAGTTAATAAAGAACTTTTGGCCATTGATTGACAATAGTTTTTGAGGCTAGATCCGAAAGGAGGCTTTTTCGCTCGACTGATTTCCACATAAAAAGTAATACTGCGTCGCACATGTTCGTCGTCGACATTGACATAAATGGCATGCCTGATAGCGGCACTGTTTACTTTCAATTAAAGTGTTTTAATTTAAATGTGTGTAATTTGCATCTGGGAATGTGAGCATGAAAGTGCAGAGATATTGTTCCAAAGCAACTAAAAGCCTATTATATTTAAGAAATAAATTCTAATATTAGTTGCCCCTGGTGTTTGACCATAGAAAGAAAACTTCTGGTGGTAATTTCATAAGTTTTGTTGGTTAAATAGAGGTGGTAAAGATTTGTGCTGTATAGTGCAGAACAAAACGAAACTCTACAATTTATTGGGAGAGTTTCTATTAAAACCCAGGAGGCAGGAGGGTAAGCAAAGAGACCTAGAAGTCATTGACCACAGTAGACATTAATATTCAAAATCTCAATAAATTCATGCCTTTACCTTGTTTTTTCAGGTGATCACCAAAAATGAGTCCTAGGCGAGGAAAAATTGATTAGTAAACCTATAGCATAGCATCCTTTCCGAACAGTAGTCATTAGTATTTGTTGTTTGGGTGTCTAGTAATATTCATAGCGAAATTTCATATATCGTTAGGTATCTATCTACAAGCTGACATCTATTCAAGAAAATACCGATGAAAAAAAAACACCATACGGAACTGTAAACACTCCCACACACGACTTCGCTATTGCATTAGTCTCCAAGCGTAAAATGTTATAAATAATAATCATAAAAGCAACGTAAACTACAATATTTTATCCCGGAACAAAATGACAGCGTTATTAGTCGCCTGGTAAATATTTGCTTGAAATAATTATAATAGATTATGTATATCTAGGTTGTTCGGTGACGTCATCGGTTTAATCGACTCCCACATGGGGTTGAGTAATTCGGGTTGAAAAACTCGACATGTAAATGACGTCATTTGATAATGTAACAGGTGGCGGAAATAACTGAACCATATTCGGTCGTGATTTTGGTTACGCCCTAGATTTATTTATTGTCGTCTTGAGATTTGGTATCTGTTGAATTTTTGAATGATAAAGCATAATATACGAAAGCGTATGAATGTAACCAACGTCATCGCTAAAGGCGCGGTGGCTCGTTATCCTTCCAATTTTTTGCGTGTCTATGTTTTTTAATATTGGTTCCTGGACCTAGGCTAATCCGGTAAACCGTGAATATATTTTGATCTAGAAGTTATTTAAAAATATTCGTTTCTGTGGTTTGCAGACATGTGTAAAGTCTCGTTTCTATACATTTTTCTGTTTATATTGATTTTGTTCTTTTAATTATACCAGTATAACTTAATGAATTACCAATACATGCAATTATCTAACAATAACGAACGGACGTAAGTCATTGTTGCCATTGCACTTCTGAATTATTAAGATGGTAAGTGATTCGGCTTGAAGGACCAACTTTTGTGGATACTAAATATCGTAAAATGTGATGCTCTGGCTGAGTATTAGAAATAATTTCAGCCGTGGTAAAACAACCTTTAAAAATAGATTAACATTATGGGGGGATGGTGAGGGAATGTACATAGGAATTAAACCGGGAATGCTTGGAGGAGTAAACTTAATTAGTAATAAACCATTAATGAGACTTAATGAAGAAATAGGAACACCGGGGAGCATTTTTGTATCGAGCGTCCAGTACACCGCATTCGGGTAATTTCGCATTAACCGAGGTCTGTCTATCGTCGATTGTCAAGCTACCATACGACAACAGTCAACTTTTGACTGATAAGCGTCAATTTTTTTAGCTTTTTTCTTATAAGTAGAGGATTATAAGGAGGCGATAACTAGAGGAACAAATTCCTTTTAAAAGGTATATTGGCAACCGGTTTGTTCGTTGTTACCCAGAGCATTTTTTTTTAATTCAAAAACCAAAAAAAAACAAGATTTCAGCCTAATCGAGCGTACGGTAGTCCGACTGTTGTCGTAGTACCGAACGCTCGATACGTGCCGAGGTCGAACATCACGAATGCGGCTTACTGGACGCTCGATACAAAAATGCCACCGGGGAAGGAATAAAAGGTTATTAGTTGGTGCACGTGTGAGAGTATTACATGGGAGTTACTTAACCTTACCAGTTTATATAGATATAAGATCAAAGTATGGTTCCCTAGGAGCGAAATCACTTGATGTGGTTTTACTAAAGAATTACGGACTAATTTGTCAGTGAAATCCCCTAAGTAATAAACATTTCTACGAACCTGTTAAAATTTATCTATGGGCGCTTGATGACAAATGTTTATTAATTACTATTTAAATATAGATGAAGCCTAAGGAACGCCTGAAGAAACAACATTTCTACGAACATACGTAGCTGATCAACAGGTAGTTTTCTAAGCTTCCAAGAATGAGCAAGAAAGAAACAATTTGACGGTTTTACCGTATTATTATAAATATATGCGATGGGGAAGTTCTCATTTTTAAGAAGCTTAGTGATGCAATAGTTGAAATGTCGCAAAAATGTTCTTTAATTACTGCTGTGTAATGATCGCTTCTAAGAAATTCGTATAATAGAAACTACAATCAATGCACAAGAAAATTAAAGATAAGAAGGGCAAAGTTTTAACAGTCATGTTATTATAATCGATCTGTTTAGTTGTCATATCATAATAAAGTAAATGTAGAGTTCCGGCAATGTAAATAAAACTCAGAAATATTGTGCCAGGATTTTTGATCCCGTTGACAAAATTCTCCTTAAGTAATACTGAAATAGTTAAAATTATATACTTATATTATTCTTGAGAACACAGTCATACTTTTACTTCCGCTGCGATTGGCAACGGAAGTAAAAAGTTCCTTTTCTTCCGCTGCCAATAGCAACCGCATTCTGACAAAAAAAGCAGAACTTAAACGTCAAAAATTGGTAGAAAAATGTCAGGTTTATTGACGTTTGAAGAAAAAGCCAGTTTTACTGTCTTAGGATCAATCAAAACATTTCGCATTTTTCTGTCGTCGTAAGTTTAGTTACAGAATAAAATGTTTCAGATTGACAGCTTTGTACACAGTTTCCTTAGGGAACTCCCTTATTTTGATTATTATAATTTTTTCTCGTTCTTTTAGGTAGCAAGAAGTGTTAAGATAGTGTGTGTGGAGCTGTTACAATACAATCAAATTTGAGAAGAAGTGAAGAAAATCAAGCATGAGGATCAGGAGATAAAATGGAATTACAAGGTACGTTACTTTGTCGGACTTCCATTGTCTTTACATTGTTACTTAATACAACGTTTTGGTTAGTTAGTATAGTAGGTATGTTCTCGTCACGGGAAAGGGAAAAGAAGCGGGTGGAAAGAATTATCAATGTCAGTCGTTCATCTGTTTAGAATGGCCATTTTTACAAATTCCAACATGCATGAGAGTTGTTGTTTTACGTCCCTATAGCCTTTTAGCGCCACGTTCACATTCTGCGGTTTATCGGAAATACATGTTGACGTTAAAAACGCATTATGAAAACGTCACATGATCCGATGATTTACCTACCATAGGTTTTTAGCTAGCGTTTGCTAAATTATTTCAAGCAGACACGATAAATCACTGCAAGGAAAACAGTTAATAAGAAATGCTGATCCTAACAAAATATTTAAAGCTGAATCTTCACTAATAATTGCCATAGTTAATATTTAATTTAATAACACAGATAATAATATACAGTTAGTTGTTCAATATAGGTACTAAATGTAAAAAGATAACCGACACTACTACTTGTAGCTCTTTGTAGTTCTTGTATTTAATAATTGAGTATTTCATTTAGAAAATTAAAACGTTAAACGAAAAGCAATATCCCATACAAACAAAGTGCAAATTATTGTTCCCGTTACCGTACCTTAAGATCCACTTTGACGACGAGTCAGTTCCAAAATATCCACTATAAAAAGTCACTAACAATAGCACATATCACTGTGTCATCGGCCTAAATCAAAACAGTTCCTGCAATACAGCTTCAACGTTACGAATTGTCTGTGAGTCTGTCGCAATCGCGTCAATTAATTTTAAATAATCCAAATTGCTTTTTTCCGGAACGATAACTCTCGTGGGGTGATAACGACCGATAACTTTTCGAAGACTTGTCGGTAATATTCGGTAACTTCTCCGACTTTCCGGTAACTGTGACACTAACTGTCACCTTACCAATATCGTCCGGACTCGACTGCGTTCAACAGCTAACTCGAAGAGTCGCACTTGCCGCTGCTGTTCAGTCAAGTTGGCCGTCACATCGTCGGCGGGGGGAGGGGGCGGACGCATATACACATACGCGCGACGTTGCCGCTGCGACGGACCGGATCTACACTTGTGGAGCTTGAGATTTGGACAGGGACGAACTGAACACTTTTCGTAATAAATTGGTAAATTTTCTCGCAAGCGTGCTGTGTGTGAAAAAGGCAAAGTTCATAACACCCTGTATATTTAAAAATAATAACAGATTCCCATGGTCTCTGCTAAACTTCGCCTTGCTATACTACAATAATTGTATATTGTATCCCTTACTATCTTTACTAAAAGTCGATTATTATTATTATTATTATTTTCAGTATAAAAATATTTTAACGGTTTCAATTTTTAAAATTTTGAATTATTTCCTGAGAAACTAACTATACAAAATACGGCCTTTCGAAAGAAAGATAACGATATGATCCACTTTTGTTTAAAGTTCCATATTATTTTATTTCGTTATTAAATTAATTCTCTATTTTATTTTAATTTTGGATTAATCTTAAGTATTTTAAATTTAAAATAGGTAATATTACTAAATGGTCTTTTCTATCCTATTTTTTTTGCTTTCAATAAACGTTTAATTTGTCTAATTAAAAATTCGGCACAACGTCACTCAACTCCCGACACCTGTGCGCAGTGCGCGAGTGAGCGACGATTTGTACCAGAACTTGATTTAAAAGTAGTACCGCAAAAATCTCGAAACAGCCCGTACGGTTGATTTTTGTTAAACGAATAAAAACTTTATTTATTGTATCCTGTGAATGTGTTGACCATAGTGCATCCATATTACTGCGATAAATCGATCTAGATTGCAAGAAGCTATCCTGAGGGCCCTCGGAAACATCCGTAGGATTCTGCCGGGTAAGTCTGCTTTTATGGCGTTGTGCGAATCGCGTTTTTACCATTAATACAGTCCACTTTTTCTCATAATTTTTCCATTAAAAAATGTCTAGTTACAACTTTCTTTAACCGACGGATTATTTATTCTCTTGTACCACATAAAATGCCACTGTCACATATTTTTAATATGTTCTAGATTAGAATGTTAATGCCGAATATGTAAAATTCCCAGCCCATATGCACATCGTAGTTTTTTCTATTTGCTAACAGGTACAGGAAAGATATATTGTAAATTTCAATTTCGTTAGAAAAAGTGTAATAAATCGATTTTATATCCTACTCGAATAGTATTGTTTCATAATACCATAGTTACCAGACACTTTAAATGGTATATAATACCCTAGAGCATTAGGAAGTTTCCAATGCCCTCGGGCATTAAGAGAAATAAATAGGAAAAATCAAAGTAACAACTTTTTATTAACGAAAAATCTTATTTATCATTTACTAGCGTGTACCCGGCATGCGTTGCAACCCGCTGGTATAAATACAAACCCGATATATTAGTACCCAGCATGCCACTTTCTGAAATTCCACCCGTGCGAAGCCGGGGCGGGTCGCTAATTATATATAAAAACCTTCCTCTTGAATCACTCTATTAAAAAAAACCGCTTCAAAATCCGTTGCGTAGTTTTAAAGATTTAAGCACATAAGACAGGATAGCTACTTTGTTTTATACTATGTTAAGATATAAAATGAACAGTTATTAAAAGTCCCAGTAAAAACGAATTTACCGGCTTTTGATAAGGCAATGTTTTCTATTATTTCGTGATTTTCGCTAACAGAAATTGACGATGATTGAACCTTTTTTTTTTGGTGTCTCGTTGATGCAGCTATCAATTTCGAAATTTTGTTTTTAGAAGACATACTGTTTTCCAAATATCCCTCAACCACAGCTGACCTTTTCCAACCGCCATGTCTTTTCAATGTGGTTCATGTTTGCCCCCGCGTCCGCCAACAAAGTTACAGAGGTTCTGCGCAAACAATGACCAGTATATTTATCCGCATCGCTTACACCCAGGTATTTTGCGATAATGGAAGGAATCTTGCCTATGGTGTTCTTCCCAACTGGCTGTGAAAAACAATTACCGTTACGGTAACACAAAAAGAATCTATTGATGTTGCAGTTCGTCGGGCGTAAAGACCAATAAGTTCTCAGTAGCTTTAAACAACCCATCTCCTTCTCATTAATAATTGTGACGACACGCTTTGTATCGGAAATATTAACTATTACTACGGATCCTATATCCTTTATATATTTAACCAACATATTAACTAGCTCTTGGCGACGACACCCACCAAATACACCAAATAACAGAACCACTTTGTAAATCAACAAAGTTTCATTGGGAGCTTCACGGATGAATTTCAGCACATCTCGAGTCAAAATTTTTGACTTCTTCGCTTCATATCCTTTGGATGCTTGCTTTAGATACTGGCTTTTAACTTGCAATATTTTGCAATGTCTATTTTTTTATTAACTATTAATGTCTTCTTTAATATTGAATATTTCGTCCATAGGGAATTATGAGGGAATGTTTCAGAGTATAATCGATATGCGTAATTAATATTTTAATATAACTTACAACAGCAATTTTAACATACCAATTCCTGGAAATACCCGAGTAGCACCGTCTTGTTCATAATTTTTACATCATTATTTTTCATCCAATCCCCAAACCTTTGATATTCCTTATCGTAGGCGTAAGATTATTCAAAGCTTTGGCAGCATTTACAGCGGATTCAACGGAAAATCCATTATTTTATATGAATTTCAGTTTTGACTTTAACACAGCAATGAACACTTATTACCTTTGTTTAGTTAGCAACTTTATAGGTAAAAAACCTTTCGTGATTTTAAATTTTCTTTTAATTTACCTTGGAATTATCTAAAGTAGGACATAAAATATTGTATGTACCACGGGCATTACTTGATGTCTATACCCTCGGGCAACTTACAAACCCTCGGGCCAAAGGCCCTCGGCTTTACGAGATTGTTGCCCTCAGAGGCATAAACATTATCATAATGCCCTTATTAATAAATAACTATAATATCGTTATAATCTATTTGTTTACATTTCTATCAAAACAGAATTTTTACTGTTGTTTTTAAAATTATTTAAATCCAAAAAAAAATTAGTCAGGTCCTGTTTAATGGTAGGGGAACCCATCGAAGACTTCCTACAACTGAAACACCTAAATCTGGTCGCCGCAACCGGCCGACTTCGTGCTGTTTGGGACTGGTTTAAAAAGATAGAGAGGATCGCCATCTCTTCCGGGATGGCCTGTTCCACTCGGCTGGCTAATATAATTTACAATAATGTATTAGTACAAGCAACGCAACGAAAACATATCCTAGGTTTATCGTTTTCGTATATTTTAGATCTGGCAAGTGGCAACTGTAATGCAGGTTTTTTTTTTTAATTTAGGGACCAAACTAGGCTGAGTTAAAGCTTTGAGAGTTCGGGACAAAATTTAATGCTTAATGGTACTTACTAAATATTGCTTTTTACTTATCTAAATAATTCTGTCAAGTACATTATTACGTATAATTTGATAGTAGCATAACTCAAAATTAATATACTGTACAGGACAAGTGATTTAACTTTTTTATTTTATTAATTTGAATACCTGGTGGTGCACCGCCAGACTGTCCATGGAAAATTAAATGGTCTTACATGGAAATTAATTCTCTGTGATGTTTTCTGAATGACCCATTCCAAGCAAAACAACCATCCTGAATATTGTTCGTAATTTTGAGAGTAAAGGTACTGCAATTCATAAATCGAACTGTTTAGAGAACAAAATAATGATTTACTCGATGGTAGAACACAAGAAAATAATGCAGCTTTAGAACTTTCACTTCATGGGAAAGAAAATAATGGAATTAGCACCAGGCTTCTTGGCAAAACGGTAGGAAAGCAGTACTGCGCAAATTACTAAAGTATAAATATCATCCATTTATACGGAACATCAGGAAATGAGGGAAGAAAGAGCACAGTTAACGATAAACCAAATGTTCAAAATTGTAGATCATAAGCCTAATGAATAAAAATGAAGCAATTGCTTTTTCTTATAAAATCGAAGTAATTTCTTGAAAGCCAATGAATAAAAACTAAAGTAATTGCTTTTGCGTCCAGCGATCGCTTATAAGTGCAGGAATTGCTTCTAGTCAATGCTTTTTCTTAAAAAATATCCTTTCGTCGCTATCGTTTGCTTAAAATGTGATGAATAAATTAAGGAATTGCTTTTTCTAGTGTAGCAATTGCTTTCAACTTTTTAAGGTAGGTCGAACCCCTGCATCATTTGCTTGGTAGCAGTCAACTTTAGTTTTCCGCGGCATACACGTGCGTTGCTCTTAATTTGTGTCTTCAATTATGGCTGAATATATGAACGTCCGTAAAAGGAAAATCTACAGTGTACGTAAAAATTGCAGATATTATGATGATTTCAGAAAGTTATATCGATTTGACTGCGAAAATGTTGAGTGGTTGGCAAATTATTTTTTGACTGATACTGATAAAAGCGAGGGGGTGCACTGTCGCCTTTAAATAAGATTAAAGTCTTTCTGCGGAAATTGTCCGATCCAGGCTTTCAAAATTCTGTAGGTGAAGAACTCTGTGTTCACCAAACTATTGTCTGTAAAACAAACACTTCTGTAATAGATGCAGTTTTGGAGAAGGCCAATATTTTTTTTAAATTTCCTACAAGTGCTGGAGCTGTTGTGGAAGCTAAACGGTTGTGGTCAGAGTATTTATGTTCCTTCAATTTGTGACCGAATATCAATTGCTTGTCTTTAATTTCCTTATCACTACAATCACTTTCCTCATTTTCACTGAAATCTGCCATATCACAAATATAAGTTTCCTATTTTCCACAAAAACGTAACAGATTACTATTGTACTAAATAAATAGACCAACGTTGTTGTATTTACGTCAACTCTTTTGCAAATTAGGCACCAAACTGAACATGAAATCTATACATAATCTGAACAAGTGGATAAGCCACGTCTGAACTTGTGTTGAATAAGCATTTGCTACAGAAGTGTAAGAAAAACAGCAATTGCTTCAAAATTTTATTCATATCCAGATCTAGCAATTGCTTTTACTTATAGAATTTGCTAGTCAAACAATTGCTTTTACTAAAAAGTAATTGCTTAATTTTTATTCATTAGGCTCATTGAAGTACAGAAATTGAATACAGATTTGTATAAACAAGGACGCAATACTCTCCAAAGATAAATGTTTGGGCGGGCATATCGGACATTATTGGACCTTTGGAACAGGATTTTGGAAAAAAAGTTTTTTTAGAAAATCAAATTGGACTTGCATTAGAATAAGTTGCTGCTGAAAGTGAAGATATTTGGTTTCAAATGGACGTGCACAATGCACGAGAAGTAAGGGAATATGTCCATAACGTTTTCAGTGGATTAAATTACACCATATTTAACTTTCAAAATGTCTTTATTCCAAACTAACTTTTACAGTTCATTACATGGAAAGTGACAATATAATATAGAAAATACTAACCATAAAAAAATAACAATAAAAAAAAATGGAAGTTAACCCAGTTTAATTCATTAATAAAGTCAATTAAAAAAATAGTGTAAATAATTTAATTTAGTAAATATATCTCTTTAATTGTTTTTTAAAAGTTGCCAATTTTTTAATATTTTTGATATTTTTTGGTTTTTCTTATTATTCCGTCATATAAAAGCGATTTTTTTCCGAAATTACTTTTTACCAGTATAGTTTGATAATTTATACAACGTCTGGTGTTATGCTCATGTAATGTCTTATTTTCCTGAAGTGTTATGTGTGATTTTTTTCTTTTAAAATAATAAAGTGAATTAGAATACACATTTTTAATTTATAAATGTTTTGAACGTGTAAATACCCTTTCGGTCTATATAGATTAACAGTTGGTTCTAAATGTGGTAATTTGTGTATACATTTAATAACTTTATTTTGCAATTTTTGTAATGGTTTTAAGTTTGATAAACGAGCAGATCCCTATGCAGAAGCTAAGTATTGTAATTTTGAATATATTAATGAAAACTATATATATTTTTAAGTATTTCAAAGGAATGAAATATCTAGCTCTGTACAAACAGATAATATACTGGATATGGCCTTTCCAATTTAAATTTTCGTCTATAACGAATCCTAAAAATTTTGTCGTTTTTGAATATTGAATATTTTCATTATTAAATGTTAAGGGGTTAATGATGGAATTTATTTTATTTTTAGTTATAAACATAAAAGAAGATTTTGTAAAATTTAACGTAAGTTCTTTTGATTGTAGAAAGATTCCCACGGGATTTTCTATGGCCACTATGGCGGTGCTCCACCCGGTATAAAAAGTCAAATCTACTTTAACTGCTGAAATTTTAACGTCACGGGCCAAAAGCAGCCGCTTCACACCCCCGTGTACTTAATTACCTAATAAAATATTTATTTCTTGCATATGCAATATGCAATAACCTCCTATTAAGATACGGAAATGCCAGACGCCGTTTATTATTTGCTCATTTTATAATGGATTTGTTATTTCGTTACGTTAACCGTCGGTTTATGTAATACTTAACCTACAAAGGCTCGTGTGTTCTTGTAGGTGAACGCGGAAAACTGACGCGCTTATATTTGCTTTATGCAGGCCGTGAGAATGAATGATATTTGACGGTAAAACGAAATTATACGGAAGCTTAGCGGGAACAACTAAAAAATGTTGAAAACAATTTAAAATATTTGTTGCATTTTTAAATGCAATTATTATTATTATTATCAGTTAGTTAACTCCATGAAATGGACAATACGTAAAACAATTCAAGTGTAAAAGTAAAATGTGCGGCACAACCAAAACTAGGTTTCAAATATCTGTCGGGCTGATTTCGCCAGCACAAAAGATCCCCTCTCTTTAAACGAGGGATCGACTTGCCATGCGCTGGTCATGTCGGCAACATGTTATTCGTTCTCTCATACCTCCATAAAATGCCGCTGTAAGTCCGAGTTGACTACAACGACATACGTTTCTAATTAATAATAATAATAATAATAAGTTTATTTAAAATTTAATAATATAATAAATATGTTTATAAATCCCGTTAATGATCGATCCTGACAAGTGATTTGTCTTTGAGTCCTGTTTCCTTCTGCCAAACCGAGCCTCACTGATGAGCCGTAATAACGGCGAAACGCGTCTGGGGATGGGTTTGGCGGAAGGAAACAGAAAAACCTTTTTCGAATTAAATATGTTTATGTTGTCTTCGATAAACTTATTCTTCAATCCCCTGAAGCTGAGCTTGTTAGGGGCAAATCTTATTTTTTGTTTTAGTATGTAAAATCATAAATATGCATTTAAAATCAAGTTTTAAAGTAAAACTGTTAATTTATAGTATATACGCAGCTTTTTTGAAGAAATATATTACCTATAATAAAATTATTAATTTCATAATTTTTAAGTAAAAAATATTACTTACATAAATTATTCAGAACAATATTAATTAATTAAAGCATTTCTAAAAATATTTTCAAATTGTCTGTTTTTAATATCCATGATTTTATTTCGACTTAAAATTTTTTTAATGAAATCAATTTTTTAATTTTTGTTGGTAAATAATCGTTTAAATAAAAACATAAATATTTGAATTTTTTTTTGTCCTATGGACTTATTTATTTTAGGTTTTATGGTTATTTCATTTTTATGACTGTATATTATGTTATGCGGATACTCCAGTGGGTATCTTTTTACCTGTTGACATCAATAAAAATCAATTCTGTGTTGTGCAATTTTCGAATATTTGGCAAGAGGAGAGCTTCCTGCTACGACCGTTAATCACGATATTATTCAGGTCAAAGGTTCAGTTCAACAACCAATTAAAAATTGTTAGTAATAATCCCTCAATTTTTTTTTTTAATTAATGATAGATTACAAAATTTACAGTAGGTCTACCTTCTGTAAGTTCACCACAAAATAAAATTGTAAAAAGGTTTAATATAAATCTGTTCTTTGGAAAAATCTTGATTGTTTTAGCAAAATAAAAATGTTACTATGTAATACAAAATACAACAGTACATTTGGATGCCTAATAAATTGTTATTCGTTTCGTTTTTTCTTTTGCCTTTGGCACTCTTTGTTTTTTTTTTAATAATTCGCTTATTAAATCGAACCTTTACGGATGATCCAGTAGTTTTTAAACTTTCCTTTCTTCCTGGTTGAAAAAACAACAATTTCTCAACACTTAAGTTCAAGGACTGGTAATTACAATCTAATCGCCTGAAAGAATTAAAAGAATTTTTATTAAGTGTGCATTCACGACCATTCTAACTGTATAACCTCCTCGGCGCTTCCTGGTACACACTACATAATATATCTACTAACTTATATTCCATTAAAAAAAATTACGTCCTTAGTATTTTGATAAACGAAATCAATTTAATTGCTTCCTTAGCAATCCGAAGTCGCAGATAAGTGCTGAATATTAATAGTTAACATAAAAAAAACTTGGCTACATTTTTAATTTTTACTGCTTGTAAACAGTGCTGAAAATATTAGATTCAGAAGAAAGCAATTAGAATTAATTAAAAATTATCTAAAAATAGACCAACTTATGTTCAAATAGATAAAGAAAAAAGCTATCCAAAAGTATTTAAGTATGGTGTTCCTCAAGGAACAATTTTAGGACCATTATTTTTTAATATTTATATTAACGACTTATTTAGTATAAATTGCGATGGACAAATTCATAGTTTTGCAGATGATACTACAATTTTTTATACCGATACAAATTGGGACAACTTAAATAATAAAATTAAAAAAGATTTTAAAATTATAAAAAATTGGTTTGATAACAATTATTTGTTAACAATTAATTTTAATAAAACAAATTATATTTCTTTTACTTTAAACCTAAATATCCTACCACAAAATATGAATAGTATTCAAATAAATGAAGACATTCAAATTTTTAAAGTTAATAAAATAAAATATTTACGAATTATTTTTGACAGTAAATTAAATTGGAATTTTTATTTAAAATACTTAATTAAAAAATTAAGAAGTTTACTACCGATTTTTAAAAACATTAAAAGTTTTTTAAATGTAAGACATATGGAAATATTATATTACGCGTTAGTTAAAACTCATTTAAATTCGGAATTTTAGGTTGGGGAGAAATAAATAGAACTTTAGTTAAAAAATTAGAAATATTACAAAAAAGGTTTCTAAAAATTATATTCAATAAAGATTATCTTTATCCTTCAAAAGAATTATATTCAGAAACAAAAAGTTGAACATAAGACAACTTTACATTTATAACTATACCATCTTAATATATATATTTAAAAATAAAAACCTTATACAATTTAAAAACCATAATCATAATACACGTCATAAAAATGAAATAACCATAAAACCTAAAATAAATAAGTCCATAGGACAAAAAAATTTCAAATATTTATATTTTTATTTGAACGATTATTTACCAACAAAAATTAAAAAATTGATTTCATTAAAAAAATGTTAAGTCAAAGTCGAAATAAAAACATGGATATTAAAAACAGACAATTTGAAAATATCTTTAGAAATGCTTTAATTAATTAATATTCTGAATAATTTATATAAGTAATATTTTTTAGTTAAAAATTATAAATTAATAATTTTATTATAGGTAATATATTCCTTCAAAAAAGCTGCGTTTATACTATAAATTAACATTTTTACTGTAAAACTTAGTTTTTAATGCATATTTATGATTTTACATACTAAAACAAAAAATAAGATTTGCCCCTAACAAGCTCAGCTTCAGGGGATTGAAGAATAAGTTTATCAAAGACAACATAAACATATTTATTATATTATTAAATTTTAAATAAACTTATTATTATTACTAAAAAAGTAAAAAATTGTTATCTTTTAAAATATGTCATAAGTATTCATTGCTTGAAAACGGTTAGGGATAGGTACTAACCAACCGAAACTTCGTGTCCCGTAACACAGTAAAGTTTAACAAAATCAGTCTTGCGATAATACAACATTGTCTAACTAACGCTGTAACGTATTTCGGAACATAAATATACAATTATTCCCGCCTATCCAATCTCCAAAAAAGGTTGAGGAAACGGTTTAACCTGATGACGTCAGTCGGCTCGAAACGCGGAATGCGAAAAGTATGCGTGGAGCGGACATGCCAAGTCTGTTCCATGAATCCTTACCGCGGCGAGTTTTAGGAGTACGTTCGACGATTACGTTAAATTGCTAGAACAATTACCTACTCGGATAAGCCATTTTAAGGAAGAACTGCATTCCATAAAAACCCCTAAGGGGTTGCAATTTTTATAGGAATTTTTGTGTCTCGGGAACGAAAACTTGTGGAGGTTTAAAAGTTGTTATATAAATTCATTTAATAAAATAATATGCGTGTTTTGTCATTTTTCCAAAATCCACCTAGGGCTTGAAAAAAGGGGTGTACCTAGCCTATTTTAAAGGGGGACCGATAACTGTATAATTTTAAGCTATATTGCTAAAAATTGGTACTTTGCTTACTTTGTTAAAATAAGCAAGTAAATTTACTATTTTACCTATGTGTTTTGGAAAGTTTTGCCCCTAGGGGGTAGAACGGGAAGGGGTAAGTTTTCAGCGCAATCACTAAAGAAAAAGATAGCGAAAAAATGTGTGACCAATTCTTCGCTTGGAACAAATAAACATGTGAATAGGAAAGAAAAAACTAAAAGTCTTGCTCCACAAAATTTAATAGAATAAAAATTTCGTTCAACATGTTTCGAACGCAGAAACGTCCATCATCAGGAGACAGAAAAATATATTGCTGATGGTTTTAGCAGAAGCGAAAATGATAAGTGGTATAAACCCTTAGTGGAGCTTTTATGGCATCAAAAATTATGTCTTTAAGACATTGTAAAATATTAAAAAAAATTTTGGTATAGAAATTAGGTATTAGCAAGCATCATGTATTTAAAATGAAAATATTTTTCAGAAAAGGCGGTTTGAGGTACTGAATGTTAAAGTTCAGTACATGATGCTAGCTAAATTCTAATTTCTATACATAAAAAAATTTCTATATTTTTCAATGTCTTACTTATTTTTATTAAAAAAAAAACCTTTTTGACATCTTTTTAGAAGTGTTTTTTCTGCTTCACCGATCTTTTTGGTTGTTTTAGACCCTTTCAACTAACTTTTTTACATACTCAATATGTTTTAACTTATTTTCATTTCTATTTTTCCTCACATTATCTCATTTCGACAATCCAATTTTTGATTCCATAAAAGCTCCATTAAGGGTTTATACCGCTTATCATTTTCTCTTCTGCTAAAACCATCAGCAATATATTTTTCTGTCTCCTAATGATGAACGTTTCCACGTTCGAAACATGTACCTAGAGACCTTTGAACGAAATTTTTATTCTATTAAATTTTGTGGAGGAAACCTTTTTTCTTTCCTATTCATACTTTCAACTTCACTTTAAACATGGACTATTTCTTCAAAATAAAGATGTGTTCAGGCATTTATAAAAAAATTTCCCCTAGGGGGTGGAAAAGGGGTATTAATGTTTTTATTAGAAAAAATATTTTTTACCAACTTTCTTGACGTAATTCCAATTTCAATAAATTCTACCCAGTACCTCTGGGGTGTTTATAGACGCAAAGTCCATGGAATGGTTCTGTGTGTTTTGTTGTGCTCATAATCGTATCGCTTCTAACTTAAAATCGAAAAAATTCTTGTAGCATTTTCGAACGTAACCTTTTTTTGAGTCAATTACAATGTAAACCGATCGAAAGTCAACAGGCCCCAGAAAGTTGGCAAAGTTTCAAAACGGCCACTTCCTTCCTTTATTTAAAATATTTTTTTGTCAGCAAATAGAAATTGTTTTGGAGTTATGTACAGACCACTCGCGGGAAATGATTCACCGATTTATCGGAAATTTGCTGCAAAAAAGTGCGAGTGTTTATTTTTTTCAAATTCTTATGTCAATATGTCAGCAGCTATGTTATTATTAGTCATAGTTTGGGTTACTGTCGTTTATTATTTATCATCGTTTGAGTTGCTGTTGGAAACATAAATATACCTACTACCACAAATATATTGTCTGTGCTACTACAGAAAATATACTCCAAAAAACCCTACTTTAGACAACAGGGGTATGTCAAGACTGTCTAGCAGATACAAAAAGTAATAGGGGCGTTCTAGCTTCTAGCTATAATGGAGTGATAGCGCACTCAAAAAGAGTTGTATACATATTTGGTTTTATGTACTTTCAAGTAGTTATAGAGTTTTGAATAGGCAAACTTCAAAATAATCGAGAATTTATCTTGAAAGGTCAAAGAAAAATTTGCAAAATAAACTTTGACGGCCCATTTAAAACTGGCTGCCATCTTTGCTTTTCATAGGTATTTCATTTCATATTTAATTTCATTTTTTATATCCTGAGAATTTAACTTCGTTAAGTGAAGAAGAATTATACGTGGAACCGTGGAAGCGCGGAATTTACAAACGATACACCATAAAGACTTTCCATTGACTTTCCTAGTGAAGTTTTAAGCCTCAGAAAGGGACTTGGAGATAGTATTTCAAAATTAAAAACAGTGTATGAACTTGCGGATCGTTTATTAGTAAAAAATCAGTGTGTTTTTTCAAATTTTCCAGATGTATCTAGTGCAGTGATGTTATTTCTAACTTTACCAGTTAGTCTGGCATCAACGGAACGATCTTTTTCCAAACTTAAAATAGTAAAAACCCATTTAAATAGAGCTTTAGTTAAAAAATTAGAAATATTACAAAAAAGGTTTCTAAAAATTATATTCAATAAGGATTATCTTTATCCTTCAAAAGAATTATATTCAGAAACAAAAAAGTTGAACATAAGACAACTTTACATTTACAACATCTTAATATGCAGTGTCCGCAAGAAAGTCCGCATCAAATGGGATTTTTTTTTATTATTAGGTATAGGTAAAAATTGAAAAGGCAGTTAGTTTTTGCTTACCTAAAAACCAAAAATGACGTATACTGAAGCAGCTGCACGACTTGCGTTACCTGTCAAATTTGACATTTTTAATAAAATAGGTTCAATAATGCCCTTATTTAACAAAATATCGAAAAACTTTATTCGAAAAAGTTGTTTATTTAGGCATTTTTAGTCTCTGTCCGAAATTTTGACTGTCTAATACAATTTTTATTTTTTGCCAGGTTCTTGAAAATTTTGATCAACCCTCGTAGATTAACTTTTATACATCGATGTAAAACCATTTGCCTTTACTTCATTTGTAATCTTAATGCAATTTTGTGTAAAATTTTTGTTTCCTATTATTTGTTTTGCTTCAAAAACTGAAATGGTTATTGATTAGTATGTAATGTTTGATGCAAAGTTTATCTAATTACATCAGTTTTGCCAAAACCGACGTTTCCTATTTTTCATAAGTTAGTAAACAGATGTACAAAAAGAAAATATTAGGAAGCTTTCGTTGAAATTTTACTTAATTAATATTGGATTAAAAAGAATATATATTAATGGCTCGAAACATTTTATTCAACAAAAATATAGTTTAATATAATTAATTTAATTTAATATTAATTAAGTAAAATTTTAACGAAAGCTTCCAATATTTTCTTTTTGTACATCTGTTTACTAACTTAAGAAAAATGAGAAACGTAGGTTTTGGCAAAACTGATGTAATTAAATAAACTTTGCATCAAACATTACATACTGATCAATAACAATTTCAGTTTTTGAAGCAAAATAAATAATAGGAAACAAAAATTTTACACAAAATTGCATTAAGATTACAAATGAAGTAAAGGCAAATGGTTTTACATCGATGTATAAAAGTTAATCTACGAGGGTTGATGAAAATTTTCAAAAACCTGGCAAAAAATAAAAATTGTATTAGACTGTCAAAATTTCGTATAGAGACTAAAAATGCCTAAATAAACAACTTTCTCAAATAAAGTTTTTCGATATTTTGATAAATAATGGCATTTTCGAACCTATTTTATTAAAAATGTCAAATTTGACAGGTAACGCAAGTCGTGCAGCTGCTTCAGTATACGTCATTTTTGGTTTTTAGGTAAGCAAAAACTAACTGCTTTTTCAATTTTTACCTATGCCTAATAATTAAAAAAAATCCCATTTGATGCGAACTTTCTTGCGGACACTGTATATATTTAAAAATAAAAACCTTATACAATTCAAAAACCATAATCATAATACACGTCATAAAAATTAAATAACCATAATACTTAAAATAAATAAGTCCATAGCACAAAAAAATTTCAAATAGTTATGTTTTTATGTAAACGATTATTTATCAACAAAAATTAAAAAATTGATTTCATTAAAAAAATTTAAAATCCAAATAAAAACATGGATATTAAAAACAGACAATTTGAAAATATTTTTAGAAATGCTTTAATTAATATTGTTCTGAATAATTTAAAATTAATATAAGTAATATTTTTTACTTAAAAAGTATAAATTAATAACTTTATTATAGGTAATATATTTCTTCAAAAAAGCTGCGTTTATACTATAAATTAACATTTTTACTTTAAAACTTGATTTTTAATGCACATTTATGATTTATGATTTTACATGCTAAAACAAAAAATAAGATTTGCCCCTAACAAGCTCAGCTTGAGGGGATTGAAGAATAAGTTTTATCGAAGACAACATGAACATATTTATTATATTATTAAATTTTAAATAAACTTATTTATTATTCTTATTACTTATTATTAATTAATTAAAAAATTTTTTTTTTAAATTAAATTGTAAAGCCCGGACCAGTCTGTCTTTTCATTCTTTAAATAAGAATGTTGCAGTACGCATGCCCATGTTTACTAGGTTTTATTTACATGCGCAAAGCCATAAATTCGCCACTTTCGTTATTATTGTATGCTAATCTAAAAGTTTATGTCCAATATTTAACAATAAGCTTCAGCTTGCGTCTACACATCGAGATCCATTAAACCGGCGTAAAATAACGGGAATACCTATATTATAACACCTGTCTTACTATTAAATTGCTATTCGTCAAAATTCTTTGTATCGGCAATTAATCATAATTAAAATTTATTGATAGCCGCCTATCTTTTTTTTTTTTAAGTTTGATTAGGCAAACATTTTCTAAGTACGACATTTTAAAGACGATTTAATTTTTTTTACTGGCGCTACTTTTATCGGGTTTATAAACTTCCTGTTTGATCATGTTTATATTTAGGTTATCTGATATGGAAAAATTGTCACTTGGCTATCATATTTACTTAGCGCAGATATGAATTCTTCTTTTAAAGAAATGTTTATGTTGGTACAGCTAAATTCATATCATCCTAAGTTTAGTCTACTTGATAATGCGTTTTTCGGTCTCTCTTACTCTTTATTTCTTGAAAATAACTACATATATTAGTACTGTTCATATTTGATCGATTCTTATCTTGACGTTTAATCTAAATGTACTCCTTTAGTTTAACATTTTTTCGTGTTATTATCTCAACATTCAACATATCTTAAATACTTAAATCGTTTCGTGGCAGATTCCACGTTGCTAAAAACTACTTTATTATTATATATTCAATGCAAACAAAACCCAAAGTTCTTATCAAAAGTATAAACATAGATGAGCCGACACTAAACTTCATATCAGAAAATTCAAAAGATATGTTAGTAATATGTACACATAGCTATTTCCTGTTTTGATATGGTTTGTTTCTTTTTACCACCTGACTGACTTTGGTTTTGGGTTTTGGGCAAAAACGTAGTACAAAAGTCGAGTCTTTCGAAATAAAAGAAGTACAATTTTGCGACTGTTGTACCATCAATTGAAAAAAAAAAAACAAAGAAAAATCTGTTAAGGAACTTAATAATCCGATACCTATTTACTTTATTTTTCATTTCTTTGTAGTAAAGCATTCGTATAAAAATCTTTTTCAAACGTTAAATCTCATAAAAAGACCGAAACGCAAATACACCCCCATATGTTCTAAGGTGTCGATTTACTAAGAAAAGAAAGGTATTTTGATTGTTAAAAGGACTATAGGGCGGTATTAGTCGGTATCAGGGCCGGAATTTAGAAGATTTTTGTTATACTTCATTCCTTTTACGCTTACCTCAATTGTCAGCAATTCCGATGTCAAGAAATATTGGTGCCATCAACCAAAGATGACATAGCAATATAGACATTTCATTCTCTTTTTCATAACAAGACGTCAAATGCATAAGTTCACCATGTTCGTGAAATATACACCAATGTTCAGTGGCGGTTGCTCTATAAGGTCGCGTGGCCGCGCGCCCCTCCTAGGAATTTTAACATAACACACAAATGAAATGTTTATTTAAATATTTATTATTACTAATTGAAAAGAGTTTTGTCTGTTGACTACTTATTATTACTATTCATTTTAATACTAATATTATTATTATTATTCATTCACAGTTAAAATTTCTAAATTTTAAAAAACCATAGCAACTCACCAATTCTGAACTCATCTCTAATTGTCGTTGACCAACGATAAGCAAGCCTTCTCGTGTGAATTTTAGATAATTGAATTCCGTCGTTGAAACGCTGCGACGGACGGTGAATCTCGCCTGGCGTATATAAATGTCGCCGAACGTCACCCGGTTATATCCGATTTATTTAGGGACTCTACGGCCGCGGTATTTTAGCGCCTGCATTGCTTTATACATTTCGGACTTTGTTGTGGCGTAAGCGCGCGTCGACTTCGAACTAATAAAAACTAATAAAAATGAATTTCGTCAATAATATAATTCAAATAAATTTTTGTAGGCTGCCATTAGCGGATAAACTTAAAATTAAAGAACTGGGGAGGCCGTTGCCAGATATAAAGTTATCACAAACTTGTGAACGACGGGCCGAAAACCGATCTTTTACGCGTCGGTTTTCAAAAGACATTTAAGAATAAATGTATGTATTAATTTACCTAAATTTTTTTTTAAAAATAGATACTTTTTCGAGCAATTTGCTTATAATATGTCATTTGCTATTGGATTTCTATTGCGCCCCTCCAAACACAAACCCCACGACACGCCACTGCCAATGTTGGTTTTATTTGAGCTTTAATTGGGACTATACCATTGGGAATTTACCAGTGCTCTGACGGTGCACAATGCCGGTTTTAGGAAAAGCAAAAATTTGTTTATGAATGATTTGTCTAACATTCCTTGATCGTCGTGGCCTTCAACTTCCTCAACCTGAACTTCCGCATAAAAAAAATGCCGACTATATATTGTAGGCGGATATAGAAACCCACCCCTAACCGAAATGCCACCGACCCGGTAAACGACTTTAATTCACCCTAAAATTCTCGTTCCAGCCCAGATTTTGAAATTCGAGGAATCCCTCAACCCCGAAAAGGCCACAGGTAAAATTTTCGATCTTGTGTAAGGGGAAATAAAAAATAATTATTTATGCCCATGTGACTTTCGATTCTTTTTTTTCCTTTGTCAATATTTTCGGCAAGAATTCGTTGTAGTGAAGTAGGTGATTACAGGGCAGGATTTTTTATTTTTTTTTTAATTAGTTACGTTCGTGACGAGGAGTAGGAGCAACAACAACGTGCTGTTCCGTGTCCAAAACCTTGGCTTCTGACCACTGTATATTATAATGGTTGGTCCATACATGTTACGCTATACCTGATCTCGAAGTTTCACCTCTTTGAGTACGTTTCAGATGTTCTTTAATTCGTACGGGAAGAGGTATTTTGTTTCTTCAATGTACGATTCGCCACACTCGCAAGGGATTTGATATATACAATTTTTTGTGTTTTCATTACGGGGGGGTACATACTCAAAGAGGTGAAACTACGAGATCAGGTATAGCGGAACATGTATGGACCAACCCGACCAACCAACATAATATACAGTGGTAAGAAGCCAAGGTTTCGGACACGGAGAGAACCAAAATTTAAAGAAGCAGCTTTCATGAATCAAAATACCCATATATTTATTAAACCAAGTATAGATATCCCCAATATCTGGAAGCCTCTTCTGATCCAAAAAAGCTCAAACTTCACACTCCAATAAGCACGTAGGCGGAGTCATCAAGCTTCATTGCACATGGATAGTATTTAAGACAGCCGTAGAATTATAATTTAGTTTACACTTGAAAACGGTTAGAGATACTAACTGACCGAAACGTTGTGTTAAGTAACAAAATAAAAACAATGAAAGTCCGACAAGGTAATTTTTTTGACCTTCCTGCTATATTGCTCAACATACATTTATACAGCTGTAGGAGAAGGATGGATGATAGTAGTGGGGAGTGATAGGGTATACGGGTACGATGTTGTTCTCAACTCTTCTGTCTTATTATTAATTTAGGGCAAGCCAAAAAATTGCTTTGCCTGTAGAATTATAGTCATGGTAATGAATATTTTAAATTCACTCGTGATTGGTAGTTAGGTATTTGCATATAAATACATACTTATAAGGAACATTACCAATTACCGCATATCACTGTAATTCTACTTAAACGCTTTTTTACCGTGTAGGTATGCTTTTTTCCGCCGTTTTTGTATAATGCATGCTAACCAGGAATTAAGCGAACTACGGACAATCTCGGCGCAATATTTCGCACACAAAAATTATATAATCGTTTGCGGAGTGTGCAATTGCATTGGGTAGTCGGTAGTCACGTTTCGGAATTATTGTATAAGGCGCTTGGGCAACAACAATTGGGTTATACTTAATAATTTAGAGAGAAAGTTGTGCCCAATATGGCCTATTATATTCTTCATCGATGGATGGCTGCATTTGTTCCAAAGTCGTTGAACAACCTTAAACATAGGATCTACCAGGCGGCGTACTGTTGGTTAAAGTGCCTTTTTTAGCCCCTTAGTTGCTTTTGATTAGTGTTGATTGGCTAAGGAACCTACACCAATAGAAAGAGTTTTAGCCAGTTCAAAAGAATTTTTTTGATTTGCTTTGTAAGAACAAATGAAGTGATCTGTTTACGCTCTTTGGACTTATTATTACTATTTATTGCATTTATTGATAAATATCGTTGCCAAGCCAGAATCAATACACATTTGGATTAGTAAACGCAGTCACTAGGTTCGCGCCTACTCGGATAAAAAAGACAACATCTGGTTGATCATTGTCTACTGCGAAACTTTTTTTCAGGCGTAACCTACATTCGAGACCAGACGTTTATTTACGAAATTTAGCACCTCAACGAGATGGTTAAAATCGGATAAGAGAGGTGGAGAGTGAGAGAGACAGAGAAAAATGCATTGCATAATTATAGAAGAGTTTTGACATTGTTTCAACCATTGCTTATACTCGCTACATGCATTTATACCATTTACATTTACTCGAAACCCTGTAAACCTATCAAACTTATTCAAGATATATTTGTTTATTTACAAATAATAAAGTAATTTTTGTACATTTGACTTCTATAGGTGATTAACAATCGCAAAGATTTCAAAAATAGTTGCAGGCGTTCGACTGTCACTAAATATCACCAGAAAAATTAAACGGACATACATTTGGTATAGTCAAATCTGGTCTTATCATGCGGGTCCAAAGGTCAACAATCATATGAATCAATTCGAAAATTCCAGAGCTTGTCAAAATGTTGTGAGATTATGTAATTATCAATATACCCGGAGAAAGAAACATAGTCTTATTATTTTAACTGTCGTGAAGATAGCCACATATAATATTATTATTTTTGCAAAAATTATGTACAGGGGTGGCAAACCTTTATGTATTAAGGTGCCATTTTTTTCTAAGAAAATGTTTAATGAGGCCATAGACGTGCCGTCAAATTCGTAATATAATAATTCTAGTAAACTTTTGTGATCGGTGGCATGCCCAAAATTTTATGTCGCGTGCCATCAATGGCAATAAAATTTCCTAACCTAAAAATACAATGGAATTTAATCCGATTAACTATTTCAAGAAATAAAAAGAAAAAATGGTAATTTGCCAACCAATAAGTAGAAAACGGTAGCAAAAGCACTGATAATCAATTTAAGGATTGTACAGAAAATTGTCCATGAAAGAAAGCATAATATAATACCGAAGAATACTAAAAAATGTAAACAAAGGAAACCGTTTATAAAAACGGCTCATCCAAATTTGAGATTAATTGAGCTTTTAGCTATTTTTCAAACATTTCGCAATTCAATTCATATTGTCAATATCATTGTCATGATAGTCAGAACTTTTTGATGTGGAAGAAAAAATTAAGCTTGCACCTGAAACGTATCCTATTACAGAAGCGGCATGTAAAATAATGAACCGCTTTCCCGTGCCACATCCCTTTTTTCTTTTCACGCTTTTCACAGAATCATCTAGCTAAGATTTTAAACCACTTTTGAAAATATCCATGTTTCGTCTAAAAATACTACTTTTCTAAATTTTGATTTTTAATTTTCCGTATATTTTTTTCAAAACTGAACACGACGCTGACTCACTATCTGTGGCTGCTCACATAAAAATCTCCGGTTACAGTATTTTTTATAGCGAAAACCCAACTTTTTTATTAATTTTGATAACGATTCAAGTCCGATTTCCAAAACACCTCGAATTAATAAATGTTCTTCTAAAACTGAAAGAGTTATATTGGTTTTTGATCTGAATAGTATAAATCATAAATCACGTTTCGAACTCCCATTTTAATATTTTCGCTCAAATCTTCAGTCTTTGGCTTTTTTCGTTTACATTTACATATTAGTATTCTGCGGTATTTAATTATGCTTTCTTTCATGCACAATTTTCTGCACAGTCCTTAAACTAATTTCCAGTACTTTTGCTACGGTTTCCTGCATATTGGTTGGCGATTTTTCACTTTTTCTTTCGTTCTCGAAATAGTTTAACAAATTAAGCACCATTTTTTTTGCTCGGGGTGCAAAATACCAGAAAATTGCTTTTTATCGTTCATATTGTCCCATTAAATTAATTGTCAAAGTCACAAAACTGATATCTTTAAATCAATAGGAAGGTGGCAGGTACAAACTTTTGTGAATCGCTGAAAATTAAATACATATCCTTTTCTTTCATGTCAAAATTGCATAAGTCTGTCATATTTGTCTTACGGATTTTATTTGGATAGTATGATTAAACGCAATAAAAGTAAAGAAAAATTGAAAGTATATACAGTAGAGCTTCGCTAATCCGGATTAATAAAAACCGAGGCAATCCGGATTAGTGAAACATCCGGATTATTGGAATCTTTTTAAAAGCTAAAAAAATGCACCAAATACACATTGTTGTAGCATTTATTAACACAAAAAATTTAAACATTTACTAACAAATAAAAGAAAAAGAACACCCACACGCAGTTCTTACACCTACCGACATAACAACGACAACGAAAAAGTTACATGAAATTATCGAATAACACATGTTCCGGACTATGGAATACATAAAATACATAAGAAATCCGGATTATAGAATACATAATGTAAAAAAGTAATATTTAAATTTTGTCCGGATTACTGGAGAATCCGGATTAGTGGAGTTCGGATTAGCGAATTTGTTAAATCGGAAGACCCGCACGATCAGACCGGATCTGACTTTATCACTGGATAGCTAAAGGTTTAAGCGTTGCTTGTACTGTAACATATTTTTAATTTATGCCTTTCTTTGGGAGAAAATATTTTTTAAAGTTATTGATACTAACACAATTTATGGTATATTTTGAAAACGAAAGCATAATCGGAAAAACGACTACAAGAGAATCACAGTTTAACAACAGGTCCTTTCAATATTTTCAAATTGAAGTAAATCGTATGTGCCGTTTCGGAGAGATCGGTGACAGCGTTGGAGTTATTTTACGGTAATGTACTCCTAATTAGATGACTGTCGTTAACAAAAGCATTATTATCAAAAGGAAGCGCTGAGGTGATGATTATCCAAAGGCAACATAACAATACTGTGCCGATTCCGGTGTATCTATGCGAACGTTTTTTAGACCGTGACAGGAAGGAAGTGGTAACGCGAACAAAAGGAAGATACGTTGTTGTCGGCAAGTGCTTGTATAACAACACGCATCCATGTTGTTACATTAACCCAAAATCGCCGAGAAATAACTGGGGTGTAACACCGTCTAACAGTTTGACTTGGTTTTGTTAGAAACAGGTGTCTTTGAGATTTTCTTCAATTAAGGGAAGGAATGTATAGGAAATAAGGTCATTTTTATTAATTGTATATCAATATCAATAGATGCCACTCCATCTACAATGGATTTAATTACTTCATGTAAAGTTTTGGTACAGCCGATTTGAATCCGGAGTGTCCCTGTCACCCCAGGGGCACTAATTTAAATCAAGACTTAATATACAGGGTGTTCGGAAATGATGAGCAAAAAATTTAGATGATAATTCTAGGAAGGTGTTAGGAAGAAATAGCATTTATTTTTTGTTTAGAATTATCCCCCAAATTTTTTGCTCGTCATTTCCGAACATCCTGTATGTTTACTGTTGAACAGGCCATGGTATAAAATCTAAAGTTTTAAGTTCCATCAAATGACTACCTTCATTATTCACCCCAACACAGTTGTAGAACACTTGTATCAGGGGAAAGTTCATTGGCGGCGGGTATTTTTTTTTCTCGGGGCTAGTAATTCTTTTATCTGATATATCAGACACGTTGTACCATCATCGCCATAGTTGTCATCGAACAAACCCGTGGGAGCTTCGGAGGATTCTAGCATTGACCGATATCAAAAAGCTTCAAATTTTATTTTAGTATTAAATATTTTGTCTTGTTTAGGTGCATTCGGAAAAGTTAGCCAAAGACTAAAAATGTACAAAGGAGAACAGAAGAGCCTCTGGACGTAAACAATCAAGAAACGTTGCATTTAGCTGTATTGTGGAATTTAAGGTAATACACATACACACACACTTGGTACCCAACCAACTTGACAAATATAGAAGTAAAGAGGAACATATACTACATATATTTTTAAAACGTTTTCTGTCAAAAACATACCCTAACCTCATTTTAATTTTGTCAAAATATATACTGCGTACACCATTTTCCTTTGCTATGGCACGCCTATGCTAAATTCTTCTCCGAAGGGCTGGCTATGTTTTTTGGTTAGGAGGAAGGGACTCTTTAACATGTGTGCCATGGTAAATCTCAATTTTGTGACGGTATAGGCGACTGCAACGTAGTCTGACAAGTTGAAATGGGGATTTTAAAAGGTACATATACAGAACAGGAACACCTGTTGTAAGATATGCCGATGTGTTTAAATTTTACGGTAGCAGTAATGCAAGGTTTCCCTTTTATGTTGTACACTTGTTTCGGTATAATTAAGAGGTTAATGTTGACTTAAGAAAGGGGGAATGTGACATTGTTTAGTCTGCTGGGTGTCTTTTGTTTACGCCCGTAAAAAATGTATGAATATTTAAATCATTTTTTAGACTTTTGTAGTAAAATTGAAAGAGCATTTTGTCTGTCTGTGCTCTGTCACAATTTTTTATTCAATTAAGAATGGACCAATAATCACAGTATGTCATCGAAGAAAGATTCGTCTAGCGGCTCGCCCTGTAATGTACCTACTAAAGCACTTAATATTGGGATAAGGGGAAATACACACAAACTACTTCAAAGTTATTTAAGCTGTCGTAAACAATTTGTTCAAATTGGGGAAAAAAAAAGTTCGGAAGAAGAAATAATATGTGGAGTTCCACAAGGATCAATATTAGGTCCGTTATTATGCTTAATTTACATTAATTCCGTTTCCAAATTGAACTTAAAGGGCAATATAAAGCTATTTGCAGATGATACAACAATTATTTATTTTGCTGAAACTCTTGCAGAAATGTATTTTGATATTAATAATGATTTAAAAATACTTCTTTCTTCGCTTCAATCAAATGAACTTACGTTAAATTTTACAAAATCTTCTTTTATGTTTATAACTAAAAAGAAAATAAATTCCATCAATAACCCCTTTACATTTAATAATGAAAATATTCAGTATTCAAAAACGACAAAATTTTTAGGATTAGTTTTAGACGAAAATTTAAATTGGAAAGGCCATATCCAGTATATTATCTGTTTGTACAGAGCTAGATATTTCATTCCTTTGAAATACTTAAAAATATATATATTTTTCATTAATATATTCAAAATTACAATACTTAGCTTCTGCATAGGGATCTGCTCGTTTATCAAACTTAAAACCATTACAAAAATTGCAAAATAAAGTTATTTAATGTATACATAAATTACCACATTTAGAACCAATTGTCAATCTATATAGACCGAAAGGGTATTTACACGTTCAAAGCATTTATAAATTAAAAATTTGTATTCTAATTCACTCTATCATTTTAAAAGAAAAAAAAATCAAACAACACTTCAGGAGAATAAGACATTACATGATCATAACACCAGACATTGTATAAATTTTCAAACTATGCCAGTAAAAAGTAATTTCGGAAAAAAATCGCTTTTATATGACGGAATAATAAAATATAACAATCTTCCAAAAAATATAAGAAAAATTGGCAAGTTTTAAAAAACAATTAAAGAGATATTTACTAAATTAAATTATTTATACTATTTTTTTTTAAATTTATTTTATTAATGAATTAAATTGGATTAACTTCCATTTTTTTTTATTGTTATTTTTTTTTAATGGTTATTATTTTCTATATTACCTATGTTGTCACTTTCCATGTAATGAATTGTAAAAGTTAGTTTGGAATAAAGACATTTTGAAAGTTAAATAACTATTAAAAAACTAAAAATTGCAATGCAAGCACTACATGTAACATACGGTGGTTTTTTGACCACCCACGATTAAGGTGTTTCGTGTCCACTCCCCAATTCACCAAACTATTTACCGCCAAATCTTACGTTTCCCACGATATGTGTGCCTTGTATACTTCTTCCTACTTCCTTACAAATTCCTTGCACAATGCCAAAACACGTTGACACGTTTTATAAGACATTTTAGCGAACAAAAGGGAGAAAAGGGAGTAAAGGGACTCCTCCACCTCGATGAACCCCGGCCCGGCCCATTCAAAATCATGTAAGGAATCGAGAATTGCATCAAAATAATTCTTTTAAGAAAATATTGAGCTAATCTGGTGATAAAGGAACATCGAATTTATTGCCTGACAGATAAAGAATTAACAAGGGCCATACATCGATATCCTTGTGTAAATTTATAAGAAAGCTACGTTCTTGAATACTATCTTAATAGTTACCAAAGAGCCGAATATATGACCAATAACATTAATATCTTCGATAGCAAAAGTATTCGAAAAAGTTTTAAAATTAAGAATCGACAATTATTTGGAAAAAATAAATTTTATTTCTAATAAACAGTTTGGGTTTCAAAAAAAGAAATCAACACAAAACGCTATTTGCTATCTAACAGAACAAATATAATGATGCGCTTGACTAGATAATAAAAAACCTTGTATTAGTATTTTTTTAGATTTAGCAAAAGCCTTTGATACAGTTAGCCATAATTTACGGATAAACAAGTTTGAAAATATTGGATTCAGAGGAAAGCGAATAGAATTAGAATTAATTAAAAATTATCTGAAAAATAGACCAACTTATGTTCAAATAGATAAAGAAAAAAGCTATCCAAAGGTATTTAAGTAGGTTGTTCCTCAAGGAGCAATTTTAGGACCATTATTTTTTAATATTTATGTTAACGACTTATTTAGTATAAATTGCGATGGACAAATTCATAGTTTTGCAGATGATACTACAATTTTTTATTACGATACAAATTGGAAAAACTTAAATAATAAAATAAAAAAAAGATTTTAAAATTATAAAAAATTGGTTTGATAACAATTTGTTAACAATTAATTTTAATAAAACAAATTATATTCCTTTTACTTTAAACCTAAATAACATACCACAAAATATGAATAGTATTCAAATAAATTAAGATATTCAAATTTTTAAAGTTAATAAAATAAAATATTTAGGAATTATTTTTGTCAGTAAATTAAATTGGAATTTTCACATAGAATACTTAATTAAAAAATTAAGAAGTTTACTACCGGAATTTACGGAATTTTAGGTTGGGGAGGAATAAATAGAACTTTAGTTAAAAAATTAGAAATATTACAAAAAAGGTTTCTAAAAATTATATATAAAGATTATCTTTATCCTTCAAAAGAATTATATTCAGAAACAAAAAAGTTGAACATAAGACAACTTTACATTTATAACATCTTAATATATAATATTTAAAAATAAAAACCTTATACAATTTAAAAACCATATTCATAATACACGTCATAAAAATGAAATAACCATAAAACCTAAAATAAATAAGTCCATAGGACAAAAAAATTTCAAATATTTATGTTTTTATTTGAACGATTATTTACTAACAAAAATTAAAAAATTGATTTCATTTAAAAAATTTAAAGTCGAAATAAAAACATGGATATTAAAAACAGACAATTTGAAAATATTTTTAGAAATGCTTTAATTAATTAATATTGCTCTGAATAATTTATATACTTAAGTAATATTTCTTACCTAAAAATTATAAATTAATAATTTTATTATAGGTAATATATTTCTTCAAAAAAGCTGCGTTTATACTATAAATTAACATTTTTACTTTAAAACTTGATTTTTATGCATATTTATGCTTTTACATACTAAAACAAAAAATAAGATATGCCCCTAACAAGCTTAGCTTCAGGGGATTGAAGAATAAGTTTATCGAAGACAACATAAACATATTTATTATATTATTAAATTTTAAATAACTTATTATTATGTGTCAGTTGGTGTTGGTAGATGCCGACGTAGAACCTCAAAGAACCTTAAACCACTAAAGGGAATTCACTTGGTCCCACATTGGTGACACTCCCTTTAATTTCACTATACCTTTGTTTGATTTTAATTACCTATTTCCTATTTTAAATTTACAAGCAACCCTAAACTAGGAGTAAGTTCAAAAGCTAAAAATATCACTTCATAAGTCAAAATGAAAAATTGATGAATGAAACAGTTCCGTTTAATACTCAGCAATTGAATTCTAGAGAAAACATTTTCAAAGTGTAGAACAAAATAAATACAATGAGTTGTTAACAGTAAATGTGTTAACAAGTTTGAACGCAGCAATCAACAATCCTAAATACAAGACAACATATTCTGGTGCATCTTAAGAAAAGGCCTGAGGTAGTCTATTTTCGTTGTTCAGTTCCTTAAGATGTTTTTGGGCCTTTTGAAACCGTGGGAACGATAACGGACCACCTTTCGGGTTCCTTAATCTTAGGGTGCTAGAGGGTTCTTTTTTAATGGTTCTTAGGAAATTCATCCGGTACAATACACGGTTATTAATGAGATTTCATAGTGTTATTATTGGGTTATTAATAGGGACTTATTGTGAAATGGAATGTGAACAGAAATATCACTGGTATCTACAATGCTATTGGCGGTTTAGTTAAAAATCTCTCTTTGTTGCTAGCCAATGAAAAATGTTTTCGGAATTTTTGACATTATTATTGTTTGAGGTTAGGTGTTATTGTTTTTAGACATTTGACAGGAAACGCCTCCATTGCGTAGGGGTCGTTCGGTAAATTTCCAGTAGAAATTAACACAGTTATGTAGGTAAGAAAAATTGAGGATATATAGGTAGTCTGCTTCTATATATTTTTATATTAAGGTTTTTTTCTAACTTTTACACAAAATTTAAATAAAATCAATATCGTCTTCATATTCTATAGGTAATAATTAACATGTTAAATAAATATCAAGGAATTAATATAATATAACAAGTTATTTAAGGAGAATTGTATATCGAAAAATATCGGTTAAATTTTTTTTAACATTTCTATGTCATTGTTCTTTCACTATACAATTCTCCCAAAATAAGAAATGAAATAAATTGATATTTTTGTAATATATCAGATATTACCTAAATAATGTGCAGGCGATATTGATTTTATTTAAATCTTAGTCAATAAAATAATAAACTAAGAAAAACAAGGCGAAATAGGTTATAGGTTGGCAATAAATTGAATGACGTTGATAATTCCACCTTAAATAAAAAATACCAGAGTAGAGTCTAGTCCTTATCTTCTCCCCTATTTTATTAATAGACGCACTTTTTAAACTTGTCACACATGTGCGTCCTGCATCCAAGTTGGGGTGGTTTACAAAAAATCCCGACCTGAAAAACAGGTTCCCAAGGGGTGACGGTCCTGACCCTCTTCCCGTCTCCCTCCCACTTAGCCTAACTTGCAGGCATGTTAATGACATCGATTCTATTAAGAAACAGGAAATGCAAGTTGTCGATACACGGCTGCCACGTTTCAAGAAAGTCCGAAGTTATGGAATTTTTCACGATCTAAAATTTTGATTGGATAAATACGAATTGGTCGATGGGTTGTCGTATGTGAGAAGATTTTTGGTTATTTTTTTAGATGCATTAAAAATTGTGCTGAAAAACCCATCCAACAAAGCTTCCAACCTTACATTATCATTTGTAGAGGGCGTACAGAGCCAAAATATTTTTTTATCTACGTTGATTAAACCGTTCCTGCATAATAACAAACCGAACGACGTTAATTGAAACTGGAAATCACGACGCCAGACTTTTCCAGTACAATAATATATTTTAAATAGATGCCGAAAGTAAAGTAGTTTAAATGGCAACACCGCGATCGTTTTTAGGGGTGCACTGACTGCACGGAGTGATTTCGTCGTGATGCAACATTAGCACTTTGCGTCACTTGTTACTTCACAACACTGGGGAGGTTGAAAATGTGGGGCTTCGTTCATCCTGTTCGTTCATGCATGAAAAGGCCCAGTTTTATGTCAGACACTTGATTATAATATGGGGTCTGCCGGTGATTTTATCAGGAATATAATCTGTAAACAAGACTCAAAGTCAGTGACGTAGGGCGCGTTAATTACTTTTGCTACTTGACGTCCACCGAAGTGCTTTTTTTAAATTTCGGTGTATCGAACTGCGCCAAATTCAACACGGAGGATATCTTGTTTATTACATAGAGTATTAGCAAGCCTAATACAAAAATGTACTTGTCGCGCGTTAATTTAACTTTCAAAATGTCTTTATTCCAAACTAACTTTTACAGTTCATTACATGGAAAGTGACAACATAATATGGAAAATAATAACCATTAAAAAAAATAACATTAAAAAAATGGAAGTTAATCCAATTTAATTCATTAATAAAATCAATTAAAAAAACACAGTACAAATAATTTAATTTAGTAAATATCTCTTTAATTGTTTTTTAAAAGTTGTCAATTTTTTTATTATTCTGATAATTTTTGGAAGATTGTTATATTTTATTATTCCCCTCATGATCCAACTGGTTCCTGCTTATTGATTTTTTTTCATTACTGATTTTCTCATTTACAAAAAAGGTCCAAGTGGTAAGTTCTTGTGTTGGTATTCATCATAATACCAACATATCATTATTATAAACAAAAAGACACGAAAGTGCGTCGCAATTTTTTTCCGAAATTACTTTTTACTGGTATAGTTTGATAATTTATACAACGTCTGGTGTTATGATCATGTAATGTCTTATTCTCCTGTAGTGTTGTTTGATTTTTTTTCTTTTAAAATAATAGAGTGAATTAGAATACAAATTTTTAATTTATAAATGTTTTGAACGTGTAAATACCCTTTCGGTCTATATAGATTTGGATTGGTTCTAAATGTGGTAATTTGTGTATGCATTTAATACCTTTATTTTGCAATTTTTGTATTGGTTTTAAGTTTGATAAACAAGCAGATCCCCATGCAGAAGCTAAGTAGGTATGGTAATTTTGAATATAATCATGAATTTTTTTTTTAAAGGAATGAAATATCTAGCTCTAAAGGAGATATCGAGTTTATAATATACTGAATATGGCCTTTCCAATTTATATTTTCGTCTAAAACTAATCCTAAAAATTTTGTCCTTTTTGATTATTGAATATTTCCACTCTCGCTGTATTCCCCCTTTATAGCAGCAAATACGCTCGTATTTAGTAGTTTAACCTTGCGGTGGTAAAAACTTGGTTTCTGAATGGGTTAAGGTGCTCTCGATGGTGACCATCTGTTTTACTATACCTAACTCACTCTGCACTCGACCGCACAATAAAATTAACGAAGTTTGTCTGTACCGTATATTGTATTCACGGGTTTAAAAAAAAAAATGTTTCTTCAGAAACACTGGCTTTGACAGGCCTACGTTATCACATTGCAATGTGCCGTCGTGAATTCCTGAGAAAAGCAGCTTGCAGGCCTGATGAGTAGGGGAATGACGGGGGAAGATTCTCCCCGAGTCCGGAGTTTTCTAAAGGGTCCGAACTTTCCGGAACTGTTAAGAAATATTTTGTGAAATTATTCTGCATAAGCCTGAATTCGAAATTTTCAAAATTACAGATGATAGGGGACCATCATCCTCCCCCCGCCTCCCTCCCCCTTCCGGGTCCGGGTTTTCTCTCCACTGGCCTGACAGCTTGGCTATATTACAAATTGTAAGTATTGAATAGTAAGATGTGGGCGAGAAAAATTACGCCAGTTCGCTTCGCGCTTTACCATTTTTTTTTAAATGTATAAATCCTTATATTGTAAAATATCGGTGTTCGGTGATCTTTTCCTGCATGACAAAACAGCGTCGCATCGTAAATATCGCGAATTACGAACAAAATCAACCTTGAACGAAATCGCGGAAAGAACGCAACAGCTGGGCTTCCTTATAATAATCGCCGACGGTGCCGGGAGACGTTTCGCAACCACAAAACGCTAAATATTTTTTTATTTCGTCCAGGAAATGGAATATTAAACGACATCGTGTTTATGCCTCGTACTTTCGCACAGAGACGGCTTCATATCGTTTTTCTACTCTGTAATTAAGCCCATTAAATGGTTAAATTGGCGTTTTCTTAACGAACTGTACAGTTTTTAATATGAAAGTAATTTATTATTTGTTCATTTATTTTTTCCAAAAAAAAAAATCCCGAAAACATTAGGTATTCTCCACTTATTACAACATCTTAAATAACGTAAGTGGTAAAATATAATTAATTAAAAGTACAAAAGTACTAAAAATAAAATATTCCCTCAAATGTTAAGATCCAATAAAAAAAAATATGGCATGTTTTCAATATCCTTTCTTGATGCAAGTTTATTACGTAAATAATATTATAAGCATGAATCCACCTTTCAATTTTGGATATTAGTATAGATTATTTATTAATCCTAAATTTTAAGCTCTTCAGTTAATAAATACAGGGTTCCCCATTTAAAACGAAACAGGCTAAATATCTGGTTTCACGTTAATTAAAAAAAAAACGCTCGGACCCGTCGATTTTTATTTCGAGGGGGACACCTTTTGCGTATATTGTCAATCTTGTTACTTCATGCCCCTAGGAGGGAGGGGGGGTAAGATCTAAATCTTAAATGGATACCCCTATTTTATATAATTTTTTTGGATTCCGCATAAAATTCTGAACATTTTTTAATAAAAGCATTATTAGTCTATACTAAACAGTTTCCGAGATATTGACGCTCTATCTTTCCAATAGTGTCAACTTCCGGTTAAACCGGTTATAAGAAATATAGTACTTCCGGTTTAACCGGAAGTTGACTTTATTGGAAAGATAATAAAAATCGAAGATAGGGACATGTAAGCCGTTTTATTCTAAGAGGTACAGTTAGAAAGCTAGACGCTGTCAAAGTTCAAAAATCTCATTTTTCAAGAGTCAATATCTCGGAAACTGTTTAGTATAGACTAATAATGCTTTTATTAAAAAATTTTCAGAATTTTATGCAGAATCCAAAAAAATTATATAAAATAGGGATATCCATTTAAGATTTAGATCTTACCCCCCTCTCTCCTAGGGGCTTGAAGTAACAAGATTGACAATATACGCAAAAGATGTCCCCCTCGAAATAAAAATCGACGGGTCCGAGCGTTTTTTTTTTTTAATTAACGTAGAACCAGATATTTAGCCTGTTTTGTTTTAAATGGGGAACCCTGTATAATAAATAAAAATGCTGTAAATCGTCACTATAAATTTCAATTTTTCCGTAAAAAACAGAGATCCGGTCCTGTATTCCGTACTATTAACTAAATGATGTTGAATCAATTATGTCAGAAAATATAACTTACATCCTTGTTGAAATAATGTAAAGCATTAACAATTCTTAAATAAATATGCCAATAAAATCTAAAAATTATACCGGACATCTTTGCCATCCTTTTCCCTCAAACATCAGTGGCGCCTCGTGAATGCTTCTTCGAAGGGCCTCACCAAACCAGATCCAAAATTTTATTTCAGCTCACAATAAGCAAATATCTTTTTGTTTTTGAATAAATACCTTGAGCTCAGAATAAAGACTATATATATATGGTCTTTATTCTGAGCCTTGAGTTTCCGACGAAAATAAAAGGTGCAAACGGAACAGAAGCCAGCAATGGTTCGATACGCGCATAACTTCTCTGAAAAGAGGTTTTAATTGTTAATATTTTTTTTGTTAATGTTTTAATTGTTTAATAATGCATAATTACACAATTTCGTTTAGGGACATTGCAAAATCTCGGCAATACTTTGCTTGTGTGGTATAAGCTACTATTGTACACCGACTCGTTCAGTGGTGGTTTTAACTTTTTTCCAGTGCCCTAAACCCTAAGAGCTGTTAGATACACTGTATCCACGGATAGAGTTTTGAAGAGGAAAAACTGTTTTATTAGTAGGTATAGAAGAAAAAGTCATTCTTTATAAAAACGTCTGCGTCAAGAGATCTAAGTTATTATTGAAATTGGTTTTATACACATGTGGCTTCAGATATCCCCATAAATGAAAGTCGATAATTGTGAGATCGAAACTCCTACGTGCCAACTGATTTAAACCATAGGTACCTCCCAATCCATTTGTTCTCAAAGTGACGATTTAGCCAACTAATACTAAATACTTCAAACGTAGGCAAATAAAAAATGGGTTTCCTAAAACAAAATCGTTACTCGGCCAGATATAAAATCATATTCGAAGTAGAAAGCAACTCTAGTTAGTTTTTACGTAAATTTATTTTAAACGAAATACAAAAAACTAAAAATGTTGTTTGTGACGAACCCTGTATGTTAATCGCAAATCTGATATTCGAAATTGTAGTTTCATCACAAGCAGACATTTTTATTAAGAACGACTTTTCCTTCTACACCTACTAATAAAAAAGTTTTTCCTCTTTCAGACTCTATCCGTGGACCCACTGTATAGATAGGTTATACCAAAAAAAAAATCCTTTTAAATCGGTACCTAAAACGAACAAGTGAGATAAAAAATATATATTATAATAAAAGTGTTTCCGTGTGGGTACTGAATACCATAAATTACTTTCAAGGTACCACGATTCATCTTCGATTTTTGTTAATGCTTTGCTTTAATTGGCTGAATAACTTCCTATTTACTTTAGAACTGTTTAAATGATACCTACATCGTTTCAATTGGGTTTTATTCTCGTTTTACATTCTGAGGCGCTTCTCTGCTATTAAAGGGGTTCTTTCTTCATACTGAACAAACTCGATTATTATACCATTTGATACGACAATTGAATGTCCAACCAAGCAAGCTTAAATTTAGTAAAATCGAATAAGTCGTTTAGAAGTTACATCGATTTTAATGTTTACACATTCAATAGCTTCCCCCACTCTTATCAAGATCGGTACGCCAATGAGCCTTAAACCAAAATGATGCAGAATTGTCCAAGCTTTTCGATGATGTAATCAGAGTTATACCTTAATATGGGAATTTTCGGAGAAATTTAGAGGAACTTAAAACTAATTTCCAGAATTTTTTCATGACGGCTTTAATGATAATTTTTTTTCCACGTTTCTATGCCTAGTAGTTTCCGAGATATGGCCGGTGGCGACCCTTAATGAAACACCCTGTATATTTATTCATGTGGTCGATAGAGGTAATAATAAAAAGTATTTAAATAAGAGTATTTATTATATGAGGCACCTCTCACAACACACCTCTCATGCTGAATGCAAGAGGTGCAATGAAGCAACTGCTTAACAGATCATTTTTAATTTAGCTGTTCAAATGCATAAAAGCATAGAGAAGCTGTGGGAGTGACTGTCAGAATAAACCAAAATAAAAGGATAATTATTTTAAAATAGGGTTAGGGTATATTCATAAATCTTATGTATATTCCTAGTGCTCACTGCTCACTATCTCACTGAGAAATAAACGTATTTTTCCTATCGCTTATTCGTAATGGCATATGATAAACAGTTGATACCTGATACTTTCTTTACAATAAAGCAGTTTTATAAGTAAAGTTATGGCACTAGTTATATTGCCTTTATATTTGAAAGAACCCGTTTAGTCAATAATTTGTTTTTATCCTAACGTGCCGTGTTTAACCCGGAACTGGCTGCGCGGCGTATTGTTTCTATTTCCATAGCGATAACTCGGTGGAGCAAGAGGTCACTCCTGATTGCTTTCTATAATTTGCTACAACGGAACGACCGTTCGTTTTTATACAACTGAAGGAATGGGGAGATTTAGCGACACTGACGATATTAGACAAAATATCGTGCTTAAAAAATGTATCGGATGCTTTTACAACGTTCCAATGATTGACCTACTTTTAATACAAGGAAATGAATAGTAATTTTTGCTATGGCACAACAGCCACTCGAAAATTAATTAAAATACCAGCAGTCTACGTAAAGCACTAACATTTAAACTCCTCCCTCCGAATATTCGAAATGTCCATGTGAAGTCCATTCACGCATCCCTATTAGTAGAGTCATCCATGTCTTCTACGTAGGCAGTGGCGTATTTAGAATATTGCCACGGGGGGGGGTCTATACCTTTCGTTTTATCTTTCTTTCTGTCTTTCTTCCTTTCTTTAAAAAAGCGCCACAGGCGAAAAAATTTTCGGTGCCACGCCCCATTTTGAACTATCAAAATTTATAATTTCTATGTTTTGATAGCTGAACCCAAAAAAACAAGAAATTAAGAAATTTTTAAATATAAACGCAATAATGGGAATATATATTTTTTTAAAATATTTATGTTTAAAAATATATATTTCTACATAATATGACCGATTCCGAAAATGATTGGTTTTCAAGTTATTTTTGCCAAGTTTCGCCATGTTGTTTTGTTATCTGTGACACAGTTACTTAATTATTTGTAAAAACAAAGTATTGCTAATAGTTCTAGTTTGCAAAAAAATTACAAAACTAAGTAAGTGAACATCATTTCAATTTTTTTAAATTAAATAAATTAGACACGCAGGTAAAAAACAAGAAAAAAATTGAAATAACTCGAAAACCAAGCATTTTCGGAATAGGTCATATTTAAGAAAAAATTACAAATTACCTCCTGCGAGGAATTAATCGAATTATCAATCACCATGTATATATTATTTTACTCACTTAAATTAGAAATTAAATGCAACAAGGCATCTGATCTGTTCCGAGTTTTTTTTAATGTTGAGCCCACGGGGGGGAGGGGGGGTCCAGACCCCTCGGACCCCCCCCCCTAAATACGCCACTGTACGTAGGTTACTGCCAGAACCTTCTTTGCTTAAAGACAGTTGTGCCGCTGCACTCAATGTTCCATAATTAATTGTTTTTGGAAATCGCTATTTTCAGTTATCTTTTGTGGTTGCGAAGACTTCTAATATTATTTATAAGTAATGGTTTATTGTTCCCCGAACCATTACGCGATAAGGAACAGTTATTACACCTCTTTGACATTATACAACATCATCCGTAACATTGATTCACAGGCGACGAGGACGGAATTAGAATTTTGTAACGTTGGTTTCGTGAATGGCATTTTGATTTTTTTTTTGGTTGCTGTCCGTCCACTCGTAACATAACGTAAGTCTTAGGAAGCGTTTTTGTTTACCTATAAATCTACGCTGTAATATTAACTATTAACTGATCTAGTTTTCAAAAGACGAATTTTAAGTCGGTCACCATATTCCCACATATGTTTTCCATATTACTTTCCTGTTTTTTTACTTATTTTTAGTAGTTCTCGAACCTCTTTGAAGTGACTTCGTCTCAAGTATCGGGTTTCCCATTTCGTTCCTACTTATGGGGGTTCGTATTGGCATCTGCAGCCATAATTCCGTGTTTGTTTAGGAGGCCCAGGAACGTTTTTCCATTTCATCTGTCATTTTTAATGGTATTTGGTGATATTAGGGATTAAAAATGGAATATTTATGACGTCTGGGATTTGGAAGAAGAAGTTAATAAAACGCAGTTTTGTAACAGGTGGATTTGGAAATAATCGTTTTGTGGAGAGCCCATTACAATTAATCATTTTTAAAGATTATTTAATAATAAAACGGTCTTTATATTTAAATTCGTTTTCAGCTAACGTTCTAATGCATGGTATGGCGTTACACCTAATAGAAAAAATAATTTTCACAAGTAACTTCTTTATTAATGTTCACTGCTTTTTTCTCGTCTTTTTCCCTTTATGAAAATGAACTTTTACTCCTTTCAATCATCTTTAGATTTTCGTACAATAAAACAATAGGTAGTGTGCAATGTGGGCGCATCACTCAAATTATCTTGCTTCATTTGGCTTGATATGAGCACTGGAGCATAATCCAAACCATATGTATAATGAAAACCTTTTGAAAAAATGTTTGAATTGACATGTCGCTTTTTTATTAAAATCAGAAAGAGAAATGGTAAAAAGGAACAAGGAACAAAACTTCTGCTACTAGCAAAGAACAACGTGAAAAATGTAAAAAAAGTAAAGTTAAAAGATCATAGAAAGATATTTGATTAAGAGCGGGAGCAATAGGAATGAAGAGAATACCAGAGGTAACAGAAATATATTCGTATTAATTTTGCGATTTTTGTATATGATAAATAATTCTTAAAACTATTGGAAAGTTTAAATGTCATAGGATCGTCACCGTCACGCCATTTATTTATCCATTAAAGATAATTAATTGTTGTGTTTTGTATTCAACCATAAAATCCATTGTTTGTTGATCGAAAAAGAAAAACCGAGACGTCTAGAAATAGTACCGATTTTTTCTGTACACGTGTAAGGCATATGTGTAATAATAATCATCCGCTATGTATACAGCGGTAACTTGTTGACCCGGGACTACTATAATGCTCCTCCAGGCCGGACTAAATTATTTTTATTATATATTTCGTCTGTTAGAGTTGAGTGGAGGAACCACACTTATGGTCTGCACGATCTCCGGACTTAAACCTATTGAGTTTTTAGTATTGAAAATACTACTGGGTGCGTATATACGGGTCTATTTCATGAAAAATAAACGCGACATGCGACATGCACATAAATAACACGGCGGTGAAGTCTAAACACACATCCGAGCAGCATAGGATCGATGATCGATGACATCATCTGCTGAGTAATAATATTGTTTTGTTTTGGGTTTCGGCATTTATTATTATATTTGTTGATATTAAGATAATATGGCCGGGAGAGAGAACAGTAGAAGTCTGAGAATAGTTAGTAGATAGTTATTAATGATACTAGTTCGATAAACACTATAATGCTACACACTATAGTGAAACGTTAAATTGCACAAGTTTCATTAATAAAGTTCATATCGAACGCGTGTATCATTCAAAATTTAATCTACGACATTGCAAATAGATTTTATTCGTCTAAATTTCATTGATATCAGATAACGTTTTCGTAATTTTTAAAATTTGTATGCACTAAAATATTATTGTTGTCCAAGTGTAACTTTGAAACAGCACGTTTAAATTTCATTACTATTTTTATAATAACCTAACATTCCTGATGTCAAAATTTCAAAATGGGCGTATTTTCTTATTTTCACGTGCTACCGCTAGAAGGCAGAATAATATACCTACTGTTCTGACTGTGAAGTTAAATTTTTGCTTGGCTTTCACAATAGTTACAAATTGAGCTCAAACAAAACCCATTAGAGGTTATTTTTTGGATTCTTCACCAATAGCGCAAGCGCTCGGGAGAAGCCTGGTGGACTTTTGCACTTGACGTCCTGTCGGCTTGTTATGATAAAAAGAATGAGATGTCTATCTTGCCCCATCGTCGTCGATGGTAACGAACTGTATACTAGAAGTACCCGCGGGCCTGTTATCAAAATAGTAGGCCTACAACTGGCTTGGTAAAATGGCCTTGACTAGTATTTCCGGAAAGTAGCCGCACCTTCAGCCGTTTCGAGATGTAGAAATATGTTCGGTGTTCGGTTAGTTTTATTCTAATCAAATGCCGTAAGATCCAGATTAAACGGTGGCTTATAAGGAAATGGGCAAATTCCTGCGACAATTAACCATTTATTACGGGCTATGGTTACAAATGTTGATATTATTCTGTACCATGTCCATGTAATTAATTATTACTTATTCTCAATTAGAGATTATTTATATACAGGGTGTCCGGGAATACAAGTTCATATAAACTTCTTTCGTATCGGCCTCCTCTGCGGATATAATATGGGCTCCAAAAGAGCTCCCATGGAATTAAGTTTTTGACACATAATAATTATTAAACCAACAGGTATATTTCAATTTTTTTTTCATATGATGTATACCAGGTAAGACCCTTCAAAATACTATCCTAGAAAGTGTTGCGAATTACTCGCAGCTGCAGGGACGGACTAGCTGTGACACTAATGTGCCCATTTTTTTTACGCCCTGTATGATAAAAACTTTGGACAACGTTTTTTACATACCTTTAACTGTTGACTAAAAACTAAGTACTCTTCATTCATGTCGCTAATCCTAACCGTTTTCGGAAAAACGTAAACGTAAAAATTGAAATATACCTGTTGGTTTAATAATTATGTGTCAAAAACTTAATTCCATGGGACCCCATATCTCCGAAGAGAAGGCCGATACGAAAGAAATTTATATGAACTTGTAGTATTCTTTTCACGTGTTTTTTTTTCATATCCGGGAGATTTCCCACATTTTCCCGGACGAATAAGTGTTCTGTGTACGCTAAAAAATAACATTTTCCCTTTTATTGTTACGGAAAAATGTTCCAGTACTTACCCATTGTAAATAATTGATTTTAACTTTTTCACAACTCCTGTTTTAAACGCTAAATCCGTAAGGTTTGTGCCCTCTTTGCCCTTCAATTCCCCCTTTCCTTAAATCAAATTACATGTAATTATTAAAATGATATAATAATACTGCTACTTCAGCGGGAACAGGCGACTTCAATGTCTCACTGTTTACTTTAGCTACGGCGTTACCACTTCCTGCGGAAGTGGAAATCACAAAGCATTTGTGTTTCTTATTATTTTTTAATTATGAATATACATTCATCGTTATTAATCATAATGTATTATTACCATAGACAAGCGATACATTTCGGATCAGAAAACCCATTCCAAACTTCGAAGAAAAACCACAAATTTACCCTTGCAGTGGCGGATGTAGGCATGGTCATCAAGCCCCGGGACCCGCTCAACCAAAAACCTCCTTCAGAAATGGTGAGTCACTACAACTAGTCCAACTATTCACCAAATCCTCCCTTGCCCCGCCAGCCTCACTAAAACAAACTGTATAAAATATCAAAAAAAAAATTACCTTGTCGGACTTCCATTGTCTTTATTTTGGTACTTAACACACGTTACACATTGGAGAAACAAAAATACCTCTTCCCGCACGAGTTAAAGAACATCTGAAACATACTCAAAAAGGTGAAACTTCGAGATCAGGTATAGCGGAACATGTATGGACCAACCAACATAATATACAGTGGTCAGAAGCCAATGTTTTGGACACGGAACAGCACTGGAGAAAACGAAAATTTAAAGAAGCAGGTTTCATGAATCAAAATTTAAATACCCATATATTTAGTAAACCAAGTATAGATATCCCCAATATCTGGAAGCCTCTTCTTGTCCAAAACCAACAGCTCAAACTTCACACTCCAATAAGCACGTAGCCGGAGTCATCAAGCTTTATTGCGCATGGATAGTATTTAAGACAGTAGCCTTAGAATTATAATTTAGTTTACACTTGAAAACGGTTAGAGATACTAACTAACCGAAACGTTGTGTTAAGTAACAAAATAAATACAATGGAGGTCCGACAAGGTAATTTTTTTGATATTACTTTACTGTCTACCACCTTCAAACCAACACTGTATAAAATATATTTTGTAATCTTAAGATGATCCATTTAGATTTCAATCTATAATCCGTGAGAATCTTCAATCTAGTCGATGATGTTTACGTAACTCTTAACCTGGTTACAAAAAAGGAAATGTTAAGGAGGTTTCTTAAAATTGTAAAGCACGACTAGCTTCAGACAGTTAAGAAGTCGTCGCGAAAAAAGAAACGTGGGTGGCTTTGTACCAATGATTAATTACAACACTCGAAAAGGAAGGCATCTGTACGATCTTACGGCAAACACAAAGGATTAATATTCTCGTCAAATAGAACGACTAAATTTCAAATATGTTTATAACTAAGAATAAAATAAATTCCATCATTAACCCCTTAACATTTAATAATGAAAATATTCAAAAACGACAAAATTTTTAGGATTAGCTTTAGATCAAAATTTAAATTGGAAATGCCATATCCAGTATATTATCAACTCGATATCTCCTTTGGTATCTGTTTTGTACAGAGCTAGATATTTTATTCCTTTGAAATACTTAAAAAATATATATTTTTCATTAATATATTCAAAATTACAATACTTAGCTTCTGCATGGGGATCTGCTTGTTTATCAAACTTAAAACCATTACAAAAATTGCAAAATAAAGTTATTAAATGTATACATAAATTACCACATTTAGAACCAATTGTCAATCTATATAGACCGAAAGGGTATTTACACGTTCAAAGCATTTATAAATTAAAAATTTGTATTCTAATTCACTCTATCATTTTAAAAGAAAAAAAAATCAAACAACACTTCAGGAGAATAAGGCATTACATGATCATAACACCAGACATTGTATAAATTTTCAAACTATGCCAGTAAAAAGTAATTTCGGAAAAAAATCGCTTTTATATGACGGAATAATAAAATATAACAATCTTCCAAAAAATATCAGAAAAATTAAAAAATTGGCAACTTTTAAAAAGCAATTAAAGAGATATTTACTAAATTAAATTATTTATAGTATTTTTTTTTTAATTTATTTTATTAATGAATTAAATTGGATTAACTTCCATTTTTTTTTATTGTTATTTTTTTTAATGGTTATTATTTCTATATTATGTTGTCACTTTCCATGTAATGAACTGTAAAAGTTAGTTTGGAATAAAGACACTTTGAAAGTTAAATAAAAGTTCTGTAAGCTAAAAAACCGTATTATATATTGCAGTTTTTGTTTGGTAACGCCCCTGATTTGAAATAATACCCCAGCATGGGGTAAAACGTTAAAAACTATACTCTGTGTCTGTTTTACAGGGGGGCCTATAATTAAAGCTACACCACAAATGAAATGTACGTTTAGGCTTATTCAACATAATAGTTTTTTATCACCCTGTAACTCCACACACTTTCCATGTTTCAGTTCAGCACATCTGGCTCTTTTTCAGCACTCCAGGGGACCGACGTGTATTTTTATGCAACCTTAGTCAGGGGGACTATTATTGCATTTATCGTTATAAATACTATACAGGCAAAACATCCTTAATATTATATTATTTTATCACTTGAAGGTAGTAGACAATGTAGAATTATCAAAAGAATCAGGTACTTTGTCGGACTTCCAGTGTTCCTTAACACAACGTTTCGTTTAGATAGTATCCGTAATCAGTTTACACTTGAAAACTATAGTCACTAACAGAAACGTTGTGTTCAACAACAAAATGAAGATAATGGAAGTCTACAAAGTAATTCCTTGATCCTTAATATTGGTTAATAATCAATGATTATTATTAGCATGATATAAAAATATACAATTTCTACTTTTGTTAGCCTTTAAAATATGCATCAACATTTTCTGTCGACTGGTTCTCGTTTGATAACTGATGATGTCCCCTCCGGTAATTTTTTAAATTTCTAAATAAAAAATCATAAGAACCCAAATCCGGATTTTACGGCGTCTACTTGCAGAAATTAGGTCCTTTCTTGGGCGCCGACTTTCTTTTTGCTTCTTTTAAACAGAAAAGCAAAGTAAATATCTTTGCTTAGATAAGTTTTAAAAGGAACGCTTCGCGAACATCGTCGTATACATCGTATGAGACATGTAGAGGGGCATATTTAGCCGTGGCAAGGGGGGAGGAAAAAATATTTGCTGTGCTATTTTTTTTTTTATTTATTTATTTTACGTCGGCCTTTTTCCGCAACGAGGCCAATCACCGACGCCAGGGAATTTGTCACACACTATCTGGTAATTTTGCCGAATCCCTCTTTGTCGAGGGTAGGGTTCTTTAACGTGCCAACATCCATGACACGGGGCCCACAGTTTAACGTCTCTTCCGAAAGACGGCGCCACCTCTTAAACCAAATTCCAAATTTAACATCGACGTTGCCGGCACCGGAAATGGAACTCGGGCCTACGATCTGTAAGGCTGTAGCGCTAACCACTAGACCACAACGTCGACATTTGCTGTGCTAAGAAGTTAAATTTTTAAAAGGAACGCTTAACTTAGCCGTTGAATTTGCTTCGCTGTTTAACAGGAACTCTGCCAATAAATACGTTAACTTGTCAATATCGAAAAGGCGGATATTAAAATAACAACGTCCGTTCTCGGTTTGGCCCGACGCTCATTACCTGTTAAATCAAAAAGGAAAGAAAACAATCTGGTGCACATCCGTTTTATTTTCGAACAAAGTCAGGAAGAACTTCCGCAGAAATACACGGGTATAACACTGAGAAATTACTTCCTGCTGCTACTGTATATGTAAGACCGGTTTGAATGGGATTCTTAAAAAAAAAACCTTGATAAAAAAATCATCAGTAAATTGTAATTAAACAATTTGTAAATGTACTAGGTACCTATCACTGAATAAAAGGGTGGGATATTGTTTGTGATATAATAGATTCCTAACAGTGGCGTACCAAACACCTCCGGGGGGGGCGACAACGACGAGACCTTCAAAACTTGCTGCCAGCTTTGCTTTTCATAGGTACATTAATTTTTTATATCCTGAGAATTTAACTTCGTTAAGTGAAGAAGAATCATACGTGAAAGCGCGGAATTTACAAACGATATAACATAAAGACTTGTCCATCGACTTTCCTAGTCACATTTTAAGCCTCATAAAGGGACTTGGATATTTTCAAAATTAAAAACAGTGAATGAAATTGCGGATTATTTATTAATAAAAAAATCAGTGTGTTCTTCTGGATTCTATGATGCTCGATCACTGCTACCACCGTTACTACCATACATGGTAAGCAACATTATAAGTGGTGTTTTAAAACTTTGATTATGTTTGCTGGAATATTACGTATAATGGCTTAATAACTGCCTACGATATGTCTACCAGTCTACCTAGGATTATAAAATAAATACCAATTTTTTGCTGTTTAAATAGTAGGTACCTACTTAACACATATATGTGGGTTTAACACTAATTAAATTATTACACGATTAACAAATTCAAAAATGCATTAACCTGATCCTAATAGTAATGAAAATAAGAATTATCATTTTCAGTGGATATTTTATCACATGAAATTAAGCATAAATGAACTACATATTTTCAAGTCTACCATGTCCTGTTACTTTATGACCCCTTAGTTATGGGACACTCTGTATATATAATTTGATATTGCTAAAATTTAATGTATACAAAGGTATAGCTATAGTTCTTTACTTATCGGCATAATTTAAACATTATACAATATTAAATAATCGTTTTCTTTAGAATGTGAAAAGTGGGTCGTTTCAACTGGCATAAGTGTTACAACGCCATATTGTTCCTTATGCCGAATGCTTCCGCCAATCATGTCTGAAAATGACGTAACGTTATTTGTTATGGGATTTTTACCGGAAATAGAGTCTAACGTATAGGAGGATTTAGCGGACGGTAAGTTTTAAAGAAGTTTAATTGAAATGAATATTTTTATAAACTAAGGTTCTAAAAAATGTCATATACCTTTTTTTAAAATAACGCGGGTATTGGAAGGACAGGGATATTTTTTAAAGTGTCTCACCCGTTTAGCGATTTTCCTACTTGACTACATAAAAAACAATTAGATACCCCCTAATGGTTATTTGCAAAGAAGCAAAATTTGATGTCAAAAATTATATAGATTCACAAATTTGACAGGTAAAACGTCATATTGGATTATTTTAGAGTATTTATAAGATTACTACATTAGGAGGTATTACAACTGTTCTTCTAAACTGATTCCCAATATCTAATTTTTTATCGTATCGTTATCAGAATCATCGCGTCACCTCCCTAATCGGTCATTTCGTTATACCAAAGATTACGTAAATTACGTAAAGAGGGAAAGTGGCACACGGCCCCGCATTCGATAATTTGCTCCAGTGAACTACGATAAAACTATAGGCAATAATGTTCGTGTATGGTACCCTTTATCTGTACTCTTCCGGGTACCGTACGTTTATGTGTTAGATTTTTCTTTATTGAAGAAAAACATTTATTTGGCGTAATATGTCGATAATATCCTTGTAATAAATTAGGTAATATCTTTGATAATATAAAATGGTAACCTTTTTCACCATTAGCCTATTTGATATAATTATATAAGAGAAATATGTAATAGTATATTATTTAACGATCATATAATTTAAACCATAATAATCGAGGATAATAATAATCATCCGAGTATTATGGTTCATTATACGCGAGTCAAAAACTATGCTTTAACATTTAAATCAAGATACTATATTGACATTTTTCGTTGTCATAGTAATGGCAATACGACGCAACGTGAATGGCATTAGATAGTACGGGAGTCTGCGAGTGATTTTGATCCGATATTTCGCCGTCGGTTATTTTTAGTTATAATGAGATTAATTTTATGTTATAATGAAAATTGATTATTAACGGAATGACAGGGTGTTACTAGAACAATAAATAAAACATTCAAATCAAAGGTTCAAAGTGACGTCATTCCTCTTCAATGCATAAATTAATTCTTCATAAAAAATTCCTACGAACTCCATCTCCATGATGGAGAGAGGAGAGATAGCATTTATTTTCGGTCTAGAATTATTCCCTAAATTTTTTGCTCCTCATTTCCAGACACCTTGTACAAGTACCTACCTACTTCTTCAAACGTTCGTCCTAGGGATAGTTGTATGCGTTCGTAGACAAATTACTAATGCAATGTTTAATCGTGATTATACTGATTATTATCAAGAAAGTCCCCATCATTACACCCAATGAACGATAATAAGGCCAATTGAAAAGTTCACAAAGGTTAGGTTGGATAAAGAATGCGCTCTTATAAAATTAATAACTGTGGCGTCACTGGAAGTTAATATCAATTTAGAACTGCTCTTCCTACAGTTAAAAATAAACTGGGGTTAAATGGCGTATAAAAAAGAGTTTTAAATGGACGGATTGGTTAAATGAATCGCACAATTAAAACGAGACATCGGTTCAAAAAGAAATAAATCTTTCGGGTGTTCTATAAGAAGTCATAATGTCAATTCAATTCGTTCATGGTGAAAAAACTGATCAAACAATCCCCCTCCCCCCCCCCCCCTTGTCGTCTCCAATGTAAAACGTAACAAGCTCCTTTTTGTTTTTTATTATTATATAATACCTATTTCGAAAAATACATTTAAAAATAAATGTTTAACTACTAGCATCTCTTGTGTTTGTTTATTAGTTTGTTTGGTTGCTGTTGTAAACAAAGCCTATTAACCTATCAATGCCGTCCGTTCCAATTAGAAATTAAAGTCATATTGATATCGGTTGTATACCATGTTCCCCTAATGTTATACAATATCGATAGCTCGGCAACGTCGCGCGCTCTTACGGAATTCGCCTCGGGCATCGTCGTAGGAAGGAAGGAAAGCCAAGTCGGAGGCGGGGGAGGGGCGGGTCGTACCGAGATGCTGGATCAGTCGCTGACCTTGCAAGGATCGGGGCAACTGTGGTACCGTGCGGCGTTGCCGCTTGGATGCGAATGTAGGCAAGATAGGGAGAATTTAACGGTAGAGGTTGAGCAGAATAAAGTGCGTCGGCAATACTAATCTTAAGGATAAGCAATGGTTCAGTTTAAATTACCGACACAGTTACCGGTGGAAATTTTATTAGGGATAAACAGGTCGTAAAAAATACAATTTATTTTCTTTTCCTTTATGTTATTAATTCCATATCCATACTTTTTTTTAGATATAAATCCCGTTATCACTAAATGATGAAAGGCAAGAGGTCATTGCAAATAACTAAAGAATAATGAGAATGATATAAATCGAATATTCCGAAAACTTGACTTTCTCGAAATGGGTTTTCGCCCAGTTGTCAAATTTCCCCGTACTACCTGTTTACGAGAACCTGGCAACGTCGCATTCTAAGAAACCGGACCCGCAACGCCATCGTACCAAGTCAACCGGATGTGGCTGAACAAAAACGACCGAAAAGAATTTCCTCATCAAGATGGTATGTCTCATCCTCTTCTCTCGCTCTGCTGTGCGTCTTTTACGTTTTTTTATGGGCAGTTAGCAGGTATCATGGTATTCACGGTATTACGCTTGAATAAATAATTGTCAGTTCATGGGTGATGTTTTTTTAAAATCTCCAATAATATCAGAAGGAAATTGTGTTTTTTTTTAAGGAGACCGACCAACATTTGTTACTAACGCAAGTATAATAGCTAAAACAGTTTACTAAATAATAGATGGACACGAGGAATAGTCACAGCAACGACTTTATTGGAGAATCTATATTATTGATTTTCCCATTTAATACCTTTGTTGCGTAAATACCTTTTATAGACCCGTACTTCCTTTTCCGTCTGTACATTACAGGTAAACAAACAATTCACCGTAAATGTTTACTCAAGCTTGTAGTTTCTTTAATAGTCATTATTGTACATTCTATTTCTAACCTTGATCTTGAAATGGTTCCTGCCGGTTTAATTTTTCCCATTATTAAATAATTTCTTTTATTTTTAAATAATCACTTTTACTATTTTTTCTTTAAACTTAAAATTTGTCATTCAAGGTTACTAATTAAATAGATTTTATCAAATTTAAAGTACTGTTTCTTTGTGGACAGTAAACTAACTTGTTTACTGTCAATGTCCGTATCAGGAGCAAACAGGAAAGATCCAAATATTGCCCAAAAAAAGTGTTTGTTTCAGAGGCCAACAAACAGAAATCAAAATTTAAAATGACACAAAAATTAATAAGGCAGACACTTTTGAGGGGGTTAACATTTAATAAAAACACCCAAGTTTTTTTTTTAAATACAAAATGAAGTGTTTGATTCACGCTGACATTTTAACAGTATCTTAATTACATATAATAAAAAATAATTACAAAAAGGCAGACAATTTTTTTGGGGAGATACAGGGTGTTAACATTTTAACTAAAAAATATTTTTTTATTGCCATTTTCAAACCACTCTAGATATTTTTATGAAATTTGGTACACGTCTTTTGAGCATCAAAAGGAATTTTTTGGTGTAAAATACTTTTTTAAAATTTTAGCAGTGGCGTCCGTGCGGGGCTTGTATTTAATATTTTTGAAGAAAAAAATGGTGCGCCACTGCTTTTTCTTTAAATAAAAATTGCTGTAAAGTAGACGGGAATTTCAAAAATAATTTTTATTTAAAGAAAAAGCAGTGGCGCACCTTTTTTTTCTTCAAAAATATTAAATGCAAGCCCCGCACGGACGCCACTGCTAAAATCTTAAAAAATTATTTTACACCAAAAAATGCCTTTCGATGATCAAAAGACGTGCACCAAATTTCATAAAAATATCTAGAATGGTTTGAAAATGGCAATGAAAAAATATTTTTTTTATTAAAATGCTAACACTGTATCTCCCCAAAAAAAGTGTCTGCCTTTTCGTAATTATTTTTTATTATATGTAATTAAGACACTGTTTAAATGTCAGCGTGAATCAAACACTTCATTTTGTATTTAAAAAACAAACTTGGGGGTGTTTTTATTAAATGTTAACCCCCACAAAAGTGTCTGCCTTATTAATTTTTGTGTTTTGTGTCATTTTAAATTATGATTTCTGTTTGTTGGCCTCTGAAACAAACACTTTTTTTGGGCAAATTTTTTGGACACCTTTCCCCTAACACTTCATGAAACGGGTGTTACTAGCTCTTGGACTATATAATCGAATTTGAATTAGAACCTATTGAAAATACATACATCCCAATAATAAAAATCTTCCTACAGGGTCACAAACCTTTTCTAGAATTAATTTAAAATACTCAGCGAAAGCAGAAAGTTTGAAAACATGAGATCAAAACCTTATTACGTCATCCCATTATCCGCGCAATTTTTTTATTCGCCAGTCTCGACGGATTATATTGCTATCTTTGTTTTGATAAACTAAATAGACAAGAACAGCTTAAAAATAAAAAAACAACCCGCCCGATATTCAGGTAGATGCGGCGTTCGACCTTCAGCTGAATAACTCGGTCCCATGCATCGAGGCAGACGTGACGTCAGTGAGGTTATTCCCGTGTTTATGAAAGACTGTATCTTGTTTATTTATTTTCTCGGTAAATAATGGAAAATTTTAAAAACTGAAAGCATAGAAATTTTTATTTTTTCTTTCTCTATGCGATATGCCATTGTAAGAACTACGGTTTTGACATCGTTTTGGCTTCCTTCGAGACGTACTTGTTATGTTGAAACCTTTTTGACGCTTCTCGGAATTTATTTGGTTACTCTTCAAATATTGTTTTTTTGTAGTACGGCGTCAAGTTGTAAAATTTTAAAGTACCTTTTTTATTATGCGAATGGGTACAAACATCATTTACGACTATTCACGAAGAGTTTGTAAAGTCGAGTTGACAAAAATCAACACAAAAGACCGGTGCTGCAGGTACTCCAAAATTTTACAAGTAATCCGACAATAAAACTGTTTACCAATGGCTTTTTGGTGTGAAGCAAAGGTAGATTTTAAAGGGAATCGTAATGGCTTTGGCTGATTGGTTTTTAACCCAGTGGCGTAACTTAAAATCACATACAAATAATAGATATAAGAAAATACAAGTACATATTATTATTTACGAAATATGAATGGTATTGAAATAAATTAAGACATTCAAATTTTTAAAGTTAATAAAATGAAATATTTAGGAATTAATTTTGACAGTAAATTAAATTGGAATTTTCACTTAGAATACTTAATTAAAAAATTAAGAAGTTTACTGCCGATTTTTAAAAACATTTTAAATGTAAGACATATATAAATATTATATTACGCGTTAGTTAAAAGTCATTTAAGTTACGGAATTTTAGGTTGGGGAGGAATGAATAGAACTTTAAATAAAAAATTAGAATTATTACAAAAAAGGTTTCTAAAAATTATATTAAATAAAGATTATCTTTATCCTTCGAAAGAAGTATATTCAGAAACAAAAAAGGTTGAACAGAAGACAATTTTACATTTATAACATCTTAATATATATGTTTAAAAATAAAAACCTTATACAATTTAAAAACCATAATCATAATACACGTCACTAAAATGAAATAACCATAAAACCTAAAATAAATAAGTCCATAGGATAAAAAAATTTCAAATATTTATGTTTTTATTTAAACGATTATTTACCAACAAAAATAAAAAAAATTGATTTCATTTAAAAAATTTTAAGTCGAAATAAAAACATGGATATTAAAAACAGACAATTTAAAAATATTTTTAGAAATTCTTTAATTAATTAATATTGTTCTGAATAATTTATATAGGTAATATTTCTTACTTAAAAATTATAAATTAATAATTTTATTATAGGCAATATATTTCAAAGCAAAACAACAGTCTTGAATTTTGTTCGTAACTTTGAGAGTAAAAGTATTAGGTACATTCCATTTGCTTCTTTTAAACAACAAAGCAAAGTAAAAATATTTTTATTACAACATATATATTATTTCTGAACAGAACAAGCATAAAAGCTAACAAAAAAAATAATAACAGATACCTATTCGTAAATTAACAAAAAAAAATACTAAATAGTGTTACCAATCGTAATACCAACCCAAACCATACAACATTCGGCGGTAAATTAAAATTTCCAAAAATTTGTTTAATATCGTTGTTAACAGTTTTTTCAGCACAAAAAAATTAATTTTTTAATAATAAATATCATGATATATATCAGTGATATATATCATGCCAACCCTTTTGCTGTTTAAAAATAACTAAAAGGAACTCAGCCATTAAGTCCACGCCACGATCTTGATTTAATGCTATTTCTCCCCGCGCTTACGCCACTGATCATCCAGTACCACCCGAAGCGCATTATACAATCGAGTTCCAAAAATAACGATTATTTTCGAGTGTCGCCCATAAACCGAGATACGGCAAAGCAATGAGCTGTGCATCCGGTGTTTTGTGTGACTTTTACCTACCTTAATCACTGGTACTCTTTGATATAAAAGAAGCTAAACACATGATTGAAGAACGCGTTTAAAATTTTGAAGAATCGGGTTCCAGAAGCAAAAAAGGGCATAAACAATTTAAAAGTAAAAAACCTTATCCAATTTTTTGACAAAATTATAAACTTAAGGAAATGTTTCAAATAAATAATTTTTAGAATTTAATTTTACAATAATGCCCGATATAATAATAATAATAATAATAAGTTTATTTAAAATTTAATAATATACCTAATAAATATGTTCATGGTGTCTTTTATAAACTTATTCTTCAATCTTGTTAGGGCAAATCTTATTTTTTGTTTTAGTATGTAAAATCATAAATCATAAATATGCATTAAAAATCAAGTTTTAAAGTAAAAATGTTAATTTATAGTATAAACGCAGTTTTTTTTTGAAGAAATCTATTACCTATAATAAAATTATTAATTTATAATTTTTGAGTAAAAAATATTACTTATATAAATTATTCAGAACAATATAAATTAATTAAAGCATTTCTAAAAATATTTTCAAATTGTCTGTTTTTAATATCCATGTTTTTATTTCGACTTAAAATTTTTTTAATGAAATCAATTTTTTTTATTTTTGTTGGTAAATAAATAATCGTTTAAATAGAAACATAAATATTTGAAATTTTTTTGTCCTATGGACTTATTTATTTATACAGTGTCACCAGTAAAGTCCGCATCATATGGGATTTTTTTTTATTAATGGCTTTATTCGAAATTTGACTTTGGCATCAAGCTCTGCTTCGATCGAGATGAAAATTAAGCAAAAAAATAGTAGTCACGTGATTCGCATTATCTGTCAAATTTTAATTTTTTCAAAAAAATAATTCGAAAGTGGGGTTATTTTTGAAAATATCGAAAAAAGTTATTAGAAAAAGTTTTTCTGAATGTAGTTTCTAGCGCACATGCAAAATTTCAGCCGCACAAGATAATTTTCATTTTTTAACTATATTTTGTAAATTGCACCACTTTTGCAAAATAAGACTCAACGCAACTTACATAAAACTTCTTAGTTTTGACAATGTTTTATTTCAGATACATTTTCTTTAAAGAAGCGCCACAATAAATGTGTGTTTTTCTACAAAATCAAAATTGGGCTATTAAAATTTGGTCGTATGTGATGCAAAGTTTATTTGTTTTGGTTCCTGTATAAGGTAACTTCATAAAATAAGTATTTTTGAAAACGTAGTTTGTGGTTGAAAGTAATACACTTTAACATTATTATGACATAGCTTAATAATAAATTATAATATAGGAGTTTTAAATTAAATCGTTGAAAATAGATAAACTTTACGTTGTTAAACTATAATTTATTTTCCACTTAAAAAACACTTTACTAAAGACACTGTGTTCTTTTTTGTCTTAATATTAAGGTGTATTACTTTTAGACACAAACTACTTTTTCAAAAATACTTATTTTATGGAGTTACCTTATACAGGGTCAAAAACAAATAAACTTTGCATCACATATGACCAAATTTTAATAGCCCAATTTTGATTTTGTAGAAAAACACACATTTAATATGGCGCTATTTTAAAGAAAATGTATCTGAACTAAAGCATTGTCAAAACTAAGAAGTTTTATGTAAGTTGCGTGGAGTCTTATTTTGCAAAAGTGGTGCAATTTACGAAATATAGGTAAAAAATGAAAATTATCTTATGCGGCTGAAATTTTTGCATATGGGCTAGAAACTACATTTAGAAAAACTTTTTCTAATAACTTTTTTCGATATTTTCAAAAATAACCCTACTTTTGAATTATTTTTTTGAAAAAATTATAATTTGACATATAATGCGAATCACGTGACTACTATTTTTTTGCTTAATTTTCATCTCGATCGAAGCAGAGCTTGATGCCAAAGTCAAATTTCGAATAAAGCCATTAATAAAAAAAAATCCCATATGATGCGGACTTTACTGGTGACACTGTATATGTAAAGTTGTCTTATGTTTAACTTTTTTGTTTCTGAATATAATTCTGTTGAAGGATAAAGATAATCTTTATTGAATATACTTTTTAGAAACCTTTGTAATATTTCTAATTTGTTAACTAAAGTTCTATTTATTCCTCCCCAACCTAAAATTCCGTAATTTAAATGAGTTTTAACTAACGCGTAATATAATATATTTCCATATGTCTTACATTTAAACATTTTTTAATGTTTTTAAAAATCGGTAGTAAACTTCTTAATTTTTTAAAGTGAAAATTCCAATTTAATTTACTGTCAAAAATAATTCCTAAATATTTTATTTTATTAACTTTAAAAATTTGAATGTCTTCATTTATTTGAATACTATTCATATTTCGTAATATAAATATATAAAAATATCGTTCAAAATTTTATAATACCTACCTAATTAGAAAACCGTGCATAACTATAACTAATAATAATAATTAATTACGAAGGAGGAAGTCACAACAAATACCGTAACTGTAAGATAATCCGATTCATACCATAATAATTGACGGAGTTAATAAATGTTAAAAGATTCCTTAAAAGATCAGATACTATCTGCAGTACAACGTTTATCTAAACAAAAACAAGGAAATAGGATTGGTAAGAACAAAGATTGCTGAATGTATTCTACAATAATACCTAATAACGAATTTACTCGTCAACACAAGGAAGTAGGTTTTTTTTGATTGAATTTTTTAATATTGACGTAATACTGCCTCAAATTGTGTATTTAATTATAACAGACGTAAACGGCATCCTTTGTACGAAAAAAAATTAAGGCATGTCGCTTGACGTAGAAAAATAAGCCACGTTCATAGATTACACGCGTCAACAACTCTCAAGTTCTGGAAGTTTGGTTTCGGGGGCAGCCTCTTTACTTATCATTTTTAATGTTCTAATTTATTACCAGGATATAATATGGACGAACAAAACATTTCCACGGAAGGTGGCTCGCCCCTCTAACTTTTTTGTTTTTCAAGATAATGAAATAAAATTCGGGAGATTTGTATACGACATAAAACTGCATTTTTTGACACGTGACTCAAAATTATGGAACTTCCGGTTTAACCGGAAGTGACATAAACTTTCGATTTTTAAATAGGACACCTGGTATATTTTTACTTTTTTTGACTCCATATGACATTCTAAATATAACGATGTGTCACTTGTCACTTTTTGTCACCAAGAAAATATTTATTTTCAACTTTTTCACTCCTTGTGAAACTATTATTTTCCATGTTTTTTAAACAACAAACTAATTTACTTTGGCAGAAGCTGTTGGCATTTCAATTTTCTTCAAGACATGATTTTGTTTTATCAGTTTTGCTGGTCACAGGCTACTTGCTGCTTCTAAAACCTAATAGTGTATGATATCAAAATAATCGTAATAAAATTATCTTTTTTCTTAACCCGACGAGCCACCATGTTGCCATTTAAAAAAAATGAGTTATACAACTTTAAAGATTAAATTTTACATAGCACATAGCATTGGATCAAAAATAGTAAAATTGTATTTTTCCGAAGATTAGAGAACTGAAATAAGTGATTTTAAGGTATTCATAGCCATCTAGATAAAACAATAAATTTGGAAAAAAAATATTTTCTTGGTGACAAAAAGTGACAAGTGACACATCGTTGTATTTAGAATGTCATATGGAGTCAAAAAAAGGAAAAATATACCAGGTGTCCCATTTAAAAATCGAAAGTTTATGTCACTTCCGGTTAAACCGGAAGTTTCATAATGTTGAGTCACCTGTCAAATAATGCAGTTTTATGTCGTATACAAATCCCCCGAATTTTATTTCATTATCTTGAAAAACAAAAAGTTAGAGGGGCGAGCCACCTTCCGTGGACATGGTATGTAGATATACGGTATGTATGTGTGGTTTTGGAGATTCTTGCATGCAAAGTCGATTAGCAGAATTGCAAAAAATCCTTTCAGTTTATAAAACCGCAAACGTTAATACTGCAAATAAGTGATGATTTTTCTTTAAACGAAAATCATTTGTGGAGGTATTTCCACACATATTTTATGATGTAAACATAAGCAATGAAGAGAAACCAGCCGCCGGTAACTGGTAGTACCGGTAAGAACAAGATCAAGGATCAGACCCATCAGTAATAACCATTGATATAGGAACCTTTTGACCACTCATTGTATTGTTGTACAGTATTAATGCCCAGTGTACGTATGAATGTATGTATGTAAGAGGTAATTTGAGAGATTCTTGTTCCAGCTGCCGTTTTTTGTATATCTTGAGACGACTTTCTTTTTGATCTTGGTGCTATTATCAAATGAATGTATAAATGCGGAATAAGTTTTTTTATATTGTCAAAAATTTTCTATTCCTTATGTTGTTGACATTCATTTTCGACTGGTTTGTTGGACAACGCTTAGAAACAAAAAACACTTTTTTACTTCAATTACTATAAATCGAAACCACAAATTAAATTATTAGTTGTTAAATAATTCATAATAGATTACGTGTATGTATACGTCAGTATACAAAATGATTTTTCCTGCCAGGTGGTCAAGTCAGACAAAATTTTAAATCAGCTGCCCACAACCCACAAAAGGTGTTTTAAACAGTTTTAATACTGTGTTTCACAAAAGATTTTATTACGTACGTATTTTATACCGAAGTGCTTATTATAATGGGATTTTTATTTTCGTTTATTTTGAATACACACGTAACTTTAACACCTTTTAATTTAAACCAGTGCAAGAAAGTTGCTAGTTTTATAGGTTCGAAATGATCCTAGTAATATTAAAACGTATAATTAGCAAAATACATATTTTGATTCTATTCCAATAACAATGTGTCGTCTTTTCCAGAAGATTTAATAACTGCCTCTGTCGGTACAGTTCACTGGCCCCCCGATCTATTCCTGGACTCGAAAGAGTCGGAAAAATCACACACAAATGCACAGTAGTTCCTGTTTCGAAGTGACCTGCATTTTGACAAATTCTTGGCGCCCGACTTGTATATTTTATGCATTCCAGCTTTGGGAAAAAACACTGTGGAGTAAGTTATTCGTGCCAGATGTTGCGGAAAAGGTTGGATAAACACATAGGTTGCGCCACTTTGATGTAAATAATACAAGGATTAAAAAAATAGTTGTTTTTGTTCAATAACCAAATACAGAGTGCTACAAATTCTCGTGAATAACATGAAAAAAGCTATAAAAGTGTTTTTTTTTTTTCCCCAAGTCAAATATATAATTCAATCGATAATAAAATGAACAAATTCTTTTTAACAAATTAGAAAAACTTGGATTTCGTGATCAAATATTAACTTTATTTAAAAACTATTTATATAACAGAGTACATCATGTTAAAATTGGTGAAAATATTAGTTCACCAAAAATATTTAATTATGGAGTACCACACGGTACAGTCCTAGGACCAATACTGTTTAATATTTATCTAAATGATATTTTTAATTTAAACTGTCAAGGAAAACTACATAGTTTTGCTGATGATACGGTAATTTTTTATGAATGTCTAAATTGGAATATTAAAAAAAATACTATTGAAAAAGATTTTATAAAATTAAGCCACTGGTTTAATAAAAACTTATTAACTATAAATCATAACAAAACAACATACATTCCATTTGAGTAATAGATGTGTTTTGGACTTCCATGGTGACGTAAGCAGATGACTCACGACTGCACCCGAATTCGTCACTAGCTCCGCCCCCCCTAGGTAGTATAAATAGGCTCGTAGCTTTGTAACTTGTTTAGTATTCACCTGAAGACGACTGGAGATACTTACCAGTTGAAACGTTGTGATATGAAAAACTAAAGGCAATGGAAGTCCAAAACACATCTATTACTCAAGATACATCATTGTCTACAACCTTCAAACAAATACATTCCATTTACTTCATACAAAAATAAACTTCCAAAGATTGGTCCAATAATATTAATATAAAGGAAGGTGAAAACATTAAATATCTAGGAATAATTTTTGATAAACATTTAAAATGGGATTTACATAGGGACCACATTGTAAAAAACTAAGAATTCTTATACCAAAATTTAAACACCTTAAACAATTTTTAAATATAAAAGAATTAGAAATACTTTAGTATTCTTTAGTACAAACCCATTTAAATTATGGAATACTAGGATGGAGAGGCATAAATAAGAATTATCTTAATAATATTGAAACTATTCAAAAATACATTTTAAAAATTATTTACGAAAAAGACCACCAATATTCTTCTGATTTACTATTTAAAGATAGCAAAAAAATGGATATTAAACAAATATTTTTTTACAACAAGTTAATATATATTTTTAAACATAAAAATAAAATAAATTATATTAACCACACACATGAAACTCGTCATAAAAATACTATTACATACGTATAAAAATAGAGTTAACAAAACAATAGCACACAAACATTTTTTAAACATCAATGCATATATTTTTGATATGCTACCACAGTCAATTAAATCATTAAATAATTAAGTATAGAAATAAAATAAAAAATTGGATATTATCTAATCCAAGAGATATATTCAAGAACGTCATTAATAAATAATGAATATACCAAGCTATAATGAATAAAATAAATAAATATATATATTATATACATGACGTATTGTATCTTTGTATACTGTAGTGATATAAAATATACCAATAAAATATTGTCATGTTCGTTTTATATTATAATCTAGTTGTGTCTGAATTATGAAATATATTCTTGACAAAAATATTACATTATGTATTTAACTCAAAATAAGTATTTTACGTCTGAGTTTGGAATTGATAGTTTATACAAAAAAAATTATATTATTAGCATTAAATGTCAAAAAAATATTTAAATAAACTTTTATTATTATTATTATTATTATTATTATTATTATTATTAATTAAGACGCATAGAATTAAAATACAAAACTGAAATTTTTTTTCCGGATATCCGAATATTTACAATTTTCTTTCATCAAAATAATTAAGTTCCAAACGTTGCCCAAATTTAACTATCTGTATTTAAAACGATGTCTGGATAATCTTGTAAGATATTTTATTTAAAAATCGTTTTGTTTTATGCCTTTTTAAACCCCCACTGCTGTCGGATGACTAATTATTTAAGTGTATTGCACTGCATCATTTGCATAAATGTAGATACGTTTTTCGCAAGTGGGTATCAAGTTACTATCGGTCATTTTCTAAAAAAAAGCCGTTGCATCTTGCCACTTGGCGGAAATTTGAGAACGACTCCTTGCGATTATTGTATTATTTTTAGTGTGGTTACTGCACGCATGACATCATCATATTAAGAGTTCATGACTGCAAAACGTTTTGAACATGTCATGTCACAGAACAACTGTCCAATTAGAATTAATTAAAAATTATCTGAAAAAATAAACCAACTTATCTTCAAATAGATAAAGAAAAAAGCTATCCAAAAGTATTTAAGTATGGTGTTCCTCAAGGAACAATTTTAGGACCATTATTTTTTACTTAGTATAAATTGCGATGGACAAATTCATAGTTTTGCAGATGATACTACAATTTTTTATACCGATACAAATTGAGACAACTTAAATAATAAAATTAAAAAAAGATTTTAAAATTATAAAAAATTGGTTTGATAACAATTTGTTAACAATTAATTTTAATAAAACAAATTATATTCCTTTTACTTTAAACCTAAATAACCTACCACGAAATATGAATACATAGTATTAAAATAAATGAAGACACTAAAATTTTTAAAGTTAATAAAATAAAATATTTAGAAATTATTTTTGACAGTAAATTAAATTGGAATTTTCAGTTAGAATACTTAAGGTGGGAGTATCAACATGCTTGCCAACCTATAACCTATTTCGCGTAAATTTATTTATGTTTTCTAGCTTTTATACAAAATTTAAAGAAAATCAGTATCGACTTGATATTCTATAGGTAATAATTGACATATTTAGGAAATATCAAGGAATTTCATAACTTATTTTAGGAAAATTGTATAGCGAAAAATATCGGGTAAGATTTTTTTTAACATTATTATGTCATTGTCACTCATTGTTCTTTCACTATACAATTCTCCCAAAATAAGCAATGAAATAAATTGATATTTTTGTAATATATCAGATACTACCTAAATAATGTACCGACGATATTGATTTTCTTTAAATGTTAGTTATTAAAATAATAAACTCAAAAAATCAACGCGAAATAGGTTATAGGTTGGCAATAGATTGAATGACGTTGAGAATTCAACCTTAATTAAAAAATTAAGAAGTTTACTACCGATTTTTATAAACTAAAAAAATTTTAAATGTAAGACATATGGAAAAATTACGCGTTAGTTAAATAAAACTCATTTAAATGACGGAATTTTAGGTTGGGGAGGAATAAATAGAATTTTAGTTAAAAAATTAGAAATATTACAAAAAAGGTTTTTAAAAATTATATTCAATATAGATTATCTTTATCCCTCAAAAGAATTATATTCAGAAACAAAAAAGTTGAACATAAGACCACTTTACATTTATAACATCTTAATATATGTATATATTTAAAAATAAAAACCTTATACAATTTAAAAACCATAATCGTAATATACGCCATAAAAATGAAATAACTATAAAATAAATAAGTCCATAGGACAAAAAATTTCAAATATTTATGTTTTTATTTAAACGATTATTTACCAACAAAAATTTAAAAATTGATTTCATTAAAAGTCGAAATAAAAACATGGATATTAAAAACAGACAATTCGAAAATATTTTTAGAAATGCTTTAATTAATTAATATTGTTCTGAATAATTTTTATAAGTAATATTTTTTACTTAAAAATTATAAACTAATAATTTTATTATAGGTAATATATTTCCCTCAATTCCTTATGATTTTTATATTTACAAGAGTAACAGATGTTATACTAATGATTTATTTTCAATCCTTAAACCGGAACTTTAAAAAAATCCAGACTCGATCCAAAATATTTTCCGAGTTTTTCAAGTTTAAATTGAATCGCGGACAGAAATAACTGAAATATAAATAAACGCAAACAAAATCGGACCAAAATAACTTTTTGACGATTTTATATTTATAAGATTACCTGCTTACTTTTTGTCATGTATAATATGTGGTTAGTATGTTTTTATTATAATTTACTTATGAAAGTATGTTTCAGTATTCCGCACCAAAATTGCAGGAAAAGAACAATGAAATTATGGAATTATTTTATACGCCACTGAACTTTTGCAAACTATATCTTGCTTCATTTGTTTAATATTCATTTTGCGGATCCGTCAGATATTGTCATTACAAAAACAAGCATGTTTTTGCTGTGTTATGTCGTCGAACAATTCACCAGTATGACTTGATTTCATAACCATCTGAAATAGCAGCGGCGGTCCTAGGGCGGGGATCACGCCCCCTATCCGTTTCCTTTTAGCTAATCCAAGATACTATAGGGTCGAGAAGAAGAATATATCCTATTTTATTGGTAGTTTTTGTCTCTTTGCGTTTTTGATTATTTAAAAGAAATTTTGAAGATACATAAATGGGTAACTTTTTTCATAACGCACCAACTCGACGGGCCAACCCAGCACCTATTAAACCGCCATCCCCCTTTGAAAATGGCTGCGTGCGCGACTGGAAATAGCTTTTTTGCTTAAAATTCATATTATTTTATCGTATTGTTGTAAGCGAGTTACATTTATTTCTATACCTGTCCAAGGGATAACAATAACAGCATGCATATTATCTATACAGTGTGACCAGTAAAGTCCGCATCATATGGGATTTTTTTTTATTAATAAATAGCTTTATTCCAAATTTAACTCTGCTTCGATCGAGATGAAAATTAAGCAAAAAAATAGTAGTCGCATAATCTGTCAAATTTTAATTTTTTTTCAAAAAATAATTCAAAAGTGGAGTTATTTCTGAAAATATCGAAAAAAGTTATTAGAAAAAGTTTTTTAAAATGCAGTTTCGAGCCCACATGCAAAATTTCAGCTGCATAAGATAATTTTGATTTTTTACCCACCACTAAAATTTATTTTCCATTTAATGAACACTTTACTGATGACACTGTGTTGTTTTTTGTCTTAATATTAAGGTGTATTACTTTCAGACACAAACTACGTTTTCAAAAATACTTATTTTATGAAGTTACCTTATACAGGGTCAAAAACAAATAAACTTTGCATCACATGCGGCCCAATTTTGATTTTGTAGAAAAACACACATTTAATATGGCTCTACTTTAAAGAAAGTGTATCTGAACTAAAGCATTGTCAAAACTAAGAAGTTTTATGTAGGTTGCGTTGAGTCTTATTTTGCAAAAGTGGTGCAATTTACAAAATATGGGTAAAAAATCAAAATTATCTTATACAGCTGAAATTTTGCAAGTGGGCTAGAAACTGCATTTAAAAAACTTTTTCCAATAACTTTTTTCGATACTTTCAGAAATAACCCCACTTTTGAATTAGGTATTGTCGGCAAAAAATTAAAATTTGACAGATAATGCGAATAACGTGACTACTATTTTTTTGCTTAATTTTCATCTCGATCGAAGCAGAATTTCGAATAAAGTTATTAATAAAAAAAATCCTATATGATGCGGACTTTACTGGTCACACTGTATACACGAATACATTATAGAATAATATGGCTGGAGGAAAGAAAAGATTTCCATGACACTTTTACAAAGTTAAACTTTTAAAAATATTTTCTTGATTTATTTCTTTTTTGCAGGCAAAAATTATTTTGCAAACAGTCCGGTAGCTACCGGTACTTTGGTACGAGCTTGCCCATCCCAGAAATCACCATATCTTCGCGGTATTCCCACATACACTTGGTGCAGGTTCTCGGAATCCGTCGAGTAAAACTTGAAAATATTTCGACGTGGATAAGTACTTCCGTTCAGGGACGGAGGTACGAGAAGATTCATTAATTATGGTAAAAGAGATAATAAAAAGGCAAAAGAAATCGTTGTAGAGCTAGAACACGTTACATATACGGGTAGTGTGGATGTAATTATATACAATTTGTAATGGTTTAGGAAAAAAAATGCGACAGACAGGTATTAATAAGTCCATACTGATTTATGTCTGGCAAAGTTAGGTACCTACATACTTACATATTGTATGTAAGTATACATAATACTTTGTTTCTTGGTGAAAAAGTAAATAATTTATTCCTTCCAACAAGATTCCTAAGAAGTTGTTCCCAATATCTTGTCACGCCAATGTTTTTTCTAATATTAATAACCAATACCATCCTGAACATACTGGTTCTCAGTGATCAACTTAATCAGCTATCGTACAAAAAACCGTTCGTAATTTCCTTGTCAAAAAGTAAGAAGACGCTTCCTCTGTTCAGCAATTATTTCTGTAAATTATGTAGCAGGAATTTAATTTAGTAATTATATTGCCGGTAATTATTAGAAGAACTTGGAAAATATATGATGTCCATTCGAGTATTTCATACGTAAAATAAAGATCTTGTGGTAAACTTCTTAGCTTATCTTGTAATAACTTGAGAAAAAAGTAGTTTTTAGGCTTTTAATATACAATGCAAAATTTTCTATTAGTCATAATATGTTAAAAACGTTTCGCTGCTTTAACGTCAGTTCATGTTCCGTCGCTGGAATTTTCTCAAAAACGGTCATCAGTCCGAACCAATGAATCAAATCCGTATTTGTAAAGAATACTAAAAAATATTTGACAATACCCTCATCTTAACATAGTATAAAACAAAGTCGCTGTCTGTCCGTCCCTACCTATATATGCTTAAATCTTTAAACCTACGCAACGGATTTTGAAGCGGTTTTTTTTAATAGATAGAGTGATTCAAGGGGAAGGTTTTTATGTATAACTAGCGACCCGCCCCGGCTTCGCACGGGTGCAATTTCAAAAAGTGGCATGCCGGGTACTAATATTTCGGGTTTGTATTTATACCAGCGGGTTGCAACGCATGCCGGGTACACGCTAGTCAATTTATAAAAATCCTTACAGTAATAGGACTCAAATAGTTAATATGCTTACACACAACCCATTTAAAAAAAATACCAAATATGTCCATCAAAATGCTGTGGCGGTCGCTTCCTGCCTTGGATATACCCAAGAAATGTGCAGGAATTTAACGATGTTATCAGAAGCGTTATGACTGTGACGTGATTCCTCTGCTTTAACGTTATTTTTATATTTATTAGCTGCACCATGTTCTAAACAACCTTTGGGAATGCACAGGGCATATTAATGTCTTGGACTTTTGAATATAGTTTGAAGTACCCACGTTTTATACCGCTGAATGCAGCGAATCATATTAATCGTTGAAATATGGAAACTTGGTGGGTTGTTGACTTTCTTTAAAGCATAAATTTGTTTATTTACTAAATGGCAGAAAGATCACAGTCCCACTCTGAATCTTGTAAAATAGTATAGAATCGACCTGATATAACCAGTGACAGAATGATACCTTTAGACCCGTTCATATAAATACAGTGTGTCCACGGATGGACCTAACTATACTTGTAAAAAACTTTATTTTCAATTTTTCGAAAAAAAGTCATTCTTCATCATTTCTTTTGCTTATTAAATTAATATAATTCACGTAAGAAAAGTTCCATTTTTTTATACAGGGTGCACAAAAAATGTAAAAATGTAGGTTTGCAAAATAAAAAAATTTTTGATCCAACTTTTTTGAATGATCAAAATAAAATAGATTGGAAAGAGAATTCGAAAAGCCAAATAAAGTTTTGAGATATGACCTGTGGTAACTACGATATTTTATATTAAAGTTAAATAAATTATTGATATTTTCCTTCAGATTAAAGTTTTAATATAAAATATCGTAGTTACCACAGGTCATATCTCAAAACTTTATTTGGCTTTTCGAATTCTCTTTCCAATCTCTTTTATTTTGATCATTCAAAAAAGTTGGATCAAAAAATTTTTTATTTTGCAAATCTACATTTTTACATTTTTTGTGCACCCTGTATAAAAAAATGGAACTTTTCTTACGTGAATTATATTTATTTAATAAGCAAAAGAAATGATGAATAATGACTTTTTTTCGAAAAATTGAAAATAAAGTTTTTTACAAGTATAGTTAGGTCCATCCGTGGACACACTGTATAAAACCAGTATACTCGTATCCAAAAGCTTTCAAAATTGGTATAATAAAACTTATTTTTAAAAATGGAGATTCTAGTAAAACTAGTAATTATAGACCAATAACAATATCTTCGATAGCAAAAGTATTCGAAAAAATTATAAAATTAAGAAATGAAAATTATTTGGAAAAAATGCATTTTATTTCTAATAAACAGTTTGGGTTTCAAAAAAATAAATCAACACAAAACGTAATTTGCTATCTAACAGAGCAAATATATGATGCACAAGATAAAAAAAAACCTTGTATTAGTATTTTTCTAGATTTAGCAAAAGCCTTTGATACCGTTAGCCATAATTTACTGTTAAAAAAGTTTGAAAATATTGGATTCAGAGGAAAGCAATTAGAATTAATTAAAAATTATCTGAAAAATTGACCAACTTATGTTCAAATAGATAGAAGCTATCCAAAAGTATTTAAGTATGGTGTTCCTCAAGGAACAATTTTAGGACCATTACTTTTTAATATTTATTATATTAACGAATTATTTAATATAAATTGCGATGGACAAATTCATAGTTTTACAGATGATACTACAATTTTTTATACCGTTACAAATTGGAACAACTTAAATAATAAAATTAAAAAAGGTTTTAATATTATAAAAAATTGGTTTGATAACAATTTCTTAACAATTAATTTTAATAAAACAAATTATATTCCTTTTACTTTAAACCTAAATAACCTACCACGAAATATAAATAGTATTCAAATAAAGGAAATTTTTAAAGTTAATAAAATAAAATATTTAGGAATTATTTTTGACAGTAAATTAAATTGGAATTTTCACTTAGAATACTTATTTAAAAAATTAAGAAGTTTACTACCGATTTTTAAAAACATTAAAAAGTTTTTAAATGTAAGACATGGAAATATTACATTACGCGCTCGATTACGCGTTAGTTAAAACTAATTTAAATTACGGAATTTTAGGTTGGGGAGGAATAAAAATAGAACTTAAGTTAAAAAATTAAAAATATTACAAAAAAGTCGAAATAAAAACATGAATATTAAAAACAGACAATTTGAAAATATTTTTAGAAATGCTTCAATTAATTAATATTGTCCTGAATAATTTATATAAGTACCTAATATTTTTTACTTAAAAATTATAAATTACTAATTTTATTATAGGTAATATATTTCTTCAAAAAAAAAAACTGGGTTTATACTATAAATTAGCATTTTTACTTTAAACTTTAAAACTTGATTTTTAATGCATATTTATGATTTTATGATTTTACATACTAAAACAAAAAATAAGATTTGTCCCTAACAAGCTCAGCTTCAGGGGATTGAAGAATAAGTTTATAGAAGACAACATAAATATATTTATTATATTATTAAAATTTAAATAAACTTGAAAAAATGCGTTATACGCACTGCAATGTTGCTATTTAGGTACGCGCCTATTTTCCTTGTAGTATATTGCTTCAAAAAGTTAAAATATACTTTACTTGATGATCTAAAGGTATATGTCTATGGATATTAGGGTTGCCAACTTTCGGATATTGGAATAATAAAGGACACATTCGGAAATATTTTTGGGTGCCACTGTACGGACTGTACCTACCACTCCTAAAAACCTCCATTTAGTGCTCTTGAATAACATTTTTGGGCTCTTAATCTTAAATTAGGGGCTGGAAAAAATAACGCAAAAACTAACATATTACTAAACTACTAGGTAACTATAAAAATAATTAACTAAAATATGCAAATCAAACACATCTTCATTATTAATTTTACATAAAAACTTTTCACAAAAAATAACGTAGAAACTAACAAATTACTAATCTAGCAGGTAATAAAAACTAAAAAATTAAGAACTAAGCTTTTTTGTTTATTTGTGGTTTCTTAAATGCATTTATTTATTTTCGGATTTTAAAGGACATTTGCACACCTTTCAAAAGGACAAAGGACATAATTGAAAATTAAAGGACTGTCCTTTCAAATAAAGGACGGTTGGCAACCCTAATGGATATAAATAACCAGGAAAGTGAATTAGAGAAAAATTTCAATTGAACAACTATGGTGGAGCTGGTGGAACCCCTGTCAATCTCATACCTGTTTTCTTTGAGCTTTTTTCAGTTCAGGTCCTCCCTCTATATACCTTTCAGATCAAATAACATGAAGAGTTAAAAACCCAAGACGAGTTTTTATGAAAACAAAATAACGAGCAGAAGAATCTCGGAATTTTAAAAACGTAAAAACTCGCCTTTTAAATTACACGAAACAAAAAGAAGAACCAGACAGGAAGTTGAAGAAATAAGGCGAGATTTACAAAAAAAGATGCTGTTCGAAAACCGGTGTAATTAACCTTTTTTTTTTTATAAGCAGGTGAACGGATATAGCAGGTTTTAAGGGAAACTATTACCGTAGTAGGGAGTTTTGTAAGCAACTAACGATATGTTTATAAAGAAAAATTCTTTGAAATTACGCATACGATTTTGAAAATACCCGGTAACTCTTCAGGTATAAACAGGGACGGAGTCATGGGGGGGGGGGCTGGGGGGGCGACGCCCCCCCCAAAGTTATCTTAAATATCAAAAGTTGGGAAAACTTGGGCAGACAAAAATGTGTGCAGCTTATTTAACTTCCATTAGTTACCCCAGTAAGACTGACTGTAATATATAGATAGACACTTTTGGCATTTTCAGTCATTTAAAGAGTGTCATGTATCGTACACAACCTAAGTTTTTGGAGGACCTTAAAAACAGTATTTTAGATGCTGTGCATGTTATTTCTCGTAAACATTTGCAAAACGTGCTTTCCCAATTTCCCGAGAGGATTGGACACTGTCAGGTGTTTGAAGGACGACATTTTTAATATTTAATTAAATAACTTTTTTTTTATATTATTGTTTATTTAAAAATTATTACCAATTTTGTTTAAATATTCAAATGTACTACATTCATTTGCCCGTAATTCCGAAACAGTTGAATTTAGTCATATGGTATGCTATACAAAAAATATTTTAAAGTTATTGAAAATTTAGAATATCTGATAATATATATCCATTTTAGTCCTATACCGGGTGTCTACGGAAGATGGTTCGCCCCTTTAACTTTTTTGTTTTTCAAGATAATGAAATAAAATTTGGGGGATTGTATATGACATAAAACTGAATTTTTTAAAGTTGACTCAACATTATGAAACTTCCAGTCTAACCGGAAGTAATATAAATTTTCGATTTTTAAATGGGACACCTGGTATATTTTTCCTTTTTCTGACTCATATGATATTCTTAATATAACGATGACACATTTGTCACTTTTTGTTACCAAGAAAATATTTTTTTCCAAATTTATTGTTTTATCTAGAGGGCTATGAACCTTAAAATCCTTATTGTGTGTTATCAAAATAATTGTATTAAAATCCTCTGTTTTCTTACGCCGGCGAGCCACCATGTTGCCGTTTAAAAAAAATGAGTTATGCAACTTTAAAGATTAAATTGTACACAGCACATAGCATTGGACCAAAAATAGTAAAATTGTATTTTTCCTAAGATTAAAGAACTGAAATAAGTGATTTTAAGGTATTCCATAGCCCTCTAGATAAAACAATAAATTTGGAAAAAAATATTTTTTTGGTAACAAAAAGTGTGATACATAAGAATTCCATATGGAGTCAGATAAACGAAAAATATACCAGGTGTCCCATTTAAAAATCGAAAGTTTATGTCACTTCCAGTTAAAACGGAAGTTTCATAATGTTGAGTCAACTATCAAAAAATGCAGTTTTATGTCATATACAAATCCCCCAAATTTTATTCCATTATCTTGAAAAACAAAAAAGTTAGAGGGGCGAACCACCTTCCGTAGACACCCGGTAGATTGCCCAAAACCCGGATCCGATATCACTTTTAGTTCGCCTGTAATTAAGCCGTTCCGGAACATTTGCCCAACCCTGTATATGTTTTTTATACAGTTTATTTGATAATTATGGGTAGGTCTGAAATAAATACTTTTTGAATTGTGTTATTTTTTTAAATATTTTATAAAGTTGGGAAATTTAGGAATCTCACCCCTCCCAAACCAGAGGCCTTCGCTACGTCCCTGGGTATAAACACCTAACTTCCCGGCGAGCGAAAACCTTGCTTCGAAAACCAGCTAGTTCAGAGAGAGTAGAACATCTCTTTAAGCGGCCATACGGTATAAGGTTTAATTTAAAGAACTAATTCGTTGTTTTGCTTTGGACCGCTTCTTTGAAATTATCTATCATTAAACCTCATCTTGTGGAAAATGTATGTGAACTTATTACGTTAAAATTGTAACTTCTATCTAGATAATCTATTACTTATTTTAACGATGAACGATGAAGTTTTCAATTTCAATTATTTGTATGTATAATGTACCGCCAGACTGGTAAATTTTTTATATTATCAGTTTTACATCAAAATTGTATAAGACTTTTTTGGTGGACTTGTACAAAATTGTAGGAAATGTTTTACTCTTCTAATTAAGAAGTAGCAGTTTGCAGATGCAAATGACGAAATTTGAATTCCAGAAAACTTTTATCCTACTTTGCGTCTGCAAATTTGCAGAAAGTTGGGAGGTTCTGCAAACTCGCAGAATGTAAAAAATTTGTTAAAAACTAACCTATATTTTGGGAATTTGACGGTGGTGTTGTAAATAACCACCTTGTTTTTTATATATATAAAAAAAGGAAAGTTAAACTCTGTTTCTTAAAGACTGACAGCACAGCTGAGGGTCATGAGTCGTAAAACCTCAATAAACCATAAGCGTAACAATAACAGGTACCTGATCTTAAGTAATTAAATTATCTATTATTGCATAGGTATACAGATAGGTGGCTTATGTCATAGAATATTTCCCACTTCAAGTGAGGTAGTTTAGTTTTAGATTTAACGTGTTATCGAAAGCTTGTGTGTATTCAAAATTACAATACTTAGCTTCTGCATGGGGATCTGCTTGTTTATCAAACTTGAAACCATTACAAAAATTGCAAAATAAAATTATTAAATGTATACACAAATTACCACATTTAGAACCAACTGTATATAGACCGAAAGGGTATTTACACGTTCAAAACATTTATAAATTAAAAATTATTCTAATTCACTCTATTATTTTAAAAGAAAAAAAATCAAACAACACTTCAGGAGAATAGGACATTACATGATCATAACACCAGACTTTGTATAAATGATCAAACTACAGTGTCACCAGTAAAGTCCGCATCATATGGGATTTTTTTTTATTAATAGTTTTATTCAAAATTTGACTTTGGCACCAAGTTCTGCTTCGATCGAGATGAAAATTAAGCAAAAGAATAGTAGTCACGTGATTCGCATTATCTGTCAAATTTTAATTTTTTCCGAAAAATTATTCAAAAGTGGGGTTATTTCTGAAAATATCGAAAAAAGTTATTAGAGAAAGTTTTTTTAAATGCAGTTTCTAGCCCACATGCAAAATTTCAGCTGGATAAGATAATTTTGATTTTTTACATATATTTTGTAAATGGCACCACTTTTGCAAAATAAGACTCAACGCAACCTACATAAAACTTCTTAGTTTTGACAATGCTTTATTCCAGATACATTTTCTTTAAAGTAGCGCCATATTAAATGTGTGTTTTTCTTCAAAATCAAAATTAGGCTATTAAAATTTGGTCGCATGTGATGCAAAGTTCATTTGTTTTTAACCCTGTATATGGTAACTTCATAAAATAAGTATTTTTGAAAACGTAGTTTGTGTCCGAAAGTAAAAAATAAAAGTTAAAATAAAGGGGTTTTAAATTAAATCGTTGAAAATAGATAAACTTTACGTTAAGTTAAACATAAATTTATTTTTCACTTAATGAACACTTTACTGATGACACTGTGTTCTTTTTTGTCTTTATATTAAGGTGTATTACTTTCAGACACAAACTACGTTTTCAAAAATACTTATTTTATAAAGTTACCTTATACAGGGTCCAAAACAAATGAACTTTGCATCACATGCGACCAAATTTTAATTGCCCAATTTCGATTTTGTAGAAAAACACACATTTAATATGGCGCTACTTTAAAGAAAATGTATCTAAAATAAAGCATTGTCAAAACTAAGAAGTTTTATGTAGGTTGCGTTGAGTCTTATTTTGCAAAAGTGGTGCCATTTACAAAATATATGTAAAAAATCAAAATTATCTTATCCAGCTGAAATTTTGCATGTGGGCTAGAAACTGCATTTAAAAAAACTTTTTCTAAGAACTTTTTTCGATATTTTTAGAAATAACCCTACTTTTGAATAATTTTTTGGAAAGAATTAAAATTTTACAGATAATGCGAATCACGTGACTACTATTTTCTTGCTTAATTTTCATCTCGATCGAAGCAGACGTTGATGCCAAAGTCAAATTTGGAATAAAGCTATTAATAAAAAAAAATCCCATATGATGCGGACTTTACTGGTGACACTGTATACCAGTAAAAGTAATTTCTGAAAAAAATCGCTTTTATATGACGGAATAATAAAATATATAAATCTTCCAAAAAATATCAGAAAAATAAAAAAATTGGCAACTTTTAAAAAACAATTAAAGCGATATTTACTAAATTAAATTATTTATACTATTTTTTTAAATTGATTTTATTAATAAATTAATTGGATTAACTTCAATTTTTTTTTTATTGTTATTTTTTTTAATGGTTATTCTATATTATGTTGTCACTTTCCATGTAAGGAACTGTAAAAGTTAGTTTGGAATAAAGACATTTTGAAAGTTAAAAAGATATACCTACTTTCAGGCGAAAAATATTATTCACCCGGTAAGCTTAAATTTGTGTTTTGCATTTTTAATTAGGGTTATCAGGCAATAGGAAACACACTTGCCATGGATTTGGGCATATTTAACTTATTTAGCAGTCGATATTAATAAACTAGAAGTAGTAAAACGGTTTAACTAAGGTAAAATGGCGTATTTGCAAATAGTTTTTGAAATGTCAAATTTCTGCAAATTATTTTGCGTCTACAAGTCCGCCATATTTGCAAATCTGCAATGTTGCAGGTATGCAGTTTCTGTAATCTCACACTGAATCTGTTGACCCATAATAATAATAGTTGGTTAAGGATTTTCCGAGCATCTACTGTTATAAAAAATGTTTTCTATTAACGATAACGAATAACAACGTCCATTAGGTGTACTTCATGTTATTATATACATGTAAGTAAGTACAATGAGCTCAAGACTTGTTATTATGTGGGTACCCTTACACTCTTGCATGATTTTAAAGTATCGTATTTGAATAAGTAAGTAGTGCATATATTTACAAAGTTGTGATAACCTTTTCAAGATAGAAAAAATGTATTGTCATGGATTTCATAATTTTAAATATACTGGAAACTGAAAATGTTGGTATTAAAAAAAGAACATACTTTCTTATATTATTTCTATTTTCTTAAAGTTATATATGATTATAATTCACATTTGAAAAAAATTATTTTAATAAAAGCGTAGAGACTGACTAGAAATTACATTGGTATGGACAGAGCTTACTTGTAATATGTCATAATATGACAGTTTAAAAGATAACATTCAGGTATTCTCTGGTTTTAGATAAATTGATTCTTGTTTAAATAATTTTTTTGTGACATTTTAGTAGGTTTTTATGGTTGTTCCTTCCTCGTATGCCCAGTGACTGCAAGTCTCGAAACTTGTGTCTTTATTTTGTTGAAATTTAACCTAAAATAAAATGAAAAAAATATGTATTCACGAATATTAATGCCTGCTTTATACCTCCCATTTAACATTTAATTTAATTTAAGATTTAAACTAAACTAAGAATTTAAAAGTTGAAAGTTAATTTTCTTATGCATGCGTTTATACCTCTCATTTAAACTAATTTATCATTTAATTTAATTTAAGAGTTGACCAACTTTCAACTTAAAAGGTAAAAGATCGTGCCAGATTGTGCTAAATCGCGTTAAATCGTTCTCCACAACTGTCCGTGATTGGTCAGGAAGAAAGATGAATATTTTGATCGGTGACAATAACCTAAAATTATTGTTGGAATTTTTATTTTTATCAACAAATAAAGTGTTTTTTTTTCTCTATTTATTTTGACTGATCTAAATTCTTGTGATATGTAATGGAAGACTACGATTTGTTTTATACTACTTGCTTTAATTGTTGTAACAACAGCTGGACAAATCTTCTTTTTTTTGCACTTAAATCTTAAAGGAGAGGTATAAAGCAAGCATTAAACCTTTGCTAAAAATTAGTAAACCCTCAATTTTCGATACGTTTCTATGTGTACCTAAGTGAACCTATCGCGCCCATCGAACTTAGTTTGCAACCTCTTCGTTTAGGTGAAATAACTGAAATACGTACGGTATTGCAACAGTCGTATGTATTAAAATAATTACACGGTTGTAAAAACCAAGCTGAAAAATCTATCAAAAAAGACCTTTAAAAACATACCATTTCATAACAATTTGTGTAGCTTTCACATTCTTTCAAAATTTGATCCAACGCATTGATGTACTCCATGGCATACAAAAGGGTTTTCACCTTACTTATGCGTTTGCCCCTGTAAAGAAAAAAACAAATATAAATTTTAGAGACCGACCGAAGGTTCGGTTTCGGCTAGTTTCGGCCCAAAAATCTAGTTTCGGTTTCGGCCCAAAAACCGGCCGAAACTCAGTGTTCGTGAATTGTCGTGCACCGTTCGGCTAACTTTGGGTGGGTTCGTATCGTAGGCAGTGTTGTCTATATAAGTGTAATAGATTTTTTCTCTGTCGACTATTTTTTTTATTTTAGTGGGAAGAGTTCAATCCGTTCCTAAAATCGATCTCGTCCTATATAAAATAAATTAAATTTCAGTAATACAATAAAATTTTTAAGTTTCGGTTTCGGGCGAAACTGATGATGACCAAGGCCGAAGATTCGGTTTTGGCTGAAAATCTTGTTTCGGTCGGACACTAATAATTTTATATTACTGCTACTTATACAGAGTATCCGATAAGTAAGGCGCCATACAACACCAGGAGAATAGTAGTACAACTTTTTACGTATTAAAAATCCCTCTTTTATAATTTGAGGTAAAGCGGTCAGAAAAGTGAGAGACAAAAATATATGCTAGAATTTATCAAACTCCGTGTAGCTATAGCGCTCTCTAGGCGGTAAAAATAACTACCTACACCACATGTAGTTCATATCCACTTAAGCATCTCCTGTTGCTGTATGGCACCTTTAGTATGGGACACCCTGTATATAAGGCGAGGAAATAAGCGACCATTTTCCAAGAGTGGAGATTTATTTAAAATTGACTAACAAATGTTGATTTCTTTTAAAACATTAATACGATAAAGCTAAGTATTGGTACTGTTAAGGAGCCCATTTACTCATTCACACTCCGGAAATCCTCAGAGGAAAAACTGCACAGGCCTGGCCTTAAGGATTTCCGGAGCGTGTGTGGAGCCGGGTGTATTCAGGGCAATATCAGTAAAATCCTCAAGGAAAAACTGTGCAGGTTTTCCTCAGGATTTCCGGAGTGTGAGTGGGCACCTTAAGTAAAGCGTTTACTTGTCCGCTTGCAGATAGGTGCACTCTTTTGTAAGTAGAAAAATAAATTACCTCGTATTTTGTATTGGCACAGCGTTTCTCAGTCTCACAAATGCACTATTAACGGCCTGGACCCTCCTCCTTTCTCTGGCGTTTCTCTTCTCGACAACCAAGGGCGGTTTTTCTCCATGTGGCACATGCTTGTACCCGCCGTGTTTTTTCCCGCTGTTCTTTTCTCTTAGCGGTTTTTTGTTTTTCGCATAAGTACTTGCGGATTCATTGAATGAGCCTTCTTCGTACGCCCAATAATCTTGGGAATTCGAGTTGGTTTCGGTAAAGGGATTTTCGTCGACGGATGCGTAGTGATACATTTTGGTATAATATTTGAGCGTAATTTTTAAGTCATTTTTAAATTCCTGTAAAAACAGGCTTGTTAGTAACGCACTCAAACGTAGGTTAACCTTTTTCTTGACTAGACCCAAAAACAATGACTGGGTTAAATTACAGCAGAGTTATTTTTATTTTTTTTCGCACTTTTTACAAATTCATCCGAACTTATGATCTGCTAGCCCTTTCCCAACTAACACCAAACTAAAACCAAAGATGGCTATCGATGGTTTAAAGAGGTATTATCTATTTAACTCGTGGTCTATGCCCGCATTTTACACCTGGACAATAGGCGTGGTTAATCATTGGTATCGTGTATTTTTTTCGTAAAAAATTTTCAGCTGTTCTTGGCGTGCGTCTTCTTTGGTGTTATATGATTAGGTATTGTTAATGATGGGGTATGAGAAATTAAGGGTTTTAAATGTGCTTGCTTATTGGTTCGTGGTACTTGGTATTGGAGAGGGTATATAAAAAAATTTTATGCGATGTTTTTTGGGAATTTTTGTCATTACTGCAGAAAACAACCATTTAATTAGTGAAATAAAATTTCATTTGCTTATACATACGTGATTTTTAATTAGTTATATATAAATAATAGACTTAGACTTATGACCTATTAAACTTAAATTTAACTAAAACAAAATTTATGACTTTTTCTTGTTATAAAGATAGGTACTCAGCCGAATAGTTTAAAAGAAATTAAAATTCATAATTTAAATTGTTTAGAAATATCAGATATAGTTAGAATTAATTATGCTATCTGCTCTTGCAAAAATAAAATTAAAAAAGTTGAATTTCTAAAATATTTAGGAATATTGATTGGCCAAAATTTTAAATCAAATTAACACTCTTATAAAAAAAATAAGAAACACTTTATGTAAATTTAGACTTTTAAAAAATATTGTGTGAATCAAAAACTTTTGTTTAATGTCTTATTATGCACTTTTTCAATCAATTCTTTCCTATATATTTGGTTGGGGAAGTGCATACGACTCGATTTGAAACTGCTTATAACAATACAAAAATATGTTTTAAAAATAGTAACATTATTATAGGTACTCATATATACCAAACAAGACACAAACAAATCTATGTTTATGTTATGATAATTTTAATTTAACACATTTAAAAAATAATGCTTTATTTGTTGGCATCAACATTTTTAATATATTACCTACCTGCTAATTTGAAAACTATGAGTTTTTTGACATTTAAAACAAAATTAAAATCATGGATTATGCAAAATTATATAAAGGTAAGCCAACTTATATAGATAATAATAATACTAAATAATACAATTTTTTTATTATTTCTCCCTTATTTATAATTTTTCCTTTTTTTTTTGGATGACATATTTTTGAATTACCTACTTACTTCTATTTTTAAATATATTTATGATGCCATTAAAATTAATAATCTAAATGGGTGTATGTATATTTTTTCATTACAAAATCGGACAGATTTGTTAATCTATGGTTTTGTAATGATGCTTTCATTGGATATATTTTTATTAAAAAAACAAAACAATGTTATTGATTTTTAATATTATTATAAAAAAAACCTGCAAATAAATAAATAAATAAATAATCATAATATAAATATGTATGTATACCTTATATATGATATTTAATTAAATAGAATAAGGTTCTATAGGTGTGTATCAATAAAACGTATTAATCAAATCCAAATATATACTCTATATAACAATTCCTAAAATCAAATAGCAGCACAAAACTGCCAGAGAATCAATGTGAAACAAAATTTAAAATTATAAAAAAACATCAAAATCTTTTCACAAATTATTACTCCTCCAGATCGTACCACATTATACGACTTCCCTGTAGTCAAGGGCGTTCGAAGGAACTTTTCCAAGGGGGGGCAAATCATAATTGGAATTATTTTTGTTGTTACACTTTGTGTTTTGTTTTTGTCGTTCATTTTTGGATTGGGAATTAGATGTGTTGGTTGTATATCTATTTGTATATTGCTATTATGACTAGCTGTGTAAATTAAAATAAAGCTTTATTTATTCTATTCTAATATTTTTCCTTTGCTATTTAGTGAAGATTTTTGAATTCCACATTTAATTTTATGCAACAAGAGTTCGTTCTACCAATTTTTCCAATTGAAATGTATCTCAATAAATATGTATATCCCAGTTAACTAAAATATCTCAAATCTACTTGGGCCATGGGGGGGAGGGGGGGCAAGCGCACCCCCTTGCCCCCCCCCCCCCCTTGGACAGCCTGGCTTGCCTGTAGTACTTAAGAGCAAATTCTTATTGTAAGTCATTCGCCATTTCATTTTTTAATCAATATTTCATTACTTGTTCCCTTTATCCAAAAATCGACCAAATACCTACCTAGCTATCTTTGGAGTACAGTTACCTTTTACGTTAAAAAACGTTGACTTTATAAATTATTAAAAGCAGAAAAAGAAATATGGGTAAATTTGACCAAATTTCGTTATTTGATTTTATTAATTTATCAATTAAATTTTTTTTAACGCTAGTTTCTTCACGAAAGGTCAATGGCGGGTCGTTAATCGATAGGTATATTATATACCCGTCAAGAGATTATTGTTCTTGACAACAAATTAGGAATTTTAATTAATTTTTACCAATGGTAATAACGGACATCGATCGGTACACAAAGAAATTCCCTCACGATACTTAAGGACATTATCCGCTAAGGCAAGGACATGTAAATAATTTTTTATTGTTGTTTTTTCATGGAAGCACTTAAAGTAAATTATAATTCAATATAAGGCCCTATTGGCATCTGATATTTATTACCAAACGTGTCCACGCCATAGGTATATTTGACTGCGAAGCTTCATGAATTATACATTTAATGAATATGAGCAAAGAAATGATTAGCTTTCAGCAGCAAGTTATTGGTCAAGTTTAGTGGGTGGTTGGTTATGTTATTCCCAGAAACTAATTAATCTGCGTCTGCATATTATATTATGCTACTCATAATACAGTAAAAATGTAATGTTGGTTGCATCAACAATATACAAGACGTTAAGTTTTACTTAGTTTATTATGCTAGGCTGAACGATACCCTTGAAAAACAACCCTATAAATTTGCTTTGTGAAAAACCAAATAGTATTTTGATGACGAATTGATACATTGAGAGGTTATTGCTAGCACCACGAACGTCATATAGACGTTCGTGTTTACTGTTGTTATTTTAAGCGTTCCAAAATCTCTACTGTTTAGTAACAGTTATATTAAACCATAGGCCTCTTAAAACAATTGTGTATATATCTATGTATTAAACACATGATTGCCAGATTCAATTAGCACAGGAGTTTGCCTTTATTTTTCTGTGGGAGTTTGTAGAAAGACAGCTTTTGGTAAGAGGCTAATGCCGTCTTGAGACGCCATGGATGATACACTTAGTAATTGTGCTGTGGTATTCTGGCAGCATGCAAGCGGAGCTGTTGAGTGAAAAATTGCTTATTTTAGTTTAGATGAATGGTAGCCAGGCAGGGACACCTCGAATAAAAAGGCCCCAGAAGTGCCAACCTCCTGGAGTAGATAGCAGGCATAATAAAACTAATAAATAAACGTACATACATAATTTTATTGAAATTTTAGTTGAAAGACAATTTTATTATGATAATGAAAATACTTGTTTCTTAGACAAAATTTCTTCTTTTTGCTTGTGGAAACTGATAGTACACTTTATTAAATAACGTTATAGTAAATTTATTTCTCATTCAGCTGCTTCTTGTGATCCTATTTAATAGCTGATATTTTCTTTAAATTTCTTGTGGGAAAGTTTTACAGAAATGTCATCTGAACACATGGAACATTACGGCTAAAATTGGAGCATTATAACCTGGTGGGGCCACTCTCCACAGCATAATTACCCCACATGACCCTGATAAGAATTGCTTTGAATATGCACGCCAGAATAGCTGATGGGACTCAGCTAGGTTTGTACCCGATTTTGTACTGTAAAAAAAAATGTAGATATGATATACAGGCCCTAATACTATATAAATTGATGTAAATTAGGGTGATTTTTTCATAAGATTGTTTTTATGAAAATTAGAGGATTTTTTATTCCGTTTTTACATTTTACTCTAGGATTTTACCATTTTTACCAAACGCACCCGTCAGAAAGTCGAGAAAATTAGACTATTACAGAGTAAAGGCACAGAATTATATAGCTTTGCGTAGGCTATATATTCTGTGGTAAAGGTCTTCAAGAAATTTTCCTTTGTAGATGGACATTATTTATTACAGACAATATAAAAATATATTCGTCCAACCTTTGATCATATAACAATCCCTGTGTTCCCCGTGGTTTTTTTTTTATTTCGTAGGAACATAAAATGATATTTTTTCCGCCATTATAGTATATTATACACGCAAAACTTTATTTAGCGAACCTATTTTTTGAATAAATGCATAATTTTAACAAGCGCATCCGCCACAATGTCAAGAAAACCCGGTTTAGGTTCATATGAATTTTAAAGTGTTGTATCAGGGCAGCAGAAATGTAATGAGGTGCTCGTCAAATTATCCATTTCAAACAAACAGCGTCACGTGCAAAATACTTCTATAACAGGTATTTGGTCACATGACTAACCGATCGATACTACATTTGTCTGCTGTAACCTGATTGGATAAATTATTGACATGGCGCACATGTGACTATAGCGCAGACAGGTAAAATTTTTACCTTATCAAACTTCTAGGCTCCTTATTCCGATAAATAATATTTCATTCCAAAATCTGTTTCTGGTATTGGGAGTGGAGAATAGAGTTGTGTAGTTCGCGAACGAACTAGTTCAAAAGATCGAATCTGCCAACTGAACTAAAAGATTCAATCAGTAATTACTGAGAGATTGAAACAAGGCGAACTAAAGTCTAAACGGAATGTACTACGCAAGCGAGAGCGAGACGACCGAGATTATAGGTTTTGTCACCTGACCGACCGATGCATGCGGCGATATGCCAGTATAAATCAGTGAACTAAATGAACTAAACGAACTAGTCTTTTGAACTATTCACTTTATTGAACGAGAACGAAAGATTGAAATCGGCAAAGTGAACTAAACTTCCCAGCACTAGTGGAGAAGTTAAAAGAGATGAACTTTAAGTGCGCTAATCGCATGTGCTTCTTGCATCAGTATATGAACTTAAAATTAATCGGAAAATAGCAGTAAGATGATATATACGCAGCGCCATCTTAATATTATATAGATCATTAAATTAATTTGTCTGTGGTAAGGTTCGATATTTTTAGTGGCGTCACCTATCGGATGATCAAACGTTATTTTTTTAAGTGTATTCGGGTAAATGAAACAATTTGGTTCAAAGTTAAGTATGCAGTACTCGATGACGGACCAACCCTTTATTTTTCTGTGCTCGATGATCGACATGAACTTCATTTCATTATTAACCCTACTTTTATATTTATCGGTTAAACTAAGGTTAAACTTAAAATTACAAATTTAAAAATGTCTCAACAAAAATCAAAAAAGAATTCACCGTGGTTCGAATGTGAAAAGTGTCACGCATGCATTTGTACTAAAGACATTAAAAGTCATGAAGGATTTTGTCCCCCAAACACAAAAAATATACAACACACTTTTGTATTGAATGGAGTGCTACACGGAATTTTGGATGTAAAGCCCACTGAAGACATTAAAAATTTGAGTTCCAGGGAAAGGGAGGGTTTAGTGTTCGTTAGCCAAGGTGCAATGCAGCTCTGTTCCTTTTCGATCGGTGAACATGTGATGGTAGAAGCGATAGGTGCAAAAGTTGCTCCCATAGTGAAAAAAGTATGGCCCACAAACGAAAAGAGCTTAACATCGGTACTAGTAACCAAAAACTGTAATGAGATAATTCCTATTCTCTTTTAAACCCTTATAAGCTGTAACTTTTAACTTTTAGGTCTGGAAAACATAAATTTCACTGAAAGTGATGTAGTTGCTGTAAAGAAACTACCTCAAACCTCTTTAACGGCTTCCCAAATTAACCTAGTGGTCCTTAATGGCCCAAAATCGTTAGAAATATCCTCAGAACTCAATAATCGAATATCTAAATCTTACTTGGACCAATATCTCACCCATGGTAATATCGTAAATATTATGTTTTATGGAAGCTTATTAAAGTTTGAAGTACTGGATATTAAAAAAAGGTCAGAGGAAACTAGTTTTGAAAAAAATTTAGAGGATCTTTCAATAGGGGATTTTAACAGGTTTTTCCTTGTGGATAGTCACACAAAATGGAAACTTTACAGGTTAGTAAAACAATACTTAATATAGGACAGTTTTAACTACAAAGGTTAAAATATTTTATAGTGATAAAGAAAGTTTGGTTCAAGAAATAGCCACTCAAGCAGCTTGTCCCATAGCTGGATTAGAAGCAGAAGTAACAGAAATTCGTGAAATTCTTGAAGCCTCTTTAAAGAAATCAACAACTAACAACAACCCAAGCAACATCCTTTTTCAAAGCACATCTGTCCTTTTGTACGGTAGCTCTGGTACAGGCAAAACAACTCTTGCCAAAATGTTGGCTTGTCAGTCTAAAGCTAATATTGTTGAAATATATGCTCCAGATTTGTATAGCAAACATTCAGGAAATCCTGATGATGTGATTAAGGAATTGTTTCAAAGGGCTATGGATAATTCCCCTAGTGTGGTTATTTTGGATGAAGTTGATGTACTATGTCCAACTAGAAATGGTATATATATCAGTGTAGAGAAATTTAAAATGAACTTTTTTAGTAATGCTGCAAATACATCTAGTTGTCATAGCTTATTCCCCATAACTTTTGTTAATCTTACATTGAAACAACAGAGTATCGACATAAATTGTTATAATAAATTACGGTTTATGGAAATCTGTGTTAAATATTGCAGTATTTTTTTAGGTAGAATAACAGATTCAGAAAAAAGGATAGTTTCCACCATTTTGACTTGCCTAGACGAACTAAACCAGAATAAAGGGTCAAAAGTTTTTATAATTGCGACGACAAATAAGATTGATAATATTGATCCTGCATTTCGAAGGTAAGAACTTAATTTCTGCATTCATAATGAAAATAAAGTAAGGAAGTGAAGAATTTTTGCTCGCAGACCTTTCAATTGACATCTGTGGACATCTACTACTTTCTATTCCAGATGTGGTAGGCTAGACAGAGAAATTGAAATCCCCACCCCCAACCCCCAATCTCGAAAGTTGATCCTCCAAAAACTCTTGTCAAACTCTCCCCAAATCTTATCAGATTTCGATTTGCAAGAAATAGCTATTACTACTCATGGTTTTGTTGGAGCAGATCTCGTATCTCTCTGTTCTCAGGCCAGTTTGATATGCTCCAGAAGAAAAGGAGATAGGATTGTACTACATGACTTTAAAGGAGCGCTTAGGAAAGTTAGACCCAGTGCTATGAGGGAAGTACAGATTGAGGTATGCCTAGTTGGGGTTTTACATGGTATTAATAATAATAATAATAATAAGTTTATTTAAAATTTAATAATATAATAAATATGCTTATGTTGTCTTCGATAAACTTATTCTTTAATCCCCTGAAGCTGAGCTTGTTAGGGGCAAATCTTATTTTTTGTTTTAGTATGTAAAATCATAACTCATAAATATGCATTAAAAATCAAGTTTTAAAGTAAACATTTAATTTATAGTATAAACGCAGTTTTTTTTGTAGAAATATATTACTAATAATAATATATTAATAATAAAATTATTAGTTTATAATTTTTAATTAAAAAATATTAGGTACCTACTCATATAAATTATTCAGAACAATATTAATTATGTAATTAAAGCATTTCTAAAAATATTTTCAAATTGTCTGTTTTTAATATCCATGTTTTGATTTCGACTTAACATTTTTTTAATGAAATAAATTTTTAAATTTTTGTTGGTAAATAAGTAATCGTTTAGGTAAATAAAAACATACAAATATTTGAAATTTATTTTAGGCTTTATGGTTATTTCATTTTTATGACGTGTATTATGATTATGGTTTTTAAATTGTACAAGGTTTTTATTTTTAAATATATATATTAAGATGTTATAAATGTAAAGTTGTCTTATGTTCAACTTTTTTGTTTCTGAATATAATTCTTTTGAAGGATAAAATAAAGATAATCTTTATTGAATATAATTTTTAGAAACCTTTTTTGTAATATTTCTAATTTTTTAACTAAAGTTCTATTTATCCCTCCCCAACCTAAAATTCCATAATTTAAATGAGTTTTAACTAACCCGTAATATAATATTTCCATATGCCTTACATTTAAAAATTGTTTTAATGTATTTAAAAATCGGTAGTAAACTTCTTAATTTTTTAATTAAATACTCTAAGTTAAAATTCCAATTTAATTTACTGTCAAAAATAATTTCTAAATATTTTATTTTATTAACTTAAAAAATTTGAATGTCTTCATTTATTTGAATACTATCCATATTTTGTGGTAGGTTATTTAGGTTTAAATTAAAAGGTATATAATTTGTTTTATTATTCATATATTTTGTATTATATGGCCCCTTTCTAAATTTTGACTATTAACAGTTCTTTTTTGATACCTGTTAGGCCGACAGTGTCAAGTTGTGACTTTCTTAAAAAGTAAACAAGTTTTTTTGTATCTAATAAAGTTTTTAGGTTCCCAATATAAAATGGTCCGACATTGGAGGTCAAGAAAATTTAAAACTTATACTAAAACAAGCCGTTGAGTGGCCCCTTAAATATGCAGAAAGTTTTGTGAGATTAGGGGTGACTCCCCCTAAGGGCGTGTTGATGTTTGGGCCCCCTGGATGTTCAAAGACAATGATTGCTAAAGCTTTAGCTACTGAGAGCGGGTTGAATTTCTTAAGTATAAAAGGTAGGCAATATAATAGTACAAAATTTATTTCATTTAATTAAAACAATGAGGAAACAAGTTTTTAGATCACCGGTAATTATTTTTTAGGACCTGAGCTCTTTAGCAAATGGGTAGGTGAATCAGAGAAAGCCATAAGAGAGGTATTCCGTAGGGCGAGGCAGGTGGCTCCATCTATAGTGTTCTTTGATGAAATAGATGCTTTAGGTGGAGAAAGAGGCTCAGGTAATTTATTTGACTTTGATGTTTGCAAAGCGCCGCTTTTTTTACCCTTTGACGTGCAGAAGCGTTTACATATTGCATATGCGCAAATGTTTTTTTTTTAATTCTTTACGCAAAAATATCCCTTTATGTTTTTTTTTTTATTTATTTATTTATTTATTTATTTGCAGGTTTCTTTATAATAATATTAAAAAATCAATAACATTGTTTTTTTTTTTTTAATAAAAATAAATCCAATGAAAGCATTATTACAAAATCATAGATTAACAAATCTGTCCGATTTTGCAATAAAAAATATACACCCATTTATATTATTAATTTTAATCACATCATAAATATATTTAAAAAAAAAGTATGCAATTCAAAAATATTTAACCCAAAAAAAAGGAATAATTATAAATAAGGGAGAAATTATAATGGAAATATTGTAATACTTGTATTATTATTACCCATATACAGGGTGATTCACGGTGGATGGAACGTTGGACGTTTCTGACGAACCAGTAAAGGAATCGTCCTGAAAATTTGGTCGCGTACATAAACGGACATGCTCTACTAACCTAAAATACTTTTGACAATACAGTGTTGCCTCTTCCACACAAAAATAATAGTAACTTCGATTTTTTAAATGCAACACCATACATTTTATTTTATTTTCGAAACCCCCATTACTTTCCTTACAATTTTTATTAACTCTACTCTATACTTATCTCTTACCGTTTCTAAGATATAAACTAATTTCCGTTTTTTTTTTTGTCCGAAAAGGTCACTTTTAAAAATGCCGATAATTTTGAACTCTAAAACACTGAAACCCTGAAATTTGGTAAATAGTTAACTAATACCATAAGGCTCTTTGCCCTAGTCCCAAATCTTAGCTGCAATTTACAGGGTGGTTGAAAAATACACTTGTAACTTGCAAAAGTGACCATAAGTCCTTTTTTTTAAATGTAACACCCTGTATATTATTACGGATTTGAAAAGCTGCTAAAATTTCACTTAATTCTTGTATATCATACCTGTACCTAACTAACTAGTTTAACCCTTTTTTGACGCATTCGTATTAAGCATGATTTGTAAAATTTTCTATACAATTCAATTTTTATTCGGTTATTAGTAAGTTAGCCATGACAAAACTAATGTTTACGTATATTACTATGGCTATCGTTTTGACATTTCATTAAGTTTAGTTACAAGATAGAAATACAGTCATGGAAGAAAACTATACAAATGCGGTTTTTATAAATTTATTTATTTTATAATGGACAATGTGTATTTGCATTATCGCCAGGACATAATATGTATAAAGTTTAACTAATTGTACTCTAATATACCGCCAATGAATCTTAGAAAATTCATAAGGATCCAGAACAATTTTATTAAATGTTAACTAGGTAGTGAAATAATAAAATACTACTAAAATTATAACTAATAAAATGCCATTTTAACAGATGTTCAAAACGCTGGCCGTTTACATCCAAACACTTTAATATGCGGGTGTTGACTGCATGGATTTCAAGAAAAATTTAGTTTTAATGTTTTTTGCATGTTAATGCAAACACACATTGTCCAAACAAAATAAATAAATTCATAAGAACTGCATTTGTATAGTTTTCTTCCATGACTTTAAAGTGTATTTCTATCTTGTATCTAAACTTAATGAAATGTCAAAACGTTAACCATAGTAACATACGTAAACATCAGTTTTTGTCATGGCTTATCCCTACTTATCCCCGAATAAAAATTGAATTGTATAGAAAATTTTACAAATTATGCTTAATACGTCAAAAAAATGGTTAAACTAGTTAGTTAGGTACAAGTATGATATACAAGAATTAAGTGAAATTTTAGCAGCTTTTCAAATCCGTAATAATATACAGGGTGTTACATTTAAAAAAAAAGGACTTATGGTCAATTTTTCAAGTTATCAGAATAAGTGTATTTTTCAACCACCCTGTTATATTGCAACTAAGATTTGGGACTAGGGCAAAGAGCCCTATGTTATTAGTTAACTATTTTCCAAATTTCAGGGTTTCAGTGTTTTAGAGTTCAAAATTATCAGCATTTTTATAAGTGACGTTTTCGGACAAAAAAAAACGGAAATTAATTTATATCTTAGAAACGGTAAGAGATAAGTATAGAGTAGGGTTAATAAAAATTGTAAGGAAAGTAATGGGGGTTTCGAAAATAAAATAAAATATATGGTGTTGCATTTAAAAAATCGGAGTTACTATTATTTTTGTGTGGAAGCGGCAACACTGTATTGTTAAAAATATTTTAGGTTGGTAGAGCATGTCCGTTTATGCAGGCGACCAAATTTTCAGAACGATTCCTTTACTGGTTCGTCAGAAACGTCTAACGTTCCATTCCACCGTGAATCACCCTGTATAAGTCAGTTGGTTTACCTTTATATAATTTTGCATAATCCATGATTTTAATTATCTTTTAAATGCTAAAAAACTCATAGTTTTCAAATTAGTAGGTAATATATTAAAAATTTTGTAGCCAACAAAAAAATGTTATAAGCGGTTTCAAATTCGAGTCGTATATGCACTTTCCCAACCAATTATACCATAGGAAAGAATTGATTGAAAAAGTGCATAATAAAACATTAAACAAAGTTTTTCATTCACAATATTTTTTAAAAGTCTAAATTTACATAAAGTGTTTCTTAATTTTTTTGTAAGAGTGTTAATTTGATGATCCCATTTTAAATTTTGGTCAATCAAAATTCCTAAATATTTTATAAATTTAACTTTTTTAATTTTATTTTTTCAAGACCAGTGAGCATAATTAATTGTAACTATATCTGATATTTCTAAACAATGTAAATCATGAATTTTAATTTCTTTTAAAATATTATATATTATATTTTATCAGTAAATAATTATTTTTGTCTTTTAGGCGCATCAACTAGTGTCCAAGAGCGGGTCCTAGCTCAACTCCTAACAGAACTAGATGGCGTTACTCCTCTAGGCGATGTGACCATCTTGGCTGCTACAAATCGACCAGACAGAATAGATAAAGCGCTTCTGAGACCTGGGAGACTTGACAGAATTGTTTATGTGCCTCTGCCAGATGATAAGACGAGGAGGGAGATATTTAGGATTAAGTTATCGAAGATGCCTGTAAGTTTATTGTAGTCTCCCTCTCCATTTCGTTCGATTATTTAATTGCAATGAAAAACAGACGTATAGAAATATTTTATATTTTTAGACAAAAAACGTTGCTATAGGCGACCTAGTCGGCAAAACAGGGGGCTATTCGGGCGCAGAGGTAAACGCAGTGTGCCATGAAGCCGCTATGATGGCCATGGAAGAAAACATTCAATGTGAGGAGGTGGAAAAGCATCATTTTGAAATAGCTTTAACGTTGGTCACGGCAAGAACTCCGGAAAGTTTGATAAAGTTGTATGAGGATTATATCAATTTGAAAATATAAGCAGGTACTTCTAAAAACTCTTTTTATTGGAAAAAAAAATCAGTTTTTACATAAAATATATTAAATTTAATAGTGTAATTTGATAACAAATTATCGTAATATGTTCATAGGACACAATAATATGAAAATAATACTGTAGTTATCACGAACGGTTCATAGGCGTTATAGGTATATCACGTTTAGGGGCCTCATGGCATAATACAAAAATCATCCTCCGGTATTACCGGTTGCACAAGAGCGGCAAATTCGTCATACGGACAGAAGGATTGACACCCAGGGATTGTCAACAGTCTAGGTTCACTGGTTGACCAGTCTTGATGGTAAACCTGTTAAATAGAATAACAAATGTTTATAGAAGTCTCAATAGCACAAACGAGGTAAAATAAATGGTCTTACCTTGAAACCATATATTCCCTCCACCAAATGAAGTTCAACCAAAACGTGGGTACCATATGCGGGTACTTTGCCGTCGAATATATCGAGTGTCCTCAAAAAACAAGCTATGTTTCTCTCGTGGGCCGAATAAATGAACATTTTTCTCTGTACTGGGTTGATTGTTCCGTTAATCTTTGATGTTGAGTCCTTTAGCATTTTCTTGAGAAGATATCCTATGGAAAAATCAGACTAAATATTTTTAACAATAATTTACACATTACAAGTTTGGTTTCTTATACTCTAGTCTTTATTTAGAATAATTTTAAAGTTTGTTTATTATTGAAAGATCGTCAGCGTCAATCGCTTTGGAGAAACGATCATTCATCATGGGATGATAGTTCCTGCATCTTATGGTCACTGGAAAAGGGACTAACTCAACACTTACCTCCAACAAGACTCTTTAGCGCTGTTGTGTTGCTCTCGATATAGTAAACATCCGTTGCTATTTTACAAATTGTTGGCAGTTCTGCCATTACCCAGTTTTCCAATGGGTACCCATAGGCAAGCTACAAAAAATCCAAGTTAAAAATTCAGAATTTCAACGCTATTATTATAGTTAACTTCCTAGTAACATGGTAAGTAAAGGACGATAGTAAATAACAATACGAGATGGAACAAAACTAATAAAATTTTAAATATATTTTATTTACCTGTGCGGTCTGGTCCATACAAAAATCAAACCCATTTTGAAGCGTTGAAAAATTGTCACCGGTCAAATTGGAAATATACTTCCAGTACCCGTCGTATACCGACAAAGCTTGCTGAATTTCAGGAGAATCTGCAACCTCCTTTTTTAAAGTTTTGAAGTTTTGGCAGATTTTATCTGGGTCGAGTTCCTGAAAACAACACACAATAATGATACGGTTGACAATGGGGGTTTTTCACTATTAATGTTGGGAATGTTTGAAGGTAATAATAATAATATATATATCTTTATTCTCAACCAACTTAAAAAAGTTTATTACAGAGAATATAACACCAAATATGTTGAGTAACTATTAATAACTCTATCGATATTATTCAAAAAAAAATATATATAATAACCATTTATAAAAAAAATATTAATATTATATTATAGGTACGTTAAAGTTAGTTCAGTTTTAAAAAATATTTTTTAGTGTTTTTTTAGTCCATAATTTTAATTTTTTTCGGCAAACTGTTGTAAATTGTTATTCCGTTATATATTATTGATTTTTGGCCAAAAGTACTCTTTACCATTGGTGTTTGAATATGTTGATTTTTGTCTCGATGTGAATAATGTTGCTTGAAGGAAATATTATATTCGATTGTTTTTCTTTAATAATAATAGAGTGTATTAGAATGCATAGTTTTAATTTATAAAGCTTTTCTAAATTTAAATATCCATTTGGTCCATACACATTTTTGGTTCTAAAAAAGACAATTTATGTATGCATTTAATTATTTTGTTTTGTAGTTTTTTTAATGGCTGAATTGTAGTTAAATTCGCTGATCCCCAGATTGAAATCACATACTGTAATTTTGAATAAACCAAAGAATAATATATATTTTTTAAATATTTTAACGATATATAATTTTTAGCTTTAAACAAAATGCCAATTATTGGTGAGATGTAACTTCTTAAATATTCAATATGTTTTTTCCAACTTAAATTTTCATCAATATATAAACCTAAAAATTTAATTGTATTAGTATATTTAAGTAAATGATTATTGAAAGACAGTGAAGAAATATTATTATTTTTCAATTTTGATTTACTTATAAACATAAAAGATGATTTATTAAAATTTAATGATAATTTATTAGTTTCAAGCCATTTACATATTATATTTATGTCGTGGTTAATGTTATTATGAATTTGAGCATAGTCTTCATGAAAATATACAATAGTAGTATCATCGGCAAACAATTTTATTTTACCTTTTAAATTTAATTTTGCTATAAAATCAATGTAGATTAAAAAAAAAAGTAGGTCCTAAGGTTGATCCTTACGGAACACCACAAGTTATGTTTATGGTCCTTGTAGAATTGACTCAATTTTAATGTAAAATTAATAGGTTACCTTAGTATTACTACCAATGCTGAAAGGAATGGGTTGCCAGTTTAAGGACGGGTCAATTATTTGGAGACCTTTTGGTGGCCACAGCCCCGCCAACATAACTTGCAAAGACATTTTGGTCCTGGTAACGTTTGTAACCATGGCATCGATGTACTTGACGTTCCATGTTTCGCCCAAGAACCAACCATACCGTTGATGCAGGCTCGTTCCAATACGGTAAGCAATCTTCTTCCCTACCTGTTAGAACAATGGGATTAATTTTAGAAAAAAATATTAAATTATTTTAAAGGTTTTACCTCGCTTATTTGTCCGTAACCTTCTGGATAAAAACTCTCGTCGTTGATTGGATTATTTGAGTAGGCTCCGTTATTGGGGACCCTGTTTCCATGGCGGAACAGCTTAATACAGAAAAATGTTACTTAACACCAAATTTGCAAGTGGAACTCATTTTTAGAGGTTTTTTTTTTAAATTGCTTTACTTACAATGTGGGCCAACACTAAAGTGTCATCTGCTTGGGGCAGCAACTCCTCCTCGGCTACTGTTACTCTCGACGTACGTTTAGAGATGGTAACATAGCACACGGTGAATATAATTACCAAAACAATAACTATAGTGGGTATTATGAATTTATACATTTTAAAGTACATGAGTCAAAAACTGGATACCGCGAAAGAGTTTAATAAGGTTAGAGGAGTAAGAACTGTGGAAAACTTGCCGTGATTTGAATGTACCGGGGAACAGTGCGTGAATTTAAATAAAATATTTTAATGGTTTGTTTGTTTTGAGGTTGGGCACACGACTCCAATATAACGGCAATAACTAACAATGAGATTTTCGCATAAATTATTTTTAAAATTTTTTCGAAACCACAATTATTGTAGGAGCAAGCAGGACAGCATCCAATCTTTGCGTAAAAAGTATTGTGCAAAAACTTTTAATTGGTGTTTTATTGAGCTGTTCTGAGATTAGCTAGATAATGGGATTGTTTTAATAAAGATCTTAATATGTCTGAAAAATGCCGCGTTGCTACATAGTATTTGTCAATTGAGACAAGAGGGCGTTGTCTGCATGCATCTGTCATATGTGCTACAATGGGCTTTTTTGCTTCGAATTTAACATATTTGAAAACATGAGATCAGACATTTAGCACTTCATCCCAGTATCCGCGCAATTATTTTATTTAAAGGCGAAATAAAAACATGGATATTAAAAACAGACAATTATATTATTTTAAACATATTTATAATACTTTATTATTCTTTAGTACAAACCCATTTAAATTATGGAATACTGGGATCGGGAGGCATAAATAAGAATTATCTTAATAATATTGAAACTATTCAAAAATACATTTTAAAAATTATTTACGAAAAAGACCACCAATATTCTTCTGATTTACTATTTAAAGATAGCAAAATATGGATATTATACCAATATTTTCTTACAACATGTTTATATATATTTTTAAACATAAAAATATAATAAATTATATTAATCACACACATGAAACTCCTCATAAAAATACTATTGCATATTATATTATATAGAGTAAACAAAACAATAGCACACACACATTTTTTAAACATCAATCCATATATTTTTGATATGTCACAGTCAATTAAAATAATTAAATCGTTATATGATTATGAAAATAAAATTAAAAATTGGATATTATCTACAAGAGATATATTCAAGAACGTCATTAATAAATAATGAATAAAATAAATAAATATATATATTATATACATAACGTATTGTATCTTTGTATACTATAGTGATATAAAATATACCAATAAAATATTGTCATATTCCTTTTATATATCTAGTTGTGCCTGAATTATGAAATATATTCTTGACAAAAATATTATATTATTTAACTCAAAACAAGTATTTTACTTCTGAGTTCGGAATTGATAGTTTATACAAAAAAAGTTATATATTAGCATTAAATGCCAAAAAATATTTGAATAAACTATTATTATTATTATTATATTAAATTTTAAATAAACTTATTATTATTATTATTTGCCGCTCTTAAGGTCGATTATATCGTTTTCTTTATTTCGATAACTTAAATAGACAGAAACAGGAGACTGCAGGCGATATTATTCAGGTAGATGCCGGAGGGTCGTCCTTCAGTCCTAATCCATGCGACTGGTCAATTTGTTATGACGTAGATTGCTGGTTTCGCCGGTTTTAATTAAAATGCGTATTTTGTTTAATTATTGTTTGTTTGAGGGTGGTAGACAATGAAATAAAATCAAAAAAATTACCTTGTCGGACTTCAATTGTCTTTATTTTGTTACTGCTTAACACAACGTTTCGGTTAGTTAGTATCTCTAACCGTTTTCAAGTGTAAACTAAATTATAATTCTAAGCCTACTGTCTTAAATACTATCCACGTGCAATGAAGCTTGATGACTCCACCTACGTGCTTGTTGGATTGTGAAGTTTGAGCTGTTGGTATTGGACAAGAAGAGGCTTCCATATATTGGGGATATCTATACTTGGTTTACTAAATATATGGGTATTTTGATTCATGAAAGCTGCTTCTTTGATTTTCGTTTTCTCTGCGTCCAAAACCATGGCTTCTGATCACTGTACATTATGTTGGTTGGTCCATACATGTTCCGCCATACCTGATCTCGAAGTTTCAACTCTTTGAGTATGTTTTTGATGTTCTTTAACTCGTACGGGAAGAGGTCTTTTTGTTTCTACAATGTACGATTCGCCACACTCGCAAGGGGTTTGATAGATACAATTTTTTGTGTTTTCATTAATAATAATAATAATAATGCTAATATATAATTTTTTTTGTATAACCTCGGAAGTAAAATACTTGTTTTGAGTTAAATAATATAATATTTATTGTCAAGAATATATTTCATAATTCAGGCACAACTAGATTATAATATAAAACGAATATGACAATATTTTATTGGTAGCTTGGTATATTTATTAATGACGTTCTTGAATATATCTCTTGGATTGGATAATATACAATTTTTAATTTTATTTCTATAATTATTTAATGATTTAATTATTTTAATTGACTGCAGTGGCGCAGCGAGGGGGGGGGGTTTAAGGGTTAAAACTCCCCCCCAGACGCCCAGACTAAGATGGGTTTTTACGGTTTTAGTTTTTAAAATTTTGAAATTCTTTTTTTTTTTAACCCCCTCTAATACAAAATTCTGGCTGACTATGGTAGCATATCAAAAATATATGGATTGATGCTTTAAAAATGTTTACGGGGGGTTTTACTTTTGTAAGAAAGCTTCTAAGCGTATTTCCGGATTTGAAGACTGTTTTGATATTATAGTTTTTGGTTATCCTTCTAATCTTTTCAGAAATCCCCTTGACATATATTTATCAGTATTGTAAGAAATACTTGCTCCTTGACACTGACGTTTTTTTGTTTTCAGCACTTCGTTTGATGAGAACATCCAGAAAAGGTAGAGTGGAATGTTTTTCTGTTTCCACGGTAATTTTAATGGATTGTCTTATACTAATAATATGTTCCAAAAACCGTATCAGCTTTTCGTTACTGTCTGTCCAGATAATAAAGGTATCATCATCATATCTGAGCCAAAGTTTAGGTTTAATCTTGGCAGTATTAATAGCGTGTGACTCAAACCATTCCATGTACAGGTTAGCAACCACCGGAGACAGAGATTAACCCATTGGAAGACCGTCATCTTGGACATAGAACCTGTCTTTTACTTGAAAGTAGGAACTACGTAGACAACACTCCAATAGTTCCATCACTCCATCCAGCGGCAAACTAGTGCGTTCTAAAAGGGTTGATAATATGCAGTGATTCCCCTATTGGGACGTAGGTGTATATGCTTTCTACGTCGAAACTGACGAATGTGTCTTGTGGTTCTAAATTGACGGTTTTCAGAATATTTACAAAATGGTTAGAGTTCTGAACAAAAGAAAATGACTTACCCTATAACGGTTTAATTATATCAAGAAGAAATTTTGATAATGCGCTTGTAGGAGAATCCCTGGAGCTGGTGATTGGTCTTAGTCGCATATTGTTCTTATGAATTTTAGGAAGACCGTAGAGATGAGGAGGTTTGCTATGATGTGGTGTTAGTTTTGTTCGGATGGCATCTGGAATGTAGGCTGAGTATTTCTTTAACGTTCTGTATATCCTTCCCTCAGTCGTTGCTGTTGGTTCCTTGGCTAGTATCCTGTATTCTCCTTTGGTCAATACTTCTTCAATCTTCTGGTCGTATGTTTCGATGTCCATGACACAACTTATAATACCTCTTCTAGGATTTAAACCCAGAACTTCTCAAATATACCAGTCGATTTCTATTAATTTTGTTCATGAACAAGTTATAAAGTATACAGGGTGGGTTTTTGGAAAAAAAGTGTAGAAGTCATATTTTTGATGGAAACCTTAAAAAAACTATCTAAAGGTGTCCCACCAACTCTAAAATACCTCTGAACGATAAGGCTATTTCAAAGTTCATGTATTAGTAAACTAGCAATAACAGAAAGCAACCAATAAAAAGGCGGCATATATTACCATGTGAATCAGGCATGATAGCCATAAGTAGTGATCTTGTTGAAAAGCATTGTTCCTTCATCTACTTGATGAATAGTGTATACTTTAAACGTCAATATAAATTGATAAGTAAAAAAAAATTAACTAAACAACAGATCAGTCTTATTATTTTTTAAGTATCCTTTTATTAATGTTTATGGTGCAATAACGTATAAGTACTTTATTATTTTACTGCATATTGCGTTATCTATTCCGAGCCACGCGACCAATAGGAACATATAATTGAGAAATAATTTGCAAAATGTCCCATGTAGGGGTTAAAGAGAAATAACGTCAACGGCAAAAAAGAGAACCAAAATTGAACATTTTTTTTCATACTGTGTAATAGACAGCTCTGGCTGAACTTTTATGGAATTAAAAAATTGATGTGTAGAAGAGACAATATTATTATAATATGAAGAAAATTGATAAAGGTTAAACCATACTGAGTATGTTAAAAAAAGTTATTAAAGGGGGTCTAAGCCAACCAAATAAACTGGGGAAGAAGAAGTAAACCTTCATAAAAAAAGGTGTCGAAGATTATTTAAAAAATTTTATAAAACTTTTCAAGTTTGTGTCAGTAAGACATTATAAGGATAAAAGTGGTCATATCACAATAAACTGACATTGCAGAAAGTGTTTTGTGGGGTATTGAGGATTAGCCCAGTAACCCCCCGCAAGCGGTTAATTTAAAACCGATAATATTAATTGATAAGTTGCACATTTTTCTTTAAAGAGTCAAAAGGTTGTTTGTGCACTTCCACGTGTTGGGACAAAAGTCTTATGAGTAACACAATTTTGATATTATATTTAAAGTTTTACTCATGTTCTTGGACTGATATATTTAGACTGTGTGAACCTATTGTCAGAAAAACCAATGTATGTATATTGTGGTTAAAATTTTCTACTGAAAATTTATTTAACTTACCTAAGAGTTTTCTATAGCACTAGTCTCCCCTAATAGCAAAATAGCTAAAGGTATCGGTGTAATAGGTGTAATAAACTGTGCACATGAATATCTCGTGGTCCACTTATCGGTCTCGTGAATTGACATAACAAAATAATTTAGATTAGCTCGTAGTATGTAAAGAATTTTTAAAGAACAATAACTATTATTGTAATTATCAAAAAGGGATAATGTAATAATAATAATAATAAGTTTATTTAAAATTTAATAATATAATACATATGTTTATATTGTATTCTATAAACTTTTTCTTCAATTCCCTGAAGCTGAGCTTGTCAGGGGCACATCTTATTTTTTGTTTTAATATGTAAAATCATAAATCAGAAATATGCATTAAAAATAAAGTTTTAAAGTAAAAATGTCAATTTATAGTATAAACGCAGTTTTTTTTTGAAGAAATATATTACCTATAATAAAATTATTAGTTTATAATTTTTAAGTAAAAAATATTACTTATACAAATTATTCAGAACAATAGCATTTCTAAAAATATTTTCAAATTGTCTGTTTTTAATATCCAGGTTTTTATTCCGACTTAAAATTTTTTTAATGAAATCGATTTTTTAATTTTTGTTGCTAAATAAAATCGTTTAAATAAAAACATAAATATTTGAAATTTTTTTGTCCTATGGACTTATTTTTAGGTTAAGTGCCTGAAGTAGCTACTGTAGCTAAACTTCGCCTTTTTGTATGTTTGCTTATAAAGACGATTTATTTTTATTATTATTATTATTATTATTATTATTATTATTATTATTATTATTATTTATTTTAGGTTTTATGGTTATTTCATTTTTATTACGTGTTTTAGGATTATGGTTTTTAAATTGTATAAGGTTTTTATTTTTAAATATATATATTAAGATGTTATAAATGTAAAGTTGTATTATGTTCAATTTTTTATAATTTTAAAATCTTTTTTAATTTTATTATTTAAGTTGTCCCAATTTGTATCGGTATAAAAAATTGTAGTATTATCTGCAAAATTATGAATTTGGTTATCGCAAGTTATACTAAATAAGTCGTTATTATAAATATTAAAAAATAATGGTCCTAAAATTGTTCCTTGAGGAACACCATACTTAAATACTTTTGGAAAGCTTTTTTCTTTATCTATTTGAACATAAGTTGGTCTATTTTTCAGATAATTTTTAATTAATTCTAATTGCTTTCTTCTGAATCCAATATTTTCAAACTTTTTTAACAGTAAATTATGTCTAACTCTATCAAAGGCTTTTGCTAAGTCTAGAAAAATACTAATTCAAGATGTTTTATTATCTAGTGCATCATATTTCTGTTACATAGCAAATAGCGTTTTGTGTTGATTTATTTTTTTGAAACCCAAACTGTTTATTTGATATAAAATGTATTTTTTCCAAATAATTTTCAATGATCAATAATCTTTATTGAATATAATTTTTAGTTGTAATATTTCTAATATTTTAACTAAAGTTCTATTTATTATTAATATATTTTTATGATCGCCCAAATTATGAACCGCACCCAAATTTTCTGGGAAAAAAATTAAACGGGAGTTCAAGAAGTGTATTTTAAGACATTCGACAGCCCATTTTGCAGTAGCTTTCAAGGAGTTCTACAAGTTTTTCGTGGTTTTCTGCTTTTTTGTTTCATAAAAACTACGAAACAATTATTTTAAAAGAACTCCACACAGCTAATTCAGCATAACTTAATTTTTTTATCACACTGTTGATCCCTCAAAAAATGTTCCGTCCTTAAGCTTAGCATCACTTAGTTTAGGAAAAATTTGTTTAAGGTATTTAAATGCATCTCCTTCTTTATCTAATGCTTTAATAAAAAAATTCAATAAACCCAGTTTGGAACTTGTTCTAATTTTTTTGACCCAGTTAGGGGTAAAGGGTAACGATTTCTGGTGTTTTTAGTGGCTGCCAACCTATCAGATTTTAAGGATTTATAGAAAATCGTTTTAATGTTTTGTTTCTAAAATTTGTTTAAAAATTATTGGTCGACGTGTTTTTATTTCGACAAGCGACTAAACAGCAAGGATAGATAGTAAATTTTTACTGTGTTTTAGGTCAATTTTTGATTGAAAATATTTTTACTTGTTAACGTTTTAACGTAAGATTTTAAATATATTACGAATAACTTTATTTTTGTCAGTTCAAAACGGCTTTTTAGCTGCTGAGCGCAATTCAGATATGTGTCTACCCCTTCGTCGAACTGTTCTCACAGATCCCGGGAAATTTATCTCCATTTTAGTTCTTACAATTAATTTAAAAGTTTGGTCCCTTAACACGTTTACTAAATTATTATTCTTCTTCATTGGATTGTTTGGGACGACCACTTCCAGGTCTTCTTTCCAAAGAATGCGTTTCTTGTCACTTTGTTTAAATAAAATGAACCGTGCTCTTTGGAATGCCCTTTCTGAAACATCCCTTTCAGACCAACCTTCCTGCTCTATAATGTAATGAGAATTATTAAAACATTCTGTTGGGTCGTTAAGTTTGGCATTTTTCGAAAATTAAAACATCGACATTTTATTATTGTTTTTTCTATGATGACATCTTAAACAGGTAATTTATTCAACAGGTATTAAAGATATGTTTTATTATAGTAAAATGAGGTGTACGTGTTACATAGCTAAAAAGTTCCTGCCCAAGATTTAATGGCTGTTTAACTATGTTAAAATAAAGTTACTACAGCTTGTTGTGGCTACTATTTTAATTATTGTTTAATTTCTTTTGTTTATGATGGTCATTTATAATCTAAGCCTTTAATTCAACCTCCTAAAATGATATCATTTCTTCGATTTTTTAGAGTATAAAACAATTACAAAATATATTGGTAGGTAATTGTATATCAATCAATAAACACGATTTTTTCGAAGCGTAACTACATATTACCCAAAGCTACCAATATATTTAATCCTAAAATCCCAAATAGCCCATATAAAAATACCAATATGGATCAATAATTGCCAATCGCGGGTAAGTGAGCAGATTAAAATAATATTTAAAAATTTTAATTTCAATTACTTATCAATTATTGATAGATAATAAAAAAAAACGATATAAAAACGGTAGTCGGTCCTCGAAAAGCAAGCATTCAAAAAATGAACTGCCTCATCCACTTTTTCGTGTTCATCTCGGCCTTTTGCTATTTCGAAATAGCTAGTGGTCTACCAACCAGAGATGACACGCTAGTGTTGGTCCACACCGTAAGTACCTACTTAACATTTTAAAAAAGTTCCTAATTCACAGTATAATGTTATACAGACTGTCCGCGGATATGGTTTACAATAGCACGAATGGAGGAAAAATTTATTTTTTCGGGAAAAAGTCATTCTTGATAAAAAGTTTTGCTAGTAGAAAAAATGTAATTCACGAAGAGAAAATTTTGATTTTTTATACAGGGTTCGCAAAAACTTCAAAAACATGATTTTTCTCCAAGAGTAAACTACCATTAATTTTTGACCAAAATGCCAATTAGAAAACTTATTTAGAAAAACGTTTGTACTTTAAATCATAGATTTAAAATAAATCTTCGATTTTTTTAGTTTTTTTTTTTAATTGGAAACCGAACCAGTTCGCTGAAATTTTCTTAATAATTTAAGTCCCATTTTTGATACGTAAACGTTAGGGTATCTTTGATTAAATTTCTCTATCACAAAGTTGTAAGAACTTTCGCTCGCACCGTAACATTAAACTAAATAAACCCTTTGTTCTAAGGTCAACATTTTCAAAACACATCACATTCTATTTGACAACTTCAAATTTGCCCCATACGTAAAGCAAAAGTAATAAAAAGGTAAAAAAATTCCCTGTTTTTACAAAAGATGGTAGGAATGCATTTAAAATTTTAAAATAAGATACACACCACCCATTATGACAATAGAGTCTAATAAAATTTTATATTAATATTTTTATTGAGCAGAAAAATTTCCATTTACCTCTAAAAATAAAAAAAAATTAAAAATCGAAGATTTATTTTAAATCTCGTATTTAAATTACAAGCGTTATTCTAAATAAGTTTTCTAATTGGCATTTTGGTCAAAAATGAAAAATAAAGGCAGGTAGTTTACTCTTGGAGAAAAATCATGTTTTTTAAGTTTTTGCGAACACTGTATAAAAAAATCAAAATTTTCTCTTCGTGAATTGCATTTTTTTTACAAGCAAAACTTTTATCAAGAATTACTTTTTCCCGAAAAATGAAATTTTTCATCGATTTGTGCTAGTGTAAACCCTATCCGCGGACAGTCTGTATTAAACGCTGTCATTGTCTCTTATTCCGTGAATTAGGTGTATCGTTTCTATGGCACTTGATGGTTTAATTATTATTTTTTTCAGCTCTTTCGCCATGGCAACCGAACCCCCAATACCAAAGCTTACACCAATAATCCAATTAACAACGAAAGCTTCTATTCGGAAGGCTATGGACAATTAACTAATGTAAGTACATATACAGTGTCACCAGTAAAGTCCGCATCATATGGGATTTTTTTCATTAATAGCTTTATTCCAAATTTGACTTTGGCATCAAGTTCTGCTTCGATCGAGATGAAAATTAAGCAAAAAAATGGTTGTCTCGTGATTCGCATTATCTGTCGAATTTTAATTTTTTTCAAAAAATAATTCAAAAGTGGGGTTATTTTTGAAAATATCGAAAAAAGTTATTAGAAAAAGTTTTTTTAAATGCAGTTTCTAGCCCACGTGCAAACTTTCAGCTGGATAAGATAATTTTGATCTTTTACATATATTTTGTAAATTGCACCACTTTTGCAAAATAAAACTCAACGCAACCTACATAAAACTTCTTAGTTTTGACAATGCTTTATTTCAGATACATTTTCTTTAAAGTAGCCCCCATATTAGATGTATGTTTTTCTACAAAATCAAAATTGGGCTATTAAAATTTGGTCGCATGTGATGCAAAGTTAATTTGTTTTTGACCCTGTATAAGGTAACTTCATAAAATAAGTATTTTTGAAAATGTAGTTTGTGTCTGAAAATAAAAAATAAAATAAAGGGGTTTTAAATTAAATCGTTGAAAATAGATAAATTTTACGTTAAGTTAAACTAAAATTTATTTTCCACTTAATGAACACTTTACTGATGACACTATGTTCTTTTTTGTCTTAATATTAAGGTGTATTACTTTCAGACACAAACTACGTTTTCAAAAATACTTATTTTATGAAGTTACCTTATACAGGGTAAAAAACAAATTAAGTTTGCGTCACATGCGACCAAATTTTTATAGCCCAATTTTGATTTTGATTTTTTTATTAAACTAAGAAGTTTTATGTAGGTTGCGTTGAGTCTTATTTTGCAAAAGTGGTGCAATTTACAAAATACAAGTAGGTAAAAAATCAAAATTATCTTTTCCAGCTAAAATTTTGCATGTGGGCTAGAAACTGCATTTAAAAAAACTTTTTCTAATAAATTTTTTCGATATTTTCAGAAATAACCCTTTAATAACTTTTGAATTATTTTTTGGAAAAAAAAAAATTTGACAGATAATGCGAATCACGTGACTACTATTTTTTTGCTTAATTTTCATCTCGATCGAAGCAGAACTTGATGCCAAAGTCAAATTTTGAATAAAGCTATTAATTTAAAAAAATCCCATATGATGCGCCAAAGTCAAATTTCGAATAAAGCTATTAATAAAAAAAATTCCATATGATGCGGACTTTACTGGTGAAACTGTATAATATGTATTTCTTAGAGTGCTAAGAGCGCGTACGAAATGTAGCTATAATATAACTAAATATTTTGTATATTAGGAGGGAAAAAGGACCGAATACCGCATTGGAACTACCCTACGTCAACGTTACAACCGTTTCTTGGGACCCACATGGAACATCAACTACATCGAAGCCAGAACCACCAATGTCAACAGAACCAAGATGTCATTGCAACTTATGTTGGCCGGTCTTTGGCCGCCAACTGGCAGTCAGAGATGGCAGCCTTGGTTGAGTTGGCAACCCATTCCTTACAACTATTTAACTAGTGACAAGGTTAGTTAAAATAATTTTATTTATTAGAGCAATTAGGCTATTAGGCATTTTCTAAACTTATTTTTTTAGGAACTCAGTGGTACCAGTGTCTGCACCAACTACGATACGTTGCAAAGTGCAGTTACAGATTCTGATGAAATAAAGGAAGCTCTTTCTGTCTACGAGGAGTCCTACGACTACATTGTCAGCAACTCCGGTGATGAATTTACCGGCCCTGATGACGCATTTGGTCTTTACTTTGAACAGGTCGCACAGGTACATACATTTATAAAAAATGGGTTTTGATCAAAACATAATATTGTCTAAGTTTCAGCGCAGACAAACATTTTTTTTTGTATAATATATATTTCTTTTACAGGAAGGGTACGGTTACCCATTGGAAGACTGGATTAAGCCAGTGTTCCCACTCTTGGAGAAAATGACTAAAGATGTTTACTACATTGGAGCTAACACAACTGACCTTAAAAAAATTGCCGGTGGTAAGTTCCAGAATACATTTACTTCCTCTCAACATCCGTACTAAACTTACACTCCCTTGGATTAAAATAAATATTTTATTCGTTTTATAAAAACATGCAATTACAAGAAGTATATGCGTAACTATTTCTTGCTTTTATTATAGGTTACCTTCTGAAAAAGATAATAAACGACTCCAAGGCGAAAATCGACGGTCTCCTGACACCACAATCCAGAAAAATGTTTATCTACTCGGCTCATGAAAGAAACGTAGCCAACCTTTTGCTCACCCTCGGTGTATACGACGACCAAATCCCCGCCTACGGCTCACACGTCTTGGTAGAACTTCATTTGATCAGAGGGGTATACGGTTTCCAGGTAAGCGCTATTAAATGTCCACGTTATCGTATTAGGGGAAGGTTGCCCATATTGGACCAATTTCCAGATATCTTATCATAGATCCTGATAATAACGAAAAATCGCTCTTGAAGCTATACCTTAGTATACTTTAGTGTGTTGTTCAACTGCAGGATTTTTTGCAGAATTTTATTTTAAAGTATCTATGATATACCAGGCTATAAAAAAAAACCTCTGCAACTCGTTCAATATAGGAAACCGGTTGCCTAAATTGCACCTGGGGGTTCCAAAATTGGACCACATGATTTAAATCGGACGCTTAAGTGTTAAATAAATAAATAAAAAATAAAATTGTTGGTATAGGAAGTTTTATACTTATATTTCAAAAAAACATCAAATTTACAATCAAAATTTTGGTAGAAAAAGATGCAAAAAAAGTACCTATTAGTTTCCTATATTGGACCAGTCATCGCTTCATTTTTTAACTCAAAGAAAAATATTTTAGCAATATTGAAATGGTGTTAGTTCATGACATTAACTTATTTAAAAAAAGAGAAAAATTATTTTTGCACAATTTGGAAAAATTGCCGAAATTGGACCGATTCAATTTTGGCAATGATCCAATTTAAGCCACTACCACGTGTTTTACAAAACCACCCAGAAAAGAGACAAGAAAAAACAAATATAGCACGGTAATAGGAGAAATAGAAAAACTCACTTGATAACTACAATAAAAAAGATTTTGCTTAGAGTTTTATGGTTCTAAGGTAAATTCTTAGGAAAATCCTAAAAATATTACATTAAAGTTGTGTAAATTACGTTTTGCTCTGTACACGCCAAGCACTAACGGCCATCTAGTTGAGTTTGTTGCCAATCAAAGGTTCTGGGTGGTAGTATGTTACAGTGTTGCCAGATGATATGGCACTTGTTTAGTTTCGGAGAAATGTACTGTGGTCCAATTTAGGTAGCGGTTCAATATAGGCAACCTTCCCCTACATGATGATTATATTATATTATTTCCAAAGTAATTTACCAAATTCGTATAACCACCCTCCGTGTTTTTATTTTTGCAGGTTTACTATCAAAACTGGTCTACCAGTAGACCCACGCTATTGACCATCCCAGGATGTCAGAGTTTCTGCCCTTACGACGATTTTGTATCCCTCCTGGAAGAAGTTATCCCCGACGACGACTTTTGTGAAACATCTTAAAAATGTAGCTTTTATGCCTATGTAACCCGCGTGACCTATTTTATAAATATCTTTGGTTCTTTTATATGAATTTTGTGATAATTCAGTATTATTTTATAAAAACTGCCCTGGGGACATGTAAAACGCTACATTAGAAAATAAAGTTTTATTGAAATTATTAGGTGTTTATATTTAATATTTCAACGAACCTCTTAAACGCTTTCGCCATCTGTTAAATTTTGTAAAGATATAACGTCGTATGTACAGGGTTATTTTTTATATTTGCGTACCCACCTACAGGGCTTAATATAAGTGACAGAAAAAAACTTTTAATACAAAAGTTGCATAATGTTTCCCGTCATATCTTTTAGACTTATTAAAAAAAACATCTGCACATCGGAAAGTTAAAACACAAATGAAAGTCTTCTTTTTTTAAATGGAACAACCTATATATTTTTTACCAGGGCGAAAGATCTCTTTCTCCTGATTTCAAAAATATATAACATGTCATCATTTAATCCAGTCGTTTGTGAAATATCTGAGTTTTTGATTAATTGCATTGACTATAATCTAGTCGGCGTTCCGTATACTTCAACGTGACATATTTGTCACTTTACTTTAAATTGAAAGATTCAGTAAGGAAAATGGGATATTCGGAAGAAGACAAACTTCAAATAGTGCGTCTTTCTTACTCTAATAACAACCGAATAGCTGTAGTTCAACAGCAATTTACTTTACTTTATATCATAAATTATAAATCATAAGTTATTTTCTTTGCTGCATGTTTCAATTTAAAGTAAAGTGACAAATATGTCACGTTGAAGTATGCGGAACGCCAACTAGATTATAGTCAATTCAATTAATCAAAAACTCAAATATTTTACAAACGACTGGATTAAATGATGACATGTTATATATTTTTGAAATCAGGAGAAAGAGATCTTTCGCCCTGGTAAAAAATATATAGGGTGTTCCATTAAAAAAAAGAAGACTTTCATTTGTTTTTTAACTTTCCGATGTGCAGATGTTTTTTGTATTAAGTCTAAAATATATGACGGGAAACATTATGAAACTTTTGTATTAAAAGTTTTTTTCTGTCACTTATATTAAGCCCTGTAGGTGGGTACGCAAATATAAAAAATAACCCTGTACATACTAATTTTATTATTTATAAAATAAAATATGGACAGACCCGTACCTACCAAAATAAGAGTGTGAAAACATTATAAGAAGAAAACATCATATTATTTTAGTATTTATTATACAAGGAAAAAAGTAATACATTTTTGCGAGGTGTAAGCTTTGTGGTGCACGTCTAATTAAAACACCAAATTGGGAACCCTTTTGGTATTGTTAGTTTTATGGATTTTTTTTTCATTTCTTATACGGTTAAAGAGATACAGAGGGTGATCCAAGTAAATATTTACTTTATAAAATCGGCGATGATTTGATGTTGAGCGGATATGAATCACATTGGGTGTAGTTATGTTTTTGAGGGAAAGAAGGAGGATACCATAATGAGTTAAGATATCTCCTAGAGAATGCCAGTTACACAATATGAGTTTGATAAACTCTCGCATATATTTTTGTCTCACATTTCTGACCGCTTTACATCAAATCATATGAAATAGCGATTTTTTATACGTAAAAAAGTTGTACTTTGTTAATCTAGATATTTTAATTAGTTTTTGAGCTAATTGCGCTTAAATGCTAGATGGCAAGAAACATTTAAATAAATACCTTTTTTAACGAAACACATTTATTGAAAATTAACCATGAAGCATAAATGACATATTTTCAATTCTACTATCTCCTATTGCTGTATTTGTCATTAGTCATGAGACATCCTGTATATATAACGATAAGTTAATGGTTTAACCGATGATTTGATAATAGATCGGACTTAACCAAAACTCTTTAAGAACCTTGCGTTTTACCGTTGTTACTGTCGAGTTTTGTGGATTTTTTAAAAACTGATTTAACTAACTAACTAGGAATATGTACCTCTACTCCACATAATAACCATTAGCCACTATAACTGTATGCATGGAGTATATTATGTTATACAATTACGTAACGCAGTAACGCGTTTTGTTGGACTATATTTTGAAAATAAATGCGTTTATACCTATGGAAATTTTTTACATATTGTGGAGTAAATTATTATTTTACAAAATAATCGGTAAAGTGCAAGTCGAGCTTTTTTTTCGTTAATTAGATTTTTCTTATTATTTTAGTACGGGATATGTTACAGGGGTAATGGATAGGACGCCGATTTTTCAAACATTCAATTCACACGATGCTTTATTAGGTTAGTGCAGGGTTTCCCTGAACAGCATAAAAATAAAATAATAGGTTGCCGCCTCGCAAGACACCAGTGCCATTATAGGGCATGTGCACGTGACGTCATTAGTCAAATTTGACAGACGCCCTGAGGAAAAGCAAAACCTGTTATTACCGTTAGTTTACAGGTATTATTGTTATTATAACGTCTTGTCATGATTTGACAAACAAACTAACCTGAAAATATACCGATAGTTTTTCCTCAGGGCGACTGTCACTACTGTCAGGTTGTGCACATGCCCTATTCCCTTCGCCGCAGGCAGGATCGCGGTAGTATACACGTCAAACTTTGAAGTTAGAATACTTTCTGTGTTCTTGAGAGTTGTATTGGTATTTTAGTCCTAGTTCTCCATATTTAGTCCGTGTAAATTAAAAACTTATGTATGAGAGAGAGATAAACCTATAAACCTGTTATCGAAATATAGTTAAGAGGACACCATATGGTCCAATTTTGGCACCCCCAGGTGCAATTTAGGCAACCGGTTTCCTATATTGAACCACTTGCAGAGGTTTTTTTATAGCCTGGAATATCATAGATACTTTGAAATAAAATTCTGCAAAAAATTCTGCAGTTGAACAACATACTAAAGTATACTAAGGTATCGCTTCAAGATCGATTTTGCGTTATTATCGGGATCTATGATAAGAAATCTGGAAATTGGTCCAATATGGGCAACCTTCCCCTATTACTGAAAAATTTACATCAAAAAAGAAAATAATAATTGTCGTGGCCAGAGGCTAAAACTTTCGTCACAGAAAAATAAAGGGTTTATGCTTTCGTATCGTGCAACGCCATCTGACAAACATTTAATAAACTTTAAATTAAGGCAAATGAGATTGTAGCGGTGACATCTATTATCGAGTAGCTAAAAGATCTTTAAAAACTAATTTCGGGTAAATGTAACCAACAAGTTCAACATTAAGTATGCAGTAAACGTAGGGTAGCATTGTGGTCATTTCCCTGTTCAAAATGAAATTAAATTTTAATTTTTAATAGTTATCAAGGGTACTAAGTAGATGATTATGCCCTGAGGGCGACAGTCTTACAAAGACGAGGGCATCTGGCCCGAGCCGGGTTCGTAAGTCGCCCGAGGGTATATATCTATTAGTACCCGTGGTGCATAGAAAATTTTATGTCATACCAGTTCGTTTTGAATAATAAATATTTTTTTTTAATTTAATTTGATTTACAAATTTTTTTTTACCTGCTACATTACCTTGACATTATTAAAATGCTTAATGTGTCAAAGTCAAAAATCAAAAATGGAACAAGATGCGCACTTAATGCAACACTTAATGCCCGCGCGGGTCATAATGTGTATTTTATGCCCGCACGGGCATAAAGTAATCCATTATGTAGATGGTATCTTAGGTATAAAAACACAATAATGTACTGGTATGACATAAAATATAATTAAATAAGAAAAGTAGAGCGTACAGGGTTTTTCCGTATATTTTGGAGCACCCCTGGAGCTTTTATTTGAAGACCTAGAAAAAACTTTAAATTACCAAAGTTGCATGATTTCTCCTGAACTGCCAGAATTTTTATCGGACAAAACAAATGAACATCGTAAATTTGTTTAATAAGGCCAATGTCGATTTTTTTAAATGGAACACCCTGTATATTAATTTTTTATTTAACTCCTCACTCTTTTCTGATTCCAAATATGTATATATGTTATACGTTTACTTTAGTCGTGTAGGCAAAATTTCATTTTAAAATATTGATGATTAGAAAATCTATATTGGTGTGAGGAAAACATGCTAGAACATAATGCTTATTCAGTAACAATAATTAATATAAATAATGATAATAATTTATGAAACAAACATATAACATATATACATATTTGGAATCAGAAAAGAGCGAGGAGTTAAAAAAAATTAATATACAGGGTGTTCCATTTAAAAAAATCGACATTGGCATTATTAACCAAATTTACGATGTTCATTTGTTTTGTCCGATAACAAATTCTGACAGTTCAGGAGAAATAATGCAACTTTGGTAATTTAACGTTTTTTCTAGGTCTTCAAATAAAAGCTCCAGGGGTGCTCCAAAATATACGGAAAAACCCTGTACATAAGATAAAACGATGAAGTTCGAGGCGAATTTTCTATCTTTATGCCGCAGTCGAACAAACAGAGACACCCATATTATTGCTTTGGCACTGGTGGATCTGCGCTTGTTCAACATGACCACCAGTTTATTACCAAAAGAAAAATTGTAAACGACTGACAAATAATGATAACCTTTAGACTAAAATTTCTTTTGGCATTTGCCCTCAAAGAAAAATCAAAAAAAGATAATAAAGTCGTAATAAGAGAACCATCAGGAAGTAGAAGTAAAGCCGCAGCAGAAGCGAAAGATCCACCAGATTTGATAAGGCTTGAAAAATATTTTGCGGCAGCTCACATTGAGTACGAGTTGATACCAGGAAAGTGCAAGAATCAATTAGACGTTCTGTGTTGGTCTAACGCAGCAAAGGTAAATATTATGCTTCCTCTAAGATGCGCCACTGTTTTAACAGCTCTCCATTTAATAGCCGAGTTATTTTTACGTTACTTTTAAATAGCGAAGCATAACTAGGATTTTTCCCTCATTTTGTCACAGGGAGGCGAGGCCTAGACAACAGGCTACGCTTTCCTTATCGTGGTATCTTTAGTCAAGAGGTCATACGTACGCCAGTGGGTGCTTAATCATTTTCCCGCCTAAATTTTTAATAGCAGGGTGATTTATTTTTTATCGCTTTTTGTATAATTTTTAAGATATATGCATCCGATGGAGTAAAAATATTCAAAACAATCTCCCAGAATGGGTTGACGTTTGTGCCAGTCTGCATTATGCATCAACTCAAGGAAATGTCTACAGAAGAACTGGTTTCCTTGCAATCTTCGGTTATTGAATTTAATGTATATACTGACAAATCCAAACTTGGAAACGCGTAAGTAAAATGAGATGGTAAAAGTCTTGGTAATATTTTTCTAATGGATGAAAGTCTATGCAAAATGTAAACAAGCTGCTACCAATGTTTACGATTGGTTGACCCTATATAAGGGTTGACCCAACAACAGGGTGGCCCACTATATCAACGCAGAGTTGACGACGACTTTGAGAAATTAACGTTTATTTAAAAACTAGAAATATGCAACGAGATACTGGTTTGTTCACTATAAATAAACTCTCATCATTTTTAGGGCGAAAGCAAATAAAACGGAAGTGGTATTTATAAGAGAGATCGATTGCGAGAGAACCGATTTTGTAGAAGCTTTCCCGGAAAAAATCGGCCCATCCACATCTTTTGTATCTAAAAAATCAGTCAAAACGTGCAGAACAAATGAAACCGACGAAACTGCATCACAATTCTCTGGGATAACGAAAAACGAGACCATTTCCCAAATGAATTACGAAGACGATTTCGGTGGTAGGTTTACTTGTTAAGTAATTAAAAAGCAAATGGATTCGACAATATATCGGTTAAAATTGTAAAGTGTTTAAAAAATTAAATTACTCCAATTTTATTAATTCATTTAACTAAATTATCTCTAAAATCAGGTATTTTTCCAGAAAAAATGAAAATTGCTCAAGTAACTCCAGTATTTAAAACTGATAAAAGATATAAATGCAGCAATTATCGCCCAATATCTGTTTTACCAATCTTTTCAAAAATATTAGAAAAAATAATAAATAATAAATTATGCGACTTTCTAGAAAACCAAAATTTACTTTTTGCTAACCAGTATGGTTTTCGCAGATCTAAGGATAGAGAAATAGCTGTAGGAGATATCATAACAAATATTCAAGCTAATGTCGACAGCAGTAAAAAATGCTGTTTACTATCCTGAGATCTGTGTAAGGTTTTTGACACCGTAAACCATGATATGTTATAAAGAAAATTATACAGTATTGGGGTAAGGGGAAATACACACAAACTACTTCAAAGTTATTTAAGCTATCGTAAACAATTTGTTCAAATTGGAGAAAGAAAAAGTTCGGAAAAAGAAATAATATGTGGAGTTCCACAAGGATCAATATTAGGTCCGTTATTATTCTTAATTTACATTAATTCCGTTTCCAAATTGAACTTAAAGGGCAATATAAAGCTATTTGCAGATGATACGACAATTATTTATTTTGCTGAAACTCTTGCAGAAATGTATTTTGATATTAATAATGATTTAAAAATACTTCTTTCTTGGCTTCAATCAAATAAACTTACGTTAAATTTTACAAAATCTTCTTTTCTGTTTATAATTTATAAAAATAAAATAAATTCCATCATTAGCCCCTTAACATGTAATAATGAAAATATTCAATATTCAAAAACGACAAAATTTTTAGAATTAGTTTTAGACGAAAATTTAAATTGGAAATGCCATATCCAGTATATTATCAACTCGATATCTCCTTTGGTATCTGTTTTATTCCTTTAAAATACTTTTTATTAATATATTCAAAATTACAATACTTAGCTTCTGCATGGGGATTTGCTTGTTTGTCAAACTTAAAACCATTACAAAAATTGCAAAATAAAGTTATTAAATGTATACACAAATTACCACATTTAGAACCAACTGTTAATCTATATAGACCGAAAGGGTATTTACACGTTCAAAACATTTATAAATTAAAAATATTTATTTTAATTCAATCTATTATTTTAAAAGAAAAAAAATCAAACAACACTTCAGGAGAATAAAACATTACATGATCATAACACCAGACATTGTATAAATTATCAAACTATGCCAGTAAAAAGTAATTTCGGAAAAAAATCGCTTTTATATGACGGAATAATAAAATATAACAATCTTCTAAAGAATATCAGAAAAATTAAAAAATTGGCAATTTTTAAAAAACAATTAAAAATATATTTACTAATTTAAATTATTTACACTATTTTTTTTAAATTGATTTTATTTGAATTAAATTGGATTAACTTCCATTTTTTTTTAATGGTTATTATTTTCTATATTATGTTGTCACTTTCCATGTAATGAACTATAAAAGTTAGTTTGGAATAAAGACATTTTGAAAGTTAGTTACTTAAATTTAAGGACGTATACACATGATAAAACAATTATTGTTTTTTTAGAAAAACTATACGACATAATAGAATTTATCGCAAACGAAGAAGCTTCACCCGGCAGGTTGCAATTCAAAGACTTTGTAAGGGCCTGCAATGTCAACGATGATCAAAGAAAAAAAGCAACGAAAAGTAACGCACCGGAGAGCAAAAAACCGAAAGTAGAAAAATCGCCAACGAAACTCACTTTACAAATGCAAGGGGAAACATTCTTCACGGACCAGAGTTGCGCGATGTTCAAAACGGAACATTCCAAGTGTGAAGTGGCGAAGTTCTTCGTCATTTTACAGGTGGAAGATTTGCTGACGAGGACTCAGAAAATTGGTCTGAATCCTATCGTTATCAAAATAATGCACATCAGTCATCTTCCTGTGCAAGCCTTTGAAGATACAGGGTAAAAAAATGTATTGGAATAAAGATATATAGTATAGTCACTGTTCCATCTGTCACAGCATCTCCTTATATGATTGTTAAACAGACGATCAAGCAAATATACACCAAGCATCCTGGTAAACCTTTGCATTCAACGTCTTGCTTGTTATGATAAAAATAATGATATGTCTATCTAGCTCTGTCGTTGGTTTAACATGACCTCCTGCCACCTATAAAAGATTTTTTTTTACTTTCAAAATGTCTTTATTCCAAACTAACTTTTACAGTTCATAACATGGAAAGTGACAACATAATATAGAAAATAATAACCATTAAAAAAAATCACAATAAAAAAATGGAAGTTAATCTAATAATTAATTCATTAATAAAATCAATTAAAAAAAATAGTATAAATAATTTAATTTAGTAAATATCTGTTTAATTGTTTTTTAAAAGTTGCCAATTTTTTAATATTTCTAATATTTTTTGGAAGATTGTTATATTTTATTACTCCGTCATATAAGAGCGATTTTTTTTTTCGAAATTACTTTTTACTGGTATAGTTTGATAATTTATACAACGTCTGGTGTTATGAATACAAATTTTTAATTTATAAATGTTTTGAACGTGTAAATACCCTTTCGGTCTATATAGATTAACAGTTGGTTATAAATAATGTGGTAATTTGTGTATATGTCGTAGGCTGATAGTGAAATCCGTCATTTCATGAAAAGCCTAGTCATATCATGAAGCGTGGCTAAAAGGTATATTGCAACTGGTTTGTTCGTTGTTTCCCAGAGCATTTTTTTCAATTTTTTCAACTAATATTATTTTATAAAAATAAAATTTAAATTAAATTAAAAAAAAATGCTCTGGGGAACAACGAACAAACCAGTTGCCAGTATACCTTTTAGCGTGCAGCATGATATGACTAGGCTTTTCATGAAATGACGGATTTCACTATCAGCCTACGACATATACATTTAATAACTTTATTTTGCAATCTTTGTAATGGTTTTAAGTTTAATAAAGATGCAGATCCCCATGCAGAAGCATTGTAATTTTGAATATATTAATGAAAAATATATATTTTTTAAGTATTTCAAAGGAAAGAAATATCTAGCTCTGTACAAAACAGATACCAAAGGAGATATCGAGTTGATAATATACTGGATATTATGGCATTTCCAATTTAAATTTTCGCATCAAAATACATTTCTGTAAGAGTTTCAGCAAAATAAATAATTATTGTATCATCTGCAAATAGCTTTATATTGCCCTTTAAGTTCAATTTGGAAACGGAATTAATGTAAATTAAGAATAATAACGGACCTAATATTGATCCTTGTGGAACTCCATATATTATTTCTTTTTCCGAACTTTTTCTTTCCCCAATTTGAACAAATTGTTTACGATAGCTTAAATAACTTTGAAGTAGTTTGTGTGTATTTCCCCTTATCCCAATACTGTATGTAAAATATCATGGTTTACGGCGTCAAATTCGACTGATGCTTTCGTTGATTTTAGATTTACCGATTTGTATTGTAAGTATTCAATACCCTGCATAGCGGAATGCCAGACTATTGAGAAGCCTATCAGCAGGTTCGTGAATTTCAACGAGTACCATATCTACTTTACCCATACGCTGTCTAAAATTAAATTGTTGGAATTTTTGGAATCAAAAAGGTTTATAGTAGAGGTAATGGTACCATATGACAGGATGCAATTATCAAAAACATAATTTATTTTTTTATAGTTATTAATGTCACTAGTTTTTTTAAGGTGTATGGAGTAAAAAAACATCTACTCGAAAAGGATCCCAAACTGTTTGGGGAGAAAACGTCCGACGCCGACATTTTCAAAATTCATTCAAACATCCACAAAACGTGTTTAAAAGACGAAGAAAAGTCAAAAGGACACGACGAACTATTAGCCTTTTGTTCTTACGATCTCAGCTCTTTGCTCAGAAACGTCTGGGATTTTAGAACACAAGCTCAACTGCACAGCTTGGAGAGTAGCAAATTTCTTAAGTACTTACTTTTATTTTATTATTCTCAACGAAATTAAAAAAGTTTATTACAGAGAATATAACACCAAATATTCAATATAAAAATTCACAAATAATAAAAAACCATGTTTAGTAACTATTAATAACTCCATCGAAATTATTCAAAAAAAAATGTATTAAACCATTAACAAAAAAAAATATTAATATACCTAATACGTTAAAATTTTTTAAAATATTATTTTAGTGTTTTTTTTTAAGTCCATAATTTTGATATTTCTTTAATTTTTTTCGGCAAACTGTTGTAAATTGTTATTCCTTTATATAATATTGATCTCTGGCCAAAAGTACTCTTTACCATAGGTGTTTGAATATGATGATTTTTTCTCGTGATGTGAATAATGTTGGTCGAAGGAAATATTATATTCGATCGTTTTTCTTTAATAATAGTAGAGTGTGTTAGAATGCATAGTTTTAATTTATAAAGCTTTTCTAAATTTAAATATCCATTTGGTTCATACAAATTTATAGTTGGTTCTAAAAAAGGAAGTTAATGTATGCATTTAATTATTTTGTTTTGTAGTTTTTTTAATGGTTGAATTGTAGTTAAATTCGCTGATCCCCAAATTGAAATCATATACTGTAATCTTGAATAAACCATAGAATAATATATATTTTTTAAATATTTTAATGATATATAATTCTTAGCTTTAAATAAAATGCCAATTATTGGTGAGATGTAACTTCTTAAATATTCAATAGGTATGTTTTTTCCAACTTAAATTTTCATCAATATGTGAGCCAAATAAAATTTTCATAAATGCCTCAGGCACGACCCTTATTAGCCAATAAAAACTTACGTACATAATATAATTTACTTTAAGACACACTGAGCTACCCAGGGCAGTAACAAACGCTAGTGATATGAACTGCGACTTTTGGAATACGTACAATATATCAACGAACAGCGTCAACTTAGCCTACATTTTCAAATCGTTCGAACGAGGTGCCACTGGTTTGCTGAAAGAATGGTTGCTTATCGAAAACGTTACGACGCTAGACTTAGGTAAAATAGCTTGATTTCTTTTATTACAACTTTATTTCAGCTTAAAAAATAATTTTTGTATAGAATGAAATGAACCTTGTTCAATAATTTATTTCAGTTAAAAGGTTTATATTGTATATGGTCATGGTACTCTATTAATTTCACATCAAAATTGTATTATACCTCAAATATTAATATTTTCTAATCTGCTGATTAAAAGTTGTTTAGAACATACATTACACAAGATTAGGTCTAATGATAGATAATTTCATAAAAGCAATACAAAGCAAAACAACGAATTAGTTTGTTCGTTCTGGATACTATAAGACCTCTTCTTAATTTTTTTTTATATTTTACTTTACTCCCAACCAACTTTACAAGTTTATTACAGGGATAAATATACAAAAATAACTAACAATTATTACTCTAACTTAATAAATAAAAAATAACTATACCGGGTGTCCACGGAAGGTGGCTCGCCCCACTAACTTTTTTGTTTTTTAAGATAATGAAATAAAATTCGGGGGATTTGTATACGACATAAAACTGCATTTTTTGACAGGTGACTCAACATTATGGAACTTCCGGTTTAACCGGAAGTGACATAAACTTTCGATTTTTAAATGGGACACCTGGTATATTTTTACTTTTTTTGACTCCATATGACATTCTTAATACAACGATGTGTCACTTGTCACTTTTTGTCACCAAGAAAATATTTTTTTTCCAAATTTATTGTTCTATCTAGAGAGCTATGAATACCTTAAAATCACTTATTTCAGTTCTTTAATCTTGGGAAAAACACAATTTTACTATTTTTGGTCCAATGCTATGTAAAATTTAATTTTTAAAGTTGTATAACTATTTTTTTTTAATGGCAACATGGTGGCTCGTCGGGTTAAGAAAAAATAATATTTTATTACGATAATTTTAATACCATACACTATTAGGTTTTAGAAAAGCTGCCATTAAAAAACTTTAAAAAGTTAACTTAGAACTTTCCTCATACAACTTTAAAAATACAGTTAAAAAAAATTCGTTTTGTATTATAAACGTTTGATTAACTCGATAAGAAAGAAAATTATACTATGAAATATTTTTTTAAATGAAATTTAAATAATGGTAGTTTTTTAATGTTTTAATATTTTCAGGAAAAATATTATATAATATTAATCAATTATATAACAATGACCGTTTTCCAAAGTTGCTCTTTATTTTAATAGTTTGTAAAAAATTAGTTTGTCTAGTATCATGTCTATGAACTTTTGTAAACGTTATGTTAGGAAGTTTTTGTTTTAAAAGTAAAGAATGAATAAATATGCAAATTTTATTATTTATATCTAGGTATTTATTCGGTTTATTTAAATTTGTTGTTGGTTCTAAGTGCGGAAATCTATAAATACATTTAATAATTTTATTTTGTAATTTCTTTTTAAAGGTTTTAGTACTATTGAATTGGCTGAACCCCAAATAGAAATAAGATACTGAATTTTTGAGTGTACTAATGCATAATAAATATTTTTTAAATAATTTAAAGATATACAATAACGAATTTTAAAGAATATCCCAATTAACGGAGAAATGTAAGTTCGAATAATTTGTTCTACGTGTTTTCTCCAGCTTAAATTTTGATCAATATATAATCCTAAAAATTGTATGTTATCTTTGTAATTCATATTTTCCCCATTAAATATTATTGGTTGCTTCTCCATATCTAGTCTTTGTCAATGTACATAAATGAAGGTTTATTAAAATTTAAAGTTAATTTATAAGATTGCAACCAGTCAAATATAATTTTAAAATCTTTTTTGATATTTAATTGGATGTCCGTAATATTTTTAGCAAAATAAATAATTGTTGTGTCGTCGGCAAAAAGTTTAATTTGTGCATATAATTTTAATTTTAAAATATAATTGATATAAATAAGAAACAATGTGGGTCCTAGACTAGAACCTTGTGGTACTTCACATCTAATTGTTTGATAGGAACTAATATTACTTCCTATTTTAACGCATTGTTTTCTATTTTTTATATTACTTTCAAACCAACGATAAATTGTTCCTCTGATGCCTATATCAAACAATTTAACTAATAATATATCATGGTTTACAGTATCAAAGGCTTTACACAAGTCTGGAGATAAAATGCCGCATTTCTTTCGGTATCTAGATTTAATTGAATGTTAGTAATAACATCCATAGCTGCAACTTCAGTATCTCTAGATTTGCGTAAAAAAATCTAAAATTGGTCAAAATAACCGGGAAATGGTCTTCATAGATTCCTTAATCATTTTTATACTCTTAGAGGCCTACCTGCTAGCCCCCCAAGCCGCATCGTTGGTACTACATCAAATCCCCAACACGTATAAGCGATTATTTTTGATTGCCCTCAACAGAAAAACAGCCACAGAAGTTTTTACTAATATTCTGAAACACAACCAGAAAATTATATGTGAAAATTCGAATGGCGACAATTTATTGACCGGATGGGCGCTGGATAGCGGCAATAACTTCGCTATTTATGTCGAGGGACTGGCTATTGGTGAGACTCTATTCCATCACAAAAAAAAATATAGGGAGTAGATAACATTTATTTTCCTTTTCTAAGGATACATCCTAAATATCTGGCAAGAACTGGACAGTTATTCCGTGGACGAAATAAAAATCTTTTTCAACACCGACCAGGCCTACGAAAAACGCCTCTATCCGATTTGCAATAAGTGGTCAGGAGTTTTTATAGTTACTTTAAAAGTCCCGTTCGAGTTTATTTTAAGGGACCCAAGAATATACATAAAAGGAAATGTACCCCCTTTGTGTTTAAAGGTACCTTACAAAATTTCACACAACGCAACCTGTATAACTAATATAACTCTTTTCTACAGGCGATATCGAAACTACATCTATTATTCCATACGAGAAATCTTAAGCTCATGCTACAATACGACCTTTTTCCTACGCTTGATGAGCTCGCGTGTATGGATGTAGAATATGGAGTGCCCTACGCTTGGAAACCCTACGAAATTAGTGAGAGCATAAGCATCACTGATAGTGAAATTATTCAGATTGATAACTTGATGTAAAAATATGTATCTCTGGATGCAAGGATGGGCAAAAGTAACGAATTTATTAAGTATTTCCTAAAGTATTAAAATTTAGAAAAAAAGTTGATAAGAATTTTGAAATGTCTTTATTCCAAACTAACTTTTACAGTTCACATGGAAAGTGACAACAAAATATCGCACATCTAATGGAAAAAAGACCTAACTGCAAAAAATTCCATTTTTAAGTTATAAGCGTCATAAGTGTCCTAATGCTATATTCTTTCTAATGGAATAACGACATTATTGTGTTGAACTATCAGTTCGGCTTTAGCCTTCGACGCAGGTGCACGCAATTTTCAACAGAAAAATGACGTAAGTACTAGTCAAGACGTTTTTCCTCTAAATTTGGCAATATTTTTATTTTTGAAATTGACCTAATTGTAGTTTAGGTCACTTTTCTTTTATTCTCTTTATTTTTTGTTAGGTAAAATACAAGTATATTATAGTTTTTATTTTATAAATTTACCATTACTTTTATAGTTTAAAGTTCCTCGTGTTTATGGTTACTTTCGTCTAAACCTTATATTGTTTATTTTTAATACAAAAAAATATAATAATGTCGTTTTATTTTAGTGTAACTAAGAAACAATCGTTAATTTTTTAAGAAGAAAAGTGTTACAATTAGATATTTTTGTTATTTACCAAAGCATTTAAAAAAAAAACTCAGTAATTTGATCATTATTAATAATTAATGAACAAACCTAGTCGCTGATGTTTATATTTTGTTTTTAAACCAAACTTTATACCCTAAAAATTAAAATAATTCAAATTCAATTTTTGAAAGCGCGTTTTCCCAAAACAACCAATTTTGCAGTTAGGTATTTTTTCCATTAGATGTGCGATATGGAAAATAATAACCATTAAAAAAAATAACAAACAATAAAAAAAAATGGAAGTTAATCGAATTTAATTCATTAATAAAATCAATTTAAAAAAAATAGTATAAATAATTTAATTTTGTAAATATCTCTAATTGTTTTTTAAAAGTTGCCAATTTTATAATTTTTCTGATATTTTTTGGAAGATTTATATTTTATTATTCCGTCATATAAAAGCGATTTTTTTCCGAAATTACTTTTTACTGGTATAGTTTGATAGCTTATACAACGTCTGGTGTTATGATCATGTAATGTCTTATTCTTCTGAAGTGTTGTTTGATTTTTTTTAAATAATAGAGTGAATTAGAATACAAATTTTTAATTTATAAATGTTTTGAACGCGTAAATACCCTTTCGGTCTATATAGATTAACAGTTTTAGAACACAATTTTATTTTGTAATTTTTGTAATGGTTTTAAGTTTGATACACAAGCAGATCCCCATGCAGAAGCTAAGTATTGTAATTTTGAATATATTAATGAAAAATATATATTTTTTAAGTATTTCAAAAGAATGAAATATCTAGCTCTGTACAAAACAGATACCAAAGGAGATATCGAGTTGATAATATACTGGATATTATGGCATTTCCAATTTAAATTTTCGTCCAAAACTAATCCTAAAAATTTTGCCGTTTTTGAATATTGAATATTTTCATTATTAAATGTTAAGGGGTTAATGATGGAATTTATTTTGTTTTTAGTTATAAACATAAAAGAAGATTTTGTAAAATATAACATAAGTTTATTTGATTGAGCCAAGAAAGAAGTATTTTTAAATCATTGATATCAAAATACATTTCTGCAAGAGTTTCAGCTATATCTTTAATCCTGTTAAACAGCTACTAAATGCTAACGCTCTGTATGTAACAGTCAAAACTACCAGAATAATGTAGTAAACAATTTATTGTCTTAAAATATAAAACTTCATTTTTTTTAAAGCTTATAACAAAATAAATAATAAACACATGTATGGTCGAATGAAGTGGCTCATGTTAGGGTGTTATATCACCCAAATACTTGCACAAAAGTCATAAAAAGTTATAGAACATCTATCACCAGCCATACCCTTAAAAATTTACAACTGGTTAAGTACCTTAGAGATCTTCAGGCACCGCTAAGTTATTTCTCCGTAAAAATTCCTTGTACTGATCTTTCTGGCTGGCCTTTATGTAATTGTACAATCCTATCAAGATATACTTAAATCTTGATGGCACCAAAGCATCGACCTTTCGTAAAAATTCGCCCAGATCTTTGGTTTGACTGTAACGTTTTAATGCTTCGGAAAACTGTTTGAACGTTTCCTGACCTAGGGTTTTCTTCACCTAAAATATAATTTATAAGTTACAGATTTAATACAGCCGAATATTTTCTTGATCGTTAAGAAACAAATTAGAAGGTTATTTCTTACAAGACAACATAGACTTAACTTCTACATAAAAATAAGCCAATAGATAAAAATCGACAACAGTACCATCGCAACGTATTCCGGCATTGTAGCCTTTTTGTCAAACTCCTCTGGTTGATGTCCGAACATTCTTCGATTGTGGACTAGAGTAATCTTTTTCTTCTTGATAAAATCTGTCGGAGGTGCCAGTGTCGTAGACGGGTGAATTGTGACGGAACCATTGGGATTGTCAGGTGTATCTGTTAATGTAAAAGTATTATTATAAACCAAAGGACTAAAGTGAACATTTAACTATGAAGAAAGAAAATGTATCTGAAAATATCTGAAAATAAAGCATTTAATCCTGTGAATAGACCCCAGAGCAACAATCATTCAAGGAATTAAAGCTCTTCAACCTCGCGGTATACAGGGTGTCCCGAAATTAGCTGACAATATTTTAAGGGGATAAAATACATTCAAAAATAAGACTAAAATCCTCTATTAATATACCTTCAAAAACGCTTCGCTATGGGGCTAGAGCCCCCCGAATTGGAGCTATGACAAGCAGTTTTTTTACAATATCTCAGAAACCGATTAGGGTATTAAAACAAAATTTGATACATGTTTTACCCATAGCTAGACGCAATAAATGGTTTTATTAGCTTAACTGTATTTCTTCCAGTGGCGTCCCACTGGGTAGGTAGTTGGGAGAATATTGCCCTAAGTTTTTTATTTGTAGGATTTTTTAACTTTAGGTGAAATTTTTAGAAGCCTTGAAGTCTTTTGTTGAAAAAAGGTACTCTTGTTTCATTGCGGTAGGATCCACCATTTTCCAGTAAAATCGATTTTAAAATTTTCGGTTTTTTTGAAATCCGGTGAAAAGGCTAAGGTTTTTTTTTGCATATCTCAGCAAACACTTAATATTAAAACATGAAATTTATTAGAAGTTCTACTAGCGAATAATAATAATGTTACGGCACTTCTTTCAACATGATGGGGCACCAGCTCACTACGGATGTCAAGTGAGGAATTGGCTTGAAGAAAATTACCAGGTGGTTTGTTAGCCATAGCCTGGCCACCAAGAGCACCGGATTTAAATCCCGTTGATTATTATTTTTGGGGACACATGACTGGTACTTGCTTAAAAATGAGTTTTCCGTGTGGTTCACAATCAAATTTGATTTGCAATTTGTTATTCTTTTTTGTTTTATTTTAAAACTCTCTTAAAATCTCCATGAAAATAAATAGTTAAAAAACAAAGGAATCCAAAAATATGTTTAATTTAAAAACGTTACATTCTGTCAAATTACAATAATAGTAGGTTTTATTAACAGAAAATTTAAAATTAAAAAAAAAATTACATTAAAACTATGAAATTAAAAAAAAATAATAGTAATATTTACTTAATGCTCCACCCCGTGCGACGTCATTGGAAAAATATTTTAAAGTAACATCCTTTAATACAGATGCCATGTCGCTAGTAGAACTTCTAATAAATTTCACGTTTTAATATTAATTGTTCGCTGAGATATGCAAAAAAAACCTTAGCCTTTTCACCAAATTTCAAAAAACCGCAATACTCTCCCAACTACCTACCCAGTGGGACGCCACTGGAAAAAATAAAGTTTAGCTAATTAAATCGTTTATTGCTTCTTGTCATAAGTAAAACATATATTATTAGAGGGTATTAGTCTTATTTTTGGATGTACTTTATCTCCCTAAAATATTGTCAGCTAATTTCGGGACACCCTGTATACATTATTTTAGTAAAGTATTTTTCACAATAAATGGTTGACTCCGTTTAACTACTTGGGACGTTTTGCAAGAGCTCGGCCATGAAAATGCAAATAAACTGTCGGTCAGGGTCGGATTATAATTTGTAATTATAGCAGATAATATTTAACTATCTTGCTTAGGATATTTTATGTTATTAAATAATATATTATTAATAACGAATTAAATATCTGAAGTCCTACCCTGTAGTGTATTTGCTTGTTGATTGTGTATAACAGTGGGATGAAACCGGTAGTTTTATTGCAGTCAATAAGTCGATACCATTTAGGGTGAAAAATACTTTACTTTCAGGAACAGTATTACTAAAATTGGGTAATATGTAAAAACACATGAAGGGTACAGGGTAAAAAAGATGAATGTCACAAAACACAGTTATCGAGAAAATCGAATTTTAGTGTTTAGAGACTCCTACACTATTTATATGAAAATATTTCAATTTTTTTTTTGGCCAATATAGCATAAGGTCTCCCTTTAATTATTTATAGCTGCATATCCGTAGGTTGATGTCATAGACGTGCAATATTTTTTTTGTGGGTAAAACCTACATAATTAATGCAAAAACGATGAATGTCACATAACTATTGTGCAAAGTCGGCAATAAGCGGAACTTCTTGGAAAAGGAAAATAAAAAATAGTTGGATGATAAAAGAGGCCAACCAACAGTGGATCACACACTGGGGTTGGGAGGAAGAGTTGAGCTGGCTGAGCCCTTCCCCCCTCCCGATAATATGGACATTCATCCTTTTTTCTCTGAACGCTAGGACATTCATCTTTTTTCCCCTGTACTGCGATATTTAATCTTGATGTAGTGTCTATATCTCATCGTTTTTGCTCGGTTTACATAGTAAATTAAATTCTACCGTTATTAAGCTACACATTCCAGCCTTAACCTTAAGATTTTTTTGAACATTCATCTTTTTTACCCTGTACCCTTCACATGATACTGACACAATAGGGAACTTGACAAAAATTTTAAATGGTGAAAAAATTCTATAAATCACAAGTATATATTGTCATAAAACGTATGGCAGCAAAAAAAAAACATATTTCGTCCCAAAAGACCGCTAGAAAGATTTAAAACTGCCCCAAAATTCAAATTATCCCAACCTGGTAAAAACGGGTCGTGACGTCACGAAGTATCATTTGTCATGATGACATCCACGAAATAGGTTATAGGTTGGCAATAAATTGAACGACGTTGAGAATTCCACCTTAAAACAACAATACAATAACAATAACAATAACACACGGCAATCCAAATGCAAACTCGGTAGCTCGGCCACCGGTCAGGATGACGGATGACGGAAAAGTCATACTTCGTGACGTCATCGGGCTTGGCGCGCTTAAAAGGTCGTTTGAAATGATTTTGACACGCGCGAAACTTTAAAGAATTTTTACCAAGTTATTACTGATTTTTAAGGCGTAATAATTGGGGAATATTTTTTTTAGGCCTAACTTAATCATATTATTGAAAAAAAAAAATTGGAAAGTTCCCTATTTAGTGCAAGTACCAGTTAAATATTTTATTAGTCCACTTTGAAAGACAAAAGTCACTTATGACCGTATGCACCAAGGCCAGTTAATCATGATTAGCTTATAATCATGATTAATGACCGTATGCACCAAGGCCAGTTAATCATGATTAGCTTATAATCATGATTAAATATCTCAATTAGGAAAATTTCCAATGCACCAGCACTGCTCAGGAACTTAATCAAGATTAAAGTTAACCAGCCAATCTTGATGGGTTATATATTTAATCATGATTAAAAGGTTATTTTCCTGTTTTGTTTTGAAATGTGTCTCGAATTTTTAATAATATAATTAAAATGGGAGACGAAATCATCTTCGATGATGATTTTAATGTAATGGATATTTTTAATGATGGCTTTCCGAGAGCTAGAAAGACCTCGCAGACACAATTATTTTGATTTGATAGATAAATCGGGTTTGTTCAGCTAACAGTTCTTTTCTTTTTCGCATCTAATATATTATTTTCTTCCTCACCAGTCAAACTCTTTTTTTTCTCAAAACATAACCACAACTGTCAATCTGCTTGGTGTTTCTGGTCACAGAAAAATAAAGGGTTAATTTTTCTGGTTGACGGTACGAATTTTTGCATCTGAGCTATGTTGCCAAATCGAGGTTTTAACTTTACCCTGATTACAAAACCCACATATCCTTTTAGTTGGTGCATAGGCTGTTTTATTTAATCACGGTTACCTGGTTAATCACGATCACCTAATCATGCCTAATGGGTAAAATGGTGCAACATCTCAATTAAGAAAATTTCCAATTCGCCAGCACTGCTCAGGAACTTAATCACGATTAAAGTTAACCAGCCAATCTTGATGGGTTATATATTTAATCATGATTAAAAGGTTATTTTCGTGTTTTGTTTTGAAATTTGTCTTGAATTTTCAATAATAAAATTAAAATGGGAGACGAAATCATCTTCGATGATGATTTTAATGTAATCGATATTTTTAATAATGGCTTTCCGAGAGCTAGAAAGACCTCGGAGACAAAATTATTTTCATTTGATAGATAAATAGGGTTTGTTCAGCTAACACAGTTCTTTTCTTTTTCGCATCATTATTTTCTTCCTCACCAGTCAAATCTTTTTTTTTCTGTGAGTCAAACTCCATGGCTCTAGATGCCGAAGTGTGAAATTGGGGGTTTAATGCGCAAAACAGCCAAACTGGAAAAAGTTCTCGGAAAAGTTGAAAAAACAACAAAAAGAAAACATAACCACAACTGTCAATCTGCTTGGTGTTTCTGGTCACAGAAAAATAAAGGGTTTATTTTTCTGGTTGATGGCACGAATTTTTGCATCTGAGCTACGTTGCCAAATCGAGGTTTTAATTTTACCCTGATTACAAAACCCACATATCCTTTTAGTTGGTGCATAGGCTGTTTTATTTAATCACGGTTACCTGGTTAATCACGATCACCTAATCATGCCTAATGGGTAAAATGGTGCATACGGTCATTAGTTACAATATAAACAAACAAGTTGTCAATTTTGTAATTACAGTTGAATAGGAAACTTTTTGAAAAAGCGGCTGAAAAGGCGTTAGAAAATCAAGGAAAATATATAATGCGCAATATGACGAATTAGTAAAATGGTGCTGCGAATTAAGTTCTTACCTAAATATTGACTAACTAAACCATCGCTGGTGACTGAATTTTCAGATATCACAGAAGAGTTTTGAGACGATGAAATACCGTTGGAAAAATGAAAATTTCGCTTTGAGTAAGTGCCAGAAGAATCGAACGATGCTGATTTTGCTAAAGTCATTATTGGGGATTTAATTATCGGAGCTGGAAGCTAAAAAGAAATAAAAAACGGTCAAGAGCAAATCAGACTTCTACAGTGTGTCCATAGGATAGAATTTGGAAGAGGAAAAACTGTTTTATTAGTAGGTATAGAAGAAAAAGTCATTCTTTATAAAAACGTCTGCTTGTACTGAAATTGTAATTTTGAATATCAGTTTACAATTTCAACTATTAGATTTGCCAGTACTATACAGGGTTCGTCAAAAACAAAGGTTTTTGTTTTTTGGATTTTTTTTCAACACCTTTTGATGATTGGCTAAATCATCACTTTGGGAACAAAGGAATTGGGAGGTACCTATATGGTCCAAATCAGTTGGCAAGTAGAAGTTTCGATCTCACAATTATCGACTTTCATTTATGGGGATATCTGAAGCCACATGTGTATAAACCCAATTTCAATAATAACTTAGATTTCTTGAAAGGAAAAATAAGAGTAGTTATTGCAAATATCCCAATACAGCAAGTTAGGAACTGTTATCGGGAATTCAGATGTCGAGTTGAACTATGCGCTAACTCGGTGGTACCACGTTTGAATAAAAGTTTTATAACGTATGATTGAATGAATTAAAGAAATATGACATGTAATAATAAAAATACTGCAAAAGTAGGCAAATAAAAAATAATTTTTTACAACCAAATCGTTACTCGGCCAGATATAAAACCACATTCGAAGTAAGAAAGCAACAATAGTTGTTTGTTTTTACGTTAATTTATTTTCAACAAAATCCAAAAAACTAAAAATGTTGTTTTTGGCGAACCCTGTATAGTAATCGCAAATCTGATATTCGAAATTGTAGTTTCAGCACATGTAGACGTTTTTATAAAGAATGACTTTTTCTTCTTTACCTACTAATAAAAAAGTTTTTTCTCTTCCAAATATCAGTGGATAAATAAATTTACCATTTATTTTTTTCTAAAACACTTACTTCACTCTGTGCCTTTTTAAAAAACTGACTCAATCCACGTATGAGGTCGCCATATTTGTCGACTACCTGCACCTGATCTCTAAGCCATTTTGAGATTTGTCCCCGAATCTGAAACCCCGTAAATCTTTGGTCCAAAAGTAAAATGGCGCCGTAGTCGTACCGATGACGTATGACACGACCTAAAAACATCAAAATGTATTTAAAAAAAAGCGTCGTTGTTGTTTCCATAAAAAAGTATTTTCAATAGTCCATCAATAAAATGTTTTTTCAACAACATGGCATATGGCCACAACTTTATGCAGGTCACTGTATAGAAAAACAACTACTCACCTATAGCTTGATTGACTGCTCTAGAGGCCTCCAGTGAGTACCAATCGGCTCCCGTTAAAAACTAAAAATTCCATACACAACGTTAACCTTATTATCGAAAATACAATGAGGAAAATAAATACAGTGTGTCCAAAAAAGTATGCAACATGGGAAAGTTATTTATTACCGATTTTTCAGAAAATTTTATTCTTGATAAAAGTTGGTGCATGCCTTAAAACTATAAATGCATATTTCATAAATTTCATCTATAGCTAATAGTAAGGGAGCAAATGCCATTTTTTCGAAATTGCCTTAAGAGTAAAGTACCTTAATTATTAAAAATACAGCAAAATTTGATATGGAAATGTTTTTGCCTCGGTTTTTGCAAATTAAAAACATAGTCCAAATACGAAATTTGACTTAGGTGCCTCAATTTTTAATTTTTTTCCCTAATCTCTAATTTCTCCTAAACGGTACGCCTCTGGTCGAATTTTTGTTTACGCAATTTTAATATACTTATCAAATGACGTAAACGTGGGTTTATAATAAAAATGCATTAAGTAGTTGCAAACTTTTAAAAACTTTTCAATGAACCGGGTCGGTTTAGATGTAAGCGTGTTGCACGCCTACTTAAACACATTTTAGCCAACTTCTGTTCGAAACTAAATCATAATAGACTTCAACCCTATTCATAATACTCGAAATAACTAATAATTTATTTGTCATAATAAATAAATAAATAATTACGAGAGGGCAAAATACCTATTTAATATGCATTTTTTTAAAGTAGGTTTTTGGACTTCAGCGTACTGGGTGAAAATGACAAATAAATTATTAGTTATTTCCAGTATTATGAATAGGGTTGAATTCTATTATGATTTAGTTTCGATCAGAAGTTGGCTAAAACGTGTTTGAGTAGGCGTGCAACACGCTTATATCTAAACCGACCCGGTTCATTGAAAAGTTTTTAAAAGTTTGCAACTACTTAATGCATTTTTATTATAAACCCACGTTTAAGTTATTTGATAAATATATTAAAATTGCGTAAACAAAAAATCGACCAGAGGCGTACCGTTTAGGAGAAATTAGAGATTAGGGGAAAAAAAATTAAAAACTGAACACCTAACTCAAATTTCATATTTGGACTATGTTTTTAAGTTGCAAAAACATTTTTATATAAAATTTTGCTGTATTTTTAATAATTAAGGCAATTTCGAAAAAATGACATTTGCTCCCTTACTATTAGCCGCATGTGAAATATGAAATATGCATTTATAGTTTTAAGTCATGCACCAACTTTTATCAAAAATAAAATTTTCTGAGAAATCGGTAATAAATAACGTTCCCATATGTTGCATACTTTTTTGGACACACTGTATACCAAGAGCGGAAATAACTTAAAAGTTTTTACCTCTTTATCTTTGGCGTGACACTGATCCAAGTATCTTCTCTTAAGAATAATTTTCGGGTCCTTTAAGGGCGGATAAGGCAGCCCCGTTATTATAACTGCTCTTCCGTTTGCGTCGGCAAAATCAAGACCTTAAAAATAATAATACATAATATGGACACCTTTTGATAAACAGTGTGTTAACCATAATCTCTTTAGAACCAATGTTTTAACGTAAATACTAGAATCTTTTCAGTTATAAGTGCCTGTAAAATAAACCCATTTGGTGGTCACTAAATTTTTCCAAATTCAGACATATGATTTACTTCAGCTAAAATATATTGGAAGACGCAGGTCAGAATAATTTTTGAAATATTTATATTGGCATTCATTAATTAATTACCTTCAGATACCTTTCCCCTGCACACAGCCATAAAAATAGCACCTTTAAGGTGGGGATCCCTTATTTTGTCATAATACCCCGTCATAGCTTCGTTAAAAGCGTCCTTGTCTTTTGGTTCCACAAAAATTGCCTAAAATTATTGTTTGCTTTATAGTACAGTATTGTATTCATAAAAAAAGCGTACAAGAATTAGAATGAGAGGTAAGTTTTGTCATATTTGCGTCAAACCGGCTTGTCTAAATGATTGTTTATTGGACGTTATCACATGTCATAGATTATCAAAAATGCAAAGCATTGGCGTCGGTGTAATTAATTTTTAAAGTGCATGGTGGTAAACTTTGACAGAAGAACATATAAATGCCTCGTCAGTTGTCTGAAGTTAAAAAGGTTCAAATTGTATCAAGAATCGAAGAAGGATAGTCAATCCGTGCTGTAGCGCAGTTGTATAATAGAAATAAAAAACTATATTGAAAGTAAGCAACGCGGAACAAGAAGAATCCCTAAAGAGGAAAATAGGTTCAGGTCGTCCCAAACGTTTCAACCCTCTGCTTTTTTGGGAAATTTAAGAAATTAATAATCCATTTGCAACTGCAAGGGATGCTATTATTGATACAGCATTTCCTGCCTCCCGACCTACCGCCAGCATGAGAGTCAAGGAATCTGAACTAAAATGTCGACCAGCTGCGAAAAAAATGTATCTTACCGAAGAACAGCGACAATCAAGGATTATTTTAGTTTTAAATTATATATTATATACCACAATCCTTTTTTTATTTTTATTTTTTTAAATTATGGAACAGGGTCATTTTTACTGATGAAAAGACGTTCCAGTCGACTTATAACGGACAAATTCGTGTGTACCGTCCAAACAATACCAGGTTTGAAGAGCGATATACTAACCCCCTCCTTCTAGATATGGGCGTTTCTCTGTAAATGTATGGGGCTGGATAAGTGTTCATGGACCTGGTATTTGCTGGCGAATAGAGGGAAGATTGAATACCGGAAATTACATTAACATTTTAGAAAACACATTGTTACCATCTGCTGAGCAAATATATCCCAATAATACTTTCATATTTCAACAAGATAACTGTCCAGTCCACACTGCCAATGCTGTAACCCACTGGTTTCAAACCCATAATGTGGAAGTGCTGCCTTGGGTAGCTTATAGTCCCGATATCAATCCAATTGAATATATTTTGGGTATAGTATAATCGTAAAAAAAATATATAATCGAAATTTTAGGCCACAAAATTCAGAAGATTTATGGGAAATAATACATGCGTGCTGGGAAGAGCTTGATCCAAATATTGTATCAAATATAATTCAGTCAATTCCGAATAGACTGGCTCAAGTAATAGAAAAACAGGGATATATGACCGGTTTATTTATTCCTGTTAAACGTTTTTTGTTTCTATTGTAATTTTTATAAAACTGTTAAGATATATTTTTAAAAAAATTTGTTATTCTATTGAACTAACGCCCAACGCCAATACTTCGCATTTTTAATAACCTTTGACATGCGATAAGCCGCTTTTACGCAAATACGGTTAGGGTTTCCTCTCTCTCTAATTCGTGTACGCTTTTTTTTATGAATACAACTGTACTTACATACAATATGGGAGTTTAAGGTTGTTTATTTCTAAATCAATTGTTGACGAAATGAACAAAGAAATGGTATCAACTAAAATAATATTTTTATGAAAAGTTTTTTACCACTTTTTTACAGGAGATTGCTACAAATATAACTTACCTTTTGTGAGGCAATACTGGCCCAAATACCCTCCGTCTGCCAAGCGTTCTGACACTTTTGCATGATGGGGTAGGAAGGAAAGAAAATTAACAGCCCATCTGGTATGATCCTTGATAAATTTACTATTGCCCTTCCCAGTGAAGTTACATACTTCGGATTTTCCCTAGAAAAACATAAATAAGCTTCGTTATTAAAAAATTTAAATATATTATCCTTTACGTTTTTTGTTATATGTAGTTCTTGTTGTTCAAGCTAGGTCAAGAAAGCGTAGTAGACCAGGGCTGAAGCCTTTGAAAATGGTAAAAAGTGAAAAAAAATATTAGTAGGATGAAACCCATTGGAAAAGGAAGAGAATATAACAAAAATGAAAGGAAAAATAGTTTACGGGCGATTCGAGGTCGGGAAGTGGAAAGGGGTGAGTTTTTAAGGGTAGAAAACGATTTATCTCGATTTCCGGCAAAACTACAAGTCCTATGGAAAAACGTTAAATGGCAAAGTTGTAGGTAATAAAAAGATATACACCTTTTGTATTTACACTTTTTTCACATAACCTCAAAATTTATGTGAAAAATTCAAATTACCAAGTTTTTGCTTTTTTATTTTCATCTTTTACAAAATTTTTTTTTCACGAAATTTGGTGAGAACTTACCTTTTTATGTCCCAAACACACTGTAATTTTTTTGATTTAAAATATTTATTTTTTCACCTTATTTTGGCTTAATATCGAAAAAGCACCCTAATTTTTAATCGAAAATTCTCACGTCAAAATATGTATCTGCTTTTTTAAAAAAGTCGGTGGGCTTTTTGTTCGTTGAAATCTCTACTTTCTGATGATGTAAAAAAAATATACATTACTATGGTAAATATGTTCTCAAAAAATGCAAAGAAACGAAAAAAACTCGAATCCGATTTTTTTTTTAAATCATTATGTACAATTTTGAGCTATTTATTAAAATTTATACTTTAATTACTCGAAAAACGTAAGATTCCATGTTACATTGATAAACAAAAATTGCAAGTCGAAATATACTACTATAATTAACAACCAAATAAGTTAATAAAGTTAATATTTAATAAGACATCTACAATATTTTGCATTTTTCGAGAACATTTACCATAGTAATGTATATTTTTTTCATACCATCAGAAAGTAGAGATTTCAACGAACAAAAAGCCCACCGACTTTTTTAAAAAAGCAGATATTTTGACGTGAGAATTTTCGAAAACTAGGGTGCTTTTTCGATATTAAGCCAAAATAAGGTGAAAAAATAAATATTTTAAATCAAAAAAATTACAGTGTGTTTGGGACGTAAAAAGGTAAGTTTTCACCAAATTTCGTAAAAAAAAAATTTTTTGTAAAAGAAAAATAAAAAACCAAAAATTAAAAAGTGTAAATACAAAAGTTGTAGATTTTTTTATTACCAACAACTTTGCTGTATAACGTTTTTCCATAGGACTTGTAGTTTTACCGGAAATCGAGATAAATCGTTTTCTACCCTTAAAAACTCACCGACCCTTCCACTTCCCGACCTCGGATCGCCCGTAAATTATTTTTCCTTTCATTTTTGTTATATTCTCTTCCTTTTCCAATGGGTTTCATCCTACTATTATTTTTTTTGGTTTCAAAAATTATCGACCCTGGTCTATAGGGCCTCTAATGAGACAATGGAGGGGCTAGCTAATATAAGAAAAGAAAGTTACCCAGGAAATTAAAATAAGTTCTTGTACGAATGAAAAAATAAATAAGCTTCCATAAATGTAAAGTAATGTTAACCGATACTTACCGGTTTTGAAAGCTGCTGTTTAAAGGTTCCCCATCAGGCCCAGCCGGCAATATTTTCACACAAATTTGGTTTTGTTTTACTATATGCGGATTTTCCAGTCTAAATTTCACATCTAATTCCAACTCTGTGATTAACGGCTTCAGTGGTGCTAGAGTACCACTGGTCAATATCAAAGCCCTTATGCCTTGAGTCATAATGAAATCCATTCTTAAAAAAGCCAATGAAGTTTTTAAAACAATAATACAAATAAGCAAAACCAGTTAGTTTTTTTTTTATAATTTATTACATGCTTACCCAAATCCTGGACTAAAACACCAAAAACTCAAAACTCTCACATTTCCCGTAGAAGTGTCCATTTTAGAAAGCCATGTGTTAGCTACCTGTTTTCTTTTGCCAAATTTTTCCTCTTGTTTAATATGAACTTTGTAACACTGTTTAATTTTATCCTTGGACCCTTTACTTGCAAAAACTATCATCAAAAAATCGTTTAAGAGTTGTAGTCCTTTGCCCTTTCTGGCAAAAGGTCCAGTACCTTGGCTTGCCAAAAACTGTATCATTTTTTCTGCCAACGCGTTTATGAAGTAAAAATTGCTTCCTGTTATCTAAAACGTATAAAAAAATATAATAGAAAAATAGACCAACTTATGTTTAAATAGATAAAGAAAAAAACTATCCAAAGGTATTTAAGTATGGTGTTCCTCAAGGAACAATTTAAGGACCATTATTTTTTAATATTTATATTAACGACTTATTTAGTATAAATTGCGATGGACAAATTCATAGTTTTGCAGATGATATTACAATTTTTTATAACGATAGAAATTGGGAAAACTTAAATATTTTAATTTTAAAATTATAAAAAATTGGTTTGATAACAATTTGTTAACAATTAATTTTAATAAATCAAATTATATTCCTTTTACTTTAAACCTAAATAACCTACCACAAAATATGAATAGTATTCAAATAAATGAAGACATTAAAATTTTTAAAGTTAATAAAATAAAATATTTAGGAATTATTTTTGACAGTAAATTAAATTGGAATTTTCACATAGAATACTTAATTAAAAAATTAAGAAGTTTACTACCGATTTTTAAAAACATTAATAAAAATTTTTTAAATGTAAGACATATTATGGAAATATTATATTACACATTAGTTAAAACTCATTTAAATTACAGAATTTTAGGTTGGGGAGGAATAAATAGAACTTCAGTTAAAAAATTAGAAATATTACAAAAAAGGTTTCTAAAAATTATATTCAATAAAGATTATCTTTATCCTTCAAAAGAACTATATTCAGAAACAAAAAAAGTTGGACTAAGACAACTTTGCATTTATAACATCTTAATATATATATTTAAAAATAAAAACCTTATACAATTTAAAAACCATAATCATAATACACGTCATAAAAGTCCAAAGGACAAAAAAATTTTAAATATTTATGTTTTTATTTAAACGATTATTTACCAGCAAAAATTAAAAAATTGATTTCATTAAAAAAATTTAAAGTCGAAAAAAAAAACATGGATATTAAAAACAGACAATTTGAAAATATTTTTAGAAATGCTTTAATTAATTAATATTGTTCTGAATAATTTATATAAGTAATATTTTTTACTTAAAAATTATAAATTAATAATTTTATTATAGGTAATATATTTCTTCAAAAAAAGCTGCGTTTATACTATAAATTAACAATTTTACTCTAAAAAACTTGATTTTTAATGCATATTTATGATTTTACATACTAAAACAAAAAATAAGATTTGCCCCTCAAGCTCAGCTCAGCTCAGCTCAGCTCAGCTTGAAGAATAAGTTTATCGAAGACAACATAAACATATATTTATTATATTATTAAATTTCAAATAAACTTATAATTATTATTATTATGAGAAATACATATTGTAATAAGTGTTAATTTTATTTTAATTCTCTAATTTTTAGCAACACACCAGGGGGGTTTGTAATAAAATAAATTATTGTATGACTTACGTTTGCTTTTTCCAACAATTCAAAAATATAATCTCCTGGATAGCTGTTTATCTCATCACTGGTTCTCTTTAAAGGGACTTCTTGTAACATATCTGTAAATTTCAGCAGCATTTCTTTGAGGTTCGCTGCTTCTTCTGGTTCGATATCTAGATGTATATGATATACTTTTTGTTAAACCGAATCTTAAATTCTTAAAATAATTAGATTTTAAATATAGAGACAATTTAATTTTTAAAATTGTTTTTTTTATGTTGTTTAAAACAAAAAATCACTAAGTAGTGCCTATGTTTGTTTATCTATGGGAAAGTAATCAAAACATGTTCTTGTTAGGAAAGCTACATAAAAGAATAGGAAAATATATTGCAACAATACTAGTACACCCGTGACAACTTAAAACTATTAAAAATAATTTTAAAAAAATTAACATACCTACAAAGAGAGCATGTAATTTTCGTACCTTTACCCACTGATTCTTGACTAAATGACTGTCCTTCAGAAATACACTTCATGATAACATCAATTTCGGTAATAGCCAACAGCAAATCGGTGGTTTTAATTTCAACTGAAGCCGATTCTTCACAAACTTTTTCAATATTGTGTCCTTCATCAAAAATTATCACAGCATTAGCTAAGTTTAATCCTATAATTTGATATAATTAATTTATGTGAGCACTGGGAGCCAAATAAATGGCTTATATTTTTTGAAGGGCACCACTTCTATTTTCTCCTACCTAAAGCTTTTCTTGCCACAGGATCCAACAAGTAATTGTATGGAGTAAAAATAATATCTGCTTTCTGCTTTAATTCCTTTGTCATATAATATGGACAAAAACCACACTCTGTTCCTAATTTAACCATATCTTCAATGTCTACAATGGCAGTGTTGCAAACTTTGGGGTTTTCTTTTTGTGTATCCACTCGATTATTAAAATGACATGATCTATTAAGCAGTTTAAGTCTACACAAATTTAACTAAAAAAAAAATTATATATTGTAAAAAGTATTAAGTAAGTAATGTAAAAGCATTTACAAGAAAGTAATCCATTACTAAAGCAAATTATTACCCTTAAAGATGCATCTTCTGCGGCCTTGACTTCAGGATTTATGCATAGCTGTTCCCTTGATCCTAAAACTGAGGCCCTCATGTGACTGTATCCAGTTCTTTTTAATTCTTGCATTGCCTGACTTAACTGCGAATGAGTCCTATATAAAGACATATACAACATACATTAAACTGTTTAACTGAGCTGCTCAGATTAAATACCAGTCTAATTGGTAAAATAAAATGCCATATTTTAAATAAAACATAGGTCTTACCTAGAAGCATAAATAATTGTTGGAACACCTAAAAACAAGCGACCTGAGGTCATTTCACCTGCCTTTTCATCCAGTTCCAATTTTAGCTCCTCCACATAACCATCCTTTTGATCTGATTTTGTCATGAAACTAGTCTGTCTTTGAGCCTTAAAACAGGAAAATATATTATATTGCATTTTAAGAATTAAAATGAAACATGCTTTGCTTATGTATTTTTTAGTGTTAGTACATACCTGAAGCTGTGCTTTTTTCACCTGTAGCCAAGCAAGAGTACTACATAGTAAGGATAAGGTCTTTCCTGTTCCTGTGGGGCTCTCCAAAACAGCCACAGACTCTGCTTGTAGGCATTCAATAACCTTTTCCATATAATCTTTTTGGATATCATAGGGCTTAAACGGAAATTGTACGGGGATACCCCTTATGTCAGTAATAAAGTTTGTACTCATATTTATTATTTGGATCCTTATGCTAACGTATACTTAAATTCCAAACTACAAAAAACACATTTTCGAAAAAACATAAATAAATCAGTAGGATCATTAAAATCAAACCGCGCTTTTTATTTGACAAACAGAAACGTATGACGTTTATGCACAGAACAGAGATTTGTCAATCAATTATACCATGGTCATTGGTCACAGAGAAAATAATATACATCTACAAATATGCGTTTCATTCAGACGCTTCTATTTTGAAAGCATAACCTTCTCGATTTAAAAAAAAGTTAGTGAGACAGCTCTTAACTATGTATGCAAGTTCTCCATACCTTTTCCTTAAATCCCAGAAGCATATAAGGTATTTATGTCTATGACCAAAAGACCTTGTTTGAAAATATGGAGAATGGTTATTTATATTTTTTTGTGTGGAGGAAAGTCCTCCATAATTAAAAGCAAACTTTTCTGAGATTTAAAGAGAAGTAAGTAAAATAGAATACCAAAAATTTCAGAATATTATCTTATTAAACTCCTATTTTAATAGGAAGAAGTTTGAAAGCATAACTTTCGGGAAAATGGAAATATCTATAATGGTCGGCTGGCTTAACATCCTAAAACGAAACACCCTTTATTTTTCTGTGCAAAACATAACCTTAAAATTAATAAAACAGTACTAAATTGGAAACTCTTACAAATATGGCTTTACGAACTATTAAAAGTACCCTTACTGTAAGTACGAAGTCCTGCTATCCAGTTTTTATTCAAAAACAAGTACTTTTCCATAATACACCTTGTCTCGAAGCATGGAACAGCAAAGGTATGCAAAATCAGGGCCCCACATACTGGTTAAACTACAATAAGAAAGTTTATCCACCACAAAAGCCCGACGAAGAACCTCGACCGGCGGTAAGTCCTATAATTGCCCAAAAATTTGCAATTGGACATAAAATATACAAAAGACTTATTTCCAAAATATTGATTTTGAATACCTTAATAGGGTAGTTTACCTACAGAAAATTTGTTAATCTGTCGTAAATCATTTTAGTATGTATGTCATCAACGAACAAATATCAAATACAGCCCTTGGAAAATGTGGTACATAGCAAGTTTAGTGAGGGGAATGTCAGTTGACGAAGCCATAAAACAACTAAGGTTTATCCCAAAAAAGGGAGCCAAAGATGTAAGAGAGGTAATTGAAGAGGCAATAGCACTAGCAATGAGAGAACATAATGTCGAATATGGAAGTAACATGTGGGTTGGTGAGTACCAAATTTTTCCAATAATTCAGGATAAATAATTATCTGAATTTCTTTTATTTAGCTGAATCTATCGTAAGCAAAGGACAAGTAGTAAAAGGAATGAGGCGTCATGCACGGCAAAGAATGGGTATAGTGGAGTATTTCCATTGTCATTATTTTGTTAGATTGGAAGAAGGTAAGCCCCTTAGTTCAAAATCACATACAGAAAAGTGCCTTTAATAAATTTTAACTGTAGCAAAATGTTTTTTGGCACAATGGTTTTAATGTTTAACATATATTTTAGGTAAACCACCAAAGCACTATTATGCAAATCATCCTCAGGAACCCCATGAAATGTTGGAAGATTGGTTGAAGAATATGAGAAAAAGGAAAATCATCAATTCAATATAAAATAATTTAGGTTTTTGTTAACAATGTTACTGTATAAATAAACTAAGTATAATAAATAATACTTATAAAGTAAAAATATTTTTACAAATCCTACTCTCTTAAAAAATAAATACAAATTTTTATGTTTAAAAATACTGTTGAAAAAAGGAAATTAAAAAAACTTTGTTAATATTTACTAATTGATAACAAACTGAATTCTAGAACTTATTAGGTACTACTAAAAAGGTAAGTTAACAATTCAGGCTTCGTCATTTCTCTTTTATATTTTTGAACCATTTCTTGTATTTTTAGTCTTCTGCGAACATGAGGTGGTTGATAACTAAAATATGACAAAAACTTACACCGACTGGTAAATTAAATAGTACATAGATGTTAGTAAATAACAGAGTAGTACTTAGTTTAAGTTTCAGTACGTTCTGTACTGAGTAAAACGCCATACTAAAGCTTTTACATGACTTTCAAAAAACTAACATGTACCTATACAAAAATTTTAGGTACTTACTTATCAGAGTCTAACCTCTTTCTCCTAGCCATATTCAGTGCTGTGTGTCTAACTAAGGAACCTAAACTTCTTCTACTGACAATCATACCATCAACTAACGGTGAAGCTAGACTTACTCGGCCTGTAGGCCCCTAAAACATCCCATCAAAAATGAAGGTTTACAAAAAATACCAATATAGATGAATATGTTACCTGCAAGTGTACTCTAAGTAGTCCCGTTGACAAAAACTGCAAATATATTACCAAAACGTCGCTGGGTTTAGTGGTAGATCCTTTTTCTAGACCAGTGTTCATAGTTTCCAAAAGATCTCCTAGAAAAGAGATTTTAAAAATGGCTTATTTTATTAAGAACTTATGCTATATGCCAAGTATTACCTATGGGTAGATTTAAATGATCTTCAAAACTTTCCAGCCAAACTATCATAATTTTCGTGTTAGTATCTGGATGTATGTTTGATTTGTTGCTTCTTTTCGGTGGTACAGGTTGTTTGTCTAATTCTAGACTTTGGGTCCTTTTGGTTCTATCATCTGACCACATATTTTCATTAAAAGCTGCAGAAAATACATTTAGCTAATTTTTGTACGGTACGTATTTACGATTTGAACAATAAAAGTGTTATCCAACGTAGTTAGAGCAAAAATGGTCTAGCCGATGAAATAAAATACAAAGGTTTTTAAATTTTAAAATTTTTATTATCATAACTACCACTGACCTGACTGCATAGAAACAGAGTATATTATATAGGTATTATAGATATTAATTCGAAAAAGGTTTTGTCTGTTTCCTTCCGCCAAACTCATCCCCAGACGCGTTTCGCCGTTTACGGCTCAGTTTGGCAGAAGGAAACAGGGCTCGAAGACAAATCACTTGTCAGGATCGATTATCGACGGGAATTATAGAACCCGGTGCGACATATTATAGATATATTATTTTAATAAATTGTACCTAAAAACGAACCCTATTATGTATTTACACAAATAGTTTGTTTTAATTTATTTTAACATCACTTTTAAAAAGCTTCCGCAAGTGTCGTCTTACATCTTTCAATTTTTTTCTATATTAGCTTACAAGTTGCAGTATACATTGACGTTCTTCATCTTTTGTAAATATTTTATTACACTCATCAATAAGTTTAATACCCCTTTCTGCTGTATACTACTACTTTAAGCTTTTTCACTATATTAAAATTATTTAAGTATGTAGTCATCATTACTTTCCCAGTTTTCTGGATTATCTTTTAAAAAAATTGTGGATAACCCTAACCTTTAAAAAATCTAAGAGTATTTTTAGATATAAATTCCCAAAGTTCCTTATGTATTTCGTTTATATTACCTAATTTAACTCGTTTTTCACCTCCTTCTAGCGAGTCTTCTTTTTCTAGAGCCTTTATTATATTTCTTTTATATTCAACAGGGATTTCGTTATCACAGAACGATACTACGCAAATCTCAGAACACAAGACAAGTACCTACCACAGGTGATTTTTAGTTTTTTCAACAGCAGCTTCAGATATCTGTGGATCAATAGTTTTATATTTAATAAAATTTTTGGCAAATTAAAGATCTTGATACGGAGCTTCGTATGGACATTGTTTGTTGAAAGGTTAGGGTTATTCACAATTTTTTAAAAAGATAATCCATTTATCAGTTTATTTAAAATTTAATAAATATGTTTATGTGGTCTTCAATAAACTTATTCTTCAATCCCCCAGAGCTGAGCTTGTTAGGGGCAAATCTTATTTTTTGTTTTAGTATGTAAAATCATAAATCATAAATATGCAATAAAAATCAAATTTTAAAGTAAAAATGTTAATTTACAGTATAAACGCAGTTTTTTTTGAAGAAATATATTACCTATAATAAAATTATTAATTTATAATAATTGTTAAGTAAAAAATATTACCTATATAAATTATTTAGAACAACATTAATTAATTAAAGCATTTCTAAAAATATTTTCAAATTGTCTGTTTTTAATATCCATGTTTTTATTTCGACTTAACATTTTTTTGATGAAATAAATTTTTTAATTTTTGTTGGTAAATAATCGTTTAAATAAAAACATAAATATTTGAAATTTTTTGTCCTATGGACTTATTTATTTTAGGTTTTATGGTTATTTCATTTTTATGACGTGTATTATGATTATGGATTTTAAATTGTATAAGGTTTTTATTTTTAAATATATACAGGGTGATTCACAGTGGATGGAACGTTAGACGTTTCTGACAAACCAGTAAAGGAATCGTTCTGAAAATTTGGTCGTTTACATAAACGGACACGCTCTACCTATCTAAAATATTTTTAACAATACAGTGTTGCCGCTTCCACACAAAAATAATAGCCACTTCGATATTTTAAACGGAACACCCTATATATTATTAAATTTTTAAATTCTACATAAAATTATAATTATTTTTTAATAAAAGCATTATTAGTCTATGCTTAATGGTTTCCGAGATATTGTCTCTTGAAAAATGACATTTTTGAAGTTTGACAGCTTCTAGCTTTTTAACTGTACGTCTGAGAGCAAAACGGCTTACATGTCCCTATCTTCGATTTTTATTATCTTTCAAAAAGTGTCAATTTCCGGTTAAACCGGATGTAGGAAATACAATACTTCCGGTTTGACCGGAAGTTGTTACTTTTGGAAAGATAATAAAAATCGAAGATAGGGACATGTAAGCCGTTTTGCTCTCAGACGTACAGTTAAAAAGCTAGAAGCTGTCAAAGTTCAAAAATGTCATTTTTCAATAGACAATATCTCGGAAACCATTAAGCATAGACTAATAATGCTTTTATTTTGTAGAATTTAAAAATTTAATAATAAATAGGGTGTTCCATTTAAAATAACGAAGTGGTCATTTTTTTGTGTGGAAGCGGCAACACTGTATTGTTAAAAATATTTTAGATAGGTAGAGCGTGTCCGTTTATGTAAACGACCAAATTTTCAGAACGATTCATTTACTGGTTCGTCAGAAACGTCTAACGTTCCATCCACCGTGAATCACCCTGTATATTAAGATGTTATAAATGTAAAGTTGTCTTATGTTCAACTTTTTTTGTTTCTGAATATAATTCTTTTGAAGGATAAAGATAATCTTTATTGAATATAATTTTTAGAACCGTTTTTTGTAATATTTATAATTTTTTAATTAAAGTTCTATTTATTCCTCCCCAACCTAAAATTCCGTAATTTAAATGAGTTTTAACTAACGCGTAATATAATATTTCCATATGTCTTACATTTAAAATTTTTTTAATGTTTATAAAAATCGGTAGTAAACTTCTTAATTTTTTTAATTAAGTATTCTAAGTGAACATTTCAATTTAGTTTAATGTAGTGAAAAATAATTTTAGTGTAGTGAAAAAGCTTAAAGTAGTGAATTAGGAATGATACAGCAGAAAGGGATATTAAACTCATAAACGAATATAATAAAATATTTACAAAATATGAAGAACGTCAATGTATACTGCAAATTGTAAGCGAATATAGAAAAAAAATTAAAGATCTCAGTATATAGGACGACACTTGCGGAAACTTTTTAAAAGTGATGTTAAAATAAATTAAAACAAACTATTTGTGTAAATACATAATAGGGTTGGTTCTTAGGTACAATTCATTAATATAATATACCTATAATACTTATATAATATACTCTGTTTCTATGTAGTCCGGTCAGTGGAAGTTATGATAATAAAGGTTTTAAAATTTAAAAACCTTTGTATTTTCAAAATACTCACAAGATAAACTGCTTGCATTAAAATTACTCAGAGATTCATTTTGTTTCAAACTCGACGGTATAACAAAGGCTATTTCTGAGCACGCATCGGCCCAGTACAATATGTGGTTAGTACCATCGTACAATTTCTGTTTGGCATTCTGAGTATGTTGTTCTGAATCAGGCATAACCTTCCATGAAGTGGAAATATGTCCGGTCCAACCTAAAAATCAATTATTTACCTTTTAACATTTCCATATAAAAAAATAAATAAATATACATACCAGGATGCTTCTGTACCTCCACTTCCCATCCTAAAGTATGAATAAACTCAAAAAAGTAGGGAGATATAACACTGGGATTTAACATATTGCTCGCTATATCCTGGGCCTCGGATTGCTGTGACCTCACGTAAAAAATGTGAGCTGTGTCGCTGGTCCTAGGACTCATGAGGTCTAAAATTTGGAGGTCTTTACAGAATTCGGTTACGCTGCTATCTAAAGCGACTAAGTTTGGATTGGTATCTGGATTGTCCTAAAAAATGTATAACAATTACTCACGAGTAACTCTTAACAATATCGTCAGATTACCTCTTCATCTAGAGCCAGAAGCCCAAAATGACTCAAAAACAGCCTGGCAGTTTGAAATTCGTGACACACAGGTAGTGGCGTACATTCTTCAGTACTATTATTTTGCATCTTATACAAGTTCGACTCCACAGTACTTTGCCTATTGATAAGTTGGCTAATCAAGTCGGTTTCTTCTTTCAAAGAAATGTTATTTTCCAGGAGAGATTCAAGGGTCGGTATGGATTGATCACTGAAATAAAGAAATAACAAATAGGTACCCAAAAATGGTCTAACTTATCTAAACTTACACTTGACACTGCTGCACTCTATCGACGCTCTCTGGAAAATATTTTTGCATCACCTGAGACCTGACGGGGGCATCCTGCATTGCGACAGGCCTACATGCATTGGGGGCGTAGGATTTGACCCCCGATTTGTGGCGGGGCAAGTGCCTCAACTGCATCGTCCACGCGTGACGGCCGAAGGGGCCACGAATCAGGAGGGTCACTGTTGGTTGAGGATCCTGAGAAAAGATTAATATTAATTAATAAATTCGATAGGTTTAGAGGGTGAAACAACGTATATAAAATATCAGACTACCTTGTCAGTAATAAAAATAGTAAGAAAGCGTATGAGTGTAAGGTTGGTTTTTAAGATTAAATTACCTGATCGTTTCCCAAGGGTTCTTCCAAGAGCGCCAACATTACTGAACCTTCGGTTACAAAGTACCTGAATTTCTCAACCGCATTACTGAGGTCATTGTAGGTTGCATTGGAGGAACTACATTGTCTAAAAAAAATGTTAAGTTATGGAAAATAATCCGGAGGTTCTGTGTTCGTTTCTCCATGCGGCAATTTTAAGTAAATGAAACGACACAAACGAGAAAATAAACGATAATTCATTTATTTTTTTACCTTAATAAAGAAATTTCATTCAGCAATGAACTAATAGATTCAGGCCCGCACTGGTTCGGAAAGTACGCAACTTGCTCCAAAATACAAGTAAGCATATTCTCGGCCGCGTCTCGCACCCTCATAGAAGCCGGTTTCAGCTCCTTTTCTTCTTTCATTTTGATCGCTTCACCCGGTTTGCCAATAGATTTGCTTCCTGAGATACCCAATTCTGATACCTCTAATACCTTAAAATTAAACGACATAGATATAATGCACTAGATAATAAAAAACCTTGTATTAGTATTTTTCTAGATTTAGCAAAAGCCTTTGATACAGTTAGCCATAATTTACTGTTAAAAAAGTTTGAAGATATTGGATTCAGAGGAAAGCAATAATTAGAATTAATTTAAAATTATCTGAAAAATAGACCAACTTATGTTCAAATAGATAAAGAAAAAAGCTATCCAAAAGGATTTAAGTAGGTATGGTGTTCCTCAAGGAACAATTTTAGGACCATTATTTTTTAATATTTATATTAACGACTTATTTGGTATAAATTGCGATGGACAAATTCATAGTTTTGCAGATGATACTACATTTTTTTATACCGATACAAATTGGGACAACTTAAATAATAAAATTAAAAAAGATTTTAAATTTATAAAAAATTGGTTTAATAACAATTTGTTAACAATAATTTTAATAAAACAAATTATATTCCTATTACTTTAAACCTAAATAACCTACCACGAAATATGAATAGTATTCAAATAAATGAAGACATTCAAATTTTTAAAGTTAATAAAATAAAATATTTAGGAATTATTTTTGACAGTAAATTAAATTGGAATTTTCACTTAGAATACTTAATTAAAAAATTAAGAAATTTACAACCGATTTTTGAAAACATTAAAAAATTTTTAAATGTAAGACATGGAAATATTATATTACGCGTTAGTTAAAACTCATTTAAATTACAAAATTTTAGGTTGGGGAGGAATGAATAGAACTTTGGTTAAAAAATTAGAAATATTACAAAATATATTTCTAAAAATTATATTCAATAAAGATTGTCTTTATCCTTCAAAAGAATTATATTAAGAAACAAAAAAGTTGAACATAAGACAACTTTACATTTTATATATTTAAAAATAAAAACCTTATACAATTTAAAAACCAGGATCATAAATACACGTTATAAAAATGAAATAACCATAAAACCTAAAATAAATAAGGCCATAGGACAAAAAAAAATCAAATATTTATGTTTTTATTTAAACGATTATTTACAAACAAAAATTAAAAAATTGATTTCATTAAAAAAATGTAGAGTCGAAATAAAAATATGGATATTAAAAATAGACAATTTGAAAATATTTTTAGAAATGCTTTAATTAATTAATTAATATTGTTCTAATAATTTATATAAGTAATATTTTTTACTTAAAAATTATAAATTAATAATTTTATTATAGGTAGGTACTTAATATATTTCTTCAAAAAAAACAGCGTTCATACTATAAATTAACATTTTTACTTTAAAAGTTGATTTTTAATGCATATTTAATATTTATGATTTTACATAGGTACTAAAACAAAAAACAAGATTTTCCCATAACAAGCTCAGCTTCAGCATATTTATTATATTATTAAATTTTAAATAAACTTATTAATATTATTATTAATATTAAATAAGGTACTTACAGTAGTTAAGCAATCTTTGTCCTTCAACAAATAAGGATGCTCACACAGCCAAACCGAGCAACAATGAAAGGCCGCTACAATTGTAGAGTGCAGATCTTTTGAGTGGGCAGGTGGAGGCCTCGAACATTGGTACACTATGTAGTCACACAACCACTTTACAGCCCTTTTGCACTCCATGGCGTCTAAAACGATTATTTGAGTTACAAGTGCGACAAGTGATACTTTACCGAATATGTAAAATAATGTTCTTTACCTGTAAGTTTCTTGGCTGCATGCAAAAAAATAATAGTTTATTTAGACCATTTAAATAGAATCCCCTATTAATTTTACATCAAACTTGTATTAGATTTTTTTGAAGGTCCTTGTATTACGGCTCCGATAGCTATACTCTGTTTCTTAAAGCCTGACAGCACAGCTGAGGGTCATGAGTCGTAAAACCTCAATAAACCATAAGCGTAACAATATCATGATCTTAAGTAATTAAATTATCTATTATTGCATATAGGTATACAGGTAGGTGGCTTATGTCAAAGAATATTTCCAACTTCAAGTGAGGTAGTTTAGTTTTATTTTTAACGTGTTATCGAAAGCTTGTCTGTATATTATAAAAATAATACAAAAATGGCGAATAATTATCCACCAGTGTTTTGTAAAGGTGTGTTTGACCTAAAAGCAAATAAAATAGTTTTAAACGTACGCGATGCACTTGTGCACCAAACACCATCTAGTACTGTCAGAAACCTAGTACCAGCATGTGCTAATATGACGGGAGTTAGTAAATCAACAGTCTATAGGCTTCTTAGGGAAAGAAAATCTGGAACTGTAGCCTCTCCTAAACAGTCGCCAGGAAGGACACCTATACAAATTGACGAGGATGTGAAAAGTGTCATGAGAAGAAAAGTGCATAATTTTTATTTCAATAGAGGGATCCGAACCAACGGTAGAACCACTTATTATTTCAGTTGACTCCACCGATAAATCCTTCGAATTTAGTGATAGTGAAGATACCTTTCTAGACCTTTTTAATTCAGTTAAATATACAGCGTGTATTCGGAAGTTCTTCCAAATGGGAAACTTTTTTATTATTAATTTTACGAAAAAAAATTATTCTTTATAAAAAGCTCTGCATGGTCTAAAACCTAAAACGCAACCATCAAATATCGATATTTTCCAGTCATATACGAGGTTTGTCAAAAAATGTGAATTTTTCCCAAGAGTAAAGTACCTTTATTTTTGACATTATCAAAAATTGTTATTAAAAAAAGTTGATCAGAACTAAAAACTACGGCTAAATGTGCAATTATACGCATTTATGTTGAAAAATTATTTTATTGATTTATTATTTAATTAATTTATTCCGTGTTATTGCATATTTAGACGTGGTTTTTAGTTAAAAAAGATTTTAAAATTATAAAAAATTGGTTTGATAACAATTTGTTAACAATTAATTTTAATAAAACAAATTACATTCCTTTTACTTTAAACCTAAATAACCTACCACAAAATATGAATAGTATTCAAATAAATGAAGACATTCAAATTTTTAAAGTTAATAAAATAAAATATTTGGGAATTATTTTTGACAGTAAATTAAATTGGAATTTTCACATAGAATACTTAATTAAAAAATTAAGAAGTTTACTACCGATTTTTAAAAACATTAAACATTTTTTAAATGTAAGACATATGGAAATATTATATTACGCGTTAGTTAAAACTCATTTAAATTACGGAATTTTAGGTTGGGGAGGAATAAATAGAACTTTAGTTAAAAAATTAGAAATATTACAAAAAAGGTTTCTAAAAATTATATACAATAAAGATTATCTTTATCTTTCAAAAGAATTATATTCAGAAACAAAAAAGTTGAACATTAGACAACTTTACATTTATAACATCTTAATATATATATTCAAAAATAAAAACCTTATACAATTTAAAAACCATAATCATAATACACGTCATAAAAATGAAATAACCATAAAACCTAAAATAAATAAGTCCATAGGACAAAAAAATTTCAAATATTTATGTTTTTATTTAAACGATTATTTACCAACAAAAATTAAAAAATTGATTTCATTAAAAAAATTTAAAGTCGAAATAAAAACATGGATATTAAAAACAGACAATTTGAAAATATTTTTAGAAATGCTTTAATTATTTAATTAATATTGTTCTGAATAATTTATATGAGTAATATTTTTTACTTAAAAATTATAAATTAATAATTTTATTATAGGTAATATATTTCTTCAAAAAAGCTGCGTTTATACTATAAATTAACATTTTTACTTTAAAAAAATTGATTTTTAATGCATATTTATGATTTATGATTTTACATACTAAAACAAAAAATAAGATTTGCCCCTAACAAGCTCAGCTTCAGGGGATTGAAGAATAAGTTTATTGAAGACAACATAAACATATTTATTATATTATTAAATTTTTGAATAAACTTATTATTATTATTATTATTATTATTAGTTCTGATCAACTTTTTTTAATAACAATTTTGATAATGTCAAAAATAAAGGTACTTTACTCTTGGGAAAAATTCTCATTCTTGGGAAAAATTCACATTTTTTGACAAACCTCGTATATGACTGGAAAATTTCGATATTTGATGGTTGCATTTTAGGTTTTAGACCATGCAGAGCTTTTTATAAAGAATACTTTTTTTTTGTAAAATTAATAATAAAAAAGTTTCCCATTTGGTAAGAACTTCCGATTACACGCTGTACAAATCTTTTTTGCACACCTAAAAAACTACATACGAATAAATATAAATTATAAATAAAAATAAGATATAGAAAAAAAAATGAAAATAAGAACGTACCATAATATTACAATTTAAGGTGGGAGTATCAACATGCTTGCCAACCTATAACCTATTTCGCGTAGATTTATTTATGTTTTCTAGCTTTTATACAAAATTTAAAGAAAATCAGTATCGACTTGATATTCTATAGGTAATAATTGACATATTTAATAAATATCAAGGAATTTTATAACTTATTTTAGGAGAATTGTATAGCGAAAAATATCGGGTAAGATTTTTTTTAACATTATTATGTCATTGTCACTCATTGTTCTTTCACTATACAATTCTCCCAAAATTACAAATGAAATAAATTGATATTTTTGTAATAGATCAGATACTACCTAAATAATGTACCGACGATATTGATTTTCTTTAAATGTTAGTTATTAAAATAATAAACTCAAAAAATCAACGCGAAATAGGTTATAGGTTGGCAATAGATTGAATGACGTTGAGAATTCAACCTTAAGAGGACAGGTAACTCCATTAAAAAAATGGGTTGAAACGGTCGAATTTTTTGGCAGACCTGTTGTCTTAAAACGATACACTATTTCACTATCACCTAGAACTAAATCAGATAAAGTTTTTAATATGTATAATTTATTTCTAAATTATCGGCTTGCCCTATTGATACAATTTGACGACCCTGTTAATTGTGAAAGGTAAAATTAGGGGTGTGCCAAACTCTATAGTGTTTAAACTACCTGAATTGTTACTAAAAAGATATACTTTCAGGCGAAAAATAATATGTTCACCGGGTAAGCTAAAATTTGTGTTTAGCTTTTTTAATGAGGGTTCTTAGTTGTCACGCAATAGGAAACAGACCATACCTCAATAAAAACCCCCGATAGTGATTATGACAATGTTAAATGTTACTAAAGTATAAAAAGTATTATTTAGGGTCGCCCATGGATCATTGTTCACTTTCTTCGAGTGCTTACCGGATTCCTTAATGTGTATTCTTGCTAGGCCAGACAGTAGTTCTAGAGCGGCCAACGATACGTTAAGATCTGTCTTCCAAGAAGAAATTAATCTGTGACATACCAGGTAAGTCGCACGCACAAATAGAGCGTGAGCTGAATCTACAAAGAATGCGTTAAAAAAAACTTCATTTAGTAATAAGGCTATATTTCTTTTGTTCGCGTGGGAAAAAAAAATAGAATGAGGTCAGAAGCCAAGAGATGTTCTAATTGAACATTGTTACTACACTAGATATTCCAATATAACTTTCAAAAATGTCTTTATTCCAAACTAACTTTTACAGTTCATTACATGGAAAGTGGCAACATAATATGGAAAATAATAACCATTAAAAAAATATAACAATAAAAAAAAAAATTAAAGTTAATCCAATTTAATTCATTAATAAAATCAATTTAAAAAAAATAGTATAAATAATTTAATTTAGTAAATATATCTCTTTAATTGTTTTTTAAAAGTTGCCAATTTTTTAATTTTTCTGATATTTTTGGAAGATTGTTATATTTTTTATTATTCCGTCATATAAAAGCGATTTTTTTCCGAAATTACTTTTTACTGGTAGAGTTTGATAATTTATACAACGTCTGGTATTATGATCATGTAATGTCTTATTCTCCCGAAGTGTGATTTTTTTTCTTTTAAAATTCTAGTTTTTAATTTATAAATGTTTTGAACGTGTAAATACCCTTTCGGTCTATATAGATTAACAGTTTGTTCTAAATGTGGTAATTTGTGTATTCATTTAATAACTTTATTTTGCAATTTTTTTAATGGTTTTAAGTTTGATAAACAAGCAGATCCCCATGCAGAAGCTAAGTATTGTAATTTTGAATAAGTATATTAATGAAAACAAAATATTTTTAAAATACACTACGCCCATTAATTATCGAATATTCAAATATGCACGCTCAAATTAATAAGCTGTAATTTCGTTAATAAGGAACCAATTTTGAATTTTTTTTTTAAATTATAGATATAAGATTCTCGTGTTTAGGGCTGAGTAGTTTGCGTCCTGACACGTCTTATTGTACGGGGTAGCGCATAAACTCTAGATGCATGTAAATTTCCTTAAATTTAAAACTGACATATCTTACATAAAAATTAAATTTAATTTATTTTTTAAACGAAAGCAATTAGACATCTATCTGCGCTAGAAACTGGCCAAAAAGTTTCGCCATGCCACTAGAGGCAAAGAAAAAATACCATTTCTTCGAAATAAATTCTGTTACCGAAAAAATGTTTCGTAAATAATCAATGAGTCTTCTCATCACTTTTGGCTTTTAAATTTAGAATAAAAAACATGTCAACAAATAAAGTCTATAATACAGAGTGCTACGGAAATATCTAACCATTTAATTAAATTGCTTAAAATAAAAAAAATAATAATACAAATACAAATTCAGGGATACATTCTGTGAACGAATTAAATGGATAAGTTTTTGCGTGCCACCCTGTACTATAGACTTTATTTGTTGACGTTTTTTGTTCTAAATTTAAAAGCCAAAAGTAATAAAAGGACTCATTGATTATTTACGAAACATTTTTTCGGCAACAGAATTTATTTCGAAGAAATGGTATTTTTTTCTTTGCCTCTAGTGGCATGGCGAAACTTTTTGGCCATTTTCTAGCGCAGATAGATGTCTAATTGCTTTCGTTTAAAAAATAATTTAAATTCAATTTTTATGTAAGATATGTTAGTTTTAATTTTAAGGAAATTAAATGCATCTAGAGTTTATGCGCTACCCCGTACAATAAGACGTGTCAGACCGCAAACTACTCTGCGTTAAACACGAGAATCTTATATCTATAATTTAAAAAAAAAATAGTTCAAAATTGGTTCATTATTAACGAAATTACAGCTTATTAATTTGAGGGTGCATTTTTTAATATTCGATAATTAATGGGCGTAGTGTATTTCAAAGAAATGAAATATCTAGCTCTGTATACAAAACACATACCAAAGGAGATATCGAGTTGATAATATACTGGATATGACATTTATATCTATAGTGTTTCAAAATAACCACTTTATCTCATTTTTCCACATGAACTTTGCCTATTATTTACACACAAGTGAACTATAAGACAATTAAAAAAAATGGTGACATACCTAATGGTGCAAGCGGGTCATGAGTCTCAGATGAAGAACGCTGATCTGGCGTTACCGAACGATCACAACTGCTAGCCATGCTTATAGTACTGGCCGTGTCCGAAGCTACAAGCCACAAAAAACGTACCTCCAAGCATATTACAAAAAAAAAATAATCAAAAATAAAGGTGCGTTATAATCAAAAACATAGTTTTAATCAACAACGATAGAGCAAGATAGACATCGCATTTTTTTTACCATAACATGCCGACAAGACGTTAAAAGCAAAGGTCCACTAGGTCCCTCGCGAGTAGCAGTCAATGAAACCAAGGTAAAATTATTTTTATTTATTTATTTATTTGCGGGTTTCTTTATAATAATACTAGCGTGAACCCGGCCTGCGTTGCATTATACGCCTCTGAGATAATAATAAGGCGAGTTCACCATCACGTCAAGATTTATAAATACAAACCCGAACAAACCTCTAAATTTATCAGCGTTTCTCTACAATATTATGCATGTATTATACATAAAAACCTTCCTCTTGAATCACTCAATCCATTTTAAAAAATCGCTTCAAAATCCGTTGCGTAGTTTTAAAGATTAGGGCACATATAGCTGGGGACAGACGCGACAGCAACTTTGTTTTATACTATGTTAACATTAAAAATCAAAAAACATTTTTTTTTTAAATAAATCCAATGAAAGCCTCATTACAAAACCATAGATTAACAAATCTGTCCGATTTTGTAATGAAAAAATATACACCCATTTAGATTATTCATTTTAATCACATCATAAATATATTTAAAAATATAAGTAAGTAATTCAAAAATATTTCACCCAAAAAAAAAGGAAAAATTATAAATATGGGAGAAATTATAATAGAAAAATTGTAATATTTAGTATTATTATCTATATATAAGTTGTCTTACCTTTATATAATTTTGCATATTCCATGATTTTCATTTTCTTTTAAATGCCAAAAAACTTATAGATTTCAAATCAGTAGGTAAATATATTAAACATTTTGATGCCAACAAATAAAGCAATATTTTTTAAAAGTGTTAAATTAAAATTATCATAACATAAACATAGATTTGTTGTTCGTCTTGTTTGGTATATATGAGTAATGTTATGTAATAAATTTTTCTTTTTATATATCTATATATAAAATGGAAGTTTTGTAATAAAGTTGTTTTAAACTCAGAATATTATTATAAACAAATAATATTTATGAAGGAAACAAAATAAATTTATTAAATATTATTTTTAAAACATATTTTTGTATTGTTATAAGCGGTTTCAAATTCGAGTCGTATGCACTTTCCCAACCAATTATACCATAGAAAAGAATTGATTGAAAAAGTGCATAATAAAACATTAAACAAAGTTTTTGATTCACAATATTTTTTAAAAGTCTAAATTTACATAAAGTGTTTCTTAATTTTTTTTTAAGAGTGTTAATTTGATGATCCCATTTTAAATTTTGGTCAATCAATATTCCTAAATATTTTATAAATTGAACTTTTTAAATTTGATTTTGGCAAGAACAGTTAGCATAATTAATTCTAACTATATCTGATATTTCTAAACAATTTAAATCATGAATTTTTATTTCTTTTAAACTATTCGGCTGAGTATCTTTATAACAAGAAAAGTTATAAATTTTGTTTTAGTTAAATTTAAGTTTAATAGGTCATAACTCAAATTACTTTTTATTATTGAAATGTCTAGTTCTGAATTTAAAACGCATTCATTCCAAGTATTAGCTGGTATTATTAATACAGTATCATCTGCATATGAAAATATTTTTCCATTTAACTCTGATTTTAATAATATCATTAATATAAAGTAAGAATAAAATTGGTCCCAAAACAGTACCCTGAGGAACACCAAATATGCACCAATTTTTACGCTGTTGCCAAAGAATCCAAAGACTCACCCTTTTGGGATCTTATTTTTAGCTTAAATTGACTTAATTTGTAACTATTGGGCAGCCAAGCAAAAAAATTAACTTTACAGTCAGAACAGAACGTGGCAACGCCTGCCTTCTAGCGGTAGCTAGTGAAACTAAGTAAATGAAATTAGACAATGTTGATATGTTAGGTTATGAATGAAATTATTTCTCTGTCTTTGCTTGATCGTCTTTGATTTAATTATCAAAAAATTCGTTGAAAAAATACTGTTTTTTTGTCGTAAGAAAAGGTACAAAGGCAATAAACTCTTAACAAAAGAGTTCCTTCCTTATGTTGCCCACAATGTCAAGGGGGGAATGAATTTTTACAACGAATTAACTACTAAAAACTACCCCAAAAATACTACTAAATTCTTTACCGCTGCTTAACAAATTCGAGGCACTCTCGTTCACAGGCTGTGTGATATGCTCCGCAGTCTCGTACAAAGCAGTGTCCTGCACGCACAAAAACAGCCCTCCCAGTAGCATGTGAGTGTTTTGAGGATCGTATTCCACCTGCAGAGCGTTCATCAGGAGATTCATCAGCTTGGGTTTCAACATCGAAAAGGAGAGGGATTTATCAGTGGTACCTGTAGAATAATAAGCCATAACAAATTATACTGAATCACAAAATCCAAAGATTCACCCATTTTGGGTGGTACTTTTTTTTTAAAACATACCCGTATTGCACAGCTCCTTAATAGGACAATTCTGAAAATGCAACGGAAGCATTAGAATCGACAACAACAGATGAACAGCGGCTCTTCTTAGCTCAACTTTGTTCACATTACTGGATATTTTTAAATCCTTGTCGGGCAGTACAATTTCTAAGGCTGTTATATAAGCTGGAATAAGTGTCCTGCAACGAAAATATTATCGGAATAAGCAAAAACTTCCATACAATGGCTACGAAATTAATTTAAAAATGCTAGAATAAAAAAAATAGTTATTAATAAAATTTACCTTACACCGTCCAAATCTAGACTAAATATATCCATAGAATTCATTAAAATGGCTACCATACATTCCCCACATTCTTTTGAATTGATACCCGATTTAAGACCTTGAGTAATAGCCATATAAAACCTAAAAAATATTTAACTATAGAATAGACATTTTGAAACAAACGCAGAGATTCGTAGTAGTAGTAGTAGTAGTAGTAGTAGTAGTAGTAGTAGTAGTAGTAGTAGTAGTAGTAACATGTTTTTATTTTTGCTACCATTAAATATTTTTTAATACTTTTTTAACAACATTTTTATACAGGGTGTCCACAAAGGGTATTTGTATCTTCGTTGTTCATGTTACGGCTCTGTTGGGGGCGAAAGGATAGGCTGTTGCGCTACTCTTTGGAGATTTATTAGCCATCGATGAAACATGGTTTCAACAAGATGGGGCTACTTGCCACACCTCCCACCAATCGCTGGCGGTTGTCAATCAGCTCTTCCCAGAAAAAGTGATCTCTCGTCGAGGCACTATCAACTGGCCCCCGAGAAGCCCCGATCTTACACCCTAGACTTTTTTTGTGGGGACACATTAAACAAAGATCGTACGTTAATAAACCGACAACTCTACAGCAATTGAAGCACAACATTCGCACCGAAATGGCCGCCGTTCCCAGAGAGATGTGTAGACGCGCATAATGGATAATTTCCGTTGTCGGTTAGAGGAGTGCCAGCAGCGCGACGGTCGACATTTGGACAACGTTATCTTTGCCACTTAATTTTCCAAAATTTTTTCTATAATTAAAAAAAAAATAACTTGAAAAAAAAATGACTTCTTTTAACAAAAAACAGACAGAAAAGTTAAACATTTTGCAAATCGTATCGAATATTACGTATCATTTCGTTTTTTTAAATAGTTTTAATGATATTTGAGATTTAATAGAATTTTCCAAATTATTATATTCTATCAAACCTTTATAAAAAATAGACTTAAAGGCTAATGTTTTAGACACTCTATCCACAAGAAAATGTTGATTAGTTCTTGTTTTATAATTATGGTGGTCATGATTAAAATAACAACATTTTTTTAAACAATCACATACAAAATAAAAAATTAAATTTCTGACTTCAACCAATCTAAATTTTTTAACTTAAAATTTATTTTTGTATATTTGTCACAATTTAAAATAATCCGCATTGCCTTATTTTGCAAAATTTGTAATTTGTCAAATATTTCCTTACTAGCACAATATAAAATGGAAGAACAATAAAGAAAATGTGGTAATATAATAGTATTAAATACAAGTAACCTACTTTTCCGGCAATCTTCGATATGATACTTTCAAAATAATTAAAATTTTTTATCTACAACCATTTAATAATAGGTGCATAATACTTCTGATAATAAGAGCATTATACTATCCATAATACAACAAGTGTAATTATCATAAAACAACAAGTGTAATTATTATATTTCCCATATGAACTCACCTTTTTTTCTGATAATAAGAGCATTATGCTATCCATAATATAACAATTGTAATTATCATAAAACAACAAGTGTAATTATTATATTTCTCATATAAACTCAACTTTTTTCTGATAATAAGAGCATTATGCTATCCATAATACAACAAGTGTAATTATCGTAAAACAACAAGAGTAATTATTATATTTCCCATATGAACTCAACTTATTTTCAGGCACTGTATAAATGGATGGTTTTAGATAAAGTATAGTATTTGCAGTGGCGGATTTACAAATTTGCCGCGAGTAGGCTATTCAATTTTTGCCGCCCCTATACCAGTGACGGCATGTGAGTTGTGAAACAGGCGAAGTGTTCGGGAAAGAAAAAGCCCGCTGCAGGCGAAATGCGCCGCAGGCGAAATTTTTTTAAGACCACGCCCAAATTTGGTCAATAATTTTTAGTAAAGATTTTAAAAATTTATGATTACCTACTTATTTTATTGAAAATGAAATTTCTTTCTGCAAAGCCAGTAAAGTTCCAACTACCTTTTTTTATCCCTATTAACAGACACGGCCAACAATAAAGTTTATTTAAAAAAATACTACCCGTCGACCATGAATAAAGATTGTATCATTTATTTCTGTAAGATAAAAAAAAAATTTTGGGCCAAATTGGCCGCCCCCTAAAATCTGCCGCCCTAGGCTCCAGCCTACTCAGCCTAATGGTAAATCCAGCACCGAGTATTTGACTCGCGTCTAATGAACCATAATACACTCGGATGATTTACAACACTCGCCTTTGGCTCGTGCCGTAAACTTCATCCTCGTTTTATTATGGCCTACATTATACGCTCGTTAAATAATATACTATTAATTTTGAATCATCCCTAAATATTTAAAACTGTTCACTAATTCCAATTTTTTACCATCAATTACAACATTTATATTTTGACAATTTAAATTATTACCCATAACCATACATTTAGTTTTTGAAATATTTAATTTTAATTTATTTACTTTTAGCCTATTTAATAATATATTTATCTCAGAATTTAGAGTATTTAGACCATCAAAAATATTTAAACCATTAATGTAAATTAAGGTGTCATGAGCAAACATTTGTAACTTACACATTTTTAAAACTAAAGGCATGTCGTTGATGTATAAAATAAATAATATTGGACCTAGTATACTTCCTTGAGGAACTCCTATATTATTTATTTTTTTATTTGAATACGTTTTTGATATCTTTGTTTTTTGTGACCTGTTACTTAAATAATTTTTAAACCATTTATAAACGTTTCCGCGAATACCATACTGATACAATTTACTCAATAATCTAGCCCTGTCAATTGTTTCGAATGCCCGCTTAAAATCCAATCGTGAACTAAAATAATGTCAAATATTAGCAATTCAAATGTAATACGCCTCTCATAATCTATAAATAAAAACCCACCGCGCTAAGTAAACAGGCAGGATCTCCTCCCCAGTCTTCTTAGCGCAAAAAATCCTACACAACGTTCCCAAAGCTTCGGCTTTTCCACTTTCGTACTTATCTATGGTCAACCCAGGAGGTATCTCTGTATCGGAAAGGGAATTTGGTTGGGAATAAGCCAGAGAACTTTTACCACTCTCTATCACCATCGAATTGGGGCGTTTGAATGATCCACTAGACTGTCCTTTAAAAAAAATACTGTATTTACAAAAATCATATAATTGGACTGTACATTCGTATAGGTTTCTTTACCGCACGGGTACTTACGACTATGTTGAGGATTCAAGTCACAACCTATGAACGCAGCCTCAAAAAGCCATTCCCCAAAAAGATGTAGAATAGTGTTGCACTTCGGTCTACCAGGAGCTAGTGGTGTCTTTGGTTCTAGGCCAAAAGATGTTAGAGCTAAAATACAACACTTTTTACCTTATAAATCAGGAGGACCGAATAATTGACAGTGGCAATGAAGAATTCAATGTTTATTTTAATTTTTACTAACATGAAATACTGCTGGTCGACGACGGGCCACTATTGGGTGCAAGAACAGGAACAGCTGACGTTCTGCTTGTAGTTAGACCTATGAGGGAGGTTTTCGGCATACCTAGATTTATGAAATAATAAGAGGTTATAAATGGTACACAGAGGCCTATAAAAAACGGTAGAATGCTTAATAGCCTGTATAAATGACGGTATATTATATGACTGAACTCACGGGGTTTTCATTTTTATAGGTTGCCACCCACTAATTTCAGTTGGCAGCATCATTCCAACTGACTGTAACTTCGTGGCAATCGACCATTACTTTAGAAAGTTTAAAGCAATTTTAATTAAATAGTAGACGGTTAAAATTGTAATAATTCCTATTTTAAAATACCTGGTACAATTATCTTTACAAAATCAACATTTCCGGAAAAAATGAAATTTGCTCAAGTGACACCCGTTTTTAAAAGCGATAAAATTAAAAATCCTAATAATTACCGTCCAATATCTGTTTTGCCTGTTCTGTCAAAAATTTTGGACAAAATTATAAACATAAAATTAACGAATTTTTTAGAAACACAAAATTTACTTTTTGGGAATCAGTTTGGGTTTCGCAAATCTAGAGATAGTTGCAGCTATGGATGTTATTACTAACATTCAATTAAATCTAGATACCAAAAAAAAATGCGGCATTTTATCTCTAGACTTGTGTAAAGCCTTTGATACTGCAAACCATGATAGTTAAATTATTTGATATAGGCATAAGAGGAACAATTTATCGTTGGTTTGAAAGTAATATAAAAAATAGACAACAATGCGTTAAAATAGGAAGTAATATTAGTTCCTATCAAATAATTAGATGTGGAGTACCACAAGGTTCTATTCTAGGACCCACATTGTTTCTTATTTATATCAATTATATTTCAAAATTAAAATTATATGGACAAATTAAACTTTTTACCGACGACACAACAATTATTTATTATGCTAAAAATATTAGGGACATCCAATAAAATATCAGCAAAGATTTAAAAATTATATTTGACTGGTTGCAATCTTAAAAATTAACTAATTGGGATATCCTTTAAAATTCGTCATTGTATTTTTATTTTACTTTACTCCCACCCAACTTTAGAAGTTAATTAACTTTAAAATGTTATAATATTTTACCCGAAAATATTACAACATTAAAAATACTACAATTATTTAAATTTCATTTAAAAAAAAATTTCCTAGTATAATTTTCTTTCTTAAGGTGGGAGTATCAACATGGTTGCCAACCTATAACCTATTTCGCGTAGATTTATTTATGTTTTCTAGCTTTTATACAAAATTTAAAGAAAATCAGTATCGTCTTGATATTCTATAGGTAATAATTGACATATTTAATAAATATCCAGGAATTTCATAACTTATTTTAGGAGGATTGTATAGCGAAAAATATCGGGTAAGATTTTTTTTTACATTATTCTGTCATTGTCACTCATTATTCTTTCACTATACAATTCTCCCAAAATTAGCAATGGGATAAATTGATATTTTTGTAATATATCAGATACTACCTAAATAATGTACCGACGATATTGATTTTCTTTAAATGTTAGTTATTAAAATAATAAACTCAAAAAATCAACGCGAAATAGGTTATAGGTTGGTAATAGATTGAATGACGTTGAGAATTCGACCTTAACGGGTTAATCAAACGTTTATAATACAAAAAGAATTTTTTTTAACTGTATTTTTTTATATATACCTATTAAGTTGGTTGGGGGTAAAGTAAAAAAAAAAAAAAAAAGATAGTGGATCGACGCGTCCCAACTTGGGGATATAAGCATTCCACTATTTTATAGGCCTGTGAAATGGTATGATAAAAAAATAAATGTTTGTTAAGGGTACAACACAACAAAATTAGAAAACATCAAAGAAAAACAGCATTATGGACATTTAGTCACAAAGAATGCGACAAAAAAGAAATATGGCAAGATTTGGCGTACATTTTAATTTTATAGTACTATGTCGTAGATATTCTTAAATTATTATTATCAACCTATTAATAATTATTGTTGAAAATTTGTGCATGTGTAATCGTTTGGCATCTTAAAATAGAAAGACAGGTGGCAGTTCTAGTTATAAAGGTGCCAGGAAATTTTAAAGAGTGCACAAGAATTTTAAAACATCCTAACACTGGTTTCTTTTTGGTTTAGAGTAAAAAGAAATATTATTTCTGAGATATTTCAAGACAGTTCAAAGAAAAAATACTGGATGTCGGTTTTTGATCAATATTTCGTTCCATCTTGGTTTTATCCAAGAATGCCCATCTTCATCCAATTTACTAGTTTCACGTTAAAAATGGTTGAATTTATAAATTAACAAAAGCAGAAAAAGGAATGTGGGCAAACTTGATCAAATTTAGTTTTATACTTTTTTTTTTAACTTAAAACTGTAGGTAAAAAACAAAAGACGGGTATTTGGCTAATTTTTGGAGAAAACGAAATATTGATTAGAAAATAAAATGGAGAATGCGTCACTAGTGTTTGCTCTTAATGGGGAAGCCAATATTGAAAGGTAGCAAAATGTAACAATATTTTTTAAATACATTTTTTCAAACTTTTAGTTTTTTTTCTCAAAAAAATAAATTAGGAGTCGAAATACTTTAGCAATCATTTGGCTACATTATAATATCAAAACTCTGTACTATCTTGAAATACACTTAAAAAGACTATAGTAGTTCTAACCCTTCGACACCGAAGACTGTGCGACACTAAAGCTCTTCGCGAGCCTCCTCTGAGTGGGAGGGGTGGGCGAGTGCGTCACGATTGGAGGGGGCGCCTCGCCCCGCGACTTTTCCGTGCTGGTCCCCATCACCATTGTGTCCCACCAGATGGGTTGTGCGATGCCTAGACAGTGGGTATACGGAGGTAAATGTACAGGTACGGTGGAAAAAAGTGCCATCTAACTCGGTCTAAGAGTGAATAAACGTTTAGACTGCGAGTTGGATGGGACTTTGTTTTGGGGCCGCAGGGGCACATACATAAACGTGAAAAGAAACAAGGATTATTCTGTGGTTAGATAGCAAATCTACATAAATAGAACTTTAGTTAAAAAATTGTAAATATTACAAACAAGGTTTCTAAAAATTATATTCAATAAAGATTATCTTTGAAAATAATTATATTCAGAAACAAAAAAGTTGAACATAAGACAACTTATTTACATTTATGACATCTTAATATACAGGGTGTTCATTTGAAAACTTCCCACCTCGATTTTCCTGGTTTAAAATGAAAATGTGGAAAATCGCTCGGACCCGACGATTTTTATTTCGAGGGGGACATATTTTGCGTATATTGTAAATATTGTTACTTCAAGCCCCTCTAGGAGGGAGGGGGGGTAAGATCTAAATCTTAAATGGATACCCCTATTTTATATAATTTTTTTGGATTCTGGCATGGAAAGGCATTATTAGTCTATTTAACAGTTTCCGAGATATTGACTCTTGAAAAATGACATTTTTGAACTTTGACAGCGTCTAGCTTTTTAACTGTACGTCTTAGAGCAAAACGGCTTACATGTCCCTATCTTCGATTTTTATTATCTTTCCAATAGTGTGAACTTTCGGTTAAACAGGATGTAAGAAATATAGTGCTTCCGGTTTGACCGGAAATTGACACTATTGGAAAGATAATAAAAATCGAAGATAGGGACATGTAAGCCGTTTTGCTCTAAGACGTACAGTTAGAAAGCTAGACGCAGTCAAAGTTCAAAAATGTCATTTTTCAAGAGTCAATATCTCGGAAACTGTTAAGTATAGACTAATAATGCTTTTACTAAAAATGTTCAGAATTTTATGCAGCATCCAAAAAAATTATATAAAATAGGGGTATCCATTTAAGATTTAGATCTTACCCCCCCTCCCTCCTAGAGGGGCTTGAAGTAACAAGATTGACAATATACGCAAAAGATGTCCCCCTCGAAATAAAAATCGACGGGTCCGAGCGATTTTCAACATTTTCAATTTAAAGCAGAAAAATCGAGGTGGGAAGTTTTCAAATGAACACCCTGTATATATTTAAAAATAAAAACCTAACAAGCTCAGCTTCAGGGGATTGAAGAATAAGTTTATAGAAGACAACATAAACATATTTATTATATTATTAAATTTTTAAATAAACTTATTATTATTATTATACAATTTAAAAACCATAATCATAAGACACGTCATAAAAATGAAATAACCATAAAACCTAAAATAAATAAGTTCTTAGGACAAAAAATTTCAAATATTTATGTTTTTATTTAAACGATTATTTGCCAACAAAAATTAAAAAATTGATTTCATTAAAAAAATTTAAAGTCGAAATAAAAACATGGATATTAAAAACAGACAATTTGAAAATATTTTTAGAAATGCTTTAATTAATTAATTAATTAATATTGTTCTGAATAATTTATTTAAGTAATATTTTTTTACTTAAAAATTATAAACTGATAATTTTATTATAGGTAATATATTTCTTCAAAAAAAAACTGCGTTTATAATACTATAAATTAACATTTTTACTTTAAAATTTGATTTTTAATGCATATTTATGAATTATGATTTTACATACTAAAACAAAAAATAAGATTTGTCGCTAACAAGCTCAGCTTCAGGGGATTGAAGAATAAGTTTATAGAAGAAAACATATTTATTATATTATTAAATTTTAAATAAACTTATTATTATTATTATTATTATTATTATTATTATTACATACGGTGTGCTAAAAAGTGGCTCGCAGTATTTCCAGAGTAATAAAGCAACTTAAAAAAATTGTGTTTGCCATCTAACCATAGTTTTAATAGAAGAAATTTTAAGGCAAAATGGATGATATCTATTATATCTACAGATCAAAGAACCTGCAAATTATACAGATATAGAAATATTTCTATTTTTAGACTAAAAAAATATTAAGGTGACACATTATTTTACACGTTATTTACCATAAATTAATAATCATTTTTAAAGATACAGTTTAAAAAGTCCTTCTTAACGAAAATATGCAAAAATATATTTACTAATTTAGGTATTATTTTCAAAAACTTTGAAGAAACCCATATTATTCTTGATGATCAATAATGGGAAAACACAAAAACGTTTTATTTTTCTTCTACAATTTAATAAATTTTCTGTTTCATTGATCTGTTGTTGTAAATAGGGAACTTGTACAAACGTTTCTTATTGCATATAAATATGTTCAGCACACCAAAAAATAACTCCTTGATTCCTCCTCACTCTTTAATTCTTTATATATAATTAAAGTTCACCTAGTGACGTCACGTAGTATGAATAGCCCGCTCTCGCGCTATGTATGTGATGCATTTTGACGTCACAAGCAAACTTTAATCGCTCCTATTTAATTTAGAGGATTAAAAAAACATTTTTTTGTGAACTGTGGGTCTTACGATGATATTAGCTTAAGCTTAGTGCAAGTTCCCTATCATAATGTTAATTGAAAATAGACTTACTAAATTTAAATTTAGAAAAACAAAACTATACAATAATACATACAATCAAGAAAGAAGAGAAGCTACTAAAAACACACTTTTTTATTCACTACAAACAACTAGATGTGCACGAAAGTATGTTTATTGTACAAACCCAAAAAGGCGTCAACCTGGCCGGCAATTCCTTTAATGGCCTTTAAAAATATTAAAGGTAAAAATTGTAAGCAGGGGTGCTGACAAGGATCGACAACTCCATCTGTACTTATTGCAAACTGAAGGAATTTTTGAGTCTGACTTATAACCTAAAAAATATTAATCGAATAATCCACTATAAGAAAGCGGCAACTTCCTGTAAATTATCAATTTATTTTCACCAGAAATAACCTTTCCCCTATCCTGTAGCCTCACACCTTTCTATACCTTACCTCCGGTTTCGTCAAGCTGACTGGGTTACCAATAGTATTTAAAAACCTGTACCAACTCTGAGCAATGCAATCACTCGACATCCCCTTTGGAATCAAATCATCTTCCCCTAAAATTATTATATTCCTATAATATAGGATTATAATATACAGGGTGTTTCAGAATAAGATGCTGATCCTTAACGGTGTGAATCCTTAGGTGATTTTAAGAAGAAAAGTTCAAATAATTATATATCCTTAACCTCAGACCAAGCACTTGTGTGCCACCACGTGCACCAAGTGTTTGGTCTGAGTCCTTAACCTATCAACTTTCGAACTACAGGGCGTTAAAGTATTAAGAAAAAATCGTTTTTCTATCATAACTTTAAAAACTTTCTAGCTATTTTTATGAATTTTTCACACATGCTCTCTAAGCATCAATAGCAATTTTTTGGTGTAGAAAATTTTTAAAAAAATTTAACCAGTGGCGTCCTGAAAGGGTTTGGACTAGACATTTTGGAAAAATATTATGTACGCCACTGCTTTTTCTCAAGATAAAAATTATTTTTAAAATACTCATTCATTTTAGGCCAAATTTAATATCTTGCCTTTTTATCGTCCGACAAACAGTTTCCGACAAAAAAAATAAAAAGCATTAAATGCGCTTTCGCTATGTGCCTATGGTTTCTGACAAGTAGGATATGAACTTTGTTAAGGAAACAATGACAATAACGAAATATTTAATGCCAAATAGTTTTGACAGCTATTTATTTATGTACACGGTTTTCCACTTAACTTAAATTTTAAAAACGTAATACTTTTTAAACGTATAAGTATCATGGTAAATTTTACAAATGTCGAGTTTGCGGATATGCATTACCTGTACGGGCTTGCTGACGGCAATGCATTCGAAGCCAGACGATTATACGAAGAGCGTTATCCAAATAGAATAGTTCCGGATGCACGAACGATTTCAGGAACTCACAGAAAGTTATGTGAAACGGGATCTTTTGAAACAAAAAACTACTTAAAAGGGGCACACCAAACTACACGAACACCGAAGAATCTGTTTTAAATTTAGTGGATCAAAACCCTAATATAAGTACCAGAAAAATTGGGAATATTTTAAATATTACTCATGTCCTAGTCTGGAGAATTCTTCAAAGTTATTTATTATATCCGTACCATATTCAACGGGTCCAGGCCCTACTTCCTAGGGATTTTCCATTACGCATGAATTTCTGCCAATGGTTTATTCAAATGGTTACCGAAAATCCCCAATTTGATGCCAGAATTTTGTTCACGGACAAAGCTAATTTTTCCAGGAACGCCATATAAAATTTTCACAACAATCACTTTTGGGCAGAAGAAAACCCACATGCCATTACGGAATCCCACCACCAAGAGCAATTTTCTGTAAATGTTTGGGCTGGAATTATTGGTGATTATTTAATTGGGCCTCATTTTTTACCAGCAAGATTGAACGGAATCAATTATCGCCAATTTCTAGAACACATTTTACCAATTTTGCTAGAAGACGTCCCTATTTTTACACGGTATCGTATGTGGTTTATGCACGATGGTGCACCTGCACATTTCAGTCTCTTAGCACGAGAGTTTTTAAATCAACATTTTAGTAATCGATGGATAGGGCGCAGAGGAACACTGAACACTGTGGGGACATCTGAAAACCTTGGTTTACAGCATCCCAATAAATACTGAAGAGGAGTTGAGAAACCGCATAATAGTTTGTTTTGACACCATCAGGAATACTCCAGGAATTTTTCAAAGGGTACGAGACTCAATGAGGAGAAGAGCTGAAGCATGCATTATTGCAGGTGGTGGCCACTTTCAACAGCTAATCTAAATTATTTTCGTTTTGTTCACACGTTATTTAATGTTAGTTGTTTTAATTTACTGTTAAAAAATAAACCATAGGCACATAGCGAATGCGCATTTAATGCTTTTAATTTTTTTTGTCGGAAACTGTTTGTCGGACGATAAAAAGGCAGGATATTAAATTTGGCCTAAAATGAATGAGTATTTTAAAAATAATTTTTATCTTGAGAAAAAGCAGTGGCGTACATACTATTTTTCCAAAATGTCTAGTCCAAACCCTATCAGGACGCCACTGGTTAATTTTTTTTTAAATTTTTCTACACCAAAAAATTGCTATTAATGTTTAGAGGGCATTTGTGAAAAATTCATAAAAATAGCTAGAAAGTTTTTAAAGTTATGATAGAAAAACTATTTTTTTCTTAAAACTTTAACGCCCTGTAGTTCGAAAGTTGATAGGTTACGGATATATAATTATTTGACTTTTCTTCTTAAAATTACCTAAGGATTCACACCGTTAAGGATCAGCAGCTTATTCTGAAACACCCTGTATAAATTGGGACAACTTAAATAATAAAATTAAAAGATTTTAAAATTATAAAAAATTGGTTTGATAACAAGTTGTTAATTAATATTTATAAAACAAATTATATTCCTTTTACTTTAAACCTAAGTAACCTACCACGAAATATGAATAGTATTCCTTATACAATTTAAAAACCATAATCATACCTAATACAATAAAAATTAAATAACCATAAAACCTAAAATAAATAAGTCCATATAGGACAAAAAAATTTCAAATATTTATGTTTTCATTTATTTAAACGATTATTTACCAACAAAAATTAAAAAATTGAATTCATTAAAAAAATTTAAAGTCTAAATAAAAACATGGATATTAAAAACAGACAATTTGAAAATATTTTTAGAAATGCTTTAATTAATTAATATTGTTCTGAATAATTTATACAGTGTGTCCGCTTGAGTTCTGTACATATGGAACACTTTTTTAATATTAATTTTACGAAAAAAAGTGACTCTTTATAAAAAGTTCTGCTTACTGAAAAAATAATATTAGACTATGCAAACTTGAGATAGTATGTACAGGATGATCAAAAAGTATCAAATCAAAATTGACCTACGAGAAAAGTACCCTTAATTTTAATTTTAGAGCAAAATGGAATAAGAAAATGTTGATTGGCATTAAAAATTATATCTGTTTCTACTCTTAGTAGACTATTATTGAAAATATATTTGACATTTCAAAAAATATAATTTTTTGAAATGATTTATAATTAATCATTGTAGGTATGCAATTCAAGCTAATAAACATTTATCAATTATTTCAGTTATTATTATTATTACAGTTGAAATTCAAATTCAGGTGGGAAATGGTGGCAAGATAATGCACATGCCATTAAGAATTAAGATTTAAATTTTTAATTTAATTTTCAATTTCAATAATAGTCTACTAAGAGTAGAAACAGATATAATTTTTAATGCCAATCAACATTATTCCATTTTGCTCTAAAATTAAAATTAAGGGTACTTTTCTCGTAGGTCAATTTTGATTTGATACTTTTTGATCATCCTGTACATACTATCTTAAGTTTGAATAGTCTAATATTATTTTTTCAGTAAGCAGAACTTTTTATAAAGAGTAACTTTTTTTCGTAAAATTAATATTAAAAAAGTTTTCCATATGTACAGAACTCAAGCGGACACACTGTAAAAGTACCTAATATTTTTTACTTAAAAATTATAAATTAATAATTTTATTATAGGTAATATATTTCTTCAAAAAAAGGCTGCCTTCATACTATAAATTAACATTTTTACTTAAAAACTTGATTTTTAATGCTTATTTATGATTTTACATACTAAAACAAAAAATAAGATATGCCCCTAACAAGCTCAGCTTCAGGGGATTGAAGAATAAGTTTATAGAAGACAACATAAACATATTTATTATATTATTAAATTTTAAATAAACTTATTATTATTATTATTAAAACAATAAAATAATGATCCAGTACCTATTTTTAATTCGGGAAATGATGGCCCATACATAAAAACCAAAACTTTAGATGTGAGAGCCAAATTAACTCGATTCCACTGCTCCACCAGCGCCACTCGGTGTCTCCAATTCATGCAACACTCTCTAAGGGTTTTCCACAAGGGTGGTGAAGGAAAACACTGCCCACAAGCAATCAACCAAATCTAAAATACAGAAAGATAACATTTCTTATGTAGTATTTTAAAAAGTACTCATTCTTCTCAAGGGAAACCTAGACCTTCCAAACTCTATGCGCTTGAAAACATTAGTGAATCTCCTGGTGATACAGCGGAAATTTTCTCTCAGCATTTTGCATCTCAATATGTAAAAAATAAATCTGGGGACTATGATTTCAACTCTAACATATTTATAAATGTAAATAAATATAATACTAATATTCTAAATGTTTTTACCAGTATTACAAACTTAAATGTTAACTTGGGATATGGCACAGGATTGCAAACCTGTACAAGTGTACAATTCATTAAAGTAGTCTTTGTAGCTAGAGTGCGCCCCCCGCTTTTGCTTGTCTGCCTAATATTATTAGTCTTTGTAATTGTTTTCTTTGTTCATCATAATAAAAGACGTTTATTATTATTATTTACCTCAAATAAAACACTCAATACTCGTTCGCACAGCTGGTCAGCAACATCATCTTTGACAGTTGGTGGTGACAGGAGAATATCATTTATGGCCAATAGAAATAGCAAGAGTGCTTCCCAGGTATCTCTATCTAATATCTTTGATTTGTGACTAATTTCTTGAAGGGTACGCAACACTCGGTGACAAAGAACTGCCTGCCTATGGATTGTATCTGGTCCTGAGCATTGAAAGTTTGTATTAATTATAGTCAGATTAAGCATTTTGAGATATTATCATAAAATTCATGCATTATTGTTGCTAAACTCTAGAGCAATAAACATCAATTCAACTTTTTACAATAATCCTAGACAAGAAAATACAATTTAATTCCACCTGAAGAACTATTCTATGAACTAGTTATAGTTCAATTGGTCATGCAACACTAAACGCAATGAAACACAGACACAGTAAACGAAAACTGCCAATAATAACTAAAAATAAACTAGGACATTTCTGAGTGGCTAATAATTTAGTCATACCCATCTCCAAATATAAAAAGGGCCAGTCTTTGAAAGAAAACAAGTAAATAAATTAATAAGAGTTTTGATTCTATAAGTACCTACCTAATTAGACAAAAACGATTTAAACAAGGAGAAATTAGAAATAAATAACTTCTGTGTGATGTGATGAATAGGGTTTGTTCCATAAAAAAATAGCCAAACAACATACCTTCTCCCTTCCTTGGTACAAATAAATAATGCAAATGGGATATAATCTTCCTAGCATAGATGTTTGGGTCCTCAATTATAGGTATAGGGACACATATTTTGGGTTCTGGTAATAGTACAGTCAGCCATTCACAGTATATATTGACACAATCTTTAATAGCTTCATGTTCTGCCAGAGGGAGTGAGAGGCCAAAGCAGAGAACTTCCATTGACCACAGTACCTGAAATATTAGAGAAAAATCACTAAAAGGCATCTGAGTAGTATAACTAATATATTATATGGGAAATTATAATTTCATAATTTTTAGGGTCACCAAATAATCGGTACCTAAAGGTAGAAACCCATGATCTGCTATACCTAGTAGGAACTGTTATAAATACTATAAAAAAGATCTTACATCTCTGTCAGTTAGCAAAATACTGGGTTCAGGAGCTTGAGTAATACCCAAATTGCTCGCTAGATGTTTGACGAGACCTACAGTTATCTCTTTGCTGATGGGGAGGTCGAATTTCTCTAAAACACTTTGAGCTTCATGTTCTCCCTGTTGAGCCACCAATCCCAGGGATGTCCATTCTCCATACATCCCTTTATTCTCACTGCTTTCCTACAAACGTAAGCATGTTAATAGTTTGCTTGGAGAAATTAAAAAAAAAATCTACAAAATGAAAGTTTTTGTTGGCTCCAGAGGAATAAATGATTTAGAAACTACCAAACTTTCATTATTCTAAAATGGTAAATTTTCAGAAAATATTTACAATCAAATAACAAGTGTTTGATTCAGTAATAGAGAGTATTAACATGCTCTTACCTTAAGGTTCATACGATTAAACAATCCCAAATTCATAGGCGAGCTTTTAAGTGGATAGATAACGGAACAAAATATAATTACACCGATAGAATTACTAATTATTTATTTATTAGGCATATTATTTTACAGTAATTATTTAATTGTTTGATTATGCACATTCAACATTCAACCATGTTATGACATTTCACTGACATTTGAGGAAAAATATCACAGAAAAAAAAGGGGTTGTGAAAATACAGGAAAAAAAATAGGTACTTTCCATTTGCTTTTTTAAAACAGCAAAAGCAAAGTCAACATCTTTGCTTATATAGTTTGCTTTATTTCTTATAGTTCTACTCCTATATTATGACAAAAAAGTCACAGAACGGAGGCGTGTTCGATGGCAGTATTGGCACAGAGATTTGCATCGATCTGATTTTAAAAATCGGTTCAGATCACTTTGACCAGGCAAACATTTACCAATCGAACAGTGGTCAGATCACAGGCCTCTTAAAACAAGGGTCAGATCAGTTATATTTAGATCCATCCGGGCCAATCTAAACTTGCGACTGGAATACGGCTCGCTTAACATGTTGACCTATTTCTTCTCTGTGGCAACAATAAACAAAAACCTAACCTCACTTTTTTGTGCGGATAGTCATTCTGTATTTTTTAAGTTTTTGATAATTTTTATTTAAATAAGTTTGTTATTAGATAAAGTAGGGTAATATTAAAATTGCAGGAAAATATGTGTACTCCCAAGGCTGTTCAGCTAAATAATGGAGTTTTTTTGCCCACAATTGGATTAGGTACATACAGGGTAAGTCCACCTAGAAAATAATAAGAGTTTTATTTAAAAAAGAAATTATTAGTAACGATATTTTCTACATAACGTTTTTGATTGGGATAAGAATTATACAACCTTGAACTAAAGCCAAAGTCAAAATGGTGTGTACCTACACGCCTAAGTTTATCGATGTGTCTAAATATAAATTTAACTTCTGCCAAAAGGAGGTTAGTATAATAGAGGCTATATATTATATAAGGTTTATTGTAAACATGACATGTTCCTATGCAATTGTTGATAAATAAATGAATTAATTAATAATTTGCAAATATAAATTAGTCATGTTGTTGCCGAGTATATTAAACAGAAAATAATAGGTACTATTATAAAAACTGTGTATTAGGTGGTCTCCCCAATTATTTTATATTTTTATCTAGTCTAAAGCTGGAGAGGTAGAAGAGGCAGTAAAAACAGCAATTGACGCTGGATATAGACATTTTGATTGTGCCTGGTTTTATGGAAATGAGGCGGAAGTCGGCAGTGCTATCAACGAAAAAATAAAGAATGGCACTGTCAAAAGGGAAGATATATTTGTTACTAGTAAGGTAATAAATTAATTATATTTTTTGTAGACTACAATAAGTACACTATATTTGCGCAAACATAATGTTTTGGCAAATTAAGATCATTTTAAAAGAAATTTTATCTCTTTATACCTTCAAGCAGTATTCCCAAACGTTTTTTTTTCAGTTATGGAATAATTTTCATGCCAAGGAAGCTGTTATTCCAAAGTTAAAAGAAAGTTTAACTTCCCTCGGCTTGGACTATTTAGATCTGTATTTAATTCATTGGCCTTTTGCTTTTAAGGTAAGAATATGGTCAGGGGTTTAAGCCTTCTTCTAGAGGGATCGGGGTACACACAACCACATTTTCTTTTATTAGGAAGACGCTCCTCTAATACTAACAGAGAATATGCAAAGTGCCTTTAGCGACATAGATTATTTGGAAACGTGGCAGGGTATGGAAGAAGCTCAAGAGCAGGGTCTCACCAAATCTATTGGAGTATCCAATTTTAATGCTGAACAAATAGAGAGGGTCCTGAAAAATTGTAAAATTACTCCTGTGGTGAATCAGGTAATAATAATAAATAACTAGTACCTATTGTAAGTTTTTTATTGTGCACACTTTAAATAATCCCAGGAACTAGAGAAGATTTCTCCCCAATAGGTAATAAAACCTGTTTTTCAGGTTGAATGTAATCCAAACTTGAACCAGAAAAAACTGATTAAATTTTGCAAGGACAAACATATAGTGGTAGTCGGTTTCTGCCCCTTGGGAAGAAGTGAATATGTTGGCAGACCAGGTTTTCCAGAACCGACCATTTTTGATCCAAAAGTCGCTGAAATTGGGAAAAAGTTCAATAAAACGGCCGCTCAAGTTGTTCTTAATTATTTGGTATGTTTTAGTTTAGGTAACTGTATTGGTGTCAAATTTCAGATCTCTATAATCAAACAGTCTCTGAGCTTTGACCGATAGACAGATATAAAAGCAAGGTTGACAGGATATATATCCGTGATAAATATCCTGATATATTTCTTGATAAATATCATGATATATGCGATAATATTTATCCTGATATATATCAATATTTTTTTTTCTATAATTCTACTCATCAGTATAAAAATATGTCCCCGCTGCCGCTGAGCCGGCAACAGCGTATTATGCTGCTTACGATGCGGTGATTCCCCATCTTTCCGAGTCGCTGACCACCTGTTAGTTGTTCTTTGCCGCGTGGCATTTTTATTTAGTTCCGATTTCTGATTGAACGGAGCAATATTTTGCTGTTAGTTTTATGAAATAAAAATTTTACAATGCCAAAAATTAAAAATCCAGTTTGGGTTCATTTAGATTTAATTAACAAGCCCATCAGTAATTCTGAGTTTTAAGTTGAACCATAGTTAGCAAAAATATATGATGTGCTCATATTCATAAACTTATTATATTATGTATTTTTTATCTACATTTTACATTCCTAACATAGGAGTACTAAAAAAACTTGTTATTGTGATAGCAACTATCATTGAATAGAATTGAAATACAAATTTACAGGTTTATAACATGTTTATATTAAAATTTAAGTGATTTTGAAATTTAAAATTTATCTTTACAAAAAACAGAAGAAATAATTTAAAAATAATTAAAAATATAAATAAATATCATGATATTTGCCAACTCTATATAAAAGTAATATGGTTTATTGGAAAAACAGTAATCTATAATAGCAAATGTTATAGTATTGTTCTTTTATATTTTTGGCGCGAAAACCGTAAGATCAACAAAGTCAGACAGATTATCATTATATAGGCCGAAATTGTTGCACCTGTCGTGTAAATGGGGGATGGTGAGGGAGTAAAATATTTTGCCCCCCAATTTTTTGTAATACCCATCTATTTTCAGGTGGGATATTTAGGTATTGTTGCAATTCCAAAATCAGTAACTCCATCCAGAATAATTGAAAATATCGATATTTACGATTTCGTCCTTGGTTGTGAAGATGTGACCTACCTAGATTCATGTAACAAAAATGAAAGGGTGTCTTCCTTGCCTGGGGCAAAAGATCACAAATATTATAGCTTTAATAGTGAGTTTTAGGATAACTTGCAAATGTTGACACATTTTTTTGAGTTACCCACTTCCCGGACGCTTTTCCTTTGAGAAAGTAGCATTTCTCAGGGAAGAATCACATCAATATTAGCAATTGCTCGAATTTTAATATAAATATTAATATAAACAAGAATTATAATGTTTCTGTTAGTACCTATCTTCTGTTCGAATTTCAATATTTAATACAAATAAGAATTAAAATGTTCGAAATTTTGTTCTACAAAGAAATTTAATAAAGAAATGTGTCTTATTGATTTGTTATTCTACACGGTTGCCGAAAAAATAGTGTACGCAACACGTCCGAAAAACGTTTTTTTGGACTCGCAGACTTTCAGGACTCGCCTACGGCTCGTCCTAAAATTTTGTCGACGTCCAAAAAAACAGTATTTTCCGGACTTGTAACGTAAATTACTAGGTATTCGTTTGCTCAACTAAAATAATTAACAGTTACTTTTTTATTACACTCTGTCCCTGTAGTCGCATACGCCACTGGTCATTGGTCAATTACTCTGCCAATCCCTTCTATGCCCTACACCATGGGCTTAAGAGCAAACACTAGTGTCGCATTCGCCATTTCGTTTTCAATATCCCGTTTATTATTCGTTTTCTCCTAAAAGCGGCCGAATATCCGTCTTTGTGTAGCAGTTACCTACAGTTTTGAGTTTTTAATTGATAAATTAATAAAGACAAAAAAACAGTACCCTGTGCCTGATAAACAAATCAGTTGGTTATCATCGCCTTGCACAGGTTGAACTGCAAATTTTTTTAAAAACTACTAATTGTTTACGGTGCCGTTATGTGTCCTAATTTTATATTTTTTCATTTGTTTTTTTTTACCATTATGAATCGTGGAGCCCACTTTAACTGTAAGTGTTTACCACTTTTTTGTTTGTTGTTTTGTTGTTTTTTTGTGGGTTCACCCTTGGTCCCTATTTTATTTTAATGAGAAAACTTTTCTCTTCTATATGTTTTTATTTTGGTGTACATTTTAAGAAAATTAAAATACGCACATTTTTCGTTACTTTCTTTGTCTCTCTTTGCAGTTTGCGCGTTATTTCTAAAAGTTTTCTTTTTCTCTTTAAACACCATGAGATATAAAAGGAAAATGACACCTGTTTGTAACTGCGTTACTCTTTAATATATCAAGGATATATTATATAACATGTACTTTCTGTTATGTTACGTTACCGAAAATAAGATTTGTCATTTTTTCAAACAAATCAATTATGTAATGTTTTTATCGGTTAATGTTGAAACCTAAGAAAAAATCCTATTGTTTCAGAGCTCTGAGGAAGGAAATATATTTTCCGAAACGTCGGCAAATTAAAATTAGGGTTTCATTTGCTTTCTAAGATCCTTAAACCCATAAAACCACCTACATGAAAGTCTACTAGATCATTAATTTTATTTTTATTATTATATTATTGCCCATGTTGCCTTTTCTGTCTTTATTAATTTCTAAATCCAACGTTTTTTAACGTAAATAAACTGTAATAAATTGTACTGTAAAGACGCATCTTTTAGCTGCTTTTCAGATAAAACGCAAAAGTAACGTAATATTGATCAAAAAGCGAAATAGCGAAATGATCTTAATTAGCCAAACTAGAATTAAAAAAATTACCCTTATTAGTAAAAATAAATAAAATACAAAACGAGATAAATATAATAAATGGTTTATGGGTGTTTTTATTGGCAATTTCGAGGCCCGAGAGCCGAATTTGGTAAAACACTTATCCTAAAATTTTACGATATTGAGCCCTTAAATACAATTTATGGGGCATTTAATAAAACATTTATTTCGAAGCTGACCCTTTGGCAATTGGAGAGTGGGTAGAGTGTTTTTCATTAGAGAAGAACCCTTCCGGCGGTTTATTGATAAAGTAGAAAGCAGAATTTGTCGTTTGACATTTTTTTTCAATGAGGTAGACCTCGACGTCGGTGTCGTAAACTATTTTATGTAAACAATTATATCGGATTTGATATTTTTTTATCAATAAATAATGGATAGGTATATAAAGTAGTTTTTTTTTCATTTTTCTATTATCTAGTGTTAAGGGCACAGTTCTCAAGGTCAAAACACCTATAAATGGCTTGAATGTATGGGTAACTTCCGGAACCTTGCAATTATTAAAAAAAAAATTAGGATCTAATTTTGAAAGGGCTGTTCGGGGAGGCATTGACGAATAGTATGCAGGTGTTTTTTTTTTAAATAAATGCACAGAAACTTTAAAAAGCAGTTTTTTGAAACCATTAAAATTGCCACAATTTACCTTAAAATCCTTGATAGTAAGTAAACACGTTCATTTTCAGAATTTAAGCAAAAACAACAATTTTTACTGGTAATACGATATTCTCTAGTCTATCTAAATGTCATCTCTCCTAAGAATTCTAGAGAATATGTGCTTGTTTTAACAGAAAAGGTTCCGTAATTACACAAAACACGAAAGTAAACAAAACTAGGACCGGCTGACTAACATCTGCCTACCTGCTCCAGAATATGTCTGTCTTTCTTCTTCGTATGCCAAAAGCATAAAAATAACTACTCTGATCAACACAGCACTGCAGTGCGCATGTGAATAGTCAAAATATAACATAAAAACTAGTGAAAAAGATAGTTATACCAAAATAACATATTTTGGACCAATTTCTGATAAAATAGCACACATAATTTCAAAAAACAACATAAAAGTAGCTTTGACATCGGCACAAGAAATTTCTCAATTATTCTTTAATGCCTAACAAAAAACGCCACCCCTTAAAAAATCAGTAGTTTATAAGTTAAGTTGTACCGAATGCCATAGCTCGTATATAGGTCAAACAGGAAGAAATTTTAATACTAGATTTACTGAACATAAGGCATCTTATTTGTTAAACAAAGAAAACTCTAATTTCGCAAAACATTGTTTAGAGACAGGTCATTGTTTCCCAGATATTAATAATTTAAAAATTTTGTATAATGTCCCAAAAAGTAAGAAACTCAATATCTTAGAATCAATTGATATTTACAAACATAATAAAAACCCTGCGATAAACCTACTGACATACCTGTGGAACTCCCCGCTATTCACAATACTTAAGGATAAATAACTTAATTAAAGAATAATTATCTGTATTTTATTGCTATAAACATCCTTTGTTTAATCTATATAACTTTCAAAATGTCTTTATTCCAAACTAATGTTTACAGTTCATTACATGGAAAGTGACAACAGAATATAATAATAATCGTAATAATAATAAGTTTATTTAAAATTTAATAATATAGTAAATATATGTTTATGTTGTCTTCTATAAACTTATTCTACAATACCCTGAAGCTGAGCTTGTTAGGGGCAAATATTATTTTTTGTTTTAGTATGTAAAATCATAAATCATAAATATTATGCATTAAAAATTAAGTTTTAAAGTAAAAATGTTAATTTATAGTATAAACGCAGTTCTTTTTGAAGAAATATATTACCTATAATAAAATTATTAATTTATAATTTTTAAGTAAAAAATATTACATATATAAATTATTCAGAACAATATTAATTAATTAAAGCATTTCTAAAAATATTTTCAAATTGTCTGTATTTAATATCCATGTTTTTATTTCGACTTTAAATTTTTTTAATGAAATCAATTTTTTAATTTTTGTTGGTAAAGAATCGTTTAAAAAAAAAATAATAGAAAATAATAAGCATTACAAAAAGAAAAATAACAATAAAAAAAAATGGAAGTTAATCCCATTTAATTCATTAATAAAACCAATTAAAAAAAAAGTATAAATAATTTAATTTAGTAAATATCTCTTTAATGGTTTTTTAAAAGTTGCCAATTTTTTAATATTTCTGATATTTTTTGAAAGATTGATATATTTTATTATTCCGTCATATAAAAGCGATTTTTTTCCAAAATTACTTTTTACTGGTATAATTTGATAATTTATACAACGTCTAGTGTTATTATCATGTAATGTCTTATTATATTATAAATGTTTTGAAATTTTAAACGTGTAAATACCCTTTCGGTCTATATTGATTAACAGTTGGTTCTAAATCTGGTAATTTGTGTATACATTTAATAACTTTATTTTGCAATTTTTGTAATGGTTTTAAGTTTGATAAACAAGCCTCATGGAGAAGCTAAGTATTGTAATTTTGAATAGGTATATTAATGAAAAAAATATATATTTTTTTAAGTATTTCAAAGAAATGAAATATCTAGCTCTGTACAAAACAGATACCAAGAGATATCGAGTTGATAATATACTGGATATGGCATTTCTAATTTACATTTTTGTCTAAAACTATAAGGGTATACACCGTAGTTTTAAGGTATTCAGATTGATAATGTAGTAGTGCTACAAAACTGCAGTCACCAAAAACTTTTAAAATAAAGTGATATTATAACATAGTAAATTTTTCATATTGTTTTTGTTACATAGCATTTTTATGATCCACCCTGCATGTCAAAAAAAAATTGACGGGTCCGTGCGATTCTTAATCAAATGGGCGGTACTTTACTATATATAAGACTGACCTGTTTCTTTAACATTACCCTGTATGGATATATCGATCCGATAATAATTTTTGCTTATACTTAATTCCGTGTTACATTCGTGTTTTTAGACGTAACCTCCATCAGAACAAAAGGGGATTTATTATCCGAAACTTTTTGATACAAATCAACCCGTGACGGCGCGCCAGACCGGTTTTTGCGTTAAAGCAAACATGACCCCAATCTAGAAGGTAAATTTCGCTGGGCAACGGTTGCCCGAAGTGCCAAGAAGAGCAATTAATCATTATATAATTTTAATAGCTCCGGAAAAAGTTTTCAACTGGGTAATAATGGTTAATATCCAGCGCGAATTTTCTTGATTTTCCTATCTATATGCACAGTGGAAATTTTTATTACCTCCACTGAAGGTATATAATAAATAATGTGGCTATTTTAGTAGGTTTAGTAGTTTTTACGTAATTATCCCGGGCCTTTGATACTTTTCAACCTAAAGTTAGTTTGTCGAACAGAAACTCTATGCTGTTGGAATAAGGCGAAACGCACTGTCTTTAATACTGTCATTTTTAACCGAAAGAAGGCTGTTTTTTTTTTATGATCGAGCACAAGCACAAGGTAACAAAATAGATAAGGTAACAAAATAGATAAGGTAACAAGATATATAAGGTAACAAAATATATAAGGTAACAAAATATATAAGGTAACAAAATATATAAGGTAACAAGATATATAAGGTAACAAGATATATAAGGTAACAAAATATATAAGGTATCAAAATATATAAGGTAACAAAATATATAAGGTAACAAAATATATAAGGTAACAAGATATATAAGGTAACAAAATATATAAGGTAACAAAATATATAAGGTAACAAGATATATAAGGTAACAAGATATATAAGGTAACAAAATATATAAGGTATCAAAATATATAAGGTAACAAAATATATAAGGTAACAAAATATATAAGGTAACAAGATATATAAGGTAACAAAATATATAAGGTAACAAAATATATAAGGTAACAAAATATATAAGGTAACAAAATATATAAGGTAACAAGATATATAAGGTAACAAGATATATAAGGTAACAAGATATATAAGGTAACAAAATATATAAGGTAACAAAATATATAAGGTAACAAAATATATAAGGTAACAAGATATATAAGGTAACAAGATATATAAGGTAACAAAATATATAAGGTAACAAGATATATAAGGTAACAAAATATATAAGGTAACAAAATATATAAGGTAACAAGATATATAAGGTAACAAAATATATAAGGAAAAATCCTTTAAGGCGCTCTGGGAGCGGTGCGTGTGCGAAGAAAGCGATTCACGTTTTTCTGGAATCGTTGGAGGTTATATTCGGTTGGAAACACGGTCTCAGAAAGGCCGTTCCACAAAGATGACGTCCTCCAAATGAAAGAGTTCTGAAACAATGATGTTCGGGATGTACTAAGTTGAACCACATAGGGATGGGCGGCAGTGGTTCGTCGTGTGTTTCTGCTATGCATTACTCTAGGTGGAATCGAGCGGGCAATATCTGTCGAACACTTGCCATGGAAATATCTGTAGAAGAGAGTCAAATCACCAACCTGTCTTCGATGTTCTAAGCTGTCGAGGTTCTTAGTCAGCTCGTGGTCGCCGATTAGACGAACGGCTCTCCTTTGGATAGAATCCAACAACCGAAGGGTATGCTTCGGTGCAGAACTCCAGATATGAGAGCAGTATTTAAAATTAGTCAAAATCGGAAATCATACCTCCTCAGAATATGAACTAAACATCGGAGCGGCCCAAGGATCTGACCTCGCACCTCTCATATTATTTGTAAACGATCTATCACTACCGGAATTTACCATCAAGTTTGCCGACGATACCACGGTTGTCATATCAGCACTAGATGACCCTGAACCTCACAGGAAAATACAAGAAGTAACAGAAAAAATAAACAGATGGTGTTTTTTGAATCAACTTATACTAAACGAGGACAAATCGGTTCACATTAATTTCTACAAAACTTCTCCCAAAATGCAATTAAACCAGGCGGCATCCTCTTCCAAATTTCTGGGAATTGACATATCTTGATTCCAAAGTATCGTGGGAACCTCAACGGGATCATGTATGCTCGGACAAGCTTACTACGCTATACTAAAGTTAAAATGCACAGTGCCTGTCCCTACTCAAATAATATAGGTACTAGGCATTAGCCTATCCTCATCTCAGCTATAATATTTTACTGTGGGGACAAGCAGTAAACATAAACCAAGTATTTCAAGCACATAAACGTCTAATAAGGCTCATCTTTGGATTGAAACCAACACAAACATGCAGAGAAATATACAAAAAACACCACTCACAGTCACTTCAATATACATTCTTAAGTGCTCCACATATGTATAAAAGAACAAGAACAAATTCCAAGAAAACAGAAGCAAGCATAACAAACTATCCTACAAGAAACGCAAACGGCCTTATAGTCCCTAGACACACTTCAAAACGATATGAAAAATCTCCCACTATGCCTGCATTACCATTTTTAATAAGCTACCAGAAGAAATTAAACAATCCATAACAAGAGGTATATTTGGAAGAAAACTAAAGGACTTTCTTATAAAAAATGCATTTTACACACTAAAAGACTTTTTGAATGCCTAAATCGATGTCATATTTGCGTAAAAGGTTTTGACCTTCTAGATTTGTCTCTTACCTACATTTAATGCTAGTAGTCTGAACTTTAAGGTAAATAAGTTACCTAGTTAATTTTATAGTTTTATATGATGAACCTCAAATCATAATGTATGATCCTTAGTAGAATAAATTTAATTTGAATTTGAATTTTAAATGTTAAATGCGTGTAAAGAATACCTACCCCTTACCTAAATAGTTTCCAAAAAAGCTAGTAAAATTTCTCCCCCAACCGTGTATATTTCGGAGTTGAAATGTTGTAAAAAAAATGTAGGAAGCAATAAATTTAATATTATCCCAATTTACTAAAAGGAATTCCAAAAAAATCATAAAACTTCCAGAGATTTTCCACGCCACTAACCACCCTGGCTCTTTTTCTAATCGGAAAGAAATTTTTTAACATTCCCGTCCGGGGTTCAATAATGGGAAATTATAAGAAAATTCCTGATCGATGTTCCCCTTTATTATTCAGTTGAAAAGAGGTTATTAAAATTAAATAGTGATTAATTACTTGCCGAAAATATCAGTAACGTGCTTTGATAGATAGTCCCAATTACATTATTTGTGTACTCTTAAAACTATTCAGAAACGAATGTGTTACAGTGAAATTATATATAAAAAAGTTTAATTTCTTGTGTGACCGGTTTATTTTTAAAAATTTTTATGACCGATATATATATATATAAATATATAGCTAAGGCCCAAAGTACTCTGGCGTAAATGAAGTCTGAATATATAGGGGAAGGTTGCCCATATTGGACCAATTTCCAGATTTCTTATCATAGATCCTGATAATAACGCAAAATCGATCTTGAAGCTATATCTTAGTATACTTTAGTATGTTGCTCAACTGTAGGATTTTTTGCAGAATTTTATTTCAAAGTATGTATGATATACCAGGCTATAAAAAAAACCTCTGCAAGTGGTTCAATATAGGAAACCGGTTGCCTAAATTGCACCTGGGGGTTCCAAAATTGGACCACATGATTTAAATCGGGAGCTTAGGTGTTGAATAAATAAATAAAAAATAAAATTGTTGGTATATAGGAAGTTTTATACTTATATTTCAAAAAAACATCAAATTTACAATCAAAATTTCGGTAGAAGACATCCTAATGCAAAAAAAGTACCTATTAGTTTTCTATATTGGACCAGTAATAGTTTCATTTTTTAACTCAAAGAAATTTTTTTTAGCAATATTGAAATGGTGTTAGTTTATGCCATTAGCTTATTTAAAGAGAAAAATTATTTTTGCACAATTTGGAAAAATTGCCTAAATTGGACCGGTTCAATTTTGGCAATCACCCAATGGTCCAATTTAAGCAACTACCACGTGTTTTACAAAACCACCCAGGAAAGAAACAAGAAAAAACAAATATGGCATGGTAATAGAAGAAATAGAAAGAGAAAAACTTACTTGATAACTTCCATAAAAAATATTTTGCTTAGAGTTTTATGGTTCTAAGGTAAATTGTTAGGAAAATCCTAAAAAAAATACATTTAAATTGTGTAAATTACGTTTTGCTCTGTACACGTCAAGCACTAACGGCCGACTAGTTAAGTTTGTTGCCGATCAAAAGTTCTGGGTGGAAGTATGTTACAGTGTTGCCAGATGATATGGCACTTGTTTAGTTTCGGAGAAATGTACTGTGGTCCAATTTAGGTAGCGGTTCAATATAGGCAACCTTCCCCTATATAGAAATTTAATTAATACAGTTCATAGATCTTTGCTGATAAATAAATATCGCTCATGATCACACCTCTTCGAATTTCTATTAATCGCATGTGTTGTCTTGGCACGCCTTCTCTTTCCTTTCTGCTCTAGCAGATGATTCCCCCTTAAGTTTTATTCGAGAATTAAATATCTCATACTTACCGCCGACTCCGAACTTTACTACCCCAGTCTGCCAAGTTTCTAAACGATTATTCGCCTGCACTACTCAGACTATAATCCAGAATACAGATGCCTCTAAACTTATCTGGTACATTATTGTTTAAGCTGCTTGCTTATATGAACCGACAACCGCCCTTATCTTTATCCAAAAAACAATTATTTCTGGATAATTTACTCTTGAGGGAATAATGACTTTGCAAACCGGTTAATTTATACTTCAGTTGAGAACAGCCCTGATGAATAAATATGCTGCAAACATGTATATCTTTAAATTGTAGTTCACGTTTGAGTCTCAGTGCCCCAAACAGCTTTTTTAACTACTGGTTTACGTAAGTACAACTTCGTAGAGTATGAACTGTTCTGGTTTTAATTTTATCCTTTTATTACTCTTACAAATTTCACCAAGATGAGAATTATGCCTGTCTATTTCTTTCAAAGGAAAATAAAAATTTTTCATTTTTCACTTAGTCTTTTTGACTAATTGGTTTTGAATTATGTTCTAAGTTTTTACTACATATACGGGGTCCGCCAACGAAGAGGGGACGGAAGATTAAGTCCTTATCGATGAACTTATCAAAACTACAAAAACAGCATAAGGTATGGACTTAAAAGGGGCTTTTTTAAAAATATTCTACATTATACAGGGTCTCCCAAAAAAGTGTGACGGACTAAACTTGCATTTTTTTAAACGGAACACCCTGTATATTTTTACATTTTTAAATTCCACATAAAATTATAATTATTTTTTATTAAATGCATTATTAGTCTATACTTCATAGTTTCCGAGATATTGACTCTCGAAAAGTGACATTTTTGAAATTTGACAGCTTCTAACTTTCTAACAGTACGTCTTAGAGCAAAACGGCTTACATGTCCCTATCTTCAATTTTTATTATCTTCCCAAAAAAATCAACTGTCGGTTAAACCGGATGTAACTCGAAAGCAGGAAATATAGTTGTTCCGGTTTAACTGGAAGTTAATTTTTTTGGGAAGATAATAACAATTGAAGATAGGGACATGTAAGCCGTTTTGCTCTAAGACGTACTGTTAAAAAGTTAATAATTAATTTTATTTTTTTATATCCTAAGAATTTAACTTCGTTAAGTGAAAAAGAATTATACGTGAAAGCGCGGAGTTTACAAACGATATACCATAAGACTTCTCCATTGACTTGCCTAGTCAAATTTTAAGCCTCAGAAAGGGACTTGGAGATAGTATTTCAAAATTAAAAACAGTGTATGAAATTGCAGATCATTTATTAATAAAAAATCAGTGTGTTTCGTCAAATTTTCAGATGTATTTAGCGCAGTGATGTTATTTCCAACTTTACCAGTTAGTGTGGCATCAGCGGAACGATCTTTTTCCCAACTTAAAATAGTAAAAACCCATTTACGAAACACCATGGGACAACAACGCCTTTCGGATTTCGACGATTTTAGTTTTTAGTCGACTCTTGCTTTCAATAATTATTGACCTTATTTTAGTCTTTGTATCCACTCGATACCTTAACTTAATATAAGTATAACGAAACTTTCCCAAGTAATTGCTTTGTCTGAATCTCTCGAAGGCTACAATTTGCTATTCTAGGAGCAACTCAAAGTTTATTGGATTTAATTGGGAGTTAAATAAGGTTGAAGTTAACTTAACTCCACGATGAATGTTTCCGATTTACAAATGAAACATATTGTGGACAGCGAGTATATTATTGGTGCCAGTATGACCGTACCAAGTGTAAAGGATGTATGACCAGCAATTTTTTCTTGAATTGATATTTTTATATTTATTTTTTTAGCTTGAAACTACCCTTAAAATCTTTTTTAAACACATTTTTACAGTTTTGACCACAGACATGTAATATACAGGGTTAGGAAAAATTACCAGAACGGTCGATTATTTCAAAATATACAGGAGTTATCAAAAGTGTCTTATATAAAAAATGTAGGGCTGTTAAAAATCTACATATCGGTGATAAATTGAAATATACAGGGTCGCCCACAAAGTTGTGGAGAACGATAGTTATATTTTTTTAAATGGAACACCCTGTATATTTTTACTTATTTTGATTGTCGACTCAATTTTAAACATTTTTTATTAACCATGTGTTATACCTAAATTCATTACTTTCCTAGAAATCGGCGTTTCAAATAATAACGTATAACGATGCGATTTTCGAACATAGTGAACAACAAATAGGGCACGACCATGGTTACCAATAAATAATTAATAGTTTAACATCTGAAACTCAAATTCTGACAGAAATAGACAAAAAATAAAATAGCATGGCATTTTTACTTACTGAAACAGAGAGAATTGATATTTTAATTTTAAGGGGATTTGGCGATAAACAGAGATCATATCAGGAGGTATGTAATATTTACAATAATTTGCATCCAGACAGGCACAAAAAAAAATGCAGTTTTTCGAACTATTGAGCGTTACAGAATGACTGGTACTGTAAAAAACCGCCCAAGATCTGGAAGACCTAGGACTGCTACCTCCGAGGAAAAAAAGCTAGACATTCTGCTTGCGATAGAAGAAAATCCCAAACAATCCACCAATCAGCTTGCTTTGGATCATGAAATTAATCAAAAATCTGTACGAACCGTTCTTCATACTGAGAAAATGCATCCATACAAAATTAATGTTGTACCAGAACTTTTTGACGTTGACTGTGATCGAAGGCTAGAATTTTGCGAAATAATGACTAGAAATATGGAAGAAAACCAGAATTTTTCAAACAATATTGTGTTTTCGGATGAAGCGACTTTTACACTACACGGAATGGTAAATAAGCAAAATTACCGTTACTGGGCGCGAAATAACCCTAACTGGTATGAAGAGGTGCATATACAGTTCCCAAGAAAAGTTAATGTCTGGGCTGGATTGTTTGCGGGACATGTAATTGGACCCTTTTTTTATCGAGGGAAATTTGAACGGTGATCGATATCTTCGGCTTCTTCGGCAAGAAATAGTTCCAGCTGTAAACAATTTAAATGCTGATATTAACTTAACCTGGTATCAGCAAGATGGAGCTCCTCCGCATTTTACTCGCGAAGTTAGAGAATTTTGGATGTCACGTTCCCAAATCGATGGATAGGAAGAAGAGGGCCTATCGAATGGCCTTCACGGTCCCCCGATCTTTCGCCATTAGATTTTTTTTATTGGGGTCACCTGAAAAACAGAGTTTATCAAAATAAATCCAATAATTTAGAAGAATTAAGAATGAAAATTGTCAATGAAAGTGCAAGAATAACAAGGGAAATGGTTTTAAACACCCAAAGACATTTTTTCTATAATTTGTATCATTGTCAGTTAGTAAATGGGGGTCATTTTCAACACTTATTAAAAAATAGAGCCGTTTTGCCATGATTTGTTATACGTTTTTGTTTAAAGTTAACTTAAAAAATTGTTTCTTGAAATTTATTTTGTGTTTTGTAGCTGATCAATTTATGTAGGAAAGTAATGAATTTAGGTAGAACACATGGTTAATAAAAAATGTTTAAAATTGAGTCGACAATCAAAATAAGTAAAAATATACAGGGTATTCCATTTAAAAAAAATATAACTATCATTCTCCACAACTTTGTGGGCGACCCTGTATATTTCATATTATCACCGATAGGTAGATTTTTAACGCCCTACATTTTTTATATAAGACGTTTTTTGATAACCCCTGTATATTTTGAAATAATCGACCGTTCTGGTAATTTTTCCTAATCCTGTATAAGGAGACCAAATTGTTTATATTTTGTCCCAATCAAAAATCGTTTTTAACAAAAAGCAATGATAAACAATTTCTACTGATTGCCCTCCTGTGTTTGAAAACGAAGGTTACATTATATTAATTTAGAGTTGTTAAGAAAAGAACGGAACAGGTTCTTTAGAACAGGTTAGAGATAGCCTGTTCAGTGAACTGTTCTTTGTGAAAGAACTGAACCGGTTCTTTACATAGACTTATGACAGATGATTGCGGTCGAGTGATGTTAAAGAGCAGGGAAATTGCTGCGGGAGTTCAGCAGTTCTGACCCGGGAACCTGTTCACATGTTCTATTGTCACTCACAAAAAAGAGGTAAAAGGTCACCATAGCAGTAAAAAACCGCTTTTTGTTAATCACTTTCTAAAAAAAAAAAAAAAAAAAAAAAAAAAGTCGTCAGTTCCGTAAACAAAGTCCGCGTGTCTGGTCTCCCTGTTCCCTGTTCCCTGTTCTCTGTTCTCTGTTCCCTGTTCTCTGTTCCCTGTTCTCTGTTCCCTGTTCTCTGTTCCCTGTTCTGCTCCAAAAAAAGAACAAAGAAAGAACAGCCTGTTCTTTATTAACGACGACCCGCAAGCCATCTTTCATAAATCACCAATCACACCTTACAAGGAAACAGGAATGCAGCAGTGTTCTTTCCGTGTTGTTAGTTTACGGAACTAGCGACCTTTTTTTTTTTTTTTTTTTTTTAGAAAGTGATTAACAAAAACGTGGTTTTTACTACTCCCGACCTTTCACTTTTACTTTTTTTTTTACCAAGTCAGTGGGCGGACAATAATTTATAATCAAAAGAACAGGTGAACAGGTTTACGGAACAGGTTCCCGAGTGAGAACCGAACTGTTCGAACCTGTTCAGCAATTTACCTGTTCTTTAACATCACTAGATTAATTGCATTTGTGATGTGTAAAGTCAAATTAATCTAAGAATCGCCGCATCACCTGTCATTAATGGCACCCTGTTGAAGTCTGGTATATTTTACGTTCAGCGGTTGGCTACAGAAACAGAACCGGAATAAGTTCTTTTACCTTCTTAATTTTTTTAAAAATAAAGCGTTTTGACAGAAGACAACGACATTTCACATTAACAGCTGATCTGTGTTCGTCGTTAAAGTTTCCAGATCAGCAGTGGGCCGTAGCAAACTGACGCGTTAGGTTGGATCATTTTATTTTCTTTCGATTTTTCACATTTTACTTTTGGATTTTATATATTTCAGAGGCAGCTTTTCTTGGTGTTTATTATTTAAGTTTAATAGTGAGTACAAACACCATTTTGGTTAACTCTTTTATTATGAAATTAATAAAGTGCCTAGTTAAACCATTTATTTGTCGTTATATACAGGATGTCCCCTTACTAATTAATAATAACATATTATGGTAACGAGTAGTTTTCAAAAAAAAATGTTTTTTTAAAGAAAATTTAAGAAATTAAATGAATTGCTTGAAAAACTTTAGATTTTTTCTGTATCTGACTATAAAATCTATATTATGTCAACCCTAGTATAGTATGGTGCAGTGCCAGACAAAATATTACGTCATACTATGATCAGTGGCGTAGCGACAAATTATGGGCCCCCCCGCGAAAATTGTGTTAGGGCCCCCTCGCCCAGGACTTCGGCCCCTTCGGGGCCATAGCAATAGGCTCTTTCGGGCCTCGGAGCCTTCGGGCCCCCCGCAACTGCGGGCACTGTTAAAAAGAATTAGTAATTTTACGTTAAATTACGGTTTAATTATGTTACAACCGTAAATGAACGTAAAATTACTACATCGATTGTATTTCTACATAACCCTGCCGGAAAATTACATTCGTAGTGGTAAAATTACAAATGAAAATTACATTAAAATTCTGGTATTTTGACGGAAAATGAACCGGAATATTACATAAGTTTATATGTAAAGGTAATTAAGCCTTTACGTAAAATCACAACTAAAAGTTGTAAAATTTACTTAAAATCACAACTAAAAGTCGGAAAAGTAGGTTTATAAATATGTATTTTTACTTTATTATTAGAGTAAATTTACAAATTATTTCCGGTAAGTAACAAATTTTTTTAAAAATGGATGTATTTTTACTACATTTTTACTGTATTATTAATACGTTTTTCTGCTTTTATTGTAAAATTACATAACACTATTTTTATTTTTTATATTTTATTATTAGTGGTTTTCTGTACTTATTTTGTAATTTATTGTATTATTTATGAAAGAAATAAAAAACAATTCATATAAATATACATTTTATTATAAACTCTATTAAATATATAAAACAAAACCTTATTTTATTCAGATAGAACTGTTATCATAAATCTAGTTAACATAATACAAACAAATTTTTTTTTTTAGGTATCTATCCTTAGTGTCCCAACCTCGGTATTCCTAATGGCCAATTTACATTAAGATGCAATGGCAGCGATTGCAAGTAAAAAATGCCTGATGGCATGCGCTTTGGCGACTTTCTGATCAGCTGATGCAATTTTAGTCACCAAAGCGCATGCCTTTAGGCAATTTTTACTTGCAATTGCATCTACTGTAAATTGGCTTAAGTGATAGTGGTTTAAGCCAAGCCTATCTAAAATTGATGTGACAGAGTAACACTTTCAGTTCGTTTCTGACGTTCATAGCACAGCCATAATAAATATATCGGTTTTTGATAAGCTTGGCTTAAATCGCTAAATCGGGGGTATAGGAGTCGTAAAACTTAAAAAATACAAACATTTTTCTCACAACAGGAACTTTACCTAAAAATCGATTTATGGCAAAGTACCTACAAACAGAACCCTTATTTCTAACTAAGGTTACTAATTTAGTATCAGTACTAACTTTATAATGTATTTTAAAGAAACAAAAATATAATATTGTTTTATTCACCTATTTGTACTACATACTTACGCAAAGTTTCCTATATAGAAAATCCTGTATGTATGTATGACACTATCTGTAAATACCCTGTGTAAAGTTTTTATTTATATTTTGACATCCACCTTGTAAATTTTTTTATGTGACATATTTTTGAAAAGAAATACATACAATTTTACAATAAGAACAAATCATTATGAAATTACTTAGGTACCTTGAATTTTTATGATGTTGTAATAAACTATCAAAGATTGAAGTCGCCGTGTCTGGTCGATTAACAGTTCACTGAAACTGATGGTACGTACTTCACTCAGTTGTCAATCCAAAATTCTGCTTATTGACTAATAAACGCGATTTAATGTTTAAACCGTAAAAAATACCTAAACACGATACTGCAAAACGTGATTCTGATCGAAGATCGCAAAAAAATGGAAGACAAAACAACAGCGATCAAACGGTATGCGAGAAGACCGACACGACACATGACAGACAAGGTATTACAGTGGCGTGTGGTAAAATTAAGAGATTTGCCGAAAAACTACGATAGTTTACTGGTAATATTTCAAAACTAAGTGAATTTCACTAATAAATTTGTGATTTTACCTATTTTAACGTAATAATACACTGTACGGTAGGATAATTACAATACTATTAAGTAAAAATACAGTATTTTAGTAAAATATCGTTTAATATAACGTATGTTAATTCATTACGTAAAGATCCTTTAAAAATAATAATTTTTTTAGGCAAGTTTAATGTAATTTTCACCCTATTTTTAACAGTGGGGGTTCGCGGTAGTAGCGCTACGCCACTGACTATGATATAAAATAAATATATTACTTTCCATGCAATTATAATTTTCAAATCGTGTATGCAAAGATGTCGGGAAAGGAAACCACTGTTCTAATGAAAGTTAAAATAGTTGAACTCTTGCTGGCTTCCTGGCAAAGAGCACTCCAATTGAAAGCCGAAATTATTGTTATAATGGAACCAGTCTGTCTGGCATATAACTTCACTGCGGCTTCAAGACTGGAAAGTGGAAAGTTTCCCAATTTAAATAACCCCGAGAACAGGGTTATGATGCAGCCGTTGAGAACACATGTCATCTGTAGGATAATTTGGCAAAGTAGAATCGGAATGTTCTTTGTGATATATTTTTATGTCACTAAAGTGTCCCAATAACGACTAAAACATGTAGGTACCTTATAAAATATAGCCTTTCCAATTTGAAGAAGTGACTAAGACAGCACATAACTCTTTTAGTCTTCTAGCGCTGGCAACAGAAAATTATATTTATGAATGTTTGTATAGGTATAATGCATAGATATTTACCGTTAGATACGTTTTATGGGTGAATAAATACGTCCGAGCGCATGGCTCGCCGATCAGATGCCTTCCTCTGAGCAGCATCGGGCATGCGCACAAACCTCGTGTTATCGGCCTGTCCTTTTTTAGCGACATGCTCAAAATACACTCCAGAACCGGTTCGGCTGCCATTTTTGTTGTTGTGTTTTAAGGTTTCTCTGTGGATTTCTTATAGTTTTCTGTGCTATTGTGGATTGTGGGTGTTTGAAATTTACGGATTTCTAGTTTTTGTGTAGTTTAGTGAAATGTGTTTGTGCTGTTAGCGACTCGGATTGGAATATAAACTATAAACAATAACTAGTAACAGCCGATGTGTGATTTTATTATGCCCAAATACAGGTAAAATACAGGGTATTTCGTATTTTCAGTAAGTATGGAGTAGTGATGTGTCATAATATACAGTGACCGGCAAAGAGTTCGCAACATATGGGAAAAATTTTTATTAGCGGAATATTGAAAAATCTTTTTTGGGGGATTGGATGTGCATGTCCCATAACCTTAAAATCGATTTTGACATACGTCACGTGACCAATACGGGAAAGTTGAAAAAACCAATATGAAATCATCATAAATCAGATAAGTTGATGAGATATCGAAAAAATTCCAAGAATAAAAAGTGTTTAGAATTCCATTAGAACCTTAAATACAATGTTTGGGATATCTACTTAAAAAAACATAAAATCGAATATTTTTGTAAATATTTTTTTACCGAATTAAAAATTTCCATATTTTTCCTTTCTTAAAGCTTCATTAAAGTAAAACTGACATCTGGTGACCACAACTAGAAATATTCTTTTGTTTTTCTGACAATTTGGAGCAATAATTCAAAAAATTCGTTTCCACTTGGATACCAGCTGTTGCAATAGTCTATTTCTAATAACCTTATCGATATTTTTTATATCGAAATATTCTATTATGTTAAGAAATCCTTAAATTCATTAATCCAAAGAAAATTTTATTTATAACCGTAAAAAATAGTTTTGAATTTCGCAGAAATCTTTAAAAAAATCTAAAAATTAATAAAAATTTAAATTATTTTTTACGGTTATAAATAAAATTTGCTTTGGATTAATGAATTTAAGGATTTCTTAACATAATAGAATATTTCGATACAAAAAATATCGATAAGGTTATAAGAAATAGACTATTGCAACAGCTGGTATCCAAGTTTAAACGAATTTTTTGAATTATTGCTCCAAATTGTCAGAAAAACAAAAAATATTTCTAGCTGTGGTCACCAGATGTCAGTTTTACTTTAATGAAGCTTTAAAAAAGGAAAAATATGGAAATTTTTAATTCGGTAAAAAAATATTTACAAAAATATTCGATTTTATATTTTTTTAAGTAGATATCCCAAACATTGTATTCAAGGTTCTAATGGAATTCTAAACACTTTTTATTCTTGGAGTTTTTTCGATATCTTATCAACTTATCTGATTTATGATGATTTCATATTGGTTTTTTCAACTTTCCCGCCATACTATTGGTCACGTGACGTATGTCAAACTCGATTTTAAGGTTATGGGACATAACGCTAATAAAAATTTTTCCCATATGTTGCGAACTCTTTGCCGGTCACTGTATAACTTTATTTTATTATGATCAATTTAAACACATCAAACTAGGCCTACGCTACATAAACAAGGTATGAAAATAAAGAGAAACCCACACCAAGACATATTATCCTGATGCATGTTTTGGTATATTTTATTTGAAGCTCTGCAATCTTCAAAAAGTTTAAAAGACACTTTTCTCTATACTTATATTATATAAAAGAAAAAATGTAAATACCTAGGTAGTTGGTAGTTTATATTACTCCACGGGTCAAGTTCTCGGGCAAAAACTTTTTCAAATTCTTGAACAAGAAATTGTGCTTGACAATGTTTTACACGTACTTACCCAAGTTATTGCCAAATTGTAAAAATCAATACAAGTATTACAAGTTATGTAAAGTATTTTTCACCCTAAATGGTATCGACTTATTGACTACAATAAAACTACCGGTTTAATCCCATTGTTATACACAATCAACAAGCAAAACACACTGCAGGGTAGGACTTTAGATATTTAATTCGTTATTAATAAAATATATAAAAAAGATGTTATCGCAAGCACAAGATAAATACTACCTGCTATAATTATAAATTATGATCCGACCCTGACCGACAGTTTATCTGCATTTTTATGGCCGAGCTCTTGCAAAACGTCCCAGGTAGTTAAACGGAGTCAATCATTTATTGTGAAAATAATTTTACTTCGTCGACGTGATAAAACTGCTGCCCCTCAATACTCAAAACAATTTTTAATATGCAACGAAAGACACCAACCAAGCTGCAAGGATGTACCCGGAATATTATTTTTTTTTTTACCGAGCTCTCTCTGCCAGAATTTTGATGACCTTTTTCGCGACAAATTCATGTTTTTTTCATGCTGGTCCTTTGTAAAATAAACTAAGGCCATTAAAGGCCGGGCTGTACCTCATACATACTCTATAACACCCTTTCCTGACTTAATATTCAATGGGGGCAGGCCCGACACGACGCGTTTTGCATATACATCGACTTATAGATCCGTTCGGTGAACGATCTAGACCCGGTGATTTTCTTGTATGATTACTTGTAAAGTCCCTTGCGTGTTTTCAAAGTTACACAGTCTTAATTTTACGTAAATTGTCTTGGGGAGATTGGTCTTGAAAAAATAATCGGATAGACGATCAAGCAAAGATAATCCACGCATCTCATTCCTAACAGTGACGTAACCAGGGCCGGATTAACCACTAGGCCAAATAGGCCATAGCCTAAGGCGCCACGAACAAAATAGGCGCCGCGGCTTTTTAACGAATTTCAGTGTACCTATAATTATTATTATTTTATACATTTAAATCACTATTTAAACTATGGCATAATTATTGCTAATTATCATACCTTTAAAGTATAAAGAACATTCCACATTCCAATCTAAACAAAAATATTCTAAGTTAAAGTAGTAAGACTATTTAGTTATCAGATCTCGGGAAATCAACTTTCTTCGACGACATTATTCAAAATTTCTCAAGTCAAAAATGTCGAAAAAAACATTTCTAGTATCTTAACTACTATGAAAAATATGTCGTTATTTTTAAAATTACCTTTAATAAAAGTTTTTGGGCATTGGGCCACGAAAACTGTTTCTTTATTACCTTTATATTTTTTGCTTAAAATATTCTTATAAGTATATTATTTTATTTGTTGATGTCATTGATCTCGTTAATAACGAGTCGTTATTGATATGATGTTTTAGAAGTTGTCCCTATACTTTAGTTTATATCATTTTGTGTATTAATAAGGAACCAATCTACCAATATCATTTGACTCTTAGCGCTGAATTTGTGTTTTTATGTGTTTGTATTTTTTTTGTATCTTAATATTACGATTACTTAGTCGATTCTTTTTTTTTAACTTTGGAAACTACCAAACTCTTAAGTTATGATATTTGAAGTTAATTGTTTTATTCATTTCACATTTTGTAAACATTAATCATTAATGTTAAGTTGCTTGTTTATAGTTCTATTTTTTGTTTTATAATTTTCCCTGAGTACTTTACATGTTTTGTTTTTTTCAACAAAACGTGCACATTTCCGCTTGCAAAACATATTTTTACGAGATTACGTTTAGGCACAAATTTGATCATCCGTATCATGACTCGCTCAATTTTTTAAAATCCATTTCGAAATTGAAAAAATAGGCGCCAAAATATGTCTGGCCTAAGGCGTCAAACGACCTTAATACGGACCTGGACGTAACGAACACCCCGCATCGCGGGGGTGCCCACACTGACGGCACTTTCAAAACTTGCTTCCAGCTTTGCTTTTCATAATTTATTTAATTTTTTTATATCCTGAGAATTTAACTTCATTGAAGTGACATTATAAGTGAAAGCGCGGAATTTACAAACGATATACAATAAAGACTTGTCCATTGACTTTCCTAGTCAAATTTTAAGCCTCAGAAAGAGACTTGAAGATATTATTTCAAAATTAAAAACAGTGTATGATCTTACGGATCACTTATTAATAAAAAATCAGTGTGTTTCTTCAAATTTTCCAGATGTATCTAGTGCGGTGATGCATGTAATTTCTAACTTTACCGGTTAGTGCATGTGGCATCAGCGGAACGATTGAAACTTAAAATAGTAAAAACCCATTTACGAAACACCATCGCCTTTCGGATTGGTCCTCAATCAGTATCGAACACGAGTTTGTTAAAACATTAAATATCGACAAAATTATAAACAGTTTTACAAAAAAAAGACTCTCGACGATCTGGTCCTCTTGCATAATACCTTGTATAGTACCTACTTGGAGACATAATGTTTGTGCAGGCTTGTTGAGTGTTCATGTGTTTTACTGTTTTCTGTCTTTTGGCTTCTATGAGGCTCGATCACTGCTACCCCCGTTACTACCATACATGATAAGCAACATTATAAGCGGTGTTTTAAAATTTTGATTTTGCATCATGTTTGCTGGAATATTACGTATAATGACTTAATATTAGTTAAATATACAAATCTTTTTTGCACACCTTAAAAACTACAAGGGTTACTTGTAGTTTTTTTTTTTTGCATAAATATAAATTATAAATAAAAATTACATATAGAAACAAAAAAAAAATTAAAATAAGAACGTACCATAATATTATAATTTAAGAGGACAGGTAACTCCATTAAAAAACTGGATTAAAACGGTCGAATTTTTTGGCAGACCTGTTCTCTTAAAACGATACACTATTTCACTATATATCACCTTGTTTTCTTAATGTGTAGTATCGGCTAGAACTAAATCAGATAAAGTTTTTACTATGTATAATTTATTCACAACACGGGCAGGAAACAAAAGGAATTTATATTTCATATATAAAAACCTAAACGATCGCCACTGTCCGAAGATTTATTCTAAATCATCGGCTTGCCCTATTGTTACAATTTTACAACCCTATATATTGTAAAAGGCAAAATTTGGGGTATGCCAATCTATACAATGTGTGTATAAAGTCTGGAAACGGCTTAATAACATCACAATTTACTGGCCGATTTAAACCAAATTTGGTACAGTTGTGTAAGAGGATCTAACGCACCGAATGACGATATTGGCGTTGTTGCCAGCTTTTTAGTTTGTCTGGAATTCGAACGAATTTTATATTTTTAAATATAACACCCAGTATATTTTTACATTTTTAAATTCCACATAAAATTATAATTATTTTTTTATTAAATGCATTATTAGTCTATACTTCATAGTTTCCGATATATTGACTCTCGAAAAGTGACATTTTTGAATTTTGACAGCTTATAACTTTCTAACAGTACGTCTTAGAGCAAAACGGCTTACATGTCCCTATCTTCAATTTTTATTATCTTCCCAAAAAAATCAACTTCCAGTTAAACCGGAACAACTATATTTCCTTCTTTCGAGTTACATCCGGTTTAACCGGAAGTTGATTTTTTTGGGAAGATAATAAAAATTGAAGATAGGGACATGTAAGCCGTTTTGCTCTAAGACGTACTGTTAGAAAGTTATAAGCTGTCAAAGTTCAAAAATGTCACTTTTCGAGAGTCAATATCTCGGAAACTATGAAGTATAGACTAATAATGCATTTAATAAAAAATAATTATAATTTTATGTGGAATTTAAAAATGTAAAAATATACTGGGTGTTTTATTTAAAAATATAAAATTTGTTCGAATTCCAGACAAACTAAAAAGCTGGCAACAACGCCAATATCGTCATTCGGTGCGTTAGATCCTCTTACACAACAGTACCAAATTTGGTTTAAATCGGCCAGTAAATTGTGATGTTATTAAGCCGTTTCCAGACTTTATACACACACTGTATATTGTTTAAACTACCTGTATTGTTACTAAAAAGATATACTTTGAGGCGAAAAATGATATGTTCGCCCGGTAAGCTTAAATTTGCGTTTTGCATTTTTAATTAGGGTTCTTAGCTGTCAGGCTAATAGGAAACAGACTATACGAGCAGACTGAGTTAAACCACCTCAGTGATATTTATAAATATTATATATTTTTCCAGAATTAAAAAAATGTAACTTTATCGTCCAAGTGCTTCCGAAAGCGAGCAATTAATCATTATAAAATTTTTAATCAAAATCAGAAAACTTTCTGTCCTTGACAACGATAGCGTAAAAACCGTTTCGAAAGGCAGAAAATAAGTTTTTAAAATTCAAAGTTAAATGATACGTCTAAACTTTTCGCGGAAGCCTCGCGAAATATATTTCAAAAGATTCTTCACCTGATAAAATTTATAATAAATTACAATATGTATTCTGAAGTATGACAGCTCGAAGGCCTTGCCAGAGATTTGTTGTTTCTTAAGTTTAAAGTATCGTCGAAGTTTTAGTTTCGTAGGAAAATGGGATTTTATGGAGATTGGGAAATCTATCATCAGCGTTACAATTACGTCATTTTTGGAACTAATACGACTTGTTATATGCGGCCAAAAGTTACAACCTTAAGAATTAATATGTTGGATTAATACGTTCCCTTGCTCAAAGTGAACATGCCCATAAAAAGCCATGAAGGTGACCCATAAGAAGTTTATAAACAACCCTTTTAGACCAGCGTCGATAATTTTTGAAACCAAAAAAAAAATATTAGGATGAAACCCATTGGAAAAGGAAGAGAATATAACAAAAATGAAAGGAAAAATAATTTACGGGCGATCCGAGATCGGGAAGTGGAAGGGGGTGAGTTTTTAAGAGTAGAAAACTATTTATCTCGATTTTCAGCAAAACTACAAGGCCTATGAAAAAACGTTAAATAGCAAAGTTGTAGGTAATAAAAAGACCTACCACTTTTGTATTTACACTTTTTTCACATAACCTCAAAATTTATGTGAAAAATTCAAATAACCAAGTTTTTGATTTTTTATTTTTATCTATTACAAAAATTTTTTTTTTTCACGAAATTTGGTGAAAACTTAACCTTTTTATGTCCCAAACACACTGTAATTCGTTTGATTTAAAATATTTATTTTTTCACCTTATTTTGACTTAATATCGAAAAAGCACCCTAATTTTCAATCGAAAATTCTCACGTCAATATAGGTACATTACTATGGTAAATGTTCTCAAAAAATGCAAAGAAACGAACGCCTTATTAAATATTAACTTTATAAACTTATTTGGTTATTAATTATAGTAGTATATTTCGACTTGCAATTTTTTGTTTATCAATGTAACATGGAATCCTACGTTTTTCGAGTAATTAAAGTATAAGTTTTAATAAATAGCTCAAAATTGTACATACTTAATGATTAAAAAAAAAAAAAATCGGATTCGAGTTTTTTTCGTTTCTTTGCATTTTTTGAGAACATTTACCATAGTAATGTATATTTTTTTACACCATCAGAAAGTAGAGATTTCAACGAACAAAAAGCCCACCGACTTTTTTAAAAAAGCAGATATTTTGACGTGAGAATTTTCGATTGAAAATTAGGGTGCTTTTTCGATATTAAGTTAAAAATAAGGTGAAAAAATAAATATTTTAAATCAAAAAAATTACAGTGTGTTTGGGACATAAAAAAGTAAGTTTTCACCAAATTTCGTGAAAAAAATTTTTTTTTGGAAAAGACAAAAATAAAAAACCAAAAACTTGGTTATTTGAATTTTTCACATAAATTTTGAGGTTATGTGAAAAAAGTGTAAATACAAAAGTTGTAGATCTTTTTATTACCTCTACAACTTTGCCATTTAACGTTTTTCCATAGGACTTGTAGTTTTGCCGAAAATCGAGATAAATCGTTTTCTACCCTTAAAAACTCACCCCTTTCCACTTCCCGACCTCGGATTGCCCGTAAATTATTTTTCCTTTTATTTTTGTTATATTCTCTTCCTTTTCCAATGGGTTTCATCCTACTATTATTTTTTTTTCGCTTTTTACCATTTTCAAAGGACTGGTCTATTTTAACAGAGGCACGTCAACTAAAAACTGGAAACTTCTTATTTTCCTTTAAAAAAAAACAATTCTCAAACATGACAGACGATTTATTAATTCCTACACGCTCATAATCCACCAATTTGCGGGTATATTTTCTCATATATTTCAGCCCTAACGTGTTCCTGGTTATGGCCTCTTAAACAAGAAGCATTTATGTGTAAATATAAGGAAGGCCATTTATTTTTGCCCAGCTTTTTTTCATATTTACCCAGCAAGATGTGAATGGGGAATCTCAATCTATCTTGTTTCGTTCGGTAACTTTTAAAAAACACTTTAGTTATTGAAAAAGTGAATTTAGAAAAATAATTATAACTTTATGTCTCGTATCCTCTTTGTTGCCCCCCCTTAATTATTATTCATCGGCCAAATAATTATATATTCTACATTAAGTTAATTTCCGGGAAAATACAAATTCTGTAATAAAACAAATCACTTCATAAGGTAAAATTAATATACCTAACCATTTCAAAGAAAAAGAAAGGGCTTGTACTACACTTACGTACAGTTGTATTAATAAAAAAAAAGCGTACACTAATTAGAATAAGAGGAAACCTTAACCATATTTGCGTTAAACCGGCTTATCGCGTGTTAAAGGTTATTAAAAATGCAAAGCATTGGCGTGGGGCGTTAGTTCAATAGAATAACAAAAATTAATTTTTTTATTTTATAATATATCTTAACAGTTTTATAAAAATTACAATAGAAACAAAAAACGTTTAACAAGAATAAATAAAATCTAATATTTGGTCATATATCCCTGTTTTTCTATTACTTTAGCCAGTCTATTCGGAATTGACTGAATTATATTTGATACAATATTTGGATCAAGCTCTTCCCAGCACGCATGTAATATTTCCCATAAATCTTCTGAATTTTGTGACCTAAAATTTCAATTATATATTTTTTTACGATTATACCCCACATATTTTCAATTGGATTGATATCGGGACTATAAGCGACCCAAGGCAGCAATTCCACATTATGGGTTCGAAACCAGTGGGTTAGAGCATTGGCAGTGTGGATTTGTTGAAATATAAAAGTACTATGGGGATATATTTGCTCAGCAGATGGTAATAATTGGTTTTCTAAAATGTTGATGTAATTTCCGGCATTAAATCTTCCTTCTATTCGCCAGCAAACGCCAGGTTCATAAACACTTATCCAACCCCATACATTTACAGAGAAACGCCCATGTCTAGAAGTGCAAGTTGCAAATGGATTATTTCTTAAATATCCCAAAAAAGCAGCATCCTGTTCAGAGTTGGAACTATTATACAACTACGCTACAGCACGAATTGGTCATCCTTCTTCGATTCTTAATACAATTTGAGCCTTTTCAACTTCAGACAACTGACGAGGCATTTTTATGATCTTCTGTCAAACTTTATCAAACGTTACCACCGTTTCAAAATTAATTACACCGACGCCAATGCTTTGCATTTTTGATAATCTATGACGAGTGATAATCTCAAAAAAACATTTATTTAGACAAGCCGGTTTTACATAAATATGACAAAACTTACCTCTCATTCTAATAATTCTTGTACACTTTTTTTTATGAATACAACACTGTACATGGGGCTTCAAATTGTTTTATTTTATTTTCAGTAAAGTTTGTTTTATAAAAGCTTCCTAGCCTTCTTTTTAGGTCAATCTAATGCAGCTCCTTTCATCTTTATACCTCCATGTCCTCGTCTATATTTTATTCTTTTCCTTTCTATACTCGCCGAAATATGATGTCTATTAGGTTTTTGTTACGTAATGCATTTCCCAGGTAGGTCGTAATTTTCTTTTTCTTATAAATCTCTAAAATGCCTATTCTTTCATAAGTGGGTAAAAAAAAAACAATTTCTATAATGAATTCTTTTATTATCCCAGGTAAACCATTCATATAGGTTCATTTAAACATGATTTAAATACTTATATCTAAAAGGGAACAGGACATCTATACAAAGCATAAAAAATACAAATAGTATAAAGGTAATCAAAATAAAAAGAGTTAGAAATAAAACATACCATGTACATAATATTTTATGTGCACTTATTTTTTTCTGTCCTCTTCTATATTTTTACTTCAACACAATTTCTTGTAAGACGATGCATGTTTCGTAATAATTTACAGTTTTAATTATATTTATATAAGTATATATGACATACATTTACTTAAACAAGAATAGTTTCATCAAAATGTCTGCCTTTCTGTTTTGTTTGCTTTGTTTAAATCTTATTTTGCGATATTTCATCTTCACTAAAGAAAATCGTTTATTACCAAAAACTCCAGCCAAAAAACATGTTTGCATGTTGTCTGTTAGGTACCCCTTGATATAATAAAAATGAAAAATATATTTTGCTTGGGGTAATAGGGGGGGACTAACGAGCAGTTTGTGGGGCTTAGCCTCCTCCCTACTTGCGCCTCTGGACACAGGGCGACAATTTATAACGTTAAGAAATTCCCGGACAATTCCTTTTTGTTTTTCTGTAAAGTAAAACCCTTTACGACTTAAACAGATTAAACCAAATTGTTTTCTTACTGTTTCACTTAAGGCCGGAGAAGCCTTTCTAGGAATTATAAATAAAAATAAAATTTTAGGTGTAGCCTTATTATACTTGAGAGAACTGTTTTATTAACTCGTTGTGAGTCACCGTCCCCACTGAATCCTTCACTCACATTCGACAACGTACCGAAGGTATAGTATTTGTAGAATTATACCGTTGAATGATTTAAACATAAACTTCTTAAAAATATACCTGAAAATAGCGTCATTGTAATGGACAATGCTAGTTATCATAGTCGGCAAGCAAAAATCATTTCCAATTCTAATAATACAAAAGCAGAAATTCAAAATTTTATGATTGAAAATGATTTATATTTTGAAGAAACTTACAAAAAACGAGAACTGCTAGAAGTATTAAAAGCTTTTAAAATAAATAAGGAATACGAGTGTGACAAACTTGCAGCAGAAAATGGACATACAGTGTTGCGTCTTCCTCCATACTATTGTATATTCAATCCTATTGAGTTAATATGGCACCAATTAAAATCCAATATTAGGAGAAATAATATTTCTCCTACATTAAATGCATCTGTAGTAGAATTAAATAAAAACGAAGTAAGAAAAATTTCTGCAGACAGCTGGAAAAACTCTGTGTACAGCATGTACTTAAGGTGTAAAATTCTTACAATTGTATGATTACAATTGTTCAACCCTTACTTATAAGTTTAGGCTTAGATGAAGATAGTGATAGTGATACAGAGTTAAATTTTGAATAAATCATCAATAGTTTTTTAGAATTTAATTAATTTTTATTGTACTTGTTATCCTAATAGTTATACTTTTAAATTATATTATTTTGAATTTTATCATTAATTGTTATCATTATTTTACATTTATTATAGGTACCTACCTACCTAAAACTAAAAATACCTATCTATTTATTTTAAATTATAAAAATAAATCATGTGGCGTAGGTACAGTTTCAAGCCGACCCTGATCCCGTTTAATCCCCTTTGAAGAGGTTGAGGCGTATACAATAGGGTTTAATCAGGTAGTGTATTTTTGGCAGTTAGAGTCAACGGTATAATTCTGCAAATACTATACATGTGAACAACACTGACACCATGCCATCAAGGTTGGTGTGCCATCTGCCATTTAGGAGTCATACCAACCGAAGCTTCAACAATTTAATGTAAGTATCAGAATTACACATCAGAGATACCCTTTTTACTGTCAAGGAGATTTGGTATTGGACAACGACCGTGGCGGGCGATTCTCTGTAGACCTTAGTAGACTCACCCCTTAAATCGACTATAGTTTCTTTCCTGTTTAACTTAACGACGAGACTGTAAAAACTTTTGAAACGTCGAAATTTTATGGGACTTGAATTTACGGCCGGTCTACGTGGACTCCTGGATGTAAATTTTTATTTTAGACTGGACAGGAACTTTTAATCCCCTGGGACGCGGTTTATGCCCGCACAAAACTTTTAACAAATATATTTACTGCTTTTATGTTTCGACGTGACGTTCCATATTATGACTTATTTTATTGAATGATTTATTATACTCATCTATCTCATCATGCATTGTTCTCTATCTGATATAATATTAATTAGTAGTAGTAGTAGTTTTATTTAGCGAAAGCTACAGTTACCTAAATATTTTTTTAATACATTTTTTTAACATATTTTTATAGATTTATTTTTAAATTTTAAAACGCAACCTGCTTTTAACAAAAACAGACAGATAAGTTTTGAAAATTGTATCAAATAATATTACGTATCATTTTTTTTTAAATTAATGTAATTTTAAAGTTTTTTTAAATAGTTTTAATGATTTTTGAGATTTAATAGAATTTTCCAAATTATTATATTCTATGAAACCTTTATGAAAAATAGACTTATAGGCTAATGTTTTAGACGCTTTATCTACATAAAAAATTTGATTAGTTCTTGTTTTATTATTATGATGGTCATAATTAAAAGAACAACATTTTTTTAAACAATTAGGCAATAAATTGTTCTTAATTTTATGTATAAAGATACATACTAAATAAAAATTAAATTTCTGACATTCAACCAATATAAATTTTTCAACATAAAATTAATTTTTGTATATTTGTCACAATTTAAAATAATCTGCATTGCCCTCTTTTGTAAAATTTGTAATTTATCAAATATTTCCTCACTAGCACAATATAAAATGGAAGAACAATAAAGAAAATGTGGTAGGATAATAGTATTAAATACAGTTTTTTTAGAAAACAAACTTAAATTAAAAATGATTCTTTTAAAATAACCTACATTTATATTTTGAGAATCTAAATTATTACCCATAACCATACAATAAGTTTTTGAAATATTTAATTTTAATTTATTTACTTTTAGCCAATTTAATAATATATTTATAACAGAATTTAAAGTATTTAGACCATCAAAAATATTTAAAATATTAATGTAAATTTAGGTGTCATCAGCAAACATTTGTAACTTACACATTTTTTAAACTAAATGCATATCGTTGATGTATAAAATAAATAATATTGGACCTAGTATACTTCCTTGAGGAACTCCGATATTATTTATTTTTTTATTTGAATGTGCTTTTGATATTTTGGTTTTTTGTGACCAAGAAAGGCTGCTGTTTGGTTGGTTTTGGTTTCAAATAGTTGACAACTTTTTTCTTCCCGACCAGATAGCTTTTCCTAGAAGTGCTATTTTAATAATAACAAAATTATGGGTAATAAGCATCCTACTTTTTTGATAGGCTTATGTAGTCACACTTATTTTCACTGCTTTTCTTGCTATAAAATCATCCCCACCTTGTTTATAAACCGACCGCTTGTAACAAAGGCTTATCTACTTTATATTTGGTACGCTATATTCTTGCTAGCGTAATAACAACTAAACCCTCAGGGATTAATATTAAGCCACCGTAAATTGCATATGATTATTTTAAAAGCAAAGTAGAGTAGCTGGCACGGAGAATAAAACGGAAGCGCCTAATAGTTCCGCTAGAGGGCGGGGGGATAAGCTTCCGGTTTACAAGTTGTTACGTCGGCAAAATATATATACGTAAGTGGTATTACTCTAGTAAACTAATATTGGAACTGTATTGGTAGGTACAGCATCAGTGGTGGAGTATTATAAGTCAGTTTTATGGAAATGTGTTGTCCAATCATATCCTAGTAATAAGTTTATTTCTTTCAGACGTCAAAATGTACTGTAAAGCAAACTAAAAATAAAAATAGGCCTTGAGTACGTAACTTTTACGGCAGCTGTGTCCAATACAGCACGTCTCTATTCGACAGCGTAAATAACACTAAAATTATTAAAATTCAGTCGAAGCGGGAGGCGTGACACCAGGAGAACAATCAGCGAGATGCGATACAATGGAGTGGGGGAAACAATAAAATATTTTTGCTCTTGCACAGTTGACGACAGATAATTTCGTACACTAAACTGTGACACTGTAAATGCAACTTTTTTACCTTTATTACAAAAAGTTGCATTTACAGTGTCACAGTTTAGTGTACGAAATTATCTGTCGTCAACTGTGCAAGAGCAAAAATATTTTATTGTTTCCCCCACTCCATTGTATCGCATCTCGCTGATTGTTCTCCTGGTGTCACGCCTCCCGCTTCGACTGAATTTTAATAATTTTAGTGTTATTTACGCTGTCTAATAGAGACGTGCTGTATATATAATAAAGGTAAAACGTGTATTGTTATCATGATATCTGTCAAAGTATTGTCATTATCTTATTTGATTTAAAAATGCCTCATTTAAGTATTATTGAAAAAGCAAGGGTGGTCTTATGGAAAAATAGCTGATCCTTTTAGAGTACCTAGAAGTACTGTTCAAGGAATTGTAAAAAAATGGCGCTACCATCAAACACTTGAAAGGTCTGTTAGGTCTGGTTTAAATAATAGAAAATCATCAAATGAAGAAGACCCGAAATTTGGTGGAGTATTTAAGGCAAAATCCATTTGAAACTGCAGTATCCGCTATGGATGACAGGATTCTCTGCTTCATCTAGAACTGCGTAACGCCTAGTAAGAAAATGTTTCGAATTAAGAAATCGAGCAGCTGCATCCAAACCGTTTTTAAAAATAGTGATAAGTGATAAGGAACAAAAAATTGGGTTTGCTATGTAATATTTACCAGAAAATTATTTTTTTTTGGTAAAATGGTATCTTTTCCGATTAGAAAACGTTTCAGTCTACATATTATAATGGAAGGATTCGAGTATATAGACCACCAAATTTCCGATATGATGAGAAGTATACTCAAAAAAAGCAAACCAATGGACGTTTCTCCGTTAATGTGTGGGCATGGATACGTGTTTACGGTGCAGGTGTATGCTGGAATATTGGTTGAACACTAAACAGTAATATATCTTCAAATTTTGGAAAATGTTTGCGATGATTTTTGAAGGAAATAACTTTATATTTCAGCAGGATAACTGCCCTGTGCATATTGTAAGAAATATAGAAAACTGGTTTAGACAAAACAACGTAACATGTCTGCCTTGGTGCTTAAGAAGTCCTTATTTAAATCCAATTGAAAATTTAGGGATTGATGGTAAAAAAAATGTACAAAATAAATTTTAAACCACAGAATGAAATAGAGTTATTTGATAAAATAGAAGATATTTGGGAAGGGCTAACTCCGGATTATACCAGAAGTATTATTTTATCAATGCCAATAAGATTACGATTAGTGTTAGAATCCAATGGCGCAGCAATTAAATATTAGTATTTTGTTTGTTGTTTGTTAATAAATTTACCCTTTTTGGCTTTATACTTTTGTAGTTTTCCTGGTATTATTTTATAATTTTCTTATTTCGCGACTGTAATTTAAACACAAAAATATTTAGAAACAACCCTTATTACTTATGGTAAAAAATCGTACATCCAATAATTTACAGCTATGTATATAGTTGGTGTTCTATCCAGGTATAAGCAGCAAGGTGAGAAACCCGTTTTACCCAATTTTGTTGTAATTGAGTTATGTATGGGTGGAGTGTACGAATTTATATGTCGTCAACTGTACCTGTAGAATCTGGCAAAAGAAAGGAAAGTGAAGTAGATTAAAATTATGAGGCACTTAATATTAGTATTTACATGTATGGGTAAACTTACCATACGTGGATATACTATGAATTTTAGACCAATAAGCACGTAGGTATTATACAATTAACTAAATCAAATTAATGACGCACGAAGTAGTTGAGATTATTAGGAATTAGTGTAAGCTCATTAGGAATGTCACCGTCGATCACATTAAACACTGGCTAGAGTTTGCTTGTACATTTAGTAGGTTTCTACAGCGACGGACTGGTCCTCTATTTGTAAAACGTCCTGGCGCCTTTTAGTAACGTGAAAATAATACCAAACTAAAATCGAAAATTCTTACATAATTAATAGCAAATTAAGGACTGGATTTTCAGTGCATTGAAAATGAACTAATTTTTTTTTAAAAGCAAACTATTATTGTTTATATAGCCCTCCACCTTTTCCAGACCCAGTCCGTCCCTGGGTTTCTATTTTTATGTTTATGACAAAGTACCTGATGTGACCAGAATTGGTTTGGCAATGTCTAATGAAGTATTTTCGATTTGCCGCTGTAATGATATCTAAGCGAAATGCAAAGCCTGATTTTAATGAAGCTGTAGTTGTGTCACGCCTATGGAGGGCTTTAGGAAGGAGTCCGATCGAAAATGGCTGTTATTTAAATTTACGTCCCTATTTAGTAGTTAGTTCGCTGTTTTCCGGTCGCGGCGCAGTGATCGTCAAGTGTTTGACTTTTTACAGGTTTTGATAGACGTCAGCGGTATTTTTATTCAATAATTAATAAAATAAGCTTTATTAGATATAATATATACATACCTCAGCCTGTAGAGGGTTTTAGTTAACTAAATTCAATAAAACATTTGATTATCCCATAAGAACCCATGCATTTTACAGATTTAAAGGAACACATGCGCCCCTGACGGCCATTTTTAAAGCTGCTTTACCGATCCAAAACTTTGCCCGAAACCAATGTATTGCGATCGGTCTCCTAACCTAAAGCCCTCCATAGTCACGCCTAAATATATTATGTATGTCGTACTTTTTAATATTTGAAAGAAACGTGTGTCGTATCTTCGAACATTGAACTCATTCATTAAGAACGGTAGATCGTACATTCCGAAATTATATTTTATTTATCCTGTCGATGTAGTTTTTTTAGAAACTCTTGTTATTACATTCGTATCGTTAAAAACTATTGTTCTTTATAGAAAGATATATACATATATCGATATAATATTATAAGGGGTGACTTATTGAAAACCTACAATGGCTAAAAAATATATCAAAGAACCAAAAATATCATTGCTACAAAAACGCGGAGAAATAAAAATGGGTTATTTGGCGGGCCACCCTCACCCACCCCTGAAAAATAATAGATGGTTTTAGCGCTACACAATACTGTTTTAATGCAGGCTTAGGATAATTTTTAATAATTTACGTTTGTTTTTAATTTTTCTGTCAAATTTGGTAAAAGCCAGTTTTAAAATATTTTCTCAAAAATTTCGTACTTAAATCTTATTAATTTTGGTATATTGATAAGCCTTCCAGAGAGGTAGCATAAGTGGGGCAGTCCAACAACTCCTATAAACAAGGACACAGCGCAAGGGTTTTGAACCCTACTCTAGAAACTTGGACCCAGCGCAGCGCTCTAAAGAAATTTGGTAATGACGTTACGCTCCCGAGTCATAACAATGTTTTGGCATCATTTGTCTATTTTATCTAGTTGGCTATGCTCCCCTTGCATCGACAAGTGGCAAGTGGCATTGTCAGATCATCCATAATTCCTGATTTACTTGAAAATAGGTTTTCTCTACGACCATTACTGAATGCAATAATTCCAAAATCATTTTTGATATTAGAATGTAAAAATTCTCGCTCTTGAGTTGGAATATTTATTCTGAAACACTTGCTTCTTATGCGTTTTGTGTGTATTTTCATTACATAATAAGATACGGAATGAATATTCTGTAATTGATATAAACGACATAGGTTGCCATGAATTTCGAAACTGTCAGTGTCAGATAAAAATAGCCGCGTTGTAATAATTATTTTTAAACAAATTTTAGTGCAAGTCAAAAAATGAGTGAGAAATCGGATGAATCAGATATGGAACTGGATGGTCGTGGAGAAAATATAGTCTGCTACTCGGTTACAATGAAAATTCGATACTCGTGGTTCCTCACGCTTGCTACGCTCGCGGAATCGAATTTTCATTCCAACCTCGTTACAGAATCTACTATTCTTATGTAATGTACTGTTTATAACAATATAACTATGTTGTTACTTATAGAATTAAGTATGTTATTGGGAATATTTTGATTAAATAAAAAAATAATTTGAGATGCAATAAATAATTTATTGTTAAAGATCATTTTAATTTTATTATTAATTTAGGCAGAGGTACTATCTACAATATCCTAGTGATCATGTAGTTGAAATAGTTATGTTTTCATCATTATATTTTTCTCAAAAATAATTTCTGAGTAATTTCGAAAAAATCCTAGTATAAATCTCGAAAAACGTATAGTAGGTATACCGTATTCATTTATTTGCATGACTCCGGGTAATGACGTCACAAATAAGCGCTGAATCCTTGTTTATAGGAGTTGTTAGTATCGAAATATATAGCCATTGTAAGATTTCAAAGAGTCCCCCGTATATAGAGTGAAGCTATTATATCGTATTAATTATGATAAACTAAAATTCTTAAGAAAATAGTGAAAACTATACCAGGGACGTGTTTTTAAATTATTCTATTATAACTAACTTCTGACTACTAAATAAAGGAATTATGTACTCAGTTCACACAGGCTTTATGCTACTGCAAATTTACCTTTTGTTTTGGTCAATAAATTGTCTATGGACGGTGCGGAAATTATATCGTCCACACTACGAAGTTAATACGAAATAATACCAAGGGACCTATTTGAATTTTGCTTCCGTATTGATTTATGCAGTGCTCGGAAACTGGACACTCGGTTTTGTGCATACTCCGCATACGAGGCATTTCGTTTTTACTGGAAATTCAATGCGTGTAACAGCAACCAGTTTTTGCAATCGGTACGTTTCCAATTCCCGATTCATAAATAGAAGTCTCTATTACTCTATCTGGCCCTTTTATAAATATTTCTTTATTTAAGAGTTACCCACGAGATGCATTTATATCATTAACTCAAAATTCTTTAAACCTATCGAATTTATTTCAAGATATACAGTGTGTCCAAGAAAGTATGCAACATATGGGAAAGTTTTTTTATCACCGATTTCTCAGAAAATTTTATTTTTGATAAAAGTTGGTGCATGCCTTAAAACTATAATTGCATATTTCATATTTCACCTGCGGCTAATAGTAAGAGAGTAAATGCCATTTTTTCGAAATTGCCTTAAGAGTAAAGTACCTTAATTATTAGAAATACAGCAAAATTTTATATGGATATGTTCTTGCAAATTAGTAAGTTAGTCCAAATACGAAATTTGAGTTAGGTGTCACAATTTTAAATTTTTTTTGGTTAATCTCTATTTTCCCCTGAACGATACACCTCTGGTCGATTTTTTGTTTACGCAATTTTAATATATTTATTAAATAACTTAAACGTGGGTTTATAATAAAAATGGATTAAGTAGTTGCAAACTTTTTAACACCTTTCAATGTTACGAGTTGGTTCAGATATTAGCGTGTTGCACGCCTACTTAAACACATTTTAGTCAACTTATGTTCTAAACAAAATTATGATAGAATCCAACTCTATTCATATTACTGGAAATAATTAATAATTTATTTGTCATTTTCACCCAGTACGCTGAAGTCCAAAAACCTATTTTAAAGAAATGCATATAAAAAAATTAAAAATCGACACACCTATCTCAAATTTCGTATTTGGACTAAGTTTTTAATTTGCAAAAGCATTTCCACATAAAAGTTTGCTGTATTTCTAATAATTAAGGTACTTTACTCTTAAGGCAATTTCGAAAAAATGGCATTTGCTCCCCTACTATTAGCCGCAGGTGAAATATGAAATAATATGCATTTATAGTTTTAAGGAATGCAACTTTTATAAAGAATGCAATTTTCTGAGAAATCGGTGATAAAAAACTTTCCCATATGTTGCATACTTTTTTAGACACTGTATGTTTATTTTGTAATTATAAAAGGGTACAAATTTGGTATCACTGGATAGCTAGAGATTCAAAAGTTGTTTGTCTTATAACATATTTTTAATTTGGGCCTTTCTTTGGAAGAAAATAATTTTTAAAGTTGGCCTATTTATACTAACACAAATTATTCCAGTAGTTTTTTCTTAATTTCTGTTTCGTTTCCGCACCAAAAGCAATTTTTCTAAATGCGCCACATTTTAAAACGCTATAAAAACTACAGAGATTACAAATCGATTCACTCGGTTCGCTTCATCACTGTCGCCCAGTAAAATTACCGGTTCTTTAAAAAAACCAGTAATAAATTATTAACCCTTTCCCTGACTGTCAGGAAAATCCTTTTAAACATATCGTCTCGACTTTTTTTCCCGCGACATCCAAAGTGAAAAAGACATTCACGGGTGAAGTTTTATAAATGAAGGAGAGAGAAAAATATCATTTTTGTGTGGGTTAAAACGGGAAATTTATAAAGATAAAAATGGAAATGGACATTAATCAAATTGAACGGGGGGTATTTTTATTTACAGAGTGTATAAATAAAAAAGACTGCCTTTTGTATAGGACATACTTAATAAGAAATAATAATTTTTTATATAACTACCTTGTATCTCTAGAACGATATCAAAGTCGGTATAATATTAAAGCTAATATTCTGTCGCATAATGACGGCATAATACTCCAGAAGAATGTAGGTAAATAAAAATTGTATAGTGCCTCTTTGTTGAATAGAAGAATAGAACAAAAGCAAGTCGTTTTTTTATACTTTCAGTCCATAATATGACTTCTTGCAAACCCATTTTCTCTAAGGATTAAAAACATCGTCGAAAGAGAGTCTCATTTACGAGAAAAATCGACTTTCCTTTTAAGGAGCCGCAGTGGAAAAAGTGACCTCAATTTTTTATTTCAAGCTCTGGCTCTGTTAGCGCTGCTTTTAATCCTTGATGCGGGAATAAGAGACGGGATAGAGTCGGATAAAGTAGCGGGATTCGAGTTACGGAACGTTAAGTGGATATAAAGAGAAAAAGTAGACGTTAAGGTGTTTCTAGAAAAGTCGAATGTCATTTGGAATGTTATGGAATTAGTGTTGTTATATAAATCTTAATAGGAGCTTTTTTTATAATGACTATACCTATATACAGTGTCACCAGTAAAATCCGCATCATATGGGATTTTTTTTTATTAATAGCTTTGTTCAAAATTTGACTTTTGCATCAAGTTCTGCTTCGATCGAGATGAAAATTAGGCAAAAAAATAGTAGTCACGTGATTCGCATTATCTGTCAAATTTAATTTTTTTTTCAAAAATAATTCAAAAGTGGGGTTATTTCTGAAAATATCGAAAAAAGTTATTAGAAAAAGTTTTTTTAAATGCAGTTTCTAGCCCACATGCAAAATTTCAGCTGGATAAGATAATTTTGATTTTTTACCTATATTTTGTAAATTGCACCACTTTTGCAAAATAAGACTTAACGCAACCTACATAAAACTTCTTAGTTTTGACAATGCTTTATTTCAGATACATTTTCTTTAAAGTAGCGCTATATTAAATGTGTGTTTTTCTACAAAATGAAAATTGGGCTATTAAAATTTGGTCGCATGTGATGCAAAGTTCATTTGTTTTTGACCCTGTATAAGGTAACACAGTAAGTTACCTTATACAGGATCAAAAACAAATAAACTTTGCATGATATGCTACCAAATTTTAATAGCCCAATTTTGATTTTGTAGAAAAACACACATTTAATATGACGCTTATTTAAAGAAAATGTATCTGAAATAAAGCATTGTCAAAACTAAGAAGTTTTATGTAGGTTGCGTTGAGTCTTATTTTGCAACAGTGGTGCAATTAAATTATATTAATTAAAATATAGGTAAAAAATCAAAATTATCCTATGCAGCTGAAATTTTGCATGTAGGCTAGAAACTGCATGTAATAAAACTTTTTCTAATAACTTTTTTCGATATTTTCAGAAATAACCCCACTTTTGAATAATTTTTTGGAAAAAATTAAAATTTGACAGATAAGGCGAATCACGTGACTACTATTTTTTTGGTTAATTTTCATCTCGATCGAAGCAGAACTTGATGCCAAAGTCAAATTTCGAATAAAGATATTAATAAAAAAAAATCCCATATGATGCGGACTTTACTGGTGACACTGTATATACTTATTTATCTATTATATTAATTAAGACCAGCAGTTTGAGACTCTGAAGGAGAAAGAAGACTGTGCAAATGGTTTCATTACCAAGATATTCCCACCGGCACATAGGAGTATTCGTGTTAAAAAACTGGACATGCTTTTGGACAATAAATTATTAATATTTTACAATAATTTCTCAAATATTGCAACTTTGCAGTCAAATCTAGCTACGAATAGACTATTTCTCGATACCAGTTAGCCATTGTTGATTGTTTTTACAGAGCAGTCATTGCTATAATGAGCGGCTCTCCATTTTCTTTTTCAATTGCTTTTAAAATTACTTCACAAAACACAGAACGTTTCTTTGTAGTCTTCAGGGCATTTCGTCATTTCTATTAGTCATTCTTCAAAAGGCATAATTTTTCCACAATTTTATTACCCTGGAATTGCTCAAACACATTAAGTAATTTTTTTACGTTTTTGGAAGGTCCTAAAGCAAAACATAATGCCGTTTTTCGTCCATTTAGAGCGATGTATTATTTATCTATTTAAATCAAATAGTGAATAGGAGAGAGTTCCAACTTTCTCTACATATATCACTTTTAAAGGATAAAACGATGACAGACCAACAACACATTTAAATTAAATTAATATTTTATACGAAAAAAGATCGTTTCATTCAAAAGTTACTCCGTACTTGAAAGTCTTAGGTCCCAATCTACCTATTAACCATATATTTTTATTTCCAAATAACATCCTTATCTTGATCTTCTTTCATTTTATTATAGTAGATTTAAATACACTCCCAAACAGTTTCATAACACAATTGCCTAGAACAGAAACGTGCAAATTACACAACGACTGAGTTTAAACCGATAGTACAAAACGAAGAAGGGTAGCGAGTTCAGTATGCAGTATAGCTATCTGTTAGACCTGCTAGTCAGCTATTCAAAACCACGTAACAATAGACGTTAAGACGGATTTTGTTAATTGGACTTTTATCTCGCATAAAAACTTCTACAGTGTCCACAAGAAAGTCGGCATCAAATGGGATTTTTTTTTATTATTAAGTATAGGTAAAAATTGAAAAAGCAGTTAGTTTTTGCTTACCTAAAAACCAAAAATTACGTATACTGAAGCAGCTGCACGACTTGCGTTACCTGTCAAATTTGACATTTTTAATAAAATAGGTTCAAAAATTTATCAAAATATGGAAAAACTTTATTCGAGAAACTTGTTTATTTAGGCATTTTTAGCCTCTGTCTGAAATTTTGACAGTCTAATACATGCAATTTTTATTTTTTGCCAGATTCTTGAAAATTTTGATCAACCCTCGTAGATTAACTTTGATACATCGATGTAAAATCATTTGCCTTTACTTCATTTGTAATCTTGATGCAATTTTGTGTGAAATGTTTGTTTCCAATTATTTATTTTGCTTCAAGAACTGAAATTGTTATTGATCAGTATGTAATGTTTGATGCAAAGTTTATCTAATTACCTACATCAGTTTTGCCAAAACCGACGTTTCTCATTTTTCCTAAGTTTGTAAACAGATGTACAAAAAGAAAATATTAGGAAGCTTTCGTTGAAATTTTACTTAATTAATATTGGATCAAAAAGAATAAATATTAATCGCTCGAAACATTTTATTCAACAAAAATATAGTTTAATATAATTAATTTAATTTAATATTAAATAAGTAAAATTTCAACGAAACCTTCCTAATATTTTCTTTTTGTACATCTGTTTACTAACTTAAAAAAAATGAGAAACGTCGGTTTTGGCAAAACTGATGTAATTAGATGAACTTTGCATCAAACATTACATACTGATCAATAACAATTTCAGTTTTTGAAGCAAAATAAATAATTGGAAACAAAAATTTTACACAAAATTGCATTAAGATTACAAATGAAGTAAAGGCAAATGATTTTACATCGATGTATAAAAGTAAATCTACGAGGGTTGATCAGAATTTTCAAGAATCTGGCAAAAAATAAAAATTGTATTAGACTGTCAAAATTTCGGACAGAGGCTAAAAATGCATAAATAAACAACTTTCTCGAATAAAGTTTTTCGATATTTTAATAAATAAGGGCATTTTTGAACCTATTTTATTAAAAATATCAAATTTGACAGGTAACGCAAGTCGTGCAGCTGCTTCAGTATACGTAATTTTTGGTTTTTAGGTAAGCAAAAACTGCTTTTTCAATTTTTACCTATACTTAATAATAAAAAAAATCTCATTTGATGCGGACTTTCTTGTGGACACTGTATAATTTATCCAAAGGCAGTGTGATGACATTCCAATCATTCCATACGGCATACAAACGGCGGTAAACAGTCTCAAAGAGATGGAATGATTGGAATATGTCATCACACTGACTTTGGATAAATTATACATAATGTGCATAGTTTAATTTAGCAAAACAGCAAATTAAATACTTGAAATATCAATTTCTGCTTTGCAAACTCTGTATTTTACATTTTCAACGAAAATCATTTTGGCCTTTTTAATAAAATCATGACATGTTACTTTTATAACCATTTAATCTAAACCCGAAACCGCATTGAGGAAATTCAGCGAAAAATCTCCGATTTCTCTAATAAATTAAACCGTTCTGACAGAATGGGGATTTAACAAAGACTAAATTGCCGAAAATCGCAACCGCGGGTACGTCTAGATAATATTAAGCTCAATAAAATATGGCGAATAAAATATATTGGGCCCAATATCATAAAATTTTGCGGACAATCCGACCCAGCGGAGAATTTCAGGAAAATCTGACCGATAAAAAGTTATTTTTCACAATGGCTGAGAAATCAATGAGGTGTTACATATGGAAGTATGAAACGGTCCATTATTTATGAAACTTTTTAATAGTTCCAGATCATGATACAAAGATTAACAAGATATGATCTTTAAAGGCTATGACCTCACTTGGTGAGTAAGTAACCATAGAACCTGTCGGCGATTTTCATTCTGTTTCATGGTTATACAAATATAAATTTTAATCACCCCGGGACGTCAGAGCCTTTGAATTTATCTGGTAACGGTGCAAATAGATAAGATAAGTTTTGATTTGTTGTCATCAGCTTGTCAAATAATAGATACATTGTCATCAATATTTGCTAGATTTGGTATATAATGCCAGCAAAAACTAATATGTAAAGCTAGTGCATACGACTCGAATTTGAAACCGCTTATAACAATACAAAAATATTTTTTAAAAATATTATTTAATAAACATATTTTGTTTCCTTCAAAAATAATATTCTGAGTTTAAAACAACTTTATTACAAAACTTCCATTTTATAGAAATATAAAAATTAAAGTTTATTAAATAACATTACTAATATATACCAAACAAGACAAAAAACAAATCTATGTTTATGTTATGATAATTTTAATTTAACACTTTTTAATATATTACCTACTAATTTGAAAACTATGCGTTTTTTGGCATTTAAAAGAAAATTAAAATCATGGATTATGCAAAATTATATAAAGGTAAGCCAACTTATATATAGATAATAATAATACTAAATATTACAATTTTTCTATTATAATTTATCCATTATTTATAATTTTTTTTTGGGTGAAATATTTTTGAATTACTTACTTATATTTTAAAATATATTTATGATGTGATTAAAATTAATAATCTAAATGGGTGTATATTTTTTCATTACAAAATCGGACAGATTTGTTAATCTATGGTTTTATGCTTTCATTGGATTTATTTTTAATAAAAAAAAAACTATGTTATTAATATTATTATAAAGAAACCTGCAAATAAATAAATAATTCCCACCAGATTGAAGGACAGGGTATCTCTAGATCTATTGATGCAAAATTGAGAGTATAAGCAAGAATATGTTGATAGAAATTGAAGAATACGGGAAAATAAAGAGAAAATCAGGTTCCGATAGGAGAAATATGTCTACGGAGGATGAAGATGCCGAGCTTGTCAATTTTCTAAGAAAACATCATTTCAAGACATCCTTAAACACGAAAGAAAAAATCAATTTCCCTGGAATCTCCAGAAGAGCAAGATGTCGACTAGGAGCGTCAGATGTTAACAATCAATGAGCTGCTCTAAAATGTTTTTGACTTGAAACAAATAATAAAGAACAGTATAATTTTGTAGGGAATATCTAATATCTGAACCAAAATAATTTATGGGAAAGAGTAATTTTTTCTGACAAAAAGATATTGCAATCGTGCAACAACGTCAACATTTGTGTAGGTATATAGACCCAGAAACATGAGGTATGATGAGAAATATACCCAAAAAACTAATAAAAGTGTACGTCTTTCGATTAATATTTGGGGCTGGATTACTGTTAGCGGCCCAGGAATTTTGCAAATTGTTCGGGGAACACTGTGTGCTCCTATTTATCGACATATTCTTTTTCGAGTGCTGATTTCAGTGCTTGAAGTGGTATATGGAGAGGATTACCTACATCTTCCAGCACGACAAGCAATGCACCAATCCACGCGGCAAGAATTGCTCAAGAATTCACCCGAGAAAACAACGTTTACACTCAATCTTATTGAGAACATTTAGGGAGAAATGACAATATACAGGGTGTCCGGAAATGATGGGCAAAAAATTCAGGGGATAATTATAGACCGAAAATAAATGCTATCTCTTCCTATAACATTTTTTCCAAAATTGAGGGTGTTAAAGTTAAATTTTATTTGCAGTTTTAAAATACATAAGTTACTAGAACAATAAATTAAACATTAAAATCAAAGGTTCAAAGTGACGTCATTCCTCTTCAATTCATAAATTAATTCTTCTTCAAAAATTTCGACGAACTCCATGGAATATTCCTTCCTTTGCTATGCTATGTTTAAGGTTGAAAATAAATCAAAATGATTCATGCAAGCAATGTTATTTTAGCGTTTTTCTCGAAAACGGTTAGATTTATCAAAACAAAAGTAGTATACCTTTTTTATGTCAAAAGGTTAGGAGAATAAAACTTTTTAGTCAAAATGCGCATACAGTGTAGGAGAAAAAAGTTGGGACCATTCAAATTAAAGTATGGCTCCTGCTCCTATGTGGCGCCCTCTACAAAATGCGAAAAAACGGTGAGCAAATTTGTATTCCTCATCCCGAAAAAGCCCCATGTACGAAATTTTGTCAAAATATTATTAGCGTGGCAAAAGGCATATTGCAAAAAACTGCAAATAAAATTTAACCCTAACACGCTGTAACTTCGTTAATAATCAATTTTCGAAAAAATGTTATAGGAAGAGATAGCATTTATTTTCGGCCTAGAATTATCCCCTAAATTTTTTCCTCATCATTTCCGGACACCCTGTATATGTAGGCACGATTCTAGACCGTTATAGAAGCCAAAGAGAATTCCGACAGAAAATTGATTTGTTCTCTCCTACCAGTATTGTTTGGTCGCAACGGTAATCGCCGGTCCTGTCAGTCACAAAATAATAAATTTTGCACACTCTACCTTTGTTCCTCGTTATTACTACCCGCAAAGGCCCGCGATTTGTTGGTTTAATCTTTCGAAAGCCAAACCGGAAGTCGAATTGATGGCGACTGAAATTACATTTCAGGGATATAATTCCGAATTCCCGCCATCCCCTTATAAAAAATGAGCCACTTTCCATTGATTTGGTCGTTGCCATTACTGGTGGACAGTATAAAAATAACAATGGCTTCGAAACACGCGTGGGCCTCGATTAAATTAAATTGGCGGTTTTTTTTTTGGGCCGCTTGCGATACTATGAATTATAAAGTTTAGTAGGTACGGGTAATTTCACCACCGTAAAAAGATTACATTGCACAGGAAGAAAAAATAATAAGTACTTGTTATGTTTCACAAATTTAATCAGTTTCCTGACACGTGCTTCGGCCCTTGCGGGTCATTGTCAAAGGAGTACAAGAATATTCTAAATTCTACGTGACATTACTAAGGTATTTATATTATATTATGGTAACTATAAACATGTCATAAAATTAAATTTAGGATTAGAGTTACCATAATATGATAGAAATACCTTTGTAGTGTCACGTAGAATTTACTATATTCTTGTACTCCTTTGACAATGACCCGCAAGGGACGAAATACGTGTCAGGAAACTGATTAAATTTGTGAAACATAACAAGTAGGCATTATGTTTTCTTCCTGTGCAATGGAACCACAGTTTCACCAAGCATGTAGCCCAACACAAATTAATTATACAGTGAGTCCCAGAAGTAATGTCTAAATTCATTTAAAATTCAGCAGTAAGTTTTTTGAAAAAACGCTCGTACCCGTCGATTTTTATTTTTTAATGTGTTTTTTTTTGTGGTAATTTCATGTATACAGGGTAGCTCAAAAATAAGTTACGACCATCAACTTCATTTTTTCAAAAGAAAACATATATTTTTATTTCATTTTTGAATTTTGCATTGAATTCTAAGCATGTTTTATGTACCATGTCCTATACATAAACTCAACAGTTATTGAAAAAATTAGGATTGAACATATCTATAAGTAAGACCTGTTTATTAAAAAAAAACACAACAAAATCAAATTAAATGTTGAAAATGTGCGCCATTTACGGCTTAACAATATCCAAGACGATCAATAAACTCTCTTTGCACGTTTCCAACCATTTCCGGAGTTATGACACGCACTTCTCTTCGGATCCTCTCTTTCAACTCCTGCATATTGTTTGGCCCGTTAACAAATACCTTTGACTTGAGGTAACCCCACAAAAAAAAAGTCCAGCGGAGTTAGGTCTGGCGACCTAGCAGGCCATTCGATAGGTCCTCTCCTTCCTATCCACCGATTGGGAAAGGTTTCATCCAAAAATGTGCGCACAGTGGCAGTATAGTGCGGAGGAGCACCATCTTGTTGGAATATCAGTTCTTCGTCAGGGGAGTCTGGATCCAATGGATTCGGAAATAAAGCCACTAATGCTGGTATTAATTCAAGATGGAGAAATTCGAGATATGCTTGTCCAGTTAAAGACTGTTCAAAGAAAAATGGACCAATTACTCTTTCGCGTACGATTCCACACCAAACATTTATTTTTTTAGGGTACTGGCTGTGAACCTCTATCATCCAATGCGGATTTTTTGTTGCCCAATATCGACAATTTTATCTGTTCACATTACCATTGAAATAGAACGTAGCTTCATCCGAAAAAATAATATTTTTTACTAAATTATTATCTAGATTGCACATATTTTGCATGCGTTCGCAAAACTCATTTCGCCTATCGAAATCATCTTCAAATAACTCATGCACTGGAATAACTTTGTATGGGTGATATTTGTGCTTTTGAACTACTCGGTGAACAACAGATTTCGGCATGTGTAAATCGGCCCCAATGTGCGACAGGGGAGTACATGGATTTTCTTCCAAGGAAAGCAAAACGTCAAGTTGTTCATTTTCATCTCGAGTAGGACGACCAGATTTAGGCAAATCTCTAACATGACCGAATTCTCTAAACTTAGCCTCTATTCTACCCACCATCTTTTGACATATGGGAGGACGATCAGGATGGATTTCATTAAATAATTGGGCTGTTTCTATTTGAGTACGTATTTTATCACCAAACCCAACCATGCATAGAATTTCAATTTTTTCCCGTTTCGTTAACTTCACCATTATTGTGAAAACCGCAACTTTGAAACTACGCTTGACAATAATTATACTTATTTGAAATAAAATTGTCATACAGTTTCTATGGAAATAAACGGTGACAGCGACAGACAGTACACTCTTACTTATTAGGGAGCCCAAAATGCCATATTGCCAAAAGATTTGATAGATCGTTGGATTCCCTAAATGATATGTTCAATCCTAATTTTTTCAATAACTGTTGAGTTTATGTATAGGACATGGTACATGAAACATGCTTAGAATTCAATGCAAAATTCAAAAATGAAATAAAAAATATATGTTTTCATTTGAAAAAATGAAGTTGATGGTCGTAACTTATTTTTGAGCTACCCTGTATACCTGAAATTACCACAAAAAAAACACATTAAAAAATAAAAATCGACGGGTACGAGCGTTTTTTGAAAAAACTTACCGCTGAATTTTAAATGAATTTAGACATTACTTCTGGGACTCACTGTATAAAAAAGATTACTGTAAATATTATGTATAATCGGGTAAGACAAAAGTAGCGTTAAAGAATCCATGTCATTTATGCTACTTAAATGAAGTATACAAAGCAAAAGTGGCCCCCTAACTAGTAGGTATAGATTTCTTTTAACATTTTTTTCTCGTTGTCCTTACATTTAGGGTATACGATATCCATACCAGTATAATCTTTAATTATCGTCTAGATTACATTTTCCCAGATATCTAATGACAGGCTCCCGTATGAATTTCTACCTTCATGTCTCTCTGCTGTCATTTCCTCGTTTTCGGGTATTAGGGGCCCTGCTCGTTGTTTCATGGTCCCCTATCCGTGGATTACACTGTAGCCGGATGATATACTCCTCTACAAGGATTATTTTGGTAAAGGAGACCGTACACGGACTGTTTCGCTGTTGTGTTCATATTTTAACGTCTTTTGAAAGAATACGGTATATCGGTTAAACACACAGGCCTGTGTGTTATTGAAATAGCATCTATAGGAACGGCTGTCGAGGAATTATTTTTTTTTCCTAGAAAAACTGCTTTTAATGCATAATTGTTTCAATAGCCGCAGACGATACCTTGGTCGTTTTTTGAGTAAATCATATGCGCGAGTGGAAAATAACGAAAAGCGATGACTGATCCCTACGATAGGAGAAAGAGATAGTAGCGTACCCTTAAGACAAGAAATTTAAAAGTTTCATATTTAAAATAGCCCATATATTAATTATTGGTTGATGATACCAAAGTTTTTTTATTAGTCATATTATGAAAGTGGTCTTTCTTCTCCCTATTTAAAGTTGGAGCGTTTATGAACGCCTTTAGCAAGGCAGCTCTCCCTTGCAATGATTTATCGGTGGCTTTCTAAAGGTGAGGGTCGCACAAAATTTGTCATTTTATGTATTTTAGTATTTTATACCTAAAGCCCTTATACTTCAAGCCCTTGCCCCAATTTTTTGTTATTCTTGTTTGAACATCCATTGTAAAATCTGTTGTGGAAGCATTATCGATAGAACACCTATTATTCTATTTATTTTATACAGAGGAGACGAAAAAAACGTTTTTTAGTGTAGTATTTGTTTGGGTAATGGCAACATTTTTGATTGCTAGATCCTTGACATACAACTGTTTTTTTATTAAATTAAAATTATTAGCCATAAATAATAAATATGTTTTGCCAACACGCTTTTAAATTTTGTTAATTTTAGTTCAGCCATAGCGTTACAGTTTATGAATAAATTATCTCTCAACACAGTTGGCATCGTGACACATTTCGCTATAACAATTTACCAAGCTTAAAACTCTAATATCTTCTAATCCTGTTAACGCGACAAATATCCAAAGGCAAAATTAGGGAGTTTTAGCGGCCGATTAGCGACAATCCTGCTATTCGTAGATTTAGAAAAATTCCTTTTCCTTCGGGAGACACAAAGCCAAAAGAGCTACGGCCAGTGTGCAGTGATTGCGTTGAGGTATTTAAGTTACTGAACTACCAGGTTTTTTTTCAAAGAGAATCTTCTTAAGAGTGGCGTCCTGTGAAGCAGAGTTGTGTCGGATTCAACCCTGATGGGGCTGCCTACCGACTAAACTCTCCGTTATTCGTGTTGTTTCCGCGCCATAGGCATATAAACCTTCAGACCACTCGCTTAGTATTTGCGCTCTGCACGCCTAGTGCGTGCTTTGCTTCGTACTTCACCTAGGCCTAGGTACCGGTGTACCTAGGTTTGGTTTTGTCATAGTACTTGTGTTTTTTGCAGCTTACTGTGAAGGTGCTTGTGTAGGTGTAAGGCTTTTAGTGCAGTGTACGTGTTTGTGCTTCAGACGAGATAACACGTGCCCATGCTTCACGGCTATGAGGACCTCGCTATTTCAGGGAGAGTACTTGCAGTACTGATCCGAAGCAGTAGACCTCGCAGGTCAAATATATCCAAAATAAAAGCCCGAAATACCATTTATTAAGTGGTACTCCTCTACAACGCATATAAAACCTACTATAACTGATGCTTAACTTGAAAATAGCTATAACTTTACAGCAAGATGTGCTTATACGTCGACCAACACTAGAAGATCTCTGTTAAATTTGTTATCTACTAGTTTCAAGTGGATTTTCAGGAACTAGAATGATCCCTTCCATGAAAATGTACTAAAAAGACACATATATAAATATATATAACAGGCTGCTGAGCTAGATCGAAGGTTAATGCAGGTGATAATTACTTTTAAAAAATAACGGTAAGGGCTCGCAAAAACTCAGGAATATTTATATCGCCCCCTAATCGATATCCCTAATCAGAAGAAGGTTTCGATTAATTATACATTGACATTAACAGGGTTTTCCCCAAGGAAAATGCAATACAAAGGGCGTGGATATTAAATTATTTAGAAGGTCCTTCCTAAATATGCGGTTGATAAAGCTGCAGCAACATGGAAAGAGGTTATGATATAACAGCTATTTCTTTCCTCAAATAAACGTTTAGTTTTGTTTTACATGTTTAAAGTGTCGAATGCGTAAATTTTTGTTAGCTTTGAGTAGTAGGTACAATTTTCACATACGGCATAGCGCAACTGTTGTCATTATTACACCCGGAAATTACCTTTTCAAATATCAGCGAGTTAGCATTTCGGTAAATTAGAATTAATCCGATAACACGCCTTAATACAGTCGGAGGAGATATATACAAGCGAAATTACTATTCCTCCCTAAGGAAGGAAGGATGAGGCTACCTTGCTCCACTATCTGGTTAATTAACCTGCGCTTAATCTAATTGTTAAGACGTAGGACGTAGGCATATACGTGTGGTCCCACCCACACAATTGTTGAGTTTCTTACGGGGGCGGTAAAGAAATTATGACTTCGGTGTAATTTTTACATCTGTGATAACTGCCTACGCTAAGCTGCTCACTATATAACTAGACTGGGTACATATCGCTAATCGTCAGCCGAGGGTGCATCTAATATTAGTAGGTACCTACTAAAAATGTGTATTAAAAAAGTATTTTTCTTTTTCTCTATTTACAATAATTGCTTTTTTTGTCTCACATTCCTGCGGAACGTGAAGGGGAAACATATCGCCAAATTGTCATTATAACAACTGACCATAACTAGAAAATAAAAAAAATGGTGCAAAATTTCCGTTTTCTCGTATAGATAGGTAGTTTTTGGACGGCATCGTATAGTGCTCGACGTCCTATTTCCAATGCCGTCTCGCTCGACTTTTTGTTACTGAAATATATGATATTTAATATTATGACATTGATAATGACATCGAACCTGTCAGCACCGGCTCTTTAGAATCCACATATTGACATGAACCGAAAACCAAAATGCAAAGAATATTTGCGGCTCAATGAAAACTGATATTTTGAAGTTATTTTGCTTCTTAATTACTCCACAAGGTGTTTTTACACTAGACAAAAAAAAACTTTTCGATTACCCTTGTATAATATGTCAAAAAACAAATTTCTCCCAAAATTTGCATAGGTATGTTAAAACTAATAAATGTATCTAGAGCTCTCTAACAAATCACTTAAATCGGAGTAAAAATAAAAAAGTTATAAACACCTAAACTTAATCCAAATTTTATGATGCCCGTTTTTTTTGCACGGGAGTGTATTATTGGTTATTTTAACGACTTTTTGAAATAGGTATACGAAAAACAAAAAAAGCTGTTTTTTCTTTCTGGCTATTTTACACAGGAATTGCTGAATCGCTGCGTGAATTCCATTAGGCAGGTTTATGCCTAAATATTTATTTAGGATAAAATAGAAATTCGAACCGAAATATTCCATACATTTTAATGTTGCGTTAACTACGCTTTCCCGAATACCGGTATCGATTTGCGGCTTTTTAGACTGATTAGTTACTGCTGAGATGATAACAATACCGAAGAGCGTGTAAAGAGGGGCAAATATTATTTACTAGAACTAGAAACAAGCACAATTAGAGGTCAAATATACTGCTTCCATTAAAAGGTGGCTATTTAGGTCTTAGTATTTAGTTTTCTAGGCGCGTTTAAAAAAAAAGAGGCGACTTAAATGTTTCCTATTGCCTGATAGCTAAGAACCCTCATAAAAAATGCAAAACACAAATCTTAGCTTACCGGGTAAACATATTATTTTTCGCCTGAAAGAATATCTTTTTAGTAACAATACAAGTAGTTTTAAACACTATATAGATTGGCACACCCCTAATTTTACCTTTCACAATAGGGTCGTAAAATTGTAACAATAGGGCAAGCCGATGATTTAGAATAAATCTTCGGACAGCGGCGGTCGTTTAGTTTTTATTTATAAAATATAAATTCCTTTTGGTTCCTGCCCGTGTTGTAAATAAATTATACACAGTAAAAACTTTATCTGGTTTAGTTCTAGCCGATACTATACACTAACAAAACAAGGTGATAGTGAAATAGTGTATCGTTTTAAGAGAGCAGGTCTGCCAAAAATTTCGACCGTTTTAACCCATTTTTTTAATGGAGTTAGTTACCTGCCCTCTTAAATTGTAATATTATGGTACGTTCTTATTTTTATTTTTTTCGGTTTCTATATGTAATTTATATTTATTTTATTCGTATGCAGTTTTTAAGGTGTGCAAAAAAGATTTGTATATTTAACTGAATGAATTTTATTTTCTTAATAAAAAAACAGTTTATACTTAAAAGAGTTAATAAATTAAAGGTCTAGAAAGGTGTCTTCACTATCACTAAATTCGAAGGATTCATCTGTGGACATACGCGCCGATTCCGTGGGGGCTCTGGGGGCCCAAGCCCCCAGAGCCATATTTCTTTGAGGGCGTAGCCCCCCCTAACCTAACCCCCACAGTACGTTTACATAATAATGATACTAATAGCAATTCGTTTGCGAACGTGCGTTACTTGAGATTTGATAATTTAATTTTTTTCTATAAAATTTATCTGCAGTTGTCGTTTCCTTTTTTAATTTAGCAGGTTATCATATTTAGGAAAAAATTATTTTGTCTTTGAAAATTAAATCTTCTAGATCTGGCAACCCTGGTCTGCCACTTTGCTGAGAGCACGTAGAGAATTTGGAAAGTCCCTGGTCTCAAGGTTGCCAGGTCTGGTGAAATTTCACTAGATTTAATGATTTCGAAACCAATCCAAAGTGATTTAGTGAAAACTTTCGTTAAATACCTTAGTTTTAGTGATTTTTCGGATTTTGTAGCAAATAAGACAAAGTCGTCTAAAATACAATACAAAAATGCAATATTTTAAAAATATTTTTTTCAAAAACACGGCTATTTTTAATTATCCGCTCGATCTATATTTTCTACACGTTGGCAGCCGTGATGTCAGATCTGCGCATCAAGCTTTACGGTTATTTTACCCAAAAAAGGGCGTGGCACCCAAAGAAGCGCCTTCGGGACAGGAAGACATATCTGGCAACCCTAGTTGAGATCCGGGCTATTCCGAAGTTCCGGCGCCACTGTCTGTGGAGTCAACTGAAATAATAAGCGGTTATACCGTTTGTTGGGATCTCTCTATTGAAATAAAAATTATGCACTTTTCTTCTCATGATACTTTTCACATCCTCATTAATTTGTATAGGTGTCCTTCCTGGCGACTGTTTAGGAGGGGCTACAGTTCCAGATTTTCTTTCCCTAAGAAGCCTATAAATTGCTGATTCAGTAACTCCCGTCATATTAGCACATGCTGATACTAGGTTTCTGACAGTACTAGATGGCGTTTGGTGCACAAGTGCATCGTGTACATTTAAAACTATTGCCTTTGCTTTTAGGTCAAGCACACATTTGCAAAACACTGGGGAATAATTATTAGCCATTTTTGTATCATTTTCATACTATAAACACAAGCTTTCGATAACACGTTAAAAATAAAACTAAACTACCTCACTTGAAGTTGGAAATATTCTACGACATAAGTCACCTACCTGTATACCTATATGCAATAATAGATAATTTAATTACTTAAGATCCTGGCATTGTTACGCTTATGGTTTATTGAGGTTTTACGACTCATGACCCTCAGCTGTGTTGTCAGGCTTTAAGAAACAGAGTATCATGTATTTTTTAACTACTTGAAAATGTTGGAAAAAATCGAAATACCTGGTAGTTTCCGTTAGTAGGGACTAGGAAAACATGGGAAATAAAAACAGTGTTTTTCTTATTAAAATATCAATTTATTTTTTTATTTACATCATATTTTAAATTATACGCGCAAATAAGTCCCCTAATATTGATTGACAGTCGCAAAAAATTAAATTCAATTTAATTTTTCTACAAAAAGCTGTAAAAATTACTACGCTAAAAAAGTCCGAATCCCTAAAAATAAAATTTCATTTTTCGTTAATAAAGTTAGCACAGAGAGTTAAAAGAGCCAACGATTTACAACCAATACCCTGATTAAAAAATTGAATGGAATTACGTTTTTTTTTATTGGATATGGAATGTCAAATCTTTTTAAAAATAAATTAATTTTTATTAAATGAGTTAAAATTTAACATTGGACTTTTCCAAAATCCCTTTTTGTATCATATGTTGTAGTCAGTGGCGTAGCAAGGGTTGATGATAACCGGAGCGGATATCACCCCATGGACAGCAATAAAGTGCCACGCCCAAAATTTTACATTTTTTTTTAATTTTACTTTACCCCCCAACTTTACAAGTTTATTACAAGGATAAATAAGTATATAAAAATAACTAACAATTATTACTCTAACTTAGTAGGTATATATATAAAAAGAGAGTTAAAAAAAAATCGTTTTGTGTAAACGTTTGATTAACTCATTAAAAAAAAAAATATACTAGGAAATATTGTTTTACGTGAAATGTAAATAAGGGTAGTTTTTTTATTTTTTTAAATATTTTCGGGTAAAATATTATATAATCAATTATATAACAATGACCGTTTTCCAAAGTTACTGTTTATTTTAATAGTTTGTAAAAAATTAGTTTGGCTAGTATCATGTCTGTGAAGATCATGAACTTTTGTAAACGTTATGTTAGAAATTTTTCGTTTTAAAAGTAAAGAATGAATAAATATTATGCAAATTTTTAAATTATATAAATTATTTATATCCAGGTATTTATTTGGTTTATATAAATTTGTTGTGGGTTCTAAGTGCGGAAATCTATGAATACTTAATATAAGTACTAATAATTTACTAATAATTTTATTTTGTAATTTCTTTGAAGGTTTTAGTACTATCGAATTGGCTGAACCCCAAATAGAAATATTAGGGTTGCTTTTGACGCAAAATTTATATTTTATTAAAATATTTCTTTTAGTTTTTGTTAATTCTCTTATGTTGGTTCGCACCAAAATTTTTACCTAGAGCGCTAGCGCACTGATGAGGCCTAAGAGGAAATTTAAAATTATAAAAAAAAAAAATAAAAAAAAATGATTGCCATGATGATATCCGTTGGACGGTTGGACCATTACCATGGGGTCTTATAAGCACAAAATCAAGCCTTATGCTGGTGTTATGGTACTCGAGGCGGATCGCCTCTCCCCCCCCCCCCCCCCTTCCACCTTGCTACGCCGATGCTGTAGTCATAATAAAAATTAATGAAAAAGCCTTCCGTTTTTTTAATATCAAATAAGTTATATTTAATATTTTAAAGGAATGTATCATGACAGATGGAAAAACAAGGACTGTAGTTCACAATCCAAACGCATTATCACGGGTTCTCTACTGTCGCTTTGACTGTGAATACCTGCTGTTACACTTATATTACGTAGGTTTATTTTTTAAGAAAATGTTAATAACAATTATTCTTAAAAGCGCATACGGTTTTTTCTTTTATTATACCTAACAAAGAAATAGAGTTTTCGTTTTTATTGTCTGATACATAATATGTATTTTATCAGAAAATAATGCAGACAACTGTCCCAGTGATATATACATTTGGACCACATTCGACTACCTAGTAAACAAAAATATCACCCAAGAAACACATTTGTCTCTACAGTAATTTAAAATGTTTTATCAACAGCGAGAGACGCTCTACTACGAGGTGATTTAGGAGGACGTAGAAGTCTAAGTATAATACCGAACATACAATACAAGTCGTCGAATGTAGCCACAATCAATGTGCAGGGTGATTCATAAAGGGTGGCCACCGGCCATATCTCGGAAACTACTAGGCATAGAAACTTGGAGAAAAAAAAATTATGATTAAAGCGGTCATGAGAAAATTCTGAAAATTACTATTAAGTTCCTCATTTCGCCGCAAGGGGGCACAATTAAAATTTTTTTTTTTAATTCTAAATTTCTCCGAAATTTCCCATATTAAGGTAAAACTCTGATTACATCATCGAAAAGCTTAGACAATTCTGCATCATTTTGGTTTAAGCTCATTGGCGTACCGACCTTGATAAGAGTGGGGGAAGCTATTGAATGTGTAAACATTAAAATCGCTGTAACTTCTAAACGACTTATCCGATTTTACTAAATTTAAGCTTGTTTGAAAGAACCTTCAATTGTCGTATCTATTGGTACAATATAGTTTCTAATAAAATTGCTAGAGGGCGCAATTTGTATTAAAAATTATTGTTTTGGCAATAACTCTGAAACAAACAAAGATATCGAACTGCGCTCTTCACATCTTTTCTTGCAAATTTCATCTACTTTTCGATTATGATGTCATAGTTATACCGTATGATTTGAATTTCCGGGATAAAATCGAAAAAACCGTTATTATTACAAATTGCGCCCTGTAGCAATTTTATTAAACACTATCTTGTACTGTTGGATACGGCGATTGAAGATACTTATCTTTCCCTTCCAAACAAGCTTAAATTTAGTAAAATCGGATAAGTCGTTTAGAAGTTACAGCGATTTTAATGTTTACACATTCAATAGCTTCCCCCACTCTTATCAAGGTCGGTACGCCAATGAGTCCTAAACCAAAATGATGCAGAATTGTCTAAGCTTTTCGATGATGTAATCAGAGTTATACCTTATTATGGGAAATTTCGGAGAAATTTAGAATTAAAAAAATTTTTTTTAATTGTGCCCCCTTGCGGCGAATTGAGGAACTTAAAAGTAATTTCCAGAGTTTTCTCATGACCGCTTTAATAATTTTTTTTTCCAAGTTTCTATGCCTAGTAGTTTCCGAGATATGGCCGGTCGCCACCCTTAATGAATCACCCTGCACATACATCAAATCAATCAATAAATAAATGTAACCAGGAAAGGTGATGACTTACTAAAGCTAAAGCGAATTGTACAATAATTATCTAAATAGGAATTACTATTAAAAACTAGAATATGTAGAAAAGGTATTAATGACATATTACAAAAATTCGTTATTCTTTATAAAATCTTTTGTTTTATATACATAAGACAGTCGTAGATTTCTATATAGTGTTTTCTTACATACATATATCTTTTCATTAAACGAATTATTTTATAGATTTTTTCTTCAAATTTAATCTTTGAGATTTATAATGTTAGTGGTTTTGTTAATATTCTCACAGCCACAATATATTTAAATATTATATAGCTCAGGCAGACGTAGGGGAATCAGGTGCAAGACGGGACCATGGGGTAAGATGGGGTCGGTTACAGCGAACACTGACGTGTGAGGACGACTCTATTGCATAACCTTGGACTTGCTCGATAATAACATCGCTCAGTCTTCGCAGAACAAACGTTCAAAGCACACCGTTCGGAAGTTATGATCGATTTTCCAGTATTACGTTGATGTTATTCTCTGGCTTAAAACAGAGTACCTATGTCAAAAAGTGTACATCAAGTTAAAGCAAAATACGTTATTTTTCCTGGAGTGTACCAGTATAGAGGCAACTTCTGGAAAAGCATTAATTTATCAAAGTCGACTGTAAGGGTAAGAAAAACTTTTTTTTAAAGTGTCATTGGGAGCATGATGGGATGTTATATTTGTCGCGTACCCCATCTTGCCCCAACTATTTTTTTGTTAAAAATTATACTAAAAAATTAATGACGAATGAATTAAAATAGTTATTTTTATTTTCAGAAATGGTTCGCATATATAAAAAAAAACAGCGAGAAGAGAGTGGTCCAAAGAAAATTTAAAACCACGGAATGTTTATATTGCGTGACATACTCGGAATCCACGAAAGGATGGACTGCCTGTCAAATATGTCAAGAATAGTCCTACAATTTTTATGCCAGCATAGACGAAGGTGATCCCTTAGATATCACCCACACATGTGATTTTCGTAAATAAACCCCATCACGTACCTACCCGGGGCAAGATGGGATAATTGTTTGTTTTTAAATAAGTATAGTTTTTAGTATTTTGGTGTAAGTTAAGCCAACCATTTTTATGCTAAAAGAGTTATGGATGGAATCCAAAGAATTTTTAGAATAAACAATATTTTTTGATAAATTGGTTGTGTTTTTATTGATATAAATGTTTAGCGTCCCCGTCTTGCCCGTGGTTCCCCTACTTAAATAAATATAAACAATGAAAATATTTTTAATATAATGTAATATTTACAGAAGGTAAAATAAGGAAAAGGACATTTACATTGGTCCAAGTACTTTAGATATTTTTAAGGCTTTGTCTATATATAAACAATGTTAAGGGGTAGTTATTCTATTTCCTTTCAGATGTTGTTTCCCCGTTATATATTATATGCGTATCTTTGCATATATTTATTTTCAGATATAACTGCCGAACACAAAAATTTACTAAGGTCATTCGTCCCAAAGACACTGCTGCTTCTGAGCTATATAATACACAAACAAATGACAAATCTTACACGTCTTTATTCCGCACCTGTAGCTCGTCACAGAACCCTTTGCGGACCCTTTACCTTTACAGTACTTCAATTCGCACGGATACCAACCTATGCACTGTTCGAGATGGCACAAACATGGAGTCCACATGTTTTTCATGTTTGTGCAGTTTGCTATACCGCTGGGCGTTTCGTAGCTAATTTCGTTCTTGATGTAGTCGGGAGTGGTCGGAAAACGTTTTATAGCGGGAAGGTATGATGTCGTTGGTATACCTGTTAATAGAAGAAAAAGTAAAAAGAATAGTTGTACCGTGCGAGCAAAAATTATTTGCATCAAAGAGGGCTTGGATTAAAAAACGCAGGGCTTGGTTTAGATCACAATGATATGGAGACGATATATCTAACCAAATCTAGGTTAAAATTTTGTCAAATTCATATTATGTCATGATATACCAAACTAATGAGTAATAAAATAAGTAGACAAATACAATTTATTTTTGTTATTTACAAAATTAACAAAGTAAGAATATACAGAAAGAAAAAGAAAAATAATTACGTAAATTGCTGAAATTGGCCACCAAGCATAAATTCACACGTCTCTTCATATTTTCGAAAGTGTTGACCAGCATCTCTGGAGAAATGTTACCACATTCTTGGATAATCCTTTCTTGGAATTGTTCTAAATTTGCAACTGGTGTTTTAAAAATAGTGTTCTTTAAATGAGGAAAAACGAAGTAATCCATAACCGTTAAACAAGGTGATCTAGGTGGGAATTCAATGTCTAATCGAAAACTGATCAATCTGTCGTCGAAAAAATTGCGTAAGTATAGTTAACAGTTTCGGCGACTGTATATGGGCGGTTGCACAGTCCTGTTGAAAATATCCAAAACGTAGTTCGTCGTCAAGTAATTGCTCCACAAATGGATTCAAACTATTGTCTCTATACTGCTGTGCTGTAACTGTGGCATGGAAAAAAAATAGGACCAACAATTCTTCTTCGGGAAACAGCTAACCAGACACCAATTTTTTGGGGGTGCAATGCGGACTCTACAAAAAATGGGGATTTTCACTACTCCACATGCGTGTATGCTGAGAATTCACATAACCGGAGAGGTGGAACCAGGCTTCATCCGAAAAAAATGTCAGGTCTAATAAATGATTTCTTTCCAATAAATTTTGGATAAACCATTGAGAGTAATTCCTGCGTCTTTCAAAATCTGCGGATTGTATTTCTTGGAATACTTGCACTTTATAAGGAAACAATTTTAGCTGCATGTTCCATAAGATCTTCCCACCGCTTGGGACAGGCGTCTTATACAATTTGTTGGCGTATTTTGCATTATTTCACGTTTGCAACAAGTTCTTCTGTTCTTACACATGGTCTTCCTGCTCCTATTTTGTGTTGTATAGAACCTGTTTCCCTAAACACAGCCACGGTTCTTTTCAGGCAATGATAAAAGTCCCCAGCAATAAAAGCAACGATAGGAAAATGTTCGTGAAAATCGTCCATGCACAAACCCGGATTGTATATACGCCTCAACCATAAATGTTTTGTGCTGTTCCGTAAAGCCCATTGTGTGAATTGTTCAAGAAATTGAAAAAATGAGCGATGAATCAAATTACTTGTAACGACTGTCAAAGATGACGGAATAACTGATGACGAGTGTTAATTCAGGTAGTTACTGACACCCAACAGGTATTAAGCTCTACGGTTAAGCATTACGTCCTTAGGTGCAAGGCCATCTTTGCTCGCACGGTATATATAACTTAAATATGGATATAAAAATAATGTTTTTAGGTACAAAAAAGCCTAAATTTAAAATTAAAAACAGAAGATCAAGACTTTCCAAGACAACTGCCTTGTAAGTCAATTATTAAAACAAGGGTAATTACTACTCCTCGTCATGATGGAGTTTTGACAGATCCGTCCCCCTGGTTACAAAACATCCTGTTTCCTTAATCTAGAAGCGTCGCTTCCCTTCTCCAGCATTCCTTTATCCTCAATTAAACATTTATTTAAAATTTTACCTTAAACAGAACGCTTAAACAACGCATAACCCCCCCTCCCCCCTTCCACCCCTAATCCTATCAGAGAATCACTCGAGTGTATTTATTATTATATTCCAGCTGCCTCGGCGCTTGTTAACTTCGGCTTCATGTGTTTTGTGTTTCTGTCATAAATCAGGAGCAATCCCTGTTTATTTCCAAGTGTTATCTTCTCGTTTAAAGGTTATCCGATTTGCCGAAAGGGCCCAGTTTAGTTATATATAAGCGGATAAATAATACTATTCGAAAGGTCGTATTTTAAGATGTATATTTCTTAGAGTTAGGTTGGCAGCTGTAAGATTTGCCTTAATATGGGTCAGAAAAGGGTATAGGATTAGTGGAAAATAAGTCAAATTTCGCCCTTTAAGGGCCTTGTATACACCTACGTACTTTAACAACCTTCGGCAATAAGATATCAGTCATTGCCAACAACCAATTGCTTAAGATATATATAAAGGCTTTCTTGTAATAAGGATGTTTAAAACTAAGCTGCTAAAACATTTGTTGTAAAAATTAATCCTGGAAATTTACATTGCTTATTTCTTTTCGTGTATAAATGTGAAAAATATCCCGACCTTTTTGGGAAATCCTGTTTATTTTTTTAAACGCAAAACTTTGGTTCATTTTCCAAGACCTTTTAAATAAGTACCATTCATCAGCGAAAAATTTAACAAGACATCGATAATTTTTTACTTTACTTAATGGAACGAATTCCGCGTTAAGTTTGATCCCCCGCATTATTTCTAAACTGTTTCTATCCGTGTATCTTTTCGAAAGATAAATCGATTAATTCACGTAATTCTGTTTATACTTGTAATAACTTTGGTTCATTTTCCAAGACCTTTTAAAAATTACCATTAATCAGCAAAAAATTTAACAAGACATCGATGATTTTGTACTTCAGTTAATGGAACGAATTCCGCGCTAAGTTTGATTCCCCGCATTATTTCTAACCTATTTCTATCCGTGTATCTTTTCCAAAAATAACTCGATTAATTCACGTAATTCTGTTTACACTTGTAATAAGCATAAAACATTGGCTCATTTTCCAAGAGCTTTTAAAAAATTACCATTAATCAGCAAAACATTTAACAAGACATCGATGATTTTGTACTTCAGTTAATGGAACGAATTCCGCGCTAAGTTTGATCCCCCGCATTATTTCTAAACTATTTCTATCCGTGTATCTTTTCGAAAGATAACTCGATTAATTCACGTAATTCTGTTTACACTTGTAATAAACATAAAACTTTGGTTCGTTACCCAAGCCCTTTTTAAAAAGTGTAATAGATCAGCAAAAAATCTGTACAAAAAACATCAAGAAACCTCGTCAGAAAGAATATAGAGTAAATTAGGTAATTTGCTAAAGGAACGCCTCTAAATGGGACCGATTTATCAAAGAAACGTTTTTGTCTCTTTAGAAATTTGGTTTGGACTGGGACATGTCTTCACTACCTGCTTTGTTTTATAAATTAGATGAGACGGTGATGGAATATTTTTTTTCTTTTTCTTACCTCGGCGCCGAAAGAGAGAATGATGTTCCAATATTTATATTTATTGACAAGAAAGTAGGGATACTGGGATACGATTGAATAATTTGTATTTATTTTATGCGATGTCTTTATTTATAGATGTGGAAAAAGTGGTTACTTACTATGTATATTTGACCATTTCAGTATATCTTCATATCTGGTGTAAGTAGCTAAGCCCGCTTCTGTGCACATATCACGAATAAAAGGACTAATAATACCTGAATGTTTCAGTACTACCATGTAGTCCATGGTATGATTTACCCTGAAAAAATAAACGTTTACAATAAACAGCTGTAAGTAGTAGCTTTGTTTAAGTTTAAAACATAGGTATAGGAGAGAGTGGTACTTGTTAAACTTAGTTTTAATTACCTACCTTCCCAAATCCTCCTCAGGTGTCCGCACCGTACTAGGGTTCTTCTGCCTCAATTTTGACATTGCATCGGACGATATAAACGAGTCCTTGGGAAAATAAAAGATGAAGCACATCACTTGGTACTGGCTCTGACCTCTTTCTTCTTCGCCCAAGATCAGGGTTTTAAGAATTTGGACCTCCTGTAACAATAAAAAGTATATCATTATGTGGATTCAAACACGTAGTTATAGAGTATATCAAAATAATTCTTTTAATAGAGAAATTTGATTGATTGACTTGACGATGGCCAATGGAAAGAGGATGGAGAGGTATAATTTGATGGAAGTACTTTTCTCGTGCCTCTTGTACATAGAAATACTAACTTATAAGAAGCCTTACAAGATAATGTGATGACAAATTGATAGATAAAGTTATCATATAATTCTGCCTTAAATTGTCATAATTCCTGTTCCCTATAATGGGTAGCTTTTACATGCATTTACAGCAGTTAAATTCCAAGTGTGATTTTGGTCGCGACTCGCTCTATATTCATGCTTAAAACCCATGAATATTTAAGTTTCTGTTTTGTATTTAATCCTTTCCGCTGCCCGAGCTAGCAGCAATTTTCGCAAATATTTTACAAGGTGTTGGGTGACGGTAAAGTTTTAAAATTCGTCATTTAAGCCTAATTTAATTCAAAACTCTTAAGTAGTAGTGCTTTTATACAGCGCGATTGTGACTGCGTTCCAATTATAAATATACTTTGCTAACTGTTATAAAAATAAGAATATAAATTGTAGAGCACTGTGGCTCTACCTTATGGGACGCCTCTGCTTACCAGCATTTTACGTTGAAAATTTAAGCGGTCTTGTCGACTACTGTTAATATGTGCGTTTTACGTCGTATCGTCATTACACTCTGCCTTTTATAGCCACCGCGTTTACATAATAAATTTACAAGGCTCGTTCCAGTGTGGGGTCTACCCTTTTGGGTCCAAACATTTTCTTGATATTATCGTATATAAAATATGACAATGCGAAAGTTGTTAATTTAATAATCTTAGTATTGCCGCTTTATATATTTATGAGGGTTTAGCTATACTTCATTATAGGTAGAGCAGAACCAGAACAATAGAGAAAGCAAAAATAATAAGTGGCGATATGGTAGAAGATAATATAGTGTCCGCAAAAATAATTAAAAAGTGAATATGGTGGCATGTCGGACAAGTGTGTAACTATATTTTATATTGGAATACATAGGGATTCAAGCACAATGGATGCCCTGGGGCGGGTAGACCACGACGGCCGTTTCGTCCTTGTTAGGATTCTACGGGCAGACATAACCCAAGCAATCCGAACACAGCGGTAAGATGTATTAAAAGCCTCTTTACAGAAGCAAAGCGGCCATCAATACACCGTAGCGCCATCCCAGAGGAATTAACTGCAATATAAAAGGCAGTCACACTGGTAATCGAAAGGTAGACAACTAAATAAACCACGAAGTGCATCACAATCCAGTATAGGGAACGCTATTTGCGTTTTCACCAAAACATCTGCCGTTTTGCAGACTAGAAGCAGATCAACGCTGGCACCCACTAGAATGAGCGCAATCCGTTTAAGAAAAGCCATATAAATGTTTAGAAGATGTAGTGTCAATTCCGCTGGGATGGCGCTACTGTGTATTGATTGCCGCTTTGATTTTGCAAAAAGACTTTTAATACATCTTACCGCCGTTGTCGGAATTGCTTGGGTTATGGTTGCCCGTAGAGTCCTAACAAGGACGAAACGGCCGTCGTGGTCTACCCGCCCCAGGGTATCCATTGTGCTAGGATCCCTGTGTATTCCAATATAAAAAAAAACAGTTACACACTTGTCCGATATGCCACAATATTCACTTTTTAATAAAATTTTGATCACACAACAAACTGTTATAATAATAAAAGTTTCTTGTTTTTACAATATACAGGCTGTAATAAAATCAATAATTTGGTATTGAATAGATTGTTTAAAAATAAATTAAGAACTTCATATAAAATTGTGTCCTATGTATATTTACGAATGCGAAATTTTAGAAATTCCCAAAAAATATCGTTTTGTAAATTGTACGAAAATCTTTAAAAACAGACGCTTAAAACAGCGTGAAAACAAAAAGGTCAAGTTTTGTTAACCAAGGGAAGAGTGAAAATGACGTGTGGCTTGACCTTTAAAGACCTTTTTTTTGTAGAGCGTTTTAGGTGTAGTTGAGTAAAGCGTATTAAGGGTAAAAACACTAGGAATATATTAGAAAAAACATCTATATATAGGTGTCTCTTTTAACAAACGTAATAATATATAATAAAAATAACAAAACTAATTGGGGAAGTGCAGACGACCCGAATTTGAAACAGCTTATAACAATACAAAAATATGTTTTAAAAATAATATTTAATAAACATATTTTGTTTCCTTCAAAAATATTATTTGTTTATAATAATATTCTGAGTTTAAAACAACTTTATTACAAAACTTCCATTTTATATACATATAATATATAAAAATAAAAATTTATTACATAGCATTACTCATAGATATACATGTACCAAACAAGACAAAAAACAAATCTATGTTTATGTTATGATAATTTTAATTTAACACTTTTAAAAAATAATGCTTTATTTGTTGGCACCAACATTTTTAATATATTACCTACTAATTTGGACACTATGAGTTTTATGACATTTAAAAGAAAATTAAAATCATGGATTATGCAAAATTATATAAAGGTAAGCCAACTTATACATATATGTATAGGTAATAATAATACTAAATATTACAATTTTTCTATTATAATTTCTCCCTTATTTATAATTTTTCCTTTTTTTTTGGGTGAAATATTTTTGAATTACTTAGGTACTTATATTTTTAAATATATTTAAGAAGTGATTAAAATTAATAATCTAAATGGGTGTATATTTCTTTATCACAAAATCGGACAGATTTGTTAATCTATGATTTTGTAATGATGCTTTCATTGAATTTATTTTTATTAAAAAAAAAACAGTATTATTGATTTTTACTATTATTATAAGAAAACCTGCAAATAAATAAATAAATAATTTAAAGATATTTATATCTTCATTTTCTAATCTAATTTACGTTGAAATCTCGTAAAATTCCTAAAAATTAGCCAGAAACGCCTTAACAACAATTTAATTTATATACATTGCTTCGTTTTAGAAGAGTACCAATTAAAAGGGTCGTATCCTGTTCGAAACGGCCTAATAAAACTCTTCTAGAGTTTATAAAGGGTAATATAATATCAAGTACCTAGAGAAATTATACAAGATTTCTGGCGAAGCTAGCAATTTATTACAACCTTTTTATACAAGAAATGTGGTGTGATTTAAAGAAATGCATTTTAAAATGTAATTGCTATTTTAAAAAATACCGCAAAAAGAAACAGGTGAACGTTGCATTTTTCCCGTATCCCTGGGTTTGTTCGACACGGCACAGTCAAAAGGATTCTTACATGCAATTGGCTTTTTTACTACATTTTTACCCTTCCGCATATACAGTGTGACCAGTAAAGTCCGCATAATATGGGATTTTTTTTTATTAATAACTTTATTCGAAATTTGACTTTGGCATCAAGTTCTGCTTCGATCGAGATACAAATTAAGCAATAAAATAGTAGTCACGTAATTCGCATTATCTGTCAAATTATTTTTTCCAAAAAATATTTCAAAAGTGGGGTTATTTCTAAAAATATCGAAAAAAGTTATTAGAAAAAGTTTTTTTAACTGCAGTTTCTAGGGGACATGTAAAATTTTAGCAGCATAAGATAATTTTGATTTTTTACCCATATTTTTTAAATTGCACCACTTTTGCAAAATAATACTCAAAGAAACCTACATAAAACTTTTTAGTTTTGGCAATGCTTTATTTCAGATACATTTTCTTTAAAGTAGCGCCAAATTAAATGTGTGTTATTCTACAAAATCAAAGTTGGGCTATTACAATTTGGTCGCATGTGATGCAAAGTTTATTTGTTTTTGACCCTGTATGAGGTAACTTTATAAAATAAGTATTTTTGAAAACGTAGTTTGTGTCTGAAAGTAATACACCTTAATATTAAGACAAAAAGAACACATAGTCATCAGTAAAGTGTTCATTAAGTGGAAAATAAATTTTAGTGGTGGGTAAAAAATCGAAATTATCTTATGCAGCTAAAATTTTGCATGTGGGCTAGAAACTGCATTTAAAAAAACTTTTTCTAATAACTTTTTTCGATATTTTCAGAAATAACCCCACCGTTGAATTATTTTTTGGAAAAAATTAAAATTTGACAGATAATGCGAATCACGTGACTACTATTTTTTTGCTTAATTTTCATCTCGATCGAAGCAGAACTTAATGCCAAAGTCAAATTTTGAATAAAGCTATTAACGAAAAAAATCCCATATGATGCTGACTTTACTGGTCACACTGCAGAGGAAAAAAAATATATAACGGTTAATTGACCAGTCGCAGAAACTAGGACTGAAGGTCGACCCGCCGACATCTAGTTGAATAATATCTCGCGTCCAGTCTCCTGTTATTGTATATTAAATTAATCGAAACAAAGATGATGATATAATCGACAACTCTAGAGCGGCAAATAAAAGAATTACGCGGATATCTCTGCTTTCGCGGCGTCTTTTTAATTGCTTCTAGAAAAGGTTTGTGACCCTCTAGTTAGGAAGATTATTATTATTGGGATATATTTTTAATAGCGTTTTCGAGAAGCATCTGTCCTGGTCCCTGGTTCGATCCCAGGCAAGTTAGAGGGCCATATTAAAATTTTACTGTCTGCTATTTCCCAAGGTCTCTATACTATGAGACCTTGGCTATTTCCCATTAAGTAAATCCTTCTTTTAAGTACCTAGATATTTTCTACTTCCCCTTGTACCATAAAAAATAGAACAAAAAGAATGGCTATATAATGACTTTAACTCCTAAGCGAAGGGCATTAAAATGATATTATCCGACTTTAAAAGCTTTCGCTGACATTTTGTTTCACATAAATTGTACATCCATTGTCTGAATATGCTTTAATCTGTTAATACTCCTCGAAGTGCGCTGTTATTATATTCGCCGTATATTTTATATTCATTTGTAGGACAGCGGCGTAACAGAAAAAACTACGAATTTCTTTTTGTCCTTTCACCTATTTTTTAATAATTTTAACATGTTTGGTGTGTTATGTTCGATTTTATAAGTTTTACAGTTTAATTGACTTGTTCTCTTCCTTTTTAAGGTTGAATTCTCAACGTCATTCAATCTATTGCCAACCTATAACCTATTTCGCGTTGATTTTTAATAACTAACATTTAAAGAAAATCAATATCGTCGGTACATTATTTAGGCAGTATCTGATATATTACAAAAATATCAATTTATTTCATTGCTAATTTTGGGAGAATTGTATAGTGAAAGAACAATGAGTGACAATGACATAATAATGTAAAAAAAAATCTTACCCGATATTTTTCGCGATACAATTCTCCTAAAATAAGTTATGAAATTCCTTGATATTTATTAAATATGTCAATTATTACCTATAGAATATCAAGTCGATACTGATTTTATTTAAATTTTGTATAAAAGCTAGAAAACATAAATAAATCTACGCGAAATAGGTTATAGGTTGGCAAACATGTTGATACACCCACCTTAAACTAAAACCACGACGACGAATAATTTTTAAACAAATTTTAGAAGCAAACCCTTAAAAACAATTTCTATCCTTAAAATCTGATAGGCCTGCAACTACTAAAAATGCCAGAAATCACTCACTTAATTCCCAACCTGATCAAAAAAAATTGAGAAGAAATTCCATTTTTTTGGCAACAATTTAAATTTTAAAGCCCGGACCTGTCTATTTTCCCAATCGTCAAACGATAATGTTGCAGTGCGCATGTCTAATAGTGTCTAGCTTTGTTTACATGCGCGAGGCCATACATTTGCCACTTTCGTGATTATTGTTTGCTTATCTAACGGTAAATATCTATGGGTTGTACTAGCTGAATTGTTCGTACTCGTCCCTTTGCAGAAATGCTCAATCAATAAAAGGTACTTTCTACACATCACACGATACAACAAGGGTAGTTTATTTATAATTCAAGAGTTACATTTTTGTTGTTTGTAAAAATGTTCTTAAAATTGTTCATTTTCAATAATTAAAATTATAATTTTTTTCGATAAAGAGAAAATGAAAAAGTGTTTTCATTAATGAAATGTTCTAAATATAGCGTGACCATTGAAATTAAACCCTCTGATTAAAGTTGGCAGGTAGCATCGGCTTAATTAAATATTTTTCCTAATCTCCTTCTGGTTAGCTGATGAGTACGAAGGAAAGAGATATTAAAGATAATTGAAATAAATTAAGATAACAAACAGAAATTTAAGATTAAAATAGATTGTAAGACATGGCCGTAATATGGGTTGGAAAAGGAAAAAAACCTTACTTTTGTAAGCACTGCAGACATGCACACCCATATTTTTAATGTAAAATGTTTCTAAATTTTAATTTCCATGATTTACCCCTTATCTGAGGCAGGGACGTAGCTAGGAATTTTGGCGCCCCGGGCGAATAGTAGTTCTGCGCCCTACCAGACAATCTTAAAACTTAAATTATACATCTATAAATTTTAGTTTAAAAAATATATTAACAGCAGTGGCGACTTGTGATTTGTAAACTTGGGGGTGTACTAAAAGCCCGCTGAAGGCGAAATGCGCCGCAGGCGAAAATTTTTCAAGACCACGCCCAAATTTGGTCAATAATTTTTAGTAAATATTTTAAAAATTTATGATTACCTACTTATTTTATTGAAAATTTAATAAGATAAAAAAATAAAAAAGGCCAATTTATTTTTCATTAGTGGGTACATTGTTTAAAAGTAAAGTCACTTCTTCTGTTTTTATTTGCAGCAAACTTATCAACAGATCAAACAGCTTCATTCAAGTTTGGAATAACTGTAATGTATTGTTTCTCAAATATTCCACATTCATAGTCGTTTTGGCATTACAACTGTTAATTTTTATTAAAATAAGTCTTTACTACCCTGTTCGGTCAATAATAGACTTTAATGAGCAACGTTGCTTTGTCAAACGCGCCCACGCATACGCGCCCTTGGTGCAAGAGTGAGATGCAGCGATGTCGCCTGCCGCCTCGTCCTATTGAATGGATACCGCTGAAGAGAACACATCAAAATTCACATTTTATAACAATTACAAATACAGTCCACTTTAAATTAACAATAAATTACTACTTGCACTTAAGCAAAACGATAGTTTTATTACCATAGTTTCTTGGACCTTCCGAGCCAAATTATATTAAAAAATCGGTACAATCGAGTGAATACAATCGATAATAGTGAACGGTCGTTTAGCCAGCGGTATCCGCCATGACACAAGGGTGAGTTTCCTGAATTTACCAATTGTTTTCCATTGACCTGTTATATCCATTGACCAATTGTGTGTTTATTTAACTTGAACAAGTAAGATGATTGCCGAACTTACTACCTTAGTAAAGGAAAGGGGCATAATTAAGGGTTCTTTGACGCGACAAAAAAGTTTCTTTGACAGCATTGCTTCTGGATCGCTTGACAACATAGTTGCACGTGAACTAGAAGCACGGCTACATAAAATCGAACAGTTATTTGATAAATTTACAATAAAACAAGACGAAATAGAGCTATGCGATTTAGTTGACGATGAGTTAAATAAACAATTAAAAGAGAGGAATGATTTTGAAAAGTTATATTTTGCGTTAATAGGGAAAATTCGATCAAAAATCGAAAGTTTTTATAATGACTTGAATGCACAATACGCGCAAGCGCAGAATGACATTAAAAGCGTTCCATCGGCGCATGCGTCGAGAAATGACGTAATCTCTGGGGCGGTGCCACATGCTCGTCCACGAGGTGTTGAGCTTCCGGCGCTCAAGTTGCCTAATTTCAACGGCCAGTTTGACACTTGGGTGGAGTTTAGAGACGGCTTCAAGGCTCTTATACAAGACAATGCGGCGTTGTCAAACGTTCAGAAATTTTATTACCTACGATCTTGTTTGGGAAAAGATGCGTTGGCGCTTATTGAATCGATACAAGTGACTGATGCAAGTTACGATATCGCCTGGGATTTGTTACACGATAGATATGAGCAAAAAGCATTACTTATTCATAATCATATACGCGTTTTATTCGAATACTCTTCAATAGAATCTGAAAATCATACAAGTTTGCGAACTTTTTTCGATCGACACAATAACAAAAAATTTAAGAGCTTTAAAGGTGTTAGGAGAAGATGTTGATAAATGGGATAGGTTATTAATCTATTTATTTACAACGAAATTAGATAAGTCATCACGACGCGAATGGGAATTATTTAAGATAAGCAATGATTTACCTACAATGAGCGAGTTTAATACATTTTTAAAGCAACGATGTGAATTTTTAGAAAAAATCGAGGTATCAAATAAACCGCGAGAAGTTCAAGATAGAGAATTTAAAAAACCTCAGGCATATAAAGCTCAAAAAAGTGGTTCCTATTTTACCACAACAACGGGTATAAGTTGTTATTTTTGTAAAGAAAAGCATTCAATTTTTCAATGTGAAAAGTTTTTAAAGTTTTCGCCCTCTGATAGGTGTTATGAAATAAGAAAAGCAAAATTATGTAAAAATTGTCTAAGACCAGGACATGACGTAAAAGAATGTATGCATTCGGGCTGCAGAAAGTGCAATAAACGCCACAATACATTATTGCACGTAGAGTTTTTTAAACAAAGAGATAACAGGGATACTAGCAACGATGCCAGATTTAAAGAAAATTCGGGAAACAATAAAAGCAATCGAGAGGACTTAATAAGTAAACAAAATGCAAATAAAGCTGCGACTTTTCATGCATGTTCAAGCGAGAATACTATTGTCAATGACCAAGTGCTATTGTCAACCGCTATAGTTTATGTGGAAGATAATCAAGGGAAACAATACGAGTGTAGGGCGCTTCTAGACAGTGGCTCACAGAGCAATTTTATAACCGAGCGATTGAGTAAAAAATTTAATCTAGCGATGGAAAAGGTTAACTATAAAATAGTAGGAGTTGGTGACTCCATTTCAAATTTAAACTATCGAGCGAAGATAAATATTTTATCTTGTACTAGCGATTACAAAACGACAATCGAGTGTCTAGTGTTAAAACGTATTACCGACAAGTTGCCTACAGTAACCTTTAATAAAAACAATTTGAAAATACCAAGTCACGTATGTTTGGCAGATTGCAATTTTAATAAAGCTAGCGATATTGATCTATTAATAGGGTGTGCCCTATTTTGGGAAATCTTGCAAGGGGGTAAGATTCAAGTAGAAAATTCTAAGATATATTTACAACAGACTTTGTTAGGTTGGGTTGTAGGAGGCGTTACGTCAGCGGACGATAAAACGTCAGGAACTTCTATTAGTTGTTTTTCAAGCGAGTTAAAGGACGAAAATACTATTGATACACTTTTACCTAAATTTTGGGAAATCGAGGATATTTATGGTAAATCAAGTTCAAGGTCAAATTATTCCGAGGAGGAAATCTATTGCGAAGATAATTTTAAAAAAACAATTGAACAAAGTAGCGATGGTAAATTTATTGTGTCAATACCTTACAAGGATAATTTACGCGATTTAGGAGATTCAAAGGGTCAAGCACTTAAGAGATATTTTTTACAGGAACAAAGACTTTCAAAAAATGCTTATTTAAAAGGTGAGTATGATAAGTTTATGTTAGAATATTTAGAACTAGGGCATATGACCGAGGTTAGCGAACAAGAAGAAAATAAAATGACCTACTATATGCCACATCACGCGGTGGTTAAAGATTATAGTAAAACCACAAAGGTTAGGGTAGTCTTCGATGCTTCAATGAAAACAGAATCGGGATTATCACTCAATGAGGTTCAATGTGTAGGTCCGACAATACAGGACGATCTTTTTTCTATAGTTCTGCGTTTTCGTAAGCACGAATACGTAATGACCGCGGATGTATCAAAAATGTATAGAATGATTTTAGTAAAACCGGAGCAGCGCAGTTTACAACGTATATTTTGGAGAAAGGATCCCTCTTATGATTTAAAGCGCTATGAGTTAAATACTGTTACTTACGGTACCGCATCGGCTCCATATCTAGCGGTACGATGTTTAAACAAGTTAGCGGACGATTTCGAAACCACTTACCCAAAAGCAAGTGAATCAATAAAGAAATCTTTCTATGTGGACGACTTTTTAGAAGGCGCTAACAGTGAAAGTGAAATTTTGACATTACAATCACAAGTAACAAATATTTTATCTAGTGCTGGGTTTCAATTAAGAAAATGGTTATGCAATAAAAAAGACCTATTAACACAATTTCAAGTAGATAAGAATATAGATTCAAGTATTTTAAATATTGGCGACAATGAGACCAGCAAGACGTTAGGTATTCTTTGGGACTCAAATTCTGATACAATTCAATATTCGGTGCCTAACTTTAAAAATCCTGAAATAATCACTAAGCGAACTATTTTATCTTCAATTTCACAAATTTACGATCCTTTACATCTTTTAGGTCCTATCATAATAGTAGCCAAGTTAATAATGCAATTGTTATGGCAAGGTAATTTCGGTTGGGACGAAGAGCTCCCTAGGGAACTGCTAAATAAATGGTTAATGTTTAAAAATAGTTTACCAAAAATCAATAATTTTAAAATACCAAGAATAGTTATAACTCCAAATTACGTCAATATAGAACTTCATGGTTTTGGAGATGCTAGTCAAAGGGCGTATGGCTGCTGCCTATACATAAGATGCCAAAATTCAAGTGGTCAATACTTTACACAACTCTTATGTGCAAAATCGAGAGTAGCACCAATTAAAAAGTTAGTTACTTTACCGCGTTTAGAACTATGCGCTTCAGTATTATTGGCTCAATTGGCACAAAAAGCAATAGATTCACTACAGATAAATTTCAATAAGTGTTATTTTTACTCGGACTCTCAGATAGCCCTATCGTGGATACGAGGGCCGGCTAGTAAGTGGAAACTTTTTGTAGCAAATCGTGTAAGCGAGATACAACAATTGACAAACATAAAGGATTGGTATCATGTGTCTACAGATCATAATCCTGCAGATTTAGTGTCTAGGGGGTTAACGGTTAATGAAATGACAGAGTCTAAATTCTGGTGGAACGGGCCTGAATGGCTAAATAAGGATAACTTAGAATTCGACAGATATATTAATAAAGAAACTTTAGCTATCAATAACTTACCAGAACAAAAAGTAGTCGTTCATACTGCGGTTATTAATAATTTTGATATTTTCTCGCGCTTTTCTAGTCTAAGTAAACTAAAGCGTGTGTTTGCTTATTGTTTAAGATTCGTTCGAAATTGTCAAAATATCAAGAGTAGACGGACAGGATTATTATCTTGTTACGAATTAACCGAGTCAATTGAAAGGCTAGTTAGTCTAGCACAACAAGAGTTATTTCCAGTAGATTTTAAGTTGTTACGTGAGGGTATAAATTTAAAAAGAAAAAGTAATTTACTTTCTTTAAACCCTAAATTCGAGAATGGACTTATTCGTGTCGGAGGTCGTTTACAAAATTCTAATCACGAGTATGATAAAAAGTACCCTATCATTTTACCGTCTAAGCATATTCTGACAGAATTAATTCTAATTGACGAGCATAAAAGACTTATGCATTGTGGTCCGACAATGTTACTAGCTTCAATTCGAGAAAGATTTTGGCCGGTATCAGGAAGAAATATTTGCAAGAAAATTATAAGAAAATGCGTTACTTGTTTCAAGGTTAGGCCTACTTCTAGTACGTATATCATGGGTAACTTACCTGATATTCGCGTCACTCCGTACTTACCATTTATCAATACAGGCTGCGATTTTGCAGGTCCGTTTCTATTGAAAGACAGACTTACTAGAGGCGCAAAGTTAACAAAATGTTATGTATGTATATTTATTTGTCTATCAAGCAAGGCTATACACCTTGAAGTCATGTCTGATCTTACAACCAAGTGTTTCATGGCAGCCTTCAGACGTTTTGTGGGCAGACGTGGTAAGCCACATAGCGTATATTCCGATAATGGGAAAACATTTGTTTGTGCAGACAAAGAATTACAAAGACTTCACGAATTTTTACTAGATCAAGCGAAGTCAGAGCAATTAAAGCATTATTATACGGAACAGAATATAACTTGGCATTTCATTCCCTCACGTGCGCCAAATTTTGGGGGAATATGGGAAGCAGGGGTAAAAAGCTTTAAATTTCATTTTAAAAGAGTTGTGGGTGCGGCACATCTACATTTTGAAGATTTCAATACAATACTGGTTCAAGTTGAGTCTATATTCAATTCACGTCCATTGTGTCCCCTATCGCCCGCTCCTGATCAATTAAATCCTTTAACACCCGCTCACTTCTTAATTGGAAGAAGCATAAATGCACTACCTGATCATGATGTCACTGCAGTAAAAGAAAACCGTCTCAAACGCTTCGAGAGATTGCAGCAAATCATCCAGCACTTTTGGTCTAGATGGAAAAAGGAATACCTAGGTGAATTGCAAGCTAGAAACAAATGGAAACAGCAACCAGAGACGCAGTTCAAAGTTGGTTCCGTGGTTCTTTTGGCAGAAGACAATTCCCCACCGTTAAAATGGCCTATGGCAAAAATTGAGGCTGTTCATCCCGGAAGTGACGATGTTGTCCGAGTGGTGACTTTACGTTTTAACAATAAACTTTACAAAAGGCCCGTTACAAAAATTTGTACCCTTCCGATAGACTATTAAAGGTAAACTAGAACTATTAGTTGAAAGTGCCGTCACGTTTCAAGGCGGCCGGTATGTTCGGTCAATAATAGACTTTAATGAAAAACAGTTAACAATGGCAACGTTGCTTTGTCAAACGCGCCCACGCATACGCGCCCTTGGTGCAAGAGTGAGATGCAGCGATGTCGCCTGCCGCCTCGTCCTATTGAATGGATACCGCTGAAGAGAACACATCAAAATTCACATTTTATAACAATTACAAATACAGTCCACTTTAAATTAACAATAAATTACTACTTGCACTTAAGCAAAACGATAGTTTTATTACCATACCCCAAAATAATAACAAAAATATAAAGGTAAACTCCAAATAATAAATTCATACAGCAATGAACTCAACGGCGCACATTTAATTTGTGCGAGTTTTCCTATTAGAATCGCGCTTTCCCCCACCACACCTGCCAGTACACGATGCATAAAGAAACAGCAGAAACCCCGCCTACGTAACGCATGTGTGCGACTTATGAATTCCTACGCGCCATACGGTTGCTTCTGACAACCGGCTTGGCGAGAGCTATTACACCACGTTGCGTTCGATTGTTTGACGGTACGTTAAAATAGGAGGGTTCTAACTTATATTACGGTAAGAATATAAAGAAGATAAATTTAAATGAACATTGTACATATACCTATACATATTGTAATAAAATTTGTTGCTCTGAATGCATTTTCTCATTTTTTGAATACTGAATAGTCGTAGATAAAGTATAGTATTTGACTCGCGTATAATGACTATATTACACTCGTGTAATATAGCCTACATTATACGCTCGTTAAATAATATACTATTATTTTAGGGTACCTATTTAGTTTCAAGAAAGTCTTTTAATACTTAATTTTTTATTTAGCCATTGTATTTATTAAAGCATGACGTTAATCCTTGTTCTATATAACCTTATGAATATTTAAGCATACTAAAAAGTAAAGCGTTGAAGGAAAGACAGCTTGTTAATAAACCAACCCATTCTAAGGCATTACGTAATGCTATTGTTCGGGAACAAGCCCTCCCTGGGGTAAATTAAACTTAATTTACAAATTAAACCCTTTTTTTATATTTATTATTGCTATGCAAAAACTCCCCATTCTCTCTACTCGTGTTGATTCCAAACAAATATTTTCACGTCTTAACACGCCGTTTCTAAGAAACAACATGTTTCCCGCCAAATATGTAAATTAGAATTATTTATGAAACAAAAATGGTTTCCCTTTGTCTCTCAACGAGATCAAAGGCCCGCCGACATTCCAATGTCTCGGCATCCGTACAATATTGCTTATTGCTTAAATCCCTTGCTAATTTCTAACGGCTATTTTGCTCCTCAGCTTAGCTAAAATGTAAAATCGTTGCGCTTGACAAGCTCTCCAACCGATCGCCGCGTCAGCGTGATGTGACGTATATCGCGTGTAAGTTTTTGATTGGCCAAGCAGCCACACCTTAAGATGCCAGCTGCATTCGTTTCCATGCGGCAGAATTCACTTCCCAACAAGCGGTCGTCGAAATCACTGTCGTTCTTCGGCAACCCCGGCCACGTGCCAATTTTATCATTATACAGTGTCGTTCCTCAACTTCGGTCATAGCCCTCAACAGGCAAGCATTGTTTTTGTCGCGTTAAGCCACCTGTGCTTTCGCAATTCTCCTTAACATTGCCGTGTTTCAGTGAAACTTCGGTCTGACCCATAAAAAGGGTTATTACGCGGCTTCTTGCTCCGCATTCTTCAGTTCCCGCTAAAATTCAAATCAATCCTGCATCGACGTTGTAATAAGGCGCGAGAGTAATGCCTTTTTACAATTTCCCAAGTTAATTGTTCGTGATGTTTCTACAATTCCTACTAAATAAATAAAATTTAGTAAGTACCCTAATGTTACCAGTGCCGTACTTATACGTAAATCCTACCAATAATCACTTAGTGCTCACGTAAACAAATAATCTAATTGTTGTGATACCGTTATGTGAAAACAACAAACCAAGCAGCCTACGACGTTTTCCTGCACCATGGTTACAAGGCTAACCTTACCAAATGAAGGTAATACGTATCATTCATCCTCACCTTAATCACACCACTGTGATTACAACCTAAAGAAAGTTTTCTCCACAATGCTATAAATGAATTCTAAAAACAATCTTGGCTGATGCCACTTAACTCAACTTTACCTCTACAAAACAAAAACAATCCATATTTTTACTCTTCCGATGACCCGGACTGTTGTTTTTGTTAAAGACTTAAATTTTCCATATTTTCAGTTGCGATTTGTTAGACTATATTTATTTATCTCTCTATAAATGAACAAAGTGACTTTCAATGCGTTGTTCAGCAACATCAATGTTTAGTATAAAGATGACATGTGAACTGTACTGTTTTTGTAGTGTATTTAGATCGTTACATTTTATTGATTACTGCATTATTGAAACTTGTTTATGTCATTGTGAAATCACCATTCTGGCAACAATTTGAACTGTCAGCATTATATTTATAAACACATATTTCTTTTATAATTTTTGACACATTGAAGTCCTACCTTACGGTGATGCGCATCATTTGATATAAATGTTTACAAAGCACAAATGATTGCCACATAAATAGTTATACCTAGTATCTTAGTATTGTTTTGGTTTAAAATGCATATAAATCATACATTTACCCTTTAGCAATAGTATTGTTGTTTGAAATGCATATGACCCGTACATTTATTTGTTAGTAATAACATTGTTTTGACATGCATTTGCCTTCTACATTCTCGTTCATTTAATATCAATAAAGACTAGACTGAGTAAAATATTAACCTATATTTGTTTTAATAACCCCATGAACCACTCCCGTGGTAATACAGTAATCTTTCTACCCTAATTGATTTTTGGCCATGCGATAACTTTGTGTGACCAACTCTTTTTGAATTATTGAAAAAACCAAACAGTTTCTTTACAGCTATCGTGTTAAAAGTTAACATTTTAGTGCTTCCAATACATCGTTTTGAATATAAAATACGAAAAACGATAAAGTTAATGTGACAATGTTAAATTCAGTGGCGGAACTACCGGTGTTCAATGTGTGCGAAGCACACGGGCCCGGGCTAAAAAAGGGACCACAAAAATATAAAAATTCAAAACAAAATGTTCTTATAGAAAAAAAAATGCAATACTCTTGAAACGTGTCCGCAAAACTACTCTACTCAATACTTTTATAAATAGTAACTGAAACAATGACATAAAACGGCCTTTATTTTTTTTATTAAACCGCAATTCGCAATACCGGAATTTAGTGTTTGTGTCGGCGATTATTGAACTTGGATAAGAGAAATTAGGAATTTCTACGATTTAGTTAAAAGTGTCCATGTTTTTTTTGGACAAATCATTAAACGGTGGGCACTTTTGCAAAGTGTTACTAATGCCAAAATAACTTTGTAAAAAATTTACACCCGATGGTCATCGAGACACGATGCATTAGAAGCTCTTCGTTTTAGTCTTAGTGTTGCTATTCAAAGTCTATATAGAAAAGCGTCCTCCAAAATCCAAATTAATGGATATTTGTCCAGTGGCTTTAAAATAAACTCATCGGTGAGACAGGGTTGTCCGCTATCAATGATACTTTTTGCTATAACGATAGAACCTTTTTTACGGTTAATAGATCATACATTAAGCGGTATAAAAGTTAATGAAAAAAAATACAAAGTTTCAGCATATGCTGATGACGTAGTAGTCTATCTCTATGATAACAATGATCTACTAAACTTTATTAAAATACTTGAAATTTATCAAAAAGGTTCTGGCTCACTTATAAACCAAAAAAAAACATACATGCTTCATTTAGGGGCATGGGAAAAACAAAAAAATGTAGATAAAACTTTTCAAAGCAATACTAAGATAAAAATATTAGGTATTTATTTCTGTACTTCAATTAAAGAAACCTTAAAGGACAACTGGCAAAACATAATTAAAAATATTAATATAATGATATTTAAAGACCTAACAAAAAATTTAGACATAACTAGAAAAATATGGTATATTAATATGTACCTTCTCTCCAAAGTATGGTATACTGCACAGGTCTTACCGATGCCGGAGATGTATGCGCAAAAAATAGTACAAATTGTAGGGAAATTTCTGTGGACGGGACATTTATTTAGGGTAAGTAGACCACAACTATATTTAGCACATAACCAGGGAGGTTTAGGGTTACAAAGTGTCGGAATAAAATCAAAAGCTCTGTTAATTAAAACGCAGTTTAAATCGTGGACAAAAGACAAACATTTTTCCTATAATTCCACTATAAATAGTATTTTTGAAATAAATGCCAAAACTAATGTCAGCGGTGCTTTTAATAAAATTGTCGAAATAGTTAATAGTCTAAAAATAACAAAAACTGATAAGGTGACAACCAGACAAATATACTCACAAGTATTAAAACCAACACTTTTAAAACCCAAAATTGAAGAAAAACATGTAAATATAAATTGGGAAAACGTATGGAGTGTGTTTTCAATCCGCATTATACCCACAGAGTGGAAATCGGCTGTCTATAGAGCAGTAAACGATGTGTACTCTACAGGAAAAAAGCTAGAAAACCATGGACTAACCGACAGTTCGCTTTGTAAGAAGTGTAATGTGGATGAAGACACACTAATCCATAGAATTAAGAATTGTATTAAAGTAAAGGAATGTTGGAAGTGGATACAAAATATCATAGTTAAAAAATTTAAAGTAAACTTGGGTGGATGCGACAGCATCTATGATCTATTGACAAATAAGATACCGAATAAAAGTGACTCTGATATTATCAAATGGTTCGTGTCGGCAGTGATTTTTTACAACCTGGAATATAAAAACAATAGTCTGAATGAATTTAAGAATATTTTAATAATAAACAGATATAAGCTTTTAGGGGAGAATAAGAATTTGAACAAAAACATTTTCTGCTTTTGACGTAAAATTTTTCTAAACAAACAAATTAGTATTCTCTCTTGAAACTGTTTATTTAGAATTAAGAGCACCAAAAATCAGTAATTGAAATTTAATTTGTTTATTTTATATTTTTATTGTTTTGTTTGAATTAGTTAAATGTCATTGTTTAAAAAAAAAATGTGATATTTGATTAATAAAGATTTTATTAAAAAAAAAATTATGTGGATATTTTAAAAACGCTGGCAAAAATAATTTTAACCTCTACAAATAAAGCGAAAGTTAATAAAGCAAAGTCTTTAAGAAAACACTTGGAAAAATTTGAAACCGTGTTTCTTATTGTTTCAAAATAAAATTTTAAAGAATATTAATGAATTGACTAAACTTTCACAAAAAAAAAGAGCAAAATATTGAAGCTGCGTCTAAAATGTTTACCACCACCACTGAAATCATAAATCAAATGAGAAATAATTTTGATGTACTTAAAACGGACTCTGTTATTTTGGCTAGGCAATGGGGCACTACTCCTGAATTCGAAAACAAAAGAATATCAAGACCAAAAATAATTTTTGATGATTAATAACCATTATCAAGTTCAAACAAGTGATGATTGGTTTAGAATAAATGTGTTTTTTAAAACTATAAATATAATTACAGCTCAATTAAAAGATCGAAGTTTTGGCCTGTACAAAATTTGTTCTTATTTTCGCGTTTTGTTCCCCAACGTTTTACGAGAATCTTCTCTTTCTGATAAGGATATTTACGTCAAGCCCTGCATCTTCAATATCTAGAAGATATCGCTGATACAATTTCATCACAAGTGTTTTCATTTAGAGAATGTTTTAAGAATGATTTAGATAATTTAACTTCTATTTTTGATTTATTAGATTTTATATTGGTAAAAAATTATTATTCATCTCCCAGTTTTAGTGAAATTGTAACTGCCTGCATTATTTTTTTGACCATCCCTATTTCTGCTGCATCCGCTGAACGGTCTTTTTCCAAGTTAAAGTTAATTAAAACTTATTTGAGAAATTGCATGACCGATAAAAATTTATCAGCTTTAGCAATTATTTCTATCGAAAATGAGGAAGCTCAAAAAATAGACATTTCTAATCTAATTTCAAACTTTGCGCATGCAAACGCAAGAAAATTGATTTTTTATATGGTTATTTATCAATTATAATACTCCGTATCATAATGGGAGCCCGGCAAAGTTTTCGCACACGGGCCCGTGGCTACGTTGTTCCGCCACTGGTTAAATTTTATGGCCTACAGTCTCCAATACATAACACGAATGTTCTTTTTAGGTCTTCCATAATTTTAAATATAAAATAAATTTATAGACTTGCAAAATGTTTGCTTGCTACTTAGTTATCGGAAACGTTTATCTTTTAGGGTCGAGCTTTTTTTAAGCATACTTGACTTAGCATTTTGAACTAAACTAAACTAAACGGGTACATAAGTAAGTAGTTCAGAGGTGGTCCAAATATTGTAAGCCAAGCTAAGATGAAATGATATTATTCAATATTAATTTGATTAAGTTTTAAAGCTACAAAATGCAGTAAAAAAGCCTATCTAAGTCACAGTTTAAAACCTAATAAACTGCTTTTAACGATTACATCTCTTGGACTGTAATTTAAATGTTCGATTCCTAGTCTAACAATGCAAGCAATAACTAACACTGCACTGCAGGGCTTATAAATATGTGTATAATTGATCATCTAGAATAGGCTTCCAATCTATAATCTATAAACTGGTCCATTCTGTTGGATGATATATTTGGAGTATTTGGACCAGTAAATAATTTAAATTGTCGTTGAGACTACGAGGTTTCGTATCAACTATTGAAACATATTATAAGTAGTGTCCTTTTGTGTAGCTGAATACCAATGAGTAAATTATACAAAACCCTTAACATGGATTCGACTACAAAACAACTCATTTTCAAACGGTAATGCATTTGGAGCTAGTGCAATAAATTTGCCATCACGTCACTGGAGTTAACGCTTTTGCCATCGAACATACATTTCGATAATTCACATGCCATTTCGTAATTGCCGATGAACGTGGTTTTTGTTCGTTAAGGCCTCCATACATTGTCGGATTTGTCATTAGTTAAATCTAAAACGATTAATCGAAATGTCTGAAATCTAGCATTGTGCTACTAATTTAATGATGCGAGATTTTCTCAGTAGAATAATTTCAGCAACAAATTATTTAATACAAGGGTATACGATATACCCCCAGTCCGGGACTGAATTTATTCCAAGTTAAAAACTCCCACTGTATAGGATTTTTAATTTTTTTTTTTAATTTTACTTTACTCCCAACCAACTTTACAAGTTTATTACAGGGATATAAAAATAACTAACAATTATTACTCTAACTTAATAGGTATATATATAAAAAAGACAGTTCAAAAAAATCGTTTTGTATTATAAACTTTTGATTAACTCGTTAAGAAAGAAAATTATACTAGGAAATATTTTTTTAAATGAAATTTAAATAATGGTAGTTTTTCTAATGTTATAATATTTTCGGGTAAAATATTATATAATATTAATCCATTATACAATTAATTAAAAATTACCGTTTTCCAAAGTTACTGTTTATTTTAATAGTTTGTAAAAAAATAGTTTGTCTAGTATTATGTCTATGAATATCATGAACTTTTGTAAACGTTATGTTAGACATTTTTTGTTTTAAAAGTAAATAATGAATAAATATGCAAATTTTTAAATTATATAAATTATTTATATCTAGGTATTTATTCGGTTTATATAAATTTGTTGTTGGTTCTCTTGCGGAAATCTATGAATACATTTAATAATTTTATTTTGTAATTTCTTTAAAGGTTTTAGTACTATTGAATTGGCTGAACCCCAAATAGAAATAAGATACTGAATTTTTGAATGCCTACTAATGCATGATAAATATTTTTTAAGTAATTTAAAGATATACAATGACGAATTTTAAAGAATATCCTAATTAACGGATTAATCAATGATCTGCTACCTATAGATAAAACAATAACAAATGAACCTATTGACAAAATCGTATTCCATTCTGGTCATCTCCGCTCCCAATTGCGCCCCTCCACTTTCTTTGCCTAACGTATGCTCTTAAAAGTAGGTATTAACACAATAATGATGATTACAAATTCTACAATTCCAAAAACAGAAATAATATTTCAGGATACCCATAATAAAAGCAAAGTTAAGTATTAATTAATTAGTAGCCATAGGGCTATTCTTACACTTAACTCTTAAAGTACCTGTATATAAATTACGGCTATAATAATATTTTAAAAGTAATAATAACAACACTTATTTGATAATTTAACATATTATTCATCCCTAAAGCCATAAATCTACAGGTTTTACCCTTTTCCAGAAGAAAAAAATATGACGTTATATGGAAAATTTAAATCTTTGTCTAAAACCCATAGACAGTTAAGGGAAATGTCTATGCTAAAACCATATAAAAATCATGCAGTATGGCAACGCAGCAGTGTTCGCCGTTTCATTGGTCTGAGGAGATCGTGACGTTGTTTCATTCATTATTTTATTGCCGTTTGGTAGTTCTTTAACAGTTGTTTGAAATTTTTTTTCGGGTTATCGGTTTTGTGTAGTAATTGCTGTGTTGTTAGTGTTTTGTGATATTTTCTTGAAGACTAATTAAGATGAGTCGCAGGTGTGAAGTGTGCAAGAATGCAGAATATAATAATTAATTAATAATAATTTATAGTAATAATTAATACATTAAACTTTACTGTTCTACAAACCCTTTTTTTCACAAACGTTAAAAAATATTTGATTTCAGATTAGATAATTATATTTTATTGTGAACTCCGAAACGAGACACCGCTGCGCTGGTAAGAAACCATGTGCTAAGGTATAGTAACAAGGTAACATTCAAACGGCAGGTCAACGTAATCCCCACTCTCGGCCCCACCAAGCTCTTCACCTCTCCTCTCCTACAAACGATTTTGTCACGATTTAAATAGCGTTTATGAATGGCGTGTGGCATCTATAAGTAGCAGATCATTGGGATTAATAGTTATCATTTAGTGTTATAGATTTCCTGAAGGGTTTTATAATATTCCGAAATTTTCAAACAAAGGCTATCATATTTCCATATGTTTGCCATCCTGTTGTTTATGAAACGTGCCAAAAAGATTGTTTTCGATTTCGTACTAGTCGCATAAATAGCCATACTGCACTCACTAAAAATAAATTTTAATTAAACTAGGAACGAAGTACGACGAAACATTTACGGAAAAACTTCGGAAATTACCAGAATGTTTACAGAAACCGATGCACTTTTTGCGATTTTTAAATTTGGCGATTCGTTGATGCAGTTTGACAGCGAAGTGAGCCAAAAAAACGGGGAAATTTATGCTATGTAGGAATTTTCGTTTGGTCGGTTCATTCGCAGTCGGCCGTGTTGAGAAAAGCACAAAATAAAATCCATTTGATGGAAAACTTTCCATTTTGATGTTTGTTTGTGGAAATTGAATGTTAAAATTGAGTTCGGGGTAAAGAGGACCGTAAAACGGGGGCAACTTTGGCACATACAATAATATGTTTGTGTTTCAGTTCATGTTGGCAGGGCTCAGATTACTATTTTTTGAACAAAAATAATTAAGGGAAAGAATTAAAAGTACTTAAATAAAAAAATATTCCAATTTTTTACTTCTTCACTCTTTGATTTTAATTTCAATTTCTGAAGTTTTCTAAAAAATTTTAAATAATCTTCGACACCTTCTTCTCAGGAAGGGTTTTCTTCTTCCCCAGTTTATTTGGTTGGTTTAGACCCCCTTTAATAACTTTTTCAACATACTCAGTATGCTTCAACCTTTATCAATTTTCTTCATATTATGTCTCTTTTACACATCAATTTTTTAATTCCATAAAACCTCCATTAGGGTTCTACACCATTTTCTCTTCTGCTAAATCCATCAGCACTAAATACATTTTCTGTCTCCTGAAGATGAACGTTTCTACGTTCGAAACATGTAGAGACCCCTAGAGAATTTTTATTCTATTAAATTTTGTGGAGGAAGACTTAAGTTTTTTCTTTCTTTCCCATACTTTCAACTCCACTTTAAGCATGAACTATTTCTTCAAAAAAAATAATTAAGAAAAATATTATCGTTGGTTTGATGACAAATTACATATAGAAGGCTTTTAGGTGCCGAAAAAGCCATAAAACGCTATTTACTTTAATGTCATATGGCACATTATTCACCTGCCAAAGTAACTCGAATTCTCTGCCTACGCTTTGGCACTACAAAAACAATTTTTTTCTCGGTTAACTTTCAATATTTTTTAATCAATTTTGGACCATTTATTAAGACAATTTCTTTCACTTGCAATTTTAGTTGCGATATATTACCGATCGTTTCAGAGTTATTTGCACAAATATCCCAAAAACTGCCAAAGTAACCTCGTTCTACGGTACACTATTTTGCTAAATTCTACTTTACACAAGAGAAAAATTGTTTCGTAAAATACACAATAATTATTTAGGTACAGTATTATTTACCAAAAATTAAACATTTATATTACAAAAGCACAAATTGATTTTAATAATAATAATAATTATTATTGTAGTATTATTAATGCATTATTCTTTATAAACCAACCCAGTTTTTTCCTTATTCAGCTGATAAAAATAGTAAAAATAACTACAAAAAAAGGTTGATAATATAAAGAGTTATCAAATTAATGTCTCATTAATCGATTTCCCACAACCACTAGATCCCAATCAACATGTCAATGGAACTACTCAAATAAATTGACCATTGCGTCCGTTAAACTACCGCTTTTCCATCGAACATACATACGTTTGGATAATTTGGATGAAATTATTCGTATTGGCTGCGGTTTTTGTGCTGGATTAGAGACCCCAACACGTGGCAACTTCTCCTAGCGGTCTAAAATCCGGAAATAGAAAAAAAAACGCTAAATTACTAAATATGCCTTAAAAAGAAGAGAACAAGGACAAAGTCTTGCAAAAATGAACGAATACAAAATGGGTAAACCAGAAAATACATGCCCTTATTATTAAAATTTCAGGATATTCCAAAACTACGGGCGACAAGAAATGCAAAATAAGACCAAACAAGCCATAAAACAGCGTGAGCGAGACATAGCTTTTTATAGCTGAAGCTAAGGGAATAGGGAAGAAGGATAGACGATTTTAGCAAAATAACGCAAACAATTATTATAAAATAAAAGCTTTTTGCAAAATTGAAATTATTTTACTGATAAAAAAACATCATGTGATAATAGACGAAATAGTCCATAATTGAAGTTGCATGGCCATCATATCATGTGGTCAGAGGTTGCAATTCTGCATAAAGAACCGCATTGGAGAAAAAGGCAGTTCAAGAAAGCCACTGTTATACACTAGAACTCTGATTGTTAGAAATAAGATATATCTGGAAACCTTTGTACAATTGACGATATATAAATTCGTACACTCCACCTATACATAACTCAATTACAACAAAATTGGGTAAAACGGGTTTCTCACCTTGCTGCTTATACCTGGATGGAACACCAGCTATAGCTGTAAATTATTGTATGTACGATTTTTTACCATAAGTAATAATGGTTATTTCTAAATATTTTTGTGTTTAAATTACAGCCGCGAAATAAGAAATCAGGAAAACTACAAAAGTATAAAGCCAAAAAGGGTAAATTTATTAACAAAATACTAATATTTAATTTCTGCGCCATTGAATTCTAACACTAATTGTAATCTTCTTGGCATTGACAAAATAATACTTATGGTGTAATCCGGAGTTAGCCCTTCCCAAATTTCTTCTATTTTATCAAATAACTCTATTTCATTCTGTGGTTTAAAATTTATTTTACACATTTTTTTACCATCAATCCCCAAACATTTTCAATTGGATTTAAATCAGGACTTCTTGAGTAGCAAGGCAGACATGTTACGTTGTTTTGTCTAAACCGGTTTCCTATATTTCTTGTAGTATGCACAGGGCAGTTATCCTGCGGAAATATAAAGTTATTTCCTTCAAAAACTATCGCGGCAGAAGGAAGAAAAACATTTTCCAAAATCTAAAGATATATATTACTGTTTAGTGTTCCACCAATATTCCAGCATACACCTGCACCATGAACACTTCTCCATGCCCACACATTAACGGAGAAACGTCCACTGGTTTGCTTTTTTTGAGTATACTTCTCATCACATCGGGAATTTTGGTGGTCTATATACTCGAATCCTTCCATTATATGTAGACTGAAAAGTTTTCTCATCGGAAAAGATAACATTTTGCCAAAAAAAATCATTTTCTGGTAAATATTGCATAGCAAACCCAATCCTTTGTTCCTTATCATTATTTTTTAAAAACGGTTTGGTTGCAGCTGCTCGATTTCTTAAATCGGAACATTGTCTTACTCGGCGTTGCGCAGGTCTAGATGAAGCAGGGAATCTTGTTATGTGCATAGCGGATACTGCAATTTCAAATAGATTTTGCCTTAAATACTCCACCAAATTTCGGTCCTCTTCATTTGATCATTTTCTATTATTTAAACCAGACCAAACAGACCTTTTAAGCGTTTGATGATAGCGCCATTTTTTTACAATTCCTTGAACAGTACTTCTAGGTACTCTAAAATGATTAGCTATTTTTCCATAAGACCACCCTATTTCTACTAAAAATATTATTCTTGCTTTTTCAACAATACTTAAATGATCCATTTTTAAATCAAATAAGATAATGACAATACTTTGACATATATCATGATAACAATTAATACGTTAGAAAGATAATAAAGGTAAAAAAGTTGCATTTACAGTGTTTACATTTTAGTGTACGAAATTATCTGTCGTATAAACTGTACATATAAACTTACGCACGAATGATGATGCATGACTGCACCCATCTCAGCCATGGTCAGGTCCATTTAGCTAGTATAAATGGAGTTGTAGTTACATTGCCTAATTAGTATTTGCCTGAAGATGACTGAAGATACTTACCAGTTGAAACGTTCTGATTTACAACAAATAAAGACAATGCAAGTTCAAACCTCTTCTATTATATTATTTAGTTGTGCAGTTTGATGATTGAATATTCAATAATGAAATTAACTGTTTAGGGCAAGTTCTCGTAGAGCCTTAACTAGGTATAATAAAGCAAGAAAAAGCTACCGTTATTTTAATTTACTGATGATTAGCTATCCAAACAAGTAGAGCTGGCAACAAATTTTGCTCAAGCTCTCTATGTAGCCAAAGGCCCCATTGTAATAAGTTCAATATGTTTAACACAAACACGGTAAAACTTGGGGATCCTTCATATCCCAGAAGGTTTAACTTCACCTTAGGCCCGTTTTTCTCTGTAAAATTAAATTTTGCAGTCATGTCCCATAGTGACTGGAAACCAGGTCGGAAAACTTTATTTCTCCCTAGAAAATAATATACTGGATCGATTTTCAATGCACTTGCTTGGTTTTGGTTTCAACAAGGCACGAAATTTTTAACAGGAAGCTACTTAATAGAATATTATATACCAAGGGACTGAAGTAATCCCGCCAAAAGTTCAACCGAAAGAGTTAATTGTTACAATAAAATAGTAGTTTAATTGCACACCAGGTAAAATAGTGGATTTTATACGAAACACTTAAATAAATATGGTAAAACTTCAAAAGTAGTTCGCAAACAATTAAGTCAAGAAAGACCTCAAGAAATGCCCTGGGGATTTAAATAAAATAGCTCTTATACAGTTCAAACCAATTAAAGTTATGTAACTGTTAATTCCATTCCAGAAATGCAAAAAGGAAACTTTGCGTTTTTGGTGAAACTTTTAATCAGGGTTCAGAACTTCGTCGAGTAATTTTACTTTTTGATTTAATATGCACGAAACAATCAAAATTTAAACAAGTTTGGTAAATTTAAATCGCGATGCTATAATATTTCGCCTAAAAAAAAAACATTAAAAAGTAGGTAGAGTTACAAAAACTTGCTGTTGTTCAAACGTAACAAGCAAAATTATGTAGATATTTCTGTCAACGACAGCCTGACGGCCAAATTAAAGAAGCCAACTTTGTAAATCAAACTTTTTACTCTTGAGGAAATTTTAATAAGATTAGGAAAGAACATGTCCTTTTATCTACAACTTTCTATCTAAGTCTCGAATTTAACACGTGTTTTTGGTCGAAACTGGAAAAACCAGCCACATCAGATTCCACTTGAGTATAATTTACATCTCTCCGTGGAGGCCTCAAAAGTTGCCCTAAATATTTATTTAACCTAGTTAATTTTCCCGTTCTATTTAAACCTTTCTGCTCTATTAAGACCTTCCTGCCATCGCGTTTTACTTGCAGTCTGGGGATTATAAGTTTCCATTTTCCTTGCTCAAATGGCTCTCTTATAGAGCCATTGTCTTACTTCAACCAAATTGGTTTTAGCACCCATATCACTTCGCTTTTATGGATACATCCGCGGGAAAAACCGGTTCAAGGGTTTTAAAAGGGATAACATTCCTATTCGGGGCCGGTTTTTCATAATGAAACGTAAATAAAACTAACGTTAAATACTTTTATAGCGTTTGGATAAGAAAAAGGAAGTTTGGCTGGATTAAGTTTTTATTCGGTCAAATTATGTATTGGACACAACACTTTGGCCAAATTTTGCGTCTCCGATGTAGTAGCGGCCTCTTCCATTTTTCCAGCCTCTTCCACTTTTCTAGCCTCTTCCAACATTTTAGCCTCTTCCAATTTGCGAATCTCTTCTTCCTTAATTTTTTGTCTTTTCTTCTTGTCTTCGGATTCTTTTTGATGTCTTATGCGTGCCGGAACGGATGCTCTGATACGACAGTTTTCCAAATAAGCTTGTTTGTCGGCAGATCCGTTTAATTTATTAGCTATATCACGGGTGATTTTTATGGGCATTTGCCATGTTCCTACAATCAAGTTAATTAGATTTAAAAATGGTAAACCCATCAGTACATTGTCCGTAATATACAATAATATGTATATGTCGTAGGCTAATTACAAATTCAGTCGTTTTATAAATGACTAGGCATATTGTAAAATGAAGAATATATACTGAATTTTTACAATTCGACTGAACGTTTTAGGAGCTTCATAAAACGCTGAATTGCTCTCAGGCTTATTGTAAACGGTTCTTCAATCTCGTTTGTTTTAGGATATGACTGATTATAACTAGTCGTTTTCTAAAAGACTGGAAAGTACTTAGACATTTTATAAAACACCGATTCAAACAAATAACTTCTTTATGCTGTGGTTTGACAGTTTGTAAACTGAAGCGGAATGCAATGGTTTGCTGTGTTAAATGTTTAAAGATAAGTTCTTCAGATTTAGTGCTGAATGAAACAGCATAGATATGTGATTTATGCCAAAGAGAGGATATCATACATACACAAAAAATTGGATGTGTTGCTGGTCAAAAACGTGCTGCAGAAGAAATGCTTCAAAATACCAACCAAAAGTTGAAACCTCTATTTCTGGGTCAAAATATTGATGTGACTAGACCCTAAAAATATATTGATGAAACCGTTGGCATTGAATATCCCCAACCAATTCAGGTTTTGGAAGGAAAAATAATTTCTCTGAGAGAAGCTTTAACAAAGTTTTCTAAATTTGGAGGGCAGGGATTCAAAAAATGTTCCTGCAAAGCAAGCAAAACGCAGTGCCACAGAAATAAGTGTTTTTGTTTTAAGGCTCACTTGAAATGCAACAGTAAATGTCATTCAAGCGGACCGTGTTCAAATAAGTAAAATAATATTAATTTTAAATTATGTTGAATTACATTATGTAAATATATACCTAAATTTAGCTAGGGAATGTCGGAACATGGTTGTAAGAGTTACCCATTAAGTTATTTTCTGATGCTATAAAAAAATAAAGTGTCCAACTTACTATTTATTTGTTTGAAATATTATACGATGAAGCAACAATATAAATCGGTGTTTTATAAAATGCCTAAGGACTTTCGAGTCTTTTCCAAAACGACTAGTTATAATCAGTCATAAAACAAACGAGATTGAAAAACCGTTTACAATAAGCCTGAGAGCAATTCGGCGTTTTATGAAATGCCTAAAAAGTTTAGTCGAATTGTAAAAATTCAGTATATATTCTTCATTTTACAATATGCCTAGTCATTTATGAAACGACTAGGCGTTTTATAAAACGACTGAATTTGTAATTAGCCTACGACATATATACAGCTAAAGAAAGAGAGTGTTGGATCAAAGACTACACCGAGGTCCTTATGTTGTTTCAACCGCTGCAAATTAGTTTCATTGGCTTGCATTGGGTTTATTTAAGGAATAGTCACATTACGATTCAATGTAAAAGTCACAAACGCACATTTGCTCACATTTAAATTAAATCTTTTCGAATCACACCAATCAACCACACTACGAAAGTCATTCTGTAGGGTCTCACAGTCGTCAACAGAATCAATCCGATAGAAGCATTTAAAATCATGGGCACCCCAATACTAAAATAATGTAGTCACAACTGGCAATGACCCAAGTATCAAGTATCAACAACTTTACCTATAAAATCTCCAAAAGGGTTACAGGGAGGTCGAGGAACTCCAGGTAGCAGATGACCCCTGGAGTTGGATAAGATCTGGGTAGTACCAATTCGAGCTCTAGGTCTTGGACAGTAGTATTTTGGCACCTCCCAGTTTCTTAGGTACGCCGCCTTGTAGGGCATGTCAAACTGGAAGGCGTAGAAGTGCTTCGCCATTTTTTATTATTTGATTTTGCTTTTGGAACAAATATGTTACAAAAATTTACTGAAAATGACAAAAATGACAGACGGCAGGTTAAATAAATACCATAGAGAAATTGTAAGTCGGTGCGGACCGCCGCGTCTGAAATATGTCAATGTCACGATACTCTGACAGTGCTGTACCAAACAAACCTTGATGAAACAACGAGATTCAGCTGACATGGGTGCCTCGGGCTTTGGTAAACTATCTTATTTTTCGACGGTAATGAAACGCTTTCCACCTTGTTGTGTAATATGCATTTATCGTACCCAACTATTATGTTCAGGAGCAAACACCAGTGACGCAATCGCCATTTCATTTTCTAATCGTTTTTCTGCTTTTATTAATTTACAAATCCAACCTCTTTTAACGTAAAACTGTAGTTAATTGTAGTCTAAAGATGGGTAAAGGGTTCCCCATTTAAAACGAAACAGGCTAAATATCTGGTTTCACGTTAATTTAAAAAAAAATGCTCGGACCCGTCGATTTTTATTTCGAGGGGGACATCTTTTGCGTATATTGTCAATCTTGTTACTTCAAGCCCCTAGGAGGGAGGGGGGGTAAGATCTAAATCTTAAATGGATACCCCTATTTTATATAATTTTTTTGGATTCTGCATAAAATTCTGAACATTTTTTAATGAAAGCATTATTAGTCTATACTAAACAGTTTCCGAGATATTGACTCTTGAAAAATGATATTTTTGAACTTTGACAGCGTCTAGCTTTCTAACTGTACGTCTTAGAGTAAAACGGCTTACATGTCCCTATCTTCGATTTTTATTATCTTTCCAATAGTGGTTCCGGTTAAACCGGTTGTAAAAAATATAGTACTTCCGGTTTAACAGGAAGTTGAAACTATTGGAAAGATAATAAAAGTCAAAGATAGGGACATGCAAGCCGTTTTACCCTAAGACGTACAGTTAAAAAGCTAGACGCTGTCAAAGTTCAAAAATCTCATTTTTCAAGAGTCAATATCTCGAAACTGTTTAGTATAGACTAATAATGCTTTTATTAAAAAATGTTCACAATTTTATGCAGAATTTAAAAAAATTATATAAAATAGGGGTATCCATTTAAGATTTAGATCTTACCCCCCCCCCCCCCCCCTTCCTAGGGGCTTGAAGTAACAAGATTGACAATATACGCAAAAGATGTCCCCCTCGAAATAAAAATCGACGGGTTCGAGCGTTTTTTTCTTAAATTAACGTGGAACCAGATATTTAGCCTGTTTTGTTTTAAATGGGAAACCCTGTATTTGGCCGATTCTTGGATAAAACGAAGAAGTAACGAAATATTGATCAAACAACTAAATGGCGAACGCGTCACTAGTGATTGCTCTTAAGACTTTACGAAAAATAGACTGGCCGAAGCCGAAAAACTGTAAATTATGGATTATTTTATGAAGCCGCATGGCTGTAGTCTGTAGTCATTACCAGTGTCGGTGCTAAACAAACAGCCCCGACTTCGCAAGTAAATAAACCGGACCATTAACTGTGTTAGGGAAACCCCCGTTTAAATGGGGCTTAAGGTTGCGGCGCCCCGGGGTTCACGTCACCAAAGGCTATTAATTTTGTCCTCCTTTTTGTGCCGATATCCGAAGTGTTTTTATTCTCTTTACTTCTTCGTGTAATATTGATGAGAGAGGTATATACACTTCTGGACAGAATTATACGTTAACTTAAGGCCTCTTTATTCTCTATTTTCCACTTGAAATGAATGATTGACAATTTTTTTTTCTATTTACCACTTTGTGCGTAGGTATACACTAGTATACAGGGTGTTTCAATAAAAACTCCAATTATTTCGAAAACTAAAAGCGACATGTAAATTCTGTAAAAGCCAGTTTTTAGCCTGTATGATTGGCTTCACAACTGTGTAAAAAATGTGTTTAAATAATACAAGATGTAGGTGGCGCCACGGTGCAAAGAAATTTTTCGATGACAGGAACTTTTAAATGTTGTCGCTCTTAAAGATAATTCATTTTTGGTCACATTATGTCCGATAAAAAATTTTGATAAATCCAACATGAAAGGGAGTTAAGTTTTTTTTTAAATAATTTTAACGAGTATTTTAATTATAAATATTTTTAATATCCTTTAGCAGATTTTAATTTAATTTTTGTAATGATAATTTTAGTGATAAAACGCTCGTGCTGCGCTAAATTATTACATCTTGTATTATTCAAACACATTTTTCACACAGTTGTGAAGCCAACCATAGAGGCTAAAAACTGGCGTTTACAGAATTTACATGTCACTTTTAGTTTTCGAAATACTTGGCCTAGGAATTTTTATTGAAATACCCTCTCTATTTCGATAAATCGCCATTAAATGGATAAGAATGTATAATTTATCCAATGTCAGTGTGATGACATTCCAATCATTCCATACGGCGGTAAACGTCGGTCTCTTTGAGACTGTTTACCGCCGTATGGAATGTCATCACACTGACTTTGGAATAACAATACCTACGCTTTATAAGCGTCTCTACCCATGTAATTTGAATACAGTATTCTATTTTGCCACATATGATTATAATACCTTTTCTAAAGATGTTCAAAAGAGCGAGTGACTGAAATATATGAAATAACAAATTTAAAGCAGATAAAAATGCAAAATATGCGGGAAATGAAAACTGACAAAAACCTTTTATACACAAAATGTAATAAATCTGCTTTTAAAAATTTTTAACCGGCGTGGAAGCTGTTCCCAGCTGCATATTGCCAAAGCAATATAATATTAGAAAATCCTTAACCGGCTTTAAAGGATGCACAGAAATACAGAGAAAAGATTTTACGTTTTAAAAGGTTATTATATTAAAATTCTTACATTATTCTATATAAAATATTTTTTACTTACCTAGTTTAAGGTAAAGGAAGCAATTAATAATAACAGCAACAAAGAAAAAATATTTTACACTCAGAAAGTACAAAAAAATGGAAACAAGTAAAAACTTTAGACAAAAATAAAATCTGCTTTAACTATATTATTCATTAATTTGTTCCTACAAAAGGTATTTCTTGATCTTGTATCATTTTGGAGCTCCCAAAAGCGGGCCTCATACGATCAGTAATACTGTCAATATTACTGATAGTGTGAGGGTAAATACTGTTGATACTTTCGGAATTCTGAAAGTATTTGGGCGGAGCTAAAATACTGATGAAAATGCTGATCATGTGAGGCAAGCCCGAATAAATTCATCAGTTCAAGCGCAGCGATGGAGTCAAACGTCTTCGACTACATCGCCAATAGGATCACCGATAGCTGAAATCGTGTCGAACGAAGAAGAAACCAAAAACTCATTACTACAACAATTTATCGAAGCTTATAAGTCAATGCCAGAGTCGTGGAACTTCACGTTAAAAGAATATTCGGATCGAGAAAAAAAAGAGGGGATATGAAATTTTACTCAAAATTTTTGTGCACCTGAAGCCCACAGCTACAATTGAAGATGTTAAAAAGCAAATAAACACTGGTACTGATGCTGAGAGTGTATACAAACCTAGTGCATGGACTTTTTTAAAGCTGCGTTACCGCTAGCCTTTCATTTGCTGATATTGCTTGCCTCATGTTTGTGTCTTGTTTACAAATATAAGGCTTTAAAACACTGAGAAGCTCATTATAAACATCACTGCTCATTTGGAAATAATTTCGATAATCCTCGCTATCCGTGTCTTTTATAAAATTTAACAAATTTAAATGAGTGTATTTTTACGTTCAGCTAACCATTGTTTGTCTTTTTTGCTTCTAGCGCTTCAAACTTGTACAATACAATATAATGGCAATGCACGCCTTTAATTTTTAGTTCATTTTTTTTATTTAAAAAATACTTTTACAAATTTTTATCGCGACAATAGTTTTAACAAAACTAAATAGGTACTGATTATAAAATATTGATCGTGTGAGGTGAATTTCAAAATACTGAAGAATTACTGTTAGTATAAGAAACTGTCAGTATTACTGATCGTGTGAGGCCCGCTTTAGGACTGTTTGCACCTTTCGTATTTTTTTGTCCTCATCTCTATTTTCCTTCCCTCTTCGAAACATGTAGAGAATTCACCCTTCGTTAAAACTTTTTACCTCAATATACCAGTGGAGGAAGCCTTAAAGTGTCTTATTTCTTTCCTTTCCTAATATTGTTGCTCAATTAATAAAAACTGTCACTACTAGCTGGTAAAATAATATACCTAATAATTTGTAACTAAATGGGATTACAAAAATCGAATTTCTTTATTGTATAAAGTCAGCCAGCCAAAAGCGATTACCAACATAGGTGTTAAACAAACAGTTTCGACGCCACAAAGTAGGTAAATAGATCGCGGACCATTAAGTGTGTTAGAGAAAACTCCGGTTAGCGGAACATAAGGCACAGCGCCACGGGATACACGTCACTTTCAAAGGCCATTAATTTTATTCTTTTTTTTTGTGGCTATATCCGGAGTGTTTTTTCGCTTTTCGTCTTTGTATAGCATCGATAGACACACTCTTAAGCGGACAGGGATAGTATGGAAAAAAAAAACGGAAACTTTAATGCTATTTTTTTTTACAAACATTCAGAAAGTATCACTTTTTGCGATAAGGTAATATAATGGTTACTAAGGCATGGTGTCATTGGCAGACCTAATATTACAGATCTAAAATAACTATAATTAAGGCTAATAATAATTGTGCAGAACGATTTATTGCTTGTCAAGCAATGGTGTGATGCGAATCTCATAATATGTTTTAATATTAGCAAAACTAGTATTCTCACCTTTAAGTTTTCGTTTTCTGACTTAACTTTCACAGATAATTTTGTTAAAAACTCGGGTGTTGCTAAATTCTTCGGTGTTCAAATCGACGACAAACTTCTTGCATTGAATGGGAGACTAGCGCCCGGTTCTTACGCAGTGAGAGTTGTCTCAAGAGAATTGGGGAGTGTATGATATTGCTTTTTAAGGATTTAGTAAAAAGGGCCTATTGGGCTCTACTTTGATTTTGCAAAAGAGGGCATGTGAGGGTGGTGTTAGTTGTCATACTCACTGTAAACCTTTATTTGTCAGGGAAACGATTTTTGACCTTTGATTGGAATTATATGGAAAATATGCTATGCTATTAACAGCTCCTATAACATGCGTACTGTGAATGATATTCCTCTTCCTATACCATGCAAAAACAACTCTGACCAGGCATGACAGGATTTTTAAGACAAAAAAGGCAACTAACTACTATACGCTACTATACTATCCAGGAATTTTGAAATGAATGATAATATCTAGGCATTCCCTTTAATTTTTTTTTAAACTTTGATTAGTGTATATTCTTGCCAGATTTTTTGTAGGATTGAGCTTGTCTTCGTCTTAGATTGATTTGTGTGTAAATTTTTGACCATGACTATTTTGTTGTCTCATAAAGTGTGATTATCTATATTTATTTATTTATCTATTTATTGGATTACTTTTTCCTACTTTATATAGTGAACATTGTAATTTCCATAACAGTTTTAATACTGTCCAAAGCTTTGTTAACAAGATGCACTTCTTATAACAATAAAGTGTATTTTGATTTGATTAACAAAATTCACATTACATAACCCGGAAATAACCCCAATTTAAATGGTAATACAAATCAGCCAAATAAAGCATAAATCAATTCGGCTTGTCGCAGATGTCCGAGGCAATCGTGAACTTCCAATATAAATTCCAATTGAATTGTTAACTCCCGGAAGGACTCCGGAACGCTATCGGCTCCTTCCGGAATAAGGGAAGTCGTCCTAACTAAAACACTCGAGATATCTGTTTCTATTTATTACTAGTGGTGACTTATGACCGTTGATTTCGGATAGGAATCTCTAATAATTGTTTCTACAGGGTTAGATCACAAACGGGCTTTTTTTAAATTTTGATTTTTACCCTACCCCACAGAGGAAGAAAAAATACCAGTTATCGAAACTGAAATAACGAGATAATCGACAGAAAGAGTGACAAATAAAATAATTGCGCTGATAATGGGATTATGTTTGACGTTTTTAATTGTTTCTAGAAAAGGTTTGTGACCCACTAGCAGGATTTTTATTATTGGAATATATTTTCAATGACAAATTATTTTTCTATTACTTTTCTGATTAAGTATCGTGGTTTTAAAATATAACTCATTTTACTTTTACAATAAAAATACGTTTTCCGCTTATAATAAAATTTCAACTGTCAAAAATAAGCCTTCTTTTCTTTAACAAGTAAAAATCCGGACGTCCGTAGCATTTCGTATTATTCCCTGAGACGAGCACCTCTATTTCAAGGCACAAATCCAGATAAAATGACGACAAGTCCCTCGAGTATCAGGTCGACAGGCGAGGTTTGTGTCTCTCTAGAAAATAGAAACCCTTTTGTGACATTCTCTGTTGGAAATTACTTTTTTAGTTGTGTTGATTTTAGAGTTTTTAATACTTCTTTTCTGTCGTTCATGTCTACCTTCACTAGGTGATTATCCAGATTGATAAAGTCGACTTTTTCTTAAAACGAAGCATTTCGACACTTCCTAAAAGTGTCCAGTTCAGTAGCTACAATATTTGGTTGGCGAAATATTTGTATGTTGTTCATAGCGTTTTCCATTGGTAAGTTTGGTACACGTAAAATGTAACTCTACGTTTTCCCAATGAATGACGTCATAACTTGTAATATATCGCACTTTGAGTTTAATTATCGCCCAGTGAATGAGCTCTATCAACACCACCCCGGTGAAACTGTAAATGGGTGATCTTGCATCACAAGGTCATATTTATCTCAAGTTGCGGCCAGCTGGCCATCAGAGTCAAATGGGCGCTGTTGTCGCTTGATGATTCCCCAGCTGGCCGAGTAACCGGGTTCTGTCGCATATTTTTGACGTATAGAAGAGAAGGACAGTTACATTCCGACCTACTATAACGCTTCCCAAACTGCGCCATCAGGTGCTAATGGGAACAAACCAGCCAGCCCGATATGTCAAAACTGTAAATTTTTCTTGTCCACGTTTTTTTCTCAGAAAATTAAATTGATTGTTTATTATCATTTTAATATTTAATACAATTCTATTAGTTTTTATTCTAGAAAGTTTACAATAAATAAATTAACATGAAATGTTTCACATACGTAATAGGTGTTGGTTTACAAGCCAATCTTAGCAAAATATCACTGGGCAGCCTGCAGATAACTGCAACACATTTGTGCCCGAGGTAATACCAATCTATCAGTAACGAACAGAGAGTTTAGTCTCTTGAAATGATAATTTTAACATTTATGTTTTACTGAGTAGATTAGAAGTATAACATGATGGCACAAAGATAATGGTTTGAGCTAACTCGATAAGTAGATACTACTTGGCCATTGGCCATATTTTACAGACAAATTTAATGTCAATACGATACTCTTTCTTTTGTTTCAGAGAATGCTGTAATAATCACCTGATAGTTTATGGATGTTTAAGTACGTGTCTCTTTGCATCCAAGTGTTTGTGTTATATACAGTATTTGTGATATATTATATGAATTGAGACAATTCCTGATGAGTGAGACCTGTGAGACGGAACCTAAGGACATTAGTTTATTCTAAACAGTTATTTTTTGTTATGGTTGTCAATGCAGTTTTTATTTCTAAATAAACGTAGAAAAATCTATTTACGATCTTTATTTTCCAAATCTTGGTTAATATTAAAACGTGCCTTTATTCCATAAAATAAATACTTTTGTGCGTCTTTTTATTAATTTAATTTGTGATTTAATAATATTTATATTGAATCATAAATTAAATCAATAAAAACTTGTTCAAAAGTTAATAATAAAATTGAAGAGTTCTAAAACCACTGTTCAAATTTCCCGCCATTGCGCCTTTGATGGCCAGCAGGCACACTAAAACCGCTCTCTCTCTCTCTCAGTCTCCCTTCTTTCTCTCTCCACTGTATTGCGATTTTTTAACAAGGAGTTAACGTTTCTAACCCTATAAATGTTCTTTGATCAACACCCTTTTAGTTATACCATTCATCGTTAGTAATATCGAATGAACTGAAATCCCTTAAACAATTTTTATTTATTATTCTACAGAATACATGTCTTTTTGATAAAGAAAAAAATAGTTGATTCGATTATCGAATGAGCCCGCAACAAAAATATTTCCCGCAGGCATATTCTAAAAATACGAAAAAGGAAATCGGAATTATTTCTGCATGACTGACACTTTTGACGGCACTCCGACTTTCCGAACCCGCTGAAGCCGAAACGACATAAATCGATGTCAAATGTAAAAAAAAGTTTGATAGTTTTGTTTTATAATTTCTGCCAACAACTAATCGAAACAACGACAGTCGTATGCGAGAAAGTATCACTTCCCGCAGATGATTTTTTAAAAATTTTCCCATCCAATCAAGATTCACTGATAAACTTTTCATTTTTCTAGCTGGAAAGAATAACGGTTTTAATTGAAAACCAAAAATAATATCCGCCCGACTAAAATAACAGCAAATCGAATACCAAATTGCATTGTATTGATTAATGATCACATTTCATAGTCGAGATAAAATTACATTTTTTTAGCTTTTGATAATAAAGGCTTGTAATTAGAACATTCTTTATAGCGAGTAGGATATTGGCAGGACAAACGCGACAGCTTTTTTTTTGTCAAAACAGGTCTTGTTTTTGGAACTATACAGTGTCACCAGTAAAGTCCGCATCATATGGGATTTTTTTTTTAATAGCTTTATTCGAAATTTGACTTTGGCATCAAGTTCTGCTTCGATCGAGATGAAAATTAAGCAAAAAACGTGATTCGCATTATCTGTCAAATTTTAATATTTCCCAAATAATAATTCAAAAGTGGGGTTATTTCTGAAACTATCGAAAACATTTATTGGAAAAAGTTTTTTTAAACGCAGTTTCTAGCCCACATGCAAAAATTTTAGCTGCATAAGATAATTTTGATTTTTTACCTATATTTTGTAAATTGCACCATTTTTGCAAAATAAGACTCAACGCAACCTCAGTTTTGACAAGACTTTATTTCAGATACATCTTCTTTAAAGTAGCGCCATATTAAATGTGTGTTTTTCTACAAAATCAAAATTGGGCTAATAAAATTTGGTCGTATGTGATGCAAAGTTTATTTGTTTTTGACCCTGTATAAGGTAACTTCATAAAATAAGTATTTTTGAAAACGTAGTTTGTGTTTGAAAGTAATACACCTTAATATTAAGACAAAAAATAACACAGTGTCTTCAGTAAAGTGTTTTTTAAGTGGAAAATAAATTTTATTTTAACAACGTAAAGTTTATCTATTTTCAACGATTTAATTTAAAACCCCTATATTATAATTTATTATTAAGCTATGTCATAATAACGTTAACGTGTATTACTTTCAGACACAAACTAGGTTTTCAAAAATACTTATTTTATCAAGTTACCTTATACAGGGTCAAAAGCAAATAAACTTTGCATCACATGTGACCAAATTTTAATAGCCCAATTTTGATTTTGTAGAAACACTTTTAATATGGCGCTACTTTAAAGAAAATGTATCTGAAAGAAAGCATTGTCAAAACTAAGAAATTTTATGTAGGTTGCGTCGAGTCTTATTTTGCAAAAGTGGTGCAATTTACAAAATATGGGTAAAAAATCAAAATTATTTTATGTAGCTGAAATGCATGTGGGCTAGAAACTGCATTTGAAAAAACTTTTTCTAATAACTTTTTTCGATATTTTCAGAAATAACCCCACTTTTAAATTATTTTTTGGAAAAAATTAAAATTTGGCAGATAATGCGAATCACGTGACTACTATTTTTTGCTTAATTTTCATCTCAATCGAAACAGAACTTGACTTCTTGATTGTTCTAGAAAAGCAACCAGTCAATCCTTCAGACATTTTTCGAAGTTCTTCGCAAAGGAATCAACAACACTTATAGGGCGGTAGTTATTGATGTTAGATTTATTTCGAGCCTTATATACTGGAGTAACCGAGGGAGTAATAAAGCCTAGGTACTTTTCCAGTACGAAAGATAAGATTAATTAGGTATATGGACCAATGGCAAATGACAGTACCTAATAATTTTTGAGTCAGTGCCATCAATACCAACATAATATAGGTAGGTAGGTATATAGTAGGAATATATAATATATAATAGAAGGAAGTATACCGAGGTATACTTTAAGAAAAATGCATTAAGATCAAAGCTGTTATTTTTTGAAATAACACCTTTTTAAGTTTATTTTTTTAAATACTGGTGTTAGGTAAGTGCTCGGGTAAGTGCCATTTGTATGCCATTACATGCAACTACAGGCCAATATTACTTCTTTCTATAATATAAAAAATGTATAGCAAAGCAAATTATTGTATACTTTGAGCAAAATAACCTCTTTACCAAATCCCAACACGTTTTTAGAGAAAAACGCAGCACAGTATAATTAGGTTTGTAACTTTAGTTCTTGAGGCCTTTATGGACATTGAATGTACACTTATCATTTTTCATGTTGGACTTGAATAAGGGAGTAACGAGGGGAGTAATGTGGATAGATTCCACCATTCCGGAAAACGGCCAGAGAGCAAGGACTCATTAAAAATCAAATATAATAGATGAGACGTTATTAATAATCCAGTGCTGCTAATCTATCATAAATTTAAGAAAGTCAAAGTCAAATTTCGAATAAAGTTATTAATAAAAAAAAATCCCATATGATGCGGACTTTACTGGTCACACTGTAGTCTAATCACAGCCAAGACAATGCAAATTTAAGCAATCCCTAACGGGTTTGTTCATTCAGCCATAAAATTTAAAAGATTTTTAATTTAGGCCTTTGGGAGAAAATAAGTTGGCCTGTTTATACCAAATAGGTAATCGAAAAATTAGCTGAATGAATAACATAGTCTTTTAATATTTTTTACATTGAAGTAGATCGTAGGTGCAGTTTCGGAGAAATTCGATGACAGAAAGGGAGCAAAAATTGGGTTTATTTTACATGAAGTGATGAATGCGACAGTTACTGGGAACTCAAGAAGCATCGACCCACAATATATAAACCCTAATAGTTAAAAAGATTTAAAGTGGACCTACATTTTCCATATCCCTAACTTTTTAACAGCAGTTTATTTTAATAATTTGACAGTAACGGGTTTCTTTATTGCCCATATAGTATTTTAGCTCCAAACCTGAAAATATTTGCGATAAACAGGTAGGTATAAAGAATACTGCAGGACGTATTTGAGAACTATATCTATAGCATTGAATATCAAACTATAAGAATGACGGATGTCCGAGAAAAGTTGACAACCCTTTTTTAGACGTATTGGAGGTGGTTTGGCCGCCATTGTGGAGTTGATCGTAACTCTAACCTTAAATCTGTCGTTATAATGCAGCGCCTCGGCAACAGATGTCTCAAATTCACTGATGTGATTTCGTGGTGTGCATCTCGTATTTTATTGGAATTTTTAATGATATAAGCATTTTTAACAGACAAATAAAATAGAAGGTTCTTAATTTCAGCCGAATGTATGTTTTTGATAATAATATGTACGCTGATTACTCCGGGGTAATTGGACCGATTTTCACAATGATTTTACCGTTGCATTGGGTGTTAAATGTTAAACAATAAAAGTAGATAAAAAGCGACAGCAAGTATAACTAAAATAGGTTTTATTTCGTCGAAGAATAACAAAATACGTAATACACTAATACAAACAAACTGGATGTTTCTTAAGTAAAAAAGTAAAACCTACCTTTTTTAACCATTTTGAAAAGTAGTAATAATTGCAAATAAAACCTAAGCTATACAAACCGCACATCATTCATATTTTACCCAACATATACGTTGTAGCCTAGGTCAGGCCTAGGTATGTATTAAATAGTGAGAGTCGTCATTTAATTCTGTTAGAAATAGAATACATGGCAGTCAATATGTTTTCATGTAATTAACGTTGGGACGTCAAAAAGTTGAAAATATTATATGCTACAAAGCAATTAGAAATAGGGACATTTTTAAGTCTAGACTATACTATAGGTAGGAAAAAGCTACTTAAATCTAGGATAGGTGTAGGTACTTATGCGAAATCAAGTTTTACGATAAGCTATAAAAAAATTAAAAAACTCATGCAGCAAGTTAAACAGACAGGCGGCAACAATGTTTTAATTTAGCAGTGAAAATACTTGTCGTTAGTAGCTGCATCAACACACTTTATTTTTGATGACTCATTGGTGGCATCTATGAATTTAACGTAGCAGATTTAGGAAATCCGCTTATATGGCATTCTTATAGTTTGATATTCAATGCCTATAGTAACAATGCGTATATTTGTGTAATTTAACCACCAGTTTCAAACAGCGTTATTTTTTGTTTCATACATCAGCAAGTATCATATTATATCTTATTCTTAACACCAATTCTTTATGTAACCATTTAATTTTTAGTAAATCAAGGTAACAATATAAACCAGAGCGACTCGATTCGTCGAATGCATGGCAGAACTCCCAACGTAAAAATAAAATGCAGCTGAAAGTGCTCAACATTAAATTGGTTTTATATGTAATCGGTTGAGATTATAGTTCGATACTTGATCAAAGGACGAAAATTACTATGTTAAAGGAGATCATTGCAAATTTACACGAAACATTTTGCTGATGTATAGGATAATAATAAATATTTACTTTATATTCAAACTTCAGCTTCTATAAACTATCCATCGTTATTTTATAATGTTCTATTTTAAAGTTAGAAGTTCTCTAATCGTAAATATGAGCCCCTAGGGACAGACAAAATCGAGTTTCCAACTTTGAAACAGTTTAAATCCTGGAACTTTCCACTTATGAGGAAATACATAAGATGCACCTTCAATCTAAATTATTTACTATTTACATTTTTTTACTGTTTTATAATTTAAAACCTATAAATACATAATGCAGATCTTATAAGTGGGTATTAAACAAAAATATAAAATATAAAAAATACAATTACAATATACACTGTGTATAAATAAGTACGCAACATATGGGAAAGTTTTTATCACCGGTTTCTCAGAAAATTTGATTCTTTATAAAAGTTAGTGCGTTCCTTAAAACTATAAATGCATATTTCTTATTTCACCTGCGGCTAATAGTAGGGGAGCAAATGCCATTTTTTTCGAAATTACCTTAAGAGTAAAGTACCTTAATTATTAGAAATACAGTAAAATATTATATGGAAATGTTTTTGCAAATTAATAACTTATTCCAAATACGAAATTTTAGTTAGGTGTGTCAATTTTTAATTTTTTTTATATGCATTTCTTTAAAATAGGTTTTTGGACTTCAGCGTACTGGGTGAAAATGACAAATAAGTTATTAATTAGTTCCAGTAATATGAATAGAGTTCATCATAATTTTATTTAGAACATAAGTTGGCTAAAATGTGTTTAAGTAGGCGCGCAACACGCTAATATCTGAACCAACTCGTAACATTGAAAGGTTTTAAAAAGTTTGCAACTGCTTAATCCATTTTTTATTATAAACCCACGTTTAAGTTATTAAATAAATATATTAAAATTGCGCAAACAAAAAATCGACCAGAGGTGTACCGTTTAGGGGAAAATAGAGATTAACCAAAAAAAATTAAAAATTGTGACACCTAACTCAAATTTCGTATTTGGACTAACTTACTAATTTGCAAAAACATATCCATATAAAATTTTGCTGTATTTCTAATAATTAAGGTACTTTACTCTTAAGGCAATTTCGAAAAAATGGCATTTACTCTCTTACTATTAGCCGCAGGTGAAATATGAAGTATGCAATTATAGTTTTAAGGCATGCACCAACTTTTATCAAAAATAAAATTTTCTGACAAATCGGTGATAAAAAAAACTTTCCCATATGTTGCATACTTTCTTGGACAAACTGTATATACATTAACAATATCTCATATTATTAGCTGAATAATAAAAATGATTTGTTAACCTGCTAAACACGTTATACAAAACAAACTTTTAAAATTTCAGATAATAAATCCGCCCGCTTAAATTTCATTTAATAAACCTTGCCGTCCCATAAAGCATAGACGTAAAGCACATTTGCAAAATTTATTTCGTTTACTCTCTTCGCCCAATGCGATACGACACGCTTATTCCACATTAAAGTAAAATTATTTAAAATATTATCTTTTTATGCAGGTATTTAGTGAATTAAAGTTATTCTATTTATGGGTAAAGTTAAGTTTTTGATTGGCTACCAGCCAACAGCTTTTCTTGAAGCCGGCATTATGCGTCTCCATAGCACTGGTAAAATCCCAATAGTTACAAATTGAGTCAATTTAAGCTCAAATAAAACCCAAAAAGGGGTGATTCTTCTGCCACAGCGTATTATTGTAGAGTAAAAATTAGTGTACATTTCACATGGTTCCATTACGAAACTCGCGAGGAACTTGGTGGTCCATTGAAAGTCTAGCATTTGAAGTATTGTCAGCTTGTTATGATAAAGAAAATAATATGTCTATATCTTGCTCTGTTGTTGAACTTGGCTTAGTAGTACGGCAAGTGGGATACTGAACGGCGACTGCCGCGTGGTCCATGATAGACTATTGAAAGCAAAGATGCCGATTCCTTTAAAATTCCTTTGTTTCAGTTATTGTTTCATTCGAAAAGCTTTTACATTCAAATCGTATTGTACTTCACTCCGTAATAAAGAAAGACATAATGACGTATTTCATTATTAGGAAGAGAAGTACAAAGGTGCAAAATCGCGAATTTAAAGGTATCAGGACCCATGCTTTATTTATTATTATTTATTAAACTTTCCTCCCCCTCATAAATTATCAATGTCATTGCTTGCTTATTTGGTAATAAATTATTTTTTAATTTTGTTTTATATTCCCCATGTCAAAGGTTAAAGGTCATAATCTCCTCGACTACCGCCATACAATTTGTTAACCGGCTTTTTGTAAACCGTCGATATTTACAGCGCAGCGTTCATTTTTAGCTTTTTGTGTCACGAAAAACAAAACTGTTTCGTTAATCTGCCGGTCAGAGGGTAATTTATGTCCTCTCAGTTAATTTATTATTAACAGCAACATGATATTCGTAGCGTTACGTGCAAAAAAAAAACATTATAAATACAGTACAAGTTCCGCAGTTTACTATTTTATACTGAAACCTACCGTCGCCTTGGGGTGCTTTGCTAATAAAATTTTGAAGCAGAGTAGGTACTATGCACTGAAAATTACATACATTTATTTTCAACCAATTAGAAGGCTCCTTTTTGTTTACGTTGCTTACAGCAACGGGAGATTATCGCGATAATTTTGTTAGTTCCTATTAACTTAATGAAATTAATAGGTGATAATTTTTCTTTCAAAAATGAAGCGCTTTATATCTATTGGCAAAAGTCACTCAGAATAAATTCAAAATACATTTTGTTGCTAACTTATAATTTTTATTGATATTAACAAATTTGCTTTACATATCGAACACCGGGGCTAAAAGAGACACATCAGAAATTTTACTAAACTCATCGGAAATATGTTTTTTTAAGTTTCATTTTAAACTATGTAGACATGTAATTTCAGATGTTGTGGTTGAAAACGAATTAATGTTTTTAATGTTCCTGAAATTTTAGTAATAAACATTAGTTACTAACAAGTAAAATCAACTTTTAACTATTGTAAAAATACAGTGCGTCATATTAAACTAAACTGATCGGAAATATGTTTTTTAAAGTTTTATTTAAATTTAAAACTATAAAGACATTGGATTTCAGAAACAAATTTGTTATTTAATGTTTCTCACATTTTAGTAATAAAAATGAGTTACAAACGGATAAAATGAACTTTCTAAAACTCCAATTAGTTACAATGAACTAAAGCCCCGGAAATATGTTTTTGTAGCATTTTATCAAAAAATTAAAATAAAATAAGAGAAAACTCCAGTTTATGAAATTTTCTTACCGAATCTCCCACGCAGCATTCCCGATAATTCTGCTGCTAGGGAGATTATAAGTGAAAATTCCACACTAGTACTTTTTAACCAACTATAACACTATTTTAGGCCAACCACATATTATTATGATAAAATAATATTGTGAATACCTTGTTCAAACCCTTTCGACGAACATTTTATTTTAACCGTTATTCTTTTGTCCTACGGTTTATCTTTATGTATATTGTCGTCATTTCTAAAAGGAGTTGAGATTATATCAGACACAATTTTTCTCTGGTCTTTTCGGCAACAATGACTTCGTTTAAGAAATATTACATGGATGTTTTTTGAAAGATGAGACGCCTTTTTCTTTTGTTAGAAAAACTGATCCGTCTTTTTAACGTGGCATTGTTGACTTTAAGGCGGGTGAGAAACTGCTGTGTATTGTTGTACACAAAAAAGGGCTTGGAATGAAGTGCGCCCTTAGGTAAATTTTTGTTTTTCACGTATAAACTTACATTATAAAAGTATACAGTACAGTACTGGCATAGACAAACAAAACTAAAAGAAAGTACTACTGAATTTCTATCGATGAAGCGAGGCGATAAGGTAACTTCGTCAAACGTCGTCAAAATATTTAGGTATTTATTTATTTTTATTATATTACATTATTATAGTTTTCAAGAACCTGGTTATTTTAATAGGTTCTCCTTTGAAAGTCTAATAAGTTGAAACTAAAATTATATTAACTTGAGTTTGCCACGGCATAAACACGCTTACCTTACTAAATCCTTGCTATAACTTTTAAAGGTAAACATTAGTATATAAACTCTCTCGGGGAACTTAACGTCTAGCATAACGTTATGTTAAAAATATAAACCAGGAATTCGGATTTAGGTGATGAAAAATCACGAAACCGTTTGGGCGTTGAGAAAATCTCCCACTTTATATTATGAATAAATAATGAAACTATTAACTCAAATAAAGCATATAATAACGATCATGTAACCATTTATTAACAATTTCCCGGAAAAACGTTTTTATATTTTCCAAATAGAGATTTTCCTACTGAAATTGAAACCGGGGGAGGTTCATGTGAGTGACACATAACTGCGATATAATCTTATCAACTCCCGAACAGGCCTGGATAATTTCGGGGTGAAATGACATTCCGTATTAACGTGCTTAAAGAGGATCTTAGTAATGATAGTGACACTAAGAATGCTCGGATTATTTGGGTAATGTAATAAAATTAGGGGTTCATCAAATAGGGTTTAAATAACATATAATATACCAACGTTTAGCTCTGACTTCATTTAGTGCGTAAGAGATGGAAGGTAATACTTATAAGGTTATTTCTATTTACCCCAAACCGTTCGTACCACAAGATGTATCAATTATCTAAATTTTTAAACGCATGTTTTTAATTATATTTCTTCAAAAATTCAGTGAATTCCCCCGTGACCCAACTTCGCCTGTCAAAGTAACAAGTCTTACAGTAAATCGTGGAAGTTACAGCTATAAAGAGAGATGTCTCGAGAGGGTTGTAAGGAATTCTTGACTCGATAAACTGTAATAAGGTTAGAAAAAGTTTCGCTTACATTTTTTTTTATGCAAAGTATGTTGTTACCCGATCTTTGGTTTACATAAATTTCTAAGATTGATAGAAAAAATATTAATATTGATCTCTGGTTGTAATAGGTGTCTATCGGTAGGAATTTTTAAAACGAATTGCTTCTCATACCAATCTGTGCAGCAATTATAATTAGAAGCTTTTTAATCGGTGTTACTCGACAACGCTTATATATTTATTTTTTCTACAGCAGAAGAGATTCCCCATGTTGGTAGTGATTCTGAGTAACTCGTACTTGTTCCTTATATCCAGATGAGTTAATTATGTAATTTTTTTTATGTCAATTTATACTAGCAAACATTCTCTATGCAACCTCCTTATTAGAATTAGCTTACCCCAATGATTTGCTACCTAGGTAGGGATGGGATAAACAAACTAACTAACTGATTTAGTTATTCTCTGTTATTGCTAAAATATAAATAACGAAATCTTACAATGCTCTTTGTCAAAAACCCATTAAATTAGTTAAAAGTCAGCTAAATCTCGTCAAGCTTCAGAGAATAATAACGAGTACATTTAAAAAAATTATCCAAGAAATATAAGAGGAGCAATTTTAAAAAAAATGTTCGTAATAAAAGCACGATTAAATTAATAAAAAAAACATTAGAAATGCGATGATTAGACAAAATTAAACAAAAAGGAAACGATTCATGTTCGAAAAAAGTTGCTTTAACAATAGTGGTAAAAGCAGGTGGTGCAAAGTTCCACTTGGCGGAGAATTTTTAATTTTCTTCCTTAAAATTAAAAGCCATTTCCCTTCCAAATTTTAAAAATAATTAGGCCCTTCTTATTAATTTATTAACCTACCGAAGATGCTTTTTGCAGGTAGAAATTTCATAAACTAAAGTAATTTAGGGCAAAATTTACCGGGATATATTTTCAAAAAGGTGGTGGCTATAAAATAGGCACTTTAAGGAAAATGTTTGGGGAAATTTACGGGGTACAATGCACATCACTTTAAATTAGGGTTGGAAATGCGTAAGGTGCTTCCTTCGTAAACGGAAAAGAAAACAACGAGGAAAATTAAATAAAAGAAAAAGAGTTAACTAATTTTGTAAATAAATGTCCTTTTTAATAATGTAATAAAGATCGACTATTTTCGTAACAAAAATTTCGGGGTTCACAAAATAAAACGTCGGTGCCGCCTATTTTTGACAAACCAAGTTTTTGGTATACAGTGTGACGAGTAAAGTCCGCATCATATGGGATTTTTTTTTATTAATAACTTTATTCAAAATTTGACTTTGTCATCAGGTTCTGCTTCGATCAATATGAAAATTAAGCAAAAAAATAGTAGTAACGTGATTCGCATTATCTGTCAAATTTTAATTTTTTTCCAAAAAATAATTCAAAAGTGGGGTTATTTCTGAAAGCATCGAAAAAAGTTATTAGAAAAAGTTTTTTTTAATGCTGTTTCTAGCCCACATGCAAAATTTCAGCTGGATAAGATAATTTTGAATTTTTACCCATATTTTGTAAATTGCACCACTTTTGCAAAATAAGACTCAACGCAACCTACATAAAAGTTCTTAGTTTTAACAATGCTTTATTTCAGATACATTTTCTTTAAAGTAGCGCCATATTAAATGTGTGTTTTTCTACAAAATCAAAATTGGGCTATTAAAATTTGGTAGCATATCATGCAAAGTTTATTTGTTTTTGATCCTGTATAAGGTAACTTCATAAAATAAGTATTTTTGAAAACGTACTTTGTGTCTGATAGTAATACACCTTAATATTAACGCAGAAAAGAACACAGTGTCATCAGTAAAGTGTTCATTAAGTGGAAAATAAATTTTAGTTTAACAACGTAAAGTTTATCTGTTTTCAACAATTTAATTTAAAACCCCTATATTATAATTTATTATTAAACTATGTCATAATAACGTTAAAACGTGTATTACTTTCAGACACAAACTACGTTTTGAAAAATACTTATTTTATGAAGTTACCTTATACAGGGTCAAAAACAAATAAACTTTGCATCACATGCGACCAAATTTTAATAGCCCAATTTTGATTTAGTAGAAAACACACATTTAATATGGCGCTACTTTAAAGACTATTGTTTTGCTTAATTTTCATCTCGATCGAAGCAGAACTTGATGCCAAAGTCAAATTTTGAATAAAGCTATTGTTAAAAAAAATCCCATATGATGTGGACTTTACTGGTGACACTGTATGTACAAACAATGGAGTTTTGCATGATAAGTTTATTCTAATTCAATTTAGCCATTTTTAAATGAAAAACTAAAATAAACTCTAAAATTTAAATTGAATATATTCCAAATTGACTAGAATTTATATTGCTAAAATTAGTTTTTTCAAGCTATTTTAACAATCGGAATTTTAAAAGGTATTAGAGCGAAATTTATTGGATTTCGTTTGATAGAATTTTTAACGCTCCTGGCTTTTCATTATTGAGCAGATGTTTTTCTTTGTAGCTAAAAATAATGTTATTTAAAGGAAATAAATTTTAAAAAAATATTTGGCGAAGAGTAATGCAAAATACGGAACTTCTTAATTGTATTAATTCAATAAAATGGTGTTAAAGCATTAAAAACATTTTTTTAACCGCAGGCAATGTGTTTTTAGTAATTTAAATAATTGATAACTAGGTAAAATTTGTAGTTCAACATTATTTGAGCCTTTGTGTAGAATAATTCTAATTTTAAAATCATCAGAATTAAATATCGGATACATATAATCCTGGATACTGAACTAAGGTTTATGGAGTATGTCAAAGAACTAATTCAAAATTCATATATGTCTATAAGAGTATTATACAACAACCGTCATGTCCTAAATTATAAATTGCGAAAAAGGCTCTGTGAGAGTCTCGTTTTATCCAGCTTTAACTACCTGTGATTTCATTTATGGGCCATGCCTTGATGTAGCATATAGGAATAGGATACAAAGGGTACAGAATACATGTTCACGCCTTATTTTTGGACTTCGAAAATTTAATCATATTTCTCATACGTTTAAAAATCTGCAGTGGATAGTAATGGTTTGTTAAAGCTCTAAATAATCCGGCTCTGCCTCTTTTTTTTAAAGTAGGTTTGTATTTCGTGAAAATTTACATTCCCGTGACATGATATTTCCTAATAGGTTGACGGCGCCTTAGCATCAGAGTGCCATGTTTCAGAGATCATTTACCTACAACTCTGTTAAATTGTACAACTCCTTACCTGATGAAATGGTGTTCCTTGACAGTAACAAATTTAAATTGCAATCTAAAAAATATCTACTCAGTTTTCAAAATGAACAACTTCGTTAATTATTCTTGTTAAATTATTATTTTTATCAATGTTTTGCAGGTCATTCTTCGAATCGTGTATTTGTCGTCTTCTCCATCAGGTTAGAATGTAGCGTATTTTTCTTTTTTCTAGAATATTAACGATTTGTACCAATTTTTTTTTTATTTCTCCTTTCTACGATATTTATATAATATCTGTACATTCATAATTCTTTATATATATTTTTTATTATTATTTTAGCAAGCAGTGTGGGGTTTAGTAGAGTAGTCTTTGTGGCTAGACTGCGACTCGCTGTTGCTTGTCTGCCTATTATTATTAGTCTTTGTAATTGGTTTCTTTGTTCATCATAATAAAATACGTTTACTGTTATTATTATTATTATATTTATTAGAATATAAAATTTGATAGGCATAATTCGATAAAAATGCTTTATGCACCAATAAAATAAATTTTACATTTATTTAACGCGTTAAACAACTGCATTTACATAACTGCATAACGAAATACCCACCCTATAAAATGTTATAAGTTATTTCAATTTTCCAAAGTAATATCTACCATTTGCATGTGAATGTAATTCATAATTATAAAAAAATACTAAGTATTATATATTGATCAAAATTTAAGCTGGAGAAAACACGTAGAACATATTCGAACTTACATTTCTCTGTTAATTGGGATATTCTTTAAAATTCGTCATTGTATATCTTTAAATTATTGAAAAAATATTTATCATGCATTAGTACATTTCAGTATCTAATTTCTATTTGGGGTTCAGCAAATTCAATGGTACTAAAACCTTTAAAGAAATTACAAAATAAAATTATTAAATGTATTCATAGATTTCCGCACTTAGAACCAACAACAAATTTATATAAACCGAATACATACCTAGATATAAATAATTTATATAATTAAAAAATTTGCATATTTATTCATTCTTTACTTTTAAAACAAAAAATTTCTAACATAACGTTAACAAAAGTTCATGATATTCATAAACATGATACTAGACAAACTAATTTTTTACAAACTATTAAAATAAACAGTAACTTTGGAAAACGGTCATTGTTATATAATGAATTAATATTATATAATATTTTACCCGAAAATATTAAAACATTAAAAAAACTAACATTATTTAAATTTCATTTAAAAAAATATCTCGTAGTATAAATTTCTTTCTTAACGTGTTAATCATACGTTTATAATACAAAACGAATTAATTTGTTTTTAACTGTCCTGTTTTTATATATTATATACCTATTAGGTTAGAGTAATAATTGTTAGTTATTTTTATGTACTTATCCCTGTAATAAACTTGTAAAGTTGGTTGGTTGGAGTAAAGTAAAAAAAAAAAAGTTCAAAAAATGGTTAAAACCAAACACCTCTAAAAAATAGACCTTTATTCATAAATAGTATTTTTGTCTCATTGGTACGTGTGAAACAAAGACAGAAGAGAGATAGACAGAGAGAGAGAAGAGAGCGTTGTGTAGCTCTGCACTTATTTTTATAAAACATTTATAAATTTTAACAAGTCACATTAATTTTGTAGCGTTTCAATACAAACAAATGTCATAGATCAAGTCGTTTCATTATAGGCTATTGCCCTCACTTTTTATATCGTGATATTAGCGAATAAATCATATAAAAATGTGCTCGTACATCATAATAACAAATGTACTTTTTAAAAGGGTAGAGTCACAGAAAAAATACATCAACATGTCATAAAGGCATATTTAATGGAATATTATGTTCGTTAAGAGAATGATAAATAAAGCGGGCTAAACACGTTATACGTGGAACGTTATTGTAAATGGTTGCAGGAGAGCTGGCTACCACAAAATATCGCTGGATATAAAAATATTCAATGTCAATGAACAACATCAATTCATTATATATTAGATATTTAATTTAGGCTTTTACTGGGACAAAATTTCTTAAAAATGTTCGAAATGATAAAGATGATGATTTATAAAGATATTTATTTCTGTTAATATAGCGAAAACTTAACACCTCGATTTCCCTGCTTTAAAATGAAAATGTGAAAAATCGCTCGGACCCGTCGATTTTTATTTCGAAGGGAACATCTTTTGCGTATATTGTCAATCTTGTTACTTCAAGCCCCTAAGAGGGAGGTGGGGTAAGATCTAAATCTTAAATGGATAACCCTATTTTATATAATTTTCTTGGATTCTGCATAAAATTCTGAACATTTTTTAATAAAAGCATATCGTCTATACTTAACAGTTTCTGAGATATTGACTCTTGAAAAATGATATTTTTGAACTTTGACAGCGTCTAGCTTTCTAACTCTATGTCTTAGAGCAAAACGGCTTACATGTCCCTATCTTCGATTTTTATTATCTTTCCAATAGTGTCAACTTCCGGTTAAACCGGAAGCACTATATTTCTTACATCCGGTTTAACCAAAAGTTGACACTATTGGAAAGATTATAAAAATCGAAGATAGGGACATGTAAGCCGTTTTGCTCTAAGACGTACAGTTAGAAAGCTAGACGCTGTCAAAGTTCAAAAATGTAATTTTTCAAGAGTCAATATCTCGAAAACTGTTAAGTATAGACTAATAATGCTTTTATTAAAAAATGTTCAGAATTTTATGCAGAATCCAAGAAAAATATATAAAATAGGGGTATCCATTTAAGATTTAGATCTTACGCAGGAAAATCGAGGTGTTAAGTTTTCGTTGGACCACCCTGTATAAAAATTTATATAATATAACATTTTTATAATATTCTCCACCAAAAAAACCATTCATTCTTTAAGAGTATAAAGGATGAAGATAAAAGTAAAAAATCTGGCTTAAAATCAAGAACGGGCTATTCCCGAAAATACCTCATAAATCCTCCAAAAATGCTCAATCCGAACGAACATAAATCATCTTTCCATATAAATCAATTTCGGCTTGTTATCGGATATTTGAATAACGTATCCGTTAACATCCTGGGCGGTCCTGCGAGCCTTTGTAAGGGAACATTGGCTTTTGATAAAAATATTTACATGTTCTATGCGGCTTTGTATCGTATATATTCTTTTTAGTTCGTAAGTATGTGCAAAAAAATTGTATTTCTTGTAGAGGCGAGACCTAAAAAAATTAAGTACGCCAGATGGCTACCCTATTCATTTTACATCAAAATTGTATTAGACTCTTCGGAAGATCCTTCTATGGTGGACTGGCCCGCCAAATTTTACTATTTTCTAACAAGTCAATTAAAAGTTATTAAGGAAAAACTCTTCGTAAAGTTCTTAAAAATCACATACGGCTGTGCTACATACCTCAATAAAACCATCAGTAATGGTTAAGTGATACTATATGGAATATAGTGCTCGGAGAGTATCTGTAATGTTTTCTGATAATATTAATAATAATAATAATAATAATAATAATAATAATAATAATAATAATAATAATAATATTAATAATAATAATAATAATAATAATAATAATAATAATAATAATAATAATAATAATAATAATAATAAATGTTTATTCAAATATTTTGTTAATTATAAATTTAATTTAATGCTAATATATAATTCTTTTTGTATAAACTATCAATTCCGAACTCACAAGTAAAATACTTGTTTTGAGTTAAATAATATAATATTTTTGTGAAGAATATATTTCATAATTCAGGCACAACTAGATTATAATATAAAACGAATATGACAATATTTTATTGGTATATTTTATATCACTACAGTATACGAAGATACAATACGTTATGTATATAATATACTAGCGTGTATCCGGCATGCGTTGCAACCCGCTGGTATAAATACAAACCTGAACAAACCCGATATATTAGTACCCGGCATGCCACTTTCTGAAATTGCACCCGTGCGAAGCCGGGGCGGGTCGCTAGTTATACATAAAAATCTTCCTCTTGAATCACTCTATCTAGTAAAAAAAAACGCTTCAAAATCCGTTGCGTAGTTTTAAAGATTTAAGCATATATAGGTAGGGACGGACAGACAGCGACTTTGTTTTATACTATGTTAAGATATGTATTTATTTTATTTATTGTAACTTAATATATTTATTATTTATTAATGACGTTCTTGAATATATCTCTTGGATTGGATAGTATCCAATTTTTAATTTTATTTCTATAATTATTTAATGATTTCATTATTTTAATTGACTGTGGTAGCAAATCAAAAATATTTGGATTGATGTTTAAAAAATATTTGTGTGGTATTGTTTTGTTTACTCTATTTTTATATGTAACAGTATTTTTATGATGAGTTTCATATGTGTGATTAATATAATTTATTTTATGTAAGAAAATATTTGTTTAATATCCATTTTTTTGGTATCTTTAAATAGTAAATCAGAAGAATATTGGTGGTCTTTTTCGTAAATAATTTTCAAAATGTATTTTTGAATAGTTTCAATATTATTAAGATAATTCTCATTTATGCCTCCCCATCCTAGTATTCCATAATTTAAATGGGTTTGTACTAAAGAATAATAAAGTATTTCTAATTTTTTATATTTAAAAATTATTTAAGGTGTGGTATAAGAATTCTTAGCTTTTTTATAATGTAGTCACTATGTAAACCTCATTTTAAATGTTTATCAAAAATTATAGATTATTAATTATTGATAGACTTATTCAAAGGAAAACAACAGTCCAGTTCTGAATATTGTTCGCAATTTTGAAAGTAAAGTTACTGTAATTAAGAAATCACACTGCTTAGAGCAAAATAATGATGTACTCGGTGGTGGAGCACAAGAAAATAAGGCAGATTTAGAACGTTTTCATGTAGAAGATAATGGAATTCGCACCGGGCTTTTTGGCAAAACTGTAATAAAGCAGAAGATTGGAGAAAGTTTAAGATTATAAGGCCTAAATGTTTCAAAAATAATTGTTTGATAAGATCTATGAGCTGGTGGCATTATCATAGATGCGAACTTGCGATGCCAGGTTTCAAATTCGTATTTCTCTTAACTCCAATCGAATCGAAAGTTCAAAAATTCGTTTACATTTTTTTAGAGGCCCTATTTCCGAACGGAAAAAATCATTTTAACTAAACCAATCGGTCTAGCACAACAAATGATTTCATTAAATTGAGACAACAAACACTGAACCTCGAAAGCTACCTATTGTGAAATACTCGACTTAACTTCGTTAGAGAGTCAGCGAGTGGAGAGCCCGAAACGATATAGTTAACTGTTACGGTTCAGTTAGCTGATTGATCTCCTTTAGATGTTCTATTTTAATAAAGGAATCATTTGGAAATTACTAGTTTGTTAAACCTATATAATAATTTTTATTTAATATTATCGGTTTTGGACGATACAATCGCGTCTATAAAAATATTGAAAAATACAAATGTAGTGGCATACCAACACGTGCAACTGTATTTTGCACTAGTATACACATGCATTGATCCAAGCGTAATGGATACCCTGGCGCGGGTAGACAACGACGGCCGTTTTGTTTTTTCATTGAGCCTAAGAATAAAAATGTAGCAATTGCTTTTTCTTATAAAATCGAAGTAATTTCTTGAAAGCCAAAAAAACTAAAGTAATTGCTTTTGCGTCCAGCTATTGCTTAAAAGTGAGGAATTGCTTCTAGTCAATGCTTTTTCCTAAAAAATAGAAGCAATTGCTATCGTTTGCTTAAAATGTGATGAATAAATTAAGGAATAGCTTTTTCTAGTGTAGCAATCGCTTTCAACTTTTTAAGGTAGGTCAACCCCTGCATCATTTGCTTGGTAGCAACTAGCAGTCAACTTTAGTTCTCCGCGGCATACACGTGCGTTGCTCTTAATTTGTGTCTTCAATTATGGCTGAATATATGAACGTACGTCAAAGAAAAATCTACAGTGTACGTAAAAATTGCAGATATGATGATTTCAGAAAGTATATCGATTTGACTGCCAAAATCTTGAGTGGTTGGCAAATTATTTTTTGACTGATACTGATAAAAGCGAGGGGGTGCACTGTCGCCTTTAAATAAGATTAAAGTCTTTCTGCGGAAATTGTCCGATCCAGGCTTTCAAAATTCTGTAGGTAAAGAACTCGGTGTTCACCAAACTACTGTCTGTAAGACATACACTTCTGTAATGGATGCAGTTTTGGAGAAGGCCAATATTTTTATTAAATTTCCTACAAGTGCTGAAGCTGTTGTGGAAGCTAAACGGTTGTGGTCAGAGATATTTATTTATGTTCCTTTAATTTGTGAACGAATATCAATTGCTTGTCTTTAATTTCTTCATCACTACTATCACTTTCCTTATTTTCACTGAAATCTGCCATATTTATCACAAATACAAGTTTCCTATTTTCCACAAAAACGTAACAGATTACTGTTGTACTAAATAAATAGACCAACGTTGTTGTATTTACGTCAACTCTTTCGCAAATTAGGCACCAAACTGAACATGACATCTATAATCTGAACAAGTGGATAAGCCACGTCTGAACTTGTGTTGAATAAGCATTTGCTACAGAAGGTGTAAGAAAAACAGCAATCGCTTCCAAATTTTATTCATATCCAAATCTAGCATTTGCTTTTACTTATAGCATTTGCTAGTCAAACAATTGCTCTTACTAATAAGTAATTGCTTCAAGTAATTGCTTAATTTTTATTCTTTAGGCTCATTATCAGTTTTTAGACCAGGGGTGAAGCTTTTGAAAATTGTAAAAAGTGAAAAAAAATAATAATAGGATGAATCCCATTGGAAAAGGAAGAGAGCATAACAAAAATGAAAAGAAAAATAAATTACGGGCAATTCGAGGTCGGGAAGGGGGGGGGGGGAGTTTTTAAGGGTAGAAAACGATTTATCTCGATTTCCGGCAAAACTAAAAGTCCTATGGAAAAACGTTAAATGGCAAAGTTGTAGGTAATAACAAGATTTTCAACTTTTGTATTTGCACTTTTTTCACATAACCTCAAAATTTATGTGAAAAATTCAAATAACCAAGTTTTTGCTTTTTTAAAAAAGTCGGTGGGCTTTTTATTCGTTGAAATCTCTACTTTCTGATGGTGTAAAAAATATATACATTACTATGGTAAATGTTCTCAATTCAATTCAATTCAATTCCCCTTTAAATCCTACCTTTAATTATATTTAGAGCAAATATTTACGCATGTTTTTTGCAATCTTTATGTTTTATGGATTTGTAATTTTTTTGCTTATTAATGTAACATGGAATCTTACGTTTTTCGAGTAATTAAAGTATAAATTTTAATAAATAGCTCCAAATTGTACATACTGATTAAAAAAAAAAAATTCGGATTCGAGTATTTTTTGCATTTTTTGATAACATACATAGTAATGTATATTTTTTTTACACCATTTGAAAGTAGAGATTTCAACGAACAAAAAGCCCACCGACTTTTTTAAAAAAGCACATATTTTGACGTGAGAATTTTCGATTGAAAATTAGGTTGCTTTTTCGATATTAAGTCAAAATAAGGTTAAAAAATAAATATATTAAATCAAAAAAATTACAGTGTGGTACATAACATACAGTTGGGACATAAAAAGGAAAGTTTTCACCAAATTTCGTGTATAATAAAATTTTTTTGTAAAAGATAAAAATAAAAAACCAAAAACTTCGTTATTTGAATTTTTCACATAAATTTTGAGGTTATGTGAAAAAAGTGTAAATACAAAAGTTGTAAATCTTTTTATTACCTACAACTTTGCCATTTAACGTTTTTCCATAGGACTTGTAATTTTGCCGGAAATCGAGATAAATCGTTTTCTACCCTTAAAAACTCACCCCCTTCCACTTCCCGACCTCGGATCGCCCGTAAATTATTTTTTCTTTAATTTTTGTTATATTCTCTTCCTTTTCCAATGGGTTTCATCCTACTATTATTTTTTTGGTTTCAAAAATTATCGACCCTGGTCTGTTTGTTGGCAGTTTAAACCAGAACCCAACAAGATTAGTAATAATGTCAACTAACATTAGTGCTATTTTTCACAAATGAGGGATGTTCAAGAATAAGAGGAAGGGGGGAGAGTGACTTCGTTCAAATGAAAAATAAGAAAAGCTCCTTAATCATTTAAGAATTATTGCTCTTCAAAATACACTCTATCTATAACACAAATAAATCATATTTTCCCATAAACCAATTCCAAACTGTTATCGGATATTTGAATAACGTATCCGTTATATAACGTTCCCGCCGCTCCGGGCAGACATGCGATCTTTTGTGATTCCAGTCCGTTTTCGTTGAAAATATTTGTGGATATTTATCGGGTGTTGCAAAGTTTATGTATTTGAGGGTCGTGTACGTAAATATTGTAACGGAATACGTCGAAATCAATGTTCTACTTTAGAAAATATGTTTGCCGAAGAACATGCACGCCATATTGCACAGGTTATATAAAAAGTTTGAAGGTGATAGACAATGAAATATTATCAAAAAAATTACCTTGTCGGACTTCCATTGTATTTATTGTGTATTCAGTTTACACTTGAGAACGGTTAGAGATACTAACTAACCGAAACATTGTGTTAAGTAACAAAATAAAGACAATGAAAGTCTGACAAGGTAATTTTTTGATTATACAGTGTGACCAGTAAAGTCCGCATCATATGGGATTTTTTTTATTAATAGCTTTATTCGAAATTTGACTTTGGCATCAAGTTCTGCTTCGATCGAGATGAAAATTAAGCAGAAAAAATAGTAGTCACGTGATTCAAATTATCTATCAAATTTTAATTTTTTTCAAAAAATAATTCAAAAGTGGGGTTATTTCTGAAAATATAGAAAACAGTTTTTTTAAATGCAGTTTCTACTAGCCCACATGCAAAATTTCAGCTGCATAAAATAATTTTGATTTTTTACCCACTACTAAAATTTATTTTCCACTTAATGAACACTTCACTGATCACACTGTGTGCTTTTTTGTCTTAATATTAAAGTGTATTACTTTTAGACACAAACTACGTTTTCAAGAATACTAATTTTATGAAGTCACCTTATACAGGGTCAAAAACAAATAAACTTTGCATCACATGCGACCAAATTTTAATTTTGTAGAAAAACACACATTTAATAGAAAATGTATCTGAAATAAAGCATTGTCAAAACTAAGAAGTTTTATGTAGGGTGCGTTGAGTCTTATTTTGCAAAAATGGAGCAATTTACAAAATATGGGTAAAAAATCAAAATTATCTTATGCAGCTGAAATTTTGCATGTGAGCTAGAAACTGCATTAAAAAAACTTTTTCTAATAACTTTTTCCGATACTTTTAGAAACCTACCCTACTTTTGAATTATTTTTTGGAAAAAAATTAAAATTTGACAGATAATTCGAATTACGTTTTATTTTTTTGCTTAATCTTTATCTCGATCGAAGCAGAACTTGATGCCAAAGTAAAATTTCGAATAAAGCTATTAATAAAAAATTACATATTAATATGATGCGGACTTCACTGGTCACACTGTATAAAAATATTCTGTAAAACGGTTATAAATTTTTTTTAAAATTATTAATAATATAATAAATATGACCCAAATTTGAAATATTATAAAAGAAACATTATTTAATACAAAAATATAAAACTGCTCCATGAAGCATATTCATATACCTCGGAAAACTGTTTAATTTAAAATTTGCTTGTTTATATAGTAGGAACATAATTTTGTATTAATTACGATTTAATAAATGTGTATTTTAATAATAACGATGTCTCTTGTTAACAAAAACATTCCGTAAATACAAATAGTATGGCTGAAACTTAATTAATAGTCCCGAAATAACAAAAATATAATATAATTTTCATATTATAAATAATAGCACATAATAATGAAAATTGGTTCCTATATTTAATTTCCCTTATCAATCCTGGAATATTTATTAAATATATTATCCATTCACTATTAAATCTTGGTCAAATATCAAATTAAGAACTTCTCATAGGACGGTTATGAGGAAAAGGTTTGTCTTTTGACATAATCTCAATTTTTGTAAATTAAAAATTTTCTTTTAATTTGCCGCTATACCAAAAATCACGCGACGTATCTTAAAATCGATTTTTCGGTTATAGGACATGTAGAACCGATCCCCCGGTACACTCTTAATACATTTTTTCCCATATTATGACGTATGTATTCACAATAATTACTATATAAAAGTTTAAATGGAGTAAACTTAAAGTAATTAGTCAATAAACCAAAGCAAATCATCTACTGCTACCTTTCCTTAAAATTTGCCAATTATCCCTCTATCTAAACACAATCCGAATTTAAATTCGAGTTCAATCATTCGCCAAAGCTAAACCAACTGAACCGTTACAGTTAACTATGGCCTTTGGGGTATTCTATGCATTTGCAATGCAGTTAAATCAAATATCTCCAAATCGGCTGCTTTCGGTATTTGATGCTCAAGCTGGAATTTAATGAAATTAGAACTGTTTACTTTAAATAGACGTTTTCGAGACATACGGGTTACATCGGCTATATAGAGTTGAAGTGTTTGATCTCGTCGTTAGGTCACAGAAAAGTATATCAGGTACCTAAAAATTGTGAAACAAATTACCCTGCGCATCATACACAAAAAGATTATACGAGGAACTATCAAGCCCACTCCCACTTACTGGCTGCCCACTCTGAGCAATATTCCACCACCCCATCTCCGCCGCTCAAATGCCCTCTGTAGGGAATACATGAAGATCCAGAAAAATCCACAGCTCCCGATTCACAATGATATTGTTCACCTGGGCAACAGACTGCGATCCAGAAAACCGCCAATCCAAACTGCTGAACTTCTGGCTGCCAGCGAATTTAACCTGGAACAGGAATATGAACGAAAATGGCAAGCTAGTGTACCTCCGGACATTCATGGAATCCTCCACACCAACCAGCGACCTCCTGGTTTCACGCTGCCTCGCAAAAAATGGAGTAGATTAAACAGAGTTCGCACTAACTGTGAATATGCGTGGACTCCCTATTTAGATAGGGCAAATCCGATTCCGGCGCATGTGACTGCGGCGAAGAAAGACAGACAATGCACCATCTCGCCTTCGACTGCAACAATCCTAGGCCTAGTCACTGCACAACCGGAGACTTCCTGAGAGCCTCCCCATCGGCTGTCACTTGGATAGATAGCTTGAATTTGAAAATATAATTAAGTAAGATGTATTCATGTGTTATAGCTATACGATAAATAAATAAATATGCGAGGATTATGAGAAAATGTATATGATACACGCAAAAATTGGGAAACAAATTACCCTGCGCATCATACACAAAAAAAATTTGCGTGGATTATTGAGAAAATGTATATCATACACGCAAAAATTGTCAAACAAATTACCCTGCGCATCAGACACAAAAAAATTGTGCGAGGATTATGAGAAAATGTACATCATACACAAAAAAATTGTAGATACAATTCAAGTGTAAAAAGCAAAATTAGGTATCTAGGGCTTAAAATTATAAACAAAAAGCAAAAAGTTAATCATTTACCGTCGCCAAATAATGTTTAGAGCAAAACTGCCATGTTTATATTAGGTAGTATTTTGTAATAATTATTATTTATTCGGTTTAATAAATCATTATGTATAATAGTGTCCCTTGATATTAAAAACATTTTCACGATGCACAGAATACTGGTAATACAAAATATTATTCCCAGAAATATAATAAACGAACGTATGTATATTAAATTGTTTGTGTGTGTGTGTGTGTGTGTGTGTTGCGTTTTTGGCACTGGTAGAAACCAAATGGCCCGCTCTTTTTTACTAAATCGATAAAATTAAAAATAAATTTATTACTATTGTGTTATCTACTGGAATTAGGATACTTTACATTTTAAATTTTGGGTGATTATTTATATTATTTGTTTCTAGTTGCTAATTGCTTCATAATAAATATTTTGCAAATTGGTATTTGATTTACAAGCACACTAATTTCAAAATTATTTGATAATTATATTTCTGCAATTCATTGCAAAAGGGAATACGCAAAGAAGTATAAAAGGATCTTTATAGAACCGGAAAAGACGAAAGTAACCATTAAATGTATCATTAAAAGACCAAACAATAATAGTAACCCAACGTTCAACATAATTTGCTTCTCCGTTTTTTATATAAATTTCATTACATTAACGAGCGTGGTCATCAAAATTGTAATAAATGATATATAAGGTTATTTCACAAAGTGCCCAAGACATTAAGTTAATGTTCGCTCATTTTCTTCCACATAATATAATATTTCAGAACAAAAATGATATCTTAATCTAACTTAATCAAATACTATGACGTAAAACATGTAGCAATTTCTTACAGCGACCGTAATTTTAGTTATTTAAATTAAATATAGGAATCTTTTAAAGACAAAATCGAAATAAATAAAATATGTATACAGGGTGTTAATTAATTAATGTCATGCAGATATTTCAGGGGGTGATAGTACTCGTCAAAATAAGAAAAAAATGCAAATATATGCATGGTCTAAAACGCGTTATTTTCGTTATACAGGGTGGCAAAGTTTCAAATTTTTTTCTCGTATTTTGCGTTTTCTCTCTTATATTCTGCGATAATTGTTTCAAATTTGGAACATCAACTCTTTTTTAAAGTCTTTACAATAAAGTGTAAAAATTGTCGGTCGCAGTATACAGGGTGTTACATTTTCTTGAATCGGCTACATTTTTATCTTTCAAAACTATTTTTTTTGGCTTCCTGTATGAATTCCGGTATGAAATTTGAACTCTCTGTTCCTTTGTTTACCGTTCTGGTATCTTGCACTATTCTCGTATCTGTGACCGTTTTCGATTAATTTGCAAAAATATCCATCGATGGAATTAAGTGTAGGCGAAATAACGCAGAGTAAAAACAAAACAATTTATTAGTTAATCTAATAAAAATAAAACAAAATTATAAAAACTGTTAAAAATGTTCGCCTCTTGCTAAAATGCACGAATCAAGTCTTCGCCTCATGGACTGACGGACTCTGCCAAATATTGCGAATGATGTCGCATAAAGGTATTATTCTGTTCCTAAATCCTCTTTTGTCTGGACTGGGGTCTGATACACTAATGCTTTCAGGTGTCCCCAGAAAAAGAAATCCAGGCTATTCAGGTCTGGGGATCTAGGGGGCCATGGCTGAGGTCCCCCTCGACCTATCCAACGGTTGTTAAAAATTTGATTGAGAAAGTTTCTCACCTCTATGCTATGCTGAAGTGCGGTTGTGCAGCATCGTGCCTGAACCACATTTGGTTTCTGACAAGAATTGGTACCTCTTCTAGCAGCTCTGGGAGTTCCTTTTCAAGAAATTGACGATAATATTGTCCGTTTAGCCGTTTATTATTGCGTTATTTCAAATACACTTAATTTCCATCAATGGCTATTTTTGCAAATAAATCGAAAACGGTCACAGATACGAGAATAGTGCAAGAGACCAGAACGCTAAACAAAGGAACGGAGAGTTCAAATTTTATACCGGAATTTATACAGGGAGTCAAAAAAAAAAGTTCTGAAAGATAAAATTGTAGCCGAATCAAGAAAATGTAACACCCTGTATACTGCGACCGATAATTTTGATACTTTATTGTAGATATTTTAAAAAAGGGTTGATGTTCCAAATTTGAAACAATTAGGGCAGAATATAAGAGAGAAAACGCAAGATACGAGAAAAAAAATTGAAACTTTGCCACCCTGTATAACGAAAATAACGCGTTTTAGACCATGCATATATTGGAATTTTTTCTTATATTGACGAGTACTATCACTCCCTGAAATATCTCCATGACATTAATTAACACCCTGTATACCTATTATGTTATACCTCTGTTCAAGAAACAATATGCTTGAAAGAGCGTGAGTGCATGTAACAAAATATATAAATTATATACCTCTGCTAATTTTTATTTAGCTAGGTAACGGAAAAATGATCAAAATAAAATAGAAAATCTTTAGATTAATGAAAATGCAACGTGTTTTCTAGAAAAATAGAAGAAAATATCATTACAAGGCGTGGGTGGAATTGACGCGAAAGTGGAAATATGTTAATCATCTTTAGTTGTTTTAGAAACTCGGAGAACTGTAAAGGGAATCGTTATATTATGTCGGTGGGCGTCGAAACCGAAATATTAGTCTTTATCGGTATTCATTAAAATTAATTAATTTGAAATTATAACTGTGATTTGATGTTTAATAAATAAAATTCCTAAAAAGCCAAACCCGCCTCGTTTATAAAATACCCGAAGTGAGCAGAGACAGGTCGTAATTGGTTTATTTTATATTCAGTAAAATTTGTATGACGGCAATTACATGTCAGTCATGTCACAAGAATAAAAATAATACTAGGACCTTTTATTCTGGCAATGACGGGATGAAATTACTTTCATAATCAAAATATCTAGCTATAATATGAATTTATCTACGACTGATATAATGTAAGTATTATACAGTCCGCATCATATCGGATTTTTTAAATTAATAACTTTATTCGAAATTTGACTTTGGCATCAAGTTCTGCTTCGATCTAGATGAAAATTAAGCAAAGATGATGCAAAGTTTATTTGTTTTTGACCCTGTAACGAGGGATTTTCTTAAATTAAATATTATTAATAATATTAAATAATTCTACCATAAAAACACAAACTCAAAAGTGCCAGTGTCAAACGCGTAGTGTTTGTGTATTTGTATTGAGATGGATGAAACTGAAGTATTTTACTTGTATATCTCCAGAAATTGTTCAACTAGCAACAACATCTACCTTAATACCATGCAACTTTGAACGATTGGCGTCTTCGAAAAAACGCAACCTCATTTTCCGAAAATATTCTGCTGGCCTATTTTGCTGAATTAAGTGCAAAATACAAACCATCTTCATTATGGTAATTCTATTCAATAATTGAATATATGTTGAGGATAAATCATGAAGTTGATCTGGAAAAATATGGCAAACTACGAGCGTTTTTAAAAAGAAAATCTGAAGAATTTCGAGCAAAGAAGTCTTCCACTCTGACCCCGGAACAAATAAGGAAGTTTATTGACAAAGCTCCTGAAATTTTTCTTTTGCATAAGGTAAATTATACATATTTAATCTGATCTATTCAAATTGAATATAAAAGACGTGAAGGATTTCCAAAAAGAATTATTAATAACAATACCCAAGAGTAAAACCAAAATTGTACGAAAACTCACCATAAACAGTACCTACGTTTTACAATATTGTAAAGAAGTACATCGATCTCCGTTCGTCACATGTAAAAATCAATGCATTCTTTCTAAATTATCAAAAATCCAAATGTACAAAACAATGTATACGAAACAACAAATTTGCAGAAATTGGTAGACAAATTGCCAAACATTTAAACTTGCCAAATCCTTAAAGTTCTATACATTGATGGAGGAGGCGATATAACTGGATTAAAACGTCATGGGGACTGGAGATCTACACAGGTAGCTGAAGTATACCATGATCAGTCTATGAGAAACAAGACAATTACATGAAATATTATTGCTAAACAGATATATAGTAATGAGGCATGCATGTTCTTCTTTTACAGCAACCGAAATTCCAAATATGTGTAACGAAAACTCTTCTAAAATTAATGATAGTTCACGACCAATTCAGTTTATTAATTGTACTATTACCACAAAATATATAGCCTAGCTTTATATTCTGTGCTATTACTAATTTTAGTGTTATTGACAAATAAAGTTGTTAAATAAATACATAAAAGAAACAACGTTAAGGTTTCAAATCTTCACAAAATTGGTTTATTTTTATATTACAAATAAAAATAAAAACATGACATGTTTCGTAGCGCTGCTACTTCGTCAATGTCGAAATGGAATATATATATGGAATATGGATCTTCATCAAGTAACGATCGACACAATTACACAATAAAGTTGTTCATTAAAAATCTCAAATTAATAAATTAGTCATAGATAAAGTAGAGTATACTACTCACAATAATGGCTATTATTCCCTCAGAATGCCGATTGAAGGAATTTATATACCATGTATTAGTTTCTGAGATACAGAAATTGCTATAAAAATTTCTTCCCCCGTTTTTAAATTGCGCAACAGTAGTTTCTAATACAATTTTCACAAATATTAAACTTCCCAGTACTTTTTCTCCGGCAAAACGGCTTGTTAATTTAGTTTGCGCTTACAAAACAACAATTAATTCCAAAACTAAACGAAAATATTGTTAGCTAGCAAAACGGGCAATAATTTTTAACTTGTGCATACGGCTATAAATCGCGGTTTACAACTAACGGCTGTTAGTGTTACGGCCTCATATTTTACGTGTTTTTGCGAAAGTGCAAAATTATTATTTGCAATTAATTTTGAGGCTTGAATTAATAACTCACTGCTAAAATTTCTAACGGGCTTATTTGTTTCAGTTTTACGGTGATTTATTCGGATGCATCGGTGCTAAGCATGATACATTAAAGTCAGCATGAAATATCGGAAGAATTTGTCTTAAAATAAGCCTAAATACGTGTACTTATTTGCAGATAAATTGCAGATATGATGATTTCAGAAAGTTATATCGATTTGACTGCGAAAATGTTAAGTGGTTGGAAAATTATTTTTTGACTTATACTGGTAAAAGGCGAGGGGTTGCACTGTCGCCTTTAAATAAGATTAAAGTATTTCTGCGGAAATTGTCGGATCCGGGCTTTCAAAATTCTGTAGGTGAAGAACTCGGTGTTCACCAAACTACCGTCTGTAAGACATACACTTCTGTAATGGATGCAGTTTTGGAGAAGGCCAATATTTTTATTAAATTTCCTACAAGTGCTGAAGCTGTTGTGGAAGCTAAACGGTTGTGGTCAGAGAGATTTATTAATGTTCTTTCTATTTGTGAACGCTGCTTGTCTTTAATTTCTTCATCATTACTATCACTTTCCTCATTTTCACTGAAATCTGCCATATCACAAATATAAGTTTCCTATTTTCCACAAAAACGTAACAGATTACTATTGTACTAAATAAATAGACCAACGTTGTTGTATTTACGTCAACTCTTATGCAAATTAGGCACCAAACTGATTATGAAATCTATAATCTGAACAAGTGGATAAGCCACGTCTGAACTTGTGTTGAATAAAGCATTTGCTACAGAGGTGTAAGAATAACAGCAATTGCTTCAAAATTTTATTCATATCTAGATCTAGCAATTGCTTTTACTTACAGCATTTGCTAGTCAAGCAATTGCTTTTACTAAAAAGTTATTGCTTCAAGTAATTGCTTAATTTTATTCATTAGGCTCATCTCACTTATGTCCCAGTCATAGTTGCTGGTTTGTGCAAGCATCAGATAAAGATATCGTTTTAAACGTCGCACACTGAAAGCCCTCAAAGTTCTAAAGCCGGTAATCAGATGACCGTTGATGTCGAAGTTGTAAAGGACCCTTAATCCTCCATTTTAAAACAACATGGCGGCCGTCGGACAAAATAAAGTTACGAACTGCTCTCGAACAGTTTATAAACTAATCGCGTAAACTGTCGACTCTGCATTAGGGCACTTAAGAGCTTTCTGAGGAAGGTAACATGTAGGATGTTTTTTCTTAAAAACAATTAGCGAACCTAAACAGGAGTTGGTTATACATTTATGCAATAGCTAATAGGGTGAAGTTGAACCTATAAAACGTTTTAAAAATAATTATCAAATCGTTTTTCTTGTTCTCTAAAACCTAACAATACCAAATTTGATTCATATCAGTCTGCTTAACCATTTTCAAATCATCGTCAATTTTCTAAAATGAATTTTATTTAGATCACCTTGTATCCCTTTAACCGTGGATATGGGACACCCTGTATTACCTTCCGGCAGTAGCAATTTAATAAAATAGCAGTTAATTTATCTCAGCATTAAGGCAGGCAGTGAAAGACAATCTTAGTTTGTAGTATCACCCTTAAGCTTGAGAGAAACTTTTAATTATAAGTTATACAAAGGCGATTTTCATATGCTTAATAACTAGACTACCACTAATTAATTTTACTTAATTAATACACTGCTGTAGTAATCGAGCAAACCCTTCTTTTCTTCTGTGAGTAATCGTAGTATTTGTTTTTGCGACGTTGTGGTCAGTCGTCGGAATACTCGTATTTGGACTTGTTTTGTGTTTTGGTGTTTTTTCTCTCAGAGTAGGAAATTTAACGCTATCTCTCTTCTGTTATTGTTTTACACGCACGAATGTTTGATGCAAACAAAAAAACAGGCAATTCATATATTGGCTTAGTCTATTCTATAAGAAGTCTACGGTTAAATCTATTTTCATTATTTAGAAGTATTACCAATATGTACAAGAAGATATTTTTGACACAAAATGGAGCTCTAGAGGCTTAAAAAAAATAAAATATTTTTAATATAAAGCCCACGACACTAATGTCACATCATAAAAAATATCATTAAAGAAGGGAAATTCGACGCCTACGAAACAACATTTTGCAAATATTTAAAAAAAACGGCCCTGCTAATAGGCCGTTAACCCGTGTTTACTTACATTTCTGAAGTCGATAAGTTGTGTTACAAGCGTGCCATCCGATCTCTGAAACTCTAGAGTCACGGTGTCGTCGCTAGCGTTGGCAGAGATCGTCTCCTGAACGACATCACCACCCTGGAAAATAAGAATATTCGGTTAAGATTAATATTGACTCGAGACAGCAGGCTTGTGCAGATAGAAATGGCCAATATAAGTGTCAAATTGAAGCTGGCAGCTATATTTTTCTATAAAGGAGGGATATTCGACGTCAAATTTTAGTTTAAAAATTACCATGGTTATTGCTGGATAAGTTGACTGGTTATAAGACTGAATAGGTCGATTTTCTTTACATTAAAACTGTATAGGAATACATGATTTTAATGAAACTAGTGAAAGCGTGATCGAATTAGTTGTAATGCTGTTTCAACCAATCGTGGAGTTTCAAAACTAGTGTTTAGAAAATAATAAAATTTGGTGTGCGAATTCCTCATACAAGGACCTTCACAGAAGTCTAATAAATGCAGTTTTGATGTAAAATTAATAGGATATGGAATTTCTCAGTCTGGCGCAGCACCCGATATAACTTTGCACTGATAAACATTATATTTATTTCTTTAATTACAATTTACAAACATTTAGGTATTTTTATAGTTTTAATATTAATATATGTTACTCGTATTACTTCAATAACAAATTGGGGGTTTTCAGTGTTTGAGCATAGTAGAAATTATGAATATACAATGTGACCAGTAAAGTCCGCATCATATGGGATTTTTTTTATTAATAGCTTTATTCGAAATTTGACTTTGGCATCAAGTTCTGCTCCGATCGAGATGAAAATTAAGAAAAAAAAATAGTAGTCACGTGATTCGCATTATCTGTCAAATTTTAATTTTTTTTTTTTAATATTTCAAAAGTGGGGTTATTTCTGAAAATATCGAAAAAAATTATTAAAAAAAGTTTTTTAAAATGCAGTTTCTAGCCAACATGCTGAATAAGATAATTTTGATTTTTTACCCACCTCTAAAATTTATTTTCCACTTAATGAACACTTTACTGATGACACTGTGTATTAAGGTTTATTACTTTCAGACATAAACTACGTTTTCAAAAATACTTATTTTATGAAGTTACCTTATACAGGGTCAAAAACAAATAAACTTTGCATCACGTGCGACCAAATTTTAATAGCCCAATTTTGATTTTGTAGAAAAACACACATTTAATATGGCGCTACTTTAAAGAAAATGTATCTGAAATAAAGCATTGTCAAAACTAAGAAGTTTTATGTAGGTTGCGTTGAGTCTTATTTTGCAAAAGTGGTGCAATTTACAAAATATGGGTAAAAATCAAAATTATCTTATGCAGCTGAAATTTTGCATGTGGACTAGGGCATTTAAAATAACTTTTTTCGATACTCTCAGAAAACCCCACTTTTGAATTATTGGAAAAAATTAAAATTTGCCAGATAATGCAAATCACGTGACTACTATTTTTTTGCTTAATTTTCATCTCGATCGAAGCAGAACCTGATGCCAAAGTCAAAATTCGAATAAGGCTATTAATAAAAAAAAATCCCATATGATGCGGACTGTATATATTTAAAACTTTTAAGAGCAAAATACAATCTATCAACTTTGTAAAGTGGCTGTAAACATGGTATTGGTAATATTTATCACCGATAGCTATACTATATATTTTTAAAGTACAACTGGCAATTTTATAGTAAATCCCAGTGCTCAATAAAATTACGCTGAAAACGATATACGGTCAGGCTATTTATTTCAAGAAAAAAACCGTGATATATTGAAATAGTCAGCTTGATACCATGATTTGTAAAGGGAACCTCTGTACAAAATAAGGGGTACGTTAAACGGTAAAACACAGTTTCTAAAATAATTTATCCACCTTTAAGTTTTTTAATACTTAATACAAAATTTGCAGTGTTTCATGTAATACAGATTTTTGTATAATTTAGATATTTAAAATAGTGAACCTCAAACCAAAATTTAATAAAGTGCTATTTCTCTATTATTATCCCTAGTGACAAAAGAAACTATAACTACATCTAAATATTCTATTTTCACAATACTTTTTCAACGTATAAAATTCCCAAATCAGCTAGCGTTTCTTGTGAGATTGTGGCCTTTAAATACCTTTTGATTAACTTCACTATCAGATACATCTTTATTTTCATTATCGTTTCCAGTGGATACATCTTGAACTATGTCATCTTTCTGTTCCTGACTCTTCCTTTTTTATTCTTATCTTATTCCTACTGTCACATTCACTTTCTGAAGAACCAACCGCTTTTGCAGTAAGGACACTTGGTTTGGGTTCAATAAAATCACTGAGAGTGCGTTTAGCGCTAATTATACTTATTTTCCAAAATATATTTTTATATTCTCTTTTCCTTCTTCTATATCTCTAGCACCCAATCACTTTACATAACAGTATATTCATATACAGGGTGTCCCGAAATTAGCTGACAATATTTTAAGGGGATACAGTACATTCAAAAATAAGACTAAAATCGTCTATTAATATACCTTCAAAAACGATTCGCTATGGGGCTAGAGCCCCCGAATTGGAGCTATGACAAGCAGTTTTTTACAATATCTCAGAAACCGTTTAGGGTATCAAAACAAAATTTGATACATGTTTTACCCATAGCTAGACGCAATAAATGGTTTAATTAGCTTAACTGTATTTCTTCCAGTAGCGTCCCACTGGGTAGGTAGTTGGAAGAATATTGCCCTAAGTTTTTTATTTGTAGTTTTTTTTATCTTTAGGTAAAATTTTTAGAAACCCTAAAGCATTTTGTTGAAAAAAGGTACTCTTGTTTTATTGCGGTAGGATTTACCATTTTCCAGTAAAATCGATTTTAAAATTTTCGGTTTTTTAAAATCCAGTGAAAAGGCTAAGGTTTTTTTTTTCATATCTCAGCAAACACTTGATATTAAAGCATGAAATTTATTAGAAGTTCTACTAGCGACAAATAATAATAATACATAATCAACTTGGGGATTTATTAGATAATGTGCCACTGGATTTACGTTTAGGGCACTTCTTTCAACATGATGGGGCACCAGCTTACTACGAACGTCAAATGAGGAATTGGCTTGAAGAAAATTACCAGGTGGATTGGTAGCCATAGCCTGGTCACCAAGATCACTTGATTTAAATCCCCTTGATTATTATTTTTGGGGGCACATGACTGGTACTTGCTTAAGAGTTAGTTTCCCGTGTGGTTCACAATCAAATTTGATTTGCAATTTGTTATTCTTTTTTGTTTTATTTTAAAACTCTCTTAAAATCTCCATGAAAATAAATATTTAAAAAACAAAGGAATCTAAAAATATGTTTAATTTAAAAACGTTACATTCTGGCAAATTACAATAATGGGAGGTTTTATTAACAAAAAATTTAAAATAAAAAAAAATACATTAAAACTATGAAATTAAAAAAATAAATAATAGTAATATTTACTTAAGGCTCCACCCCGTGCGACGTCACTGGAAAAATATTTTAAAGTAACATCCTTCAATACATATGCCTTATCGCTAGTACAAGTTCTAATAAATTTCATGTTTTAATATTAAGTGTTTGCTGAGATATGCAAAAAAAACCTTAGCCTTTTCACCGGATTTCAAAAAACCGAAAATTTTAAAATAGATTTTACTGGAAAATGGTGAATCCTACCTCAATGAAACAAGAGTACCTTTTTTCAACAAAATACTTCAAGGCTTCTAAAAATTGCACCTGAAGTTAAAAAATCCTAAAAATAAAAAACTTAGGGCAATATTCTCCCAACTACCTACCCAGTGGGACGCCACTGGAAGAAATAAAGTTAAGCTAATTAAATCGTTTATTGCGTCTTGTCATGGGTAAAACATGTATCAAATTTTGTTTCGATACCCTAATCGGTTTTTGAGATTGTGAAGAAACTGCTTATCATGGCTCCAAATCGGGGGGCTCTAGCCCCATAACGAAGCGTTTTTGAAGGTATATTAATAGACGGTATTAGTCTTATTTTTGGATGTACTTTATCTCCTTAAAATATTGTCAGCTAATTTCGGGACACCCTGTATAGATAAAACGATTTTAAAGTTACTGTACAAGTTCGACAACTCTCTATTTTTCGTCGTTTCCATTGTTCGGATCAATGTACGCCTATAGCGACATATAAACTTATTGCCGTCTCTGCGAGAAACTTAGGATGTAGCGTGACCCAAGGCTGAGACGTTTCCTGTTTGGAAAACATCAAATAGGAAAAGATATGGGACAGTCGTCCTGATTTTTCTTCTTTTACAATAGAACGGCCGGATTTCTTAATGGGATTTTGTGTTTTGGTGTTCGACACGTCAACATTATTAAAAATAAAAGGTACATGGAAAGGCTAGACGACTCTAATTTAAAATTTTATGATTTAAAGTAGTATAGAGCGTGTAGGTTTAAAATTTCAATGATATAGAAATAAGTATTATAAGAAAAAGGGATCTTAAAGACAGATAAGCACCGAGTTGATTATATTGTTGTTTATTTTGACTACGCACATAGGGCATCACAAAATCAAAAATTACAACTCCCTGTCGCATACTTGGGCGAATTTAAAAAATTTAAATAATAAACAAAATAATTGAAACAAAGAAGAAAATGGAAATTCCTTTCTTAACAAAAGTAAGTTTGGATTGAGAAACGTAATTTCCAAGAATTCCTTTCGAAAATAAACTCATAAAGTAGAGATGTACAAAGAGAGTGATCATTTTTAAAATAGAGCCTCTAATAAAAGATAAAAGGGGAAATTCTGGAGCGATTTTATTAGCTTAAATTTCTTCTTCCTGTCTGGAGAATTTATGAAATTATATTTCTAAAATAAATTTCTCAGGGACGAAGTATTAGGTTTTAAATAATTTTATATTTCTTGAATAATAATATCACTTTATAGCTCAATTACCTTAAGGGTCCGTGTATTGGCATTATCCACTAGTAATAATTTAAAAAGTTTTCATTAAAGTACTATAAATTTTTACTAAAGGGGAGATTAAAGGAAACCTTTGAAAAAAGCCTAGGCTGTGATTGTATAGTGTTATTATTAATAACATTTTAGGCTAGAGACAATAAGAAATATTTGATTTGTTTATATTTAATCACGTATAACCACGTAGACGATTTTTGTACAAAAAACACAAAACAAATACTAGTATTCCGACGACTAACAACGATATCGCATAAACAAATACTACGATTACTCACAGAAAAAAAAAACGCTTCGTTCGATTACTACACTGGTTTTTGTTGCTACCCGTGAATGGCTGGCGTGAAAAAGGGAAACGAGGTTGCCGCTAGCATTCTAGACTTTGTCACCATGGAACTAAAATAAGTAGGTACTAAATACAAAGATTAGGAGAGAAAATATTTTTCTAACCACCTGAAAAATCCTTATACTATAAGGTTGCATTTCATCTAACACTGTTAGATATTAAAATGCAGGTTCAGATTGCAAAGTACTACTAAGAAATTGAAAGTCAATCATCTCAATAGGTTGTCACCACCTGCAGACCGGTTTCGAACTCTTTTGTTCTCGTCAGTACAGGGTAGGTGTTCATACCTTCGATTAGACGACTTTCGTACTAAAAACTATCATATCAACCTTTGTTGGTTGTATATAGGTTTTAGCGCCATCTCTTAGTAGTCCATGCATAAATACAAAGACCTGAAATAATCACAATTATTTTATTTGAACCAACAAAACAAAAACTTCCTCTACCTATAGTATCTTATTAACGTTTGTAATTTAATTGAATTATACTTGTAAAAACTGTATTTGATTAATTTCATGAATCTAACCATATGTGACTTAACAGTTTGGCAACAGAGCTTCTTTGGATGCACGTGTTCAGTATAGTGGACCATGCAGCTTACTAGACAAATCGTGAACGCTGGAATCTTTGATTACTTGAAAACGTAAACAATGTAGTCTATTCTATGAGAAATCTATGGTTTTTACCACCTGATAAAGACACTGTGGGTCGAGACGATTGTTATATTAATAACAATAAAAAATAAGTGAAGTTGAAATTTTTTGTGCTATTATTTCCATAGTTTTTAAATGAATCTTCATCAAGTATAGGCTACTTCAATAGAAAAGCAGTAATATTTAGTAAAACAAGTAGGGGAGATCGGGGCAAGAAGATCCCCCTAATAGTTTTGGCCTTAAATGTCCCATCCACTAAGAGGAGTTTGTCTTTTTGCAAGCATGTAGTTTTATATGTTGTTTATTTTTTATATTTTTTGGTTAAGTTGATTTTAAAATTTCAGCCAGTAAAGTAGACATATGCAAAGTAATCATTTTGCCCCGCTACTTGGGGCAAAATGATTCCCTATGCAAATTAAATGAAATTTTCTTGTTTTTGCTAAATTTGTGGATATATAATTAACAAGCTGTTTTCTAAGCATTTTTATTATAGAAAAGAACCAAATGAACCGAAAAAAATATAAAACTAACAAAATCCTAAAAGTTATCATTTTGCCCCATTGTTAACGGGATCCTTTTGCCCCATTTGTAAGCGGCATAATAAAGTTAACCTAACTTTTTTAAACGTACTAAAATTTGCAAAACTATCGACCAGTTTGTTCACTACATTATACTCTCTCATAGATACTATCGAATATTTTTATACTTAACTGTTTTTTAGTAACGAACATGGATAATATGAAATGCTTTCCTATTATCAAGTCGGCAAAAATCATAAAATGCTTTACACTGCCAAAACACTTGCACACTGATCGCTGTCATTTATTGTACTAACCCGCCGTACTTGAAAGGCACTGTTGCCAAGTCTACGTATGCTCTTGTGCATACAGTGGCGACAAAAAGACGTGGGATCGTTTGACCCCAGGGGATCTTCTTGCCCCGGTCTCCACTATTAGTTTGGATATCCTTAACTTAGAACCTTGATTTTTAGAAAATAATTTCTAAAGACGGAAATATTTTTTTCAATTACTTAACTTATTTAAAATTTTGCTTTGTACCAAATACCAAGTAAAAATGAAGCTTAATATTATATTTAAATTTTAAATATAATATTCTGCATAAATAAATTAAATAAAGTGGAAATTACGTTGTTGGAAAACGTACAGGCAAACTAATTTAATCAGAAAAAGCGGGGATGGTTCATGTTTCAAGTTCATAAAATGAAATCAACACTTTCAAGAACACGCCAACTTAAAAAGGATACAAAACACGATAGAGAAGTTTATTAAAATGAAAAATAATTAAATATAGTATTTGTTTTTACATGGTACAGCCCCATCGTCGATTTGCAACGTAGGTATTTTAGTTTTTAATAAGGTTTATTCCCTACAGTTATTGAAATATTTGGTATAATTCTATATATACTATATACAGCGTTTTAAATATAAAATTCAATTAATCGTTACCATAAACAGAACATAACCACGACATACATCTCTGGCAATTCCGGAATTTTAAAATAAAATAAAAATGATGGATGTACAATGTACATATAACATTTTACGTTCGAAAACGGATGTCTTTTATAGATCATACTCCCCAGCAGCTGTTCCTTTTTTGAAGCGATGAATAAAAGATGTTCTTCAATTTGTGGCCAGGCGAGTAAATGGCATAAAGATAGGTTTATAAATAAAAAATTAAGTAAATAAGTGGTCCAAGTTGATTCCTAAGTGGTTATCGATATATTCTAATAGTTTCGGTTAGTTCTATGATTACTACATACTATGCGAGAAAGCATAATAATACAGCGTGTATTCGAAGGTTCTTACCAAATGGGAAACTTTTTTATTATTAATTTTACGAAAAAAATTATTCTTTATAAAAAGCTCTGCATGGTCTAAAACCTAAAACGCAACCATCAAATATCGAAATTTTCCAGTCATATACGAGGTTTGTCAAAAAATGTGAATTTTTCCCAAGAATGTGAATTTTGACATTATCAAAAATTGTTATTAAAAAAACCTGATCAGAACTAAAAACTACGGCTAAATGTGCAATTATACGCATTTATGTTGAAAAATTATTTTATTGATTTATTATTAATTATTTAATTAATTTAATGTGTGTTATTGAATATTTAGACGTGCCTAGGAATAGACGGCCACGTATTTTAGGCGACGATGAAAAATTGGATATTGCATCATCTTTGCAGGATAATCCGCATGTTTCAACAGTTTCACTCTAACAATATCAAGACTTCGATACTACGCTGTCTTTCCGACAAAACTATTTTTGTTTAGAAAATTGTAAAATAATACTTCGGAAATATATACCTAAATTAATTTTACAAGTTCACAAATATCAGAACGTGAAACAATGAAGATTTCTTACCTTGAAAGGTAAAAAAAACATTAATGATTTATCATTTCCGCTTATTTAAATAGAGACTATGTATCACAAGTTGTATGTTTCCATATAAAATGTCGAATTAAGGCAAAAAGTGGTGTTTTCTTAGGGAGAAAATTCGTGGCAATGTATAAATGTATGGTTGTAGATAAAGCTTAGTATTGATTCGCGTAAAATGAACCATAATGCACCCGGATTATTAACAAAGCCCCTCAAACGGCTCGCGGTTTAATCATCCTCCCTTATGATAGCCTACATTATTCGCTAGTTATATAATATACCATTATAAGCTCAATATAACATAAACTGGGCGTCGGCGCTGCTTAAAGTAGGTGCGTTTATACAGTGTGTCCAAAAAAGTATGCAACATATGGGAAAGTTTTTTATTACCGATTTCTCAGAAAATTTTATTCTTTATAAAAGTTGGTGCATTCCTTAGAACTGTAAATGCATATTTCATATTTCACCTGCGGCTAATAGTAAGGGAGCAAATGCCATTTTTTTGAAATTGCCTTAGGAGTAAAGTACCTTAATTATTAGAAATACAGCAAAATTTTATATGGAAATGTTTTTGCAAATTAAAAACTTAGTCCAAATACGAAATTTGAGTTAGGTGTGTCAATTTTTAATTTTTTTTATAAATGCATTTCTATAAAACAGGTTTTTGGACTTCATCGTACTGGGTGAAAATGACAAATAAATTATTAATTATTTCCAGTAATATAAATAGAGTTGGATTCTATCATAATTTTGTTTAGAACATAAGTTGGCTAAAAAGTGTTTAAGTAGGCGTGCAACACGCTAATATCTGAACCAAAAAGATTTTAAAAAGTTTGCAACTACTTAATACATTTTTATTATAAACCCACGTTTAAGTTATTTAATAAATATATTAAAATTGCGTAAACAAAAAATCGACCAGAGGTGTACCCTTTAGGGGAAAATAGAGATTAACAAAAAAAAATAAAAATTGTGACACCTAACTCAAATTTCGTATTTGGACTAACTTACAAGAACATTTCCATATAAAATTTTGCTTCATTTCTAATAATTAAGGTACTTTACTCTTAAGGCAACTTCGAAAAAATGGCATTTACTCCCCTATTAGCCGCAGGTGAAATATGAAATATGCATTTATAGTTTTAAGGCCTGCACCAACTTTTATAAAGAATAAAATTTTCTAAGAAATCGGTGATAAAATACTTTCCCATAATATGTTGCATACTTTCTTGGACACACTGTATAAAAGAAATGATTTGTCTACCTTGCTTGATACTCGTTGTATTATATCACTCACGGGTAGGGTTTCCTTGAGAAATTACTATCGAATTCAAGTGATAAATATCGATAGATTAATTCCATTCTAGCCGACACCGTTAAAAAACCCTCTTAAGAATTCCGTTGTGGTAGAACAAAAAAATCTGAGCTGGAAAATTCGGACGTTAATACTTATGTCGGGTTACACGGATCGTTTAATGGAATCCCGATTAGATTGGCTTAAATAAGGAAAATAAATTATCCAACTGACGGATTTTTTAAAGAAACTCACTTGGAAAAATAGGAAAAAACGGAACACCTTTATACCGGGTGCTACGAATACGTGTGCGTACATTGGGATCTAAAAAAAAATCAGGCAAAGTTGTATTTCTTGAGGTTTAAAAAATTTGGTAAAAAAAAACTGTAAATATTCTGTTCACGTTGTTCCGATTTATCCGAGAAAAACAGAAATATTCAGTTTTGGCGAGTTTTGGTTTTCAATTTGTTGGGCATTAATTTTTGACTTGGGAAAAAAATTAAAAGTACTTTTATACAGGGTGATTGGGGAGGAAGGGGCAATATTTTGGGAATTTGTTCAGAGGGTGAAAATAAGAGAAATAAACCCATATGTTTCATCGATTCTCAACCATTTCTGAAATAATCGGTTCTGATTTTTTTATATTGAAATATTGAAAGAGGCTTTAATTTTAAACGTCCGATACATTTTGATTGATAGTTTTGACATGCATAGTAGTAAAGTTGTCAGTTAGCTTTATATTGAGCGTATCGATTTGAACCAAGATTTTTATATTTACGATGCCCCCACACATTCAGTCAGAGGGAGTATGCCGACATGATATTCGTGTACTGTATAACGGCAATGCGATGCGCGCAGTTAATGACTATCGACGTCGTTTTTCAAATCGAAGAGTTCCTAATAGAAGAGTTTTTCAAAAAGTATATGCAAGTGCTCAGGAAACTGGAATGTTTCCAAGCGTGAGAATTGTTTCTGAAAGAGTGCATGGTCTAGATGTGGAAAATGTGAAGAAAATGTTCTGGATATTCTCACAGAGAACTCACGTATAAGTACAAGACGGGTTGCAAATGAACTTCATATAGCATCACATCTAGCCGTATGGGAGTCACTTAGAAAAAACGGTTTAAAACCTTTTCACGTTCAACATCTTCTAGATGGTGATCCTGCTTCAAGGGGACAATTTTGTAAATTGAAGTATGCACTGTCTGCACAAATACATTTTATTTAGCGATGAAGCTCAGTTCACTCGTGATGGAATTAATAATTGCCACAATGAACATCGGTGGTCAGATGAAAACCATCATGCTACATTTGAACGAAACTTTCAACATCGATTCAGTATTAATGTCTGGTGTGGAATGCTCAACGAACAGTTGTTTGTTCAATTTGAAATGGATGGGCGTCTTACCAGAGAAGGATATTTACGGTTTTTGGAATACCATTTCATACACATTTTAGATGTTCCGTTAAATGTTCGACAACGAATGTACTTCCAACATGATGGAGCCCCATCTCATTTTAGTCTCCATGTGCGAAATGTATTGAATTATCGTTTTCCTTATCACTGGATTGGCAGAGGTGGTCCGCAAGTTTGGCCACCGAGGTCACCAGACTTAAACCAGCTTGATTATTGCATTTGGGGATGGATGAATCGCTAGTATATGAAACACGAGTGGAAACTAGAGAAGCACTCCACGATCGAATTTTCATTGCTTCAGGTTTTATAAAAAAAAAACAATCCCCGCTCAATCCAACGTGCTACCCGAGCGATTAACAAACGTGCCGAAAAATTTATTGAAGTTGGTGGAGGGGTTTTTGAAAATATTCTTTAAGTTACTTTGTACCGCAGTACCTGCAATTATTCGCTTTTAAAATAAAAATTAACTTACAAAAACTTTAGAACCTATTATTTCAGAAATGGTTAAGAATCGAACCAAAACATATGGGTTTATTTTCTCTTATTTTCACCCTCTGAACACATACCCAAAATATTGCCCATTCCTCCCCAAACACCCTGTATAGCCGTGTTAATGGTTTATAAGATATTTATTCTGCGGCCCTAGCACATTTTTAAGGAGACTCCGTAGCGCAAATGGCAGAGCGCTATCGAGAGGTTCCGGGTTCGAATATCAGCGAAGGTGTACAACTTTTTCAACTTTAAAAACATTGTCTGCACGCCGATTAACATTTTTCACTTAGAATTTTTAACTTTAAATAGGGTATGATGTTGTCGTGTCTCGTCTCTTTTGTTTTACGAAACTTTGGTTATTAGTGAATGTTTCTAGATAATATACCTTCTTTGTTTGAGTTTCCAGTTATCTAGTTGCCTGAACTTTCTTTCAGTTAAAAATAAATATAAACAAAGATTTTCTTATCTTTGATATTTACAACATGCAGCCATTTTTAGTTCGTTAATGAAAAGAAACTAAACTTTTAAAATTATTTTGTTGAACATTTATCCCCAACGTTCTAGAGACCCTTTGAATTTAATAATAAACTTTTGTAAAGTTTCAAAAGCTTTAAAAAAGTTGAGAGTAAAAAAGTTTTTGATGTTTGTCGAAATCATTTTTTTAAACGTTTTGGCCACTTTGAAATTGAGACAAAACATATAATACGTAACATAAAAATGTGTTTATGATTCGAATATACCCTAGCGCTTAATATACAGTGTGAGTTTGTAACTTAGGTTAGGTTAGAGTGGCAGACCTCTAGCATCGTCCAAACAGTCACACGTAGTCCTATAAGGACCGTAACCTATTCGCATCAGCTTCCTGATGGTTAACGCGACGTAGTTCGTAGAAGAATCTTGACAGCTCATTCAAACCAGCCACTGCTGGGCAGGGCAGGAACTTAGTGAGTCGACCCAGTTGCAGGCTGCTTACTTCCTCCAGATCATTAAAGAATGGTTCGCCCAGGGCATTGGACCTTCTTCTCGCGAGGCCGGGGCATTCACACAAGAAATGCTGAATACTTTCCTCCTCTTCTTCATCTCTGCAACCTCTACAGAAGTCGATAGTTGGTATTTGCATACGTTCAGCGTATCTACAGAACAGGCAATGTCCGGTGACTACGGCAGTGATGTTTCTCAGGTACTTCCGATTGTGCTGTAATAGCGCTGCGGTTTTCCTGCCGTCAAGTAGGGGCCACAAACTCCTTTCGATTTTTAATATCGATTTTTAATTTTTAACACTTTTTTAAATATTTTAACTTTGTTTTCGTCCAATTATACAATATGTTTTTGTCCTTTTCATGTTTTTAAAATTTGTTTACATTCATTCGTGTAAGTGGCACTTGGGGTAAGTACATACATTGATCTGATTTGTCATTCTTTTTCTATTCTTAATTTATTTTAGCCCTTCGGTGCTGATGATAGTACTTTCTAGTACCGAAACATGTACACCCCAATAAATTAACTTTTTATATATTATTTGTGGAGATGACTGAGTTTTTTCCCCATATCTCCTCTTTGACTGATCCCAGTGGTCTAGCCACCGTATTCTCTGCAAGTTCGACAGACATGCTTGCGCCCTCCCTGGCGAGCGCATCAGCAGTCTCGTTGCCATATATATTGCTGCGTCCAGGAACCCAACACAAGGTGATTCGATGTTGAGCATTAAATGTGCAGGGATCGTTGCGACAGCTCCTTACTAATTTTGACTTAGTACTGCTGGAGCAAATTGCCTTTATGGCTGCATGACTGTCTATATAGATAGCTATAGACGCAGAAGCTAAACCGTCTGTGAAGATCGAGTGATCCGCCTCCATTCTTACTTGATTGCCTTCCCACTCTTCCTTACCCGGAATGTAAGTAGAAAAGCCCCTTCCAAAGTCTGGCAGCGTAATCGGTCGGCTCTCGCAAATTTTGGCCTAGATATATCCTTATATAGTATGCTGCTTTGTCTGTAGTTGGTACTGGTCCAGCATTTCGACTCTTTCAGTCGCAGAGCACTTTTTGCAGCGTTTGTAACTTGGAATTATGTAATTAGATTAGGCTGTGATAGTAGAGAAAGATATTTCATCTGAAAACTATTTTCCGGATTTTCTTTTCTACGGTTCCTTGATTTCAACAAGAGAAAAACAAAATCTAAAACCATCGGCGTCGGAAGAAACTCTGACGCCACGACGCGACGGCCACGTCGGCGTCGACTTCACTTTGTTCTAGAGAGATTCGTATCGCAGCCCGTATGTCGTCCTAACTTAACAACATTTCTAGTTGGAAATGGTTAAAAAGATTGGACATGATTTTACATTAGGAGATTAAAAGACGGACCTAAATCAAGTTTAATATATTTGATGAAAATGTAAGAAAATAATTTGTATATGTATTCTTGAAACTCCAGTTTTAATTGGTATAGTAAAACCTATTTTTAAAAATGGAGATTCTAGTAAAACTAGTAATTATAGACCAATAACATTAATATCTTCGATAGCAAAAGTATTCGAAAAAATTTTAAAATTAAGAATTGAAAATTATTTGGAAAAAATACATTTTATTTCTAATAAACAGTTTGGGTTTCAAAGAAATAAATCAACGCAGAACTCTATTTGCTATCTAACAGAACAAATATATGATGCACTAGATAATTAAAGGAACAATTGGCACTTGGGGGGGGGGGGGGGGGGTAAAGGGGTATATGTCGTAAATCGACAATCTTGGGAAATTGAGTTTAAAGTTTTAATACTTGCGTTTGGACAACGGTTTTTTTTTTAAATCAATTTTTTTATTAAAATATGCATTTTTTAATCCTTAATACATTGTATATAGCAGTAATTAAAATAAAATAACTATTATGAAAAAAAATATTACTTATACCCATTTACACAGGAAAAATTGTAAAAAACTTACATATACCTCTTTACACCAATTAAATAATATTTTGCTATTTTACTTTCTTCAAAACTGTATTAAATATGAAAAGAAACAAATGGTAATAAACGCAGAGTTCAAAAACAAAACTTTATATTATTTTTATTCATCGCTCGACTCTTTATCATTTAATTATACCCTTTTCCTCAATAAAAGGCCAAACAACTTTTTAGGGGAGAGGGAGATAAATATACTTACATCCCTTTTCATAAATAATTTTGTTAAAATTTAATTCGTCAGTAGGCTTTAACAAATCTTAACCCCCCTTTCACAAAAAAATTTACATTTTCTATAGTTATATCCAGTGCTGGCCAAGTACTCGAATACTTTAACTCGTATTTTGGTTACGGATAAAAATACTACTTGTGACTTTTACTCATAAGTAATTTTAATTTGAAATACTTATTACCCGTACTTACGAGTTAATTTAAATGTATTCGTAAAATTCTACTAGTAGAATACGAGTATATTTTACGAGTAGTCGCATTAAAAAGCAAGCATCCATTTGATATTCACCGCGGTAGCATCGCGCGGCGCCCGCAATGAAATTTGCATCACCTTTAGTTAAAGCATGCCCAGAGAGACTGCAAAGTAGGTTTAAACTTTTTTTACATTAGACTCGCAAGTAGATGGCGCTATAATAGCTTCTGTCGTACATACGCTGGTATAACGTTATCACTAAAATATACCAACTGCCTCCAAGCCTAACAACAATAGAAAAAATGGTCGTAAACAAAGCAAATAAATTTATTGACGTTAGGAATGTAGATAAAACCTCTGAAAGGGTTGCTTGTGACTTCTTACATGAATTTTTCGATTTTGATGATTTTGAAACACCTGAGAACGTTCCTGGAACAAGTTTTTCTCAAAATGAATCGAGTTTTTCAGAAAAAGCAAATTTAATAAAAAACCAAGCAGAATTAAAATATTTAAGATATATAAGTGATTCGCGAACTAATTTAAAAATGCTTGAGGATTACCCGAGGATAAAAATTTTGTTTATAAAAGTTAACTCACACAACTCCACTTACCTCATCTGCACCTGTAGAGAAGCTTTTTTCGTTTGCCACAATTATTAATAGCCCAAGGAGGCATCCTTTGTCCGATGGAAATTTTGAACTTGTGGTTTTAAAAAACTGTGTTTAATTTGTTGTTTTTTTTTAGTTTAATATGTTTAATCTTTAGTATTTCCCAAAGGGCATTTTTATTTTTTTATTTTAGAAAAACTTTAGTTATTTTTTCAACATCTTGTTCTCAATGTGTTGTACCTATATGTGTAAAATATGTATAAGTATTATTTAGTACTAGGATAAATAAAGACATTATTTTTTGTTTTAATTCGATTTATTTTTTAGCCCCCTATTAGGTATTAAATTAATTTTTTAAAAGTATTTGTACTCTTTAGTCGTACTTTTACGATTACTACTCGTAACCGTAAACTGAATCTATGAAATTACTTACGAGTCAAATACTTACAAATACAACTTTTAAGTACTCGTACTCGTAGGTCGTACGAATATATATTTTTTTACTCGTGCCCAGCTCTGGTTATATCCTTTTCCACAATCAAAAATGGCACATATTTAAGGCTTAAATTACTTATATCTCTTTTCCTAGAGGTAGATAATGAATTTATAAGTATTGTGGGCGACTTATCTCAATTTTGAAAATTTTCGACTTATACCCCTTTACCCCCCAAGTGCCAATTTTAGGTCCATTATTTTTTAAAATTTATATTAACGACTTGTTTAGTATAAACTGCGATGGACAAAATTCATAGTTTTGCAGATGATACTAACATTTTTTATACCGATACAAATTGGGTCAACTTAAATAATAAAATTAAAAAGTATTTTAAAATTATAAAAAATTAGTTTGATAACAATTTGTCAACAATTAATTTTAATAAAACAAATTATATTCCTATTACTTTAAACCTAAATAACCTACCACGAAATATAAATAGTATTCAAATAAATGAAGACATTCAAATTTTTAAAGTTAATAAAATAAAATATTTAGGAATTATTTTTGACAGTAAATTAAATTGGAATTTTAACTTAGAATACTTAATTAAAAAATTAACAAGTTTACTACCGATTTTTAAAAACATTAAAATTTTTTTAAATGTAAGACATATGGAAATATTATATTACGCGTTAGTTAAAACTCATTTAAATTACGGAAATTTAGGTTGGGGAGTAATAAATAGAACTTTAGTTAAAAAATTAGAAATATTACAAAAATTAATCAAACATACTGTTTTTAAAGCCCATTATTAACACAGTAATTATTATTGATCTCTCTGTAAAATATACCGCACAATAGATTCGAGCTTCAACTTTTTCCCCGCCAAACTTAATTCGGTCTAATCTGCTTTACACTAAAATTAATTACTTCTCTTTTAGATTTAACTTAAAAGTTTTCCAATTGTGTTACGAGTAAATTTACATAAAGAGTTGGCAACAGTGTTAATCCACCACTTTAAAACTTTCAGCAAATAGAAATCAATTAAAACAGATTTTAAATAAAACCGTTTATTGGGAACTAATCTGCATAGAGTGGTTTTCAATTATGTTATGCGGCGTAGTCGGTCTGTGTACATCGAGGTTATTTATGTTACCCACTGGTGACAATTGTATATCAAATTTTTCTTAAGAAACTATTTTTGAAGAGACAAACTTCCGTTGTTCCAATGTTGGTAGAAAATAGTAACAAACAAATCAAAAGAACACAAAGTCAGCGTCTCGTAAAAATCATAATAGGTATAAAGGTAAAAATTGTAACTGATAAAATATGTAATAGAAAAAACATATCGTAACCTCTTAGGTTAGTTACTTGTTTTTAATTGTTATGTTGATAACGTGTTTTTATTATTTTAATTTTTGTGTTTAAATGTTAGGTAAGAAAAATTGATAGGTTGCGTAGCTATATATTCTGTGATTATAGTTACTCAGGAAATTTGAGTCGTCCTTTACTTCTAATATATGTGTTTTTAATGTGAAAGGTTTTTAAAAATCGACCCAATTCTTGTTCGCACCAACAAAAACACGAAATTAAATGGAAATATAAATTCGAATGGAAAAGCAGGGAAAACGTTCTTGCTAGTGACGTAAAAAAACAGAAAGCATTAAAGGGTCACTCGCTTAGGTTTTAAGAGGGTTATACAATTTTCACAAATAGACCTATTATAGAAGGCAATATTGTTTTTTTTACTTTACAGCTGTTTTTCCATCAGGATAATAGGTTTTTCTCGCGTTATTAAATTCTTTGTCTGACACCGAGTTACTGACAAGGGGACCGATACAACTGGTCTTCGATTTTAATGAAGGTTACCGTATAGAACATCAAAAACAAGTTTTTTTTATTCAAACTTACGTAAATTTTTTTGCAAGTAGTTCTCATATCAGGATTTACAATATTAAATACACAGTGTGCAACATATGGGATTTTTTTTTATTACCGATTTCTCAGAAAATTTTATTCTTGATAAAAGTTGGTGCATGTTCGATAATCATATTAGGTGCACTTGGAATGGTTGCAAGTCAAACGGCGTACAGGGTAGGCCAAAAAATATAAAATTTTTACAAGAATAAAATACCCCTATTTTAGAAAATTCAGCAAAATGTTATTAAGAAAAGTTGTTTAGAATTAAAAGTTATGCATAGATTCAAAAACGCGACCTCCTAAAATAAAAATATATGTTTTTTTAAAAAACATTAATAATTTCCAAAATTTTTTTTTATATTATAAATACATAAAGACCTTTATAAATTAATCAAAATCAAATCAATTTCACATATCTTTGTTCAAATTCAGGCATAGTTGTAGAATATACTTGAATTTTTAATTTATTAAGGAATCACAAACTTCATGTTGGTTGCAACGATATTAAACACAACTTTAAAATATCCTAAAAATTATTTTTAACAAGATAAAACATTAGTAATGATAATATGCTAATTAAAACACTATCATAAGTGCAAAATTTTTATTTTAAATATTTATTAAAATTTTTTATTCTTGTACAAGTTTTATATTTTTTGGCCTACCTTGTACGCCGTTTGACTTGCAACCATTCCAAGTGCACCTAATATGATTATCGAACATGCACCAACTTTTATCAAGAATAAAATTTTCTGAGAGAACGGTAATAAAAAAAATGCCCATATGTTGCACACTTAAACAACCACACTGTATAATAAGAAGTTATTTTATGACATCCTATGCGCTACGTTGACATTCCAGACCTTCTTAAGTTTAAAAATGCGAATGGAAATTTATTTATTAACGTTCCTACATATTATTCCGAATTCATTTAAATCTTAAAAGCTAGAAAGCATCAAATTGTATAAAAAGCTCATGAAATAAATTTCGAACTTTGGAAATCTCCAACTTTGCCAAAACATCCATAAAAAGCTGCTCATATATTATACACCCTGGTTCTACAAATTGCCATGTTTTTCGACCTACTTTTTATTCCCCAAAATGTAAGTTTTTCTGATATCCTCTTTTTGATAATAATGCAGTTTAGGTACAGGCAAAAAAGTGGAAGGTAATTGATTGGTACGTCACTTCAAAGGAGTTAATTTAAAAGTACAGTTTAAAAACGAAAATTCAATTCATAATTTTTTTTAAACCTAATAAATTAAATTCTAAAAATATTTAATTTTAAAACCTCTGTTATAAAATGGAATTATTAATAAAATAAATTAATCTTTGACATCATTATTTTCGGCTTATTTTTTCATAATAGCAAATTTATAACTTTTTTCTTTAAAGACCTTATAAAACACGGAAAAATCCACCCAATGACTTGAAGTTAAGAGGCTTATAGAGGAAATCCATGAACTGATGCTAAAACTTGATGAGAAACACAAAAGCAATTATCTCTCTTGCTTCTTATTTTGTGGAAATTTATTCTCGGTATTTTAAGAAAACCGTAATAGTTTTTGAAAGGTAGGTAGATGAGATGAAGGGGATATTGTAAAAAGATAATAAAATTGTATTGGGATTAGGGCCGGAGATGATAAAGTGCGTTGAGTTAAAGGTTATGTTGAGGAATTAAATTATCAATGATTTTCTGCACAGTCTTTCGTTTCATTGTTAGGAAGAAAATAGCGTCTTTAGCTATCTATATAGACAGTCAAGCAGCCATAAAGGCAATTTGCTCCACAGTACTAAGTCAAAATTAGTAAGGAACTGTCGCAACGATCCCTACACATTTAATGCTCAACATCGAATCACCTTGTGTTGGGTTCCTGGACACAGCAGTATATATAGCAACGAGACTGCTGATGCGCCTGTCAGGGAGGACGCAAGCATGTCTGTCGAAGTAGCAGTGGCTAGACCACTGGGATCAGTCAAAGAGGAGATAGATCGAACAGCTAAACAACTTGCGCAAAGCAGATGGACAGGGCTGACAACTTGTAGCATCTCCAGGCAATTGTGGCCCCTACCTGATAACAGGAAAACCGTAGCGCTATTACAGCACAATCGAAAGGACGTAAGAAACATCACTTCCGTATTCAACGGACATTGCCTGTTTGGTAGACACGCTGAACGTATGCAAATACCAACCAACGACTTCTGTAGAAGTTGCAGAGATCATGTGAGATGTGTGAATGCCCAGGCTTCGCGAGAAGAAGGTTCAATGCCCTGGGCTAACTATTCTTTAATGATCTGGAGGAAGTGAGCATTTTGAATGAACACATTCAATAAATAGTCCCCGAAGAATACTTTTATATCATCGCAAGAAAAATCTATCATTGTTGAAACGCGACCTGCCGATCGAACTTTCAATCGTCAAACTTTCAAGCAGAGGATACTGCTTTAACGGTTAAAACAATATAAAACTACACTCCAGAACTTTTAAGGATTACGACCAGAAGTAATACTTTTTAAAAGTTTTTAAAAGTGGTTAAACTTGAGAAAGATTATGGTCGTGAAAGGCAACTATTGGAAATGGGATTCTTGAAATTGTAGAAAATAATACTTTGGCGTTTTTATTTGATTTATAACGATATTTGGAATGGACTATAAATTTGTCGCTATTTTTTTCTAGATTCAGTCCGTACGTAATACAAAAAATTATAGTTTCGAAAACCAATTGAAAAATTACCCAAATCCAGATCTTTCTTTCCTTCTGTTTTAGTGGGTAAATGTTTTAAGCAAGCTGATTCTAATCTCGATACGATTTCATCGGTTCTCGCCATATAAGTCTGAATATGCCCCAAAAGCCAGTAGATAGACCTAAAAGAGAACGGGGCCAAAAATCCATCTTATTTCTTATGGTGGCTCAATCTGCAAAATGGTGAATGCACCACTTTAAATCTCTATGCGAAATCACAATTGCAAAAACCACATAAACTGGGTGGTGTTCTTTAAACAAGGTTGTTTAAAACAGGGTTGTTTAAAAACCAAGATCAATCGAATTATGAGTTTAATAATAAAAGGATGTTGCCGTAGAGCCTCTCTGATCCATCGGGATCAGTATCAGAAATTACACTCCACGTATTACCGCAGCGGCGCACCCAGGATTTTATGTTGGGGGGGGCCCGCCAATCAGTGCCGGAAGCAATTTTTTTAATAAACTTTTAAGTTACGCATTTTTCTAGAACTTTGGAGCTCTTTTAACAGGTACTCTTGGCAGATCGCAATAGCCTAGTTCAATCGAGGTAAATATGTAAACAAATTGACTTTTTAAAATATCCACTTTAATAATTATTCCGGACAATCATACCAATCTTTTTACCAAATAAAATATAGGTAATAGTAATGACGACATATCCATAACACAAATATATTTATTTAAAAATATAAATTAGTACAAAGCACAACAATAAACAATATTTTATAAATAATAGAAACCAAACCTGTTTCATAACACCTTTGCATTTGTTAAATATGTACTTAAATCTAATTTTCTTCAACCCTTAGAAAGTTTATTTAAAATTTCTTCACAAGAAACAGGAACATTCTTATGAATAAATACATTTGCCAAACCATTAAGTCTTACTTGCCCGGTGGAATCTCTTAAGTACGATTTTAAGTACTTTAATGTGGAAAATGACCTTTCAGAGGTACTGGCGGTGACGGGAAGGGTAACAAAAATTCTCAAAAGTTTTTATATTGGGAAATATCATACCATTACATTGAATATATAGCTTAAGCATATCGGAGGGTATTTCTTTGATATCTGTAAACTTGTCGTTCCATAATTTAAATTCGCATATTAGAATGCTTTCATTATAAAAATTCTCAAAAAATGAATAATTTGCATAAGAAGAATGAAGGCTGAGAAAGCTTTGCAAATTTTCTACTTATAATACTGAACAAAAGTAATAAAAATTATATCGTTCTTTGTATTGCGCCTGGAAATTAAAGTTTTTTTTAGTGGGTTAGTGGGTATAGTAAGTTAAAGTCAATTTCATTGGGGGTTTTGGGGGGGGGGGGCAAGGCTCCCTTGGCCCCCCCCTGGGTGCGCCACTGTATTACCGAATCCTTTGATTCAGGGCGTCCATCATCAATCAATCCGGATCGGTATGGCAGACATTCGCCGCTAGGTCTCTGTTCACATCTCCTTCACTTGGTTTAGGTTCACTTCTAAACAACATGCTGCAGGAACACCCGAATGATACTGGAGAAGCCCGAGAACCCCAAGAACATTTTGTATTAGCAACACTACATGGTACGGTGGTCTCTCTACTAAATAATGTCTTACAAATTTAAATATAATTTCATTGTCAGTAGACCCGTTCTCCCCTATACATCCGTATACAAATATTTCCTCATTAAAACTTAAACAATCAAATTTTAATGCTACGAAGCGATTCCTTTCTCAAGTATTTATTGTCATCGAAACTTTAACAGTTACCGACTCGATGCAAAATATATCGCATTAAAAGGACGGTTCTAAATTCTTAATGTCGGCGTTTCCGATTGTTTCGGGAAAGTTGTAACTTCCTTATAAATTCCTTCAAATTTGACGAAGAAAAACGAATTCGACATAAAACGCGCGCGCTCTTTGCTCATGGAAATCTCATTTTCGAAAAGTTTTCAAAGCAGTGGTAGAGAAAATAAATTACTTAAGAGGCAAATCTAGTGACGCATTTGCCATTTTATTTTTTTAAACCATTAGAAATGGTCAGAGAAGATTCGTAACTAGTCTCCAGAAGGGACATTGTAATTTAGGGGTAGCGAAAGAAAACTTTATCTTCCTTTTTAAATTTATTTAAAATAAAATTAGTGCCTACGCGTTTTGGCCAAATAGGCCATTATCAGGACTGCTGTGAGAAACATGAAACAAGTTATACAATATAAAAAATTATACAAGCTAAAAACTTACAGACACTACAGACAGTGACACTTTGAACAAATAAAATTAATAATTTAACATAATACACAGGTGGTACATTTTAAAAAAGACAGCCAACAATCAAAACATAGCGTCATGTCATCAGAGTCAACCACTACTAACAAAGTATTCATTTTTAAATAAAATTAGATAGTGCAAAAAAGTACATCGGGATAAATTGTATTTAATCTTTAAAAAGTTTTGCAGCACTAACAAAATTACGATATGGAAAACTACTCTGTTCATTGAGGTTTAGTGGAGAGCGGGATTGGGATAGAGCGATTTCTATGTTCTCTAATACGTCCAGTTTTAGTCCCTTGTTTAGGTGGTGTAAAACTCTTACGTTTTCATCTATTTCGAAAGAGTAGTTTGATGTGTTTGGATGGGTTCCGAAAGGTGATTTATTGTTATGATGTAGTCTACTAATTAAGATGTTCTTTTAATCTTTTATTAAAAGACTGACCTGTTTGAAAACGTAGAATATCTTAAATCCACTATTCCCCCTTATAGTGGGTATACCACGCACTGATGGTCTTAGGTGCTATAGATTTTACAGCGCGATAGCATATTTGCAGGAACATACACTAGGAGTAGTAGTAGTAGTAACATGTTTTATTTAGCAAAAAGCTAGAATTAAATATTTTTTAATACATTTTTATAGATTTATTTTTAAATTTTAAAACGCAACCTTCTTTTAACAAAAACAGACAGAAAAGTTAAATATTTTGTAAAGTGTATCAAATATTACGTATCATTTTGTTTTTAATTAAATGTAATTTTAAAGTTTTTTTAAACAGTTTTAATGATTTTTGAGATTTAATAGAATTTTCCAAATTATTATATTCTATCAAACCTTAATAAAAAATAGATTTACAGGCTAATGTTTCAGACACTCTATCCACATAAAAATTTTGATTAGTTTTTTTATAATTGTGATGGTCATAATTAAAAGAACAAAAACTTTTTAAACAATTAGGCAATAAATTATTTTTAATTTTATGTATAAAGATACATAACTAAATAAAAAATTAAATTTCTGACATTCAACCAATCTAAATTTTTAAACATAAAATTAATTTTTGTATATTTGTCACAATTTAAAATAATCCGCATTGCCTTATTTTGTAAAATTTCTAATTTATCAAATATTTCTTCACTAGCACAATATGAAATGGAAGAACAATAAAGAAAATGTGGTAATATAATAGTATTAAATACAATTTTCTTAGAAAACAAACTTAAATTAGAACTGATTCTTTTAAAATAACCTACTTTTCCGACAATCTTCGATATAATACTTTTAAAATAATTTAAAAAATTTAATTTTGAATCAATAATTATCCTTAAATATTTAAAACTGTTTACTAATTCCAATTTTTCACCATCAATTATTACAACATTCATATTTTGACAATTTAAATTATAACCTATAACCATACATTTAGTTTTTGAAATATTTAATTTTAATTTATTTACTTCTAGCCAATTTAATAATATATTTATCTTAGAATTTAGAGTATTTAGACCATCAAAAATATTTAAAACATTAATGGAAATTAAGGTGTCATCAGGAAACATTTGTAACCTACACATCTTTAAAACTAAAGGCACATCGTTGATGTATAAAACAAACAATATTGGACCTAGTATAGGAACTCCTATATTATTAATTTATTTATGTGAATATGTTTTTGATTTTAATAACAAAAGTCTAATTAATATGCGGGTTAAAAAAACTAAAATAGGGATAACAAATGTTAAGTAATTTGTCACTGTTAGGGTTGTTAAGGTTCAAAAAAACGTGATTGAGAAAGGGAATAAAATAATTTCAAAAAGCTGTCGAATCATTAAATCAACTTTTCTACGCCACTGTAAAAAAAGGGTCGGCACTCGAAGTGCGAAGCGAAACGAACGAAACATTCACCTTAAAATATTTAAATGCGATTTGATACTCAGATATCAGGACAAATTCGCCTTTGTACGTGTTTACGGCGACTTTTATCGCGTTTTGTAAAACCAGGTTTTTTCAGCATTAACAACTATTTTATGGGATTGTAAAATAAAGTTCCATTATGAAAAATTCATTTTGGATTTACGGCGTTTTTATTTTGAAGGAATAACGACATCCTCTGCTCCTAACCTCACATACCATGAGTAGAAAATACCGAAAACTCCTTTTTATTAAGTTGTAAAATTCCGGAACCATTTTCCCTTGGTATCCTACACATTATTATTATTATTATTAATTAGGTACTTATTTAGTTTTATTTACAACCATACATGTAATGTTGACATTACAACATTTTTAAAAGTTTGGAAGTGTCACATTACCTACGTCTACTTCCCTCTTCCAATTCCCTTATCCACTTCCCTCACCCATTTCCCTCACTCATTTCCCTCATTCTTGTCCTTCAACCAGCATATTTTTTTTTTGGCGTCAAAACAATAAAAATGTCATATTTTGACATTTTTACTAAATTTTTTGAAAAAATCAAATATTATATATTTTTCAAATAACGGTGTGGTTGTAAATAAAATCGTATACAAACCTCAGAGGAAAGTTTTCATTACTGTCACGAGATTAAAGTTAACCTCGACGCTTCGCGTCTCGGATAACTAACTAATCTCTCGCCAGTTATGAAACACTTTCCTCTTCGGTATGTAATATACTATTAACATGAAGAACACTCGTGGAATATTTATTATACACCTATTTTTCTGTAAATTCTAGCTTTATTGAAAATCCAATGGCACAAAAGAAAAATATCAGACGCTAAATTTTCTATACATTTAAAGAAAAAAAATCCCACAATACAATTCGTTATTTTTTGGAGTAATAAAAATCGAACCCTCGATATCGACGGTCCCAAAATGGCGATCTAAGAGCCAACAAAAGTTGGCCAATAAATAGAATTACGGACAGGACGTGAAAATGTTTTTCGTCCATCTAGTACCGTAAAATGGGGTTACTTTGACAGGTTTTGATCTAGTTTGGTATTATAACTCAAAAACGAGAAGAACTATTGATGTTTTAAAAATAAAATAGTGCCTAGTGTACTGCGGGTAGTACCTCATCATAATTTGGATTTAAAATCTAAAAAGACAACTAAGAAACAAATCTTTGTTGGGTGCCAAAGACAGCAGCAGCATGGGGTTACATTGGCAGGTGGCCAGGTGCGTTATAAGGTAGGTATTAAGTATATAAATTTGTCTCTTTGTTATACCAAAAACAAATGGCTGGATTCGTAACTTTCATCAACCTACTTTTAGATGCGACAATTTTTGACTGAGGGGAGGTATTTATTAAATACATGCACATATTATATTCTGGAGAAGATTACGAATATCACATTTTGTTAAAGGAAAGCCCCATTCGATAACAGTTCTTAATGCCTTAGTTAGAAGATGCTCCTCCTCAGGATCAAAAACGGTTGGATGGCCAAAAAACATAAAAACGTTGCCCAAATAGGCTAAGGTGTCAAAGTAACTCGATTTTACTATACTTCTTAAATTAAATGAGGGAAAACGAACGATTTTTATGTGGATATGTTCCGCTGTATTTATACTTTTACCCCAATTAAAAAGAACAATGCAAACGGTATAGCGATTTAAGCAAAAAAGACACTGGAAGAACCATTAGTAAACAGAGTCAATAGAAATACAAGAATTAAGACACGCACAAATAAATATTAATGAGAAGTAAATTGCAACTTTAAGTTTGAAAATTCCAACAACAACGCGGATGACACCGTGTCAACAATAAAAATGTTTCTATAATATTCTATTTGTTTCCATTGTTAATGACCTTTCTTGATTTCTGAAAATAAGAACCAAGGCAGGCTTTTGCGAAGAGATTACAAAGAAGCTATTATTTATTTATAGTGACACTATATCGAAAAAGCATTAAATAAAAGATATTCTTGAAACTGAAGATGCTCGGGGGCTTAAAATATTAAATGGCGAGCTGAAGGCTTCGGCATACATCTTGATGGACTTTTAAATTATTAAAAAGGTTTTTATTTATACCTGAGATATACTGTTGTTTGTTTCGATACGTCCATTAAACTTCTAGATAAGGTATCAAAACATAGTTAATTAATGGCGAATTTTTGCAGGATTTGTGTTGAAGAGCAATTACCAATAATTATTAAATAATATAGAAATTTGATTATATGGTATTTTTCTTATAGCTGTGATTACAATAAGATCATATGGATTTCTCCAAATGGTAGTAACTCTTTCTTAATGATCTGACCAAATGTTTTTTGATGTACCGGGTGTCCCACTAAGAATAGCTCTCGGCCGTATCTCAGAAAGGTTTAGTCGTATGGCTTGCGGGAAAATTTTTTTTAGTAAAAGTGGCCATGAGAAATTGCTGGAAATTATTTTTAAGTTAGTTATTTCGCCGCAAGAGGGCACAATTAAATTTTTTTTTTTTAATTCCAAATTTCTCCGAAAATTTCCATATTAAGGTATATCTCTGATTACATCATCGAAAAGCTTAGGCAATTCTGCATCATTTTGGTTTAAGGCTCGTTGGCGTACCGACCTTGATAAGAGTGGGGGAAGCTATTGAATGTGTAAACATTAAAATCGCTGTAACTTCTAAACGACTTATCCGATTTTACTAGATTTAAGCTTCTCTGGAATGGAAAGGTAAGTATCTTCAATTGCCGTATCCAACAGTACACGATAGTGTTTAATAAAATGGCTAGAGGGCGCAATTTGTAATAATAACAGTTTCTTCGATTTTATCCTGAAAATTCAAATCATACGGTATAACTATGACATCATAATCGGAAAGTAGATGAAATTTGCAAGAAAAGACGTGAAGACCGCAGTTCGATATCCTTGTTCGTTTCAGAGTTATTGCCAAAACAATAATTTTTAATACAAATTGCGCCCTCTAGCAATTTTATTAGAAACAATCGTGTATCATTGGATACAACAATTGACGTTACTTACCTTGCTCTTCCAAACAAGCTTAAATTTAGTAAAATCGGATAAGTCGTTTAGAAGTTACAGCGATTTTAATGTTTACACATTCAATAGCTTCCCCCGCTCCTATCAAGGTCGGTACGCCAACGAGCCTTTAACCAAAATGATGCAGAATCGTCTAAGCTTTTCGACGATGTAATGAGAGTTATACCCTAATATGGGAATTTTCGGAGAAATTTAAAATTAAAAAAAAATTTTTAATTGTGCCCTCTTGCGGCAAAATGAGGAACTTAAAAATAATTTTCTCATGCCCGCTTTTACTAAAAAAAAATTTTCCGCAAGCCATACGACTAACCCTTTCTGAGATACGGCCAAGAGCTATTCTTAGTGGGACACCCAGTACTTAAATTAACCATTTTAATAGTGGGAGTTCGTTATCTAAAAGTTAAAGTACGGTAAAACATCTATAAAACTGGAGACTCCACGTTTCGTTATAAGCGGTAGCCAGACAAAATCGACCGTTCTTTTAATAAAAATAGTTTCTTAAACTGAAAAAATAACCTTCTACGTTGTATACTTAAGACTGGTAGAGTGAAGTTCTTAGTATAAAATAAAATTTATATTTTTATAAAATAAATTAGGTCAATTTGTCCTACTTGTAACGTTTTAAAGTTCGCGTGTTTTTCTTTAAGGTGTTGATTGTATTTTATGGCTGCCTAGCATGAACGAAGACAGATGGATGGATCTGGTAAAACGTTTGCTTTGTTTTTGTATCTATATAAAGGTAATGCAAATGCAAACACCTAGGACCTTGACTCGTAACATCCAAGCGGTGTGTCTTGATATTACTTTATTATTAATTTGCAGAGTGTTTGTCAACAATAAATAACTTTTTCCCTGCCCTGTTGCTTTTACTAATTTAAATTCACATAACGAAGGACATGTAATTTCACGTAGTCGCAGTATCAGAAGCGAACAAAACCACGCGTTTCGTTTGTGCGTGACAGATCGTATAGCGGTGCTGCAATTCATTAGAATTATTTTAATTAGATTTCGTCCAGAACGGAGCAAATGGGTCCTTCGGGTAATTTTATATAATACCTTGGATTATGGACAGAGAAATGTGGGAAAAACATAAATATAAATTATAATAGAACATTGTAATAAATGACTTTGGGGGATTAAAATATTTTACAACCTGGTGCGGTAGGTTGGAGGGGGGGAAGGAGCGTTTAGAGATGAAAACTGAGGTGGACCGAAGCAGATTTAAGAAGCTTATTAACGATTAAACAATGGTGCTTTCAGGTGTTGGACACTCCTCCACAGCATGCTTGCAAGAGACGTGGAAACTAGAGCTGTGCGATTACCGAAAAAAATAATCGATTTTCAAATATTTGAAATATTCAATTATTTCCTATTAATCAATTAATCGAAAATCGAAAATCAAAAATAATCCATTAATCGAAAATAATCGATAATTTCCGATTAATCGAAAATAACCGATTAATTGAAAATAATCGATTAATCGAGCATAATAGATTATCCCTGATTAATCGAAAATAATAGTCGTTTAATCGAGAATAATCGATTAATCGAAAATAATCGATTAATCGAAAATAATCGATTGATTTAATCAAAATAAATCAAAAAGTCGATTCAAATATTAGATCGTTATGAATATTAATTTTATGAAGGGCGCACAGATTGAAACTTTGTTCAAATTATTTCGTTGATTGTGATAATATTATGCTATAATATTTTTTAAACCGATTTTCAGGGTTGCTAATAAATTTATAGAGACTTACAGCAATAATAAGTAACTAACAACTTCAATCATCCAAAAACATACCTATATTTTCGAATAATTGAAAAATAGTTTTTTTGGTCAATTAATTAATCGAAAAATCGTTTTTCTTCGATTAATAATCGATTAATCAAGACATCGTAAATTTTTTTTCGAATACCTACCTAATTAATCGATTAATCGAAAAATATTTTTTTTGGTTAATCGATAAATCATTTTTTTTCGATTTTGATTAATCGAAAAATCGTTTTTTTTTTCGATTACTTAATAATCGATTATTCAAAGAATCGTAAAATTATTTTTTTTTTGAATAATCGATTAATCGAAAATTATTTTTTTTTCAATATTTCGAATAATCGATAAAAAAATTGTCTCTAATCGAATAATCGATTGATCGATTAATTTGCAGGATTCCAATCGCATTACTTTCCGAAATATTCTAATGGAGGGCCACCGTAAGAAACTCTGTATAGCTGCAATAAAGTAACCCTTTACATGACAATTAAACCTGGTTTAAGTGCGTTAAAATCAACGAATATAAAGATTAGCGCTTGCAATATAAGTTCCCTTTATTCCCAAAACAACTGCGTAGAATAACTTTGCAAAGGGTCCATAATCCATCCCGTGGCGGTCCAGACCTTCCGAAATTTATTTATAACTCCCAAAGTTGGATTTAATCCTAGATTAAAGCACGCTCTGGCTAAGTCCAGGCCAGTTACAACAAGCGTCTATAATACTGGACACCGGTAGAATATCTAATGAAAATACGAAGGTCTTTGGGTTCGAAAAGGCTTAAAAAGGCCCTAGATCATTTCTGGAAGGGATTTTTGGGTGTATATTCTTAAGATAAATGAGCGATATTTAATATACATACAAGGACATATTTTTTCAGATTTTTTTACCTAACCTTAGGTCAAATATTAGTTAATATATAACTTGTAATGATTTTTACAATTTGGCAAAAATCTGAGTAAGTGTAAAACACCCCAATTATTAATAAAAATTCAAAAACGTTCTATTGTTTTAACCAATTTTTTACACCCTGTTACAGTTTATTTTATTAATTAAAATTTTCGTATATGACTAACACAAACGAAGTTCAATTAATTTAATCGGAGAAAGCTCTAGTCTGTATTTTACGATCAAAAATAATTGCTAGGAAAACCTTTAAATTAATTTACAAAAAGGACCTGTAGGATTTTCTTTTTCTATTATTGATTCAGGAAGTTTTTTCTGCAACTATATCACTATAGAAATCATGCGCTTTATGAAACGTTACAACAACCATATTAGTTTGGTGTCCAGTATTAAAAAAATACCATAAAATACAGAATGTCTCTTTAAAACAGGGGTTTTCAACCTTTTTTCATAGAAGGGCCATATTTAGGCCTACCCATCGATTGCCGGGCCAGAACAAATAGAAAGTTAGAAATTTAATATAGCTGAAAAATAGTAAACTCAAGAAAATATTTATACAAACACATAATTTATATTTAATGTTTTATTTTATTAATAAATTTGTATGCGGGCCACAAAAAAGTTAAGGGCGGGCGGGCGGGCCGCCTGTTGAAGACCCCTGCTTTAAAGCATTACATACAGCCTGTAGAGTTCACAATCATTTTTAAATGTGCACCTTGAAGTTTTTTTTTAATTGTAATTGATTTCGTTACTGTTCCTTTATAATTTAAAGCCATCAGTATATTTAGTCAAAACTTGCACTAAAACTCAAAGTCAATTTATCAAATATTGTAGTCACCGAGTTTTAAATCCACTTAGTTCGAATAGCAGACAGGGACCCGACATTAGTCCATTTCTGTGGCTTTCCCACAGGGTTTTCTATACGTCCGTCTGAAGTCTGGGGCCAAATAAATTACTTAGGTCCTAACCCACCATTTGTTAAAGTTTACTGTGAAATAGTGAACGAATAGGATACAATTTGTTGCTTATTTCAGATGGATTGCGTATATGTTGCAAGATGAAGTGGCTTTTATTTCGTTTTTTCCCGTCTAGTAAATGTCTTGTGTTTTTCTTTGGCTAACAAAATAAATGACCCTTGAGGATTGTATTACATATTTTTTTTGTCAAATTCAAACTATACACTGTGTATCAGCAAAATTCGATAATAAATACATGGGGCCGTGTCCGAAAAAACGCTCGGACACGTCGATTGGTATTTTCAGTAATTATGGAGTAGTGATGTATCTTGATATACTTATAACTTTATTTTATTATGATCAATTTAAACACATCTAACTAGGCCCAGGCTACACAAACAAGGTATAAAAATAAAGAGAAACCCACACCAGGACAGATTATCCCGATGCATGTTTTGGTATATTTGATTTGCAGCCCTGCAATCTAATTAGGTACGCCTATTTTTCGGGCAATATATTGCTTCAAAAAGTTTAAAATACACTTTTCTCTATACTTATATTATATAAAAGAAAAAAGTAAATACCTAGGTATGTTTAAATTAATCCAAGGGTGAAAATATTCCACCGGTCAAGTTTTCGGGCAAAAACTGTTTTCAAATTCTTGAACAAGAAATTGTGCTTAAAAATGTTTTCACGTACCCAAGTTTTTGCCAAATTGTTGTATACCAACTAATATTTGACTTGAGGTTGCTATCACTTTTACCCATGATTAGCAGTAAAAATACAATAAACACAAAACTTTATACAAGATCCAAATTACCGTTCTTGTCGCAGCAATAAGCCTTTTAATGGTAACCTTTTCAGACAAAATATGAAATTTAATACTGCGAGGGGACGTCGTTCCCAGTCAATTTCCTCTTTCCTGTTCTCCAATAATTCCTCTTGAAAAAGGAAATTTTAAACCGGCCCGATTGCATGCCGATCGTATGGAAAAAATAGGGAAGGCTTAAAATATCAATAGATGTATTATTTGGTTTTAAATTGGTAATTACATTTTATGATAAATCTTGCAATAATTCATCTACCGAAAAGAAGCCGATTATGCCAAAACAATACGGCCTGTAACGTCAAACTAACAATCAATTACTTTTAAAATAGCTCAAATATTGATAATTTAACGTCAAGCGTTTACAAAACGTGAAAGTTTACGAATCAATAGGTTCATATTAATATGTATGAGATCTAAAAATATGTAGGTAGGAAAACTGTAGCCGAGAAATTCCAACCGAAGGTTGATATTTTTATCGGCCAAATCTGATAAAAAGTCGTTGCATAAATAAATCGCTGAAATGATATGCTCGATTTGCATGTTTGGGGTTTGCTGTGCAAGTATTATGACTTTATGACCTTTTGTATTTACATGCATTTTTTCGTATTGATCCGGAAAATGAAACATACTGTTTGGGTAATTACGAGCTTTCTTTCAAAATAAAAAATATATTTTTATAATTTAATTCGTAGTCCCCATTCGAGTTTCTACTTGTTGTTTAAAAATTTATAAGACCTACACACAATCGTCAGTTCTGTCCTTTTTCACGATATTCCACAAGTTAGGGTTAGGTAAGGTTAGAGTGGCAGACCTCTGGCATTGCCCAAACAGTCACACGTAGTCCTATAAGGACCGTTGTGGTACACATGTTCCGCGGAACCTGGTTAACGCGACGTAGACCGTAGAAGAATCCTGACAGCTCATTCAAACCAGCCACTGCTCTTAATAAACTTATCATTAAAGAATGGTTCGTCCAGGACATTGATCCTTCTTCTCGCGAGGCCGGGGTATTCACACAAGAAATGCTGAATACTGCTTCATCTCTGCAACTTCTGCAGAAGTCATGCTATTTCTTAGGTCAAGTATTGTCTGGAGATGCTACAGATTATGAGTCTTGTCCATCTGCTTTGCGCAAGTTGTTTAGCTTTCCGATCAAGCTCCTCTTTGACGGATCCCAGTGGTCTAGCCACAGTATTATCTGCTAGTTCGACAGACATGCTTGCGACCTCCCTTGCGCGCTTTTACACGGCAGTCATCAAAATCCGGTCAATCCTTAACGAACATTTGCCTTATCTAAGGAAAGACTTGGAATTTTCTCAAAAAGTAATATTCTACAGAAAACATTGTTAACCTGTGGAGACATACACATCTCATATTACCTCGGAATAACCCATTTGTGTTTACCGATTATTTTTAACCTTGTTTTGCATTATGAAATATTTAAACACAAAAACGTTGGTGGTTTAGCTGATTTTAGTATATGCACGAGTTGTGTAATAAATTTAAATGTTGCTAGTTAAAACTTTATATATGGTTCATAGTTACCTGAAACCAGAATAATATAAATATTGGACAATACTTATTGGATACGATATAATATTTACGTAGACTTTGATGTAATTGGAAAACGAATACAATTAATATATACTATAATATTAGTAGTAATAGTAGTAACATGTTTTATTTAGCAAAAAGGTACAATTAAATATTTTTTAACACATTTTTATAGATTTATTTTTAAAGTTTAAAACGCAACCTTCTTTTAACAAAAACAGACAGAAAAGTTAAACATTTTGCAAATTGTATCAAATATTACGTATGATTTTGTTTTTTAATTAAATGTAATTTTAAAGTTTTTTTAAACAGTTTTGAGATTTAATAGAATTTTCCAAATTGTTATATTCTATCAAACCTTTATAAAAAATAGATTTATAAGCTACTGTTTTAGACACTCTATCCACATAAAAATTTAGATTAGTTCTTGTTTTATAATTATTATGATGGTCATAATTAAAAGAACAACTTTTTTTTAAACAATCAGGCAATAAATTATTTTTTATTTTATGTATAAAGATACATACTAAATAAAAAATTAAATTTCTGACATTCAACCAATCTAAATTTTTCAACATAAAATTAATTTTAGTATATTTGTCACAATTTAAAATAATCCGCATTGCCTTCTTTTGTAAAATTTGTAATTTATCAAATATTTCCTCACTAGCACAATATAAAATATTACTTAAATCAATTCATAAACAACAAACAACAAATAAAAACTGTGTTATAAATGTAGACAAGTATTTTAAAAATTTGCAAACGTTTCATATAATCGCTGGAAACAGGTGATTTCTTGAAATTTCCCTACCCACCTTTGCCACACAAACTCAACAACAAATATTTATGTTGTACACATAAATGAATAAAGCACAAACCACATGGACATAAAGTAGAATCTAAAAAGGATCCATTAAATAAATTTAAAATGTAAAAACTCATTCTTTGACTGCGCTATTCCCTTTGAACATTTCACCTCGTGCATTTCTATTGCTGCTTAAGATCCCCGATAGGAACAAACTAGAAAAATAACAAAAAATAGAGGCATGACTAAGGAATAGCATTTGCCAAAAGGATCTATCTGATAACCCTTTCTGCCGTAAAACTTTGCCACTCTGCTAAATAGCTCCGAGCCCGTTTCGCAGCATACAAACTTGCGAATTTACCCTTTCGGGGTGTAGAAATTCTGATTTTGTCAAGATGTTTGCGGAAGAAGCGACTTTGCAAGGTTTAATTAACTGGATTTGTATTAAACGAACAAGAGAAAAAAGGCGATGGTAAAACTCTACTACTCTCTATATTTCAAAAAATAATCACATTTGGAATTTCAATAACGACGGATCTATTTAAAAATACTTTCTTTGTGTGTGCTGTTCTTTACATCGCTTCCATTGTGAGCACCTAAGCCAACTAGGGGAATTGTACCAAAATCAAAAAAATCAAAATCAAAATTTTTATTTTGTACTTGCCGAAGCAGCCATTAAAGATGGATGTAGACGTCATGTATAATTATTAGTTTGGTTTCATTTACTCTACTCTAGAGTATAATGGTATAATTTAAAAATTCCGAGACTGAGTAGTAACCTTTACCAATCAGAAATTGCTTTATTTTTCGTTTAAATATATTTACATTTAGTAGTCCTATTTTCTTTGGTAATTTATTGTATAAAATTGTACCTGCATAATCAGGCGACCGTTCGAATTTTGTAAGGTTATGTTTGACTATTGACAATTTACTGGCATTTCTGGTTGGATAATCATGAAAATAAGAGTTTGATACACATTTTTTTTCGTTCATTTTTACACACATCAACAGTCTAAAAATATAAATACAGGGGAATGTCATGATCCCACTATCAATGAAAACGGGTCTACAACTATCAGCGACCCTTAGACCATAGATTAGGCGAATTATTCGTTTTTGGGCTAAGAATATTTTCTTGGACTTAACTGAGTTGCCCCAAAGAGTGATATTATAATTAAGATGACAATATACTAGCGAATAATACACATTTATCCGTGCGTTTATATCTAGTAATTGTTTAAGTTGAAATATGGCAAAATAAGCAGTACCGCACTTTTTCGCGACATGATCTACATGAGATTCCCATGTAAGAAATTGGTCTATATGGAGACCCAGGAATTTACAACCTTCCGCAGCACGCATGGTATCCACTACAGTGATTGGTGATTTCGTGCTACACCTGAAATTTATGTATACAGTTTTCTGTAGATTCAATATTAGATTGTTCTTTTTACACCAATCATCAAAGTCACTAAGGATACGCAATACCAAATTATGGAGATCGTCAGGATTCAATGCCGTGACCACTACAGATGAGTCATCTGCAAACATGATGACAAACCCGTTGCGAATATAGCTGGACACTTCATTAATGAAAATTAGAAAAAGAAGTGGTCCTAGAACAGAACCCTGGGGCACCCAATATCAATATTTGTCATATCTAACACCTGTTTGTCAATTTGAACAAAGAACTTTCTATCTACAAGATAGGAGAATAAAACATTTAACATTCCGCCTCTTATTACGTTTGCTGACAACTTTTCTGGAATACATGCTGTGCTCCTTTTGGCGATACTTTCATTAAGTTCACCGCACCTTAATTTCCACGTCGATATCAACGTTATAATAAATAACAATTTCGTCTTTTGTGTTTATATATTTGTGAATGTGAAAATCTAAAAAGTTTTCATTTCATAAGGATTATTTTTGTTATCTTGGGCTGCCTCTAGTGATTTTATTGCTATGTAGATACAAATAGGTGATAGGGATTCACGATGGATCATTGATAAGACAATAACATTAAAATAAATGTCGAAATCCATGTAAATGTCGACGTGAGTCAACATGTTGTGCAAAAACCACAATTTAATCCATTTAATTGCAATATAGAGATGTGGATAAAATAACTTTTTCTTTATCACATCCATGTAGTTTTGAGAAACGTTTTAACGATGATAAAACGTTGCTTCCAAAGCACAACCTTGGGGTTTTCTAGCACTTTCTCAAATTACTTAAAATATTTGATTTCTTTAAGTAACTACCGGCAACTCTCTACCCTTTCTTTGTCCCATTTCCTACGTCTACCTTTTCGGAGAAATTAATGAATTCAGAGAAATGGGACTTCCTTGATCTCCTGAGGGAACTGGGAATTTAAACGTTCCTTTGAAATAATAGAATTCGGCAAAGCTGGAAAGGTACGAAGCTGAAATCATGGCATGTAAAGTTGCCACACGAAACTTGTATATATACGTTTTTATACAGTGTGGTTGTTTAAGTGTGCAACATATGAGCATTTTTTTTATTACCGACTTCTCAGAAAATATTAGGTGCACTTGGAATGGTTGCAAGTCAAACGGCGTACAGGGTAGGCCAAAAAATATAAAACTTGTACAAGAATAAAGTTTTTTAATAAGCATTTAAAATAAAAATTTTGCACTTTAAATGATTGTTTTTTAAATAGCATATTATCGTAACTAATGTTTTATCTTGTTAAAAAGAATTTTTAGGATATTTTAAAGTTGTGTTTAATATCGTTGCAACAAACATGAAGTTTGTGATTCCTTAATAAATTAAAAATTCAAGTAAATTTTACAAATATGCTTGAATTTGAACAAAGATATTTGAAATTGATTTGATTTTGATTAATTTATGAAGGTCTTTATGGTGAATATAAAAAAAAAATTAGGGAAATTATTAATGTTTTTTAAAAAAATATATTTTTTTTATTTAAGTCACGTTTTTGAATCTATGCATAACTTTTAATTGTAAACAACTTTTCTTAATAACATTTTGCTGAATTTTCTGCAATAGGGGTACTTTATTCTTGTACAAGCTTTATATTTTTTGACCTACCCTGTACGCCGTTTGACTTGCAACCATTCCAAGTGCATCTAATATGATTATCGAACATGCACCAACTTTTATCAAGAATAAAATTTTCTGAGAAATCGGTAATAAAAAAAATGCCCATATGTTGCACACTTAAACAACCACACTGTATATTCTATACGATAGAATCTAAAATCAAATTTTTGTATATTAGATGATGCTCGCAATGTTTTATGTGCACCAGTATGAGGACAGCATTCCTAAGTGCGACCTTAGATATTCAGAGGGACTATGGTAAAGAATTTTTAAATTATGGTGTTAGCCTTTTCATTCCACAAACATTTTAAAAACTTCAACCATATGATTAACAAAACGTTGTTAGCGTTAATTAAAGTTAAAATTTGTTATTTTTGTTATCTAAACAGTGTTCCTACAAGAATGATATTGTTTTTAGAAAAAAATTCCGTTGCAATTAAATTATTTCTCCGGTCTAAATTTTTCCCTCAATCCTCCGAAAATAAAGTGATAAAGTGGTGAATCTCTTTTTGTTCATTCCTTTGCAAACCCGAAATTTAAAAGCCTCCCCGGGGCATCGGATACAAAGGCGGCGTTTACAACATCCCTTAATTTATCCCGCTTTGCCTTCCACTTGTTTTGTGTTTTTCAGCTGATTTATTTATCAATAAATGGGACCCATTGTCTGAGGATTTCTGCAGGCAATTAGGAAACATCTGGGAGTGCTGGAATAAATTTTATCTTAATTTTTATTTAAAAGTACTGTTCTGCAGATTTTTCAAAGATTTATTTCCTGTTTTTGTTGCTATATTTATGTTTTAAAGGGAGAATACACTGGAGACTATATTGTTGTGACTTCTTTTAAAAGTAAGTAATTTTTTTAATAATTGGGACACACAATTGCACGCGCGCGCTAAAAAAAACTTACACAATGCTTTCACTGGGCTTTTTTAAATGAATCCTCAACTAATTTTATTTTTATAAAATGTATATTTTAAATAATTTTTATACGTCGTAAGTTACTAGATTTTTACAGCTTAAAAAAGGGCTGTAGCATTGGGTATACATATTTATGCTTTTTCTACGCCTACGGTTTTTTACCATAATATAAAGGTTGGATTTATTCGAAAACTCATAAAAATTTAAATTTTGTTGCCTTTAAATTAGAAAAAAAACATTGAAAGCTTTCTACCCAGCTCAATCTTGTATGTGACCACTGCTGTATATCGATATAATATAATAATAAAATAATATCTGAATTCGAGGCTATTCTGAGTTAAAAAAAAAAGTTTTTACATGTTGCATCTAGATAATTGGGGAAGAGTGTGAGAGTCACAGTAAGGTATCGGTGTTTGGGGATTTAGTAGTAAGGGCCTATTGGGCTCTACATTGGTTTTGCAAAAGAGGGCATTAAGATACTTGTGTGGTGTTAATTGTCATACTCACTGTAAACCTTTATTTGTCAGGGAAAAGATTTTAACTTTGATTTGAATTTTTATCTTGGAAACGGCCTGCCTTATCCATAAAAAAAATAAAAATTATGCTATTAACAGCTCCTATACCATGCGTACTGTGGATGATATTCCTCTTCCTATACCAAAAACAACTCTCACCAAAAATTCCTTAATATTTGAGATCATCAAAATTTATAACCACATACCACTTGCTTATTGGCAGGTGATTGATGACAGGATTCTTAAGCAAAGACAAAAGGCAACTAATTACTAGACTATCCCTTTAATTTTTTTAACTTTAATTAGTGTATATTCTTGCCAGATTTTTTGTAAGATTGAGCTTGCCTTGGTCTTGGATTGATTTGTGTCTAAATTTTTGACCATGTATTTTGTTGTCTCATAAGATGTCATTATCTATTTATTGGATTACTTTTTCTTACGTTATTATAGTGAACATTGTAATTTCCATAACAGTTTTAATACTGTCCAAAGCTTCGTTAACAAGATGTTCTTCTTATAACAATAAAGTGTATTTTGATTTTATTTTATTTAGATTTGGTTTCCTCTTAACTTCTCTTTATCTAAAAATTTGAAAAAAACATCTCAGGAGACAAAAAGGAGATTATGCTTATTTTAAGGGCCAAGTGAAACTGTTTTGTTGTGTAAACGGTATAATAGGCAATATGACTGTATTTGATCCCAAAATTTCTAAAATACTACAAACTATCCAGAGTTCTTTCCATTTAAAATAAGTAATCCAACTGATTGCCACGCAGAGTGATGACTAAAATTGAAAAGTGATTACATTGTCGAACTGTTGGCATGTACATCCAGTATATTTAAATGGCATACTTCGATCATTGAACCAAATAGCTTAGTACGTCGCAGTTATTCCAGATACGACAAAACATTCCTTTTGAATAAATAAAACATGCTTTGTCGGGTCATAAACTTCATGTTCCATATTATTTTCGAGTTATCTGCAGTCTCGCTGTTACGACAATGAAAGTTCTTCTTGTGCCTTCAGTCGGTATTATTATCGAGGAGTTTCTGCAAATATTTTGTTTTTACAATGTTAACAGAGCTATATGTTTCCTTTTTAAAATGTGTTTTATTTCTTTAAATAGTTATGATTTTTCCTGATATATATTGGGAATAAAAACAATCCATATAATATAGTTAATTTTTTTTTACCGAGAGCCTACTTTTCCACACACAAAAAAAACCATCAAAGTTATCGCTTTAGTGGCGTTTTTGTACGGTTATTTTAACATAAAAAAATACCTGTATGCACACATTTTGTTTGTCGCTGCAAAAACTATTCGTCTACGTTATCCGCGTCTGGCAATGAAAATACTTAGGCTTCGCGTCGCCACGAAAGTTTCATTTAAAACATGGACGCGGATAATGGTGACGTCACATGCCGGAATGAACGAGACTTTATATTGTCTTGAGAGACGTGTATATTTTAACATCGGAAAATGAGGGAAAAAGCTGGAAAAGGGGTGGTTTTATTGCCTTTTTTATTCGGGATTTGTTTGTTAGGGAAAGTTTGCTTTCACAATTTAAAAGCGTAAGTGATTACTGAAATATATAAAATATTTAAGTTCACGTTTTTGTTTTTATTATTTTCGTCGCAGTGAGAGGCACTAAAAAGTTGCCTTCCTAACAATGAAACGAAATACTTCCACATATATCAACATTGTTTTTGGTATGGTTATTGTCTGTAAAGAAACGTTCCACAAGGTGCTTTTTCAAATTTGTGAACAAAAAAACCAGACGTAGCCAAATCTGGAATAATCGGCGGAAGGTCCAGTCCCAGAAAGGTAACATTGACAGCATTGGAAACTCACGTATTATCTTAACGATATTTTCCGACGCAATCTTAAAAGTTTATAGTTAATAACGTGGCCTTATTGCAGTGAATAACACCTGCTTGGTCTCAGAGGACGGTGACCACGACCACTATTTAGTTAAAGTTTGTGCGTGAACCTTTTTGGCAGGCAGAAAAGCCTTATGTTCCTTAGTTTCCAAATTTAGCTGAATCGAAAACACGATCCATGCGAAAAACTGCTGTTACAGACAGATAAACGGCCAGACACAGAGGGAATAATAATAAAACGTGTCCTTCTTACCACTGCACACTAACAGTTATAACGAATGTCTTCTAAGTATGGCACAGTCATCTCCAGAATCGGGGAGGCATTTTCCAAAAACTGAACAAATCCAGAAATCCTTTAAAAACAGAGCAGTCGGCATACTCGAGATAGGTCACGTTCGTGGAGCCAGCGATGTGTGCATTTCTTATTAACGTTGATTTTTCTGCACACCGTCTTTCTGCTTTATCTACGGTTCAGAGACTGTTCAAATAGATCTAAAAAATCGCCGAGCAAATGACCTGGAACGTGTCTTTTATTTGGAATAAAATTAGCTAGTGATTTTGGACCTATTTTATTGGTTAATGACGGAATTCTTTTGAATTTTTTGGGGCTAACATTAAATCGAATTAACGCCAATATGAAACTTCTATTATAAAATTCTTAGCCTGAATTCATTTGATAGCAAGAGAATTTGAAATAAATAAAACGAGTGGTATTTTTAAATAATTGTAAGTAAGGCAGTTTAGCATCATCATCCAAGATACTTTATGAGAAAACTCATTGGAGAAATTACGTTACGTGGTAAAACCAGAGTGTTATGTGATATTCTTTACTGCTATATTCAAAGATCTACCGGCTAAATAGGACAACCCCTTATTTATAGGAGTTGTTACTAGATACTGGCAGACGGGTTTTAGAAAAATCCCCACTGGAGTTTCAAAAGAAGCCATATACCGCTATGGAAATGTGTGAAACTAAACACACGTTAATTCGGCTCTAGGCAGCAAAATCTAATAAATAAGATTTTTTTTTAAATATATATTTTTTCAATTCCTCACCCTCGTCTCTCTGAATAATAAAATGTAATCTTGCCATTAATACCAAAAGTTCCAATTATTACTTTGTAAAATTTTCTTAGCAACCAGAATGTTAAGTTCTGTTATTCTGTAATTATTATCGATTTATATAAAGAGGATTGCACCCAGGAAACATCACGGTCCCATGCAGGTTCCGATAGTTAAAATAACAAAGACTTAAGAGGTATCCTTTATTTTATTAAATTTTAATTTTAAAATCTAATTATAATATTCTTTTAATAATAAATTAAAAATTAAGCCCTCCTAGAATATTAAATTTAAAATTTCTTCGCTTAAAACTCCCGCAAAAAAAAACTAAAAAATAATAAAAACCGTGGCCTGAGTTTCGCTGCGGTCTACTCGTTATTACGAGGTTAATTACTTCTCTTTTGAGAACAAACATTTTTCCATAATTTTCCTTTTCTTCGAGCGCTTTGAAATTTCTCTTTAATTTATTTTAATTAAAGTTTTTAATTATTTTTCGACAGATCGCTGCCAATTATCTTAATTAAAAGAACCAACTGCAAACTGTTTTATATAATTCCGAAATATAACTGAACGGGTAAACGTTTAAGTGATGGTCCTGACTACACAACATACTAAGAGTCACAACCAATTTTGTCCGTTTTTTTTTGCCGGACACCAGGAGATTCAGGGCAACGAGATGGTAGATGAAATTGCCAGATATGGAGCTGAGACTGCCATGGAAGCCGGCCATAGGACTAACCAAACAGCGGGTACTAGTAAGTAAGTTTATTCTATATTTTTTTCTTTACTAGTCATACAAGTCTTCCAAGCAATTCCTATCAGCATACAACTATTATTAACTTAGAAAATATACTGTTTAATATTTTAGATTAAATATTATCACGAGTTAATAACATCCAACGCTATCTTCCACAAAGTAAACAAAAATCTAATTAGATCTGCTAATAAGGCCTCCTAATTAATTCAGAGATACAAGACAAACGCATTTTAGAAAGAAGAAGACATGAAAGTAAACTCAGATAATTAGAAATCTTTCTTTAATAGACTTAATTAAAATGGTAATATTTAAGCAGGTCATGGTATAGAGTGCAAGATGTTACTTGTAGTATTTCAAATCTAGTTTTAAACTTAAAGATATCGCCGAATGTGCTTATTAGTCGGTTCGGTATCCACAGATATACATTATACATGTATAATTTGCCACATCATGCTAGACAATTATGTTGATACGTGAGGAGATTGTGACCCCTGCTAGCTAACTAGCTAGTGCAAAAAGAATCGTAGAACATCTTAACTTTTAAAAACGTTTCCCCTCACTTTATATCGGTCACAGTAATAAATATGAAAATTTATTTGTTTATTAAAGGCCGTTGTTTGCATCGAATGCGCTCGTTATTTATAATAATTAATTAACTAACTAACGGGGAGTTAATTAGACCATTAAATTAGCATTCGGCGTTGTAAAATTTAGGCAATCAATCGATCGCTTCATTATCCGACACCGGCCGCCATTGTTTATGCTGATTGGTGCGATGTATTTCAGTTGAAATTATCTTTAGTCGAGGAGAAAACATCCACACGTCTGTCGTTAGAATTGTTTGAGGGTAGGTTCGTTGTTTTAGTCGGCGGGCAGGTTCTGCCTGGCTGACATTATCCAAACTTAAAATGGGGTTGGCAAAAAGAAAGGGTCCTTCCCTCAACTACTTACTAAGATTTGTTTAAACCAGGGATGGAGCTCGACGTAAGAGTAGAGAAAGACAACCAATACTTGCCTCTACTCTTTGAACCAGGGCAGCTCTTGATATGAGAATGAGTAGAGGGAGGAAAAGAGGAAACATAGAAATTGGATTGAGTCTTCGGTTCCCGGCTAGGGCATCAATTTTTTTTAAATTTTTACAACGTATCTACGTTACGTTAAAGTTTTCTCCTAAAATGTGCCAACTTACACGTTAGACGTATAAAATTTAAAATTTTAATGTGTATGTTTAAAGGTGGTAGACAATGAAGTAATATCAAAAAAAATAACCTTATCGGACTTCCATTGTTTTTATTTTGTTACTTAACACAACGTTTCGGTTAGTTAGTATCTCTAACCGTTTTCAAGTGTAAACTAAATTGTAATTCTAAGGCTACTGTCTTAAATACTATCCGCGTGCAATAAAGCTTTATGACTCCGCCTACGTGCTTATTGGAGTGTGAAGTTTGAGCTGTTGGTTTTGGATAAGAAGAGGCTTCCAGATATTGGGGATATCTATACTTGGTTTACTAAATATATGGGTATTTTGATTCATGAAACCTGCTTCTTTGAATTTTCGTTTTCTCCAGTGCTGTTCCGTGTCCAAAACCTTGACTTCTATAACCACTGTATATTATGTTGGATGGTGTTCCGCAATACCTGATCTCAAAGTTTCACCTCTTTGAGTATGTTTCAGATGTTCTTTAACTCGTACGGGAAGAGGTCTTTTTATTTCTCCAATGTACGATTCGCCACACTCGCAAGGGATTTGATAGATACAATTTTTTGTGTTTTCATTACGGGGGGTTTTACTTTTGTAAGAAACCTTTTAAGCATATTTCCAGATTTGAAGACTGTTTTGATATAATATTCTGTTAAGTAATGATAATAATAATAATCATCTTTATTTAATAGCAAAGCTAACAATTACATAATTAACAAAATAAAGACGATGGAAGTCCGACAAGGCAATTTTTTGATTTTAAAGTGTATGACCGAATTCTCCTCCACTATTCTACAATCAAACTATAGAATGTATTCTAAATAACTAAAACTCGCAACGTGTTGTGCCTAATTATTTTCCACATAAATATTGCCAAGTGCTTCGTTTATTACCCAACTTAATTATTATTTGGCGGAGTTTAATTTGGTCCCTAAATAGGGATTAATGTACTCGTAATCCTCTACGGACTACACAAAATATATACAGGGTGTTCATTTAAAAACTTCCCACCTCGATTTTCCTGCTTTAAAATGAAAATGTGAAAATCGCTCGGACCCGTCGATTTTTATTTCGAGGGGGACATCTTTTACGTTTATTGTCAATCTTGTTACTTCAAGCCCCTAGGAGGGAGGGGGCGTAAGATCTAAATCTTAAATGGATACCCCTATTTTATATAATTTTTTTGGATTCTGCATAAAATTCTGAACATTTTTTAGTAAAAGCATTATTAGTCTATACTTAACAGTTTCCGAGATATTTACTCTTGAAAAATTACATTTTTGAACTTTGACAGCGTCTAGCTTTCTAACTATACGTCTTAGAGCAAAACGGCTTACATGTCCCTATCTTCGATTTTTATTATCTTTCCAATAGTGTCAACTTCCGGTCAAACCAGAAGTACTATATTTCTTACACCCGGTTAAACCGAAAGTTAGCACTATTGGAAAGATAATAAAAATCGAAGATAGGGACATGTAAGCCGTTTTGCTCTAAGACGTACAGTTAGAAAGGTAGACGCTGTCAAAATTCAAAAATGTAATTTTTCAAGAGTAAATATCTCGAAAACTGTTAATTATAGACTAATAATGCCTTTACTAAAAAATGTTCAGAATTTTATGCAGAATCCAAAAAAATTATATAAAATAGGGGTATCCATTTAAGATTTAGATCTTACCCCCCCCCCTTCCTCCTAGGGGCTTGAAGTAACAAGATTGACAATATACGCAAAAGATGTCCCCCTCAAAATAAAAATCGAGGGGTCCGAGCGATTTTTCACATTTTCAATTTAAAGCAGGAAAATCGAGGTGGGAAGTTTTCAAATGAACACCCTGTACATATTATAATACCAAAAGTTTTATTCAAAGTATAGTTTAAACCGAATTAAGGCTTTTTAAAACTATCGTGGCGAGTAATTACCCTGCAAAAAATCCTTTTTAGCATACAGTAATCAATATTTGTGTCCAGAACACCCGGATTTGTTAACGCCATAAAATGTAAATTTCTCGTCATAAAAAGTTCCTTAATTCTCGCTATGCGCCGAGCAAGATAACATCTTTGTTCGGAACTTTATAAAAGTGGGGTTACGAAACTGTTTAAAACATTATTAAAAGACAATTTCTTGAAAATTTAGCAAGACAAATAAGACGGGGGGACGTTTCGGATGATGTTTGTTAAGAGGGAAAACATTGTTATGATAATTGAAAAGCATATAACGGAATGGGAAGTCTGAGAAATGATTGTTATTGTACATTTTTGGGTCGTACCTAGAGTAAAATTAAATGTTCCTGGCCATAAAAGTGCACAATATATACAAGGTTATGATAAAGAACCGGATCAGCAAAAATGCTACCTGTATCAACTTAAATATGTTTATTGAAACATTATAAACTTTTACATTTTTAAATTCGACAATCAATTCTACACATTTTTCATAAATCATGCCCTAATATTCATTTTTGAAACAAAATAGTCAACAGACAAGAACCATGTTCAAGTGTAAACTAAATTATAATTCTAAGGCTACTGTCCTAAATACTATCCATGTGCAATGAAGCTTGATGATTCCGCCTACGTGCCTATTGGAGTGTGAAGTTCGAGCTGTTGGTTTTGGACCAGAAGAGGCTTCCAGATACTGGAGATATCTATACTTGGTTTACTAAATATATGGGTATTTTGATTCATAAAAGCTGCTTCTTTGAATTTTCGTTTTGTCCAGTGCTGTTCCGTGTCCAAAACCTTGGCTTCTGACCACTGTATCTTATGTTGGTTGGTCCATACAGGTTCCCCTATACCTGGTCTCGAAGTTTCACTTCTTTGAGTATGTTTTAGATGTTCTTTAACTCGTACGGGAAAAGGTCTTTTTGTTTCTCCAATGTACGATTCGCCACACTCGCAAGGGATTTGATAGATACAATTTTTTGTGCTTCTAAGCGTATTTCCGGATTTGAAGGCTGTTTTGATATTATCATTATTGGTTATCCTTCTAATGTACTTTTAAGTAATCCCCTTGACATAATAGGCTGAAGGGTAGAAAACGATTTATCTCGATTTCCGGTAAAACTACAAGTCCTATGGAAAAACGTTAAATCGCAAAATTGTAGGTAATAAAAAGATCTACAACTTTTGTATTTACACTTTTTTCATATAACCTCAAAATGTATGTGAAAAATTCAAATAACCAAGTTTTTGGTTTTTTATTTTTATCTTTTACAAAAAAAATTTCTTATCCACGAAATTTGGACCTTTTTATGTCCCAAACACACTGTAATTTTTTTGATTTAAAATATTTATTTTTTAACCTTATTTTGACTTAATATCGAAAAAAAAACCCTAATTTTCAATCGAAAATTCTCACGTCAAAATATCTGCTTTTTTAAAAAAGTCGGTGGGCTTTTTGTTCGTTAAAATCTTTACTTTCTGATGGTGTTAAAAAAAATATACATTACTATGGTAAATATTCTCAAAAAAATGCAAAAAACGAAACAAAAAAATTTTTTTTTGTAAAAGATAAAAATAAAAAACCAAAAACTTGGTTATTTGAATTTTTCACATAAATTTTGAGGTTATGTGAAAAAAGTGTAAATACAAAAGTTGTAGATCTTTTTATTATCTACAATTTTGTGATTTAACGTTTTTCCATAGGACTTGTAGTTTTGCCGGAAATCGCGTTAAATCGTTCTCCACAACTGTCCGTGATTGGCCAGGAAGAAAGATGAATATTTTGATCGGTGACAATAACCTAAAATTATTGTTGGAATTTTTATTTCTATCAACAAATAAAGTGCTTTTTCTCTATTTATTTTGACTGATCTAAATTCTTGTGATTTGTAATGGAAGACTACGATTTGTTTTTTACTACTTGCTTTAATTGTTGTAACAACAGCTGGAAAAATCTTCTTTTTTTTGCACTTCATTTAATTTAATTTAGTAGCACGTTTTCGAGGTATAAATTAACAAAATAATTTCTTAGCTTAGTTTAAATGATAAATTAAATCTTAAATTAACTTAAATCTTAAATGAGAGGTATAAAGCAAGCATTAAGCTCTAAAATAGTAGTAAATATATATTTTTTAATATTTAAGAAATCGTTATTTTATCCGTGTAAAATTATAAATAAAACCTTGTTACCATTAAGTAAAACTCATGAAAATTAATGATGTTTCCGTGCTATTTATTCCCAAAACACTAACGTTGGCGCTTAACCTATGACGTAACAAAAATTACCGTCTTGCCGCATGTTGCTACACTATTTTCTTGGTAATTATGAGTTGCCGGGTCATATTTTGTTTTTAATAGGGCTTAATAAAGTTAAGTTTTAAATAGTTGGGCTGGGACTGTGAGACGCGGCAAGAATTTAAAGAGGCGGCACATTTACCTGTACATTTAAGTAAATAATGTTTTTCTGTCGTTATTTAATATTTAGTGTTTAATATAGCAATAACAATATATACAGCGTGACCAGTAAAGTCCGCATCACATGGGATTTTTTTTTAATAATAGCTTTATTCGAAATTTGACTTTGGCATCAAGTTCTGCTTCGATCGAGATAAAAATTAAGCAAAGAAAAATAGTAGTCACGTGATTCGCATTATCTGTCAAATTTTAATTTTTTCCAAAAAATAATTCAAGTGGGGTTATTTCCGAAAATATTAAAAAAGTTATTGAAAAAAGTTTTTTTAAGTGCATTTTCTAGCCCACATGCAAAATTTCAGCTGCATAAGATAATTTTGATTTTTTACCCACCACTAAAATTTATTTTCCACTTAATGAACACTTTACTGATGACACTGTGTTCTCTTTTGTTTTAATATTAAGGTGTATTACTTTCAGACACAAACTACGTATTGAAAAATACTTATTTTACGAAGTTACCTTATACAGGGTCAAAAACAAATAAATTTTGCATCACATGCGACCAAATTTTAATAGCCCAATTTTGATTTTGTAGAAAATCACACATTTAATATGGCGCTACTTTAAAGAAAATGTATCTGAAATAAAGCATTGTCAAAACTAAGTTTTATGTAGGTTGCGTTGAGTCTTATTTTGCAAATGTGGTGCAATTTACAAAATATGGGTAAAAAATCAAAATTATCTTATTGAGCTAAAATTTTGTATGTGGGCTAAAAACTGCATTAAAAAAACTTTTTCTAATAAGTTTTTTCGGTACTTTTAGAAATAACCCTACTTTTGAATTATTTTTTGGAAAAAATTAAAATTTGACAGATAATGCGAATCACGTGACTACTATTTTTTTGTTTAATTTTCATCTCGATCAAAGCAGAACTTGATGCCAAAGTCAAATTTCGAATAAATCTATTAATAAAAAAATCCCATATGATGCGGACTTTACTGGTAACACTGTATAGAGGACATTCTATTGTATGTGCGTAATTGTAACATGAAAATTCTGACCCTAAATCATTGACTTTACAGGCCTGGTACTATCTTATGATATTGTTTTGTTAAAAGTGCACACGTAAAAACATTTCTAATGTCAAAAATGTCATATGTCATTTTGCTATTTTTATTTGCTACCGCCAGGAGGCAGGCGTTGTCACGTTTGTTATGATAAAGAGAATGAGACGTACAGGGTCCTTATTCTCGAGCGTAAGAGAACGTGAACGATCACATCACGCAAAGGAGCATTCCCTTCCGCGGCAGTTCTCCTATGAACATAAGTTAGTAAAATTTGGTATTCTCGAACGCAGACGATATGTTCCGTGCGTGGTGATAAGACAGTGTTGCCAACCATTTTCAAGGCAAGGGCCGCCACTTTTTACGAAAATATTAAAGAAATTTAAAGGTAAATTGAGGTGGAGATTGTTAGTGCGGGTTTTTCTTTATTGTGAAAGGTAAGATTATGAAACTTGTCAATGTCAAATATTATTACGACGTAAATATAATACTGGGGTTAGAATTGCATGGGATCGGTCGTTTCCACCAAAAATAGTAGGAGAAGCGCGTTCTTCAGTAAATCGGTGATGTGAATGGTCCCATGTGATCAAGAATACCGTTTCATGCGTTGCGTGAGAACTCCGCCCTCATTTCTCCTGAGAACAGTGTTCCCCAGTTTCAAGAATTAGGACCCAGTTGAGTTCAGAAAGAGTAGGACACGGATTTTTATCCTATGTAAACCAGGCTTTTAAAAACATCAAAAGTTTGACATGACACTGACATCCTTTTTTTAAATTTAAAAAAATATATTTTTTACAAGTAGTTATTGATTCGAAGCATAATTCCTATAGGCTTGACAATGTTCAAAGGACTCAAATAATTGTGTTTTTAAATGACGGAATACCTATACGAGACGTTGCCGCTATAATGCACGTATAGCAAAAAAAAAAACGGTAGAAAATATTAAGTACAGATGCGAAGCGGATGGAATTTTGGATAAGAAAAAGCCTCCTGGAAGACCAAGAAAGACAACCCAAGAACATGACAATGTTCTTGTGCAATACTTGGAGGAAAATCCCATTCAAATAATGCAAGGTGCTTATTCAGCAAACAAATTTTCCTGGTTCGAGACCGACAGGTTGTCGTAGGGTAAAAGAATCCCATTTAAAAAATTATGTTGCTCAAATTAGGGGAAGAACACAAACAGGCACGAATTATTTTTGCCTTAAATAATATTTTGCGGCCAGACTGGAATAGAGTAGTCTTTATTGACGAAACAGTTTTTCATTCTACGTTCAACGGACATAATATGAGGGTATACAGACCTCGCAATACAAGATATATTACTGAAAATTTTATCAGTAATTCCGAAAGATCAGGGAGATTTTCGGTGAATGTATGGACACGGGTGAATTATCATGGACTTGGAGTGTGGGATTGTAAATGAAAGGTTTAATGCAGTCACTAACAAAAACATATTGGACTATATTATGACGCCTGATGAACTTTTGGGGATTATGGGTAGGTTTACAACACACAATTGGTGTCCTACTTCTTTCTGAACAGTATATCTTGCTCTATCTATAAGTAACTTCTGCAAGTTTGAATAGCCAAACCCCAGAATATATGCCAACATGGGTTCTCTGATCAAACGGCAGCCACGTCGACATCTTGGTATCTCCGACGCCCGAAGCAACCACCTTTCGTCAATTGCCAATTATACTTTTATCTGACAAAGATAAGGATGATCCCCTCATGCAAGTTTAAATGTCGTTCTTAAACCGAACGTATACATTTATTTGTGTACTTTGTTCCTATCAAACATTTTTAGCCTTTGTGATAACAAAACGGATATCTCTCAATTCCGAATTCCTTATGGAAATACAGTTCAATTTATTTGGCCCAATGAATTCCCTTCCGTCATCAAAAAGATCGATACCGGCGGAATTAGCAATTAACTCAAAACGATAGCACGTCGGCGTTGATTACCAATCAAGGCAATCTGGATGCTGAATCGCTGGAATCCATCAAAATTAGGATTAAAAAGTTTATTAGGGATTTTTTTGCTTTGATCACTGAGAACTTGGATTATTTGATTCAGCCTTTCGGTAACATTTTATACACGTCTTGGCAGAAACCTCTTTTCCTTTTACTATGTAGTTTATATCAGGATTTTTGAATTTTTAAAACTGATCCAATACATAGTTTTCTAGGTTATTTTGTCAATTCTTAACTTGGATACTTTATTATCATTTTGATCTGTTAAACTAGAATCATTTTAAATCAAAAACTATAATATTATAATAATTTTTCTTTTTTATTTGAACGCCACTGAATGTAATGAATGTTCTAATGAATAATACCCATTTAGAACTTTCCAGTAATTCTTGCGGCATATTTCCGCCCAATAATAACATACCACGGCGAAGGCAAATATTCATACCTACTACTATTATGTTGCGTATTTGCATTAAAATTGTAGATAACTGTACATAATGGCAAAGTTCTACTTCGTTGGCGCACCTTCGTACATACTTTAATCTAATAATCCTTGTAATTTCTAGTTGGGTTTGTAAGTTTTTGCACATCAGTGGCAAATGCATAAGGAGGAATCAGTGAATTAGGTAGAATGAAATTGAGTGTAATATTTTTTTCGTGTAAGTTAGAGTTGCTAACCGTCCTGTTTTCCCAGGACACGTTCTGGTTTTTATTTAAAATGTAAACAAGCAAATACAATTATATACGGGAAAATGTGGGAAATCTCCCGGATATGAAAAAAACACGTGAAAAGAATACTACAAGTTCATATAAACTTCTTTCGTATCGGTCTCCCCTTCGGAGATATAGGCTCCCAAAGAACTCCCATGGAATTAAGTTTTTGACACATATTTATTAAACCAACAGGTAAATTTCAATTTTTTTTTCATATGATGTATACCAGGTAAGACCCTTCAAATTACTATCCCCAGAAAGCGTTGCGAATTACTCACAGCTGCAGGGACGGACCAGCTGTGACACTAATGTGCCAATTTTTTTTACGCCCTGTATAATAAAAACTTTGGACAACGTTCTTTACATACCTTTAACTATTGACTAAAAATGAAGTACTCTTTATTCATGTTGCTAATCCTAACCGTTTTCGGAAAAACGTCATTTTATTGCGATCATGTATTAATATTGAGTACCTAGTTAAAAGTGAACATTTATAATTTATAGGAACAAAGATGTATCTTTTATTGAAATACACTAAATATACATGATGTAAATATGTTAAAAATTACGTTTTTCCGAAAACGGTTAGGATTAGCGACATGAATGAAGAGTACTTAATTTTTAGTCAATAGTTAAAGGTATGTAAAAAAAATGGGCACAGCTAGTCCGTCCCTGCAGCTTTGAGTAATTTGCAACACGTTCTGGGATGGTAATTTAAAGGGTCTTACCTGGTATAGATCATATGAAAAAAAATTGAAATATACCTGTTGGTTTAATAATTATGTGTCAAAAACCCATGGGAGCTCTTTGGGAGCCCATATCTCCGAAGAGGAAGCCGATACGAAAGAAGTTTATATGAACTTGTAGTATTCCTTTCACGTGTTTTTTTCATATCCGGGAGATTTCCCACATTTTCCCGGACACCCTGTATAGTATAAAACCCAATAAATTTGATTATTTTAAGCGTTATAAAAGCATTTCGTCAAACAACATCATATGGAATTTAATTTGCCTAAAGCTTCAAACCAGTTGGAAACACCCCAACTTGTTCTTAATGGTTTGCAAGATTACAAACATAATTTAATTTAGCTGTCAAATTACTATTACATGTTAGCCTGATATCGGATGGGTAGCAAGTTGGTTGTTGCAAGTGGATAAAGTGTAACTAACTTATCTTAATTGACATCATTCATCGCAGAGCTGAATTCAATATATTACATTATATCTACATTGTTACTTATTTTAAATATTGTTTGACTTTTTTTGAGGCACTGTTTTACAAACAAGATAGAATTTGAGTTTGAAAAAATCAGTAGTAAATCATCTATACGTTATTTACGTTATTACGATATATTCTAATATGTTTGCGAAAACTTAAGAGCTTCTGCCTGCAGAAGTAGCTACCCTCTATGTCTTGCACTGTGTGGATATAAATCGATTTATGTTAATAATTCGAAGTGAGGTAGTGCAATTTGGCTTTAAAGTTACAACATTACCGAAGACGTGTTACTAGCTCCTCCATATTTATGGAAATTCGACAACTAAACAGAATATCAAATTTGTTTTGTTGTAAAAACAAGCACAAGCGCGGAAATAAAAAATAATACGCCTATAATATCCGGAGTTGTTATCACAATCCTAAAATATATAAAATAGCGATAAATAACAGTTTATCGACGAGCATTTTTTCAGCACACTTACAAATAATAGAGGATAGGATTAACGTCCGTGAAAATAATGAAAAAAGATGTAGTGGCAAACCGGACAGTGTGGCAGTGTATTTTGTATTAGAATACCTACACAGGGATCACAGCAATTTCGATATGCGGGGGCTGGAAGACACCTCGTCCATGAACCAAAGATTAAGAAGGTATGATCTTTAAAGGCTGTAACGTCACGTGATGAGTAAGTAACCATAGCAACAGTTGGTCATTTTCAAATTTTTATCACTACATGACGTCAAATCCTCTGAATATCACATCTGGTAATATTTGTATCTTGCGTTTCATTTTTATGAGGACTCACTATTGCGTTTTATATTATTTGTAAGTATTTTTATTACTTAAACAAATGTTGTTGAGTTGATACTGTAATCGGGGTAGATTTGCGTGAGGGGAGCGAGCGAGCGAGATTTCTCTGAAAAGGGGTAGATATACCCCGTTCGGGGTAGTGTTGGCAACACTAACTCAATGCAACTTAACAGAAAACGAAACAACGCATTTAAACTCGTCTTGTGAAGACAAACGGCATTGAATACGTGTGGTATCGCCATCTACACCTTTTCCAAATGTATTTCAGAAACCGTCGAATGTATTTCAGTACAGTCAAATGCAGTTCCGAGAGCGTCAAATGTATTTCAATATAGTGAAATGTAGATTGGAAACCGTCAAATGTATTTCAGCATAGTCAAATGTAGATTAGAAACCGTCAAATGTATTTCAGTATAGTCAAATGTAGATTAGAAACCGACAAATGTACTTTGGAATAGCCAAATGTATTTCAGAAAGCATCAAATGTATTTCAGAATAATCAAAATGTATTTTAGAAAGCATCAAATGTATTTCAGAAAGCGTCAAATGTATTTTAGAATATTCAAAAGTGTTTCATAAAGCGGTATTTGTAAATATTCAGCGTGAATTATAAGCAATTATATACCTAAAATATACATTAAATTTGATACTTTCCGAAATATATTTGATGCTCTCTGAAATACATTTGATGCTTTCTGAACTACATTTGACTCTCCTGAAATACATTTGATACTTTCTAATCTACATTTGACTATACTGAAATACATTTGATGCTGTCTGAAGTACATTTGACGGGTTTTGAACTACATCTGACAATTCCGAAGTACATTTGATGCTTTCTGAACTACATTAGAGTATTCTGAAATACTTTTAATGCTTTCTGAAATCGTTTTGACGCGTTCTAAACTACAAATGGAAAAGGTGTAGATGGCGATACCACGTATTCATGACTGCTTGGTTTCACAAGGCGGCTTCAAATGCGTTGTTTCGTTTTCTGTGGAGTTGCTGGGGTTACGGTTTTTCGTAGAGTTCTAATAAGGACGAAACGTCCGTCGTGGTCTACCCGCCCCAGGGTATCCATTTTACTTGGATCACTGTGTATTCTAATACAAAATACAGTTACACACTTATCCGGCTTGCCACTACATTTTTATTTTTCCTTACAAATAAGGTTTATATGTAAAAAAATAACATCAGGTGGTTTGGAAACGGCAGTTCCTATCAACTGATTTTTCCTATTCTTTTGATGTTGCCTGGCATTTAACTCCGAACGCTCAGTTTTCACTTCATGGAAACCAATTTGTTACCAATCACTGAGCTTACCAAATAACGACGTTACGTATTGATCAGTTACAAATTTTCAAATGGCACACAAATTAATATCCGATTGATTAGTACTGAAAAGAAATTAGAATAGAAGCAATGCCTGGCTGAAATAGCTTTTAGAAACTCCATTAAAGTGGATTAATTTTGTTTGAATAATAAAAAAATAGAAGGTCAATATATTATACACAAAGGAAAGCGTTTCGTAGCTAATTATTTTATACATCAATAAAACGATGGTTGAAACAAAGTTTACTGTTTAATTAACAGCCTATATAATTTCATTTGTCTAATTTAATTAAAAATATAATTATTTTTTTTATAGAAAAAAATTGTACAATATCTAGTATAAAAAACGCTCTAGTTATATCTAGTATAGTATAGTATAGAATCTCTCTTTAATATTAAATTACTTTTCAAAATCTAAATTTGTCTATTGTGTTGTGTTGTGGTAATAGTACATTACGAATCAAGTTTAGAAAAGTGGAACTTTACTTGACGAGTATGGTTGGTTTGAATCCGAGCGAAGCGAGGATTTAATTTCCATACGAGTCAAGTAAAATCACTTTTCTGACGATATTATTATACTGTTTTTTTCGCATTTTGTAAGTAATTAATTATTTTGCATTTCATATTAAAATCTAAAAAGAATAGTTACTGAAGAAAATCTACAAAAACTTAGTAGTATGACTTCTCGGTAACTTAGCAATATAAACAAGATTTTTTTTGTGTTTGACGACTATTGACAGCATCCAAATAAAATCATATTTGAGAGTGAATTTCACAAGAATTATGGAAATGTCTAATGAAAACGACTTGGAAGATATCCTGAATGCGGCCCGCGAAGCTTCTTCAAGTTTGCTTCCAGTAAAATCCAAGGAAAGATACGAGAAAGCATATAATATGTAAAATTGTGTTTTGAATGACATTGAATTTTTGTGCAGTAATGGTTGCTATGCTGTAATCGTTGCTATGCTGTAAAGTGACCCATTACTGTACGATTTTAAGGTCATTAATCTAGTGCATTACTGTATAAAATGCGAAAAAGACTATTTAAACAACCATATTTCTAAAATTGCCACATTGTGTTAGAAGGTTAACATAGACGTTAAGTAGTATACGAAAAAAATTCTTGAATAAATTACAACATGATTTTTCGCGTGTACAAAGAACAAACCTATCGCGACGTGATTAATAGGTTCTCTTTGTTTTTGTTAGCTTACGCACGTAAAATTTGTAAATTAAAATAATAAAGAAGTTAAATTCATAGTGTTGAGTTTGTAAAAACGATTTTTAAAATATTTTAATATTAAAATGACACACAAATAAATTCACGAATATAAAAGTAGAGTAGTGACCCTTTAACTATTTTTGAATAGTTGACAGATTTATGAAACACTGAACTAAAAATACTAGAACAAAAAAAACTAATTTACTGTATATAAAATAAATGTGAGACTAATAGACAGTTCCACAATTAATTACAAGAATCAATAATGGACTACGAAATGACTATGCCAGGACTAGAAAATGAGGCCTACAAGCCTATAATAGAATACCAGAAAATGTATTTTACTTTATGTTACTGCAAGAATGTGTCATAACATAACCTAAAGAACTATGTAAGGGAAAACAGAAAATATACTTTATTAGAATTAAACTATACTGTTTATTTGTAAATATTTTTTGTTTCTGTTGAGTAATATTTAAATTTTAAGGCCTCGGTGCCAATTTTTTGTAAATTATTTGGAGGTCTGAAATAAATTGTTACTAAAAAAGTGTAATATAGATAATTTGTAATCAATTACACAAACAATGTAAGATCATTTATCAAAATGACAATTATGGAAATTATTTATTTTTGTTTCTATTGACATATTTTTCTTTCTTCGACAACGATAATGCCGGCCTTCCAAAATATATTCACCCCAATACCAAACAACGTCAGAAGTAATGAATTGTTGAAAAAACAATACATTATTAACGCTCAATAAGTTTATACTGAAAAAGACATTTTTTTCACAAACTTTTTATTTGAAAAGTTGAAAAATGTGTACTTTATCTTGAGCATTTTTCCTTACGGAATAATAAATCAACTAGAAATAAATGAAAAAAAATCGCTTTATAAAATATCAATTTAGTAAAAGGCAATTTGTAATCTATATTAAAGCTTTCAGGTATTAAAATTTTTTTCACTTCAGGTTGTATACACGGTGAAAAGACATGCAAAGTTAAATTTGACAAGAAAATGTACGGCAATTTCAATACATAATGTGATAAAACCTAAATTGATATTTTCAACTGTTTCCAGTAAAAAAAAAAACCATAACGTAGATCCAGGAAATTGCAACGGAATTATTTTGCTGCTAACTTTGTAATCGCTGTCAGTTGGACCATAAGTATGGCCGATCAGGAACCATTCCATATCTATCCTGAATTTTAAACAAACAAATGTGAAAAAGCCGAATATTTAAATTCTATTGAAATATTTTTTTATTAAAATGTATATTCGTAAAATAAATTTGAAGTTGTTAACAAAACATTTTACAAAAGCAATTTGGTTTTTCATACAACTTGCAAATAAATATATTATAATAAAAGCGGACTGTGTTATTTTATTGTTTGTTCCATCAAATACACACATTATAATATAAATATTTGAACAAAACGAGTATTTTAAAAAAGATATATTGTTCTTTGTTAAAAACCTAAATATATGGACGTAATTGGTGCGTTGGGGCCAGCCATAGATATTTACCTATAGATAAGCAAACAATATTCACGAAAGTGAATTTATGCATGGCCTCGCGCATGTAAACAAAGCTATACACGATTAGACATGCGCACTGAAACATTATCGATTCACAAATGGGAAAATAGACAGGTCCGGGCTTTAAAATTTAAATTCTTGCCAAAAAATTGGCATTTCTTCTCAATTCTTTTTGATCAGATTGGGAATTAAGTTAGTGATGCAAGACACATAATAATAATTATGATCCCTAATGAAAAATAATTTAAAAAATTTAACCTGTAAATTTTTGGTGAAATGAATAATTTGTAGGTACTTTCCGGCCACACAAAAGTAATTAAAATTCAATGAAAGTAAAAATAAAAGGCACCATAACCATTAAATATTTTGAAAACGTAATAAAATGTAACAAAAAGCACAAAAACGCAATTCATAACTCGGTGTTTGGGCTCATTGCGGTCAACTACTTAAAAATAAATGGTGATAAAAGTCAAGCTACAGTGCTACAGAAAAAAGATCAATTCCAGAAAGGAATATATCCATGTGACTACGTAGTTAGTAAACAAACAACAAACAAAAACGCAATTACTCGAAAAACGTAAGATTCCATGTTACATTGATAAAAAAAAAAGTATAAATTTTAATAAATAGCTCAAAATTGTACATATTGATATAAAAAACAAATTTCGGATTCGAGATTTTTTCGTTTCTTTTCATTTTTTGAGAACATTTACCGTAGTAATGTATATATTTTTTAACACTATCAGAAAGTAGAGATTTCAACGAACAAAAAGCCCACCGACTTTTTTAAAAAAGCAGATATTTTGACTTGAGAATTTTCGATTGAAAATTAGGGTGTTTTTTCGATATTAAGTCAAAATAAGGTTAAAAAATAAATATTTTAAATCAAAAAAATTACAGTGTGTTTAGGACATGAAAAGGTAAGTTTTCACCAAATTTCGTGGATAAAAAAAATTTTTTGTAAAAGATAAAAATAAAAAACCAAAAACTTGGTTATTTGAATTTTTCACATACATTTTGAGGTTATATGAAAAAAGTGTAAATACAAAAGTTGTAGATATTTTTATTATCTACAATTTTGCGATTTAAAGTTTTTCCATAGGACTTGTAGTTTTGCCGGAATCGAGATAAATCGTTTTCTACCCTTAAAAACTCACCCCCTTCCACTTCCCGACCTCGGATCGCCCGTAAATTATTTTTCCTTTCATTTTTGTTCCATTCTCTTCCTTTTCCAATGGGTTTCATCCTACTATTATTTTTTTTGTTTCAAAAATTATCGACCCTGGTCTATAAGTCCAATACTAATGATGGGTTGTGCGAAATAAGAATCTTGAATTGCTTTATCTGATATGTAAAGTTCAAAAAACCTATACAAAGTAAAAATAAATTAATTGAAACAGGTATTGCGATCAATGGAATCCAAATTCAGACAGGACAGCTGGAAGACTTCGAACAACGATGTGACCTGCGCAACAAATACATTAAACCTAATACTAAGGCGCGCGGCGATTACCGATCGCTACGAACCCCCAACCCCCACCAACGTCTTGGTAGATTATAGGTTTTAACGGATACAATTCGTTTTTGGGAACGCTGTTCTGCTTTCTTAATTGTAGAGAAAGCGCTTTACTGGGAACAAAATGCGTGGCATTAAGAAGATACAATTTATTTCCTAACAGAATTGCTGTATAAAAAGTAATTCATTTCATTCAACAACTCTGTGCTGCTAATAGAACTGATTACTACCAATAAAAACAATGTTTTAGCAAATCTGGAATTAATATAATACCAAAGCGGGTTTGATACACTAGCAATTTATTTAATATGGGCCAATAAAAAATAAGTTATCAATACAAACTATGTCTTAGCGAACCTGTTGTATTAGATTATTTTCCTCAGTGGTACTTGAATCGGCTTAAATTTTCATACTATTTTTAAACAAAAACCTTGACCAACCCTATAGTTTTATCAGGCCGACACCAGCTCAGGGTGAACAGAAAGGCACTTTAAATTTTAATAGCAGTCTATTAAGATTCCATCTGGACACCTGGGGTGTGTCCATAGCTGGCAAATGCTCCGCTATGTTACACTCTGGCAAAATTAATTTTCAGGGTACAGTGTACTCTCCGGATAACGAGCCAAACATGCAATAAATTTAAAAGATCGCCGCGGCTTAATGCTTTATACGTAACAACAATTTATTTCGTGAATTTATAGCGCTAATTATAATTAGCGATTAGCGATAATCATCGCTAAATTTTAGTCAAAGGCAAAATATGCAAGAAACACCTTTGTCGACAAAGCTTTTACGAGAATAAAATAAAAATACATACATATTTTGTGCTCAAATAATTCTAGCTAATACTACCTACGTATACACTCTACAGGGTGTTTTGTTAAGGTCGACGAGCGGCCATATCTCGGAAACTACTGGGCATAGAAATTCAGGAAAAGAAAAATGATAATTAAAGTGGCCATAAGAAAATTCTGGAAATAATTTTTAAGTTCCGCATTTTGCCGCAAGAGGGCATAATTGAAAAGTATATTTTAAAATTTTACATAACTCCGAAAATTCCACATTAAGGTATATGTTTGATAACACCATTTTAAAGCTTGGACAATTATGCATCATTTTGGTCTTATGCTCATTGGCGTACCTACTTTAATAAGAGTGGGGGAAGCTGTTGAAAGTGTAATCATTTAAATCGCTGTAACTTATAAACGACTTATCCGATTTTAGCAAACTAAAGACTGTTTGGAAGAGAAATGTATGCACTTTTACCAACCGTATTTAGTTGTCCATAATAGTTCTCAAAAAAAATGCTAGAGGGCGCAATTTGCAATAGCAATTTATTTTTTGATTTTACTCCGAAAAAATAAATCATACGGTATAATTATGATACCATAATCGAAAATTAGATGAAATTTGCTAGAAAAAAAATTAAAACCGCAGCTCGATATCTCCGTTCGTTTCAGAGTTATTGCCAAAACAATCATTTTTAATACAAATTGCGCCCTCTAGCAATTTTATTAGAAACTATATTGTATCATTAGATACGACAATTGAAGGTTCTTCCAAACAAGCTTAAATTTAGTAAAATCGGATAAGTCGTTTAGAAGTTACAGCGATTTTAATGTTTAAACTTTCAATAGCTTCTCCCACTCTTAAGTGAAACTGTAAACATTAAAATTGCTGTAACTTCTAAACGACTTAACCAATTTTACTAAATTTAAGCTTGTTTGAAAGAGAAAGGTAAGTACCTTCAATTGTCGTATCCAATGTACAAGATAGCTTCTAATATAATTGCTAGAGGGCGCAATTTGTATTAAAAATTATTGTTTTGGCAATAACTCTGAAACGAACGGAGATATCGAGCTGCGGTTTTGATATTTTTTCTAGCAAATTTCATTTACTTTTCGATTATGGTATCATAATTATACCGTATGATTTATTTTTTCGGAGTAAAATCAAAAAATGTATTGTTATTGCAAATTGCGCCCTCTAGCATTTTTTTAGAACTATTATGGACAACTAAATACGGTTGGTGAAAGTGCATACATTTCTCTTCCAAACAGTCTTTAGTTTGCTAAAATCGGATAAGTCGTTTATAAGTTACAGCGATTTAAATGATTACACTTTCAACAGCTTCCCCCACTCTTATTAAAGTCGGTACGCCAATGAGCATAAGACCAAAATGATGCATAATTGTCCAAGTTTTAAAATGGTGTTATCAAACATATACCTTAATGTGGAATTTTCGGAGTTATGTAAAATTTTAAAATTAACTTTTCAATTACGCCCTCTTGCGGCAAAATGCGGAACTTAAAAATTATTTTCAGAATTTTCTCATGGCCACTATAATTATCCTTTTTCTTTTTCTGAGTTTCGATGCCCAGTAGTTTCAGAGATATGGCCGCTCGTCGACCTTAAAAAAACACCCTGTATACAGTGTCACCAGTAAAGTCCTCATCCTATGGGATTTTTTTTAATTAAAAGCTATATTGTATATTATTATTCGAAATTTGACTTTGGTATCAAGTTCTGCTTCGATCGAGATGAAAATTAAGCAAAAAAAGAGTAATCACGTGATTCGCATTATCTGTAAAATTTTAATTTTTTCCAAAAAATAATTCAAAATTGGGGTTATTTCTGAAAATATCGAAAAAAGTTATTAGAAAAAGTTTTTTTAAATGCAGTTTCTAGTCCACATGCAATATGTCAGCTGCATAAGATAATATTGTTTTTTTACCCATGCACCACTAAAATTTACTTTCCACTTAATGAACACTTTACTGATGACACTGTGTTCTTTTTGTCCTAATATTAAGGTGTATTACTTTCAGACACGAACTACTTTTCAAAAATACTTATTTTATGAAGTTACCTTATACAGGGTCAAAAACAAATAAACTTTGCATCACATGCGACATGCGACCAAATTTTAATAGCCCAATTTTGATTTTGTAGAAAAACACACATTTAATATGGCGCTACTTTAAAGAAAATATATCTGAAATAAAGCATTGTCAAAACTAAGAAGTTTTATGTAGGTTGCGTTGAGTCGTATTTTGCAATAGTGGTGCAATTTACAAAATATAGGTAAAAAATCAAAATTATCTTATGCAGCCCAAATTTTGCATGTGGGCTAGAAACTACATTAAAAAAAACTTTTTCTAATAACTTTTTTCGATATTTTCAGAAATACACTTTTGAATTATTTTTCGTAAAAAAATTAAAATTTGACAGATAACGCGAATCACGTGACTACTATTTTTTTTTGCCTAATTTTCATCTCGATCGAAGCAGAACTTGATGCCAAAGTCAAATTTTGAATAAAGCTGTTAATAAAAAAAAATCCCATATCATGCGGACTTTACTGATGGTGACACTGTACATGCAAAACTTCTCAATAATTAAAAAAGAACTTCTTGGAGACATTTTTCTTAAGAAAAAACTTAGTAAAACAGTAATTACGTCCAACACGTCGGAATCACAAAAATCAATTAGGCCTTGGATATCCGCCCTATTTTGGGGAAGTCTAATAACACTCTGGGGGTATTTGGGGGTATTTTCGCCTGAAATTTTGGGGATTTGCTTACTTCAAGCGTGAAATTGCTACTACGTGTCGCCATGGATGGGGTCAACAGATGTAAAATATTGGTTGGGGAAAACATTTCGGGAATGTATAAATACCGGTTAAAATTTGAACGGCAACGTGGAGAGAGTGAAAAATACTGGGCAAACTTGGTTTTATTGATTTAATGTATTATACAGGGATAAGTAAATGTTTGCAACTCCCTACCTCCGAGCATCAACTAGAAATAATTCACTTTATGCCACCTTACTACACCTGAGTCGGACAACCATTCTGTCACCTGTCATGATACATAACCATTCCTTCTTTTGTGTTTTTATGGTAAAAAGAGTATTAGCATTTTTCATTTTTAGACCAGGGTCGATAATTTTTGAAACCAAAATAAATAATAGTAGAATGAAACCCATTGGAAAAGGAAGAGAATATAACAAAAATGAAAGGAAAAATAATTTACGGGCGATCCGAGGTCGGGAAGTGGAAGGGGGTTGGTTTTTAAGGGTAGAAAAAGAGTTATCTCGATTTTCGGCAAAACTACAATTCCTATAGAAAAACGTTAAATGGCAAAGTTGTAGGTAATAAAAAGATCTACAACTTTGGTATTTACAATTTTTTCAAATAACCTCAAAATTTATGTGAAAAATTCAAATAACCAAGTTTTTGGTTTTTTATTTTTATCTTTTACAAAAAAATATTTTTTCACCTTATTTTGACTTAATATCGAAAAAGCACCCTAATTTTCAATCGAAAATTCTCACGTCAAAATATCTGCTTATTTAAAAAAAAGTCGGTGGGCTTTTTGTTCGTTAAAATCTCTACTTTCTGATGGTGTAAAAAAAATATACATTACTATGGTAAATGTTCTCAAAAAATGCAAAGAAGCCAAAAAAACTCGAATCCGAATTTTTTTTTAAAATCATTATGTACAATTTTGAATATGAGTGTATTCTCTTCCTTTTCCAATGGGTTTTATCCTACTATTATTTCTTTTCACTTTTTACCATTTTCAAAGGCTTCAGCCCTGGTCTATCTCTGCTCCTTTACTTTTACCGTGTTGATGGTTACTTTGAGAGTAATTCCTCGGCGACTAAAAAATATCTTGTAGAACATTTTAACCCCTTGAGGCTTGAGGTATTACAATTTTTGTTTCTTTGACTTCGTTTTTTAGCCACAAAGTACGAAAATTGTGTTTTATATGATCGATAATCAATTGACTATATTAAATCATGCTTCCCAAACTATATCTACATGAAACATTGAAAAAAATAATGGACTTTTCGCTTAACCTTAGTTAATGGTAAAAGCCGTTTAACAAAGAGCCCTTTATCCCACTCCACCACCCTATATCCATCCAATCAATCAAGGCCGCTGTCAGCTGTCAGTGTGCAAAAATTCCCTCGAGTGCCACAGGTGTAATCCACGTTATTTACGAATCTATTATCTGCGAAAATCTAATCGGCGCGGAAATTGAAAATAAATTTTCCTGGGATTTAATTGGCCGGGCAAATTCCTAAACCGATATAGAACACAACAGTTAATAAAGCGACACACACACAAGCAGGGAAAATAAGAAACGGTTGTCGCAGATAAAAGGGTTCGTCAAATGGGGTCTATATGAATTGGGAATTCTTTAAAATAGAACTTTGTTTTTTACCTATAAAGTTGCTAAATAAACAAAGGAAATAAGTGTTTATTGTTGTGCTGTGTCAAAGTCAAAACTGAAATTCATATAAAATAATGGATTTTCCGTTGAGTCCGGATAGAATTGCTGTGAATGCTGCCAAAGCTTTGGATAATCTTGTCCCAAAGAAGTATAAAGATGCCTATGATAAGGAATATCCAAGGTTTGGGAATTGGATGAAAAATAATGATGTAAAAATTATCAACGAGAAGGTGCTACTCGGATATTTCCAGGAATTAGTATGTTAAAATTGCTGTTGTAAATTAAATTAAAATATTAATTATGTTTGTATATCGATTATAGTCTGGAACATTCACTCCTAATTCCCTATGGACGAAATATTCAATGTTAAAGAAGATATTCATAGTTAATAAAAATATAGACATTGCAAAATATTGCAAGTTAAGCCAGTATCTAAAGCAAGCATCCAAAGGATATGAAGCGAAGAAATCGAAAATTTTGACTCAAGAAGATGTGCTTAAATTCATCCGTGAAGCTCCCAATGAAACTTTTTTGATTTACAAGGTGGTTCTGTTATTTGGTGTGTGCCGCCGCCAAGAGCTAGTTAATATGTTGGTTGAACATAGAGAGGATAGAGGATCCGCAGTAATAATTAATATTCCCGATACAAAGACCAATTAAAAGCGTGTCTTCACAATTATTAATGAGAATGAGATTGGTTGTTTAAAGGTACTGATACCTTATTGGTCTTTACGCCGACGAACTGCAAGCTTCTGGAAAGAACGCGATAGGCAAGATTCCTTCCATTATTACAAAATACCTGGGTCTAAGCGATGCGGACAAATATACTGGTCATTGTTTGCGAAAAGAACCTCTGTAACTTTGTTGGCGGACGCGGGGGCAAACAGGACCACATTGAAAAGACATGGCGGTTGGAAAAGTTCAGCTGTGGTTGAGGGATATTTGGAAGACAGTATGTCTTCTAAAAACACAATTTCGAAATTGATAGTTGGAGTACCATCAACGAGACCATCAACTTTAAAAAACGTTCAATCATCGTCAATTTCTGTTAGTGAAAATCACGAAATAATAGCAAACATTGACTTGGCAAAAGCCGGTAAATTCGCTTTTACTAGGTCTTTTCATAGCTGTTCATTTAACATAAATGATAAATAAGTTTTTTCGTTAATAAAAAGTTGTTACTTCGATTTTTCCTATTTAATTCTCTTGATGCCCGAGGTCATTAGAAACTTCCTTAATGCCCTAGGGTATTATATACCATTTAAAGTGTCTGGTAACTATGGTATTATAAAACAATAATATTCGAGTAAGACATAATAGTTATTTATGTATCAAGGGTACTAAGTAGATGATTATGCCCTGAGGGCGACAGTCTTACAAAGCCGAGGGCGTCTGGCCCGAGGGTATATATCTATTAGTACCCGTGGTGCATACAAACTTTTTTCTATTTCACGTTCATAATAAGCTCAGTACGATACGCATTTGCGTATCGTAATGAAGCTATTTCGATACGCGTTTTTTCTTTATTTGATGTTGGTAACATTTAAATGTTTTATTTCATTGACTTGCGCGGCCTTTGTGATGTACGAGAAAACCCATTTTTCGCAAAGGAAAAATAGCTTGATAACCCACTTTTTTTTTTGTGTGGATAACAGTCATGTATGTTGGTTGCATAAATCTATAAATCAATCTTTTGTAGATGCTTCAAGCTATCATTTTCTGCCAAATCCTATCCAAAATTCAATCTACTAACCTTTCAATGTTGATTTTAACTTCAACTTTATTTGAATTTTCCATCTTCCCTATACTAAATTGCAATGCCGTGACGTAAAAGCACGTGTTTTGAAATTCGAAAAAAAGTAGCAAAATCTCCCGAATTTCCGAACGCTCTGTATATGCACCAAATGTACAAGGATCACACAACGTATTCCGCTCAATTTCAAATCTCATATCGCTAAAATAACTTTAGAATCTCGTGGTGAAAATGGGTCAATATAAATCAAAAAATGACAGTTTGCAAAATAATTTTTGTTGTCCATAGGCTACTATGATAAAAAATAGTATTACCAACATAAAATTTAGACATAAAAATTTACAAAATTTGAAGGATTTATTTTCTTTTTAAAATGTATTTTTCTTGATTATAAAAGGTGAAATAGAAAAAAATGTATAAAGCACATGTTTCATAAGGCGTTTTAGCGCACGTGTCAATAAAAAAATAAAATAGACGCGTGCGCTAAAACCGCTTCTTATGAAACGTGTACTTTAATATACTATTATGTCATACCAGTTCGTTGTGAATAATACATATTTTTTTTAAATTTAACTTGATTTACCAATTTTTTATATTTACCTACGACATTACCTTAACAGTATTAAAATGTTTATTGTGTCAAAGTCAAAAATCAAAAATGGAACAAGATGCACACTTAATGCACACTTAATGCACACTTAATGCAACACTTAATGCCCGCGCGGGCCATAATGTGCACGGGCATAAAGTAATCCATTATGTAGATGGTATCTAAGGTATAAAAACACAATAATGTACTGGTATGACATAAAAACAATTTTAGATGTTTGTGGTAAAAAATTTTAGAAACAATTCCCAAGAAACATCCCAGTTACAAAGAAAATGACTGCATATTAAGGCGAATATCACATAATGAATTTGAGCAGTTATTGGAAATTAAAATGTTATAAGAATATTTTTTTCTTAATTATTATCAATTATTATCGATTATCGATTATCGAATATCGAAGGGCGACTACCGAATGTCAAATGTCAATAAATGTTGAATTTCGAATGTCTATTACCAGTCATCAATTAAAATCATTAACAATTTTGAAAATAGTACAAGATTACCGCGATACATTTTTTTATTGAATTGCGCTCTTGTCGAAACGATCAGATAAAACGTTTTTTGTAAATAACTTTTGAATCGTTATCGCTTCTGTTTGTATTCTTCTCGGTATAGCCAGCAAATCTAATATAAAACAAATAAAAAGCCTAAATTACCGAAACGAAAAACAAAAACTTTCTTCTTCTAGACACCTAATTTAATTCCTCCAGCTTTGTGAACTTACGAAACAAAGTTTTGATTAATTTTTTAGTTTCACTTTTATTGTTTTAGGCGAAATAATAAACTTTCGTTTCTGCTTTGTGCGCAGTATATTTATTTGAAATTATACTAACAGCTGCGTGCATCCCAATTATTTTTAACTAGGTACCTATAAATTTTTTTTAAAAAAATTATATTTTATTTATAAAAACTAGAACAAGCACAACAGCAGTGACCTAGGCGTTTCAATGGTGGGAAGCAGGGGGTGGCGCCCTCCTAATAAGCAATTGAGTTGGCTATTACATACAGATATATTTAATTTTTTAAATTCCTTTTGTTTCCTGCCCGTGTTGTAAATAAATTATGCATAGTAAAAACTTTATCTGATTTAGTTCTAGCCGATATTATACAGTAACAAAACAAGGTGATAGTGACATAGTGTATCGTTTTAAGAGAACAGCACACGGACTCTGATGAACAGAAAAGTCATTATCGAATCGCAAAGTAACGTTATTTTAGAAATTTGGTACTCCGATCGCTTTTTCCCTTTCTTTTCTATTGTTTTCGTCCTTCCCCTCCAGCCCCGATAGAATCGAATTGAAACGAAAATAAGTAGCAGCAGAATCACAATCCGCATAATGTAAAGAAAAACGACAACCGACTATAGACAAAGATGCCCTCCGTCAGTCGCCCCGTCGCGTATTGACAATATTGGCAGTGTGATTGACAGTATTGTACCTTAACCTTAAAAAAGAAAATAATGTTTCAAACTTGTTGACGTTAGATTTTTGCGATTTATAGGTTAATAACTATTAAAGTTGACATTGGCACCAATAAAAATCAAAAATCCCTAGTGTTATTAGAAAAAAGCCGAGGACTTCCAACCTCTAATTCTATTTCTAACGAACTTTTTCGCAACGCTTTCAAGCGAATCGAAATTAAAAATTCTATCTATCAGAGTCTTACTGCAGGTCTGCCAAAAAATTCGACCGTTTTAACCCATTTTTTTAATAGAGTTACCTGTCCTCTTAAACTGCAAAAGAAAAATTTAATTGATGTAAAATTTGCCACAAATTTTTTTCTTCCTACGTTGGGTAAAGTCTGGTCTTCTTTTACAGCATTTAAAGTTTTATCTAATGTTGGGATCTCTCTATATTGAAATAAAAATTATGCACTTTTCTTCTTATGATACTTTTCACATCCTCGTCAATTTGTATAGGTGTCCTTCCTGGCGACTGTTTAGGAGAGGCTACAGTTCCAGATTTTCTTTTCCTAAGAAGCCTATAGATTGTTGATTTACTAACTCCCGTTATGTTAGCACATACTGATACTAGGTTTCTGACAGTACTAGATGGTGTTTCGTGCACAAGTGCATAGTGTACATTTAAACTATTGTCTTTACTTTTAGGTCAAGCAAACCTTTACAAAACACTGGGGAATTTTGTCATTTTTGCCATTTTTGTATCATTTTTATAATATACACATAAGCTTTTGATAACACGTTAAAAATAAAACTAAACTACCTCACTTGAAGTTGGAAATATTGTATGACATAAGCCACCTACCTGTATACCTATGCAAAAATAAAAATCTTTTGGAAATTTTAAATTCAGAACTGATTCTATTGTCAAACTGGTTAAAAGTTAACAAATTAAAATTAAATGTTTCTAAAACAAAATGTATGGTTATGGGTGTAAATTTAAATAATTATACAAATATAAATATTTTAATTGATGGTGATAAACTAGAAATACCTAGTCAATTCTTTTAAATATTTAGGTATATTGATTGATTCAAAATTAAAATTTCATAACCAATTCGAAAATTTAATTTACAAAATTGCGGGAAAAATTAGTTATTTTAAAAGAATAAGTTTAAATTTCAAATTTTATTCAAAAAAAAGTGTATACAATACTTTAATTTTACCACATTTTCTTTATTGTTCTACAACTTTGTTTATGGCGGATGAAGGTGTAATAAATAGATTACAAATTTTACAAAATAAAGCAATGCGAATTTTACTTAATATGGATAGATATACAAAAATTAATGTGATGTTAAAAAAATTAGAATGGTTAAATGTAAAAAAATTAGTATTATTTTTGGTTCTAATATTTATTTTTAAAATTCAAAATGATTTGTTACCGCCACATTTAAACCAATTGACTGTTCTAAATAGTGATCAACATAATTATTTAACACGAAATAACAATAATTTTTTTCTTATTAATTTTTCAAAAAATATTGCATATAAATCAGTTTTTCATAAGGGTCTTATTGAATTTAATAAATTAAACAAGTCAATTAAAAATCAAAAAAGTTTAAAATCTTTTAAAAAAAAGTTTAAAATCTTTCTTATTAACTCAACAGAACAAATAAAGTTTCAAAAAGTCATTTAATTCAAAAAATAAATAAAAAAAAGGGTATAAACTTGTTGAAATGTATCATGTAGCCACGTGCTAAATAAATCTTTTTACTACTACTACTACTAATAATAGATAATTTAATTACTTAAGATCAGGTACCTGTTATTGTTACGCTTCTGGTTTATTGAGGTTTTACGACTCATGACCCTCAGCTGTGCTGTCAGGCTTTAAGAAACAGAGTATATGAGAATGTGCGAGTTCTTTTCAAAACAGCCAATATAGATATAGATATTTGAATGCGAGTAACTTATTATTATAAATTTAAAAAAAAAGACATCTGATGGGAGTGCCATGTTGTCAGCGGCGACAATTGAAATAAGTGATTAATACCTCTTTTCTCAACCACTTAAACTGTCACAAAAAGATCGTATTTGGTTTTGGTCTAATTCAATTTGTCTAACAATCGCAGTTTCGACTATATTGTACCAATACCCATCGAATCGGTTTAATTCTTGTTTACCAAACACTTATCCTTTTTTTGGAATAAACTGATAAACAACATTACAAAAACCTTTTATCTGGCCAGTGCCCTTTAAATAAATTGATGGAGACAACAAGGCTGGACCAACGTAGGAGTATAATAATAATGCTATTCCAATGTTTGACGATTCCTTGGATAGCGTTTCAAAAACAAATGAAAAAGGAGATTTAAAAGGCCCCGAAAAATAAATATTGAATGAGAGTTTTAACTGAAGAGATTTCAATAAACTTTTATTAAATATTTGTGTATTTTCGCAGATAATGTTATTTTTTTTTGCCATTTACAATCCACCGAAAACATGCATGGCCAAACTTTATCTTCTTCAGTCGTATATGGTTTTCATATTACCATTTGTTGCAAAACAACAATTTTAAATAGATAGGTATTAAGTCATTATACGTAATATTCCAGCAAACATGATGCAAAATCAAAATTTTAAAACATCGCTTATAATGTTGCTTACCATGTATGGTAGTAACGGGGGTAGCAGTGATCGAGCCTCATAGAATCCAAAAGACAGAAAACAGTAAAACGCATGAAAACTCAACAAGTCTGCACAAACATTATTTCACTATATAAGTACTATACAAGGTATTATACAAAACGACCAGATCGTCGAGAGTTTTTTTTTGCAATATCGTTTATAATTTCGTCGATATTTAATGTTTTAAGAAACACTGATTTTTTATTAATAAATAATCCGCAAGTTCATACACTGTTTTTAAATTTGAAATTCTATCTCCAAGTCCCTTTCTGAGGCTTAAAATTTGACTAGGAAAGTCAATGGACAAGTCTTTATGGTAGGGTCAATGCGGGTACTTGAAAACGATATTTTAAAGTTCACGTTTTTGGCTGATTAAATATGGATTTAAAATAGAATAATTGTTTTTAGTGCAAAATACATGCCATATTTGTGAAGTGATACTTTAAACAACATATTTTTATATAAATTACTAATATATTGGTTGTTTTTTCTTTAATATGGCTCGTTCTCTTTTACCCCAGGATTTTAAAGAAAAAACAGGATTTCGGGGGTAATTGAATACAAGTAACTTTTATGCAAATGAAATAAAGGACTAATTATAGGGGCAAATGGAAATAATTGTTGATTTAAATATAACATTCTGTCAAAGATACGCACTCTATTTCCAATTACCTCCAGCAAGAAAAGCCCATTTTTGCTCGCGTTTTTAAGCAAGAAACAATGTGATCTAAATCTTCTAAAGTATAGGCTGGTGAGTTCCGCTTTTTAATATATTTTTTACGTGGCATATTTTATTAGATAGGTACGACGTATAGATCTAGAAAAGAAGGAAGAAATCAGCCAGTTCGTGGTATTCTCATTTACCCCCAGCAGGTGTTTTCATTTACCCCCCTATTAGTTTATATTTGGGGTAATTGGAAACACTGCCAAAAAAACCCCAAACGTTAAATAACCTCAAAATTAATATTTGCAGATGGATAAAAATCTTATAACTAGCCTGTCATAAAAGGGATATAAAACTTACTTAAAATATGTTGCCAAAATTTTTAGTTTTTAAGACACTATCAAAACGAACAGTCAGGATTAATAACATAACAAATTTTATTTAGCAATAGCTTGTAAACAAACGACTTTGGCGTGCCAGGGAAAATGGCGTATGACACCAAGAACCTTGAGAATCTGCCGCCTAGTACCGCGTTGCTGCCAAATGTATTTTAAGTTATTTATTCTTGCTGTTTCCAATTACCCCTGTTTCCAATTACCCACATTGACCCTAAATCGTTTGTAAATTCCACGCTTTTAGGTATAATTCTTCTTCACTTAACCAAGTTCTCAGGATTTAAAAAAAATAAAATTAATTATGAAATGAAATACCTATGAAAAGCAAAACCGATGGCAGCCAGTTTTGCGGTGCGGGGTCTGCGGGGGTGTTAACGCCACTGGTGTGCCAGTATTTAAGGGTAGCTAGCAGTCTGGCGGTACTTCACTCGGTATAAGCGCCATTTTATTTTGATTTTCACATTAAAATATATTTAATTTTAATTATATAATTCGCGGACAAATTTAAGCCGATTATGTTACAGTATAACTAAAATGTTCCGAAACTCCGAAACTTAATAATCCTGTCCAAGTTGGTGTTTCGGTTATTAGATAAATTAAGTCGCTTGATCCTCTAATTTCTGGGACCATCAAAAAGGCCTGCGCTGACAAGGGTTCAAATCGAGACTAAAATGCCAATTAAATTTACAGTATAAATTATTTATGTAAATACAGGGTGTCCTCAAAGGTACGGTCAATAATTAATGATAATGTGAATTGGATGAAAATGGGGTCAGAAGTTCATATAACACGTTGACCGAGCCACGGTGCTCCCCTGCTCCCCAGTGGGGGTCCCTAAAGGTCCTTAATGTTTTCGAAACCAATAAATATAAAATTTTCGATATAATTAATAATTGAATTCGCTAACGGCAACACGTGATACCTATATATTTTTATTTATTGTATTTATGTAAGTTCAAGTTGTCTCCAGAGGAACCTGCCAGCCGGAGCCCAATCAACTTTGAGTGCGGAAGCTGAACATAATATTAAAATGATGGCGCCCAACAGAGGGCCCAAAATTTTAAAAGTGCATAATATCAGTTCCAGGACTTAAAACTCTAAGCATAAAAGTACATACGTAGGCGTAGTTAAAATAACGAAATCAAAATCGCGGATAGAGAATATTAGATTGTATTCAACATCGCCGCTCATATATTAAAAAAAACATTTTAATTATGTTTTAACCCTTGAACCTAGTCATAACTTTCTGATTAGGTACCTGCTATAAAGTATAGGTACCCTAGCTATATTTTAAATCTAAGAGTACCTAGGTCATTAATTAGAAGAACAAATTTTTGAAATAAAGTTACTAAAATCCTTCATTACAAACCTTTGAAATATAAAATAATATATACACCCTTTCTCTACAATAAGAAATAAACAAACAAGATGTAGATGTAAACATTAACACTCCAAGCTTTGAGGTTAGAATACACATGTATTATGTTTTGACTAAACTCACCTGATTCCGAACGTTGATAATTAACTGTGTCTGTCCAGAATGAACTAAAAGCGAGCACAAAATCGTTAGAAAATTTATTTTCAACCAAATACCGCCAGAAAAACGTTTTTTTAGCCCCATTTTCGGGTGAAAATTCCGAATAATCGTAAATTTTTGACAGATGGTAAACAATCGAGCAACCCACGGCCTATCACGACGAGAGAAGACGATACAATGCGATTTGATAGGCAACACACTTGTCTCGGTTCGTTCGAAATATTGCGCAGGTTCGCTGTTGCCAAAATGGGCGAGAATTTTACCAGCAAAGGAAATAAATTAAAAAGAGAACTATTGAGAATTTTGTGTTTTGTCTTTAATGTCTATTACAATTACTTAGATTGGCATTAGTTACCAACAAGAATTTTAATAAAAGAGGACAACAAAGTTGCCAATAATAATAATTGTAAACTTTTAACATAGATATTTCTTTAAATCCTGTGAAAAGATCGATCATCTGGCAGCGTGAGGCCATGTGGCCGCTATCGATTCGTGCACCTTCGTAACAAGTCGGAAACTAATTTGAACAGCGGGAAGCGACATAAATTTTATAATTATCTCCACGCATTTCCGTGTCCTATTTCGACAAATTTTAGTTTCCAAAAGCTCTTCGACAAAAAAATCTGCAGGCATTTTTTTCCTTTCTTGATATACAAAACTAAAAACTGTTAGAATTTGTTACTTTTACTGAAAGACAGTTTTAATTTTAATAAGTTTAAAGAGCCTTTTTTGAATGTGTGAAATTTTGCATCCTCGGCCTCCTGCTGAAGTTCTTGGTGCTGTAGTGTATGCTAATGCTATGACCGGTTTAAACTGAAATTTATTATATACCTACCTATACTTATTATAGGCTACATACTACATATTATGCAAGGTAAAAGATATTAAAAACTTTGGGAAATTGGAATTTATTTTGATTGCAGTGGCGCAGTGGCACACCAAAGTTAAAGGGTAGTTGGGTGTTAGAACCCCTTCCAGGGCCGGGTGAAAAGAATTGTATGAAGGTGCGTATTAAATTAACATAAATTTGTAACATTAACATTTTCGTACCCTTAAGGTGGCATTCTCAACGTCATTCCATCTATTGCCAACCTATAACCTATATTTTCGCGTTGCTTTTTTTAGTTTATTATTAGATTAACTAACATTTAAATAAAATCAATATCGTCGGTACAATATTTAGGTAAGTAATATCTGACATACTTATAACAAAAATATCTATTCATTTGATTGCTAATTTTAGGATAGTATAGTGAAACAACAATGACATAATAATGTTAAAAAAAATGTTACCCAATATTTTTCGCTATAATTCTCCTAAAATATTTAATGAAATTCCTTGATATTTATTTAATATGTCAATTATTACCTATAAAATATGAAGACGATAATGATTTTATTTAAATTTTGTGTAAAAGCTAGAAAAATTAAATAAAAAAAGACGTTAGTATGTAATTAAAAAACAAAATCCTAGTTTTATTGTTTCAAGGGTTCAATTAATAAAAAATGCAAATCCATAACATTGGTACCAGTATGACCAATTTTAACCGAATAATTTCCATTTTCAAACCGACTAAAAAAATTATAAGCATCATTATTATTTAAGTATTCTTCTGGATTGATATTCACTTCGGAACAACGTTCTGGTAATCCAGAAAAGCCTATTCCTCCAGCTGCGTCCGTGGGTCCATCAATTCCATCTGTTCCACCGCTAAGGAAAGAAATATTTCTGGATTTTACTCCAAGTTTATTAAGTTCCAGGGAAAAGGCTAAAGCTAATTGTTGGTTTCGGCCTCCTTTGCCAGTTCCCTTCACTAATACGGTGGGCTCCCCTAAAACAACAACATGTTTTAATGTTTTGTTTTGAGATATTGAAAAAGTTTATACTGATTTTCTTTTGTTATATGCTTGGGCCTAAAATCGCGAAATCGCAATAAAATCGTAGAATTTTCGCAAATTTTGTTTGCAAAATTATATTTATTCTAGAAAAATGTGTTTCATCTAAGTTTTAGGAAATTGGGACCAAAATGATTATTTCCAATGCAAACGTTTATAGCCCTTGTCCACCCCCCAAAAGCCAAGTTTTCGTAAACATGTTTATTTTTTTCAAGCAAAGAATTTGCCCAATTTTTTCTCTCGCTGTTGTGTTAGAAACTTACCCCTCCATTACCCTATTTAAGGGCAAAATTTTGTAAAACATCAAAACACGTATTCGCTTATTTTAACAGAATAAGCATAGTCCCAATTTTCAGCAATATCTATAGCTTAAAATTATAGACAATTATAGGTACCCCTCTTCAAATTAGGCTACACCCCTTTTTTCAACCCCTAAGTGAATTTCGAAAAAATGACGAAACACGCATATTATTATTTTATTAAAGAATATATATTATACATCAACCATATGCCTTTAGTTTTGAAAATGTGTAAGTTACAAATAATTGCTGATGAGACCTTAATTTAGGTTTTAAATATTTTTCATGGTCTAAATACTCTAAATTATGAGATAAATATAGGTATTATTAAATTGCCTAAAAGTAAATAAATTAAAATTAAATATTTCCAAAACTAAATGTATGGTTATGGGTTATGGGTAATAATTTAAATTGTCAAAATATAAAATAAATGTTGTAATTGATGGTGAAAAATTGGAATTATTAAACAGTTTTAAATATTTAGGGATAATCATTGATTCAAAATTAAATTTTTTAAATTATTTTGAAAGTATCATATTGAAGATTGCCCGAAAAGAAGGTTATTTTAAAAGAATCAGTTCTAATTTAAGTTTGTTTTTAAAAAAAACTGTATTTAATACTATTATATTTCCACATTTTCTTTATTGTTCTTCCATTTTATATTGTGCTAGTGAGGAAATATTTGATAAATTACAAATTTTACAAAATAAGGCAATGCGGATTATTTTAAATTGTGACAAATATACAAAAATTAATTTTATGTTGAAAAATTTAGATTGGTTGAATGTCAGAAATTTAACTTTTTATTTAGTATCTTTATACATAAAATTGAAAATAATTTGTTGCCTGACTGTTTAAAAAATTTTTGTTCTTTTAATTAAGACCATTATAATTATAAAACAAGAACTAATCAAAATTTTTATGTGCATAGAGTGTCTAAAACATTAGCTTATAAATCTATTTTTTATAAAGGTTTGATAGAATATAATAATTTGGAAATCATTAAAACGGTTTAAAAAAACTTTAAAATTACATTTAATTAAAAAACAAAATGATACGTAATATTTGATACAATTTACAAAATGTTTAACTTTTCTGTCTGTTTTTATTTAAAGAAGGTTGCGTTTTAAAATTTAAAAATAAATCTATAAAAATAAGTTAAAAAAATGTATTAAAAAATATTTAATTGTAGCTTTTTGCTAAATAAAACATGTTACTACTAGTACTACTAATTTATATACCAATTTTTAGACCTCCACCAGGTTTCGTTTCTGAGACACAGACATTTCTACAAAAATTGTAACCCTAATTTTTTTACCCCCTTACGTGTTGATTTTCGAAAGATCTCTTCTTAGTGGATGCCTACACTATAAGGGGGAAGACATCCTCGAAATTTCATGAATCTAGGATTAGGGGTTTAGGGTCGGCCTTGATGATTCAATCAGTCATTTTACACTTTCAAATAAGAGTATAGACTAGAGAAATAATTAAAATTGGTAAGGCTTCAGAGCTAACGCGAACGCGACTCACGCAGCACCCTACACATTATTTGTTTATATACCCTTCGACAACAAATTTCAATTAAAACGTCTCCCCCCCTCCCCCTCTTAGCCCCCTTTACTTCATTTTCTTAATTCGACCGCAACAGCGAATAACTTAGTTATCCTGAAAAATAAAATTAATGTCGTCGCTTAATTACTCTTGCCAGGACGTCGCTGGAACAGGGGCGCTAACTCCATTAAAAATGTCTCTTGTCCCCTGAAATGAGAATATAATCTCGATGTACCGTATCCGCGTTGAAATTAATTCAGCAGAAAATGGTACATTTGAAGATATGATGGGCATGGTGATTTTAATCTGCTTGGAAACTAGGAAGTATTTCATCATTTCAATTCGTTTTTTAAATTTTAATAAAACACTGCAATTAGTAAAGATACATTTGGCATTTCTCTATATTCAAACCGGGTATATACCGTGCGAGCAAAAATTATTAGCATCAAAGAGGGCTTGGATTAAAAAACGTAGGGCTTGGTTTAGATCACAATGATATGGGGACGATATATCTAACCAAATCTAGGTTAAAATTTTGTCCAATTCATATTATGACTGATATGCCAAACTAATGAGTAATAAAATAAGTAGACAAATACAAATTTAATTTTGTTGTTTACAAAATTAACAAAGTAAGAATATACAGAAAGAAAAAGAAAAATAATTACATGTATTCTGAGAATTCACATAACCGGAAAGGTGGAACCAGGGCTTCATCCGAAAAAAATTTCAGGGCTAATAAATCATTTCTTTCCAATAAATTTTGGGTAAACCATTGAGAGTAATTTCTGCGTCTTTCAAAATCTGCGGCTTGTATTTCTTGAAATACTTGCACTTTATAAGGAAATAAATTTAGCTGCTTCTTAAGAATAGCCCTGCATGTTCCATAAGATCTTCCCACTTCTTATTGGGACATGCGTCTTATACAATTTGTTGGCGTATTTTGCATTATTTCACGAACGTTTGCAATAAGTTCTTCTGTTCTTACAGATGGCCTTCCTGCTCCTTTTTTGTGTTGTATAGAACCTGTTTCCCCAAACACAGCCACGGTTCTTTTCAGGCAATGATAAAAATCCTCAGCAATAAAAGCAACGTTAGGAAAATGTTCGTGAAAATCGTCCATGCACAAACCCGGATTGTATTGTCACTCACCATTTACTCTAACCCCGTTTCGAAAATACGCTTCAACCATGAATGTTTTGTGCTGTTCCGTAAAGCCCATTGTGTGAATTGTTCAAGAAATTGAAAAAATTAGCGATGAATCAAATTATTTGTAACGACTGTCAAAGATGACGGAATAACTGATTGATTGTTAATTCAGGTAATTACTGACACTCAACAGGTATTAAGCTCTATGGCTAAGCATTACGTCCTTAGATGCAAGACCCTCTTTGATGCAAATAATTCTTGCTCGCACGGTATTTACCACAAAATGAGTTTTTTTCGTACTTGTCCACTTTTCTTTATGTAGGTACCTACTAACCTGCAAAAATTAGTAGAATTTTTCTATTGGCCCCCAATCCCATCACCTCTCGAAGGGCATCTTCCTCCAGCTCGAACGGCAAATTTTCTAATAATTCTCCCATTTTTCCATAATTTCCATTAACAATGTAACACGCCAACTCGGCGTAAATTCTGGCAATTATTTCCATATTTTCCTCCACTTGATGTGACATGACAACGCATTGAAACCCGCTTTTCATTGCAAGGGTTGTTACCGCCCGCGTCGCAATTTTGTTAGTTCCAATTATGAAATTGGAAACTGGTCCGTCGGTTTTTCCATTTGGAAATAATTTTTCTTCGCTATTATTAGAGTTTTCGGATGGCGTGACTGCCTTTCGATCATCCAATTGAAATTTTCCATGTTTTTCCCGATTCGGGCTTTCCAAAACTGTTTTGATTGAAAGCGGGATGGTTTCATAGAGGGAGTATTTATTTAAGATCTGGAAATGAGTAATTTGGATTTTTGAACCCGTTAAACTGACGTCTGACAATTTTAATGAGAAGAAATTGGTTACTTACCTCGATTGCCTTTTCTGTCCCTTCGTCCAAAAGCACGGTTGGTCCGCTGGCAATCAGATCTAGTGGATCACCAACAACATCGCTTAGAATGAGTGACACTACTTTACAAGGAAAAGCAAGCTTAGCTAATCCTCCTCCTAAAATATCAAATAAACCATAATTCTAATCATTTTCTATTTCTCATTTAAAATAAATTTGGGGTTTAGCAGACCTTAAATTTGCCAGTTGCCAATTGACCAGAATTTGCTGGGTTCTTTGAAAACTAATATACTAAAATATCAATAGCTTTTTTTTTAATGCAGAGTGACCAGTGAAGTCCGCATCATATGGGATTTTTTTTTATTAATAGCTTTATTCGATATTTGATTTTGGCACTAAGTTCTGCTTCGATCGAGATAAAAATTAAGCAAAAAAAAAATAGTAGTCACGTGATTCGCATTAGGTATCTGTCAAATTTTAATTTTTTCCAAAAAATAATTCGAAAGTGGGGATATTTCTGAAAATATCGAAAAAAGTTATTAGAAAAAGGTTTTTTAAGTGCATTTTCTAGCCCACATGCAAAATTTCAGTTGCATAATATAATTTTGATTTTTTAACCACCACTAAAATTTATTTTCCACTTAATGACACTGTGTCTTTTTTTGTCTTAATATTAAGCTGTATTACTTTAAGACACAAACTACGTTTTTAAAAATACTTATTTTATGAAGTTACCTTATACAGGGTCAAAAACAAATAAACTTTGCATCACATGCGACCAAATTTTGATTTTGTAGAAAAACACACATTTAATATGGCGCTATTTTAAAGAAAATGTATCTGAAATAAAGCATTGTCAAAACTAAGAAGTTTTATGTAGGTTGCGTTGAGTCTTATTTTGCAAATGTGATGCAATTTACAAAATATGGGTAAAAAAATCAAAATTATCTTATGCAGCTGAAATTTTGCATGTGTGCTAGAAACTGCATTTAAAAAAACTTTTTCCTATAACTTTTTTCGATATTTTTAAAAATATCCCCACTTCTGAATTATTTTTTGGAAAAAATTTAAGTTTAACAGATAATGAGAATCACGTGACTATAATACTATTTTTATGCTTAATTTTCATCTCGATCGAAGCAGAACTTGATGCCTAAGTCAAATTTCAATTAAAGTTAATAGAAAAAAAATGCCATGATGCGGACTTTACTGCCTTACTGGTCACACTGTATAAAGGCGTTATTTATTTAAGTATATAACTATATAGGTCACCTGATATTTTTTATATTTTTTATATTCTTACCTTTCAAAACAGAAAGTTGCTTTCTTACGGTATTGAGTTCTTGTATAGAAGCTCCTCCTCTACTTAAATCTCTAATAAGATTTTGTTTTTCTTTTAACGTAATTGGCGATTTTGGTAGGGGAAGTAATGCTGATCCTCCACCTAAAAAATACCTTTTGACAAACAACTTAAAAAAACAAAAAACAAAGAAGAAATTGCGCTATGCCAAACATCGGTAGCGCAGAAATGAACTGTCGTAAAAACCTAACTTTAAAACAAATCAACGAGACTAACATTCGTTTTTTGGTAAAGGATTTCCCACTCTCTCCATATTTATTTGATTTGACTCAGTCAGATGAACTCCCGAACTTTGAAGCTAAGCTTCGAAACTTAGCAACTTCAAAAGTAAACTAAACAGTTTGTTTATTAATTATTAATGTGTACTTACTCTCGGGCCTCGACTTACAAATTCGGTCTGAATAAACTTCGGTTTGTGTTTGTTGATTTAGGAGATATTTTTGTTTAATTATTTAACCCCAAATTGAGTTGAACAATTAAGATATTGGACAAACAATTCCGAAGAAGAGAACAAGACATAAGCTAACCAACTAAAATCTACATTAATATAATTAAAGAATGATTGAAACGATGTCTTTGGATTAAAAGATAAACTAGATCATTATCTAGGTATATCTTGTTGATAATTTGTCGCTTTATTGGTAGACCAGGGTCGATAATTTTTGAAACCAAAAAAAATAATAGTAGGATGAAACCCATTGGAAAAGGAAGAGAATAGAACAAAAATAAAAGGAAAAATAAATTACGGGCGATCCGAGGTCGGGAAGGGGGAGGGGGGGGGGGGGGGGGGGGGGTTTAAGGTAGAAAACGATTTATCTCGATTTCCGGTAAAACTACAAGTCCTGTGGAAAAAACTTTTGTATATACACTTTTTTCACATAACCTCAAAATTAATGTGATAAATTCAAATAACCAAGTTTTTGGTTTTTTATTTTTATCTTTTACAAACAAATTTTTTTATCCACGAAATTTCGTGAAAACTTACCTTTTTATGTCCTAAACACACTGTAATTTTTTTGATTTAAAATATTTATTTTTTAACCTTATTTTGACTTAATATCGAAAAAACACCCTAATTTTCAATCGAAAATTCTCACGTCAAAATATCTGCTTTTTTAAAAAAGCCGGTGGGCTTTTTGTTCGTTGAAATCTCTACTTTCTGATGGTGTAAAAAATATACATTACTATGGTAAATGTTCTCAAAAAAATGCAAAGAAATAAAAAAAACTCGAATCAGAAATTTTTTTTTAGATCAATATGTACAATTTTGAGCTATTTATTAAAATTTATACTTTTTTTTTATCAATGTAACATGGAATCTTACGTTTTTCGAGTAATTAAAGTATAAATTTTAATAAATAGCTCAAAATTGTACATATTGATCTAAAAAAAAAAAATTCGGGTTAGAGTTTTTTTCGTTTCTTTGCATTTTTTTGAGAACATTTACCATAGTAATGTATATATTTTTTAACACCATCAGAAAGTAGAGATTTCAACGAACAAAAAGCCCACCGACTTTTTTAAAAAAGCAGATATTTTGCCGTGAGAATTTTCGATTGAAAACTAGGGTGCTTTTTCGATATTAAGTCAAAATAAGGTGAAAAAATAAATATTTTAAATCAAAAAAAGTACAGTGTGTTTATGACGTAAAAAGGTAAGTTTTCACCAAATTTCGTGGATAAAAATTTTTTTTTGTAAAAGATAAAAATAAAAAACCAAAAACTTGGTTATTTGAATTTTCCACATACATTTTGAGGTTATATGAAAAAAATGCAAATACAAAAGTTGTAGATCTTTTTATTACCTACAACTTTGTGATTTGACTTGTAGTTTTACCGGAAATCGAGATAAATCGTTTTCTACCCTTAAACCCCCCCCCCCCCTCTCCCCCCCTTCCCGACCTCGGATCGCCCGTAATTTATTTTTCTTTTCATTTTTGTTCTATTCTCTTCCTTTTCCAATGGGTTTCATCCTACTATTATTTTTTTTCACTTTTTACCATTTTTAAAGGCTTCAGCACTGGTCTATGGAGAGCTAATACTAACTCATCCATAGTATAAACAACTTAACCACAGTGGCGTAACATTAAGCACCCCCGCAGACCCCGCACATTGACGGCCCCTTCAAAATTTGCTGCCAGCTTTGATTTCATAGGTATTTCACTTCATAATTAATTTTATTTTTCTATATCCTGGGAATTTAACTTCCTTAAGTGAAGATGAATTATACGTGAAAGCGAGGAATTTACAAACGATATACCATAAGCCATAAGGCCTTGTCCATTGTCTTTTCTAGTCAAATTTTAAGCCTCAGAAAGGGACTTGGAGAAAGTATTTCAAAATTAAAAACAGCGTATGAACTTGCGGATCATTTATTAATAAAAAATCAGCGCGTTCTTCAAATTTTCCAGATGTATCTAGTGCAGTTATGTTATTTCTAACTTTGCCAGTTAATGTGGCATCAGCGACGATCTTTTTCCAATCTTAAAATAGTAAAAACCCATTTACGTAACACCATGGGACAACAACGCCTTTCGGATTTATTCTTAATCAGTATCGAACACGCGAGTGTGTTAAAACATTAAATAACGACGAAATTATAAACGATTTTGCAAAAAAAAAACTCTCAACGATCTGGTCATTTTGTATAATACCTTGTATAGTACTTAGTGACATAATGTGTGTGCAGACTTGTTGAGTGTTCATGTGTTTTACTGTTTTCTGTCTTTTGGATTCTATGAGGCTCGATCACTACCCCGTTACTACCATACATGGTATAAGTGGTGTTTTAAAATTTTGATTTTGCATCATGTTTGCAGGAATATTACGTATAATGACTCAATAACTACCTATGTTATGATGTCTATCAGTCTACCTAGGATTATAAAATAAACTCGAATTGTTTGCTGTTTTAATAGTAGGTACTTAACACATATAATGTGGGTTTAAAAATTCATAAACCTGAACCAAATAGTAATGAAAATAAGAATTATCATTTTCCATTCGTTATAGCTTAGTTTCTTTTACGCCACTTCTTAATCAAGATTAATCGATTAACTGGAAAATAGAGGGTCGCTATGGAAAATATAGTTTGACGATTTTTACCTGAAATGAGAACAATCAACAAATCGTCCCCTTGTAGCTTCTCTACTAACGCCTTAATCCTTCTGGCTCCCTCTACCGCCTGTTCATCGGGAATGTTATTTTCAGCCCCTTCAATAAACTGAATCTTTCTGCTCTTTCCCGCCAAATCTGGATATTGTTCAAAGATCCCCTTCGGCACAGTTACTATCGCCCTCTGCAAGTGATTTTCCAGAGTATTTTCCATCTCCAAAGCCATTCCCAGCACTGCCTTGCCAAAACCTACCATATAACAAGGTTTGTTCAAAGGAAACTTTTCATCGGCTATCACAAGATGGCGGGATAGTAGCTTTACTTGGTTTTTGATCAATGTAGATGGCTGAACAGAACGTACTCCTTCTAAAAATAGATTTTTTAGCGTGGAAGATACATCACTTCCAATAGGAGGCGTAGAATTTGTTTTGCAAGTACACGTTGTCATGATTTGTCTTTTAGTTATCTTGGGACTTGGTGCACTGATGTATAACATGTCACTTTTTACCGAAAAACGAACTATTGTTTTCAACATTCTGACATTGCTCACTCTGATTTAAAAAAAAAATTATCTGCTCGAATTATTTGTACTACATATTCAGCGTTGTTTACTGCATGATACCTACTTTATCTATGAACTTAACCTAAAAATGTTTTGATGAGCCTATGAATAAATAATGATTGATGGCGATAACTTCTTATTAAATATAACTAATTAATGGTATATGGGTTTTGTATGTATATTTGTTTACATATAGGAAAATAAAACACGTCAATATGTTTTATATACTACAATTTTATTATGTCTATAATCACAGTTGCTATTATCTATTTAATTACTATACAAACAAATACTTATATTTTACATATTATTATTAATATTCAAACACTAAACTGGTTAATTTTTTTAAAGCTACAATAAATAATGTATTCCTGTAAATGGGCCTAACATAAAAATTAAAAGATATTAATTTGAATTCATACATTTGAAAATTATGATGATTAAGCTTCATTTAATATTTTTCTATAAAATCGCACACTAAATTTACTTAATGATTTAAAAAAACACATTTCTGGCAAGTACAAATTGTCTAACATAATATACAAATAATAAATAGTTATATCTAGTTTTACTTATAAGGATAAATAATTAGATAAGAATAAAAAATCAGTAGGAAGTAACCAAATATAGTGGTATGTCGGACAAGAAGTGTGCAACAGTCTCTTGTATTGGATCACACAGGGATCCAAGCATAATGGATAGCCTGGGACGGATAGACCACGACGGCCGTTTCGTCCTAATTAGGACTCTAGGGAAGCCATAACTCAAAGCAACTCCACAGAAAACGGCACGATGCAATAAAAGCCACCTACCAGTGAAACTGCCTTTTGTATTGGAATACCAGATCCATTATGCTATCCGATATGCCACTACTTTGTCGCTTTTAATTGTTTTCGCGGACGCAATAATAAATTAATGTTCAATTTTGTGCTTGTTCTTGCAGCTTTTGCAAAAAAGGTAAAGTTCTTTTTGCTAACCTTTGTTTGATTTCTGCTGGTGGTCCCTGAGCCCAAGGAGGATCAGCATTGGTTCTTACGTAATAGACACCTCGTGCTCTGAAATAAACAATATTATTACAATTCGGTGTTCCTTACAAAACACTGCAATAGTACCTAATTTCAATTGAATGAAAATAAAGAAAATAATAAAAAAAAGGATACTTATTGATTTTACTAGAAAAATTTAAAACAAAAACTTACTGTTGTGAAACATGTTCTCCCATAAGGACATAATCATGCTCTTGAGGAGTGCACCAGTTGAACATGAAGCTTATGAGCGTTGGACAGGGGTAAGCCCAAAACCCTTTCTTTGAAATGATGGACTCTATAAAGTATGGTGTTACTTTGGTATGATCACATGCTAATGTCTCTAAAAGAAAATGTAAAATAATTAAGACAGTTGTAGACAGTAGCAGATATATACAAGACTGTAAGTCCTAAAATTAGGTCATCTACACCGAAGAGAATATAATAGGTATCTTATCTTCCTGGGTATCTATAGTGTACCGAAGCGTCTTATGAGATTGGAATATAAACAGCAGCAGAGCTGCAGGTAATTGCATGCATTTACTCCCTATTTATAGATTTTATAGCAAAAGAAGAAAATCTATAAACTATGGAAGTAAAATAGGACGATAAAAAAAATGGCAGGAAACATGGGACAACAAATATTGGCCCATGGACCAAAAGACTAATTCCTGACATCAGTAGCCTTCACGAAAGAGATGCCAAAGATGATGGTTTTATGGAGTGCATTTGGGTGAACACCTGGTGTGGTTCTTAGTGGGCATACGGAGTCACACTATCGGGAAGAGGTATCTATATAAAAGGATTTTTAACAGGAGGCAAAAAAAATTAACTTACTAAAAACAGTATCACTTCCACATCCGGGCTGACTAGATCCGCCATTTATATAAAAGTCAGCATGTCCGTTGGGACCCCACTGGCCTAAAATACCCGCTCCTGTGTGAAGGATGTCCACAAAATGGGCGTCGGACGGATCCAGATCTTTGGATGAGTTTTTGCCCATGTAGAAAAATATTGTCGGATCTAAACCTAAAAATGTTTAATTTGAAGAAATAGTCCATGCTTAAAGTGGAATTGAAAGTATGGGAAAGAAAGAAAAAACCTAAAGTCTTCCTCCACAAAATTTAATAGAATACAAATTCTCTAGGGGTCTCTACATGTTTCGAACGTAGAAACGTTCATCATCAGGAGACAAAAAATTTATTTAGTGCTGATGGTTTTAGCAGAAGAGAAAATGGTGTAGAACCTTAATGGAGCTTTTATGTAATTAAAAAATTGATGTGTAGAAGAGACATAATATGAAGAAAATTGATAAAGGCTAAATCATGAGTATGTTAAAAAAGTTATTAAAGAGAGTCTAAACTCTAAACCAACCAAATAAACTGGGGAAGAGGAAAAAAATCCTTCCTAAAAAGAAGATGTCGAAGATTATTTAAAATTTTTATAAAATTTTTCAAGTTTATGTCGGTAATACATTATATTAGATATACAATAAAATTATATTGCAAAAAGAGTTTTAATCCTCAGTACCCCACAAAACTTTTTTTGCAATATAATTTTATTGTGATTCGACAATTTTATCCTTATAATGTATTACCAACATACACTTGAAAAGTTTTATAAAAATTTTAAATAATCTTCGACACCTTCTTTTTAGAAAGGTTTTTTTTTCTTCTTCCCCAGTTTATTTGGTTGGTTTAGACCCCCTTTAATAACCTTTTTAACATACCTATTCAGTATGGTTTAACCTTTATCAATTTTCTTCATATTGTGTCTCTTCTACACATTCTACACAATTTTTTAATTCTATAAAAGCTCCATTATAGGGTTTTATACCATTTTCTCTTCTGCCAAAACCATCAGCACTAAATACATTTTCTTTCTCCTGACGATGAACGTTTCTACGTTCGAAACATGTAGTGACCCCTAGAGAATTTTTATCCTATTAAATTTTGTGGAGGAGGAAGACTTTAGGTTTTTTCTTTCTTTCCCTGAAAATGTTTGTTAGTTACCTGTTGTGAACTATTGGAGAGAAAAAAAAATGATTTTTTTACAGGTACGCACCTGTTATTCTTCCGAGTTTGCCATCCAATACAGGATCGATATAATTAGCTACCAATCCAGAAATGTGAGCACCAACACTGTACCCTATAAGATGTAGATGGTCAGCTCTCACGCCCCTTGGGTGCTGGGTTAGGTATCTAATTAGCTGGGCGATGCATTTAGCACAGAATCTGGGAGCCCATTCCATTTGCTACAGATACAAATCGATTGCATTAACTTATAATGTTACGCCTTGATATACAGGGTGTCCGGAAATAAGCAAAAAATTTAGGGGATAATTCTAGACCGAAAATAAATGCTATCTGTATATATCTATAAATGCTATATGTTATAGGAAGAGGTAGCATTTATTTTCGGTCTAGAATTATTCCCCAAATTTTTTGCTCATCATTGTATGTGATTTGAGTGTCAACAAAATTTCCTAAAGTAAGCACATTATGTAATATCTGTTTTTGAATTCACCTTTGCTTTAGTGCTACCTTAAGGATTTTCTGGATTTAACTTGTGCAAAAATTAAGATAGATAGTTTTTTTTCAGTTTTCCGGCACTGTCAACAACGCCAAATAATTAATAATTATATTTTTATTCAGGCCTAATAAATTAAGGATTAAACAAGAATAGAAAGTAGTTTTTATTGAAATATAAATTTGGATACTTAATAATTAGTTTACTAACATAACAAATATCATAATACTATAGTAGCTTTTGCCTAAACAAAATTAAAAACAAGCATCTCAGAGAAGTGAAGGGATACTTCAATAAGGTAAAGTAGAAGTATAATGTTGTTTTTTTCCTATAGGTAGTCCACCAACGTACATACCACTCCTTTTTTAAAGTATGGGTGTGCGTTTAGGTACAGTTTATTGATTTTTATGGTATTTATATTATGTCAAGTTCAAGATCGGCTATAATGTTAGTCATTATAGCAGTTTTATTTCTTGCAGGAATATTATATGTCTTATACAACGACAGTTAAGAGTGTATCCACCGCATATAAAATAAATCTATTTTTGCAATATTTATCTTGGCTATCGTTAATAGTATACAGTGTGACCAGTAAAGTCCGCATCATATTGGATTTTTTTTATTAATAGCTTTATTCGAAATTTGACTTTGGTATCAAGTTCTGCTTCGATCGAGATGAAAATTAAGCAAAAAAATAGTAGTCACGTGATTCGCATTATCTGTCAAATTTTAATTTTTTCCATAAAATAATTCAAAAGTGGGATTATTTCTGAAAGTATCGAAAAAGTTATTAGAAAAAGTTTTTTTAAATGCAGTTTCTAGCCCACATGCAAAATTTTAGCTGCCCAAGATAATTTTGATTTTTTACCCATATTTTGTAAATTGCACCACTTTTGCAAAATAAGACTCAACGCAACCTACATAAAACTTGTTAGTTTTGACAATGCTTTATATCAGATACATTTTCTTTAAAGTAGCGCCATATTAAATGTGTGTTTTTCTACAAAATCAAAATTGGGGTATTAACATTTGGTCGCATGTGATGCAAAGTTTATTTGTTTTTGACCCTGTATAAGGTAACTTCATAAAATAAGTATTATTAAAAACGTAGTTTGTATCTGAAAGTAATACACCTTATTATTAAAACAACACAGTGTCATCAGTAAAATATTCATTAAGTGGAAAATAAATTTTAGTGGTGGGTAAAAAATCAAAATTATCTTATGCAGCTGAATTTTTGCATATGGGCTAGAATCTGCATTTAAAAAAACTTTTTCCAATAACTTTTTTCGATATTTTTAGAAATAACCCCACTTTTGAATTATTTTTTGGAAAAAATTAAAATTTGACAGATAATGCGAATCACGTGACTACTATTTTTTTGCTTAATTTTCATCTCGATCGAAGCAGAACTTGATGCCAAAGTCAAATTTCGAATAAAGTCGTCATGTTGCGAGTAAAAGCTATGGTAGAACTTTAAGGTGCTATATGGTCGATAAGTATGTAAACACAAAAATGAAGTGCATAATATACCCCATAAACATGTCTTCGCTAATTTTGTACACTATATTGGTGACATTAGAAAAGAAACAGGAAACGAATACCTATTACCTAAACCTAAAATATATTAAAGTGAAATTACTTGTAATGAACATTAATTATCGAAAAAATTAGCAAATGACTTCCGCGGTCATCAACTTATATCAGCAAGAAGTCTATTGCCAAAGTGCAACAATCCAACGAAGTGATGTTTAGCTCTTGCAACACGCAAAAATATAATTTGTCATTTACAAAAGAAATAAAATTGGAAAGTCATGGTGATTCCTATAATTCAATATGAAGTTTTTATTAACACATTATTATAAGTAAATACTAATTCATATTCATGCTGATGATGACTGTTTGAAAATGTCGGCCGGTTAAAAATGACCTCATTTTACAAAAGAAAATATAAATATAACATTTTGTGTGTGTGTAAGTGTGCAAGTACGAAATATGGGCAATTTAAAAAACACCAAATCGTCCGCTATTCGCTTGAAGGTTCTATCGTATGACTGAGGATCGTGGTTCGAAGCCCACGTTATAGAGCCATGACCATAGGCCCTCTTAGGCCAGTGACGTAACTACCATAAGACAATAAATTTGTACCGTGCGAGCAAAAATTATTTGCATCAAAGAGGGCTTGGATTACAAAAAGGTAGGACTTGGTTTAGATCACAATGATATTATGGGAATGATATTATCTAACCAAATCTAGGTTAAAATTTTGTCAAATTCATATTATGACATGATATGCCAAACTAATGAGTGCTAAAATAAGTATACAAATACAAAGTTATTTTTAGTTGTTTACAAAATTAACAGGCTTGACTTGTTAGCGTATTTTGCATTATTTGACGAACATTTGCAACAAGTTCTTCTGTTCTTACAGATGATCTTCCTGCTCCTTTTTTGTGATGTATAGAACCTGTTTCCCTAAACACAGCCACGGTTCTTTTCAGGCAATGATAAAAATCCCCAGCAATAAAAGCAACGTTAGGAAAATGTTCGTGAAAATCGTCCATGCACAAACCCGGATTGTATTGCCACTCACCATTTACTCTAACCCCGTTTGAATGTTTTGTGCTGTTCCGTAAAGCCCATTGTGTGAATTATTCAAGAAATTGGAAAAATTAGCGATGAATCAAATTACTTGTAACGCCTGTCAAAGATGACGGAATAACTGATTGATTGTTAATTCTGGTAGTTACTGACACCCAACAGGTATTAAGCCCTACGGCTAAGCATTACGTCTTTGGATGCAAGGCCCTCTTTGATGCAAATAATTTTTGCTCGCACGGTACTAAAAGACTTAAATATTAAACTTCAGCAAAAAATAGGTGATAATTTTTAATTATCACTAGAAAGTTTAAAAAAATATACCTACGCTTAAACATGGCTCCTTCACTAAAGTATTATAATCCACAATAATAACATTGTAATTTCCTCTATAAAAGTAGGCGTCCCTCATATCTGTACTTGGAGAGTAATTTCTTCCCCCGCCAAATCCATGGACCACGATTTTTGTGGGGTACCTCCTGTTAAATTGGCTGTTATAGAGTGAGTTTACATCGGTGGTGTCTAGCAGGTCAGGATTTTCTTGGGTTCTTCTAAAAATAATAATTATAATTCTTAATTAATTTATTAGGCAGTAACCAGCTTTAAGCAAGAAAAATGCAAAAAGTCCTTGCCCCAAATACCAGACTTGTCAGTTCACTAAACTGAAGAAAATCTTAGATTGCCAAAAGCTCTGCATGAAAATGCAGGTATATATTTATCTTTTGTTGCAACATACTTATTTCATTAGGTCCAAATACGCAATACTTGTCCTACACATTTACGTAATATACTAGGTCTGTATTTTACTGTCAACTATACTGTTTAGAATTGCTAAATAGCCTAAAAACTAGGTTTTTGTTTTTAACCTCTATAATTTACCTAGCGAAAGTAGTAAATTAATGTTTGTCTATATTAATATTGAAATGAAAATATATCCCAAGTGTTGTTTCTCTTTGAACCTCTTTGCTTGTAGTTTGATCCCTTACTAATATCCAATGTGATTTTTGCTAAGAGTCTACTAACTATTCCTTTTACTCGCGAAAAGCCTTTATACCATTTACTCGAAAACTACTAAACCTATCGAATTTATTTCAAGATGTATTTGTTTATTTAGAAATAGTAAAGTAATTTTTGTACATTTCACTTCTATACTATCAAGGGCGTCCGAAGTGGGGGCAAGGGGGTGCGCTCGCCCCCCCCCCCCCTGGCCAAAGTAGATTGGAGATATTTTTATATATAATATAATATTATATACAGAGTGTTCATTTGAAAACTTCTCACCTCGATTTTCCTGCTTTAAAATGAAAATGTGGAAAATCGCTCGAACCCGTCGATTTTTATTTCGAGGGGGACATCTTTTGCGTATAATGTCAATCTTGTTACTTCAAGCCCCGTGGAGGGAGGGGGGCGGGGTAAGATCTAAATCTTAAATGGATACCCCTATTTTATATAATTTTTTTGGATTCTGCATAAAATTCTGAACATTTTTTAATAAAAGCATTATTAGTCTATACTTAACAGTTTCCGAGATATTTACTCTTGAAAAAGGACATTTTTGAACTTTGACAGCGTCTAGCTTTCTTACTGTACGTCTTAGAGCAAAACGGCTTACATGTCTCTATCTTCAATTTTTATTATCTTTCCAATAGTGTGAACTTTCGGTTAAACCGGATGTAAGAAATATAGTACTTTCGGTTTGACCGGAAGTTGACACTATTGGAAAGATAATAAAAATCGAAGATAGGGACATGTAAGCCGTTTTGCTATAAGACGTACAGTTAGAAAGCTAGACGCTTTTATTAAAAAATGTTCAGAATTTTATGCAGAATCCAAAAAATTTATATAAAATAGGGGTATCCATTTAAGATTTAGATCTTACCCCCCTCCCTCCTAGGGGCTTGAAGTAACAAGATTAACAATATACGCAAAAGATGTCCCCCTCGAAATAAAAATCGACGGGTCCGCGCGATTTTCCACATTTTCATTTTAAAGCAGGAAAATCGAGGTGGGAAGTTTTCAAATGAATGAAATGAATCATAAATTTGTAAAAGAAAAAAAAATACATTTAATTGAAAAAATTATTGATGAATTTGCAAAAGATTCAAGAAAATTAACATTTCTTTTCTCCAATAAATCTGAATAACTTATAAGTTTTTTGTTATATTTGAACATTTTTAAATATTTTGTTTAGCTATTTTTTGTTATTTAATATAAGTATTAGGTGTTTTGCTCTATTCTTTTATTGAAGGTTTGTTGAAGTGCTAGAAACAAAAATAATTCCAATTATGATTTGCCCCCCCCTTGGAAAAGTTCCTTCGGACGCCCTTGTATACTATTAACGATCGTCGTGTTTTTTGTTACAATTCAGTTAGTTTAACATAAAATCATAATAATTATTAGATTTGTTCTGGTTGTTGATTCTAAATTGTTACAAGAAAATTATTTTTTTAATCTACTAATAGTTTTGATTTAAAGTATTTCTGTTTCATATATGTGTAATGACCTCAATTGTGTATACTACCTTCAATAAGGTATATGTTAAATTTAAATTACCTATTTAGACAGAAACCTACGTAAAAGTAGCATATTATTCATAAAAAATAATAAATAGTTAAAGCATTCTAACATGCAAGCTAAACTTCGTAAAATCGTGAATAAATTTTAAATTGATGATAAATAATCATTGAAAATAAATTTTAAAAAACCCTGAGTTTGAATATATTAAAAATGTATTTATTTTTAATTAAATAATTACTTATGTTAACACTTTGATTGGATTATTTAATATAATTACCATCAGTGGCGTAACAGAAACTGAGTGCCCCCCCCCCCGCAAACGTTTTCAGGGGCCCCCCTCTCTATAACGAATGGAAAATAAAAACAAAAAAAAAATGTTTTCATTACTATTAGGTTCAGGTTTATGAATTTTTGAATTCGTTAATCGTGTAATAATTTAATTAGGGTTAAACACATTATGTGTTAGGTACCTAATATTAAAACAGCAAACAATTCGTAATTTATTTTATAATCCTAGGTAGACTGGTGGACATAACATAGGTATCTAGTTATTAAGTCATTATACGTAATATTCAAGCAAATATGATGCAAAATCAAAATTTTAAAACACCACTTGTAATGTTGCTTATACCATGTATGGTAGTAACGGGGGTAGCAGTGATCGAGCCTCATAAAATCCAAAAGACAGAGGTATTCGACAAAACGACTAGATCGTCGAAAGTTTTTTTTGCAAAATCGTTTATAATTTCGTCGATATTTAATGTTTTAACAAACTCGTGTTCGATACTGATTAAGGATAAATTCGAAAGGCGTTGTTGTCCCATGGTGTTGTAAATGGGTTTTTACTATTTTAAGTTTGAAAAAAGATCGTTCCGCTAATGCCACATTAACTGGTAAAGTTACAATACACACAAATAACATCACTGCACTAGATACATCTGGAAAATTTGAAGAAACACACTGATTTTTTAGTAATAAATGATCCGCAAGTTCATACGCTATTTTTAATTTTGAAATAGTATCTCCAAGTCCCTTTCTGAGGCTTAAAATTTGACTAGGAAAGACAATGGACAAGTCTTTATGGTATATCGTTTTTAAATTCCGCGCTTTCACGTATAAAAGTACTGGATTTTTACCGTGATTTTACAATAACTTAGTAATCCTATAGCAACCATTGTAGGTTAAAAGTGTAATTCAAATAATTGTCGTTCTATTTATAGACGCCTTTACTTACTTACCTGGTATAAATATAAAATTCTATTTGTTTGTGTGGACATCTAAACGGTCTTGGTATGCAAGAGGTCGTATTAAACACATCTTGTACGGAAGGCTCTTCTTTTTGTCGACCCGTGGCTTGTTGACCGTATATCCCTAAAAATAGTTATTTGCATGATATTTACTGATTACATGATATTACCCGTCAATATGAAACAAGCACCAGCCAAGATTTACGGCCAAAACAATCAGGATTAATCAAAAATAACAATTGTATTCATACCATACACAACTTTTACCCATATAGTATAAATCATGCATGGCAAATGTCAACAGAACAATTAACACATTTAGCATACCTACTTACTTACCAATTTGACACCTTCTTAAACAAAAACAATAAGAGACTTTGTGCTTATCTTTTTCTATATTATTTAACTCAGGGCCCGCTCCAGCAATGACGCCGCCCTGGGCAAAACGAGAAATTGCCGCCTTTTTCCAGTGGCGGTGGTTCGTGAATTGTTAACTTGGGGGTGTACTAAAAGCTCGCTGCAGGCGAAATGCGCCGCAGGCGAAATTTTTTTAAGTCCACGCCCAAATTTGGTCAATAATTTTTAGTAAATATTTTTCAAATTTATGATTAGGTACCTACTTATTTTATTGAAAATGAAATAAGATAAAAAAAAATAAAAAATGGCCAATTTATTTTTCATTAGGTAGTGGGTACATTGTTTAAAAGTAATGTCCAATCTTCTGTTTTTATTTGCAGCAAACTTATCAATAACAATAAAGTCCCTAATGTGATCTGTGTCAAGTTAATTTCGGGTTTAGGTCTTCCCTCAATTTTAATTTCAATTTTTTGCTCAATACTTAATGAGCTAAAATTGTTTTTCAAAAAATATGCCACATTCATAGTCGTTTTGGCATTAAAACTGATCATTTTTATTAAAATAAGTCTTTACCGCCCCAAAATAATAACAAAAATATCAAGGAAAACTACAAATAATAAATTCGTACAGCAATTAACACGCAATGAACTCAACGGCGCACATTTAAATTGTGCGAGTTTTCCTATTAGAATCGCGCATTCCCCCACCACACCTACTAGTACAAGATGCATAGTTAATAACCGGCTTGGCGAGAGCTATTACACCACCTTTCGTTCCATTTTTTAACGGTACGTTAAAATAGGAGGGTTCTAACTTATATTACGGTATCATTTTATATAAGAAGATAAATTTAAATGAACATTATTTTTTCTTTATGGGGTAATTCTTTATGGAGTATGGGGATGCACGTTCTCCTGTGGAGAAACCGCCACTGCCGCTCTACTAACTTGCCGCCCTGGGCAGGGGCCCAGGTTGCCCCCCCCCCCCCCCCCCTAGAGCGGGCCCTGGTGCCACTTACACGAAGAAATGTAAACAACTAAAAACGTGAAAAGGACAAAAACATATTGTATACTTGCGCGAAAACAAAGTAAAAAAATTTAAAAAAATGTTAAAAAAATTAAAAATCGGTTTTAAAATTCGAAAGGAGTTTCCTCCTCTTTTCTTTCTTATACATAGTAAACATTGTCAATGTAGAGATGACTGTGAATTTCTTTTCCCATAAAAATAATAAGGCCAAATTTCTTCTGACCTTTAACTTTAAAAAGCATCATAAATTTACATAATTTTTTTGTCATTGCGTTTATTACGTAAGTCGTTTTTTATAAGGGAAAGTGTAATAATATTTATAGTACAGCTCTTCATTTACCATTAATTAACTTTATGGCAGAATAAAATGAATTGGCAAAGCATTGACCTTTCACTAAATACTTTCTTGTTTAAGAGTATTTATACATTCGAAATAGAAAATATTATATTACAGGCTCCCTTACACCGTCTTCAAAAAGTGGCTGTAATTTAAGATTTTGATAGATACAGTGAAAATATACACCGATATTTACTCTAGAATAATGCACTCTGGCCGTATTTACTCTAGAATAATACACTGTGGCCGAAGAATCTAAAGACTCTCCCCCTTTGGATTTTATTTGAGCTTAAATTGACTAAATTTGTAACTATTGAGAATTTACCAGTGCTATGGTGGCGCCTATTGCCGGTTTCAGGAAAAGCTGTTCGCTGGTAGCCAATGTATATCTTTTGCTTGTAATGTTTACTTAAAAAGCATATACAGGGTGTCCGGGAAAATGTGGGAAATCTCCCGGAAATGAAAAAAAAAAACGTGAAAAGGATACTACAAGTTCATATAAACATCTTTCGTATCAGCCTCCTCTTCGGAGATATGGGCTCCCAAAGAGCTCCCATGGAATTAAGATTTTGACACATACATAATTATTAAACCAACAGGTATATCTTTGTCAAAAAATAAAAATTTAAACTTTTCCTGCTTAGTTAAAAACTTCGTAAGTGGGTTCAACATGGGCTCCGTGAAAAAATTAATAAAATGAATTAAAATAAATTTTTATTTTTTGACAAACATGTATCTTTTATCGAAATATGCTAAATACATGATGTAAATAAAAGGACGTTTTTCCGAAAACGGTTAGGATTAGCGACATGAATGAAGAGTACTTAATTTTGAGTCAATAGTTAAAGGTATGTAGAAAACGTTTTCCAAAGTTTTTATCATACAGGGCGTAAAAAAATGGCACATTAGTGTCACAGCTAGTCCGTCCCTGCAGCTGTGAGTAATTCGCAACACTTTCTGGGATAGTAATTTGAAGGGTCTTACCTGGTATACATCATATGAAACAAAAAATTGAAATATACCTGTTGGTTTAATAATTATGTGTCAAAAACCTAATTCCATGGGAGCTCATATCTTCCGAGAGGAGGCCGATATACGAATATATGAACTTGTAGTTTGTAGTATCATTTTCACGTGTTTTTTTCATATCCGGGAGATTTCTCACATTTTCCCGGACACCCTGTACATTGATTCTTAAATGTGTTCAATTAATTACTCCACATATGTATGTAATAAGATAAAGTATTATGACTTTCTACTTCGAGTCGTATAGATATTATGCGAGGAAATAGACGATGAAGTAGAGTAGGTGTACTTTTTTCTATTATAGTGTAATGCGTTATAAAATACGTTCATTCGTTAAAAAAACAAAATTGTTGCTCTTGCTTCAGTTAAACAAATCGGCGCGAATCAAAATACTTTCTTTTTATTAATTGACGACAGGTTTTTGTAAAGGCCGAAGTGCAACAATAAACAGCGGCCGAAGTAAAAGAATACAAATGTGCTTTCTTTTATATGATGGACATTTATATTATAAATACAGTGTGACCAATAAAGTCCGCATCATATGGTTTTTTTTTATTAATAGCTTTATTCGAAATTTGACTTTGGTATCAAGTTCTGCTTCGATCGAGATGAAAATTAAGCAAAAAAATAGTAGTCACGTGATTCGCATTATCTGTAAAAATTTTTTTCAAAAAACAATTCGAAAGCGGGGTGTTATTTCTGAAAATATCGAAAAAAGTTATTAAAAAAAGTTTTTTTAAATGCAGTTTTTAGCCCACATCCAAAATTTCAGCTGCATAAGATAATTTTGATTTTACCCACAACTAAAATTTATTTTCCACTTAATAAACTCTTTACTGATGACACTGTGTTCTTTTTTGTCTTAATATTAAGGTGTATTACTTTCAGATACAAACTACGTTTTTAATAATAGTTATTTTATGAAGTTACCTTATATAGGGTAAAAAACAAATAGACTTTGCATCACATGGGACCAATTTTTAATAGCCCAATTTTGATTTTGTAGAAAAACACACATTTAATATGGCGCTACTTTAAAGAAAATGTATCTGAAATAAAGCATTGTCAAAACTAAGAAGTTTTATGTAGGTTGCGTTGAGTCTTATTTTGCAAAGTGGTGCATTTTACAAAATATATGGGTAAAAAATCAAAATTATCTTATGCAGCTGAAATTTTGCATGTGGGCTAGAAACTGTATTTAAAAAAAACTTTTTCTAATAACTTTTTTCGATATTTCAGAAATAACCCCACTTTTGAATTATTTTTTGAAAGAAATTAAAATTTGACAGATAATGCGATTCATGTGACTACTATTTTTTGCTTACTTTTCATCTCGATCGAAGCAGAACTGGATGCCAAAGTCAAATTTCGAATAAAGCTATTAATAAAAAAAATCCCATATGATGCGGACTTTACTGGTCACACTGTATGTCTCCTGCGAAACTTCTAAGTAATCGAACTATTTATTAGGAATCCGTTACCGAACATAACATAAGAGGTTTAAAAAATAAAGTAATTATCAAAAAATAGGGTTTATACGGTTTATTCTCTCAAAATATAAATTAAAAATCCCTTACAAACACGTCGAATTTATACAAAGTACTTGGGAAAGTCTCAACGAACAATTGATTTATTTTCACGTCACAACAACAATTAAATGTTTTTGTAGTTAAAATATTTCTGTGTTAACAATTAAACAATAAACAAAACCAATCCTTGAACTTACCACTAATTTTTTTCGTTTTGGCGCAGACAACAATAACCACCGTAAAAATTGACCCACTTACAACGCTTCTTTATTAAATTTTAAGGATCCGGAATGGGTTCCTTTATTTCAAAAGAGTGGTCAAGTGCGGATCAAATTTGCGTAATAAGTAACAACAAAAAATTAAGCTTACCTATATTATATTATTAACTATATTTATTTGTATCAGCCCAATTAAGAATTGATAACAGTGACACCTAGTCAGTTACATTTTTATTAATCATACTGTTCAGTAAACTATTTTTCTTGAAATGCAGAACTATCTATACCTCGTCTTACCATCAATACCACCAATGCCAGCTTGACGATACAATAGATGTTATAAAAAAGGTCTGTTATTGAACACTTACCAGAAAAACTGATAAGCAGCAAATAATAACAAATAAACACCGCACTTTCACGTCTTACGATCGAAAAAACACCACGAGGCTTCGTCATTATTAAATACGATCGAGCTATTTTCGAAAAATAGTCAATATTTTTCGTAAAAGTTATTTTCTGAAAGTTTTCTAAAATTACTCTTTTCGCGGCGTCTTGAGTACCACGTACTGAAAGTGAAAGTGGTCATCTAAAGGTTCTCATGTGGTACCGCACCATAAGTAAAGGTACCGCCAATAATAGTATTATGGCATATATGACAAGTGAAATGGGTGAGTCCAACCAAGTGCGACCGCCAACTGAAGAATTTCAAAATTGGTTCGTCGACGGTATTCTTATGGGGGTACCTTTTGCTATTACGTTCACTTTTGTTAACAGCGTGAAGTATGTGGCGGTGTATAAGATGCGTTGATAAAAAACACTTTCGCTTGATGATGTCATTGGGTTTTTTAAAAATTTCCTTTCGCGGGGTTTTTAAATGGGTCCGACTGATTCCTAAAATTATATTGGTTCCAATGGTTATGTAAAATATTTTGATATGGTCTGTCTGTATCGTTTATTTTTATGTGGGTCGGCGTGAAATTGTAATTAGTTCTCCTCGCGATACAAGCATTAAGTTAGGGCAAATAAAATATTTTTTTCATAACAATTTCTGAACATGGGAAATCACATGTACATTTTGATACACTCAAATATTGACTCCCGTATTAGTTTGACATCAAAATTGTATTAGACTTTTTTGAAGGTCCTCGCACACCAAATTTTATTATTTTCTAATAAGCCAATCAAAAGTTATTTAGAAAAAACTCTTCGTAAAATTCTTAAAAATAAATACGATGCTGATACATACTTAAATGAAATCACCAGTACCTAATAATTATTATAATGTCAAATGTTACTGGACGTTTTACTTTTTGTTAGTTTCAACATGTTTTACAATATTTAAGAAAAATAATGATTTTAGTAATTTGATAAACGCAACCTACAATGAGAACTTTATTTATATCAACGTTTGGAGACAAGAAGTAGAAAAACAAGACTTTTTTAAAAAGTACCTTTTCAGACAACAATTAATTTAAATGGAAACCTAATGTTTTCTAATCAGATCTCTTCTAAACAGTCCTCCTTTTACTGTCAAGCAATATCTTAAACGGTCATAAAATTCAGTTCTTGATCCCCTAGGGAAAAGTCGTTTGGTGAAAGATCAAGAGACCTAGTTGGACAATTTATGGTGTTATATTTTCCTATTGTCCAAAGACGTGTTGGACATATTCATACTTCTCATGCATTGTGCACAAAAAAAATTGTTTTCCCAAATTTCGTTTTTAAAAAAAAAAGGTCCAATAATGCCGGCCCAAACATTAACGTTTTGGGGGCATTGAGTCTAGGAGTCGACAAGTCGATTAAAACATTTTTAAAATCTATTTTTTTTTTACAATCGAAAATCGATTATGAAATTTCATAATCGCCAATCCCCACTTGGGCAAACGTGTCCTCCTGATTTTTGTAATGTATAATTTGTTCAAATTTGTTTAAAATAATGTTAGGATCTTTTCGGCAAATGCTTTTAGAAAAAAAATTCCTCTCTCTCAATTCCTGATGTTTTTAGTATTGACACTTATGTATTTGGCTCAGTACAGTGGAGTGATGCTTTTCTACACGTTTGCCAAGAAGCCTGGTGTTCATTTCATTATTTTCTTCTACATGGAGCTCTACCATCGAGAACATCATTATTTTGCTCTAAGCAGTTCCATTTATTAATTACAGTACCTTTACCCTCAAAATTGTCTTTATTTTGTTACTTAACACAACGTAAGAAAGCTTTCTTACAAAAGTAAAACCCCCCCGTAATGAAAACAAAAAATTGTATCTATCAAATCCCTTGCGAGTGTGACGAATCGTACATTGGAGAAACAAAAAGACCTCTTCCCGTACGAGTTAAAGAACATCTGAAATATACTCAAAAAGGGGAAACTTCGAGATCGGGCATAACGAAACATGTATGGACCAACCAACAGAATATACAGTGGTCAGAAGCCAATGTTTTGGACACGAAACAGCACTGGAGAAAACGAAATGAATCAAAATACCCATATATTTAGTAAAGCAAGTATAGATATCCCCAATATCTGGAAGCCTCTTCTTGTCCAAAACCAACAGCTCAAACTTCACACTCCAATAAGCACGTAGGCGGAATCATCAAGCTTCATTGCACATGGATAGTATTTAAGACAGTTTCCTTAGAATTATAATTTAATTTTGAAGAAGTAGTCCATACTCAAAGTGGAGTTAAATGATACAGAAAAAGAAAAGCACGAAGTCTTTCTCCACAATCTTTATTAATCGAAAAACTAGGCGAACCTAGTATCACATCGACATGTTTCGAGTGTAGAAACACTCATCATCAGGAAACAAAGTGAAAATCAAAATGCTGATGAAGAGAAAATAATGGTGAGATTGAGCCGTAATGGAGCTTTTAATGGTGTACAAGAGATGTAAAATTGAAAAATCAGAAGGTCAAAAATCAAGACTCCAGCATACTGAAGAGTCGAGGGTTAAGTGTAGAAGCACACTGTCGTACAGAAAAAGATAGGGTAGTAAAAATTAGGGAGTTTTGAAAAACATATCTGTTAAAAGTATTAATAAATTACTGAAACATCCTGAGTTTTATTGAGCCCAGTCAGAAACATTTGAAAATGTTGGGGTGAGATGTAAAGAAAAGAAGAGAAAAAGAAAAAATTGTTTTTTTTGGTCAAAGCATCTTTTTACTTTTACATTAAAAGATGCTTTGACCAAAAAAAACCATTTTTTCTTTTTCTCTTCTTTTCTTTACATCTCACCCCAACATTTTCAAATATTTCTGACTGGGCTCAATAAAACTCAGGATGTTTCAGTAATTTATTAATACTTTTAACAGATATGTTTTTCAAAACTCCCTAATTTTTACTACCCTATCTTTTTCTGTACGACAGTGTGCTTCTACACTTAACCCTCGACTCTTCAGTATGCTGGAGTCTTGATTTTTGACCTTCTGATTTTTCAATTTTACATCTCTTGTACACCATTAAAAGCTCCATTACGGCTCAATCTCACCATTATTTTCTCTTGCTAAAAACATCAGCATTTTGATTTTCACTTTGTTTCCTGATGATGAGTGTTTCTACACTCGAAACATGTCGATGTGATACTAGGTTCGCCTAGTTTTTCGATTAATAAAGATTGTGGAGAAAGACTTCGTGCTTTTCTTTTTCTGAATTATAATTTAGTTTACATTGAAAACGGTTAGAGATACTAACTAACCGAACCGTTGTGTTAAGTAACAAAATAAAGACAATGGAAGTCCGGCAAGGTAATTTTTTAAAAATATTTAGGACTGTTGTGGTGCTTGGAATATCAGGAAACATCGCAAAGTTCGGGTTTGTTACATGAGATTTCTCATGACATACTTGCGTCGAATTTTTTGGCGAATTATAAGCACATTTAAGTAAAAAAAATGTTTGAACCACTTTCTTTATTTTTGATAATTTTTCACATTTTCGAATGATTCTTACGGCGATAACATATTATGTACGTTGAACTTTTAGACATTTAGTAGAATTTTCTCAAAAACATGAAATTTAACAGGTACTAATAACGCAAAAATATGTTTAGTTATAGCTATGATGAATAATGATGATATTTTCAACAAAAAATAAAGTCCGTAAAATATTTTAAGATTTTGATTATGCATATAGATAAGTTTGTTTTGTTTTGCTACAATAGGTTTACTATTTCTGTAGTTTTTTCCTAAATTTTACTGACAATGGATTGGTTGTTCATGAAAAACGACAAAGGATTCAACTAATGTTTAAATAATATCATTGGGTTATATTCTATCAAAAAATTGATGAGTCTCGTTTTTTACATTACCTTCAATTAACAATGACAGTACGTTACCTTAACTTGAGGTTTCTCTCATTATTTGACGTTGCCAATCACTATTTTTTTCTACGTAAACTTTTTGCCTCATTAGAATATAATCTCCTTGATGTAAAAATCTGCAGAAATAAGGTTAAATTAAAATACTTTACGGCTTTTTAATACACACCAAGATATGCAAAGATTGAAACATTTACATTATGCTAAAGTTTTAAAGATTTATTATTTTGTACAAACCAATTCTCGATGCATTCATCAAGGATAGAAACATTAGTGAAATTTGCACATTTCTGTATTTTCGTATAATTTTTTTACAGTTACAGGGGTGAGGGGGAAGAGGTGAAAAAGTCCAAGCCTTTTATTATTTTTTACTGAAAGGACGAGGTATATTTAAAAAAATTATATCATCGATGATATGCAGCGATTATTGTTTTGTAGGTACGTACTATATAATATTGTATTTATATAATATTTTTTTAAATTATTGCATCTACACTACCAATTTATTGACAAAACAATTTTGTCAACATTACAAGAAAAAACTGTTTGGTGGGATCTTTAATAAAATTTGATCAAATAAATCATCGTCGAATTTTTCTTTTTCCCAGGAAACGAAACAGCTTCGTTTCTAAACGACAAGCGACTACTATTTTAGGTAAAAAATAGTAACTAATTTTTCTAAAGACAAAACCCGCTCCAGATTGAAGTCAGATCCACTTCGCAAAATGTTTTTTACAACAAAACGTTGCTAAAATTTTATTGTCAAGGTAAATTAATCAAAATATTGACAATTAATTCAAAGTAAGGGAGAAAAATTGACTAGCTATGTTACATAATAAATGTATCGCAACAAATATATAATATAACGAAACAAAGAAAGTATGAGTCAATTTATTAAAACCCAACATAGAGTTTACACTTAATAATAATATAACTATCTAAAAATAAATATCACAATAAATATTCACATATATATCTACAAAATTGTATGAGTGTGTCACAGTTTTTACTCCAAATTGGCATTTCTTCGTAAAATTTTAAAAAAGTTGTTAGGAAAGCCGACAAAACAAGCCGGAACCTTTAGCTTTGCATGTGAAACGGGAAATGCTCTCATGGAAGATGCCTGAGCTGAGGGGGAATGTTTAAATTAAGATCAAACACTGGTGAAGCTATTCAAAAGCTGTTCAATGGTGTTTAAGGCTGTTCAATAGCTGTTTAAAGATGTTCAAAGCTGTTCATTAGTCGTTCAAAAGCTGACGCGGTTACACAATTTTGAAGATATCAAAATAATAACACAAAAGTAATACAAGTTTATACATTAAATTCTTAAAACTAGGTCTGGGTTATTTTCCCTTATTGTCAGCACAGCCTTGGAGGCCTTACACCTCAAAAATCTTAAATATATATTTTTATAACTTTAACCTAATCGTTTTGGGTTTACACAGAAGAGTTTTTGATTTGATTAATAACCGACAAACTATTTTAACTTGTATTTTATTACAGACCTTAATATTAATATTTTTCTTGTAAATCCAAAACGCTCTATCTAATAAAAATATTATTTTCGTAGCATTTTTTGGGATTTGAAACTTGAATGCAAAGACGGGTGTAAAGGAAGGTGCTTGAACATAGGAAACATAGGAAAGAAAAACATATAAAATATATTTTTAATTACTTAAGTACCTACTACACAAAATAATATTTTATCAATTTTAAAAATAAACGTATCAACAGCAAGTAAAATTTGCGAAATTATCGTTTTTCTCACAGTAATCTTATTAGAACACACGTTTTTGTATGATTGCTATATAATATCGAAAAAGAAGGAATAAATTATGAAAAAAGTCTTTTGCTCTGTTTCTTATAAGTCTTTAAATTATTGTAAATATTTTTTCAGTATTGTCACTAACTTTTAGTCTTCTAAATGTATTTTACTTTTATCATAACATCAACATTACTTATTATTTTAATACGAGTTATATATTATCGATGTTTGGATAAACTTTATTAAAAAATGGTGTAAACGACGTAGAGGAACCATCAGTAAAATATACAATACAAATTTGCGTATGTTTTATCTATACCGCAACGAAATCTTGGTTTAAGAAAAATTAAATATCGAATGCGTTACTGGTGTATGAACTTAAAGAAGTATTTAAAGGTTTAAAAAAAGCTTTGTTCAAACAAGCAAGAAAACTAAATAAAAAAATTTATTAAAATTTATCCATTTTTGCTACCTTTGATCCACAGTCATTTTTTAAATATATTATTTTACAAGAAATATGCTCGTATAGGTTTGTTCTTCAGTAGCTAAAACTATGTACAAATTGACAACGTTATCTATAAATAAACATTAGACTGTGCATTTGTCTAACAGTTGCATTTTTCTTATAAATTATGATAACTATTCTACCTTTTTTATATCTAAGTTTTCCCTATACCTATATGTGAAAAATAATAATAAATAAATTAACGTTCTATCTATTGCTAACTACTTTTTACATACATATTTTAATATAATTATGAAATATGTTTTAAACTAAGTTTCTGTGGAACAAATAATTATATTTTGGTATTTTTGAAACTTAAAAAATATATTTAATATTGAATTTAAAAAAGAACTAACGTTATTAATGGTGATTTAAATAAATATAATGAGCATTTTACAATGTTATAATTTTGATGATAGCATCATGTGACCAGGCGTGAGATATTACATTTTTCACCGCCAAAAATTAGAAAAACTTTTTTTAAAGTTATACAAGTTTTCCAAAGTAGCGATTAAAAATTTAGATTTTTTTGCCTCGTCACATAAACGTATTTTATTATTACAAAGCAAAGTACACATCGCTTAACATAAGTAAATTTTGAAAAAATCAATACCAAAACGTAAAGATGTCCAAAACCGAAAATAATTATCTAATATCAATGAGATATTCTGGAAAACTCAATCATTGTAAAAAAAAATTCAGGTATGTCTCTTACACTGCTGTTAGAAATAATACTGGCGTTTATAAATTAGATTTAAAGACTTACCTGAATGACTTTTACAATTTTTAATTTTTGCTAATTTTTGTGCAGCTTTAAGATTACGGTTGTGGTAGGTGTATACAGGGTCGACATAAAACACTCTGTATAATATTTAGTAGTTTTCTACATTGCAATCAATAACAAGTGCGAAATCACCTTTATGAATTATTGTACGAGTTGCTAGCAGTTAATATGTGCTATTATTATCATAATTATTATCATAATTATTATCAGGCATTATTTTGAAAATTTTTAATACTACAAAAAGCTGTAAATGCTGTTTTTTAATGTTACAAAATATTGCCAGCAAAATGTATTGTCGTTTTTATCAATTGCTTCCTAGTATTTTAATAGTATTGGTAAAAGTATTTTTTTTAATTGTATTCTATTATTTTTTACCGATTGATTCAAACATGGTAAATAAAATAAAAGTATTTTGTTTTCAACCTCGCTTCGAACCATTCGTCTAATATACTGTCGTCGGTTTATTAAAGTTATTAAAAATGAGAATATATAAAAAAAATATCGAATTTTTAAGACGGTGAACTTTTTTTTCTATTAGTAAGTCCTGTCATCAATGGTACCATGCATATAGGTGTCAGGTGCTACCGGTTGAATAGCCTCCTGTCTAAAAGGGTTCGCTGATACAGCCCCAGTTACGAATGGATTGCCAGAAGAGACAACTGCCTGATGTGATCCGGCTCCTTCCTAAATAAAGATGATATTTTTGTTTAAGTTTCACGTTTTTCAAAGAATTACATGATCCTAAAAATGCTCAGGAGCGCCCCCTAGGCTAGGGGGCACGCCTGAGCTCAATACTTGCATCGGTGGATTTGCACGTGCCTAAAAATTAAAAACTGTACCTGTGATAATGTTCTTGGTGGCGGTGGCCTTTGAGGCATCTCCTGCGACATCTGTTGTTTGGTAGCGGAAGGTCTTGAGGATTGTAAAGATGTTTCTGTGGCGGCGCCGTAGTTCGTCACTCCGCCGCTAGGCTGGCGTTGTAGGAGTCCGTTCGATTGTGCCTGTAAAATCGATAGTCTCTGGTTACCTACGTGTATTTCATTCTTTGGTTTATGTTATAGCCTTATTATGCAATAGCTTGAATTTATTGAATTTTTTTGTAGTCTCGTGATTTGATACATCAGCAAGATTTATAATTTCTATCAAAGACCGTGTCATTCGAACAAGAAAATATGAAAGGATTAGTATCTTAGAAATATGTGACTGTGACTAATCTTTGAATCTCCTTAATATCTCTTATACTGTGACAGGCCAATAATAACGGATATAGGACAGTTTACAAAACCGTCCGGCTATTTTTCTAATCGAAAAGAACAACAAAAAAGCTTTTATAATCGATATAGATTGCCCACTAGCACAAAACCAAGAACTCAAATTTGGCGATGGAAGCTTGAACAAATAGACTATTTTCAATAATAATATCGGTGGACGGATCGGATCGAATAACGAAAAACTTTAAGCCCAACTTAGACCTTTTAGGATAATTTGTACCAGCAAATTTAGAAAAGTGTCATTGTCCAAACGTGCCACAAAGTATATGTTAAGATGAATTTCTCCTCTGCATTGTAAAAAAGTACCAGCAATACGAACAAAACGCTGTTAAAAAGAAAATAAAGATAATATTAATATAATAACAATACAATATAAAATATTATATGTACAGTGAAAACCCTAAAATGAATGACCACAAAAATAACAGGTTAATAAGAAAATTAAAATTGTATACTAACATTAAATTTTGTGACGGGTACAGACTCATTCATTTGATTCCACTGCCTTTCCTCTTCCGCTTTTGGATCAGCCCATGGTTGCAGCTCGCCCGAAGCAAAAATTCCATAGAAAATAATTCCTCCATAATGAATAAACGCCGACATGATGATCAAGATGCGCCATTCTTCTCTTGTCTGCAAAAATAAAACGTACTATATTAGTTTTACCGTATATTAAATATTGAGTTTACGCGTTTCGGCCGTTGTTGTAGACCATCTTCAGTTTATGAAATCAAAACACACGATTATAACGTGAGACGCAACCAGTATACCGAAACGTTGTTATATCGATCTTACATTAGAATTAACGACTATAAACAGTGGCATAACATAAACTGAGTGGGCCTCCCACACACTACGTTCTCATGCAGGGGCCCCCTTTCTATAACGAATGAAAAATTATAATTCTTATTTTCATTACTATGAGGATTAGGTTTATGAATTTTTGAATTCGTTAATCGTGTAATAATTTAATTAGGTTTAAACCCACATTATGTTTTAAGTACCTACTATTAAAACAGCAAACAATTCGAATTTATTTTATAATCCTAGGTAGACTGGTAGACATAACAAAGGTATAGTTATTAAGTCATTATACGTAATATTCCAGCAAACATGATCCAAATCAAAATTTTAAAACAGCACGTATAATGTTGCTTATCATGCATGGTAAAATAACGGGGGTATAGCAGTGATCGAGCCTCATAGAATCCAAAAGACAGAAAACAGTAAAACACATGAACACTCAACAAGTCTGCACAAACATTATGTCTCTAAGTACTATACAAGGTATTATACAAAACGACCAGATCGTCCAGAGTTTTCTTTTTGCAAAATCGTTTATAATTTCGTCGATATATTTAATGTTTTAACAAGCTCGTGTTCGATACTGATTAAGGATAAATCCGAAAGGCGTTGTTGTCCCATGGTGTTACGTAAATGGGTTTTTACTATTTTAAGTTTGGAAAAAGATCGTTCCGCTGATGCCACACTAACTGGTGGAGTTAGAAATAACATCACTGCACTAGATACATCTGGAAAATTTGAAGAACACTGCACTGATTTTTTATTAATAAATGATCCGCAAGTTCATACACTGTTTTTGAATTTGAAATACTATCTCCAAGTCCCTATCTGAGGCTTAAAATTTGACTAGGAAAGTCAATGGACAAGTCTTTATGGTATATTGTTTGTAAATTCCGCGCTTTCACGTATAATTCTTCTTCACTTAACGAAGTTAAATTCTCAGGATATAAAAAAATAGAATTCATTATGAAATGAAATACCTATGAAAAGCAAAGCTGGAAGCAAGTTTTGGAGGGGCCGTCAATGTGGGCCCCCCGGCTGGCTGGGCCCCCCCGCGGTGGAGGACTGCTGGGGTGTTTGCTACGCCATTGATTATAAATTTAATTTATTTAAAAATCAAACACCGATAACTTCTTATTAGTGACATCAGTGTATAATAGTTGGAAGATGGGGTGGAAAAAACCACGTCGCATTACAAAAATGTTATTTAGTCTCATAAACTTGCTAGCTCCACTCTCCCCTATGACAGCCATGCGAACAGAACTATATTTCATTCCCCAAGTGAAGTGTCCGCGCTCCAGCGCTTCCGCAAAAACGAACTCTCAGTATGCATGTCGTTTCCCGGTTGTCGCGCCGCGGAATCGAAGCCATTGTTCCCGGATCCGACGCGCGTCCGTGTGGAACAGGAACAACTTTATTAGGGGGTGCTTTTCAACAGTTATGAATCTCGTTACTGGAATAAGTTTTTATTTTTTTCGTGTGGGGTTGATTTCATTTTTTTTTATCCATAACTAATAACTCCCCAGAATCAGGATAAGTCTCAAAGTATAATCTTGTATAACATTTATAAATATATTTAAAGGTTGAAGACAATGATGTTTCTTAAAAGTTTTTAACTTGCATTGAGCCTAATAAATAAAAATGTAGCGATCGCTTTTTCTTATAAAATCGATGTAATTTTTTGAAAGCCAATGTTACTTACAATACTTACTAAAGTTATTGCTTTTGCGTCCAGCAATCGCTCAAAAGTGCAGGAATTGCTTCTAGTCAATGCATTTTCTTAAAAAATAGAAGCAATTGCTATCGTTTGCTTAAAATGTGATAAATAAATTAATTGCTTTCTCTAGTGCTTTCAACTTTTTAAGGTCCCTGCATCTTTTGCTTGGTATAGCAGTCAACTTTAGTTCTCCGCGGTATACACGTGCGTTGTTCTTAATTTGTGTCTTCAATCATGGCTGATTATATGAACGTCCGTAAAAAAAATCTACAGTGTACGTAAAAACTGCAGATATGATGATTTTAGAAAGTTATATCGATTTGACTGCGAAAATGTTGAGTGGTTGGCAAATTATTTTTTGACTGAAACTGGTAAAAGGCGAGGGGGTGCACTGTCGCCTTTAAATAAGATTAAAGTCTTTCTGCGGAAATTGTCGGATCCGGGCTTTCAAAATTCTGTAGGTGAAGAACTCGGTATTCACCAAACTACTGTCTGTAAGATATACATTTCTGTAATGGATGCAGTTTTGGAGAAGGTCAATATTTTTAATAAATTTCCTACAAGTGCTAAAACTGTTGTGGAAGCTAAACGGTTGTGGTCAGAGAGATTTATTTATGTTCCTTCAATTTGTGAACGAATATAAATTGCTTGTCTTTAATTTCTTTATCATTACTACCACTTTCCTCATTTTCACTGAAATCTGCTAGGTATATCACAAATATAGGTTCCCTATTTTCCACAAAAACGTGACAGATTACTATTGAACTAAATAAATAGACCAACGTTGTTGTATTTACGTCAACTCTTTTGCAAATTAGGCACCAAACTGAACATGAAATCTATAACCTGAACAAGTGGATAAGCCACGTCTGAACTTGTGTTGAATAAGCATTTGCTACAGAGATGTAAGAAAAATAGCAATTGCTTCAAAATTTTATTTATATCCAGATCAAACATTTGCTTTTACTTATAGCATTTGATAGTTAAGCAAATACTTTTACTAAAAAGTAATTGCTTCATTTTTATTCATTAGGCTCATTGTGTTTATTTGTTTTAAATCACAACTGGTAAGTATCACCAGTCGTCTTCAGGTGAATACTGACGACTGAAGATACTTACCAGGTAAAACGTTGTGATTTAAAGCAAATAACGACAATCCTAGTCAAAAATTCTTTTAACAATGTACAAAATATATAACATACTATAAATGAACGTATTTGAATATACTACTACTTACACTATGCTGAACAATCAGGTTCTTTGCAATAGGCACTACAGCACCCGCTATAGTTCCTATTCCATTAGATAAACCCATAAGAATACTGGCGTATCTCGGAGCTATATCCAAATGGTTTACATTGAAACCAGAAATAGCAAATCCACTAAACGCAACACCTGAAAAAATACAACTAGTAAAATTAACAACAGAATTTTAGGTTTCTGTTTTTTGAAGAGTTATATAGGTAACCATGTAACCAAGCTTTTTCTGACTTAAATGTTTCCTCAAGCTACTGAAGGCTCTGCAACTACTTTTCGATAATATTAAGTCGCTTAAAACATGTTCCAAAATAGATTTATCAAAGACCCGATAAGGCTTGAAACAATATTATATTCTATAAAACAATTATAATATATTATTTAACGAGCGTATAATGTAGGCCATAATAAAACGAGGATGAAGTTTACGGCACGAGCCAAAGGCAAGTGTTTTAAATCATCCGAGTGTATTATGGTTCATTAGACGCGAGTCAAATACTATACTTTATCTAAAACCATCCATTTATACAGTGCCTGAAAAAAAGTTAAATTCATATGGGAAATATAATAATTACACTTGTTGTTTTATGATAATTACACTTGTTGTATTATGGATAGCATAATGCTCTTATTATCAGAAAAAAAGTTGAGTTCATATATAATTATTTTTGACAGTAAATTAAATTGGAATTTTCACATAGAATACTTAATTGAAAAATTAAGAAGTTTACTACCGATTTTTAAAAACATTAAAAATTTTTTAAATGTAAGATATATGGAAATATTATATTACGCGTTAGTTAAAACTCATTTAAATTACGGAATTTTAGGTTGGGGAGGAATAAATAGAACTTTAGTTAAAAAATTAGAAATATTACAAAAAATGTTTCTAAAAATTATATACAATAAAGATTATCTTTATCCTTTAAAAGAATTATATTCAGAAACAAAGAAGTTGAACATTAGACAACTTTACATTTATAACATCTTAATATATATATTTAAAAAAAAAAAACCTATACAATTTAAAAACCATAATCATAATACACGTCATAAAAATGAAATAACCATAAAACCTAAAATAAATAAGTCCATAGGACAAAAAAATTTCAAATATTTATGTTTTTATTTAAACGATTATTTACCAACAAAAATTAAAAAATTGATTTCATTAAAAAAATTTAAAGTCGAAATAAAAACATGGATATTAAAAACAGACAATTTGAAAATATTTTTAGAAATGCTTTAATTAATTAATTAATATTGTTCTGAATAATTTATATGAGTAATATTTTTTACTTAAAAATTATAAATTAATAATTTTATTATAGGTAATATATTTCTTCAAAAAAGCTGCGTTTATACTATAAATTAACATTTTTACTTTAAAAAAATTGATTTTTAATGCATATTTATGATTTATGATTTTACATACTAAAACAAAAAATAAGATTTGCCCCTAACAAGCTCAGCCTCAGGGGATTGAAGAATAAGTTTATCGAAGACAACATAAACATATTTATTATATTATTAAATTTTTAAATAAACTTATTATTATTATATGGGAAATATAATAATTACACTTGTTGTTTTATGATAATTACACTTGTTGTATTATGGATAGCATAATGCTCTTATTATCAGAAAAAAAGTTGAGTTCATATGGGAAATATAATAATTACACTTGTTGTTTTATGATAATTACACTTGTTGTACTATGAATAGCATAATGCTCTTATTATCAGAAGTATTATGCACCTATTATTAAATGGTTGTAGATAAAAATGTTTACCCAATGACAGCGCCGTCATTCCTTGTAAAGTCGTATGGGAATAGGCCATAGCAATAAAAAATGTCGCTTCCAACCCAAAACCTCCACAGTTAAATAGTTTTCGGACTTGCGTAGTATTTAAAATTCCTCGTTTCCTCAACCTGTCGGCCATGATACCTCCTGCAGGTACCACTAAAGTCATTAGGAAGTGAGGAAGAGCACCAAGGGACGCATTCTAGAATATGAGGAAATAACTGTACTAAAATAAATTCAAAGGTCTTGATGACATTTATTAGCATTTAAAACAGAAAATATTGAAGTATCTTTACCTGACCTGTCGTCGTCTTAAACGCTTCCTTAAAGTATAAAGCTTGAAATAATACCAAAAGATAGAAATTCCACGATCTGCAGAAATTAGCAACAAAAATGGCGTAGCAAGGTAGAGAACTAAAAAAAGATTTCCAGGGTGTACTTCTTAGAGTGGGGTTGGTGTAGTGTTGTTGTCCGCCACCTAAAAATAAGCTCATGTAGGAATATTGGAAAAAAACTACTTCTAGTTGTTTGTTGTTCATATAGTATTTTTCTAACCCAGAGATTTTTCAATCATTATCAGTTCCTTTGGATCTATACAAGTGTGCAATGAGGGTTTTTCAAACACCAACCACAGCCATGATATATACCACATTATGCCAACGACTGAGTAAAAATAAAACGGCGCCATCAGACTTATGTTTTTCATTAGAAGACCACATATCATCATCGAAAACATTACTCCTACAAAAATAAGTTTGTTATGATAGTAAATAATTTTAAAATTATAACATGAAATACGTAATAGGTAGGTACTCTTCGAAAATTTAACTATTATCTGATGGTTCCACGAAAGGATTTTTGATTCGGAAGTAGAATTAACAATTTATTCACGTTATCTTGAAAAAAAAACACTGGATGTTTTTTCAATCCACTAGAATGGGCAAAATGATGTAACTTGACTCTTAGGCTGATTCCAGAGTTTCAATTTTCGAAGACATAGGTACTATAATATATTATCTGATAGTTCTTGTATAAATATAAAGTTGAAATATGTATAAAATGATATCGAGTATGAAGTATGGGGTGTTATAATGAAATGAAATGAAGCAGGGCGATGAAGTTTTAGGAATGATGTATAGTGTATTTATACATATGAATGTAATTATTGTTTATACCTGCATAACAGCCACTAAAGGCTATGGTTGCTAAACGAGATCGTTCTAATGGCGGAGCCCAGTATCGCATAATACCATGGCAGGCCGGATATGTCACACCCTGTATAAAATTACACAGCATTAACATTGCCACACCGAGCAATAAAAACAACAGGTCCCAAGAGTAAACGAAAAAAAATAAAATTTAAACCTTTTTAACTTTAAAACACTCAGCAACCAATTATAACACAGGCCTGCATGAAATTTGTGATGACGTGATTTTTGTTTGTTGAGCTTAGTTTTTATATAGAAATAACTAATAAAAATACAATTGCTTTACCCACAGATTTTTTTTTGCAAAAAAAAAAGAAAAAATATAAAAAAAAACTGATAATAGGCGTTTTAATACATTTTAAAATGAATGTAGTACTTCAAATTCTAAATGATTGATGAATAAAAAATGATTTTCTGTAGTGCTACACACTTTCTGACTGGAGACTTTTTATTGACTTCAAAAAGGAACTTTAAAGCTGATCTTTTACATAATGGCAATGTTTTTGCTTCTGTTTCGTTCGGCCATACAGTTAAGTTAAAGGAAAACTATGAAAATTTAGAGGAATTACTTTTAAGAATACAATATGAAAATCACAACTGGGAAGTGTGTGATGATCTAAACATTTTAAGTCTTCTCTTAGGTCAGCAGTCTGGATTTACTAAATTTCCATGTTTCCTGTGCGAGTGGTCTAGCTAGAGAGAACAGCATTGGATGAAAAGAGACTGGTCACAAAGAGAGACTTTATCACCTGGAAACAAAAATGTGATTCGCGAAAGTCTTATTGACCCTCAAAAAGTTTTACTTCCACCACTTCACATAAAACTTGGACGTATGAAACAATTTGTTAAGGCATTAAACAAAGAAGGATATTGTTTTAAATATTTGTCTAAAACATTTCCGGCTCTGTCAGAGGCAAAATTAAAGGAGGGAATCTTTGTGGGGCCGCAGATTAGCAGCTTGATGAAAGATACAGAATTTGAAAAGGTAATGGAAGATAAGGAAAAACATGCATGGAATGCTTTTAAAGAAGTTAAACATAAATTACTACTATGTTGAGATCGTTGAAAATATGCTGAAAAATTTCAAGAATTTCAGAATATGAGCATAAAAATTTACTTTTTACATTCCCATTTGGACTAATTCCCGGAAAAACTTGGGGACGTGGGTGAAGAGCAAGGTGAAAGATTTCATCAATATATTAAAGAGATGGAAAAAAGATACCAGGGGCGCTGGGACACAAAAATGATGGCCGATTTCTGTTGGAACAGAAAAACAACCAAAAGAAGCTTTTCTTAAAAAAGAAAACGTTTTTTGAAGAAGCGTAACGAATAAATAACCATTTATAATAGTTTATATGTGTATATTTGGTATATTTTTGTATTTTTTTTCTTAATATATTAAAAAACTAGCTTATAAATAAAATAAATCGTGTTTTTCTATATTTTTGAATTTTACCGGTTTGAAAAATAACCTTACGTGATATAAAAAAACTGAAAGCAGATTTAAAATCAGCGCTACCCAATTACTAAAAAACAGTTAAAATTTTTAAATCAACTTTCAAAGTGTTAAAAAATGCAGGCCTGTGAATTAATAACGGTATAGTAGGAGCTGTTATTATTTTTTTAACAAAATACGATTAATGTTATATAATAATATACATTTACCTCCACTAACCCTTGTAGAACCTTAATTATTATCAACAACGTAGGATTATTATACAGGGATGGAATTAAAAAATTTAGCAGACATGATGATCCGATAGCTGCCCCAAACAGTTTGTTGGCTGGGTAGGCGGCTGCTATTAGGCCACCCGGTATCTGGGTGATAAAATACCCCCAAAATATGGCCGACTCTACTGCGCTTACTGTCGAACGGGATATTGAAATGTTTCTCTAAAACCAAACATTATTTTTTTAAATTAATATTTTAATATACAAAATATACATGTACCGGGTGTCCCACTAAGAATAGCTCTCGGCCGTATCTCAGAAAGGGTTAGTCGTATGGCTTGCGGAAATTTTTTTTTTTAGTAAAAGTGGCCATGAGAAATTGCTGAAAATTATTTTTAAGTTCCTTATTTCGCCGCAAGAGGGCACAATTAAAATTTTTTTTTTTAATTCTAAATTTCTCCGAAAATTCCCATATTAAGGTATAACTCTGATTACATCATCGAAACGCTTAGACAATTCTGCATCATTTTGATAAGAGTGGGGGAAGCTATTGAATGTGTAAACATTAAAATCGCTGTAACTTCTAAACGACTTATCCGATTTTACTAAATTTAAGCTTGTTTGGAAGGGAAAGGTAAGTATCTTCAATCGTCGTATCCAATAGTACACGATAGTGTTTAATTAAATGGCTAGAGGGCGCAATTTGTAATAATAACAGTTTTTTCGATTTTATCCCGAAAATTCAAATCATACGGTATAACTATAACATCATAATCGGAAAGTAGATGAAATTTGCAAGAAAATACGTGAAGACCGCAGTTCGATATCCTTGTTCGTTTCAGAGTTATTGCCAAAACAATAATTATTAATACAAATTGCGCCCTCTAGCAATTTTATTAGAAACTATCGTGTACCATTAGATACAACAGTTGAAGTTACTTACTTTTTTCTTCCAAACAAGCTTAAATTTAGTAAAATCGGATAAGTCGTTTACAAGTTACAGCGATTTTAATGTTTACACTTTCACTTGATAAGAGTGGGAGAAGCTATGGAAAGTGTAAACATTAAAATCGCTATAACTTCTAAACGACTTATCCGATTTTACTAAATTTAAGCTTGTTTGGAAGTACCTTCAATTGTCGTATCCAATGGTACACGATATTTGTATTAATAATTATTATTTTGGCGATAACTCTCAAACAACCAAGGATATCGAACTGCGGTCTTCACATCTTTTCTTGCAAATTTCATCTCCTTTCCGATTATGATGTCTCTGATGTCATAGGTATACCGTATGATTTGAATTTTTGGGAAAAAACCGAAAAACTGTTATTGTTACAAATTGCGCCCTCTAGCAATTTTATTAAACACTATCGTGTACTGCTAGATACGGCGATTGAAGATACTTACCTTTCTCTTCCAAATAAGCTTAAATTTAGTAAAATCGGATAAGTCGTTTAGAAGTTACAGCGATTTTAATGTTTACACATTCAATAGCTTCCCCCACTCTTATCAAGGTCGGTACGCCAATGAGCCTTAAACCAAAATGATGCAGAATTGTCTAAGCTTTTCGATGATGTAATCAGAGTTATACCTTAATATGAGAATTTTCGGAGAAATTTAGAATTAAAAAAAAAAATTTAATTGTGCCCTCTTGCGGCAAAACGAGGAACTTAAAAATAATTTTCAGCAATTTCTCATGGCCGCTTTTACCAAAAAAAAAATTTTTCCGCAAGCCATACGACTAACCCTCTCTGAGATACGGCCGAGAGCTATTCTTAGTGGGACACCCGGTACTTGTAGATATATCAAGCATCAAAAGCATAGGGGTCCAAACATCGCTTTTACAATTGTCAATACTTACATCGGATCCTTCTATTTCTGAGTTCACCATCCCCATGGTTTCCCTCATTCCGAACATTATAATAAATCCTACACAACATAAAAAGGCGACAGTTGCTCTCCTCGACAGACATGGTATTTCAGCTTTAATATATCTGAAAAATATGAACGCGCATTTTAAGTGGAAATAAAATACTGTAACTGTTGGATGAAATATTTTTATTTCAGAAACTATCATCATTGATACTTCCCTTGACAGCTTTAATGCCCCAATGCTTTTAGTTATTTTTACAAAAATTGGAAGTTCTGAATATTCATACCCTGTGAAATAATTAAGAAGCAAAATTACTTCAAAATATCAGTTTTCATTAAGCCGCAAATATTCTTTGCATTTTGGTTCATGTCAATACGTGCATTTGTTCTCACCCAAATGCAAAATGATCTTGATGATGTCAATAATTAAGGAAACGCAAAACTAAAGCTATTGATGACCGATTTCTTGTACTTAAAACTCTTCGGAATCGTCATTTCACAACAGTAGGTACAGGCGAAAAAACAACTTTGGCAGGTTTGTATAAAAATGTCAGTTCTCGGACAGTTCGTCGAAGATTACACGAGGAAAATTTAAACTCATGCAGGCCAGCAACTGGACCTAAATTACTACCGCGTCAAGAGTCAAGAATGGAGGAATATTACCCAGGATGATATTCGTGGGCTAAAGGCATGAACCGAGGTGTCCAGGCAGTAGTAAAGGTTAGAGGAGGCAATCGAAATTATTGAGATGTGTTTAAGTAAAAAAGTTTGTTTTGCGAAAATGTTATTTTTTAAGTCTTAGGTATACGCACCTATTTTCGTAAATTTATTTGTTTATTAAATCTTGATTATTAGATACAATAATTACATTTGTTTTCTTGCATTTTAATAGTCTATTTTATTTTGAAACTAGTGGCAATGAGAAAATTATGGAAAATTTAAATTATTGAGATCATCAAGATCATTTTGCATTTGGGTGAGAACAAATGCACTTATTGACATTAACCAAAAATCAAAATACAAAGAATATTTGCCGCTTAATGAAAACTGATATTTTGAAGTACTTACTTTTGCTTCTTAATTATTCCACAGGGTATTTTGACACTAGGCAGACAAAACAACTTTTTGATTATTCTTGTATAATATGTCAAAAACCCAATTTCTCTTAAAATTTGTATACGCATATTAAAACTAATAAATAATGTATCTACAATACAAAATCACTTAAATCGGAGTAAAAATAAAATAGTTATAAATCCCTAAAATTTATCCAAATTTTATTTTGCCCGTTTTTTTTACACTGAAGTGTATTTGGTTCAGTTATTTGGTCTGATTTGTTCTTTACTTACTGATCAATTTTCCTAGGTGGGGGTAGTTGATATTCCGGTAAGCTATCTAGGCTAACGTCATCGGCTTGTTCGCTTGCTCCTTTTTTTAATGGGGGATTGTCAAAGTCATCGTATTGTTGCCTGAAAAAAAGATACACTGTTCAAAGTAACATAGATATTTCTATACAATGTAATAAGTATAAATTATTACTAGTTTGTATTGATAACTTATTTTTTATTAACCCATATTAAACAAATTGCTAGTGTATGAATTACAGATTTGCTAGAGCAGTGTTTTTATGGGTAGTAATCAATTCAATTAGCAGCACAGTCTTGTTGAATAACGAACTACTTTTAATACAGCAATTTTGTGAAGAAATAAATTGTATCTTCTCAATGCGACGCATTTTGTTCCCAGTAAAGCGCTTTCTCTACAATTAAGAAAGCAGAACAGCATCCCAAAAACGAATTGTATCCGTTAGAACCTATAATCCACAGGACGTTGGTGGGGGTTCGTAGCGATCGCGGCAATCAAAGTTTTAACGTATTTGTTGCGCAGGTCACATCGTTGTTCGGAGCCTTCTAGCTGTCCTGTCTGAATTTTAATTTTATTGATCGTTGTATTTAAGTTTTTTTTTTTAATTTTGCATGTCAGATAAAGCAATAGAAGATTCTTATTCCGCACAATCCATCATTAGTATTGGATTATAAGCTATGGACGAATTTTACGATCTCAGTAAACCATGTTGCATAATAGATAATCATATGCAATGTTAAACGACAAGAACAATATCACGCTAGAAGCTATATTTAAATTTTAAGAAACTACAGTGCTTACTGATTTTTAGTGGTAAGTGTAAGCTTTATTAACCGTAGCAAGCAAATATTATTATGATTAATGTCAAGTTTTATTACAACAGCCAGTCGGAACTAATACAGTATATAGAACCAAATTACACCCCCAATGGAACTAGATAATTACTGTGAGTATTTAGAGCCATAATGGCTATAAACCATTCTATGGCAGCATTAACTCCTATTTCCTATTGGCTGATTTACCGTGATATTATCACTACACAACGGTCTAGCAATTTTCGTTGTCTTACAGTAGGAAAGCGCGTTGCTGTCACATATAGTATTAAACAAATGTATAGAGAGTATGTGAATTCTTATAAGGAATAGAAGGCTTTATTTTTAGTGTATTAAGTAAATATATTATACTAAATATAGTGTGTTTTTTAAACTTTCTGCGCCTGACGCTGCATTTTTAATATTCATTCATTATCTAAGCTTTGATGAATTGTTTTTGGGGTCAATTGGATTTTTCGATTAATTTTTAGTATTTTTTCGACACCCATATTCATCTTTGCATCTCTATTAGACCAGTGCTGAAGCCTTTGAAAATGGTAAAAAGAGAAAAAAAATAATAGTAGGATGAAACCCATTGGAAAAGAAAGAGAATAGAACAAAAATGAAAGGAAAAATAAATTACGGGCGATCCGAGGTCGGGAAGGGGGGTAGGGGGGGGGGGGTAGGGGGGTTTAAGGGTAGAAAACGATTTATCTCGATTTCCGGTAAAACTACGAGTCCTATGGAAAAACGTTAATTCGCAAAGTTGTAGGTAATAAAAAGCTCTACAACTTTTGTATTTACACTTTTTTCCCATAACCCCAAAATGTAGGTGAAAAATTCAAATAACCAAGTTTTTGGTTTTTTATTTTTATCATTTACAAAAATTTTTTTTATCCACGAAATTTGGTAAAAACTTACCTTTTTATGTCCTAAACACACTGTAATTTTTTTGATTTAAAATATTTATTTTTTTTTAACCTTATTTTGACTTAATATCGAAAAAACACCCTAATTTTCAATCGAAAATTCTCACGTCAAAATATCTGCTTTTTTAAAAAAGTCGGTGGGCTTTTTGTTCGTTGAAATCTCTACTTTCTGATGGTGTTAAAAATATATACATTACTATGGTAAATGTTCTCAAAAAAATGCAAATAAACGAAAAAATCTCGAATCCGAATTTTTTTTTTAGATCAATATGTACAATTTTGAGCTATTTATTAAAATTTATACTTTAATTACTCGAAAAACGTAAGATTCCATGTCACATTGATAAAAAAAGAGTATAAATCTTAATAAATAGCTCAAAATTGTACATATTGATCTAAAAAAAAAATTTCTGATTCGAGTTTTTTTCATTTTTTTGCATTTTTTGAGAACATTTACCAAAGTAATGTATATATTTTTTAACACCATCAGAAAGTAGAGATTTCAGCGAACAAAAAGCCCTCCGACTTTTTAAAAAAAGCAGATATTTTGACGTGAGAATTTTCGATTGAAAATTAGGGTGTTTTTTCGATATTAAGTCAAAATAAGGTTAAAAAATAAATATTTTAAATCAAAAAAAATTACAGTGTATTTAGGACATAAAAAGGTAAGTTTTCACCAAATTTCGTGGATAAAAAAATTTTTTTGTAAAAGATAAAAATAAAAAACCAAAAACTTGGTTATTTGAATTTTTCACATTAATTTTGAGGTTATGTGCAAAAAGTGTAAATACAAAAGTTGTAAATCTTTTTATTACCTACAACTTTGCCATTTAACGTTTTAACATAGGACTTGAAGTTTTGCCGGAAATCGAGATAAATCGTTTTCTATCCTTAAAACCCCCCCTCCCCCCGTTCCCGACCTCGGATCGCCCGTAATTTATTTTTCCTTTCATTTTTGTTCTATTCTCTTCCTTTTCCAATGGGTTTCATCCTACTATTATTTTTTTTGGTTTCAAAAATTATCGACCCTGGTCTATATGCATGATTCATTAAATGAGAATTTTGCAGTGCTCATGCCTTTATTTACATAAGCAAGGCCATAAATTTTCCACTTTCGTGATTATCGTTTGCTAATCTAAGGGTCCACGGTATTTTTACGTTATAGGTATTATATTATTGCCAGCCAAGCAAGAGAATCTAGAAATTTCCTTGTGCAAAAATGGATAAAGCAAGGAGCCGCGAAGCCACTTCACGTCACTTGCCATGCCGCCGTTCTGTATTCATGGAGAAAGCGCGGAAAGTGCTTGAGAATGGAAGGAAATGGAAGGAATCGTATCATCGTGATCGATGCAGAGACGCCTTACAATGATACCGGAAAATTAGAGGAAAATGAGTTTGCTGATGGTAGCGAAACGACAAAATATTATTTAAAGAGTAAATGAGATACATTAAAGCATTGTGCGTAACGAGAAATGTATCTGATTTTAAAATTAATTAAGATACTCACAATCATAATAATCATAATCATAAATAATCATAATCATAAATTTTATTTGACTACGTTTTGTACATGTTACAAAGACAACAGATTTACTAAGAATGTTTTTCATGGTATTTTTAAATTTTTTTGGCCGAAGGCCTTTGATTGAATCTGGCAGAGCATTAAAGAGATCAATTTTTGGTGAGTTCTTTATTGATTTTTCTAGTCTATATTTGGCTTTTCTAATCAGGACTGCCGATCTAGTGCTGTAGTTATGAACGTTAGAATTTAGCTTGAAGTAATCTATGTTACTGTGTATTTCAATCAGCTGATGCAAGATAAATAGAGACGGTAATGTCAATATTCCCAGACGTATGAGGTTTGCAGTGGTCTCGATGCCCTGCAACCACAATTGCTCGAACAGCCCTCTTTTGCAATTTAAACACAATATGCGAATCCGCAGAGTTACCCCACAGTTGTATTCCATATGTAATGTGGGCATGAAAAAGTGAGTAATAAACAGTCATAACAGAATCTAATCCAATTAATGGTTTAAGCTTTCTTATTACGAAAATAGAAGAGGATAGTCTACCCCGCAATGATCGAATGTGGGGCCCCCAATTTAAGCCACTATCCAATGTAACACCAAGCATTTTAGCCTCTGAACCATTCACCACACTACGACTTGTCGAGAACACAACTTCCTGGGTCTTATCCATATTCAGTTTCAGATTATTCTGAGAAAACCATTCATCTGCTTTTTGTTTTGAATCGCTGCACTTGTTTTTTAGTTCATTAATGTTGTCACAGCTACACAGCAGTGATGTGTCGTCCGCAATCGTAAACGTTTGTAAGTTATCGCTTCAATACCTACGTACCTCACTAGTGTTATACCAAATATAGCAATTGTTGCTGTTTTTTTTTATATTTACTCTACTATTAGGATTATACATTATAATTTGAGGTTTGTCATATAAAACTATATAAAACTATAAAATAAGCTAACTTAGGAGGCAGTTTACCGTAAATTTCAGACTACAAACATTAAATGTACGAGAAATCTAGAAGGTTAAAATCTTTTACGCCAATATGACATCAATTTAGGAGTTCAATACCTCAATACCAGTCTTTTAGTGTGTAAAATGCATTTTTATAAGAAAGTCCTTTAGTTTTCTTCCAAATATACCAGTTGTTATGGATTGTTTGATTTCTTCTGGTAGTTTATTAAAAATTTTGATGCAGGCATAGTGGGGAGATTTTTCATATCGTGTTGATGTGTATCTAGGGACTATAAGGCCATTTGCGTTCCTAGTAGGATAGTTGTGATTGTTTCTGTTTTCTTGGAATTCGTTCTTGTTCTTGTATACCTATGTGGAGCCCTGAAGGTTGTATATTGAAATGACTGTGAGGATTTTGTGTTTTTTTTTGTGTTGGTTTCAATCCAAAAATGAGCCTTATTAGACGCTTCTGTGCTTGAAATACTCGACTTATGTTTACTGCTTGTCCCCACAGTAAAATATTATATCTGAGATGACGATAGGCTGATGCGTAGTAAGATGTTATTTGAATTTGAGTAGGGTCAGGCACTGTGCATCTTAACTTTAGTATAGCGTAGTAAGCTTGTGCCAATTTTGAGCAAACATGATCCCGTTGAGGTTCCCACGATAGTTTGCAAGAGGATGCCGCCTGGTTCAATTGCATTTTGGGAGAAGTTTTGTAGAAATTAATGTGAACCGTTTTGTCCTCGTTTAGTAGAAGTTGATTCGAAAAACACCATCTGTTCATTTCTTCTGTTACTTCTCAGTGGCTCAGCCACGGGGGGGGGGATATAGGGGATATATCCCCCCCCCCCATAGGCCCCATAACCATGCAAAAAAAATAAAAAAAAATATTGCGTAATGTTACATGACCTGTTACAAATGCGTTTTAGTGGCAACATTGACAACAAGGCTTACGTGTCGTAGTAACTAGAATCGTCTGATCAGGCTTTTAGTAGTTGTTGATGCGCAGGCTATGCAGGGCCTAGTAAGCTTAATTATAATATCAATTAAAATTATGCGTGAAAAGAAACGTTTTTACAATGCAGCAGTCAAAATTGACAGGCTTTTTTAAGCGAAAAGAAAGAGATTGGGAGGCCGACAGCAATACAGAGAAAAACGAAGAGTATTCTGGGACTTCTCGAGATATAAAAACCTCTGAGAGCGTGAGCAATAATAATCTTCATGTTGATCAGCCCAGTTTAGTTCATAAAATGGATATATCCAACTTTATAAAAGGTGGTAACCAAGATATTTTAAACACTATTAGTTCATTGTGGTATCCGGCAAATGTGTACAAATTTCCCATATTAGAAAAATATAAGGAAAAAAAACTAAAGCTTAAATTCCAATATAAGTGGTTCATCGAATATGATTGGCTGGCATACTCGGAAAAGGAGCGAGGAGAGTAAAGAGAGTTAAAACTTATTTAAGAAACTCAACCTCCCAGGTTTGTTTATAAAAAACATATGTATGTGCAATATCATTATTACGCTTTTTATTTCAATATTTCAGAATAGACTTAATGGGTTAGCAATGTTAAGCATCCACAGGGAAATAGTACTTCATGTTGATGCAGTATTTGACGAACTAGCCAAGAAACCACGACGATTAGATTTTATCTTATAACCATTTTTCATTTTTGTGCATGGTAAATAGATACATGTATTAAGAGAATATATTGCATTTGATTTCTGCGAGATGTAACTTTGGGTTACCTTCCACCAGTCTACAGAAGAGTATATACTAACTTTGATGTTTTTATATCCCTTCCCACGAAGCAACTCTGGCTACGCCACTGTTACTTCTTGTATTTTCCTGTGAGCTTCAGGGTCATCTAGTGCTGATATGACAACAGTGGTATCGTCGGCAAATTTGATGGTAAATCCCGCGGTAGCGATAGATCGTTTACAAATAATATGAATTCCATCAAAACCAGTTTGTCGCTTGTCCATCCCTGTATATTCCACTAAACTTCGCAATACCAACACAGACAAACGGGTAAAAAGGAACTAAACCTAGTTTTACTTCAATATCCTGAACACAACGCCAGTTATCAATTCTGGGACTCGAACAGGGGATTTGTAAATAAGAAGCTGTGTCGGTCTGCGAGCACGTCCCGGGAATCACAAATAAAATATCCCAATTTGAGATTGTCGTTTATTGTTTGATGGTGAATTGTTGTTTGAAAAGGAAAAATGGAAAAAGACTACTTCTATATTAACCGATTTAAGAAACGGAACGTCGTTTTAGTCAGCACATTGTAACTCTATTGCTAAGTACAGCGATATAGTATACTGGGTTTGTGTACTGCCAGACAGGCCATGGAATAAATATCATCCCCTATACAGGGTCACCAGTAAAGTCCGCATCATATGGTTTTTTTTGTTTATTAATAGCTTTATTCAAAATTTGACTTTGGCATCAAGTTCTGCTTCGATCGAGATGAAAATTAAGCAAAAAAATAGTAGTCACGTGGTTCGCATTATCTGTCAAATTTTAATTTTTTTCAAAAAATTATTCAAAAGTGGGGTTATTTCTGAAAATATCGAAAAAGTTATTAAAAAAAAGTTTTTTTTAATGCAGTTTTTAGCCCACATGCCAAATTTCAGCTGCATAAGATAATTTTGATTTTTTACCTATATTTTGTAAATTGTACCACTTTTGCAAAATAAGACTCAACGCAGCTCAACTCTATTAAGGTGTATTATTTTCAGACACAAACTACGTTTTTAAAAATACTTATTTTATGGAGTTACCTTATACAGGGTCAAAAACAAATTAACTTTGCATCACATGCGGCCAAATTTTAATAACCCAATTTTGATTTTGTAGAAAAACACACATTTAATATGGCGCTACTTTTAAAGAAAATGTATCTGAAATAAAGCATTGTCAAAACTAAGAAGTTTTATGTAGGTTGCGTTGAGTCTTATTTTGCAAAAGTGGTGCAATTATCAAAATTATCTTATGCAGCTGAAATATTGCATGTGAGCTAGAAACTGCATTAAAAAAAACTTTTTCTTATAACTTTTTTGATATTTTCAAAAATAACCCCACTTTTGAATAATTTCTTGGAAACAATTAAAATTTTACAGATAATGCGAATCACGTGACTACTATTTTTTTGCTTAATTTTCATCTCGATCGAAGCAGAACTTGATTCCAAAGTCAAAATTCGAATAAAGCTATAAATAAAAATAACTATATTTTTAGAATTTTAATCTCTTTTAAACTATTCGGCTGAGTATCATTATAACAAGACAAAGTCATAAATTTTGTTTTAGTTAAATTTAAGGTTAATAGGTTATAACTTAAATTATTTTTTATTTGAAATGTCTAGTTCTGAATTTAAAACGCATCCATTCCAAGTATTAGCTGGTATTATTAATACAGTATCATCTGCATATGAAAATATTTTTCCATTTAACTTTGATTTTAATATATCATTAATATAAAGTAAGAATAAAATTGGTCCCGAAACAGTATAAATTGGCTTATTAGAATATAAGAAATTTTGGTGTTCGATTCCATCATACAAGGACCTTCAAAAAAAGTCTAATAAATTTCATGTAAAAAAAAAAATAAGGTAGCCAATATTGGAGATTTAAGTAGTCCCACTGGAATTGACACAAGATTAGAAATTATCACGAGTTGTACCTTAATTCTACGAATTTAACAAGGAAGCGTCACCCGGCGTTTCCGGTCGCCCTTTTTTATGTAACACAAATTTCGCTGATGCGTCTATATGGAATAATAATTGGTTTGTATCAGATCGTAACCCCACCGGTGATGGGGGGGTGTTCCGACGACCATTCGTCGTCGAATTGTCACGACACAGAAATTAATGGGTGACCATTATGATCGTGGGGATTTATGACATATTAGGACAGGTCCGGACTATGAGCCTACAGGCGCGACCCTTGCGTTTTTTTACAGGCGAGGCACATTTTGATAGTATACAACAAAACAAGCTAAATTCAATTTAGTGCATAGTTTAGTCAAGGAATAATAAAACTGTAATCTTTCTTGGGCTGTAGCGTCCGGTTCTTACGCAGTGAGAGTTGTCTCAAGAGAGTTGGGGAAGAGTGTGGGTAGAATGGTTTATTTTTCACTTGTTGAGAGTCACTTGAGGTATGGTATTGCTTTTTGGGGATTTAGTAGTAAGGGCCTATTGGGCTCTACATTGGTTTTGCAAAAGAGGGCATTGAGATACTTGTGTGGTGTTAATTGTCATACTTACTGTAAACCTTTATTTGTCATATCCATAGAAAAATATAAAAATTATGCCACTAACGGCTCCTATAACATGCGTACTGTGAATGATATTCCTCTTCCTATATCAAAAACAACTCTCACCAAAAATTCCTTGATATTTGAGAGCATCAAAATATATAACCACATACCACTGGCTTATCGGCAGGTGATTGATGACAGAATATTTAAGCAAATACTAAAAATGCAACTAATTACTAGACCCTACTATACTATTCAGGAATTTTACAATGATAATATCTAGGCATTTCCTTTGATTTTTTTAAAACTTTGATTAGTGTATATTCTGGCCAGATTTTTTGTAAGACTGAGCTTGTCTTCGCCTTAGATTGGTTTGTGTGTAAATTTTTGACCATGACTATTTTATTGCCTCGTAAGGTGTGATTATCTATTTATTTATTTATCTATTTATTGGATTACTTTTTCTCACATTTTATAGTGAACATTGTAATTTCCATAATAGTTTTAATATTGTCCAAAGCTTTGTTAATAAGATGTACTTCTTATAACAATAAAGTGTATTTTGATTTGATTTGATTTAATACGAGGCACAAGTACAAATCAAAAACACAAACATAACCGAACTACATAAAGGGTTAACGGCAAACAAAACTGTTTATGCAAATGTTGCAAATACAATCCGCATTATTTGGTAACTAGTTTTTCTTTGTCTAACACAAGTTTTGCTTGCAATAATAATAATAATAATAATAATATGTATTAACAATGCCACGGTGTTAAGTGGATAATTGTGTTATAGTGAGTAAAGTGCGGCAGGGGATCTCACTTTCATCAGGAAATTAATCTCAAGTTGCTCATTGCTTTATTAAGATAATATATTATAAATATAACAAAGAAATTTTTTAAATTGTTTATGATAAACGTTGTGTTTGCCTGCTGATGTCCAGATATTATTACGAACGAATTAATATACAGTGTCACCAGTAAAGTCCGCATTATATGGAATTTTTTTTATTCATAACTTTATTCAAAATTTGACTTTGGCATCACGTTCTGCTTCGATCGAGATGAAAATATAGCAAAAAAATTGTAGTAACGCGATTCGCATTATCTGTCAAATTTTAATTTTTTCCAAAAAATAATTCAAAAGTGGGGTTAGGTATTTCCAAAAATATCGAAAAAAGTTATTAGAAAAAGTTAAATACAGTTTCTAGCCCACGTGCAAAATTTAAGCTGCATAAGATAATTTTGATTTTCTACCTATATTTTGTAAATTGCACCAGTTTTGCAAAATAAGACTTAACGCAACCTACATAAAACTTCTAAGTTTTGACAATGCTTTATTTCAGATACATTTTCTTTAAATATTAAATGTGGGTTTTTCTACAAAATCAAAATTGGGCTATTAAAATTTGGTCGCATTTGATACAAAGTTTATTTGTTTTGACCCTGTATAAGGTAACTTCATAAAATAAGTATTTTTGAAATCGCAGTTTGTGGCTATTAGTTGGAAACCTACGTAAAAGAAATAAATTTATTTAATTTAAAATTAATTTTTTTTATTTTTATTTTAAGAAAGCGACGAATGCTCCCCCTACCTAGACCCCCTACGGTGCACCACCGGTATTTTGATATAAGTAAATCATGATTTTTGTAGTGTAATACGGTCCTGTATAGGCCTCCCTTGTTCACTGATGGCTAAAATGCATTAACATGGTCCCCAACACAACTTTTAGCCCGTTTCGGAGACAGTCATTATGTGTTATGAAAGCCGTGCATTAAACCAGTCTTTTAGGAAACATTTATCATAAAAAGTTTTAAACGCGTTTAATCTAATCGCTGCTTTTATAGTGCCTTTTTGTAGTCGTATGCGGTTTGTCCATTTAGATTTTTATTTTTAGCGTGCATGAAGCTTTTATGAAAACATCGAGAACCGTAACAATTATTTTAATTTTTTATATTACTTTTGTTATTTCTTTTTATTTGTACCAACTTTTATTATTTTTTTAAATATTTTAGTTTTCTATTGTTCCTTAAGGTGGAATTCTCAACGTCATTCCATCTATTGCCAACCTATAACCTATTTCGCGTTGCCTTTTTTAGTTTATTATTTGATTAACTAACATTTAAATAAAATCAATATCGTCGGTACAATATTAAGGTAATATCTGACATACCTATTACAAAAATATCAATTTATTTTATTGCTATTTTTGGAAGAATTGTATATAGTGAAAGAAGAATGACATAATAATGTTAAAAAAAATCTTACCCGATATTTTTCGCTATACAATTCTCCTTAAATATTTAATGAAATTCCTTGATATTTATTTAATATATCAATTATTACCTATAAAATATAAAGACGATAATGATTTTATTTAAATTTTGTGTAAAAGCTAGAAAAATTGAATAAATATACGCGAAATAGGTCATAGGTTGGCAAGCATGTTGATACTCCCACCTTAAGACTTCAATATTTCATAATACTCTATAAAGGATTTTTATTTATACTCTGTTTCTTAAAGCCTGACAGCACAGCTGAGGGTCATGAGTCGTAAAACCTCAAATAAACCTTAAGCGTAACAATAACATTTAAGTACCTGATCCAAAGTAATTAAATCATCTATTATTGCATAGGTATACAGGTAAATGGCTTATGTCATAAAATATATCCAACTTTAAGTGAGGTAGTTTAGTTTTATTTTTAACGTGTTATCGAAAGCTTCGATTTCGAATTTAGTGATAGTGAAGACACCTCTCTAGACCTTTAATTTGTTAACTCTTTTAAGTATAAACTGTTTTTGTATTGAAAAAATAAAATTAATTTAGTTAAATAATATACAAATCTTTTTTGCACACCTTAAAAACTACATACGAATAAATAAAAATTACATAAATAGAAACCAAAAAAAATGAAAATAAGAACGTACCATAATATTACAATTTAAGAGGACAGATAACTCCATCGAATTTTTTGGCAGACCTGTTCTATTAAAACGATACACTATTTCACTATCACCTAGTTTTAATTAATGTATAGTATCGGCTAGCACTAAATCAGATAAAGTTTTTACTATGTATAATTTATTTTTCAACTTCTTACTCGGTAAGTACTTCATTTTGATACTGATTTGAGGGAGGTAAGTACGTTTTACCTCCCTAGGGAAGTAAGTTAAATAAACTACAAAATTTATCCTAAAAATTCAATGTATGTAATAATATGTAATCAATCCTTGAAGTCCTTGTAACACCGATTGTACCGTTCCTTCGATTTCTGAGGTAATAGTGCAGCGCAAACTGTATTCGCAACTGCATCGATATCCATTTTTTCGATTTCTTAAAAAAACTGACACTGACAGAACGTTTGTTTGATTATGAACATTATTAATTCCATAGCAATCAACGTGTCAACACTAGAAAACCTGTCATACATACAGGGTATTTCAGTGGGATAGTTCAAATTATAAAATTAAAAAACATTTTTTTTAATTTGAGGGAACTGGAGTAGAAAAAATATAATACAAAACTCGGGAGGCAGTATTCTTGACCATTCTTGGACTATTTTGCAAGCCCTCGCTGTCGCTCAGGCGCAAACTATGTCCTTGACTGGTAAGTATCACCTGCCTTCCTTGTAGTGTAAATAACTATTACAACACGGGCAGGGAACAAAAGGAATTTATATTTCATAAATAAAAACCTAAACGATCGCCATCTGTCCGAAGATTTATTCTATATCATCGGCTTGTCCTATTGGTACAATTTTACGACCCTATTGTGAAAGGTAAAATTAGGGGTGTGCCAATCGATATAGTGTTTAAACTACCTGTATTGTTACTAAAAAGATATACTTTCAGGCGAAAAATAATATGTTCACGCGGTATGCTAAAATTAGTGTTTTGCATTTTTAATTAGGGTTCTTAGCTATAGGAAACAGATTATAAACGATCCACCTCGACTTTTTACCGCTCGTAGCCAACGCCACTGGCCACTGACAATAATAAAACAAAACGTTTACTTTATTATCCACCTCGGTAAATAAAATCTTAACATCGGTAAACACTCATTAATATTGCAGGTCCCTCTCAATCCTCTCACCTGTTACACCAATTCGTGGGATATCGCGTTTATTCAAATTGCCCTATATTGCAGGGTAAACCTTACGACTCCCTCGAGGGTAGTAAACGCCAAATAAAACACCTGTTTGTACGAATGAACTGCAGATATTTCGTGCAGGAATTTTTCGAGACTTTTCCGGAAACGCAAGCCTTTTTAATTTAATTTACCCACAGTCATTTAATAGTAGACGTATAATACTTACTGATAGTAAGAGCATTATATGTAATGCATAATACAACAAGTTATATAAAAAAAGGGAAAACTACATAGTTTTGCTGATGATACGGTAATTTTTCATGAAGGTCTAAATTGGAATATTTAAAAAAATACTATTGAAAAAGATTTTATAAAAATAAGCAACTGGTTTAATAAAAACTTATTAACTATAAATTATAACAAAACAACATACATTCCATTTACTTCATACAAAAATAAACTTCCAAAGATTGGTCCAATAATATGCAATAATAATATTAATATAAAGGAAGGTGAAAATATTAAATAGCTAGGAATAATTTTTGATAAACATTTAAAATGGGATTTACATAGTGACTACATTGTAAAAAAACTAAGAATTCTTATACCAAAATTTAAACATCTTAAACAATTTTTAAATATAAAAGAATTAGAAATACTCTATTATTCTTTAGTACAAACCCAGTTAAATTATGGAATACTAGGATGGGGAGGCATAAATAAGAATTATCTTAATAATATTGAAACTATTCAAAAATACATTTTGAAAAGTCTTCCTCCACAAAATGTAATGGAAATGATTCCAAGTTTAAGGGTCTCTACATGCTTTGAACGCAGAAACGTTCATCTTCAGGAGACAGAAAGTTTTTTAAATTTATGCTGATGGTGTTAGCAAAAGAGAAATTAAAATTTAGAACCTTAATGGAGCTTTTATGGATTTAAAACTGAAGTATAGAAGAAACATGAAATAAACGATTTGATAATGGTAAAACCATAGAGTGTTTAAAACATTATGAAGGGGTGTAAGCCAACCAAACAAATTGGGGAAGAAGAAAACCTGTCTAAGGTGTCGAAGCTTATTTAAAAACTTTTAAAGAAACTTATGGATCATATAACACAATATTATGAAGGTACAATCATTGTGTTTTCACATAATATTGTTGTAGCAAAAAGAATTTTTGGGGTCCTGTGAAAACACAATGGTACAATACCTTCATAATAATGTCTTATATGATCCATAAGTTCCTTTAAACTTTTTAAATAAGCTTCGACACCTTAGACAGGTTTTCTTCTTCCCCAATTTATTTGGTTGGTTTACACCCTTCATAATGTTTTAAACACTCTATGGTTTTACCATTATCAAATTTTTTATTTCATGTTTCTTCTATACTTCAGTTTTAAATCCATAAAAGCTCCATTAAGGTTCTAAATTTCAATTTCTCTTTCTGTCTCCTGAAGATTAACGTGTCTGCGTTCAAAATATGTAGATACCCTTAAACTTGAAATCCTTTCCAATACATTTTGTGGAGGAAGACTTTGTGTTTTTCTTTCCTATTCATACTTTCAAATCCACTTTAAGTATGGACTATTTCTTCAACTTTCTATTTTAGTTTGATCAGAAATAAGGGAAAATATAAGTAATTTATATTCGTATATTCAATTTTAAAGATGGTCTGCAATTTTCGGAGTTCGAAAATATTACCATTTTTAAATAGCATGTCTTTAAAAATACATCAAATAAAGAGTCAGCTGACGATATTTAAAAATAAAAACAAAATTGGGCAAAAATTTGTGTGTTCTTAGTCAAAATATAAATTCGTGGCACTGTATAAGTAAGTGGATGGTTGTAGGTTAAGCATAGTATTTGATTGGCGTATAATGAACCATATTATACGCCTACCTTATACGCTCGTCATTTACATCACAGCGGCAGTCATCATCATTAGTTCAGAAATTGAATAGAAACATGTAATTTTGTTAAAAGAAGTTATTATTGATCATCATTCTACAGATTTTTAGGAACCCTTTACCTTAGCTTCGCTATATTTAACTTAATAACGCAATTTTTAAATAACAACCAAGCTTTTTCAGTTATTTAGTATTTCTAACCAACCAAGATAAATTTCTTTTAAAACTTTCCTTACATAAATTTGTACCAGCATTTACTTTATTTAGGCTTACCTAGTTACTTTTTAATTTTATGCCTGATGAGATTGGTAGACGTGCTGAGCCTCTAAACGCGGAGATTAGAGGAATCAGTCACAACAAATTTAGATTAAGATTTTAAAAGAATTAAGGTGAACGTTTATTAAGGGTAAGGATTTATTTTCTTACGGATTAAAGATTTGTCGTTGAATGTTTATAGCTAAAGAACTAAGCGCGCAATTAAACCAACCTAAAAAATCTTTTTTAGTACGAAAAAAATTGCATTATATTAAAATGATAGACATGTCTTATGTTAAAAGCAAACAGTAGTGACGCCTTTTTGATCAATAATTCGTTAGGTACTTCTTGATTTTATTAAAAAATCGTTAAAATGCGGGTCTTTGGAGTACAATTATCTTCAGTTTGACGTTAAAAAAGATTGCATTTATAAATTCATAAAAGCAAAAAATAAAAAATAAACCATATACAGGGTGTCCGGGAAAATGTGGGAAATCTCCCGGATATGAACAAAACACGTGAAAAACATATAAACTTCTTTCGTATCGGCCTCCTCTTCGGAGATATGGGCTCCCATGGAATTAAGTTTTTGACACATAATTATTAAACCAACAGGTATATTTCAATTTACCAGGTAAGACCCTTCAAATTACTATCCCAGAAAGTGTTGCGAATTACTCACAGCTGCAGGGACGAACTAGCTGTGACACTAATGTGCCCATTTTTTTTACGCCCTGTATGATAAAAACTTTGGACAACGTTTTTTAGATACCTTTAACTATTGACTAAAAATTATACTCTTCATTCATGTCGCTAATCCTAACCGTTTTCGGAAAAACGCAATTTTTAACATATTTACATCATGTATATTTAGCGTATTTCAATATAAATACATCTTTGTTCCTATTATAAATGGTCACTTTTAATACATGATCGCAATAAAATGACGTCAAAGAGTACTTAATTTTTAGTCAATAGTTATGTCAAAAGGTATGTAAAAAACGTTGTCCAAAGTTTTTATCATACAGGGCGTAAAAAAAATGGGCACATTAGTGTCACAGCTAGTCCATCCCTGCAGCTGTGAGTAATTCGCAACACTTTCTGGGATAGTAATGTAAAGGGTCTTACCTGGTATAGATCATATGAAAAAAAAAATTGAAATATGCCTATTGGTTTAATAATTATGTGTCAAAAACTTCATTCCATGGGAGCTCTTTGGGAGCGCATATCTCCGAAGAGGAGACCGATACGAAAGAAGTTTATATGAATTTGCAGTATTCTTTTCACGTGTTTTTTTCATATCCGGGAGATTTCCCACATTTTCCCGTATATAATTGTATTTGCTTTTTGAGAAAAAAGTAAGGCCGATATTGAAAAATGGCTTTAAGAAAAATTATTTGGTACAACATTCTACACCCGGGAAAGTCATTTTGCTTTTGACCAATAAAGAATTGTTTAAGATATTACAAAATTACTAAAAATAAAAAAAATTTCTAAAAAAATTTTTGGGAATATTTTTGATCGTCATTTACTTTTCTGGATGGGGTATTTAAAGTAGAATTTATTTTCTAAATATCAATTTTTATTTTTTCTTTTCGTTTGACCAGCAAAACGTTCGGCAATTTTCATTGTGCTAAAGGGGGTTACTGCTCTTAAAGGGTTAATCAAACTTTTATAATACAAAACGATTTTTTTTAACTGTCTCTTTTTTATATAATATATACCTATTAAGTTACAGTAATAATTGTTAGTTATTTTTATATACTTATCCCTATAAAAAACTTGTAAAGTTGGTTGGGAGTAAAGTAAAATAAAATTTAAAAAAAATATCACAATGTACATGCATTTTTCAGATACCCTGTACATATTTATAGTGGTACAGTGACCTAGTGTTTTTTTATGAGAACATCAGTAAATTGCCCCCAGCAATATGTTACACTGACCATACGCAAAAATACACTTTCTTGGTATCTAAACTTTAAAACTTGTTTAATAAAAGCTTTTACGCGTTTATAATTATAATATCACTTTATAAAAACATTCTTATTAAAAAAATCTGTGTCATGTCGTTTTTAATCAACGCGAGATCAATATTTATTCTATTACTACGTCCATTGATTCACTAATTAATTCGATTACTTTGGCGACCACCGCGATAACTAGATTTCGTTGTTTGGGGCGAATCCCACAACGCTTTTAGCAGGACAGATGAAAAAGTTCCTTTGGCGATACTATTTTTAATTGAAAACAAGATTTTTTTGAATATAAAATAATATATAAATAAAATTAAATGCTTTTTATAGGCATTTCAAGAATAAAATGTTTGTAAATCTAATTGTAGGTTACTAAATAATAGATTTCTGATGATAGTATTGTGCTAAAATAAATATTTAAAATCCCCATTCATCAATCTTTGGGCGTCTTAGCGCTTAGTTTTAAAACTCATCCTGTAACATATTTCTAAGGCCACAAAATGTCAAAAAGCAACAAGTATGATTTTAGAATGCACTTACTGCAATGCACTATGGGGGCAAACCATTATTTCGTCACAAACTTCAAAAAGTCTGGTTGATGAATCCTCGCGAGAATTTTTTTAACCCAATAAAACGATAAAATTTTAAAATATGGAGCACTTTTTCGGACAAGACCGAATGAAATAAACGGAGTCTGTAAAAGTCGTGAGAAGAAGCACGGTGTTCTAACCCGGAGTAAGGACGTTTGCCGGGTTTTTCCCGGAAATAACTGGCAGAATCCTCTCTCAGGACAAAAGTCACGTGCGTTTTCATCCCGTTTTAGCAGTTGTCTTTCAAGAAATATAGTTTTTTAAAAGAACGATGAGACAATGAATAGATTCGAGGCGATGTCAATACAGAATCATATTATTATTATTATTAAAAATAATTATTATAATTTAATTAGTCTTTATTCTGCCATAGTATCTATAATATGTATTATAAGTCATCGACAGCAGCATTTTTGCAAGATATGTTGAGCTATAACATAGAGAAATACAAGAGAAACCATGCAATGTGTAGCAGAAGATCGTACGTGTATTTAGCTGGAACAGGGAGGGCTGTTGTAGACCCCTGATGATAAAAGGAGTCGAAATGTTGCAGGCTTAAAAATTGAATGAAAACATACTCTTTATAAAATTTAAGACAGGAAAGTAGTTGTTTTGGGTCTTCGTACGTGTGAACTGACTTAAAGGTTGTGCTCTGTAGCGTTACGGTTTTTTGCACAAAGCCTCATCACCATGTCATAAACTTACACGTCTAGTTAAATAAACTATATATCTGTTTTCTAGGCCATCTTAATAATCATTGTGGGAAAATTTCCTGCCGATTTAGGAAAATTTATTTCTAATTTATATTTCGTGACTTTTGGAGGAATTATAAAAAAAGGAGACTACATGGTTTGGGTGTTATACAAACAAAAAAATTACCTTGTCGGACTTCCATTGTCTTTATTTTGTTACTTAACACAACGTTTCGATTAGTTAGTATCTCTAACCGTTTTCAAGTGTAAACTAAATTATAATTCTAAGGCTACCATACTGTCTTAAATACTATCCATGTGCAATAAAGCTTGATGACTCGCCTACGTGCTTATTGGAGTGTGAAGTTTGAGCTGTTGGTTTTGGACAAGAAAAGGGTATGGGTATTTCGATTCATAAAAGCTGCTTCTTGAATTTTCGTTTTCTCCAGCGCTGTAGAAGGATAACCAAAAACTATAATTTAAAAACAGCCTTCAAATCCGGAAATACGTTTAGAAGCTTTCTTACAAAAGTAAAAACACGTAACGTAATGAAAACACAAAAAATTGTATCTATCAATACCCTTGCAAGTGTGGCAAATCGTACATTGAAGAAACAAAAAGACCTCTTCCCGTAGGAGTTAAAGAACATCCGAAACATACTCAAAGAGGAGAAACTTCAAGATCAGGCGGAACATGTATGGACCAACCAACATAATATACAGTGCGAAGAAGCCAAGGTTTTGGACACGGAACAGCACTGGAGAAAACGAAAATTCAAGGAAGCAGCTTTCATGAATCAAAATACCCATATATTTAGTAAGTAAAGTATAGATATCCCCAATATCTGGAAGCCTCTTCTTGTCCAAAACCAACAGCTCAAACTCCACACTTCAATAAGCACGTAGGTGGAGTCATCAAGCTTTATTGCACATGGATAGTATTTTAGACATTTAATCCTTAGAATTATAATTTAGTTTACATTTCAAAATGGTTAGAGATACTAACTAACCGAAACGGTGTGTTAAGTAAGAAAATAAAGACAATGGAAGTCCGACCACATTCAAACATATTATATAATATTACTGTTTACTATAAATAACATTATATATTTGTTGCTGGTTCGAGAAACAATCAGGTTATAAATCCAGATAGATTTTATGTAAAGCTAACAAATGGTTTTAAATCGAAAAAACAATATAGACTTGTTCGTATCGTACATTTCTATTCCCCCTCAGGAGTAATTTGCATCAAACATCGATTGAGTGCTCAGGGTTTAGAGTACGTACAAGAAACGAGTGTGGCTTTTAGTATTGAGAGAAAGGTTTAAAATTGATTGTAGAATACAGAGTGAACTAAAAATGTAGATTAAAAAAAAAATTTTACAAATTTTTTCGAAGGATCTCCTAAGGGATCTTACCCATTCCATGCATGTTCGTTAAGTCCCCCCTATAATAATTTATTTTCCAAATTACTTGGAGTACCTAAGCAAAAATGCTCAGCCTCATCAATTTTTATTTCGAACAAGGTAACTCTTAGATAAACACATACCTACTGTACATCTGGGATTTTACTGACTTTAAAAATAAAAATGTGTTATAAAAGAATCGTCCCTTAATACTACTAGGTCCATCCTGTATCCATCGGTTTTCTTTTACATCTCAATGGCACCCTTTCAGCCACTACCAAATAAATGTGATCCAATTTAAACGAAGTGAATATAGCAGGAGATTTGCTTGCTTTTAAGCAAATGATAATCGTCTATTTTTATTGCTCTATGGGGTTGAATGGTTATACCAGAATGTTAAAAACTTTTACAAAGGAATTGTATTTTGGAAATTGAAGTTTTTGTTAATGCGAAAAATGCTGCCTCTATACTTTAGGGCCTTAACGCAATGGTTTTTATGTTATATAGTGAAAATTATTTCCATAAAAGTAATATTCTTGCTGGCTCTCCCGATTCATTACTACCAGTAACGAAAAACTCAAAAACAAAAACTAAAAACTTCCTAATGTAAGTAATCCGTGTAGATAGCCGCGACAATGCCACTATAGTCGCCATTGTTGTGGCACGGAAGATTTCAAAACAGGGTAAAGGAATACAAAGAATGTAATCATGTTAATGGTTGGTGTGTCTTACAAAGGACATTTTTCCAAGGAGGTTTTCCACTTTTTCAATATTGTGATTGAATTTAACAATGCTGTAGATTTAAATGGAAAGCAGTGTGGTTATGATACGGTGTATTAATGTGTCATTTAATACAATTATGACGTACTGAGTTTGCTATAAAATTCTAAAAATAACGGAGTATATAAAGCTAACAATATGTAGTAGAAAATTGGAAAAGAGCCTTGGAAAGAGAAGAATATGTAATAGCAGTATTTCTTAATTTTAAGCGAGCTTTTGAAACGATTAATAGAGATATATTATTGGAAAAATTATTTGAATATGGTATAAGGGGTAAAGTTTATCAATGGTTTCAAAATTATTTAAATAATAGATCACAGAAAACTAAATTTGGTAATTTTTTTTCAACAAAGAAATTTAATAACATAGGAGTACCTCAAGGAAGTATTTTGGGGCCTTTACTTTTTATTTTATATATTAATGACATGCCATTAGTCCTAAAATTTCTTAAAATACAAATGTTTGCTGATGATACTCTTATCTATATAAGCGGTAAAAATCTTTTAGAAATTTTGGAAATTTTAAATTCAGAACTGATTCTATATTCAAACTGGTTAAAAGTTAACAAATTAAAATTAAATGTTTCTAAAACAAAGTGTATGGTTATGGGTGTAAATTTAAATAATTATACAAATATAAATATTTTAATTGATGGTGATAAACTAGAAATAGTCAATTCTTTTAAATATTTAGGTATATTGATTGATTCAAAATTAAAATTTATTAACCAATTCGAAAATTTAATTTACAAAATTGCGGGAAAAATTAGTTATTTTAAAAGAATAAGTTTAAATTTAAAATTTTATTCGAAAAAAATTGTATACAATACTTTAATTTTACCACATTTTCTTTATTGTTCTACAATTTTGTTTATGGCGGATGAAGGTGTAATAAATAGATTACAAATTTTACATAATAAAGCAATGCGAATTTTACTTAATATGGATAGATATACAAAAATTAATGTGATGTTAAAAAAATTAGAATGGTTAAATGTAAAAAATTTAGTACTATTTTTGGTTCTAATATTTATTTTTAAAATTCAAAATGATTTGTTACCGCCACATTTAAAGCAATTGACTGTTCTAAATAGTGATCAACATAATTATTTAACACGAAATAACAATAATTTTTTTCTTAATAATTTTTCAAAAAATATTGCATATAAATCAGTTTTTCATAAGGGTCTTATTGAATTTAATAAATTAAACAAGTCAATTAAAAATCAAAAAAGTTTAAAATCTTTTAAAAAAAGTTTAAAATCTTTCTTATTAACTCAACAGGACAAATAAAGTTTCAAAAGGTCATTTAATTCAAAAAATAAATAAAAAAAGGGTATAAACTTGTTAAAATGTATCATGTAGCCACGTGCTAAATAAATCTTTTTACTACTACTACTACTACTAACACAAACTAAGGGGTCAGGAGATAGTAAACCTGAAAATATATTAATTATGCTTTATTTCTTATAATTAAATATCTACCGTTAAAAGATACAGTGTGATCCAAGTTATATAATTGGCGATGATTTGAAAATAGGTAAGCGGATACAAATCAAATTTGGTGTAGTTATGTTTTTAAGGGCGACAAACACGATTTTGTAATTAGTTTGAAGACACTTTCTAGAGGACGCTAGGTACACAACATGAGTTTGATAAAGTCTTGCGTACATTTTTTCTCCCTTACATTTCGTACCTCTCACGTCAAATTATGAAAGAGAAGTATGTTTTTATACCAAAAAAATTACCTTGTCGGATTTCCATTATCTTTATTTTGTTACTTAACACAGCGTTTCGGTTAGTTAGTATCTCTAACCGTTTTCAAGTTCAGCTGATCTCGAAGTTTCACCTCTTTAAGTATGTTTCAGACGTTCTTTAACTCGTACGGGAAGAGGTATTTTTGTTTCTCCAATGTACGATTCGCCACACTCGCAGGGGATTTGATAGATGCAATTTTTTGTGTTTTCATTACGGGGGGTTTTACTTTGATATGAAAGCTTCTAAGCGTATTTCCGGATTTGAAAGCTGTTTTGATATTATAGTTTTTGGTTATCCTAATCTTTTCAGAAATCCCCTTAACATAAGGTATTGTAAGAACTGCTTGCTCCTCTTTCGTTTCTGTATTAGTTTTTACTTCGCGATTTTTAGATTTTGAGATGGTATTAGTTACAAAGGTTTCAGGGTAACCATTCTGTTTTAAATCTTGTTGATTTTGATATTTAAAATTTCAATATTAAGGTCTTCGGGATACCTGCAAACGTTAGATGCTCTGTGATAAAAAGTTTGAATTATGCCCTGTTTTATGGAGTTTGAATGATTCGATCCGTGATTATTGTATTGACCCGTGTGAGTGGGTTTCCTGTACACTGAAGTTTTTATGTTTTCAGCACTTCGTTTGACGAGAACATCGAGATAAGGTAGAGTGGAATGTTTTTCTGTTTCCATGGTAAATTTAATAAATTGTCTTCTATGTTCCAAAAACCGTATCAGCTCTTCGTTGCTATCTGTCCAGATAATAAAGGTATCATCAACATATCTAAGCCATAGTTTAGGTTTAATCTTGGCAGTGTTAATAACGTGTGACTCGAACCATTCCATGTACAGGTTAGCCAGCACCAAAACCAGTCTTTTATATATAAAAGTACTTCATTAATCTCTATATTTAAATTCGTTTCTTAGCGAAACATAATTTATTGAAAATTTACCGTGTAAATTTTTTCGTAAGAAATTAAGAAAAAAGCCCTATTTTTAAGTCTACTATCTCCTGTTGCTGTATGACCATGGGACACACTGTATACGTATGTATATTTATTGCTAAAGACTAAATTGCCATTAGAATTTGTAACTAACTTAGCTTGGGGTACGGGGCAAAGGGGAATTTGCCATACAAGAAGTCAGTCATAAATAGAGCATTCAATATTAGTAGTCTCTAATAGATAAAAGCAGGAGTAACGAGTATCTAATGTCATATATTCGCGAACTTTGGGCCTGATTAAAAATAATTTTCCTGCTTCTTTCTTTCCTAGGGTTTACTATGCAGTGGCGCAGCCAGAATTTTGTATTAGGGGGGGTTTTCAAAAAAAAGAACAGGATTTCAAAATTTTAAAAACTAAAATTAAACCAGGCTCGATAATTTTTGAAACCAAAAAAAATAATAGTAGGATGAAGCCCATTGGAAAAGAAAGAAAATATAACAAAAATGAAAGAAAAAATAATTTACGGGCGATTCGAGGTCGGGAAGTGGAAGGGGGTGAGTTTTTAAGGGTAGAAAACGATTTATCTCGATTTCCGGCAAAACTACAAGTTCTATGAAAAACGTTAAAAGGCAAAGTTGTAGGTATTAAAAAGATTTACAACTTTTGTATTTACACTTTTTTCACATAACCTCAAAATTTATGTGAAAATTTTAAATAACCAAGTTTTTGGTTTTTTCTTTTTATCTTTTACAAGAAAAATAAATTTGTTGAAAATTTACCTTTTTATGTCCCAAACACACTGTAATTTTTTTGATTTAAAATATTTATTTTTTCAACTTATTTTGACTTAATATCGAAAAAGCACCCTAATTTTCAATCGAAAATTCTCACGTCAAAATATCTGCTTTTTTAAAAAAGTCGGTGGGCTTTTTGTTCGTTGAAATCTCTGCTTTCTGATGGTGTAAAAAATATATACATTACTATAGTAAATGTTCTCAAAAAATGCAAAGAAACGAAAAAAACTCGAATCCGAATTTTTTTTAAAATTATTATGTACAATTTTGAGCTATTTATTAAAATTTATGCTTTAATTACTCGAAAAACGTAAGATTTCATGTTATATTGATAAACAAAAAAATTACAAATCCATAAAACATAAAGATCGCAAAAAATATGCGAAAATAGTTGTTCTAAATATAATTATTAAAGGTAGGATTTAAAGGAGATTTCATCACATTTACCATAGATGTATATTTTTTTACACCATCAGAAAGTAGAGATTTCAACGAACAAAAAGCCCCCCGACTTTTTTAAAAAAGCAGATATTTTGAAGTGAGAATTTTCGATTGAAAATTAGGGTGCTTTTTCGATATTAAGTCAAAATAAGGTGAAAAAATAAATATTTTAAATCAAAAAAATTACAGTGTGTTTGGGACATAAAAAGGTAAATTTTCTACAAATTTATTTTTCTTGTAAAAGATAAAAATAAAAAACCAAAAACTTGGTTATTATTTGAATTTTTCACATAAATTTTGAGGTTATTTGAAAAAAGTGTAAATACAAAAGTTGTAGATCTTTTTATTACCAACAATTTTGCTATTTAACGTTTTTCCATAGGACTTGTAGTTTTGCCGGAAATCGAGAGATAATTCGTTTTCCACCCTTAAAAACTCACCCCTTTCCACTTCCCGACCTCGGATCGCCCGTAAATTATTTTTCCTTTCATTTTTGTTATATTCTCTTTCTTTTCCAATGGGTTTCATCCTACTATTATTTGTTTTCACTTTTTACCATTTTCAAAGGCTTCAGCCCTGGTCTAAACCGTAAAAAATCATCTTAGTCTAGGCGTCTGGGGGGGTTTTAACCCCTAAAACCCCCCCTCGCTGCGCCACTGTTACTATGGAGACTATACAGCATTTTTTTGCTGAATTACTCAATTAACTTGTTAGTAATAAATCTTTAAACCTTCAAATTTCAACTTTTCGTTACATTTCCAGTAATAGTAAGAAAGGTCACCCCCGATGTCTTATCTTTTCAGCCCCCCAAATGCACATTTTATACTGCTATCTCCTTCAATCAGCCGATGCGATTCAAAAGCTCGACGAAAAGCTTTTTATTCGTTTTACTTCCGTTTTGTCACAATAGTCCCGGATTTTTACACAATATAAAGATTATACGGAAAAGGATTCGCAAAATATTTTGCTCAAATCTATTTGGGAGATGAACGCGATGGGGGGTATTTATCCTTTAGAAAAATCGACTCTCGTATAAAAAAAAAATTATTCTGTATTGCTGCAAATATAAACGGACCGCTGAAAATTAACTTTAGAAAAATAGATGTGTTCTGTTGTGATTGCTCTTAAGCTGCCGTTGAAACTACATGTAGATATTGTTAAAGAAAGGGACGCTTTTTATTTGATTAGAATGTGTCTTTAAACGACACTAATCAAGATCGAGAGGCAACGGAAAAATAATTATTTTATAAATAAAAAAGGTATTAAAAGAAACATTTGGCAGCATGGGTTACCCATTATTAAATTTTATAAATTCTTGTTTAAAATATGGAAATATGCCTGATGAATTAAAATGTTCTTACATTACACCAGTGCCAAAAGTAAAACACGCTAAAAGATGGGATGAGATGAGGCCAGTAAATGTTTTATGGGATGTTGAGAAATTATTGGAAAAAGTCGTATATAAACAGTTATTAGAATTCATTCATGCCAAAAAAATTTTAGTTTCCGTTCAAGCTGGTTTTCGAAAAGGGTACTCGACAGAGACAGACATTCAATGTGTGATTGAGACGTGGAAGAGAACCATTGATCAAGGGGAAAATGTTGTATTTTTGGATTTTAAGCGGGCATTGACATATTTTGATGGTCTAAAAAAATACTCTAAATTCTGAGATAAACACTTTTTTTTAAATTGGCTAAAAGTAAATAAATTAAAATTAAATATTTCAAAACCTAAATGTATGGTTATGGGTAATAATTTAAATTTTCTAAATATAAATGTTGTAATTGATGGTGAAAAATTGAAATTAGTAAACAGTTTTAAATATTTAGGGATAATCATTGATTCAAAATTAAAATTTTTAAATTATTTTGAAAGTATCATATCGAAGATTACCGGAAAAGTAGGTTATTTTAAAAGAATCACTTCTAATTTACGTTTATTTTTTTTTTAAAACTGTATTTAATACTCTTATATCACCATATTTTCTTTATTGTTCTTCCATTTTATATTGTGCTAGTGAGAAAAAAATTGATAAATTACAAATTTTACAAAATAAGGCAAGGCGGATTATTTTAAATTGTGACAAATATACAAAAATTAATTTTATGTTGAAAAATTTAGATTGGTTGAATGTCAGAAATTTAATTTTTTTTTAGTATGTATCTTTATACATAAAATTAAAAATAATTTATTGCCTGATTGTTTAAAAAAATTGTTGTTCTTTTAATTATGACCATCATAATTATAAAGCAGGAACTAATCAAAATTTTTATGTGGATAGAGTGTCTAAAACATTAGCTTATAAATCTGTTTTCTATAAAGGTTTGATAGAATATAATAATTTGGAAAATTCTATTAAATCTCAAAAACCATTAAAACTGTTTAAAAAAACGTTAAAATTACATTTAATTAAAAAACAAAATTATTCGTACCTGATATTTGATACAATTTACAAAATGTTTAACTTTTCTGTATGTTGCATTTTAAAATTTAAAAATAAGTCTATAAAAATATTTAATTGTAGCTTTTTGCTAAATAAAACATGTTACTAATACTACTACTAAAATTAAGGCCTAATACATTGATTAAAATACATAGATGCATCGACAAATATCAAATGGCTTCGATGCATTGCTTAGAAACGATGTATCGCATAGCGGTCCAAAATAGTCTTCAGTTTATCGGTTTTTTGTAATAATTGCTGTGTTTTTAATATTTTGTGATTTTTTTTTTGGGTTATTTGTAGGTTAGATTTAAACCATATGGTCACATTCAAAGGTAAATCCACCGTAATCCCTACTCCCTGCCCCACCCCGCTCCTTACCGCCTATCTCCTACAAACGATGTTGTCGACACATTTTAATAGCGTTTATGAATGACCCATGCATGTGCCATCTACCAGATCATTGATATTCACTCTCTTAGTTCTCTTTTAGCCCCAACAAGGTTCCCTAGAGCCTAGCCCACATATCCTAAATCCGGCCCTGCATGTTTTTACTTATATTTACTATTAAGAAAAATAGTTAATCCTTTTATAAGAATAATGTACTTCTATTACTCTTGTACCTTCAGTAACAAAAATAATAAATAAAATTTACACCAACTTCGTCTCGGTGCACAAAAAGCACAGATATTGATGCAAAACTGCAAAACCTATTAGCAAAATTTACGAATCCATACCGTATCGAAAAAGTCTGTCTTTTCTCCCGCAGCGGGTGAACGAGATTTAGCCATGGTTTAGCTGATTTCCCTCGGGAGCCGATGAATGCTATCGCGCGGTCACACTTGAATGGGCTCCGAAAGGCCCGTTCACATCATTTCCTGATGGATTACGCGGGGATTCACCGAAAGAAACTTTGATTGACGGACATATATAATCGCCTTTTTTGCACGGTTGCTTTGGTCAACGTCTAATACCTATCGTCGGACTGGTCTTCACCGACAATCGAGCAATTGCGAATATTCGATATTTTTTTAATATAAACCAGCTGTTTGTTAAGACGAGCACATATTTTTTTTATTTGAAGTACCATACTCAAAGTGGAGTGAAACTTATAGAAAAAAGAAAAAAGCACAAAGTCTTTCTCCACAATTTTTATTAATAGAATAACATTAGAATAACTAGGCGAACCTAGAATGATTCCTAATAATTCAATTCGACATGTTTCGAGTGTAGAAACACTCATCATCAGGAAAACAAAGCAAATGGTATAATGCTGATGTTGTTAGCAATTGAGAAAATAGTAAGTGGAATTGATCCGTAATGGAGCTATCAATGGTGTACAAGAGGTGTAAAAATTGAATAGTCAGAAGACCGACAAGACTTCAGCATACTGGAAAGTCAAGGGTTAGTGTAATGGCCCTGTCTTGGGCAGAAAAATGAAGGGAGCAAAAGGAAAATTAGGGAGTTTTAACAGACTTTGTGAAAATCCTTAATTAAGTAGTGAAAAAATCTTAAGTTTCATTCCACTTTGTCAGAGACATGTAAAAATATTTTTTCATCCATAACACTTTAATTTTTTTAATATGTAACTTTATTCTCAACCAACTCAAAAAAGCTTATTGCAGAGAATATAACACCAAATATACAATATATAAATTCACAAATAATAAAAACCATGTTTAGTAACAAACTATTAATAACTCCATCGAAATTATTCAAAAAAAATATATAATAACCATTTACAAAAAAATATTAACATAATACGTTAAAGTTAGTTCAGTTTTTAAAAAGTCCATAATTTTGATATTTCTTTAGTTTTTTTCGGCAAACTGTTGTAAATTGTTATTCCTTTATATAATATCGATTTTTGGCCAAAAGTACTCTTATATGATGATTTTGTCTCGTGATGTGAATAATGTTGGTCGAAGGAAATATTATATTCGATTGTTTTTCTTTAATAATAATAGAGTGTATAGAATGCATAGTTTTAATTTATAAAGCTTTTTAAATTTAAATATCCGTTTGGTTCATACAAATTTATAGTTGGTTCTAAAAAAAGGAAGTTTATGTATGCATTTAATTATTTTGTTTTGTAGTTTTTTTTAATGGCTGAATTTGTAGTTAAATTCGCTGATCCCCAAATTGAAAGCATATACTGTAATTTTGAATAAACCAAAGAATAATATATATTTTTTAAATATTTTAACGATATATAATTTTTAGCTTTAAATAAAATGCCAATTATTGGTGAGATATAACTTCTTAAATATTCAATATGTTTTTTCCAACTTAAATTTTTATCAATATATAAACCAAAAATTTAATTGTATTAGTGTATTTAATTAAATGATATTTGACAGTGAAGAAATATTATTATTTTTTAATTTTGATTTACTTATAAACATAAAAAATGATTTATTAAAATTTAATGATAATTTATTAACTTAACTTTTGTTTCCTCACGAAATAATCCGCTCGTGTCTAAAGGTGATTCGTACTAGAAAATAGCGACTAAATAAATAAAAGTTGCTTACAGCAGGACCCCTCAACACCCCTTGAAATTACTTTTATATCAAACAGCTTAAAGTCAAACGCAATTTATGTAATAAAATGCCAAGAAATCAATTTCAATTAAATTTGTAAGTTCGCTAATGGAAAGTGAAACCCCCAAAGATGGGACAACTTAGCCGAAAGCCCGCTTGCAAATTGAGTTACAGACTCACAATGCCGCCGATGTTTGTGTCGGGTGTTTCGGTACGCCATTCGGGAAGTAAACCGGGATGTAATTGATTTTGTGGGAAAAGTAGTCTGGATTTTAGAAAACATGTTGTATGTTTATACTAGAGTAGTCAGTCCCTTTGAGATTATACTATAGGGCCACCAGAAATGTTCTCTTCGTAAGAATGAAACGAAAGACTTTTGTGCGTTCAATTAGAGCCAGAATTTTAATTAGGAGGAGGGGGGTTATACATATGTTCATAGTTATAGCCCACAGTAGTCGCCTCGATATTACGAAAAGTTTATTACCCATTTCCGTTGGTATCTTTGTTGACTTGACCATTAACACTTTTTAAAACGGTGTAGTGGCGTATTTAAGGGATCCAGTGGGTCTGGGATGCCCCCCCCCCCCGAAAGACCAGAGAGAAATTACTTTTTTACTCTTTTTCGTATAAGCGGTTTTTTACCTTCTTGCTAATGGCTGACGACCCCCAAACCCGAAATATTATCGTCAATGCCCTACGGAGTTTGGGTTTGCTATATGTCTAGAGAAATACCGCTTCCTACTGGTCAAGTAAGAACTAAACCCCAGTGATGTAGACCAAGCATTTTTGGTTAAGGATTGGTGGTTATCCTATCGGTACCCTTAGAACGCGAAGAACTATGCAAATAATCCCTGCCCCTCCCCCCCCCCCCATACAACACCCGATCCAAATTTGTCCCTTTTAATCCCCAAAATTAATTTCCCCATAAAGGTTTTACAGATCTCCTCATGTGTGCGCTCCGCACGGGTTCATTGGGGGGAAGCCCATAATTATGCACTGACTTTAGTGGGTGTTTTAATAAAGATTCATGGTGGGACGGCCGACAACTGTAATAAAACATTTTGTAACAATCGGGAGAACGACATAGGCGTAGGTGGTCAACTATTAATAGGGGAACAATAATTTTCGTATTGTGTATTAGTTTTGCTCAATTTGTCACAAGTCCAAACATTCATTAAACTAAAACTATTCTTAATTATTTATGATAAGACTATTGTTGTATTAGGCGAATTTATTTATACCGTGCGAGCAAGAATTATTTGCATCAAAGAGGGCTTGGATTAAAAAACGTAGGGCTTGGTTTAGATCACAATGATATGGAGACGATATATCTAACCACATCTAGGTTAAAATTTTGTCAAATTCATATTATGACATGATATGCCAAACTAATGAGTAATAAAATAGGTAGACAAATACAAATTTATTTTTGTTGTTTATAAAATTATTAACAAAGGAAGAATATACAGAAAGAAAAAGAAAAATAATTACATAAATTGCTGAAATTGGCCACTCCAAGCATAAATTCACACGTCTCTTCATATTTTCGAAAGTGTTGACCAGCACCTCCGGAGAAATGTTACCACATGGATAATCATTTCCTGTATATTCTTGGAATACTTGCACTTTATACGGAAATAAATTTAGCTGCTTCTTAAGAATAGTCCTGCATGTTGCATAAGATCTTCCCACTTCTTGGGACAGGCGTCTTATACAATTTGTTGGCTTATTTTGCATTATTTCACAAACGTTTGCAACAAGTTCTTCTGTTCTTACAGATGGTCTTCCTGCTCCTTTTTTCTGTTGTATAGGTAGATTAGTATAGAACCTGTTTCTCTAAACACAGCCACGGTTCTTTTCAGGCAATGATATAAACACCCAGCAATAAAAGCAACGTTAGAAAAATGTTCGTAAAAATCGTCCATGCACACCCTGATTGTATTGCCACTTACCATTTACTCTAACCCCGTTTCAAAAATACGCTTCAACCATGAATGTTTTGTGCTGTTCCGTAAAGCCCATTGTGTGAATTGTTCAAGAAATTGGAAAAATTAGCGATGAATCAAATTACTTGTAACGACTGTCAAAGATGACGGAATAACTGATTGATTGTTAATTCAGGTAGTTACTGACACCCAACAGGTATTAAGCTGTGCGGCTAAGCATTACGTCCTTAGATGCAAGGCCCTCTTTGATGCAAATAATTTTTGCTCGCACGGTATATGAAATCATGAGAATACAAAAGATAATTTAATGACATTGACGCCAGAACGATGACAACCGACTGACATGTCTGTCATGTTGCTACGGTCAAATGGATGTGAGAAAATATATAATAATATGCACCCCTATTCTTCATTGAGCCTATCTTCTTTCTCATGACGCCGCCTATGCTTAAAGTTAAAAAAACTGGGTGGCGCTCAGACTGATGTCCTATCCCCTTTCAAATATTAGATATCAAACATATAATACATAGGGGGAATGTTTCGCTTTAAAATCCATGTAAAAACCAGTTAAATTGTCTGGGGGATGTTTTTCTCTTTGACATAAAGGAAGCCCTTCTTTTTTTGTTACACATATTTTTCGGAATTATATTTTTTTTTATCTAAACACTTTATTTTCTTCGTCATATACCTACCTTGTTCAAGAAGTTATGCATAGTGGAAATGTTAAAAATATATTTATAGTATTACGAGTGCGGTGTTTTAGGTCTGATAAAGCCCGAAAGAGCGAAATACGTGTAATCGTTTTTTGTTTTATTCCACTGACTGAGACTTTGTGTCTCTTTCCACCCCTTTTTTAAAATTAAACCCTGTTTAATGTCGATACAATCAATATTTGGCTTTATACTCTGTGAATGGGGAAAAATGAAGAAAATGACAGGATACATATTGTGTAGGCGCCCTCCATAAAAAGGATGTCATTAGTACAAAATATCCGAAGGCAATATCCCATTGATCTTTAGTGATACCTTTATAGGGTGTCCCATAACTAAGGAAATAGTAGACTTAGAAATATGCTTAATTTCTTACCATAGATGGCACAGTTAATTTTGAATAAGTTATGTTTGATTCGGAAAGGTGTTTATTTAAATGTTTCTTGCCATCTAGCATTTACACGCAAATATCTCAAAAACGAATTGAAATATCAATTGCACAAATGAAGTACAACTTTTTGCCTATAAAAGACTTTTCTTTCATTATAATTTGAGGTGAAGCAGTCAGAAATGTGAGAGAGAAAAAATATATGTGAGTATTTATCAAACTTATATTGTTTAACTAGCGCCCTCTAGGATATATCTTAAAACTAACTATGAAATCATCTTTCTTGCCCTCAAAAACATAACCAAGTATACCAAATTTGATTTATATCAGTTTAATCATTTTCACCAGTTTTCTAAAACAAATTGTTACTTGCTTGAATCACCCTCTCCTGGTGCTGTATGGCGTATTGAATATTTAAATTTAAAAGACTTTAATAATGGTATTGGTGGTGTGGTGTGGTTCTATGGGTGGATTAAGGGGAATCAAATAAGATTATGGCTAGTTTATACATTTTTTGAAAGACTAACTTTAATGAAGTCTTGAAATAAAATCTTTTGTTTCAATGAAAGGGAGAACAGGTAACCTTGCCATTCTATAACTTCTCATATTTATATAATCCCAATAAATCCTATAAAAATCCCCGAAAACAGTAAAAATAATGATAATCATTTAGGATTGATTAAAGGAGGATTTTCATCGGGCGACGATTTAGATAAAACTCCCCCTCGTCTCTAAATCCATTTCCTGTTCGCACGAGATTAAAACTTTTCTGTTTCAATTACCTTTTGTCTTTCCTACGCTTTCCTTCCTTGTCTTTCATCGGGTACTTTTAGGAGATGCGACATTTTGATAAGATTATTAGAAGGAGATTGTTGTCATTTTAGAACAGGATTAAGAAAAATAACTCCTTAAAAATGGGCTTTGTATTTTCTTTATTTAAACTTATATAGCGATTCTACCCTGTATATTTAATAGTAAGATGTTTTGCCAAACCCTTGAACTTTAAGAATTGATGGCTGAAATTACTGAACAGTGACCACTACGGTAACATTTATTTTCTTTTGAAACTGTTCCCGATTGAAGCCCTTACGGATACGTGAAGGGTCCTTGGAATACACAAAAAGTGCATTGAAGTCCAATTTTTCATGTCCTTAGCTACGTCGTGGTTAAGTAAATTTATCCATTAGCTTATACCAAGAGATTCCGTAGTAGTTTTAGTAGGTACCTATATGTTTTTACACGCATATTCTCGGTTTCTTAGTAGAAGTGAGGAAATATTTGACAAATTACAAATTTTACAAAATAAGGCAATGCGGATTATTTTAAATTGTGACAAATACAGTGTCACCAGTAAAGTCCGCATCATATGGGATTTTTTTTTATTAATAGCTTTATTCAAAAGTTGACTTTGGCATCAAGTTCTGCTTCGATCAAGATGAAAATTAAGCAAAAAAATAGTAGTCACGTGATTCGCATTATCTGTCAAATTTTAATTTTTTCCAAAAAATTATTCAAAAGTAGGTATTTCTAAAAATATCGAAAAAAGTTACTAGAAAAAGTTTTTTTAAATGCAGTTTCTAGCCAAAATTTCAGCTGCATAAGATAATTTTGATTTTTTACCTATATTTTGTAAATTGCACCACTTTTGCAAACTAAGACTTAACGCAACCTACATAAAACTTCTTAGTTTTGACAATGCTTTATTTCAGATACATTTTCTTTAAAGTAGCGCCATATTAAATGTGTGTTTTTCTACAAAATCAAAATTGGGCTATTAAAATTTGGTCGCATATGATGCAAAGTTTATTTGTTTTTAACACTGTATAAGGTAACTTCATAAAATAAGTATTTTTGAAAACGTAGTTTGTGTCTGAAAGTAATACACCTTAATATTAAGACAAAAATAACACAGTGTCTTTAGTAAAGTTTTTTTAAGTGGAAAGTAAATTTTATTTTAACAACGTAAAGTTTATCTATTTTCAACGATTTAATTTAAAACCCCTATATTATAATTTATTATTAAGCTATGTCATAATAACGTTAACGTGTATTACTTTCAGACACAAACTAAGTTTTCAAAAATACTTATTTTATGAAGTTACCTTATACAGGGTCAAAAACAAATAAACTTTGCATCACATGCGACCAAATTTTAATAGCCCAATTTTGATTATGTAGAAAAACGCACATTTAATATGGCGCTACTTTAAAGAAAATGCATCTGAAATAAAGCCTGGTCAAAACTGAGAAGTTTGATGTAGGTTGCGTTGAGTCCTATTTTGCAAAAGTGGTGCAATTTACAAAATATAGGTAAAAAATCAAAATTATCTTATGCAGCTGAAATTTTGCATGTGGGCTAGACACTGCATTTAAAAAAACTTTTTCTTATAACTTTTTTCAATATTTTCAAAAATATTATATACTTTTGAATTATTGTTTGGAAAAAATTTAAATTTGACAGATAATGGGAATCACGTGACTACTATTTTTTTGCTTAATTTTCATCTCGATCGCAGCAGAACTTGATGCCAAAGTCAAATTTTGAATAAAGCTATTAATAAAAAAAATCCCATATGATGCGGACTTTACTGGTGACGCTGTATACATAAATTTTATGTTACAAAATTTAGATTGGTTGAATGTCAGAAATTTATATTTTTATTTGGTATGTATCTTTCTACATAAAATTTAAAATAATATATTGCCTGATTGTTTAAAAAAATGTTGTTCTTTTAATTAAGACCATCATAATAATTATAAAACAAAAACTAATCAACATTTTTTTGTGAATAGAGTGTCTAAAACATTAGCTTAGTCTTATCATTAAAACTACCTATTTAAAAAAACTTTAAAATTACATTTAATTAAAAAACAAAATGATACGTAATATTTGATACAATTTCCAAAATGTTTAACTTTTCTGTCTGTTTTTGTTAAAAGAAGGTTGCGTTTCAAAATTTAAGCATAAATCTATAAAAATGTGGTAAAAAAAAATGTATTAAAAAATATTTAATTGTAGCTTTTTGCTAAATAAAACATGTTACTACTAGTAACTTTTCTCTAATTAAAAAACCAATAAAACAAACTCCTCTTCTAATAAACTTTCTGCTAAATAAAAATTAGTACTCAAACGTAATAAAATTATGCTGATGATGTTTCGGTTAACTGATATTAATGACGAAACTTTTCAACTTTACCGGAATGAGTTGAGTGAAATTTTGTCCCTGAACATAATTGGTTGATGGATGATGATAATTAGTGCAAGATATTGCGTTGATGAGTTTGATGTTGGTTGTTTAAGGAACATCTGAGATCTGCCCTAATAGATTTATGTACTTTATTATAATATGGGATGTAAATAAATAGCATTATGCTATGTATAATACAACAAGTACAACTATAATCCATACGCTAAGCCTAGCCTTAACCTAAAATCATCAAATTTCGAGAATGTCTTTTTCTTACAACGTGGGCATCCATTAAACAAAGAAAACATATTTTTTGACGCTTTCTTCATGTATTTTTAGGAAACCGAGGCTTTGTAAAAAATCAGAAATAGTAATTGTAGACTCATTGACATTAAGAGGCGATATTGAACATCGATATGAAGTGCCTCTGGCTTGTGTACACAAGAGATGGGTTGTGCCTTGTTGACTTGTCAAATATTTGCTAGCTTCAGTTCAGAGAGAACAGGGCGCCAATATTAGAAACTGAGGCTGAAAGACCTCGAGGTCTATATGCAATCTTCCGGATGATATTTGATATTTGGATTGAGTCATATTAAAATTGGAATTACAGAATGATACGTATACAGGGTATTCTTGAATATTACACAACTATTTTATGTCTATATAAGGCACGAACTAGAAGTAGGAATTTATCGTTTACCGAAGAATATTTAGCTTAATCTTAAAATAAAATACTGTTAATTTGAAGAAATAGTCAATGCTTAAAGTGGAGTTGAAAGTATAAGAAAGAAAGAAAAAACCAAAAGTCTTCCTCTAAAAAATTTAATAGAACAAAAATTCTCTAGGAGTCTCTACATGTTTCGAACGTAGACACGTTAATCATCAGGAGACAGAAAATTTATTTAGTGCTGATGGTTTTAGCAGAGGGGAAAATGATGTAGAACCTTAATGGAGCTTTTATGGAATTAAAAATTGATGTGTAGAAGAGACATAATATGAATAATATTGATAAAGGTTAAACCATACTGAGTATGTGAAAAAGTTATTAAAGAGGGTCTAAACCAACCAAATAAAATGGGAAAGAAGAAAAAACCTTCCTAATAAGAAGGGGTCGAAGATTATTTGAAATTTTTTATAAAACTTTTCAATTTTATGTCAGTAAGACATTATAAAGATAAAATTGTCATAATTATGAAGAGATCACAATAAAATTACATTGCAAAAAGTGTTTTGTCCTCAGTACCCCTCAAAACACTTTTTGCAATATATATTGTGATATCTTCATAATTATGACAATTTTATCCTTATAATGTCTTACAGACATAATTTAAAAAAATTATAAAAATTTTAAATTACCCTCGACACCTTCTTTTTAAAAAGGGTTTTTCTTCTTCCCCTGTTTATTTGGTTGGTTTAGACCCCCTTTACTGACTTTTTCACATACGTCATATGTTTAAACTTTTCTTAATTTTCTTCATACTATGTCTCTTCTACACATCAATTTTTAATTTCATAAAAGCTCAATTAAGGTTCTACACCATTTTCTCTAAAACCATCAGCACTAAATAAATTTTCTGTCTCCTGATGATGCACGTTTCTACGTTTAAAAAATGTAGAGACTTCTAGAGAATTTTTATTCTATTAAATTTTGTGGAGGAAGACTTTTGGTTTTTTCTTTCTTTCCCAAAATACTGTTAGTTTGTTGAATTTGCCAAAGGATCAATCATTTAGAGATAATATTCTATTTATTAACGCATTACAATCATAGGTGGATTTTAGTCTATATTGCTTATAAATGGTTAATTTTCACAATAACTTCGCATCAGATCGGTTTTTCCGGAAAAAACTAATTTATTAAAAATAATAAATAGGGTGTTGAATGTCTTTATTAAATTTATTAGATACCCAATAAATTTAAAGGGATTCATTATCCCATAAAACTCCAGTCGTATTTTTCATTGTTATTCTCATCCCCAGACTTAACGGCGGCGTCATCGGCGATAAGGAGATACTGCTTGTTATTTTTTATTGCCCTTGATTCAGATGAATCGTATTTATGCCGGGACAAATCAATAACAGGGGAGTTTTTGGCAACAATTTCGACATCAAGTTGGCTATATACATCGCAAACGATAGACAATTTATTTATTAATTTAGTATTTTGAGGTTAGTTTTATCATATTGGTATATTATCACTTATAGCATTGAATATCAAACTATATAAGAATGACGGATGTCCGAGAAAAGTTGGCAACCCATTTTTTGACGTATTGGAGCTGGTTTGGCCGCCATTGTGGAGTTGATCGTAACTCTAAGGCCGGATCCACAAACATCCGTAATATGCATCCGTTATGTACCACATGATTAATCTGAACCAATGAAATTTTAGGGCTCTAAAATTTCATTGGTTCAGATTAATCATGTGGTATACAACGGATGCGTATCACGGATGTATGTGGATTCAGCCTTACCTTAAATCTGTCGCCTGTCTGTCGTTATAATGCAGCGCCTCGGCAACAGATGTCTCAAATTCACTGATGTGATGTCGTGGTGTTGCCACATATCGTATTTTTTTGGAATTTTTAAGAATTCAAGTATTTTTACCAGACAATAAAATATGAGGTTCTCAATTCCAGCCGAATGTATGTTTTTAATAATAATATGTACGCTGATTACTCCGGGGTAATTGGACCGACTTTCATAATGCTTTTACCGTTGCATTAGGTGTTAAATGTTAAACAAATAAAAGTAGATAAAAAGCGACTGCAAGTATAACTAAAATAGGTATTATTTCGTCGAAAAATAGCAAAATACGTAATACGCTAATACAAACAAACTGAATGTTTCTTAAGTAAGAAAGTAAAACCTACTTATTTTAACCATTTTGAAAAGTAGTAATAATGGCAAATAAAAACCAAGTTATACAAACCGCACATCATTCATATTTTACCCAACATATACGTTGTAGCCTAGGTAGGTATTGAATAGTGAGAGTCGTCATTTAGTTCTGTTAGAAATAGAATACATGGCGGTCAATATGTTTTCATGTAATTAACGTTGGGACGTCAAAAGTTTGAAAATATTATATGCTACAAAGCAATTAAAAATAGGTACATTTTTAGGTCTAGACTATACTATAGGTAGGAAAATAAATGTAAGCTACTTAAATCTAGGATAGGTGTAGGTACTTATGTAAAATCAAGTTTTACGATAAGCTATAAAAATAAATTTAAAATACTCATTCAGCAAGTCAAACATACAGGCGGCAACAATGTTTTAATTTAGCAGCAAGGTTAGTCGCTTTCTTGTTGGGGAACTCATTGTGCCATCTATGAATTTAACGTAGCAGATTTAGGAAATCGGCTCATATGGCCTTCTTATAGTTTGATATTCAATGCTTATAGTCACCAATTTTCTATCAACAAAAACATTAGTGAAACCAAGAAAACAATTATCGGGAATTAATTCTGCTACGTGGGAGATTCGGTAAGAAAAGTTCATAAATCGGAATTTTTTCTTATTGTAATTTTTTTGATAAAATGCTAGAAAAATATATTTCCGGCGGCTTTAGTTAATTGCATTTAATTAGAGTTTTAGAAATGAAGTTTATTTTAGCCGTTAGTAACTCATTTTTATTACTAAAATGTGAGAAACATTAAATAACAAATTTGTTATCTGAAGTCCTGTAGTTTTAAATTCAAATAAAACTTGAAAAAACATATTTCCGATGAGTTTAGTTAAATTTTTGATGTGTCTCTTTTAGCCCCGGTGTTCGATATGTGAAGCAAATTGGTTAGTATCAATAAAAATTATAAGTTAGGAACAAAATGTATTTTGATTTTATTCTGAGGGACTTTTGCCAATAGATATAAAGCACTTCATTTTTGACAGAAAAATTATCACTTATTAATTTTATTAAGTTAATAAACTAACAAAATTATCGCGATAATCTCCCGTTGTTATAAGCAACGTAAACAAAAAGGAGCCTTCAATTGGTTGAAAATAAATTTATGTAATTTTCAGGTTGATTTCGTTTGTCAAATCATGACATGACGTTATAATATAATTTTGGTTTGCTTCTTGACTCTAAAATTGGTTTAAATCTTTACTAGCCGTATGGTCGAAAGTATGGAGAACTATAGGGTAGGAGGCCGATCGACAATGGCAGCATTTTCAAATTCTGTCCCGGTTTTTTGGTTAGTTCGCTATTGGCCGATAGATGGCTCTCGCGTCCGAAGTGGGCTGATGTTGTCTTCTTCTTCTTCGTTTTTAATATGGAAAACTAGATCCTCCATAGTTTTTAACGTTTACTTAAACCCTTTATTTTTTTGTGCTTCTACTTTTGACAATTGACATTTTATTTTTCGAAATAACAAAGAACGTTTGAAGGCAAGACGAGACAAATAACGTTGTATTGTAATTAATTTCCATATTTATAATGAATAATGGTATAATTTATAAAAGTAGAGGTTGCTTTGTGTCGGGGTGTAAGACAGGATCTTCTTCAGACTTCAGAGATGAAACGCAGCCAAATAAGTATCTTTCTAGCTCCAAAGGTAAAACCCTCTAGCTAGAATGTTCCTGTATTTTAAAAACGAAGCATCGTTGGAACTTTATACAGGCCGAGTTTACTAATAAGTATAACAAAGTAAGTGTAAATTTATATAAAAGTCCTGATTTGTTCCTTAAAGAACTAATTTAAATAAAAATAGTTATTGCGTCCATAAGAAACCATTATTTGATAGCCCACTTCGAACACGCGCGCCATCTTACAGCGACTCGTAAAGCTGAATTACCGATGCTAATTTGGGACCGAATCCAATGCATTGCGATCGGCCTCCTACCTCAAGTCCTCCATAGTCGAAAGCTGTGACCTACGTAATCCGTGAGTTAAACGTCAATATTTTCACCTGCTTTTTTTAGTAAATAGGTTCGTATTCTGTTTCACTTAGTTCTGATTAAAGCCCGTCTTGGTAGCGATGATGCTAAAGTATTGTAGGTATTTTTGGAAAAGTAATAGTTAATAGAAATAAGTACCTAAACTCCTGTATAGTAAAATTAAAGCAAAACCTCGCTGTGCACACTTTGCGTATATTTTGTCTTACCTACCTAGAAATTCAAGAATGGCATAATTTGTGGAAAGGAACTCGTAAGTATCTATCTATCTAACTAATTACCGTAGTTATAATTATCTGTTATAACGCCATAAAATCTATATTTGGTGAAATGTTTAGTTTTCCAGATATTTAATCTAAAGTTCCATAATTCCATAGTTCTACCGACAGAACAGATACTTGCCCAAAATTTAACATCGCATAAACTCTCCATACTTTCCCCTATTGTCCCAGTTTACTTTATCATCATGTAGCCGCAGCTTCTTAGTGCAATGGAAGCATCCAGATAATAGACAGACAGACGCACAAATAGTTTTTTGAAAGTTTTAGGGCGCCAAGGCATCGTCAGAAATTGTGGCGCCAAGGATTTGTCTGGGAATTGGAAGGACTCTTGGATATTGTTGGGAAAGGAAAATATTCGTTTATAAATTCTTTCTCTATACAATTGGACTTCTTATTTTTCCAAGATTATTATAGGAAGGTTTAAATGGCATTTAAAAACAGTTTTAGTTGCTAATTTGATTTATTTTATTACTAGATAGATGGCTTGAAAAACACAACCAAAATCCTTTACCAAATATGCTTAAATCGGAACTCCTATCAATAGCAAAGTCTCTTAAAAAACCCAAAATATACGCGGTAGATGAAATACTGCGTGAATATGGTCATGAGGTTCTACGACTGCCGCCATATCATTGCCAGTTTAATGCGATAGAATTAATATGGGCTTCGGCAAAATCTTTTTATGAAAAACATGTAGGTGATGGTCTTAATTCGTTGGATCATATTACGCAGGAGTACTGGAAGAAATCGGTGAAACATACAGAGAAATTATTAAGGAATTGGTGGGATCGAGAACAAGTATTAGATGTCGAAGTAGCGCCAATGATCTTTGCTCCATTCGAGGACGACTCAGATGGCGAAGAATTTTAAGAATTTCTAAGTGATGCTGACAGTTTTTAGGTTTTTAGTCTATAATTATAAACGGTTTCTTTGTTTACATTTTCTAGTATTCTTCGGTATTATATTATGCTTTCTTTCATGGACAATTTTCTGTACAATCCTTAAATTAATTACCAGTGCTTTTGCTACTGTTTTCTACTTATTGTTGGGCAAATTACCATTTTTCTTTTTATTTCTTGAAATAGTTAATCGGAGTAAATTCCATTGTATTTTTAGGTTAGGTAATTTTATTGCTAAAATAAATTACAGTTTATTATTGTCGTTTTTAATAAATAAATTTAGTAGATGTACTATTTATAGGGATGGCGAACCAATGGCTCACGTGCCATTAATGGCAAGCGACATAAAAGATGGCAAGCGACATAAAATGTTGGGCACGCCACCGATCACAAAGTTTACTATTTATAATACGAATTTGACGGCTCGTCTATGGCCTTATTAAACATTTCTTTAGAAAAAATGGCACGATAATACATGAAGGTTTGCCACCCCTGTACTATTATGTACATACTTTTTGCAAAAATAATAATATATGGCTATCTTCACGACAGTTAAAATAATAAAACTATGGTTCTCCTCCGAGTATGTTGATACCTACATAATCTCCCAACATTTTGATAAGCTCTGGAATTTTCGAATTGATTCATATGATCGGTGACCTTTGGACCCGCATGATAAGACCAGATTTGATCATACAGTGTCCGCAAGTAAGTCCGCATCAAATGGGATTTTTTAAAATTATTTGGTATAGGTAAAAATTGAAAAAGCAGTTAGTTTTTGCTTACCTAAAAACCAAAAATGACGTATACTGAAGCAGCTGCAAGACTTGCGTTACCTGTCAAATTTGACATTTTTAATAAAAATAGGTTCAAAAATGCCCTTATTTATCAAAATATCGAAAAACTCTATTCGAGAAAGTTGTTTATTTAGGCATTTTTAGCCTCTGTACGAAATTTTGACAGTCTAATACAATTTTTATTTTTTGCCAGGTTCTTGAAAATTTTGATCAACCCTCGTAGATTAACTTTTATACATCGATGTAAAACCATTTGCCTTTACTTCATTTGTAATCTATGCAATTTTGTGTAAAATTTTTGTTTCCAATTATTTAATTAATATTAATTATTATTAATCCATCGCCTATTTGTAAACTATATTTTTGTTGAATAAAATGTTTCGAGCGATTAATATTTATTCTTTTTGATCCAATATTAATTAAGTAAAATTTCAACAAAAGCTTCCTAATATTTTCTTTTTGTACATCTGTTTATTAACTTAAGAAAAATGATAAACGTCGGTTTTGGTAAAACTGATGTAATTAGATAAACTTTGCATCAAACATTACATACTGATCAATAACAATTTCAGTTTTTGAAGCAAAATAAATAATTGGAAACAAAAATTTTACACAAAATTGCATTAAGATAACAAATGAAGTAAAGGCAAATGGTTTTACATCGATGTATAAAAGTTAATCTACGAGGGTTGATCAAAATTTTCAAGAACCTGGCAAAAAATAAAAATTGTATTAGACTGTCAAAATTTCGTACAGAGGCTAAAAATGTTTAAATAAACAACTTTCTCGAATAAAGTTTTTCGATATTTTGATAAATAAGGACATTTTTGAACCTATTTTATTAAAAATGTCAAATTTGACAGGTAACGCAAGTCGTGCAGCTGCTTCAGTATACGTCATTTTTGGTTTTTAGGTAAGCAAAAACTAACTGCTTTTTCAATTTTTACCTATACCTAACAATAAAAAGAAATTTCATTTGATGCGAACTTTCTTGCGGACACTATAATAGTTATTATTACAAAAAGATCACAATTTCACAGTTTAAGTTAATTTTTATAAAAATAAGAAAACGATGAATTTAAACGAAGACATCCATTTCCATATAAAACTCAATTTCCTCAATTCCCTTTCATAATGCATTTATTCGATCTTTGATCCGGTTGCACTTATCGACTCTCGAAGTCCAATTCCTATCACGTCGCTAATACGTGGTTTACTCGGTAATTTAGTCACGTGACGCGTCGCGTTCTTTCACCCCTCGGCGTGAAAAGTTCGAGCAATGATATTATGTATTAAACTGACTAAGTGGATGAGAACGTGACAGCAGAAATTTGGCTCTTTGTGCTTTGTATGATGTTTCGAGGGTTTTCAAAGGATCATCGTATCCAAATGGTCCTTTAACATACTTTCTATACCCCAAAGTGGTATCGATTTTTTGATAAAAAGGTGATAGTGAATCTTACAAATCTAATACTGACATGGTAGCATCAATACTTTGTTTGAACTGATGAATATTCTGGTATTGGATTTCACCTTTATTCACATAACTGTTGAATCAACTACCAGGATGAATATTTGAGTGTTCTATTATCCTCATTGTATCAATCCTCTTCTTATAATGTATCAGATGGCAGATTTATTTATTTATAAAAAATTATTAATAAAAATAAATCCAATGAAAGAATCATTACAAAACCATAGATTAACAAATCTGTCCGATTTTGTAATGAAAAAATATACACCCATTTAGATTATTAATTTTAATCACATTATAAATATATTTAAAAATATAAGTAAGTGATTCAAAAATATTTAACCCAAAAAAAAAGGAATAATTGTAAATAAGGGAGAAATTATAATAGAAAAATTGTAATATTTAGTTATTATTATATTACCTATATATAAGTTGGCTTACCTTTATATAATTTTGCATAATCCATGATTTTAATTTTCTTTTAAACGTCAAAAAACTCATAGTTTCCAAATAAGTAGGTAGGTAATATATTAAAAATTTTGATGCCAACAAATAAAACATAATTTTTGAAAAGTGTTAAATTAAAATTCTCATAACATAAACATAGATTTGTTTTTGTCTTCTTTGGTATATATGAGTAATGTTATGTAATGCATTTTTTTTAATATAGGTATAATATATTATTATAAAATGGAAGTTTTGTAATAAAGCTGTTTTAAAATATTATTATAAACAAATAATAATTTTGAAGGAAACAAAATATGTTTATTAAATATTATTTTTAAAACATATTTTTGTATTGTTATAAGCGGTTTCAAATTCGAGTCGTATGCACTTCCCCAACCAATTATACCATAGGAAAGAATTGATTGATATATTAAGTTATATAGGTACCGATACTTCGTTAAATTGTATACAAGAAATTATATCAAAGATAATTATTATAGGATTGGTCGAGCTTTGCTAGACTAGGAAAAAAGCCAATTCAAATACAACGACGATATAAAGACAAACATTGTTTACCATTCTGGGACGCCATGTCTAGCGTTCATCCAGTAAGACAGCTTAAGGCGCCAGGAATTCGTTTCTCTGGATATAAAAAGGAAAGTTTAGAGACAAGATGACCCAGTTTTGTGGTTGTTTTTTTATGGAATAATTTAAACAGATATTTCCTTTTTATTGATCTGGATTAATGGCCATCGACCCACTTTTCTACTGGTAAATGGACGATATTATGCGTAATACTATTGTGCATAAAAACTAAATGTGAATTGGTCTTATAAGTACTCATAAAAGCTGTATTATTTATTATTCCGAACGCTTTTAAGCTTAAGATAAAAAATATGTAATTAGATAGAAACCATACTTTTTAGTAAAGTTTCTTTTTCTGTCGTAACATGAAATTGTAACTTTTCCTGATTTCCTATGCGCTAATAAATGTCACTAAACTTTAAGAAAAAAAATGGCCTCAACATCAAAGGAAATATTTTTGTAACAAACTTTGAAACTCAATATTTATGTAATGAAGCTTCAGCAATGCTTTGTGTGAATTAATTAGGACAAGCATATAAAGCTGAACTTTCAATGGAGGCAAATATGATATTTGAATAGGGGTGGTACTTGGTGAGATATGATTCTTTCATAATCGAAATACTGAAAATACGGAGAAAAGGAATTATTAAACACTTAGAGGTTTATACATTGTGTCCAAGAAAGTATGCAACATATGGGAAAGTTTTTTATCACCGATTTCTCAGAAAATTTTATTCTTTATAAAAGTTGGTGCATGCCTTAAAACTGTAAATGCATATTTCATATTTCACCTGCGGCTAATAGTAAGGGAGTAAAGGCCATTTTTTCAAAATTGCCTTAGGAGTATTTATGTATATTTAGTAAGTTAGACCAAATACGAAATTTGAGTTAGGTGTTACAATTTTTAATTTTTTTTGGATCTTTATTTTTCCCTAAACGGTACACCTCTGGTCGATTTTTTGTTTACGCAATTTTAATATATTTATTAAATAACTTAAACGTGGGTTTATAATAAAAATGGATTAAGTAGTTGCAAACTTTTTAAAACCTTTCAAGGTAACGAATTGGTTCAAATATTAGCGTGTTGCACGCCTACTTAAACACATTTTATCCAACTTATGTTCTAAACAAAATTATGATAGAATCTAACTCTATTCATATTACTGGAAATAATTAATAATTTCTTTGTCATTTTCACCTAGTATGCCGAAGTCCAAAAACCTATTTTAAAGAAGTGCATATCTAAAAAATTAAAAATTGACACACCTAACTCAAATTTCGTATTTGTACTAAGTTTTTAATTTGCGAAAACATTTCCATAAATAATGTTGCTGTATTTATACTATTAGCCGCAGGTGAAATATGAAATGTACAATTATAGTTTTAAGGAATGCACCAACTTTTATAAAGAATAAAATTTTCTGAGAAATCGGTGATAAAAAACTTTCCCATATGTTGCATACTTTTTTGGGCACACTGTATATTATATTTCTTTGAATTGAATTGAAAGAATTGACTATTTGTGTGTTTTTGTATGAAAAAGAAATTAATTAAAAAAAAAATTCAAAACATTTAAAATTATTGTTTAAGATTTGCTTATGGTATCAGGAAGCATCATTCTATTAGGCATAAGTTGAGGAATGCTGGGTGGTTAAGTATGAAACAACGAATACAGTTTCATTTGGCTGTCCTTTTCCACATCATCATATTTACACAAAAAAATAATTTTCGTTCAGATATGCTTAATCTTAACGGCATTTTAAGGGCACCATTACACCTCCTATCCATAATACTGCTCTGTTTGGACGTATCCGCTGTCTATAATTCTACCTTAAAACTAAATCTATTTTAACTAAAAAAAAAACATATAAGAGTATATTATTTGGTGTTTAAAATTTTCTGCTTTCGGGTCGTGCTTTTTCTTTCTTTCCCCCTCTTTTGTCTCTTGCACTGTCTTTACTTATTAATATTTTAATATATTATACAAAGTTTATATAATGTTATTAACACTATCTTTATTTTGTTATTTAATTTGGGATGAATTTTAAGGGTGTACCTACATTCATTTTAATTTTTATTGTTTTTCTCTAATTAGGTTTGGCATTTAATTACATAGTTCAACTAAACTAAGGTTAAGTGCAAGACCAACCCTTGTTCCTAGCAAGGGATGAACTTTGCCCTTTCAGATGACATTGAATAGAATTTTTATTATTATCTTTCTTGTTTTTCAAATGTTTATCTGAATAAAGTTTGTTTATTATTATTATTAATTTGGAAGTTTAGGGGTATTCGCTGGGATCATAGATATTTACCTTTAGATAAGCAAACAATAATCACGAAAGTGGCAGTTTTATGGCCTCGCGCATGTAAACAAAGCTGGACACGATTAGCCATGCGCACTTCAACATTATCGTTTGACGAATGGGAAAATAGACAGGTCCGGGCTTTAAAATTTAAATTATTGCCAAAAAATTGGAATTTCTTCCCAATTTTTGATCAAGTTGGGGAAGAAAGGTAGTGATTTCTGGCATTTTTAGTAAGTAGTAGCAAACATATTAGATTTTAAGTATAGAAAATTGTTTTAGGGTTTTGTTTTTACAATTTGTTTAAAATTGATTCGTCGTCGTTTTTTTAGTTCGAAAAGGAAGAGAACAAGAACAGGTAAATTAAACTAGTCTTATAAAATCGAATATAAAAACAAACAAAACCAGCAAAATAACCAATCTACGGTGTTATCGCGTACCTACCTAACCTCAAGTCAAATAGTTGGTATATAATATATTGATTTTTACAATTTGGTAAAAACTTGTTTTGTTCAAGAATTTGAAAAAGTTTTTGCTCGAGAACTTGACTCATGGAATACTTTCCCCCTTGGATTAATATAAACATACCTTGGTATTTACTTTTTCTTTGCATGCATCGGGATAATCTTTCTTGGTGTGTGTTTCTCATTATTTTCATACCTTATTCTTGTAGCCTAGGCCTAGTTAGATGTGTTTAAATTGCTCATAATAAAATAAGGTTATATATCAAGATACGTCACTACTCCATACTTACTAAAAATATGAAATACCCGATATTTTACCCCTATTTCGGCATAACAAAATAATACAACGTCATTGTTTATATTCCAATTGGAGTCACTAAAAGCACAGACACAATTCACTAAACTACACAAAAACTAGAAATCCGTAAATATTAAACACCCACAATCCATGATAGCTAAGAAAACTACAAGGAATCTACAGAGAAACCTTAAAACACAACAACAAAAATGGCGGCCGAACCGGTTCTGGAGAGTAAATATCTGGCAACCTTGAGTATCTTGAGCATGTCGGTTATTGTCGATAAAGTAGGCAGGCCGATAATACGAGGTTTGTGCGCATGCACCAACGAAATAAGAATACAAAGGAAGTAGGATTTTGCATAAACCGCCTAACAAACCGACCGACGGAAGTCGGCCATTTTGAGACACCACAATATGACTCCATGTTTGTTTTGGTGTTTGACCGTGGTTGACAGGTCGATCTGTGATTTCTGCTTTCTTGGCCGTTTTTGAGTTATTTTGCATTTTAATTAGTTAACAACCATATTTAACGAATACTAGTAAACTTATAATTACTTTAGTGTGACAGTGGAGTATACTTTTAGCGCTGGACAGCGATTAAAACATTTTAATTAGTTGTTATTCTGGGTTAATTAATAAGCTTTAAATATGGTTCGTTGTGCTGCTTGTGGGTGCTCCCAAACGCTATGAAGTAAAAAACTGGGCATTACATTTCATCGGTAAGTTTATGTTTAGATATATAAACTTTTTTAATCTGTATAGAAAAAAAAAATATTTTAATTTAATATCAAAATACACATAACCTCCGAACCTCGCATGTCATTCATGGGCGTTCGTCTTATAAAACCAGAAAAATATTATAAGCAAATTAAAAATATATATTGGTTTTTAGTTTTCCAAATAATTACCTAAGAAAAAAGGCGTGGTTGAAAATTGTAAACCGAAGTGATTGGGATCCTACACGAAATACAGTTCTTTGCTAGAAGCATTTTCCTGAAGATTGCTTTGACAGAACCTCAAGATTGAAAGTTAGATTGGTCCCAACTGCAGTAGTGCCTACTTTTGAAGTAGCCAGGTTAAAAAATGTAAGTTTTGAAACTATTGTATCGGGTCATTACATAATATATTGGAAAATATGTAGGTAGGTACTTACGAATATGAATACAAATAATTCTGCATTATTTATGCTTCTGAGGAAGCTGCTTTGTCACTTTTTCATAAATTATATATCGATAAAAGTTTTTAGATGTTTTATTGGTTTAATCTACTTTTAAAATTTTAAACCCATGGATAAAGAATGTAATAAAATATGGAAGTGTAGGTACGATAAACAAAGAAATTCATATTTAAAGACTGAAGACAATGATGTTTCTAGAATGATAGAAACGTTTTCTCAATATTCACCTGAGGACGACTGGAGATACCATTGATTAAAAACATTAATTCAAAGCAAGTCCCAAACCTTCTATCATTTAAAGAAATTCATATCAAAATATAAAAAAAAAATTTACAAAGAGAGTTAGTATCACGTTATAGTTACTTTTGTGTCATTTGGTAAAGGTGCCAAACAAATTATTAAAAAACTTATATTTTTTTGGCAGGTACTTACGTTCCTATGCAATATCTTATAAGACACCCTGTCAAAACCTGCCTGAAGATAATTATCCTACTTTGAATCTAACTGGAACACCTCTGGTTACAACATATATTGGACATGGCTCTTCCAGGACATGGTTCTTCCAGGACATTTTACTATCCAACAACACACCTAAGATTTTAGTATATTCCTTTAATCTTATATGACAATCATTAATGGTTACTGTTTCCCGATTCTCCAAAGTGTATGGGTTAGTCTTAAACAAGGTGATAACGGTCTTTGATTTATTTAATATCAGTTTATCTTTAGAAAACCAATAATTATTTACTTCAATCATAAATTGTTAAATATGTTGCTCGAGAAGCTCATGGTCTTTATATGCTAGGATTTATAATAAGAACTTGTAAATACTTTAAAAATGTTATAGCCATAATAACTTTATATAAATCCCTGGTAGCTACAAAACTTTAGTATGCATGCACTATTTGGGATCCTCAGTATGCCAATAAGATTGACAAATCTATTCAGCGTAAATTTTAAAAATTTTTGTACTACAAGTCATTTTCAGTTTATCCGCCAAGAGGTACAGATCAAGGGCTTTTGTGTAATTTGTTTAATATCCCTTCTTTAAGACTATTGTGTATAGAAGCAAGAATTATTTTCTTATATAAAATATTTAGAGACAAAATAGATAATAAAGAGTTCTTAGGACTGCTTCCGTTTAGAATAGGCTTAGTCAATACTAGATCCGCACATGTATTTTATATTCCTACACCGAGGACAAATCTATACAAAAATTCACCACTGTGACTGTGCTCTATTTTAATAAATATTGTGGAGACATTGACATATATAATTTAAACTATCAAAAATTAAAATTAAGGAATGAACTGCTTGAGCAAATGCTAATTGAATATTTATTATAGCTTAGGATAGCTTTTAGAAATGGGGTTTATGTATCTATAATTAACTTGTTAAGTTGTTGATACTACAAATAAATAAAATGTTTGTATTATCTGCATAGTTTGTCATTTGACAATTTTCTTGTATACTAGAAATCTCATTAATATTATTTAGGTACATATTATAATAAACAGGACTATATTATATTTTATTATTTTCTTGTGATTTGGTTAATGAAGAAAGAGTAAGGTTTTTTTTAAATTTTATTTTTTAACGTAGACGTTTTGGCAATAATTTTGCCGATTATCTGAAACAATTTGTCTTCTGCAATTTTTTTTTAATGTATAATAACAGGTGTTTTTTAGTTATTTAACCAGATATTTACATTACCCTTTCACCTCCGTTACCTTATTTAAATAAATAATTAAAAGAAATAGTTGTATTGTTTTATTACACCAACCTTACCGTATCTTATAGCTATATATGAATCTAAATATATTTTTTATTTTTTTCGTCCAAATAAAATTTCATTAATCATTTTGTTATTACCATTTTAATGATACACCACAGGTAAACCGGAAACGCGCGTGCGTTAAATGTAGCCGCCATCAGACCCCATCCCGGACAACTGTCAATCTACCATACCCTACTTCCTTTGTATTCTTATTTCGTTGGCATGCACGAAGGTGTCCAAAAGGAAGCCAGCTGACCGGCGAATCATGCGCTCGGACGTATTTTTTCACCCATAAAACGTAACTTTTGTTTGCGCAGGAGATAAGCTGTACGTATCTAAAGGTAAATTGTCTATGGCTGGGATCAAACGAGTGACTATTTTTTGTTTCCGAGTCAGTGGAATAAAATGCATACCTACAGTAAACAATACAAATAACCCAAAAATATGTAGTTTGTCCATTGAAAAATAGTTGACGAAGTTATCAAAATTCCCAAAAATTATAATTTTATCCTAATGATGGCCGTTCGGGGTTCAGTCGAAACGTTGGTCGAGTTAAAATTTATAATAATCTAAGTAATCTGAACTGTGTCCCATTCATTATCAGCGACATAAAACGAAATACAAGGAAAATAAATAGGCTATATGGTACCTCTCCGAGTCGCTCTTTACCGGTCTTTTAGCCCAATTATTCATGACAAAAAAGCCCTATATTCGCGGCGACAGCTAACAAGAGTAATCGCTCAAAAGGAAACTTAATTAGTAGGCTTATGGCTAATTGGAACCAAAAACGACATGATCTTGGCTTTTGAAAAAATACGGAATATTAGGTTTAAAAAGAGACTGTCTGTTGTTGTTTGAATTATAATGTATTACTTGTAAATATTTAACCTGTAGCTGAAATCTGAATAGCAAAAATACTTCACAAAGTGTTGTTTGCTTACATTTCTTTAAAGGGTTAAGTACAGAACTAATTGTTTATTCACCGTAGGTACATACATGTAGTAGTAGCAGTAGTAACATGTTTTATTTAGCAAAAAGCTACAATTAAATATTTTTTAATACATTTTTTTAACAACCTTCTTTTCACAAAAACAGACAGAAAAGTTAAACATTTTGCAAATTGTATCAAATATTACGTATCATTTTATTTTTTAAATAAATGTAATTTTAAATTTTTTTTAAATAGTTTTAATGATATGTGAGATTTAATAGAATTTTCCAAATTATTATATTCTATAAAACCTTATAAGCTAATGTTTTAGACACTCTGTCCACAAAATTTTTTTAATTAGTTCTTGTTTTATAATTATGACTGTCCTGATTAAAAGAACACTTTTTTTTTAAACAATCAGGCAATAAATTATTTTTAATTTTATGTATAAAGATACATACTAAAGAAAAAATTAAATTTCTGAAATTCAACCAATCTAAGTTTATTTTTGTATATATGTCACAATTTAAAATAATCCGCAATGTCTTATTTTGTAAAATTTGTAATTTGTTAAATATTTCCTCACTAGCACAATATAAAATGAAAGAACAATAAAGAAAATGTGGTAATATAATAGTATTAAATACAGTTTTTTTAGAAAACAAACTGTAATTAGAACTGATTCTTTTAAAATAACCTACTTGTATGTATATATATGTACAAGTACATCAATGTAAAATTTTGCGTTTAAACTATTTCATTTCACAACTGGTATGTTTACGATAGACACTTTGCACAATTTTTATAATAGTAAAGGGTATGATACACTTTTACTTTTGTGAATCTTGTACTAAGCAAATGTAATTTATTTTATATTCAAAATACGATAGCCCATCGAAGTATTATTTGAAACTTTCACCGAAAGAGAACGGCTACAAACAGTCTTCTTTTATCAAGCCCTGAAATTCATGCCATAAAAAAAAGTTGGGTTTCCATCCGTGGATAAAGAATAAAATTTACGGAGATAAAAAAAAGTTAAATAAAAAGTACCCCATGTTTTTAGATTTGTTCAAGGAATGTGTGGATTGTTACCGAATTTAGTCCATCTAATACATTCACCCTGTATATTTATTGTACACAAAAAGTAAGTAGGTACATAGAGTTCTGCCCGATTCCCTGATTTTATATTCTAAGGAACATCGTTTATTAAGGAGCTTATAATTAATACGCAATCTCCGTTAAGTCCCTTTTTCAATACCGTTTGAAGTGGCTAAAACATAATACCCGAAAAGGCCCGTCAGCATCACAGTATCATAATAGAGTCGTTGTATTATAATGGGCTTTAGTAAAACTGCTTACCCAAGCAGATCCGCGTTAATGGTCTGATTAAGAGATTGTCAGTAGACTAATGGACGTATCCCCTTCTTGTTTCAAAATTTAAAAGGTAGACTATTTTGCATTTTGATGACGTATTTTATCTTGATGCTGTTTATTTCGCTTACATGACATGTACCTACTTTATGCACATTAGTTTTGAGTCATTCATGACAAAAAAAAATTGCAAATTTCACATTCATAGACATTGTGAAATAAACAGCATAGGTATTAATACAGGAATATATCCATCTGCTTTCAAAATAGGTATAATAAAACCAATTTATAAAAACGGAAATAAAATTGAATTTCAAAATTACAGACCTGTAACATTAATTTCATCATTAGCAAAAGTTTTTGAAAAAGTTTTAAAAGAAAGATTAGAAAATTTCTTAAATAATAATAAAATCCAAGATGCAATTTGTCACCTAACAAATCAAATATATAATTCAATCAATAATAAAATGAACAGTATATGCATATTTTTAGATTTAGCTAAAGTCTTCGATACTGTCAGTCATAAAATTCTTAATAATAAATTAATATACGTAGATTAATATTGTTCCCTATCATTTAAAAACGGTTTGGATGCAGCTGTTCGATTTCTTAATTCGGAACATTGTCTTACTCGGCGTTGCGCAGTTCTAGATGAAGCAGGGAATCCTTTTATGTGCATATCGGATACTGCAATTTCAAATGGATTTTGCCTTAAATACTCCACCAAATTTCCGTCTTCTTCATTTGATGATTTTCTATTATATAAACCAGACCCCACAGACCTTTCAAGTGTTTGATGATAGCGCCATTTTTTACAATTCCTTGAACAGTACTTCTAGGTTCTCTAAAATGATCAGCTATTTTTCCATAAGACCACCCTATTTCTACTAAACACATTATTCTTGCGTTTTCAATAATACTTAAATGAGGCATTTTTAAATCAAATAAGATAATGACATTGACTTTGACAGATATTATGATAACAATTAACACGTTACAAAGGTAATAAAGGTAAAAAAGTTGCATTCAGAGTGACACAGTTTAATGTACGAAATTATCTGTCGTTAACTATACCTACTTTATGCACATTAGTTTTGAGTCATTCATGACAAAAAAAAAATGGCAAAATTTACATTCATAGACATTGTAAGATAAACAGCATAAGTATTATAGGTACACAAGATCTGGAGTTTATAAAACGGCCATTCATGATCAGTTCATAAATCTGAAAACAAGTAATATATGAGTCACGAGGGCCCTCGAATCTCCTCTCGACAAGAAAATCTTCTTTATTGCGTTTTGAATCCGGGCACAAATCTCGACAATCCCTGGCCGAGATACACCGTTGCTTAGCGATCGACGATGGAGCTTACTCTTTAAAGTGCAGAGCTCTGTGCTTTTATTATGCTTTTAAGAGGATAAAAACGGTGTAAAACGTTTTTAAACGGTGTTAACGAAAGTTTATTTAATCTGTTTTTATATCTTCTGAATATTAAGAAAAAATTTAAACATTTAAGATCTCTCGGACAATTCAATTGATTTTGATGGAAATCGAACGCGAGGAGGTGGCCTGTGTTGCCATAAATACACATTTCCATGTATTTATATTAAATATCTGCAGTTCTCATTCTAGATATAATGGACGATTACATCGTTTTTATGTTGTAAGGAGGTTTGATTTTTATTTATTATTTATTGGAGTAAAATTGGGCGCAGAAGTTTTTACTCTAAAAACTATAAACTATTGTAAGCGGCTCGCGTCATAATCATCCTCGCTTATTATGGCCTACATTTATTTATTTATTATTATTACAATTTACAATAACGTAGATCAATGAATAAATAAAGTACAGGAAATAAAATCTATCAAAATTCAAAGTAATCCGCAGCCCTGGTTCAACAGAAAAATTTTAAATGCAATAAAAGACCGTGATAGGATGTACCAAAAATTTTCAATAACTAAAATCAATGAAGATTGGAAACAATATAAAAAACTTGAAAATAAATGCGTACCTATCAGTTTTAAGAAGAAAAAATACTTTATATTATGATAAATAAATAGATAATAACAAGGGAGATGGTAGAAAAATGTGGAAAACCTCAAACAATTTAGTTAGACCTACAGTTAGAAATAACATTAAAGAAATAATTTTTGAAGATAAAAAAGAAACGGAACCGTTTATTATTGCTGAAAAACTAAATTCTTATTATATTCACAGCATTGAAGAAATTGTTCAGTCAATAAATTCAGGAAATCAGGAACTATGCCAAATAGTTAATAGAAGTAATAATTTTTTTGAAGAATTCAATCAAATATCATTAAATAAATTAAAACTAGTAATTTCAAAATTAAATTCAAACAACAACTATGGAGAAATATTGAATAAAAAGGTGTTAAAAGAAACATTTGGTAGCATTGGTTACCCATTATTAAATTTAATAAATTCTTGTTTAAAATATGGAAAAATGCCTGATGAATTAAAATGTTCTTACATTACACCAGTGCCAAAAGTAAAAATAATAAAAGATGGGATGAGATGAGGCCAGTAAATTTAAATTAATGGGATATTGACAAATTATTGGAAGAAGTCGTATATAAACAGTTATTAGAATTCATTGATGCCAACAAAATTTTAGTTTCCGTTCAAGCTAGTTTTCGAAAAGGATGCTCGAAAGAGAGCTATTCAATGTTTGATTAAATCGTGGAAGAGCACCATTGATCAAGGGGAAAATGTTATAAATGGTTTAAAATGTATTTAATTAACAGGTAACAAAAAGCAAAAATATCAAAAACATATTCAAATAAAAAAATAATATAGGAGTTCCTCAAGGAAGTATACTAGGTCCAAAATTATTCATTTTATACATCAACGATAAATATGCCTTTAGTTTAAAAAATGTGTAAGTTACAAATGTTTGCTAATGACACCTTAATTTACATTCATGTTTTAAATATTTTTGATTGTCTAAAACATTAGCTTATAAATCTATTTTTTATAAAGGTTTGATAGAATATATTAATTTGGAAAATTCTATTAAATCTCAAATATCATTAAAACTATTCAAAAAAACTTAAAAACATGTTACTACTACTACCATACATTATACGCTCGTTAAGTAACATACTGCCAAACAAGTAAAACGAGGAACGTATAGTAGACAGCTACCCACTCGCGGGTGGTACACGGCACGTCGACTCTTTGTCACAATCGGCGAGATATCTTCTAACCGTGTCCGATTCGAAAGATAAGGTCCGTTTCTTATGTGCTGGCTACTACCACCATTGGGTGGCAGACTATTAGCCGTGGTAGTTCGACGCATGGAAGGTAACGCGAAAGCCAGAAGCGGCCAGTAATCGGCAACAAGAGCCGTCGATTTCCCGTCAATGCCGGAAGGCGGCCGAACTTTTACCGCCAGCTTTGGTTTACTGGGTAACACCCTGTTGCTATTGGAATTGTCATTGCTTAGGAGCCAGCCCCTCCCTAGAAACGTCAATGATTCGTAAAAATGAAACAAATACAACTCATTATCTTCCTTCCTCTAAAAATAATCGTACATAAAACCATAACTTAAAACTGCATCGTTTGCAAACCCCGAAACCCCAGTCGGCACGGTCGCGACTGTTGCGGCTCCGCACCCGCTTGCCGGGTCATTTATGGTTAAATTTTATCCTCTTTACTGTTCAGTGGCTCCGTCTGATAACGGTCCTAATCCTAGATTTATGTTATTTCCTCATTTTGCTTCTTTTGCCATAAATAAATTGATTATATTTCGGGCAAGTATGTAATATATAGGTGGGTTTGTCAACGGAATTGTGTTTAAAACCTATACAGGATGAGGCTTATATAGGTACGCCTGTAAAATATACAGGGTTAGGAAAAATTACCAGAACGGTCGATTATTTCAAAATATACAGGGGTTATCAAAAAACGTCTTATATAAAAAATGTAGGGCTGTTAAAAATCTACATATCGGTGATAAATTGAAATATACAGGGTCGCCTACAAAGTTGTGGAGAATGATAGTTATATTTTTTTAAAAGGGACACCCTGTATTTAATACTATTATATTACCACATTTTCTTTATTGTTCTTCCATTTTATATTGTGCTAGTGACGAAATATTTGATAAATTACAAAATTTACAAAATAAGGCAATGCGGATTATTTTAAATTGTGACAAATATACAAAAATAATTTTATGTTAAAGAATTAAAATTGGTTGAATCTCAGAAATTTAATTTTTTTATTTTGTATGTATCTTTATACATAAAATTAAAAATAATTTATTGCCTGATTGTTTAAAATTTTTTTGTTCTTTTAATCATGACCATCATAATTATAAAACAAGACCTAATCAAAATTTTTATGTGGTAGAGTGTCGAAAACATTAGCTTATAAATCTATTTTTTATAAAGGTTGGATAGAATATAATATAGAAAATTCTATTAAATCTTAAAAATCATTAAAACTGTTTAAAAAACTTTAAAACTAAATTTAATTAAAAAACAAAATGATACATAATATTTGATACAATTATCAAAATGTTTAACTTTTCTGTCTATTTTTGTTAAAAGAAGGAGGCGTTTTAAAATTTAAAAGTAAATCTATAAAAATGTGTTAAAAAAATGTATCAAAAAATATTTAATTGTAGCTTTTTGCTAAATAAAACATATTACTACTACTACTATTATATTTATCTTTTTCCACTACCACGAAGTAACGTCTGCTCATTGCCTGGACAAAATTCTCCATTTAAATCGAATATTAAAAATTCTTATCCAACGTCAGTCTGTCAATATTATAGTTTTATTATTTTAGGGTAAACACAAACTATTGAATAAAATATACGGTAAATTAATATTATGTTATAATGTTTGAAGTGAATTTTATAGAATTCCTCCCCCGGATGAGTCCGGACCCGAACCAAAAGGGGAACGCAGCAGAAAAATGAATACATTATCATCAGTTAACACTCAGTGTAATTGTGCCGTTGTTCCGTTCAACCCCAGACGTTTCAATTAACTAAATGTTCCGCGTTTTAGACCCGTGCCATTTGTCTTGAAAACAGTAACGGAGAGTGGACTTAATTTAAATGATAATAATTTTCACGTATACGAGGAACAATAAACAAGTTTCGTCACATCCTCATAGGACAAGGACGATTCCACGGGGGGGTAAATGGGGTAACTATCCTTTCTTCCCCCCCCCCCCCATTCCTTCCATCGGAGGTCCAGAATGAATCGAAATATATTTTTAAAAAAACAATTTTTAAATTTATCAAATAAACTATCTTAGAAATTATTTTGTCTTAATGACTTTCCTTGCTTTAAATTATTTTTTTAAATTGACTTTTAGAAAACTAATATTCATCTATAAACTCAAAAGAAAAAGTAATAAATTCGTCTGTAAACCTACTCCGCCCAAACAAGGGGTGGAATATTATAATGAAACTTTATTACCGATTTAAAGTGGTTTAAACACAGGAAAATTTAATTAAGAAGGAGGTCAATTGCGAGTCGAATTACGATAAATTCAACTTTCATTTTTTCTTTTATCATTCGTGAAAACCAATAAAAAAAATGTTGAAACGACAATCCTTCTGTAAACTATATCTTATGGTGTTTGTTAAATAGTTGATTTTTTTTTAAATATTCACGTTAATTTGTCTTTTGATACCTCGAGTTATGGTAAGCTTTTAGTGGCGTAAAAAAAACTGAGCCGCAAACGGTTTCTATAACAGATGGAAAATGATAATTTTTAATTTCATTACTATTAGGTTTAGGTTTATGAATCTTTGAATTCGTTACTCGTGTGATAATTTAATTAGGCTTAATCCCACATTCAATTTTATTTTATAATCCTAGGTAGACTGGTAGACATAACATAGGTAGTTATTAAGTCATTATACTTAATATTCCAGCAATATGATGCAAAATCAAAATTTTAAAACACCACTTATAATGTTGCTTACCTTACCATGTATGGTAGTAACGGGGGTAGCAGTGATCGAGCCTCATAGAATTCAAAAGACAGAAAACAGTAAAACATATGAACACTCAACAAGTCTGCACAAACATTATGTCACTAAGTACTATACAAGGTATTATACAAAACGACCAGCTCGTCGAGAGTTTTTTTTGCAAAATCGCTTATAATTTCGTCGATATTTAATGTTTTAACAAACTCGTGTTCGATTTAAGGATAAATTCGAAAGGCGTTGTTGTCCTATGTTGTTACGTAAATAGGTTTTTACTAATTTAAGTTTGGAAAAACATCGTTGCGCTGATGCTACACTAACTGGTAAAGTTAGAAAAAAAACATCAGTGCACTAGATACATTTGGAAAATTTGAAGAAACACACTGATTTTTTATTAATAAACGATCCGCAAGTTCATACACTGTTTTAATTTTGAAATACTAATATCTCCAAGTCCCTTCCTAAGGCTTAAAATTTGACTAGGAACATCAATGGACAAGTTTTTATGGTATATCGTTGGTAATTCCCGGGAAATTTACGTTACCCGATATATTTAATTTACTTGTAAAAGCGAGGCTTTAAATTACTAAAATAGGGTATGATATGGTAATTTTATAATTTATACTGTGTAAACTATGAGAGTTTCTTCATTCTTTTTCTTTAAAATCGAGGCACTCTCTCTAGCATACAAATAACCAAAAACTTTTTATTCCCTAAGCCATAAAGTCGTTACTCTAACGAACCGTTGACAAATACAATATAATACCCAACTAAAAAGAGCTTTGCGTCATTTTTATGCTTTCGGTAAAGCCCTCTAACGAGTGCCATTGCTCAAAAGAAAAGTTTTTTAAGGACATTAGATTAAGTAATGCAGATGGCGACGTGACTTGGAAGTGGCTGCATTTTTTTACAAAAAAACAGTCCACACAATGGTATCAAGGAATTGGTCACATTATAGACTGACTTCTACAAAATGACATTTTATGATTTTATTGGCATTTATTCTATGAAAGTGAAAGTTTTCATAATTGTAGGTCATGGAGTTAGACGCTTTATGTGCGGTGGGTTTTAAAGAAAACCGCAATTATTTGGAGATATTTGGTTTGGATATCCATAGATCTAACATTAAGCTAACTATTTGCATAAAAATCGAAATTTTCATAAAAAGTACAGTTAGACGGTTTGCAATCTAAGCCATCGATATGTATCTTCGTCGTGTACATGTAAATATATATCCATCTTTCAACGATCAACGAGGTATTTCCTGAATTAAGGACTTTTAATTTAAAGGTTATTTAACATATGAAAACAACGACCATTACATTTTTAACTGATAAATATTATCATAGTAGTCGTACTTATTTATCTGAAATACACTCTCAGCTATACCATATAAATAATAAAATACGACCCGATGAAGCCACACTAAAATAAATCTCAAAAAACCGTTTTGTCATTCTCCAATTTTATTTGCGGGCACTTTATCATCCTTATATGTCTTCGTTTGCTCTCCCCAAGTCACTTCCTCCCTAATAAAGCTTTCTTGAGAACAAATAACTTGGTGAACTTGTGACTTGCGATCGAGACACATCTTTTAGTTTATATTTTGTAATGTACCTACTAATTATTACCTATCTTTGTATTTGTGGTTTTATACGCAGAGTGTTTAGTAATATCCATAAAAAATCTGAAGCTATAGTTTAAGGTGGAATTATTAACGTCATTCAATCTATTGCCAACCTTTAACCTATTTCGCGTTGATTTTTTGAGTTTATTATTTTAATTACTAACATTTAAAGAAAATCAATATCATCGGTACATTGTTTAGGTAAGTATAGTATCTGATATATTACAAAAATATCAATTTATTTCATTGCTAATTTTGGGAGAATTGTATATTGAAACAACAATGACATAATAATGTAAAAAAAATCTAACCCGATATTTTTCGCTCTACAATTCTCCTAACATAATTTATTAAATTCCTTAATATTTATTTAATATGTCAATTATTACCCATACAATAAGAAGTCGATATTGATTTTATTTAAATTTTGTGTAAAAGCTAGAAAAATAAATAAATCTATGCAATAGTATATTAACGTACACGTTTTATAAAGCATCATTTTATAGCACGCGTCCATCTTTAAAAACGAGCCGCTTGCGGCGAGTTTTATAACGGGACAAGTGCTTAAAACTGCTTTATTAACACGTACGTTATACTATTTTTCTAATTTGTAGTTTTTTCATTAAAAAACACATATTTAAAAAGAAAATAAATCCTTCAAATTTTGTAAATTTTTATGTCTAAATTTTTTGTTGGTAATACTATTTTTATCATAGTAGCAATGCAAATGCGTATCGTAATAGATTTGTTATGATACAAAATTAGAAAAAATAGGTTATAGGTTGGCAAGCATGTTGATACTCCCACCTTAAGAGGGAAAAATTGACTACATGCTCTCTGTCAATTTTGTAAATAGTTTTTTGTAATTCTTAGCCTTTTATCAATATAAAATTTAAATATGTAAGAGTGCATTACCGCATATAAATTAAGCGCAGTTTTCGGCCACAGCTGTCACCGAATTTCTCCGAAACCACACATAAGATTTACTTATCCGATTGCCCTTTCATTTTCAAAATGTGTTAGTAGAAATACGCCAACTTTAAAAATTAAGTTCTCCGAAAGAAAGGCCTAAATTAAAAATCCGTTATAAGACAAACAACGTTTGAACCTTTAGCTATCCAGTGATACCAAAGATATACCTGTTTACTGAACACCTGCTACTTTTTTTGAAATATTTATTTTGGCCATCGTTATAGAAGTCAAAAATTAACAAAAATTACTCTATTATTTCTAAATAAACAAATTGATCTTAAAATAAACTCGATAGGTTTAGAGGGTTTTAAGTAATAATAATAATAATAACAATAATAATAAGTTTATTTAAAATTTAATAATATAATAAATATGTTTATGATGTCTTCGATAAACTTACTCTTCAATCCCCTGAAGCTGAGCTTGTTAGGGGCAGATCTTATTTTTTGTTTTAGTATGTAAAATCATAAATCATAAATATGCATTAAAAATCAAGTTTTAAAGTACAAATGTTAATTTATAGTATAAACGCAGTTTTTTTTTGAAGAAATATTACCTATAATAAAATTATGAATTTATAATTTTTAAGTAAAAAATATTACTTATGTAAATTATTCAGAACAATATTAATTTAATTAAAGCATTTTTTTTAAATATTTTTAAATGGTCTGTTTGTGTGTTTCTATTTCGACTTAAAATTTTTTTAATGAGATCATTTTTTAAATTTTTGTGGGTAAATAATCGTTTAAATAAAAACAAATATTTAAAAAATTTTTACGGACTTATTTTATTTTAGGTTTTATGGTTATTTAATTTTTTTGACGTGTATTATGACTATGGTTTTTAAATTGTACAAGGTTTTTATTTTTAAATATATATATTAAGATATTATAAATGTAAAGTTGTCTCATGTTCAATTTATTTATTTCTGAATATAATTCTTTTGAAGGATAAAGATAATCTTTATTGAATATAATTTTTAGAAACCTTTTTTGTAATATTTTTAATTTTTTAACTAAAGTTCTATTTATTCCTCCCCAACCTAAAATTCCGTAATTTAAGTGAGTTTTAACTAACGCGTAATATAATATTTCCATAGGTCTTACATTTAAAATTTTTTTAATGTTTTTAAAAATCGGTAGTTTACTTCTTAATTTTTTAATTAAGTAAGTGGTATAAATGTGTGTCGAGAGTAAAAGCGAGGGTAATGATTTTAATCATGAAATTAATGACATTTGTAGTAAAGTCACAATATAAAATTACGCTTATTTTCAGACCAGCCTGATGCATAACAAAATTTAACAATAAAATTGTAATAAAAAAAGTGATTGGTATTTTTTCAACAGTTCCGAAAAACTCGCTGTATATTTTTATTGTTTAAGCAGAAAATACCAAAAGCGTAAACACCCTATTTGCAAAATTATTTGTGAATCAACATGGGAATAAACCCTAAGAAGGAATCTGATCCCGGTTTCAAATTGGCCCGTTGGGAATTCGAACACTCGACACAGTTTTCGGGATTTCTTTAAGGAAAAATAATTAAATAAATACAAGTGATTTTAAAGAAAACATTAATGATTTGCAGCGACGTTGTAAATTTAATGGTTATTACCGTTAGAGCTTAAACACTTTTGTCTACATAACAACATTTTTTCATTATTATTTTTTGAATTCTTAGCTAACAAGTGATACCAAAGTTATACTTATTTAATAATTAAAGTCAAGTATATCACAATAAACATGCATCATTAAGGGTGCATCACCGCAATATAATATAATATACAGGGTAAGTTGAAATAACAGGAACGGCTAGTTTTCTTTAAAACTACCATGGCCAAATAAATGAATTTTGGTACAGGTCGATAACGTAAAAAATTGACAATTGCGACGTTGCCAGATTTTTAGTTTTTTCTGTAACTCAAGGAATGTTTTTTTTTTAAATGTAACACTAAGTACTCTTTTTCTTATTGAATTCGATTCTTTTCATCAACATTATCATTTCCTGATAGTATCAAATTTTTATCTCAAATAGTTCTATGGGAAAAAAGTTAATTAGTTACAACTCTAACTCTAAAATAAAAAAAAATCCAATCTATTTCCGTTTAAAAACGTCTTAAATAATGTAAAAAGGAAGGTTGGTAGACATAATGTACCTAATAGTATCGATAACGATAATATCAACTAACAACTACAACAATAACATAGCTAGTAAAAATTACTTACATATTATAGTAGGTACACTACATTAATTTGATTATGAAATCGATACTATTCGGTACATTATGTCTACCAACCTTCCTTTTTACATTATTTGAAACGTTTTTAAATGGAAATAGATTGGATTTTTTTTTTAATTTTAGAGTTACAGTTGTAACTAATTAATTTTTTTCCCATAGAACTATTTAAGATAAAAATTTGATACTATAAGGAAATGATAATGTTGATGGGAGGAATCGAATTTAATAAAAAAAGAGTAGTGTTACATTAAAAAAAAACATTCCTTGAGTTACAGAAAAAACTAAAAATCTAGCATCGTCGCAATTGTCAATTTTCAATTCAATTTTTTAAGTTATCCACCTGCCTTGGTAGTTTTAAAGAAAATTAGCCGTTCCGGTTATTTCAACTAACCCTGTATATATCATATAGGTAATGCAAATATAGAAAGGATTATCCTTAAACTTTATTACTCATTTAGCAGATTTTTCGATTACCCTATCGTTTTTAAAATACACTGCAATTTGTGTTAATATAAAAGGTCAACTTTAAAAATCATTTTCTTCCAAAGAAAGACCTAAATTAAAAATCTGTTACAAGACAAACAACGTTTGAACCTTTGGCTACCCAGTGATACCAAATTTATATCTATTTAATTAAATTTTACTGGTGATATTTAGTGACATGAATGCCTGCACTATGTCTAAAATGTTTATCCTAATTATTGTTAATAGTACAGAAGTTAAATGTACAAAAATTACTAATATTTCTAAAAAAACACATACAGGGTTCCTTATTTAAAACGAAACAGGCTAAATATCTGGTTCCACGTTAATTTAAAAAAAAAACGCTCGGACCCGTCGATTTTTATTTCGAGGGGGACATCTTTTGCGTATATTGTCAATCTTGTTACTTCAAGCCCCTAGGAGGGAGGGGGGGGGGGGGGGGGGTAAGATCTAAATCTTAAATGGATACCCCTATTTTATATAATTTTTTTGGATTCTGCATAAAATTCTGAACATTTTTTAATAAAAGCATTATTAGTCTATACTAAACAGTTTCCGAGATATTGACTCTTGAAAAATGAGATTTTTGAACTTTGACAGCGTCTAGCTTTCTAACTGTACGTCTTTAGAGTAAAACGGCTTACATGTCCATATCTTCGATTTTTATTATCTTTCCAATAGTGTCAACTTCCTGTTAAACCGGTTGTAAGAAATATAGTACTTCCGGTTTAACCGGAAGTTGACACTATTGGAAAGATAATAAAAATCGAAGATAGGGATATGTACGCCGTTTTACTCTAAGACGTACAGTTAGAAAGCTAGACGCTGTCAAAATTCAAAAATCTCATTTTTCAAGAGTCAATATCTCGGAAACTGTTTAGTATAGACTAATAATGCTTTTATTAAAAAATGTTCAGACTTTTATGCAGAATCCAAAAAAATTATATAAAATAGGGATATCCATTTAAGATTTAGATCTTATCCCCCTAACTCCTAGGGGCTTGAAGTAACAAGATTGACAATATACGCAAAAGATGTCCCCTCGAAATAAAAATCGACTGGTCCGAGAGTTTTTTTTTTTAATTAACGTGGAACCAGATATTTAGCCTGTTTCGTTTTAAATGGGGAAGCCTCTATATCTGGATTTACATTCGATAGGCTTATAAGGTTTTATGTAAGTAAGTACTTACCACCCAGCTACCATCTTGAAGAATATAATCTAGTCGTTAGCACACCTAAATACGACGACAAACAACTTATGAACTTGGATACGAAAAGCACTTTACCGACTTGCACTACTGTCACTCACGGAGAGATGGGTAGAATAAATCCATTATAGCTGAAAAAAAAATTAAGTTCATAATTAAAATAATCACATTTTTCGTAGGGATAAAAGTTTGTAAAAGCTTTAAACACATTTTGACTTCTCCGTTTACCGAGAAATAAATATGTACCTATATTATAATATAGTGATATAGTATATTCTTAAAATTGCTAGTTATATTTGTCTATTTTTGCCTTATTCTGATGGAAAATAAAAGTATTCTTGTATAAATGAAATGATCGGCGGACTTCGTTAGTTGGATTGAAAGAAGACTTAAAAAATATATGATAGAAAATAAAAAATGTTTTAAAGAATTTTAAATATGGGTACTCTGGTAAAGGAAGTTCATCAGATAATAAACAAGCTGAGAAACTATATTTTAAAGATATTTAAAATAAAATAACACAATTTTTTTTAAATCTCAATAAACAAATTATAGTATCTCACAAATTTTAAAGGATTTTTAGAAGCTTATAAAAACTTGCGCAAAATTCCCAAAAATCATTCACACGAGCTATACTGCGCAAAGTTAATTCCCTGCCCCCCCCCCCTCCTTCTCCGTCTTCATGAATAGTCAATAGCGCAAAATCGATACTAGAAACGACCCTTATTATGGCCACTAAGACACTTCATCAAATCAATCAAATAGAAGCATGTTTAAGAGTTTATCGATTTTATTATAGATTTTGTGGAAAAAACAATAATATCAACCTCAATAATAATTTATTTACGTTTTCCATCAATGGTTTACAGTCCAAACATCGGTTAAAAAGGTTTTTTATAGTTTTATCGCTTAGAATGTAAACATGCGAATAAGGGTTTGTTTGATACCATTAAATTTTGCTAGGTATATTTGTATGCCAAAAGTTTAAACAACAAAGAAAAAGGTTTTATCAATTATTTTAACTGAAAAACATTACAGCACATCACTTTACACAAAACCAATTTAAACTACGTACAAAAGCTCCAGTACAACTTCTAAAAAAATTACAAGAAAAACTTACCACTTGCCAGAACACACGGAGCAAGCGACCCCACATACGGCGCTCTTGTGAAGCGTCCCGGCGCCTTCCAGCTTTTCAGCGCCGGCTCCCGTATTTCCCTACCATTGGCTCCCTCCTGCTGTTACATTCCTGTGGAAACAGTTAGCAAAAAGAGAATCCATCCAATGAGGGAACTACGTAGGAGGAGTTTGGTTTGTAAAGCACTGTTTCAATTTTCAGAAAAAAAATCGACTTTATATGTAAATGGCGGCCATTTTGGAATATCCGGGCTGATTGTTTTGGAAACCTTATTAAGTAATTTCCCCCCAATTTCTGCTCCCCCCGGTCGACTCCATCATTGGGTCTAATATGAATGCTGAGTCGCATTTTTTTATTAAAAAAGTAAGGGTGACTTTCACCTACTTTTTCGAACGAATTTTCCGATTATTTTATCGAAATAGGTCCGGGATTTACTGTAATAAAATTTTGCTAAATTAAGTTAGGTAATTTCGAATTAGCATTAATCTTACTGACGTTTCTTCGTTCTCAAAATATTCAAAATTACTCCTATTATTATATTGGAATTACAATATTGAAGCTCAATAATTTCCAAGTTACAAAAATGTATACAGACGATTTTTTAGGCCCTATAACTTGGTATAAGAATAATTCGCTGTCGCTTTCTATTATGTAACAGTTCAATAAACTATAAAAAAGGAATACATTGCTAGGTTTTGCGGACTCCCGCAATTACCCAAATAATATATCTACCTACTGTTCTACTCCCAATGGCCTAATAATAAATATATCGTTAAAGAACTTGATAATATGATAATCTACGTCTCATAATCAACTGTAAACATTCTTTTAGTAACCCCACACCCCCTTAAAAAAATAGAACATATTGAAAAGTAGAATCAATAAAAAGAAAACTAATTTCCGCTTCATATTTCATCGTTTTTTTAAAGGGGAAATTTTATAAAGGAAATATTCTAATCTAAACGCAAATAAAACTCGTTTTAAACATTTCTAATTACTTCGGAAGAAACTAACCTACACTCATGTCTTATTCGTGCTTTCAACTTCTCAACATACCTTATAAACGACAAGAAATAATAATTTGACATTTGGTATTTTTGTAAAAAAAAAAAACAACTTAAAATGTTAATACTCTTGCCCAAGGACTTTTCCAAAAAAAAACTGTACCGAATGTCATGAGGTCTGTTTCCTATCCTCGTTAAAAATGAAAAACACAAATTTTAGCTTACAAGGTGAACATATTATTTTTCGCCTGAAAGTATATCTTTTTAGTAACAATACAGGTAGTTTAAATTGGCACACCCCTAATTTTACCTTTCACAATAGGGTCGTAAAATTGTAACAATAAAAAATCCTTTTGTTTCCTGCCCGTGTTGTAAATAAATTGTACATAGTAAAAACTTTACCTGATTTAATTCTAGCCGATACTATACAAGGTGATAGTGAAATAGTGTATCGTTTTAACAGAACAGGTCTGCCAAAAAATTCGACCGTTTTAACCCATTTTTTTAAAGGAGTCATATGTCCTCTTAAATTGTAATATTATGGTTTAATTTTTTTTGGTTTCTATATGTAATTTTTATTTAGGTTAAAACTTCTTTAGGCGCGTTTAGTACTTTTTGTGGGTACTGAATTAAACTGAGCCGTCACGCGTCACACTCGGCTGTGTAACGCTCGAATTTAACTGCGCGTTGTATAGACACTCGTCTGCGTCTCAGGTATGTTCTGGTATTTTTTAAATTATATATTTACGTAGGGTGAAGTAAGGTTTACCGTAATTGCTTATTCCGTGGACCTAATTTATTATGATTTCTGACTTCTGTTGAAGATGTAAAAATTCAAGGGTTGTTCAATTTTAGGAAATATCTTTTTTCGTATGCAGTAAAATTATCCCGTATTCCAAGTTTATGTTATTTTTATGATTGCTTACGAACCTAACCTAAAAGAAACAAAATTGAAAAATTGTATTTGATATTGTTAATTTCACCTTGTTGAAGTTTTCACTTCTGTCGTGTGGTCTTTAGCACACACAATTTTTTTTATAATTTATATTTATTCGTGTGTAGTTTTTAAGGTGTGCAAAAAAGATTTGTATATTTAACTGAATTAATTTTATTTTCTCAATACAAAAACTGTTCATACTTAAAATAGTTAACAAATTAAAGGTCTAGAAAGGTGTCTTCACTATCACTAAATTCGAAGGAGTCATCTGTGGAGTCAACTGAAATAATGCAGTTGTTCTACCGTTTCTTCCATCAGTTTGTCTAAGTCCCACATTCTTTTTCCTCTCTCGACATATAAGCACATGCTCATACAAGGTTTCTGAGAGTACATACTAGATGTTGTTTGGTGCACAAGTGCATCGTGTACATTTAAAACTATTGTGTTTGCTTTTAGGTCAAGCACACGTTTACAAAGCACTGGGGAATAATGAAATTATTCGCCATTTTTGTATTATTTTTATAATATACACACAAGCTTTCCATAACACGTTAAAAATAAAACTAAACTACCTCACTTGAAGTTGGAAATATTCTATAACCTAAGCCACCTACCTGAGTATACCTATGCAATAATAGATAATTTAATTACTTTAGATCAGGTACCAGTTATTGTTACCCTTATGGTTTATTGAGGTTTTACGACTCATGACCCTCAGCTGTGCTGTCAGGCTTTAAGAATTAGAGTATAGTCCAAGCTACAAACTCACAATGATCTTTAAAATATATTGGCACGTTTTTATGAAATTTGAAAAAAACAAAATATTTTTTTTAATCTTTGACGCACTCTACCCTCTACCGACTAAACGAGCCAGTTTCGACCTTTTTTGACGTCATCAGGAGTCATCACACGTGGCAAGCACACTTATTTTCCACACACCGTGTCATATACGAAGCTGTGGCGCATCAAATTTTTTTTCCTAATTAACATCCTTCTCCAAACCGACATTTCTCATTAAATTTCTCGTTCATGCTAATGACAATAGTCATGAATCTGCGGAATGCGGGACTCAACCGTGGGGCGGCGTTTATTAGCCGGGGATGATGAAGTCATGGCATGACTTATCGCTGACGATGATTTCCACACGGTTACACCGGGGTGTTGGGGTGTGAGCCATGAAACCGTGTCTAAAGTGAGAAACCGAGCGGTATTTTCATGGATGGGGGTTTTGGGGGCCCCACGTCGTATTTATTAAAAAGTTGTTTTCGCATAAAGCCTTTTCAGGCAGCGGCGGATCTATGGAAACTCAAATTCACTCAAATTTGTTATTGTACTAACCAGCTAATCACTGTGTGATTTAAAACATCAGTAGCTGGAGCATGGGGTTTAATAGTTTTTTCAATAGGAAACTTGGCAAAAATTTTAAATGGGGAAAAAATTCTATAAATCATAAGTATATATTGTCATAAAACATATGGCAGCAAAAAAAAACTACATATTTCGTCCCAAAAGACCGCTAGCAAGATTTAAAAATGCCCCAAAATTCAAATTATCCCAAGCGGGTAAAAACGGGTCGTGACGTCAAGAAGTATAATTCGTGTGTGACATCCACGAAATAGGTTATAGGTTGGCAACAAATTGAAGGACGTTGAGAATTCCACCTTAAAACAACAATACAATAACAATAACACACGGCAATCCAAATGCAAACTCGGTAGCTCGGCCACCGGTCAGGATGACGGATGATGGAAAAGTCGTACTCCCTGACGTCATCGGGCTTGGCGCGCTTAAAAGGTCGTTTGAAATGCTTTTGACACGCGCGAAACTTTAAAGAATTTTTACCACGTTATTACTGATTTTTAAGGAGTAATAATATAAAGTCGCCACAGTGGATCTTTGCCCGTGCGTCATCAATCAACGATCAGGGCTCAACGTAGTTAATAACTCTGCATCCTTGTTTATTACAGTAACAAGTTTGAATAAAAGCATAAAAGAACGTCTCCAAGATTCCGCAATAATATAATGTGCTAGACAAGAATAAAACTATAGACGTCAATTAATTACTTTTTTTATTTGTTTAGTTGACAACCGTTGTATTTTAGAAGGTCATTGTCAACCTTATTTTGATCTGCCAATCTAATTCGTATTTTGTAAATCTGTGTGCCTTAAAACTGTTCCTTTTTCTAAAAATAGTTCTTTTTAGAGCTAATTATACCCACCATCTGTTTTGGCGGTAAGTATTTATGGATTTTTATAATACCTAATTTATTTATTTTAAATATTCTAACCGTAAAAGTTTTTTGAAAAGTTTACGGCAGTGGCTAAATTCCCTTAAACGAAAGGATGTTAAAAATTTGACTTTTGCGATTTTAATAGTCAATAAAACACCAAACTTTTCTAGATTTTAAGCTTTAAAAATAGTATTAAATGTATTAACATTTGTTTGTCAATTTCTTTTAGATAATAGAGAATGCCGGGCAAAACTTAAAATAAATAATAATTTTTCGGGATATTATGTAGGTACGTCAAACGGTAGGCAGGCACGTCCATTTTATGAACTTAACTTAGTTTTGACTTTTTTCGTCTCGTAATTTTGATTTGATTCATACGATTTTGATGACGTAAAAGTGATGACGCACGGGAAAAGAACCACTGTGGCGACTTTATCTATCTAACACAACACGATGACGCTTTTATTATTTATTTAATTTACAATACTTAAAGTTTTAATCTACCTACATCCACACTCATCGACAATCATATCGTCATAATTTTTAAGAACAATATTATCGTATCTGTCAAAATACATAACTGGCAAAGACTTGAACTCCGTCGGCACACAACAAACTTTGTCTCTCAATCCACGTTGACCATTATTGAGTTGTCTCAATGTAGCGTAATTATTCATAATATGTTGGTTTTTGTTATTTTCTTCGAAATGACATTTGCCAGCACAGTGGTATGCCATAAAGCCGTTTTCTGGGTAAAGTATAAGGTTGTTCCATTGTAGTTGTTTGAAATCCACTTGCCATGGTTTCTTCGAGCACATGTGCGAAAGAATCGTGGAGGTTGAGTTGTCTGAGGACGCTGGATTTTTTGGGGTAGTTGTATTTGATTTACGAGGAGCAATTGTTTCTAAAAAATTACAAAGTGGAAATTTAACGAACACCTGTGTTTTAACATAACCTTTTTGCCCATTTTCTTATTTAATAGCTTATTTGTAAATTTCAACCCAGCAAGAGATTCTTTCGCCGATATTAATAAGATTGACCATAACACGATGAATGATGATGATGATGATATTGATGAAGATGATGAATTTCTTACCATTTTTTTGTATGTTTATCACAGCAAATGTTTCAAAAACACCTTTATTTGTATCATTGTAAATTGAAATGAGCTTGTTGTCATCATAACTTGAAATAGTTAGTAACAGGCCTAGATTTGTCTCCCCATTGGCCCAATTGTCAATTGGCTTTTTCAGCTTAAATGTCTAAAAAAGAACAGATCGAATGTTCCGGCATTTAAAAACAGTGAGTAAAGTCCGAATCATATGAGATTTTTTTAAATTAATAACTTTATTTAAAATTTGACTTTGGCATCAAGTTCTGCTTCGATCGAGATGAAAATTAACCAAAAAAATAGTAGTCACATGATTCGCATTATCTGTCAAATTTTAATTTTTTTTCAAAAAATAATTCAAAAGTGGGGTTATTTCTGAAAATATCGAAAAAAGTTTTTTGAAAAAGTTTTTTTAAATGCAATTTCTAGCCCACAGGCCAAATTTTAGCTGCATAAAATAATTTTGATTTTTTACCCATATTTTGTAAATTGCACCACTTTTACAAAATAAGACTCAACGCAACCTACATAAAACTTATCAGTTTTGACAAGGCTTTATTCCAGATACATTTTCTTTAATGTCGCGCCATACTAAATGTGTGTTTTTCTACAATTTCTACAATTCGGCTATTAAAATTTGGTCGCATGTGATGCAAAGTTAATTTGTTTTTGACCCCGTATAAGGTAACTTCCTAAAATAAGTATTTTTTAAACGTAGTTTGTGTCTAAAAGTAATACACCTTAATATTAAGACAAAAAAAGAACACAGTGGCTTCAGTAAAATGGAAAATACATTTTATTTTTTAACAACATAAAGTTTATCTATTTTCAACGATTTAATTTAAAACCCCTATATTATAATTTATTATTAAGCTATGTCATAATAACGTTAACGTGTATTACTTTCAGACACGAACTACGTTTTCAAAAATACTTATTTTAAGAAGTTACCTTAGACAGGACCAAAAACAAATAAACTTTGCATCACATGCGACCAAATTTTAATAGCCCAATTTTGACTTAGTAGAAAAACACACATTTAATATGGCGCGACTTTAAAGAAAATGTATCTGAAATAAAGCCTTGTCAAAACTGAGAAGTTTTATGTAGGTTGCGTCGAGTCTTATTTTGTAAAAGTGGTGCAATTTACAAAATATAGGTAAAAAATCAAAATTATCTTATGCTGCTGAAATTTTGCATATGAGCTAAAATTACTGCATTTAAAAAAACTTTTTGTAATAACTTTTTTCAATATTTTCAGAAATAACCCCACTCTTGAATTATTTTTTGGAAAAAATTAAAATTTGACAGATAATGCGAATCACGTGACTACTATTTTTTTGCTTAATTTTCATCTCGATCGAAGCAGAACTTGATGCCAAAGTCAAATTTTGTATAAATCTATTAATAAAAAAAAATCCCATATGATGCGGACTTTACTGGTGACACTGTAGAAATATTTCTTTTCTACTAAACTAAATTGTATACTACATTCGTGACCTAAAAGATTACATTTTTTTTATCATTATATTATTATATTACAAACCTGCCATCCTTTTTGGGCTTTAGAAATATAAATCACATTGAACAATTTGTGAATATCAGGATTTTCGATTAAATTGGATTCGTTTAAGTTGTTGTTAAATTGCTTTTCAAATTGATAAAGCCTAAGTACTACGGAACTCTTATAGATACTGAAAAAAAAGGAGATAGTGAACAATGTACGAATTTTAAAAAAAATCCATAATTTATTAAAAAATACCTTGACGAATTCTCTAACGGCCAATAAAAATACATATCTGCATCGGACACATTTTCATTAGTTCTCAAACTTTCCAAATTAAATTTGATAATTCTGCTGGACGAGTTTCTGTTTGAATTAAACAAAATTCTCACCGTATTAGTTTTGTTAGGATTTTTGTTTCTATTTTCGTAAATTTTTTTAATGAAAAATGGAAGATCCGTTTTATTGTTGGGTTTGTGATCGTAATTCCATTCTTCGTCTAGGTAGAGTTTCGTAGAAATTCCCTAAAAAAAGTTTAAAAGACATTAAAATACTTATATTATACGTACTTACTTAAAATCACTGACTATAGTATGTTTCCTATTGCCTGATAGCTAAGAACCCTCATAAAAAATGCAAAACACAAATTTTAGCTTACCGAGTGAACATATTATTTTTCACCTGAAAGTATATATTTTTAGTAACATTACAGGTAGTTTAAACACTATACAGGGTGTCTGGAAATGACGATAAAAAATGTTAAGGTGTGATTTTGCATAAAAAGATATGAAAAAAAGTTCATATTAACATAGGTCCGGAAATGCTTCCAGAGGGAGCTACAGGCCCTTGAAAATGGTGTCATAAAAGTGGTTTTTATTTAATTTATTAGGATCTACTTACAATACAGAAATTAACTTCTACGTATAAGTTAGAGTGATTAGAGGTCACTCTTTGAAAATATCAAGTGATCCATAATTGCAACCAGTGGCGTGGGAACAAAGGGGTGGTTTGTTATTTAGGGTTATATTTTTTCGCCAAGTGTATTTTCGCTATCTTTTAAATAAATTATGATTCCTTGAACATTTTTACGTAAAAAAGGTTCCCTTGGTATAAAGTTGTATAGTCGACCGTTTTCGAGATAAACGGACTTTAATGCTAAGATTTTTTTTTGAATAATAATTTTATTAATAAAAATACCAACAAATCAATAACGAAATAATAAACAACGCTGTCCCTAAATTTTTAAATCCTTTTCAATGTTATTATAAATTTTATAATAAGTGCTGAAAATGATTTCCATTCATTTCAATGCATCCTCGAACTCGTTTTCTCATAGATCTTCTAACTTTTCTAAAAATACCAGGTTTATTTCTTATAACTTCACAACAAGCAAACACCCGCTGCTCTAATTCTTCAACGCTGCGAACTGGTACTTCGTATACTAAGGATTTTAGGTAACCACAAAAAAAAATCTGAGCATTAAAGTCCGTTTATCTCGAAAACGGTCGACTATACGACTTTATACCAAGGGAACCTTTTTTACGTAAAAATATTCAAAGAATCATAATTTTTTTAAAAGATAGCGAAAATACACTCGGCGAAAAAATATAACCCTAAATACCTAACCACCCCTTTGTTCCCACGCCACTGGTTGCAATTATGGGTCACCTGATATTTTCAAAGAGTTACCTCCAATCACTCTAACTTATGCGTAAAAGTTAATTTCTGTATTGTAAGTAGATCCTAATAAATTAAATAAAAACCACTTTTATGACACCATCTTCAAGGGCCTGTAGCTCCCTCTGGAAGCATTTCCGGACCTATGTTAATATAAACTTTTTATGTAGAATCATACCTTAACATTTTTCGTCGTCATTTCCGGACACCCTGCATAGATTGGCACACCCCTAATTCTACCTTTCACAATAAGGTCATAAAATTGTAACAATAGGGCAAGCCGATGATTTAGAATAAATCTTCGTACAGTGGCGGTCGTTTAGGATTTTATTTATGAAATATAAATTCCTTCTGTTTCCTGCCCGTGTTGTAAATAAATTATACATAGTAAAAACATTATCTGATTTAGTTCTAGCCGATACTATACATTAACAAAACAAGGTGATAGTGAAATAGTGTATCGTTTTAAGAGAACATGCCTCCCAAAAAATTCGACCTTTTTAACCCATTGTTTTAATGGAGTTACCTCTCCTGTTAAATTGAAATATTATGGTACGTTCTTATTTTCATTTTTTTTTTGGTTTCTATAAATGTAATTTTTATTTATAATTTATATTTATTCGTATGTAGTTCTTAAGGTGTGCAAAAAAGATTTGTATATTTACTGAATTAATGATATTTTCTCAATACAAAAAAAGTGCATTCCTACTTAAAAGAGTTAACAAACTAAAGGTCTAAAAAGGTGTCTTCACTATAACTAAATTTGAAGGATTCATCTGTGGAGTCAACTGAAATAATAAGTAGTTCTACCGTTTCTTTCATCAGGTTGTCGAAGTCCCATATTTTTTTCCTGTTTTATTACATGTTTTATAGCTTCTTTCCAATTTTCTTTCGTTATAATGTATAATCAATACTGCAATACCTCACTTACATCTTTTATTTTAAATGTAGTGTTAGGAATAATTATTATCCATTTTTGTATTATTTTTATAATATACACACAAGCTTTCCATAACACGTTAAAAATAAAAATAAACTTCCTCACTTAAAGTTGGAAATATTCGATGACATAAGCCATGCAATAATAGATAATTTAATTACTACTTAAGTTCAGGTACCTGTTATGGCTACGCTTATGGTTTATTGAGGTTTTACGACTCATGACCCTCAGCTGTGCTGTCGGGCTTTAAGAAACAGAATATAAAAATAGGTCCTGTCAAAGTTAGTATCAAATAACATACCGATAATACGCTAATAATACATACACTTACGTTTCTGTGAGATTCTTTGTCCATCGCATTACTATTCACTTTTTTATTTCCTCTAATATTTTGGGGCCTAAAAGGGGTGTGTGGATTCGCATCGTAGTCGGTAATATTATGATTCAAAAAATGAATCCTATTATAAACTCTAAACTCGTTATTTCCATTCGTTTTAAAATAATAGGATTTTCCGGAAAAATTTAACGCACCGGAAAAAAATGCCGGACAAAATATCAAAAAACCGAAATAAATTTCGAGATGCATTGCAATGAATTCTTGCAAAATCCTAATCTAGAATATGTTTGGACAATGACTTAATCAAGTTATAACTGAGTAAATGGGGCAATTTTTTCTATTAAATGAACCTACGTTCGGATTTTAAACGTAATTATCCAGAGTGGCATCATAATAACATGTGGGAATATAATTATTTAAGTAATATTGTTTAGACCTTCCATGATTTTTTTAGGTAAATAGGTCGGGCAGACACTGCAATTGACGGCACCACTTACAATAAACAACTAAAGGGGAAAATGTTATAGCTTTATTTTTGGATTTTAAGCGGGCATTCAAAGCAATTGACAGGGCTAGATTATTGAGTAAATTGTGTCAGTATGGTATTCGCGGAATCGTTTATAAATGGTTTAAAAATTATTTACGTAACAGGTCACAAAAACAAAAATATCATAAACATATTCAAATAAAAAAATAAATAATATAGAAGTTCCTCAAGGAAGTATACTAGGTCCAATATTATTTATTTTATACATCAATGATATGCCTTTAGTTTTAAAAATGTGTAAGTTACAAATATTGTTTGCTAATGACACCTTAATTTACATTAATATTTTTAATATTTTTGATGGACTCTAAATTTTGAGATAAATACATTATTAAATTGGCTAAAAGTAAATAAAATAAAATTAAATATTTCAAAAACTAAATGCATGGTTACGGATAATAATTCAAATTGTCAAAATATAAATGTTATAATTGGTGGTGAAAAATTGGAATTAGTAAACAGTTTTAAATATTTAGGAATAATCATTGATTCAAAATTAAGATTTTTTAATTATTTTGAAAGTATCATATCGAAGATTGCCCGAAAAGTAGGTTATTTTATAAGAATCAGCTCTATTTTAAGTTTGTTTTCTAAAAAAAACTGTATTTAATACTATTTGCCACATTTTCTTTATTGTTCTTCCATTTTGTATTGTGCCAGTGAGAAAATGTTTGACAAATTACAAATTTTACAAAATAAGGTAATGCGGATTATTTTAAATTGTAACAAATATACAAAAATAATTTTACGTTAAAAAATTTAGATTGGTTGTGTGTCAGAAATTTAATTTTTTATTTATTATGTATCTTTATACATAAAATTAAAAATTATTTATTGCCTGATTGTTTGAAAATTTTTTGTTCTTTTAATTATGACCATCATATTATAAAATAAGAACTAACCAAAATTTTTTTGTGGAGAGAGTGTCTAAAACATTAGCTTATAAGTATATTTTTCATAAAGGTTTGATAGAATATAATAATTTGGAAAATTCTATTAAATCTCAAATATCATTAAAACATTTACAAATTAATAAACATTTTAAATTAAAAATTTTTTTATCCTTTTTTAAAAATTGATCGCTTTGTATTTCCAATTTTTTAATAAATAATTAATGAAAAAACTTTCAGGATAACTTTAATAGTTTCTGTGTGAGCAAATTAAGAACAATACTTAAATTAAACTTCTAGGTACAGAATAAATCCAATAACCTTTTTTAATATTGTTTTGACTCTAACTAATTAATATTTTCAACATTATCTCTATTCAAAAGTTCAATTTAAAATTCGATTTAAACGGTACCATCAATTAAATTCATTCCAGACGCTTAAACAGCCAAATGAAATGAAATTTTTGCTTTTTCCAGGACAAGAGGGAGTTCTAGTGGAAAACCAGTTTCCATGGAAGCTCCATCGATCTGTTGTCCAAGTGTATGTGCTCAACTGCTCATCTGCGTATTGGTTGGTGCATGATAGTCGGATACATTTAAATGCATTTTTATCAAATTGTATCATTATATAAAATAGCTTTTTCAGCTTTATCAGCGCAAATTCTCATAACAAAGATTTTTTTTACGCAGACAATGGTACAAACACTTTTTTTTTTAATAAAATTTTATAATTAATTGGGCAAGCGTTGTAGACGTATTGTGGTAACAAAACCAGATTAACGTGTTCCTTATTGCGTCACTGTTTTTTTGACACAATGATAAAAGAATGTAATTATATTGTTGTTTAATGAAACATAGGCAAACACAATTAATCAGTATTTCTATTAGGTAACCACGACGGCAGTATAGTGAATGTTCTTGTCACATGCAAGCTGTATTTTTTTTTAAATAACCATTATGTTCCAGGATAGTGTTTATAGTGTTCTGTTTATACATTGTGTATGCGTAGCGAAGGTAAAAATTAAATTTAAGTATATTTTCAATTAGTTCTAATGTTGTCTTCTTTTTACCCCCAAAAAGCGACTGTAGAACCTTACTTGAAAGAATATAACACGTTTTATCATCATCTTTCTATCTCCAAAGCCGTCACTTTTCAAAAAGTAAATGTAATGTTTCTTAGGATTATTCTCAAGAAATTCACGCTTACGAGTATACCTATTGGTTGTTTAATTATGGTAGTAAAGTATTGTAGTATTTATGTAGTTTTCACTCAGTATAAACGTTCTACTAAAATGGCTCAATACTTCATAGAAATAAATAATTTTTTCCAACACTAACTGGAATTTCTGCCAAACCAAAATCATTGGTAATTTGAATGTAATCAATGATTGTGCGGAAAATGAAAGTAAAAGAGAGAGAACCACTTATCCACTATCATCATAGTAATCTATTTCTAATAATGAGTGTGTTATTTATATTTTAGTATTACTTCAAATAACACTATAGCAGTATTAATTTTATCACAGTTGCTAAGCCATTATTTATATTTAAGTCAAAAATAGTTAATGTGTTTGTAGGAAAACAATAGGGTACTAAATCTAGTATAGTTTTTTTTTTGAAAATGCTTTGGCACGGGTGATAACATTTTAAGTTGTGTCTTTTTTATAAAAAAAATATTTATACAGTGTGTCCCAAATTAGAGATAGGACGATATCTTCATCTATCTATCAACAAGTTCTTCTGTTCTTACAGATGGTCTTTCTGCTTCTTTTTTGTGTTGTATAGAACCTGTTTCCCTAAACACAGCCACGGTTCTTTTCAGGCAATGATAAAAATCCCCAGCAATAAAAGCAACGTTAGGAAAATGTTCGTGAATATCGTCAATGCTCAAACCCGGATTGTATTGCCACTCACCATTTACTCTAACCCCGTTTCGAAAATACGCTTCAACCATAAATGTTTTGTGCTGTTCCGTAAAGCCCATTGTGTGAATTGTTCAAGAAATTGGAAAAATTAGCGATGAATCAAATTACTTGTAACGACTGTCAAAGATGACGGAATAACTGATTGATTGTTAATTCAGGTAGTTACTGACACCCAACAGGTAATAAGCTCTACGGCTAAACATTATGTCCTTAGATGCAAGGCCTTCTTTGATGCATATAATTTTTGCTCGCACGGTATAACTTAATAAGCAGTTTAAAGATAGTTAATAATAAACACTATAGGGTTGCCGTTTAAAAAAAATGTCGATATCGTCATTCATATCTCTAATTTGAGACACCCTGTATTAATATTTTTTTCATAAAAAAGACCACAACTTCGTATCCTTGACACATGCCTTCGTGACAATAAACCTATGCTATTGTCTAAGACATCCATAACTTTGATCATAGATAAGATTGTCATTTTAATGTGTTTGCAAAGGTTTGCAATTGAAAATATTTCTCAAAAACGTTTAGTATAATAAATGTATTTGTTCCCTATGAACCAACACTAAAAATTTGAAATACTATTTACTATTTCTAGGAACATGAGTGGAGGTACGCCAAGAAAATTGACAGATATGTCTAAAGAAGAACAGGTTAAGTTCTTCGACTCGTTTGATAAAGTATTTGCCGATATGGATGGTAAGTACATGTAAAATAAACCCAATTTTTACCCTCCGCTGTTAACAAATTTCAAAAACCGCAAATACTATTAACTTCAATTTAAAAATATTAAAAGACCCATCCTTAAACTCTGTCATGTAGCAGATTTTCCGATTGCCCTTTCGTTATTAAAATAGAATATAAATAGTGCTTGTGCTCGATCATAAAAAAAAAAAAAAAAAAGTCCAACTTTAGAAATCATTTCAAACACCGTTTGAACTCTAGCTATCCTGTTATACCAAATTTATACCGGTTCAATTAAATTTTACTGGTGATATTTAGTGACATGAATGCCTGCACCATTTCTGAAATATTTATCTTAACTATCGTTAATAGTAGGTATAGAAGTTAAATGTACAAAAATTAAAATTATTTTTTTATTTTTAGGCGTCGTATGGCATCTGGGGCAAGGAGAAATAGAGGGAGCGCCAGAAGGAATAACCGCTCTTCGAAAACTAGGAAAGCAATGCTATTTTATTACAAATAACTCGACATTACCCCTTAAATTTTTAGCGCAACATAGAATGAAAAAATACAATGTTACGGAAGAGGAAATTATAAGGTAAATATTAACTAAACAGCATATACACAAGACAAGAAAGGTGCACACCATTAGGGAATATTTTTTTGTTATAAACAAATGTCAATATAATATTTGTTAAATTACTTTGGATAGACATCATAAAAATGATTGATTTATTAACTTTTTTAAAAAACTTAAACTCTTAATCTGAAACAAACAAGGGAGTCAATATTTAATCACCATAATTTTGCATTGGATTTTCTATGTTGCGCCAGGCGTATTAATATAAAATATATATTTTTTTAGACCAGCAACCGCCTTAAAATGGTATTTAAACAAAATTAATTTCGATAAGGAGATTTATATAGTTGGAGTACAAACATTGAAGGATGAAATTAAAAATGCTGGTTTTAGAGTGGTTACCGACGAGGTACTGATAATTTAATAATTTAATAAGAAAATTATACAGTATTGCGATAAGGGGAAATACACACAAACTACTTCAAAGTTATTTAATTATCTTAAAGAAAAAGTTTGGAAGAAGAAATAATATGTGGAGTTCCACAAGGATCAATATTAGGTCCGTTATTATTCTTAATTTACGTTAATTCCGTTTCCAAATTGAACTTAAAGGGCAATATAAAGCTATTTGCAGATGATACAACAATTATTTATTTTGCTGAAACTTTCGCAGAAACGTGTTTTGATATTAATAATGATTTAAAAATACTTCTTTCTTGGCTTTAATCAAATAAACATACGTTAAATTTTACAAAATCTTCTTTTATGTTTATGACTAAAAATGAAATAAATTGAATTATTAACCCCTTAACATTTAATAATGAAAATATTCAATCATCAAAAACGACAAAATTTTTAGGATTTATTTGAAGAAAGTGTCCATGTTTAAAGTGGAGTTGAAAGTATGAAAAGGAAAGAAAAAACTAAAAGTCTTCCTTCACAAAATTGAATCTCTACATGTTTCGAACGTAGAAACGTTCATCACCAGGAGACAGAAAACTATATTGCTGATGGTTTTAGCAGAAAAGAATATGATTAAAAAAACTTATTTCTATTTTTCTTTACATTATGTCATTTCGACACACCAATTTTCAATTCCATAAAAGCTCCATTAAGGTTTCATGCCACTTATCATTTTCTTTTTTGCTAAAATCATCAGCAATACATTTTTCTGTGTCCTGATGATGAACGTTTCTACGTTCGAAACATGTAGAGACCTCTGAACCAATTTTTGTTCTAATAAATTTTGTGGAGGAAGACTTTTAGTTTTAGTTTTCTTTCCTTTTCATTTTTAGGATTAGTTTCAGACGAAAATATAAATTGGAAAGGCCATGTCCAGTAAATGAAATACTTACTTAAAAAATATATACTTTTCATTAATATATTCAAAATTACAATACTTAGCTTCTGTATGGAAATTGGAAATCTGCTTGTTTATCAAACTTAAAACCATTAGAAAAATTGCAAAATAAAGTTATTAAATGCATACATAAATTACCACATTTAGAACCAACTGTTAATCTATACAGGGTGTTCCTTAATGACATGCTAATATTTCAGGGTGTGATTCCTCAAGTCATTTTATGAAGAAAAGTTCATATAAACATATGTCCTAAACGCCTTAAATTTTTTGCTACAGGGTGTTGAATTTTTTATTTTTTAATGCGTTTTTAGTAATATCTCCGAAAGTACCTACTTTAGATTATAATTTTAATTTTGGCATGTGCTATACATGTTTTAGTTATAAAAGTTATTTTTTTGTCCCACCAGTGGCGTCCCTGCAAACATGTCCTCTGATATTTTTTAGAAAAAAAGTGGTACACCACTGACATTTTTCCATGTGGATATTATTTCTAATTAGCATGGTCAATTCCTCATAAAAATGGTCTATTGAGTTTTTCTCCTTGGGCACACCGTTCTTAATTAAAATAATTAAATTACATTAGATTACTATTTATAATTATTAACATTGATAATGCAAAATTTTGTTTTATAAAAATTGTTGGAAATTACCACCTTCATTTAATAGGCATGCTTTCGCCCGTCTTTGCATCGAATAGCGCACTCGTTCAAATATTCCAGGCGAATTTCGTATTGTTTCACAGAAGGCAATTATTCGCTCCCTTAAATTTTCTAAAGTTATAATGAGATACACTAGAGTTTTAAGATGACCCTCAAGAAAACATCCAAACTATTGAGATCAGGGGATCTTGCTGGCCATTGTTGAGCTCCTCCGCGACCTATCCAACGATTCGGATAAACTGCATCTAAATGGTCGCGAACGATTACACTGAAATGAGCAAGAGCTCCATCATGCATGTACCACATTTGATTCCTTAGCGCATATGGTACATCTTCAAGTAACATAGGTAGTTCTTCTTGGAGGAAACGCAGATAAGACTGCCGTTAAGGTAGGAGTATCAACATGCTTGCCAACCTATAACCTATTTCGCGTAGATTTATTTATGTTTTCTAGCTTTTATACAAAATTTAAAGAAAATCAGTATTGACTTGATATTCTATAGGTAATAATTGACATATTTAATAAATATCAAGGAATTTCATAACTTATTTTAGGAGAACTGTATAGCGAAAAATATCGGATAAGATTTTTTTTAACATTATTATGTCATTGTCACTCATTGTTCTTTTACTATACAATTCTCCCAAAATTAGCAATAAAATAAATTGATATTTTTGTTATATATCAGATACTACCTAAATAATGTACCGAAGATATTGATTTTCTTTAAATGTTAGTTATTAAAATAATAAACTCAAAAAATCAACGCGAAATAGGTTATAGGTTGGCAATAGATTGAATGACGTTGAGAATTCGACCTTAAGGCGTTAATTATGTTTTAAGAACGTCACCGTTCCAGGATAACTAGATTTATGTGATCAAAAATTATTGCAATACTGCAAAATGAAGCTAATTTAATTTAATTATTTTAATTAAGAACAGTGTCCCTGAGGAGAAAAACGGAAGAGACCATTTTTATGTAGAATAGATCAGGCTAATCAGAAATAATATCTACATGGAAAAATGTCAGTGGCGTACCACTTTTTTTCTAAAAAATATCAGAGGACATGTTTGCAGGGATGCCACTGGTGGGACAAAAAAATAACTTTTATAACTAAAACATGTGGTTTCATGTCCTATTAGCACTTCCAAAAATTGAAAATATTATCTAAAGTACTTTCGGAGATATTACAAAAAACTCATTAAAAAAGAAAAAATTCAACACCCTGTGAAAAAAATGTAAGCCGTTTACGACATATGTTTATATGAACTTTTCTTCATAAAATTACTTGAGGAATTACACCCTAAAATATTAGCACATCATTAAGGAACACCCTGTATAGACCGCTCTATTATTTTAAAAGAAAAAAAGTCAAACATAACACTTCGGGAGAATAAAACATTACATGATCATAACAGACATTGTATAAAGTAAGATGCATGACAAAGAACAGATACTGAAAACTATGGGGTTTATTATTTACACTTTTTTATGTTATTTTAGCTACTTACAATAACAGAAACGGCTGACGCCTTATCGGAAGCTATAAAACAAATAAGCCCTGGTGTGGGAGCTATAATAATAGACTTTGCAATAAATGTAAATTTTATACAATTGCAAAAATGTGTGGAATATATTACAAAAAATAAAGCTTTATTTTTGGTAGGAGCTTTTGATCCTATTATACCTTTTAGGGGAACCAGTCTGATAGGTAGGTTTGTTCGGTTTTATTAGCTAAAATTTTATTGAATATAATTAATGGTAGTAAAATCAAAACATACTGTGTTGGGCGGACGAAGACGCGGGCACAAAACAAATATAAAATAAGTTACATTTCTTAATATGAGTATCTATTTACTTATTCTAGTATTTTTTTTTTGTTTAAGGTGCCTCATATTTTGTCAATGCTATACAAGAGGTAACTGGTACAGAACCAATACTCTTATCCAAACCAGGAAAAGATTTAAACGATCTAATCGTAGAACAATTAGGACCTTTAGACCCAAAACGAGTATTATTTATTGGCGATTCGTAAGTCCATTTTATTTTAATTGATTCTAAAATTGTTTTTATCTACAACCATTTAATAATAGGTGCATAATACTTCTGATAATAAGAGCATTATGCTATCCATAATGCAATAAGTGTAATTATCATAAAACAACAAGTGTAATTATTATTATATTTCCCATATGAACTCAACTTTTTTTCAGGCACTGTATAAATGGATGGTTTTGAATAAAGTATAGTATTTGACTCGCGTCTAATGAACCATATAATACACTCGGATGATTTACAACAATCGCCTTTGGCTCGTGCGGTAAACTTAATCCTCGTTTTATCATGGCCTACATTATACGCTCGTTAAATAATATACTATTATGTCATACCAGTACATTATTGTGTTTTTATACCTTAGATACCATCTACATAATGGATTACTTTTAGATACCATCTACATAATGGATTACTTTATGCCTGTGCGGGCATTAAGTGTTGCATTAAGTGTGCATCTTATTCCATTTTTGATTTTTGACTTTGACACATTAAACATTTTAATAATGTCAAGGTAATGTCGCAGGTAAAACTAAAAAATTGGTACCTAAATCAAATTAAATTAAAAAAAAAAATTTAATATTCACTAATAGATATATACCCTCGGGCGACTTCGGACTTACGAACCCTCGGGCCAAAGGCCCTCGGCTTTGTAAGACTGTCGCCCTCAGGGCATACTCATCTACTTAGTACCCTTGATACATAAATAACTATTTTGGAAAAATTTGGTTTGAACCAACGTAGTAGTAGTACTAGTAGTAGTAACATGTTTTATTTAGCAAAAAGCTACAATTAAATATTTTTTAATACATTTTTTTCACATATTTATAGATTTATTTTTAAATCTTAAAACGCAACCTTCTTTTAACAAAAACAGACAGAAAGAAAAGGTAAACCTTTTGCAAATTGTATCAAATATTACGTATCATTTTGTTTTTTAATTAAATGTAATTTTAAACTTTTTTAAATAGTTTAAATGATATTTGAGATTTAATAGAATATTCCAAATTATTACATTCTATCAAACCTTTATGAAAAATAGACTTATAGGCTAATGTTTTAGACACTCTATCCACATAAAAATTTTGATTAGTTCTTGTTTTATAATTATAATGATCATAACTAAAGGAACAAATTTTTTTTAAACAATCAGACAATAAATTATTTTTAATTTTATGTATAAAGATACATACTAAATTATAAATTAAATTTCTGACCTTCAACCAATCTAAATTTTTTAACATAAAATTAATTTTTGTATATTTGTCACAATTTAAAATAATTCGCATTGCCTTATTTTGTAAAATTTGTAATTTATCAAATATTTCCTCACTAGCACAATATAAAATGGAATAACAATAAATAGAATGTGGTAATATAATAGAATTAAATACAGTTTTCTTAGAAAACAAACTTAAATTAGAACTGATTCTTTTAAAATAACCTACGTTTCCGGCAATCTTCAATATTTATGATACTATTAAAATAATTAAAAATTTTTAATTTTGAATCAATGATTATCCCAAAGTATTTAAAACTGTTTACTAATTCCAATTTTTCACCATCAAATACAACATTATTTATATTTTGTGTATTATGTTTTATAAATTGAAGACATAAGTGGATAAAGGTGTCATGTCACATTTTTAAACTTCGAAGTTATTCAATAAAACGCGTTATGACTTAGAACTTTTTTAATTTTTATTTAATTTTATTTACTAGCACTGCATAAATTAGGTAAAATTAACTAATTTTATTTAGTGCACTTTAATAATAAAAGCAAATTCATAGTTTTTTTCATAGTGTCATGTAACAAAATTGTAACATGACACCTTTATTCACTACGACATGCTAGATGTTTAAGTGACTTAACACCTTTATCCTTAAAAAAAATATTTTATTATGAAGAAAGCTGCATCTAAGGTTTACTAATAGTAAGATCTATACCAGGGATGCTCAAAAAGTAGAAAAAGTAGTTTTAAAAAAAAATGCGACATAACACCTTTATCCACTTATGTCTTCAATTGTTACCCATGACTATACATTTAGTTTTTGAAATATTTAATTTTAATTTATTTACTTTTAGCCAATTTAATAACATATTTATCTCAGAATTTAGAGTATTTAGTTAGACCATAAAAAATATTTAAAACATTAATGTAAATTAAGGTGTCATCAGCAAACATTTGTAACTTACACATTTTTAAAACGAAAGGCATATCATATCGTTGATGTATAAAATAAATAATATTAGACCTAGTATACTTCCTTGAGGAACTCCTATATTATTTATGTTTTTGATATTTTTTATTTTGTGACCTTAAATAATTTTTAAACCATTTATAAATGATTCCGCGAATACCATACTGATACAATTTACTCAATAATCTAACCCTGTCAATTGTTTCGAATGCCCGCTTAAAATCCAAAAATACAGCTATAACATTTTCCCCTTAATCAATGGTTCTCTTCAATCCCTTTCACGTCTCAATCACACATTGAATGGCTGTCTCTGTCGAGTAGGTACCCTTTTCGAAAACCAACTTGAAAGGAAACTAAAATTTAAATTTAAAATTTAACGTTGAACCAAATATTGATAAAATTAAACTAAAAGCTGATTCCGACAAATTGTTTTTAGTGCAGCAACTGACATGGCCTTTGCAACGAGATTTGGCTACCAAAAACTGGTACCTCTTACCGGGTATATAACCAGGGATGAACTGACAAACTGGAAGTTTGATGAAAAATGGAAACCTGATTATTATGTGGAGAGTCTAAAAGATTTTGATACGGTTATTAAAAATTTGGATATAAGTCACCCTAAGTTGTGATATGTACATAATATTTATATATAAAAGGGCTGTTCACTGTTTAGTATTGATATAGGTATAGATAGGATCAACAATATTATCTTGATATGTTTACCTGATGGGCATATATTTTATACACCTATAGATAATTCTTTTTTGATAGAGGCCTGCAAATTTTAAAGTATCTAAATATTTTTGAAACATTTTATACATTATTTATTAATAATATTAATATAAAATGGTAGGGGAAAGTTTGGTGATTGGGGCCCACGAGAACTCTGTGCCCATTTTAAAGCGGACAAACTTTTTTACTATTGTAAAATCAGGAACTAATATTATATAATAATAATATAAGACCACTAGTTATTTTATAAATAAATATTTATTTGTTCATAACCCCCCTTTCATTTAATAATATGATAATTGCAATACCTCGTTATTTTTTCGAAAAAGTAACTTTGCTTTGCTTAACAATGCTAATACTTTTTACCGTGTACTTGTATGGGTGAGTTTTTTTTTTTATGGATTTCATAATCTATTTCAGTTTACAAAAAAATAAAACCGAAAAATCTAAGGTGTACGATACCACCATACTCTCCCCTACGTATCATCGGCATGACTGTATTTGTTTTTTTTAATTCTGATCAAGTAATAGGTACATTACACACTATATGTCTTAGAATTAAACCGCATGTATACCTTTGACCAAAAAAGATAACATTGTTTTAAAAATCTTTTTAAAAATATTTTCCCAACACGAATTTCTTTAAGCCTGAACAAGTTGAATCAGAAACAATTAAAATGAGCGAAGGTACCCCAAAAAAATTGATAGAGTTATCCAGAGAAGAACAAATTGAATTTCTTGATTCTTTTGATTTAATATTTTCCGATGTAGATGGTAAGTATCTACACTAACTACAGTATAATATATATAATAATAGATATAAGTAATATTATTTATATTTATCAAATTATCAGACCTAATATTTTATTTATATATTATATATTTACGAAGATAAAAATTAAAGCTAGTGGAGTTCGTCACCTTCGAAATATTTGTTTGTAGGTGTTCTGTGGGAATTAGGGCGACAAGAAATAGAGGGGGCAGCTGAAGGTGTCGCTGCTCTACGAAAGCTAGGAAAGCAATGTTATTTTATAACGAATAGTTCGACTGTTCCCATGAAATTACTCATTCAACACACATTGGAAAAGTTCAATGCGGTCGAAGAGGAGATTGTAAGGTAAATACAAAAATACTTTTTTTATCATATCATTTATTTAACATAAATTTAAAGACATCCGTGTTGCAATAAAGACGTTGTTTCATCCAGGAAGAATTTATTTACATTATTTTCAGACCTTCAACTGCTATAAGGTGCGTACTTAAAAAAAAAAAATTTCGACAAGGAAGTTTATGTCGTCGGATTTCAATCGTTAAAAGATGAAATTAAAAACGCCGGATTCAAAGTAGTTAGTGATGATAAGGTAAATAAAATAATTTTTTTATATTTTGAAAATTCTTGAATACAATCGTTTTATAACTACATCCTTACGGCTCTGTTCTTTCTCTTTACCTTGTTTTATGCTGTGTAACTTCTGGATTTTTTTAGCCAACCACAATACCGGAGACTGCCGAAGGTATATTTGAAGCGATATCAATACGCCCCGGTGTGGGGGCTGTAATAATAGACCATGCTGTTAATGTTGATTATCAACAGATACAAAAATGTGCGCAATATATATTGAAAAATAAAGCCCTGTTTTTGGTGGGCGGTTGGGATCCTGTTATACCTTTTAGGGGAACCAAATTGATTGGTATGCATAAGACAGTTTGATATTACGTAGGATTTCTGTGCCAATTAATTATATTTTAATAAACAGGGCTGTTTTCCTGGCTTTTATTTTTTAATAATGTTTTTAAGGTCCCTTGCATTACATAAAGGGCATTCAAGAGGTGACTGGTGTTGAGCCGATAGTCTTATCCAAACCCAGCAAAGACTTTAACGATGTAATTGTGGATAAAATACGACACGCTGATCCAAAACGAATATTATTTATTGGTGATTCGTAAGTCCGTTTTTAATTTTAATTTAGATCCTCTTGCAACAATATTGTAGGCCTTTGCGGCCATAAAAATTGCGCACTCTAAACTTCCATAATGTAATGGTTCTTAGACTGTGAATCAAATTGATATTATTATTTTAGAATAATACGGTGTTGTCGAAAAATCCAAAGACCCTTTTGGGTTTTACTTGAGCTTAAATTGACTCAATTTGTAACTATTGGAAATTTGCCAGTGCTTTGGCGGCACCTATAATGCCGATTTCAAGAAATGCTTTGTCTGGCAGCCAATATAAAATTTAACCTTAGAACAGTATATTGATTCGGAATATGTATTCCATACCGGTGTAGAGTCTACCAAATCTTGTAGATCATGTAAACATTAAACAGGGCCGGCTCAAAATTTATTTACCTATTTTTTGGTACTAAATTTAGTTTATTAGGACGTAGGGTAGCAAAAGTAGTTAACCTTTGCCAGGGTTGCAAATTAAAAGACGCTATTATAGGGTATCTATTATAAACTTGGCAACACAATACTTAAAATGACACAAACACCGCAAGACATACAGTGTCACCAGTAAAGTCCGCATCATATGGTTTTTTTTTATTAATAACTTTATTTAAAATTTGACTTTGGCATCAAGTTTTGCTTCGATCGAGATGAAAATTAAGCAAAAAAAATAGTAGTCACGTGATTCGCATTATCTGTCAAATTTTAATTTTTTCCATAAAATAATTCGAAAGTGGGGTTATTTCTGAAAATATCGACAAAAGTTTTTAGAAAAAGTTTTTTTTAAATGCAGTTTCTAGCCCACATGCAAAATTTCAGCTGCATAAGATAACTTAGATGTTTTACCTATATTTTGTAAATTGCACCACTTTTGCACAATAAGACTCAACGCACCCTACATCAAACTTCTGGACCCTGTATAAGGTAAGTTTATAAAGTAAGTATTTTTAAAAACGTGGTTTGTGTCTGAAAGTACAACAAAAAAACACACATTTAATATGGCGCTACTTTAAAGAAAATGTATTTGACATAAAGCGTTGTGAAAACTAAGAAGTTTTATGCAGGTTGCGTTGAGTCTTATTTTGCAAAAGTGGTGCAATTTACAAAATATAGGTAAAAAATCAAAATTATCTTATGCAGCTGAAATTTTGCATGTGGACTAGAAACTGCATTTAAAAAACTTTTTCTTATAACTTTTTTCGATATTTTCAGAAATAACTCTTGAATTATTTTTTGGAAAAAATTAAAATTTAATAATGATATAATAAGATAATGCGAATCACGTGGCTACTATTTTTTTGCTTAATTTTCATCTCGATTGAAGCAGAACTTGATGCCAAAGTCAAATTTTGAATAAAGCTATTAATAAAAAAAAATCCCATATGATGCGGGCTTTACTGGTTACACTGTATAATTAAAAATAATAAGTGACGGTTCTGTTCGCATCGAAGCAACAGCTGATTGACATTTGTTGTTTATACTACATATGGCGCATGCTCACTATCCCAGTTCCGGTCATCATAGTAGCCTGAGTTTTCACAAGCTTGGTTGCATACCATTGGCGTACTGGTTATATATACGTGGGTTTATCTTTGTTTGATCGTCTCTTTGCCATACCTATATAACAACATTATTTTTAGTGCTGTTACTGATATGGCATTTGCTACAAAGTTTGGTTACCAAAAACTAGTGCCTCTCACGGGCCATATAACCAAAGAAGACCTAAAGGATTGGAAATATGACGAAAATTGGAAACCCAATTATTACGTGGACAATTTATTGGATTTCGATACCATTATTAAAAATTTGGAATTAAATAACACAAACTGAATCTTTTCAGTATCCGTCTACGATTGACCTTATTGTGATATAAAAAAATTGTAAAATAAAATACTTTTGAAAATCTTTTGAAATGTTTATTTTAATTTACAAGCAGTGTATTAAATTTAAAGTTTCTTGCAATCGCTGAGCAGTGTATTTAAAAGCAGTGTTGTCATTATATTTAACAACATTGCAATCTCTTCTTTTTTTTTAGTTGTCTTTTGTCCAGCTACACTGTTCCTACGGATTACAATACATTTTAATCAAATTCTAAGAAGAGCTCTGTGTTCCGCACGTATTTTTGTTTACGATATATTAGCTTGTCTCTCTTTATTAGACAACAACTACCCAAATGATTTTTGCTTCTCATCACAAGCAATAAGCATATAAAGCAATGTCATTGACGTCATTGTCAACAACAAAGTGACAAGTGACAGTTCTGTTAGTTTCTTTTTTCGGTGGGCGACACAAATAACATGTCCAAAAATAGTCAAAAATTATGTTAGTGAAAAATCCAAAGCCAGCATCAAGAAGGTGGCTAAAAAAGGGCGCATTAGTATTTTTCTGTATTGAAGCCGTTGCATTCGCTGCGAGCTACGGCCTTTGGTATAAAGTAAATACAGATCGAGGTGAGTCACATTTTTTATATTCGTTTTTGAGAACATTCTGTTTTTATAATTGAAATAAACTAGGAAAAATATACATGAGCATCGAGACTGGCTTCCTTTTGACGGTATAACCGAAAAAAATTAAATGATCATGTATGTTATTTCCTGTAAATATCAAATAAGTACATTCGTTAAAAGAAGCCCCTCTGTTGTTTTTGATTAACAACCATTGAATTGATTGCAATTAATTAAAAATAACACAATCATTTTGATTGGTAGTTATATCTACCTCTTAACCTTTGATTTTAACATAAAGCATTCACCATAATATATTCAATATCTCGTTCAATATATTTATAAAATAAATAAAACAAAAAATTTCTTTTTAGATACAAGGAAATACCTGAAAGACAATTACCCTTCCTTATTAGATTACTACTACAAGACAGGTGAACTTTTCGACTCAAAAAGCAAAACCAGAGAATTTGATAGTGCTTATTGGACTGCCAAGGGAGTAAGTTTTGGGTTATTTTATAAATTTTGCATCACCTTTTTTTACATTTTTACCTCCATTTTTAATTTATTAGAAAAAACTTTGTGTTATTACTGTAAAGCTGAATTTATCTAATTCGTCCCTGCTAGCGTTGCAGCTGTCAGTCGACCTAACTTAAAAGTTGGAACAATCGGGCTACGTTTATATTTGATCAACAGTTAAATGCTTCGCATTGAGTACCAACTCATTTGTTATCTAGTTGATAATAGTGGCTCACATCCAAATGTGCTTGATTTGACACTTAATTATGCTTAGATATATAAGACAATAAATGGAAACATGGTCATCAATCAATCATGTTTGTATTAAATAACTGCAAAAGTCCTTAGATATTTAAATGGTCCTTTTTTTAGCTTTAATGTCATCCCCATCTAAAATAGCAAAATCAATATTTTGGCTTTCTGCCTGCAGTGGTTTGGGATATGTTTTATTTTTAGCAGCCACAAAATCTGATGAGGACTACCGACAATTAGGAAAGGTAAAGAGCTCCTCTTCATAATCCTTTTATTGTAACATAAATTAGCAGGACTCTGTTTCTGAGTTACTTAAATTTTTTCTGAAAAACAATCTCAAGTAAATAATTTTTATCATTTGATTTTATATTAAAGTACCCACAAGGCGATTTAATAATAATAATAAGTTTATTTAAAATTTAATAATATAATATTATAATAAACATGTTTATGTTGTCTTCTATAAACTTATCCTTCAATCCCCTGAAGCTGAGCTTGTTAGGGGCAAACCTTATTTTTTGTTTTAGTATGTATTTAAAATCATAAATCATAAATATGTATTAAAAATTAAGTTTTAAAGTAAAAATGTTAATTTATAGTATAAACGCAGTTTTTTTTTTTGAAGAAATATATTACCTAATAAAATTTTTAAGTAAAAATTTTTAAGTAAAAAATATTACTTACTTAAGTATATAAATTATTCAGAACAATATTAATTAATTAAAGCAGTTCTAAAAATATTTTCAAATTGTCTGTTTTTAATATCCATAATTTTATTTCGACTTAAAATTTTTTTAATGAATCAATTTTTTTATTTTTGTTGGTAAATAATCGTTTAAATAAAAACATAAATATTTGAAATTTTTTTGTCCTATGGACTTATTTATTTTAGGTTTTATGGTTATTTCATTTTTATAATGTGTATTATGATTATGGATTTTAAATTGTACCCTTGATTGTACCTCTATAAGGTTTTTATTTTTAAATATATATTAAGATGTTACAAATAATGTAAAGTTGTCTTATGTTCAACTTTATTGTTTCTGAATATAATTCTTTTGAAGGATAAAGATAATCTTTATTGAATATAATTTTTAGAAACATTTTTTGTAATATTTTTAATTTTTTAACTAAAGTTCTATTTACTCCTCCCTAACCTAAAATTCCTTAATTTAAGGTAGGAGTAGGAGTATCAACATGCTTGCCAACCTATAACCTTTTTCGCGTAGATTTATTTATGTTTTCTAGCCTTTATACAAAATTTAAATAAAATCCTTATCGACTTGATATTCTATAGGTAATAATTGACATATTTAATAAATATCAAGGAATTTCATAACTTATTTTAGGAGAATTGTATAGCGAAAAATATCGGGTAAGATTTTTTTTAACATTATTATGTCATTGTCACTCGTTGTTCTTTCACTATACAATTCTCCCAAAATGAGCAATGAAATAAATTGATATTTTTGTAATATATCAAATACTACCTAAATAACGTACCGACGATATTGATTTCCTTTAAATGTTAGTTATTAAAATAATAAACTCAAAAAATCAACGCGAAATAGGTTATAGGTTGGCAATAGATTGAATGACGTTGAGAATTCAATCTTAAATAAGTGTTAACTAACGCGTAATATAATATTTCCATGTCTTACATTTAAAATTTTTTTTATGTTTTTAAAAATCGGTAGTAAACTTAATTTTTTTAATTAAGTAGGTATTCTAAGTGAAAATTCTTCAAAATAAAAAAATTAGCTGTTAAATGTTAGGGGATGACCTTAATAAAAGGTGACATACTTCAAAATTTGAGGTATGTGTCATTCTCTGAGTCATATGTCTGATAAAATAAAAACTGACACAACAAAACTGTTGTAAATTTTCTTTTAAAATTCAGTGAATTTCATTGTATTATTACTAAACAGTTGTTTCTAAAGTAAATACTTACTTATTCTAATTGTATATCATCACCGTAAAACCACATTAAATTTCGTACTTACTTACTTACTTACCTATATTACCACCAAGAAAAATTATTATTCATAACCGAATTTGTATAAATAAATTATTTTTTCAGCAATTTGCTGACGTCGAAAACCAACCGAAAGAAGTACTCACCAAGAATCAAAAATTTATGAACGTTTTGCAGTCAGCATCAGAATCTAATAAACCATTTTACAACCTTAAGAAGGAAGAAATAGACAAAGCTATTAAAAAATAAGTAATTTTAAACACCATTATATAATTTAGCACCTAAAATATTTGTAGTCACTATTTAGCTTTTATAAAAAATTAATTACTTAATATAAACCAGTTGAAAAATGGAACTAATAAGCGAAGGGGTCGAGAAGATTAACTCTATGAAAACTAGAGAATTGGAACGGAAATTGAATTTACAGAAAAAACAAGAAACTAAAAAATCCGGCGTAGCAGTAAATGAACAATTGGACTTTTTCGAGACGACGTTTAACGACAAACGACAACTAATCGAATGTTTAATTAATAAATCGCTTCTATTGCCCAAAAATGAACTGGGCGAACACTTTAACATAATTTTTAAGGAAATATTGCTTCTACAAAAGTACGTGGCGGCTTCAAATTTGTTTTTGCACAACTACATTCTGCAGAAGTGTCAAAATACTATCCAAGAGCTCAATAACACGGCGAAGGATTTGGAAAATGATCTTTTACCCAAAAAAAAGTTCGGATTTAAGAACAAACCCAAAATTATCGTTAAAAGAACTAATGGGATTGATAAACTAGATTGTGGTACAAGATCCCTTAATGGAGGTCCTGTCGGAAAGCAAAAGGCAGCTCCTGCAATAGAATGCGGGTTCTACAATAAGGCCGATGAAGTATTACGTCTAGACCAAAAAGATTCCTTTAAGCAAGACGTGTCCATGGAGAAACTGACAAACTGCAAAGTATATCTCGAAGGAGTTCCTAGCACACTCCATCTTAACCATTTAAGAAACTGTCAAGTCTTTACCGGCCCTGTATCGACGTCTATTTTTGCGGAGAACTGTCACAACTGTACTTTTGTCATAGCTTGCCAGCAGTTAAGACTACATTCTTCGAAACATGTCGACATATATCTCCATGTTACTAGCCGAGCTATTATGGAAGATTGTAGTGATATAGCCATAGCTCCCTACAATTGGAGCTATCCAACCATTGATAGAGATTTCGTTGAAGCTGGCTTAGATAAACAAGTTAATAACTGGAGAAGTATAGATGATTTCAATTGGTTGAATGCCGAGCGGCATTCGCCTCATTGGAGGGAAATGGAAGCGGAAAAGAAGGTTGAGAAATGGAATTAAAATCTTTTATTGTTTTTTCCTTGATTTCAATGATTTTTTGAAAGATTATGTCATCTTACACGGTGTTTCAAAAGAATTTCAAAAAGGAGAAAATGATAAAAAACGATTTCAATGTAGTCGTGAATAAGTTTTTTGATACGGTACGTTTGTATATAGTTTGGCTTTTTGAACGAATTAATATATATTTTAAAGTTCTGAGAGGTTTTTATTTAATTTTTGAAATCAAAACGCTGTTATCATGGACCTTGTTAAAGAGTGAACGATAGACCAATCCTATTTATTATACGCTGTACTTAAACTGCCGTCAAACGGTAGCCTACTGAAGTGCCGTTAACAACTATGACGTCATTAAAAAGACGCGTCTGACGGCTTTTTATTCGCTATGCTAAAACTATGGAGGACTTGAGGTAGGAGGCCGATCGCAATGCATTGGATTCGGTCCCAAATTAGCATCGGTAATTCAGCTTTACCAGTCGCTGTAAGATGGCGCGCGTGTTCGAAGTGGGCTATCAAATACTGGTTTCTTATGGACGCAATAACTATTTTTATTTAAATTAGTTCTTTAAGGAACAAATAAGGACTTTTATATGAGTTTACACTTACTTTGTTATACTTATTAGTAAACTGGGCCTGTATAAAGTTCCAACGATGCTTGGATTTTAAAATACAGTGTATTAAACATTCTAGCTATACCTTTGGAGCTATTTTAGAAAGAGACTTATTTGGCTGCGTTTTCTCTCTGAAAGTCTTACACCCCGACACAAAGCAAACTCTACTTTTATAAATTGTACCATTATTCATTATAAATATGGAAATTAATTACAATACAACGTTATTTGTCTTGTCTTGCCTTCAAACATTATTTGTTATTTCGAAAAATAAAATGTCAATTGTCAAAAGTGAAAGCACAGAAAAATAAAGGGTTTAAGTAAAAGTTAAAAACTATGGAGGATCTAGTTTTCCATATTAAAAACGAAGAAGAAGAAGACAACATTAGCCCACTTCGGACGCGAGAGCCATCTATCGGCCAATAGTGAACTAACCAAAAAACCGGGACAGAATTTGAAAATGCTGCCATTGTCGATCGACTTCCTACCCTATAGTTCTCCATAGCTAAAACTGCCGTCGAACGATGGCGTACTAAAATGACGAGCGTCTCGCCGCATATGTCCTCTTGGCATTTGTTATGGGCAAAAAGGTATATCGGCAATCGGTTTGTTCGTTGTTAGCAGAGCATTTTTTTTAAATCCAATTAATTTCATAATATTTCATAAAATGTTAATTAAATTTTAAAAAAATGATCTGGGTAACAACGAACAAACCGATTGCCCATAAGGAAGGCAGCCAAATGCCAAGAGGACTTGCAATGGCAACATTAACATACAGATAAGCTGTTGGAACACGAAAATTAATTAACGGCATTTTAGTACGCGACCGTTCGACGGCAGTTTAAGCATAGCGAATAAAAGGCCGTCAGACGCGTCATTTTAATGACGTCATATTTGTAAACGGCATTTTAGTAGGCTACCGTTTGACGGTAGTTTAAGTACAGCGTTTATTATCAAGGTCTCTAAAGGGTAGGTTGCCTGGTAACTCTATGGCCGAAGCGACGTGAGCGGGGTGTCTACGTCATCGAGACGACAAAGTTGATTTGTTTACATGGTGTACATAGCGGTTTTCACTGAATTATTGCTTTTGTAGTGTTATTTTGTTATTTAGGTGGTTAAATTTTAAACAATTGTGAAGTGTGGACATATTTTTGCGAACTCACAATATTATTTTGTGAGAAAACTATCACAAATTGTAAATTTTCAGCGATTTTCATTGTGTGAATTTCAAGGTTAGTTTATTAAACTTGATTCTTATTATGTTCTAATTTTAAAACAAATTATTGTTTGAATATTTATTTAGATATGAGTGGTGGCAATATTTGTAGCATAGCTATATGTAACAGTAATTCAAAGAAGAAGCCAGATCCAGGCGAAAAAAGATCATGTTTTTTACATTCCCAAAAAACCCCATCGTTTCAAAAGAATGGGAACGAAAATGTTGCTGAAAGGATAATTGGACGCCCAAAAATAAGAGGATATGCAGCAAGCATTTTCTGTTTACTGACTACAAAGATGAACTGCAAGCTCGCTTAATGAATTTCCAACCAATGGTTTTAAACAAAGATGGTAAGTGAAAAAGAGGAAATAAATAGGCAGTTCTCTATTAATAAAGTGACAACCAAGCCCAAAGTAAATAAACTTATATTATTCAGGGGTGAAAAATTCCAAAGTAAGGGTTGAGTTAATGTATTTATAACAATAATAATATTAATATTTGTGAGGGCTCTTGAAGTATCATCTAATGATAATCATAATTATTATTATTATTAAGACAGAAGTTTGTAGGTTTAGTGAACCCTTATTTTATTTATTTTTTATAGCTGTCCCGACATTATTTTTACCTTTGATAGAAAATAAAGATACCTACTGTGTTATCGAAAAGAGCTTGTCGGATAAATCGAAAAGAAAACAAAGCAACTGTGGAAGGTTTATTACAGTTAGAAACAGAAAAGCTAAAAGCCATTGATAACATTTCCATGGATATTTCGGAGGTTACATCAACAAGCAAAAAAACAGATTATGATATTATTTGGGAAAGAAAATTTTCATTATTGAGACAAGAAAATGAGAAGCTCAAAAAAAAATTGCAGATCATGAAAATAAAGAAACGATTTTAAAACAAAGTGGCTCCAACTTAGATGAACAAGATGTTTTGTCTCCAAACCAAGTGGACATTGCCTTAAAAATTAAATCTAAAGCTCGCTGGACACAGGATGAACTTACTTACTTACTTACGTTAAAATATTTTGGTAAACGGTCATATACCTATATTTAAGACAAACTTTGCATTATCCGCTGCCTGGAATATCCAGTTTACAACAGTGGGCTGCAAATTAATATCAATTTAAGAAATGGAATTATAGATGATATTTTGCACATTATGGGAATAGCAAAAACATTAATAAAAGTGTTAATAGACATTAACCCTAATCGTTATTGAACTTCTTAGGTAATGAATGGTAAACCTATTTTATTTGTGACATCATTTAATTTTATTCCCCATTGTAAAGTATAATTTGAAATAAAGAAATTATTATTGTTATTATTTCCCACAATTCCCAATATTTTTTAATAATAGATAAAACATGGTTTTCCAAAATATAATATTTAACATTATATGCAAAATTTTAAATGCTTTTAGCACTTACCAACCTATTAGTAATACAATACTGTCTATTTTCTGATAGGCCTAATTAATAATCAGAATATTGATAATGGAGTAAAAGTGCCTGTTCTTCCACCCAAGCCATAATTAGGAAAATATATAAGAAATATTCCTTTCTTAAGGGCTAAAATCATTTAAAGTTTGTCAAAAAATGATATTCAAACAAAAGCAATTGAATTTACATATCAAAACCACAGGAATTCTGTGTGAAAACTATTTAATTGCCATTCTTTATATGCTGACCATGAAAATATTTTAAATGTGTCGTCTGGATGACGTATTCCCGCGCATGAAATGCGAACATCTGATTGGCCCAAAGTTACCAGGCAACCTATAGTATAGAGACCTTGGTTTATTATACCTTCGTCATTCTGTCAAAAAGGTGCGGGGATTTAATAAGTATCAGGAACGTATGACATTTCTTTATAATGGAGGATGCGCTAGTTTCTTTATATACTCTAATGTTAAAATTATTTCGAGTTCCTTTTCCCAAAAAACTTCTAATTCTGCATTTTTTACCTTCATTCCAAATAAATGGTGGTTACTGGCGAGGTATTAATTTCTAAAAAAAATACATAAGGTTTGACTATGGAGAACTATAGGGTAGGAGGCCGATCGACAATGGCAGCATTTTTAATTTCTGTCCCGGTTTTTTCGTTAGTTCGCTACTGGCCGATAGATGGCTCTCGCGTCCGAAGTGGGCTGATGTTGTCTTCTTCTTCTTCGTTTTTAATATAGAAAACTAGATCCTCCATAGTTTTTAACTTTTACTTAAACCCTTTATTTTTCTGTGCTTTTACTTTTGACAATTGACATTTTATTTTTCGAAATAACAAATAATGTTTGAAGGCAAAGACAAATAACGTTGTATTGTAATTAATTTCCATATTTATAATAAATAATGGTACAATTTATAAAAGTAGAGTTTGCTTTGTGTCGGGGTGTAAGACAGGATCTTTTTCAGAGAGAAAACGCAGCCAAATAAGTCTCTTTCTAGCTTCAAAGGTATAGCTAGAATGTTTAATACCCTGTATTTTAAAAACCAAGCATCGTTGGAACTTTATACAGGCCGAGTTTATTAATAAGTATAACAAAGTAAGTGTAAATTCCTATAAAAGTCCTTATTTGTTCCTTAAAGAACTAATTTAAATAAAAATAGTTATTGCGTCCATAAGAAACCATTATTTGATAGCCCACTTCGAACACGCGCGCCATCTTACAGCGACTCGTAAAGCTGAATTACCGATGCTAATTTGGGACCGAATCCAATGCATTGCGATCGGCCTCCTACCTCAAGTCCTCCATAGGTTTGACCGCTGAGTTGCTTCGTCATCATGATACAACTTCTTTCTTTGTATCATGCTTCGTCATAGTGTCTGTAAAATTTCAATAGAGGTATCAGGAACGCAGCAATATATGAAGGCTTGTTTACAACATAAATGGTGAATGTGCTAGGCTAGAATCACGAACGTCATAAAGAAATTATGACGTTTATGCTAGAATATTGATTACACTCAAAAATAGTTCGTTTTATGGTGGATGCGCAAGATTATATAGTGCACATTCGCCAAATTTTAAGTTTTATAACCATGCATAGACTAACGACCTTATGTTTCTTTTCTTCTCTCCTGATACATCTAATTCATTATTGCTTAAAATCTTACTTCTGCCACAGATGCTGTGCTTGCGTTCTTAGAAAGAGAGTAGGCATATATTTTGTGCCATGACGGAGTGAATTAAAAAACACATTTAAATGTGGTTAATAGTGTTTCTGTGATCTGGATTAACTCGATCACCACATCTAGAGGCCTCGAGTGTATCAATGAGAAGCCCGGTATCAAGATAGCAGAAATGCGAGGTGGTGTACGTCGAGTTAACATTTCTTTATTCAGTCACGATAAATCTCCTAATAAAATTTCTATCGTTCAACAAAATTAAACTCTAATCATCTTACGTAGACACATATTCAACTCACCAAAAACATCATATCCCTTTTCCTTTCCGACGCAGCTCATCATGCCATTTTTACCTTGCTTGATCGTTTATTATTTTGATTTGTATGCGCTTAAGCTGCATTTTGTAGGAAATCAGCGACTTCGATATATGGTTTAGAGCCAGGCTAAATCGTGGTCGCCCTAATGTACTGGCGAATTGCCTTCTGGAGCAGACGCCATTGAAGAAAAGACATGACTAGTTGGTGTTGGTACGTACTAGGTCTCTTTTTACTTGACGAGTTAAGAAAGGATAAGACGTAGTTCACTGTTCATTCTGTGAAAAAACGATTAAACGTTTTTCTCCAATCCTTGACGAAAAAAGTCTGTCAGATTTGACTTCTGTGGATTTGACCTGACAGCAAATTTAAAAATATTAATGAAAATAAATTTTCTAGAAAAATAATAAAACACGATAAATTATCTGTGCGACAGAAATTCTATTTTTATTATTACACTATTTTAACGGTAAGCTGAGCATTTATGATTTATTATTCCCACAGACTGAGGAAACTCCAAATATTTAATATATTTTTGGCATTAGTTTTACATTGCAACAATGTTAAAAAATGGTTTAATGACTTATATTTTAGTAACTTCGCTATTTATTAACCGTACAATGGCTTGGAGATCACATGGAAGAAATAACATAGAGATGGTTCGAAACCTAAGAGGTAGGTTATGTTTCCTACAAATAGGCAGCTTATGTACTTACCTAGTTACTTTATAATAATACGATACTCTGTGTATTGTTGCGTTAAAAATTATAAAATTTTGAATATTTCTTTAAGCTAATGGCATAATAAAATCAGATGTAGTAGAGCAATCAATGTTAGGAATTGACCGAAGCCATTTCTCAAAAAACAATCCATTCATGGATGCCCCACAGAGCATAGGATTTGGTGTAACAATCAGTGCCCCCCACATGCACGCCCACGCACTAGAACTGCTCAAGGATCAGTTGACGAAGGGCACAAGGGCTCTGGATGTTGGTTCTGGTAGTGGATACTTGACAGCGTGCATGGCCAAGATGATGGGGGATAAAGGGTAGGGGAAGACAGTAAGGTTTTTGTACTAATAAAATAACATCAGAGCTTTTCTAAAGAAATATAATATTATGATGGACACACTAACAAATACTTACCTTGTTTCTGTTTTTCTTAGAATTGCAGTAGGAATAGATCACATGCCAGAACTAGTAGAAATGTCCAGACTAAACATTATGAAAGAAAACTCGGATCTATTGAATTCTGGACAAGTGCAGCTTGTGACAGGTGATGGTAGACTAGGACATTCAGAATTAGCTCCATATGACGCGATACACGTAGGAGCTGCTGCACCCACATTACCCCAAGCACTAATTGATCAATTAAAGGTATCAATACCTATTTTTCTATTTACCATGCAAAAAAAACGTACTTGAAGAGAAAGTAAAAGTATTTTTATTTTGTGATCTAAATTTACTAAATAAAATTAGCTTTTTAAGCTAGAAAGTAATTTTCTTTTGTAGGTTGGAGGTAGACTTGTTGTCCCTGTAGGCCCGGCCGGTGGTGATCAGCAACTGGAACAAATCGACAAACTCCCCGATGGAACCATCTCTCGCAAAATACTAATGGGGGTAGTTTATGTTCCGCTGACCGACAAGGACCACCAGTGGCCCAGGACTTATTGACGAATATGGGCGTGTATGGCGTACGGATTTTTGTTTTTTACAATGTTTTTTCTGTGTTTCGAGTACCTTTAAAAAGATAATAATATGTCTCCTTGATGAGAGATTATTTTGAAATATAAAGATTTGTTTTTAATTTTCTGCGATTCTTTGGACACAGAAATTTATGTTTAAGAACAAGGCATTAAAATATAAGTCCCAAGGGCAATGGATGTATTTTTAAAATATAAAGATGGTATTCTGTAAAATCTATAGAACCTTTATGACTTATGACATTAAATAGGTATTTATTAAAATAAGTCTTTGAATTAAAACGGGGCGCTTGTGATATTAGCGCATTAAAAGTTGGCATTTTATTATTTATCTTGTTTCGGTTTGTTTACTTGTAAGTTGTTGCTTTCTGTAAATATATTTCAGAGCTTTGTGGTTAGGTGTTTGGTACCTTGGTGCCATACTTTATTATATTTTAAAACCTAATTCCGACTCTCTATAACTTCCAGTATAAGTTTTAAGATTTTAAACAAAAAAAGTAGGAACCTACGTAAATTTGAAGGGGTATAATGTGAGGAAGCAATTATTTCTGCTTTTCCTTTATTCGTTTTTAATCGACATGACCTATTTGCTGTCTTAACTGCTTACTTTTGTATTACTAACATAATTTATTTTATTGTTGGGTCGCATTGCTGTCCAAACCACAACCAGTTATTTTGGCATGCCTTGATGACGTTTCTAATAGTAATGTATGATTTTATGTAAAATACTATAAATTATTTTATGTGCAGTATCGTTTCCATTGTAAAAATTCTTGTTATTTTTTATTGTTTAATAAAGACACCTTTAAATTATATACCTGTAGTTTTCTTTAGACACCATGTACTGTTGAGTTCAGAATTTCAGAAAGAAGTAGGACACGGATTCTGTATGTAAATCAGGCTTTTAAAAAAAAACATCAAAAGTTTGACATGACACTGACATCCTTTTTTAAAATTAAAAAAAATATATAAGTAGCATTATTCCGATAGGCTTGACAATGTTTAAAGGACTCAAATAATTGTGTTTTTAAATGACGGAATACCTATACAAGACGTGGCCGCTATAATGCACGTAGCAAAAAAACTGTAGAAAATATTAAGTACAGATGGGAAGCGGATGGAACTTTGGATAAGAAAAAGCCTCCAGGAAGACCAAGAAAAATAACGCAAGAACATGACAATAGTCTTTTTGTGCAATACTTGGAGGAAAATATCTTTCAAATAATGCAAGCTGCTATTCACCACAAAAATTTTCCTGGTTCGAGACGCAACAGATTGTCGTAGGGTAAAAAAAACCCATTTAAAAAAATTATGTTGCCGCCAAAAAAATGAAATTAAGGGAAGAACATAAACAGGCACGAATTATTTTTGCCTTAAATAATATTTTGCGGCCATACTGGAATAGAGTAGTCTTTACTGACGAAAAAGTTTTTCAGTTTACGTTCAACGGACATATCAGGGTATACAGACCTGGCAATACAAGATATACCTACTGAAAATGTTATCAGTAATTCCGAAAGATGGGGGAGATTTTCGGTGAATGTATGGGCATGGATGAGTTATCATGAACTTGGAGTGTGTTGGATTGTAAATGAAAGGTTTAATGCAGTCACTTACAAGAACATTTGGGAATATATTATGATGCCTAGTGTATCATGTTTTCCAACACGACGGTGCACAGCGCGGGTATAGTCAAAGATTGGTTCCAGAGAAATAACGTGGAAACTTTGCCGTGGCCTTTAAAAAGTCCCGATATTAATATAATAGAAAACGTGTGGGGTTTAATGACAGGAAAAATATATAAAGCAAATTTCAGACCAGCTAACAGAAATGACTTGAATGATGAAAGAGTTTTGGACTTCCATTGTCTTTATTTGTTTTAAATCACAACGTTTCAACTGGTAAGTATCTCCAGTCGTCTTCAGGTGAATACTAAATAAGTAAAACAACTACTTAGGACTATTTATACACATACATACATTACAATCTGTAACTCGGAAGATTAAAAAAGAAACTGACCACATCAAGACCGATCTCAACAAAAATGGCTACCCCACAAGATTAGTCAACACAATATTGGAAAATCGTAAGAATCGACCCAACGCGCAAGAAGCAAACAGAGAGGCACAACCAACACTCAATATTCCGTATCAAAGGAGTATCTGAGAAAATAAGAAGACCAGGACAACGATATAACATCAACACCGTATTCAACTCGAGGGACACCCTAAGAAGCCACCTGACGAAGACAAAGCCCACAAGTCAAAAAGATAGGAAAAACTGCGTCTATCAGATCCCCTGCGAATGCGGCCAATCCTATATAGGTAAGACATTAAGACCATTAGAAACAAGGATTAAAGAACACAAAAACAATACGTTAAAAGGAGAGACCGAAAAGTCAGGTGCAGCTGACCATGCCTGGAAACATGGTCACCATATCAAGTGGTCAGAAGCTGAAATCCTACATAAGGAACCACACTGGAGGAAAAGAAAGTTCAAGGAAGCTGCTGCTATTCACCAGAACCCAGGCTGTAAACCATCCTTAGACATAAGAAATATCTGGAAACCTTTGTTAGATAGATGTAATCTTAGGATAAGATCGCGTGCCAACTGAACGCATGACTGCACCCACCTCAGTTATGCTTTAGTGCACCTAGCTAGTATAAATAGTCCTGTAGTTACTTTACTTATTTAGTATTCACCTGAAGACGACTGGAGATACTTACCAGTTGAAACGTTGTGATTTAAAACAAATAAAGAAAATGGAAGTCCAAAACTCTTTCATCATTCAAGAAACATCATTGTCTCCAACCTTCAAACAGTCAGAAATGAACTTGTTTCAGTTATTAAAGAAAAGTGGAACGAGTTAATTGATGATCTTGATTTTGTGAGTGGTATATACTTATCGATACCCCATAGACTGAATGAGCTTTAAAAAAAATTGAGCGATTACTAAATATTAAATAGGTGTAATTCTTTGTTTAATTAATTATTGTGTACAATAAAATGTTTGAATTAAGTTAGACTTGTTAAAAATCTTTTCTAATGAAACGAAGAAAAAATGGTAGGTGTTAAAAATTATAAATAATACACGTCTAGCCCAATTAATAAATAAAAAATTTAGTCTTATAATTTGAACACAGTCAATAGCTTGTCCTACCTTTCTATGAACTTTCGGGGATTATGGGTAGGTTAACAACACACAATCGATGTCCTACTTCTTTCTGAACTCAACAGTACGATGAGTATTACTTGGTATAAACTACCGTTCTCTGCCATCAGTTTTGGTCGCGAGATATAGGTACCTACCTAAATATACCATATTATTTAACAATCTTCGGGAACTTTTAGGTCAATAGCAGAAGGCGAATTTAAATAGATAAACGTTTTTTTTTGCGCATTACCAATCGCGAGGCAAATAAAAACGTATAAAATAACTATACTAGAGAAAAACTATCAATTAATAAACAACATTTTATTGGAATACAAAAAATATGCTGTATAAATTATCAAATACACTTTAAACTCTTAAATAAATGTAAAACTTATAAACAAGCCATTCGCTTTGGTTTCTTGAGAAAGGAAAAATTAATTAAACGACTAAAAAAATATATAAATGGCAACTTTTTTTTGTACTTCAAAAATAAGTAATTTTAAATAATGTACAAGTTATGTACAAGGAAATGACATTACAAGGAAATGACATTCCCCTAAACTATATAAATTTTACAGAAAGTATAAAGTAAAGCATGTTAAAAGAAGTCTGTACAGGTAATATCAAGTACAGTATAATATGTCATAGGTACAAGTCAAAATACATTACAAGTAATTAATGTGTTCTTCAGATCTAGTTTTGCATACAACGATAACCCTTACACTGCCTTACAGACGTTTAAACATTGTTTCGCCTTTTGCATGGCACTGTATACAAATTTAATTTCTTTGTCAGGTAACCTATTATCAAAAGCGATGGAATAATAGAAAGAAATAATTCTACTTTACCGCTGTCGAAAATAGGATTACTGTTAAATCAATTGAAATTTCAAGCCCAGCAAAAAAACATGTGTATAGTTAAAAAACCATTTAACAGGGAGTAATCTATTATGAAAAAACGAAAAAGGGACACAAAATTAATTCTATAAGTTATCACTGTTTTCGTTTTATAAAAAAAAATGTTTTGGTCACATGGTGGTCATTTTGGAAGATGCCTAAAAGTACATTCAGAGTCTTTACACGTACCGTTTACTTCGAAAGGGCACATTATGGCGAACGGGTCAAATTCTTCTTTTCTAAAATAAATAAAAATGCAAATTTGGGTATCTTCTACCTCGCTACATTTTATCATAAACATGTAGTTTAAAGGTGGTAGACAATGAAGTAATATGACTACACTTGTAACTATTGGGAATTTACCAGTGCTATGGCGAAGCATAACGCCCGTTTCAAGAAAAACTGTGAGGTGGCAGTCAATCAAAAACTTATTTTGCCGTTAGAACAGTAGGTACTTTATTCGGAATATTCCACAATGGTGTAGAGTCCGCTAGACGTGGCAGAAAGTGAAAATAAGAAAATAAAATACACAGCTCGCGGGCTGTTGCACTGTCGGAGCCGAACCTATTAATAGTAAAAGAGCGAATATAACATTTAAAATCAACCATACATACAATATGCCAGTGGCGGCTCGTGGGGTAGAGCCACAGTGCCATGGCACTACCTGCCCTCCTGTCTAGCGTCCTGCCCTTTACAAATTACCAAAACCTATTAAAATTAATATTCTCGTTTTTAAAGCAATTAGCAAAATAATTTAAAAATGGAACACAGTCGGGTGCAAATTTCCATCTAAAAGGAAGCGATTATGCGTAAAACGGTAACGTAGCTTCCGCGCAAAGCGCGACGAGGCACACGGGAGGTGACGAAACGCCATCACCTCAATAAAAAAACGTTGGAAAATGACCTTGAATGCAAGCAGGCAAAAATCTCGACGGGTAGCCAGGCTCTCTTCGTTTGACCGTTTGATGTTAGACGTTTCAAACAGCTGATGTTCGCGTCGCGTCCCGATTTGTTTTCGTTCGGCCGGCGGCTGATTTAATGTAGGGTTAACGAACTTTTTATTTTAGAAATACATAAGTAATGAATACTATTAGATTTTTAAAGGAAACTTTATGGAAAAAATACTTGGGTGTGCGGTTGTGATGAATCTAATAGACTATTTTGTTTTATGTGTGTTTTATTTGGTGGGAAGCAAACTTGGTCCCAAAAAGGTACAGATGATTTGGTCCATTTCTAGGACAAAATGAAGACACATGAAAAATCGAAGGTACATTTAAACAATATATTTAATTTTAGTATGCTTGGTAAAATTAACATTAAAACTCAATTAAATTCTGCATATCACAATGAAATAATGAAGAAAAACGAACAAATTGATAAAAACAGATACATATTAAACCAAATTATAAACTGCGTTCGGTTTTGTGGTGCATTTGAGTTGGCTTTGAGAGGTCATGACGAAAAAGAGACGTCGGAAAATAGGGGCATATTTCGTGAATTAATAAATTTCAGCTCAGAATTAGACAAAACTCTTAAAGATCATATTGAAAAATTGAAAGTATTTAAAGGAACATCAAAACCCCTACAAAATGAACTTCTGGACTGTATGTTAGATGTGTATCATGATGAAGTCATAAAAAAAATAAAGGACTCTCCGTTTATCGCAGATGAAACCACTGACATTGCTTGTGTGTTTCAACTTGTTATCGTGTTTAGGTATATTCAAGATATGATTGTAAATTCATAAATTAAATTAGGTGCCTTTTTGCTTATTTTTCCTACTTTAAAAGCAAGAACTATTAACAAAAAAGGGCGGGGCACCCAAAATTTGTTTGCCTGCGGCGCTAAGGGTTTACCTGGCCCTACTTCACTAAAATGGCACGAGCCGCCACTGCGAATATGCAGAATATAAATAACAGTTCTTACCTTTTAATAGTATCTAAAGGTGACACATATCTCACTTTCTCGGACCTCCTGCATTCAAAACTAACTTTCTTTTCCAAAACAGCAACCTTTTCCACTGTTTTTCTTATTATTTTATCTATATCATTTGGATCGACCACAATCAGCTCAGTATCACTGACAACTCTTTTAACAGTTGGTGCTACTTCTTGTGCAACATTATCTAATTCAGTAGTTTGTTCCCAAGTATTGCTTACAATATCTTTAGATGAGTCTTTAGCTGCCTTTTTATTTATTAAAGTTTTTTCTGTATTTATACTTGAAATTTGATTTGTAAGAGTGGCAGTACTTGATGATAGAGAATGTGCAGGCGACGGTCCATTGACAGCGCTGATATCCAGAGAAGATAGCGATATGCTTTGCTTTACTGGAGTTGATGTGATAAAATTCGTCACTCTTGGTTTGTTGACGGTTTTTGCTGGGCTAAAAAGAAATTTGAAATACAAGAATATTTTATGCTGCAACAGAAAAGTAGAAAGTTAAGATTTACCCTTAATGGGAATTCTTAACCATTCTAATTAATTAAAAATAGATATATACATATATATTTATGCAAACCTGAAAACGTTTTGTGCAAAAAATATACTTATAGATAGCTACCAGAAAGAGTTTTCTTCGGCCTTATTGGATAAAGATTAACTTTCAGGATAAACTTCTGCATTTGGGCGCATTTTTTCCTCTTTCAGGACTAACCTTTCATCCATTCTTTGTTTCCTTTGGGCTAGCTCCTTTACGAATGTCGACATACCCTGATGAACATCTTGCTGTTTTTTTCTCACTTCCGCCAATTGTTCCAAAAGCCTTTTCACCTCCTGATCCCAATGCCGTTGCTCTTTGCTAACGTCGTTTATTTTTTTTATTAATGGACGCAGGCTTTTGTATCGCTCTTGGATCTGTAATCTTTTTTGATGGGATATTTTACAACAAGAAAATATTTCCAGTGTTAAAAAGACTTTATTTAGATAATATTGCTAAAACTGGTCAAAACTATGATGGTTCGATGGTAGTACCACGTGGCATAAAACAAATATTTTAAAAACATTTGATAGGTGAATTACATTGTTAAATGAAGAACTATATTGTTTTATTCATCTACATATTGACGTCAAATTATTCTTGACACAAAATTTTTAAATTAAAATACTTTAGAAGTAGGATGTTTCTACACGATATGTATGTATGTATGAACTGTTAGGTTAAATAAAAATATATATCTTTATAAATCAATATTAAGTAGTATGTAAATCACCTAAAAACAGAATAAAAAGAAAATCATCAAATATGCCCAAGTAAAAATAAAAATTAATCTGTACTAAACTACCTACACTTATTCAACAAAAATATTAAAAAAAAAAACTCTAAAATGTAAATTTTTTTATAAATATAAAACCATAACAATACCTTCCATCTATCCTAGTTTGCATCTGCTTCAGTGTGGCATGTAGCAACAAGGCATCAGATTTCCTTTCTTGGTTTCTCATCTCCACTCTTGATTGTTGATGTCTTCTTTCTTGATTTCTAGCTTCAACTTTGGATAACGGAGTAGCATGTTCTTTTTTCTGGGTTGATTCACACTTTACAGTATTATTAACAAGTTTCGAATTATTTTGTGATCCATTAGAGGCAACTGGCATTGCAGAATAATTTTTATTTGGTAAAATATTATCTTTAGGTTTTATAGTCACCCCTTTACTTATACCTTGAGATGCTGGTTTAGCAATAACCTGTGAAACTTGTTTGGTAATAATAAGGTGATTCTTATTACTCACTGGATACAGTTTGTTCACTAAGTTTTTTGCATTGTTACTCTCACTAACTCTTTGTGAAGCCCGTCTAATTCTAGGCCTTTTAAGCTGTGCTTTTCTTAACTTTAACATGTTTTGAAGATGCTTATACTCTTCTCTCTTATTTTCAGGTAAAAAATTTAGAGCAGACTTTTCAAGATCAGCTATTTTGATGTTTTTAGGTTTTTCCAGTGTAGTTTTTAACGTTTGTGTGATTTTATTTGTTTCTGTAATAGGTTTGATTGCATTTAGGTTTATCTTATTTTCTTGTGATGCAACATTTTTAGTAAACTGAGTGAGTTTTGTCACAACTGTTGATCCCAATGCCTTAATCTCATTACCAATCAGGGATACACTTTTTGTTGTAACAGGTTTTCCAGTTTCAACCAAATTAGTAACTGATTCTAAACTGGCTTTGTTACAATTTTGGTTTTCATATTCTACCTTGGCTCTTTGTTCTCTTAAAAATTTGTCTACAGAGCTTTCTATTGTAGACCCTACATTTTTAGCTACATCATTTTCTACAGGCCTAACATCAGTGTCTTTTTGAAGCTTTTTAGGTGACTTCTCAGGACTACTGCTAAGATCCAAGTCTGAATCAGAATCTGAATTAACATTAATAATCAATGGTTTAACTTGGGGAATTTTTATTAGTTTTATGTTACCCGACGCCTTGTTAACAAAATTTTTAACATTGTTCACCACCTTTCTGACATTATTTAATTTAAAATTGTTTATGCTACCAATGTTTTTGCTAAGAGTAACCTTTTTTAAACTTGTTGCTACAGGTTTAACTTGTATTTTACTAATTGTAGGTGGTTCAGGTCCAATACTAGTAATTTTTTTGGACATTGAAGCCAGCAAGAGAGCTCTAAGAACATCTTCATCTTCCTCAGGTGTTGATGGTGGTTCAATTTCTGGCTCATTGACTACTGTTTGTGGAACTTCCACTTTATTTTCAGTCTTAATTTCTGAGCTTTCACCATTATTATTATTGGTATTTTCTTTATTAGTGTCATCTGAAGCTGTACTGTTTGTATTGTCTTTTTTCCGTTTTTTTCTATATTTATTATTTATAGCAGTCTTGAGTGCTTCAAGTCGTAACTGTATTAATTCACTATCAAAGTCATCTTTTGACTGCTGTGTTCCACTCTCCAAGTTCTCTGGAGCATTCAAAATTGGTTCTGTGGCACATTCAATTGTTTCAATGGCAGTTAAAGTTACATCTGGGACACTGACAATACTATCAGTCCCACTATCAATATCTATTATACTAATGGCTTTTTCTGAAGTACGTACCGGCTTTTCTAAGTTACAAACTTTATTTATTTCAAAATTTGGCTCAGTTGTACCATCATTTGGTTCAGGTCCGCCAAGGGGGTGAACCATAGCCCGTAGTCGTGTCCTGAGACTATTTTTATGTGCTTCTTGCTCATCAACCCGTACAGCAGCTTTTAATTGAAGTTTTAATCGTCTATCCAACGTAGTATCATCATCATCACTACTATCTGACTCGACTAATTTTCTTCGACTACGTTTTCTGCGTTTAACATGCCGTGGGCAGTAGCTTTTCTTTCTTTTCTTCGGTTTTTCAACTGGGAAATCTTCAATGTCCGTGATGCTGCTTAAAGACAAAGCGTTTAAGTGATCACTACGAGAAAGAAACTTACCGTTACTACAGGGGGTAAAGCGGGGGGTAAAGATTATAGATTCGTCCGATATATCTTCCAAATCGTCGGACACTATTTCGCCTTCCTCGGGACCATCTTCGGGTCCCGTGGAAATTGTTTCGTATGATTTCATTATTATTTTTAAAGATACGTCTCTTTACAAGGCGTAAAAATCACATAAATTATTACAATATTTTGGAAAAATGCACGTAATACCCAACGAAATCAATAAATTAAAAATGACAAAGATGTAGCGAGACAACTACCAGGGAAATTGTGACAGTACTGACAGTGGCAACTGACAGTGGCAACTGACATTTGACATTTAACGTCTTCTTGTTCGTGTAAATGGAACTAATATCTAAGCAAGTAGCAACACCAAGGAAATGTTACAACCACAGAATAAAGAATAGGACTTTATTCAATGGTTACAACCCTATATTTGTGGTTATGAGATAGTGTTTATTTATCATAAAATTACATTCTCTTTATTTTGTTACTTAACACAACGTTTCGGTTAGTTAGTATCTCTAACCGTTTTCAAGTGTAAACTAAATTATAATTCTAAGGATACTGTCTTAAATACTATCCATGTGCAATGAAGCTTGATGCTTCGCCTACGTGCTGTTGGTTTTGGTTTTGGACAAGAAAAGGCTTCCAGATATTGGGAACAGCACTGGAGAAAAGAGAAAACGAAAATTCAATAAAGCACTTATAGGCGGAGTCATCAAGCTCATTGCACACGGATAGTATTTAAGACAGTAGCCTTAGAATTATAATTTAGTTTACACTTGAAAACGGTTAGAGATACTAACTAACCGAAACGTTGTGTTAAGTAACGAAATAAAGACAATGGAAGTCCGACAAGGCAATTTTTTTTAAGAATACATTAGTGGTTACTACATATATATAGTGTTTATTTGGTTGCCTGGCAAACTAATGGAACTTTTAATAGTAGGTAGGGGAAGTCGGGGCAAAGCGGTATAGCTAACGTTTGACTAACAATTAAAAAAAATATCGTTGCATTGCGAACCATTATGTTTAGGTGGTAATTTTGATTGCTATGTTACATATCTAGACCAGATGAAAAAATATATTTTTTCTTTTTTTTTGACAAAGTTTTGCAACTTCTTTTAAAAACATTCATTTTTTTTTACTTTGCCCCACAGTAGGGGTAAAGTGAAATAGCTATGAGGGCAAAATTAAATAGTTTTTTTTTAATCTAAAATGTAACAATAATAAAAAACCCACCTTTAGTATAGATCTACATACCTCATATACTACTTACACAAATATAATAACATTTTTCATTGCAACAAAACATTTCACAGAAATATAAAAATACAAATTTCAGTATCTGAAAAATATGTGAAATCATTGCAACTTTTAAAAAATAAATTTCACATTTATTAAGGGCGACTTACTAGAGGTTAATACATCCTACTTTTAATTTTGGAAGTTTTGAATACGGAGATATGCATTTACTAAATCATATGGGGGTAAAGTGAACTGATGAGGCATAGTGAAAAATATAACAATATATTAATAAAGTTAAGAATTAGGAATAAATTTAATCAAAAAAGAAAATTAGCAAATATTTATTGCAAAATTAACTTTATTTTTAATAAATGGCAAAATAAACATAAACCTGAAAGTTTTGCTAGCCTTATTGATACTCATATTTTCTTGCTTGACTGCTGTTATGGCTGCAATCATATTTACTTCGGTCCATTGATGTTGATTTGTTTTCCTTTTATCCTTTCTGACCATCGTTCCTGCAATAAAAAAAAATAATTCACTTTGCCCCTATCCTTAAAGTAAAAGGGCAAAGTGAAATACCTATTCACTTTGCCCCGAACGTGCAATTTTTACTTTGCCCCAACGTGCAAAGCAGCAAACAAAATGGAGTAAAAATTAGAAAAATTAAAAGTAATAAATAAATGAATACAGTATAATATACCTAATGCCTGTAGCTATCCACTAATGAAACTGAAATTGTAATTAAAATTTACAATAATCCAGCACATAATATATCTTACCTCACAATATTATTCTGGGCACAGGCTCTAACACGTTTCGCTGGATACTCGCGGCGATTCGTACTCCACGACGTTAAGGTTGTAACTGACGACTGACGGTCGGCCGCAATGTCCCGAAGATTATAAAGCGCGAATTTTAAATATCGGTCTATAAGTTTTTGTTTTAATTACATTTTTCACTTTGCCTCGCCATTTCACTATACCCCGACTTCCCCTACTCTACTTCCTGCTATAATACTCATTTAAAAATGCGACTATCTCTTTCTTTTTTATTCGTTTAGAAACAATAATGTTGTCTCTTTTCAGTCTATAGGCAAAACCGAAATACGAACACACCAACCACAAATGTAGCGTACCGCTAAAAAAATTGGTACCATACAATACATGACAGTACTAATACTAATCATGTGCTCCAATAACCGGTAACAGCCCAAAAAGTTCAATATTACTTAAAAGGTTTGTAATTTTGATAGCGGGCACCCAAGTAAGTATTCTTCAACTTTATTTAAAAAAGGTTTATGTGGGTATTTTGCGATAGATAATATGAGTTGTTTCTTTAAAATGCTTCAGGACTTAATTGAATTTTTATTCATGGTCATAGCATAATATTATTCAGTTTTTTTCATTTTACACAGGATTTCTCGCGCTGGAGGAATAGATGTACCTAGAAGTACCTATATTATAATGTAGGTATAGGACCTATTTATTTCATCGGTTAAATTATTATCAATGCGTTTTTCTTAACCTTTACCAATGTATGTACATACAAAATGGTAAAAAAGGGAAATCCACTGGGGCATCCTAGAGGGGAGTAGTAGTATTTTATTTATTTATAGACGTGTCACAAACAACACGACAAGGAATATCTAAAAATACCAAAGGCTTCTAATATACAATCTTTATCTTTGTGGCGAGTTCATGTTTATTTTATTTAATTTAATTATTCTTGTGTTATTTATTTATAAGAATAATTAAAGGCGTATATTTTACAATAACAATTGGTAGAATTTTAATTTTGTATACCTCTCTATTTGTCTATCAGTAGCGTAACCATACCGAGATTGAGGAGGGGGGGGGGGACTTATAGGCAGAAAATAATAATTTTACCCATTATAAAAAAGTTAATATTAATAATAATTGGATAATGTATTTAAATCAGTAGCGGATCCAGGGGGCGCGCGTCCATCCCCCTGAGATTATAAAAATTATCAAAACAACTGGCTTTTTTGCGCTCCCCCCTCGCTCCCCTCTGAATAAAATCCTGGATCAGCGCCCGATTCAAATACCTTATTTTCGTAATCTCTGTTTTTAAAAATATTTATATATTATTTTTTCTTTGCGATCTTAATTGAGAGGAGCACGTTCCGTCTCTGTGCCCCCCCCCCCCCCCCCACTTTGTCTACACCACTGTGTGGGTCAATAGTCAACGTCCTCATATTTGGTTCAATTTTTTGTATATTGTTTGAGTTTAGCATGCTGGAATAATCGCAATAATAATTTCCTGATTATGTATTACATTACATAAAAAATGGAATTTTTCAAAATTCGTTATTGGTACAATTAATACCGTCATTGTTTGCACATTAAACAACAAAGTTAGCACATAGATAACAGCGTCTGCATGATTACCTTTTTTATTGGGCTTTAACACCTCGGAACATAATATTATATTCTATAATAGTACGACAATAATAAAATTATTATAATACACTCATGAGGTGGTTGCACATACTATACCATACACCTTACATACCCTTTTTTATGATTGTGACTATCTTCCATTCTAATGGGGTTCCATAAAAAATTTAAAATGAAGAAAAACCCGGGCCTATATTATATTAAAGGCGTGGATATTTTCTCCGTCCATCTCGTCTCTCCCCAGGATAACGTAAAACCAGCTACTCCGATATTGCTCATATTTGGTATACATATGTAAAACGAGTTTCCGAATACGGGAAAAATACCAAAAAAATACCAGGACCCGCGGCTTCGCCCGTGACGAGTGGCGACACAATCCGCTCTGTTTGCAAAAGCAATTTGCTCCCATTTGGCACACGTCGTAGTCTCTCCCCAGGATAACTTAAAACCAGCTACTCCGATATTGCTCATATTTGGTATACATTTGTAAAACGAGTTTCCGAATACGGGAAAATACCAAAAAAATACCAGAACCCGCGGCTTCGCCCGTGACGAGTGGCGACACAATCCGCTCTGTTTGCAAAAGCAATTTGCTCCCATTTGGCACACGTCGTAGTCTCTCCCCAGGATAACTTAAAACCAGCTACTCCGATATTACTCATATTTGGTTTACATATGTAAAACGAGTTTCCGAATACGGGAAAAATACCTAAAAAATACCAGGACCCGCAGCTTCGCCCGTGACGAGTGGCGAAAATTAGAAATAAAAAGCTAGTTCCTGGAAGGTACAAGGTTTTACTAAAAACATTTTTCAGATATTTTTAACGCCATGGGCCTTGGTACGAAAGTGACCGTCGTCTCTTTGGCCTCGCTAGCCGCCGCTTTCGGTGCTTACTGGTACCAAAGGAAAAAGAAAGAAATGATACCTTGGACATGGGAGGAAGTAGGGAAACTGACAAAATTGAACTTGTACCCTCTGAAGAGCGGCCATCGGATCGAACTGAGTAAAGCCGAGTGCACTGAGTTCGGATTGAAACAGACTCAAGAAGACGAAGCCGTGTTTCAATTACGAGATAGGTAAAACCCACTTTAATTATTAAAATAGAGGTTGTGGGCCTTTTAAAATTATTGTTTTATTGTATAATAACAATAATAATAATAATAATAATAATAATAATAATAATAATAATAATAATAATAATAATAATAATAATAATAATAATAATAATAATAAAAGTTTTTATTCAAATATTTTTTTGACATTTAATGCTAATAATATATTTTTTTTGTATAAACTATTAATTCCAAACTCAGAAGTAAAATACTTGTTTTGAGGTAAATAATATAATACATATTTATGGTCAAGAATATATTTCATAATTCAGGCACAACTAGATTACAATATAAAACGAATATGACAATATTTTATTGGTATATTTTATATCACTACAGTATACAAAGATACAATACGTCATGTATATAATATATGTATTTATTTCTTTTATTCATTATAGCTTGGTATATTTATTATTTATTAATGACGTTCTTGATGAATATATCTCTTGGATTGGATAATATCCAATTTTTAATTTTATTTCTATAATTATTTAATGATTTAATTAGTTTAATTGACTGTGGTAGCATATCAAAAATATATGGATTGATGTTTAAAAAATGTTTGTGTGCTATTGTTTTGTTTACTCTATTTTTATATGTAATAGTATTTTTATGACGAGTTTTATGTGTGTGATTAATATCATTTATTTTATTTTTATGTTTAAAAATATATATTAACATGTTGTAAGAAAATATTTGTTTAATATCATTTTTTTGCTATCTTTAAATAGTAAATCAGAAGAATATTGGTGATCTTTCGTAAATAATTTTCAAAATGTATTTTTAAATAGTTTCAATATTATTAAGATAATTCTTTTTTATGCCTCCCCCATCCTGCTAGTATTCCATAATTTAAATGGGTTTGTACTAAAGAATAATACAATATTTCTAATTCTTTTATATTTAAAAATTGTTTAAGATGTTTATATTTTGGTATAAGAATTCTTAGTTTTTTTTACAATGTAGTCACTATGTAAATCCCATTTTAAATGTTTATCAAAAATGATTCCTAGATAGGTATAATATTTTCACCTTCCTTTATATTAATATTATTGGATCAATATTTGGAAGTTTATTTTTGTATGAAGTAAATGGAATGTATGTTGTTTTGTTATAATTTATAGTTAATAAGTTTTTATTAAACCAGTTGCATATTTTTATAAAATCTTTTCAATAGTATTTTTTTAAATAATCTAATTTAGACCTTCATAAAAAATTACGATATCATCAGCAAAACTTGACAGTTTAAATTAAAAATATCATTTAGATGAATATTAAAAAGTATTGGTCCTAGGAATGTAGGTACCTTGTGGTACTCCATAATTAGATATTTTTGGTGAACTAAATTATCACCAATTTTAACATGATGTACCTACTCTGTTATATAAATAGTTTTTAAATAAAGTTAATATTTGACCACGAAATCCAATTTTTCTAATTTGTTAATAAGAATTTTATGAATGACAGTATCAAAGGCTCTTGCTAATCGAAAAATATGCATATACTGTGCATTTTATTATCGATTGAATTATATATTGTGTATGGTCGAACAAATGACGCATTTTCTGTGTTTATTTTATACGCATGATGACGTACTATTTATTCTTTCTGATTTTTTACTATCAGTTCGAATTTTAGGTGTCTAGTGGTATACTCCGAAACCGACAACCAATTCCGAACAGCCCGCACGTATCCTAAAATGGTATTGATCGATGTATCGATTCATGACGACCAGCACCTCGCGGTAGATGCCCCTACCATGCGCACCTTGTATGTTAAAATTCCTAATAAAAAGGACAATACGGAAAGTGTTGTAAGGTAAAATATTATGTACCTACTACCTATACAGGGTGTCCGAAAATGATGAGCAAAATATTAAGGGGACCGAAAATAAATGCTATCTTCCTGTAACATTTTTTCGAACCGAGTTACGAGTTAGTTAAATTTTATTTACAATTTTAAAATATATAAGTTACTAAAAGAATAAATTAAACATTCAAATCAAAGGTTCTAAGTAGTGACGTCCTTCCTCTTCAATGCGTTAATTAATTCTTCATAAAAAATTCCGACAACCTCCATGGAATATTCCTTCCTTTGCTATGCTATGTTTGAGTTTGAAACTAAATTAAATGGATTTCGTATTCATCACATGCAAGCAATGTTATTTTAGCGTTTTTCTCGAAAACGGTTAGATTTATCGAAACGAAAGTAGTATACCTTTTTTATGTCAAAAAGTTAGGGGAATAAAAATAGTCAGTCAAAATGTGCTTACAGTGTAGGACAAAAAAGTTGGGACCATTCAAATCAAATTATAGGCTTCTATGTGGCGCCCTCTACAAAATGCGAAAAAACGGTGAGCCAATTTGTATGCCTCATCCCGAAAAAGCCCCATATACAAGATTTCGTAAAAATATTATGAGCTTGGCAAAAGGTATTGCAAAAAAACTGCAAATAAAATTTAACTTTAACACCTTGTAACTCAGTACGCGTAATCAATTTTCGAAAAAATGTTATAGGAAGAGATAGCATTTATTTTCTGTCTAGAATTATCCCCTAAATTTTTTGCTAATCATTTTCGGACACCCTGCTGTACCTATATGTTTATTTTACAATTTGACAATTAAATTAAAACATTTTTAACTCTATATTTTTACAATGTATATAATTTACAGACAAGAAAAAGCTTCTCTATTTCTTCTTATTGCTATCTGCGTATGCATATTATAATACGTTCTTTTTTTTAGATTACATCAGGGAGAACAAATTTATACTATAGATTGTGGCGATGAGGCTGCGTCTTGGTTCTCGAGGTACCTTCTCGAAAAGGACTCTGGATTGAGACTAGGTTACCACGATGCCAGTCGCAGAAGGGACCTCAGAAAAACTCATAAGACACTCCTAGATTATTATGTTAATTTGTCAAATAGCTCAACAGTAAGTAAAAGATACTTTAATTGACTTGACTTGAATTTTACTATAATAATGTATAGATACGACATTTTTATTAATATGAATCGACATAAATACTAAGGAGTCGTAAGTATAAGGGTAAATATTAACGATGATCAAGCAGAGATACACCACGCAACTGATTCAGTAACGTCCTTTTGCGCTGAGCTTACAGCTTTACGTCCTTGTTAGGACTCGGACGGGCAGCCCTAACCCAAGCAATCCCGAGACAGCGGTAAGATGTATTAAAGCCTATTTACAGAAGCAAAGCGGCCATCAATACACCGTAACGCCATCCCAGCGGAATTAACTCCAATATAAAAGGCAGTCACACTGGTAATAATCGAAAGGTAGCCAACTAAATAAGCCACGAAGTGCATCACAATCCAGTATAATAGGGAACGCTATCTGCGTATTATTCTGTAAAAATTGGTGCACGTATATGGTTTCATTGTGGAACCCGTCAGGAACCTGGTGGACCTTTATATTTGACGGCTTGTTATGATAAAGAAAATGACATGCATGTCTATCTTGTTCCGCCGTAGTTGGTTACAACACTAACCGTTTTTTTCGTATTACAGGGGCTGTACTCCGATCTGACAGCCGTGCTTTTGCTCAACCAAAACTCCGTCCGCGACTTAAACAAAAGAATAGGTACTTCCCAAGGTACGTCCAGCGTGACCGTGGATAACTTCAGACCTAATGTAGTGATTGACGGTACGAATCTCGAACCTTATGCCGAAGATAACTGGGACTGGATAAAAATAGGCGACGTGGTTTTAAGGAATGTAAAGGAGTGTACGCGGTAATGAATATTTATTTTATTAAAATACCTGAGATAATAGCCATTATTGGATATATTATGTAAAAAATAAATCTATACATCAGTGAAATAATAAATTAAATTATTATGCCTTAGTAGCAATGATTTGGTACCTATATAGGTACCAGATTACCAGATTATTGGTTTTGGTAGGTATTCAGAAATAAGTTCCTCAAGGAACAATTTTAGAACCATTATTTTTTTAATATTTATATTAACGACTTATTTAGTATAAATTGCGATGGACAAATTCATAGTTTTGCAGATGATAATACAATTTTTTATACCGATACAAATTGGGAAAACTTAAATAATCAAATTAAAAATGATTTTAAAATTATATAAAATTGGTTTGATAACAATTTGTTAACAATTAATTTTAATAAAACAAATTATATTCCTTATACTTTAAAGCTAAATAACCTACCACGAAATATGAATAGTATTCAAATAAATAAAGACATTTAAATTTTTAAAGTTAATAAAATAAAATATTTAGGAATTATTTTTAATAGTAAATTAAATTGGAAGTTTCACTTAGAATACTTAATTAAAAAATTAAGAAGTTTATTACCGATTTTTAAAAACATTAAAAAAATTTAAATGTAAGACAGATGGAAATATTATATTACGCGTTAGTTAAAACTCATTTAAATTGCGGAATTTTAGGTTGGGGAAGAATAAATAGAACTTTAGTTAAAAAATTAGAAATATTACAAAAAATGTTTCTAAAAATTATATTCAATAAAGATTATCTTTATCCTTAAAAATAATTATATTCAGAAACAAAAAAGTTGAACATAAGACAACTACATTTATAACATCTTAATATATAGGTATATTTAAAAATAAAAACCTTATACAACTTAAAAACCATAATCATAATACACGTTATAAAAATCAAATAACCATAAAACTTAAAATAAATAAATCCATAGGACAAAAAAATTTCAAATATTTATGTTTTTATTTAAACGATTATTTACCAACTAAAATTAAAAAATTGATTTCATTAAAAAAATTTAAAGTCGAAATAAAAACATGGATATTAAAAACACAATTTGAAAATATTTTTAGAAATGCTTTAATTAATTAATTTTGTTCTGAATAATTTATATAAGTAATATTTTTTACTTAAAAATTATAAATTAATAATTTTATTGTAGGTATATTTCTTAAAAAAAAAATGCGTTTATATTATAAATTAACATTTTTACTTTAAAACTTGATTTTTAATGCATATTTATGATTTATGATTTTACATACTAAAACAAAAAATAAGATTTGCTCCTAACAAGCTCAGCTTCAGGGGATTGAAGAATAAGTTTATAGAAGACAAGATAAACATATTTATTATATTATTAAATTTTAAATAAACTTATTATTATTATTATTATTATTATTATTAATTACAGATCTTTCTGAAGCAATGTTAATATATATTTTTGCAAAATTAATTAACTACTATAACACATTTTGTAGATGCATGATGACCACAATTGACCCCGAAAACGCTCACAGAAGTTCAGACAGGGAACCGTTAAAGACACTAGAAACGTAAGTTTTTATTATCTACACAAATACAACTGATTGACTGAAATGAATGTCCGGTGACTTAGCATAGCATTAACGAGTATAGAAATGTCAGTATGGGCAATTGGGACAATTTTTAACACCCCTAAATAAATTTCTGGCTACGGCCCAGCTTTAAGGGAAAGCGGGCGGCCCTTGAGCCCTTTCGTCAATAGTAAAGGACAATCATTATAAATACATATTATATTAAAGAAATTGAAAGCGACATCGTCTACAAACCGTGGTAGAGATGCACAATTTATTTCGGTTTTTTTTTAAATTTATAAATAACAAATTTATTTACATCATAAAACAATTGTAGAACCATATTATAGACAGGGCCATTATCTTTATGTAAATAGAATGGTGGCTTCTAGTATATTAAGTTGAACATATTTTTTAATTAAAATAATTATTCGGCACATGAAAAATCAATAAAAAAGTATTATATTTAACTTGACCTAACCTTTTCTGATATTAGGCAATATAGTAGATAAAGCAATAATATTAATACTTTACACCCAGCAGCGTAGAATATAATATTAATATTCCTTTAAATATGCACGAGCAAATAATTTCTTTTGGTCGTGCCAACAAAATGAAAATTTAAATATACAGGGTGTTGATTAATGTCATGCAGATATTTCAGGGGATGATAGTACTCGTCAAAATAAGAAAAAAATGCAAATATATGCATGGTCCAAAACGCCTTATTTTCGTTATACAGGGTGGCAAAGTTTCAATTTTTTTTCTCGTATTTTGCGTTTTCTCTCTTATATTCTGCGATAATTGTTTTAAATTTGGAACATTAACCCTTTTTTAAAATATCTACAATAAAGTATCAAAATTGCCGGTCGCAGTATACAGGGTGCTACATTTTCTTGAATCGGCTACAATTTTATCTTTCAGACCTTTTTTTTTTGGCTCCCTGTATGAATTCCGGTATGAAATTTGAACTCTCTGTTCCTTTGTTTAGCGTTCTGGTCTCTTACACCATTCGCGTATCTGTGACCGTTTTCAATTTATTTGCAAAAATATCCATCGATGAAAATTAAGTGTAGGCGAAATAACGCAATAATGAATATAAGAAAAAAATAGAGTGTCTGTCAGTCCATGCGAGGCGAAGACTTGATTCGTGCATTTTAGCAAGAGGCGGCCATTTTCAACAGTTTTTATAATTTTGTTTTATTTTTATTTGATTAACTAATAAATTGTTTTGATACAAAGCTTTTTACTCTGCGTTATTTCGCAGACACTTAATTTCCATCGATGGCTATTTTTGTAAATAAATCGAAAACGGTCACAGATACGAGAATAGTGCAAGAGACCAGAACGCTAAAAAAATGAACAGAGAGTTTAAATTTCATACCGGAATTCATACAGGGAGCCAAAAAAAAAAGTTCTAAAAAATAAAATTGTAGCCGATTTAAGAAAATGTAACACCCTGTATACTGCGACCGACAATTTTGATACTTTATTGTCGAGATTTAAAAAAAGGGTTGATGTTCCAAATTTGAAACAATAATTGCAGAATATAAGAGAGAAAACGCCAAATACGAGAAAAAAAATTGAAACTTTGCCACCCTGTATAACGAAAATAATGCGTTTTAGACCATGCATATATTTGCATTTTTTTCTTATTTTGACGAGTACTATCACCCCCTGAAATATCTGCATGACATTAATTAACACCCTGTATACTGCCGTGTAATTCATAATAAGTTTATTCACAAATTAATTACCTACTAATAAATTAAGTAGTATTCTGATAGTAAAACTGCATCCACGGAACACTTGTACAATCTGTAAAATGTAAAATTATATAGATCGTCCAAATAAAAAAAAAATTGTTTTATAAACTATAAAGTATTACTTATTTATATCTGAAAAATTTCAAGAATGTGAAGAATTATGTTTATTACCATTATTTTTCAGTTATCGTAAGAGTACTGGACCATCCTCCTCACCAACCATGGGTATCAATTGTGAAGTCAAGACTCCCGGAATAATCAAATTGGGAGATCCGATTTTCATCGCTAAATGTGACAAACAAGTCTAAAAATTGAAAAAATCTTCAAAAACTTTTATAACCGTTTATAGTACATCACAAGAAAAGCAACAGATTAGCTTATTTAAGTCCTGGTTTACTTTTAATTACTTAACTGTAGAAAAAGAGACGTACCTACAGGCGTGGCCTGAAAAAAGTTCCACTAACTTCTAGTATAAATAAACGTCTATTAAGCAGCTCAATGGTACAGTCGCTTAAATTGTGAGTTCACTGAAACCTTTTTTTGGCCACTCTTAGGTTCCTATACAGGGTGTCGGGAAATGATGAGCAAAAAATTAAGGGGATAATTCTAGACCGAAAATAAATGCTATCTCTTCCTATAACATTTTTTTCCAAAATTGAGGGTGTTAAAGTTAAATTTTATTTGCAGTTTTAAAATACCTAAGTTACTAGAACAATAAATTAAACATTCAAATCAAAGGTTCAAAGTGACGTATTTCCTCTTCAATGCATAAATTAATTCTTCTTAAAACGGTTGGATTTATCGAAACAAAAGTGGTATACCTTTTTTATGTCAAAAGGTTAGGAGAATAAAAATATTTAGTCAAAGTGCGCATATAGTGTAGGATAAAAAAGTTGGGACCATTCAAATTAAAGTATAGGCTCTTATATGGCGCCCTCTACAAAATGCGGGGGCAAATTTGTATTCCTCATTCCGAAAAAAGCCCCATATACGTGATTTCCTCAAAATATCCTGAGCGTGGCAAAAGGTATTGCAAAAAAAAAACTACAAATAAAATTTAACTTTAAATCCGCACACTGTATATAGCATATTAATTTTTTTTAGAAGTCTGACATAAAAAGTACATTTTTTTGTGTACAATTTATTAGGCAATTGCTTGTAACATTTACATCTTATATCTTTACCACACTAATTAGTTCCTTATTGTAAATATAAAAATATACACTTTAGTGTTATATGTACTTAAGTACAACATCTCATTATATATCGCTTTTACTTAGAAAAATTTAGTGTTCCTTGCTTACATATTATAAGGTACTTCAATATAGAGAAATTTTCTCAATTAAATTTTTTTTTTATTTCTAACTCCTACATCGATTTCATATTTCCGATAATGTTTGCATAATTGACCCAATTTGTAACTATTGAGAATTTACCAGTGCTATGGAGACGCATAATGCCCGTTTCCTAGTCAAATTTTAAGCCCCAGAAAGGGACTTGTAGATAGAATTTTAAAATTAAAAACAGTGTATGAAGTTGCGGATCATTTATTAAAAAAAAATTAGGGTGTTTCTTCAAATTTTCCAGATGTATCTAGTGCAGTGATGTTATTTCTAACTTTACTAGTTAGTGTGGCATCAGCGGAACGATCTTTTTCCAAACTGAAAATGGTAAAAACCCAGTTTCGTAACACCATGGGACAACAACGTCTTTTGGATTAGTATCGAACGCAAGTTTGTTAAAATATTAAATATCGACGAAATTATAAACGATTTTGCAAAAAAAAATTCTCGACGATCTGGTCGTTTTGATAATACCTTGTATAGTACTTAATCTTTGTGCAAACTTGTTGACTGTTCATGTGTTTTACTGTTTTCTGTTTTTTGGATTCTATTAGGCTCGATCACTGCTACCCCCGTTACTACCATAACCATACATGGTAAGCAACATCATAAGTGGTGTTTTAAAATTTGGATTTTGCATCATGTTTGATCGAATATTACGTATAATGACATAATAACTACCTATTTTATGTCTACCAATCTACCTAGGATTATAAAATAAATTCGAACTGTTTGCTGCTTTTTGAATAGTAGGTACTAACACATAATAATGTGGTTTTAACCGTAATTAAATTATTACACGATTAACGAATTCAAAAATTCATAAACCTGAAACCTAATAGTAATGAAAATAAGAATGATCATTTTCCATTCGTTGTAGAGAGGGGGCCCCAGAAAACGTTTGCGGGGGGGGGAGGGGGCACACTCTCTTCCTGTTACGCCACTGACAACTAACAATAACATTTAAATAACAAATACCATTTATAAGAGAATTCTGGAGACTTACCAATCCAACCTCGTACATCTCATTTAAGAATATTGACGCTACCACTGGTTCTCTGTTACAAATTATTATCTTATTGACTTAATAGGTCTTAATTTAACATTTAAGAGATAATAGGGAATTATTGAAAAGAACATTTTTACGTCAGCACTAATAAGGGAATGCCCTATTTTAATAAGGTCTTAACCTTATTTCTCTAAAAAATAAAGACCTATTGGAACGCTTTCCTTTTTACGACAGCTTTATTTATAACCTAATGTCTAATGACCTCCCATCCTTCAGGATTTGATAAGAGATTTTGTCCCACAAATTCTCTTATAAGGGCCAAATCGTCATTAGGTAAACCTTAATCTGTTATAATGCAACCATCTGTTTTTTGAGGTTCGGTTTGCCGAATAAGGGAAATAAGGAAACGTTATTTTACTTACGGTAACTAGTCGTAAATAGGGGAAGGCAGTATTTTATTATGGTTCCCATATTAAATATTTTTTAGTGCGCATGCTTAGATGTCATTTTAAGAACGACCATAATAAGGCCTTCACCTTAATAGCGTTTCCAATAATTCCCTATTATCAGCGCGTTTGTTGTTACACAAGAGATGGCACCGGCAATACAAACGCACGTTGCCGTTGCCGTTGGCAGTGTTTTTTTAACAATTCTAGGTGAGTCTCTACGAAATAACTTTTAAAAAATTGATTTGTTTCGATCGTTTATATACAGTATTATTTTGGTAAGTTATAGGTAATTGGTATAGCAATCATTTTCTAATCAAGTAAAACATTTATAATAATGTAGGATGTCTCAAAAGTTGTCGGCACAAATTACTTTATTACATTTTATACGCAAAAATACCTAATTTAATTTAAATTTTTATTATAATCCATCATTAACAATATTACAAATACCAAAATTAACACATCAAATTAAATGACGGAGTCCGTTCTCCTAGACAAGGCGCAATTTTCTACAGACCCCCTATTACATTTTGGACGGCTGCGCCTTAAGGTGGGAGTATCAACATGCTTGCCAACCTATAACCTATTTTGCGTAGATTTATTTAATTTTTCTAGCTTTTACACAAAATTTAAATAAAATCATTATCGTCTTCCTATTTTATAGGTAACTAGCGTGTACCCGGCATGCGTTGCAACCCGCTGGTATAAATACAAACCCGAACAAACCCGATATATTAGTACCCGGCATGCCACTTTCTGAAATTGCACCCGTGCGAAGGGTCGCTAGTTATACATAAAAACCTTCCTCTTGAATCACTCTATCTATTAAAAAAAAACCGCTTCAAAATCCGCTGCGTAGTTTTAAAGATTTAAGCACACAGACAGCGACTGTTTTATATTTATGTTAAAATTGATATATTAAATAAAGATCAAGGAATTCCATTAAATATTTTAGGAGAATTGTAGGTAAGTATAGCGAAAAATATCGGGTAAGATTTTTTTTAACATTATTATGTCATTCTTCTTTCACTTTACAATTCTCCCAAAATTAGCAATAAAATGGATAGATATTTTTGTAATATGTCAGATATTACCTAAATATTGTACCGACGATATTGATTTTATTTAAATGTTACTTAATCAAATAATAAACTAAAAAAACAACGCGAAATAGGTTATAGGTTGGCAATAGATGGAATGACGTTAAGAATTCCACCTTAAGAGCAGTAACCCCCTTTACCACAATGGAAATTGCCGAACGTTTTGCTGGTCAAACGAAAAGAAAAAATAAAAATTGATATTTAGAAAATAAATTCTACTTTAAATACCCCATCCAGAAAAGTAAATGACGATCGAAAATATTCCCAAAATTTTTTTTAGAAATTTTTTTTATTTTTAGTAATTTTGTAATATCTTAAAAAATTCTTTATTGGTCAAAAGCAAAATGACTTTCCCGGGTGTAGAATGTTCTACCAAACAATTTTTCTTAAAGCCATTTTTCAATATCGGCCTTACTTTTTTCTCAAAAACGTTGGGCGCGTAAAGTGAATTTAAGCGTGTAAAGTGGATTTACGCGCCCAACGTTTTTGAGAAAAAAGTAAGGCCAATATTAAAAAATGGCTTTAAGAAAAATTGTTTGGTACAACATTCTACACCCAGGAAAGTCATTTTGCTTTTGACCAATAAAGAATTTTTTAAGATATTACAAAATTACTAAAAATAAAAAAAAATTTGGGAATATTTTCGATCGTCATTTACTTTTCTGGATGGGGTATTTAAAGTAGAATTTATTTTCTAAATACCAATTTTTATTTTTTCTTTTCGTTTGACCAGCAAAACGTTCGGCAATTTTCATTGTGGTAAAAGGGGTTACTTCCTCTTAAAGATTTCGCAATTTTGAGTCTCTTCGCCTTAATACTCGACAACATCGTAGAGTATCCGTGCCAACTGTTTTGCCGTATATTTTGGACATTTTTTCTTTTTCGACATTTTATAACATTTCTGTTCAATTCCCTCGAAACTGTGTCATTAAAAGTGCGACATCCACGTCCCAATTTCCACACAGATACTCCAACTTTATTTTTATCCCTTCTCTATTTGTTTTTTTTTGGGTAAAAATCCTCGGTCTTCCACTTTTTGGTAAATTCAGCTATTGTACAATAGTGAGTGGCGAAATATTTTAATTTTGGAACACTGTAACTATTTCCGGTTTAGACATCTGTCCAACTAAATGGTAAATACTTTTCCTAAGTTCTAATTTAGAAGCCATTTCAGATAAAATAATCTGCTTAAATGAATTGTCAAAATAAAGGCATGCCATTGACAAAGTTTCATCGTAGCGTAGTACTGATGTCGTAATTAATATTGTTTAACCTAAATAACTCTCACTGAATAAGAAAAAGTAATTAACAACATGCGGGACCTATTTTCATTTGATCTCACGTATGTATGTACCTATATATTATACCATATAGAGAAATAAAACCAAGATAAACCATCCAATGTAAAGATTTTACCACTCGTTTTTGGACGACGTACAAATCTGTTACAAGCGCCAAACGTTGCTTGTATAAACATTTAACGAAGGCGAATATCCGTCAAAAGTTGCTTCGCTTCTTGAACTTTACATCGCTGGGTCTAGAGCCTCGTCCATTTAGATGGAATGTGTAGGTTTACTTAGTTAATAGTCACGCCACATACTTAATTTTAGTAAATATCTTAAGTTATGATTTTTATATCTTATCTTAAGTTTATTTTATTTAATCCAAGTTGTACTTTGCTGATGCCTGTAGATTGCACGTTTAAAAATTAATTGGGAAAACAAACCTTGTATAAAAAGCCACAAAAAACGTTATCCCAGTAAGAGTAAAAACAGGATCGTACGGTGTAAACCGACGCTTGACAGTTTTTTTTTTACTGTAGGTGCTATCGTATTTAAAAGACTCCGAAAAGAAAAAATACCGTCAAAATGGACCAAAGTAGGAACTTTAAAGGAACTGTATCTGTACCCTTTGAAAAGTGGCAAGGGCATCAAAACCGAAAAGGTTTTTTGTACTAACCTGGGAGTTAAAGAAGTTGAAAAGGAAGGGAAGAAAATTGAGCTGAGAGATAGGTAAGTTAAATAGCATACGACATGAGCTCACATGCAAAGTTCCCATTGGCTATTCCTATAGTCTTTAAATAATGCAGGCTAATCTTTGGTACTGAAATTAACCAATCATCAATAAAAACACCAAAACAGTGGCGGCTCGCCCGATGACGCAGGTGAAGCGCTGCTTCACCTAGCGCTTACCTTTTCACCTACCTCATATTATTTCCAGACTGACTAAATAATTATTTAAAAATTCATTCGCTTCTATAAAACTTTGTTTTCTGAAATTATTTACATATATTATGATGCGTTTTATTCAATTTACAGAATGCTACAGATTTGATTTTATAACATACCTACTGGAAAAACCATTCGGCAACTTGTAAAACGCACTGCTTCGCGCTGTGAAGCAGAGTCTTGATGACGCTTCCGCTGGCTCACGTCAGACACGAGGGATGCGGCGGTTGCCATGACAACACGACGCGCGGTCTCGTTTCGGCCGGCGACAAGTGATGCAAATTTTCCACCTGCGTTTATGTCGCGTGCCGGGTATTGTTTCTTTGCCATATTTAGTTTTATATTTCACAATGTTTGAGGCTGACAAACTTATCAAAAATTTCGATCGAAAAAGAACTATTAAATGAACTTATACTTGCACAGCCATTTTACGAGGACATTATAAATAAGTTTGCAAATTTAAAGGACAGAAGAATTTGCCTCACATTCAAACAGTAAAATTTTTCTAAATTAGTCGTGTTACCTTCCTAATTTCCCTGATGTTACCGAATTTAGGTAAGTTTTTTGTAGAAAATTCATATTATTAACATATTGCAATATTATTTTATGTATGTATGTATACGATCCAAATTTTAAGTATCAGGTAGGGGGCAAGCGCGGATCCAGGGGGGGGGGTCATGGAAGGAGTCATGCCCCCCCCCCCCCCCAAATTTATAGGTATGTTATGAAATTGAATAATTTATCATACACGTGTTCACTGCAAATATTAGAAAATAGTAGACAAAAACGAAATTTGGGCGTGATCCACAAAAATTTTCGCCTTCGGCGCTTCTCCAGCGATGCTGCATCACCTATTCATAATGTCACGAGCCGCCACTGCACCAAAAGTATCTACTAAAGTATCAAATATTCCAGGTCTTTCCTTATTTATTCCCCCAAAAGTAAAGAAGTCAGAACTGGAAGACAGTTACCTAAGACTGTACTAATAGAAATACAGCCAGCCGATAACGGTATCATTCTAAGCGCTCCCAATAGGAACGATCTCTATATCAGTGTTCCACAGGTTAAAAACGATCTTACAGTGTAAGTAATAGAAAATATTAGGCAACATTTTTAAAGTCGATTATATTCAGTGGCGTATTTAGGGGGGGGGGGGGTCCGAGGGGTCTGGACCCCCCCGTGGGCTCAACATTAAAAAAACTCAGAACAGATCAGATGCCTTGTTGCATTTAATTTCTAATTTAAGTGAGTAAAATAATATATACATGGTGATTGATAATTCGATTAATTCCTCGCAGGAGGTAATTTGTGATTTTTTCCGAAAATGTTTTTTACCTGCGTGTCTAATTTATTTAATTTAAAAAAATTGAAATGATGTTCACTTTCACTTTGTTTTTAGAAATAATTAAGTAACTGTGTCACAGATAACAAAACAACATGGCCAAACTTGGCAAAAAAAAATGGCAAAAATAACTTGAAAACCAATCATTTTCGGAATCGGTCATATTATGTAGAAATATATATTTTTAAACATAAATATTTAAAAAAATATATATTCCCATTATTGCGTTTATATTTAAAAATTTCTTAATTTCTTCCTTTTTTGGGTTCAGCTATCAAAACATAGAAATTATAAATTTTGATAGTTCAAAATAGGGCGTGGCACCGAAGGAAAGGCGCTTTTTTAAAGAAAGAAAGAAAGAAAGAAAGAAAGAAAGAAAGAAAGAAAGAAAGAAAGAAAGAAAGAAAGAAAGAAAGAAAGAAAGAAAGAAAGAAAGAAAGAAAGAAAGAAAGAAAGAAAGAAAGAAAGAAAGAAAGAAAGAAAGAAAGAAAGAAAGAAAGATAAAACGAAAGGTATAGACCCCCCCCCGTGGCAATATTCTAAATACGCCACTGATTATATTATTTACATTGGCAATGGTAGCTGACATCAAATTTTTTGAGGATTTTTGTTAAAAAAAGATATTGTTTTTTCTAATATTTTTAGGGTCACAGCACTTTTGGAAAAGAACCATTTACTTGTACTGATTGCGGAGATACGGCCGCAAAGTGGTTGAGCATTTTTTTGCTCGAGAAAGAGGAAGGGTTGCGTTTGGGTTATGGAGATGGAAGCGTAACGAGAAACGTGGAGAAATTCCATAAAAAATTGGCCGATTATTATCCTAAAATCGATAACAATATGACGGTAAGCAGGAATTTCGCTTTCAATCTCGAAAACTGAAGAATAACTGAATTGGAAAGAAGCGTGGAATTCGATGTATCCCAGATATACTGCGGTGGAACCATCAGGAGAGTTTCTTTTGAAACATCTAAAAAATATAGGGGAGAGCCACCAACAGTGGCCATCCTTTTTTTTATTTTCACGTATTTCAAAAACGTTTAAGAAATTTATGCTTTTTCCATTATTTTTGACTACATATACGATAAGGCTGTACAAATATGACTCTATTTAATTTTAAAAAGTATAGGATCTTTTCCTCAATATTTTTTTAAAAACATACTACTATGGCCACTGTACCGAACCACATAGTGGTACAGTGGTTTCTCTGAAAAGCATACTAAAGATGTGTGTGTGGCCACCCCTTTATAATATATGAGAGTAGTGGCCAATGTACCCTCCGTTAAGGTGGCCACTGTAAGAAAGGGAGCATAAAAAATAAAACATAACCTAAGAGAAAAACAATGCAGATTCTTTAGCCTTTTACCACTGAACTTCGTACTGCAATAGCACATCCTTAAGAAGCGTGCAATAAAGTGAAACACTTATCAGCTTTGAATGATTAAAACGAAAAGTCACTCTAATAAAAAAAACTTTCCAGACCGAATTTCAATGTCGCACTTATTACGACGAAGTCGGCCATTTAACTGAAAGTATACGGCGCGCCACGTGCTGGAAACAAGAGGAAGTAACCCCTTTTACAACAATGAAAATTGCCGACCGTTTTGCTGGTCAAACGAAAAGAAAAAATAAAAAATCCACTTTACACGCTTAAATTCACTTTACGCGCCCAACGTTTTGGAGAAAAAAGTAAGGCCGATATTGAAAAATGGCTTTAAGAAAAATTGTTTGTTACAACATTCTACACCCAGGAAAGTAATTTTGCTTTTGACCAATAAAGAATTGTTTAAGATATTACAAAATTACTAAAAATTAAAAAAATTTCTAAAAAAAATTTTGGGAATATTTTCGATCGTCATTTACTTTTCTGGATGGGGTATTTAAAGTAGAATTTATTTTCTAAATACCAATTTTTATTTTTTCTTTTCGTTTGACCAGCAAAACGTTCAGCAATTTTCATTGTGGTAAAAGGGGTTACTGATCTTGCACGGATACAAGAGAGGGCGCTAGCGGTGTACGTTTTGTAGGAGAATATTCACTGGCGGCCACTGTACCAGCCATGGCCACTGTTGGTGGCTCTCCCCTACATTTTTCATTAATATATTCAAAATTACAATATTTAGCTTCTGCGCTTCTGCATGGGGATATGCTTGTTTGTCCAACTTAAACACATTACAAAAATTGCAAAATAACTATTTATACTAGATGAAATGATTTGTTCAATGTTTTCTTATTGATTTTTTTAATGAAATAAAATGGATTGAATTCCTTTTTTTAATAGTTAATAATGTTCTAATAATTTTCTGTATTATTTTGTCAGTTTTCATATAATGAACTGGTAAGTAAAACTTAGTTTGGAATAAAGGCGCTTTAAAGTAAAAAAAGGTCGAAAATCAGAGTATTTAGTAATTTTTTTTTAGGGTATCTTCAGTGACCTGGGTGCTTTACATTTAGTGAATTTAGCAACTGTCAATGATTTAAATGATAAATTACCTGAAGATCAAAAAGTATCTTTTCATAACTTTAGGCCTAATCTGTTAATAGAAGGTGAGTTAAGAGTAAGATAAAAACGCTTAAAGGTGACAAAAATAAAGTCGTATAGAGGCAAAATCGTCGAGTTAGCTTTAACAACATAAAAAAATACTTAATTGGGTAAAAAATAGTAATTAAAGCATTTTAATACATTATTTTCGTTTTTTTTTTTAAATTTTAGGTCCATCGGCGTTTGAAGAAGATAATTTTAAATATGTGAAAGTGGGAGAAGTTGTAGCAAAGTCTTGCCTGGAATGTCCGAGATGTTTGGAATCAACGGTATCCCAAAATGGTGTCATGAATAAGCAAAGGGAGCCTTTGAGTACACTGGACCTGTACGTATTGCAAAATATTTAACAAACGAATCTTTATATTTATAGTCATCCTTACTAGTCTGTGGCTACGACGCCTGAGGAGACGATGTTCAATATACGATTCGCCACACTCGCAAAGGATTTGATAGATACAATTTTTTGTGTTTTCATTACGGGGGGGTTATACTTTATTGCTCCTCTTTCGTTTCTGTATTAGTTTTTACTTCGCGATTTTTAAGTTTTGAGATGGTATTAGTTACAAAGGTTTCAGGGTAACCATTCTGTTTTAAATCTATTTTGATGTTTGAAATTTCAATATTAAGAGGAAGTAACCCCTTTTACCACAAAGAAAATTGCCGAACGTTTTGTGGTCAAACGAAACGAAAAAATAAAAATTGGTATTTAGAAAATAAATTCTACTTTAAATACCCCATCCAGAAAAGTAAATGACGATCGAAAATATTCCCAAAATTTTTTTTAGAAATTTTTTTTATTTTTAGTAATTTTGTAATATCTTAAACAATTCTTTATTGGTCAAAAGCAAAATGACTTTCCCGGGTGTAGAATGTTGTACCAAACAATTTTTCTTAAAGCCATTTTCAATATCGGCCTTACTTCTTTCTCAAAAACGTTGGGCGCGTAAAGTGAATTTAAGCGTGTAAAGTGGATTTACGCGCCCCACGTTTTTGAGAAAAAAGTAAGGCCGATATTGAAAAATGGCTTACAGAAAAATTGTTTGGTACAACATTCTACACCCGGGAAAGTTATTTTGCCTTTGACCAATAAAGAATTGTTTAAGATATTACAAAATTACTAAAAATAAAAAAAATTTCTAAAAAAAATTCCGGATTGTTGCAAACGTTAGTTAGATGCTCTGCGATAAAGAGTTTGAATTATGCCCTGTTTTATGGAGTTTGAATGATTCGATTCGTGATTAAGGTATTGCCCCGTGTGAATGGGTTTCCTGTAACACTGAAGTTTTTATGTCTTCAGCATTTTTCTTGACGAGAACATCGAGAAAATATAGGGTGGAATGTTTTCCTGTTTCCATGGTAAATTTAATGAATTGTCTTATACTATTAATATGTTCCAAAAACCGTATCAGCTCTTCGTTGCTGTCTTTCCAGATAATAAAGGTATCATCAACATATCTAAGCCAAAGTTTAGGTTTAATCTTGGCAGCGTTAATAGCGTGTGACTCAAACCATTCCATGTAAAGTTTAGCCACCACCGGAGAGAGAGATGAACCCATTTGAAGACCGGCGTCATTTTGGGCATAGAACACTTGAAAACGGTTCGAGATACTAACTAACCAAAACGTTGTGTTAAATGGAAGTCCGACAAGGTAATTTTTTTTTGATACGTTTGCTCATGTTTAACCGAGTGTTTAACCAAAGACTATCTAACTATGAAGATAATATACAGGGTTGGGCAAATGTTCCGGAACGGCTTAATTACAGGCGAACGAAAAGTGATATCGGATCCGGGTTTTGGGCAATCAATAGGACTAAAATTTTACTATTTGACTATTATACCATACGTCAGTAATGTCACCAAAACTGTTAAGTGTTGACTTTATTTTATTTTTTTAAATGGAACACCCTGTATAATTTTACATTTTTAAATTTCACATAAAATCATAATTATTTTTTATTAAATGCACTATTAGTCTATACTTCATAGTTTCCGAGATATTGACTCTCGAAAAGTGACATTTTTGAACTTTGACAGCTTATAACTTTCTAACCGTACGACTTAGAGCAAAACGGCTTACATGTCCCTATCTTCAATTTTTATTATCTTTCCAAAAAAATCAACTTCCAGTTAAACCGGAACAACTATATTTCCTGCTTTTGAGTTAAATCCGGTTTAACCGGAAGTTGATTTTTTTGGGAAGATAATAAAAATTGAAGATAGGGACATGTAAGCCGTTTTGCTCTAAGACGTACTGTTAGAAAGTTATAAGCTGTCAAAGTTCAAAAATGTCACTTTTCCAGAGTCAATATCTCGGAAACTATGAAGTATAGACTAATAATGCATTTAATAAAAAATATTTATAATTTTATGTGGAATTTAAAAATGTAAAAATATACAGGGCATTTAAAAAAAATAAAAATAACGTCAACACTTGACAGTTGGTGAGATTACTGACATATATGGTATAATAGTCAAATAGTAAAATTTTAGTCCTATAGATTGCCCAAAACCCGGATCCGATATCACTTTTCGTTTGCCTGTAATTAGGCCGTTCCGGAACATTTGCAAAACCCTGTATATGTAATAAGAAATGGACAAAGTTGGCTTAAGAACGGCAAAAACCGGGAGATTGGTTTAATTATTGTTTACGAATGGATTACGAAACATTGTACACTTTTAAAATTAGTAACCCCTCTTATCATCAAACAAGATACGATGTTATTTTGACGATTTGAGCGATAAATGTTTCCTAAGCACAGTCCGCAGCAGTGTGATACACAGAAAGACAATTATAAAAAAAAAATTAAAAAAATAAAAACTAAAAATTTTAATTAATTTTTACGTAGGTAAATATTTGGGGCACCTGGTGCTGATCAGCATGCCATCTAGCTTAAACCTGTAGTCTGTGTGCTACTAGATACGGTACTGCTACATACAGTGTAACCAGTAAAGTCCGGATCATATGGGATTTTTTTTTTATTAATAGCTTTATTCGAAATTTGACTTTGGCATCAAGTTCTGCTTCGATCGAGATGAAAATTAAGCAAAAAAATAGTAGTCACATGATTTGCATTATCTGTTAAATTTTAATTTTTTTCCAAAAAATAATTCAAAAGTGGGGTTATTTCTGAAAATAACGAAAAAAGTTATAAGAACATTTTTTTTTAAATAAAGTTTCTAGCCCACATGCACAATTTCAGCTGCATAAGATAATTTTGATTTTTTACGTATATTTGGTAAATTACACCACTTTTAGAAAGTAAGACTTAACGCAACTCAACTCAATATTAAGGTGTATTATTTTCAGACACAAACTACGTTTTTAAAAATACTTATTTTATGAAGTTACCTTATACAGGGTCAAAAACAAATAAACTTTGCATCACATTATGCAACCAATTTTTAATAGCCCAATTTTGATTTTGTAGAAAAACACACATTTAATATGGCGCAACTTTAAAGAAAATGTATCTGAAAAAAAGCCTTGTCAAAACAGAGAAGTTTTATGTAGGTTGCGTCGAGTCTTATTTTGCAAAATTGGTGCAATTTACAAAATATGTGTAAAAATCAAAACTATCTTATTCAGCTGAAATTTTGCACGTGGGCTAGAAACTTTATTTAAAAAAACTTTTTCTAATAACTTTTTCGATATTTTCGGAAATAACCCCACTTTTGAATTATTTTTTGGAAAAAAATTAAATTTGACAGATAATGCGAATCACGTGACTATTTTTTTTTTTGCTTAATTTTCATCTCGATCGAAGCAGAACTTGATGCCAAAGTAAAATTTCGAATAAAGCTATTAATAAAAAATTCCATATGATGCGGACTTAACTGATCACACTGTATACAGGTCTTCGAGCAAATCAGCCAATAAAGCCGCAGTCTGTGAGCTCCTTTAGACTCGATAAATTATACCCCCTCGTTTAAAAAAACACCCTGACTGTTTATTTTGCATTTATACCTAAACCTAAGTTACTATCAAATACACTAAATATCTGCGTACAAAGATGTTTTTCTGACTATAATCATACATGAATCTGTAAAGGTCGATGGTTTTTGATTAGGTATGATAAAGCAAATAAACCACTTAACAAATAAAGCACTCAAAAACGTGCAGTTTGTACAAAGCCATGAGTGGCTACCAAAATATTTTCGTAATTAATTGTTGTCATTTGAATGCAAAAAAAACACCCCCAAGTAAATAATCGTTTACCTTGAACCTTCATTATCTCGACTTTTTTAAATATTTGTTTATGTGATACGTAAATAAATTTACAGGATTATTTATTTATTTTTCCCTATAGATAGTGTCCCAATTATTTTTATAGTTGTAAATGCGTTTTAAAAATATCGTGAATTAAAAAATAATATTTTTATCTATTTTATCACAACGTCGCGTACCTACACGCCCATATTATGATTCTATGAATGTACATGAAAACTGTTTAAAACCACGTAAGAAATTTTAAAAGCGCCCTCCTCTAGATACTTGATGCGTCATTGTCATCGTCATCAGAGACAGATATAAAAATACTTACAGCATCGTAAGATTCCTAAGAATCCTAAGTACCATTCAAGGATGTTTAATAAAAAATAATATTTCTACTTTAAATATTAAAACTCTTTTTTACCTATATAGATATAACTTGCAGGTTATGCCCGCTTTGCAGGATTGCAGGGGCGCACTTTCACGGTTGAGACAGGGCTGATGGTTAAATATTTTAAAATTTCATATTTTTCCCTACATATTGGTGATGAATACGAAGTCATTTTAATTTATTTTCAACCTTAAAAAAAAGGAAGGAATATTCCATGGAGTTCGTCAGAATTTTTTAAGAAGAATTAATTTATGCATTGAAGAGGAAGGACGTCACTTGGAACCTTTGATTTGAATTTTTAATTTATTGTTCTAGTAACTTATGTATTTTAAAACTGCAAATAAAATTTAACTTTTTGTGGTCCTTTTTATAAAAAAAAAACATTGATAAGTGTGTTCCGAATTAGACATATAACGATATGGATAATTTTTTTAAATTGCAATAAATTATTATTAAAAAAAAATTAGAGTTGCCATTTAAAAAAAATATCGATATCATCAGATCTCTAATTTGGAACACAGTGTATCAATATTTTTTTTATAAAAAATACCGCAAGTTTTGATTTATTTTACAGTAAATCGAACAAAATGTATTAAGTTTTTTTTATTTTAATTTTCAGGTACAGAAAATCTGAGGGCCCCATGAAAAGTGGTGTTATGGGAATTCTCCTAAAAGTTATACAGACCGGCAAAATTTCAGCGGGAGACGACATTTACGTATCAATCGATGATTAATTTATTAGTGTACTTAAAACAGGCGCGTATATATTTATTTTACAGCCTTACTCCCCGGAGGTAGCATAGACCTAATAAAAATGGCGAGAGAAAGAAGAAAATGTAACAAATAATTAGAATATATAATCAAATCAAATCAAAATACACTTTATTGTTATAAGAAGTACATCTTGTTAACAAAGCTTTAGATAGTATTAAAACTATTATGGAAATTGCAAATAATTGCAATGTTCGTTATATAAAGTAGGAAAAAGTAATCCAATAAATAGATAAATAGATAATCACACCTTATGAGATAACAAAATAGGCATGGACAAAAATTTACACACAATCAATCCAGGACGAAGACAAGCTTAATCCTACAAAAAATCTGGCAAGAATATACACCAATCAAAGTAAGAAAAATAAATAAAAGGGAATGCCTAGATATTATCATTGTAAAATTCCTGGATAGTATAGTACAAATATCAAGGAATTTTTGGTGAGAGTTGTTTTTGGTATAGGAAGAGGAATATCATTCACAGTACGCATGTTATAGGAGCTGTTAATAGCATAATTTTTATATTTTTTATGTTTCCAAGATAAAATTTCCAATCAATAATAATCTCTTGTGGCGTGGCAGATAATAGTAATTTGATTTGAGCCATTTTCATTTGACTAATTTAAATAACCCAGTTTACATTTTCTTCATAGTGCAAAAAATTAATTTGGGAGGGGGGAGGCTTCTTCTTGTATACGCGCCTGACTTAAACCAAATATTAAAAAGTTTACTTACTTTTTATTATATTGTATTAATTATTTGTTATTATTAATATATTTGTTAAATAATTAAAGATATAATTTATTAATTGTGCATCTGCACAAACAATGCGTATCTTTTAAATAAATAGGCAGTCTATTTTTATCCAATCAGAATTCCCCACACCAACGCGATAAAGCTGGAGCGTAGCTGGCAATGTGAATAATATGCCAGAGTAAATAATATGCCTAGATGCCCCGTGAACAACACACGGTAATGCCAGAGAGGGAATAATTAATTTTCAATTGTGTTAAACTGGTAAAAAAAAAATTAAAAAATAATAATTTTACACTTTCCACAGATTTTTATTTTGACTCGACATGTTTCGCAACACAGTTGCTTCTTCAAAGGAGTACTTAAAAATGGTATCTTAAAAGGTACGTATAACTTAGGTGTAACAATAAAATTGCAGGTAATTTTCAGGTTGTTTAAAATTGTTGGAAAAACCAATAACAGACTTTTAAAGAGATTCAAAAGAGGTGATCCGTTTAAATCCAATTGATCATTAAGAAGAGTATTAGAATTTTTAAGCCTATTTATTTCTAAGGATTCAAGCAATTGTACTTTTGTTTTCAATATGCAAGATATCGTAGTTATGATTAAATGTATTACTTCTAAAGTCGATTCACTCAGTAAACCTGCAAGATGGCCGACATGTCATATGACAAAAGTCATTGAAAATGAAAAAAATTATTTTATTTAGCTGAAATATGACTTTTGTCATATGACATGTTGGCCCTCTTGCAGGTTTACTGAGTAAATCGACTCTAACAGATGGTCAGAATAGCTAGAATCTGTTTTTTTATAAAACTAGCATGATGTTCATTCATCCGTTTTTCGAAGTTTCGGCATGTTTGTTCAATATAAACTTTAGAGCAATCATTACATTTTAATTTGTAAACACCAGATTTATCTCCTTTTTTCAATTTACTTTTATTATTTTTAACGTGTTTCCCTAGAGTATTGTTATTTTTGAAAGCAATATTAATATTCAAGTTTTTTACAATAATAAAAATAATTACTTATACATATACAGTTATCTCTTACATAGGTCATATTAGCACTAAAATAAAAAACTTTTAAAAATACTTGAATATTAATATTGCTTTCAAAACTAACAATACTCTAGGGAAACACGTTAAAAATAATAAAAGTAAATTGAACAAAGGAAATAAATCTGGTGTTTACAAATTAAAATGTAATGATTGCTCTAGTTTATATTGAACAAACATGCCGAAACTTCGAAAAACGGATGAATGAACATCATACTAGTTTTATTTAAAAAAAAACAGATTCTAACCATCTGTTAGAAGTAAATCTGACATTTAATCATAACTACGATATCTTGCATATTGAAAACAAAAGTACAAAATTAAATTTGCTTGAATCCTTAGAAATAAATATGCTTAAAAATTCTAATACTCTTCTTAATGATCAATTGGATTTAAACGGATCACCTCTTTTGAATCTCTTTAATTAGTCTGTAAACATTATTAAGTATTGGTTTTTCCAACAATTTTAAACAACCTGAAAATCACCCGCAATTGTATTGTTACACCTAAGTTATACCTTTTAAGATATCATTTTTAAGTACTCCTTTGAAGAAGCAACTGTGTTGCGAAACATGTCAAGTCAAAATAAAAATCTGTGGAAAGTGTAAAATTATTATTTTTTTATTTTTTTTTACCATTTTAACACAGTTAATAATGGATTTTCACCAAGTAAAAGCCGAATCAATTCTATAATTAATTTTCTGCTACAGACATGCAGCAGGTATTCAATTCACTTTAGTTTTCAGTTTTAGTCATTCATTCAGTAATATTTGGAATTTCGCCTGGGTTGTATAGGCGATACAAACTATTACGATAGTAATGATTCATGCCAGTGTGTGCATCATCGTATACCGCGGCAAAAGTTTGTATCGCCTATATTACCGCTGCCATTGCCTCTGCCGCTTTATCGCGTCGCTGTGGGGAATACTTAAGTGGTTCATTGATAAGTTAAAAAATTAAAGCTGTAATTGGCATCTCACTGTGCTAAAATTTGACCCATTTTTGTAAATAAATTGCTTTATGGCGTATTATTTACGTGCACATTTTAACTATGATAAAATTGATAAGCGAATATACGTATGTATCTTTTATTTTGCAAATTTTTTCAATGAGAGCTACCAGTGCGGTACATCTGAAAAAAGGAAATAATTTTAGGGAAGACTTTTATTAAATTCTAACTTAAGAACTAATAAAAGGTACCTATATTAAAAATTGCTAAATTCCTGCGAAAATTCAGGTATATTTTTATAAGCATTTCTTTCGTGAGTTTATTTAAGTCGTTTTTAACTAAAACTGCAAATCCTTTTATAAATAGGATTAAAAACTGATCTTTTAAGAACAACAAAGGGATTCATACACATTTCTGTTGATTACGTTGTTTACCTTTATTGAAAAATGCCGAAGCATTTCCTTACTGGGGTATTTTAATTACAAACTGGCAACACTGCTGATACTGGAAGGTATGATGTGCAACGGAAATTGTTTTGATTTAACTTTATGTAAGTATGCAATAAAATAGATGTTTTAATGTGTCTAAAAATTACAAAGGTTACGTGATTTAAAATCTACTTAAAGTCTTCTTTCTGCCAAATAAGCAACATTTAACTAAAGCAATAACTACTATATAGAATTTTGAATTCGAATTATTAAAAATATAGGTAATTACACAAAAAAAAGTTGACAGGATGTAACCTCCTTTCTCCGCCTATGGTGTATATTTTTCCATAGTCAATTAAGGATAATGAATGACCACTTGAAACTATAACAAGATACTGAACTTATCTTTTCAAATATAAACAACGAGATGCTTACATTTGAATAAAAGTTCCATTAAATTGATTTAAGAAATAGAAAGTTAGTTCTAAAAAAAAATTAAAAAAATAACCAGAGAAGAGTAAGCATAGTGGGTACTGTGCCCAAATAGACTTGAATTAGTATTTTTTTAATACAAAAAAAAATTAAAATGAACCTCATTCTTTTTGTGATATTAATAGTTTGTGCGGTGGAAAAAATTAGTGTTTGTGGTTACAGTAAGTAAAATAGTTAATATGTTCTATTCAATTTTCGGTTTTAGTTGCAATAAATAAGAGGTAAAGTTACAAAATACGAAATGTCTTGTAACATATTTTTAATTTAGGCCTTTCTTTGGGAGAAAATAATTTTTGAAGTTGGCGTATTTACACAACTTTACTTTATTATGATTTTTTTAGAATTTGAATCTACATTGGGCCACATAAAACCCAAAGCAACACCAGACGTTCAAAAAGCTGCCACAGAACAGCTGATCAAGCGAACTATTCCCAATAGATACAACGAGTTTTCTGTAATAATTGACAGTGGTTTATCAAAAGATGAAAAAGATTCATTTAAAGTAAGTTTTTTCGATTTATTACAAAAACAATATGTTAAGTTTAAAAATGTCCGTTTCAGGTTCAAAAAGTAAACAACACCGTCCAGATTACTGGTACCACTGGGGTTTCAGCAGCCACTGGGTTTCACTTTTATTTAAAATATTACTGTGGTGCTCATATTTCTTGGGAAGCATCACAGTTGAGCTTACCAGAAGTCTTACCTGAGGTGGATGTTGAAAAAATACTAAATGACAGGTGAGCCGATGAAGAATATAAATAAGCATTTTTATTTTGTCTCATGATGTACTTATAGCCTTTTAGCGTTATACCAGTGGCGTAGGGGGGTACATTGACGGCCCCTTCAAAACTTGCTACCAGCTTTGCTTTTCATAGGTATTTCATTTCATAATTAATTTTATTTTTTTATACCCTGAGAATTTAACTTCGTTACGTGAAGAAGAATTATACGTGAAAGCGCGGAATTTACTAACGATATACCATAAAGACTTGTCCATTGACATTCCTAGTCAAGTTTTAAGCCTCAGAAAGGGACTTGGAGATAGTACTTCAAAATTAAAAACAGTGTATGAACTTGCGAATCATTTATTAATAAAAATTCACAGATCTTGCACCTTACGCAAGCATCCTATGTATTGAAAATACCTGACACAGCTTTAAAATTTTAATGTCCTATGTGATGTAATTAAAGCCCACATTCTAATTTGTATTTTGTAAAAGTTTAAAAAATGTTCTTTAATTCTACAGGGTCCGCCCAAATTTGATTAACAAATGGGATAATGTTTTATTGATTTCTCAGAAAATTTTATTCTACATAAAAGTTTTGCATCTTGAGTAAATCATTTTGACGTATTCAAATCTTCTGTGGCATATACAGGGTGAATATAAAATAGAAAAATATTACGTCAGTGACTCAAAATTTTTTAAAATTTAAAAAGTGAAACAGCCATATTAACAGTTAATATGAAAAGTGTAAAAATTCAATAAGAGCAAAAATTTGATTTTTAACTTGACTTTTCTTGAAAACTATTAGCACTAGAAAAAAACTTTATTTAAATTTTTGAGTCACTGACGTCATATTTTTCTATTTTATATTCACCCTGTATATGCCACAGAAAATTTGAATACGTCAAAATGATTTACTCAAGATGCAAAACCTTTATGTACAATTACATTTTCTGAGAAATCAATAATAAAAAAATTATCCCATTTGTTAACCAAATTTGGGCGGACCCTGTATATGCAATTATTGTGCTCCCACTTTTTGCCTCCCACTCTTTTTTTTTCGATATATTATTCCGATTTAAATAACGTGAACTTACCTTATTTAACAAAAATATTATGGCAGTCTTCAAAACACAAATATATACATAATTATATAACTTATCTCAATAAAACACTTTTTAACAAAATTATTATGGCATTCTTTAAAACACAAACTAAAACTTAACATTATTTACTTGCCGAGTCATATTTGTCCATTTTATATTCACCCTGTATATGCCACATAAGATTTGAATACGTCAAAATGATTTACTCAAGATGCAAAACCTTTATGTACAATTACATTTTCTGAGATATCAATAATAAAAAAATTATCCCATTTGTTAACCAAATTTGGGCGGACCCTGTATATGCAATTATTGTGCTCCCACTTTTTGCCTCCCACTCTTTTTTTTTCGATATAATATTCCGATTTAAATAACGTGAACTTACCTTATTTAACAAAATTATTATGGCAGTCTTCAAAACACAAATATATACATAATTATATAACTTATCTCAATAAAACACTTTTTAACAAAATTATTATGGCATTCTTTAAAACACAAACTAAAACTTAACATTATTTACTTGCCGAGTCATATTTGTCTATTTTATATTCACCCTGTATATGCCACAGAAGATTTGAATACGTCAACATGATTTACTCAAGATGCAAAACTTTTATGTACAATAATATTTACTGAGAAATCAATAATAAAAAAATTATCCCATTTGTTAACCAAATTTGGGCGGACCCTGTATATGCAATTATTGTGCTCCCTTTTTTTGCCTCCCACTCTTTTTTTTTGATATAATATTCCGGTTTTAATAACGTGAACTTACCTTATTTAACAAAATTATTATGGCAGTCTTCACAACACAAATATACATAATTATATACCTTATCTCAATAAAACACTATTTAACAAAACTATTACGGCATTCTTTAAAACACAAACTAAAACTAAACATTATTTTATTTACTTGCCGACTTTACGCTGTTATTCATATTTATATTTAAAAATACAAGTACTATCAGAGTATTATGTTACAAACAAGACCGCTCGAGATATTGCGGTGTTGGGTCGCGACACCGCGACACCAATGCAAAGTTTGCCTAAAAACGATCCCAGTAGTATTTTCAATACTAAAAATTAGTGTGTTTCTTCAAATTTTCCAGATGTATCTAGTGCAGTGATATTATTTCTAACTTTACCAGTTAGTGTGGCATCAGCGGAACGATCTTTTTATTAAATATCGACGAAATTATAAACGATTTTGCAAAAAAAAAACTCTCGGCGATCTGGTCGTTTTGCATATTACCTTTTAGAGTACTTAGAGGCATAATATTTGTGCAGACTTGTTGAGTGTTCCATGTGTTTTACTGTTTTCTGTTTTTTGAATTCTATGAGGCTCGATTCTTAATAATGCTGATTCTAGGTTCCGCTATTATCAAAACGTTTGTACGACGAGCTATAGTTTCGTATGGTGGGACTGGAACCAATGGGAAAAACACATCGATTGGATGGCACTAAACTCTTTTAATTTTGTCTTGGCTTTCAATGGCCAGGAGGCAATATGGCAGAGGGTATACAAGAAATTAAATTTAACCGATAATGATATTGATGAGCATTTCTCTGGACCAGCGTTTTTGTCTTGGTAGGTTAATATAGCATAAAAATACATAATTCATAAAATGTAGAGTATATTATAGTGTAGCACTATAAACTCATATACAAATGGTTTTTAGGTTAAGAATGGGAAATCTTCGCGGTTGGGGAGGTCCCCTATCTCAAGCATGGCACGACAGGTCACTGTATCTACAACACAAGATTATTGATAGAATGCGCGAATTTGGAATCATCCCGATCTTGCCTGGGTTCGCCGGTCATGTACCAAGAGCTTTGCAAGAGTAAGTTTTAAGTCTTTCGGAGTGTTGATACCTACCCGTTTAACTAAATAGAGAAACGTGTTTTTCCCCTTTTACTTACTTATCTGAGAATATGTTTTTAGGATATTTCCAGATACAAATATGACAAAAATGGATGATTGGAACGACTTTCCCGATAAATTTTGTTGTCCTTTATTTATAGATCCCACGGACGATTTGTTTCATACAGTTGGAAAAATGTTTGTCGAAGAAGTAAGATACATTATTGAATAACTTACGGATAATAGATACCGGGTGTCCCAAAAAATAAGGGGTCATACATCACAAGGAGATAGTATAGACTAAAAAATAGGTCAGGGTAATCCAAGTAAATATATATTTGAAAATTGTTAAGCGGATAGGAATTAAATTTGGTGTAGTTATGTTTTTGAAGGCTAGAAAGACGATTTCCTAATTAGCTTTAAAATACCTCATAAGAGAACGCTAGTTACACAATATGAGTTTGGTAAATTCTCGCATATATTTTTGTCTCTCACATTTCTGACCGCTTTACCTCAAATTATGAAAAAGGGGTCTGTTATACATAAAAAAGTACTTCATTAATATCGATATTTCCATTAGTTTTTCAGATATTTGCGTTGAAATGCTAGGTGGTAAGAAACATTGAAATAAACACCTTTTTTAACAAAACAATTTGTTGAAAACTAACCGTGAATATTTTATCGAAAGAAATGAAACATAAATCACCTATTTTCAAGTCTACTATCTTCCGTTGCTGTATATTATGGCCCTTTAATGAAACACCCTGTATATATTTATAGCGAACAGACATAAGTATATTTAACAAACGGTTAGAGGCGTTCGGCAGTCACAAAATATTTCATATTTATTTAAACCAGTATACAGGGTGTCCGGATGTGATTAGCAAAAAATTTAGGGAATAATTTTAGACCAAAAATAAATGCTATCTCTTCCATGCTATCAATTTTTTCGAAAAGCGATAGCATTTATTTTCGGTCTAGAATTATCCCTTAAATTTTTTGCTCATCATTTCCGGACACCCTGTATATTCGATATCACAATAATTTATATTTTTTAGCAAATTGCCGAATACGGTACTGACCACGTTTACAACTGCGATAGTTTTAACGAAATGGACCCTGAAAATGACGATTTAACTTATTTGACAAATGTTGGAAAAGGAATATACGGTGCCATGAAGGCAGCCGATCCTGAAGCCATCTGGTGAGGACTTAAAAAATATGTAGATATGTAATAATAACTATTATAGGTTTGGGCTAAATACAACTAGCCTATGTTTATAATTTTGGATTTAAAAAAATAAATAATCAGACCTGTCATAATTTAACTTTAGGGTCATGCAGGGCTGGCTTTTTGTCCATTCGTTTTTCTGGTGGACCCCGAATAGGGCTAAAGCATTGTTAACGTCAATTCCCAAAGTAAGTTGTCAAATTATTTACTAATTATTTTTTTTATACATACAGGGTCTTGCAAGGATGGATGTTTTATAACGACAAATTTTGGAGTAATCTCACTCGGGCTAAGACCTTTTTGACTAGCGTACCAACGGTAAATAGAAGAAATTTGCGTACTATGTTGTTTGTACTGTTATTACTGTCAGCTATTTGTAATCTGCTTTCTGTGTTATTTCTTGCAATACCCCTCGTTCGCATGTAAAAAAAAGTGATAATAAGCTACTACAATTTTTTAAAATATTTTTTACCCTTTTTTTAGGGAAACATGATAGTTTTAGATCTACAATCGGAACAATTTCCCCAGTTTACTAGACTCGAACAATATTTTGGTCAACCCTATATTTGGTGTATGTTGCATAATTTTGGTGGAACCCTTGGCATGTACGGTTCTGCCGGAATAATAAACACGGTAAGAACATAACTAATAACGGTACAATAGGTAATGCTTACTACTTCATTATAATTCATAATAATACAAAGTACGATTCACATTTTTTTCTAGATGGTACCATAGACATTTACCTTTAGATACGGCAAGAATTTAAATTTTAAAGCACTGACCTGTCTATTTTTCCATTCGTCAAACGATAATGTTGCAGTGCGCATGTCCAATCGTGTATAGCTTTGTTTAAATGCGCGGGGCCATATATTTGCCACTTTCGTGATTATTGTTTGCTTATCTAAAGGTAAATATCTACGGAAGGTACGTAATATTACAAAGTACGATTCACCAATAATCTTTAAATCATTATTATTTTTTAAAACGATAAGCACATTGTAGATGGTATTTTTAAAGTAGGTACGAATTAAAATAAAATAACTTTTCTATATTAGTGCATTTTTCAAAGTTCAGCAATAAATAATTAGTCACTATAAAGGGTGTCCATAATTAAAGGGCCACACATCTAGGTAAAAATTTATTTGAATGATTTTAAAGTGGTTGCAGCTCATCCACAACCGATTCTTTTACTAGAGTTAATAATGTTCGTATAGGTTCATATAAAAAAAAACTTGTCTGCATTCTAGGATGTTATAAACACAAGAAACGCAGAAAACTCTACCATGATCGGCATAGGTTTAACCATGGAAGGTATCAACCAAAACTACGTCATCTACGATTTAATGACAGAACAAGCTTGGAGAAACGAACCATCAGACCTGACAGAATGGTTCAGAAATTATTCTAGAAGAAGATACGGCAAGGAAGACGTAAATGCCGAAAAGGCCTGGGAGGGATTACAGGTATTACCTTCAACAATACGTTTTAATTTGCAATACCTAATTCCATGTGTACAGGGTCTTCCAACGAGGACTGAACAGGGGCTCATTTTTGAGCTTCCTTGTATTTAAAGAAAAATCCAAAATAGCCAATCGATGTACTTTTTCCTGTAGAATTGAAAAATGAAACCAAAAATTTATTTGAACCAGAAACAAAAGAGTTACGCTACGGATAAGGTGCTTTTTAAATGGAACATAGCTTTTTTTATACGATTTTTGGAACGAGTAATTTTTTTTTTGTCCGTTCTGATTAAAATATTTAATATTGTGACAGCTATTTTTATTAAATTTTAATGTTTTATCCAGTATAATTTAACTTTAACCTGTTTGAAACATACACTAGGTAATAAAGGTATAATCACCTTTGAATCCTTCAAAGTCAACAAATTTGACAAATTTACTATAATATTGCCGAAATGACTTTGAAGGATTCAAAGGTGATTATACCTTTATTACCTAGTGTATGTTTCAAACAGGTTAAAGTTAAAATATACTGGATAAAACATTAAAATTTAATAAAAATAGCTGTCACAATATTAAATATTTTAATCAGAACGGACAAAAAAAAATCACTCGTTCCAAAAATCGTATAAAAAAAGCTGTTCCATTTAAAAAACACCTTATCCATATCGTAACTCTTTTGTTTCTGGTTCAAATAAATTTTTGGTTTCATTTTTGAATTCTGCAGGAAAAAGTAGTACATCGATTGGCTATTTTGGATTTTTCTTTAAATACAAGAAAGCTCAAAAATGAGCCCCTGTTCAGTCCTCGTTGGAAGACCCTGTACGTACTCTACAGAGTATTAAAAATAACGTATTTTATTTTTAGAATACAATCTATAACTTTAGTGGAATTGAAAGAATGAGAGGCCAATTTGTAGTTACGAAATCACCAAGCTTGAGCATTGATACCTGGGTGAGAATTCCATAAAATGTGTATCTTTAATGTCTGTAGGAAAATATCAATTTTACCTTTTATACCGAGCAATAGTGTGTAATGTCCCTGGTAGTTCTGTTAAAAACTAAAAAATGATCTTTTGTAGGCCTGGTATAAATACTCAGATCTTTTTGATGCGTGGAGCACTTTCTTGAAAGCCTCAGACAAACTACAAGATAGTCCAGCTTATCGTCATGACGTTGTCGATCTAACAAGACAAGTATTGCAAGTCAATGGGGATATATATTACACTAAGTTGGTCGAGGCCTTTAGAAAAAGAAATGTTTCGGAATTTCAGTAAGTAAAAATGTTCTCTATGTCATAAACAGTGGCGCACCCAGGGGGGGGGCAAGGGGGCCGTGCCCCCTCCCCCCAAAACCCCCAATGAAATTCACTTCAACTTACTATACCCACTAACCCACTAAAAAAAACTTTAATTTCCAGGCGCGATACAAAGAACGATATAATTTTTATTACTTTTGTTCAGTATTATAAGTAGAAAATTTGCAAAGCTTTCTCAGCCTTCATTCTTCTTATGCAAATTATTCATTTTTTGAAAATTTTTATAATGAAAGCATTCTAATATGCGAATTTAAATTATGGAACGACAAGTTTATAGATAGCAAAGAAATACCCTCCGATATGTTTAAGCTATATATTAAATGTAATGGTATGATATTTCCCAATATAAAAACTTTTGCAAATTTTTGTTACCCTTCCCGTCACCGCCAGTACCTCTGAAAGGTCATTTTCCACATTAAAGTACTTAAAATCGTACTTAAGAAATTCCACCGGGCAAGTAAGACTTAATGGTTTGGCAAATTTATTTATTCATAAGAATGTTCCTGTTTCTTGTGAAGAAATTTCAAATAAACTTTCTAAGGGTCGATGAAAATTAGATTGACATATTTAACAAATGCAAAGGTGTTATAAAAAAGTTTTGGTTTCTATTATTTATAAAATATTGTTTATTAATGTGCTTTGTACTAATTTATATTTTTAAATAAATATATTTGTGTTATGGATATGTCGTCATTACTATTACCTATATTTTATTCGGTAAAAAGAGTGGTATGTTTTGTCCGGAATAATTCTGAGAATACCTGTTAAAAAGCTACAAAGTTCTAGAAAAATGCGTAACTTAAAAGTTTATTAAAAAATTTGCTTCCGGCACTGATTGGCGGGCCCCCCTAACATAAAATCCTGGGTGCGCCGCTGGTCATAAAAGTTACTTAAAATGCATTGTTGTAAGCATATCTCTAACCTTGGTAAGATAAACACACCTGTAGACTTTTCGGACTTAGTCATCTCTATTGGAAATTCTAAAAAATAAATGGAAATTTAAATTATTATTTTTAGAAAATTGGCCAGCATTTTCCGAGGAATATTTTTGGATCTAGAATCTATTTTAGCAACAAACGAAGATTTCCTTTTGGGTAAATGGTTGGATGCGGCAAAAAAATGCGCCAATAACAGTGAGGTTCGTAATTAAATTTAGTAGTAGTAGTAACATGTTTTATTTAGCAAAAAGCTACAATTAAATATTTTTTAATACATTTTTTAACATATTTTTATAGATTTATTTTTAAATTGCAACTTTCTTTTAACAAAAACAGACAGAAAAGTTAAACATTTTGCAAATTGTATCAAATATTACGTATCATTCTGTTTTTTAATTGAATTTAATTTTAAAGTTTTTTTAAATAGTTTTAATGATATTTGAGATTTAATAGAATTTTCAAAATTATTATATTCTATCAAACCTTTATGAAAAATAGACTTATAAGCTAATGTTTTAGACACTCTATCCACATAAAAATGTTGATTAGTTCTTGTTTTATGATTATGATGGTCATAATTAAAAGAACAAAAAATTTTTAAACAATCAGGCAATAAATTATTTTTAATTTTATGTATAAAGATACATATCTACTAAATAAAAAATTAAATTTCTAAAACTCAACCAATCTAAATTTTTTAACATAAAATTTATTTTTGTATACCTACTTGTTACAATTTAAAATAATCCGCATTGCATTATTTTGTAAAATTTGTAATTTGTCAAATAGTTCCTCACTAACACAATATAAAATGGAAGAACAATAAAGAAAATGTCATAATATAATAGTATTAAATACAGTTTTTTTAGAAAACAAACTTAAATTAGAACTGATTCTTTTAAAATAACCTACTTTTCCGGCAATCTTCAATATTTATGATACTATTAAAATAATTTAAAATTTTTAATTTTGAATCAATGATTATCCCAAAGTATTTAAAACTGTTTACTAATTCCAATTTTTGACCATCAATTACAACATTTATATTTTGACAATTTAAATTATTACCCATAACCATGCATTTAGTTTTTGAAATATTTAATTTTAATTTATTTACTTTCGGCAAATTTAATAATATATTTATCTCAGAATTTAGAGTATTTAGTTAGACCATCAAAAATATTTAAAACATTAATGTAAATTAAGGTGTCATCAGCAAACATTTGTAACTCACACATTTTTAAAACTAAGGGCATATCGTTGAAGTATAAAATAAATAATATTGGACCTAGTATACTTCCTTGAGGAACTCCTATATTATTTATTTTTTTATTTGAATATGTTTTTGATATTTTTGTTTTTGTGACCTGTTACTGTCATAATTCCATTTATAAACGTTTCCGCGAATACCATACTGATACAATTTACTCAATAATCTAGCCCTGTCAATTGTTTCGAATGCCCGCTTAAGATCCAAAAATACAGCTATAACTTTTTCACCTTGATCAAGGGTTCTCGTCCACGTCTCAATCACACATTGAATGGCTGTACTCTACAGAGTACCCTTGTCGAAAACCAGTTTGAAAGGAAACTAAAAATTTTTTTGTTAAAAAGAAGTTATTAATCGTTAATATTTTTCAGGAGGAGCAATTGTTTGAATATGGAGCACGCAATCAGATCAGTTTATGGGGACCGTGGGGAGAAATTATGAATTATGCCATCAAGCAGTGGTCAGGTAACTTTCCAAATCATATATATTTAAGATGAAATGGTTTACTGAAGGTATTGGAAGGTATGTTTAAATATACATTTTTTCCTAGGGATGACCATGGACTTTCTATACCCACGATGGGATGAGTTTATTTATGCCATGAATGTCAGTTTGGTTGAGAATACCAAATTTAATCAACTTGTTCATCAAATGATCATTTTCATTCTCTACGAGGAACCATTTGTGTTTTCGAGGAAAGCTTATCCGACATTAGCACAAGGTAAGTTGAAAAATTCGGTTGATATTTTTTCAATAATAACAGAACGTCATTTTACACGTCCTTAATTTTTTTAACGATTATTTTAACATTATATTAACAGTGCGTTAAAATAGGAAGTAATATTAGTTCCTATCAAACAATTAGATGTGGAGTACCACAAGGTTCTATTCTAGGACCCACATTATTTCTTATTTATATCAATTCTATTTGAAAATTAAAATTATATGGACAAATTAAACTTTTTGCCGACGACACAACAATTATTTATTATGCTAAAAATATTAGGGATATCCAATGAAATATCAAAAAAGATTTAAAAATTATATTTGACTGGTTGCAATCTTATAAATTAATTTTAAATTTTAATAAACCTTCATTAATGTACATTGACAAACAAATACTAGATAATATGGAGAAGCTATCAATAATATTTAATGGGGAAAATATGAATTACAAAGATAACATAACATTTTTAGGATTACATATTGATCAAAATTTAAGCTGAAGAAAACACGTAGAACATATTCGAACTTACATTGGGATATTCTTTAAAATTCGTCATTGTATATCTTTAAATTATTTAAAAAATATTTATCATGCATTAGTACATTCAAAAATTCAGTATCTTATTTCTATTTGGGGTTCAGCCAATTAAATAGTACTAAAACCGTTAAAGAAATTAGAAAATAAAATTATTAAACGTATTCATAGATTTCCGCACTTAGAACCAACAACAAATTTATATAAACCGAATAAATACCTAGAAATAAATAATTTATATAATTTAAAAATTTGCATATTTATTCATTCTTAACTATTAAAACAAAAAATTTCTAACATAACGTTTACAAAAGTTCATGATCATGATATTCATAGACATGATACAAGACAAACTATTTTTTTACAAACTATTAAAATAAACGGTAACTTTGAAAAACGGTCATTGTTAATATAATGGATTAATATTATCTAAAATTTTAGCCGAAAATATTAAAACATTAAAAAAACTACCATTATTTAAATTTCATTTAAAAAAATATTTCCTAGTATAATTTTCTTTCTTAACGACCTATTAAGTTAAAGTAATAATTATTGTTAGTTATTTTTATATACTTATCCCTGTAATAAACTTGTAAAGTTGGTTGGGAGTAAAGTAAAAAAAAAAAAAATACGGTGGTGAGATAGGGTTTTATGATACAGCTTTGATCAGCAGTATTCAGGAGCAAACACATTTTCCTGTCAGTGATGCAGCGTTATTCATACCAGTTTTGCGCGTTTAAAAATCGATCGAATGGGTTTGTCGTTGAATTTTTATGGGGTTACAATAATAAATTTTTCATAGCTGGGTCGTCCTAGGAATTGACCTAAAAAGTGTTATGTGTTACGGGCGGTCATTATTCTTTCCGTCTCTTCTAGCGTGACCTATCTAGCAAAATAGGTGTGGATTTACATACATTTCCCCACTGACCTCAATAAAGCGTATTTATGAAAGTGGGATGGGCATGGGCAGTTTTTCATGCTGCATAAATACCGTGCGAGCAAAAATTATTTGCATCAAAGAGGGCTTGGATTAAAAAACGTAGGGCTTGGTTTAGATCACAATGATATGGATGGGGACGATATATCTAACCAAATCTAGGTTAAAATTTTGTCAAATTCATATTATGACATGATATTATTATGCCACACTAATGAGTAATAAAATACGTAGACAAATACAAATTTATTTTTGCTGTTTACAAAATTAACAAAGTAAGAATATACTGAAAAAAAAATAATTACATAAATTGCTGAAAATGGCCACCGCCATGCTTCAAGCATAAATTCACACGTCTCTTTATATTTTCGAAAGTGTTGACCAGCATCTCTGGAGAAATGTTACCACATTCTTGGATAATCTTTTCTTGTAATTGTTCTAAATTTGCAACTGGTGTTTTAAAAATAAGGAAATAAATTTAGCTGCTTCTTTAGAATAGTCCAGCATGTTCCATAAGATCTTCCCACTTCTTGAGACAGGCGTCTTATACAATTTGTTGGCGTATTTTGCATTATTTCACGAACGTTTGCAACAAGTTCTTCTGTTCTCACAGATGGTCTTCCTGCTCCTTTTTTGTTCTATAGAACCTGTTTCCCTAAACACAGCCACGGTTCTTTTCAGGCAATGATAAAAATCCCCAGCAATGAAAGCAACGTTAGGAAAATGTTCGTGAAAATCGTCCATGCACAAACCCGGATTGTATTGCCACTCACCATTTACTCTAACCCCGTTTCGAAGATACGCTTCAACCATAAATGTCTTGTGCTGTTCCGTAAAGCCCATTGTGTGAATTGTTCAAGAAATTGGAAAAATTAGCGATGAATCAAATTACTTGTAACAACTGTCAAAGATGACGGAATAACTGATTGATTGTTAATTCAGGTAGTTACTGACACCCAACAGGTATTAAGCTCTACGGATAAGCATTACGTTCTTAGATGCAAGGCCCTCTTTGCTGCAAATAATTTTTGCTCGCACGGTATAATGAGTACAAAAATTAATTTAATTTTTGCAGGAGATACCATAAAAATCGCTAAAACGATAGAAGGCAGAATGTGGTATACCGATTCGGAACTACTTCCAGACCACATCAAACCTATTCCAGTGCGTGAAAGGACGATAGTGAAAAAATACAGGCCAACAAAGTCCTGCGAAGATTGTCCTGAACGAAGCGTTTTAAAAACTAGAAGATCTGTCTCGCAGATAAGAGATTTGGATAATTTAAAAAATTATTTTAGGAATATTTAATATAAAATGTTTACTGATAAATTCTAGAGGGAAAAATACGAATTATTTATTCTGTAATTGCAATTTGCCTTTTTGTACAGTGGAATGCGTCAATATCCTCTTGAAGCTACTGATATTTTTAAATCAAAGTGTTTTTTTAATTGTGAAAAAACAATATACGAATTAAAGAGACTCGAAGAAACCTACAGATGAAAATGCCCAAAATAGAAAAATTTGTTATGATTTTCCCATGTGTCTGCTTAGGCGTCATTTTTTATTGGCGCAGTCACCAATCTGTCATGATGATTATATTACTATCCAGAAAAGTGTAGATTTAACTTAACTAATTAAATTAACTTTTTAATGATACAAAGCAATCATCAGCTGGCGAGATAATATGTAAATTTTGTATTACAAATTAACAAAAATAATGGAAATACTTTTTAAAAGTTATTCCAATTTCCAATGGAGCTTGATGCTCGTTATAATGATTAGTGTTTTAGTATACAGGGTGTCCCACAACTGAGGGGATATACAGTAACAGGAGGTAGTAGACTTTACACTAAGTCATTTATGCTTAAGAGCAAACACTGGTGACACCTTCGCCATTTCATTTTCTTATAAATATTTCGTTTTTACGGTTTTAAGTTAAAAAAAATTGATAAATTATTAACAAATAACAAAATGTGGTCAAAATTCTTTTTACCCAAAAGAGGGGTATTTGACTGATTTTTGGATAAAATGAAGAAGTAATGAAATTTTCCCCAAAAACCGAAATGGCGAAGGCTAAAATAAGAAGAATTTCTTATTATAAAATGTCCACGAGTAATTTCCAATGGATTATGTTTCGTTAAAATAGGTGTTTATTTAAATGTTTTTTGCATTCTAGCTTTTCAACGCAAATATCTCATAAACTAATAATTGAAGCATCGCCATTAATGAAGTACAACTTTCAAGGGACGAAAGGTATGATGCGAAAATTTACCACACTCATAACATTGTGTAACTAAAGTCCTCTAGGTGGTATCTTAAAACTCCTGTCGCTCCTTAGTTATATGGGACACCCTGTAATATAGAGAAAAGTACAAAGCTTGAATTTAAGGAAAAATAATCTTATTCCTACTGAAGGGCCAAAAACCATTGGACGTAAAGTATGTTAAATGTGTAAAAGTTATTTATTTCATTAGGTACCGTCATAATCAAATTATACAAGTAGATAATAATTTATTTATCACAAATTTATGTTAGGTCATAGTTAATTCCAGATTCCTTAACTTGAGTAATTTAAAAAAACTACCTTGTCGGATTTCCATTGTCTTTATTTCGGTTGTATTAGTATCTCGTATTAGTATCATCTCTAACCGTTTTCAAGTGTAAACTAAATTATAATTCTACTGTCTTAAATACTATCCATGAGCAGTGAAGCTTGATGACTCCGTCTACGTGCTTATTGGAGTGTGAAGTTTGAGCTGTTGGTTTTGAACAAGAAGAGGCTTTCAGATATTGGGAATATCTATACTTGGTTTACTAAATATATGGGTATTTTGTATCATGAAAGTTTCTTCATTGAATTTTCGTTTTCTCCAGTGCTGTTCCGTGTCCAAAACCTTGACTTCTTACCACTTGCACTACACACTTGCCTACAAAAGTAAAACCCCCCGTAATGAAAACACAAAAAATTGTATCTACAAATCCAAAGTCAAAGTCAAATACAGCTAGCATCACAAGAACATTTGAAACTTCGAGATCAGGTATAACGGAACATGTATGGACCAACCAACAAGCATCATTTCACATGGATACTATTTAAGAAAGTAGCCTAAGAATTATAATTAAGTTTACACTTGAAAACGGTTAGAGATACTAACTAACCGAAACGTCGTGTTAAGTAACAAAATAAAGACAATAGAAGTCCGACAAGGTAATTTTTTGATATTACTTCATTGTCTACCACCTTTAAACAAACATTGAATAATTTAGTATTTAAAATGTTCCAACTTTTTGAATTTATATCTTAATATCCTATTTATATGGATGGGATACGTATTTTAGTTAATATAATTAGTAAATAGTGTAATATGAGAATGAAACGTTGAGCATGGAATATTGCTTCCTAATAATAGTTAGTTTTATTTTTTATTACTTAGATGAGATGGATAAGTTAATATTTATTGCCATTTTAATATTTTTTTAATAAAATAAATGTAATAATAAATTGTTATTTTCAACACCCTCCACCTCCCAGTCAAATGTGCGTGCAGTGGTACGCCACTGGATACCTGCATTTACACCAGGTTATATACAGAGGGTTCTTTTACCCTACAAATTACAATAAATGGTTTCACACGTCATTTTCAACGTACTGTTTGGAATGAAGAAAAATTATTGTCCATTCATCGGAGCGCAATTAGGGAAGATTTATTTTGATAGATCGGCTTTTTGAAGAGTGGTTTATGGTATTTGTTTGGCGAAGCCGGTATAATACTGTACTTTAAGTACCTACACATTGACAGACATAATTATTTTACTTTTTATACGTGTGTGTTTTTTTGTTGATATTTCCATTTCCGTCCAAGGGCGGATCCAGAAATTAACTCTGGGGGGGGGGGGGGGGGTCAAACAGCGCCGAAGGCGCAAAAATAGCGAAGCAGGCGAAAATTTTTAGAGGTTTTTAGAGGAAGAAGATGAAACTATTAAAAATATGATAACTTATTTGTGCCGAAGCTGAAATGATATCCGCAGGTCGATCATTAGTTGAGAATCTCTTCGGTTCAGAGGAAGGGTCCAATTTTGCGACATCCGTGTGTGATTGCTGGCCTTTAATTCAAGAAATTTCAGACATTATTGATACTCCCGATGAAGGCACCAGACTTGCTAATAAATTAAGAAAACTTATAGTTTGCACTAAGGATATATTACAAAAGCTTTTAGTCTCGTTATTGCTAATAAGTAATTCAATGACTACTGAGAGGATTATTTCCCATTACAATAAATTAAAAACGCCAGAAATAATTTCATTAAATGAAGATACAATGAATGATCGCATCTTAGTGTCATTGAATGGAGTTGGAACAGCCCATTTTGATCCAAGACCGGCAGTCGTCGAGTTTTTAATGAAAAAAGAACGTAGGCTTAGAGAACCAACTCCTGAAATATACAAAACTAGAGATTTTATTAGAACATAGATAATCCTAAATTATAATCTTATTAATGAAGTTCCTTTTACAATGAAAATGAGTAGGTAACGAGTTCCTTTTCCTTTTAATTTGTGGTAGGTATTCTTTATTTTTATGTACTGTATTGTTTTGGTTTTGCACGACGCCGTAAAATAACAGTGTTTTCAATTTGTAGAAAAAAATGTGCACTGGGTTATGAACTCACTCTTTTTGACTCCACAAGTTTTTACGTATGTTGAAATGTAAACCGCCCAGGGGGGGGGGTGTCATGACACCTTGTCTAAAATATCGTACGTTTTACGCAGCGTGGCGTTGTAATAAAAAAAACCTATACCGGGTGGTACACCCACAGACTGACCATGGGAAATCCCATGTAAATTTTTCTACCCTCAAATAATGCCTCTCCCGTTAATTTTACATCAAAATTATATAAGCATTTTTTGATAGTCCTTGTTTTTTCTCCAATGAACGATTCGCCACACTCGCAAGGGATTTGATAGATACAATTTTTTTTTGTGTTTTTATTACGGGGGGGTTTTACTTTTGTACGAAAGCTTCTAAGCGTATTTCCGGATTTAAAGGCTGTTTTGATATTATAGTTTTTGGTTACCTATCCTTCTAATGTATTCAGAAATCCCTTTGACATAAGGTATTGTAAAAAAATACCTCTTCCCGTACGAGTTAAAGAACATCTGAAACATACTCAAAGAAATGAAACTTCAAGATCAGGTATAGCGGAACATGCATGTATGGACCAGCCAACATAATATGTAGGTTGGGCCGTTTTTATTATTTTTTATTTTTCCGGAGGGCTTATCGCGAAAAAGGTGCAAAACGATTTAAAACTAACGTGTGCAAAATAGTATTCCATTCTAATAAGTCCTTCTGCCTCCGGATTGTAGGCAAAGTTTCGAAATTTTTGCGTACCCACTAAACCACTAAACCATGAATTCTGAAATTATGTTTTGTCTTTTTTATTTTTCTAGTACATAAAGAAAACTAATAAAATTGTGTTTTATTTTATGAATATATATTGTTTGTCCGTGGTTGCCTTGCTGTTATGTTTTAAAAAAATTCTACTTTTTTTATTAAATTCGCTATTTTCAAAGCCAATCCGGAGGCATAAGTTGAAATCCGACCTCAACCATATTTTACGTGTGCTCTAAAGGTATCATGAGGCACTCTTTTCGCGATGAGCCCAAGGGAAATCGGCCAATTCTTTTTTTACATATAAAACGGCCCAGCCTAATATACAGTGGTCAGAAGCCAAGGTTTTGGACACTGAATAGCACTGGAGAAAACGAAAATTTAAAGAAGCAGCTTTCATAAATCAAAATACCCATATATTTAGTAAACCAAGTAGGTATAGATATCCCCAATATCTGGAAGCCTTTTCTTGTCCAAAACCAACAGCTTAAACTTCACACTCCAATAAGCACGTAGGCGAAGTCATTAAGCTTCAGTATTAAGACAGTAGCCTTAGAATAATAATTTAGTTTATTCCTTTGAAAACGGTTAGAAATACTAACACCCGGTATATTTAAAAAAAAATTTAGATAAGAAGCTAGAATGATATGGAAGACCTATTTCATAGTCTAATGTCCTAATAATTGGTTCTCCAACATTTTTTTTTAACAACTAATTTTACTGATTACATTTTTAAATAAAACATGTTTGTTCTAAGAGAAGAAAAATGGGCGATGGTGTAATATCAATCTGTTCACATTTAAATTTATAAGCTTTTGTAAAATACATTTATTACATCACCTGTTTGAAATAACGAAGGACGATTTGACTTTGTAATTTATATTAGTGGAATGGGAAATAAAAAACTTTTTATATACTTACTTAATTCACAGTGGAAATAATTTGCATCCTTATATGTAAAGGTCTGCAGTGAGTGCAGTGTTGGACTGAGGGGTTATATCAAGGAGCACACCATTAACATTCTCTTCCCTGGGCACTGCATAATCCTATGACTTCGCAATATTCGGGCAAAAACGGGTTAATAGTTTTTACAATTAAATCTTTGTGATGTCTCATAATCCAATCCGGAATAAATTTAATATAGCATTAATCTGTAACTTTTGGGAAAAACGCTCGGACACGTCGATTTAGTTTTAAAGTCGCCACAGTGGATCTTTTCCCGTGCGTCATCAATCAACGATCAGGACTCAACGTGGTTAATAACTCTGCATCCTTGTTTATTACAGTAACAAGTTTGAATAAAAGCATAAAAGAACGTCTCCAAGATTCCGCAATAATATAATGTGCTAGACAAGAATAAAACTATAAACGTCAATTAATTACTTTTTTATTTGTTTAGTTGACTACCGTTGTATTTTAGAACGTCATTGTCAACCTTATTTTGATCTGCCAATCTAATTCGTATTTTGTAAATTTGTGTGCCTTAAAACTGTTCCTTTTTTCTAAAAATAGTTCTTTTTAGAGCTAATTATACCCACCATCTGTTTTGGCGGTAAGTATTTATGGATTTTTATAATACCTAATTTATTTATTTTAAATATTCTAACCGTGAAAGTTCTTTGAAAAGTTTACGGCAGTGGCTAAATTCCCTTAAGAGAAAGTAACCCCTTTTACCACAATGAAAATTGCCGTACGTTTTGCTGGTCAAACGAAAAGAAAAAATAAAAATTGGTATTTAGAAAATAAATTCTACTTTAAATACCCCATCCAGAAATGTAAATGACGATCGAAAATATTCCCAAAATTTTTTTTAGAAATTTTTTTTATTTTTAGCAATTTTGTAATATTTTAAACAATTCTTTATTGGTCAAAAGTAAAATGACTTTCCCGGGTGTAGAATGTTGTACCAAACAATTTTTCTTAAAGCCATTTTTCAATATCGGGCTTACTTTTTTCTCAAAAACTTTGGGCGCGTAAAGTGAATTTAAGCGTGTAAAGTGGGTTTACGCGCCCAAAGTTTTTGAGAGAAAAGTAAGGCCGATATTGAAAAATGACTTTAAGAAAAATTGTTTGGTACAACATTCTACACCCGGGAAAGTCATTTTGCTTTTGACCAATAAAGAATTGTTTAAGATATTACAAAATTACTAAAAATAAAAAAAATTTCTAAAAAAAATTTTGGGAATATTTTCGATCGTCATTTAGTTTTCTGGATGGGGTATTTAAAGTAGAATTTATTTTCTAAATATCAATTTTTATTTTTTCTTTTCGTTTGACCAGCAAAAGGTTTGGCAATTTTCATTGTGGTAAAGGGGGTTACTGCTCTTAAATGAAAGGATGTTAAAAATTTGACTTTTGCTATTTTAATAGTCAATAAAACACCAAACTTTTTTAGATTTTAAGCTTTAAAAATATTATTAAACGTATTAACATTTGTTTGTCAATTTCTTTTAGATAATAGAGAATGCCGGGCAGAACTTAAAATAAATAATAATTGTTCGGGATATTATGTAGGTACGTCAAACGGTAGGCAGGTACGTCTATTTTATGAACTTAGACTTAGTTTTGATTTTTTTCGTCTCGTAATTTTGATTTGATTCATACGATTTTGATGACGTGAAAGTGATGACGCACGGGAAAAGAACCACTGTGGCGACTTTATATATGCTCACATTTTGACGTTCTTCGTTTGTTTTTTTTATGGACATTTGTCAAAGAAATATGACGACATCGATCTTTTTTTTAATGGAAACATCAGCTTGTGATACGTCATTTGAAAGCTAATATCTCGTACAGTATGCTTAGAAATTGGCGCGATTCTGTTAAGGTATTTAAAAATGGCGACTGTTAAAAGTTTGTAAAAAATCTCCATTTAAATAAGCGGAAATGATAAATTATTGATTTGTTTTTACCTTTCAAGGTAATAAATCTTCATTGCTTCACGTTCTGACCTTTTGTGACTTAACTTTATTTGTTATTTATTTTGTCAAAAAAAAAATAAAAATGTAACGAAGCAAAACAAAACACAACAAAAAGGTGGTTTAACGTGGCAAATGCTGGAAATGTCCTCCACCCTCTACTTGGCATGCTCCCCGACGATGGTAAAATCCGTCGACGCAATTCCGAATGGCTTCAGCCGGTATGTTATGTGTCTCCAATCTAATTTGTGTCTCCAATCTAATTTTGTATTTAAAATCTTCAATATTATTTGTTTATTTTATTTTGGTAAACTTTTTCTTTTAAATATTCGCAAAGAAAATAGTCTAGAGGCGTTAAGTCTGGGGACCTCGGTGGCCATTCAATAATTGTACCACGTCTAACGACCCGGAAATATCTCATCTAAATATTCTCATATTGACACCAAAATGCGGGGGAGCATATTAGCAGAGATTTTTTTAAAAACCTTTAACAGTTACCATTTTGAAATAGCTTGGCCATTGAATTCGTTTTATTCACCCTGTATATTGTTATGAATTTAATACAAAGACCCATATGGAAGCTGGGCACGTCCCAAGATCGACTTACCTGGTCGAGTTTTGTGTTTTGTTTCGGTGTCGAAGACGCGAAGGACGACTTTTCCACTCGGTTCTTTGGTTGGGCGAGTCCATCGGCGACGCGTCGTTTGCTCCATGTGAGTAAAGTGGAAGGGTTTTATATTATCTATTTATTTATTTATTTATTTGCAGGTTTCTTTATAATAATATTAAAAATAAATAACATTGTTTTTTTTAATAAAAATAAATCCAATGAAAGCATCATTACAAAACCATAGATTAACAAATCCGATTTTGTAATGAAAAAATATGAACAAACCCGAACAAACCCATTTAGATTATTAATTCTAAGGTGGGAGTATCAACATGCTTGCCAACCTATAACCTATTTCGCGTAGATTTATTTATGTTTTCTAGCTTTTATACAAAATTTAAAGAAAATCTGTATCGACTTGATATTCTATAGGTAATAATTGACATATTTAATAAATATCAAGGAATTTTATAACTTATTTTAGGAGAATTGTATAGCGAAAAATACCGGGTAAGATTTTTTTAAACATTATTATGTCATTGTCACTCATTGTTCTTTCACTATACAATTCTCCCAAAATTAGCAATGAAATAAATTGATATTTTTGTAATATATCAGATACTACCTAAATAATGTACCGACGATATTGATTTTCTTTAAATGTTAGTTATTAAAATAATACACTCAAGAAATCAACGCGAAATAGGTTATAGGTTGGCAATAGATTGAATGACGTTGGGAATTCAACCTTAATCACATCATAAATATATTTAAAAGTATAATTAAGCAATTCAAAAATATTTCAACCAAAAAAAAGACAAAATTATAAATAAAAAAGAAATTATAATAGAAAAATTGTAATATTTAGTATTATTATTACCTATATATAAGTTGGCTTACCTTTATATAATTTTGCATAATATATGATTTCAATTTTCTTTTAAATGCCAAAAAAGTGATAGTTTTCAAATTAGTAGGTAATATATTAAAAAATTTTCTGCCAACAAATAAAGCAATATTTTTTAAAAGTGTTAAATTAAAATTATCATAACATAAACATATATTTGTTTTTGTCTTGTTTGGTATATATGAGTATGTAATGAATTTTTATTTTTATATATAAAAATATATAAAATGGAAGTTTTGTAATAAAGTTGTTTTAAGCTCAGACTATTATTATAAACAAATAATATTTTAAATTTTTGCAGGAAATAAAATATAATTTTTAAAACATATTTTTGTATTGTTATAAGCGGTTTCAAATTCGAGTCGTATGCACTTCCCCAACCAATTATACCATAGAAAAGAATTGATTGAAAATGTTTCTTGATATTTTATAAATACAAGTTTTTCATGTGGTTTAAGTATTAAATGCACATATGACTCTTTCTTTTATGAGGTAATTTGAAGAAGCAGATCAGAGGAAATATCCTTCGTCTATGTCTATTACAAGAGCATTAACAAAACGTGACGGTCAACTTGCGCATCCATGGTCCAACAAACGCGATCCGCGTCCAACTTACACAAATTCACGTTTTACACACTAGTTGCTGTTGCAACACTGTCGAGAAAAGTCCGGTACGAACGCCGTGCGGAAAAGCGATACGCGCGACAAGAAAAATTGCGGTTTTCCGAAAATCCTCACGATATATGACTCATTCAATTTTTTTCTTTTAATTTAAAAAAAAACTTTGTTTTGTCGTTGGTTTCTTTCTTGGGTTGGACGCGGTAGTGTGGTTATAGACTTTTTAGTTTAACCGTTGTCTTTTTAATTGGTTAATTATTTTGGAATTGAATTAAGGATTTTTTTATACGGTGAGTTCTATATATTGTTTTTAATATATACTTAACAGTTCTTTATTTTATTATTATGCCTATATTGTGCTCGTATTGTAAATATTTTCGACATTTTCATATTGGACACATATTACGTACAGGGTCTTCCAACGAGGACTGAACAGGGGCTCATTTTTGAGCTTCCTTGTATTTAAAGAAAAATCCAAAATAGCCAATCGATGCACTTTTTCCTGCAGAATTCAAAAATGAAACCAAAAATTTATTTGAACCAGAAACAAAAGAGTTACGCTATGGATAAGGTTTTTTTTAAATGGAACATAGCTTTTTTATACGATTTTTGGAACGAATGATTTTTTTTGTCCGTTCTGATTAAAATATTTAATATTGTGACAGCTATTTTTATTAAATTTAAATGTTTTATCCAGTATAATTTAACTTTAACCTGTTTGAAACATACACTAGGTAATAAAGGTATAATCACCTTTTTGAATCCTTCAAAGTCAAAAAATTTGACAAATTTACTATAATATTGCCGAAATGACTTTGAAGGATTCAAAGGTGATTATACCTTTATTACCTAGTGTATGTTTCAAACAGGTTAAAGTTAAATTATACTGGATAAAACATTAAAATTTAATAAAAATAGCTGTCACAATATTAAATATTTTAATTAGAACGGACAAAAAAAAATCACTCGTTCCAAAAATCGTATAAAAAAAGCTATGTTCCATTTAAAAAACACCTTATCCATAGCGTAACTCTTTTGTTTCTGCTTCAAATAAATTTTTGGTTTCATTTTTGAATTCTGCAGGAAAAAGTACATCGATTGGCTATTTTGGATTTTTCTTTAAACACAAGGAAGCTCAAAAATGAGCTCCTGTTCAGTCCTCGTTGGAAGACCCTGTACCTACGTTTCATATTAATAATATTTCTAATTAATAATTCATTAACTTCGTCCTTTGTATCGTAAATAAAGTTATTTAAAGATATAGGATGCGTCTTCATTATATCATATTGCTTCTTCTATAATGTGGATAACTGTTTTTTATAATATAATGAGCGTTCTTAATTTCTAGGTTCCTGTCTGATAATCGAAATTATACGGTACTTTCAAGACTGTAGTCATTCATTATAGAACATATTATCATAAACATTAGTAATTAGAAGCTATAAATTTTAGATCGATTTCATACTATTCATCATTTCATTTACGAATTCCATGTTTGTGATTATTTCTTTTAGTGCTACCTATAAAACCTAGGTAACTTTTTTTTATTAAAATAGGAATTTATACTTCTCGGGAGACAGTTATTACCACTCATTAGGTACTATACTTATTTCTTTTCTCCTTTCATCAATTCGCTTATCAAAATAAAATTAATTAAACCATGAAAAATAAACAGTTTTTAAACAACATACTCTTTTATGCCTAAATTATCGGTAATTTTGATGTACCTTTGGTACCTAGGTACTTGTGCAATTGCTACCCAAAATACCGACTCACATATTGTAAATAAGTAATTTTGCGACACAAAGTAGATAATGGTTTCATTTACATAATTATCACAATTTTATTACAGCGCCTTTTTAAAAGCATTTTGAATAATGTAGGGGTAGAATTTATTGAAATGTTGAAATATGTTAATAAGTCAAAAAATATTTTTTCCATTATACCCTTTTATACCCCTTTTTTCACCCCCTATGTAATTTGTTCCACGCGATGAAGTGGTCTATAAATGTTACTTATATCTTTTTCGGTAGCGTAGAAAACTTACTCCTTCCATTTCCACCCCTTAGAGGCAAAATTTCCCAAAACACGTATTTGTTTATTTTAATAGAGTAAACAAAGTACCAATTTTTAGCAATATAACTTAATAGGTACCTCCTCAAAATAGGCTTCGACCCTTGTTTCACCCCCCTACCTACGGGAATTTTGAAAATAGGCCCCAACTCGTATATTATGATTTTATTAAAGGAGCAACATCTCCACCGGTTTTAGTTTCTGAGATACAGAAATATATAAAAATTTCAACCCCCCCGTTTTTACAACCCTTGAATTGTTGTTGAGTTGGTGATTTTTTGAAAAATCCCTTGTTAGTGGATGCATGCCTATGTAAGGAGAATAAACTCATCCTCGAAATTTCATGATTCTAGGATTGTTGGTTTCAACCGGGCGTTGTAGATAAGTACTAAATTATCTACCATATAAGTCAAAAGTTCAATAATTCCTAAGAAAAGGAGCTACATGTAGATGATTAACTATATTATTGGTTCATTGTTTCAATATTCTTAAAAGTTTATTATCGCATAGAAAGCCACCTCATTTTATGGACTTTTTACATTTAACTATTATTTTCGTAATTTGGGCTAGTATAAACCTATACCATCCAAAGGAATTATTGACTACATTGAGAAAAAACCTTCTATTCCTTACAGTGGCGCAGCCAGAATTTTGTATTAGGGGGGGTTTTCAAAAAAAAAGAACAGGATTTCAAAATTTTAAAAACTAAAATTAAACCAAGCTCGACAATTTTTGAAACCAAAAAAAATAATAGTAGGATGAAACCCATTGGAAAAGGAAGAGAATATAACAAAAATGAAAGGAAAAATAATTTACGGGCGATCCGAGGTCGGGAAGTGGAAGGGGGTGAGTTTTTAAGGGTAGAAAACGATGTATCTCGATTTCCGGCAAAACTACAAGTCCTATGGAAAAACGTTAAATGGCAAAGTTGTAGGTAATAAAAAGATTTACAACTTTTGTATTCACACCTTTTTCACATAACCTCAAAATTTATGTGAAAAATTCAAATAACGAAGTTTTTGGTTTTTTATTTTTATCTTTTACGAGAAAAATAAATTTGTTGAAAATTTACATTTTTATGTCCCAAACACACTGTAATTTTTTTGATTTAAAATATTTATTTTTTCACCCTATTTTGACTTAATATCGAAAAAGCACCCTGATTTTCAATCGAAAATTCTCACGTCAAAATATCTGCTTTTTTAAAAAAAGTCGGTGGGCTTTTTGTTCGTTGAAATCTCTGCTTTCTGATGGTGTAAAAAAAATATACATTACTATGGTAAATGTTCTCAAAAAATGCAAAAAAAAAACGAAAAAACCTCGAATCCGATTTTTAAAAAAAATTATTATGTACAATTTTGAGCTATTTATTAAAATTTACACTTTAATTACTCGAAAAACGTAAGATTCCATGTTACATTGATAAACAAAAATATAACAAATTCATAAAACATAAAGAACGCAAAAAATATGCGAAAATAGTTGTTCTAAATATAATTATTAAAGGTAGGATTTAAAGGTGATTTCATCACATTGACCATAGTAATGTATATTTTTTTTACACCATCAGAAAGTAGAGATTTCAACGAACAAAAAGCCCACCGACTTTTTTAAAAAAGCAGATATTTTGACGTGAGAATTTTCGATTGAATATTAGGGTGTTTTTTTGATATTAAGTCAAAATAAGGTGACAAAATAAATATTTTAAATCAAAAAAATTTCAGTGTGTTTGGGACATAAAAAGGTAAGTTTTCACCAAATTTCGTAAAAAAAAATTTTTCTTGTAAATGATAAAAATAAAAAACCAAAAACTTGGTTATTTGAATTTTTCACATAAATTTTGAGTTTATGTGAAAAAAGTGTAAATACAAAAGTTCTTTCTTTCTTTTTATTACCTACAACTTTGCCATTTAACGTTTTTCCATAGGACTTGTAGTTTTGCCGGAAATCGGGATAAATCGTTTTCTACCCTTAAAAACTCACCCCTTTCCACTTCCCGACCTCGGATCGCCCGTAAATTATTTTTCCTTTTATTTTTGTTATATATTATTCTCTTTCTTTTCCAATGTGTTTCATCCTACTATTATTTTTTTCATTTTTATCATTTTCAAAGGCTTCAGCCCTGGTCTAAACCGTAAAAAACCATCTTAGTCTGGGCGTCTAGGGGGGGGGGTGTTTAACGCCTAAAACCCCTCCCCCCCTCGCTGCGCCACTGATTCCTTATAAGAATTCACATAACTCTTTATACAACTGTTTAATACTATATTATGTGACAGCAACGCGCTTTTCTACTGTAAGACGACGGAAATTGCTAGACCGTTGTGTAGTAATACTTAATATCACGGTAATTTAGCCGGTAGGAAATAAGAGAATGGTTTATAGCCATTATTGCTCTAAATACTCACAGCAATTATTACGTTCTTTGGGGGTTGCAATCAGCTTTTATATACTGTATTAGTTCTGACTGGCAGTTGTAATAAAACTTGATATTTTAATAATAATAATATTTGCTTGCTACGGTTAATAAAACATTTATACTTACCACTAAAACTCAGTACTGTAATTCTCAAAAATGTAAACAGCTTCTAGTTTGATATTGTTCTTGTCGTTTAAGATTGCATATGATTATCTATTATGCAACATGGTTTACTGAGATGGTAAAATTCGTCCATTGTTTATAAAGTCCAATACTAAGGATGGGTTGTGCGAAATAAGAATATTCTTTTGCTTTAACTGTCATGCCAAGTTTAAAAAAACTTAGTACAAAGTAAAAATAAATTAATCGAAACAGGTACGATCAATACAATTCAAATTTAGACAGGACAGCTATAGAAGACTCCGAACAACAATAGGCAGTTGAAGTACAACCAATACGTAAGCAAATTTATGCACGTTATTTGAGGAGTTAACGTGACGAACCGGTGGAAAGAATTTTAGTTGAAGTGCTTATCTTCTGTGTCCGTTAACGTAACCTACAAAAAATGCAAATTTGACATTTGTCATATTATTATGTTAATTTTTTACCTTTATTTTTCTGTTGATTTTTTAAAAGTTAAGAAAATTGCATAATGAAGGAAGAAAAGCAAAAAGGAGTATGGAAGAGTATAAAACTTTGTTTTATTTTTAAATCTTCTAAAAATACAAATAAAATAGAACATACCATCGATTACAAACTTAAATCTATACTAAACTTGTAGAGAAAAAAAAAATCAAAAGTATCTCTGATGAACTAAAATCACCAATTGAATCACAAAACTTACGATAATAAAAATACTTTTATTTTTTAACTAATAAACAAATAACTCGGATTGTTGATAAATTTTGATTTTTTTGATTACTGCAAAATTATTTGGGATTTGTTTGTTATGTTTTGTGGTTAGAAAAAGTTATTTTTCCTACGAGCGTGCGCAAAGTAGTACTTTGCGCACGCATTTTTGTGTGCAAAGTTACACTTTTCCGCACTAGTGCGGATAAGACTTTTATCCGCACTGGGTGCGGAAAAGTATAGTGATAAATGATTATAATATTGCCAAGCAACAATAAATGTACATGTAATTGTAATTGCTCTTTTGTTATAAATGTTATAAACAAATAATTTAGTTTCCTATTATTTTTTTTATTGTTATGTAATTTTTTAATTTTCTATTATTTTTTTTTGTTATGTAATTTTTAGTTGTAAGTATATTATAGTTCTTTCTTTAAAGTCGAATTAAAAATTATTAAATAAATTATCATATTTTTATTTTTGTTGTTATCTGATATGAAGCTCGTAGGAAAAATGTTGTTCCTAACAAGTGCGCAAAGTGCTTTTCCGCACGCAAGAACTTATCCGAACTCCGCTTCGCGTCGTTCGTCCAACTGTACTTGCGTGCGGAAAAGTATCACTTTGCGCACTTGTTAGGAAAATAACTATATACCACAGAAAAAACTGTTTGTCAAAAAATGACATTTCGGAAATGATCGGTTATATTCGGAGGTCCTTGTGACCTGCGCAATAAATACGTTAAAACTAATACTACGGATCGCTAAGAACTCCCACCAACTTTTGTGGATTATAGGTTCTAAAGGATACAGTTCGTTTTTGGACACGCTGTTCTCGCTTTATTGGGAATAAAATGTGTCAACGGTTGAACCTTTAACTATCCAATGATACCAACTTTTTTTTAAATATTTATCTTAATTAGCATTCCTAATGGCCGATTATTAGCACAAAAATGTCAAACGAACAAAACTATACCTTGAGTAGGTATATCTAAATAAACCAACATATAAGATGGTTCCGTATTTCATTTTATAGTCGGATCTGGGTCTTATCGTGCGGGTCATACGATTCAAGAAAGACATACTCTCAGTGTTTGTTTTCGTTGCTTGCGTTTAATTTTACCCTCTAAATAAAATACGTAAGATAAATGAGACAGACTTATTCCATTTTGACATGAAAAAAAAGGATATGTATTTATTTTCCAGCGATTCTAAAAAAGCTTATAATAGCACCAGCTACGTTTTATTTCAAATATGCCAGTTTTGTGACTTTGACAGTTTGTGACAAAATTAAACAATTTTCTGGGTTTTTGCATTCCCCATCAAAAAAAATGGTACTTAATCTGATAAACTATTTCGAAAATGAAAGAAAAAGTGGAAATTCGCCAACCAATATTCAGGAAACAGTAGCCAAAGCACTGGGAATTAGTTTAAGGACTGTGCAGAAAATTGTGCATGAAACAAAACATAACATAATACCCAGGAATACTAAAAAGTGTAAACGAAGAAAGCCAAAGACTGAGGATTTAAGCGAAAATATTAAAATGGGAGTTCGAAATGTGATTTACGATTTATACAAATCAAAAACCAATGTAACTCTTCCAGTTTTACAAAAAACATTAAAAATTCGGGGTGTTTTGAAAATTGGACTTGAAGCGTTATCAAAATTAATAAAAAATTTAGGTTTTGGCTATAAAAAAATACTGTAACCGAAGATTTTTATGTGAGCAGCCACAGATAGTGAGTCAGCGTGTTCAGTTTTTAAAAAAATATACGGACAATTACAAATCGAAATTTAGAAAAGTGGTATTTTTAGACGAAACGTGAATATTTTCGAATGGAAGTGGTTCAAAATCTTGGCAAGATGAGTCTGTAAAAAGTGTTAAAAGGAAAAAGGGGTGCGGTACGGGACAGCGTTTTATTATTTTGCATGCCGGTTCTGCAACAGGATATGTTGCAGGTGCGAGTTTAATTTTTTCTTCAACATCAAAAAGTGCTGACTATCATGATAATATGAATTGCGAAATGTTTGAAAAATGGTTAAAAGTTCAATTGATACCAAATTTGGATGCTCCGCCTTTAATTGTATTAGATAATGCATCATATCATTCAAGAATTTTAAATAAACAGCCTATTTCATCTTGGAGGAAAAGTGATATTTATGAGTGGCTGGAAAAACACAACCAAAATCCTTTACCAAATATGCTTAAATCGGAACTCCTATCAATAGCAAAGTCTCTTAAAAAACCCAAAATATACGCGGTAGATGAAATACTGCGTGAATATGGTCATGAGGTTCTACGACTGCTGCCATATCATAGCCATCAGTTTAACGCAATAGAATTAATATGGGCTTGTGCAAAGTCTTATTATGAAAAACATGTAGGTGATGGTCTTAAATCCGACCAAGTACAAATAGTTTGGCAAGATTCGTTAGATCATATTACACAAGAGTACTGGAAGAAATCGGTGGAACATACAGAAATATTAATAAGGGATTGGTGGGATCGAGAACAAGTACTAGATGTCGAAGTAGCGCCAATGATAATTGCTCCATTCGAAGACGAGTCAGACGACGAGGACTTTTCAGATTTTATAAGTGACGATGAGAGTTTTTAGGCTATAATTATAAACGGTGTTTTTCGTTTACATTTTTTAGTATTCTTGGGTATTATATTATGCTTTTTTTTCATGCACATTATTCTGCATAGTCCGTAAACTAATTCCCAGTGTTTTCATTACGGTTTCCTGCATATTGGTTTGCGAATTTCCACTTTTTCTTTCATTATCGAAATAGTTTATCAGACTAAATGCCATTGTATTTTTAGGTTTTAGTAGTAAAATTGTTAAAATAAATTGCACTGTTTATTATTGTCGTTTTTAATTAACGGGTACAGTAGGTATATAATTAACGATTATATAATTTTTTTGTAACTTTTTCAACTCCCCTGTACATAATTTTTACAAAACTAATAATATTAGGTATATGTGGCTATCTTCGCGATAGCTAAAATAATGAAACTATTTTTCCTTCCTTCGGTATATTTGTAAATAATCTCACAACATTTTGATAGCCTCTGTGTTGTCTGATTTGACGCATATGATCAGTGACCTTTGGACCCGCACGTTAAGGTGGGAGTATCAACATGCTTGCCAACCTATAACCTATTTCGCGTAAATTTATTTATGTTTTCTAGCTTTTCTACAAAATTTAAAGAAAATCAGTATCGACTTGATATTCTATAGGTAATAATTGACAAATTTAATAAATATCAAGGAATTTCATAAGTTATTTAAGGAGAATTGTATATCGAAAAATATCGGTTAAGATTTTTTTTAACATTATTATGTCATTGTCACTCATTGTTCTTTCACTATACAATTCTCCCAAAATTAGCAATGAAATAAATGGATATTTTTGTAATATATCAGATACTACCTAAATAATATATCGATGATATTGATTTTCTTTAAATGTTAGTTATTAAAATAATAAACTCAAAAAATCAACGCGAAATAGGTTATAGATTGGCAATAGATTGAATGACGTTGAGAATTCAACCTTAAGACCAGATCTGACTATATTTATCAAATTCGTTACACCCTGTAGGTATATTTCACGAACAATCGCTCAATACAAGCTTTAAAGTAAGTTCATAAATTATTTATTTTATATGTCAGTTCACATGGGTCCATATAAGGAATGCAAGAGCACATCTTGCAATGATTTCCATTTTATTTTAAATCCTTATGCCCAACAACGACAGGCGACAGGGCAGAGATAGAACACGACGCATCTCATTCATAAATGTACTTTTGAGCCGAACCAACAAATCACTGTTGATAAAGTACATTCTATCATATTACAAGCGAGATGAAAAGTCTATGTTATAACTGGACTAGTTAGTCGTTATTTTAATTTTTACGACGATAAAAAGGAATTAAAACGAAGGATCCCTTTAAAAACAATTCCCTTTTTGTCTATATTCTAATAACTCGTATGCATTGACCCTTTTGTATATTCAAAGCGATGTTTAATACCCTGACAAAAGAGACTTTCACAGAAACAATTCCTAGTAGGGCGTACAATTGTGTTTACATTCGCGAGCTTTTTCAAGCAAAACGCGGGCAGCGATCCATAAACCTATTTATTTTTTATTTCGCCCTTCTATCTTTCATTTAGCCCTTTTATGTTCAACGTCGGATTTTATTTTCCTTAATAAAATATTTACATTCAGAGAGGGGGTTTATCTACCTTAGTTTTTATCTCTTCCTTTTTATTTTTGCCCTTTAAGACCTTTTTTTAGGTTATGAGGGTTTCTTACCGCAGAAACGAAGTGATTATAATATACATATTATGACCCCAGGGCAGAAACGTTTTTTTCCAGAAATTTTTTTTAATCAAAAAAATTACATTGTCAGACTTCCATTGCCTTAAAATTATAATTTAGTTTACACTTGAAAACGGTTAGAAACACAAACTAATCGAAACGTTGTGTTAAGTAGCAAAATAAATACAATGGAAGTAATTTTTTTGATACTACTTCATTCATTATCTACCACCTCAAACAAACAATTTTTTTTTTTAAGTAGGTACCTATACAATTTTCTTAGTACGGTGTAGTCCAGGCGTAGGAAGCCCCGGACAGACAGATAGAACACGCAGAACTGATTCCATGCCATTTTACAAAGTTCAGTGATACCATAAAATGTTGACATTTCATCGTTTATTTTCAGTCGCAACACTTTGAAAATAAAATAAACAAATTGGATTATAACAACATAAAGATTTTCCGTTTCCACATAACAGATAAAAGCGATTTTATACATCGGAATACCGGAAACATGCATGGATTTACTACTGAAATAAGCAAATCTGTAACCGTTGCGTAAGACACAAAGAACTTTTTTCATTATAAGAGCAAACGCCGTTTAAAGCACATCATTTTCTATCAATATTTAGTTTATTTTTCGTTTTCTCCAAAACTCGGTCAAATACTCATCTTTTTAGGCTGAATGGCAGACCTGCCAAAGCAAAAAAAAAAATACTCATCTTTGGAGTGCAACTCTACAGTTTTACGTTAAAAAAGGTTGGATGTATAAATTAACAAAAGCAGAAAAAGAAAAAGAAATGACGATATGTTAAAATAGGTGTGATTTTTAAAACTTGAAGTTTTTTAACCAACATGTCCTGTTCTCCCGAGTTGTAAACACTGTAGGTACGTGCTGAAATCAAAGTTAAAATGGCTTGCTTGACCATATCTAGGCAAATTGTATAATATTTGTTATGCACAGTGCGTATTATTCAGGAGGATCAATTAAATAATAAGTAACAGAAGAAGACGTCAATCGACGTTTTAAAAACAGTAATAATAGAATAGAAAAGTTATAAATCCCGTGTTGTCTTTCTGGTCATTCCGTTTCAATTATTTTAAGGGCAAGATAAAGGTACTTATTGTCTTTATCCCATTGCTTCTTACACAGTAGTTGCACCTTAGTTACATAAATAACTATTTTTAGGTGGATTGACAATATTGACATTCACTTATTGACCCAAAAAATTAACAAAAACAAATTCCGTCATTGTAATTTAAGGAATATTCAACCGGCATCAAGCATATGATATTCTATAAATAAAGGATGAACTCAGACGCAAGTGTCAAATGTCATGGTATTTGTTCATTAAGCAATCTTTTATTTATAAACAAATCTTTGGAATTTTATTATGTAGGATAACATGTTTTACCGCTTTTATAGTTTTTGTGGAGGTATTTATTATAGGTGTAGCTTTGCCAAGGAAAGTTGTGAAAAATGTGCCAAATGTATTTAAACCTTCTACTGAACTGTGTCTATCTAAAAAGAAAAACTTGGTTTTCTTAAAAGTTAACACAACAAATAGAGGAATCTCTTGTAGAAATGTTTTGTTCAACATTTATTTGTCGTACATCTTCACTGCAATATTAAAGAAATAATTGGACCAGAATGTAACGATCTTATAGAGAAATGACTTAATTTACAACCAACCATTTCCTGGATATACAAAAATAACAAAAGAGAGCTATATTTAAAATTAGAAAAAATAAAACAAACTGTAATAATACGGGCTTCCAACTGAGAGTAATAGAGGTCCTTTGCCAAAATGTTTATTTCGAAATTATTTTCACACTTACCGAGATGACATGGACCATTTTTTAGTTGGGAAATTTTGTTATCGTGTTTATAAGTGTTTTGTATCTTGTAATAACTTTTTTTTCTAAAAATAAATAAAAATTATCTCGTTTTTTTGTAGTATGGTTGTTCTGCAGAAAATTGCACTGTGTTTAAATTTAACAATTAGTCCAAAAAAATCGAAATATTAAAAGATCCTAGCACTTGATGCCTAAGTCTTCCCAGGGCCACACAGGTACCCTAGGAAATGTAGCGGAATCTCCTCTTTCTTTAGGCATTCAGCGCATATTGGGTCTTTTTCAACGCTGATTAGAGCAATGCTGCATCAGCTTGCAATATCGAGCCAGTATCCCTATCCCTACCCTATTAAGAAGTCCAGAACACATCATCCTCTAAAATAAGACCAGCTACAAATTGTCAATCATGCTTAGCCAATAACAAGGCACTTTTTTCAAGAACCCACGGCCGGCATTCTTAACTTGGATAGCCAAGGTAGAGGCATAAGTTAAAGATATTATATTTCCTATTCTAGATTAATTTTTATAAAAATAGACACTTCCAGTCCAGTAAGGTAAGCTTACCACTGTTATTAAAATCACGGAATAGGGTGCGACAAAGCCCGAAAGCTCGACATAATTAAGTCAAACGCTTCACCCAGTTTTCATTAACTGTTGTTAATGTTAATGCACCCCATTGGGGTCTGGGTACGAAGTTCAGATAGAAATATACGATCTCTATTTTTCTATCGATTGGTCTTTAAGGGGAATGTCGTTCGAAAGTGTCTATAGGTAATTGTGGTTCGAAAACTAACTTTTAAGTTTTTCCGTACCGTAAGTTGCATTGCTATGGTACTATAATGTACCATGATGCTGGTAAATTTTCGTCTAGGTATAATGAGTTCTGAAAAAATTTAGGTTAAGTAATAAAAATATTTTCCTGCTTAATAAAATCAAAAAAAGAATATCATTGTAATAACTCTATTCCACTTGATATCTTAGGTAATAAAAAGTTTTCCTATTATTACGACTGTTCGCCAACTTAACGACTGTTATAAAACAAAAAGTTCTACAAGAAAAACAAAACACATTTATGTAGAAAAACTGCTTGCATAATCTCATCGAAAACTACCAAACTTCTGGTTGAAATGTTAAATTGGTAAAACCGGTTTTACGTTAATAAGATAATAACGTTTTTGGGGTTTAAAATATGTTTCTTTCAGACAAACATTAAAATAGTTGATTAAGTATTGCATTATTCAGCAGATTTAAAGAATCTGCGTCCAAGGCCCAAGGTAATTTGCCAATTTTTTTTTTAAATGAAAAAGTATTCAGGGCCTATTTTCGGTTATAGGGGGCCCTACGACCGTTATGCCATCCGAGGCCCCTAATCATGGGCATCTATCGATATAGGCTTATATTTTATAAAATATTTTTGATGATAAAAAAAGTTTAACAGCTTCTCGTTTTGCAAATAAAGTATTAAATATTGCGTCTTGAATTGTTCCGGGCCTACCAGACCTATTATTGGGAAAATAGACCCTGAAAGTATTGGTTTAATAATATACAAGAACTTCAAATTAATATATGTCCAGAATATTAACAACATTATTTATTTATATGTTTTATTTCGTTTGAGTTGTTTAAAATGGCTTTAGGAAGTAGAGGTCATGAATTAAAACTACATAGTTACATTAGACGCGTCGCAGTTACCTACGTGTAAAAGTTTAATACTTTTGTCAGCAGGTGTTTTTCTTGGTAATAAAAACAACAGAGGCGGACTTAAAAAATCTCAAAACAAAAAATACTGCTCGATTATTCAACTTCCATACCATGGACTAATATACATGAAGATTGCATTTTTCATTGCAAATTTACACGGTGACTTTAGCAGTGAATAAATTTCTATTTGGTGTTTTCTACATAGTATGTATATAATGCATAGTTTTGACACAGTAATCTGAATAAATATTAAGTAGGTACTTAAAGATGCTTTATGGCCAGAAGCCACAATGGTTCCAGAATTTAATACCATATTTTTTCGTCGGTCTTTAATTACATCGTCATTAAACAGATATGGCAAGTAGGTACTCAAGTTGATCTCGAGATGAGTAGTAATGCTTTTTTATAATAAATAGTCATGCTCTTGAGAATCAAAGGAAGAGAGGCTATAAATAAATTTAAATTGTGACCGGTACGAAGAATCGGAATTATTTGTCGCAAACACAAATTTTAACTCTACCTTAATTTACATTAATGTTTTAAATATTTTTGATAGTCTAAATAAATAATCTAAATTCAGAGATAAATATATTATTAAATTGGTCAAAAAGTAAATAAATTAAAATTAGATATTTCAAAAACTAAATGCATGGTTATGGGTATCTAATAATTTAAATTGTCAAAATATAAATGTTGTAATTGATGGTGAAAAATTGGAATTAGTAAACAGTTTTAAATATTTAGGGATGATTATTGATTCAAAATTAAAATTTTTTAATTATAATCAGTTCTAATTTAAGTTTGTTTTCTAAAAAAACTGTATTTAATACTATCATTACCACATTTTCTTTATTGTTCTTCCATTTTATATTGTGCTAGTGAGGAAATATTTAATAAATTACAAATAGAGCTAAAATAAGGCAATGAGGATTATTTTAAATTGGGACAAACATACAAAAATTAATTTTATGTTGAAAAATTTAGATTGGTTGAATGTCAGAAATAAATTTTTTTTATTTAGTATGTATCTTTATACATAAAATTAAAAATGATTTATTGCCTGATTGTTTAAAAAATGTTTGTTCTTTTAATATGACCATTATAAATATAAAACAAGAACTAATCAAATTTTAGTATTGAAAATACTATTGGGATCGTTTTTATGCAAACTTTGCATTGGTGTCGCGGTGTCGATCTGTCGCGACCCAACACCGCAATATCTCGAGCGGTCTCGTAACATAATACTCTGATAATATGTAGCTACTTGGTAAATATAAATATGAAAAACAGCGTAAAGTCGGCAAGTAAATAATGTTTAGTTTTAGTTTGTGTTTTAAAGAATGCCATAATAATTTTGTTAAAAAGTGTTTTATTGAGATAAGTTATACAGGGTCCTGCAATAGTGCGTCAGGCTTCCATAGCTCCTATAAGAATTTAGTTAGGAATTTCATTCATACGCTAACTTATAGTGTATCATACGGGGTACTTCAGGAAAATATTTTTTCATATACAGGGTAACCCGAAAAAGTGTGGTCATAAAAAGTTGTGATTTTTTAAATGGGAAACCCCATATTTTTTTGCATATTTAGATTTATGCTACTGTCCTTTATAAATGCCTAAAATTGTGTTTGATTTGCTTTGGTAGTTTAGGAGCAATCAATTAAAAACTAAAAAAAAATTATTTTGAAGTCCGGGAAAAAATATCAAAAATACAATCTAAAATTACTTTTTCAACCACGGTATTAAGTAAGTTTAATGACAAGAGGCTAAACGATACTATGAATCGAATAGTATTTATTTATTCTATACAGGGTGTTCATAATAAGGTTTCAAAAATGACACATTTCAAACCTATTTTTCTCAACTTTTTCAAATGGAACACCCCTGTATATTATTTCGGTATCTTATATAAAATAAACAAGCAATTTTTTTTTGTAGTTAAAGCATATAAGTTATTTCCAGCCGTTTTCAAAATAAATGCAAATTTCATAAATTAAGTTGATTAAACAGAGTTTATTTTTAAAATTAAGCGTAGGCGACTAGACTAATAATTAAAAACTACAGTAATTGTTCAAAATGTCTTCCATTTTATTCTGTGCACAAGCCAACATGTTTTTGAAAAGATCTGTTTACTTTCCTTTAAACATTTCAATTGCAATACCAGCAAAGAGGTTCGTAGTAAGGTTTATCCCTAAAACCCATAGTAGGCTTTGAAATAAAACATGGATCCTTATACTTAGTTTGACAAGTTCTTTAAATCATTTTAAAAAGGGCGAATAAATTATAAGAAATTAATTTTATTAAATTACACGCAACATAAATTAAAATTAATTTCTTATAATTTATTCGCCCGATATTACCTACACCTTTTTAAAATGAATTAAAGAACTTGTCAAACTAAGTAAAATAATCCATGTTTTATTTCAAAGCCTACTTTGGGTTTTAGGGATAAACCTTACTACGAACCTCTTTGCTGGTATTGCAATTGAAATGTTAAAAGGAAAGTAAACAGATCTTTTCAAAAACATGTTGGCTTGTGCACAGAACAAAATGGAAGATATTTTGAACAATTACTGTAGTTTTTAATTATTAGTCTAGTCGCATACGCTTAATTTTAAAAATAAACTCTGTTTAATCAACATACTTTTATGAAATTTGCATTTATTTCGAAAACGGCTAGAAATAACTTATATGCGTCAACTACAAAAAACAATTGGTTGTTTATTTTATATAAAATACCAAAATAATTTACAGGGTGTTTTATTTGAAAAAGTTGAGAAAAATAGGTTTTAAATGTGTCATTTTTGAAACCTTATTATGAACACCCTGTATAAAATAGATATATACTATTCCATTCATAGTATCTTTTAAAATCTTATCATTAAACTCACTTAATACTGTGGTTGAACAACTAATTTTAGATTGTTTTTTTGATATTTTTTCCCGGACTTCAAAATATTTTTTTTTTAGCTTTTAATTGATTGCTCTTAAACTACCGAAACAAATCAAACAAAATTTTAGGCATTTATAAAGGACAATAGCATAAATCTAAATATGCAAAAAAATATGGGGTATCCCATTTAAAAAATCACAACTTTTTATGACCACACTTTTTTGGACCACCCTGTATATGAAAAAATATTTTCCTGAACTACCCCGTATGATACAGTATAAGTTAGCGTATGAATGAAATTCCTAACTAAATTCGTATCGGAGCTATGGAAGCCTGACGCACTATTGCAGGACCCTGTATAATTATGTATATTTGTGTTTTGAAGACTGCCATAATAATTTTGTTAAATAAGGCAAGTTCACGTTATTTAAATCGGAATATTATATCGACAATAAAAGAGTGGGAGGCAAAAAGTGGGAGCACAATAATTGCATATACAGGGTCCGTCCAAATTTGGTTAACAACTTAACAAATGGGATATTTTTTTTATTATTGATTTCTCAGAAAATGTTATTGTACATAAAAGTTTTGCATCTTGAGTAAATCATTTGGACGTATTCAAATCTTCTGTGGCATATACAGGGTGAATATAAAATAGAAAAATATTACTCGGCAAGTAAATAATGTTTAGTTTTAGTTTGTGTTTTAAAGAATGCCATAATAATTTTGTTAAAAAGTGTTTTAGTGAGATAAGTTATATAATTATGTATATTTGTGTTTTGAAGACTGCTATAATAATTTTGTTAAATAAGGTAAGTTCACGTTATTTAAATCGAAATATTATATCGAAAAAAAAAGAGTGGGAGGCAAAAAGTGGGAGCACAATAATTGCATATACAGGGTCCGCCCAAATTTGGTTAACAAATGGGATAATTTTTTTATTATTGATTTCTCAGAAAATGTTATTGTACATAAAAGTTTTGCATCTTTAGTAAATCATTTTGACGTATTCAAATCTTCTGTGGCATATACAGGGTGAATATAAAATAGAAAAATATGACGTCAGTGACTCAAAATTATTTAAAAATTTAAAAACTGAAACAGCCATATTATTAAAAAACTAATAAATCCAAGATAAAAAGTTTAATAAAGCTTTTTCTAGTGCTAATAGTTTTCAAGAAAGGTCAAGTTAAAAATGAAATGTTTGCTCTTATTGAATTTTTACACTTTTCATATTAACTTTACTTATTAACTGTTAATATGGCTGTTTCAGTTTTTAAATTTTTAAAATTTTTTTAGTCACTGACGTAATATTTTTCTATTTTATATATGCCACAGAAGATATTTGAACACGTCAAAATGATTTACTCAAGATGCAAAACTTTTATGTAGAATAAAATTTTCTGAGAAATCAATAATAAAAAATTATCCCATTTGTTAACCAAATTTGGGCGGACCCTGTAGAATTAAAGAACATTTTTTAAACTTTTACAAAATACAAATTAGAATGTGGGCTTTAACTACATCACATAGGACATTAAAATTTTAAAGCTGTGTTAGGTATTTTCAATACATAGGATGCTTGCGTAAGGTGCAAGATCTGTGAATTTTTTTTGTCTATTTAAGTCTATTTTTCACAAAGGTTTGATAGAATATAATAATTTGGAAAATTCTATTAAATCTCAAATATCATTAAAATTATTTAAAAAAAAAACTTCAAAATTACAATTAATTAAAAAATAAAATGATACGTAATATTTGATACAATTTGCAAAATGTTTAACTTTTCAGTCTGTTTTTGTTAAAAGAGGGTTGCGTTTTAAAATTTAAAAATAAGTCTATAAAATTGTGTTAAAAAAATGTATTAAAAAATATTTAATTGTAGCTTTTTGCTAAATAAAAAACTTGTTACTATTACTACATAGGGAAACTATTATTGCTTTTATTTATAGTTAAAAAATAAATGCGGTAAAACCTAACTTTTCCCACGCAAATCAAGTTAATGTCTAATGTATTAGAAAAGTATATACCTAATCATGGGATTAATTATTTCGTGAATTTGAAACCGTGTTAAATAATAAAGCATCCAATAAAACTTTCTTAGGTACCCCAGTTTTATGTCGGACCATTAAATCAAAATAAATAACAATCAAAAATTAAAATCTTGGAAAAATAAACATGCACACCTGCACTATACAGGGAGTGTCAATTATTTGTTATGATGGAAAAAATTTTAACGGCCAAAAAAACATAGAGATCGAATTGTAAAGTTAGCGACTGAAACGTCAGGTTAAATAGCTTAAATATGTCAAAAAAGAAGACCCCTCCTGACAATAAAGTGAGGACGTCAAAGCACATTAATGGGGGGGAGATAGACAGATCTAAGTGTATCTAAAGTGAAAAAACGAGTTTCACTTAAATTTTATTTAACCTGATATAAAAAGACAAAAGGAAGTGCTTTAAACTCTTCAAGGCCTAAAAAAAGACAAAAAGACCTGCAAATTTATTTAACTAAACCATCGTTAACGTGTCTAAATGTGTGCACATTAATACTAAACAAGAAATGATGTCACCCATTTTAAATGTTGCCTTGCATGACTGCTAACGAATATGTGGGTTAAAATTTATTACTATTGCTCTATACAGTGGTGTACATGCACGAGGCAATAGAGGCAGTACCACGTTAAAAAATAATCGATGGGTCAGAAGCCATTATAGTAGAGAAAGGTTTTTAATCGAACCTAAAAAAATTGTCGCGATACGGTAATACCACTGAGGCCTATAAAAAAATGCTTTATACGCTGTTTAAATGGCACACAGTAATATCTCTGTGTTGAACTAACGGGGTTTTGGTTTTTAAACAATGCACGTATTGAGATTGCATACCTGTTGAAAGATATATCCTCTGTCGCACTTATCTCACTTTTTTTTTAATATCTTTTCTCAACCAACTTAAAAAGGTTATTACAGAGAATATAACGCCAAATATACAGTAGGTATATAAAATCACAAATAATAAAAATTATGTTTAGTAATTATTAATAACTCCATCGAAATTATTAAAAAAAATATATATAATAACCATTTACAAAAAAAAATATTAATATATAATACCTTAAAGTTAGTTCAGTTTTTTTTTTATTTATTTATTTTACGTCGGCCTTTTTCCGCAACGATGCCAATCACCGACGCCAGGGAATTTGTCACACACTATCTGGTAATTTTGCCGAATCCCTCTTTGTCGAGGGTAGGGTTCTTTAACGTGCCAACATCCATGACACGGGGGCCCACAGTTTAACGTCTCTTCCGAAAGACGGCGCACCTCTTAAAGCAAATTCCAAATTTAACATCGACGTTGCCGGCACCGGGACTGGAACCCGGGCCTACGATCTGTGAGGCCGCTGCGCTGACCACTAGACCACAACGCCGAAAGATGTTGGTCGAAGGAAATGTTATATTCAATTGTTTTTTTTTAATAATAATAAAGTGCATTAGAATGCATAGCTTTAATTTATAAAGCTTTTCTAAATTTAAATATCCATTTGGTTCATATAAATTTATAGTTGGTTCTAAAAAAGGAAATTTATGTATGCATTTAATTATTTTGTTTTGTAGTTTTTTTAATGGCGGAATTGTAGTTAAGTTCGCTGATCCCCAAATTGAAATCATAATTTTATTCACTTTAACATAATTATGCCCTAAACACAGTGGTACTGTTAATACCTATCAAAAAAATTACCTTGTCGGACTTCCATTGTCTTTATTTTGTTACTTAACACAACGTTTCGGTTGGTTAGTATCTCCAACCGTTTTTAAGTGTAAACTAAATTATAATTCTTAGGCTACTGTCTTAAATACTATCCATGTGCAATGAAGCTTGATGATTCCGCCTACGTGCTTATTGGAATGTGAAGTTTGAGCTGTTGGTTTTGGACAAGAAGAGGTTTCCAGATATTGGAGATATCTATACTTGGTTTACGTAGAGGTGCTATTTTAATAACCACAGGTTTTATCGGAAATAATCATTCTACTTTTTTGCATAGGCCTGTAGGTGATACGTATGAAAACGCCACTAAGCAGTTAATCCCGGTGAAAAATTAAGATTGGTCAACTGAATAGATCAAATAATACCAGATGCTGATTTCGCAACGGCCAACGGACACATCAAAAGTTTACATTGCGGTGGGTGGTTGTCATTAAGGATTGTTTGATTTTTCAGATAAAAATAGTTTTAGTTAAATCGTACACTTGAAGAGTTTTACCACAAATTTTTTATTTATGGTTGGAGTTTTTGGCGAACCCCCATATTTACTAATATTGGTTTTTTGACATTTATACAAGGATAATAGACAAGTTTTTTTTTGCTTAGTGTCAAAACACCCCGTGGAATATCAGTTTCCATTAAGCCGCAAATATTCTTTGCAGTTTGGTTTTTGGTTCATGTCAATACGTGCATTTATTCTCATCCAAATGCAAAATGATCTTGATGATGTCAATAATTTAGATTTTTCCATCGTTTTCTCATTGCCATTGCATTCAAAATAAAATAGACTATTAAAATGCAAGAAAACAAATGTTATTGTAATAATCAAGACTTAATAAACAAATAAATTTACGGAAAAAGATGGGTAGATATATCTAAGATTTAAAAAAAAACATTTTTGCAAAACAAACTTAACAGGTACCAACAACATTTTTTTACTTAAACGCATCTCTATTATTTCTATTGCCTCCTCTGCTAGCCCTTACTACTGTCTGTACACGTCGGTTCATGCCATCAATTAGCCCGCGAATATCATCCTGGGTAATATTCCTCCATTTTTGACTCTTATGACGCGGTAGTAATTTAGAATTTAGGTCCAGTTGCTGGTCTGCGTGAATTTAAATAACCTTCGTGTAATCTTCAACGAACTATCCAAGAACTAACATTTTTAATTCGAACCTTTCAAAGTTGGTTTTTCGCCTGTACTAACGTCAAACGACGATTCCAAAGAAGAACAAGAAATCGGTCATCAATAGCTTTAGTTTTGCGTTTACTAAATTATTGACATCATTAAGATCATTTTGCATTTGGGTGAGAACAAATGCACGTATTGACATGAACCAAAAACCAAAATGCATAAAATATTTGCGGCTTAATGGAAACTGATATTTTTGAAGTAATTTTCCTTCTTAATTATTCCACAGGTATTTGACACTAGGAAAAAAAAACTTTTCTATTATTCTTGTATAATATGTCAAAAAAACAATTTTTCTTAAAATTTGTATATGCATATAACTAATAAAATATGTATCTATAGCTCTCTAAAAAATCACTTAAATAATCGGAGTAAAAATAAAAAAGTTATAAAACCCTAAACTTAATCCAAATTTTAGGTTGCCCATTTTTTTTTTTTGCACGGGAGTGTATTAGACGTCTTGTCTTCTAGTTATAATAAAGAGAATGCTCTATCCAATTCTCGTTAATAGGTACCTAAGTACCTACTACTGCAATAAAAATTAAATGCATTTAATGTATTTTTGTTGTACATTTACATATTTTAGTAATTTTAACCATATATTTAGCTGTCATCCTTGATTTTAACGATTAACGGTAAAAATGTAAAAACTAACATTTATTTCAAACCGTTATTATTCAATTAAAATAAATTTATCAATAAATCGACAGTTGGCCCTGTTTCTATCGTAAATATTTTGAGTTATAACAGCAAATGACTTCATAAACGCGTTTATTGGTTTGTTTGGTCGCTAAAATGCTATCATCCATCTGGATTTAGATCAGTAGGCAAGATTCTCTAATATAATGAAATTTCGTGTGATTAAGTTGTGAATCTATAATTAGTTTTCCAAAAGAGTAATTATTTTAAAAAGTGGAAAGTCACAAGTAGGTGATATAATATGTACATTTGCATCATTTAAATATAAACAAAAATAATTTCTTTCTTCAAGCCGTTAAAACCAATCAACTTTTTTTGCAGGCATTCATTCATTTTGTATCATTGTTATTTTCATTTTTATATAGGACTAGCGTGTACCCGGCCTGCGTTGCAACCCGCTGGTATAAATACAAACCCGAACAAACCCGATATATTAGTACCCTGCATGCCACTTTCTGAAATTGCACCCGTGCGAAGCCGGGGCCGGGTCGCTAATTATACATAAAAACCTTCCTCTTGAATAAGGGTAGTTTTTTTAATGTTTTAATATTTTCGGGTAAAATATTGTATAATATTAATCCATTATATAACAATGACCGTTTTCCAAAGTTACTGTTTATTTTAATAGTTTGTAAAAAATTAGCTTGTCTAGTATCATGTCTATGAATATCATGAACTTTTGTAAACGTTAAGTTAAAAAAAAATTGTTTTAAAAGTAAAGAAGGAATAAATATGAAAATTTTTAAATTATTTATATAAATTATTTATATCTATATAGGTATTTATTCGGTTTCTATAAATTTATTGTTGGTTCTAACTAAGTGCGGAAATCTATAAATACATTTAATAATTTTATTTTGTAATTTCTTTAAAGGTTTTAGTACTGTTAAATTGGCTGAACCCCAAATAGAAATAAGATACTGAATTTTTGAATGTACCAATACATGATAAATATTTTTTAAATAATTTAAAGATATACAATGACGAATTTAAAAAAAATATCCCAATTAACGGAGAAATGTAAGTTCGAATATGTTCTACGTGTTTTCTCCAGCTTAAATTTTGATCAATATATAATCCTAAAAATTTTATGTTATTTTTGTAATTAATATTTTCCCCATTAAATATTATTGGTTGCTTTTCCATATCTAGTATTTGTTTGTCAAAGTACATAAATGAAGATTTATTAAAATTTCAAGTTAATTTATAAGATTGCCACCAGTCAAATGTAATTTTTAAATATTTTTTGATATTTAATTGGATGTCCCTAATATTTTTGCTTAACTAAGTTGTTAAAGGAACGCTTCGCGAACAACTTCGTATAGTTCGTATGGGAAATAGGGAGGGCTATACTTAACCGCGGCAAGGGGGAGGAAAAAAATATTGTTGTGCTAAGTCAAAATTTTAAAAGGAACGCTTAACTTAGCCGTTGGCGTTGCTATGCTATTTAAAAGTAACTCAAAGGAACTGAGCCATAGATTTTACTTAAAAATAAATATTTTTCTTACGTTAAAGGGATATCCTTTATACCTCTATCTAATAAATGACCAAAACTCCCGTATATTCATGACATTAGGGGATTGGAAAAGAAAGAGTGAGGGTTTTACCAAGGGTGGCAAAAGTGAAAGAACTTTCATTTGTTTGCTATCTATCATCCATCTCTGTCATCTGTCGAAATTAATCCGTAATTGTGTTGGACATATTATCGATTTTCTTGGTGAAAAATATGGCAGCTTCGGCTTGATATAAACAGCTGGATTATTTTCAGTTCATTCCAGATAGTCTGGAATAATTTATCAGAAAAAAAATTATTGTTCGGGAAAAATTTTAGAGGGGGAAAGGGAATATCGCCTAAATTTTGCTGTTGTTTCATGTTTTTTAAAAGTCCATATTATCGCTGGTAGGGACGTGCCTATAACAAGAGAAATGTATAAATTACATGACTGTTCTCCGTGAAACACAACAATAATTTATTATCGACAGAAATTGGCTTTTTATAACATATTGATAGCAGTGGCGTACCGAGAGGGGGTGGAACACCCTCCCAGGGCCTGGTAAAAAATATGAAGGTGCATATAGTAAGTACAGCTCAAAATTCAGAAAATTGCCTTTCTTCAATGTAACTTCTACTGTGCGAGCAAAAATTATTTGCATCAAAGAGGGCTTGGATTAAAAAACGTGGGGCTTATTTTAGATCACAATGATATGGGGACGATATATCTAACCAAATCTAGGTTAAAATTTTGTCAAATTCATATTTATGACATGATATGCCAAACTAATAAGTAATAAAATAAGTAGACAAATACAAATTTATTTTTGTTGTTTATAAAATTAACAAAGTAAGAATATACAAAAAGAAAAAGAAAAGTAATTACATAAATTGCTGAAATTGGTCACTGCCATGCTCCAAGCATAAATACACGCGTCTCTTCATATTTTCGAAAGTGTTGACCAGCATCTCTGGAAAAATGTTACCACATTCTTGGTTAATCCTTTCTTGTAATTGTTCTAAATTTGCAACAAGTTCTTCTGTTCTTACAGATGGTCTTCCTGCTCCTTTTTTGTGTTGAATAGAACCTGTTTTCCTAAACACAGCCACGGTTCTTTTCAGGCAATGATATAAATCCCCAGCAATAAAAGCAACGTTAGGAAAATGATCGTGAAAATCGTCCATGCACAAACCCGGATTGTATTGCCACTCCCCATTTACTCTAACCCCGTTTCAAAAATACGCTTCAACCATGAATGTTTTGCGCTGTTCCGTAAAGCCCATTGTGTGAATTGTTCAAGAAATTGGAAAAATTAGCGATAATCAAATTACTTGTAACGACTATCAAAGATGACGGAATAACTGATTGATTGTTAATTCAGGTAGTTACTGACACCCAACAGGTATTAAGATACGGCTAATCATCACGTCCTCAGATGCAAGGCCCTCTTTGATGCAAATAATTTTTACTCGCACGGTATACAAAAGGTTTTATCTGGGATCTGGATTTGTGACTATGTATATCAGCGCATTGAGTGAACCACTCCCAGATGAAAATTCGCGGTGCGCTACTGATTGATAGTATAGTACCTATAACATACAAACACAAAGGTTTTATATTAACAATGATAATAAATTTAGTTATTTTACGACAATAAATTATGTAAAACCCAGTTTTTACCGTTAAAAATCACATGTTATGATTTTTGTTCCTCGCTGACTGCACTCTGTATATTACGCATTACTATTAGTATCCATATAAGGGGAAATGACCTAAATGAGAAAGGTGATTTCATTTCTATTTATATTCATGTAAGAAGCGTGACCGGTAACTCTGACTGGTCCAGCCAATATACACATCACAATACAAAAATTTTATTTTTATTTTTCCATGTAACTTTGTTAAATGAAAGGAAAGGTTCAAGACGATCATCATGACGTCATCTCTTCCTTGGCTGGGGGCCGCGAAGCGTGAATTGATGAGCTGGATGACCTGCATTCGGTAACTTGGGTATACTTATGTATTCACTATACCAAGATGCAAGAATATGGTATAACTTTCTAACAATAAAACACAAGGCCCTTATTCCTAAATTATTTTGCGACCGTGGTCGACACAAAAAGACGCCATAGCATCTCTAACTGAGCCTCAAATTGGAAAATGCTGAAAGCTGAAACTAAAATTAATAAACAATTCCTATTTCTGTACCTCAGAAGCAAACTATGTTAAGTCACACATTTGCGATTTTTACTGTTTAATGTTAAGTCAATCAGTGGCACGTCCTCTTTCTATTGATATTTTTATTTTTTCATTATCTCAACTCGTTTAAAAGTTAACACTTCTAAAACTATATTAAGTCATAACACAAAAAAAGGCTAACTAGGTTAAGTCATGTTAATATAGTCTGGCTTTGCAAGTTGGAACGGATTATTTTCATTGGTTCAAATTGACTTAACACAAAACTTTAACAAGCCCTCCTGAAAAATCAAAATTTTTGACTTAACATACTTTGCTTCTGAGGTACAGATTTGCGTTTTGGGACTTATCATCAAGCTCGGTTAGGTAATGGCATTTTCTTTTTCTGTCTCAACATAATACTTACATCAAAAAAATTACCTTGTCGGACTTCCATTGTCTTTATTTTGTTACTCAACACAACGTTTCGGTTAGTTAGTATCCCTAACCGTTTTCAGGTGTAAACTAAATTATAATTCTAAGGCTACTGTCTAAACTGTCTTTAATATTATGTGCAATGAAGCTTGAGGACTCCGCCTACGTGCTTATTGGAGTGTGAAGCTTGAGCTGTTGGTTTTGGACAAGAAGAGGCTTCCAGATATTGGAGATATCTATACTTGGTTTACTAAATACAGTGTCCGCAAGAAAGTCCGCATCAAATAGGATCAAGGAGAATTTTTATTTTTTGCCAGATTCTTGAAAATTTTGATCAACCCTCGTAGATTAACTTTTATACATCGATGTAAAACCATTTGCCTTTACTTCATTTGTAATCTTAATGCAATTTTATGTAAAATTTTTGTTTCCAATTATTTATTTTGCTTCAAAAACTGAAATTGTTATTGATCAGTATGTAATGTTTGATGCAAAGTTTATCTAATCACATCAGTTTTGCCAAAACCGACGTTTCTCATTTTTCTTAAGTTAGTAAACAGATGTACAATAATAAAATATTGGGAAGCTTTCGTTGAAATTTTACTTAATTAATATTGCATCAAAAAAATAAAAATATTAATCGCTGGAAACATTTTATTCAACAAAAATATAGTTTAATATAATTAATTTAAGTTAATATTAATTAAGTAAAATTTCAACGAAAGCTTCCTAATATTTTCTTTTTGTACATCTGTTTACTAACTTAAGAAAAATGAGAAACGTCGGTTTTGGCAAAACTGATGTAATTGGATAAACTTTGCATCAAACATTACATGCTGATCAATAACAATTTCAGTTTTTGAAGCAAAATAAATAATTGGAAACAAAAATTTTACACAAAATTGCATTAAGATTACAAATGAAGTAAAGGCAAATGGTTTTACATCGATGTATAAAAGTTAATCTACGAGGGTTGATCAAAATTTTCAAAAATCTGGCAAAAAATAAAAATTGTATTAGACTGTCAAAATTTCGTACAGAGGCTAAAAATGCCTAAATAAACAACTTTCTCGAATAAAGTTTTTCGATATTTTGATAAATAATGGCATTTTTGAACCTATTTTATTAAAAATGTCAAATTTGACAGGTAACGCAAGTCGTGCACCTGCTTCAGTATACGTCATTTTTGGTTTTTAGGTAAGCAAAAACTAACTGCTTTTTCAATTTTTACCTATACCTAATAATAAAAAAAAATCCCATTTGATGCGAACTTTCTTGCGGACACTGTATATGGGTATTTTGATTCATGAAAGCTGCTTCTTTGAATTTTCGTTTTCTCCAGTGCTGTTCCGTGACCAAAATCACCTCTTTGAGTATGTTTTAGATATTCTTTAACTCGTACGGGAAGAGGTATTTTTGTTTCTCCAATGTAGGTACCTACGCTTCGGTTCGCCACACTCGCAAGGGATTTAATGGATACAATTTTTTGTGTTTTCATTTTTTCAGTTTTTCTTTTGTAAGAAAGCTTCTAAGCGGATTTCCGGATTTGAAGGCTGTTTTTATATTATAATTTTTGGTTATCCTTCTAATCTTTTCGGAAATTCCCTTGACATAAGGTATTGTAAGAAATGCTTGCTCCTCTTTCGTTTCTGTATTGGTTTTTACTTCGCGATTTTTAAGTTTTGAGATGGTATTAGTTACAAAGGTTTCAGGGTAACCATTCTGTTTTAAATATTTTTTGATGTTTGAAATTTCAATATTAAGGTCTTCCGGATTGCTGTAAATGTTAGATGCTCTATGATAAAGAGTTTGAATTATGCCCTGTTTTATGGAGTTTGAATGATGCGATCCGTGATTAAGGTATTGCCCCGTGTGAGTGGGTTTCCTGTACACTGAAGGTTTTATGTTTTCAGCACTTCGTTTGACGAGAACATCGAGAAAACTCTCTACTAATGTGAAATATGCGTGTTAAATATATTTTATGAATAAAGTAGGGAATCGATAGTTTTGTTAGCATTACTATTAGAGAGTATAAAATTGTCAACCAGAGCTTCTCCGCTTGCATTTTTAGACATCACATCAGATAAAATATGTATGATAAACCCAATTTTTGTCCTCCGCTTCGATTTACTTTAAATTAAAAATAATGAAAGACCTATCATTAAACTATGTTTCTCAAACAGCAGATTTTTCGATTATACTTTTGCTTTTAAAATATCGTATACTTTGTGTTAGTGGAACTAGGCAGAGTTTAAAAATGATTTTCTACGAAAGAAAGGCCTAAATTAAAAATCTATTACAAGACAGACAACGCGTCACCTTAGAGTTATACTGTGGTATGTACAGTAAACCAAGTTTTGAGAAAAGCGTTATGAAAAATTGGCTTTTTGTTACAGTGCTATAGACAGACCTACACTTAAGAAAATTTGTACTTAGTTAGTTTCATTATAATTATTACGGTTTTTTAGAAAAAATATACACATATACATTGTTTTTTCTATATTTTGAGCACTAGACAAAACACATACAATTATGTAACTCTATTTTTTTATTAATTATGAAAACATACAACTCTGTAACGTTACAAAAAAACAAAATAACTACAAATAAGAATATAATCCAGAACAAGAGAAATAAATATGTTAGGCATTATCATTTTTGGGAAGTATAGCCATATAGTATGCCTTATCCACCTCAGGAATCCACTAGCACACTAACTCAACGACCCAACCAAATAAAAACAAAGTTGTATGTGTATTATTTGTGACCATAGGAATAAAATATAAAATTACAAAGGTGTATGTGACACATATACAACTATGATACTCTAAAAATTGCAATTCACGTTGATACAACAATGTATTTATGGTTGCCAATGACATATGGTGTAACATACAACATTGTAATTCTCTGGAAGGCAAGTTTGAGGTACATACAACTTATTAACACCGAAAAGTCAATTTCAGAAAAAATGCGACATACAACAGTATAACTCTAAGGTGACGATTACGATTGAACATTTAGTTATCGCGTGATGCGAAATTTATTCCTGTTTAATTAACATTTACTGGTGACAGCCGAACGCCTGCAACTATTTTTGAAAAATTTTTCTTGGCTATCGAATAGTATAGGACTGAAACATGTACAAAAATTAGTTTTTTATTTTTAAATAAACAAATATGTGTTTTCGATAAGCTTAGAGGGTTTTTGAGTAAATAGTATGAATGCATGTCGCGAGTAAGAGCGACGATGCCCTCTTAAGGTACTTAAAGAAGTGTTATTTTTCCACCGTGTCTTAGAGTTTTGAAATAAATACTGGGGGGGTTAAAATCTTAGTAGGTACAGGGTCTTCCAACGAGGACTGAACAGGGGCTCATTTTTGAGCTTCCTTGTATTGAAAGAAAAATCCAAAATAGCCAATCGATGTACTTTTTCCTGCAGAATTCAAAAATGAAACCAAGAATTTATTTGAACCAGAAACAAAAGAGTTACGATATGGATAAGGTGTTTTTTAAATGGAACATACCTTTTTTTATACGATTTTTGGAACGAGTGATTTTTTTTTGTCCGTTCTGATTAAAATATTTAATATTGTGACAGCTATTTTTATTAAATTTTAATGTTTTATCCAGTATAATTTAACTTTAAAACCTGTTTGAAACATACACTAGGTAATAAAGGTATAATCACCTTTGAATCCTTCAAAGTCAAAAAATTTGACAAATTTACTATAATATTGCCGAAATGACTTTGAAGGATTCAAAGGTATATATATTAAGGTGTATTACTTTCAGACACAAACTACGTTTTTAAAAATACTTATTTTACCTTATATACAGGGTCAAAAACAAATAAACTTTGCATCAAATGCGACCATTATACTTTAATAGCCCAATTTTGATTTTGTAGAAGTAAACACATTTAATATGGCGCTACTTTAAAGAAAATGTATCTGAAATAAAGCATTGTCAAAACTAAGAAGTTTTATGTAGGTTGCGTTGAATCTTATTCTGCAAAAGTGGTGCAATTTACCAAATATGGGTAAAAAATCAAAATTATCTTATGCAGCTGAAATTTTGCATTTTGGTTAGAAACTGCATTAAAAAAAAATTTCTAATAACTTTTTTCGATACTTTTGGAAATAATCCCACTTTTGAATTATTTTTTGGAAAAAATTAAAATTTGACAGATACTGCGAATCACGTGACTACTATTTTTTTGCTTAATTTTCATCTCGATCGAAGCAGAACTTGATATGATGCGGACTTTACTGGTCCACACTGTATATAATTTGAATGTCTCTCGACACTGATTAGTGAACCACTACGAATTTATATATTAGAGAGGAAATACCCACGAAACGGAATTGCTCGTCATTTCTCTATAAGATTTAATAGCCCAAGGGGCCATTTAAAACTTTTTTGACGACCCCAAGTAGAAATCTGATAAAGGATACTTCCCTATTAACACCCTAAGTGATTTGTTAAGTAGTTTTTTTTTAACGCCAAAAAGCAATCCCGTGTTCTTCAATCACCGTCTCGTTAAAAAATGGTTATTATGCTACCAAATTAAAAATAATTACGTTCACAATCTTTTAGGATTGTAGGTAGTAGGTAGGGTTGATTCTTTAAAGATTTCATTGTCTGGGTCATTATTCCATGCATAATATATTTTTATAAAAAATAACCTTTGCTTGTGGGTTATGTAGATATCAAGCTATTTAACAAAAAAAAAACATGAATAATACCAGTGATTATAGATTAAAATAAATACATGCTTCTTTATGGTTAAATGTGTTAAAAGTTATGCAACTTTGACCCTGACTCCGTAAGGTCAACCGTCATTTGGTAAAGCTAATGCACATCAGGCACAATTCTTTCTCTATGCCAAGTTTATTTTCCAGTTTTGGTATTTTAGTAGTACCTACTAGAACGAGATTAAAAATGATCTAATCATTATCAAAAAGTGCTTTAAAACCTATGCAGTTCTCTTATTATGTGACCAGTATCGAACACAAGTTTGTTAAAACAATAAATATCGACGAAATTATAAACGATTTTACAAAAAACAACTCTCGACGATCTGGTCGTTTTGTATAATACCTTGTATAGTACTTAGTGACATAACGTTTGTTCAGACTTGAGTGTTCATGTGTTTTACTGTTTTCTGTCTTTTGGATTCTATGAGGCTCGATCACTGCTACCCCCGTTACTATCATACATCGTAAGCAACATTATAAGTGGTGTTTTAAAATTTTGATTTTGCATCATGTTTGCTGGAATATTACGTATAATGACTTAATAACTATCTACGTTATGTCTACCTAGACCAGTGCTGAAGCCTTTGAAAATGGTCAAAAGTGAAAAAAAATAATAGTAGGTTGAAACCCATTGGAAAAGGAAGAGAATAGAACAAAAATTAAAGGAAAAAGAAATTACGGGCGATCCGAGGTCGGGAAGGGGGGGGGGGGAGGGGGGGAGGTTTTAAGGGTAGAAAACGATTTATCTCGATTTCCGGTAAAACTACAAGTCCTGTGGAAAAACGTTAAATTGTAAAGTTGTAGGTAATAAAAAGATCTACAACTTTTGTATATACACTTAAGTTTGACTTAATATCGAAAAACACCCTAATTTTCAATCGAAAATTCTCACGTCTAAATATCTGCTTTTTTAAAAAAGTCAGTGGGCTTTTTGTTCGTTGAAATCTCTACTTTCTGATGGTGTTAAAAAATATATACATTACTATGGTAAATGTTCTCAAAAAAATGCAATGAAACGAAAAAAACTCGAATCCGAAATATTTTTTTTAGATCAATATGTACAATTTTGAGCTATTTATTAAAATTTATACTTTTTTTTATTAATATAACATGGAATCTTACGTTTTTCGAGTAATTAAAGTATAAATTTTAATAAATAGCTCAAAATTGTACATATTGATCTAAAAAAAAAATTTCGGATTCGAGTTTTTTTCGTTTCTTTGCATTTTTTTGAGAACATTTACCATAGTCATGTATATTTTTTAACACCATCAGAAAGTAGAGATTTCAACGAACAAAAGCCTACCGACTTTTTTAAAAAAGCAGATATTTTGCCGTGAGAATTTTCGATTGAAAATTAGGGTGTTTTTTCGATATTAAGTCAAAATAAGGTTAAAAAATGATTACTTTAAATCAAAAAAATTACAGTGTGTTTAGGACATAAAAAGGTAAGTTTTCACCAAAAAAAAAATGTTTGTAAAAGATAAAAATAAAAAACCAAAAACTTGGTTATTTGAATTTTTCACATAAATTTTGAGGTTATGTGAAAAAGTGTATATATAAAAGTTGTAGATCTTTTTATTACCTACAACTTTGCTATTTAACGTTTTTCCACAGGACCGTTTTCTACCCTTAAACCCCCTCCCCCCCCCTCCCCCCTTCCCGACCTCGGATCGCCGTAATTTATTTTTCCTTTCATTTTTGTTCTATTCTCTTCCTTTTCCAATGGGTTCCATCCTACTATTATTTTTTTTTGTTTCAAAAATTATCGACCCTGGTCTAACCAGTCTACCTAGGATTATAAAATAAATTCGAATTGTTTGCTGTTTTAATAGTAGGTTTAACACACATAATGTGAGTTTAAGCCTAATTAAATTGTTACAGGATTAACGAATTCAAAAATTCATAAACCTGAACCTAATAGTAATGAAAATAAGAATGATAATTTTCCATTCGTATTAGAGAGGGGGTCCCTGAAAACGTTTGCGGGGGGGCCACTCAGTTTTTTTTACGCCACTGTATGTGACCAGGAGACCAACATTATTATTTGAAAAATTGGAAATACCGTTTTAAAGTTAGTGTGTCAAAGTAGCGATATAAAATATATACTGTTTAAATTGATGTTAATTGTATATTATACTATTACGGGAAAAACTTCTTACTGCCTATAACTTTAGACAGTCATATTATATTTTCCCCTGCTTAATCATACAAATAATAGGTTTTTAGATTTATGAAAGAAAAGTAAGTATAAAATAAAATAAAAGTTTCTTTAAAAAATTATTATAGTTAACTGATGTATGTGTTCTATAAAAGTAAAATTATTAGCTTTTAAATCAGTTTGCAAATCTCAGGCGGGCCAACTGTTCAAGCGAATCAATCAGCAAAATGAATGAAAATAAGCCATTTTATTTAGTTAACAGTAGTAAACTACTGAGAGTAGCGTTACATTCTAATAACCTCATGCATACACACTAAATTGCTAATTGCAGGCAATGAACACCATTTATGTGTTTATCCTTGTCAGGATTGATTACAAAATTACACGTTATTTTAAATCCAGTAAAGCGAAAAAAAAAATTATAAAAGTATTATAAGGAAAGTAATAATTTATTAATTTAATTATGATGAAGAGAGAGAATTAATAGTGTTTTAAAATTTCTGGAAACATTGAAAATATATGGAAATATGAAAAACTAAACATTTAATAAAAATTGAAAACAAAATAGATTAACACAAATAAAAGGTTAAATATGGAAAACAAACAAAGAATACAGTCAAATTCGTTAAAAAAAACAATCAAGAAATAAGTCGAGCAAGAGGCATATCTTCATCGCTGTCATCATCACCTTCAATGTTATATTCAGCATCGATCCTTCTTCACGAGAGTCAACTTCCTCTAAATCTTCAACAGTGTCAGAAATAATAATGGATCTATTGCCACTTTCTATTTTTTTTTCTAAGTTTTCGTTGAGGGACACGTAGAGTAGTTTAGCTGCTCTGTCTTTTTTTTTCTTTTTTTTGAATGAAAATGCTAAAACTGGGCTCAGTGACTGCTACCTTTGATAATGAAGATGATGAACAAAGGCCTTTCCACCAGGAGACTGGGCTATCAAAACTACTTTTTCATATAAAATTATTGCCAAACAATTTGCCGCTTCTACAACGATAACTTGGCATTTCGTCAATTACTACTTACTAAAAACCGAATGGAAATAAAATTGTCGAGAACATTTTACAAATATTCGCTTACAAGTATGTGCAACTGTATTTTTAAACCACCCTGTATATTGCAACTAAGATTTGGGTGTACGGTTGAAAGCCCCCTGATATTATTTAACTGTCTTACCAAATTTCAGGGTATTAGAATTTCAGAATTAAAAAATATCAACCTTTTATTATGTTAACGTTTTCCGTCAAAACAATTGGAATTTAGCTATTTTAGAATATTTCCATTTCCATGGAAATATTTTCACTTGCACCACTAAGAATGCATTCCTATAATAGTGTAGTGTAGTAAATTATTATTTCTATACGTATTCCAAAAATATCAATTTTATATTAATCGAATTACTATTAAATAAATTATTTATCAATGTAGGAGTATGGATAATTAAAAATATTACTTTTTATTAAAATAAATGGAGATTTTCTATTAATCACACTTTCACTTATACTTTTAAAATTAGCGAATTGCTAAATGTAGCTAATAATAAATATTGTGAAAAAGAGAGGTGATTATTAAAACTTTTAAGAATTGTAAACAATCGACGACCAAATCGAAAAAGCAGGAAGAACGTTGAAAGACCGCAGGATTGTAGTCCACGAGTAGTAACAAACTTTTAGCTCCAATTAAAAAGAGGTCAAGTGAAAATTGAAATCTCATACTATAGGCGAGTGTTATAATCAACCGAGTGTATACAGAGGGTGTTTCAATAAAAACTCCCAGGCCAGTTATTTCGAAAACTAAAAGCGACATGTAAATTTTGTAAACGCCAGTTTTAAGCCTCTATGATTGTCTTCACAACTGTGTAAAAAATGTGTTTGAATAATACAAGATGTAGGTGGCGCCACGGCGCAAAGAAATTTTTCCATGACAGGGACTTTTAAATGTTGTCGCTCTTAAAGATAATTAATTTTTGGTCAAATTATGTCCCATAAAAAATGTTGATAAATCCAACATGAAAGGAGATATTTGGGGTTAAGTTTTTTAAAAATAATTTTAACGAGTATTTTAATTATAAATATTTTTAATATCCTTTAGCAGATTTTAATTTAATTTTGGTAATGATAATTTTAGTGATAAAACGCTCGTATAGCGCTAAATTATTACGTCCTGTGACGTCTCGGGGACACCTTAACAAATAATATTGGCAAAAAATAAAACGCCACCGAGTTTTTGGTAATTTTTATATTTTTTTCGGATTAAGCAATTAAAAATATCCTTTTCTTGTCTGTTAAATTGTTTTCATATCTTGCTTCATTTTCGAGAAATAAAAATAATATTGTTTTTTAAAATTTAACAGGCAAGAAAAAGGACATTTTTAGTTGCATAATCCGAAAAAAATATAAAAATTACCAAAAACTCAGTGGCGTCTTATTTTTTGCCCATATTATTTGTTAAGGCGCCCCCCGAGATGTCACTGGACGTAATAATTTAGCTCTACACGAGACACGAGCGTTTTATCACTAAAATTATCGTTACCAAAATTTAATTAAAATCTGCTAAATGATATTAAAAATATTTATAATTAAAATACTCGTTAAAAATTATTTAAAAAAAATACTTAACCCCAAATACCTCCGTTCATGTTGGATTTATCAAAAATTTTTATGGAACATAATTTGATTAAAAATTAATTATCTTTAAGAACCACAATATTTAAAATTTCCTGTCATCGAAAAAATTCTTTGCACCGTGGCGCCACCTACATCTTGTATTATTTAAACACATTTTTTACACAGTTGTGAAGCTAATCATAGGGGCTAAAAACTGGCGTTTACAGAATTTACCTGTCACTTTTAGTTTTCGAAATAATTGGCTTGGGAGTTTTTATTGAAACACCCTGTATATTATGGTTAATATACTATGCTTTATCTACATCTACAACCATGTTGTAGATTAAATAAATAATTAGATAAAAAAGAATTTAAAAATTTATCATTTCTATCAGTGTTTTTAGTCAAATATCAAAAAAGTTTTATTAAAGGGGGCATAAAATAAATAATTGCCCCCGTACTAAATCAATCGGTTCCGTTGCAAGAAGACAGGAAATAAGGCATAGACGCTATAGTATAAGATATCCGATATAAAGTGACTAATTTAAATAATTTGCAGTAAATGATGATTTATATAGAACTCCCACTATCTCTGAGTTTACGTGGTTTTTTACGAAAAATTAAAATGACATATGGGTGAAGAAAAAAATTTCATTTAGTTGCCATTGTTTGCCGTTAGAGTATGGTTATTATGTGAAAACATTGTTAGTTATTAAAAGTTATATATTTGACCATAATAGTGTGTTAACCTTTGATGTATATGTCTGACCAAACATTGATTTCACTAACGAAGAAGACTGTGAGTTTTTATTTTGACAACTATTGTCTTAGCTCAATAGCCAGGGTGGTGGGGGGGTTATTTTATTTAGTACCTACAAGAAAGTACAAACCCCGATTTTAAAGAAAACGAACGAAATTTATTTTAACTGGATTCATTTGGATATGTTTTTCTACTTATATAAACATATTTTCTTTGTTTATAATATGTTTTTATTGTTGTTCTAGATGGACTAAAATTTTACCACAAACCGCACAATCGAAAAGAGATGAGAAGACAGAAAAAACGACCAGAAGTAACTTAGTTGTAAAAATAAATTTTTGACTGACGAGTAGATTTTTAGAAAATTTACAGAAATGAAGTGTGGAAACCCGAATTTGTTGACACTGAAATGTGTTTTGTTTTTGTTTTTTGGCGGTGAGTTATTTAAAATGTATTTTTATTGAAACATAATATTTTTCCATACCAACATACCTACATATTGAGAGAACGTAATTTTTTAATAATTCCTCTTATATTTCTAGCTATTGGGGCCCTATTACCTTTCATTCCCCTACAAATAAACATCCTAGGTCTTTCACGAGATGAAGCCGTTATTATACTAGCAATATCTCCTCTGATCGCCTTGATAGGCCCATTGGTTGCAGCACCCTTAGCCGATAGATTAGCAGGTAATAAAAAAATGGTTATATGATAATAAGTACCTAGTAAGACTATTTAAATTTACCATAAAATATATGAAAATTGACTTCCTTGGCTTCGTCCCGGTAAACAACATAATATAGTTGAAGTACAATTTCTTACAAAATCTTTTATCTCGAGACAATCAGAAAGAATTTATAGACCAGTGTGGATAATTTTTGAAACAAAAAAAAATAATAGTAGGATGAAACCCATTGGAAAAGGAAGAGAATATAACAAAAATTAAAGACAAAATAATTTACGGGCGATCCAAGGTCGGGAAGTGGAAAGGGGTGAGTTTTTAAGGGTAGAAAACGATTTATCTCGATTTCCGGCAAAACTACAAGTCCTATGGAAAAACGTTAAATGGCAAAGTTGTGGGTAATAAAAAGATCTACAACTTTTGTATTTACACTTTTTTCACATAACCTCAAAATTTATGTGAAAAATTTAAATAATCAAGTTTTTGGTTTTTTATTTTTATCTTTTACAAAAATTTTTTTTTCACGAAATTTAGTGTAAACTTACCTTTTTATGTCCCAAACACACTGTAATTTTTTTGGTTTAAAATATTTATTTTTTCACCTTATTTTGACTTAATATCGAAAAAGCACCCTAATTTTCAATCGAAAATTTTTACGTCAAAATATCTGCTTTTTAAAAAAGTCTGTGGGCTTTTTGTTCGTTGAAATCTCTACTTTCTGATGGTGTAAAAAAGTAAAAAAAAATATACATTACTATGGTAAATGTTCTCAAAAAATGCAAAGAAACGAAAAAAACTCGAATCCGAAATTTTTTTTTTTTTTAATCATTATGTACAATTTTGAGCTATTTATTAAAATGTATACTGTAATTACTCGAAAAACGTAAGATTCCATGTTACATTGATAAACAAAAAAATTACAAATCCATAAAACATAAAGATCGCAAAAAATATGCGAAAATAGTTGTTCTAAATATAATTAAAGGTATGATTTAAAGGGGATTTCATCACATTTACCATAGTAATGTATATTTTTTTACACCATCAGAAAGTAGAGATTTCAACGAACAAAAAGCCCACCGACTTTTTAAAAAAGCAGATATTTTAACGTGAGCATTTTTAATTGAAAATTAGGGTGCTTTTTCGATATTAAGTCAAAATAAGGTGAAAAAATAAATACTTTAAATCAAAAAAATTTCAGTGTCTTTGGGACATAAAAAGGTAAGTTTCCACCAAATTTCGTGAAAAAAATTTTTTTTTGTAAAAGATAAAAATAATAAACCAAAAACTTGGTTATTTGAATTTTTCACAGAAATTTTGTGGTTATGTGAAAAAAGTGTAAATACAAAAGCTGTAGATCTTTTTATTACCAACAACTTTGCCATTGCCGTTTTTCCATAGGACTTGTAGTTTTGCCGGAAATCGAGATAAATCGTTTTCTGCCCTAAAAAACTCACCCCCTTCCACTTCCCGACCTCGCATCGCCCGTAAATTATTTTTCCTTTCATTTTTGTTATATTCTCTTCCTTTTCCAATGGGTTTCATTCTACTATTATTTTTCTTCGCTTTTTACCATTTTCAAAGGCTGCAGCCCTGGTTTATTAGGTGACAGACTGTTTTTTTTAATTGTATCTTTGTGATTTTTAGGAGGTTTTGGAGGTGCACCAAGAAGTAAAACAGGACGGTATTTGAGGATAATGATATCCTTTTGTTGTATTTTGGCCACTATATTTTATTGGTTGCTTATTACAGTCCCACCGATCGTAAGTTACCCATAGGCGTACTTAGCGGGGTACTTGGGGGCCCCGAAATCCGAAATCTAAATTAGCACCCCCAAAAAAAAATTTACAATATATAGGCTAATTTTAGAACTAACCTATTTTTATAATATACATTAGATGTAATGAATTTTTCATATTAATATTTCAAGCATTCGAATTCATACAAATTCAAGTATATTTAGGTAGTTGCGGATTCTGTTCAAAATTTCTCTCCGTGTACCGTGTAGTTCACGCCCAGTTTACTTGTCAGAGCGGGTCTATGATCATTAAAATCTCGTAAAATACGAGAGCGGCATAATAGCTTGTGTATGTCATGTTCTGCAATTCTGCATTAATTTGATAATTTAAATTTAACCAGTCGTAGTCGTTCAAATTCGCGGAAATTTTTAGCCGGTATTTTGACTATTTTTTTTTGTTTATTAAGGTTTAATATGGTTTTATTGAATTCAGTTAAAGTTTAAAGTTAAATAAACACGAAAAAACAATGAGTGCGTCGTCGGATATAAAAGTTACCGTTGGAGGAGAAAGTGATTGTCAAGAACATTGAAAGACCTAAACCTACTATTAACATCACATTAAAATATTTACTAAAAATTATTGACCAAATTTGGGCGTGGTCTTAAAAAATTTTTCCCCCACGTTAACATTTCACGAGCCGCCACTGGACTTCAGCACCCCCAGTGTTGACCGTCTAACTACGCCTATGAAGTTACCATTATTTCTTTCAACGACGATAGAACAAGGTATAGATATCTTATTCTCTTTATCTTTTAGATTAGTCCACCAAATGTTGCCTTCACGTGTGACGAAGAAGGGGGCTTCATTCTACAAGATAGATGCGGAGCCGACAAGACATGTTACGATTGGGGTAAAGGAGTGAGTATTTTTTTTTAAACGGTCTCTTTTATTTTTATTTTATTTATTTATGCTACGTCGGCCTTTTTCCGCAACGAGGCCAATCACCGACGCCAGGGAATTTGTCACACACTATCTGGTAATTTTGCCGAATCCCTCTTTGTCGAGGGTAGGGTTCTGTAACGTGCCAACATCCATGACACGGGGCCCACAGTTTAACGTTTCTTCCGAAAGACGGCGCACCTCTTAAACCAAATTCCAAATTTAACATCGACGTTGTCGGCACCGGGAATGGAACCCGGGCCTACGATCTGTGAGGCCGCTGCGCTGACCACCAGACCACAACGCCGATTAACGGTCACTTTGTATTAATGCTCTCGAAGTTTAAAATTAATTTTTTCTCTTGTAGACTGGATATTATATAAGCAACATGCCATAAATACATTACAGCCTATTTTTTTAATTATACAGGGTCCTGCACCTCACCTCCCGCGTTTTATTAGCTCACTTAGTAATTAAGTTAGGATTTTGATATTTTGCCGACGTAACCTGTATCGTGGGGCGCATTTAAGGAAAATATTTTTTTTCGTACAGGGTGTTCCAAAAAAGTGTGACATCATAAGGATGTATTTTTTTAGATTACATGCCATATATTTTCTTACTTATTTGGGTGTCTCCTATAGTTATCTAAATAACCCTAAAATTTTATTGAAATCGATTCGGTATTATAGGCGAAAAAAAATAAAAACTGAAAAATATCAGTTTTGCACCACTGGTTTTAAAAATTAATAAAAAATAAAAGTAATGCCTCGTTAAAATTATACAAAGGTACTTATTAAATAAAGTCTAACAGTCTCGTTAGCCAAGTTTGATTATTATGAATTATACAGGGTGTCCAAAGTTTAGTGTTAAACTTTTCAAACTTAAAAGCCATTTATTTTTCTTATTTCAAATAGGAACCCCTGTATATTTTAATGTCATTCGATGCAGAATTAAAAACCAAACATTTGTCCTAATTACAACCCTATCGCAATTTCTAACGCATCAAGACTTATTTGCAGAAAACTCATTTTATCAACTATTCCAACAGTCATTATTATGAATAAATATCGAAGGTGGCTTTGAAAAACAATTTATTGGTACCTATTAAAGTTTATTAAAGTGGCAAGAGACCATTTTGACTTTAGTAATCTAAAAGTTTCAAATATTGTTCAATTGTTAGTAAATTATTAACTGGAAATGATAATCGTGGAGACGGTTATCCTTTAAAATTTGTTGAACTGTTCTTTTGCTTACATTTACGGCTTCAGCGACTGCTTGTTGACTAGCTGAAGGATTTTTTATGACAGATACTAGCACAGCCAATTTATTTTCTTCAGTTCGGACCGGTTTATTTTTCACTGGTTTTGGGTTGTTTACATTTCCCGTTTGTACAAACCTCTCTGATATGTTTTGCAGGCTCCTTTTGTCTGGATGTCATCGTTCCGGATAACGCTGTGCGTAAACTCGGCTTGCCAAAAAAGAGTTCTTTTCGCATGCTTTTAATATAAAAATCATATCTACGAGCTCTTCTTGGTTGTAGTCCATCACAAAAAACAATATAAAGTACTTATTAACAGTTTAAATAATTACTAACAATTAAAAAATATTTGAAACTTTTAGATTACTAAAGTCAAAATGGTCTCTTGTCACTTTAATACCAATAAATTGTTATTGAAAGCCACCTTCGATATTTATTCATAATAATGACTGTTGGAATAGTTGATTAAATCAGTTTTCTGCAAATAAGTCTTGATGCGTTAGAAATTGCGAATGCGATTGCATCGAATGACATTAAAATATACAGGGGTTCCTATTTGAAATAAGAAAAATAAATTGCTTTAAAGTTTGCAAAGTTTGACACTAAACTTTGGACACCCTGTACAATTCGTATTAGTCAAACTTGGTTAACGAGACTATTAGACTTTATTTAATAAGTACCTTTGTATAATTTTATTAACGAGGCATTACTTTTATTTTTTATTAATTTTTAAAACCAGTGGTGCAAAACTGATATTTTTCAGTTTTTATTTTTTTTCGCCTATAATAACGAATCAATTTCAATGAAATTATTTAGGTAACTATAGGAGGCACCCAAATAGGTAAGAAAATATATACCATGTAGTCGAAAAAATACATCCTTATGATGTCACACTTTTTTGAAACACCCTGTACGAAAAAAAAATATTTTCCTGAAATGCGCCCCAAGATACAGGTAAGGTCTGCAATATATCAAAATCCTAACTTAATTACTAAGTGAGGTATAGAAGACGGGAGGTGAGGTGCAGGACCCTGTATATAATTTTTTAAATATCTTATTTCCAGAAAGATGCTGTTCTAGTCAAAAATTGTATTTTTACATGCAATGTGACGTCATCGTATATAGGAGATCCTTTACCAGTGGAAGAGACAGGCTCTGAATATGATTCTGATTACGTCGAAGGAGCAGCAGCTGTAAATATCGCCGAAGAACCAGAAGGGGTAAGTAGAGAACCCAAAAAAGAGAAATTTAACACAATTGTAGCTATAAATACACTTCGCGCCATATTTAACGCATAACGAAAAAATTGCCACAATTTTGATGTTATATATTTTCCAAATTTGTGGTTCGTTTTTAATAATTTTTTTTTCTAATTGTAGGTTTTTTCCTTAAGCATATCACTGCCTTTGTTATTTTGCTTAAAAAAGTAACTTTGGTATTATACCGGGTGTTATAAAACTGTTATGTTTTTTTTACGGAAATATAAAACACCCTGTGGGATTTACTAGCCATTGCAAGTTATCGCAATTACAGCCAAATGCGTCTCATGTTTCCTTTATATTTTCTTTTTTGATTCATTGGTTTATCTCTGTTTTTTCATTTAATATTGAATTTTTAGTACAACGTGATTTTTATAAAAAAATGTTTAGTTAAAAAATACAAAATAAACGAAATGCTTTGATTAATGCAACAGCAAGAAAAAACAAATTATAAAGTAAATAAAGAATCAATATCTGGTATTAATTAATTTTTTCCACTACTAACCTATAACATCGCCATTATTGACCGATTAATTAACGCCAGAAATCGTTTTTCTCTCCCTTCTCAGTTGCTATTGACGACGGTCAATAATAAAGCATTGAAATCCATTATTGACCGATCTATTTAAAACCAGGTAACTTGATTTGTTAATTCCCAATAAATAGCATGAAAGGTGACGCCAAGCCAACTGACAAGAAAACAAATTATCTTGCCAATATGCCAAAGCAGGTAACTTGATTAAAATACATATTTATACCTACCTAATATTTTTTATAATTTATTAATACTGTACAAAATAAAAGTGTTAGTTGTGGAAAAAAAATTATATTAACCACGGTTTAGACAGCCTATAGCCCTCGCGCCCTAAATCCCTCGTCGCTCCGCTCCTCGTGATTTAAACTTGACGCTCGGGCAATAATGATGGCTGTCTAAACCTTGGTTAATAATATACTATTATTGAATCCACAAAACAGGGCAAAAAAATACAGGGAAAAAAATTGTAATTTCTAAAAGTATTAAAAATTAAATATGAATAATTAGTAGCGAGTATTGCCTCCCCTTGCTCTAATGACTACTTCGCATCTTCTTGGCATACTTAAAATCAGATTTCTGATTTCATCTTGATTAATCTGATTCCATATTTCCATAAGCCTCAATGACAGATCATTTAAGTTTCTAGGAGGAGGAAGTATTGCTCTAAGATGTCGTCCCATGTTATCCCATAAATGCTCAATAGGATTAATGTCAGGGCTTCTTGCTGGCCAAGGCAAAGTTAAAATTTCGGTTTCTTGGAGATAATTTTGTACCACTCTTTTTAATTTTTTTGAATACTTTTAGAAATTACAATTTTTTTCCCTGTATTTTTTTGCCGCTTTGTGGATTCAATAAAATTAATTAATTAATTACTACCAGATATTGATTCTTTATTTACTTTATAATTTGTTTTTTCTTGCTGTTGCATTAATCAACGCATTTCGTTTATTTTGTATTTTTTAACCAAATATTTTTTATGAAAATCACGTTGAAGTAAAAATTGAATATTTCATGAAAAAACAGAGATAAACCAATGAATCAAAAAAGAAAATATAAAGGAAACATGGGACTTTTATTTGGCTGTAATTGCGATAACTTGCAATGGCTAGTAAATCCCACAGGGTGTTTTGAATTTCCGTAAAAAAACATAACAGTTTTATAACACCCGGCATAATACCAAAGTTACTTTTTTAAGCAAAACAAAAAGGCAGTGATATGCTTAAGGAAAAAACCTACAATTAGAAAAAAAATCATTAAAAACGAACCACAAATTTGGAAAATATATAACATTGAGGCAATTTTTTCGTTATGCGTTAAATATGGCGCGCAGTGTACAATAATTTTACAAAAAAAAAGTTTATTCATAATTTCATAATAGTTGATTGGTTAATCCACAATTTTTTTGACCTATTTGTATACAGAGGGGTAAAACAATTTCTTATTATCTACTATTTTTTATTTTAGTATGCACCTCCGTCGTCAAACTCAGATGACAACTATCATAGAAACGAACCATATCCTCATATGTGCTACACCAATATGAGTGGAGATGTGGTATGTGAAGTCTACACAGAGTATTCATATCCAATCAAGTTTGAGTTGGGTCTCAGGCCCTCCAGACAACCTGATGACAATGACACAAACCCGGATGAAATTTGCAAATATCCATTTGGTAAGTAGGTACAATAATAAAAAACATCTCAATAATTATTGATCTCCTCCAATACCTAAGCGATCAAAACACCACATATAATTTTTTTTACTTAATTTTTAGACGAACCGTTCTTTTGTCGAATACCTCGCCAAAAAGCCATGGAACTGAGAAGAGAATTCGGGGACGATAACTGCACACCGGCTGTCCTGTGTGGTATCCACGATCCTTACAACAACACTAATTCACTTTTAAAAAGATCCAGGCAGTGTGAATATGGTAACATAAGTTTTTGGTAAGCTTTGATACTCAGCAAGCGCAAACTTATCGCAGCGCAGCCTTCTATATGGAACCGAACACGTGTGCAACGGGCCTTATTATATTATACCGAACTTATTTTTTTTATTGCATAGGAAGAAAAAATAATAACTAGGTACTTGTTATGTTTCACAAATTTAAACAGTTTCCTGACACGTGTTTCAGCCCTTGCGGGTCATTGTCAAAGGAGTACGTGAAGGTACTAAATTCTACGTGACATTACAAAGGTATTTATATCATATTACTAGCGTGTATCCGGCATGCGTTGCAACCCGCTGGTATAAATACAAACCCGATATATTAGTACCCGGCATGCCACTTTCTGAAATTGCACCCGTGCGAAGCCGGGGCGGGTCGCTAGTTATAAATAAAAACCTTCCCCTTGAATCACTCTATCTTTTAAAAAAAACCACTTCAAAATCCGTTGCGTAGTTTTAAAGATTTAAGCATATACAGTGTCCGCAAGAAAGTTCGCATCAAATGGGATTTTTTTTTATTATTAGATATAGGTAAAAATTAAAAAAGCAGTACCTAAAAACCAAAAATGACGTATACTGAAGCAGCTGCACGACTTGCGTTACCTGTCAAATTTGACATTTTTAATTAAACGGGTTCAAAAATGCCCTTATTTATCAAAATATCAAAAAAAATTATTCGAGAAAGTTGTTTATTTAGGCATTTTTAGCCTCTGTACGAAATTTTGACAGTCTAATAGAAATTTTATTTTTTGCCAGATTCGTGAAAATTTTGATCAACCCTCGTAGATTAACTTTTATGCATCGATGTAAAACCGTTTGCCTTTACTTCATTTGTAATCTTAATGCAATTTTGTGTAAAATTTTTGTTTCCAATTATTTATTTTGCTTTAAACACTGAAATTGTTATTGATCAGTATGTAATGTTTGATGCAAAGTTTATCTAATTACATCAATTTTGCCAAAACCCATGTTTCTCATTTTTCTTAAGTTAGTAAACAGATATACAAAAAGAAAATATTAGGAAGCTTTTGTTGAAATTTTACTTGATTATTATTAAATTAAATTAATTATATTAAACTATATTTTTGTTGAATAAAATGTTTCGAGCGCTTAATTTATTATTTTTGATCCAATATTAATTAAGTAAAATTTCAACGAAATCTTCCTAATATTTTCTTTTTGTATACTGTTTACTAACTTAAGAAAAATGAGAAACGTCGGTTTTGGCAAAACTGATGTATTTAGATAAACTTTGCATCAAACATTACATACTAATCAATAGCAATTTCAGTTTTTGAAGCAAAATAAATAATTGGAAACAAAAATTTTACACAAAATTGCATTAAGATTACAAATGAAGTAAAGGCAAATGGTTTTAGATCGATGTATAAAAGTTAATCTACGAGGGTTGATCAAAATTTTCAAGAACCTGGCCAAAAATAAAAATTGTATTAGACTCAAAATTTCGTACAGAGGCTAAAAATGTCTAAATAAACAAGTTTCTCGAATAAAGTTTTTCGATATTTTGATAAATAAGGGCATTTTTGAACCCATTTAATTAAAAATGTAAAATTTGACAGGTAACGCAAGTCGTGCAGCTGCTTCAGTATACGTCATTTTTGGTTTTCAGGTAAGCAAAAACTAACTGCTTTTTCAATTTTTACCTATACCTAATAATAAAAAAAAATCCCATTTGATGCGGACTTTCTTGCGGACACTGTATAGCTGGTAGGGGACGGACAGACAGCGACTTTGTTTTATACTATGTTAAGATGGTAACTATAAACATGTCATAAAATAAAATTAAAATTAGGATTACAAGATTGAATGGTCAACTGTGGGTTTTCCTAATTTTTAAAGGAACAGATACATATTTAGTCCTAAATAAGTGTACTATTAAGAATTAGAGAAGCACCTGAAGGTTTTTTTTTTAAATAGATGTTTTGTGTTCTTTAAGCCTGGTGTCAAAATTTCTACCTGTTTGTCCAGTGTAGATATCCTCGCAGTTGTCGCATTCTGTTTGGTAGACCCCACTTTGTAAAAGTTTGTTTTTAGTTTCTATTTTAGCATTGAATATGTGTTTGTGTAAGTTGTTTTTATTTTTTTATTGACTTGTATAGGAATGCTATTAAGGTTTTTAAGTTTTTTTGGAGATTTTTTGGCTTGTATTCCCTGTATATCTTATTGAGCAGTATTTGTCCTTAATTGGAGGGGGATGTTCTTTGTAAAGAAGTTTTTGTGTGTTTTTTCTTTATTATTTGGTATGATATCTAATTCTTGTTTGGATTGGACGTCTGAGAGAGGAGTGTTAACTAGTCGATGTACCATGCTATTGAATACATCTAGTTTTATTGTTTGTTGGGGTGCTTGGAATCTGCGGGTATGACTATATCTGATTAAATTTGTGAAACATAACAAGTAGTTATTATTTTTTTTTCTGTGCAATGAAACAACAGTTTCACCAAGCATGTAGCCTAACACAAATTAATTTTTTTTTCAGGTTGTACCTATTTTTAAAATCATTCGCAGACCTCTTTCTGGCCGCTGCAGTAGCTCTTCTCGGTACAGCCGTAGTCATAGCGACAAGAGAAACTTCCACAGGTCGCGGGGACGTAGGAAAGCAGTTCGCCGCTGGCGCGTTGGGTTTCGGCATTTTTGCGCCTATAATTGGCGCGTGCGCCTATGGAAGATTCATCGAAGCCATGATATGTTTCACAGTGTTGATGGTATTGGCGGTGATTATTTTATTATCTGACGAGTAAGTATTGGATCAAGCGTAGAAAAATAGCTTTATTTCTTGTACATACAGCATTTGGACTACCAGTGACAAAAATTTGTTTTCAGAAAAATGCCTTTAAGTCCCCCTGAATGGTGGTGGCATACCAGATGTGGCCTATTAGCGTTACCGATGTCTGCGGTAAGAAAGTATGGTGCAGAAACGGTAGCCCTAGGAATTGTTTTGTTACTGCTGGGAGTTTTCTGGAATTCAATTGATTCGTTTTTGGCTTGGTAAGTAATAATAATAATAATAATAATAAAAGTTTATTCAAATATTTTTTTTTACATTTAATTCTAATATATAATTTTTTTTGTATAAACTATCAATTCCGAACTCAAAAGTAAAATACTTGTTTTGAGTTAAATAATATAATATTTATTGTCAAGAATATATTTCATAATTCAGGCACAACTAGATTATAATATAAAACAAATGACAATATTTTATTGGTATATTTTATATCACTACAGTATATAAAGATACAATACGTCATGTATATAATATATATTTATTTATTTAATTCATTATAGATTGGTATATTTATTATTTATTAATGACATTCTTGAATATATCTCTTGGATTGGATAATATCCGATTTTTAATTTTATTTCTATAATTATTTTAATTGACTGTGGTAGCATATCAAAAATATAATATGGATTGATGTTTAAAAAATGTTTGTGTGCTATTGTTTTGTTTACTCTATTTTTCTATGTAATAGTATTTTTATGACAGGTTTCATGTGTGTGATTAATAAAATTTATTTTATTTTTATGTTTAAAAATATATATTAACATGTTGTAAGAAAATATTTGTTTAATATCCATTTTTTTGCTATCTTTAAATAGTAAATCAGAAGAATATTGGTGGTCTTTTTCGTAAATAATTTTCAAAATGTATTTTTAAATAGTTTCAATATTATTAAGATAATTCTTATTTATGCCTCCCCATCATAGTAATCCATAATTTAAATAGATTTGTACTAAAGAATAATAAAATATTTCTAATTCTTTTATATCTAAAAATTGTTTAAGGTTTTAAATTTTGGTATAAGAATTCTTAGTTTTTTGACAATGTAAGTGGTCACTATGTAAATCTCATTTTAAATGTTTATCAAACATTATTCCTAGATATTTAATATTTTCACCTTCCTTTATATTAATATTATTGGTGTTTCGAAGAAAGAAGATAGGGACAGAGACGGGCCCAAGGGGGGGAGGCAATTTTAAAAACCATCCACATCCATTATCATGATTTTTAATTATTTTTTAAAACCTTTTTAGGCATTTAGTTAAAATACCAAAAGGCGAACCGCTAATCATAGGATTGACAGTGACAGTAGGAGCTTTACCAGCAGTCATATTTTTGATATTCGCAGAAGTAATCGTCGATTACTGCGGTCATTCCAACATCCTGATCTTTTGTTTTGTCAATTACATTTGTCATCACTTAAGTAAGTAAAAAACAGGTTACAGGCATAGACAAGCGAGTTGCGCACTCTCAAGGATAGATAGGCAACTTAACATACTAAATTAGTTCCCTAATAGCGCCACGCGCGACCGGAGGCGAAACTAAAGTAAAAATTTAAATTTTATTATTACTTTGAATTCAAATTTTCGCGCTTCTAACTTAACGAAAGGTTTGAAGCGCGAAACATCTGATTCAAGTTAAAATAATTTGGGAGAACGAAAGGAAATTATAACAACGTTTCTGATGTGGCGACAAGATTTATTAATATTAGATATTTACATAAATAGGTTTTAAATAAAAAAACAGTTTATATTATTATATTATTATTTTCTGTAGATTTTTCTAACAATTCCGTGTTATTTTCAAAGTTTTTATTTAATAAACTAGTTATTGTACCTTGTAGTTCATTAAGTTGTGAAGTAAAGTTTCTATCTATATCTTTAATAGCTTTCTCTGTACTTTCCAATCGTTGGGCGACATTAATGAAGTCTTCAGGACTATTCAGGAGGTTCCACGCTTTTGTTAATTGCCTTGGTTTTTCTTCCCGATTTCTTTGGTCGCGACATATTATATATATATACCTATTTACGATTCTTAAACTACCGACTGCGCCATGTTAAGTTTATAAATTATATATGAATAATTATTTAATAATAACTTTATTTTTTATATATTTTACAAATCAATCATAAAATGACAATGACAATCTTTCACCAGTCCAGGTAAGACTTCAGGATCTGTCACAACAAGCCATATTTTTATCTTTCTCGCACATATGCTGGTACAGTTTAATACAGAGAGAGAGGTACAGAATGTTGGCCATGCTCATTCTAAATGAATATTCTGTTCCTACCAACGTTAGGAGATGAACAACCTTATAAAACAAAACTCATACAATAGCGCCACCAGCGACCGGAGGCTAAATTAAACGAACAGGGGACGACCTTCACCATTTAAGTTATCCTAGCCTGGTTACAGGATTGCAAGAATAAACGCGGTGTTGTGTACTGAATGAATATTATTTCATGAATCTTTGTACTTTTTAGCTTTACTAAACATAGAAAAGGCTCCGTTGGTGTTCCTATGTGAAATTTTGGAAATGTTTACCCTTCACGTTATGTACGTCACTGCCGTTTTATACCTAAGACATTTGGTGCCTAGAAAATTCACTGCCTGTGGTCAAGCATTGCCCGTTGTCGCCCATTTCTGTTTGGGTAAGTTCAAACGAGTTTATCTTGTTCCAAGATCGTGGTGATTGTTGAAAGGAAACCAGATAATATAATTAATATTTTTTTTAGGTCGTTGCATAGGTGCTCTCCTAGGAGGATTAGCCTACGACGAGTACCCATCCAACTTTATCTTGGTCCATCAATGGTTCACTGTGGCAGCGGCCATAGTAGCTTTCCTCTACTACATAGCTTATCACTTCTATTTGAAACCGAAATGCGGGGCCCCCGTCCATTTGCCTCCTGATCCCGCCCCTGCAGTGGTTCAAAGTAAGTAACCTAATATAGGGGTGTAAATAGTTCGCTGTCCCTACTGTATACAATTTTTTGTAAACGCTGTTTAAACATTTTTTTTAGGTATGAATGGAAATGGATCGTACACACCCCTCAGAGTATACCACAATAGTAAATCAAAGAAAGGCCACTTTAGATATTAGATTTTTTTTTCCTTTTATATCATTAAGTTAATTCTCAATTTTTATCCGCGAAAATCGAAGCTTTAGATATTAAAAGAATTTATTAGGATGTAGGAATAAATTTATTTGAATATTTCGTTCTTGTTGGTTGGCCGAATGGTGAATGGTAACATACTCGACTCGAATATTTTTATTGTATTTAAACTGATGCACATTTGAACGGGTAAGGTCCCCCACACACTTTCGGGCTTTTACAACGACCGGGCCGCGCAGACACAGTCTCGTATAGGCAGTATCCAATACACGCTCCGATATGCCTGCACAAAATTACACAGACCGGGCCTTTTAAATGCCTGAGCGTGTGTGGGTCCCTTTTGCCGCCAAATCAAATTGGATATAAACACTTGCGTAAAACAGATAACAAAAGGGTTCCACAAAGTTTGTTTTAAAAATGTAAGTTGTTGTTGTGAATTAGGTTAATGCCGTTTTTACCAATTTTGCCTGAAATACCTTATCGATAGATGTAAATATGGTTTAAGAACTTTTTATTTTTATATAATATCGCCTCTCCGACCATTGAAAAGAAGTGCAGCTTTAAATATTTTTTTATTTGTGTGTTTATATGATGACACTATACGCTATTTAGATGTCTCGTAAATACAATTTTTATAAGTTTTGAAAACGAAGGAAAATAAAAAATATTGTTTTCTTTAATTGCAAATCCCATTTTTGTATTTTAATTGTATAAAAAAAATATCGTTTTACTTATGCGATAAAAGGTTATAGATTTTTTAAAATTTGTTCTGGCTCTTATTTAAATTGACGTTGAGATTATTCTTTTTTTATGTTTGATGTACCACTAAATTTTATTAAAAATAATGTGTTTAAACAATATTATTAAATTAAAAACTACAACTGTGTTTTTTTTCACTGTACACTAAAACAGTCTATATTTGTCACTTGGTTGGGTTGACACGTACAAGAGCCCTGTTTAATCGGCGCAGGTGAGCCTTGTACAACGCAGACTGATCGCATATTATGGGGAAAACTTTTATTCATGGAAGATTGAAAAATAGACCAGGGCTGAAGCCTTTGAAAATGGTAAAAAGTAAAAAAAAATAATAGTAGGATGAAACCCATTGGAAAAGGAACAGAATATAACAAAAATGAGAGGAAAAATAAATTACGGGCGATCCGAGGTCCGGAAATGGAAGGGGGCGAGTTGTTAAGGGTAGACAACGATTTATCTCGATTTCCGGCAAAACTACAAGTCCTATGAAAAAACGTTAAATGGCAAAGTTGTAGGTAATAAAAAGATCTACAACTTTTGTATTTATACTTTTTTCACATAACCTCAAAATTTATGTGAAAAATTCAAATAACCAAGTTTTTGGTTTTTTATCTTTTACAAGAAAATTTTTTTTTCACAAAATTTGGTGAAAACTTACCTTTTTATGTCCTAAACACACTGTAATTTTTTTGATTTAAAATATTTATTTTTTCACCTTATTTTGACTTAATATCGAAAAAGCACCCCAATTTTCAATCGAAAATTCTTACGTCAAAATATCTGCTTTTTTAAAAAAGTCGGTGGGCTTTTTGTTCGTTGAAATCTTTACTTTCTGATGGTGTAAAAAAAATATACATTACTATGGTAAATGTGATGAAATCCCCTTTAAATCCTACCTTTAATTATATCTAGAACAACTATTTTCGCATATTTTTTGCGATCTTTATGTTTTATGGATTTGTAATTTTTTTGTTTATCAATGTAACATGGAATCTTACGTTTTTCGAGTAATTAAAGTATAAATTTTAATAAATAGCTCAAAATGGTATATAATATTAAAAAAAAAATTTCGGATTCGAGTTTTTTTTCGTTTCTTTGCATTTTTTGAGAATATTTACCATAGCAATGTATATTTTTTTACACCATCAGAAAGTAGAGATTTCAACGAACAAAAAGCCCACCGACTTTTTTAAAATAGCAGATATTTTGACGTGAGAATTTTCGATTGAAAATTAGGGTGCTTTTTCGATATTAAGTCAAAATAAGGTGAAAAAATAAATATTTTAATCAAAAAAATTACAGTGTGTTTGGGACATAAATAGGTAAGTTTTCACCAAATTTCATGAAAAAAAAATTTTTCTTGTAAAAGATAAAAATAAAAAACCAAAAACTTGGTTATTTGAAATTTTCACATAAATTTTGAGGTTATGTGAAAAAAGTGTAAATACAAAAGTTGTAGATCTTTTTATTACCTACAACTTTGCCATTTAATGTTTTTCCATAGGACTTGTAGTTTTGCCGGAAACTCGCCCCCTTCCACTTCCCGACCTCGGATCGCCCGTAATTTATTTTTTCTTTCATTTTTGTTATATTCTCTTCCCTTTCCAATGGGTTTCATCCTACTATTATTTTTTTAGGTTTCAAAAATTATCGACCCTGGTCTAAAAACTATAGTTTCACTTTAGGATTATTAAAATAAAAGCAATTTTTCTGTTATTAACAGCATTTATTTCAAAGAACGCCACTGGAAATAACATCTAGGTTTTTATATAAAATAAAAACATAAACTTAAATTTTCAGTTTAAACATTACTAATTACTAAGGAATCTCTTTGAGAATATTTGAGTCCGTTAAATACGGTACAAAATTTCATCTGAAAAGTATTGGGGTCGCTGTTCTTTATCTTGAGACATTTTTCACAAAATAACGATTAAATATTTTGTCGCCTTAAAACCAAAATGTTCACGTTTTTATTATCAGTTTTCTATTCTCTAAACAGGGTATTATATGGAAATGAATTATACAGTGTGTCTAAAAAAGTATGCAACATATGGGAACGTTATTTATTACCGATTTTTCAGAAAATTTTATTCTTGATAAAAGTTGGTGCATGCCTTAAAACTATAAATGCATATTTCATATTTCACCTGCGGCTAATAGTAAGGGAGCAAATGCTATTTTTTCGAAATTGCCTTAAGAGTAAAGTACCTTAATTATTAGAAATACAGCAAAATTTTATATGGAAATGTTCTTGCAAATTAAAAACAGTCGAAATACGAAATTTGAGTTAGGTGTGTCAATTTTTAATTTTTTTTATCTGCATTTCTTCAAAATAGGGTTTTGGACTTCAGCGTATTGTGTGAAAATTACAAATAAATTATTAATTATTTCCAGTAATATGAATAGAGTTGGATTCTATCATAATTTTGATTAAAACATAAGTTGGCTAAAATGTGTTTAACACAACACGCTAATATCGGAACCAACTCGTAACATTAAAAGGTTTTAAAAAGTTTGCAACTACTTAATCCATTTTTATTATAAACCCACGTTTAAGTTATCTGATAAATATATTAAAATTGCGTAAAGAAAAAATCGACCAGAAGCGTACCGTTTAGGGGAAATTAGAGAAAAAAATTAAAAATTGAGACAACTAACTCAAATTTCGTATTTGGACTATGTTTTTAATTTGCAAAAACATTTTCATATAAAATGTTGCTGTATTTTTAATAATTAAGGTACTTTACTCTTAAGGCAATTTCGAATAAATGGCATTTGCTCCCTTACTATTAGCCGCAGGTGAAATATGCATTTATATTTTTAAGGCATGCACCAACTTTTATCAAGAATAAAATTTTCTGAGAAATCGGTAATAAAAAACTTTCCCATATGTTGCATACTTTTTTGGACACACTGTATAATAAAACCATCCTTTTTTCATTTTTAAACGGCAGTCTCAAAAGTTGGGTAAGGACCCCTAAATATTTACCTCAGCAGGGGGCGGACTACAGATTTTAAAAGACAAATAGGTAATTTTCTTGCAGTTGCGGGGGTGCCCGAAGGGTCTGAGGCCCGAAAGAGCCTATTGCTATGGCCCCGAAGGGGCCGAAGTCCTGGGTGAGGGGGCCCTAACACAATTTTAGCGGGGGGGCCCATAATTTGTCGCTACGCCACTGACAAAGCGACATTTAAAAAAACGGGAAGCCGACAGGTTGGGGGAGAATCGCAAGAGCATTTTCAAAAAGGCCAATGTGTAATAATGTACATAGATAATTTGGTTCTAAGGCGACAATTTGTGTAACTGCACATGTGCAATGTGAATACAGTCAACACCGTATGAGAGTAAAATCTGCTTCTTTTGAATATACAGTCACCGGCAAAAAGTTCGCGACATATGGGAAAAAATCAGAGTACTGAAAAAACGTTTCAGGAGGATCGGTTTTGGACATAAAAAAGAAAAAGTAAATATCGATTTTGATCGTGCTAGCGACAAATTAAAGAAAATGGCAATTTACAAAACTGAGGTTAGGTGATGGGATACCAAAAAATGTATTTGATTAAGTAGTTTAGAATAAAATCCTAAGTCAATATGTTAAAAGTCAAGAAAAAATGGAATGGAAAAAATAAATTAAAAACCCATTGCAAGAGCAACAGTCCAGCGAATAATTATTTTTCTAAACAGCTTTTTTAAATAGTTTTAGTAACCTCACTTATTGTAAATTCACGTTTTTTTTTTATTTTGCCGCTACTCTGCTAATAAACCTTTTTCCCATGTTTCGAACTTTTTGCCTATATCACTGTATATTTTTTGTCAACTGGTAAACACTGGATACGGACCTTAGAATAATATTTACAAGTTCTTAAATACAAGTTATAATTACAATAATCTATGGTAAATAATAGGAATCACCTATATGTATTTACAAAAATTAATTTTTTTACGGATATAGAAAGAATGACATTACCTAGTGTGTAAGGTAACAAACGAAAATAAAATTTTTTTTTCAAAAACCAGCCAATTAATAGATAATTTCCAGCGAATCTTACCGGCGCAGGCCGGAAAATAGCAATAGAGACCCGTAAAAAGTTTTTTCTATTTCACGTTCATAATAAACTCAATATACAGTGTGTCCCCGGATGGAGTTGACAAGAGGAAAAAGATCATTATCATTGATTTTACGACGAAAACTTATTCTTTATAAAAAATTCTGCTTGTCGAGAAAATGAATTTACCATATAAAATTTTTAGATCAGATGTACAGGGTGTTGATAAATTAAGAAAACATAAAAATGCTTTAAGAAAGAAGTACCATTATTTATTCTTTTAGACAAAATGTTTATAACACAATAGTTATTTGTTTCACTAGGCAGAAAAGCACAAGATTTAATGCCGCCCCTAATGTTTCATAGACGAGGCGCAGCCGAGGCTAGGAAACCAGCCAAGGCATTAAATCTGCTTTTCTGCCTAGTAAAACATATAATTTTTTCTCCAAATTTGTTCCAATTTCACGCAAAATTGTTTTTTTTTGTATTTATGTATGTTATTTATGACATTTATTGAATTGTTGTGTTTACTTGTCATTTAAAATTTTAATTTTTAATGACACCTGACAGGCTCAAAAGGTGTATTTTTTCTGCCTAGGCATAAAAAGTCCACTTTTTCTGACGGCAGAAAAAATACACCTTTTGAGCCTGTCAGGTGTCATTAAAAGACCGCTTTTAATGTCATTTGGAGAAAAAGTTGTTTATAATCCAAAATAAAGCCTTAATACAAAATTTGAAATCTGAATTCTAATTTTTGTTTTTTTTTTATTTTTTACAATAGAATTTATGAACATTCAAAATGTACAATTGTGAAAAAAGTTATTATTCTACATATCCTCCTCCAACCTGCACACATTTATCCAAGTTATAAATAAATTAAATAAATAGGTCAGCACTCTCAGGTTTTCATTTTAAATATTCATAAATTCTATTGAAAAAAATAAAAAACAAAAATTAGAATTCAAATTTCAAATTTTGTATTTAGGCTTTATTTTGGATTATAAACAACTTTGTTTCATAAAGATTTTGTCTAAAATAATAACTAATGGTACTTCTCTCTTGAAGCATTTTCATGTTTTCTAAGTTTACCAACAGCTGATCTAAAATTTTTATATCGTAAATTCATTTTCTCGATAAGCAGAACTTTTTATAAAGAATAACTTTTCGTCGTAAAATCAATAATAAAGATCTTTTTCCTTTTGTCAACTCCATCCGGGGACACACTGTATAAAGCCTTTCGATACGTTTTTTTTTACTTGAAATTGGTATCACATTTCGGCGGCATTATTTGGGGAAATAAAAGTAAAGTTGATCATGAAAGATGAAATGGAAAAAAAAATGTATAAACCACAAGTTTCATAAGACGTTTTAGCGCAGGTGTCAATTGAACGCGTGGGCTAAAAACGCTTCTTATAAAACTTGTACTTTAATACACTATTACAGGACTCACTTTGTAAGCCTTGCGAAAAAATATTGTCGTTATATCTGAGAAAGTACCTAAACAGGACTAAACTTCCAGGTTCGCTCTGTAAAATATTACTTTCCAGTCTTGTTATGTAAATAAATAACTGTTACAATCATTACATAAATTACAATACACCGTGCATGACACGTTGAAAAACGGCGAACGCAACTAAATACCAGTTAGGTTAGGGTGCAAAAATTTACTTACTCAAAATATTAGAAATTCCAAAAATAGATCCAAAAAAAAGGTACAAAAGACATATTATAAAGCCAAGGGAAATTAAAAAAAAATAGAAATAGCTTCTTGCATTGTCAATGGATCCATTTACTAGGTTAGTATTGAGCAATCAGATTGACAATCTGATCGCTTGCGATCGAATTTTCAAAAGATTTCGGGGCAACCAAGTCGTCCGGTCATATTGTTTAAAAATTTGGCAATTTGGTTGCCTAGGAACTACTCATTCAAATTCAAATTAAATTTATGATTTGAGTTTCGTCATATAAAACTACAAAATTAACTAACTTAGGAGGCAGTTAACCTTAAATTTCAGACTACTAGAAGCTTTTACGCAAATATGACATCGATTAGGCGTTCAAGAAGTCTTTTAGTGTTAAAATGCATTTTTTATAAGAAAGTCCTTTAGTTTTCTTCGAAATATACCTCTTGCCTTTTGTTATGGACTGTTTCATTTTTTCTGGTAGTTTATTAGAAATTTTGATGCAGGCATAGTGGGGAGCTTTTTTATATCGTGTCTAGGGACTATAAGGCCATTTCCGTTTCTTGTAGGATAAATATGATTGTTTATGTTTTCTTGGAATTCGTTCTTGTTCTTGTGTACATATGTGGAGCACTTAAGGATGTATATTGAAGTGACTGTGAGGATTTTGTGATGCATGTTTGTGTTGGTTTCAATCCAAAAATGAGCCTTATTAGACGTTTCTGTGCTTGAAATACTCGATTTATGTTTACTGCTTCTCCTCACAATAAAATATTATAGCTGAGATGAGGATAGGCTAATGCGCAGTAAGATGTTATTTGAGTAGGGACAGGCACTGTGCATGTTAACTTTAGTAAAGCGTAGTAAGCTTCTGCCAATTTCGAGTATACATGATCTAGTTGAGGTTCCCACAATAGTTTGGAATGAAGATTATGTTCCCAGAAATTTGGAAGAGGATGCCGCCTGGTTTAATTGCATTTTGGGAGACGTTTTGTAGAAATGAATGTGAACCGTTTTGTCCTCGTTTAGTATAAGTTGATTCGAAAAACACCATCTGTTTATTTTTTCTGTTACTTCTTGTATTTTCCTGTGAGCTTCAGGGTCATCTAGTGCTGATATGGCAACCGTGGTATCGTCGGCAAATTGGATGCAAATCCAGGTAGTGATAGATCGTTTACAAATAATATGAATATGAGAGGATTAATGACATTATTAAGACAGTGCATTTCCCCTTATTCCAACAGCATAGTTTCTGTTCGTTCAAAGTATCAAAGGCCCGTGATAAATCAAAGAACATTCCGACAACCACCTTGTTTGATTCTAGTTCTTGATGTATAAATTGAATAAGTTGGAATGCAGCTGTCTCGGTGGATTTACCCCGTTGGAAACCATGTTGATCGTTCATTATCGCTTTACATCGGCCAAGAAAATTCATCAGTCTGTCGTACAATGTACATTCGAAGATTTTCGAAAACACACCGAGCAGGGATATTAATTAGGCGACTCTCCAAGCAATTTTGTCGTCGACCAATTCGTCTCTGTGAGATCAGTTTTTATTTTAAATAGAGTCAAAGCGCTCGTTTTATTATCTTTGAATTCATGAACTCTTCAATACAATCGCGACCTTTTTTCCATCTTCGTATTAAATCACGACGACAAACCTACATACGTGCACCTTGCGCCAAGTACATAAACACATACTAAATATTTCAACTAAGTTTAGCAACCTAGTTGCCGACGCGACGTCCATTCACACAGCAACCCTCTGGCAATCTGTGTAAATTTGCTTTTAATCGCAACCCCATTCACCTTCCGTCTAACGGGGCAATCTTTTGGCAATCTGGTCGCTCAATAATCTACTAGTGAATGGGTTCCTAGTGATGGTGACGCAAATTATTGAGAATTAGACACCTTAAAATCCTGCATTTCTCTCAAATATATCAAGCAATGATCTGCTTTAAAATAGTTAACAATCTTGGCAAAATACCCTGTGACATATTGTATTTAAGGGTGGTATATTACTGTCAGTCAGAATATTATATAATTGTATTTATGTCATATAATTAAAACAATTTAAGGTACAAATATAATAGTTTGTTTATTCGTCGGTGCTGAGGATAAAATAAAACACAGGATTTATCACTTAGTCGATGTTTCGCCTTTATTTAATTATGCCTCCTCAGTACTAAAAAATATAAGACAACGCGATAAAAAATATAGTGATTATTCAAAAAAATTACAGTATTTAACATTAATTTTACAATAAAGAACCTCTTTTAAATTAAAAACTATAGGAAACAATCTATTAAACTATTACTTTAGAATATATTAACACTAACAAATAAAATATAATATATAACCATATTTCGGCAATAATACAAAAAAGTTTTTTTGGATGCCTCACATAGTAAATCAATATACAGGGTTCCCCATTTAAAACGAAACAGGCTAAATATCTGGTTCCACGTTAATTTAAAAAAAAAAACGCTCGGCCCCGTCGATTTTTATTTTGAGGGGGACATCTTTTGCGTAGATTGTCAATCTTGTTACTTCAAGCCCCTAGGAGAGAGGGGGGGGTAAGATCTAAATCTTAAATGGATACCCATTTTATATAATTTTTTTTGGATTCTGCATAAAATTCTGAACATTTTTTAATAAAAGCATTATTAGTCTATACTAAACAGTTTCCGACATATTGACTCTTGAAAAATGAGATTTTTGAAATTTGACAGCGTCTAGCTTTTTAACTGTACGTCTTAGAGCAAAACGGCTCACATGTCCCTATCTTCGATTTTTATTATCTTTCCAATAGTGTCAACTTCCGGTTAAACCGGAAGTACTCTATTTCTTACAATCGGAAACTGTTTAGTATAGACTAATAATGCTTTTATTAAAAAATGTTCAGAATTTTAGGCAGAATCCAAAACAACTATATAAAATAGGGATATCCATTTAAGATTCAGATCTTACCCCCTCTCTCCTAGGGGCTTGAAGTAACAAGATTGACAATCTACGCAAAAGATGTCCCCCTCGAAATAAAAATCAACGGTTCCGTGCGTTTTTTGTTAAATGTGGAACAGATATTTAGCCTGTTTCGTTTTAAATGGGGAACCCTGTATATTGTATTATTGAAGAAATTTGGTTATATATTATAATTTATTTGTTAGTGTTAATATATTCTAAAGTAATAGTTTCATAGATTGTTTCCTATAGTTTTTAATTTAAAAGAGGTCCTTTATTGTAAAATCAATGTTAAATACTGTAAATTATTTGAATAATCACTATATTTTTATCACGTTGTCTTTTATTTTTTAGTCCTGAGGAAGGATAATTAAATAAAAGCGAAACGTCGACGAAGTGAGAAATCCTGTGCATTATTTTGTCCTAAGCACCGACGAATAAACAAAATATTATACATACTTGAAATGACACGGTTTACCACCTACCAATTATAAATATTTAAAAATTTTCGAAAAAAAAAACGTTCTCTCAAGAAACTCACGATTAACATACTTGACCCTAGTTTTCTCAAAAACTACGTTTTTATTGAATTAAATATTTACATAGCAATATCGAACAAGCACTCATATCAGACAAAAAAAAATAAAAACGAAAAAAAGTCTTTAGTTACCTTATTAACACTATTACGAAGTCTTTTCTTTGTTTTCGCTATCTTCCTTACTCGCACCTTCCTCCTTTATTTTCTCAGTGGAACCTTTATCTTTTGCCTCACTTTCGCCTTTCTCCTCTGTAACTTCCTTACTTTGTTTTTGTCCATCGCCTACTTCCTTACTGTCACTATCATTTTCCTTTGTATCACTATCTTTTTCCTTTGTATCACTATCTTTTTCCTTTGTGTCACTTGTAGCCTTCTCCATATTATTTTCTTCCGTTGCTTGTTCGCCGTCTGTCTTCTCAATTTCATTATCTTTCTCATTTTTCTCGATTTCCTTTCCCTTCTTGCCCAACAAGCCTTGGGCTCTAATTATCTCGTCCACGACTCGGGATTTTTTCACCATGACAACCGCGCCCATCATTTTTTTTATCGCAGGCGTCGGCTCGTCTTTTACGTTATAAACCATGAACTCGTCAAAGGTTGAAGCGATCTCTGGCACTGAAGTTTTGGGAAGATCTTCTTTATCATCTGCAATGAAAAACAATATTGTTAAGTCTTTTTCACAGAATTTTTTCAGGAATAAAAAACCACTTTACCTAACGTTTTTGAAATATATTTCAATTTTTTAAGAACCGAAAAAAATGTTTGGACAAAATCATTACTATACCTTTTGGCGTATCATCATCAGTAATTTTAAGGGGGTCTTCTTCCTCTATAATTTTAACGTCTGAAGACGCTGGTGGGTCGTCAGGAATTGTTATACATTCTGATGGCACCGATTGAAGGGAAGTGAACGACCTAACCTAAAAAGTACAAAAACAATACGTTAAAATCGAATATTAACAACTTCTTATTAAAAGAATATTTCCAGTAATATTCACAAAATAAATTTAAATGAAAACTATATCCTAATTCGATACTCATGTAAGAAACGTAAACAAAACTTGTATTGTAGGTCCTTCGTCTTTTAGGACCAAACAGAAAGAAGCTAACCTTCAACATCATTTAAACGTACCTTTAAAAATCCTCCTTTTCCAGGCATGCTTGTGCTGGCGGGCTTGGGGGAAACCCCCGAAGTAGACGGCTTGGGATTGGCGAATGGATCGGACGTGTTCTGAATCGGAGTTTTTTTGGTCAGACATACAGTTGGAGAGAGCACCAACTAAAAATATTCAGTACATCATTAGATTTAGCCATCAGATGAAGTATATACAGGGTTCCCCATTTAAAACGAAACAGGTTAAATATCTGGTTCCACGTTAATTTAAAAAAAAAACGCTCGGACCAGTCGATTTTTATTTCGAGGGGGACATCTTTTGCGTATATTGTCAATCTTGTTACTTCAAGCCCCTAGGAGGGAGGGGAGGTAAGATCTAAATCTTAAATGGATACCCCTATTTTATATAATTTTTTTGGATTTTGCATAAAATTCTGAACATTTTTTAATAAAAGCATTATTAGTCTATACTAAACAGTTTCCGAGATGTTGACTCTTGAAAAATGAGATTTTTGAACTTTGACAGCGTCTAGCTTTCTAACAATACGTCTTAGAGCCAAACGGCTTACATGTCCCTATAATGATTTTTATTATCTTTCCAATAGTGTCAACTTCCGGTTAAACCGGTTCTAAGAAATATAGTACTTCCGGTTTAACCGGAAGTTGACACTATTGGAAAGATAATAAAAATCGAAGATAGGGACATGTAAGCCGTTTTGCTCTAAGGCGTACAGTTAGAAAGCTAGACGCTGTCAAATTTCAAAAATCTCATTTTTCAAGAGTCAATATCTCGGAAACTGTTTAGTATAGACTAATAATGCTTTTATTAAAAAATGTTCAGAATTTTATGCAAAATCCAAAAAAATTATATAAAATAGGGGTATCCATTTAAGATTTAGATCTTACTCCCCCTCCCTAATAGGGGCTTGAAGTAACAAGATTGACAATATATGCAAACGATGTCCCCCTCGAAATAAAAATCGACGGGTCCGAGCGTCCTTTTTTTAAATTAACGTGGAACCAGATATTTAGCCTGTTTCGTTTTAAATGGGGAACCCTGTATAATTTTTCTGTAAAATTTGGACAAGAATCAGCAAAATAAGCTGATATAAGGTGCAATTTTGTTCTTACCGGTGGGGGTGGGGGCAGGGTAGGACTATTAACAAAAATGACGTCATCATCGTCCTTTACTACTATTGGTCCCGTGGTGGGTGGAATGGGCGCAGGCTTTGCCGGGAATTTGATGTTCTTAATACCTGTAAAATTAGGTAATTATTTTAAATGGACAAAGAACTATTATAACGGACAATAACTGTTCAAAGAAAACAACTGCCTATTGCGAATGATCAACAATCACCTGATATGAATTCGGTCCTCAGATTCTTCCGTATCTGAATGAGTGAATTAATGGAAGTACTCAGGACTTCTTGCAATTTATTGTGGACCATCGCTAAGGCCTCGACACTGTTCGCCTGCGACTGTTGCCTGCAAAAATACATGTATATTAGTCTTGTAAGTGACTTAATCCAATGAAACGGCTGCGTCTCTTCTTCGTTCTTAAACTAAGCAATATTTTAAAGTAGCTGAGCTACATACAAGATTTCATTTCGTTTGTAGCTTTGTTATAATTTGTCCAATATTAATAATAATAATAATAAGTTTATTTAAAATTTAATAATATAATAAATATGTTTATGTTGTCTTCTATAAACTTATTCTTCAATCCCCTGAAGCTGAGCTTGTTAGGGGCAAATCTTATTTTTTGTTTTAGTATGTAAAATCATAAATAATAAATAATGCATTAAAAATTAAGTTTTTAAGTAAAAATGTTAATTTATAGTATAAACGCAGTTTTTTTTAAAGAAATATATTACCTATAATAAAATTATTAATTTATAATTTTTAAGTAAAAAATATTACTTATATAAATTATTCAGAACAATATTAATTAATTAATTAAAGCATTTCTAAAAATACTTTCAAATTGTCTGTTTTTAATATCTATGTTTTTATTTCGACTTTAAATTTTTTTAATGAAATCAATTTTTAATTTTTGTGGGTAAATAATATTAATTATATTATTAAATTTTAAATAAAATTATTATTATTATTATATTATATTGTGACCTAACGGTTTCGGGAAAAATACGCAAAACTGTCAAAATTTTACACCTGTCAATGTCATCTTGTCGGTAAAGTAGTTAATTGCAATAGGTAGCTTAAATTATTTATTTATTTATTTGCAAGTTTCTTTATAATATTAAAAATCAAAAACATTGTTTTTTTTAATAAAAATAAATCCAATGAAAGCATTATTAGAAAACCATAAATTAAGAAATCTGTCCGATTTTGAAAAAATTTACACCCATTTAGATTATTAATTTTAAGGTGGATTTATCAACATCATTCAATCTATTGGCAACCTATAACCTATTTCGCGTTGATTTTTTGAGTTTATTATTTTAATAACTAACATTTAAAGAAAATCAATATCGTCGGTACGTTATTTAGGTAGTATCTGATATATTACAAAAATATCAATTTATTTCATTGCTAATTTTGGGAGAATTGTATATTGAAACAACAATGACATAATAATGTAAAAAAAAATTACCCTATATTTTTCGCTCTACAATTCTCCTAAAAACATTTATAAAATTCCTTAATATTTATTTAATATGTCAATTATTACCCATAGAATATGCAGTCGATATTGATTTTATTTAAATTTTGTGTAAAAGCTAGAAAAATAAATAAATCTACGCAAAATAGGTTATAGGTTGGCAAGCATGTTGATACTCCCACCTTAATCACATCATAAATATATTTAAAAACATAAGTAAGTACCTACCTAATTCAAAAATATTTCACCCAAAAAAAAAGGAAAAATTATAAATAAGGGAGAAATTATAATAGAAAAATTGTAATATTTATTTATAGGTAATTAAAGCTACGGAAAGTAGCTTTAACGAAAGTAGATTAGCTTTTCCCTAGCTCACCGAGAGTAGCTTTTTCTAGTAACTAGCTACTTTCAAAAATAGCTTCATGAATGCACTAAAAAATAACGTAAAGGTTAGTAGCTTGCATAAAGCGATTATTAGCTACCAAAAAAGTAGCTAGCTAGTCGTTTAACTACTTAGTAGCTAGCTACGACCCCGCCTGTTTGCAAATAATTATTTTTTTACATCATCGTACCTGTTTAACTGCGTTAAAGTGTATGACAGATTCGAATTGACTCTGGCGGCTGCTCGAACGGTTTTTTCGAACCACTCGTGTTTCATGGCCGGCAAGGGTGCCGGCTGTTTCTGTCGAACAGTGGTGAAAGTCGGTTTTCCATTATTTGTACCTGGAATAACGAAATTTACAATGCTCATAACGAAAAAAAAAATGCGTATACATTATTTTAAACTGTAAAAATGCATTTTACGGTTTTTACCTACCCGAAACGACAGTGTATGTGCCGGTTGGACGAGGGCCCTGCATTCGCTGTTGAGGCATAATTTTTATGTAGCCCGGTGATGTTGTTTTTGGGGCTAGAAATTAAAATAAAGGAGGTCAAGAGCGAGTTAAACTATCGTTGTGTGTTTGTGTTTAGTAAGCAATAAGAATCATGCCAAATCTCAGGTTTTTGTGGAATGGTGTTTCAGGAAAAAGGCTGCGACATTTAGACAACAGTACTTAACTAACTTCCGGTGAAATAAAATCGTTGCAGGAGATTATGTTTCGAATTGTTTTTTAATTGTCGTTTTTGAATATTGAACATTCTCATTATTAAATTTTAGGTGAGAGTAAACGATATACAATTTATTTTAAGTTATAAACATTAAGAGGAAGTAACCCCTTTTACCACAATGAAAATTGCCGAACGTTTTGCTGGTCAAACGAAAAGAAAAATTGGTATTTAGAAAATAAATTCTACTTTAAATACCCCATCCAGAAAAGTAAATGACGATCGAAAATATTCCCAAAATTTTTTTTAGAAATTTTTTTATTTTTAGTAATTTTGTAATATCTTAAACAATTCTTTATTGGTCAAAAGCAAAATGACTTTCCCGGGTGTAAAATGTTGTACCAAACAATATTTCTTAAAGCCATTTTTCAATATCGGCCTTACTTTTTTCTCAAAAACGTTGGGCGCGTAAAGTGAATTTAAGCGTGTAAATAATATAAATAATAAAAATAAAACAAAATTACTAAAAATAAAAAAAATTTCTAAAAAAAATTTTGGGAATATTTTCGATCGTCATTTACTTTTCTGGATGGGGTATTTAAAGTAGAATTTATTTTCTAAATACCAATTTTTATTTTTTCTTTTCGTTTGACCAGCAAAACGTTCGGCAATTTTCATTGTGGTAAAAGGGGTTACTGCTCTTAAACATAGAAAAAGATTTTGTATGATTTACCGTAAGTTTATTTGATTGAAGCAAAAAAAGTATTTGTAGATCATTAGTAATTTCAGAATACATTTCTGGTAAAGTTTCAGGACAATAAATAATTGTTGTATCATCTGCAAAGAGCTTTATATTGTTAAGATTTAACCAATTGTAAAGATACTAACCTACTGAGGGCGGAATGGTGATATAACCAGGCGAGTTATTTTTAGGCGCTAAAAATGAAAACAGAAAAGAAACTTGATTAGTAAAATTCCTTACAGTTTACAGTAAAACTGTAAATGTACAATAAGATACATTTACAGATCGTGGCTTAAACTGTAATATTTGGGTGCTTATATTTAAGTATTCAATGTAGGTACTATAATGTAATATTTATAATATTGTAGTCAAACAAATTAAAAATTTTAAAATAAAATACAAAACTTTTCCCTGGCCATATTAAGTAGTATGTCTTAACCCTCATAAAATTTAATATACCTGCTGTTGGTGGTATTGTTATATAGCCCGGGGAGCTACTTTTTTGCCCTAAAAGAAATAAAATCAAATGATAATAAGGAAACAACCAACACCGAACAATAAGTTTTTTCAAAACAAAGAATATTCTCACAAAAAATAAAAACTCCAGACTTACCTTGATTAAGTGTAGGCCTCTGTACTGTATAACCCTGTCCGTTAGATGGCGCTTTGGCCCTAAAAGTGGTGTTACCCACTTTGAAGATTTGGCCTTGATTCTACAAAAAAAAAACCATGAAACCTTAAAATCTTCTATAGTGATTACTATAAACTAACAAATAGAGGTCTTGCTTTAGACCAATTGCACCAACACCTCCTCTATTTGTCGATAGGGAACCTGTGACATAACCTAACTTTCTAAACTTTTATGTACCTGTGCTTTTGGGCCTTGTTGTCCAATCACTGGCCGAACTACTTGACCTGTTGCCGGTTTGGGCAATAGTGGCCGTATTGACGGAGGTATGACGGTGTACCCTGGGCTTACGGGAGGAACAGAAGAACCAAATTTCTGAAAGAAAAATCATAATTTTAGAAACACAAAGTTATGCAAAGATCTAAGAGCGTTTCGGGAACATTCCCTACCTTCTTGGGCGGCTCGCCTTCGGGATCGACGATAGGATGGTAATCCGGATCGTCCTCGTCCTTTCGTTTCCTCCGGACATTTTTCGGCTGCACGGGAGTTTTGTTTTCCTCCTTCTTGTCACCGCCTTTACAACACGACGTGTAGTCCGTCGTCATCAGTTCCGGCTTTGTTCCACTTAGAGCTTGAGCTCGACTAAAAAAAAAGTATCATTCGGAATGCTGTCACCTCCCTGAGGTATTGGAGAGCAAAAACTATATTGTGGAAATAAAGCAATGAATTAAATTTAATTTTTCACCCTACTTACGCCAACTCGGTCCTGTAATATTCCATAAATTCGGCGCAAGAAGCCCTTAAATTTGACAGCTGGTTACGGTCACATCTGAAGCAGTTCCAGTCATCACTGTCTCTAATTTCTTTGAATTTTCTAGGACCGAAATTGTTTCTAATACACCTCTGGAAGAATATAATTATGTATACAGTGTGTCCCAGGGTTGGACTGATTTAAATCACTTGATTTTTTTTTTTTAAATCATGATTTAAATCACTTATCACTTTATTTTTTATAGATCAAGTCGCGACAGGAATTTTCTTGCAAGAAGCGCGTTTTGACAATATTTTGGGTAGAATTTAGACCTACTATATTGTTAGACCGACATTAAAATAATTTGTATTAATTTGAAAAGAGAGAAAAATGTTAATTTTTAATAAAATCAATAAAAATCAATAAAATTTTAAAAATCAAAAATATCAAAAAAATCAATGATTTTTGATTTTCTTAATAAAAATCAAATTTTGCCCAACCCTGGTGTGTCCAAAAAAGTATGCAACATAATTATGGGAAAGTTTTTTATCACCGATTTCTCAGAAAATTTTATTCTTTATTAAAGTTGGTGCATTCCTTAAAACTATAAATGCATATTTCATATTTCACCTGCGGCTAATAGTAGGGGAGCAAATCCCATTTTTTCGAAATTGCCTAAGAGTAAAGTACCTTAATTATTAGAAATACAGCAACATTTTATATGGAAATGTTTTTGCAAGTTAATAACTTAGTCCAAATATGAAATTTGAGTTCGGTGTGTCAATTTTTAATTTTTTTTATATGCATTTAAAATAGATTTTTGGACTTCAGCGTACTGGGTGAAAATGACAAATAAATTAATAATTATTTCCAGTAATATGAATCGAGTTGGATTCTATCATAATTTTGTTTAGAACATAAGTTGGCTAAAATGTGTTTAAGTAGGAGTGCAACACGCTAATATCTGAACCAACTCGTAACATTGAAAGGTTCTAAAAAGTTTGCAACTACTTAATCCATTTTTATTATAAACCCACGTTTAAGTTATTTAATAAATATATTAAAATTGCGTAAATAAAAAATCGACCAGAGGTGTAGGTATCGTGTAGGGAAAAATAGAGATTAACCAAAAGAAATTAAAAATTGTGACACCTAACTCAAATTTCGTATTTGGACTAACTTACTAATTTGGAAGAACATTTCCATATAAAATTTAATATTTAAGGTACTTTACTCTTAAGGCAATTTCGAAAACACGGCATTTACTCCCTTACTATTAGCCGCAGGTGAAATATGCATTTATAGTTTTAAGGCATGCACCAACTTTTATAAAGAATAAAATTTTCTGAGGAATCGGTGATACAAACTTGTATGTGTTGCATACTTTCTTGGACACACTGTATAAAATCGAGACCTTCTGGGATTTGAGGAGTGAGTGAAAATTATGTTTTTCTTTATCTATTGTAATAATAGGAGAATTTTACAACGTCCAGGAGGCGCTGTAATAATTTAAGCAATATTTACCTTACAAAAAACAAATTCACAAGATGAACAGCATAACACTTGGCCTCCTTGACCACACCACCTAAAAAAATCATATTTTTTAAAGAAACCTTTTAATCCTGGATCCTGGGGTAAAGTTGGTGCACCAGCCACAGGCAAGGACAATATAACTTATCTGGACTGTTGAGTCAAGTGTTTTACCAATTAAAATGTAAAAATTACATTTCTCTTCTCGCTCTCTTACCTACAATATAATTCGCTACCGTCCTCATCCTTTTCAAACTCGCCACTGGTGTAAAAGTGGTAGCAGTTCTTGCAAATCAGGACTTTCAAGAGCGGATGCACGAAGCGATTATTTGCGCCCGTTAGCGCACTTCCCAAATGTATATTACATGCAGTGCAGTGAACCTTTGTTGCTTGAACAGGATTATCTGAAAAAAAAATCTAAATGATTTCTGACACCCACTACCTAATATGTTAGTTGAAACGTATATTGTCAGCAATTTTTGACAGACCTCAAATAGAAAGAGTTTATCAGTTCTACCTGTATGAGACAGAATAATAATTGATAAGTATGAAGTCTTTGTCTTTTTTCCAATTTTGGTATACAACACTAAAAATTAAAAAATACTTACTTGGTCCATACATTTTTGATCTAAGTTCCATTTCTTCTGGGGTAAGATCAACTTGAACTAAAAAGAAAAACGTTTTATTTTCTATTATTTTAATTGTCTTTTTTTAGTTACCTTCAGCTCCTGTTATTTCATCTACTAATGTAGAAAATGTGGCTTCATATGGTAGAGGACTAGTGCTACCATCTTCTGGCTGGCTTTCTGTAAAAAAAAAATACTTTCTAATGACAGAACGGAAACAGTTCTTTGGTTTTGTCAGTTTTGTGCTACCTTTAGTTTAATAATTAAATATACCAGCATTCTAACAGTACAACACCATTTTACATAACTATAAAAGTTTTAAAAAATGCACTCTGCCACCATGTAAACTTTATGAAATCAAAATAAAAAAAAAATATATTTGTTACCTGTATTAGTTATTACAGGTGCTTCATCTACATCCATCGATATATCTGGACACAACAGAGATGGGTCAAAATCTTCATCCATGTCCATTTCACTATCCATATTCTCTTCGTTATTTCCTAAAAAAAAACACTATCCAGTATCATTTCTAATTATTATTATGGACCTTTTTTACTTACCGCTACCAGGCTTCTCCAAATGTTCCTTTAAAATCGATCCTTCAGATGTTTCTTTGTCGCTTTGGTCATCTTTTTTATCATCTTTATTGTCCTTGTTAGTTTCGTTAGATTTTTCATCAATATTATCCGTAGATGAATCAGCCTTTTCTTCATTTTTATCCTCTAATGTTTTATTTTCAACATTTTCCTTATCGGCATCATTACTTTTTGGTTCACTCTCCTCTTTATTGTTTTTAAACTCTGTACTTTCCTCCTTACTTTCACTTTGCTTTTCTGAATCTTTTTTTTCTTGTTCTGCCTTCTCCAGATTGTCTTCTTTAACCTTTTCTTCTGTATTAGTCTTGGGTTCCTTTTCAGTATCATCTGTTTCCTTTATCTTTTCTTCTTCCTTTACATCTTTTGAACCACTGGAATCATCAATTTTTTCAGAATCTTTACGATTGTCTGCATTATCTTTACTATTTTCTTCTTCACTTTCTGGCTGCTTTCCATCTCTCTTTGTTGAATCCATTGTATCATTATTCTCTGACTCTATATCTTCTTTAGTGGCATCTTCTTTTTCGCTTTGTTGATCTATATCACCAGTTTTATTGGTACTGTCATCTTTTTTAGAATCCCTGCTACTCTCTCCATCTTTGGAGTCATCTCCATTTTGTGCAGGACTTTTGGGAGAGTTAGCTTCTGGAGAAATTCCATTTTCTATATGAAAAATTACTAAGTGTTTACTTATATAAAAGTTTAGTGAAAAAAAGTGTACATTATACCCCGCATTATACATTATATGACCTACCTATTTAAAATAATATAGTTGGTAATAAGCATAGAATATTTTGAAAAATACTGTACCAAATATAAATTAGATCGATACTTATAGCAACTATATTCTAAAGCCAAAAGTATGTATCCTAGGCTATAAATTCTAAAAAGAAAGATACATACTTTTTAACACAAATACATTCATAAAATTGAGAGCTTCAAAACACCCTAAATAAAAAAATATTCTGATTATTATTTACTATTAATATAATATAGCTGAATAATAATAAAATTACTAGCAACTTACCTTTGCATTCTTTATCACTTTCCAAGCTTGCACTGTTAGTAAACTCTAAAATAAATACAAAGTTTCAATGTAACGAACTCTGTAAACATTTTTTTAAAATTTTGCAAAACTGTCCTTACCTGGTCTTTTTTCCGTGGTTTTTTCTCTAACATAAAAACCAGAAGTGGCATACTCTTCATCTAGAATAAAATTTTCATATTATATTTTAAGAAATAAGTAAACTTAAAAAAAAATCATTACCGTTGTTTGAATCGTCGCTGTGAATTTTTCCATCTACTCTGGAACGTCTCGTCCTGGAAGTCTTATAGCTGGTTATTTTTTCTACAAATCGATGTAATATTTTTATAAAATTACCCCAAAATAACTTCAAAAATAAATAAAATACCTGTTTGGGCACTAGCCTGATCCATATTTTGAGGTTAGCGGCAGGGAAACTTCAAAAATCCCAAGTCTACTGTTTACATTTGAAAACAGTTGAACGAAGTAAAAATGTCACTTTTCTTCCAATCAAGCAAGCCTAACTATAACTATGAAAAGCTCGATTTCCACCGAAGATTGGTAAGTTTTTCTTAAAATAATAATAAGGAACTTTTTTAAAATATAACTATTATCAGTAACGCACTCTTTCTAAGGCATAAATTTGACCGGACAGGTACGGATTGTTGAATTTTCACCAAAAGCTTGAGAGAACACACAACAATGGCCGTCGAAAACTCGATAATGGCGGGATATTTCGATATTTCCACGCAGTCAGGCAAGACAAGTTGCCCTTGCTGCTAAAAACATGTTCTTCTCCTCTTTTAATCGAGATAAAACATGCTACGTAGGTCGTGGATTGCGTCGTAGAATTGGTGCATCATCTGCACAACGTTTCGAAAACTTGTATTAAATTTGGCCAAGGGATGGCGCGCGCGTAACATATTACAAAAATTGAGGTTAAGGAATATCTGTCAATACTTTTGTTTAAAAGTTTTTCGAAAAAAAGGATGAGAAGTATAATTTTGATGTGCCGAAATAACGTTTACGGCTTGGTAGGTACGAGTTTTTGACATATTCTTAATAAAAGTGAACGAACGGACTTATAAGAGTTTCTTGATGATGAAACATAAGCGACGAAACGTGTATTATCTAATATTTAATAAATGGATGCAATAAGAAAAAAAAATGTCACAATGGCTGAATTACTTTGACTTGACAATATACAAGACCTATGGTACCTATGTTTTATCCCTGAAATGGCTAAATAATATTCCTGATGATGATGCAAGAATTCGAAACGTGTAGCTGAAATTTAGGCCAATTATATAATATAATAACATTGTGGCAACACTGCTTGAAACCCTTAAAAATAAATGTAATTTTAGGGCTAACCTATAATTATTGTTGCCAAGTTTTTAGTAGGTAGTAGGTACCTAGTTTTCTTATTTTTAATTTCTGTTTTTTTTCATAATTCATTTAAACGAAAAACACACGTCGCGTCGGCATAGGACGATCATCATCATAAAGTCAACTATTTATTATTTTTTAACGTTAACAATGCATTATAAGATAAGTTTATTATTTATACATTTCTACCTATGTAATAATTATAAAAATTAACCAAAATAAAAAACTTGGAATTTTTAATATCAGGATTTTCTCATAAAATTAGAGTCTCCCAGATAGCTAACTTAGGGAAACTATAAGCCTATGACGTCAGTCTATCCGCTGATTTTTTTGTTTTTTTCTCTGCCTCTTTTCCTATCCATAAAGTTTATAAAAATTAAAATTTTTGAATTACTTTTAATCAAATAAAATTAAAAATATAGAGGGGACTTAAAAAATTGATCCTTATAATAAAATTAATATATAAAATAAGTATAGGTAATCTAATTGTAAAATATTTTACAGGGGGTTGTCAAATAGATAAAATTAATGTTTTGTCTGTACACCAATCAACGACATTTTTCAGGTAAGATGTACCTACATTTTATTGCGTTTTGGAAATATGGAATAGATCGGTTGTTTAAAATAATTTTAAAAATTACAAAAATGGGTACCCGCATGCAAAGTTAACCTTTATTTGATTTGTGCTTTAGCCCTTGGAACCAATTTCAAATACCGGCCGAGCAAATCGATAATTCTCTATCTCTTTCTTTCCGACAGTATTTTTTTAAATACATAAAATATAGTTATTGCAACAAGACAACATATTTCCTCATCCTGCTTGTTATTCTCATTTTTATTTATTTCCAAGTAAAACAAAAATCTCCAAAAACAAATTTCATTTATTCCATTAGCAATAGCACGTGCCACACCTATATATCTCTATCTCCCTCGCAGAATTGCCGCACCGCAACAAACTCCGACTTACGTCCAATAATGAACGACATCTTGTTGCTATGCGAGTTTCGAACTTAAACCAAGCACGTCGAGCTAGCTGGGAAATAAATATAGAATCAGCATTCCGAGAATACAACACGCGCTTGCTGCGATTATTTCCAATCATGCAACAACCGACTAGCTCCCGCTTTCATAGTGCACGATGATTTCCGATATACTCCTCGAGGCCACCCGACAACGTGCCGTTCACCTTCAAGCCCCTTCAAGGTCAAGCGCCAACTCGAATCACCTTTCACTTAACACGGCCGCCGATAGTTAGCGCTAACATCGAGCGTCGATTGCCTGCGGACCATCTGTAACGAACGTTATTGGTCGTAGAACTCGTAGAATAAATCGTAGCGCTCATCGTAGTAGGCAGTATTGATTTGGATGATCCATGTTTAGAAAACTATTGGAATTATTGACTGCTATATTGATTTTTTGTTAGATATATATTTGGTCCATAGTATTGACGGGCGTTGGTGTTAGCTACGATTTCGTAGCACCCGTAGCTGTTTATTCCTAAAAAATGAGAAGTCTAAATTTATGAAAGTGTTTATTTAATGTACTTGTATTTAGGGACCGATTCGCATTAAGACATCGTCGTAGCTTCGTAGAAAAACATTTTTAAAATAGTAATTTTGATCATTTATTTGCTTGTTTTTTGTGTAATGTTCCAGCCAACAGATATGCTATACCTACCCGATCCACAATTTTTAGGATATCGTAGCATCAGCGTAGTTTCGTAGAAGCAAATGAAGAAAGGGGTTAATAGTTTTTTGCGAAGGTATAACGGTAAATTTAAATGATTAATACCTAAACAGATATCGTAGCATTCGTAGATTCGTAGAAAGAGAAATAACAAATCTAGCATAATTATTGTGGAGCCATTTCGTTGCTTTTCTGTGTTTACCTACCTGTTACAAAAATCATATTCTATCATTATATTTTAAATGTTTTCTGATATCAGTGATGTCTATTCTTAGATTGTTTATTGAAAATATGCATCCGTATAATATGTTCCTATGATTACGATATTTAAATAAACCGTTTTAACATTTTTAAATGATACACATAAAACAAAAAAATAACTCTTATCAACATATTGTGGATATTTTACTGGACAAATAGGTATAATAATATAAAATATGTACTTATAGGTATTATATTTTGAATTTGAAATCTGTTTAACATTAATAGGGTTTTTAAATTCATTTAATTCATAAGTACTAGCAGTGCTGGATTTACCATTAGGCTGAGTAGGCTGGAGCCTGGGGCGGCAAATTTTGCGCAAAAAAATTATTTTATCTTACAGAAATAAATGGTACAATCTTTATTCATGGTTGACGGGTAGTATTTTTTTAAATAAACTTTATTGTTGGCCGTGTCTATTAATGGGGATAAAAAAAGGTAGTTGGAACTTAACTGGCTTTGCAGAAAGAAATTTCATTTTCAATAAAATAATTAGGTAATCATATTTTTTTTAAATATTTACTAAAAATTATTGACCAAATTTGGGCGTGGTCTTAAAAAAAATTCGCCTGCGGCGCATTTCGCCTGCAGCGGGATTTTTCTTTCCCGAACACTTTACCTGTTTCACAACTCACGAGCCGTCACTGGTATAAGGGCTGCAAAAATTGAATAGCCTACTAGCGGCAAATTTGTAAATCCGCCACTGAGTACTAGGATTAATATTCATGTCTTTCTCGGTAGGTATGTTATAAAAATTTAATTAATTCTAACAACAATACTTGGTACAAATTTTATTTGTGCGCTTTTATTTCAACAGATACAAGTAAAGTAATTTTAAAGACAAAAATAAACTGAAAAATTTTTCATCAGCTTCAATTTTCTTTCATAAGCGCCATTTGTAGCAACGGTACAACAGCGATCGAACTCAAGTCAGCTAACACAGCTTCAATGTTGGCTAAAGTGTTCACCTTTAAAAGATTGTCTTTTCGAAAGCTGACTATGACTGCGGCCAAAAGTGGTACGATCTCCAAAGAGTCGTAGGCTAAGATTATGTCCCAGAGGGTGAGGAGTTGTTCGGGGGGGAGGTGGCCACTAAAAGCCCGCATAATCCATTTGATAACCACCCTTAATCTTAAAAAAAAAACATTTTAAAACTATAGTTTTTTATAGCTATTAAGGTGGGAGTATCAACATGCTTGCCAACCTATAACCTATTTCGCGTAGGTTTATTTATGTTTTCTAGCTTTTATACAAAATTTAAAGAAAATCAGTATCGACTTGATATTCTATAGGTAATAATTGATATATTTAATAAATATCAAGGAATTTCAGAACTTATTTTAGAAGAATTGTATAGCGAAAAATATCGGGTAAAATTTTTTTTAACATTATTATGTCATTGTCACTCATTGTTCTTTCACTATACAATTCTCTTAAAATTAGCAATGAAATAAATTGATATTTTTGTACTATATCAGATACTACCTAAATAATGTACCAACGGTATTGATTTTGTTTAAATGTTAGTTATTAAAATAATAAACTCAAAAAATCAACGCGAAATAGGTTATAGGTTGGCAATAGATTGAATGACGTTGAGAATTCAACCTTAATATAACGAGATTATTATACGATTTATAATAGTCGAGGACATTGCTAGGTGACGAGGCGACAGCCGAGTCACCCGCAATGTCCGAGACGGTGTTAAATCGCTAATAATCGAGTTATATTCAAAGCTTTATCGTATCATTGACAACGGCGATGCGAAAATAAAAACAAGGTTTTTGACATTTCATTTTGGCATTTCAAAAAGTCATCATTAAAATCATGCAAGATTTTGATATTCCTGACGATATATTAGCTGTAGCCAACATTATAAGGTTGAACTTGCTTCCGGACAAATCTAAAATCCATTATGAAAAAGAATATCGGCAGTTTTGTGAGTGGCGAAACAAAGTACATGTTCAAGGTGCAGAAGAAACGGTATTGCTGGCGTATTTCTCAAAACTCTCTGAGGAATACTCTGCTTCGTCCTTATGGCCGAAATATTCCATGTTACGAGCGACTTTAGAACTGAAGGAAAGAGTGGAAATCGACAAATACGGCGCCGTAATACGTTTCATCAAGAAGAAAAATGTTGGATATAGAGCAAAAAAATCGAAAGTATTTACAAGAGAACAAGTCAACGAATTTGTGTGTTCTGCCTCAGACGAGAAGTTTTTAATGATGAAAGTGGCTTTTTTAATTGGAATTGGAGGAGCCTGTCGAACTAATGAATTAGCGAAGATGACCACGGAAGATGTTGACGTTTTAGAGGACAAGTTGATTGTTACTATTCCCGACTCAAAAACTCACAAGAAACGCATTTTCGCTGTGATATTTGACGGCGAAGTCAATCCTGTGCTTTTATTTAAAAAGTACGCAATGTTAAGGCCAGACCATGTCACTCACCAGAGATTGTTTGTATCCTATAGAAAAGGGAAATGTACGGTACAGCCCTGCGGCATTCATTTCTTCTCTAAAATACCTCAAAAAATAGCTGAGTATCTCTCACTTGAAAATCCTAATATGTATGCTGGTCACTGCGTTAGAAGATCTTCAGCAAATTTTCTTGTTAAGGTGGGAGTATCAACATGCTTGCCAACCTATAACCTATTTCGCGTATATTTATTTAATTTTTCTAGCTTTTACATAAAATTTAAAGAAAATCAGTATCGACTTAATGTTCTATAGATAATAATTCACATATTTAATAAATATCAAGGGATTTTATAACTTATTTTAGGAGAATTGTATAGCGAAAAACATCGGGTAAGATTTTTTTAAACATTATTATGTCATTGTCACTCATTGTTCTTTCACTATACAATTCTCCCAAAATTAGCAATAAAATAAATTGATATTTTTGTAATATATCAGATACTACCTAAATAATGTACCGACGATATTGATTTTCTTTAAATGTTAGTTATTAAAATAATAAACTCAAAAAATCAACGCGAAATAGGTTATAGGTTGGCAATAGATTGAATGACGTTGAGAATTCAACCTTAATGCTGGAAGAGATATATTAGAACTACAAGAACTTGGTGGATGGGAATCGTCGAAGGTTGCTAGAGGGTATTTAGAAGAAAGTGTGACCAAGAAAGTTTCCATTGCTCGCAAAAGTCAAATCGGCGATGTTTCCGGCAGTGGATTAGGTACTAGGGAACCGCACGAAATCGAAAGGAGTGCTTTCTCGGTCATTAATCAGTCTTCAGAGGGCATACCTAAGATCATGGACGTTAAAGACAAAGGTGTATCCATCAAATTTGAAAACTGTGAAAATACCGTTTTAAATGTTCATGAAAAATAATTCTAATATTATTTGGTATCTAACGTATTATGCTTTCGTAACTAACATATTAAATTATGGTAACTAATGTTTTATGAGTAACTAAGGTTTTATGTAGGTTTTAGTATGTTTATGATGTTAATAATTATTAATAAAGATATCATATAAAAATGACTTAATCTTCAATGATACGATAAAATAAAAAAAAAATTACAAAAAGTTTATAATTTACATAAGTAATGTCCTAAATTAAAAAAAAATTGTAAATTCATACGTACGGGTGTATTTTGCATCGTTTAAAATGGTTCCACAAATTTGGCTCGTAACACTGCAAAAGTTTTTCGAATTGTAGACACAGCGCCACAATTCCCTGCGTACTCCCACATACTCTATGTAGTTTATGCCAATATCGCAGATAGAACGCTCTAAAGACGAAGTATAGCTCTGTGGAGTTGTTGAACAAATAGCAGAATGGGGTAGCTAAAAATGTGTTTAAATCAAGATAAAGTTTTAAAATATGTATAATGAATTTGCATTTTTTTTTTGTGTAGCTGGTACCCGCCACTTTTCCTCCATAACCCAGACAGCACACAATGTCTTAAAGACGTCGATTTTAGGTCTTAATTATGTCTGAACGCCTGCAGACCTACAAAAGACATCTTAAAGACGTTTTTTTCAAGACATACATAAGATGTTGTAAGATAACGTCCATAAGATGTCGCTAAAATATCGTAAATATGACGTTCGTGTTTTTTTTAGGTTATAGCACAGAAAGAGATTTGTCTCTCTTCTGTATTTGTAGTATCCCTGTCTTTCTCTAGCTTATATATTTTTTAAATGGACACTTTGGATTGCCGCCATCTCGGATCGTCAGCCCGAACAAACCCGACCGTCGCCGTTCTCAGAACTTTTATTATTTTTTTGTATACTTGTCTAATCGAATTTAAATGATTGTTACCAATTCGGACGTTTTCTTGAATCGTTTTTTTTGTAAACGACAAACAATAGAGTTAAATTTTAGAATCGGTAAATTTGGCAACATCGCGAACAACTTAGGATTGGCAACAAAGCGCTCCCCTTTGCCATTTGAAATTGACGCAAGGTCAACACTGTCAACTGTCGATGGGCTTGATTTTTGATAGTTTTGCTGATGATGACTTGCAGTTTTTACTTTCTACTTAGTGAACCGTTAAAAGAAAACGAATTGTAGATTAAAAAACGTTTTGTATGGTACATATTTTTCTGTGGTGTGGTGTTTGTTTTTAGTTTTCGAATAATTAAAATTGGTCTATATTCAGTGGATGCAGTGTCAATAAATCTGCTAACAAAACATGGCTTCAAAACAGTAGAAAAGATGCCGAGGATGCCATCGCGACGTAGCTAAGAAGAGCCACAGATAGGCGAAATTCATTATTAAAAAAGTTTTAATTATGTAATACGTTAATAAAACCAATTATTAAGCAATATGATGTTTCATGTTTAACAAACAAAACAAAATGTTTTAGGGCTCTGCGGTTTGGCCTATAAAATGTATCTAAGGTGTCCATAAGACATGTATAAGGTATTCATAAGACATCTATAAGATGTTCATAAGACATCTATAAGGTATCCATGAGACATCTATAAGGTGTCCATAAGATATCTGTAAGCCGTCCATAAGATGTGGTATAGACGTTGGGTTTTGTAACATATGACCTTTTTAAGATATCCATAAGACGTCTTGATGGCGTTAAGAAACGTCCATAAGACGTCATGAATGTCTATTGTTGACATCTTTTGGATATCTTTAAGATGTCTTTGTACTGTCTGGGAAAGCTCTCTTTTCTCTCTCTTTTATCTAATCAGTTAATCAAAATTTGGTATTTTTATCAGTATACTATTAGACCTCTCCGCGGCTTCGCCTACGATATGGTACACCTATTAACTAATATACAATGTATAATTTACAGACGTTTTTCTTCTTACCGTACATTGTAAATCCATGGAACGGAATTACGCCATTAGGTGGAAAAACGATTGTATTTTCGGGAAGATTAGGCTTTCCTTTAATTCCGACTTGCATAAAAGCAGGTTGGTTTGGTAGGTTCTTAAGAATCTCTGTGTCTCTTGAAAAACATAACATGACCTAAAGATGGAACAAAATTAAATTAAAATGTACTTTAAACCCCCGCATCCAATTGATAAAGAAGGGACAGAACTAGAACTTCTAATAATTCTTACTGCAATTTTTACTCTTATTCTGAAACGAATTTATATTAATATAATAATTTAATAAAAGAAATCCAAAATAATGTACAACAATAAAATTTAAATTAAAATTAAAAAGAGAAAATAATGGATTACGAACGGCTTACTTAATTCTATTAAAACAAAAAATGAACTTTATAAAAAATTCCAAAAAAATAATGACCGATTTTTATTATATACATATAAAATTTATAAAAACAAACTGACTAAACTAATTAAAGAAACAAAAACCAATTTTTCTAAACGCGAAATTGATAAATACAGAAACTCTAATCAAGATAATTATGTGGAAAACTAGTAAAAAAATATGTAATAAAAATCAAAAACATAAAAATATAAACGAAATCAAAATTGAAAATGAATCACTTACTGATAAGAAAAGTACCTATAGCTAATAGCTTTATGGACTATTTTTCTGATGTGGGAGAAAAGCTAGCAAACAATATCAATAAAAGTAATAAGTAACACATTTTCAAATAAAAAAATAAACAATATAAATCATTTTATTTAGAAGAAACTAATCATAAAGAAGTTGAAAATGTAATTGATAGTTTCAAATTAAAGAAATCTCCTGGTGCCGACGGAATAACAACAGAAATATTAAAAACTATTAAAACTACTATTTCTAGACCACTAACATTGCTTATAAATAATATTTTAAAAACCAGTATATATCCAGAAGATTTCAAAATTGGTATAATAAAACCTATTTTTAAAAATGGAGATTCTATTAAAACTAGTAATTATAGAGCAATAACATTAATATCTTTGCGAAAGTATTCGAAAAAATTTTAAAATTAGGAATTGAAAATTATTTGGAAAACATACATTTTATTTCTAATAAAAAATAGTTTGGGTTTCAAAAAAATAAATCAAAACAAAACGCTATTTGCTATCTAACGGAACAAATATAATGATGCACTAGATATAATAAAAAACCTTTTATTAGTATTTTTCTAGATTTAGCAAAAGCCTTTTGATACCGTTAGCCATAATTTACTGTTAAAAAAGTTTGAAAATATTGGATTCAGAGGAAAGCAATTAGAATTAATTAAAAATTGTCTGAAAAATAGACCAAATTATGTTCAAATAGATAAAGAAAAAAGCTATTCAAAAGTATTTAAGTATGGTGTTCCTCAAGGAACAATTTTAGGACCATTATTTTTTTATATTTATATTAACGACTTATTTAGTATAAATTGCTATGGATAAATTCATAGTTTTGCGGATGATACTACAATTGTTTATACCGATACAAATTGGGACAACTTAAATAATAAAATTTTAAAATTATAAAAAATTTGTTTGATAACAATTTGTTAACAATTAATTTTAATAAAACAAATTATATTCCTTTTACTTTAAACCTAAATAACCTACCACGAAATATGAATAGTAGATATTCAAATAAATGAAGACATTCCAATTTTTAAAGTTAATGAAATAAAATATTTAGGAATTATTTTTGACATTAAATTAAATTGGAATTTTCACTTAGAATACTTAATTAAAAAATTAAGAAGTTTACTACCGATTTTTAAAAACATTAAAAAAAAATTTAATGTAAGACATATGGAAATATTATATTACGCGTTAGTTAAAACTCATTTAAATTACAGAATTTTAGGTTGTGGAGGAATAAATAGAACTTTAGATTAGATATAGAAATATTACAAAAAAGGTTTCTAAAAATTATATTCAATAAAGATTATCTTTATCCTTCAAAAGAATTTCAGAAACAAAAAAGTTGAACATAAGACAACTTACATTTATAACATCTTAATATATATATATATTTAAAAATAAACACCATAATCATAATACACATCATAAAAATGAAATAACTATAAAACTTAAAATAAATAAGTCCATAGGACAAATTTTTTAAAAATATTTATGTTTTTATTTAAACGATATTTACCAACAAAAATAAAAAATTGATTTCATTAAAAAAAATTTAAAGCCGAAATAAAAACATGCATATTAAAAACAGACAATGTGAAAATATTTTTAGAAATGCTTTAATTAATTAATATTGTTCTGAATAATTTATATAAGTAATATTTCTTACTTAAAAATTATAAATTAATAATTTTATTATAGGTACCTAATATACTTCTTCAAAAAAAAATGCGTTTATACTATAAATTAACATTTTTACTTTAAAACTTGATTTTTAAGGCATATTTATGGTTTTACATACTAAAACAAAAAATAACATTTGCCCCTAACAAGCTCAGCTTCAGGGGATTGAAGAATAAGTTTATAGAAGACAACATAAATATATTTATTATATTATTAAATTTTAAATAAACTTATTATTATTATTATTATTATTAATTCAAAAATTTTGTGAAATAGATTTACCTGATATAACACATCTTCAAATACAAAATACTGATCGTCATTTGAGGCCGTCAGATTAATATCTTTGATGATCAGTTTGTCAATCATAAGATCGTACTGAAGAACATTTTGCTTCAGCGAATCAAAATAGGTGATTTGCTAAAAAGAGAAGGATCATTTATTTATTTGCAAAAAATACTAAAATTTTATCACAACTGAAAAAACTTCGTTTTTACCGATGGCTTGATATCTGCTCCCAACAGAAGCGTCCAGACTCTGGAACGTAGACATTTCGGACATCCTTTTTTTAGGTATTCTTGAGCCAGTGGCGCATAGTTTTTCGACAACACTTTTTCTCCAAGGGATATCCTTTCATTTTCTAACATCGCATGGTTGTAATTGGTATTGACAAAATTGTTGCTGTTCAATATTTGATCGCCTCTTGATATTTCTATGTAAAGGTTTCTCTAGAAAATATATTTTTCGAATATTATTGAATATTAAACGCAAACTAATTTTTTTTTTAAATATTACCAGTTCTCCTAGATTTTTTACTTTTAATGGAAGTTGCACGAATTCCCACTTCTGACAGTCTCTGAAATAAAGAATAAGTATTTGGATATCAGTAACAATTTTTTTTTTTTTAATAAACGTACCCTTTAGATTTGTCCCTACTGGGCCCTCTAAGATTCAACAAAACTTCTAAAAAGTCCTTGGGGGCGTAGACAGGTCTGTATTTATGTATATCTGTCTAAAACAAAGAGAAATAGCTTAAATTTGATTAGATAGATACAAGGACTTGCGAAACGAATTGAAAGATGTTTTTAACCTCTTTCAAAAAGATTTTTCTTATATTATTTAATCGATTTAAACACCCTAAATGGGTAGACATACTATACATGTGATAGAAAAATAATTTTGGGCGATTTTGAAACAATATAAGTAATTAAATAGAAGGAAGTGTTTACCGACTTCAAAATTACTAAGTTCATTCCATTTGTTTGATAAATCTTCTTTATCGCTGTGTATTCTCTGTTTGGCTAAGCTTATTCCCAATTCGCTGCTCATCGAATTTAGTGATTTATGAATTCTTTTGTCCCAATGAATTTGTGCTTTCCTTAAAAACAAAAAGCCACACGATAAGTATTTAAAAGCTCATAACATCAAGCTAAATGATCCATTATATTACCTAAAAAACAAATCGTACGGACAGGAATCTTTTTTCTTCGTTTTCACCCATCTGTAGATGTTGTTTTTTAATTCTGCTTCTAGTCCGTTGTCCTGCATGGCTTTCAAAAGTGAATTTTTAAAATCGTCGATCCTAACACTTGGCGTGGACACCAATTTCTGCAAATATTACAAAATCGGATGAGGATTTTGTGTAAATTTTATTAAATATTGTCAAAATGACATTCGCGGTTAAAAATTATACAGGAGCGTATTTTTTTAATTGGCTTAATATACAGGGTGCTCGGAAATTACGTGTACAATGTTTATTGACAGACTTCAGACGTCCAAATACAAATTAAGCCAACTTGTGTATACAAAATCACCAGGGGGTGAAATAACCATGATGCCATAATAGTTATCATTATGATGATGTTTATGCCTCCGAGGGCAACAATCTCACAAAGCCGAGGGCCTTTGGCTCGAAGGATATAGACATCAAGTACCTAATGCCCATGGAACATACAATATTTTATTTCCTACTTCAAATAATTCCCAATTAAATTAAAAGAAAATTCAAAATCACGAAAGGATATTTATCTATAAAGTTAGCTAAATAAACAAAGGTAATAAATGTTCATTGTTGTGCTGTGTGAAAGTCAAAACTGAAATTCATATAAAATAATGGATTTTCCATTGATTCCGGATAGAATTGCTGTGATTGCTGCCAAAGCTTTGGATAATCTTGTCCCAAAGAAGTCTAAAGACGCCTATGAAAAGGAATATGAAAGGTTGGACGAAAAATAATGATGTAAAAATTATCAACGAGATGGTGCTACTCGGATATTTTTAGGAGTTAAAATTGCTTTTGTAAATTATATTAAAATATTAATTATATATATCGATTATAGTCTGGAACATTCACTCCTAATTCCCTATGGACGAAATATTCAATGTTAAAGAAAACATTAATAGTTAATAAAAATATAGACATTGCAAAATATTGCAAGTTAAGCCAGTATCTAAAGCAAGCATCCAAAGGATATGAAGCGAGGAAATAGAAAATTTTGACTCGAGATGTGCTGAAATTCATCCGTCAACCTCCCAATAAAACTTTTTTGATTAATTTACAAAGTGGTTCTGTTATTTGGTGTATTTGGTGGGTGCCGCCGCCAAAAGCTAGTTTATATGTTGGTTGAACATAATATAGAGGATAGAGGATCCGTAGTAATTGTTAACATTCCCGATACAAAGACCGATAAAAAGCGTGTCTTCACAATTATTGATGAGAAGAAGATGGGTTGTTTAAAGCTACTGAGAACTTATTGGTCTTTACGCCCGACGAACTGCAACATTAATAGATTCTTTTTGTGTTACCGTAACAGTCGTTGTTTTTCACAGCCAGTTGGGAGGAACACCATAGGCAAGATTCCTTCCATTATTGCCAAATACTGGGGTCTAAGCGATGCGGACAAATATACTGGTCATTGTTTGCGCAGAAACTCTGCAACTTTGTTGGCAGACGCGGGGGCAAACATGACCACGTTGAAAAGACATAGGGCATAGGGGTTGGAAAAGTTCAGCTGTTGTTGAGGGATATTTGGAAGACAGTATATCTTCTAAAAACAAAATTTCGAAATTGATAGCTGGAGTACCATCAAGGAGACCATCAACATCAAAAAACGTTCAATCATCGTCAATTTCTGTTAGTGAAAATCACGAAATAATAGAAAACATTGACTTATCAAAAGCCGGTAAAGTCGTTTTTACTGGGTCTTTTCATAACTGTTCATTTAACATAAATGATAAATAAGTTTTTTCGTTAATAAAAAGTTGTTACTTCGATTTTTCCTATTTAATTCTTTTGATGCCCGAGGGCATTAGAAACTTCCTTAATGCCCTAGGGTATTATACAGGGTTAGAAAAATTAACAGAACGGTCGATTATTTCAAAATATACAGGGGTCATCAAAAAACGTCTTATATAAAAAATGTAGGGCTGTTAAAAATCTACATATCGGTGATAAATTGAAATATACAGAGTCGCCCACAAAGTTGTGGAGAATGATAGTTATATTTTTTTAAATGGAATACCCTGTATATTTTTACTTATTTTGATTGTCGACTCAATTTTAAACATTTTTTATTAACCATGTGTTATATATATACCTAAATTCATTACTTTCCTACATAAATTGATCAGCTACAAAACACAAAATAAATTTCAAGAAACAATTTATTAAGTTAACTTTAAACAAAAACGTATAACAAATCATGGCAAAACGGCTCTATTTTTTAATAAGTGTTGAAAATGACCCCCATTTACTAACTGACAATGATACAAATTATCGCAAAAATGTCTTTGGGTGTTTAAAATCATTTCCCTTGTTATTCTCGCACTTTCATTGACAATTTTCATTCTTAATTCTTCTAAATTATTGGATTTATTTTGATAAACTATGTTTTTCAGGTGACCCCAATAAAAAAATCTAATGGCGAAAGATCAGGGGACCGTAAAGGCCATTCGATAGGCCCTCTTTTTCCTATCCATCGATTTGGGAATGTGACATCCAAAAATTCTCTAACTTCGCGAGTAAAATGCGGAGGAGCTCCATCTTGCTGATACCAGGTTAAGCAAACAATACAGCCCAGACATTAACTTTTCTTGGGAACTTTGTATGCAGCTCTTCATACCAGTTAGGGTTATTTCGCGCCCAGTAACGGTAATTTTGCTTATTCATCATTCCATGTAGTGTAAAAGTCGCTTCATCCGAAAACACAATATTGTTTGAAAAATTCGGGTTTTCTTCCATTTTTCTAGTCATTATTTCGCAAAATTCTAGCCTTCGATCACAGTCAACGTCAAAAAATTCTTGTACAACATTAATTTTGTATGGATGCATTTTCTCAGTATGAAGAACGGTTCGTACAGATTTTTGATTAATTTCATGATCCAAAGCAAGCTGATTGGTGGATTGTTTGGGATTTTCTTCTATCGCAAGCAGAATGTCCAGCTTTTTTTCCTCGGAGGTAGCAGTCCTAGGTCTTTCAGATCTTGGGCGGTTTTTTACAGTACCAGTCATTCTGTAACGCTCAATAGTTCGAAAAACTGCATTTTTTTTAATGTGCCTGTCTGGATGCAAATTATTGTAAATATTACATACCTCCTTATATGATCTCTGTTTATCGCCAAACCCCCTTAAAATTAAAATATTAATTCTCTCTGTTTCAGTAAGTAAAAATGCCATGCTATTTTCTTTTTTGTCTATTTCTGTCAGAATTTGAGTTTCAGATGTCAAACTATTAATTATTTATTAGTAACCATGGTCGTGCCTTATTTGTTGTTCACTATGTTCGAAAATCGCATCGTTATACGTTATTATTTGAAACGCCGATTTCTAGGAAAGTAATGAATTTAGGTATAACACATGGTTAACAAAAAATGTTTAAAATTGAGTCGACAATCAAAATAAGTAAAAATATACAGGATGTTCCATTTAAAAAAATATAACTATCATTCTCCACAACTTTGTGGGCGACCCTGTATATTTCAATTTATCACCGATATGTAGATTTTTAACAGCCCTACATTTTTTATATAAGACGTTTTTTGATAACCCCTGTATATTTTGAAATAATCGACCGTTCTGGTAATTTTTCCTAACCCTGTATACCATTTAAAGTGCGTGATAACTATATGATATTATGAAACAATAATAAGTATTCGAGTAGGACATAAAAAAATCATAGGGAATGTTTACATGTGACATTTGGTATCACTGTTTAGCTAAAGGTTCAAACGTTTATCTTCTAACAGATTTTTAATTTATGCTTTTACTTAGGGGAAATAATTTTTAAAACTGTCCTGTTTATACCAACACAAATCATAGTATATTTTGAAAATGAAAAGGTAATCAGAAAATCTGCTACATGGGAAACAGAGTTTACGGATAGGTCTCTCTATATTTTTAAATTCAAGTAAATCGTATGTGTGCTTTCGAAGAAATTCGGTGACAGCGGAGACGTGCGGTACATAATGCACCCTTAAAATCAAATGAACGTAGGCAATTTTTTAAAATTACAATTTTTGTTTACCTGAACGTCTTCAAATAAACTTTTATACTGACTAGAGTTCTTCAGATCTTCGCAAATCTTTATTGTCGTGTGGTGGATACTGCGGTCTTTTAAATCATCCATTTTGGCAGGTATATTTTCAACAAAATTACGTAATCGTCAATAGATTTCAATTTAATTAATAATTATTTCTGACAGTTATCGTAAACTTGATTATTTGATCGAGTATTGAGGAATGTTTCGTGATTTTCCCTGAATAGTTTTAGTTTCTAGGTTTTAGGGGTTGCCAAGCATCTATTGATTTAACGACTATCATAGCGTCAGAGGAAAAGAGCAGCGCCCTTAAGCTCTTTTTTTAGACACAATTATTTAATAATAATAATAATAATAATAAGTCTATTTAAAATTTTATAATATAATAAATATGTTTGTGTTGTCTTCTATAAACTTATTCTTCAAGCTGAGCTTGTTAGGGGCAAATCTTATTTTTTGTTTTAGTATGTAAAATCATAAATATGCATTAAAAATTAAGTTTTAAAGTAAAAATGTTAATTTATAGTATAAACGCAGTTCTTTTTGAAGAAATATATTACCTATAATAAAATTATTAATTTATAATTTTTAAGTAAAAAATATTACTTATATTTATAAATTATTCAGAACAATATTAATTAATTAAAGCATTTCTAAAAATATTTTCAAATTGTCTGTTTTTAATATCCATGTTTTTATTTCGACTTTAATTTTTTTTAATGAAATAACTTTTTTAATTATTGTTGGTAAGTAATCGTTTAAATAAAAACATAAATATTTGAAATTTTTTTTGTCCTATGGATTTATTTATTTTAGGTTTTATGGTTATTTCATTTTTATGACGTGTATTATAAATATGATTTTTAAATTGTTTAATGTTTTTATTTCTAAATATATTAAGATGTTATAAATGTAAAGTTGTCTTATGTTCAACTTTTTTGTTTCTGAATATAATTCTTTTGAACGATAAAGATAATCTTTATTGAATATAATTTTTAGAAATCTCTTTTGTAATATTTCTAATTTTTTACCTAAAGTTCTATTTATTCCTCCCCAACCTAAAATTCCGTAATTTAAATGAGTTCTAACTAACGCGTAATATAATATTTCCATAGGCCTTACATTTAAAAATTTTTTAATGTTTTTAAAGATCGGTAATAAACTTCTTAATTTTTTAATTAGGTATTCTATGTGAAAATTCCAATTTAATTTACTGTTAAAAATAATTCCTAAATATTTTGTTTTATTAACTTTAAAAATTTGAATGTTTTCATTTATTTGAATACTATTCATATTTCGTGGTAGGTTATTTAGGTTTAAAGTAAAAGGAATATAATTTGTTTTATTAAAATTAATTGTTAACAAATTGTTATCAAACCAATTTTTTATAATTTTAAAATCTTTTTTTAATTTTACTAGTTAAGTTTTCCCAATTTGTATCGGTATAAAAAATTGTAGTATCATCTGCTAAACTATGAATTTGTCCATCGCAATTTATACTAAATAAGTCGTTAATATAAACATTAAAAAATAATGGTCCTAAAATTGTTCCTTGAGGAACACCATACTTAAATACTTTTGGAAAGCTTTTTTCTTTATCTATTTGAACATAAGTTGGTCTATTCTTCAGATAATTTTTAATTAATTCTAATTGCTTTCCTCTGAATCCAATATTTTCAAACTTTTTTAACAGTAAATTATGGCTAACTGTATCAAAGGCTTTTGCTAAATCTAGAAAAATACTAAAACAAGGTTTTTTATTATCTAGTGCATCATATATTTGTTCTGTTAAATAGCAAATAGCGTTTTGTGTTGATTTATTTTTTTTTTGAAACACAAACTGTTTATTAGAAATTTATTTCTTCTAAATAATTTTCGATTCTTAATTTTAAAACTTTTTCGAATACTTTTGCTGTATTTATTAAAATCTGAAACACATCTCAACGATTCCGAAAGAATATGAAGCACAAATAGTGAAATACAATAACACGAAATATTTAATATTTTTTTTAGTAGTTAATATTCGTATACAATAATTTTTATATAAAATGTAATTTTTATTTATCCTCTTTTTTGAATTCCTTCATTTTTCTGTGTTGAAGACAACCGCAGTCTGGATGATCGATTTTTCCATGCATCTGTTCGTTTACTATGAAATCTCCTAATTTTCCAATCACGTTATTGTACTCACTGTCCCCAGTCTTTACGTTCAGGATTTTATTTGTTTTTTCTAAAAATAAAAAATTAAATGAAAATTTTGTAATAATACTTAATGAGGAAAATGCTATTGCGCAGGAGGTATCTAAAATGTGTTCTTTCATTTATTATCTATATGTCGTAGGCTGATAGTGAAATCCGTCATTTCATGAAAAGCCTAGTCATATCATGCTGCACGCTGAAAGGTATATTTGCAACTGGTTTGTTCGTTGTTCCCCAGAGCATTTTTTTCAATTTTTTTTTTAATTTAATTTAAATTTTATTTTTATAAAATAATATTAGTTGAAAAAATTGAAAAAAATGCTCTGGGGAACAACGAACAAACCAGTTGCAATATACCTTTTAGCCACGCTTCATGATCTGACGGATTTCACTATCAGCCTACGACATATATAAAAGCATGTTGCAAGATTCATCAACATCTAAACCACTCATCCTAGAATCATGAAATTTTGACGACGTCTTTTCCTTAACGTTCATTTTTCAAAAGTCAAACTCCTAAGGGGGAAAAACGGAGTTTAACGTTTTTATAGAAATTTTTGTGTCTTTAAAAATGCCTTTATTCGAAATTAAGTTTTATAGTTTATTACATGGAATATAACAATATAATATAGAAAATAATAACCATTAAAAAAATAACAATAAAAATGGAAGTCAATCAAAATTTAATTCATTAATAAAATCAATTTAAAAAAAATAGTATAACTAATTTAATTTAGTAAATATCTCTTTAATTGTTTTTAAAGAGTTGCCAATTTTTGAATTTTTCTGATTTTTTTGGCAGATTTTTGTACTCATTATTCCTTTATACAGTGTGACCAGTAAAGTCCGCATCATATGGGATTTTTTTTATTAATAACTTTATTCGAAATTTGACTTTGGCATCAAGTTCTGCTTCGATCGAGATGCAAATTAAATTAAGCAAAAAAATAGTAGTCACGTGATTCGCATTATCTGTGAAATTTTTATTTTTCCCAAAAAATAATTTAAAAGTAGGGTTGTTTCTGAAAGTATCGAAAAAAGTTATTAGAAAAGGTTTTTTTAATGCAGTTTCTAGCCCACATGCAAAATTTTAGCTGCATAAGATAATTTTGATTTTTTACCCACCACTAAAATTTATTTTCCACTTAATGAACACTTTACTGATGACACTGTGTTCTTTTTTGTCTTAATATTAAGGTGCATTACTTTCAGACAAACTACGTTTTCAAAAATACTTATTTTATGAAGTTACCTTATACAGGGTCAAAAACAAGTAAACTTTGCATCACATGCGACCAAATTTTAATAGCCCAATTTTGATTTTGTAGAAAAACACACATTTAATATGGCGCTACTTTAAAGAAAATGTATCTGAAACAAAGCATTGTCAAAACTAAGAAGTTTAATGTAGGTTGCGTTGAGTCTTATTTTGCAAAAGTGATGGTGCAATTTACGAAATATGGGTAAAAAATCAAAATTATCTTATGCAGCTAAAATTTTGCATGTGGGCTAGAAACTGCATTTAAAAAACTTTTTCTAACAACTTTTTTCGATACTTTCAGAAATACCCCACTTTTGAATTCTTTTTTGGAAAAAATTAAAATTTGACAGATAGTGCGAATCACGCGACTACTATTTTTTGCTTGATTTTCATCTTGATGAAGCAGAACTTGATGCCAAAGTCAAATTTCGAATAAAGCTATCAATAAAAAAAAAATCCCATATGATGCAGACTTTACTGGCCACACTGTACCTATATTAAAATTATTAAATGGCTTACCATTTTGGCCTAAATTATTTGCTGTCTTGATAATCAAAGGTTGGTCCATAGCGTGCTCGCTCAAAAGCAGGGGTGGTCTATAATCATACCTTTGTGTGGTTAGTGGTATCTCCCATCCATGTGGTAAACTGTATTTTACCTTACATTTCTCGCGAAGCTTCCTTCTTATGTCTGCCTCTAGAAAATGAACAGAGAATGTATTGAGCTTAGAACATATTATGAGAAATCTGTAAATGGACACTAAACCTTCTACATGGAATAGTTTGTTTTTGGTTAATTGTAAGCTTGTCAGTAGCGCCGCAAGAATCGTTTTCTGGGAGAGGTTCACTCAATACCTCACAAACCCAGATCCCAGATAGAACTTTTTGTACACAAATTAGATTAACGCAATTTTCAGTCCTACTAAATTTGTAAACATCGAGTTATAGTCCGGGAGGTGGTGTCACTTTGGGACTAGTGATCGATCTGCACACGCGTTAATTTTAAGCAAATCATATTTTACGAGTTTCAACTTTTTGCCGTTCTCTGTATATTTAGCTAATAAGTAAAAACTTGGTAATGAGACGTAGGTTTTCAACCACAACAACTTTTACTAATTACTTTTTATCCTATCTTTATACATAAGGGTACTTTGTTCTTAGTTTTTTTCATATTTTTTTAAATTTTGAACACCCGGTATATAAATTTGAAAAAATAATATGCTTTTTGGTCGTTTAGGAACAAGCAGTAGTTTTTATGAAAAATTACTTTTTTTCATAAACCCACAAATAAAAAAGTTTTTCACCTTCGATAGTCAATCCGTGGACACACTGTATATTGACTTGAAATTAATAAATTATAGAGAACTTGTTTCACACGTCAAACAAACAATCGTCAGTCGGCACGCCGCCGGTGGATTCTTCGTCAGTCGAGCTCCATAAGATGCAGCGCGCCAGAAGAACCTGGTCAGCACTCTCGACTTTGGAAAGCCGACTGACAAAGAATCCACCACGATAAACGTGGCTGACGTTCATTTTCATGCTTGATTAGATATTAATAATCATTCCACAAAATTTCAAGTGAAGATCGATCACTTGAATTTTCCAATTTTTCCGACGGCTTCAAACCTCTGACTGACGATGTTTCCCCCGTCGGGAAAGTGACTGACGAATATTTTCACGTTTAATCATCAATAATTTACAATCTAACAAATTTTCATCACCAGATTTATCACTTTTTTTCATAGTTTTTCCGACGAGTTTCACAGCCTCCCACGCCCACACCCACCGCTATCGGACTGACTGACGCGCGGATTGTATATTATGTTAATGTGGAGAACTACGCATGGTAAAAAATTCGTGTGCAGATCGATCACTAGTCCAAAAGTGACACCACCTCCCGGACCATTAGTTTGATCTGTATATTTTTATTTCACCAGGCCTTGGAAGGGGTGCTAACCCACCACCTTTGGTGCGCCATTGAAGCTCGTATCCTTAATAAAGAGGTTTATTTACCGATATCGCAATAATCTACTTGATAAACACTTTTTCCATTTAACAACTGATTTCCTTTTACTATAATTTTATCGACAGGATGTTTAAAATACATTTCACCAATTTTCGGCTTGCTTTTGTTTACCTGAAAGATGATAATAAAATGCAATTTTTATTTATTGCGTAATCAACTATTCTATGTAAATATTTATTTTAATAATGAATACCTATAGACCAGGGCTTGAAGCCTTTGCAAATGGTAAAAAGTGAAAAAAAATAATAGTAGAATGAAGCCCATTGGTAAAGGAAGAGAATATAACAAAAATGAAAGGAAAAATAAATTACGGGCGATCCGAGGTCGGGAAGTGGGGGGCGGTAAGTTTTTAAGGTTAGAAAACGATTTATCTCGATTTTCGGCAAAACTACAAGTCCTATGGAAAAACGTTAAATGGCAAAGTTGAAGGTAATAAAAAGATGTACAACTTTTATATTTGCACTTTTTTCACATAACCTCAAAATTTATGTGAAAAATTCAAATAACCAAGTTTTTGGTTTTTTATTTTTATCTTTTACAAAAAATTTTTTTTATACACGAAATTTGGTGAAAACTTACCTTTTTATGTCCCAAACACACTGTAATTTTTTTGATTTAAAATATTTATTTTTTAACCTTATTTTGACTTAATATCGAAAAAGCACCCTAATTTTCAATCGAAAATTTTCACATCAAAATATCTGCTTTTTTAAAAAAGTCGGTGGGTTTTTTGTTCGTTGAAATCTCTACTTTCTGATGGTGTAAAAAAAATATACATTACTACGGTAAATGTGATGAAATCCCCTTTAAATCCTAACTTTAATTATATTTAGAACAACTATTTTCGCATATTTTTTGGGATCTTTATGTTTTATGGATTTGTAATTTTTTTGTTTATCAATGTAACATGAAATCTTACGTTTTTCGAGTAATTAAAGTATAAATTTTACTAAATAGCTCAAAATTGTACATAATGATTAAAACAAAAATTTCGGATTCGATTTTTTTTCGTTTCTTTGCATTTTTTGAGAATATTTACTATAGTAATGTATATTTTTTTTACACCATCAGAAAGTAGAGATTTCAACGAACAAAATGCCCACTGACTTTTTTAAAAAAGCAGATATTTTGACGTGAGAATTTTCGATTGAAAATTAGGGTGCTTTTTCGATATTAAGTCAAAATAAGGTTAAAAAATAAATGTTTCAAATCAAAAAAATTACAGTATGTTTGGGACATAAAAAGGTAAGTTTTCACCAAATTTCGTGTATAAAAAAAATTTTTTGTAAAAGATAAAAATAAAAAACCAAAAACTTGGTTATTTGAATTTTTCACATAAATTTTGAGGTTATGTGAAAAAAGTGCAAATACAAAAGTTGTAGTAGATCTTTTTATTACCTACAACTTTACCATTTAACGTTTTCCCATAGGACTTGTAGTTTTGCCGAAAATCGAGATAAATCGTTTTCTAACCTTAAAAACTAACCGCCCCCCACTTCCCGACCTGGGATCGCCCGTAATTTATTTTTCCTTTCATTTTTGTTATATTCTCTTCCTTTTCCAATGGGTTTGTTCCTACTATTATTTTTTTTTGGTTTCAAAAATTATCGACCCTGGTCTACTATAGTTGCGCAGTATTTTTAAATATATATTTTTACCTTTTCCATATATTCGTCACACGCTTCTACAGCTGGTTCAACTTTCCCATCGTCTTCTATTGTCAAATAATTTTTGAAACCTTCACAAATCGGGTCCTGAAATTCTTGTGCTCCTGTATATGGCTTTTTGCTAAAGCAGTACAAATTAATTAATGTGTTTTTTTATATACATATAAAATTAATTGCATAATCTAAGTAAATATCTATTATACGGACTGTCCGCGGATAGGGTTTACAATAGCACAAAATGGATGAAAAATTTAATTTTTCGGGAAAAAGTCATTCTTGATAAAAAGTTCTGCTTGTCCAAAAAAATGCAATTCACTAAGAGAAAATAGAATTTAATGTGTTTTGAAAATGTTGACCTCAGAACAAAGGGTTTATTTGTGTTATTTCCGGGGTCATTTCATTTGTGAAATTAAAAATACATATTACTGGTAACACCAAAAATCGGTTTTTGAAACTTTTGGATACCCCTCTGTCATTGATAATGTATGTATTTCGACCGCTAATGCTGCTACCAAAAAACAAATTCTTTTACCTCTAAAATTAAAAAAAAACTAAAAAATTGAAGATTTATTTTAAATCTCGGATTTAAATTACAAACGTTATTCTAAATAAGTTTTCTAATTGGCATTTTGGTCAAAAATGAAAAATAAAGGTACTTTACTCTTGGAGAAAAAATCATGTTTTTGAAGTTTTTGCGAATCCTGTAAAAAAATTAAAATTTTCTCTTCGTGAATTGCATTTTTTTTACAAACCAAACTTTTATCAAGAATGACTTTTTCCCGAAAAATAAAATTTTTCATCCATTATTTGTGCTATTGTAAACCCTATCCGCGGACAGTCCGTATACGCTCACCACGACGAAATTGATTATTTTTCAGAAATAACGAATTTTGGGGCGTAAATTATGAATCTAAAAACGGTTTTCGCCGACAACGCTTAGTTTTTGAGATACTCCTATAGAAAGAATTTTCCTCGGGGTTTTAAATGTTTCACGTCAATTTTGATGGAATACCTCAATAGTAAAATATTGATTTTATAAACCTTTCTAGTTTTCTTTGTATAAAATCCTTGTTGTATATAGTCAAATATGGTCCGAGTTTTACCCGGGCTTCAATAATCTTTTTGTTTCTTTCTTCCCTATTCATCGTTAATTTTTTTCGTTATCTTTTCTGTCATTCCAAAAATAAAATTACTGTGGCAAGTTTTATCATGTCCTGCCAAAACTGACGTTATTTTTGGCTTTCTTGTGACGTGTACAAATATTAAATTTTCGTTTTATATAAAAGCCTTTAAAAATGGCCCAAGCTTTTGTATCCACTTATAAAAATAACTATAGATGGAAAACTGAACCGAGGACACCTAGGTGAGTATTTTTGGTAATATCGCTGTTATATTAATAAACACATGCAAATTTCAGTTTGCTTATTTGATCATTTATACACATCTCTGAACTCTGATATGTAGGGTGAAGTAAGGTATGTTCGTGATAATTATAGTTTTTTCGTCGCAAAGTAAATGGCATGCGGTGGTTGCAATAATTGTCGGGGGACTAAGACCTAACATTTTGCTTTTAGATTTTGGTATTATCTTTAAAGAGAACTCAGAAACAATACAAAAATAAACATTTAAAGTAGCCCTAGTCAAGGGAAGGTAATTTCGGGATGGGATATCTAATTTCGTGATACGGGGTAGGTATATTCGTGAGACAACCATTAATGATAAAAATTGTTAGGTAAGGTTTTATTATCGGTAACAAGGTAATATTTTATGCATCAAATCTTATTTTGAGTCACCTACCAGCTTCTATTAATTCAGATATTTCATAACTGCGATATTTTCTTTTGTTTGCTTGCATTTTAAAGCTGAAATTAAAAACAACAATAGGTAACTTCGTGATACTAGGTAAGTTCGTGATATGTTCAATTACGTTTCTTTTGGGTTAGGTTCGGGTTTGTTCGCAAGCAATGATAAAAATAACATAAACTTGGAATACGGGATAATTTTACTGCATACCAAAAAATATATTTAAAATTGAACAACCTTTGAATTTTTACATCTTCAATAGAAGTCAGAAATCATAAGAAATTAGCTCCACGGAATAAGCAATTACGGTAAAACTATTAGTATAGTATATACTAATATAGTATATACTATAAGTATTCGGTTATTAATGATACCTGCCCATACATTTACTTTCTGGGGCCGCTGAGTATGAGCTTCAAATATCCATCGTGGATTTTCTTGACTCCAGAAACGATAATTATGTCTGTTAATCACCCCGTTTAAATAGAAAGTAGCTTCATCCGAAAATAATATGTTCTGTGGAAACCTATTATTCTCGTCACACCGTCTCATCATTTCTTCGCAAAATTGCAAAATTAAATAGAGATTTTTTAAAAACTTTTACCAATCGCTATTGTTAAATAGCTTAACAGAATCGCGCCACAATTTATGAGCATACTCTACGAGATATTACCTTTCAAATGATGTATCACAAGTAGGGAATTCAATCCCGGAGGAAATTTTCAATCCCGGGATTTCGGGATTATAATTTTTCAATCCCGGGTTATTCTAAACTTGTTTTTTAAAAAAAATTCTTAAAAAAATAAGTTGATTTAGAGTGTCATCACTCAACCTAGACCTTATTTTAGTACACAATAGTCCAGCAATTGAAAAGGTCCTTTCTGATTCAACACTCGTTGATGGAATCGTCATCAGCATATCATAAGCTAACTGCAAATGAAAACCTCGGTCGGCTTCATTTTCGAAGAATTCCATCTCCTGGAGTAATATTTCAGATAATTCGATGTTATTATAACTTATTAAAGGTTTTTGAGGTTTTGTGCTTTTTTCTAGGGCCTCTTTTAATTTTTCTTTAAGGGAAACATTTTTCTTTATCAATAAATTTGCAAGAGGAAGCTCATCTTCGCTTTCAACTTCATCTACATTTTCCACACTTGATGTACTACTAGTGGAAGTAGACTTTACATAATTTTGAAATCAAATTATAAATTTCTTGTTGGATTCTTTTCTTGCTAAGCGTTTTAAATTAATCTTCTGTTTCATTTTCTGCAGGAGCGTGTAGATATATAACTAAGGATCGATGATAGAACTGTTCTTCGTTGCTCAATTCTTGTTCTTAGTTTCAGTTCTAATTGAGTAAATACTCAAAGGGGACTGGATTTTTCCTATTTCAGACAGCATAAACTTCAGAACAATATCTGCCCTATACAAATTCATATCACGTTGATACAGTGCCTCTACAGCTATTTTTATGGGATCTAATATTTGCACTGTTTCTCCTATTAAATTAAATTCTGCTTCGGTTAAGGTTGAATTCTCAACGTCATTCAATCTATTGCCAACCTATAACCTATTTTGCGTTGATTTTTTGAGTTTATTATTTTAATAACTAACATTTAAAGAAAATCAATATCGTCGGTACATTATTTAGGTAGTATCCGATATATTACAAAAATATCAATTTATTTCATTGCTAATTTTGGGAGAATTGTATAAGTGAAAGAACAATGAGTGACAATGACATAATAATGTTAAAAAAAATCTTACCCGATATTTTTCGCTATACAATTCTCCTAAAATAAGTTATGAAATTCCTTGATATTTATTAAATATGTCAATTATTACCTATAGAATATCAAGTCGATACTGAGTTTCTTTAAATTTTGTATAAAAGCTAGAAAACATAAATAAATCTACGCGAAATAGGTTATAGGTTGGCAAGCATGTTGATTCTGCCGCCTTAAGAAGAGATCATCTGTCAAATTTAAATCTATCATTGTCTTTTTAATGCAGTTTTTCAGTAAGAAAAACACTGCAACATTATGTACAGGGTTATCCAACCAGGACTAGACAAGGCGATTTTTTGACTTTTCCTGTACTTTTATAAAAAAACTGAAATAGCCATCTTAAGTCATTTTCTCCCGCGAATTCGAATATCTTCAGCAAAAAACAATTGAACATCAAACAAAAGTACTAGGGGTCACTTTGATATTTTTTTAAATGGAACACCCTGTATATTTTTACATTTTTAAATTCCACATACAATTATAATTATTTTTTATTAAATGCACTATTAGTCTATACTTCATAGTTTCCGAGATATTGACTCTCGAAAAGTGACATTTTTGAACTTTGACAGCTTATAACTTTCTAACAGTACGTCTTAGAGCAAAACGGCTTACATATCCCTATCTTCAATTTTTATTATCTTCCCAAAAAAATCAACTTCCGGTTAAACCGGATGTAACTCGAAAGAAGGAAATATAGTTGTTCCGGTTTAACTGGAAGTTGATTTTTTTGGGAAGATAATAAAAATTGAAGATAGGGACATGTAAGCCGTTTTGCTCTAAGACGTACTGTTAGAAAGTTATAAGCTGTCAAAGTTCAAAAATGTCACTTTTCAAGAGTCAATATCTCGGAAACTATGAAGTATAGACTAATAGTGCATTTAATAAAAAATAATTATAATTTTATGTGGAATTTAAAAATGTAAAAATATACAGGGTGTTCCATTAAAAAAAATATCAAAGTGAGCCCTAGTACTTTTGTTTGATGTTCAATTGTTTTTTGCTGAAGATATTCGAATTCGCGGAAGAAAATGACTTAAGATGGCTATTTCAGTTTTTTTTATAAAAGTACAGGAAAAGTCAAAAAATCGCCTTGTCTAGTCTTGGCTGGATAACCCTGTACATACAATGTAAGTACATATTTGTACTATATTACGTAACGCTTGTGCACGATATAAATTAATAAAAAATGCAAAGATAAATACCGAAAATCCCGGGATTAAATAAACGACAATCCCGGGATTTCGAGATCGAAAAAAATGTCCGAGATCCCGGGATCCCGGGATTGAATTCCCTAATCACAAGCTTTACCTACCTATGTTTCCATTAAAAAAAAAGATCGATGTCGTCATATCTTTGACAAATGTCTATTAAAAAAAACAAACGTATAACGTCAAAATTTGAGCATATATGTATAAAACTAAATTGACGTCTCCGCGCATTTTCCCCAAAAATTACAGGTTAAGGCTATATTAATTTTATTCCGGACTTCTGAGCAACCCTGTAAAACGGAAAAGGGTTGATTTTTAATTCCGTTCTATAGAGTCTCACTAAGCTATAAAATTTAAGGGTGTATACAGTTTGTAAAGAATATAAAGATGTATTTAATATTATTAAAGAAATCTATTTTTTTTTAATAATTAGATTTGATCCAGAGGCCCTAACGAAACTAAAACCTGAAGGGGATATATGGCTTCTAGATGCAAACGAAGCCTTGGAAAGAGAGGTACCTAACCGATAAATACCAACCATTAAACCACCTTTTGATACCTTATCTATATTGGCCTTTGAATGTTTATAGAACGTAGGAAGTTAAATACATAATATTATATTATTATATGAACTATCACAGCCTTTCTTTAATAGTTAATAAGGCTGTGGTGTGGATCTATATCCACATCGCCTAAAACTCCAAAGTCGACGGCGTAGTTAATCCTTTGTTATTCTATAAATTTCGAAAGTTAAGTTACATATTATTATACACGTCATAAAAATGAAATAACCATAAAACCTAAAATAAATAAGTCCATAGGACAAAATTTTTTTAAATATTTATGTTTTTATTTAAACGATTATTTACCAACAAAAATTAAAAAATTAATTTCATTAAAAAAATTTAAAGTCGAAATAAAAACACGGATATTAAAAACGGACAATTTCAAAATATTTTTAAAAATGCTTTAATTAATTAATATTGTTCTGAATAAATTACATAAGTAATATTTTTTACTTAAAAATTATAAATTAATAATTTTATTATAATAGCTGGGTAATATTATTTCTTAAAGAAAATGCGTTTATAGTATAAATTAACATTTTTACTTTAAAACTTGATTTTTAATGCATGTTTATGATTTATGATTTTACATACTAAAACAAAAAATAAGATTTGCCCCTAACAAGCTCAGCTTCAGGGGATTGAAGAATAAGTATATAGAAGACTTACAACATAAATATTTATTATATTATTAAATTTTAAATAAATTATTATTATATATAGCCAAATAATTTTGTAATATAGGTATACAGGGTGTCCGGGAAAATGTGGGAAATCTCCCGGATATAAAAAAAACACGTGAAAAGAATACTACAAGTTCAAATAAACTTTTCTTTCGTATCGGCCTCCTCTTCGAAGATATGGGCTCTCAAAGAGCTCCCATGGAATTAAGTTTCTGACACATAATATTAAACCAACAGGTATATATTATATTTCAATTTAGTTTTCGCATGATGTATACCAGGTAAGACCCTTCAAATTACTATCCCAGAAAGTGTTGCGAATTACTCACACCTGCAGGGACGGACTAGCTGTGACACTAATGTGCCCATTTTTTTTACGTCCTGCATGATAAAAACTTTGGACAACGTTTTTTACATACCTTTAACTATTGACTAAAAATTAAGTACTCTTCATTCATGTCGCTAATCCTAACCCTATTCAGGAAAAACGTCATTTTTAACATATTTACATCTTTCAATAAAAGATAGGTACATCTTTGTTCCTATAAATTATAAATGTTCACTTTTAACTTCTTAATATTAATACATGATCGCAATTAAATGACGTTTTTCCGAAAACGGTTAGGATTAGCGACATGAATGAAGAGTACTTAATTTTTAGTCAATAGTTAAAAGTATGTAAAAAACGTTGTCCAAAGTTTTTATCATACGGGGCGTAAAAAAAATGGGCACATTAGTGTTACGGCTAGTACGTCCCTGCAGCTGTGAGTAATTCGCAACACTTTTTGGGATAGTAATTTGAAGGGTCTTACCTCGTATACATCATATGAAAAAAAAAATTGAAATATACCTGTTGGTTTAATAATTATGTGTCAAAAACTTAATTCGATGGGAGCTCGTTGGGAGCCCATATCTCCGAAGAGGAGGCCGATACGAAAGAAGTTTATATGAACTTGTAGTATTCTTTTCACGTGTTTTTTTCATATCCGGGAGATTTCCCACATTTTCCCGGGCACCCTGTATATTAAGTACCTATACCAGGTCCGGAGTAAATAATTCATATTTCTAATTTGTCTAATCCTATTTCTAGTTGCGCAACATTCCCAAAATAGAACGAGCAATTAATAAACTATATTTGAAACGTATGCAAACGACATATCAAGGTTCATACTGTAAAAATCTTAAGCCTGGGACGAGTAAGTATTTGTTAAAATTATCAAACTAGTGTTTAAAAAAAATGTATGCAAAAGAGCATTCATTTTGAGCTTCTTTTATATAAAGGGATATTATTATTGAGTAGTAAACACCAGGGCCGCCAGCTATTTGGCGCCCGAGGCGAATTACAAATTTTTCGCCCCTTATTCCCTCAACAGAATTTTAAATAAATCGAACATTTTCAACACTATTTTGAAGTCAAGCTTTTATGTTTATTTTGCTGCAATTTACAATGATAATATAAGGATAATTGTACATAAGAAAAGTAGAATTATTGCATTATACAAAATATATTCAATTTTCTTGATTTACAACAAAATTGTTCGAAATTTCATTGCAGCGAATTCATCAATTATATCGTCAAAATCAATACTCTGAGCAATCTCATATTCAATCGACATAATTGCCAAGTAAGTCAATCTTTCTTGTCTCATGGTTGATCTCAAATAATTTTTGATGAGTTTCAGCTTGCTAAAGCTGCGTTCACAGGTAGCTATTGCCACTGGAGTAGTCAAAAAAATCCTGAATGCAATTTCAATATTTGGGTATGATTCTATTAGATTGTAATTATGGAGCAATTAAAGTAACTCTAGAGTGGTTGCAGAGTCTGAAATTTCATCAATAAATTCTGCTGCATTGATATCTCTTTCATATTTCATTGCCAAATCAGTTGCTGCTTTTTCTAACTCGGTTTTGGCCATAGAATGCAAGGATTCGCCAGAGAAAAATCCAAAATCCCCGACGACTTCCATCAACTTCTCGAATCTCCAATTTATTTCCGTAATCAAAATATCGACTGACTGTGTGATATCGATGCGAAATCCTTGCTTTCCTGAAATGTTTGGCCCATCATCTTCTCCTTCGTACGAATGTAGCCTTTTCTTGTTTCTTGATCTTTTCGACGTATTTTCCAGTTGCAAAGTAGATGCTAATGTGGTGGCCCGTCGAAAATTTTCTTCAAATTCTCCTTCACGAATTTCTTGCAATAAATTTCTCAATCCCTTAACCAAATGACCAGCTTTTTCCAAAGACAAATTTCTCAATTGCATAGCTTTGGTTACGCGGTCAATCCGACCTAACATTTGATCCCACACGTCGAGAAAGTAAAGAAATTTTAAATCAATCTTCTTGAGCTTGATATTCTATGGTTTTCACTTAAATAGGAAGAGGGCGCTTGTAAAATTTAATACAATTATTCTGTATTAAGTTATATAAGCGGGAAAAAGTCCGCGAAATTTGAAAATTGCTAAATTTCAGATTATTTTGTCAATTTTTGGCGCCCCCTCGGTGATTGCGTCCGAGGCAAGGGCCTCATTCGCCTCACCCTCAGTACGGCACTGGTAAACACATTCATTTAATAAACATTTTATTGATATTTTTAGAGCACGCTATCTTACTGGCGTTATATCAAATGAGATTTAAAAAGTCCGTTGAAGATATTAAAATCGAAGAGAGCGAACCTAAAGAGACCGAAGTGTTTGGAAGTGAATTATTGGAGTATTTGAAAAAGATGTACGGACCGAAAACTATGAAAATTACACCTCCGTTGAGTAGTTCAAGAAATGGTAAAGTTCGAATTTTTATAGTTTAAACATATTTTATTGGTATACAGGGGTGTTTCATTATGGGTGGCCTCTGGCCATATCTCGGAAACTACTAGGCATAGAAACTTGGAAAAAAAATTATTATTAAAGCGGTCATGAGAAAATTCTGGAAATTACTTTTAAGTTCCTCATTTCGCCGCAAGGGGGCACAATTAAATTTTTTTTTAAGTTCTAAATTTCTCCGAAAATTCCCATATTAAGGTATATAACTCTGATTACATCATCGAAAAGCTTAGACAATTCTCCATCATTTTGGTTTAAGGCTCATTGGCGTACCGACCTTGATAAGAGTGGGGGAAGCTATTGAATGTGTAAACATTTAAATCGCTGTAACTTCTAAACGACTTATCCGATTTTACTAAATTTAAGCTTGTTTGGAAGGGAAAGGTAAGTATCTTCAATCGCCGTATCCAACAGTACACGATAGTGTTTAATAAAATTGCTAGAGGGCGCAATTTGTAATAATACTAATAATAACAAATTTTTCGATTTTATCCCGAAAATTCAAATCATACGGTATAACTATGACATCATAATCGAAAAGTAGATGAAATTTGCAAGAAAAGATGTGAAAACCGCAGTTCGATATCTTTGTTCGTTTCAGAGTTATTGCCAAAACAATAATTTTAATACAAATTGCGCCCTCTAGCAATTTTATTAGAAACTATCTTGTACCATTGGATACGACAATTTAAGGTACTTGCCTTTCTCTTCCAAACAAGCTTAAATTTAGTAAAATCGGCTAAGCCGTTTAGAAGTTACAGCGATTTTAATGTTTACACTTTCACTTTATAAGAATGGGAGAAGCAATTGAAAGTGTAAACATTAAAATCGCTGTAACTTCTAAACGACTTATTCGATTTTACTAAATTTAAGCTTGTTTGGAAGAACCTTTAATTGTCGTATCTAATGGTACACGATCGTTTCTAATAAAATTGCTAGAGGGCGCAATTTGTATTAAAAATTATTGTTTTGGCAATAACTCTGAAACGAACAAAGGATATCGAACTGCGGTCTTTACATCTTTTCTTGCAAATTTTATCTACTTTTCGATTATGATATCATAGTTATACCGTATGATTTGAATTTTTGGGATAAAATCAAAAAAACTGTTATTATTACAAATTGCGCCCTCTAGCAATTTTATTAAACACTATCGTGTACTGTTGGATACGGCGATTGAAAATACTTACCTTTCCCTTCCAAACAAGCTTCAATTTAGTAAAATCGGATAAGTCGTTTAGAAGTTACAGCGATTTTAATGTTTACACATTCAATAGCTTCCCCCACTCTTATCAAGGTCGGTACGCCAATGAGCCTTAAACCAAAATGATGCCGAATTGTCTAAGCTTTTCGATGATGTAATCAGAGTTATACCTTAATATGGGAATTTTCGGAGAAATTTAAAATTAAAAAAAAATTTAATTGTGCCCCCTTGCGGCGAAATAAGGAAGGAACTTAAGAGTAATTTCCAGAATTTTCTCATGACCGCTTTAATAATTTTTTTTTTCCAAGTTTCTATGCCTAGTAGTTTCCGAGATACCCTTAATGAAACACCCAGTATAATATTATATATTTTTTTAGTTTTTGGGTATATGCGGCCTACCAGACTTTTGACGCCTTTGACGACGTACCAAAACGAGTATGGTAGAGTTGGTTTCCACATTTTAAGAGCAAACGAGAAGCATGTTTAATTCCTAAAATAAAATGTAATTGCGGTAAATATATTAATCTATTGTTGCAAATTAATAATTTTTTAAACCAATTTCATTAAATAAATATCTTTAAAATATAATATGGTATAGTGTTTCCTAGGTCAATTTAATGACATTAAACAGTAGGAATTTCCTAACCATAGGCGTCCCAAACAAATAATTAAAATGCGTATACACACTTATAAGTTTGTTTTACATTAGGTGTTTGTTGTACATACTACACTTTATAAACCCACTGTATATATAATAATAGTATATTAAAATAATAAATATAAGGTAACTCGGACCATTGTCCAGCCCGTCCACAAGTTCCAAATTAGGTATATTTTATCTTCGTCTCTTCCACGCCATCGGCGGTCACTGGCCTATCTCTGTCTGACAGAATCGATCGTTGAACGGGTCGGAGACCGCTTCAGCTTATCCCAGCCGCTTTAACTCGCGCTTGTATCCCTTGCTGTTGCCAATTCTTCAAAATTTTCGGATTTGTAAGGATTTGTTAATTAGTTGTTTTTAAACACTGAAAACGCTTTTTGTCTTGATTTCAGTTATATTGTTTCTTAAGGACTAAAGAATGTATTATTATAACAATGAATGGCTTGTTATTTTTTTCTGTCACACTCAAAACTCCTCGGTTTAAAGTATATTTGCAAACTAGCTTTCAAAGAAAGTTACTGACTAACAATTGAATACTGATATAAAAGAAACATTTTTAATAAAAAAACTTAAAGAATTGAAGAAGAAAGATCTGACAAACCTGGTTGTGATGTCGGTCTCTTTAAGACTGTTTACCGCCGTATGGAATGATTGGAATGTCCTCAAACTGAGTTTGGATAAATAATAATATCATCCGCATTGCGGTTGGCATTTTGCTAAAAAAATTATCGCTGCGCACTTCAAAGTCGCCCGATCTGCAGCCAGAGTCGGATTCAGGGCTAGACCCACAAGCCCGGGCTTGGGGCGGCAAACGGACTGACTGCTTATTTTCAGCACTAAAGTGAATTAAAACATATTTAATAAGATCAACCATGGAAAAAGACTTAATTTTTGAGCAATTTTACATATAGACTCAGACATTTTACGTGATCTTGATTACAACGAAGTCAAATATGTATATGACGTTGCCAAAAAGAAAGTAGGTACCTACTTTACAAACCCTTGTAGTTTTTTCTTTGTACCTACCTTCTGGTTAAATTTATAAAATTTTATAAATATAGAGTTCCTCGATCGACTTTGTCAACAATGGTCTTTTCAATTTATATTTGATTAGCTTTCAAAATATTTTTTTTTACTAATTTTATTTACACTTTTGTTGTTTAATATATCTTTTTTGTTCCCATGATTTGCTGCGTTTGTTCTTATACATTAATGTTTTCTAAAAGAATAGAAATTACGAAATTTCGGGCAGACCACCACCTGTAAATCTAGGGACTTTACTAGAAAGTTTATAATGGAAATATATGAAAAAACATTTTTGGACATGGCCCAGGCAAAATTATTCTAACAACCATTTTTAATATAATTTAATGAATTTTATGGTAGTCGGATGAAGTCTTAATGAAATTTATGCGTGATCCCGGAAAATTATCGCCTACTGCGCGTTTTTTGGACTTTGGGCCTAAATCCGGCTCTGTCCAAACTGCAAGGTAGCGCGAGCGCAGAGCAAAACTAGACAAATAAAGAATCTATTACCTTCTTAGCATAAAATGGATTGAAAGTTTTCACACAATACATATTATTTGACGTTCTCGTCAAATATAATGTTAATACGCAGTTGGTAGATGGCGCGAGAAATTACTTTTCTTCGTTTACAATCGTATTGGACTTTAAGAGTACATGCATTGGCAATTTATTCAGTTATTTTTAACGGTTGCCATTTTGCCAGGAATGATTATATTATGATTTTCTAGGCAATTATGCAAAAATAAAAAAAAACAAATATTAATGTTATCGACCAGTGGAATAGATGGCGCTGCTAAACGACTCCGTTTGTTAACATTTACTTTCTCCTATCCCTCTCATCTTTTATTTGACGTTTATGAATGTCAGTAATGTCACATTTGTCATCCAAATGTTTACATTTCAGGAATTTTACAAAAATTAACAAGACAAACCATTTCTTGCCATAAAAATCAGCTTACACAATGTCCAATCTCGAAGAAGTACCCACAGACGACCTACTGTCGTTCCAAGATTATCCCACTGTGCCCTCCGTACCGGTTCATAGTTCGAACAACCGAACAGTATCTGTTCCAACATCAGAGATTGACGTGTCAGGAAATTTAAAAAGCAGTCCTGCACATTTACAAAGCGATAATATGCAACAATCTGTAAGTGGAAATATTCCTATTTATGTGCCAGATTTAGGAGCAGGTGGAGATCATACTGGAGGTAAGAAATATGCAAAATAACCCTAAACTTATGAATTGTTGATAAATCAATTTTTTCTTGTATTTTAGACACTCCGCCTAGTAAGTCCTTTTGGACGTTGGAATACTACCAGAAATTCTTCGATGTTGATACTAAAGATGTTGTTGATCGAATCCTCGCCTCAGTCACACCAAGATGGGACAACTCATTAAAACACCATTTAAGAACAAAACCAGACCTGTACGGCCCTTTTTGGATAAGCGTAACGTTAATTTTTACCATAGCTATCAGTGGTAATGTCACAAGCTACTTGCAACATGCCAGTACTAAGTACCACTGGAAATATGACTTTCACTTGGTGTCCTATGCAGCCACAACAATTTGTTTGTATGTAACTTTGGTACCATTTATTCTGTGGTGTATTTTAAAGTATTCTTCAGAAAGAAGTGATGTAGAAGAACTGGCAGAAGAAGATATGACCCCTGGTGCATTAGAACTTATCTGCATCTATGGGTACTCATTATTTATCTACATTCCAGTTGCCGTTTTGTGGTCTATTCAAATTAATCTCTTACAATGGCTTTTGGTGTTTATTGCAGCTTTTGTATCGGGCTCGGTACTACTGCTTACTCTCATGCCTGCCTTGCGATTGTCGAAGCATAAGTTTTTTTTAATAATAGGTATTATATCATGTCATTTACTGTTAGCAGTTGGGTTCATGGAGTTTTTCTTTCATGTCCCTGAGACTGTACCTGCTTTACCAGAAACAAGGCCATCATCAACAATTGCATCCATAGTTGTATCTGCTGTTAATGCATCTAAGTCAGTGTAACTTTATTTAATTTTTGCATCCTAACTGAAGTATTTTTTACTTGATGAATTTTTTTTAAATAATAAATAATAATAAAAAAATTTTTTTTAAATCAATGCTACTATTTAGTATGGATACAGATATGTTAACAGGCTAACTATGCCTGCCTATCACTTTATCCTTGACAAGGTGATATTTCTGTGTAACAAATCTTTGCTTGTTTACTATTCTACAAACAACTGTAATTAAAATATTTTTTGTGGTTTATGTTTTTCCCAAATTGCAGTTTTTGGTACAAGAGTGAACAACTTAATTTTTGAAAATGTATATAATATCAATGGCTAAGCATTCTTCTGTTATGTGATAATTACGTATGTATTAAAACAAATAAATAAATAGTGATAATAATTATATATAATTTTAATTTGATTCCATATCATACATATTAGGTATGTAATTAATTGCTAAACAATGAATGACTTGAGGGTAGTCTCCCGTATGGAGAATTTGAGGGTAGTCCTCCATAGACTCGCGTATCTATACCTAGGAAATAAATTATATTTTTGCATTTCTGTTTTCCTGATAGGGAACAATCAAATCATTATGCATAGTCTGAAAAATCTATTATTTGATAGCATCCTCAGAAACTTAACTAAAAACAATTTGAAGACGCCCGGAAAGCATCTAGTTTGAATACAAACATACCTGCCTATAAGCAGAAGCTTTGTTCGCAAATTCGGCAATTTTTGTGAGTTATTATTATTTTATCAATAGCATGCGGAAACTTCGATGAAGTAAGTATTTTGGACGCACAAATATCATTAAATATTTAAAAACGAATATCATCAAGCACGGTAATGTACAAAGTTTTAAGTTAACTGCTCAAAATTTCATGCACCACTGGCTTGTCCATGATTCAATACGCCTCAGATCCCCGTCTAAGCATTGCTTTTGCAACAATGGATTACAGAATAGGCTTGGTTCGCCATTTTGTCACAAACCCTTACCTGAAAGATTTTTCAAATTTTCTTATTTTGTAACAAATACACCTTTAAGGCAAGTAAAACACCTTTAAATAGGTAAATAACTTTATTTTACACAGCAAAAAGTATAACTAAAATATCTTTATCAAATACAAAAAAAAATAGGCTTTATTACACAGTCCTTATTATTTTCAACATAAACCTATTTAATTGTTTATACAAAAACATAATTTTCGGACATACAGACATAAAGGTAATAAAAACTTTTTAGGTCTTAAAACATAATATATAATTTCAGAAATATTTACAGTTTTATTTTTATTTAGGTGAAATTTTTTTGGAAAAATATTTAATTTATTTAATAAAGAACCCGTTACTCTATAACTTGGTAATTTGTGCTATTTAAAAATGACCTCTTTAAAGTACTTTTTATATAACTTGACCTACACCCTTTTTGTATCAAATATGTAAATTTATACCTTATCAATAATGTCACATATTATGTGATACAATATGATCAATTTTAAAGTAGCTACATATCACAGACCTTTAGCGAGAAAGATACTTTCAATAATTACCTACTCTACGACTCACTTCAACACCTATATGAAGAACTAGTCAAAACATAAAATGACCTACTTTTAAACATTCTCAAAAAAATTTCACCTAACTTTTTAATTATCCCATGATCACGTGTTCAATGTTTTTAGGACCCCAGTCCAAGTCCAAACGGTACAACTAAGTCTTCTTTGTGGTCCACTTTTATGTCATTTATGGCATTCAGTGCAGCGGTGACTGAAGAGGTTATCTGCAAAAAAGGGGCAAGGTTTTTTTTTAATAACCAAACAATATTTTTCAACTTGATAACCATAAAACAATAACTCTTTAAGAAAAAAATCTGTAGCAGATTGACACCATAGGATGTTCATAAATACTAATAATATTTATAAAATTTTTATTTTTATCAGTGCTGGGCTGTTGTCTCTTCAATCAAAAGATAATTAACAATATGTTGTTATGCCTATAAACAACACACTATAAAATATAGCTACTTTAATTGATAAAAAAGCCCATTACTTTTAACATTAATGATTCCAAAACACATTTATGTAAACAATTATCTAAAAGAGTAAAACAAATTTGCCTAACAAAACACATATTTAAATATGAAATTGTGTATCAGTAATAACCGGTCTGATTTGTCAGAAAAACCAGATTTTAACTAAATTTATAGAAAGTTAATGACAATTTAAATGATGTTTTTAACCAACTATTAATTTCAGCCACAGTTTAAGCATTTTTAGTACCAAAATGGTTTGAAGTTGTGCATTATTAATGCCATATTTAATCAGATTAGACTATAATATCATCATACTACTAGACATGCCTACCAAATTGATATCGTCTAAGCCTAACAACTCTCCTCCTAGCACTTTTTCGGGTTGAGGTACATCCTGTAGTATGCAGCTCTTCAATTTACTTGTCACCGTGTTTCTATGATTAGCCAGTGCTTCCTGTACTCTGATATTGTACAGTTTTACCCTTTCCAGATATTCATGTTGTTGCAGATTGTGAGAGTCTAATGCCGCTACATCTATGACATTTCTAGAAAACAGTGAAACAAGCTTTTAAACTTTGGTACGAATTCATTCCAGCCAAAATAATTTTATTGTTAATGGTTGGTCATCATTGTTTTAACTCGAATGTAAAACCTGCCATCAGTACTTACGTTGCGGTCTCCTGCAAAATTCTACTCAATGCAGATTGTTCATCAGTCTTTTTAGGCAAAGCGTTAGAATTTCGGCTTAGGAGATCCTCACTAAAATAAGGAAAATGTTATTGAACAAAAATATTAAGTTCCATTTATAGCAGCTTCTTTAAGACCAACCTGCTAACCCTCTGTATATTTGAATGATTTGACACCGGATCTACTAGTAAATGTGTTCGTTCATTTGGATCTCCATTCTAAAGAAATAAATATTAATTTAACAAAGAATATCAATAATTAATTATACTTTTGATTTCAGCGTCAACACGGGGTCAAAACTCTTTGTTGTCGTACCTGCGACGAATTATCATCTTTGCAGAATAAACTCCAACAACATCCCATTCTTTTACGTAATTAATTATTAAATCTTAACTAATTTTAACACTTGAACTTTCTACAGTCTCCAACTTTTATTTTTGAATTTAATTATTTACAAAATACTTTTATCGACTGTCATTTAACATTTTTAGAAGAGGATGATACCACAGAGCAAAGAAAATTTATGTGCCACAGAGGAATGATAGGTTGGCCCCGAAAACATTGACGGTAAACTACGACTTTGCAGTCACAGGGTTGCCAAATTAAATCTTTTGTAGCAGTTGAGTCCGCCGTTGCCACAATTAGTTAAGTATTTTTTCGGGCAAAAAATACGATGGACCGTAAACCGTCACATGTTTCAACCAAAAACAGAAGTTATATGTATATTTGCGGAGATATTATTATATTCCAATCCTATTCATAAATTTGCATTTTGCGTATAACAACAATATAGGGAGTTTTGAACTATTTAATAACTAGGCTAATGGGCTTTTTACAGCTCGGTGAACAATTTTAAAGCGATGTTATACGGACATCAAGCTTCGCTATTCATTTCTAATAAGAATCAATTTTATTATTTTAAATATTATATTTAAACCTATAGTTTTATTATCTACCCCTAGACTTCTCCCTTACATAAATTATATAATTTAAATTAGATAAAGGAAAAAAATTCCGCTCCTCATCTCTTTTCCTTAATGGTATCCTATAGTTTCTTCTAAAATTCCTTCTGGTTCCTTCAACACTATTCCCCCTATACCCATTTTCATTGCCGTTACTTCCCTGAAAGCTACTATTTTCTATCTCTTTCTTTTTCGCGTAATAATTACTTAGATCCGGTCTTCCTTCTGGCGAATTTAATATAGTAGTGTCGATATTGGTCTGGTGCCCAAAATTTTCACCGTTATCTAAAAATGTGACCTCGGTGGACCCTGGAGTCATGGGAACACTCACACTACCATATACAGGAGCTCCACTTGGTAACGTCTGTCTGTGAAAATTTTGATTATAATTATTCGTACGAGGGGACCATTGCTGTAGAGGAATTTCCTGACCAGTTCCTGTAGCAGAAAATGGCTTGGGATATGCATACTTTCCATAGGAGGGCTGGGAGTAAGGCCCAGCACTTGACCTATCCCTATTATGAAAATAATTTATCTTGGCGGGTAAATTCCAGGTTTTTGTCGAGGGATTACCTCCCCGAAAGAACTGTTGATTTCTCGTAGGTCTCTTTTTGCGCCAGTGCTGCTGATGACCAGTAGGTGACTGTGGCTGCCATTTTTGTGTAGACGCTTGATTCAAATGACTCTGTATACCATTTTGTTGGATTGGGGCAGGTCCAGAAGTATTTTCTTCTTCTTGTAAGTGAATTTCGTAAACGGCAGGAACCTTGAGCACTTGATGAACCTTAGAGTTTCCCTTGACAATTTTGTTTATCATTTCTTGTAGCTCCACGACGTTTGGTTTATGAAAATCATTGATGTTTTCAGTTCTCTGCAGGCTCCCGTCAGTGGCCCAGTTCTTATTGTGACCTTCGTATGCTCTATCGTTTGAAACTTTTCTATTGGTCCCAATCCACTGGGAGCCTTGTTCTTCTTTGTTACTATTGCGACTGCCATATACGACGTTGTCAAAGTGGCTATGTTGTCCGCCTTGATATCCATCACTATTATAGGTATTCTGAACGCCATATCCAATATTAGGAGAGTAAGACTGATAAGTAGTTATGGGTAACGGATCAATAACTTCATTTCTATTCAACGCTTCAAGTAAGTAATTTTCTTGTTGACTTGGTGTGGTACTTTCTGGATGCCCTGCGTAACTTCCATGATAAGATTGAAGATTAAAGTTTTCGGAACCATCGTGTGAAGCCCCGTATTTTTGGCAAGGAGTGGGATCAAAATTTGCTTTCCATTCATTGGGGGCTGGTAATATTGCTTCGTTTTCGTGGTAATGTGCATTTTTGGGGTAACTTTCTAATAAGTAAGCTTCATCGTTTTGATAATGATTATGCGTGTGTTGTGTAGTTTCTGGATGTCCCTCGTTTTGTTCATGCGGAGCCTCGGAAGGTAGATAACTTTTGGAATAGTCTTGGTAATTTGTATTGACAAAGAGTGAATTTTCTGTGTATTGTTGAAAATTATTTGGGGGCAAAAATTTTTGGGTGCTTTCTTCGTTTTGAACTGACTGTGATTTAGTATTTTCTGAAACCCCCAAATTTGCACCGACCAAGAAACTCTCGCTTGGACTTTTTTCTGTATCGTTCGAGGCTAAGCTGGAGTTAAGAACTACCTGAAACAGAAGAAAAACTGTGTCAGGAAACTCAATTTTTACCTCAAATCCCAAATTTCCAGTATCCTGATTAAAACTGTTTAATAATTTTTGTAATTTTTATCAGTTTAAAAACAGACGGGTAATATGCAAGACTTTTTTTTAGCGATTCGTTTTGCACAGAACAATGAAATTTGGCACAATTAGACTTAACATAAAGGGCAATGTAAATCCATTTAAAAAAAATATTTACAGAATTTTAGGGGTAGTTTATGGTACATATATACACATTTTCATGTACCTAGATACTCTGGAAGTAGGGTACTTACCGCTAAAAACAATCCAACATTTTTACACCGCTTATTCACCATTTTCTTTACATTAGGAACACAATCTTTCAAATAGCGTAATTACGGTATAACAGTTGTATTTATACTTTAAGAACAACATCTTTTACATTATCTTAGTTAAGATTCATATAACACTAGTCGCCAAAATCAAACATTTTTGTATAGATATAAAAAAATTTAATTTGCAATTTTAGGGGTTGATAGTCGTTGGACATTTTCTGGCATCAAAAGCTTTATAATAATATATTATATACAGTGACCGGCAGAAAGTGCGCAGCATATGGAAAAGTTTTTTTTATCTTTAAGTTTAGAAAATTAATTTTATTTTAGATAGGTTCTGCATGTTCTCAAACCAAAATAACACCCATTAATCCGGTAAAAGTCGGAATACGAGGTAGGATCAAAAATTTGAAATTCCGCTAAGAGTAAAGTACATCCATCTTTCATTTTAAAATGTTTTTTTACTAAAAATTATTGTTTTAATTTCAAAGTTATACCCAAATTCTAAATTTCGTTTATTTTGGACAAAAAAATGGATTTAATCGTGTTTTCTGAATAACCCTGTATAAAAAATAAATGGCAACCGAACAGTACGAAAATGAGATTTTCTGCAGACTTTGTTAGAGATAACCGTCGATCATAAGTCCGATTAGTTTGTTTTCATAATATTATGGCTTTTTAAAATAAAAACATAAAAATATTAAATATTTTTGCTGCACACCGTATTTTATTTTCTGAGGGAACAAGTTAATTTGATCTAACTGATATGTTTTAATTTACATTGACTTAAAGCATCTCCTAAATACTTTTTATACATTGAAGTATGCATAGAAAGTTTCCTTTTGATTTATAAAGAAAAAAATTTAAATTAAAAATATATTATCCTTATTTTGCGTGACGAATAAAATCCGTTCAAAATATATTTTTAATTAAATTTTTTTTCTTTATAAATCAAAAGGAAACTTTCTATGCATACTTCAATGTATAAAAACTATTTAGGAGATGCTTTACTATTCTCGGAATTTCAAATTTTTGATCCTACCTCGTATACCATAAGACTTTTACCGGATTAATGGGTGTTATTTTGGTTTGAAAACATGCAGAACCTATCTAAAATAAAATTACTTTTCTAAACTTAAAGATAAAAAACTTTCCCATATGCTGCGCACTTTCTGCCGGTCACTGTATATTATACCACTTCAACTTATTCGGTGACGTGTTCTTTTCATCAGGGTCCCCTTACGGTCACTATCGCTCCGGAGATGCAAATGCTGGTAACGAAAAGGGTACGTCTTCTTAGGACGTTAACTATTCTCAAAATATCCTTGGGAAAGGATGGACAAGTTATAATGGCATATTGCATATATATTGCCAGGGGAGTAGTTGTTTTGGATTTCCATACTTTTCGACTGTCCAAAAGATTGCTTTCTTCGACGGTAATAAATCTTGTTGGCTAGTGTTTCTTAGATACTTTCACCGGATAGTACCATCGCATCGCTAGATACTTGGTAGGTAGGTACTCGTCCAAAATATCAACTAATTAAAAAAGTTTGTTAAAATTTGTAATTGGTTTCAGTAGGTGCATTTATTAGTTTTCCGTTGTTACTTTGTGGGTAATAATTTGCTTAATGGCCATTTTTAACAAGGCATGTACCGTTAATAGGTGTTTAAAAAAAGTGATTTTTATTAATTTATTTATGACATTAGGTTATCTAGAGATTTTAGCGTTCGAAGAATAAGGAATATTTGTATATCCGTTCAGTTTCTATCTGTTACAATCCTCAAGCACGTAGCCAGGGGGGGGGGGGGATCAGGGGGTCCGGACCCCCCCCCCGAAATTGTCAAAAAAATTATTTTTTTTCAGCAAAATAGGAAAATAACACATAATATTATACATAACTTAAAGAAAATAATTTTTAAAATAAAAATTTTAAATTTTCTATATATAATATCTACGTTTTTTCGGGTTAAGCTATCGAAACTAAGAATTTCCAAGTTTCGAGAGTCAAAAAAAGGGCGTGGCACCTAAAAAATTTTTGCCTGCGGCTCATTTTTTAAGAAAGAAAGAAAGAAAGGCCACCCTCATCAAAATCCGAAATACGCCACTGCATACAGTCCAGAAGTTCATTTTGTATGGTTTTTGATGTTCCTTTAAATACTTTTGATTTTTCAATATGATCTTTAAGAGTTTTGTCTAATTCTGAGCTGAAATTTATTAATTCACGAAATATGCCCCTATTTTCCGACGTCTCTTTTTCGTCATGACCTCTCAAAGCCAACTCAAATGCACCACAAAACCGAACGCAGTTTATAATTTGGTTTAATATGTATCTGTTTTTATCAATTTGTTCGTTTTTCTTCATTATTTCATTGTGATATGCAGAATTTAATTGAGTTTTTATGTTAATTTTACCAAGCATACTGAAATTAAATATATTGTTTAAATGTACCTTCGATTTTTCATGTGTCTTCATTTTGTCCCAGATATGGACCAGATCATCTGTACCTTTTTGGGACCAAGTTTGCTCCCCACCAAATAAAACACACATAAAACAAAATAGTCTATTAGATTCATAACAATCGCACACTCAAGTATTTTATCCATAAATATTTCTATTAAATTCACGCAAACGCACTTTCTGTCCGCCCTGAGTTTTTTCTATATTTAAATCTGGTAACGGTCGTCCTAATTTCCTAATTTCCAATTTCTGTTCTAAGGAAATGGTAGAAAATGGAGTTTCCTTTAAAAATCTAATAGTATTCATTACTTATGTATTTCTAAAATAAAAAGTTCGTTAACCCTACATTAAATCAGCTAGCCAAACGAAAACAAATCGGGACGCGACGCGAACATCAGCTGTTTGAAACGTCTAACATCAAACGGTCAAACGAAGAGAGCCTGGCTACCGTAACCGAGATTTTTGCCTGCTTGCATTCAAGGTCATTTTCCAATGTTTTTTATTGAGGTGATGGCGTTTCGTCACCTCCCGTGTGCCTCGTCGCGCTTGGCGCGAAAGCTACGTTACCGTTTTACGCATAATCGCTTCCTTTTAGATGGAAATTTGCACCCGACTGTGTTCCATTTTTAAATTATTTTGCTAATTGCTTTAAAAACGAGAATATTAATTTTAATAGGTTTTGGTAATTTGTAAAGGGCAGGACGCTAGACAGGAGGGCAGGTAGTGCCATGGCACTGTGGCTCTACCCCACGAACCGCCACTGGCTATACCTGATCTTGTAGTTTCACCTCATTGAGTATGTTTCATATGTTTTTTTGCCACACTCGCTGCCCACTGCCGGACACCCCCCCCCCCCCCCCCCCCCCCGAATACATTTCCTGGCTACGTGCTTGACAATCCTGTACCGTTGGGTACTACCTACATATTATATTACATCGATCGATCGATTTGGTATATCTACAATTTTTTATTTATACCTTTAAGGGGTGTAATATTACTTATTAAATATCTTTCTTTTTGGTAGCATATTTCTTAAACATAATAATGATCAGGATCGTCTCGCAAAATAACTTTAAGTTGCTGATGAAGGTAAAATTTTGCCGAAATGTTATTAATTTATGTTTTGGTGGAACAAAATACTTCAGAAAGTACTATTTAAATTTCAGGTCCGTATTTAAATATTTTAATCTGAAGGTGCTAACTGAAAACCGAAAGGTCCGTTCCGATATATCTGGAAGTAGTCAGAATTTTCCTGTATTCTCACCAGCGTTAATTAATTTTGTGCTAAAATTTTAAAGTTCCAACAGTCTTTTGTTTTTCTAATAATTTAAAAAAAAATTAAGATCAAGATCTACAACTTTCTTCATTCTAGTTTTTTGATATCTCTATTAATAAAGCGGCTAGCATATGGGTCAATATATAGGGAAAGACCCTGTACTTATAAAAATGTACAGGGTTATCCAACCAAGACTAGACAAGGCGATTTTTTGACTTTTCCTGTACTTTTATAAAAAAAACTGAAATAGCCATCTTAAGTCATTTTCTCCCGCGAATTCGAATATCTTCACCAAAAAACAATTGAACATCAAATAAAAGTACTAGGGGTCACTTTGATATTTTTTTAAATGGAACACCCTGTATATTTTTACATTTTTAAATTCCACATAAAATTATAATTATTTTTTATTAAATGCACTATTAGTCTATACTTCATAGTTTCCGAGATATTGACTCTCGAAAAGTGACATTTTTGAACTTTGACAGCTTATAACTTTCTAACAGTACGTTTTAGAGCAAAACGGCTTACATGTCCCTATCTTCAATTTTTATTATCTTCCCAAAAAAATCAACTTCCAGTTAAACCGGAACAACTATATTTCCTTCTTTCGAGTTACATCCGGTTTAACCGGAAGTTGATTTTTTTGGGAAGATAATAAAAATTGAAGATAGGGATATGTAAGCCGTTTTGCTCTAAGACGTACTGTTAGAAAGTTATAAGCTGTCAAAGTTCAAAAATGTCACTTTTCGAGAGTCAATATCTCGGAAACTATGAAGTATAGACTAATAATGCATTTAATAAAAAATAATTATAATTTTATGTGGAATTTAAAAATGTAAAAATACACAGGGTGTTCCATTTAAAAAAATATCAAAGTGTACCCCTAGTACTTTTGTTTGATGTTCAATTGTTTTTTGCTGAAGATATTCGAATTTGCGGGAGAACATGACTTAAGATGGCTATTTCAGTTTTTTTATAAAAGTACAGGAAAAGTCAAAAAATCGCCTTGTCTAGTCTTGGTTGGATAACCCTGTACATAAAGATTAACATTTTTTACTAAGTAAGAAGTTTATTTTATGGTTATATTTTTGCATTTCATATTCACATGTAGAGGTTTACGAGCAAAATCGAAATCATCTCTGACGAAATGACGAGTTTTTCGCATAATATTATTGCTCTTGGCAAGATTGCGGTAAAATTTGCGCCTTAGCTGCCAAATATTGGTAATTAATTAATAAGTAATTGATTTATTTGTTTCTAAAAGCAATTTCGATCTATTTAAAAATGTCTAGTTTAATTTTGTCTGCAAAAAATTTACCTACTAAAATTATCTACAGCTGGAGATGCCGCGGGTTTTCATTTTGCCCACAGTATAAATAATAGAGAGTTTAACAAATTACCAAATTTCCCAATATTACTGAAAATTACATAAATTTATTTTCAACCAATTAGAAGGCTCCTTTTTGTTTACGTTGCTTATAGCAACGGGAGATTATCGTGATAATTTTGTTACTTCCTATTAACTTAATGAAATTAATAAGTGAAAAATGAAGTGCTTTAAATCTATTGGCAAAAGTCACTCAAAATAAAATCAAAATACATTTTGTTGCTAACTTATAATTTTAATTGATACTAACCAATTTGCTTTATATATCGAACACCGGGGCTAAAAGAGATACATCAAAAATTTAACTAAACTCATCGGAAATATGTTTTTTTAAAGTTTTATTTGAAACTATGTAGACATGGAATATCAGATGTTATGGTTGAAAACGAATTAATGTTTTTAATGTTCCTGAAATTTTAGTAATAAACCTTAGTTACTAACAAGTAAAATCATCTTCTATTGTAAAAATATAGTGCGTCATATTAAACTAAATTCATCGGAAATATGTTTTTGTAGCATTTTAGTAAAAAAATGACAATAAGAAAAAACTCCAATTTATAAAATTTTCTTACTGAATCTCCCACGCAGCAGAATTAATTCCCGATAATTTTTTTCTCGGTTTCACTCATGTTTTTGTTGATAGAAAATATATTATAGGTAATAATTTTGCTGCGTGGGATATTATAAGTGAATATTGTCTGAATTTCCCCTCTCTTTAACCGTAGGATCGATTCGCCATGCATTGATCACGTCGGAAACACTGATTGATCTATTATCCTTATTGCGAGCATGTAAACATGTATTTTGTTTTCTTATACCTACACATAAAATAACACTATAATAAAAATCTAATTCAATCCTCTCCTTCAATCATTTAAAACTTTATTTTATGCCAGGAAATAATATATATTATTATTTAAACAAACACTAAGGTCACTTGTCTGTTGACATTGCTGTCATAACTGTCAATTTCTGTTCGCACACAAATATCGGCTCTTGAATATCCCAATCCGTATAAGTCGAAGGAGGAATCCCTGACCTCAAGTCGAATTCTATGTCCAAAGTGCTTGTTTAATTCGGGAATGCAGACTTTGGATCCGTAGGGTATGCCCAGTTTTTCATCCATACCCAACGTGACATAGTCGGTTCTGTCGTCTAAATAATCCTAAAAAAAAACAAAAGGAAACGCTTTGAGTTAGAAACCAAAATGTTACATGCCAACTAGTGCGAAAAAAATTAGGTTTCATACGCGAAATTAAAATTGTTCACTAAAGGCTATCCGATATTTTGCAAATACGTGAAATTTGTCTAATTTAATAAACTTGTAACATAATGGGATATTGATATTACGGACCTGTAACGTCTTCAACTTACGTCCCCTTTTGTCCTGATATCCATATTCATTATCGGAATTTGTGTAATCTGGGAAATAGGCAGTGATAGTGACATTTTTAAAGGATTTTCCTTTGCAAGTAAGCTCGAAATCTAAAAAATAAGACAAAAGGCATTTAAATACAATAAATACCATTTTTCTACGATCGTGCAAAAAGTTACTATTTTTTGCACTATCTACTGTGCCAAAAGCTAAACTTATTTCGCACTAGTGGAAAAGTAACATACTTTTATGGACTAGTGCTAAAAGTAACATACTTTTTGCAGTAATACTTTCATTGATTAGGAGTTTAATCTAAAGGTAAAATTTTTTTTCTTGTAATTTGTATATACGTATAAACAAACGCCATGGAGGATGGAAATCTTCAACTATAGCTGAGGGCTACATTGAGGAATCAATTTCTAAGAAAACTAAAATAGCGACTCAAATTCTGGAAGGTGAACCAAGTACTAGTACCGGAAACCTCACAACCATCAGATCATCAGATCATCAGAAAAAGATTAAGTGAAGAACCTGAGACCTCCAAGAGCAAAAACGAGAGCAAAATTCAAAAAATTACCGGACATGAACTTTGTCCATCAGTTACCATAGTAAATTGATCTAACTGCGATATTAAAATTGAAATTAACTCAAAAAAAAGGAAATACCTGACTAGTTTTATAAAAATAACGTTAGTTTAAACTGTTCATGTTATTGTTAAGAATTAGTAATATTTCTTGTAATGTAAAATATTCTTCAAATAAAATTTTAACAAAAGAAAAATTAAATTCGATCGTAGAAAAAATGTCGTGGGCAACAATTGCAAAAAGCATATTTGTTGCACTCAGCATGATTGAATAACTCATAATATTTAAATTAATAAACTTCATGCATCATGCAACAATGATATACTTTTTGCACTAGTTACACAAATAACTATTTCTAAAACATCTGTCAACATTTTAAAATTTAAGTTAATCGTATATGCGGTTTCGGAGAAATTTGGTTCACAGCAAAAATTGGGTTTATTTTACATAAGGTCGTGAAGTCCTAAAATCAAATTCTTATTTTAAAAATTGAGTCCAAAACTTACCGTCATCAAATAGACAACGAACTTTACTAAGAATACAACAAACAAAAATAAGCAGCACCTTTAAAAAAATCATTTCTAAAAATTTTTTTAAACTAATTATATTTTTGCAATTATTGCTGGTGTCGATTTATTAATAAACAAACTATCATGTTTTGCTTAGTGGCAAACGTTAAAAATATTATAATTATTAAAATTCAATTAATAGACATGTAACAGGCAAAAGTAATTTTTGCAGTACTATACAGGGTGTCTGACAAATACCCGTACAACGTTTTATGATATACTTACTTGCGTCAATAGGTCAATTATTCAGATAAACTCAGATATATTGAGATTGGGGACGTCAATTAATATATTTTTTTTTACCGACTTAAAAATGACACGTGTAAATATCCCTTCTTAATTTGATATCATCAAAGAAATGAAAACCCTATTTTCTTTGGGTAAATGTACCGGGTGGTCAACTAAGAATGGCCGCCGGCTATATCTCAGAAACTACTAAACATAGAAACTTGGGAAAAAAAAATTATTATTAAAGCGGACATGAGAAAATTCTGGAAATTACTTTCAAGTTCCTCATTTCGCCGCAAGGGGGCACAATTGAAAATTATTTTTTTAAATTTTAAATTTCTCTGAAAACTCCCATATTAAGGTATAACTCTGATTGCATCATTGGAAAGCATAGAGAATTCTGCATTATTTTGGTTTAAGGCTGGTTAACGTACCGATCTTGATAAGAGTGGGGGAAGCTATTGAAAGTGATATCTTTGTTCGTTTTAGAGTTATTACCAAAATAATAATTTTTAATACAAATTGCGCCCTCTAGCAAATTTATTAGAAACGATTGTGTACCATTGGCTATGACAATTAAAGGTACTTATATTTTTCTTCCAAACAAGCTTAAATTTAGGAAAATCGGATAAGTCGTTTAGAAGTTACAGCGATTTTAATGTTTACACATTCAATAGGCTTCTCCCACTCTTATCAAGGGGATTTTCGGAGAAATTTAAAATTTAAAAAAAAAATTTTAATTGTGCCCCCTTGCGGCGAAATGAGGAACTTGAAAGTAATTTCCAGAATTTTCTCATGATCGCTTTAATCATAATTTTTTTCCCCAAGTTTCTATGTTTAGTAGTTTCTGAGATATAGCCGGCGGCCATTCTTAGTTGACCACCCGGTACGTAAAATAAAAAATACAAGCAATAATTTTTCAACTTTGTTGCTACGTAGGTATGTCATTTAATAGTTTTGACAGAAGAAAAATTTTCCTCTAATTTTGTCAGAACCATTATTGGACGTATTTCGTCATATTATAGCTCCAAAGAAATAAAGGAAAGTGTGTAGATACTACTAAACATAGTCGACATCTAGCGTCGATTTTAGACACCTTTAAAGCATACGAGCACCTCCATTTAATGATTTGACTGTGACATATTGCCACAACTCTTCAGACCTTAAACATCATTTATTGTACCCAATGTAGAATAACATATTACTTTTATATAATGCGTTTAAATGGAACTATAAAGTAAACGGCAGGAATTCTCTCGTTTTAAAACAGATGACAGCAGAAATTTGTCATCGATCAGCTGATATTGGGACATAATAATATCCCCAGGTTAGTGGTGGACCGTAATGAGCCCAAATACCGAGTTATGAATTGCGTTTTTGTGTCTTTTGTTACATTTAATTACGTTTTTAAAATATTTTGTGGTTATGGTGCCGTTAATTTTTACTTTCATTGCATTTTAATTACTTTTGTGTGGTCGGTAAGTACCTACAATTATTATTCATTTGACCAAAAATTTACAGGTTAAAGTTTGTTAATTATTTTTCGTTAGAAATCATAATTATTAATGTTTGCCTTGCACGTTAGTTGATTTCTTCGATAAGTAATAAGTTTTATTTTATCTGAACGCCCTTTTTGTCGAAAAGTTAGTTTGTGAAATTTTTGTTCTTAAAATGTTTGTTCGTAAAGGTTAGGTTTCTAATGTATAATTTCTGCATTTTGCATTATCTAGGTATCCTATTCTGTTTCAAGAAAAATAAGTAGTATTTTGACACTTTATCTTTAAACCATATAAAAACTCATGTTTATTATTACCTACCTTAAATTATAATAGTTATAAAACAAAATTTTTAAAATATATTATTATTATTTGGCAATATTAAAGCGGTAGAACCGATGAGACTATTGCATCAATTGTTTTAGAATGTATCACATGTATAATTTTCAAGTCCGGCCCTGGAATGCATGCCAACTTATAAAAATTTAATAGACCAGAATTGTGAGAGTGTCACGTGACTTGGATTACAACTTGCGAGAAGAATTTAAATTTTTACTTTAGCTATAACACTATTTTTGCAAAAAAGAGAACATGCTAGTCATTTTGTTAAAAATTAGGCGAAAGTCGTTTTCTTTCATACTTTTATTGATTGCGCATATTTATATCACTATGATAAGGTCCAAAAATAAGGTATGCTTGGTAATAAGACACCAGCACCATTTTTGATTAGGTACTATAAAATAAAATTAAATTTGTCAGTGAATGACGTTACAATAATTTTCTCTTAAAAATTTCTTCAAAATTTTTTTCAAAATTCTCTGTGAGTACACCAATTCCTTTTTCAAAATGGTTATGGATCAATTCGTCACCACGTACAGAAAAGACTACCTTTGGCCCTATGTAAAAACGCTGGGGATCAGGTAAAAAAATAAAGAATTAAAAATTCTTTTTCAATTTAATTTTCACACGCAAATAAGTCTATATTATGTAAAATACACGTTACCCATTCCACTCTTCTTCCAGACCACAACCTGACAAACTTTTCCAGCCCCAATTAAGTGACCCCACCCGCCCTTATCTACCATGCGAATGTCACGATATAGGCGACCCCCAAGCTATCGGCAATCAACAAACGCGCCCTCTGCTTGGACCCCAGGCCTACGAGGACGAATCATGGAGTCGATTGGGGCCAATGGGGCCCCTCCTGGATCCAAAAATTTATCCCGCGAAGGTATCTGCCGCTCCTGAGACGCAAGTTTCCAGATTCAATCAACCGAATGTGTTTCTACAAAAGGTATGTTATTTTATCAGACCCGATTTCTGAATTTGTAACATGTATGTCTATCAAAAAAATTACCTTGTCGGATTTCCATTGTCTTTATTTTGTTACTTAACACAACGTTTCGATTAGTTAGTATCAAACCGTTTTCAAGTATAAACTAAATTATAATTCTAAAGCTACTACTGTCTTAAATACTATCCATAGGCTATTGATTATGTCATATAGAAAGGAACTAAGACTTTCACGGGTTTTTATTACAGGAATCGATCAATGGGTTATAAATGAAGAAAAACCGCGGAGTGCTATTAAATTAGAGGGTGGAAATTGAAGATAGGAGGTGAAAAACCACCCCTTTTGGTTTTTTCAATATATCTCGTAAACAAACCAAAATTTCGATATATCTCATATGAAACTTTTTGTAGAGAATCAAATTTCCCATCGGAATAGCATTCTGAGTATTAAAAAGAAAAATTTCATGCCGAAACAGTCGAAACAAACTTCGAAAATTTCGATTTTTTGATTTTTTTTGCTTTTTCGCCTGTATATTTTTTTTGAGCTTAGATATGTATAGGCATTGCTTCAGATGGAAAGAAACAGATTAAATTTTCTTTAAAATGGTGGGTGGAACAATTTTTTTGAATGAAAATTGACCGAGATATGGCCAGTTGAAAATTGCTGTCTTTTTTTGCATTTTATCCCTCTGGTACGAATATTGTTTTTGTTGGCATTTTATTGGAAAAATTATTGTTTTATTCAATTGAAAAAGTTCATTCACGTTCATTATTTAGTAATACATGACAAGTACAACAAATTAATGATTGGAACAATGGTGCTACTACATTTCAACAATAATATTGTCAAACTGCATATCGATATCTTCATCTATATCTTTAGTAATGTCGTCTTCTGAAATATCAGTTTCTTGTATATTATCACAATTAATCCCCCATGCATTCTTTACAAAAAATTGAGCAAGTAATATTCATTTTTCTGCAACCACAGTTACCATGGCAACCTGTAGTGCAACCACAAGCAACTTTTTTCAGCAAAATCTCTGGCGCTGGAGGTGCCGTTGTGCGAATCGCAATTAACCCGTACTTAGACCTTTTCCAACCCCAACTCAGAGGGTCCAAGATATTTACATTCCACTGCTGCATTTGACGATAAGTCCTCAGGCCATGCTGTTTGATAGCATCACGTGTTGGTGGTTATTGCTTCAGAGATAAGTTGCTCACACTCATTTTCGTCTTTGCCCCATACAAACAAGCTGCAATGTATTCCGATGCAGAGGTAATATCTTGTTCAGTTGCATTGTCACGTAAGAATATTTCCGTGTATGGCTCAAGTCGTACACTGTTTTTAGTTATAAAATTCATAATTTTTTTTGCCAATGTTAAAGAAAGCTGAAGTGGTATCATAACCACTGTAGGCGTGAATAAATCCTAGATATTTCTGCAACTGAGGAAAATTAAAACTATTTCTATCAAACAATTTTTTTTTAATTAAGTAAAACAATAATTTTTCCAATAAAATGCGAACAAAAACAATATTCGTACCATAGGGATGAAATGCAAAAAAAAACAGCAATTTTTAACTGGCTATATCTCGGTCAATTTTCATTCAAAAAAATTGTTCCACCCACCAATTTAAAGAAAATTTAATCTGTTTCTTTCCATCTGAAGCAATGCCTATACCTATCTAAGCCCAAAAAAAAGATACAGGCGAAAAAGCAAAAGAAATAAAAAAATCGAAATTTTCGCTTTTTTTTCAAGTTTGTTTCGACTGTTCGGCATGAAATTTTTCTTTTTAATATTTAAAAAATGCTACTCCGATGGGAAATTTGATTCTCTACAAAAAGTTTCATATGAGATATATCGAAATTTTGGTTTGTTTAAGACATATATTGAAAAAACCAAAAGGGGTGGTTTTTTACCCCTATCTTCAATTTCCACCCTCTAATTTAATAGCACTCCGCGGTTTTTTCTTCATTTATAACCCATTGATCGATTCCTGTAATAAAAACCCGTGAAAGTCTTGGTTCCTTATTGCCCTGTTTTTAAGACATAATCAATAGCCTATCATGTCGATGGCTTAGATTGCAAACTGGCTAACTCCAAAAATAGAAATTTTACAGGAGGGCAAAAAAACGATTCTGACTTCTACAAAATGCAAAATATGTAAACATCAGCTAACTCCATTTTTGGCTTCATTGCACATGGATAGTATTCAAGACAGTAAGCCTTAGTATTATAATTTTGTTTACACTTGAAAACGGTTACAGATACTAAGTAACCGAAACGTTGTGTTAAGTAACAAAATAAATACAATGGAAGTCCGACAAGGTAATTTTTTTTGATATTACTTTATTGTCTACCACCTTCAAACAAACAATGTATGTCTATATGGTTTGAACCGATTAATATTGCTTTTAGCTGCAAGAAAAATATCCCTTCATTTACGAATGTTTGAGGACGGCGCCTCCTGACGACTTACTGGCTCGAATTAATAGGGACAGGCTAAGATCGACTTACCAGGTTGACTACTGCAAAATGAGTGAGTTAAAAAAAATAATTAAAAAAAATAATTAAAAAAAGTTTTACCACGTTTTTTCGTGCTTCTCTGCTTCTTAAGAGTTGTTAGCAGTTTGGTTTTTAATACCGTCATTGACAGTAGGTATAGATTAATCATGAAACTAGAAAAGTTTATGGTTATAGTTACGAAAATTACCATATGGTAACGGTATACCCAACATCAAAAATTAAATAAAAAAATTCCATGAAAATATTCAAGGTATGGTATTTCCAAAAACCGCAATACGCCTTACCAACTTTATCAAATTTTAGGTGAGTACCCTTCCGCCCCCTACGACGAACTCCTGAGGGCAGCAGGAATCGAGGGGCTACCCCCTTGCCCCGAACCTGTAACTCTACCCGGCGATGTTTGTAAAATATATACAAAATCGAAAATAACCGGTAGCAAAGGAAATAGTCAACCATGTGGTGGCATTTCGAGGGCTAAGGAAGCTGCTCTGTGCGGTGAGTAAAGTACCTACATATTTATTTATGCAAGTAATGCGAAAAGTATGCAAATTTTGCTACCCTCAAGTATGCACTTGGGGCTATATTATTGAGTTTTAACAATAATAAATAACAAATTTACGGTGGAATTCTCAACGTAATTCAATCTATTGCCAACCTACAACCTATTTCGCGTATGCTTTTTTTAGTTTATTATTTGATTAACTAACATTTAAATAAAATCAGTATTATCGGCACATTACTTAGGTAATTATCTGATATATTACAAAAATATCTATTTATTTCCTTGCTAATTTTGGGAGAATTGTATAGTGAAAGAAGAATGACATAATAATGTTAAAAACAATCTTACCCGATATTTTTCGCTATACAATTCTCCTAAAATATTTAATGAAATTCGTTGATATTTATTTAATATGTCAATTATTATTACCTATAAAATATGAAGACGATAATGATTTTATTTAAATTTTGTGTAAAAGCTAGAAAAATTAAATAAATATACACGAAATAGGTTATAGGTTGGCAAGCATGTTGATACTCCCACCTTAATATGAAATGTTGTTTTATTAATCATTTTTTTTACAGTTGGCAGTTGCAAAGGCCCTCTATCTTCTAAAACAGCTGGTGCCACGGAATACCAAGACGCGATTTCGAGACTGGGCACACTCATCATCAGAGACAAAATTCACGCCAACGTGAAAAAGGGTGGTTTCTTTAGTAGCAGAAAATAGATTTAGTAATTGTTTGTAAAATGTATTGTTTGTAACTTGGTGGTATCGTTAAAATACCTTTGTTTAAATAAAGTATTTGAAGAAGCATGCACTTGAAGTTTCATTTATTTTAAACCCAATTTATTCATTACTTTGATGTAGTTAATATTAATAATAATAATAATAATAATAATAATAATAATAATAATAATAATAATAATAAAAATAAGTTTATTTAAAAATTTAATAATATAAATATGTTTATGTTGTCTTCTATAAACTTATTCTTCAATCCTCTGAAGCTGAGCTTGTTAAGGGCAAATCTTATTTTTTGTTTTACTATGTAAAATCATAAATCATAAATATGTATTAAAAATCAAGTTTTAAAGTAAAAATGTTAATTTATAGTATAAACGCAGTTTTTTTGAAGAAATTACCTATAATAAAATTATTAATTTATAATTTTTAAGTTAAAAATATTACTTATATTAATTATATTATATATTATTTATTCAGAACAATATTAATTAATTAAAGCATTTCTAATAATATTTTCAAATTGTCTGTTTTTAATATCCATGTTTTTATTTCGACTTAACTTTTTTTTAATGAAATCCATTTTTTAATTTTTGTTGGTAAATAATCGTTTAAATCAAAACATAAATATTTGAAATTTTTTTGTCCTCTGGACTTATTTATTTTAGGTTTTATGGCTATTTCATTTTTATGACGTGCATTACCTATATGATTATGGTTTTCAAATTGTATAATGTTTTTATTTTTAAATATATATATTAAGATGTTATAAATGTAAAGCTGTCTTATGTTCAACTTTTTTGTTTCTGAATATAATACTTTTGAAGGATAAAGATAATCTTTATTGAATATAATTTTTAGAAACATTTTTTGGAATATTTGCAATTTTTTAACTAAAGTTCTATTTATTCCTTCCCAACCTAAAATTCCGTAATTTAAATGAGTTTTAACTAACGCGTAATATAATATTGCCATATGTCTTACATTTAAAAACTTTTTAATGTTTTTAAAAATCGGTAGTAAACTTCTTAATTTTTTAATTAAGTATTCTAAGTGAAAATTCCAATTTAATTTACTGTCAAAAATTATTCCTAAATATTTTATTTTATTAACTTTAAAAATTTGAATGTCTTGAATACTATTCATATTTCGGGGTATGTTATTTAGGTTTAAAGTAAAAGGAATATAATTTGTTTTATTAAAATTAATTGTTAACAAATTGTTATCAAACCAATTTTTTATAATTTTAAAATCTTTTTTAATTTTATTATTTAAGTTGTCCCAATTTGTATCGGTATAAAAAATTGTAGTATCATCTGCAAAACTATTCGTTCAAATAAATAGAGTAGACTGTATTTCTCTATAAATTAAATTATATTGTAAAAAATTAAACTTGTTGTCAACCAGAGGTTTTTTGAGTTAGATGTAATTTAAATGGATTTTGTTTTATTTGTAGGTGAACCCCCTCATGGTACACCCCTCGAAAATATCTTAAGTGCAACTAACGATATATCCTCCACATGCCCCAAAAAAATGTTGAGTTGTGGCGATCCCTGTAAACCGCCACCCAGAAATAAGGCGATACGGCTGAACACTATCACTAAACAGTTTTTTGAAACAAGTGTACCATTTAGTGACAGGGCGAAAAAATCTTGCGGTAAGAATTTTATACCTAGATTTATGTAAAGCATTTGATACAGTCAATCACAACATTTTACTTAAATGCATATACAATATTGAAATTCGGGGAAACATTTATTTATTGTTCAAAAATTACTTAAATAATAAAAAGCAGTTTGTTTAAATTTAAAATGTTGATACTACGATTGTATATTTTCATGAAGACTATGCTCAAATTCATAATAACATTAACCACGACCTAAATATAATATGTAAATGGCTTGAAATTAATAAATTATCATTAAATTTTAATAAATCATCTTTTATGTTTATAAGTAAATCAAAATTAAAAAATAATAATATTTCTTCACTGTCTTTCAATAATCATTTAATTAAATATACTAATACAATTAAATTTTCAGGTTTATAATATATTGATGAAAATTTAAGTTGGAAAAAACATATTGAATATTTAAGAAGTTGCATCTCACCAATAATTGGCATTTTGTTTAAAGCTAAAAATTATATATCATTAAAATATTTAAAAAAATATATTATATTATTCTTTGGTTTATTTAAAATTACAGTATATGATTTCAATTTGGGGATCAGCGAATTTAACTACAATTCAGCCATTAAAAAAACTACAAAACAAAATAATTAAATGCATAGGTACAGGGTTATCCAACCAAGACTAGACAAGGCGATTTTTTGACTTTTCCTGTACTTTTATAAAAAAAACTGAAATAGCCATCTTAAGTCATTTTCTCCCGCGAATTCGAATATCTTCAGCAAAAAACAATTGAACATCAAACAAAAGTACTAGGGGTCACTTTGATATTTTTTTAAATGGAACACCCTGTATAAATTTACATTTTTAAATTCCACATAAAATTATAATTATTTTTTATTAAATGCACTATTAGTCTATACTTCATAGTTTCCGAGATATTGACTCTCGAAAAGTGACATTTTTGAACTTTGACAGCTTACAACTTTCTAACAGTACGTCTTAGAGCAAAACGGCTTACATGTCCTTATCTTCAATTTTTATTATCTTCCCAAAAAAATCAACTTCCAGTTAAACCGGAACAACTATATTTCCTTCTTTCGAGTTACATCCGGTTTAACCGGAAGTTGATTTTTTTGGGAAGATAATAAAATTTAAAGATAGAAACATGTAAGCCGTTTTGCTCTAAGACGTACTGTTAGAAAGTTATAAGCTGTCAAAGTTCAAAAATGTCACTATTCGAGAGTCAATATCTCGGAAACTATGAAGTATAGACTAATAGTGCATTTAATAAAAAATAATTATAATTTTATGTGGAATTTAAAAATGTAAAAATATACAGGGTGTTCCATTTAAAAAAATATCAAAGTGACCCCTAGTACTTTTGTTTGATGTTCAATTGTTTTTTGCTGAAGATATTCGAATTCGCGGGAGAAAATGACTTAAGATGGCTATTTCAGTTTTTTTATAAAAGTACAGGAAAAGTCAAAAAATCGCCTTGTCTAGTCTTGGTTGTACATAAACTTCCTTTTTTAGAACCAATTATAAATTTGTATGAACCAAATGGATATTTAAATTTAGAAAAGCTTTATAAATTAAAACTATGCATTCTACTTCACTCTATTATTATTATTAAAGAAAAACAATCGAATATAATATTTCCTTCAACCAACATTATTCACATCACGAGACAAAACCATCATATTCAAACACCAATGGTAAAGAGTACTTTTGCCAAAAAATCAATATTATATAAAGGAATAACAATTTACAACAGTTTGCCGAAAAAAATTAAAGAAATATCAACATTACGGACTTTTAAAAAACACTAAAAATATATTTTTTAAAACTGAACTAACTAACGTATTATATGTATATTAATATTTTTTTTGTAAAGGGTTATTAGGTATATATATATATTTTTTGAATAATTTCGATGGAGTTATTAATAGCTACTAAACATGGTTTTTATTATTTGTGAATTTATATATTGTATATATTCTGTTATATTCTCTGTAATAAACTTATTTAAGTTGGTTGAGAATAAAGATATATATTAATCTAAAACCCTCATTCCCCTCTCATTGCTACTGGTACTCCAAAATTTCTTGGATTTAGAACAAAGTTATTAATACCTAGACCATAATTTTATCAATAATTAGGTAAACCACTTTATATTTCCTATTTCTTTAACAGATTTTCTGCAGAAAGAAACCAAACCACCGACCACTGTCTACCAAGACACAATTTGCAAAGTCGGCAACACAATACTAACTCCCAAACCGCAAAAAGAATTCAGTAGAAAATCCCTATTCACGAAATAACTCTGTAATTTCAATCAACAAACGTATAAGTCGGTTTATTTAATAAAAATATTTTTTAAAAACATGTGTGTTTTATTTTAATATATTTTTTATTTGTAGTTGAAGGCATAACAGCCTGGAGTCCTTTTTCTGAAACTTGTGACGGACCGAAAAAGTCCAGTAAAGTCTGTGAGATGTGGGGACAAATGATTTATAGAGATACACCGAGTAGATATCTGAAAGTATGATGAACACTATAAGAAGGCATTTAAAACGGATCGCTGGACATATTTTTTTAATGTACATATTGTAATATGCTGTTTTTGTATAACTTTCTTACAGTCATATGAATTACCAATTAGGTAACTTTTTATTTTAAGAATGAATGAATAAAAGAATGGTCAAGAAAAAGGGAACCATTATCTTTGGTATACCTAGTGTGACTAGTAAAGTCCGCATCATAAGGGATTTTTTTTTATTAATAGCTTAATTCGAAATTTAACTTTGGCTTCAAGTTCTGCTTCGATCGAGATGAAAATTAAGCAAAAAAATAGTAGTCACGTGATTTGCATTATCTGTCAAATTTTAATTATTTCCAAAAAATAATTCAAAAGTGGGGTTATTTCTGAAAGTATCGAAAAAAAAATATAAGAAAAAGTTTTTTTAAATGCAGTTTCTAGCTTACATGCTAAATTTGAGCTGCATAAGATAATTTTGATTTTTTACCCATATTTTGTAAATTGCACCACTTTTGCAAAATATTAAAATTTGGTCGCATGTGATGCAAAGTTTATTTGTTTTTGACCCTGTCTAAGGTAACTTCATAAAACAAGTATTTTTGAAAACGTAGTTGTGTCTGAAAGTAATACACCTTAATATTAAGACAAAAAAGAACACGGTGTCATCAGTAAAGTGTTTAAGTGTAAAATAAATTTTAGTGGTGGGGAAAAATTCAAAATTATCTTATGATAATGCGAATCGTGACTACTATTTTTTGCTTAATTTTCATCTCGATCGAAGCAGAACTTGATGCCAAAGTCAAATTTTGAATAAAGCTATTAATAAAAAAAAATCCCATATGATGCGGACTTTACTGGTCACACTGTAATAATTCCTTGGATTTCCAAAGAAAAGCATTTAAAAAAATGTATCAATATATCTACGTTCTTTCAACCAATATCGATCTCTCTGGCAATTTAAAAATCAATTTCACAAGTTCATTAAACAAGATGTTGTTAATTTAAGAACAAAATAAACTTTAAATACTGAGGTAATTAGGTTTACAATTGTTATTCATCGAATCGGAGTAATTCGTATAAACAAATTGTGTTTATTCGTGCAGGTTTTACGACTTTCGAAATACCTGCGGTTATTGTATGAAAACTGCTGAGAAATGAGGAAAGTTTGCTTTAGATAATTCTGCCGACGTCATTCATGTTTCGCTCATACTTGGGAAAAATTAGCAAAAGTCTATTTCTTTAGTTCCATTTAAAACGAACTTAAATAAACACCACGAAACGATACACGCGGAAAATATTTATTAATTTTGAAATTATCCATGTTTTGTCTAAAAATAGTACTTTTCTAAATTTTGATTTGTAATTTTCCGTATATTTTTTTTTTAAACTGAACACGCTGACTCACTATCTGTGGCTGCTCACATTAAAATCCCCTGTTAAATGCAGTCTTTTTTATAGCGAAAACCCAACTTTTTTATTAATTTTGATAAAGATTTCCAAAACACCTGGAATTTTTAAATTTTATTTTAAAACGGGAAGAGTTACATTGGTTTTTGATCTGTATAAATCATAAATCACGTTCCGAACTCCCATTATAATATTTTCGCTCAAATCTTTAGTCTTTGGCTTTCTTCGTTTACATTTTTGAGTATTCTTTGTTATTATATTATGCTTTCTTTCATGCACAATTTTCTACACAGTCCTTAAACTAATTCCCAGTGCTTTTGCTACACGGTTTCCTGCATATTGGTAGGCGAATTTTCACTTTTTTTTATTCTCGAAATAGTTTAACCAAATTAAGCACCATTTTTTTAGCTGGGGGATGCAAAAAGCCAGAAAATTGCTTTTTATCGTTCATATTGTCATTCATTCATAATAAATTAATTGTCAAAGTCACAACACTGACATCTTTAAATTAAGACAAAGGTGGCTGGTACAAACTTTTGTGAATCGCTGAAAATTAAATGCATATCCTTTTCTTTCATGTTAAAATTGCATAAGTCTGTCATATTAATTGTCTTATGGATTTTATTTAGATAGTATGATTAAACGCAATAAAAGAAAGAAAAATTGAAAGTATGTTTTTGTTAAATCGTAAGACCCGCACGATAAGACCGGATCTGACTTTACCTTAGAATTCAGTAATTGGGAGGTAATCCAGTCATCACCGCCAGTGTTAAATAAACCACTTTGGCCTATTCATAGTACCTACCATAAATTATACTGGATATTTCACACAGTTTCTATGACAAACATTATTCTTATTAAACTATTTTCAAATATAACTCAGAAAGAACAGATGTTACAATTTTTGGAAACAAAGTTTGAATAGACACATTAACTTGTAAGTTGTAACATAATTTTAAACATATTTTAATGACACGTCGTTTGATGTCCTAAAAAAATCGCCAATAAATTCAAGTGATGTGGTGATATAATAATTTTTCCGACATGGTAAAAGAAAATTAAGTTTTTATTTCGGGTTAGGGTTCCAAGAAAAGCAAACCGCGGGCCCTACAAACTTGCTACCATCATACCTTCATAATTTTTTTATATCCTGAGAATTTAACTTCGTTGAAGTGAAAAATAATTATACGTGAAAGCGCGGAATTTACAAACGATATACCATAAAGACTTATCCATTGCCTTTCCTAGTCAAATTTTAAGCCACAGAAAAGGACTTGGAATTAGTATTTCAAAATTAAAAACAGTGTATGAACGGATTATTTATTAATAAAAAATCAGTGTGTTTCTTCAAATTTTCCAGATGTAGGGGAGACCGGGGCAGGTTGTAACACGGGGTAAGGTGTAACACACCAAATATTTTCCTAATTTAAAAGCTGGCAACCCCGAACCCTATGTAGGCTTCTGGAAAACACTGTGAAGCTCAGTTATGTCTAGACAGTCGAGCAACAGACATTGTGGTTAAGGTTATTTCCGATATTGTTTATATTGTGGCACGTAAAGTAAAAATCGATATCATAATTTTATTTTAAAATAAATGTTACAAGTTGCCTGCTGAGTTTGTGTTTTTTTGTCATAAATGAATCATTGCAGTCTAGGTTATTATATTGACAAAGCTATGCATGATTATATATTTACTTTTTTTTCTGCAAGGACAAAACGAAAATATTCGATCCGGGGGCAAATTGTAACAATCTAATTGGGGCAAAATGTAACATGTTACAATTTACCCCAATGTGATAAATTATGTATTAACAACAGCACCATATTCTGAAATAGCTGAACTCGAACCCGTTGCTTCAACGTCAGGATTAAGTTGACGTTACTTCCCAAATGGAAGGCAAGATTACATTCTCTCCAGAGTTTGTTCGTCCACTTCCTAAAGCTGATCAGCGAAAGACAACCCTTAAGGGTCGAAAAAAAAAGAAGATCAGCGGTACTAACTGACACACCAGAGAAGGAAAATGGTCGAAAGGCCAAAAAGTCCAAAATTATTAAGTCGAAAGTGAAAAGAAAAGTTTACGTAGAATCAGACGATTCTTCAGAAGAAAAGTACTTTTGTTTATTTGCACTGAATCATATGGGCGTAGCAAACCTAACGAAAAATGGATTAGTTGCCACAAGTGTAAAAAGTGGTCACATGAAACTTGCACTGACTTGAAGCTCTCATCATTGCGATTCAGATAGTGAATAGATAACCAAAAATAGCTACATCACGTTAAATAATGTTTATTTATGTTTGTTTAAAATGTTTTTTATGTTCACGTTCATGTTTTTTATGTTCACGTTTCTATTTAAGTAAATATACCAATAAAAAAATATGCTATACCACTTACCCCGCTTACTGTTACTTTTTACCCCGAGACGGGGCAATTTGTAACAAAGGTTCGGATCTATTTAAAAAAAAGCTGACAGTTTAATTTTTGAAAATATTGTCATATATATTTAAACAATTTGTTCACAACATATGTAAGTAGACATTCATGACAAAAAAAAAATTGATTTGTGAAAACAGCTCTAAGAAAAAAATTTTCAAATATTTTTCGTTACAACCTGCCGTGGTCTCCCCTATCTAGTGCAGTGATGTTGATTCTAACTTTACCAGTTAGTGTGGCATCAGCGGAACGATCTTTTTCCAAACTTAAAATAGTAAAAACCTATTTACGTAACACCATGGGACAACAACGACTTTCGGATTTATCCCTAATTAGTATCGAACACTAGTTTGTTAAAACATTAAATATAGACGAAATAATAAACGATTTTGCAAAAAACAACTCTCGACGGTCTGGTCGTTTTGTATAATACCTTGTATAGTACTTAGTGACATAATGGTTGTGCAGACTGCAGACTTGTTGAGTGTTCATGTGTTTTACTGTTTTCTGTCTTTTGGATTCTATGAGGCTCGATCACTGCTACCCCCGTTACTACCATACATGGTAAGTAACATTTTCAAGTGGTGTTTTAAACTTTTGATTTTGCATCATGTTTGCTGGAATATTACGTATAACGGCTTAATAACTACCTATGTTATGTGTACCAGTCTAAAAACCCCCTAAAAACGTGCGGGGCACTTAGTTTTTGTTAGGCCACTGAAACAAACAGTTCTTTGGGTGTAAAAAACACTATCATAGAGTTTTTTTTAACTGATATAAGTAATTGTTACCTAACGCTTTAAATAAAAATACCTCGAACCTTTTTTATTACTTTTTAATTTGTTAAAAACAAAATTTAAAAAAAACATGTGCAATATTACAAAGTCTATTGCACCTCTCAAGCACACCTGTCTTCGGGTTTTCTTCTCGACGACGGCAGAGGCTCGGCGTACTGCTGACTGCTTTTCAGTATATTTAAACCGAGTTTGCTGTAAGCATCATGGTATTCGGTACTACCAGTCCTCGGGGCGAACCATTCGTCAACCAAAGTTGGTGCTAAAAAAGGTTTAATTTTTAAGTGGATCCGAAACCTTTGCAAATCATTCAATGATAGAGCAGACAAATTACTTGAAAGATTCGATAACTTACTTCTTGTAAACATAACAGGTTGGCAGACATCTATGAAGGGCTTCTGGAGTTCAGCGTATCTGAACCTAGTAGGATCTCTGTAGCCTCTTCCAAGACCAATTGTTTCGCTTTTGACAGGAATGCCAACGGGCGAGTCGATGGCAGGGATGAGTTTTCTGTATTGAACCAGATTCAAACCTGATAGAGGACAAAAAAAATATATTGGTAAAAATGCAGTTATACTATAGTGTTGCAGTAGAGGTACCTCTCTTTACATAATCGGTTTCGTAAATAGTCTTCATCTTCTCGTCATCGGTGTCACATGGATGATCTAAAATGTCGCTGACAAGAACTGCCATCTAAAACCAAAATTTGTCAGTAATTTATAAGTTATACTTTTCTGGTATATATTTCGTTATTTTTGAATAAAACAATTTTGACCCTCTTCAGTGAAAGCGAAGCAATGCATTAAGCCTAATGAATAAAAATTAAGCAATCGCTTTTTCTTATAAAATCGAAGTAATTTCTTGAAAGCCAATGAATAAAAACTAAAGTAATTGCTTTTGCGTCCAGCAATCGCTTAAAAGTGCAGGAATGGCTTCTAGTCACTGTTTTATCTTAAAAAATGAAGCGATCGCTATCGTTTGCTTAAAATGTGATGAATAAATTAAGGAATTGCCTTTTCTAGCGATTACTTTCAACTTTTTAAGGTAGGTCGACCCCTGCATCATTTGCTTGGTAGCAGTCAACTTTAGTTCTCCGCGGCATACACTTGCGTTGCTCTTAATTTATGTCTTTAATTATGGCTGAATATATGAACGCCCGTAAAAGAAATATCTACAGTTTACGTCAAAATTGCAGATATGATGATTTCAGAAAGTTATATCGATTTAACTGAGCAAATGTTGAGTGGTTCGCAAATTATTTTTTGACTGATACTGGTAAAAGGCGAGGGGGTGCACTGTCGCCTTTAAATAAGATGAAAGTCTTTCTGCGGATTGTCGGATCCGGGCTTTCAAAATTTTGTAGGTGAAGAACTCGGTGTTTACCAAACTACTGTCTGTAAGACATACACTTCTGTAATGGATGCAGTTTTGGAGAAGGCCGATATTTTTATTAAATTTCCTAAAAGTGCTGAAGCTGTTGTGGAAGCTAAACGGTTGTGGTCAGAGAGATTTATTTATGTTCCTTCAATTTGTGAATGAATATCAATTGCTTGTCTTTAATTTCTTCATCACTACTGTCACTTTCCTCATTTTCACTGAAATCTGCCATATCACAAAAATAAGTTTATTATTTTCCACAAAAACGTAACAGATTACTATTGTACTAAATAAATAGACCAACGTTGTTGTATTTACGTCAACTCTTTTACAAATTAGACACCAAACTGAACATGAAATCTATAATCTGAACAAGTCGATAAGACACGTCTGAACTTGTGTTGAATAAGCACTTGCTACAGAGGTGTAAGAAAAACAGCAATTGCTTTAAAATTTTATTCATATCCAGATCTAGCAGTTGCTTTTACTTATAGCATTTGCTAGTCAAGCACTTGCTTTTACTAAAAAGTAATTGCTTTAAGTAATTGCTTAATTTTTATTCATTAGGCTCAATGTTTGCTTTACCGACGTATACGCCTTCACATCAAACGATGAACCAAATGTCTACCATTGTAGATATTGAAGTACAGAAAATGAACAGTATAGGGTCAAACTCTCTCTTACCCTTTTTTTTAAATTATCCAGTTCTTGATACAGAGCCTTCTCTTTTTCTGCCAACTTCATATACCTGCCCATTTCTGGTTCGTACAGATGAAAGTCGCAGTGACAATATGGTTCCACCAATTTGGCAACATAGCAGTTATTGGGTTTAGTTTTAAGAGGTGGTTGAGATGGCCTAAAATATTAAAGTCTTAAATCGAGTATATCTAAAAATTGAGCGTTTCTAACAAGCTGATGAAGGCTACTACTAAAGGTACTACTATAAGAGGTATTTCGTCACCACCGTTGGGCTGTAGCACCTATCACGTAGTACCTATATAGGTACCTACTATAATAGCGATCTGTACAGTGTACGAAGACAATGCTGAACAACAACAAATGATTAAAGAAAAATAACATTTAAAGCTAGATTTATTACCTTGGTACTATAGGTTTAGGATAGGGCCATTTGTAATTTTGCTTATTCGACGTTAAAAATGTGTCCGCCATTTTGATCTCCCCCCCGGTGCTTTGCAACAAAAAATTTTGCCCCGACCTCTATTCCTACTTCGTTACAATCCTCCTCCTCATTACTCCGTCCAGCAAATTCTTTTCGTTAATTTTGGTCCAAAAATACTTAATAATAATTCTTAAACCTATGTACAGCAAAGAATTTTGAAAAAGCCTTGTCAAAGCGTTCCAGACGTCCATTTTTATTGTTTGACTGGTAACATTTGATTTTGACAATTGCTGGTATCAAACGTCATAAATATGTTGGTACAGTTTTGAAGACGAAAAATCCCAGACCTTAAGGTTAACATTTTTGGTCATATTTACTGGTAAATAATTTGTTTCAAAAAGCAAATCAATCCATCCACTTATATAAATAATAATAATAGAGATATTTATTTGTGCCAAAATATAAAAATTATTAAATATACCTAACAACAAATAATTATTGCTGACAGTAACACACAGAAAAAAGGGATTTGTTCGGTTTGTTCAGTAACATACTAGTTGGCACAAGAAGGTAGGATTTTGATTACCAATAGGGAACTTTCCATTTTTTTTTTCAATAATATGATTTAGTTAGGCCTAAAAAAAATATTCCCCAATTATTACTCGTTAAAAATCAGTAATAACTTGGTAAAAAGTTTCGCGCGTGTCAAAAGCATTTCAAACGACCTTTTAAGCGCACCAAGCCCGATGACGTCACGAAGTATGACTTTTCCGTCATCCGTCATCCTGAGCGGTGGCCGAGCTACCGAGTTTGCATTTGGTTTGCCGTGTGTTATTGTTATTGTATTGTTGTTTTAAGGTGGAATTCTCAACGTCGTTCAATTTATTGCCAACCTATAACCTATTTCGTGGATGTCATCATGACAAATGATACTTCGTAACATCACGACCCGTTTTTACCCGCTTGGGATAATTTGAATTTTGGGGCAGTTTTAAATCTTTCTAGCGGTCTTTTGGGACGAAATATGTTGTTTTTTTTGCTGCCATATGTTTTATGACAATATATAACTACTTATGATTTATAGAATGTTTTCACCATTTAAAATTTTTGTCAATAAGTTCCCTATTAATCAAACCGACCTGACGATAAGATAAAGTTTTTTAAAATGACTTTTAAAAGTGGAATAGTATAGTTTTTTACATCAGATTCTATATTGTTATACAGTGTGTCCACGGACAGAGTTTGGAAGAGGAAAAAAAAATTTTTATTAGTAGGTTAGAAAAAAAAAACATTCTTTAGAAAAACGTCTGCTTGTGCTGAAACTACAATTTCGTATATCGATGGCCTCAAATCAATACCTACCACGTAAGTTCAAAATTGTCATTTTTTAGGACATACATTTAGTTATACTAAAAATGATAAATTAACAGAGAAAAACAGCTAAATGAATACATCTATGTATACAAAGGTCTAAAATGGGATATTCAGAAAAAGTTGCTGATATTTTAAGTTCTAACGAAAGTAAAGGAGTCGAAATCAAAAAATGATGAATTCCGGACTTACGAGGTATTGACTTGAGGCCATCGATATCAGATTTGCGATTACTATACAGGGTTCGTCAAAAACAACATTCTTACTTTTTAGGATTTTTTTTTCAATTCCTGGATCTATTAAATAAATTTTGCTTGGGCTGAAACTACAATTTCAAATATCAAATTCGTGATTACTATACAGGGTTCGTCGAAACAACATTTTCAGTTTTTTTGATTTAAAAAAAAAAATTTACGTAAAAACAAACAACTATTGTTGGTTTGTTAGCTCGAATATGATTTTATATCTGGTCGAGTAACGATTTTGTTGTAGAAAAACCATTTTTTATTTGCCTGCTTTTAAAGTATTTTCATTATTACATGTCATATTTCTTCAATTCTTAGTTAGGTACAACGCCCTTATTAATTATTCGAATAAGTATATAGCGGGAATGAGGGCAGGCAATGAAATGACACAACTGTATTTATCCCAACGTTTCGTTTTATATAAAACCTTTCTCAAGGGTCAATAAAAAGGTCTTTAGGCCTGTATATTCATAATAATGAATATGACAACACATTTTCTTGAAAAGACATGTGATTTATTGACCCTTGAGAAAGTTTTATATAAAACGAAACGTTGGGACAAATACAATTGTGTCATTTCATTGCCTGCCCTCATTCCCGCTATATACTTATTCGAATTTCTTCAATTCATTCAATCATAAATTATAAAACTTTTTTTCAGGTGGTACCGCATAAGTCAACTCGGCATCTGAATTCCCGATAACAGTTCCTTACTTGTTGTAATGTGATATTTGCAATAACTACTCTAATTTTTTCTTTCAAGAGATCTAAGTTATTATTGAAATTGGTTTTATACACATGTGGCTTCAGATATCCCCATAAAGGAAAGTCGATAATTGTAAGATCGGGACTCCTACGGCCTACGTGCCAACTGATTTGGACTATAGGTACCTTCCAAACCCTTTTGTTCCCAAAGTGATGATTTAGCCAGTCATCAAAAGGAATTTAAAAATGAGAATTGAAAAAAAACTGTTGTTTTTGACGAACCCTGTATAGTAATCGACAAATCTGATATTCGAAATTGTAGTTTCAGCCCAAGAAGACGTTATTCTAAAGAATGACTTTTTCTTCCATACCTACTAATAAAAAGTTTTTCCTCTACCAAACCCTATCCGTGGACACACGGTCATGTTGTGGTGGGTAATTCCAAATTGAATTTTTTCATATAAATAATCTTGTTTTTTAGTAGAAATTAGTTTATGAATAAAGCAAATGCATGATTTAGAGAATCAAAAGCTTTGGCCAGATCTCGAAAAACGATACTAGTAATAAAATTTGAATCATATGTCTATTTCGTTGTTCGTGGAGCTATTAACACGTTCTTCAAACCCCAACTCTCACTTGTCCTTTATCTCTAAGACAACGTAGATGAGAAAAAACCTTCTTCGAATTTTTCGATTCTATTTCCGTATCAAAAACCAAAAAGAATAAATTGTAACGGAGCCAAGAAGCTAAAGTTAAACATTTAGTCGAATCTTCTCACTCTGACTGTTAGCAAGTGCAATCGCGAATCTATTAAAAGCTTTGTATTGGCCGGTACGGTACGAAATAACGCGTGGAGTGGCAGGAAAAAACAATTGATTTAGCAATATTTTTGTTGAAAAAAATTTCCATTTTTTTTTAATTATTTTTTTAGTATGTCGAAGTAACTATTGCATGTATTTATCATGCACGTGTGAAAATGGAGAATATTATGATAAGAAAACGTTATTAAAGACATTTTATGGTAATTTTATTGGCATTTTGGGAAATAATATTGCGTATTTGATTCTGCAAATTATAGTTTGATATATTTTTGTTTGATTTGTTTTGTCTTTTAATACTTTATTTTACTTTTCTTCTACAATTCCACATAAACCATTATTATTTAAAAATAGTTTGATTGGTATCAACGTCCGAAACAATCTACTTATACCTATGATTTCCACCATTGATAATTATTATTAGAACTAACACATCTTCAAATTTATATGTTTCTGTCTATCATAAAAATGTATCACATATAATAATTTCATTACATAAATACGACAATGGCTTATATTATAATATATGGCTAGAAAGTTGCTATACCATTGCATCCATCATTAAACTTAAAAATATACTTACAACATTTTTACGTTGGTGTATTTTTTCTAGAATCAGTTTTTAACAAAAATGCTCTCAAATGATTAAGAAAATCATAGAAGATACTCTGCCTAAGTAACTAAAATTTTATTTATACATTTTACTAAGTAATATAATGCTTTCATACCATGCTTATCTTTATTTATTGATCATTATTTCCTTCATAATATTGCTAAACTCTTGTATATGGAGACTGGGGTATATTATAGCCTATAAGCACAGAATATATCTACGCAATATAAGTAAGCCAAATAAGTCCGATCTAATGCAAAGAATTTTTTTACTTATAGATAAATACCAAAACTAAACGATCAAAACTACTAGGTAATGTCAAAAACGTTCAAAAGACCTTTTAAATGTGAAATCGTTATGCGATAACGATTAGTAATCAACTGTGGACCCACATCAATGATCTCTGTGGCCAGGACCAGTGATGTAGACACTTCCAGGACGATCATAACGTTCAAATCTCAAGTAAATATGGGTATGGAGTCAAATAGCAAGGTGGTAACTAGGAGCAAAACGATGAGTAAGTATCATTTGGCGCCATAACTGTTAGTTTATTTGTTTATTGATTTGTTTTCGATGATGTAATAGAGGAAAATAGGTTACAACATTGCCAGAACAAAAGCTTAATAAAATATAAAAAATATTGCATAATTTACTGTATTTTTCTAAGGTAATTACATAGTAGTAGTAGTAACATGTTTTATTTAGCAAAAAGCTACAATTAAATATTGTTCAATACATTTTTTTAACCCTTCTTTTAACAAAAACAGACAGAAATGTTTATTTTGCAAATTGTATCAAATATTAGGTACGTATCATTTTGTTTTTTAATTAAATGTAATTTTAAAGATTTTTTAAATAGTTTTAATGATATTTAAGATTTAATAGAATTTTCCAAATTATTATATTCTATCAAACCCTTATGAAAAATATACTTATAAGCTAATGTTTTAGACAGTCTATCCACATAAAAAATTTCATTTGTGCTTGTTTTATAATAATTATGAGGGCAATAAATTGTTTTTAATTTTATGTATAAAGATACACACTAAATATGAAATTAAATTTCTGACATTCAACCAATCTAAATTTTTTAACATAACATTTATTTTTGTATATTAATTTGTCACAATTTAAAATAATCCGCATTGCCTTATTTTGCAAAATTTGTAATTTATCAAATATTTTCTCACTAGCACACTATACAATGGAAGAACAATAAAGAAAATGTGGTGATATAATAGTTTAAATAGAGTTTTTTTTAGAAAATAAACTTAAATTAGAACTGATTCTTTTAAAATAACCTACTTTCCGACAATCGTCGATATGATACTTTTAAAATAATTTAAAAAATTTAATTTTGAATCAATGATTATCCCTAAATATTTAAAACTGTTTACTAATTCCAATTTGTCACCACCAATTACAACACTTATATTTTGACAATTTAAATTATTACCCATAACCATACATTTAGTTTTTGAAATATTTAGTTTTAATTTATTTACTTTTTCAATACTTTTTACTTACTTCACTTTTTACTTTCATGCCATGCAATCAACATTGAAGGATGTAAAAGACATCAGATGAACCAATAATCGGTTACCGATTACATAAAAAACAATCACAGAGAAAAATATTGCATCTTTTATTTTAAGTTTGTTTATTTTCCCTTCGGACTGTGATTAGAAAACATATTGCTCAAATTGCCAAAAGAAGTGAATTGTTAAATATAACGACATTTTAAACTCTTTGCAACTTCTACCTCGAGCAACGAATCTTAAAGTTGGTGCAAGTTGCTCATGTGGTGTAATAGTGTGTCTTAACTGCGTGTCTTGTTTGATGAGGGGTTACGAATGTTAAAAGAATACAATAGATTCCGTAATCCATTCGTAAATAAATAAACCAATCTGCTGGTTCCAGTTTCAGCTATTTTAATAGATTAATATGAGAAAACTGGTTTCCCTTCAAAAGCTATATCCCTTCGCGCGCTTTGTCCTTTTCAGTGGCTGTTTCTTGGCTAAAGGATCGGTCTATTATACACATAAAGAAACGACATATCTAATATTATCCCTGGATGATAAACGCCTCAAGAATTTTCTCTGGACAAAGTTTGAATTTTGAGTAGGTACTTTATGTATTTATATGTTTATAATTTAAACTGTTGAACCAGTACTAAGGCAGATATAAGAAATAGATATCAAGCATTGAAAAAAACAATGTTTTTGGCGTAAAAAGATTTATGTGCAAGAACCAGACGCTTGCATTTTGACATGTTGCTAATTTTTTCGGAAATCGCCCTATCCATAAGCAACTAGCTGTAAGATTTATTTAAAATAATTGGCAATAAAACTATTTTTATTGCTTTTTATAATGTGACATTTTGAAAATTATATTGAATGGGTTTTCTTAATCTTGTAGTACCTACTAGTTGTAGTTTTGGCATAAAATTTTCGTGCCGAGTCTCCCGCAATCTTAAATCAAAATTCATGATTAACGGAAATTATAAGTGACAACATTTTTTCTCTTTTATTATAATATGAAAATATATTTTCTCATTAAACTTTTTTACGAATAGAAAGAAGTGAAGCGATGTGTTGCCAAATTCAATATTTTTGGTTTAAATTATTGGAATACGTATAAGACGTCAATGAGTAGATAGCATTTTTTTCAATTTCAGGAAAAATTCTATATTAAATTTTCACAGACAATGTAGGTACAGGTTTTGACAGTAATTTAAACTAATTATGTTCCCGTTTATTTTTTAATACTGTAATGTAATTCAAGTAAGTATAGAATTTAAGCACTTCCTCATTAAAACATCGTTAAAAAAATCAGGTAATCTTAATTTTAACACAGTTACATTTATTTTATACAGATTTATTTGTTTGCAAGCTTCCACGTCATTTCGGTACGTAATTCAACTAGTTTATAGACTCTGGCATGATGGTTTAACAGAAATATTAATCAGGTAATTTATAAAAAATGTTTAGAAAAATTATAAAATTATTAGTCAGATTTTTTTTCAAATTCTACGTCAAACACATAAAAACCTAGTTTGATTAATATAGTCTTTTCATCGGATAGAAACATAATTTAAAAACTAATTTCCAAGAAATAGAAGTTACAAACTTAAACTATTTTTAAATCTAAACGATAAACAGCCTATACATTACTCATAAACGTTTAATATATTATTGTCAACTAAATCATAAGTATAACATTTCTAGTAAATACCAGATATTATTTTACACATATTCATTTGGCAATCAAAGACCCCCTTTTTATATTTTGAGGCGAGGCGGAATTTAAAACTCATATTGTGTGATTAGTGTCCTCTATAGGAGGTATCTTAAAGCTAATTATGACATCGTCTTTCTTGCCCTGAAAAATATAATCAAATTTGAATTATATTCGCTTAACCATTTTAAAATGATCGCCAATTTTCTAAAATAAATTTTTACTTGGATCACCCTGTATCTCTTTAACCGCGGATACTTTATCATAAGCAAAAATTACCTATTTTCAAGTCTCCTGTCTCCTGCTGCCCCTTTATTGGGCACCCCCGTGTAAATATGTTATGTATAATAACAACAAAACCTTGACAAAAATATTACAACAAAACTTTTCAGTTTTGTGTTTACATGTTGTATACCTACATCTGGAAAGAACAACATTTTTGCGCTATAGAATCACTGCCAAAAATTCTGGGTTCGAGATCGTTTACTACTTTGACTACTAAAATTGTGAAAAATTCATAAATTTGGTAGATACCTCTGAAAAAATATATGTCATTCTTGCCAAGCATCGCTATAAATACTGGATCACGTGTTATTAGGGAATACGGGTTACTAAGGTTTCTTTTGCTCAAAAAATAGCACTACAGTACACATGTTTTTAAGAATATCCTTGTTTCCTTGTACACTGTGTGTTTGTAACTTGGAAGGAATGCAGTAAATCCAGTAGAGTTTTTTTTTGGAAAAGAGCTTGGGCACTCGTTTTAAACATTTCTAATTACTTCGGGAGAAATTAACCTAAGGACGTAATGCTTAGCCGTAGAGCTTAATACCTGTTGGATGTTAGTAACTACCTCAATTAACAATCAATCAGTTATTCCGTCATCTTTGACAGTCGTTACAAGTAATTTGATTCATCGCTAATTTTTCCAATTTCTTGAACAATTCACACAATGGGCTTTACGGAACAGCACAAAACATTCATGGTTGAAGCGTATTTTCGAAACGGGGTTAGAGTAAATGGTGAGTGGCAATACAATCCGGGTTTGTGCATGGACAATTTTCACGAACATTTTCCTAACGTTGCTTTTACTGCTGGGGATTTTTATCATTGCCTAAAAAGAACCGTGACTGTGTTTAGGGAAACAGATTGTATACAACACAAAAAAGGAGCAGGAAGACCATCTGTAAGAACAAAAGAACTTGTTGCAAACGTTCGTGAAATAATGTAAAATACGCCAACAAATTGTCTAAGACGCCTGTCCCCCGGAAAATCTTATGGAACATGCAGAACTATTCTTAAGAAGCAGCTAAATTTATTTCCTTATAAAGTGCAAGTATTCCAAGAAATACAAGCCGCAGATTTTGAAAGACGCAGGAATTACTCTCAAGCACAGCACAGCGGTATAGAGACAATATTTTGAATCCATTTGTGGAGCAATTACTTGATGACGAACTACGTTTTGGATATTTTTAACAGGACGGTGCAACCGCCCATACAGCCGCCGAAACTATTAACTACTTACGCAATTTTTTCGACGACAGATTGATCAGTTTTTGATCAGACATTGAATTCCCACTTAGATCACCTTGTTGAAAGGTTATGGATTACTTCGATTAATATGAACTTGTCAAAATTTTAACCTAGTTTTGGTTAGATATATCGTCACCATATTATTGTGATCTAAACCAAGCCCTACGTTTTTTAATCCGAGCCCTCTTTGATGCAAATAATTTTTGCTCGCACGGTATAACCTGATATGCGCTTTATCAATAGTCAATAAAATAGTGCGATTGCCACACTGCGCACTGTATAAATATTATTTTTATAAAAAAAAAACCACAACTTAAAATGTCCATACTCCTGTCCAAGCATTAAAAAAAACTGCACTGGGGTTAGGGGTTATAACCATACTAGGGGGGTATAAACCCCCCTCTACCCCTCCCTTGACACTGTATAACTTTGTACCCAGTAAAGTAACGTAAAAAAATTACAAATAAATCCATCCTTGATGAGGATGAACTTTTTTGAGCTCGACCACCGATAGTCTAAATTTGATATACCGTGCGAGCAAAAATTATTTGCATCAAAGAGGGCTTGGTTTAGATCACAATGATATGGGGACGATATATCTAACCAAATCTAGGTTAAAATCTCAAGTAAAATTCATATTATGACATGATATGCCAAACAAATGAGTAATAAAATAAGTAGACAAATACAAATTTATTTTTATTGTTCACAAAATTATAATATTTGCACTTTATAAGGAAATAAATTTAACTGCTTTTTAAGAATAGTCGTGCATGTTCCATAAGATCTTCCCACTTCTTGGGACAGGCGTCTTATACAATTTGTTGGCGTATTTTGCATTATCTCACGAACGTTTGCAACAAGTTATTCTGTTCTTACAGATGGTTTTTCTGCTCCTTTTTTGTGTTGTATAGAACCTGTTTCCCTAAACACAGCCACGGTTCTTTTCAGGCGATGATAAAAATCCCCAGCAATAAAAGCAACGTTAGGGAAATGTTCGTGAAAATCGTCCATGCACAAACCCGGATTGTATTGGCACTCACCATTTACTCTAATCCCGTTTCGAAAATACGCTTCAACCATGAATGTTTTGTGCTGTTCCGTAAAGCCCATTGCGTGAATTGTTCAAGAAATTGGAAAAATTAGCGATGAATCAAATTACTTGTAACGACTGTCAAAGATGACGGAATAACTGATTGATTGTTAATTCAGGTAGTTACTGACACCCAACAGGTATTAAGATACGGCTAATCATCACGTCCTCAGATGCAAGGCCCTCTTTGATGCAAATAATTTTTACTCGCACGGTAAAAAGAGCATAGTATAATTTTGCTGTGAACTCAAATATTCCTAAAATTTCAGTTATTTGCACAAAAAGTGCCATGTGCGCATTAATATATTTATATTTTCCAATCTCCGCTAATTTTCCTTTTCAACAGTCAATTTTTAATGGGGCCTTTGTGTTTTCTAATTCCCATCAAAACCCTAACAAATTTTAAAAGATATATTGCTAATCATATTAATAGACTTTGCCTACGAGCTTCCAACTTTTCTTTTAATTTAAAACAAAAAACAGACACGGCGTCGAAATGTGTTTTTAGTTGTTGATATACCACGATTGAAAAGCTTATTTAATGTAATTGTAGCGAAATAAAAATGACATTTTTATTGTGTGAATGAAAATAACGGATGTAGTTTATGTCTAGGAATTGGGTGGAAAGTTAAATAAATACTTCCACACACATAGTGAGTTTTAAAAATGTCATCAGCAAAAAAAAAAATTAATTTCAAGAATTTGTTGCTGTTTTTCTGAATTTCAACAAGAAAACTTCTAGCTTATTGAATTCCTTAAAAAGCTTAAATACACTTTTAGTCTAAAATAAACAAGGAAACCAATATTTGACTACCCTATAATTACATTTTTTCGAAATTGATTATTAACGGAGCTACAGGGTGTTAAAGTTAAATTTTATTTGCAGTTTTAAAATACACAAGTTACTAAAACAATAAACTAAACATTCAAATCAAAGGTTCAAAGTGACGTATTTCCTCTTCAATGCATAAATTAATTCTTCTTAAAAAATTCCGACGAACTCCATGAAATATTCCTTCTTTTGCTATGCTATGTTTAAGGTTAAAAATAAATTAAAATGATTTCGTATTCATCACATGCAAGCAACGTTATTTTAGCGTTTTTCTCGAAAACGGTTAGATTTATCGGAACAAAAAGAGTATACCTTTTTTATGTCAAAAGGTTAGGAGAATAAAAATATTCAGTCAAAATGCGCATACAATGTAGGACAAAAAAGTTAGGACCATTCAGATAAAAGTATAGGCTTCTATGTGGCGCCCTCTACAAAATGCGAACAAACGGTGGGCAAATTTGTATTCCTCATCCCGAAAAAGTCCCATATACGAGATTTCCTCAAAATATTATGAGCGTGCCAAAGGTTATTGCAGAAAAACCTGCAAGTAAAATTTAACTTTAACACCATGTAACTCCGTTAAAATCAATTTTCGAAAAAATGTTATAGGAAGAAATGGCATTTATTTTCGGTCTAGAATTAACCCCTAAATTTTTTGCTCATCATTTCCGGACACCCTGTATATGATTGAATGATTATTTATCCTGAAAAAAACTAGTAAGTAGAGAAAACTATATAGGATCACGTAGTTGAATCATCTTATTGATGAGCTAGGTAGTCGACTGTTGTGTCTACTTTTCATTTAATTAAAGAGCGGGAATTGCATTCAGAGTTAAAAAAAGACCGACTAAAAGACGAAAATAGACGGCCATAAATCTAATTTGCGTAGGTGCGTCAAATCGTCGAAATAAAACCGATGCTCTGTTTTTTTCTTGAATGTTCCCGCTTACTAGTGGGAATAACCCTGATGGGATCAGTCTTAATAAAATCTTACGTTTAATCATCAAACAACCATGTCATGTTATACGTCACTCATAAATTTAAATATTACATGGCACATTTATATCATAATTAATGCTGTGCAGGCGCTAACTTTAATAGTAGAAGATTACGCTACATATCATCAGAGGCATTGAATATCAAACTATAAGCAGGCCATATGAGCCGATTTCCTAAATCTGCTACGTTAAATTCATAGATGGCACAATGAGTTCAACAACAAGAAAGCAACTAGCATTTTCACTGCTAAATTAAAACATTGTTGCCGCCTGTCTGTTTGACTTGCTGCATGAGTTTTTTAAATTTATTTTTATAGCTTATCGTAAAACTTGATTTCACATAAGTACCTACACCTATCACAGATTTAAGTAGCTTATAATATTTTCAACTTTTTAACGTCCCAACGTTAATTACATGAAAACATATTGACCGCCAGGTATTCTATTTCTAACAGAATTAAATGACGACTCTCACTATTCAATACCTACCTAGGCTACAACGTATATGTTGGGTAAAATATGAATGATGTGCGGTTTGTTATTGTTTGTTTAACATTTAACACCCAATGCAACGGTAAAATCATTGTGAAAATCGGTCCAATTACCCCGGAGTAATCAGCGTACATATTATTATCAAAAACATACATTCGGCTGGAATTGAGAACCTCCTATTTTATTGCCTGTTAAAATAGCTTATATCATTAAAAATTCCAATAAAATACGATATGCGGCAACACCACGACATCACATCAGTGAATTTGAGACATCTGTTGCCGAGGCGCTGCATTATAATAACGACAGATTTAAGGTTAGAGTTATGGAGAACTAGAGGGTAGGAGGTTTTTTGGTTAGTTCGCTATTGGCCGATAGATGCACTCGCGTCGCATGTGGGCTGGTGTCGTCTTCTTTTTCTTCGTTTTTTACTTTTACTTTTGACAAATTGACATTTTATTTTCGAAAGAACAAATGACATTTGAAGACAAGACGAGACAAATAACGTTGTATTGTAATTGATTTCCATATTTATAATGAATAATGGTACAATTTATAAAAGTAGAGTTTGCTTTGTGTTGGGGTGTAAGACAGGATCTTTTTCAGAGAGGAAACGCAGCCAATTAAGTCTCTTTCTAGCTCCAAAGGTATAGCTAGAATGTTTAATACCCTGTATTTTAAAAACCAAGCATTTACCAGAGTTTACTAATAAGTATAACAAAGTAAGTGTAAATTCATTTATAAAAGTCCTTATTTGTTCCTTAAAGAACTAATTTAAATAAAAATAGTTATCGCGTCCATAAGAAACCATTTATTTGATAGCCCACTTCGAACACGAGCGCCATCTTACGGCGACTCGTAAACCTGAATTACCGATGCTAATTTGGGACCGAATCCAATGCATTGCGATCGGCCTCCTACCTCAAGTCCTCCATAGTTAGAGTTACGATCAACTCCACAATGGCGGCCAAACCACCTCCAAGACGTCTAAAACTGGGTTGTCAACTTTTCTCGGACATCCGTCATTCTTATATAGTTTGATATTCAATGTCAGAGGTCTTGAAAATTCAAAGCATTGTTTGGTAACCACAGTTTTGTCTTAATATGAATAGTAAGTTGAATTGTTTTCAACAGCTTATCTTCTATTGGGTGTAGAACGTCCAAAATTTTTATTATTATTATTATTATTATTATTATTTGTCTTTGCATCACATAATTCTCTTGGGTTATGGTTTCATTTTTTTTGGGGAATCACCGAGTGCAAACCGTGCACCTGGGGTGTTTCCTTGCTTAGTTGACATCAGGATGGAGGTATCATAGCACTTTGCGTACTATGTGCGCTGTACTCAGCACTACAGCTTTTTGCATCGTCAGGAGGTTATGTGTTCCAGGGACTTCTTTTATAGCTTCACAAGTAGCGTTAGATATAAGCGCTGTTGCTCCTATGATTATTGGCACGATTTTAGTTTTATAATTTATTATTATTATTATTATTATTATTATTATTATTATTATTATTATTATTATTATTATTATTATTATCAATAGCAAGCGGAAAGTCCGATGAAGCTATTGTTTTAGTCTCTTTAATTAGTTTTTTTTCTTTAATTGTTCATCGTGATTTAAAATGTCTAAAAGTCCGTTGGCTAGTTTAAATTACTTGTTAAATTCTTACGCGAAAGTTATTTAAACATGGGTAGGTAAGTATTTTGGACGCACAAATATCATTAAATATTTAAAAACGAATGTCATCAAGCACCATAATGCACAAAGTTTTGAGTTAACTGATGCTCAAAATTACGATCAACTTGGTTTTTAAAGGGGTTTACACTATTTGCGCAGACTGTACCTTCCTCAAGCGAGTTCCATATGTACACTATCCGATTGACGAGGAAGTTCTTTCTTGGAAATGTCGCGGATTTTTCTTTGCTTAATTTTTTTGAGTGTCCCCAAAGCTGTTCAACCTCTCAAATAACAAGAATAGTCTGTTAGTATTTTAAAAGTTTCTATTATATCACCCCTAGTTCTTCTTTGCTTCAGAGTAGTTAGCCCAAATCTTTTAAGTCTTTCGGGAAAAGGTAATCCTCTTAAATCAAATGGAATTATGGTAACCCGCCTTTGGATCCTTTTCAAAATTTCAATATTTTTGATGTAGTAGGGGTTCCAAATATTGCATCCATATTCAATTTTTGGTCTAATATAGAAAGTTTTTTTCTTACAATCTGTAGAGAGTGATCTTTGAAAGTCTTTTGCATCATGAAAATAAAACTATTGGCTTTCTTTACCATTTTAATAATAGGTGCTTCCCATTTTAAATTAGAAGAAATTAGAAACCCTAGATCTGTGTGTTCTGTAACACTAATAAGTTGAAGATTATTTAGCAAATATGTTTTACAAGGGTTATTTGGGCCAATATGCAATACTGTACATTTTGATACATTAAGCTTCATGCACCACTGACTTGTCCATGACTCAATACGCCTCAGATCTCTGTCTAAGCATTGCTTTTGCAACAATGGATTACAGAATAACTTGATATCGTCAGCAAAAAAAATAATGAGAGTCCCAATATTCCATGACAAATCGCTAATGTAAACCAGAAACAGTAATGGTCCTAAAACAGATCCTTGAGGGACCCCACTTATGCGACGAACAACGATTTTTTACGTATTAGTTTAAGGTATACATCATCTGCTCATCATCTTGCTTCAACTTCCAGATGAAATGATGTAGGTACACCGATTGAATATGTTTTTGTATATTCCAGTCGAGGTTTTTAAAATTTAGATTTCCCGCAATTAAATTAATTTCAAATCTAGACATAACAGTTAAGTATTTCATCGCAGCAATTCAATAAATTTTTTAATCGTTTAGATTTTATTACTAGCAGTTGAATGATATTATTATGTAAATTTTCTTTATTGCTATTTTTTCTATAGATCACATTTTTAATTTTTTTTTAAATATTTTTTTGTTCAACTATTTCGTGATTTCTTCATTTGATTATCATAAAATAGTATTTAAATTAAAACGCTCTGAGAAAATACTGTACAGTAAATGGTATGGAACACCCTCTGCAACAGAAGTTTATTGTTGGTAACATGGTAATAGTGTGTACCAAGGCCTAATGGAATTTAAGGAGGAGTAAGGTGAGACAGAACACAGGTCTGTTTACTAAAAAAAACGATGCTAGGGGACTAAAAAACGTTTTAAACTTTTTTTCCAGCACTATTTATTTGATCAAAAGTCGTCACCACAATCTGTATAGATATCCCCTATACAACACCAAATCTTAAATAGATTCTATATAAAAATCCCATTTTAAATCATTTTTATTATGATAAAAGCTTGTTATTTTTGGAAAATATAGTTATAAAAGTTTGTTGAAAAAGCTCACTGTTTTGTGTTTTGATAAATCAACTTGATTTCTGGGTAAAATAGTAATATTTAAATTATCATTTACTATTTTTAAACATGTTTAATAGTCCTTTTATTTTGTTTCATTTATTTACGTAAAAGTTTTGACCCAATTTGACCGTTAAACTGGAATAACGGGTTTATGGGTTTTAAATTGGGAAAAGTTTCTGGAAAAAAAACACCGGCGATATGGATTATTTGCTCAGTTTAATTATTTATACCTTTTGTGTTTTTAAAGCAGGTTCATTGTTTTTAATTGAATATGAAATCTATTCTTCTCTGTACTATTATTGTACTATCGACACTGAGGAAAATGATCTAATACAACAGGTTTGCTAAGACATAGTTTGTATTGATAGCTTACATTTTGATAACCCATATTAAATAAATTGCTAGTGTGTGAAACCGGCTTTAGTGTTATATCAACTCCAGATTTGCTAGAACAGTGTTTTTATTGGTAGTATTCAGTTCCATTAGCAGCACAATTGAATAATAAACTAATTTTAATACAACAATTTTTTTAAGAAATAAATTGTATCTTCTCAATGCGACGCATTTGTTTCCAATAAAGCGCTTTCTCTACAATTAAGAAAGCAGAACAGCTTCCCCAGAAACGAATTGTATCCGTTGGAACCTATAATCCACAAGACGTTGGTGGGGGTTCGTAGCATCGGCGTAGTATTATAGTTTTAACGTATTTGTTGCGCAGGTTACATCGCTATTCGGAGTCTTCTAGCTGTCCTATCCGAATTTGAATTTTATTCATCGTACCTGCTTCAATTAATTTATTTTTACTTTGTATTTGTGGGCTCCTTAAAAGATATTTAAGAAAAAGTCGACGTTATTTTAAAGAATCTTCTGACATTTTAATATAGGCGCTAACAAAAATCTTAATCTACTGGAATAACCAAAGAGCCATGTTGTTTTGGTCAATTTTTAAAGTCAGTAAGCATCTACCTGCCCTTGAAAAATTCTAATTTTAACCAAAATCTTAAACCTGACATCATAAAAATTGATCTTGAAAAAATATACGTAAAAATTGATCTTGAAAAAAATATATACGCAAAAATCTAATTGAAACTCTAAAAATATCTACTTTAAACGACTTATGATGAGATACTTGACAACTCAGTGTTTACTTAATCTTATATGTCTGGTGAGCATTAATGGTTTGCAATTTTTCTTCCGTATATTTGTATTTACCTTGGACATGATACTATGCAGGTTTCCTTTCAAATATAAATATATTTGTGTGCAGCGATAGACCGAAAATGTTTTATTTTCATTTTAAAAGCAGTTAAAGTTTAAAAGACAACGTAGTGGAGTCGTAAAAATATTTCTAATTTTCTAATCCTGCTCCATCCAAACGTAATTCGTTGAAATCGTTTAAACGTCACCAACAACAACGTCGTCGTATGTCGCAGATTTAAAACGCAACTTAAAAGCTCGTTTACACAGTCTTTTATGCAAACTTCAAAGGATTTTACTGCAATGTCGAAAACGTGTTTTTATGGTTTGTCACATATATTTTGTTTTTGCTTGATTTTTAACATATACCATTCGGCATCTTTACTTGTATAAGTGTGTTTTCTTAAGGATAAAGAAAATTGGTTTACAAAAGATCAATAAACTTTGAAAATAAAATTTTCTTTATGAAGTCTACTTTACAATACATAGAGAAACGTTGGGTCTGTTGTGGGGTCTTGACGAGATTTGCTTTGCAGATGACACGGCTATAGTAATAAAAGAGAATAGCTGGAAAACGTCAATAGACAGGGCAGAGGAGGCACTTAGATTATTATAATAACATCCATTTGATCTTAATGGCTGAAAAATCGTGTTTTGTAAGCTTTTTTGTTAGTCGGGTTGGGAAAGCGCCTGTGACTGACATCATGATTCACGGGACATTTATCCGCTTAGGTTGGTTCTCATTTGGTTAACTTTTCGGACACCCAGTAGATTAATATGTTACACCAAATAAAAATCACTCATTTTTCAGCACAAATTGAAACATGTAGTCATTCTAACATCATCACTGTAATTATTTTAACATATTACAACATTGTAATTCATTCCGCGTTGTATTTTCAGTGACATAACTTTCAAAAATCAATTAATAATTGCTAATCTAGAATCGGTGCCAAAAACCTTGCCAAATAATTTTTGCTTAGTTTGTTTTATAGATTTTGGAAATTTAAGGGTTTTTTATGAATTGAAAAATAAATAATAAAGTTTAAACTACAGTAAGAGCTGCATTTGTTTCACTTTTTAATTATAATCACGTTTTTATTGTTTAAGAGTGACTAGAAGTGATTTCTGTTGAATTTTTAATTCACTTTTTGGGTGGCATTTAAACTAAATTTCCCTCTGTGTTTCAAAACATGAAGGTTAAACAACCTTTATCGTTCGTCAGTAAATATTTAATGGCAAGCATAAAACAAAAACAACTTTATTGTTTTGTATGACAGTTGGAACATTTACTCGCCGTAGTTTTACAATGTTAATGCACTTTTTGTGTTTTAACTACTCGTAGACCAAAATATTGGTTCTGCATGATTGTTTTTTTTTTAAATAACGCATTCTTATTTTTAAAGGTATACCTAAATTTGGAGGATAGTACCCAACTATGGCTTGTCCACTTTAGAGTTACCTTTTTCTTAAAACAATGAAAACAATGAGCATTTTCATAAATTTATTTTTAAATTTTAAAACGCAACCTTCTTTTACAAAAACAGACAGAAAAGTTAAACATTTTGCAAATTGTATCAAATATTACGTATCATTTTGTTTTTCAATTAAATGTAATTTTAAAGTTTTTTTAAATAATTTTAATGATATTTGAGATTTAATAGAATTTTCCAAATTATTGTATTCTATCAAACCTTTATGAAAAATAGACTTAGTCACTCTATCCACAAAAAAATTTTGATTATTTCTTGTTTTATATTTATGATGGTCGTGATTAAAAGAACAAATTTTTTTTAAACAATGAGGCAATACATTATTTTTTATTTTACGCATAAAAATACATACTTAATAAAAAAATGAATTTCTGACCTTCAACCAATCTAAATTTTTTAATATAAAATTTATTTTTGGATATTTGTCACAATCTTAACATAGTATAAAACAAAGTCGCTATCCTGTCTTATGTGCTTAAATCTTTAAAACTACGCAACGGATTTTGAAGCGTTTTTTTTTAATAGATAGAGTGATTCAAGAGGAAGGTTTTTATGTATAACTAGCGACCCGCCCCGGCTTCGCACGGGTGCAATTTCAGAAAGTGGCATGCCGGGTACTAATATATCGGGTTTGTTCGGGTTTGTATTTATACCAGCGGGTTGCAACGCATGCCGGGTACACGCTAGTTTAAAATAATCCGCATTGCCTTATTTTGTAAAATTTGTAATTTATCAAATATTTCCTCACTAGCACAATATAAAATGGAAGAACAATAAAGAAAATGTGGTAATATAATAGTATTAAATACAGTTTTTTTAGAAAACAAACTTAAATTAGAACTGATTCTTTTAAAATAAACCACTTTTCCAATCTTCGATATTATGATACTTTCAAAATAATTTAAAAAATTTAATTTTGAATCAATAATTATTCCTAAATTTTTAAAACTGTTACTAATTTTACTAATTTTTCACCATCAAGTATACCATTTATATTTTGACAATTTAAATTATTACCCATAACCATATCTACATTTAGTTTTTGAAATATTTAATTTTAATTTATTTACTTTTAGCCAATTTTATTTAGTTCTTTAACCAACTACACGACTATAGGAACAATTAAGATTTAAAAAAAAAATTCTAAGAGATACTTCTTGCCTGTCGCCATCCCTCTCTTGGCACATGGCGCGATCCATTTGTTTATCGAACATATTTAACAGTTTATTTTTTCAATCGGATTGTTATCTCAAATAAATGACCTGCCAAATCAAACCAAATAAAAAACTTTTTTTAACCGATGGATAAATACATGCCAATAACGATGACGTCAATCTGCGGGTTACCATAGGTTATTTCCTGGCCGAATGCATTTTCGACTGGCAGCACCAAATGCAATTTTTGCTGTAACGCATGTTTATATTTAAATTTTGATGTAAACTAAAAATACGAAGCGTCGCGTCCGCGTCGAGTTAAATGTATTCGTTGAAACTGCTTCTTAACAATAACGTGATATATACAGGGTGTTCATTTGAAAACTTCCCACCTCGATTTTCCTGCTTTAAAATGAAAATGTGGAAAATCGCTCGAACCCGTCGATTTTTGTTTCGAGGCGTATATTGTCAATCCTGTTACTTCAAGCCCCTAGGCGGGAGGGGGGGTAAGACCTAAATCTTAAATGGATACCCCTATTTTATATAATTTTTTTGGATTCTGCCTAAAATTCTGAACATTTTTTAATAAAAGCATTATTAGTACTTAACAGTTTCCGAGATATTTACTCTTAAAAAATGACATTTTTGAACTTTGACAGCGTCTAGCTTTCTAACTGTACGTCTTAGGGCAAAACGGCTTACATGTCCCTATCTTCGATTTTTATTATCTTTCCAATAGTGTGAACTTTCGGTTAAACCGGATGTAAGAAATATAGTACTTTCGGTTTGACCGGAAGTTGACACTATTGGAAAGATAATAAAAATCGAAGATAGGGACATGTAAGCCGTTTTGCCCTAAGACGTACAGTTAGAAAGCTAGACGCTGTCAAAGTTCAAAAATGTCATTTTTTAAGAGTAAATATCTCGGAAACTGTTAAGTATAGACTAATAATGCTTTTATTAAAAAATGTTCAGAATTTTATGCAGAATCCAAAAAAAAATAATATAAAATAGGGGTATCCATTTAAGATTTAGATCTTACACCCCCCCCCCCCCCCTCCCCTCCCTCCTAGGGGCTTGAAGTAACAAGATTGACAATATACGCAAAAGATGTCCCCCTCGAAATAAAAATCGACGGGTTCGAGCGATTTTCCACATCTTCATTTTAAAGCAGGAAAATCGAGGTGGGAAGTTTTCAAATGACCACCCTGTATATATAGCTACCATGAAATGAGGGGGCCAGAACCCCCCCTGGATCCCAGAACCCAACGATTTACCCATTTCCAATCATTCACAGACAAGTCTTGCATTGCAATTAAATGATCTTGTGAAATTTAGATTGGTTTAATGTCAGAACTTTAATTTTTTATTTAATATTTTTACAGCAAATTAAAAATAATTTTTTGCCTGATTGTTTTTGATTTGTCGTTCTTTTAATTATGACTTCATTATGGAAAGAAATAATTATTTAGTGTGTTTACACAAAGTATTATATATTTAGTGGCGTAACAAAAACTGGGTGCCCCGCTCTATAACGAATGGAAAATGACAATTTTTGTTTTCATTACTATTTAGGTTCAGGTTTATGAATTTTTGAATTCGTTAATCGTGTAATAATTTAATTAGGGTTAAACCCACATTATGTGTTAAGTACCTAATTAAAACAGCAAACAATTCGAATTTATTTTATAATCCTAGGTAGACTGGTAGACACAACATAGGTCAGCGGCGCACCCAGGATTTTATGTTAGGGGGGCCCGCCAACCAGTGCTGGAAGCAAATTTTTTAATAAACTTTTAAGTTACGCATTTTTCTAGAACTTTGGAGCTTTTTTAACAGGTACTCTTGCAGGGAAGATCGCAATAGCCTAGTCATGGGAGTCGTTAAACGGTTTCTTAGGGGGGGGGGCATTGGCGGCTTGTGACTTGTTAACTTGGGGGTGTACTAAAAGCTTGCTCTAGGCAAAATGCGCCACAGGCGAAATTTTTTTAAAACTACGCCCAAATTTGGTCAATAATTATTATAGTAAATATTTTAAAAATTTATGATTATCTTCTTATTCTATTGAAAATGAAATAAGATAAAAAATAAAAAGGCTAATTTATTTTTCATTAGTGGGTACATTGTTTAAAAGTAAAGTTCATTCATCTGTTTTTATTTGCGGCAAACTTATCAATAACAATAAAGTTCCTAGATTTACACTTTGTGGTATGTATCAAGTTAATTTCGAGAGTTTAGGTCTTCCCTTAATTTTAATTTCAATTTTTTGCTTAATACTTAATGAGCTAAAATTGTTTCTCAAACAGTCATAGTCGTTTTGGCATTAAAACTGTTTATTTTTATTAAAATAAGTCTTTACTACCCCAAAATAATAACAAAAATATAAAGGAAAACTCGAAATAATAAATTCATACATTCAATCAAACCATATTAAACCTCAATAAGTCAACTTTTGTCAATAAGTCAATCCAGAGGGAGGGGTGGGGCAAATGCCCCACCTGGCCCCCCTCAAACGAGGCCCGTGAGGTAAATCTAAGAAAATTGACTTTTTAAAATACGTATCCACTTTTATAATTTTTCATTTCATTGGGGGTTTTGGGGGGGGGCCAAGGCCCCCTTGGCCCCCCCCCTGGGTGCGCCACTGACATAGGTAGTTATTAAGTTATTATACGTAATATTCCAGCACACATGATGCAAAATCAAAATTTTAAAACACCACTTATAATGTTGCTTACCATGTATGGTACTAACGGGGGTAGCGGTGATCGAGCCTCCATGAACATTCAACAAGTCTGCACCAACATTATGTCACTAAGTACCATACAAGGTATTATTCAAAACGACCACATCATCGAGAGTTTTTGCAAAATCGTTTATAATTTCGTAGATATTTAATGTTTTAGCAAACTCGTGTTCGATACTGATATGGACTGGAATAAATCCGAAAAGCGTTGTTATCCCATGGTGTTATTTAATAGGTTTTTACTATTTTAAGTTTGGAAAAAGATCGTTTCGCTGATGCCACACTAACTGGTAAAGTTAGAAATAACATCACTGCACTAGATAGATACATCTGGAAAATTTGAACACTCTCATTTTTTATTAATAAATGATCCGCAAGTGTATACACTGTTTTTAATTTGAAATACTATCCCCAAGTCCCTTTCTGAGGCTTAAAATTTGACTAGGAAAGTCAATGGACAAGTCTTTATGGTATATCGTTTGTAAATTCCGCGCTTTCATGTATAATTCTTCTTCACTTAACGAAGGTAAATTCTCAGGATATAAAAAAATTAAATTAATTATTAAATGAAATACCTATGAAAATCAAAGCTGGCAGCAAGTTTTAAAGGGGTCGTCAATGAACCCCCCCGGTGCGGGATCCGCGGGGATGCTTGTTACGCGACTGTAAGTACGGGTCTCTACAATTAAGTAAATGAAAACCCCAACCAGGAAATACTACCTGGAATATTGCTTTAATTAAAATTATATGCAAGATCAAAAGTTTCTAAAAAACATGCAAAAGTATTAAATTAAGTGTTTATTATTAAGTGAGCTTAGATAAAACAAACGAAAGCTTAAACGGACGTATTATATTTTCACAGTTATTCTTTTATTTACTTTGAAATCAAACACATTTCAATCAAGTTTTAAAACATGTATATGAACTTAAAAATAGTGTTTACATACATATTACTTCTGTTGCTATGTGAAGAAACGATTAATTTTTAGATATTAAATTTAGATATAGTTCGCTATCGAAAGAAAACAGAGGGTGGTATATAGTATATACCCAATACAACCTTTTATAGATTTTATAAACAAATTTCTTCGGTGCTTTCTTAGTTACCTACCTTATAGACAGTTTTTGATAATAGCAGCACGTATATGGTTGTACCTTTGATAGTAAAAAAATTATGAAATCATCAACCGCCTAAATTATTACTCTTTATTCAAATTTTAAAAAAATTACATGTACAGCAAACTGCACACTGCTATGTGATGACGTCGTTCAAAAATATTGGCACATGGATGTACGTTGGAAACACATCTGATATACCATGATGTAAATGCTAAAAATAACGGTATTGTTATACATTTAGTTTTTGTGTACATTAGAAAACACAAAGAGAAAATTTATAACGTGTGTATTATAATGCTGTTCAGTTTTAACGAACTGCATTTTCCTTCACTACCTTATCCCTAATTTGAAAAATTGCACCGTTATACCATTTTTAATTAATTAAAAGTTTACTGACATTCTATTAATGCTTTTCATTATTTGTATTGATAATGTACATCTGATACATCCTCCAAGACTGCAATCAATTCTAAAGCTTTTTATATCGTTAATCAATTATATTATATATAAATAAATATTTTGCTGGCCTCTTTCGTTAAATTAATGCAAAATACAAACCATCTTCATTATGGTCATTCTGTTCAATTATTAAATTTATGTTGAGAATAAACCATAAAGTTGATCTGGATAAATATGGCAAACTACGAGCGTTTTTAAAAAGAAAATCTGAAGGATTTCAAGCAAAGAAGTCTTCCACTTTGACCCTGGAACAAATTAGGGAATTTAGTGACAAAGCTCCTGATTAAATTCTTATTTTGCAGCAGGTAAATATACATATTTAATTTGATCTATTTAAAAACTCATATTCTTATTTGCTTGAAGTTATATTGAATATTGGAATTAAGGGCGCATGCCGCTCAAACGAGCTTTATCAAATGAAAATAGAAGACGTGAAGGATTTCCAGAGTTATTAATAACAATACCCAAAATTGTACGAAAATTCACCATAAAAATAGTTTGTTTTACAATATTGTAAAGAAGTAGGTACATCGATATCCGTCCGTCCCATGTAAAAATCAATGCATTATTTTTAAATTATCAAAAATCCAAATGTACAATACAATGTATACGAAACAACAAATTTGCAGATATTGGTAGACAAATTGCCAAGTCCTTAAAGTTATACTGCCCATTGTTATCGCAGATCATCTGCCAATCTGTATGTACATTGATGGAGGAGGCGATATAACTGGATTAGAACGTCATGGGGGCTGGAGATCTATTCAGATAGCTGAAGAATACATTGATACGTCTATGAGAAACAAGACAACTTCAGCTCTTTAGCAAATGCTATTGATAAACAAATATTGAGCCTAATAATTAAAAATTAAGCAATTACTTGAAGCAATTACTTTTTAGTAAAAGCAATCGCTTGACTAGCAAATGCTATAAGTAAAAGCAATCGCTTGACTAGCAAATGCTATAAGTTAAAGCAATCGCTAGATCTGGATATGAATCAATTTTTGAAGCAATTGCTGTTTTTCTTACACCTCTGTAGCAAATGTTTACTCAACACAAGTTCAGACGTATCTTATCCACTTGCTCAGATTATAATATATTTTATGTTCAGCTTGGTGCCTAATTTGCAAAAGAGTTGACGTAAATACAACAACGTTGGTCCATTGATTTAGTACAATGATAATCTGTTACGTTTTTGTGGAAAATAGGAAACTTATATTTGTGATATGGCAGATTTCAGCGAAAATGAAAGTGATAGTAGTGATGAAGAAATTAAAGACAAGCAATCGATATTCGTTCACAAATTGAAGGAACGTAAATAAATCTCTCTGACCACAACCGTTTCAACACTAGGAAATTTAATAAAAATATTGGCCTTCTCCAAAACTGCATCCATTACAGAAGTGTATGTCTCACAGGTTACAGGCAGTAGTTTGGTGAACACCGAGTTCTTCACCTACAGATCACCGGATCCGACAATTTCTGCAGAAAGACTTTAATCTTATTTAAAGACGACAGTGCCACCCCCTCGCCTTTTACCAGTAGCAGTCAAAAAATAATTTGCCAACCACTCAACATTTTCGCAGTCAAATCGATATAACTTTCTGAAATCATCATATCTGCAATTTTTGCGTACACTGTAGGTTTTTCTTTTACGGACGTTCATATTTCAGCCATAATTAAAGACACAAACTAAGAGCAACGCACGTGTATGCCGCGGAGAACTAAAATTGACTGCTACCAAGCAAATGATGCAAATTCCTTAATTTATTCATCACATTTTAACCAAACGATAGCTATCGCTTCTATTTTTTAAGAAAAAGCATTGACTAGAAGCAATTCCTGCACTTTTAAGCAACTGCTGGACGCAAAAGCAATTACTTTAGCTTTTATTGGCTTTCAAGAAATTACTTCGATTTTATAAGAAAAAGCAATCGCTACATTTTTATTCATTATGCTCATTTATTAATATTTGTATCGAAAACTCTTCCAAAATTAATGATGGTTCACGAGCAATGCAGTTTATTAATTGTAACTATTACTAATTTTATTGTTATTGACAAATAAAGTTGTTCATTAAAAGTCAATCTTTTTACTAGAATATTGTTGAGTATAGTTTAAATGTTTTCTAAAATTAGTGAAAATGAAGAATTTATTATAAATATGAAAATTAAATTTGTTTAAAGTTAAAAATTAAAGAATAAAATTTTATTTTTCCTATTTAGTCGATTTAATGGCAATGCATAACATATTATGCTGGAAAAAAATACAGTAGATAAAGTAGAGTACACTGTTCGCAATAATGGCTATTATTCCCTGCGAATATTCCTTGGGAATAGCAGCTATCACTCGTGGAATAATACTGATAATTACCCATATAAAACTAACCCTTCCTCACCCTCCATTCCTCCATCCCCCAAGTGTCTACTTATATCACATGGCGGAACAAGGATATTATTTATATCGTCAATTTTTTTTACACTGCGCGACATATTTAACGCATAACGAAAAAATTGCCTCAATTTTGATGTTATATATTTTCCAAATTTGTGGTTCGTTTTTAATGATTTTTTTTCTAATTTTAGGTTTATTCCTTAAGCATATCATTGCCTTTGTTGTTTTGCTTGAAAAAGTAACTTTGGTATTATACCGGGTGTTATAAAACTGTTATTTTTTTTTACGGAAATTCAAAACACAATGTGGGATTTACTAGCCATTGCAAGTTATCGCAATTCCAGCCAAATTGAAGTCACATGTTTCCTTTACATTTTCTTTTCTGAGTCATTGGTTTATCTCTGTTTTTTCATGAAATATTCAATTTTTAGTTCAACGTGATTTTCATAAAAAAATGTTTAGTTAAAAAATACAAAATAAACGAAATGCTTTGATTAATGCAACAGCAAGAAAAAACAAATTATAAAGTAAATAAAAAATCAATATCTGGTATTAATTTACAAATTCCACAAAACAGGGCAAAAAAATACAGGAAAGAAAATTGCAATTTCTAAAGGTATTCAAAAAAATTAAATATGAATCATTAGTAGCGAGTATTGCCGACGAATCTTAGAGCCTTGCTTCCTCCTCCTAGAAACTTAAATGATCTGTCATTGAGGCTTATGGAAATATGGAATCAGATTAATCAAGATGAAATCAGAAATCTGATTTTAAGTATGCCAAGAAGATGCGAAGCATTCATTAGAGCAAGGAGAGGCAATACTCGCTACTAATTATTCATATTTAATTTTTTTTAATACATTTAGAAATTACAATTTTTTTCCCTGTATTTTTTTGCCCTGTTTTATGGATTCAGTAAATTGATACCAGATATTGATTCTTTATTTACTTTATAATTAGATTTTTCTTGCTGTTGCATTAATCAAAGCATTTCGTTTATTTTGTATTTTTTAACTAAACATTTTTTTATGAAAATCACGTTGAATTAAAAATTGAATATTTCATAAAAAAACAGAGATAAACCAATGAATCAAAAAAGAAAATGTAAAGGAAACATGGGACATTAATTTGGCTGGAATTGCGATAACTTGCAATGGCTGGTAAATCCCACAGGGTGTTTTGAATTTCCGTAATAAAAACATAACAGTTTTATAACACCCGGTATAATACCAAAGTTACTTTTTCAAGTAAAACAACAAAGGCAGTGATATGCTTAAGGAAAAAACCTACAATTTGAAAAAAAATCATTAAAAACGAACCACAAATTTGGAAAATATATAACATCAAAATTGAGGCAATTTTTTCGTTATGCGTTAAATATGTCGCGCAGTGTATTTGCACATGGAGACATTTTCGTAGTATTTTACAGCAAATTTTTTTTACTGTGTTGTTCCAACTCCGGTGATAATTTATTTAGTGCGTGTAAACGCTTTTAATAAAGAGCGAACCAAACTACCGATGTAGCTAAAAGTAAAGTAAAAATGTTATTTGCAATAAAACTAGATATACTTTTAGATCAAAGACACGAACTGTCTGGGCTGGTTCACAGTGGAAATAAATAGCGGGTCTTAAAAAATTAATTCAAGGAATTCTTTTAACCTAGATAATTATTTGGATTGACTCGGTGTGACTTAATTAGAGATATAACGTGTTTTCGTTTGATAAATTCGTTGCAATTATTAAAATTGATGTCAATTTACTTGTTGACGTATCCCCCTGGCACAACACTCTTTGAGGAATGAACACATATCTTTCTCGATTTTTTTTTATTACTTGGCAACATCATTATCGCATAATTCATAATTGAAGAGCGATCAGACAAAAGCAGATAAATCCATTTTTTAAATCGCGATAACTCCTACAGGATACGGACTTTACTGGTGACACTGTATTACTTATAAGGATATGATCTGCACTTTGTGATTTATTACTTAAAAAATCGATTGTCAAAAATCGATAATATTTTTGTCAGCAGTAAATTACGCCGTACTGCCATCTGCTGAAAATATTTCAAAAACTCTCAGACAACGATATCTATTTTAGACGTTTATAAAAAATTAAAAAGTATAAATCTTTACTCAATTGACTTATTCAAGTACTCCTGCTGCTCTCTGCAGGAAATATCGCGAAAAGCAGGAAAACTCGGAAAAGCTATCGATTTAAATTTAGCACACGTACAGACAGGTGGTGCCCTCGTTAGAACAAAAATAAACTAAAAATATTTGGCAGGAATGTATTAACAAAATTTTGTATAAACTAAGTAGTAAATAATTGTTAGCGATTTTTTACCATATTGGTTGATAGACATAATCTACAGGAAATATACAAATATTTAAAAAAATCATTAAAAATAATTATTGAGTTTTTAAATTTTAAATAATATGTAGTTTGTCATAAAAAGTATTACATTTCCAATATGATTTTTGTAAATTTAAAACCACACGCTTAGAGAGATTATAAATTCTTTAAATGTATATATGTTTAGGTGCAAAGACACCCTTAAATCTACAATTTTCAAAATAGTTTTACATGAAAAAGCCACCTAGCTCCATACCTGTTTTATTTTAAACAACCATCTGACTGAGGCTAAAAATAGGCCCGTCTAAGAGACCTCGCTTAGATATAAACACGAGTGTGCCAATCCTGAGACTAAATTTAGCCTCCCTTATTAATTTTAGTGTAAAAATTCTCTTACGTCATACCTGGCTAAATATAGGTGGCCAAGCCTTTTATTATTATGCTTTTTTCCTGCGCTAGTTCAAGGTAGTACCTGTAGATGGCTGAGCGGATCGGGAAGGAACTAATTCATTTTTTAGAACAGTTTTTGTCTGATACATCTCCAGTGAGACACGCTCATCAGTGAGGCTAGGATTGTTTGTTGGTACCAATTTTGGAGAGGAGGGGGGTTCTAGCCTAATACCCCCCCCCCTCTCACCTCCGTATAAAGCCCTTAGACAACTGCTTCCCTGTAAAATGAATAAAAGAAGTATTTTTTAATTAGATAGTAAAAAAATTAGGCTGTTAAATATTGTGTTAATGTTTTTCGGATCAAATTTAAAAGCTTTTAGGGTAAAGCACCCAAAGAAATAAAATTTTAATTGTGATTTAAGCCATCAAATTTACATTTTGATTAATTACCTTTTTAATACATACTTTTCTTTTAAAAAGTTCATTGACTTATTTTTTATTGAAAAACACGACCTTTTCTAATACGTTTGCAAATTCTTTTAGAGCCGTCCTCTCAAAGTTTGTCCTTAGGGTGGGTCTTCTTATATAAATAAACGGTTGCTTATACTATGGTTTAACTGGCAAGAAGGTAAATAAGATTATACAGTTCCTTTTAAGCCGTTTAAAAGCATCTTAATAATAATTTTAACCACAATCTCAATCTCAAAGAAACTACCATATACAGTGTCACCATTAAAGTCCGCACCATATGGAACTTTTTTTTATTAATGAGGTTAGTTAAAATTACCTATCAGCAATGGCTTTTGCTTCAAATTAGACTAAAAATTTTATATTCAATTGTCACCATCTGTCATTCGGTATCTGTCAAAAATGACATTTTTGTTAAAAAATGCTGAAAAATGGCATTGTTTTACCGAATTTCAAAAAATGTTATTAGAAAAAGTTGTTTCTAGTACAATTTTAGGCATAAATACAAAGTTTCAGATGTCTAACGCAAAGTTGAATTTTTTGCCATTTTTTCAAAGTAACTTTTTCTTTATATAATGGAAGTTGGTTTAATGGATTTTAAACCATTTGTTTATACCATACTTAATATTTTATTTAGTTTTTATGCTTATTTTTTCACTAGAATACCATTTTTTTTCGAAAAATAAAATTAGAGGCAAAAAAAATTTACACGGGTGGTGCAAAGTTATCATAATTTAAAAATTTTAACAGATATACGTCATATGTTCTATTTTTTTGATAGAACATACACGTAAAAAGTTTAAAAAACTTATAATTAAATTTTCAGATATCAGATTAGTTCACAACTTTCAAATGACAAATTATATTATTTAATATTTCATAAAAATGTTATTTTATACTAAATATAATTTGTCATTTGAAATTTGGGAACTAATCTGATATCTGGAAATTTAATTATAAGTTTTTTAAAGTTTTTACGTGTATGTACTATAAAAAAAATAGAACATATGACGTCTATCTTATAAAATTTTTAAATTATGATAACTTTGCACCACCCGTGTAAATTTTTTTTGCCTCTAATTTTATATTTCGAAAAAAAATGGTATTCTAGTAAAAAAATAATCTTACAAACTAAATAAAATATTAAGTATGGTATAAACAAATAGTTTAAAATCCATTAAGCCAACTTACATTATATAAAAAAATAGTTACTTTGAAAAAATGGCAAAAAATTCAACTTTGCGCTAGACATCTGAAACTTTGTATTTAGGCCTAAAATTGTACTAGAAACAACTTTTTCTAACATTTTTTAAAATTCGGTAAAACAATGCCATTTTTCAGCATTTTTTGACAAAAATGTCATTTTTGACAGATACCGAATGACAGATGGTGACAATTGAATATATAATTTTTAGTCTAATTTAAAGCAAAAACGATTGCTGATATTTAATTTTAACTAACCTCATTAATAAAAAAAAGTTCCATATGGTGCGGACTTTAATGGTGACACTGTATATGGTAGTTTCTTTGAGATTGAGATTGTGGTTAAAATTATTAAGATGCTTTTAAACGGCTTAAAAGGAACTGTATATTGTTGTGCCCTTTCCTTTTGGCATGTATTTAACAAAAATATATGATATAGAAAAAAGAAAAACACAAAGTCTTTCTCCACAATTTTTATTAAAAAAAAACTAGGCGAACCTAGAATGATTCATAGTAAAATAGAATCGACATGTTTCGAGTGTAGAAACACTCATCATCAGGAAAATGAAGTGAAAAGCTGATGTTGTTAGCCGTAGAGAAAATAACAAGTGGGGCTAAGCCGTAATGGAGCTTTCAAAGTTTACACACAAGGGGTGAAAAACTTATTATAGTCAAAAGACAGAAACTATTTCAGCACACTGAAAAGTCAAGGACCTGTGCAAAGCCAATGTGGGTCGGAAATGAAAAGAAAAATTAGGGATTTTTAAAAATACTTTATAAAAATCATCTTAAGTGTACGTGATAGAAGATCTATAGTTAGATAAAGCTAAAGTTGCCACAGTGGATCTTTGCCCGTGCGTCATCAATCAACGATCAGGACTCGACGTGGTTAATAACTCTGCATCCTTGTTTATTACAGTAACAAGTTTGAATAAAAGCATAAAAGAACGTCTCCAAAATTCCGCAATAATATAACGTGCTAGATAAGGATAAAACTATAAACGTCAGTTAATTACTTTCTTTATTTGTTTAGTTGACAACCGTTGTATTTTAGAACGTCATTGTCAACCTTATTTTGATCTGCCAATCTAATTCGTATTTTGTAAATCTGTGTGCCTTAGAACTGTTCCTGTTTCTAAAAATAGTTCTTTTTAGAGGTAATTATACCCACCATCTGTTTTGGCGGTAAGTATTTATGGATTTTTATAATAACTAATTTATTTATTTTAAATATTCTAACCGTGAAAGTTCTTTGAAACGTTTACGGCATCGGCAGTGGCTAAATTCCCTTAAAGGAAAGGATGTTAAAAATTTGACTTTTGCGATTTTAATAGTCAATAAAACACCAAACTTTTGTAGATTTTAAGCTTTAAAAATAGTATTAAATGTATAAACATTTGTTTGTCAATTTCTTTTAGATAATAGAGAATGCCGGGCAAAACTTAAAATAAATAATAATTTGTCGTGATATTATGTAGGTACGTCAAACGGTAGGCAGGCACGTCCATTTTATGAACTTAACTTAGTTTTGACTTTTTTCGTCTCGTAATTTTGATTTGATTCATACGATTTTGATGACGTAAAAGTGATGACGCACGGGAAAAGAACCACTGTGGCGACTTTATGTCGGAGACATGTGAAAGCTCCATTACGGCTTAGCCCCACTTGTTATTTTCTCTACGGCTAACAACATCAGCTTTTTACTTTTTACTTCATTTTCCTGATGATGAGTGTTTCTACACTCGAAACATGTCGATTCTATTTTACTATGAATCATTCTAGGTTCGCCTAGTTTTTTTTAAATAAAAATTGTGGAGAATTTGTTTGAGTATGGACTACTTCTTCAAAAAAAAATATATGACTTAAATAGATAAAAATAGGAATAATGCTGAGGGCCAACTAATTTACCTTAACCTGATTCAAAAACTGCAATGCAAAAATTGTATTTTCCCAAAAAACCTCTAAATAAAATAACTAGAGCGAAATTGTTTGAGTGGTGTTTATTTGAAGTTAAAATGATATTAGTAAAAACATAGTATATTTTATTTCTGAATGTAAACAAGTATTTTCATTTGCATTCCGCATACAATATTTTTGATCTATTTTAAAAGTGTACGTACCTTTTTCGTACTATTGGAAGCAGTATCTTAAAATTTCAAGTTTTAAAATCGTTTCTCGTTGGATTCAAGGTATGCAACATGTTATTGCTATTGTGTTAAATTATGCTGCTTAGTTCGTTATAATTACGAACCCTTTCTATCCTTATATTTTTATTCACATAAAATACAAAATAGAAGCGAACGGGCCTCTTCGAAACTAGCTAACGATTTTATTTGTTTTTGAAATAACGTAGGTAATAACGAAAACTTAACAAAATAGAAAGTTATAAAAAAATCATACTTTACAGAAGTATTATCGTTACGGTTTACATATAGATGCAAAAATAGATTTTGATTATTTATTGTAGTATTCTAATCAAGGTTATACAGCGAAGTTTAATTTTTCTGTTTTATTTTTAAAAGTTTAGAGCCTATTTTTGACGTACACATACAAAATTTTAGTGTCTCCGATTACACGAATAGAATGGTTATTGTAGACTAAACTTTTGGATAAATTGAACGTATATGTATACACGTTCTTTACATCGGTACACAGTAATATCATCGGTAATATCAGTGGCGTAGCGTGTTTAAAACGGCGGCAAGGGGTGGGGGCAAACCTAAAAAGGGGGTGTCCTTATTTAGGTCTTGAGAAAACCTAGTTTCATTTAAATATTAACAAATTAAAAATGAGGATTTTTTTTACGTTAAGTTGTTGGCGATAGAGACAGGGCGGATGGGCCCACCGGGACACCGGGAGATGTCCCGGTGCGCCGTCGCTGTTTGCCAACTTTTTTCTTTTCTTTTTTAAGAATTTGAATTTTTATGTTATCTTTATGTTAATTATTTTTTATTTAATTTTTATATTAATAATAAATATTGAGCCTGATGAATAAAAATTAAGCAATTACTTGAAGCGATAGCGATTGCTCGACTAGCAAATTCTATAAGTAAAAGCGATCGCTAGATCTGGATATGAATAAAATTTTGAAGCAATTGCTGTTTTTCTTACACCACTGTAGCAAATGCATATTGCAAGTTCAGACGTGGCTTATCCACTTGTTTAGATTATAGATTTCATGTTCAGTTTGGTGCCTAATTTGCAGAAGAGTGGGTCTATTTATTTAGTACAATAGTAATCTGTAACGTTTTTGTGGAAAATCTTATATTTGTGATATGGCAGATTTCAGTGAAAATGAGGAAGGTGATAGTAGTGATGAAGAAATTAAAGACAAGCAATTGATATTCGTTCACAAATTGAAGGAACATAAATAAATATCTCTGACCACAACTGTTTAGCTTCCACAACAGCTTCAGCACTTGTAGGAAATTTAATAAAAATATTGACCTTCTCCAAAACTGCATCCATTACAGAAGTGTAAGTCTTACAGACAGTAGTTTGGTGAACACCGAGTTCTTCACCTACAGAATTTTGAAAGCCCGGATCCGACAATTTCCGCAGAAAGACTTTAATCGTATTTAAAGGCGACAGTGCACACCCTCGCCTTTTACCAGTATCAGTCAAAAAATAATTTGCCAACCACTCAACATTTTCGCAGTAAAATCGATATAATTTTCTGAAATCATATCTGTAATTTTTACGTACATTGTAGATTTTTCTTTTACGGACGTTCATATATTCAGCCATAATTGAAGACACAAATTAAGAGCAACGCACGTGGTGAACTAAAGTTGACTGCTACCAAGCAAATGATGCAGGGGTCTACCTTAAAAAGTTGGAAGCGATTGCTACACTAGAAAAAACAATTCCTTAATTTATTCATCACATTTTAGCCAAACGATAGCGATCGCTTCTATTTTTAAAAAAAAGCATTGACTAGAAGCAATTCCTACACTTTTAAGCAACTGCTGGACGCAAAAGCAATTACTTTAGCTTTTATTGGCTTTCAAGAAATTACATCGATTTTATAAGAAAAAGCAATCGCTACATTTTTATTCATTAGGCTAATTTTTTTCACATAACTGTGTTTTAAATGTAAAAAATGAAGTTTGTTTTTTTATTTATGAGTTATTATAAAAAATATGTCGTAAGTGGATGAAAAAATACATATTTTTGTCTTTTCATTTTTTTATTGGATCGACACGACGCGGCGCCGTTTCAATTGACTTCCCGCGCCGGTCCGAGGTGTCCCATCCGCCCCTGGATAGAGACATGACTGGGCTAAGCTATTTTACCATCGCATTCACCATATTTTAAACTTGTACGGGGGTCCTAATGGTTTTTTAGCATTATGGCGTGCAAAAATACAGCGTAAATTTCATTCATAATTGAAACATCGAACCCAAAGTGCGATAGATTGAAAGGTATGGCGTTATTCCTTGGCAAAACATAGAAATACATTTGACACGTACTAAACTAACCAATGGAAACGCTACGAACAACACTGACTACATACAAGATTTTGCCTTTCAAATATTGTAGCTAAGAGCCAATCAAGGGGCAAGCGGTGCGCCTGCGCATGTTTCGCGTTCAATGCTGCATTGCCATATTATACTCGACGTTCGCGGCGTAATACAAAGCCGCCAAAATGCCATGTGTTTTTAAATACAATTAGCTGGACTAGTTCTCAGTGAGTGCAAGGTTTTGCAGGCTATTGTGCCGTATTAAAAATGGATAAACTAATAATATTGAATTTTTAACAGCAAATGGTGTTAAATGAAATGTTTGTTATTGTAAATAGGAGAGTTAATTAACCTTAATTGGTTTATTCCACTCACCATTCAACTTACATAATAAACACCAAGAAAATTTAGTCTTTAAAACCTGACGCGTGAGCTTGCTATGGCACACTATTGAACTGGGAACTTTGAGGAAGAAACCAGTATCAGCTGTTAATGTCACATGTGGGTGTCAACTGTCGAAACGCTATGCATTTAAGAAAAGTAGACTCTATTTAAATTATGGACAAATTTATAGTTTTGCAGATGATACCACAATTTTTTATACCCATACAAATTGGGAAAACTTAAATAATAAAATTAAAAAAGATTTTAAAATTATAAAAAATTGGTTTGATAACAATTTGTTAACAATTAATTTTAATAAAACAAATTATATTTCTTTTACTTTAAACCTAAATAACCTACCACGAAATATGAATAGTATTCAAATAAATGATGACATTCAAATTTTTAAAGTTAATAAAATAAAATATTTAGGAATTATTTTTGATAGTAAATTAAATTGGAATTTTCACTTAGAATACTTAGTTAAAAAATTAAGAAGTTTAAAGACATTAAAAAAATTATAAATATAAGACATATGGAAATATTATATTAGGCGTTAGTTAAAACTCATTTAAATTGCGGAATTTTAGGTTGGGGAGGAATAAATAGAACTTTAGTTAAAAAATTAGAAATACTACAAAAAAGGTTTCTAAAAATTATATTCAATTAAGATTATCTTTATCCTTCAAAAGAATTATATTCAGAAACAAAAAAGTTGAACATAAGACAACTTACATTTATAACATCTTATTATATATGTATATTTAAAAATAAAAACCTTATACAATTTAAAAACCACAATCATAATACACGTCATAAAAATGAAATAACCATAAAACCTAAAATAAATAAGTCCATTGGACAAAATTTTTTTAAATATTTATGTTTTTCTTTAAACGATTATTTGCCAACAAATTTTAAAAAATTGATTCCATTAAAAAAATTTAAAGTCTAAATAAAAACATGGATATTAAAAACAGACAATTTAAAAATATTTTTAGAAATGCTTTAATTAATATTATTCTGAATAATTTATATAAGTAATATTTTTTACTTAAAAATTGTAAATTAATAATTTTATTATAGGTAATAAATTTAAAAAAAAACTGCGTTTATACTATAAATTAACATTTTTACTTTAAAACTTAATTTTTAATGCATATTTATGATTTATGACTTTATATACTAAAACACAAAATTAGATTTCGCCCTAACAAGCTCAGCTTCAGGGGTTGAAGAATAAGTTTATAGAAGACAACAAAAACATATTTATTATATTATTAAATTTTAAATAAACTTATTATTATTATTTTAAAAAAAATGGGTTATTTTGTTGGATAGGAACACATCATACATATGCAAATATATTCAACACACGTAAATAATATACCCCTTTAGAATAAAATATATTAAGTAAAATGGGGAAGCAGATTTATATTTTCTAGGCTATTGTGAGATGAGAAATGTTGGATTTGTATGCGGATATCAGTTTTCCATTTACCAAGACGGGAAAAGAAATACAAGCTAATATTACCAGTTGTACAGTTTTTGTTATTTAAAAATCCAACATTATAAAACGTGCTCAACATAAACTTAACAAAAATTAAAATGAGCCTTATAAATCAAATCAAACTACGTCAAATGAAATTTACCTGAATCCTTAATGTAGGTATAATAAATTAAAATAAATATTTCAAATAAACTAAAATGTTTCGTCAAAGAGATTTATTAATCTTCTGGAAGAAATGATTATTTTTACAGGAGAAAGAAATATCGAGTGCTGAGAGTCTGCTGAACGGTATTTTTTTCAAACTAACAAATTATCACATTACGCAGGAAATATAAAAAAATTAGTTTTAATTTGTTTTAACTTTTAAGAAATATGTGGTTTTTTAAAATTTCTTTGGGAATTTCGTATAATAATATGAAAGTTTACTTTTATTTTACTCGATGGACTAGTATAATAGTAGATTATTAGATATAGGGTCATCTATATCTTTATTCCAAGATAACAGCACAATTTTCATTAATTTAGGTTTTTGTCTTGTAGATCAGGGCTTGAAGCCTTTGAAAATGGTAAAAAGTGAAAAAAATTAATAGTAGGATGAAACCCATTGGACAAGGAAGAGAATATAACAAAAATGAAAGGAAAAATAATTTACGGGCGATCCGAGGTCGGGAAGTGGAAGGGGGTGAGTTTTAAAGGGTAGAAAACGATTTATCTCGATTTCCGGAAAAACTACAAGTCCTAGGGAAAAACGTTAAATAGCAAAAGTTGTAGGTAATAGAAATATCTACAACTTTTGTATTTACACTTTTTTACATAACCTCAATATTTATGTGAAAAATTCAAATAACCAAGTTTTTGGTTTTTATTTTTATCTTTTACAAAAATTTTTTTCCATGTAACATGGAATCTTACTTTTTTCGAGTAATTAAAGTATAAATTTTAATAAATAGCTCAAAATTGTACATAATGATTAAAAAAAAAAATTTCGGATTCGAGTTTTTTTAGTTTCTTTGCATTTTTTGAAAAAATTTACCATAGTATAGTATATTTTTTTTACACTATCAGAAAGTGAAGATTTCAACGAACAAAAAGCCCACCGACTTTTTTTTAAAAAGCAGATATTTTGACGTGAGAATTTTCGATTTAAAATTAGGGTGCTTTTTCGATATTAAGTCAAAATAAGGTGAAAAAATAAATATTTTAAATCAAAAAAATTAGAGTGTGTTTGGGATATAAAAAGGTGAGTTTTCACCAAATTTCGTAAAAAAACTATTTTTTTTGTAAAAGTAAAAAATAAAAAACCAAAAACTTGGTTATTTGAATTTTTCACATAAATTTTGAGGTTATGTAAAAAAAGTGTAAATATAAAAGTTGTAGATCTCTTTATTACCTACAACTTTGCTATTTAACGTTTTTCCATAGGACTTGTAGTTTTGCCGGAAATCGAGATAAATCGTTTTCTACCCTTAAAAACTTACCCCCTGCCACTTTCCAAACTCGGATCGCCCGTAAATTATTTTTCCTTTCATCCTACTACTATTTTTTTTTTGTTTCAAAAATTATCGACTCTGGTCTATTGAGTCAGGCTCTCGGCAAGAAGTAATGTTCCCAACCGATTCAAATTAAAATAATCTTTATGGTATCAGGATTGTCACTTAGACTGTGAGTTGGTTTTTTGCCATCATACCTGTACGTTCACACGACTAGCTTCTACTTGATATTTTCTGAAAAATAACAAATTTATTTAAAAAAATTCGTTGTCAGGACTTCATCATAATAAATACGAAATTGTAATGGTGTTATGACATTTTATGAATTTCGACGTCATCTGAACATTAGCGACTCATATTTTAAGACGTATTTTTCGATATGTTTTTCAAAACATAAGTCGCTATTATATAATATAAAGTATCAATTAACCATTTTTAAGTGGCTTTTTTTAGGGTTCCATCAAAGTAAAAAATCGAGAAATATACAGTGACCGGCAGAAAGTACGCACTAAAGGGGATTTTTTTTTATTTTAAAACTTACCAAATTTTTTTGGCGGTGGAAAAGTTCTGCATGTCCCTAAACAAAAAAGAGCATAGACAAAACTAGTAAATATGGCGCCGTATACGAGGGAGAGGTGAAAACGTTAAATTCACTCAAGAATAAATTGCCCTTATTTGTCACTGGGGAAAATTTTTTTATTAGGAAATGTTCTTTGCACTTGAAAGTTATCCATAAATACCAAATTTCAGCTCGGTAGCACAAATATAAATGTTTTTCATGGCAATTAGATTTAAATGAAAACGAATTTTATTGTAAGGGTTTAAACTTTAATTCATGAACCACCCATTGGTTCATGAATTAAAGTTAAGAGTTTTTGAAAAATTGGGAACGACAAAATATTGTTAAATGTATGAAGTAAACCCTAATTTGTTTTACATAAAGGTATTCCGCTTATCCATAGAATAAAGTACGGACGGTGTGCACCAGAAAAGTTAGATTATTTTTGACGTTATTTTATTAAACGTCCAGTTCTCGCGTATTTAAACAAATTTAAGTAAGTTATGTGTCTAATTGCCCAAGAGCTGTTAAAAAATTGAATTTATAGGTTGCATAGCTTTTATTGATTCGTTATAAAAATTCGTAAAAAAAAAAGTAAAAACACTTTTTTTGTGCTACCGAGCTAAAATTTGGCATTTATGGACTAGTTTTCAGAGTAAACAACATTTCCTAATAAAAAAATTTTCTACGGTGAAAAATAGGGGCACTTTATTCTTGAGTGATTTTAACGTTTTCATCTCTCCCTGGTATACTACGCAATATTTACTAGTTTTGTCTATGCTTTTTTTTGTTTAAGAACATGCAGAACTTTTCCACCTGCAAAAAAATTTGGTAAGTTTTGAAATTTAAAAAAATCCCCTTTGGTGCATACTTTCTGTCGGTCACTGTATAAGTATGTCTGTTCGGTTTTAATAGAGGTCAAAAAAGGCGACACTTTTAAAATAAGAAATTTATTTTCTCAAAACCTGAAAATTGAAGATCATCTTTAAAATTGAAAATACAAATGTAAATTGTGTATATTTTCCCCCAATTTTGGTCAAATTTAATTGAAGAGTTCCTAAATGACCCATTTCGTCTATTTTTCCACATGTTCTTTCAAAAGGCTAAGCAATAAGGTATTTTTATACTCTTGGTTAAAATGAAAATTTATAAAAACATCTTGTAAATGGTGGCCATAATGCAATAAATTTTCTAAATTTCCGAGTATTCTTTTTAATTCCGATTTATGTTCAACCTGAAAACACTTTTAAAAAGACCACAACAATTTTGTAACAGAAAAAGTAGGTTCCTAGTATTTTTGATAATATACATTTTCGATACGAGAGATTTTTGAAAAGTTTGAAAATTGCATACCTAGTTTCCTGTTAAAAGAACACTCTGACCATATAAAATTTAATTTAGAGCAAGTGACACTGGTTAAACTTTCGTTTTTTGATCAATATTTCGTTACTTCTTCGTTTTTTTCCAAAAATATATATATATATATATATAGCTTTGTTTACATGCGCGAGGCCATAAAACTGCCACTTTCGTGATTATTGTTTGCTTATCTAAAGGTAAATATCTATGGTGCGCATTGAATGTGTATTGTAACAATTCTTTATAAGCGGTATAACTTACTTGAATATGCAATAACACCTCAAAAACTCTTTAAGAAATGTAAAAAATCAATCCCAGGGGTAATCCATCTTTCAGGTAGAGCTAAACAATCACTGTCAGCATTAATTTTTTGTTTGGACCTTGTAGATCAATCAGAAAAAATCTATATTTAAAAAATAGGTTCTCAACGAGTGACTCATGGCGATAACATTTAACATAATATATAATCAGGCCAACGGCAACGCACTAAAAAAAAAGCAGTTCAAATGCATTTATTTTCGAAAGAAACATGTGGTCAGTTGAAAAATATTATGATATGATAATTGATAAATAATATGAGTTATGTATGTACATACGGATTGCTGTACCGGATGCTGTGACGCCTGACTGGCCATAGGAAATCCCATGTAAATTTTGCTACCCCTATTATGTGTACATCAAAATTGTATAAGACTTTTTTGAAGGTCCTCCCCTATTTTATATAATTTTTTTGGATTTTGCATAAAATTCTGAACATTTTTTAATAAAAGCATTTTTAGTCTATACTAAACAGTTTCCGAGACATTTGCTCTTGAAAAATTACATTTTTGAACTTTGACAGCGTCTAGCTTTCTAACTGTACAGGGTGTGTTTTCATATACCAGCTCCCTTATTATAAAAGATAGAAAGATGGGGTTTGCGGCTTACTGTTCCATTTTTTTATGAAACTTTTATTACCGCAAGCGAATTTTTCATAGCCCTCTCAGTTTCTGACATACGGGGCCATTTTCAAATTTTGTAATTTTTGACGCTCCCCTGTATCTCGATTATTTGATAACTTATCAATAAGGTAAAAATTGATTGTCATATAGTTTTTTATGTTGAATTTAGTGGCGTAGCTAGTTTTTTTCTAAAAAGTTTTGTTTATGAGTTATGACCCAAACTTTTATTTTTTTTAATGGGACACCCTATATATTAGTTATTTTTCTTGTTCCTCTTTTTAAGAGCTTTTCAAAAATATATAATAGTCCATATTTTTTTCTTTTAAAAAGGAACAATTTTAACTTTTTTTTATAATTAATTATTTTTCGAATAGAGGGCTATGCCCGCAAATAAAAAAAAATTAACAACATTATTTTTATTAAACATAACTTTAAACCAACAATTAAGCAAGTTATATTAAAAACAAAGAAGTGGTTCGTGTCTGTGAAAATTAAAATAAATTTCCAAGAACTTTTCACTAAAATTTCAAATAAACTAACAAAATCAAACAAATACCATTAATATTTGACAATAATCCGTAATTGCGCATTTATAAAACTTTGTTTTCTATGATGTCTATCCATGATTGATCATGGCCTTCTGGACTTCTGGATTCTAGATGAAAAATGATTAATTTTACAAAAAAAGTGAAAATTGTCCCTTTTTAAAAGAAAAAAATATGGACTATTATATATTTTTGAAAAGCTCTTAAAAATAGGAACAAGAAAAATAAATAATATATGGGGTGTCCCATTAAAAAAAATAAAAGTTTGGGTCATAACTCATAAACAAAACTTTTTAGAAAAAAACTAAGTACGCCACTGAATTCAACATGAAAACTATTTATCAATCTATTTTTACCTTATCGATAAGTTATCAAATAATCGAGATACAGGGGAGCGTCAAAAATTACAAAATTTGAAAATGGCCCTGTATGTCAGAAACTGAGAGGGCTATGAAAATTTCGTCTACGGCAATGAAAGTTTCATAAAAAAATAGAACAGTAAGCCGCAAACCCCATCTTTCTATCTTTTATATTAAGGGAGTTGGTACATGAATACACACGAAAACTGGACACCCCGTACGTCTTAGAGTAAAACGGCTTACATGTCCCTATCTTCGATTTTTATTATCTTTCCAATAGTGTCAACTTTCGGTTAAACCGGATGTAAGAAATATAGTACTTCCGGTGCAATTAAACCACTCGGCTGACGCATCGTGGTTTAACGTTGCACACGTTTCATTATAGTGTTCATCGAACTAGTATCATTAATAACTATCTACTAACTATTCTCATACTTCTACTGTTCTCTCTCCCGGCCATATTAATATCAACAAATATAATAATAAATGGCGAAACCCAAAACAAAACAATATTAATACTCAGCAGATGATGTCATCGATCCTGTGCTGCTCCGATGTTTGTTTAGACTTCACCGCCGTGTTATTTATGTGCATGTCGCATGTCGCGTTCATTTTTCATGAAATATACCCGTATATACGCACCCAGTAGTATTTTCAATACTAAAAATATAATCTATTAACAAGACAATCGACGGAAAAATATTGTAACTAACGCGTATATTAAATAGCGATTAATACACTATGACTGGATTATAGAAAGTAGGATTAACATTGAACAGTTGTATCACTGAAGTCTAACCTTAATACTTCTTCCTCTCTGTCCTTGTAGAATGTGTAAAACTTCTTTTTTAATTTCGTCTTCTCAGTCTGTAGATTGATGGCATATACCTGACTTTAGGTTTAGCTGAGTCCTTGGGAAGGACTCACAGATTCACTTGAATCCATTGTGCTGCCTAAATACCTTATTGTCATTCCTGTATGTACCTACATAATAGTTCTTACTTAGAAACTAGTTGTTGAAACTCATAACTTACGGACTGATATGTTATATTATTGTGTTATGTGATTCATACTCTTTAATAATGTTTTATGAAGCTTGTATTGTAATATTGTACCTAAAGTGCTTACTTGTAATACTTGTAATGTTATTATTATAAAATATTATAAAAATATTATTATTATTATATAAATCATATACTGTAAATTTTGAATAAACATATTTTGAATTTTGAAAAAAAAAAAAAAAAGTACAAATATCATTCGTATAAATAACAAAATCATCAGGAAAATTTTTATTTTGAAATTATGGAAAGGGTAAAAACAACGATAGGGAAATCTCACGCAATCGACCAATGCACCATAAACAACGAACTAAATGTTCATAAATGTAGATAGTATTGGGGTTGGAGAAATAAGAACAGATTTTTACCTACAAGCAAAGGCTTAATACCATCATCAAAAGGTAAATTTGGCGGGTATATTTGGATATCGGATTATTCGACCAGTTTCGCGGTGTTCCACCCTTATAAAATGGACCGTGATTCTTCACCATCATACAAGAATATTTTGAGATATAAGAAGTGCAAGAAAACAGAATTAAGAAGAAATTTGTCCCAAAAATCCATTTTTCAGTTTTTACGTTACAAATACAAGTTAAATCAAAGTCCATGTACACGCCATGAAAAACCTCCAATACTGATGTGAGTTCGAAAGCATATAAAACGATCCAAAAATAACTTAAGAAAAATATTATTTTTCATAATGCTTCAGCATGTTTTGATTATAAAAAAAGTGAAAAGTATAAAATATTTCATAAGAAAAGTTTACACTAGTAGCTGTTATAACTGAATATTTATCTTTATTTTGTTCACTTCTCTCTGTCTGGATTAATATTTGGGTAGTTTTTGCATATTGCATAAATACAAATCATAAATAATCGTACTTAGTCAATTGAAAAAGAGATAAGGTGGCTTTAAGAAGGCCCGAAATAGTCAATAATAAGTGATATACGGGGCGTCCAGAAATGATGAGCAAAATATTTAGGTGATAATACTATTTCTTCCTATAACATTTTTTCGAAAATTGATTATTAACGAAGTTACAGGGTGTTTAAGTAATTTTATTTGCAGTTTTAAAATACATAAGTTACTAGAATAATAAATTATTAATCATTCAAATTAAAGGTTCAAAGTGACGTACTTCCTCTTTAATGCATAACGCCATGCTCCAAGCATAAATTCACAATTTGTTGGCGTATTTTGCATTATTTCACAAACGTTTGCAATAACCTTCTAACAGTACGTCTTAGAGTAAAACGGCTTACATGTCCCTATCTTTAATTTTTATTATCTTTCCAAAAAATTAACTTCCAGTTAAACCGGAACAACTATATTTCCTGCTTTCGAGTTACATCCGGTTTAACCGGAAGTTGATTTTTTTGGGAAGATAATAAAAATTGAAGATAGGGAGATGTAAGCCGTTTTGCTCTAAGACGTACTGTTAGAAGGTTATAAGCTGTCAAAGTTCAAAAATGTCACTGTTCGAGAGTCAATATCTTGGAAACTATGAAATATAGACTAATAATGCATTTAATAAAAAATAATTATAATTTTATGTGGAATTTAAAAATAAAAAAATATACAGGGTGTTCCATTTAAAAAAATATAACTATCATTCTCCACAACTTTGTGGGCGACCCTGTATATTTCAATTTATCACCGATATGTAGATTTTTAATAGCCCTACATTTTTTATATAAGACGTTTTTTGATAACCCCTGTATATTTTGAAATAATCGACCGTTCTGGTAATTATTCCTAACCCTGTATAATAGACTCACTCGGTCCCTCGCCGCTTCGCTGCCGGCCTCCCGTTAGCCTTCGGGGAAACCAATCACCATTTTGTCAATAAATATATTGCATTTTATTACTTATTTTACTTGTCGTAAGGTTAAAAAATTTGGAATTTCATACTTTTAAATGATGAGTAGTAATTCAATATCCTTATTGGAATTTTTACTTGAAGGTAGCCGAACTGAACTTACCAAATTAAAAAAAGGGTACTTTTATCTCAGTAAAATCTCTGTGAATACATTTTTACATTGTCTGGCAGCCAACTTTCCCGCCTCCACCCCCCACTCCCCTCCCTCCCCTCCCTCCACAGACATTTAGTACTAATTTTACAATAGAAGAAAATTAAATTTTACTGATAAAAATTCCCGCGGAGTACCTACCTACGCTCTTTCTATAGGTCACTGTTTAACTAACTACTTAAAACAATGTATAATTTAATATTTTGATGGTTAATCATGCCCCTGATTTTAGAATTTTACCACAACAACCGACCAACTTTATCTTTTTATCAAACAAAGGTTTTTACAAACATTAGCAGGTATATATTGTTATTATGAATCTACAGACTATTCCACAAAACTTAAATTCAAAATGTTGTTTTCCTTTTAATAAAAAAAAATGACGGCCACATTTTCCAGATTAAAATATAGTTAACAATGCATAATGTCGTATTTGGAGAAATAAGAAATGGCTTTTTTAAAGAGATTTGCTCGACGTGCATCGAGGGGTAAGTCCTAAAAGCTATCATCAATAATATTAAGCGGATATTTTTTTAAAGTCATCTCTGTAAAGAAAGATAGGTATATGTACCGGGTGGTCAAATAAGCGAGGACGTCGGCTTTATTTCGGAAACCATTAATCGTACAACTTTCGGAAAGATTTTTTATGAGTATAGTGGTCAAGAAAAATTGCTGGAAATTACTTTTAAGTTCCTCATTTCGCCGCAAGGGGGCACAATTAAAAATTGTTTTTTTAAATTCCAAATTTCTCCGAAAATTCCCATATTAAGGTATAACTTTGATTACATCGTTGAAAAGCTTAGACAATTCTGCATCATTTTGGTTTAAGGCTCATTGGCGTACCGACCTTAACAAGAGTGGGAGAAGCTATTGAAAGTGTAAACATTAAAATCGCTGTAACTTCTAAACGACTTATCCGATTTTACTAACTTTAAGCTTGTTTGGAAGGGGAAAATAAGTATCTTCAATTGCCGTATCCAACAGCACACGATAGTGTTTAATAAAATTGCTAGAGGGCGCAATTTGTAATAATAACAGTTTTTTTCGATTTTATCCCGAAAATTCAAATCATACGGTATAACTATGACATCATAATCGAAAAGTAGATGAAATTTGCAAGAAAAGATGTAAAGACCGCAGTTCGATATCTTTGTTCGTTTCAGAGTTATTGCCAAAACAATAATTTTTAATACACATTGCGCCCTCTAGCGATTTTATTACAAACTATCGTGTACCATTAGATACGACAATTAAAGGATTTTAATGTTTACACTTTCAATAGCTTCTCCCACTCTTATCAAGTGAAAGTGTAAACATTAAAATCGTTGTAACTTCTAAACGACTTAACCGATTTTACTAAATTGAAGCTTGTTTAGAAGAAAAAGGTAAGTAACTTCAATTGTCGTATCCAATGGTACAAGATAGTTTCTAATAAAATTGCTAGAGGGCGCAATTTGTATTAAAAATTATTGTTTTGGCAATAACTCTAAAACGAACAAAGATATCGAACTGCGGTCTTTATATCTTTTCTTGCAAATTTCATCTACTTTTCGATTATGATGTCATAGTGAAAATGATGCAAAATTATCTAAGCTTTCCAATGATGTAATCAAAGTTATACCTTAATATGGGAATTTTCGGAGAAATTCAGAATATAAAAAAACAATTTTTAATTGTGCCCCCTTGCGGCGAAATGAGGAACTTAAAAGTAATTTCCAGCAATTTCTCTTGACCACTTTACTCATAAAAAAATCTTTCCGAAAGTTGTACGATTAATGGTTTCCGAGATAAAGCCGACGTCCTCGCTTATTTGACCACCCGGTACAGGGTGTTATTTAAGTATGTGGCCAAACTCCAAGGGGTGCTTCTTTAAGTGATTTTAAGAAGAAAAGTTCATATAAGGATGGGTCCGAAAATGCATAGTTTTTACGATACAGAGTGTCAAACTTTTAACAAAAAATCGAATGTTTGTAAATATCTCAATACTCTTTTATTCGATTTTGTTGAAATTTGGCCATTCTGTTTGTAGTAACAAGAGGACAATTGAGCGTCAATTAGATTAAATTTATTAAGTCCAGTGGCGTCCCGGATGACAGTCTAACTAATATTTTTGATAAAAAAATTGCGCGCCACTAACTTTTTAAAAATTATGTATTTTTCTCGAATTAAGCAACTACAAATACAACTATTTATTTCCTGAGTTTTTTTCATATCTTGCTTTGTTTTTGAGAAAAAAAATAAAAACCACGTTATTGCATGTTCCCAGGGCAATAAGAGTAAAAAATTTAAACTACTTACCTATTAAGCAATTAAAAATTTTTCGCACAGATTAAAAAAGTTTTTTCGATAAAAGGAATTAACATAAAATAACAATAATAATAATAAGCAATATATTATAATAAGTAAAGTTTCATCTTATTTTCTGTTATAAATACATAATTAAACATTGCAGTACTAAATTATTACGTTATGCGATTATTTTATGTTAATTTCTTTTATCGAAAACAGTTTTATTCTGTGCGAAAAAAATCAAAAGAGGACTTTTGGGTAATTTTAATTGCTTAATAGTTTGCAAAGTAGTTTAAATTTTTTACTCTTATTGTCCCGGGGACATGCACTAAAGTGGTTTTTATTTTTTTTCTCGAAAACAAAGCAGAATATGAAAAAAACTCAGAAGATAAAATAGTTGTATTTGTAGTTGATTAATTTGAAAAAAATACATAAATTTAAAAAAAGTCAGTGGCGCGCAATTTTTTTGTCAAAAATATTTGTTGGACTGTCTTCCGGGACGCCACTGGCCTAATAATTTTAATCCAATTGAGGCAAAATTATCCTATTGTTATTACAAACAGAACTGCCAAATTTCAACAAAATCAAATAAAAGAGTAATGAGGTATTTACGAACATCAGATTTTTTTTTAAGTTTGACACCCTCTATCGTAAAAACTATGCATTTTCAGATCCATATTTATATGAACTTTTCTTCTTATAATCACTTAAAGAAGCACCCCTTGGAAATTGGCTACATACTTAAATAACACCCTGTATACTTACTTGTACTTTCTATTTATTTTAAGTATATTCGAGGAAAAAGACTATGAGAGATAGTAGATTAAGTTCAAGGAAACAATCAGCGACAGCCACTTTTTCAGGTTGTCTGTTCCGCAGCTAATTACACTACTACACCCTAGGAAATTTTTATTTTTCGTCTATTTTTACGTGGAAAACGTTGCGAAAACTACTCAGTATCTCTTGCCAAATCTGATATTTTTGTTTCGAAGTAATTCCACTTCTCGAAGTCGGTGTCTCGCCCGCAGTTTTTTGAGTGAGTCGTGCGGTGGGCCGGCAAAATTTTAGAAAAAAATTATTCGAAAAAATGGCTACTGCGGAAAAATCGGACTCTGAGAACTATCTGTGCACGTAAGGGAACATACCAAGTGGATAAAAATAATTTAAAATGGTGACGAAGTGACTTCATATTAACTTTGAAAGTGATGCGATGCGACATAATATCGAAAATAGATTTCGGGAGAAATAAACAAATTCTTGGACGATACAGCTTTAAATCTTACTCAATAAAAACTCAACCATCTACTTGATATATTCTTAATCTATGAAGTAATCTAGTTAAATTTTTGGAATTACACCACTATGATTAAAATAAATATAGATACTTTGATTCTATGCCTTAAAAAAAATGCAAAAATAATGTTTATTAGCTTTAAAAAACTACCCTGACATGTCCTAAAAGTCACCCATAATAAGAACAATTTGAAATTTCAAATACAATTAAAGCCCATATCAAAAGTCTGTGTTAAAGTCTAAAAACCATTTAAATAACCAATTGAAATTTTCTCTAATTTGTTAATTTTATAAAGTTATGCTTGGCAAGAACATCGTTCCTAAATATATATTTTTAACAACAGATAAGATCAATAAATTAGCAAATTTAATATTTAATCAAAATACAAACAAACCACAGCTGTTTATACTATTTATATATCTTGTAAAAATCTTTAATATTAACGCCTAAAACGAGATTGACAAATCATTAGCAACATTATTCTTCTTAACATTTGCTTATGATCTTTGGAATAAGTCCGCAGACATATTGTATGCGTCAAAACAATTTTTACAACAAAATACCAGGTCATGTCACCTGACTGGCTCCAAAAATTCTACCTAACCCACGCTGCTTATGCAAAAATTGCTGCCAAAAATTATGTTCAATTTATTTCGTCCAATTGTTTGATACTGACTGTATTATCAAGTTATACGAACCTAGATTGAAAGGACCTTATGCGAAAATTATTTTCATGAGCTGCATCCATGCCAAAAGTGTGATACTTTGAACAAAAATTGCACATGCTCTGCCTTCGAATAAAGTTTCTACATAGTCCCAGATTCTATGCGCTTACTATTTAAAACATTCTGAAAACGCGTAACAAAAATTATGGCGGACAAGGCTCATACAAAACGAAAGTCTTTCGGTCGGAGTGCTTCTACCGAAAGTACTGAATACTCGGTGAGTATGGGACGATCAGTGCGAAGAAAAAAACCGAAAGAACGATGGTTGCTCACGAGGAAAACCTGGAAGTACATGGCAGATGCAGGGAGGAAGCTTATTCCCGATGGAGCGAGAAATTGCGTGGAAGATATTCCAAAAATAGAAGCACACTTTCAAGAACTATGCAAGAAGGAGCCGAAATTTTTGCTTTGGAGGAAGAACTCTTATCCAGGGGCACTGGGCTTCAGGAAAAAGCGAAAACAAACTTCAAGAAAAGGCGGAAGTTGTCGCAAGGCAATGTCAGAAGGTGAAGTTGATTTATTTAGACCAGAACGACCCAAAGACCTTATTTTAGAACCCAAAATTCATGGCAGATTCGACATCAAAAAGATGCGGGAAGAATTTATGAATAGTCCTGGCACTCCCACTCATACATCCTTTAAGGAACATCCATTTGCCGGTATACAACAAGAAACCGACCAGGACAAGCAACTAGTGACCATGCTAGAGCAATATTTAAGGCTATCAAGCTCCCCAGAAACTCAAAAAAGTGCATCCGGTGATTTTAATTATCGTGAGTTAGTAGATAAACTTCAAAGGCATCTTAGCTTGGGACACAGCCCCACCAGTACCCCTTCTGGAAAGATTGGTATTGGTTACCATCCAAGAACAACTTTGTCTCCTTTCGCTCATTATCAGCATGTAACTTTTCAAGGAGATCATGTGCAAAGGTCTTTGTCAGAGACACTTTCGAGATACTTTGCCCAGTGTACGAACCGCGACAAAGTGATTTCTGATCTGTTAACTGATAGAAAAGCGTTGGAGAAATTGTATTTTAATCTTAGAAAAGCTAAGGGTTATAGGGGGAGTAGGGGAGGAACAGGATATAGCTCTCCTAGCGGATATAGCTCGCCCTCAAGAAACTTTGACGGTAGTAAAGCAATAGGAAGTTCTAGATATAAAAGCAACGAAAGATTATTTTCCGGACACCCTCCGCCTCTAATAGAGGTGGAAAGTGAGACTATCGAGGTTACTTTTTGTGATAGACGAACTCAGACCTTACCAATTCCTGAAAATGTGCTCCGGGAGTGCGAAATTGAGTTTAAAAAAAAGCAGGCCGAAGAGGAAGAGGAGAAAAGAGAAAAAGACAGGGAGCAAAAGGGCTACAGAAGAAGATCGAGTGTAGATAACGATGACGTATCTCAGAGTGTATCTGACACTATTAAACGGTACCTACGAATGGCTAGGAAAAAAAGTGTAGACTCGGAGAAGGCTGTAGGTTTTAAACGAGTGAATTACGACAGAAATTTACGTAATATTAAAGCAAAAGGTGAAATAACAAAACCCGGTGACGACGACGGATTAAACAAAGGTTGTCAAACCAATGACGACTGGATTTTAACGTATAAAGATATCAAAATGACGGACGTGTACGACGTGTCCGATGAAAGTCGAGTGTCAAGTGCGAGGAGTAGCGTAGACATTGGTGCGTTTGACGGAGAGGGGATAAAAAGTAGTCCGAGTAGTCCGCCGAGTACGAAAAGTGGTAGCCATGGATTTTTAAGTCAGTTGTTGCATGGAGGAAAACATGAGAGTAAAGACAAAGGTTTGTTAGCAATACAACAGTATAATAGGTTATATTCGCAGAGAGTTACTTTTTATACAACTACAGAGTTCTTTATCATATTGGAATTATTGTGCGCTCATCTCCTTCTTAGCCTTCCATATGAGAATTTGTTTAACAATATTTCAATGTTAAGGGATTAAAACTTTAGGAACGGATAGTAAGCCCAATACGACCAAATAATGATAAAGTAATAAATATTGTAATATTGATTTATTTAGAATCCTTTGACCCAATAGATACATACATGCTTGGTTGTAAGTGGCTAGCCTAAACACTTCCCAATCGAACTTGGGCCATCCTTAGCTTGTGAATAAATAGTTGAATTGAAACAGCATTGATTTTGACAGAAATATATTTTATATTTACTTTTCTTAATCGGTTTTTAATCAAAATTTTTTTCTTCTTTCCAGCTGTTACTGCTACAGCCATGCAAAAAAGTAAATCTTCTTCGAGTGTGATGCAGCAAGGTGGTCGATTGGTTGCCAAGAAAATCTTCAGGTCAAGATCAAAAAGTCAAACCAGGCCGTCTCAAACACCCTGCAGTTGGACTCCTCGGGTAAGAAACGTGTTTTGAGCAACCAACAAACCTGGGGTCATTGATTTTTTTATTAAAAAAATCGGTATTTTTTACTTAGTTCATTTATTTTTGTTATTCAACCCAAATTTTCGTAATAACAAGAACAAAAACCAGGTGCCAATCGATATCTCAAATTTAACACGTTCTTTTCGTTTAAAATATTTAACCGGTCTTGTCAAACAATCTATATTCTGATTTTGATTTACCAGAATGTTTTGAAAGATACCCAATACACAATGCCCACGCGAATAAATTTTCTAGGTACTTTGGTGGACGTAAATTAAAATTTTTACGAACGCTATAGGCTTGAGCTATGGTATAATATATTTTCCCTTATTATTAGATCTTTATTGATATTTCTTGGCAAAGTTTAATTGGCAATTTAATGCTCTTTGCAATGATGTATCATTTGATAGGTGTTGAATGGTGGCTGGATATGGGGAAGGTGAATGTATAATTCTATCAAATGTGTAACTATTGGCCACTTGCACCGTAACGCTAACAGTGGTTTAAATTTTAACAGTAGCTTACAATTCATTTTTGACTTGCACCGTGAGTTAAGCCAAGTTTAAATGGCTTTAAACTGCTGTTAAAATAAACCCCCAATTTCGGCGGCTTAAATGCATTTAAACAATAAGTTTACACGGTTCTAACCTAAAAAAAGTGTTGCCATAAAAATATAAAAACTTTTTTCGTGTTTAGGGTGCTATTTCCGTTTTTTTTTTGTAACGAGATGGATATTTTCGAAGAAGTTTTGCTGAGAGATGATCTGGATATTCTCGACATCGTCGCTGAATCCGCAAAAACTCGTATGAGGAAATATCAAAATTGTTAAGGAGAGTTAAGAAACCTTAGACGAGGTACCTCGTCAAAGGAAAAAACCATTTTTAACCCATAATTTTTAAAAATCTTTGAACACATTTTTATAACTGTACCTTATTTGGATTCTTCAATCGAAGGAAAGTTAATAAAAGAAAAAAAATAGAGGAAAACAATCGTTATATTAGAGACTTTTTGCACCTCTTAAATTAATACCAGTTTTTAGCTCCGTTATGGTTAACTTTATTAAACATAACGAGTAGCGCCACTGTTAAAACCAGAGATTTTGCATCGCCTATACGTTCTGTCTGTAGTTATTAATTTGGCGCCGGCGCACCTAAACAAAATAACATACCTAACCTAACAATAATTTGATTAAGTTGTATATTTTAATGTAAAGCTACTATTACTTTGGATATTAATTAATTGCTTATCACAATTTTAATTCATAGCAATGATGCTTCATAACTTTTGTATGTTCCGGCAACCATGCAGTTTAAGCATAACCATAAGGATAACGATAAGCTCTTCCTTATCCTTCCGTAACTAACGGAGTCCGTTATGGTTATTAACCATAGCGGATCACCTTTCTGACATTGCGCATGCTCAGAATAACCATAACCACAAAAGAATGACGAATTAAGAGGTGCAAAATGTCTCTATTATCTCATACGTGGTTTTGAATTTTATTTTTGCTAAAAAATAGTGATATACGAGGATTTGAACTTAATATAATTGAACAGATTTTTATTTAATTTAAGTATAAAATCAACAAAGTTTACAAAATGAACTGTTTAAAATGTAACAAAAATATTACAAAAACGTTTACAAATAATTTACATTAATGGGGAATTTTAAGTCGTAAGAGAAGTTTCTTGATAGGACAAAACCTCTTATCAGAAAAAATGTAATATCATACGAGTTTTTACCATGTTTTTACACGTCTTTGACTGATACGTGGTTTAGATTTTAATGTGCAGCTCTAAAACTATTCGATTTTACGAATAGGAGTTTTTGCAGTTATGTGCGTTACGATAGGAGGAATTTAACGGTGCAAAAATATCATTTTGGTCAAAAATGTCTCATACGAGGTTTTGCGGATTCAGCGACGATATGGGATTTCCAAGACGGATCTATGACAGAGCAGACAGGTGTATAAAGTTAGCACAGCAACTTGCTTTGAAAAAGATGGGAATGCGTATAATCATTGCCCATCGTATGCCCACTTTTGCCATACAATACATTTTTTTGCCCACAATTTGTTTAAAAATAAATCAATTATACATTTTCGCGGGCCAACGTCCATTAAAAAAGTAAAGTAAGTATAAATGCCATAATGCCAATGCATCAGAAAAAAGCTATTCGTTTGCCCATCAATTTGTTTTTTCAAAATTAAATTTTTACAGTTGTTAAATAAACAAAATAAATTGAAAAATTTTAAAAACCCGGAAAAAACAAATGCCATAACCTCAAATTATACTATTTGAAGTTAGGTGTTTATACCAACCCAACGAGAATTTCCTAGATCGGTACGTTAAATTTAACCAGGCACCCTTAATGTACGCTGCAAGTGGTTTTGATTTAATTCACTGTTAGATTTTAACTCGTCGGTTAATTTAACTGATAAGTTAGACAAAACGGTGCAAGTAGGCATAAACGAACCACTCGATATTAAAATTGACGCGTTTTTTGTTAAATGCTGTTTTTCTAAAATTCAAGGGAACAGAGTACCTAAGCATAGTTCCAATTTTCAGCAATATAGCCTAAAATTATAGACATTTATATATATATACCCCCTCAAAATAGGCTACAACCCTATTTTCAACTCCTAAGTGAATTAAAATAGATGACGAAACATGTATACAGGGTGTCCGGAAATGATGAGCAAAAAATTTAAGGGATAATTCTAGACCGAAAATAAATGCTATCTCTTCGTATAACATTTTTTCGAAAATTGATTATTAACAGAGATACAGGGTATTAAAGTTAAATTTTATTTGCAGTTTTAAAATACATAAGTTACTAGAACAATAAATTAAACATTCAAATCAAAGGTTCAAAGTGACGTCCTTTCTCTTCAATGCATGAATTAATTATTCTTAAAGAATTCCGGCGAACTCTATGGAATATTCCTTCCTTTGCTATGCTATGTTTAAGGTTAAAAATAAATTAAAATGATTTCGTATTCATCACATGCAAGCAATGTTATTTAAGCGTTTTTCTCGAAAACGGTTCGATTTATCGAAACAAAAATTGTATACCTTTTTTATGTCAAAAGGTTAGGAGAATAAAAATATTCGATCAAAATGCGCATACAGTGTAGGACAAAAAAGTTGGGACCATTCAAATTAAAGTATAGGCTCCTATGTGGCGCCCTCTACAAAATGCGAAAAAACGGTGAGCAAATTTGTATTCCTCATTCCGAAAAAGCCCCATATACGAAATGTCGTCAAAATATTATGAGCGTGGCAAAAGGTATTGCAAAAAAAACTGCAAATAAAGGTTAACTTTAACACCCTGTATCTCCGTTAATAATCAATTTTCGAAATAATGTTATAGGAAGAGATAGCTTTTATTTTCGGTCTAGAAAGATCCTCTAAGTTTTTTGCTCATCATTTCCGGACACCCTGTGTTATAAGAAATAGAATTCCTATAAAATTGCAACCCTCGTTTTTACCCCTTTAGGGGTTGATTTTTTGAAAAAGCCCATCTTGGTGGAGACCTACGTTTTAAGAAGAAGATATCGTCGAAATTTCATGATGCTAGGTTTAGGGGTTCAGGTTGATAAATGAGTCAGCCACTTTACGATTTCATATAATAGTAGATATAGATAACTAATAACGTTAGGAAAATTGTAAATTGGTCCCATTTCATTATTTATTATTATATTTTGTGATAAACCAGTATAATGACCTGTATTTGACGTAGATATTTTTCGAGTGATGAAAGACCAGATGTTTTTCCAAAAACGCATTTCGAAACTAAATCTTTTAAAAATAAAAATTATACCGCCATAAAAATGTCCGATCAAAGTTACGAGATAAAAAATTTGACTTAGATGCTTTCAAAATTTTTTTATTGAGCTGTTAACAGGTGGTGACAAAATATTGAAACAAGACCGTATTTTATAAAAGTCTAAATTTGGAAAAGTAGATACAATTTCATGACTTCATGTACATTTTGATAACGTTTTCTTTCTTTGGTCGTTTTATGTAGGGAAAAAGCTATGGCTATATCTAATTTTTGCGCAAATGCTTAGAAAAATTTAGTAGTTACGTCTAGGGCTGGGCAAAAATTCGATATATTGATATTTTTATCGACTATATCGATATTTGATTGGAATCTCAATGTCGTCCTTATAATACATTTAAGGACTAATATTTACTTCAATCTTTTTTCTTCATGTTTTCATAATTAGAGTATCCCCTTGAAATGAAGGTACGGAGTTTTACAGTGCGCATAAGACAATATTGATATACAGTGTCACCAGTAAAGTCCGCATCATATGGGATTTTTTTTATTAATAGCTTTGTTTACAAAATCAAAATTGGGCTATTAAAATTTGGTCGCATGTGAAGCAAAGTTTATTTGTTTTTGACCCTGTATAAGGTAACTTCATAAAATAAGTATTTTTGAAAACGTAGTTTGTGTCTAAAAGTAATACACCTTAATATTAAGACAAAAAAGAACACAGTGTCTTCAGTAAAGTGTTTTTTAAGTGGAAAATAAATTTTAATTTAACAACGTAAAGTTTCTATTTTCAACGATTTAATTTAAAACCCCTATATTGTAATTTATTATTAAGCTATGCCATAATAACGTTTTTGTAGAAAAACACACATTTAATATGGCGCTACTCTAAAGAAAATGTATCTGAAATAAAGCATTGTCAAAACTAAGAAGTTTTATGTAGATTGCGTTGAGTCTTAATTTACAAAATATAGGTAAAAAATCAAAATTATCTTATGCAGCTGAAATTTTGCATGTGGGCTAGAAACTGCATTTAGAAAAAATTTTTCTAATAACTTTTTTCGATTTTTTCAGAAATACCACACATTTGAATTATTTTTTGGAAAAAATTAAAATTTGACAGATAATGCGAATCACGTGACTACTATTTTTTTGCTTAATATTAATTAATTTGATACCAAAGTCAAATTTTGAATAAAGCTATTAATAAAAAAAAATCCCATATGATGTGGACTTTACTGGTGACACTGTATTTATAATATAATATTTTTATGTTTTATCGATATATCTATCGAATAACGATATTTAAAAAATAAAATATCGATATATCGATATTATCGATATATCGACTAAGTATATCGATATTTTTTTTTAATATCGATATTCGATATTGGAATTTCAATATCGCCCAGCCCTAGTTACGTCCCTTGGTTTACTTAATGGCTCAAAACCTTAAACAAGATGTATATTATGCGCCTATATACTTATAATCTTAAAAAAATAGTGCATATGTTATATTATAATAATAATAAAAAAAAATATAATCTATGTATTTAATATAGGTGTTAGTTGAATTCACGTCCACCTAACATGAAATCTAGAGAAATTAGTCTAAAAATACGAAACGATTAGGTTTCAGTTTTCTCGGAAACAGCGGATTTATTTTTAATTCATTCTGTTTAATAATTAAAATCGTTTACAATCTATTTACATAATGTTTGGATACTAATAATTGATAAATAATTACAATAATAAAGACGATATTCTAATTATTTTTTTTTCTTAATTTTATTTTTTGTATCTTATATTACTCTCTTGTAGGGTAGTGGTGTCTGGAACAGCGTAACAGGGCGGCAAGTGATATTAGGCGATACAAATTTGTTGCATTTAACAGAAATAGAGCGAAAAGTTTTACAAAAAGTCGCCATTGCGAAACTACAAGCTCTAAATTTGGGCGTGTCTGTGAAAGTTCCTACAGGTAAGCTTACAGCAGTTACTTGTTGAGATAGAACGTTTTTTCTAGTCTTACTGATGTACTGACGAACCATGATATTACGAAATGCCTCCGAATATGGATCTGTCTTTACGGTCACTCTTCCTATAACCATTACACAGGCCTGCATTTTTTAACACTTTGAAAGTTGATTTAAAAATTTTAACTGTTTTCTAGTAATTGGGTAGCGCTGATTTCAAATCGGCTTTCAGTTTTTTTATATCACGTAAGGTTATTTTTCAAACCGGTAAAATCCAAAAATATAGAAAATACACGATTTATTTCATTTATAAGCTAGTTTTTAATACATTAAGGAAAAAAACACAAACATATACAAAATATACACATATAAACTATTATAAATGGTTATTTATTCGTTACTCTTCTTCAAAAAATGTTTTCTTTTTTCAGAAAAGCTTCTTTTGGTTGTTTTTCTGTTCCAACAGAAATCGGTCATCATTTTTGTGTCCCAGCGCCCCTGGTATCTTTTTTCCATCTCTTTAATATATTGATGAAATCTTTCACCTTGCTCTTCACCCACGTCCCCAAGATTTTCCGGGAATTAGTCCAAATGGGAATGTAAAAAATGAATTTTTATGCTCATATTCTGAAATTCTTGAAATTTTCCAACATATTTTCAACGATCTCAACATAGTAGTAATTTATGTTCAACTTCTTTAAAAGCATTCCATGCATGTTTTACCTTATCTTCCATTACCTTTTCAAATTCTGTATCTTTCATCAAGCTGCTAATCTGCGGCCCTACAAAGATTCCCTCCTTTAATTTTGCCTCTGACAGAGCCGGAAATGTTTTACACAAATATTTAAAACAATTTCCTTCTTTGTTTAATGCCTTAACAAATTGTTTCATACGTCCAAGTTTTATGTGAAGTTATGGAAGTAAAACTTTTTGAGGGTCAATAAGACTTTCGCGAATTACATTTTTGCATCCAGGTGTTAAAGTCTCTCTTTGTGACCAGTCTCTTTTTATCCAATGCTGTTCTTGATTCCTGCCAGCCCACTCGCTCAGGAAATATGAAAATTTAGTAAATCCAGACTGCTGACCTAAGAGAAGACCTAAAATTTTTAGATCTTCACACACTTCATAGTTGTGATTTTCATATTGTATTCTTAAAAGTAATTCCTCTAAATTTTCATAAAAGAACAGCTTTAAAGCTCCTTTTTGAAGTCGATAAAAAGTCTCCAGTCGGAAGGTTTGAAGCACCACAGAAAATAATTTTTTATTCATCAATCATTTAGAATTTGAAGTACTACATTCATTTTAAAATGTATTAAAACGCCTATTATAAAAATTTTTTATATTTTTTTTTTTCCAAAAAAAAATCTGTGGGTGATAGAGACCAATTTTATTGTATTTTAATTAGTTATTTCTATATAAAAACTGAGCTCAACAAACAAAAATCACGTCATCACAAATTTCATGCAGGCCTGTGTTATTGATCAAACTTTTACCATTGTTTAAACGTTTTATAATATTTCTTGTTGTCTTTAATAGATCCAAAAATATATAAAGTTTGTTTTTTTAGAAAATATTGGTGCCGTTCCTACAAAAAAACGGAGGCCGTATCTTCTAAAAAGGAAAGCTCTAACTACTAGCATTTTTGATGGTAGTAGAAAGGATAGTGATAAAGGTAAATAGTTTTTATATAGGATGTATGTAGGTAATAATGTATACTTACTTTACGTTAAGTTGTATTCTGCGTATACCGTAGAAAGTCACTAATCGAAAATAAATGTTTCTGGGATGTTCTTGCCAAAAATATGAGCACATTTTCATTTTATAATGTCTCAGACATAGACAATGACATTTTTGAGATACTATTCAACTTACTTGGAAAAACAATTCTTCCTTAAGTAGAGAAATGAAACCCTCAGTCTTCTCCATACAAGACATATATATTTCTTAAATAGGGTGATAGATAGACAGGTCTTCTCCCTTTTCATATATTGTTACAGTATATACACACACATAAAAAAACTGTATAACCTTTTGAATACATTTTATAAAATGCCAAAAAAAAGTATCTTTAACAAATTTCTACTACAAAATAATGTTTTAAATGAAACTTTTAACGTTTTATACAGGGTGTTCATTTGAAAACTTCTCACCTCAATTTACCTGCTTTAAAAAGAAAATGTGGAAAATCGCTCGGACCCGTCGATTTTTATTTCGAGGGGGACATCTTTTGCTTATATTGTCAATCTTGTTACTTCAAGCCCCTAGGCGGGAGGGGGGGGGGGTAAGATCTAAATCTTAAATAGATACCCCTATTTTATATACTTTTTTGGATTCTGCATAAAATTCTGAACATTTTTTAATAAAAGCATTATTAGTCTATACTTAACAGTTTCCGAGATATTGACTCTTGAAAAATTACATTTTTGAACTTTGACAGCGTCTAGCTTTCTAACTGTACGTCTTAGAGCAAAACGGCTCACATGTCCCTATCTTCGATTTTTATTATCTTTCCAATAGTGTCAACTTCCGATCAAACCGGAAGTACTGTATTTCTTACATCCGGTTTAACTTAAAGTTCGCACTATTGGAAAGATAATAAAAATCGAAGATAGGGACATGTAAGCCGTTTTGCTCTAAGACGTACAGTTAGAAAGCTAGACGCTGTCAAAGTTCAAAAATGTCATTTTTCAAGAGTAAATATCTCGGATAGCTGTTAAGTATACACTAATAATGCTTTTATTAAAAAATGTTCAGAATTTTATGCAGAATCCAAAAAAATGATATAAAATAGGGGTATCCATTTAAGATTTAGGTCTTACCCCCCCTCCCTCCTAGGGGCTTGAAGTAACAAGATTGACAATATACGCAAAAGATGTCCCCCTCGAAACAAAAATCGACGGGTCCGAGCGATTTTCCACATTTTCATTTTAAAGCAGGAAAATCGAGGTGGGAAGTTTTCAAATGAACACCCTGTATAATAATTTTCACCTTAATTTTCGGGTTTGTTCGTTGTTACACATGTACCTCAAGCAAATATCATTCGTCTAATATATTCTCTTACTTTAAATAAATTATTTTTAATGCTTCGGGTTTGTTCGGATTAATCTTCAATCAAATGAATCTTTGTTTTTCTATATCCTACTGAGTGTTTCATTTATCTATACTTATCTTATCATAACTGCATTACTATCAGAAGATGGACTATTTCCACAACATCAAAATAATAGTTGTTTATATTTCATCAAAGTAAAGTAACAGTTTTGGGATTGGGAGAAAGGATCAATTGCAGCCTCACACGTGGTCGCAAATATTCACAACAGCGGCGTACCGTAGGAGGGGGGGGGAGTACGACTGGAAATTCAGAAAATTACGTTCCTTAACTGTAACTTCTGTATAAACGGTGCGCTACTGGATCACAAAAAAGATACGTACAAAATTTTGTGCATTATCGATATTTTAAGAGGGCGAGGGAGAAAGGAGAAAATTCACCCCTTCCCTCCACCTCTCCCTACGCGCCCTATATAACCCTAATATGTAAAGTTAGTTTATAAAAAAAAATGTTCCTGCTTTCAATCGACGGCCCCCTCACAATTGACGTATAAAGTTCGTCGATAAGATAATTTTAACAAAAAAAGCTATTAAAAATTCCTTTATCAATAACTGGGTAATCTTCGGATTTTCCAAAATGTTATTTACGTTGCTAAAAATGAAATTAAATATCGTCCGCTTGATGTTATTTCAACGTTAGCTTTGCATGCATAGTTTCAGTTATTATTACCCCAATTTTACTTCAAACGCCATCGGACTTAAAGCCACATCGAAATTCCAAAGATAGTTTAACATATTACAGTTGTTACATTATAAATAGAATTTGAGGATAATTTTAGAGAACAGACTTGTCAAAAATGTTCTAGCGGATTCAATAATAGAATTAAACTTATATATTTTGAACTGACCCACTCGCTACTACTGCATGGATTCCTTGTTTTATTATGTTTAATTTTAAATACTACTTAAAAAATCTATAAGTGAGTAGCAGCTAAAAGTTTTTAAATAAGACAATGTAAAAAATGCTTTTTGTATTTAAAAGGGTACCAAATAAGTGGTTCTTGGAGTTATAGTTTCACTGCTCTTGCCAAACAGTACAGCCTTTCTCCTGTTTAAATATCACCCTCACGTAGACCGGATTGAAACATACCGCTTATTCCTTCCTTGCATTATGTAAAAAACCCTTATGTCGTTGAGAAGATAAATAATTTTCGTTCATACAGGATAATTCAATTGGAAAACAAATTATTTCAATCGCCACTTAATTCGTACATTTTTTGACCTGTGAACGTGAACGCGATAATTTTAGAAATACTTTTTCCGTTTTGGAATTCCACCTGTCAAACAATCAGTTCGTCAAAAATGCGAACGAGAGAAACATGTGACTGTGACCTTTCATAGGTAGACATACGAAAAATATGTTTGCGACGTTTATAATAATCGCGTATAATTTCTATAGCATTATTATAGTAGTACCTAGTATACCCAGTTTTGTGTAAATTTTAAATGCCTTTTATTTTGGTAAACATAATATAGTGGTTACATAAAATTTGGAAAAGGGGTGGCGGTATCCAAACCAGTTGCTCTATATACAACCACCCTAGATAAGGTATAATAAAAGATATTTATTTACATTACAAAATACTAAACTATAACAATGAGCTAGTTAAAAACCTATTACACTAAATTAGTTATTATAACTAAAGAAAATGTTTAAACAAAACATGTGGTCAAAAACATAAAAAAAAGAAAAAACATAAAAACACCCGTTAGTTAGGTACATTACTATTAATAATCATCTCAAAGGACTTAAGTTTCAAATCAGTACTGAAAATATCTTTAGAGTAAAAAATGTTTTTTTTATTAAGTTGTTAAAGTGAGAATTAAACCTTAAATCAGCATCTATATACAAGCCTAGATTCAAGTATTAACTGGTTGTAAAGCAACCCCGTTAAGTATGATCTTAAAAGCAGGGTTGTCAAAGAGCACCTTTCTATCCTTCCCTATTAGCACTAGTTGTGTTTTGCCCTCATTAAGAACCAATCCGTGAGACTTAGAAACCTTAGAGATTGTTGCTACATCATGGTTAATTTTATCCATTGCTAACAGCAGAAACAACATATGATATGAAATATATATCTTGGTATCATCAGCGTATTGATGTGAACTACAGTACTTAACTAAATAACAAAAATCAGCTGTGTAATCAGAAATGGTTATTAGGTCATGCACCTGGTCCAAGCATTGAAATCAATTTAAAATACAACCTATATCAATTATAGTAAATAAGACTTGCTTGTTTCCAATTTCCAATAAACTATTAAATTTCACAATGCAGGAAATTCGTTTTTCCGTAGTCTCTTACCGTTTACAGGTATTATATTATCCATTTCTACGATTGGATTTCTAAATAAATGAATTCCATTTTGTTAACACGTAATTTCACTGACAAAAGCCTTATTGCTATGTATTAAGTTTTCGCCTCTCCTAGGGAAGTCAATAACGGCTCTTAGCAAGGAACATTTAAGCTCAAAAATTTACGAAACCAGTCATACAAATTTGACATCAAACTGCTCTTATCGAATGGTAAGCGCTTTATCTGTTCAGCGAGCCAAAAGTTGTGATTCTAGAGACCCCGAATTTCAAGCAAATCGCGTTTAAGAAATTAAATGGCGAGGTGGCGAAAACTCTCCAATAAAACAAGTTCGAATTGGGGTTATTTATTCATTAACGAGGAGTGGCAAGAGCTTGAGGCCTCTGATCTGGATTAACTCTGGAAGTCATTTCCTATTCTCCTTTTATTACCACTGACTGATGTCGACGTTAAGATAAACAATAGTTTCCTCTGCCTGCTTATAGGTACCTACAGGTACAAATGGAATAAATTCGATAATTAATACGTGGGGACGTGTCCGAAAAAACGCTCGGACATGTCGATTGGTATTTCGAGTTGCGCATTTTTTTTTGATAAAAACTTTCTTATTTTAAATGCAACACCCTATATATTATTCAATTTTTGGATTCTTCAGAAAATTTTAGACATATTTCATGTACAATATCCTATACCTATCTTCAACTGTTTCGGAAATATTAAGTGTTTTCAGATTTATTGCATTTCAGCGTTTCTTTTTACTGATATAAAATTAAAAAAAAGGTATAAATAGTTTTTTTTTACTTTTGTTTAAAACTCCTGATCTTAGCAAATTGTTGTCTGTCTGCATGACGGTAGTTGTCAGTGTTATTAGTCGTTTGAATTTCTTTAACTGCATATCAGAAAAATGGTTTATTTAACAGAAACGCACAAAATAACAATTATACAGATTATGGAGATAAAACACGGACACTAATGAAAGTTGCTCGCTTATTTCATGAAAAAATTCCAGATTTTGCTGCCTATAACTCAAGGGAAAATTAGTAAAATAGAAAAGCAGTTTCGCCAGTTTGGACATGTAAAGCAGATTTAAAAAAGTTGCTGCCAATGCAATAAGTAATGACAAGAAATTAGATATTATGTTTGAGTTTGAGGAAAACCCACATACTTCTAGTCGAAAAACAGCCCCAATGTTCGATGTTAGCCATTCATCGATAATTCGAACATTTTAAGAAAATAAAATGTATCCCTATAAAATGATACCTACTTATGAGCTCATGAACGACGATTTTATAGGAGAACGTATTTTTGTGAATAAATAATGGCAATGTTAGACAACAATGTGATCCAATTAGAACATGTCTTGTTTTCTGATAAGTGCACCTTTACACTTCGCGGTCATGCTAATCGTCAGAATTGTCGCTATTGGTCTAGGGAAATCCTCACTGGATTAGAGAAGAACATACGCAATATCCTGAAAAGGTTAATGTTTGGGCAGGAATAGTTGGAGATAATATCATAGGTCCCTTTTTCATTAATGACAATTGAAATGGCGATAATTATTTAGCACTGCTCCAAAATAATGTCTTGCCAACTTTGACAAACTTATATATACCTACTTATATCCTGATCCAGCAAACCCACAACTTCCAGCGAATATGATATGGTTTTAGCAACAGTTATAGGTAAGATTGGAATCAGTCTGTTTCGATGAGGGTAGGGGAAGAGAATACAATACGGATGAGGTCAGGATCCTACGAGGTGTAAGACAGGGATGTATACTATCTCCGTTGCTCTTTAACTTGTATGCCGAGCAAATATTTGGGGAGGCTCTGGATGCTGCTGAAGTGGGAGTTCTATTAAATGGAGAAATGAGACGGTTTTACAGAGAATGAATAAACAGAAAGAAATTCTAAACACCATCAAAATACGAAAGCTCCAATACCTCGGTCATGTGATGAGAAACACAGACAGATATCGATTACTCCAAAATATACTACAGGGCAAAGTGGATGCAAAAGAGGTGTAGGAAGAAGGAGAATCTCGTGACTAAAGAATATCAGAACCTTGTTTGCAGTGACCACCACATAGTTGTTCAGAGCCGCAGTTAATAAGGTGATAATAGCTAATATGGTTGCCAACATCCCGAACGGATAGGAGCTACTAGAAGAAGAAGAAGAAGAAGAAGAAGAAGAAGAAGAAGATAGGTATAGGATATTGTACATGAAATATGTCTAACATTTTCTGAAGAATTCAAAAATTAAATAATATACAGGGTGTTGCATTTAAAACAAGAAAGTTGGCATTGGCTACTGTTACATGACAAACCCAGAATAAAAAGTTTTTATTGAAAAAAATGCGCAACTCGAAATACCAATCGACGTGTCCGAGCATTTTTTCGGACACGCCACCATGTATTTATTATCGAATTTCTTCCATTTAGCTGATACACACTGTATAAAGGTATTTTTAAAGATATATTACAAAGTGCTACAAAGTCAAATAAACCACGATACGGTTAATACGAGAAGCGGGAGCAACAGTAGGCCAAGGGGCCTAACGGATAACGAGACTGCCCAGCTATATTGCCATGCAAATATTGTTTGCACGAGCGGTAAATAAGTTTTCGAAACCTTAACGACTTATTAAGAAGGGTCAAGTAATCCGAAATTATCCCTTCAACTCACTTTTGTTGTCGTCTTAATGGAAACTTTAGGTTAAACTTGGCCTTTAATTTAAAACGGGTTATTTTTTAATCGATACTTTCGGTAAAAGAAAATGTCCTCCCCGGTACCCCAGTGGATTAATAAACTCTTTCAATTACCTTAGCTCTACTCTAACTAACTATACAGGGTGTCCGGAAATGATGAGCAAAAAATTTAGGGGATAATTTTACACCGAAAATAAACACTATCTCTTCCTATAACATTTTTTCGAAAATTGATTATTAACGGAGCAACAGATAAAGCTAAATTTTATTTGCAGTTTTAAAATACATGAGTTACTAGAACAATAAATTAAACATTCAAATCAAAGGTTCAATGCATAAATTAATTCTTCTTAAAAAATTCCGACGAACTCCATGGAATATTTCTTCCTTTGCTATGCTATGTTTATAGGCCAGGGCTGAAGCCTTTGAAAATGGTAAGAAGTAAATAAAAATAATAGTAGGATGAAACCCATTGGAAAAGGAAGAGAATATAATGAAAATTAAAGGAAAAATTATTTACGGGCGATCCGAGGTCGGGAAGTGGAAAGGGGTGAGTTTTTAAGTGTAGAAAACGATTTATCTTGATTTCCGGCAAAACTACAAGTCCTATGGAAAAACGTTAAATGGCAAAGTTGTAGGTAATAAAAAGATCTACAACTTTTGTATTTACACTTTTTTCACATAACCTCAAAATTTATGTAAAAAAATTCAAATAACCAAGTTTTTGGTTTTTTATTTTTATCTTTTACAAAAAATTTTTTTTTTCAAGAAATTTGGTGAAAATTTACCTTTTTATGTCCTAAACACACTGTAATTTTTGTTATTTAAAATATTTATTTTTTCCCCTTATTTTGACTTAATATCGAAAAAGCATCCTAATTTTGAATCGAAAATTCTCAGGCCAAAATATCTGCTTTTTTAAAAAAGTCGGTGGGCTTTTTGTTCGTTGAAATCTCTACTTTCTGATGGTGTAAAAAAATATACATTTCTCAATTATATTCTCTTCCTTTTCCAATGGGTTTCATCCTACTATTATTTTTTTTGTTTCAAAAATTATCGACCCTGGTCTATTAGGGTTGAAAATAAATTAAAATAATTTCGTATTCATCACATGCAAGCAATGTTATTTTAGCATTTTTCTCGAAAACGGTTCAATTAATCGAAACAAAAATACCTTTTTTATGTCAAAAGGTTAGGAGAATAAAAATATTCAGTCAAAATGTGCATACAGTGTAGGACAAAAAAGTTGGGACCATTCAAATTAAAGTATAGGCTCCTATGTGGCGCCCTCTACAAAATGCCAAAGAACGGTGGGAAAATTTGTATCCCTCATCCCGAAAAAGCCTTATATACGAGATATCCTCAAAATATTTTAAGCGTGGCAAAAGGTATTTCAAAATAACTGCAAATAAAATTTAACTTTAACACCATGTAACTCCGTTAAGGTGGGAGTATCAACATGCTTGCCAACCTATAACCTATTTCGCGTAGATTTATTTATTTTTTCTAACTTTTACACAAAATTTAAATAAAATCAATATCGTCTTCATATTCTATATATAGGTAATAATTAACATGTTAAATAAATATCAAGGAATTTCATAAGTTATTTAAGGAGAATTGTATATCGAAAAATATCGGTTAGGATGTTTTTTAACATTATTATGTCATTGTTCTTTCACTATACAATTCTCCCAAAATAAGCAATGAAATAAATTGATATTTTTGTCAGATATTACCTAAATAATGTGCGGACGATATTGATTTTATTTAAATCTTAGTCAATAAAATAATAAACTAAGAAAAACAAGGCGAAATAGGTTATAGGTTGGCAATAAATTGAATGACGCTGATAATTCCACCTTAATAATCAATTTTCGAAAAAATGTTATAGAAAGAGATAGCGATTATTTTCGGTCTAGAATTATCCTCTAAATTCTTTGCTCATCATTTCCGAAAACTCTGTATATTATACTAGATTAGTTAACTAGCATATAATGTAGGCTACTTATAATAAGCTTGGATGATATTATAATCATCCCAGAAGGCCTTGGGGGATATCTTAACATAGTATAAAACAAAGTCGCTATCCTATCCTGTCCTGTCCCTATATGTGCTTAAATCTTTAAAACTACGCAACGGATTTTAAAGCGGTTTTTTTTAATAGAGTGATTTAAGGGGAAGGTTTTTATGTATAACTAGCGACCCGCCCCGGCTTCGCACGGGTGCAATTTCAGAGAGTGGCGGGTTGCAACGCATGCCGGGTACACGCTAGTACAATAATAAAATTAGAACATTTCGAACATCCCAACTACTATTTTACATTTATTTCAGATGGTTCTGCTTCGAGTGGTGGCCTAGTCTTCGGCATTCCCTTAACACAGTGTGTTGAGAACGACAGATTAAGCAGGGCTGCTTTCAGAGGTAGATCGGACTTCGTAAGCTCGCCTGAGGAAAATAGCAATATGACGAGGCACGGATCAAGGGCGAGCTTCAGCTCTTTGATTGATTCACCGAGAGGCGATGAGGTATGTTTATGGCGTTCACATTATTTAAGTCTATTGCCGACAACCCATAGACATTTAATGTCTATTCGATAGTAGTAGTAGTAATATGTTTTATTTAGCAAAAAACTACAATTAAATATTTTTTTCTAATTTAGTATCATAACAAATCTATTACGATACGCATTTGCGTATCGTAATGAAGCTATTTCGATACGCGTTTTTTCTTTATTTGATGTGGGTAACATTAAAGTGTTTGATTTCATTGACTTGCGCGACCTTTGTGATTTACGAGAAAACCTATTTTTCGCAGAGGAAAAATAGCTTGATAACCTACTTTTTTATTCTGTGTGGATAACAGTCATGTATGTTGGATACCTAAATCTATAAATCAATCGTTTATAGATGCTTCAAGCTATCATTTTCTGTCAAATCCTATCCAAAATTCAATCTACTAACCTTCCAATGTCGATTTTAACTTAAACTTTATTTGAATTTTCCATCTTCCCTATACTAAATTGCAATGCCGTGACGTAAAATCACGTCTTTTGAAATTCGAAAAAAAGTAGCAAAATCGCCCGAATTTTCGAACGCTCTGTATATGTACCGAATGTACAAGGATCACACAACGTATTTCGTCCAATTTTAAATCTCATATCGCTAAAATAACTTTAGAATCTCGTGGTGAAAATGGGTCAATAAATCAAAAAATTACAGTTCGCAAAATAATTTTTGTTGTCCAGAGGCTACTATGATAAAAAATAGTATTACCAACATAAAATGTAGACATACAAATTTACAAAATTTAAAGGATTTATTTTTTTTTAATATGTGTTTTTTATTGAAAAACACTACAAATTAGAAAAAAATAGTATAACGTACGTGTTATATAAAGCGGTTTTAAGCACTTGTCCCGTTGTAAAACTCGCCGCAAGCGGCTGGTTTTTTAACATGGACGCGTGCTATAAAATGATGCTTTATAAAACGTGTACGTTAATATACTATTAATAAATTCTTAACACATTTTTATAGATTTATTTTTAAATTTTAAAACGCAACCTTCTTTTAACAAAAACAGACAGAGAAGGTAAACATTTTGCAAACTGTTTCAAATATTACGTATCATTTTGTTTTTTAATTAAATGTAATTTTAAAGTTTTTTTAAATAGTTTTAATGATATTTGAGATTTAGAAGAATTTTCAAGATTATTATATTCTATCAAACCTTTATAAAAAATAGATTTATAAGTTGATGTTTTAGACACTCTATCCACATAGAAATTTTGATTAGTCTTGTTTTATAATTAAGATGGTCATAATTAAAGGAACAAAATTTTTTGAAACGATCAGGCAATAAATTATTTTTAATTTTTTGTATAAAGATACTTACTAAATAAAAATTAAATTTCTGACATTCAACCAATCTAAATTTTTTAACATACAATTTATTTTTGTATATTTGTCACAATTTAAAATATACCGCATTTCTTTATTTTGTAAAATTTGTAATTTATCAAATATTTCCTCACTAGCACAATATAAAATGGAAGAACAATAAAAAAAATGTGGTAATATAATATTATTAAATACAGTTTTTTTTAGAAAACAAACCTAAATTAGAACTGATTCTTTGAAAATAACCTACTTTTCCGGCAATCTTCGATATGATACTTTCAAAAGAAGTTTTAAAAAATTTAATTTTGAACCAATAATTATTCCTAAATATTTAAAACTGTTTACTAATTCCAATTTTTACCATCAAGTACAACAATTATATTTTGACAATTTAAATTATTACCCATAGCCATACATTTAGTTTTTGAAATATTTAATTTTAATTTATTTACTTTTAACCAATTTAGTAATATACTTAACTCAGAATTTAGAGTATTTAGTTAGGCCATCAAAAATATTTAAAACATTAATGTAAATTAAGGTGTCATCAGCAAACATTTGTAACTTAAATATTTTTAAAACCAAAGGAAAAACCCTTGAAGAACTCCTATATTATTTATTTTTTATTTGAACATGTTTTTTGTGACCTGTTACTTAAATAATTTTTAAACCATTTATAAACGTTTCCGCGAATACCATACCTACTGATATAATTTACTTAATAATCTAGCCTTGTCAATTGTTTCGAATTCCTGCTTAAAATCCAGAAATACATCTACAACATTTTCCCCTTGATCAATGGTTCTCTTCCACGTCTCAATCACACATTGAATGACTGTCTGTGTCGAGTACCCTTATTTCGAAAACCAGCCTGAAAGAAAACTAAAATTTTGTTGGCATCAATGAATTCTAATAACTGTTCATTTAGGACTTCTTCTAATAATTTCTCAACATCCCATAAAACATTTACTGGCCTCATCTCATCCCATCTTTTAGTGTTTTTTACTTTTGGCACTGGTGTAATGTAAGAACATTTTAATTCATCAGGCATATTTCCATTTTTTTAAAAGAATTTATAAAATTTTAACACCTTTTTATTTAATACTTCTCCATAGTTGTTATTTAAATTTAATTTTGAAATTACTAGTTTTAATTTATTTAATGATATTTCATTGAATTCTTCAAAAAAATTATTTGGCATTTGGCATAGTTCTTCATTTCCTGAATTTATTTACTGAACAATTTCTTCAATGCTATGAACATAATAAGAATTTAGTTTTTCAGCAATAATAAATGGTTCCGTTTATTTTTTATCTTCAAAAATTATTTCTTTAATGGTATTTCTAACTGTAGGTTTAACTAAATTTTTTAAGGTTCTCCACATTCTTTTACCATCTTCCTTGTTATTATCTATTTGTTTATCATAATATAAAGTATTTTCTCTTCTTAAAACTGATTTGACTGACGCATTTATTTCTAAATTTTTTATATTCTTCCCAATCTTAATTGATTTTAGTTATTGAAAATTTTTGGTACATATTGTCACGGTATTTTTTTAAATTTAATACCTATATTTGTTGTGTTGAACCACTGCGTCGGATTATTTTGAATTTTGATAAAGAGAATGTCGTCGTTGATTGCCGATAACAATTGTTATGAAAAAATTCCACTTTTCTACACTAGAGCAAAAAAAAAGGACTTTGTTTTTGACAGTGTTTTTTTCTACATAATTAAAATTGAAAATAAATTAATGCATTTTTTAATGTGTGTCGCTATTTTAGAGATCATTAAAATGATCGTTATCCATCGGCTACGAAAGTCATAACGTTAAAAATAAACTCACTTCGTTTTCCTATTGCAAAATTTCTAGTCCCAAAATAGGTCGGGCGATGTGCATTTTTCATGTTACAAAAGTTACGTAAAATAAACAATTTGTAAATTGGATCCAGTTTGGATCTGACAAGTCGACTTAAGAGTGACGTCAAACCGAGAGAATGAGGCAATGTGCGCGAACCGATGACGTCAGAGATGTGTAAAAAGATGAACGGGGGAATTTTCGTAAGAATATGTGCTGTAATTGGATAAAAAAAAATGGATAAAATATCGATATTTACTTTGCTTTGAAAAGACAGGGACATAAAACACTAGTACCTATCCTAGTGACCGCCACTTAATATAAAATTAAAAAATTAAATGCATGCACTATAAAAACTGTCCCATTTTAATTTTTCACCACCCTGCAACACTGACGGATCTCCCCTCCGTAAGGACCTATAATATTAAATAAAAAATAATAATTAAACCCACTATATGAGGAATTTTGCAAATTTGTTACAGGAACTACAGGAAGAAGCGAGTGTATATGGATATTCAAATAAAATATTTAAATATATTATAATAGCACCTACTGAGTAACGGTGAGGAGCGTAACGGTAGTTTTTAAGGAGGAAGGGGTAGCAATTAACAATATTGATAAACTAAAAAATAAGTATTAATAATAGATAGACCTAATTGTAAAGTATAATTGTTGTAAAAAAACAAATTACCTTGTCGGACCTTCATTGTCTTTATTTTGTTACTAAACACAACGTTGCGGTTAGTTAGTATGTCTAACCGTTTTCAAGTGTAAACTGAATTATAATTCTAAGGCTACTGTCTTAATTACTATCCATGTGCAATGAAGCTTGATGACTCCGCCTACGTGCTTATTGGAGTGTGAAGTTTGAGCTGTTGGTTTTGGACAAGAAGAGGCTTCCAGATATTGGGAATATCTATACTTTGTTTACTAAATATATGGGTATTTTGTTCATGAAAGCTGCTTCTTTGTATTTTCGGTATAGCGGAACATGTATGGACCAACCAATATAATATATACAGTGGTCAGAAGCCAAGGTTTTGGACACGTAACTTGAGAAAACGAAAATTCAAAGAGGCAGCTTTCATGAATCAAAATACCCATATATTTAGTAAACCAAGTATAGATATTCCCAATATCTGGAAGCCTCTTCTTGTCCAAAACCAACAGCTCAAACTTCACACTCCAATAAGCTCGTACGCGGAGTCATCAAGCTTCATTGCACATGAATATTGGATAGTATTTAAGACAGTAGCCTTACAATTATTATAATTTAGTCTATACTTGAAAACGGTTAGAGATACTAACTAACCGAAATGTTGTGTTAAGTAACCAAATGTAGACAATGAAATTCCGACAAGGTAATTTTTACTTTTTTAATTTTTTTGAAGGAATATGTCACTTTTAAGATTCCAGGGAGAAAAAAGAGAACTTCGGGAAAACTCCCTGTTTTTCAACGATTTCACAATCAGCGCCGATTGTCGGCCAGAAACCATTTGAACAACTATAAAATTCTAATTAAATTTTTAAACGTGGCACTAAAATGTTCACTCGTGTTTTTTGACAAAATAAATAAGTAATCCGATAATAGAACTAGGAATTATTTTGAACTTGAGAGTTTTTTGATTTTCGATGGAATGAAATAATAAAAACACACATTTTTCATACCCGAACTACGTTATACGCAAACTATATTTACCGATAAATTTTTCGGTTGACACCAGCACGTCACATAGAGCAGGGGGGAGGGGGGGTGGCAGGACCTAAACCCTCTAAAATAAGTCTATTTATATTATATTTATAATTATTTTGTCTATATCTTCCTTAAATGCTCTAACTCCCAAACTTTTTATTTCTATTTAAAACTTTTGAAAGCAAGAAAGCGTTTCAAATTTTGTAATATTCGCCAAGATGCAAGTGTTAGATATCATCTGATCCAAACGAACTTGCGAAACAAATTTAGATTTTTTTTTTAAAAGAATGGTTTAATCTAGTATACGTTGCCAAGTCCTCTATCATGATAATATCGATGATGATGATGATGACGATGACGTACGCAAAGAGTTAAACGAATTGGTTTGACATAGCCGATAAAAATATTCTCAAGGTATTAACCTCGGTTATAATTGTTATGACTTAATTATTTTTAGACACTTTACACTAGACAGACGTACCGGCATAGAACCTGTTAAAAGCTAATGCAAAAAATGAGTAGGAGGACTATAAAATCAAGTTAAATGAGGCTGATTATTGATCTTGAAAATTTTATATTGATTAAATAACATATTATACGAAAACAACGAGTTTTTTTTAATAAATGATGTTATTATATCATGGCTTTCATGTCAAAAATCAATAATCAATGCTTGACATTAGGAGGATTTAAACAAGTTTATTTATTATGTAGTATACAGTATACAGGGTTGCGCAAATGTTCCGGAACGGCTTAATTACAGGCGAAAGTGATATCGGATCCGGGTTTTGGGCAATCTATAGGACTAAAATTTTACTATTTGACTATTATACCATATGTCAGTAATGTCACCAACTGTCAAGTGTTGACGTTATTATTTTTTTTTTAAATGGAACACCCTGTATATTTTTACATTTTTAAATTCCATATAAAATCATAATTATTTTTTATTAAATGCACTATTAGTCTATACTTCATAGTTTCCGAGATATTGACTCTCGAAAAGTGACATTTTTGAACTTTGACAGCTTATAACTTTCTAACAGTACGTCTTAGAGCAAAACGGCTTACATGTCCCTATCTTCAATTTTTATTATCTTCCCAAAAAAATCAACTTCCAGTTAAACCGGAACAACTATATTTCCTGCTTTCGAGTTACATCCGGTTTAACCGGAAGTTGATTTTTTTGAGAAGATAATAAAAATTGAAGATAGGGACATGTAAGCCGTTTTGCTCTAAGACGTACTGTTAGAAAGTTATAAGGTGTCAAAGTTCAGAAATGTCACTTTTCGAGCAACATATTAAAGAAACTTTGTAGATAAGAAACACTATTACTATTATTTATAATCTGAAGTAAATCGTAGGTCTCAATTTAAAGAAATCCAGTGGCAGCAGTAAGCAAAATTTATTTTACATGCTGCGATGAGCTCTAAAGTAATACGAAATACAATAATATACACATAGTAACAGACCGATAACGAAACTCTCCCACGTAAAACTTTTAAAATGCCAAACTATAACTTAAAAATTATTGTTTTTTTAAAGCAAAATATTTCATTGAAAAATTTTAAATTTGGCTTTTGTTCAAACATCTCATTTTTGGGTAATAGTGAAATACCTAGCAATAAAATGCAATAGTTCTTGCGTCAGAAAATGCGATTTGCCTGGATAGTAACAGCTAATGTTTAGAACTAATAAGTATAGGTTCTTAAATTTCAAAAATGAGTTTTGCATAAAAATGTTTTTTCTGGATGATCATACAACATGTCTGAAATATTGTTATTATTATTGGATTTTTTAAAAACATACGTTAATGAATGTTACGTAGATATATAAGGTAGTAATAGTGCTCTTCAAGATAGGAAAAATACTTAAAAACATACAGTCAAAAACGATTCATTTTTAATATATTGACATATTGCGCATGCTCACTATCCAGGTAACGAGCTGCATAGTGGCCTCATTTCTCAAAAGCCTGGTTGCATACCACTGGCAATATACTGGTTATATATATATATATGGGGTGGACCCAGCCATGGCTCCCGAAATACCCCGATTTAAATTGTCTAGATGTGTAAGGAAAACAAAAAAAAATTAAAGCTTCGTATATAATATCATAAGAGGCAAAAGTTTCTCTCGAATGATATTCGACAAGACTATTTCACGAGAAAACAATAAAAACACAGTGTTTATTTAACAAACTAGAAACTTTATTTATTTATTACTAATATTAAACGTACAGTTGTTATAAGTAATAGTTTGTCCATTCTTTTCTATCACAGCTTGGTTTTGGGTATGATTGACTTGAATTTGAGAAGTCGAAGGTCCACATGCTTCATTTGTTGTTTTGAGATTTTCGATGAGCTTCAGATGATGACTAGGATCTAGGTGCAAATATAGTTTCAGGGAATTTGCGTTTGAGTGGCCTGTTAACTTAATCAACTCATGTTCCCCAACACCTTGTATAAATATGGCAGACACAGCGGAAGATCGACGAGAATGATTTGTTATTTTATGCTTCTTCGTATCTACTCCAATTCTTTCCGCTGAAGTTTTTGTATTTATTCCTATTGGAGTCTTTATGAACCAACATCCCTTCTGCCAGTTTGGATGAACGGAGAGAAATAGTCTGTCTGTGGAAATGTTTGGTCCTCTTTTTCCAATAATTTTAAAAATAATCTAACAGGGCATAAGTCTTTGTTTGGCGAATTTCTTACCAACCATTAGCTGTTTGCCCATCCTTTTGACCCACCTTAAACTTTCTTGGAAAATATTCTGTTATATTCAATTCATCCGGTAAATTCTCCCATGGTAGCAAGCTTCTTTTGTAAATATTGAATTTTGCAATTTACGGCCTCATTGCCCCTCCAAGCTAGTTCAAATGAGCAGAGATGGAAAAACTTTTTTTGTGCTTCATCGGGGTTTTCTTCATTGTAGCGTTGCATCATTGTTAGTAAATCTTTGGTAGATAATGCTTTTGAACTTACTTTCCTTTTTTCCTGACAACTTTGGAGCTGCTTTCTCTTTGCGTCTCTTGCCATTCGCGCAATTTTAAACGACATATCCGTAAAAGGGTCAATCTTTATTTCGTATTCAGTAAAATACATTTCTTGAATCATTTTTGCTGTAGTGTTCCATATAGCCTTTACAGAAGATTCTTTATACCCTTCTTCATATTAAAGGCGAGGATTTTCGCCAGGACCATCACAGTAGTACATTTTTCCAGTTTATAATTTCTTACCATTAGAAACTCTGAGAACTGTGCCCAAATTGAGTTTTTGGATTTCCGTGTGTTAAGTGGAATATTTTCAGCCATCGGTTTTTTTATTTCTTGGATAGATTGGCACTCAAATCTTGCATTTTCGTTTAAATTGCTCTATTGGTCTTTTTCAAACCAGGATGACATTTATTGTCAGACTAACAATAGTTTTTACCTGACATCTATCAAAATTTTTCCGCTGTAAAACCATCTTGTTGATTTTGTCCAGGTGTATATACTTAAGAGTTTTTCCACTAGAGCCGTTGCTATGATTTTTGCCAGTATAAAACACTCGTGGAATAGTCTTTTAAAAACATTGTACCCAGTTGATATTATAATAGTCATTAAAGATTTGCAATAAAAATAATGCTGAGCCAGAAACCGTACATTTGCTTCCTAGGCACCAAACCACAACATTTCGACGAAACAATATGATTCTCTTGTTTCCAGACTGGTTCCTGTGAAAGCCTCATGGGTCGAGAACGAATAGTGGGCAGTGTGCCAGGCCTACTAGATGCCCTATCATGTTCGTCAGCTGCGGATATTCCTTATTCGGTCAACGATGAAGATGTAGCCGTTCCAAATATCCTAACGGAATGTATCAGGCATTTGGAGCAAAGCGGGTTACATACTTTTGGAATATTCAGGGTCAGCGCGTCCAAAAAGAGGTTACGACAGGTAAAAAACTATTTTTTTCCGGCAAAATAATAATGCCATTTTAGAATTTCTATCAACGACTTTGATTTCTATTTTTGGCAAATTTTATTTTAGTTGCGAGAAGACTTTGACTGCGGAAAGGAGACGTCCCTCGACGACAGTCAATGTCCTCATGACGTAGCAAGTTTGCTAAAAGAATACTTAAGGGACTTACCCGATCCACTTTTGTGCAGAGACTTGTACCACGCGTTTGTTCAAACACAACGTAAGTATTTATATGTCATCACTGTATTATATGTATGTCACATGATGACATACAGTGTGGGCACTGATATAGTTTGGAAGAGGAAAAATCTTTTATTAGTAGGTGTAGAAGAAAAAGTCATTATTCCTTATAAAATCGTCTGCTTGTGCTGAAACTACAATTTTTAATATCAGATTTGCGATTACTATTCAGGGTTCATCAGAAAGAACAATTTAACTTTTTAGGATTTTTTTTTCAATTCTAATTTTCTAATCCTTTTGATGATTGGCTAAATTATCACTTTGGGAACAAGTGGATTGGGAGGTACCTATGGTCCAAATCAGTTGGCACGTAGGAGTTCCGATCTCACAATTATCGACTTTCATTTATGGGGATATCCGAAGCCACATGTGCATAAAACCAATTTCAGTAATAACTTAGATCTGTTGAAAGAAAAAATAAGAGTAGTTATTGCAAATATCCCGATACAGCAAAGTTAATAACTGTTATCGGGAATTCAGATGTCGAGTTGAACTATGCGCTAACTCGGTGGTACCACGTTTGAATAAAACTTTTATGATTGAATGAATTACGGAAATATGGCATGTAATAATGAAAATACTTCAAAAGTAGGCAAATAAAAAATGGGTTTCTTACAACAATAATCGTTACTCGGCCAGATATAAAAACATATTCGAAGTAAGAAAGCAACAATAGTTTTGTTTGTTTTTAAGTAAATTTATTTTAAACGAAATCCAAAAAACTAAAAATGTTGTGTTTGTGACGAACCCTGTTTAGTCATCATCAGTCATTAGTTTCAGTATAAGCAGACGTTTCTATAAAGAATGACCTTTTTCTTCTATGCCTACTAATAAAAAAATGTTTCCTCTTCCAAACCTATCCGTGGATACACTGTATATTTAGAACTAGAAGTAAATTTTATTTCAATTTTTACCACAAATAGCAGAAAAAATATAAAAATATGACTAAATTAATATATTTTAACGTTTGGGCGTATGGTTGTTCCATATTTCTTCCATTCTGGTCATCACCAGTTTCTGGATTTCACTAAACTAGAACGATTTAATTTTATTGATTCCAATAAATCAATCTTTCAGGGATACGAAATAGAAGACTGCAATTTGAGGCCCTTCAACATTTGGTACAACTTTTGCCAGCTTCCAACAGAGACACCCTGTATACTTTACTTGGTTTTTTAGGCGAAGTTGCTAAAAATGCGAATGATAGCAAAAATGCATTAGGTAAGGTATTTTTGCCAAAGCTGCAAAACGAATGCAAATACAAATACAATTAATTAATTTGAATGTCGAGGTTCAACATCAAAGTAATCTGCCAAGAACGGATCCCTGAGCCTGGGACACTCCAGTCTCGATAAATCCAATATTCGACATATCATCATCGAAAGAAACACTCTTTGTGTCTCACCCCTAATTCCATATCGATATATTTTCTCAATCAGTAACTTGTGCTTTACTGAGGTCGCACAGACTGATATTTACATGTTGTCCCTTCTCGAGACACTCGACTATGTCGTGCACAATTTATACAATTGCCTTGACAGTAGAGCGACCCTTCCTGCGGCTGCACTGAGAAGCACTGAGAAGCACTGAGAAGACCATTGGCTTCAAAATAACCGCTGATGTTATTCTTCATAAAAACTTCAAAACCTTTCCCAAAAATTCGGTCTGTAATCAGATACTCAGTTTATATTATTCTCCTTTAAGAGAGGTACTGCCCTGACTAGCTTTAACGTAATTACACCATGTGCTACACATACACAAGCATTAAATAGAAATATTAGAGACTTAAAGACTCAGAAATATGCTTTAAAATTATACTATTTTAATCATAAATATCAGAAGAAGCAAAGTTTTTAAGAGACAGAATTGTGGTTCCAGTATCCTCATCAAAGGCAAACGATTTGGAAACTAACGAAATGGAATCAGTGTAAATTATCCCTAATAGTTAGCTGTTGAGCTATCTTGGCAGCAATTTTCAGAAAATAATAATTAAAGTCATAAAGCACTCAACCCAGTCCCATTATTATTAAGCGGGTTATGATTTCTTTTAAGATTTATAATCTTCCATTTGCTTTTTGGCTTATTTTTTGAACTGTCAATTAAATTACTATAATATGCATGTCTTTTTGCTTTTACAATCAAACTTTCAACAAAGTTTACAAATTTTAAAGCATTCTTCTTTCATTCTAGGTGAAGAAATCACAGGGAACAAAATGGACTCAAACAACTTAGCTACTGTATTCGCGCCAAACATTTTACATTGTATAAAGCCGAACTCCAAGGACTACCAGGACCGATCGGAAGACAGAATAGACATCATCAATGTCGTCAGGACTCTGATCGATCATTTCAAGCAGATCTTCTTAGTGTCGTCTGAGTTGCTAGATGAGATATATGTACACATGATGGATTCACATCCAGAGGCGTTGGATCAGCTGTTGAATAAGAAAGATGCAATGGCTGGTGCCGACGAGTAAGTTTTAAGATGAGAATTTTATAATAAACGTTTTGTTCAGGTTTATAAATAATTTAATGTAAGTACTTGTTGCCAAAGGTTTGTACAGTAACCACGGCAAATTTAAACTCTCTATGTCCAACAGTATTTGATTGATATATTGATAAAAGAGCGGGTTTTTACCCTTCTTTACGCTTGGGGCACGAATTTTTTTTAACGCTTGTATATCAAACAACAATATATTGTGTCGGAAATATAAATGTGAGTCATATAACTTGAGATGGTTGTCAAGACAAACTTTATTAAGGCCTTAAAAAAATAATAAACTCACTAATGCATTAAACAAAAATCAATATATTTATTGACGTGGGCGGATAATTTCAAAGCGAATTTCATTCCCTTTATAGAAGAAAAATTGCAAGTAAAAAACATGTTACAATAGTTACAAAAAAACAACTTAAAACTTAACAATACAAGTTTTTAGCAGAACTTTCGTAATAACTCTGTATTTGTCATTTTTAATTATTAAGGTGGGAGTATCAACATGCCCTGCTTGCCAACCTATAACCTATTTCGCGTAGATTTATTTATGTTTTCTAGCTTTTATACAAAGTTTAAATAAAATCAGTATCGACTTGATATTCTATAGGTAATAATTGACATATTTAATAAATATCAAGGAATTTCATAACTTATTTTAGGAGAATTGTATAGCTAAAAATATCGGGTAAGATTTTTTAAACATTATTATCATGTCATTGTTCTTTCACTAGGTATACAATTCTCCCGAAATTAGCAATGAAATAAATTGACATTTTTGTAATATATCAGATATTACCTAAGTAATGTGCCGACGATACTGATTTTATTTAAATGTTAGTGTAAAAAATAATAAACTTGAAAACACAAAGCGAAATAGGTTATAGGTTGGCAATAAATTGAACGACGTTGAGAATTCCACCTTAAATAATTTTATTGTGCCGCTTTGTTTTCCCAGAAATTTCTTAAAAAAGTCATAGAATGCATGTAAAAGATTTTCGCTCTTTTATTCATGATTTACGTTGTTGTAAGACAAAGGGATGACTTGATTGATAGAACTTTCCCGAATTTTAATACCTTTTTTACTTTTAAAATATCCCTTTTGTTTTTAGCTTCAGAAGTTTTCGGTAAAAACCAGAAAGTTTTAAGCATGTTATCAAGAGAATAATCTTTTCTTTTTCGTGATCGATACGGCTTCTTTCTATACCCTGTCCATTTTATCTTGAAAAAGATGATAGAAACTCATTTTAAACCTGCACATTCTAAGCACCACCCGTTTAGTATGTAATTTTTGTAGCCACATGTACCCATTATTGCCACATCGCCAGATTGCCTAATTACAAAAAGTGATAAACCTGTCAGATAATATTTTTGAGATTATGTTGGGATTCCAAGGAGGGACACTAATAATTAAGAACGGAAACACTTGAGCTAAAACAAAATAATTTAAAAAAACTGATTAGGTACTTGTTATTATTTAATAAAATCTGTTTTTTAGCTCTGTGGATGATCTTGATTCAGAATCCAACTCAGCTCCTTGGACTCCGACGAAGCCAACGTCTGAGGTATCCATGGACAACGCCTTCGAAGGAAAAATTCAACAATTTGAGCCAAAGAAGACTTATTCTAGGGAAAAGTGTCTGCATGAAGCCGCCGCCACTGGTGGACCAAATATCGGAATGAGAATTAGGTAACTTTTTTGTGTTATTATATACCAATGATTACTGTTTCCAATTTTGTGCTATAACTTTCAAATTTTGCCAGAATTTCAAAAAAATCAAAGGCAATGCAGCCTTTATCTTTTAAATTCTGATCAGAAACTTTTACAGCATTCAACGTGCAACCAATTTATTTACATTTTTAGGCACAAAGATAAAATTCGAGAACGCAGTTTAAGGCGCAAGCGCGAAAAGAATGAAGATGGTCTCATCTCAAGGATAAAAGGTTCCAAGGACGAAGACTTATACAAAAACCGTTCCTCCTCAATAGAAAGCACTAGTTCCACTCATACCGACGACGTCACAAGAGTACTGAGAATGACAGATGCCGATTTTCACGAACGGCGAAAGTCCAGTCCGTACGTCCTAGATAATAGCGGAGTACTGACTGCTAGTCTGACTATACCAGTTCAGGCTGGTGCATCTTATAATATAGGTAAGTTCACAAGTACCAGAAAGTTTAAAAATTTACGAAAAAAAAAGAGCTCGTGTATCTTTTCCTTTTCTTTTCTACTTCTGAGTAAAGCTATATAATTTTTTTTAGACGATGACATTCCTTACATAGAAGATGTAGAAAATGGAAGACAGCATATGACAATAGGAGTACTTAAAGCACCTGTAGTGCCGCAAAGAAGACGAAATACTTCAGTTGGTAGCGATTCTTCAGCAGCATCGAATATTCAACCCGTTACTGGATCACTATCCTTAGGTAATTGTAAGAACAATCAACCAAATTAAGCCCAACTATTTCATTATTATAAACGTGCATTATAAGATTATAGTGCACCCTAGATCTACCATTTTTACCCTAACTAACTTTGCTTACTTCTAGGTCAAGGTTACGACTCAGCAGTAGGCTCCTCAGCTCCAACCACTTATTCATCCCCCCTCCAGAACACCCCCACGTCAGTCACCTCTAGTATGGCAGACGCAGGGAATTTCTCCTCTCCTCCAAGTTGGGCCAGTAGCCCACCAACATCGCCAGACAGCACTCAGACGTCAGTTAACTATATTCCTGATGAAGTCCATGTGCTGAAACCAGCCCCTAAAGGAAGAAATATTCCAAAAGACGCGCCCATGATACAGAAGGTGTCTTTTGCCCAGGGACCAAGTCCACAAACAATACAGAAAGTTAGGGATTTGAAGGCGGCTTATGGGGATCTATATAAAAGTTCGAGTGCCTCTTCTTTTGGGGATTCAAGGGTGGAACGTGAGCCGAGGTTTACCCCAAGCATAACGAGCATTGGAAACGCTGTTCTACGGTCGAAGACAGCCGATTTTGAAAGGATTATAAAAGTGGAATCAAATCCCAAAGTTCAAACCACCACGCAAGCAGCAAGTATACCCACACCCACGCCTACCACAACAAACAGTAATTCATCAGATAAAGAGAAGAAGAAGTACACTAAAAGGAGATACACTGATTCAAGGCATCCGACCCGGCATATACCTGACTTGGAGAGTTTAGAATCGGCAACGAACAAGATAGAGCAAGCTGCAGCTTCTACAGCTGGACCAGTTTATAAAAGAAGGGAACTGATTTCTAGTGTGCCTTCAAAATAAAGGAGGAAAAATTATATGTTTCAGAAAGAAAAAATGAAATGGTTAGTGATTCTCAGATTGTTAATAGAATACCTATTAAATAGTTTCTTGTCAATTTTTTTTTCGGGAAGTTACTAAATTCCTCGTCAATTACTTTGTATCGTCAAGTTTGTAAAATGGAATGTAATTTTACACTGTTTAGTTTGGTAAATTCATGAATATTACTTTAACATTCTCTTGTGACAGGTTGATTTCCGTTTTGTCTACCATTTGCTATCACAGGTCTGGGAAGAATTATCTCTAAAAATTACCATGAATTTAGAAAATTTACGCGCATTAGGTAGTTGTTATTTTACAACAACTATACTTATTTATACCCATAGATATTTTTGTATATAAAGTTAGTTCATACGGTTTAGTTTGCCATAATACATACTATATTTTTTTAATATTTGCCGCTAGTGTAGATAAGCAATAAATAAATTAAATCATAAATATTTTGTGTTCAAAAGTGTTTTTGGAGAAGGAAGAAGGTTCGGATTTTTCAGAATACTGTTGTGGAAGTATGACAGGTTGTCACAAAGATTTTTCTTTCTTCCTACAAAAAAAAGGGTGTCAGTAGTGACAACTTTGCACTTCCTTGTAAAGTTAAAGATAGTATTAGGACCATAATATGTAAGAAAAAAAATCATGTGCTTTAAAGTTCTAGTCGACGGAATGGTGCATTATCGAGGTATTTTGGTTGTGATGCACAAAAATACACTATCCTTTGGTTCACTTATTTTTGTGCAACACCAACGGCCAAACCTATAATCGTACCATGAAAAATAAGTAATGTGTATGGAGCTTTTTCTGTTATTGTAAAAATAAAAAACAATGTGTAAATATATATTTCAATAAATTATGTTGTCTCTCTTCTTGGTCTGCTATAGGCACTGCTCTGGACTCACTGGATGTATTCGAGGTTCCCTGTGTAGGTATATGTTTTAAGTATGGCATATTCAGTTAAGGAGCCCCTGGACTGCGTCGCCGTCGTCTTTTCTGACGGCTTTGCTTGACGAGACGAAATTTGGTCAAATATTTTTTATTCTGCTGTTATTGATTTTATCAAATAATTTTTTTAAACTTTAAACTCTTACGTAGGTAATTGCTACTCAAAGAGTATATTTGGCCGCTTTTTAAAGAAAATAAAAAATAAACAAAATATTGTATTCTAAGTACAGTCAGCAGCAATGTGAAACAAAGAAAGACAATAAAAACAGATAAACAGTTAATTTTGGGTAGGTACAACTGAATTATAATTATATCCTTAGATCTGTGTAAGGCTTTTGACACCGTTAACCATGATATTTTATTAAGAAAATTATACAGTATTGGGATAAGGGGAAATACACACAAACTACTTCAAAGTTATTTAAGCTATCCTAAACAATTTGTTCAAATTGGGAAAGTTCGGAAAAATAAATAATATGTGGAATTCCACAAGGATCAATATTAGGTCCGTTATTATTCCTAATTTAAATTAATTCCTTTTTCAAATTGAACTTAAAGGGCAATATAACGCTATTTGCAGATGAAACAACAATTATTTATTTTGCTGAAACTCTTGCATAAATGTATTTTGATATTAATAATGATTTAAAAATACTTTTTTCTTGACTTCAATCGAATAAACTTACGTTAAATTTTACAAAATCTTCTTTTGTTTATAACTAAAAATAAAATAAATTCCATCATTAACCCCTTAACATTTAATAATGAAAATATTCAATATTCAAAAACGACAAAATTACTAGGATTAGTTTTAGACGAAAATTTAAATTGAAAATGTTATATCCAGTATATTATCAACGCTATATCTCCTTTGGTATCTGTTTTGTACAGAGCTAGATATTTCATTCCTTTGAAATACTTAAAAAATACATACTTTTCATTAATATATTCAAAATTACAATACTTAGCTTCTGCATGGGGATCTGCTTGTTTATCAAACTTAAAACCATTACAAAAATTGCAAAATAAAGTTATTAAATGTATACACAAATTACTACATTTAGAACCAACTGTTAATCTATATAGACCGAAAGGGTATTTACACGTTCAAAACATTTATAAATTAAAAATTTGTATTCTAATTCATTCTATTATTTTAAAAGAAAAAAATCAAACATAACATATAAGGATAATAAGACATTACATGATCATAACACCAGACGTAGAAATTATCAAACTATACCAGTAAAAAGTAATTTTGGAAAAAAATCGCTTTTATATGACGGAATAATAAAATATAACAATCTTCCAAAAAATATCAGAAAAATTAAAAAATTGGCAACTTAAAAACAATTAAAGAGATATTTACTAAATTATATTATTTATATTTTTTTAAATTGATTTTATTAATGAATTAAATTGGATTAACTTCAATTTTTTTTATTGTTATTTTTTTTTAATGGTTATTATTTTCTATATTATGTTGTCACCTTCCATGTAATGAACTGTAAAAGTTAGTTTGGAATAAAGACATTTTGAAAGTTAATTATTATTACATTACTACATAAATAAATTAATAATAACAGATTCGCCAGACAGCTGCTGCTCTTTCATGTTCCATCGACTAGAGACGGTTCTCCTTGCGTCACTTTGCTGCAGGCAGTGGCGTAGCCATAATCGGGTAAGGGGGCGGTTGACCCCCCCGCCCCCTGGCTTGGCGCCCCTTTGCTACTTAAATAAAATTTAAAAATCGGTCTTATTTGAATTTTAATAAACTTAACACAGAAGAAAATACCAAAAAATCACAAAGCCTGTAAATGTCCGTTTTAAAATAAAATAAAAGTTATTCTATGGTCTCTCATTTGTCGGCATTTATCAAATTTAGCTGTCGTCGCTCGTTTTTCTCTACATGGTATATAAACTATTGCAACGAACATTGCCAATGCGGAAAGGTCGTTTAATCGGTTAAAAAATATTAAAACTTATAATCGCTCGACAAAGACGGAACAACGATTAAATGACATAGCTATATTAAACATAGAAAGTGATTATGTCAAAAATTTAGATCTTTCTAATGTTTTAGATGATTTCAAAAGCGTTAAGACTCGTCGAATAGCTTTATAGTTAAACATTTTTTAAATTATTGATTGAAGTTGTGTAAGGTAATTTTATATTTATATTTTTGATTGTTCAGTACTTGTTTTTATTATAAAAGGATTTATTTTTTGTGTTATTAAAATTAATATAATATAATAATATATCACAAAAAGCATACAATGCATTTTTTTACCCGATGTTGAAATCTTATGTTTTTTTAGCTGAAATTTAAAACACGTCTTAGTTTGGAAAACTATACTTCTATTGTCAGTATTGTTACTAACCGATAATAATTTAATAAAAGGCTTGAATGGTGCTTAATACCATGCATTATTTTTTTGTCAATGTTTAACTGAATCTGGATTTAAAAAAAAAATATGACAAAATGTGTATTTAAAAATATAGGCGCCCCAAAAGGACTTCGCCCCCCCCCCCTGCCCCAAAATCCTGGCTACGCCACTGGCTGCAGGCCTTCGCCTTATGTATTGCTACTTATAAATTTTATAACTCGTGTTATTGTTAATAATTTTGGAATTTTAGATTGTTTCCTACATATTGGTAGCCTTAACTAGATATGTTGAAAATTTGAACTTTCTTTCTGGAAGTGGGTTTTTTTTTCCAGACGCATTGTTATATTCAAGTTTATATACAAAAGATTGTATTCCCTGAGAGACGTGCCAAGAATACTTACAGTTAAGTGGGGGAAGAACGATATGAATGAATTGAATTAGAGGAATGTCAGTTGTCTTTTTTGCGTTAAATAGGAAAAGTATAAGTGAGATACAATTTTAATTTCGTTTATTTTCTCTTGGTATCACAACATTTATAAAACATTATGTATACAATAAAATACATAGACAATATTTAATATTATAAACAATATAAGAGACATACTCGATCTACTTTAAATTATTTTTGTAAATTTTCATTTTAAAATGGATGGAATAAGACTAAGTCACGTAGCAGAATTTATTTTTTTAAAGATAAAAGGCGATTTCTGACTAAAATATAAAAATGTTTGTTAATTTTTGTTATTATTCTTGATAATAAATACAATTTCTTAAACTTTCTATTTCTCTCCGGCAAATAACAATTGTTTTGATTATGTATACATTGTACTCTATTTTTTGTATAATATGCATTTGAGGCATTATCTATAAGATAACTTTTATATCGGTATTTAAAACAAAGAAATAAAATATTTTGGTAAAAATATTCAAATAAAATAATAACTGAATATTTGTACGTCGCAGTCGGATTTTTCACAAAAGACATTTTTCAGATCGTCTTTACAAAATCAACAATACATAAAATAATATCGATTTTACGTTCTGTGAACGAACCTATAAAATATATAAATGCGTTAATAAACCCATTAAACCAACATTGGAAACAACCATAGATGAATAAAAGGATGGAAAATGACACCGTAAACTTCCGCAGTGCTGATAAAAAAAGCCACTTTTATTAGCCACATTAAGAGCTCCCATCGAGACGATAAAACTGCGTTTTTATCCTGAAAATACTCATCCGTTCCGTTCACCGTTCAAGACCTATTAGTTTGAAAGAAAAACTGAAAATCTAAATGTTTCCTGTAAAAAGCTCCAGTTTTAGTTTCTTAAAAATCTATTTGCTTAATAATATTAATATGTAAAGTTGCCTTTAGAACAAAACTTTTAAAATTTCCATTTCCACCTAATTCAAAAACTAAAACAAGAAATTTCTGCCCACATCCCTTAACTTTCAATTTCTTTTTAGTTGGTATTTTAACTTAAATCAGTTTTCTAGTTCTTGATTGCAGTATAAACCATTGCAAACGAAATATTCAAGTGGTAGCGGCATCTGGGTGTCATCTCGCTTTATAATTCTTCTATGGAAATAATGCTTTACAATACTAAAATATCAGAATTGTGGTTTGTTCGTTTGGACAGTGTCAGCTGGTTCTCCCGGACTAGAAAAAACTTTTTGATAACCTTTTAGGGTTGTGACATGAACAAGTTTCGCTTCTATTGTTTTTCTAAGACGAAGTCTTTGGGATGCTGCTATTTAATAGAATTAATAAAGTCCAACCGAACAAACCTTTAGACTGTAATAAAACTTTCACAAAAATGGACGGATTACAATAAGGAATGTTAAGAAATATAAGTATTTTGTACAAAGCTAAAACTAAAAAGGTAATACAATAATTGTGGGACAAAATTTTTATTTTTTACTTTCCATTAAAAAATAAAAGCAAAAGAACATAAAGAAGCAAAAATTGTTTTAATTATATTGTCCCACAATTTTACAAAAAAAAATTGGAATAACGTTTTCAATATTAGATTATTTTTTCTTTTTTTGAAAATACATTAATAACTAAAACTTTACAGTAACTATACAAAATTTAACAAGAAGTAAAATATAACGTTGTGTTTTACACCTTTACAGAAATTTATAACAATAATAAAAATAAAAAAGGCAAATATAATATAAGAATTTCATTGTGGACTAGAAAAAGTTAAAATTTAGATAAGCAGTTTTTTAACATCATGTATAATATCTACTACCAAGCACTATAATTCACAAATATACAGATCTACTTTCCAAACAAAATTCTTTAAGCGAAAATTTAAAAAAATCCATGTCGTTTTTTCATTGACTGTCCAAAAGCATATTTTTTTTAAAGTATAACAAGAATGCCTTTTCAGTGGTATAAAAGGCTTTATAAAAGTTTCAAGCAAGGCACAGTCTTCTTAAGTGGTACCCCCTTAATATCTTCCGTTCCTCCTACGATTCGAGTGTGATTTAAAAAGGGTTAATAAAATACCGCTTTTAAAATTGATGGCTTTGTTATGTTAACTTCTTCGTCTGAGGTTTGACGCGTATTTTTTTTAATAGTTAACTTATGTACCTGCATCCATTATTTGCATTACAAATATTACGTTTTTTTAATATTATAAAGGCACTTTATACAACTACTCGTAATATAAAATGTTAGCGAGGAAATAGAATGGCGACTTAATTTTAAAAATACCTTACGCTTCTAAAAGACGAATAAATTTTAAAAAGTGATATAAGAATTTACTTATGTTGTCGATATGATCTGTATAATAAAAATTCGCTTAAACTAAATTTATTCCTAAAAATAGCAGGGTTGTAAAAATTGCGGGTGAAATTCAGGGTAAAAACATCAAAAATTTGGCCGCAAAAATAAACAAAAGCTATTAACCATAAAAAATACATAAAGTCCGCAATATTTTTAAAATAAAATGATATACTCTAAAACTAGAACACATACATGAAACGCACACATCCCAGACACAATTTTTTACACTTCTGTACTGTGAGTCTGTATTCTCACTTTTTTTGTACTACCATTTCTGTTTAGGTTCGGCGATGTCCCACTGAAACCTGGATTTTGGATACCTAAACCTTCTTTAGGTTTAGGTTTTTTTAAACTACTTCTTAAAGGCGATCTAGAATCGAAAAGAGAAGTAAAGTAAATAATATGGTAAATTGCTGGTACTATTATTTTAAATTCAATCGCTAGATATTGAAATATGTGGAAAATTTGAACTCCCCACCTCATCTGCAAGTCGGTTTTATTTTCCGAACAAACACAGTTGTTACATTTAACTTCATATATTTATAGATAGATAGATATATAATTAAAATATACTATACCTCGTCATCCCAACGGAAGACCCTACAGTAGATCCATTTGTGGACCCCAAGGTGGTAGATGTGGTATTCATGGAAGCCATAGAACCATTTGAGGCCGCCGTGTAGGGTTTACCACTGGCGTCTGTCATGGAAATTCCAGCACCTTAAAAATATAATGTGTTAAGAAATTGCAGCTTGATCGGTTTGGTATATTTTATAAACACTAAAATTTAAATATTGTCCATTGACTTTCCTAGTCAAATTTTAAGCCTCAGAAAGGGACTTTCGACGTCAGACGTCTGAACCCACGAACATGTAATACAAGTAGGCAAATTATTCTATTAAAAACCATTTGAATTTAACTTCGTTAAGTGAAGAAGCGAAATTTACAAACGATATACCATAAAGACTTGTCCATTGACTTTCCTAGTCAAATTTTAAGGCTCAGAAAGGGACTTGGAGATAGTATTTCAAAATTAAAAACAGTATATGGACTTGCGGATCATTTATTAATAAAAAATCAGTTTATTTCTTCAAATTTTCCAGATGTATCTAGTGCAGTGATGTTATTTCTAACTTTATCAGTTAGTGTGGCATCAGCGGAACAATCTTTTTCCAAATTTAAATTAGTAAAAACCATGGAACAACAACGCCTTTCGGATTTATCCTTAATCAGTATGGAACACGAGTTTGTTAAAACATTAAATATGGACGAAGTCATAAACGATTTTCCAAAAGAAAACTCTCGGCAATTTGGTCGTTTTGTATAATACCTTGTATAGTACTTTAGTGACATAATGTTTGTGCAGACTTGTTGAGTGTTTATGTGTTTGAATTCTATGAGGCTGGATCACTGCTACCCACGTTACTACCATACATGGTAAGCAAGTGGTGTTTTAAAATTTTGATAACTACCTATGTTATGTCTACCAGTCTACCTAGGATTATAAAATAAATTCGAATTGAACTTCTGGAACTTATTTGTGGTTGTAAGACATTATTATCAATAGGAATATTAAAATCAACGAGCAAATTATTGCTATTAAAAAGGATTAAGTTGCACTTCGTAGGATTAAGTTTTAAGTTGTGTCGTAACGATAGGATTCTAAGGGTTTCCAAGTCAGCATTTAATTGAGCACAAGCAGTGATGGCACCACCTGGATCAAATCCAATAAATAAATTAATATCGTCTGCAAACGCTTGGATGTTTGAGTAATTTACGCTGTCTACAATATCTGCAGTAAAAGTAAGGGACCCAACACAGATCCCTGGGGAACACCTGATAGAACTGCAGACAAGGGAGAATACTGGGAATTAAATGACATTTTTTGAGTTCTTTGGAGGAGGTAAGACGTTAAAATAGAGATTGCATCAAGAGAAAATCCGTAGTATACCAGTCTACCTAGGATTATAAAATAAATTCGAATTGAACTTCTGGAACTTATTTGTGGTTGTAAGACATTATTATCAATAGGAATATTAAAATCAACGAGCAAATTATTGCTATTAAAAAGGATTAAGTTGCACTTCGTAGGATTAAGTTTTAAGTTGTGTCGTAACGATAGGATTCTAAGGGTTTCCAAGTCAGCATTTAATTGAGCACAAGCAGTGATGGCACCACCTGGATCAAATCCAATAAATAAATTAATATCGTCTGCAAACGCTTGGATGTTTGAGTAATTTACGCTGTCTACAATATCTGCAGTAAAAGTAAGGGACCCAACACAGATCCCTGGGGAACACCTGATAGAACTGCAGACAAGGGAGAATACTGGGAATTAAATGACATTTTTTGAGTTCTTTGGAGGAGGTAAGACGTTAAAATAGAGATTGCATCAAGAGAAAATCCGTAGTATTTTAGTTTGGATATTAAAACTTTATGACTTATAGTATCGAAAGCCTTAGAAAAGTCAAGCGACACCAAGGCTGTAACTTTCTTTTTGTCAGTATTGCAAGTAATATCGACAGTTATTCTGGAGAGAGCTGTTACTGTACTATGTCCCTTTCTAAAACCTGACTGATAAGGAGGCAATATATTATATCTTTGTACATAATCATTAAGTTGCTTAAAAAGTACCTTTTCCAATAACTTAGAAAGGGCCGGAAGGATGCTAATTGGTCTTAGATCAGAAACCGATTCTACAGTGTTTTTTTTTTGGTATTGGTATAATAATACTGGTTTTCCAGTTCCTAGGAAAATATCCTTTCTCAATACATGAATTTATTATGTGGGTAATATAGGAATCAAGAAATGGACTAGAGTACTGAAGCATCAGCGGAGAGATACTATCAATACCGGAAGCATTAGTTCGAAAGTTCGCAATAAGTTCTGAAATCTCTTGAACAGTGGCCATAGTAAAATTAAAGGAAGACAACCCAAACGTACTGCTATTGTAGAAGCTTACCAAATTATTATCAGCACCTTTTTTGAATGCTGATACAAAAAAATTGTTAATATCAGTAGCATTACCAACGCTGATGGGTATTTCAGTATTGTCACATTTTTTTACATTAAAATCCTTAAGTGTTTTCCAAATTACCTTAGAATCGCCAGACAAATGTTTGGCATGTATGTTTTTTTGTCTCGACGAATCAATGTTAAAGTCGAATTACGTATGACATAATAATGTTAAAAAAAATCTTACCCGATATTTTTCGCTATACAATTCTCCTAAAATACGTTATGGAATTCCTTGATATTTATTAAATATGTCAATTATTACCTATAGAATACCAAGTCGATACTGATTTTCTTTAAATTTTGTATAAAAGCTAGAAAACATAAATAAATCTACGCGAAATAGGTTATAGGTTGGCAAGCATGTTGATACTCCCACCTTAAGGAATAAAGATAAAAACTACCTATAAATAATAATAAACTTCTTTATATCTTTAACCTACATGATGACATTTTATTTTCTTCAAGCTATAAAATGTCATACAGTAACAGGTAGTATAACATGACATAGTATTTTTTGGAACGTATATTAAATACAGCATTTTATGAATATACATAGATACAAAATAAGCGAAAAATTGACAAAAAAAGTAAAAGAAAATGGGGAATTTATTGTTTCATTGGCACGTGGGAGATAATGAGTTTTGTATTAAAAAGGACAGAGACCTTTGTCGGGGGAAAATATGGCGCGTAGGTTAAAAATATTAGGTTCCTGTATAGGACTCGACGTAGTATGTAATTATTTATGTAAACAGTGTCAAAGATTAAATTTTTTCGCCACCCACATAATATTTCCCAGCTGGCACCAGTCACAGCAATATTATATTATGTATTTAGCAGGAAAAAAGCTAAAATATGGAAAATGGCCTAAAATGAGGGCAAAATAAAATTCCTTTTGCTTCTCAAAAATCTACAGGAATTAGGTAGGTACAGTTACATTCATAAAAAAAGCGTATACGCATTTGAATGAGAGGAAACCTTAACAATATTTGCGTAAAACCGGCTTATCGCATGTTAAAGGTTATTAAAACTGCAAAGCATTGGCGTTGTGCGTTAGTTCAATAGAATAACAAAAATAATTTTTTTTATTTTATAATAAGTAAGTATATCTTAACAGTTTTATAAAAATTACAATAGGAACAAAAAACGTTTAACAAGAATAAATAAAATTTATTATTTGGTCATATGTCCCTGTTTTTCTATTATTTAAGCCAGTCTATTTGGAATTGACTGAATTATATTTGATACAATATTTGGATCAAGCTCTTCCCAGCACGCATGTATTATTTCCTATAAATCTTTTGAATTTTGTAGCCTAAAATTTCGATTTTTTTACTATTATACCCCAAATATTTTCAATTGGATTGGTATCGGGACTATAAGCTAACCATGGCAGCAGTTCCACATTATGGGTTTGAAACCAGTGGGTTACAGCATTGGCAGTGTGGACTGTACAATTATCTTGTTTAAATATGAAAATATTATTGGGATATATTTGCTCAGCAGATGGTAACAATATGTTTTCTAAAATGTTAATGTAATTTCCGGCATTAAATCTTCCCTCTATCGCCAGCAAACACCAAGTCCATAAACACTTTATCCAGCCCCATACATTTACAGAAAAACGCCCATGTCAAGAAGTGAGGGGGCTAATATATCGCTGTTCAAACCTGGTATTGTTTGAACGGTACACACGAATTTGTCCGTTATAAGTCGACTGGAACGTATGTTCATCAGTAAAAATGACCCTATTCCAAAATTGAGAATGGCGGTATATATAATTTAAAGCAAAAATAATTCTTGATTGTCGCTGTTCTTCGGTAAGAAAATTTTTTTCGCAGCTGGGTGACATTGTAGTTCAGATCGCTTGACTCTCCTGCTGGCGGCAGGTTGGGAGGCAGAAAATGCTGTATCAATAACAGCATTCCTTGTAGTTGCAAATGGATTATTTCTTAAATATCCCAAAAAAGCAGCATCCTGTTCCGGGTTGAAACCTTTGGGACGACCTGAACCAATTTTCCTCTTTAGGGATTCTTCTTGTTCCCAGCGTTGCTTAATTTTCGGTATACAACTGCACTATAGCACGGATTGACCATCCTTCTTCGATTCGTGATACAATTTAAGTATTTTCAACTTCAGACAACTGCACAGATTACAGAAAAAAGTTATTTTCTGTAATCTGTGGACAACTGACGAGGCAATTTTACGTTCTTCTGTCAAAGTTTATCAAACGTTACCACCATGCAGTTTCAAAATTAATTACACCGACGCCAATGCTTTGCATTTTTTATAATCTATGACGTGTGGTAACCTTCAATAAACAATTATTATTGTGGCGCATTTTTTTATTTATGCAACTGTACATCATACCGTTTTACTTACTTTTTTAAGCACAAATCCACAAATCTAGAAGAAAATGGTTTCACAAATTGTATTGTCCTAAAAAAATCTGAAATATTGTTGGTACCTATACATACCATTCGTGTTTCTCTCCCGAAATCCGGGATTTCCATAAGTGGTAGGTTCCACGGGCATGGCAGTAGGATCGCCCCCTTCCCTCCTGGCAAATAGCATGTCGTATAATGACATGACAAAGAGGGCTGAGTTTAGAATGATATCAAGAACCTACAATAAGAAATTTAATTTAGGTTCCGGTTCCATTCGGGAACCCACTTATTTGCATTAGAGCTCATGTTTCATTCATTCATTAGACAGTTAAGTACTTTATCGTACTTTTGGGAGTGTTTAAGTTTAGGCCACCCCATACGTATCTTTCTTTAAAATATCCCTAATTTAATTGCTCCCAAGCGAAATTATTTTTTAAAGTATTGTTAAAAATCCCATTTGCAACGGGACAGAAGGGTTTTTTAAATAATGCAAGAACTGAGTAATATTGTGCTTTTGTAGTTCTAAAAGGTTTTAATTATACTAGGGTAACTCTGCTTACAAACATACAAAAATAAGGTAATTTAAAATGTATAATGCATTTTGATCCATTAACACAGTGGCGTTTGGCGCACTCAGAATAAAATCAAAATACATTTTGTTGCTAACTTATAATTTTTAGTGATACTAACCAATTTGCTTTACATATCGAACACCGGGGCTAAAAGAGACACATCAAAAATTTAACTAAACTCATCGGAAATATGTTATTTCAAGTTTCATTTGAAACTATGTGGACATGTATTTCGGATGTTATGGTCGAAAACGAATTAATGTTTTTAATGTTCCTGAAATTTTAGTAATAAACCTTAGTTAGTAACAAGTAAAATCAACTTCTATTGTAAAAATACAGTGCATGAGTCGTATTAAACTAAACTCATCGGAAATATGTTTTTTAAAGTTTTATTTGAATTTAAAACTATAAAGACATTTGATTTCAGATAACAAATTTGTTATTTAATGTTTCTCACATTTTAGTAATAACAATGAGTTACTTACGGCTGAAATAAACTTTATTTCTAAAACTCCAATTAGTTACAATTAACTAAAGCCGCCGGAAATATGCTTTTTTAGCATTTTAGCAAAAAAATGACAATAAGAAAAAATTCCAATTAGGAAATTTTCTTACCGAATCTCCCACGCAGCAGAATTAATTCCTGATATTTTTTTTCTCGATTTGTTGATAGAAAATAATAAAAAATAAATAATTTTCTAAAAAGCCTTCGTGTTTTTATTGATTATCGGTAATAATAATTATTCTGCTGCTAGGGAGATTATAAGTGAAAATTGGAAAAACATTAAAATAAACCTTTCTTAACGAAATAATTTATTGAAAATGAACCGTGGATATTTTACCATAAGAATTACAATAATAAGCAACCTACTTTCAAGTTTAGTATACTATCTCTTATTAGTCCTTAGATAAGGGACACCCAGTGCCGCACCGAGAAGGAGGGGTAAGATCCCCTTCTGTATTAGATGGCTGTGACCTTCCCCCCTCACGTGGGTGCGACACTGATCAGTATGTACTACGTCAAGCCTTTCCTCTTTAAAAAGCGTAAAACATAAACACAAAGGAAATAAAAGATTCTCCAAGTAATCCTCTGTGTAATAAATGATACTTATTTGTAAAAAAGTGAGCTCATAATCATATATCACTGAGATATGATACCTACAATGTTTTGCTTTTTCGGTTGGAGTAAAGAAAATTTGTTCATTTTTCTTGTCGGATTAAGAGGAAAATTCCAAATGATATTAGGAAGAAACAGCCAGACTAAACAACCAGATTTTCGTCAGCAGTGTCGTTTTAATTTTTGATTTTTTGTTTTAATTTTCCAATTTTCCTTTAATCAATCAACAGACAACTAATAGAATAATTTGTAATAAATTCTTTTAAAAAAAGGTAGACTTTCCCCGTGAGTCTACAACAATAATATTAATCATGAATTTAAATTTATTAATTAAACAAAATAAAATTTCTATAAACGATAAGCTTATCGTCATAATTGATAAAATTACATAATCGCATATTTAATTAAAAAAAAGTCACACAGGGGACACCCGGGTTTGAACCGGGGACCTCTCGATCTGCAGTCGAATGCTCTACCACTGAGCTATATCCCCTACAACAGCTTAAGCGTCTGGTCCGATTTTGAAGACACTGATATCGTATAATATTTTGTAATGAACACGTGGGTGTATAAATAGTTGTTGCATGCTCACGTTATAATATTGTACCTAAAAATATGCAGTGAACTATTATGCTTAGTTTTCGCAGGTACATCGTTATCGCTTATCTTAAATAAAATACCACCACATGCGGAAAATATAGTTAGTAATAGGGGTGTGCAACAAAATCGATTATTCGATTAGACATAATTTTTTTCGAAAAAAAAAAACTATTTTTCGATTAATCGATTATTCGAAAAAAAATTTTTACGATTTTTTGATTAATCGATTACTTATTAAGTAATCGAACAAAAAACGATTTTTCGATTAATCAAAAATCAAAATAAAAAAAAAAAAGATTTTTCGATTAATCGATTAATTAGGTACCTATTCGAAAAAAAATAGGTACGATGTTTTGATTAATCAAAAAAAAAAGGATTTTTCGATTAATCAATTGACCAAAAAAACTATTTTTCTATTATTCGAAAATATAGGTATGTTTTTGGATGATTGAAGTTGCTAGATACTTATTATTGCTGTAAGTCTCTATATAATTATTAGCAACACTATTACCCTGAAAATCGAAAAAATTGAAAAAAAACTTATAATAGGCGTTTTAATACATTTTAAAATGAATGTAATACTTCAAATTCTAAATGAATGATGAATAAAAAATTATTTTCTGTGGTGCTACACACCTTCCGACTGGAGACTTTTTATCGACCTCAAAAAGGAGCTTTAAAGCTGTTCTTTTACATAATGACAATGTTTTTGCTTCTGTTTCGGTCGGCCATACAGTTAAGTTAAAGGAAAACTATGAAAATTTAGAGGAATTACTTTTAAGAATACAATATAAAAATGACAACTGGGAAGTGTGTGAAGATCTAAAAATGTTAGGTCTTCTCTTAGGTCAGCAGTCTGGATTTACTAAATTTCCATGTTTCCTGTGCGAGTGGGCTAGCAGGAATCGAGAACAGCAGTGGAAAAAAAGAGACTGGTCACAAAGAGATACTTTAACACCTGGAGACAAAAATGTAATTCGCGAAAGTCTTATTGACGTTTAAAAAGTTTTACTTCCACCACTTCACATAAAACTTGGACGTATGAAACAATTTGTTAAGGCATTAAACAAAGAAGGAAATTGTTTTAAATATTTGTGTAAAACATTTCCGGCTCTGTCAGAGGCAAAATTAAAGGAGGGAATCTTTGTAGGGCAGCAGATTAGTAGCTTGATGAAAGATACAGAATTTGAAAAGGTAATGGAAGATAAGGAAAAACATGCATGGAATGCTTTTAAAGAAGTTGAAAGAGTAAACCTACTATGTTGAGATCGTTGAAAATATGCTGGAAAATTTGAGGAATTTCAGAATATGAGCATAAAAATTCACTTTTTACATTCCCGTTTGGACTAATTCCCGGAAAATCTTGGGGACGTGGGTGAAGAGCAAGGTGAAAGATCTCATCAATATATTAAAGAGATGGAAAAAATATACCAGAGGCGCTGGGACACAAAAATGATGGCCGATTTCTGTTGGTCATGAGAGGAGATCTTCCTTTAGCTGAAACAGAAAAACAACCAAAGGCAGCTCTTCTGAAAAAAGAAAACGTTTTTTGAAGAAGCGTAACGAATAAATAATCATTTATAATAGTTTATATGTGTATATTTTGTATATTTTTACATTTTTTTCTTAATATATTCAAAAACTAGCTTATAAATGAAATAAATCGTGGTTTTTCTACATTTTTGGATTTTACTGGTTTGAAAAAGAACCTTACGTGATATAAAAAAACTGAAAGCAGATTTGAAATCAGCGCTACCCAATTACTAGAAAACAGTTAAAATTTTTAAATCAACTTTCAAAGTGTTAAAAAATGCAGGCCTGTGTAATCTATTATTCTCGATTAATCGAATTAATTGATTATTTTCAAATAATCGGTTATTTTCGATTAATGAATAATTTTTGATTTTCGATTAATCGATTATTTTCAATAAATCGATTATTTTCGATTAATCGATTAATAGGAAATAATCGATTATTTCAAATAATCGAAAATCGATTATCTTTTTCGGTAATCGCACAGCCCTAGTTAGTAGGTAGGTATTATCAAAAAGGTAGGATCTCTGGATCAAGGAACCTATTGATTTTATTAAGTAAGCCTTTATTCATATTAACACTTACTTCAATATAAAACCCTGGACCTCTTGTTACCTCAAACCCATTTCTTTCGTCGTCAATTTGGGTGGCAAATAGACTTGCTGCAACAATGGCTAAAAGTGCTAGAAATGAAAATAAACGTGTATTTTTTATACCAAACATCGCCGTAAAATCTGATTCCTTCACTTTAAGAATATTTAATTTTTTCGTTCCACCCTAAAAAATAACGTACCTACGCCTATGCATGATGCAAATGTAGGTTCTTTTATTAATGAGAGTTGAACATTACCAAAATTTAATTAGACTTATGTTTAATTAGAAAATAATTAATATTTATGATAGCTGCATTAGAATAATAATTGTCACACTGTGAAAGGTAAGGATAAAGGGCTGTATTGAATCAAGTTTTAAGGCGTAAATAGTTTTTTCTTGAAAAAAATATTTTTGGATAAAAAGCTCCAAATAAACTAATTGAAAAACTATATTATAAAGGGTTTCCGAAAAAATGTGGGAAATCTCCCGGATATGAAAGAAACACGTGAAAAGAATACTACAAGTTCATATAAAATTCTTTCGTATCGGCCTCCTCTTCGGAGATATGGGCTCCCAAAGAGCTCCCATGGAATTAAGTTTTTGACACATAATTATTAAACCAACAGGTATATTTCAATTTTTTTTTCATATGATGTATAACAGGTAAGACCCTTCAAATTACTATCCCAGAAAGTGTTGCGAATTACTCACAGCTGCAGGGACGGACTAGCTGTGACACTAATGTGCCCATTTTTTTCACGCCCTGTATGATAAAAACTTTGGACAACGTTTTTTACATACCTTTATTTATTGACTAAAAATTAAGTACTCTTCATTCATGTCGCTAATCCTAAGAGTTTTCAGAAAAACGTCATTTTATTGCGATCATGTATTAATATTAAGAAGTTAAAAGTGAACATTTATAATTTATAGGAACAAAGATGTAGTATCTTTTATTGAAATACGCTAAATATACATGATCTAAATATGTTAAAAATGACGTTTTTCCCAAAACGGTTAGGATTAGCGACATGAATGAAGAGTACTTAATTTTTAGTCAATAGTTAAAGGTATGTAAAAATTGTCCAAAGTTTTTATCATACAGGGCGTAAAAAAATGGGCACATTAGTGTGCTAGTCCGTCCCTGCAGCTGTTAGTAATTCGCAACACTTTCTGGGATAGTAATTTGGTACCTGGTATACATTATATGAAAAAAAAATTGAAATATAAGTACCTGTTGGTTTAATAAATTATGTGTCAAAAACTTAATTCCATGGGAGCTCTTTGGGGGCCCATATCTCCGAAGAGGAGGCCGATACGAAAGAAGTTTATATGAACTTGTAATATTCTTTTCACGTGATTTTTTCATATCCGGGAGATTTCCCACATTTTCCCGGACACCCTGTATATATTTCCCGTGAGACAGCCTATACATAGAAGTTACTTTTTTTTTTGTATTAGTGTATTTACTTCTAAAAATTATTTAGGTCACTGATGTCAACTATGAATAATTGTTTAGCAAGTAAACGTGGATTTTTCCCTTAATTGAGGTTTTGATGACTTACGGGCATCATCAAAAGCTTCCGGTACTTTTCGGACAATTTCTCTTTTATATCCGCCGCTGTGAGCAAATAATTTGCCAAAGTATTAATGTAAGTCCGTTTATTGTTGGGTCTCATTCTTGGGCAGATATCAGAGTTTGGGGTAAACAACAATAGCCCTGCTAGGACCCTTAACGAAGGGCCAACCATTACCTATGTAACGGCACATTAATTGTTTCAGACAAAAGGGGTTTTCCTAACTTTAAGACGATGGGCTGATAAATGTTTAATTTCAGAAGTGGGACAATTAACAATTTAATGAATTTTTTATCAAAAATCTTAACCCACCTAGGTATATATTTTTGTTTTAATGATCATGTAAGGTCTAATTTTGATAAAATAATTACGTATCTATATCTAAAATAGTTTATGCAGCCTCGCAAGCATCTGTCTATGGTTTATAAGTTCTTACCTGATACAAATGACAGTACCACTTTGGTTAAGACAGTTGCACTGTATTTCATCACTACTTTTTCTTTGGAACTTATCATCGCTAACTGTAAAACGCTGAGGAAACAAAAGACTCCCAAAACTACTACTCCTACAGAGGCGACTAGTCCGGCCACCCAAACAGCCACTAAAAAAAAATGATTTTGTAAAAAAATTACCATATACACTGTCACTAGTAAAGTCCGCATCATATTTTTTTTATTAATAGCTTTATTCGAAATTTTACTTTGGCATCAAGTTCTGCTTCGATCGAAATGAAAATTAAGCAAAAAAATAGTAGTCACGTGATTCGCATTACCTGTCAAATTTTAATTTTTTCCAAAAAATAATTCAAAAGTGTGGTTATTTCTGAAAATATCGAAAAAATTTATAAGAAAAAGTTTTTTTAAATGCAGTTTCTAACTCACATGCAATTTTAGCTGGATAAGATAATTTTGATTTTTTACCTATATTTTGTAAATTGCACCACTTTTGCAAAATAATACTCAACGCAAAACGCAACCTACATAAAATTTCTTTGTTTTGATAAGGCTTTATTTCGGATACAGTTTCTTTAAAGTAGCGCCATATTAAATGTGTGTTTTTCTACAAAATCAAAATTTGGCTATTAAAATTTGGTCGCATGTGATACAAAGTCTATTTGTTTTTGACCCTGTATAAGGTAACTTTATAAAATAAGTATTTTCAAAAACGTAGTTTGTGTCTGAAAGTAAAAAAATAAAAAATAAAGTAAAGGGGTTTTAAATTAAATCGTTGAAAATAGATAAACTTTACGTAAGTTAAACTAACATTTATTTTCCACTTAATGAATACTTTACTGATGACACTGTGTTTTTTTTTGTCTTAATATTAGGGTGTATTACTTTCAGACACAAACTACATTTTTAAAAATACTTATTTTATGAAGTTACCTTATACAGGGTAAAAAACAAATAATCTTTGCATCACATGCGACCAAATTTTAATAGCCCAATTTTGATTTTGTAGAAAAATACACATTTAATATGGCGCTACTTTAAAGAAAATGTATCTGAAATAAAGCATTGTCAGAACTAAGAACTTTTATGTAGGTTGCGCTGAGTCTTATTTTGCAAAAGTGGTGCAATTTACAAAATATAGGTAAAAAATAAAAATTATCTTATGCAGCTGAAATTTTGCATGTGGGCTAGAAACTGCATTAAAAAAAAACTTTTTTAATAACTTTTTTCGATATTTTTAGAAATAACCCCACTTTTGATTTATTTTTTGGAAAAAATTAAAATTTGACAGATAACGCGAATGACTACTATTTTTTTGCTTAATTTTCATTTCGATCGAAGCAGAACTTGATGCCAAAGTCAAATTTTGAATAAAGCTATTAATAAAAAAAATCCCATATGATGCGGACTTTACTGGTGACACATAGTAACGGGAAAATGATTGCCATCAGTATAATTTATATTGTATAGACTACCAAGAAGACATGCCAAGAACATAATATAAGTAGTCAAGTAAGAGATACTCCTGCTATCTGCTATATCTAACAATATTTCATACCGATTTTATTTGCATATTTTCAGTACGATCTATATTTTATTAATAACAATTAATCCCAATTTTCACAAATCTAACTAGCGAGAAGCGAGTAACCCTGTCTCTTTCCTTTTAGGTTTTTTCCTTTTCTTTTTTTGTTCCTTTTTCTTATGATTTCACGTATTATCTGTAACCCTTAAAAACTTAGCGGCTGGCTGAATGGCAGACCTGCCAAAGCCAAAAAAAAAAAACTCATAAATTTCAATTGAAACGTAATAATTTATATCCTTAACTACGGTACCATGTTACATATAAAAAATGAAGGTTTTTCCTGATAACTCACATACAAAGGTCAAGACGTATATGCAGTTAGTCATGATTTAAACTATTACACATTTATTACTTTATTAATGGCACGAATTATTTCATTATACAGGTCATAGAAAAAAAAAACAAGGTAAAACAACAAATTAACTGGAAAATTAGGTTAATTATTTATCTGAAGCAGGTTGATATTATTCCTGTTAGTCATTGGGAAGTGCATTTATCATAAATATTGAAACTAAATAATATAAAAAAGTCGCATCTACTCTACAGAAGGAGATTATTTAAAATAAAATTCGTGCCTACTCGTTTCGGTCAAATAGGTCATCATCAGGTCTGCTGTAAGAAACATGAAAAAAGTTATACAATATAAAAAATAATACAAACTAAAAGCTTACAGGCAGCGAAGTCCAAAAACACTGGGACAAAGTAGGATGCACTTTGGTCAAATAAAGAACAACTCCCTTTTAAAAGTTTTATTTATCTTCCTTTTATAGGCAAAATATTAACTATTTTAGGTAATTTTTTAAAAAAACCTCATTAGGAAGAGCCCTAACCATTTTCTAAACTTAAGGTGGGAGTATCAACATGCTTGCCAACCAATAACGTATTTCGCGTATTTATTTTATTTTTCTAGCTTTTACACAAAATTTAAATGAAATCATTATTGTTTTCATATTTTATAGGTAATAATTGACATAATAAATAAATATCAAGGAATTTCATTAAATATTTTAGGAGAATTGTATAGCGAAAAATATCGGGTAAGATTTTTTTTAACATTATTATGTCATTCTTCTTTCACTATACAATTCTTCCAAAATTAGCAATGAAATAAATTGATATTTTTGTAATATTATGTCAGATATTACCTAAATATTGTACCAACGATATTGATTTTATTTAAATGTTAGTTAATCAAATAATAAACTAAAAAAGCAACGCGAAATAAGTTATAGGTTGGCAATAGATGGAATGACGTTGAGAATTCCACCTTAAAGATAAATTACCAGCTGAATACATAGACAAACAGGTCGGTCTTTTAATAAAAGAATAAAACAACATCTTAGATCTACTAGACTACAGCTTTTCTTTATTTGACTAAAGTGCGTCCTATTTTGTCCCTGTGTTTTTGGACCTCACTGACTGTAAATTTTTAGTTTATATTACTTTTTATATTGTATAACTTGTTTCATGTTTCTTACAGCAGTCCTGATGATGGTCTATTTGGCCGAAACGCGTAGGCAATCATTTTAAATAAATTTAATAAGAAAGATAGGGCTTTCTTTCCCTACCCCTAAATTAAATAATAAAGTTGCGTAATCGAGAATTGTTTTTTCGTTATAAAAAAAAAACCTCTAAAATATTTTGTTAAATTTAACAATCCTCCTTTCAAGTTTAGAGTAAAAATACAGACCCCTGATTTACTTTTAATGGTGGTTATTGTCAAACAAACTTCTGGCGATAATCTATAAGGACACATATTTACCGTACCTAACAGATCATTTTCCTTGTTTGATCCTTTCTTTATCGTCCTTTACAGCCCCTATTAATTTTATTTACATTTCTTTATAACCAGCAGATTTTTCTCGTCGTTTGGCGTTCTTATAATAAATGTGTCTGGTACTTTTAACCAAAAAGGGCCAATTCGATTTAACCACAGTGAATATTAGGTCAAAAATAATTTCCCTTGAGAAGGATCTCAGTATAGAGAGACATTTCCCATTCTCCATTGCCGTGGAAATGAAAAGATTGAGAAAATATAGAGGACATAAAGAAGAAATGCATAAAGAGTATGTCGTCATTTAATTGCTGAGATATTAAATATGTTGTTTGTGGAGTACTGGAGTACAAGGATATTGGTCTAGATGTTCTGAAGCTTCAGAATGAGCTCTACAATACCAACGGTTATTTCATATATTTGTCGTAGGCTGATAGTGAAATCCGTCATTTCATGAAAAGCCTAGTCACTTCATGAAGCGTCGGCAGATTGTGTAAAAACATGAAATTACACGATCTGCCGCGTCACTTCATGAAGAGACCTTGACGTTTCGGCGTATTATGTATAACACAATCTGCCTAATTTTAAATATCGTCACTTCATGTAGTATCTTTACGATGTCATGTCAGTCGGCAGATTGTGTAATTCTGTCTAAAAGGTATATTGGCAACTGGTTTGTTCGTTGTTCCCCAGAGCATTTTTTTTAAATTAAATTGTTTCAACTAATATTATTTTATAAAAATAAAAAAAATGCTTTGACAAACCCGAACAAACCAGTTGCCATATACCTTTTAGACGGAATTACACAATATGCCTTGTTTTTGTGGCATTTCATGAAGTGACGATATGTAAAATTAGGCAGATTGTGTTATACATAATACGCCGAAACGTCAAGGTATCTTCATGAAGTGACGCGGCAGATCGTGTAATTCCATGTTTTTACACAATCTGCCGACGCTTCATGAAGTGACTAGGCTTTTCATGAAATGACGGATTTCACTATCAGCCTACGACATATACATGCTTATTTACGATAATGCCTGACAGTAACAAATTGGAAGATGCTATTGACGCTCAACATGAAAAATACCAAAAAAACGTAGGTCACTTTTATTATAGTAATTTTCGTACCTTAATATAGTATATTAACGTACACGTTTTATAAAGCATCATTTTATAGCACGCGTCCATGTTAAAAAACGAACCGCTTGCGGCGATTTTTATAACGGGACAAGTGCTTAAAACTGCTTTATATAACACGTACGTTATACTATTTTTTCTAATTTGTAGTTTTTTCAATAAAAAACATATATTTAAAAAGAAAATAAATCCTTCAAATTTTGTAAATTTGTATGTCTAAATTTTATGTTGGTAATACTATTTTTTATCATAGTAGCCTCTGGACAACAAAAATTATTATGCGAACTGTAATTTTTTGATTTATTGACCCATTTTCACCACGAGATTTTAAAGTTATTTTAGCGATATGAGATTTGAAATTGGACGGAATACGTTGTGTGATCCTTGTACATTCGGTGCATATACAGACCGTTCGGAAATTCGGGCGATTTTGCTACTTTTTTTCGAATTTCAAAAGACGTGATCTTACGTCACGGCATTGCAATTTAGTATAGGGAAGATGGAAAATTCAAATAAAGTTGAAGTTAAAATCTACATTGGAAGGTTAGTAGATTGAATTTTGGATAGGATTTAGCAGAAAATTATAACTTCATCTACAAAAGATTGATTTATATATCTACTAACCTTCCAATGTCGATTTTAACTTCAACTTTATTTGAATTTTCCATGCATCGTCCCTATACTAAATTGCAATGCCGTGACGTAAGATCACCTCTTTTGAAATTCGAAAAAAAGTAGCAAAATTGCCCGAATTTCCGAACGCTCTGTATATGTACCGAATGTACAAGGATCACACAACGTATTCCGTCCAATTTCAAATCTCATATCGCTAAAATAACTTTAGAATCTCGTGGTGAAAATGGGTCAATAAATCAAAAAATTACAGTTCGCAAAATAATTTTTGTTGTCCAGAGGCTACTATGATAAAAAAATAGTATTACCAACATAAAATTTAGACACAAAAATTTACAAAATTTGAAGGATTTATTTTCTTTTTAAATATGTTTTTTATTGAAAAAACTACAAATTAGAAAAAATAGTATAACGTACGTGTTATATAAAGCCGTTTTAAGCACTTGTCCCGTTATAAAACTCGCTGCAAGCGGCTCGTTTTTTAACATGGACGCGTGCTATAAAATGATGCTTTATAAAACGTGTACGTTAATATACTATTACAATATTTGTTGTATAACGACCAAACGATGCTATGTTTGTAATACTTGGAAACCCGCAATTTCAACCAGATTGTTAAAATTTTCTACGTTCCTGATGTTGAATTTTAATAAAATTTTGTTAAAATAGTGGAATAGCAGGGGATAAAGAAAAGCGGAAAATATATACAATATATTTTACGGAATTAGAGATATAATCTCCGAACTGACAAGGGTCAGCACTACCAGCAGCGAGTTGTAAAGTTCCAGCGAATGACCATCAGCTATATAACTTCTCCTATTTGTTGAAGCGGAAAGAAATTAAGAAAATAAATGAGTTTGCGAAATAAACAGACAACGTCCCTTTTCCTGCTGTTGCATTGGCTGCGCTAAAAATACGTTTTTAGTTGACGTTTTTGTCGTATTAATTGCATGACTCCACATCTGTTGCAAGCGGCTGATTTTTTTTTGTTCGATAAATTATTAAGAAAAATATTTCTTGATGTCCCTCGTAGCATTGGTTTGTGAAAAAAACAAAATATCAGTTTTTATTGGGCCACAAATATTATTTTAATGGCAAAATGATCTTGATGATGTCAATAATTAAAATTTTTCCATAATTTTCTCATTGTCATTGCATTCAAAATAAAATAGACTATTAAAATGCAGGAAAACAAATCGTGTGCTTGCGGCGAAAACTCACTAAGTCAAAATATGAAGTTTCGAGAAAATGCCATTTAAAAAATTACTCAGACATTTGTCGTTTAAATCCAAATAAGGAAACAAATATTTAAGTTTTAAGTTTGGATTATAGAAAATATATACTGTTTCTTTAACATTTTTTAACAAAATAATGTTACATGAATTTAATTTTTTGCGTAAAAATAGAAAAATACAAGTGGTGTGACCCGGGGTGTGACTTAGTGAGTTTTAAATTTGATCATGTTTTATTAGAGGACTGACTTATTAAAAAAATTTTATATTTTATATTATCGCTGCTCCAACTTAATGCTTTTTGATAGCTGTATTATTTTATTTGTCGATTTGAATACATTGCGGTAGATTTCTGTAGTCTCTAACACATACATGCACAATAATTATTATTAATTTTGGCATATAAAACTCATTAAGTCAGATTTTGCGCAGCACCCTATACATAAAATTCACCAAGTCACTTTTAGTGAGTTCTCGCATTAACTATACCAAAGGACAATATTGACTTAATGCGATTCTTAGTATGCTATTTCTGGTTACTTAGTGAGTTTTTCAACGAAAATACATGGTATTATGTTAGACCTAAATCAGACTTGATGAAATATACGGGTTCGGAAAAATTACCAGAACGGTCGATTATTTCAAAATATACAGGGGTTATCAAAAAACGTCTTATATAAAAAATGTAGGGCTGTTAAAAATCTACATATCGGTGATAAATTGAAATATACAGGGTCGCCCACAAAGCTGTGGAGAATGATAGTTATATTTTTTTAAATGGAATACCCTGTATATTTTTACATTTTTAAATTCCACATCAAATTATAATTATTTTTTATTAAATGCATTATTAGTCTATACTTCATAGTTTCCGAGATATTGACTCTCGAAAAGTGACATTTTTTAATTTTGACAGCTTATAACTTTCTAACAGTACGTCTTAGAGCAAAACGGCTTACGTGTTCCTATCTTCAATTTTTATTATCTTCCCAAAAAAATCAACTTCCAGTTAAACCGGAACAACTATATTTCCTGCTTTCGAGTTACATCCGGTTTAACTAGAAGTTGATTTTCTTGGGAAGATAATAAAAATTGAAGATAGGGACATGTAAGCCGTTTTGCTCTAAGACGTACTGTTAGAAAGTTATAAGCTGTCAAAGTTCAAAAATGTCACTTTTCGAGAGTCAATATCTCGGAAACTATGAAGTATAGATTAATAATGCATTTAATAAAAAATAATTATAATTTGATGTGGAATTTAAAAATGTAAAAATATACAGGGTGTTCCATTAAAAAAAATATAACTATCATTCTCCACAACTTTGTGGGCGACCCGGTATATTTCAATTTATCACCGATATGTAGATTTTTAATAGCCTTACATTTTTTATATAAGACTTTTTTGATAACCCCTGTATATTTTGAAATAATCGAACGTTCTGGTAATTTTTCCTAACCCTGTATAAAAATGTCAAAACTGGAAAAATATGACTAAGGGTACAAACATGCTAGAGCGTCGCTTCAAGCGTCAAGCGTCGCTTTTCGCGTCAAGCGTCGCTTTTCGCGTCAAACTCGAAATATGCAATGTAATTTAAATCTAATAGCACATAGTAAAGAAGTACGCGACGCCTCCCTATGTTCACGTAAATCTTGAAGCGTCGCTTTTGACGCGTGAAGCGACGCTCTAGCATGTTTGTACCCTTAGTGAGTTTTCGCCGCAAGCCCATGAAATGTTCTTGTAATAATCAAGATTTAAAAAAAAAAATTTTTTTAGAAAGGTGGGTTTGTTATGTGTTCGCAAAACAAACTTAACGGATACCAAAAACAACTTTTTCACTTAAATACATCTTCATTATTTCTATTGCCTCCTCTAGCCCTTACTACTGCCTGTACACGTCGGTTCATGCCATCAAGTAGCCCGCGAATATCATCCTGGGTAATATTCCTCCATCTTATGACGCGGTAGTAATTTAGGTCCAGTTGCTGGTCCGCGTGAGTTTAAAGTTCCCTCGTGTAATCTTCGACGAACTGTCCAAGAAATTACATTTTTAATTCGAACCTCTCGAAGTTGGTTCTTCGCCTGTACTACTGGCCTGCACTGACGTCAAACGATGGTTCCGAAGAGTTTTAAGTACAATAAATCGGTCATCAATAGATTTAGTTTCGCGTTTCCTAAATTATTGACATCGTCAAGATCATTTTGCATTTGGGTGAGAACAAATGTACGTATTGACATGAACCAAAAACCAAAATGCAAACAATATTTGCGGCTTAATGAAAACTGATATTTTGAAGTAATTTTGCTTCTTAATGATTCCACGGGGTGTTTTGACACTAGGCAAAAAAATCAACTTTTCGATTATCCTTCTATAATATGCCAAAAAATAAATTTTTCTTAAAATTTGTATAGGCATGTTAAAACTAATAAACGTATCTATAGCTCTCTAAAAAATCACCTAAATCGGAGTAAAAATAAAAAAGATATAAAACCCTAAACTGAATCCAAATGTCATGATGCCCGTTTTTTTTTTGCACGGGAGTGAATATTATACTCACCAGAGGCTTTAAACCTGGATGCGCCTTGTTCGCATCTTTCTCTGTTATACAGTAATAGCTTGCAGGTCTTCCATGGGCCAAAGTAGCCTTTGTCGTCGCCCCCACCATAATCTTAAACAAAAGAAAAACACAATAAAAAACATGAACAAAGAAGAACATGTATGTGTTTCTTTACCCTCTTTCTGATTCAACGATGACAAAAAAATTGTTAATCACACTAAAATTAAATAAGTACCTACTATCGAAACTCTGAAACGACCCAAAATGTTAGTTGCTTAGGTTCAGAGGATAAATTACTACGAACAAATACATGAAATAAAGGTTTTTCGTTTATTGTTCATTTACATAGTAATAAAATAGCACTATATTTTTGTCTTTAAAATATCGCAAACTTCGTAATGGTAAAATCACGTTTTTCTTTACGCACGCAAACAATAGTAATTTACGTTACAAGTCCGGAAAATACTGTTTTTTTGGACGAGTCGACAAAATTCTAGCACGAGCCGTAGGCGAGTCCTGGAAGTCTGCGAGTCCAAAAAAACTGTTTTCGGACGTGTTGCGTACACTATTTTTTCGGCAACCGTGTAGAATAACAAATCAATGGGACACATTTCTTTATTATATTTCTTTGTAGAACAAAATTTCGAACATTTTAATTCTTATTTGTATAAAATATTGAAATTCGAACAGAAGATAGGTACTAACAGAAACATTCTAATTCTTATTTATATTAATATTTATATTAAAATTCGAGCAATTGCTAATATTGATGTGATTCTTCCCGGCCTATAGTCCGGGAAGTACGTACTTCCCGGACGCATTTTTGTATCGAGCGTCCAGTACACCGCATTCGGGTAATTTCGCGTCTGTCTAAAAACGAGCGGCCGATATTCCGATCGATTTTCAAGCTACCATACGACAGCTGTCAACTTTTGACTGGTAAGTGTAATTTTTTTTTAGCTTTTTTCTTATAGAGGATTAAAGCTGTAAGAATCCTTAATTTTTACGCGAAAAACAGCCCTGGGTTTTTGTATCGAGCGTCCAGTAAGCCGCATTCGTGATGCTCGACCTCGGCACGTATCGAGCGTTCGGTACTACAACAACAGTTGGACTACCGTACGCTCGATTAGGCTGAAATATTGGTCAATACAGCACCTTACAAATAATGACTTGTGGAATTATTGGTATACTATATATATATATATATAATACTCATAGAAAACTTCGCAGAACTGGTATCACAGAATATACGATAATATTTTCAAATAAGGATTCTTACAGCTATAATCCAGGAGGCGATAACTAGAGGAACAAATTCCGTCTAATAGGTATATTGGCAACCGGTTTGTTCGTTGTTACCCAGAGCATTTTTTTAAACTTTAATTTAAATTTTATTTTTATAAAATAATATTAGTTGAAAAAATTGAATTAAAAAAATGCTATGGGTAACAACGAACAAACCGATTGCCAATATACCTTTTAGACGAAATTTGTTCCTCTAGTTATCGCCTCCTTATAATCATCTACTTGTAAGAAAAAAGCTTAAAAAAATTGACGCTTATCAGTCAAAAGTTGACAGCTGTCGTATGGTAGCTTGACAATCGGCGATAGACAGACCTTGGTTAATACGAAATTACCCGAATGCGGTGTACTGGACGCTCGATACAAAAATGCTTCCCGGACTAGGCACGTACTTTTCGGACTAGGCCGGAGAAATACTACTTTCTCAAAGGAAAAGCGTCCGGGAAGTGGGTACTTCCCGGACGGTTGCCGAAAAATTATTTTGCTTGTTGACATTTTTTTATACCTTGCATAATATGTTTTGTTTTAATACTGATGAAGACAAGGATGCTGATATGTCTGTTATTTCTGTCATTGATATTTTCAGTGCACATATTATATACGTCTCCTTGCGTTTATAATATTGACTCAAAAACGGGTAGTAGGTAGCTAATGTAATTTCATTAATTACAAGTATAAAGGTATCACTGAGATTGAAGCGTTGTTTGCCATAAAGACTTTAAAACTTTTTAGGAAAAGCCCCTTCCTGCGAAGAAATTATATTTAATTAAATTTAATATTTCCGGAGCCTGGAAATGTTTTATGTCCAAGCTCAAACCAGAGCTCTTTATACTTTTGGCATCACCTAATCTTTACGGAACACGGAGCTTATAAAATACAGATATAATAATTCTTCTGTTACGAAATGTCTTATTTACTTAAAATGACTCCCACTCTTATTAAGCTGATTATGACGACAAAATCCGTATTAACTGGCAAGAAGAGATTTATTGCTAAGTACTTTTAATTAAGTTCTGAGTTTAAAAACTTTGGTCTTTTTTGGTAACATCAGAGGAGAGAAGAATGGTCTTTTCTGGTCAGTGAAAGTCCATTGAAGTATTTTGCTTTTGAGAAATTTCTAAGCATTTCGAAATGAAACTTTTTACAACGAGAGAGGTAAAAGGCATATTTAGTCGATTATAGAACTTCTAAAAGCTACACGCCAGCTGTTGCTACTACTAAAGCGCATCGGATGTTTACTCGTCGAGTTTATCACCGTATTTATGTAAAATAAACCCAATTTTTAGTTTGAATTAAATATTTATTTGCTTCGGAGTTGATAATAATTATTTTACGGGTAAAAATAATTATATTTTGAAATAGCAAATATTTATGCTGATGTTAACGTTATTCCAGTTTTACTTAGTTTATCTCTATCTCTTTTATTATTCGTAAATACTGTAACGCGGTCCCTTTCTATTCGCCATTGTTTTAACTTAACAAAAAAACTACAAAGTAATTTGTTACGTAAATAGTACTTTAAGTAATCTTTAGCTTCAATATCGATGCTCTTTATCAACTCCAAAAATCATTGGGACTCGGAGTTGATTGGCTTGGAGTTGATTTTTTGTCAAATCTTAACATAGTATAAAACAAAGTCGCTGTCGCCTGTCTGTCCGCTTTCATTTGTGCTTAAATCTTTAAAACTACGCAACGGATTTTAAAGCGTTTTTTTTTTAATAGATAGAGTGATTCAAGAGGAAGGTTTTTATGTATAATACATGCATAATATTGTAGAGAAACACTGATAAATTTAGAGGTTTGTTCGGGTTTGTATTTATAAATCTTGACGTGATGGTGAACTCGCCTTATTATCTCAGAGAAAGCGCTGCAACGCAGGCCAGGTACACGCTAGTTTACTAATAAAGGAAAGAATATAATAAAATTAAATTCAAGATAATATTAGGTTAACTTTCTGACACGCAAAGTTGTCTGGGAAGATATAAAATGTAATAATAATAATAATAATAAGAACAACTTACAATTTAAAGAAGCACTCGTTGTTGATACTATAAAAGCATACGTTTGCCCTTAGAGACACAAATTTACTTCTAAGAACACCGCAAGACAACTCACATTTTTTCTTATCGCTATCTGTAAATTAATTGGCGGAATGCTTGCTTTCCGGCACAAAGACAAAAATTGGGGAATTACATGCGCCACAAAATCCTCGAAATTTATAGACTCTTCGGAATTGATGCGGGATATATTTCTCATTTATTTTAAAATTTTGTAAATTATAGTCATACTATAAAATATCAGTTTGAAAAGGAAAGAAAAAACTAAAAGTCTTCCTCCATAAATTTAATAGAACAAAAATGTGTTCAGAAGTCTCTACATGTTTCTAACGTAGAAACGTTTATCATCAGGAAACAGAAAATGTATTGCTGATTGTGTTAGCAGAAGAAAAAATGATAAGTGGTATAAAACCTTAATGGAGCTTTTATGGAATAAAAAATTAGTGTGTCGAAATGACTTAGGTAATGTGAAGAAAAATAGAAATAAGTTAAAACCTACTGAGTATGCGAAAAACTCAATTAAAAGGGTCTAAAACAACCAAATAAACTAGGGAAGAAGAAAAAAATCACTTCTAAAAAGAAGATGTTAAAATGGTATTCTTATGTATGTCAGTAATAGCTTTGCTTTGCTGACGACAGCACACTTATCTCATCTTTTACTTTGAAATCCAAGCATCGGCTGCTGACGCACATCTTCGCAGACAACATGAGGTATCACGCCTCAATAAAGACCTGGAAGAAATTTTGTCTTGGGGTGACAGTAACCAAGTCGAATTTAACGCTCAAAAACATTGCAGAACCCGATATCGTTATGGCAGGACACGCAATTCCACTGACTTCGTCTATTAATTTGCTGGGTGTCAACCTGGGAGGAAATATGTCTTGGCATAATCACGTTGTGGCAATCGCCAGGGCAGCTTCTCAGAAGCTCGGTATACTTTTCCGTACCAAAAAGTTGTATACACCTCAACAACTTTTGACACTCTATAAAGCCCAGATTCGACCATCACTGGAATACTGACCGCTCTCATATCTGGAGTTCTGCACCGAAGCATACCCTTCGGTTGTTGGATTCCGTCCAAAGGAGAGTCGTTCGTCTAATCGGCGACCACGAGCTGACTAAGAACCTCGACAGCTTAGAACATCGAAGACAGGTTGGTGATTTGACTCTCTTCTACAGATATTTCCATGGCAAGTGTTCGGACAGATATTGCCCGCTCGATTCCACCTAGAGTAATGCATAGCAGAAACACACGACGAACCACTGCCGCCCATCCCTATGTACTTAGTACACCCCGAACATCATTGTTTCAGAACTCTTTCATTTGGAGAACGTCATCTTTGTGGAACGGCCTTTCTGAGACCGTGTTTCCAACCGAATATAACCTCCAACGATTCAAGAAAAACGTGAATCGCTTTCTTCGCCCACGCACCGCTCCCAAGAATTTCTCCTATAGTGCTTGTGCTCGATCATAAAAAAAAAAAAAGACATTGTACAAATTTAAACCTTGCCATGTATAGAAAACAGGAATCAAGAAAGTATTATGCATTTAAAATCTGTAAGAATAAAAAAAGAGATTAATAGTAAGTATAGAAGTCAAATGTATATAAAAATTACTTTTTTATTTCTCAATAAACAAATATATCTTAAAATTAATTCGGTAGGTTTTAACAGTTTCGAGTAAATGGTATAAACACATATCCGTGTAAAATCGATGTGTGATTTCTCTAAAGTCCTAAATTAGTTTTTTTTCTTCATATAAATCGATAAGGAAAAGGTCTTGTTTCATGGAACATATCAAATTTAATTCCGACCTTTCACGATGTCTATATTTCAAGCGTGTTAAATTCAAATCGACAGACGGAGCTTCCCGTGGGATTTTCCCATGGGAGATATATTTTGCAATTTGAGGATTTTTTTTTATGTAGGACATATGGGTATTTAGGGTAAAATAAATTTGTCATCTCTTTTTTTCAACAAAGTGATTTATTTACCTACTATGTAGGGCGTTATAGAAGCAAGCAAGTTTAGTATAAGTATTTATTGATATTTTTAAACAAATGTGATTGTTTCAGGTCTATTTGCATATTTGTTCCACTGCCTTAGTTCCCAAAATCGTTAATAGATTTCGGTTATATTTTAGTCGAAACTACAGGAAATAAAAGTTTTGAAAATTGCATTATTCTAAACCAACGGAAGAGTGAGATTGTTCTCATGAGAATAATAGAGGTCAACGATTTGCCGGTTCAAAGAGAATCGCGCCAACACTAACACAATAGAATGTTTTTTTTTTTGTGAAATTATACGGAGAATTTCTACAAAAGATGATTATTAGATTTTAGATTGAAGGTACTATATAATAACATAATGAAAAAAAATAATAGATTCCTGACTTTCAAAAGTATGAGACAGCAGTTACTTGTACGCTTGTATGTTCCCCAGTGGCGTCTTAATGGTGTGGAAGGGGGGGGGGGGGGGATTTTTCCCTCTAAACTTGACTTTTTAGAAATTCCAGTAATAACAGATAACAAGTAATGTAGTCTATTTTCATGCCCTTATAAACGCTGAAGTTATTATACAACGGAGCTTTAAAGTTGTAATTAGCATTCAAAACCTATCTTAGCGTCATACATTATACAGGGTGCTTCAAATTCGTGTGTATGCAGGGGGATCTCGAAACGGCCAGAGATACGAAGAGGGTAATATTGAGGCAAAATTGTTTATTTTAATTTCTTGCGTCTTCATTTTTGACTTGAAAAAGATACAAAGTATTTGTCGCCGTTTTTTATATTTTACAAGTTTTTCAAAATTCGACGTTTCGTTAGTTATCCCCATGAATCATTTTTTTATATTTTCAGAAACATCAAAACACGTAGTTGTTTATAATATTTTATACGCAACATAGTGCCATTTTTCAGCAATATAGTTTAACATTTTTGATAGTACCTATACCTCCTCAAAATATAATACAGCCCTTTTTTCAACCCCCAAGTGAATTTTGAAAAATTTCGAAATACGTATATACAGGGTGTCCGGAGATGATAAGCAAAAAATTTATGGGATAATTCTAGACCGAAAATAAATGCTATCGCTTCCTATAAAATTTTTTCGAAAATTGATTATTACTGGGTGTTAAAGTTAAATTTTATTTGTCGTTATTTTTTTTTGCAATACCTTTTGCCACGCTTATAATATTTTGAGGAAATCTCGTATATGGGACTTTTTCGGGATGAGGAATACGAATTTGCCCACCGTTTTTCCGCATTTTGTAGAGGGCGCCACATAGGAGCCTATACTTTAATTTTAATAATTCCAGCTTTTTTCTCCTATTCTGTATGCGCATTTTGACTGAATATTTTTATTCTCCTAACCTTTTGACATAAAAAGGTATACTGCTTTTGTTTCGATAAATCTAACCGTTTTCGAGAAAAACGCTAAAATAACATTGCTTGCATGTGATGAATACGAAATCATTTTAACTTATTTTCAATCTTAAACATAGCATATAGTTGAATTCACATAAACTTTTAACGCCGTGACATTTCAGTTCTGTCATACTTGTCAAATACTGCAGCAACTCATAAAACATAAATTTCTAATGGCAAAATTTAATTAGTATAATTCTGTGGATATTTGCCAAAAGCTGACATGTCAGTTTTTTTCAATATAAGGATTTCATCGCCTTGATATGTCATAAAGTTTAAAGTTTTATATGGCAAAACATGATATCTCAATCTTTTAAACTGAGCATGCGCCGGATCGAGTCCTAATATGATATGTTTCTGAACTCCACTTCTGTTTTTGCCAAAACCTGTTATGTCTGTGACATATCATGTTCAGGCAGTTTTAATCGAAAGGTAGACAAAGACATGTCAAGTTTTGACCCTTAGAATATTAAAGGTTTTGTTGTTTATTAAGCCGTTACAGACAGTTGATGTTTATATTTTAAAGTAAAGTTTGGCTTGTTTTTTACTTAATAAAGAAAATTAAAATCTCGCAGCGGACAAGTTTTTTTTAATTACAATTTTTATTAAAAAATAAAAAGGTGGAATGTAATGTTGTGTAAATCTTGTTTTTTTTATACCTACTTTTGTAATAAAGATATTGAGTCATAAGCCACTTCCCCAATTATTGATATGTCAACCCCCATATTTGGCAAAAGTTGGTATGTCATTCAAACTCTATTTTCTCTCAATTTTTTAATAAAACATTAACTTTTCTCTAAAAGGTGGATATTTTTAAATAATAATGAAATTTAATCAAAAACAATATCATTATGTGGAAAAAGTTTTCATGTAAAAATCGATTTGTCAATAACACAAAAACTTTGTTGACATGTCGGCTTTTGGCAAATATCCACAGAATTGTACTGCATACAAAGTATGTATATCTTGTATTATTTCATACGATTAAAAAGAGATAGAAAAGAAAAAAGAGTTGGCCGAACAATTCCAGAAAAGAAAAAGAAAAAACACTGACCAATCTCAGCTGTAGGTATAAGAAATTTAGTAAGTTGGTGAAATCTAAAGTAACTAGACAATGACAAGTCTTAACATTTGGCATTAAAACTTTATGTGAATTTAACTATAGCAAAGGAAGGAATATTCCATGGAATTCGTAGGAATTTTTTAAGAAGAATTAGTTCATGTATTGAAGAGGAATAACGTCACTTTGAACCTTTGATTTGAATGTTTAATTTATTGTTCTAGTAACTTATTTATTTTAAAACTGGAAATAAAATTTAACTTTATCACGCTGTAACTCCATTAATAATAATCAATTTTCGAAAAAATGTTATAGGAATAGATGGCTTTTATTTTCGGTCTAGAATTATCCCCTAAATTAGGGGAACTTATATTCCAATTTTTAGATCTCTTCCAGTTTTAGTTTCTGAGAAACGGAAATTCCAATAAGAATTTTAACGTTTTCACCCCCTTAGGGGTTGATTTTCGAAAAATCCCTTTTTAGTGGATACCTACGTTATAAGGAGAAGACATCGGCAAAATTTCATGATTCTACGATTCGGTGTTTAGACGGGGCGTTAATGAATCAGTCACTTTTCAACTTTATACAATAACACAAAAAAAACCTCTGGTTATAACAAACTGTTCGGTATTACGAGCAGCTGATGTAGGTATTTTTTTAAGTGTATTTCATTCTAAAGGTTTTGTTTCATTGAAACCAATCATAAGCCGTATAAAATGACAGACGATCAATTTTAATAAAAAGCCTTAAATGTTATTTACCAGGAGCCAGTAGAGGTTAGTTAACCTTTAACCTTTTTTCTTAAGGCTATGATAAAATACCTACTAACATTTTAATTGATTTTTTTAAGCCAACCCACGTCTGAACGTAAGAAAATAATTTGTTCGAGAAAAATAACGCCTTTTTTGGGGAAATACTTTGTTTGTTCGCGTTTAGTGTAAGTAAGTAAGTATATTAACTTTTGTTTCGTTAATCTACGAACGCGTAGAAGGGCCACAATTTATAAAAAAAAATTTACACCCACATTCCGAGTTGTAACTCGGAATTCCGAGTTGTATCTCGAAATTCCGAGTTGCATCTCGGAATTCTGAGTTGTAACTCGGAATTCCGAGTTGTATCTCGAAATTCCTAGTTGCATCTCGGAATTCCGAGTTGCATCTCGGAATTCCAAGTTGTCGGTATGTTTGCAGTGTTGCCATTTGGGGCGCCAAGTCGCCAAAATGACTACTTTTTGTCTCTATGAGAGTGTGGCGGCGATTTTCAATAAAAAGCTTATTTTACAGGTGAAAAATTGAATATTGCACGTATACACGTTGTATATAATACGTAGAAAGAAACAACGTCACAATAATAATTATTATTGCACCGAAGGATTTCTTAAAGAGAATATCTGAACGCGCCACGAATTGTACGTAAAATTTTGGGGAATCCCCTACTTGTCGGTCGGTCGGTCAATTGTCGAATATCCATATCAAAGCCAGTGCCATTAGGAGGCGATAACTAGAGGAACAAATTCCGTCTAAAAGGTATATTGGCAACCGGTTTGTTCGTTGTTACCCAGAGCATTTTTTTTTAATTCAATTTTTTCAACTAATATTATTTTATAAAAATAAAATTTAAATTAAATTAAAAAAAATGCTTTGGGTAACAACGAACAAACCAGTTGCCAATATACCTTTTAGAAGGAATTTGTTCCTCCAGTTAACGCCTCCTAATGGCACTGGCTTTGATATGGACATTCGACAATCGACCGACCGACAAGTAGGCTATCGGGGAATCCCCAAAATTTGACGTACAATTCGTGGCACGTTCAGATATTCTCTTTGAGAAATTCTTCGGCGCAATAATGATTACTATTGTGACGTTGTTTCTTTCTACGTATTGTATACAACGTGTACCTATATTCAAATTCGCCGCCACACTCTCATAGAGACCAAAAGTCGTCATTTTGGCGACTTGTCGACCCAAATAGCAACACTGCAAACATACCGACAACTCGGAATTCTGAGATACAACTCAGAATTCCTAGTTACAACTCAGAATTCCGAGATGCAACTCGGAATTTGGGTGTAAATTTTTTTTTTATAGATTATGGCCCTTCTACGCCTTCGTATTAATCTCATTTTTCCCATTATTTGTTATTTTTAACTCTCAATAATTTATAACCAGTTCACACCATATTTTCATTATAATTTTTGAACAAATTCTCGGGGTGCGAAATGTCCAGCGGAGTCAAGACAAATTCATTGACAAAATCTGAAAATAGCTTAGCTTTTCATTGGTATTTCATTTGATAGTTAATTTTATTATTTTATATCCTGAGAATTGAACTTCATTAAGTAAAGACGAATTATACGAGACAGCGCGGAATTTTCAAACGATGTTATACTATAAAGACTTGTCCATTGACTTTCCTAGTCAACTTTAAGCCTCAGAAAGGGACTTGGAGATAGTATTTCAAAATTAAAAACAGTGTATGAACTTGCGGATCATTTATTAATAAAAAATCAGTGTTTCTTCAAATTTTCCAGATGTATCCAGTGCAGTGATATTTCTAACTTTACCAGTTAGTGTGGCATCAGCGGAATGATTTTTTCCAAACTTAAAATAGTAAAAAGCCATTTACGTAATACTATGAAACAAGAACGCCCTTCGGATTTATCCTTAATCAGTGTCGAACACGAGTTTGTTAAAACATTAAATATCGACGAAATTATAAACGATTTTGCAAAAAAAACTCTCAACGATCTGGTCGTTTTGTATAATTCCTTGTATAGTACTTAGTGACATAACGTTTGTGCAGACTTGTTGAGTGTTCATGTGTTTTACTGTTTTCTGTCTTGTGGATTCTATGAGGCTCGTTCACTGCTACCCCCGTTACTACCATACTACCATACATGGTAAGCAACGTTATATGGTGTTTTAAAATTTGGATTTTGCATCATGTTTGCTGGAATATTACGTATAATAGTAGGTACTTAACACATAATGTGTTGTAATTGAATTATTACACGATTAACGATAAATTCATAAACCTGAACCTAATAGTAATGAAAATAAGAAGTATCATTTTCCGTTATAGAGAGGGGGGAGGGCATTTAGTTTTTGTTACGACACTGATTATTATTATTTTTGGCTGGAACGTCAGAAAATATTTTACCATAGAAGTATATTTAGCAAGGACAAAACAATAATCTTTGCAGGTAAAAACATAATTCTTGATGTTTCTACATTACTTAAATATAATACGAGTATATCTGGGTATTTTTTATAAATTGTTTATTAACAATGCGTGTACTTGTAAAAAGAAATTATTACACATTACACAACCGTAAACCAGTAAATATTCGGTCATAAACCTCTGCAGACATTTTCAAGGTTTGATAGCACAACGTTGGTCTTTACCTTTACAATTATTTTTTAACGAGTTCATAGATCTAGAATAGGTAGAAGCATACAGTTTCTATTACAGCGATATATAAATCACCCTCCATAAACATAGATGTCTTTAACACAGAACTTTCCGACTTTTTAAAAACGCAAAAATTTTCTGATACCGAAATTTTTCTAGGAGATATTAATATAAATATCCTCGATATGACCTCTACTGAGAGTCAGGAATATCTAAACATACTTTATGAAAATGGTTTTCTTTCAACCATAAATAAATGTACAAGAGTGGACAAAAATACAGAAAGCTGTCTAGATCATATATTTTATCGCAGCGCACAGGACAAATATAGCTCTTTAGTTCCTATAGTGTTAAATTCTAAAATAACAGACCACTATCCCACCATTTTACAGTTCGATGTACATAAAAATGACTTTTGCGATATTACGAGGAAAGTATTCATAAATTATAACCGCGTAAAAACATTATTAATGCAAACAAGTTTTGATTCTCTTTATTCCTTGAATGACACAGAGATTGTAGCCAATAAGTTAATAAATACACTATCTGAGTTATCTGACACTGTCGACAAATCTAAGTTTATAAAGATGGTTGCCTCCAAAAAGAAACCTTGAATATAAATACAGTTTTTTTGATTTTATTATGACGTCATAATCGGAAAGTAGATGAAATTTACAAGAAAATATGTGAAAACCGCAGTTTGATATCTTTGTTCGTTTCAGAGTTATTGCCAAAACAATAATTTTTAATACAAATTGCGCCCTCTAGCAATTTTATTAGAAATGATTGTGTACCATTGGATATGACAATTAAAGGTACTTACCTTTATCTTCCAAACAAGCTTAAATTTAGTAATATCGGATAAGGCGTTTAGAAGTTACAGCGATTTTAATGTTTACACGTTCACTTGATAAGAGTGGGAGAAGCCTATTGAATGTGTAAACATTAAAATCGCTGTAACTTCTAAACGACTTATCCGATTTTCCTAAATTTAAGCTGTTTGGAAGAAAAATATAAGTACCTTTACTTGTCATAGCCAATGGTACACAATCGTTTCTAATAAAATTGCTAGAGGGCGCAATTTGTATTAAAAATTATTGTTTTGGCAATAACTCTGAAACGAACAAAGATATCAAACTGCGGTTTTCACATATTTTCTTGTAAATTTCATCTACTTTCCGATTATGATGTCATAAGTATACTGTATGATTTGAATTTTCGGGATAAAATCAAAAAAACTGTTATTATTACAAATTGCGCCCTCTAGCAATTTTATTAGAAACTATTGTGTATCATTGGATACGACGATTGAAGATACTTACCTTTCCCTTCCAAATAAGCTTAAATTTAGTAAAATCGGATAAGTCGTTTAGAAGTTACAGCGATTTTAATGTTTACACTTTCAATAGCTTCCCCCACTCTTATCAAGATCGGTACGTCAACAAGCCTTAAACCAAAATGATGCAGAATTATCTAAGCTTTCCAATGATGTAATCAGAGTTATACCTTAATATGGGAATTTTCAGAGAAATTTAAAATTAAAAAAAATAATTTTCAATTGTGCCCCCTTGCGGCGAAATGAGGAACTTGAAAGTAATTTCCAGAATTTTCTCATGTCCGCTTTAATAATAATTTTTTTTTCCCAAGTTTCTATGTTTAGTAGTTTCTGAGATATAGCCGGCGGCCATTCTTAGTTGACCACCCGGTACATAGGTAGGAAACTCGGTTTTTTATTTTCATTTCTCCATTATCAATTATAAATGATTGATTTTCAATTTTTGATTATGGCATAATTCGGTTTCCTGTCTTCGGCTCCCGACCAGTGAAAGTTCCTGCTATTGAACATCGTTGGTACTTCACCAAACCCATTCTTTCATTTCTTTAAGGTTGTTGTCCAGTAACGAACTGTATTTTGGTAGTTGTTCTTTATCTAAATGGCCCGCTATTTATTTTGTAACTAACAATTTGCTTTTATTGAGTGGGCTGCTGGAGCGTAACAAAAATGTCTTAAGAAAGTCGTCAAGCTCTATAAACAAAACTTATTCCCAAGTTAAAATAATAATTATGACTTATTTATTGGTTTCAATAAGAGGCCATCCAAATCCAACACCCGATTATCTAACACACAATTTTTAAGGTAAAAACTCGCTTAGACTGTGATAAAGATAGGCGATTTCATTTCGGTATCCAGAGCTTTATATATCTAAGAAAAAATTACCTTGTTGGACTTCCATAAAACATTTCGGTTAGTTAGTTCTAACCGTTTTCAAGTGTAAACTAAATTATAGTTTTAAGGTTACTGTCTTAAATACTATTCATGTGCAATGTAGCTTGATAACCCCACCTACGTGCTTATTGGAGTGTGAAGTTTGAGCTGTGGTTTTGGACAAGAAGAGGCTTCCATATATTGGGGATATCTGTACTTGGTTTACTAAATATATTGGTATTTTGATTCATGAAAGCTGCTTCTTTGAATTTTCGTTTTCTCCAGCGCTGCTCCAAGTCCAAACCCTTGGCCTCTGACCACTGTATATTATGTTCGTTGGTCCATACATGTTCCGCTATACCTGATCTCGAAGTTTCACCTCTTTGAGTATGTTTTAGATGTTCTTTAAGTCGTACGGGAAGAGGTATTTTTGTTTCTCCAATGTACGATTCGCTACACTCGCAAGGGATTTGATGGATACAATTTTTTGTGTATTCATTAAGGGGTGGTTTTACTTCACACTCAAACTTCATACTCCTATAAGCACGTAGGCGGAGTCATCAAGCTTTATTGCACATGGATAGTATCTAAGACAGTGGCCTTAGAATTATAATTTAGTTAACACTTGAAAACGTTTGATGCTCTGTGATAGAGTTTGAATTATTATGCCCTGTTTTATGGAGTTTGAATGATTCGATCCGTGATCAAGGTATTGCCCCGTGTAAGTGGGTTTCCTGTACACTGAAGTTTTTATGTTTTCAGCACTTCGTTTGACGAGAACATCGAGAAAGGGTAGAGTGGAATGTTATTTATATATCTATTTATTTATTATGTTTTTTAAAACAGATTTTTTTTCCGGAAATAACATAATTATAACTGGGTATTATTCAAAATGGTCAAAGACATCATGCATAGGTAGATTAGTAAAGCAATTTAAATGACTTTAATCGTTGTTTATCAAATACCTGATTAAATTAAATGGCATACCTACCGTTATTACGAAGCCAGTAATGCTTCTGATTGCCTACTTATCAATACAACGTGGTTTTATCGGTACATTTTTTTTGTATGCAATAAATTACTGGAATGCCCCCGCAAACGTTTTCAGGGGTTCTATAACGAATGAAAAATGATAATTCTTATTTTCATTACTATTAGGTTCAGGTTTATGACTTGTTGAATGTTGATGTGTTTTACTGTTTTTGTCTTTTGAATTCTATGAGGCTGGATCACTGGATCACTGCTACCCACGTTACTACCATACATGGTAAGCAAGTGGTGTTTTAAAATTTTGATTTTGCAGCAGGTTTGCTGGAATATTACGTATAATGACTTAATAACTACCTATGGTATGTCTATCAGTCTATCTGTATTACTAAAAGGACTAATAAACGTATTTTTATTATTAATATTATACGAGACTTTCCTATAGTATATACTTCCATCGCTTTTAAGTATTTAAAAAACAAAAAAAAAGTAGTTTATTTTCTACAATTTATTTCAACTATTTCATCTATAAGAATTGCGTTTTTGGAGAGAAAAGTGCTACCACCCTTTTGTTTTTCATAGACAATGATAAATTGAAAAGGAAAATTAAAAATTTGGCATTCCTACGTCTGGACGGGGTTGTCTGTTTCCACTAATTACTTTTTTACGGTTCCGCCGCCGGTTGTTATCGCGGCAGGAAAAGTCGGCTAATGTGTTGCTGACAGGAATATTAAGGATGCTATATTTCCTATTAAAACCTAATTAATGTATATGTCTCAACGGGTTACAGTTTTAAAGGTTTTTTAAGGCTAAAAATACACATATGTGTGTCATTGTCAAGAGATTCAAAGAATAGGAAGCCTTACCGTCGCCTTAGAACCCAGACGTTACATGCAATTTTTTTAAACATGTTATTACGACTAGGGCTGGGCGATATTGAAATTCCAATATCAAATATCGATATTTAAAAAAATATCGATATAGTCGATATATCGATAGTTTCGATATTTTATTTTTTAAATATCGTTATATCGATATATCGAATTTTTTCCCAACCCTAGGCTTGACTGGCTGGCCGACTCGCCTTGGATTGGTGACTCTAGTTTTTGGTTGGCGTTATTATAATTTTAAATTGTTGTCTACTTTTTTTCAAGGGAAGAAAATTAGTATATATATTGATACTATCGATAAATATCGATAATATCGATATTTAATTTTTAAATATCGATAGGGAGACCGGGGCAAGAAGATCCCCTGGGGTCAAACGATCCCACGTCTTTTTGTCGCCACTGTATGCACAAGAGCATCCGTAGACTTGGCAACAGTGCCTTTCAAGTACGGCGGGTTCCTGGTGTAAAGTATTTGTTGGGCGGGTTAGTACAATCGTAGTTGCTTAATTGTCGTCAAGATCAAATTGTTTTATAAATAAGTTTCCGCTACTGCTATATAATCTAACAATAAAGCTTCTATAAAATCAAAGTGAATGTTTTTATAGTTGCTTTATAAACTGTTTAAAATTACCCTTACAAAATAAGTATAAAATATATCTATCGTTGTATAAGTTTTGTTACATACATGTTTCTAAGCAATCTGGTTTCTGTACTTTTAAAACTGTTTTAACAATTAACGGTATAAACACCTATATTAAAAACTTATAAAGTAATTTTGGTTATACAGCAAGTTAGTGTTGATGGCAACTGTTAAATAATAATTCAGTGTATTTAAAAGCTCTAATAAATCCGATATAAAACAATTTAGTCAAATAGTAAGATTCTTGTGCTACTTGGGATAAATGACAGCGATCAGTGTGCAAGTGTTTTGGCAGTGTAAAGCATTTTATGATTTTTGCCGACTTGATAATAGGAAAACATTTCATATTATCCATGTTCGTTACTAAAAAACAGTTAGGTATAAAAATATTGGGTAGTAACTATGAGAAAGTATAGTGTAGTGAACAAACTGGTCGATAGTTTTGCAAATTTTAGTACGTTTAAAAAAAGTTAGGTTAACTTTATTATGCCGCTTACAAATGGGGCAAAAGGATCCCGTTAACAATGGGGCAAAATGATCCCCTAAAACAATGGTGCAAAATGATAACTTTTAGGATTTTCTTAGTTTTATATTTTTTTCGGTTCATTTGGTTCTTTTTTTTAATAAAAATGCTTAGAAAACGGCTTGTTAATTTTCTATCCACAAATTTAGCAAAAACAAGAAAATTTTATTTAATTTGCATAGGGAATCATTTTGCCCCAAGTAGCGGGGCAAAACTATTAGGGGGATCTTCTTGCCCCGGTCTCCCCTATTCGATATATCGATAAAAATATCAATATATCGAATTTTTGCCCAGCCCTAATTACGATCATAGTATATTCAAAGCTCTATCGATCAATGCTAGAATTGCCCGTCATACTGGACTTTTCAAGATTTACCATGGCATGGCTGTGAGGCCGTGAAAGGTTTACTAAAATTATTACTGGTAATACCACAAAAGGAAAAATATTTTTTCAATTTTTCTACAGTGGCACTAAACGCATTGTGAGGCTATAATAGTAAGTTAAAATTGAGAGCCACATTTTTTTAAATATCGATTGTAGTTGCGCAAAAACATTATTTCAATATTTTTTTTAATAATTTTTACATTAAAGTTTTAAATATTTTTGATGGTCTAAATACTCTAAATTCTGAGATAAATATATTAATAAATTGGCTAAAAGTAAATAAATTAAAATTAAATATTTCAAAAACTACATGTATGGTTATGGGTAATAATTTAAATTGTCAAAATATAAATATTATAATTGATGGTAAAAAATTGGAATTAGTAAACAGTTTTAAATATTTAGGGATAATCATTGATTCAAAATTAAAATTTTGTAATTATTTTGAAAATATTATATCGAAGATTGCCGGAAAAGTAGGTTATTAAAAGAATCAGTCCTAATTTAAGTTTGTTTTCTAAAAAAACTGTATTTAATACTATTATATTACCACATTTTCTTTATTGTTCTTCCATTTTATATTGTGCTAGAGAGAAAATATTTGATAAATTACAAATTTTACAAAATAAGGCAATGCGGATTATTTTAAATTGTGACAAAAATATACAAAAATAAATTTTATGTTAAAAAATTTAGATTGGTTGAATGTCCGAAATTAAATTTTTTATTTAGTATCTTTATACATAAAATTAAAAATAATTTATTGCCTGATTGTTTAAAAAAAATTTGTTTTTTAATTATGACCATCATAATTATAAAACAAGAACTAATCAAATTTTTTATGTGGATAGAGTGTCTAAACTCTAGAACATTAGCTTATAAATCTATTTTTCATAAAGGTTTGATAGAATATATTATTTTGGAAAATTCTATTAAATCTCAAAAATCCTTAAAACTGTTTTAAAAAACTTTAAAATTACTTTTAATTAAACAAAAAATGATACGTAATATTTGATACAATTTACAAAATGTCTAACTTTTCTGTCTGTTTATGTTAAAATAAGGTTGCGATTTAAAATTTAAAAATCAATCTATGAAAATGTGCTAAAAAATATTTAGTTGTAGCTTTTTGCTAAATAAAACATGTTACTACTACTACTACTACTACTACTACTACTACTAACATGGCTCATTTAGTTTATTCATTTTACATGTGTTGCCATGGTGACCTGTCAAAAAAACCCATCTTGATTGGTTAAAAAGTACTGGCTACAAATTTTCAGCATACTTTTTTTTTATTGCTAAAGCAATTTTTATATATCTACTGTAAACTTATATCTTTTGTGTTCTTTACGAACGCAAGAATGAATTAACCATGATCTAGCAACAATCTCTAAGGTTTCTGAGGCTCACGGATTGGTTCTTAATGAGGGCAAAACACAACTAATGCTAATAGGGAAGGATAGAAGGAATCTAGGCTTGTATATAGATGCTGATTTAAGGTTTAATTCTCAAGTTAATAACTTAATAAAAAAAAACATTTTTTACACTGAAGCTATTAATTATATTTGCATAAAGATATTTTCAGTACCGATTTGAAACTTAAGGTAACCAATTCCATGGTTTTATCACAATTGACTTATTGTAGCATCGTATACTGGTCTGCATTGTTGAAAGGGGATAAAAACAACCTACAAAAAATCCAAAATTCCTGTTAACGTTTGATCTGATATAATATAACTGCAAATTTGATTAAATTCCTGTTGGCTTAACGTTGAAAAACGTTTCAAATTACAATTTGCTAAAACTGTTTTTAAAATTACTGGTAATGGTTCTCCATCCGAACTACTGGAGATTTTTACTAAAGGCAGTGATACACATAACCTACATACCAGATATAGGGAACTGTTTATTGTACCTCGTCACATAACGGAACTCTTTAAGGAATCGTTTTCCTACAGTGCTATCACACTGTATAGTTCCCTACCACTCCAGATTAAGAACTCCCAATCAATTTATATGTTCATTAGATTAGTTAAGAAAGAGATATCGGGGAGCAAAGATCGGACTTTGAGATGATTATTGATATTGATATAACTAGGGGTTGTTTTTTATGTTTTGAACACATATTTTATATAAATATTTTTTGTTCTTTCTTAATATTAACTAATTTATTAGTTGTAATAGGTTTATAACTAGCTTATTGTTATAGTTTAGTATAAGTATGCTTCTTCTTATATTTCTATAAATGATAGTTTAGTATTGTGTTGTGTAAATAAATATATTTTATTATAACTTATCTAGGGTGGTTGTATACAGCAATAGGTTTGGATACCGCCACTTCTTTTTCTAAATTTTATGTAACTACTATATGTTTACCAAAATAAAAGGCATTTTGATTGATTGATTGAAGTTGCGTAAATCATTCAAAATATCACAAATTCCAAATCACTGGATTCTCATGTCAGTCAGACATAATATCGTCTGATGTCATTACCTTACACAAATACCTTGGCTCCTTTATAATTCTGCTTTCGTACTCGTAATAATAGATAATTGTCTGACGTTCTACAATTCTCAAAACCTAAATATGGAAAAGCATAGACAATTCGCCCAATGCACCTGCACAGTATTATTATGTACTGATCTTCATTAACATCAAAATGTAATTATTGTTGAAACTTCCGTTGAGGTGACTTTTCAACGCGTTTGTATGAATAGACATAGACCATATTATGGCGATGTTTTAAACGCTAGAACGACCATGCCGAAATTAATCATTTATTTTTACAGTAGGTGTTAATAAATCATTATAAAAAAAATATAAATATAAGCAAATATAATTTATAAAGATTTCCAAATATATACCAGCGTAACAGAAACTGAGTGCCCCCCCCGCAAACGTTTTCAAGGGCCCCCTTTCTAGAACGAATGGAAAATGATCATTCTTATTTTTATTACTATTAGGATCAGGTTTATGAATTTTTGAATTCGTAAATCGTCTAATAATTTAATTAGGGTTAAACCCACATTAGGTGTTAAGTACCTACTATTAAAAAAGCAAACAATTCGAATTTATTTTATAATCCTAGGTAGACTGGTAGACATAACGTAGGTGGTTATTAAGTCGTTATACGTAATATTCCAGCAAACTTGATGCAAAATCAAAATTTTAAAACACCACTTATAATGTTGCTTACAATAAATGGTAGTAACGGGGGTTTGTTCGAGTTTTTTCTTGCAGAATCGTTTATATTTTCGTCGATATTTAATGTTTTAACAAACTGTTTAATTAAGGATAAATCCAAAAGGCGTTGTTGTCTTATGGTGTTAGTAAAGAGCTTTTTACTATTTTAAGTTTGGAAAAAGATCGTTCCGCTGATGCCACACTAACTGGTAAAGTTTTGAAATAACATCACTGCACTAGATACGTCTGGAAAATTTGAAAAAACACACTGATTTTTTTATTATTAAATGATCCGCAAGTTCATACAATGTTTCTAATTTTGAAATACTATCTCCAAGTCTCTTAAGGCTTAAAATTTGACTAGGAAAGACAATGGACAAAAGTCTTTACGGTATATTGTTTGTAAATTTCGCGTTTTCACGTATAATTCTTCTTCCCTTAACGAAGTTAAATTTAAATGGTTTTTGATGGAATAATTTGTCTCCTTGTATTACATGTCCGTGGGTTCAGACGTCTATTGTAGAATAAAAAGATACTCCAGCTCTGCGAACTCGTTACTTTATGCACACCTCAATAAGAGTTGACCTCGTTTTCCCCAAAGGCAGTTTTCATTTTAAAATCTTGCTCACCCACACACCTAAGTTTGTTTAGTGCCACCTAGGGCCAATATAGCAATCTTTATTGTCTTAATTACCTAATATTATTAAAATTTGTGATGTTGACCCACATACTTAGGAAACGAGTTACCTACAAACGATAATTAGAAAATGTTTTTTTAATTTTTTTTTTGGGCATTGTTCTAGAAAATAAAAATGTAAGTTGTAAACTCTGGTTTATTGTTCAATATACATAGCCAATAAAAACGACAACCCGTTGAAAAAAAATATCATTCAATCGAATGAAACCTTTTAGAGTTGTTCGTTCTACTGTGAATAATTTATACATGATGATGATACGCTGATGCTCACACGCATCAATCGTTATCAACTGAATAGGAAAATTAGTATTAATATAGATGTATTAAACAGGGTAAATCTAAATTTTTTACTGGAATAAATTCGGCTATAAAGAAGTACGAAAAAGGGTACCTTTTCTTTATTTTACTCTTTCTTTTTGCTTATCTGGGAATTTTACCTAATCAGGGATAAACTAACTCAACCATTTTTTTTTTAAATGCCAATGTACTTATGTATTGTAGTATGTAATAGCCCCTTGAAAAAAGGTATACAAAACGAAACTTGTAAACCCAACGATGTTGTCAACACATATGCATCTGTAGGTACCAGATCATTGCTTTTAATACATAGATACTATAATTTTAAAAATGTTTCTATACAGGGTGAGTCGGGAGGAATGGGCGAAACTCTAAGGGTGTAATCTATGCATCAAAATAATAAGAAAAAACTGAAATGTTGTTATCCAATATTCATTTGTTTTTAAATTATACCGCAAAAACAAAATATTGCATTAATTTAGCTTCCCTATAATAAATGGTATTATTGTCCGCTATTGATTGCTGTGCTGTCACTATCCTGTTAGTGTCAGTATAAATAGTGCCTGTATAAAATTTTACATTGGTTCACCGTTAACTTTCGGATTTGTATCATTTAAATTTTATAAAATACCATACCAATATGGGTTTTATTTATGGTTTGTGTAATGGGAATGCTACAGCGGCTGCTGAAGAATATCGTCAATGATTTCTACATCAAAGAACACCGAACAGAAAGGCCTTTATTAGAGTTTTCAACAAACTGTGCGAAACCGGAACGCTTCCAAGTGCTAATATAACATCTGAACGAGCCATTCGACAGGATTTAGAAGAAATAGAAAATGTTCTAGCTTTAATAGAAGAAGATGCAACGACCAGCTCACGAACAATTGGAACTCAGTTGGGGATTCCCCAAAAAAAACGTGATCAATACGCTTCACGAGCAAGGCTCATACCCGTACCATGTACAGCGTGTACAGAATCTTTAACCTGGAGACTACTCCAGGCGTATGCAACTTTGTGAGTGGATAATAAATTAATAATCGTCATCTTGTACCGCACATAATTTTTACTGACGAAGCTACATTTATCCGTGACGGCATCCACAATAATCGAAACTCCCATGTATGGTCGGACGAAAATCCTCACGCAATAATCCAAAATAATTTTCGACACAGGTTTTCAGTAAACGTGTGGTGCGACATGATCGACAATAATTTAATTGGCCCTTTTCTTTTGGAAAATCGCCTTACAGGGGATCACGACTTTTTTACAAAATAAATAGCAAGGACTTCTGGAGGAGATTCCTTTAAACATCAGAATTCAAATAGATTATCAACACGACGGAGCGCCTGCCCATTTCGATCGTCGGGTCAAGCAATATTTGGACCAAAAGTTTCCAGAGGTTTGGATTGGTCGCGGGGGTCCTATTTAGTTGGTCGCCTAGATCGCCAGATCTCACACCGTTGGACTATAACTTACAGTGTTGGTTAAAAAATGAGGTATACAAAGTAAAAGTAGATAATAGGGATGCATTAAGTAGACGCATTAGAAATGCTGCACTCAATATTAATGAAAGGCACGAATCAATTAGAATAGCCAAGCGATAGCCGCGAGTTTGGTCCATTCCTCCCGACTCACCCTGGGTATTTTCGCCTGTGGCGTCTTAAATATAAATTTGTTCCCAGGGCCAAGTTAAATAGGTACTAAACTAAGCAATTATAGACACTAACCAACAGATTCCATTCTTTAACGAACCAATAATACACAATACAACTCTCAAATTTATAAAATAAATATTAAATATACGTATTATTTACATACACATACGTATACACATTAGGCCAGGCCCATACTGTACGGATCGTTTCACGCTTAACTTCCTCTTACGCCCTTACGCACAGATAGCTGAACTATGAACTTGTCACTTGAACCTTGAAATAAAGCCCTTTTACATTTTGCGTTTCCACACAAATAAATTGAAATTGTACCTGCGAATGTTCAACTGGGAACGCTAGAGCTGGTCTGTTATTTTATATTTTAACATTTGCGTCCTTTGAGAGGCTCAATTTACAACATTTAAACGTTTGAATTATTTAGAATCTATTAATGACCGGAAACTGGATGAGTCGCGATTTAATTTTTTATTATTTCACGAGTCAAGGCTAGCGTTATAATTATCCCATAGTATTATGGTTTATTATATGCGAGTCAGTACCGTCAACCGGGGCTAAGAGGACCACAGCTGGTAAAGTGGTCCGAAGGGACATTAAAAATGTGTATTTGCTAAAATACAACCGGTAACAACGGTTTCGCACGCACGTGTGTCTAGGAATACCTAGCGCAGGGTTGAGTATCAAGGTCGAGCGCGTTACACTTCTTTAGTCCCAGTTAGTAAGCGGAAATAAACACCTGCAAATTCTTATGGTTTTTTATTTTCCGGAAAACCTACATTGCAGTACGTTCACCAGGTAAGTTTTGTGAGTTTCAACTTATGTTAGGCACTTGTACATTAAGTTTTCAAAAATTAAGCTTCAAAAACATTTTTAATTATTTGTGTTAGCAGTGGGGTAGTTAAATATAAAAAGTCTGCAAAACTCTGGGAAAAGTGGACCGTGGAATATAAAAAAACTAGATATATATATAAGATAAGAAATTTTCACAGGAAGCTTACTAAAGTATGGTAGATTTTATATTAAAATCCTTAAACCAAAATAATTATTACTTTTCCAAAAATCTGCAAAAAACCGAAAATATTGGACCACTTAGCCCCGGCTGACGGTACCTTCTCGTATGTTTCTTTCCAAATGCTTTTCCGAATGCAAATACTTTTTTAAAAGTTTTAATCTGGACAACTTTCCCATCACAACGATTAAATGGGACCCTAAAGCGTAAATTAGTGCAAAACGGGCAAGTGGTCCCCTTTACCACAAAGTGTGGGGTAAGTGGACCACCTACAGAAAAAAAAATATAAAAAAACTAGATATATTTAAGATAAAAAAATTTCACAGGCAGCTTACTAAAGTATGGTAGATTTTATATTAAAATCCTTAAACCAAAATATTTATTAGTTTTTCAAAAATCTGCAAAAAAACGAAAATATTGGACCGCTTAGCCCCGGTTGCCGGTACTCAGTACTGTATCTACAACCAACCACTTAAAGAGTACTAAGTCCCAAAAACTCTTTAAATTATGACTAAGAAAAGAGCTTTATATTTTTAATAACGGCTGACGCTTTACTTGATGTCAAGGCATACGAAAATGGCAGGCAATATTTAAAATTGAAAATATGAAATAAAAATATGTTCGTAACAACAAACAATTGGCCAAAAACTTGGGTACAGTTGACGACATATAAATTCGTGAACTCCATCCATACATAACTCAATTACAACAAAATTGGGTAAAACGGGTTTCTTACCTTTTGGCTTATACCTGAATAGAACACCAACTATATACATAGCTGTAAATTATTGGATGTACGATTTTTTACCATAAGTAATAAGGGTTGTTTCTAAATATTTTTGTGTTTAAATTACAGCCGCGAAATAAGAAAATTATAAAAAAATAATACCAGGAAAACTACAAAAGTATAAAGCCAAAAAGGGTCAATTTATTAACAAACATAAACAAAATACTAATATTTAATTGCTGCGCCATTGGATTTTAGCACTAATCGTAATCTTCTTGGCATTGACAAAATAATAATTCTTGTGTAATCCGGAGTTAGCCCTTTACAAATTTCTTCTATTTTATCAAATAACTCTATTTCATTCTATGGTTTAAAATTTTGTACATTTTTTTTACCATCAATCCCCAAACAATTTCAATTGGATTTAAATCAGGACTTCTTGAGCACCAAGGCAGACATGTTACGATTTTTTTTCTAAACCAGTTTCCTACACTTCTTGCAGTATGCACAGGGCAGCTATTCTGCTGAAATATAAAGTTATTTCCTTCAAAAAAACATTTTCCAAAATCTGAAGATATATATTACTGTTTAGTGTTCCACCAATATTTCAGCATACACCATGCCCACACATTAGCAGAGAAACGTCCAGTGGTTTGCTTTTTTTAAGTATACTTCTCATCATATCGGGAATTTGGTGGTCTATATACTCGAATCTTTTCATTATAATGTAGACAGAAAAGTTTTCTTATCAGAAAAGATAACATTTTGCCAAAAAAAATAATTTTCTGGTAAATATTGCATAACAAACCCAATTCTTTGTTCTTTATAACTATTTTTTAAAAGCGGTTTGGATGCAGCTGCTCGATTTCTTAATACGGAACATTGTCTTACTCGGCGTTGCGCAGTTCTAGATGAAGCAGGGAATCCTGTTATAGACATAGCGGATACTGCAGTTTCAAATTGATTTTGCCTTAAATACTCCACCAAATTTCGGTCGTCTTCATTTAATGATGTTTAATTATTTAAACCAGACCCAACAGACCTTTCAAGTGTTTGATGATAGCAGTAGGTACTCTAAAATAATCAGCTATTTTTCCATAAGACCACCCTATTTTTACTAAACATATTATTCTAGCTTTTTCAATAATACTTAAATGAGGCATTTTTAAATCAAATAAGATAATGACAATACTTTGACAAATATCATGATAACAATTAACACGATACAAAGCTAATAAAGGTAAATAAGTTGGATTTACAGTGTCACAGTTTAGTGTACGAAATTATCTGTCGTCAACTGTATCTACGTGTAAAACAACATTTTCAAGCACAATTTCTTCATTAAGAATTTGAAAAAGTTCTTGGTACCAGTCAATGTTTATATTCCAAACACAATTCACTTAACTACACAAGTACAGAAAAACTAGAAATCCGAAATATTAAACACCCACAATTAACAATTCCTCCTTCCTTTCCTGCGAGCTTTCCAAGGGCTTCGCAGGAACCCCGAAAGTGTAGCGGTGTCTCGTCTTTTTCCAAACGGTTTTTGTTTCGCATTCTACATGGGTCTGTATTAAGATCTTTCTTGTTAAAAAAAATTGTTTTTGACAAAATTTGTTTGTGCTGACGAACAACTGAGCTCAGGGGAGAGAGAAAGGTGGACGTCACACGTCACGCCCGGTGAATTCCGGCCGACAGGCAGACGAGTGGGACGAAGTTTTGCATTGTTTAGGTGCTATTGTATGCAAATAACAGTATAACCTGCAGAGGAATTGAAATTTTAACAGTATTTTAAATTTTAGTAGGTACACTGGCCCATAAAATATAAATTGAAATATTGCTTTACGATATAAAAATTCCATAGTTTGTGTGAAAATTGGAATAACTTTTTTAATTCGGTTTTTATTTTCCGGTTTAAAATTTTTTTATTCATTTATAGAGAGTTCAAGAAGTTTAATTATTATTTTATTTTTTAATTAACTAATTAATTGAAATATCGTTCACGAAAACTGTATCTGCACAAATATACACTGAGGAAAATGATCTAATACAACAGGTTAGCTAAGACATAGTTTGTATTGATAGCTTATTTTTTATTAGCCCATATTAAATAAATTGTTAGTGTATCAAACCAAAACAACATTAGTAATATAAATTTTAATGCAAAATTTTTTTACTGATTTCATTAAAAATTTTTAAATTTTGTAAACATATCTGTTTTTGGCACCTTAAGATATCTGGCATTATTTATATTATTTTACAAAAAAATATAGTAAATAAAACGCCGATTAAAATGTTTTTTTTTTAATTATTAAACGTGTAGGTAGGTAAAAGTACATATCAAAATTTAGTCGTCAGTGTCGGAATGAAGATTATCTTCTAATTCGTCAAATTCGGTTGCTCTGCCATTGGTAGGTAAATTTTCATAAAAATATTGACAGTCTTTATCTATAAGATTTAGTATACAGGGTGTCTCACGGTGACCGTCCATTAGAATATTTTGGGAAGTAATGCGATTTGAATCCGGCAAATTTGGATATTGGGGTTTAAAGAGATGCTCTTTTCAGAGGAAATAACGGCGACCTTGTGCGACTTTCGGTGATGCCGGAAGATGTCTCAAACTTGCTTATTTTAAACGAAACACCCTATATAATATACTTTTTTTGTCTTCCTTTCTTCATTTCCAATAACTTTTATTAAAAATATTTTTGCCCTACTCAATCCGTTTCTGAGATAAAAATTATTTTCCTCAAATTTTGACCTTTCACAGGGTGTCACCTAAATTTGAATATATTTTCAAAGATCAAAGAGAGAAACTCGAAATTTAGGTTGTGTCATTAGATAGTATGGTGCCTGATAATGTATTGTCGGAAAATAAAATTTTATATACAGGGAAGTGGAAAAGTAACAATTTTTGATCTTTATCAAAAAATTAACAAAACTTAATTTTTTTAAATACGATGCTATGTTGTTAGTTCATTGAATGGATAGGCGATAACATTTTCTATCTATCCACATATGATATCCCTATACCTAACTAGTATAGTTTTGAACTTATTTACGATTTTTCACAGAATCCTCCAAATATCAAGCAGTTTTATTTATGTTTGGCAAGAAGGCCATGATAAGCAAAGTAAGTAATTATAAAACTAGTCTCAAAATGGTGTATTACGTAATAAGTGTTGTAAATGGCATATTACGTACGAAGCCGCGTAATATGTCAGCATTTGTATACGTATTATTTTCCATTTTTCAGCAATATTTCTCTGGAATAAACTCGGTATCAAAACGTCGATAAATAAATAATTGCAACTGACAATGACACGCGTCTGTATAGATGCGTATTCTTTTTTTATTTATCATGGCCTTCTTGCCAAAAATCAATAAAACTGCTTGATATTTGGAGGGTTCTGCGAAAAATCGTAAATAAGTTCAAAACTATACTAGTTAGGTATAGGGATATCATATGTGGATAGATAGGAAATGTTATCGCCTATCCATTCAATGAACTAACAACATAGCATCGTATTTAAAAAAATTAAGTTTTGTTAATTTTTTGATAAAGATCAAAAATTGTTACTTTTCCACTTCCCTGTATATACAATTTTATTTTCCGACAATACATTATCAGGCACCATACTATCTAATGACACAACCTAAATTTCGAGTTTCTCTCTTTGATCTTTGAAAAGATATTCAAATTTAGGTGACACCCTGTGAAAGGTCAAAATTTGAGGAAAATAATTTTTATCTCAAAAACGGATTGAGTAGGGCAAAAATATTTTTAATAAAAGTTATTGGAAATGAAGAAAGGAATGCAAAAAAAGTATATTATATAGGGTGTTTCATTTAAAATAAGCAAGTTTGAGACATCTTCCGGCATCACCGGAAGTCGCACAAGGTCGCCGTTATTTCCTCTGAAAAGAGCATATTTTTAAACCCCAATATCCAAATTTGCCGGATTCAAATCGCATTACTTCCCAAAATATTCTAATGGACGGTCACCGTGAGACACCCTGTAGATAAGAGATCTTTTTTTTTTTGGGTTAATACCCAGAGGACCAGCGTATGAGAGAGAAACTGTGATGTCAAAAAAATTATTATCCATTGATGATTTTTTGCCAGATTTTTCCTTTGCGTATTATGTCTAATGTTTTAAATGGCACTTTCTTATCAAGCGTGTACTTAAACTTAATTATTCCGAATTCCTTAGTAAATCTTAACCATTTAATTTTTAGCCAAGAAACTTTTTCTCCATTGGTGTCCGTCGTTCTCTTAACATATAGATAAACATCATAGATGGCAAAATCAAATATGTCAACATAAAAAGTAATGTTTAATCTAGTTACCAGCAATTCATCTTTATAAATTAATAGCATTTCCCTTGTCTGAAAGTGTAAACAACATTTATATGTCAACATATTTTATTTTGCCACGACACAAAAACAAAAATGTTAAAAATTATTAAGACACAATATGCGTCACTGTTAATCTAGTTACCAGCAATTCATCTTTATAAATTAATAGCATTTCCCTTGTCTGAAAGTGTAAACAACATTTATATGTCAACATATTTTATTTTGCCACGACACAAAAACAAAAATGTTAAAAATTATTAAGACACAATATGCGTCACTGCAACATATATGATTTTGCCAAAGTATATATTCTCCAAATACAACATATTCAAAGTTGGACACCGTAAAATAATCAACTTACACAGAGCTTAGACATATATGATTCTGCCATCTTGTCGATCTTGTTATTACAAATATATAGGTATAAAAATCTAAAAATGGGGAAAAATCGACATATCTGGTTTTGCCATCTTACCACAGAAACGGTTGTATAAATATTATATGAGGAATAGAATGCTTTTTTTTCAGTGTAAAATTATTCGCTTAAACCAGAAATTTTGTTTAGATAAATTTATAACATTCCCCATACCACGGGCAAAACTGGGTCAAATTCTCTTCTTATAAATGACTTTGACCCAAATGACAAAATAAACTAAAATTTAATTTTATTTAAAATCACTTTTTGATGGGTCTTCGCCTCATAATTGTTTATGTTTTTGTTGGTTTAACTGTAACAACAATTTATCTAAAATCGTTTCTAGGATATTAAACACAAATTACATCCTTTGAAAGAAACTGAAGTAAATTTATAGGTTATAATTTATCCAAAGTCAGTGTGATGACATTCCATACGGCGGTAAACAGTCTGAAAGAGTTACCGCCGTTTGTATGCGTATGGAATGATTGGAATGTCACCACACTGACTTTGGATAAATTATACTGGTACTCGCGACTTAGCTCGAGCTATTCAATTGTTGGAATTTCGCTATCGGAACAAAACAGCTGGTACCATACATAGGTACTACCGAAAATAACCTTTAATAAGGTCAAATTAATACACTGCGCGACATATTTAACGCATAACAAAAAAATTGCCTCAATTTTGATGTTATATATTTTCCAAATATGTGGTTCGTTTTTATTGATTTTTTTTTCAAATTATAGGTTTTTTCCTTAAGCATATGACTGCCTTTGTTGTTTTACTTGAAAAAGTAACTTTGGTATTATACTGGGTGTTATAAAATTGTTATGTTTTTAATACGGAAATTCAAAACACCCTGTGGGATTTACTAGCCATTGCAAGTTATCGCAATTCCAGCCAAATTAAAGTCCCATGTTTCCTTTACATTTTTTTTTTGATTCATTGGTTTATCTCTGTTTTTTTTATGAAATATTCAATTTTTAGTTCAACGTGATTTTCATAAAAAATGTTTAGTTAAAAAATACAAAATAAACGAAATGCTTTGATTAATGCAACAGCAAGAAAAAACAAATTATAAAGTAAATAAAGAATCAATATCTGGTATTAATTAATTTTATTGAATCCACAAAACAGGGCCAAAAAATACATGGAAAAAAATTGTAATTTCTAAAGGTATTCAAAAGAATTAAATATGAATAATTAGTAGCGAGTATTTTGAATACCTTTAATAATTACAATTTTTTTCCCTGTATTTTTTTGCCCTGTTTTGTGGATTCAGTAAATTAATACCAGATATTGATTCTTTATTTACTTTATAAAAAACAAATTATAAAGTAAATAAAGAATCAATATCTGGTATTAATTTACTGAATCCACAAAACAGGGCAAAAAAATACAGGGAAAAAAATTGTAATTTCTAATTATATTAAAAAAAATTAAACATGAATAATTAGTAGCGAGTATTATTGCCTCTCCTTGCTCTAATGAATGCTTCGCATCGTCTTGGCATATTTAAAATCAGATTTCTGATTTCATCTTGATTAATCTGATTCCATACTTCCATACGCCTCAATGACAGATCATTTAAGTTTCTAGGAGGAGGAAGCAAGGCTTTAAGATTCGTCGGCAATACTCGCTACTAATGATTCATATTTAATTTTTTTGAATACCTTTAGAAATTGCCATTTTCTTTCCTGTATTTTTTTGCAATGTTTTGTGGATTCAGTAAATTAATACCAGATATTGATTCTTTATTTACTTTATAATTTGTTTTTTCTTGCTGTTGCATTAATCAAAGCATTTCGTTTATTTTGTATTTTTTAACTAAACATTTTTTTATGAAAATCACGTTGAACTAAAAATTGAATATTTCATAAAAAAACAGAGATAAACCAATGAATCAAAGAAGAAAATGTAAAGGCGCAGTGTATAAGAATTCGCCGCATCACCTGTCATTAATGGCACCCTGTTGCAGTCTGGTATATTTTACGTTCAGCGGTTGGCTACAGAAACAGAACCGGACTAAGTTCTTTTACCTTCGACTTCGCAATTTGTTAAATTTTGTAAGGGAGTCTTAATATTTTGTTAAGATACCTATCAGTAGCGTAGATGCTAATTTTATTTTTATAAAATAAAATATTGGCAGACCTATACCTACCAAAATAAGTAGGTATGTGAAAACATTGAAAAATAAAGCAAAAATAGGTATTTATGTATTTATTATACAAGCAAAAAGTAATACGTTTTTGCTAGGTGTAAGCTTTGTGGTGGACGTCACTATATTATATTGTTACTTTTGTGAGAATTTTATATATGGTTACACGTAGGGATTTCCTTAACTAAGGGGCTATACAGTAACAGGAGATAGTGGAGTTAAAAATATATCATTTAATTTTATTTCTTATACGGTTAAAGACATACAGGGTCATCCAAGTAAATATTGACTTTATAAAATTGGCGATGATTTGATATTAATCAAATTTGGTGAAGTTATGTTTTTGGGGGCAAGAAGGATAATTCATAATGAGTTTAAGATACTTCCTAGATAACGCTAGCTACACAGTATGAGTTTCATAAATTCTCTTATATATTTTTGTCTCTCACATTTCTGACCGCTTTATATTAAATTATAAAAGAGGGATCTTTTATACGTAAAAAAGCTGTACTTTATTAACCTCGATATTTCATTTAGTTTTTGAGATAATTGTGCTTAAATGCTAGATAACAAGGAACATTTAAATAAACACATTTCTTAAGGAAACATATTTATTGAAAATTAACCGTTCGTTCCTAAGCATAAATCACATATTTTCCAGTCTACTATATCCTGTTGCTGTATTTGCCCATTAGTTATGAGACATCCTATATATAACGATAAGTAAATGGTTTAACTAGGCACTTTACTGATTTGATAATAGATGAGTTAACCAAAATGGTGTTTGTACTCACTAATAAACCTAACACCAAGGAAATATTTTTCTGAAATATATAAATTCCAAAAGGAAAATGTTTAAAACACACACTATACAAAAAACAGCCACAGAAACACTTAAAAACACCAAAATCGGAATAAAATATTATGACGCAACCTGACGCGTGAGCTTTGTACGGCCCACTGCTGATCTGGGGACTTTTTCGACGCAACCAGCTCAGCTGTTAATGTCATATTATGTCATTGTCTTCTGTCAAAACGCTTTGTTTTAAGAAAAATCCATCTATACTACCCAATAGAACATAGAACCTTTAATGGGTAGACCAAATTATTTTTAAAAAGAAATTTATTGGGTGCTTTCTTACATTATTTCTTTCTCTCTCAATAAAAATGTCATTGATCCACAAGCTTTGTTCATGAAAATAATACCAAAAATATAGATTCATCATTAAAAATATGTCTATTTCATTTTAGATCGTCGATAACGTTCACAGAACCTTTCCATGGCTTTTGCGTTTAGAAACACCTCATTGGTAGAATTTATTTAAATACGTCAAAAAATGTATTTGAAAAATAAGAAATTTGTGTTGTATTGGGTACTTGTGTTTAGAGTATTTATGCTGAGTTTTTTGTCTAAAATTTTTTACCTATATGTTTTTCTCTAGCAGTTTCCGAGGCAGCGGCCGAAAAGTACCCGCTTTTCGGCCGCTTTTTAATTTCTCGAAGTAAAAGTGTGCTACACGTTCCCAAATAAAGCGTCCGGAAAGTGGGTACTTTAACGACGGATACCGAAAAGAATTTCTCTTTGATGACATTATCAATAAAAACAAATTCTTTAAACGTTAAGTAACACTATTGACATTTACACTTAAAATTACATTCTAATTGGTGTACTTACTATTGGTCGAAAATGGCTAGGTCCTATTATTACTAATATTTATTAATAAGGTATTGGTAATTACGCAAAGCATTTAACATAATTTGAAAATGTATGATTATGCAAACAAACTATCAGTTACAACATTGTTTTGGTAGTATGTTATGTACCTATCTACAACAACACTATATTGTGTAAATGATCGATGTGAATTTTGGTCAACAGGGTCGGATTAAGATGATACAACTCCAATAAAAATAATACTGGATGATCTAAAATGAGTAGCCTATTAAAAAGATCTCGGAAACATATTTATTATTTAATGATGAAATTTTCAATTTAAAATATCTGTGTAGGATTTAATGCGGTCGTCAATATTTTCATTATGATAAGTGCACTTGTGGAAATGGCTTTCCAAATAATATGTTACCAGAAAATCCGAGAGAAAAACATGTCAACTGAAATTGTATTTCCATAAATATAATTTTTCTAAAGGTTTGAATATTTTCACTTAATTTAAGAAATTTTAAATATTGTCAGGTGGCACAACGATGACAATACAATAAACAATAATAACAATACATAACTAACTAACAGGCAACTTTGACCCTGACATAAATTACATTGGCAGAAATTATCTTAAATGCAATTTTTCCGGGGCCGTGAATATGTAGACGGGGATCGATAGAGTGGCCACCCAGATCCCCCGATCTTAAACCGCTGGACTTTTTTTTATGGGGGCTACGTCTAATATCTACCTTTAATTTATTATGTATAATAATTTTTGTGTTTGTATTCTATACACTGTGACCAGTAAAGTCCGCATCACATGGTTTTTTTTTTATTAATAGCTTTATTCGAAATTTGACTTTGGCATCAAGTTCTGCTTCGATCGAGATAAAAATTTAGCAAAAAATAGTAGTCACGTGATTCGCTTTATGTGTCAAATTTTAATTTTTTCCAAAAAATATTTCAAAAGTGGGGTTATTTCTGAAAATATCGAAAAAAATTATTAGAAAAAGTTTTTTTAAATGCAGTTTCTAGCCCACATGCAAAATTTCAGCTGCATAAGATAATTTTGACTTTTTACCCACCATTAAAATTTATTTTCCACTTAATGAACATTTTACTGATGACACTGTGTTCTTTTTTGTCTTAATATTAAGGTGTATTACTTTCAGACACAAACTACGTTTTCAAGAATACTTATTTTATGAAGTTACCTTATGCAGGGTCAAAAACAAATAAACTTTGCATCAAATGCGACCAAATTTTAATAGCCCAATTTTGATTTTGTAGAAAACACACATTTAATATGGCGCTACCTTAAAGAAAATGTATCTGAAATAAGGCATTGTCAAAACTAAGAAGTTTTATGTAGGTTGCGTTTAATCTTATTTTGCAAAAGTGGTGCAATTTACAAAATATAGGTAAAAAATCAAAATTATCTTATGCAGCCAAAATTTTGCATCTGGGCTAGAAACTGCATTAAAAAAAAAATTTTTAATAATTTTTTTCGATACTTTCAGGAATAACCCCACTTTTGAATTATTTTTTCGAAATAATTAAAATTTGACAAATAATGCGAATCACGACACTACTATGTTTTGGCTAAATTTTCATCTCGATCGAAGCAGAACTTGATGCCAAAGTCAAATTGCGAATAAAGTTATTAATAAAAAAAATCCCATATGATGCGGACTTTACTGGTCACACCGTCACACTGTATAAAAGGATGATCTGTTTTTTTATTAAGTATAACTCTGTATGAAAAGATAACGTGTGATTTTTACTATTTGATAGACTCAATGTCATCTTCTTTCAGAAGTGTGAGTTTCCGCCAAGCTCTGTTATCTTAATGCTAATTGCCTAAAGCCCAAATTTATAATATCCTCATCCTGGTAATACTAACTGTAAGATAACTTCCAAGCATACCATTATTAATACAATTTCATGGACGTATGTGGCTGGGGACGGCCTCCAACAAGATGGACCGATGACATAAAGAGAATAGTATCGAACTGGATACGGGTGGCGCAAAACAGGACCGTTTGGACGGACATGCGAGAGGCCTACGTTCAGCAGTGGACATCAGGGGCTATGTGATGATGATGATGATGTGGCTGTAAACACTAATAGAACATTAACAATTTGGGCCTTAACCATCCATCATTGATCATTCTCTTGTTCTTATAAAAAAATACCTTCTAGTTATAACAACAAAATGTCACGGGACATGTCAGTGTTTTATATTATTTATTATCAAGTAAACAATAAATGAGTAATTTTTACTTATTATAATTTTATTGTTAAACCGCATCTAAAAACCCATTGTTACACAGAAACAGAAACTACATGCATGTGTCATGAGAACTATCAATATTCTAGACTTTAACTGGTTGTTTTGTACATCTAAAAAATAATAGCACTGGTTTCCTGCTTACATGGTACCTAGCTATTACACGTGATCATCTATAAAAAGTTTGCTGGATACACCGGCGTAGCTAGGGGGGGGGGGGCATCGGGGCATTTGCCCCCCCCAAGAGCCATGAAAAAAAGGAATTATCAACAATATTTCAAAAACAATATTTAAATTTAATTTTTTTGCCCTTTTAAATTTAACGTAGGTAGGCTTACTTTGAGAAACAACGCGTCTGTTTTGGTCTTCATATCCCTGTCGTCTTGACCGTCTTGTTTTATGTGACATTCGCGGATCTGGTGTCTGGTGGTGTAAATTTCCTTTTCTCTCTTTTATTTACGTAAATAAGACAAAGTAAGATATAAACATCGTAGGAAAACCTAGGTAATTACGTTTGGTTGTGGTTTGTTTGTAGGACTTCTAGATTATTTCAGTTGCGGATTGTACTTAGGCGATTACGTAACAATTATAGATAATAGAAAAATTTAGCAAAATTTGGGCGTGGTCCAAAAAAATTTTCGCCTGCGGCGCTTTCGCCTGCGGCGGGCTTTACGCCTCTTTGCAACTATATGCCCCCCCCAAGACAATATCCTAGCTACGCCACTGGCTGGATATTAAATATTATTATGTATAATAACATTTTTGAGTTTTACGAAAAACGTATCTTACCTAACCCAATTATTTTAGCAGCGGTACAAAGCTCTACCTATATTTTTAATTGATCTGGAAAACAAACCTTGTATACTCCAGCAAATGCCGCATTACAGGACTCCTAACGGGTTAAGGAAAAGTCCATGTCGCCAAGCAATAAAAGTAACTTAATAACTACTTACATCCTCAGTGCCCAACTAGATCTGCACTGAAGGCAATTAATTTTATTATTAAATAGATATAAAGGACCATTCAGTTCTGCTTCAGCTAATCATTTCCGGTAAGTTGGTCCTCCATTCCATTTAATGAAACCACGTTATAAGAGCGACTTGCATTCCTCGACATTGATGACCAGAAAATTGTAGTTTATTATAAACTGCTATCAAATTGAACCGTACTCTTATCTTTGGATACTTCGATGGCAACAATAGCTCTTAGATACAATAAACGGTAATATATTATTGAGCGTCAAATCTGTTGCGCGGCAAGACCGTAATCATGAGGTTAATAAGGGAAAAGAAAGCCGAAGAGAAATAAAAATATTTTTAAAATTGAACAAATGTTAGGTTTTTAATACTATGTTCTTCTCCACGGCGTATATGCTTGTGTAAAACTGTCATTTTAATGTTAGACTTTTCTTTTAGTGAACACCAAGAGAGTTTTTCCAACAACAAGCTGCCAAGACGTCAGGTGCATAGTGTTTGTTTGAAGGTGGTAGACAATAAAGTAATATCAAAATAAATATAGTTTAAAAAAACTAAAAAACACGCTTTAATAATTAATCAAACTAAAAAGCGGAAAATGAATATAGCAAATGTGTAATTGAGTCGATCGTTACTTGATGAAGATCCATATTTAATAAATACGTAAAAGAAACAACGTTAAGGTTTCAAATCTTCACAAAATTGGTTTATTTTTATATTACAAATAAAAATAAACACATAAATATAGTTTAAAATAATTCTTGAAATTCTTAATATAGGCAGAAAATAATAATGAACGATAAACATTAGTATTATTGTGAAAAAAGCGTGGGGTGCTCGATATACGAAACATATAGCACAAAGCGCACCACGCTTTTTTCACAAACTAATGTTTATCGTTCATTATTATTTTCTGCCTATATCAAGAATTTCAAGAATTATTTTAAACTATATTTATTTTCCGCTTTTTAGTCTGATTAATTATTAAAGCCTGTTTTTTAGTTTTTTTAAACTATATTTACTTTTCATTTTTTAGTTTGAGTTATTCTTAAGAAAACAATTTTTTTTAGTAGAGATTGTCATAGGAGAGGTCCGGAGTGGAGATGAAATAATGTCACTAATTTAACAATGATTTTTTGAAATGGCTATATTTAAAGCAGTGGACCCATTTTTTTTTTAAATGGCTAGATTCAAAACATTGGACCCGAACAACCCCAATAAGTCTACAAAACAAACCCGAACAAAATGAGATAAACTTGTCCAATTATTGTATTGTCAACGGTTCTTGATAAGTCTACAAAATTTAAATTAAATCTGACCGTTTAAAGTGGGGCAAAATCGGGTTTGTATCAAATTATTTTATTGTCAGCGGTTCTTGATAAGACTACAAAATTTAAATTAAATCTGACCGTTTAAAGTGGGGCAAAATCGGGTTTGTATCAAATTATTTTATTGTCAGCGGTTCTTGATAAGTCTACAAAATTTAAATTAAATCTGACCGTTTAAAGTGGGGCAAAATCGGGTTTGTATCAAATTATTTTATTGTCAGCGGTTCTTGATAAGACTACAAAATTTAAATTAAATCTGACCCTTTAAAGTGGGGCAAAATCGGTTTGTATCAAATTAATTTATTGTCAGCGGTTCTTGATAAGTCTACAAAATTTAAATTAAATCTGACCGTTTAAAGTGGGGCAAAATCGGGTTTGTATCAAATTATTTTATTGTCAGCGGTTCTTGATAAGACTACAAAATTTAAATTAAATCTGATCGTTTAAAGTGGGGCAAAATCGAGTTTGTATCAAATTATTTTATTGTCAGCGGTTCTTGATAAGTCTACAAAATTTAAATTAAATCTGACCGTTTAAAGTGGGGCAAAATCGGGTTTGTATCAAATTATTTTATTGTCAGCGGTTCTTGATAAGTCTACAAAATTTAAATTAAATCTGACCGTTTAAAGTGGGGCAAAATCGAGTTTGTATCAAATTATTTTATTGTCAGCGGTTCTTGATAAGTCTACAAAATTTAAATTAAATCTGACCGTTTAAAGTGGGGCAAAATCGGGTTTGTATCAAATTATTGCATTGTCAACGGTTCTTGATAAGTCTACCAAATTTAAATTAAATCTGACCGTTTAAAGTGGGGCAAAATCTGGTTTGTATCAAATTATTTTATTGTCAGCGGTTCTTGATAAGTCTACAAAATTTAAATTAAATCTGACCGTTTAAAGTGGGGCAAAATCGGGTTTGTATCAAATTATTTTATTGTCAGCGGTTCTTGATAAGTCTACAAAATTTAAATTAAATCTGACCGTTTAAAGTGGGGCAAAATAGAGTTTGTATCAAATTATTTTATTGTCAGCGGTTCTTGATAAGTCTACAAAATTTAAATTAAATCTGACTGTTTAAAGTGGGGCAAAATCGGGTTTGTATCAAATTATTTTATTGTCAGCGGTTCTTGATAAGTCTACAAAATTTAAATTAAATCTGACCGTTTAAAGTGGGGCAAAATCGAGTTTGTATCAAATTATTTTATTGTCAGCGGTTCTTGATAAGTCTACAAAATTTAAATTAAATCTGACCGTTTAAAGTGGGGCAAAATCGGTTTGTATCAAATTAATTTATTGTCAGCGGTTCTTGATAAGTCTACAAAATTTAAATTAAATCTGACCGTTTAAAGTGGGTCAAAATCGGGTTCAAACAAACATACAGGTGAAGCTAATATAAGCGTGTTAAAAATTACTACCTTGTCGGACTTCCATTGTCTTTATTCTGTTACTTAACACAACGTTTCGGTTAGTTAGTATCACTAACAGTTTTCAAGTGTAAACTAAATTATAAATCTAAGGCTACTGTCTTAAATACTATCCATGTGCAATGAAGCTTGACGACTCCGCCTACGTGCTTATTGTAGTGTGAAGTTTGAGCTGTTGGATGTGGACAAGAAGAGGCAACAAGCACGTAGGCGGACTAATCAAGCTTCATTGCACATGGATAGTATTTAAGACAGTAGCCTAAGAATTATAATTTAGTTTACACTTTAAAACGGTTGAAGATACTAACCAACCAAAACGTTGTGTTAAGTAACAAAATAAAGACAATGAAAGTCCGACAAGGTAGTAATTTTTTTGTCAGATGCATAGATCTACAATAAAACCACGTGAAAATTGTCATCAATTTTTACTCTAGAGTAATACAATGTTGCCTCCAAAGACCCACCACACATTTGGATTTTATTTGAGCTTAAATTGACTCAATTTGTAATTATTGGGAATTTACCAGTGCTATGGCGATGCATAATGCCGATTTCAAGAAAACTTGTTTGCTGACATCCAATCAAAAATTTAATTTTACAATCCGAACAGTAGATATATTATTCTGAATATTCAATCAAATATAATATTACCCCATACCTACAATACATAGATACTTTAAAACAGTATATAGTTCTTTCACCCACGCATCAAATTTCATTCAAGAATGATACAACGTCGTGAAGCTTGACATTCAAAATGTCATTGTAAAGAAAAAGGAAAGTGTATAATTGGAAAAATAGAAACTTGTGAACAAGATATTTAAACCTTCTCGAATTAATATTCTGTTTCTATCAGACGAAGCATCAAAATAATAAATATTTTTCATTTTCTTCCACTTCCACTCCCTACCAAAAATTCTATTATTAGCATCTTATGTAATTCTTCCTATGTATATACTATGGAACGTTAAATGTTTATTTCATCGTTTAAAAAAGACAGGTTGATAAACTACTTTCAACAATTTTATTGATATAACAGGTTATTCAACATCAATTAATGCAAGATTTAAAATAATCTCAGCAAAGGTTTTTTTTGTAATTTGCTCATAGTTAAAGAGTCAGCGTTATAGAATTAAAAAATGGCATGATAGGAACAGAGATGTTCTACAGGAAATAAAGACCTTCAGGTTACAGTTCTTAAAATACTAATAAAACAATAAAATTCAATTTATACAGGGTGATTCACGGTGGATGGAACGTTAGACGTTTCTGACGAACCAGTAAAGGAATCGTTCTGAAAATTTGGTCCCGTTACATAAACGGACATGCTCTACCAACCTAAAATATTTTTAACAATACAGTGTTGCCGCTTTCACACAAAAATAATGGTAACTTCGATTTTTTAAATGCAACACCATATTTTATTTTATTTTCGAATCCCCCATTACTTCCCTTACAATTTTTATTAGCTCTACTCTATACTTATCTCTTACCGTTTCTAAGATATAAATTAATTTCCGTTTTTTTTGTCCGAAAACGTCACTTTTAAAAATGCTGATAATTTTGAACTCTAAAACAGTGAAACCCTGAAATTTGGTAAATAATTAACTAATACCATAGGACTCTTTGCCCTAGTCCCAAATCTTAGTTGCAATATACAAGGTGGTTGAAAAATACACTTATTCTGGTAACTTGAAAAAGTGACCATAAGTCCCTTTTTTCAAATGTAACACCCTGTATATTATTACGGATTTGAAAAGCTGCTAAAATTTCACCTGATTCTTGTATATCATACTTGTACCTAACTAACTGGTTTAACCATTCTTTTGACGTATTAAGCATAATTTGTTAAATTTTCTATTCAATTAAATTTTTATTCGGTTATTAGTAAGTTAGCCATGACAAAAACTGATGTTTACGTATGTTACTATGGTTATCGTTTTGACATTTCATTAAGTTTAGATACAAGATAGAAATACACTTTAAAGTCATGGAAGAAAACTATACAAATACAAATGCAGTTCTTATGAATTTATTTATTTTATTTGGACAATGTGTGTTTGAATTAACATCCAAACAACATTAAAACTAAATTTTTCTTGAAATCCATGCAGTCAACACCCGCATATTAAAGGGCTTGGATGTAAACGGCCAGCGTTTTGAACATCTGTTAAAATAGAATTTTATTAGTTATAGTTTTAGTAGTATTTTATTATTTGACTACCTAGTTAACATTTAATAAAATTGTTCTGGATCCTTATGAATTTTCTAAGATTCATTGGCGGTAAATTATAGTACATTTCGTTAAACTTTATACATGTCCTGGCGATAATTCTATCACATTGTCCAAATAAAATAAATAAATTCATAAAAACTGCATTTGTCTAGTTTTCTTCCATGACTTTAAACTGTATTTCTATCTTGTATCTAAAATTAAAGAAATGTCAAAACGATAACCATAGTAACATACGTAAACATTAGTTTTTGTCATGGCTAACTTACTAATAACCGAATAAAAATTGAATTGTATAGAAAATTTTACAAATCATGCTTAATACGTCAAAAAAAATGGTTAAACTAGTTAGTTAGGTACAGGTATAATATACAATAATGAAGTGATATTTTAGCAGCTTTTCAAATCCGTATTACATTTGAAAAAAAGGACTTATGGTCACTTTTTCAAGTTACCAGAATAAGAGTATTTTTCAACCACCTTGTATATTGCAACTAAGATTTGGAACTATGGCAAAGAGCCCTATGGTATTAGTTAACTATTTACCAAATTTCAGGATTTCACTGTTTTAGAGTTCAAAATTATCAGCATTTTTAAAAGTGACGTATTCGGACAAGAAAACGGTAATTAATTTATATCTTAGAAACGGTAAGAGATAAGTATAGAGTAGAGTTAATAAAAATTGTAAGGAAAGTAATAGGGGATTCGAAAATAAAATAAAATATAGGGTGTTGCATTTAAAAAATCAAAGTTACTATTATTTTTGTGTAGAAGCGGCAACACTGTATTGTTAAAATATTTTAGGTTGGTAGAGCATGTCCGTTTATGTACGCGACCAAATTTTCAGAACGATTCCTTTACTGGTTCGTCAGAAACGTCTAACGTTCCATCCACCATGAATCACCCTGTATAGTTAGTAACCCGAAGTTATTCATACACATTAAACTTAATTATGAAAACTTGCAGACGACTTATCCAAGTTGTGCCAATTAAAGTGACGCTCGGTGTGTCGTAATGACTTTGGCAAATAAGAAAACTAATGAACCAGAGTTAATGGGAGAAATTCTTAAAGTTAACATTAGAAACGTCATATAACGTTTTTATAAAAGTATAATTAGCTTTAGACCTGGCGAATACAACATCTGGAAATGTTGTGGCCTTATTATAAATTGCAGAATTTAGAATAAAAACGTTAATAATATCTACCCAGGTCATGATGAAAACAAGTAACGGTGTGCTGTCTGTTGCTTAGTGACTCAATAGTGAACATTTTTATTTCTACATTACTGTTAAATTTGTATTCAATTTCATGTGCCGCATCATTGAATATCAATATAATTGTCATTGCACACTGTAAAATAATGAAGAAAAATGTTTGAATAAAGAAAACACATGAGTAATTCAGGTAGGTACTGGTAGGTACACTGAAAAAACGTTAACTTACCCCATCCAGGTGTATCAAAATACCCCCACATGGGTATCCCCACTGCCGAAGCCCCCACTACAAAGCATATAAAGCCCAGAATAGCAACACATGTCGAATACAAGGGCTTCACCTCATTAGCTGCCATGTTATCACAAACGTATCATTATAGGATCACAACTGTTATCACAAAGACATTATCACAAGGGCACTTTTCCTATAACGACGCACAAAGGACATGCTGCATTTTCTTGAATATTATGTGTGAAGAAAACTGTTATTAATGTCAACAACACCAAAACTGACTGATCACAAGACGAAAAAAAAAAAAACAAGCAACAAGTTCACAACATTTTTCGCAACGAAAACAACACTTTGTGTGTGAAATGTTCGTCGTTAGTGAATATGCGCCACAAATAAGTTTTTACCATATGAAAAATTATTTTCCCGATCGATATGGACTGTTTACATTATTTTTCCTTATGGGAAAAACCTTTAGACACGCGAAGAAACAGGTGGGTTCAGCGTTTGATATAGGATGTTTTTCTCTATTTCTCCAACGTGGATTTGACCTTATAATAGTAGGTTGATAGTACGGTGCCTGAGGCTGGAAAGATAGACCCTGGGCATAAATTTAGATGTTTTGGGACGAGGCTAGAACCACGGGGTACAAGAAAGAAGAAAAACAGAAATTCTGAGACTTTATTAAAATAAATTAAAGATATACATATTATGTTTAAATAAATTAAATAAATAAACTGACCTTCTAGAAAATAATATTTGTACTCCCTGGCTTACGCTCGCTCATATACCCTGTTTTTTTTTATGACAGGCCATATCTTTGGGTATTAATTACCTACAGTTTTAAGTTAATTAAAATTACCTGATAATTTAACAAAAGGAAAAACTAAATTTCGTCAAATTTGTGCATATTTCTTTTTCTGCTTTTATTGTTATCAATCCATAATTTTTTCACGTAAAACAGTAGGCAAAGACGGATATTTGGACGATTTTTGAACAAAACTAAAAATATTGATCAAATAACGAAAGGGCGAAGGCGCCACTCGTATTTACTCTTAAAGCAAATCGTTTCCTAACCTATTTTATTTTATTTTAAATTGTTCGTGATTGTTCATGGACACCTTTGTCACACTTTAGAGGGGATGATGTTTGGTCCTAAAAGGCACTCAAAAGGGGAAAAAAATCATTGTTAAAATGCTTTTATGGCGCCCAACAAAGGGCAAATGTTTATTGAATTTGTGGCAAGGTTTCAAAGTTGAAGCAAGCTTTGGAAGAAATAAGCAAACTAGGTTTGTATGGTTAGCTTCTAGGTGGCAGTAGTGGGGGGGATTAAGTTTAAGCAACACACATCCATTTACTGAGTTTACAACTATTTTTAACTTACAGAGAAGCTATAAAATCTTACTTCTGGTCAAGTCTACCAGAACATGCTTCTAGATTTAACTAGCATTTTTCAAAATTCAAATTCAATTGTCACATCAAGAGCCAAATGATGGGTTAAATTGGGTAAATATTTTGATGTAAGCATAGATTGCCACAAAGTTTAATAACAACTGTAAAGAGAATAAAAAACGGTAAATTTTTGCAGTGGCGAGAAATAATACACTTTTCAGTCTCTAGGCAATGTACTAACAATCCATTTACCTAAAATAACTAACTCTATTTTGTGTTTCACTCTATTATCGTAAACTAAACCTTAAAACTTCACGTAATGCGCAAGATTGCGTTTCAACGTTCACCACAGTCTACTAACATACCGATATACGACGAGTTGACCGAAAAAACAACTGCCTAAACGTCACTTTAAAGGAAAACCAACGAAAAATATCGATTTTCGCAGGAAAAACGGTGGTTTTTACGTCCTGCTGTAGCAGTAACGAAAATTATGGTCAGATTTAAACTAAAGTGAAGTAGTAAAAGCTAAAGTTGAATCTACCTTGAAAGGTGTGTCGACGAAGTGGGGAGAAAATGTTGACTCCGATTCTGCTGGCATTTGGCGCTCGCGACTGAAGACTATCAGTGGTGCAGGAGTGCTGTTTGTTGTTGCAGGAATATCTATTGTTTGTTGTTGTTGTTTAGTGTCGGTATTTTGTACTAATGTATTACGCCAGTACGGGCGTGTTTTATGTCACGTTAGACAGATTGTTATATTGTATTTTTTAAATTTGTTTATAATTTGACCAGTAAAGTCCGCATCATATGGGATTTTTTTTATTAATAGCTTAATTCGAAATTTGACTTTGCCATCAAGTTCTGCTTCGATCGAGAGGAAAATTATTTTTCAAAAAATAATTCAGAAGTGGGGTTATTTCTGAAAGAATCGAAAAACGTTATTAGAAAACGTTTTTTAAATGCAGTTTCTAGCCCACATGCAAAATTTCAGCTGCATAAGATAATTTTGATTTTTTACTCATATTTTGTAAATTGCACTAGTTAGACTCAACGCAACCTACATAAAACTTCTTATGTGTGTTTTTATACAAAATCAAAATTGAGCTATTAAAATTTGTTTTTTTTTGTTTTTTGACCCTGTATAAGGTAACTTCATAAAATCAGTATTTTTGAAAGTGTTGTTTGTGTCTGAAAGTAATACACCTTAATATTAAGACAAAAAAGACCACTAGTGTCATCAGTAAAGTGTTCATTAAGTGGAAAATAAATTTTAGTGGTGGGTAAAAAATCAAAATTATCTAATGCATCTGAAATTTAGCATGTAGGCTAGAAACTGCATTTAAAAAAAACCTGTTTTAATAACTTTTTTCGATATTTTCAGAGATAACCCCACTTTTGAATTATTTTTTGAAAAAAATTAAAATTTGACAGATAATGCGAATCACGGGACTACTATTTTTTTGCTTAATTTTCATCTCGATCTAAGCAGAACTTAATGCCAAAGTCAAATTTCGAATAAAGCTATTAATAAAAAAAACATACCATAAGATGCGGACTTTACTGGTCACACTGTATATATAGGAATAAAAAGGATTTTTTACAAATTGCGTTAAATGCAGAAATAAAAACTTGATATTTATAAATACAGTTAAAAAAAATATATTTCTAAATTAATAAATGCAAAAAAAAACAAATTGCGAATGCATCACTTGTGTTGTTTGCTCTTAATTTTGTTTGAGCTAACTTAATATCTGGAACCTTTTATAAAAATTGCAACAAAAATTGAATTTTTATTTTTTCGGGTTTAAAAATAGGTCTGATAAAAATGAAACTGAAAAAACCTTTTAACCCTTTATAATTTCCTTGTTATCCTCTGTAATCACGTTAAGGAATTAATAATTAACCTTTTTAGCCAAAATCCTTTTCAGATTGGGTCTAGGAATAAAAGCAATGCTTTATCTTATAAGCTTTATAATATTTAAAAGCTTATACAAATTAAAGCTTCTTGCTAAAAAAAGAACAATACCTAATTTATATTTTAATGTTTTTGTTGTCATTCAGGAAGTTTTTCTATTTGCGCAAATAAATAATTGACTATTCAAAAATGCGATTACCATGGCTCTGAAGGGCCATAGAGGTGTCAAAAAATTAAGAATCTTCACTTATTATTTGGAAATACTTTTCATTTCAAGGGGCGGATGGGCCCGCCGGGACACCGGGAGATTTCCCGCGTAGCGTAACAAAAACGAATTGTATCTGTTAGAACCTATAATCTACAAGACGTTGGTAGGGGTAGTTCGTAGCGATCGGCAATCGCCGCGTGCCGTAGTATTAGTTTTAACGTATTTGTTGCGCAGATCACATCGTTGTTCGGAGTCTTCTAGCTCTCCTGTTTGAATTTGAATTCTACTGATCGTACCAATACCTGTTTCCATTAATTCATTTTAACTTTGTATTTAGGTTTTTTAACCTTTGCATGTCATATCAGATGAAGCTATAGAAGATTCCGATTTCGTACAACCGATCATTAGTATTGGACGTTATAATCTACGAACGAATTTTACCATCTCAGTAAACCATGATGCATAATAAATAATCATATGCAATGTTAAACGACAAGAACAATATCACACTAGAAGCTATTTAAATTTTTGAGCTACAGTGCTGATTTTTAGTGGTAAGTATATGCTTTATTAACTGTCTCAAGCAAATATTATGATTAATGTCAAGTTTCATTACCACTGCCCGTAGGAATTAATACAGTATATAAAACCAGATTACACCCCCAAAAGGACTTGATAATTACTGTAAGTATTCAGAGTCATAATGGCTATAAACCATTCTATGGTAGCGATAACTCCTATTTCCTATTGGCTAAATCACCGTGATATTATCACTACACAACGGTCTAGCAATTTTCGTTGTCTTACAGAAAGTAAGTAGAAAAGCGCGTTGCTGTCACATATAGTATTAAACAGTATAAAGAGTATGTGAATTCTTATAAGGATCAGAAGGCTTTTTCTCAGTACACAAAAAAAATATATTCGTAGGTAAGTTTCCTGCCACCCAGTGATAATAACTTCTTTGCGTTATAAGCTAATGGGTTTTGAAATAAGTCACATAAATAAAGGAATTCATGATTCATGTATGAGTTTTTTCCATAAGAACCATATTCAACAATGTATTATTTTTTTATATAATAATATGACGAACCAAAAATAAATATTTATGTCAAATGTGTATTTAATCTCGCTTTTTACAAGTGTTTGTATTGCATTCGCCTTTCGTTAATTTTGCGTTGTGTTTTAGAAGTAGCAATTGCGGTCCTTGTCATATATTAATAGAACTATTATATGCATCCCTGACCTTATTACCACTCTCATTATAGTCCTAACATCGTTTAGTTGTAGTATTTACTCGTATCTACCTATATCCTGGCCCTTTTCTTCAACATGTTTGCCTATTGTCCTCTTGAAACTTAATGCAAGCAAACATAATACATAATATAGATATGTCGAGGCATTACCTAAAGGGCACAGTATAAATCAAAATAGTAATGTAGTGATACTACCAATTATTATATTCTTGTATTATAAAATTGGCAAAAAAGGTAAATTTCATTAACTAGATTCTAGGTTTTTTATAAATATTGCCGAAATAGTCTTAATTTTTGTAATTATTAATAGGTAAATAAGAACTATGACGAAAAATGTAATTGTTTTTAAATTCTATTTTTCATGCAGTATCTACCAGTTAATCATTGTTATATTATCTTGAGTACTGTCTGTAAAACAATGAGCTTAGAATGGAATAGAATAGAAAATTCTATATTTCAAATTACTTTAATCAATACAAATGTACAAACAAACATAAATGAAATGGCGTCAACAAAAAAATCTAAGTTTAAATACCTAAATGCAATTCCTGATCCTTTCCTCTCTTTTTACATCTCCAAAAAATCACTAATGCTGTATGGCTCCAAATTTATAAGCAATTCCTTCAATCTTACTTTAAACAATTTTTTCTGAGGGTGCATCTTTAATATCATTATTTAGTTTATTATAAAATTTAACACCCATGTAGTAGGGGCTTTTTTAGATAAAGTCAGTCGGTGAATGGGGTAATTTATATCGTTAGTTCGTGTGTTATAATAATGTTGATAATGCGTACCAAATGTGTTTCTGTTTTTATAGAAAAACATAGTTGTATCAAAAATGTACAAAGCATAAATTGTAAGTATTCTTTTTGCTTTAAACAGGCATCTACATGATTCTAAATATACCATTTCATACAGAATTCTAAAGACTCGTTTTTGAATTACAAAATTTTTTTGAATTTGTGAGTTTGCTTCCCAAAAAACAATACCAACCTGGCCGTAGATTCAAAATTTGCAAAATTCAATGTTCTTTTGGCAGTGTCGCTTAGATACTTTGTAACGATGCGTAGACAGTAGCAAGTCCTATTTAATTTACCATTGACATAGTCGATTTGATATGACCAGTCGAGAAATTCATCAATATTGATACCAAGGAATTTTGTGTATTCCTTAAAGAAAAGTTGATTTTCTTCTATATTTATTGATTCCGGTATTTCTTTTCTACAGAGCTTCGTACGAAATAGTACTATAGGTACTTGTTTTTGGTTTATTTAAAATAATTTATTTTTTTCAGCTTTTAGAGCTTTTTTACTAAATTTAGATTTTTATCCTATCGCAAAAGTAATTAAAATTCAATCAAAGAAAAAATAAGATTTTTCAGTTTTAAAAATTTTTTAATATTTACTAAGAAAATAAATAAACAAGATACGCTCTTTAATAAAAAACACGGGAATAAACTCACTGATATCATAATGTGCCTCGACCTATGGGTCCCGGTTATTCAGCTGATGGTCGAATACCGCGTCCACCTGAGTAGTGGGCAGGCTGTTTTCTATTTTAAGGTGGAATTATCAACGTCATTCAATCTATTGCCAACCCATAACCTATTTCGCCTTGTTTTTCTTAGCTTATTATTTTATTGACTAAGATTTAAATGAAATCAATATCGTCCTCACATTATTTAGGTAATATCTGATATATTACAAAAATATCAATTTATTTCATTGCTTATTTTGGGAGAATTGTATAGTGAAAGAACAATGACATAATAATGTTAAAAAAAATCTTAACCGATATTTTTCGATGGGTATACAATTCTCCTTAAATAACTTATGAAATTCCTTGATATTTATTTAACATGTTAATTATTACCTATAGCATATGACGACGATATTGATTTTATTTAAATTTTGTGTAAAAGCTAGAAAAAATAAATAAATCTACGCGAAATAGGTTATAGGTTGGCAAGCATGTTGATACTCCCACCTTAAAGCTGTTCTTGTCTATTTAGTTTCCTTCAAAACCTTCCAAAAAGTCTAGTACAATTTTGGTGTAAAATTAATAGTGAAGCCAATATTTACATTAAATATTCAAATTTATTTTTTATATACGTTCTATTTAGCATCACACATTATTTTATTATTTTTATATTCCCCGCCGTTAGATTCTTTTGTGTGAAGTCGAGTAAAGAGTACAAGGGAAAGAAACAGCTCTTTTCGATCTATCTGAAGTTATACTAAGTATTGAGTGATTCTGACAGTTGCAAGATTCAATTTATCAATTTTTTTCTTTAGATGGTTGTGACGGAAGGAAGCTTTAAGTATCTTTTAGCCAGATATGTTAAATGTTGTGTTGATATTTCAATTTTTAAAGGATATAAAATATCTTATTTTAAAAAAAATAACCGCCAATGACGTTTTCTAGTGATGGGATTTTGTCATTTAATGCGATAGATTTAGAGGGTTTCGAGCAAATGGTAGTAGTAGTAACAAGTTTTATTTAGCAAAAAGCTAGAATTAATTATTTTTATTTCATTTTTTTAACAATATTTTTATAGATTTATTTTTAATTTTAAAACGGAACCTTCTTTTAACAAAAAACATACAGAAAAGTTAAACATTTTGCAAATTGTATCAAATATTACATATCATTTTAATTTTAAATGTTATTTTAAACTTTTTTAAATAGTTTTAATGATATTTGAGATTTAATAGAATTTTTCAAATTACTATATTCTATCAAACCTTTATGGAAAATAGACTTGTAAGCTAATGTTTTAGACACACATAATTATGATCGTCATGATCAAAAGAACAAAAAATTTTTAAACAATCAGGCAATAAATTATTTTTAATTTTATGTATAAAGATACATACCACATAAAAAATTAAGTTTCAGACATTTAACCAATCTAAATTTTTTACCATAAAATTTATTTTTGTATATTTCTCACAATTTAAAATATTCCGCATTGCCTTATTTTGTAAAATTTGTAATTTGTCAAATATTTCCTCACTAGCACAATATAAAATGGAAGAACAATAAAAAAAATGTGGTAATATAATACTTAGTATTAAATACAGTTCTTTTAGAAAACAAACTTAAATTAGAACTGATTCTTTTAAAAACACCTACTTTTCCGGCAATCTTCGATATTATACTTTCAAAATAATTTAAAAATTTTTATTATTTAATCAATTATTACACCTAAATATTTAAAACTGTTCGCTAATTCCAATTTTTACCATCAATTACAACATTTATATTTTGACAATTTAAATTATTACCCATAACCATACATTTAGTTTTTGAAATATTTAATTTTAATTTATTTACTTTTAGTCAATTTGATATTATATTTATCTCACAATTTAGAGTATATATTCGGACCATCAAAAATACTTAAAACATTAATGTAAATTAAGGTGTCATCAGCAAACATTTGTAACTTACACATTTTTAAAACTAAAGGCATATCGTTGATGTATAAAATAAATAATATTGGACCTAGTTACATCCTTAAGGAACTACTATACAGGGTGTTTCATTAAGGTCGAAGAGCGGCCATATCTCGGAAACTATTGGGCATAGAAATTCAGGAAAAAAAAAATAATAACTAAACTGGCCATGAAAATATCCTGGAAATAATTTTTAAGTCCCGCATTTTGCCGCAAGGGGGCGCAATTGAATAGTAAATTTTAACATTTTAGATATCTCCGAAAATTGCACGTTAAGGTATATTTTTAATAACACCATTGAAAACCTTGGACAATTTTGCATAATTTTGGTCCCATGCTTGTTGGCGTACCGACTTTAGTAAGAATGGGGGAAGCTGTTGAAAGTGTAATCATTTAAATCGCTGTAACTTATAAACCACTTATCCGATTTTAGCAAACTAAAACTTATTTGGAAGAGAAATGTATGAACTTTCACCAATCGTATTTAGTTGTCCATAATAGTTCTAAAAAAAATGCTAGAGGGCGCAATTTGCAATAACAATACATTTTTTGATTTTACTCCGAAAAAATAAATTATACGGTATAATTATGATACCACAGTCGAAAAGTAGATGAAATTTGCTAGAAAAAATATTAAAACCGCAGTTCGATATATCTGTTCGTTTCAGTGTTATTGCTAAAACAATAATTTTAATACAAATTGCGCCCTCTAGCAATTTTATTAGAAACTATCGTATACCATTAGATACGACAATTGAAGGTACTTCCAAACAAGCTTAAATTTAGTAAAATCGGATAAGTCGTTTAGAAGTTACAGCGATTTGAATGTTTACACTTTCACTTGATAAGAGTGGGAGAAGCTATTGAAAGTGTAAACATTAAAATCGCTGTAACTTCTAAACGACTTATCCGATTTTACTAAATTTAAGCTTGTTTGGAAGTACCTGCAGTTGTCGTATCTAATGGTACACGATAGTTTCTAATAAAATTGCTAGAGGGCGCAATTTGTTTTAAAAATTATTGTTTTAGCAATAACACTGAAACGAACAGAGATATCAAACTGCGGTTTTAATATTTTTTCTAGCAAATTTCATCTACTTTTCGATTATGGTATCATAATTATACCGTATGATTTGAATTTTCGGGATAAAATCAAAAAAACTATTATTATTACAAATTGCGCCCTCTAGCAATTTTATCGAGAACTAGTATGAACAACTAAATACGATTGGTGAAAGTGCATACATTTCTCTTCTAAAAAGTCTTTAGTTTGCTAAAATCGGATAAGTGGTTTATAAGTTACAGCGATTTAAATCCACTACTAATCTGGGGATATTATTATGTCCCGATATCACCTGATCGATGACAGATTTATGCTGTCATCTGTTTTAAAAAAAGAGAATTCGTGCCGTTTTCTTAAGAATCGGAATCTTATAAAAGAAAAAGATAAATAGAAAAAGAAAATACACCTTGATTACCTGACTTCCCCGCACAAAAACTTATTGATGGCTTTATTTCCTCCACGGAAAAATCAACAAGAAAGATGCGAATTATATTTTGAGCGCTGTGACACATTTTTTTTTACAGACTTGGACTAAAATCGTTTTTTTTTTATTTTTGCTTATCGTGTTTTCCCCATTTTTACGACAAATAAAATTTTATCCCATTACTAAAGTTAAGTTGTTCTTGAATTTATAAGTTAAAGGAATACCTTGATACAATCACTTTAAAATTGCCATCTAACAAAAAATAATAAAGCAAAGTATTGCCATCCCTGCCCTGGATTGCAATTGATCGATATTCCATGATTATAAATTCATTTCGTGTATCTGCGTCAATCAACGTCCGTCCCTCAAGTATTTCTTTTGAACATGTCAACTTTTTCTTTGAAAGTATATTAAATTAAACAAACAAATTACGAGTTTTTGATTAGATCGCTTCGTTGATTAAAGGGATCAATGGAAATGAGAGTAACGTTTAAAATATGAGCTATCCCATGAAGAAACTATACCTACAAGGTGTCCTAAAAACACGAGTTTCACAATGAAACCAAGTAAAAATACAGGGTTGCCCAGAAGTCCGGAATAAAATTAATATAGTCTTAACCTGTGACTTTTGGGGAAAATGCTCGGACACGTCAATTTAGTTTTTTATATGCTTACATTTTGACGTTATATCCGTTTGTTTTTTTATATACATTTGTCAAAGATATGTCGACATCGATCTTTTTTTTAAATGGAAACATAAAACTTGTGATACATCATTTGAAAGCTAATATCTTGTAGAGTATGCTCATAGATTTTGGCGCGATTCTGTCAAGCTATTTCAAAATGGCGACTGTTAAAAGTTTTTAAAAAATCTCTATTTAAATAAGCGGAAATGATAAATCATAGATGTTTTTTTACCTTTCAAGGTAAGAAATCTTCATTGATTCACGTTCTGACATTTTGTGACTTAACAATAGATGGCTTATTTGTTCAATAGTCTAGAGGCGTTAAATCTGGGGACCTCGGTGGCCATCCAATGGTACCACGTCGTCCAACCCAGCGACCTGGAAATATCTCATCAAAATATCTTTCTGAGACCGCTAATTATACGCTTCAAATATCCAGCGTGAATTTTCTTGACTCCAGAAACGATAATTATGTCTGTTAATCACCCCGTTTAAATAGAAAGTAGCTTCATCCGAAAATAATATGTTCTGTGGAAACCTGTTATTCTTGTCACACCGTCTCATCATTTCTTTGCAAAATTGCAAACGCCTGTCATAGTCATCTTCTAAAAGCTCTTGGTATTTTTCTGCTTTCAAAAATCTTTTGATAGTACCTTCAGATGTATCATGATTTTGAGCCCATGAAACTGTTGAAATATGGGGATTATCCTGCAGAGATAATCCAACAGTGCCCTGTGAAATTTGACTATCTGGATATTTAGCATTAACTAAAATGCACACTTCACTTTGACTTCTTATTTTATCTCCGATGACAATATCAAGACTTCGAATACGCTGTCTTTCCGACAAAACCATTTTTGTTTAGAAATTTGTAAAATAATACTTCGGAAATACAAGTACAAGTTGACGTCAGAAAATGTCAGAACGTGAAACAATAAAGATTTATTACCTTAAAAGGTAAAAAAGGCATCGATGACTTATCACTTCCGCTTAATTAAATAGAGATTTTTTAAAAACTTTTAACGGTCGCCATTTTGAAATAGCTTGACAGAATTGCGCCAAAATTTATGAACAGACTGTACGAGATATTAGCTTTCAAATGATGTATCACAAGCTGTATGTTTCTATTAAAAAAAAAAAAAGATCGATGTCGTCATATCTTTGACAAATGTCTATAAAAAAACAAACGAATAACGTCAAAATGTGAGCATATATATATATATATAACTAAAAAGAGCGTTTTCCCCAAAAGTTGCATGTTAAGGCTATATTAATTTTATTCCGGACTTCTGGGCAACCCTGTATACACCAATTTTTATTCTAGAATAATACGGTGTTGCCGAAGACTCCAAAGTATCACCTTTTATGGATTTTATTTAAGCTTAAATTGACTCAATTTGTAACTATTGTGAATTTATCAGTGCTCGCCGCAAATGTACGTTTATAGTGGTCTATCTTCGCTGTATCGGCGTTAGATAATCCACAGAGAAAAGTCTGAACCTTAACATTCTTCCAGCTGTATGACGCTAAAATAATAAAACGATATAATTGCTCACTAATAAATTAATGGTTCCAAAGGATTCTCAGAAAGCTTAGATATTAATTGAAGCTTTATTGGACTGGGTAATAAACAATTGACTAAAGTTGGATCCCCGATTTACGTCCCCCTCGTTAGTCTCAAATCGAGTAGGAATATAATATAACCCAAGATAGTATTAAATGGTATTATGAATATAATTCGACAATGACTTGAGATATTTGGGTATTTAAATACAGCGTCAAGTGCTTTATATGTAGACAGCATAACGGTTATCCTAATCTATTTATAATAAAACAACTTGGAGCCTGGATTAGGGATAAAACGGGGAATTATCAGATTATTTGGATGCAGTATTAGAACGTTTTAATTCACATATAATATGAAAATACAACCAGTGGCAGTAGCCCAATTATACCATATCAATTTTTTATTTTTCGACTCATACAGTTCATTTTATTATTAGAGATTCTACATTTAAAAATACGAAGAAAGGTTATCAGAATGTAAGTCTATAATCTTTGCTTGAAATATAAATACGGAGTTTCAGGAGATCCTGTCTAAGAAACCATAAAAAACGCCTTCTGCATCTGTTCAACAAATACAACCTCCATCAGTTCGAAACAAAAACGATTAAAAAATGTGTATTGAAGGAAATTTTAATTGTTTTCCCCCATTCGTTATGACGCAAATTGCAAGAAGAACGGGTAGTGAAACAAAATTGAATTTATGCGAAAATTTCTTATTAAGGTATTTCATTTTATGCTTACAACAGAAAATTAATAAATGTCACACTGTGAACGAAAATTACGCTAGAATGTGATAGTTGACATTAAAGTTTTGTTTATAGGGTAATTAATAACAGAAACCGTAACTTTTTGCATCCCTAGGTTCCGTTTTTAGTTATGTAGCTCTTAAATTTATCAGTAGGAATAATGATAATGACATAGACCTACTACAAATAGAGCGTACAAGTGACATGCGAGGAGCAATTGAAAAGGGTTCTGTTATTAATATTACATCACATCGACACCTGACAACCAGAGTTTTTTTTATATAAGTGGATTCCGAACGTTTTCAAAATTGAAAACTAATATGAAAATGCTTTAATTTGTAGAAATGATCATTTACATGTATGTACAGGGTCTTCCAACGAGGACTGAACAGGGGCTAATTTTTCAGCTTCATTGTATTTAAAGAAAAATTCAAAATGGCCAATCGATGTACTTTTTCCTGCAGAATTCAAAAATGAAACTAAAAATTTATTTGAACCAGAAACAAAAGAGTTACGCTATGGATAAGGTGTTTTTTAAATAGAACATAGCTTTTTTTATACGATTTTTGGAACGATTGCTTTTTTTTTGTCCGTTCTGATTAAAATATTTAATATTGTGACAGCTATTTTTATTAAATTTTAATGTTTTATCCAGTATAATTTAACTTTAACCTGTTTGAAACATACACTAGGTAATAAAGGTATAATCACCTTTGAATCCTTCAAAGTCAAAAAATTTTACAAATTTACTATAATATTGCCGAAATGATTCAAAGGTGATTATACCCTTATTACCTAGTGTATGTTTCAAACAAGTTAAAGTTAAATTATACTGGATAAAACATTAAAATTTATTAAAAATAGCTGTCACAATATTAAATATTTTAATCAAAACGGACAAAAAAAAATCACTCGTTCCAAAAATCGTATAAAAAAGGCTATGTTCCATTTAAAAAACACCTTATCGATAGCGTAACTCTTTTGTTTCTGGATCAAATAAATTTTTGGTTTCATTTTTGAATTCGGCAGGAAAAAGTACATCGATTGGCTATTTTGGATTTTTCTTTAAATACAAGAAAGCTCAAAAATGAGCCCCTGTTCAGTCCTCGTTGGAAGACCCTGTACCTAATATTTATCGGGCGGAGCAGCACAATATAATATGTCGGTGTAAAGGCATATGAAAACGATGCCAATCTACACGGTTGTTCATTTCTCATCAATGCAACTCTGTCTCTTACCCTGTCAACCAGGCATTTTCTAAATTAGGGACTTTTAAAGTTATGGTTGGCAAATAATGTTTGAGATATGACAACGATATCTATTACATTATATTATCTGATAAATACTAGAGAACCACAGCGACATTATTAACCCCCCAAATAAAACACAAATCAATTTAGGCCAATTGATATATTTATTTGTATTGACAGAATTCTGAACGTTGTACCCTTTTCTCATATATAAATATTTTAAGTCTCAATATGTATGTTAAAATTATTATAACATTTTTATTTAAAGATAAATCTATAATTCTACTACTGATAAACTTACTTGTGGGTTTTTATCACCTTAGATAGACCACAGTAAATATTCCTAGCGACCATACATTTATATTTAGTGGTAAAGTACACTGTTTGTGATTATATAGTTATGTCTTTATGTTTTTTATAGAACCGACGCCAATTTTGTCAACGTGCAACTATAATGTCTTCTGAGCGTAGTCAGCAAAAGAAATTTACGTAAAATTTGAAATAAGGATTTTTTATTCTTTTATTCGCTAACCCTAAAGATATAATATTGGTGTATTATTCACTTCACTGTAGAAGCTATATTATCCTTTAGCACAATAAATTAATAACAAAGGTAAATATATTTTAAATTTTTTGACATTTCCTTGATATCATTGACGAATAAACTGCCGCTATTTGCTATCATAGTTGAGTAGTACTAGCGTCAGTACTATAATCCTTATTTACTAAAAAACAAACATCAAGTTGGACATGCCAAAATCTACTAAGGGTGTGGCTGGAAGAACTCTTAGTAGAAAGGCAGCCAACCCTGAAACCACAAAAAATTGTAATACTTTTTTACCGAAGTTGTTTCTGCCTTTCATTTATATTTTTATATGTACTTGGTCAATTTTTTGTCGTTCCATAAGTAACTTAAATAATTATTTTAGTACAAGCTTGCACAGCATATAACTTACGAAAATTTGGTTATTTAAATCCAAGAACGCTTTACGTATTACATACATTTTGCGTCTTTGACATTTGACACGATAAGAATAAATAAAATATGCTAAATACTGGTTAAACTCGTCAGCCATGATTCGGTGCAAAAGGTCTGGACCAACATATTACAACCGTATCGCCAAGAACTATTTAAAACAGTCTAAAAGTCAGTCTTATGAAATAAACGCGATAAAAATAACATGGCTTCCGGGCAAAAGGTTGCAATTTTTGGTCCGATTTAAATTTTTCAGTCTTTAATGACCCAACAGCAAAAACAAATGTTTACTTAATATTTCTACTTCTTAAGAAAAAGTAAAAAATAAAAGACAAAATTAATAATTAAAATAATAAAACAGAAATGTAAAGTAAGAAATAAAATTTAGACGAAAAAAAATTTAATTGACGCAGAATTAAAAACGCCAAATAAAACTTAAAAAATGTGCATAAAAGCGTCGCTTTAATATTAAAGAGCTATTAGGTCATTGTTAATGCAATTTAGTTACAAAACTTAGCCCCATTTTTGAAAAAGGCCCATTCGTTGGCATCTACAGTTGGACCCCCATAAATTGCATCTGCACGAGCTGTTATAACAGCAATCGTTTGCTCTGTGATCACAATTTCCGCCTCTTCGGATACATGCTCGTCTGAAAAGGTAAATTATTGAAGAGGTCTGACGTCTGCAAAATGGAAATTAGAAATCACTTTTACAACCACATCTAGCTAAGACTAATAACTGATTAAATCATAACTACATGATGATTTACTAGTTTACTAGTTAGTACGAAGTATCAGATCTTGTTTTATCTTAAAAAGTGTATTTGAAACAAGTAGTTAGTATTAAATCAATAACAAACACTTTCTACATTTACTACAAAGAACATCGTCCATTTTTAAAAATCATGTTCAATTTTTTTTTAAATTTCGTATTATGTATAGGTAATAACTAGACAAGAAAAAAGGTAAGATTCATTTAGAACAATAAAGGTTAATTCGTTGGGTTACATTTATATCCAAATACAGTTTGAAGCGGGATAATCCCTGATAAAGTATATTTTATTAATTAATTCCATTAAACGGGTTATAATATCTGCTTACAATCCTGTTCGCATTAATTAATTACAAACTGACATACGAATCAACGAAGATAATTTACTCGAACAAGTACCATTTTAGAGTACTGACTCTTATATCCACATTTTTGTTAATCATTTCTACGCTACTCACGTTAGAGCAGAATAAATCTAATTTTTTTCACGAAATTTAATCTAATTAAAATATAATTATTTTAATTAAAATCGTTTTTAAATATACCTTTTAATTTTCAACTGAACTCTTTCGTGAAGAGATAATTAAACTTTAATTAAAAATTTAATGTATAAATAATTAATTAAATTAATATTTCTTTAAGAACTCCCTATCAAACTATATGCCTTTGCTTCATAAATTATAGTTTAAAATGCCACACTTTTGTATATTTATATATCGTATCATACTTTTTGAGACTCTCATGTATATGTAGTTCATTATCAAAATTAATAAAGGGATTAACAACAACAAACAAATGCGACATTGAATCATTAATCTCTCACCCTAGAGAGCCCTATAATACTATACATTAAACGAGCTTCTGTTTATTTCTTATTGTAATTAACTTTATTATTTGGACAATGTTACTTTTCTACCACACGAAACATAAATAATATGCATTGCCTATTCTAAAGGAAAAAGATACACATAAATCTAGATAAAGTTAAATTTTAACTGACAATGAGACACAAGAACGTCAAACGCATATTCCATTACGACGTGTATCCATTTATTTTGTTGCAAAATAATAAACAAAGTTTGTAGGATTATCTTGGAACCAAAGAAAAACCTTTACATGTTTTTTATAACTTTAAAATAATATTTTCTTAGTGGCCACAATATTTTAAAATATTAGAAAAACGTTTTTTTAATATAGTCCAAGCAAAAACGAGAGAAAGTTCTCTCGCATTGCTTTGAATATCAATATTTAAAGTAGTTAGAGATTTTTTAAATTCGATTGTGCTCTAGAAAATTTATTTAAAGGTAATATAACTTTCCTTACATTATGCACAATGAACAATGCACCCAGCCAACATATTTTTACTATTTTTACAAGCCTTTGTTTTATTTTTAACGAGTTCACACTAAAATTGCTTTTATTAGGTGTTTGATAAATTCGTGACAAAACTGGGTTTATTATGCGTTCTTTTTGTAATATTTGAAAATTGCCATACTGGGTAAACACACACACACACATACACAAAAAAATTTCTAAAAAGCACACTCATGTTTTTGTGACGATGTGGTTATAATGATTCTAATTTCATTAATAATCATAATATATCGAAAAGCAATGCAGGTTTATTGAAATACATCTTTTGTTTCAATCATATTTATTGCAGGATTGTTTAAAGTTGTGGCTGTAATATTAAGAGCAAATACTAGTGTTTTTACCAAATTCACCATTTTCTTATCAATATTTCGTTTATTTTTCGTTTTGCTGGTCCGTCTTTGGGTAGCAGTCGCCTACAGTTTTAAGTTAAAAAAAGTGTAGTTGACAAATTAATAAAAAGAAAAAACGAAATTTGGTTAAACTTGCCCATATTTCTTATTCTGCTTTTATTTATTTATAAATTCAAGCTTTTTTAATGTAAAAGTAAAACTGTAGCTAGTTGTTCTAAAAAAATGGGTATTTGGCTGATTTTTTAATAATAGGAAGAAGTAACGAAATATTGATCACAAAACGGAATTGGGAGTGCGTCACTATTGCGCAATTTCCAATTAATATGGTCGAAAAAATAAATATATGTATTGCTGGATAGGACGATATTCTTGAATGAATGGATTTTTCTGAAAACAAGTGACATAATTTTTTTTAAATAAATGTAAGTATAGCCAGACGTTTTAAAAATTAGACAATGACAATGGTACCAGGAATGCATTTGCCATTTGCCATCCTTTTTATTATCAATATTTTTTAGTCAACTATCCAAGTTTCATGTTAAAAAAAAAATAATTGATAAATTACTAAAACAAAAACGAAAGTTTAAAAATAACTTTTAAAAATTTTACAAAAACAAAATGGCGAAGCCGTCACTAGCCTCAACTTTAACCAACAATTTTGATTATTTATGGAGCTAACATTGCGCATGCAAAAACATGCACAAACAAGTTTTTAAATTCATCAATATCTACCATAATATGATATGTATTGTTATCCTAGAGAGTACTGAGTAAATCAAACATGCACAAAATCTATAATGTTATCGATGAATTTAAAAACTTACCCCTGTTTTTTTCAAGTAACTTACTTTTGCGCTGGTTGAATGAATCTGTCGACGGAATTTTCAGAATAATCATCATCCGAGGCTGGGTACCCCTGATCTGGAATAAAAGAAAAACATTTGACGATCTTTTAACCGGCAATCATAACACCAGATATTGAATAAAAAAATTATGAAACTATGCCAGTAAAAAGTAATTTCTTCTTCAACTTTTAAAAAAACGATTTAATAGATATTTACTAAATTAAATTATTTACATAATTTTTTTTTTAATTGATTTTACTAATGAATAAAATTGGATTAACTAACTTAACCATTATTTATTTTAATGATTAATATTTTCTTTTATATTGTCATTTTCCATGTAATGAACTGTAAATGTTCGTTTGGAATAAAGGTGTTTTTAAAGTAATTATGATAATTTCAATAACAAAAATTGTTTTTTCAGTTTCAAGAGTTCCATTCTGCTTGTCCAACGCAAACATTATGAGGTCTGAACAACCTCTACAACTTTAATTAAGTAAACTTGACCTTCAATTTACCAATAAAAAATATTTTTGTGGTTCAGTGTATATCAGACTCTAAAAAAAATCAAAATCAAGTAACTTTTAATTACTTTCAAATTAATGAGATTAACTACCTACAAAGTAGGAGCTATCTATTATCCTCAGCTAACATGTTTTCATTAATTATTTTTCCGTGAATGTGCACCTACCCCTTTTTAATTAACCCCTTAACAACGTAACTTAAAATATAAATTCAAAATGTTGATAATAATTAATTAAAACACCTCTTTTACATCATGACTGTCATCGCTGCTTATCCATTTTAAGTGTTATAACCACGAGCTTTAAACCATCTTGACAGTTTTAAATAGTTTAACGCCACCTGGTTTCAGTCCGTGTAAACAAGTCACATAAATCTTTTTTTCTATTTCACATTCATAATAAGCTCAGTACGATACGCATTTGCGTATCGTAATGAAGCTATTTCGATACGCGTTTTTTCTTTATTTGATGTTGGTAACATTTAAATGTTTTATTTCATTGACTTGCGCGGCCTTTGTGATTTACGAGAAAACCCATTTTTTGCAGAGGAAAAATAGCTTGATAACCTACTTTTTTATTCTGTGTGGATAAACAGTCATGTATGTTGGTTGCATAAATCTATAAATCAATCTTTTGTAGATGCTTCAAGCTATCATTTTCTGCCAAATCCTATCCAAAATTCAATCTACTAATCTTCCAATGTCAATTTTAACTTCAACTTTATTTGAATTTTCCATCTTCCATTATACTAAATTGCAATGCCGTGACGTAAAATCACGTCTTTTGAAATTCGAAAAAAAGTAGCAAAATCTCCCGAATTTCCGAACGCTCTGTATATGTACCGAATGCACAAGGATCACACAACGTATTCCGTACAATTTCAAATCTCATATCGCTAAAATAACTTTAGAATCTCGTGGTGAAAATGGGTCAATAAATCAAAAAATGACAGTTTGCAAAATAGTTTTTGTTGTACAGGGTCTTCCAACGAGGACTGAACAGGGGCTCATTTTTGAGCTTCCTTGTATTTAAAGAAAAATCCAAAATACCCAATCGATGTACTTTTTCCTGCAGAATTCAAAAATGAAACCAAAAATTTATTTGAACCAGAAACAAAAGAGTTACGCTATGGATAAGGTGTTTTTTAAATGGAACATAGCTTTTTTTATACGATTTTTGGAACGAGTGATTTTTTTTTGTCCGTTCTGATAAAAATATTTAATATTGTGACAGCTATTTTTATTAAATTTTAATGTTTTATCCAGTATAATTTAACTTTAACCTGTTTGAAACATACACTAGGTAATAAAGGTATTATCACCTTTGAATCCTTCAAACTCAAAAAATTTGACAAATTTACCATAATATTGCCGAAATGAAATATGCATTAGATGAGAGATTGCAGATTGTTATCTTGTTCTACAAATGCCAAGAAAATGCAAGAGAAGCAAGGAGAAGATTTATTGCAAATTTTCACAGAAATATATCCGTCAATACTATTCTAAGGATAAAGAACCTATTTGAGGAAAATAAAACATTACATGACAGAAAAAGAAATCCAACTTCTCCTTGCTTCTCTTGCATTTTCTTGGCATTTGTAGAACAAGATAACAATCTGCAATCTCTCATCTAATGCATATTTCATTTCGGCAATATTAACGTAAATTTGTCAAATTTTTTGACTTTGAAGGATTCAAAGGTGATTATACCTTTATTACCTAGTGTATGTTTCAAACAGGTTAAAGTTAAATTATACTGGATAAAACATTAAAATTTAATAAAAATAGCTGTCACAATATTAAATATTTTAATCAGAACGGACAAAAAAAAAATCACTCGTTCCAAAAATCGTATGAAAAAAGCTATGTTCCATTTAAAAAACACCTTATCCATAGCGTAACTCTTTTGTTTCTGGTTCAAATAAATTTTTGGTTTCATTTTTGAATTCTGCAGGAAAAAGTACATCGATTGTCTATTTTGGATTTTTCATTAAATACGAGGAAGCTCAAAAATGAGCCCCTGTTCAGTCCTCGTTCGAAGACCCTGTACAGAGGCTACTATGATAAAAAAATAGTATTACCAACATAAAATTTAGACATAAAAATTTACAAAATTTGAAGAATTTATTTTCTTTTTAAAATGTATTTTTCTTGATTATAAAAGGTGAAACAGAAAAAAATGTATAAAGCACATGTTTTATAAGGCGTTTTAGCGCACGTGTCAATAAAAAAACTCGCCACTTTGTGGCTCGTTTTTTAAAATAGACGCGTGCGCTAAAACCGCTTCTTATGAAACGTATACTTTAATATACCTACTATTAAAGCCTTGAGTCATTTTAGTTTGTTGTTTATTCAATAATTAAATTTGTATCAACGTAAGTGTAAATAAATTTTATTTTAATACAGTGAACTCCTTACTTATTTCAAATATACGTACAAATAAATGAGAATCCACCCTAATCAATGCCTCCAAATTTTACTCGATAAATAAAGCATTAATTAAATAACATGTTTCAAAAAGCTAATGTCAGTAAACACAAGTCATTTAATAAAACACAAATTACAACTTTTTGTGCCTGATAATCATGTTGACGAAGTCGAAGAGCAAAAAGGGTCTAAATTCATTAATCTCGAGCAAGATTTCCTTTATGCAGGAGAACACAATAATCTGACCCTTTTAGCGTTTTTATTATCGGGCAAATTTTGGCCGTGCTTTTGGCAGAACTAAACTCAAATTAAAATGAATTTTTAATTTAAGATATGTTTTTATTCGTATAGTTTGTATCTTGCAATAAATTCAGTAAATCCAATAGGTACAGTTTTGTTTTTTGGAAAAATTCTTGAACACGGATAAAAGCAACATATTGATATGATATACGGTGTGTCCAGGAAAGTATGCAACAGATGGGAAAGTTTTTTATCCCCGATTTCTCAGAAAATTTTATTCTTTATAAAAGTTGATGCATACCTTAAAACTATAAACGCATATTTCATATTTCACCTGCGGCTAATAGTAAGGGAGTAAATGATATTTTTTCGAAATTGCCTTAAGAGTAAAGTACCTTAATTATTAGAAATACAGCAAAATTTTATATGGAAATGTTCTTGCAAATTAGTAAATTAGTCCAAATACGAAATTTGAGTTAGGTGACAATTTTTAATTTTTTTTGGTTAATCTCTATTTTCCCCTAAACGGTACACCCCTGGTCGAATTTTTGTTTACGCAATTTTAATATATTTATTAAATAACTTAAACGTGGGTTTATAATCAAAATGGATTAAGTAGTTGCAAATTTTTTAAAACCTTTCAACCTTACGAGTTGGTTCAGATATTAGCGTGTTGCACGCCTACTTAAACACATTTTAGCCACCTTAAACAAAATTATGATAGAATCCAACTCTATTCATATTACTGGAAATAATTAATAATTTATTTGTTATTTTCACCCAGTACGCTGAATTCCAAAAACGTATTTTAAAGAAATGCACATAAAAAAAATTAAAAATTGACACCTAACTCAAATTTCGTATTTGCACTATGTTTTTAATTTGCAAAACATTTCCATATAAAATTTTGCTGTACCTATTTCTAATAATTAAGGTACTGTACTCCTAAGGCAATTTCGAAAAAATGGCATTTGCTCCCCTACTATTAGCCGCAGGTGAAATATGAAATATGCATTTATAGTTTTAAGGAATGCACCAACTTTTATAAAGAATAAAATTTTCTGAGAAGTCGGTGATAAAAATCTTTCCCATATGTTGCATACTTTTTTGGACACACTGTAGGTATAACGATATCGACATTTTTTTTTAAATTGCTACCCTAGCTCATTATTGACTATTTTTAAAGTGCATAATATTAAGTTATACATGCCTAAGTACCTAATTTCAAATTTTAATTTCTGGTCAGTTATAAGATATTAAACAAGCAAAAATTAATTTAATTAAAAAATAAAAAAAATCTTACATCCATTAGTTTCTCTGAAAAGATTGCTAACTCGTACACAAATAAACACAGAAACTGAGCTACTATTAAGTAATAAAAGCTTATTTCAACTATTTCTTACAGTTTTCGTAAAACCTAAAATGTTAACACGACAAAACCATTTACTATTAAATAAACAGTAGTTATTTCAATATTTTTTATACACTCGCGTGCAAAAAAAAACGGGCATAATAAAATTTGGATTAAGTTTAGGGCTTTAAAATTTTTTTATTTTTACTACGATTTAAGTGATTTTTTAAAGAGCTATACAGTGTCCGCAAGAAAGTCCGCATCAAATGGGATTTTTTTTTATTATTAGGTATAGGTAAAAATTGAAAAGGCAGTTAGTTTTTGCTTACCTAAAAACCAAAAATGACGTATACTGAAGCAGCTGCACGACTTGCGTTACCTGTCAAATTTGACATTTATAATAAAATAGGGTCAAAAATGCCCTTATTTAACAAAATATCGAAAAACTTTATTCGAAAAAGTTGTTTATTTAGGCATTTTTAGTCTCTGTAGAAAATTTTGACAGTCTAATACAATTTTGATTTTTTGCCAGGTTCTTGAAAATTTTGATCAACCCTCGTAGATTAACTTTTATACATCAATGCAAAACCATTTGCCTTTACTTTATTTATAATCTTAATGCAATTTTGTGTAAAATTTTTATTTCCTATTATTTATTTTGCTTCAAAAACTGAAATTGTTATTGATCAGTATGTAGTGTTTGATGCAAAGTTTATCTAATTACATCAGTTTTGCCAAAACCGACGTTTCTCATTTCTCTTAAGTTAGTAAACAGATGTACAAAAAGAAAATATTGGAAGCTTTCGTTGAAATTTTACTTAATTAAATTAATTATATTAAACTATATTTTTGTTAAATAAAATGTTTCGAGCGATTAATATTTATTCTCTTCAATCCAATATTAATTAAGTAAAATTTCAACGAAAGCTTCCTAATATTTTCTTTTTGTACATCTGTTTACTAACTTAAAAAAAATAGGAAACGTCAGTTTTGGCAAAACTGATGTAATTAGATAAACTTTGCATCAAACATTACATACTAATCAATAACAATTTCAGTTTTTGAAGCAAAACAAAAATAGGAAACAAAAATTTTACACAAAATTGCATTAAGATTACAAATGAAGTAAAGGCAAATGGTTTTACATCGATGTATAAAAGTTAATCTAGGAGGGTTGATCAACAAGATTCAAGAACCTGGCAAAAAATAGAAATTGTATTAGACAGTCAAAATTTCGAACAGAGACTAAAAATGCCTAAATAAACAACTTTTTTGAATAAAGTTTTTCGATATTTTGTTAAATAAGGGCATTTTTGAACCTATTTTATTAAAAATGTCAAATTTGACAGGTAACGCAAGTCGTGCAGCTGCTTCAGTATACGTCATTTTTGGTTTTTAGGTAAGCAAAAACTAACTGCCTTTTCGATTTTTACCTATACCTAATAATAAAAAAAAATCCCATTTGATGCGGACTTTCTTGCGGACACTGTAGATACATTTATAAGTTTTAATATGCGGATACAAATTTTAAGAGAAATTGGTTTTTAGACATATAAGATTTGTTTTTTTTGCCTAGTGTCAAAACACCCTGTGGAATAATTAAGAAGCAAACGTAAGTACTTCAAAATATCAGTTTTCATTAAGCGGCAAATATTCTTTGCATTTTGATTTTTGGTTCATCTCAATACGTGCATTTGTTCTCACCCAAATGCAAAGCGATCTTGAAGATGTCAATAATTTAAATTTTCCATAATTTTCTCGAACAAACCCGCCGAGCTGTTCAAGAACTGACATTTTTATACGAATTTCCTAATGCCCATTTTTTTTGCACAGGAGTGTATCGTTTTTTCCAATATTTTATTCATTTTTTAATATTTAAAAATATTTTATTTACTACAAAAATACGGGTTTGTTGATGCTCTGAACGTAACGCAACTGAACAATTTACGATTCACACTTTTTATTTCGTTCATTATATTGTGGTCAGTGATATACGTTATCGCTTGCAAATTAATTCCATATCTTGCTCGATTCTAATTAAGGTTAAATCCGAAAGGCGTTGTTGTCCCATAGTATTACGTAAATAGGTTTTTACTAGTTTAGGTTTGGAAAAAGATCGTTCCGCTAATGCCACACTAACTGGTAAAGTTAGAAATAACATTACTGCACTAGATACATCTGGAAAATTTGAAGAAACACACTTATTTTTTAGTAATAAATGATCCGCAAGTTCGTACACTGTTTTTAATTTTGAAAAACTATCTCCAAGTCCCTTTCTAAGGCTTAAAATTTTACTAGGAAAGTCAATGGACTAGTCTTTATGGTATATCGTTTGTAAATTCCGCGCTTTCACCTATAATTCTTCTTCACTTAACGAAGTTAAATTCTTATGATATAAAAAAATTAAATTAATTATTAAATGAAATACCTATGAAAAGCAAAGCTGACAGCAAGTTTTAAAGGGGGGCGGCAATGTAGGCCCCCCGCAGTGTGGGGTCTGCGCCATGTCTGGTAATTTAAATTTAAATTTATAAACAAGATATCACGTTTCAAACCTGGATTTCATTTTTAATTTTTGAAAAACAAACTTCATTAAAAGCGCTTTGAAGGAAATAATGGGGAAAACTAATTTTCATTAAGACCAAACCGTTTCCCCACACCCTGGAATGGGAACGTAAATTTTCTTAGGAAATGTGGCTGTTTAGTCGGAGGTCGGTTTGAACTTGCTTAGTCTAAAACATAAAATTTTATTAGATTTGCTTTTAGTAAAAGATGGTTTATCATGGCGCGATAAAATAATAGAGTTAAAATTGAGACGCGAAAGTCTGGGAATTGTTGGGTAAAACATACCCGTATCGATTTTAAAGGAGTACTAAGTGAAACAACGTTCCTGTTTCATTTACTCCTCCTTAAATCTCAGAAGATTTTAAATATTTGTGCAATCCGACATAAATGAGATTATCAATAAAAACATCATACCCTGTCAATCTTGAAAGAGTTATCCATCAAAACAGACATTTTTTCTCTAAAAAAACTGATCAATCATGTTGCAGAAAATGAAGTTTTTAATGTTACATCTTAAAGTGAATACTTTTAAAACCGAGCAGTGCAGATAATTTTTTTTATATTTATATTTAGTTTATCGGACAAGGCTTTTGTTTCCTAATGTTTTATCAGAACCATACGCAGGCGTGTTTTGCCATATCAAGGCTCAATAGTGAGGCTAGGATCTGAAATGGAAGGGATACAAACCGTTTTCTTTCTTTAGTCAGATACTAGCCTCACGCAAATATTAAAGGTTTTGCCTTGTAGCCAACATAATAAAATATAGTTCAGTTTTCCAACGTTTATAAAATTATGGGTTTTAAACAACTCTTTGCAACACTTGCGCTTTTCATTTGTTTCAGGTTTGTACTTTCCCATAAATTAGAGAGAAATACGCCAATATAATATATATTGTACATCTGCGACATTAAATAAATCGACATTACTATACATGACTTCCAGTAATAAATTTGTTCACATTATAGCTATCTTGAACATTATACCCACGTAGTTTTATACCAGTTTAATTATGGCAAATAGTATGTATATAAATTTGGCTGCAAACATTCGTTGGGGTCATCTACAATAAATTCAGGACATCACGAAAATTTTACCAATATTTCACTTTAACATATGATGGAACCTCCTTCACCTTCTCCCACATCCTGCAATCTATTTAAGTTACATTCACAAAATGCAAAAAAGAAACGTATTATCCGTAATATGTTTTTCGTTTGTCGCGTTTATGTCAGCGTGTTACACAGTTTGTCTTAATATCTTAATCACAAAAACAAGACACAAAGGATCATCATTAAAGCATAAAAGTCGTTAAAGTCTATGTAACATTATCAAATATCTCGTTTAAAGTTTAATCAAAAAGGTGCTCTAACTGAAAACGTCAACAAGTTTAAAATCTATAAATTTATAAGGAGGTTTTAAAGGCCTTTGATAAATTAATGACCTTTAAAATGAACAAGAAAAAATAACAATAACTTTTAAAAGTCAGTGTAAAAATACAACACATCATTTTTACTTGCACCTTTCTTTTATTACATAAAATCGACTGAATATATATTTAATTGTAAGTAATGTACCGGGAGTATTTAATGCTGTTTTACCCCCTTTTCACCCCATAGGTGCCAAATTTTCGTAAATGCCTAAACAGATGCCTGTTTGTTCCAAGCAACGAGTTTGTTTAAAATTTTTTTCTAAGTCTTTTTCTCTAGTGGTTGCCTTGGAAACTTACCATTTATACCCCTTGGGGGCAAAATTTCCCAAAGCAGCAAAACACGCACTTGCTTATTTTAACAGAGTAAGCATAGTACTCATTTTCAGCCATATAGCTTGAAATTATAGATACCACTCTCAAAATAGGCTGCACCCGTTTTGTCAACTTCCAAGTGAATTTTGAAAAAATGACGAAACACTTATATTATTATTTTATTAAAGAAACTTATATTTTTAGACTTACACTAGTTAGTTTTAGTTTCTAAGATACCGAAATTCCTATAAAACCTTTAAGCCCCTTTTTTACTCCGTTAGGGGTTGATTTTCCAAAAATCTCTTCTTAGTAGATGTCTTCGTTAGAAGGAGAAGACATCCTCCAAATTTCATGATTCTAGTATTGGGGGTTGAGGCTGGGGACAGTCACTTTACAATTTTATTTAGACGAAGTAAAAACCGAGATAAATATTTTTAAAATAGTTTTCTACCAGTTTTCTACTAGTTTAACTCAACATCTATCTTATAGTTATTTATGTATCAAGAGTACTAAGTAGATGATTATGCCCTGAGAGTGACAGTCTTACGAAGCCGAGGGCCTCTGGCCCGATTTTTTTTTAATTTAATTTGATTTACCAATTTTTTATTTTTACCTGCGACAAAGTCAAAAATCAAAAATGGAACAAGATGCACACTTAATGCCCGCGCGGGCCATAATGTGTACTTTATGCCCGCACGGGCATAAAGTAATCCATTATGTAGATGGTATCTAAGGTATAAAAACACAATGATGTACTGGTATGACATAACAATTATTTCAATTTCACTTTTTCATTTGTAGATACAATAAGAAATTTTACTGTCAATTAAAGTAGTGGTAATTTCATATAAACTTATTGTTATTATGTACCTTTAACAACAAATTAACAATATATTGCACGTTAACTTTTAGCGGCTCTCCTATATTTAGAATTCCGAAAAAGCTAATAAGTGTTTCCTTTAATTAAAAGCTTGAACGATCCTTCAAGGATTGTCTTCGCAAATTAAGTTAATAATACGTTTAAGCAAATAAATTCCTCCCACACTTAATGACGTAATCAGATCTCCAAGGGGGAATTTCGATAGAGAATCTATCTGAATTAAGTGCGGAAAATGTCGAGTGTCGAATTGCCACATATTGCTGATCAGGAGTCAAACTGCGTGACAATAAAATGGGCAACATCATTTCTTATTATTGGTAATCGATATTACGAGTAATTTAAAATTGCCAATAATAAGATTTAAGCAAATTGTTGATAGATTCATTGGAGCGGATGTCCTAATTATGTTGTCAGAATATACAATAATATACATTGTACGATACGATACATGGAATAGCAACCACAGGAGAAATTCGACTATGCATGAGAGCTCTGGTCAAATACAATAATTAAATAAATGCATCTGCACTAAATGCCATGAAAACAGACAGACAAGATGACAAACACAAGCCAAATATCGACCAAAATACATAGCAGCTTGCATTAAATTAACAGTAATTTCAACAACAAGAAAATCCTTAAGAGACTTACATCGCTTTTACAAACAAACCCTCTAAATCGATTACAAGCCAAAAAACTTCCAAAAAACTTAAAAAATCTTAATATCATTCCTACACGATAAAAACAACTTGCACAACTTATCCAATCCTAAAATAGAAACTAAAAACAAACTTTCACAAAGTGGGTCTACCAAATACACTGCGATAACTGCGATGCTATCTACATTGGACACCAGGCTTAAAGAATACAAAACATCTATTATAAAAAAAGCAAAATAAAACAGGGTTAGCCGATCACTGCATAAAAGACAATCACTCAATCTCTAACAGCATGAAACCCATATACATACACAATAAAAGCAGAAAACTAAACCCATTAGAAACAATGGCTAAAAATCATAAAACACGAATGTAATGTTGTTAATAATCAAACCGAAATACCTCCAGTTCCCTAATTTAGGACAAGATATGCATCTGTTCTTTAAAAATAGAAAAACCCAGAGTTGACCGTTCCAATTACGTTGCAAGTTCTCTATTATCACAATTATTTTATTAAATAAACTGAAACTCTGGTTTTGCAATGTTAAAAGAGACCATATAATACACTAGGTTGAATATTATTATTACCTAAAAAATTGTAAATATTCTAATTTGTTAATATTTTTGTAGTCTATTAATGCAAATAATTATTCACAAATAACCTATACATTTTGCGTCGTCCATCATTCACAGTTTACCCTCGATCTTTTTCTACGTCACAATTTTTCTCTATTAGACACTACATCAATATTGTTCTTCAAGATAAAGTTTCAGCACATAAAGGAACCTTATTGACAGAAAAATAAGAAAACAGTGACCCTAATTAGGTCCATATTGAGTTTAGTAATCATACTGAAGTATAATAAGAAAAGAAATTGTCCTAACCTTAAGAAAAAATAATTAACGAAAGACTATTTTGTATCAGTAATAGTAAATATATTTCTTTCATACTGTATTTCATATGGTATAAATATAATTCTGTAACAAGTGACTTAAAGAACTTGTGAGACAAATAACTTATATTTTCTGAGGAAAATCTAGTAAAATTTAAGATTATGTACCGTGCTGGCACGACGAAAGTTCTGCCATAACAACGACTGTAGTCTTACTTTAGTAACTCGAAATTTTAATAAAACCATAGAAATTTGTGCTTAAAACAACAGCACTTTAATTTAGAAATTATTTACACACGACGGAGAAATAAGTAGTTTTAGCATGTTTGAAGTCTATAAAAAAAATTATGCTTTTGTTAAAGGATGCTGTCCCCTCTTTTACAAAATATTGCTGCTTATAAATTAGTGACAGCTACCTATGGTCAATAATTGTACAAATTTTAAAATTTTTACATGTATGAGACACAATTCTTAATATACATCACAATTTTGACGAATATGATACGCATTCTTTTAATAGGGAATTAAATTAAAAATTAAGCAAAAAAATAGTAGTCACGTGATTCGCATTATCTGTCAAATTTTAATTTTTTTCCAAAAAAAAAATTCAAACGTGAGGTTATTTTCGGAAGTATCGAAAAAAGGCATTAGAAAAAGTTTTTTTTAATGCAGTTTCTAGCCCACTTGCAAAATTTTAACTGCATAAGATAATTTTGATTTTTTACCCATATTTTGTAAATAAGACTCAACGCAACCTACATAAAGCTTCTTAGTTTTGACAATGCTTTATTTCAGATACATTTTCTTTAAAATTAAATGTGTGTTTTTCTACAAAATCAAAATTGGGCTATTAAAATTTGGTCGCATGTGATGCAAAGTTTATTTGTTTTTGACCCTGTTTAAGTAAACTTCATAAAATAAGTATTTTTGTAAACGAAGTTTGTGTCTGAAAGTAATACACCTTAATATTAAGACAAAAAAGAACACAGTGTCATCAGTAAAGTGTTCATTAAGTGGAAAATAAATTTTAGTGGGGGGTAAAAGATAAAAATTATCTTATGCAGCTGAAATTTTGCATGTGGGCTAGAAACTGTATTTAAAAAAAACTTTTTCTAATAACTTTTTCGATATTCGCAGAAATAACCCCACTTTTGAATTATTTTTTTGGAAAAAATTAAAATGTGACAGATAATGCGAATCACGTGACTACTATTTTTTGCTTAATTTTCATATCGATCGAAGCAGAACTTGATGCCAAAGTCAAATTTCGAATAAAGCTATTAATAAAAAAAAATCCCATAATATGATGCGGACTTTACTGGTAACACTGTATAAGGAGCCAAAATTGTTTACATTTTGTCCCCATCAGAAATCGTTTTTAACAGAATTCAATGATGCATTTGTGATGTGTATATATTAATTAAAAACAATAATATACTAAATATATGTGTATTTGTTAAATTTTCAACTAGTCAAATTATTTATAGTTCCCTAAGGATATAAAATTATAATGATTTAGGGAAATCACAACGGCCACGCTGTACGGACGTTTTTACTACGAGTGACCTAGAACCTAGCAGTTCTGATGAGCTGTTTGTGATCAATTGCGTTTTTCAATTAATTTTGAGTATTTTTTCGAAATAGAACTATTTATTTAGTGCTATTCATTATCATTTACAATGGTTCGCCAGTGCGTGGCGTGTAAAAGACCCGACTATTCTAACCCTGGATTAATATTGCGGCGATAAGTGAGCTTATTGAGGTTATGTTTTTTTTACCCTCAAAGCAATGGTGTAGACAATTCTAAATTTAACTAAATGTTGTACAATATTTGGATTGTTTCCCACGTAAAATCGTGAAATATATAAAGGGTTTTCCAATAAGAACGATATGATTTTGAAACGATATGGTAACCATGGTAATAAAGTTATACCTGTCACCAGTTGTCAGTTATTGTCAGTAAACTATAACAATTTATTATGGCTAAATACGCGCTTCAAGAACGTTTGGTTATTATCCAAAAATTTTACGAAAATAGACGATCTTTTGTGAACACTTATCGCGCACTTCGCGAAAACTTTGGTGTAAATAATCGTCCTCCTTTGCTTGCCATTCGTCGCATCGTTGAGAAATTTAAAAATAATTTTACTCTTCACGATGTAAAAACACCAAGAAGACATCGAAACGCAAGAACTGTTGAGAATATTGCTGCTGTAAGAGCTATTGTTGCAGTGGATCCAAATTTATCAATTCCTTGTCGTGATCAAGAGTTAAGGATTAAAAAAACGACAACTTGGCGTATTTTGAAAGAATACTTGAATTTACACCCGTATAAGATTGTTTTGACCCAAGAACTTAAGCCACTGGACCATCGTCGGCGCAGAGAATTTTCTGCTTGGGGTTTAGAAAAACTTGAAAGGGATCCTAATTTTGCTAAAAAAATTATCTTTTCAGATGAAGCTCATTTTTGGTTAAGTGGATACGTTAACAAGCAAAATTGTCGTTTTTGGTGTGAAAACAATCCACAACAGATCCATAAAAGGCCTTTGTATCCGCTAAAGGTAACTGTATGGTGTAGTTTATGGTATGGTGGCATCATCGGACCATTTTTTTTTCCAAAATGAGGCAGGAGATGCAGTTACAGTGAATGGTGAACGATATAGACAGATATTAGGCAATTTTTTGTGGCCAAATTTAGATGCACTTGATTTGGAGGATATGTGGTTCCAGCAAGACGGTGCCACATGTCACACTGCTCATGAAACTATCGATATACTGCAAGAAAAGTTTGACGAAAGGATAATTTCAAGGAATGCTACTGTTCAGTGGCCTCCAAGAAGCTGTGATTTAACTCCTTTAGATTACTTCTTGTGAGGCTATTTAAAATCTAAGGTTTATGAAAACAGACCACAAACACTTGAAGCATTAAGGTTGAACATTGAACCCTGCATTCGTCATATCACGCCCGATTTATTGCATAAAGTCATCGAAAATTGGATTCGTCGAATTCGCTCGTGTACATGAAGTCGCGGAGGACATTTAAACGATGTGTTATTCAAAACATAAATGTTATCGACTATACTTTAAGATAATATAAAACGTTTTGTTGTATCTGAAATTATTTTAATTTTATTTTATTTTGAAATCGTATCGTTCTTATTGGAAAACCCTTTACATACGGTAGCAATTAATATATAGTTGTATTTCCTAACCCAAACCGCATCATATAATAACGCTTGCAAATAATATATAATACACGAACTAGAATGAGGGGTTGTTTGAAACGACTTCAAAGGTTACAAAAAAAAAAAACTACGTAATGAATATTGAAATATCGCCTACTGCCTAACCCGTTATAGAAAATATATCGATCAAAATATATATTCCAATATGAGAATGCTTGTCAGGGCTTCCTATTTTGTATTTTACATGTTCAAGGCGTTTTCGGAAGGCTGGAAAAGTCTGCTAGCTTCCGCTCGAAACTAAATTCGATTTGTTAAACAACTTGCTGGATTATCATTTTTAGTGCTTTGTAGAAATATTTAAAACCATTATGGAAGACAATTTTTTTTACAAAAAATTCATTTCAGGGGACCCTATAGTTATTTATTTACCTTCGCCAAAGTATATTTTTTTAGCGATGTTTTTTAAAAATATTTAAAAAAACTTTCTTTTTTAGTTTAAACGTATTGGAAGACGTATTCTAAACTGCGTTTTTTCATATTTCATATGTAAACTATGCAGTTATTTATGGGTTCGGAGGATATATATCAAGCGATATATATCGTGATATATATCATGATATTTATAGTTTGATATATATCACGATATATTCAATATTTAAATTTTTAAAATTTTGATTAATCAGAATAATATATCAATCAACAAATCAAACAAAAAAAAACGTTTTTATGTTTTTAACTAATATTAAGGATGTGTCCGTTTTGAAAATATGTTCACCTTTTTTTTTATTGGATATCTTATAATTATTAACAATTGTAATTTATCTGTTTAGTCATTAGGTATTCATTAGTTTAGGTCATGTTTTTTAAAGTCAGTTTACTTTAATAAGTATCCTACAAAAATATTTAGTTTTCAAGATAAGTAGTATGTTTTTGATTGAAATAGGTGTCCTTTCATTAAAAAGAAATATCTTAAAATGATTTATATGTCGGATATATATCCTTTGATATGATACTTTCGAAAATATCATGATATTTTCGTACCCTGATTTATCTACAGTGTCACCAGTAAAGTCCGCATCATATGGGAATTTTCTTTATTAATAGCTTTATTCAAAATTTGACTTTGGCATCAAGTTCTGCTTCGATCGAGATGAAAATTAAGCAAAAAAATAGTAGTCACGTGATTCGCATTATCTGTCAAATTTTAATTTTTTTCAAAAAATAATTCAAAAGTGGGGTTATTTTTGAAAGTATCGAAGAAAGTTATCGGAAAAAGTTTTTTTAATGCAGTTTCTAGCCCACATGCAAAATTTCAGCTGAATAAGATAATTTTGATTTTTTACCCATATTTTGTAAATTGCACCATAAAGTTTATTATTTGTTTTTGACCCTATATGAGGTAACTTCATAAAATAAATATTTTTGAAAAGGTAGTTTGTGTCTGAAAATAATACACCTTAATATTAAGACAAAAAAGAACACAGTGTCACCGGTAAAGTGTTCATTAAGTGGAAAATAAAAAATGTTAGTGGTGGGTCAAAAAACAAAATTATCTTATGCAGCTGAAATTTTGCATGTGGGCTAGAAACTGCATTTAAAAAACTTGTTTTAATAAGTTTTTCGATATTTTCAGAAATAACCCCACTGTTGAATTATTTTCTGGAAAAAATTAAAATTTGACAGATAATGCGAACCACGTGACTACTATTTTTTTTGCTTAATTTTCATCTCAATCAAAGCTGAACTTGATGCCAAAGTCAAATTTCGAATAAAGCTATTAATTAAAAAAATCCTTATATGATGCGGACTTTACTGGTCTCACTGTATATGAGAGAAAACAACATTTAAATAATGATAAAAAATCATAAAATAAAGGTGATGACCTACGATGTGGACATACCTTTGATAGTAACTCCTGTAAAGGGACACTGCACCGGTGGTCCACTAAAAACTTGGCTTGCCATTGTAAAAACAAAATTAAAGAGTTTAAATTTTGATAATTTTAAAATACCCATCATTCCTTATTTCGAAACTTACTAAAAATACTAGAGAATAATTAAACTGGGGTAAAAATCCAAAGACCTGTTTTACGTTTCTATAACAAATGTTTTTTTGATACCTATATACCTAAGGCCTTATATTTCTAGTTCAACAGGTTTTGGCATCTAGCCAAAATCTTTTTCAAATGAATTTTAAGAAAAAAAGAAAAACAATATAGTAAATCACTGGTATCACTTCCAGAATATGTTTTCTGGAATACTAGAGAAGTAGAACAAACGAAATTGCGAGCTGGTGTGGGTTTAATAAAAGAGAGTTTTTGTCGGTTGAAACCATCAAACAAGTTCTGATAAGATAGAGCAAATGTTACAGCATAATTTCATTTAGCTAACGGGAAAATACTCTTTGGTATTATATCTGAAGTACCTATTTATTTTTGATAAATATTGTTTAATTTTATCGAAAGTTAAGTATTTACCCAATTATATCAAAAAAAAAATAACCTTGTTGGACTTCCATTGTCTTTATTTTGTTATTTAACACAACTTTTCGGTTAGTTAGTATCTCTAACCGTTTTCAAGTGTAAGTTGAGTCACATGCTCTTAACACTGCCAAGATTAAACCTAAACTTTAGCTTAGATATGTTGATGATACCTTTATTATCTGAACAGAGAGCAACGAAGACCTGATACGGTTTTTGGAACATATTATTAGTATAAAACAACAGAAAAACATTCCACTCTACCTTTTCTTGATGTTCTCGTCAAACGAAGTGCTGAAAACATAAAAACTTCAGTGTACAGGAAACCCACTCACACGGGGCAATACCTTGATGACGGATCGAATCATTCAAACTCCATAAAGCAGGGCATAATTCAAACTCTTTATCACTGAGCATCTAACGTTTGCAATAATCCGGAAGACTTTAATATTGAAATTTCAACGATCAAAAAAGATTTAAAACACTTTCTTACAAAAGTAAAACCACCCCGTAATGAAAACACAAAAAAATGTATCTATCAAATACCGTGCGAGTGTGGCTAATCGTATATTGGAGAAACAAAAAGACCTCTTCCCGTACGAGTTAAAGAACATCCGAAACATACTCAAAGAGGTGAAACTTCGAGATTAGGTATAGCGGAACATGTATGGACCAACCAACATAATATAGAGTGTTCAGAAGCCAAGGTTTTGGACACGTAGCTGGAGAAAACGAAAATTCAAAGAAGCAGCTTTCATGAATCAAAGTACCCATATATTTAATAAACCAAGTATAGATATCCCCAATATCTGGAAGCCTCTTCTTTTCCAAAACCAACAGCTCAAACTTCACACTCCAATAAGCACGTAGACGGAGTCATCAAACTTTATTGCGCATGGATAGTATTTAAGACAGTAGCCTAAGAATTATAATTTAGTTTACACTTAAAAACGGTTGGAGATACTAACCAACCGAAACGTTGTGTTAAGTAACAAAATAAAGACAAAGGAGGTCCGACAAGGTAATTTTTTTGATATTACTTCATTGTCTACCACCTTTAAATATACCCAATTATAACTATGTTCTAAAAAGAATTTCTGTATACTCAAGAAAAAGCCTTTTCGTATTCAAAACGAGATAGTAGGCAGTAGGGTGCGGAATAATTTCACTTTCTGGATTTAGGACGAAAAAAGTTTTGTTTAAATATTGATTCGTTATAAAAGCTCTAATTCCTTTTAATAAGTTACATTTCTCCAGGCATTATAAAGCAGCAATAATGGAGAATTCATTTCATGTCTCATTACTAAATTTAATAATGAAATGAAAAAGCATTTTTTCTGCCCATTAAAGAACTTTTTTAAATGGGTTTCTTTTATAATACTAGGAGATTTAAGAATAAGCTGTTTACATGGTTTTATTCTTTTTTCCCTTTAACGGAATCGCTACAAAGCACTAATTCGAGTTCTATGGAAAAGTTTGAAAATTAAGAGAGACGTCTCTCAACAAAAGGTACATTTTAGTTTCTTTTAGCCCGTATCGAAGTTAACTTCTGTAATGGGATTTTCTACAGAACCGAGAAATTAAATAAAATTTCGACAGGGACAAGTTTGGGCAGTTTCTTTTGACTTAAAAAAATACGAGGCTTTAATAAAAGTATTTTCTTTAAATGTTATTGACTATGACATTTACAATTATTGGTTCTTCTTAAGAAAAAGTGAGTGACTATGTTATGTACTAAGTGGTACTGTATTCATATTATTTAGCAGAAGGTATTCTTAGTCTGTTGTCTATTAAATTATAGTTTAATAATCAAAATATGTCACAATGGTATGGTATAGAATCCCTGGCCATCTTATATCTCGTAATGTATTAGTCAAAAATCTGAGAAATTTTAAAAACTACTGCTCAAACTGGCGTTTACCTACATCTGACGCAACATCTTAAATGTTGCACGAGGTTTTCTTTGGTGCTCCAGTCAACATATCATACTGTATATATAGCTCTGTACAAATACAAATGACATTCTATAAGAAACTTATGTGGTTCAAAACTTTAAAAGAGAACGACAATCTATCCGCTCTACGTGTCAACACTTAATCCGCTTTTAATAGAATTTGCATTGATCCATGTTATATCAATCAATCTTTGATCGCAACAGGTAAAAACCATTCGTCTTCAAACAGATAAGTTTAAGGGATATCCAAAGTAAGCGCTTGCTTCTCTGCTTGATCCTTTAAAATTAAACTTCGAAATATTTTATAAATAATGCTACAGTTGGGTATGTTTTGTATAAGGCTTTTAGTAAACACAAGAATTAGTGACAATAAAGCAAGCAAGGTGTAGAAATCATTATTAAATATATCAACGAAAAATAATCTCGGCTAGTGGACTTTCAAGTATGAAAATACTTGCATTTTGCATTGAAGTACACAGGGATACTACAAACAATGGATTCCCTGGGGCCGAGTAGACATTGACAGCTGTTTCGTGCTTGTTAGGAACTCATCAGCATGCCACAACCCGAAGCAACTCCAGCGATAACACATCAGCGCACTTGAACCCTGCTTGCAAATAACACTTTGAATCTTCAAATTATATAAGTAAAAAACATTATTAAGAAATCTTTAAAACTGTTACATGTTCATGACAACAAAAGCTTAATCACATTTATTTCTACTACACAAAATTTGAAAAAAGTAAGTCGAAGTTGCGAAGAAAACTTTCCTGGAAGTAGGAAAAGTTAGGTGGGAAAAATAGTTCTGTCACAAGAGCCTTTTTTAACTTCTGTACTTATGTGGGCTCTGATAAAACTGAATATATAACACAAACATGAACATCTCTTGGCACTCTGGTGTCTAGCATTTTACTTTAAATAAAAAGCTTGGGAAGGTATATATTGTGTAACTTTTTATAAAAGATAACAACCGGCTATTCGAATTTTGTCAAGAGAAAAATCCCATAGTTCGTTTATATAATTGCAGGATGCTGTACTATCGCCGTCCTAGGCTGGTAAAATGTTTTCATTTTCTAATCAATAAATTGGCTAGAATGTACCTATATTCGGGATGGTTTAGAAAAAAAACTATAAGATCGTTTGGGCTGAAATTTGGTGTAAACGTTTATATTTGTATGTCCTTAAATGAGTCTTTAAATTATTTAAGTCAAAACGTTTTCGGCAATATTGATGTATTTTCTTAATGGTGCATTACCGCAACAAAAATAAATCCGAACATTGCACTTCGCTGTCTCCGACTTTCTCCGAAATTGCACATGCGATATACTTCAATTTAAAAATATCGAAGGACCTATCCCTAAACACTGTTTCTCATGTAGTAGATTTTTCGATTATCTTTTCGTTTTCGAAATATACTCTAGTTTGTGTCAGTATGAATAGGCCAACTTTAAAAATTATTTTCAATTTTGTTTTATGTTACAATTTAAAATTAAAATCTTTTAATAAAATATGTAGTGTTTTCTTAAAAAATTCGTATCTCTTGAACCGAGAAAGATATCGAGCCAAATAAAAGGGCAATCTGTTAGGAATAGATTAAACTTCGCAAATTTGCTTCTTTATTTGAGTTAATATTGCAAAATCACTCTACAGGGTGTTACAAACTTAAAGGGAAAAAACGTACTTTTTATTCCCCTGAATATTTCACCAAGTACGCAGCTTTTTAAGAAACGGAAAAAATCCCATTAAAGCTGAAGCATGTATCTACAATTGAAAAAAAATCATTTAAATCGGACTACGAAAAAAAAAGTTAACATACATTAAACTTGAACAAAATTTTGGATGGATCGAATTTAAAGTCGGTGAGTGTATAGTGCCACCGACAATATTATTTCCATTAAAATATTTAATAAGCATAATATTTTAAAATTCCCAAATTATACACAGATAAAACGTTTTGCTAATTTTAAAATTGAATTTGAGGCTTAAGCTTAGTTAAACCAAAGGCCGTGATACTGAAACAATTAACCCAAAACAAATATTATCCGATTGGATTTGTTTGTAAAAACTCACATCAACACGTGTTACATGATTGAAACGAAAAAAGGTAAATGCTTTTTGTGTACATTTTTACAGGCGATTTTTCAGAACATTCGATTTTAATAATAATTAACCAAAACTGTTTTTTTTTACAATGTTTTCAATTTTTGAAAAAATTATTTTTTATTTTTTCCCTTTCTGAAATAACAGTTTAGGTTTGAACTCAAGTTTTATTAAATAAAGGTGCTTGGTGCTAAAATAACAAACGTAAAACAAATACAAGGAAAGTCCGTCGTAAAAGGCGCTTAACGAAAATACATTTACATTAGTATTTGAGAAAGTTTAAGGAGGAAAATGTATTTATTTTATTTATGAGAAATTCTTCAAATAATTAAGCGAACATCAATATCCATTTTTTAGTCTTATAGAGTATGCCGATGATACTAACGTTTTAGTAAGTGGTAGGGATATTTTAGAAATAACAACTAATGCAAAAGAAGTTTTTCAGGACACAAAGGTTTGGTTTGAAAAGAACAAATTGCTTTTAAATAAAGATAAGACAAATATTGTTATTTTTAAAACCAAACTAAGTAAACAAGAACGACCAGATATGGTAGAACTTGAACAATATCAGCTGCCAACGAAAATAATACCAAATTTTTAGGCATTCACATCGATGAATTTTTAGATTGGTCACACCATATTGACTACCTTAGTAACAAATTAAATAAGATATGCTACAGTTTACGCATTATAACCAAATATTTAAACGATATGGCAAAAAGAACTCTCTATTTCGCCAATTTTGAGGTCACATCGAGGTTTGGAATTATTTTTTGGGGAAGAAATTCAAAACTTGAAAATTTTTTTGTTATTCGGAAACGTGTTTTGCGAATAATATATAAAATGTCTTATTTACAGTCATGCAGAGGCATTTTCAGGTTAAAAAAAAGTATTAACTGTTTATGCATTGTATATAAGTATAGGAAACTATTTTATTCTTTTATAAAAACAGAGATAGGTTTAATACAATTACTTATCATGATTATAATACAAGAACAAAAGATATAAATTACCCAATACATAGATTAACACTTTCAGAGAAAAATCCATACTATATGTGTATTAAAATGTATAATAAATTAAATGTTAGAATTAAGAACGCACCAAATGAACGTTTATTTAAAAAGGAATTGAAAAATTTTCTAATTGATTTAGAACCTTACACGATAAGCGATTACTTACATAATTAAGAAATACTAAATTGATTTATTAAGGCACAGGTATTAAAAATAATTGCTTTTGTTCTGTTTTTTTTTTACATTTCTTTTTACTTGTTATTTAGCTTGTATGTATACTATATCAATGTAATTTTGAAATAAAGATTATTATTATTATTATATCAAAAAATTATAATGTTTAAAATGAATGAAGTTCGCCAAGAGTTTACTAGCCAGGTTGAATAAATAATCCGTTTAATAGCGAAGTCAATTGTATAAAAAAATAATATGGTTTAATAATATAAAATATTATAATAATAAATAATAGCATATTTTTAAAAACATTAGTAAAATGGAAATTCAATAGAAAATAATGCTTTAGATAATATCGAAATTATCGTTCTAAATTCCCAGCCAGTGTCTGTATATAAAGTCGATAAATAATATTTAATGGTTAAATTGTATTCTAATCTCGAGAAATGGTATTTTAAAAAGCCATAAAATTTTTACCATATCGAAAGTAATTACCTTAATGGGAGACATAATAATTTCTTTCTTCCTTGGTAATATTCCTGTTATGAAAATAATAATTATTATAGTTTAATTGATATCTAGTGGTGGCGATACAGAAAAATATCGCAACACTCTTTTATTTAGTTTTTATATGTTTTCAGAAAATATAGAGCTGACATCTAAAACCATTAAGCAATAAGCAACGTTTTCAAAAAAATGAAAAAATTTTGCCACAATTTAAAAAACTATGACTGCCACTTTATAAAACTTTTTTATATTAATAAATCTCATTAACTAAATTAGTTGTTTTAAAACGAAAAAAAATAATAACGCGATAAAATATGTAGAATAATGTACTACTCACCATCATCAAAATATGGCACCGCGGCCTGTGCCAGCACCACTACGCAAGATGCCACAAGTGCCACAACCAGCAAAGCGATCTTCATGTCTTCCCTGGAAGACGCTGCAGAACGCACTGATCGACAGGCGGGCGTCGAGTGAACGAGGAGCGTCGGGACGCTACAAGAGACGCCCTATGTGACGAGGGAGAGCATGCGTTAATGATGACACCCACGAGCATATGGAAAGTTTTTTTTTTAAATAAATGTTCTCAAGTATTTAACGGCACTTTCGTGCGATAATTAGCATCGCAATGAGGCTTTCTATCCTAATGGTCGGTTATATAATTGTGGAGTACCACAGGGATCAGTTTTAGATCCATTAGATTTTTTGCTGATAGACAGTCATCATCATTATTGTTGCCTTTAGCATTTTACAAATATGAAATAAATCAATACAAGGAAATGCAACTTTTGTAATAAACTTCGTACTCTTTTGAGTAACTTTAAAGTCATGCGGAAATTATGCTTTGTTATTTAAACTATAGTTATTACTGACAAAGACGTTCTCCAAAACTATAGAATTATATTGTATAACGGCAAACAAACTGTCGGACAAAAGTTAGGACGATTGTAAACAAGCAGTGCATTGCTTGGCCAAAATTAACAAACTGAAATATGCGATTTAAATTAAGAATTATTTTATGCATACGTTCCCAATTTTGTTACAAAAATAAAAACGTTATTGAGAGCTAATAATAATAACTTTAACTTGGGCATTTTTTAGGAAGATTTGTGAGCAATATTAGATAAATACTATACAGGGTTCCCCATTTAAAACGAAACAAGCTAAATATCTGGTTCCACGTTAATTAAAAAAAAAACGCTCGGACCCGTCGATTTTTATTTCGAGGGGGACATATTTTGCGTATATTGTCAATCTTTTTACTTCAAGCCCCTAGGAGGGAGGGGGGGGGGGTAAGATCTAAATCTAAATGTAAGAAATATAGTACATCCGGTTTAACCGAAAGTTGACACTATTAGAAAGAAAATAAAAATCGAAGATAGGGACATGTAAGCCGTTTTACTCTAAGACGTACAGTTAGAAAGCTAGACGCTGTCAAAGTTCAAAAATCTCATTTTTCAAGAGTCAATATCTCGGAAACTCTTTAGTATAGACTAATAATGCTTTTATTAAAAAATGTTCAGAATTTTATGCAGAATCCAAAAAAATTATATAAAATCGGGGTATCCATTTAAGATTTAGATCTTACCCCCCCGCCTCCCTCCTAGGGGCTTGAAGTAACAAAATTGACAATATACGCAAAAGACGTCCCCCTCGAAATAAAATTCGACGGGTCCGAGCGTTTTTTTTAATTTAACTTGGAACCAGATATTTAGCCTGTTTCGTTTTAAATGGGGAATCCTGTATAGAGTTAATTTAAAACTTGATTTAAGAAAATTAGAAAGAGTGGTAAATCGTACCTAGAAATATTAGGTTGCTAATTTAATTCTGTTGCCCCAAAGACCTGTTTTTACACAAAATCCGTAAAAACAAAAACATTTTAAAATACAATCTAGTTAAGCCTAAAAAAAAGCAATTCTGCCACAATTGAGAACCACATTGTCGTTATATTAAACGACAGAGCTTGATATTATTTACGACAAACGTTAAAAAGTTTCCTAGAGTTCCGAGGTGATATTTATAAAACAGATAATTATGTTTAAAAGTTTTACAAAATGAACATCGGTTAAAAACGTTACACGTGTTCGAAAGTTTACAAACACAAAACCAATTTTGTAAAGTCGAAAATTACTTTACCAATAATGAAACTGTGTTATTGGGCTTGTGCAAGTGATCAAGGTCATTGATAATATCAGATACATAAAAAAATCACAGATCTTGCATCTTCCGCAAGTATCATAGGCGTATTGAAAATACCTAGGTACCACATACAGTGGCGAGAAGGAAACCATTATGTCACAGCACAGATTACTCCTATCTGTGAGTATGTAACGTGCCGCTATCACGCGTTATTATGACGGCATGGATGCTCCGATTTAGTTTGAAATAATAATTGAATTATTACACTTAGAAATGTGTAAATTTGACTGTTTTGTTAAAATAAAAAATATAGGATAATTTGTATATTAGTACATATTGAAGAGAGCTCAAAACCACCTTTTCAAAAATAGCGACAAAATTATTTCTTTACAATTCAAAATTCAAACAAATATAATAATAAATGCCGAAACACAAAACAATATTAATAATCAGCAGATGATGTCATCGATCCTGTGCTGCTCGGATGTTTGTTTAGACTTCACCGCCGTGTTATTTATGTGCATGTCGCATGTCGCGTTCATTTTTCATGAAATAGACCCTTATATACGCTCCCAGTAGTATTTTCAATCTAAAAAAGTATTTTATTACCAGTAATTAGGATTTTTTCTTTTTATTGCTTCGCATTTACCTGAGACACAATCTAAAAAAAAAAATTTTATATCTTTTATTCACTACAGTAAAAGAAAATACACATTACCAAAATAAAATATAAGACCCATTTTGTTTTCGTTTATTTTATAGACTCATAAAATGATAATGCCCGACCTTAGAGTCTCTTCCACCGTCAAAAGCAAATGGAATCTTATAAATATTTACAAACATGACATCAGGCGAAATCTGTCAAATAAAATCCTCCCTCTTGCATGCGGCGCATTCATATTAGGTCGGAGAAAATTTATAGTATTTGAAATCCGTGTTTTATATTGGATGTTTTGAATGTGCATTTATGTGCATATGTTTGGTATAACGTAAAAAGAGATAATATAACGAGAAATTTTATTAAAAAAGAAAACTACCCCAAAATGCTTTAAAAAGTATGAAATAACCAGCTAGAATAGTTATTTACCTAACAAGTGCGGAAAGTGGTCCTTTACCGCACGCGACGGCAGTTGCACGAACGACGCGAAGCGGAGTTCGGGCAAGCCGTTAAGGGCGGTAAAGACACTTTACGCACGTGGTAGGTACACAATTTTTCCTTCGAGCAATAATATTTGGAACAAAAATCAAATTTAAAAGAAAAAATTTATAAAAAGTAACAAATATTAATTGTTAAAAGCTATAAATATTTTTATATTATGCATTGCGCGAATGCAAGTACATCAATTGCATTTTTTGAATAAAATTAATACAGTGCGGTAAAGAATCTTTACAGCACTGAGTGCGGTAAAGAATCTTTACCGCACTGTATTAATTTTATTCAAAAAATGCAATTGATGTACTTGCATTCGCGCAATGCATAATATAAAAATATTTATAGCTTTTAACAATTAATATTTGTTACTTTTTATAAATTTTTTCTTTTAAATTTGATTTTTGTTCCAAATATATGTATGATGTTAACTTATAGAATCTTTGAATATCAATGTTTTCCTTTACTTGTAACGTTAGTTTTAACATAGAAAACTTTGACCATAAGCTTGAAGGTGAATATTTTTTCGATATTTTATAAAAATATGCCAAAAGTACCTCTTCGTTAATTCCTGACGCTTTTTTTTCTTTGCACCATGTTTGTAATTGTTCATATTCTTTATTGTACCGGTCCTGGGACTTTTGTGGAATTAAAGAGCCGATTGCTGCATTCGCTGCTTCAGATATTTCTTCATCGGAGCTCTCCATCTCTCAAGAATAAACGTTATACCACAGCTTTATATTAGAAAATGAAAAATTTGAACCACGAAACACGCGAAATTAACTGAACTGTTTAGATGGTATCTACAGACGCGAAATATAATAATGAGTTGTTGCTATGGGAATACAATGCAATGCAGTCGAGCAGATTTTGACTAATGCCATCTAGATCAGACGTTTAATCAAATTCCTGTCATAAAAATTATGACATAAAATTATTTATAATATTTTAGGTACAGGGTGTTTCATTATATAAGTAGAGAAGAAACGTATAAAAGTATGAGACCAAAAATAGGTACCTAGTAAAAATATTCGTAATGATGTGATACTTATCGCCGTTAGTTGTGGTTAGCATCATAATGTAGTAAATTAAATAGAACATATTACGCATATAATAAAATTTACAAGAGTGCGGTAAAGAAATTTTACAGCATTGGGTGCGGTAAAGAAATTTTACCGCACTTACCGCACTGAGTGCGGTAAAGTACTACTTACGACATGAAAATGAGTGCTGTAAAGTGTACTTTACCGCACGCGAGTAGGAAAAGACATAAATATATAGATATTGAAATTCCAATATCAAAAATATTAGAAAAAATAATAAATAATAAATTATGCGACTTTCTAGAAAGCCAAAATTTACTTTTTGCTAACCAGTATGGTTTTCGCAGATCTAAGGATACAGAAATAGCTGTAGGAGATATCATAACAAATATTCAAGCTAATGTCGACAGCAGTAAAAAATGCTTTTTACTATCCTTAGATCTGTGTAAATTGGGATAAGGGGAAATACACACAAACTACTTCAAAGGTAATTAAGCTGTCGTAAACAATTTGTTCAAATTGGGGAAAAAAAAGTTTGAAAAAAGAAATAATATGTGGAGTTCCACAAGGATCAATATTAGGTCCGTTATTATTCTTAATTTACATTAATTCCGTTTCCAAATTGAACTTAAAGGGCAATATAAAGCTATTTGCAGATGATACGACAATAATTATTTATTTTGCTGAAACTCTTGCAGAAATGTATTTTGATATTAATAATGATTTAAAAATACTTCTTTCTTGGCTTTAATCAAATAAACTTACGTTAAATTTTACAAAATCTTCTTTTATGTTTATAACTAAAAATAAAATAAATTCCATCATTAACCCTTTAACATTTAATAATGAAAATATTCAATATTCAAAAACGACAAAATTTTTAGGATTAGTTTTAGACGAAAATTTAAATTGGAAATGCCATATCCAGTATATTATCAACTCGATATCTCCTTTGATATCTGTTTTGTACAGAGCTAGATATATCATTCCTTTGAAATACTTAAAAAATATATATTTTTCATTAATATATTCAAAATTACAATACTTAGCTTCTGCATGGGGATCTGCTTGTTTATCAAACTTAAAACCATTACAAAAATGGCAAAATAAAGTTATTAGATGTATACACAAACTACCACATTTAGAACCAACTGTTAATCTATATAGACCGAAAGGGTATTTACACGTTTAAAACATTTATAAATTAAAAATTTGTATTCTAATTCACTCTATTATTTTAAAAGAAAAAAAATCAAACATAACACTTCAGGAGAATAAGACATTACATGATCATAATAGCAGACATTGTATAAATTATCAAACTGTACCAGTAAAAAGTAATTTCGGAAAAAAATCGCTTTTATATGACGGAATAATAAAATATAACAATCTTCCAAAAAATATCAGAAAAATTAAAAAATTGGCAACTTTTAAAGCACAATTAAAGAGATATTTACTAAATTAAATTATTTATACTATTTTTTTTTAATTGATTTTATTAATGAATTAAATTGGATTAACTTCCATTTTTTTTTATTGTTACTTTTTTTTTAATGGTTATTATTTTCTATATTATGTTGTCACTTTCCATGTAATGAACTGTAAAAGTTAGTTTGGAATAAAGACATTTTAAGAGTTAATATCGATATTAAAGAAAATATCGATATATTATTTTTTAAATATCGTTATTCAATAAATCGATAATACTATTATCGATAAAACATAAAAATATTATATTTTAAATATATCAATATTTTCTTATGTGCCCTGTAAAACTCCGTACCTTCATTTCAAGAGGAGACTTTAATTATGAAAACATGAAGAAAAAAGATTGAATTAAATATTGGTCCTTAGATGTGTTATAAGTAGCGCTGGACGATATTGAAATTCCAATCTAATATCGATATAGTCGATATATCGGTAATATCAATAATATCGATAATATCAATAACATCGATAATATTGATAAATATCGATATATCGATATTTTATTTTTTAAATATCGTTATTCGATATATCGATATATCGAATTTTTGCCCAGCCCTAATAATAAGTATATAATGATACAGTGTCTTATACCGAAAATGTCAAACCCATAATTTGTAAGTTAAAAGTTACTTAACTATGACTTAAAAAAGCTGTAATTTTGTATTAACTATACTATAAAAAGAAAAACTTTTTAAAAAGTTTCTATTTGTCTCGAGTTTAAAGAAATGAATGGTTTTGTAAGGATTATTATTCTGGCGCTGCTTACCAGTTTAATTCTGGGAAATTTTATAAAAGTTTCTGATGACAAAACAAGTAACAATTCCTTTAGAAGTGCTAAAAAAAATTTACAAAATATACTTAAAAACTACACCCATAGAAAACATCTAGACAAAAATTCTAAAATAGAGCTATTCGACGATTCGGTGAATGACATTGTCTCTGCTACAGAGACAGATACTATTCAGAATGATTCGGAAAATGATACACCAAGCGAGAATGAAGAAATAGACCTTGTTCAAGAGAATGATGTACCTAGCGAGACAGATATATTAGCAACAGAAAAACCAGCAAGAAAACGAGTTAAACTTAACATGAAGCAGGGTCTAACTTTAAATCAGATTTTGGACATTTATTCTTTAAAAGACGCCGAGAATGAATTATGTAGAAATCACTCTGTAGAATTTGGGGACGCAATGAGAGCATTTGAACCATGGGCTTTAAAAAGTAAAGATATAAGTGATTAAAAAAATATATCTATCATATTTATTCAACTATTTTGATCTTTTTCGAATAAAACAAGTAGTTATCAATTGTCGAGACAATTTTAAAGGATATCTATTGTTTATAAATTAAAAATATTTTTGATTTCTTCATTGGTTTAATCAAAATATAGATTTCAATGAAAACCTACATCCTTTCAATTTTTAGTGTTTGATTCGTCCTCAAAAATCCAGTCAGGCATTCTATATGGAAATCTTTTTGAATTCGGCAACTACAAGCAATGCGTATCTATATATGAAAAGAATATTTATGGGCCAATCAATGGAAAGCTGTGCACGTTAAAAATACACCCAGATATATTTTTATTAAAGAAAATATTAAGTTACAGAAATATTTCTGAAAAGGTATTTATATAATTTTTCTAATGCTCAGGAAAATTCTAATCTAAATAAACTCTCGTGCAAAGAAAAAACGACCATTTTAAGGAGATCTAGATACATTTATTAGTTTTAACATGCCAATGCAAATTAAAAAAAAAATTGTTTTTTGACATATTATACAAGGATAATCGAAAAGTTGTTTTTTTTTTGCCTAAAGTGTCAAAACACACTGAGGAATAATGAAGAAGCGAAATTACTTTAAAATAGCAGTTTCCATTAAGCCACAAATATAAACGGCTAAAAAAAAATTGAAGCACCCAAATTAATATTTTTAGTCTATTTTTTATAAAGAATCGAAAAGTTATTTAATTTTAATTTCCTTAAAATATTCTAGGGGCATTTACCGATGAAAAATATATCCCAAAATATTATTTTTATATTTGGGTCAATAAATTTTCCTCTTAGTTTTTTTCAAGATAGTATTTTATTCACACAAGATATATTTTTTGAAGATCTGGACGTCTATTCTCCAATTTAAGAGAAGTGAACGCTCTCTCGCGAGAAGGGACAATTCACATCATATGCTCACATCGTATGGAAATGAATAGTAATTTTAAGTTTCAAGAATACAGTTTAAATATTTTTAAGAGCAAAAGTAATCACTTCTCTTGAAATGATCATTCGCCTATTTCGAGAATAGACGTCCTGTTGTAATTTAAGTTTTGTTAATATATAATGCATAATTTATTCTTACTTTTTAGCATAAAAAATTGCCTTGGTTTTTAAGGTGCGGAATGGACAAAATTATCGACCTTTTTGAGCAAAATAGCGTTTTGAGACCTTATTTTACAAAAAGTTGTTAATTTTATTCCCGAATTTCTATCCTCACACCTTTGCTAAGTAAGGCAAATAACAAAAATTTTAATATCTAAACTTAAAAAAATTAGAGTATAAAAAATGGTTTTGGCCATATTAAAAAAAAATCGTCTTATATTGTATGTCAATGACGGTTAACGTCGACCCGGGTATTGATTTTACTATATATGCGGATGATACATCCATGGTTGTCTCGGATAAATCCTTGGATGTTTTGCGGGAAAAGTGTGACGATAACTTACAAGCCTTGCACAAATGGTTCGGTAGTAATGATCTTTATGTAAATGCCGATAAAACTCAAGCACTTCTTTTTCAGTCGCGTCAAAGACCTATGCAAACATCTACAATTTTAAATATCAACGGTAGTCCAATCTTATTTACCGAAAACGCCAATTTTTTGGGAATTAATATCGACAGATTTCTTTCGTCGAAACAGCATTGCCGGTCTGTGTGCGCCAAGCTAGCTAAACTCCATTTCTTACCAGTTTAAAATGCTACACCCTGTATGTGTACTCAGCAGCTCTTGACACTTTATCATGCGCAGGTGGGTAGCAGGATTTCCTATGGTGTCTGTTTCTGGGGTAGGTCACCTATGGTTTCCGATATTCTTTTGTGTCAAAAGAAAATTTTAAGAATAATTAGTAATGTTTCTTCTACATATTCCTGTAGAGACTTGTTTAGGGCATATAATATATTAACTGTTACATCGGTTTTTATTTTTGAAATGTGTGTTTACGTATTTTTAAACAAAGCTAAGTTTAAGAAACATTTTATGGTTCATACTTTTGACACGAGATATAAGTCAAACTTTTGTATACCACCACATTGTAATCTCGACATTACCAGGGACTCTCCAAGCGTTCTAGGGCCTAAATTATTTAACACTTTGCCTCCGGATTTAAAAAACTCTAAAAATATAGTGTGTTTTAAGAAGGACCTAAAGAAAATTTTTAGTCAATAAGTCTATTTATAGTTTGGATGAGTTTTTTAATTATAGTTTTTTTTAATGGTTGACTTTTGTTCGTACTGCTACTTATTTTTGTTTGTTTTTGTTTGTTTGTTTTTTTTTTTCTTTTTTGTTGGGTTTATTGTATGTAACTCACAAATTTAAAATTTAAATTAGGTACATGACGAATTCTATACATTGTAAAAAATGTCTTTAGAAATATATATTATTATTATTATTATTATTATTATTATTATTATTATTATTATTATTATTATTATTATTATTATTAAATAAAAAAAGAGTTTTTTAAATTTTCATTAAATTTATTTGTAGAGATGGGACAAAGTGAAAATATTCGTCGAAAACGCTACTTTAGACTGGTCTATTTGCATTCCAGATTCGTGCGGCGTTACAGATGTTTTACCTCATTTTCAAAAGTTAATCAAAAGTTTAACAGAAGGATTAAATATCACCGTCGGCTTAAGAGAAATGAACTGTCTCGCTGAGTCAGATGACAAAGGGTTTAGTAAAACCGAGCTGATTATCATGTAAGATAGAAATATAAGTTATTTATTTCATACTGTCTCGTTTATCAGCATTGCGAAACGCCGACAATCTGGAGTAAAGTATGAAATAAAATGTTGTTATGTACGTATTATATCACACGTGGAGCTTACCAGGACTATGTAGAGTCTCGATGAGTGATAGGTACCCCAACTAGCAATTTTAGTCGCCGCTACTTAACCTCGACTACATAAAGAACTTTAAAGTTGCTGTTACTAGTATCGGGAACCTTTTAGGCACCGTTTTTTCACCACGTTGTTACCAAAATGGGGAAAGATTTTGCAGTAACGTTTACGTGCCCGTATCGTTACCGGAACTGTAAAATTTACGTTGCGAGATCGTTTCAGGAACATCGCGAAACCGTAAATGTATGGTAATTTCAACCAAAATGGGACTTTTACCCATCATGCCTTTTAAACCTTGAATATATTTATTTGGTCTCTCTTTCTTTCAACAAAATAATGTATCTTGTGTTTGCGTCTCTAAATAATATACTTTATCAACTTCACAATATGTCAATTTATATTTTTTTGTTTACCTAATCATTTAAAATAATATATTAATATTTAGGCTTTGATTTTTCGTAAAACTAAAATGCATAAAATTTTTCTGTGAAAATTCATTATGATAAATTTGAAAATAACAACGCCCACTCAAAATAAAGCCGCATGAAGAAAAAAAATACTTAAAATAGAAGAAATACTAAAATATAATAATATTTATTTTAAGGAGTTAGCAGTTTTAAAAGGTCTCTAATAACTAGAAACCATAAAAAAAAAGGTTTTTGTTATTAAACAGATAATATAGGACGTATATTGTGTACTTTTACGCAAATTAAAATGTTTCCACAAATGGCGTCCCAATTTTTCTATAAAACATGGCGGAATATTATTCAACGCTACGTTGAAGTCACCTCTAATTCGTTGAAGTAGAAATTACTTATGGCTAAGTACCGAGTTCACAAAAAATTCTACTTTAAAGTTTATTTTACTCTATAGTAAGAAAACACAGAAATGCTTACGAATTGGTTACTTTACAATGTTACATAGAAGAGGCTAACTGTATGGTATTTTTATTGTCCCTATGTGGTTGTGGGTACCTTTAAAAACACTTTGTAGTCACCCCGACTTAAAAGTCACATTTTTATCGTTATGGCGACAATTATTTTTTACTTTAAAGTTTTGGTGTTATACAAGTAGCTAAACCTTGACGCGACACGGTTCTAGCAACCCTGAAACTTACCACAAAGTAATGGCCCTATATGGTCACAAAACCAGGTAGGTGTTACGCAAATTCCACTAATTTTTTTGACTTACTAGAAGCTTAAACTTCATAGTAAGTTATTTGGTGTCAATTACTATTTTTTTACCTAAACATAGTAACAGTGTCAATCAGTGAGAGTTTATAATATAATATTCGTAACGATCTAATATTTAAATCGACTTTTTGAATTATTTTGATTAAATCAATCGATTATTTTCGATTAATCAGAAATAATCTATTATTCTCGGTTAATCAATTATCTTCAATTAATCGGCTATTTTCGATTAATGGATTATTTTTGATTATTCGACGATTATTTTTGATAAATCGATTATTTCAAATAATCGAAAATCGATAATCTTTTTCGGTAATCGCACAGCTCTACTTATGGATCGATACTAGTTGGCGACTTCGCCAGCCAAAACTCGTTCCACTTACCCTTCTGGTAAGGGGGGGGGGGGCAGTACGTCGAGTTACTCTCTCACCGAGACTCTACAGAGTAATCCTCGACCCCAAATCTCGTGTCCTGAGTTGAGGAGGAATCCTGGTCAGCTTCACGGCTAAAGTAAAATGAATGTTGGCGCTTCGGTGCTTCGCCGTTCTTGACTCTTCCGCTGGCAATTCTGATGTTGAATGGTCTTTGTGTAATTTTGTTTTAGTGGAGTATTTATTTTGTACTTCAGTCTTATTGCCATTATAACCATCACGGATTGTTGTTATTTCTCAGCAGATACAGGTAAAATCAAAGTAATAAATAATAAATAAATTATTAAACACAACAAATTGTCTGTAGATGAACAAAATTATTCACGAGCATTTGTTTTTCTTCTAGACTATCACCCAATCAAAGTCCTTAACATTTTTTCGGTCCGTCGAAACGCCCGAAATATCTTTGCCGACAATAAAAAGGGTTAGTAAGTATTAATTCGTAGTATATCTATACTGAATATTTGAAATGTTTGTAACAAACAAACTTAATTATAAATTATACTAATTAAAGAAAGATTAAATGCTTCAAAAACCAAATTACTATTCTTTGTAACGAGAATTGTCGTCAAGTAATAATAATAAACCACCTGTTTATATCTAAAAATACGTACGAAACCATTTTACTAATGGCTTCTATTTTTAGGGTCATCAAATTTAGATTGCGTCCACGGAATTCGCTTTATGAGCACTTGTTACGTTATTATAGGGCACAGATACCTCATGATGATGTTTTTCCCTGTAATCAACAGCCTACATATCATGGAAGTGAGTATCGTTAAAGGAAAATGAGACGCAAAAATTTTATTTGAAAGGAGAGCGACAGAACTAGTCCCCACTCGATATAAAAATTGTCATTCAAACAGTACCAGTATAGTACATTTCATAGTATATCGTTTTGGCTTTAGCTACCTGTCATTTATTTTAATAAAACCTAAATGTTGTATACCCGAAAGGTCTACAGGGTGAAATATTTACAATTTTATTAATGTCACTTACTTGTTTACCATTATTTTGCATAAAATGTTGTCCTTGTTATCAAGAGCAGCTAGGTCCATCGCGCGTTCGACGGTTATGACGTTTGCAATTGTTATTTAGGTTAATTGACTCCAGAGGCGGGCTTTGTGCAATTAGGATATATAATCGGTCTTGAGAAAGCCTGTGTATTGTGCGTTTAAGAAAGTTCTTAAAGTGTTGATTCTCTGGTGCATCGAAATATTAGTGTTTAACTAGTTTTTTAGTATGTGGAGCCCGTGGAAAAATTTCAGAAGAAGAAGAAGAGAGTGAAAAAGGGAATTAAAACTGTTATAAACAATATACCGACCGAAAGCTAAAAAAATCAGTATAGGCTTATTTTAAAAGTCGAAGATTGGTATATTTATTTACAAATTAATATACAATACAAAATGACGACTCTCCCAGTGCAACAGAATTGGGTTTAGATTAAACAAATTGATTAATTATATAATATTTTAGTTAACTTTTAAAATGTTTTTATTCCAAACTAACTTTTACAGTCCATTACATGTAAAGTGACAACAATGTAGAAAATAATAACCAATAAAAAAAATAACAATAAAAAAAAATTTAATTTATTAATAAAATAAATAAAAAAAAAATAGTATAAATAATTTAATTTAGTAAATATCTTTTTTATTGTTTTTTGAAAGTTGCCAATTTATTAATTTTTCTGATATTTTTTGGAAGATTGTGATATTTTATTATTCCGTCATATAAAATCGATTTTTTTCCGAAATTACTATTTACTGGTACAGTTTGATAATTTATACTACGTCTGGTGTTATGATCATGTAATGTCTTATTCACCTGAAGTGTTATGTTTGATTTTTTTCTTTTAAAATAATAGAATGAATTAGAATACAAATTTTTAATTTATAAATGTTTTGAACGTGTATTTATCTTTTCGGTCTATTAAGATTAACAGTTGGTTCTAAATGTGGTAATTTGTGCATACATTTAATAACTTTATTTTGCAATTTTTGTAATGGTTTTAAGTTTGATAAACAAGCAGATCCCCATGCAGAAGCTAAGTATTGTAATTTTTAATATTATATTAATGAAAAATATATTTTTTTAAAGTATTTCAAAGGATTGAAATATCTAGCTCTGTACAAAACAGATACCAAAGGAGATATCGAGTTGATAATATACTGGATATGGCATTAATTCTAATTTAAATTTTCGTCTAAAACTAATCCTAAAAATTTTGTCGTTTTTGAATATTGATTATTTTCATTATTAAATGTTAAGGGGTTAATGATGGAATTTATTTTATTTTTAGTTATAAACATAAAAGAAGATTTTGTAAAATTTAACGTAAGTTTATTTGATTGAACTTTGATTGTTGGTTATTGATACTTTATATTAAAAAGAACCGACTAATATGATATAAAAAAATTAGGGCCAAATTCGAGACTGATGCCTTATATTATAAATTATTTATTTGTTAGTGTTGTAAAATTTGTTAGCACCCAGGTTATTAGTATATTGTTAAGACTGTGTGAATTAAAATTAGGGTTAACATTTTTTTAATTCGTCACTGATTTCTTCTCCTAAAATACCTGTTAGCCTGTTGTGAATAATAAATTATTGTTAGACATTTGCATTTTGACAATTGACAAAGGCAAGATGATATAATTTGAGATATACTTAACATATAATATAAGATAGGTACACGTATTGCTTTCGGATGCACATTTGAAGGGTAGAAATTGTTGTTGGTCCTTGTATTTTTGACTCTATATTTATATTAAAACACAAGCTGTCGTATCTAATAAGTTGAAAATGATCTTCAAAACATATTGCAGAGAACAAAGAAACCTAAAATAAAGGTACAGAGACTTGGCGTCATCTTAAATAAATTCGCAGGAGGGTTCGTAACATTGGCCTCAAAATTATTCTAATTGGAATAATTTTCAGATTGTCTTGTGGGGAAATGGTAGTTTAGACTGAACATATTATTTAAGATTTAATTAGAATTATTAAGGGACGAGGCGTTCGTTAAATATATCTTTCAAAATGACATTGTTTTGGAACTATAAAAGATAAATTGGTAGAGATGTTTTTGAAAAGCGGTTGATTTATTTTACTGATTTAAATTTAAATTTTATGATTTGAAAAATAATATGCGGAGTTTTGCTTTAAATTTAATTTATTTTTTAGTGGATACTATTTTACAGAAGCACAGCAATAACAGGAGGAACCCTGTGTGTTGATACGTTCTTTATGGTTAGTGGTATGCTGGTAAGCATTGGTTTCTTCGAACAAAGTGCCAAGGGGAAGATTAACTGGTTTATGTTTTATTTTTATCGCTATGTAAGAATTACACCTCCACTGGCAATAGTCGTATTATGGTATGTAGGTTTTTTCTACAATCGTTATGAATAATAATAAATGTATTTTTATTACAAATTCAGGAAAAACAAATTATAAACCTAATGGTTTATAGACGGCGAGATCTAGCAACGCTACTCTATGTTATACGTACGTACAGTTGACGACAGATAATTTCGTACACTAAACTGTGACACTGTAAATACAACTTTTTTACCTATATTACCTTTGCAACGTGTTAATTGTCATCATGGTATCTGTCAAAGTATTGTCAATATCTTCTTTGATTTAAAAATGCCTCATTGAAGTATTATTGAAAAAGCAAGAATAATATATATATTAGTAGAAATAGGGTGGCCTTATGGAAAAATAGCTGATCATTTTAGAGTACCTAGAAGTACTGTTCAAGGAATTGTAAAAAAATGGCGCTATCATCAAACACTTGAAAGGTGTGTTGGGTCTGGTTTAAATATTAGAAATTAACAAATGAAGAACACCGAAATTTGGTGGAGTATTTAAGGTACAATCCATTTAAAACTGCAGTATCCGCTATGCACATAACAGGATTCCCTGCTTTATTTAGAACTGCGCAACGCCGAGTAAGACAATGTTCCGAATTAAGAAATCTAGCAGCTGCATCCAATCCGTTTTTAAAAAATAGTGATAAGAAACGAAGAATTGGGTTTGCCATGCAATATATACCAGAAAATGATTTTTTTGGCATAACGTTATCTTTTCCGATGAGAAAACGTTTCAGTCTACATCTTATAATGGAAGGATTCGAGTATATAGACCACCAAATTCCCGATATGATGAGAAGTATACTCAAAAAAAGCAAACCAGTGGACGTTTCTCCGTTAATGTGTGGGCATGGATAAGTGTTTACGGTGCAGGTGTATGGGAGTATTGGTGGAACACTAAACAGTAATATATATCTTCAGATTTTGGAAAATGTTTTTCTTCCTTCTGCCGCGACAGTTTTTGAAGGAAATAACTTTATATTTCAGCAGGATAACTGCCCGGTGCATACTGCAAGAAATAGTAAATATGGTTTAGACAAAACAACGTAACATGTCTGCCTTGGTGCTTAAGAAGTCCTGATTTAAATCCAATTGAAAATGTTTGGGAATTGATGGTAAAAAAAATGTAGAAAATAAATTTTACCACAGAATGAAATAGAGTTATTTGATAAAATGGAAGAAATTTGGGAAGGGCTAACTCCGGATTACACCAGGAGTATTATTTTGTCAATGTGAAGAAGATTACGATTAGTGTTAGAATCCAATGGCGCAGCAATTAAATATTAATATTTTGTTTGTTGTTTGTTAATAAATTTACCCTTTTTGGCTTTATACTTTTGTAGTTTTCCTGGTATTATTTTTTAATTTCCTTATTTCGCGGCTGTAATTTAAACACAAAAATATTTAGAAATAACCATTATTACTTATAGTAAAAAATCGTACATACAATAATTTACAGCTATGTATATAGCTGGTGTTCTATCCAGGTATAAGCAGCAAAGTGAGAAACCCGTTTTACCCAATTTTGTTGTAATTGAGTTGGGTGGAGTATTCGAATTTATATGTTGTCAACTGTATGTCTAATATTTGTAAATTAAAATCATTAATAAAGCAACACTACAGCAAACTAAATAATTCAATTATTTTTTAAATCGCATTTAATTAAATGGAATGGTAATATCAGTAATTCGTCACCAGTTACCTCTGTAATCATTCTAACGTTGATTCAAAAAGTTATTGCACAAAAAACAACCGAAAAATACACTGATAACAGGAACGGAAACCCCTGAACATCACAGAAAATAAATGTTTTATGAATGAAAATTTATGTTTCTTTTATGATACATCTGAGTTATATGAGAATTAATGTAACGCATAGATGTATTTTCGATGTAAATATTTCATATAAAAGGAACAACCATTACTTACTTACTCAAGGGTGAATAATGTGAAATTTTTTATATCTTTCATTTATAGGATTATATTTTTGATAAAGATAAAGTAGAAGAGGTATTATCTGTACAAGTTACAAGGCGGTCCAAAAATACGCAAGTATTTACCCTGGAGCTTTGTACCACCTTTGAATACTAATTATAATACACATATTATCCTGTATAGTGTATAATAATAATAAAAGTTTATTCAAATATTTTTTTGACATTTAATGCTAATATAATTTTTTTGTATATATACTATCAATTCCGAACTCAGAAGTAAATACTTGAGTTAAATAATATAATATTTATTGTCAAGAATATATTTCATAATTCAGGCACAACTAGATTATAATACAAAACGAATATGATAATATTTTATTGGTATATTTTATATCACTACAGTATACAAATATACAATATGTCATTTATATAATATACATATTTATTTATTTTATTCATTATAGCTTGGTATATTTATTATTTATTAAGTACGTTCTTGAATATATCTCTTGGATTGGATAATATCCAATTTTTAATTTTATTTCTATAATTATTTAATGATTTAATTATTTTAATTGACTGTGGTAGCATACCAAAAATATATGGATTGATGTTTAAAAAATGTTTGTGTGCTATTGTTTTGTTTACTCTATTTTTATATGTAATATTATTTTTATGATCAGTTTCATGTGTGTGATTAATATAATTTATTTTATTTTTATATTTAAAAATATATATTAACATGTTGTAAGAAAATATTTGTTTAATATCCATTTCTTTGCTATCTTTAAATAGTAAATCAGAAGAATATTGGTGGTCTTATTCGTAAATAATTTTCAAAATGTATTTTTGAATAGTTTCAATATTATTAAGATAATTCTTATTTATGCCTCCCCATCCTAGTATTCCATAATATAAATGGGTTTGTACTAAAGAATAATAAAATATTTCTAATTCTTTTATATTTAAAAATTGTTAAAGGTGTTTAAATTTTGGTATAAGAATTCTTAGTTTTTTTACAATGTAGTCACTATGTAAATCCCTTTTTAAATGTTTTTATCAAAAATTATTCCTAGATATTTAATATTTTGACCTTCCTTTATATTAATATTATTGCATATTGTTGGACCAATATTTGGAAGTTTATTTTTGTATGAATTAATAAGTTTTTATTAAACCAGTTGCTTATTTTTATAAAATCTTCTTCAATAGTATATTTTTAAATATTCCAATTTAGACCTTCATAAAAAATTACCGTATATCATCAGCAAAACTATGTATTTTTCCTTGACAGTTTAGATTAAATAAAATATTATATAAGTTAAAGTGGATGACGTTGAAAGTACAATTTCCATAGCTGGCTTCGTAATTCATTAATAACTTCCTTTTGAGGATCGAATTTGTCGTTGAGAGCTATTTGCTGCTAGCATTTACACTTAAATGATCAATCCGGAGATATATTGTTATAGTAGTATCATTACTTCCTTGATGAAATATGATTTAGGAAGAGAATAATTTATAGACAATGCTAAACTACTTAAAACTGGGAATACTATTACACTTTATCAGATTAAAACTGTGTTCCTACCAATGGTCGTAAATTGCAGCTCAAATTTTGATATAGAAAATATTATGGTAAGTTAACTATAATCCACGACTAGAGTATAGTGTTTATGGTAATTTTTAGGTATTCCACACTAATGCATCATTTTGGATCTGGACCTCTTTGGAACGACATGCTAGACGTTATACAAAAGCCTTGTCAAGAATACTGGTGGGCTACCATTTTGCATATACAGAATTATGTCCATCCCTACCCATTGGTACGCAAAAATTATAGAATAGTATAAAACTGTTTGATAGAATCATATAATTGTTATAGATGATAAAAATTTATAATTTGGGATTATACGGTTATGAATGACAGAAGAGTTTTGTGAAAGAAGAAATATTAACTCTTCCGTCATTCAAGAAATATCATTGTCTCCGACCTTTACAAATTATGGTAATATTCTGACAATATTCCGTGGTATATAATACCCATATTATAAGCACCTTTCGTTGCTTTATGGATTATTTTGAATAAAAAAGGAATACTTACCACTTAAAAAACACCAACATCAACAAACCCCAGAGATATGACGATACGTAATTTATTTATTTTTAAATTTTACCTTTTATTATTATTACAGAATACTTAAACCAAAAAAAAAAATGCAACCAAAATATGTTTTAAATGACTTTATACGTACTAATACGTGTTTACTTTAAGGTTTATAAGTTTTAAAGCAGTCTAATTCTGTTTTGTATTAAATCAGGATATGTCCTAATTGATTTGTCTACTTGTAGTTGCCCCACCACAAACACAAAATACCACTTTAAATCCTTAACGAACCTACGCCCAGCTAGCACCTGTCAGTTTCCTTTAACAAGGGCTAACATTTTAGACTGTGGCCTTTAAGGAGGGTAACTCTTATAGGCTTCTGAGGGTATATTATCTTAAGGTGGTATTAGACCGTTGTACTCCTTTGAAAATTGGACAAAAAACTTTCACGTTGTAAGCATTTAAAAAAGACATTCTTTATTTTATACTTACTAGACTATTATTTGCCACTAGAGACGGACCATTTGTTATATATACAGGGTTGACCAGAAGTCCGGAATAAAATTAATATAACCTTAACCTGTATTTTTTGGGGAAAATGCTCGGACACGTCAATTTAGTTTCATATATGCTCACATTTTGACGTTATTCGTTTGTTTTTTTTATAGACATTTGTCAAAGATAATATGACGACATCGATCTAAACGAGTTTTAGTAAACTGTAAAAGATTTTGCTGAGTTTGATCCATCTATAAGGCGCTTTTTTTTTAGTGTATGACCCAAGCTTGGTATTTGACATGTGACATGCAGTACTACTTTTTTTCTCCTATTATCTTGGTGCCGCTGCTTAAGAAAACCGCACTAGGATACGTCAATTTTGTTGCTGCCTATGTTGTGTCTGTAGCTGTCAGTTTTTACTTGGCTTGGATCAATAGATATAATGGAGGAGTACCTGTTACGTAAGATGACATTTTTATATACTTAAAAAATGCCTATAATATGTATATTGTATATTATACAGACTGTCCGGTGTCCGCGGATAAGGTTTTCAATAGCACAATGGATGAAAAATTTCATTTTTCGGGAAAAAGTCATTCTTGATAAAAAGTTTTGCTTGTAAAAAAAATGCAATTCACGAAGAGAAAATTTTGATTTTTTTATACAGGGTTCGCAAAAATTTCAAAAACATAATTTTTCTCCAAGAGTATACTACATTTATTTTTTTATTTTTGACCAAAATGCCAATTAGGAAACTTATTTAGAATAACGTTTGTAATTTAAATCGGAAATTTTAAATAAATCTTAGATTTTTTAAATTTTTTTTTATTTCTAGAGGTAAATGGAAATTTTGCTGCTCAATAAAAATATTAACATAAAATTTTATTAGACTCTATTTTCATAATTGGTGGTTTGTATCTTAGTTTAAAATATTCAATGCATTCCTACCATCTTTTGTAAAAACAAGGATTTTTTTACCTTTTTATTACTTTTTCTCCAAATGACATTAAAAGCGGTCTTTTAATGACACCTGACAGGCTTAAAAGGTGTATTTTTTCTGCCTAGTCAGAAAAAGTGGACTTTTTATGCCTAGGCAGAAAAAATACACCTTTTGAGCCTGTCAGGTGACATTAAAAATTTTAATTTAAAATGACAAGTAAACACAACAATTCAATAAATGTCATAAATAACATACATAAATATAAAAAATACGATTTTGCGTGAAATTGGAACAAATTTGGAGAATAAATTATATGTTTTACTAGGCAGAAAAGCAGATTTAATGCCTTGGCTGGTTTCCTAGCCTCGGCTGCGCCTCGTCTATGAAACACCAGCCGCGGCATTAAATTTTGTGTTTTTCTGCCTAGTGAAACAAATAACTATTGCTTTACGTATGGAGCAAATTTGAAGTTGTCAAATAAAATTTGATGTGTTTTGAAAATTGTTGACCTTAGAACAAAGGGTTTATTTAGGTCAATGTTACGGTGCGGACGAAAGTTCTTACAACTTTGTCATAGAGAAATTTAATCAAAGATACCGTTTTTTGAAACCCCTCTGTCATTGATAATGTATGTATTTCGACCGCTAATGCTGCTATCCAAAAAAAAAATTCTTTAACCTCTAAAAATTAAAAAAACTAAAAAAATCGACGATTTATTTTAACTCTGGGATTTAAATTACAAGCGTTGTTCTAAATAAGTTTTCTAATTGGCATTTTGGTCAAAAATGAAAAATAAAGGTAGTTTACTCTTGGAGAAAAATCACGTTTTTGAAGTTTTTGCGAACCCTGTATAAAAAATCAGAATTTTCTCTTTGTGAATTGCATTTTTTTACAAGCAAAACTTTTTATCAGGAATGACTTTTTCCCGAAAAATGAAATTTTTCATCCATTTTTGTGCTATTGTAAACCCTATCCGCGGACAGCCTGTACAGGGTCATCCAACCAGGACTGAACAGGGGTCTATTTTTTGAGTTTCCCTGTATTTTTACTTAAACCAATATCGCCATTTAGTTTATGCTTTGCCGTAGAATCTAAAATTACCATTTAAAAAGCGATCTGACTTAAAACAAAGGAACTGTGGCGTAAAGTTGTTGTTTTTTCAATGGAACACCCTGTATATTATTTATTTTTATGAAACGCCCTTCTTTTCTGATTTCATAAATATATAGTTTGTCCATATTAGCTCAAACCGTTTTTAAGATATGAGCAATCAAACATTTAAAAAGCTGTATTCATTTGAGCTTAATACGTCTAGAATGCCTTGGAAAAGAAAATCCCCGTAATTGCGATGCATTAAAATACAGCTTTTTAAATGTTTGATTGCTCATATCTTAAAAACGGTTTGAGCTAATATGGACAAACTATATATTTATGGAATCAGAAAAGAGGGGCGTTTCATAAAAATAAATAATATACAGGGTGTTCCATTGAAAAAACAACCACTTTACGCCACAGTTCCTTTGTTTTAAGTCAGATCGCTTTTTAAATGGTAATTTTAGATTCTACGGCAAAGCATAAACTAAATGGCTATATTGGTTTAAATAAAAATACAGGGAAACTAAAAAAATAGGCCCCTGTTCAGTCCTGGTTGGATGACCCTGTACATGTTTTCAAAGTAAATGGTGTTTCTTTTAGAAATCAACTTTTTTCCACGCATTATTTCCAATATCACTACATCACACCCCATACAAGGGCCGCCACCTACATATTAGGCCTGGGCTTTGGATACACGGTCTTTAAAACTAAAAACACCAATATAATACTGAGCAACAGTGTTGCCGTTGTGGGATGGATTGTGTGCATTGCAACTATGTTAACGTCGTTAATTGGTGAGTTGGCTACAACGACTACAGAGCAAGATATACGTCTCACTCTCTTTATCATAACAAGCAGACACGACGTCGGATGTATAGGTCCATGCATAGTAATATTAATAATAATAATAAAAGTTTATTCAAATATTTTTTGACATTTAATGCTAATATATAATATTTTTTGTATAAACTATCAATTCCGAACTCAGAAGAAAATACTTGTTTTGAGTTAAATAATATAATATTTTTGTCAAGAATATATTTCATAATTCAGGCACAACTACTTAATATACTAGCGTTGCAACCCGCTGGTATAAATACAAACCCGATATATTAGTACCCGGCATGCCACTTTCTGAAATTGCACCCGTGCGAAGCGGGGCGGGTCGCTAGTTATACATAAAAACCTTCCTCTTGAAACACTCTATTAAAAAAAAACCGCTTCAAAATCCGTTGCGTAATTTTTAAAGATTAAGCATATATAGGTAGGGACGGACAGACAGCGACAGCGACTTTGTTTTATACTATGTTGAGATTAAGAAAACGAATATGACAATATTTTATGGTATATTTTATATCACTATAGTATACGAAGATACAATACGTTATGTATATAATTTATATATTTATTTTATTCATTATAGCTTGGTAATGACGTTCTTGAACTCTTGGATTGGATAATATCCAATTTCTAATTTTAGTTCTATAATTATTTAATGATTTAATTATTTTAATTGACTGTGGTAGCATATCAAAAATATAGTGATTGATCTTTAAAAAATGTTTGTGTGCTATTGTTTCGTTTACTCTATTTTTATATGTAATAATATTTTTATGACGAGTTTCATGTGTGTGATTAATATAATTTATTTTATTTTTATGTCTAAAAATATATACATATTAACATGTTGTAAGAAAATATTTGCTTAATATCCATTTTATTGCTATCTTTAAATAGTAAATCAGAAGAATACTGGTGGTCTTTTTCGTAAATAATTTTCAAAATGTATTTTTGAATAGTTTCAATATTATTAAGATAATTCTTATTTATGCCTCCACATCCTAGTATTCCATAATTTATATGGGTTTGTACTAAAGAATAATAAAGTATTTGTAATTCTTTTATATTTAAAAATTGTCTCAGGTATTTAAATTTTGGTAAAAGAATTCTTACAATGTAACGTAATGTGTATGAATTATGTATTATTGATTTTATTTTAAATTTTATATTTGCAGGTTGTCATGTATTCTTTTTGGAAGAACATGATTATAACAGGATTGAATCGTCTACATTCCTGGCAATATCCAGATCCTCGTGGACGATAGGCATCGTATGGATGGTGTGGGCATGTATTAATGGATATGGAGGTAACACTCTATAGTCTGTTGGTTGTCGTTTTTTTTTAAATATCATATTACAACATTTTGTATTTCCTTTTAATTCACTTAATTTTTAAAAATTTATTTTTAAATTTGCTAAAAGTAATTCTGAACTTAAAAGTACGTTTTTTCCTTTGCCCTTTTTCAAGAAAGCGTTGGGATATTCCCTTTACAAAAATTGAAAAGATCGAGAATAAATTTTATCGAAGAATCCAATTTCATTTACATGTGAAACGCGTAAGAGAAAATTCAAAATTGTGAGCTTATTCAGATATTTTATTTATTTAACTTAAAACCTACTAAAAATAAAAAGTCTTGACTTAATAAAAAAAGGGAATGTATAAACCAAGCAAAATAATTGTGCTATTTATCAGATTTTTTTAACTATTTCTTCACGAGATACAGGGGTTCTTCATGGCAAAGCAATCAAAGACAAACCCATCCTCACTAAATATACCTACAGAGTAAGCATGCTTTCTTATCTATCACCGCATTGTTTTAACACTTAAGTGCCTTAATTTCCCTTAATAAAATCAACCTAAAAAACCTTCGGCAGTTTCCTTCTGATAAATCTATTTTTCTGCTCCAACTAATTTTTCCAAATCACAAAGACCGCGTCTAGACGGAAAATTGTTACTTTTATTTCTCGGTTTGTCTTGTAATTATATTTATTGACAATTCTAATTTGCTCCATCCGTTTGTTATAGAAGGTTACAGTTAACAGGCTACAAAGGGCATGTTTTGACCTCAAAAATCCATAACTAAATTTTTTCTGAAAAAGGTAATAAATATTAATAATACGGTGTCTACTGGTCCTACAATATATTATTATATCGATATATTTCTATTTTTTTTTATTCAATCTTATCGCTTAGAAAATAATGAATGCGTATACCTATAATAATATGTATATTGTATATACATGTTTAATCATGCATTGAAATCAAAACGCGTGAAAGCTGCTGTTTTTTCAGTAAAAATTGAAAAATATATTGTTTTCATTTAGTAATGGCTAAAAATAATAATTATTGAACCTATCCAAATTATTTGTTTGAAGGTGGTAGACAATGAAATAATATCAAAAAAATTACCTTGTCGGACTTCCATTGTCTTTATTTTGTTACTTAACACAACGTTTCGGTTAGTTAGTATCTCTAACCGTTTTCAAGTGTAAACTAAATTATAATTCTAAGGCTACTGTCTTAAATACTATCCGCGTGCAATAAAGCTTAACGACTCCGCCTACGTGCTTATTGGAGTGTGAAGTTTGAGCTGTTGGTTTTGGACAAGAAGAGGCTTCCAGATATTGGGGATATCTATACTTGGTTTACTGAATATATGTGAATTTTGATTCATGAAAGCTGCTTCCTTAAATTTTCGTTTTTCCCAGTGCTGTTCTGTGTCCAAAACCTTGGCTTCTGACCACTGTATATTATGTTGGTTAGTCCATACATGTTCCGCTATACCTGATCTCGAAATTTCACCTCTTTGAGTATGTTTCAGATGTTTCTTAACTCGTACGGGAAGAGGTCTTTTTGTTTCTCCAATGTACGATTCGCCACACTCGCAAGGGATTTGATAGATACAATTTTTTGTGTTTTCATTACGGGGGGGTTTTATTTTTGTAAGAAAGCTTTTAAGCGTATTTCCTGATTTGAAGGCTGTTTTGATATTATAGTTTTTGGTTATCCTTCTAATCTTTTCAGAAATCCCCTTGACATAAGGTATTGTAAGAAATGTTTGCTCCTCTCTAGCTTCTGTATTAGTTTTTACTTCGCGATTTTTAAGTTTTGAGATGGTATTAGTTACAAAAGTTTCAGGGTAACCATTTTGTTTTAAATCTCTTTTGATGTTTGAAATTTCAATATTTAGGTCTTCCGGATTGTTGCAAACGTTAGATGCCCTGTTTCATGGAGTTTGAATGATTCGATCCGTGGTTAAGGTATTGCCCGGTGTGAGTGGGTTTCCTGTACATTGAAGTTTTTATGTTATCAGCACTTCGTTTGACGAGAACATCGAGAAAAGGTAGAGTGGAATGTTTTTCTGTTTCCATGAAAACGGTTAGAGATACTAACTAACCGAAACGTTGTGTTAAGTAACAAAATAAAGACAATGGAAATCCGACAAGGTAATTTTTTTGCTATCTAAATTATGATTGCTTCATTTACTCTCTTTTTTATTTTAGGTCCAATTAACTATGTTTTATCTTTACACATTTTTCGTGTTTTGGGAAAAATAAGTTATGGAATGTACTTACTACACATGGTTATGCAGTATATGATGAGTGGGGCGGCCAAGATGCCGGGATATTTTTCTGATTTTGGCGCGGTAAGATTTTCGTAACTACATTTTAGAAAACATATTGTTACCATCTGCTGAACAAATATATGCCAATAATACTTTTATATTTCAACAAGATAATGGTCCAGTCCAAACTGTCAATGCTGTAACCCACTGGTCTCAAATCCATAATGTGGAAGTACTGCCTTTGGGTCGCATATAGTCCCGATATCAATCCAATTGAAAATATGTGGGGTATAATCGTAAAAAAATATAGAATCAAAATTTTAGGCCACAAAATTCAGAATATTTATGGGAAATAATACATGCGTGCTTGGAAGAGCTTGATCCAAATATTGTAACAAATATAATTTAGTCAATTCCGAATAGACTGGCTCAAGTAATAGAAAAACAGGGATATATGACCAAATATTAGATTTTATTTATTATTGTTAAACGTTTTTTGTTTCAATTTTTATTTTTATAAAACTGTTAAGATATAGGTATTATAAAATAAAAAAAATTAATTTTTGTTATTCTATTAAACTAACGCCCAACGCCAATGCTTTGCATTTTTAATAACCTTTAACATGCGATAAGCCGGTTTTACGGAAATATGGTTAAGGTTTCCTCTCATTCTAATTGGTGTACGCTTTTTTTATGAATACAAAACTGTATCTCATTTAATAAATATTATTTTTAGTTATATGCAGCTTTTAGTGACCTGTTCATAATGGTAATCGTTGGATTTTTGTTTACAATCTGTTTTGAATCTCCCATTGTACAAGCTTTGTCATTATTAGCAAAGAAAGGTAGGCATTAGTTTTATTACAATTAATCGGTATACCTACTACGTTTGATGGTAGACTCTTGGTATCAAAAACTCGATTCAAGTCAATTTAAATTCAGCGTCAAAAATTAAAAAACGATTTTGGGTTTTCCCAAGTTTCTTGACAAAGGACCAAGTAATTTTAATAATTTTTGTTGGCTTCAATCACATATATGTGTCTACAATCGACCTATTTTGACGTCAGGAGTATCATTAATCGTTGTACGCGTATTTTACGGACACCCTGTATATTTATAAATTAAAAGTTTTCTTTTAGGAAAAATTAAGAAAACCGTTAAAGTTATGCCCATGGAAAATTATAAAACGTAATTTTTAATGTGTAATAGTACTTAGTAGTATAGAGATAAGACGTCACGGAACACACGTTACTGTAAAATTTTAAATAAAATAAGTAACTATGTAATCATTTTACCTTATTTTTACCTATATGATTTTCACAAAATCTGTTAAAGCTCTCTAATTTTTCTTTCGCTTTCTTCATTTTTCTGCCCAAGACAGGGCCTTTGCACTAGCCCTTGACTTTCCAGTATGCTGAAGTCTTGTCGGTCTTCTGACTATTCATTTTTACACCTCATGTACACCATTGAAAGCTCCAATACGGCTCAGTCCCACTTATTATTTTCTCTATTGCTAACAACATCAGCATTGTACTATTTACTTTGTTTTCTTGATGATGAGTGTTTCTACACTCGAAACTTGTCGAATTATTTTAGGTTCGCCTAGCTATTCTAATAAACTTGTGGAGAAAGACATTGTGCTTTTCCTATAAGAACGATATGATTTCAAAATGAAATAAAATTAAAATAATTTCAGATACAACAAAACGTTTTATATTATCTTAAAGTATAGTCGATAACATTTATGTTTTGAATAACACATCGTTTAAATGTCCTCCGCGACTTCGTGTACACGAGCGAATTCGACGAACCCAATTTTCGATGACTTTATGCAATAAATCGGGCGTGATCTGACGAATGCAGGGTTCAATGTTCAACCTTAATGCATCAAGTGTTTGTGGTCTGTTTCCATAAACCTTAGATTTCAAATAGCCCCACAAGAAGTAATCTAAAGGAGTTAAATCACAGCTTCTTGGAGGCCACTGAACAGTAGCATTCCTTGAAATTATCCTTTCGTCAAACTTTTCTTGCAGTATATCGATAGTTTCATGAGCAGTGTGACATGTGGTACCGTCTTGCTGGAACCACATATCCTCCAAATCAAGTGCATCTAAATTTGGCCACAAAAAATTTCTTAACATCTGTCGATATCGTTCACCATTCACTGTAACTGCATCTCCTGCCTCATTTTGGAAAAAAAATGGTCCGATGATGCCACTATACCATAAACCATACCATACAGTTACCTTTAGCGGATACAAAGGCTTCTCATGAATCTGTTGTGGATTGTTTTCACACAAAAAAACGGCAATTTTTCTTGTTAACGTATCCACTTAACCAAAAATGAGCTTCATCTGAAAAGATAATTTTTTTGGCAAAATTAGGATCCCTTTCAAGTTGTTCTAAACTCCAAGCAGAAAATTCTCTGCGCCGACGATGGTCCAGTGGCTTAAGTTCTTGGGTCAAAACAATCTTATATGGGTGTAAATTCAAGTCTTCTTTCAAAATACGCCAAGTTGTCGTTTTTTTAATCCTTAACTCTTGAGCACGACGAGGAATTGATAAATTTGGATCCACTGCAACACTAGCTCTTACAGCAGCAATATTCTCAACAGTTCTTGCGTTTCGATGTCTTCTTGGTGTTTTTACATCGTGAAGAGTAAAATTATTTTTAAATTTCTCAACGATGCGACAAATGGCAAGCAAAGGAGGACGATTATTTACACCAAAGTTTTCGCGAAGTGCCCGATAAGTGTTCACAAAAGATCGTCTATTTTCGTAAAATTTTTGGATAATAACCAAACGTTCTTGAAGCGCGTATTTAGCCATAATAAATTGTTATAGTTTACGGATAATAACTGACAACTGGTGACAGGTATAACTTTATTACCATGGTTACCATATCGTTTCAAAATCATATCGTACTTATTGGAAAACCCTTTCATTTAACTCCACTCCGAGTATGGACTACTTCTTCAAAAATAAAACAAAGTTTTAATGTATCTGCATATAAAAAGGAACCTTTATTAATACAATATGTTCTTGAACAGTCTTATAATATTTTATTTCATTTATTAACAAACGTACCTTCACTATAAAGAAAACAAAAATATTGTCTTTGCTAAAAAACAATGTAAACTATAACTATGTTTAAAATTTTTAATATAAGCTACAAGCCCTCGGGATATACGTCAGTCAATTTTAGTATTTCTATTCTAAATTTAAAATTTAACATTTTTGGTTTATTTTTGGTGACAAGAAAGCTCTTTATTTCAATCCCCCTAAATATAGTATGAGCCCCTAATTTTGAAATTCCCCTTACCTCCGAAGAAGGAAAACCAGTACCTACCAACAGATATTAGTGGCCAAATTTTAAATTTAGATCAAACATATCATCAAAAGCTGACTTTTTATACCCTGAGGCATGTAGGTGGTCGAGCACCTTCAAGTAATGACAATTATTATCATTTTATTAGTAAAATGTAATGTTTTCGCTTGTTTTTACAACTGGGAGTGCGAGAAAAGTACTCTATAAACATTACTAACACGTAGGTATTAAATAATAGTAAAAAGGTACATCTCGGTGGACAACCATCATGTCCAGTACGAGAAACACTCAAATTTCACACAAGTTGTATAACAGCTCTTTACGGTAGGTATTATTTTACCTTACATTGAGAATTTGGGGGATATTTTGCGATAATTTTCTTCAATAAAACGTCGTATTCCCTCTGATTCATATCTATAAAAGGCTTTCTCCAAGGTTCGAATGCTTTCGATTTGGTTTTCTTTATACCTGGCCAATGGACTAGGAAGGCTCCATCGAGAATAACCAATCGATAACCGGCTAGGCACATTTCCAGCATCTGAAGAAGATAAAATATCAATAAATTGTCCAATTGTTTTTGCTGCGGAGCCTTAACATGGCGAGAAAAGTTGCAGGAATGATTTTTTCTATGTTTCAGATAAAACAAACATTAATTTTCAAAAGAACACCAAAATTCTTTGTTGTAGCCTTTTGTAGTATGTAGCAAGAATTAGGTATATTAAAGTAAAGTATTTTAAAGGCAACGTTTTAGTTCTGGGAATTTTCTCGTTGTTGAAACTTCGTTATATATTTAATATTTCCTTATACCTGTAACATTTTATCCTGGAAGCCTTCCCAAGATAATTTCTCATTGTACATTGGTTCATTCTTGGTTCCTATATAAATAGGTTCCCATCTGTGATAGGGTCCTTCCCTCTTAGAATCTATCAATGGCTACAACAAAACACATAAAATGGTTAATGCTAGTCGATATACCCTGAGACGTTTTATCAAATTTCTGAATCCTAATTTGGCTTCGAGGCTTCGACCTGGCTGACATTTTTTTAGATAATTAAAAAATACACTTAAAAATGCCAATAACCACTTGAAAACATAATTTTTTTACCTTAATTAGGTCACCTGGATTGCTTTCCTTCCAGTGCTCCAATCCAGGAAATTTTTGGCAATGCGTACAAATCAATTTATGAAAATACATAGCTTTCTCTTGATTCATTAGATTAACCAGTTGGGTTTTAGTTCTTGGCAAATTTTCTGTCGCTTCCACTTCGAAAACCGGTACGACAAAAACTCGTTTTGCACAAGACGAGTCGTCGGTGCATTTGTAGCTTTCGGTCATATCAATGAAACGACTAGCCAGGCCTAAAAAATATTATTAAAAAAATCTTTACCTAAATTAGTTTGAACATTTGTAGAATTCTATGGAAATTAGGAATTTTACTCTATCTTATTAAAAAATAGAAAATTATGTAATACCTTGACTTGGCATAAGCTCCACGTCACAAACCATAACATATTCTGTATATGCAGCATATCTAGCAGCATTGCGACAGACGTTAATTGGATACCAATTGTTAATTACTAGAAAAAAACGTTAATTTTAATCTATAAGGATTGATAAACTGCTTTTGAAAAGCTAATATCCTTTAAAACAACTTTAAAACATTTTTTTTTAAGTAAAGTATAATCGATACTCACAGTGGGTTGGAGTAATATTTCCAACATCAATACTGTTTACAGTTGTACTAGAATCAACTTTAGTCAGGTCATGTATATCACAATTATTCGGAGGAGCATATGTATTGCTTTGAAACATATTCATTGGATGTAGATCAGTTCTAAAATAGCAAAGGGAGGTACTACGCCAGTGTCTTAAAGACTTTTGTAGCTATATAAATATTACAAAAAATAGTTGTAGGCATTCAACTGTCCCAAAATATCACCGGTAAAATTTAACTAAACCAGTATAAATTTGGTGTCACTGGGTAGCTATAGGTTCAAAGTTTTTTTTAATCTTGTAACAGTTTTATAGAAAAGGTCTTTCATTGATGGTCTTAAAATCAGTTACATAAAAAACTGTTAATTTACCACTTAGATCATGTTATTTACCTAAAAACAAAGTGTAAGGATAATCGAGACATTTCAGGAATGCAGTAACAAAAATTAAACAACTGTTCCAGGATGCTCTGCGGATCTCCATCCGAAAGATATGCAGCAACGCTTACAGGGCCATCCCAGTATCTAAAATTTAAATAAACCTTTAATTATTTTAAATGGTTTGTTTTTATTAGCTTATTAAGATTATGAATAAGTAAAATAATTTAATTTAAGACAAATAATTAAAAATAAAAGTTGTGACTTAGGCAACATTTTTTTAAAACCTACCTCACTACTTCTGATATGTACATAACAAAATCCTTAGTAACATGGGTCGCATAAGTAACGCCAGGTTGATTTTCACTAATACTGCCTTCTATGACGTCATACAGGACATAGTAAGTACTATCTTTGTCCAGCTCGGGACTACCCGACAAATCTAATTGGTCGTAGGCGAATTTGGTTGGCAATCCATAGTTTAGTTTGCAGTAACTCATATTGGAAGGAATTGGGTGGACATATCTAATATACCCTAAAAAAAATAGGTCAATATATTTTTCGCTTTGGAAAAAAGTTTTTCGTATTTTAAATCACTTACCACCGGGTGTTTTTGAACCACTGATTTCGAGAAGGGGTCCTGGAATAATCTTGGAAAGTCTGATGGTTTGAATGTTGTTTAGTAAAAGAAAAAACACCAAAACCAAAGAAAAAGTTACAACTACTGACATATATTTATATTTATTGATTCTGGGACTGACTATCATTTTTGTGTGTTTTTTGAAGTCGATTGTACATGCTTAGTTTGGGTTAACAGCACCTAAAATATGAAGAAAAATTGGTAAAGATCATCTCTATCAAGCGAAGTAGAACATTATTCTGACCTGAACGATAACCTAATATTAGGTTATCAGTGCCTGAACGTAAATTTATAACTAATAATTTTCTGCAAATTTTTTTTAAAGTAAATTATCATAAGTACTACGCAGCCATTGTTAATTAAATTTTAGTAAATATAAATTAAATTTTAAGCTTAATTGATATTATTCCTTTTGTCAGAGGCGCCGCTAAAGGGGAGCAGAAGGGACGGACCGCTTTTGAAGTCCCGTTATTTTCCGTAAATATTTCACTACAACTTTTTTATTCAAACAATTATAAGGAATTATTATGCTCTATAGTCTATACCAATAAGATCAGCCCTATTATTACGATTATCTATCTGAGTTATTTTACCCACAGTGTATTGTTCTTAAAATTCTAGTCACAAAAAGTACAGATACAATAATTGTCTTGCTGAGTGTAAAATTGTTTAATTTTAGCTTATGAACACAAAACTAATAATAATTTATATAACATGAAGGTACTGTTTATTTTATTGTAAAGAAGTTGGTTAAAGATATAAGATTTGTGTAACTAGGAGTAAAGTGGTACAAGACGAATTTTTTTTTTGCTTACTATGGCGAGTTGCTGCGTCTATGTATGGTCCCTGGTAGTTTTTGGAAAAGGTCCTACATACTTTATTTAACTAAATTTAAAACATAGTTAAAATATAGGTTTTCTTAATAGGCATTTTTCTTGCATCGCTAACATCTTTTACTAAAACTTCGAATCTCTTAATATTTACTTGGTTTACTTGTATCTATCTAATTTGGCTCCCTTGTATTATGCGATTTTAATAATTTGCTAGACCTAAAAGCCAACATTTCTTCAGTTCTTGAACACCAAACAAAGAAAATAACGTGAGGGAATGTATATAACTTTATACCGTATAAAAAAACGCAATCAAATTTGCCGCTTGATATAATCTTTAACATATGTAGTAGATTGGACAGAATCAATGTCTTCTGGCAATTAAGGAGGAGTAAGTGAAGAATACAGGCCTGTTTACTAAAAACAATCAAAAACAAACCGGAACAAACCCGTACGTTTTTTTCATCTTACTACCAGGCTAGTAAATATTCACTTATAATCTCCCTAGCAGCAGAATTATCGGGAAATAATTCTGCTGCGTGGGAGATTCGGTAAGAAAATTTCATAAATTAGAGTTTTTTCTCAAAAACATATTTCCGGCGGCTTTAATTAATTGTAACTAATTAGAGTTTTAATAATGAAGTTCATTTTAGCCATTAGTAACTCATTTTTATTACTAAAATGTGAGAAACATTAAATAACAAATTTGTTATGTGAGATACAATGTCTTTATAGTTTTAAATTCAAATAAAACTTTAAAAAACATATTTCCGATGAGTTTAGTTAAATTTTTGATGTGTCTCTTTTAGCCCCGGTGTTCGATATGTAAAGCAAATTGGTTAGTATCAATAAAAATAAAATAAGTTAGCAACAAAATGTATTTTGGTTTTATTCTGAGTGACTTTTGCCAATAGATATAAAGCACTTCATTTTTGACAGAAAAATTATCACTTATTAATTTCATTAAGTATAATAGGAACTAATAAAATTATCGCGATAATTTCCCGTTGCTATCAGCAACGTAAACAAAAAGGAGCCTTCTAATTGGTTAAAAATAAATTTATGTAATTTTCAAACTAATTGTATAGCCGAGAAGTAAACTAAAATAGCAGTTGATTTCTTGGTATTATGACATCTTGTCAAACAAAACTAACCTCAAAAAAATAAATTAATAAAAAAACGGATGTCAACCCTTGACGTCTTGTCATAATTGGACAAGCAAAACTAACCTCAAATTATTTAGTTAAACTACGTGCCGCTGACTGGAAGACGCTGCCTAGGGTGAACCTTACCCCTCGGAGACGTCCTCCCACTTGTATCCATCAAAGTGCATTTACGAAAAGGCTGTCTCACTCAAAATTGAGGAGACTATGGACAGAATTATATATGTTTTTTTTTCTATTTTAGAACAGTTTTGGACGGTGAATTATTAAATCCTTTTAATCGTGTTCGTCATTTGAATTGTCATATAACTACAAGAGATTAATTATTGTTTATTCCCGTTCAACTTAGTCGACGACATCGCTCTACCCCGCCGTTCCCTGGCTGCTCGTATTTATTTTGTTAACTCTAATTCCTTCCATAAAGATATCTTATTATCCTTATGTAAACTTGACGTCGTATGTTTTTATTGTTATAAATTTAATATTACCTTATATTTTCGTTAAAAGCGTCACTAGTCGAAAAATGTTGGCATTTTTGTCACTTTTTATTATTTGCACTGCTTTTGTAAGATGTTTTGTATTGGGTACAGGTATTAAAAGATTACATTTTCGCGAAAATGTCTTAAAACTATTTTTCCATCTGTTTCTTATTTCTGGCTACTCTTTTTGTGTGTAAACACATACTGCTGAGATTTCTCTGCCTGCCTGGTGGAAAAATTCGGAACTAAACTTGCTGTAAATGCGGGATTTTCGGGAAATCAATAGTCTAGGGAATATTGGGCCATGTGCTCTAGAATAAAACTTTAGGGAAAAACGTCGCATTTAAGGAAAGAGACTACATTTCTTACTGAAGTACATCGTATGTCTCAATTTAAAGAAACTCATTGATTAGCAGTGACAGAAAATTGCATAGCACAGGAAGAATTTATATCATATTATACAGGGTGATTCAAAAGTAAGCGGCATCCTTAAGGGGGCGTAATCCGTGCATAAAAATAAGGCAAAAATTTCTATTAACATGGGTCCGAAAATGCTTTCTAAGGGAGCTACGCCCCTTTGAATAGGACACCTGTTGTGATAATGCAGATTATTTTTTATTAATAAACATGCGCAAATCAGAAAATTTTGAAAGTCAATTTGCTAGTAAACGATACACTCTATCGAATTGAACTAAGTGTACCTTTTTTACGTAAAAAACTCTAGAGCTTTATAATTTCTAAACAAAATTGCAATAACCTAAAGAAAAAAATAAATAGGGATGTTTTAACCCTTTCCCTCCCCCGTATGTGACGCCACTGAAAATTTTTTTAAATTTTGAATTTCGAATTTTATTCACCATTAACTGTTCATACAGTACACCAATTTTCAAAATGTAATTGTAAAGGGTTATAAAGTACTAGAGAAAACATCGTCTTTAAGGTGTCCTATTCAAAGGGGCGTAGCTCCCTTAGGAAGCATTTTCGGACCCATGTTAATAGAAACTGTTTGCCTTATTTTTATGCACGGATTACGCCCCCGAAAGGATGCCGCTTACTTTTGAATCACCCTGTATATAGTTATAAAAATGTCATAAAATTAAAATTATAATTAGAAGATTGAATGGTCAACTATGGGTTTTCCCAACTTTTAGAGGTACAGATACATATTTAGTCTTAAATTAGTGTGCTATTAAGAATTAGGGAACCGCCTGAAAGTATTTCGGTTTGATTATTAACAACATTACATTTGTTTTTTATGGCTTTTTTGATAGCTATTGTTTCTAGTAAATTTAGTTTTCTGCTTTTATTGGGTTTTATGTTGTTAGAGATTGAGTGGTTGTGTAATATGCAGTGATCAGCTAAACATGTTTTATTTTGTTTTTTTAAAATAGATGTTTTGTGTTCTTTAAGCCTAGTGTCAAAATTTCTACCTGTTTGTCCAATGTAAATAACCTCGTAGTTAATAGAATTTATTAGAAACAATAGCTATCAAAAAAGCCCTAAAAAACAAATGTAATGTTGTTAATAATCAAACCGAAATACTTCCCTTCGGGCCCTCTAATTCTTAATAGCACACTAATTTAGGACTAAATATGTATGTGTACCTTTAAAAGTTAGGAAAACCCACAGTTGACCATTCAATCTTCTAATTCTAATTTCAATTTTATGACATGTTTGTAATTACCATAGTATGATATAAATACCTTTGTAATGTCACGTAGAATTTAGTATCTTCTTGTACTACCTTGACAATGGCCTGCAAGGGCCGAAACACGTGTCAGGAAACCGATTAAATTTGTGAAACATAACAAGTAAGTTAATATAATTTCTTCCTGTGCAATGGAAAAACAGTTTCACCAAGCATGTAGCCCAACACAAATTAATTAGACAGAAAATTTGTTTATTCTACCATTTTACGTGCTGTAAGAGGTTATAGTTACAAACTAAAGTTTTAGGAATATAAATACATATTAAACAAATTTTTTTATATTTTTATTTACAGGTTATTTATATCACAGGTCTGGCAAGTGAAATCCTTTGGATGCTCTTTTCCATAAGAAGAAGTGAGTAAATAATGCATTATTCCCAAGTTCAACTCGTACGCGTAAAAAAGGATTTTTCCTTCTTTATTGAAACTGTTACCTACTTCTCTACACGGAAATGCCTTCCCAAAGCATCGTCTGCCAAACCTATTATTATACTTATGTATAAATGTCCTTATACAATATTTTGATCACAGTTTGGTTAGTATTACATCAGCAGTATTACACCACAGGAAATAGGGTTTGAGCTTTACAGCCGTATTCAGTAAAAGGGTCTAAATTTAAAACCGCCTTAAAATGATAGTTCTAGGTTTGAAATGGCAATAAGTGTTAGAATAAAATGGATTTTGATAAGAACTAATTCCTTTAGTAGACCTAACCCTATTTTGGTAACAATAACGCGGAAAAGTTACATGGCAAACTGAAACAATGAGCTTAATGAATAAAAATTAAACAATTACTTGAAGCAATTACTTTTTAGTAAAAGCAGTTGCTTGACTAGCAAATGCTATAAGTAAAAGCAATTGCTAGATCTGGATATGAATAAAATTTTGAAGCAATTACTGCATTTCTTCCACCTCTGTAGCAAATGCTTATTCAACACAAGTTCAGACGTGACTACTCCACTTGTTCAGATTATAGATTTCATGTTCAGTTTGGTGTCTAATTTGCAAAAGAGTTAACGTAAATACAACAACGTTGATCTATTTATTTAGTACAATAGTAATCTGTTACGTTTTTGTGGAAAATGGGAATCTTATATTTGTGATATGGCAGATTTCAGTGAAAATGAGGAAAGTGATAGTAATGATGAAGAAATTAAAGACAAGCAGCGTTCACAAATAGAAAGAACATAAATAAATCTCTCTGACCACAACCGTTTAGCTTCCACAACAGCTTCAGCACTTGTAGGAAATTTAATAAACATATTGGCCTTCTCCAAAACTGCATCCATTACAGAAGTGTATGTCTTACAGACAGTAGTTTGGTGTACACCGAGTTCTTCACCTACAAAATTTTGAAAGCCCAGATCCGGCAATCCGCAGAAAGACTTTCATCTTATTTAAAGGCGACAGTGCACCCCCTCGCCTTTTACCAGTATCAGTCAAAAAATAATTCGCCAACCACTGAACATTTTCCCAGTCAAATCGATGTAACTTTCTGAAGTCATCATATCTGCAATTTTTACGTACACTGTAGGTTTTTCTTTTACGGATGTTAATATATTCAGCCATAATTGAAGACACAAATTAAGAGCAACGCACGTGTATGCCGCCGAGAACTAAAGTTGACTGCTACCAAGCAAATGAAGCAGGGGTCGACCTACCTTAAAAAGGTGAAAGCAATCGCTACACTAGAAAAAGCAATTCCTTAATTTATTCATCACATTTTAAGCAAACGATAGCGATCGCTTCTATTTTTTAAGAAAAAGCATTGACTAGAAGCAATTTCTGCACTTTTAAGTTTAAGCAATCGCTGGATGCAAAAGCAATTAATTTAGTTTTTATTCATTAGGCCCAATGACACGGTGAAAACACAACTGGGAGACTAGAAGATCTAAATATTTGGATGAACTAAATTTAAAACTCTCTAGTGAATACGGATCTTAATGGCTTATTTTAAAGCATTATATCTGTATCTTTTTTTTCTCGGGTAGTTTTGCAGAACTATCATTGACCATACATCCGGGTATATCAACGTAGGTTTGGTTAAGCCTCTGTATAATTTCTTTGTAAGCGACTTTATTTTCTAAAACATAATTGATTCTCCATTCTTCTAAAACAACCTTCTGTTTCTTCATACCCGGCCAATGACAAAGAAACGCGTTATCCAAAATCGTATAGTTGTAGTTCATGAGACACATTTCCAATGACTAAAAGAAAATCCAGGTCAAAAAAACCTACCCTAGCTTACTTTTAGAATGGAATTATATTATAGAGATTACTAACCTGAGTCATCTTATCCTGTAAACCTTCCCAAGACAATGTTTCACTATATAGGGGCTCCTTATTGGTACCGATAAAAAGAGGTTCCCATCTATTGTATGGTTTGTGTCTTTTAACAGTTATTAGAGGCTAAAATTAAATTATCTAGAAGTGTTTTCCAATACAATTACAAACGTCGCATTGTGGCGATGGTAATATATCCTATAATATATAAACAGTGTCACCAGTAAAGTCCGCATCATATGGGATTTTTTTTTATTAATAACTTTATTCGAAATTCGAATATTAAGCAAAAAATAGAAGTCACATGATTCGCATTATCTGTCAAATTTTAATTTTTTCCAAAAAATAATTCAAAAGTGGGGTTATTTCTGAAAAAATCGAAAAAAATTATTAGAAAAAGTTTTTTTAAATGCAGTTTCTAGCCCACATGCAAAATTTCAGCTGGATAAGATAATTTTGATTTTCTACGTATATTTTGGAAATTGCACTACTTTTGCAAAATAAGACTCAACGCAACCTACATAAAACTTATTAGTTTTGACAGTGCTTTATTTCAGACACATTTTCTTTAAAGTAGCGCCATATTAAATGTGTGTTTTTCTACAAAATCAAAATTGGGCTATTAAAATTTGGTCGCATGTGATGCAAAGTTCATTTGTTTCTTGACCCTGTATAAGGTAACTTCATATGTAGGTTGCGTTGAGTCTTATTTTGCAAAAGTGGTGCAATTTACAAAATATAGGTAAAAAATCAAAATTATCTTATCCCGCTGAAATTTGCATGTGTGCTAGAAACTGCATTTAAAAAAACTTTTTCTAATAACTTTTATCGATATTTTCAGAAATACCCCACTTTTGAATTATTTTTTGGAAAAAATTAAAATTTGACAGATAATGCGAATCACGTGCCTATTATTTTTTGCTTAATTTTCATCTCGATCGAAGTAAAACTTGATGCCAAAGTCAAATTTTGAATAAAGCTATTAATAAAAAAAATCACATATTATGCGGACTTTACTGGTGACACTGTATATGTATGGTAGGTCGTTGAGACCCAATTTTTACCTTACTCTACATACATTACAAAAATAAGGATAAGGATTTTTTAAAATTTTCGTACCTTTACTTCATTCGTAACTTCACTGGAAAGCCACTGTTCAATCGCCGGAAATTTTTGGCAATGTTTACAAACAATTTCATGAAAATAAACAGCTTTTTTAACTTCTATGAGTTGCAAAAGTTCCTGTTTGTTTTCCGGAATCGACTCTGTTTCTTCGACTTCAAAAATTGGGACGACGAAAACTTCTTTTGAATTTATTGTCTCCTGTTTTTCGATCATTTTTAAAAAACCACTTGCTAGTCCTAAACATAAAATATTATTAGATATAAGTGTTTGAAATAGAACTTGAAAATGTTATTTTTTTTAAATCTATAATAATTAATCCGAAACTGTCCATAACGTTTTCTTATTTTAAATATCCAAGCTGAATAATAGGAGTAAAACTTACCTTTACTGGGAATAAGTTCAATATCGGATAAAAGAACATATTTTGTTAAAACCGACGTTCTGGCAATATTTCTAAGGACGTTTACTGGATAAACCATGGTATCCTCATAATCTGTATAGATTGCTATTTTTGACGAATCCTAAAATATACATCCTATAACTATAACTTCTTATAATAGTTCTTATAATATAATAGAAGAATAACATTTATGACTGCTCACAAATTTATTTTTAATAATATAAAACAATTATTTCCGCAGTCGTTAGGGTAATTAGGTTCTTGCTCACCTCAGGTAAACACGTCTCAGGCCTATCAAAATAAATGTCTTTTTTGGAAAATGGCACAGTCTTATGAGTTACCACATGGATTGAGACTCGATGCATTTCTGGTTCACAGTAACAGTACTGATTAACTTGTTCTAAAAAAAGAGCTACATCCAGGTCTGGAACAAACGCGGCTATCGTTATTAAACCATCCCAGTGCCTAGAAAAAATTTGATTAAAAAATTTAACTTAATTAATTAGAGGAATTTAATTAAACACTTATAATGGTAATTTAATTAAATTTATTACAATTTAATTTTTAATGTAGGTATAGCCAGGGCTTTCTGTTACATCCAACGCCATGTAATGTAAAATCTTGTATCTATGCCGATTGAACTGTGTTTTACTAGTCAATTCGACAAATCAAAGAGAGAATGTTATGTAGTTGACTTGATAAATAAGATAATTTAACTAAAAAAGTTAATTAATTAAATTTTAACAAAACGAACACACCTCAGTGAAGAAAAATTAACTGTTAGCTTTTATTCATACCTTAACAGTTCTGGAATATAATAGGCGAAATTAGCTGTCATATGACTTGCATACGTCACTTGAGTGGTATTCTGTATGTCGTGAGCTTCTATAATGTTGTAAATTGTTCTGTATGGCGATTTTTTGCCTTCTTCTGGTGATGACGTGTTGATTATACCTTGGTATATAAGATCGTACGGAAAGCCGTAGTTGTACTTACAGTAGGATTTGTTAGTTTCGGCAGGTTCTTTGATTCTAAGATAGGCTAAAAAAATGGTATTTTGCTACGTCACAATGGGAATAATTTTCTTTAAAAATACACTCTCCCATTTTTTTTAAAGTAAACTTTAGTGACGCATTCTCCATTTTATTTTTCTTATCAATTTTTCGTTTTCTATAAAAAGCGACCAATACAAATCAGTGTTTGGATGGTAGTTACCTACAGTTTTAAGTTTAAAAAAATTAATTGATAAATTAATAAAGACATAAAACGAAATATTGTCAAATTTGCGCATATTTCTTTTTCTGTTTTTTTTTTCTATAAGTATCCAACCTTTTTTAACGCAAAACTGTAGGTAATTGTACTCCAAAGAGGGGTAGTTGGCCGATTTTTATATAAAACATAGAAGTAACAAAGTACTGCTCAAAAAACGAAACGGAGTCACTAATGTTTGCTCTTAAACAAAAATAAATTACCACCAGGCATTTTGTCATTAAATGGTATCAGTTGGACTCCGTCGCCTAGTACCTCTTCGTGTATCAGTGGTTCATCGTCGATATTGGGATTATTATTTTCAATTAGTTTTTCTTTGTTTTCGTGTACATTTGCAATGTTTTGTTCTTCCTAAAACATATTAAAAAAAATTAATATATTATAAAGGGTTTTCCAATAAGAACGATATGATTTTGAAACGATATGGTAACCATGGTAATAAAGTTATACCTGTCACCAGTTGTCAGTTATTGTCAGTAAACTATAACAATTTATTGTGGCTAAATACGCGCTTCAAGAACGTGTGGTTATTATCCAAAAATTTTACGAAAATAGACGATCTTTTGTAAACACTTATCGCGCACTTCGCGAAAACTTTGGTGTAAATAATCGACCTCCTTTGCTTGCCATTCGTCGCATCGTTGAATTTGAAAATAATTTTACTCTTCACGATGTAAAAACACCAAGAAGACATCGAAACGCAAAAACTGTTGAGAATATTGCTGCTGTAAGAGCTAGTGTTGCAGTGGATCCAAATTTATCAATTCCTCGTCGTGCTTAAGAGTTAAGGATTAAAAAAACGACAACTTGGCGTATTTTGAAAGGAGACTTAAATTTACACCCGTATAAGATTGTTTTGACCCAAGAACTTAAGCCACTGGACCATCGTCGGCGCAGAGAATTTTCTGCTTGGAGTTTAGAACAACTTAAAAGGGATCCTAATTTTGCCAAAAAAATTATCTTTTCAGATGAAGCTCATTTTTGGTTAAGTGGATACGTTAACAAGAAAAATTGCCGTTTTTGGTGTGAAAACAATCCACAACAGATTCATGAGAAGCCTTTATATCCGCTAAAGGTAACTGTATGGTGTGGTTTATGGTATGGTGGCATCATCGGACCATTTTTTTTTCAAAATGAGGCAGGAGATGCAGTTACAGTGAATGGTGAACGATATCGACAGATTATGTTAAGAAATTTTTTGTGGCCAAATTTAGATGCACTTGATTTGGAGGATATGTGGTTCCAGCAAGACGGTGTCACGTGTCACACTGCTCATGAAACTATCGATATACTGCAAGAAAAGTTTGACGAAAGGATAATTTCAAGGAATGCTACCGTTCAGTGGCCTCCAAGAAGCTGTGATTTAACTCCTTTAGATTACTTCTTGTGGGGCTATTTGAAATCTAAGGTTTATGAAAACAGACCACAAACACTTGATGCATTAAGGTTGAACATTGAACCCTGCATTCGTCAGATCACGCCCGATTTATTGCATACAGTCATCGAAAATTGGGATCGTCGAATTCGCTCGTGTACACGAAGTCGCGGAGAACATTTAAACGATGTGTTATTCAAAACATAAATGTTATCGACTATACTTTAAGATAATATAAAACGTTTTGTTGTATCTGAAATTATTTTAATTTTATTTCATTTTGAAATCATATCGTTCTTATTGGAAAACCCTTTAGATTATATGGTGGTTACACTATCGAACAGAGTCCCACTGATAGGGTGCATGCAATACGTCACTTGTGCTAATGTTCGATGACGTACGAAGTTGTTAGTACTAGTATGTAAAAGAAAAGTACCTAAATTAATGTATACTTAATACGTATCTAGGTATACTTCATAGGAGTAATATTTTCTATTCATGCGTTATTATTATTAGGTATATGAAAATACATAGATGGTGTTCAAAAGAGGCTCCTTATTACCTGTTTTACAATATCTGCTCTTTGAAAGTCACTATCTACGTTATCGAATCGTTGCTTCGTAGCTAGGGTAACAAAAATAATGACCACTACGGTAATAGAGGCAATTTTGAAAGATTGGGTAGGTCTTCCGATTAACATCGTACATAGTTAATGCCAGGACAAGTATGATATTACCTAAAAATCCGAAAAGAAAGAGTAGTACCTATACGGGGTGTCTGGAAATCCCGTACGTAATATTTCAAGAGAAGATTCTATATACAGGGTGTGTCAACAAGGTGTTCTTCGATAGTGCCTAAACTAAAAGAGATTTATAAAAAAGTGTTATATAAAAGTTTTAGTATTTACAATGGAGCATAACGTCAAAATATTTTATGATATACCTACAGGATGGCTCAAAAGATTGGAACTACATAATTTTTTTTTTAAATCAAACACCCTTTATATTTTTTCTCTTTTTGATTCCGCTAGAAAGAAACTGTACAGTCGTATTTACTTTTTGAATTTGATTGCGACGTTGCCAAGTAATTAATTATTTTCTTGTATTTTAAAAAAATTATGGGAGTTATTAAAACAATCAGAGTTGTCTAAGGAATTAATAGAATTAAATAAAATGTTTACCATAAGTACCATAAAGTACATATTATGTAACCATATTAATAGTTGTTTTATTTATTATACAGGGTGTTCGTACGATCTTGACAAATCTTGCCAATTTAAATATGCAATATTTCAATTTTTTTAAATGGAACACCCTGTAATTTTTACGGATAAGGTGTATTATTTGCCTTTATTTTTGTTAAATATTATGTCATGCGCCGAAACCTTCTACTTATTGAAATATTTTAAAATTTATGATGAGCTAAACGAAAATGAATAATTTTATTATTTTAATCAAGAATGCCATGGACGAAATATAAAAATATACATAAAGAAGTACCTATATATTTTTAAGAGTTCAAATAATTAATTACTTGGCAACGTCGCAATCTAATTCAAAAAAAGTAAATCTTACTGTAGCTTCTTTCTAGCGGAATCAAAAAGAGAATAGTAATTTACGTCACAAGACCGGAAAGTAGTGTTTTTCAGGTCGAGACAAGCATTTCCAGGGCGAGCCATAGGCTAGTCCTGGAAGCTTGGAGAGACCTGGAAAACACTAATTTTCGGTTGCGTAACGTACAATATTTTTTTTAAGACCGACACTTCGATATATTTTATAATCTACGCGTACAAGATTTTTTTTTAATTTTCTTTATGTCAAACTTGTTTCGCGTAGATTATAAAATATATCGAATTGTCGGTCTTAAAAAAAATATTGTACGTCACGCAACCGAAAATTAGTGTTTTCCAGGTCTCTCCAAGCTTCCAGGAGTCGCCTATGGCTCGCCCTGGAAATGCTTGTCTCGACCTGAAAAACACTACTTTCCGGTCTTGTAACGTAAATTACTATTTCCTGTCTCTAATGTCACTTTTCCGGTCTTGCGATCGGAAAAACGTTATTTTCTAGACGAAAAATTGTCCAGAAAGTGTAAATTTTCTGGTCGGTTTAAAAAAAATATATATAAGGTGTTTATTTTAAAAAAAAAAATTATGTAGTTCCAATGTTTTGAGCCATCCTGTATATCATAAAATAATTGTAAATCCTATAAGTTTTCTTAACACACGAACTAATTAATTAGTACTAATTTTTAATATTGAAAGTTAGCGTCAAATTTAGTCAGGGACGTGCCTAGGGGGGGCTCTTAGTTTATTTACTCCTAATTTATTCAAATCTCTCATTTTAAAAGTTTTGCCCAAAAATTATGATTCCGAAGACTTTTTTAATACAATAATGGTTATCTTAAAACAAGTTATTTAAATTATTACATAAAACGATTATAAAATTGTGTCTAGAAGTTTATAATATAACTTTGTTTTCAAATGTATACGCAAGGAATTTTCAGACACCGATAATATCTACTGTTTATGTTCAGAAAGTCAAAAAAGATTAAGGCACTAGTACCTGATTTTCTACTAAGAAATACTTACCTATTCATCTTTTTTTATTTATCAGTAATTGTATTACCATAACTGACGTTAATATATTTATTAACAACTATATACTTATACTTATTTTATATATATTCACCGCACTTGACTTTTACAATCACCACTTGTGCTGTAGTTTTTAAAGGTATTTTAAGAAATAATATTTATTATACATGTAAAAATGTCACCATTGAAATGGTTCTACGGAAAAACATAACTTTCACGATAACAATACAATTTTATCATTAAATTAATCCTATGGCAAATATCAGATTGTGAGATAAAACGTAACATTTGTAAGTTCCATAATTACTGGGATTATATTTTGTAAGTAATAGGCATCAAATCATGGTAAACCTATTTTAACTGACAACTATTTTTTTTGGATGCGCTGTATTATTCATAATCTAGATTTGTAGGTCTAGGGTAACGTTTTTTCTTTATCGTACACGCTGGTATATATTTACCACCAAGGTAAGAAACAAGAAACACAGGGTGGGGTATTTTTCAATTACTTTTTGCGCAATTATGCGTATTCGTTAGTGTTATCAAACCTAATTATCACTTATAAGGTCTTGTTTATACAGGGTGTCCTGTAAGTATATGGCACACTCTCGGGAGCATATAGGGGAGGTCAAAATAACTATAGTTTGTCCTATAAAAAAAACCTAAAGTGCCCCTTAATAACGGAAATACAGGGCCCCAAAGAGGTGCCCAGCAACTTACCTTTTCGGTTCTGTTTTTTAAACCGACACGTATAATTTAATGAAACTTCAGTATTTTGTGTAGGCCATAGAGACTCGTAAAACCGTACTACATAAGATGTTTTACATCGTCAATGCCCACATGCATCTAATTTATGGACAAGTATTCGGTAATTGTGTGGAGGCAAGAAGAATTTATTCTGATACATTTCCAAATCGGCGTTTACCGCACCGAAGAACTTTTGAAAGGGTCGATAATGAAATGTAATAATTTACTTAATTATTTTAGTGCGTAGTATTAATCTTAAAGTTATTTGATTAGTTATTAGCTTATGTTAATAAACTTGATTATTAAATAAGTTTCCAATCAAAGCTTAAAGGTGATATTATAGATATACAAAAACCTTATTTTTCTCGAAAACCGCTACCTACCGCTACCTTTTTTAAATAAAAATAACCCCCTTTTTTAAATCACTTTTTAGCTCTGTAAAAAGACACCTGTCAAAATTTTAGTCCAACAAGTGAGGTGGCAAGTCCGTTCCTGACTTCCCTGACTATGTAAGACATCTACTGTAGTACGGTTTTATGAGTCTCTATGCCCTACACAAAATACTAAAATTTCATTAAATTATAGGTACACGTCGTCAGTTTAAAAGTTAGAGTCGAAAAAGTAAGTCGCTGGGTACCTCTTTGGGGCCCTGTATCTCCGTTAAGGGGCACTTTAGGTTTTTTTTTATACAGTGTGTAAAGTCCGCATCATATGGTTCTTTTTATTAATAGCTTTATTCGAAATTTGACTTTGGCATCAAGTTCTGCTTCGATCGAGATGAAAATTAAGCAAAAAATAGTAGTCACGTGATTCGCATTATCTGTCAAATTTAAATTTTTTTCCAAAAAATAATTCAAAAGTGGGGTTATTTCTGAAAGTATCGAAAAAAGTTATTAGAAATTTTTTTTAAATGCAGTTTCTAGCCCACATGCAAAATTTCAGCTGCATAAGATAATTTTGATTTTTTTCGGATATTTTGTAAATTGCACCACTTTTGCAAAATAAGACTCAACGCCAACGGCGGTCCTAGAACGTCTTTCTGGGGGGGGGGGGGGGGTACTTTTAAGGAATTGCGCCGAAGGCGCAAATTTCCCCGTAAATACGCCACTGATGTAGTATGTTTCAATATTGTAACATAAGTCAAAACACTAAAATAAAACAAAACTTAAATGTATATGTATAATAAAGAAATCAGAACATGAAAATAAAGTTTAAAAAAATACAATTGTTTTTTAATATATTTTGCATTGGATGCCGCTGCTTTTAACATTTTTATTAAGTCATTAGAAAACCGGACATTTTCGGTCCGGTTTACCAACATTTTCGCGATATTATATCGACGGACTATTATTATAATAGAATATATCTTATAATATTAAGATGTTGATATTTTTATATAAAAAATGTTTTTTTAAATTTATTGGTTTTGTTTTTTATTTAAAAATAATAAATATTTATAGTTTTTTGGATATATTATTTTTAGTTTTTGCGTCCTCAACCTGGTCTCTTGGGGGGGGGGGGGTAATTACCCCCCAGTACCCCCCCCCCCCATAGGACCGCGCTTGCTCAACGCAACCTACATAAAACTTCTCAGTTTTGTCAAGTCTTTATTTCGGATACATTTTCTTTAAAGTAGCGCGATATTAAAAGTGTGTTTTTCTACAAAATCAAAATTGGGCTATTAAAATTTGGTCGCATGTGATGCAAAGTTTATTTGTTTTTGACCCTGTATATGGTAACTTCATAAAATAAGTATTTTTGAAAGGTAATTTGTCTCTGAAAGCAACACACCTTAATATTAAGACAAAAAAGAACACAGTGTCATCAGTAGGTAAAGTGTTCATTAAGTGGAAAATAAATTTTAGTGGTGGGTAAAAAATTAAAATTATCTTATGCAGCTGGAATTTTGCATGTGGACTAGAAAGTGTATTTAAAAAAACTTTTTCTAATAACTTTTTTCGATTTTTCAAAATTAACCCTACTTTTGAATTATTTTTTGGAAAAAATTAAAATTTGACAGATAATGCGAATCACGTGACTACTATTTTTTTTTGCTTAACTTTTATCTCGATCGAAGCAGAACTTGATCCCAAAGTCAAATTTCGAATAAAGCTATTAATAAAAAAAATCCCATATGATGCGGACTTTACTGGTCACACTGTATTAATTGTCACAACTGGGATTTGTGACTGAGACTTTTTAGGTAGTCTCGGGGGTCCTACTTCAACTGATTGAAACTTTGCCAACAGTAAAATAAAAAAAGTTATTTTTTGAAAACAAATAAATAAATTATTATTAATAAATAACGAAATGACATAATTTAGAATTTGTGAATACGTTCAAGAATTTGCATTTTACTCTTCAGAAAACATTGTTACGTAATAAAATCATACTTACATTATACTGGGGGTCAGCATTTGGAGGGTCACTTACAAATTTTACATTACTCCGGTCTCCGGTTGTGACTCGACTCCTCCCCGTCCCCGTCCCCGACCGTTGACACCCGGGTCTAATGCCTTGTATAGCTTTTCAATAGTCAGCAATTACGTATTGTGAGTTCAGCCGTTATACAGGGCGATAAACAATTTAATGAAGAAAATGTTGGAAACGGAATTTAATTGCTTAGATAAAATTAATGCAAATTTTGGTTCGTAACAATAGGACAAAGTGGAGTTATTTTGACCTTCCCTATACCCTCCCGCGGGTATGCCATATATTTACTGGACACCCTGTATATATTTTTTTAAATTAGCATATTATTAGGTATGTACGATTGTACAAATAGGTCAGGAAAGCAATCCGTTTGGTGCGTATTAGGTATAGTGTTTCTTAGGACAATTTAATGACATAAAACAGTATGAAACTCCTAACCATAGGCGTCCCAAACAAATAATTAAAATGCGTATACACACTTATAAGTTTGTTTAACATTAGGTGTTTGTACATACTACACTTTATAAACCCACTGTATATATAATAATATTATATTAAAATAATAAATATAAGGTAACTCAAAGATTCTATACACAAAACTAAAACCAGAAAAATAAACCTGACACGGCACGACACTGCTTAGAAAATGCTTTAATTTTTTTTACCAGAACTCCATTCTGGGACCATTCCCCGGCCCGTCCATAAGTTCCAAATCACGTATATTTTATCTTCGTCTCTTCCACGCCATCGGCGGTCACTGGCCTATCTCTGTCTGACAGAATCGATCGTTGAACGGGGCTGGAGACCGCTTCAGCTTATACCAGCCGCTTTAACTGGCGCTTAACACCCCTGACAACGTGCATAAATTGTGAACGGTTGCCAGTTCTACCAAATTTTCTGGTTTGTTAATATATTATGTATAAGTATACGAGAAACAAGGGTTTGTTAATTAGTTGTTTTTAAACACTAAAAACACTTTTTGTCTTGATTTCAGTTATATTGTTTCTTAAGGACTAAAGAATGTATTATTATAACAATGAATGGCTTGTTATTTTTTTCTGTCACACTCAAAACTCCTCGGTTTAAAGTATATTTCCAAACTAGCTTTCAAAGAAAGTTACTGACTAACAATTGAATACTGATATAAATGAAACATCTTTAATAAAAAAACTTAAACAATTGAAGAAGAAAGATCTGACAACCCTGGTTGTGAGGTCGGTCTCTTTGAGACTGTTTACCGCCGTATGGAATGATTGGAATGCCCTCAAACTGAGTTTGGATAAATTATACCATGTCGAAATCAAATAGAATACGTTGTCTAATTTCGTGTGCACTTCGTTGCTGGAGCCAGAATTCTTGCCTTATTGCTGTAACATAGGTATAGTAAAATATATATTTTGTTTCAGTTGTTCGAAGACGCATATTATGATCAAACACTAGTGGCGCCTTCGCCATTTTGTTTTTTATTAATATTTCGTTACTTCTTCGTCAAAAATCGGTCAAATATCCGTCTTAGGAGTACTTACAATAATTACCTACTATTTTGAGTTAAAAAAAAGGTTGGATTTTGACGATTTTAATAACAGTTTTATATATACAGGGTGGTCCTTAAGTACATCAAGAAAATCTAGGATATGATTCCTGGCATCAATTTAAGTTGAAAAGTTCATATAAGGACTTATGCCCTAAAATGCTTACCCTCTAAGATACAGGGTGTTAAAATATTTTTAAAAAATATTTGTTTTTTTAAAATTTCGAAACTCCTTGAAGATACGGTATTGAAAATTGATGTCGATTGATTTCGTATTAAACTGCACTTTTTGGTTAAAAAAGGGTTTGCCTACTTCCACCAGTGGCGTGCATGAAGATACCATCAATATTTTTTTTGTGAAAATATGTGATTCGCCACTGTTTTTTTTAAACTCTGATGCATTTTTATGCATTACTGATATAAGCGGAACAAAAGTTGTCTCTACTATGTTTTTGAAAAAAATGGTAGTTTTAAAGGAAAATGGAAAATATTTTAACACCCTGTATCTTAGAGGGTAAGCATTTTAGGGCATAAGTCCATATGAACTTTTCAACTTAAATTGATGCCAGGAATCATATCCTAGATTTTCTTGATGTTCTTAAGGACCACCCTGTATATTCTACTAAAAATAACTCTGACCACACAAACATTCATTCAAAAGTCCGTTTGATCAAAAGGAAAAGATTAACTACAACTAGATAAAAAAAACGAAATTAAAGTCCAAATTCCTTCCCATTTGCTGAAAACAAAAGTGGGGTAGGTCAATCTTACATGACAGGTGTAAGAGTTTTAGCAATATATCGCTAAAATAAAATATTAGAGACGTTTTTACCAATACACTTGGCATAGAGATAATAGTTTTTATTAGGGCTGTGACACAGTGGCGTATTAAAAACTGAGTGGGCCCCCTCCCAAATATTTTTAAGAGCCCCCTCTCTATAACGAATGGAAAATGATCATTCTTATTTGCATTACTATTAGGTTCAGGTTTATGAATTTTTGAATTCGTTAATCGTGTAATAATTTAATTAGGCTTAACCCAACATTATGTGTTAAGTACCTACTATTAAAACAGCAAACAATTTGAATTTATTTTATAATTCTAGGTAGACTGGTAGACGTAACATAGTAGTCATTATACGTAATATTCCAGCAAACATGGTGCAAAATCAAAAATTTAAAACACCACTTATAATGTTGCTTACCATGTATGGTAGTAACGGGGGTTGCAGTGATCGAGCCTCATGGAATCCAAATGACAGAAAACAGTAAAAAAATGAACACTTAACCAGTCTGCACAAACATTACGTCACTAAGTACTATACAAGGTATTATATAAAACGATCAAATCGTCGAGAGTTTTTTTTTGCAAAATCGTTTATAATTTCGTCGATATTTAATGTTTTAACAAACTCGTGTTACTGATTAATGATAAATCCGAAATGCGTTGTTGTCCCATGGTGTTGTAAATGGGTTTTTACTATTTTAAGTTTGGAAAAAGATCGTTCCGCTGATGCCACACTAACTGGTAAAGTTAGAAATAACATCACTGCACTAGATACATCTGGAAAATTTGAAGAACACACTGATTTTTTGTTAATAAATGATCCGCAAGTTCATACACTATTTTTAATTTCGAAATACTATCTCCAAGTCCTTTTCGGAGGCTTAAAATTTGACTAGAAAAGTCAATGGACAAATCTTTATGGTATATCGTTTGTAAAAGAAAACAATGTTATTGATTTTTAATATTATTATAAAAAAAACTGCAAATAAATAAATAAATCAAATAAATAATTTTTTCTTTTACCTTTCAACAATTCCAAGTAACAACCCCGTATTTTCAAAGTTGACGCGCGTCGATCGCTACGAAGTCAGTTGGAATGATGCTGCCGTGTAATAAGGTAACACCCAGTATTAGGTATATTTTATAATTGCTATAATGTCGTAATGATGAGTATTCATAATAATAAATTGTTATGAATACTCAGCACTATATGCGTCGACCTAGTTCGGCATGGATGCCTAGAAATGTAATATAGAAAGGGGATTAATAAAACATGTACATGGGTTTAACTGGATCAATGAGTTTGATTATTAGGCATAAATCCTATGGGCCGAAACTGTTAATATAAAACCACAAATAAATTTCTTACACCAACTCAAATTAGTGGATGGCGATCTACAGCTTTATTCGAAATTTGACTTTGGCATCAAGTTCTGCTTCGATTGGGATGAAATTGAAGCAAAAAAATAGTAGTGACGTGATTCGGATTATTGGTCAAATTTTAATTTTTTCCAAAAAATAATTCAAAAGTGGGGTTATTTCTGAAAATACCGAAAAAAGTTTGACGTGCAAAATTTCAGCTGCATAATATAATTTTTATTTTTTACCCACCACTAAAATTTATTTTCCACTTAATGAACACTTTACTGATGACACTGTGTTCTTTTTTTTATCTTAATATTAAAGTGTATTACTTTCAGACACAAACTACGTTTTCAAAAATACTTATTTTATGAAGTTACCTTATACAGGATCAAAAACAAATAAACTTTGCATCACATGCGACCAAATTTTAATAGCCCAATTTACATTTTGTAGAAAAACACACATTTAATATGGCGCTGCTTTAAAGAACCTGTATCTGAAATAAAGCATTGTCAAAACTAAGAAAAGTTTTATGTAGGTTGCGTTGAGTCTTATTTTGAAAAAGTGGTACAATTTACAAAATATGGGTGAAAAATCAAAATTACCTTATGCAGCTAAAATTTTGCGTGTGGGCTAGAAACTGCATTTAAAAAAAATGTTGATAACTTTTTTCGTACTTTCAGAAATAACCCCACTGTTGAATTATTTTTTGGAAAAAATTAGAATTTGACAGATAATGCGAATCACGTGACTACAATTTTTTTGCTTAATTTTTATCTCGATTGAAGCAGAACTTGATGCCAAAGGCAAATTTCGAATAAAGTTATTAATAAAAAAAAATCCCATATGATGCGGACTTTACTGGTCACACTGTATACAGCCTATTAACCAATCTACTTGTTTTTATAGGCCTCTGTGGTCTATGCTTACGGCTTACGGTAAACTCGTTGTTTCTTGACAGAATAGTGATAGCATTTTATAAATTTGAATAAATAATCAAAATCATAATAATCCCCATGCAGAATACTAAATAGCAGAACGCCAGACTGGCCATGGGAAATCCCCATGTAAAGTCCCCCCCCCCACAAATATTGGCATCCACTGTCAATTTTACATCAAAATTGTATTAGACGTTTTTTTTTACAACAAACCAATTAAAAGTTACTTAGAAAAAACGCTTTATAAATTTCTTAAATAATAAATATAATGAATATTCATAAGTGGTCAAAAAGATTAATGGAAAAACTCCCATGGAAAGGAGCGCCGGCATAGCATTACCGCACCTCTAATGGAAACGTCCAGGATTTATTTCCGACACTGTTTTTCCATGTTCAATCAGTCAGAAAGACGGCGCGACGCCGAACGACGCCGACGCCACGTCTCAGTGAACAGCGTGTTTTGAAAATGTCGTAAAACGTATTTTTTTTTGTTTGTATACATTATTACGAAAACGTAATATCTATTAAAGCATACACTAGACTAAAGTAAAAGAACGCGATTTTTAGGAGAATTTTGGCAAGTTGTTGATTTTTTCAATTGTTGTATGGTGGTGTTTTTTAAATTTACAGGTTTGTCTTTGTACATATGGATAATAGGTATGTATGAAAAAATTAAACAAACAAAACAAAAGCAAAGGTTAAGTTGGGACTAAATTGCGGCTAACAATACCAAAAATTTGGAAAATTCCTAGTAGGTAGGTACTCTTGAAGATAATTATTGTAAAATACCGAAAATTCGTGTTTCTGCTTTTTATCTCGTTATTTACAAAGATGACGCATAACACTTGGAGTTCGACGTTTCGTGTTCTGGGTGCTTTCATCAGATTTGTTGTTAAAATAAGTCAATAGCCAAGTTCTTTAAGTTGCGTTTAAATAACAAAGCAAAGCCACGCAACGGCTAAGTTGGCCGTTCCTTTTGCCGCGGTTAAGTATGCCCCACTCTATTTCCTATGCTACGCAGTTGTGCGTAAAGCGTTCCTTTAACAACTTAGCTGAGCAAAGATTTTTACTTTGCTTTATTGTTTAAAAGAAGCAAATGAAAAGTACCTTTTATATCTTTCCTTGCATTTTTGTAAACGTCGAGTTTGTGCATTCTATTTAAACGCGATATTATGGAAAATTTGTTACCTATGCATCTTTGAAAATCGAAAGATGTTAGGAAAGGTGTCAGGCGTGTATTTAAAAATATATACCTGATGATGTTACCCTATAGGCGAAACGTCAGAATCAATATCTGATAGCGACATGTTATAAAAAATAAACAGTGGCAATTAAAAATCAAATTAGCACTCTTACAAAAAAATTAAGAAACACTTTATGTAAATTTAGACTTTCAAAAAATATATTAAATCAAAAACTTTGTTTATTGTTTTATTATGCACTTTTTCAATGAATTCTTTCCTATGGTATAATTGGTTGAGAAAGTGCATACGACTCGAATTTGAAACCGCTTATAACAATAATAAAATATGTTTTAAAAATAATATTTAATAAACATATTTTGTTTCCTTCAAAAATATTATTTGTTTATAACCACTTTATTACAAAACTTCCATTTTATATATATATAAACATAAAAATTTATAACATGACATTAGGTACTCATATATTGCAAACAAGACAAAAAACAAATCTATGTTTATGTTATGATAATTTTAATTTAACACTTTTAAAAAATAATGCTTTATTTGTTGGCATCAAAATTTTTAATATATTACCTAATAATTTGAAAACTATGAGTGTTTGGGCATTTAAAAGAAAATTAAAATCATGGATTATGCAAAATTATATAAAGGTAAGCCAACTTATATATAGGTAATAATAATACTAAGTATTACAATTTTTCTATTATAATTTATCCCTTATTTATAATTTTTCTTTTTTTTTTGGTGAAATATTTTTGAATTACTTACTTATATTTTTAAATATAGTTATGATGTGATTAAAATTAATAATCTAAATGGGTGTATATTTTTTCATTACAAAATCGGACAGATTTGGTAATCTATTGAATTTATTTTTATTAAAAAAAAAAAATGTTATTGATTTTTAATGTTATTAAAAAAACATGCAAATAAATAAATAAACAAATAAATAAAATAAATGAAAATGTAAGAATAATTTTTCGCACTCTCTGTAAATAGAGCTAGGAAAAAATAAAAACCGAAACGAGATTTTTCGGTGTTTTCCGAATATCGGAACTGAGTACTCGGAATTTTCCAAATTTTTCGGTTTGTTAGTTATGTTCAAATTGCGCAATTTTACCCCAATTTCACCTTCGTTGAAAAATTTAGTTCACTGAATTTCTTTCAGCAATGAAATATGAAATGAATAATTAATTTTAACTGAAATCAATAGAAAAATAACTTGGAAGTCGGAACGGGTCGACAAACTTAGTAGTAATAAAAAAAATATCCAGTTTAAAAATTTATTATTTACAATACTAGCGTGTGTAAAGTTAGTATTTTATGCATTGTCAGCTAAGGATGTATTTTTGCTTAATTAAATATGACTGAGTAATATTTTTATGCCAGCTATAAGAAATTATCAAATAAACAAATAGGTACCTACCCATCAGGACCTTTTTTGTTGTTTAACCCCTCGCTCTTATATAAATGAGATAGTCGTAATCTATAATTCATTAGCTTACAAACATATTACCATTGTCACAGAGTATTTATTTATAAAGAACATTAAATCGATCCTACAGGACTAAAATAACCCTTACATATTTATACATGCCCAGTTCATTACTTATTCATTCACCGAACTAAGTAAACAGCAAGACAACAATGTATCAGTTTTTTTTTAATATTGTAAGTGGGATAAAGTGAACTTAGCACATAAAATTAATAATCTATCCGGTGGTTCGCATATATAATATTATGTATATTGTACACTAAATGACATGTAAAATTATTATGACAATAAAGATGTTTTGAAATCAAATCAATCAATCGCAACCGGGGGTGCGCGATAGAAAAAACGGTAATTGCGGAAAAGTACTTATTTACTACTACCTAAACGCAGTCACAGATTTTTAACTTATCAGTTCTGGTAAAGCCAGGCACGAATATATCATTAAGGTTCGGTTTTCTATCTTTTATTCCTTGTTATAAGTTACAGTTATATGTATATTGTTCTTGTTCCGCATACCTATAACCAAAAATGTCCTTAATTTTTTTACGAGAATTATTCTTTACACAACCAAAAGGTCTAAATTAGAGTAAAAGTATACAGGAAAAGAAATTTGTAGATTTTAAGGCCAATAAAATATTTATTGCGTTAACTTTATACCTACCTATACAGTGTGCTTGTTTATATGGGCATTTTTTTTATTACCGATTTCTCAGAAAATTTTATTCTTGATAAAAGTTGGTGCATGTTCGATAATCAAATTAGGTGCACTTGGAATGGTTGCAAGTCAAACGGCGTACAGGGTAGGCCAAAAAATATAAAACTTGTACAAGAATAAAGTACCCCTATTTCAGAAAATTCAGCAAAATATTATTAAGAAAAGTTGTTTAGAATTAAAAGTTATGCATAGATTCATAAACGTGACCTCCTAAAATTAAAAAAACTTATTTTTTTAAAAAACAAATAATTTCCAAAAAAAAATTTTTTTATATTCACCATAAAGACCTTCATAAATTAATCAAAATCAAATCAATTTCACATATCTTTGTTCAAATTCACGCATATTTGTAAAATTTACTTGATTTTTTAATTTATTAAGGAATCACAACCTTCATGTTTGTTGCAACGATATTAAACGCAACTTTAAAATATCCCAAAAATTCTTTTTGACAAGATAAAACATTAGTATTGATAATATGCTAATTAAAAAACTATCATTTAAAGTGCAAAATTTTTGTTTTAAATGTTTATTAAAATTTTTTATTCTTGTACAAGTTTTATATTTTTTGGCCTACCCTGTACGTCGTTTGACTTGCAACCATTCCAAGTGCACCTAATATGATTATCGAACATACACCAACTTTTATCAAGAATAAAATTTTCTGCGAAACCGGTAATAAAAAAATGCCTAGGTATATGTTGCACCCTTAAACAACCACACTGTATATACATTTATTTTAGGAACAGTATAGTTTACCACCCCCATATTCAATTACTTTAGTTCAACTTAGTAATAGACGTATATAAGATATTGGTTTAACCTTTTTTTCTAATTTTACACATAGTAATTAGTAATAGAAGTAGAACTACTCCTCCGCCTAAAAACGGCTTATTAAAATAATTTCCTTGACGCCAACGAGCTTAAAAATATTAAATTTTTTTCACCAAAAATTGCGCGACTACTATTTTTAGATATTTTATTGGCTGAAACCAATCAAAAATTAAATAAAATATATAGCTTTAAAATAAATTACTTGTACAAATTTTATTAAAATCCAATTACCGATTTTTTTACATTTTCTATATTATCACGGATGATCAGAATGTACGAGCCAGTACTTAATACATGTATACCAGCCGCCGACATGAAACCAATAAAATACCCAAGTTTCACTCAAATCAACAATTTTCGAAATACGGATCTGGACAACAATTTTTGTGATAATGATATTGGAAACAATAACAATAGAGAAGCACTTCCCCCCGCGAAACCTACTAGAAGACATCAGAGAAGGCTAAGTTTACGAAATTCATTTTCAGGTAATTTAATTGTTAGTTTATAGTATCGAAAACGGGTCGATGGCGAGTCCAACACGCGTGATAAGTAGTCCGTGCCAAAAATTAAGAGCAAACGCGAGTAACGCCTTCGCAATTTGGTCAATATTCCGTTAAAGTGTATACGATCTTTAGACCAGGGTCGATAATTTTTGAAACCAAAAAAAATAATAGTAGGATGAAACCCATTGGAAAAGGAAGAGAATAGAACAAAAATTAAAGGAAAAATAAATTACGGGCGATCCGAGGTCGGGAAGGGGGGGTTTTAAGGGTAGAAAACGATTTATCTCGATTTCCGGGAAAACTACAAGTCCTGTGGAAAAACGTTAAATCGCAAAGTTGTAGGTAATAAAAAGATCTACAACTTTTGTATATACACTTTTTCCACAAAACCTTAAAATTTATGTGAAAAATTCAAATAACCAAGTTTTTGGTTTTTTATTTTTATCTTTTAGAAACATTTTTTTTTATCCACGAAATTTGGTGAAAACTTACCTTTTTATGTCCTAAACACACTGTAATTTTTTTGATTTAAAATAATAATTTTTTAACCTTATTTTGACTTAATATCGAAAAAACACCCTAATTTTCAATCGAAAATTCTCACGTCAAAATATCTGCTTTTTTAAAAAAGTCGGTGGGCTTCTTATTCGTTGAAATCTCTACTTTCTGATGGTGTTAAAAAATATATACATTACTATGGTAAATGTTCTCAAAAAAATGCAAAGAAACGAAAAAAACTCGGATCCGAAATTTTTTTTTTAGATCAATATGTAAGTACATACAATTTTGAGCTATTTATTAAAATTTATACTTTAATTACTTGAAAAACGTAAGATTCCATGTTACATTAATAAAAAAAATTTAAATTTTAATAAATAGCTCAAAATTGTAAATATTGATCTAAAAAAAAATATTTCGGATTCGAGTTTTTTTCGTTTCTTTGCATTTTTTTTAGAACATTTACCATAGTAATGTATATTTCTTTTAACACCATCAGAAAGTAGAGATTTCAACGAACAAAAAGCCAACCGACTTTTTTTAAAAAGCAGATATTTTGACGTGAGAATTTTCGATTGAAAATTAGGGTGTTTTTTCGATATTAAGTCAAAATAAGGTTAAAAAATAAATATTTTAAATCAAAAAAATTACAGTGTGTTTAGGACATAAAAAGGTAAGTTTCCACCAAATTTCGTGGATAAAAAAAAATGTTTGTAAAAGACAAAAATAAAAAACCAAAAACTTGGTTATTTGAATTTTTCACATACATTTTGAGGTTATATGAAAAAAGTGTAAATACAAAAGTTATAGTTCTTTTTATTACCTACAACTTTGCGATTTAACGTTTTTCCATAGGACTTGTAGTTTTACCGGAAATCGAGATAAATCGTTTTCTACCCTTAAAACCCCCCTCCCCTCCTTCCCGACCTCGGATCGCTCGTTATTTATTTTTCCTTTCATTTTTGTTCTATTCTCTTCCTTTTCCAATGGGTTTCATCCTATTATTTTATTTCACTTTTTACCATTTTCAAAGGCTTCAGCACTGGTCTATTAGCTGAGACAAACATAACATAGGTAGTCATTATACGTAATATTCCAGCAAACATGATGCGAAATCAAAATTTTAAAAAATTAAGGAAGAGTAACTTATATAAAAATTACTTTAAACGCCTTTAAGGGAGCGCTGCAGCAATAAAGGCACGTGGTAAAAGTAAAATCTTTAGCAGCTAAACCGGATCCTAAAATAAATAAATATTATACTTTTAAAAATGTACGCAATAAAGAAAACTCCATTGTTTCCGTTCTAAATTATGTGAAATCGATATAAATACATGTTTGAGCAGTTAGAGCCAGTCAGAGTAAATTTGTACCGCTTTCATATATGTTGCCTTTAATAGTAGTTTAACATACAAAATTTCATGTGTACAGGATGTTTTTAACAAAGTAGAAAAGATCGATTCCTACAAAATTTCATAATAGGTTTTTTTTTTTCAATAAAAAAATGTTAAAAATGTTCTGGTTTTACTGGTTGGAATTCGCCATAGTCATTTATTATTTATTTGTTGACTAAATTGACGATAATTTTCAACAATAAAATTACTCCCGTGTGATACCTATAGTCGTTATGCAATTATCATACAAAATTGTTTAGCGCTTGGATATGCTAGGCAAATAAGAAAACTTAGATACAAGTGATTAATAAAAATTATTAAAAAAAAAATTGAGTAAATGATTTTAAAAAGTTGTGGGTCATAATACAGTGATTTAAAATCATACTCAAATACGCGTAATATCCTGAGGGAAGTTTATAAAACTATAAAGTGACTATTCCAATTGTCGATGGAAAAGCCCGTGTAAAAATATATTTTTTGTACAACTGCCATTAAAAGTGATTGTTTACGTGAAAGCGTGTTAAAAATATTTTTATCTACAACCATTTAATAATAGGTGCATAATACTTCTGATAATAAGAGCATTATGCTATCCATAATACAACAAGTGTAATTATCATAAAACAACAAGTGTAATTATTATATTTCCCATATGAACTCAACTTTTTTTCTGATAATAAGACCATTATGCTATCCATAATACAACAAGTGTAATTATCATAAAACAAGTGTAATTATTATTATATTTCCCATATGAACTCAACTTTTTTTCAGGCACTGTATAAATGGATGGTTTTAGATAAAGTATAGTAGTTGACGCGCGTCTAATGAACCATAATACGCTCGGATGATTTACAACACTCGCCTTTGGCTCGTGCCGTAAACTTCATCATCGTTTTATTATGGCCTACATTATACGCTCGTTAAATAATATACTATTAACACTACATTTTCTTATAATGAAATCAAATAAAATTATAATAATAATTTTAGGAAGTGCTAATTTTTATTATCAATATTTAACAATCATTACTTATGAACATTAATATTAATCGTACAACTAGAACAATAGGGAACTTGACAAAAATTTTAAATGGGGAAAAAATTCTATAAATCATAAGTATATATGGTCATAAAACATATAGCCGTAAAAAAAAACAACATATTTCGTCCCAAAAGACCGCTAGCAAGATTTAAAAATGCCCCAAAATTCAAATTATCCCAAGCGGGTAAAAACGGGTCGTGACGTCAAGAAGTATAATTCGTGTGTGACATCCACGAAATAGGTTATAGGTTGGCAATAAATTAAACGACGTTGAGAATTCCACCTTAAAACAACAATACAATAACAATAACACACGGCAATCCAAATGCAAACTCGGTAGCTCGACCACCGGTCAGGATGACGGATGACGGAAGACGGAAAAGTCATACTTCCTGACGTCATCGGACTTAACTTTAAAGAATTTTTACCAAGTTATTACTGATATTTAAGGAGTAATAATTGGGGAATATTTTTTTAAGCCCAACTAAATCATATTATTGAAAAAAAAATAATTGGAAAGTTCCCTATTGCTAACCTTAATGTCTTGCGACTTTAGGGAGCTTCGCAACACATTACTAGAATCCCCAGTACCATTTGTAAACAAGCATTTGCTAGTAACCATAGCGTTGGCAATGTTTGTCATTCACAACAACCTTGTGATTATTTGAATATTAAAATGCATTTTGAAGTTTAAGGTGGGAGTATCAACATGCTTGCCAACCTATAACCTATTTCGCGTAGATTTATTTATGTTTTCTAGCTTTTATACAAAATTTAAAGAAAATCAGTATCGACTTGATATTCTATAGGTAATAATTGACATATTTAATAAATATCAAGGAATTTCATAACTTATTTTAGGAGAATTGTATAGCGAAAAATATCGGGTAAGATTTTTTTTTACATTATTATGTCATTGTCACTCATTGTTCTTTCACTATACAATTCTCCCAAAATTAGCAATGAAATAAATTGATATTTTTGTTATATATCAGATACTACCTAAATAATGTACCGACGATATTGATTTTCTTTAAATGTTAGGTATTAAAATAATAAACTCAAAAAATCAACGCGAAATAGGTTATAGGTTGGCAATATATTGAATGACGTTGAGAATTCAACCTTAATGTCATTCCAAATTCCCCTATTTTATTATCGAAATAGGGCAGTTATACAAAAAACATTGTATGATATTTGTGTTAAAAGTAATTTTATTTTGTTCAATTCGCTCCGCTACCCGCTCATTCCACAAACTTTTTCACTCACGAAATAAAACATCACTTTTAACACTCACATCATAAATAACTATTTATTTTTTTAGTAAAAATGACGAAAAGTTGCTACAAAAACGCGGTACCGACTGATTTTTCCCAATAAATTATAGTTAAACAACATATTTCTACGCTTTTTGAATATCCTACATCGAATTTTAACAATCTTATGTAAAAAATGTTCACAAGGTTAAAAAAGTTTATAATTAAAACACTGTTAGGATATGATGACGCTACTATTAAAATTATTTACCGGAACAAGTGATAATAAAAATTTGGTTAATATTTGCCATTTTCTGGGATACTTATTTCTCAATTAGTAAGTTTTTGCCTAAAATGTGTTACAGTGGTTTAAAAAATGTATATTTAAACTTTTTAACTTTGTTATAAGAACAGACGGATAAGAGACAGTAAAATAACGATATATTACTTATTACAAATCCTGAGAATTGTGCTTGGAGAATTTCCCCTTAATAAACAAGAAACATCAATGGATTATGTTTGACCGAAATAACACAAAAAAAGTGTTAAAAATTAAATTCCGTCCAGAAGTGCTAACTAATCGACATTATTTACGTCAAAATCTACGTCTATTTACCTAAAACCCGCTAATGTAGGTATTGACTTTTTTTCCAAAAAAAAAAACGTGTTGTTTTTTACTTTATCATTCTCCTAATGAAGTGCCACGTTAATAATAATCTTTAATTCTAAAAGAGAGCCAATTAAGGAAAAAGCGGTCGATATAGAGTGAACATTTCATTTCTCCATTGCAGGAGAAAACCCAATTAAAATGAAAAATGGAAATGGTGATTATTACGTGGATGTGGACCACATACATGTGGGAATAACAAACTGTGAAAAAGTACAGCGAAATGTCATCGATGCTGAAGTGCAGACGACACATTTAGTGCCATACAGGTGGGTAGATTATTATACCGTAAGCTGTCTTTCAAAATTTCAGGTGAGTGGTCTCTGAAGTCTTACAGAAGCGTTTTGGGAACTGCTTCTAGTTGTCTTTAAGTTCTTCAGAGATTCAACAAGCCATACTTACTAATTTTCTCGTAGTCCACAGTAATAAAAAGTATACAATTCTCCTAAAAGAATTAATGAAATTCCTTGACATTTATTTAATATTATGTCAATTATTACGTGTAAAATATGAGAAGATAAACTTTGGGTAAAAGCTGGAAAAATAAATAAATTTACGCGAAATAGGTTATAGGTTGGCAAGCATATTGATACTCCCACCTTAATAAAAATATCAGAAATATTTCGATAATTTTGCCAGTGTCAATCAAGTTTTTGAGAAATTTTTTAACTGAAATTTTTTGACATTTACTGGTGCTTCCATTATAAAGTTTCATAACCGTATTACTGAATTACTTCTTCGTTTTATTCGAAAAGGGGCCTTAGTTTCGGCACAAGAATTCTTGTGGTTTCGGGTAGTGTACAGGCTATTTCTAGTAAAATGGGGGACAAAAAAAGAAGTCCAAATTATATCGACGAAGACATTAATATTTTAATAAAAATTGTTAAAAAATACTGGTTACAACGAACGTAACATTAAGTGCAAGAAAAGCGATACGGTAATATGGAAAGCAAAAATGAAATGTTGGGATCAAATAATCACATAATTTAATAATATCTCTGGAATTACAAGAAGCACCAATAGTGTTAGGCAAAAATACAAAAACCTAAAAAAGGAATCCAGAAAGAAATTCGCGGTCCAAAAAGCGAAACACTAATAGACCAGGGCTGAAGCCTTTGAAAATGTTAAAAAGTGAAAAAAAATAATAGTAGGATAAAACCCATTGGAAAACGAAGAGACTATAACAAAAATGAAAGGAAAAATAATTTACCGGCGATCCGAGGTCGGGAAGTGGAAAAGGGTGAGTTTTTAAGGGTAGAAAACGATTTATCCCGATTTCCGATTGAAAATTAGGGTGCTTTTTCGATATTAAGTCAAAATAAGGTGAAAAAATAAATATTTTAAATCAAAAAAATTACAGTTTGTTTGAGCCATAAAAAGGTTAAGTAGTTTTCACCAAATTTAGTGAAAAAAAATTTTTTTTTTGTAAAAGAAAAATAAAAAACCAAAAACTTGGTTATTTGAATTTTTCACGTAAATTTTGAGGTTATGTGAAAAAAGTGTAAATACAAAAGTTGTAGATCTTTTTATTACCTACAACTTTGTTATTTAACGTTCTTTCATATAGGACTTGTAGTTTGGCCGAAAATCGAGATAAATCGTTTTCTACCCTTAAAAACTCACCCTCTTCCACTTCCCAACCTCGGATCGCCCGTAAATTATTTTTCCTTTCATTTTTGTTATATTCTCTTTCTTTTCCAATGGGTTTCATCTTACTATTATTTTTTTTGGTTTCAAAATTTATCGACCCTGGTCTATAAATAAGACGGGTCGTAGAACACCATCTGCTGTTAAGATTAGTAGAGAGTACCATTATCTAAAGTTTTGCGTTAAAAAAAATTTGATTTATAAATTGATAGAAGCAAAAAGAGAAATTTGCGCAAACTTGACAAAATTAAAAAAAAAATTTAACTGAAAACTAAATAGGTAACCGCTACCCAAACAAGGGTACCTACTTGGTCGCTTTTTGCAGGAAACCAAAAATATACGAAATATTGATAGGAAAATTAAATGTTTTCTAGGTTGAGATTTTGGCCTAAAACAGACTGTAATTTCAAATTGAGTCCGTCAGAAACAAGTTGTGGACTTAAATGTAAATGCTGTTTAAAAATAGTTAGTCAATGGATGTTATCACAAATCGGACTCACAATTGTTGTGATAATATGGGCCTTACTAGGAGCATTTGCCTTTCTGAAAACTGAAGGTAAGTAGAGGAGTGACCAGCCAGCTCTTAAATTTTCAAAAAAAACTTATTATAGCTGTGGAATATAGGTCAGTGATAGATTGATCGGTTGCTTTTCCGATCTAGTGACTCACAGCCACTAGATAAAGATACAGGCTTTGCCAGCAAGTTTATAATTTCGTCGATAATTAATGTTTTAAAAAACTCGTGTTCGATACTGATTAAGGCTAAATCCGAAAGGCGTTGTTGTCCCATGGTATTAGGTAAATGGGTTTTTACTATTTTAAGTTTGGAAAAAGATCGTTCCGCTGATGCCACACTAACTGGTAAAGTTAGAAATAACATATCACTGCACTAGATATACATATGGAAAATTTGAAGAAACACGTACACTTATTTTTTTATTAAAAAATGATTCGCAAGTTTATACACTGTTTTTAATTTTGAAATACTATCTCCAAGTCCCTGTGTTTGTTATGCCGCTGCCAGAAGCAGCGAAGCATTCTTGTTGGAGGAGAACATAATATATCATTACACCTCGTAGCTTATAATACAATACTACCTACCTTATTACGTATAAAAATATATGTATATGTTCGGTTTCCAGTAAGCACGTAAGGGGAGAAATCGATTTCGGTAATTTAGTTAATGTGCAAAGAAATGGAGTTTTGAAACTAAAAGCGATTACTTGGCTCTGCTACCAGACCTTCGCATGTTTCAAATCACTTTAAACTTAAGACAATATTTGTGAATGCATATTATATACGTATAACGTTACTTTTAACTTGCGCATTTTTAAATTTCCTGCCAGTGTTGACATAATTGATTACCAAAATTATACCAAATTTCCACTCTCCATCTCCTTTGACCCTGTAGTCCGGTAGACGGACACCGAAATAACGAATAATTTGATGTGACCATATTTGAAACATTTAAAATTTTATAGTTACAGAGACAGTCATTCAATGTGTGATTGAGACGTGGAAGAGAACCATTGATCAAGGGGAAAATATTATAGCTGTATTTTTGGCTTTTAAGCGGGCATTCGAAACAATTGACAGGGCTAGATTATTGAGTTAATTGTATTAGTATGGTATCGTTTATAAATGGTTTAAAATTTATTTAAGTAACAGGTCACAAAAAACAAAGATATTATCAAAAACATATTCAAATAAAAAAATAAATAATATAGGAGTTCCTCATGGAAGTATACTAGGTCCAATATTATTTATTTTATACATCAATTATATGCCTTTAGTTTTAAAAATGTGTAAGTTACAATATGTTTGCTGATGACACCTTAATTTACATTAATGTTTTAAATATTTTTGATGGTCTAAATACTCTAAATTCTGAGATAAGTAGGTATATTATTAAATTGGCTGAAAGTAAATAAATTAAAATTAAATATTTCAAAAACTAAATGCATGGTTATGGGTAATAATTTAAATTGTCAAAATATAAATGTTATAATTGATGGTGAAAAATTGGAATTAGTAAACAGTTTTAAATATTAAGGGATAATTATTAATTCAAAATTAAAATTTTTTACTTATTTTGAAAGTATCATATCAAAGATTGCCGGAAAAGTATGTTATTTTAAAAGAATTAGTTCTAATTTAGGTTTGTTTTAAAAAAAAACTGTATTTAATACTATTATATTACCACATTTTCTTTATTGTGATAGTGAGGAAATATTGATAAATTACAAATTTTACCAATTATGGCAATGCGGATTATTTTAAATTGTGACAAATATACAAAAATTAATTTTATGTTGAAAAATTTAGATTGGTTGAATGTCAGAAATTTAATTTTTTATTTAGTATATATCGTTATACATAAAATTAAAAATAATTCATTGCCTGGTTCAGTGGCGCAACCAGAAATTTTGTTCGGGGGGGGCTTTAACTTCTCGCGCCGAAGGCGCTCTTTTGCGCCGCAGGCGAAAGTTTTTTTGGGTGCCACGCCCTTTTTTGGGTAAAATACGTATGATTGACGAGAGCAACAGCCCCCTAAAACTTCTGCAATAATACGCCGCTGGCCCTAACGAAATATTTATGAAAAAAAATTTAGAGATTTTATTTTAATTAGTAAAAATGTATTTAAAATAAGTAACGCATATATTAAGCATACTTATACTAAAACAAAACAAAAACCTTATACAATAAGTTGTAAGTAATCACTAATAATACTAATATTAAAGTAAAATTCTTCGTTTTGTTTTTGCCATTTCGTCCAGAATTTCTTCCACGGTAATATCAATATCGTGGTTCGCATAAATAGGTCGATAATTTTTGAAACAAAAAAAATAATAGTAGGATGAAACCCATTGGAAAAGAAAGAGAATATAACAAAAATGAAAGAAAAAATAATTTACGGGCGATCCGAGGTCGGGAAGTGGAAGGGGGTGAGTTTTTAAGGCTAGAAAACGATGTATCTCGATTTCCGGGAAAACTACAAGTCCTATGGAAAAACGTTAAATGGCAAAGTTGTAGGTAATAAAAAGATCTACAACTTTTGTATTAACACTTTTTCACATTGCCTCAAAATTTATGTGAAAAATTCAAATAACCAAGTTTTTGTTTTTTTATTTTATCTTTTACAAAAAAAATTTGTTTTCACGAAATTTGGTGATAACTTACCTTTTTATGTCCCAAACACACTGTAATTATTTTGATTTAAAATATTTATTTTTTCACCCTATTTTGACTTAATATCGAAAAAGCACCCTTATTTTCAATCGAAAATTCTCACGTCAAAATATCTGCTGTTTTAAAAAAGTCGGTGGGCGTTTTGTTCGTTGAAATCTCCACTTTCTGATGGTGTAAAAAAATATATACATTACTATGGTAAATGCTCTCAAAAAATGCAAGGAAACGGAAAAAACTCGAATCCGAAATTTTTTTTTAATCATTATGTACAATTTTGAGCTATTTATTAAAATGTATACTTTAATTACTCAAAAAACGTAAGATTCCATGTTACATTGATAAACAAAAAAATTACAAATCCATAAAACATTGAGATCGCAAAAAACATGCGAAAATAGTTCGCGTGACATGAAAAATTGGTTTGCAATTAAACGAATAGGCTAAGTTTCTAAGCTCGGGGGGGGCTGCAGCCCGGCAGCCCCCCCCCCTGGTTGCGCCACTGGCCTGATTGTTTAAAAAATGTTTGTTTTTTTAATTATGACCATCATAAATATAAAACAAGAACTAATTAACATTTTTATGTGGATAGAGTGTCTAAAACATTAGCTTATAAGTCTATTTTTCATAAAGGTTTGATAGAATATAATAATTTAGAAAATTCTATAAAATCTCAAATATCATTAAAACTATTTAAAAAAACTTTAAAATTACATTTACTTAAAAAACAAAATGATACATAATATTTGATACAATTTGCAAAATGTTAAATTTTTTGTCTGTTTTTGTTAAAAGAAGGTTGCGTTTTAAAATTTAAAAATAAATCTATAAAAATGTGTTAAAAAAATGTATTAAAAAATATTTAATTGTAGCTTTTTGCTAAATAAAACATGTTAGTACTACTACTCCTTTATAACAATCGATGAAATGTTACTGCGGAAAACTCATCTAGCCTTTGCTAAATTACGAAAACCCCGTTGTGAAAATGAAAAATAGTTTTATTAAGCAGTTTGGCATAACTTCAAAAAAGTGTCCAACATTTGCATGTTGTTAAAATCAGCGGCATGATTCAATGTTCTGCGGCATTTAAACAAACTTCGTGTATTTTATTAACTGCATAATTAGAATTTATTATTTTTTATATAAAAAAGAATAAGCTGAAATAGGTACCTAGTTAACCATTATTTCATTAAATTTCTCTCAAACTCCAAATTAATAATAGTTTGATTATCGCCTGTAATTGTGACTGTACTTACAGGTGACTTCTGGGGATGGTTCTGACGAAACGAAACAAAAACTCTTCTTATTACATTTTTTGTTCGTTTTTACGAGACGTTTCCTATTTTCAGGTCCGCGGGAACAAAAACAAAGCGAAACTCTGGCAAAAATCCAAAAGGATCTTTCGACAGCCTTGTCCACAGCCCTCCAAACAGAAGACCACTTGGACTCGTGGCCGAAGACCATACACAAGTACTTCGAGAAACACGAACAACTATTCCTCGAAGCGGTAGGAGCGGGGTTCGGAGAAGGGGGTGGGGGGAATATATGGACTTATCCCGGATGTATATTGTTCAGTGTATCACTTTTGACAACTTTGGGTAAGTCTAGTAAGTGGTTAGAGATCCAGAAAATTATAAACATTCGGTTTATTTTCAGGTTTTGGCGCTCCGGTACCCAGAACCCCTCTCGGCCGTGGCGCAGCAGTTCTCTTCGCGCTGATAGGCATCCCCCTTCATTTTCTACTGGTTCTCAACGTCGGCAACTTAACCGCCATCAAAATCCAACAGTTCGCCTTTCGAACCAAGTCCACAGACGTACCTAGCATGTCCGAACAACCGCGATGGCTAAAGTGGTTCCCCTTGCTAGCAATTCTACTCTATTACCTAGTAGGGGTAGTTTTATTTGGTTTTGTAAGGAGTAGAGATCCTGTACACGCATTCATGTTCCCTCTGGATTTTACCGCTAGCGGAGGAGTAGCCAATGTACCGGGAATGGTAAGGATATTCTACGCGCTATATTTGGAAGTAGCGGTTACCCTGGCGACGCTAGCCGTCAGTCTAGTACAAGCTTCTGCTAGTAAGGGGATAGTTGACGTGGGGTTAAGGTGGGGGTTGTTGACTAACACTTGAATTGTAGGGGAAGGCGGTAAAAAGGTTTAAAGATACGAACGCACATCCACATATCGGTTTGTAAATTATAAATTAATTGTTACTCTATATGACGTTTGAGAAATTTGTTGAAATTATGAACGCACATTTTAGCGTAAGAAGCTGGCCGCTTGTTAAGATGCTCAGAGTTTATTTACTAATGTGTTATAGTTTAATCAAAGCTAATTGAAAATGGTAATTAGCTTGCTTGGACCGGACGGACTTCCAGAATGTTTGTAGTCAGAGTCAGACCGACAGATTTATATTCTTGTTTGCAGCAGTCTTTGAGAGCGGTCTCCGTTTTAAGCACTTTGTGTTTCAATTGGCTTTAGCAATATTATACCAGTGTATAAAATTAAGTACACTAGGGCCTACAATTACCTAATTTAACTACATATAAAATGTTTGTATATTTTTAGAATTGAGAATAGCGTTTTTAAAGACTTCGATTTACCTTTATATTTACCTACAAGTACAAAATTTCTTGTTTTTTGTAGCACTTTTCGAATAGAAAAATTTTACTTGCAAAAATTGAAAGTCGCTTTACGCTGGTTACATATAAAGTTTTACGGAAAATACAAGGCCTAAGGTTTTTAATGATATAATATTTAACGAGGGCATAATGTAGGTCATAATAATCATCAGGGTGTAATATGGGTTATTATACGCGAATCAAACACCTACTGTGCTTCATCTACAACCATCCACTTATACGGGGCCACGAATTTCATTATTTGATAAGGTTACGTACAGTTGTAGGTATTCATAAAAAAGCGTACAAGAATTCGAATGAGAGGTAGATAAGCTTTCATATTTCATATATATCACAATTTCTTTTAAAACCGGGTTATTTCCAGATAAATTAAAAATAGCAAAAGTATCACCAGTTTTTAAAAATGCAAAAAAATATTATAATTATAAATATAGTAACTATCGCCCAATTTCTGTTTTACCCGCATTTTCAGAGATTTTTGAAAAAAAATTAAATAATAGAATAGTAAATTTTTCAGAAGAAAAAAATTACTCGCTCTATATATACACCAACTTTAACTCTACAATAATACGTTGCCGAAGAAACCAAACTCACACCATTCGAGTTTTAATTGGGCAACTGATTTTCCACAAAACCTTATTTCCAGTACAAAATATAAACATTTTTTAACACAAATCTTAGTCTTCAAAACGGACTTTTGACCCGTTTATTTTACTCAAAAATGTTGTTATTTAATTAGTTTTAAGCAGAATACATACTTATCAATAGTTCCTATTTTTTAACAGGTTTGTTTCTTTGTATTTCGAAAAACACCCTTACCTGGATTGTTTTTTCTATAACGGTTAAAAATAAAGATATTAATCTATAGTAAAATTTAATAATAATTATAGATTCCAACTATGTAAACAAAAATCCGAGAGTGATATGTATCAGTGGCGTTGCATCGTCCAGGGGCTAAATCAATTTTATTAACTTATTAACTTCGCTTTATTTACATCGTTGGAATCTGTCAATTAATTTAGGTAATAATTTTGATGTATATTTTTAAATTCCTAAATAATTTTGTCAAATCGAAATAAAACCCGTTGAGTTACATATTATCGTATTTTTTATTTATACTATTTCCATGTTTTCTTCTTAACAAAAACAATAATTACAACAAAAAACTTAAAAAGGCGAATTTAAGCTATGCATTCTTAAAAGTATTTAACCGCAATTTTTCGGGTCAAAACCTATAAATAGATGTAAATATTTCTGTCTTCTTTGGAATATTAACATTTTTAAACTTCATTTTGGTTGCTTTAATGAAGATTTTCTAATTTTTCTTTTGAATTTTTTCGTTTTCTACATCGCTTTGTTCTTCCGGATCTTTACTTTTTTTGGTAGTTTTCTTTACGTTTTCCTGTACCTTCTCGATCCTATCATTATCAACATTATTTAAATTATCTTTTTCGGGAGACTTAGTTTCCTTAATCTTACCTTCGAGCGCTACTCTTATAGATTCGAGAAGATCTTGTGTTCCATTTGTACCAAAGGCTATTTTACCTATAAAGAGATGTTTTGGTAAAAAACAAGTTTAAAAAAAAATATTTTTGTAACTATTCAGGCCCCAATCATAACGTGTAAATCGTTTGATGACTAATAGACCAGGGTCGATAATTTTTGAACCCAAAAAAACTAATAGTAGGATGAAACCCATTGGAAAAGGAAGAGAATATAACAAAAATGAAAGGAAAAATAAATTACGGGCGATCCGAGGTCGGGAAGTGGAAAGGGGTGAGTTTTTAAGGGTAGAAAACGATTTATCTCGATTTTCGGCAAAACTACAAGTCTTATGGAAAAACGTTAAATGGCAAAGTTGTAGGTAATAAAAAGATCTACAACTTTTGTATTTGCACTTTTTTCACATAACCTCAAAATTTATGTGAAAAATTCAAATAACCAAGTTTTTGGTTTTTTATTTTTATCTTTTACAAAAAAAATTTTTTGTACACGCAATTTGGTGAAAACTAACTTTTTTATGTCCCAAAGACACTGTAAATTTTTTGATTTAAAATATTTATTTTTTCACCTTATTTGGACTTAATATCGAAAAAGCACCCTAATTTTCAATCGAAAATTCTCACGTCAAAATATCTGCTGTTTTAAAAAAGTCGGTAGGCTTTTTGTTCGTTAAAATCTCTACTTTCTGATGATGCAAAAAATATATACATTACTATGGTAAATATTCTCAAAAAATGCAAAGAAACGAAAAAAAATCGAATCAGAAATTTTTTTTTAATCATTATGTAAAATTTTGAGCTATTTATTAAAATTTATACTTTAATTACTCGAAAAACGTAAGATTCCATGTTACATTGATAAACAAAAAAATTACAAATTCATAAAATATAAAGATCGCAAAAGATATGCGCAAATAGTTGTTCTAAATATAATTAAAGGTAGGATTTAAAGGGGATTTCATCACATTTACCATAGTAATGCATATTTTTTTACACCATCAGAAAATAGAGATTTCACCGAACAAAAAGCCCACCAACTTTTTTAAAAAAGCAGATATTTTTTAAATTAGGGTGCTTTTTCGATATTAAGTCAAAATAAGGTTAAAAAATACCTATTTTAAATCAAAAAAATTACAGTGTGTTTGGGACATAAAAAGGTAAGCTTTCACCAAATTTCGTGTAAAAAAAATTTTTTTGTAAAAGATAAAAATAAAAAACCAAAAACTTGGTTATTTGAATTTTTCGCATAAATTTTGAGGTTATGTGAAAAAAGTGTAAATACAAAAGTTGTAGATCTTTTTATTACCTACAACTTTGCTATTTAACGTTTTTCCATAGGACTTGTAGTTTTGCCGAAAATCGAGATAAATCGTTTTCTAACCTTAAAAACTCACCCTTCCCGACCTCGGATCGCCCGTAATTTATTTTTCCTTTTATTTTTCTTATATTCTCTTGCTTTTCCAATGGGTTTCATTTTACTATTATTTTTTTTTACTTTTTACCATTTGCAAAGGCTTCAGCCCTGGTCTATAATGGCGGTCTCATGCTACTTTATTCAGTGGTATTAGAACTAAATTTGCCCTTCTGATGCTCCGTTCGATAGACAGTCAATTCAAGCTATGTAACATGTTTCTTACTGGGGGTATATCTATTGCATTTGAGAATAATTCGCATAATCTTATTTTGCTGAATCTGCAGTCTACATATATTTTCCTGAGTACACGATATTAATAAATTTATTTATTTATTTATTTATTTACGCATTCACATTTACAGAATATCAAATCAATTTACAAAAAATTTCTTAACCTAAAATTACCCTCTTGGCAGAAGTTTTAAACCTATCTTTAGTTACATTAAAGAAATCAAGTTGACTACAATATTTGTTGACATTTCGGCTAATTCTGTTGACTGGATTAAACATAAAATAATAAGTACGACACTGAGGGACATGTAACAGTGGAGCATTACGAGTTATGTAACCTGGAACATAAAACTTCAAGGCAGAGAGACATTCAGAACTACATACAAAGTTATTAATAATATTAAAAGCAAAACACACATCATAATACTCCCTTCTGTTCCTCAGAAAACTTAATTGCAAGTAATTATATGTATTTTCAACTGAGAGAAAAATGCCATTTCTACCAAGTTTATAACGCGCAAATTTTATAATAAAGAACAACAGTTATTAAAGTGGGGTAAAGTAATTGTGTTATAAACAAGCTTCTGGTCCACTGGGACAAATAATTTGAAACGCGAAAGAAAAAACCAATCTTATGTTCTACAAAGATAATCCACCCGATTAGCAAAAGTAAACCGAGGATCTAAAAAAGCTCCCAAATATTTTATTTCCGATACAAAGGTAATTTCAGATTCATTAATGTTAAGGGCTAATCCTGATTCAGCATATTTGTTACAATTTGCTTTTGAACCTATTACTTTACATTTTAACTTTCAAAATGTCTTTATTCCAAACTAACTTTTACAGTTCAATATATAATATAGAAAATAATAAATAATAACCATTAAAAAAAATAACAATAAAAAAATGGAAGTTAATCCAATTTAATTAATTAATAAAATCAATTAAAAAAAATATAAATCATTTAATTTAGTAAATATCTCTTTAATTGTTTTTTAAGTTGCCAATTTTTTAATTTTTCTGATATTTTTTGGAAGATTGTTATATTTTATTATTCCGTCATATAAAAGCGATTTTTTTCCAAAATTACTTTTTACTGGTATAGTTTGATAATTTATACAACGTCTGGTGTTATGATCATGTCATGTCTTATTCTCCTGAAATGTTATGTTTGATTTTTTTTCTTTTAAAATAATAGAGTGAATTAGAATACACATTTTTCATTTATAAATGTTTTGAACGTGTAAATACATACCCTTTCGGTCTATATAGATGAACAATTGGTTCTAAATGTGGTAATTTGTGTATACATTTAATAACTTTATTTTGCAATTTTTGTAATGGTTTTAAGTTTGATAAACGAGCAGATCCTCATGCAGAAGCTAAGTATTGTAATTTTAAATATTTTAATAAAAAATATTTATTTTTTAAGTATTTCAAAGAAATGAAATATCTAGTTCTGTACAAAACAGATACCAAAGGAGATATCGAGTTGATAATATACTGGATATGGCATTTCCAATTTAAATTTTCGTCTAAAACGAATCCTAAAAATTTTGTCATTTTTGAATATTGAATATTTTCATTATTAAATGTTAAGGGGTTAATGATGAAATTTATTTTATTTTTAGTTATATACATAAAAGATTTTGTAAAATTTAACGTAAGTTTATTTGATTGAAGCCAAGAAAGAAGTATTTTTAAATCATTATTAATATCAAAATATATTTCTGCAAGAATTTCAGCAAAATAAATAATTGTTGTATCATCTGCAAATAGCTTTATATTGCCCTTTAAGTTCAATTTGGAAACGGAATTAATTTTGTCATTGATGTGTTCAGTTTTTCAATTTATTTTGACAAACCCAGTCATACATTATTTTTAAGTTCCCTGTTCAAAATATCAGTTGTTTACAGTTGTTTTCGGGACGCCTGTGTAATGCATTGCCATTCGCACTTATATGAAAAAATTCAAAAAACGGTCTTTAATTTTTATTAACATTTAAAAGAATAACAATAAAATTTCTTTAAAATTACCTATTTATTATTAATACATAGGTACCTACTATTTCGTGCCGATATCACAAACCCAAAAAATAATAACACTTTTTGACTTAGCAACGTTATTTTGGTAACTATTTCTTTGATTTTTTTTTAAGTTATCCAAAAATTTTATTTTTTATTTTAGCGAAAAATCCTTCTTTTTCCTCTTCTTTTTCGTCGACGATAGTATAGTGCGTTTCGTTAGGTCCCTTCGTCCCTGCCAAACAAAAAATTGCGTTAATTTTTTTATCTATTTTTTATAAAAACATACACTGAGCAACAAAATTAACGCGGCACTTAAAACATGTATTATAACGGAAAACAGTTTGCTATAATTTTTAATATCACCATCTGTGATGTAAATAAATCAGACATCAAAATTGGTGTTTAAGCTGATAATTTCAAACACCCTGTGTAGTAATAGTGCACTATATAGTTAAAGCACTAATTTAGAACTAAAAAGGAACAAAAAAAAATTGACAGTGACTCCAGGACCAACAAGAAAAGTACAAAAGCGTTTTTAAAACGATTTGTTATAGTGACCGATAGCTTTTGCAAATTTTGTACGTGTGTTTTCTGCAGGGCAATACCAGGTACCACAAAACAAAGTACTGTAAAGAAATTATACCACTTACCGTCAGAATTAAAAGTAACCCCCATGATTTGTCCGGGCGTGTCTTGTTCCAATTCCGCGTAAGCTTGAGCCAGGGCTTTCTGTTTATCGTCCAATCGAGTAGGAACTTTAATTTTTAGAGTTACATAATGGTCGCCGTGTCCATAACCGTTGACCTTTTTCATTCCTTTTTCGCCAAGCCTAATTCGAGTATGAGATGACGTACCCGGTTTGATCTACAAAGACAAAGGTTTATTTATTTTTTAATGATAAATTCACGTAGAATAGTATATTAAAGTACAATAGTATATTAAAGTACACGTTTCATAAGAAGCGGTTTTAGCGCACGCGTCTATTTTAAAAAACGAGCCACAAAGTGCCGAGTTTTTTTATTGACACGTGCGCTAAAACGCCTTATGAAACATGTGCTTTATACATTTTTTTTTATTTCACCTTTTATAATCAAGAAAAATACATTTTAAAAAGAAAATAAATCCTTCAAATTTTGTAAATTTTTATGTCTAAATTTTATGTTGGTAATACTATTTTTTATCATAGTAGCCTCTGGACAACAAAAATTATTTTGCAAACTGTAATTTTTTGATTTATTGACCCATTTTCACCACGAGATTCTAAAGTTATTTTAGCGATATGAGATTTAAAATTGGACGGAATACGTCGTGTGATCCTTGTACATTCGGTACATATACAGAGCGTTCGGAAATTCGGGAGATTTTGCTACTTTTTTTCGAATTTCAAAAGACGTGATTTTACGTCACGGCATTGCAATTTAGTATAGGGAAGATGGAAAATTCAAATAAAGTTGAAGTTAAAATCGACATTGGAAGGTTAGTAGATTGAATTTTGGATAGGATTTGGCAGAAAATGATAGCTTGAAGCATCTACAAAAGATTGATTTATAGATTTATGCAACCAACATACATGACTGTTTATCCACACAGAATAAAAAAGTAAGTTATCAAGCTATTTTTCCTCTGCGAAAAATGGGTTTTCTCGTAAGTCAATGAATAAAACATTTAAATGTTACCAACATCAAATAAAGAAAAAACGCGTATTGAAATAGCTTCATTACGATACGCAAGATACGCAAATGCGTATCGTACTGAGCTTATTATGAACGTGAAATAGAAAAATTACAATATTTAACTTAAAAGTGTAATAAATGAATAAATAGTACTGGCACAATTGACACACAAAAAACCCCGCACTTCTCTTATAGAAAATGGTCCTCCGTTAAATTTCCTAAATTTTTAGTATGTTGTAGAGAATGCCATTCTGATGAAAAGTATTTCATGGCCACAACAAAATCTGCTGACCAGTTTTTGAGTTACTTGCAACTTGCAAAATATAAATTTTCACTACATTATATTTTCGTAGTTTATAATATTAGTTCGTTTTGTTTTTCTGGATTTTTGTTGACCCTGTCGTAGATAGGATAAAATACTATAAAAATATGTAGTCTAAAATTTCTTATTATAACCGGGTGAGTGACGAAAATTATTTAATATTTTTTGTTAAATCCTTGTAGTTTTGGGAATAAATTAATTTGTGGAGGAAGACTTTTAGTTTTTCTTTCTTTCCAATAAATTAATTGTTAACAAAGTGATACTGTATATGACATTAGCTTGGAGCAAGCTATCAGAATTTATATTTTTTTTATATTTAAGTATACAGGGTAACTCAAAATACTCATAATTTTTTTTATTAGTTTTTAAATAAATTTTGTAGATATTTCTTTGTGCTACTTGTCACTTATCGTATGGTTCCAAATATATATAATTATCAAGGTTATACAGGGTGTTTCCGATGATAAGCGATAGAAATATAACATAAAATTGTAGTATTTATAAATCACCCGGTATATTAAAAATGGATCAGTTAAATTTCGTTATATTTTAATATTTTTTGCTGGAAGTGTCTTACTTATATGTTTACTATTGATTGCCCTTTTCCTATGACCAGTTCTGGAGATTTACAGTGCCGAACAGACCCAAAACTCAAAAAAAGCATATTATAGAATAACAATTTTTTTTAAATAAAATTTGTTATGTTAGTTCATCTCATGGTTAAAAATAAATATATTTAATTATATCCAGGGTGTATCTCAAAAACCAGTCGGCAGATTTTGTAATCATGAATACTTTTGATCAGAATGGCATTCTCGACAACATACTAAATATTTTTCAGTGAGTATTAAAAAAGAATAATCACCTACTTTTAGTATTTAAAAAGTACCTAAATTATCAATTTCCCAGCCTATCGCGAAAGACAAAAAATGTCCAGTACCTGTATGACATGATCCTCATATAATCCTTGTATTCTAATGCTACCGCCCAGCAGCGCTTGCGCCACGGAAATGTCTGCCTCCGTATGGACGTCGGCGCCGTCTCTCTTAAAATAATCGGACTTGTCCACCCTGAATGTTACAAATAATTCCTTATTACCTACAGACATTCGGACCGTTTGTCCATCTTCAATACCTGGAAATATATGTAAAAAAAAAATTATAAACATTACAAAAAAGGTTTCTAAAAATATAAATAAAGACGATCTTTATACAATTTAGAAACCATAATCATAATACATGTCATAAAAATGAAATAACCATAAAACCTAAAATAAATAAGTCCATAGGACAAAAAAATTTCAAATATTTATGTTTTTATTTAAACGATTACTTACTTATTTACCACCAAAAATTAAAAAATTGATTTCATTAAAAAAATTTAAGGTCGAAATAAAAACATGGATATTAATAAAAACAGACAATTTGAAAATATTTTTAGAAATGCTTTAATTAATTAATATTGTTCTGAATAATTTATATAACCTAATATTTTTTACTTAAAAATTCTAAATTAATAATTTTATTATAAGTAATATATTTCTTCACAAAAAACTGCGTTTATACTATAAATTAACATTTTCACTTTAAACCTTGATTTTTAATGCATATCTATGATTTATGATTGTACATACTAAAACAAAAAAAAAAAGATCTGCCCCTAACAAGCTCAGCTTCAGGGGATTGAAGAATAAGTTTATAGAAGACAACATAAACATATTTATTATATTATTAAATTTTAAATAAACTTATTATTATTATTATTATGATTATTTGTCAATTATTAAAACTAACATCCGTATAAATTAATAAATAAATAATGGGAAATGTATTCTTACCTGCTGGAACAGGTATAGTGACAGACTTTCTTTGGACAGTAGATCCCTTGCCTTCACACTCGATGCACTTATGTTTAATGTACATCCTCGTTCCCTGGCAATATCTACACGTAGACCTCATTATAAAAGGTCCAGTTGTTATGCTTTCCATACCAGTACCTAATAATTGGAAAAAATCGCTGAATACCTAGTCATTCCTTTCATTTATATTTGTTGATAATCGAACTTACCATTACAAAAAGCACATTTTGTAGCTTTTGTACCAGGCTCACACCGGGCACCCCTACATTTAGGACAGTTATCTATTACATTTATGGTTATATCTTTGTTGGTGCCTCTTGCAGCCTGACTAAAGGATACTCTTAGAACTACCTACAATTTAATTAAGAACCAATAAATAAAAACTTAAAAACACCTTCCTGTTTCTATGTAATTACATGAAAAAAAATACTTTACTTTGATTAATAAAATCATATTTTATGCATGTGGCCTTACCTCTTGCGCTTCCCCAAAACCATAATTACTCTCTGCATGTTCCTCAAAGGGTGACCTTGTAAAACCTGCATCTCCAAATATTTTTCTAAACAATTCCTCAGGATCTATTGTAGATTGATATTGCCAACTTTGACTAAAAAAAAATTATAATTTAATAATCTACCTAAGTACTTAATTTAAAGCAACATTTATTTATAATACTGTCCTCCAACCTATAAATTTAGTCAACATCAATAACAAAAATATATATTTAAAATATACCTGAAACCTTGGGGCCCTTGAGCTCTTCCACTACTAGTACCACCCATTCCACCCATTTGGTCAGCTGTAGCACCCCAAGTGTCATATTGCTTTCTTTTAGAATCGTCACTTAAAATCTAAAAAGAGAAAAACCTTACCCATTGTAATAATGGCACAAGTTTACTTACTTTATCCACTCATTTTACAGAGTGATCTACAAACTAAATGATTTTATTATGTATATTTTAGAAAAATTTGAAAATTCTAGAAGTGAAAGTGAAATAATATTACTTCATATGCCTCAGATGCTTCCTGAAATTTTTTGTTGGCCTCTGGTTCCTTGTTTACATCAGGATGAAACTTTTTAGCTAATTTGTAATAAGCTTTTTTTATTTCACCAGAAGAGGAATTGCGGCCTACACCTAATATCTCATAGTAGTCCTTTTTTTTAGCATTTAAAAAAGAAGTGTTGTGGAAATTTCTTTTAGATATTTCTAGATTACCTAAAAGAGAGTAAAACATATTATTGGTTTTTTAGTTACATTAATGTGATAACAAATAATGTTTGGAAGACATCTCAGAAAAAAAAATAGTTATTGAGGTTATGTAAACATATTTCCAGCACTTTCTGTTTTAGGATAGTATGCTTACATTGCGAAAATGTATATATCAAAAGGGGCAATTTACACTTGCTCCCAACGCCTAGAACTAGTAGTACATTACCAAAACATACCCAAAATGATGTAACTTACCATTCTGCAATTGATTGATAACATTGAAAGTGACCACTCTGCCGTTTTTGCACTGAAAACATTGATGAAGGAACCTGACATTCCTGCTTACTTGGGGGGCTACGAAAACTTGTATTTGCCGAGTATTTAATATACCAAAAAAACTACGGCAAGTCGCCATTCCACCTTTTTAAAAAGTTTTTTGACAGAAAGAAAAATTAAAAACCAAAGGTTAACTTTTTTCTAGCATTTTGCTGTCAAATTACAAATTTTGACATGCGTATTTCAGCGGTACGAAAATACGCTGTGCGCCACCTATAAGCGAGACGACAAAGTAATTATTATGTGACTTTATTTTCCTTTGTGCTAGGAGTTATATAGAGAATAGGCGGGAATGTCAAATTATATAAGAATGTAATACTGTTCTAAAATAAAAATAAGTTGGGTAAAAAAACTCAAGATTTATTTTCTTTTTCATACAAAACATAATAGTACGTAACTTCCTTTTAAGGACTAAATTCTGAAATCTTAGCCAATACAGCAGCTCTCCTGTCGGTGTTTTGAAATAGCGATTTAATAAGTCTTTTCAGCTGTGCCCCTTCAAACTGCATGGCAAGGGGCCCTTTGCCGTCGGCCCAGCGGTCATTTATATCAACTAAACTAGCGCTCAAAACGAAACTCAATTCGTTCAGCTTATACCAGCATGGTACATAAAGCGTTACTTCATTGGGGTTAATAAATAACTTTGGGGCCCTTGTTAAAATTAATTTGATAATGTCTACCAATTGCTCAGCAACTTTAGCGGAAATATCTTCGAATTTAATCACTGCTAGTATGAAACTTTTACAAAGTGTGTCCACAATTACTCCAATGTTTTGGTTGTAAAAATTGTAAGGCAAAACTTTATGCCAGACGGTCCGGAGTAGTTCCAGTTGCCGCAAACACTGGCGGACGCATTTTTCTGTTTTGGGGTCCAATTTTTCCAAGGAAAGACCATGTAACTGCGCCCCCATCATAATTTCATTGATTTGGTTTATTTGACTCTCGATGTAATCATTGAACATGTTTAAGCCGACTAGAGGGAACTGATTGCTATCATCTGTAAAAATATAGACAGAAATAGTAAAAAATTGCGTCAAAAATACCCATTTTTTCAAGTAAGGTTCTTATTACCTGTAAAATTGCACGCCACCAAAATAGACTTCAATGGGTCACAATACTTCATGTTCCACTCGACCAGCACATGCCCTATGTATCGACAGTTGTTTAGAAACAAGGCAATCTGCTGGGGCAAACTGATCAAATAATTTTTGTGATATTCCGGTACAAAACTCCGGTACTTCAACAAAATGTTACTGACGGTGATAAAAAGACGTCCACTGTTTTCAGGAGACGCTTCCAGGGCCTTTTCCAGAAGACCCTTGCAAAAGTTTATCAGCTCTAAGACATTTTTTGATATGCAGCAGTGAGAAAAGTCCAAAACACTTTTACCTAGAACAATAATAAATATATAAGTACTATAAAAATTTGTTTTACATTAGTTTTATTGCATTATTATTTTTTCTGGCCCAAAGAACCATTACTTTGCATTGGTGTTAGTTTTGACATAGTCATAGTAGTTAGTAATAAATATCACTAAAAATAGACTCCTGGTAGATACATGTGGTATTCTTAACATTAAAATACCTAAAGGATATTCTGGATCAAAAGGTACACCAACTTCTACCATCTCGTGAAGGTCCTTCTTCATAATTTCAGTGGCTGCCTTCAAATATTCTTCACATTTCTTGTTAATAAACAATACATCAACGTTGCTAGCATATTCCAAGATAGATTCTGTGTCGGAATTAAATATTTTTGCATCTAAAAAAGCATTTGTTAATAATATCAAATATTAACAACAAAAAAATACTGCTCATACCTAATAAGACCTTCTCTAATTCTTTTGTATGCTCTATAACCACCTTATAATTTTCCAGTCCCTCAGTAGTTGATGGGATAGTATCTCTTAAACAATTTTTTATTATCAACTCAGATAGATTATCCCTAATATCATTCCCTATATAACCAAGAGCTGTTAAATCAGCACTTATGTTGTAATTAAAATTTCTCTGAAGAAACTGCAACACGCGTTTTAAGTTTTCAAAAACTTGTTGATAATCTGCTGTCCTCTCTGTGTGTTTTATAGAGAGAATCAGAAATGAAAAAGTTGTCTCTTCCTTCTCAATTATTTCTACTTCAGAATTAACTAAAGCAACAAAAAAATTATTCCACAGATCTCTGGCTAAACAGTTTAGGGGGTACACTTCTTTATTGTGGCTATATAGAGCTAGAATTGCATTTTTAATATGATCATTCTGTTTTCTTATTTTTAAGGTTGCACTTCTTTCTTCTTGATTTTCTGTTACTAGAATATTATCAGTGAAAATGTTTTTAAGGTCGTTTTGCAACCTAAAAATGGTGATGGTACATTATTATCTAATTTTTTGTATTATAGTAAATACATTACCTTAAGTGCTTCTCATTGACCGTAGCTTTTAACTCATCGATCACTCCCAGGCGTTCATCCACAGGAATATTTTCGAGCTTCTCACTTAGTTGTTGAACAATTTCAACACATTTTAAATAATCACGGACTATAAGTGAACAGTTAAAATCCTCAGACAATTGTACACAATTCAGTAAATTTAACACTACCTGTAAAGCCAAATCTACATTCTGCAACTCTGTTATGTTTTTGTTGACTTGCTGGTTTGTTATTACTAGATCTCTAGTTGTTATAAACTCAGCTTTTTCTTTTAGTGATGACAGGATTTGTTGAGCTTGTAGGGCCTTATTTAGCAAAATATCGTTTGTGTATGACCTAAAATATAAAATATTATTTAGTTTTCAATTTAAAATACACTAAATACAAGGTAATACAAACCTGCTTTTGTATTTAACATAAACATTTTCGACGTTGGTAATAACCTCATTTTTATAATTATCCACAGTTTGTTTGATTTCAGGAACCTTTTTATTTATGTCGTCTATGTTTACTGATGCTGCACCCTCAAGTACTTCAGCCAAAAAGCTCATTTTTGGTACAAAATTCTTATTATTATAAAACAGAAAGTTGGTCAATTTCACAATACAAAAAACTTGATATCCTATATAAACAGAACAAGGCTCTTTCATACAAATTATATAACCATGATTATACGCCTCTTTGGAGTTAATATAATGTTATCTTACCACTTTAAACTTAAAATCCTTCTATAAAAAAATAAATTCAGAATAAAAATTTAAAAAACCAAAATCAAACATTCAAAATGGACAGATGGGACAGATATTTTAATATTTGAAACACAGAAGAAAAAGGGTTTATATTTGAAACATAATGGTGCCACAGAGGAAAAATAAGTCACCGTCGTATCATTTTTAATATCCAAATACTAAATATTAAAAATCCTCAGGAAGCCAAAGAAGTCGTTCCGTGAGGACTGAACTGAATTACTGAAAGTTTATTAGTCACAAACCCTTTATTTTTCTGTGGTTTAGTCAAAGTTTGACGTCTTTTTGAACACGTCTCGTATAAATATTTTTCTTAGTCTTTATTGTGAAAGAAATTAAAATTCTAGGATAATTGATAAGTAAAAATTTGAATAGGCGCAATTTTAATAAATATATATATCTAAGTGTCCTCCTATTACAATGGCGTAAGTAAAAAATATATACATTGATTAAAAACATATGGAAAAAGTGTTTCTAGATTTATCACAAAACTTACTTGGGTTTTAGGTCAAAAGTAACATTTAAAATCACCTTGACATCGGATCCAAAGCTCCCCTTTAAAGTGTAAGTATTTAGTGTAATTGTAACCCATTTTTGGTAGATTTTCTCCAGTGACTAAGGTTATCGTAAAACTATACAATACAAAAATTGTGCTTTTTTCAGTTGAAAATTGTTGTTTTACCAACCTCTTGTAGTTTGTTTTATTTGTTCAACTTACAAACGTCTTATTGTTCATTAGTTTTATTTTCTAATTGTATAAAAAAAAGTCTCATTAGGAAAATGAATGGTTAAAAACCAAGCATAGATAGTTAACTATTATTGACTTAAATTTTTTTTTTGTTAGCAGATCTAACCTTGGGCACTGAGAGAATTTATCAAGATGGAACCACGTCAACAATGAATGAACAGACATCCTCAAATATTACTCAAATCCTTACATCTTTCCAAGCATTTGTGGCAACCTACGAAAACCCTTTTTGGGCAAATGAGGCCAATGTAGAAGAAATTAAAACTACTTTCAAATTAGGGAACTTTATTGAAAAAACTGTATTAAAATTTAAAAACAAGGCATATTTAGAGCAGTTTTTTAAGCTCCTTGATACTTGGTGCAAACAGAAGAACTTGAAAACATATGATGTAGAGTTTTTTGAAGTTGCAAATGATCAGATTTTGGAAAAGTTATTTAAGTATCCAGATATTAAACAAACTACCTTAGACATTGGAGTTAGAATATATTGTTCCATGTACCCCAAAGAAAAATTTACAGTTTTCCTACAAAAGCTTATTTTAAATTCTAGCTCTGTCATAGCTATCACTGATTTTGTTAATAGTTCGGTTACTGATACAAGTGCCATTGAAAACAAAGTTATTTTAAATAAATGGGCTGATTACTTTATTCACGGACAAAACGATGTTTTAAAAACAGAAGTAGAATCATATCTATCTTTGTATAAAGTAGAAATTATGTTACCAAGAATTCTCAGCATATTAACCCTAAAAGATTTGGCAGAGTCAGAAAGGACTGTTCAAGAATTAATTTTACAGTGCCTTTTGGAGAAAATGTTGGATCGAAGCATTCTATCCAAAACGTTTTGGCTTGTACTTCTTCAGAAAACGAAACGGGAGTATCTAGCGCACGTATGCAGTATATATCCTGTATTTTTAACATCTCTAATAAATTTTATTGAATACATTGGATCAATGATGAATAAAAACTATGAGAGTGAATTGCCAGAATGGACTAGTGACCCCTACCTTTTTTTTTGTCCTGAAATCACTTATTTTAACATTTCCAATGTATTGAAAGCAGTGTGCAGAGACAGTTGTGTAAGAGATTATGTTTTAGAGAGGCTAGATAAGGCAAAAGAACACTCAAATGCCCCATTGTGGAACGAGTTAAAAAACGAAATTATTAAATTGTAGCTATTTATATTAATGTAAATTGTTTTTATATAAGTTTGTACACTTAAAACTGTTCTCATGTAAATTTTAGTACCTACACTTACACATCTTATATTTGTTCAAACCTATTTTCGTCAATATAAGATATTTTTTCCTTTCATGTGATGTATTATTTAAATTTTTTTTCATTTAAAGATATTTCTTTTAGATTAAGTGTTCCAGAACAAACCCCATTCACTGCAGTCCTGAAATTCGCAGCTGAAGAGTTTAAAGTACCCCCAGCCACCTCGGCTATTATTACAGACGATGGGGTGGGAATAAATCCTCAGCAAACAGCAGGTAATTAGTTTAAATACACTGCGCGACATATTTAACGCATAACGAAAAAATTGCCTCAATTTTGATGTTATATATTTTCCAAATTTGTGGTTTGTTTTTAATGATTTTTTTTCAAATTGTAGGTTTTTTCCTTAAGCATATCACTGCCTTTGTTGTTTTACTTGAAAAAGTAACTTTGGTATTATACCGGGTGTTATAAAACTGTTATGTTTTTTTTACGGAAATTCAAAACACCCTGTGGGATTTACTAGCCATTGCAAGTTATCGCAATTCCAGTCAAATTAAAGTCCCATGTTTCCTTTACATTTTCTTTTTTGATTCATTGGTTTATCTCTGTTTTTTTATGAAATATTCAAATTTTAGTTCAACGTGATTTTCATAAAAAAATATTTAGTAATGAATGCTTCGCATCTTCTTGGCATACTTAAAATCAGATTTCTGATTTCATCTTGATTAATCTGATTCCATATTTCCATAAGCCTCAATGACAGATCATTTAAGTTTCTAGGAGGAGGAAGCAAGGCTCTAAGATTCGTCGGCAATACTCGCTACTAATGATTCATATTTAATTTTTTTGAATAGGTACCTTTAGAAATTGCAATTTTCTTTCCTGTATTTTTTTGCCCTGTTTTGTGGATTCAGTAAATTAATACCAGATATTGATTCTTTATTTACTTTATAATTTGTTTTTGTCTTGCTGTTGCATTAATCAAAGCATTTGGTTTATTTTGTATTTTTTAACATTTTTTGAAAATCACGTTGAACTAAAAATTGAATATTTCATGAAAAAACAGAGATAAACCAATGAATCAAAAAAGAAAATGTAAAGGAAACATGTGACTTCAATTTAGCTGGAATTGCGATAACTTGCAATGGCTAGTAAAGCCCACAGGGTGTTTTGAATTTTCGTAAAAAAAAAATAACAGTTTTATAACACCCGGTATAATACCAAAGTTTCCTTTTAAAGCAAAATAACAAAGGCAATGATATGCTTAAGAAATAAACCTACAATTAGAAAAAAAAAATCATTAAAAACGAACCACAAATTTGGAAAATATATAACATCAAAATTGAGGCAATTTTTTCGTTATGCGTTAAATATGTCGCGCAGTGTATAAACAATGTAGCTTTATGGTATTAGGTGAAAAAAAACCTTCGTTCATATAAGACTAGCGCTCGCGTAATTAAATTTTTTTAATTTACTTTTAGGTACCTACCCATATTATTTTTAAAAAGAAACTTTACATTTATTTTTTTCTTTCAATAAAAATGTTCTTTCAAGAATTTTGGACCAAAATTATTTTTTCCAATATAAAGTTTTATACCCCTTTTTTCACCCCCTAGGAAGATGCCTAAACACATGTTTTATTTATTTCATGCGAAGAATGCGCTATCCTTTTCTCTAGCGGTTTAAAACTCACCCCCTCCATTTCTACTCCCTAGGGGCAAAATTTTAGACAACATGTAGGTACTTGCTTATTTTAACAGAGCAAGGCATAGTACCAATTTTCGACAATAAAGCTTAAAATTATACAGTTATAGGGTACCCTTCAACCCCTTTTTTTAATTAAGTGAATTTCGAAAAAACTAGGTATATTATTATTTTATTGTAGACCAATTTTTAGAGCTCCACCAGTTTTAGTTTCTGAAATACATATAAAAATTTCAACCCCTTTTTTTACCCCCTAGTATAGACTGGCAAAGATCTGCCAATTTTTTTTAAACTCAAAAATTGGTAATAATGAAAAAAACATGCCCGATTTCAATTAGTTATTGATTTTATTTTCAGGAAATGTATTCTTAAAGCATGGATCAGAACTTAGAATTATACCAAGGGACAGGGTCGGTCATTTCTAGGAAAGTTAATATTAGTAAAATAATGTATTGTTTTTGTTTGAATACCTACCATAAGAAATTGTTTAATTATTCCCCTAAAATTTTATTGATCTATATAATTTTATGTTGTCTTTTTTGTTATAGCACTAACATTATCATTTTTAAGTAACTTATGTATATAAAACCTAGACATCAAATTAAATCACTTTTTTAGATATTGGTGTTTTATTTATCATTGTATGAAACTACACTACTCAAACACTAATAATATATCAATAAATATAAAATGAAAAACACAGATACAAAAATTATATAATAAATTATAAAAAAAAATATTTGTATACATATTATCGTAATATAGCACTTATATGACTATGATGTATCAAAATACAGTGGAAACATGATTTTTGAGTATTTTTTGAGCTTAAGAATTATAGAGCAAAAATGTTTTTTCAGCAATTTTTTAAGTATACAGTCTGGTTGTTTAAGTGTGCAACATATGGGCATTTTTTTTATTACCGATTTCTCAGAAAATTTTATTCTTGATAAAAGTTGGTGCATGTTCGATAATCATATTGGGTGCACTTGGAATGGTTGCAAGTCAAACGGCGTACAGGGTAGGCCAAAAAATATAAAACTTTCACAAGAATAAAGTTTTTCAATAAACATTTAAAATAAAAATTTTGCACGTTAAATGATAGTTTTTTAATTAGCATATTATCATTACTAATGTTTTATCTTGTTAAAAAGATTTTTTAAGATATTTAAAAGTTCTGTTTAATATATCGTTGCAACAAACATGAAGTTTGTGATTGCTTAATAAATTAAAAATGCAAGTAAATTTTACAAATACGCTTGAATTTGAACAAAGATATGTGAACTTGATTTGATTTTGATTAATTTATGAAGGTCCTTATGGTGAATATAAAAAACAAATTTTTGGGAAATTATTAATGTTTTTTAAAAAAATATTTTTTTTACTTTAGGAGGTCACGTTTTTGAATCCATGTATAACTTTTAATTCTAAACAACTTTTTTTAATAACATTTTGCTGAATTTTCTGAAATAGGGGTACTTTATTCTTGTACAAGTTTTATATTTTTTGGCCTACCCTGTACGCCGTTTGACTTGCAACCATTCCAAGTGCACCTTATATGATTATCGAACATGCACCAACTTTTATCAAGAATAACATTTTCTGAGAATTCGGTAATAAAAAAAATGCCCATATGTTGCACACTTAAACAACCACACTGTATATTAAAATTTTTTCTAATTTTGGCCATAGGTTTTAATTCCCGTGAATAATATAACAGAAAACCAAAAGAGCCGTACATTTTGCTGCTTAAAAAATTGCCAAAATACAGTGTTTAAAAATTACATACAAAAGTTGTGTTTTAATTTTGGCACACCTACCATGGAATGTCTGCAACAGACTCTTGGATAAAAATATGGCAGTGACCACATTGTTTTCTAATTACGAGAGATCTTAATATATGGAAAAGCCTGGCCGGAAAACCAATAAAAAAATACGCTTAGATACTGCAACACTAAAAATGTATTTATTTCTTGTTTTAGGTGTCAATATAAAGTGACCTTTAAAAAACTGTTTAATGAAGATTGTTTTTAGACGACATTTCTATTCTAAACAAAAAATCTGAAAAATAAATGATAAACTACAAAGTTGGTAAACGCCGACCCACTTTGTCAGACCTGTAAATACAAATCAATAGAATCTAATTGTGGTTTCCTAGTTATTTTTCAGATAAATAATAAAGATGCGTGATTTTTTTTTATTAGTATTTTGACCAGGAGGTACCTACACCTTAATATGATTTAAAGCAAAATTCTAATGACTAGACTAGATGAAACGTGTCAAAATATGAGGACCAAATAGTGCTTATAGCACAATATTGGATGAAATAAAACTAATGCGAACCAACCCTAATGATATGAATAAGCAATCTAACAAAAAAAATAATGAGGAACCAAGAAAATGGCACTTTCAAGCCTTCTTATTATTAAGCAAAAAACTTTACGATTTTCGTAGACAAATTTTATAGCTAACTTATGACTGAACAGTTTAAGAAAACGGCTGATGATATCAAATTTCTTGTAAAACCATTTTAAAAATTAAAAAGGACGTTATGTCCAATCAAATTATTTAGCTTTAAAATCTTCACGAGCTCGACGTTAACATTTTACAGTACAAATCACTTATTTACTTTAAAAATATAAAGATTTGTGCTAAGTATTTACTAAGATAATCAAGGTTTCTTTAAGAGAGCGAGAGATCCTTTAAAATTAGTTAAATATGGATAATACCAACGACACTACAGCAAGATAGACATCTCATTATCATAACAAGCGACAAGTCAAATGTACCAGGTGAAAATATACACCCATTTCTACTCTAGAATAATATGCCGTTGACTCAATTTGTAACTATTGGGAATTTACCAGTGCTATGGCGATGCATTTTAAGAAAACTTGTTGGCTGGCAGCCAATCAAACTTTACAGTCGGGACAGTAGGTATATTTATTTGAAGGTGGTAGAAAATGAAGTAATATCAAAAAAAATTACCCTGTCGGACTTCCATCGTCTTTATTTTGTTACTCAACACAATGTTTCGGTTAGTTAGTATCTCTAACCGTTTTCAAGTGCAAACTAAATTATAATTCTAAGGCTACTGTCCTAAATACTATTCATGTGCAATGAAGCTTGATGACTCCGCCTACGTGCTTATTGGAGTGTGACGTTTGAGCTGTTGGTTTTGGACAAGCAGAGGCCTCTAGATATTGAGGATATCTATACTTGGTTTACTAAATATATGGGTATTTTGATTCATAAAAGCTGCTTCTTTGAATTTTCGTTTTCTCCAGTGCTGTTCTGTGTCCAGAACCTTAGCTTCTGACCACTGTATAAGATGTTGGTTGGTCCATACATGTTCCGCTATACCCGATCTCGAAGTTTCAGATGTTCTTTAATAACTCGTACGGGAAGAGGTCTTTTTGTTTCTCCAATGTACGATTCGCCACACACGCAAGAGATTTGATTAGGGTTGGGATTTTGACCGTCAAAATCTTTTGTGGTCAATTGACCAAGCCCCGGTCAAATTCCTCAGTTTCGTAAAAATAATCAAAGCCATGAGTAATTACATAGAAACGTGTCTTTATTAAAAAACAGCTAACAAAAAATAAAGAAACCATTCTGAGGTACAAAAAACACAAAAATGACACATAAATATCATGTATAATATTAATCTAACAATACTAAATTACTAATGAAGTAATTAGTGAGTGACTGATTGATGATGAAATAAGAGACTACTGGCAGTACTGGTCTTGGTAGATAGCTTCGATAAAGGTACATCATCTTCATCACTGAACTCACCCCCGGCATTGCCTTTACGTTCTTCCGAATCTGAATCACTCGTTTTATCCTCACTACTGAAATTTAGCGCTGGTTCCTCCGAAGTTTCATTTTTTTTTAATTTCACTGACACTTAACAGCTTCGTGAAACTTCGAGATCAGGTATAGGGGAACATGTATGGACCAACCTAATATACAGTGGTCAGAAAACCAAAGTTTTGAACACGGGACAGCACTGGAAAAAACGAAAATTCAAAGAAGCAGCTTTCATGAATCAAAATACCCATATATTTAGTAAACCAAGTATAGATATCCCCAATATAAGGAAGCCTCTTCCTGTCCAGAACCAACAGCTCACACTTCACACTCCAATAAGCACGTGGGCGGAGTCATCAAGCTTCATTGCACATGGATAGTATATAAGACAGTAGCCTTAGAATTATAATTTAGTTTACACTTGAAAACGGTTAGAAACACAAACTAATCGAAACGTTGTGTTAATTAACAAAATAAAGACAATGGAAGTTCGACAAGGTAATTTTTTTGATAGTAGGTATACGCAATACGTGGCAAGATCTGCCTCCTAGCGGCAGCAAATGAAATTAAGAAAATCAAATATAACAACTCTGACATTAGAAATTTAAGGTTATTGCGAAAATAGTGAACATTATAACAATTTAGTCCCAGAATTCTTATTTGACAAGTATTGACCTGTCATACGATAGAATGTCCGCTATAAACATCGAGATGTCGACTCGGAGAAAAGTACGTTTATAAATAAAATGATTCGTCTATCTTTGCTTGATCGTTGTTGGATAATACTATTAATTACAATAGTATGGTGGCTATAATACCTACCATCTTTTTTATAATCATATATTTTCAAGATAAAAATATGAATCTTATCCTCGCTTTAAAATCTGGAAGTGTTATAGGTGCATCCAAATTTTACTGGTTTCAATAGCATAGGCATTATAAGATTGAGAATAACCCTCGTCACATATACAGCGTGGTTGTTTAAATGTGCAACATATGGGAATTTTTTTTTATTACCGATTTCTCAGAAAATGTTATTCTTGATAAAAGTTGGTGCATGTTCGATAATCATATTAGGTGCACTTGGAATGGTTGCAAGTCAAACGGCGTACAGGGTAGGCCAAAAAATATAAAACTTGTACAAGAATAAAGTTGTTTAATAAAGATTTAAAATAAAAATTTTTGCACTTTGAATGATAGTCTTTTAATTAGCATATTATTATTACTAATGTTTTATCTTGTTAAAACGATTTTTTAGGATATTTTAAAGTTGTGTTTAATATCGTTGCATGCAACAAACATGAAGTTTGTGATTCCTTAATAAATTAAAAATTCAAGTAAATTTTACAAATATGCTTGAACTTGAACAAAGATATGTGAAATTGATTTAATTTTGATTAATTTGTGAAGGTCTTTATGGTGAATATAAAAAAAGTTTTTGGGAAATTATTAATGTTTTTAAAAAAAATATTTTTTTTTATTTTAGGAGGTTACGTTTTTGAATCTATGCATAACTTTTAATTCTAAACAACTTTTCTTCATAACATTTTGCTGAATTTTCTGAAATGGGGGTACTTTATTCTTGTACAAGTTTTATATTTTTTTGTCCTACCCTGTACGCAGTTTGACTTGCAACCATTCCAAGTGCACCTAATATGATTACCGAACATGCACCAACTTTTAGCAAGAATAAAATTTTCTGAGAAATCGGTAATAAAAAAATGCCCATACGTTGCACACTTAAACAACCACACTTGTAGAATAAAACTAGCTCCTCGTCATCAGTAAACCGTATTTGTTGCTCCTTTTTTTGTGATAAATTAAATCTTTCTTTCCTGGCCATTCTCACCCTACGTCTACTGTCAAAAGTAGTTGTGTTGGAAGAAAATTGTTTGTTGCAAAATAATAACTTTTAATTAAATTTAAAATAAAAACAATTCATACTTTTATCTGTCAAATATACGATTACCACAGTACAGTCCCCAAACTTTATAAAACTTATTGCCGTATATTTATTGAATACACTGTAGTTTTTTTCATTAAAGGGAATAACAAAGATTGTTTAAAAATCTTTTACAGGGAGGACTTAATTGCACATACCGCAAAATAATATTATTGTTTTAAAATTTACTTACTAATTATCATATTTTCAGTTTGGTCTCGATTTTTTTTACATGAGCCTTTGAAAAATCTTACCATAGAAAAATTGAAGTCGCTTAAAAATTCAGCATAAGCTTACAAGAATAATCAGGATTTGCTTACCAAAGGTTTTTATCTACATTTCTTTAATCTAGCACGCAGACAAGGAACACTTCCTTTAATATCAAAGAAGGACATTTCAAGGAATGATGGTACACAAAAAATACCCCTTCCTTTCAGAAAATGTTTTTAAAATAATTTCCGCAAAGGTCATTGACGTTTAGCCTCTTACGTTACTCTAAATTACTTAATTGTTAACGTAAAGAAACGTCCATTTTTTTCTCTTATACTACATTTTTTAAAACAAAGATAAAATAGTAAAAAGCTAGCCTTACAGGCATTAAAATTATTTAAAATCACAAAAAAAATTTAAAACGATGGACCTATAGTTAAAATTCAGGTTAAAAAGGATTGCCTTAATAGATATACCAGTTTACTCGTTCTCGTTCCATTCTTTTTCATCTACCCCTTCCATTTCGTCTTGTTCCAGTTTGAGGTTGACCTCCAGCCTGTTACTTACGGATTTCTGAATCTGCACCGAAAAATACAACGGTGTTAAAATGGAAGTTTAGAAAACTGATATAATAATAATAATAATAATAATAATAATAATAATAAGTTTATTTAAAATTTAATAATATATAATAAATTTGTTTATGTTGTCTTCTATAAACTTATTCTTCAATCCCCTGAAGCTGAGCTTGTTAAGGGCAAGTCTTATTTTTTGTTTTAGTATGTAAAATCATAAATATGCATTAAAAATCAAATTTAAAGTAAAAATGTTAATTTATAGTATAAACGCCGTTTTTTTTGAAGAAATATATTAGCTATAATAAAATTATTAATTTATAATTTTTAAGTAAAAAATATTACTTATATAAATAATTTAGAACAATATTAATTAATTAAAGCATTTTAAAAATATTTTCAAATGGTCTGTTTTTAATATCCATGTTTTTAATTCGACTTTAAATTTTTTTAATGAAATTTTTAAATTTTTGAAACAAAAATATAAATATTTGAATTTTTTTGTCCTATGAACTTATTTATTTCATTTTTATGACGTGTATTATGATTATGGTTTTTAAATTGTATCGGTTTTTATTTTTAAATAGTTATATATACATATTAAGATGTTATAAATGTAAAGTTGTCTTATGTTCAACTTTTTTGTTTATGAATATAATTCTTTTGAAGGATAAAGATAATCTTTATTGAATATAATTTTTAGAAACCTTTTTTGTAATATTTCTAATTTTTTAACTAACTAATATTATATTATTTCCATATTACATTTAAAATTTTTTTTATGTTTTTAAAAATCGGTAGGTAGTAAACTTCTTAATTTTTTAATTAAGTATTCTAAGTGAAAATTCCAATTTAATTTACTGTCAAAAATAATTCCTAAATATTTTATTTTATTAACTTTAAAAATTTGAATGCCTTCATTTATTTGAATACTATCCATATTTCGTGGTAGGTTATTTAGGTTTAAAGTAACAGGAATATAATTTGTTTTATTAAAATTAATTGTTAACAAATTGTTATCAGACCAATTTTTTATAATTTTAAAAACTTTTTTAATTTTATTATTTAAGTTTTCCCAATTTGTACCGGTATAAAAAATTGTAGGATCATCTGCAAAACTACGAATTTGTCCATCGCAATTTATACTAAATAAGTCGTTAATATAAATATTAAAAAATAATGGTGCTTAAATTGTTCCTTCAGAAACACCATACTTAAATACTTTTGGATAGCTTTTTTCTTTATCTCTTTGATCATAAGTTGGTCTATTTTTCAGATAATTTTTAATTAATTCTAATTGCTTTCCTCTAAATCCAATATTTTCAAACTTTACACAGTAAATTATGGCTAACTGTATCAAAGGCTTTTACTAAATCTAGAAAAATACTAATACAAGTTTTTTATTGTTTAGTGCAATGTATAATATAACAACGAAGCGTTTGTAAATGCCACATAAAAGGAAGTAAAAGAAATTACGCATTAAATGATAAATAATGGTACAAAGGTGTTTTTCGGCCACCATATTTCTACTCACCTCTTCTTGTTTATGCTTGGTCTGTCCGGATAACTCTACTGCGTTCCAAGCTAGCTTGTTATACGGTTTAGAAGTACCGATGAATGGACTAGAAGCCGATTTGTTGATGGTCCTATTTTCTTGGTTGGATTGAGGCTGACTTTCCGATACTAAAAAATATTTTCATTTTTAGGGATAATTATTCTAATACATTTTTTTATTGCTAGAAAGAAAACTCGTTCTTGTAATTTAAGAAATCTTAATTAATTTTAATTTTAATTTATTATTCTCAACCATCTTAAAAAAGTTTATTACAGAGAATATAACACCAAATATACAATATATAAATTCACAAATAATAAAAACAATGTTTAACTCCATCAAAATTATTCAAAAAAAAAATATACATAATAACCATTTACAAAAAAAATATTAATATATAATACATTAAAGTTTTAAAAAATATTTTAATTTATAAAGCTTTTCTAAATTTAAATATCCGTTTGGTTCATACAGATTTATAGTTGGTTCTAAAAAGGAAGTTTATGTATGCATTTTAATTATTTTGTTTTGTATTTTTTTAATGGCTGAATTGTAGTTAAATTCGCTGATCCCCAGATTGAAATCATATACTGTAATTTTGAATAAACCAAAGAATAATATATATTTTTTAAATATTTTAACGATATATAATTTTTAGCTTTAAACAAAATGCCAATTTATTGATGAGATGTAACTTCTTAAATATTCAATATGTTTTTCCAACTTAAATTTTCATCAATATATAAACCTAAAAATGTAATTGTATTGGTATATTTAATTACATGATTATTGAAAGACAGTGAAGAAATATTATTATTATTTAATTTTGATTTACTTACAAACATAAAAGATGATTTATTAAAATTTAATGATAATTTATTAATTTCAAGCCATTTACATAAAATATTATATTTAGGTCGTGGTTAATGTTATTATGAATTTGAGCATAGTCTTCATGAAAATATACAATAGTAGTATCATCGGCAAACAATTTTATTTTACCTTTTAAATTTAATTTTGCTATAGAATTAATGTAGATTAAAAAAAAAGTAGGTCCTAAGGTTGGCCCTTGCGGAACACCACAAGTTATGTTTTTTTGTGAACTTTTAACATTTTCAATTTGAACAAACTGCTTTCTATTACTTAAGGTTGAATTCTCAACGTCATTCAATCTATTGCCAACCTATAACCTATTTCTCGTTGATGTTTTGAGTTTATTATTTTAATAACTAACATTTAAAGAAAATCAATATCGTCGGTATATTATTTAGGTAGTATCTGATATATTACAAAAATATCAATTTATTTCATTGCTAATTTTGGGAGAATTGTATAGTGAAAGAACAATGACTGACAATGACATAATAATGTTAAAAAAAATCTTATCCGATATTTTTCGCTATACAATTCTCCTAAAATAAGTTATGAAATTCCTTGATATTTATTAAATATGTCAATTATTATCTATAGAACATCAATTCGATACTGATTTTCTTTAAATTTTGTATAAAAGCTAGAAAACATAAATAAATCCACACGAAATAGGTTATAGGTTGGCAAGCATGTTGATACTCCCACCTTAAGTAATTTTTTAACAATAAATAAATATTTCCCCGAATTCCAATATTGTATAGGCATTTAAGTTAAATGTTGTGATTTACCGTTTCAAATGCTTTACATAAATCTAGGGACAGTAGGCAGCATTTTTGGTTGCTATCAACTATCTCCAAAGCTAAAAAATAATTGTTACTTACAAGACTCCATTCCTTCAGGTTTTAAACTAAGCCTTTGCACAGGTTTATCTTTGCTATTAAACCACTCTGTGCTGGTACAAGCTGGAGTCCATGTTACCTGCAGACAAAAAGAATATTTAAAGTTTTCAACAAGTTCATAATGGTCTTCTTTAATTCTTGAGGGAGGGGGCCCTCGACAGCGACACCCCTTTTATACGCGCCTGCTTTTTGACAAAAATCTGTTATTTTCATAACTTACCCGCGTCGGTGGGAACAAATCATCCTGAAACAGTTCGGTCTTGATCCTGGGCACAGTAAAGCTCAACGGCTCAATGGAATTATTGGTCAACCTGTACGCCTTGGCGAATTCGACGTTCTGCACTTCGCAGACGTTCTTGGGCAAGAACGACAATCCTTGGTGCAGAGAATTGCATCGGTGATGGCTCAACGGACAGATGAACGGGTGTTCCTCGGTGATTTCGAACGCGTAGATTGTCAGATCGCCCTGTAAATTATTTTGGGCATATACAGTGTCACCAGTAAAGTCCGCATCATATGGGATTTTTTTTATTAATAGCTTTATTCGAAATTTGACTTTGGCATCAAGTTCTGCTTCGATCGAGATGAAAATTAAGCAAAAAAATTGTAGTCACGTGATTCGCATTATCTGTCAAATTTTAATTTTTTTCAAAAAATAATTCAAAAGTGGGGTATTTCTAAAAATATCGAAAAAAGTTATTGAAAAAAGTTTTTTTTAAATGCAGTTTCTAGCCCACATGCAAAATTTCAGCTGCATAAGATAATTTTGATTTTTACCTATATTTTGTAAATTGCACCACTTTTGCAAAATAAGACTCAACGCAACCTACATAAAACTTCTCAGTTTTGACAAGGCTTTATTTCAGATGCATTTTCTTTAAAGTAGCGCCATAGTAAATGTGTTTTTCTACAAAATCAAAATTGGGCTATTAAAATTTGGTCGCAGTTTATTTGTTTTTGACCCGGTATAAGGTTACTTCATAAAATAAGTATTTTTGAAAACGTAGTTAGTGTCTGAGTAAAGTAATACACGTTAACGTTATTATGACACAGCTTAATAATAAATTATAATATAGGGGTTTTAAATTAAATCGTTGAAAATAGATAAACTTTACGTTGTTAAAATAAAATTTATTTTCCACTTAAAAAACACTTTACTGAAGATACTGTGGTATTTTTTGTCTTAATAGGTGTATTACTTTCAGACACAAACTACGTTTCCAAAAATTCTTATTTTATGAAGTAACCTTATACAGGGTCAAAAACAAATAAACTTTGCATCACATGCGACCAAGTTTTAATAGCCCAATTTCGATTTTGTAGAAAAATACACATTTAATATGGCGCTACTTTAAAGAAAATTAATCTGAAATAAAGCCTTGTCAAAACTGAGAAGTTTTATGTAGGTTGCGTTGAGTCTTATTTTGCAAAAGTGGTGCAATTTACAAAATATGGGTAAAAAATCAAATTTATTTTATGCAGCTGAAATTTTGCATGTGACCTAGAAACTGCATTTAAAACTACTTTTTCTAATAACTTTTTTCGATATTTTCATAAATAACCCCACTTTTGAATTATTTTTTGGAAAAAACTAAAATTTGGCAGATAATGCGAATCACGTGACTACTATTTTTTTCCTTAATTTTCATCTCGATCGAAGCAGAACTTGATGCCAAAGTCAAATTTTGAATAAAGCTATTAATAAAAAAAATCCCATATGATGCGGACTTTACTGGTCACACTGTATATACAAGGTGTACAAAAACGGATTCCTAAGACAATGCGAGCAATAAATACGTCTCGAAATCTACAGTGTTACTTTTATTTAGATATGTACAAAACAATCTGCATGAATTAAAATTCTTACCTTCCCTGTACAAAACAGAGTAGAACTATCCTCGTCATAAAACGGGATCAAAATCGCAGGCGATACGTCCAATCCCACGGTGTTCAATGGACTACTTAAGTCGCTAGCCTTATACACAGTAATCTGTCTTTCGGAAACTTTGTCGAAGCCCATCGTTACCAAATATCGCCCGTCTAGAGCCCATACAACACGAGCACCTCGATTACCTTCTGGGCCTACGAAAAACATATCATTTTCCTGTCATTTATATACTTGATTCTAGTAAAACTAGTAATTATAGACCGATAACATTAATATCTTCGATAGTAAAAGTATTCGAAAAAAGTTTAAAATTAAGAATTGAAAATTATTTGGAAAATATACATTTTATTTCTAATAAACAGTTTGGGTTTCAAAAAGATAAATCAACACAAAACGCTATTTGCTATCTAACAGAACAAATATATGATGCACTAGATAATAAAAAAACCTTGTATTAGTGTTTTTCTAGATTTAGCAAAAGCCTTTGATACAGTTAGCCATAATTTACTGTTAAAAAAGTTTGAAAATATTGGATTGAGAGGAAAGCATTTAGAATTAATTAAAAATTATCTGAAAAATAGACCAACTTATGTTCAAATAGATAAAGAAAAAAGCTATCCAAAAGTATTTAAGTATGGTGTTCCTCAAGAAACAATTTTAGGACCATTATTTCTTAATATTTATATTAACGACCTATTTAGTATAAATTGCGATGGACAAATTCATAGTTTTGCAGATGATACTACAACTTTTTAAAAAATAAAAAATATTTGAGAGTAGCAAACTTTACATGGCCAGTCTGCCTGTGGACCACCAGATGTATGCTGTAAAACTGCCATAATAGCCTACCTTTTCCTTCTTTCACAGGCGCCTCGCTCTTCCTAGGATTATAAACCCTAATTTTGCCATCCTTGGAGACAGTGGCGCACTGGCCGCCACCCGGGGCCCAACAAAAACTGAAAATTTGATCCGTATGACCTGTAAGGGTTATTTTTTCCGTCAAAGTCGACAAATCCCATAATTTTATCGTCATATCGTAAGAACCTAAAAAAGGAACCATTTTATAAAAAAATACACAATGACAGAAGTGGGTCGCAAACATAGACATTTATTATTTATCCAGTGGCGTAGCCACAGGGGGGTATTGCCCCCACGCCCCTATTGACCTGTCGACCTTTTACTACTTAAATGCTTAACAAAGCAAAGACTACCAAAAAAATCAGTCTGTAAATGCTGGTTTAAAATAAAAAAAAATTTATTTGTCGGCATTCTTCAAAGGAGCTGCATACACCATACTACTCGAAAATAATTTAAATTAGGAACTTTATTGATTAAAAAACGTAATATAATAAATTTTTAGGATTAGTTTTAGACGAAAATTCAAATTGGAAAGGGCATATCCAGTATATTAAAAACTCTATATATCTCCTTTGGTATCTGTTTTGTACAGAGAGAGAAATTACATTCCTTTGAAATATTTAAAAAATATATATTTTTCATTAATATATTCAAAATTACAATGCATAGCTTCTGCATGGGGATCTGCTTGTTTATTAAACTTAAAACCATTACAAAAATTGCAAAATAAAGTTATTAAATGTATACACTAATTTCCACATTTAGAACCAACTGTTAATCTATATAGACCGAAAGGGTATTTACACGTTCAAAACATTTATAAATTAAAAATTTGTATTCTAATTCACTCTATTATTTTAAAAGAAAAAAAATCAAACATAACACTTCAGAAAAATAAGACATTACATTATCATAACACCAGACGTTGTATAAATTATCAAACTATACCAGTAAAAAGTAATTTCGGAAAAAAATCGCTTTTATATGACGGAATAATAAAATATAACAATCTTCCAAAAATATCAGAAAAATTAAAAAATTTACAACTTTTAAAAAACAATTAAAGAGATATTTACTAAATTAAAATATTTATACTATTTTTTAAATTGATTTTATTAATGAATTAAATTGGATTAACATCCATTTTTTTATTGTTATTTTTTTTTAATGGTTAATATTTTCTATATTATATTGCCATTTTCCATGTAATGAATATGTTAATGAGAATGTTAAAAATATTATTTTTTTTAGCTAAAATTTAAAACACTTCCTGGTTCTTGGAAAATATAGTTCTCTTGTCACTCATCAGTAATTTTAATAAAATGCTTTAATGGTGCCTAATACCATGCCTCAATTTTTTATTAACTTTTGACTCAATGTGTATTAAAATATGACAAAATATGTATTTATAAATATAGGCGTCCCAAAAGGACTTCGCTCCCCCCGCCCCCAAACCCTGGTTACGCCCCAGATCATACCTGACGCTAGTACATCTTTAGCCGTGGGGTGAAACTTTATAAAGTAAATTTTATCTCCGTGCGCATTGAATTCCATCTCCGGTGCGTTTGTAGGCTCGGTCAAACCGTTCTCCGGAATTTTCCAGATTTTTACGACCCCGTCGTCGCACGCCACTGCCAAACGTTGATTATCGAACGGGTCCCATTGGAAGTCCACGATGTTGTTGCCATGTACTAGGGTGGGGATTACCCCGTCGGGGAGCTTGCCTACAGGATAGAAATAATAATAATAATAATAATAATAATAATAAGTTTATTTAAAAATTTAATAAGTTTATGGAGTGAAATATTAAAATCTGCTCATTTTTATTGTAAAATTTAGAGTACCTGCGGTACCTTGCACACATTTGAAACGAAATAACATTTTTGAGACACCCTGTATCGACTTTTAAATAAACATTCTTATGCTCCAACATCTTTTACCTCAATAAGTTTAGAGACACCCTGTACATCATATGTCTAATTTTGTAAACAAAGAGTGAAGCCAGTCTGTGACTAATTTAAGAGATAAGAGCAAATAATACATTTTGTTGTCATAGAAAAAAACCCTTGCGCTATGTATTTCTAAGGACAGTTAGGAAAATATAAATATTGCATAACTGTGTGAGCGGGTTTTAATTACCTATTAAATTAATAGTAACAATATAATTATTAAATTAATAATAACAATATGGTCTTATCTGCATTACAATGGTTAACTTGGACACTTACCTGTTTTGCTGAGTTCAAAAATTGCAATTTTACCTCCTGGACCACTTAAAGGGACAGCTACTCTTTCTCGATTAGCTACAATAATAATAATAATAATAATAAAAGTTAATTCAAATATTTTTTTGATATTTAATGCTAATATATAATTTTTTTTGTATAAACTACCAATTCCGAACTCAGAAGTAAAATACTTGTTTTGAGTTAAATAATATAATATTTTTGTCAAGAATATATTTCATAATTCAAGCACTAGATTATAATATAAAACGAATATGACAATATTTTATTGGTATATTTTATATCACTATAGTATACGAAGATACAATACGTTATGTATATAATATATGTACATATATATTTATTTATTTTTTTTATCTTCGTATACTATAGTGATATAAAATAATAATGAAAAAGCTATTCAACAAAAAAAGTTTCTACAGAAATAAGTCGTTTTTACATGAACTAAAAATTTGTAAACGAAAAAATTCAATAAGTTTGCCCCAAAACAGAGTTTTTGGGAAGGACCGTGCACTTACCATGAAAACCGTCGCATTCACCTGGAATCTGTCGGCTCAAATTCCTTATATTTTCTATATGGAAACTCTTATGGGCGGTGGTGCCTTTCAAGTGCCTGAACTTTGATACTCGACCTAAAAATAAAACCATTCGTGAAAAAAATTAAAACTTTCTAATTTGTTTAATAATATCTAATAATAATAATAAAAATAATAAGTTTATTTAAAATTTAATAATATAATAAATATGTTTATGTTGTCTTAGATAAACTTATTCTTCAATTCCCTGAAGCTGAGCTTGTTAGAGGCAAATCTTATTTTTTGTTTTAGTATTTGAAATCATAAATCATAAATATGCATTAAAAATCAAGTTTTAAAGTAAAAATGTTAATTTATAGTATAAACGCAGCTTTTCTGATATTACCTATAATAAAATTATTAATTTATAATTTTTAAGTAACAAATATTACTTATATAAATTATTCAGAACAATATTAATTAATTAAATCATTTCTAAAAATATTTTCAAATTGTCTGTTTTTAATATCCATGTTTTTATTTCGACTTTAAATTTTTTAATTTTTTATCAAGCTTACTCACCGAATACTGTAGACGTTCTTTTTGGTACCAGAACTGTATCGTTTTTCTTTAAAGCTTGAGTATCCAAGGACTGCTGTTTTGACATTGGCATACTTTTTCTAAAATATAAGGTGAATTTATTTGTCTGTCTTTAACAGATTTTGATTTGATTAAATTAGAAGAGGAATAGCCACATACTACATACCTATTGTTATCATCCTTCAAAACATCATCGGCATTTTTATTGTTTTTAAACGAGTCTTTTCTTCTCAGCATTACGGGTGAAGAAACGCTTTTTTCTATGATCGGTATTGACTGTTGATCTTGCACAGATTGCGACCTAAAAACATTTCAGTCAACAACTCATTGTCATATCTTTGTAGCGACCAGGCCAACTTCGATTGGGTTTGCAAATACTATACCTTTTCCAATCGGTTATACAGGGTGTCCGGAACTGATGAGTAAAAAATTTAGGGGATAATTCTAGACCGAAAATAAATGCTATCTCTTCCTACAACATTTTTTCGAAAATTGATTACGCGTACTGAGTTACAAGGTGTTAAAGTTAAATTTTATTTGCAGTTTTTTTGCAATACCTTTTGCCACGCTAATAATCAATCAATCAATCAATCAATCAATCAATCAATCAATCAATCAATCATTTATTAGCAGCTTTAAATAATATACAGATACAAATAGATGTAAGATTTTAACTAGTGTTCCAAAAACTTGTTCTATGATGCACCTAGATGACTAAACATCTGTATGTGCAAAGATCCATAAACATGGTGCTATCCAAAACCTTAGAATTTAATAATTTTTTTATATCAAAAACCTACTCGAGGATAAAATAATCAAAAATAATAGAAAAATATACAATAGAACTAACCTAGAAAGAGATACAACTGAGAAAGGGATAGGAAATCATCATGAACAAACATCAAAATAGTACCTCAAATTTAGACCAATTTGCTGCTATAAATGCCCTACATTTTATGTTAAATTTTTTTATTTATTTATTTATTTATTTCAAACTGGTCTTACAAAAATTATAAAATATCTAGGTGTACAAATGAATGAATGAAAATATTGTAAGGTTTATAAGACACCTAAGTGTTAAATACACTTGTGTGTGTCATAACAAACACTTAAAAACTAAAAAATAAAGATAATTTACAGTTAGTATAATAATTTTACTGTAATCAATATGAATTGAACGAATTAAATACTAATCACAAAAACACCATAAAAGGTAAGGTGTTTGAATAAACTAATTAAACACTATTCACAAAAAACACCATATAAGGTAAGGTGTTTGAATGGTACTCAAGTAATTGGATTACTTGTATTGTAATATAATCTTCAATATAATTTTATTATAAGTAAGTATATTAATTATTATTAAGTAATGGTTTTATTTTTATTTGTAGTTACACCTTGGTTACTGGCATTTTTTAAGGCTAAGAATGAGTAAGAAACAGTTAATCAAAAATGTTTTTAAAATATCTGAAATTTTTTGATATGTGATTTCTACATTCATTTTTAAATTTACACAGGTTTTTAATATTCTTTATTATAGTAGGGATCATATTATACAACTTGGGTCCCAAGTAGGCAACACTTTTTAAGTTAATGTTATTGTAATTTAATGGAATAAGAACGTCATTACTCATTCTTGCACGAGTGTGGTAACTGTGGCTTACAGTATTCTTATAAGATTTGGTTTTGTGTACAAATGCTGTTACTGTTACCATATATAAAGTTCTTACATTGCAAATGTCACTTGAAAAAAGTAATTCTGTAGGATATAGTCTGTTTCTTTTGTACATAACCTTTATAATAAATTTTTGAGCAATGTTTAGTCTGTAGAGTGCACTGTTGTACAAACCACCCCACATATTTGATATATTTTTTAATGAGGGTGTTAAGATAATAATATTTTAACGAAATCTTGTATATAGGGCTTTTTCGGGATGAGGAATACGAATTTGCCCACCGTTTTTTCGCATTTTGTAGAGGGCGCCACATAGGAGCCTATACTTTAATTTGAATGGTCCCAACTTTTTTGTCCTACACTGTAAGCGCATTTTGACTGAATATTTTTATTCTCCTAACCTTTTGACGTAAAAAAGGTAAACTACTTTTGTTTGGATAAATCTAACCGTTTTAATTATTTTAATTTATTATTTTTAATTTATTCCATTTATTTTTCAAATTCAAATTCAAATTCAAATTAAATTTATTCAACTAAGGATCATACATTATGATTTGAGGTTCGTCATATAAAACTATAAAATAAAATTAAATAAACTTAACTAATTTAGAAGGCAGTTTAAAAACATTAAAATAAATAAAATAAATGTACGAGCAAAAACTACACACACAAACATAACATCGTTTAGGCATTCAAAAAGTCTTTTAGTGTGTAAAATGCATTTTTTATAAGAAAGTCCTTTAGTTTTCTTCCAAATATACCTCTTGTTATGGATTGTTTGATTTCATCTGGCAGTTTATTGTAAATTTTGATGCAGGCATAGTGGGGAGATTTTTCATATCGTGTTGAAGTGTGTCTAGGGACTATAAGGCCATTTGCGTTTCTTGTAGTATAGTTGTGATTGTTTCTGTTTTCCTGGAATTCGTTCTTGTTGTTGTATACATATATGGAGCACTTAAGGATGTATATTGAAGTGACTGTGAGGATTTTGTGTTTTTTGTATATTTCTCTGCATGTTTGTGTTGGTTTCAATCCAAAGATGAGCCTTATTAGACGTTTCTGTGCTTGAAATACTCGGTTTATGTTTACTGCTTGTCCCCACAGTAAAATATTATAGCTGAGATGAGGATAAGCTAATGCGTAGTAAGATGTTATTTGAGTAGGGACAGGCACTGCGTATCTTAACTTTAGTATAGCGTAGTAGGCTTGTGCCAGTTTTAAGCATACATGATCCAATTGAGGTTCCCACGATAGTTTGGAATCAAGATACGTTCCCAGAAATTTGGAAGAGGATGCTGCCTGGTTCAATTGCATTTTTGGAGAAGTTTTGTAGAAATGAATGTGAACCGTTTTGTCCTCGTTTAGTATAAGTTGATTCGAAAAACACCATCTGTTCATTTCTTCTGTTACTTCTTGTATTTTCCTGTGTGCTTCAGGGTCATCTAGTGCTGATATGGCAACCGTGGTATCGTCGGCAAATTTGATGGTAAATCCCGGTAGTGATAGATCGTTTACAAATAATATGAATATGAGAGGTGCGAGGACAGATCCTTGGGCAGCTCCGATGTTGAGTTCATATTCTGAGGAGGTATGATTTCCGATTTTGACCAACAGCCTTCTTTCGGTTAGAAATGACATTATTAAGGACAGTGCATTTCCCCTTATTCCAACAGCATAGAGTTTCTGTTCGACAAACTTTAGGTTTAAGGTATCAAATGCCCGTGATAAATCAAAAAACATTCCGGCAACCACCTTGTTTGATTCTAGTTCTTGATGTATAAATTGAACAAGTCGGAATGCAGCTGTCTCCGTGGATTTGCCCCGTTGGAAGCCATGTTGATCGTTCCTTATCACTTTAAATCGGCCTAGAAAATTCATTAGTCTGTCGTACAGTATACGTTCGAAGATTTTTGAAAATACACTGAGCAGGGATATTGGCCTGTAGTTGTCAATGTTACATTCATTGCCCTTTTTAAAGATTGGTATTACAGTAGCTAGTTTTAATGTGGATGGAAATGTTCCAGTGATAAAGGTACTATTTATTAGATGTTGAAGGGGCTCTTCTATCTCCTCGCGCACGTTCTTTAAGACCTTTGTTGGTATTCCATCAAAACCAGTTGATTTTTTATTTTTCAGGTTTATTATAATCCTTCCGACTTCCTCTCTTGTAACAGGCCCTAAGAATATGGTGTTTGCTTGTGGCTCTAGAGTCGTTGGGTTCATTGAAATGTTGAGTTTAAAGTGGTTTTGGATTTTCTCTTTTGCTATAGTTGCAAAGTACTTCCCAAATATTTCTGCGACATCCTGTTTGTTGTGTACTTCATGGTCATTCATTGATAGTTGTATCGGTTTGGTTTGTCGATTTCTATTAAGTTCTGTGTTTACTATGCTCCATATTTCCTTAGACTGATTTGCAGAGTTCTCTATCCTGTTTTTGTTATAGTTTATCTTTGTATTGTTTATAAGCTTCTTATATTCTTTTTTTTGGTCTCGGTAATATTGCCAAATATCATTGTTGTTTAATTGTTTAGCGAGATTATAGGAATCCTGTACCTGTTTTTTCTTGTTGATGATGTCTTCGGTTATCCAGTTGTGTTTAGGTTTGCGTTGCAGTAGTTTCCTTTTTGGGCAGGTGTTATTGAAATGCCATAGAAATATTCTCAGAAATGTCCCAAAGCTCTCGTTTATATCTGTACCTTGTACATGTTGCCATTGTTCCCTTTTTAGTGCTAATTTGAGGTTGTTTATGTTGGATTTTGATAAAACTCTTATAGTTTTAGGGTGTGTTTCCAGGTCTTGTACTTGTATAGGAAGATTTTCATTTGTATCTGTACCTTGTATGTATAATATATTTAGATTGTTCTCAGATGAAGTTCGTATGACTCTACGGTTTGGTTTATGTTCTTGGACTTCAATAGGTAGCTCAATTATCAATTCTTGAAGGTAATGGTCAGAAATGTGTTCTTCTATGATTTTACAGCTTACCAGTGCACTATCTATATCTGTAGCCATGTAGTCTATTGAGGAAATCGATGTGCCCAGTTTGGATGTAAAAACCCTTGTGGGTTTGTCACTGCGGTCTACTAGGTGAAAGGAGTCGAGAAGATCCTTTAGTTGCTTATAGTTTTGTTCTTGTGTCTTTAAGCTGTCGATGTTAAGGTCTCCACATAGGACAATATTGTCGCCAATTTTAGTAAGGTGTAATAGAAGGTCAGTGACGTGCTGTACAAAAGTATTCACATTTCCAGAGGGGGGTCTGTATATTGCAACGATTGCCAGATTTAACCTCGTACTTTTTACTTGAATGGCACAGCATTCAACATGTAGTTCGACGCTGTAATTTGTGATTTCTTTGAGGTCTTTTACTGTAGCTTCTATATTTGTGTAGATTGCGACTCCTCCATGTATGTGGACTTTTCTGCAATAATGAGTTGCTAGTTTATAATCTGGAAGTACCATATTCCGCATTCCTTCGTTCGAGCCCCATGTTTCAGTAACGCAGAGTATTTGTGGTTCTAGTTCTTTGGTAAGAAGCTCTATGTGGTTTAATTTATTCGCAAGATTTTGAACATTTAGGTGGCAAATCTTTGTGCTCAGGTGCGTTTGGATCATATTTCCATTTGTAATTGACTCAGGCGTGGATATAAAAAATTCTGTTGCCTATCCTGATTTTCTACTACTTCTATTGTTTCAATTCGCTTGTCTGTGTTTGTTGACTTGTTTCTTTGGTTTGTTTCTTTGTTCGTAGTGATGTCGTTGCTAGCTTCAGTTGTTTTATCTAGCTTTTCTTGAAGATAGTAGTGAAATATATAATTGATCAGTTGCCATTTTCCTTGATTTGTTAATTCACCTCTTTCCTGGACTTGATGTGGTCGTATTATTTTATTGCAGTCAACAAAGTATGCTAGGTTTCCGCATTCAACCTGGTTCAGTAGTGCTTGATTTTGACTATTTATAAATTTATTTAGGATTGGCCTATTCCTAACAAACGGTGCCCCAACCAGAATTAAATTGGTATGTTTTGACTGTTCCATGATTTCTCTTACATACAATTCGTCGATATTTTTCCCTAATCTGGCATTTTCATTAGATGTAAAGATAATCTTGTAGTCCCTTTTTGTGTAATTTCTTGATAGTATATTGTGATTCGTTGTTATGTTTTCGAAAAAATTGCTGCTTGCAGATTGGCAGTTTGTGTCGAAGGTGCTTTTGGAAATTTCTTTTACAATTTTCCCATAGTTATAACCGTTTGGTCCGCTCATTAATAATATTTGCCTATTTCTTGGTTTTTCATTTGCATTTTTAGCGCTTTTATTTAATTTTTCTCCCATTTTCTGGATTTCTTCTTGTTTTGTATGTGTTAATTCAGTTAGTTGTTTTTCTAGTTCCTTTATTTTCCTATTTAGATTACTGTTCACTATTGTCAGTTCACTGCATTTTTCATTTATTCTATGGGTCTCCTCTTTTAGTTCCCGGATGTTTATTGTAGCGATATCTGTTTCATGTAGCCGTTCCATATTCGTTTTTGCTATACTTTCATTTAGTTTGTCAATTTCCCTTTTATAAATTTCAATACTCTTATCTTTTTCGTCTTTATTTTTCCTAGTAATTTCCTCCTCCACATCTCGGGCTTTTCGTTTTTCATCAGCTAGTTTTTTTTCAATTGTTTCGACTTTGCTTTTTTGTTGATCTATCGTTTTTTGTAAGTTTTCTTTAATATATTCTATTTCTTGATTTTTTTCCTCTATATCATTTATTCTCTTTTTGCTTTCTAGTGTCAGTTTACATTCTAGGGCCTGTATTTTTTCTTTTTGTTCCAATATTTCGCTGTTTAATTTTTCTTCTGCTTCCGTCACGTCATCTTCAAATGCGGTAGATAGTCTTGTCTGTCTCTCCAGTTGTTTACTCTTTTCTCGCACTTCATTCTGCAGTTCGGCGATTATCACTCTGAGTTCCTGAATCAGTTCAATTTCATCATCTTTGACATTTTCTTGGGCGTAGATTTCGCATTTTTTGCTGCAGAAGATTCTGTAGTCTTTTATATAAACTGCACTTTTTTTTCTCTCTATGCAGCTTTTATGTTGTATTGATTTGCAAGATATGCAATAGTAGCAAGTTAGATCTTTTCCATCGCTGCAGCACTTAAAGGTGCCAATATTATTTTTGCCCATTGTGGTAATGTATTAAATCTAGTCGTTTTTGTGTTTGCTTACAAATCGGACAGTAAAATAAATTGGGACACTCCCCTACTCGATTCAAGAAGTATATGTCCCGCCGTTTCATGAATAAATAAATGTCCCGTCGGTGCATAAATAAATAAAAGCAAACAAAGTAAAGGCAAATCCGTCTCTGTTCTCGGTGCTAGGGTTTAAAGTCCATTTCTTGCTCTTTACTGCAGTTTAGAATGGCCAAAAAAGAGGCGATTGTATCAAATGTAAATACAGATAATTTCTTTGCTGATAAGGTTTTTAATCGGGTTTAGAGTTTTTTGTTGTTCACTTACTGGCAGATTTTCACTGTATTTAAGATAGTTTTTCCAGGTTTTTGGTTATTTAGGTAGCACTCTGTTTAAAGAAAATTTAACGCATTTTTAAGAGAATTTTTCTTGACACAGCAATACCACTCACATGAATAAATGATGGGTTAGTCGCTTAAAAAACTAGATAAAAGTCGGAGTTATCTTTAGCGTGTATACCGTGTTTTATTTGAATTGAAAGTCTGTATATTAAGAAGAACTAATTTATGCATTGAAGAGGAAGGACGTTACTTGGAACCTTTGATTTGAATGTTTCATTTATTGTTCTAGTAACTTATGTATTTTAAAACTGGAAATAAAATTTAACTTTAACACCCTGTATCTCCGTTAATAATCAATTTCGAAAAAATGTTATAGGAAGAGATAGCATTTATTTTGGGGTCTAGAATTGTCCCCTAAATTTGTTGCTCATCATTTCCGGACAACCTGCATAAATAACAATTTTTTACCTCACCTTTCATACATTTTTCTTCTTTCGGCGATGCTATTCGTTGCGGTCGTATTTCTCTCGAACGTGCCGCACTGATCGGTGGAATCGAAGTTGTCTTCCGGCTCGTTTTCTTTAGAACTCGTACGAGTTTCGAATAGTTTTCTTCGTTCGGCTGTACTCGGAGTTTTGGGAATATAACCTGAAAGATTTCAAGCTCTTCAAGAATATTGTCTTTATGTTGTATCAAGACTATTTAGACCAGGGTCGATAATTTTTGAAACCAAAAAAAGTAATAGTAGGATGAAACCCATTGGAAAAGAAAGAGAATATAACAAAAATGAAAGGAAAAATAATTTACGGGCGATCCGAGGTCGGGAAGTGGAAAGGGGTGAGTTTTAAGGGTAGAAAACGATTTATCTCGATTTCCGGCAAAACTGCAAATCCTATGGAAAAACGTTAAATGGAAAAGTTGTAGGTAATAAAAAGATCTACAACTTTTGTATTTACACTTTTTCACATAACCTCAAAATTTATGTGAAAAATGCATATAACCAAGTTTTTGGTTTTTTATTTTTTTTTTCACGAAATTTGGTGAAAACTTACCTTTTTATGTCCCAAACACACTGTAATTTTTTTGATTTAAAATATTTATTTTTTCACCATATTTTGACTTAATATCCAAAAAGCACCCTAATTTTTAATCGAAAATTCTCACGTCAAAATATCTGCTCTTTTGTTCGTTGAAATCTCTACTTTCTGATGGTGTAAAAAAATATACATTACTATGGTAAATGTTCTCAAAAAATGCAAAGAAACGAAAAAAATTCGAATCCGAAATTTTTTTTTAATCATTATGTACAATTTTGAGCTATTTATTAAAATTTATACTTTATTAATATCAATAGTAACATGGAATCTTACGTTTTTCGAGTAATTAAAGTATACATTTTAATAAATAGCTCAAAATTGTACATAATGATTTTTAAAAAAATCGCATTCGAGGTTTTTTCGTTTCTTTGCATTTTTTGAGAACATTTACCATAGCAATGTATATTTTTTTACACCATCAGAAAGTAGAGATTTCAACGAACAAAAAGCCCACCGACTTTTTTAAAAAAGCAGATATTTTGACGAGAATTTTCGATTGAAAATTAGGGTGCTTTTTCGATATTAAGTCAAAATAAGGTGAAAAAATAAATATTTTACATCAAAAAAATTACAGTGTGTTTGGGACATAAAAAGGTAAGTTTTCACCAAATTTCGTGAAAAAAAATTTTTTTTGTAAAAGATAAAAATAAAAAACCAAAAACTTGGTTATTTGAATTTTTCACATAAATTTTGAGGTTATGCGAAAAATGTGTAAATACAAAAGTTGTAGATCTTTTCATTACCTACAACTTTGCCATTTGACGTTTTTCCATAGGACTTGTAGTTTTGCCGGAAATCGAGATAAATCGTTTTCTACCCTTAAAAACTCAATCCTTTCCACTTCCCGACCCCGAATCGCCCGTAAATTATTTTTCCTTTAATTTTTGTTATATTCTCTTCCTTTTCAATGAGTTTCATCCTACTATTATTTTTTTTCACTTTTTACCATTTTCAAAGGCTTCAGCCCTGATCTAATTAGGCATCACTTGTACCTGAATCACACGACGTCTCCTCTTCCCCACTAGACCCGGACTTTCCGTTGTCATCAGGTTTGACAGGCGTCGGTTCTATCACTTCTATGTCACTTGTCGGCGACTTCTCCTTCTCCAGTTCGGGTGTAATCGGCGCTGGTTCGACCGGTCCCGAGTGACCGTTCGAAGACGTTACCCCGGGTACCTGGGGCACAGAGAACACCTTACTGAAGGTGTTCTCCGTGTCGTTGAGCTTCGGAGGAGTGAAAGGTTTCGGGCCAAGTCTCGGCTATAAAAGAAAAAATATAAATTTGACGCTTTAAAAAGCTTGTTTTTGTAACATTTGTGAAAATATAAATAATCTATTTTAAGGTCGACAAAAAGGATGTACCTTTTCCCAACACAGTAGACATAGGGCTACGGTTTCTTTTGACGGGGTGCATTTACTTAGTTACCTACGTTAATCAAGTTTAAATAATATAAAACTATTATTACTAAAGTATCTCAAATACCTTAGAAACGATGTGCAATCTACTAAATACTAAACAGTAAAAAAAATAAGAAAAATAGTGGTAAAAGCTGTGGAAAATCATCTGCAAAAGCTGTGCTACAAAAAAAAACGACAATAACAACGAAAAAAAAATCAAAATATTGGTGCAAAATGCAAACAACACGCAGGTCAACACCAACAAACAAAGGTTAACCTTGTATCCACCAAGGGGTCCATTGGGGTTAACAGAGGTAACCACGGGGACACAGCTGTTGGTTCGGGGTCTGGCCACTGGTTTGGGGGCGCTACCAATGTCCTCCATGGGTTCGCACACAGACCCAGTGCGGGAACTTCTCGGCAGGGGTTTTGGGGGGATTATGGTTTGAGGGGACACCTTGAGGGGGTAACACAATTGTTTAACAAACAATGAACCTTCGTTTACTTGATTAATAGGTGACAGTTAAAACATATATTTATTTACATTTGAATGCATTTATTGTTTTTCATGCACCTTGACACACGAATCTTATATTAAAAAATATGTAATTGTACAATATACAGGGTGTGCGGATATATAAATATTTCGAAATTAAAAGAAATATCTGGCTAGTAAAATGTCTGTTCTTACCCGTTCCTTATCAATTACAACCTCCTCACTAAACGCATTATTCATCTCATTCAATTGTCTATCGCTCTCGTTCACAGATGTATCATCCTCCATAACATCTCTATCTTTTTCTATTTCCTTTACAATGTTCCTCACCGGGTGAGGATCAGACTTGACAGCCGCTTCGATAACCCTCGGTTTAGATTGAGTTGTCTTCCGGTTAGCTTTCGATTTTTCAAATTCTTCTCTTAGTTGGGATATGGGACCTCTGTCGATCTGAAAGTTTGACAAATAAATACATTTATACAATTATTATTATACAACTCGTCAGTATTGTTACAAAAAAAAGTAAGGGGAGTACCATATTAAATTTAAAGATTTTTTTTGTTAAACAAACTTACTATAATAGGTTCCTCCCCTTTCTCCCGTTTAGCAGGATCTAAGCAAAGTTTTGGCACTGGTACGTTGGTTCCTTCTATCCACTGGTCTGAAGTTAGGTCTGTCTGGTATCCTACAGTATCCGGAAATAGATCTGAATGAAAATCCCTGTAAACAAATTGAAATGTTGGTAATAATAGAGAAGATAAATAGCATAACAGTAGATTCAGTTCTAACGGTTCTATTCAGAGTACAAAGTTTAAGAAAAACATCTGAATATTACATTTGTTTCCACAAACGTTTCGAAAATAATTTTAAAAAACCATCTTCAGAATACCCCCTTTAGGGGGCTGTAGCTTTGTGGTAAATTGACTTAGGATACAATTTAATAAAGTATATTAATGTAAAGTAATCTTTATTCGTCATTCAAGTTCATTTACAATATACAGGAGGGTGTTCATTTGAAAACTTCCCACCTCGATTTTCCTGCTTTAAATTGAAAATGTGGAAAATCGCTCGGACCCGTCGATTTTTATTTCGAGGGGGACATCTTTTGCGTATATTGTCAATCTTGTTACTTCAAGCCCCTATGAGGGAGGGGGGGTAAGATCTAAATCTTAAATGGATACTCCTATTTTATATAATTTTCTTGGATTCTGCATAAAATACTGAACATTTTTTAATAAAAGCAATATTAGTCTATACTTAACAGTTTCCGAGATATTTACTCTTGAAAAATGACATTTTTGAACTTTGACAGCGTCTAGCTTTCTAACTGTACGTCTTAGAGCAAAGCGGCTTACATGTCCCTATCTTCGACTTTTATTATCTTTCCAATAGTGTGAACTTTCGGTTAAACCGGATGTAAGAAATATAGTACTTCCGGTTTGACCGGAAGTTGACACTATTGGAAAAATAATAAAAATCGAAGATAGGGACATGTAAGCCGTTTTGCTCTAAGACGTCCAGTTAGAAAGCTAGACGCTGTCAAAGTTCAAAAATGTCATTTTTCAAGAGTCAATATCTCGGAAACTATTAAGTATAGGCTAATAATGCTTTTATTAAAAAATATTCAGAATTTTATGCAGAATCCAAAAAAATTATATAAAATAGGGGTATCCATTTAAGATTTAGATCTTACCCCCCCTCCCTCCTAGGAGCTTGAAGTAACAAGATTGACAATATACGCAAAAGATGTCCCCCTCGAAATAAAAATCGACGGGTCCGAGCGATTTTCCACATTTTCATTTTAAAGCAGGAAAATCGAGGTGGGAAGTTTTCAAATGAACACCCTGTATATAAATTGGCCTATCAAACTTGTCAATATGTATATCAGTATATCTTAAAACTTTTTTTTAACCAATCTACTTAATCCCAAATTATCGATTATACCTTTAAGGAAACCTTGTATATTCGTATCTTTATTCAATACCTAACATTTAAAACATTCACCTTACCTGTAAGTTTTTCTTGGCACCTGATAGGTTATAGGCACCACAGAGCTGCTTGTAACCTGTAAAATCCTGTTCACTTCGCCTTGCATGACGTTCAAGGCTCTTTTGGGGACCAAACAGGCCCCCTTAGTTTGTTCTCCCGAGTGTCTTATTCCTTCTATAAGGAATGGTTCTTTGTCGGTTACTTCCATGTAGCCTATGGTCGTATCACCTTAAAAATATATTAGTCGTATCAAGAAAAGTAATTTATTTTATTGTTGGGTCTTTGCTGTTTTCACTTGTGCTAAGTTTAAGAATATATACCTTTTCCAGCTAAAAACAACATTCCAGTATCGGCATCGTAAAGAGGTATTAAAATTCCTGTAGAGCAGTCTAGTTCTAAAGTTTTTTCAGTCACTTTAAAGTTACGTAAATCTCTGAAAAACATGTTAGGTCATTTTAAAAGAACAAATTTATAAACCCGGAATCACATACTAGACCAGGGCTGAAGCCTTTGAAAATGGTAAAAAGTGAAGAAAATAATAGTAGGTTGAAACCCATTGGAAAAGGAAGAGAATATAATTAAAATGAAAGGAAAAATAATTTACGGGCGATCCAAGGTCGGGAAGTGGAAAGGGGTGAGTTTTTAAGGGTAGAAAACGATTTATCTCGATTTCCGGCAAAACTACAAGTCCTATGAAAAAACGTTAAATGGCAAAGTTGTCGTAGGTAATAAAAAGATCTACAACTTTTGTATTTACACTTTTTTCACATAACCTCAAAATTTATGTGAAAAATTCAAATAACCAAGTTTTTGGTTTTTTATTATTATCGTTTACAAGAAAAAAATTTTTTCACGAAATTTGGTGAAAACTTACCTTTTTATGTCCCAAACACAATGTAATTTTTTTGATTTAAAAAATTTATTTTTTCACCTTATTTTGACTTAATATCGAAAAAGCACCCTAATTTTCAATCGAAAATTCTCACGTTAAATATCTGCTTTTTAAAAAAATCGGTGGGCTTTTTGTTCGTTGAAATCTCTACTTTCTGATAGTGTAAAAAAAAATATACATTACTATGGTAAATGTGATGAAATCCCCTTTAAATCCTACCTTTAATTATATTTAGAACAACTATTTTCGCATATTTTTTGCGATCTTTATGTTTTATGGATTTGTAATTTTTTTGTTTATCAATGTAACATGGAATCTTACGTTTTTCGAGTAATTAAAGTATAAATTGTAATAAATAGCTCAAAATTGTACATAATGATAAAAAAAAAATTTCGGATTAGAGTTTTTTTCGTTTCTTTGCATTTTTTGAGAACATTTTCCATAGTAATGTATATATTTTTTTATACCATCAGAAAGTAGAGATTTCAATGAACAAAAAGCCCACCGACTTTTTTTAAGAAAGCAGATATTTTGACGTGAGAATTTTCGATTGAAAATTAGGGTGCTTTTTCGATATTAAGTCAAAATAAGGTGAAAAATAAATATTTTAAATCAAAAAAATTACAGTGTGTTTAAGACATAAAAAGGTAAGTTTTCACCAAATTTCGTGAAAAAAAAAATTTTCTTGTAAAAGATAAAAATAAAAAACCAAAAACTTGGTTATTTTAATTTTTTACATAAATTTTGAGGTTATGTAAAAAAAGTGTAAATACAAAAGTTGTAGATCTTTTTATTACCTACAACTTTGCTATTTAACGTTTTTCCATAGGACTTATAGTTTTGCCGGAAATCAAGATAACTCGTTTTCTACCCTTAAAAACTCACCCCCTTCCACTTCCCGACCTCGGATCGCCCGTAAATTATTTTTCCTTTCATTTTTGTTTCATTCCAATGGGTTTCATCCTACTATTATTTTTTTTTGTTTCAAAAATTATCGACCCTGGTCTATACTGTATAATAATTATTAAAAAGTAATTTCATAGAAAAGAAAAAACCTTACCTAATAATAATTTGTCTTAACCTTTGAGCGTCAAAACCTGTGGTTAAAATTTTATCATTGTCTCCCAACCACACTACCCTAGAGTCTTTGATACTTTGATGGCTATTAGCTTGTTTCACACAGGGCGATTCCGATCTAGGGTCTATTATTCTAACCTGAAATACAAATCGTTGGACTGGATTTTTTTTTTAAATTTATTAATTAGTGTTCTTGCAGAAGAGGGGGAGGCATGACGCTTTTACACCCCCCTTGCGCTTAAGAACCCTTATGGCCAACATCTCTTGTACCTTTAGTAGTTCTTATATTCTAAACTCAGTTCAGCAATTAATAAAATCAAAATACCAAAAACATTATGAATTAATAATACCAATCAAAATATTGTAAAACATGTAAGTTTTTAAATTCCTGATCATAAAATTTGAGGCTTTGTTTAGATAACCATGACTAATTCGCAATAATTATGGTTTAAATAGCTTGGCTCCATAAATAGATATGTATTTCCTTGGTTTTCATTTGCGCTAATTGGTAATTTACTAAGTGGAAAGCACCAAAATGTAAATTGGACTTAATATAATTTTAATTTATTTTTAATCTTTTGCCAACTAATTCTTAGCTTAATTGTTATGCAAACCATCTAATTTTGTTTAACTTGAAATTAATCTTTTATTAAATACAGGGTCTTGTAAGTGATATAAAATATTATCATTAATTTAAGAAAGGGGTCTTTGAAAAAAAAAACATTTATCAATACTTATATTAAAAAACAGCTTTCATAAAATTATTCCAAAGTGCCAGTATATTTAAAAAACGACAGAAGACAGTGCACTTTATAAATACACAATTTTTTTGTTTACTTTTATAAGAAATTGATTGTAGAGGATTCGAATTCTGTGATTCTATTGCTGTATTCCTAGAATTTACGTGTGAATTTTTAAGAAAAAAATCTATCTAAATCTATTTAAACATTCTAACCAATACCTGTTTATCTTTGCAAGATGTGGCTAAGAGTGTCCCGTCCCTCTTCCAACTGACAGATTGTATAACTTCTTCATGGTCGCTATTCGAAAACAGTTCTTTTTCTGAGATCAAATCCCACAGAGTTAGTGTGGTGTACGAAGTGGAGTGCAAAAGAAAATCCGCTGTAGGATGGAAACCCACTGTTTCAACTCTTCTTTGCTTATGGGAAAATGTACATTCGGGATTGCTAAGGGATTCCTATAATGAAAAAAATGTTGGAGTGGAAAATATGTAAAAAAATATATTGGTTACTATCATGTATTAATTAAGTATGTATATTGCTTTTTATTATTTAAATAGGAAAGTTTGCAGGGATAATTAAAAATCCAAGCATTTTAAATATTTTTATTTTTTGTACTCCCTGTACATCCTATTTGAAGTTCTCTCATACTATATTAAACATTTTTCCTATATATTATGGGTAAATTACCTTAGAGCAGCGTATTTTAAAATAATTTTATTCAATTCAGACACAGATCAGGTTCTAAATAACATATATAAAGTACCGACTTACCACTAGCCCTTCTGATGGAATATGCCAAATTTTAACTAAACAGTCTTGGGATCCAGTAGCCAAAAGTCCATCGTGAAATGGAGAAAACTCCATATCAGTAACAGTGTCCGAATGAGCATATAATAGGGGCATAAGCTTACTTTTCCTACCACAATCATCTAAATAAAATAAAAAATTGAAAAACATTGAAAGCAAATTACAAATGGTAAATCTAAAATAATAATGTAAATGCGATAAAACATACCAATAGGTAAAACAGCTAAGCTAGATCCGGCATGGTCCCAATTGAAGGCCATAAATTTTGCAGAAGCAGCAATATTGTTACCATAAGTCTGGTAAGACCCAACGCAGATGTCCCTAACATATGTCTCGGGCTTAGGGACAATTGGGGCTGCATTTTTGTATTTGGAAGCTTTAAAACGCCAAGCCATTGTTAGTTTTGGTTAGATACAGCTAAAAATAGGTGGTTTAAGTTTAAACTGAACTGTGTATTTGCTACTTGAAAAGTTTTATATGGTACAGTGAACAAACTGACTCATCCATGTACCTAAATAAATAAATTTATAAGTATTATCTTAATATTACCGCAATATTACAGTATCACTGTACAAAAAAGGTCATAGAATGATAAATTTCTATTTCTTGTAATTAAAACTTGATAAGTAGGTACTTACTTACTTTAAAATATTTCTGTTTTTATTTCTTATGGTAGCTTAGAGTTAATTTTTATAGTCTCAGCTCCTTCAGAAGCCTTATTCCAAATGCGAGTAAATATAATGAAAGCAACTTAACTTAATTCATAAGACAGCAGAAATTATGCCAGCACAAAAAAAAATTGTACTACTTACTACATAATTTATATTAGAAAGTTCAATGACTGAAGTAATTAAACCAAAAGCTTTAGAAAGGAAGTTTTAAAATAAACCAAGCTATAAATTAGTGCTTTATATAAACACCAAAAAAAAGGGGTTCACACCCTTGTGTCCAAAGTTTTTTCACAGAAAAATAAACATACACGTAAATAGTCCAAAAATAACGTACCTTATTTTACTAATTTTTTATAATCTAAGGAACAAATTCTAGTGCAAAAAACTACGGAAAATTTGTGCATTTAACTAAAATCTTTGAAAAAAACGCCCAGATTTTCCACCCTTTGATTTTCCGATACTTTGACAAGAAAACAATGACAAACGGTGGCATTTAACAAACTAAACAAACACGAACTATAGTGGCATCTATTGGTAAGAGACGGAACTTTCTGGTAGTTCAGTTGATAGGCAACCAGACATTTCCTCTGGGTATATTTGTCTGAGGCGCGATTTTATTTAATTTTTGATTAAATGCATTCTTTGAATGCCAACTACGTAGAATTCATTATGAGCTGCTTAAAAAACATTACGCACATCATCACGCAATTTGGAATAATAAGTAATTTTTACTTAGTCGAGTAGACACAAAGAAGTGAACCATTACGTCCTTTGGAAGTGATAACATAGAAATATTAAAAATCAACGAACGTTGACACCATGAAGAGACAAACAGAAATAAATGTGAGTTTTAGATATAATTTTATTTAATTTCTGAATTGGTGGAAAGACCGTTCTAATCTTAGTGTTTTCCCTGTTCGTGGCGCAAAGAGCGCTTGCCATAAAATGATTTTAGACATCTATTGGCAAAAAGCAGAACTACGCGTTAAATTGATATAGATTGCGTCAAAGGCTACAAAATATACCTATTGTATTTTATTGACTAAAAATATAAATAAAAGCATCATAGAAACGAAAATGTACATTCATTTATTATCTTTTTTAATACTTATTTATATATTTTGTCAGTCTTTTAATGTCATGAAAATACCAGAGCTTTAATAAACTCTATTCTTTCACTTGCATATAATAAATTAGTCCACTCATTCCACTTTATTATTTTAACTTTGTAACCCAAGATTTCCAGATGTCGCATCTGCAGTTCGTGTTTTCCTTTAAGTCGTATGTAGAATCTGGTATATGCAGCCTCATTTTTGAGTAATACAGCCAATTTTCTGTAAAAAAAATCCAATTACTACAGTAAAATACCGTCAATTTTTTATCATAATATGTAGGTACCTATATTAATTGTACTTACAAATTATTTGGATCGAAATCACTCGTCGGTTTCTTGTCTTTATCAAAATATATAACAAAGTTAATTAAGTATCCGTACGGAGTTAATACATTTTCTACTATTGAGCTTCTATCTATAATGCCAGTTAAATAATTTTTAACGTTCTGTTGAAATGTAGTTCTATATACATCATCTTTGGCATCTAAAAAACAGGTAAGAATTTAAAAAATAATAAAGGACAGACTGTATAGTGTTATGTCTAGCGATGGGCGGATCGGATCTGAGCCGGATCGGTGAGTCGGATCTTAAGAAAGATTCATACTGATCCGACTCTCAAAATAAAATAGACGGATCACGGATCTGACGGATCTATTTGATTTGATTGTCGACCGCTAGGTTTACGTTCGGCGTAGGGGTAGAATTCACTGCTACGGCGCACGGCGCCACGAGCTGCGATGCGATGGAGAGCGGCTCGTGGCTCTCGGATCCGTTAAAAGATTTTTTAAAGTCGTTCCGATGCCTGACATGCGGGTCGCAGCGTTGGAAAAGAAAACGAAGCGTGGCGATTTATTACTGTTGTGTTTATTGTATTGTGGGTTGCGTCTAGTGATGGGATAACTCGAGTGAAAAATAACCGATCACTCGGTTTTTTCAATCACTCGAATTATTCGATTATCTTCGGAAATCATTCGAGTGACGAAATGAGTGATGAACATAAGGGTTTTTGATAGTGATGGGATCACTCGCGTTACAAAATAACCGATCACTCATTGCGGGGCTATACAAAGTAGTTAGTTTATGGAACTGGCGACCTTTTTTTTTTTTTTAGAAGTGTAAAAATATATGTGCTTGATTATTTAAGTTATTAAAAAAATTAATTTTTTTTATAAATTGCCCCTCATATAGCATTTGAGTGAACAATCGATTATCATTCGGTTTTTTAAATCACTCGAATGCTCGGTAATCGATTATTGAAATAACTCGATTTTTCCCATCACTAGTTGCGTCACTTATTTCTTGATGATTTCATAGAGTCTGGAATATAAGTTTTTTCTATGAAACCACCATATTAAAGAATCTTCGTATCTTTTAATAAGCGGTTCATTTAAATGTTTGTCCATTTCTGTAATCACTGGGGGTTCTTATTTTTTGAATAATGTTAAATGGCGCTACCGCGTAAGATCGTTTAAAATAATGATCAATGACACGGATCGTGACTCAGAATAACCGAGCCGAGAACCGATAAGATTTTCTTTATGATTTTTGGGACAAGACCCGGGATCCGGCTCATTGAGTCGGATCTTTGTGCTGATTCGGATTTGGTGACCCGAATCCCAAAATAGATCCGTCTTGCCCACCACTAGTTATGTCAGTTTCCTGGTAGAATGGATATCATATACAGGGTTGCCCAGAAGTCCGGAATAAAATTAATATAGCCTTAACCTGTAAGTTTTGGGGAAAACGCTCAGACACGTCAATTTAGTTTTATATATGCTCACATTTTGACGTTATTCGTTTTTTTTTAGACATATATTATTTGTCAAAAATATGCAGACGACATCGATCCTTTTTTTAAATGGAAACATACAGCTTGTGATACATCATTTGAAACAGTGGCGCAGCCAGAATTTTGTATTAGGGGGGTTTTCAAAAAAAAGAACAGGATTTCAAAATTTTAAAAACTAAAATTAAACCAGGCTCGATAATTTTTGAAACCAAAAAAAATAATAGTAGGATGAAACCCATTGGAAAAGGAAGAGAATATAACAAAAATGAAAGGAAAAATAATGTACGGGCGATTCGAGGTCGGGAAGCGGAAGGAGGTGAGTTTTTAAGGGTAGAAAACGATTTATCTCGATTTCCGGCAAAACTACAAGTCCTATGGAAAAACGTTAAATGGCAAAGTTGTAGGTAATAAAAAGATTTACAACTTTTGTCTTTACACTTTTTTCACATAACCTCAAAGTTTATGTGAAAAATTCAAATAACCAAGTTTTTGGTTTTTTATTTTTATCTTTTACAAGAAAAATAAATTTGTTGAAAATTTACCTTTTTATGTCCCAAACATACTGTAATTTTTTTAATTTAAAATATTTATTTTTCCACCTTATTTTGACTTAATATCGAAAAAGCACCCTGATTTTCAATCGAAAATTCTCACGTCAAAATATCTGCTTTTTAAAAAAGTCGGTGGGCTTTTTGTTCGTTGAAATATCTGCTTTCTGATGGTGTAAAAAAAAATATACATTACTATGGTAAATGTTCTGAAAAAATGCAAAGAAACGAAAAAAACTCGAATCCGAATTTTTTTTTTTAAATTATTATGTCCAATTTTGAGCTATTTATTAAAATTTATACTTTAATTACTCGAAAAACGTAAGATTCCATGTTACATTGATAAACAAAAAAATTACAAATCCATAAAACATAAAGATCGCAAAAAATATGCGAAAATAGTTGTTCTAAATATAATTATTAAAGGTAGGATTTAAAGGAGATTTCATCACATTTACCATAGTAATGTATATTTTTTTTTACACAAAATCTCTATTTAAGGTGGGAGTATCAGCATGCTTGCCAACCTATAACCTATTTCGCGTATATTTCTTTATGTTTTCTAGCTTTTATACAAAATTTAAAGAAAATCAGTATCGACTTGATATTCTATAGGTAATAATTGACATATTTAATAAATATCAAGGAATTTCATAACTTATTTTGGGAGAATTGTATAGCGAAAAATATCGGGTAAGATTTTTTTTAACATTATTATGTCATTGTCACTCATTGTTCTTTCACTATACAATTCTCCCAAAATTAGCATTGAAATAAATTCATATTTTTGTAATATATCAGATACTACCTAAATAATGTACCGACGATATTAATTTTCTTTAAATGTTAGTTATTAAAATAATAAACTCAAAAAATCAACGCGAAATAGGTTATAGGTTGGCAATAGATTGAATGACGTTGAGAATTCAACCTTAAGGTGGAATTCTCAACGTCATTCCATCTAAGTATTGCCAACCTATAACCTATTTCGCGTCGTTTTTTTGAGTTTATTATTCTATTGACTAACATTTAAATAAAATCAGTATCGTCGGCACATTCATTACTTAGGTAATATCTGATATACTACAAAAATATCAATTTATTTCATGGCTAATTTTGGGAGAATTGTATAGTGAAAGAACCTTACCTGATATTTTTCGCTATACAATTCTCCTAAAATAAGTTATGAAATTCCTTGATATTTATTAAATTTCTCAATTTATTACCTATAGAATATCAAGTCGATACTGATTTTCTTTAAATTTTGTATAAAAGCTAGAAAACATAAATAAATCTACGCGAAATAGGTTACATGTTGGCAAGCATATGTCGATACTCCCACCTTAAATAGGCGGAAATGATAAATCATTGTTATTTTTTTTACCTTACAGGGTAAGACATCTTCATTGTTGCACTAAACGGTACCTGGATTTCTTAACCTTCGAGTTGATGCCTACTCTAGCTGTAATTTTTCCCAACAAAGTAGATATCCAGATATACCTAATGAAACAATTTGATTTCAGCAAGATGCATGGTGCTCCCCTGCATTTTGGTGTCAATGGGAGAAGATATTTAGATGAGATATTTCCAGGTCGCTGGATTGGACGACGTGGAATCGCCACCGAGGTCCCTAGACGTAACACCTCTGGATATTTAAAAGAAAAATTTACCAAAATAGGCCAAATAATATTGAAGACTCGAAATACAAAATTAGATTGGAGACACATAACATACCGGCTGAAGCCATTCGGAATTCCGTCGACGGATTTTACCATCGTCTGCAGGAGCATGCCAAGTAGAGGGTGGAGGACAATTCCAGGATTTGCCACGTTAAACCATCTTTTTGTTGTGTTTCGATATGCTTCGTTACATTTTTATTTTTTTTTACAAAATAAATAACAAATAAACCATAATTATTGTTAAGTCACAAAATGTCTGAATGTGAAACAATAAAGATTTATTACCTTGGGAGGTAAAAAAAACATCAATGATTTATTGTTTCCGCTTATTTAAATAAAGATTTTTTAAAAACTTACAGGTTAAGGGCTATATTAATTTTATTCCGAATTTCTGGGCAACTCTCTGTATGTAGGAAATTTGATTTAACACACTTACACATTTTTTGGTATTCCACGATATATTTTTGATGAAACCATGGGACATTATATTCTGGATATTCCAGACAAACTGCCCTGTTTAGCTGCATCAAGGTACTCCGAACCCTTTGAGGATAGACATCCTGAAACATGCTTGAAGCATTCATTTACAATAAACTAATAGACCCTGAACTATAAGAAATTTTTACAGAAGTTAAGAGGTCATCGATGCATGTAAAATAAACCCAATTTTTCCTTTCCGCTGTCTCCGAATTTCTCCGAAATCGCACATATTACCATTTACTTCAAATTAAAAATATTGAAAGACCTATCCTGTTTCTCATGTAGCCGATTTTCCGATTATCCTTTCGTTTTCAAAATATAGTAGGTATGATTTGTGTTAGTATAAATAGACTAACTTTAAAAATTATTTTTCACCCAAAGAAAGGCCTAAATTAAAATTGTTACAGGAAAAACAACGTTTGAACCGTTAGCTTTTCAGTGACACCAAAGTTGGTAATAGCCAAACAACTGCAACTTAGCTTGGCTATCGTTGATAGTATATACAGGGTGTTCATTTGAAAATTTCCCACCTCGATTTTCCTGCTTTAAAATGAAAATGTGGAAAATCGCTCGGACCCGTCGATTTTTATTTCGAGGGGGACATCTTTTGCGTATATTGTGTCAATCTTGTTACTTCGAGCCCCTAGGAGGGGGGGGGGACGGGGGGGTAAGATCTAAATCTTAAATGGATACCCCTATTTTATATAATTTTTTTGGATTCTGCATAAAATTCTGAACGTTTTTTAATAAAAGCATTATTAGTCTATACTTAACAGTTTCCGAGATATTGACTCTTGAAAAATTACATTTTTGAACTTTGACAGTGTCTAGCTTTCTAACTGTACGTCTTAGAGCAAAACGGCTTACATGAAATGAAATGAAAAATGTCCTTATATTCGATTTTTATTATCTTTCCAATAGTGCCAACTTCCGGTCAAACCGGAAGTACTATATTTCTTACATCCGGTTTAACCGAAAGTTCACACTATTGGAAAGATAATAATAATCGAAGATAGGGACATATAAGCCGTTTTGCTCTAAGACGTACAGTTAGAAAGCTAGACGCTGTCAAAGTTCAAAAATGTCATTTTTCAAGAGTAAATATCTCGGAAACTGTTAAGTATCGACTAATAATGCTTTTATTAAAAAATGTTCAGAATTTTATGCAGAATCCAAACAAATTATATAAAATAGGGGTATCCATTTAAGATTTAGATCTTACCCCCCTCCCTCCTAGGGGCTTGAAGTAACAAGATTGACAATATACGCAAAAGATGTCCCCCTCGAAATAAAGATCGACGGGTCCGAGCGATTTTCCACATTTTCATTTTAAAGCAGGAAAATCGAGGTGGGAATGTTCAAATGAACACCCTGTATATAGAAGTGAATTGTACAAAAATTATTTATTATTTTTACATAAACAAATATATTATCTTGAAATACTTATCAGATAGAGAACAGAAAGTAAAAATAGATAATTTCAGTAGTAAAACAACTACTTTAATTTGTGGTGTTCCTCAGGGTACTGTTTTGGGACCAATTTTATTCTTACTTTATATTAATGATATATTAAAATCAGAGTTAAATGGAAAAATATTTTCATATGCAGATGATACTGTATTAATAATACCAGCTTATACTTGGCGTTTTAAATTTAGAACTAGACATTTCAATAATAAAAAATAATTTAAGTTAACTATTAAACTTAAATTTACCTAAAACAAAATTTATGACTCTTTCTTGTTATAAAGATACTCAGCCGGGCTGAGTATCTTTATAACAAGAAAAAGCAGCCGAATAGTTTAAAAGAAATTAAAATTCATGATTTAAATTGTTTAGAAATATCAGATATAGTTAGAATTAATTATGCTAACTGTTCTTGCCAAAATAAAATTAAAAAAGTTGAATTTATAAAATATTTAGGAATATTGATTGATCAAAATTTAAAATGGGATCATCAAATTAACACTTTCACACAAAGAATTAAGAAACACTTTATGTAAATTTAGACTTTTAAAAAATGTTGTGAATCCAAAACCTTCTTTAATGTTTTATTATGCACTTTTTCAATCAATTCTTCTTTCCTATGGTATAATTGGTTGGGGAAGTGCATACGACTAGAATTTGAAACCGCTTATAACAGTTATATAACATACAAAAATATGTTTTAAAAATAATATTGAATAAACATATTTTATTTCCTTCAAAAATATTATTTGTTAATTCTTTAATAATATTCTGAGTTTAAAACAACTTTATTACAAAACTTCCATTTTATATAAAAATTTATTACACAACATTTTTAATTTATTACCTACCTAAGAAGATGGGTATAAGAGGTATTGCAAACGGATTATTTAGGTCATATTTAGAAGGGCGTACCCACCGAGTAAAAGTATCAAATACATTGAGTGATCGTCGTCATGTGGGGTTTGGTGTGCCGCAGGGTACAGTTCTTGGCCCGCTTTTATTCAATATCTACATTAATCAAATATTAACATTGGTGGATGATGGTAGCGTCTTTTGTTTTGCTGATGACACTGCTATTATTATAAGCGGCCAATGCTGGAGGTCAACTTTTGAAAGGGCAGAAATGGCCATGAGCAAAATAAAGAAATGGTTGGATTGTAGCCTGCTCTCTCTAAACGTGGAGAAATCTAAATTTATTACTTTCGCTTTATCCACAAGATCACTGCCGAATAACCAGAACTTAAAACTGCATGATTCTGATTGCAGTCTAAACAGGGAGACTTGTAAATGCGATGAAACAATTAAAAGAAAATCATGTTTAAAATATTTGGGGATCTTGCTTGATGAAGGCCTTACGTGGAGAGAACACATCAATTATGTGACCTTAAAAATTAGGAAACTTATATTTAAATTTTATGAGCTACGTAATATTCTACCCATGAAAACCTTGAAGATTGTATATTTTGCCCTAATAGAATCAGTAATTAACTATGGATTTGTTGTGTGGGGAAATGCTGGCAGGACATTTATGTTGAAGCTTGAAGTAGCACAAAAATGGGTGATAAAAGTGATGCTTTTTAAAAACAAGAGATACCCTACAGAACTGGTTTATAAAGAGAGTGGACTGCTCACACTTGATCAGCTTTATATTAAGTCAGCTATAAGATTTATGCTGAAAGTACCATATTACAAAGAAATCTTAAATCATGGTGTAAACACTCGAAACGCAGCGTTGCAAAATGTCCTGCTACGTAACCCCAAGCATACTGCCTGTCAAAAACATATATATTGTGCAGGCCCAAAAATCTACAATTCTATGCCTCTGTACTTAAGAATAAAACCTTATGACCAAGTAAAGCACCAGATTGTGCGGTGGATCCTTGACACTGGTTTTACCCTTGTGTATCTGGAATAGTGAGATGTATGTACAAAAATTACCTTAATTGAAGTGAAACGAGTTTAGCAATTTTATTAGTGTTTTTTAGCAGTATTATTGATATTTTTATTCATAGTGAAATAATGTAATAATAAAAGCCTCTACATGTACAATAGAATATAGAAATAGGTGCACCCACAGTATCTTCAGATACCATCATGCAACCAACCTAGTAATGGCTGTAATAAGAAAATGTTAAATTGTATAGTATTGTATAATTATTCGCTGTTATTAAATAAATAAATAATTTGAAAACTATAAGTTTTTTGGCATTTAAAAGAAAATTTAAATCATGAATTATGCAAAATTATATAAAGGTAAGCCAACTTATATAGGTAATAATAATACTAAATATTACAATTTTTCTATTATAATTTCTCCCTTATTTATAATTTTTTTGGGTGAAATATTTTTGAATTGCCTACTTAGGTACTTATATTTTTAAATATATTTATGATGTCATTAAAATTAATAATTTAAATGGGTGTATATTTTTTCATTACAAAATCGGACAGATTTGTTAATCTATGGTTTCGTAATGATGCTTTCATTGTATTTATTTTTATTAAAAAAACAATGTTATTGATTTTTAATATTATTAAAAAGTAACCTGCAAATAAATAAATTCCATAGGTTTGGAGGGTTTCGAGTAAATGGTAGATAGATAGATAGGTACTGGTATACTTACCTTTGTCGTTAACTTACCCTAAAATAACAATTTTCCAATTCCACATCCAACCTGTCCAAAAATTCAACATTGAAAATTTGTTTTATAAAACTCTTTGGCATTCGATGGAAATAACATAATGACAAGGCACCTTGCAGAAATGATAAACCACTAAGTCTTTCTTGATCCCTAAAAACGTTTGTAAGTATGTCTGTTTGGATGATTACTCATTTAAAGAAGGTTGAATTGATTATTTATCAAATATGGTCAGAAATACTAATTTCTAAAAACTGTTGATCTAATAAAAAAAATATTACAAAAGAACCAAAATTTCGGTAAATCTAGGTACTTTTGATAAAAAGTGTACTCCCTACTTAACACCATAAAGATAACTTACCTAATGATAAGATCGGTAACTATCTTAAAAAACTTATCAGCATAGACGGGATAATAATTTAAATAATAGCATAAAAACAACGTCTTTTCGGCATTGAATCCTATAATTCGGTCCTTTTGGTGTACAACATACTCCGTACATTTATTTAGGATCTCGGGAACCAAAGCTTTAGGAGCAAAAAGGCAAAAACACAGATTTTCCAGCCTTTTTGAAGACATGTATTTGATTTTCTTGCAATCTTGTATGATTTCGTCTACCAATTCTGTGTGAAAGTCATTTCGCAGGACAGCCGCTTTAATTAATAATGTATTTGTTTCTCCATGGTCTTCGTTGTAGGTGTAAAGCCTTTCGGTCACTTCATTTAAAATATTTCGAATATCTTTTAGTTGGGTATTGGTTATCGTCATATTTCGATGCTAAAAGATTTGGATTTTTTGCGTTATGTAATAAGATATAATAAGCCTTTCTATAAAATTATCTTTGATTATAGTAAATAAAAAAGCCCATTCTGTATAAGAAAATAATATTTTTTATATAATATGTAATAAGTTTATTTAAAATGTAATAATATAAGTAATAAATTATTATGTTGTCTTCTATAAACTTATTTTACAATCCCATGAAGCTGAGCTTATTAGGGGCAAATCTTATTTTTTTTTTAGTACGTAAAATCATAAATCATAAATATGCATTAAAAATCAAGTTTTAAAGTAAAAAGGCTAATTTATAGTATAAACGCAGTTTTTTTGAAGAAATATATTAAGTAGGTATTCGGAAGTTCTTACCAAATGGAAAACTTTTTTATTATTAATTTTACGAAAAAAAAATGATTCTTTATAAAAAACTCTGCATGGTCTAAAACCTAAAATGCAACCATCAAATATCGAAATTTTTCAGTCATATACGAGGTTTGTCAAAAAATGTGAATTTTTCCCAAGAATGTGAATTTTTCCTAAGAGTAATTACCTTTATTTTTGCCATTATCAAAAATTGTTATTAAAAAAAGTTGATCAGAACTAAAAACCACGTCTAAATATGCAATAACACGCATTAAATTAATTAAATAATTAAAAAATTAAATAATTAATAAATCAATAAAACAATTTTTCAATTTAAATGCGTATAATTGCACATTTAGCCGTAGTTTTTAGTTCTGATCAACTTTTTTTAATAACAATTTTTGATAATGTCAAAAATAAAGGTACTTTACTCTTGGGAAAAATTCACATTCTTGGGAAAAATTCACATTTTTTGACAAACCTCGTAGATGACTGGAAAATTTCGATATTTTATGGATGCATTTTAGGTTTTAGGCCATGCAGAGCTTTTTATAAAGAATCATTTTTTTTCGTAAAATTAATAATAAAAAAGTTTCCCATTTGGTAAGAACTTCCGAATAATAAAATTATTAATTTATAATTTTTAAGTAAAAAATATTACTTATATACTTAAATTATTCAGAACAATATTAATTAATTAAAGCATTTCTAAAAACATTTTCAAATTGTCTGCTTTTAATATCCATGTTTATTTCGACTTTAAATTTTTGTAATGTAGTCAATTTTTTAATTTTTGTTGGTAAATAATCGTTTAAATAAAAACATAAATATTTGAAATTTTTTTGTCCTATGGACTTATTTATTTTAGGTTTTATGGTTATTTCATTTTTATGAGGTGTATTATGATTATGGTTTTTAAATTGTATAAGGTTTTTATTTTTAAATATATATATTAAGATGTTATAAATGTAAAGTTGTCTTATGTTCAATTTTTTTGTTTCTGAAGATAATTCTTTTGAAGGATAAAGATAATCTTTATTGAATATAATTTTTAGAAACCTTTTTTCAAATTTTTGAACTAAAGTTCTATTTATTCCTCCGGCATCCTCCCCAACATAAAATTCCGTAATTTAAATGAGTTTAACTAACGCGTAATATAATATTTCCATATGTCTTATATTTAAAAAATGTTTAATGTTTTTAAAAATCGGTAGTAAACTTCTTAATTTTTTAATTAAGTATTCTAAGTGAAAATTATTTAATTGTTACCTGTCGTAGGAAATTTAATACTTGGGATATTTTCAAAAGATCAGTAGAACCCATCTGTGATTTGCTCTCCTTGAAACATTCCATAAGACGTTGCATAAGCCTTAAATCCTTACAAAACACCAATGCAAAAGCGAAAGCCGAAAATAACTGCTGGGGAAACATTGTTAGCTTCCCTGAATCCAACTCTGTCTTTATAATGCGTATGGTATGGGATTCAAAAGCATATGACCTATAACCGGGGTTGTCTGCCAAAAAGCTAAAGTAATTTTCGTAAAGTCTTGATACTTGTTCAAATTCTTCCAGCTCTTTCAAGGTCTGACAAGCCTTAGTCCAGAAAAGTTCACACAGTTTCACATCAGATATCTTTAAATATGAATAAATTTTTCTTAAGTTAATTAAATTGTTTAAACTCTCTTTTTCAGTCATGTACTGAGGAATGTCTTTACGAAATTGAGTTTTATGATTTGGCGAAGAAAAAAAGATGAGACAAGAGAATAGCTTAAGTTGTGTATCTCTTTGTAGTCGAGTATCCTCTTGTTCATGTAAGATTTTCGCAGAAGCTCTTTGAATTGTGTTGAGGATATTACCAGGTTCTTGGCATTTAAAAAATATCTAGAAAAATTGCTTTGTTAAAGGTAATCGAGACTTGCTAACAAATGCGAGTATTTCTAATCAAATTGTACTTACATGATACAAGATCTGTAACTCCTTAAAGTTCATCAACTCTATCGAGTCCTTTATTAACAATATACATGTAGCAATGAACGAAGAATTTTTTGTTCTAAAATTTGGGTAGTTAAGGAGTGTAATTATTTTGAGGAGCACAGTATAATCAGCACCGGTCAGCTTGTTTGTCTCTATAAATTCATTTACTTTATTTATGTACCGATCCATTGCGTCCTCAGTTAGTAAATTGTGGACCATAGTTAGACACACAGTGAGGTCTTCCATTTGTTTCACTGATTTTATTAAATCTAAAACATAAATTAAAGTAGGATAGAAAGAAAATCTGTAGGAAGGTATTTCCAGAAACGACAGGGTTACAAAATATGCTTACCAATTTCTCCAAAAATTTTAGGAATTATATCAATAACTGTAAAATATGGACGCACACTATTTTCACTAAATACCACCCTAAGAAGTCTTGCTGCAATATCTAGGGAAAATTCTTTGTTTGAAAGAGAATTTCTTATTCGTAAAACCATATTTTGAATTAAATGACTCTCCACGGATAGTCCTAGTTTATTGAGGTACAGCAATGCATAACTTAGAAACAAAACATCATAAGTATTGAGATTTTTCTCTATGCTATTGATAACAGTGTAAAATTCTTGGTGCTGAAGTAGGTTCTTAAAAAAGTTATTTCTTTCTTCAGTTTTTAAATCTAAGTGGTAAAAAAATATATTTTGTAAATCACTAAGCACTAATACTACTTGTGTTAAATATTTATAGTTTAAGTCAGCCGAGTTTTTTCTTACAAAACTAAAAACTTCCTCAATGGATGCACATTTACCAAGTTCCACTATTTTGTGGTCATTATTGTTTTGGTACAGAACGCTTCTCGCTATATCTGAGTTTGATAGATACGGACTCTGAAAATAAGGATATAGATCGGTCACCTCTTCAATTTCTTCAATATCTGTGGACTTATAAGTACTACAGTGTAGTTTTGTCTTTGTATAACTTTTCCTTTTTGTAAATTTTTGGTATTTCACATGGTTTGAATCAGCAACTATTCTTGGAAGGGATAAATTATGCAATTTTTTATTAAACAAGAACTTAGTATTTAAATAACAGTACTTTGGGTACGTTTTAACTACATTTTTGTAAAAATTCATATTTTAAAAATTTTAAACATTTTTTGAGGTTATGTTATCCACAGAAAAATAAAGTGGTGTTACCGTGTTAGTTTTTAGTTTTGGTAACCTATAATTCCTCTGTGGACCTACAACACTTGATTAAAACTAACCTCACATTTCAGTTTTCTGCTGTAGTTTTCTGACAGTTTGTGTAAGTTGTGTATATACCGGTTTATTTTTGTAAAGAAATATGAGGAATATAGAAATTAAAGCGAAAGTAGCGAACTTATTGGAATTACTTGAAAAAGCAAGACATCTTGCAGGTACCGAAGCTATAATCATAAAGCAGCACGACACATTTTACAACGTTTCCAACGGTCGTTTAAAACTCAGAAGACTGATAGGAGTAAGTTTAAATTATTTTCTGTTGTACCTACGTATTTTTAAACAATAATTTTTTCTCTAAAAGGCTGAAAACATTCCGTTTCTTTAAAAATTATATCTAAACATGAGCATATACCTATGGAATACAATATACCCAAATCAAATTTTTACTAATAGACAGGTAACGCAGAGCTGATATTTTATGATCGTCCAGACACAGCGGGTCCTAAAATTTCTTCTTTTGACAAAATGGAACTCGTGACAGAAAATGCAACAGAGCTAGATAATGTTCTAGTTAAAGCATTGGGTGCAAAAAGTGATGTAAAGAAATTACGGCATTTATTTTTGGTTGACCAGACTAGGGTGCATGTGGACGAGGTGGAAAATTTAGGAAATTTTATGGAATTGGAGGTAAGAATTTTTTTCAAATTAGTAGGTGTTTTAAGTACTGAAATTGTTAGTTGTTTTTTAATACCTACCTATTTAGTATCGATATACCTACTGTATTCTTTTATTTTCTGATAAATAGGTAGGTGGGTACTTTATTTTTTTAACAGTAATGGAATTAATTGTTATTTTTAGGTGTGTCTTAGACCAGAGCAGACCTCAGAAGAGGGAGAGACAATAGCATACAATATAATGGCAAAATTAGGAATTAAAAAGGAAGATTTAATTAGTGGTGCCTATGCCGATTTGCTGAATAAATAGTAAGATTTTTCATATTTAAAAAAGTTTCAATTAATCTTTTATTAAAAAAAAATTCCAACTGAAGAAAATATTGTTGTCTATAATTGTTCGTGTCGTGATAATGTTGTCTAGCCAAAACTGTTTTTCTGTGTTAATTAGGTACATTCCAAAAATGTGTGGTATATATGGTTTAGTGTATTCTTAAGAAAAAAATATACGTAGGTCAGTAATGTAAGAAATAAAAGACAAATTTTCATATAAGCAATACATTATTATATTTTTTACATTTAAATACATTTGACATAGGTAATTACACATTATTATATACTAAATCTATAGAGCATTTAGTAAAGAATATTTTTTATATGTTTATTATGCACCTATAGCTGAGACCTAAACATAACTTATCATGGTTACTTTAATACTAATTTTGTCTTATATACAACCTACTTTATATTACCTACTTTAAAACATTTAAAGAGTTTTTCAATTTATTAGTAGGTAATTTTTAGACGCAGTATCTTGGGTCTGTCATAAAGATACTGAAAAATACTACAAGTCAGCGATGCAGAATTTATCATAGGTATATAAAAACATATTTTTTAAATATATTTAAAAATCTAGACGGCTTATTGGTCCTAAGACCTGGCCTGACCATGAAGACGTTCCCAATAAGTCTGATAAAGAAGTGACATTTCTCATTTATTAACAATAGCTTTATGAACAAACCCAAAATTGGTTTTTCGCTATTTTATTTCAATACAATAAATACATAAATTCCAAGGTGACACATATTTAAGGAAACAAGACAAAATCAGAAAGTTACAGTTATCTATCCCAAATACTCTGTTTACATACATATTGTTAAATTACAAAAATAATGACACAGATTAGTAGGTAAACTTTTAAAAACAATAGGTACTTAAAAGTATATTTTAATGAAATTTATAGATAATGCCGATGACAATAAAACATAATAGAAATAATTTCAAATGCATTTTATCTTTAAAATTAAGGTACTTATACATGTAGCCCCTGCTTACCTAGGTAATTCCTAATTACTTTTTAAAGTGCATATACCTACGTCCTAAATCTTAATGCTATATTATTGTTAATCTTAAAACTATGGATCCTTATGAACTAGTGACTAGATTTCACGTCTGTGGAAACAGTTTTTCATGTTTCCAGGTAAAATGGAAAAAGGAATAAAAACTTTTAACATAAAGGCAAATAAATATTTTTTCTAAAACTAGTTAACATACAAAAAACGTTTAACAAATCTAACATTTAACAATTTATGTTATTTTAAATTTCTATTTAAAACGTACATTCAAATATTTTTAAATATGGGATTTATCCTAAAAAGTACGATCATATAGGAAAAAACTATTTTTTTTGGTAACTTAAGGTTAGAATTATACGTATCTATATAAATTATACTCTGTTTCTTAAAGCCTGACAGCACAGCTGAGGGTCATAAGTCATAGAACCTCAATAAACCATAAGCCTAACAATAACAGGTACCTGATATTAAATTAAATTATCTATTATTGCATAAGTATACAGGTAGGTGACTTTGTCATAGAATATATCCAACTTCAAGTGAGGTAGTTTAGTTTTATTTTTAACGTGTTATCGAACGCTTGTGTGTGTATTATAAAAATAATATGGGTTTCAAAGTTGTGTGGGAAGACTGATGAAGAATTATAATTCGAACTTCCTGGATTACGACCTATCTCATCAGTCATTTGAATCTTTAAAAAGAACCATTTTAAAATTTTAATCTGTTGTCTCTGGTCTTTGTCTATGTATTATTTTTCTTTTGTATATAATATTAATGTTTTTAATTGTCTACCCATACCATTTGGAGAGAGATCTCTGTAGTGTATTATTGTGAATAAATAAATAAATAAATAATACAAAGGGAAAAAAATGTGGGACTTGGAAGAAACGGTAGAACCACTTATTATTTCAGTTGACTCCACAGATAAATCTTTCGAATTTAGTAATAGTGAAGACACTTTTTTAGACCTTTAATTTGTTAACTCTTTTAAGTATGAACTGTTTTTATATTGAGAAAATAAAATTAATTCGGTTAAATATACAAACCTTTTTTGCACACCTTAAAAACTACATACTTACGACAAAATATAAATTGTAAATTAAAATTACATATAGAAACCAAAAACGTACCATAATATTACAATTTAAGAGGACAGGTAACTCCATTAGAAAAGTGTGTTAAAACGGTCGAATTTTTTGGCAGACCTGTTCTCTTAAAACGATACACTATTTCACTATCACCTTGTTTTGTTAATGTATCGGCTAGAACTAAGTCAGATAAAGTTTTTACTATGTATAATTTATTTACAACACCGGCACGAAACAAAAGCAATTCATATTTCATAAATAAAATCCTAAACGACCGCCACTGTCCGAAGATTTATTCTAAATCATGGGCTTGCCCTATTGTTACAATTGTACGACCCTATTGTGAAAGGGAAAATTAGGGGTGTGCCAATCTATATAGTGTTTAAACTACCTGTTTTGTTACTAAAAAGATATACTTTCAGGGCATAAGGGTTCTTAGCTGTCAGGCGATAGGAAACAGACTATAAGTATCAGGTTTATTTTGCATCCAAACTCCTATAGATGAAAATGACACAACTTATATAAACAGCATCAAAATAAATATACGTAACACTCAACTTAACAATAGACTCAACCTCATTTTTAATGTCTAATTTTGTGATATGTCCTAACAAATCACCGATACTAAAAGCATATTTTTTTATAATATCACAAAAATGGAACGTTTCTAATAAATAACGTGAGATCAGAAGACGAACAAACGAACTTCTATTTAAGGTTGTATAGACTATATATGTGTAGGTACCCTAAATAAAATTTTGTTTGTTTGCTTTATGAGCAAACACTAGTGACGCAATCTTAATTTTATTTTCTTTCAATGGCGGCCAAATACCCGTGTTTGGGCAGCACTTACCTACAGTTCTAACATAAGAAAATTAATTGATAAATTAATAAAAGCATAAAACGAAATTTTGTTAAATTTTCCCACATTCCTTTTTCTACTTTTATTAATTTATAAATCCTACCTTTTTTTAACGCACAAGTAAATGAAAAATAAACGAAATATTGATAAGGAAATGAAATGTCGAATGCTCCTAACAGCTTCATACGATTACGGTTTTATAGCTACAGAGGTATTAATAGGCATCTTATTAGATAGCTAACAAGGGATATTCTGCGTGTCTACCCTTCCTTAAAATAACGAAATTATAATATTTTAAAAACTATCGAATTTGAAAAATATATTAAAATATTGCCGACAAAAATGCAGTATTGTCCATTTTTTTTGGTTCGCTAAAATAGTTACCTACCAACTCTATTAAATATATTCCTTTATATTGATTGATAAATAGTAAGTACTATACTAGTAGGTATTCATAAATAATTACAAGTTGCTAATTTTTACTTAATATAACTTTCTGGAACTTTAAATACCTATCTAGGTATTTTGTAGTTATTATAATGGTAATTATTACCAATGGTTAATTTAATTATAGAGTGATCAAGTACGCTTTTCTTTAAAAGTTTGACAGAAGAAAATTGTCAACTAATCACCCTGTAAAAATAGGATCTGACTATTTTTCATTTAGTCTGTATACAGTGTGACCAGTAAAGTCCGCATCATATGGGATTTTTTTTTTATTAATAGCTTTATTCGAAATTTGACTTTGGCATCAAGTTCTGCTTCGATCGAGATGAAAATTAAGCAAAAAAAATAGTAGTCACGTGATTCGCATTATCTGCCAAATTTTAATTTTTTCCAAAAAATAATTCAAAAGGGGTTATTTCTGAAAATATCGAAAAAAGTTATTGGAAAAAGTTTTTTTCTATTTGACGTTCATAATAAGTTCATTATGAACTTGAAATGAAGTTCATAATGAAGCTATTTTGATACGCGTTTTTTCTTTATTTGATGTTGGTAACATTGAAATTGAAAAATTGACGTAAAATCACGTCTTTTGAAATTCAAAAAAAATTAGCAAAATCGCCCGAATTTCCGAATATGTACCGAATGTACAAGGATCACACAACGTATTCCGTCCAATTTCAAATCTCATATCGCTAAAATAACTTTAGAATCTCGTGGTGAAAATGGGTCAATAAATCAAAAAATGACAGTTCTCAAAATAATTTTTGTTGTCCAGAGGTTACTATGATAAAAAATAGTATTATCAACATAAAATTTAGACATAAAAATTTGAAGGATTTATTTTCTTTTTAAATATGTATTTTTCATTGAAAAAACTACAAATAGAAAAAATAGTATAAAGCACATGGTTCATAAGGCGTTTTAGCGCACGTGTCATTTAAAAAACTCGCCACTTCGTGGCTCGTTTAAAATAGACGCGTGCGCTAAAACCGCTTCTTATGAAACGTGTACTTTAATATACTATTTTTAATGTAGTTTCTAGCCCACGTGCAAAATTTCAGCCACATAAGATAATTTTGATTTTTTACCCATACTAAAATTTATTTTCCTTAATGAACACTTTAACACTCTGTTCTTTTTTGTCTTAATATTAAGGTGTATTACTTTCAGACACAAACTACGTTTTCAAAAATACTTATTTTATGAAGTTACCTTGTACAGGGTCAAAAACAAATAAACTTTGCATCACATGCGACCAAATTTTAATAGCCCAATTTTGATTTTTGTAAAAAAACACACATTTAATATGGCGCTACTTTAAAGAAAATGTATCTGAAATAAAGCACTGTCAAAACTAAGAAGTTGTATGTAAGGTTGCGTCGAGTCTTATTTTGCAAAAGTGGTGCAATTTACAAAATATGGGTAAAAAATCAAAATTATCTTATGCAGCTAAAATTTTGCACGTGGGCTAGAAACTGCATTAAAAAAAACGTTTTCTCATAACTTTTTTCGATACTTTCAGAAATAACCCCACTTTTGAATTATTTTTTGGAAAAAAATAAAATTTGACAGATAATGCGAATCACGTGACTACTATTTTTTGCTTAATTTTCATCTCGATCGAAGCAGAACTTGATGCCAAAGTCAAATTTCGAATAAAGTTATTAATTAAAAAAATCCCATATGATGCGGACTTTACTGGTCACACTGTATAGGTATCTAGTTTTCAAAATGTCAAAGTTCAGACAAAAAAATAGTGGAGTTTGTCGAGTATAATATGTTTTATGCCTCTTTCAGATTCTCTTTCTATAATCACTTATTTTTTTTTTAACTAGAGAGTTTACGAACTACTTTTATTTTTGACTCAACCTGGGTATTTTCAGTTCCATATTATGACGTTAGGACGAATAATCCAAAACGCCGGGAACCTCCTAGAAGGTACTTTCCTTTCGCTTCTTTTAAGCAGCACCAGCAAATTAAAAATCTTTTCTTAGCTAAGTTGTCAAAGAAACTCTTTACGAACAACTTCGTATAGTCGTATGGAGAAATATGGAGGGACGTACTAGTGAAGTGCAAACACTAGTGATGCCTTCGCCATTTCGTTTTTTAAGGAACTCGGTTTTTGCCTGGTAAATTGTAGAGATCGTCTCCCGTAAACGCATATGTGGCAGTCTACGATATAAGTGAAGACAGAGACATAATTGCCAGGCCATGGTTTCTTATTCAAAGTCAACTGACACGACGTTGACATCAGACATTGAATTTTCCTTTGATTTGCCTGATATATGGCTTTGCCTACTCTTAAATTCGCCTGGAATGCTTTTACACCATATCCGTTCTGCCACTCTGCATACAACCCACAAAGTTTAAAAATATTATCAGCTAAACACTGCCACATCAAAACGTAAGCGACACATTTAAAGCGATTAACACCACATCGATTTTTGTAAAAATTACATGGATTTTTTATACATTGCTCTACATTTATATTGTGACACTCACAGTAATAAAACATTCAAGTTATTTTTATTCCTACTAAAACTATCATGATCATTCTACATAGGTAATATGTAATATGTATGTAAAGACACCATGGCTTTGACATAGTATTCTGCTCCTAAAATAACATCATGAAACAAATTAACTTACCAAGTGTAACTTTTAATGGATTCCATAGTCAAATTTTGAGCAACTACTATACGAGCATTTATGGTTTATTCTAATAAACATTTGTCCTAAAATAATTACCGGTCCTTAAAAAAAATTTTTATTCACTATCGGAACTTGATTCTTCCGCTACTGGGGCCGGTTTTTCTTCCACTGGAGGAGGGGGCGGCGCCGCCGCTGGTTTAGATACGTATGTTGCTGTTGCATAGGCATTGGGTGATTCTCCTTCTGTATGTTCAATGCCAACTCTACAACAAAAATAACAAAGAGGTGCATATACAAGTCCGTTATATATATTTTTCAATTTCCTTGCTTAAACTCTGTTTCTTAAAGCCTGACAGCACAGCTGAGGGTCATGAGTCGTAAAACCTCAATAAACCATAAGCGTGACAATAACAGGTACCTTCAATTTAATTATTTGCAGGTTTTTTTTATAATAATATTAAAAACATTGTTTTTTTTTTAAATAAAAATAAATCCAATGAAAGCATCATTACAAAACCATAGATTAAGAAATCTGTTCGATTTTGTAATGAAAAAATATACACCCATTTAGATTATTAATTTTAATCACATCATAAATATATTTAAAAGTATAAGTAAGTAATTCAAAAATATTTCACCCCAAAAAAAAGGAAAAATTATAAATAAGGGAGAAATTATAATAAAAAAATTGTAATATTTAGTATTATTATTACCTATATACAGTGACCGGCAAAGAGTTCGCAACATATGGGAAAAATTTTTATTAGCGGAATATTGAAAAATCTTTTTTGGGGGATTGGATGTGCATGTCCCATAACCTTAAAATCGATTTTGACATACGTCACGTGACCAATGGTATGGCGGGAAAGTTGAAAAAACCAATATGAAATCATCATAAATCAGATAAGTTGATGAGATATCGAAAAAATTCCAAGAATAAAAAGTGTTTAGAATTCCATTAGAATCTTAAATACACTGTTTGGGATATCTACTTAAAAAAACATAAAATCGAATATTTTTGTAAATATTTTTTTACCGAATTAAAAATTTCCATATTTTTCCTTTCTTAAAGCTTCATTAAAGTAAAACTGACATCTGGTGACCACAACTAGAAATATTCTTTTGTTTTTCTGACAATTTGGAGCAATAATTCAAAAAATTCGTTTACACTTGGATACCAGCTGTTGCAATAGTCTTTCTAATAACCTTATCGATATTTTTTATATCGAAATTTCTATTATGTTAAGAAATCCTTAAATTTATTAATCCAAAGAAAATTTTATTTATAACCGTAAAAAATAATTTTGAATGTCGCAGAAATCTTTAAAAAAATCTAAAAATTAATAAAAATTTAAATTATTTTTTACGGTTATAAATAAAATTTGCTTTGGATTAATGAATTTAAGGATTTCTTAACATAATAGAATATTTCGATATAAAAAATATCGATAAGGTTATTAGAAATAGACTATTGCATCCAAGTGTAAACAAATTTTTTGAATTATTGCTCCAAATTGTCAGAAAAATAAAAGAATATTTCTAGTTGTGGTCACCAGATGTCAGTTTTACTTTAATGAAGCTTTAAGAAAGGAAAAATATGGAAATTTTTAATTCGGTAAAAAAATATTTACAAAAATATTCGATTTTATATTTTTTTAAGTAGATATCCCAAACATTCTATTCAAGGTTCTAATGGAATTCTAAACACTTTTGATTCTTGGAATTTTTTCGATATCTCATCAACTTATCTGATTTATGATGATTTCATATTGCCATACCATTGGTCACGTAACGTATGTCAAAATCGATTTTAAGGTTATGGGACATGCACATCCAATCCCCCAAAAAAGATTTTTCAATATTCCGCTAATAAAATTTTTTCCCATATGTTGCGAACTCTTTGCCGGTCACTGTATAAGTTGGCTTACCTTTATATAATTATGCATAATCCATGATTTTAATTTTCTTTTAAATGTCAAAAAACTCATAGTTTTCAAATTAGTAGGTAATATATTAATAATTTTGATGCCAACAAATGAAGCATTATTTTTTAAAAGTGTTAAACTAAAATTATCATAACATAAACATAGATTTGTTCTTGTCTTGTTCTGATCTTAAGTAATTAAATTATCTATTATTGCATATTTATACAGGTAGGTGGCTTATGTCATAGAATATTTCCAACTTCAAGTAAGGTAGTTTCGTTTTATTTTTAACGTGTTATTGAAAGCTTGTGTGTATATTATAAAAATAATACAAAAATGGCGAATAATTATTCCCCAGTGTTTTGTAAAGGACACCCATATAAATTAATGAGGATGGGGAAAGTATCATAAGAAGAAAAGTGAATAATTTTGATTTCAATAGAGAGATCCATCCCAACATTAGATAAAAAAAATAGTGGCAAATTTTACATCAATTAAATTTTTCTTGGGAAAAACACAACTAAAAATCAAACTACCTGTATTGTTACTAAAAAGATATACTTTCAGGCGAAAAATAATATGAAAAGGAAAGAAAAACACAAAGTCTTCCTCCACAAAATTTAATAGAATAAAATTCTAGTTCGAAAGGTCTCTACATGTTTCGAACGTAGAAACGTTCATCATCAGGAGACAGAAATCTATTTTATGCTGATGTTGTTAGCAAAAGAGAAAATTAGAACCTTAATGGAGCTTTTATGGACGTAAAATTTTTTTAAATGTAGAAGAAACATGGCTTGAAAAATTGACAATGGATGAATACTGAGCATTCAAAAACGTTGTTTAAGTAGGCTTAAACCAACCAAACTAAATGGAGAAGAAGAGAAAAGAAAAAAACCCGGGAGAAAAAAACTTTCTAAAAAGGTGTAGGAAATTATTTAGATTTCATTCTTAAAATTTATATCCAGCATAAGTGAGTGACACATTATGAGGATAGAAGTGCAGTAGCACAATAATGTTGGTATGTAAATGTAAAGTTGTTTGGGGTGCTGATTTTTTTTTACATAACAACATTATTGTGCTACTGCACTTCTATCCTCATAATGTGTCACTTATGCTGGATATAAATTTTAAGAATGAAATCTAAATAATTTCCTACACCTTTTTAGAAAGTTTTTTTCTCCCGAGTTTTTTTCTTTTCTCTTCTTCTCCATTTAGTTTGGTTGGTTTAAGCCTACTTAAACAACGTTTTTGAATGCTCAGTATTCATCCATTGTCAATTTTTCAAGCCATGTTTCTTCTACATTTAAAAAAATTTTACGTCCATAAAAGCTCCATTAAGGTTCTAATTTTCTCTTTTGCTAACAACATCAGCATAAAATAGATTTCTGTCTCCTGATGATGAACGTTTCTACGTTCGAAACATGTAGAGACCTTTCGAACTAGAATTTTATTCTATTAAATTTTGTGGAGGAAGACTTTGTGTTTTTCTTTCCTTTTCATTCTTTCAACTCCACTTTAAGTATGGACTATTTCTTCAAATTGAAAAATAATATGTTTATATATGTTTTGCATTTTTAATTAGGGTTCTTAGCTGTCAGTAAATAGGAAACAGACTTTAATATAACATGTTATATATTGCAGCATTTTTAAGATTTGTTTTATATGTGTGTACGCTTTTTTTCTTACCTATATTCGTGTCTTGCCAAATACCTCACGTATTTTTCTGGAGGGTCATCCGAGTCAGAATTCTGAAGACTCACGCTCCTACAAGTCGTGTGACTCACTTGAGTTGCTGGCATAGTAAACTCGACATAGCAGTACTCTGCCAACTTCTCCGGCATCTGATCGTAACTGGTCAGAGCTATTCTACAGACCATGTTGTGAGTTGTGTATGCACCTAAACAACAATACTGTTAAAACACAAAATATCCCGCTAAAGTTGGCCAGTGGCTGTATATATCAGAAAGTATTGGTCATCAATTTTCGGGAAAAAAAGTTTTTAACGCGACAAAATTCAGTTATTTTAAAAATATCCCTATTAAGGTAATATTTTGATATCGGGAATGTTTATGGGATGTTTAATGGGAAAGTTTATCCATTCTTGCAGCAGTTTGGCCTAAGAATTTTTTTCGTGTCTCCAATAATAAGGGTGGGAGAAGCTGGTAAATAAGTTATTACTAAAAGTACTGTATCTTTCACATCTTTTATGCAATCTTAATAAATTTGGGCTAGTTTGGAAGAGAATTTCATTCTTAATAAAAAAGTAATTTTGTTGATAATCGCTCATTCGTATTTTGTCCTACAGAGGGTGCTATATAGAAAAGTTTTAGTTTTTCTTAATTTAAAAAAATAAATAAATGAAACGTTATACTTTTTGTATAAGATTTTTGAAAAGCATAAAAATACCTACATTTTGGCAAAAATCGCGTTTTGCTATTTTTATTCGTTTTCGAGTTATTTCCAAATAACCTTATTTTTACAACTAACAGAATAAGTTGATAGTTTGTTCATACCTTGGCCTTCTTTGGGTAGCCTGGGACATCTCCACACTATAGCTCTATGTTGATGCTCATATTTAGCTTGTCCCGAAGTCACTTCTATTAGGCTTTCCTGTAGGTTATCAACTGTTCCCAGAATTCTTTCTATACCTTTTATTTTACCCGTCCTAAAAAATTAAAATACTTGAAAATGTTATGTGTTGTAACTTTTAACAACAACCACAAATTTTGTTGTAATATGTAATTAAACAGGGTATCTAGGAGCGGGGAAATCCGGGAAAAAAAACGGGAATACAAAGCCGGAAAAACCGGGGATTCGACGGGAAAATCAAGTTTAAGCCGGGAATTTTGAATGAGCAGATAATTTTGAACTTAAAAATTTGAAGTATACTTATACGTACTTATTCCTATAAGCAAAGCACTCCTATTTTCAAAATAGATGTTTTTAAAAAAGACAAGAATGGTTTATATTTCAACTTTAAAAAAGTCCAAGAGATTGATCTAGGATATGGGACTAGAGCGGCTATCAAAAAATGCGTCGGAGTTAAAGATAAAGAAATGATGATCTTTCGCCAGGATTGTCGAAACTGCTTGATGTATACAGTTTCCAAACTTTTGGAAAAATGTCCGTTAGCATATAAATTAAAAATTAACTGAAGCTATAAGTTTCCTTAACCCCAATAAAACTGGCAGAGATCCAAAAAAATCCTTGCAACTGATGTCTAAAGCATTTGAAATTTTGTTAAATTCAAACAGATGCAATGCGACTAAATTGGAAGAAGCAGATAGAGCATTTAGAGACATTCTTACTGATCAGACTATGATAAATAAAATGAAAAAGTATTCCAGATGTAATAGAGTAGATGACGTTTGGGTGGAAACCATCACAAATGACAATTTAAAAAACGTGGTGCAACTTCTTCTAACAATTTATCATGGAAATGCCACAGCAGAAAGGGGATTTTCTGTTAATAAGGAGATTTTGGTGGAAAATTTAATAGAAGAGTCGTTTATTATAGGCCAAAGATTAGTGTACGACTCACTACAAAAAATTGGAGGAGTTCAAACTATGAACATTACAAAATCCATGATACTTTTCATGAGAAATGCCTATTCAAGGTACAACACAGCACAAAAAGATAAAAAGGCAAAAAAGGTTGACAGCGACTTGAAAAAAGCAAAAAAAGGAAGGTTCAAAAGCAAGCAGAACAACTGGAAACTAAAAAGAAAAAAATTATCGAACAATCAAGATTTGGCAGCTATAGAACAAGAAATCGTAAAATTAAAAAAGTAACTATATTATTTGGTTGTGCTTAAGCCATGTGTTTTTCAAATAAATGTTTTAAAATTTAACAACGAAAGTGTAGTTAATTTAGGAAAACCCAGCCGGGAAATTTTCAAAAACCGACCGGGAAAATCCGGGAATTAGTGGGGAATTTTGTTTTCGATTTTTGCTAGACACCCTGTTAAAGAAAGTCTATCGTGTTCGTACCTCCTGTGTGCTGACTTGACGGAACCATATCTGAAATGTTTCTCCACCCTGAACATATAAATCCAACACTCAGGAATCGGGAATCTTATCATAACATCTTCACAGGGAATTTGACCTAACTTTCTAGACGCAAAGCCTGGCACCAACACGTCAGCTCTCAGTTCAATCTGTCAAAATAATTTAAAACGGTTTAAACAAATTTGAGCCTTAAGTGTGTACACGTTTACGTTCATTTAAATCGTTAAAACCTACCCTGGTTCCTGTAATGCATATTTGAGCCTTAAGTTGTAATGGAAGTTCTCTATTTTTTGGCGGTCTAACTCTGAATCGCAAGAGTTCTATGTAGCAGGCGTCTGGGGGTTTAAACCTAAAACAATAAAGTATGATAATTTTTTTTTACTTTACTCCCAACCAACTTTACAAGTTTATTACAGGGATAAGTATATAAAAATAACTAACAATTATTACTCTAACTTAGTAGGTATATATATAAAAAAAGACAGTTAAAAAAAATTCGTTTTGTATAAACGTTTGATTAACTCGTTAAGAAAGAAAATTATACTAGGAAATATTTTTTAAATGAAATTTAAATAAAACTCTTTAATGTTTTAATATTTTCGGCTAAAATATTATATAACATTAATCCATTATATAACAATGACCGTTTTCCAAAGTTACTGTTTATTTTAATAGTTTGTAAAAAATGAGTTTGTTTAGTATCATGTCTATGAATATCATGAACTTTTGTAAACGTTATGTTATAAATTTTTTGTTTTAAAAGTAAAGAAGGAATAAATATGCAATTTTTTAAATTATTATTTATATCTAGGTATTTATTCGGTTTATATAAATTTGTTGTTGGTTCTAAGTGCAGAAATCTATGAATACATTTAATAATTTTATTTTGTAATTTCTTTAAAGGTTTTAGTACTATTGAATTGGCTGAACCCCAAATAAAAATAAGATACTGAATTTTTGAATGTACTAATGCATGATAAATATTTTTTAAATAATTTTAAAGATATACAATGACGAATTTTAAAGAATATCCTAATTAACGGAGAAATGTTAGTTCGAATATTATGTTCTACGTGTTTTCTTCAGCTTAAATTTTGATCAATATATAATCCTAAAAATTTCATTGTTATCATTGTAATTAATATTTTCCCCGTTAAATATTATTGGTTGCTTCTCCATATCTAGTCTTTGTTTGTCCATGTACATAAATGAAGATTTATTAAAATTTAAAGTTAATTTATAAGATTGCAACCAGTCAAATATAATTTTTAAATCTTTTTTAATATTTAATTGGATCTCCCTAATATTTTTAGCATAATAAATAATTGTTGTGTCGTCGGCAAAAAGTTTAATTTGTCCATATAATTTTAATTTTAAAATATAATTGATATAAATTAGAAACAATGTGGGTCCTAGAATAGAACCTTATGGTACTCCACATCTAATTGTTTGATAGGAACTAATATTACTTCCTATTTTAACGCATTGTTTTCTATTTTTTATATAACTTTCAAACCAACGATAAATTTTTCCTCTTATGCCTATATCAAATAAGTTAACTAATTATATATCATGGTTTACAGTATCAGAGGCTTTACACAAGTCTAGAGATAAAATGCCGCATTTTTTTTTTGGTATCTAGATTTAACTGAATGTTAGTAATAACATCCATAGCTGCAACTTCAGTATTTCTAGATTTGCGAAACTCATACTGATTCTCAAAAAGTAAATTTTGTCTTTCTAAAAAACTCGTTAATTTTATATTTATAATTTTTTCCAAAATATTTGACAAAAGGCAATTAGACGGCAATTATTAGGATTATTAGTTTTATCGCTTTTAAAAACTGGTGTCACTTGAGCAAATTTCATTTTTTCCGAAAATGTTGATTTTTCTAAAGATAATTGTACCAGGTATTTTAAAATAGGGATTAATTCAATTTTAACTGCCTTTACTATTTTTTCTGAAATATATATTACTGAATTGAAACTATTCTGTACGTTGTAAGACCTTACTTTATTATATGGGTGTTTTCATATTCATCTTGCTGAACGGTAGAATGAAATTCTACTTTTTCTAGTCTAATCCACTCCTCTGTTACTACTGGTATAATATCGTGGCGTCCTACTACTTCTTTGCCTTGTCTCCTCATGTCATTTATTCCTAAAATATGAAATTTATTATATTATGAATCCCGAGATTCAAGCAATCAAGTATATCTTACCTAACTCGATATCTGGCATTCCTGTTAAAAATCCCAAGAAAAATAGTCGCACTCTTGCTATTTGCTTTTCTATGTGACCTAAAAAAGCACGATGCATCACTTTAATAATGTCAACAAAACGAAACACTGAATCAAGTAATAATAATAATAATAATAATAATAATAATAATAATAAGTTTATTTAAAAATTTAATAATATAATAAATATGTTTATGTTGTCTTCTATAAACTTATTCTTTAATCCCCTGAAGCTGAGCTTGTTAGGGGCAAATCTTATTTTTTGTTTTTACTATGTAAAGTCATAAATATGTATTAAAAATCAAGTTTTAAAGTAAAAATGTTAATTTATAGTATAAACGCAGTTTTTTTGAAGAAATATATTACCTATAATAAAATTATTAATTTATAATTTTTAAGTAAAAAATATTACTTATATAAATTTGTTATATATTATTTATTCAGAACAATATTAATTAATTAAAGCATTTCTAAAAATATTTTCAAATTGTCTGTTTTTAATATCCATGTTTTAATTTCGACTTAAAATTTTTTTAATGAAATCAATTTTTTAATTTTTGTTGGTAAATAATCGTTTAAATAAAAACATAAATATTTGAAATTTTTTTGTCCTATGGACTTATTTATTTTAGGTTTTATGGTTATTTCATTTTTATGACGTGTATTATGATTATGGTTTTTAAATTGTACATATAAGGTTTTAATTTTTAAATATAATATATATACATGTTAAGATTTTATAAATGTAAAGTTGTCTTATGTTTAACTTTTTTGTTTCTTTTTTGATTAAGTACTTATTCTAAGTGAAAATTCCAATTTAATTTACTACCAAAAATAATTCCTAAATATTTTATTTTATTAACTTTAAAAATTTGAATGTCTTCATTTATTTGAATACTATTCATATTTCGTGGTAGGTTATTTAGGTTTAAAGTAAAAGGAATATAATTTGTTTTATTAAAATTAATTGTTAACAAATTGTTATCAAACCAATTTTTTATAATTTTAAAATCTTTTTTAATTTTGTTATTTAAGTTGTCCCAATTTGTATCGGTATAAAAAATTGTAGTATCATCTGCAAAACTATGAATTTGTCCATCGCAATTTATACTAAATAGGTCGTTATTATAAATATTAAAAAATAATGGTCCCAAAATTGTTCCTTAAGGAACACCATACTTAAATATTTTTGGATAGCTTTTTTCTTCATCTATTTGAACATAAATTGGTCTATTTTTCAGATAATTTTTAATTAATTCTAATAATTGCTTTCCCCTGAATCCAATATTTTCAAACTTTTTCAACAGTAAATTATGGCTAACTGTATCAAAGGCTTTTGCTAAATCTAGAAAAATACTGCTTTTAAAAAAAATGTAATTAGATTTAACAAATTTCCTACCTTCGGAAGTCTGTTCCACAAACAACTCGTCTACAACGGTAATTTGAACCTCTTCCATCTTGTAATGCAACGCCCTGTCTCTGTGAGCTTGCAGCTTGAACAAAGCTTCCTCTATACAAACTGAAAACACTTTTAAGTCCTCAAAGTTTAACGAACCAAGTTTCATGAGTTGAGATACTTGAGGAGCGTGCTCAACAGGAAGACCCAGTTTTTTGAGATCGCTCCCGAATTCTTTGACACCTGCAAGAACAAAAGACTTATTAGATTATGATATGTGATTTTTAGTTTAGTCGTAGTCTTGTCCTGAGAAAAAAGCTGTAACAAATAATTAGTTGGTTAGGTTAGGTACATAAATATACTAATAGACCAGGGTCGATAATTATTGAAACCAAAAAAAATAATAGTAGGATGAAACCCATTGGAAAAGGAAGAGAATATAACAAAAATGAAAGGAAAAATAATTTACGGGCGATCCGAGGTCGGGAAGTGGAAGGGGGTGAGTTTTAAAGGGTAGAAAACGATTTATCTCGATTTCCAGCAAAACTACAATTCCTATGGAAAAACTTTAAATGGCAAAGTTGCAGGTAATAAAAAGATCTACAACTTTTGTATTTACACTTTTTTCACATAATCTCAAAATTTATGTGAAAAATTCAAACAACCAAATTTTTGGTTTTTTATTTTTATCTTTTACAAAAAAAAAATTTTTTCACGAAATTTGGTGAAAACTTACCTTTTTAGGTCCCAAACGCACTAATTTTTTTTTATTTAAAATAATTATTTTTTCACCTTATTTTGACTTAATATCGAAAAAGCACCCTAATTTTCAATCGAAAATTCTCACGTCAAAATATCTACTTTTTTAAAAAAATCGGTAGGCTTTTTGTTCGTTGAAATCTCTACTTTCTGATGGTGTAAAAAAAATATACATTACTATGGTAAATGTTCTCGAAAAATGCAAAATATTGTAGATGTCTTATTCAATATTAACTTTATTAACTTATTTGGTTGTTAATTATAGTAGTATATTTCGACTTGCAATTTTTTGTTTATCAATGTAACATGGAATCTTACGTTTTTCGAGTAATTAAAGTATTAATTTTAATAAATAGCTCAAAATTGTACATAATGATTAAAAAAAAATTTCGGATTTGAGTTTTTTTCGTTTCTTCGCATTTTTGATAACACTTACCATAGTAATGTGTATTTTTTTTTACACCATCAGAAAGTAGAGATTTCAACGAACAAAAATCCCACCGACTTTTTTAAAAAAGCAGATATTTTGACGTGAGAATTTTGGATTTAAAATTAGGGTTCTTTTTCGATATTAAGTGAAAATAAGGTCAAAAAATAAATATTTTAAATCAAAAAAATTACAGTGTGTTTGGGACATAAAAAAGTAAGTTTTCACCAAATTTCGTGTATAAAAATTTTTTTTTGTAAAAGATAAAAATAAAAAACCAAAAACTTGGTTATTTGAATTTTTCACATAAATTTTGAGGTTATGTGAAAATAGTGCAAATACAAAAGTTGTAGATCTTTTTATTACCTACAACTTTGCTATTTAACGTTTTTCCATAGGACTTGTAGTTTTGCCGGAAATCGAGATAAATCGTTTTCTACCCTTAAAAACTCACCCCTTTCCACTTCCCGACCTCGGATCGCCCGTAATAGTAATTTACGTTACAAGACCGGAAAGTAGTGTTTTTCAGGCCGAGACAAGCATTTCCAGGGCGAGCCATAGGCGAGTCCTGGAAGCTTGGAGAGACCTGGAAAACACTAATTTTCGGTTGCGTGACGTACAATATTTTTTTTAAGACCGACACTTCGATATATTTTATAATCTACGCGAAACAAGTTTGACATAAAGAACAAAATTAAAAATCAACGAACTGTCACTCGACAATACATCGAAATGTTGTTGTCATAATAACGAAATCAAGGTATCTTGTATTATCAAAGAGCGATTGGAAAAACAAAAAACAGGGTGACAGTGACATTAGAGACCGGAAAAACCTTATTTTCTAGACGAAAAATTGTCCAGAAAGTGTAAATTTTCTGGTCGGTTTTAAAAAAATTATTTTTCCTTTCATTTTTGTTATATTCTCTTCCTTTTCCAATGGGTTTCATCCTACTATTATTTTTTTTCACTTTTTGCCATTTTCTAAGGCTTCAGCCCTGGTCTATAATAACAACAGTCATTTTTATTGTGCGTATAAAATTTGCTTCAGTTTATGTCTCTTATTTCCTCATTGTTTCTACTAATGACTTTGCTACTGATAATTTTTTACCTTGATAGTCGCCTTGAATGGCGTAAGCAGCAAATTGGCTTAACTTATTGGTAATTCTTTCAGCTTTTTTCACTTGCCCAGGTCTCACTCCAGGCCTTTCCTTGTAGAAAATATACTGTAACTTCACTGTAAAAATTTTCCCAAATTGATCGTATTGCTGAGCTCCTATATCTGAGACTGAGTAGCAAGGTTGGAGAGGCAATTCCTGTAAAAATTGACAAATCGTTTTTTACTGGAAATGTTGGAAATATTTAGTACATACGTTATTATTACTTTTATATTATAACCTTTTTATTTTACCTGGAATGGATCCTTGTCCGCCTGTAGATTGAAGAGTTGCAACAGGACACAGTCCTGCTGATAACATATTTTCACAAATATTTTCTTCCAAAACCTTTGACCAGTGATTTTCTTTTTGTTTGGTTGCCGTAAAAACATTTCCCATCCTTCTCCAGCATATGTTGTCCTAAGAAATAACCAAATCGATAATCGAATATTTAAAAAAAAATTAATTGTCTTAACATTAATTAAAATATACCCACCTCGGAAAGTCTTCAAGGGGCTGTGTGGTATCTTCGTCATAAAGGGGTGTTGATGGTGATTCTTGAGAATCTGATCTTGCCAGTTCTGTACCTTAAAAAATTAAATGTTTTATTTCCAATGTTTTCCTAGTTAATAACTTGGGGATAAAAGCTACTTACTAAAAGGCACAGCTTGTTCTTGAGATATCGAAGGGGGAACTTCAGTTTGTTGATCAAACGGATTAAACCTCGGTGAGCTATCAGTAAAAGCGGCTTGAGCTTGAACAGGGGGAGGGGCAAGAACGGGCGTTATCCCAGAGAAAGTTTCATCAGTTTTAGGCCTAAAAGATATCAAGGTTTGTACTTCAACTCTAAGCAACGTTTGTATAGTTTCGTGTTCCATTTATATTATTTTTCTGCTTACCTTATAACAACAGAAAAGTCCTTTTCCTCTTCAGAGTCCTGACTTTCAAGTCTCTTTCCTCCCGGAGGCTGACTCATAGCCAGGAAAGAATCGAACGGTTCCTCATTACCAAAACCACTTTCTCCATCATTCGCTGTACCAAAATCGGTACCCCAAACGCTTTCCGTGGTTTGTTGTGTCTCTCCAAAGGCCTCAAAAGCACCGTTTTTGTTCTCATCCCCTTTAACTGAATCGAATTTTTCGGCAAACGCATCAAAGTCATCATTTACGGTTTTTGAAAATACATCATGCATTGTATTTGTTTGAACAGGCTCTGAGATAGACCCAAAATCAAAAGTGTCCTCATTTGCCACGGGTATTGGGGTGGGCGCTGGAGCTGGGGTACTAAATATATCCATTTTCTCAGTCTCGTTCTCCAACGTATCCTGTGGAAAATCTTGATCTTTATTTTGCCCTCCAAGATCATCTGTAGCTGCAAATGGATTAAAGGTAACACTTGACACAGAACCTTTACTCTGGCTATCGCTGGTATCCATTTGAAGTTCTCCTGCAGGCTCAGGGCTTAGCAATAACGAATCTTTTCCCATATCAGAACTTTGGTTTGTGGGGGTCGCTTCTCCACTTTGATCCAATTCAAAAGCAGCGGGTTCTCCTTTTGTTGAAGTTTCCTCTTGAACTAAATTCTCGGTTATTGTTGGAGTAGACGTTTTAGAAGTTTTATTTTCAGGCTCTAAGACAGCGTCACAAAGAAGATCCGGCTGTACCTTTTCCTGTTTCGGGACATTGTACAGGTTTAAAATGTCTGCGTTACTGGCAACTTTGGGTTGCAACGGCACTGACACGTCAAACATATCCATGATATCATTTTGTGCTTCATGATTTTGTGCATTACTCACCGATGAATTAACATTCTGAGGAATTTCTTGCGTTTTTGCAATAGAAGTATTTACGTTTTGAGAAGGTGGGGCAACCGTTTGAGGGGGATTATGAGGTCTCATAGCTGGAGGTGGTGGTGGCTTCTGAGGTGGAGCAGGTCGTGGAGGTCTTATAGGAGGCGCTGGTCTTGACGGAGGCACTTGTTGAGGCCTTTGAGGTGGAGCTACTGCTGGATTCTGGTTGATATCATGCGCAGGTTGACTGGAGTTTATCGAGAACAGATCTTCTGTTGCATTTTGCGCAGGGACCGACTTATGGGTTGTAGTCTCTCCAACATCCAACAAATCACCAAATGCCGGTTCGGGAGTTGGACTAGGTGACTGCAGGTCGCGCATTGATACAGGACTTGGAGTCCGCGTTGGAGGTATTTTATCCAATAAATGCGAACTTGTAGCATCCATAGCACCCATGACTGACATAAGAAGGTCCTGGGTTTCTTTACTTTGAGGAGGACGAGGAGGTAACGGCCTTGCCGGTCCAGCATTTTGATGAGAGTATTTAAGGTCGAGCTCTGTGGGTTTTTGAGGCATTTGGTAAGAAGTATTGCTGTTGCTTGAGAAAACATCATTACTACTAGAAACATCGGCAAAAAAGTTCACGTTCGCGGTCACGGTAGTGTTGGTTGAGAAAAAGTCCTGAGTCGAACTCGAAACATCCATAAATGCATTTGTGCTGGATATATTAGTAGGAACTTCAGCCTCAGCAGGTTCCAAATCCATAGGATCAAAAGCAAATGGATTAGATGCAGCCACAGCTGTCTGGGAAAGAAATGGATTGTCATCTGCACCACCAGAAGGTTCGTCTTCCATAAGAAACGGATTTGAGTTGGCAGAGAATTGAGTACCGGGATCGTCGTAACCGTCATCGTGAAAAAGAAACGGATTGGCCGCCATTTTGGCTCTTTAAATATTTGTTTGTTCAAAATTACTTAAACCACTTTACATAAGTTCAGATTCCAACACCTTCAACTCGGCACGACCCGGTTGAATATTGTTTGCAAAACTGGTGTCAAATGGATCAAAATCTTCTGGTTCAATATCGAAACTATTGCCAAGTTCCGGAGTCAACGGTTTTTCTATAATAGTGTCCCCGCTATGCACAAGAAGATCTTGGTGTTTATCCACAAGCGCACCCTCTGTCGAATTTGACTGAATTAACTCATTTTCGAGTTGTCTCAGTTCGGCTCTCCCTGGATGAATATTAATGGCAATGGAAGTATCAAATGGATCTGCGTAAGATAAAATATCTCCACTCACACTGGATTGTATATCTCCAGCGGGAGTCAGTACTTTAGCGGAAATATCGTTCGATACAGAAAGCAAGTCAACGGGCTCTGGTGTCTGAAACGAAACGGCAGTTTTAGGTTTCGCTAATTCTTTAATTGCTTCAACGGTAGTAAATTTAGCTATTTTTTCATCATCTCGTGGATCAAAATCGGGATCATCCAAACTTAGAGCTTTTTCAACGTTACTGTTAAAGAGCTCGCTTTCAATCTGCTTTAATTCGGCTTTGCCTGGGGCAACGCTCGGCACAAAAGAGGTATCAAAAGGATCAACCTCGTCTGAAGAATGATCTTCGATGCTATCTATGCCAGGAACTGAATTCTTGCGAACATAAAACGGCGTTAAAGGCTTGGATATTTTAGAAGTGTCCTCAGCTCCTAGCAAATCTTTTTGAGGAACGGTAAATGATACTGATTTTACTGCCCCGACGTTTAGCACATCCGGTCTCGACAATGCCCGTGCTTTAGACCGTTGCCCTTCTAGAGCTCTAGGATTAAAGTTATCATCGTCTATAGAAACTGACTTAAGTACTTTCGCTGGAGAAGGAGGAACAATTGGTTTTATGTCTCCCAGAAGCTCATTTTCCAAAAGTTTCAACTCAGCTTGTCCAGGCGCTTTAACTATATCGACTATTGAAGTATCGAATGGGTCGCAATATTTAATTTCTTCAAGTCTAATTTCTTCTGTAGGTTGAATTGGTTCTTCGCCTAGTTTGGAAAGATCGCTTGTGCTGCCGCCTAGAAGATCACGATGGACTGGTGCTATAAGGTTAAGTTCCGATTCTGGAAACACATAATACGATTATGATATAGTAAAGTTAAATAAAAATCAGTCATTATTATTATAATGTCTAAATAATATTCCTCTGAATTGTTGACAAAAGGTTTTATGATGTTTCTGTCGAAATCAAGCTTAACAGGTTTGTTGATTTAACGTTAGATAAAGATGATTGCTTACTAATAAGATTTGCAAGGTATGTTTCTTACCTGGTATTCTATCTTTATAAATCACAGAGTTAGCTGCTTCCGAAGCTCTTGGATCAAAATCGACGTCGTTTCCTAAAATTTCTTTTTCTAGTAGCTTTAGTTCTGCCTTACCGGGAAGGATATTTTCAGTAAAAGTTGTATCAAATGGGTCTTTTTCAAAATCTTCTGTCTCAAAACTCTCTCTGCAAAGAATTATTTGATTTGTAACAGTTAAGAAAAAAACAAATATGGAATACTTACCCTTTTGAAAAAGGTTTCCAATCGCCGGCGTTTTCAACAACTCCGACTGGAAGAACTGTTTTTGTAAGTACTTTAGTAGTGATAACGCTGGCACTGCTTTTCGATAAGCTTTCGGCAGCTAATGCTTCAAATTCTTTATCTTCGTCGTCCTCGAAATCTTTGAGGATGTCTTTTTGAGTAGATTGATCTAAAGGTTTTTTTTGGTCACGAATTTTTTCTTAAATTTTTTAATGAAAAAGTGTAAAAACAATTAAAAGTTTTTAAGAACTTTGAGGAATTTTTTTAACTTTTCTAGCATAATATTATATAAGTTAGGTATTTACCGTTTTGATTTTCGACTGGTGGTGGAGGTATATAAAGACTTCTGCTTAAATCGATCGGTTCGTTTGGTAAAGGTATCTCGTCATCATCAAGAAGTGTTCTTATTGGTTCCGAAGAATCAACAACTAGAAACGTAACAAAATTTTAGGTTGCTAAATATTTAAGTAAAAACAAGGAATAGTGGTAAATCCTTTTACCTGTATTGACTGTGTAGGTTGAGGGTTCTGTACTGTTATCAAAACTTCCCAATAGTAGGTCCCTTTGTTTTAAGATTTGTCTTTTATTGGATACTGGCCTAGTGGTAGCGCAAGTAGGCAGCTGAACACGGCCTGTTAGAACCTCAACTGCTGCTCCTAAAGGAACTAATCTTTTCCCTTTTCTTTCTACAGCAGGTCCTAAATGAAGAAAAATGGTTAAATTATATCACTAAAAATAATAGGAATTGTAATAATATAAGTACCTACCTAGAATGGCTCTTTCAGCAATAGAAGTATCGAAGGGATCGTCACCTTCCGGTTTTTCAGTAGGAGACTCCGGTATGTAAGCAAGTTTTACTTCTCCTGTGGCGATTGCGTCAATGTAGGCTGTGTCAAAGATATCGTCATCTTCGTCTACAAGTTTTGAGAGAGAGAAGATGAACGGTGAAAGGAAAAATTATAGGGTTGACTTTGACTTGAGCTTGAACTCATTATCGAACTTACCTTCCTCAGATTCTGATTCAGATACTTCTACGATACCAAGTGTTGGTTCTTCTTCTTTGACAGTTGAAACCGCCTCTAGTTTAGGGGCTTTATATTCGCTCTGTGAAGGTTCTGATTGTTTTTCTTTTTTTGCCTTGGTTTCACTGGGTGTTGGGATACGTTGGAAAAATGATGTGCTCTAAAATAATTAAAACACGCTTATAAACTAAAAGGGCACACATGGGTATGTCATGTCTAAAGAATAAAAAATAAATTGCAAAATTAACATAAACTATAGTTGACACATGCCTTAATGCGATCTAGATCGTCTTGAGTCTTCTTTAAAATATCATCAACTCCAGAAGTTAAAGATAGAAAGTTTTTCCACTCTTCGTTTTTACCAGAAGATTCTTCGTTTGGTCCAGCGTGTTCCCTGTGTAAAAGAAAAAAGTAGGTATAAGGATTTTATTTTAGTTGGTAAGTGAAAGGTAGTAGGTATTCTAACTTTTTTCTGATAAACTATTTTTCTTACCTTCTGTAAGCTTCAAGCTCTTCGGGTTTGAATAATTCTTCCTCCTTGTGCTTGGATTTTTTGCCCTTCTTTTTCTTTTTTAAACCCTTTGCGAGCTTGTGCATTATCTAAACTACTACAAGCATTGAGGCCTCTAGAAAAACATTTTTATATATATCTTGTTTTCTGGCTGTTTACTTATTTTACTATAGTTAAAAATATGTGAAATATCTTATATTTTATGTTTCATTTTTAATGCCTTATTTATCCTTTTGACAAATTCCGATGTTTGGAAAACTAACGAAAAAGATAATAAACGGTAAAAAGCAAACATTTTCTGTTCAGAAATATTGTTTTGTTAATATTGATACAACAGGATTTCAGAGGGATACTATACGTAAGGTCAGGTCAAGATAAACATGCATGAAAATTTAGTTTTTTGACCATAAATATGTTAAATTTTACCACCTTTGTGGATATTAATTATTTTCTTTTCTTGTTGTTTATGAACTTTTTATTTAGTGCACAGTGAAAATTAAAGAAATTTATAAAATGTGAAACGATTATTTTTTCAGTTTTTAAAAAACTTGCAACAAGTTTTTTTTTTGTATACAGTGTCACCAGTAAAGTCCGCATCATATGGGATTTTTTTTTATTAATATCTTTATTCGAAATTTGACTTTCGCTTCAAGTTCTGCTTCGATCGAGATGAAAATTAAGCAAAAAAAATAGTAGTCACGTGATTCGCATTATCTGTCAAATTTTAATTTTTTTCAAAAAATAATTCAAAAGTGGGGTTGATTCTGAAAATATCGAAAAAAGTTATTAGAAAAAGTTTTATTAAATGCAGTTTCTAGCCCACATGCGAAATTTCAGTTGCATAGGATAATTTTGATTTTTTACCTATATTTTGTAAATTGCACCACTGTTGCAAAATAAAACTCAACGCACCCTACATAAAACTTCTTAGTTTTGACAATGCTTTATTTCAGATACATTTTCTTTAAATCAGCGTCATATTAAATGTGTGTTTTTCACAAAATCAAAATTGGGCTATTAAAATTTGGTCGCATGTGATGCAAAGTTCATTTGTTTTTGACCCTGTATAAGATAACTTTATAAAATAAGTATTTTTGAAAACGTAGTTTGTGTCTGAAAGTAATACACCTTAATATTAAGACAAAAAAGGACACAGTGTCATCAGTAAAGTGTTTATATTAAGTGGAAAATAAATTTTAGCTTAACTTAACGTAAAGTTTATCTATTTTCAACGATTTAATTTAAAACCCCTTTATTTTTTTACTTTCAGACACTATCTACGTTTTCAAAAATACGTATTTTATGAAGTTTATACAGGGTCAAAAATAAATAAACTTTGCATCACATGCGACCAAATTTTAATAGCCCAATTTTGATTTTGTAGAAAAACACACATTTAATATGACGCTACTTTAAAGAAAATGTATCTGAAATAAAGCATTGTCAAAACTAAAAAGTTTTATGTAGGTTGCGTTGAGTCTTATTTTGCAAAAGTGGTGCAATTTACAAAATATAGGTAAAAAATCAAAATTATCTTATCCAGCTGAAATTTTGCATTTGGGCTAGAACCTGCATTTAAAAACGCTTTTTCCAATCGCTTTTTTCGATATTTTCAGAAATAACCCCACTTTTGAATTATTTTTTGAAAAAAATTAAAATTTAACAGATAATGCGAATCACGTGACTACTATTTTTTTGCTTAATTTTCATCTCGATCGAAGCAGAACTTGATGCCAAAGGCAAATTTCGAATAAAGCTATTAATAAAAAAAAATCCCATATGATGCGGACTTAACTGGTGACACAATGTAGGTAGGTGTATCTCAATCAAGTCAGATGTTATTATACTAGGTAGGTATATGCCCTTCGCCCTTTCACCTTTTATGACCCTTCACAAAACACAGTTACAACAAGAATTAAAAATAATTGCCTATACTCTAACCGCTGTAATTCAAATAAACATGTGCATTTTAATTTAAAGATTATCTTATTCTAAAAATAATTTAAAATTTCTATCTCCAGACAATGATTTTTTTTTTTGATGTCCAATACTGACCTTACCCTGCCTCGATGCGACTTGACACTTAAACCAGTCATCCCATTTTATTGAAAATCGTTTTAAAGGACAAAAGATAATTAACCAACTAAAACCCCTTCCTCAGCCCCTTTAAAGCGACAAAATTAAACCCCAAAAATTCGCTTTCGCCAGGTTTTTGCGTATTTTTTTCACTTCAACCCTATTATATTTCTGTGAGCCCTTACAGAACATTAAAGATTACACTAAAAAGAGCATCGAATAGACGCACAGCGATGCCAAGTTGCCGACGTCTTTATCGACGGCAGGCGTCGCGGTTTATTGATTTTTGTATAAAGTATGTGCATAAGGATTTGTTTTAATTAAAACATTTTATTTACCTATGCAGTTGTTATCACCCAATTTACAGGAACAGAGTGATGAGAGATACAGGATAAAGATATATTTTTTGAATGTGACCGTGTGTATGTCCTGGCAATTTTTTTTTCTAGGCATCTAAGCAATGTTAGGTTTTTAAATGAATTTGTTGCACGTTTTATATTGAAAATAAAATATTGGTATGATAATTTTCTAATATCATCAGCTTAATAAGTTACCCTTTTTAAAATTGATAAAGTTCTAGAAATATATAATATAGCACTCACATTTTTAGCCTCATATCAGATCCACCAATAAAGCAAGAATTCCTTTAAAACTCAAAATCAAAACACTTCCTTTTTTCGCGCCCGCCTATTTTTGTTCGCCAAAATTAGTTAAAACCATTTTTTGTGAAATTAGTTCTCAACCTATATTATCGCGAAAAGTTTATTCAGGAATGGCGGATGCAAGAATATTTTGGCTATTGATTTTGCGCGGGAGTATAGATTTTCTCAATATACGTCACGTCGAGGGAAATATAAATCATAGGGGCCGTACTATTCATTTTTAGAAAGGTAAGAAGATTTTTATTTATTCAGCTCCAATTAATATATATAAAGGTTCATTATCGGTCGGTATCAATATTATATAAATAGTTGTACTGGTATTTGAGTAAAACCATCCAAGAAAAGACGTGCCTCTATACGTTTAAGTAACTTTTAAGTGTTTATTTCATGCAACGTTTGGCGTAACTCGTTACGTATTTGTACGTCGTACAAACTCATGAGCGGTATAATATTTTTTTTAAAACCGACCAGAAAATTTCCACTTTCTGGACAATTTTTCGTCTAGAAAATAACGTTTTTTCGATCGCAAGACCGGAAAAGTGCCATTAGAGACAGGAAAAATCTTTTCCGGAGTCTAATGTCACTTTTCCGGTCTCTAACGTCACTGTCACCCTGTTTTTTGTTTTTCCAATCGCTCTTTGATAATACAAGATACCTTGATTTCGTTATTATGACAACAACCTTTCGATGTATTGTCGAGTGACAGTTCGTTGATTTTTAATTTTGTTCTTTATGTCAAACTTGTTTCGCGTAGATTATAAAATATATCGAAGTGTCGGTCTTAAAAAAAATATTGTACGTCACGCAACCGAAAATTAGTGTTTTTCAGGTCTCTCCAAGCTTCCAGGACTCGCCCTAGAAATGCTTGTCTCGACCTGAAAAACACTACTTTCCGGTCTTGTAACGTAAATTACTATTCATTGCATGGTTTTTCTTGGTTTTGTTTCTCTATGGTAAAGCTTATAGATCAAAGAGAGTCAAAGTACATGCAATATAAGTACATGCGAGCGCCATCTATAAGCTAATGAAGTAATTAACCTCCATCTATTGGGGGATAGGTAAACCTTCGTATTACAGTACACTTTTCGCCCGTACAGAGCACAAGGTGCACAGGTGCAATCGTCGCTGGACCACATTGGTCATTGGAATTCGTATCTATTTATGAAAAATGGCCCTCTAGAACGGTTACGAGTAGATAAATATCCGGCCTCGGCAAAATGACTTTTTGGTTGGGGGGATGAGCCAAGGTCTCTATAGGGTTTGTTGGGATGAGCCACGCTTGCTAAAATAAACAAATCGATATGTCAACGTCTTGTCAATTTGGCCTTGCCCTTTGCCGCAGGCAAATGTATTAAAATGTATTAGCGGAGTGGTTGGGGGACGGAGGACGAGATAAGACGACCGAGGCTCGTCGATCAAGATCAAATTGACTTTGCCATGGCATGAGCTTTATCTTCACGGAATGCGCATCTCCATTTTCAAGTTAACGGCTCCAGCTGAGCCATCATAGACGGCCATGGACCGACGTAATAAAAAATATATACAATCTAGAAACTTTCAGGGAAAATAACAAATGACCCGAATGTAACCGTTTCCCGCTATATTTCGTTGTTTTTCTTCAGGGAAATTGCATAAAAACTGAATATCGGTGTCTTAATATAAAAAGGAAACTCAAGAACTGGCAAGAATAATAAATCAAAAATGTGTACGAATAATGTAAACTCTCTTTTTAACCAGCAGTACGGATTCAGTAAGTACTAACCACAATTTTTGGGCCCCAAACCTTTAAATTTTGTCAATTTTTTAAATCAGGACAACTGTTGAAATTTTATAGGGGCCAACAATTACAATGGTATCTATTTAATTTTGCAATATCCTAATAAGCTGTTTTTATTTATTTAATTTTTATAAAATAGGTTATCCAACAAAAACTCTATCATTTTAGCCCCCTGGAAGCAGTGTGACTCTGTATTACATCGTTTTTACTGTGACTCTCAAAATACCGATATACCCTTATTTGATACCCCAATTTTTGCTTGTAAAAGTGCTCAAAAAGAGGGAAACGAACATATGGTTGGAATGGCCAATGAAGATGGAAGGCTTATTGTAATGGACTGTGAATCTAAAGAAAAGTAAGGAACAGACACAATTTAGATAATTACACTTATTCTTACACATTGTACATTTTTAGATATGGTACTACAGCACACAACAATGCAATCTTTGATCTGGCCTGGATGTTCGATCAAATGAAAATTGTAACAGCATCAGGAGATCATACCTCAAAGTTGTACGATTTTGGAGATGGGGATTTTCGAGAAGTCAGAATGTTCTGTGGACATACCAGATCTGTCAAAACTGTAACTTTTCGAAAAGATGATTCTAGTGTTTTTGCTACAGGTATATTTGCTTTGTCCGGTTTTATTAACAAACCAATATTTTTTCCTTAATGTATGAAATAGGATTGGTCTTTGTAATAAAATAAATGTATTTTCTTCTCCTTTTCTAGGTAGTAGAGATGGCAACATAGTTCTGTGGGACACTAGGACAGACCAAAATAGCTTTATAGGAAGGGCAGATCGAACAATTGTAAATTCTCATGCAGGCAAGGAAATAAACACTCCTAGTAAAAAATGGAAGAAATCTAATATGTCAAACAACTCCGGTATGTAATTTATAGCTATTTTATTATTTTTGGCTTGTAATTTTGAAGTTATTGTGTACTTGTGTTGCCCATTTTTGAAGTAAAACAAAAACGCTTTGCTTTCGTTCATGTCAAGACATGATAAAATAATAATTATTACATTTATTTTATTTTTCTAGGTATCAAAAGTGTCACAGGCTTGGTTTTTCAAGACACAAATACACTTATTTCTTGCGGTGCAGGCGATGGAATAATAAAGATCTGGGATATCAGAAAACATTACACAATAGCAAAAAAAGATCCCTTGCCCAAACATACCATTCCTTATATTGGAAAGACTGCTAAAAACGGTTTCAGCAATTTACTTATAGACAATTCAGGTAAAAATAATTTGAAAATCAAAAACATAACAAAGCGAGTTTAAAACTCCATTTAAAAATGTTTTAGGTGTAAGGCTTTATGCAAATTGTCTAGACAATACCATATATTGTTACAATGTTGCCACATATAACAACAAGCCAGTTATGAGGTATACAGGGCACCAAAACAGCACTTTCTACATAAAGTCGTCTTTGAATAAGGAAGGAAATTACCTGGTCAGTGGAAGTAGTGATGAAAATGCCTATATATGGAATTTAAAATATTCAGATCCAATAGTCAAGTTGTCTGGACATAGTGCAGAGGTAGATAATATTCTATTTCAATAAATATAAGATGTAAAATTAGCAGCAGGTACTTTTGTTTTTATATATTTGGCTTTAAAAGATTTAAAATAAGATATGGGCACCTAAACTAAATTTTTTCCCTAGGTCACATGCGTAGCATGGTGTAACAGCAAGGCAGACCCCTCAATCATAACATGTTCTGACGACATGTCCTATAGAGTATGGTCAGTCTACAACGAAGACTATTGGGACAAGGTTCGTTTCAAAGCGGAAATACTCTCACTACCCCCTATAACTAAACCCACAAGAAAACGACTTATGGGAGTAAACAATAATTTGACACCAAAGAAACTTATTTGGCAGTGCAATAACTGTCAAAGGGCTACAATTTCTGACAGCTTGTGTGAAAATTGTGTTCCTACAAGCCTAAAGCGTAAAGCTGATTGTGATATGTGGAACGAGAGTAAGAGAGTGGGAACTGAATTTGGACCGAGAAGGTTGTTTGGACATTTACATGGAAATTTTAAGGAAGGGGAGACTTCCGAGCAGTTCTGTAAGATTTTAGAAAAGGAAGAAGAGGATTCAATAAATTTGAATTCTTTGAATACTGCATTAGGTAAGCTTAAATAAATAAATAGTAGTATACATAATATATATATATAGCTAATACTTGGAATGAATGCGTTTTAAATTCAGAACTAGACATTTCAATAATAAAAAATAATTTGAGTTATGACCTATTAAACTTAAATTTAACTAAAACAAAATTTATGACTTTTTCTTGTTATAAAGATACTCAGCCGAATAGTTTAAAAGAAATTAAAATTCCTGATTTAAATTGTTTAGAAATATTAGATATAGTTAGAATTAATTATGCTTACTCTTGCCAAAATAAAATTAAAAAAGTTGAATTTGTAAAATATTTAGGAATATTTATTGATCAAAATTTAAAATGGGATTATCAAATTAACATACTTACAAAAAAATTAAGAAACACTTTATGTAAATTTAGATTCTTTTAAAAAATATTGTGAAACAACAACTTTGTTTAATGTTGTATTATGCACTTTTTCAATCATTTTGTTCCCTATGGTATAATCGGTTGGGAAAGTGCACACGACTCGAATTTGAAACGGCTTATAACAATACAAAAATATGTTTTAAAAATAATATTTAATAAACATATTTTGTTTCCTTCAAAAATACTATTTGTTTATAATAATATTTTAAGTTTAAAACAAATTTATTACAAAACTTCCATTTTATATATAAATAAAAATAACAATTAATAAAATTACATAACATTACTCATAAAAAAAAAAAATAAAAAAAAATATACCAAACAAGACAAAAACAAATCTATGTTTATGTTATGATAATTTTAATTTAACACTTTTAAAAAATGATGCTTTATTTGTTAGCTTCAAAATTTTTAATATATTACTTACCTATTAATTTGAAAACTATGAGTTTTTTTGGCATTTAAAAGAAAATTAAAATCATGGATTATGCAAAATTATTTAAAGGTAAGCCAACTTATATATAGGTAAATACTAAATATTACAATTTTTCTATTATAATTTCTCACTTATTTATAATTTTTCTTTTTTTTTTGGTTGAAATATTTTTGAACTACTTACTTATATTTTTAAATATATTTATGATGTGATTAAAATTAATAATCTAAATGGGTGTATATTTTTTCATTACAAAATCGGACAGATTTGTTAATCTATGGTTTTGTAATGATGCTTTCATTGGATTTATTTTTATTTGAAAAAAAAAATGTTAGTGATTTTTAATATTATTATCAAGAAACCTGCAAATAAATAAATAAAATAAATACATGGATCATAATACTTATGAACCTATTATTATTATTATTTCAGATTCATTTAAATCCAGTTCTTCAAAGGACACCGACCTTAGTACTACCTCCCCCACAGTAAACCTACCAAACTTTGTCCTCGACGGCACTGCTCCCCATCTGAACTACTCCCCGCCAAAGCGAAAGTCCCAAGACTGGCTCACGCGTATGCGTATCGAAAGAAACTTGAGACATGAAATGTTGGAAAAGACGATGGGGTCCGGTTCCCCCAAAATGCCAAAGTTGGAGCTCACGCCAAAAAGTAGTAAAAAAACGTGGACGACGCCGAAGAGTCCACTTTTAAGGTTTTTTAAGGTTACGAATAGTAATAATAAAAGTGATAGTATTAGTTGTTCACCTAAGAATCATAGTTGTAATTTTTTAAGTTCAAATGGTACTTGCGAGTTGAGTCAGTGAGAAAATAAGGCTTTTAGATAAAAAAATTGTTATTGACTGTAGGATTACTTCATTCTTACAGGTTTTTTTTCTACTTTGGACGACAAATCTGTGAAGTTGCAAGAAATCCTTGGTTTTAAATGCATATTTTAGAAATGTTTTTGCCAACATCTCTGCATATTTTTATGCATGTTATTTCCTAGGTTTAGGCAACATTAGAAAAAATCAAGCCATTTTCATTTTGAGGTAAGATAAACCTTAAAAATAAATATGTTAATATGATAATATTTAAATTGTACTGTCCAAAAAAATAATAAATTTTAAATATATTCCACAGAATTCCAACCTTACGATCCACATGGGTTGGAATTCTGTTTATTCAGTGTTAGATTTTAGACAAAAGAAAAATCTCATTCAGCTTTTAATATAAATTATTTTAGTGGGTATAGACATAGAGTATGCTAATAAACACCGTGTCAGGGAAATGGTTTGTTCATAAACCAATGAATGAACTCTTATAAAAAGATTACTTACCTTGGCAGTCTGTTTTTGGACAATCCAAGGAAACGCCCTGTATATTACCTAGGTATATTCGAATTTTTTAAGATATAAGGCATTGAATTTTCTTTGCAGTATAACTTTGATTGAGCTTTAAACAATGTAATATTCAATTATCAAATATCTATTTTGACATCATTACTATTTCCTCAGATTATAGTGCTTGGTCTGAGACTATTTCCAATTTCTAAATAAGTAGTGAATAGGTGAATTTTAAATAATATTAATATTTTTCAACGCATTTTAGATTTTAAAAATGGAGAATTTTAATTTTTCAATTCTTGTCAAACAATTTATTTAGCAATAAAAAATTTTCTATGTGTTTATTGTAAGTTTTGTCGATTCACCAATTTACATGTTACAAGAAAACGACTGAATAAAACAATTTTATTTATTGTACACCGTGGTTTTATTTTTCCTTTTTAAGAACTACTAATTCGTTAATCAAAAAGTATTTTATGACTGATTTGATAATTTTATTTCTATTAAATGTAAAACCAAGGTCTAGCTCACTAAAAGAAATTAATTCTTTCTTTAACTACCTTTGATATATAAATGGCATTAAGTCCTTAGTTTCAACCTATAGAATAAATTTTAGATTAAACATTTTCGACCCAGATGACAAATAAAGAAGCCCAAATCTGTACAAACCATGCTGAAAAACATTTTTTTCTTCTAATTGTCCACAAATTCAAATTTTAACATTTAATAGCCTTTCTGTTCTAAATAATATTTAATAGCATTCACATGGTCCCCATTTATCCTTATAAACATTGCGAATTCATTGACCTGTACCCTCAAAGGTTGAAAGTTTTGGGGTTGTAAGAAGTCTTTAAGTTCTTGCTCCAAAAGGAATATATCTCCTTGTATATTTTTTAAAACTGTGGTTTTCTTTGGGCCGTTGGGTCTTATCTTAAGATAACAAGGAATCATGTAGTTTCTTGTTCTTTTTATAAAGTAGGGACGTTCAGAAAGATCTTCAAGTTGTGGTTTCCAGCCTAAAAATAAAAATGTTCACTTCTTGAAATGTTAAGGATAAATAGGAATGAACAGAGCGCAACTTACCTGATGGATAACTATCCTTTTTTATCGGCTCTGGTACGATAAGTGGTGGTAAAACACTCTTAACATACTCCCACTCTAAGGGGTCTTTCGACACTTCGTATGATATATTTACAGGGCCTAAATCTTCAAGATACTCCGAAGATTTAAAACTTGATTCTCTTACTTGCCCCATCTAAAAAATTAATTTTCGTTTTAAACTAGTAAATGGGGTTGTAAACAGGGCAGGTGGCACTCACCCTTACTTTTCTTAGCACAGATGGAACCCGGTTGCAAATTGTGCGAAATGTTGTTGTAATAGACATTTTTTGGAAACTTAAAATGCTCACTTTAAACTGTTAATTCCTATTATTACTAATAAATCTTCCTTAAAATCTCCACCACAAAACACCAACTAAGAACCAAAGAAAATTTATAGGGTCTAAGAAAAGAACTAAGATCTCCACTAAAAAATTAGAAAAACATTATTTGAAAGTGAGGTTAGGTTAGAGATGCCACAGAAAAAAAAGAGTTCGCGCAGAACGCACAAACGATTTTCATTTGTGAAGGCACAGCACAGAAAAAAAAAGGTTCGAAGCACAGTAAGAAGAGCGATAAGATGAGAATGTGAGGTTAGGTTTTAGAACTGAAGAAAACAAACAGGATGTGACGTGGGCTAAAAATTATATTATTATTTACTTTCAAGTGAAGAAAGAAGTAAATATAATATATTAAATATAGTGCTATAAACTACTTCCGAGCAGTATTAACCTAGAGCAACAAGTATCCTTTTATTATATCCTTTTTTGTATCCTTTTCAAAGGTAAACTAGAAATCTAAGTATACATTTAAAAAAAATGGGTTGATTTACGTTAGATGTAGTGCTGTTGGCCGAACGACTTAAGAAACTACATTAAAACTGTACTTGCAGGCGTAAAAAAAACTGTAAGATGCCCCCAAACGGCTCCCCTATGGGACTTTCTGCAAATTCTTCTAAACGATGCCTCAAACCACTACTCCAACATCATACGTTGGAAGGATCCTATGAGAGGCATATTTAAGATCATAGATTCGTCACAGCTAGCGTTGTTATGGGGCAAACATAAGAACTTGCCTGGCATGAACTATGATAAAATGTCGAGATCTCTGAGAAATTATTACAAGACTAATAAACTGAAGAAAGTTACCGGACAACGGCAGGTTTACCAGTAAGTGTTAGAATTAGTTAGGTATTGATTTAGATACAAACTCTATAAGTAATGTACTTTTTATTATGATATTTTTAGATTTATATTTAGTGAGAAGAATCCTCCATTAATTATCCGTCAAGAGGGAGCAATAATGGGGCATTGTATTGAAGATACCGGGGACGATAATCAGATGGAACTTAACAATGCATATGAGGAAAAATTGTTAGATGATATGAATACAAATCTTCAAACATATTTGGGAAATAGAAGGTCACTTCTTCCACCAAGTACCGGTAAGTTTCAGAGTTTTTTTTATTAAGTTGTGTTATATAGTTATTGATTATATATTTATGTTAAAAATCATATCTTAAGAAAAAGTAAGTTAAAGGTTTGAACAAACACACTATGAGAATGTAACTGTTATTCAGGTAGGTTCTATGCTCGGTTCTATGTTATTATTTTTCAGGTAAAAAGAACCAAAAACGAGAGAAAGAAAATACTTCTGTTAAACCAGAGAGTAAACCTTTGGAGATTAATATCAAAGAAGAGCATTTATCAGAATAACAAATAAAGAAAAACGACATGAATATAAAATATATGATTTAGCAGGAGCTATACATCTTTTAATACAAAAAAATGTTTTGCTCATTAAGGCATAGGCATATACATACATACATAAGTAGAGTAATAATTAAGTATTACTGTTTATTGAACATATTATTATATCCAAAATAATATATTTAAAATAATGTTACCTTTTCAATGGTTGATGTGTAAGCATTATTTTAGTTTATCAATTTGATCATGTTATTAATATAGGATAGATTATTTTATTAATAAATTGGATGTATTTTAACAAAAGTGAGTATTGATTTTAATTCAATAACACCCCATCATTTATAAATAGTATTAGTTTGTGTTCTTTAGGTATCATGCAAGAAGACAATTTGTGTATTTATGGAATGGAGAATCAGAAAGCCCCTGTAATAAAAAGCGCTGATATTTGGCATGGTTACAGTTTAGTTATATATGGAGCACAAAGATAGACATAAGGTTCAAGATCAAGTAAATGACTAAAAAATATTTTGTTTCCAAAACAATTGTGTTTGAGAGATAAAATTTATTTATTTATTTATTGATAACCCTAGGATTTTACATGTATCATATTATTTTTCCCTATGTGCTTTTGATTAAAGATATTTTTTAAAATGGGGTATGGAGTATTGAGTTTTGAAAGTATTTATCTTAACAGAGGACACAAAATGCATAAAACTGATAAGTAGAATAATTGCATTGAAACTCCATTTTTTTGTATACCTATTCTATATATTATATTAAAACCTATATACAATTCTTATTAAAAATATAAAACAAACTAGATATTTTATTAAATAGAAAAAAATTTCTGTACTTAACTATGAATAAGACTAGGATTTGGCATAAAAATCATTTAAGTAGTTTCTTAATAATACCATAAATTGAGAATACTAAATATGTAATTTAATTTACAGAAATGTTTTCGAAAATACGACATGCTGAAATTTATATAAAATCTTTTCTTTTAACTATAGCGCCACTACTACTGTACTACAGTTATTTTAATGTAATATAATTTATGAGTGTAAAGTTAGCACCCAGTTTCCAGATCCCAAAGTTTTCGCGCAACCAATTTTTATTGATTAATTGGGGAATAAATTATTTTGGGGTATGTATTCAATACAGTAGATATTTTTAAGTAGTTTCCCATAAAAATTACACTTTCAAGGTTTAAACCTAAGGATTGCTCCAATTTTTCGAAAATTTATTTCGGATGCCGCCAGGGCAGTAGTTGGGCAGAATAAATTATTTTGAGGTATGCACTCAATAAAGTAGATCATTCTAAGTAAAAAAAAATAGTTTCCTATGGAAATAACACTTTAAAACTTAACTTAAACCTAAGAACTGCATCCATTTTTTTAAAATGTCTTTCGTTTGCTCTTAGGGTTATAAATTGGGGGGAATAAATTGTTTTGGCTTATATATTCAATAAAGAAGATCATCCTGAACAGTTTTTCAAAAAAAAGTTTCCTTTAAGAACCTAAACGTAAAGAAAACACCAATTTCAAATCATTTACATGCAGCAGAACAATCGAGATTCGCACGACGTTAAATAGGTTGTGGGAAAACATCAGGAGCTGAAAACTGGGCGCTAACTTCACGCTAATATATAATACAGCAATTTAAGGGCGTTCTTTGTCATTGGGGCATACACATTCCTGTTTTGTTTCTTACTGTTATAACATAAAAATTCTTTTGCCACCATCAATCTTTAAACCACCAGAAAAATTATGATGAATTTTTAAATTTTATTTTAGAACAGAAAAACGAAACCTAGTTAATGCCCCTGAGCTGTAAGTGACATTGAAACACCCTTAAACAAAACTACGGCTATTAATTTATTATCAAATTATTTGAGGCACACTCAAAAAATACAAAAATAAAATATATTAAATTTTTTTTTCGATAAATCTTCCAACTTTACCTAATAAATATTTTTGATTTAGTCAAATATTCTATGTAGACATAAATATTCAAATCATCACATCTGTATATCTACTGTTAACAAAAATGTTCTTTATATAAAACGGGCAAACCCAAACTATTTAAATTGTTATTCTAAACTTCGTTGATGCGGGGACACCTCCCTTTTTCCTTGATATAAGGACCGTACTCACACATAACTGTCCCGCATTGTTTGTTCAAAATACATCTGAAATTAAAAAAAAAAAATATAGTTCCGTGTTTGTTTGAAGATGGTAGACAATGAACGAAGTAATATCAAAAAAATTACCTTGTCGGGCTTCCATTGTCTTTATTTTGTTAGGTACTTAACACAACGTTTCGTTTAGTTAGTATCTCTAACCGTTTTCGAGTGTAAACTAAATTATAATTCTAAACTGTCTTAAATACTATCCATGTGCAATGAAGCTTGATGACTCCGCCTACGTGCTTATTGGAGTGTGAAGTGTGAGCTGTTGGTTTTGGACATGAAGAGGCTTCCAGATATTGGGGATATCTATACTTGGTTTACTAAATATATGGGTATTTTGATTCATGAAAGCTGCTTCTTTGAATTTTCGTTTTCTCCAGTGCTGTTCCCTGTCCAAAACCTTGGCTTCTGACCACTGTATATTATGTTGATTTATTCCATACATGTTCCGCTATACCTGATCTTGAAGTTTACCTTTGTAACTAATACCATCTCAAAACTTAAAAAACGCGTAGTAAAAACTAATACAGAAACGAAAAAGGAGCAAGCATTTCTTACAATACCTGATGTCAAGGGGTCAAGGAGATTTCTGAAAAGATTAGAAGGATAACCAAAAACTATAATATCAAAACAGCCCTCAAATCCGGAAATACGCTTAGAAGCTTTCTTACAAAAGTAACCCCTCCCTCCCTAATGATACCACAAAAAATTGTTCTATCAAATCCCCTGCGAGTGTGGCGAATCGTACATTGGAGAAAGAAAAAGACCTCTGCCCGTACGAGTTGAAAAACATCTAAAACATACTCAAAGAGGTAAAACTTCGAGATCAGGTATAGCTGAACATGTATGGACCAACCAATATAATATACAGTGGTCAGAAGCTAAAATTTTGGACACGGAACAGCACTGGAGAAAACGAAAATTTAAAGAAGCCGGTTTCATGAATCAAAATACCCATATCTTTAGTAAACCAAGTATAGACATCCCCAATATCTGGATGCCTCTTCTTATCCAAAACCAACAGCTCAACCTTCACACTCCAATAAGCACGTAGGCGGAGTCATCAAGCTTCATTGCACATGGATAGGATTTAAGACAGTAGCTTTAGAATTATAATTTAGTTTACACTTGAAAACGGTTAGGGATTTAGCAACAAAATAAATACAATGGAAGTCCGACAAGGTATTTTTTTTGATATTGTTCCGTGATACATAATATATTATTTTGCTTACAATCTGTCTGTAAGGCCACTATACTCTTTGCCTTTCTTCATCCTCAAACAGTCTTCGTTATCTTCTTTACAGTCGCAGTAACATTTTGTGTTATACCTTATTTTCGGGGTGAATTCTTTCGGACATTTACACCTACAAAATATGTTTAAAATGAGCACGGTTTGATTAACAAAAAGGGAATGATTGTGTTCCTTACTTTATTTGTAAGTTTTCTGGAACATGATTGTCGAGATTCGATGCAGATTTAAAAATAATTCCGGAATTTGATTTGGAATTCGGTTCTTCATTGCTGCTAGCGGCCAAGCGTTTTCCTCGTTCTGTCGTAGAGTCCACTTCAGAGGTTTCTTGTTTCTTGTCTTTGCATTCGCATTCAGTGTGGTTGTAAAAAGTGAGGGTCTTTACTTTGGTATAATCTGCTCCAATGTTTTTAACCTACAAATAAAATAATTAATAATAATAATGGGTTTATTTAAAATTTAGTAATATAATAAATATGTGTCTTCTATAAATTAATTCTTCAATCCCCCGAAGCTGAGCTTGTTAGGGGCAAATCTTATTTTTTGTTTTAGTATGTAAAATCATAAATATGCATTACAAATCAAGTTTTAAAGTAAAAATGTCAATTTATAGTATAAACGCAGTTTTTTTTTTGAAGAAATATATTACCTAAGTATAATAAAATTATTAATTTATAATTTTTAAGTAAAAAATATTACTTATATAAATTATTAAGAACAATATTAATTAATTAAGCATTTCTAAAAATATTTTCAAATTGTCTGTTTTTAATATCCATGTTTTTATTTCGACTTAAAATTTTTTTAAGGAAATCAATTTTTTAATTTTTGTTAGTAAATAATCGTTTAAAGAAAAACATAAATATTTGAAATTTTTGTGTCCTATGGACTTATTTATTTTAGGTTTTATGGTTATTTCATTTTTATGACGTGTATTATGATTATGGTTTTTAAATTGTATAAGGTTTTTATTTTTAAATATATAATTAAGATGTTATAAATGTAAAGTTGTCTTATGTTCAACTTTTTTGTTTCTGAATATAATTCTTTTGAAGGATAAAGATAATCTTTATTGAATATAATTTTTAGAAACATTTTTTGTAATATTTCTAATTTTTTAACTAAAGTTCTATTTATATCTCAATGACAGACAATTTATTTTGTGAAATTTCCACTTTTATCGAAAAACTTTTTCTTTACACGACGCGTTTCGCTACATTGTAGCTTCTTCAGGTGTATATGGTGCTAACTAATTTTATTTCAGTAGGTACAATAACAAAATGGTATAGATACTTAATTAAGTATTTTTAATTAAGTATATATTTGGAACCATGATAAGCGACAAGTAGTACAATGTTTCTTTGAAAACTAATAAAAAAATATGAACTTTTTTAAGCTTGCTCCAAGCTGATATCATCTAGAGTATTACTTTGCCAACATTTAATTTAATGCGGAAAATAATATTATAAACGACGAAAATATAATGTAGTGAAAATTCATATTTTGCACCTTGGTATCTCAAAAACTGGTCGGCAGATTTCGTTGTGGCCAGGGATACTTTTCATCAGAATGACATTCTCTACAACATACTAAAAATTTAGGAAATTTAACCGAGGGCCATTTTCCATAAGAGAAGTGCGGGGGTTCCTTATATATACAGTTAAGGGAACGCGCACCTTCGGTAGTTGTAACCAAGTCGAAGTAGAATAATATTTACTTTTACACACGCACATGCCCACCCAAAAGATCGTCTACCAGACCTGTACGCAGAGAAAACGCGAAGCCACGACATTGTAATTGTGTAATTTCGTCTGTCTCTTTGCCACATCTAAAATAAGCCGAAATCTCCGATAACACCGCCAGCTGTTATTTTGTCCTCTACAGTAAATTTACAAGTCGTCTTTTGTAAATATCTCTGGTACTTTTCGGGAGACCTCGTCGTCGCCTCTATCTGTATCGTTGTTACATTTCCGCGAACTAAATTTACTCCTGCGACTTCGACCCCTTTTGACCTTTTGTCATAATTTTCTTTGAACATTTTGCGTAAGTTTATGTCATAAAAGTCGTTTACAGACGCTTTTATGTAGCTCTTCTTCGGCATTTCGATAAAAAATGATTTATTGGAAATTTAAAAGCAATTTAGTGACTATTATACTGGTTAAGATAACACGGTAATAAAAAGGTTATATTTGATGCTCTACATTTTTAAACAAGTGCGTTCATACTTAGAATGTATAAAAATAAGACATATCTATAGTAATAATAACGTCAATGGTCATAGTTATAACCTAAGGATAATCATCGCTTTAAAATAAGACAAGGCGTTTTATGAATTAAAGTAGATACCTACTTTTTAAAGAAATTACCTTGCCGGACTTCCACTGTCTTTATTTTGTTACTTAACACAACGTTTCGGTTAGGTTCCTTGGGTTGGATCATTGCCCCCCTCCTTTTATTCGATCGTAATGCTGGTAAAAGACCAAACCGAATTTCATCAGCAGTTATTTAAACACAACTTTTTAATTAAAATACGTATATCATCCTTTAAATTTTCCTACTGGCACGATCGTGGTTTGCAACTTCTTCATTTTGCCCATAAAAGAATTGTAAAAAATTATTAGATACGTATTAATGTATATTAGTTATTTATGTTTATTTGCTTTGTTTAAAACATATTATTTATAATATATAGTATGAGTTTATGTTATGACTACCTATATCGATAATTTTTTAAATGGCAACCCTAGTTTTTTAATCACTATTTTTTATTTATTTATTTATATATTTCACAAGAAAATTCCAATAAATAAAAAAGAAAATTACCCAGATGTAGAAATAAATTCAAGTTCTATGTTTTTTAAATAAAGAAGATATCACATTTGAAGAAATAGTCAAAATATTTGCCGAGCTTAATTCGAAGAAAGCAACGGGATTTGATAATATTTTCATCAAAATTATTAAAATTCTAAAATATATTATCATTTCTATATTACATCATTTAATCACAATTTCTTTTAAAATCGGGTTATTTCCAGATAAATTAAAAATAGCAAAAGTATCACCAGTTTTTAAAAATGCAGAAAAATATTTTAGTAGTAAGTATCGCCCAATTTCAATATGGTTTTCGTATATTTAGAGATACAGAAGTTGCAGCTGCAGATGTTATCAAAGATATTCAACAAAACGTTGATAGCAACCAAAAATGTTGCCTACTGTCCCTAGATTTATGTAAAGTATTTGATACTGCCAATCGCAACATTTTACTTAAATGCCTATACAATATTGGAATTTGGGGAAATATTTATTTATTGTTAAAAAATTACTTAAGTAATAGAAAGCAGTTTGTTTAAATCAAAAATATTAAAAGTTCACAAAAAACATAACTTGTGGTGTTCCGCAAGGATCAACCCCAGGACCTACTTTTTTTTTAATCTACATTAATTCTATAGCAAAATTAAATTTAAGGTAAAATAAAATTGTTTGCCGATGATACTACTATCGTATATTTTCATGAAGACTATGCTCAAATTCATAATAACATTAACCACGACCTAAATATAATATGTAAATGGCTTGAAATTAATAAATTATCATTAAATTTTAATAAATCATCTTTTATGATTATAAGTAAATCAAAATTAAAAAATAATAATATTTCTTCACTGTCTTTCAATAATCATTTAATTAAATATACTAATACAATTAAATTTTTAGGTTTATATATTGATGAACATTTAAGTTGGAAAAGACATTGAATATTTAAGAAGTTACATCTCACCAAAAATTGGCATTTTGTTTAAAGCTAAAAATTATATATCGTTAAAATATTTAAAAAATATATATTACTCTTTGGTTTATTCAAAATTACAGTATATGATTTCAATCTGGGGATCAGCGAATTTAACTACAATTCAGCCATTAAAAAAACTACAAAACAAAATAATTAAATGCATACGTAAACTGCCTTTTTTAGAGCCAACTATACATTTATATGAACCAAATGGATATTTAAATTTAGAAAAGCTTTATAAATTAACACTATGCATTCTAATACACTCTATTATTATTAATGACAAACAATCGAATATAATATTTCCTTCGAGCAACATTATTCACATCACGAGACAAAATCATCATATTCAAATACCAATGGTAAAGAGTACTTTTGGCCAAAAATCAATATTATATAAAGGAATAACATTTGGCAGTTTGTCGAAAAATATTAAAGAAATAGCAAAATTATGGACTTTAAAAAAAACACTAAAAAAATATTTTTTAAAACTGAACTAAATTTAACGTATTATAGTAATATTTTTTTTATATAAATGGTTATTATACAGTATGTCTCTGTAAGTTTGCATCATATGGAAAACTTTTTTATTATTCATTTTACAAAAAAAAGTTATTCCTCATAAAAAGCTCTGCATGGTCTAAAACCTAAAATGCAACCATCAAATATCGACATTTTCCAGTCATATACGAGGTTTGTCAAAAAATGTGAATTTTTCCCAAGAATGTAAATTTTTCCCAAGAGTAAAGTACCTTTATTTTTGACATTATCAAAAATTGTTATTAAAAAAAGTTGATCAGAACTAAAAACCACGTCTAAATGTGTAATAACACGCATTAAATTAGTTAAATAATTAAAAAATTAAATAATTAATAATAAATTAATTAAATAATTTTTCAACATAAATGCATATGATTGCCTATTTAGACGTGGTTTTTAGTTCTGATCAACTTTTTTTAATAACAATTTTTGATAATGTCAAAAATAAAGATACTTTACTCTTGGGAAAAATTTACATTCTTGGGAAAAATTCACATTTTTTGACAAACCTCGTACATGACTGGAAAATTTCGATATTTGATGGTTGCATTTTAGGTTTTAGACTATGCAGAGCTTTTTATGAAGAATAACTTTTTTTCGTAAAATGAATAATAAAAAAGTTTTCCATATGATGCAAACTTACGGAGACATACTGTATATGTATATTTTTTTTTGAATAATTCCGATGGAGTTATTAACAGTTACTAAACATATTTGGTGTTATATTCTCTGTAATCATTTTTTAAGTTGGTTGAGAATAAAGATATATATTATTATTAAAGTGCAACAAAAATTGATTTTTTCGGATATCTCCAGACGTTATTGGATTTGTTAAATTTATTTTTAACAAATTATCCATCATTAAAATATGCAACTTTGCCTTCATTCAAACAATCCTCTATCTCTTATAGTTATCAAGATAGCGATGCTAATGCATCGAATTTGTAACGCCCTGTATAGAAAATGGGTATTTTTTAAAACCACTCTGCATTGCTTTTTCAAAGTCAATCAACCAATAAATGTATAAATATAAACCGAGGGAATAATAGAAACAAAACAAAACAAAAATAAACGTCTTTATAATGACAGATTTCCAGAGTTTTCATGTCATTACTCACGTTTCATTCAAAGGCGCTGAATGAACAAAACCTAACAACTCTTTGAAAATAAACAGGAAATTCTTTATAGGATACAGACAAATAGGTACTAAGAACTTAGAATTCTCGAATGTAGGCCTAAGTAGTAATATAATTATAGGTAAATAAGGAAAATTTGTATTCGTGGAGAATCTTGTGGAGAAAATTAATTAAAACGAAGACGTCAATATTAAAAAAATTACCTTGTCGGACTTCCATTGTCTTTATTTTGTTACTTAATGATGACTCCACCTACGTGCTTATTGGAGCGTGAAGTTTAAGCTGTTGGTTTTGGACAAGGAGAGAGGCTTCCAGATATTGGGGATATCTATACTTGGTTTACTAAATATATGGGTACAGACATATAATAAAGAAACGAAAGAGGAGCAAGCATTTCTTACGACACCTTATGTCAAGGGAATTTCTAAAAAGATTAGGATGACCAAAAACTACAATATCAAAACAGCCTTTATATAAATCCGGAAATACGCTTAGAATCTTTCTTACAAAAGTAACCCCCCAATGAAAGCACAAAAAATTGTAACTATCAAATCCCTTGCGAGTGTGGCGAATCCTACATCGGAGAAACAAAATTACCTCTTCTCGTACGAGTACGAGTTAAAGAACATCTGAAACATACTCAAAGAGGTGAAACTTCGAGATCAGGTATAGCGGAACATGTATGAACCAACCAACATAATATACCTATAACAGTGGTCAGAAGGTTTTGGACACGGAACAGCACTGGAGAAAACGAAAATTCAAAGAAGCAGCTTTCATGAATCAAAATACTCATATATTTAGTAAACCAAGTATAGATATCCCAAATATCTGGAAGCCTCTTCTTGTCCAAAACCAACAGCTCAAACTTCACACTCCAATAAGCACGTAGGCGGAGTCATCAAGCTTCATTACACATGGATAGTATTTAAGACAGTAGCCTTAGAATTATAATTTAAAGTTGCCACAGTGGATCTTTGCCCGTGCGTCATCAATCAACGATCAGGACTCGACGTGGTTAATAACTCTGCATCCTTGTTTATTACAGTAACAAGTTTGAATAAAAGCATAAAAGAACGTCTCCAAAATTCCGCAATAATATAACGTGCTAGACAAGGATAAAACTATAAACGTCAGTTAATTACTTTCTTTATTTGTTTAGTTGACAACCGTTGTATTTTAGAACGTCATTGTCAACCTTATTTTGATCTGCCAATCTAATTCGTATTTTGTAAATCTGTGTGCCTTAGAACTGTTCCTGTTTCTAAAAATAGTTATTTTTAGAGCTAATTATACCCACCATCTGTCTTGGCGGTAAGTATTTATGGATTTTTATAATAACTAATTTATTTATTTTAAATATTCTAACCGTGAAAGTTCTTTGAAACGTTTACGGCAGTGGCTAAATTCCCTTAAATGAAAGGATGTTAAAAATTTGACTTTTGCGATTTTAATAGCCAATAAAACACCACACTTTTGTAGATTTTAAGCTTTAAAAATAGTATTAAATGTATAAACATTTGTTTGTCAATTTCTTTTAGATAATAGAGAATGCCGGGCAAAACTTAAAATAAATAATAATTTTTCGTGATATTATGTAGGTACGTCAAACGGTAGGCAGGCACGTCCATTTTATGAACTTAACTTAGTTTTGACTTTTTTCGTCTCGTAATTTTGATTTGATTCATACGATTTTGATGACGTAAAAGTGATGACGCACGGGAAAAGAACCACTGTGGCGACTTTAGCTTACACTTGAAAACAGTTAGAGATACTAACTAACCGAAACGCTGTGTTAAGTAACAAAATAAAGACAATGGAAGTCCAACAAGGTAATTTTTTTGATATTAGGTCATTATTGTCTACCACCTTCAAACGAAAACGTCAATATTTATCGATCGTAATCTAATAGTAAAGGATTTGGGTTCAATACCTTAAGAACCAGGACCTTTATCAATCGAAAAAAGAGTGTCCCAAGTAAAATATTTTTCAATCATGATTTACATTTAAAAAATTATTTATTTATGGGCTGCGTAGGTTCAAAAACGACAAAGATTAACGATAAAGTACCTACCCAGTAAATCAATGACTTACAGACCGAAGAGTTGTCAAGAAACGCCGGCCATTTCCAAGAACCCAAGTGAATAGTTCTTCGCTATTTCTTGTGATTCATTGGTACGAACTAATTAAAAGGATTCCTCGTTTTTATTACACTGACGGTAATGATGGTGCTTAAGCCGTTTTAACGCTCTTGAAAGTGATTACTTGTTAAACTAGAGTAGATACCTTGTTCTCGAGCTTATTTATAAATAATGTGTTTTGCTCAAAGCTGACTTGGAGATTCTATTACACAAACTAATGGTTTGGAAGGGGGGAAATACTGCTGGACCTCTCGCCATTTACCTCCCTTTAGAATATTGGGCAGTCTAGTCAACGATGATTGTAGCTTACAAATTGATTGAGTCAATTTAAGTTCGAATAAAACCCAAAATGGTGTGTTTGGAGTCCTGGCAACAACGTATTAAACAAAATTTTTTTTTTAATTTTATAATATATCTTAACAGTTTTATAAAAATTACAACAGAAACAAAAAACGTTTAACAAGAATAAATAAAATCTAATATTTGGTCATATTATATCCCTGTTTTTCAATTACCTGAGCCAGTCTATTCGGAATTGACTGAATTATATTTGATACAATATTTGGATCAAGCTATTCCCAGCACGCATGTATTATTTCCCATAAATCTTCTGAATTTTGTGGCCTAAAGTTTCGATTATATATATTTTTTTACGATTATACCCCAAATATTTTCAATTGGATTAATATTAGGACTATAAGCGACCCAAGGCAGCACTTCCACATTATGGGTTTGAAACCAGTGGGTGTCAGTGTGGACTGGACAATTATCTTGTTGAAATATGAAAGTATAATTGGGATATATTTGCTCAGGAGATGGTAACAATATGTTTTCTAAAATGTTGTAATTTCCGGCATTAAATCTCCCTCTATTCGCCAGCAAGCACCAGGTCCATGAACACTTATCCAGCCCCATATACATTTCCAGAGAAACGCCCATGTCTAGAAGTAAGGGGGTTAGTATATCGCTCTTCAAACCTGGTATTGTTTGGACGGTACACACGAATTTGTCCGTTATAAGTCGACTGGAACGTCTTTTCTCTTTTCATCAGTAAAAATGACCCAGTTTCAAAATTGAGGATTGCGGTATATAATTTAAAGCAAAAATAATCCTTGATTGTCGCTGTTGTTCGGTAAGAAACATTTTTTTCGCAGCTGGGCGCGTTTTAGTTCAGATTCCTCGACTTTCCTGCTGGCGGTAGGTTGGGAGGCAGGAAACGCTGTATCAATAACAACATCCCTTTGCAGTTGCAAATGGATTATTTCTTAAATATCCCAAAAAAGCAGCATCTTGTTCAGGGTTGAAACGTCTGGGACGACCTGAACCAATTTTCCTCTTTAAGGATTCTTCTTGTTCCCAGCGTTGCTTAATTTTCAATATAGTTTTTTTTTATTTCTATTATACAACTGCGATACAGCACGGATTGCCCATCCTTCTTCGATTCTTGATACACTTTGAGCCTTTTCAACTTCAGACAACTGACGAGGCATTTTATGTTATTTTGTCAAAGTTTACCAAACGTTACCATCACCATGCAGTTTTAAAATTAATTACACCGACGCCAATTTTTGATAATCTATGACGTGTGATAACCTCCAATAAACAATCATTTATACAAACCGGTTTTACGCAAATATGACAAAACTTACCTCTCATTCTAATTCTTGTACGCTTTTTTTATTAATACAACTGTACAGGGTCTTCCAACGAGGACTGAACAGGGGCTCAGTTTTGAGCTTCCTTGTATTTAAAGAAAAATCCAAAATAGCCAATCGATGTACTTTTTCCTGCAGAATTCAAAAATGAAATCAAAAATTTATTTGAACCAGAAACAAAAGAGTTACGCTATGGATAAGGTGTTTTTTAAATGGAACATAGCTTTTTTTATACGATTTTTGGAACGAGTGATTTTTTTTTTGTCCGGTTCTGATTAAAATATTTAATATTGTGACAGCTATTTTTATTAAATTTTAATGTTTTATCCAGTATAATTTAACTTTAACCTGTTTGAAACATACACTAGGTAATAAAGGTATAATCACCTTTGAATCCTTCAAAGTAATTTCGGCAATATTATAGTAAATTTGTCAATTTTTTTTACTTTGAATGATCCAAAGGTGATTATACCTTTATTACCTAGTGTATGTTTCAAACAGGTTAAAGTTAAATTATACTGGATAAAACATTAAAATTTAATAAAAATAGCTGTCATAATATTAAATATTTTAATCAGAACGGACAAAAAAAAAATCACTCGTTCCTAAAATCGTATAAAAAAAGCTATGTTCAATTTAAAAAACCCCTTATCCATATCGTAACTCTTTTGTTTCTGGTTCAAATAAATTTTTGGTTTCATTTTTGAATTCTGCAGGAAAAAGTACATCGATTGGCTATTTTCGATTTTTCTTTAAATACAAGGAAGCTCAAAAATGAACCCCTGTTCGGTCCTCGTTGGAAGACCCTGTACCTACTGTTGAATAGGCAAGAAAAAAATTTACCGAGCCTTTACACATTACAGCAACTTACATCATTCAGCAATACATAAATAATAATATAAACTTATTGCATTTTATAAATATATAAATACAAATGATTAAAAAACATTACCTATTTCAATCGCTGCAAATGCCCGTGCTTTACAAGACAATAAGACATATTTCATGTCAATTGAAAGACGTGACCGGCTGATTATATGACTCACAACTTATAATCGGCATATTATAATATCAAATCGACAATCGGAACCGATTTAAAAAAATTTAATTGACCATTCAAAAGTTTAAAGATGCTCCGAAACATCAATGGATCCGAATATGCGGGTGATATCCATTTTAAAGTGACTATTTAACTAGAGTGTTTTACACTGGCAAAATGTCATAGCAACGGCCGGTCTTCTACTGGCAAAATTACTACCTGCACCTACCTGGACAAAATTCACATGTGATTTTTGCCGCGGCAAAATTTTGTCTTTTTTCTAGTTAAATAGTCATGTCGAATACCACTCGAGAAAAAATTGTGTAAGCAAAATTGTTCTCAAGGATTTATTTAAGTTTGTTGCTTTTAAGCAATTTCGCTCATGACATTGCCAAGCAACAAACTTTCATACCTTTCGAAAATTTTGCCGACAAAATTTTATCTCTTGTGATATTATATATGAAAATAAATGATTAAATTATTACAATCAGTAATCCAACCAACACTCTACACTAATCCGTGCACGCAATTACTGACATTTTTGCTACATGATGGTAAGCTGAGCGAACTAATATAACCCATAAATTAAAAGAAATAGATACATACTTACATAAAAATAAAGTCTAACTTCCTGCCGCTCTTTATACTGGCAGGTGGTGTCCCATTTGCAACACCCTGTATCTTCGGCGCATCGATGCAACACTGTACACTGGGGCACGTAGGTGACGGTGGGGTCGGGGTGCTCCAACTGTACCGGGATCACTTTGGGGATGGGTTTTTTGCATTGATACTGGTTTTTAACTCGAACGTAGTGTTCTAGGACTGCCGAAGCGTTACTTTCTAAAAACGGAGGTAATTGATTACAAAAATTTAATATTTTTCACAAAATCATATTTATTATTCAAAAGGGTGATTATGAAGAGAATGAGAAGTCTAAACAGAAGAGAAGGTAAAGGACGCTTATTCAGTTAATATTTTTTCTTTTTAAAAATATGCCATGGGTTTTTTTATGGTGAAGTAGAGGAGGAAGGGTTGTGAGTCTCAGTCCATTTTCATTTGTCAAAGACTACGGTTCACTGTAAATAACTTTATTTTTGACGTTTAACTCGTGGAGCAAAGATACAAACCAAACTGTAGGATAGTTTTTTTTTTGTTTTTTTTTTAACTTTCAAAATGTCTTTATTTCAAACTAATTTTTGCAGTTCATTACATGGAAAGTGACAACATAATATAGAAAATAATAACCATTAAAAAAAAATAAAAAATAAAATGGAAGTTAATCCAATTTAATTCATTAATAAAATCAATTTAGAAAAAATAGTATGAATAATTTAATTTAGTAAATTATCTCTTTAATTGTTTTTTAAAAGTTGGCAATTTTTTAATTTTTCTGATATTTTTTGGAAGATTGTTATATTTTATTATTCCGTCAAATCAAAGCGATTTTTTTCCGAAATTACTTTTTACTGGTATAGTTTGATAAAATTTATACAACGTCTGGTGTTATGATTTGGGATATTTAAGAAATGTCTTATTCTCCTGAAGTGTTATGTTTGATTTTTTTTTCTTTTAAAATAATAGAGTGAATTAGAATATAAATATTTTGAATGTGTAAATACCCTTTCGGTTTATGAAGATTAACAGTTGGTTCTAAATGTGGTAATTTGTATATATATTAAATAACTTTGTTTTGCAATTTTTGTAATGGTTTTAAGTTTGATAAACAGGCAGATCCCCATGCAGAAGCTAAGTATTGTAATTTTGAATATATTAATGAAAAATATATATTTTTAAAGTATTTCAAAGGAATGAAATATCTAGCTCTGTACAAAACAGATACCAAAGGAGATATCGAGTTGATAATAAATATACTGGATATGGCATTTCCAATTTAAATTTTCGTCTAAAACTAATCCTAAAAATTTTGTCGTTTTTGAATATTGAATATTTTCATTATTAATTGTTAAGGGGTTAATGATGGAATTTATTTTCTTTTTAGTTATAAACATAAAAGAAGATTTTGTAAAATTTAACGTAAGTTTATTTGATTGAGGCCAAGAAAGAAGTATTTTTAAATCATCATTAATATCAAAATACATTTCTGCAAGAGTTTCAGCAAAATAAATAATTGTTGTATCATCTGCAAATAGCTTTCTATTGCCCTTTAAATTCAATTTGGAAACGGAATTAATGTAAATTAAGAATAATAACGGACCTAACATTGATACTATAGTTGCGAAGCAAACCAAAATGGCAGTTGATTTTTTAATAGTATGACGTCTTGTCATATAATTTGACAAACAATTTAACCAGTTGCGGCTTGGGACTAGCAAGTCAGGGGGGGGGGGCGCTGGCATTAAATAAAAAAATTTTTAAATGTTTATTATTTTCAAAAGTACGTGTCTGTTTTTTCTAACTTTCTCGTTGTGAATTTTAATTTCATCAGCATAAGCACTACTTAAACAAGTTAAAATATTAGTCCTAACATCTCAAAACTTACCACATTATGACGATGTTTTGCACTATTTTCATGTTTTTTATTTTCTCTGAAAGATGTTTTAAGTCCTGCACCCCATTTATAGTCCAATTATCATCCCCGTCAAAAAGAAGACACACGAAACAAAAAAAAAATTGTACTCAACCGCATACCTATTCAGGATTTTTTATTATATATTTCTTTGTCAAACTTACGCGTAAACTGTGCCTTACTTTTACATTTTGATTGCACTTGTACTATGTTCAATTTCTAGTGGCCGCCCTGCATTTTTTAAATTAAGTTTTTCACTTAAGCTCAGAGAACTAAACACAAGCTTCTGTAAATCACTGACCTTCATATTACACGACATTTTCCAACTTTATAAGTTTTATAACGTAACTAATAAATCAAATCAAAACAAATAAACAAAACATTAGCGCCTAGCGGCATCGACAGGTCGCCTCGTCAGAGCACATAATATCGATTATTCTACCGTGGCATTGCGAACAGCTGTTGTTGGGCGCGGAAAATTGGAGCTCGTCCGTGGCCGCTCGTTGTGCGATGTGTAGGTGACATCACGCCTTTGTCGTCATGGCAACTCATCGAGAAGCCGCGTTGAATCGGGACGGATAATCGGTTGCCCCCGCCCGCCCGCGCTTAGTATAACATTGAGAGCGCGGATCTCGCTTGTCTATGAGTATAACCTGCCCGTTGGAATAGGGCTATGTTTGATTTATGCCCGCGCTTAGTATCACCTACCCGCTGGAATACGGCTATGTTTGGTTTGAATTATTTTAATGGATTGCTTACATAGATTGCTTTATTGGTTTTTTAAGTAAAGTATTTTTGGATTGTTTTGAAATAATTGCAGGGAGGGCGGCGCCCCAGAGCCCTTCATTAACGAGCCGCCACTGAATTTAACCTGAAAATATACAGATGTAACGTCATAATTTGATAAGCAACTAGACTCCAATAACGTAGTTGATTTCATCAAAAATCATTTGTCTTCCTCTAGTGCCCCCTGACGGAGCTAGGGGGTCCTAAAAGATGACCTATATTATAGCGATTTACCTTTTTGATTTTATTTTTACAAAACCTCGTATACACTGTATATCATCCTTTTCTTTAATAAGATAACACAGATTACTGAGATTACACACTTTGAACACCTCAGAAATCTACAGTTCTTCCGGACCAATGTCAATGATAAGTACCTACTTACGGTACGCCAGCTGTGAGGTATTTCATTTCACAGGCATCGTGACGGTCCCGAGGCGAGAGGGCATAATGCAATTATTCACTTCAACATCCTTCAACGCTTCTCATTGTTTTCAATCTTTTAAATCATTTATTGTCTGACTTGCTACGTACTGTCTTAGTTATTTAATTATTTTGCCTGTATGTTCTATTTTAAGTTGTTGCCAATTTAAGCTTTCAAAATGTCTTTATTCCAATTATTCCAAACTAACTTTTACAGTTCATTACATGGAACGTGACAACATAATATAGAAAATAATAACCATTAAAAAAAAAACAATAAAAAAAAATTGAAGTTAATCCAATTTAATTTATTAATAAAATAAAAAAAAATAGTATAAATAATTTAATTTAGTAAATATCTCTTTAATTGTTTTTAAAAGTTGCCATTTTTTTAATTTTTCTGGATATTTTTTGAAAGATTGTTATATTTTATTATTCCGTCAAATCAAAGCGATTTTTTTTCGAAATTACTTTTTACTGGTACCTATAGTTTGATAAAATTTATACAACGTCTGGTGTTATGATCATGTAATGTCTTATTCTCCTGAAGTGTTATGTTTGATTTTTTTTTTCTTTTAAAATAATAGAGTGAATTAGAATATAAATATTTTGAACGTGTAAATACCCTTTCGGTTTATATAGATTAACAGTTGGTTCTAAATGTGGTAATTTGTGTATACAATTAATAACTTTATTTGGCAACTTTTGCAATGGTTTTAAGTTTGATAAACAGGCAGATACCCATGCAGAAGCTAAGTATTGTAATTTTGAATATATTAATGAAAAATATATATATTTTTAAGTATTTCAAAGGAATGAAATATCTAGCTCTGTACAAAACAGATACCAAAGGAAATATCGAGTTGATAATATACTGGATATGGGATTTTCAATTTAAATTTTCGCCTAAAACTAATCCTAAAAATTTTGTCGTTTCTGAATATTGAATATTTTCATTATTAAATGTTAAGGGGTTCATGAAGGAATTTATTTTATTTTTAGTTATAAACATAAAAGAAGATTTTGTAAAATTATGGTTCATGATGGAATTTATTTTATTTTTAGTTATAAACATAAACGAAGATTTTGTAAAATTTAACATAAGTTTATTTGATTGAAGCCAAGAAAGAAGTATTTTTAAACAAAATACATTTCTGTAAGAGTTTCAGCAAAATAAATAATTGTTGCATTATCTGCAAATAGCTTTATATTGCCCTTTAAGTTCAATTTGGAATCGGAATTAATGTAAATTAAGAATAATTACGGACCTAATATTGATCCTTGTGGAACGCCACATAGTAGCATTTCGTCAATGATGTAACGAAAATCTAATTATTATGATGTGCTGCTAAATATACCTTGATACCCGCCCGTGTACCTACAGCTTATTTCGTGCACAAACAAAATTTAAATTTTTTAACGTTCAATAACGTTGGGCATGCGCACAACCCCCTAGTTATCGGCCGGTCCTTGTTTAGCGACATCATCTAAATACACTCCAGAACCGGCGGAATTGCGTTTGAGCTTCTTTGAATTGCTTACTTATTGATTCCGTTTAAAATATAAATAGTGAATATACCTACTACCGAAAGCTGTATCATTTGACTTTGTCCAATTAGGGGTAAATACGGGCTATTTCGTATTTTTAGTAAGTATAGATGAGTCCTTGATATATATTTTTATTTTGTTATAACCGATTGAACCATATCTAATGCCGGACCCATTAGTTAAATGAGAATTTGGCAGTGTGCCTATATGCGTAGGGGAAGTTTGCCCATATTGGACCAATTTCCAGATTTCTTATCATAGATCCTGATAATAACGCAAAATCGATCTTGAAGCTATACCTTAGTATGTTGTTCAACTGCAGGACTTTTTGCATAATTTTATTTTAAAACATCTATGATATACCAGGCTATAAAAAAAACCTCTGCAAGTGGTTCAATATAGGAAACCGGTTGCCCAAATTGCACCTGGGGGTTCCAAAATTGGACCACATGATTTAAATAGGAAGCTTAGGTGTTAAATAAATAAATAAAAAATAAAATTGTTGTTATAGGAAGTTTTATACTTACATTTCAAAAAAACATCAAATTAACAATTAAAATTTTGGTACAAAACATCCTAATGCAAAAAAAAAGTACCTATTAGTTTCCTATATTGGACCAGTCATATTTCATTTTTTAACTCAAAGAAAAAAGATTTTAGCAATATTGAAATGTTAGTTCGTGGCATTAACTTATTTAAAGACAAAAATTATTTTTGCACAATTTGAAAAAATTTCCTAAATTGGACCGGTTCAATTTTGGCAATCACCCAATGGGCCAATTTAAGCCACTACCACTTGTTTTACACAAACACCCAGGAAAGAAACAAAAAAAAAACAAATATGGCATAGTAATAGGAGAAATAGAAAGAGAAAAACTTACTTGATAACTTCCATAAAAAAGATTTTGCTTAGAGTTTTATGGTTCTAAGGTAAATTCTTAGGAAAATCCTAAAAATATTACATTGAAATTGTGTAAATTACGTTTTGCTCTGTGCACGCCAAGCACTAACGGCCAACTAGTTGAGTTTGTTGCCAATGGAAGGTTCTGGGTGGAAGTATGTTACAGTGTTGCCAGATGATATGGCACTTGTTTAGTTTCGGAGAAATGTACTGTGGTCCAATTTAGGTAGCGGTTCAATATAGGCAACCTTCCCCTACTGGGCTTTATTTACATGCTCAAGGCTATAAATTTGCCACTTTTCTGATTATTGTTAGCTGATCTATGGTTGTTGCTTACCTTCTGGAGATTTATTTAAATTCAGATAATTTCTTCTCGCCTCTTGTACTTTTTCATAAGTTCCAAGCTGTACCCATTTGTATTCCGTCAGACTGGAGTATTTTCTCGGTTCTAGAAAAAAAAAACCATCAATTACACTTGACTTGTTCCTGCCTTGGCTTCATAATAATAACTCTGCTACAATTTTTTGAAAGGTTCCTGATGCATATCACTCACCTGGAGTTGGTCTTTCTGTTGGTTCTTCCGCTTGGAAATTGTTATCTTCCGAAGTGTCTTCTGAGGTGTCAAAAAAATCGTCATCATAACTAGAGTTATCGTCTTCCTGAAACAAGGTACTGAATAAGAAAATAATATTAACCAGCGCGTAGAAATAACAGTGTTGGCAAATATCATGATATTTATATAAATATTCAAATATTCGATATACAGGGTTGGGCAAATGTTCCAGAACGGCTTAATTACAGGCGAACGAAAAGTGAGATCGGACCCGGGTTTTGGGCAATCCATAGGACTAAAATTTTACTATTTGACTATTATATCATATGTCAGTAATGTCACCAACTGTCAAGTGTTGACGTTATTTTTTTTTTAAATGGAACACCCTGTATATTTTTACATTTTTAAATTCCACATAAAATTATAATTATTTTTTATTAAATGCACTATTAGTCTATACTTCATAGTTTCCGAGATATTGACTCTCGAAAAGTGACATTTTTGAACTTTGACAGCTTATAACTTTCTAACAGTACGTCTTAGAGCAAAACGGATTACAGGTCACTATCTTCAATTTTTATTATCTTCCCAAAAAAATCAACTTCCAGTTAAACCGGAACAACTATATTTCCTGCTTTCGAGTTACATCTTTAGCCTGTTTTGTCTTAATATTAAGGTGTAGGTATTACTTTTACACACAAACTAGGTTTTCAAAAATACTTATTTTATGAAGTTACTTTATACAGGGTCAAAAACAAATGAACTTTGCATCACATGCGACCAAATTTTAATAGCCCAATTTTGATTTTGTAGAAAAACACACATTTAATACGGCGCTACTTGTATGTATGTGATGTATCTGAAATAAAGCATTGTCAAAACTAAGAAGTTTTATGTAGGTTGCGTTAAGTCTTATTTTGCAAAAGTGGTGCAATTTACAAAATATAGGTAAAAAATAAAAATTATTATATGCAGCTGAAATTTTGCACGTGGGCTAGAAACTGCATTTAAAAAAACTTTTTCTAATAACTTTTTTTTGGTATTTTCAGAAATAACCCCACTTTTGAATTATTTTTTGGAAAAAAATTAAAATTTGACAGATAATGCGAATCACGTGATTACCTACTATTTTTTTGCTTAATTTTCATCTCGATTGAAGCAGAACTTGATGCCAAAGTAAAATTTCAAATAACGCTATTAATAAAAAAAAATCCCATATGACGCGGACTTTACTGGTCACACTGTATATGATAAAAATCAAACTTTAGTAAAAAAGTCTATTTTAAGAAACAAGAATATAGAATATTCGATTTCCAATTCAACAAATTAAAAGTGTTCTGGTTAATTTAAGAAGATATAAGAAGTCAAAAACTATTTTCGGCTTGTGGTTTCCGAAAGTATGCCACACTTTGCAAACAGGTGTCTTCTGGAAGTCATAAGTGTCATAACACTGGTACGTTATTGATTTACGACTTGTTCGAAGGCGTTTTGAATATTAAAATTTAATTTTAAGTGGTTATCATTTCCAATTTTAGTTTCTAATAATTAGTCAAACCATATTGGTAATTGCATATACCTACAATGAATAAAGGTCTTAAATCAATGAAACGAAAATATAACTAATGTTAACTTTTTCTTAAGGTGGGAGTATCAATATGTTTGCCAACCTATAACCTATTTTGCGTAAATTTATTTATTTTTCTAGCTTTTACACAAAATTTAAATAAAATCATTATCGTCTTCATATTCTATGGGTAATAACTGACATTAAATAAATGTTAAGGAATTTTATAAATTATTTTAGGAGAATTGTAGAGCGAAAAATATCGGGTAAGATTTTTTTTAACATTATTATGTCATTGTTCTTTCACTATACAATTCTCCCAAAATTAGCAATGAAATCAATTGATATTTTTGTAATAAATCAGATACTTCCTAAATAATGTACCGACGATATTGATTTTCTTTAAATGTTAGTTATTAAAATAATAAACTCAAAACGCGAAATAGGTTATAGGTTGGCAATAGATTGAATGACGTTGATAATTCCACCTTAAAAGAAAGCGTTTCGACAGAAGATAACGAAATTTGACATTAACTGCTGCTCTGGTTTCGTCGTTAAAGTTCCCAGATCAGCAGTGGGCCGTTGTAAGCACAGCTGTTTCTGTAACTATTTAGTAGTATACAGGGTGTTAATTAATGTCATGCAGATATTTCAGAGGGTGATAGTACTCGACAAAATAAGAAAAAAATGCAAATATATGCATGGTCTAAAACGCGTTATTTTCGTTATACAGGGTGGCAAAGTTCCAATTTTTTTTCTCGTATTTTGCGTTTTCTCTCTTATATTCTGCGATAATTGTTTCAAATTTGAAACATCAACACTTTTTTTAAATCTCTACAATAAAGTATCAAAATTGTCGGTCGCAATATACAGGGTGTTACATTTTCTCGAATCGGCTACAATTTTATCTTTCAGAATTATTTTTTTTGGCTCCCTGTATGAATTCCGGTATGAAATTTTAACTCTCTGTTCCTTTGTTTAGCGTTCTGGTCTCTTGCACTATTTTCGTATCTGTGACCGTTTTCGATTTATTTGCAAAAATAGCCATCGATGGAAATTAAGTGTCGGCGAAATAACGCAGAGTAAAAAGCTGTGTATCAAAACAATTTATTAGTTAATCAAATAAAAATAAAACAAAATTATAAAAACTGTTGAAAATGGCCGCCTCTTGCTAAAATGCACGAATCAAGTCTTCGCCTCATGGACTGACAGACACTATATTTTTTTCTTATATTCATTATTGCGTTATTTCGCCTACCCTTAATTTCCATCGATGGATATTTTTGCAAATAAATTGAAAACGGTCACAGATACGAGAATAGTGCAAGGGACCAGAACGCTAAACAAAGGAACAGAGGGTTCAAATTTCATACCGGAATTCATACAGGGAGCCAGAAAAAAAAGTTCGGAAAGATAAAATTGTTGCCGATTCAAGAAAATGTAACACCCTGTATACTGCGACCGGCAATTTTGATACTTTATTGTAGATATTTAAAAAAAGGGTTAATGTTCCAAATTTGAAACAATTATCGCAGAATATAAGAGAGAAAACGCAAAATGAGAGAAAAAAAATTGAAACTTTGCCACCCTGTATAACGAAAATAAGGCGTTTTGGACCATGCATATATTTGCATTTTTTTCTTATTTTGACGAGTACTATCATCCCCTGAATTATCTGCATGACATTAATTAACACCCTGTATATATCCATATATAAAATTTCCACAAAAGTAACAATTTTATACCACCGAGAAATTTAAAGATATTTTCTGCCCTTTTGAAAATTTAATTTCGACGCCTCTGACCTGCCTAAAACATAAACGAAACAAATAATCCCGCTATTGTTTGCTAGCTGCCATCCATAAAAATATCGAAGAAAATTTATTTTTCTATTTGTATACGTGACTTATACCAAATGTACGGTCTTTTCAAATTGAGTCGTTTGTCTGGAGTAAAGAAGTAAAGATTTATATTTTCATAGCTTACATAAACTTTTAACAAACGCTTATTTACGGGGGGATAAAGGGGGCAATAAACAGTGGCGTAACAAAACCACACCCCCCACCGCGGGGGGGAGGGGGTCCCCATTAACGGCCCTTTCAAAACTTGCTGCCAGCTTTGCTTTTCATAGGTATTTCATTTCATAATTAATTTTATTTTTTTATATCCTGAGAATTTAACTTCGTTGAAGTGAAGAAGAATTATACGTGAAAGCGCGGAATTTACAAACGATACATCATAAAGACTTGTCCATTGACTTTCCTAGTCAAATTTTAAGCCTCAGAAAGGGACTTGGAGATAGTACTTCAAAATTAAAAACAGTGTATGAATTAATTGATTCAGCCGATACTAGGTGGAAATCCATAATAATAGTATTATGAGATACAGTAAAACAAGGTTGAACTTGTAAATTTCCACTATATTAGTGTAGAATCTTCAAATTTTCCAGATGTATCTAGTGCAGTAATGCTAATTCTAACTTTACCAGTTAGTGTGGCATCAGCGGAACGATCTTTTTCCAAACTTAAAATAGTAAAAACCTATTTACGTAATACCATGGGACAACAACGCCTTTCGGATTTATCCTTAATCAGTATCGAACACGAGTAGGTTAAAACATTAAATATGGACGAAATTATAAACGATTTTGCAAAAAAAACTTTCTACGATCTGGTCGTTTTGTATAATACCTTGTATAGTACTTAGTGGCATAATGTTTGTGCAGACTTGTTGACTGTTCATGTGTTTTACTGTTTTCTGTCTTTTGGATTCTATGAGGCTCGATCACTGCTACCCCCGTTACTACCATACATGGTAAGCAACATTATAAGTGGTTGAGTCATAGATGTGTTTTGGACTTCCATTGCCTTTAGTTTTTCATATCACAACGTTTTAACTGGTAAGTATCTCCAGTCGTCTTCAGGTGAATAAAAAATTATAAATGGTGTTTTAAAATTTTGATTTTGCATCCTGTTTGCCCTATGTTATGTCTACCAGTCTACCTAGCTAGGATTATAAAATAAATTCGAATTGTTTGCTGTTTTAATAGTACGTAGGTACTGAACACATAATGTGGGTTTAACCCTAATTAAATTATTACACAAATAACGAATTCAAAAATTCATAAACCTGAACCTAATTGTAAAGAACATAAGAATTAACATTTTCCATTTGTTATAGAGAGGGGGCCCCTAAAAACGTTTGCGGGGGGGCCCACTCAGTTTTTGTATGGCACTAGCAATAAGCTCCCCCATTTGTGGTTAGCCCAACGTATTTTTAACCTTTAACAAATTTAGTGATTCATTTTTTCGGTATGCAACCTTTATTTATTTATAACATTAGATATAACCCCCGTATTATTAATTCATAAACGGGAACGCCGTCCTCTGACGTATTACCATATTATATTATTAAAATTATTAACGAGATATTTCTGGTAATAATGGTCCGCTGGATGGATGCAACATGGATGCCACAAAATAAGTAGGTTAATTAAAACAAATTGTGCCCGCGGGGCATTGTGTAACTTTCAGTTAATTATATAGTCATTTTACTAATCTAAACTAGCGGTACCATTGTTTGAGATGTTTTAAATAATGACCTAGGTGCTAAAAAAAGTGTTTTTTATGGCCGTTTAGGCGACGCCGAGAGAGATAGTTAATGTATTTCTTTAATAAATGATTCTTTCGTGTACGAGGGGATATCACGAATAGCCGGATCCAGACCACACACATGTAAGGAGATGTTTACAATCATACATACTTCCATCGCAAAGTTTCAGATAAGTTTGAAGGATATGAAACGGCCCAGACCCGGGGCTGTTATTCGCGTTAAAAATTTCCACAAAATTTCTTAAGGGTAAAATAAAATAACTATTATTTTTGGGATAAATAATATGTGCAGAGGAATCCTCAACTATTATTTTTGGGATAAATAATATGTGCAGAGGAATCCTCGTTTTAAAAGAGCTTGAAAGCCACAAAAAGTGTTAAATCTTACCCTCTTATCAGCAAAACGGTGCAGTGCAGGTCAAATTCTTAAGTTTTAGAAAAACACGTGGCCACGCGACATGTCCCCAGTCCTCAAGACAGGGGTGAACATATAAAAGCGATTAAAACGACGCGCAAAAAAATAGTCGATATTTCCCAATCACAAGTTAAGGTCGTTACGCTGCCAGTTTGTTCGCACCATATATAACGGTACTCTTAGTAACTATAACAAGAATCAATACACTTTTGCTTTCTTAGGGTCGTACAATATGAGTCAAGTGCATCGACATAGATCTTTTTGTTTGGGTAACTTGTAACAGGTGTTGTTTTGTCTCCCTGGGGTATTTTTATTTTGTGGTACTTGAGAAAAAGATTGGACATTATTACGCAGTAATAATTAAATCTAATAAAGTAATAAATCTGCAATGCTAGGTAAAGAAATGGGGGAAGGTTAATGTTTTATTTGATAATATACAAGTCAAATTACACAGGCCTGCATGAAATTTGTGATGACGGGATTTTTGTTTGTTGAGCTTAGTTTTTATATAGAAATAACTAAAATACAATTGGTTTCTATCACCCACAGATTTTTTTTTGCAAAAAAAAAAGAAAAAATATAAAAAACTTATAATAGGCGTTTTAATACATTTTAAAATGAATGTAGTACTTCAAATTCTAAATGATTGATGAAAAAAAATGATTTTCTGTGGTGCTACACACCTTCCGACTGGAGACTTTTTATCCACTTCAAAAAGGAGCTTTAAAGCTGTTCTTTTACATAATGACAATGTTTTTGCTTCTGTTTCGGTCGGCCATACAGTTAAGTTAAAGGAAAACTATGAAAATTTAGAGGAATTACTTTTAAGAATACAATATGAAAATCACAACTGGGAAGTGTGTGAAGATCTAAACATTTTAAGTCTTCTCTTAGGTCAGCAGTCTGGATTTACTAAATTTCCATGTTTTCTGTGCAAGTGGTCCAGCTAGCGAGAACAGCATTGGATAAAAAGAGACTGGTCACAAAGAGACTTTAACACCTGGAAACAAAAATATAATTCGCGAAAGTCTTATTGACCCTCAAAAAGTTTTACTTCCACCACTTCACATAAAACTTGGACGTATGAAACAATTTGTTAAGGCATTAAACAAAGAAGGATATTGTTTTAAATATTTGTGTAAAACATTTCCGGCTCTGTCAGAGGCAAAATTAAAGGAGGGAATCTTTGTAGGGCGGCAGATTAACAGCTTGAGGAAAGATACAGAATTTGAAAAGGTAATGGAAGATAAGGAAAAACATGCATGGAATGCTTTTAAAGAAATTGAACATAAATTACTACTATGTTGAGATCGTTGAAAATATGCTGGAAAATTTCAGGAATTTCAGAATATGAGCATAAAAATTCAGTTTTTACATTCCCATTTGGACTAATTTCCGGAAAATCTTGGGGACGTGGGTGAAGAGCAAGGTGAAAGATTTCGTCAACATATTAAAGAGATGGAAAAAAGATGCCAGGGGCGCTGGGACACAAAAATGATGGCCTATTTCTGTGTGTTCTGGGAACAGAAAAACAACCAAAAGGAGCTTTTCTGAAAAAAGAAAACATTTTTTGAAGAAGCGTAACGAATAAATAACCATTTATAATAGTTTATATGTGTATATTTTGGATATTTTTGTATTTTTTTAATTAATATATTAAAAAACTAGCTTATAAATGAAATAAATCGTGTTTTTTCTATAATTTTGGATTTTACCGGTTTGAAAAATAACCTTACGTGATATAAAAAAACTGAAAGCAGATTTGAAATCAGCGCTACCCAATTACTAGAAAACAGTTAAAATTTTTAAATCAACTTTCAAGGTGTTAAAAATGCAGGCCTGTGTTATCAGAACGGGTCAGTGGCGCACCCAGGGGGGGGGCAAGGGGGCCTTGGCCCCAATGAAATTGACTTCATCTTACTATACCCACTATAACCCACTAAAAAAACTTTAATTTCCAGGCGCGATACAAAGAACGATATAATTTTTATTACTTTTGTTCAGTATTATAAGTAGAAAATTTGCAAAGCTTTCTCAGTCTTCATTCTTCTTATGCAAATTATTCATTTTTTGAAAATTTTTATAATGAAAGCATTCTAATATGCGAATTTAAAATATGGAACGACAAGTTTACAGATAGCAAAGAAATACCCTCCGATATGTTTAAGCTATATATTCAATGTAATGGTATGATATTTCCCAATATAAAAACTTTTGCAAATTTTTGTTACCCTTCCGGTCACCGCCAGTACCTCTGAAAGGTCATTTTCCACATTAAAGTACTTAAAATCGTACTTAAGAAATTCCACCGGGCAAGTAAGACTTAATGGTTTGGCAAATTTATTTATTCATAAGAATGTCCCTGTTTCTTGTGAAGAAATTTTAAATAAACTTTCTAAGGGTCGATGAAAATTAGATTGACATATTTAACAAATGCAAAGGTGTTATAAGAAAGTTTTGGTTTCTATTATTTATAAAATATTGTTTATTGTTGTGCTTTGTACTAATTTATATTTTTAAATAAATATATTTGTGTTATGGATATGTCGTCATTACTATTACCTATATTTTATTTGGTAAAAAGAGTGGTATGTTTTGTCCGGAATAATTATTAAAGTGGATATTTTAAAAAGTCAATTTTTTTAGATATTTATTTGAAACTTGAACTTGAATTGAACTAGGCTATTGCGATCTTCTGAGAATACCTGTTAAAAAGCTACAAAGTTCTAGAAAAATGCGTAACTTAAAAGTTTATTAAAAAATTTGCTTCCGGCACTGATTGGCGGCCCCCCCCTAACATAAAATCCTGGGTGCGCCGCTGGAACGGGTTATAATTATTTGGTATGATGTTGCCTGTAGAACGTTAATTTATAATTGGTGTACATAAAACGGTGTGATGGGTTTTTCTTAAAATTAATGTCCGACAGCAGGAATGACTTGAGTGTCCACTGCTGAAGACCGTTGTCGCTCGGCTTTTCACTAAACTACGTCGTAGTACCTTTATACCAAACGTGTCCATCTTACACTAAGTTTTATGAAATGTAATAATTAGGGATTTTATTCTTCATGTTATTTAAGGTATTTCTGATTTAAATTGTTCACAAATTGTAAATGGCCAAAATGCTTTTATAATAGATTAGATCGTTTATAAAAACCTCTTTAATTTTCATTTACTGGCAACGGAAATCATAGAGAAACCGTCAGCATAAGATTAAAGCTAAAAAATCTTAAAACCTGTCAAAACTTTGTACCAAACTTTAGAAGAACCTGAATATAAACACAACGTAGACAGGGTCGTACCACAAGGATTTGACGATTACAGCTAGAGTGACGGATTTCTGCAGTGGTGATGAACACACCGGGGGGTCGGTCAGTTTCAGTATATTTCGGATTTTTCATATCACAGTAACCAAGCCACAGACTGTCACAGACATAGAGTTATGAAAGGTTTTTCGAAAAGTACAACAAAAAACCAGGAATGCATGAATGCAATGACGTTGATCGTCGCTGTCATAAGCAGTAAAAATATTGAAATGGGTAAATCAAGTTATTTCTGTCGATGACAAAGCGTAAGAAATATGCAACGTAAAAAGCACAAGGAATTCACCATCCATGGCGGAATTAATTGCAGGTTCTTAAAGCCATAAAGACCTATAGACAGCAGGAATTTTAAAAGTGTCAGCTCTTCTGACTGGTTCCATTCTTTTGTCGTAATATATTTTTTTTAATGGTCACGAATGAGTGAATGATTCACAGCGAATATGTTGTCCTTTTTTACCATATTCCTGCTGATTCCTTAACTACCCTGTGTTTCACTAAACATTGCTATTTATTCTCTCATTAATATCGTACCGTATAAACATGAAAAAATACCGGACGTGCTGATCCAACTGCTGGGTAGCCGTGTGTAAACGTCATAAATGCTGAATCTTTGTATAAGAAGCATTTACATCGATCCTATCTTACGTTTAGCATATTGCATGTAAAAAAGGCCTGAAGGAGAATTAAAGGCTTGCATCAAAAACCTCGTATTGATCGAAATACGTCTTGTGTTCATTACACAATAACTCGACTATACCTAGGTCTATTTAGAAATAACATTAAAGAAATAATTTTTGAACATAAAAAAGAAACGGAACCGTTTATTATTGCTGAAAAACTAAATTCTTATTATATTCATAGCATTGAAGAAATTGTTCAGTCAATAAATTCAGGAAATCAAGAACTATGCCAAATAGTTAATAGAAGTAATAATTTTTTTGAAGAATTCAATCAAATATCATTAAATAAATTAAAACTAGTAATTTCAAAATTAAATTCAAACAACAACTATGGAAAAATATTGAATAAAAAGGTGTTAAAAGAAACATTTGGTAGCATTGGTTACCCATTATTAAATTTAATAAATTCTTGTTTAAAATATGGAAAAATGCCTGATGAATTAAAATGTTCTTACATTACACCAGTGCCAAAAGTAAAAAACGCTAAAAGATGGTATGAGATGAGGCCAGTAAATGTTTTATGGGATGTTGAGAAATCATTAGAAGAAGTCGTATACAGGGTGTCTCACGGTGACCGTCCATTAGAATATTTTGGGAAGTAATGCGATTTGAATCCGGCAAATTTGGATATTGGGGTTTAAAGAGATGCTCTTTTCAGAGGAAATAACGGCGACCTTGTGCGACTTCCGGTGATGCCGGAAGATGTCTCAAACTTGCTTATTTTAAATGAAACACCCTATATAATATACTTTTTTTGTATTCCTTTCTTCATTTCCAACAACTTTTATTAAAAATATTTTTGCCCTACTCAATCCGTTTCTGAGATAAAAATTATTTTCCTCAAATTTTGACCTTTCACAGAGTGTCACCTAAATTTGAATATCTTTTCAAAGATCAAAGAGAGAAACTCGAAATTTAGGTCGTGTCATTAGATAGTATGGTGCCTGATAATGTATTGTCGGAAAATAAAATTTTATATACAGGGAAGTGGAAAAGTAACAATTTTTGATCTTTATCAAAAAATTAACAAAACTTAATTTTTTTAAATACGATGCTATATTGTTAGTTCATTGAATGGATAGGCGATAACATTTCCTATCTATCCACATATGATATCCCTATACCTAACTAGTATAGTTTTGAACTTATTTACGATTTTTCGCAGAATCCTCCAAATATCAAGCAGTTTTATTGATTTTTGGCAAGAAGGCCATGATAAATAAAAAAAGAATACGCATCTATACAGACGCGTGTCATTGTCAGTTGCAATTATTTATTTATCGACGTTTTGATACCGAGTTTATTCCAGAGAAATATTGCTGAAAAATGGAAAATAATACGTATACAAATGCTGACATATTAAATTTATTTTTTATTCATGGCGAGTGCAACAGAATCATAAGTCGAACATGCAGAGTTTTCAACGAAAGGTATCCGAATTTAACACCAATGACCAGAACAAAATTTAGAAACATTATGAAAAACCATCTTAATTATGGAACGATTAATGCAGAAAGAATTTTACCCAGGCATTCTTTTTTTATTTATCATGGCCTTCTTGCCAAAAATCAATAAAACTGCTTGATATTTGGAGGATTCTGCGAAAAATCGTAAATAAGTTCAAAACTATACTAGTTAGGTATAGGGAGATCATATGTGGATAGATAGGAAATGTTATCGCCTATCCATTCAATGAACTAACAACATAGCATCGTATTTAAAAAAATTAAGTTTCGTTAATTTTTTGATAAAGATCAAAAATTGTTACTTTTCCACTTCCCTGTATATAAAATTTTATTTTCCGACAATTCATTATCAAGCACCATACTATCTAATGACACAACCTAAATTTCGAGTTTCTCTCTTTGATCTTTGAAAAGATATTCAAATTTAGGTGACACCCTGTGAAAGGTCAAAATTTGAGGAAAATAATTTTTATCTCAGAAACGGATTGAGTAGGGCAAAAATATTTTTAATAAAAGTTATTGGAAATGAAGAAAGGAATACAAAAAAAGTATATTATATAGGGTGTTTCATTTAAAATAAGCAAGTTTGAGACATCTTCCGGCATCACCGGAAGTCGCACAAGGTCGCCGTTATTTCCTCTGAAAAGAGCATCTCTTTAAACCCCAATATCCAAATTTGCCGGATTCAAATCGCATTACTTCCCAAAATATTCTAATGGACGGTCACCGTGAGACACCCTGTATAAACAGTTATTAGAATTCATTGATGCCAACAAAATTTTAATTTCCTTTTAAGCTGGTTTTCGAAAAGGGTACTCCACAGAAACAGCCATTCAATGTGTGCATTGAGACGTGGAAGAGAACCATTGATCAAGGGGAAAATGTTATAGCTGTATTTTTGGATTTTAAGCGGGCATTCGAAACAATTGACAGGGCTAGATTATTGAGTAAATGGTATCAGTATGGTAGGTATTCGCGGAAACGTTTATAAAAGGTTTAAAAATTATTTAAGTAACAGGTTACAAAAAACAGAGATCAAAAACATATTCAAATAAAAAAAGAAATAATATAGGAGTTTCTCAAGGAAGTATACTAGGTCCAATATTATTTATTTGATACATCAACGATATGCCTTTAGTTTTAAAAATGTGTAAGTTACAAATAATGTTTGCTGTTTTTAGGTTAAGTAAGGAAGCCTAGCTTCAACTTCGCCTTTTGTAATTTTATCTTTAATTACAATAAAGAGATTTATTATTATTATTATTATTATTATTATTATTATTATTATTATTATTATTATTATTATTATTATTATTATTGTTATGACAACCGTATTAAATATTTTTGATGGTCTAAATACTCTAAATTCTGAGAAAGAAATATATTAATAAATTGGGTAAAAGTAAATAAATTAAAATTAAATATTTCAAAAATTAAATGTATGGTTATGGGTAATAATTTAAATTGTCAAAATATAAATGTTGTAATTGATGGTGAAAAATTGGAATTAGTAAACAGTTTTAAATATTTAGGGATAATTATTGATTCAAAATTATTTAATTATTTTAAAAGTATCATATCGAAGATTGCCGGAAAAGTAGGTTATTTTAAAACAGTCAGTTCTAATTTAAGTTTGATTTCTAAAAAAACTGTATTTAATATTATTATATTGCCACATTTTCTTTATTGTTCTTTCATTTTATATTGTGCTAGTGAGGAAATATTTGATAAATTACAAATTTTACAAAATAAGGCAATGCTGATTATTTTAAATTGTGACAAATATACAAAAATAAATTTTGTGTTAAAAAATTTAGATTGGTTGAATGTCAGAAATTCAATTTTTTATTTAGTATGTATCTTTATACATAAAATTAAAAATAATTTATTGCCTGATGTTTAAATTTTTTTTGTTCTTTTAATCATGACCATCATAATTATAAAACAAGAACTAATCAAAAAAATTTTGAGGACAGAGTGTCTAAAACATTAGCTTATAAGTCTATTTTTCATAAAGGTTTGATAGAATATAATAACTTGGAAAATTCTATTAAATCTCAAAAATCATTAAAACTATTTAAAAAAACTTTAAAATTGCATTTATTTAAAAAACAAAATGGTACGTAATATTTGATACAATTTGCAAAATGTTAAACTTTTCTGTCTGTTTTTTGTTAAAAGAAGGTTCCGTTTTAAAATTAAAAATAAATCTATAAAAATGTTGTTAAAAATTTTTATTAAAAAATATTTAATTGTAGCTTTTTTTTTGCTAAATAAAACATGTTACTACTAAAGTCGATTCACCCAGTAAACCTGCAAGATGGCCGACATGTCATATGACAAAAGTCGTATTCCAGCTAAATAAAATGAATTTTTGCATTTTCAATGACTTTTGTCATATGACATGTCGGCCATCTTGCAGGTTTACTGGGTGAATCGACTTTACTACTAGTATTAAGTATAGGTATTATATGGTACCTAATATGTACAGCTATAAATTTGGTATTATTGAATTGCTAAAGGTTCACACGTTTGTTTGTCTCGCAACAGATTTTTAATGTTGGCCTTTCTTTGCGACAAAATGGTTTTTAAATTATGCCTAGTTACGTCCCTGCTCTTCCTGCTTATTTTCCTATTTAATTTGTCAATAATAATATTACCTCAATAAATAACGTTTAGTACCGAATGGTACCACTGTATCTCGACATATACCGTACATTAGACGCAATAAATGTAGTTTACACTAATGCAATTTTTCTTTATCTTCTTCTCTTGCGCAGGAAGATATTCCGACTATTAAATTTCTAAAAGATGTTTTCTCGAGAATTCTTCAATTGCTGACGATGTCAATGTTTTGGAAAATTTCATATATTAATTATATTAATATATTAATAATTAAAAGGTTTTATTTTTTTTATTGATAATACATTGCGCGACATATTTAACGCATAACGAAAAAATTGCCGCAATTTTGATGTTCTATATTTTCCAAATTTGTGGTTCGTTTTTAATGATTTTTTTTCTAATTGTAGGTTTTTTCCTTAAGCATATCACTGTATTTGTTGTTTTGCTTGAAAAAGTAACTTTGGTATTATACCGGGTGTTATAAAACTGTTATGTTTTTTTTACGGAAATTCAAAACACCCTGTGGGATTTACTAGCCATTGCAAGTTATCGCAATTCCAGCCAAATTAAAGTCCCATGTTTCCTTTACATTTTCTTTCTTGATTCATTGGTTTATCTCTGTTTTTTCATGAAATATTCAATTTTTAGTTCAACGTGATTTTCATAAAAAAATGTTTAGTTAAAAAATACAAAATAAACGAAATGCTTTGATTAATGCAACAGCATGAAAATACAAATTATAAAGTAAATAAAGAATCAATATCTGGTATTAATTTAATGAATCCACAAAACAGGGCATAAATACAGGGAAAAAATTGTAATTTCTAAATGTATAAAAAAAAAATTAAATATGAATCATTAGTAGCGAGTATTGCCGACGAATCTTAGAGCCATGCTTCCTCCTCCTAGAAACTTAAATGATCTGTCATTGAGGCTTATGGAAATATGGAATCAGATTAATCAAGATGAAATCAGAAATCTGATTTTAATTATGCCAAGAAGGTGCGAAGCATTCATTAGAGCAAGGGGAGGCAATACTCGCTACTAATTATTCATATTTATTTTTTTTAATACATTTAGAAATTACAATTTTTTTCCCTGTATTTTTTGCCCTGTTTTGTGGATTCATTAAATTAATACCAGATATTGATTCTTTATTTACTTTATAATTTGTTTTTTCATGCTGTGGCATTAATCAAAGCATTTCGTTTATTTTGTATTTTTTAACTAAACATTTTTTTATGAAAATCACGTTGAACTAAAAATTGAATATTTCATGAAAAAACAGAAATAAACCAATGAATCAAAAAAGAAAATGTAAAGAAAACATGGGACTTTAATTTGGCTGGAATTGCGATAACTTGCAATGGCGAGTAAATCCCACAGGGTGTTTTGAATTTCCGTAAAAAAAACATAACATGGTATAATACCAAAGTTACTTTTTAAGCAAAACAACAAAGGCAGTGCTGTGCAGGCATATGCTTAAGGAAAAAAACCTACAATTAGAAAAAAAATCATTAAAAACGAACCACAAATTTGGAAAATATAGAACATCAAAATTGAGGCAATTTTTTCCTTATTCGTTAAATATGTCTCGCAGTATGTATAAGGTAAAAACAAAATTTGGTCAAATTTGCCCATATTTCTTTCTCTGGTTTTATAAATCCGACCTTTCCTTATCGTTTTTTTTTCAAGATATTGTCCATTGAAAGTTACTGAAGTAATTTTTTAAAATTTAAATAATAAATATTTCCAAATAGTTGCATGCGTTCGGCTGTTACCTCTGATAGATAGCTAACGATTCAAACGTTGTTTGTATTGTAGCAGATTTTTAGTTAATGCTTTTTTTTTGGGAATGAAATTCCTAAATATGGTCAATAATTGATACCAGCATAAATTCCCGTATACCTCAGATAAATCTGAAAAAGTCTTTTCGATATAATATGTACTCTCATTAGAAAAAAAAAACATTATAATGTGTATAAATTAACACATAAGCCACCTGAATCGGAACCAAAGAAGTTCTCAGATAAATAGATAAACATTACCCAACGCGCAATAAACTATTGGATATCTATCCTAATGTCGATTACCTTGGTGATAGGCTAATTACCTGAGCTAATTGGATGAAAATTGTCAATAAACTACACTAAGAATACCTGTCAGTAAATTTTGCAACTAACATAAATAAGTAAGTAATAATTACTAAGGTTATTGAAACAAGAAATTATTCTTACATAATAATATCATGATACAAAACAAGCAATATAATATTAGGACCAAAGACTTCTAATAAATAAGAAGTCGTTGATTAGGACCAATACTTAGTCCAAATACTCTAAATTCTGAGATAAATATATTATTAAATTGGCTAAAGGTAAATAAATTAAAATTAAATATTTCAAAAACTAAATATATGGTTATGGGTAATAATTTAAATTGTCAAAATTTAAATGTTGTAATTTGATGGTGAAAAACTGGAATTAGTAAACAGTTCTAAATATTTAGGGATAATTATTGATTCAAAATTAAAATTATTTTAAAACTATCATAATATCGAAGATTGCCGGAAAAGTAGGTTATTTTAAAAGAATCAGTTCTAATTTTCTTCGGTTCTAAGAAAACTGCATTTAATACTATTATATTACCACATTTTCTTTATTGTTCTTCCATTTTATATTGTGCTAGTGAGGAAATATTTGACAAATTACAAATTTTACAAAATAAGGCAATGCGGATTATTTTAAATTGTGACACAAATACAAAAATAAATTTTATGTTAAAAAATTTAGATTGGTTAAATATCAGAAATTTAATTTTTTATTTAGTATGTATCTTTATACATAAAATTAAAAATAATTTATTGCCTGATTGTTTAAAAATTTTTTGTTCTTTTAATCAAGACCATCATAATTATAAAACAAGAACTAATCAACATTTTTTTGTGGATAGAGTGTCTAAAACATTAGCTTACAAGTCTATTTTTCATAAAGGTTTGATAGAATATAATAATTAGGAAAATTCTATTAAATCTCAAATATCATTAAAACTATTTAAAAAAACTTTAAAATTACATTTATTTAAAAAACAAAATGATACGTAATATTTGATACAATTTGCAAAATTTCTGTCTGTTTTTTGTTAAAAGAAGGTTCCGTTTTAAAATTAAAAATAAATCTATAAAAATGTTGTTAAAATTTTTTATTAAAAAATATTTAATTGTAGCTTTTTGCTAAATAAAACATGTCACTACTACTACTACTAACCCAAAAGCTCATTCAAAAAAATAGGTATACGTAGGAATTCTATGCTAATTTCTTTAATTTGGACTATTAATATCATCAAATTATAAAATCGGCGAACATCGTCGTCATGTCTAGACCCACTAGCATTGTTGCCGGCTATATTTAAAGGTAACCTACTACACTTGTTTTAATTGCAACATTGCGCAGATGTGTGTTACAGTGATCAGCTGTTATAATTTAGTGACTTAAAGCGACTACAACTAACTAGGTAATTTTACACCATTATTGTTTAAAATAATAAGTTTTAAATAGCCCATAAAGAGCTGCGAAAACTCCTACTAAATGTTTCTGAAATGCAATGAGCTATTTGATATTACACGCGTGGGTGCTCGTAAATAAAGCAACTTTGCATTCACGGTAGCTTTCGATTTTATCAACCGAGTTCTTGAGTTCGGAGTAGCCAGCCAAGTTACAGGCTGTACTATCAGGGTCTGTCCATGTTTCGCCGAATTGGATTTTTCAATGCTTGGTAAGTTAAGTACTGACCATTTTATTTTTTTGGTTTTAATTTCGTTGACGTTTTGATTTTATCTATAGCCAGCCAATAATATATATACAGTGTCCGCAAGAAAGTCCGCATCAAATGGGATTTTTTTTTATTATTAGGTATAGGTAAAAATTGAAAAAGCAGTTAGTTTTTGCTTACCTAAAAACCAAAAATGACGTATACTGAAGCAACTGCACGACTTGCGTTACCTGTCAAATTTGACATTTTTAATAAAATAGGTTCAAAAATGCCCTTATTTATAAAAATATCGAAAAACTTTATTCGAGAAAGTTATTTATTTAGGCATTTTTATCCTCTGTACGAAATTTTGACAGTCTAATACAATTTTTATTTTTTGTCAGATTCTTGAAAATTTTGATCAACCCTCGTAGATTAACTATTATACATCGATGTAAAACCATTTGCCTTTACTTTATTTGTAATCTTAATGCAATTTTGTGTAAAATTTTTGTTTCCAATTATTTATTTTGTTTCAAAAACTGAAATTGTTATTGATTAGTATGTAATGTTTGATGCAAAGTTTATCTAATTACATCAGTTTTGCCAAAACCGACGTTTCTCATTTTTCTTAAGTTAGTAAACAGATGTACAAAAAGAAAATATTAGGAAGTTTTCGTTGAAATTTTACTTAATTATTATTATTAAATTAAATTAATTATATTAAACTATATTTTTGTTGAATAAAATTTTTCGAGCGATTAATATTTATTCCATTTTTGATCCAATATTAATTAAGTAAAATTTCAACGAAAGCCTCCAAATATTTTCTTTTTGTGCATCTGTTTACTAACTTAAGAAAAATGAGAAACGTCGGTTTTGACAAAACTGATGTAATTAGATAAACTTTGCCTCAAACGTTACATACTGATCAATAACAATTTCAGTTTATGAAGCAAAATAAATAATTGGAAACAAAAATTTTACACAAAATTGCATTAAGATTACAAATGAAGTAAAGGCAAATGGTTTTACATCGATGTATAAAAGTTAATCTACGAGGATTGATCAAAATTTTCAAGAATCTGGCAAAAAATAAAAATTGTATTAGACTGTAAAAATTTCGTTCAAAGGCTAAAAATGCCTAAATAAACAACTTTCTCGAATAAAGTTTTTCGATAAATGAGGCCATTTTTGAAACTATTTTATTAAAAATGTTAAATTTGACAAGTAACGCAAGTCGTGCAGCTGCTTCAGTATACGTCATTTTTGGTTTTTAGGTAAGCAAAAACTAACTGCTTTTTCAATTTTTACCTATACCTAATAATAATAAAAAATCCCATTTGATGCGGACTTTCTTGCAGACACTGTATATAAATAGAGAAAAACTGTTTAGAATTGGATTTGGACAAATTTAATGACCTCACTGACATTTCTGGTTTTTTAAAATTATAATTGACCTTTTGGACTGTAATGCCCTAATGGTATATAATTAGGATTTTATTAAGATGACTGTGAGATTTTTAAGGCCTAAAGTACGTTCAGACCAGGCAGGTAATTACGCTAGTTTACAGCCAAATTGCCACTGTAATGTAAAAGGCAGTTTTTTGTTAATTTTTAATCTCTAAAGTAAAAAATGCTTAACACGTAAGATTTTTTCAGCAAAAAGTAATGACCATTTTAACCACATTATTTTAAAAAGTAATTTATAATATACCGAAGCACAACGTTGCCAACTTTACGTTTTCCCTAAGTTAGGGAAATTGTGTACAATCTGGTAACACCGTGTGTGGGGAGGGGTGCCTAAGGATGACCCCTCAACCACGAAGTTTTAACCCTGTAGGGCTTAAAATAACGGAAGTACCCATTTACCCCTACGTATGAGTGGCAAATGTGTGGTAACCTAAAAGTCATAGGACTATTGTTAGGACTTCAGGGTGGATTTACGAACTATTACTGTTTTCCTTGTCTTTGAGATGATAGTAGAGCAACAGAGACCATTACCAAGTAAAAGAATGGCTTCCATGAGATCAGTATATTCCAGGTCAAGCTAACGCAAAAAATATACCTCTTGTTGAGCCGAAGAACGTTTAGTCACCTCCATTGCACATTAAATTGGGATTAGATGAAGAAGGAGATGCATTTAAATACCTTAAACAAATTTTTCCTAAACTAAGTGATGCTAAGCTTAAAGAACGACCACAAATTAGAAAAATATCAATAGTTTGATGTTGAATTAGCTGCCTGGAGTTCTTTTAAAACAATTGTTTCGAAGTTTTTAGGAAACAAAAAAGCAGAAAAATATGAAAAGCTCGTAGAAGAATTACTTGAAAGCTACTGCAAAATGGGCTGTCGTATGTCTCCTAAAAGACATTTCTTGTACTCCCATTTAAATTTTTTCGCAGAAAACTTGGGTGCGGTTAGTGACGAGCAATGAGAAAGATTCCACCAAGACATACTAACAATGGAGCAACGCTACCAAGGCATATGGGATTAAGCATCCAGCAATGATGTGGAATTATTGTTGGTTTCTTATGAGAGAAAGCGATCAGAAATATAAACAAAAGTCAGCATTTGCAAAAAGTTATGTACAAAAGACTATAATTGTAGTTTCATGTGTATTTTTATTAATAAATCCTGTTCTCCTGAAAATAGGTATCTTGTGTTTTTTTTCTTGGTTTGAACATGTATAAATATCTAGACGTGGTGGAAAATTTTGGTTGTTGAAGCTATAAACTGCCCTGTACAGTCATTATAACATCAGTAGCATTTTTTTTTGTATTTGTTGAGTGGTGTTATTATTCAATTTTTGTGTATATTAAAAGCGTCGTATTACCTAGTTAACATTTTGAGCCCCTCCGTTACACAGCTTGTTTCATGGAACAGCGAATTGCAATTCGAGAAAAGGGACGTTCCTCATAAATTGCTTCTCTCTAATTATTTATTTCTTCCTCTTTATTCTTCCTAAGAAATTCCTCGTCGATGCAAATGAAGTTTTCTCGGTCGGTCGCGATTACAAGCGTCTTCACGATAATATAGGGTTCCAATAATGTGTCTTCGCGTTTTATTACAGTGTCGGCAATATTTACGAGTGCTTCGCCTTTGCTTATTATACGTTCCTATAAGATCAGATTGTTTTGTTTTGTGCCGGCGTTCTTGCAAGTTCAATAAAGTACCATCGAGATGCCAATCGTACCATTGTATAGTACCATTAGCATTGTTGTGGCAAATTATTGTAAGCTTAAATTGATATTAACATTTTGGTTAAGGTCAGATCTCGATAGGTGATATTGACACTATATATTGACATTGTGACCTTTTAATAATGGCCTATTTAAACAATCACTCTGATGGCTTCAAAATTAGGGAATATCTAAGCCTTGTCAATCAGAATATAATCATCAGATGTATTGTAATATATAAAATATACGCTTAATGAGGTTTTTGTTTTTTTACGGGGCGGATTTATTGATTCCCATTAATCTTCTATTATTGAGAAGATTCTTTGAACGTCTTTTACAAGGTGAAGAGCGTCAGTTGTCAGAGTTTAAGTACCTACCCATAAGTTCCTTTTACTCATATTTCCCAACTTAGGGATGGGGCTTAAACTTGTTACGAATCTTCACATACCTTGATATGTAATAATGTATCTCATCCTCATCGTCAGTATTGTAAGAACAAAATATTAAAATAAATTAAGAAGCAAGATTGCTTTTACAACCATTTGTTATCAAATGGTATGACTCCACTTTGTTCAATTAAGATTGCTACATTACGCCTTTAAATGAGGAAAGAGATGAAAGACCATCTTCGAATGAAGATAAAGATAAAGTAGCATCCCATGACTCATATCCTTTATGGAGATTAAGAAGAATACCATCGGGTACGCCTTCTATGATCATTAACTTACCTACTGCAGGCATGCACCATCCGTCTTTGATGATAAATGATTCAGGATGTTAAATAATAAATTATAATTTAATCTTTTAAGTACTTATATAGATATTTCGTAAATAAGTTTTTAGAAAATTGGGAAAATAAAATGTGCAGTGGTACCGAATGTTCACCTGTTCAATTAAACTTTACTAGTGATACTTGGTGACAGCCAAACGCCTGCAACTGTTTTTGAATTGTTTATCTTGGGATTTGTTAGCAGTACCTATAGAAGTCATCTCGAGTAAAAGCGATACAAAACCTTTTAAATAAAAACAAAAAAAAATCAATTTGCAGCACTAGATTTAAAAATTAATAAAAAATAAACATAATGCCTCGTTAATAAAATTATAAAAGGTACTTATTAAATAAGGTATACTAGGACCCTGTATAGTATTATAATACCGTGCGAGCAAAAATTATTTGCATCAAAGAGGGCTTGGATTAAAAAACTGTAGGGCTTGGTTTAGATCACAATGATATGGGGACGATATATCTAACCAAATCTAGGTTAAAATTTTGTCAAATTCATATTATGAGATGATAAGCCAAACTAATGAGTAATAAAACAAGTAGACAAATACAAATTTATTTTTGTTGTTTACAAAATTAACAAAGTAAGAATATACAGAAAGAAAAAGCAAAATAATTACATAAATTGCTGAAATTGGCCACCGCCATGCTCCAAGCATAAATTCACACGTCTCTTCATATTTTCGAAAGTGTTGACCACTTGACCAGCATCTCTGCAGCAATGTTACCACATTCTTGGATAATCCTTTCTTGTAATTGTTCTAAATTTGCAACTGGTGTCTTAAAAATAGTGTTCTTTAAATGAGGAAAAACGAAGTAATCCATAACCGTTAAACAAGGTGATCTAGGTGGGAATTCAATGTCTGATCGAAAACTGATCAATCTGTCGTCGAAGAAATTGCGTAAGTAGTTAATAGTTTCGGCGGCTGTATGGGCGGTTGCACCGTCCTGTTGAAAATATCCAAAACGTAGTTAATCGTCAAGTAATTGCTCCACAAATGGATTCAAAATATTGTCTCTATACGGCTGTGCTGTAACTGTGTCATGGAAAAAAATAGGACCAACAATTATTCTTCTTCGGGAAACAGCTAACCAGACACCAATTTTTTAAGGGTGCAATGTGGATTCTACAAAAAAAAATGGGGATTTTCACAACTCCATTTGCGTGTATTCTGAGAATTCACATAACCGGAGAGGTGGAACCAGGAACCAGGCTTCATCCGAAAAAAATGTCAGGTCTAATAAATCATTTCTTTCCAATAAATTTTGGGTAACCCATTGAGAGTAATTCCTGCGTCTTTCAAAATCTGCGGCTTGAATTTCTTGGAATACTTGCACTTTATAAGGAAATAAATTTAGCTGCTTCTCAAAGGCCCTCTTTGATGCAAATAATTTTTGCTCGCACGGTATGTAGACTTAATTGGAAGCTGTAATTAAAAAGCCCCTTATGTATGATTAGGTATAGTACGATGAAAAATTGATAAAAACACAACAGTGAGGTAACTTTTTTAACTACAAAAATTGAATTTACCTTTTAAGGTTATAAACCAACCACCAACCATAAAACATACCCATTAAAAAAACAATATTTTCTATATCTAGCAAACTGTCTACATGCCTAAGAGCTAATTTGTCATTTAATAACTTTAATTTATGAGAAAGAGACAATATTGTTTGCATTGCATTTTCACTTGCATAATCTAAAATTATTAATGGTTCTTGTGACATTTTTAGTCGTAAAGCTTAATATTTTGCAAATATGGAAGTAATTTCCATATTTTGTATCAACTTTGTTACCAGGTGGGTTTTCACAGGTGTTAGATGCATACTTATATTACCATAAGGCGTTTTTTGACTAATTGGAATCCAAGTGACCTCATATATAATATGCATACAATTTCGTTAAATTAAACATAAAAAAGTTTTTAACTCGTTATTAAGCTTTTAATGATTTTCAATATGTTACTGATTGTAAACATGACTTTATCTAATCGTATTACTGCTAATATATATTTATTATTAAGAGTATGAAAAAGTCAAAGGTCATCATGTCATGACAGTGATGACTTGACAAACGGTAATCAGATTCCTAAAAATCCCATATGTTAGTTTTATCAAACTATTTAAAAGCATTAACTTATGACATAATAATATGTAATCACATGCTGCCTAAATAAAATTTACTGAAAAATACAATGGATAAACCAGCCTTAACTGTCAACATGTATGTCACTTTTTAAGATCTACAGTGTGACCAGTAAAGTCCGCATCATATGGAATTTTTTTAATTCTTTATTCGAAATTTGACTTTGGCGTCAAGTTCTGCTTCGATCGAGATGAAAATTAAGCAAAAAAAAATAGTAGTCACGTGATTCGCATTATCTGTCAAATTTTAATTTTTTCCAAAAAATAATTCAACAGGGTTATTTCTGTAAATATCGAAAAAAGTTATTAGAAAAAGTTTTTTTAAATGCAGTTTCTAGCCCACATGCACCACTAAATTTATTTTCCACTTAATGAACAATTTACTGATGACAATGTGTTCTTTTTGGCTTAATATTAAGGTGTATTACTTTCAGACACAAACTACGTTTTCAAAAATACTTATTTTATGAAGTTACCTTATACAGGGTCAAGAACAAATAAACTTTGCATCACATGCGACCAAATTTTAATAGCCCAATTTTGATTTTGTAGAAAAACACACATTTAATAATATGGCGCTACTTTAAAGAAAATGTATCTGAAATAAAGCATTGTCAAAACTAAGAAGTTTTATGTAGGTTGCGTCGAGTCTTATTTTGCAAAAGTGGTGCAATTTACAAAATATGCGTAAAAAATAAGAATTATCTTATGCAGCTAAAATTTTGCATGTGGGCTAGAAACTGCATTTAAAAAAACTTTTTCTAATAACTTTTTTTGATATTTTCAGAAACAACCCCACTGTTGAATTATTTTTTGGAAAAAATTAAAATTTGACAGATAATGCGAATCACGTGACTACTATTTTTTTGCTTAATTTTCATCTCAATCGAAGCAGAACTTGATGTCAAAGTCAAATTTCGAATAAAGTTATAAATAAAAAAAAATTCCATGTGATATGATAGATTCCTCGATATATTTTCCACCGGTATGACCAGATTCAGCTCCATTAGACCAAATTTAAAAAATGTTAATTCAACACGCAATGTTGCGATGAAAACCAAGCTGTCTGGACCGCATTATAATGATTCCACACGCAACGTGATTTTAAATTTATTTTTTGGAATAATGATAAATATTGTATAAATGGATTTAAGAAGACTGAATTGATGTGGTAAGGTCTATTATCTTCTGAAAACTGAGAACTCCAAAAAAGCATGTGCAGGTACTGAATAGTATTTTATAATCGGTGGTGGGCACTGGAGAATGGTTGAAAGTTTTATGATTTAAAATTATCGTACTTACTTGTACTTGGCACAAAATATTCTTCATTATTGTGTACTATTTTACATGTCAGTCATAAACACTTCAGTATAAACATTTTATGGTTTGTGGTAATGTTGGTAGTCACTTTGCAATTTACATCAGCGATGAATTAAATATTATTTTATTGGTAGTTAATAAAAGTTATGACTACGGATTCCTCAATTTATGGGAATATGTTAATATTGTACTTCTACATATGTAAAAAATACCGATTGAATAAACGCTTAACAATGTTACCTACCTACCTATCCTATTTTAATAATTTTTATGGAATTTTCAATATAAATATACATACATATCTACTATACTAGGTATACGTGACGTTAAAGAGGACATCAACAAGCATCCATTTATAACATTACCAATTCTGATTTATGTCTTATTTAGTAAGCCTAATAATTGGCCAACAAATAATTAGGATTTGCCTGTAAATGCATGCAGCTCCATTACGTTCACTTCCAGGGCCGGATTAACCACTAGGCCAAATAGGCCATGGCCTAAGGCGCCACGAACGAAATAGGCGCCGCGGCTTTTTAACGAATTTCAGTGTACCTATAATAATTATTATTTTATACATTTAAATCACAATTTAAACTATGGCATAATTGCTAGTTATCATACCTATAAAGTATAAAGAACATTCCACATTTCAATCTAAACAAAAATATTCTAAATTAAAGTATTAAGACTATTTAGTTATCAGATCTTGTGAAATCAACTTCCTTCGACGACATTATTCAAAATTTCTCGAGTAAAAAATGTCGAAAAAAACATTTCTAGTATCTTAATACTCTTAAAAATATGTGTGTGCTTTAGTTTATATCATTTTGTGTATTTATAAGGAACCAATCTACCAATATCATTTGATTCTTAGCGCTGAATTTGTGTTTTTATGTGTTTTATATTTTTATATCCTAATTAGCTGGATTAGTCGATTAGTTTTTTTGAACTTTGGAAACTACCAAACTCTTATTAAGTTATGATATTTTGAGTTAATTGTTTTATTCATTTCACATTTTGTAAACATTATTCATTAATGTTAAGTTCCAAGGGCGTCCGTTGAGATACAATTCAATTGACAAAATTGGTAAAACGAACTCTTGTTGCATAAAATGAAATGTGGAATTCAAAAATCTTCACTAAATAGCGAAGGAAAAATATTAGAATAGAATAAATAAAGCTTTATTTTAATTTACACAGCTAGTCATAATAGCAATATACAAATAGACATACTATTGGTCAGGCAATTGCGATAGCAATTTGTTTACCTCCAACTACATGTACAGTCGAAAGATCATTCAGTACTCTCAGAAGAGTAAAAACCTGGATTCGCTCGACTATGACTGAGCACCGATTGGACGGTTTATGTATGATGAGTGTTCATCGCAAATTTGTAAAAGAAAAAAAAATACATTTAATTGAAAAAATTATTGATGAATTTGCAAAAGATTCAAGAAAATTAACATTTCTTTTCTCCAATAAATCTGAATAACTTATAAGTTTTTTGTTGTATTTTTTTTGTGTTATATTTGAACATTTTTAAATATTTTGTTTAGCTATTTTTTGTTATTTAATATAAGTATTAGGTGTTTTGCTCTATTTTTTTATTGAAGGTTTGTTGAAGTGCTAGAAACAAAAATAATTCCAATTATGATTTGCCCCCCCTTGGAAAAGTTCCTTCGGACGCCCTTGTTAAGTTGTTTGTTTATACTTACTTCTATTTTTTGTTTTATAATTTTCCCTGAGTACTTACATATGTATTATACGATTATTACAATTAAATTAATCTATGAGTTTTTTCTTCAACAAAACGTGCTAATTTCCGCTTGAAAAACACATTTTTACGAGATTACGTTTAGGCACAAATTTGATCATCCGTATCATGACGCGCTCAATTTTTTAAAATCCATTTCGAAATTGAAAAAAATAGGCGCCAAAATTTGTCTGGCCTAAGGCGTTAAACGACCTTAATTCGGCCCTGTTCACTTCCATTACCCAGACACCACTTTTAATTTCGTTAGTCATTACATAATTTTAACGATTCAAGCAGCTGCTTCAAATACAAGAAAGTAAATATTCGTGGAATAAAAAAATGTAAGTGTGAAAGACACAAGTGATAAGTTTCTTCTATGCAAACATAATGAAACGGCTTGAATTAGTATTTAAATACTTGTAGTTTTTTCGAAGTACCGTCTATACCAGTGTTCCGCAAACCTCTTCCAGGTGTTCCGCGAAATAATTTAGTAATATCAACTAATCTGAATCATGAGATAGTAGTTGATAAACTGAGAACTGATTATAGACCAGGGTCGATAATTTTTGAAACCAAAAAAAATAATATTATGATGAAACCCATTGGAAAAGGAAGAGAGTATAACAAAAATGAAAGGAAAAATAATTTACGGACGATCCGAGGTCGGGAAGTGGAAGGGGGTGAGTTTTTAAGTGTAGAAAACGATTTGTCTCGATTTCCGGCAAAACTACAAGTCCTATAGAAAAATGTTAAATAGCAAAGTTGTAGGCAATAGAAAGATCTACAACTTTTGTATTTACACTTTTTTTACATAACCTCAAAATTTATGTGAAAAATTAAAATAACCAAGGTTTCTTTTTCTTTTACAAAAAAATTTTTTTTTCACGAAATTTGGTGAAAACTTACCTTTTTATGTCCCAAACACACTGTATTTTTTTTGATTTAAAATATTTATTTTTTCACCTTATTTTGACTTAATATCGAAAAATATTTTTTTTTACACCATCAGAAAGTAGAGATTTCAACGAACAAAAAGCACACCGACTTTTTTAAAAAGCAGATATTTTGACGTGAGAATTTTCGATTGAAAATTAGGGTGCTTTTTCGATATTAAGTAAAAATAAGGTGAAAAAATAAATATTTTAAATCAAAAAAATTACAGTGTATTTGGGACATAAAAAGGTACGTTTTCACCAAATTCCGTGAAAAAAAAAATTTTTTGTAAAAGATAAAAATAAAAAACCAAAAACTTGGTTATTTGAATTTTTCACATAAATTTTGAGGTTATATGAAAAAGTGTAAATACAAAAGATGTAGATCTTTTTATTACCTACAACTTTGCCATTTAACGTTTTTCCATAGGATTTGTAGTTTTGCCGGAAATCGAGATAAATCGTTTTCTACCCTTAAAAACTCACCCCTTTCCACTTCCCGACCTCGGATCGACCGTAAATTATTTTTTCTTTAATTTTTGTTATATTCTCTTCCTTTTCCAATGGGTTTCATCCTACTATTATTTTTTTTTCACTTTTTACCATTTTCAAAGGCTTCAGTCCTGGTCTATTACTTCACCGCAAATATTATGTTGACAAAGGTGGTGTTCCGCCATTTTCCTATTGCTACCAAAAGTGTTCCGGCACCACAAAAAGGTTGAGAACCACTGGTCTATACCATTCATACCAACTTGTCCATCGAGATGATCAAGATTTACCAAAGTAAATAAGCCGGTGTTATTCATACTGGAGGTACTCGTTTAAATAAACAGTGTCTCAATAATTGGTGTCTAATTAGGTAATTATATTCTACTTTCACTTTTTGATATGCTTCCAGTTGGTTTGGTTAAACAAAAATATACGTAGATGATAAGGCACAACCAATTTACATCACTTATCAAATTACTATGCTATAAACCTTTTTAAATGTTTGATGGGATTTGAAGCGGGTCAGCTAACAATCATGCATAGTCATAGAAATTTTTCGTTTCCATAAAGTATTTGACTGCTGTGCTATAGTTCTTCTTCATTTTAATAACAATAGCTTTCCAGAACCTTAAAGCTCCTTTATAATTAGGAACCCTTGCATGTTGGAGTTTAACGATTCTAGTCTGATCTTTAACAACTAGAATACCGTTGTCAATTTTTTTGGTTTATTGATCCATTTACATACTACATTGGGTTACTTATTTGCATAGACATACTATACCTTTAGATTAGCAAACAATGTACACGAAAGTGGCAAATTTATGGCTTTGCGCATGTAAACAAAGCCATACAGTATTAGGCATGCGCACTGCAAAATTATAATTTAACGAATGGGAAGTTAGAACTACCACAATCCACAATAATAAAAATGGCGACGATCTGGTTCTGAAGTGTATTTAGATGATGTCGCTACAAGCCGATAACAAGAGAGATATACGACCATAACGCTTTTATTGTACACTATGCGTCTATGCATGTTTGTCAGTATGACTTTCCTGGAACTGGGAACTGCTTACTGGTAAAACTTTCCAGAAATCAGAGGTCGGAATTGTAAAGTGACTATAAATTTTTGCACTTTCTCTTTCTATACTTAACATTAAAATTATTATAAATGATCCTTAGAACTGTGACGAATTTAAACAAATGAAGCTTGCGAAATAATAACATTTTATTGGTCATATGCGACAGAAGACAAATGACACTTAGCTTTATTGAAATTTATGCCATGTAAGTTCAAGGAGTATATTACAAAATTCTTCCTTGAATACGCAATAATAGAGAGTTTTGCAAATGTTTTAGTACATTTTTTTGGATCCCTTATCCGATAATATTTAATTAAACAACTACAACGTATCACTCACTATCTTATTAATTACGAATTCATAAGTACACTTTTTGTTTCATGAGTAATTATTATATTTGCACTGGTTGTATTATATGCCCTTATATTATCGTAAGTATTATGCGCCTATTTTTATGGTTGTAAATAAACGTCATTTGTCATGCCGTAAATTTGTAATTACCTTAAGGTAGCCTTTTATACTATAGCATATACAGTGTGTGTATAAAGTCTGGAAACGGCTTAATAACATCACAATTTACTGGCCGATTTAAACCAAATTTGGTACAGTTGTGTAAGAGGATCTAACGCACCGAATGACGATATTGGCGTTGTTGCCAGTTTTTTAGTTTGTCTGGAATTCGAACGAATTTTATATTTTTAAATATAACACCCAGTATATTTTTACATTTTTAAATTCCACATAAAATTATAATTATTTTTTATTAAATGCATTATTAGTCTATACTTCATAGTTTCCGAGATATTGACTCTCGAAAAGTGACATTTTTGAACTTTGACAGCTTATAACTTTCTAACAGTACGTCTTAGAGCAAAACGGCTTACATGTCCCTACAACTATATTTCCTGCTTTCGAGTTACATCCGGTTTAACCGGAAGTTGATTTTTTTGGGAAGATAATAAAAATTGAAGATAGGGACATGTAAGCCGTTTTGCTCTAAGACGTACTGTTAGAAAGTTATTATAACTAAAAAGCTGGCAACAACGCCATTCGGTGCGTTAGATCCTTTTACACAACTGTACCAAATTTGGTTTAAATCGGCCAGTAAATTGTGATGTTATTAAGCCGTTTCCAGACTTTATACACACACTGTATTACTATAATAGGTATATATTTTGAAAATTAAAACAAAATTTGACAATCCACGCCATTCGGTGCGTTAGATCCTTTTACACAACTGTACCAAATTTGGTTTAAATCGGCCAGTAAATTGTGATGTTATTAAGCCGTTTCCAGACTTTATACACACACTGTATTACTATAATAGGTATATATTTTGAAAATTAAAACAAAATTTGACAATCCGTTACATCACAGTTTAAGGATGCGCCGTTTACATCGGAGGGACAAATGGGGGTTTACATTACATGAAGTATAATCAACTGTTAAGTGAGAGTTGACCAAACCATTAAGATCGGTAATGGGGTAATATAATAACAAGTTAAAAAAAGTTAATTACTTTTCATTAGTTCCACAGCATCATCTCATCCTGGGTGGTCTTCAACTTTTCAATTTTCGAAATGTAACTTTAATAATTATGGATTCCCAAGAAAATTCCATTCGAATTAAATACGAATTAACTCTATTATTATAGTATTATTATTACGGCCTGAAAGACAGTTTGAAATTTAAATAAAGTCTCTGCATATTCAGCGATTAACCTTTTAAGCTCGAGGTCTCACGCATCAAATTATAATTTTTGATGTTTTATCATGTCATAACTAATAAAAAATATAATGATATATTAGCAAAGCCTATAATCACTTGAATTATTCAGTAATTCATTTGTACTGTGAATTAAAATGATTCTAAAACCTTTTAACGAAGAAGAAAGCCTGAAAAAACACTTCTTAGAAAATACATGTATAGGTAAAGTAGCGCTTAACATTTAAATGGAATGAAAAAAATATCATTACCTATTAATAATTCCATTACTAATAATAATTACTATACGTTGAAGAAAAAATACAGACCTGTCAATTAAATAAACGCCGGTTTCTTTAAATAACTTAATAATTAATACCTAACATACAATCTATTTATACAAAAAGCTATTCGATTATTGTGTATGGGTTTACCATTAAATCTAAATAATTAAAACCTACTTTATTCATAAATGCATATTATATTTAACATTTCTATTGCCCAATCTTTAAAAGACGGTCACATTCATATGAGGTTCGTGAAGAATATGTGCCGATGACGTATTAAGCTGTTAACTAATAACTTCCACGTCATAGGGGCCACCATTTCAAGGCTGCGTGAGGTATTCAGTGGTGGTATGGTATTATGTAAGGGACATTGAAGCATTGGAAAGGGTCCATCGTAGAGCAAAGAAAGACTGCAAAGATAAAACTTTCCAACCCTTCCTCTAACTTCGAGGCGACCAAATTGAGGCCTTTATAAGAATAGCGCCAATAGCGGGTCATTACTCCTGCAACCTAGAAATATTTCAGCCATCAGAAAACCAGCGACACAAGACTGTCAAAGGAAAGATGCGCCAAGCTTCTGCGCAGGAACTTCATCTCGAACCGTGTTGTATAGGTACAACTGGAACCAACTCAGTGAAGAGACAATCAATGCAACCTCCACGAACAGACTAGCCAGATAGCTTATTATGATTATATGGAACAATTCATTCATCCATTACACGTTGTAATATTATTTGTGATACCATTTGCATGTGATACCTGTACTAGAACAATAGATACAATAGTCTCATCGGTTCTACCGCTTGCTATTGCCAAACAATAATAATAATAATGATAACCGCTGCAGACTGTGATACAATAGGTAGATATTTCTGCAGGTCAAAGTTTACCATTTTTAATGCATTTTAACACAATTTCATTTAGTTTGTCAGTCCGCCTCCAAGACTACATTACAGTCCTGTGATAAAAACAAATATTACAATAATTTGCATGCATAATCATATTAGCAAAATCACCTTTTTATGCATGGTTTATACAATGTGGAAGTAGACATGTTACAGAAATAAAAACTGGATTAGATTGGTCTAGGTACTATATCCGCGAAAATAAATTGAGTTTTTATTCTTTCACGCCACCTTCCAGCCTTACATTTTTCTCTTCTATTTTATCAACAATCTTGATAAAATGAATGCCCTAATAAATTATACGCCCCCTTTTTATTACCGAACAAAAAAAAAATAAAACCATTAATTCAACAAAACCATTCGCCCACTGTATTATCAAATGAGTTGCTTAATTCAGAATTGAAGCTAAAGATGCAAAGAAGAGAGAACCTGCCCAACACACCTTTACCTTTTCTTGAAAATGCGTGGATTGATCCATCAAGATATAAAATAATATTGCACAAAAGTAATGAGTGGATTTTGCAATAACCTATTTCGTTGTTTTTGCCTCTAATTTGTTTTCTGATTTAGATAGGTAGGTATATATACGATTTTAATGAAGTAACTACTGAAATAAAATCAATCAATGGCATATATTATACAGGAGGAGATAAAGGGGGCAGGTGTCCCCTTTAAGCAAGGCAGTATTTTAAAGTTCGGAGGATATTTTTGACAAACAGAGTTCGACACAAATGGGGGGCAGGCAATCACATATAACTGCTTATTAAATGCTCACTGAAATGTACTATAAATGTAAATAAAGCCAGTGTATTTATCAACATAACAACTAATAAAGCTTACAGTGTCATTTCTCCTTCATGATTAAAACTATTATATAAAGTGGTTCAAGAATATGTAATTTTTTTTTCTTTATTTTACGTCGGCCTATTTCCGCAACGAGGCCAATTACCGACGCCAGGGAATTTGTCACACACTATCTGGTAATTTTGCCGAATCCCTCTTTGTCGAGGTTAGGGTTCTTTAACGTGCCAACATCCATGACACGGGACCCACAGTTTAACGTCTCTTCCGAAAGACGGCGCACCTCTTAAACCAAATTCCAAATTTAACATCGACGTTGCCGGCACCGGGGATCGAACCCGGGACCTCGATCTGTGAGGCCGCTGCACTGACCACTAGACCACAACGCCGATTCAAGAATATGTAAAACTCAAAAAAATCGTTCTTTACCTCTTATCGAGTTTTTATAACATTTTTATTGTTGTAAAACGGTATATAGGCAACCAATCTCTAATGTTTTAAGTTATCATTAACACATGTTGTTTATTTATTGATCGCTGAGAGATAAAGTAAGCGTTAAGATGCCGTATTTCCTTATTTTGATTTACTGTACACAAACGAAAATTTTACCACATTTTCAAAATTCTTTAGTGTAATAATCGGGACTTTTGCTGGTAAATAAACGTACATTTTCAAGTCCTTTAACGAATGCCCGATTTTTATTTAGACGCGTTGACGTTGATACCATAAACATTTACCTTTAGATACGTGCAGCTTATCTCCTGCGCAAACAAAAGTTACGTTTTATGGGTGAAAAATACGCCCGAGCGCACGGTTCGCCGGTCAGCTGCCCTCCCTCCCAGCAGCAACGGGCATGCGCACAAACCTCTTGCTATCGGCCTGTCCTTCTTTAGCGACATGCTCAAAATACACTCCAGAACCGGCTGGGCCGCCATTTCGGTTGTTGTGTTTTAAGATTTCTCTGTGGATTTCTTGTAGTTTTCTTTGCGATTGTGGGTGTTTACACGACCACGAATCATTTTCAAACAAATTTTAAAAACAAAACCTTACAAAAAATTTTTTTATCATCAAAATCTGATAGGTTTGCAACTACTAAAAATGCCAGAAATCACTAACTTAATTCCCAAGCTGATCAAAAAAATTGAGAAGAAATTCCAATATTTTGACACAAAGAACCCCGCACTTCTCTTATGGAAAATGGCCCTCGGTTAAATTTTCTAAATTTTTAGTATGTTGTAGAGAATGCCATTCTGATCAAAAGTGTTCATGGCCACAACAATATCCGCCGACCAGTTTTTGAGATACAGGGTGTCCAAGTTGCAAAATATGAATTCTCAATACATTATATTTTCGTAGTTTATAATATTAACTCGTTTTGTTTTTCTAAATTTTTGATGACTCTGTCGTAGATAGGATAGAATACTATAAAAATAGTTTAAATTTTTTTATTATATACCGAGTGAGTGACGAAAATTATTTAATATTTTTTGTTAAATCATTGTATTTTCGGCATTAAATTAAATATTTACAAAGTAATGCTGTAGATGACATTAGCTTGGAGCAAGCTATCAGAATTTATATTATTTATATTTATACGGGGTGACTCAAAAAAGTTAATATTTTTTTTATTAGTTTCGAAAGAAATTTTGTACATATTTCTTTATGTACTACTTGTCGTGTATCGTATGCTTCCAAATATATAAAATTATCAAGGTTATACAGGGTGTTTCCGATGATAAGCGATAGAAAAATAACATAAAAATGCATGTATTTATAAATCACCCGGTATATTAAAAATGGATCGGTTAAATTTCGTTATTTTTTAATATTTTTTGCTTGAAGTGTCTAACTTACATGTTGGCTATTGATTTCCCTTTTCCTATGACCAGTTCTGGAAATATACGGCGTCGAACATACTCGAAACTCAAAAAATAAGCAAATAAAATAGGAATTTTTGTTTAATTTCAATAAAATTTGTTATGTAAGTTCATTTTATGGTTAAAAATAAATATATTTAATGCTTTACAGGGTGTTTCAAATAATTAGGGCATACTTATTATTTTTGGATAAAATAATTTGGATATAATAAATTGTTCATAGTTTTTATATATTTTTCTTATTTGCAATATAGTGTTAGAATTCGAAACACCCTGTATAGCATTAACTATATTTATTTTTAACCATAAAATGAACTTACATAACAAATTTTATTGAAATTAAACAAAAATTGTTATTTTATTTGCTTATTTTTTGAGTTTTGAGTATGTTCGACGCTGTATATCTCCAGAACTGGTCATAGGAAAAGGGAAATCAATAGCCAACATGTAAGTTAGACACTTCAAGCAAAAAATATTAAAAAATAACGAAATTTAACCGATCCATTTTTAATATACCGGGTGATTTATAAATACATGCATTTTTATGTTATTTTTCTATCGCTTATCATGGGAAACACCCTGTATACCCTTGATAATTATATATATTTGGAAGCATACGATAAGCGACAAGTAGTACATAAAGAAATATCTACAAAATTTCTTTCAAAACTAATAAAAAAAATATTAACTTTTTTGAGTCACCCCGTATAAATATAAATAATATAAATTCTTATAGCTTGCTCCAAGCTAATGTCATCTACAGCATTACTTTGTAAATATTTAATTTAATGCCGAAAATACAATGATTTAACAAAAAATATTAAATAATTTTCGTCACTCACCCGGTATATAATAAAAAAATTTAAACTATTTTTATAGTATTCTATCCTATCTACGACAGAGTCATCAAAAATTTAGAAAAACAAAACGAATTCATATTATAAACTAGGAAAATATAATGTATTAAGAATTCATATTTTGCAACTTGGACACCCTGTATCTCAAAAACTGGTCGGCAGATATTGTTATGGCCATGAACACTTTTGATCAGAATGGCATTCTCTACAATATACTAAAAATTTAAAAAATTTAACCGAGGGCCATTTTCCATAAGAGAAGTGCGGGGTTCTTTAAATTTTAAAGCCCGGACCTGTCTATTTTCCCATTCGTCAAACGATAATGTTGCAGTGCGCATGCCTAATCCGGTGTAGCTTTGTTTACATGCCCGATGCCATAAATTTGCCACTTTCGTGATTATTGTTTGCTTATCCAAAGGTAAAAAGGAGATTAAAACACTCCCTATAATATTAATAAAGAGCTTTGCCTTTAACGTACTCCCGGTAATCCGTAGCAAAAAGTTACTATTAATAAAAAATTAAATAATTGTGTTATAGTGACTCCATCCAGTATTCATAAACATAAATAAAATATGCCACCGTTTTTATTTAATCTGCTTGTACTTGTTGATGTATGTTTGTTTATAAAACAAACATTTTATTGGTTAAATTAATGACTTCTCATAAAGTCATAATAAATAATTTCGTTACAAAATTGTTAGATGTAAGTAATGAAAAGTTACGAAGTTATGCAAGTTTATTATGTAACTAAATTATACATGCATGATTTTTATTTGCGTTTTTTCGTACAAGGTCTTTTCCAGCCGGAAGCTGTAGAAATACTTTGACCCTTCCATATTACCGTTTTTTCATAAACCTCTTGGTTCTTGCTTTGTACCCCCCTGAAACTTGTAGCAAGAACCTTAGAGACCCAGGTTGTTCCAAAATGCGAACAATTCCAAATCCAAGTTTATGCTGAAGTTCTAAAGGCAATGTAAATTTGAACGAAGAACACTTCCAGCAGGATGGTGCTACGCTACCCCACGATATGCTGCTGTGGCGAGAAAGTAGTTGAACCAAAATTATCCAAACCAAGGAAGGGGGGTTTGATTTTCTTTGGTGTAGAAAATATAGCCATTTTAAGTTTTCAAAAAGTCGCCACCCTGTATATGTTTTTAAAATGTAGTACCCAATTCCCCTCGCAATTCCCTATTCATGTATACCAATCACGTAGGTATAAATTATGTAAACTGGCCAATAATTTGCCATGTTTTCTATGTTCTATTCTATCATATTTTATTATTAACGACATAGGAAGCGTTTACTGAAGAATGTTACCATCCTATTATAATATTTGACTTTACGCAACTTACCCATTATTCTAACTTTCACTAAACTGATAACTGTGTTTTTATCACTAAATGGACACTAGATGTCAATTATTTTTGCTTACATTAGTTTGGTTAAGGATTAGAATATCTATACTATATTACTATACTATAGTTACTTTTTACAGGTCTACATCAATGGTCAACACGTTTATCTTTCACGTGAAAATCATAATTCAATTCATGCCTGGTTCTAAGGTCAATTAAAAAGTGTTATCCGTAACCAAAAAACAACAGACTAAGGCTTCGTACATAATATGTAAAGGTGTATTCATAAAAAAAGGGTACACGAATTAGAATGAGAGGAAACCTTAACCATATACCGGCTTATCGCATGTTAAAGTTTATTAAAAATACAAAGCTTGGGCGTTAGTTTAATAGAATAAGAAAAATTAATTTTTTTATTTTATAATATAGGTATCTTAACAGGTTTATAAAAATTACAATAGGAACAAAAAACGTTTAACAAAGGAATAAATAAAATCTAATATTTGGTCATATTATATCCCTCTGTATCTCTTCTATTACATGAGCCAGTCTATTCGGAATTGACTGAATTATATTTGATACATTATTTGGATCAAGCTCTTCCCAGCACGCATGTATTATTTCCCATAAGTCTTCTGAATTTTGTGGCCTAAAATTTCGATTATATATTTTTTTTTACGATTATACCCGATTATAGTATTTTCAATTGGATTGATATCGGGACTATAAGCGACCCAAGGCAGCACTTCCACATTATGGGTTTGAAACCAGTGGATTACAGCATTGGCAGTTTGGACTGGACCATTATCTTGTTGAAATATGAAAGTATAATTGGGTATATTTGCTCAGCAGATGGTAAGAATATGTTTACTTAAATTTTAATGTAATTTCCGGCAATAAATCTTCCATCTATTCGCCAGCAAACACCAGGTCCATGAACACTTATCCAGCCCCATACATTTACAGAGAAACGCCCATGTCTAGAAGTGAGGGGGTTAGTATATCGCTCTTCAAATCTGGTATTATTTGGACGATACACACGAATTTGTCCGTTATAAGTCGACTGGAACGTCTTTTCTCTTTTCATCAGTAAAAATGACCCAGTTTCAAAATTGAGGATTGCGGTATATATAAGTTAAAGCAAAAATTATCCAAGATTGTCGCTGTTCTTCGGTAAGAAACGTTTTTTTCGCTGCTGGGCGACATTTTAGTTCAGATTCCTTGACTCTCCTGCTGACGGTAGGTTGGGAGGCAGAAAATGCTGTATCAATAATAGCATCCCTAGCCGTTCCAAATGGATTATTTCTTAAATATCCCAAAAAAGCAGCATCCTGTTCAGGGTTGAAACGTTTGGGACGACCTGAACCAATTTTCCTCTTAAGGGATTCTTCTTGTTCCCAGCGTTGCTTAATTTTCAATATAGTTTTTTTATTTCTATTATACAACTGGCGCTACAGCACGGATTGACCATCCTTCTTCAATTCTTGATACAATTTGAGCCTTTTCAACTTCAGGCAACTGACGAGGCTTTTTATGTTCTTCTGTCGAAGTTTATCAAACGTTACCACCATGCTGTTTCAAAATTAATTATAATCTATGACGTGTGGATTACCTCCAATAAACAATCGTTCAGACAAGCCAGTTTTACGCAAATAAATATGACAAAACTTACCTCTCATTCTAATTCTTGTCGTGCGTTTTTTATGAATACAACTGTACCCTGACTAAGAGGTTTTCGGTAAATTTTTTGGGTGGAAAACATTTTCTGGTTTGCTTCGTATGACAATTTAAAATAAGCCTCATTGCATCGGTTTAAGCGGATGCATTTTCACGATACACATGATTTATTTTATGATAGAAAGGACCTGGCCTAAAGAATTAATAAATGCTAGCCTTCGGCTAAATCGTCTTGTCCTCCTCAATAAATACCATTTTGTCAGTAAATAATAAAGATTTTACATAAATAATTGGTACTTTGTGAGATAGGCTGTTATTTTATGGTTTCTTTATTGGCTTAAAGTTCATAATAAAATTATAAATCAATTATCTAGTAGCTCAGGGTATGATTTTCAAAATTTAATGATAAGTTATTATGCTAGATTATATACCCATGCTCATTTCAATTTATTCGGATACATTATACATAGTTTAGGCTTGCCAGTACTGTATATGTAGAGACACATAAAAAAAGTCGCCTTGTCAGCATCAGCAGCACGCCAGCACCACCACAGCTTTTCTTTTCATAAATATTTCATTTCATAATTTATTTTATTTTTTTATATCCTGAGAATTTAACTTCGTTGAAGTGAAGAAGAAATATACAAACGTTATACCATAAAGAATTGTCCTTGTCCATTGACTTTCCTAGTCAAATTCTAAGCCTCAGAAAGGCACTGGGAGATAGTATTTCAAAATTAAAAACAGTGTATGGGACAACAACGCCTTTCGGATTTATCCTTAATCAGTATCGAACACGAGTTTGTTAAAACATTAAATATCGACGAAATTATAAACGATTTTGCAAAAAAAAAACTTTTGACGATCTGGTCGTTTTGTATAATACCCATATAGGCGTAGTTAGGGGGGTACTTGGGGGTGCTAAGCATCCCCGAAATCTAAAGTAGCACCCCCAAAAAAAAATGTACAATATATAGGCTAATTTTGGAATTAACCTATATTTATAATATACATTATATGTAATGAATTAATAATAATATTTCAAGCATTCGAATTCTGGTACAAATTCAAGTATATTTAGGTAGTTGCGGATTCTGTTCAAAATTTCTCTCCGTGTACCATGTAGTTCACGCCCAGTTTACTTGTCAGAGCGGGTCTATGATCATAAAAATGTCGTAAAATACGAGAGCGGCATAATAGCTTGTGTATATGTCATGTTCTGCAATTCTGCATTACTACCATACATGGTAAGCAACATTATAAGTGGTGTTTTAAAATTTTGATTTTGTATCATGTTTGCTGGAATATTACGTATAATGACTTAACAACTACCTATGTTATGTCTACCAGTCTACCTAGGATTATAAAATAAATTCGAATTGTTTGCTGTTTTAATGGTACTTAACGTGGGTTAATGTGGGTTTAACCCTAATTAAATTATTACACGATTAACGAATTCAAAAATTCATAAACCTGAACGTAATAGTAATGAAAATAAGAATTATCATTTTCCATTCGTTATAGAGAGGGGCCCCTGAAAACGTTTGCAGGGGGGGGGGAACTCAATTTTTGTTCCGCCACTGCACAGGATCCCTTCTAGCAAGTACCTATGTACTAGGTAACTATGTACTAGGTACCTGTGTATTAGGTACCTACATAGGTATTTGCAAAAAAATTATTTTGTTAATTTTTGGTTATCGATGACAATAATCCAAAAGCACAAAACACTCGCGACCGACGTTTGAATTTCCAGGAATTCCAAATTATTTTAAGCGTGAAAGCAAATAAATAAATTGTTGTGTCTATGAATTAAAAATTTTTGGCAATAGATTAAACGTTTTGAAGTGAAAAGTCCGAGTGTATTTTCGCTTCAGCCAATAAATTTACTATACAATGTAATGTAAGTAGTGAGATTTCTACGAAATGTTGGTGACGCTTCAACTGCAGCTTTAGTAAGTTATTATTAAATAAAAAAAATTTAAAATCACAGCTGTCCAATTTTGACAGGTAAACGTCAACTTTTTTTCTCGTCCGGGATGGTAGCTACAATATTGCCAAATGAAAAATTTAAAGGCGAAATAAAAACATGGATATTAAAAACAGACAATTTGAAAATATTTTTAGAAATGCTTTAATTAATTAATATTGTTCTGAATAATTTATATAAGTAATATTTTTTACTTAGAAATTATAAATTAATAATTTTATTATAGGTAATATATTTCTTTAAAAAAGCTGCGTTTACACTATAAATTAACATTTTTACTTTAAAAAACTTGATTTTTTAATGCATATTTATGATTTATGATTTTACATACTAAAACAAAAAATAAGATTTGCCCCTAACAAGCTCAGCTTCAGGGGATTGAAAAATAAGTTTATCGAAGACAGCATCAACATATTTATTATATTATTAAATTTTTGATACACTTATTATTATTATTATTATTATTGATATACAATTTGGAATTTTCTCATTAAAATTATTTTTGAAACTATACCTGAAAGTGATGAATTAAAAAGGATCATTAAATAACTTGAAGCAAAAAAAAACCGGGAACCGGTTAATCCGGACACTTGAGGCGGATTATTAGTCTTGTCTGCACTGCTACTGTTGGTTTTAAGAGTTTTAAGTTTAAGAGAAATACTTCAATTTAAGCCTTGATAAAAAAACCCATAGCATATTGAACAATCGGGATTAATATGAAGAGAAAATCTTTTTTTTTTGTCATTTAACTTGTGGAGGGGATTTGGGTCTCGGGAGAGGAGGTGTAGAGGTAGTATACAGTAACGACTTTCGATTGAAAAAATGCTTTTGGAAAGACGCTCCAAAACATATAATAATACAGTGTGACCAGTAAAGTCCGCATCATATGGGATTTTTTTTATTAATAACTTTATTCGAAATTTGACTTTGGCATCAAGTTCTGGTTCGATCGAGATGAAAATTATACAAAAAAATAGTGTCAGTCACGTGATTCGCATTATCTGTCAAATTTTAATTTTTCCAAAAAATAATTCAAAAGTGGGGTTATTTCTAAAACAGTTATTAAATTTTTTTTTTTAATGCAGTTTTTAGTCCACATGCAAAATTTTAGCTGCGTAAGATAATTTTGATTTTTTACCCATATTTCGTAAATTGCACCACTTTTGCAAAATAAGACTCAACGCACCTACATAAAACTTCTTAGTTTTTTGACAATGCTCTATTTCAGATACATTTTCTTTAAAGTAGCGCCATATTAAATGTGTGTTTTTCTACAAATCAAAATTGGGCTATTAAAATTTGGTCGCATGTGATGCAAAGTTAATTTGTTTTTGGTCCTGTATAAGGTAACTTCATAAAATAAGTATTTTTGAAAACGTAGTTTGTGTCTGAAAGTAATACACTTTAATATTAAGACAAAAAAGAACACAGTGTCATCAGTAAAGTGTTCATTAAGTGGAAAATAAATTTTAGTGGTAAGTAAAAAATCAAAATTATCTTATGCAGCTGAAATTTTGTATGTGGGCTAGAAACTGCATTTAAAAAACTCTTCTAATAACTTTTTTCGATATTTTCACTGTTGAATTATTTTTTGGAAAAAATTAAAATTTAACAGATAATGCGAATCACGTGACTACTATTTTTGCTTAATTTTCATCTCGATCGAAGCAGAACTTGATGCCAAAGTCAAATTTCGAATAAAGCTATTAAAAAAAAATCCCATATGATGCGGACTTTACTGGTCACACTGTATATAAAACTAAAGAAAAACTTATTAAAAATATAATTATAAAATAATGTACACCAATGTTTATAGCTACCCTATACCCACTTTCCATTCATCTCTACTAACTCAAAACCCGAAAACTTTTATTTCTATTTTATCCGACTTTGTTTGAACGACGTCGCAAATAATATGTCGGTATCCTCCTTAATTTTCATGAAGTCATCATTGCGAAAAAGTCGATCATTAAAAAGTATGTTTATGACCACGACCATGGCGTTTTTTAATCTCTTCGCTGAAGTTTCTGCAGTCAAGTGCATTCACATTTTTTTCCCGGCTAGGTGGTCCAATTTTCAACCATTTATGAGGAGTTCTGCAACGTCTTACATTTCCCGAATGGTTACGAAAAGTTCTTTCAACATATTTATAAAAGTTGATATCAAATAACTATTTATATAATCAATTGGAACCATGCACTAGGTTCCTGGTGAGCTACCGCTCCGCTCCGTCAGCAAAATACTATGTGTTAACCACAGAATACTGCTGGCTAAACTGGAGCGTTACGGTGTTAGGGGCACTGCCCCGAACTGCTTCGCTTCCTATCTTTCTGGCAGGTCTCCGGTAGTTCGAGGCCAGTCATTTGATTCTTCTAAGTTAAACATCCAGTGTGGGGTACCTCAAGGTTCTGTACTTGGCCCGGTTTTATTCCTATTGACGTATGTTAATGATTTACCTTCCATTGATATCAGTGGTAGGTATCTTTACTTTATTCGTCGACGATATTACTATCTTGTTGCGTGGAAAAAATGCAGTAGAGTTAAGGCCCATTGTGCAGAACGATTTATTGCTTGTCAAACAATGGTGTGATGCGAATGTTTTAATATCAGCAAAACTAGTATTCTCACCTTTAAGTTTTCGTTTTCTGACTTAACTTTGACAGATAATTTTGTTAAGAACTCGAGCGTTGCTAAATTCTTGAGTGCTCAAATCGACGGCAAGCTTAAGTTTAAGGACCACATTTTTGTATTGAATGGGAGACTAGCGTCCGGTTCTTACGCAGTGAGAGTTGTCTCAAGAAAATTGGGGAATAGTGTGGGTAGAATGGTTTATTTTTCACTTGTTGAGAGTCACTTGAGGTATGGTATTGCTTTTTGAGGATTTGGTAGTAAGGGCCTATTGGGCTCTACATTGGTTTTGCAAGAGAGGGCATTAAGATACTTGTGTGGTGTTAATTGTCATACTCACTGTAAACCTTTATTTGTCAGGGAAAAGATTTTAACTTTGATTGAAATTTTTATCTAGGAAATGGCCTGCCTTATCCATATAAAATATAAAAATTATGCTATTAACAGCTCCTATAATATGCGTACTGTGAATGATATTCCTCTTCCCATACCAAAAACAACTCTCACTAAAAATTCCTTGATATTTGAGAGCATCAAAAATTTCTAACCGCATACCACCGGCTTATCGACAGGTGATTGATGACAGGATTTTTAAGCAAAGACTAAAAAGGCAACTAATTACTAGACCCTACTATATAGGTACTATCCAGGAATTTTACAATGATAATATCTAGGCATTTCCTTTGATTTTTTTAAAACTCTGATTAGTATTCTTGCCAGATTTTTTGTAAGATTGAGCTTGGCTTCGTCTTGGATTGATTTGTGTGTAAAATTTTGACCATGACTATTTTGTTGTCTCGTAAGGTGTGATTATCTATTTATTTATATATTTATTGGATTACTTATTCTTATTTTATATAGTAAACATTGTAATTTCCATAACAGTTTTAATACTGTCCAAAGCTTTGTTAACAATATGTACTTCTTATAACAATAAAGTGTATTTTAATTTGATTTGATGAAGTGCACGACTGGTATTTTCCGAAGAAACTTTTTTCCAACAAGTTTTATAATACAAGATCGATGGAGTAGTACGAGGGAGGGGACGTTTAATGAACTTTTATTAAATAAACCCCCTCGCCATACCCCTTTTCATTGAATTACAGGATGCTAAAAGAGGACAATCTATACAAGATTTTTTTTTAACTTATAGAAATGGCAAAGGGCCGAATAAATCATTATTTCCAATTCAGATCACGTTCCCAGTTAAAATTGTAATCTATCGTAAGGCACCACCAGAGAATCTTATCCGAGATTCCGTAATGCCATTCATTTTTTTTCCCGGCTGAAAAACCTGATTTAATCTTGATTTATGAATTAATCTTTGTGTGTTTTTCATACGCGGAGAAGAGACACTGAATACTTCTGATATCAATTACTCCATATAAGGTAAACAGTCACCTAATTAATATATGAACTATGTTTATTAACTGCTCATGATCGCATGTATGACAAACCCATTTTTGCCCTGCGTTGTCGTCGATTTTCTTCGAATTGAGACATAGGATTTAAGTACTTCAATTTGAAGATATTGAAAGAAGCATCCTTGACCCATGTTTGTCATATAACTGATTATCGGATTTACCTTTTATTTACAAAATATGCAACTTATTTATACTTCAAAATTACCTTGTCGGACTTCCATTGTCTTTACTTTGTTACTTAACACAATGTTTCGGTTAGTTAGTATCTCTAGCCGTTTTCAAGTGTAAGCTAAATTATAATTCTAAGGCTACTGTCTTAAATACTATCCATGTGCAATGAAGCTTGATGACTCCGCTTACGTGCTTATAGAAGTGTGAAGTTTGCTGAGCTGTTGGTTTTGGACAAGAAGAGGCTTCCAGATATTGGCGATATCTATACTCAATTGGTTTAGTAAATACATGGGTATTTTGATTCATGAAAGCTGCTTCTTTGAATTTTCGTTTTCTCCAGTGCTATTCCGTGTTCACAACCTTGACTTCTGACCACTGTATATATTATGTTGGTTGGTCCATACATGCTCCGCTATACCCGATCTCGAAGTTTCACCTCTTTGAGTATGTTTCAGATGTTCTTTAACTCGTATGGGAAGAGGTCTTAAAATACAGTGGTCAATGATCAGAAGTCAAAGTTTTGGACACGAAACAGCCCTGGAGAAAACGAAAATTAAAAGAAGCAGCTTTCATGAATCAAAATACCCATATATTTAGTAAAGCGAGTATATATATCTCCAGTATCTGGAAGCCTCTTCTTGTCCAAAACCAACAGCTCAAACTTCACACTCCAATAAGCACGTAGGCGGAGTCATCAAGCTTCATTGCACATGGATAGTATTTAAGACAGTAGCCTTCTTAGAATTATAATTTAGTTTACACTTGAAAACGGTTAGAGATACTAACTAACCGAAACATTGTGTTAAGTAACAAAATAAAGACAATGGAATAGTTGACGCGGCTATTTTAAAAATATTAATCCCGTTAATAGCATAAATATCCCACTCACCTCGTCATAATCCTCCTCCATATCACCGTAGGTATTAAATAAATCGTCAGGACTTGCCGTAGTAGTCGTGCTAGTGGTCGTACGAGCACGGTTCGACCATCCATGGTGCCTTAATTTCGGATATTGATCACTAAAAGTAGGCCTAGAGTCACTATTAAACAATCTGTTATCACTATACCGGTTATTATTCGCGTTTAAGTCACTACTAGTGCGAGCTCGTCCACTACTCGCCCCTGAATCGGCGCCCAATCCGGCTATCCTACTTTTAAGTTTATCAAAGTTCGGAAATTTCGACGAAGAATGTCTTAATTTCACATTACTACTGTCCAAATTGAATTTATTGTCTACACTTCTACTCGTGCTAGTGATCATGCTAGTCGGATAGTACTTTTTCGGATTAGTTCTCTGATGGTTTTTGAGATAATCATTTTTTTGGTAGGCGAAGGTCACTTGGATCAAAAAACCGAAACACAAGACTGTCTGTGGGTGACGTAATCGCATCGTTCTTGCGGGTCACTTGAATTTGATTTTTTGCAGTTTCATTTTTGGATATCTATAAGAACAAAAGAGAAAAGGGCGGTCAAGTGCCAGTCTATGCATATTATTATGATAACTATTTCGTACAGTAAAATGGGGTGGGGGGTGATTTTGCCAAAATTGATTTAATTTTCATATGCTATACATACATGAGTTTGGATGGACTCTGGAAGCTATTTTTACTTATATATATATATACTAGCGTGTACCCGGCCTGCGTTGCAGCCCGGCATTATACGACGTGAGATAATAAGGCCAACAAACCTCAAATTCAACCGTTTGCCGGCCCGTCCACAATTCACATCCATGCATAAAACATAGTCTGTCTTCGTCTATTCGGTGCTTCGGATTGATCGTTGAACGGGCCGGGGACCGGTTAGGTTGGGTCGTTCGTTCTCCCTACTCTAATTTATCAGTGTTTATCAGTGTTTCTCTATAATATTATGCATGTATTATACATAAAAACCTTCCTCTTGAATCACTCTATCTATTAAAAAAAAACGCTTTAAAATCCGTTGCGTAGTTTTAAAGATTTAAGCACATATAGGGACAGCACGGGCGATAGCGACTTTGTTTTATACTATGTTAAGATATCAATCAAATATCATAGGAAATATCGATAAGGGAAGATCGCCTCCCCTCTCCTTCCCCACCCCTTGGTCTCTGATACGCTACGCCACTGGGTGGACGCGTTTTCGACCTATTATACAGTGTGTCCAAAAAAGTATGCAACATATGGAAAAGTTTTTTATCACCGATTTCTCAGAAAATTTTATTCTTTATAAAAGTTGGTGCATTCCCTAAAACTATAAATGTATATTTCATATTTCACCCGCGGCTAATAGTAGGGGAGCAAATGCCGTTTTTTCGAAATTGCCTTAAGAGTAAAGTACCTTAATTATTAGAAATACAGCAAAATTTTATATGGAAATGTTTTTGCAAATTAAAAACTTGTGTGTCAATTTTTTTTTATATGAATTCCTTTAAAATAGGTTTTTGGACTTCAGCGTACTGGGAGAAAATGACAAATAAATTATTAATTATTTCCAGTAATATGAATAGAGTTGGATTCTATCATAATTTTGTATAGAACATAAGTTGGCAAAAATGTGTTTAGGTAGGAGTGCAACACGCTAATATCTGAACCAACTCGTAACATTGAAAGGTTTTAAAAAGTTTGCAACTACTTAATCCATTTTTATTATAAACCCACGTTTAAGTTATTTAATAAATATATTAAAATTGCGTAAACAAAAAATAATCGACCAGAGGTGTAGGTACCGTTTAGGGGAAAATAGAGATTAACCAAAAAAAATTTAAAATTGTGACACCTAACTCAAATTTCGTATTTGGCCTAACTTACTAACTTGCAAGAACATTTCCATATACAATTTTGCTATATTTCTAATAATTAAGGTACTTTATTAAAAAAAATGGCATTTACTCCCTTATTATTAGCCGCAGGTGAAATATGAAATATGCATTTATAGTTTTAAGGTATGCACCAACTTTTATAAAGAATAAAATTTTCTGAGAAATCGGAGATAAATAACTTTCCCATATGTTGCATACTTTCCTGGACACACTGTATATATAATTAATTATTTATTTAGTTTACAGTAGATTTACTACAAAATAATTGATTGTATTACCGAAGTTTATACACGCAAAACATCTGCAGTATATAGTAATACCTATTTTGTAAAAATCATCTACTTAGACTAAGCTTAGGACTGAGCAATCTTATTAAGACATAAACAAACAATTACAACACCCGTATAGACTACTTTGAAGCAAAGATGCAGCTAGGAATTATCGTTATTCCGAAATTTGAATATATTATGACAAATTTTCTATTTTTAAGTTTCTAGGTCAGAACGAACCGAAATAATAATATGCACAACAAGTGAAATATCTAGTAATTTTATTTTCGAAGAGGAAGTAATTCGGGTTGGTATGTGTGTTTATTTGAAAAAAATTAATTGACGTTTTATAATAATAAATATTTTAAGAGATATTTGAACTTAATGATTTTATGACAATAATAAATTTGATCGTATTCTATCGGGTTTCTTTTCGGAGATGCATATAAATATAGATTCTAACAAAAATTTCAACATACCTTGATTTTTTATGAGATAATAATACACAAGTAAAGATATTCTGTTCTATTTTTTCAGTCTAAGAATAGACAAAAGAGTTTGTTTCGAAGAAAGAATGGAATCCCAAAATAGAAAAAAATCACGGAGAATCGAGTCGTGTTGAAAGCACATGAATAATACTCACGCTAGTAAAAAGCAACCCTTTTTTTTGAACTTTTCTTAAAAACAAACAAAAGCTCACAAGGGAAAATTTTATTTACGGATACTTCTATTCAGTCTGTAGCTTGGAAATAGATTCAGTAAATCCAGCACAGTTTTTTTTGGAAAAATAACATTGTATAAAACTTATGTAAAATTGTGTTTTATCTTTACAAAACACATAGTTGTTGTTGTTTTCTCGTTTTTGTGTAAAAATTGCCATCAATCTGGATAAAGGAAATGGTGACTTGGGCTTCCCAGAATTTGCCGTATAAAGTTAGTAATCTATTATTTTTGTTATAATTAGTTCAAGAAAGATTGAATAATATAAATTGTGCTTATTAATGAAAAGTTTCAAAAAAAATCTCTTATCGGAATATCTGCTTACTATAGCACAGATCAAATATGCGCATTTGTATTTGCTTCTTTATACGTACATATACAGAGACCGACAAAAAGCTCGCATGAAAATACTGACTACTGGTAAGTATACCGGGTGTTTCTCGAAAGACGTTTACCCCTATAACTTTTTTATATTTATAGATATTAAAATTAAATTTTGAGATTATGCATAAGAGATGAGTCTGCAATTATTGGCATAATTTTCAATTTGTTAGCACTTCCGGTTTGACCGGAAGTGACCTTGACTTTGATATTTTGAATGAGACATCTTGTATATTTTTACTTATTTGGGTTCAGCATAGCATTATGAGTGAAATTACACCTCACTTATTGTCATATTTTGACGTGTCATAACATTTTTATGTTTATTTTTTTATTTTCAATCTAGAGGGCTACAAATTAATTAAATCTGTTAATTTATAGTCAAGTAGTACTTATATGAAAATTAAAATTATGTCATAATAATTGACTTTCTAAGTTTCACAAGCGTTTAAAGTGTTTCTTTGGTACCTACGCCCCTACGCGTAAGAAGTGAGTACCTAAGTAATTAATTATTTTTAAGTCAGTCCATCAATATAAATACAGGGTGTCCCAGATAAGAATGCACTCTACAGGGATCTCGTAAACCATAGGAGATACAGAGATGGTTAAATTAGAGAAAAGTTGCGCATTACTGAATCCTGTAACGTCATGTTTTCAAATTTAAAAAATTCCGAATGCTTCCGAAGATATTTGGATAAAACCGAATTTTCGCGATTTCATTTTAATTGATTTATGATTTTATTTGAGGAGACATGTCAAAATAAATTTGACATTCTTATTGCCACTTTTTCTTCCCTACAAGATGGTTTAATTACATTTTTGATCCGACGTTTCGTTTAGTCACAACCATCACCAACTTTGTTATTTTAAATGGTAGGAAAATTTTATTTTATGCTTAATAAATTCTACGCTTTATTCTTAATCTAACGGTGTATCACGCTTATTATTTATTAGACGTTTCGATATTTAAAAACACATCATCAATGAAAATAGGCACATTATCGAAAATATTTTTGTTTTTATTGTTGGTTTATTTGTTTTTTATTTTGTCAAAAAAAATGTAACGAAGCAAAACAAAACGCAACAAAAAGGTGGTTTAACGTGGCAAATGCTGGAAATGGTGGAATGATAAACCATAATTTATCATTTCCGCCTATTTAAATAGAGATTTTTTTAACAGTCGCCATTTTGAAATAGCTTGACAGAATCGCGCCAAAATTTATGAGCATACTGTACGAGATATTAGCGTTCAAATGATGTATCACAAGCTGTATGTTTCTATAAAAAAAAAAGATCGATGTCGTCATATCTTCGACAAATGTTCATAAAAACAAACGAATAACGTCAAAATGTGAGCATATATAAAACTAAATTGACGTGTCCGAACGTTTTCTCCAAAACTTACAGGTTAAGGCTACATATTTATAATTATATTCCGGACTTCTGGGCAACCCTGTATGTATGGTACTTGTTGCTTTGTATCGATAGCGAATTCAGGGCCGTAGCCAGGGGGGGGGGGTTAGGGGGGTTGTAACCCCCCCCCCCGAAATGTTAACAAAATCAAAATAATAATTACTAGTGGCTCGCTTAATACATAAAAAGTTTTAATAAATATTTGAACACCAAACTACACCAATTATTACAGTAAAACATCCGATATTCTAAAGTTAACACCAAAACAATTTTATTCCCCGGCAACTCCGGCAAGTTAAACTAATTTTTAACAATATTTTTGAAGTCCGAACTATATTTTTTTTTACATTGACTTGACTACCTTAAATTAATTACTGGTTCATAACAAACGTAGACGTAAACAAAATCATAAATATTTTCACTTCTAAGAACAGGAAACTTGATTTTGTAATTTAGTACAAAGTAAGTAGGTAAGTACTTCATATATTTTTTGTTCTTATTGTTTATTTTTCGTTTTCATTCTTATTTTGTTTTTGATCTTATTATTACATAATATAATTTATTATAACTAATTTTGACTTAATATAAGAGACATGTTAATTAGTAAAATAAATAGTTTATTATTTATTTTGTCGACCGACCATTCAAATTTTAAATTTCTTTTAAATTAAAGGAGTGTTTTAAAGTCTGGCATATTGCCGCAGATTAAGCTTTACGGTTATTTTACCCAAAAAAGGGCGTGGCACCCAAAAAAATTTCGCCTGCGGCGCAGTTCCCTTTCGCCCCCCCCCCCCTTCCCCCCCCTAGAACAAATTCTAAATCCGCCATTGGAGCAAAGCCCCCCCCCCTAAATTATTTTCCGGCTACGGCCCTGAGCGAATTTATAACAATTAAAATAATTACGGGAGCGAAGCTGCGGGTACACGCTTATAAATCATTTAAAATACTCTAGGAAATACCAGAAAGTCTCAAATATAAATATTTAAAAGGAAAATTTGGAACGGAAGGAGATGAATTTCTAGCGATTTGTGAAAAGTATGGCTCATATAAATCAGTTTGTATTATATGAGAGGTGTGTGTGTGAGATAATAATGTACGTCACTGGCTATTTTTAATATAAGTAGATTATTTTTGGAGAAACGTTAAAAAAAAGATTTGATTGAATCTAAAGTAGTTATTTGTATTATACAGGGTTGGGCAAATGTTCCGGAACGGCTTAATTACAGGCGAACGAAAAGTGATATCGGATCCGGGTTTTGGGCAATCTATAGGACTAAAATTTTACTATTTGACTATTATACCATATGTCAGTAATGTCACCAACTGTCAAGTGTTGACGTTATTTTTTTTTTAAATGGAACACCCTGTATATTTTTACATTTTTAAATTCCACATAAAATTATAATTATTTTTTAATAAATGCACTATTAGTCTATACTTCATAGTTCCGGTTAAACCGGATGTAACTCGAAAGCAGGAAATATAGTTGTTCCGGTTTAACTGGAAGTTAATTTTTTTGGGAAGATAATAAAAATTGAAGATAGGGACATGTAAGCCGTTTTGCTCTAAGACGTACTGTTAGAAAGTTATAAGCTGTCAAAGTTCAAAAATGTCACTTTTCGAGAGTCAATATCTCGGAAACTATGAACTATAGACTAATAGTGCATTTAATAAAAAATAATTATAATTTTATGTGGAATTTAAAAATGTAAAAATATACAGGGTGTTCCATTTAAAAAAATAATAATAACGTCAACACTTTACAGTTGGTGACATTGCTGACATATGGTATAATAGTCAATTAGTAAAATTTTAGTCCTATAGATTGCCCAAAACCCGGATCCGATATCACTTTTCGTTCGCCTGTAATTAAGCCGTTCCGGAACATTTGCCCAACCCTGTATACGTTATTCCTGTGTAAAAATAATTTTTAATTTAAAAAATATCTTTTAAATATTTTCTTTTAATTTACTTTATCGTAGATAAAATATTGTACAGGGTTATCCAACCAAGACTAGACAAGGCGATTTTTTGACTTTTCCTGTACTTTTATAAAAAAAACTGAAATAGCCATCTTAAGTCATTTTCTCCCGCGAATTCGAATATCTTCAGCAAAAAACAATTGAACATCAAACAAAAGTACTAGGGGTCACTTTGATATTTTTTTAAATGGAACACCCTATATATTTTTACATTTTTAAATTCCACATAAAATTATAATTATTTTTTATTAAATGCACTATTAGTCTATACTTCATAGTTTCCGAGATATTGACTCTCGAAAAGTGACATTTTTGAACTTTGACAGCTTATAACTTTCTAACAGTACGTCTTAGAGCAAAACGGCTTACATGTCCCTATCTTTAAATTTTATTATCTTCCCAAAAAATCAACTTCCGGTTAAACCGGATGTAACTCGAAAGAAGGAAATATAGTTGTTCCGGTTTAACTGGAAGTTGATTTTTTTGGGAAGATAATGAAAATTAAAGATAGGGACATGTAAGCCGTTTTGCTCTAAGACATACTGTTAGAAAGTTATAAGCTGTCAAAGTTCGAAAATGTCACTTTTCGAGAGTCAATATCTCGGAAACTATGAAGTATAGACTAATAGTGCATTTAATGAAAAATAACTATAATTTTATGTGGAATTTAAAAATGTAAAAATATACAGGGTGTTCCATTTAAAAAAATATCAAAGTGACCCCTAGTACTTTCGTTTGATGTTCAATTGTTTTTTGCTGAAGATATTTGAATTCGCGGGAGAAAATGACTTAAGATGGCTATTTAATTTTTTTTTATAAAAGTACAGGAAAAGTCAAAAAATCGCCTTGTCTAGTCTTGGTTGGATAACCCTGTACCTACATTAACTAGGTATGTATAAATTCTAAATATTATTTCGTCGGCCTAAAGTGTTAACCTGCTAAGTCCATGTTTTAGGTGTAATGGGCTTTCGACATTTTCATAAAGTCTTTAGTTTTCTATTTCGATTCGCTTAGCTTACTTGTTTATATTTTTTCAGCACTTTTTGAAATTTATTTTAATAATAATTTTTATCAACAATAATCCCTAAAAAATCGTTTTTTACGTCTCCTTAATTATATAATAATTGCGTAAAATGGACTTAGTAGGTTAACGCTTTAAGCCGACGATTTTCTGAACTTAAAAAAAAAATTAGCTCTCCTACATCATACATTGGACAATGTGAAAACAACCATTAAAAAAAAACTAACTGAAAATCAGAGCTTCCAAAATACTAATTCCTCTATAGGCGACACTATTCACTTCAGGGTGCAGATCAGACTTTCAAAAAAATCCACACTGTGAGCGTGTGAGTTGAAAAACTTTTCCGAATCACTCGAAAAACTTCGGATTTTCAGCGACGCGTATTTTCGTAATCCTGAAAAACCGTATCGCCAACGCGAGTTGCCCGCACGCACACATTCACAGTCCGTATCAGACTGATTCTTATTGTTGCGGCTGGCAGCATTGTGGTCCATTCATCTGCTTTTCACACTGTCTGAAACATAACATTGTTACTCATTGTCTCGTATAACAACGGCTATTGTGGTACCCATCTTTACATATCCGAAGAGTTTAACAATCCTTATTTTACCATATTTATCGGCTTTATTTTTATTTCAGAAGACCACAAAAGTAGACTCAATTAGTGTTGTAATACCAGGGCTTAATTTTAATTATAAGGGGCCCTAGGCCCGTTAGGCAATCCGGGGCCCCTAATCGTGGGCGTCCATACATCCAATTTCAGGCGTGGAGGGTAACCCTTGCGGTGGATACCGTCATGGTAGTCGCCCATACCCCTGACAACTTCAACGTATTTTTTCCTTAATAAGTTATAAGGTTTACATTTTATAAAAAAAAATATGTAATTAAAATCAATAAATACAGGGTGTCCGGAAACGATGAGCAAAAAATTTAGGGGATAATTCTAGACCGAAAATAAATGCTATCTCTTCCTATAACATTTTTTCAATATTAATTATTAACGGAATTATAGGGTGTTAAAGTTAAATTTAATTGGCAGTTTTTTTGCAATATCGTTTGCCACGCTCATAATATTTTGACGAAATCCCGTATAGGGCCTATGGAGCTTTTTCGGGATGAGGAATACAAATTTGCCCACCGTTTTTTTGCATTTTGTAGAGGGCGCCACGGCGCCAAATAGGAGCCCATACTTTAATTTAAATGGTCTTAACTTTTTTGTCCTACACTGTATGCGCATTTTTACTGAATATTTTTATTCTCCTAACCTTTTGACATAAAAAAGGTATACTACTTTTTTTTCGATAAATCTAACCGTTTTCGAGAAATACGCTAAAAGAACATTGCTTGCATGTGATGAATACGAAATCATTTTAATTTATTTTCAACCTTAAACAGCATAGCAAATGAAGGAATATTCCATGGAGTTCGTCTGAATACTTTAGACGAATTTATTTATGCATGGAAGAGGAAGGAATGTTTAATTTATTGTTCTAGTAATTTATGTATTTTAAAACTGCAAATAAAATTTAACTTTAACACCCTGTTATTCCGTTAATAATCAATTTTGGAAAAAATGTTATAGGAAGAGAATTTATTTTCGGTCTAAGAATTATCCCCTATTGTTCATTATTTTCGGACACCCTGTATATTTATCATAATGACAATGTTAAAGCGCAACAATAGGACATGTCAAACCTATAAAAACCATGGTACTAAATATATTACTTACTCTATTGACAGTGACAGAAAGAATATATCCAACGCGTGTCGATGCATTGATCTTTTGGTAGATAAAATACCCTTAAGTCACAAACAATTAGTTAGCCAAAGTCCATGCTTAACCAGAGAACAAAAATTTAAGGTAACCATTACTGGTAAGCAAAAACACCTTTATTTTTCAAAATGAAAACACCAGGACCTTCTGGGATTTAAGCAGGAGCAAGTGAAACAGAATGGACTGTCTCACTCACTTCTTTAAAATCGAAAAGGCTATGAAAACCACAATTATATACAGTGTGACCAGTAAAGTCCGCATCATATGGGACTTTTTTTAATTAATGGCTTTATTAGAAATTTGACTTTGGCATTAAGTTCTGCTTCGATCGAGATGAAAATTAAGCAAAAAAAAATAGTAGTCACGTGATTCGCATTATCTGTCAAATTTTAATTTTTTCCAAAAAAGAATTCAAAAGTGGGGTTATTTCTGAAAATATCCAAAAACGTTATTAAAAAAAGTTTTTTTAAATGCAGTTTCTAGCCCACAAGCAAAATTTCAGCTGCATAAGATAATTTTGATTTTTTACCCACCACTAAAATTTATTCTCCACTTTACTGATGACACTGTGTTCTTTTTGTCTTAATATTAAGGTGTATTATTTTCAGACACAAACTACGTTTTCAAAAATACTTATTTTATGAAGTTACCTTATACAGGGTCAAAAACAAATAAACTTTGCATCACATGCGACCAAATTTTAACAGCCCAATTTTGAATTTGTAGAAAAACACACATTTAATATGGCGCTACTTTAAAGAAAATGTATCTGAAATAAAGCACTGTCAAAACTAAGAAGTTGTATGTAAGGTTGCGTCGAGTCTTATTTTGCAAAAGTGGTGCAATTTACAAAATATGGGTAAAAAATCAAAATTATCTTATGCAGCTAAAATTTTGCATGTGGGCTAGAAACTGCATTAAAAAAACCTTTTTCTAATAACTTTTTTCGATACTTTCAGAAATAACCCTACTTTTTAATTGTTTTTGAAAAAATTAAAATTTGACAGATTATGCGAATTACGTGCCTACTATTTTTTTGCTTAATTTTCATCTCGATCGAAGCAGAACTTGATGCCAAAGTCAAATTTCTAATAAAGCTATTAATAAAAGAGAAACCTCATATGATGCGGACTTTACCGGTCACACTGTACATCGCGGTTTTTTTTTTTGATTAAGTTCAACAGGGGAGGAGGTTGCAGTGCGGTAGCTCCCCTTATGCGTCCCATTTGTTGCTATCTTGAAAAGGGTACCCCAGTTTAAAAAGTATATTTTCTACTAATCGACTTTCTGTTTTCAAATCTTCACAGTTCCAAACAGTTTATTTCGTTTAACCACTAAAAGATACTTAAAATTGTTTGCGGTTTTCATAAACCATTCATAGTGAGTTTATTTTTTAATTGCCGTCGAAAAGTGCAATAATATCCGTCTGTTATTGGCTGCCACTTCTAAAAATATCGGAGATATTGGATACTCAGACAGTGCTAATTAAACATCATTTAATAAGTGCAGTTGAATGGACCTTAAATTAATCTGTTTGCCAATTTTCAATTTAAATGTTGGTAAATAGTTTCCGAGATATACTTACACTATGCCGCTGCGACATTGACGACCTGACCTGGCTATGCGACTAAATACTCGTCTTGGAGAAACAATTACCCACAGTTTTAAGTTTAAAATAATTTTTATTGATGAATTATCCAAACGTTTTCAGGTTGAAACGTATTTTGTTATTTAAGGATGGGTATTGGTCGATTTTCAACAACGAAAAAGTAAGAAAATGAAAACTGGGTGCCCCCCCCCCCCCCGCAAACGTTTTCAGGGGGTCTATAACAAATGAAGGGTACAGGGTAAGATGAATGTCCAAAAAAATCGAATTTAAGGTTAAGGCTGGAATGTGTAGCTTAATAACGGTAGAATTTAATTTACTATGTAAACCGAGCAAAAACGATGAGACATAGACACTACATCAAGATTAAATATCGCAGTACAGGGGAAAAAAGATGAATGTCCTAGCGTTCAGAGAAAAAAGGATGAATGTCCATATTATCGGGAGGGGGAGAAGGGCTCAGCCACCTCAACTCTTCCTCCCAACCCCCGTGTGTGATCCACTGTTGGTTGGCCTCTTTTATCATCCAACTATTTTTTATTTTCCTTTTCCAAGAAGTTCCGCTTATTGCCGACTTTGCACAATAGTTATGTGACATTCATCGTTTTTGCATTAATTATGTAGGTTTTACCCATAAAAAAATATTGCACGTCTATGACATCAACCTACAGACATGCAGTTATAAATAATTAGAGGGAGACCTTATGCTATATTGGCAAAAAAAAAAGAATTTGAAATATTTTCATATAAATAGTGTAGGAGTCTCTAAACACTAAAATTCGATTTTCTCGATAACTGTGTTTTGTGACATTCATCTTTTTTACCCTGTACCCTTCAAATGGAAAATGATAATTCATGTTTTCATTACTATTAGGTTCAGGTTTATGAATTTTTGAATCGTTATCGTAATGTAATAGGCAATAAATTATTTTGAATTTTATGTATAAAGATACATACTAAAAAAAATTAAATTTCTGACATTCAACCAATCTAAATTTTTCAACATAATATTAATTTTTGTATATTTGTCACAATTTAAAATAATCCGCATTGCCTTATTTTGTAAAATTTGTAATTTATCAAATATTTCCTTAATAGCACAATATAAAATGGAAGAACAATAAAGAAAATGTGGTAATCTAATAGTATTAAATACAGTTTTTTTAGAAAACAAACTTAAATTAGAACTGATTCTTTTAAAATAACCCACTTTTCCGGCAATCTTCGATATAATACTTTCAAAATAATTAAAAAATTTTAATTTTGAATCAATGATTATCCCTAAATATTTAAAACTGTTTACCAATTCCAATTTTTCACCATCAATTAGAACATTTATTACTAATTTCGTCGACATTTAATGTTTTAACAAACTTGTTTTCGATACTGATTAAGGACAAATCCGAAAGGCGTTGTTGTCCCATGGTGTTACATAAATGGGTATTTTCTTTACACTATTTTAAGTTTGGAAAAAGATCGTTCCGCTGATGCCACACTAACAGGTAAAGTTAGAAATAACATCACTGCACTAAATACATCTGGAAAATTTGAAGAACACACTGATTTTTTAATAATAAATGTGTTCATACTTCATACAATGTTTTTAATTTTAAAATACTATCTCTAAGTCCCTTTCTGAGGCTTAAAATTTGACTAGGAAAGTCAATGGACAAGTCTTTATGATATATTATCGTCTGTAAATTCCGCGTTTTCACGTATACCTAATTATTCTTCACTTAACGAAGTTAAATTCTCAGGATATAAAAAAATAAAATTAATTATGAAATTAAATACCTATGAAAAGCCAAGCTGGTAGCAAATTTTGAAGGGGCCGTCAATGTGGGCCCCCCGCGGTGCGGGGTTTGCGGGGGTGTATGTTACGCCCCTGGGGTTAAGCTCAGGCGGACGAGATGGCCAACAAAAATTAACTTATCTCGAAAAAGAATTTTTCTAAGTGAAATTATTCATTTATTAGGTGCCTACTGTAAAATTAAGCTGTCATCGTTGAATTCGTTTCCCTTTTTCATTTACTAACTATAATCTAAAAATACTATAAAACATTTAAAAAATTCTAAATCTAAATTTTTAATCTGTCCGTATATATGTAAATATCTTCGCTTCACTCATCTCTGTAATTTTGGTAATTTTTTACTGACATAGGAAAAGTCAAGCACATCTGGGGAACAATTAATTTTGTTAAAAAATGTTTTCCATTACAGGTTCGTTTAAAAAATTGTTTTAGTTAGTTTTAAAACCCTTGGCGAAAATTAAATTAGTAAATAGGAATACAGTGGGGCAGCGAGGGGAAAAATAAACTACCTTCCCTTGTGATCGCCCCAGCACTGTATGGTCTAGTGTTTATCAGGACACTCAACAATAATTATTCTTGTGTAGAGGTAACCCAATATTCAATCCGCACCCACCCTTGTCTGGGGTACCTTTCACCCAACAAAAGAAATTCTGAAATAACTTCAACCCCCATATTATACCTATAATCCTTTTTATTTCTTGTAGGGACGTGATTTCGACTAATATTTGGTAATTAGTGAATCACCACAGACATACGTACGTGAACACGACACTTGTACAGATGTCAATAGGGTGGATGAATAAGAGATAGGGGGAGGGCAATATTTTGTTTCTATTTATAAGATCGGATCGATTTAAAGTAGGCAAAATTTGCACATATTTGGTTAATTATCAAATATTATTTTAGTTAAAATAATTCATTCACCATTATGTACAGAAACTATTAAAAATCTGTTTAAACTTTAAAAGGTCATCACCGTATGTAATATAAACGTAATTTTTGCCCCTCCGCTATCCTCGAATTTCTCCAAAACGGCAAATAATAATAATAATAATAAAAGTTTATTCAAATATTTTTTTGCATTTAATGCTAATATAATTTTTTTTGTATACACTATCAATTTCGAATTAAATAATATAATATTTATTGTAAGGAATATATTTCATAATTTAGGCACAACTATATAGATTATAATATAAAACGAATATGACAATATTTTATTGGTATATTTTATATCACTACAGTATACAAAGATACAATACGCCATGTATATAATATATATATTTATTTATTTTATTCATTATAGTTTGGTATATTCATTATTTATTTATGACATTCTTGAATATATCTCTTGGATTGGATAATATCCAATTTTTAATTTTATTTCAATAATAATTACACAGGCCTGCATAAAATTTGTGATGACGTAGTTTTTTTTTGTTGACCTCAGTTTTTATATAGAAATAACTAATTAAAATACAATTGGTCTCTATCACCCACAGATTTTTTTTTTGCAAAAAAAAAGAAAAACTATAAAGAAAACTTATAATAGGCGTTTTAATACATTTTAAAATGAATGTAGTACTTTAAATTCTAAATGATTGATGAATAAAAAATGATTTTCTGTGGTGCTACAAACCTTCCGACTGTAGACTTTTTATCGACTTCAAAAAGGAGCTTTAAAGCTGTTCTTTTACATAATGACAATGTTTTTGCTTCTGTTTCGGTCGGCCATACAGTTAAGTTAAAGAAAAACTATGAAAATTTAGAGGAATTACTTTTAAGAATACAATATGAAAATCACAACTGGGAAGTGTATAAAGATCTAAAAATTTTAGGTCTTCTCTTAGGTCAGGTCAGCAGTATGGATTTACTAAATTTCCATGTTTCCTGTGCGAGTGGGCTAGCAGGAATCGAGAACAGCATTGGATAAAAAGAGACTGGTCACAAAGAGAGACTTTAACACCTGGAAACAAAAATGTAATTCGCGAAAGTTTTATTGACCCTCAAAAAGTTTTACTTCTACAACTTCACATAAAACTTGGACGTATGAAACAATTTGTTAAAGCATTAAACAAAGAAGGAAATTGTTTTAAATATTTGTGTAAAACATTTCCGGCTCTGTCAGAGGCAAAACTAAAGGAGGGAATCTTTGTAGGGCCGCAGATTAGCAGCTTGATGAAAGATACATAATTTGAAAAGGTAATGGAAGATAAGGAAAAACATGCATAGAATGGTTTTAAAGAAGTTGAACATAAATTACTACTATGTTGAGATCGTTGAAAATATGCTGGAAAATTTCGGGGGTTTTAGAATATGAGCATAAAAATTCTCTTTTTACATTCCCATTTGGACTAATTCCCGGAAAATCTTCGGGACGTGGGTGAAGAGCAAGGTGAAAGATTTCATCAATATATTAAAGAGATGGAAAAAAGATACCAGGGGCGCTGGGACACAAAAATGATGGCCGATCTCTGTTGAACATTGAGAGGAGATCTTCCTTTAGCTGAAACAGAAAAACAACCAAAAGAAGCTTTTCTGAAAAAAGAAAACGTTTTTTGAAGTAGCGTAACGAATAAATAACCATTTATAATAGTTTATATGTGTATATTTTGTATATTTTTGTATTTTTTTCCTTAATATATTCAAAAACTAGCTTATAAATGAAATAAATCGTGTTTTTTCTATATTTTTGGATTTTACCGGTTTAAAAAATAACCTTACGTGATATAAAAAAACCGAAAGCAGATTTGAAATCAGCGCTACCAAATTACTAGAAAACAGTTAACATTTTTAAATCAACTTTCAAAGTGTTAAAAAATGCAGAATGCAGGCCTGTGTTATTTAATGATTTAAATATTTTAATTGACTGTGGTAGCATATAAAAAATATATAGATTGATGTTTACAAAATTTTTGTATGCTATTGTTTTGTTTACTCTATTTTTATATGTAATAGTATTTTTATGACGAGTTTCATGTGTGTGATTAAAATAATTTATTTTATTTTTATGTTTAAAAATATATATTAACATGTTGTAAGAAAATATTTGTTTAATATCCATTTTTTGCTATTTTTAAATACTAAATCAGAAGAATATTGGTGGTTTTTTTCGTAAATAATTTTCAAAATGTATTTTTAAATAGTTTCAATCTTATTAAGATAATTCTTATTTATGCCTCCCCATCCTAGTATTCCATAATTTAAATGGGTTTGTACTAAAGAATAATACAATATTTCTATATATTTAAAATTATTGTTTAAGGTGTGTAAATTTTGGTATAAGAATTCTTAGTTTTTTTTACAATGTCCTAGTTACTATGTAAATCCAATTTAAAAATAAAATGATTAATACATTTATAAATACAATTTGCTTCAATTTAAAACATTGAAAAAATATCCTTATATTCTGTTTCTTATGTAGAAGATTTTCCGTTCAGAATATACAATAATTTGTGTCAGTATAAATAGGCCAACTTTAAAAATTATTTTTTCCCAAAAAAACCTGTTACAAGACGAACAATGATTCAACCTTTATCTACCCAGCAATACCAAATTTATACCAGTTTAATTAACATTTACTGGTGATATTTAGTGACAGCCGAACGCCTGCAACTATTTTGGAAATACTTATCTTGGCGATCGTTAAAAGTATAAGAGTAAGTCAAACGTACAAAAAGTACTTTATTATTTCTAAATAAACAAATATATATTGAGATAAATTCGATGGGTTTACAGTTTACAGGGTTTCAAGTCAGTATATAAATTATATAAATGCATAGGTAAAAGCTATGGTACCTTCCAGTGGCGTAGCCAGGTGAAGGCCAGGGGCGCGCCTCCCCCCCCCCCATCCCCCTTGCATGGCGCCCCTAAAAATACACTTTAATTACACCCTGTAACATTTATTGAAATTAAAAATAATTTGGTATTCTATTATATGTATTTTGAAAAACAAACACCATATTTTTAATAATAATAATAACAGTGGTTCTAAAAAATCATAAAGCGCCCCCATATATGTTCGCCCCTCCCGCCCCGCAAGGCTGGCTACGCCACTGGTAGACTCTCAAGACAGTGGCGCACACAACAGGGAAGCGCAATCTCCTTCACGCATTATATAGAATAATTTTATAATAATTTCTTGATAAAAAAAGTCTCAATAAGTTATGCTTTCTCTGTGTGAACACTAGTTGATCCAATGCGTAGAGACAATGAAAATGGTGCAAAATATGTTTATTTACTCAAACCATTATTATCATTGTTGTTTTAAGCACAGCGCATTATTGGTCGCATTAGCAACTGTGTGAATCTTTGAAACTTTTATCATAATTTAAGTACGCCTTTTGACCGTTAATTAAATTCTACCTACAGCAATTATCAGCTTATATCTGATGTTGATACATTCAATTGTTTATATTCTAAAAAGTATTGTGCCTATATCATGTAAGGTACCTACACTTTATATATTAACTGATATTGTACTTATATTATTGTTTGGTAAGTACCTACTATTTTCCTAATTATAATTAATGATCGTGTTATAGATTAATTTATAGACCTTGCGTGTTTTCGGCCAATGGAATCTTCAATACGCTTCCCTGTAAAATTATAATCAATTTGTGTTGGGCTACATGCTTGGTGAAACTGTTGTTCCCTTACGCAGGAAGTAAAAATAACTACTTGTTATGTTTCACAAATTTAATCAGTTTCCCGACACGTGTTTCGGCCCTTGCGGGCCATTGTCAAAGGAGTACAAGAAGAAACTAAATTCTACGTGACATTACAAAGGTATTTATATCATACTATGGTAATTACAAACATGTCATAAAATTAAAATTAGAATTAGAAGATTGAATGGTAAACTGTGGGTTTTCCCAATTTTTAGAGGTACAGATACATATTTAGTATTAAATTAGTGTGCTATTAAGAATTAGGGAACCGCCTGAAGGTATTTCGGTTTGATTATTAACAACATTACATTTGTTTTTATGGCTTTTTTGATAGCTGTGGGTTTTCCTAACTTTTAAATGTACAGGGTGGCCCATTAATAAGGGACGCCGGCTATATCTCGGAAACCATTAATCGTACAGCTTTCGGAAAAAAATTTTTATGAGTAAAGCGGTCATGAGAAAATTCTGGAAATTACTTTCAAGTTCCTCATTTCGCCGCAAGGGGGCACAATTGAAAGTTAGTTTTTTAAATTTTAAATTTCTCCGAAAATTCCCATATTAAGGTATAACTCTGATTATATCATTGGAAAGCTTAGACAATTCTGCATTATTTTGGTTTATAGCTCGTTGGCGTACCGACCTTGATAAGAGTGGGGGAAGCTATTGAATGTGTAAACATTAAAATCGCCGGAACTTCTACACGACTTATCCGATTTCACTAAATTTAAGCTTGTTTGGAAGGGAAAGATAAGTACCTTCAATCGTCGTATCCAATGGTACACGATAGTTTCTAATAAAATTTACAAGAAAAGATGTGAAAACCGCAGTTCGATATCTTTGTTCGTTTCAGAGTTATTGCCAGAACAATAATTTTTAATACAAATTGCGCCCTCTAGCAATTTTATTAGAAACTATTGTGTACCATTGGATACGATAATTGAAGGTACTTCCAAACAAGCTTAAATTTAGTAAAATCGGATAAGTCGTTTAGAAGTTACAGCGATTTTAATGTTTACACTTTCAATAGCTCCTCCCACTCTTATCAAGTGAAAGTGTAAACATTAAAATCACTGTAACTTCTAAACAACTTATCCGATTTTACTACATTTAAGCTTTTTTGGAAGGAAAAGGTAAGTACCTTTAATTGTCATATCCAATGGTACTCAATAGTTTCTAATAAAATTGCTAGAGGGCGCAATTTGAATTAAAAGTTATTGTTTTGGCAATAATTCTGAAACGAACAACAATATCGAACTGCGGTATTTACATTTTTTCTTGCAAATTTAATCTACTTTCCGAATATGATGTCATAGTTATACCGTATGATTTGAATTTTCTGGATGAAATCAAAAAAACTGTTATTATTACAAATTGCGCCCTCTAGCATTTTTATTAAACACTATCGTGTACTGCTGGATACGACGATTGAAGGTACTTACCTTTCCCCTCCAAATAAGCTTAAATTTAGTAAAATCGGATAAGTCGTTTAGAAGTTACGGCGATTTTAATGTTTACACATTCAATAGCTTCCCCCACTCTTATCAAGGTCGGTACGCCAACAAGCCTTAAACCAAAATGATGCAGAATTGTCTAAGCTTTCCAATGATATAATCAGAGTTATACCTTAATATGGGAATTTTCGGAGAAATTTAAAATTTCAATTGTGCCCCCTTGCGGCGAAATGAGGAACTTGAGAGTAATTTCCAGAATTTTCTCATGACCGCTTTACTCATACATTTTGTTTTTTCCGAAAGCTGTACGATTAATGGTTTCCGAGATAAAGCCGGCCTCCCTTAATAGGCCACCCTGTACAGATACATATTAGTCCTAAATTAGTGTGCTATTAAGAATTAGGGAAGCACCTGAAGGTATTTCGGTTTGATTATTAACATTACATTTGTTTTTATGGCTTTTTTGGTAGGTAGCTATTGTTTTTAGTAAATTTAGTTTTCTGCTTTTATTGTGTTATGTATACATACAACTAAATTTACAAGAAACAATAGCTATCAAAAAAGCCATAAAAACAAATGTAATGTTGTTAATAATCAAACCGAAATACCTTCAGGCGCTTCCCTAATTCTTAATAGCACACTAATTTATAAAATATTATGTATCTGTACCTTTAAAAGTTAAGAAAACCCACAGTTAACCATTCAATCTTCTAATTCTAATTTTAAATTTATGACATGTTTATAATTATTACCATAATATGATATAAATACCTTTGTAATGTCAGGACACGTAGAGTTTAGTTTCTTCTTGTACTCCTTTGACAATGGCCCCCAAGGGCCGAAACACGTGTCAGGAAACTGACTAAATTGGTAAAAATGTAGTAGAACTATTTGGTTTTGCTATTACGAAAAGACGAAATGTGTGTTATTATTATCGTCGAAAATTACCAGTATCAGTATTAACGAACTTAAATAAATCATACTATTAAAAGCATCCCGATGGGGAAAAATCGATTTTTTTGTTGACATACGTTATCTGGGCATTAAATTTGTCTTTTTGCTACTATGATTTTGTTGACTTTGCTCTCAAAAATTTGCATGCAATTAATTTTGTGTGTAATAGATTGTAATTAATTATAATTTATTTTTATTTTTGCCTGGAGTAGAATTCTATAAGTAAAAACGCATATAAAACCATGGTACTTACAAGGGCAGTAAAGTAAAATAACCTGGAGACATAAAAAACTTTAGAGTCCAAAATACATTGTGACTTTCAAAATTTTTTGGATCTCTAACCGTGCACAAATGGGTAATTTTATCTTTTCGCACTTATTGGACTAACGACGATATCTCATTTTCTTTATCATAACAAGCCGAAGAATCCAAAGGTTCACCCGTTTTTGGTTTTATTTGAGCTTAAATTGTAACTATTGAGAATTTACCAGTACTATGGCGACGCCTAATGTAGGTTTCAAGAAAAGCTGTTGGCTGCCGTCCAATCCAATCAAAAATTTAACTTTACAGCCAGAGCAGTAGATGTATTATTCAGAATATTCCACACTGCATGGTGTGGAGTCCACAAGAGGTAGCAAGTGAAAATAAGAATATGAAATGGCAATTTTGACATTAAAATGACAAAAAAATATAAATATTATGTCAGCCAGTGGTATGACATGCATTTTTATAGATATTGGACTTTTATCTGTATACTGTATACTGTATCCCTACACGCATAATGTGGGAGAATTCCGCTCTCGATAATTTCTCTAAGTCCCCTTACTTTCGGGTATGATTTATTTTCATAATTAGTAGTGGGTTTTTGTGGTGCATTGGAATAAAAGGTTTTGTAATATGTTCCCTGCTTACACTGTTAAAGACAAAAAAAAAACTTCAACAAAAAAGCTGTAAAGTGTACATTATACACAATTAATGTGAGATCAATCTATAAAGTACAGGGCTACGCCTAGTCTGAAGTTTCAGGTTTTCTACTTTTTACATAAGATCAATCTATAGCTATCTGACCATATTATATTTTGAAAAAAAGTCCATTTTTTTTAAATGTATGTAAAAATAATTTCTAGTCTATAAGTACATTAGATACAGGGTATCTTAAAAAAAGTTGTTAAAACGTTTCCTATACTTTGAGACTTCACTAACGTTTTGGAAAAATTGACATTTGAAAAATTGCATTTTGACATGTTAATACAGACAGTTCCTGATGACAGTACCTCCAACTTGGATAAAAAAACAGCTAGCACATTCTTGTGTCTTTTAAAGAATTATAATTTCCGTTTTATTATTTATATATATATTTTTTTTTTCAGATAGACGGCCATCATGACCGTGTTTGACAGTTCAATCCTGCGAAACATTATATCGCTGAGTAAGTGCAAACTAAATACTGGTTATTTCTTATTAAAATTAATTTTAAAAAACACAAAAGTCTTAATTTTTGTACCTACATTATACCACAGATTATATAGCAAAGCTATATAATCTGTATACTTATACCTAAATACATTTTGAAAATAATTATTATACAACCAATTCAATAATATAATATTTAATCGCCCACAACTTATAGTAACTATGTTTTAAATAATTTTTTTAGCAATCTTTGTGTCCCTTACAATGGCGTCTACAGACATAAATGATTTTTTTCCCGGAATTAAAGGAAATTTAACAAAAATCACCTGGGCACATGCAGTTAACAATAAGAGTTATCTAATGAGTACTCTGGCAGATGGTAAGTTACAATTTACCAGGAGACCGAATCCTTCAACTGTAATAGTAATTTACGTTACAAGACCGGAAAGTAGTGTTTTTCAGGTTGAGACAAGCATTTCCAGGGCGAGCGATAGGCGAGTCCTGGAAGCTTGGAGAGACCTGGAAAACACTAATTTTCGGTTGCGTGACGTACAATATTTTTTTTAAGACCGACACTTCGATATATTTTATAATCTACGCTAAACAAGTTTGACATAAAGAACAAAATTAAAAATCGACGAACTGTTACTCGACAATACATCGAAATGTTGTTGTCATAATAACGAAATCAAGGTATCTTGTATTATCAAAGAGCGATTGGAAAAACAAAAAACAGGACGACAGTGACATTAGAGACCGGAAAAGTGACATTAGAGCCCGGAAAAGATTTTTCCGGTCACTAATGTAACTTTTGCGATCGGAAAAACGTTATTTTCTAGACGAAAAATTGTCCAGAAAGTGTAAATTTTCTGGTCGGTTTTAAAAAAAAATATTTGTTTGATTCATGGCCGTCTAGGGAAAGAGTAGACAAATACAGAACAGATTCCAACCACCTCGCTAATATCCTGTGTCATGGCCTGAGAATTCTGTCTTCGTCGTCACTGACATCGTAGACGACGGCCATGGTTTGATGGTATAACAACAACTAAACTTATTTGTTATAGAAAACATAATGATGATAGAAGCAGACGTAGTACTAGGCAAACTTGACGGGACAGCAGTTGATATCCCAATTATGGCTCATCCTCCCGCAGATACGTCAGATTTATCCTTAATGGCATTTTTCTTAGAAGTAAACCGCTTTAACGGCAATGAAACCAATAAAAACAAGAAAGGCGTAAAGCTTGATTTTAAAACCATAGAGGCTTTTGAGGCATCGATGGCTATTGTTGAACAGATCAATACGGTAAGTATAAGGAAATATGTTCAAAGGTACCTACAGTTTCTGACGATAGGTATTAAAGAAGAAAGTGAGTCAACGACCCAGTTGCTGGCTGCTCACTTCCTCCAGATCATTAAAGAATAATTCGCCCAAGGCATCGAACCTTCTTCTCGCGAGGCCGGGGCATTCACACAAGAAATGCTGAATACTTTCCTCCTCTACTTCATCTCTGCAACTTCTGTACTGAATTTGTTATAGTTCTTTTGTGGAAATAATAAAAAAAAAGTTTCGCTATATCTTGTTATTACCTAATGATCAAGGTAAAAGATAAATTTACCAAAAATTCAAAATCAACATCTGACCAATTTTCTGCCCAACATTTAATGGCTGTAACATTATAATGACATAAATGATTAAAGCAATGTAAAATTCTTCTTAAAATATAATTAACATAACATATACATTTTAGGGTACTTATCCAATCTGGATTAATGCGGACATTATACCTGGTCCAATAGATGCGAAAACGGTGCCAGTAGACGCAGATCGGTTTCTAAGCGGATCCGTAAAATCCTTTCCAAATTCCACACTTTCTATAGGATGGACCACTCTGTACGGAGGCAACCAGTCTGGAGCTTACGATGTCAATCAAATCCAAAATATGACCGATGCAATTACCAAAAACAATATCACTCAAAATATAACATTTCCTGTCAGAGCAGGACTAGCAGCTGAAAGTGTTGATCTTCTGTCAGACTTGGTTAATAATATTGATAATTCAACACTGACAATTTGGTCGTCTGAGGGGGATGTCGTGGATGTTGATCATTTGAGGCACTTGATAGCACGAGTTACTTTATCAAAAGTGTATGTTGATGTTCCAAGCGACCTTTTGGGAAAACTGCATTTGGATAACTTACCGGGTAGTGCTTCCAAAATGGTCATTAGTATTGTGGGTATAGTTATGTCAGTTATGTTAGCGTTTATAAATATTTATTAGGTTAGTTTTATGTACGTCAACATAGATTTGAGGATAAATCCAATAAATTTTATGTTTAGTAGTGTATTTAATACTATTAGTAAGTATTTTTAGAATAAAGTTATATTAAGTATTTAGGTATTACATTATGATGAATGAGGTATCAAATAAGTGAAATTTTACCTTTTACAAATAAACTAAGTAGGTATTGTAAAGATTGTACCCAATGCGTAGTACCTCAGAATATACACAAAGCTATACATTCTGGGGTTGTACTAAATCAAGCATTTATCATTTTATGTCATTCCTATTAACTCTCTAGGAATCACTGATTGGATTATATTTTTATGAATTGTTTATTGATTATGATATGAATTGGCTAGCTCTTACCATTGAGGTATTCAATTTTCAGTAATGTATCGAATTGTTTATATATATGTTACCAATAAATATACCCCGTAAATAAAAAGCCTTTATTATTTCTTAAAATCAAAATCCTTTTCTATGACTTTCAACAATAATATATTTTTGTATTACAAGGCAGATATTTTCCAATATCAAATAACATTGATGCGAAGTGACTACCTACCTAAAAGTGTGTGGTTCTTCTAGATCTTGTAAATATTGATGGTTAACATTATGTTCGTAACACTAGTCAGAAACATATGTCCTAAACAGTTTAAATTTTTTGCTACAGGGTGTTGAATTTTTTCTGTTTTAATGGTTTTTTGTAATATCTCCGAAAGTACTTTAGATAATATTTTTAATTTTGGCATGTGCTAATAGGACATAAAACCACACGTTTTTGTTATAAAAGTTATTTTTTTGTCCCACCAGTGGTGTCCCTGCAAACATTCTTCTGATATTTTTTAGAAAAAAAGTTGTACACCACTGACATTTTTCTATGTGGATATTATTTCTGATTAGCCTGGCCAATTCTACATAAAAATGGTCTCTTGAGTTTTTCTCCTCAGGCACACCGTTCTTAATTAAAATAATTAAATTAAATTAGCTCTACTATTTAGTATTATTAACATTGATAGTGCAAAATTTTGTTTTATAAAAATTGTTGGAAATGACCACCTTCAGGCATGCTTTCGCCCGTCTTTGCATCGAATAGCGCACTCGTTCAAATATTCCAGACGAATTCCGTATTGTTTCACAGAATGTAATTATTCGCTGCCTTAAATTTTCTAAAGTGTTAATGGGAGTTTTATACACTAGAGTTTTAAGATGACTCACAAGAAAAAATCCAAACTATTGAGATAAGGGGATCTTGCTGGCCATTGTTGAGCTCCTCCGCGACCTATCCAACGATTCGAATAAACTGCATCTAAATGGTCGCGAACGATTACACTGAAATGAGCAGGAGCTCCATCATGCATGCATGTATCACATTTGATTCCTTAGCGCATATGGTACATCTTCAAGTAACACATGTAGGTAGTTCTTCTTGGAGGAAATGCAGATAAGACTGCCGTTAAGGCGTTAATTATGTTTTTAAGAACGTCACCGTTCCAGGATAACTAGATTTATGTGATCAAAAATTATTCGTCGATACTGCAAAATGAAGCTAATTTAATTTAATTATTTTAATTAAGAACAGTGTGCCTGAGGAGAAAAACGCAAGAAACCATTTTTATGTTGAATAATTGATCAGGCTAATCAGAAATAACTCCACGCAGCTAATTCAACATCACTTAATTTTTGATCGAACTGTTAATCCCTTAGTATTTTTCGAATTTGTGGTCCTTTTTTAAAAAGGTATTTAAATGCATCTCCTTTTTTATCTAATGCTTTAACGACATTTTTTATCAATCCAAGTTTAATAGAGGTAACAGAACTTTTTTGGGATTAACAACAGGTACATTTTTTACTTTAGCTTCCATGAGCTGATAGACAATATAAACGCCAATATGGCCAAAATGTGGCGAATTCTTATATTGACCCACGGCTTTACCTATTTTTGTCACGCTAATCTATTTAGAGAAGGAATAGCAAAAATTTCAAATTTAATTTCTATTGCGTTTTTATCTAGAATTGTTTTCTTATCAAAGATAACAAAATGCGGATCTAACCGGAACTGTTTACATCAAATTAAATATTTAAGGACCTTAGCAATAAGATTAACACTTTTATTATTATCAGATAAAAAAATTAAAATAATTTAATCCCAATATCACGCGAGATTAATGAAAACACGTGAACATCATACACTTGCAAATTGTGCAATAATGAAAAGAGATTTTTGGGTTTAGGTCATGTCTCACGATATGACTAATGACTAGTCCTGTTTGATTATAAATTATTGACCTGATAATGATGGATATATTGACATACCAGACCCGAAAATAAAAATGTTGCAACATCACAGTTTTTGCATGTACATAGGTACTTATGAGTTATATATACGCTGTTTAAAAAAACGTACATTGGGTACATCAATAAGGTCGAACATTAAGCAAAAATAGACAAATAACGACATCTTACTGTATATACAGTGTGAGCAGTAAAGTCCGCATCATATGGGATTTTTTTTTTATTAATAGCTTTATTCGAAATTTGACTTTGGCATCAAGTTCTGCTTCGATCGAGATGAAAATTAAGCAAAAAAATAGTAGTCACGTGATTCGCATTATCTGTCAAATTTAAATTTTTTCCAAAAAATAATTCAAAAGTGGGGATATTTCTGAAAATATCGAAAAAAGTTATTAGAAAGCAGTTTTATGAAATGCAGTTTCTAGCCCACATGCAATATTTCAGCTGCATAGGATAATTTTGATTTTTTACCCACCACTAAAATTTATTTTCCACTTAATGAACACTTTACTGATGACACTGTGTTCTTTTTTGTCTTAATATTAAGGTGTATTACTTTCAGACACAAACTACGGTTTCAAAAATACTTATTCTGTGAAGTTACCTTATACAGGGTCAAAAACAAATAAACTATGCATCACATGCGACCAAATTTTAATAGCCCAATTTTGATTTTGTAGAAAAATACCATAGACAATTTACCTTTAAATTGTCTATGAAAAATACACATTTAATATGGCGCTACTTTAAAAATATATTTGAAATAAAGCATTATCAAAACTAAGAAGTTTTATGTAGGTTTCGTTGAGTCTTATTTTGCAAAAGTGGTGCAATTTACAAAATATGGGTAAAAAATCAAAATTATCCTATGCAGCTAGAATTTTGCATGTGGGCTAGAAACTACATTTAAAAAAACTTTTTCTAATCATTCTTTCGATACTTTCAGAAATAACCCCACTTTTGAATTATTTTTTGGAAAAAATTAAAATTTGACAGATAATGTAAGTTACGTGACTACTATTTTTTAAGGGTTTTGGACACTTTAGCCCAGGCCCAGGGACGGATTTATGCATAGGCGCCGACTTTTAAAAATTTTTTATGGGTGCTGGAGCATGTCCATTTTTATTTCTTTCTTAAAAGATCCGCAGGCCAATTGTTTTCAGGTGCCACGCCCTTTTTTGGACTATTAAAACTTAATTTGATTCTACGTTTCGATAGCCCGACCCGAACAACGTAGAAATAAAGAAATTTTGCACAAATAAAACGAGATTTTAAATACTTGCTAAATAAATTTTATCAAATTGACGGGAATTATATTAATTTGTATGGGTGCTCCGCACCCATAATATATTCAGTATGAGTGATTGCGCACCCATAGCACCCATGGAGTCGGCGCCTATGGATCTCTGCACAATATGTATAAATATAAGTTAAAATAGAACCAAAAACGCACTTTACGATTTGATATGCATGTGCTATTTTCAAATCACACAAAATTACATATTTAGATGCAAATCAATGGTTAATTATCTTTAATACCATGTAAATTTTAAATAAATTGCATTCTTTATACAGGGTGTTTAAAATAACACAAAAATAATAGAGAAGTAACGTGGAAATAAAAACTGAATCAATTTATTAAAAGTCCTCGTGAAATATTGATTGCATTCATTTTTTTTTTAATAAAGTAAAATTTACAGACACAGAATTTAAAATATATTATAATACAAATGTGATTTTATTGGTCAATAATTAATAATTAGTGTCTTTCTTTATAAATGTACATATATTTAGGTATAAGAAAATGTGTTTTCAATCAGCGGCGCGGGTTAAAGGAGCGGGGGGGGCGGGGGGGGGGGCGGGGGGGGGGGGCAAGAGTGCTCCATTGCTCCTTGATGCATACCCTCCAAAGCTAAAAGTTTTTTTTACCAATGTTTAGCCATACCTACGGACAATATTTTATGAGAACCAAAAAATATAGGATCCGTATTACTAATATTATTAGAGTTAAATGGAAAAATATTTTCATATGCAGATGATACTGCATTAATAATACCAACTTATATTTGGAATGAATGCGTTTTAAATTCAGAGCTAGACATTTCAATAATAAAAAATAATTTGAGTTATGACCCATTAAACTTAAATTTAACTAAACCAAAATTTATGACTTTTTCTTGTTATAATAATACTCAGCCGAATAGTTTAAAAGAAATTAAAATTCATGATTTAAATTGTTCAGAAATATCAGATATAGTTAGAATTAATATTAATTATATTAATATATTTATTAATACAAATTAAATATAATATTGATAGTCTAAGGGACCCTTTAGAGATTAATTAAAATAGGTATTTTTTAGTTTTATCACCCTGTATTTGTTGCAAATCAAAAATAAACGTTTAATAGTAGATATACCACAACTTTACAAAATATCACGACTGCTTAACAAAATGGAGCAATTACACCTGTATCGTGGACTGATATGTAAAAAATTTCAACCTAGTTTTTTTGTCGAGTACGTAAGGTTTATTTTAATTATTTAAAAAAAAATGTGAAAACTTTTGAAATATTATGCTTTATTATTATATTAGAAAAAAAGTTAATTAACCATAAATGTATGTATTTTCTTAATTTATATAAGTTTTGTTCATTTAGTGGCAATTTTTGTAAAACTGGTCGAAAAATACTCCTTTGTAACGGGTTTTAAAAATTAATGTTTTTTCGCTATTATATTAGAATATATTTTTTAGTGATGGCATAACCACTGTTATTTTATAAAAATCACACTACACAATTAGTTACTATAGTTTAATTGTTAGATTTCAGTTTTTAAAGTCAAATTTTTAGATGAAACTACTAAGAATGATTTACTTTATTGAAATTATATGCCAAAATAATTTACTTCCCTCGCCACATCACACCGGGGTCCGGGAAATTGTTTATGACTAGTTGGACAATTAAGGATATCAAGTTCAATTCTAAAAATTGAAAAAGTATTATTTTGGCACCATATTTGCACAAAAACTAGTCGCTATAAAATAAATGATTTCTATACCAAGAAATCATTTAAAATTATACAAGTTTGTTGCTTATTTCGTGGTTCCATAAAAACGGAGTTGTTTTAAGGATAAAATTTTATGAAAATTACCCCGAATAAAATTTATTGTAACAATAAATTTCAAAATGTTAAAAAGAACACCTTAGCCATAAAATCTTAGAGAGGTCTGGTAATTTTTACTCACCGAACGAAATTTAATTAAATATAATTTTTAATTATAGTTTTTAATTTAATTTAATTCAATAGTAATTTTTTAATTATTTCGTAAGTCCATTATTGTTTGGGGCATCTAATATAAATTATCCTCATAAAGAATTCAAAAAAATATAGTTTGCATTAGCGTATCTTGCAGGTAGGGGATCCGCTGCATCCTGTCAGTCCTGTCTTTTCGGCTCGGTGACAAATTCTGTAGGGACACCGAGAGCTGTGAAGGGAGCCCTTTCCGAAAGCAAACAAAGAAATAGGTAATTTCCAAAAACAAGTATTTCACCACAAACCATAATTATCTATGAACATGATCTCTCTATATCAACTTCTACAACAATAAACTAATTAAAGCAATAGACGAAAGCTTTGCTCACTTGCAGGCGGTGCCGGCAAAGTGATTTTTATCATATATTATGTACATTATAAACGCAGTATAAATACTTAAAAGCAATTATTATTTTTTACAAATTTTATCAATAATTACCTTTACCTTCCATATATATGTTGACTTGATGTTAATTTCGTAGTTTAGGTGCATTTTTAAATTGATCATGCTCAGCTACGCAGCTGTAGTTTCCGTTGCTCTTATAGTAGCGTTATCTGATAGCTTTCTTCTGAATCACCATAAATACAAACCCACTAAACAAGAAGCGGTCAATGTAAGAGCTGAATCTACATTGGTCTTGTCACATGTGGTAAGTAGAAATATTTTTTACCATAAAACCAAGATACATCAAAAATGCTATGTTATATTTGTATAGCTGAAATGTACAGTTAACGACATGTAAATTCGTACACTCCACCCATACATAAGTCAATTACAACATAATTTGGTAAAACGGGTTTCTCACCTTGCTGCTTATACCTGGATAGAACACCAGCTATATACATAGCTGTAAATTATTGTATGTACGATTTTTACCAAAAGTAATAATGGTTATTTCTAAATATTTTTGTGTTTAAATTACAGCCGCGAAATAAGAACATTTTAAAATAATACCAGGAAAACTACAAAAGTATATAAAGCCAAAAAGGGGAAATTTATTAACAAAATACTAATATTTAATTGCTGCGCCATTGGATTCTAACACTAATCGTAATCTTCTTGGCATGAAAAAATAATACTTCTGCTGTACCTAATCCGGAATTAGCCCTTCCCAAATTTCTTCTATTTTATTTAATAACTCTATTTCATTCTGATTTAAAATTTATTTTGTACACTTTCTCTACCATCAATCCCCAAACATTTTTAATTGGTCAGGAATTCTTGAGCATCAAGGCAGACATGTTACGTTGTTTTGTCTAAACCAGTTTCCTATATTTCTTGTAGTATGCACAGGGCAGTTATCCTACTGAAATATAAAGTTATTTCCTTCAAAAACTATCGCGGCAGAAGGAAGAAAAACATTTTCCAAAATCTGAAGATATATATAACTGTTCCATCAATATTCCAGCATACACCTGCACCGTAAACACTTATCCATGTCCACACATTAACAGAGAAACGTCCACTGATTTGCTTTTTTTGAGTATCCTTCTCATCATATCGGGAATTTGGTGGTCTATATACTCGAATCCTTCCATTATATGTAGACTGAGAAGTTTTATCATTGGAAAAGATAACATTTTGCCAAAAAAAAATCGTTTTCTGGTAAATATTGCATAGCAAACCCAATTCTTTGTTCCTTATGACTATTTTTTATAAACGGATTGGATGCAGCTGCTCTATTTCTTAATTCGGAACATTATTGTCTTACTCGGCGTTGCGCAGTTCTAGATGAAGCAGGGAATCCTGTTATGTGCATAGCGGACATTGCATTTTCAAATGGATTTTGCCTTAAATACTCCACCAAATTTTGGTCTTCTTCATTTGATGATTTTCTATTATTTAAACCAGATCCAACAGACCTTTCAAGTGTTTGATGATAGCGCCATTTTTTTACAATTCCTTGAACAGTACTTCTTGGTACTCGAAAATGATCAGCTATTTGTCCATAAGACCACCCTATTTCTACTAACCCTATTTTTCTTGCTAAACAAACAAAAATAATATGAATATATATATTTCTCGTAGATGTTTAGACATGGAAATAGGACACCCGAACTATCGGAACTTTATCCAAAGGATCCTTATTACAATTATTCTTATTATCCTTTAAATAATGGAGACCTCACTACGGTAAGTGTAGAGAAAGGAAAGCTTTTTCAAAAAATTCAGTAAATGCAAAAGTTTCTAAAACTTTATAGGTGGGCAAACAAAAGGAATATTCCATAGGACAAGCTCTTAGAGAGCGTTATGATGCCTTCCTGGGAATGTACTACACTCAAAATTTGGTAGATTCGTGGAGTACCGACAGAAACCGAACAAAAATGTCCTTATTGTTGGTGTTAGCTAGCTTATTCCCCCCAAAATGTTCTGAAGTATGGAATGCCAAGTTAAATTGGCAACCGGTACCATATAACTATCATCCAGGTAATAATAATGATATTTAAAATAATGTCTGAAAATGTTCAACGACTTGTAGACAAGTCTTGTAGAATGAGTTTGATTCCCTATTCGAATTGGTTACCCCCTTTTTTAGAAATATACGATCCATGGCTGTACGGTATATCCTGTCCAACATACCTAACAGAATACGAGGCTGTCCATCAAACTCCAGAAGTCGAAGCCGAATTTGCCGAATACGCCGATGTATTTTCTTACGTGTCGGAAAACTCTGGACTAAATATTACTAGGTTTCAAAATATTTACGACATGTACTTTGGTTTTTCCACCGAGGAAGAGTATGGATTAGTACTACCGAGTTGGACACAAAGGGTGTGGCCAGATATCGTTAATGATATTTCCTTTAAGCAATATGGTATTTATACTAAAACTACTTTGCTGAAAAAAATGGCTGCAGGTAAGCACTTGCTTCATGGTTTGTTACCTATATTTTAAATGGTTCTTTATTGGTCGTTTGCATCGGGCACGACCGACGTCGGTCTGAGGGTTCCGCAGGGATCTGTGTTGGGACTGATATTGTTTATTTGTTACATTAATGATCTTTTGGGGATATACAAATACATCCCGAGTGGGCAGCGGCCTTGTTCGCGGACGACTCTACATTTATAGTTTCAAACGCCTTTAAACCAAGAAGAACTCGAAAACCTGTGCAACAGCGGTATGGAGCTGCTGCTTGAATGGTTCAACAAAAATTCCTTGTACCTAAACAGTTCGAAAACCTCCGAAATCGTGATATTGACCTCGATTTAAAAGTTGGTAATGAAGATATTACCAGATCGGATTTCTCAAAATTTTTGGGTCTGACCATTGACCAGAACCTTAACTGGAAGGAACATTGTTTTTTCTTGTGTTCTCAGCTTAACAGTCTGTGTTACATGATTAAAAATTTAAGAATCGTTCTCCCTATTGATATTGGGGAGCTTCTTTCTGTTTATAACGCTTATGTCGGATCTCGGATGCATTGTGGTATTTGTTTTTGGGGAGCCTCCTCTACGTCAAGAGAGGTGTTTATAATACAGAAAAGGGTATTGAGGTGCATTCTTGGCTTTCCACCGGGCACGATCTGTAGGTCACAGTTTACAGGACTGGGAATCCTTACTCTTACAGCCAGTTGTCTTTAACAAGCTTCGACAGAATATAAGAAATGTCAAAAATTTTAGTGTGTTTAAAAACAACTTTAGGAATTTTTAGTAGATCGTGAGTTCTATAATATGAATGAATATTGGACACAAGCATGGTAGAGTGGTATTTATACCTATTAAGCTTTATTGTTTGTTTATCGTTTATATTATATACTTCATGAATTTGACGGCTTCCATACATTATCATGTCACTTTGAAAATAAAAATATTTATTATTATTATTATTATTATTATTATTATTTTTATACTATTACTAAAGAGTACTATTAATAGTATCATGTGATAACAAAACTTGTTTTAGGTTATTGGCTACAAAAAGTAATTTCTGATACAGAGAGGAAAATTGGAAACGAAACAGTTACGAAGCTCTATCTTTATTCTGCTCATGAGAATAACATAGGCCAACTATTGATGACTTTGGACTTGTTTGAGTACCCGCACATTCCTACTTATGGTTCCTACGTTCTTTTTGAAGTGCATTTGATAAATGGTACCTATGGATTTAAGGTAGGCATTAAAAGGAGACATCTTATGAGATTAAGTTAAATATTAAATTTATATGAACATTCTTATCTGAAATATGCATTTATTAAACAAAAATGAAACGATCAACATTTCAAAAACGTCAATTTGATTTATGACAAATTACTGCATATTTTATCAGATGTCATGTCAAGTTGACATAGAAAGTTTTCGCTTAATAAAAGAAGCTAGTACAGTAATTATTTTTTTAATTTGCCTATTTTAAATGTCGAGTTGTTATCATAACTTAAACATTGACAAGTTTAAAATATAGGATTATTATTTAAATATATTAAAAAAAAGATATGTGTGCGTGTGTAAAGTAATTCGTGTAAGTGTTTATGTAGATATGAGCTTTTAATCGTTTAAAAGCCCTAGATATTCAATGTCCTAAGCATGCGGTTAAAAAAAAATTAATTAAAATTTAACGGTGTTATCTGTATTATTTTTACAAATATTTAAAAATATCTGTTTGTGTCTATATCAGATCGAGTGGTCATACAATCATAATAAATCTTAAATTAAGCAAATAAAAACACGACAGACGTATTGGCGGTTATCTATTTATATTATTTACAGACATTTAAATAGAAAAGATTACCAAAAACTTAAAAAACTATTATCTGTATAAATTTCTTAGGAATTATTTTACAACATCAATCATGACAAATGGAACGTTTTATAATATCATCATCATATTTATAGGAAAAACCTACTTAGATATTACCCTGCCCCTATTTTAATCTAATTATTTCAGATATACTATCAAAACTACAATGGAACAACTACTCCGAAGCTTCTCAAACTGCCAGCGTGCGAAGAATTTTGTCCATTGGACACTTTTAAAACTTTGGTTGAAGAATATATGCCCGAGGATGGACTTTGTTGGAACAGTACAAGCTAACAATTTTTATTTAGTTTTTTAGAATTACTTTTAATGATTAAATTATTGTAAAATAAAGCGCAGAATTAAAGGAACAGAATTTTAAATCGAATAAGGGGCTTGTAAAGTCATTTTGGAAACACTTTTTTATGTTTTCTTCATTGCTCCGTTTTTACATAAATAATATAATCACTTAAAAATTTAAAGTCGAAATAAAAACATGGATATTAAAAAGAGACAATTTGAAAATATTTTTAGAAATGCTTTAATTAATTAATATTGTTCTGAATAATTTAAATAAGTAAAATTTTTACTTAAAAATTATAAATTAATAATTTTATTATAGGTAATATATTTCTTCAAAAAAAAAACTACGTTTATACTATTAAACTTGATTTTTAATGCATATTTATGATTTTACATACTAAAAAAAAATAAGATTTGCCCCTAACAAGCTCAGCCTCAGGGGATTGAAGAATAAGTTTATAGAAGACAACATAAAAATATTTATTATATTATTATTATAAAAAATAAATAAATCGATTAAATTTTACATAAACTTATTATTATTATATGAAATTGCGATGTTTTATAAAAGTACCTGTTATACATTGTACCAAAGTTATTTTAAGGGCAGAAGTATGTATGTAAGTATTTACTGTTAAGAAACAAATTGTACAAATAAACGTTATTTGAGGACTACTTCAGGAAGCTTTAAAATTATTGATAATAAACTTTTAAATATTTTATTAAATACTTTAGATTTAAAAATAAACTTGAGGGTTTGGCTACAAAAGTGAGGCAACTATTTAAATAAATATATTTAAAAGCAAAAATATGCTTGATTTTTTAAAAACTGGTTTATATTTTATACTAATAGCAATAGGCCTTATACATTTTTGTGTTCATCTTTCATTTCAGGTATCGAAAATATTAATTTAAGTACGCAAAATGTACAGTGGGAAAAAGATCAAAACAGAAATTTGTTATTTGTTACGTATTGACTCTGACAGCAAAATGACAATCCATTATAGCTGCGAAAGGATGCCTATTATTTCTATTCTAAATATTAAAACTTTTATACCAAAGTTGGTATTTATTTTTCACCTATATTCTCTATTTCTGCATTTTGTACCATAAGCACTTAAAGTTTCTATACTTTTGTTATGTATATTAAGGTCCCTATTACCAAATATTAAAAAAAAATTGTTTCTTATTAACATTATTGGCACTTCACAGAAAAATAAAATGTATGTTGGCGAATTAAACTTTTTCATATTTTTGTTCACTCCTATAGGTATATTATTGACCCTCTATAAAGATGGGGTTGTTTTAAGGATATATTTTATGAAAATAATCCCAAACAAAATATAATGTAATCTAATAATAAAATTAAGAATATTAAAAAAAATCTCATCAGTAACAAAACTTTAGGGAGTTCTTGTTTAAAAGAAAATAGCACTCATGTCGATAGCACAATTTCCAATTAGCTATATTTAAGAGTGCATCATCGAACTTAAAATAAACTTAATTTTTGCCCTCCGCTGTGACAGAGTTTCTCAAAAACTGCACATACGATTTACTTCAATTTAATAATATTGAAAGACCCATCCTTCAACTCTGTTTCTTATGTAGCAGATTTACCAATTACCCATTCGTTTTTAAAATAGAAATTATAACTTGGGTTAGTATAAATGGCCAACTTTAAAAATTATTTTTTACCAAAGAAAGGCCTATATTAAGAATTTTGTTACAGGACAAACAACTTTTGAACATTTAGCTATACAGTGATATCAAATTAATGCTTGTTTTATTCAATTTTACTGGTGATATTTGGAGACAGCGGAATGCCTGCAACTATTTTTTAAATATTTATCTTGGCAATCGTTAATAGTCAAAAATTACTTTACTATTTCAAAATGAACAAATAAATTCGATAGGTTCAGAGAATATCGAGTATAAACGATGGTAGACTCGTAATACAATGATATAATTTGCGGCATGAGATGCAGGCGAGTGATATAAAGTTTTTCCATCTGTTTATACAAGGATTACATCAATATCTTACCAACAATGAATCTTTCACGTATTTTTCATACCTTAAGTAAATAAAAAGGTTTGCGTAACTATCTATGTACTTACATAAACTCTCTATCGCCTTAGCATCATTTAACAATAATTCAAAGCAATAAGAAAATCTTTTGGTCTATTGTAGTGTGTAGTATTTATAATTATATATATACCATAAACATGATATAATAATTATTAAAAATAAAGGCTCATTGTGGTATAATATATTATAAATGCAAGGTCAATACTACAAACCTTTTTTCTTTGTAATTTTTTTTTGTTTTTGCCTTTTCTGCTCGTATATATATACGTATAGGATTAGACATTCTAGACAAGCAGAGGTTGTAGTTATAGCAGAGTTCACATTGATTTTGTCCCATGCGGTAAGCATAAAAAATGCAGTATTATTGGAAAAAGTAATCACACTGTCATCAATTTGTTGGTGAAAATATTAAACTATCTGAAGCCTCCCAAACACGCGTACACCTGCCAGGTGACGCAGACAGTTTGTATATATCAAGTCAGATTTTATTCGGAACACGCCAAAAAGCCAGTGCAGGTGGATATTTATCACAATTAATTATCACCAATCAAAGTGATTTTTTTAGATGTTTAGACATGGAAATAGACTACCAGAACTGTCAGATATTTACCCAAATGATCCTTATTATAACTTTTCCTACTATCCTTTGAGTAATGGAGATCTAACCAAGGTATGTATGTATCTACCTATTCATATTATCCAATTATCCTTCGCCAGACTAGCCACGGGGAATCCCATGTAACTTTTTCTACCCTCAAATATTGGGCCGCTATTAATTTTACATCAAAATTGTATAAGAATTTTTTGAAGGTCCTTATACGATAGACTCACACACCAAATTTTATTATTTTCTAATAAGACAATTAAAAGTTATTTAATTCTTAATACAGCTGCGATAATGAAACCAGTCATAATTATGATACTTTAGACGTTTGTATTGGAAATGTTCTCTGCGATGTTTCCTGATCCTGACAGACAACGTTCAGACAATTGTTCGTAATTATGAAAATAAAGGTACTGTAGTTAACGAATGCAAAATAATGATGTACTCGATGGTAGGGCCCCAGGAAAATAATGCAGTTAGCACCAGGCTTCTTGGCAAATGCGTAGGAATGCGTCGCTCCATAGTACTGCGCAAAGTACATAAGTATAAATTTAATCAGTATCAGTACAATATCAAAAACAGCAGGAATTGTATTGATGAAATACGAAGACCAAACTTTTGTTTTCAAGCTATGGATAGGGTAATAACGATAGCATGGGGATTTCTCAGGCGATAACGTATGTTTAACCGACGAATGCACATTCACATTAAACAATGAAACGTTCACAATTGTAGATGTCACATGATTAGTACAGAAAATGAACACAGATTTGTACCTATAAGCAAGGACTCAATATCCTCAAAAGGTTAATGTTTGAGGGACCATATTTGGACAATGGGACAACTTAAGAAAATTTGGGGAGCTGCATTAGAAGAAGTTGCTCCTGATAATGAAGATAATTAACTTTCAAAATGTCTTTATTCCAAACTAACTTTTACAGTTCATTACATGGAAAGTGAAAACATAATATAGAAAATAATAACCATTAAAAAAAAATAACAATAAAAAAAATTGGAAGTTAATCCAATTTAATTCATTAATAAAATCAATTTAAAAAAAATAGTATAAATAACTTATTTTAGTAAATATCTCTTTAATTGTTTTTTAAAAGTTGCCAATATTTTAATTGTTCTGATATTTTTTGGAAGATGGTTATATTTTATTATTGGTCATATAAAAGCGATTTTTTTCTGAAATTACTTTTTACTGGTATAGTTTGATAATTTATACAACGTCTGGTGTTATGATCATGTAATGTCTTATTCTCCTGATAGTGTTATGTTTGATTTTTTTCTTTTAAAATAATAGAGTGAATTAGAATACAAATTTTTAATTTATAAATGTTTGGAACGTGTAAATACCCTTTCGGTCTATGTAGATTAACAGTTGGTTCTAAATGTGGTAATTTGTGTATACATTTAATAACTTTATTTTGCAATTTTTGTAATGGTTTTAAGTTTGATAAACTAGCAGATCCCCATACAGAAGGTATTGTAATTTTGAATATATTAATGAAAAATATATATTTTTTAAGTATTTCAAAGGAAAAAAACTTGGTTTCAAATGGACGGTTGTCCTGCGCACAACGCTCGAAAGGTAAGGGAATATGTCCAAAACGTATTCGATGGACACACAATAGGATTAAAGTATAGCTTTTTTCTGTGGGGCTACATTGAAAGTGTTATTTATATTAAATCTGATTAAAAACATTAAGTTTTCATTAAAATTAGCTGTTTAAGTCCTTCATACAAGGACCTTCCAAAAAGTCTAATACATTTTTTATGTAGAATTATTATAGGGTAGAAAAAACATATTTAAATAAAAAAATAAATAATATAGGAGTTCCTCAATGAAGTATACTAGGTCCTAAACTAAACGAATGGTTATGGGTAATAATTTGAATTGTCAAAATATAAATGTTGTAATTGATGGTGAAAAATTGGAATTAGTAAACAGTTTTAAATATTTAGGGATAATCATTGATTCAAAATTAAAATTTTTAAATTATTTTGAAAGTATCATATCGAAGATTGCCGGAAAAGTAGGTTATTTTAAAAGAATCACTTCTAAATTAAGTTTGTTTTCTAAAAAAAACTGTATTTAATACTATTAGATTACCACATTTTCTTTATTGTTCTTCCATTTTATATTGTGCTATTGAGGAAATATTTGATAAAAAATTTTACAAAATAAGGCAATGCGGATTATTTTAAATTGTGACAAATATACAAAAATTAATTTTATGTTGAAAAATTTAGATTGGTTGAACGTCAGAAATTTAATTTTTAATTTAGTATGTATCTTTATACATAAAATTAAAAATAATTTATTGCCTGATTGTTTAAAAAAATGTTGTTCTTTTAATTATGACCATCATAATTATAAAACAAGAACTAATCAATATTTTTATGTGGATAGAGTGTCTAAAACATTAGCTTATAAATCAATTTTTTATAAAGGTTTGATAGAATATAATAATTTGGAAAATTCTATTACATCTCAAAAATCATTAAAACTGTTTAAAAACCTTTAAAATTACAGTTAATTAAAAAACAAAATGATACGTAATACTTATTTGATACAATTTACAAAATGTTTAACTTTTCTGTCTGTTTTTGTTAAAAGAAGGTTGCATTTTAATATTTAAAAATAAATCTATAAAAATGTGTCAAAAAGTTTATTAAAAAATATTTAATTGTAGCTTTTTGCTAAATTAAACATGTTACTACTACTACTACTACTACTACTACTACTACTACTACTACTACTACTACCCAATATTTGAGGGTAGCAAAATTTACATCGGGTTTTTTCTGTCAGTTTGGAGGTGCACCCACCACCCTATGGTGATGGGGTGAAAAGGGGAGTAGTTTTTCAATAAATAAATTTGTAATAATGCTACAGTGTAGTCCAGTGACTAAATGTCATCATATTTTTAAGATAGGTAAACAAAAAGCCTATTCCATTGGCCAAGCTCTAAGAGAACGGTACGATGCCTTTCTGGGAATTTACTACACTCAAAATTTAGTCGACTCGTGGACTACTGACAGGAATCGAGCCAAAATGACCTTATTGTTGGTTCTTGCTGGCTTGTTTCCCCCAGAAAACTCGGAAATGTGGAATTCTAAATTAAACTGGCAACCCATTCCGTATGATTATCGTCCAGGTGAGAACAGTGCCTGATATAGGTCTACTACTATTTTCAAAATCCATATACCTATAGATATATTGATATTTCTCCGTTACCATTGTAACGTGAATGACATTAGATAGTCCGAGAGTCTGGAAATGATTTTTTCTAATTTGGTATCATAAGAAGTCTATTACGATACGCATTTGAGTAGTACTATAGAAGGTGTTTGGTGCACAAGTGCATCGTGTACATTTAAAACTATTGTCTTTGCTTTTAGGTCAAGTACACCTTTACAAAACACTGGGGAATAATTATTCGCCATTTTTGTATTATTTTTATAATCTACACACAAGCTTTCGATACCACGCTAAAAATAAAACTAAACTACCTCACTTGAAGTTGGAAATATTCTATGACATAAGCCATGCAATAATAGATAATTTAATTACTTAAGATCAGGTACCTGTTATTGTTACGCTTATGGTTTGGTGAGGTTTTACGACTCATGATCCTCAACTTTTTTTTAGATAGATACGACCCATGGTTGTATGGCCTATACTGTCCAGCGTATCTAGCTGAATTCAGGATTGTTCTAAAGAGTCCTGGAGTCTTAGCTGAATATAACCAATATGCCGACACATTTTCTTACATTTCCAAACATTCTGGATTGAATGTAACTACATTTCTGGATGTTTACCGTCTATACTTCGCTCTATCCACCGAGGAAGAATATGGTTTCGAATTGCCAAGTTGGACAGAAAGATTGTGGCCAGATATAATAAAAAATATTACTTATAAACAATATGGTATTTATACTAGAACTACTTTGCAAAAAAAAAATAGCTGCAGGTAAGTAATTATAGCATGGTTTGTTATAACAGTAGTGGATTTTTCAGTAGTAATATCTCTAGTACTTGAATTACTACCGGTAATATTTCCAAGAGCATGAATTTGCTCGAGGAGATATTTTCGATTATTAATTCAAGAACGTGGGAAATTCGGTAAGAAAATTTCACAGCAAAATAATATTAAAAAATATAGCATGACATTTTTCTTTAGAAATTCCAGTAGGAAACTAAAACTACGAAGTAGGCTCTGTGCATAGACACCTGACAAACAAAAATTATAAAAATACAGCCTTCCGTTCACTGTAGTAATACAGAGATTGGTTGATAGCTGATAGAATACATTATTTTTGACGAACAAATGTTTGTTTCATACTACTAAAATCCTTGGAACATATTCTTTGGGTATATATAGAGACTCAATATAATTATTATAAAATGAAAAAATAGCCCTATCATGAAGAATATTAGCAAAAAATATATTGTCGGTAAATTTTAGTAGCAAAACTTAAATTAAAGTGGATTGCTTAAAAGTCTGTTAATTTGTCTTTAATTATTTCATGTAATTAAAATTGAAGGAAGATGTTTTATTTATGCCATAAATATCTAACGAATTCTTTGCAAAATATATATATATATCTATATATACTTTACAACAAAAAGGGGGAAACAAAGAGGCAGCATAATATAAACAGGTATTGAAAGTATTTATTAAGCTATATTAAGATCAAAGACCCATATTAAAGTAATTAATTTATTATTATTATTATTTCACACCCAGGTGGTACCAGGAGGAAAAAACTTCCGGAAAGTTTTGTAATTGCTATCGAAAAGAGCTGAAATAAAAACTTCTTATTGGCTAAAAATTATAGATGTGAAAGTTTTAGTATAGTAAATAAATTATTTATTTAAGATTATCTCCTAGACCCTCTTCGCGACAGGTTTCTCTAATTATCCTTGTTTTAATAGGTTATTGGCTACAAAAAATTATCATTGACTCAGAGAAAAGCATCAGAAACGAAAGCGATACGAAGCTCTATCTTTATTCTGCACATGAGAACAACATAGGTCAACTATTGATGACTTTGGACTTGTTCGAGTACCCGCACATTCCTCCTTATGGTGCCTATGTACTTTTCGAGGTGAATTTAATAAATAACACATACGGATTTAAGGTACCTATCTAGTAAGACAATGTTTATACTAAATTAAGTGTTATTAAAAAATTATCCCTCTATCCTGCACCATTATCCGGTATGTTGATATTCAAAGCTTTCACCACAGAATATATGGCTATAATTCTGTTATTTCACCAAATATACAAATAGAATGTTGTTTACTATTCACGTTGTTAATTTATCATTATCAGCTTCTATTTTCATCAAAACATATTTTTTGCAGAAAATATCTAATATAGAATGTCAAAAATGTACCTACTTGTTATGAATAGTTGATATCTAAATGGATCTTTTTATATCAATATATGAGTATTAAACTCAATCCAATTGATCGATTTAATAAAAATATCCATTTTTAAATATTACTTCATTATTTGTTCCTCTACTTTAACCTGAGGTGTTTTTTAGATATACTATCAAAACTACAATAGTACAGCTACTCCAAAACTTCTCAAACTGCTATCTTGTGACGAATTTTGTCCGATAGAAACTTTTAAGGCTTTGGTTGAAGAATACTTACCTGAAGATGGATTGTGTTGAAATAGCATTTTTTATAATTACTATAATATCTACCTACTATATTTCTCCCATAAAATAAAAATGTGGTAATCATCAGTCTCTGATGCGAGTACGTGTTGTCCAACTTTGGAAATATGCAAGAAACGTTTTTTTATCCTTAAATATGGACGACTATAGCAGCCACAAAAAGTGAGTTGTAGTCGAGTTTTAAATATTTTTATCTCGGTTTATTTATTTACGAATGGATTACGAAATCTATTGTAGGTACTCTTTTAAAATCGCGCGGTGAGCCCTCTAATCGTCAAACAAGACACGCAGTTAAGACAAGCTATTACTCCACATGAACGACTTGCAGGAACTTTCAGATAAATTCCTTGCTACAGGCAAAAGTTGTGAGATTTAAAATTTTCGGTTATATTTTGACAATCCGAGCGATATAGTTCCAGTTTGTGGGCTCCCTTAAATTAATAATTAATATTTATTTCAATTTTTCGAATGAACGTATTACTTTTAATTTGTTATCTCCATATCCTGCTATAAATCGTAAACCAACCATGTGATCTTTGATACTCTAAAACCACATGATTCTACCGAAAATTTTGAAAAAAAAAACCAGAAACTCATGCTTTGTTTCGTTCAGATCACCTTGATACTCTTAGAGCAATCAAAGGGTAATTTCAACTTTTTGTTTTTGAATTAAAAATAAGAGATAGAGATACTTTCGCTCAGTTTCAGAGCAAAGAACAAGTGATGGAGAATTTTATAATCATATTTTTGCGTAATAATCTCTAATATTGCGTCTATTTTTTTCTTACAATGCGTTTGAATAACTGATTACTACAAATATAATACCTTTTATTTATATGGTATTATGATGAATTAAAAAATTTAGAGGTAAACTTGGAATGGCTTCTTTTCTTTGGGGTTCTTGAAGAAACGGTCACATATACACAAACTTGCTTTATTATCAAAAAGGGGTTTACAATGCTTTTAAACTTGGCAACGCCGTAATGCGCTACCTAAAATCACGAGCAGCCTCTTCGCTCTCCTACTCGTGACTGCCCTGCTGCTGCGTACTCCTAGCTCTCTGCCACTTCATGCATCGGCGTTCTCGTCTCCCCCTCTACCGTGTACCACTAGAATCCGGAACCAGTGCATTACCCCCTTACTTAAATCTAAGAATAGGTAACATTAACATGGTTTAAGTAACTAACTAATAATAAAACTAACCTCACAGGTGACAAATTATAAAAAAAAAACTTAAACAATTAACGTGACCGTTAGCAAGGTAATTTAATCCTTATATGGTTTTAAATTTATAATATTATGTTTGCCAATCTCACGTCCTTCAGCATCTCGCAACTGATAAGAATTTGGACCTGCCACCTTAAAAACATAGAACGGACCTTCGTATATCAGAAAGAATTTTTTAATAGTATGGTCTTCCGCCGATGACTGCGCATGAGATCTTACCAACACCTTATCTCCCACCTTAAAAACAACGGGATTTACCTTAGCATTAAATTTTGCAGCCCTTTTTTCGGCACGCGATCGCAACCTCTCACTTGCTAACAGCAACACATCGTGATTTTCCCTGCGATTTTCAGATTCCGGAAAATTTATAAAATTCGTAATAGGCTGCATCACCGGCCGATTAAAATGAAGATAATTAGGCGCAAATCCCGTACTTTCATTCACAGCATTATTCAAACACTTTTCCACAAAATCCAAAGTATATGCCCAACGGGTATGTTTATCGTAGCAATAAGTGCGCAGAAGGCGCCCTACTTCCTTATTATATCTTTCGGTCATATTTCCTTCGGGAAAATATACCGAGGTATATTTAAAATTGATACCCTCTCGCTGGAGAGTGCTTTGCCATAGCAAACTAGTAAACTGAGTACCATTGTCACTTAATATACAAACTGGCCTTTGAATATTAGGTATATAATCATTTAAAATTCGATTAAGAATAGTTTGGGCTGTGGCCCGTTTAAGCGCATACAGCCGGACGTATTTAGAGAAAGCGTCTACCACAACTAGTATATAGGACGCTCCCCCTCGCGAAGCAGGTAATGGACCTATCAAATCCAAACACGCTAAATCACCTGCCTTTTCTGGCAACACCGCATTTCTTAGACCATGACAGGTTTTTGAAAACTTGGCTTTCTGACATAAGTCGCATCCAGCTATAATTTTTCTAACCTGTCTTTGCATTCCTGGCCAATAAAATTTTTCTTTCATTTGGTTGAACACTTTCGATTTTCCAAAATGTCCAAAATCTTTATGATGAGCCACGACAAGATCTTTGACTTGTTCCTGCGGAACGCATAATTTATACCCAGTGTTGGTATGATCACCTCTTTTAAAGAGCAAACCCTCGTGAACTGTAAACCATTTAAAAACGCTTAATTCCTTACTGGAAAGCACGCGTGCTTCCTTTTGCAAATTTTCTAAGAATACTAATTTCTCTTGAATCCACCTATCTTGAAGCTGATCGCTTCTCATGGTGTCAAAGTTCACCCTTAATTGTTCATAATTATTTGCCAAATTTAAAATCATAATTTTTATATCACCAGATTTTTCTGGCACAATATTTAAATTTTTATTAGGGGGAAAACGTGATAAAGTATCGGCTATTAAATTTTGAGACCCTGGGCAGTGCTGAATTTTAAAATCAAATTCTTGAATAAACAAAATCCATCTAGTAAGCCTAGCTGACCGTAATTTGCAGGTAAATAGAAAACATAAAGATTTATGATCAGTTAAAACTATTAACTCATGCCCTAACACTATGTTACGCCACTGCTTTAAGCAGTGCATCAGCGCGCTCATTTCCTTTTCCGTAGTCGTATATTTAAGTTGGCTGCCCTTTAAAGTCGTACTACTATACGCCACCACCTGCCGCTGTTCGTTTCCTGCTTGTTGGAAGAGACAACCCCCTACAGCATAGTCGGAGCTATCGCACTGAATATAAAAAGTTTCGTCAAAATCCGGGTGAGTTATCATCGTGACCTGTAAGTACCGATTTTTAATTTTAGAAAAAACGGCTTTCTCCGCCTCGTCCCAAGACCATTGTTCATTTTTTCGTAACAATCGCAACAACGGCGTAATCAAATCAGAATAATGATCACAAAAACGCTGCTCATAGTTTATGAGCCCCAAAAACCCGCGCAATTCACGCACATTTCGTGGTGTCGGAAAAAACTTAATTGCCTCTATTCGTTTTTCATCGATTTTTATTCCTTCACTCGAAATAATATGTCCGAGAAAGGCTACCTCCTTTCTTATAAATTGACATTTACGCAACTTTACCGTAATACCTTCAACACGAAATTTCTCAAAAATAAGTTTAAGGTGTACCAAATGTTCTTTGATACTATCAGAAAAAATAAGTAAATCGTCGATGTAAATCACAACAAAACTTCGAAAACTTTCATCTAAAATACTAGTTAAGCATCGAATCAGACTTGCCATTGACGTGCTAAGCCCAAATGGTAACCGATTAAAAACATACGTGCATCCCTCGTAGACAAACCCAACATATTTACAATGATCCGGTTGTATGGCGATTTGCCAGTAGGAAGCCGTTAAATCAACTGTACTAAATATAATACCCTTCTTAAAATTATAAAATAATTCCGTAGGATTTGGTGGATTTATAAAATCCTTTTTCATTTTTGTATTTAAAACTCTAGCATCCATACAGACCCGGACCGACCCATCCTTTTTTTTAACCGCCACTAAAGGTGATATAAAGTTCGTTTTTTCCTTTCGGATAATTTCCCATTGTAACATTTCACCTATCTGTTCTCTTACGCTGTCCCTATATATAAATGGTATCGGGTAGCTCGGCCCCTGAAACGGTGCATCATCGGTCATCTCAATGGTATGCTGATAAGATTTTACAAGTCCCGGACATTCTGAAAAAATATCGTCGTAAGACGCAAGTAATTCGTATAATTCATGTTTTTCTGTGTTGGTCACATTTGCTTGACTCACCGTATTTTTGTAGTCCTCGTCCGAGTATTTATGTTTATAATCGCCAACTTGATTATCAATACTGCTACTTATCCCAATTTCTACTCGTTCGTTTTTTATAAGTCTAACATTTACAACTTCATTTTTGTCCTTATTTTTATCATAACTTAGTGCGTACTCATTATTTTGGTAATAGAAAATCAAAATTGATTCAAAAAAATTGACATTGGCCTTATACTCTATAAGCCAATCAAACCCAAATAGGACATCACAATTTAAATTTGGCACAACCAAACACTTAACGTCAAAATCTAAATTTAATTTCCGTATAGAAATGGGCAACATTACTTGCTGTTTAATTCTTTGTTTCTTCCCCCCTATCGCGACGGCAATAGTTACATTCGTAACCGGCAATATAGGAATATACGAAATTTTACAAATTTTATTGTAAAAGCTTTCCGATATAGCCGTAATTTCACTACCACTATCTATTAAAATATCAACCTCCATGCTACAAACAGACGCTGTAATAATTGCTGCTTTGGGTAGAACCCCATCATCCTCTGTTTCCGAATCGCTAGATAAAAGATATTCGCGGTCTTCGTTAAATTTTGTCATATGTCGCACCCTCCGCGAACTATCTCCTTGACCCGTTCCGTTACCCCCGCCTGTCTCAGTGGTCGTCGAAGGCCGCGTGTTTTTCGGCTGGTTGCTACGCCAGTCATTTCGTTGAGCGATGTTGCCATGACGGTAATTGATCATACGATTATCTTGTTCTGAGTTTGGCGAACGTTGCGGATCATTTATAAAAGTTTCGTCAATTTTACGCAAATATTCATCGATATTATCAATATTTTTTAACCCTTGGGTTATTATACCTCTTTGTATTTCCGGAGAAAAATGTTTGCTTAGAAGAAAAACCAACTTTTCTTCATGAATAGGCTGTGAAAGAAAGCTTGCTTGGTTTACAAAGTTCAAAAAATATTCGGATCGACTGCCGGACTTAAATTCGCCATAAGTTAAACTTAGAAATAAATCCCGCTGTTTATCTACCCCCCAGAATCTATTTAAAAATAACTCTGAAAATTGATTAAAATCGGCAAAACTACTTTCTTTAATACTCGCCCAATCGGCTGCCGTGCCCTTTAAACATGGCAAACCTAGGCCCAACTTATGATTTTCGGGTACCCCGGCTTCGTTAAAAATTTTATTAATTTTTTTAATAAACGCTTGTGGGTGTAGCTTTCCATTCGGGAAAAATAACAAGTTACTTCCACCCAACTCTTTCCAATTTACGATATACGATCTGTCCACGGTTGCCATTTTAGTATCGGGAAGGACTTGAGATTGATCGTTACAATAGTTATCGTCTTTATTTTGAACATGAGAAGCTAAATTTTTAACCGTAGTTTGTAAATTAAGCATGCCTACCGACAACTGCGTTAAAATGTCCATTAAATTCGTATTGTCCAAATCGTTTCGGTCGGCAAAATCACCGGCATTTTGTTTACTTTTCCGTTTAGACATATTTAATGTTTTTTTTTTTCCACACAAAACAACTACTTATAGCATCAGTAAAACGAAATAGTCTAATGTCTGTCCCAGACAAATGTGTGCAGAACTTCGGATACTAAAAGTATTTACTATTCTGTTGCACAGTTTTTTTTTTCGCACAAAATAACTAGGTATAGCATCAATAAAACGATATAGTCTAATGTCTGTCCCAGACAAATGTGTGCAAAAGTTCGAATACTAAATGTCTTTACTATTCTGTTGCACAGATTTTTTTTTCTTCAGGGGCCTTGGATAGGCAATAATTGGAACTGGCTTACCGCTTTCGACTCGTTTTCTTCAGCCACTAGTTGGGCGCCAAATGGAATGGCTTCTTTTCTTTGGGGTTCTTGAAGAAACGGTCACATATACACAAACTTGCTTTATTATCAAAAAGGGGTTTACAATGCTTTTAAACTTGGCAACGCCGTAATGCGCTACCTAAAATCACGAGCAGCCTCTTCGCTCTCCTACTCGTGACTGCCCTGCTGCTGCGTACTCCTAGCTCTCTGCCACTTCATGCATCGGCGTTCTCGTCTCCCCCTCTACCGTGTACCACTAGAATCCGGAACCAGTGCAAACTAAACTAGATTGTATAGTTGATTTACACCGTAACCGTAAAAGTTGAAAAATCCCGAAATATAAAAACATGGATATTAAAAACAATGTGAAAATATTTTTATAAATGCTTTAATTAATTAATATTGTTCTGAATAATTTATATAAGTAATATTTTTTACTTAAAAGTTATAAACTAATAATTTTATTATAGGTAATAGAGGTCTTCAAAAAAAAACTGCGTTTATACTATAAATTAACATTTTTACTTTAAAACTTGATTTTTCACAACGTTTCAACTGTATAAGTATCTCCAGTTGTCTTCAGGTGAATACTAAATAAATAAAGTAACTACAAGACTATTTATACTAGCTAGGTGCACTGAAGCATGACAGGTGCACTGATGCATAACTGAGGTGGGTGCAGTCATGCTTCAGTGCACCTAGCTAGTATAAATAGTCTTTTAGTTACTTTACTTATTTAGTATTCATCTAAAGACGACTGGAGATACTTTTACCAGTTGAAACGTTGTGATTTAAAACAAATAAAGACGATGGAAGTCCAATACTCTTTCATCATTCAATAAACATATTTATTATATTATTAAATTTTAAATAAACCTATTTTTATTATTATTATTATTTACTCAGCGGCATTGAAGTTGCCCAGAACGTATATTTTATCTCCATTTTACGTACTTTTCGGCATAAAATGGACGTAGATAGGATGTCCTTTTTACGTTCTTCGTTCCTAAAATATGGATTTTACGTACGTCCAGAAATTTTGGTGTAAATTACGTCCATGGGACGTACTTTTGCTGTCTGGGGGGTTCAGGATGCAATTCCCCCCCCCCCCCCCCCCCAGACTCGTGCATATAATATTAAACATAATGTAAAGTTTCTTACAACCGCTTTGTGTTCGTCAATAATTTTCAACTAGGCGGTCAAGAAAGATAGATTCAAGTGAATTTTAGAAAATTAATTTATTCCATAATACTATGAATTTTAGAACGTAATTTGAGGATTGGATACATTTCTTAAAGCTGGAAATGTAATTTAGCAATTTTATTATAGCAACAGCTCTCTAAAAACAATAGATTATTTTGTTATCGCATACCATGAACAAGCATCAATCAAAAAAACCCTATAAATTGAAAATTATTTGAAATTATGTTAGATTTAGTCTCAAAATATCTCAAAAAAAGTGCGAACGCAACCAAAAAAAAACTTTGGTTTCAGACCAGCCGGTTGGTGGGAACTTTTAAAGTTTTTTACTTTATTTTCGATTTCCGAAAATGTACTTTAACATCGGTACCTTTTTGTTTTTGGTTTTTACCGTCCAATGGACTTTCGAGAAAATCACGTTGGGGGAGAACCAGGACAGTTTGATACTTACACATGTGGTAAGTTATATATTTTCACATTTAAACTCTTTTAAAAAATCTTTAAAAAATTTAATTGTTTATTTTTTTTTTTTTTTTTTTTTATTTTTAAAGCTCTTCAGACATGGCAACCGGACTGCCGATAAGGACCACGAACTATATCCCAAGGATCCGTTTCTAAACGAACCCTACTATCCATACGGAAGTGGTCAGCTTACCAAGGTAAGTCGTTTTGTAATTTTTATTTTATTCAAACGAAGTTTACGTATAGACCAGGGCTGAAGCCTTTGAAAATGGTAAAAAGTGAAAAAAAATAATAGTAGGATGAAACCCATTGGAAAAGGTAGAGAATATAATAAAAATGAAAGGAAAAATAAATTACGGGCGATCCGAGGTCGGGAAATGGAAAGGGGGGAGTTTTTAAGGGTAGAAAACGATTTATCTCGATTTCCGGCAAAACTACAAGTCCTAAGGAAAAACGTTAAAGGGCAAAGTCGTAGGTAATAAAAAGATCTACAACTTTTGTATTTACACTTTTTTCACATAACCTCAAAATTTATTTGAAAAATTCAAATAACCAAGTTTTTGGTTTTTTATTTTTACCTTTTACAAAAAAAAATTTTTTCACGAAATTTGGTGAAAACTTACCTTTTTGTCCCAAACACACTGTAATTTTTTTGATTTAAAATATTTATTTTTTCACCTTATTTTGACTTAATATCATCGAAAAAGCACCCTAATTTTCATCGAAAATTCTCACGTCAAAATATCTGCTTTTTTAAAAAAGTCGGTGGGCTTTTTGTTCATTGAAATCTCTACTTTCTGATGGTGTAAAAAAAATAATATAGATTTAATAATTTAATTAGATGAAATCCCCTTTAAATCCTACCTTTAATTATATTTAGAACATAGGCCTCTTATTTAGAACAACTATTTTCGCATGTTTTTTGCGATCTTTATATGTTATGGATTTGTAATTTTTTTGTTTATCAATGTAACATGGAATCTTACGTTTTTCGAGTAATTAAAGTATAAATTTTAAACAGCATCAGAAAGTAGAGATTTCAACGAACAAAAAGCCCACCGACTTTTTTTAAAAAAACAGATATTTTGACGTGAGAATTTTCGATTGAAAATTAGGGTGCTTTTTCGATATTAAGTCAAAATAAGGTGAAAAAATAAATATTTTAAATCAAAAAAATTACAGTGTGTTTGGGACATAAAAAGGTAAGTTTCACCAATTTTCGTGAAAAAAAAATTTTGTTCGTAAAAGATAAAAATAAGAAACCAAAAACTTGGTTATTTGAATTTTTCACATAAATTTTGAGGATATGTGAAAAAGTGTAAATACAAAAGTTGTAGCTCTTTTTATTACCTACAACTTTGCCATTTAACGTTTTTCCATAGGACTTGTAGTTTTGCCGGAAATCGAGATAAATCATTTTCTACCCTTACAAACTCACCCCCTTCCACTTCCCGACCTCGGATCCCCCCTAAACTATTTTTCCTTTCATTTTTGTTATATTCTCTTCCTTTTCCAATGGGTTTCATCCTACTATTATTTTTTTTGGTTTCAAAAATTATCGACCCTGGTCTAGTACAATTTATAGTGTTTTTCCACTACTAACCTATAACATCGCCATTATTGACCGATTAATTAACGCCAGAAATCGTTTTTCTCTCCCTTCTCAGTTGCTATTGACAACGGTCAATAATAAAGCATTGAAATCCATTATTGACCGATCTATTTAAAACCAGGTAACTTGATTTGTTAATTCCCCAACAAATACCATGAAAGGTGTGCTTAGGCAACCAACAATACATGACGTAAATAAACCAAAATTGACATTAACAAAGCCAACTGACAAGAAAACAAATTATCTTGCCAATATGCCAAAGCAGGTAACTTGATTAAAATATATATTTATACATATCTAATATTTTTTATAATTTATTAATACTGTACAAAATAAAAGTGTTAGTAGTGGAAAAAAAATTATATTAACCACGGTTTAGACAGCCTATAGCCCTCGCGCCCTAAATCCCTCGTCGCTCCGCTCCTCGTGATTTAAACTTGACGCTCGGGCAATAATGATGGCTGTCTAAACCTTGGTTAATAATATACTATTTTGTTGTTTTTATGCCGAATATCATAATGGATACACTAAAAATAGTTTATATTATTATATTAGATATTAATTAATAATTACTAATTCATTTTGACATTCTTCAGGTTGGAAAACACAAGGAATACTCCGTAGGCAAAGCCCTTAGAGCTCGTTATCAGAACTTCCTAGGAGAGTACTACTACCCAGACGTTATAGACGCCTACAGTACCGATTACAACCGAACCAAAATGTCCTTGCAACTCGTCCTGGCAGGATTGTTCCCTCCCAGGGAGGAGGACGTATTCGAAAATGGCATCATGTGGCAGCCAGTACCTTTCAACTATCTACCAAAATACCAGGATAAGGTACTTTTAGGAGTGCTTTGTCCTAAATATTTAGAAATGTATGAGGAAATCAGCAGGTAATTTTTTTTTTTTGAAATAGAAATCCTATTCTGTACATATTTTGATCCCCATATGGGGGTTTATTTGTTTTGGAGCATTTTTTACAAATTGTTGTAAATAATCATTCACCTCATCTATATCTACTCAATTTTTCTCATCCAAATATTTTATTTCTACTCCAGATCAAAAGAAATCGTAGAAAAATTCAACCAAAACTCAGAAGTATTCCAGTACGTTTCTGAGCACAGTGGTCTCAATGTAACCAGATTCTACGATCTCTACAACCTCTACTTTGGCCTCTCTACAGAAGAGGAGTGGGGATTCCAGTTACCCGAATGGACCAACGCAGTTTGGCCTGAGACTATTACTAACCTAGCAATTCAGGTCAGAAAATGATTTTTTTAATGCTTAAAAATATGGGATTTTGTGTAACTTTTCTTCCCTAAATTTAAACGTTCAGGATACTTAAATATAAACCACATATTGCAGCCTGCATACATTATGTAAATCTTGCTTTCGGGACTATATATATCTCTCTCCTCTCTCAATGGCACCTCCCAAATTATATTTTTCCTTTCAGGACTATTTTGTATCAATGACAACCCACGAAATGAGACAAATGGCAACGGGTTACTTCTTGAACAAAGTTATTGAAGATACAAAGAAGAAGATTATGAGCAGTAACCTACCGGGAAAAAAGATGTATTTATATTCAGGTCATGAGAACAATGTGGCAGAACTGTTGATGAGTTTAAATCTCTTTGACACACCCCACGTACCTAATTACGGTGCTTGGGTATCGATTGAGGTGCACTTTATCAATAACATTTATGGAGTGAAGGTAATTTTTAAAATGGGTACTTTTACAGTATTTTACCTCAATAAACATTAATGCGTATTAAATAACGAAAAGTACTGAGGTATACCAACTTATTTTTTGTTTGGTTTTAGGTATTTTACGAAAACCACACTACGAATGGACCCCAACTCTTATCCATTCCAAATTGTGGAAGTTTCTGCCCCCTAGACAAATTCATTTCCATGACTGAAGACTTAATCCCATCAGAAGACTTATGTGGTATATAAAAAATTAAAATGGCATCATATGTTACTATACTTATAGTTTTATGATGTAAATATTAATAAGGGATTAAAATGTAAAAAAAATTGTTGACAGTATTAAGAATCTCTCTCTTTGTATATAAAATTTTGTATAGGTTGCTAAATTATTTTTGTATTTATATTTGGAAAAAATAATAAAAAAATATACAGTTAAAAAAATATGTTTTTAATACTGTCCTTTTAAAACTTATACTTTCTTTGTGCTAAATGAGTGGTGTAATACATGTATCCAATGTATTGTGATTTTATTTCAGTATCCAAATGAAAGAAAATGGATAAGTTGTTAAGTCATGTTATCTCAAATTTCAAAACGCCAGTAAGTAAAGTAAGGGTTACTATAAATATGGAAATTCCATAATCAAAGCTAACGTGACTTGGCCTACATTGTTACTAGTTACCGGAAGAACGTCTGCCTCTATAAGGTATATAAAGGATGGAAATCAGGGGAAAATGCCATAAATAAAAAAAATTATGCCGGCAAAATTCTTGCATGAACATGCTGACGTGAAGCATTCCGAATTGCTGGACTTTCAAGAAACTCTTTTAGACATGCTTTTCAGCAAGATTTTGGAGCTTTCGTAACTGATTCTACGTGAAGTTGCGATAATAAAACCAAATCGACTTTTTAATATTGTAAATTGATGGACAAACGTCCATGTGAATGTAAATAGGTGAATAATAATTTGTGTTTTTTAGTATTGAAAATACTACTGGGTGCGTATATACGGGTATATTTCATGAAAAATGAACGCGACATGCGACATGCATATAAATAACACGGCGGTGAAGTCTAAACAAACATCCGAGCAGCACAGGATCGATGACATCATCTGCTGAGTATTAATATTGTTTTGTTTTAGGTTTCGGCATTTATTATTATATTTGTTGATATTAAGATAATATGGCCGGGAGAGAGAACAGTTAGTAGATAGTTATTAATGATACTATACTAGTTCGATGAACACTATAATGAAACGTGTGCAACGTTAAACCACGAGGCGTCAGCCGAGTGGTTTAATTGCACAAGTTTCATTAACAAAGTTCATATCGAACGTGTATCATTCAAAATTTAATCTACGACAGTGCAAATAGATTTTATTCGTCTAAATTTCATTGATATCAGATAACGTTTTCGTAATTTTTAAAATTTTCAGGTGTCCATATTAGTCGATATCATGGTAACCGCATTTTTGATTGTTTCAATTTCGATAAAATTGGAAAAAAATAAACAGTGAATGTCGCTGAAACAAAGCGAAATAGCGCGGCGGTCTTGGCGTGTATTACACAGAAAGTCGGGGGAGAATACCAAGATATACCAATCCAAAACATTTCATAGCCGACTTAAGATTTAGACATTTTATGAACAAAGAGTACAAGGACCAACAGGTAAATGGCTGTGTATAGCTAAAGAAATAATTTTGTCGCTATTTTTAAAAATGTGGTTTTGAGCTCTCTTCAATATGTACTAATATACAGATTATCCTATATTTTTTATTTTAACAAAACAGTCAAATTTAGACGTTTCTAAGTATAATTTACACATTTCTAAGTATGATAATTTACTTATTATTTCAAACTAAATCGGAGCATCCATGCCGTCATAATAACGCGTGATAGCGGCACGTTACATACTCATAGATAGGAGTAATCTGTGCTGTGACATAATGGTTTCCTTCTCGCCACTGTATGTGGTAGGTATTTTCAATACGCCTATGATACTTGCGTAAGATGCAAGATCTGTGAATTTTTAATATATTATGTTGTATAGAATGTACTTTAGTGCCTTGAGATTAAATGACCCATCTTATTCCCTATTTGGCAAAAAAAATTTTTTGCCCTTTTACAGAAATATCGACAAAATCAGCTGATGGTTTTTTTTCTAAACAGGGAAAACCCTTAGTGATAACATCAACACACTTATAGATAAATGGAGATTTTTTACAAATTTAGAAGTGTTTTTATTTTAAACCATTACCAAGCAACGGCAAGGTAGTTGATATTTTTTATCTCCCTATCAAATACATAATTTTAGCATTTTAGCTGTGTACTTAAGTGGGTAATCATTAATATTAAGCTATCAATAAACTTTGTCTTCTGATCTTACGCACCCTACTTATTGTTCTTTGAACCTATTTTTAAGGGGCTATTGTAATTTTCTCAACGGGGCGAATTCTGAATTTTTTTACATCTTTGATTAATGATTTTACCGTTATTAATTATTAATACAGAAATTCTAGGAAGAATAATATAATCAATATCATTACAGCTCATCGACCGTCCACGTAATTTTTTTAGACGAAAAACCAGTATCCATTTTTTTATGGTATGTATGACGTATAAAATTATTCGTTATATCTTGTTCGTAAAACAATTTAAGGAATTCCAGGCATTGAGCTTTTTTTTAGTAGCGTTTAGCAGAAAGTGTCAGATTCGAAGATACGAATTTTGTTGCGAGAGTCTGCGAAAACAGCGAACAAGAAATACTTGGATTGGATTTTTTTTTTTGGACAAGCCCACATTTTTTTGTTCTTTTCGCAGCCGAATGAGTAAATAGTCACCATTTTCGAAACAGTACCTAAATGTGCTTAAATCTAGCTGAAAATAATAAAGTAATTTCTTACTGAACGCACCTGCGTAGTTTCGTGCTGAAACTATAATTTCGACTATCAGATTTGCGATTACTATACAGGGTTCGTCACAAACAATATTTTTAGTTTTTCGGATCTTTTTTTTTAATTTTTTGATTTATTAAATAAATTTTGCTAGTGTTGAAACTACAATTTCAATTATTAAATTTGCGATTACTATACAGGGTTCGTCAGGAACGACAGTTTTTGTCTTTTGGTTTTTTTTTAAATTCTAATTTTCAATTCTTTTTGATGATTGGCTAAATCGTCACTTTGGGAACAAATGGATTGGAAGGTACCTATGGTCCAAATCAGTTGGCACGTAGGAGTCCCGATCTCACAATTATCGACAAAAATCATTTATGGGGATATCTGAAGCCACATGTGTATAAAACCAATTTGAATAATAACTTAGATCTCTTGAAAGAAAAAAATAAGAGTAGTTATTGCAAATATCCCAATACAGCAAGTTAGGAACTGTTATCGGGAATTCAGATGTCGAGTTGAACTATGCGCTAACTCGGTGGTACCACGTTTGAATGAAAGTTTTATAATTTATGATTGAATGAATTGAAGAAATATGACATGTAATAATAAAAATACTTCAAAAGTAGGCAAATAAAAAATGGTTTTCTTACAACAAAACCGTTACTCGGCCAGATATAAAATCATATTCGAAGTAAGAAAGCAACAATACCTAGTTGTTTGTTTTTATGTAAATATCCAAAAAACTTCCAAAATATTTAGAATTTTTGTTTGTTGAACAAGCTGACACTATTTTCGTCCTTCTCGCACCCGTATAGGAAGTATTAAATAATTAGTATTGCATAGGTTTTTGCATTTTTTATATAATAATTGGAATCTTATAAATCTGATAATCAGCGGGAAAAAATCACTAAAATAAATTAGAACGTGATTTTTTAAAATGATTTTCCAATAATTAAACTAAAAATAGAAGCAGAATCTATAATTAACTAAAATAAATCGTTCGATAAAAAAAATTATGTTAATTATTTTATGATTTAAATAAAATTATGTTATTAATTTTGTTGCATTAGCATTAGATACCGAATACGTAAGAAACATGTAAAATATCTAGTCACTACCTTTGAATATCAACTATATGATATTTCAAGCAAAACCAGAAGGAGAAGACGAAACACGTGAATAGAAAAAGGTTAGAGCGTAAATTATGTAAAGCTTCAGCTTGGCCTCTAATCTTTTTTTAATCGATTAGAAGGAATTCCCTTCCACTTAATTACGTGACCATTTTTGCAAGCTGAAATCTACAAGAAAGAAGTCATACATAGATATTTCCAACTTGGTTAGGAGTTTTTGCATACGTGCGGTTTCATTTCCTCGCTTTATTAATAATCACAAAGATGTAATAATAATAATAATAATAATAATAAGTCTTTATTAAGAATATAAATTATAATTCCTAAAGAGCGAAGTCTAGCTGATAAGCATCAGCTACTTAACGTTAACCCTTTTTAAACAAAATAAATAATTATTATTGTGTAATCTGTCAATGTTGGTATCGCTGGAAATAATTTTTAATAATAAGCTTTCCAGAGGGGTAGTGCCATTTAAGGTTTTAAAGTGGATGAGGATAGTCCTTCAGGGGTGTTTTTGTAGAAAGGGTAATGTAAATTAATCTACGTGTCCACGGATAGAGTTTGGAAGAGGAAAAACTTTTTTATTAGCAGGTAAAGAAAATAACGTCGTTCTTTATAAAAAAACGTCTGCTTGTGCTGAAACTACAATTTCAAATATCACATTTGCGTTAACTATACAGGGTTCGTCAGAAACAACATTTTAATTTTTTGGATTTTGGTTAAAATAAATTTACGTATAAACAAATAATTATTGTTGCTTTTTTACTTCGTATATGATTTTATATCTGGCCGAGTAAGGATTTTGTTCTAAGAAAACCATTTTTTATTTTGCCCATTTTTGGAGTATTTTTATTATTACATTACATGTCTTATTTCTTCAATTCATTCAATCATAAATTATAAAACTTATATTCAAACGTGGTACCACCGAGTTAGCGCATATTTTAACTAGACATCTGAATTCCCAATAACAGTTCCTAACTTGCTGTATTGAGACATTTGCAATAACTACTCTTATTTTTTCTTTCAGGAGATCTAAGTTATTATTGAAATTGGTTTTATACACATGTGGCTTCAGATATCCCCATAAATTAAAATCGATAATTTTGAGATCGGGACTCCTACGTGCCAACTGGTTTGGACCACAAGTACCTTCCAATCCATTTGTTCCCGAAGTGACAATTTAGCCAATCATCAAAAGGAATTGACAATTAGAATTGAAAAAAAAAATCCAAAAAACAAAAACTGTCGTTTCTGACGATTCCTGTATGGTAATCGCCAATTTAATAGTTGAAATTGTAGTTTCAACACTAACAAAATTCATTTAATAAATCAAGGAATTGAAAAAAAAATCCTAAAAAGTAAAAATGTTGTTTTTGACAAACCCTGTATAGTAATCGCAAATCTGTATATGAAATTGTAGTTTCAGCATAAGCAGACGTTTTTATAAATAATGACTTTTTTTTCTATACCTACTAATAAAAAAGTTTTTCCTCTTCCAAACTCTATCCGTGGACACACTGTATAAAAAAGCAACAGGTAAAAATCTGATAGATATAGAAATATTACGCCGGCCCGCTTAATTTGTTACCCCCTAAATTTTCAAGAACCAAAAATAAAAAATTGTAAATTTTTCTTTTTTGAAGGAAATTTGACTTTTACGTAAAATTTTACGTAAAACAATGTTATTGTTAATGCTAAAACTCATTTTTAATAACAGTTACTCAACTACTTCCTTCCACACGCAAGTCCGAGCTACCCATATTATACAATGACGTCAAATAATGGGATAAAATTTTTGCACATGTAATAAATAGAAAATTAATAACTTCGATTTATTTAAATATAATTAAAGGGTAATTCATGGAATTTATTGGGATTTATTTTTACGTCTGTCATATTGTGGAACTACCATATAGTTGTATCACCCATCAATGGCACAAAACGAGTATAAAACATTTGTTTTATTTGCAATCAGGTCATTCCAAAGTTTACCTTTGAAAAGAAGAGCATTATATAGGTACAGATTTAGTGCAATAAGTATTGATTTATTTTGTGTAAAATTTTTTATTGCTTTACGTGTTATTTTCCAAAAAAATAATGTTGTGTAATAATTTTACAATGCTCTTAAAGTTTTTCCTCTTATTTTGTGCCGCCGATTTAATTTTTGTTAAAGTTCAAACAAGCCCTTATCCAAAAGAGTTTTTCTTGCCGGATGAATTTGAGTTTGATGACAACAATTTTGAAGACAGAAAGAATGATTTTCACTATCATCACCATCGCCGTCATCATCACGATCACGAAGATAGAAAGGAGGAGAATACACTTGTTTTAAGTCATGTGGTAAGTAAATTAAGTACTTCATTGCTTATCTAAAATGTTGAAAGGTACATCATATCCAGTGGCTTAGCCCAGTGGCGTAGCGTGGTTAAAGGGGCGGAGGGGGCGAAAGCTTCAAAGGTAGTAGTAGTAGTAGTAGTAAAAAGATTTATTTAGCACGTGGCTACATGATACATTTTAACAAGTTTATATCCTTTTTTTATTTATTTTTTGAATTTAATGACCTTTTGAAACTTTATTCGTCCTGTTGAGTTAATAAGAAAGATTTTAAACTTTTTTTAAAAGATTTTTAACTTTTTTGATTTTTAATTGACTTGTTTAATTTATTAAATTCAATAAGACCCTTATGAAAAACTGATTTATATGCTATATTTTTTGAAAAATTATTAAGAAAAAAATTATTGTTATTTCGTGTTAAATAATTATTTTGATCACTATTTAGAACAGTCAATTGCTTTAAATGTGGCGGTAACAAATCATTTTGAATTTTAAAAATAAATATTAGAACCAAAAATAATACTAAATTGTTTACATTTAACCATTCTAATTTTTTTAACATTACCTTAATTTTTGTATATCTATCCATATTAAGTAAAATTCGCATTGTTTTATTTTGTAAAATTCGTAATCTATTTATTCCACCTAAATAAATCCTTTTATAATAAAAACAAGTATTAAACAATCAAAAATAAACACAAAACTAAAATTATTTTAATATTCTGACCTTACACAACTTCAATCAATAATTTGAAAAATGTTTTTATATAACTAAGTATAAAGCTATTCGACGAGTCTTAAGGCTTTTGAAATAATCTAAAACATTAGAAAGAGCTAAATTTTTGACATAATCACTTTCTATGTTTAATAACGCTATGTCATTTAATCGTTGTTCCGTCATTGTCGAGCGATTATAAGTTTTAATATTTTTTAACCGATTAAAGGACCTTTCCGCATTGGCACTGTTCGTTGCAATAGTAAGGTATTCCGTGTAAATAATGCATATATTTGGGAATGAACTTTCAAGCTTATTTGAAATAAGATACGGAAGTATATCATCTGTTCTTAGGGTAATCATTTCTTTTTTTAATTGTTGAAACAAAGCGCAAAATGATTTATATTCATCGATTATTAAATTGCCATTTATGTCAGATTCATAAAAGGCTGACAGATCCCCAAGATATTTTATATTATTTAGTATCGGAGAGATAACGTCTGCCTCTAAGCAAATAAATCTATTTGCAATTTGAAGAAAATCTTCAAACCTCACAGCTAATGTTTGTATGGAAGTATCCAGTGCAATATCATCAAATTCATCAAATGTAGGCCTACATTTGATGAATACCGAGCAACGAGCGACGACAGCTACATTTGATAAATGCGGACAAATGAGAGACCACAGAATAACTTTTATTTTATTTTAAAACGGACATTTACAGGCTTTGTGATTTTTCGGTATTTTGTTCTGTGTTAAGTTTATTAAAATTCAAATAAGACCGATTTTTAAATTTTATTTAAGTAGCAAAGGGGCGCCAAGCCAAGGGGGCGGGGGGTCAAATTTTTATGTGGTTAGAGTGTCTAAAACATTAGCTTATAAATCTATTTTTTATATAAAGATTTCATAGAATATAATAATTTCGAAAATTCTATTAAATCTCAAAAATCATTAAAACTGTTTAAAAAAACTTTAAAATTACATTTAATTAAAAAACAAAATGATACGTAATATTTGATACAATTTGCAAAATGTTTAACTTTTCTGTCTGTTTTTGTTAAAAGAAGGTTTCGTTTTAAAATTTAAAAATAAATCTATAAAAATGTGTTAAAAAAGATGTGTTAAAAAATATTCAATTTTGTAGCTTTTGGCTAAATAAAACATGTTACTTAGTACTTCTACTACTAATTAAATTTAACTGGTGATATTAAGGATAGCCGAACCACCAGTTAAGAATGCTGTGGCCGAACGCCTGCAACTTTTTTTTAAATATTTATCTGGGCGATTGTTATTGGTAAATTATATAAAAACTACTTTATTATTTCTAAATAAACAATAAACATAAACAAATCGGCCAAATAGCCTTCTTGGGAGTACAATTATCTACAAATTTACGTTAAAAACGGTTGGATTCATAAATTAATAAAAGCAGAAAAAGAAATACGCGTAAATTGGACAAAATTTCGTTTTATTCTTTTATTAGTTTATCAATTACATTTTCTTAAACCTAAAACTGTAGGTAACTGCTACTCAATGACGGGTACTTGCAACACCTCCTATAAATAAGAATTTGTTGGTACTTGTCCGCTTGTTGAAGAAAGCGAAATATTGATAAGAAAATGAAATGGCGAATGTTACTAGTGTTTGCTTTTAAGATAAATCATAGTCCCAAATTTTTTCTTTTCTATATGCGCAATTTGTCTCTAATATGTATCTGAGCAAACTTATTTTTTTACTAAGTATTTTATTTAATATTCTTATTTCTTTTCAGCTTTTTAGACACGGCAACAGGACCCCAGACAGTATCCAGGAGCTATATCCCAACGACCCATATTTAAACGAAACCTATTATCCCCATGGATTGGGACAACTTACCAATGTAAGTTATCTATATTTTTATCGCTCTATAACTCTACAAAAATCAATAGTATTGAAAAATATACCGTATTTAAAGAATTTGCATTAAAATATCTGCAATTCTATGTAATTTCAGGCTGGAAAGTTGCGCGAATACAGCATTGGTACCTCCCTCCGTCAACGTTACAATTCATTTCTCACAGAAATGTTCGTTAACGACGAAGTTGAGGCCTACTCTACCGATTACAATAGAACCAAAGCCTCCCTACAGCTTGTCTTGGCAGGACTATTCCCTCCACAAGAAGAGCAAGTCTGGAACAACGGCCTAATGTGGCAACCAGTTCCTTATAATTTTGTTTCGAGGAGTCAAGACAAGATTTTGCTTGGAGTTTTGTGCCCCAACTACGTTACCCTCTACGAGAAGATATCTGCTTCTTTGGAGATGAAGAATCAGTTTAAAACATTCCAAAAGGTACGTTAAAATCAACCTTTTCCCTGTTGGACGTAAGAGTGCATTCCTGACCTTTTATTCCAACTGAATCAACAAAATTACATTCAATGAGTTTTCTGTTCTTTTACTAAAGCATTTTTTTAAATTTTCCAATAGGTGTTCAACTATATCTCAAGGCACAGTGGTCTGAACGTCACTCGTTTCCAAGACATCTACAATCTCTACTTCGGACTCTCTACAGAAGAAGAAAACGGCCTAGCTCTTCCTCAGTGGACGCAAAAGGTCTGGCCCAAAATTGTGGTAAATTTAGCCATACAGGAATACTATGTGTCCATGGCCCATGAGGACCTGAAGAAGATGGCGGCAGGCTACCTTCTTCAGAAGATTATCGAAGATACTCTACTGAAGATCTATGGAAATGCCAACAATAAGAAGATTTACCTTTATTCGGCTCATGAGAATAATGTGGCCGAGCTTTTGATGTTGTTGGACGTTTTCAGGCCGCACATTCCCAATTACGGGGCTCACGTTTTGGTCGAAGTTCATAAGATCGATGGAGTTTTTGGAATTAAGGTAAATTTTAAAGGAACAAAAAAAATAAAATCTCAGCGTATTATTTTCATAACTTTCATCATATACCTACCTTCTACCTTTACTGAAATACTAACGTTTTTTTTTTTGTTTGCAGGTCTTTTACCAAAACTACGAATCCGATCAGCCAGAACTAATGAAAATTCCAAATTGCGACGAATTCTGCCCATTTGAGAAATTTATTCAACTTTTTAGAAAATACATGCCCAAAGACGATTTGTGTGGAAACTAAAGATATTTGAAACTTTTCTAAATGTTCCTTACTTTATCTAGTCAATTTTTAGTACCTAGTCAAGCCTGTATACAGTATTTATGATTGATAGTTTCACAAATGTACGATTTATTTATTTTATTGAATTGTAAGTTATTTATTATTTAAAATAAAAGATTGTAGGTAAAGATACAAAACATTAGTTTTTAAAAACTTACCCCTTTTCCTGTATTTACTTTTATAATTGAAAAAAATCATTGTAAATACAATGAACCATCTTAGAGATAGTTGACTATTGGCAACCAGTAATACACATTGATTCCTCGGTAATTTACATGGAACATCAGATATAGAGCTGCACAAAGCAAAAATAGACGGCTACCGTTGCTTTTGCATCATTGCTGGTAGTTGAATCACAGCTTTTATTTTTTCTGTGTATCCTTTTTATTAGTTACGTACGTTGTCTATTCTGTGATTCTATTTCCTTCAAAAATAAAAATTCGTTTGGTTGGTAAGCTAATTTTTTATTATCATAATTATAAAACAAAAGGCACAAAACTTGTGTTTCAAAATCTGCAGTCATGTTAAAAGTCCATAACATTTAAAATATTTACTTATTATGGCATATTGCATGCTTTTTTTTGCAAAACAAGTCGAATGAATTAGGTTAGAATTATTTTTTTTATGGTTTTTGCACATTTTTGGCGTTTTGTGATGAATGCTCAATCTTTGGTTTGTTCGGCCGAGATTTAAACTTTTTTAAAAGTTGCTGTACAATTTGTAAGTAGTATTGGTATTAATTAGCATTAAAAATTCTATTATTGAGCATTAACACCTAGAACTCGGAAGAAAGTTGAGTTTGCTCCAATTTAGAGACAGAGGTTGAAATCTGGGGTACCTGCTCTCTTTAGTAAACTTCTAATATAAAGGGGGAATTACAGAACCACACTAAGTATTTATTTTCAATTGTAATAATGAACTATTTGAGTTGAGATTTTTTTATTCAAATGCTTGAAGACTGGCTCACAGTAAGGTAACAATAATCGTTAATGAACATGCATAAATGTCTAGAAGTGACGAGACTAAATATATTTTTAGCTAGATTAAGCCACCACCTCTACAGGTGTTTGTAAGGTTAGATATCTTTCTAAACGTCCATTCAATTTATTTTGTGGTGGTTAAATGCTTTACACAACGAATTTAAGTCACCAGAGACGAATTTTCTAGGCAATATGGCTCCGAAGAAAGCTGCAAAACCCAATGCATTTGTAATGTTTGCCCAGGATCTGATGAGGCAGCACGGTCGTAAATATGCGTCATTAAAGGATGCGATTGAAGCAGCCGCGCCTCTTTGGGCCGTAAGTAATTTATAATTTGGGACATTACAAATAACAAGGAAAATTACATAAATTTATTTTCAACCAATTAGAAGGCTCCTTTTTGTTTACGTTGCTTAGCAAAGGGAGATTATCGCGAATATTTCACTCATGTATAAATTTTCCCATAAGAAACGTTAAAAATAAAAAAATATCAGCGGATATACAACGTTGCCTAGATAACGTTGTATATCCAACACACAACAATCGAACCTATTTGACGAGACAGTTTTTTTAATTTTTATTATTCAATCAATAATTAGTTAATATTTTTCAATTGTTTGTTGCTATTTGTTAAGTTTTTTTTATAAAATAAAAAAAAAATTGTTATTGGATTTCAGTTACAGTTTTAATTATGTTATATGAAATTGAAAATTGTATGACAAAAAAATTTTTTTATATATATTTCATTCTAGAAATATTCTCCCTAAATACCGCTCGTGCATAAAAATTAACCAGATAATTTTCATTCAAGCTTGTTATACTAATTCCACTCGTTCTTCGAACTCGTGGAATTATAAATGACAAGCTTTCATGAAAATTATCGGCAATTTTTAAGCACTCGTGGTATTACCCCCGATAATTTTGTTAGTTCCTATTAACTTAATGAAATTAATAAGTGATAATTTTTCTGTCAAAAATTAAGTGCTTTATATCCTCGTTTATATCTATTGGCAAAAGTCACCACTGAGAATAAAATCAAAATACATTTTGTTGCTAACTTATAATTTTTATTGATACTAACCAATTTGCTTTACATATCGAACACCGGGCCTAAAAGAGACACATCAAAAATTTAACTAAACTCATCGGAAATATGTTTTTTTAAGTTTTATTTGAATTAAAAACTATAATGACATTGGATTTCAGATAACAAATTTGTTATTTAATGTTTCTCACATTTTAGTAATAAAAATGAGTTACTAACAGCTAAAATGATCTTCATTTCTAAAATCTAATTAGTTACAATTAACTAAAGCCGCCGGAAATATGTTTTTCTATTTACGTTCATAATAAGCTCAGTACGATACGCATTTGCGTATCGTAATGAAGCTATTTCGGTACGCGTTTTTTCTTTATTTGATGTTGGTAACATTTAAATATTTTATTTCATTGATTTGCGCGGCCTTTGTGATTTACGAGAAAACCCATTTTTCGCAGAGGAAAAATAGCTTGATAACTTACTTTTTTATTCTGTGTGGATAACAGTTGTGTATGTTGGTTGCATAAATCTATAAATCAATCTTTTGTAGATGCTTCAAGCTATCATTTTCTGCAAAATCTTATCCAAAATTCAATCTACTAACCTTCCAATGTCGATTTTAACTTCAACTTTATTTAAATTTTCCATCTTCCCTCACACAACGTATTCCGTCCAATTTCAAATCTCATATTGCTAAAATAACTTTAGAATCACGTGGTGAAAATGGGTCAATAAATCAAAAAATGACAGGTTGCAAAATAATTTTTGTTGTCCAGAGGCTACTATGATAAAAAATAGTATTACCAACATAAAATTTAGACATAAAAATTTACAAAATTTGAAGGATTTATTTTCTTTTTAAAATGTATTTTTCTTGATTATAAAAGCTGAAATAGAAAAAAATTTATAAAGCACATGTTTCATAAGGCGTTTTAGCGCACGTCTCAATAAAAAAACTCGCCACTTTGTGGCTCGTTTTTTAAAATAGATGCGTGCGCTAAAACCGCTTCTTATGAAACGTGTACTTTAATATACTATTTTGTAGCATTTTAGCAAAAAAATTACAATAAGAAAAAACTCCAATTTATGAAATTTTCTTACCGAATCTCCCATGCAGCAGAATTAATTCCCGATAATTCTGCTGCTAGGGAGATTATAAGTAAATATTATTTTGACGAAACTTTTTTTTTAAAGAAATTGTATTTAGCTTTATTGTAAAGAATCTTACTTAACTTTTTTTAAAAGCGCATGAATAAGGATCAGCGCAGACCCTATGATGACAAAGCCAGAGATGCAAAGGGCCAATTGCATCCAACTAGATACACATCGGAGGGTCTTGATGTCGAGGAACTTACTCGCGAAGAACGACTGAAAAACCAGTTAGAGGAAAAAGCCCAACAGGAAATTACAAATATTATTACTTTGGCTTATAGGAGGGGCGAGGAAGGTAGGTTTTTATTGCTTAGGGACAGAAAAGTATAAAAGAAATTATAGAAATAATCAGCATAATTTGAATTTTTCCTTGAAAAATCTATAAAAATTAGAAAGTTGCTTTATTTTTTGCTTGAATTTACTTACTTTTATTTATTATTCGCAACCAACTTAAAAAAATTAATTACAGAGAATATCTATAACATCAAATACCTATACAATATATAAATTCACAAATAATAAAAACCATGTTTAGTAACTATTAATATCTATCGAAATTATTCAAAAAAAAATACATATAATAACCATTTACAAAAAAAAATATTATTATACAGTGACTGGCAGAAAGTGCGCAGCATATGGGAAAGTTTTTTATCTTTAAGTTTAAAAAAATATTTTTTTTTAGATAGGTTCTGCATGTTCTCAAACCAAAATAACACCCATTAAATCCGGTAAAAGTCTTATGGTATACGAGGTAGGATCAAAAATTTGAAATTCCGCTAAGAGTAAAGTACCTCTATCTTTCATTTTAGAATATTTTTTTACTAAGAATTATTGTTTTAATTTCAAAGTTATACCCAAATGCCAAATTTCAATTATTTTGGACAAAAAAATGGATTTAATAGTGTTTTCTGAATAACCCTGTATAAAAAATAAATGGCAACCGAACAGTACGAAAATAAGATTTTCTGCAGACTTTGTTAGAGATAACCGTCGATCATAAGTCTGATTAGTTTGTTTTCGTAATATTATGGCTTTTTAAAATAAAAACATAAAAAAATTAAATATTTTTGCTGCACACCGTATTTTATTTTCTGAGGGAACAAGTTAATTTCATCTAACTGATATTTTTTTATTTACATTGACTTAAAGCGTATCCTAAATAGTTTTATATACATTGAAGTACGCATAGAAAGTTTCCTTTTGATTTATAAAGAAAAAAATTTTAATTTAAAATACATTTTGAACGGATTTTATTCGTCACGCAAAATAAGGAAACTTTCTATGCATACTTCAATGTATAAAAAACTATTTAGGAGATACTTTAAGTCAATGTAAATTAAAAAATGTCAGTTTGATGAAATTAACTTGTTCCCTCAGAAAATAAAATACGGTGTGCAGCAAAAATATTTAATTTTTTTATGTTTTTATTTTAAAAAGCCATAATATTAAGAAAACACGTTAATCGGACTTATGGTCGACGGTAATCTCTAACAAAGTCTGCAGAAAATCTTATTTTCTTGCTGTTCGGTTGCCATTTATTTTTTATACAGGGTTATTCAGAAAATACGATTAAATCCATTTTTTTGTCCAAAATAAGCGAAATTTGAAATTTGAGTATAACTTTGAAATTAAAACAATAATTCTTAGTAAAAAATATTCTAAAATGAAAGATAGAGGTACTTTACTCTTAGCGGAATTTCAAATTTTTGATCCTACCTCGTATACCATAAGACTTTTACCGGATTTAATGGGTGTTATTTTGGTTTGAGAACATGCAGAACCTATCTAAAATAAAATTATTTTTTAAACTTAAAGATAAAAAACTTTCCCATATGCTGCGCACTTTCTGCCGGTCACTGTATAATACGTTAAAGTTTTAAAAAATATTTTTTTTGTTTTTTAAAAGTCCATAATTTTGATATTTTTAAAAATTTTTTCGGCAAACTGTTGTAAATTGTTATTCCTTTATATAATATTGATTTTTGGTAGGGCTGCACCGAGTACCGAGTAGTTCGGTGCTCGGCCAGAATTTTCACCGAGTAATGAGTACTCGGTGCTCGGTCTTATATTCATTACTCGGCCGAGTATAGTAGAATATTAGAAGCAATCCTTTTCGGCATGTCAAAAACAGTAAGAAATCCTCCTGTACTATTAAGAATAGCGGAAAACTTTTGACAAAGCTCATTAAGGGTTAAGAGATGCTTCTTTTAAAATCAATTCCGTCTATACTATACAGGGTGCTCCAAAAAACCGGAACGGTAAAAAATTTTAATTTTTTAAATAGAACACCCTGTTTTTTTAAATTTTCAGATTCTACATAAAATTGTAATTCTTTTTTATTAAATGCATTTTTAGTCCATACTTAATAGTTTGCGAAATGTTGACCTTTTGAAAAATATCATTACTCGGCAGCCGAGTACTAGGTACTCGGTCAATACCATCAGCCGAGTACTCGGCACTCGGTCAAGTTAAAAAACAGGGCTCGGTGCAGCCCTAATTTTTGGCCAAAAGTACTCTTTACCATTGGTGTTTGAATATGATGATTTTGTCTCGTGATGTGAATAATGATGGTCGAAGGAAATATTATATTCGATTGTTTTCCTTTAATAATAATAGAGTGTATTAGAATGCATAGTTTTAATTTATAAAGCTTTTCTAAATTTAACTATCCATTTGGTTCATACAAATTTATAGTTGGTTCTAAAAAAGGAAGTTTATGTATGCATTTAGGTAATTATTTTACACATGAAAATATACAATAGTAGTACCATCGGCAAACAATTTTATTTTACCTTTTAAATTTAATTTTGTTGTAGAATTAATGTAGATTAAAAAAAAAGTAGGTCCTAAGGTTGATCCTTGCGGAACACCACACCACAAGTTATGTTTTTTTGTGAACTTTTAACATTTTCCATTTAAACAAACTGCTTTCTATTACTTAAGTAATTTTTTAAAAACAAATAAATATTTCCCCGAATTCCAATATTGTGTATAGGCATTTAAGTAAGTAAAATGTTGTGATTGACTATCAAATGCTTACATAAATCTAGGGACAGTAGGCAGCATTTTTGGTTGCTATCAACGTTTTGTTGAATATCTTTGATAATATCTGCATCTGCAACTTCTGTATCTCTAAATTTACGAAAACCATATTGAAATAGGTACCTAAAGAATTTACTATTCTATTATTTAAAATTTTTTCAAAAATCTTTGAAAATGTGGGTAAAACAGAAATTGGGCGATAGTTACTTACTACTAAACTATTTTTCTGCATTTTTAAAAACTGGTGATACTTTTGCTATTTTTAATTTATCTGGAAATATCCCGGTTTTAAAAGAAATTGTGATTAAATGTTGTAATATAGGAATTATATTATATTTTAGAATTTTAATAATTTTGATGGAAATATCAATTCCCGTTTCTTTATTTGTTTTTTAGCAATGGCTAGTGAAACGTTTTTTGTGATTCATTGTAATATCTTTTGTTACTATGCTCCTTCTGATCGATATTTTCCCGCCGAGATATCGGTGTTAAGTTTCTCGTTAAAGGATGGCGTCAAAAAAGAGAATACTTTCCATTATTTGGTCGAGCCTGGTGAGTATCTGTTAAATTATATACAGTATGTCTCCGTAAGTTTGCACCATATGGAAAACTTTTTTATTATTCATTTTACGAAAAAAAGTTATTCTTCATAAAAAGCTCTGCAGGGTCTAAAACCTAAAATACAACCATCAAATATCGAAATTTTCCAGTCATATACGAGGTTTGTCAAAAAATGTAAATTTTTCCCAAGAATGTGAATTTTTCCCAAGAGTAAAGTACCTTTATTTTTGACATTATCAAAAATTGTTATTAAAAAAAGTTGATCAGAACTAAAAACCACGTCTAAATATGCAATTATACGCATTTATGTTGAAAAATTATTTTATTAATTTATTATTAATTATTTAATTTTTTAATTATTTAATTAATTTAATGCGTGTTCCATATTTAGACGTGGTGTTTAGTTCTGATCCACGTTTTTAATAACAATTTTTGATAATGTCAAAAATAAAGGTACTTTACTCTTGGGAAAAATTCACATTCTTGGGAAAAATTCACATTTTTTGACAAACCTCGTATATGACTGGAAAATTTCGATATTTGATGGTTGCATATTAGGTTTTAGACCATGCAGAGCTTTTTATAAAGAATAACTTTTTTTCGTAAAATGAATAATAAAAATGTGTTCCATATGGTGCAAACTTACGGAGACATACTGTATAAATAACATATATTTTGGGAATTTTTTTTAAATTTAATTTGTTTTCATGACTTTTTGTCAGGTGCTTTACCAATAGGGTACAAGTTTGAGGCAAAACAACACTCGGACGAAACCCACTTGCTAACTATACCGTTTGATACCGATCCGCAAAATAATCAGGAAGAAATCTATTTTAACCTCAAAACTTTTTTAGAGGTAATGACCAAAATATTTTTATTAATTAGAGTGTTATGTCCGTGAAATATTTTTTATTTTAGAAAAAGAAGGATCCCGGCACCAAGCGTATGCCCATTTTATTTGCGGACAAGAAGTATGCCAAGATGATACAAAGGATTTTAAATACATGGTGCGGAGAATATGATACAGAGGACGAGCTTTTCAGAGTTTACAACCTACAGGTAAAACGCACTTAACAAACTGAAGCGAAAAACGAATTTGAAGGACAGAAAAAGGTTTTTTAGTATAGTTGTTCCGTGATTAGTGATGTAAAATTCTCGGTAATAATAAGAAGTTTTATGTAGGTTGCGTCGAGTCTTATTTTGCAAAAGTGGTGCAATTTACAAAATATGGGTAAAAAATCAAAATTATTTTATGCAGCTAAAATTTTGCATGTGGGCTAGAAATTGCATTTAAAAAAACTTTCTAATAACTTTTTTCGATACTTTTAGAAATAACCCCACTTTTGAATTATTTTTTGGAAAAAATTAAAATTTGACAGATAATGCGAATCACGTGACTACTATTTTTTTTGCTTAATTTTTATCTCGATTGAAGCAAAACTTGATGCCAAAGTCAAATTTGAAAAAACCTATTAAGGTTGAATTCTCAACGTCATTCAATCTATTGCCAACCTATAACCTATTTTGCGTTGATTTTTTGAGTTTATTATTTTAATAACTAACATTTAAAGAAAATCAATATCGTCTGTACATTATTTAGGTAGTATCTGATATATTACAAAAATATCAATTTATTTCATTGCTAATTTTGGGAGAATTGTATAGTGAAAGAAAAATGAGTGACAATGACATAATAATGTTAAAAAAAATCTTACCCGATATTTTTCGCTATACAATTCTCCTAAAATAAGTTATGAAATTCCTTGATATTATATATACAGTATGTCTCCGTAAGTTTGCATCATATGGAAAACTTTTTTATTATTCATTTAACGAAAAAAAGTTATTCTTCATAAAAAGCTCTGCATGGTCTAAAACCTAAAATGCAACCATCAAATATCGAAAATTTCCACTCATATACGAGGTTTGTCAAAAAATGTGAATTTTTCCAAAGAATGTAAATTTTTCCCAAGAGTAAAGTACCTTTATTTTTGACATTATCAAAAATTGTTATTAAAAAAAGTTGATCAGAACTAAAAACCACGTCTAAATATGCAATTATACGCAGTTATGTTGAAAAATTATTTCATTAATTTATTATTAATTATTTAATTTTTTAAATTATTTAATTAATTTAATGCGTGGTATTGCATATTTAGACGTGGTTTTTAGTTCTGATCAACTTTTTTTAATAACAATTTTTGATAATGTCAAAAATAAAGGTACTTTACTCTTGGGAAAAATTTACATTCTTAGGAAAAATTCACATTTTTTGACAAACCTCGTATATGACTGGGAAATTTCGATATTTGATGGTTGCATTTTAGGTTTTAGACCATGCAGAGATTTTTATGAAGAATAACTTTTTTTCGTAAAATGAATAATAAAAAAGTTTTCCATATGATGCAAACTTACAGAGACATACTGTATATATATATTATATATATGTCAATTATTACCTATAGAATATCAAGTCGATACTGATTTTCTTTAAATTTTGTATAAAAGCTAGAAAACATAAATAAATCTACGCGAAATAGGTTATAGGTTGGCAAGCATGTTGATACTCCCACCTTAATAAAAAAATATACCATATGATGCCGACTTTACTGGTCACACTGTATATAAATACAAACTTTTTTTTACATAAAACTCTAGGCAATTGTTGAAGTAACGAGATATTTATAATAATGGTTTAATTTTATTTTTTGTTAATTGAATAGAAATTCCTCAGAAACGATTTTTTTAGGTCATGTTTTATTTCCTAAGGAATACTGTTGCCGGAGCGCCCGTTTGGTCCTCACTGACCTTTAGTGACCGTGAAATAGAAAAGGACGTCTACGCTTACGTTCCAGAGATAGCATGTGAAGTAAGTTATGCCTTGCAAAAAAAATCTTGAAAAATTTACCAGATTTTTTAATAATCTTTTCCGTCTCCACTTTAAATTTTCCTTTAAACAGATTCATGCGGCTACCTCAAAACCCCTTTACTGCAGCCAATCGATCGTTTTACGTTATGCGTTCGTGATCTGCGATAATTGTTGTCCCGATTTGAATATCGAACTCGAGGCCGGCCGTCATGTTCCACTCGCCTCTACAATACCCGATACTGCGAGTACCTACAGCGGGACTAGTACCACCCGTAGCAGCAGAAGCTCTAACTTTGGAGGAAGATCTAGAAAAGTAAGGATTATTTGTTAGTATTTTAAGCAAGGCCGAATTAAGGTCGTTTGACGCCTTAGGCCAGACATATTTTGGCGCCTATTTTTTCAATTTCGAAATGGATTTTAAAAAATTGAGCGAGTCATGATACGGATGATCAAATTTGTGCCTATACGTAATCTCGTAAAAATATGTTTTGCAAGCGGAAATTTGCACGTTTTGTTGAAAAAAAAATAATGTAAAGTACTCAGGGAAAATTATTAAACAAAAAATAGAACTATAAACAAGCAACTTAACATTAATGATTAATGTTTACAAAATGTGAAATGAATAAAACAATTAACTTAAAATATCATAACTTAATAAGAGTTTGGTAGTTTCCAAAGTTAAAAAAAACGAATCGACTAAGTAATTAATATTAAGATACAAAAAAAATACAAACACATAAAAACACAAATTCAGCGCTAAAAGTCAAATGATATTGGTAGATTGGTTCCTTATTAATACACAAAATGATATAAACTAAAGTATAGGGAGAACTTCTAAAACATCATATCAATAACGACTCGTTATTAACGAGATCAATGACATCAACAAATAAAATAATATACTATACTATAAAAATAATTTGAGCAAAAAATATAAAGGTAATAAAGAAACAGTTTTCGTGGCCCAATGTCCAAAAACTTTTATTAAAGGTAATTTTAAAAATAACGACATATTTTTCATAGTATTAAGATACTAGAAATGTTTTTTTCGACATTTTTGACTTGAGAAATTTTGAATAATGTCGTCGAAGGAAGTTGATTTCACGAGATCTGATAACTAAATAGTCTTACTACTTTAACTTAGAATATTTTTGTTTAGATTGGAATGTGGAATGTTCTTTATACTTTATAGGTATGATAATTAGCAATAATTATGCCATAGTTTAAATAGTGATTTAAATGTATAAAATAATAATTATTATAGGTACACTGAAATTCGTTAAAAAGCCGCGGCGCCTATTTTGTTCGTGGTGCCTTAGTCTATGGCCTATTTGGCCTAGTGGTTAATCCGGCCCTGATTTTAAGTATAATAGAATTGTACTCTTACGTAATAATATAATGTGCTAATTCAAGTATAAGCGACGTTGCCAAAAGGCGCGTAACTCGAAGAGGTTGGCCCCTAGACAATGTAAATGTATTTACAGGCATTTTACCCAAGTAAAGTGGCCCTGATTTTATTCCTGCAAGTTAACTTTCAAAATGACTTTTACAGTTCATTACATGGAAAGTGACAACATAATATAAAAAAAAAAAAACAACAAAAAAAAGTTTTATTTTTTTTAATGGTTATTATTTTCTATATTATATTGTCACTTTCCATGTAATGAACTGTAAAAGTTAGTTTGGAATAAAGACATTTTGAAAGTTAATCCAATTTAATTAATTAATAAAATCAATTAAAAAAAAATAGTATAAATAATTTAATTTAGTAAACATCTCTTTAATTGTTTTTTAAAAGTTGCCAATTTTTTAATTTTTCTGATATGTTTTGAAGATTGTTATATTTTATTATTCCGTCATATAAAAGCGATTTTTTTCCGAAATTACTTTTTACTGGTATAGTTTGATAATTTATACAATGTCTGATGTTATGATCATGTAATATCTTATTCTCCTGAATGAAGTGTTATGTTTGATTTTTTTTCTTTTAAAATAATAGAGAGAATTAGAATACAAATTTTTAATTTATAAATGTTTTGAACGTGTAAATACCCTTTCGGTCTATATAGATTAACAGTTGGTTCTAAATGTGGTAATTTGTTTATACATTTAACATTTAATAACTTTATTTTGCAATTTTTGTAATGGTTTTAAGTTTGATAAACAAGCAGATCCCCATGCAGAAGCTAAGTATTGTAATTTTGAATATATTAATGAAAAATATATATTTTTTTAAGTATTTCAAAGGAATGAAATATCTAGCTCTGTACAAAACAGATACCAAAGGAGATATCGAGTTGATAATATACTGTATATGGCATTTCCAATTTAAATTTTCGTCTAAAACTAATCCTAAAAATTTTGTCGTTTTTGAATATTGAATATTTTCATTTAAAGATGTTAAGGGGTTAATGATGGAATTTATTTTATTTTTAGTTATAAACATAAAAGAAGATTTTTTTAAATTTAACGTAAGTTTATTTGATTGAAGCCAAGTTCTAGCTACCTTCCAGTAAATATCCCATTAAAATAATTTTTTATGCCTAATATTGCCCATTTTTATAGGGTTTTGATAGTGATTTGGAATCGAACGCTGATACTTGGGAAACCGAATCGATGGTGAGCAATACCTCCTCAACTGTGACTACGATTAATTTAGATGATCAGTTTCCCTCGTTGGGGAAAAGCAAGTCTCAGTCGGTAAGAAATTTAAAAATATTAGTGGTCAAAAAATAATCTAATCGGTCCCATCTTTGTTCCAGCAAAATTCGGATCTGTCAGGCTTTACACCTAACAGTTCTAGTGTTAAAAGTTACGCCGGGGCCACTGGTAGGAGCACCCTACGTAAGTATGAATGTTAGTTATTTGTTTGTTGTTTATTATTAGTTGGGTTCTGCCTATTTAGACCAAGGTCGATAATTTTTGAAACCAAAAAAAATAATAGTAGGATGAAACCCATTGGAAAAGGAAGAGAATATAACAAAAATGAAAAGAAGAATAGTTTACGGGCGATCCGAGGTCGGGAAGTGGAAGGGGGTGAGTTTTTAAGGGTAGAAAACGATTTATCTCGATTTCCGGCAAAACTACAAGTCCTATGGATAAACGTTAAAGGGCAAAGTTGTAGGTAATAAAAAGATCTACAACTTTTGTATTTACACTTTTTTCACATAACCTCAAAATTTATGTGAAAAATTCAAATAACCAAGTTTTTGCTTTTTTATTTTTATCTTTTACAAAAAAAATTTTTCACGATTTATGTCCCAAACACACTGTAATTTTTTTGATTTAAAATATTTATTTTTTCACCTTATTTTAACTTAATATCGAAAAAGCACCCTAATTTTCAATTGAAAATTTTCACGTCAAAATATCTGCTTTTTTAAAAAAGTCGGTGGGCTTTTTGTTCATTGCAATCTCTACTTTCTGATGGTGTAAAAAAGAAATATACATTACTATGGTAAATGTTCTCAAAAAATGCAAACAAACGAAAAAAACTCTAATCCGAAATTTTTCTTTAATCATTATGTACAATTTTGAGCTATTTATTAAAATTTATACTTTAATTACTCGAAAAACGTACGATTCCATGTTACATTGATAAACAAAAAAATTACAAATCCATAAAGATCGCAAAAAACATGCAAAAATAGTTGTTCTAAATATAATTAAAGGTAGGATTTAAAGGGGATTTCATCACATTTACCATAGTAATGTATATTTTTTTACACCATCAGAAAGTAGAGATTTCAACGAACTTTTTCGATAATAAGTCAAAATAAGGTGAAAAGATAAATATTTTAAATCAAAAAAATTACAATGTGTTTGGGACATAAAAAGGTAAGTTTCACCAAATTTCGTAAAAAAAATTTTTTTTGTAAAAGATAAAAATAAAAAACTAAAAACTTGGTTATTTGAATTTTTCACATAAATTTTGAGGTTATGTGAAAAAAGTGTAAATACAAAAGTTGTAGATCTTTTTATTACCTACGACTTTGCCATATAACGTTTATTCATAGAACTTGTAGTTTTGCCGGAAATATATATATAAATATATCGTTATCTACCCTTAAAAACTCACCCCTTTCCACTTCCCGACCTCGGATCGCCCGTAATTTATTTTTCCTTTCATTTTTGTTATATTCTCTTCATTTTCCAATTTTTCCATCCTACTATTATTTTTTTTTACTTTTTACCATTTTCAAAGGCTTCAAGCCCTGGTCTAATTGTCTATCGCAGGTCTTTTTATCAGAGAAAATTTGACATGGGGAGCTACAATAATTTGGAGTGGCTGTAAGAGTTTTATCACTCGAGTACTGCCTGGAAATTTAAAAATTAAAATTTCAACTTTTTCCTTGTCTTTTTCTCAGCGTCTGCATTCGAGCGAAGCATCGAAACCATGTCTATAAGCTCAGGGGCGCCAAGGGGCAGAGGGTTCAGGAGGCGATTCCATGACAGCGATTCTGACGCTTCTTCGGTTGTGGGTGAGTACCTTTAATTAAAAAATGGTGGCCTATTATAAGCCTATTATTAAGCTATCCAAAGGTATTTAAGTATGGTGTTCCTCAATGAACAATTTTAGGATTATTATTTTTTAATATTTATATTAACGACTTATTTAGTATAAATTGCGATGGACAAATTCATAGTTTTGCAGATGATACTACAATTTTTTATACCGATACAAATTGGAACAACTTAAATAATAAAATTAAAAAATATTTTAAAATTATAAAAAATTGGTTTGATAACAATTAATTTTAATCAACAAATTATATTCCTTTTACTTTAAACCTTAATAACCTACCACAAAATATGAATAGTATTCAAATAAATGAAGACATTCAAATTTTTAAAGTTAATAAAATAAAATATTTAGGAATTATTTTTAACAGTAAATTAAATTGGAATTTTCACATAGAATACTTAATTAAAAAATTAAGAAGTTTACTACCGATTTTTAAAAACAATAAAAAAATTTTAAATGCGAGACATATGGAAATATTATATTACGCGTTTGTTAAAACTCATTTAAATTACGGAATTTTAGGTTGGGGAGGAATAAATAGAATTTTAGTTAAAAAATTAGAAATATTACAAAAAAGGTTTCTAAAAATTATTTAATAAAGATTATCTTTATCCTTCAAAAGAATTATATTCAGAAACAAAAAAGTTGAACGTAAGACAACTTTACATTTATAACATCTTAATATATATATTTAAAAATAAAAACCTTATACAATTTAAAAACCATAATCATAATACACGTCATAAAAATGAAATAACCATAAAATCTGAAATAAATAAGTCCATAGGACAAAAAATTTTCAAATATTTATGTTTTTATTTAAACGATCATTTACCAACAAAAATTAAAAAAATGATTTCATTAAAAAAATTTTAAGTCGAAATAAAAACATAGATATTATTAAAAACAGACAATTTGAAAATATTTGTAGAAATGCTTTAATTAATTAATATTGTTCTGAATAATTATTTATATAAGTAATATTTTTTACTTAAAAATTATAAATTAATAATTTTATTATAGGTAATATATTTCTTTAAAAAAGCTGCGTTTATACTATAAATTAACATTTTTACTTTAAAACTTGATTTTTAAATAAACTAATTATTATTATTTAAACGCTAATATGTATTTGTTATTGGGAAAAAATTTTGCCCTAAAATAGAGAATTTTTTTATTATATTTGTTGCTGGCTAGAATTTGCCTAATATTTAAAATACTATGCACCGATCGGGGGTAATAACCTAGTAGGAACCTAACAAAAATTCTTTTTTTTTATAGGTGCGCCAGCTGCTAGTTTTTCGGGCTCTGATAACTTCGATTTTCCCCCTATTGGCGGAGGTAGAGGTAGGGGATATATCGCTAAAATGCTCCAAAACCCGGGCGTGCAAGATAATTAAAGAGAGACAATTATTTTCAATTAAGACAAAAAAATTGTTATTGTTTTATTTAACCACATTATCTATATATTTTTTATTTTCGAAATTTGTTTGATAAACTTTACCGTTTATAGGGTATACCGGGTAGCCGTTAACCTTACAGCTTTCGAAAAAAAAACGTTATTAAATATACTGTCAAAAAAATCGCTGATAATCAATTTCAAGCTCGTTAGATGTCTGCTAAATCATCTGTGTGCAACGATCCGTAAATTTTGGAACATTTACTTAAAATACGGAACTATCTACATCATTGCTTTTAAGCTAAAAAAACGTAATCTGAATAACCTCACTTATCGCAGAAATAATAATCTGGGGTTAGAATAGTCGGGTCTGTTACACACCACGCTCGTACGTATACCTTACTTGTCCCGCTAGAGGGCGATTTCCGAAATATCAACAAATAAAGTGCTTTAAAAAAATCAAACATTTATTTTTTGATAAAAAAAAAATTGTGAATTAAAAGCTCTCTCTTACTTATAACCAAAATTAAGTTATTAACGACCCCTCACCTGTTCAATGCATTTTGACTGACGTTTAGAGCTTTTAATTCTTTGTTTCCTCATAAAGAAATAAATGTATCATTCCGTTTAAGTTTTTGTTAAAGGCGCTTTATTTTTTGATATTTCAGAATTCGCCCTCAGTACCTCTTAATTGGGCATCATAAATATCATGTCCTATTTGATGGCGTCTGTTACGCACCCTAACGGTCATCTCACGAACTTAAAAGTAATTTCCAGCGATTTTTCGTGGCAGTATAGTTGTGATACAACCTAGGGATGTTATTATTTGGCCACCCAGTACACTCTCGGTTGTTCCTTTATTTTGTTAATTTAGATTTAGTTATTATTACTCTGGTTGCCGATACTACACCCCAATATAGAGTCGGAAACGCGATTCACTTTTTTGTGGCTCTATTTAACTAAGTTAAGATCCTTTATCATCCAAGGCGTATTTAGAATTAGCTTTTTCGCGTGGTGTATGGAATGCGATTGTATTTTTCTCTAGATCTGATTCTGCAGCTATATTAGGAGTGGGTTGATCCAATCCGATTGTAGGGGTCATGGTTCAGAGGTGAATTTAAATGCTACATAAATTCCCCTTTTCGTTTCATTATTTAATTTTTATTTCTGACTCGTAAAATATTAAGTTTTTTAGTTTATGTTGTGAAGCCAAGAGAACGTATAATGTGAGTTAGCCGAATCTATGGTTTTAAAGCAGTGGTTTTTGTACTTTTTAAGATACATACTATATTGTTTTGTAATAAGAAATTGTTGCTTTTTTTCTATATCTTACTTCATGTCACAGGTTTTAAAATACGATGCTCCGCATTACAACCCTAATAGAGGTTGTTTTTTTGAAATCAAATTAGTAGTTATTATCATCAACTAAGTTTTTTAAACGGTTAAAGTGAGAGATAAACTATTTTTATATTGACTTCAAGTGTTCATGTGAAGATTTAAATTTAAATAAATAATTGTTTAATAAATCTAAAAGTCTTTATATTTGTCGTGAAAATAATCTTCGTTGGCCAGAACTAAAATTACAACACATTTAATGTTGCTTTTCAAATGAGGGAACAAAAGCTGAGGTTTTAATAAATAATTCCTAAAAAATATCTTACCACCTTCGGCCATATACTTTATTTAAATCCTAGCGGAGGCATAAAACTTTTCTTAATTTTAAAAACTTTGGTTTGCACATTTATAATAACTTTTTATAAATTATAATACAATATATATATTTTAACACTTTTTGTGTATTAACCAGTATTCGGACGTGTTCTGTTACTTTTGTTAAGTAAACGACAAACTACATCATACAAATCTGTTAAACTTTTGTCTTGGAGTCTTTGGTTAAAAACCTAAAAAAAAAATAAGTATATTTGATCTCACATGCGATGCAATTAAATGGTCGGAATGAACGAAGGTACTTTATATTAATTATCACTTTAATAAACTTAATTTTACAAAAAATAACAGTTTAAATCCCACTAAACAATGTAAACAACAATAACATAACCTCAGAATTGTTTAGATGGTGATTAAAAATATTAACAAATTCTAGTTGTGACTGAAAATTGGTCAAAATAACACTAAAAATATAAATAATAGCAAGAAATCGCTTATTTATCGCTCGTAAATGTGCGACTTGTTTTTGTTTGGAAGTTTTTAAAACCCGCGCCTTTTCTGACGCCAGCACTTAGGATGTCCTTTAAAGGTGGAAACACATTACTATCACCTCGCGTAAGTTCACATCCTATCACGCCAGAAATAAAATGCACGAATTTCAAGCAGAATCATATTAATATTATTTCACGCGAAGTCATATCAATAATTTTATAAAAACACTAGCGTGTACCCGGCCTGCGTTGCAGCCCGGCATTATACGACGTGAGATAATAAGGCGAACAAACCTCAAACTCAACCGTTTGCCGGCCCGTCCACAATTCACATCCATGCATAAAACATAGTCTGTCTTCGTCTATTCCGACTTCGGAGCTTCGGATCGATCGTTGAACAGGCCGGGGACCGGTTAGGTTGGGTCGTTCGTTCTCCCTACTCTAATTTATCAGTGTTTCTCTATAATATTATGCATGTATTATGCATAAAAACCTTCCTCTTGAATCACTCTATCTATTAAAAAAAACCGCTTCAAAATCCGTTGCGTAGTTTTAAAGATTTAAGCACATATAGGGACAGGACGGGCGACAGCGACTGTGTTTTATACTATGTTAAGAAGCTGTAGGGTGCTTTGTGTACGTGTCTTTTACGTAAATTCACGTGACGTCATAGTAATGTGTTTCCGCCGTAAGGCAATCCAACGATGTGTCCAAAATGGCGGCTGTGGGCAAATCTTAGACGAGGTAAAATACTGCGCTTTGTAATTTGACATTGCTTTTTGCCTAAAAACTCACAAGGTTTGGATTGGGTAAAAAAATATTCACAAAAACAAATTACTTACATCGTTATAGATAATTGCAGGAACAAAATTAGTTTTTGGTCCAATAAAATTTTTCGTTTCCTTTTCAGCTTTCAATTGGTACCGTGTTCCTTTTTCTTCGTGATAACACTTCATTACTTTATTAAAATCTACGCCCTCTGCCTCGGCACACTAAAAACAATTGTTTCAAATAAAAAACGAATGTATGCGGTTTTGTATATTATTTAATCTACAGGGTGTCCGGAAATGCCGTTCGTTTATTTGAACGGGAGAACGCTACATACAGTGTCCGCAAGAAACTTCTCATCAAATGGGATTTTTTTTTATTATTAGGTATGGGTAAAAATTGAAAAAGCAGTTAGTTTTTGCTTACCTAAAAACCAAAAATGGCGTATACTAAAGCAGCTGCACGACTTGCGTTACCTGTCAAATTTCACATTTTTAATAAAATAGGTTCAAAAATGACCTTATTTATCAAAATATCGAAAAACTTTATTCGAGAAAGTTGTTTATTTAGGCATTTTTAGCCTCTGTACGAAATTTTGATCAACCCTCCTAGATTAACTTTTATACATCGATGTAAAACCATTCGCCTTTACTTTATTTGTAATCTTAATGCAATTTTGTGTAAAATTTTTGTTTCCAATTATTTATTTTGCTTCAAAAACTGAAATTGTTATTGATCAGTATGTAATGTTTGATGCAAAGTTTATCTAATTACATCAGTTTTGCCAAAAACGACGTTGCTCATTTTTCTTAAGTTAGTAAACAGATGTACAAAAAGAAAATATTAGGAAGGTTTCGTTGAAATTTTACTTAATTAATATTAAATTAAATTAATTATATTAAACTATATTTTTTTTGAATAAAATTTTTCGAGCTATTAATATTTATTCTTTTTGATCCAATATTAATTAAGTAAAATTTTAACGAAAGCTTCCTAATATTTTCTTTTTGTACATCTGTTTACTAACTTAAGAAAAATGAGAAACGTCGGTTTTGGCAAAACTGATGTAATTAGATAAACTTTGCATCAAACATTACATACTGATCAATAACAATTTCAGTTTTTGAAGCAAAATAAATAATTGGAAACAAAAATTTTACATAAAATTGCATTAAGATTACAAATGAAGTAAAGGCAAATGGTTTTACATCGATGTATAAAAGTTAATCTACGAGGAGAGGAGATCAAAATTTTCAAGAATCTGGCAAAAAATAAAAATTGTATTAGACTGTCAAAATTTCGTACAGAGGCTAAAAATGCCTAAATAAACAACTTTCTCGAATAAAGTTTTTCGGTATTTTGATAAATAAGGGCATTTTTGAACCTATTTTATTAAAAATGTCAAATTTAACAGGTAACGCAAGTCGTGCAGCTGCTTCAGTATACGTCATTTTTGGTTTTTAGGTAAACAAAAACTAACTGCTTTTTCAATTTTTACCTATACCTAATAATAAAAAATCCCATTTGATGCGGACACTGTATAAAAACATGAAAAAAAAAAATTCATATTAATGTAGGGCCTTAAATGTCCTATAAGGAAGATATGGACGTCCTAAGGCTAAGGTGCCCTCCAAAGACTAGTTTTTATTCTATTTCTTTGCAACCGCTTGAAATAACGACGATATTAACGAATGCTGATGTTTATACGCCATTTAAGGACCTACATTCATATGCACTTTTTTCAAAAAAATCATTTTACCTCTTTTCCGTATTCATTGGGATTCCCTCTGTTAGTTTTATAATAGACACGCATGAAACAAGATACGTACTTTACTTTCCTTGTTTGGCCTCTAATTTTTTTTAAGGCACATGACATGATTCTGTTTCCCCTGCATTCTTCTGGACCATGTTGACAAGTGAAATTTGTGCCTCTGTCCAAACTCTAAAAAAATCCTAATATTACGCATGGTATGAGACCCGGGTTCGATCCCCTTCGGAGGAAACTATTTTACATGATTATTTGTGTCTTGGCATGTATCGATGGTACTTACCGAGCTTTTTCCGAACGGTACGAACGTTAAATCTACATGATCGGCTATTTTATCCCAAGATCGCAATAGCTGCTTCAATATAAACTTGTAACTGTCATAGCACAGCGATTCGTACAGTATTTTCATTCTTAGCTAAAAGACGTAAAATTTACAAATATACGAAACAGTGGCGGATTTAGTGAGACTTGGACCCCGGGGCAAAATATGTTCATGGGCCCCCTTGATGATAAAAAACACGTAGGAAAAATGAAATGTACCGTAAAACGGGGCTACTTGAAAACGCGGAGGTAACTTGATAAGTTCAGCCGCTACTGTTTAAGTCACGTGCCACCGACAGCTGGTGTGAAATATAAAGTGCGCATGTAAGGCGAGCGTGTCGAGACCTGTTAGTTGGTAGGTTGGATTATACGCGGGAAGTTTTTTGTGCTGGTTAGTAGTGATTTTGTAGCGTTAAAAAAAGTAAGTTTTATATATTTTTTATATACCTGTATACATCCTATTACACAAGAGACTGGTATTTCCTTTGACACCCTAACCTCAAAACATATATTTCGTGTTTTACTAGCCAGTGGTGTAGCATTTTATTTTTTATGGTCATTTCAGGGGCTGCTTGAAAATGGTGCGACTTTACAAAAGAAAGCCAGGAAATTGAAAATATCGAGACTACGATGAAGAATCACTCTAGCGGGCGGTACAATTATATAGACAGGGTGGCAACTTAAAAGATTTAAGTGAACAATTCGATATTCCCTATATAATTTTATATCGAAAAGTTAAGGGCGTGCACACAAAATCGGTTTTTTTAGAGTTTTCTCTTAGTTTGTAAAAAGTGGTTGATTTTTCAATGTTTTGTTGTTTTTGCAATATGTATTTTTTTAAAACGCAAATAAAACTATTTTTTGCCATAAATCCAATATTTTTTTAATTAAATTACTAACTGCGGGTTTTATTAAAAGACAATTTGCGTTTCAAGTAGCCTCAATAATTGTGAGTATACTTGCATTTTAGGTGCGATTTTCAAACAAATTTTATTTAGCCCCATCACGGGGCTACTTGAAAAAATGTGTTTCAAAATTTTTTTCTCCAGTATGGCGAGGGCTAGATTTTTTTTCAGTGTTACACACCTGATAGCCCTTACCCCAAAGTAATCTAAAATAATTTTAGTTTCGATAAACGTAGCTTTGTTGCAACGAGGTAGGACCTAAAAGTGTATCAAGTAGCCCCGTTTCACGGTACTTATAGAAAAAATATTCTTTAATAATAAATAATGCTCCGATGCACTTTTAGTTCCCTGTTTCATTTATTATAGCGGCTCTGTAAATCCCCGTAACCGTAATTGCAAGGCAACTGAGAAACGACAAATACGCTTCGGGAATTCCCCGATTCTTAATCGATTTCGCCAAGAAAATAAATATCGTTTATACCTATATATGCACCGGCATCATTGGAAGTAAATTCAGCACTACGAAAGCGGTGGTGTTCGGTATTACCGCGTATAGTATAGACAAAGAATGGGCACTCTTAGGAATGTTTTAAGTTGGATAGATGGATTAATGGGCCCCCTTTGAGCCTGGGCCCCGGTTGGCCCGACAATATGTCCGCCACTGAATTAAGAAATGTGATCGAAAATACGATAAATTGTTTGTTTAGGGAGGAGGAGGGGGATGGGTTACTCTTTGGAGAGCTAGTACGTACCTTCGCGGTTTTATCTCTAATACTACAATTCTTTACTCTTCTACTTTCGCCACCACATATAAAAATAACAAAAAATACACCGAAACATATTAACACTCGTGTGCCCGACATTCTAATAAATGTAAATACGAGTGTGACTAAAATCTTAATTATAAAAAACCAATTTTTTTTTGGAGATAACTTGTTCAACGATATTAAAATCATAGAGATGAATAATATGATGATAAATTTGTTTTCTTTGCTATTGTGGATTGTATTTTCTGGATTTTTAGTTTTTGTGTAGTTTAGGGAATTGTGTTTGTGCCTTTAGTGACTCGGATGCAATAACTCGTAAAGACCATTGTATGTTTTCATTATGTCCAAATAGGGGTAAAATACCTGGTATTTTGCATTTTCAGTAAGTATGAAGTAGTGATAGTTCTTGATAATATAATATACAGTAAAGTCCGCATCATATGGGATTTTTTTTTATTAATAGCTTTATTCAAAATTTGACTTTGGCATCAAGTTCTGCTTCGATCGAGATGACAATTAAGCAAAAAAATAGTAGTCACGTGATTCGCATTATCTGTCAAATTTTAATTTTTTCCGAAAAATAAATCAAAAGTGGGGTTTTTTCTGAAAATATCGAAAAAAGTTATTAGAGAAAGTGTTTTTAAATGCAGTTTCTAGCCCACATGCAAAATTTCAGCTGGAGAAGATAATTTTGATTTTTTTACCTATATTTTGTAAATTGCACCACTTTTGCGAAATAAGACTCAACGCAACCTACATAAAACTTCTTAGTTTTGACAACGCTTTATTTCAGATACATTTTCTTTAAAGTAGCGCCATATTAAATGTGTGTTTTTCTACAAAATCAAAATTGGGCTATTAAAATTTGGTCGCATGTGATGCAAAGTTTATTTGTTTTTGACCCTGTATAAGGTAACTTCATAAAATAAGTATTTTTGAAAACGTAGTTTGTGTCTGAAAGTAAAAAAAAATAAAGTAAAGGGGTTTTAAATTAAATCGTTGAAAATAGATAAACTTTACGTTAAGTTAAACTAAAATTTATTTTCCACTTAATGAACACTTTACTGATGACACTGTGTTATTTTCTGTCTTAATATTAAAGTGTATTACTTTCAGACACAAACTACGTTTTCAAAAATACTTATTTTATGAAGTTACCTTATACAGGGTCAAAAACAAATAAACTTTGCATCACATGCAACCAAATTTTAATAGCCCAATTTTGATTTTGTAGAAAAACACACCTTTAATATGGCGCTACTTGTGTATCTAATGTATCTGAAATAAAGCATTGTCAAAACTAAGAAGTTTTATGTAGGTTGCGTTGAGTCTTATATTGCAAAAGTGATGCAATTTACAAAATATGGGTAAAAATCACAATTACCTTACTCAGCTGAAATTTTGCATGTGGGCTAGAAACTGCATTTAAAAAAACTTTTTCTCATAACTTTTTTCGATATTTTCAGAACTAACCCCACTTCTGAATTATTTTTTGGAAAAAATTAAAATTTGACAGATAATGCGAATCACGTGACTACTATTTTTTTGCCTAATTTTCATCTCGATCGAAGCAGAACTTGATGCCAAAGTCAAATTTCGAATAAAGTTATTAATAAAAAAAAATGCCATATGATGCGGACTTTACTGGTGACACTGTATAATTTTATTATGATCAATTTAAACTTATCTAACCATGCCTAGGCTACACAAACAAGATGCTTAAGCCCGGACCTGTCTGTTTTCTCCATTCGTTAAATAGGAATTTTGCAGCGCGCATGCCTATTCCTGTGTGGTTTTGTTTACATGCGCAAAGCCATAAGTTTGCCACTTTCCTGATTATTAGAGACTTTTTGCACCTCTTAATTCGTCATTCGTTTGTCGTTATGGTTATTCTGAGCATGCGCAATGTCAGAAAGGTGATCCGCTATGGTTAATAACCATAACGGACTCCGTTATTTACGGAAGGATAAGGAAGAGCTTATCGTTATCCTTATGGTTATGCTTAAACTGCATGGTTGCCGAAACATACAAAAGTTATCAAGCATCATCGCTATGAATTAAAATTGTGATAAGCGATTACTTAAAATCCAAAGCAATAGTAGCTTTACATTAAAATATACAACTTAATCAAATTATTGTTAGGTTAGGTATTTTATTTTGTTTAGGTGCGCCGGCGCCAACTTAATAACTACAGACAGAACGTATAGGCGCTGCAAAATCTCTGGTTTTAACAGTGGCGCTACTCGTTATGTTTAATAAAGTTAACCATAACGGAGCTAAAAACTGATGTTAATTTAAGAGGTGCAAAAAGTCTCTATTGTTTGCTTATCTAAAGGTAAATGACTATGAACCCAACACAAATAACGTTATTGGTGGAGGTTTCAGAAAAAAATTAAAGATGCCGCGATATTAAGTAGTAAGATCTGTGTTCTTTAAATTGTAGCTCATTGAATTAGCAATGAACAAAAATAATAGTTTCACTCGTGTGTAATATGCTCATTCTTTATTATTTTATCGAATTACCATTAAAATAAAAACCCAATACCTGATAAGTTCATACAGTGCAATAGAACCTATTATACCTGTTATTACTAAATATTTTTATAGGAAACCAATATTCTTTATTAAAAAAAATGTTCTATATGTTTTTAATGTAAGTCGCTGCTGAAGAAATAATTTGCGTCGACTTCGCCTTAACCCAAATAAGAATGATTTAAAATAATAATGTATAGTCAAATTTCTCTAAGAACACGCCGCATCGTGGCTAGGCCATCTGTCATTTAGGGCACCCTGTTGAAGTCTAGTATATTTTACGTTAAGATGTTGGCGACAGGACTGGGCTAAAATACCTACTACATTTTTCAATACTACATAATAACGCAAGTTTTTTTTTTACTTTTTAAGTTTTTAGAAATGTGTTTGGCTTTTAAATACAGAAAATAAATATATATTTGTTGTATATAACTCATTCTTTTCTTTACACTACTTTAACCCCGTTTAAAGAATTTTTTTATATATTACGAATCTCACGATTTTAAGTATCCGATTCTTACGATTTATCTTAAAACATTTTGGCAACACTGTTGACCGTTTACTTGTGAGTCGAATTTCAGTCGTGACGGACGTTTTTACGTAAAGTTATTTATTAGAACAGAAATTGTTAAGTGCCGAAGTAATATTTGCCAGTTTTTAAACAAAATTTTTTTTATGTTAGGTGCATTAAATTAGAATGCACGATTTTTTTCCGATAACTATAGGATATAGATGTTACTTTGATATGATTATTTTAAATCTAAGTTGTGGTTTTAATTTTTTATAATTTATTTACTAGAAGTGTGATATTCCTAAGATGGCATATCCATTGGTTTCCTATGATGGCATACCTATAAATACATATAAATAGGTATGCCATCATAGGCGTCATATTCAAAACGGCACTACTTTTACTTTTCTTTTAGATATGTCACTACTTAATTATACGCTTTTTAAAGTGTTTTAATATGTCTTTAGATTGTACTTCCCTGACAATGTTTTCATTATATTTTTTAAAAGTTTTAAACATGTTCCATAGAATGTAGTATATTATTTTAAGTTTTTTAAACAGTTTTATGTGCTTGAATTGTTTAACAATAAAAATGTGCAAACTGTAAGAAAAATATTCCTTTTACATGTATGCGTCCTTCAGATTTTTGCATTTTACTGGAGTATGCCATCATAGGCAATGCAGTCGCTTATTATGGCATACTTGGTGATTTTTTCTTTTCCATTTTTTTTATCAAAAAAATAGTTTTTGTACGTTAAGATGTTGGCGACAGGACTGGGCTAAAATTACCAATGGAAAACGCTATAAACAACCCTGACAACTATGGAGAACTAGAGGCCCTAGAGGGTAGGAGGCCGATCGACAATGGCAGCATTTTCAAATTCTGTCCCGGTTTTTTGGTTAGTTCGCTATTGGCCGATAGATGCTCTCGCGTCGCAAGTGGGCTGGTGTCGTCTTCTTTTTCTTCGTCTTTTACTTTTGGCAAATTGACATTTTATTTTCCAGATAACAAATAACGTTTGAAGACAATACGAGACAAATAACGTGATTTCCATATTTATAATGAGTAATGGTACAGTTTATAAAAAGAGAGTTTGCTTTGTGTCGGGGTGTAAGACAGGATATTTTTCAGAGAGGAAACGCAGCCAAATAAGTCTCTTTCTAGCTCCAAAGGTATAGCTAGAATGTTTAATACCCTGTATTTTAAAAACCAAGCATAGTTGGAACTTTATACAGGCCGAGTTTACTAATAAGTATAACAAAGTAAGTGTAAATTCATATAAAATTCCTTATTTATTCCTTAAAGAACTAATTTAAATGAATGAATGATAGCCCACTTCGAACACGAGCGCCATCTTACGGCGACTCGTAAAGCTGAATTACCGATGCTAATTTGGGACCGAATCCAATGCATTGCGATCGGCCTCCTACCGCAAGTCCTCCATACTGACAACATACAAGAGTATCGCCGCCAAATATTGTAGAAGAGTCAATCAAGCGGCCAGCGATGCGCCTGCGCATGTTTCGCATTCGATGCTGCGTTTCCATATGAGAATTACGTTCGCTGCATAGTACAAAAGTCGCCAAAATTCCATATGTATTTTTAAATACTAGCTGGATTAGTTCTCAGTGAGCGTAAGGTTTGGCAACCAACAAAATACTCGCCGTTCAACTTAAATAATAAACACCAAGCAAATTTAGTCTCTGAAAACTGACACGTGAGCTTGCTACGGCCACTATTGAACTGGAAACTTTTAGGAAGAACCCAGTATCAACTGTTAATGTCACAGGTGAGTGATGTAATCAAATCAATAAAAAAATATTAGTAAAAGCAAAACCGAAGTTGGTGAAATTGGTCCGTATTGATTTTTCTGCTTGGACAACCAATGGGTCAATAAGTATTTTCCCTAACGCCTTGTGTGCTGTTCCTCATTGATTTCTTGGTTACTTAGTTAGGTATACAGCCAATGAAATAATGATATTTAAAAATTTTAGGAAATAGATTTTTATTAAACTATTTTTTTTAACATTGACAGTTGAACAATTTTTTAAAACTCATAAACGCTGTTAGGTTCTACAACGTCAAACATGTTTTGATTTTCTAGACTTATCTTTGATTTTAAATTACGAATCTTTAAAAATAATTTAAATAAATGACTAGATATGTTAAAACTACAAAAATATCTTTGGTCTACAGATTTATTTTCCTATATGTACAGGGTGGCCCTTTAGTGTGGCAAAGTACAATAGCTCCGTTACTATTTCAAATACATTAAAAATATTAATACAAAAGTTGAAGGGCAGTAAGTGACTTATAACGTAAAATTATTTTTAACTCTATAGGGTGGCTCAAAAAAGCGGAACAATAAAAAATGTACTTTTTTCAAATGGAACACCCTGTATATTTTTTCATTTTTAAATTCCACATAAAATTATAATTATTTTTTATTAAATACATTATTAGTCTATACTTTATAGTTTCCGAGATATTGACTCTTGAAAAGTGACATATTTGAACTTTGACAGCTTATAACTTTCTAACAGTACGTCTTAGAGCAAAACGGCTTACATGTCCCTATCTTTAATTTTTATTATCTTCCCAAAAAAATCAACTTCCGGTTAAACCGGATGTTACTCGAAAGCAGGAAATATAGTTGTTCCGGTTTAACTGGAAGTTGATTTTTTTGGGAAGATAATAAAAATTGAAGATAGGGACATGTAAGCCGTTTTGCTCTAAGACGTACTGTTAGAAAGTTAGAAGCTGTCAAAGTTCAAAAATGTCACTTTTCAAGAGTCAATATCTCGGAAACTATAAAGTATAGACTAATAATGTATTTAATAAAAAATAATTATAATTCTATGTAGAATTTAAAAATGAAAAAATATACAGGGTGTTCCATTTGAAAAAAGTACATTTTTTCTTGTTCCGCTTTTTGAGCCACCCTATAGAGTTAAAAATAATTTTACGTTATAAGTCACTTACGGCCCTTCAACTTTTGTATTAATATTTTTAATGTATTTGAAATAGTAACGGAGCTATTGTACTTTGCCACACTAAAGGGCCACCCTGTATCTAAAATATAGGTTCATTATTGCAGAACTTTTAAAATTGTCAGTTAGAATAAAAATATTCAAACATTATTTTCGTATTTTTTGATAGGCAATTTTAAAACCGCTGCAAAAATAAACGCCAAAAAAGAATTTGTACATAATATCAAAATTAAAGTATACAACAGTGGAACAAATATCATTTAATTGAAAAAATGTCACTAAAAATAACATAGGATGCTACAAATTCGTGTGGTGCATACATGAGAATCTCAAAAACGGTAAGTTGTAAATTTGGTGAAAGAAAATTGTAAATATTCCGAATACCTTAAAAAAACCAAAAGTTCAATTCTGTACCGGGTGGTTAAATAAGCGAGGACGTCGGCTTTATCTCGGAAACTATTAATCGTACAACTTTCAGAAAGATTTTTTTATGAGTAAAGTGGCCAAGAGAAATTGCTGGAAATTACTTTTAAGTTCCTCATTTAGCCGCAAGGGGGCACAATTAAAAATTGTTTTTTTAAATTCTAAATTTCTCCGAAAATTCCCATATTAAGTTATAACTCTGATTACATCATTGGAAAGCTTAGACAATTCTGCATCATTTTGGTTTAAGGCTCATTGGCGTACCGACCTTGATAAGTGTGGGAGAAGCTATTGAAAGCGTAAACATTAAAATCGCTGTAACTTCTAAACGACTTATCCGATTTTACTAAATGTAAGCTTGTTTGGAAGGGGAAAATAAGTATCTTCAATTGCCGTATCCAACAGTACACGATAGTGTTTAATAAAATTGCTAGAGGGCGCAATTTGTAATAACAGTTTTTTCGATTTTATCCCGAAAATTCGAACCATACGGTATAACTATGACATCATAATCGAAAAGTAGATGAAATTTGCAAGAAAAGATGTGGAGACCGCAGTTCGATATCTTTGTTCGTTTCAGAGTTATTGCCAAAACAATAATTTTTAATAGAAATTGCGCCCTCTAACAATTTTATTAGAAACTATCTTGTACCATTCGATACGACAATTGAAGGTACTTACCTTTTTCTTCCAAACAAGCTTAAATTTAGTAAAATCGGTTAAGTCGTTTAGAAGTTACAGCGATTTTAATGTTTACGCTTTCAATAGCTTCTCCCACACTTATCAAGGTCGGTACGCCAATGAGCCTTAAACCAAAATGATGCAGAATTGTCTAAGCTTTCCAATGATGTAATCAGAGTTATACCTTAATATGGGAAAGTGTAAACATTAAAATCGCTGTAACTTCTAAACGACTTATCCGATTTTACTAAATTTAAGCTTGTTTGGAAGTACCTTCAATTCTCGTATCTAATGGTACACGATAGTTTCTAATAAAATTGCTAGAGGGCGCAATTTGTATTAAAAATTATTGTTTTGGCAATAACTCTGAAACGAACAAAGATATCGAACTGCGGTCTTCACATCTTTTCTTGCAAATTTCATCTACTTTTCGATTATGATGTCATAGTTATACCGTATGATTTTAATTTTAGAGATAAAATCGAAAAAACTGTTATTATAAATTGCGCCCTCTAGCAATTTTATTAAACACTATCGTGTACTGTTGGATACGGCAATTGAAAATACTTATTTTCCCCTTCTAAACAAGCTTAAATTTAGTGAAATCGGATAAGTCGTTTAGAAGTTACAGCGATTTTAATGTTTACACTTTCAATAGCTTCTCCCACTCTTATCAAGGTCGGTACGCCAATGAGCCTTAAACCAAAATGATGCAGAATTGTGTAAGCTTTCCAATGATGTAATCAGAGTTATACCTTAATATGGGAATTTTCGGAGAAATTTAGAATTTAAAAAAACAATTTTTAATTGTGCCCCCTTGCGGCGAAATGAGGAACTTAAAAGTAATTTTCAGAAATTTCTCTTGACCACTTTACTCATAAAAAAATCTTTCCTAAAGTTGTACGATTAATGGTTTCCGAGATAAAGCCGACGTCCTCGCTTATTTGACCACCCGGTACAATAACCGCCCTGTTTTTAGAATTAGAAATCAAAATTACATTACAGATACTTACCTAACCTATGGTTTTTAAGATATCCTTAAAATCGTATTTAAAATTCCAGGTCCACCTTTTAAAAAATTGACTTGAAGAAACTAATATTTTAACGCTATCTTGCAGAACATAAAAACCGATATGAAAAGATATTTTTTCCCCAAGTGAAAAGGACGCAAAAAATTAAAAACCAAAACTGACTTCGGCATCTCTAACCGTTTTCGAGATTCCCACTATACTCAAACAAATCTGTAGAACCCTGTATAGTCGTATTTTGTATAAACAACCTATTTGGAAAGGTCCTTGGCGTAAATACGTGGGGGGGGACGGGGGCGAGCGCACCCTTGCAGAATTTCAACAATACTTAACAAAATTTTTATTAAGTAGGGGAAGGTCGCCTTTGATGGCATACTTCCCATGATGGCATACCACAGGTATCTCTGGAATAAACCGGGTTTGCGTCATCCCGCATAGTTAGACGGGCGCGCGTATTGACCGTTCAGTTGTGAGTCGAATTTCAGTCGTAAGGCCTATGGTCGTGACTTGTTTTAAGAGGCCTATGGTCGTGACGGACGTTTTTACGTAAAGTTATTTATTAGAACAGAAATTGTTAAGTGCCGAAGTAATATTTGCCAGTTTTTAAACAAAAAATTTATTATGTTAAACATGTTCCCTAGAATGTAGTATATTATTTTACGTTTTTTTAAACAGTTTTATGTGCTTGAATTGTTTAACAATAAAAATGTGCAAACTGTAAGAAAAATATTCCTTTTACATGTATGCGTCCTTCAGATTTTTGCATTTTACTGGAGTATGCCATCATAGGCAATGCAGTTGCTTATTATGGCATACTTGGTGATTTTTTCTTTTCTATTTTTTTTATCAAAAAAATAGTTTTTGTATATTTTTAAAGTTTTATAATGAATATTTAAGTAGTAACAAATATTTTAACCAGGTTAAATGGGTTAAAACCTTTGAACTAAAAAATATACTAGGTGGTTAAAAAAAAGGTGCCATCATAGGCGACCTTCCTTTACAGCTAGTTTTCAAAAATATAAAAGTAAATGATAGAAAACAATTGATGTACCGTCCCCTTGATTACCGTCCCCGTCCCCCAGAAAGCACACTTAGTTACACCAATGGTGCGACCTTACGGAGCAGAAAACTATCGAATTTTATAAAGAGTGAAAGGTATCTTAAAAATCATATGGAGGAGTGCTAAAATCGGCTAGCTTTTCTAGCCCGGTAAATTGTATTATATTATGTAGTAATCCACGTAATCTCTATTTCTGTTAAATAATCCTTAATTAAATAAACTATTTGATTTGATTATTCGATATGATCACATTGATATTATTTATCTACCCAAAGGTTGGGAAGAGTTTTATATTTCTAATTATTATCTACCTAAAATATTGGGTTTTTATACAGTGACCGGCAAAGAGTTCGCAACATATGGGAAAAAATTTTATTAGCGGAATATTGAAAAATCTTTTTTGCATGTCCCATAACCTTAAAATCGATTTTGACATACGTCACGTGACCAATGGTATGGCGGGAAAGTTGAAAAAACCAATATGAAATCATCATAAATCAGATAAGTTGATGAGATATCGAAAAAATTCCGAGAATAAAAAGTGTTTAGAATTCCATTAGAATCTTAAATACAATATTTGGGATATCTACTTGAAAAAACATAAAATCGAATATTTTTATAAATATTTTTTTACCGAATTAAAAATTTCCATATTTTTCCTTTCTTAAAGCTTCATTAAAGTAAAACTGATATCTGGTGACCACAACTAGAAATATTCTTTTGTTTTTCTGGAAATTTGGAGCAATAATTCAAAAAATTCGTTTACACTTGGATACCAGCTGTTGCAATAGTCTATTTCTAATAACCTTATCGATATTTTTTATATCGAAATATTCTATTATGTTAAGAAATCCTTAAATTCATTAATCCAAAGCAAATTATATTTATAACCGTAAAAAATAATTTAAATTTTTATTAATTTTTAGATTTTTTTAAAGATTTCTGCGAAATTGAAAATTATTTTTTACGGTTATAAATATAATTTGCTTTGGAATAATGAATTTAAGGATTTCTTAACATAATAGAATATTTCGATATAAAAAATATCGATAAGGTTATTAGAAATAGACTATTGCAACAGCTGGTATCCAAGTGTAAACGAATTTTTTGAATTATTGCTCCAAATTGCCAGAAACACAAAAGAACATTTCTAGTTGTGGTCACCAGATGTCAGTTTTACTTTAATGAAGCTTTAAAAAAGGAAAAATATGGAAATTTTTAATACGGTAAAAAAATATTTACAAAAATATTCGATTTTATGTTTTTTTAAGTAGATATCCCCAACATTGTATTTTAGGTTCTAATGGAATTCTAAACACTTTTTATTCTTGGAATTTTTTCGATATCTCATCAACTTATCTGATTTATGATGATTTCATATTGGTTTTTTCAACTTTCCCGCCATACCATTGGTCACGTGACGTATGTCAAAATCGATTTTAAGGTTATGGGACATGCACATCCAATCCCCCAAAAAAGATTTTTCAATATTCCGCTAATAAAAATTTTCCCCATATGTTGCGAACTCTTTGCCGGTCACTGTAGATAAAGGAAACAAAAAAGACTCCCAAAGAACGAAAAATCATTTAAATGTTTGCGTTGTGATTAGCTATATCGTATAGAAAATACTTTTTACTAGAAATCGAGCCATCACTCATAATAATTTTTTGTTTTTGTTGCTATCTAGGTAACTACAATTTTTTTAAGTACGCCCCTGCATATCCGAACATAATTCCTAATATTTAATTTTGCGCATAATGCCCAAAACAGTAACGTATTCCAAAATTTTGACCAGGACAGGACTCATGTTATTAGATGGAGTCTGTTTAGTTTAGTCTATAATAGTCAAAATTCAAAAAGCAACCTGTGCTGTATAATTAGACACAGTTAAGGGGGGATCCAGAACCTTATTAATATTGTGGAAAGGAAGGGAAGGGGGGGCGGGGGGAATTTAAAAGAACCTCAATGTGCCTAGGAGAGGAAATGTTGGCATGAAAATGGTTTTTCTCGTTCGGTCTTTTCCCTCTAGCGTCTAAATATACTCTGGCGTTTTTTTTTCAATTTCGAATTATTTAAAAAAAAAACTTAATAGTTCATATCCAAAGTACAATTTTTAAAAGTCTATATTATGCTACAAGCGTTATTTTGCAATTTGTTTCTATGTGATGCACTAAACCCGGAACAGCATTGCTGGTGTTTGCTGTTGCTGTGATGTGATTGGTGCGACCTGCTGAAGCTGGGCTGGCTTTTGCTATTCGGAATACAGCCTTTAATCTAAAAAAACAGGTTAATATGTTAGGTACAGTAGGTAGTAAAAACATTTATTGTGTTATAGTTATATTATTATTATGAAATACTTTATTATTCTTTAGTACAAACCCATTTAAATTATGGAATACTATAGGACGGGGAGGCATAAATAAGAATTATCTTAATAATATTGAAACTATTTTAAAATACATTTTGAAAATTATTTACGAAAAAGACCACCAATATTATTTTGATTTACCATTTAAAGATAGCAAAAAAATGGATATTAAACAAATATTTTCTTACAACATGTTAATATATATTTTTAAACATAAAAATAAAATAAATTATATTAACCACACACATGAAACTCGTCATAAAAATACTATTACATATAAAAATAGAGTAAACAAAACAATAGCACACAAACATTTTTTTAACATCAATCCATATATTTTTGATATGCTACCACGTAGTCAATTAAAATAATTAAATCATTAAAATTATAGAAATAAAATTAAAAATTGGATATTATCCAATCCAAGAGATATTATATTCAAGAACGTCATTAATAAATAATAAATATACCCAGTTATAATGAATAAATTAAACAAATATATATATATAGGTATTATACAGGGAATATAGTTGTTCCGGATTAACTGGAAGTTGATTTTTTTGGGAAAAAAATAAAAATTGAACATAGGGACATGTCAGCCGTTTTGCTCTAAGACGTACTGTTAGAAAGTTATCAAACTTCAAAAATGTCACTTTTCGAGAGTCAATATTTCGGAAACTATGAAGTATAGACTATTAGTGCATTTAATAAAAAATAATTATAATTTTATGTGGAATTTAAAAATGTAAAAATATACAGGGTGTTCCATTTAAAAAAATTTAACTATCATTCTCCACAACTTTGTAGGCGACTCTGTATATTTCAATTTATCACCGATATGTAGATTTTTAACAGCCCTACATTTTTTATATAAGACGTTTTTTGATAACCCGTGTACCTATATTTTGAAATAATCGACCGTTCTGGTAATTTTTCCTAACCCTGTATACATAACGTATTGTATCTTCGTATACTATTTATAGTGATATAAAATATACCAATAAAATATTGTCATAGGTATTCGTTTTTTATTATAATCTAGTTGTGCCTGAATTATGAAATATATTCTTGACAATAAATATTATATTATTTAACTTAAAACAAATATTTTACTTCTGAGTTCGGAATTGATAGTTTATACAAGAAATATTTATATAGTAGCATTAAATGTCAAAAAAATATTTGAATAAACTTTTACTACTATTATTATTATTATTATTATTATTATTATTATTATTATTATTATTATTATTATTATTATTATGTATCAAAGCTTATTTTCACATTTTTCCTACCATTTCTTTGCTTTTAAGATCTCCATCGCTCTTCGACGCTGGTATATCTTGATGGTTATGGTTAAATCGACTTTTTCCTAATTTTTTTGCGTATTTATACATCGCTCGTCCAAACTCCGGAGTTTGTGGTGGAGTAGGGGCATCCTAAAAACAAATTATTGATATAGTAATCGTTCTTATAGAGCGTTTCCGAGATAGACACGACTCAATACCTACCTGTCTTACATGTCCTATTTCGATTGGTATAGTATCAATCTCAACCCTTTTAACAGGAAGATCAATTACTGTATCAGGAATGCGATTAAAATCTAGAGACCTCTTTACTAATATACCATGGTTGGGGATGGTAGGCAGAGCGATGGAGCTGTCACTGCTGCTTGGTATGCTCATATCCATCGACTTTGATGGTCTAAAATGAACGTGGAAATTAGAGAAATTTAGTAGTAGGTATACATATTTATGTAGTTGTATAAACTAGTCATTTACCATGACCGGCATTGTAAATAAATTTTACCTCAGATCTACCCTGTTGATACTGACAGCCGATGAGGAGGATTTACAAGGCGTCTGATTGGGCGAGTTAATTGTAGTACTGGCGACACTGTCACTCGCATTAGCACTTTCCTCTTCTTCGTGCCAGTCACGTTCGTTTTCCTGTGATTCCCAGTTACAAGTCGGCGAACCAAAATAGTGTGCTGGATCCCACAGGCACGTCGTGGCACCTTCTGAATTAGATCTTGCTTCTAAGAGAAAAGATAGAGTAAAGTAGTGTTGCTTCAGTTAGAAGATAACCCGACCCACCATAATATGGTTCAATGAATGGGTTTTGGACTAGCTACTAACCTCGGCTACTATTTAAAGTAGTTTTCACAGGAGAACTTGCTATACTTCTTCTGGCCACATCTCTGAAAGTTATCGGAGAGTAAACGACCGTTCGGCTAAGTAAGTCCTTGGGACTGCTCGGGGTCGAAATGGGTATGGTTTCTGGTCGCGCAATCTCTTGGGAAGTGGAGATGGAGTCTGGTTGCAATCGTGGAACTGGTGTTCTACATTCTCTTCCTTCAAGCCAGTAGGTTTTCATGTTGCCTAAGGAAACCTTATTAGAAGCGGGTCCTCATTCGTGGGGCAAGTTATGGACAAAAATGGGTTGTTCCATTAGAAAGTAAAAGCTCACCTTTTCCTTTTATCTGGATCTCCCCTCTCTCTTCCACCTTGTAAGAGGGAGGTAGCCACTCTCGCGTATATTGAGAAATGTGGATTTTCATAGCCTCACTTGTAGACTCCATGCGCGAGGCTGTGTTGACACTGTCACCAAAGAGGCAGTACCTAGAAAACGAGATTTCTGTTTTGTACAATATTTATTGTCATAACTAGTAAAATTGTTTGTTTTCAACACGCTTTTATAAGCTTCACCTGTATATTTGTCCGTAACCGACTTCTTTGAACCCGATTTTGACCCACTTTAAACGGCCAGATTTAATTTAAATTTTGTAGACTTCTCAATAACCGCTGACAATACAATAATCTACACGCAAAAAATTCTTCTGTCAAATTTTGACAGCTATCAGGTATAAAACGAAGAAGCGATTTTGACGAAACGAATTATGGGGTTGTATAGTATTCGATGCGGAGACTTCGGTAAAAATAAGCAAAAAATTCTCCTTTCAAAATTTGACAGCTGTCAATATGTCAAATCGTTTAAAAAAAATTATATTAATGAAAAAACTTTAAGGTCGTATGTATATTGACAGTGGAAAGTTGAAAAAAATACGCAAAAAATTCTCTTGTCAAAATTTGACACGTGTCAATATATTAGAATTATTACAATAACCGATAGTAATGAAACGAACGTGGGGTCGTATAGATATTGTCGCTAAGAATAGAGAAAAATTTTTAAAAAATTTTCCCGTTTACTATAATACTAATGTTTATCGTTCATTATTATTTTCTGCCTATATTAAGAATTTCAAGAATTATTTTAAAATATATTTATTTTCCGCTTTTAGTTTGATTAATTTAAAGCATGTTTTTTAGTTTTTTTAAATTATACTTATTTTATTTGCAGCTATTAATTAACAATATTTTAACATAAAATTGAGTTTGGTTTGGCAAAATGTTTGTCTGTACCTTGGCATTTTAAGTCCCACTATTCCTGCCACTACAGCTCCAGAATGTACCCCCACTCGTATCCGAAGATGTTGGCCTGTAATTTCAAGTTAATCGGGCTTACATTATACAGGATGTCACAAATTATTTTTACTAAAAATGAAAAATTAATGACAGTGTCTACTAACCCGTCGACGGATCTTTAAGGTCCGTTATAGCCTCGACCATATCCAGCGCCATATCGCACACTCTTTCGGCGTGGTTCCCTTCCTTGGCCGGAGCACCACTCACTACCATGTAGGCGTCACCAATGGTTTCCACCTGGGGAGTCCGGCAGCGTTTAAACAGGGATTGTTGGTGAATAACCGATAAAAGTAGGGTGTAAGGTAAATTAATTGGTGCAAAATAAATGATTTTGTGATATATAGTTAGTCACAGGAAGATTATACTTTAATAACTACAGTAAATACATTGTTGATACTCTCATACTGACATAAAATGATGTTTTTTGAAGTTTGCCAATACCCACGGACCCCACTGTACATTTTTTTATTGTCTATATACAGGGTGTCCGGGAAAATGTGGGAAATCTCCCGGATATGAAAAAAACATGTGAAAAGAATACTACAAGTTTATATAAACTTCTTTTGTATCGGCCTCCTCTTCGGAGATATGGGCTCTTAAAGAGCTCCCATGGAATTAAGTTTTTGACACATAATTATTAAACCAACAGGTATATATTTCAATTTTTTTTTATATGATGTATACCAGGTTGTATAACCAAATTACTATCCCAGAAAGTGTTGCGAATTACTCACAGCTGCAGGGACGGACTAGCTGTGACACTAATGTGCCCATTTTTTTTATGATAAAAACTTTGGACAATGTTTTTTACATACCTTTAACTATTGACTAAAAATTAAGTAGGTACTAATGTCGCTAATCCTAACCGTTTTCGGAAAAACGTCATTTTTAACATATAAGATAGGTGTTCCTATAAATTATAAATGTTCACTTTTAACTGCTTAATATTAATACCATGATCGCAATAAAATGACGTTTTTCCGAAAACGGTTAGGATTAGCGACATGAATGAAGAGTACTTAATTTTTAGTCAATAGTTAAAGGTATGTAAAAAACGTTGTCCAAAGTTTTTATCATACAGGGCGTAAAAAAAATGGGCACATTAGTGTCACAGCTAGTCCGTCCCTGCAGCTGTGAGTAATTCGCAACACTTTCTGGGATAGTAATTTGAAGGGTCTTACCTAGTATACATCATATGAAAAAAAAATTGAAATATACCTGTTGGTTTAATAATTATTTGTCAAAAACTTAATTCCATGGGAGCCCATATCTCCGAAGAGGAGGCCGATACGAAAGAAGTTTATATGAACTTGTAGTATTCTTTTCACGTGTTTTTTTCATATCCGGGAGATTTCCCACATTTTTCCGGACACCCTTTATATAAAATATCAGTTTTGAAATAATATAATATTAATTTCAATAATTCTTTTGGCTTCTTTAAATTAATTTAATAACTCTTCGTTTTTACTAAAAGCCCAGCAGGCAACTGTGGTAAAAGATATAAATGCAAAACGTGAGTGAATCATTTTCAACAAAGCGATGTCAATGATTGTAAATAGTTTAGTTTTAATTGATACTCACTTTGTATACCCTGTTTCGTTCGGTAAGTCTGTCAAAAATAGAGTACATTCCGTTCAACATCGACACTACTTCCATAGGCGTGATCCTGCTGCATATTTCCGTAAACGTCACAACGTCGGAAAAGAGTATCGAAACGCTGTCGAACATCTACAACAAAAGCATGGTAAATGTGTAGGTACACTGAAGATGAGTGGAAATTGTGAAATGGTGTGTTAGACGTTTGGATTGACAGTACTAAAAAAGTAAAAAACCGAAATGCATAATAATAGGTATTATTTATTGACTATCGTTTACTTTCCTCGTAATTAACTTTAAAGTAATGTAATATAAAAAGGTCATTGTTTTTTGCTATACCCTGTATATTTCAAAAACTTGTAGCAAGGTTGTATGAAGAACTATTGCCTTTAGTTTCTATCAAAATATTACTAAATTCAAATAACCAACAAAAAAATTATATGAAACCGAAAATATTAAAACCTTCTTATTATGCTCTAGTTAATTTTATCATACTAACTTTCCTGAGTGTATTTTAAACTCATTATTCATTACTCATTACTGCATGGGATTTCCGTGGATATTATACCCTCCACAGGAAGGGCGGGTAAATTAGAAAAGTTTTATGAAATTGAGCAGTTTTTGGTACTAAAGAATTAAAAAAAAACAGAAATACTTGCTGAAAGTCTAGAAGCAGGTAAGTATATTAAATAAAAATCTAGGTACATTTATTGTCAAATATTCTGCATGTACAGATTTTTTTTTAATGGTACACTCTGTACATATACACGGTGTCAAAGATAAGCGTGCATAAAAATGCACCTTATAGGAATATCCGAGAACACTACCACATAATCAACATATTTCGTCGACTGAAAACGAAATCTTTTACATAATTCGTAACATCAACTTTAACGAACTGTATGGAATTACCGCTGGAAAACTTGAAATCAAAATGATTGTACCCTTGCAATTTAAATCGTGAATTGGGGAAGGGGAGATATGTTGTTGTTGCAGGGCTTTCTAGAAATATTCACATAGTTGGGAGGTCTTAAGCGAGTAAAAGTCGATTATGTGTGGCAAATAAAACCTTAGAAACGTTTACAGAGAGACGAATAAAAAATATCTCCATTTCGCAAATGAAGTTCCAGCTTAAATTCTTAGCTTCATTTGACAACTAACAAAGAGTATACTGAAAACTGGTAAACAGGTAAACTTGAAGTTCTTTTCGCACTTTTCCCCCTTACTGATAAGGGAGTAAAAAAAAATGCTACAGTATATTAAACAAACTTGAGTCTTACCTGGAATCTGAAAACTGGGAGGGGGTGATAGCGAGTGACAGTTCGGACTCCGCTACCCAAAATTTCATTAGCATTTTTCAGAATTACATCACATTGTCAACAAGTAAAAGAACCATTAATGTTAGTTATAGAAAATTAAAGCCCTGGATCACCCTGGGTATCATTAACTCAATTAAGCATAGGGACAAATTAAAAAAGAACCTAATGAAAAATTTTAGCTTAGATCAAGAACAAAGGTTTAAAGACTACAGGAATATTTTAAAAAAATTGATAAATAACACAAAAAGTGAGTATTATAGGGCACAAATTAGTAAATGCCAAAACAACACTAAAAAAATATACCAAATAATAAAAAATGCTACAAATGAAAATACAGGTAAGGACAGTAAAAATATTGAAGTACTAAATGACAATGGCGTACCATTTGCGGATAACAAGGTTATGGCGGACTTCTGCAATGGTTTTTTTGCTACAATAGGTTTAAAAATGTCAGAAAAAATAAAAAAACCAAGACAACCAAATACAATGAAATTCAATCACCTAAAGTCAATGTATCTTAAGCCTGTTAACGAAAACGAAATTATTAAACACATTCACTCTTTGAAGAATGGTAGCGCACCAGGTGATGATGGTATTTCAGCGCAGTTAATTAAAAACTCGCATCTACATTTATTAAAACCCTTAGTACATATAATCAATTTAATCTTTAAGACTGGCATAATTCCCAAGTACTTTAAGACCTCGATTGTTACCCCCATCTTTAAGTCAGGTGATAGAAAACACATCACAAACTATCGACCGATAAGTGTTATAAATAATTTTGGTAAAATTCTGGAAAAAGCTCTAAAAGAAAGACTAATAAATTTTTTTGAAACTAGTAATATTTTGTCTAGTAAACAGTTTGGATTTATAAAAAACATGAGCACCAGTGATGCAATGTACCAGGTTATATCTGAAATTACCTGCAATATGAATGATGGTAAAAAAGCTTTGGCCATTTTCCTTGACCTTGCAAAGGCATTTGACACGGTCCCACATGATGACTTATTAAGAGTCCTTGCCAATTATGGTGTCCGTGGTCCTGTGTATGATGTTTTTGAGTCTTATCTGAACGATAGACGACAAGTCGTTAGAGTAAATAACGTCATAAGTGATGCCCAAACTGTTACTATGGGAATACCGCAAGGGACGGTCCTAGGACCTATACTGTTCATTACTTATATAAACCCGTTGCTTACTGAGGTAGATATGGGTGGTACAATGTTGTCTTACGCGGATGACACGGTTTTGATATTCAGTGGGGATTCCTGGGATGGGGTTAAAAATAATGCTGAGAGGGGTCTGAGACGTGTGAAAGATTGGTTGGACTCTTTCCAGCTCTCACTTAATCTAAAAAAAACTAATTTTATTGCCTTCTCACCAACAGAAAAAAATAGACCAAATTTTAACGAATTACATGTTAATGAGAGCTCGATACAGAACACCACACATACAAAATATCTCGGAATCTTTATTGACTGCCATCTAAAGTGGAACAATCATATTGATAAAAGCATAACGAGTTTAAAGAGACTATTGCATAAATTCTACTTGCTTCGAGAGTTTTTGAATGAGAAACTATTAGTTTGCATTTATAAGTCCCTTATCAAGTCTTTACTTAGATACGGCATACTTGTTTGGGGTGGTTTGTACAAGACCACGTTACAACCCCTACAAATTCTTCAAAACTATATCCTTAAAATAATATTTAAAAAACCCAAACTCTACCACACCACTTTACTGTATTCTGAAGATATACTAAATGTTAGATGCCTCTATATTTTGACTGTTGGTAAATTTATGTTAAGGGTCAATAATTTAAACATTGCTCACAAACTCAATACTAGGAATAGATTGAGAGGAAACTTATCCCTGCCACGAAACAAAACGACCCTAAATTTGAGATCAATTACCTATTTAGGCCCAAAGGTATACAACTCTTTGCCCGTAAACATACGCCAAATAAAAGTAGGTAAGAAATTTAATAAAGTATCTTCTCGGTACATCTTTGCTAATTTCGAAAATGTGTTTGCAGAATTATTTTAGCTTTCAACATGTCAGTTTAGCCGTAACATTTCCGCCCTTTGGTGATTTAATTGTGATTTTATTTTTAGTAGGCTACAACTTGCCTCATATATTTTTTTTTTCTTCTTTTCTTTTTATAGATTGTTTTGTAGTTAAGTTTATATATTGTTATGTACTTAAGTAAACACATACGGGTATTTTAATACCTAGGTGTTTTTTTTTTATATCACATTTATACTTGTGTTCCTTATATTATACTTTGTACTATAACTACTGTATTTAAGTATGAAATTAAATTAAATTAAATTTATATCCACCTTTATTTTTTACAGCCTGGAAAATTATTATCAGTATGATGATTGTGTCAGATGAATTTAAAAAAAAAAACGTGAATACGCGCTTTGTCAGGTTGTTTGCATTCGGTAATTCGTAATATAAACATCACGTACTCGACTTCAGGAGGGTATGGGATTATCTAAAACCTACGTAATATCGCTGCGAAATCAGTTTTATTTTTTATATACAACCGTTTATTAATATAGGCCCATAATACGTATTATGAATTTGTAATGATCCGGGATCTCAATTGAATTTCGAATGAAAATGCTGGAAGGACGAAAGGGATGTTTTCTGATTTCTGTCTGTGACTTTGACCGAAAATAAGAGAAATATAATTTATATTCGTATTTTCAATTTTAAAGATGTCTGAAATTTTCCTGTTTTTATAGCATGCGGCGTCCAAAATTTCGAGTATTGTTAAAGCCACTTTACTGATATAATATGTAAAGTATAGATCGTATTTTTTTATACTGTGCTTAAAGCTTTAAATTATGGCCAATTTCCTATTCGGTTACCGTTATTACAAAGTTCTAAACACATCGAGCATAAAACCCTATTTTCTGTCCAATTTACTTTTCCATGTGGCAAAGTTAAAGCGCATTCAGTGTAAATATACTTCAAATTTTAAAGCGTAATTCTGTAGATACACCTCACGAACTTTAGTTGGATAAACTCAACTTTATAGTATAATGGGGTAATGGGCTTTTCGATAAGTTACAAGTTTTAATATTTTCTTATGTTTAAATTGAATTTCAAGGTATGATTTCCGTTGGGATTTCCAGAACCTTCAGAGATTGAGTTGTTGTTGAGTCTGTGCAACTACACAGGACATCCCAATAGAAATCCCCCAATTTATAACAATCTATAACATTATAATATATAATTGAGGTAAGGCCGTCTCTATATTATTATATATTATTATATATGAGTTTCCAAAATAAACCTATTAAAAGGGGATAACTGATTTCCACTTGTACCTCTACCCTTGTCATTTAATATAAACATATAAATCGTCGTATAAATCCAATTTCAGGTAAGTGTGTAATATTAGTATAGGTATGTTTGCTCCAAAGTTTGTGAGTATGGAATTTTACATACGCTATCTACAGTGTGTAGGTATTATATTATCGCCGACGATACTAATATCTTGTGGCGTGGAAAAAATGCAGAAGAGTTAAGGCTGATTGTGCAGAACGATTTATTGCTTGTCAAACAATGGTGTGATATGCGAATCTATTATGTTTTAATATCAGCAAACATTCTTACCTTTAAGTTTTCGTTTTCTGACTTAACTTTGACAGATAATTTTGTTAAGAACTCGACGACAAACTTAAGGTTAAGGACCACATTCTTGCATTGAATGGGAGACTAACGTCCGGTTCTTACTCAGTGAGAGTTGTCTCAAGAGAATTGGGGAATACTGTGGGTAGGATGGTTTATTTTTCACTTGTTGAGAGTCACTTGGTATGGTATTGCTTTTTGGGGATTTAGTAGTACCTAAGGGCCTATCGGGGTCTACATTGGTTTTGCAAAAGAGGGCATTAAGATACTTGTGTGGTGTTAATTGTCATACTCACTGTAAACCTTTAATTGTCAGGGAAAATATTTTAACTTTGATTAGAATTTTTATCTTGGAAACGGCCTGCCTTATCCATAAAAAATATAAAAATTATGCTACTATAACATGCGTACTGTGAATGATATTCCTCTTCCTATACCAAAAACAACTAGCTCTCACCAAAAATGCCTTGATATTTGAGTGCATCAAAATTTATAACCACACCACTGGCTTATCGGCAGGTAATTGATGACAGGAATTTTAAGCAAAGGCTAAAAAGGCAACTAATTATTAGACCCTACTATACTATCCAGGAATTTTACAATGATAATATCTAGGCATTCCCTTTAATTTTTTTTTAACTTTGATTAGTGTATATTCTTGCCAGATTGAGCTTGTCTTCGTATTAGATTGATTTGTGTGTAAATTTTTGACCATGACTATTTTATTGCCTCATAATGTGTGATTATCTATTTATTTATTTATCTATTTATTGGATTACTTATTTTTACTTTATACAGGGTGAGTTTATTAAAGTGTTACAAGGCGATATCTCGAAAACGGTTCAAAATATTTTCTTGAAATTTTAGTGAGGGAATGGGGAGATGGGGGGACATATTTTAACATATTTTTGATGTCTACCCCCTTTCCCCATTTTGAGAGGTGGGGGGTAACTTTGGAATTTTAAATGAGACAATGTACTTTTTTTTGGTAAATACGAACCTACGTACGTATACAAAAATCTTTTGATTTGTTCCCCTGGTTACGAAATTATGATTTATTAGGTAATAAAACACAAAAAATACTTTACTATTTAATTTCAACTTATTTATCGTCTGTCACGCTTCAGAAGATGTTCAAAATGTCTCCCTTCAACTTCCAAACACTTCGTCACTTTTTTTCAGAATAAATATCGTACCCGTAGTAACATTTTCAGTCTCACTAATAAGCATGCAACGCGGATTCGGCATTTCATATCATCTAAAGTTGCAGGTGTAGCCGCCATCACTTTATCTTATATAAAATAAAAAATAAATAAAGGAAAAAGTCAAGGGGGGTCAAATCCGGGGACCTAGCAGGCCGTTTACCGAACCAGCTCGACTAATCCACCTGTTTTCAAACAATTCGTTCAACTCATTACGGGCCTGTATCACATAATGCGGTGGAGCTTCGTCCTATTGAAACCACATGTCAGAACTTATGTTTTGGTTTAATAATTGGGGTAGTTGGGTTTTAAAAGAATTTCGTAACCAGGGGAGCAAATCAAAAGACCGTTTCGAGATATCGCCTTCTAACACTTTAAAAAACTCACCCTGTATAGTGAACATTGTAATTTCCATAATAGTTTTAATACTTTCTAAAGCTTTGTTAACAAAATGTACTTCTTATAACAATAAAGTGTCTTTTGATTTGATTTGATTTGATTATTATATACCACACTGAGACTGTGACATTACTGGAATAAAAAGTAGAATTTGTGTTGTAAACGACTAACAAACAAATGGTTGCTCACCTCGCACGTATCAATAGGGTTTTCTCCTTTCCTTAGTCTATCGGCCACCTGTTTGGGTATCATCTGATATAACAATTCATCAGTCCTCTTCATTTCCTCATCCAATTTTCTCATCGATTCTTCTAATTTCTTACTTTTTTGTTGCTCCTGGTCTAATGCTAATTTGAGTTCTACTGATTGTTGCGTACCAGCTAACATAAGATCACTGAAAACAACGCGCAAGTTTTTAAATCAAAGTTCAGTTTACCTGTAATAAATAGTTCGTACTGATTTTTTTTGTACAATATGAAAAAGTTCTTTAATAGTTTGAATAAGAAAGTTATTTCCACCCTCGTTGGGAAAAGATTGGTTTCTTACCGACTGAAATCATGCATGGATAAGTCGTTGATGTATAGGCCTGAGTTAATGAGAGAGTTGAGATCAGGCATCACTGGCGTTCCTAAATACATCATCATCTTCCAGTTATCCATGTATATCATTTGGCCTAAAAGAACCGAAGTTCGTTTTATTAAACAAGTTCACTATCTAAATTGAAGTAATAGATACCAAATAATATTATACATTCCTAAAACTTTTTTTTGTAAAAAGCAAATAACTAAAACCGGCAAAAGTAATTTCTAAATATCGTTTTAAAAATAACAGTTGATCCATGAAAAGCGCTGCTTCGCTTCACTTTGGTAAAACTTTGTTTAACTTTCTTTGACGGGAGGAATTCGAGTTTTGAATGTAAAGAAGTTTAAAATTATGTTTCATTTTTAATTACAGATTCCAGAGATGGATATCTCTTTTATTTTAGTTCTTCATCAGTTGTGTTTTTTTTTATTGGCCTCTATAGTCTATACTAGGGTGGAGTGAAGTTATACGTGTCGAAAAAAAAAATCGTTTTTTAAATCGGAATAGCTGCAAAAACATGCTCTACTACTTAACTAAGAGCTATGCGGAAAATGGTTTCTCTAAAATTATGTTTTGAGGCGCACCAAGAATTTTTAAAATAAAAAAAAAATCGGTGATCATGAAAAAAAATATTAGTTTTTCAAAACGGAATAGCTGCAAAAACCTGCTTCACTACTTAACTAAGTGCTATGCGAACGATAATTTTTCTAACATTATATTTCGAGGTGCCCCAAAGTCCCAAAGGTCTTATATTTAAAAAAAAACATGATTTTTATTTAAATTATATATATTTAATTATAATATTCCTTTAATAAAATAATCAAGTTAAAAAGAAAACAAACTCTTTGGCAAAAAAAAGTGTACAAACTAAAACTGAATTGATAATTTAAAATGAGCATTAGTCGCATAAAAAAATTAGTGTTCAATTTTCGCGAAAATTTTCTAATTTAAAAAGGCTTGGGGCACCTCAAAATATAATGTTAGAAAAATTATCTTTTGCATAGCACTTAGTTAAGTCAAAGAATAATGCAATTAATGCATTAATGTTTGGTTAAGTAGTGAAGCAGGTTTTTGCAGCTATTCCGTTTTGAAAAACTAATATTTTTTTTTCACGACCATCGATTTTTTTTTTTATTCTTGGGGCACCTCAAAACATAATTTTAGATAAACCATCTTTTGCATTGCTCTTAGTTAAGTAGTGGAGCATGTTTTTGCAGCTATTCCGATTTGAAAAACGATTTTTTTTTTCGACACGTATAACTTCACTCCACCCTATTCTATATCCTCAAAAACGCGAGGCTAGGGCATATGATGATGTTTTATTAAAGATTTGTCTACCTAAAACTACCTTACTCCATCATTCTAAAAACAAAATACACCTTTTTTACAGACTATAGCGTTATTTTAATTAAAAAAGTTGTTGATCTAAATTTGTTAAGTAAAATACAAGTGAAGAACTATAATTGCATCATTCTCAAAAGTTTGTTTATCCGAAAGACAGACAGATATTAATAAAACTGATTTCTAAAGATCTTTTAAAAATGAAAAGTTGAGCCGTGAAATCTTTGCTTTGCTAAACTTCAGACAAGTTTTGGAAAGTTTATTCTGGTTCTGATAAAAGCTTACGATTCTAGAATATGTAAAAATGGTTTTAACATTATTTACTTCAAGAAAATTCTAATTAAAACAACATTTTTATTATTTTTTTTAAATTACTGACCCCATAACAAACAAAAAGTTTAGGTAAGAATAAAAAGTTTATATTTAATTCATTGCTTAATATCAAGCTGAATGCCATTTCAAAAAAGAAAAGTTGATTCGTCAAAATATTTCCTCTTCGACCCAAAAACCCAAATCGAAAAAGTTTGTCGAGTTTTCTTTCCCTATGGGGCTCACAATTCTTGAACACGAAGAACTTATCTTGGTATTTATTTCTATATTTGCCGTTTTGCCTATGTCAAATCAATAAAAATGGAAAAGGCTCTAAAAAAAGGAAACGAGTAGCTACAAATTTGCAAATTGTGAGCCTTAGGTGAAAAAATAACTAATAAATTTTTGCAGATAAAGAAATCTCCTATACCAACAAACCTTTTAAAAGGGGTTAAAGAAAAGTCGCCTAAACAGCTGAAACTTATCTTGTCAGACACATTAACATTAAGCTAATGTATGGGTTTCGCGAATCTAGAGATACTGAAGTTGCAGCTACGGATGTTATTACTAACATTCAATTAAATCTAGATACCAAAAAAAAATGCGGCATTTTATCTCTAGACTTGTGTAAAGCCTTTGATACTGTAAACCATGATATATTATTAGTTAAATTATTTGATATAGGCATAAGAGGAAAAATTTATCATTGGTTTGATAGTTATATAAAAAATAAAAAACAATGCGTTAAAATAGGAAGTAATGTTAGTTCCTATCAAACAATTAAGTAGATGTGGAGTACCACAAGGTTCTATTCTAGGACCCACATTGTTTCTTATTTATATCAACTCTATTTCAAAATTAAAATTATATGGACAAATTAAACTTTTTGCCGACGACGCAACAATTATTTATTGTGCTAAAAATATTAGGTGCATCCAATTTCCAATTAAATATCAAAAAAGATTTAAAAATTATATTTGACTGGTTGCAATCTTATAAATTAACTTTAAATTTTAATACATCTTCATTTATGTACATTGACAAACAACGACTAGATATGGAGAAGCAACCAATAATATTTAATGGGGAAAATATTAATTGCAAAGATAACGTAAAATTTTTAGGATTATATATTGATCAAAATTTAAGCTGGAGAAAACACGTAGAACATATTCGAACTTTCATTTCTGCGTTAATTGGGATAATCTTTAAAATTCGTCATTGTATATGTTTAAATTATTTAAAAAAAATATTTATCATGCATTAGTACATTCAAAAATTCAGTATCTTATTTCTATTTGGGGTTCAGCCAATTCAATAGTACTAAAACATATAAAGAAATTACAAAATAAAATTATTAAATGTATTCATAGATTTCCGCACCAACAACAAATTTATAGAAACCGAATAAATACCTAGATATAAATAATTTATATAATTTAAAAATTTGCATATTTATTCATTCTTTACTTTTAAAACAAAAAATTTCTAATATAACGTTTACAAAAGTTCATGATCTTCACAGACATGAGACTAGACAAACTAATTTTTTACAAACTATTAAAATAAACATTAACTTTGGAAAACGGTCATTGTTAAATATAATGGATTAATATTATATAATATTTTACCCGAAAATATTAAAACATTAAAAAACTACCATTATTTGAATTTCATTTAAAAAATATTTCCTAGTATAATTTTCTTTCTAAACAAATTAATCAAACGTTTATAATACAAAACGATTTTTTTTAACTGACTTTTTTATATACAGGGTTGGGCAAATGTTCCGGAACGGCTTAATTACAGGCAAACGAAAAGTGATATCGGATCCGGGTTTTGGGCAATCTATAGGACTAAAATTTTACTATTTGACTATTATACCATATGCCAGTAATGTCACCAACTGTCAAGTGTTGACGTTACTTTTTTTAAAATGGAACACCCTGTATATTTTTACATTTTTAAATTCCACATAAAATTATAATTATTTTTTATTAAATGCACTATTAGTCTATACTTCATAATTTCCGAGATATTGACTCTCGAAAAGTGACATTTTTGAACTTTGACAGCTTATAACTTTCTAGTACATCTTAGAGCAAAACGGCTTACATGTCCCTATCTTCACATTTTATTATCTTCCCAAAAAAATCAACTTCCTGGTAAACCGGATGTAACTCGAAAGCAGGAAATATAGTTGTTCCGGTTTAACTGGAAGTTGATTTTTTTGGGAAGATAATAAAAATTGAAGATAGGGACATGTAAGCCGTTTTGCTCTAAGACGTACTGTTAGTGTTAGAAAGTTATAAGCTGTCAAAGTTCAAAAATGTCACTTTTCGAGAGTCAATATCTCGGAAACTATGAAGTATAGGCTAATAGTGCATTTAATAAAAAATAATTATAATTTTATGTGGAATTTAAAAATATACAGGGTGTTCCATTTAAAAAAAAAATAACGTCAACACTTGACAGTTGGTGACATTACTGACATATGGTATAATCGTTAAATAGTAAAATTTTAGTCCTATAGATTGCCCAAAACCCGGATCCGATATCACTTTTCGTTCGCCTGTAATTAAGCCGTTCCGGAACATTTGCCCAAACCTGTATATACCTACCAATTAAGTTAGAGTAATAATTGTTACTTATTTTTATATAATTATCCCTGTAATAAACTTGCAAAGTTGGTTGGAAGTAAAGTCAAATAAATTTAAAAAAAGCTTTGTTTAACGACGTAATTTAAAACAATCTTATGTACGAAAACTCGTTTTTCCGTTTTACAATTTTTAATATGGGAAATAACTTAACCAGTTAACAAAGGTTGGACCTTTTCTCGAGAAAACCCCTCTCCATATTAAAATTTTGTATTTTCATCTTCACGAAATATAATTTTGTTTTGCGAAACCTTTCTTGATTCGGATAATCTGATAAATCTAATCCGAAAAAAATGGTTCGCCAGCTACGTATATGGTTTTGACATGCCTATATTGTTATTTGGTAACAGTTTTTATATATTGTGTTTGGATATACAGTGAGTCCCAGAAGTAATGTCTAAATTCATTTAAAATTCAGCGGTAAGTTTTTTGAAAAAACGGTCGTACCCGTCGATTTTTATTTTTTAATGTGTTTTTTTTGTGGTAATTTCAGGTATACAGGGTAGCTCAAAAATAAGTTACGACCATCAACTTCATTTTTTCAAATGAAAACATATATTTTTTATTTCATTTTTGAATTTTGCGTTGAATTCTAAGCATGTTTCATGTACTATGTCCTATACATAAACTCAACAGTTATTGAAAAAATTAGGATTGAACATATCTATAAGTAAGACCTGTTTATTAAAAAAAAAACACAACAAAATCAAATTAAATGTTGAAAATGTGCGCCATTTACGGCTTGACAATATCCAAGACGATCAATAAACTCTCTTTGCACGTTTCCAACCATTTCCGGAGTTATGGCACGCACTTCTCTTCGGATCCTCTTTTTCAACTCCTGCATATTGTTTGGCCTTTTGATTTGAGGTAACCTTACAAAAAAAAGTCCAGCGGAGTTAGGTCTGGCGACCTAGCGGGCCATTCGATAGGTCCTCTCCTTCCTATCCACCGACTGGGAAAGGTTTCATCCAAAAATGTGCGCACAGTGGCAGCATAGTGCGGAGGAGCACCATCTTGTTGGAATATCAGTTCTTCGTCAGGGGAGTCTGGATCCAATGGATTCGGAAATAAATCCACTAATGCTGGAATTAATTCAAGTTGGAGAAATTCGAGATATACTTGTCCAGTTAAAGACTGTTCAAAGAAAAATGGACCAATTACTCTTTCGCGTACGATTCCACACCAAACATTTATATTTTTAGGGTACTGGCTGTAAACCTCTATCATCAATGCGGATTTTCTGTTGCCCAATATCGACAATTTTGTCTGTTCACATTACCATTCAAATAGAACGTAGCTTCATCCGAAAAAATAATATTTTTTACTAAATTATTATCTAAATTGCACATATTTTGCATGCGTTCGCAAAACTCATTTCGCCTATCGAAATCATATTCAAATAACTTATGCACTGGAATAACTTTGTATGGGTGATATTTGTGCTTTTGAACTACTCGGTGAACAACAGATTTCGGCATGTGTAAATCGGCCCCAATGTGCGACAGGGGAGTACATGGATTTTCTTCCAAGGAAAGCAAAACGTCAAGTTGTTCATTTTCATCTCGAGTAGGACGACCAGATTTAGGCAAATCTCTAACATGACCGAATTCCCTAAACTTAGCCTCTATTCCACTCACCATCTTTTGACATATGGGAGGACGACCAGGATGGATTTCATTAAATAATTGGGCTGTTTCTATTTGAGTACGTGTTTTATCACCAAACCCAACCATGCATAGAATTTCAATTTTTTCCCGTTTCGTTAACTTCACCATTATTGTGAAAACCGCAACTTTGAAACTACGCTTGACAATAATAATTATACTTATTTGAAATAAAATTGTCATACAGTTTCTATATAAATAAACGGTGACAGTTACAGACAGTACACTCTTACTTATTAGGGAGCCCAAAATGCCATATTGCCAAAAGATTTGATAGATCGTTGGATTCCCAAAATGATATGTTCAATCCTAATTTTTTCAATAACTGTTGAGTTTATGTATAGGACATGGTACATGAAACATGCTTAGAATTCAATGCAAAATTCAAAAATGAAATAAAAAATATATGTTTTCATTTGAAAAAATTAAGTTGATGGTCGTAACTTATTTTTGAGCTACCCTGTATACATGAAATTACCACAAAAAAAACACATTAAAAAATAAAAATCGACGGGTACGAGCGTTTTTTCAAAAAACTTACCGCTGAATTTTAAATGAATTTAGACATTACTTCTGGGACTCACTGTATATAATATAATAGGATAATAGAATACTTTATTTCATAACTTAGCCTTAATGGTATATTATGCAAGATCCAACTTATTCTTTCATGTAATCGCAATAAATAAAATACATATTATCCAAGTTCACTTAGACTATTAGATTTAGGACCGAATTATCCCTATTATTGAAATGAGACACCCAAAACTTAATCTCGTTTACGAATAATTGTTTATCAGTGTCTACATTGACCCTTCCAAGTTAATTATTTAGTTAACCCATTGACCGCAAGGACGTCGAATCGGTCAAGTCGGTAGGCCTTACAGAAAAAAGTTAAATTCAAAAATTTCAAAAGTTAAATTCAAAAATTACGAAAAGAAATTATTTAACATAAAAAATCCTCTAATTAGAAACATACATTGTTGGCGTAGGTATGTCGACGATGTGTTTTGTGTTTGGACCGACAATTACACCAATTTCTCAATCTTCTTAATAGCCTAAACCATAGAATCCAATAATTTATCTTAGAAAAAGAAACTGACAACTCAATTAATTTCCTAGACCTCACAATAATGAAACACCAACAATATCAATTTACCTACCAAATTTATAGAAAACCAACTACCACAGATATAGCCATACCCGCAGATTCAAAGCACCCCCAACAAACAAAACTAGCTGCATTAGTAGGTATGGTACATCGACTAGTTAACATTCCTCTCTCAGACATCCAATACACAATCACTCAATCTCTAATAACATAAAACCAATATACATACACAATAAAAGCAGAAAACTAAATGTACTAGAAACAATAGCTATCAAAAAAGCCATAAAAAAAAATGCAATGTTGTTAATAATCAAACCGAAATACCTTCAGGCGCTTCCCTAATTCTTAATAGCACACTAATTTTGGACTAAATATGTATCTGTACCTTTAAAAGTTAGAAAAACCCACAGTTGACCATTCAATCTTCTAATTCTAATTTTAATTTTATGACATGTTTATAATTACCCTAATACGATATAAATACCTTCGTAATGTCACGTAGAATTTAGTATCTTCTTGTACTCCTTTGACAATGACCCGAAGGGGCCGAAACATGTGTCAGGAAACTGATTAAATTTGCGAAACATAACAAGTAAGTTAATATAATTTCTTCCTGTGCAATGGAAAAACAGTTTCACCAAGCATGTAGCCCAACACAAATTAATTATAAATTCAAAAAGATTATGAAGAGCTGAGAACTAAAAGACTATAAACAAATTTAATCGCCCAGAATCACTACTTACAAGGGTGACTTGAAAATTTACAATGGTTAAATTTTCTACACTAAAGAAGATACCAAGAACCAGAAAAAAAACCAAAAATACATGGTATATACAATACAACTTTTTTTAAATTGAAGTCGATGTGTCCGTAAACAAATAATGTTTTACACAGTTTAAAATTGCAAAGGTCCATTTATTAACATCATTTACAAATTTCGCCAACAGTGTTGCGGAATAAGCAAGAAATCTTGCATGAAAACATGCTAAGCTTACAATCAATTATCCTGTCAACAGGAGAGCTTTAAACAGCAAGGATAAATGCTTCAAGGAGCGCAGGTTTACGTTTGATAAACGGCCTTATCGGCCAGTTGCTTAATTAACCTGTTGCACATGCTTAGACTGTGATTGATTATTATTTAAATCGCCGATTAAACGATAATGCTGGTAGATTAAAAAGACCGAGCTTTATATAAAGAAATGTGATCAAATAGATATATATCTTTATCGTCCATCCTCGCTGGCAAGCTTTTCCAAATGTTACTATTAAGAACACAATGAAACTGGTCATAGCCAATTGGCCTCTCTCTTGTCCTACAATCGACGCGTCGGTTACACACCCAAAATCCCGTTCTGTTAAATGAAATTCGGCATCCCTCAGGACCTGTCCCAGATCCGATGCCTTTTGTAAATGATTTATCCTTTAAAAATGTATCGTAGGCTGACTAGGTATGCGATAATTCCCTTAACAAGAGAAAATGGAATTTACATAATTTACTGATGTGGTATTGCAAAATGTGCTGGAAAATTTATTATTTAGTAGACTTCGTTATTGTAAATTAAATAATATAGGTAGATTTATCAAAAAAATTACCTTGTCGGACTTCCCTTGTCTTTATTTTGTTACTTAACACAACGTTTCGGTTGTCGACGTTGTGGTCTGGTGGTCAGCGCAGCAGCCTCACAGATCGTAGGCCCGGGTTCCATTCCCGGCAACGTCGATGTTAAATTTGGAATTTGGTTTAAGAGGTGGCGCCGTCTTTCGGAAGAGACGTTAAACTGTGGGCCCCGTGTCATGGATGTTGGCACGTTAAAGAACCCTACCCTCGACAAAGAGGGATTCGGCAAAATTACCAGATAGTGTGTGACAAATTCCCTGGCGTCGGTGATTGGCCTCGTTGCGGAAAAAGGCCGACGTAAAATAAATAAATAAAAAAAATAAAAAAAAAAAAACGTTTCGGTTGGTTAGTATATCAAACCGTTTTCAAGTGCAAACTAAATTATAATTCTAAGGCTACTGTCTTAAATACTATCCGTGTGCAATGAAGCTGATGACTCCACCTACGTGCTTATTGGAATGTGAACTTTGAGCTGTTCGTTTTGGACAAGAAGAGGCTTCCATATATTGATGATATCTATACTTGGTTTACTAAATATATGGGTATTTTGATTCATGAAAGCTACTTCTTTAAATTTTCGTTTTCTCCAGTGCTGTTCCGTGTCCAAAACCTTGACTTCTGACCACTGTATATTACGTTGGTTGGTCCATACATGTTCCGCTATACCTGATCTCGAAGTTTCGCCTCTTTGAGTATGTTTCAGATGTTCTTTAACTCGTACGGGGGTACGTCTTTTTGTTTCTCCAAATTACAATTCGCCACACTCGCAAGGGATTTGATAGTTTTACTTTTGTAAGAAAGCTTCTAAGCGTATTTCCGGATTTGAAGGCTGTTTTGATATTATAGTTTTTGGTTATCCTTCTAATCTTTTCAGAAATCCCCTTGACATAAGGTATCGTAAGAAATGCTTGCTCCTCTTTCGTTTCTGTAATTCTGTATTAGTTTTTACTTCGCGATTTTCAAGTTTTGAGATGGTATTAGTTACCAAGGTTTCAGGGTAACCATTCTGCTTTAAATATTTTTTGATGTTTGAAATGTCTTCCGGATTGTTGCTTGATGATATGCAGTGATCAGCACTGGAGAAAACGAAAATTCAAAGAAGCAGGTTTCATGAATCAAAATACTCATATATTTAGTAAACCAAGTAAGTATAGATATCCCCAATATCTGGGGAAGCCTCTTCTTGTCCAAAACCAACAGCTCAAACTTCACACTCCAATAAACACGTAGGTGGAGTCATCAAGCTTCATTGCACCAGTGGCGCAGCGAGGGGGGGGGGTTTAGGGGTTAACCCCCCCCCCCCAGACTAAGATGTTTTTTTACGGTTTAGACCAGGGCTGAAACCTTTGAAAATGGTAGAAAGTGAAAAAAAATAATAATAGTAGGATGAAACCCATTGGAAAAGGAAGATAATATAACAAGAATTAAAAGAAAAATAAATCACGGGCGATCCGAGGTCGGGAAGTGGAAAGGCGTGAGTTTTTAAGGGTAGAAAACGATTTATCTCGATTTCCGGCAAAACTACAAGTCCTATGGAAAAACGTTAAATGAAAAAGTTGTAGATAATAAAAAGATCTACTATCTACTAACTTTTGTATTTACACTTTTTTTATATAACCTCAAAATTTATGTGAAAAATTCAAATAACCAAGTTTTTGGTTTTTTATTTTTATCTTTTAAAAGAAAAAAAATTTTTTCACGAAATTTGGTAAAAACTTACCTTTTTATGTCCCAAACACACTGTAATTTTTTTGATTTAAAATATTTATTTTTTCACTTTATTTTGACTTAATATCGAAAAAGCACCTTAATTTTCAATCGAAAATTCTCACGTCAAAATATCTGCTTTTTTAAAAAAGTCGGTGGGCTTTTTGTTCGTTAAAATCTCTACTTTCTGATGGTGTAAAAAAAAATTACATTACTATGGTAAATGTGATGAAATCCCCTTTAAATCCTACCTTTAATTATATTTAGAACAACTATTTCCGCATATTTTTTCGATCTTTATGTTTTATGGATTTGTAATTTTTTTATTTATCAATGTAACATGGAATGTTACTTTTTCGAGTAATTAAAGTATAAATTTTAATAAATAGCTCAAAATTGTACATAATAATTTTAAAAAATAATTTTGGATTCGAGTTTTTTTCGTTTCTTTGCATTTTTTGAGAACATTTACCATAGTAATGTATATTTTTTTTAACACCATCAGAAAGTAGAGATTTCAACGAACAAAAAGCCCACCGACTTTTTTAAAAAAGCAGATATTTTGACGTGAGCATTTTCGATTAAAAATCATACTTTTCTGTAAAAGATAAAAATAATAAACCAAAAACTTGGTTATTTGAATTTTTCACATACATTTTGAGGTTATGTAAAAAAAGTGTAAATGCAAAAGTTGTAGATCTTTTTATTACCTACAACTTTTCCATTTAACGTTTTTCCATAGGACTTGTAGTTTTGCCGGAAATCGAGATAAATCGTTTTCTACCCTTAAAAACTCACCCCCTTCCACTACCCGACCTCGGATCGCCCGTAAATTATTTTTCCTTTCATTTTTGTAATATTCTCTTCGTTTTTCAATGGGTTTCATCCTACTATTATTTTTTTTTGGTTTCAAAAATTATCGACCCTGGTCTAAACGGCCTTTAAACAGGTATTAATTTAAAAAATACAGAATTTGTATTCATACAAATTTTCCTACAGTATTAAAATTAACGACCAAATAAAAAAAAAATAGCGCTTTTTAAAATTTTGAAATCCTGTTCTTTTTTTTGAAAACCCCCCCTAATACAACATTCTGGCTGCGCCACTGCATTGCACAGGGATAGTATTTAAGACAGTAGCCTTCGAATAATACTTAATTCAGTTTACATTTGAAAACGGTCAGAGATATTAACTAACTGAAACGTTGTGTTAAGTAACAAAATAAATACAATGGGAGTCCGACAAGGTAATTTTTTTGATATTTTTTTATTTTTTTTTAATCTTTATTTAATATTGCAATGTTTTGACGCTTTACTGCGTCTTCTTCAGGCTTTTAGTATTTAAAGACCACGTGATCTTTATTTGTCTATCGAAGGGAAAACCTAAAGATGAATACGTAAAAAACTGTTTTCAATACATATCTACATTTTATAAACGATTTGGGTGCAAAGTATAATAATAATTTTTTATTGTAAATTGGGTAACAAATAATAAAACATTTTATATTATTTACTGTATTTATTAATTTTCCGGTTGATTTTTTTTGGATACTGTAGGCCTTATTAAAATACGTGGAAATTTAAATGTAAGTAAACAAACAGTAAATGAGTTTGTTTTCTGCATGAAATAAATTTACCTTTTTATTTAATTAATATATTTCATATTAATATATGAAGGTATTCCATATTTTTTTAACTCATTTCTGCTGAAAATTCATAGCAGCAATATTTTTTTCGTCAGCGCTGTTAAGAGCGAACACTAGTGACGCATTTGCCATTTAGTTTTTTTTAAATCAACATTTCGTTTTATCCAAAACAGTTTTACGTTAAAAGACGTTAAAATAATTTTTTTTAACTTTTAGAAAAAAAAACAACTCACCTTTTAATCGAAGATTTTTTTCTTCATAATACGAATCCATTTCGTCGCTCATAATAATCTCCTGCCTCGCCGACGGCTTGTCGTTGAGAATGGGCTCAACTGTGACCAACTCAAAAATATTGTTTGTCCTATTTAATATCTGAAACAAAAGTGGCCGGTCTGAAACGGGGAGTAACGATTACGAAGCTATGCTAATGTAGAAATTACCACGATGATGGGATGATATATTTTGTTAAGTAAAATAATAGATTTTGTAACGTCAAATAGAAATTGAAACGTTAACAGTGTTGTTTTTTGAATTTATTAAAGTTGTCGTAGTTTTTACGGCGCAATGAATTTTTCCATACTTTCCCAGCGTATAAATTGACGGTTTTTCCTATACGCGTAATTTTATTAAAATATACCGAGCGACATGTATTTTTCATTAGATTGCGCCTTTTTCTATAACGTTTAGATCTATGTACGTAGCGGGTACATAAAATAAACATAGTTTCACCTTTATAAATAAAACATCTAACTTATGGAAAAACAGAATTTGTTTTCTATGGATTTTTGTGTGGGATTATTTCGCATCCTTTCAGAAACTGTAAATAAGGAAAAATAAAAATAGACGTACGTTATGATTACTACTACATGTGGATGCATGTGTGGGGTCTCCAGAAGCTGATTTGGTGTATTGGTACGCCTCTTTCGGCTACTCATCCTCTACTAAGCCCGATGATCTGCTTCTAGTTCTCCATTTTCTCTGTGTTTGCCGTTGCTTTTAGCTAGACCTTTTTTTTCCTCATTAGGCTTTATTCCGTAACTTGCTCCCCCATACCTGTGTATCTGCCTCCTTTGAGTTTCCTTGTTCCATGGAGGTCCTAGGCTAAGGGCTTTCTTCGTATTCTTGTATCTTGCTGCCGAGTGACACGATTGTGCTCGCTAGTTCTTGCATAACATGTTCTCGTTTCCATTTTCGTCTTTGGGATGTTGTGTAGCGATTTGTTTAGTCCTTCCATCTTCTATTGTATAGTTTTCATGCTCTTTTTCATTTCAGTCCACTTATCTTTGTGTTTTTTTCTTGCCCTCCCTTGGTGTAGATCCGAATCTCTTCCTTGTGGCTTGTGACGATAGCTTCGTTCTTGCTTCCCCTCTTTCAGGTCTTACCTATTTATCGTCCTTGACATTGGTTTCATAATTTTTCCCTCCTGGTTTTTCATTTTTTCCACCTTTGGAAGTTCGAAATGAATCTTTCAAGATATTTTGGGATATGTTTCGTTGGCGACCAGGCAATCTGCTATTGCTATTTTATGAGCTCCAAGCTTACTCTGTGCTGCTTGACATAATATAATTTCTTGTATTGTTTGTTGCCTGTTTTGTATTGTTTTCCTATTTCCTCTTTGTTTCCCCATCTTTTAGTTTTAAAATTATATATATTATATCCCATATTTCATCTCACGAGTAGCAAGGGAATAATTATTAGTCCATCGGCCTTGTTCTTGTTATTGATAATTATTATTGAACATTATATCAATTATTAATTCGCCAACTTTGAGAATAAATAATAAATGAGTCGAATTTTAGCACATATTTATTCTTTTTGTGGTTCAATTCACTGTAATTAAGTAAAAACAATGCGGAATTTCCAAATTGCAAACAAAACGATATTCAGTTGCTAACGGGTTGAATTTGTAGGGATCAGGAGTGGGATACGACTTTACCGCCCCATTTTTGGCCGGATTTAATTTGTTTTTAAATAAAGATTAATAGTCTCTATACATAAGCTGATTCAAATTAATAATGAAAGGTAAAATGACCACAATTACAGCTGTAAAACATAAACTTTGCTTACCGAACTAAATTTAAAGGCAGTCAACGGTCGAACTAAGTCGAACCAATTCGTAATTTTTTTTCCTAAGAGATCAGGCATGATTACCATTAGTGAATTTCCTATGCTACGTACTATCATATCAGATCTGAAACAGAAATCAATGATTATGTTGGAAAATGTTACTGGCATAATATTATATTGCTCCCATAATAATATAATATTTTTTTCAGAAATTTTAATGTAGTAAGCAATAAAACCTGTATAAACTCTCGTTTACTCAAATGCAGCGATACATATTATGATATTGTCACTCCAAACTGAAATTGATTACTCCCCTTTAGAGGATTTGGAAATGTCAAATTACCCTATATTTTTAGAGATGCTACGGTATATTGAGCCTTTTTGTATATTTGATATTATATTATTTGAAAGTAAATTTTCGAAATTGAATTCCTCCTGAAACAGAATTTTCGGCTCGCTGGAAAAAGAAGTAGGGGAGGTCCGCCAACAGTGGCCACCTTTTTTAATATTGGTCGGTATAGCCAAAACCAACCAAATTTTCCATCACATATAATTTAAACGTTCTTACAATGGAAGTGGTTTTTAAATTCTTGCTTTATTTTAAACTGACTACTTGTTAAATTTGAAAAAAAGACATAAGAAACCAATAATGATTTATGACCACTGTACCAAACCAGTAAGGTACAGTGGTCAGGAAAAATATTTATTTAAAACGCTGATTTATTAATAATAACAGAAGGTAAAAAATAATCTAATATAGGTTGAATCGGGACAAATCTACGGAAAACTGGTGGTATCGTTGAACCCTTGCCGTTCCACCAGTGGATAATGGAGTTGGCAACAACATTGATAATATTCACCAAGAAAAGCAGCACTTAAGATAACTTTTGAATGAAATAAACAGTTACGATGCGGTCACCCCTATTATTTATTTCTGTCCGACTGGCAAGTAGTTAACATAATCTATGAACGCGTCCTAATTTACATCATTTCCAAAAGATGACGGTAGTTGTAAGGGTTTTCTTTAAATAGTAACGACGGGTGGCCACTGTTCTTGCTATGGCCACTGTTGGCGGACCTCCCCTATTTGTCACTAAATATGAAGCGTATGTCCACCATCTACCATTTTATTTTTTGCTAGCACCATCAGCAAAGCTTTTTCTCAAAAAAGTTACCTTGTCGGATAGGGTGTATTTACTTAAGCGGGTAAAGCTCTATTGGCAAGAGTACCTCCCCCACCTTCAAATCTGCTGTAGTTCACACCTTCCCTAAGTAGTATTTTAAATTTAAAGAAATAATCCATAGACTAGGGTCGATAATTTTTGAAACCAAAAAAAATAATATTAGGATGAAACATGAAACCCATTGGAAAAGGAAGAGAATATAACAAAAATGAAAGGAAAAATAGTTTACGGGCGATCCGAGGTCAGGAAGTGGAAAGGGGTGAGTTTTTAAGGGTAGAAAACGATTTATCTCGATTTCCGGCAAAACTACAAGTCCTATGGAAAAACGTTAAATGGCAAAGTTGTATGTAATAAAAAGATCTACAACTTTTGGATTTACACTTTTTTACATAACCTCAAAATTTATGTGAAAAATTCAAATAACCAAGTTTTTGGTTTTTAATTTTTATCTTTTACAAAAAAATTTTTTTTTTCACGAAATTTGGTAAAAACTTATTTTTTTATGTCCCGAACACACTGTAATTTTTTTGATTTAAAATATTTATTTTGTCACCTTATTTTGACTTAATATCGAAAAAGCACCCTAATTTTCAATCGAAAATTCTCACGTCAAAATATCTGCTTTTTTAAAAAAAGTCGGTGGGCTTTTTGTTCGTTAAAATCTCTACTTTCTGATGGTGTAAAAAAAAATTACATTACTATGGTAAATGTGATGAAATCCCCTTTAAATCCTACCTTTAATTATATTTAGAACAACTGTTTTCGCATGTTTTCGCGATCTTTATGTTTTATGGATTTGTAATTTTTTGTTTATCAATGTAACATGGAATCTTACGTTTTTCGAGTAATTAAAGTATATATTTTAATAAATAGCTCAAAATTGTACATAATGATTAAAAAAAAAAATTTCGGATTCGAGTTTTTTTCGTTTTTTTGAATTTTTTGAGAACATTTACCATAGTAATGTATATTTTTTACACCATCAGAAAGTAGAGATTTCAACGAACGAAAAGCCCACCGACTTTTTTAAAAGAGCAGATATTTTGACGTGAGAATTTTCGATTGAAAAATAGGGTGCTTTTTCGATATTAAGTCAAAATAAGGTGAAAAAATAAATATTTTAAATCCAAAAAATTACAGTGTGTTTGGGACATAAAAAGGTTTTCATCAAATTTCGTAAAAAAAAATTTTTTCTAAAAGATAAAAATAAAAAACCAAAAACTTGGTTATTTGAATTTTTCACATAAATTTTGAGGTTATGTGAAAAAAGTGTAAATACAAAAGTTGTAGATCTTTTTATTACCTACAACTTTGCTATTTATTGTTTTTCCATAGGACTTGTAGTTTTGCCGGAAATCGAGATAAATCGTTTTCTACCCTTAAAAACTCACCCCCTTCCACTTCCCGACCTCGGATCGATTATTTTTCCTTTAATTTTTGTTATATTCTCTTCCTTTTTCAATAAGTTTCATCCTACTATTATTTTTTTTTTCACTTTTAACCATTTTCAATCCTGAATTATATTATTCGCCCTGGTCTATTAGGGAATGTGTGAACTACAACAGATTTGAAGGTGGGGAAGGTACTCTTGCCAACAGAGCTTCACCCGCTTAAGAAAATAAACCCTATAAATTGATTCCAAAATTGCGATATGTGAAGATAACAGCGTTTTGTCATTGCTGGTTTTACTTTCCTCTGCATTACGACGTGGACGAGAGTAGTATTTTTCTATTAAATATTTATACTATTCAAATTTTGTGATTGGACAAATACGTCATTCTTCATTACCAAACCCCTAATTAGAACAGAGTTACCTCTTTTATCTCATACTTGATCCCGGAAGCAGGGACGTAGCTAGGAATTTTGGCGCCCCAGGCGAATAGTAGTTCTGCGCCCTACCAGACAATCTTAAAACTAAAATTATACATCTATAAATTTTAGTTTAAAAAATATATTAACAGCAGTGGCGACTCGTGATTTGTAAACTTGGGGGTGTACTAAAAGCCCGCTGAAGGCGAAATGCGCCGCAGGCGAAAAATTTTCAAGACCACGCCCAAATTTGGTCAATAATTTTTAGTAAATATTTTAAAAATTTATGATTACCTACTTATTTTATTGAAATTAAATAAGATAAAAAAATAAAAAAGACCAATTTATTTTTCATTAGTGGGTACATTGTTTAAAAGTAAAGTCACTTCTTCTGTTTTTATTTGCAGCAAACTTATCAACAGATCAAACAGCTTCATTCAAGTTTGGAATAACTGTAATGTATTGTTTCTCAAATATTCCACATTCATAGTCGTTTTGGCATTAAAACTGTTCATTTTTATTAAAATAAGTCTTTACTACTCCAAAATACTAACAAAAATATAAAGGTAAACTCCAAATAATAAATTCATACTGCAATGAAATCAACGGCGCACATTTAATTTGTGCGAGTTTTCCTATTAGAATCGCGCTTTCTCCCACCACACCTGCTAGTACAAGATGCATAGAGAAACAGCAGAAACCCCGCCTACTTAACGCATGTGTGCGACTTATGACTTCCTACGCGCCATACGGTTGCTTTTGACAACCGGCTAGGCGAGAGCTATTACACCACGTTTCGTTCGATTGTTTGACGGTACGTTAAAATAGGAGGGTTCTAACTTATATTACGGTAAGAATATAAAGAAGGTAAATTTAAATGAACATTATTTTTTCGTTATGGGGTAATTCTTGATGAAGTATGGGGGTGCACGTGCTCCTGTGCTCCTATGGAGAGAAACCGCCACTGATTAAAAGACTTGAACTTAACATTCGTGAAAAGAAAAATTGCTTGTTCGGACTTGTGTGACTTATGTCGTGGCAACTCACAATTCACGTAGCATAGTGACGCAATCGAATCGCGGCGCCTTTTCTTCAAATATCGGCGTTGCCAAATGTCAAAAGCAATTCAGCCGTAATTGCATCAGTACATTTTTAAATTCCCGTATTTCTAATGACCATTTTGGCGCCCTGTTAATATGGCGCCCCGGGCGGTCGCCCTATTCGCCCCCCCCCCCCCTTGCTACGTCCCTGCCCGAAAGACTTATTTACAAAATACACCCTTCAAATAATTAATTAAGTTGGGCTTTTAGATACAATTTGTTAAGAGGAAGGGTTACAATAGGAATGTTGAAAGGTTAGGGGCGCTCTTAAGCCTTTTTTGTTTCCGGACAAACCTGTGGCACGAACTTAACACACATAATGGTAAGGGTTGATTTTATTCTATTACTATCCAGTGGCGTACTTTAAAACTTGTTTAATTTCGGGGAAAGACACTCTGTTATTACCATTTCCCTGAATAAATAAAACCAAACAAGAATTCTTATAGTGGCCTTCAAAGCAGACGAAATCAGACGTCCCCTGTGGTTCTTTTTTAAATTTCCTTGTAGAAGAAAGTCGGAACAATATCAGCCAGTATAAATTTTATACAGTGTCACCAGTAAAGTCCGCATCATATGGGATTTTTTTTTATTAATAGCTTTATTCGAAATTTGACTTTGGCATCAAGTTCTGCTTCGATCGAGATGAAAATTAAGCAAAAAAATAGTAGTCACGTGATTCGCATTATCTGTCAAATTTTTTTTTTAAATAATTCAAAAGTGGGGTTATTTCTGAAAACATCGAAAAAAGTTATTGGAAAAAGTTTTTTTAAATGCAGTTTCTAGTCCACATGCAAAATTTCAGCTGCATAAGATAATTTTGATTTTTTATATTTTGTAAATTGCATCACTTTTGCAAAATAAGACTCAACGCCACCTCTACATAAAACTTCTTAGTTTTGACAAGGCTTTATTTCAGATACATTTTCTTTAAAGTAGCGCCATATTATTAAATGTGTGTTTTTCTACAAAATCAAAATTGGGCTATTAAAATTTGGTCGCATGTGATGCAAAGTTTATTTGTTTTCGACCCTGTATAAGGTAACTTTATAAAATAAGTATTTTTGAAAACGTTGTTTGTGCCTGAAAGTAAAAAAATTAAAAATAAAGGAAAGGGGTTTTAAATTAAATCGTTGAAAATAGATAAACTTTACGTTAAGTTAAACTAAAATTTATTTTCCACTTAATGAACAGTTTACTGATGACACTGTGTTCTTTTTTGTCTTAATATTAAGGTGTATTACTTTCAGACACAAACTACATTTTAAAAATACTTATTTTATGAAGTTACCTTATACAGGGTCCAAAACAAATAAACTTTGCATCACATGCGACCAAATTTTAATAGCCCAATTTTGATTTTGTAGAAAAACACACATTTAATATGGCGCTACTTTAAAGAAAATTTATCTGAAATAAAGCATTGTCAAAACTAAGAAGTTTTATGTAGGTTGCGTTGAGTCTTATTTTGCAAAAGCGGTGCAATTTACAAAATATAGGTAAAAAATCAAAATTATCTTATGCAGCTGAAATTTTGCATGTGGGCTAAAAACTGCATTTAAAAAAACTTTTTTCGATATTTTCAGAAATAACCCCACTTTTGAATTATTTTTTGGAAAAAATTTCAATTTGCCAGATAATGCGAATCACGCGACTACTATTTTTTTGCTTAATTTGCATCTCGGTCGATGCAGAACTTGATGCCGAAGTCAAATTTTAAATAAAGCTAATAATAAAAAATCCCATATGATGCGGACTTTACTGGTCACACTGTCTGTATAGGCTTTGATTTTGAGAATAGCTATTTACCTAACAAGTGCGGAAAATTAATTTTTCCGCACGAGCCTGCCGTTCACCGAACGACGCGTAGCGGAGTTCGGTGAAGCAGTCGAGTGCAGGGAAAACATTTTCCGCACGTGTCAGGTACAATAGTTTTTCTACAGACGTGTGGAAATAAGTAACACATATTTCAAAGAAATTTAATAATTTTTAATTAACTATATCAATCACATACATATGTAACAGTAACTAATTCTGAAAAGAAAAGTAATAACTACAAGTTATAATTGATAAATTATTGCTTTTGACATAATCGTGCCGAAAAATTTTTCCACACGCCTGTAGGAAAACGTTATATTACGTTGTCATTAACATAAGACGTTTGAAAATGGGTTATAATAGGACTTGGTAAGTATGTGTATTTTGGAATCTCGAGTTGAGAATGGAATTAGGAAGTAGGGTAAGGCAGTGGCGTAAATTACACCCCCCCGCAGACAACGCATGGCGGGGAGACCCAGCTGTTTTAAGGGCCCGAACAAACAGAACAGCCACACAAGAGACAAGACAATGGGAGATAGATGAAATATTAAAAAAATGTTAGGCGTCAATAAAGTATATTTACAATTTTCTTTAAGGTGGGAGTATGAAGCATGCTTGCCAAACTATAAGCTATTTCGCATAGTTTTATTTATGTTTTCTAGCTTTTACTCAAAATTTAAATAAAATCAATGTCAATTCTATAGGTAATAATTGACATATAAAATAAATATCAAGGAATTTCATAAATTATTTTAGAATAGTTGTAACTATAGCGAAAAAAATAAAATGAATTGATATGTTTGTTTATTATAACATGGTATTTAAGGCAGGATTGTGTTTTTACTTACCCAAAAACTATACAAAACGGAAATATCTCAAAAAGCACCGACGCGCTGATGGGCAGATGTTTTTCCTCGCGCGTCATCGTCAACGAGGCTAATGTAAAAGCTCTATTGTCAAATGTCAATTGAAAAGTCACGTGTACCATATCGAATAAGAGTTCTTCCCGCACCAGCTCGATCTTCATTTCTTTATGGTAAAAATGGCGTGCTACCTATAAATATAAAAATAATAAGATGTCATTTATTAACACGTATATGACTTTAAAATGTCTTGATTCCAAACTAACTTTTACAGTTCATTACATGGAAAGTGACAACATAATATAGAAAATAATAACCATTAAAACAATAAAAAATAATGGAAGTTAATCCAATTTAATAAAATAGTATAAATAATTTAATTTAGTAAATATCTCTTTAATTGTTTTTTAAAAGTTGCCAATTTTTTAATTTTTCTGATATTTTTTGGAAAATTGTTATATTTTATTATTCCGTCATATAAAAGCGATTTTTTTCCGAAATTACTTTTTACTGGTATAGTTTGATAACTTATACAACGTCTGGTGTTATGATCATGTCATGTCTTATTCTCCTGAAGTGTTATGTTTGATTTTTTTTCTTTTAAAATAATAGAGTGAATTAGAATACAAATTTTTAATTTATAAATGTTTTGAACGTGTGACCTTTTCGGTCTATATAGATTAACAGTTGGTTCTAAATGTGGTAATTTGTGTATACATGTAATAACTTTATTGTGCAATTTTTGTAATGGTTTTAAGTTGGATAAACAAGCAGATCCCCATGCAGAAGCTAAGTATTGTAATTTTGAATATATTAATGAAAAATATATATTTTTTAAGTATTTTAAAGGATTGAAATATCTAGCTCTGTACAAAACAGATATTAAAGGAGATATGGAGTTAATAATATACTGGATATGGCATTTCCAATTTAAATTTTCGTCTAAAACTAATCCTAAAAATTTGGTCGTTTCTGAATATTGAATATTTTCAAGCCTTTTAATGTAAAGAAATAAATACAAAATATGCTTCGCGCAATTTTCTCTCTCGCCGGCAACACTGACTGATGTGTTGTCCTTATTGCAAGCATCCAAAAATATTGTTTACTCTCTCATATTCACATAAAATTCCACTGTAACTTGAAATTTGCCACTACGGCATTATTATAAAATAATAATAGAGAATTTACAAGCGACCGACTTCTACAAAGTTGTCCAAAGAAAAATTATTTTATGGTAATTTTTAGCGATTATAAATCATCAACGTTTCATCGCTGCACAAGTGGTAATTAATGGAGTTAATTAAAAGTGGATCGGTAATTGGTTGCAGTGTAATTGCTCGATTTTTCTTTGTTTTAATGATAGAGGGTGTTAAGTTTGAACTCGCAGTGAAATGAATAAACAGATTTTTAATTATAGTAAGATAATAGGCTTGTAAACCGTTAAAGAAACTCCCTGGCATTATCTTATTAGACTCCAAATGTTAAAATTTCAAATCCCAAAATTATGGGAATTTGTAAAGGTTCCTTCGTAAGTACTTATTTTACGATACTAATTTTTTAATCGTTTACTCACTGAGAATTTAATGGGAACTTTAATAACCATCTTTTTTGTTAATAAATGAGAATCGGCAAGAAAAGTAATAAAGGAGTATTGGGGATTCAATTAAACGCCCCAAATAATAATCAACCGATATGAGCCAACTTATAACATAAAAACGGGAGAAGTTTTTTCATTCTCCCAGTGTCTATACTCCAGCAATATGGATATAAATATCGTAATCCTTAAAAAAAGTATGTTCTTCAGAACTAGGCTAGGACATTCGCCATTTAATATTTTTTGTTAGTCAAGGAGCCACCGACTGTTTCTTTGCTGGCTGTTTTGCCCTTTAGATCCGTACAGATTATCTCGTGCGCAAACAATAGTTAAGTTTTATAGGTGAAAAATACGTCTGTAAGCACGGCTCGCCAGTCAGATCCCTTGGCGCCCAACATGGATGGACATGCGCACAACCCTCTTGTTATTAGGTTTTTCCTTAGGATTTCTTGTATCCTTTGCTATTAAGTACTTTCCTTTTGCTTCTTCTATAAGGCGCAATCCACAGGAGTGTGATAAAGACAATGAAAAAAAATAATAAAAAAACAGTTCGTTTTTAGGAAGTTGCCAATAGGGCTGGGCAAAAATTCGATATATCGATATTTATCGATATTAACGATATATCGACTATATCGATATTCGATTGGAATTTCAATATCGTCGTTATAACACATTTAAGAACCAATATTTAATTCAATCTTATTTCCTTATAATTTTGAAGAAGTAGTCCATACTTATTTCCTTATGTTTTCATAATTAGAGTCTCCCCTTGAAATGAAGGTACGAAGTTTTACAGGGCACATAAGAAAATATTGATATACAGTGTCATCAGTAAAGTCCGCATCATATGGGAGTTTTTTTTATTAATAGCTTTATTTGAAATTTGACTTTGGCATCAAGTTCTGCTTCGATCGAGATGAAAATTAAGCAGAAAAATAGTAGTCACGTGATTCGCATTATCTGTCAAATTTAAATTTTTTCCAAAAAATAACTCAAAAGTGGGGTTATTTTTGAAAATATCGAAATTTGATTTTGTAGAAAAACACATTTAATATGACGCTACTTTAAAGAAAATGTATCTGAAATAAAGCATTGTCAAAACTAAGTAGTTTTATGTAGGTTGCGTTGAGTCTTATTTTGCAAAAGTGGTGCAATTTACAAAATATAGGTAAAAAATCAAAATCAAAAAAACTTTTTCTAATAACTTTTTTCGATTTTTTCAGAAATAAACCCACTTTTGAATTATTTTTTGGAAAAAATTAAAATTTGACAGATAATGCGAATCACGGGACTACTATTTTTTTTTTGCTTAATTTTCATCTCGATCGAAGCAGAACTTGATGCCAAAGTCAAATTTCGAATAAAGTTATTAATAAAAAAAAATCCCATATGATGCGAACTTTAATGGTGACACTGTATTTATAATATAATATTTTTATGTTTTATCGATAATTTATTATCGATATATCGAATAACTATATTTAAAAAATAAAATATCGATATCGCGATATTATCGATATACCTATCGACTATATCGATATTTTTTAATATCGATATTCGATATTGAAATTTCAATATCGCCCAGCCCTAGTTACCAATAGTAGCCGATTAGCAAAATGCCCTCAATTTTAACCTGTTCGTCGAGCAAAACAGCTAACAAAGTCGCAGTCTGCATGTGGGTTACTTTATCATATACTAATTATAGGTCCCCATTTTGCTGTCTAATACAGAAAATGTGAAAAGAAGCAATACTTTGTTGAATTTTATTGAAAAAAAATAAGAAATATTAATAATAACGTCGAGACAGTTTTTTTTATATAAATTTATTCAAGCATATTATACTTTTCAAAAAATAATGAGAAAGATCCATCGGAGGCTCATGTCTCTGTCATTTTTTACTTTTTAGGATGAATGCTTGAATTTCTATAGACTAATAAAGAAACATTTTATGTTGGGATCTAATTTAACGACAATAGTTGTACCAGGGGTATTATGAAGATGTGTGTGCTGCTTGGCAACACGTTTGCGAATCGATTTATAGGATATAAATTTTTTAAATTTCGCTATCCCTATTGCATGGTACTACCTCCCTTTTGTTGGTAGTACCATGCAATCTGAATTAGTGTTTTAAGATCTAATCATAGCAAGTTAGATCCGGTAAATGCAAATAATTCCAGTGTTGGAACTAGTTTTCCAACACTAATTGATTCACACTTGGATTAAAGTAAACATAGGTATTTACTTTTTTCTTTTAAATATAAGTTATTTAAGCTATCGTAAACAATTTGCTCAAATTGGGGAAAGAAAAAGTTAGGAAAACTTGTGCAATTAAACCACTCGGCTGACGCCTCGTGGTTTAACATTGCACATGTTTCATTACAGTGTTCATATCAAACTAGTATCATTAATAACTATAAAAATGCCTTATTTAAGTATTATTGAAAAAGCAAGAATAATATGTTTACTTAGTAGAAATAGGATGGTCTTATGGAAAAATAGCTGATCATTTTAGAGTACCTAGAAGTACTGTTTAAGGAATTGTAAAAAAATGGCGCTATCATCATACACTTGAAAGGTCTGTTGGTTCTGGTATAAATAATAGAAAATCATCAAATGAAGAAGACCGAAATTTGGTGGAGTATTTAAGGCAAAATCCATTAGAAACTGCAGTATTAGCTATAAAATAAAGTCAGATCTGATCTTAACTTGCGGGTCCAAAGGTCACTGATCATATGCGTCAAATCAGACAACACAGATGCTATCAAAATGTGAGATTATTTACAAATATACCGAAGGAAGAAAAAATAGTTTCATTATTTTAGCTATCGCGAAGATAGCCACATATACCTAATATTATTAGTTTTGTAAAAATTATGTACAGGGGAGTTGAAAAAGTTACAAAAAAATTATATAATCGTTAATTATATACCTACTGTACCCTTTAATTAAAAACGACAATAATAAACAGTGCAATTTATTTTAACAATTTTACTACTAAAACCTATAATTACAATGGCATTTAGTCTGATAAACTATTTCGATAATGAAAGAAAAAGTGGAAATTCGCAAACCAATATGCAGGAAACCGTAATGAAAACACTGGGAATTAGTTTAAGGACTATGCAGAATAATGTGCATGAAAAAAAAGCATAATATAATACCCAAGAATACTAAAAAATGTAAACGAATAACACCGTTTATAATTATAGCCTAAAAACTCTCATCGTCACTTATAAAATCTGAAAAGTCCTCGTCGTCTGAGTCGTCTTCGAATGGAGCAATAATTATCATTGGCGCTACTTCGACATCTAGTACTTGTTCTCGATCTCACCAATCCCTTATTAATATTGCTGTATGTTCCACCGATTTCTTCCAGTACTCTTGTGTAATATGATCTAACAAATCTTGCCAAACTATTTGTACTTGGTCGGATTTAAGACCATCACCTACATGTTTTTCATAATAAGACTTTGCACCAGCCCATATTAATTCTATTGCATTAAACTGGCAATGATATGGCGGCAGTCGTAGAACCTCATGACCATATTCACGCAGTATTTCATCTACCGCGTATATTTTGGGTTTTTTAAGAGACTTTGCTATTGATAGGAGTTCCGATTTAGGCATATTTGGTAAAGGATTTTGGTTGTGTTTTTCCAGCCACTCATAAATATCACTTTTCCTCCAAGATGAAGTAGGCTGTTTATTTAAAATTCTTGAATGATATGATGCATTATCTAATACAATTAAAGACGGAGCATCCAAATTTGGTATCAATTGAACTTTAATCCTCAGTCTTTGGCTTTCTTCGTTTACACTTTTTAGTATTCTTGGGTATTATGTTATGTTTTGTTTCATGCACAATTTTCTGCACAGTCCTTAAACTAATTCCCAGTGCTTTGGCTACTGTTTCCTAAATATTGGTTGGCGAATTTCCACTTTTTCTTTCATTTTCGAAATAGTTTATCAGGTTAAGTACCATTTTTTTTGATTGGGGATGCAAAATCCCAGAAAATTGTATCATTTTGTCACAAACTGACAAAGTCACAAAACTGGCATATTTAAAATAAAACGTAGCTGGTGCTATTATAAGCTTTTTTAGAATCGCTGGAACGTAAATACATATCCTTTTTTTTTTCATGTCAAAATGGAATAAGTCTGTCTCATTCATCTTACGTATTTTATTTAGAGGGTAAAATTAAACGCAAGTAAAGAAAACAAAAACTGAGAGTATGTCTTTCTTGAATCGTATGACCCGCACGATAAGACCAGATCCGACTTAAGAAATCGAGCAGATGCATTCAAACCGTTTTTAAAAATAATGATAAGCAACAAAGAATTGGGTTTGCTATGCAATATTTACCAGAAAATGATTTATTTTGGCAAAATATTATCTTTTCCTATGAGAAAGCTTTTCAGTCTACATATAATGAAAGGATTCGAGGATATAGACCACCAAATTCCCGATATGATGAGAAATATACTCAAAAAAAGCAAACCAGTGGACGATTCTCCGTTAATGTGTGGGCATGGATAAGTGTTAACTGTGCAGGTGTACGTATGCTGGAATATTGGTGGAACACTAAACAGTAATATACCTATATCTTGAGATTATGGAAAATGTTTTTCTTCCTTCTGCCGCGATAGTTTTTGAAGGAAATAACTTTATATTTCAGCAGGATAACTGCCCTGTGCATACTGCAAGAAATATAGGAAACTGGTTTAGACAAAACAACGTAGCATGTCTGCCTTGGTGCTCAAGAAGTCCTGATTTAAATCCAATTGAAAATGTTTGGGGATTGATGGTAAAAAAAATGTACAAAATAAATTTTAAACTACAGAATGAAATAGAGTTATTTGATAAAATAGAAGAAATTTGGGAAGGGCTGACTCCGGATTAGGTACCAGAAGTATTATTTTGTCAATGCCAAGAAGATTACGATTAGTGTTAAAATCCAATGGCGCAGCAATTAAATATTAGTATTTTGTTTGTAGTTTGTTAATAAATTTACCCTTTTTGGCTTTATACTTTTGTAGTTTTCCTGGTATTATTTTATAATTTTCTTATTTCGCGGCTGTAATTTAAACACAAAAAGAGGAATAACCATTATTACTTATGGTAAAAATCGTACATACAATAATTTACAGCTATGTATATAGGTGGTGTTCTATCCAGGTATAAGCAGCCAGGTGAGAAACCCGTTTTACCCAATTTTGTTGTAATTGAGTTATGTATGGGTGGAGTGTACGAATTTATATGTCGTCAACTGGACGTGGTTAGAAAATTATTTTTCTTGCATATTTGTTTACCTCTCTGATTTGTCCCATCGTATAATACACGAATCCTCTTCTTTTGCTCCTATAATGTAAAGTCAGACCATGTTTCGTTTCATTCTCGCATATGAAGCTTGGAGCCCTCATCCTCGGATAAGAGAATTTCAGGTACTCGTGCAAATTATCTAATCCATTTAAAAAGTCTCGCATGTGCCGACCCAACACCGACAGCACCCTGTCGTAACCGTATTGACTGACGAAGCCGATGAAGAAGACGCCCATCTGGTCGAAGAACTCTTTTTCGCTTACATTGAGAACCTGCAATTAAAAAAAAATTGAAAAATATCCGGACAGTCTTATCCTGGGAAAAGGGTAATACCTGTTCCCCCGTAACAACATGGGAAAATAGTAGGTATACAGGGTTGCCCAGAAGTCCGGAATAAAATTAATATAGCCCTGACCTGTAACTTTTTGGGAAAACGCTGGGACACGTCAATTAAGTTTTATACAGGGTTGGGCAAATGTTCCGGAACGGCTTAATTACAGGCGAACGAAAAGTGATATCGGATCCGGGTTTTGGGCAATCTATAGGACTAAAATTTTACTATTTGACTATTATACCATATGTCAGTAATGTCACCAACTGTCAAGTGTTGACGTTATTTCTTTTTTAAATGGAACACCCTTTATATTTTTACATTTTTAAATTCTACATAAAATTATAATTATTTTTTATTAAATGCACTAATAGTCTATACTTCATAGTTTCCGAGATATTGACTTTCGAAAAGTGACATTTTTGAACTTTGACAGCTTATAACTTTCTAACAGTACGTCTTAGAGCAAAACGGCTTACATGTCCCTAACTTTAATTTTTATTATCTTCCCAAGAAAATCAACTTCCAGTTAAACCGGAACAACTATATTTCCTGCTTTCGAGTTACATCCGGTTTAACCGGAAGTTGATTTTTTGGGAAGATAATAAAAATTGAAGATAGGGACATGTAAGCCGTTTTGCTCTAAGACGTACTGTTAAAAAGTTATAAGCTGTCAAAGTTCAAAAAGTCACTTTTCGAGAGTCAATATCTCGGAAACTATGAAGTATAGACTAATAGTGCATTTAATAAAAAATAATTATAATTTTATGTGAAATTTAAAAATGTAAAAATATACCATCCATCCATTTAAAAAAAAAAATAACGTCAACACTTGACAGTTGGTGACATTACTGACATATCGCTCACTGGGTGCAATAGTGGCACATCTCAATAATTGGTCATATTGAGTAAGTGATACCATATTACCTTGAATACCTTATTTGTCACACTAACAATAGTGGCATAAAGTTATCTCTAGTGGAACTCGCTAGATGGCACTAGTGTCACTATTGAATTTCGCGCTTTTTTGATCGAGTACGTAGACAACAGTGGCGCTTGAATTTTAATACGATAAGTTGGAACAAATTTTACATTTTTAATAATGCAACAGTGACATAATACAGGTGGTGTCAATATTGCATGTTATTATTTTATATTTTATTGCTAATTTTTGTGGAATAAGTTTAGTTGTGCCAGTATTGCCTTTTCAATTGTAAATTTTTTTATTTATGTGTCGTTATTTATTGTTAAAGGCTAGACTATTAGTTCATATTCAAACTAAATAAACAACATGTTTTATTTGTTAACCTGTTCCTGTTCCTTTTTGTAATAAAATATTGTTAAAACAGAAACACATATTTTTAATCAAAATTAATTATTAAAACAGACCATTTTATTTAATGAAGTGACGTATGTACGTAAAAGTCAACAATGGCACAACTTAATATTTTCCAATTTAATAAAAATATATACAGTTTGAATAAAAAAAATAAAGTGCAATGCCATTCGACCTTAAATATTCAACATAATTTATTATTAGTTTTCTAATTAAACAAGACAGCTTCTTTAAAACTCAAAATATTTAATTGCCAGATTACAAATTGTTGATTTTCTCAAAACTTACAATTTGTTAATGTGCCATTATTGCACCCAGTGAGCGATATGGTATAATAGTCAAATAGTAAAATTTTAGTCCTATAGCTTGACCTAATCGCGCCAAAATTTATGAGCATACTGTACGAGATATTAGCTTTCAAACAGGGACGGTTCTACGGGGGGGCCTGGGGGGCCCAGGACCCCCCAACATTTCTGAAAAAAACTTTAAAATATTTCGAGAGAAATACAATCAAATTGGCAACAATGACAACCTCGCATTGCGATAGAGAAATACAATCAATTTGGCAACAATGACAACCTCGCTTTACTATACACGCTGCGCACGCATTAATCATCCCCGTTTCAACGGGTTCCTTTGTGTTTCGTTGCTGCTGAGTGCTGACCAATGTAAATTCTCTGGTACATTTTTTTAAATTTTGCCCCTAGTCCAGGTTTCAGGCACCCTCGCATTAAAGCAAAAATCTTCGCGAAACATGTTAGGTAATCATATCCAAAATGTATATATTATGTCCCTACAATGCGGCTGAGGAAAACTGAAATAATACAAATATTTTTTCGTGAAACCTAATATTAAATAAATAGATTTATCGCTGATCGAATTGCTAACTACTTATAATTTCATGCCAATGATAAAAAAAAAATTCCGGCTGCTTTATTATTGATACAATTTGGGCGTGATCTTAAAAAAATTTGGGCTGCGGCGTTATTTGCTTGCGAAGGCTACCAAAAATTGTGGCTGCGCCAATGTGGTGCCCCCCCAATATTTTGGGTCTAGAACCACCCCTGCTTTCAAATGATGTATCACAAGCTGTATGTTTCCATTTAAGAAAAAGATCGATGTCGTCATATCTTTGACAAATGTCTAAAAAAAAAAAAGAATAACGTCAAAATGTGAACAAACATCTGTTCCTGACCTTCCCCGAGTCGAAAATGAAGACGTTTCTATCTATCTATCTATCTATCTATAAAACTAAATTGACGTGTCCGAGCGAGTTACAGGTTAAGGGTAGGTATATTAATTTTATTCCGGATTTCTGGGCAACCCTGCATAATCAGCCAGTGGCGGATTTAGGGGAGCACCGGGGGACACGTGCCCCCCTTATACAGATTTTCATTGTATGCAACAATTTGAAAATAGTTATTGTATCAATTTTAACATATTTGTCATTTATATAGATTCGGGTTTGTACAACTGGGGCGACTTTATAAAGGGCGGGGGGGGGGGGGGGTGTATTGCAAAAAAACAGGTGAAAGCCTAAAAGCCTATACAAGCCGCAACTCTTAAGAGAAGGCAAAAATAATAACTTTTTGTTTCTTTTTCCTTATTGGGTTTTATTACTTCCCCAGATGATTGACAAGTCTAAGAAGTTCCCGGGGCTGCCTTTATCAGAGTATATTGGATCCCTTTATCCGCTTTCCAACCTGTTGATATTTTGTACGCTTTTGAAAGTGGAAAAGATAAATGGTCTTTGTCACGGAAGGAACGTTATTTTTTTAATTTCTTTTTCCAAAATAAAATCACATTATCGGATCTGTTCCGCTTGAGTCTAAAACATCTACTTTACATACATAATACAGTGACCGGCAGAAAGTGCGCAGCGCATAAGTTTAGAAAATTAATTTTATTTTAAATCCGGTCCGGTCAATCCGGTAAAAGTATTATGGTATACGAGGTAGGATCAAAAATTTGAAATTCCGCCAAGAGTAATGTACCTCCATCTTTCATTTTAGAATATTTTTTTACTAAGAATTATTGTTTTAATTTCAAAGTTATACCCAAATTCCAAAATTTCGCTTATTATGGACAAAAAAATGGTATACCCTGTATAAAAAATAAATGGCAACCGAACAGTACGAAAATAAGATTTTCTGCAGACTTTGTTAGATATAACCGTCGATCATAAGTCCGATTAGTTTGTTTTCATAATTTTATGGCTTTTTAAAATAAAAACATAAAAATATTAAATATTTTTGCTGCACACCGTATTTTATTTTCTGAGGGAACAAGTTAATTTCATCTAACTGTTATTTTTTTATTAACATTGACTTAAAACATCTCCTAAACAGGTTTTTATACATTGAAGTATGCATAGAAACTTTCCTTTTGATTTATAAAGAAAAAAATTTTAATTAAAAATATATTTTGAACGGATATTATTCGTCACGCATTAGAAACCATAACTATGCCAAATTTCAGCTTGCTGTGTAATAATCTAATAATACCTGTACAGCCTTTTTCGAAAGCCTCGGTATTAATCCTTCCGGGTACACCTGGTGCGTACTGAAGCTCGGTTGATCCACACCGGCAGCCCTTCGGATTTCTTCCCATTTGTCTTCTCCATAGGTGGCCTTGATGTACTCGGTCATGTTTTCTAGGATCAACCCGTACATGGTTCATTTGTCTGAAAAAGATTAATAATTATTGTTGATTTTACGAATAAAATTAAGGCCTAATACATCGATGCATCGTCAAAAAATATCAAATGACCCCGATGTATCGCTCAAAAACGATGTATCGCATTGAAAGTATCGTTGACAATGCTTTATTTCGGATACATTTTCTTTAAAGTAGCGCCATATTAAATGTGTGTTTTTTTACAAAAATCAAAATTGGGCTATTAAAATTTGGTCGCATGTGATGCAAAATGTATTTGTTTTTGAGCCTAAGGTAACTTCCTAAAATAAGTATTTTTGAAAACGTAGTTTGTGTCTGAAAGTAATACACCTTAATATTAAGACAAAAAAGAACACAGTGTCATCAGTAAAGTGTTCATTAAGTGGAAAATAAATTTTAGGTTAACTTAACGTAAATTATCTATTTTCAACGATTTAAGTTAAAACCCCCTATATTATAAGCTATGTTATAGATACAGGGTCAAAAACAAATAAACTTTGCATCACATTCGACCTAATTTTAATAGCCCAATTTTGATTTGGTAGAAAAACACACATTTAATATGGCGCTACGCTAAAGAAAATGTATCCGAAATAAAGCATTGTCAAAACTAAGAAGTTTTATGCAGGTTGCGTTGAGTCTTATTTTGCAAAAGTGGCACAATTTACAAAATATAGGTAAAAGTCAAAATTATCCTATGCAGCTGAAATTTTGCATGTGGGCTAGAAAATGCATTTAAAAAACTTTTTCTCATAACTTTTTTCGATACTTTTAGAAATACTTTTGAATTATTTTTTGGAAAAAATTAAAATTTGACAGGTAATGCGAATCACGTGACTATTATTTTTTGCTTAACTTTAAAAAAAATCCCATATGATGCTGACTTTACTGGTGACACTGTATACTGCGTTTTTAGTGTTTTTAGTGATCATTGGTTTCGAGATGCAGAAATTTTCGAATATTTTTAACTATGCCAAGCAGTCAGACGAATTTTTTTATGTTATTTGCGTTCTTTAGAAACGCTGATTGAAGTCTACCAGTAGCAATAGCATCCGGACAAATTTTAAATTGGACAAGACATATTTTTTGGATCGTGCACACCCACAGTGTCTCATAATCAAATAAATTAACCCTTTCTTTGTTGCTTCCAGCCCTTTGTACTATTTAGGTCGAATTTAAAGAAGAAACAGGTCAAAGTCATTACTCTCTGATAAAGAGAAAACGCCTCCTCCAGAAAGACATAGATAATGCACGAGTGTGATGTTGATAAATTAAACTTGGGATTAGGTTTTTAAATAAATGTTATACCGTGCGAGCAAAAATTATTTGCATCAAAGAGGGCTTGAATTAAAAAACGTAGGGCTTGGTTTAGATCACAATGATATGGGGACGATATATCTAACCAAATCTAGGTTAAAATTTTGTCAAATTGATACTATGACGTGATATGCCAAAATAACAAAATAAGTAGACAAATACAAATTTATTTTTGTTGTTTACAAAATTAACAAAGTAAGAATATACAGAAAGAAAAAGAAAAATAATTACATAAATTGGCCACCACCATGCTCCAAGCATAAATTCACACGTCTCTTCATATTTTCGAAATTGTTGACCAGCATCTCTGGAGAAATGTTACCACATTCCTGCGTCTTTCAAAATCTGCGGCTCGTATTTCTTGGAATACTTGCACTTTATAAGGAAATAAATTTGGCTGCTTCTTAAGAATAATCCTGCATGTTCCATAAGATCTTTCGACTTCTTGGGACAGGCGTCTTATACAATTTGTTGGCGTATTTTGCATTATTTCACGAACGTTTGCAACAAGTTCTTCTGTTCTTACAGATGGTCTTCTGCTCCTTTTTTTTTGTTGTATAGCACCTCTTTCCCTAAACACAGCCACGGTTCTTTTCACGCAATGATAAAAATCCCCAGCAATAAAAGCAACGTTAGGAAAATGTTCGTGAAAATTGTCCATGCGCAAACGCGGATTGTATTGCCACTCACCATTTACTTTAACCCCGTTTCGAAAATACGCTTCAACCATGAATATTTTGCGCGGTTTCGTAAAGCCCATTGTGTGAATTGTTCAAATAATTGGAAAAATTAGCGATGAATCAAATTACTTGTAACGACTGTCAAAGATTGAACTGATTGATTTTTATTTCAGGTAGTTACTGACACCCAACAGGTATTAAGCTCTACGGCTAAGCATTACGTCCTTGGATGCAAGGCCTTCTTTGATGCAAATAATTTTTGCTCGCACGGTACTATTTGTATTTATTTCCTTACATTATAAGATAAGACGCCTTGTTAGTTTAGGATTGCCAATACTCTGTATTTTGACACATTGTGTTTCTCTCATCAACACAACTGGTATAAATAGAACATCAAAAATAATATGTAAATGGGTAATTTTTCACAACCACTGTCTCCGACAATGACGAGCGACCTTTAAGGGTCGGGTCCCTAGATCAGGGGAAAGCATGTCTCCTATTTTCGCCGGTCTGTCTGCTTAATAGCTTAAAAGCTACCTAACAGAGAATGACAAAACAAACCAAGTAAAGCAACTTTAATTTTTGCGATATAGACCAGGGTCGATAATTTTTGAAACAAAAAAAATAATAGTAGGATGAAACCCATTGGAAAAGGAAGAGAATATAACAAAAATGAAAGGAAAAATAATTTACGGGCAATCCGAGGTCGGGAACTGGAAGGGGGTGAGTTTTTAAGGATAGAAAACGATTTATCTTAATTTCCAGCAAAACTACAAGTCCTATGGAAAAACGTTAAATGGCAAAGTTGTAGGTAATAAAAAGATCTACAACTTTTGTATTTACACTTTGTTTACATAACCTCAAAAAATGTAAAAAATTAAAATAATCAAGTTTTTGGTTTTTTATTTTTATCGTTTACAAAAAAAAATTTTTTTCCACGAAATTTGGTGAAACCTTACCTTTTTATGTCCCAAACATACTGTAATTTTTTTGATTTAAAATATTTATTTTTTTCCCTTATTTTGACTTAATATCGAAAAAGCACCCTAATTTTCAATCAAAAATTCTCACATCAAAATATCTGCTTTTTTAAAAAAGTCGGTGGGCTTTTTGTTCCTTGAAATCTCTACTTTCTGATGGTGTGAAAAAAAATATACATTACTATGGTAAATGTTCTCAAAAAGTGCAAAAAAACGAACGTCTTATTAAATATTAACTTTATTAACTTATTTGGTTATTAAATAATATAGTAGTATATTTCGACTTGCAATTTTTTGTTTATCAATGTAACATGGAATCTTACGTTTTTCGAGTAATTAAAGTATAAATTTTAATAAATAGATAGATGATTTTAAAAAAATAATTCCGGATTCGAATTTTTTTCGTTTCTTTGCATTTTTTGAGAACATTTACCACAGTAATGTATATTTTTTTACACCATCAGAAAGTAGAGATTTCAACAAACAAAAAGCTCACCAACTTTTTAAAAAAAGCAGATATTTTGACGTGAAAATTTTCGATTGAAAATTAGGGTGCTTTTTCGATATTAAGTCAAAATAAGGTGAAAAAATAAATATTTTAAATCAAAAAAATTACAGTATGTTTGGGACATAAAAAGGTAAGTTCTCACCAAATTTCGTAAAAGAATTTTTTTTTTGTAAAAGATAAAATTAAAAAACCAAAAACTTGGTTATTTGAATTTTTCACATAAATTTTGAGGTTATGTGAAAAAAGTGTAAATACAAAAGTTGTAGATCTTTTTATTACCTACAACTTTGCCATTTAACGTTTTTCAATAGGACTTGTAATTTTGCCGGAAATCGAGATAAATAGTTTTCCACCCTTAAAAACTCACCCCTTTCCACTTCCCGACCTCGGATCGCCCGTAAATTATTTTTCCTTTCATTTTTGTTATATTCTCTTCCTTTTCCAATGGGTTTCATCCTATTATTATTATTTTTCACTTTTTACCATTTTCAAAGGCCCTGGTCTAATACCTGACTTACAGATAACGAGATCAAATACCGATATTTGAAAAATTACATTTTTAAAATATGCCATTAAAAGATATACAAAGCGGCCTCTATAAACACCCACGAAACAAATTTTGTTTGAGAAAAACTGTTGTGGATGTCTCCTGTCCCGTTAAAACATTGTTTTACATCAGAGACAAATATTTTCTCAAGGCAATTCCAAAGAAATTCTAGAAACCAGAAAGGAAATAAGAAACACTGTCTGGATTATCTAAATCCCCTTCACATTTATCGGGTAAAGCGAAGTCAAAGAAACACGTTATGTGGTGTTTGTGTTTGTCGTTTAACGTCTGTTAATTTGATTGAATACTTACATGAATGTAGGTGTAAGAAGTAAGGGAAAGCGACCTAGATTTATACAGTGTTGCCCAGAGGTCCGGAATAAAATTAATATAGACTTAACATGTAACTTTTCGGGAAATCGCTCGGACATGTCAATTTAGTTTTATATAATATGCTCACATTTTGACATTATTCGCTTGTTTTTTCATAGACATTTGTCAAAGATATGACGACATCGATCTTTTTTTTTAATGGAAACATACAGCATCATTTGATAGCTAATATCTCGTACAGTATCTATGCTTATAAATTTTGGCGCGATTCCGTCAAGCTATTTCAAAATGGCGACTGTTAAAAGTTTTTAAAAATCTCTATTTTAATAAGCGGAAATGATAAAATCATTGATGTTTTTTTTTTACCTTTCAAGGTAAGAAATCTTCATGTTTCACGTTCTGACATTTTGTGACTTAACAATAGTTATGGTTTATTTGTTATTTATGTTGTCAAAAAAAATTAAAATGTAACGAAGCAAAACAAAACACAACAAAAAGGTGGTTAACGTGGAAAGTGCTGGACATGTCCTCCACCCTCTAGTTGGCATCCTCCCAGACGATGGTAAAATCCGTCGACGGAATTCCGAATGGCTTCAGCCGGTATGTTATGTGTTTCCAATCTAATTTTTGTATTTCAAATATTCAATATTATTTGGCCTATTTTGGTAAACTTTTTCTTTTAAATATCTCCAAAGAAAATAGTCTAGAGGCGTTAAGTCTGGTAACATGGGTGGCCATTCAATTGTACCACGTCGTCCAATTCAGCGACCTGGAAATATCTCATCTAAATATCTTCTCACATTGACATCAAAATGCGGGGGAGCACCATCTTGTTGAAGCGAAATTGTTTTATTAGGTATATCTGGATCTACTTCGTTGGGAAAAATTACACCTAGAGCAGGCATCAACTCGAAGGTTAAAAAATCCAGGTACCGTTCAGTGCAACTATGAAGATTTCTTACCTTGAAAGGTAAAGAAACATCAATGATTTATCATTTTCGCTTATTTAAATAGAGATTTTTTTTTAAAATTTTAACAGTGGCCATTTTGAAATAGCTTGACAGAATCGCGCCAAAATTTATTAGCATACTGTACGAAATATAAGCTTTCAAATGATGTATCACAAGCTGTATGTTTCCATTTAAAAAAAAAAAGATCGATGTGGTCATATTTTTGACAAATGTCTATAAAAAAACAAACGAATAACGTCAAAATGTAAGCATATATATATATAACTAAAAAGAGCGTTTTCCCCAAAAGTTGCATGTTAAGGCTATATTAATTTTATTCCGGACTTTTTGGCAACCCTGTAAAGTCACAGTTTTTGAAACTCATGATTGACTGTAAAATTCACTGAAACATACTACAGCTTTGTTGAGAGCAGTCTGTGGACTCTAGTTTATTTATTGACGGATATTACCATCCAAAACAGTTGGTAGTTAATTTTGCTCACAGTACAATTATTTTACGAAGTTCAAGGAAATTAAATCCGAGATTTCAACCGAATTTTAAGTTAATTAAGGAAAAACAAGGCCCAGTAAATTTCCACCTACCAATTTAGGCATTAACGTGTTTCTTCCTAACCGTAATATTATTTAATTGGAATAATTAAATTAACTTCAAATATTTCTAATTACGCCTTTAATTTAAGAGTGTTTATAATTAATTTAAAGGTATTTTTTTGTTATTATACAGAAGGTAGAGTTATTGTGTCTTCTTTTTCGTCAGATTTGCTTCCGTCAGACTTCCACCCATATTGGGACAAGCGCGTTGAACGGTGATCACATGTACCATTAAGATTCTGCCATCCTTTTCACCCGCGACAAACGTATTTGCAATTAACTCGAAACCCTCTAAACTTATCAAATTTATTTCAAAATATATTTGTTTATTTTAAAATAATAAAGTAATTTTTGTTCATTTGATTACTGTACTATTAACGATCACCAAGATAAATATTTTTATAAATATAGTTTAAAAAATCTAAAAAACACGCTTTAATAATTAATCGAACTAAAAAGCGGAAAATAAATATAATTTAAAATAATTCTTGAAATTTTTAATATAGGCAGAAAATAATAATGAACGATAAACATTAGTACTATTATAAATTGTAAAAATATAGCACAAAGCGCCCCACGCTTTTTTCACAATAATACTAATGTTTATCGTTCATTATTATTTTCTGCCTATATTAAGAATTTCAAGAATTATTTTAAACTATATTTATTTTCCGCTTTTTAGTTTGACTAACTATTAAAGAGTGTTTTTTAGTTTTTTTAAACTATATTTATTTTTTATTTTGAGTTATTGTTAAGAAAAACATTTTTTTAAGTAGATTGAGCTAGATTAGTAGATTATTGTATTGTCAGCGGTTCTTGATAAGTCTACAAAATGTAAATTAAATCTCACCGTTTATAGTGGGTCAAAATCGGGTACAAAGAAGTCGGTTACAAACAAACATATATACAAACCCGAACAATCCCGATCGTCTATGCCGAATTATAAGAAAAGAACGATATTTGCAAATTTTTTAAAAATTTTAATTTTCCGACATTTTCCATACATATTTTTAAAAAAATTTTGTCAAAATTTTATTTTGGCGGGTAGAATTTTTTTTATAATTTTTCTCTATTCTTAGCAATATCTATACGACCCCATGTTTGTTTCATTAGTATCGGCATTGAATATCAAACTATATAAGAATGACGGATGTCCGAGAAAAGTTGACAACCCATTTTTTGACGTATTGGAACTGGTTTGGCCGCCATTGTGGAGCTGATCGTAACTCTAACCTTAAATCTGTCGCCTGTCTGTCGTTATAATGCAGCGCCTCGGCAACAGATGTCTCAAATTCACTAATGTGATGTCGTGTTGTTGCCGCATATCGTATTTTATTGGAATTTTAAAGAATTTAGGCATTTTTAACAGACAATAAAATAGGAGGTTCTCAATTCCAGCCGAATGTATGTTTTTGATAATAATATGTACGCTGATTACTCCGGGGTAAATGGACCGACTTTCATAATGATTTTACCGTTGCATTATAGATGTTAAATTTTAAACAAATAAAAGTAGATAAAAAGCGACAGCAAGTATAACTAAAATAGGTTTTATTTCGTCGAAAAATAGCAAAATACGTAATACACTAATACAAACAAACTGAATGTTTCTTAAGTAAAAAGTAAAACCTACTTATTTTAACCATTTTGAAAAGTAGTAATAATTGCAAATAAAAACCAAGTTATACAAACCGCACATCATTCATATTTTACCCAACATAAATACGTTGAGCCTAGGTAGGTATTGAATAGTGAGAGTCGTCATTTAGTTCTGTTAGAAATAGAATACATGGCGGTCAATATGTTTTCATGTAACTAACGTTGGGACGTCAAAAGGTTAAAAATATTATATGCTACAAAGCAATTAAAAATAGGTACTTATGTGAAATCAAGTTTTACGATAAGCTATAAAAATAAATTTAAAAAACTCATGCAGCAAGTCAAACAGACAGGGGGCAACAATGTTTTAATTTAGCAGTGAAAAGGTTAGTCGCTTTCTTGTTGGTGAACTCATTGTGCCATCTATGAATTTGACATAGCAGATTTAGGAAATCGGCTCATATTGCCTTCTTATAGTTTGATATTCAATGGTATCGGTTATTGTAATAATTCTGACATATTGACAGGTGTCAAATTTTGACAAGAGAATTTTTTGCGTCTTTTTTTCAACTTTCCACCGTCAATATACATACGACCTTATAGTTTTTTCATATATAATATCACAAGAGATAAAATTTTGTCGGCAAAATTTTCGAAAGGTATGAAAGTTTGTTGCTTGGCATTTTCGACAAAATCACTCGCCTGACGGCTCGTGATTTTGTCAAAAATGTCATGAGCGAAATTGCTTAAAAGCAACAAACTTAAATAAATCCTTGAGAACAATTTTGCTTACACAATTTTTTCTCGAGTGGTATTCGACATGACTATTTAACTAGAAAAAAGACAAAGAACAATAAAATTAGAAAACTTTTATTTAAGAATAAAACAAAAAAATTACAAATTTTGCCGCGGCAAAAATCACATGTGAATTTTGTCCAGTTAGGTGCAGGTAGTAATTTTGCCAGTAGAAGACCGGCCGTTGCTATGACATTTTGCCAGTGTAAAACACTCTAGTTAAATAGTCATTAATATTTTTTTTAAACGATTTGACATATTGACAGATGTCAAATTTTGACAGGAAAATTTTTTGCTTATTTTTCCCGAAGTGTTCGCATCGAATACTATACGACCCCATAATTTGTTTCGTCAAAATCGCTTCTTCGTTTTATACCTGACAGCTGTCAAAATTTGACAGGAGAATTTTTTGCGTATAGATTATTGTATTGTCAGCGGTTCTTGATAAGTCTACAAAATTTAAATTAAATCTGGCCGTTTAAAATGGGTCAAAATCGGGTTCAAAGAAGTCGGTTACAAATAAACAAACATACAGGTGAAGCTAATAAAAGCGTATTGCGTTCTGCTGTTACCAAATATCACCAGTAAAATTTAATGAAATAGGTATAAATTTGGTATCACTGGATAGCTGAATATTCGAACATTGTTTGTCTTGTGACAGATTTTTAATTAGGCCCTTTCTTTGGGAGAAAATATTTTTTTAAGTTAGCCTATTTCTACCAACACAAATTGCCGCCATTCCATTGTTTCTCTAAGTCCTAAGACATCTAAGACATTTAAATATAATATTATCCTGTATAGATAATATTCTCCATTCAAAAATATAGACCGTTCAAAGGCAAATTCAATGAAAATTTCCGTTCATTATTTCTTGTTAAATATTAATTAGACATTCTTCTCATTATCAGTTTTACCACTCTTCGGGACCGAACAAAGGGAGAACTAGAACAAAGTTGCCCTTTGGTTATAAGGGATCAGTTATCCTGGGACCAAGCGACAGGAGAAGGTTTGATATTGATAAATTGTGGTGGTTAGGGATTTATAATTTTCTTTCGGCCAACGAAAATAAGAAAGACAGGTCTTTTATTCTATCGGGTCATGAAAGAGGGAAAATACAATTTGTGTGATATATTCAGCAATATTATAAATTATGAAAAAATGGTTTTTGGTCATGCTTTAAAAATTAGGCTTCGCCTGTAAAAGAGTCCGCAATAAAATTAATATAGGCTTAACCTGTAACTGCTGGGGAGAACACTCGGACACGTCAATTTAGTTTCATATATGCTCACATTTTGACGTTATTCGTTTGTTTTTTTATAGACATTTGTCAAAGATATGACGACATCGATCTTTTTTTTTTAAATGGAAACATACAGCTTGAGATACATCATTAAACAGCTAATATCTCGAACAGTATGCTCATAAATTTTGGAGCGGTTCTGTCAAGCTATTTAAAATGGCGACTGTTAAAAGTTTAAAAAAAATCTCTATTTAAATAAGCGGAAATGATAAATTATTGATGTTTTTTACCTTTCAAGGTAAGAAATCTTCATTGTTTCACGTTCTGACATTTTGTGACTTAACAATAGTTATGGTTTATTTGTTATTTATTTTGTCAAACAAAAATAAAAATATAACGAAACAAAACACAACAAAAAGGTTTAACGTCAAATTTGTGGAATGTTTTACTAACAGTGCCCTGTGAATTTTGATTATCCGGATATTTAGCATTAAATAAAGTGCTCAACTTCACTTTGACTTCTTATTTCATCTCCACATCCTAACAATATCAAAACTTCGATGCGCTGTCTTTCCGACAAAACCATTTTTGTTTAAAAAATTGTAAAATCATACTTCAGAAATACGTACATTTTAGTAAAAAAAAACGCAGGTGTTAAAATAAGACGAAACGTTTTCATTCGAAACAGTTTTGTATTTCGTTTCGCACAAGTTACAATTTGTTTCCCTTGAATAACATTTTCTTTTAGCCAAGTGAATTTAAGAGAAAGGAAAATTAGAGAATATGTGAAATTGTGTAGAGTGTATTTTAAAACATGCAAATTCGAACAGCGATAAAGTCTTCTTTTATTTTTCAAAGCTTTTAAAGGCTGTGCTTTTGCCGTAAAATGTGATGGGCTATCTAGGTTTTTTTCGTTTCTAAAACTGAAAGGTGGAATCTTGATGGAAAAAGGAAAGAAAGCGTAACGTTTGGTTTGCTTTTTAAAATTTTAAGATTTTTTTAGATAAAATGGCTTGCTAAGAAACGCGTCCAGATTCAAATGTTTCCGGGCAGGAATGACAATTGTCCATACCTTTGCCCAACTCCGTATTTGAACATTTTTTAAATGAAACGAGGTTTACATCTTCCACTTCTTCAACCCAAACATTAACCATCTCAATCTGATTTGTAAGAGCCGTCCTTCCTTTCTAAGGAAACCTTTTTAAAATTCAATAAAATATTCTTTTTAAATTGCATCAAACCTGAGAGGATTATTTCCTGTATAGTACCTTAAAAGGGCGTTAAATCCCTTTAAAAAAGGATTCGAAAAGCTTCTTTTGAGGGTTCGATGAGTATAGATCGGCATTAGAGGATACTATACAGGATGTCTCAATTTTTAACTGACTTTTTTTTTTATTTATTTATTTTAATTTCCCAACCAACTTTACAAAAGTTTATTACAGGGAAATTTCTAAGTAAAAAAAAATTAATTAATTAAGATTAAGAGTCAAAATTATACAATAATTATAGTATCATATATAACAACAACAAAAAAAAGAAAGAAAACAATAATTTATATTTTTAATAAATGTTTTTTAAATAAATATTTGAACTTTTTTATATTGATTGTATTTTTAATTTGTTTTGGAATATTATTAAAAATTCTTATACCATCATGAAGAATTAATTTTTTTCCAAAATTAGTTTTTATTTTTACAGTTTTTAAATTTTTATTTTTTCTTGTATTGTGCTCATGAATTTTTGTGCTATCAATAAATTTTATTTCAGAATTTTTAATCTTTTCATTGATTGAGTGAATTAATATACCTACTTTTAATTTATATAAATTTTCTATATCCAAATAATTATTTGGTTTATATAAATTTACAGTAGGCTCTAAAAATGGTAATTTATGAATGCATTTTATGGCTTTATTTTATAATTTTTTTAAAGGATTGATATTTGACAAACAGGCAGAACCCCAAACTGATATTAAATATTGCAATTTTGAATATATTAATGCAAAGTAAATATTTCTAAAAATTTTAATGGGATGTAATATCTTACTTTGTATAAAATACTGATACATATTATATTGTGATTACATAATGTGAGAATTGCAGCAAAAGCCCAAAACAAGAAACTTCATTTTAATTTTATTTACTTACTTAGTTGGTAACACTTATCGCTTTTATGTTATAATGTTATAAACAAATAGATATGTTTTTATCAAACCATGACCTAACATAATTACGTTACCTAAATCATAATGATGAAAATTGATGTAATTGATGGTAAAAATTTGGAATTAGTAAACAGTTTTAAATATTTAGGGATAAACATTGATTCAAAATTAAAATTTTTTAATTATTTTAAAAGTATTATATCGAAGATTGCCGGAAAAGTAGGTTATTTTAAATTTTAAAAGAATCAGTTCTAATTTACGTTTGTTTTCCAAAAAAACTGTATTTAATACTATTATATTACCACATTTTCTTTATTGTTCTTCCATTTTATATTGTGCTTGTGAGGAAATATTTGATAAATTACAAATTTTACAAAATAAGGCAATGCGGATTATTTTAAATTGTGACAAATATACAAAAATTAACTTTATGTTAAAAAATTTAGATTGATTGAATGTCGGAAATTTAATTTTTTATTTAGTATGTATCTTTCTTTAAACATAAAATTAAAAATAATTTAATGCCTGATTGTTTAAATTTTTTTTGTTCTTTTAATTATGTTCATCATAATTATAAAACAAGAACTAAACAAAATTTTTATGTGGATAGAGTGTCTAAAACATTAGCTTATAACTATATTTTTTATAAAGGTTTGATAGAATATAATAATTTGGAAAATTCAATTAAATCTCAAGAATCATTAAAAACTGTTTAAAAAAACTTTAAAATTAAATTTAATTAAAAAACAAAATCATAGGTAATATTTGATACAATTTGCAAAATGTTTAACTTTTCTGTCTGTTTTTGTTAAAAGAAGGTTGCGTTTTAAAATTTAAACATAAATCTATAAAAATGTGTTGAAAAAAATATCTATTAAAAAATATTTAATTGTAGCTTTTTGCTAAATAAAACATGTTACTTACTTACTACTACTACTAAAAACAAGAATTTTTGTACTATTATAAATGTGAGTGAATTCATGCTAAGTACAACGCGTTTACATTAGTTGCCATATACCTTGTATCAATTTACCAATACATTTGGTTTAAAGGAACCCGTATAATTTCTTTGACGGTATTTTTGGGAACAAAAATCATTACCAGGAGTGTCTACGATTCTAAGAACCACTGGCTGCTGGAAACTTATTACGCATAAAACCAAAAATGGTACCAAGCATCAGACTTAAAAAATTGGAAAGCCGTACGTGAATATTATTAAAATACTCGGCGTAAAATGATGCCCATACTTGATAATATTTCCATAGACAGGATATCTATAAATAGACGGAGTTTTTTGGTTAAGGGTAATTAAATGGACCATTATAATAATTATTAGATGATGGAACCATTAAATTATCCTAATCGCTTAAGAGCTGCTTGTCGGTACCGTCGCCAATGCATTTCTGTATCGGGAACCCAATAATTAATTCCAATAAAACGAAGAATGCTTTCGCTTAAGACAGATTTAGGGGTTGAAATTTTCCGTTACTAAGTTCCCCCTTTAAAGAAATTAAAACAATTTTTATGTAGTGGTTAAAATCTCGGCAGATTTTGCATCGAAACCAATTTCATTGAACCAAAACCACTCCGAATCGCAGTTTTTTTTGTTTAATTTACCGATGTTTACAACCCACCAAATTAATGGCTTAAATTTCCTCAGTTTCCGCCGTAAAACGAATAAAACGTGTTGCTTTGCATGTAACCTTTTCGAAAACTTCATTCTGTGTTTTTATGTACGGGCGCCAACAACAATGTCAGTCTAAGCTACTGTACCTTAAGGTGGGAGTATCAACATGCTTGCCAACCTATAACCTATTTCGCGTAGATTTATTTATGTTTTCTAGCTTTTATACAAAATTTAAAGAAAATCAGTATCGACTTGATATTCTATAGGTAATAATTGACATATTTAATAAATATCAAGGAATTTCATAACTTATTTTAGGAGAATTGTATAACGAAAAATATTGGGTAAGATTTTTTTTAACATTATTATGTCATTGTCACTAATTGTTCTTTCAGTATACAATTCTCCCAAAATTAGCAATGAAATAAATTGATATTTTTGTAATATATCAGATACTACCTAAATAATGTACCGACGATATTGATTTTCTTTAAATGTTAGTTATTAAAATAATAAACTCAAAAAATCAACGCGAAATAGGTTATAGGTTGGCAATAGATTGAATGACGTTGAGAATTCAACCTTAAGAAATTCACTTTAGATGTGTTTAGACGTAATTAGACGATCTAGTGGCAAGTAATATGCGAGTCATAGTTTAATAAATTGTGCAGGACGTAAATGGATGTCAGTCATACTTTTTAGTATTGTGAGGATTGTAAAATAATCTGGGAAAGATTTCAGCAGATTTTGTAATAAAAAAATTGCATTATTCCAATATTAAGTTGTGGTTTATTAAACCTATATCAATATAACTGTTGTTCTATTTACCTTTGTTTATAAATTTTAACGTCAAAAAAGTGTATAACTATTCAAACATCCCCTTTTTGAGACCAGGGTGTTAAATGAGAATCCAAAAATTTATTATGATGATGCCTTAAATTAATCGACCCTTGAGTTAAATCTGAAGGGATTACTTCTGGTTTAATACATTTTTATTGGCTCTGTGGCTTTAATTAAATGATTTCAAGTGAAAAGGTGATGAAAGGAGAAGAATCTTTGGAAATGGGCAATATTTCTGCATTAAATTGTTTTTTAAGGACATTCATAATGTTATGTATTATCAATTTCATTCATAAGCTTTGGTCTTGGTTATTGTTTATCAAAAATATTCTACTCTATCTATACTATTATATAAAATGATAAAGTGACTCACTAATTCATCCCTAATTCTAGAATCGTGAAGGAGGGGGAGGGGGGTGTAAGAAAAGGGATATAAGTAAATATCAATATTTGAAAAAATATTTTTCGACGGACTTTCTTGACGTATTTCAATAAATTCTACCCCTAAAGTATTTAGAAACGCAAAGTCCATGGAAGGGTTCTTTGAGCGTTATTAACGATCTGTAGTGAAATAGATATATTTTTTAATAATGATGATAAATCTATATAAACGTCACTACTTCTGTCCACATATATCGGTATTAAGAATCATAACGATATTTTTATTTATGTTCAATAAAGGGTGTTTTTTATTACGCTGTAAACATCAAGTGTAAAAGTAAGAAAATAATAATTACATCTTATATTTAAGTTATCATTTTTTATTATAGGGACGCATAGCTTCCTAAAATTATGATAATAAATGCATTTTTATTACATATTACAATAAATATGTTCCCTTTTCTGACTGAACGTATACAAAAAATTGTACAGGGACACATTATCTTATAGTAATGTACAGTGTGACCAGTAAAGTCCGCACCATATGGGGGTTCTTTTTATTAATAGCTTTATTCGAAATTTGACTTTGGCATCAAGTTCTGTTTCGATCGAGATGAAAATTAAGCAAAAAAATAGTAGTCAGGTGATTGGCATTATCTGTAAAATTTTAATTTTTTCCAGAAAATAATTCATTTATCAATACAATTATTTCTGAAAGTATCAAAAAATGTTTTCTAAATGCAGTTTCTAGCCCACATGCAAAATTTCAACTGCATAAAATAATTTAGATTTTTTACCTATATTTTGTAAATTGCACCACTTTTGCAAAATAAAACTCAACGCAACTTACATAAAGCTTCTTAGTTTTGACAATGCATTATTTCAGCAATATTTTCTTTAAAGTAGCGCCATATTAAATGTGTGTTTTTCTACAAAATCAAAATTGGGATATTAAAATTTGGTCGCATGTGATGCAAAGTTTATTTGTTTTTGGCCCTGTATAAGGTAACTTCATAAAATAAGTATTTTTGAAAACGTGGTTTGTATCTGAAAGTAATGCACCTTAATATTAAGACAAAAAAGAACACAGTTTCATCAGTAAAGTGTTCATTAAGTGGAAAATAAATTTTAGTGGTGGGTAAAAAATCAAAATTATCTTATGCAGCTGAAATTTTGCATGTGGGCTAGAAACTGCATTTAAAAAAACTTTTTCCAATAACTTTTTCCGATATTTTCAGAAATAGCCCCACTTTTGAATTATTTTTGGAAAAAATTAAAATTTGACAGATAATGCGAATCACGTGACTACTATTTTTTTTTCTTAATTTTCATCTCGATCGAAGCAGAACTTGATGCCAAAGTCAAATTTCGAATAAAGCCATTAATAAAAAAAATCCCATATGATGCGGACTTTACTGGTCAGTGGTCACACTGTATGTATGTACCGGTTGGCCAAATAGAAATGGACGATATATCGACGAATATCTCGGGAACCGTTTGTCAAAGTTTTAAAATAAAATTTTTTATGACAATTATTTTCAAGTGTTTGCTTCAAACGCTCATAACTTCGGTGCGCCTTAACTAAATTTGATAAACTTGCATGGTATCGTTTGAAAGAGTTGGTCCTATGGTAATATTTAAAATTTCGGATGATTATTTTTTGTTATATTCTTCGCCGCTAGAGGGGCTCAATCTTCATGTGTTTTCAAACATTTTAAAGGAAACCATATATAAATATTTATTTAGATACAAAATAGATTAAAAACTAAGTAAACTGGTGCAAACGGCACGTCGATATATTAATTTAAGCTAGAGATACAGAAAAAAATATTCTAAACTTTTTTTTTTTATTTCTTACTTGCTTGGCGCTAAGCCTGCCTTTAACTACTACTACACTGTTAGAAATCCTGGACGTGAGAATCAAAACAATTTATAATCAATTAAAATAAATCAAATTTAACCTAAAATGTATAGTTATTTTAACTCTTTTGTGTTTAGTAAAAATCAGATTTTAAGAACTAACTTTTCTGGAAGTCGTTTTAACATAACAGCTAACAAAAAAAAAACATGCAATTCTTTTACGGTTCAAATGAACCAAATACTATAGTAACTTTGATAAAGTTTATAATCATTATCAATATCTTTTTTAGTTAAAATTTTAAAATAAGTTAATACTAACATAAAAAATGTGTCAAATTAACTAATTAAGTTGTAATTTTTACTGCACAATAAAATCAGATTAATGTCAAAATAGTAATAACATATTTTATGAGTTACCTACTGATTGACTGAAGCGGTTTTAGTTAAATTGACAAAAAAACGGGAGTGGACTTTCTGGGACATAAAAAAAAAGTTAAATTTGATTCTTTTCTTTTAACAGTGTATGACCAAAGGAAAAAATACTATTTATACAATTAAGTTTGATCTTCCCAGCGGCACTTATTTCTTAAAAGCCCTCAAAGATTTTTAAGCCACTTAATTTCCATTTGTCCCGAGGAAACATACGAAATACCACTTTATACGGGTAAGATTTCATTAAAATGTAACATCCTCAAAAGAGAGTATTAAAAATGTCAGACTTGAAATGTAAGGATTATTTTATATTATAAATTATGAGGTACTTATAATTAAATTAAAATAGGATTGTTTTATTTTGAATCTCGATGAGGTTTCAAGATCTTAATTAAATGTCTTCTGAAAATATAAACTAATTTTGTTAAGTACAAATATTGTAAAAGCTGGATCATTAGCAATTGAACAAAAAAACCCATTACTTTTAGGGGCCATACTTTGGGTCAGAATTAGTAAAACCCATAATATTTTAGGGAACATAGTTTCGTTACTACTGCTATCTAATCCACACATATTGTACAATAATATTATTGTTACTATTTATTCAATATTACGCAGAAGTAGTATCATAGTTCTCTCATAAAAATAATAAAAAACTATTATCAAACAGCTGTTCTTAGGTAACTCTACCGCTATTAATAAAGGTGGAATCTCTTTAATGACAATATTGAGTTTATACATCTCTATAAACATGCTTATTTAAATAAATTTTTGGGTATTTGAGAGAACAGCTTGAGGTAGAATATTAAATTAATTTATGCAAAATACTTACGCTTTGTTATTTTATAAGGAAGATGTTTGTAAAAACATATTTTCGTTATTTGTTTTATTAATTATATTTACGATTTTTAAGGTTTCTAGAACATTATGGGCAACATAATAAGTAAAGAAGCACTTTGACTCCATAGGTATACCTATCATGGCTCACCAGTACGTGGTGGTGTGTTTTTAACTAGTCTAACTAGACCACGCATCTCGTTCATAAACGTATAATATATAAGGGATTTGATAGTTACCATTTTTTGTGTTTTCACTACGGGGGTGTTTTACTTTTGTAAGAAAGCTTCTAAGCGTATTTCCGGATTTGAAGGCTGTTTTGATATTATAGTTTTTGGTTGTCCTTCCAATCTTTTCAGAAATTCCCTTGACATAAGGTATTGTAAGAAATGCTGCTTGCTCCTCTTTCGTTTCTGTATTAGTTTTTACTTCGCGATTTTTAAGTTTTGAGATGGTATTAGTTACAAAGGTTTCAGGGTAACCATTCTGTTTTAAATCGTTTTTGATGTTTAAAATTTCAATATTAAGGTCTTCCGGATTGTTGCAAACGTTAGATGCTCTGTGATAAAGAGTTTAAATTATGAAAATAGTTTTTCAGATATTACTTACCCACACATTCTGGTACCCAACATCAACCGTCTTTATATAATAAATACAAAGTCCACAAAAAGACAATAATCATTAATAAGTGCCTTAATAAAACAACATTACTTCCAACAGTATATTATTAATTTCATTTTGGCGTATAATTAGTAACACATTTTAAGGATTGAATGAATGATCAATCAGTACTTAAGTCCGTTTTAGAAAAATAACGACCTGGACGTGATATGATTGACGCACGTTTTTTATTATTGTTATTATTTATTCACTGACTTAAATAAGTACTTGCAATTTTGCTCGTGGCGATTATATGTTTTTTCCTTATTCAAGGCGGGCGAAGTGGCGAGGATGAACTAATATATAAAAGACCCAATTACTATAGGGAACTCTGCCACTCTGATGCTGTGATGCTGAGGCACTGTCAACCTATTAGGAAACCACACGTCACGTCATATTTTCACGAAATACAAACCTACTTTTTAAAGAAAGATGCAGGGCCGGAATTTTAACCAAAAAATTCCCCAAATGTAAAGTTCTACGGGTGTTTATTACTAGCCACTTGAGATCTTTCAACGTATGAAAAATATGATGAACCTTAGTTCAGTATCCAGGATTATTCCCAGATTTTTAGCTATTTTAACTATGGATTCAACCTTAGGTTGTGATCTAACTAGAGAAAGTGGAATTAAGCAAATTCGATGCGAGACTATATTATAGTCTTGGCAGTTGAAATGAAGGTAAATTTGTGTATCATCTGCATATGCCTAAACCTTACAGTGCTTTAAAGATTTTAAAATATCTGAGGTATAGATAATAAATAGAAAAGGTTCAAGGATAGATCCTTGAGGGGTACCAGACAAAATTTGAATTGTTTTATTGAAATTTTTTTGGCACCTGTTGTTGAAGTGTGATCTAATACGATTTAAGGATGATTCTTCATTTCATTCATTGAAAGTTTTAAAATGTTAAAAATCGTCAAAAACGATCTAATAAATTCTAAACAAGACTGATCGCTGCATTTTGTCGCTTAAAATGTTATTCGCAGATTTAAAAGAAAAACCTAAGGGTATTCTAAAAGAGCGATTATATTTTAAATTATTTTTCACCGGATGGTGTTCAGAGTTCGAGGAGAATTTAAAACGAAAAACACTTTCCCGCCTCCGTCGAGAATAAAAACCGAACAAGATTCTTGCTTTTAATTTGGCCCCAACGGTATTTTACATTTTCCTACTTTGAACTTAGGCAGTAACCAGTGCCGCAGCTCCTTCAGCTTTTTCACTAATTTTGATGTTTGCCCTACCGCATAGAAAACTTTTTTTTTCTAGTTTTAGTTTTTAAAATTTTGAAATATTTACACAAAACTCGCGATCTACGTCACAACAAATTAACCAGTCGCAGGAACTTGGACTGACGGTCGACCCTCCGGCATCTACCTGAATGATCTGTCGAGAATGGTCCATATTTTCGAACTGATAAAAAGTAAAATTAGAACGTGTGGTTCTGTGTGGGACAAAAAGTGAAATTTTCACTAATAGATGCGGACAATAATAGTGAACATGGTTTAAGGTATTATACAGTGTGGCCAGTAAAGTCCGCATCATAATATGGGATTTTTTTTATTAACAGCTTTATTCAAAATTTGACTCTAGCATCAAGTTCTGCTTGAATCGAGATGAAAATTAAGCAAAAAATAGTAGTCACGTGATTCGCATTATCTGTAAAATTTTAATTTTTTTCAAAAAATAATTCAAAAGTGGGGTTATTTCTGAAGATATCGAAAAAAGTTATTGGTAAAATTTTTTTTGAATGCAGTTTCTAGCCCACATGCAAAATTTCAGCTGCATAAGATAATTTTGATTTTTTACCCATATTTTGTAAATTGCACCACTTTTGCAAAATAAGACTTAACGCAACCTACATAAAACTTCTTAGTTTTGACAATGCTTTATTTCAGATAAATTTTCTTTAAAGTAGCGCCATATTAAATGTGTGTTTTTCTACAAAATCAAAATTGGGCTATTAAAATTTGGTTGCATGTGATGCAAAGTTTATTTGTTTTTGACCCTGTATAAGGTAACTTTATAAACAAACAACTTTACATCACTTGCGACTTGCGATAAATTTTTAATAGGGCAAATTTGGTTTTGTAGAATAACACACATTTAATAAGGCGCTACTTTAAAGAAAATGTATCTGAAATAAAGCATTGTCAAAACTAAGAAGTAGGTTGGTTGAGTCTTATTTTGCAAAAGTGGTGCAATTTACAAAATATGGGTAAAAATCAAAATTATCTCATGCAGCTGAAATTTTTTTTGCTTAATTTTCATCTCGATTGAAGCAGGACTTAATGCCAAAGTCAAATTTCGAATAAAGCTATTAATAAAAAGAATCCCATGTGAAGCGGACTTTACTGGTCACACTGTATGAAACCAGCCCCAATACAGACTAAAGTTGCATAAAATTGACTGTATACTGAGGATGTATACCCCAGATTGGGTCTCACCAAACAACAGTACAGATACTTTAAGGTGGGAGTATCAACATGCTTGCCGACCTATAACCTATTTCGCGTAGATTTATTTATTTTTTCTAACTTTTACACAAAATTTTAAATAAAATCAATATGGTCTTCATATTCTATAGTAATTATTAACATGTTAAATAAATATCAAGGAATTTCATAAGTTATTTAAGGAGAATTGTATATCGAAAAATATCGGTTAAGATTTTTTTTAACATTATTATGTCATTGTTCTTTCACAATACAATTCTCCCAAAATGAGCAATGAAATAAATTGATATTTTTGATATACAGTGTCACCAGTAAAGTCCGCATCATATGGGATTTTTTTTTATTAATAGCTTTATTCGAAATTTGACTTTGGCATCAAGTTCTGCTTCGATCGAGATGAAAATTAAGCAAAAAAATAAAAGTCACGTGATTCGCATTATCTGTCAAATTTTAATTTTTTTCAAAAAATAACTCAAAAGTGGGGTTATTTCTGAAAATATCTAAAAAAGTTATTGGAAAAAGTATTTTTAAATGCAGTTTCTAGCTCACATGCAAAATTTCAGCTGCATAAGATAATTTTGATTTTTTACCTATATTTTGTAAATTACACCACATTTGCAAAATAAAACTCAACGCAACCTACATAAAAGTTCTTAGTTTTGACAATGCTTTATTTCAGATACATTTTCTTTAAAGTAGCGCCATATTTATTGCGTGTTTTTCTACAAAATCAAAATTGGGCTATTAAAATTTGGTCCCATGTGATGCAAAGTTTATTTGTTTTTGACCCTGTATAAGGTAACATCATAAAATAAGTATTTTTGAAAACGTAGCTTGTGCCTGGAAGTAAAAAAATAAAAAATAAAGTAAAGGGGTTAAATTAAATTAATTAATTAAATCGCTGAAAATAGATAAACTTTACATTAAGTTAAACTAAAATTTATTTTCCACTTAATGAACACTTTACTGATGACACTGTGTTCTTTTTGTCTTAATATTAAGGTGTATTACTTTCAGACACAAACTACGTTTTCAAAAATACTTATTTTATGAAGTTACCTTATACAGGGTCAAAAATAAATAAACTTTGCATCACCTGCGACCAAATTTTAATAGCCCAATTTTGATTTTGTAGAAAAACACACATTTAATATGGCGCTACTTTAAAGAAAATTTATCTGAAATAAAGCATCGTCAAAACTAAGAAGTTTTATGTAGGTTGCGTTGAGTTTTATTTTGCAAAAGTGGTGCAATTTTCAAAATATAGGTAAAAAATCAAAATTATCTTATGCAGCTGAAATTTTGCATGTGGGCTAGAAACTGCATTTAAAAACACTTTTTCTCATAACTTTTTTCGATATTTTCAGAATTAACCCCACTTTTGAATTATTTTTTGGAAAAAATTTAAATTTGACAGATAATGCGAATCACGTGACTACTATTTTTTTTGCTTAATTTTCATCTCGATCGAAGCAGACGTTGATGCCAAAGTCAAATTTCGAATAAAGCTATTAATAAAAAAAAATCCCATATGATGCGGACTTTACTGGTGACACTGTATATCAGATATTACCTAAATAATGTGGAGACGATATTGATTTTATTAAAATCTTAGTCAATAAAATAATAAACTAAGAAAAACAATGCGAAATAGGTTATAGGTTGGCAATAAATTGAATGACGTTGATAATTCCACCTTAAGGATCGTCGACTCGTAAAATTTTTCGAGAATCTCTTTAGAAACCCTAGCATTTTTAGTGCCTTCCTCTTAATTTTTGTGGTATGTTTCTGATATTGACCTAATGACACCAAAAAATTAAAAGTATTTAAATTGAACAATCCAGAACACAAGATTATTTCTAGTTATTTAGAAAACGCAGAAACACAAAAGATAACACGCGAACCACTTAGCACTCGTACAAATAACACCCCGACTTTGGCTTCGTGACAAAGCTTACCTACATTAAAAGTTTTGATGTTGGGAAAGATATTTAAGGGCGAAATTAATTATTTTTCATTGTCACTTTTAACATTACTTTTGTGGCAAATACTTGGAAATATTAGCTCAACGTACAACTACTTACAGTTTTTTTGAGTAATTAGGACTTTCTTGGAAACATGACCTTATATACAGGGTCGTGAAAGAAACGGGTCAGCCTTTTACAGAGTAGGTACAGGGTCTTCCAACGAGGACTGAACAGGGGCTCATTTTTGAGCTTCCTTGTATTTAAAGAAAAATCCAAAATAGCCAATCGATGTACTTTTTCCTGCAGAATTCAAAAATGAAACCAAAAATTTATTTGAACCAGAAACAAAAGAGTTACGATATGGATAAGATGATTTTTAGATGGAACATAGCTTTTTTTATACGATTTTTGGAACGAGCGATTTTTTTTGTCCGTTCTGATTAAAATATTTAATATTGTGACAGCTATTTTAATGTTTTATCCAGTATAATTTAACTTTAACCTGTTTGAAACATACACTAGGTAATAAAGGTATAATCACCTTTGAATCCTTCAAAGTCAAAAAATTTGACAAATTTACTATAATATTGCCGAAATGACTTTGAAGGATTCAAAGGTGGATTATACCTTTATTACCTAGTGTATGTTTCAAACAGGGTAAAGTTAAATTATACTGGATAAAACATTAAAATTTAATAAAAATAGCTGTCACAATATTAAATATTTTAATCAGAACGGACAAAAAAAAATCACTCGTTCCAAAAATCGTATAAAAAAAAGCTATGTTCCATTTAAAAAACACCTTATCCATAGCGTAACTCTTTTGTTTCTGGTTCAAATAAATTTTTTGTTTCATTTTTGAATTCTGCAGGAAAAAGTACATCGATTGGCTATTTTGGATTTTTCTTTAAATACAAGGAAGCTCAAAAATGAGTACCTGTTCAGTCCTTGTTGGAAGACCCTGTACCTCGAGCGCCAGTGTTAGTTTCTGCGAGATTAAGAAATTCCTATAAAAATTTCAACCCCCGCTCTACCTCCTTTAGGGGTTAATTTCGAAAAACCCCCTTCCTATTAATTGACTGCCCACATTATAAGGAGAATATTTCCTTAATATTTAAAGATTCTACGATTAAGGTGGGAGTATCAACATGCTTGCCAACCTATAACCTATTTCGCGTAGATTTATTTATGTTTTCTAGCTTTTATACAAAATTTAAAGAAAATCAGTTTCGACTTGATATTCTATAGGTAATAATTGACATATTTAATAAATATCAAGGGATTTCATAACTTATTTTAGGAGAATTGTATAGCGAAAAATATCGGATAAGATTTTTTTTAACATTATTGTGTCATTGTTCTTTCACTATACAATTCTCCCAAAATTAGCAATGAAATAAATTGATATTTTTGTAATATATCAGATATTACCTAAATAATGTGCCGACGATACTGATTTTATTTAAATGTTAGTTTAAAAAATAATAAACTTGAAAAAACAAAGCGAAATAGGTTATAGGTTGGCAATAAATTGAACGACGTTGAGAATTCAACCTTAAGGTAATAAATAGTATAGATTGTATTTTATTTGTGCTTATGTAAAAATGCCGTTTTTCTAAAAATCGAGTTTGGTTTTGTAGACATTTACATTTTCAGATTCTGTGATCAATTTTTAACATTTTTATAGAAATTTCTGTATCTCAGAAACTAAAACTGGCGGAGGTCTCAGAATTGGTATATAAGTTTTTTGAATAAAATAAAAATATAGGTGTTCGTCATTTTTTCATTAATTGGGTGGTTGAAAAAAGGGGTGCTACCTATTTTGAGGGGGTAACTATATAACTGTGTATAATTTTAAGCTATATTGCTTAAAATTCGTACTATGCTTACTCTCTTAAAATAAGCAAGTAAATAAGTGTTTCGATGTTTTAGGAAATGTTCCCCCTAGGGGGTAGAAATGGAGGAGGTAAGTTTCCAAAGCAATCGCTACAGATAATATTATACAGGGTGTTTCATTAAGGTTAAAGAGCGGCCATATCTCGGAAACTACTGGGCATAGAAACTCAGGAAAAGAAAAATGATAACTAAAGTGGCCATAAGAAAATTTTGGAAATAATTTTCAAGTTCCGCATTTTGCCGCAAGAGGGCGTAATTGAAAAGTAAATTTTAAAATTTTACATAACTCCGAAAATTGCACATTAAGGTATATGTTTGATAACTCCATTTTAAGCTTGGACAATTATGCATCATTTTGGTCTTATGCTCATTGGCGTACCGACTTTAATAAGAGTGGGGGAAGCTGTTGAAAGTGTAATCATTTAAATCCCTGTAACTTATAAACGACTTATTCGATTTTAGCAAACTAAAGACTGTTTGGAAGAGAAATGTATGCACTTTGACCAGTCGTATTTAATTGTCCATAATAGTTCTCAAAAAAAATGCTAGAGGGCGCAATTTCCAATAACAATACATTTTTTGATTTTACTCCGAAAAAATAAATCATACGGTATAATTATGATACCATAATCGAGGAGATGAAATTTGTTAGAAAAAATATTAAAACCGCAGCTCGATATCTCCGTTCGTTTCAGAGTTATTGCCAAAACAATAATTTTTAACACGAATTGCGCCCTCTAGCAATTTTATTAGAAACTATCTTGTACATTGGATACGACGATTAAAGGTACTTACCTTTCTCTTCCAAACAAGCTTAAATTTAGTAAAATTGGTTAAGTCGTTTAGAAGTTACAGCGGTTTTAATGTTTACAGTTTCACTTGATAAGAGTGGGAGAAGCTATTGAAAGTTTAAACATTAAAATCGCTGTAACTTCTAAACGACTTATCCGATTTTACTTAATTTAAGCTTGTTTGGAAGAACCTTCAATTGTCGTATCTAGTGGTACAAGATAGTTTCTAATAAAATTGCTAGAGGGCGCAATTTGTGTTAAAAATTATTGTTTTGGCAATAACTCAGAAACGAACGGAGATATCGAGCTGCGGTTTTAATATTTTTTCTAGCAAATTTCATCTCCTTCTCGATTATGGTATCATAATTATACCGTATGATTTATTTTTTCGGAGGAAAATCAAAAAATGTATTGTTATTGGAAATTGCGCCCTCTAGCATTTTTTTTTGAGAACTATTATGGACAACTAAGTACGACTGGTCAAAGTGCATACATTTCAACAGCTTCCCCCACTCTTATTAAAGTCGGTACGCCAATGAGCATAAGACCAAAATGATGCATAATTGTCCAAGCTTTAAAATGGTGTTATCAAACATATACCTTAATGTGGAATTTTCGGAGTTATGTAAAATTTAAAAATTTACTTTTCAATTACGCTCTCTTGCGGCAAAATGCGGAACTTGAAAATTATTTCCAGAATTTTCTCATGGCCACTTTTATTGTCATTTTTCTTTTCTTGAGTTTCTATGCCTAGTAGTTTCCGAGATATGGCCGCTCTTCGACTTTAATGAAACACCCTGTATAGAAGTAAAAATGGTTGGATAAATTGTTCGCTTGGAACCGATAAACAATGTTTAGGCATTTACTAGGGGGTGAAAGAAGGGGTATAAAAGTGTATATTGGAAAAAATATCTTTTTCTTGAAACTCAGCATAAATACTCTCAAAACACCTATTTAATTTTTTTAACGTATACCGTATAACGTATCCCGAAATATTGAGCAAAAAATTTAGGGAATAATTCTAGACCAAAACTAAATGACCTCTCTTCCTATAACACTTTTTCAAAAATTGATTATTAGCGGATTTACAGGATGTTAAAATTAAATTTTATTTGCAGTTTTTTTGCAATATCTTTTTCCACGCTCATTTTTTGACGAAATCTCTACTTATGGGGCTTTTTCGGGATGAGGAATACAAATTTGCCCACTGTTTTTTCGCAATTTGTTCAGGGCGCCACATAGGAGCCTATACTTTAATTTGAATGGTCCCAACTCTTTGTCCTACACTGTATGCGCATTTTAACTAAATAGTTTATTCCTCTAACCTTTTGACAAAAAAAAAGGTATACTACTTTTGTTTCGATAGATCGAACCGTTTTCAAGAAAAACGCTAAAATAACATTGCTTGCATGTGATGAACAGGAAATCATATTAATTTATTATTTTTTAATTAAATTTTTTAAGAAGAATTAATTTATTCATTAAAGAGGAAGGACGTCACTTCGAACCTTTGATTTGAATGTTTAATTAATTGTTCTAGTGACTAAGGTATTTTAAAACTGCAAATAAAATTTAACTTTAACAAAAAATGTTATAGGAAGAGATAGCATTTACTTTCGGTCTAGAATTATCCCCTACATTTTTTGCTCATCATTTCCGGACACCCTGTATATAAGTGATAAAACGAGGTTTATAAATGTTTAAATTGGACTTTCTTGACGTATTTCAATAAATTCTACCCCTTAGGTGTTTATAAACGCAAAGTCCATGATAAGGTTGTGTGAGTATTATTAACGATCCGTTATGAAATAGATAATTTTTTTAATAATGATGTTGAATCTATATTTCTGACATTATTTTCATGATCAAAGCAAGGAGAAAAATGACTTTTTTATTGAAAGAGAAAGAAACAATGTAAGACAGCAACAAAGAAATTTATTTTTAAAAATAATATAGGCACCTATTAAAGGTTGTATTAGATAGTATGTGTTGTACCCGCTGCTTTATTTCGATAGCGAATTTATAACAAAAAAATTGCGCAACTGAAGCTGCGGGGTACCCGCTAGCGTATTATAAAATTGAATTATAAATATTATTTATTTGAAATATGTTTCCTAAATTTTAAAGTGTTTTTTTTCATTATATTTCAGAACAGTTTGAAAAACTAATAACGAAAAAAATACAAACATATTAAGTAAAGTTGCAATAAAAACGTACAATTTAAAAATATGCAAGTTTATGATGCTCCTGTTCAAAAAGAAAATACACATACATCATATAAATTCACATATTATCCTTACCTTTAAAAAATTCTTCTCAAAAAATTAAAATTTACAACCAACACACAACAGTGTTACCCAAAACACAAACACACCAAATAAAAATCCGGTCAAAAACATTCAAAATAAAACTAACGAAAATCGTAAACTTAAAAAATCAAAGAAACAACCGGAAAACGCGAAGTTTTCACCCTCCATTTTAAAAAAACGCGAACATATGTTTTCAGTACAACGTCCGGATGAAAACTGAAAATGAAAATTCGGAAAGCTCCTCTCGTTAAAATGCTGTGGGAGCTTTTCGCAAGAATAACTGGCTGTTCGTGTTTAATATCGACGCCAGTTACTCTGCGATCAAGCGGAGAGAAGCGGTTTTTGTCGGACGCACAGTATAATATATGTTGTGTCCTTCCTTAATAAGGGTCCAGGAGTAGAACGATCATATGTTGGAAGGAAAACGATTAAGGACCAAGGGCTTTTACTAGTGGAAAACTTATATTAAAGAAAATTGTTGCATGTTTTTAGAAATCATTTGTGGGATGTTTCATGGAAAAGAAAAAAATATCAAAAAAATTACCTTGTCGGACTTCCATTGTCTTTATTTTGTTACTCAACACAACGTTTCGGTTGTCTGGACGGACAGCAACGAAGAGCTAACACGATTTTTGAAATATATTAATATCTAGTGTAAGACAATCCATTAAATTTACCGTGGAAACAGAAAAACATTCCACTCCACCTTTTCTCGATGTTCTCGTCAAACGAAGTGCTAAAAACATAAAAATTTCAGTGTACAGGAAACCCACTCACACGGGGCAATACCTTAATCACGAATCGAATCATTCAAACTCCATAAAACAGGGCATAATTCAAACTCTTGATGACAGGGCATCTAACGTTTGCAACAGTCCGGAAGACCTAAATATTGAAATCTCAAACATCAAAAACGATTTAAAACAGAATGGTTACCCTGAAACCTTTGTAACTAATACCATCCAAAACTTAAAAATCGCGAAGTAAAAACTAATACAGTAACGAAAGAGGAGCACGCCGGTGGCGTAGCGTGCAGGGGGCCAGGGGAGGCGACCGCCCCCCCCCCCCGCCCTTTAAGTCCTTTGCCAAACGGCGCCCCCTTTCCACTCTCCCAGTAGTTTCCAGTTCAATTTCACTTCACATGATAATTGATAATATTGTTTACCTATCGACTATCGCAGCAAGAGGAAATTTACTATGTTTATGAATATAAATAATAATTATATAACAAAACCCTCATCTTATCCGACTGAAAGTTTATATTGCCGACAGCCTTGTCCTGCAGTCAATATTACGGTCGTCTCTTCGCTCTTCGTCAGAAAAACAAAAATTTCATTTTAACAAATAATTCCCGCCCATGAGAATATATGCTCCTATTATTATGTAATATGCATAAAATATTTGATAGAGTTTTCACAAAATTCCCCTTGCCGTGTCATATTCTGTTTTCATGTGACCATTTTAGACATGACGAAACAAAAACTTTATTTCTTAGGCCAAAATTTACTAAATAAACGAAATTATACATTAGCAGTGAGGCGCCCTTTGAACAAGGGCGTAGATAAGGGAATTACCCCCCCCCCCCAGGACCCATAATGAGCCATGAAAACGAAGCACTTTTTTTTTACTTGATCATTTTTTTTTGGATTTCTTGAGGATCTTGTGTATTTTATATTTTTCCTACTTGAAAATCAGGTAACATCAGTGAAAAAAGGGCGTGGCACCAAAAAAATTTTCCGCCTGCGGCGCTATTTTTTCCCCTCTTTTAACCCATAAAAAAAATGTACGCCCTTACCTTTGAATCTTTCGCCCCCTCCGCCCCTTTAACCACGCTACGCCACTGGAGCACGCATTTCTTACAATACCTTATGTTAAGGGGATTTCTGAAAAGATTAGAAGGATAACCCAAAACTATAATATCAAAACAGCCTTCAAATCCGGAAATACGCTTAGAAGCTTTCTTACAAAAGTAAAACACCCCCGTAGTAAAAACACAAAAAATTGTATCTATCAAATCCCTTGCGAGTGTGGCGAATCGTACATTGGAGGAACAAAAAGACCTCTTTCCGTACGAGTTAAAGAACATCTGAAACATTTTCAAAGAGGTGAAACTTCGAGATCAGGTATAGCGGAACATGTATGGACCAACCAACATAATATACAGTGTTTAGAAGTCAAGGTTTTGGACACGGAACAGCACTGGAGAAAACGAAAATTCAAAGAAGCAGCTTTCATGAATCAAAATACCTATATATTTAGTAAACCAAGTATAGATATTCCCAATATCTGGAAGCCTCTTCTTGTCCAAAACCAACAGCTCAAACTTCACACTCCAATAAGCACGTAGGCGAAGTCATTAAGCTTCATTGCACATGGATAGTATTCAAGACCGTAGCCTTAGAATTATAATTTAGTTTACACTTGAAAACGGCTAGAGATACTAACTAACCGAAACATTGTGTTAAGTAACAAAGTAAAGACAATGGAAGTCCGACAAGGTAATTTTTTTGATATTACTTCATTGTGTATTCTGTATTACCTTCAAACAAACAAAAAAATATGTGACTCGTATCGTTCTAGGCTGCTCAAATGCACATATAAAGTGTAGATAATAAAGCTCCTGTTGCTACAGATAACAAGGATTTGACGACAGCCTGTACATAAGCTAGATATGACCTGCCTGAAAATAATTAAAACGACTTAAAATTAATCGTTCTAAATCACAATAACAAGCTTTTACCCTGATTACTTTTCATAAAGTCTTATTAGAGATAGACAGGCAGTCATAATTTTAAGCGTAGAATTTACTACCGTCCAATAATATTTCCAAAAGCCAACTTCATGTTTTATGGTGATATATGGTGTAATGGCAAACATCAGTTTTGATTGTAATTGTTTTAAACATGATATTTAATACGAGGCGATTGAAGCTCGCCCATACTGAAAATAGCTACTACCTACAAGTAAAATAAGTACCGTTAAAAAAAACTTGTAATCACCTGGTACTAGCTACCTAATGTATATGTCCTCCTCTGCTTGGAAATAAACACCAAAAAAAAAATACAGAGATCGCACTCTATAGTATAATCGAATGCTTGGAGTTTTTTGTTTTATAGGTTGAGTTGCCATACACTAATTTGAGTTGGCAGCATTTCTTAGGACGTCATATCGAACATGAACCGCCATAAAAAATATACACAGTACATTCCTTGTGAAATTACCTTGTATGGCAAAAGAAAATGGTAAAAAAATTGTCAAAATCGCATTAAAAACAAAAAAGATATAAAAGATCAAATCAGATCAGAGAACTGAAAAAATAGGTATAATATTAATTCCCCATAAAGACCCTGTGTTTTATAGCATCTCCAGGCAAGGCCTATTCTTTGGTGAAATCATTTTTTCCATCAGAAAAAAGTTAGCAACGATTCGAATTTTTTTTTTTGAAAACTATTTATTAACAAAATAATTTAGTACAAACAATATATAATTTTACAACATTCTCCAATCAGTGCTTAAAAGCTCTTGCCTCGAGAATACTAAGCTATTAGTAAAAGAAAACAGTGTGAGTATGTTTCTTCTTTCTAAAAAAAAATATATTAGATATATTAACGGCAAAATATGACAGTTGCAAATGATGACCGAGTTTGTATACCTTTCAAATATTAAAAAAGATTTAAAACAAAATGGTTACCTACCCCGAAACCTTTGACCTTTGTAACTAATAGGGTAGACCGAGGGAATGCCGCGCACCTAAGCAGAATTACTCCTAAATTATTAAATATTTTTATCTTTGACGTAATTTTTTGTATAAGGAGTGTTAATACAATACACAAACTATTGCAACATTGGAAATCAAACATTTCTTTTTGTAATGTCCATTAACACAAAAAAATAAAAATGAGTGCCTGCGCGGTATTACCCGGGCATTTGGGGGAATGGCACGCAGTGAAGTGTTTCAATACAGTTTAACTAAGACTTTATTATACATAAAATACAGGTAAGTATGTAGGTAACTCAAATAATAAAAAAATATCATAGTGAGCAAAGAAATAAAGAAACATTATTGTATACTAACATAAAAAAACACATTCCCACAGATACTTAGGTAAAAAACCAACTGTTAGCAACAGTAGTCACAAAGGTATACTTTTCCTTTTTCTTTTCTACTACAAGCTTCGTGTGCCCACTTTGAGCAGAAAGTGCAACGATACCAGACCTCGTTGTCCCTTCCAAAATAAACAAGATGAACACAGGGGCTAATACCGCGCAGCGCGCTATTCCCCCATTGTTTATGCGCGGTATTTCCCCGGGAGATATTTTTCAACCTAAAAATTTAATTCAAGAAAAGTACTTACATTTTATTGGTGATCACTTAGGACAACACTTCTATAGGCCCTAGCAAGTGAAAATAAAATATATCTTCTTTAAATATGCACAGTAACTAATAATTATCAACCGATTAATTTGCACAAAAGATAGCTCAAAAATCCATTTAGCACAAACACGTTCGCTGTTGGTTAACGACTGCCGGCAATTATTCCAAACTATTGGCGCGTACTTGACATGGCTACGGCAATAATTCGTGATATACACCTGTGCATTTCTGGTTGCAGTTTTTTCTACAGTGGCCTGCGCGGTATTTCCCCGTGCGGGGCATTCCCCCGGTCTCCCCTACCATCTCAAAACTTAAAAATCGCGAAGTGAAAAACTAATACAGAAACGAAAGAGGAGCAAGCATTTCTTACAATACCTTCTGTTAAGGGGATTTCTGAAAAGATTAGAAGGATAACCAAAAACTATAATATCAAAACAGCCTTCAAATCGGGAAATACGCTTAGAAACAAAAAATTGTATCTATCAAATTCCTTGCGAGTGTGGCAAATCGTACATTGGAGAAACAAAAAGACCTCTTCCCGTACGAGTTAAAGAACATCTGAGACATACTCAAAGGGGTGAAACTTGGTAGAGCACAAGAAAATAATGTACATTTAGAACTTTTACTTTGTGTAGAAGAAAATAATGGCAGTAGATTATTAATTAGGGTTCTTGTCAAAACTGTAATAACTTTCAAAATGTCTTTATTCCAAACTAACTTTTACAGTTTATTATATGATGTAGAAAATAATAACCATAAAAAAAAATAACAATAAAAAAAAATGGAAGTTAATCCAATTTAAAATTTAGTAGGTAAATATCTCTTTAATTGTTTTTTAAAAGTTGCCAATTTTTTTATTTTTCTGATATTTTTTGGAATATTGTTATATTTTATTATTCCGTCATATAAAAGCGATTTTTTACCGATATTACTTTTACTGGTACAGTTTGATAATTTATACGTCTTGTGTTATGATCATGCAATGTCTTATTCTCCTGAAAGGTTATGTTTGATTTTTTTTCTTTAAAAATAATAGAGTGAATTAGAATACAAATTTTTAATTTATAAATGTTTTGAACGTGTCATACCCTTTCGGTTTATATAGATTAACAGTTGGTTCTTTGTGTATACATTAAATAACTTTATTTTGCAATTTTTGTAATAGGAAAGCATCACTCCACAGTACTGTGCAAAACTGTGCATAAGTATAAATATTATCAATATAAAATATTAAAAATATAAGAAATTGAGGAATGGTAATGAAATACGAACGTTTTGAAGTTAGGGAAAAGGTAAATATAACGATGAAGATAGTTGTTTTCAAATTGACGGTTATCCTGTGCAAAATGTACGAGAAGTAAAGGAATATGTACAAAACGTTTTTAATGAACGCACAACAGTATTAAATGACCATAAATTGGCCAGCTAGGTCTCCTGATCTTTTACCAAACGACTTTTTCTTGTGGGATCGCATTAAAATGTGCGGTATGAAAATTTGGAATAATTAAATATTATCAACTTAATAATGCAAAAATTGAATTTTATGATCGTTTAGAATATTGCTAGGCAGCAAATGGAGGACCGTTCCAGCATCTGATTAAAAAAACAATAAATTCCCATTTGAATTAGTTGATAAGTGGTCTTAATAGGTATTTTTTAAAAGTGTCGCGTCATTCCATAGGCGTAGTTAGACGGTCAACACTGGGGGTGCTGAAGTGCAGTGGCGGCTCGTGACATGTTAACGTGAGGGTGCACGAAAAGCCCGCCACAGGCGAAATGCGCCGCAGGCGAAAAAATTGTTAAGACCACGCCCAAATTTGGTCGATAATTTTTAGTAAATATTTTAATGTGATGTTAATAGCAGGTTTAGGTATTTTAATGTTCTTGACAATCACTTTCTCCTCCAACGGTAACTTGCTAAAATATTTTTTTTTAAATTCCACGGTGTATTTTATATCCGACGACGCACTCGTTGTTTTTTCGTGTTTATTTAACTTTAAACTTTAACTGAATTCAATAAAACCATATTAAACCTTAATAAACAAAAAAAATTGTCAAAATACCGGCTGAAAATTTCGGCGAATTTGAACGACTATGACTGGTTAAATTTAAATTATCAAATAAATGCAGAATTGCAGAACATGACATACACAAGCTATTATGCCGCTCTCGTATTTTACGAGATTTTTATGATCATAGACCTGCTCTGACAAGTAAACTGGGCGTGAACTACACGGTACACGGAGAGAAATTTTGAACAGAATCCGCAACTACCTAAATATACTTGAATTTGTACCAGAATTCGAATGCTTGAAATATTAATATGAAAAATTCATTACATATAATGTATATTATAAAAATAGGTTAGTTCTAAAACTAGCCTATATATTGTAATTTTTTTTGGGGGTGGTAATTTAGATTTTGGGGGGGCTTAACACCCCCAATTCCACCCTTAACTACGCCTCATTTATCTCCACATGTTGAAATAAATGAAGTTCTCATTATTTCGTTTTAAGCACTTGCGTTTATTAAATTAGTACGATAATTATTTTTTCTTGAATACTGTAAAACGTCTTGAAATTAATAAAAATAAAACGTCTAGAAACTTTAGCTATAAATTATTGGACAAATTTCGGCGTGGTCCAAAATTATTTTCGCCATTGCTTAATCTATTACAGGATGATAGGGTCGGTATAATCACTGTTTGCCCCCAGAGCGTCACCTACCCCCTACCCTAGAGACGGCACTGTGTTAGACACGTGTGGAACCAGACTTCCTTTTTATACAATTTGTTGCCTTCATCTCGGAGTAATCTTACCGTCATAGAGTCGAATTGCAAGGACGAGAAAATATGATGGAAAAGAAATAAAAGGAATTCCCTTGTCCTGAATTAGTTGATTTATTACATTTCCACCTGTAGCATTATCCGGGTAGGTATACTTTTTGCCCCGATTAAATTAATTTGTGGATTCAGTGGAGGGAGGCGGTTAACTGATAATAGAGTATCAACAACTGATTGTATCCATCAATAATACTCAAGGGCGTCCCCAGATAGGGGCAGGGGAGGGCGGTTTCCCCCTCCCCTAGAGATTCCACAACAGGCAAATAAATAATTAAAAACGAGGTCGTTTGGCAAGCCTTTTAGAATTCGGGCAGAGGTCGTTAATAATACCGTATTTGGACTTCATGATGTATCTGTCATTGGCACCAGTGCTGTTGATACTTATAAATAAATAAATAGTTTCCCAATCCCCAATGTTTTTCTCCGAAACAATTTTTTAAAAGAACTCCACGCGGCTAATTCAGCTTCGCTTAATTTGTGATCAAACTGTTGATCCTGTAGTTTTTTTCTGATTTGTGGTCCAACAAATATTCCTTCCTTAGGCTTAGCATCACTTAGTTTAGGAAAAATGTATTTAAGTTATTTAAATGCATCTCCTTCTTTATCTAATAGTTTAGCGACATTTTTCATTAATCCCAGTTTAATGTGTAAAGGAGGTAACAGAACTTTTTTGGGATCAACAAGAGGTATATTTTTTACGTTAGCTTGACCTGGAATATATTGATCTCTGGGAAGCAATTTTTTTACTTGGTAATGGCTCTCTGTTGATCTACTTTCGTTTTCAACACGCTTTTATTAGCTTCACCTGTATGTTTGTATGTTTGTAACCGACTTCTTTGAACCCGATTTTGACCCACTTTAAACGGACAGATTTAATTAAAATTTTGTAGACTTATCAAGAACCGCCGACAATACAATAATCTATACACGCAAAAAATTTCTCCTGTCAAATTTTGATAGCTGTCAGGTATAAAACGAAGAAGCGATTTTGACGAAACAAATTTTATGGAGTCGTATAGTATTCGATGCGGAGACTTCGGGAAAAATAAGCAAAAAATTCTCCTGTCAAAATTTGACAGCTGTCAATATGTCAAATCGTTTAAAAAAATATATTAATGAAAAAACTATAAGGTCGTATGTATATTGACGGTGGAAAGTTGAAAAAATACGCAAAAAATTCTCTTGTCAAAATTTGACACCTGTCAATATGTCAGAATTATTACAATAATCGATAGTAATGAAACAAACGTGGGGTCGTATAGATATTGTCGCTAAGAATAGAGAATAATTAAAAAAAAATTCTACCCGCCAAAATAAAATTTTGACAAATTTGTTTTTTAAATTTTGAAAATTTTTGTCGTTTGTTCGGGTTTGTATATTATATGTTTGTTTGTAACCGACTTCTTTGAACCCGATTTTGACCTACTTTAAACGGTCAGATTTAATTTAAATTTTGTAGACTTATCAAGAACCGCTGACAATACAATAATCTACTAATCTAGCTCAATCTACTCAAAAAAAAATGTTTTTCTTAACAATAACTCAAAATAAAAAATGAAAAATAAATATAGTTTAAAAAAACTAGAAAACACGCTTTAATAATTAATCAAACTAAAAAGCCGAAAATAAATATAGTTTAAAATAATTCTTGAAATTCTTAATACTATAGGCAGAAAATAATAATGAACGATAAACATTAGTATTATAGTAAAAAAAAAGCGTGGGGCGCTATATTTTTCGTATATCAAGCACCCCAGGCTTTTTTCACAATAATACTAATGTTTATCGTTAATTATTATTTTCTGCCCATATTAAGAATTTCAAGAATTATTTTAAATTATATTTATTTTTTCTTCCTCTATGGAACAGGATAAAAATGTAGTGAAATACTTTACACACTTTTCGTCTGTCACTGTATACGACCGGTATTTCGGTAGACTTTCCGGTTACCAAAAGGACACGTCCAGTATCAATATAAAGTCCAAAAATACTTTCGGGACTGGCAATTGCCGGCCGGAGTAATATTGACTTTATTTTTACAAAAAAGATATTTTTAACCGATTCTGTTTTCTGAAACAACAAGATCGGCGGCCGTGTGTCTTGCGGTTCGACGAAAGACAAATGTTTTCGGGATCTTTTGATCTTGAATTTTTAATCGAGATTTAAAAGCTATATTTTTATTTGATTAAAATGTTAACAGGTTCGTTTAAATTAGAAAAAAAAGTACCTTTGTGCGCCGCTGCAGGAAACTATTCCAAAATATCCATAAATTGCGCAATGCGGATGATCCCTAAAATAATTTTATTCGCATCTCAATCTCATTATCACAACACGCCGACAAGACATCGAATGCAAAGGTCCATCAGATTTTTCGCGAGTTTCACAATTAAACTACGTGAAAATATATGCCATTTTTTACTATATAATATGCTGTGTTGCCGAAGACTCTAAAGACTCATATTTGAGCTTAAATTGAATCAATTTGTAACTATTAAGAATTGACTAGTGCTATAGCTGCGCATAGTACCGTAAAACGGGGTGGATAGGATCAGCGGGGTGAATAGGATTGAAGTTACCTTCAAATTTCAAAAATCTGTAATCATTTTAAAGGGTAGGTCTTTTCTATGTACAGATTTGAAGTAACGGTTGTTGAAAGTAATTTTTATGACATTAAACTTAAAAAAACTTGGCCACATCGCAGGCTGAATACCATAACCTAAAACGTCAAATTTAGCGGTTAAACTGTTGTCATATTATCTTTGCTTTTGTCTTACAAACTTCATATCTCTACAACTCTGCAGCACTTATAAAATTTAGGTAATATTATTTTTAGTACTCTTTTATATTACTTAAGATAAATTTGTGTGCAAAATTCTATACACCCCGCGGCTGTTTAAATGCGATACAGTCAATAAATCAATCAATGATCCTATTGACACCGCCTGATAGGTGAATAGGATTTTTGCACAAAAAAAATATATATACAACAGGGTACACCCTGTATAAAAACTTATACCACCATTTAAAAGTACCAACCTTAACTCATGTTTTAAGCTATTGAGAAATGTATTCAGGCAGATAGTTTTCAAGTTACAAGCTTTCAAAGTTGAAAATTGATCCTGTTCACCCCGTTTTCCGGTACTGGTTTTAACGTTACAGTCAAACAGTTGATATATTATTCGGAATATATTTTACACTGATGTAGAATATGCAAAAATAAAATACAACCAGTTTTGACATTAAAATGATAAAAAAAAGTCCAGGTCCAGATATTTAATTTAAATTTTGTAGACTTATCCAGAACCGCTGACAATACAATAATCTACTAATCTAGCTCAATCTACTAAAAAAAAATGTATTTCTTAACAATAACTCGATCTAAAAAATTAAAAATAAAGATAGTTTAGGAAAACTAAAAAACACGCTTTAATAATCAAACTAAAAAGCGGAAAATAATATAACCTTCTAGTTTTATCATTAATATCATTTTTTTTAAACGATTTTACAGGATAATTTTTTGCTTATTTTTTCCGAAGTCTCCGCATCGAATACTATAGTCGAAATCACGAAAAGTTTTACCGCGTTTAGGTTAGGTTCTGTCATATTTGACATAAATTGTGTGCAATATATGTCAAATATGACAGAACCCAACCTAAACGCGTTAAAACTTTACGTGATTTTGACTATATACGACCCCATAATTTGTTTTGTCAAAATCGCTTCTTCGTTTTATACCTGACAGCTGTCAAAATTTGACAGGAGAATTTTTTGCGTGTAGATTATTGTATTGTCAGCGGTTCTTGATAAGTCCACAAAATTTAAATTAAATCTGATCGTTTAAAGTGGGTCAAAATCGGGTTCAAAGAAGTCGGTTACGGACAAACAAACAAACATACAGGTGAAGCTAATAAAAGCGCGTTTAAAAAGGTATACCACTTTTGTTTCGATAAATCTAACCGTTTTCGAGAAAATAGCTAAAATAACATTGCTTTCATGTGATGAAACCGAAATCATTTTAATTTATTAGTTTTTAATTTAATTAATTTAATTTTTTAAGAATAATTAATTTATGCATTGAAGATGAAGGACGTCGATCACTTTGAACTTTTGATTTGAATGTTTAATTTATTGTTCTAGTAACTTATGTATTTTAAAACTGCAAATAAAATTTTACTTTAACACCCTGTAATTCCCTTAAAAATCAATTTTCGAAAAAATGTTATAGGAAGAGATAGCATTTATTTTCGGTCTAAAGTTATTCCCTAAATTTTTTGCTCATCATATCCGGACACCCCACCCCGTATATTAAGTTAACAAAAATTGAGTACGACTGAAAATTGCAAGGGTATTTGTTAATTTTTTTATATGTATTGCATTAATTTTGTCCGGGAATCTATTAATCTATAATATAGGATTTCAAGGTTAAATTATGATAACTATATTAAAAATAATTACATTTTTGAAGGACCATATTATCGCCCGACACACCGTCCGTAAGTACCATAATTTATATTCAATCAACGCATTGGCTAAATTGAAAAATAAATTTAAAAAAAGGTTCACGTACTGAAAAATATCTGAAATGAAAAATTGTAATAGGCAAAGCTAGTAAAGTAATTGAAAATGGACTGAACTCCGGAATTTTAAAGTGTTTATTGGCGAAAAATATGAATTTTCATTGTAAAAGGGTTTTTTTTATTAATTAGGTTGTTTTGTTTCTTGAATAGTCGGGAATAATCATTGATTTTTGTCGAGCTACGGTACAATGTGCACGTTCACAAAAAATAATACTAATCACTTTAGATTATTGAATAGGATTTGTTTTAAGCCTGAACTAATAAAGACATTAATTATATTATCGAAAAGGGGGTGATTTTTTTTAGTGCCGTGTCGCCATGATAGCTTTAGCAATGACGCAAAAATATTTGCTGGTATCTTCATTAAAATAATTCAGAACAATGTTATTTATTTTATGTCATACCAGTACATTATTGTGTTTTTATACCTTAGATACCATCTACATAATGGATTACTTTACGCCCGCACTGGCATTAAGTGTTGCATTAAGTGTGCATCTTGTTCCATTTTTGACTTTGACACATTAAACATTTTAATAATCTCAAGGTAATGTCGCAGGTAAAAATAAAAAATTGGTAAATCAAATTAAATTAAAACAAAATATATTTATTATTCAAAACGAACTGGTATGACATAAAATGTTGTATGCACCACGGGTACTAATAGATATATACCCTCGGGCGACTTACGAACCCTCGGGCCAGAGGCCCTCGGCTTTGTAAGACTGCCGCCCTCAGGGCATAATCATCTACTTAGTACCCTTGATACATAAATAACTATTAGGAACATAAAAGATAATATTTGTTAAATAACTATGGATAGACTGCATGGAAATTGTGACCCTTTGCGTTTTTCCCCAACGAAACCCCATTTTTAGGGCACAATTACCCGGAATTACCTACAGTTAGCGACCCAAAGATGGCCGATTTTTATATAAAACGAAACCAAATAATAAAATGGCGATTTCGTCACCAGATAAGGAAGATTTGAACTCTACAAGTATGTTTTTTTGTTGCAATACCTACGTCTATATAGCTAATCTCCGGCGTTACTTTCCTCACGTACATATTACGCTAATAAGATAACCAGCATAACTAACAAAGTACCACTTATTAAATCCTTATCTTATCAACATACTTAAACCCAGTGGATTAACCCTGGGTAAACTAGGCAAGGGCCTAAAGCCTTAATTTGGCTGGGGCTGGGCCCCCAAAACGATCTCCGAACCCATATTAGTATTGTATAATTAGGACATTAGGCTTGAAGGCATAAGGGGGCTTCATCTAATCAATTGTGCCTAAGAACCCCCAAATTAATTAATCCGTTGCTGCTTAAACCAATGACGAAGAGCAAGACAGACATAACTTTATCGTAATTTCACATTCTAAGGACCTTAGGAAACAGGAAATGAAAGAAAACAATATAAATACAAAATCGACCAAACATATGGACGCTTCGTTTTCTCTCTTAAGGTGGGAGTATCAACATGCTTGCCAACCTATAACCTATTTTGAGTAGATTTATTTATTTTTCTAGCTTTTACACAAAATTTAAATAAAATCAATATCAACTGCACATTCTATGGGTAATAATTGACATATAAATATGTATTAAGGAATATTATAAATTATTTTAGGAGAATTGTAGAGCGAAAAATATGAGGTAAGATTTTTTTTTAACATTATTATGTCATTCTTGTTTCAATATACAATTCTCCCAAAATTAGCAATGAAATAAATGGATATTTTTGCAATATATCAGATACTACCTAAATAATGTACCGACGATATTGACTTTCTTTAAATGTTAGTTATTAAAATAATAAACTCAAAAAATCAACGCGAAATAGGTTATAGGTTGGCAATAGATTGAATGACGAATGACCTTAAGGTAATTTCATCTATTGCCAACCTATAATCTATTTCGCGTTGCTTTTTTTAGTTTATTATTAGATTAACTCTAGGTTAGGTTAGGTTAGGTTAAAAGTGAGTGGGTTACAGCCATTATTTATATTTCTCCCAATAGGTCTAACTTTTTCATGAAGTTAATGATGGTATTGGGAGAGACATTTTTCATGTCATCCGGCAGCAGAGTCACCTCGCCAAATAGGGCGAATCTGATTCTTCCTGCTGCGAGGCAAGCGCACATTAAGTGTTCTGCTGTTTCTGCATCTTCCATGCAAAGCCGGCATTCATCAGTTGGGGCTATTCCTCCAATTTTATACATATGGTGCCGCAGCCTGCAGTGGCCGGTGTACACTCCCACTAGTGCTTTAAGGCATGACCTGTTGAGCACTAGAAGTTTGTCAGTTAGCTGTTGGTTTATATGGCTGTTTATAAATGCTTTTGAGTGAGTTAGACCTGGTAAATTTAACCAGTGTCTTTCCCATTTGCTCCTTGCTTCAGCTAGTATTGATTTCTTGGCTGTAGCATGTGGTATACTTATTACCGGCTCGGGTCCTGTAAATAACTAACATTTAAATAAAATAAATATCGTAGGTACAATATTTAGGTAATATCTGACATATAGCAAAAATATCTATTCATTTTATTGCTAATTTTGGGAGAATTGTATAGTGAAAGAACAATGACATAATAATGTTAAAAAAAATCTTACCCGATATTTTTCGCTATACAATTCTCCTAAACTATTTAATGAAATTCCTTGATATTTATTTAATTTTATTTAAATTTTGTGTAAAAGCTAGAAAAATTAAATAAATCTACGCGAAATAGGTTATAGGTTGGCAAGCATGTTGATACTCCCACCTTAAGCACAAACAGACCTGCCTATGTCATCCCATAACTGTTATTTTATTTGAATCAAGCTCGCGATTATATTTTTATGCTACTTTGTTTCAATAATTGAAATACACTTTAAATTCGATCCATCCAAAATTTTGTTCAAGTGTAATGTATGGTAACTTTTTTTCCATAGTCCGATTTAAATGATTTTTTTTTTCAATTGTAGATACATGCTTCAGTTTTAATTACATTTCTTCCGTTTTAAAAAAAGCTGTTTACTAGGTGAAATATACAGGGGAATAAAAAGTATGTTTTTCCCTTTAAGTTTGTAACACCCTGTAGAGTGATTTTGCCATATTAACTCTAATAAAAAAGCAAATTTGCGAAGTTTAATCTATTCCTAACAGATTGCTTTTTTATTTGGCTCGATTACTTTCTCGGTTTAAAAGATACGAATTTTTTAAGAAAACACTATACATTTTATTAAATGATTTTAATTTTAACATTTTTTGCAAAATATTTTTAATTTAAAAAAATAATTACCTAGCGGTAAAGAACTAAAAAAAAAACCATCAATAACGGGTATTACCAACTCAACTCAACTCAAAAATATCTTTATTCGTTTCAAGATGTTTTGTACATATCAAAATTTTAACAGTAACATGATTACAATATAAAATATATATAATACATAATTATTTGTACATGTGTTCCCCGAGCACGAACAACTGCCTCCATTCGCCTTGGCATTCCTTGAATGAGATGTCTGATCTGAGTTTGATCGATTTGACCCATACTTCGATTAGTGCTTCTTTTAACTGTTCTAAGTTATTCAGAACCGGAACTCGTTTTCGAATCTTTCTACCCATCATATCAGACATGCTCTATGGGGTTAAGGTCTGGGCTAAGTGATGGCCAGTCAATTTTTCGTACTTCTACATCTTCTAAATATTGTTCTAAAAATGTGTAGTGTTTTCTTAAAAAATTCGTATCTCTGGAGCCGAGAAAGATATCGAGCCAAATAAAAAAGCAATCTGTTAGGAATAGATTAAACTTCGCACATTTGCTTCTTTATTAGAGTTAATATTGCAAAATCACTCTACAGCGTGTTACAAAATTAAAGCGAAAAAAACAACATACTTTTTATTCCCCTGTATATTTCACCAAGTATACAGCTTTTTAAAAAACGGAAAAAAGCTAATTAAAGCTGAAGCATGTATCTACAATTGAAAAAAAATCATTTAAAACGGACTATGGAAAAAAAAGTTACCATACATTAAACTTGAACAAAATTTTGGATGGATCGAATTTAAAGTCGGTGAGTGTAGAAAAGAACAGCTTAGAATGAGGAAACCAGACTCGACATATCATTCAGGTAGAAGATAACGCCTTCGACTGGTCGATGCGGCGATTACGTGGGTCAGTATTATCCCGTATTTTTGTTAGAGAACGTATTATGTTTAGGAAAGAAAGAAAAACTAAGTCTTCCTCCACAAAATTTAGTAGAATATAGATATTCTTTAGGGTTCTCTACATGTTTCGAATGTAGAAACGTTCATCTCCTGATGATGAACTATTAAATTTTGTAGAGGAAAACTTTTAGTTTTTTCTTTCTTTCCTATACTTTCAACTCCACTTTAAGGATGGACTACTTCTTCAAAGTATTATGTTTAATTATTTTCTCAAAATTTAGTGAAAATGTCCACTGCCACAAAATATATTGTCTGTAAATTGGGTTCATATATTTGGTAACCTGCATTTTTTTAAACATTATCTGGAAATCTGGTTTATTAGGTAAAAAGCACTTCATCTCTTTTTGTTTTTTTTACACAACATTCTAAAAATATACGGCAATTTACTAGTAATATTTGCAAGTAAGTACTTAATACTTTAATAACTACTTACTTACTGCTACTTACATGATAACAAATAGGTGGTATAATTTACATTATACATAAAACTAATTTGAAATAATATACAATATTATTTCACTAAATATACAAGGTTAGAATAAATAACTTAACGCGGCATATGTGGTATTAAAATACAATGATACTTACCAACTGTACGTTCCAACTTTTGAACATAACTTGCAAATAAAATTCGTTGTCCCGCTCTGTATCAGCAGTAGCGTTTTTTTTTTATCATAAAAATAATTTTACAACAACTTTGCAGAATCGGTACAGAATAAAATTAATTGGTTCCAATTACACAACAATAAAATTTTAATGAAATCACCACAACGGCTTTATCCCCTCTTCCGAATTTCATGATTCACATTCCTGAGTGCACCTCTGGAGAAGGGTTCGCCGATAAAATTATTGTCAAACGCGTTTCCCCCTTAAAAAAAGGGAACCACTGCATTTATAAAAGTCCATATTATAATCTCGTTGTAAGGTACATTGTTTAAGCCGGCTTGACACTAGCTTTGCCCTCATTTGTTATACAGAGTGTGCTTGAATTTGCTTGCACCATGGAAAGCTTATCGTTTTTTGAAACAGCAATAAAAATACGTGGATGACAATCTTATTATTTTTTAAAGCAATTTTTTTTTATAAAGAACAACTTTTTTCCTAAAATTAATAATAAAACAGGTTTCCAATTCGCAAGCATATTCCCACACGCGCTGTATGTACAGGGTTGCCCAGAAGTCCGGAATAAAATTGATATAGCCTTAACATGTAAGTTTTGGGGAAAACACTCGGACACGTCAATTTAGTTTTATATATGCCCACATTTTGACCTTATTCGTTTTTTTTTTATAGACATTTGTCAAAGATATGACGACATCGATATTTTTTTTAATGGAAACATACAGCTTGTGATACATTATTTGAAAGCTATATAATATCTTGTACAGTATGCTCATACATTTTGGCGCGATTCTGTTAAGCTATTTCAAAATGGTTTTGTCGGAAAGGCAGCGTATAAGTCTTGATATTCTTAGGATGTGGAGATAAAATAAGAAGTCAAAGTGAAGTGCGCACTTTATTGAATGCTAAATATCCGGATAATCAAATTTCACAGGGCACTGGTAGTAAAATATTCCACAAATTTAATGAACATGAACACAGTAAAGGACCTGCCTAGGAATGGACGGCCACGTGTTTTAGGCGACGATGAAAAATTGGATATTGCATTATCTATGCAGGATAATCCGCATGTTTCAACAGTTTCATTGGCTCAAAATCATGATACATCTAGAGGTACTATTGGAAGATTTTTGAAAGCAGAAAAATACCACCCATATAAAGTATAAATTATCTTGTCCAAGATCTTTGAGAAAATGACTATGACAGGCGTTTGCAATGAAAAACATCAATGATTTATTCCGCTTATTTAAATAGAGATTTTTTAAAAACTTTTAACAGTCGCCATTTTGAAATAGCTTGACAGAATCGCGCCAAAATTTATGAGCATACTGTACGAGATATTAGCGTTCAAATAATGCTGTATGTTTCCATTAAAAAAAAAAGATCGATGTCGTCACATCTTTGAAAAAAAATGTCTATAAAAAAACAAACGAATAACGTCAAAATGTGAACATACTTATATAAAACTAAATCGACGTGTGCGTGGGGTTTCCCCCAAAAATTACAAGTTAAGGCTATATTAATTTTATTCCGGACTTATGGACAACCCTGTATGTGTATTTATACCATCTATTTAATTTATTTATTGTAATCCTGTATGATGACTGAATGATGTAGATTAATTTTTTACCCCTTTAGAATGATGTTGTCTTTTTAAGTACCTAGATAACAAAAAAACAAAAAGAATTCCAAAACTTTTTAACACATGCCCCTAAAGGGGTTAAAAATACATAAACTTATGTATAATTAGATATTAACAATTATTGACCTAAAATATAAAAACAATACTTACATGGATCATAATTTCATAACGTACCTATTATACTAATTATTAATATTAGAAAACTGTACAAAATATTTTTCTTACGTATAATAAATAAAAAAATATATAATGTAAAACGAATTTTGTAAAGATAATCGCTCATCTGACAATGTTTAAATAGTATTGTTTATAATTAATATTATAATTTTATCACAATTAAATGACAAGAAAAAAAATTAACAAACGTAAATTTTGAAAAAATTCTAGTAGCCACATTAATACCTTTCCATTTATATCATCATCATACCATTTTTTTTAATTCGGGTATTATACGTCTCTTTGTAATGATTCATCATGTGACAAAAAGATTCTTAATTTCATTAAAAAATGTAACTAACTTAATTTAGTGGTATAAAATTGAATAACTCCTGCTTGGTCACGCGGTATCTATCATCATTACGCAGATAAGTACAAATCCCAATTTTAATTGAAAACTGCACTAAATGAAATAAGCACCGAAATAATGAAATTGTAAAGGAATCTGCAACAAACCCTTTAATTTTTAACGAGCTTTAGTGCAGAGTTTCACAAAATGAAATTTTTGGTTTGCCCTGTATATTTTAAAACCGCTTACTTTTTTTCTGTAACGAGTAATTACCATTATCTTTACAGAAATTTACAATAAAATTTTTAAAAATGGAATAGAATTATTATAAAAGCGTGAACACCCGTTTTTTAATGAAAACATTGTATGGGCAAGTCCTCACTTTGAAAATACATATACACTGACACGGACAAGTTATACTTCATACGAAGTCAGTTGAGACAACGTAAATATTGGGAGTACGATCAATTTACTGCATCACACACTGAAACTACAATACAAATATAACAAAATTTGTACTGACAAGTCTGTCATCAAATTTTCTTTAGTTTTTTTGTCTGTCTCAACTAAGATCGTATACACTTTAATAAAAAATTAATTTTTTCCCTGAAGATTTTTACCGCAACAAATCTGATTTAATATTTCTACAAAGATAGAAAACGACGAGGGAAATGCCATAGAGAATGTTGTCTACTATACCACGACATATGAGTGCTTGTTTGAACGATTTCTCTACAACATCCCATGACCAAATGTTATCTGTTTACTAGTGACGTTCTGTCTGAAGATTTCACCGTTTTCCAAAATTTTTGAGTAGTGTGTGAGTGTTTTTGTGCTTTTCTTGTTGTGAAATACATTTCCTTGTATTGTATTACTGTTGTTAAGCAGACAAACACCGCTATTTTTGTTTATTTAGTGTACACAGAATTACCGTGTTTATATTGGCGCTATCTATCTTAATAGAATTATTATTTATGAAAAACTAACCCTTCTTATTTCATATACAGTGTGTCCAAAAAAGTATGCAACATATGGGAAACTTTTTTATCACCGATTTCTCAGAAAATTTTATTCTTTATAAAAGTTGGTGCATTCCTTAAAACTATAAATGCATATTTCATATTTCACCTGCGGCTAATAGTAGGGGAGCAAATGCCATTTTTTCGAAATTGCCTTAAGAGTAAAGTACCTTAATTATTAGAAATACAGCAAAATTTTATATGGAAATGTTTTTGCAAATTAAAAACTTAGTCCAAATACGAAATTTGAGTTAGGTGTGTCAATTTTTAATTTTTTTATATGCATTTCTTTAAAATAGGTTTTTGGACTTCAGCGTACTGGGTGAAAATGACAAATAAATTATTAATTATTTCCAGTTATATAAATAGAGTTGGATTCTACCATAATTTTGTTTAGAACTTAAGTTGGCTAAAATGTGTTTAAGTAGGCGTGCAACACGCTAATATCTGAACCAACTCGTAACATTGAAAGGTTTTAAAAAGTTTGCAACTATACTTAATGCATTTTAATAATAAACCCGCGATTAAGTTATCTAATAAATATATTAAAATTGCATAAACAAAAAATCGACCAGAGGTGTACCGTTTAGGGGAAAATAGAGATTAACAAAAAAAAATTAAAAATTGTGACATCATACTCAAATTTCGTATTTGGACTAACTTACTAATTTGCAAGAACATTTCCATATAAAATTTTGCTGTATTTCTAATAATTAAGGTACTTTACTCTTAAGGCAATTTCGAAAAAATGGCATTTACGCCCTTACTATTAGCCGCAGGTGAAATATGAAATATGCATTTATAGTTTTAAGGCATGCACCAACTTTTATAAAGAATAAAATTTTCTGAGACATCGGTGATAAAAAACTTTCCCATGTGTTGCATACTTTCTTGGACACACTGTATAACTTTAGGGTCTTTATATCAGGTCTGTTGTTGTGTACTAGTTGGGAAAAAGTCACTTTAAATTTAGAAAAATAAACCTACATTAAGCAAAGACTTACCCCCACAGTTCAACATTTTATTTATTTTTTAAATTACCTCCGGTCCATCTACTCATATATTTAAATGGAAGGCATAGAATAAAAACCAATGATCTAGTACCTATAGATAAAACGATAACAAATGAACCTATTGACAAACTCGTATTTCAATCTGAAGTAAATCAACATACAAATTTCGCCCGTCCACTTTGTTTGTCAAACGCTGTTAAAAATATTAACATGATGTGGAAAATTTTAATCTTTGCATAAAGCCTTATAAAAAGTTTGCAGTATGGCAACGCAGCAGTAAATGATCCGCCCCCAAAGATGTGACCGCCACGACATTGGTCTGAGGCCATCACATCCCTACTCCCTGCTCCACCCAGCTCTTTACCGCCCCTCTCCTATGTTGTCAACACATTTTAATAGCGTTTATGAATGACATGTGCCATCTATATAGGTACCAGATCGTTGGCAAAAACACACATACACGTCTTCTTTGGGCATCCTATTTAAAAAATAATATCAAGGCAAAAGGTGTCTAAAAATTGGTTTTTCTACGTTCCTATTCCTTTTTCTCCTCTCCCATGTTCGGGTCGAAAAACAACGCCGAGAATGCAAAAAGTAAAAATACTATACCACCGATGATTGTCACTGGAAGAGAATAAGTAAAAAATAATGTAAGTAAGGTTTTAGCTGTCCAAACGGCCTCGCGAGGCAACCCAGTTGGCCCAAAGGTAGCTGCGAGGCTACCGCATGCTTCATAAGCAAAGTAAATTATCCACGACTGCCTCGCGAGGCAACTCGACCGGGCTGTATCACACCAATGTTTTGGCCGCAATGGTACATATTTATAAAATTATAAAATTGCTTATGATAATTAAATATTTTTGAAACAATAGACATATACCTGAGACATGTACAGCTTTTATTTGAAATCATTAATCTGGAGGTCTTCGGGCAATAAAATTATACATAAGCATAATGGTGTGGTGTTCCTCAGGGTACTGTTTTGGGATCAATTTTATTCTTACTTTATATTAATGATATATTTAAATGGAAAAACATTTTCATATGCAGATGATACTCTATTAATAATACCAGCTGATACTTGGAATGAATGGATTTTAAATTCAGAACTAGACAATTCAATAATAAAAAATAATTTGAGTTGACCTATGACCTATTAAACTTAAATTTAACTAAAACAAAATTTGTGATTTTTTCTTGTTATAAGATACTCAGTGGAATAGTTTAAATTAAATTAAAATTTATGATTTAAATTGTTTAGAAATATCAGATATAGTTAGAATCAATTATGCTAACAATGCTAACTGTTCTTGCCAAAATAAAATTAAAAAAGTTGAATTTATAAAATATTTAGAAATATTGATTGACCAAAATTTAAAATGGGATCATCAAATTAACACTCTTACAACAAATTAAAAAACACTTTATGTATATTCAGACTTTTAAAAAATATTGTGAAGAAAAAACTTTGTTTAATGTTTTATTATGCACTTTTTCAATCAATTCTTTCCTATGGTATAATTGGTTGGGGAAGTGCATACGACTCGAATTTGAAACCGCTTATAACAATACAAAAATATGTTTTAAAAATAAATATTTAATAACCATATTTTGTTTCCTTCAAAAATACTATTTGTTAATAATAATATTCTGAGTTTAAAACAACTTTATTACAAAACTTCCATTTTATATATACCTATATATAAAAATAAAAAATTATTACACAACATTACTCATATATACCAAACAAGACAAAAAAACAAATCTGATAATTTTAATTTAACACTTTTAAAAAATAATGCTTTATTTGTTGGCATCAAAATTTTTAATATATTACCTACTAATTTGAAAACTATGAGTTTTCTGACATTTAAAAGAAAATTAAAATCATCGATTACGCAAAATTATTAAAAAAAAATTTTTTCTTGGGTTAAATATTTTTAAATTACTTACCTACTTATATTTTTAAATATATTTATGATGTGATTAAAATTAATATTATAAATAGGTTTTTTTATTACAAAATCGGACAAATTTGTTAATCTATGGTTTCATTTATTTTTATTAAAAAAAGCAATATTATTGATTTTTAATATTATTATAAAAAAGTTGTGAGTATATTGTAAGTTCAATTTTTTAAAGCCCGGACGTGTCCATATTTCAGTGCGTATGCCCATGTGTACTGGGCATTATTTATTTACATGAGCAAAGCCATAAATTTGATACTTTCGTGATTATTGTTTGCTGATGTACATGTATATGTCTACGGTTGAAACTCTTTCAACTGCAAGAAGTACAATTTCTCAGAAATAAAGTTTGGAATAGAAAAAACTCACCGGTCCGAACAGATATTTTCTGTGCAATCATCCTTCCACCTAATACTGCGACACCGGTACACAACGAGTGACCAAGGATACCACCCAATATAACACCATACACATTCTAAAAATAATAATACAATAATAATAATAAGTTTATTTAAAATTTAATAATATAATAATAGTTATTTATGCATCAAGGCAGTAAAGTGATTCTTTATCGGGCGAGTCTGAAATTATGAGATGAGCGAGCGAAGCGAGCGAGTCGAATAACAGGCGAGTCGATAAAGACACTTTACTGACGTGGTGCATACAGAATTTTATCGCCAACCGTTCAGAATTTATAATATAAAAAATTGAGGTATAACTCATCGCAATAAATCGCGAGAAAACTATTATCGAGCTGTCATAGGAAAAGGCGTGACAGTGACAGACGATTTTTGATTAATAAATGTCAAAGTCACTAATTTGTGGAGGGTAAAAGTATTTATCTGCCGCATTTGCGGCAGGTAAAGTATTTTTTCTCCAAATGACATTAAAAGCGGTCTTTTAATGACACCTGACAGGCTCAAAAGGTGTATTTTTTCTGCCTAGTCAGAAAAAGTGGACTTTTTATGCCTAGGCAGAAAAGCAGCCTCGGCTGCGCCTCGTCTATGAAACACCAGCCGCAGCATTAAATCTTGTGCTTTTTTGCCTAGTGAAACAAATAACTATTATTTTACAATAAAATAAAGTGTTCGTTTACTTCCGGAAATCACTCTGATAATGTACGGCTTTACTGACGGTTGACGATAAAAAATATTACTTATATAAATTATTCGGAACAATATTAATTAATTAATTAATTAGAGCATTTCTAAAAATATTTTCAAATTGTCTGTTTTTAATATCCATGTTTTTATTTCGACTTAAAATTTTTTTAATGAAATAATTTTTTTAATTTTTGTTGGTTTAAATAAAAACCGAGATAAAAACATAAATAATTGACATTTTTTTGTAATAAATAATAATAAATACAACAATATTAGTCCCATAGAACCCAAACGGCCATATTCTCTGGTAAAAGAACATATAAGCTCCGTTATGTCGAGAAGCCAGAGCTCGAAAAGTCAAGCTAGAAAACATACTGCCAAAGCCAATGTAATTCTTTACATAACGATTGTTTTGACATGAAATTTATTATCTTATTTCACCGGAATACGGGTCCAACGGTTCTACGATTGCTTGGGCACTCACCTCTCTCGCACCCAAAAGAATCGTTGTCAACTGAGATCGGTCACCCCATTCTGCTAAAAATGTAAGGGTGAACGCCTGCAAAAATATCCTTAAAATAACTGTGATGGGATTGGTCGGTTTGGGCCGACGATTCGTCGCCCCCGCCTCCACATCGCCAGCGGTTGAACCCCTCTCCAACTGAAACAACAAAAAAATAGATAAATATACTAATAAAGAATGTGTATTTTTGCATTAACTAGCTAAAAAAATATCACTCAATACCTCATTTTAGGTGGCGAAATAACACTGTAATATCTAGAAGAATCAATGAACTATAGGTTTTTGATGATTGATGTTATACCTACAGATCACAATATAGTCGGATCTGGTCTTATCGTGCGGGTCATACGATTCAAGAAAGATATACTCTTAGTTTTTGTTTTCTTTACTTGCGTTTAATTTTACCCTCTAAATAAAATACGTAAGATAAATGAGACAGGCTTATTCCATTTTGACATGAAAGAAAAGGATATGTATTTACTTTCCAGCGATTCTAAAAAAGCTTATAATAGCACCAGCTACGTTTTATTTTAAATATGCCAGTTTTGTGACTTTGACAGTTTGTGACAAAATGAAACAATTTTCTGGGTTTTTGCATCCCCAATCAAAAAAATGGTACTTAATCTGATAAAATATTTCGAAAATGAAAGAAAAAGTGGAAATTCGCCAACCAATATTCAGGAAACAGTAGCCAAAGCACTGGGAATTAGTTTAAGGGCTGTGCAGAAAATTGTGCATGTAACAAAACAACATAATACCCAAGAATACTAAAAAGTGTAAACGAAGAAAGCCAAAGACTGAGGATTTAAGCGAAAATATTAAAATGGGAGTTCGAAATGTGATTTACGATTTATACAAATCAAAAACCAATGTAACTCTTCCAGTTTTACAAAAAACATTAAAAATTCGGGGTGTTTTGGAAATTGGACTTGCAGCGTTATCAAAATTAATAAAAAATTTAGGTTTTCGCTATAAAAAGGACTGTAACCGAAGATTTTTATGTGAGCAGCCACAGATAGTGAGTCAGCGTGTTCAGTTTTTAAAAAAATATACGGACAATTACAAATCGAAATTTAGAAAAGTGGTATTTTTAGACGAAACGTGGATATTTTCGAATGGAAGTGGTTCAAAATCTTGGCAAGATGAGTCTGTAAAAAGTGTTAAAAGGAAAAAGGGGTGCGGTACGGGAAAGCGTTTTATTATTTTGCATGCCGGTTCTGCAACAGGATAGGTTGCAGGTGCGAGTTTAATTTTTTCTTCAACATCAAAAAGTGCTGACTATCATGATAATATGAATTGCGAAATGTTTGAAAAATGGTTAAAAGTTCAATTGATATTAAATTTGGATGCTCCATCTATAATAATTGTATTAGATAATGCATCATATTATTCAAGAATTTTAAATAAACAGCCTACTTCATCTTGGAGGAAAAGTGATATTTATGAGTGGCTGGAAAAACACAACCAAAATCCTTTACCAAATATGCTTAAATCGGAACTCCTATCAATAGCAAAGTCTCTTAAAAAACCCAAAATATACGCGGTAGATGAAATACTGCGTGAATATGGTCATGAGGTTCTACGACTGCCGCCATATTATTGCCAGTTTAATGCAATAGAATTAATATGGGCTGGTGCAAAGTCTTATTATGAAAAACATGTAGGTGGTGGTCTTAAATCCGACCAAGTACAAATAGTTTGGCAAGATTCGTTAGATCATATTACACAAGAGTACTGGAAGAAATCGGTGGAACATACAGAAATATTAATAAGGGATTGGTGGGATCGAGAACAAGTACTAGATGTCGAAGTACCAATGATAATTGCTCCATTCGAAGACGACTCAGACGACGAGGACTTTTCAGATTTTATAAGTGACGATGAGAGTTTTTAGGCTATAATTATAAACGGTGTTTTTCGTTTACATTTTTTAGTATTCTTGGGTATTATATTATGCTTTTTTTCATGCACATTATTCTGCATAGTCCTTAAACTAATTCCCAGTGTTTTCATTACGGTTTCCTGCATATTGGTTTGCGAATTTCCACTTTTTCTTTCATTATCGAAATAGTTTATCAGACTAAATGCCATTGTATTTTTAGGTTTTAGTAGTAAAATTGTTAAAATAAATTGCACTGTTTATTATTGTCGTTTTTAATTAAAGGGTACAGTAGGTATATAATTAACGATTATATAATTTTATTGTAACTTTTTCAACTCCCCTGTACATAATTTTTACAAAACTAATAATATTAGGTATATGTGGCTATCTTCGCGATAGCTAAAATAATGAAACTATTTTTCCTTCCTTCGGTATATTTGTAAATAATCTCACAACATTTTGATAGCCTCTGTGTTGTCTGATTTGACGCATATGATCAGTGACCTTTGGACCCGCACGTTAAGACCAGATCTAACTATAGCATAATGGATATATAGTTCACCATACCCTATACATTATACACCAACACAGAGAGTTACAATTACAAGTCGCTATTACCAATACCTGTTCTTCCCGATTCCTCAGTTCCATTTGTACCTCCTCCATTTCTTCTTGTCCTTCATTCGGTGACATCGAGCATCCTTCTTTTAACATTTTGAGACCGAATATCGCGAAAAGGGCTGTACTAATGTAGAAAGTGTAGGCTCTTGGAATGACGGTGACAAGCCAACCGAAAAGTGCTGAAAAAAATATAGAAAATAATAAGAATAATAAATTTAATAATAATAATAATAATAATATCTTTATTGTCATAATAAATCATTCACGAGTGAACATTGACAACGTCAGTGGAAAAAATTACTAAGATAACTAACAATCTCACAGTACATAGTCAAACAACAATTATATTCAAACTGAAGAATACCCTATTATATATAATATATACCTACACTATGGAGAACTATAGGGTAGGAGGCCGATCGACAATGGCAGCATTTTCAAATTCTGTCCCGGTTTTTTGGTTAGTTCGCTATTGGCCGATAGATGGCTCTCGCGTCCGAAGTGGGCTGATGCTGTCTTCTTCTTTTCGTTTTTAATATGGAAAACTAGATCCTCCATAGTTTTTAACTTTTACTTAAACCCTTTATTTTTCTGTGCTTTTACTTTTGACAATTGACATTTTATTTTTCGAAATAAATAATGTTTGAAGGCAAGACAAGACAAATTATAACGTTGTATTGTAATTAATTTCCATATTTATAATGAATAATGGTACAATTTATAAAAGTAGAGTTTGCTTTGTGTCGGGGTGTAAGACAGGATCTTTTTCAGAGAGAAAACGCAGCCAAATAAGTCTCTTTCTAGCTCCAAAGGTATAGCTAGAATGTTTAATACCCTGTATTTTAAAAACCAAGCATCGTTGGAACTTTATACAGGCCGAGTTTACTAATAAGTATAACAAAGTAAGTGTAAATTCATATAAAAGTCCTTATTTGTTCCTTAAAGAACTAATTTAAATAAAAATAGTTATTGCGTCCATCAGAAACCATTATTTGATAGCCCACTTCGAACACGCGCGCCATCTTACAGCGACTCGTAAAGCTGAATTACCGATGCTAATTTGGGACCGAATCCAATGCATTGCGATCGGCCTCCTACCTCAAGTCCTCCATAACCTACACATACACAAAAAGTCAATAAGACAATCAAGACAAAAAATAAAAACTTTAAGACAAAATAAACAATAAAAGTAACAGTTCAAAAACAAAAACCGGAGCAGCAAACTGACACTTCACTAATTATGTGTTCAGAAGAAGAAAATCATTAAGCGTGTAAAATTCTTTGTCAATTAAAAAGGTCTTTAAGTGACGCTTAAACAATTCACTGCCCCTGATGGCCCTAAGATTATCAGGTAAAGAGTTATATACCTTAATGCAACTCATGAGAGGACCCTTATGAAACAGATGTTCGGTGAGCCGGTGTTAGCAAGTCATTTCTACCCCTAGTTTGAATATTATCATAAACATCTCTATTTCGAACAAAAACACCAGGATTTGACTTGACAAATACAGCACAGCTATATATAAAGAGAGATGGCACAGTCATGATGTTTAGCTGTTTAAATTTACCTCTACAAGAATCCCGATAATGCATCCCCAACATAATTCTTACTATTCTCTTTTGCATCACAAAAACTCTATGTGCATTTGCAACCGAAGCACGGTACCAAAACATGATACTATATGCAATCACAGATTGCACACCGGACATATAAAAAATTCTTACTATTATATTAATTACTTTCCAGCCGATTCTAGGATTGAAAAGGTCTTACGGTAAAAGCTTTTACAGGACTCATTTTGTAAGTCCTGGTTCTGTAGGATTTAATTGTTACTTCTTTGAATATGAATCGTATTTTCATTCAACGGCAGTTTCTATGGCGAGTCCTAGAAATCTGCGGGAAAGAAATTATTTAAATGTCCGGTAACACGCGATTATTGGGCCCATAAATAAATGGCTGGAAAGTATTTTGGCTTATTTAAAGAATAATATGTTTTTCTACCTGTTGCGTATTTTCTGGCAAGCAGATATATCGAACCCAAGTATTTTTGGATATGTATCAGTTCTGTGTAGTATAGGTACAAATCAGAATAACTATTTATACCATTTACTAGAAACCCTCTAAACCGATCAAACTTATTCAAGATATATTTGTTTATTTAGAAATAATAGAGTAATTTTTGTATATTTAATTTCTATAATAATAATAATAATAATAAAAGTTTATTCAAATATTTATTTGACATTTAATGCTAATATATAATTTTTTTTGTATAAACTATAAATTCCGAACTCAGAAGTAAAATACTTGTTTTGAGTTAAATAATATAATATTTATTGTAAAGAATATATTTCATAATTCAGGCACAACTAGATTATAATGTAAAACGAATACGACAATATTTTCTTGGTATATTTTATATTACTACAGTATACAAAGATACAATACGTCATGTACCGTGCGAGCAAAAATTATTTGCATCAAAGAGGGCCCTGCATCTAAGGACGTAATGCTTAGCCGTAGAGCTTAATACCTGTTGGGTGTCAGTAACTACCTGAATTAACAATCAATCAGTTATTCCGTCATCTTTGACAGTCGTTACAAGTAATTTGATTCATCGCTAATTTTTCCAATTTCTTGAACAATTCACACAATGGGCTTTACGGAACAACACAAAACATTTATGGTTGAAGCGTATTTTCGAAACGGGGTTAGAGTAAATGGTGAGTGGCAATACAATCCGGGTTTGTGCATGGACGATTTTCACGAACATTTTCCTAACGTTGCTTTTATTGCTGGGGATTTTTATCATTACCTGAAAAAAAACGTGGCTGTGTTTAGGGAAACAGGTTCTATACAACACAAAAAAGGAGCAGGAAGACCATCTGTAAGAACAGAAGAACTTGTTGCAATCGTTCGTGAAATAATGCAAAATACGCCAACAAATTGTATAAGACGCCTGTCTCGAGAAGTGGGAAGATCTTATGGAACATGCAGGACTATTCTTAAGAAGCAGCTAAATTTATTTCCTTATAAAGTGCAAGTATTCCAAGAAATACAAGCCGCAGATTTTGACAGACGCAGGAATTACTCTCAATGGTTTACCCAAAATGTATTGGCAAGAAATGGCCAATTTCAGCAGTTTATGTAATTATTTTTCTTTTTCTTTCTCTATATTCTTACTTTGTTAATTTTGTAAACAACAAAAATAAGTTGGTAAATTTGTCGACTTATTTTATTACTCATTAGTTTGGCTAGATATATCGTCCCCATATCATTGTGATCTAAACCAAGCCCTACGTTTTTTAATCCAAGCCCTCTTTAATGCAAATACTTTTTGCTCACGGCATATAATATACAATACAATATTTATTTTATTCATTATAGCTTGGTATTTATGACGTTCTTGAATATATCTCTTGGATTGGATAATATATTAATAAATAAATACTATACTATTAACTTTTTATAAAACGAAAATGTAGGTTAGTTAAAAATAACAATTCAGCAAATTCAAAAAACTAATTTTATCTTTAAGCGAATAAAATTCCATTTCATCAAATAGGTCGCAATTTTTACATGAAAATTAGCTTATCAATATGCAAATATTATCTATAGAATTGTCAATACAGTTACACTAAACCGTAATGTGTATTTTGATCTATGTAAGTTATGTATGTATCTCACAATAAATAATAGGCCGAGAATTATGTTTTTCCCAGTCTACCAACCGAAATCTGCTTTGCGTTAATTGGTGCACCTCATTCTCGTAAGAAAACGTAGAATTGTCTGCACCTATACTTACCAGATAGAATGGTCATCAATATCAAAGCAGATATGGCCCCTCCAAACACCGTGAGACGAGGATGTCTCATCGCCATAATCGCCGCGATAAAGAACGTCTTGTCTCCAATTTCGGAGACAAGAATGACGGATAAACTTGCCACAAACCCATGTAAAAAGTTGACATTATCCGGGTTGATAATGTTGCCTTTTCCGTCTTTCGTATCACCCTGAAAAATAGTATATTTTAATATCGTTTTTCTAACCCAAATTTCAGTTTTCTATGTCCAACGGTTTCTCTAAGAGAACAATAACTGCGACCCAATTTAATAAAAAATAATTTAGGGAAAATATGTTTAATAGGTTTCAAGTATATAAAGTAGGGCAATACTATTAGCAAATATTTAGGTCATCATTTGTTCAAGTCATTTCAGTATTCTAACAAAATTATTCCTATGTAATAGGTTCCGTTGTATAATGTTCCAAATCTGATAAATAGTTTTATCAATAAAATTTGAAAACGGCTTTTCCTTTATTTCTAAGAGGTGGTTATATAATCAATAAACGTGCCAAACGTGGGTTATTTAATATATGGACGAATATTAGCAATAAAAAATACATTAAGCTATAATCTTTTATATGTAATAAATTTTACATAGGTAGGTACGTTTTTTATCTCTCTGTTTACCCTTAATTAGCAGATATTAAATGGCCTTCTGCAAAAATATTTTTTTAAGAGCAAAAATACCTTCAGCTTTATTTTAAGTTATTAAAACTCTATTAGGTAGATGTTAATTTAAGATAATTAACATAAACAGGCTACAGGCTATAATTGCGGCAAAATAGGATTCAACGTGAAATTTACACCATACTAGTTATTATATCAATTTATATTTTTGTTAACTGTGTTGCAGGGGTGTACCTAGAGGGGCCAAAGGTGGTGCAATGGGGGAGGGGGGTATAATCTTCGCACTGTGAGGAATACTCCCGGAAATGCTGAGGTCGGCTCCCACATAAGACTTTTATTTATTTACTTTAAATTTAAAGTAATACATAACTGGCTGTATTACAAGATAGGAAGGTCAACTTATGAGATATCTCTCAAATGAATTTTTTATATGTTTCTGTGTTTCACAAGAAAAATTAACGTCAGCATTATAGGAAAGAAAATAAATAAAATTATTGTGGATAGATTATTTTACCAAAATGATATTTTTCAATGGTTTACCTGTGTTACACAATACCAAGTGTACCTGCTGCCTAGATTAGATTGTGATTTTTTTATAAGATTTATCAAAGTAAGAATTAATGGTACCCTGCTTATTCTTATTAATTGTTAAACAAAAATAATTAGGTTATCAAGTTGTTCTGTAGATATACTGTAACTGTAGTATACCTATTTGTGGTAACTGCAAAATGTCTAGAATTCTAAATTATTATCAAGTAATTGTAATTAAGCATGTTTTAGCAATTAAAAACAATATACTCATTTTCTTTAACTCGTTTTTTAATATTATGTACTACACTTCAAGTATTTTTATGGTTTTTTTTTGCTAAAAATGTACAAATGGGTTTCTGACCATCCAGCCTATATCCTGGGATATCTTCAACTAGCCCTTGGGGCAAAAAAAATCAATTTTCTGATTATAAAACTTATTCATCAAACAAACACTGATCTTTGGAGACAAAAAATCCTGATTGTGTTAATTGAACCAAAAACATTGTAGGACCTAAAGACCTCTGATATTGGAACCTAAACTGATGTAAAAAAAAACTCCTCGGAAACGTCTAATCAAATCAAAATCAAAATTTAAATAATATTCTTTAATAATTAATTAATTTTATATTAATCTTAATAATATTTGATACATACATGACACCAGGATAAAATAACCTACTTTCACCCTGCCAAGTAAAGGCAACCTGCCAGGATTGTCACAAGCTGATCATGATGGCCCGCAAAAAACACACTCTAAGACTCCAGAACCAAAATATTTATGTGCATTATTAGAAATTCTACAAAGAACGTTTAAAATTTCTATGGTAATATGTTGCCCTAAAGAATCCTCTTGTGGTTCTTATGAAACCCATATTGTTTTAAACGTAAAGTACCTACCTAGGTAGGTACTATTTTTGAAACTTTCCTAATTAAAAAACTTATTTCACAAAAAATATAATTTGAAATACTTTGGTTTTAGTCTATGGCTTTAGCGAGACTAGCTTCCTAGTTCTAGTTAGTTATATTAAACTTACCCCGGTAGGCCCCGCATCATCTAATTTTTCTTTAGGTTCGTCATCAGCTTGGGCCCCATTTACATAGACAAAAGCTAAGAAGGTCAAAAGAAAAATAACAGACCTCTTAAAATTAAGTCTACTCAGCATGTTGCACTATCTTTAGGTAATTTTATTTATTAATTAATACCTGAAGCCTGAAGAATATTGGTTTAGTGCAAAATGTATTTCGGAAAAAAATCTGCGGTATATTTTTTTTATTCAACCAATTTATAAAACGCGATCTACGGCATTATTTTTACACTATCCCCGAGAAAATTATCAGGACCTATTAGAAAAGAGGTTGAATATTTATTGGGAATAATTATTTTTGGAAAATTCAGCACATTTTCAAGAACTTTTTTAAGGAGAACTTTTATTGATGATTAAAATAACCTCTCCACAGAAAAATAAAAACCTCTCTACGTCAATGAAATGTCAAAATATAAAAAAAATTTGACCTCGAGTGTTGTGAATGGCCTCTCGGGTATTTTCGGTTGAAGTGCTCCTGATAGATCTTTTACCAACTACAAGGTATGTTTACATCGTTAGCTTTATAAAGTTATAAGACAGGTAAAGAAAGTTTCATATAGATGCGAATCGCAAATATAATTCTCATTGGCCAAATCATTAAATTTAATTTGAAATCGACCAATAACAATAAAATTCGCGTCAATATGAATTTAGCTTGAGACTCTTCTTTAATTATTTTTGCACGTTCTTACTTACCTTATAAGCTCAACGTATAAGTTTAAAAATTTGTATATAATTTTGTAAACAAATAGAAATTATAATTTAGATTATTATGGTGGTATATAGGATTTTACCTTAAAGGCTTTCTTGGCTTTTGCTCTCGTTTGGGCCAAAAAATCCTCTTAGATGATTCTGCATACCAATCTAAATTGTTGTGTCCATGCAATATGCAATGCTGGCCAAAAATTATAAATGAAATTTCAGGTCTGTTAAATGTATGAAGTTCACTTAAACTTAACGTAAACGTGAACATAATTAATTGTAACACCACTATGTTTTCAGATCATTCAATTTTCTCACTGCCTTACACAATGAACTTTAAAACTGCAATTTTTTGTTATAATAAGTTCTTTTTCTCTATGGCAAATGGCGTTTACCGCAGCCAACGGATGTTAAGAGAAGGTGAATATTTTCTTAACATAAGTGTTATTGCGCGATAAACCTAGTCAAAAACATATTCACAATGAAAATATTGAACAATGCACTGTCACATGTGCTGACCACACGCGACCTACTCTGTGCTAAAGGTACCGGTTCACAATGGAAAAGTAAAAAAAACATAAACTTTCGGCAGCCAAAGAAACACGCGAATTTTTGGTTGTTAGTCATAATTTTTTTTTTTTAGTTTTTCTGATAAAGATTAGATGTAATTTAGATTTATATTGGCTTTTTCAAAATGTCTTTAACTTCTCTAATTAAAATACCTCAACGTAACAAATTGTGTTCCGCTTCAGTAATATTTTTGCATGGGTCAGGTAAATAATAATATGTTGAATAATGAAAATATTTTTTTAAATACTAAGAAGCCATAGCGAAAAAAATAAATTTCATACCTTCAGATAATGAGGAACAAAATACCACAAAGTTATATTCTTTTTTAGGTGATACCGGTCAGGGCTTTCTTAACTGGATTAAGTTCCTCATTCCTCATATTGCATCAACCTACATTAGTTTTTATTTTCCTACGGCTCCCCTTAGGCCTTATACACCATTAAATGGGGAGGTAAGAAATTATACTATATTATGGACCAATTATTGATAGTGGTACCTTGTATGGGTTATGTCTGCTGCATACAATCATCAGTAAAGATGTCCTTTCCTTCTTACCTAAAACTGTAACTAAACAATGAGAAAGAAATTTCCATCTTTTATATCAATATGAATTTCAGCCTAGTTATGTGTGGTTCGATAGATACAGTATAACACCTGACGCCCCCGAACATATCGAAACATTGACAGAAAGTGGAGAAAGTCTAAGGAATTTGGTAAACGATATTGTCAACAGTGGGGTACCAATAAACAGAATAATTATAGGTACATAAAAAGGCTATTTAATTAATTAATATTAAATTTTAATTTTTCACTAGGTGGTTTCTCAATGGGCGGAGCCCTAGCCCTCCACTCGGCCTTCCGTTTTACCCCTGGTCTAGCAGGTGTCTTCGCTCTTTCCTCCTTCCTGAACAAAAACTCGGCAGTATATTCCGAACTGCGATCTGAGAACACTCCTTTGTACATGGCTCACGGAGAAAAGGACACAATGGTGCCCATTTCGTGGGGTAAAAAGACTTTTGAAGAGCTGTCCAAGCTTAACGTGAAGGGGGAATTTGTGCCTCTGGTGTATACTTTGCACGAGTTAAAAAAGGGGGAATTGGAAGGGGTTTTTAAGTGGATAAACGAGGTCTTACCACCTATAGAGGGTGACCAGGAATTGGAAAAATCATAAATTATTATTTATAAGCTCAACATATAAGTTTAAAAATTTGTATATGATATTGTAAAGAAATAGAAATTGTAATTTAGATTACTAAGGTGGTATATAGGATGCCTTAACGGCTTTCTTGGGTTATGCTCTCGTTTGGGCCAAAAAATCCTCTTAGATGATTCTGCATACTAATCTAAATTGTTGAGTCTGTCCATGTACATGCAATGCTGGCCAAAAATTATAAATGAAATTTCAGGTCTGTTAAATTTTGAACATTTTTTGACTAGTGTTGTAGTGCCAAAAAAAATATTTTAGGTTTTTTTGTGTTTAATATAATGTAAGATTCCTATTTAAACCGGTTTTATGACTATTTACACTCTACAATAGTGTTGTAATTATTTCCTTTACCCCAGTACTTTGTTTTGTTTTAGAAAAAGGTGCTATTTACTTCAAACTAAAATAAATTGTATATAGTTTCCTGTGTATGTATGACAATAAAATTTTATGTTTAAAAATATAAGTTTATTTTTTATTCTTCTTGACAATGGCAGTAAATTTACAACTTGGCAGATTTAATTATGTAGTTGAATACCCAAGTACCAGTACCAAAGAAAATTTATTAGAGTTTAAACTATCACGCTTCTCCCTGTGAGTGGTGCAAGGATTGCACGCACTATCAAAGTTGAGACTGGAGGATTAACTAGAGAAAAAGGTAAGAGACAAAATTTTTTTTTTTGACTTTTTATTCAATAAACCTTAAATAATAAAAGATATTTTAAAAAAGAAAACTACTAATAAAAAATGCCTAGAGATTTCTCCACAAGTGCATGAGGTTGCACTGATACCTCTGAAAATTCACCAGTATTAAAAATATCTTCAGGCATGATTTCCAAGTCTCGTCCAGTTAATGAATCGTACATTACATTAGATGACTGTAAAAATGGTAAATGTCCAACTTTTTTAGCCGATTTTAATTCCATAGCAATTCTTAGAGGTGCATGAAGTCCTTGGATGTTACGTAGAAGTTGGAGGTTCATTCTGTCTTGATTTTGGCGATACTAGAATGAAACATAATACAAAATAAGGTATCTAAAAGATAAGTGTAAGTGCTCTGCATTTTAAATAATAGATGCTTTAAAGAGATCTTATAACATGCCCAGTACCACTGCCTTTTTTACAAGTAAAAAAAGTACCTTAAAGTAAGTAATAAATGGTACACTAACTAGTCATAAAAATAACTTACATTTCTTTCTGAATGAGCTAAAGGATGAACATTTTCCAACGTATTTCGAGCTGAAGCGAGACCATGTTTCATAACATCGGGTACCCCAAATTGCCCCTCTTCGAAGCCATAGTCATTGGGCTGACCGGGTCTGGTTTTTAGCGATGGCAGTCCGAAACTCTGCAAGTTTATTCCATAATTTTTTATTTTGCAAGCCAATTTTTAAAGAAAAACTTACCATTTTGAAGAAAAATTACTGGAAAATATGAATCGGCAAAAATTTTATGTTTGACTGTCAAAAATTTGAAACTGTCAGAAGTCAGCATGACAAGCCAAGATAAAGGTTTTATATTGCGCTTCGTCGTTTCTTTAAATTAGAGAGAGAGGCATGATGAACAGAAAAAATTTCTGCCACATCACATGAAAAATATTGCATTTGACTTTTCACGAACTCGCCAGTGGCATACAAGGCACTTTCATTTTATTTTAATTTTTGTTACGTAACCATAGACAATAAGGTAAATTGCTTAGATAAGGGAAGAGTCAAAGGTAAATTGTCTATGTACGTAACCTAAAAATCGGTAAACGTCAGTGTCAGCGAGCAGGAAACCCTTTTCTTTTCTGTGTCCATCAGTTTCGTAATCGTAACATAGCCTACGAGTACGAAAATGTCCTCTGCAGTAAAAATACTTTCAAAAGTCTACAAAATTAGGAATTTTTCGTTAGCAAGAAGAAATTTAACTGTAGGAAAAATTATATTCAATAAATCAGAAGCATCATCGGCTTCAGTTCCAAATGTTCCAGGGCTTAGCGAGAGGGTGGTAAAAATAGCAAAGGAACCAGTAGGGCCAGGTAAATAAGACTGAAGGCTTTTGTGTGTTATGTGATTTTCAATAAATTCAATGTAAATAAATTAAGGATGTAGTTCTGTCCTGTCAAACCATTAAAATAAATCAAATAAGTTGTTTATAAAATGAGAATGTCGAAGAGCAATAAAAACAGATTTTTGCCCCCTTTTTGAAAGTATACATAGCCCACTACCTAAACCATAAAACCAAATTGTTGGCCATGTATGTATAATTCATGGCCTTTTTCAACACTTTTTAGGTGCCGCTAAGAATACAGACTACAAGAATCCAGAATATTTCTGTTATGACCAAACTAGCTATTTTGAAGCCGAAGTGGAAATGTTGAAATTTAGATGCCCACAACCCTCTGTACAGGAACCTTATCATCATACCAATCCTAAATAATTTTATTTAAAGTAAACTTTGAGATTATAGCTAAAAAATAAGGATTCTGTAAAAATGTATTAAAATAAGAGTAGTCAGAAACCAAGTGGCAACACTTGGCTATGTATAGCATAAAAAATAATTTATTAATAAAAGTAGGTATTATACCTACATATTTAGGGTTTCTTGTTTTTTTTTTTTATTTTGTCTCAAAATATAAAATTATGGAAAATTGTATATGAAAACTGTTATATTTCTACTTTACATGAAGGGGAAAGCATCAGACAATCGTTTTATTTCACAGATGGTAACGACAGACCAATTTGCTTCATCTTTGTTAAGAAAAACTAGGTACCTACACTCTTACGGAGAGAGAGGAAGTAGATACCTACTAGATCTAGACCCTATTTATAGTGTAAAAAAAGTTCAATTGTCAGATAACAGATAAAATTGCTACAAAGCGCAGAGAGTAAATAATTTATTATGATAAATAAAATTCTTTTGTATGTTGATAAACGTTTCCTTTATTGATAACGCCTAATTTGAATGTTAAAACCGCATTAATTTCATGGATATATTGTTGATTATTTCTAGGTTATTATAGCAGCAATCACACTCTGTGCAGTGCATAATTAAAAAATATATAGATATTAATACGTTTTGAACATGGGCAGTTATAAAGGCTTAATATTTTGTTTATTAGTCTGCTGGGACGTTGTTACTTTGTCAAAGGGCACTCAGTGTATAGATGAAAATAATGATCCTGTTGATTGGTAAATTTTTTTCCATGTTTTATTGTTATACTTATCAAAATTAATTTAGAAAATACTTCAATTTAAGTATTGTGAAAACATTGCAATAAGATGAATTTAACTACCTTTCTTTAAAGATTTTACCTATAAGTACAGTGGCTTTTAGGTTTGTCATCTATAAACTTCCTAAACAAAAAGCGCATTCTAATCGGCTCATTCAAGAAGGGCTTGCCTATACATACATGACCTCAAAAAACTATTCTACGTGGACTTTATCCGATGTTCCTATCGATGATGTGAACTCAATACCCGCCAAAACCCTAAGTGGATTGTATAGTAATAATGGACTGGTAAGAATTAAGAGCGAACACTAGTTACGCATCCGCCATTTCATTTTTTGATCAATATTTCGTTACTTCTTCATTTTATCCACAAATCGAAGAAATGCCCATCTTTGAAGTAAGTACAGTTTTACGTTAAAAAAAGGAGGTTTTGAAAATTAATAAAAACAAATATAAGTAAACTGTAGGTAACTGCTAATAATGATTTATTACTACCAAATGCCTTTAATGAGATTACTATTTTTAGAACGAAATTCCATACATCCTCTACAACGACCAACCACCCTATGGTACCGCTTCAGAAACAAAAGGACATACAAAAGGGGTAGTCTTAGCGAATGGAACGCAAGGAATATGGCTTATACACTCTGTCCCACATTTTCCATACAGTTTGAAAAAGTATGATTATCCCACCACCGGAACGCACTATGGTCAAAGCTTTTTGTGTATTACTTTGGATTTAACAAATCTAAATAATGTCGGTAAGAATATTTTATTAAAACGTTTTTATTTGAAACATTTCCGAAAAACAGTAGGTACTGTACACAATTTCAGGTCTACAGCTACAATACAACGAACCTCACATTTACGCTCAAAACATCCCCAAGACATTCCAGTCGTCCCTACCAGAAATAAATAAGGCTGCCAATAACATAACTATAACCAACTCGCCATGGTACAACGTTGAAAACCTTACATCAATGGATGGTGCGAAATTAGTGTCCTTCGCGAAATCGGGGAAGTTTGGCAAAGATTTGTACTCTGATTTGGTCAGTACTGGGCTACAGACAGACTTACTAGTGGAAACGTGGCCCAATGAGCCTAATAGGTTGCCGTCGGAATGTGATAAAAGATTTCAGTGAGTATTAAAGTACAAATATTTTTCTCAAATAAATAAATAAGTAATATTTTTGTAGTAATCCTGTCCAATCTATGTCATATCATTTCTGTTATTTTTAAGGTTTTTTTTGATACCACTATTTATTTTCAGAGTAGACAATATTTTATCAATATCTTTTACCAGTGCAAAAATTGTTTTTAAGACTACAACCGACCATTCTAAATGGGCCGTTTCTAGTACAAATGACACAAGCAAATGGATCTGTATAGGAGACATCAACAGAGCTGTAAGTACAGTGTAAAGAAACATTTTTACACTATATTAATAGAAAAAAATGTCAATCATAATATAAATTTTTAGGAGAAGCAAACACAAAGAGGTGGTGGAACGACCTGCCTATATAACGAAAAAGTGGCAAATGAATACCAAAAAGTAGTATCATCTCTTGAGGAGTGTCAAAATCGATATTCAATAATCGATATTGTAGACAATGACATCTACTAAACAAATTGTACCAACATTCGTTGTAAAAGATTTGTAATAAACATTTTCAATAGATATTAAGGTGGGAAATTTAAATTATTTTATGAGAATTGTATCGCGAAAAATATCGGGTAAGATTTTTTTAAACATTATTATGTCATTGTTCTTTCACTATACAATTCTCCCAAAATTGGTAATGAAATAAATTAGTATTTTTGTAATATGTCAGTTATTAACTAAATAATGGGCCGACGATTTTTTAAATGTTAGTTAATAAAATAATAAACTAAAAAAAAAACAAGAAATGTGTTGGCAATAGATTGAATGACGTTAAGAATTTCACCTTAAGTAGCATATTTTTAATAATACTTAGAGGAAGATAAAAACACCTTAATAGTAGAACCCTACGATATTACATCTTGTAGGCAGGATTTTCCATAAACTAGTATAAATATTTACAAAAAAGACTTAGATAATTGCACACTCTGGAAGTTATTGTGGCAAAAAGTAAGATTTTTTTAAAGATACTAACCATATTATTATAATTTTAAAATGTTATATTCGTATATATTAAATCTTACTTTTTGACCTTATAAATTTATTAAACCATTAAATAAATGAGTAATTACTTATCTTTTAACTAGCTGTATGTGATATAACTAACCAAGAAATTATAAAGTAAAATAAACCTATAGGATATACTGCTAGAAGTTTTCTAGCTGGTTTTTGACTGTCACCCAAAAAAATCATTGAAGCTAAAATGAAAGAATAATATTAAGTATACCATTAAAGAAAAAAAAGCACAGAACTTACCATAAGTTGCCCAAGCAAATCCTGCCATTGTTACGGAAAACCTGATGAAAAACAGTGTGTAGGATTGTTCCACTAACAAAATTATCCTACAAACTATCAGCGCTATTGTTGTGGGCAAAAGGCAGTAACCGAGGACACATACACTTTGAAAGAAAGATCTAAAAACATATTATTAGTTTAAAGAAAGTTGATAGAAATTTGAAGCTTGCAGTCTGTATTCCATTTTGATTAGATAACAGTATGAAACTAATAAAACTTACATGTTTCCTCCCAAAAGTTTTGAATTTAAAGTAACAACCATAGATCCAATCCATACTATGACAAAAACTTCTGCAAATTCTGGACCTCCATCATTAACATGGTCTGCCTTAGCAGACCCTTGTAAAATCCTAAAAACATTATTTACATTCACATTTTTATTAAAAATAAAGATGTAGTTATTTAATTAGTATTTGTTAAATTGTATGAACAGCCCCTTAATTTTAATTGGTTCATACTCACATTGCCATAAATGTGCACAACATTAAAGGGCCCCATAGATCCCCTAAAAGTATAAAACATAATAGATAAGTATATGTATAGGTACACTACTTTTTTAAATTAAAAATACAGACAATAAACCATGTAAAAACTTACATTCTTTCAGTAAAGTCTTCTTCTCCTTTGGAAATAATACATGGCCAAATTTTATACCAACAGCCTTTAGATCTCGCATCTACAAATACAGACGAGCACACCCCATTAGTAGTTATATTAATAAATAAAATAATAGACTTACAACTGTGTCTCGAATGGGCTCATCCAACGTATTAAAATCGGGTTGTCCCAAATTTTGTGTATTTTTATTTGTGGGAATATTCATCTCTCCTTCGACTTGCCCCCCCACATCATCATACATCTACAGAAGTTAGAAAAAATATGAAACGCATACTTAGGTGTTTATTGAAAAAGTCAACGACGACAGTTTGCTTGATACTCGTTGGAAAAAGTGCCTATTCGGATACTAACCTCGAGTCTTGCATGATCCATATTACTTCCTTTATTTGCTATTCTTTCGGCATAAATTTCCTTTCATATATTTATGGTTGTTGGATTTTTCTACAAGATTTTTCTTATCGTAACTTGCAAAACATTATAGAATTACAGGTTATTTTGACGTTGCGTTGCGATGACAACAAGGCGTGAACTGTCACGTCAAAGATTCGTTTTGATTGTCGGAGATTTCCTGTTTTATCTACCAACTTTAGGCAACATGCAACAATATCAATAAAAATTATTTTCATATTTAAATACTTCTTCCTTATGTTTTCCTTAATTTATAACTACAAGCAAAACATTTCGGCAGCTCTTTATTGCCAATACATACGGCTTTGAGTTGTTTGAAGCAAGAAATTGGAAGAAAAATATACTGAACTTTTGAAGGTGCATCGGAGCACCGTCGTTATTGGTATACTTTTCTGTCGAATGATGGCGCTAGCAAACATCATTATCATGGTTACTTTATATGGTATACTGGTGACAAATATCGCTATGACCAGCGACATCTAGTAAAATTATATTAAAATTGAATATTGACCACAGATCTCTGTTTTACCTTCACAACAAATTGCTCTGTTTGTCAATAGAGGTCGCAAGGTAATTGTGCATTTAAAATTAATATATTGTAGGTTGCGAAGGCTTATGGAACTGGGTTAGTTTATTAAAAATAATCTCTAAATTCTCTAATATTTACATTTTAATGTTTGAGAAAAAAGAAACAAGTGTAATCGTTGTCCTTGCTTTGAATGTAAGCCTTTTCGAAGCGCAAGAAATGCCTTTTCTCGGTACTAAAATTTATGGATTTTGCAGATGTAGGTAACGACAACCCATATACATCAGGCATTGATTATATGAAAGTTTTGGCGGCAATGCAATCTAATGAATGCATTTAAATTTTTAGAGCATGATATTTTCCGAAAAACGCGTTTATATTTACGGGTAATAAATAAACACAATAGAGAAATGTAATTTTTACTATTATACAAGAAAATTTACAATATTTTATTGTTTGAATTTTGTCACATTGTGTTGTGCAGTACAAAAGTTATAAAAATACTAGATCGCAAAATTTCCAGCTTTGTATGGTAAAAAATTTCGAAGAAGAATGTTGAGCGTGTTTACACTCAGTTTGGCGGTTGGGTTACTCTCGTTATTTGAGTCCGTTTACACCGAGAACCAAAATGAAACTGCGCAAATCAAAGATGATAATGATTTTGCTGATTCTAGTGATTCTCTCGCCGGAAATATTACTGCAAATTTTTCAGTTTCTAATTCCGATTTAGGTGGAAAAAATTTTAATTTCGGCAGTGAAAAACTGATGGAGGGTAATTTTTCTGTTATGGATAGAAGTGGAAATCAAGGTAAGTGGATCGGTGTGGAAATTTAGGTAAAAAATATTTCGATTAGGGCATCCATGTCATTAAAATATATAAATAAAAAAAATGTATTTATAATTTTATTTTAAATGTTTAATTAGAAAAAATATATCTCCTTTAATTGGAATTTTGTACAAAATTAGACATTATTTACCAATTACACTTCTGAAAAACATTTATTATTCTCTAATTTATTCTAAATTGCAATATTTAATTTCAATATGGGGATCTGCTACCTCTACAATAACAATAATAAAACCTTTAAAAAAATTACAAAATAAACTTATTAAATTTATATACAAGCTTCCCTTTTTGGAACCCACAATAAATTTATACAAACCATTGGGATATTTAAACTTTATAAAAAAATTTTATAAAATTTATATAAATAAAAAAATTATTATTCATTCAATAACCATTAATCAAAAAAAATAAAAAATCATATTTAAAAAAATTAATACTTTACATAATCATCATACCCGGCAAACTGAAACTCTTTTGGCAGTAAATATTAGAAGTAATTTTGGTTAACGATCATTATTATACAATGGGATTATGATCTATAATAACCTACCAAATAAATATAAAAACATTAAAAAATTAGTACTATTTAAAAATCAAACTAAATTTTTTTTTAATTGAATAATATTTGACTTTTTTTTAATTAATTTCGTTAAATATAATATATATTTATGTATTTTTATAAAGATTGTTAATTTTTAATTTTGTTGTTGTTTATAATTTATATTCCCTGTAATGAACTTTTAAAGTTCGTTGGGAATTTGTTCATAAATAAAAAAAAATTAAACTCAAACTTGCTAAGACTATTGAAATTTATATCTTGTTCTAGAACTACTTCTACCGATAAACGAAAAACAAGAAAATGCTGTAGAATTTAACACACCCACAAATGGCACAACAGGGACGAAAAAACTCGAAGATTTTCGACCAAGTCCACAGTTAGAAACCTTCTACGAATCCAACAAATTCCCTGTAAAACCCGTCTTACCCGAAGCGAAAATGGTAAGGAATTATGCCAGTGTCATTTCAGAAGGTAGGACTAATTTTTTTTTATCCAGAAATACTAGATAAGAAAGTTGTAAAAATAAATAGTTTTTAATTTTTTTTATTAAAATCGATATGGTTCATCATATGGATATTTTTAGTTGAGAGATTGCCATTAGAAAACGAAAGGCAAACATCCCGAAATCTAAATAACTTCGAGCCTGGATATTCAGCCTTTGGAAGCTCCGGTTTTCAAAATCCTGGAAGAGATCAAAACGGTGTATTATCGAGAAATACGGGAATCACGGATAATAATAACGAACCGTCTTGGATCACCCGACAAGGTGCCAATGAAGTCAATAGAAAAACTGAAACTGGGTACGATATTTTGTTGGCTTAGAAACAAATTGTTCTTTTTGTCCGAAATGCATTATTTACTAGAAAAATTTTGCATAGGAATCTATCTGGATTTAAAACCGGGAAAAATTAATTTGATAACTTTATTTTTTCAGAGATGGACCATGGGTAAGCAGGGTAAGGTTTCCTCAAAACCCCATATCCAATGAAGGTCCGTATTCATTTGTTCCAAACTCAGGGGCAGGGGCAGGTCAAAACATAAATGTTAACAACGGTATATCCCAATCACCAAATAATAATGATTACTTGCCTCCATCTGATTCTACGAATAGATACTACCCCTCGAGAAACAACCAGAACCAGGGTGCCCCTAAAAGTAACCTTAACAATCAAAACACTAACAAGGTGGGATATTTACCTCCTAGTCCAGGCTATGGATACGCTGGAGAAGGTAATGGTGAAATTAAGCATAGGTACTCATCACATTCAAACTATGGTTCTTCAGGACCAAATGAAGAGTTTAATTTTAACAAACTTGTAGAGGTAAGTCTAAATGATTTTGAGTAATTTACTGCCTCAGCAGCTTATAGCAACTAATTGAAATCAAAGTTAACGAAGAAATAGATTGATCGTTCATAGTAGATAGCTATAGGTACATATTTTTCTGGTTACCATCGTTTTCTATCATTTTAGGCTCCCAAAACTTACTACTCAGAAGGCCCAAGTAAATACTCCTCGCACCACCACACCTACGAAACACCATACAACATTATGGAAACCCCTTCTCCAGAAGACCACCATAAAACCTATGGTGGAATGTCCTATAACCCATGGAAGAAGATATTAAAACTGCTCGTAACGTTCATACCTATTGGGCTTCTAATCAGCGCTTTGACACCCACGGTTATAACTGTGACCAATGTCAATGATACAGGGACAGGGGGTGATATGTGAGTATTCTTTTTTTCAGGACGCGATCTAAATTGATATATAATTTACCATTTCTATGATTGTCTATGTTAATGTTCAACAGATTTGAGGATTCTGTATTCTATATTATTTCAGGCCAGCAACGAGATATCGATCAACGGACAATCCGAAAAAAGAACTGACCAATCACATTCTGTCCTCCTTGGATTATTTTGATAAACTGAACGAAAACGGTTGTGAATACCGGGTGTTTTGCGAATTGTTGGTCAGTGCCGGTCACATGCCGAATTCAAAACAACACGTTGACAATTTGTTGGATAATTTTGCCAAACAGTAAGTCATATATTAATAAATATTTGTAGCGTAGTGAATGTATCTTTGGAAAATGATTTTTAAGTAGGTAGTATTTTGTTAAAAACTCGTGCGTTGCTAAATTCTTGGGTGTTTAAATCGACGACAAACTTAAGTTTAGGGACCACATTCTTGCATTGAATGGGAGACTAGCGTCGGGTTCTTACGCAGTGAGAGTTGTCTCAAGAGAATTGGGGAATAGTGTGGGTAGAATGGTTTATTTTTCACTTGTTGAGAGTTACTTGAGATATGGTATTGCTTTTTGGGGATTTAGTAGTAAGGGACTATATGGCTCTACATTGGTTTTGCAAGAAAGGGCATTAAGATACTTGTGTGGTGTTAATCGTCATACTCACTGTAAACCTTTATTTGTCAGGGAAAAGATTTTAACTTTCATTGGAATTTTTATCTTGGAAACGGCCTGCCTTATCCATAAAAAATATAATTATGCTACTAACAGCTCCTATAACATGCGTACTGTGAATAATATTCCTCTTCCCATACCAAAAACAACTTTCACCAAAAATTCCTTGATATTTGTTGGCATCAAAATTTACAACCACATACCACTGGCTTATCGGCAGGTGATTGATAACAGGATTTTTAAGCAAAGACTAAAAAGGCAACTAATTACTACACCCTACTATACTATCCAGGAGTTTTACAATGATAATATCTAGGCATTCTCTTTAGTTTTTTTTTTTAATTTTGATTAGTGTATATTCTTGCCAGATTTTTTGTAAGCTTGAGCTTGTCTTCGTCTTGGATTAATTTGTGTGTAAATTTTTGACCATTACTATTTTGTTGTCTCATAAAGTATATGATTATCTATTTATTTATTTATCTATTTATTGGATTACTTTTTCTTACTTTATATAGTAACATTGTAATTTCCATATCAGTTTTAATACTGTCCAAAGCTTTGTTAACAAGTATACCTACTTCTTATAACCGTAAAGTGTATTTTGATTTGATTTGATTAAGTATTTAATGAAAATTAGAAAGTCTTTCAATGCCTACCTGAATAAATACTGTACAAAGGTCGATTTTCTTATGATTTTCAAAGGCCTTGTCGCTAACTTTTTTATTTTCAGGGAAATGAACTACAAGAATCGTGCAGAGGAATTGAAAAAAGTCTTTGCAGCAGTTAGAAATCACGATTGCAGCTCGATACCATGTGAATATATAAAAAACCCTACGTAGCCTAGCTTAGCACAAAATTTGCTGAAATACTTATATCTATTATTGAGAAATTATATTATAAAATATACTCTCGTGTGTCTCTGGTAACAGTCAAATTTTGTGTGTCAATTCTGGGTTTGCTAAAATTTCAATAATTGCTCTCATTTCTTTTACTTTTTGTGACGTCACCAACACATGGTTAACGTATATTGTGGATATTTTTTAAGGTCAAATGCAGTTTAAAAAAAAAAAAGGAAACAAACGCCAGTTGTGGGCAATATGTTTCAAGTCAACCAATCGTTTATCTGGGGGAAGTAGAATATTTTCTTTGTAATTGCATACAGTGTCAGCAAGAAAGTTCGCATCAAATGGGATTTTTTTTATTGTTAGATATAGGTAAAAATTGAAAAAGCAGTTCGTTTTTGCTTACCTAAAAATAAAAAATGACGTATACTGAAGCAGCTGCACGACTTGCGTTACCTGTCAAATTTGACATTTTTAATAAAATAGGTTCAAAAATGCCCTTATTTATCAAAATATCGAAAAACTTTATTCGAGAAAGTTGTTTATTTAGACATTTTTAGCCTTTGTACGTAATTTTGATAGTCTAAAACAATTTTTATTTTTTGCCAGATTCTTGAAAATTTTGATCAACCCTCGTAGATTAACTTTTATACATCGATGTAAAACCATTTGCCTTTACTTCATTTGTAATCTTAATGCAATTTTGTGTAAAATTTTTGTTTCCAATTATTTATTTTGCTTTAAACACTAAAATTGTTATTGATCAGTATATGTAATGTTTGATGCAAAGCTTATCTAATTACATCAATTTTGCCAAAACCGACGTTTCTCGTTTTTCTTAAGTTAGTAAACAGATGTACAAAAAGAAAATATTAGGAAGCTTTCGTTGAAATTTTACTTAATTAATATTAAATTAAATTAATTATATTAAACTATATTTTTGTTGAATAAAATGTTTCGAGCGATTAATATTTATTCTTTTTGATCCAATATTAATTAAGTAAAATTTCAACGAAAGCTTCCTAGTATTTTGTTTTTGTACATCTGTTTACTAACTTAAGAAAAATGAGAAACGTCGGTTTTGGCAAAACTGATGTAATTAGATAAACTTTGCATCAAACATTACATACTAATCAATAACAATTTCAGTTTTTGAAGCAAAATAAATAACTGGAAACAAAAATTTTACAAAAAATTGCATTAAGATTACAAATGAAGTAAAGGCAAATGGTTTTACATCGATGTATAAAAGTTAATCTACGAGGGTTGATCAAAATTTTCAAGAACCTGACAAAAAATAAAAATTGTATTAGACTGTCAAAATATCGTACAGAGGCTAAAATGTCTAAATAAACAACTTTCTGTAATAAAGTTTTTCGATATTTTGATAAATAAGGGCATTTTTGAACCTGTTTTATTAAAAATGTCAAATTTGACAGGTAACGCAAGTCGTGCAGCTGCTTCAGTATACGTCATTTTTGGTTTTTAGGTAAGCAAAAACTAACTGCTTTTTCAATTTTTACCTATACCTAATAATAAAAAAAAATCCCATTTGATGCGGACTTTCTTGCGGACACTGTATAAGCGTTTATATTTTTAGTGACGTAATTATACTGACATCAGGAAAACCATGTTCCATTTAAACTTATTTAAGTGGAAAATTCATTTGAAAACTTAGAAATTATTGTCAATTATCCACGCATGTACTAAACATACTGCATTTTTGAGTACCAATCCTATTAGCTTTGTCTAAGTATGTGTTAAATGTAAGAATAGCAGATTCCCATGGTCTCTGCTAAACTAAACGCCTTGCTATGCTACAATAATTTTTGTATCCATTATTATCTTAAATAAGATTATTATTATTATTAGGTAGGAACTGGCAAAAATGCATATTTCAAAAGTCAACATTTTCTTTAAACTTTGTATAAATGTCCAGTACTGTTTTCTTTATTTTTATTAATTGCTGAAATGTTAATAAATTTGCATTTCAAGGAGTGTATTTGTTTAATTTATTTATTATAGCTGATCACGATTGTGAATATAAATACTTTATATTTTATAAGTTTCGATACATGAATTATTAATTAATAAATCATAATATATTCATCTTACACAAAATATTTATCTACTTATAATATATAGGTAGTGGGTATACTTAAAAAAACTTTCTGTCGTTATAATATGTGAAAGGAGACTGACAAATTTGTCTGTCTCAATACCTCCTCTACTTACAGGCATATATATCGACATGGGCTGCCATAAAGGGGGCTTCCCCCCTGAGCTCCTGGGGCTTATAATAAAATGAATGACAATAATAAATAATTTTTCTCTAGAATGTTTATGACTTAGTTTTAAAAGTATAAAAAAAAAACCTTTTAACAAAACATACGATTTCCTTACTGCTTCCCCCCCCCCCTCAAAGGTCTGCGTAAATCGGGAACCCCCCCTTCTGTTTCTGGGTCCGACGGTTTTAGTTATGACTTTTTTAGTGTTTATTCCACGGATGACCTTTATACGTCACGCCAACAAAATTTATGTAAATGGTGACCCCTCTGTTTTCATTACCCTTTAATTACAAATTAATATATAAGTATTATCGAAAGTAAGCGATCGCGTGCAGAGATTATTTAAAACCGAAAAGCTAGTCATTAAATTAAAATCTGTTAATTAGACATTTATTGAACCATAAAATAGTTTCAAAGGCCATAATTTCCAAAACACACGTTATTATAGGTATTCGGATGTCAGGGTGATTTTCGTCATATCCTTTTTACACTTCCGTTAGATAGATACATATCTTGGTAAATAAATGTGACACGCAGATAGCCATCAGGATAAAAAAATTCTTTATTTTATTAGAATATTCCAGTTTAATTGCAACTTTTTCTATTTTTGCTCTATAAATATTTTTGTGATGAATCGGCTATTGAAGAGCGTGAAAAAATGTCGGACCACGCCCAAATTTTGCTAAATTTGATCAATAATTTACAGAAAATACTACACACACACACTGTTTGTTCAACAGAATGCTCTTACTAATGTAATGTTTAAAAACAATCTTTTTCCTTCCAAATTTGCCGCCCCTAAAAATTTCCTACCTACGCTTGCGGCCTCTACGCTTGCCACCGCCTTACGCTTGCCGTTCTACGCTTCTCGTTCTACGCTTCCCGTCCTACGCTTGCCGTTCTACGCTTTCCGCCCCACGCTCAAGCAATATTATTTGTTCCCTAACGTGGAACGAAACTTCTGGGAGTTTTTTAAAAGCTATTAGGCCGCCCTTTTCTATCCTCCGCCCTGGGGCTTCGCCCCACAGCGTTTGACATTATAAATGGGTTAATTTTACATACCATCATAAAAATAATGGGTGTGTACCGTATATTGTACAGACCGCATAAGTAGAATAACTATAAGTAACGCCCCATACCTAATACTAATCGTCGAGAGTCCAATAATACATAAAATATGTATGTGTGTACATATTCTGCAAAATACAATAAAGTGATTACTTATTATTACAATGTTTAAACACTGCAAATACAATACGTATGGTACTAACGTGGTAACGGGCCCGATTCGATATTTACACTCAACGCATAATTTTCATGAAAAACATCACTTTCTATTCCTCATCGTGCTTTAACAAGCCTTACCTTCATATCTTGTAGTTCAATTTAATAAAATACGTTTTAAAAACGTTATTAATACATAAGATCCAACTTAAAGCCTGACAATGAATTTATCTTTGAACTTTTGGGGCCAATCCTACGACATTTACTAAGATATATGTCTTGATATCTATACAGTACGGGCAAGCCTGAACTGACAAGGCGGATTTTAATGTAAAGGAATGAATACAAAGTGGTTCTTAAAGTTCTATTTTGGCTGAATTTGTCAGGTAAGTGTACGGTGAAATTCTGCTGGTGTTTTGAAATGGTTTATTCGCAAAGACAAAAAATGTAAAGTATTCAATCGTATGCGAAGGCTGGGAGTGCAGGGGAAGTAGGTATTTTACATTTTTGTATACAGGGTGTCTCAAATGTAACCGCAAAAAGAATAGGGTATGGTTTTTCCAATCTTCATACGCAACACCCAAAAAAAAATATATATACAGGTACCCAATTAACAGTCCTCCCAATAAAAAAACTTTGTTCAATGAATTTAAATACGTTGTCATTAGTATAAGTATGTATACAGTGTGACCAGTAAAGTCCGCATCATATGGGATTTTTTTATTAATAGCTTTATTCGAAATTTCACTTTGGCATCACGTTCTTCTTCGATCGAGATGAAAATTAAGCAAAAAATAGTAGTCACGTGATTCGCATTGTCTGTCAAATTTTAATTTTTTCCAAAAAATAATTCAAAAGTGGGGTTATTTCTGAAAATATCGAAAAAAGTTATTAATAAAAGTTTTTTTAAATGCATTTTCTAGCCCGCATGCAAAATTTCAGCTGCATAAGATAATTTAGATTTTTTACCCACCACTAAAATTTATTTTCCAATTAATGAACACTTTACTGATGTTTTTGTGTTATTTTTTGTCTTGATATTAAGATGTATTACTTTCAGACACAAACTACGTTTTCAAAAATATTTATTTTATGAAGTTACCTTATAGGGTCAAAAACAAATAAATTTTGCATCACATGCGACCAAATTTTAATAGCCTAATTTTGATTTTGTTGAAAAACACACATTTAGTATGGCGCTACTTTAAATAAAATGAACCTGAAATAAAGCATTGTCAAAACTAAGAAGTTTTATGTAGGTTGCATTGAGTCTTATTTTGCAAAAGCGGTGCAATTTACAAAATATGGGTAAAAAATCAAAACTATCTTATGCAGCTAAAATTTTGTATATGGGGTAGAAACTGCATTTAAAAAAACTTTTTCTAATAACTTTTTTCGATACTTTCAGAAATAACCCTACTTTTGAATTATTTTTTGGAAAAAATTTAAATTTGACAGATAATGCGAATCACGTGACTACTATTTTTTTGCTTAATTTTCATCTCGATCGTAGCAGAACTTGATGCCAGAGTCAAATTTCGAATAAAGTTATTAATAAAAAAAATCCCATATGGTGCGGACTTTACTGGTCACACTGTATACTATCGACACATGGATATTGTCGTCGAATGTACGGACTTTATGATATTTGTCAGTCAGCTGTAAAGATGCAAGTTGGAATGCACAAAGAAAGTAGTTTTTGAGATAATTTTACGTTGCCTTAAGAGCATTTAGACGGTTTAATAAAATTGGAAAATACGTAAATATAATTTCGGTTTCCTTAGTCATGAAATGTGGGTATCGAGAAAGTGGTCCTAGGGGGTTGATTTGCGCCGTAGATGAACATAATTGACAAATTCAACATGGACAAATTCGTTTATAATTCATAACCAAGCTAGGGGACATTCTCCTTTCATTCCCTCACGTTAGGTTCCAATATACAGGTACGAAAATGTGCAAAGCACTCCATCGTATCTCATCATCTTGCTCATCGTTTCAAAAAAATTCCCTTGTCGGACTTCCATTGTCTTTATTTTGTTACTTAACACAACGTTTCGGTTAGTTAGTATCTCTAACCGTTTTCAAGTGTAAACTAAATTATAATTCTAAGGCTACTGTCTTAAATACTATCCATGTGCAATGAAGCTTGATGACTCCGCCTACGTGCTTATTGGAGTGTGAAGTTTGAGCTGTTGGTTTTGGACAAGAAGTGGCTTCCAGATATTGGGGATATCTATACTTGGTTTACTGAATATATGTGTATTTTGATTCATAAAAGCTGCTTCCTTGAATTTTCGTTTTTTCCAGTGCTGTTCCGTGTCCAAACCCCTGGCTTCTGACCACTGTATATTATGTTGGTTAGTCCATACATGTTCCGCTATACCTGATCTCGAAGTTTCACCTCTTTGAGTATGTTTCAGATGTTCTTTAACTCGTACGGGAAGAGGTCTTTTTGTTTCTCCAATGTACGATTCGCCACACTCGCAAGGGATTTGATAGATACAATTTTTTGTGTTTTCATTACTGGGGGGTTTTACTTTTGTAAGAAGGCTTCTGAGCGTATTTCCGGATTTAAAGGCTGTTTTGATATTATAGTTTTTGGTTATTCTTCTAATCTTTTCAGAAATCCCCTTGACATAAGGTATTGTAAGAAATGTTTGCTCCTCTCTAGCTTCTGTATTAGTTTTTACTTCGCGATTTTTAAATTTTGAGATGGTATTAGTTACAAACGTTTCAGGGTAACCATTTTGTTTTAAATCTCTTTTGATGTTTGAAATTTCAATATTTAGGTCTTCCGGATTGTTGCAAATGTTAGATGCTCTGTGATAAAGTGTTTGAATTATGCCCTGTTTTATGGAGTTTGAATGATTCGATCCGTGATTAAGGTATTGCCCGGTGTGAGTGGGTTTTCTGTATACTGAAGTTTTTATGTTATCAGCACTTCGTTTGACGAGAACATCGAGAAAAGGTAGAGTGGAATGTTTTTCTGTTTCCATGGTAAATTTAATGGATTGTCTTATACTATTAATATGTTCCAAAAACCGTATCAGCTCTTCGTTGCTGTCTGTCCAGATAATAAAGGTATCATCAACATATCTAAGCCAAAGTTTAGGTTTAGTCTTGGCAGTGTCAATAGCGTGTGACTCGAACCATTCCATGTACAGGTTAGCCACCACCGGAGAGAGAGATGAACCCATTGGAAGACCGTCATCCTGGGCATAGAACCTATCTTTTACTTGAAAGTAGGAACTACGTAAACAGCACTCCAATAGTTTCAAGTTTCAAGCTTCATTGCACATGGATAGTATTTAAGACAGTAGCCTTAGAATTATAATTTAGTTTACACTTGAAAACGGTTAGAGATACTAACTAACCGAAACGTTGTGTTAAGTAACAAAATAAAGACAATGGAAGTCCGACAAGGTAATTTTTTTGATATTACTTCATTGTCTACCACCTTCAAACAAACATTGCTCATCGTTCTTCTGGCCTCCCGCTTTGATACAATTCATATTAAATAAATATTTATTCTTTCGTATGTTTTATTTCATTACGGATGACATAAAAGGCATACTTCGTGACGTCATCGGGCTTGGCGCGCTTAAAAGGTAGTTTGAAATGCTTTTGACACGCGCGAAACTTCAAAGAATTTTTACCAAGTTATTACTGATTTTTAAGGAGTAATAAATAGGGAATATTTTTTTTAGGCCTAACTAAATCATATTATTGAAAGAAAAAAAAATTGGAAAGTTCCCTATTAAAAGTGGTAATTTTTTTCCAAATTTATGAAATTACCACCGTATAAATGCTCTTAAGATTTAATGTATTAAATTTTCTTCAGCTCCTCGACCACTTTCTATCGACAAGTTGATGTTATACGACAAATTTTATTATTATTTCTTGTTATAAAGGTTATAATGTTGTCTTATATGGTTTAATAAAAGCGTCGACAAGAAATTTGGATTTCATTGTGTTTTTAATAACTTTATTATTTATTGGTTAAAAAATACGTAAAAATGGGACTCCATGAAAGTTATTATTTATATTTTTATTATCAGGCTTCATTAGGTGTTTTTACCAGAAAAAGGAATTACTAGTAGTAGTAGTAACATGTTTTCTTCTGACATTCAACTAATCTAAATTTTTTAACATAAAATTTATTTTTGTATATTTGTCACAATTTAAAATAATCATTGCCTTATTTTGTAAAATTTATAATTTGTCAAATATAAATATTTCCTCACTAGCACAATATAAAATGGAAGAACAATAAAGAAAATGTGGTAATATAATAGTATTAAATACAGTTTTTTAGAAAACAAACTTATATTAGAACTGATTCTTTTAAAATAACCTACTTTTCCAGCAATCTTCGATAATATGATACTTTCAAAATAATTTAAAAATTTTAATTTTGAATCAATAATTATCTCTAAATATTTAAAACTGTTTACTAATTCCAATTTTTCACCATCAATTACAACATTTTTATTTTGACAATTTAAATTATTACCCATAACCATAATACATTTAATTTTGAAGAAGTAGTCCATACTCAAAGTGGAGTTGAATAATATAGGGAAAAGAAAAGCATAAAGTCTTTCTCCACAATTTTAATTCGGTAGCTAATAAGCTAGAATCGACATGTTTCGAGTGTAGAAACACTCATCATCAGGATGTTAAAGTAAAAATTATGAACAGCTGATGTTGTTAGCAAAAGAGAAAAAATAATAAAGTTAAGGTGGAACTAATCCATAATGGAGCTTTCAATAGCACGCATAGGGAGTGAGAAAATTTGTTTGCAGTCAAGAGGTGAAAATCTATCAGCACGCTGAAAGGTCCGGGACCAGTAAAAAAGCCACTGTGGGCGGGAAAAGAAAGGAAAAACAGGACATATCAGTATAATTCCATGTCAAATGAAGTGCTTTGTGGAAATCAGTTCAAGTGTGTGTGATAAGAAAATTAAAGTTTGATTTGATTTGAAAAATTCATCTGTGTCGAAGAGGTGTGAAAGAAAAAGTCAGATATGAAGGGGGGAGAAAGAGAAATTGTGTTTTATATATTTGAGTATAGTTGCTTTCTGTAAAAGATAAAGAAAAAAGGGATGTAATGAATGAAATGTAATAAAATAAGTTAGATTAGCTTACCATTTAGCTTGAAGAAAAATGCTGTTGGGGTACTAAGCTTGTTACGGCCCAGTTACCCTAGCAGGAGTCAAAACTGACACATATTGAAGAAAGGAAATAAAAGTTTATCACATTATCAGAGGAAACTTTTGATATTTTTTATAAAAAAAATTTTTGAAAATAAATTTTTTATTCGTTTTTCATGAACATCCTAGACGGAAGTTCGCTGCGACCAGCACGTGTCTAACCCAAACGGGAAATGAACTTGAACTTGACATTGAAAAGGGGGGGAACAAGTGACATGTATTTTCGCGGTCAAATTAAAGTATTTCAGTATGCTAATAAAATCCACCTGAATTAATAAAAAGGTATCGAGGGAAAGCTCAATTAAGGTTCACAATAAACACTAAAATAGTCAGAAACAATATATCCATAATTAAAAGGTTTTAGTACATTAAAAAAAAAAGTTGTTGTTCAAATGATTAAAGAATATGTGTCCTAAAAAATTCAGTATATAGCGACCCCCATTGGTAGGTTAATAATTAAAAGGTGTGACTCGGCACTTCGATAAAAGTTTCCTCTGATAATGTGATAAACTTTTATTTCCTTTCTTCAATATGTGTCAGTTTTGACTCCTGCTGGGGTAACTGGGCCGTAACAAGCTTAGTACCCCAACAGCATTTTTCTTCAAGCTAAATGGTAAGCTAATCTAACTTATTTTATTACATTTCATTCATTACATCCCTTTTTTCTTTATCTTTTACAGAAAGCAACTATACTCAAATATATAAAACACAATTTCTCTTTCTCCCCCCTTCATATCTGACTTTTTCTTTCACACCTCTTCGACACAGATGAATTTTTCAAATCAAATCAAACTTTAATTTTCTTATCACACACACTTGAACTGATTTCCACAAAGCACTTCATTTGACATGGAATTATACTGATATGTCCTGTTTTTCCTTTCTTTTCCCGCCCACAGTGGCTTTTTTACTGGTCCCGGACCTTTCAGCGTGCTGATAGATTTTCACCTCTTGACTGCAAACAAATTTTCTCACTCCCTATGCGTGCTATTGAAAGCTCCATTATGGATTAGTTCCACCTTAACTTTATTATTTTTTCTCTTTTGCTAACAACATCAGCTGTTCATAATTTTTACTTTAACATCCTGATGATGAGTGTTTCTACACTCGAAACATGTCGATTCTAGCTTATTAGCTACCGAATTAAAATTGTGGAGAAAGACTTTATGGTTTTCTTTTCCCTATAATACATTTAGTTTTTGAAATATTATTTAATTTTAATTTATTTACTTTTAGCCAATTTAGTAATATATTTATCTCAGAATTTAGAGTATTTAGACCATCAAAAATACAAAAACATTAATGTAAATTAAGGTTAATTAAATTAATTAATTTTTATAGGGATTTAAACCTATTAGGCAAATAATAAAAAGAGTTGGTATTATGACGTGGAAAAAAATTATTGAAAACGGTGCAAATTTTTTAAACTCTATGTACATGGGATTTCTTATGATCCGTGTAGCGGTGCTCCATCCGGTATAGTGTGATATACAACATAGGTACCTAATATACAAATAACATACATTAAGAGCTTCGCCCTCATAGAAATCCTTTTTATATGTTTAAAACGAATTATTCGTCGTTAGCATAGCGTACCAAAGTACTACATCTATTGTTAGAAGGTTCTATCAACTAATTATTTAAATAATGAAAAAATAATAATAGTGCACCATAATGAAAGTTTTGGAAAGTGTTAAATATTTCCGTTACAAACTATTGTTTACTTGTTACCAATATATGACCAAGAAAAGTAAAATCTACTAATTTCTACGTTTGTTTTACAGTATTTGGTGCCTATATAAATGTGAAGAAATCGAAATGTAAATATCACGCAACAGTAGTGGACAATTACACCCTTTTACCCCCTTTACTCTGTAGTCATAAAAACTCGTCGCATCGATAATCACAAATTTTTATTAAACTTTTATAGTTCCTTGTTGTTTTTTTTTTAAATTGCATCATTGCATTTTGTGTTAGATTAATTTAAAAAAATATTCACGAATAAAAATTTGTAGAAAATAATGTGCTATCAATTTCTATTTATAATTTTTCAGTTGACTGTAGCTACTACAGAAAGAAAACCCATACAAAAACATCGATATAATCGTCTTAAAACTACACGTGATAAATTCAAAAGAAGAAATGATAGCAGCAAACAATTAAAATCATTTAAAGTAGGTCGATATCATCGGGTAGAAGTACCAACTTTGTAGCATCGAACCAGCAGGTGGAAAGTACCTCGTATCAGCGGAAGAACACATTCATTCAAAAAGATATCAACAGTCGAATAGAACTGTAACCCGACGCTTTGGCCGTACCGCTTACCAGATTTAATACCGAGTAATTTTCGCGATACCCGTTCGCGGTGTTTGGACGTTTTACTTTTACTCTCACCGTTGCGTCCGGATTTTTTAGGGGGTTTTTCTTCTGTTTTTCACTATCGATGAGGAGTTTCTTTTAGTATTTTTTAGTGATAAGGAAGTACCTAATTTGGAAATAAAATGGAAATTTTTAAGGTTAGTTAATTATTTTTTATTTTAGACTAGAGTAGAATTGGAAGTAAATGGATGAAAATTGTGCTTTCTTTGTATAAGCCCAATACAGCGCAATAAGTTTAGTAATTTCGTCCAAAAAGTTAATTTTAAAAAATTAGGCCTAACGAGAAATAAATAATTTTAAAAAATATGTGGCATTAAAGTAACTAAATGGAGGAAATGCGTGTTTTTTTCTAGCAATAGGTACTTAGAGTTAGAGTGTCTGAATATACGTTTCTTAAAGAATTCAATAAGCCAAACTGACTGGCAAAAGTTTCAAGATATTCGTTGTAATATTCTATGAGTTTCTTAAAGCTCTCCGCATCAATATCGTCTTTTGAGATATCCCTTATATCAAATAAACATTTAAATTTAACTATTATATCTTGATAAGACAGAACTTCGGCGATGTAGGTAAGTCGTTTATTAAAAAACCCAACAGCTTGTTAATAATCTCATCTCCAAATTTTACTTTTCCAATAAACATAGGCATCTCAGTTTCCTTATTAGCCAGCAATATTTTTCTTTTGCGTTTACTGGATTCAGCATATTATTTTTCAATATCTTCGCTTAGTTCTTTAGCATTTGCTTCCAATTTGTCGGTTTCTAATTCAGATTTTTTTCTGATGTCCTGTAAAAATTGTTTTAAAGAATCCAATAAAAGGCGATTGCAATTTTTCTGTTTCATCCATGTAAATATGTTTTAAGTTTTTAAAACATCATCGTCTCCAATCCAGTAGTTAATTTAATAACAGATTTTTTTTATAAATTTGGAATTTGGAGTATATTCTTGAAGTGCTCCTTACACTTCACGATACCCTATAACTGCCAGTGAATCGTAATCAGGAGGAATGAAAATCCTGTTAGCAACTTCGTACATTAGTTTCATGGTTAATATTTTCTTTTTTCAGTGGTATCTAATTGCCAACCGTTTCTCTAAACACCGAATAACCTGTTTTCTTTCTCTGTTTTTATTTCACTTTCATTATCACGCTTTTTAAGGTTGTTGGTTTTTAACAAGAACCGTAGCCATACTTACAACATGGTGTATAGGTTTACAAAAACCTAACTAGACTGAACATTTTCTTTATTTGTTGATAGAGAAATGTGAAAACGGTATAGGCTTCGATTCAGTACCAAAGAAAAAACAGACAATTAATTATTAAAACGATACAATATGTATAGTCGGATCTGGTCTTATCGTGCGGGTCACACGATTCAAGAAAGACATACTCTCAGTTTTTGTTTTCTTTACTTGCGTTTAATTTTACCCTCTAAATAAAATACGTAAGATAAATGAGACAGACTTATTCCATTTTGACATGAAAAAAAAGGATAGGTATTTACTTTCCAGCGATTCTAAAAAAAGCTTATAATAGCACCAGCTACGTTTTATTTTAAATATGCCAGTTTTGTGACTTTGACAGTTTGTGACAAAATGAAACAATTTTCTGGGTTTTTGCATCCCCAATCAAAAAAAATGGTACTTAATCTGATAAACTATTTCGAAAGTGAAAGAAAAAGTGGAAATTCGCCAACCAATATTCAGGAAACAGTAGCCAAACCACTGGGAATTAGTTTAAGGACTGTGCAGAAAATTGTGCATGAAACAAAACATAACATAATACCCAAGAATACTAAAAAGTGTAAACAAAGAAAGCCAAAGACTGAGGTTTTAAGTGAAAATATTAAAATGGGAGCTCGAAATGTGATTTACGATTTATACAAATCAAAAACCAATGTAACTCTTCCAGTTTTACAAAAAACATTAAAAATTCGGGGTGTTTTGGAAATTGGACTTGAAGCGTTATCAAAATTAATAAAAAATATAGGTTTTCGCTATAAAAAAGACTGTAACCGAAGATTTTTATGTGAGCAGCCACAGATAGTGAGTCAGCATGTTCAGTTTTTAAAAAAATATACGGACAATTACAAATCGAAATTTAGAAAAGTGGTATTTTTAGACGAAACGTGGATATTTTCGAATGGAAGTGGTTCAAAATCTTGGCAAGATGAGTCTGTAAAAAGTGTTAAAAGGAAAAAGGGGTGCGGTACGGGAAAGCATTTTATTATTTTGCATGCCGGTTCTGCAACAGGATATGTTGCAGGTGCGAGTTTAATTTTTTCTTCAACATCAAAAAGTGCTGACTATCATGATAATATGAATTGCGAAATGTTTGAAAAATGGTTAAAAGTTCAATTGATACCAAATTTGGATGCTCCGTCTTTAATTGTATTAGATAATGCATCATATCATTCAAGAATTTTAAATAAACAGCCTACTTCATCTTGGAGGAAAAGTGATATTTATGAGTGGCTGGAAAAACACAACCAAAATCCTTTACCAAATATGCCTAAATCGGAACTCCTATCAATAGCAAAGTCTCTTAAAAAACCCAAAATATACGCGGTAAATGAAATACTGCGTGAATATGGCCATAAGGTTCTACGACTGCCGCCATATCATTGCCAGTTTAACGCAATAGAATTAATATGGGCTGGTGCAAAGTCTTATTATGAAAAACATGTAGGTGATGGTCTTAAATCCGACCAAGTACAAATAGTTTGGCAAGATTCGTTAGATCATATTACACAAGAGTACTGGAAAAAATCGGTGGAACATACAGAAATATTAATAAGGGATTGGTGGGATCAGGAACAAGTTCTAGATGTCGAAGTAGCGCCAATGATAATTGCTCCATTCGAAGACGACTCAGACGACGAGTACTTTTCAGATTTTATAAGTGACGATGAGAGTTTTTAGGCTATAATTATAAACGGTGTTTTTCGTTTACATTTTTTAGTATTCTTGGGTATTATATTATGCTATTTTTTCATGCACATTATTCTGCATAGTCCTTAAACTAATTCCCAGTGTTTTCATTACGGTTTCCTGCATATTGGTTTGCGAATTTCCACTTTTTCTTTCATTATCGAAATAGTTTATCAGACTAAATGCCATTGTATTTTTAGGTTTTAGTAGTAAAATTGTTAAAATAAATTGGACTGTTTATTATTGTCGTTTTTAATTAAAGGGTACAGTAGGTATATAATTAACGATTATATAATTTTTTTGTAACTTTTTCAACTCCCCTGTACATAATTTTTACAAAACTAATAATATTAGGTATATGTGGCTATCTTCGCGATAGCTAAAATAATGAAACTATTTTTCCTTCCTTCGGTATATTTGTAAATAATCTCACAACATTTTGATAGCCTCTGTGTTGTCTGATTTGACGCATATGATCAGTGACCTTTGGACCCGCACGTTAAGACCAGATCTGACTATATAGTTTTAATTAGGTACGAGTTAGGTGCGTAAAAAGTGTTTATATGCAAAGGGGGGGGCATGGAATAAGGACAAGATTATTATTTATTTAAGATTTGACAATATCTATTAGATAATTTCCTTGGAAAGTTAAAGTAAAAGATGTAATATTTTGACGTAATTGCACAAAATTCAAAATATTTTCTTGTCCAGAGAAGTACAATGTCCAAATGTAAAGAAAACCTTTACTAATTCTCCAAAACAATGCGTTATTGGCGCTCTTTAGAATGATTAATTAAATTTCCTTACTTTTATTCATTTAGCGTAAAAAAATGATTAACTTAACATTATATGTCAGCTCATCGTAATATGATTTTTTAAGATCTTCAAACTGGAAAAATAATTTTAATTTGTTTAATTATAATTCGCTCTGCTTGCTTGCAATATAGACCATATCCTTTATACGAGCTAGTATGCACGTGAGCATTCGCTTGTTGGATAAGTACATTAAAATACATTTGGTAAAAAAACATTTTTGTAATGGTTAATATCGACCTAGAACAGTCCACAAACTGCGGTTGTGCTGGGGCTGGCTGCTTTACTCGACAAGCTGCTCGACAAGCAATCTATTTAAACAAAAACAAGAAATGGCGAATTCTTTCAGGGAATTTGCGTTTGAGTGGCCTGTTAGCCTAATCAACTCTTATTTAAATAGGGCATTAGACACAGCGGAAGATCGATGAGAATGATTTGTTATTTTATGCTTCCTCGTATTCTTTCCGCTGAAGTTTCGGTCCACTTAGATACTGTATTTATTCGTAGTGGAGTATTTTTGCACCAACATCCATCCCCCTTCTGCCAGTTTGGATGAACGGAGAGAAATAGTCTTTCTGTGGTGGAAATGTTTGGTCCTCTTTTTTCCAATAATTTTAAAAATCAATCTTACATCTAAGTCTTTGTTTGATGAATTTCTTACCAACCATTTGCTGTTTGCCAATCCTTTTGATCCACCTCGAGCTGTTATATGCTGTTATATTCAATTCGTCTGGTAAGTTCTCCCATTGAACTCCTTTTGAAAATATTGAATTATGCATTTTACGGCCTCATTGCCTCTCCAAGCTAGTTCAAATGATCAGAGATGGAAAAACTTTTTTTGTGCTTCATCGGGGGTTTCTTCATTGTAGCTTTACATTATTGCGTTAGTAAATCTTTGGTAGATAATGCTTTTGAACTTACTTTCCTCTTTTCCTGACAACTTTGGAGCTGCTTTCTTTTTGCGTCTCTCCCCATTCGCGCATTTTTAAAGGAAAAATCCGTAAAAGGGCCAATCTTTATTTCGTATTCTGTAAAATACATTTCTTGAATCATTTTTGCTGCAGTGTTCCATATAGCCTTTACAGAAGATTCTTTATAGTCTTTGCCATTACCCTTCTTCATATTAAAGGCGTAATCTTCGAGGATTTTCTCCAGTTCCATCACAGTAGTACATTTTTCCAGTTTATAATTTCTTACCATTAGAAACTCTGAGAACTGTGCCCAAATTGAGTTCTTGGATTTCTGTGTGTTAAGTGGAATATTTTCAGCTATCGATTTTTTTATTTCTTGGTTAGATTGGCACCCAAATCTTGCATTTTCGTTTAAATCGCTCATTTTGTCTTTTTCAAACCAGGATGTGGATGACATTTGTCAGACTAGCAATAGTTTTTACCTGACATCTATCAACATTATGCCGCTGAAAAACCATCTTGTTGATTTTGTCCAGGTGTATCTAATTAAGAGTTTTTCCACTGGAAAACAGGCCGTTGCTATGATATTTTGCCAGTATAAAACACTCTAGTAAAAATAGTCTTAAATAAATAAATTTAAAAAAAATTATATTTGTAGTCATTTTTTTTTCGTTTATCAGTAACAAACCCGAACAAACCCGCACGCCAGTGACGCAAGTAACCTTTATTTCAAAAAAATCCATATTGTTACTATAGGTACTCTTATTTAATTTATTATTGTATTTAATGTGTCTTTAAGTTGACAATAAACACTAACAAATATATAATTCTTTAATGCATCCTAAGTATTTATGTAGTGGGCAGTTTTCTATCAAAAGATGTCACAACTTTTAAGTAATGTTAAGGCATGCCTACCACTACATGTGTTGTAATCGATTATATCGCAAGATACTCGAACAGCTATAATTTTGTCTTCCTCCATAACATACAGGGTGTTCATTTAAAAAATAAAACGACAAATAACTTGAGATGACAATGATTTAAAAACACAATATAAATATGATCTATGTTCATTGTTGTAAATATACGACGCTCTTTTCCTAGTAAACCAAAAGAGTTGTTTATATTAATTTATAGTCGATTGCTCATTCAAATTGATACAGAAATGAGCATTAATTTCATTCGTCACCGATTAAGTTTATGTAGTTTATTTTGCTTGTCGTTAAGGCAAGAGGTATTCCCATTAAAGTAAATCACCCCGTATACTTTGACATTAAGCTTTAATAATACATGAGACTGATACCCACATAAAAAATACCTTTGCATAATCCATATTCTACACAATTGGTTATTATTGTTGATTATATATTATCCATAATTTGTTAACGTTTTGCTTTAAGTCAATGTCATGTTTAATAATATATAGCCTTTCTTTTGTTTTTGTTTACGCTTATTGTTTGTATACACACAAGATAATATTTTTGCAATTTATTTCAAAAAAATTATTTAAAGATGTATCATTTTACGATATAGATCTAATCAGCAAGGATTATTTTAATGGGAACGGGGACTCTACACGACAAGGTTGTATGATCCTAGACTAAAATTCTAGGACGTAGAGGGTAGGCGGAATCTTGGCGTGATCTGTCAAAACTCAATTTTGCCGTAGCTGGGTAGCTGAAGCTGTCTTTATCTATGCTTAATCATCCTAGTGGTCTTTAAGTACACTGACGGAAATAAAATTTCGTACACTTATTTTTTCCTGATGTGATGTCGGCTTTTGTATACCTGGATCACCTGGAAATGCACTTCACTTTTTGACAAATTGTTATCGGATCGGATCGGAGATTTGACAATTATATTATTTCATTTTAACAAATTTTGTGAACATGAATGAACTTGAGAAGGCTAGAATTATTGCTTTATTCGAAGACGGCGTTTCTCTACAAAGAATAGCTGAGCAATTTGGGAAACCAAGAAGCACTATACAAAGCCTCAGAACTAAATGGGAAAATAGAGAGTCATTGAAAAGAAGGGCTGGAAGTGGCAGAAAAAAAATTTCAAACGAAAATCAAGATAATGATCTGATAGATTTTTTGCGAAACAATCCATTTCAGACGGCTGTAGAAGCACACAACCAAACTAATTTTCCTGGGACAGTAAGAACGGCGAGAAATCGTATAAAGAAAAATTCGGAATTAAAAAATAAAGTAAATGCTAAAAAACCGTTTTTGACCGATATGAATAAAGAGCAAAGAATTGGGTTTGCACTGGAATATTTACCGCAAGGTATGAATTTTTTGGGAAAATGTAGTATTTACCGACGAGAAGACTTTTCAGTCCTTTTATAACGGGCAGTTAAAAGTGTATAGGCCGCCAAATACACGGTACGAAGAAAAATATACCCAACATGTTAAAACAAGTGGAAGATTTTCAGTTAATGTATGGGGGTATATGACTTGCAGAGGGCGAGGAATATGCCACCGAATTCGAAGAAGATTTAATACTCACGCTTATATACACATCCTTCAAAATGTTATGTGCCATCGGTAAACAATATACTTATTTCAACAAGAAAATTTTATATAACAACATGACAACTGCCCCGTCCATACAGCAAGGAGAGTTTCGGACTGGATACGGGAAAATAACATTTCATTATTACCTTGGCCCTCAAGAAGCCCTGATATCAATCCAATCGAAAACGTTTGGGGTTATATAGTGAAAGAAATTAACAAGAACAATGATTTCCGTCCTCAAAACAGTGATGAGTTGTGGAATAAAATTGAAGAAACCTGGAATATCTACAATCTTCATCACGCCCAAATGCTGGTGGCATCAATGCCCAGACGTTTAAACTCATTAGTGGAAAAGACTGGTGCGGCTTTAAAATATTAAACCAATGTTTTTTTTTTTTAATATTTGAATACTCTGTTTTATATTTAATTTCGAAGTCATGTATTGTAGGTATATTATTATCTTAATTTTCATTTGAAATTTTTCTTCTGCCACTTCCAGCCCTTCTATTCAATGATCCTGTATTTTCGCATTTAGTTCTGAGGCTTTGTAGTGAGATAATTGTAAAAAGCCCAGTTTACCAAAATATTCAAAAATAGCATAAAATCTTAACCTCAGTGTACGAAATTTTATTTCCGTCACTGTACATGTTTTTTTGTAGTTTTTTTTTCTTCCTTTGACTTGGCTAAACAAGGGTATAATGTTCCTTTTAACACAAATTTATCTGAGCTTTTAGCATATTATAAATACTTAATAATTTGTTTTTAAACGCGGATTAATATGTTATTTATGCTACAAGAAGAATGCAATTTCACCACAGCGACTTGTGTTAAATTATATTTCGTAATTATATTCCTATAAAAAAAGTTACGGAAAATTTTGGTCCCATATGGTATACCTATACTGAGCAAATTAAAAACATTCCATCACGGATGTCTATAGATTTCGTTATTTATTTCAATTTATACTTTCATTTTCTTCAACGGTACTTATGTCTCATGTCCTTTTACTCGTTTTTCGACTTACATGTGTCGGTTGTATATCATTTTGATTGGGGAAAATTATGCATTATTATTAGTGATTAGATAATGGAGGTGAGGCAACGATAGTACGGAGTAGACTTATGCCTTGAAGATAAGATGCGATAATAAGCTTTTGTGTTATGATGGTACGGTTATATAGATATTCGGCATAATTTAAAAATATTTTGCCCTCAAAAAATTGAGTATCACAAAGTTTGATTTTTAAATGGGATACCCTATATTTGAGTGAATTTTTGAATCTTATTGGTTTAATTTAGTAAAAAGTTATAGTAGGTACCTAGTTATCAAGAAAATTACATAAATTTATTATCAACCATTTAGAAGGCTCCTTTTTGTTTACGTTGCTTTTAGCAACGGGAGATTATTGTGCTTTATATCTATTGGCAAAAGTCACTCAGAATAAAATCAAAATACATTTTGTTGCTAACTTATAATTTTTATTGATACTAACCAATTTGCTTTACATATCGAACATCGGGGATAAAAGAGACACATCAAAAATTTCACTAAACGCATCGGAAAAATGTTTTTTTAAGTTTCATTTGAAACTATGTAGACATGTAATTTCAGATGTTATGGTTGAAAACGAATTAATGTTTGTAATGTTCCTGAAATTTTAGTAATAAACCTTAGTTAGTAACAAGTAAAATCAACTTCTATTGTATAAATACAGTACATGCGTCATATTAAACTAAATTCATCGGAAATATGTTTTTTAAAGTTTTATTTGCATTTAAAACTATAAAGACATTGGATTTCAGATAACAAATTTGTTATTTAATGTTTCTCACATTTTAGTAATAAAAATGAGTTACTAACGGCTAAAATGAACTTCATTTCTAAAACTCTAATTAGTTACAATTAACTAAAGCCGCCGGAAATATGTTTTTGTAGCATTTTAGCAAAAAAATTACAATAAGAAAAAACTCCAATTTATGAAATTTTCTTACCGAATCTCCCACGCAGCAGAATTAATGCCCGATAATTCTGCTGCTAGGGAGATTATAAGTGATAATTCGACTTTTAATAAAAATTTAGTTTTCGCAAGATTTTCTTTGTTCCGAAAATATACTTACATTTTGGCTATAAGCCATTCATAATAATATGTATCGTGAATTTACTAATAGCGTATCATAGATCGATGCCCGAGATCTGTCTGTATTAGTATTGTCTTAATATAAAGAACTTGTTTACACGCGTTCTCCTTTTTATTACATACTTTTACGACTAAAAAAAAATCATAAAATAACCATAAAACAAAAACATCATAATTTAAAATTTCCAAACCGTTTTTACTACATTTGATCTACTTTTTAAACTCCAGATATAATTTACATAGAATTTATTAAGCATTTATTTGATTCATACTTCCTTTTAACATTATTCGAAATATTTACATACAAAGTGGAAAACCGTCTCCAAATATGCTTTAAATACTGATCGAACAATCTGTTCTAGTTTCCAGTCTTTAATTTGCCGATCAAAAATGATCAAGAGCATAATAATCAAGAGCATCTGTTATTGATTTATCGTTTGATTGCCGGCGTAATGCCGGCGTGATGACGTCGCGTCGGCAAACGCCGATTTTAAAGAAAGTTCTAAGGATCTGGAGTCAATAACTTTTAAGTCTCATCACCTACTTTTATTACTTTCACCTGTGGCTATTCTTTTTGTTGCTTTTGTATTGGTTATTATCTTGACTATATACTACACCTTATGCCATCGAAGTTATAATTATTAAAATTCCATTAAGGAATCATGATTCGTCAGCGAAAACGAAATACCTAACTCTTTAATCAAAATAAAACCACCAAATTTGAATAAAAATGTAATAACGACCTATTTTTTAAATTCCTATCCGGAATATTTCTTTATACAGGGTGTCCGGAAATGACGATGAAAAATTTAAAGATATGAAAAAAAGTTCATATTAACATAGGTCCGGAAATGCTTCCAGAGGGAGCTACAGGCCCTTGAAGATGGTGTCATAAAAGTAGTTTTTATTTAATTTATTAGGATCTACTTACAATACAGGAATTAACTTCTACGAATAAGTTAGAGTGATGTTACTAACTCTTTGAAAATATCAGGTGACCCATAATTGCAACCAGTGGCGTGGGAACAAAGGGATGGTTAGTTATTTAGGGTTATATTTTTTCGCCGAGTGTATTTTCGTTATCTTTTAAATAAATTATGATTCTTTGAACACTTTTACGTAAAAAAGGTTCCCTTAGTATAAAGTCGTATAGTCGACCGTTTTCGAGATAAACGGACTTTAATGCTAGGATTTTTTTTTTAATAATAATTTTATTAATAAAAATACCAACAAAATAATAAACAACGCTGTCCCTAAATTTTTAAATTCTTTTCAATGTCATTATAAATATTATAATAAGTGTTGAAAATGATTTCCGTTCGTTTCAATGCATCCTCGGAACTCGTTTTCTCATAGATCTTCTAACTTTTCTAAAAATACCAGGTTTATTTCTTATAACTTCACAACATAACTAACCACCCCTTTGTTTCCACGCCACTGGTTGCAATTATGGGTCACCTGATATTTTCAAAGAGTAACCTCCAATCACTCTAACTTATACGTAGAATTAAATTCCTGTATTGTAAGTAGATCCTAATAAATTAAATAAAAACCACTTTTATGTTAATATGAACTTTTTTTCATATCTTTTTATGTGGAATCATACCTTAAAATTTTTCATCGTCATTTCCGGACACCATGTATAGGCGAATTTCGAAAAATTATAACTCTGCAAATTTGTCTAATGATTGTTACAGATATTTCTCACGTTTACGCTCCTCCTCACATTATCTTACTCCCAGGAGCAACAGAAAAGGGGACCACCAGTTCCTGTACGGACAAGGACGGAACTGAAAGTTTCGCGGAGTATAGATCCAGAACGAACTCAAACTCTCAATGTGATGACCAGAGATGGAAGCGTAGCCCAACTTATAGTGAAAAGAAAGGATAGAGCTAGTGGCAGTACAGAGGAAAGTAGTACTGACAGACAAGAAAGGTTAGTTTTCAAACGTTTTAATATTCGATTTTCTTCATCGAGTAAACTCTACTAAGTAAGTTGCGTTTCAACGTTGAGTGTGTCTAACTTTACATTTGTCACTTTCAGTGAGGGCTCTCGAGAAGACCCTTACAGAACTTACAAAAAACTGGGAGTCAACCCCTACAGCACCCTTTATTTTCCTCAAGAAGACCCTGTACAGACCCAATCCTACCAAACATCTGAGGACGTACCGAGTGATCCTAATGCCTCTCCCTCTTCCTCCTCACAAAAATTCATTCGCAACTGGATACCACTCTCGCAAGTTTATTATCAACCCAGTAACATAGTGAGGTTAGATTCCATTGCGATAGTAAGGAATGGCAGTGATTTTAGACCAGTGAATGGTGGGTTGGGAAATGTTATTGACAGCGATAGGTGAGTGTTTGGTGATTTGGGTCAAGATTTTTTGACCTTTACATAAAATTAGTAACAAATACATACACAGAAGAAACACATGCGTATAGAAATGTTCAAAATATACTGTTGGCTTTTACTACCATAAATTAACTACCTGATTGAACCCCATTGTGTTGGTCCCAACATCTTTAAACTACAATGAGTGGGCGCAGGGGTGGATTTTGTTTTTATGTGTATACATATTCTCTTATTTCAAAATTATTTATTCATGTTAATATACCTACACAGCACTTACATACGTCGAAAATCCAATAAAACAAATACAATCATATAAGTCTAAAATACATACAAAATACACAAGAAAATACATTATAAAACAATACTACATTCAATAAATTATTTATAAAGGAAACAAATTATTGGAAAATCAAAAAATATAATTATTTTATTTATACTTAATTCTATAAAAATAATATTTTACCTATTCTATATTCAGTTCTGTCTCACTATCACTATTATCTTCATCTAAACCTAAACTAATTATTAAGGGTTGAACACTATCACTAAGAATCAGATAAGAGTTTTCCACCTTAATCACGTGTTGCAGACAATTCTTCCAACTGTCCGTAGAAATATTATTTACATGTTTTTGTATTAATTCCACCACAGATGTACTTAATGTGGGAGTAGTATTTTCTCTCCTAACATTTGATTTTAATTCGTGCCATATTTGTTCAATTGGATTAAAAACGCAACAATAGTAGGGGGAAAGATGTTACACACTAACAGACAAAATTAGCACACACAACTCGCACCTCACACAGAAAAGCTAAAAAGGTGACTGAAAGTGCCTTAATAAAATATCATTATATTATTAATATTAATAATTAGTTATTTATATTAAGTGCTTAAGTTACAGGTAGTTTTAACCATTTTTTCCCAAAATGAATTGGAAAATAATAATCTTAACAATTGGTATAATTCATGTCGCAGGTAAAATATTAAGGGCCAGCCCTGTCTGAGAAGGATGGACATTTATGAGCTTTTATGGCCTAAGACATCATTAAGGATTTATTGCAGCCAAAAAGTCAACGGTATATTTTGAACCCTACTTTTACGAAAGTGATTTCACACATTGAACATCGTGTGAGTTTCCTTCCAAGCTGATCTTTATCGTCGGTGTACATTTTTACATTTTCTTCGTATATTATAATATTACAAGATCAATTAAAAATGATGATCATAAAAATAAATGTTATTGTGTATATACTATAATCATGTTGATGGCTATTTTCAAACATAAAAAAAAGAAAGTAAAAACTATAAAAGAGAATCTAAAAAATTTAATTTGGTTTTAATGAAGATGTCTTGCAAATGTTGTTCTTGTCAATAAATGTTGCGAATTAATTTGAGCAACCTTTTCATTATTTATCACTTCCCAACTGTTACTACGTTAAAAAGAATTTATTTAATTCCGATCGGTTGAAAGCGCATACTATGGAAAATTTTGTAGTATAAAACTTTGAGCGATTTTTTTTTTCATATATACATCTAATAAAATTAAATAAAAACAGTAATATGCTAGTAAGTACTAACATCGATAATAATTATCTTAAATTAGATTTGTACATTTTAGGATACCCCACGTGATTCCAAAGCCAGTGAATATAAGATCAGGTGAAGTTTTCGTCAAAAACGCTGAAAAAAAGAGAGCCAGATCCGTTATACAAATCGACAAGGACGGAATTCCTGTTATACAGGGTGTTCGAGTTCCTGATGATCCATCCGATACGAAAACATGGAGAAACGCAAGGTAAAATAACCTCCTTGACAATAATCTAATTCGCTTTTTCTTCTCTTACTAAATATTGTTGATTACAACCAAAAAAAGTTAATAATTTAGAAAAATATTTCAGAGTTATTAATGGTGAACTTATCCCATATGAGAAAGGATACAAACCACCAGCAGCAATTCCAGTAGGCGAGCTGGTGTTTGCCAGTCAAATTAAAGAGAAGAAGCAAGACAAATCTTATGGGCCATATTCCAAAGAGGATAACTTTAAGAAACCCAAGGAAAAGAGCAGTCCCGTGGGTCCTTTTACGGTGAAGGACAATATTTCCATGGAAACCGATGGTAGCAATAAGGAGGACAATACCTATTTGAAAATAAGCTCGTCTGGTAAGTGTTATCATTATATTATAAAGGGTCCTGCAATAGTGCCTCAGGCTTCCATAGCTCCTATACGAATTGAGTTAGGACTTTCATTTAAACGCTAACTTATACTGTATCATATGGGGTACTTTAGGAAAATATTTTTTCATATACAGGGTGACCCAAAAAAGTGTGGTCATAAAAAGTTGTGATTTTTTAAATGGCATACCCCATATTTTTGCATATTTAGATGTTTTTTATCGTTCTTTATAAATGCCTAAAATTTTGTTTGATTTGCTTCGGTAGTTTAAGAGCAATCAATTAAAAACTGAAAAAAAATTATTTTGAAGTCCTGGAAAAAATATCAAAAAAAAAACAATCTAAAATTAGTTTTTAACCATACGGTATTAAGTGAGTTTAATGACAAGAGGTTTAAAGATACTATGAATCGAATAGTATTTATTTATTTTATACAGAGTTTCCATAATAAGGTTTCAAAAATGACACACTTCAAACCTATTTTTCTCAACTTTTTCAAATGAAGCATCCTGTATATTATTTCGGTATTTTATATAAAATACTCAAGCAATTTTTTTTTGTAGTTGAAGCATATAAGTTATTTCCAGCCGTTTTCGAAATAAATGCAAATTTCATAAATTATGTCGATTAAACAGAGTTTATTTTTAAAATTGAGCGTAGGCGATTAGACTAATAATTAAAAACTACAGTAATTGTTCAAAATGTCTTCCATTTTGTTCTGTGCACAAGCCAACATGTTTTTGAAAAGGTCTGTTTATTTTCCTTAACATTCCAGGGGAAATGCTAGCAAACACGTATCTTATCCTTTGCTGCATTTTATTAGCAGTTGTAGGTGGATCATTGTAAACAATTTGTTTTACGTGTCCCCATAAAAAAGGTCTAGTTTTGTAAGATCCGGCGATCTAGCTGGCTGGGGGGTCCGTTTCTACCGATCCATTGGTTCGGAGAGGTATTATCAAGATAATTTCTTATAATTTATTCACCCGACATTACACTTTTTTTAAATGAATTAAAGAACTTGTCAAACTAAGTATAAGAATCCATGTTTTATTTCAAAGCCTACTATGGGTTTTAGAGATAAACCTTACTAATGAACCTCTTTGCTGGTATTGCAATTGAAATGTTAAAAGGAAAATAAACAGACCTTTTCAAAAACATGTTGGCTTGTGCACAGAACAAAATGAAAGACATTTTGAACAATTACTGTAGTTTTTAATTATTAGTCTAGTCGCCTACGCTTAATTTTAAAAATAAACTCTGTTTAATCGACAAAATTTATGAAATCTGCATTTATTTCGAAAACGGCTGGAAATAACTTATATGCTTCAACAACAAAAAAAATTGCTTGTGTATTTTATATAAAATACCGAAATAATATACAGGGTGTTCCATTTGAAAAAGTTGAGAAAAATAGGTTTGAAATGTGTCATTTTTGAAACCTTATTATGAACACCCTGTATAAAATAAATAAATACTATTCGATTCATAGTATCTTTAAACCTCTTGTCATTAAACTCTTCAAAATAATTTTTTTTTCAGTTTTTAATTGATTGCTCTTAAACTACCAAAGCAAATTAAATAAAATTTTAGGCATTTATAAAGGACGATAGCATACATGTAAATATGCAAAAAAATATGGGGTATGCCATTTAAAAAATCACAACTTTTTATGACCACACTTTTTTGGATCACCCTGTATATGAAAAAATATTTTCCTGAAGTACCCCGTATGATACAGTATAGGTTAGCGTTTGAATGAAATTCGTAACTAAACTCGTATAGGAGCTATGGAAGCCTGACGGACTATTGCAGGACCCTGTATATCATATCAACAAACTTTATAACCTTAAGATTACAAGGGCTTTATTGTTGCTCTGTAGGACCAATAACAGTACAACTTTATGCCCTTGAAGGGATAAAGTGGGGTTTCCTATTGTATTATTCATTATTTTTAGTTGGTGTTGGACCTTTCACTAAAGAAGACAACAAGTTCACATCAAAAATCAAATTCATAGACTTCATCAAGGAAATAAATCACAAAGAAGCCAAAAAGAACTACAACAGTCCGAGAAAATACAGAGCTTACGACCACGACGAGCAAGTTCCTCAGTACGGATCGAGTTTCGATCAAAATAGCCAACAAAGTAGCAACAACTATTATCAAAGAGCCTACGATGATCAAATAGCTAGCCAAAGTCAAAATTACGATCAGAACGGTTACCTAGGAAACACTTACGGGTATGATAGTTACTCGCAAGATCAAGAAAGTGGAGGAAGCAGTAACTATGGTGCTTATTACGGAAATCAAAACACCAATCAGGATCCGAGTAGTCAGTTTCAGAGGAGAATGCTAGCCCAACCCAGCAGTCAAGTTTATTATCCCGATTCAAAGATGTATAGTCCACCCAGGTATGTACATAGTAATGGTAAAAGAGAGAATGGTATTGATTTTCCAGAGTGAGAATAGTGAGATACATATAAAACAAATTGTAACTTTTTAGTACAACAAAGTTGAGTCCTGTAAATTTTAACGAGGGTGTTCGAACCCCGGTACTTCAGTACGCCCATCCTGAATTAGGTGTGCAACCTGCCAAAGTGACAAGCGACGATGAAGAGTACAATGGAGTGATAACTGACTCTTACAGGTAAAATATTACACGTACCTACAAGTCTAAACTGTGGGCCCCGTGTCATGGATGTTGGCACGTTAAAGAACCCTACCCTCGACAAAGAGGGATTCGGCAAAATTACCAGTTAGTGTGTGACAAATTCCCTGGCGTCGGTGATTGGCCTCGTTGCGGAAAAAGGCCGACGTAAAATAAATAAATTTAAAAAAAAAAAGTCTGGTAACGAATCATTCGAAAGAACTTTTTCACATGAAGGAGTGCCGCTACCTGTAAACAAAGGATCGTCTGCGGGATCTGTATATGTGCAAACGTTCAAAATATGCATGTTTAAATATTTATTTTAATTTTTAGAGAAAAAGATTATACAGCCTATGGCGATGTAAATACAGGACGACATCAACAAAATCGATACTATACTGATACAGACACCAACAGCTTGAGCTATTACAAAAAGGACGTAATGAATTACCCATTTAATACCTACTATATTAAACCTCCACAGGAACAGCCATTTTGGGTAAGGATTTACTAAATGCTTTGCTTATATTAATATAAGCATGAAATTAATGTTGTGTGTTTTAATTTGTCCATTCTTTTTAGGTTAAAATAACTGAAAATATTAAGGACAACGTCCATACCAGCTTGCAGAAAATGCAAAAGCTAACCCGTCCAGTTTTTGAACCTCTGGTTGAAGCTACGCAAAAAATTTCTCACAATCTCGGATTTGGAAATGGAGTTACACAAAGAGCAGAGGATAAAGTTGGAATTGTCGCTCCAATTGCCGGAACTTCTGTAATATTACCTGCTTTAGGTAAAAATACAATAAATTTTAATAATTAATAGCATCCTTAAGGGTAATTCAATAATACAATTATTTGGATTTTGTAGGCTTAATGGCAGGTGGAGCTGCACTAGGTCTGGGAGCAGCAGCCGTGGGGAGGTTCCTCAGCTCAGTCGAAAGTATGAGAGCTATGCAAGACTTGAACCCCAATCAATTGAGGGCGCTGCAAGGAATCGATCCCAACAATATTGTCTTTTTTATGGAAGAACCACGAGGAGATAGCAAGAGAAAAGACATCGACGAAAACATAAGGTAAGTCCTTGACAAGCTGTTGAAAAGTACCTGCTACTCAATCACAAACAACTTTTTGAGAAATACTTTTCTCCTCCGTTCTAGGATAAATGCTGATCTTCATAAACGCTTCAGACGAAGCCTCCTAATAGAAGACGACTCGCTTCAACTGACGGAACAAGCGGAAAGCTCCGGAAAATTGTCCGGTCTGATGAATCCAGAATTTTGGGCCGACACGCCTTGTTCCAAGCAAATATTTTGCCATGTCATGTTGCAACAGCATCCAGACGAAACAGTGTTTATGGAGAAGAAGATGGACAGGCTTCTTTCATCGTAAGTTTCGTACAGTGTAAACAAGGGTTTGTAAAAATTATTATTTTTGTGAAATCCTGTACAGTCCATGTACTAAGTCCGTGATATCAGTCGTATACATTTTCATTATCAACTTTCGTTGACCTAGTTGTCGGTGTTTAGCCTTAGCTTTGAGGTGCATCAAACAAAATAGTACTTTCTATTGCATGGTCAGTAGATAAAACCGCTAATAAACGTTCAACAGAAGTTCAACAAAATTATTATTAACGGTTTTTGTAAATACCTCAATAATAGTTTAATACTTAATAATTAAAGTTTATAGTTATCCATTATAAAAAAAACATTTTTATGATGAATAATAGATGTTCGTAACAAAATCAAACATCAGGTGCGGCACCAGCAGCTCCAAAAGGAAGAAAGTTCTCGCCATTTCTTCACTTCTTCGGTAACAGGTCACATTCCTTCGGTCGGCTTGATTAAAAAGAAGATTTTCGGAATGCTGAACTGCTTTAAGCGAATTATTCAGTAAAATTGTTACTTTCACTGTTGTTATAATAATTTTTCTTTGGCGTTTTAAAATGCGAGGCGTGTCAGGGAATCATATTAACCATATAATATTATGTAAATTGTCGACTTACTTTGGCTGGCAGAACGTTCGAGTTAACGACTGTTTATAGAGTACATTCTATTGTATGGCATATCTCACTACATGTCTATGTAAAATAAAAATCCTGGCACTAAACCAGTTACATTACAGACATGGTATTTGGTATACTATATTGTAATATTGTTTTAGCCACGAGGAATTAACATTCTGAGGGAATAATAGCCATTATTGCGAATATTATACTCTACTTTATTTTTATCTAAGACTAATTTATTAATTTGAGATCTTTATTTTTCAATAATACTAAAATTAATAATACAATAAAAAAATGTTTGTTTGTGTTGCTCATTGGACCATTGGACACCAACTTATACACTAGAATCACGAGAAGAAAGAGTCCTCGGCTAAAGTGGCAGTTGACACTTTTTTAATTAGGCCACAATTTTAATTTTTAAGAGTTTTTAAAATTAAAAAAAAATATTAAACAATACTTATAATCAAAAAAACTGAGTGGGCTCCCTCTCTATAACGAATGGAAAATGGTAATTCTTATTTTTATTAGTATTAAGTTCAGGTTTTTGAATTGTTGAATTCGTTAATGGCGTAAAAATTTAATTAGGCTTAAACCCACATTATGTGTTAAGTACCTACTATTAAAACAGCAAAAAATTCGAATTTATTTTATAATCCTAGGTAGACTGGTAGGCATAACATTAGTTATTAAGTCATTATACGTAATATTTTAGCAAACATGATGCGAAATCAAAATTTTAAAACATCGCTTATAATGTTGCTTACTTAGGGTAGTAACGGGGGTAGCAGTGATCGAGCCTCATATAGAATCCAAAAAACAGAAAACAGTAAAACACATCAATACTCAACAAGTCTGCACAAACATTATGTCTCTAAGTACTTACTATACTAGGTATTACACAAAACGACCAGGTCGTCGAGAGTTTTTATTTGCAAAATCGTTTATAATTTCGTCGATATTTAATGTTTTAACAAACTCGTGTTCGATTTAAGGATAAATCCGAAAGGCGTTGTTGTCCCATGGTGTTACGTAAATGGGTTTTTACTATTTTAAGTTTGGAAAAAGATCGTTGCGCTGATGCCAAACCAACTGGTAAAGTTAGAAATAACATCACTGCACTAGATACATCTGGAGAATTTGAAGAAACACTGATTTTTTTATTAATAAATGATCCGCAAGTTCATACACTGTTTTTAATTTTGAAATACTATCTCCAAATCCGCTTCTAATGCTTAAAATTTGACTAGGAAAGTCAATGGGCAAGCAAGTCTTTATGGTATAAATCGTTTGTAAATTCTGCGCTTTTAAGTATAATTCTTCTGCACTTAACGAAGTTAAATTCTTAGGATATAAAAAAATAAAATTAATTATGACAACCAAAGCTGGCAGCAAGTTTTGAAGTGGCTGAAAATCAAAAAACAAACAGAGGCCATTAAAAATTTAAAAAAATATATACCAAAGTATTTGCTATTTCTTAAATAATTACCTACTTATCAAATTGGAATTAGGCATACAAAACCTGGGCCTGGGCTATAGGCCTCGTAATAAAACTTTCTCCTAAAAGAAGCCGCAATAATAACCGTCATGGTAGACATCGTGGAACCTACATTATCTGGTTATTGTTAATAAATAATTGAAGATTGATGATGGTCATTATCGTCGGATAATTCCATTGATGTAAACAGGTGTGGAGATGTTAGTCATGGGAACATTTTTATTCGGTAAAAATGTCATAAAACTTGAGACAACAGTGGATCTTTAGTGCAGTGGGTTTGTTTACAATTTTTAGTAATAAAGGTGAGATAGTAAGTTTCCTAATTGTAAAAAAAAAATTAGTTTTTTAGTACCGACCTTAAATTTTTTGATTTCAACATTTTATTTTTGTTGGATACATAATTCGTAAAGTCATGTCAATAATGTCGTACAGTCTCATAAACAAATAAAAAACACATTTTATTGTTACATAATCACATCCTTAATATGTTGCGCGCCTTGACAAAAAACATTTATTTCCTGGTTATTTTCACTTTCTTTCAAAGAATTCCCCGTTCATGTCGTCTTGTACTTTTAACGGATTATTCAAATTTCTTTTATGTAGAAAGTGAAACTATTAAGGCTTATTTAGTTGTTCAAAGGATAAAAATCGGACAAAAAAAGTAATTTCGTCTTACTTTTAGTTGTAAATATAAGACGCGATTTAAATTTCTTTTTCAAAATTTAAAATAAGGATGCCCCATTAAGGATTTGCTTTTTTTGCCCCCCCCCCCTTAACCACGCTATGCCACACGGCTAGTTGTGTAGTTCTTCTTGTAAGTAATAATCGGCAAGATTTGAAATTTTGCACGACAAATCTGCTGCTAGAATAATACTATAATAAGCCTTATTATCACTAAATTATTCAATTTTATTTTTTGGAAAGTGTATCTCTGTTAATTGAATAATTTGAAGTATATAGAAACTTAAATAAATAATCATATTAAATACGTATTGATTTGTCAAAAATACCAATCAGGATGTCGCTTAATTATAAAAATTGGGTTGCATTTTTCAAATACCTTTGCCGTTCTTAATCCTCACATTCCTTACTAAATGCAGAAGAGTTTTAAAAATATAGTTCCGTTTATAATTATGAAAGTAAAAAAATTATGCGTGGTTTCTACTATTTTCAGTACAATTAATACGTTTTTTTATTAATTGTGTAAAAGAACTACTTTAGTATTTGAAAAATAAATATAGATATACCAGGGTATCCCATATTTAAGGGGGCATACGGCAACAGGAGACCGTTAAAGAGATACAGGGCGATCCAAGTAAAAATTTATTTTAGAAAAGTAGCGATGATTTATGAATCAAGTTGTTATGTCTTTGAGGGTAGAAAAGAGGATTTTATAATTAGTTTTAAAATACCTCCTAGAGGACGCTAGTTACACAATATGAGTTTGGTTAATGCTCGCATTTTTTTCTATCACATTTCTGATCGCTTCCCCTCAAATTTAAAGAGGGGTCCTTTTCCTTTATACGTAAAAAAGTGGTATTTCATTATTCTTGAAAGAAATTAAGCATAATAGACCAGGTCCGATAATTTTTGAAACCAAAAAAAAATAGTAATAGGATGAAATCCATTGGAAAAAGGGAAAGAATATAACAAAAATGAAAGGAAAAATAATTTACGGGCGATCCGAGGTCGGGAAGTGGAAGGGGGTGAGTTTTTAAGGGTAGAAAACGATTTATCTCGATTTCCGGCAAAATTAAAAGTCCCATGGAAAAACGTTAAAAAGCAAAGTTGTAGGTAATAAAAAGATCTACAACTTTTGTATTTACACTTTTTTCACATAACCTCAAAATATATGTAAAAAATTCAAATAACCAAGTTTTGTTGAAAACTTACCTTTTTATGTCCCAAACACACTGTAATTTTTTTGATTTAAAATGTTTATTTTTTTACCCTATTTTGACTTAATATCGAAAAAGCACAGTAATTTTCAATCGAAAATTCTCACGTTAAAATATCTGCTTTTTTAAAAAAGTCGGTAGGCTTTTTGTTCGTTGAAATCTCTACTTTCTGATGGTGTAAAAAAATATACTATTTATTAAAATTTATACTTTAATTACTCAAAAGTAATTAAAGTATATATTTTAATAAATAGCTCAAAATTGTACATAATGATTTTAAAAAAAAATTTCGGATTCGAGTTTTTTTCGTTTCTTTGCGTTTTTTGAGAACATTTACCATAGTAATGTATATTTTTTTTACACCATCAGAAAGTAGAGATTTCAACGAACAAAAAGCCTACCGACTTTTTTAAAAAAGCAGATATTTTGACGTGAGAATTTTCGATTGAAAATTAGGGTGCTTTTTCGATATTAAGTCAAAAAAAGGTGAAAAAATAAATATTTTAAATCAAAAAAATTACAGTGTGTTTGGGACATAAAAAGGTAAGTTTTTACCAAATTTCGTGAAAAAAATTTTTTTTGTAAAAGATAAAAATAAAAAACCAAAAACTTGGTTATTTCAATTTTTCACATACATTTTGAGGTTATGTGAAAAAAGTGTAAATATAAAAGTTGTAGATCTTTTTATTGCATACAACTTTGCCATTTATCGTTTTTCCATAGGACTTGTAGTTTTGCCGGAAATCGAGATAAATCGTTTTCTACCCCTAAAAACTCACCCCCTTCCACTTCCCGACCTCGGATCGCCCGTAAATTATTTTTCCTTTCATTTTTGTTATATTATCTTCCTTGTCCAATGGGTTTCATCCTACTATTATTTTTTTTCACTTTTTACCATTTTCAAAGGCCTTAGCTCTGGTCTATAAAAAATGTTTTCTAGTCTACTATCTCCTATTGATGTATGGACCCTTAGTTAATAGGCACCCAGTGTATTTTGAATAAAATTCCAATACGCTTCAAGCAAATGGAGATATCATTCTCTTCATGACAACATGAGGTCACATGCAAAGTTCCAATTGATTCCTGAATGAAAATTGGACGGTTTTTTAAATTAAACGCTTTGCAGATAAACTAATTTTTTTTTCTTTCAGATTACATCCAGACATGGCCCAGTCCGTATCTCATCATCTGCAGGAAGTCATGGACGCCATTAAGCAGAGGGATTGTTCCAGGTTTTCTTGTAGCAGGAAATTTCCGGTTCCGGCGCAGGCAGCGTAACGGCGTCATATTTTTTCTGGATGAGATAGAAAAAAAATATTAATTTTTTTTATTAAAAGACTTGAAAAAAAGTGCGAAAATGATTTCGCTATGTTCGCCCATTCGAAAACAATCGTCAAATGGTAATTTTAATAGGTGGTTACCAGGAGAGATTAAAAAAAAATTGAACGACTTTGTAGGAGAACTGTATACCGTACTGGCACACTTGAAGCTACAGCAATTTAATCTAAAAATTGAATAATATACAGGGTATTGCGTTCAAAATAAGAAAGTTAGTATTGGCCCCTGTTACATGACACACCCTGTATAAAAAGTTTTTATTGAAAAAAATACGCAACTAGAAGTACCAATCGACGTGTCCGAGCGTTTTTTCAGACACGCCCCATCTATTTATTATCGAATTTATTCCATTTAGCTGACACACATTGTATGATCCCCACACTGTTGTCCTTATTGTGGGCATCTTAACCTATTGTTCATTCTTTCATACCCACATGAAATGACACCGTAACTTGGAGTTTGCCAGTAGTGTACCTATATTATAAATGTAACTAGAAATTTACAATTTCTCTATACAGTTTTTTGTACCCTGTATTATGTAGCATCAATAATATTTATTGAAAAGTCTGTTGCATAAAAGTATTTTTTAAAGATTTAGGTATTTATTTACTAGCTTTAGTGTTATTAATGCTATTTGGTAGATTTAAGCATCGTATTTTATAGTATACCTATTAACAGTTGTTACCAGTAGTAGTCGCATGTAGCAAAAAAAAACTATGTATTTTGTGCTAAAATATGTGTTAAATAAGGTGTGTATATTATTTTTTCTTTTACTGGTTCAGTCAATACAAATGTTTATTATGCATTACATGCATACATTAATTGATACAAGCTGAGAGTAGTTTGTCATGTGGTAAGATAGAAAGTAGGTATTAACTTTTTTTACTAAATTAATATTGACAGACCAAGGTAATTATCAAAAGCAGTGGTGCCGTATCCTTCGCAAATTCTTGTTTTGACGATTAGGCAGTCCATTTTATTAAAATAAGCTTTGTATAAACATACATCTCGAATGATATGACAAAAACCACCAGGCAAAAGATAGTACGAGTTTTTCCTTTCGTTTCGTCAAAACCACAACCCCCTTGAAAAGAAGCCATGAAGTGACATCGGGCAACGCCGCATCAGCTGGGAGTTGCGGATCCACAAGCTATTAATATGACGCGCGCCAGCGGGCGAGTTTTTTATTCTTTCTGATATTTTTTGTGTTTTTTTTTGGCTCTGTTGCCAGTGTTGCCACTATATTGATATTGAAAAATGTACAAAAAAGTGATAAATAGTTTTGGACAACAAGAACAACTTACCTAATTATTAAATAATAGTAATATTGCGCTGAGAAGCTGTTTTTGTTTCAGTGCGAGTAGATTTATTTGATCGATCAAAAGTAATATTCTATTATACAAATTATTATCTTCTGCGTTTAAATTACAGGATTGACTATCGACTTCTGAAGTCTAAAAATTTAGTAAATAGGGCTTTGTTTAAGAAATCTACGCTTGTCTTAAGAAAGTCACCTACTATCTGGGTAACTTCGTTACAATTAGTTTTCAAGCTGAGACCACCTGCTTAGTTTAATTTTAAAGGGGAAATCCATTTCAAATCATTTTAAGCCAATTCATTACCTTTTTAAAAAATTTTACCTTCATAATTATCAATGTCCACTGAAACCTGATTAACAATATTTATACAGTCATTGGTCAAATCTAAACTATAAAAATATATTACGCTCTCTTCACCTGCTTTTAAAACACTTTTATGTTAGAGTTACACCCAGGAATACAGCAGGGGCTTGGCATGTTGATAAATAAACAAACTAAAAGAAAAAAATAGTACTACCTAAGTACCTAGGTATCTAGAGGTATCCTACCTACTTATGAACTATCTGTACTAGTGATATTTTAAAACTAATTCACATATACCTTCAAGTTAAATAAACACTTCAATATTTAATAATTTAACTGTAGCCACAAAAGAATAAAGTTTATCCCAAAGAGCTAACTAGAATACTAAAACACAACTTTTAAATTAAAACAAATAAAATTCTGCCGCCATTTATAAGACCCGTAAACAAACCGCCGGGCCGGCCAGGCTGTTGGATTTTTCACTTTATTAATGGTGCGGGTGCAAACCCGCAATAAAAATTTTCATCAGTATTTTCTAGAGGTTCTTAGCAATCATGTCACTTATTATTTCTATTAGATATCAATCGAAAACCGGATAAAAATACAAATTAATACGACACCCACACCTAGTTCGCGTCGTAAATTACATACTAAACCATGGCTAACCTCAAAAAAGTCACGTGACATATGGACCTTCAAGCAGTGTTGTCGTTGTTTCTGTTTTACGGCTTCTTTCAAGGTGTTATGTCAGAACCATCCCCAGAATTCCTCAAACGCGTTTCTCGCATATCGGGCATCATCAGGGAGGCCAGAACCCGACGAAAGATAGGAAAAAGTCTGTTCAACTTGAACTTTGCATGGCGAATGCCGAAGAATGGATGTAACGCGTAGCGTTATTGTCATATTTATTATTATACAGGGGGTACAAAACATGATTCAAAAAAAAGGACACTCCATAAAACAATGGTCAATTCAATGAAACTTTGAACGACGACTCTGCATTTTTAATATACAGGGTGGGTCAAAATATATAAATTTTATAGTCTACAATAATTAATTATTGACTGGCTCAGAAGCCAAGGGGAACGGTAAATTGAATGTAAATATTTGCTTAGAAATGTTTATTATTGTATTTCATTAATTATTTATAAATAAAATATTTAAAGCAATCAGAATGTATATGTGCCACAATGTTAACGGTCTTTTGACAGGTCTTATATTTTATTGATTTCGTTTTGTACATACTACTAGATTATTTGTAATGTTATAATACTGATAATATATAATAAAAAATGTTGAAATTTTATGCTCTTATTGTTCTTATACAAGGTGTTCATTTGAAAACTTCCCACCTCGATTTTCCTGCTTTAAAATGAAAATGTGGAAAATCGCTCGGACCCGTCGATTTTTATTTTGAGGGGGACATCTTTTGCGTATATTGTCAATCTTGTTACTTCAAGCCCCTAGGAGGGAGGGGGGGGGGTAAGATCTAAATCTTAAATAGATACCCCTATTTTATATAATTTTTTTGGATTCTGCATAAAATTCTGAACATTTTTTATTAAAAGCATTATTAGTCTATACTTAACAGTTTCCGAGATATTGCCTCTTGAAAAATTACATTTTTGAACTTTGACAGCGTCTAGCTTTCTAACTGCACGTCTAGCAAAACGGCTTACATGTCCCTATCTTCGATTTTTGACATGACATAAGACACCTACCTGTATACCTATGCAATAATGGATAATTTAATTACTTAATATCAGGTACCTCTTATTGTTACGCTTTTGGTTTATTGAGGTTTTACGACTCATGACCATCAGCTGTGCTATCAGGCTTTAAGAAACAGAGTATAATAAGAATGGCGGCTCATAAATGCCGGTTTCAAAAAAAGCTGTTGGCTGGCAGCCAATCAAAAATTAAACTAGTCAGAACTATTCGGAATATTCCTCAATTACCTCCCAGCTGCAGCAAGTGAAAATAAGAAAATGAGATATACCTAACAATTTTTGAATTTTAACATTTAAATGATAAAAAAACAGTTCAGTAACAGTTTCTTTTCGTTTATTTCTATATACTATTCAATAAATAAAAACATTTGTACAAAACCAAATTTTTCTTAAATTAAAAAAACAGTTTTAGATCAAAAACATAAAACTGCTCTAAGATGCGTAGGCACTAAAAGTATAACAACCTCAGGATTGCTTTGTGAAAAATAAAATTAACTGTTGGACGTGTCATTACACTTAAAAATTTGACAGTTTCCCCCTGCTATTCCCACATTAGCAGCTTGGTCAACTTCCTTCAGGACATAATCATACGTATCATCAGTTTGCATCGAAAACATCTTCGCTGCTTTTAGCAGGACATCTCCCGCATTGACGTATTTCTTAGCTTGACTGGGTTGCTGACACGCGATGTTCTGAAGGCAACCGTTGTCACCAGGAGTACCTATAAGCAGTTAAAAAAAAATGGTTATAAAGAAACGTAGGTTACAAATCCTCCTAAAAAGTATTAATGTAGGGATATTGGAATAAAATGTTAGTTATCGTCAAAGACCTCTTATATAATAGACTAAATTTTCATTTTACGGCAGTTAAAGATTCCTCGGTTCACAATAAAATTAGTCTGGATAGCTATATGGTCCACTACACTTAGCACATGCATCAAAAGAATAGCTGTGCTATACCACTAGTGATCGCTCGGAACCCTTGAGCCATTGCAATATCGCTCGGAGAATTTTAATGCTCTCTTTCTCTCTCTTCTGTCTTTGTTTCGTACGGACGAATGTTAGATGCAAACAAACATGATATTCATGAACGAATGGTTTGGTCTATTCTATAAGAGATCTTTGTTTATAATATTGTAATAATCTTTTTGGCATATTATCATTGAAAACATTGTCGGTTTTGATAAATGAAATATTTATTCAAAAGATGCAGATATACCTGTTAAATAGCTCAAGAACATCAAAACTTCTTCATCAGTTAGCAGCTTATCTTGCCCGTCTCCATCCACACTTCTTGCATAATGATCTAAAAATATAAATAAAATGTACATGTAATGTGGAAACTGTAACTGGAATAAATTATGTAAAAAAATATCTTTTGTTTCTTAGGAAAATCCAAAAAACAACCCGTTTGGGGTTATTTCAGTTCCGGATTTTGTTTATAAATAAAAGTTTGTTTTTATATTTCGTTTTCACCCTGTTTTATACAGCGGCCGATAAAAAGGTCACACCATATTGGAAAAAATTCGATAAATAACTGAAAAAACTTTTCCGGTGGATCATTTCTGCATGTCTGATAACGTACTCGGCTAATACATATTTTTCCCATATGTAGCGAACTTTTTGCCGATACTGTATAAACGATAAAAATAATATAATCTTGTGTGTACTAACCGTCATCAGTAAAAAAATCTTTCATTTTGTATAACAGGTGGGATGTTTTCGGGATGAGAGAAGAGAGTTCCCCTTAAAATGACACATTATTACATTTTTAACAAAGAGTAAACATATCATGCATGAAAATTTTAAATGTCTTCCCCACTGGTCAGTTTAAAAGTGTATTCAACTTTTATAACAAGTGAGGAAATGAATATTTACAACTGTCACCAAAATGAAAAACTTCTTTTAAAATATTACCCAAAATCGTACACTGAGGAAAATCATTCTATTCCTTAATTTTATTAAATTATAAGAATTTACATACAGGTGTTTCATTAAGGTCGAAGAGCGGCTATATCTCGGAAACTACTGGGCATAGAAACTCAGGAAAAGAAAAATGATAATAAAAGTGGCCATGAGAAAATTCTGGAAATAATTTTCAAGTTCCGCATTTTGCCGCAAGAGGGCGTAATTGAAAAGTAAATTTTTAAATTAACTCCGAAAATTCCACATTAAGGTATATGTTTGATAACACAATTTTAAAGCTTGGAAAATTATGCATCATTTTGGTCTTATGCTCATTGGCGTACCGACTTTAATAAGAGTGGGGGAAGCTGTTGAAAGTGTAATCATTTAAATCGCTATAACTTATAAACGACTTATAAACGACTTATCCGATTTTAGCAAACTAAAGACTGTTTGGAGGAGAAATGTATGCACTTTGACCAGTCGTATTTGGTTGTCCATAATAGTTCTCAAAAAAAATGCTAGAGGGCGCAATTTGCAATAACAATACATTTTTTGATTTTCCTCCGAAAAAATTAATCATACGGTATAATTATAATACCATAATCGAGGAGATGAAATTTGCTAGAAAAAATTTTAAAACCGCAGCTCGATATCTCCGTTCGTTTCTGAGTTATTGCCAAAACAATAATTTTTAACACAAATTGCCCCCTCTAGCAATTTTATTAGAAACTATCTTGTACCATTAGATACGACAATTGAAGGTTCTTCCAAACAAGCTTAAATTTAGTCAAATCGGATAAGTCGTTTAAAAGTTACAGCGATTTTAATGTTTAAACTTTCAATAGCTTCTCCCACTCTTATCAAGTGAAACTGTAAACATTAAAATCGCTGTAACTTCTAAACGACTTAACCAATTTTACTAAATTTAAGCTTGTTTGGAAGAGAAAGGTAAGTACCTTTAATTGTCCTATCCAATGTACAAGATAGTTTCTAATAAAATTGCTAGAGGGCGCAATTTGTCTTAAAAATTATTGTTTTGGCAATAACTCTGAAACGAACAAAGATATCGAACTGCGGTCTTCACATCTTTTCTTGCAAATTTCATCTACTTTTCGATTATGATGTCATAGTTATACCGTATGATTTATTTTTTCGGAGGAAAATCAAAAAATGTATTGTTATTGCAAATTGCGACCTCTGGCATTTTTTTTAGAACTAATATGGGCAACTAAATACGATTGGTGAAAGTGCATACATTTCTCTTCCAAACAGTCTTTAGTTTGCTAAAATCGGATAAGTCGTTTATAAGTTACAGCGATTTAAATGATTACACTTTCAACAGCTTCCCCCACTCTTATTAAAGTCGGTACGCCAATGAGCATAAGACCAAAATGATGCATAATTGTCCAAGCTTTAGAATGGTGTTATCAAACATATACCTTAATGTGGAATTTTCGGAGTTATGTAAAATTTAAAAATTTACTTTTCAATTACGCCCTCTTGCGGCAAAATGAGGAACTTGAAAATTATTTCCAGAATTTTCTCATGGCCACTTTTATTATCATTTTTCTTTTCCTGAGTTTCTATGCCAAGTAGTTTCCGAGATATGGCCGCTCTTCGACCTTAATGAAACACCCTGTACTCTTTATACAACTGAATACTATATGTGATAGCAACGCGCTTTCCTAATATAAGAAAACAAAAATTGTTAGACCGTTGTGTAGTGATAATATCACGGTAATTTAGCCAATAGGAGATAGAGAAATAGGAGATAGAGATACCATAGAATAGAATGGTTTATAGCCATTATGGCTCTGAATACTCACAGTAATTATCAAGTTCTATAGGTTTACTGAGATCGTAAAATTCGTCCATAGATTATAAAGTCCAATACTAAAGATGGGTTGTGAGAAATAAGAATATTCTACTGCTTTATCAGACATGCATGCATGCAAAGTTTTAAAAAAACTTAAATACAAAGTGAAAATAAATTTATTGAAACAGGTATTGGTACGATCAATAAAGGAGAGCTAGAAGACTCCGAACAACGATGTGATCTGCGCAACAAATACGTTAAAACTATTAAACTAATACTACGGCGGGAGGCGATTGCCGTTCGCTACGAACCCCCCACCAACGTCATGTGGATTATAGGTTCTAACGGATACAATTCGTTCGAAAGTGCTTTACTGGGAATAAAATGCGTCTCATTGAGAAGATACAATTTATTTGTTAACAATATTGCTGTATTAAAAGTAGTTCGTTATTCAATAAGACTCTGTGCTGCTAATGAAACTGATTACTACCAATAGAAACACTGTTCTAGAGAATCTGTCTTAGCAAACCTGTTGTATTAGATCATTTTCCTTAGTGTACAGTAGGCACTTTCATGTAATATTAAATTAGTAAAATTATTTATTGGAGGTGTTTTTTTTAAGTGGAAAGCATATAGCATATACCCGTAAATAGTAGCAAATCAGCATACAATAATAAATAAATTCCTACCTCCCATACCACCCTTGTGTCCAGCTAAAGAGGCAGCAGCAAAAATGAGGGCCTTCAACAGAACTAGTATGAGGAGATTTGTAACATTCAGAGATATTACTTGGGATCCCATTCCGGTGCCGCCAGTAGTACCAAAACGACCATGTCCTCTCGACATAAGATTGGTCGCGATCGAAGAAAGAATGTTTTTTGCATCAAAACCCCTATATTTGGAAAATAAGAATGTTTTTAAGAAGTAGCGTAATTTTTACATAATTTTTTTAATTGAAAATATTTTAGAAGTTATGTAGCTCAGAGTCTACTAAACAACTACTAAGAGCGGCTCCTTTTTTGAAATATGACTTATACTACATGCTTAGATCGTGAACTCTTTCGACCGCGCTTGTAACTATGTTACAGGGTGTGTTTCATTAAGGGTGGCCATCGGCCATATCTCGGAAACTACTAGGCATAGAGGGTTGGAGCAAAAAAAAATATGATTAAAGCGGTCATGAGAAAATTCTGGAAATTACTTTTAACTTCCTCATTTCGCCGCAGGAGGGCACAATTAAATTTTTTTTTTTAATTCTAAATTTCTCCGAAAATTCCCATATCGAAAGCTTAGACAATTCTGCATCATTTTGTTTTAAGGCTCATTGGCGTAGCGTGAGAGTGGGAGAAGCTATTGAAAGTGTAAACATTAAAATCACTGTAACTTAAACGACTTATCCGATTTTACTAAATTTAAGCTTGTTTGGAAGGGAAAGGTAAATATCTTCAATTGCCGTATTCAACAGTACACTATGTTGTTTAATAAAATTGCTAGAGGGCGCAATTTGTAATAATAACAGTTTTTTCGATTTTATCCCGAAAATTCAAATCATACGGTATAACTATATATGACATCATAATTGAAAAGTAGATGAAATTTGCAAGAAAAGATGTGAATACCGCAGTTCGATATCCTTGTTCGTTTCAGAGTTATGCCAAAATAATAATTTTTAATACAAATTGCGCCCTCTAGCAATTTTATTAGAAACTATCGTGTACCATTGGATACGATAATTGAAAGTACTTTCAAACAAGTCTAAATTTAGTAAAATCGGATAAGTCATTTAGAAGTTACAGCGATTTTAATGTTTACACTCTCATAGCTTCTGCCACTCTTATCAAGTGAAAGTGTAAACATTAAAATCGCTGTAACTTCTAAACGACTTATCCCATTTTACTAAATTTAAGCTTGTTTGGAAGAGAAAGGTAAGTACCTTCAATTGTCGTATCCAATGGTACACGATAGTTTCTAATAAAATTGCTAGAGGGCGCAATTTGTATTAAAAATTATTGTTTTGGCAATAACTCTGAAACGAACAAAGATATCGAACTGCGTCTTCACATCTTCTCTTGCAAATTTCATCTACTTTCCGATTATGATGTCATAGTTATATCGTATGATTTGAATTTTTGGGATAAAATCAAAAAAACTGTTATTATTACAAATTGCGCCCTCTACCCATTTTATTAAACACTATCGTGTACTGTTGGATACGGCGATTGAAGATACTTACCTTTCCCTTCCAAGCAAGCTTAAATCTAGTAAATTGGATAAATCGTTTAGAAGTTACAGCGATTTTAATGTTTACACTTTCACTTGATAAGAGTGGGAAAAGCTATTGAAAGTGTTAACATTTAAATCACTGTAACTTCTAAACGACTTATCCGATTTTACTAAATTTAGGCTTGTTTGGAAGAGAAAGGTAAGTACCTTCAATTGTCGTATCCAATGGTACACGATAGTTTCTAATAAAATTGCTAGAGGGCGCAATTTGTATTAAAAATTATTGTTTTGGCAATAACTCTGAAACGAACAAAGATATCGAACTGCGGCCTTCACATCTTTTCTTGCAAATTTCATCTACTTTCCGATAATGATGTCATAGTTATACCGTATGATTTGAATTTTTGGGATAAAATCAAAAAAACTGTTATTATTACAAATTGCGCCCTCTAGCTATTTTATTAAACACTATCGTGTACTGTTGGATACGGCGATTAAAGATAGTTACCTTTCCCTTCCAAACAAGCTTAAATCTAGTAAAATCGGATAAGTCGTTTAGAAGTTACAGCGATTTTAATGTTTAGTTTACACATTCAATAGAGCCTTAAACCAAAATGATGCAGAATTGTCTAAGCTTTCCAATGATGTAATAAGAGTTATACTTTAATATGGGAATTTTCGGAGACATTTAAAATTAAAAAAAATAATTTTCAATTGTGCCCCCTTGCGGCGAAATGAGGAACTTAATAAAAGTAATTTCCAGAATTTTCTCATGGCCTCTTTAATCATAATTTTTTTTCCCAAGTTTCTATGTTTAGTAGTTTCCGAGATATGGGCGGTGGCCACCCTTAATGAAACACCCTGTATACTAACCTGGCGATTTGATTATTCTCATATTCACTAGCACTGACGCCACCAAAACACGAACTAATTATAATACCAACAAACAAAACTAGAATGCCTAATTTTGGAGACATGTTAAGGTTCTGACTTGCCATTGCAAAATGTACGAAATTTTTTTATTTTTTATTGTTTATATAACGTTCATTGTCTTCAATCCTTCTATTCTTTCGCATTATTTTCAGTTGAGCGTAAAGAGACACTTAGATTTATTATAAACTAAAAGATGTTTGTTGGTTTTTTCAGTTAAGTATTAACGAAAAATATCCCCATTGTTTGTCGAAATGCATTGTGTTATAAACTTTTCCTGTATAGAACTGCAGTTTGATTGTTTTTGAAACGCTCCACAAATGCGGAAAAACATTTTATAACTTTGTAAAAATAGAAAATTGAACTCGGTAAATTACTTTTACTTTTTAGGATAATTAATTTTATTATTGATATTGTAGTCAGTGGTGTAACAAACACCCAAACAAGAACCCGCACCGCGGGGGGCACATTGACGGCCTATTCAAAATTTGCTGCCAGCTTTGCTTTTCATAGAAAATTTCATTCCATAATTAATTTATTTTTTTTATATCCTGAGCATTTAACTTCGTTAAGTGAAGAAGAATAATTATACGTGAAAGCGCGGAATTTACAAACGATATACCATAAAGACTTGTCCATTGACTTTCCTAGTCAAATTCTAAGCCTCAGACAGGGACTTGGAGATAGTATTTCAAAATTAAAAACAGTGTATGAACTTGCGGATCATTTATTAATGAAAAATCAGTGAGTTCTTCAAATTTTTCAGATGTATCTAGTGCAGTAATGTTATTCCTAACTTTACCAGTTAGTGTGGCATCAGCGGAACGATCTTTTCCAAACTTAAAATGGTAAAAACCCATTTACGCAACACCATGAAAAAACAACGCCTTTTCAGAGTGTGTTAAAACATTAAATATCAACGAAATTATAAACGATTTTGCAAAAAAAAACTCTTGACGATCTGGTCGTTCTGTATAATACCTTGTATAGTACCTAGTGACATAATGTTTGTGCAGACTTGTGGAGTGTTATGTGTTTTACTGTTTGCTTTCTTGATTCAATGCGGCTCGATCACTGCTACCCCCGTTACTACAATACATGTTAAGCAGCATTATAAGTGGTGTTTTAAAATTTTGATTTTGCATCATGTTTGCTGGAATATTACGTATACTGACTACTATGTTACGTCTACCAGTCTACCTAGAATTATAAAATAAATTCGAATTGTTTGCTGTTTTAATAGTAGGTACTTAACACAATGTGGGCTTAAGCCTAATTAAATTATTACACGATTAACGAATTTAAAAATTCATAAACCTTAACCTAATAGTAATGAAAATAAAAATTATCATTTTCCATTCGTTATAGAGATGGGGGCCCTTGAAAACGTTTGCGGGGGGGGGGGGGGGGCACTAAGTTTTTGTTACGCCACTGATTGTAGTTTTTTTCATAATAATTATGCTTTTATTTCTAGGATAGATACTACACAATTTAAATATTAAATAAAAGTATTAATTATTAACCAAGGTTTAGGCAGCTACTATTATTGCCCGAGCGTCCAGAAACGGATCGACGATGGATTTAAGACACGAGGGCTATTATAGCTACAGGCGCATATCTGGAGTTGATCTTTGGGGGGGGGGGGGTAATGATTCTGGTGGGGGGTTATGCATTTTTTTTTAATGATACAGTTTTTTTTACAAGAAAATCAATCAAAATTTATTACTCTCAAGTCTCAATTTCCACCTGTCCAATTTAAAAAAATTTTAAGCAAAAAAAAAATGGTTCATGGGGGGGGGGGGGGGGGTAACTACCTCCATTACCCCCCCTTAAATACGCGCCTGATTAGCTATCTAAACCGTGATACATATATTTTTTCCACTACTAACACAAATTTACAAAATACCTATTATTTTTACAGTAGATATTAATAATATGTAATTATACAAAAATGTAATGTTGAACTCTCGTATATGGTTTTAGTAGGTACAACGATCTGTAAGTAAAGCGCCGGCCAGTGGCGCAACCAGGGGGGGGGGGGGGGGGCTGCCGGGCTGCAGCCCCCCCCCCCGAGCTTAGAAACTTAGCCTATTCGTTTAATTGCAAACCAATTTTTCATGTCACGCGAACTATTTTCGCATGTTTTTTGCGATCTCAATGTTTTATGGATTTGTAATTTTTTTGTTTATCAATGTAACATGGAATCTTACGTTTTTTGAGTAATTAAAGTATAAATTTTAATAAATAGCTCAAATGTGTACATAATGATTAAAAAAAAATTCTGATTCGAGTTTTTTCCGTTTCTTTGCATTTTAGTAGTCACGTGAATCGCATTATCTGTCAAATTTTAATTTTTTCCAAAAAATAATTTCAAAAGTGGGGTTATTTCTGAAAGTATCGAAAAAAATTTATAAGAAAAAGTTTTCCTAAATGCAGTTTCAGCCCACATGCAAAATTTCAGCTGCATAAGATAATTTTGATTTTTTACCCACCACTTAAATTTATTTTCCACTTAATTAACACTTTACTGATGACACTGTGTTCTTTTTTGTCTTAATATTAGGTGTATTACTTTCAGACACAAACTACGTTTTCAAAAATATTTATTTTATGAAGTTAAGAGTCAAAAAGAAATAAACTTTGCATCACATGCGACCAAATTTTAATAGCCCAATTTTGATTTTGTAGAAAAACACACATTTAATATAATATGGCGCTACTTTAAAGAAAATGTATCTGAAATAAAGCCTGTTCAAAACTAAGAAGTTTTATGTAGGTTGCGTTGAGTCTTATTTTGCAAAAGTGAGGCAATTTTCAAAATATGGGTAAAAAATCAAAATTGTCTTAAGCAGCCGAAATTTTGCATGTGGGCTAGAAACGGCATTTAAAAAAAAATTTTTTTAATAACTTTTTTCAATACTTTTAGAAATAACCCCACTTTTGAATTATTTTTTGAAAAAGATTAAAGCGAATCACGTGACTACTATTTTTTTTTTGTTTAATTTTCATCTCGATCGAAGCAGAACTTGATGCCAAAAATTTCGAATAAAGTTATTAATAAAAAAAATCCCTTATGATGCGGACTTTACTGATGACACTGTAGGTTTTAGTAGTACAAAACAAGCACACAATGTTTTAGACATTATTTTATATTTCGCATACAGAAAAAGTATTAGAGATTTTAGAAAAAGACTTATAGCCAATAGAAACAATAACCACTCCTCTAAATACAATATTTTTGTTAGAGAAATATGTAAAAAATTTCAAAATTGGTCCTAATAACCACTTAGTTAACATAAACGCGTTCAAATAGAATATATATAAATAAATACAATAAAACATTGTAAAAAACTACAGTAAGGTTCAATCAATAACCACTATAACAACAATTAACTAGGTATATTTATCACTAAAAAATCATTTTACTAATTGATTTACACTGCCTATTTATAGAAAACAGATTTAACAAATTTTAATAAAAAAGTTATTCTTAGTCGCTTGCATTATAAGGAAACAATGTTGCAAGTTTTTAATATTTATTTCACCATTTCCACTGAAAATCTATTATCAGCCACCCGTTCAGTTCTCTTTCGCCCTTTCACATATTCAGCGTAGTCCAAATATCCATCTTGATTTTTATCATCTTCTTTTAGAACTTGATCTACCAACTCTAAAAATTTTTTTTTCTATTTCACGTTCATAATAAGCTCAGTACGATACGCATTTGCGTATCGTAATGAAGCTATCTCGATACGCGTTTTTTCTTTATTTGATGTTGGTAACATTTAAATGTTTTATTTCATTGACTTGCGCGGCCTTTGTGATTTACGAGAAAACCCATTTTTCGCAGAGGAAAAATAGCTTGATAACCTACTTTTTTATTCTGTGTGGATAACAGTCATGTATGTTGGTCGCATAAATCTATAAATCAATCTTTTGCAGATGCTTGAAGCTATCATTTTCTGCCAAATCCTATCCAAAATTCAATCTACTATACTATATACTATATACTCTCGTATAAGGTTAGTAACCTTCCAATGTCGATTTTAACTTCAACTTTATTTGAATTTTCCATCTTCCCTATACTAAATTGCAATGCCGTGACATAAAATCACGTCTTTTGAGATTCGAAAAAAAGTAGCAAAATCTCCCGAATTTCCGAACGCTCTGTATGTGTACCGAATGTACAAGGATCACACAACGTATTCCGTCCAATTTCAAATCTCATATCCCCAAAATAACTTTAGAATCTCGTGGTGAAAATGGGTCAATAAATCAAAAAATGACAGTTCGCAAAATAATTTTTGTTGTCCAGAGGCTACTATGATAAAAAATAGTATTACCAACATAAAATTTAGACATACAAATTTACAAAATTTGAAGGATTTATTTTCTTTTTAAAATGTATTTTTCTTGATTATAAAAGGTGAAATAGAAAAAAATGTATAAAGCACATGTTTCATAAGGCGTTATAGCGCACGTGTCAATAAAAAAACTCGCCACTTTGTGGCTCGTTTTTTAAAATAGACGCGTGCGCTAAAACCGCTTCTTATGAAACGTGTACTTTAATATACTATTATTAAATCCAACATCATACAAATTTAAATATTTATAGCTGGCTTACCAACAAATTGGTTAAAGGGATCATTATTACCATCATTCTCATTACTGACATCGTTTTCTTCCATATTTCGATTATTTGATTCGACATCATTATCATGACTGTGACTATCTGCATGTCTCGTATGTAAAATAGCATTCAAAAGTTCCAAACCGTCAAGTTTAGAATTTTTGTCGCTGTCATGAAGGAGAAAATAATATAATTCCAACTCTTCTTCTGTCATTTTTGACAGATCTACTTGCGGTACAACATCTTGAAGATGTTCCTAGAAAAAATTACACTTAACAGAGTAAATTCCCGGTGTGGGGACCACGGAAGTAAATGTTTTGAGTTGTGTTTGCTCTATTATTTTACATGTTTCTTACTTTTATATGTTCCTCATCTTGGAGTAACTCTGTATCCTGGGTAATTTTTCCAGCTTTTTTCCCAGGACTATAATGGGTATGTCTTTTTACTATGGCCTCGCCTCTCGGGTGGTGAGGACCTCGTGCTACTGATATTGAAAAAAAGTAGGGGAAAATTGTCAAAATTAGTCGTAAATATACCTTGTTCATTTTTGTTGATTCGTTTCTAAAAAATTGATAAAATAAACGTGGACAGATAAATAACATGATTAAAAAATGCCATTTAAATTAAATTTAAAAAAATGGTCTCTTGATCCACAAAGACTTCAAAGAGCAAAGAATGGTACAAATTAATCCACAAAACCCATATCTTTTGACCATAATTAAATAAACATCAAAATAAAGGCCCTAAATCCCAAGGCATGCATGAATATTGGGCATAAAACCTATAGGGCTGAGGGGTTGAGGATCAGAGGCAAATCTGTTATCGGGTGTCAACGAAATCGTTTTCATAGAGTTAGTAGATATTATTAGGTATACAATAAAATTCTGAAGGTTAAATAACCCCCTTACTATCTCTCCCCCCCCCCCCCCGCCATCCTTATACCCCAGCTTATCCATGTACCATGTTAAGGTTTTGTCAGAAAAACTTAAAAGAAACTAGAATTTAAAAAAATTAACAGATTATTTATTTATTTATTTATTTGCAGGTTTCTTTATAATAATATTAAATCAATAACATTTTTTTTAATAAAAATAAATCCAGTGAAAGCATCATTACAAAACCATAGATTAACAAATCTGTCCGATTTTGTAATGAAAAAATATAGACCCATTTAGATTATTAATTTTAATCACATCATAAATATATTTAAAAATATAAGTAAGTAATTCAAAAATATATTTTACCCAAAAAAAAAAAGGAAAAATAATAAATAAGAGAGATATTATAATAGAAAAATTGTAATATTTAGTATTATTATTATTACCTATATATAAGTTGGCTTACCTTTATATAATTTTGCATAATCCATGATTTTAATTTTCTTTTAAATGCCAAAAAACTTATAGTTTTCAAATTAGTAGGTAATGTATTAAAAATTTTGATGCCAACAATTAAAACATTATTTTTTAAAAGTGTTAAATTAAAATTATCTAACATAAACATAGATTTGTTTTTGTCTTGTTTGATATACAGGGTGTCCGGAAAATACGTGTACAACGTTTGACGACAGACTCCTGACGTCAAAATAGGTCGATCTAAGCCGACTTAGTTATATCCAAAATTGTCTCGTTTAGCCGGTAGAGGGCGTCAAAAATTTGTAAAAATATTGGATTTTCCTAAATTACGTGAAAACTTGCTAATCGATTTTAATGATTTTTAGTATGTAGACTAATACTATAAAATGGCGTTTTCTAGTAGTATAGTCACCGGCTGTAAATAAGTGGAAGTGTTATAAAAAAGATATAATACGTCAACATTTCTCCTCATTTTTTATATGAACGGCGTTATGACAACCCAGATATTTTTGTAGAGCGACATGATGTATTTGGAAGCTATTTTACCTCTTTAATATTTTTCGTTAAATAAGCTGTTTTGCTAAAAGAAAATATTTACAATTACCTGCATACATCAATTATTAACAATAAAAATAAAACAAAGTACAACAAAGTTGAAAGTATGTATTGTGTAAGATGGCGGTCATTTTACACATTTGCTTAAGTAATGTTTTTGTTTTACTTAGTTTCTTACAATACATACTTTCAACTTTGTTCTACTTTGTTTTATTTTTATTGTCAATAATAATTGATGTATGCAGGTAATTGTAAATATTTTCTTCTGGCAAAGCAGCTTATTCAACGAAAAATATTAAAGAGGTAAAATAGCTTCCAAATACATCCAGTCACTCTACAAAAATATCTGGGTTGTCATAACGCCGTTCATATAAAAAATGAGGAGAAATGTTGACGTATTATATCACTTTTATAACACTAACACTTATTTACAGCCGGTGACGATACTACTAGAAAACGTCATTTTATAGTATTAGTCTACATACTAAAAATCATTAAAATCGATTAGCAGGTTTTCACGTAATTTAGGAAAATCCAATATTTTTACAAATTTTTGACGCCCTCTACCGGCTAAACGAGACAATTTTGGATATAACTAAGTCGGCTTAGATCGACCTATTTTGACGTCAGGAGTCTGTCGTCAAACGTTGTACACGTATTTTCCGGACACCCCGTATATCAAACAAGACAATATATGAGTAGTGAGTATTATTTTTTGGAATGTAATTTTTTTTTTATATCTACTATATTTTATTGTTCAGGCTTTAAAATTCTTTAGTCAATAATTCAGAAAACAAACCTGATAGTCTTTATGTTAAAGCTTACTGAAAAATTCGAGAGGGTGGCTTTTATATGAAGTACTCTGTTATAAAGTGTGGACTTTTATTGAAAAGAATTGAATGTAAGTGTTGACAGACAGGCCATTCTATAGGGAATTGTAATGAGTGGCTAATGAATGAATGGGCAAGGGAAGCATTTGCAGGCTATACAGAACCGAAATGAATATCATATTTTGTATCAATTAAAGGATCAAAATATTATAGAGAATAAATCCATGATTTGACCTCTTTTATTTAGAATCTTAAAAAAGCACCTCTCCAGACACGGTTTTAAACAAATATAAAAACCTCAATAGTTGAACAACATTTTATGCGTGCCTTGTGTCTTTATTTTGAAGGTCACAAATAGATTGCTTTGTCACACAATTTACGTCATATCAATGACCTGTCATGATTACAAAAAAAACTCCGGAAAATAATTAATTAATTTTATATTATTAAGTCCTTCCCTGTACCCTCCAATACCAATCCTAAAATCCCAACATACATGACCCCCGGGGACCGTCATTAAGGCGTCAGATAACATCTCTAGTTACAACCAGAGGGCGTGCAGGTCCATATGGTGTCGCGCTCAAGTGCTTTGAGAGTTCCACCCCGCGGATAAAGGACTTTTGATCACCCCTGTATTTTTATTTTCGGCGAGGGGGGCATGTATGGGCACCTGTTACAGTTTTATGTTTTGAGTTTTATGTTTCTTATTTCACGGGTTTTATTAATAATTTTGTCTAACCAGTTGGTATACCTACCTATGTATTTTTGGGTTATTGGTAGCGTTGCTAAATTTCAGTTCTCTATGTCAAACGATAGACGACAAATAATGGTTTAGCTAATTTTGGTAGTGAAAACTAAAAATCAATGCTTAGATCCTACCGTGCGAGCAAAAATTATTTGCATCAGAGAGGGCCTTACATCTAAGTACGTAATGCTTAGCCGTAGAGCTTATTGGGTGTCAGTAAACCTAAATTAACAATCATTCCGTCATCTTTGACAGTCGTTACAAGTAATTTAATTCATCGCTAATTTTTCCAATTTCTTGAACAATTCACACAATGGGCTATACGGAACAGCACAAAAAGTTCATGGTTGAAGAATATTTTCGAAACGGGGTTAGAGTAAATGGTGAGTGGCAATACAATCCGGGTTTGTGCATGGACGATTTTCACGAACATTTTCCTAACGTTGCTTTTATTGCTGGGCATTTTTATCATTGCCTGAAAAGAACCGTGGCTGTGTTTAGGGAAACAGGTTCTATACAACACAAAAAAGGAGCAGAAAGACCATCTGTAAGAACTTGTTGCAAACGTTCGTGAACTAATGCAAAATACGCCAACAAATCGTATAAAACGCCTGTCCCAAGAAGTGGGAAGATCTTACGGAACATGCAGGACTATTCTTGTGAAGCAGCTAAACTTATTTCCTTTGTAAACAACAAAAATAAATTTGTATTTGTCTACTTATTTTATTACTCATTAGTTTGGCATATCATGTCATAATATGAGCTTGACAAAATTTTAACCTAGATTTGGTTAGCCCTGCGTTTTTTAATCCAAGCCCTCTTTGATGCAAATAATTTTTGCTTACACGGTATTTAATATATTTTATGTATACCTACCTATTCAAATATAATTCAAATAATATACATGACCTAATTTTACAAAAAAATTATACATAAATATACACAATACATAGTTAAAGAAAAACATAGTAGGTATGTCTCTAACAGTACAACTTACCTATTGGTAATTTAGTATTTTCAATCAAAATGTTAAAATACTAACTCGTCAATAAACTGCTTCATGTTTTGGAACATTTTAGGTTAGAAATTCAACTGGTTGAACTAATCGATATGACGAGTCCTGTATTCCATGCGCCACTAATCCTGCCGGGTGGCTGGGAATAAAGGGAACATGGACAAGGCCCTTGGAGCTTAAAGGCTTTAATTTAAAGATGGCCTTATCCTTATGCTAGATTTTCTAAATATTTTTTTAAGCGTCGTAGTATTCTATTTCGAGCCCTATCGGATAATGCTAGAAGATACAGGGTCCTGCACAGGTTTCCATAGATTTTACACGAATTAAGGGAATTTTTTTACTGACTTATACACACAATGCCCTAATTAAAAAAACGCTTTTATTTTTTTTGGGCTGCAAAACATTTTCTTTAGTTTTTAATTTATTACTCCTAAACTACCCAAGCCAATACAATGAAATTATAAGCAACAATAAAGGACACTAATACAAACCTAAAAATGAAAAAAAATACTGGGTGTCCCATTTAAATAAATAGAAATTTATGTATTCCTAGTTCACCATCTGTAGGAACAGAAGAACTTGTTGCAAACGTTCGTGAAATAATGCAAAATACGCCCACAAATTGTATAAGACGCCTGTCCCAAGAAGTGGGAAGATCTTATGGAACATGCAGGACTATTCTTAAGAAGCAGCTAAATTTATTTCCTTATAAAGTGCAAGTATTCCAAGAAATACAAGCCGCAGATTTTGAAAGACGCAGGAATGTGGTAACATTTCTCCAGAGATGCTGGTCAACACTTTCGAAAATATGAAGAGACGTGTGAATTTATACTTGGAGCATGGCGGTGGCCACTTTCAGCATATTACGTAATTATTTTTCTTTTTCTTTCTGTATATTCTTACTTTGTTAATTTTGTAAACAACAAAAATAAATTTGTATTTGTCTACTTATTTTATTACTCATTAGTTTGGCATATCATGCCATAATATGAATTTGACAAAATTTTAACCTAGATTTGGTTAGATATAGTCCCCATAACATTGTGATCTAAACCAAGCCCTACGGTACTAGGCAAGTGCGAAAAAGAGCTATGACAAACGATTAGATAGGCAGATTCAAAAGTACTTTGAGTACCTAATGTTTTTCTTTTGTTTTAGTACGATACATTAAAAACACCAAAGAACCAAATTTTACAAAGAAACGACAACCAAAAAATAAAAACCGTGCAAATAAACAGATAAAACGTAGTTTACCATGTTGCCGCTGCATGTCGCCGCAAATCGGCCTAGGTAATCTCTCCTAACTCAACTGGATTATCTTGATTATCCCTTTGAATACTTTTGCCAATCGTATCAGCGTTTAACAAGGCGAAAAATTAAAAAGATCCTATCCGGTTTAGCGGTTATCGCTGTTTGATTTCGATTCTTACTGTTGGTTTTTTCATTTGGGGTAATTTTCGACGAAAAAAATCGTAAATAATCCCTCGTTACATAATTATCGGTACACTATTTCTAACATAAAATTACTTTGGTTGAACATTGATATCTACTAAAGACATAGACCAAAGGACGTTTTTTTAGCTATACAGGGTGTCCGTAAAACGCATCATTTCATCGAAATTCTATAAAAAAAAAAATAATCAAAAGCAAATGGTTATATGTTCGGAAGTCACTGGCGTACGTACTAGAAAATAGGAAAGGTCAGCAGGTAATCCCCCTGTTTTGAGTATTTGAAAATTGTTTTTTATTTTGTTTTTCTCAAATGATTTAATGTATGGTTAACGAATTGACCTCCTTTTTCCGGACACCCTGTATATACGGATTGTCAAAATTATTTTTAATAAAGTCAGATCCGGTCTTATCGTGCGGGTCTTAGCCTGGATCCACATACATCCGTGATACGCATCCGTTCTGTACCACATGATTAATATGAACCAATGAAATTTTAGGGCCCTAAAATTTTATTGGTTCAGATTAATCATGTGGTACACAACGGATGCGTATCACGGATGTTTGTGGATCCAGCCTTACGATTTAATAAAGACATACTTTCAATTTTTTTTTACTTTTATTGCGTTTAATCATACTATCCAAAGATGTCAGTTTTGTGACTTTCACAATTAATTTAATCTGACAATATAAACGATAAAAAGCAATTTTCTGGTTTTTTGCATCCCCAAGCAAAAAAATGGTGCTAAATTTGTTAAACTATTTCGAGAACGAAAGAAAAAGTGAAATTTCGCCAACCAATATGCAGGAAACTGTAGCAAAAGCACTGGGAATTAGTTTAAGGACTGTGCAGAAAATTGTGCATGAAAGAAAGCACAATATAATACCGAAGAATACTAAAAAATGTAAACGAAGAAAGCCAAAGACTGAAGATTTGAGCGAAAATATTTAAATGGGAGTTCGGAATGTGATTTATGATTTATACAGATCAAAAACCAATGTAACTCTTCTAGTTTTAAAAGAAAATTTAAAAATTCGACGTGTTTTGGAAATCGGACTTGAATCATTATCAAAATTAATAAAAAAATTGGGTTTTCGCTATAAAAAAAGACTGTAACCGGAGATTTTTATGTGAGGAACCACAGATAGTGAGTCAGTGTTTAGTTTTAAAAAAAATATACGGAAAATTACAAATCAAAATTCAGAAAAGTAGTATTTTTAGACGAAACATGGATATTTTCAAATGGAAGTGGTTCAAAATCTTGGCAAGATGATTCTGTGAAAAGCGTGAAAAGAAAAAAAGGATGTGTATGGCAGCGGCTCATTATTTTACATGCCGATTCTGTACCTAACAGAATATGTTCCAGGTGAAAGCTTAATATTTTCTTCCACATCAAAAACGTCTGACTATCATGACAATATGAATTGCGAAATGTTTGAAAAATGGCTAAAAGCTCAATTAATCCCAAATTTAGATGAGCCGTCTTTAATTGTATTAGACAATGCATCATATCAATCAAGAATTTTAAATAAACAACCTAGTTCATCTTGGCGTCAAATCCTTTACCAAATATGTTAAAATCCGAACTCCTATCAATAGCAAAGTCTCTTAAATCACCCAAAATATTCGCTGTAGATGGAATATTGCGTGAATATGACCATGAGGTTCTACGACTAACTCCATATCATTGCCAGTTTAATGCGATAGAGTTAATATAGGCTGGGGCAAGATCTTTTTATGAAAAACATGTAGGTGATGGTCTTAAATCCTCGCAAGTAGAGATAGTTTGGCAAGATTCGTCGGATCATATTACGCAGGAGTACTGGAAAAACTCGGTGGAACATACAGAAAAATTAATAAGGAATTGGTGGGATCGAGAATAAGTATTAGATGTCGAAGTAGCGCCGATGAACATTGCTCCATTCGAGGACGACTCAGATGACGAGGACTGTTTAGCGCAAGCGTGCTCTTGACGAATCTTAAAAATAGATACTGATATTTTGAGTTATTATACAGGGTTCCCCATTTAAAACGAAACAGGCTAAATATCTGGTTCCACGTTAATTTAAAAAAAAACGCTCGGATCCGTCGATTTTTATTTCGAGGGGGACATATTTTGCGTATATTGCCAATCTTGTTACTTCAAGCCCCTAGGAGGGAGGGGGGTAAGATCTAGATCTTAAATGGATACCCCTATTTTATATAATTTTTTTGGATTCTGCATAAAATTCTGAGCATTTTTTAATAAAAGCATTATTAGTCTATACTAAACAGTTTCCGAGATATTGACTCTTGAAAAATGAGATTTTTGAACTTTGACAGCGTCTATCTTCGATTTTTATTATCTTTCCAATAGTGTCAACTTCCGGTTAAACCGGAAGTACTATATTTCTTACAACCGGTTTAACCGGAAGTTGACACTATTGGAAAGATAATAAAAATCGAAGATAGGGACATGTAAGCCGTTTTACTCTAAGACGTACAGTTAGAAAGCTAGACGCTGTCAAAGTTCAAAAATGTCATTTTTTAAGAGTCAATATCTAGGAAACTGTTTAGTATAGACTAATAATGCTTTTATTAAAAAATGTTCAGAATTTTATGCAGAATCCAAAAAAATTATATAAAATAGGGGTGTCAATTTAAGATTTAGATCTTACCCCCCTCCCTCCTAGGGGCTTGAAGTAACAAGATTGACAATATACGCAAAAGATGTCCCCCTCGAAATAAAAATCGACGGGTCCGAGCGTTTTTTTTTTAATTAACGTGGAACCAGATATTTAGCCCGTTTCGTTTTAAATGGGGAACCCTGTATATGAGCAGGAAACTTCATTTCTCGCGAATGCCCTAGCGATAAATCGCTAAGATTAACCTCTAAATATTTAAGTCGTTTCGGCCTAAACAAACACAAATCCTTCCATAATTTGTGAGCTTTTTGAGTTAAATTCAGGTCCTGACCAATTTCGAGGGTGGGTTAAAATAAATATTATGCAGATACGCGTGTTTTCCACTCGTTGATGAAGGCGGAAGTGCCACACAAGGCCGGAAAGGAAAGCTGCCTGAACTGTATACTGAAACAGTGCGGAACAGTACATTAGCTGATTTGCTCTTGGCCATAGGCGGAACAAGACCTTTTTTTGATCCATTAAACAAAATACCCTCCCTTTATAATGAAAACGCACAGAAACACTGACGCACAAAAAGCTTTCTTCTTTTATTGTTTTTTTGAATTTTTCATTGCTTGTAATTTTTTTTATATTATCAGGCACTTTCAGAAATTTGCGGAGCAAATTATAGATTTATACCTATTGTTATAGAAATAATCTCACCTCAATTTTTCTTAAAATGAATCTCATCTAACAATTTCCTATGAATAGCTCCAGTTTATAGTGAATTGATATTCGGGACAAATGAACTACTAGTTTCCTATAATGGTTTGGAGCCTTGGATAGGCAATTTGCTATAGATAGTGCTTTTACACCCATAAAGAAAGAAGTTTTTTCGAATTGTTTACCATTCTAAACGACCACGTTTAGGTCGTTAGCATATCTTGTTTGCTTCTCCATATTAAAGCTGGAGTTAGTTGGGAAGTAGTGGTTATGTTTTTTTACGAACATTTTAACAGTTTGTGAAAATACAGAGTATAGACTGTCGTGATTTTAACACACTTTTATTAGCTTTACCTGTACTTATGTATGTTTGTTTTGTTTGTAACCGACTTCTTTGAACCCGATTTTGACCCACTTTAAACGGTCAGATTTAATTTAAATTTTGTAAACTTATCAAGAACCGCTGATAATACAATAATCTAATACGCAAAAAAGTCTCCTGTCAAATTTTGACAGCTGTCAGGTGTAAAACGAAGAAGCGATTTTGACGAAACAAATTATGGAGTCGTATAGTATTCGATGCGGAGACTTCGGGAAAAATAAGCAAAAAATTATCCTGTCAAAATTTGACAGCTGTCAATAGGTCAAATCGTTAAAAAAAATTATATTAATGAAAAAACTATAAGGTCGTATGTATATTGACGGTGGAAAGTTGAAGAAAATACGCAAAAAATTTTCTTGTCAAAATTTGACACCTGTCAATATGTCATAATATTCAAAAATTCATTTCTTATAATTCGGCATAAACGATCGGGTTTGTTCGGGTTTGTATGTATGTTTGTTTGTAACCGACTTCTTTGAATCCGATTCTGACCCACTCGAAACGGTCAGATTTAATTTAAATTTTGTAGACTTATCAAGAACCGCTGACAATACAATAATCTACTAATCTAGCTCAATCTACTCAAAAAAAATTTTTTTTTAACAATAACTTAAACTAAAAAATGAAAAATAAATATAGTTTAAAAAAACTAAAAAAAACACGCTTTAATTAATAATTAATCAGACTAAAAAGCGGAAAATAAATATAGTTTAAAATAATTCTTGAAATTCCTAATATACTTAGGCAGAAAATAATAATGAACGATAAACATTAGTATTATTGTGAAAAATCGTGGGGCGCTTTGTGCTATATTTTTCGTATATCGAGCACCCCTCGCTTTTTTTTCACAATAATACTAATGTTTATCGTTCATTATTATTTTCTGCCTATATTAAGAATTAAACTATATTTATTTTCCGCTTTTTAGTGTGATTAATTATTAAAGCGTAAGTCCCGAGCTAAATCCCCATTCTATTATTCCATAAGGGAGTCTACTTTGTATATTATACGCGTTAATATACAGTTAGACCAATCTTTATTCACCTGTCTACACAAATTTCGCACCACAAAGCAGGACGTTGCAACACTCTTTGCTAAGTGGTCTATATGGTATTCACAGGAAAGGTGGTTGTCCACAAAGACACCCAGACAGTTGGTGTAGTTTTCATTTTTTATTGTGATTTTACCTGTTTTTACTATGATGCTCTGTGGGAAGTGGGAAGCTGTCAGGGGTTCTGCTTTTCTTAAACTGAATTACAACCGATTTAGAGGCTATTTGAAACACACCATTTGAAAAGCTGGTGAGCCGTGCAGTTTATAAAGAAACATTTTTAGACGAAAATCGGAATAACGTATCGAGATATTATGCAAAAGCATTTATTTCCCCACCCAATTAGTTACCTTAAGCTGACATAAAAGAACTTTTGTAAAAACCCCTTTGTGAAAAACAAAATTCAAATTTATTTTTTGCAAAAATCCTCCTCCACTGCCCCCGTCCTCCAATCAATAAACCCGTAGAGCCGCCAGCGATGTGCGGTTTCCATGGCAACTCCGTCACAGCACGCACTTGCTCGTCTCCCGCAACCGCCGGCATTTTGTCGAATACCTGCATGGTCCGATGACTTTTTCCCCCAACGCAACTTTTCTTTTTTGGGGGGAAAGATATTTTTTGGAGGGAACGATTTCTCCCCCCTCCCCCGAAGATCGAGCCGAGGGACATTCAAAGTTGGAAGTTTCTTTATTTATCTGTTAAATGGGAAACTGAGATCGAAATGGCCTACAGGTGTTTATATATTATACAGGGTGTCCGGAAATGATAAGCAAAAAATTTATAGGATAATTCTAGACCAAAAATAAATGCTATCTCTTTCTATAACATTTTTTCGAAAATTAATTATTAATTTAGTTAAAGTTAAATTTTATTTGCAGTTTTAAAATACATAGATAAGTTACTAGAACAATAAATTAAACATTCGAATCAAAGGTTCAAAATGACGTCCTTCCTCTTCAATGCATAAATTAATTCTTCTTAAAAAATTCCGACTAACTCCATGGAATATTCCTTCCTTTGCTATAAATGTTTAAGGTTGAAAATAAATTAAAATGATTTCGTATTCATCACATGCAAGCAATGTTATTTTAGCGTTTTTCTCGAAAACGGTTAGATTTATCGAAACAAAAGTAGTATACCTTTTTTATGTCAAAAGGTTAGGAGAATAAAAATATTCAGTCAAAATGCGCATACAATGTAGGACAAAAAAGTTGGGACCATTCAAATTAAGGTATATGCTCCTATGTGGCGCCCTCAACAAAATGCGAAAAAACGGTGGGCAAATTTGTATTTCTCATCCCGAAAAGGCCCCAGCATGGCAAAAGGTAGATATTGCAAACAAAATTTAAATTTAACACCCTGTAACTCCGTAAATTTTCGAAGAAATGTTATAAAGGAAGAAATATCATTTATTTTCGGTCTAGAATTATCACTTATAATCTCTCTAGCAGCAGAATTATCAGGAATTAATTCTGCTGCGTGGGAGATTCGGTAAGAAAATTTCATAAATTGGAGTTTTTTCTTATTGTAATTTTTTTGCTAAAATGCAACAAAACATATTTCCGGCGGCTTTAGTTAATTGTAACTAATTAGAGTTTTAGAAATGAAGTTCATTTTAGCCGTTAGTAACTCATTTTTATTACTAAAATGTGAGAAACATTAAATAACAAATTTGTTATCTGAAATCCAATGTCTTTATAGTTTTAAATTCAAATAAAACTTTAAGAAACACATTTCCGATGAGTTTAGTTAATATGACGCACTGTATTTTTACAATAGAAGTTGATTTGACTTGTTAGTAACTATATAAGGTTTATTACTAAAATTTCAGGAACATTAAAAACATTAATTCGTTTTCGACCATAACATCTGAAATTACATGTCTACATAGTTTCAAATGAAACTTAAAAAAACCTATTTCCGATAAGTTTAGTTAAATTTTTGATGTGTCTCTTTTAGCCCCGGTGTTCAATATGTAAAGCAAATTGGTTAGTATCAATAAAAATTATAAGTTAGCAACAAAATGTATTTTGATTTTATTCTAAGTGACTTTTGCTAATAGATATAAAGCACTTCATTTTTGACAGAAAAATTATCACTTATTAATTTCATTAAGTTAATAGGAACTAACAAAATTATCGCGATAATCTCCCGTTGCTATAAGCAACGTAAACAAAAAGGAGCCTTCTAATTGATTGAAAATAAATTTATGTAATTTTCCCCTATATTTTTTACTCATCATTTCCGGACACCCTGTAGTTAATATTTTAATAGACCCTATACCAAACGGAGAACAAAGTAAAAGTAGGTATGTTCGTAGTATGGGTATAAAACAAGATCGGTCTTATATTGAGATACGTCTCTTCGTTATAATAGAATAGTGGATACCCACAGAAACTTCTTTTTATAAATTCGTATTCTTCCGGAATGCATCAAAAAAGTTTCTTGAGGGACGAGGACGAAGACGACGGACAACTACCTACTAAATATTTATACAATGCATTCCTTCTAACTCAATTTTCTTTTAAAGTTTAAGCAAATGTTCAAAGTATCCGGGGCAAGACGGAGTATGTACTGCATTTTTAAAAGGCGTCTTGAAGAAACGGCAAAAAATCCATTACAATACCTAAATAAAATTAAAATTACCAACTTTAGTTACACAAAACGATAAACTTTACATTAATACATTACATTACATAAATACTACGTTATGATAAAGGAACGTATTTTTTTGTATAGAATACCATCCACTTAATCAAGAATCGCCAGTGGCGTATCAAAAACTGAGTGCCCCCCCCCGCAAAAGTTTTTCAGGAGCCCCCTATAGTTGAATTCACATAAACTTTTAACGCCGTGACATTTCAGTTCTGTCATACTTGTCAAATACTGCAGCAACTCATAAAATATAAATTCCTAATGGCTAAATTTAATTAGTATAATTGTACTGCACACAAAGTATGTCTATCTTGTATTATTTCATACGATTAAAAAGAGATAGAATTAAAAAGAGTTGGCCGAACAATTCCAGAAAAGAAAAAGAAAAAATACTGACCAATCTCAGCTGTATAAGAAATTTAGTAAGTTGGTGAAATCTAAAGTAAATATATAGACAATGACAAGTCTTGACATTTGGCATTAAAAATTTATGTGAATTTAACTATATCTATAACGAATGAAAAATGATAATTCTTATTTTCATTACTATTAGGTTCAGGTTTATGAATTTTTGAATTCGTTAGTCGTGTAATAATTTAATTAGGCTTAAACCCACATTATGTGTTAAGTATCTACCTTATATTAAAACAGCAAACAATTCGAATTTATTTTATAATCCTAGGTGGACTGGTAGACATAACCTAGGTAGTTGTTAAGTCATTATACGTAATATTCCAGCAAACGTGATGGAAAATCAAAATTTTAAAACACCACTTATAATGTTGCTTACCATGTACCATGTATGGTAGTAACGGGGGTAGCAGTGATCGAGCCTCATAGAATCCAAAAAACAGAAAACAGTAAAACATATGAACACTCAACAAGTCTACACAAACATTATATTACTAAGTACTCTACAAGGTATTATACAAAACGACCAGATCGTTGAAAGTTTTTTTTTTGCAAAATCGTTTATACTTTCGTCGATATTTAATGCTTTAACAAACTCGTATTCGATACTGATTAAGGATAAATCCGAAAGGCGTTGTTGTTCCATGGTGTTATGTAAATAGGTTTTTACTATTCTAAGTTTGGAAAAAAATCGTTCCGCTGATGCCACACTAACTGGTAAAGTTAGAAATATAACATCACTGCACTAGATACATCTGAAAAATTTGAACTCACTGATTTTTTTATTAATAAATGATCGGCAAGTTTATACATTGTTTTTAATTTTGGAATAATATCTCCAAGTCCCTTTCTGGGGCTTAAAATTTGACTAGGAAAGTCAATGGACAAGTCTTTATATCGTTTGTAAATTCCGCGCTTTCACTTAACGAAGTTAAATTCTCAGGATATAAAAAAATAAAATTAACTATGAAATTAAATACATATGAAAAGCAAAGCTGGCAGCAAGTTTTGAAGGGGACGTCAATGTGGGACCCCGACTGGACTTTTTTTTGTGGGACTACGTCAAAAATTTAGTCCATTTGATGAGTAACTAGTAACTATTTAAAATAATAAATAAATAATAAAATTAAAGTTGATACACGTAGCATTTTCAAGATCCACACTTTATAATATCTTTTTCTAAAAAAATGTATTCTTGATTGAGTCGGTATTTTATATAAAAAGTTGCTCTGTCTCTTTATCATAGAATACAGTACATGTAACAAGGAGCAGTAGAACAATTTTCCTCTTAATGATGAAACAAAAACGATTATTTATATTGTTAAGGACTAAGGAATACACCTCCCTCGTATCTTAGAAAAAGAAATGTCGCCATACCCCGAGAAATAATTAATATTTAAAAATAATTATAACAAACTAAATTATTCTACATAAAGGTAATTCTATGTTATTATTGATCCTATATAATGCCGTATCAATAAAGGCAATATATTTGAAATGCATTTTCCAATAATACATCTATAATATGTTTAGTGAAAACTAACTAATTATTTTGTTATTATTTAATTACATTTATAAAATAAACATTATTAGCCAGTTAAATCGATTTAGTTAGTAATTTTGTTGGCTACAAGGTAATTGTAGCTTAAAATTTATTATTAAAAAGCATATTTATTTGTGATTCGATTATTTCATTAATGATTTCCAACATTTTTGCCTATATTACCTATACAGTGTGACCAGTAAAGTACGCATCATATGGGATTTTTTTTATTAATAGCTTTATTCGAAATTTGACTTTGGCATCAAGTTCTGCTTCGATCGAGATGAAAATTAAGCAAAAAAATAGTAGTCACGTGATTTGCATTATTTGTCATGGACATAATGTCTCACGGTAAAATATTACCAGCCACGACACAATTTATTAAAATGTACACCCACCCTCACATACACGATTTCTCTCTGCAAATTTCGGATATATTTTCCTTCGCATATCTGCATACCCTTAAGCTATAGAGATGCGACATTCTATATACATATATACAGCCTCCAACTGAGCTTTTCCCCATCAACATATATACTTTGCGTGTTCTCTTTAGTTCTCAATATTCAAATTTACATTTTCCTGTCTTAATGCGAATTTTGTCGAAAGAAAATTTAATTCCGACCATGTGCATCAAATAACATATACTTATATACAATATAGATATACAATATTGCACAACGTAATATTTCAGATGTTGAAGGATTTGTTCGGGCTAGATTTGTCAAATATGTCTGCCAGCCATAGTTAAAGATCTTTAGTAACCTACCGGCGTAATAGGAGTTTTTTTTTTAATTTCAACATTTTTTTTTATAAAGTGTTGATAGTTTTGGTATATTTTTCGCCACTTCCCAGATAGCAAATGGACGTACTTTGCACCAAAGCCTTCGGACGTATGTACGTCCATAGAACGTACTTAAAATCCATTTTAGGAACGTGAACGTGCTCTGTAGATCCATTTTAAGTCGAAAAGTACTTAGAATGGACATAAAATGGACGTTACCTACTAGTTACATTGGGATATTGAATAAAAAGAGACCTAAAAATATTTCTATTTTGTTACAGAGACGGAAGAAAATGTTTCCTTTAATTTCGTCAGATGTCAAATCCATCCTCAGACACAGACGCCTTTCGCTACATATTATGGCTCATCCTAATCAGTAAACAAAGGCTAGGTAGGATGGTAGGATCCGACAATCCGACAAAATGAATAAAGGAAAGTGAGTGTACCATTTAAAAGCAGTAATAGCTGAGAGGATGCAACTCATATCGAGATCTAGCGTCGACTTTAAACACCTAAGTGAACAAAGAGGAAATGATCTCGCCTTACCATTGAATAAACCAGTAATGTAGCATCGAATTTAAAAAAAAATTTCATGATCGTATTTTAAATTTTTTGATAATTGTTAATTTCCCCCTTTCTCGTATCTAAAATTTAGTTTTCCGACAATTCATTATCGAATACAATAATATCTAATGCCACAACCGGAATTTCAACTTTCATTCTTTTATTTTTTAGAAAATAATCAATTTTAGGCGAAATCCTGTTAGTTTTTTTTTTACTTTCAAAATGTCTTTATTCCAAACTAACTTTTACAGTTTATTACATGGAAAGTGACAACATAATATAGAAAATAACAACCATTAAAAAAAAAACAATAAAAAAAATGGAAGTTAATTCAATTTAATTCATTAATAAAATCAATTTAAAAAAAATAGTAAACATAATTTAATTTAGTAAATATATCTTTAATTGTTTTTTAAAAGTTGCCAATTTTTTAATTTTTTTGATATTTTTTGGAAGATTGTTATATTTTAGTATTCCGTGATATTATAAAAGCGATTTTTTTCCAAAATTGCTTTTTACTGGTATAGTTTAATAATTTATACAATGTCAGGTGTTATGATCATGTAATGTCTTATTCTCTTGAAGTGTTATGTTTGATTTTTTTTTTTTAAATAATAGAGTGAATTAGAATACAAATTATTAATTTATAAATGTTTTGAACTTGTAAATATCTTTTCGGTCTATATAGAATATAGATTAACAGTTGGTTCTAAATGTGGTAATTTGTGTATACATTTAATAACTTTATTTTGCAATTTTTGTAATGGTTTTAAGTTTGATAAACAAGCAGATCCCCATGCAGAAGCTAAGTATTGTAATTTTGAATATATTAATAAAAAATATATATGTTTTAAGTATTTCAAAGGAATGAAATATCTAGCTCTGTACAAAACAGATACCAAAGGAGATATCGAGTTGATAATATACTGGATATAGCAATTCCAATTTAAATTTTCGTCTAAAACTAATCCTAAAAATTTTGTCGTTTTTGAATATTGAATATTTTCATTATTAAATGTTAAGGGGTTAATGATGGAATTTATTTTATTTTTAGTTATAAACGTAAAAGAAGATTTTGTAAAATTTAACGTAAGTTTATTTGATTGAAGCCAAGAAAGAAGTATTTTTAAATCATTATTAATATCAAAATACATTTCTGAGAGTTTCAGCAAAATAAATAATTGTCGTATCATCTGTAAATAGCTTTATATTGCCCTTTAAGTTCAATTTGGAAACGGAATTAATGTAAATTAAGAATAATAACGGACCTAATATTGATCCTTGTGGAACTCCACATATTATTTCTTTTTCCGAACTTTTTTCCCCCAATTTGAACAAATTGTTTACGATAGCTTAAATAACTTTAAAGTAGTTTGCTATTTGTATTTATTATTATATATTTATTAAAGTCAATATGTGATAAAAACAATTGTTTTCTCAGAAACGGACAGAGTAGGACACAAACACCTTTAATTAAAAGTAATTGGAAATGAAGAAAGGAACACAAAAAGTCAAAAAGTTTGATACAGGGTGCACCATTTAAAAGAAGTAAGTTTGAGACAACTTCCGGCGATACCTATAACCGAAAGTCGCATATTATGGTCGCTGAATTATGATTTAAATCGCATTACTTTCCGACATACTCCAATGCAGCGTCGGACTGGCCATATAGTCGAGGTGGCGTTTGCCAGCCGGGCCCCAGCCAGACGCGGGCCCCTACGGGCCTGACCTGCTTCTTGCGGCACTTGCCGGCGGGGCCCTGGGCTTGTGGGGAGCCACCTGCAGTGCCGTCTTTCCGTACGGGCCCTATACGGCTGACAAAATTTCTTAAAAAGGCTTATGTATTAACACTATTAACTGGGAATTAACACTAATTTGACTAAAATGTTTATTTAAAAAATCATAAAAAAAAGTTATCATTTAAAATTTTTGAGTTTTCAAAAATCTCCTAACAGGGGCATTGGCGTATTTAGGATTCGCCCCCTCCCTTCCTCGGCTCAATAGTAATGAGAAAACTTAAAATTAAATTATTCATCTTTCATTCATTTGCAATAATTAACAACATTAATCAATATTTCAAATTTAATACATCGACAGAAATACTATCCCACTAAATATATTTAAAATAAAAATATTGGCGTTTATATTTAGAAATTTCTTTATTTCTACGTTTTCTCGGGTTGGGCTATTGAAAAGTAAATTTCTAGATTTTAATAGTCCAAAAAAAAGGGCGTGTCACCTAAAAATTTTTTTCCTGCGGCGCTTTCTTTAAGAAAGAAAGATGGTAGAGGGCCCCCCCCCATACCTAAAGACGGCCCTTCCGGCCCAGTCAGACCCTGCTCCAATGGACGGTAATCGTGAGACACCCTGTATTGTGTATATCGAAAAAGTTAACTGTGAGGAGCGACCGACAATACATCAATTATTGATTCAATGGTTTAAAATTAAAAAATTACACGTTTCTAACCAGCCTTAATTCGGCAATTGCATACCATGGTTCCATGTTTTGATAGCCTAATTCCATGGTGTCAAATTGGCTGAATCGCTTGGGCGTGGTCCTCCACGTAAATATTTACTAAAGGGCGGATCGAAAGCACTTTGTGCACGTGCCCTTGAGTGTTAACCAGTGTCTAACACGTGGGTTCGATGAATAGGGCCACTGATTAACGTACGAAATGAAAAGAACTAGACGGGGGAGATTGTCGACAATTGTTTCACAAAAAATATACAGTTTTTTAAATATTGTGCCATTTTTTTATATACCTATTTTCCACATCCGGACGTGCAGGAAGCGAAAATGTTATCCTAAATTTAAGAATCGGAACGTCCATCTCGCAAAGCGATGAAAAGAAAATCGAATTTATTTTTCAATCATTCCTGGCTGATGGGCAGCCTCCAACACGCTTGACTCTGAGCCACTCGAGGGGAATCAATTTCTTATTTCTCCGTCGGCCGAGCCATTGACAGGCCCGGGGATATTTACTTTATTATTGTGTTCTATTAAGTGTTTTCTGTCTCGAAATGGTTGATATTAATGTATCAAAGATAGTAGTAAGAGCACTAAGAGCTCACCAAAGCTGGCGATACAAAAACATTTTTTTCCTGTAAAATTTAACAAAAGCAAAAGTCTAAACTCAAGTCACAATCTTCAAGGCATTGACAATCACAATTTGCTTTTTAACTTTGAGACGTCACAAATTTCCAGTGAATTTTATTTAGATTTGAATTTTGCTCTGCTGATCCAAAATGCTCCTCGCTGAAGATGAACGCATAGATTATTAAGTATATTTGGAAAAGTAGGTTATTTTAAAAGAATGAGTTCTAATTTAAGTTTGTTTTCTAAAAAAACTGTATATATGGTCAAAGATTGGTTCCAGAGAAATAACGTGGAAACTTTGCCGTGGCCTTCAAAAAGTCCCGATTTTAATAATAATAGAAAACGTGTGGGGTCTAATGACACGAAAAATATATAAAGCAAATTTCAGACCAGCTAACAGAAATGAACTTGTTTCATTTATTGAAGAAACGTGGAACGAGTTAAGTGATGATCTTGATTTTGTGAGAGGTCTATACTTATCGATACCCAATGAGCTGAATGAGCTTTTACAAAAAAAATGGAGCGATTACTAAATATTAAATAGGTGTAATTTTCTTTTTTTAATTAATTATTCTGTACAATAAAATGTTTCAATTAAGTTAGACTTGTTATTTTTTAATGAAACGAAGGAAGATTGATAATAAAAATGATAAATATGACACTTTTAAATCTAACCCAATAAATAAAAAGTTTAGTCTGTTATAATTTGAACACAGTGAATAGCTTGTCCTACTTTTTTATGAACTTTCGGGGATTATGGGTAGGTTTACAACACACAATCGATGTCCTACTTCTTTCTAAAATCAACAGTACCTGTACAAGAGTCATTAGACGATGATCCTGATAGGCGATAGTACGTTTTCTTTAAAAGGACAGGTTAATAGACAAAACTACTGATACCGGGCACACGAAACCTTATTGGAATTCATAGGAAATCACACCCAGAATAATGAAAATATCACTGGTTGGGCGGGCATTGTTGAGAATAGGGTAATCGGACCATTTTTTCTTGATGAGAGCCTCACTGGAATTTCCTTCAAAATTATCTAGTTCCAGCTCTAGCCACTCTATTTGCAGATAATAATGATTATGATTTATCAAGTTTAACCTTATAGATATATACCTTTTCAACAGAATGCTGCTCCCACGCATCAAACTGCTCATGTAATGGAAGTGTACTTACATACAATTCTTCCCTGGACGGTGGATAGAATTGAAAAAATGCATTTCAAATAAAATCAATTTGACGGCCGGGTCCGAGTGATTCTTAATTAGGTGGACGTTATTCTATATAAAAGGTTTAGGTATCTGTTTCTTTATCATATAAAGATGTATTTTAAAATATAAAAATTACTTACCTACCTTACGAGCGGATTTTGTAAATTTTATTACTAAAATGCACTCGTTGCTGATTTTAAAACTCTAAAAACATTTTTGAAAAACGTTAAAAAAAAAACAGCGTACCTACTTTTAATTGGCAATCGGAGTTCTGAAGGCTTCCATACACGGCAGGCTTTTTAGTTTCCTAATTGGCCAAACGGCTTATGCTTTTAGCCCGTATTAAGCCTCTCTTCCACCTTTATACATTTTTAAAAGACTTCCGTGGAATAGGTATGTGTATGTAGGTATACGGTTTAACGGAAAACCCACTATGGATACGGTTAGGCCAGAATAATTAGTTTATAAATATGGACGATCTCCCGGCGACGAGGTAAACGAGGTAATAGCCCCTATGGAGGTTTAAGAATGAAAAAAAAAACCGATCTTTTATTTGTTAAATCATATTATCATATATCATAGCATACTGAATAAACTACAAAAAAACAATCATTTTTATGTAGTAATTTTTCAAGAAGGACGTTTCTGATGTACGTGAAGAGAAAGACAGAATTCTCAGGCTATGGCAAAGGATATTGTTTAAAGGAATTATTAAGGTCAAAACCCTGACTGAGCTTTAATCTCTAAAACATTGTATTTTCTTAGGGGTAATTATTGATTCAAAATTAAATTTTTTAAATTATTTTGAAAGTATCATATCGAAGATTGCCGAAAAGTAGGTTATTTTAAAAGAATCAGTTCTAATTTAAGTTTGTTTTCTAAAAAAAACTGTATTTAACACTATTATATTACCACATTTTTTTTATTGTTCTTCCATTTTATATTGTGCTAGTGAGGAAATATTTGATAAATTACAAATTTTACAAAATAAGGCAATGCGGATTATTTTTAATTGTGACAAATACACAAAAACAAATTTTATGTTAAAAAATTTAGATTGGTTGAATGTCAGAAATTAAATTTTTTATGAAGTAAATATTATCGTTATAAAATTGGCGATGATTTGATGTTAATCGGATATGAATCCAATTTGGTGTATTATGTTTTTGAGGGCAAAAAGGAGAATTCTATGAGTTTAAGATACCTCCTAGAGAACGCTAGCTACACAATATGAGTTTGATAAATTCTCGCATATATTTTTGTCTCTCACATTTCTGACCACTCTACCTCAAATCATGAAAGAGAAATATTTTATACGTAAAAAGGTTGTACTTTATTAAAATTACGATATTTCATTTAGTTTCTGAGATAATTGCGTTTAAATGCTAGATGGCAAGAAACATTTAAATAAACATATTTTTTAACAAAACATATTTATTAAAAATTAACCGATCGTTCTTAAGCATAAATGACATATTTTCAAGTCTACTATCGCCTGTTGCTGTATTTGCCCCTTAGTCATGAGACATCCTGTATATAACGATAAATAAACCGTTTAACTGGGCACTTTATTGATTTGATAATAGATGAGTTAACCAAAATGGTGTTTGTACTCACCATTAAACTTAAATAATAAACACCAAGAAAATCTGTCTCTGAAATATATAAAATACAAAGTAAAATGTTTAAAACGCACACTACCCAAAAAACAGCCACAAAAACACTTAAAAACACCAAAATCGGGAGAAAATATTATGACCCAATCTGACGCGTGAGCTTGCTACGACCCACTGCTGATCTGGGAACTTTAACGACGAAACCAGATCAGTTGTTAATATCAAATGTTGTTGTATTCTGTCAAGCGCTTTGTTTTAAGAAAAAGTTAACTTTAACTTATTATCGTCATTTCTGTAAGTAGAGAAATATTACTTCTCATGAGAATAATGGAGTAAATAATGGCGAGTTATGAAATTACTAGTAGAAAAATAATATCAATTTTATTAAAACCTTATAACCTAACAACCAACGATACAGTAATTAATATCACTAATCCTTATTCTAAATAATATCTATACAACTTGTAAAACTTACTATAAAAATATCCACTTAAGAAAATCTTGGAAAAAGCACTAAGATAACCTACAATATTGTAAGGAAAACAACGCTAGAAAACAAGCCCGCTCTTCAATCGACGTCACGTCTTCCGCCCCACCCGCGGGGACCCTTCACCCAAATGCTGCTCTATGAGACAACCTTGTTAGTTTAGAAACCTTGGGTATAAAATAATAAAATTTAGACAAGACATGTTTCCTGTCTTATTCTTTATTATGTATTTCCAATTCGTGACGTGCATTCAAGGAGTCATTAGCAGGACCACAGCAACCTTAACTTACCAGAGGGGGCTGTGGCAGGACTGTATAGAAAAGTTACCAAGGTGGTTATTGTTGTTATTATTGGAAATATGTAAAGTCGATTGTCACTGCTTAGTAGGCCTGATGCCAGTTTTTGTCCCAATTCAGCCCCACAATGTGGCGTCACACATCTATTTGAAATGCGGCATGTTTTTTATTCTGAAAGCTTGTCGGGTTTTAAAAGCTGCCATTTGAATATTCCTTTTTTAAAACGAAATACGCATTTTTTGTTCACGATCGGTATAATAGTAAATTGGAAAATTTTTACGGCTTATTATTGCTCGTTTTTTATAAAACAATCTGATTTTTCAATTTTTTTATGGTAAAGAGCAAACGCTAGTGACCGGCAAAATATCCGTCTATGGACTTCAATCACCTTCTTTTTTGTGTTAAAAAAGGTTGACACATTCATAACCCTCTTTTCATCCCTTTGGGGGCAAGGGACCAACATTTTTTTTAAAAAGGATTGACTTCTATTAGTAAAAATATGTTTATACAAAGAGAAGCTTCTTCCAACATCTATTGATGTAATCGGACAATACTGCAACTAGCTAGCATAGGGGAAGGTTGCCCATATTGGACCAATTTCCAGATTTCTTATCATAGATCCTGATAATAACGCAAAATCGATCTTGAAGCTATCCCTTAGTATACTTTAGTATGTTGTTCAACTGCAGGATTTTTTGCAGAATTTTATTTCAAAGTATCTATGATATACCAGGCTATAAAAAAAACTCTGCAAGTGGTTCAATATAGGAAACCGGTTGCCTAAATTGCACCTGGGGTTTCCAAAATTGGACCACATGATTTAAATCGGAAGCTTAGGTGTTAAATGAATAAATAAAAAATAAAATTGTTGGTAGAGGAAGTTTTATACTTATATTTCAAAAAAACATCAAATTTACAATCAAAATTTCGGTAGAAGATATCCTAATGCAAAAAAAAGTACCTATTAGTTTCCTATATTGGACCAGTCATAGTTTCATTTTTTAACTCAAAGAAAAAAGATTTTAGCAATATTGAAATGGTGTTAGTTCATGACATTAACTTATTTAAAGAGAAAAATTATTTTTGCACAATTTGGAAAAATGGCCTAAATTGGACCGCTTCAATTTTGGCAATCACCCAGTGGTCCAATTTAAGCAACTACCATGTGTTTTACAAAACCACCCAGGAAAGAAACAAGAAAAAACAAATATGGCATGGTAATAGGAGAAATAAAAAGAGAAAAACTTACTTAAAAACTTCCATAAAAAAGATTTTGCTTAGAGTTTTATGGTTCTAAGGTAAATTCTTAGGAAAATCCTAAAAATATTACATTAAAATTGTGTAAATTACGTTTTGCTCTGTACACGCCAAGCACTAACGGCCAACTAGTTGAGTTTGTTGCCGATCAAAGGTTCTAGGTGGAAGTATGTTACAGTGTTGCTAGATGATATGGCACTTGTTTAGTTTCGGAGAAATGTACTGTGGCCCAATTTAGGTAGCGGTTCAATATAGGCAACCTTCCCCTATAAGGCCAAGATGCAACTTCGTTGGATGGTTTACCCTCAAAAATGCTTTTTACTACAGATAAGTATTTAAATCCTTAGTTTTTTTTTACAGTTACATCCAATTTGCTCCCTACTTGAAAATGTTGTGACATTTAGCAGAAAAAGTTTCAGCAATACTAATTGAGTCTCTTAAACTTACATTTCTACTCCCCAACGAGGATATAATGTCCGGTATAAAACTGAAATTGACCTTAATAAAAACAAGATCTTCAACTACACTTGCACTTTTCAACGACTCTTTACTTTGCACAACACACTGCGAATCGTCATCTAAATCCAAAATTAGTTTTTTAATGGCTTCGAAATGCTCTGCGTAGAATATTGCGGCCTTAATCCATGTTCCCCACTGGATAATTATAGGTTTTGGAGGTAAACTAACTCCTGGTAATCTTTCCTTATACAACTGTATTCTTAGAGGTGCTTTTAGAAATACTTTTTTTACCATTTGAAATTAATTCATTTACCAAAGGATATTCGGTCACATGTACCATATTGGGGTAAAATATTCTTAAGTTTACCATATACGGTGCTGCATCAGACACAAGCATTAAAAACTTTTCATCTGGGACTGGATTTGGTAAGAAAAAGCTCGATAGGGACTGCTGAATAAATAGGGTTACGGTCACATTATTAGTTGTGTCTAGCTGCTTAGAAGTACCTACCTACCAATTTTCAGCAATGTAGCTTAAAATTATAGACAGTTATATTTATGTCTCCCACGCCGATGCAAAACCTGTATACTATAATGTTTATTTTTAATTAAAAAAATACCAAACTTTCGTCTAACAAAAATCTCACCATTGGCTAATAAAAAGTAATTTTGCAGAAGATTGAAATAAAAGTTATCTTAATAAAATTACCACGAAGGATGCTTTTCTGTTTTGGCTGTTCGCATCCTACTTCAAGAAATTAAACTTTCTTACAGCGACAGCTCGGAAGTTAAGGGAACTTTTGTATGAGCAAATTCGACTTTTTCTTGGAAACTTTGAAAGAAGCCTTGGAGCTTAAATAAAATATTACCAGTCAAGTAAATACTGTATCAATAAGCTACCTCTTCCATAATTTGATGTGTTCACTGTTAATTTAAACAGTTAAAAGGTTCCATGGTGTTGTAAGGTTCGGTCTGATTTTAGGGTGCCCCTGCCCATGGTAATGATGGTATGATACAATTAGGTTTCTTTATTTCCAAAATTCAAGTTCGTCTTTCACTTGACAGGTTTTTACCATACCACATCGCTCCCCCCAATTTCTACGAACTCGCCGCTAATAAATGTAAATAAATTCAGCAGAATTTTTTGATGTACGAATGCGATCAGATGTGCTCAGCATGTAACTAATGGCCCCCGCAGTTTCTATCCCTCTCATTACAGCGTGTTAACGGTGCTGGAAAATAAGAGACAATCTGTCAACTTCTCGTTCATTGTTGTGCGAGGTTTTCATATTAAAATATATAAAAAGCTACTAACCAGCAACTTTGACTGTGACTTACATGACATTGACAGAAACGATTTTTTTACATTCAGAGTGTATATTGGAAAATTGGGAGAAAAAAACAGACAGAACATCACTTACTCGCGGGATTATCACTTATAATCTCCCTAGCAGCAGAATTATTACCGATAATTTTTTTCAATGTCACGAATGTTTTTGTTGATAGAAAATTATCCCGAGTCGAAGACGAGGAAAATTCTCTATCAACAAAAACATTAGTGAAACCGAGAAAAAAATTATCGGGAATTAATTCTGCTGCATGGGAGATTGGGTAAGAAAATTTATCAATTGGAGTTTTTTATTATTGTAATTTTTTTGCTAAAATGCTACAAAAACATATTTCCGGCGGCTTTAGTTAATTGTAACTAATTAGAGTTTTAGAAATGAAGTTCATTTTAGCCGTTAGTAACTCATAAGAGATGAGAAACATTAAATACCAAATTTGTTATCTGAAATCCAATGTCTTTATAGTTTTAAATTCAAATAGAACTTAAAAAAACCTATTTCCGATGAGTTTAATTTAATATGACGCAATGTATTTTGATTTTATTCTGAACTTTTGATTTACCAATAGATATAAAGCACTCCATTTTTGACAGAAAAATTATCATTTATTAATTTCATTAAGTTAATAGGAACTATCAAAATTATCGCGATAATCTCCCGTTGCTATAAGCGACGTAAACAAAAAGGAGCCTTCTAATTGGTTGAAAATAAATTTATGTAATTTTCAACAATATATTCTTTTTTGTCTGATAATCTTGATATTCACCTATCTTGCCAGAATCATAATCTAGCTTTTGCATTACCCCCACATGTATCATTTTTTACCTGTCAAATTAGTCCTATTTAAAATTTAGCCTCCCTTACAAATTTCAATGTAAAGTTCTCTATCTGATAAAGTCAAATAATGTATCATCTGTTTAAAATGTATGTATATCTCTATACATTTACATATGTATATTTGTAAAATAATACACTTTAGAAAGATGAGATGAGTACTTTAAAACGTCGAATTCTAAAGGGTATATATGTGTCCTTATGCTGCATTTTTGTACGATGATGTATCCGCTACTAGATGGGAGGAATAATCATCGGGGGTCGAAATTTTAAATTACGAACATGTCGAATAGAGAATGGTTATAATTTAAAGCTTTTCTTGTTAAATTTTGATTGTATATTTGTACAGACAACTGAAACACTGGCGCATTTTCTAGTTGGTCCGAAAAACGTTAAATACCAAACAGCCACACACTGAGAAAAAACCTTTTATTCCTTATAAGAATTCACATAATATTTATACAATAATTGTTTAATACTATATGTGTAAAAATATTGATGTGTAGTGTTAAGTGTGCAACATATGGGCATTTTTTTATTACCAAATTCTCAGAAAATTTTATTCTTGATAAAAGTTGGCGCATGTTCGACAATCATATTTGGTGCACTTGGAATGGTGGCAAGTCAGGGGCGGATTTAGGGGAGGGGCGACGGGGGTTCCCCCCCCCCTGAGCCTTCTTAACCACACCTAAAGTAAAATACGTCATTCGCGAATTCCTGTGAAATAAATATAAGAAAAACCTTAATTTCAACTTCACATAATTAATAATAGAAATAATAGAATATTTTATAAAACAAGCCAGCCAATGATATAAATAAATTTATTGTCATGTTTTAAAAATAAAAGAAAAGATCAACACTGTTATTTTATGATAAATGCATATGGCTTAACTGGTAGCAGCGGCGGATTTAGGGGGGGGGCTGTAAGGACTGTCGCCCAGGGCGGCAAATATTAGGGGGCGGCATTTACAACATTAAAATTAAAACAAACCAAACACGCAGACCTTCGCAGAAACTTCATTATAAGCAGCTTTTCAATGATATTTTAGATACTACAAAACGCTAGATTGAACTAAGATTTTCAGATTTGCATGAATTAGGTACAATTTTTTGACTTAATGAATAAAAATCTTTTTTTAAGTTTTTCAGAAAATTTCCCAAATAATCTTTCAGATAGTTTAAGTCTAAGGTACAACTTTATAAAAAAAGAGTTTTTAGTTTAACTTATTTTTAACAGTTTTTTATAGTGAATTTTTGACAAATTTTGGGCGTGGTCAAGAAAATTTTTCTCCCGACACTATCCTGCTCGTCTCTTTGTAGGTAGGTAGATATTACAGTTTTTAGTTTAACTTATTTTTAACATTTCTTTTCAGAGTGAATTTTTGATTTTTGGCGTGGTCGCGAAAATTTTTCGCCTGCGGCGCATTTTCGCGCCTACGGTGCTTCATTTCTAAAACTTAGTCGCCCCCCCCTCAGCAAAATCCTGGATCCGCTAGTTGCAAGTCAAACGGCGTACAGGATAGGCCAAAAATTATAAAACTTGTACAAGAATAAAGTACCCCTATTTCAGAAAATTCAGCAAAATGTTATTAAGAAAAGTTGTTTAGAATTAAAACTTATGCATAGATTCAAAAACATGACCTCCTAAAATAAAAAAATATATTTTTTTTAAAAAGATTAATAATTTCCCAAAAAAAGTTTATTTTATATTCACCATAAAGACCTTCATAAATTAATCAAAATCAAATCAATTTCACATATCTTTCTTCAAATTCAAGCATATTATTTGTAAAATTTACTTGAATTTTTAATTTATTAAGGAATCACAAACTTCATGTTTGTTGCAACGATATTAAACACAACTTTAAAATATCCTAAAAATTATTTTTAAAAAGATAAGACATCAGTAATGATAATATGCAAATTAAAAAATTCTCATTTTAAGTGCAAAATTTTTATTTTAAATATTTATTCAAAAGCTTTATTCTTGTACAAGTTTTATATTTTTTGACCTACTCTGTACGCCGTTTGACTTGCAACCATTCCAAGTGCACCTAATATGATCATCGAACATGCACCAACTTTTATCAAGAATAAAATTTTCTGAGAAATCGGTAATAAAAAAAAAACATTGTGTGTTAAGACCACACGACAGAAGTGAAAACTTCAACAAGGTTAATTCACTTCCCACAAAAAAGTGCTAAACGCGCCTAAAGAAATTTTCACTTCAAAAATAACATAAACTTGGAATACGGGATAATTTTACTGCATACGAAAAAAGATATTTCCTAAAATTGAACAACCCTTGAATTTTTACATCTTCAACAGAAGTCAGAAATCATAATAAATTAGGTCCACGGAATAAGCAATTACGGTAAACCTTACTTCACCCTACGTAAATATATAATTTAAAAAATGCTAGAACATACCTGAGACGCAGACGAGTGTCTATACAACGCACACTGTTTGCGGCATGCTCTTGCATATAACGTTCATTCGGGTCAGGGTCAGTTCGAATTGAATATAGCAGTTAAATTCGAGCGTTACACAGCCGAGTCTGACGCCTGACGCGTGACGGCGACGCGTGACGGCTCAGTTTAATTCAGTGCCCACAAAAAATGCTAAACGCGCCTAAAGAAGTTTTCACTTCAAAAATGCCCATATTATTATATTGCACACTTAAACAAAGCCCATTAACCCAAAATGGCATTTTAAATAAACCTGTGTATGTAATATTCCTGACCGATGCGTTGTGACGGATCCGCCCGTCTTTCTGCATGTTTAATGGCAGCCGCTTTAAAACGGGGACTTTTAAAATTTTAATTATTTATTTGGCTCGTAATATTTTATTAAAGCTTTGGGGCTTTTGCTTTTAAAATCCGAGAGTGGGGACGGAACAACTCCGGCGAAACTTTCCTCGATTTCGAACCGTCTTAAGAAAGTTTAATTCCTTCGCGCAAAATGGAAACAGAAATGCGCCCTTCCATTAATAATTTAATTAAGATAACTTTTATTTCAATCTTCTGTGAAATTACTTTTTATTAGAAGTAAAAGAATGAATTAATATAAATTTACAATAAAAATGTGACGGCCCGAAATTTTTTCTGGTTTGTGTTGGTCTAAACAGAATTATACAGGTGGGCAGAGAAATTTTTGGCCTATAATTATCATAAGTTAAAAGAGTTAAAGCAAATAAATATAATTTGAAGAAATAGTCCATACTTAAAGTAGAGTGGAAAGTATGAAAAGGAAAGAATTTAGTTAATCCTCAGTACCCCAAAAACGTTTTTTACCACGTAGGGGAAGGTTGCTCATATTTGACCAATTTCCAAATTTCTTATCATAATAATGCAAAATCGATCTTGAAGCTATACCTTAGTATTATTTAGTATGTTGTTCAACTGCAGGATTTTTTGCAGAATTTTATTTCAAAGTATCTATGATATACCAGGCTATAAAAAAACCTCTGCAAGTGGTTCAATATAGGAAACCGGTTGCCTAAATTGCACCTGGGGGTTCCAAAATTGGACTGGTCCAATATAGGAAACTAATATTGGACCAGTATAATAGGTACTTTTTTTTGCATTAGGATATGTCTTCTACCGAAATTTTGATTGTAAATTTGATGTTTTTTTGAAATATAAGTTTAAAACTTCCTATACCAACAATTTAATTTTTTATTTATTTATTTAACCTCGTTTAACACCTAAGCTTCCGATTTAAATCATGTGGTCCAATTTTGGAACCCCCAGGTGCAATTAAGGCAACCGGTTTCCTATATTGAACCACTTGCAGAGGTTTTTTTATAGCCTGGTATATCATAGATACTTTGAAATAAAATTCTGCAAAAAATCCTGCAGTTGAACAACATACTAAAGTATACTAAGGTATATCTTCAAGATCGATTTTGCGTTATTATCAGGATCTATGATAAGAAATCTGGAAATTGGTCCAATATGGGCAACCTTCCCCTACTATTAATTAGGTTCAGGTTTATAAATTTTTGAATTCGTTAATCGTGTAAAAATTTAATTAGGCTTAAACCCACATTATGTGTTAAGTACCTACTATTAAAACAGCAAACAATTAGAATTTATTTTATAATCATAGGTAGACTGGTAGATTAGTGTCATAGGTACCTAGTTATTAAGTCATTACACGTAATATTCCAGCAAACAGGATGCAAAATCAAAATTTTAAAACACCACTTATAATGTTACTCATAGAATCCAAAAGACAGAAAACAAAACACATGAACATTTAACAAGTCTGCACAAACATTATGTCACTAAGTACTATACAAGATATTATACAAAACGACCAGATAATAGAGAGATTTTTTTTGCAAAATCGTTTATAATTTCGTCGATATTTAATGATTTAACAAACTCGTGTTCGAAACCGATTAAGGATAAATCCGAAAGGCGTTGTTGTCCCATGGTGTTATGTAAATGGGTTTTTACTATTTTAAGTTCGAAAAAAGATCGTTCCGCTGATGCCACACTAACAGATAAAGTTAGAAATAACATCACTGCACTAGATACATCTGGAAAATTTGATGAACACACTGATTTTTTATTAATAAATGATCCGCAAGTTCATACACTGTTTTTAATTTTGAAATACTAATATCTCCAAGTCCCTTCTTTCTGAGGCTTAAAATTTGACTAGGAAAGTCAATGAAAAAGTCTTTATGGTATATCGTTTGTAAATTCCGCGCTTTCACGTATAATTCTTCTTCACTTAACGAAGTTAAATTCTCGGGATATAGAAAAAATAAAATTAATTATGAAATGAAGGACCTATGAAAATACTTTTTGGAAAAAAAATTATTATTCATTCCCTTTCACACAATGCCTCGTCACCGGATTGTATATACTCTATTACTCCCACTTTAAGAGGTTCGTACATATTTAGAACAAAAACATCTGGATTTTTAGTAAAAATTGCTAATAGAATGATTTTTGAGTATGTTTGGCACCAACACATATACTTACATTATTACATATAAAAACCGCTGATCTCAGTTATATATCACTGTAAATATTTATGAATACATTTACATTGTCTAGAAGTCTAAAGGCCAGACCCCTCTCCTGAAAAACTCCTAGTTACGCAAATGCCTAACTTATGCAGGTTACCTCCGGAGTTTTTATAACTCATTTTTATTGAAGATTGAGGAATAATTTTAAATGAATACTTGCCCCTGGCGTTTTAGAAAACGTAATCTCACACTGGAAAGGAGCTTAATTTAAAACGTCCCCACGGCCGGCTCTATACAGAGTGTTATATATGTACTTGTTATATTTAAATGGGTAACTCCTTGGGTAATCTAGAGACAGACTTCCCATTGAACTTCAAGAAAAAATTTACATAAAAATTGATTGGGTTTCTTATGAACCCTATTCAGGAATACCGTATACGGTTTGAATTATCAACCTTTTTAATTTGTTATATAAGTATGCCTGAAGAAAGTTCATCACCTGAGAATAACAGGGTTCTATCTGGCATAACCCTAAAATCAAGTAAAGATGCGCCAAAGTTTCGGACTTTAATAAAAACTTTAATTATAAACAAAACAGTTTTAGTTTTTTTTTTTGGTATTTCAGAAGCGTATTATAGCTCTAAAATAATGTCTTAATAGAACGTAATTGTAGATAATAAGTGGTGTAAAGACACTGTCTAATTTCACTTAGGACCTTGTTTTTCAAAAATATCTCGAAATTTGAAGAAAAGGGTTCTATGTGGTAGATACAACCTTTTTAACTATACTATACGTATACCTATTTTGTTTAGGTTTTATAATTACTAATGTTCCCAGGTTCTATCTACAGCAGATAGAACCTCGTTTAAAAATATTATCTTACTAAAAGGTCCTTAGTTCTATCTGCAGTAGTTAGAACTATGTTACTAATTTTAATCGATTTTGAAGTGCAGATACACCTTTGTAGCATAAATATCTTCGCTACTAACTGCCAGATGGTGCTAGGAGTTTGTAGTTAGGTAATAATTAACGGATAGAACCATTTTATTCAAAAATCTCAATTTTATCAAAATTGCAGATAGAACCCTGTTATTCTCAGGTGACGAGTTTCATTACCAAAAAGCTTCAAGGGAATAAAAACATAATTTTTGTGAGATTACCTTTACACCGTTTTTTTTTTCAATTAGGTATTACAAAAATAACGGCAAAAAAAAATTCGAATGCGCCATGGGACACTTTTGAAATATTTGTGATACTGTCAATTTTATCCTTAGTTTAAAAAAAAACAACCCTGTACCTAGAGCATTAGGGGCGACTAATACACAAAAAAAAACACTCCATATAACTAAAAGTCAGCAGCAGCAGCAGCAGGAGCAGCAAACCAAATATACAACAAAACAAGAAAAATCGAACAACTATATGAACTATATCACCCTTAGGCCTCAAACCTGTGTTTTCCACCACCCTGCCATTTTAGCTTTGCCATTACCCCATTGGCGTAGCCATGGAAACCTACCCTTAAGCCAGCCAATGAAAAGGGGTGTTTGAGCACGCGTAAGAGCCGATTGGATACAATCAGGGGGTGAAAAGATGTGTAAAGAGGAAGAGATAGAAAATCGGGGATGATCGTGTGTTGCATGAGTGGGAGTGAGTGCGATAGTTGGGGTGGTTGTAAAAGTGTATACGGATGGAATAAAAGTGCGAGAGGAGCGTTGGAGTATTACAGGAGTGGAATTACAAATAAATATCGGCCGATTCGAAAAATGTGCCCTAATGTACTCTCTATAAATTTAATTCGCGGAAAATATTAATTTAAACAGGGTCACCGGGCGAGCTGCCATGCGAGTCCTGGAAGTTTGCGAGTCGGTAAAATGTGTCACAAATTAGACATGTTAACAATCTCCTTTGCTGCTACAAAAATCGTATAAATGCTTTTGTGGATAGAGTGACTAAAACATTAGCTTATAAGTATATATTTTTCATAAAGGTTTGATAGAATATATTAATTTGGAAAATTCTATAAATCTCAAATATAATTAAAACCGTTTAAAAAAACTTTAAAATTACATTTATTTAAAAAACAAAATAATACGTAGTATTTGATACAATTTGCAAAATGTTTAACTTATCTGTCTGTTTTTTGTTAAAAGAGGGTTCCGTTTTAGAATTAAAAATAAATCTAAAAAAATGTTGTTAAAAAAATGTATTAAAAAATATTTAATTGTAGCTTTTTGCTCAGTAAAACATGTTACTGCTACTAGGTACTACGAAAGACTACCAAACGAGTCCTGTAAATGCGTCAACCGAACTCGCTCGTCATTTCCCGGACGAAACTAACAATAAAGAGTATGAAATAAAAAGGTTAAATCGACTCGCTTCCGGGACTCGCCTATATATAGCTCGCTTTAGATGTTTATGTTCCCATTCCGGTAAAATAAAACTTCCCATACATGTAATGTATATACCTACTTAGTTTATTGTTAAGTAACTCTTAAAAATTCTATTTAAAACTTCGGAACCCTTACTATTTTCACCGATACCATTTTAATAATTTCTCTAATATGGAGCAAACCTCCTTAACAAAAAATTGATTCAATTTAAAAAAGGACGATATTAAATCACCACATAATTAAATGAATTAGAAAATTACATAAATCACGCTAATAAGTTTAAGTCCGTCTCTGGATAGGGGTGTTTCAGAAGTGGGATAGTGACATAGAAACAAGGATATACGAGGAAGAAGGACAGAGGAGAACGATGTTGAGGATTAAATGGTGAGGAGAGAGAGAGGATTATACGGATAAGGAGTAAGAGTAGCGAGGCGCTAAGGAGGGAGAAAGACGGAGGGTAAAATACGGGGTTTTAGTGATAACAGAGGAACGATATCACATTTTAATGTCGTTAAAGTCACTTCTCAGTGGGCTTAGACGTAAGCCAGTCATATTTAGATTCGGTTTAACGGCGTAGTCCTGGCCTTAATTAAATTTGTCACAGATATTAACAATATCAACCGGGTTGATTGTTTGGATTTGGGCCGCGTTAACGCAAATGGACGAAAGTTTTTTGAGTTTTGAGGATTTTTAGGAGATTTTTGACGAGTTCTTTTGTGGATTTCGGGATTTTGTGACGTCTTGGGTGTTTAATAGTGTTATAGTGGTTCCTAGTGTGATAGTTATTGACTATGTGAATTAAGGTAAGCTGATATTTTTCGTGAATTAAAAACTAATAATTTGCTGCGTCTTAGAAGAAAACTATTTGCAGGTAGTAAGAACTACAAGGGCCAAATTGAAAAACACAAACTTCTCAAGAGTTTCAATTTAAAAACGTGTAATTTATAAATTCTTTATACCATTCTGTCCCGTTGTTGTCGGTGCATAATCAAAAATCAAAAAGATTTCAAAATTATAAATATCGCCTAATGGGGAGCCAACTTCGATCAGAATAAAAGGATAGTATCTTTACTGACATAACTCTTCTGAAAAATAGTAAATTTACAAAAATTTGGAAAGTTGGGGGCAATGATAATAATTAGATTGAATTTCCCTTTATTTTTCTTTTGTTTTAACGCTACCAATACCGAACTGTCTTTATCATATCTTAACATAGTATAAAACAAAGTCGCTGTCGCCCGTCTGTCCCTATATGTGCTTAAATCTTTAAAACTACGCAACGGATTTTGAAGCGGTTTTTTTTTAATAGATAGAGTGATTCAAGAGGAAGGTTTTTATGCATAATACATGCATATTATTGTAGAGAAACACTGATAAATTTAGAGGGTTGATCGGGTCCTTATTATCTCAGAGAAAGCGACGTCGTATAATGCCGGGCTAGTAGTCTTTATACCGTTGACTCTATTAGCCTAAAGAAAAAAATGATATCAGTTAAATGATTTATTTTTATATAATTAAATTAAGTCATTCATTGGGCAGCACATAATACCTATATGCTTTTTCTACTACGCTACTAATTTTCCCGAAATAAGGGAAGAAAATAGTTTTTTCCTCCCTTTTCTTCCCTAGAAGGAAAAAAAAAATCCTCCATCTAAATTTCTTATAGGACATTATACTTTTTGGGGCAAATTTTTTTAAAAAAGTACAGGGTTTCTTACCTCGATGAGCCACTATTAATATAATATGAAGAACCGTATAAGTATTCAAATTTTCGGTTGATTACTAAAACGTATGTGTACATCCAACAAAAATGTTTTCAAGATGGTGGCACTGCCATGTTGTACTAAGATTAGATACCTACTAACATTCTGTTTTGTCTGTACATTTTTACATATTTCAATTTTCCTCAAAATTTCAATCATTTTTCGTATAGAGCACCATATGACTAAATTAAATCGTTTTAAATACATTAATATTTGAAAAAAAAAATTCAACTTTGGTTAAATCGAAATGGTTAAGCTAATAGTAGTAGAAAAACTATAACATACCTCAGGAAGAAAATGCTTTGCCTTTTCCTCCCTGTTCGCGTCGGGTATCAAACTATTCGCGGGAGGAAAAGCACTATTTCTCTCCCTTGGTATGTAAATAGCTATTAAACAATAATCATCTAACAAGCAGACAATGTGACATGACATTGGCATAAACGTTTTTCTCACAATTAAAATGGCCCAGTTAGCTCAATCCTTGATTGATCAATTGAACGAACACAATGTCATCTATGTTACACGCAAAATTGCCTGATTAGTTATTTATTGTTGAAAGTATTTGTTCAAATCATAATTATTGCATTACAATAATTAATTTACTAAAACTGGAAATCAAAGATTGTAAGATTGTAATACAATGTTTCAAATGTTACTGCCACGTTTTTCTTTGCAGGAAAGTGTAATAGACATGATGACTATTAAGAGAAAATTAGTAAATTGACATCACCAAAAAGAAACGAAATATCAATGGAAGAATTTGTACAAATGATGTAAAATAGAAAGAGACAAAAACGCACTAGAATCAAAGAAGAGACAAAGAGACTGAATCGCTGTAAATAAACGAAAAATGCTTAAATCCTTTTAAATATTATACAAAGGTTAACAGTAATTAAGAAAATTAATAGAGAAACAGACTTAATCAATAAATCACTTTAGTGTAAACAATATAAATTAAGTGAACTTACTAAAGAAAAATTTGTTACTTTAAATACATACCTACATTTTATTTAACAACAAGTGTTTAGACAATTTTAATAATAACCGAATTGTGCCGATTCTTGTCGAATAGAACCATTAATTTCTTCCCTTCGCTTAACTAAAACAGTCCAAGTTTATTATTACGGAGAGAAGCTATACAAAAGAAACCTAGTGACAAATAAACATAATCATAACCTAAAAATAAGTGTCCGTAACAGCTAAATTGTGCCGAAATTACTCGACTTGTGCGGAAGTTATCCGATTCGCTCCGAAATTAGTCGATTTGCGCCGAACTGTCCGGAATACAGTCATTTCTTCCCCCCAGATGTTATAGACAGCCTCAAGTTGGATTTTAAAGGAGTCTCCTCCTGTTTGGGGGCGTTGGGTTCCTCCCCTGCCCCCTCGGTACCTACCAGCGGGGAAGATCTGAGCCATCAGCAATTTAACATATTTCCAGCGATTTTTTCAAGACAACTGAATTTTAACGCGTGTCCGCAGGGGAAAGCCATGATGGACGATCTCCGACCGAATTTGGTGGGAGTTGGAAATTTACTAGGTAAGATCCAGTGGTTTACTATTTTTTCTATAGTTACCAGAGGGTTTATAACACTATTAGAAAAACATTGTTTTATTTTACGACAGGTATTAAAATTTTAAAAATGTCTATTCAAATTTTACCTAATTAGACCTATACCACAGAATATGTGGCTACGCAAGCGCGTATTATGTGCCCACACGCTATATACCCTCTTTTATTTTTTCCAGGAGTTCAAGGCCTACTTGACGATCACCATCAACACCTCACCGCGTCGGCTGCCGACAAGTCGAATAGAAAGTGCAATACGAGCGGTAGCTCGGCGGAAGACTTCAGCGCCCTCTATACGGGGCTACCGCACTCGCACGAGCACCACGGCAATCACACGCCTGCGCATACGCCGCCGAGTGCTGCTAGGACGATTACAGACCACACAGGTAGGGTATAAATTAGAACTAGGTCTGGGAGCACTATTATAAGAAAGAAAACAGCTTAAAGTTATTTTAACATTTACCTACCGGACACCCTGTATATTGATACATAAATCCAAACAATAATTATTCTTCTTCTCTTCTTTCTAACAAGTCTATAATTATTTCACACCCAATTAAGCATACGGTGCACTCCCATTATTTGCCACAAAAGCCTTTATTGAAACAAGTTGACATCTGTTGTGCGCTTGGCCCCCAACAGGAAAGACTAGGGGAGAGTCGGTTTGTTTCTATTTAGGCCCTTAGTTAGCCCTAAAATAATTAGTTTGTATGCTTTGGAAATTACGATTGTTTGATGAGGAGTTGAGATAAAACACTGGAGATTGAAACGTTGTCGATACTTGACGTTAAAAGTCGAGAGGGATAAAAATAACTATATAATAAAGGGAGAATAAAAGCCATATTCTGTCGAATAAAAAGCCAAAGAATAGATAAAAATCGAAACGTTTTGTTGTTTAGTAAACCTGTTGTCAATGTTAAATAAGGTTAAGGTGGGAGTATCAACATGCTTGCCAACATATAACCTATTTTGCGTAGATGTATTTATTTTTCTAGCTTTTACACAAAATTTAAATAAAATCAATATCGACTGCATATTCTATGGGTAATAATTGACATATTAAATAAATATTAGGGAATTTTATAAATTATTTTAGGAGAATTGTAGAGCGAAAAATATGGGGTAAGATTTTTTTTAACATTATTATGTCATTGCACATTGTCATATACAATTCTCCCAAAATTGGCAATGAAACAAATTGATATTTTTGTAATATATCAGATACTACCTAAATAATGTACCGACGATATTGATTTTCTTTAAATGTTAGTTATTAAAATAATAAACTCAAAAAATCAACGCGAAATAGGTTATAGGTCGGCAATAGATTGAATGACGTTGATAATTCCACCTTAAGGTCAAATTTTTTTTGATGTTTCAATATCAATTTTTATTTGACACAGACCCAGCCTCCACACAATGTCACTTATGGTGAGTTGACGGACAATATAAATGAAATTGAGTATTACCAAACCAAAGGGACAAAGTATGTGTACACGAAAATCATTGTCCTAATGCATATGCTCCACCGCGAACGGGGGATAAAATTGGGGTACCGTAAATCGACACTTCATTAGGACACCCCGGTGAGTGCCATCCCCCTAGTCCCATATGGATCGGGATAGGCACCCTAAATGGGCTTTGCCATTGACATTAATGTGTTTGAATAGGATTTTAAGGATTATGTTGGGCAAATGAGTTTTACAGGTGTGGCACTAATAAATATATACGGGGTGTTCTGGTTTGTTATATTTAAACCCGTTAATTCTAATAACACCCTATATATTATTTTATACGTAAATATACAGGGTTTCCGGAAAAAGGAGGCTAAACCATTAACCATATTGCTTGAGCAAAAAAAATGCAATTTTTCATTTTTGACCCTAATTAATGTTCATCTATTCAGAAAAACAAAACAAAAAACAATTGTCAAATATTCAAGAGAGGGAGGATCCGGTATCCGCTGACCCCCCTATTTTATACTACATGCGCCAGTGACTTCCGAGCTATATTTTTTTTGTAATCATTTGTTTTTGATTATTTTTTTTCTCCTATAAAATTTTGATAAAATGATGCGTCCTGGAGATAATTTGAAAACTATGGGCCCTTAATATACGGTGACCGGCACAAAGTACGCACCAAAGGGTTTTTTTTTTATTTCAAAACTTACCAAATTTTTTTGGCGGTGAAAACGTTCTGCATGTCCCTAAACAAAAAAGAGCATAGACAAAACTAGTAAATATTGCGCCGTATACGAGGGAGAGGTGAAAACGTTAAATTCACTCAAGAATAAATTGCCCTTATTTTTGACTGTGGAAATTTTTTTTATTAGGATATGTTGTTTGCACTCAGTGGCGGATTCAGAAAAAATTGACAGGGGGGGCACTTACTTGTTATCTTGGGGTGCACGAAAGGCCCGCTGCGGACAAAACGCGCCGCAGGCGAAAAATTTTTAAGACCACGCCCAAATTTGGTCAATAATTTTTAGTAAATATTTTTAAAATGTATGATTACCTACTTATTTTATTGAAAATGAAATAAGATAAAAAAAATAAAAAAAGGCCAATTTACTTTTTATTAGCGGGTACATCGTTTAAAAGTAAAGTTCAATCTTCTGGTTTTATTTCCAGCAAACTTATCAATAACAATAAAGTCCCTAGATCTACACTTTGTGATCTGTGTCAAGTTAATTTCGGGTTTAGGTCTTCCCTCAATTTTAATTTCAATTTTTTGCTCAATACTTAATGAGCTAAAATTGTTTCTCAAATATTCCACATTCATAGCCGTTTTGGCATGTTTATTTTTATTAAAATAAGTCCTTACAACCCCAAAATAATACACTTTCTTTGTAAACAAAACCACAGATTACAGTTTTCTGTAACAAAACACAAATTCTAAAATCCTAAAATGTATGCTTTTTATATCTAACGTGCTTTTACGCCATCTTTTTTCTAATTATCAAACCACGTTGAAAACCTGATTTTTAATATCCATTTCTAAATGCTGTAAAGTTTTGGCATCAAAAAAATATTTGGTTGTTACAGTACAATGCTTTGTCACTGTGTTTGAAATTTTGGGTGTTGCGCTTAGGTTGGTTCGTGCGAAGTTATTATGACAGGGGGGGCACGTGCCCCTGTGCCCCCCCTCTAAATCCGCCACTGTTTGCACTTAAAAGTTATCCTTAAATACTAAATTTCAGCTCGGTAGCACACATATAAATATTTTTCATGGCATTATAGATTTAAATGAAAACAAATTTTATTGTAAGGGTTTAAACTTTAATTCATGAACCAATGGGTTTAAGGCTTTTTGAAAAATTGGGAACGGCAAAAGTATGTTAAATGTATGAAGTAAACCCTCATTTATTTTGCATAAAGTTATTCCGCTGATCCATAGAAAAATGTACGGTGTGCACCAGAAAAGTTAGATTATTTTTGACGTTATTTTATTAAACGTCCAGTTCTCGCGCATTTAAACAAATTTAAGTAAGTTATGTGTCTAATTGCCCAAGAGCTGTTAAAAAATTAAATTTATAGGTTGCGTAGCTTTATCGATTCGTTATACGAAAAAAAATTCTACAGTGAAAAATAAGGGCACTTTATTCTTGAGTAAATTTAACGTTTTCACCTCTCCCTCGTATACAGCGCAATTTTCCAAGTTTTGTCTATGCTCTTTTTTGTTTAAGAACATGCAGAACTTTTCCACCGCCAAAAAAAATTGGTAAGTTTGAAAAAAAAATCAATAACATTGTTAAAAAAATAATGAAAGCATCATTATCTACAAAACCATAGATTAACAAATCTGTCCGATTTTGTAATGAAAAAATATACACCCATTTAGATTATTAATTTTAATCACATCATAAATATATTTTAAAATATAAGTAAGTAATTCAAAAATATTTCACCCAAAAAAAAAGAAAAATTATAAATAAGGGAGAAATTATAATAGAAAAATTGTAATATTTAGTATTATTATTACTTACCTATATCTATATAAGTTGGCTTACCTTTATATGATTTTGCATAATCCATGATTTAAATGACAAAAAGATTTCAAATTAGTAGGTAATATGTTAAAAATTTTGATGCCAACAAATAAAGCATTATTTTTTAAAAGTGTTAAATTAAAATTATCAGAGCATAAACATAGATTTGTTTTTTGTCTTGTTTGGTATAATATATGGGTGGTATGTAATAATTTTTTATTTTTATATATAAAATGGCAGTTTTGTAATGTTGTTTTAAACTCTTAAATATTTTTATAAACAAATATTATTTTTGAAGGAAACAAAATATGTTTATTTAATATTATTTTTAAAACATATCCTTATATTGTTATAAGCGGTGTCAAATTCGAGTCGTATGCACTTCTCCAACCAATTATACAATAGGAAATAATTGATTGAAAAAGTGCATAATAAAACATTAAACAAAGTTTTTGATTCACAATATTTTTTAAAAGTCTAAATTTACATAAAGTGTTTCTTAATTTTTTTTGTAAGGGTGTTAATTTAAGGATCCCATTTTAAATTTTGGTCAATCAATATTCCTAAATATTTTATAAATTCAACTTTTTTAATTTTATTTTGGCAGAAGAGTTAGCATAATTATTTCTAACTATATCTGATATTTCTAAAATCATGAATTTGAATTCCTCTCAAACTATTCGGCTGAGTATCTTTATAACAAGAAAAAGTCATAAATTTTGTTTTAGTTAAATTTAAGTTTAATAGGTCATAACTCAAATTATTTTTTATTATTGAAATGTCTAGTTCTGAATTAAAAACGCATTCATTCCAAGTATTAGCTGGTTATTAATACAGTATCATCTGCATATGAAAATATTTTTCCATTTAACTCTGATTTTAATATATCATTAATATAAAGTAAGAATAAAATTGGTCCCAAAACAGTATAAAAGTCATAATATTTTTGCTCAAGGAATATATGGTTAACGGATTGACCTCCTTTTTCCGCACACCCTGTACGCGGTGGCTTAATGTCAAATTAGGAAAAAATAACATTCCGATTTCCACTTTCCAGACGGAGCCTTTAAAAAACTAAAACCCGAACCCCAAACACCCAGCTCCTCGTTAGGGGGCACGGTGTCGCCTGGAGGTCCCACGCACGCGGGACACACCCCCACTACAGCCTCTTGTCCCACGCCTGCGCGTCGGAGGCATCGGACCACATTTACGCAGGAACAGTTGGCCGAGTTGGAGGCTGCCTTTGCCAAAAGTCACTATCCAGATATTTATTGTAGGGAGGAGTTAGCGAGGAGTACTAAGCTAAATGAAGCTAGGATACAGGTGAGTAACGATTAATTTTAACGATTTAAATTATTAATCTTCAGAAATTTACGAAACGAAATTAGTACCCAGCTTCTCAGGTCTTTATAAAATAAAACATTATTGAGAAATTTTTGTTAGGTTATAAGGTTATTTATTATTTATTTATTTGCAGGTTTCTTTATTAATAAGTCAATAACATTGTTTTTTTTTAATAAATCCAATGAAAGCATCTATTACAAAATCATAGATTAACAAATCTGTCAAATTATAAATAACGGAGAAATTATAATAGAAAAATTGTCTTATTATTACCTATAAATAAGTTGGCTTACATGATCCCATTTTAAGTTTTGGTCAATCAATATTTCTAAATATTTTATAAATTCAACTTTTTTAATTTTATTTTGGCAAGAACAGTTATCATAATTAATTCTAACTATATCTGATATTTCTAAACAATTTAAATAATTAATTTTAATTTCTTTTAAACTATTCGGCTGAGTAGATATAGGTAACAAGAAAAACTCATAAATTTTGTTTCAGTTAATGTTAAGTTTAATAGGTCATAACTCAAAGTATTTTTTATTATTGAAATGTCTAGTTCTGAATTTAAAATGCATTAATTCCAAGTATTAGCTGGTATTATTAATACAGTATCATCTGCATATGAAAATATTTTTCCATTTAACTCTGATTTTAATATATCATTAATATAAAGTAAGAATAAAATTGGTCCCAAAACAGTACCCTGAGGAACACCACAAATTAAAGTAGTTTTTTTACTACTGAAATTATCTATTTTTACTTTCCGTTCTCTATCTGATAAGTAACTTTTAAATAATTATACGCGATACCTCTAACTCCATAAGATTCTAGTTTAGATAACAGTTTATTGTGTGATACTGTATCAAATGCTTTTTGCCAATCTAAAAATATGCCAATAACTTTTTTACCTTCATCTAAACATTTTGATATAAAAAAAATTAGTAACATTAAATATTGCATTCTCTGTTCCTAATTTTTCTCGAAATCCAAATTGATTAGTTGAAATTAATTTGTTAATTTCTAAAAATGAATATAATTGATCTTTAATACATTTTTTCTAAAAGTTTTCCTATTGTATTTATTAAAGAAATCGGTCTATAATTATTGCATTGTGTTTTAAGTCTCCAGATTTATAAATAGGAATAATTGTAGATGTTTTTAACATTGTTGGAAAAGTTCCTTGAGTAAGACACATGTTAAAAAGATAACTAATTATTAAGGAAATGTTATGGGATGTGGCTTTTAAAATTTTGTTGTTTATATCATCAGGTCCTGGGGACGTTTTTAATTTAAGTTTATTAATTAAATTATATATAAGATATTCAGATATATGAGTAAAAAGTATATAGTATATTTTATTTGTTTATCTACATGATTACGAAAATTTCTACATTCGTGTAATAGATTTTGATTATTATTATTTTCCAACAAACTTCCGTTTTATTCTCAAAATAAGCACTAAGACCCACTATCCCATAACAAATAACTAATTTAGCCGACCGAAGAGGCCGTTTTGTATAAAACCAAGTAGAAAGCACAAAGTAGAAACACGGCAAAGCGCAAAATTATAGAGACACAGAGAGCGCTTTGGCTGAATCTCTGATCGAATTAGAAACGCAACTGTGGGGTCCGGCGGGTGACGTCCCCATCCATGTGGCCCCCTCGAGACACAACTGTCATTGTAGGTCGCCGTGGGCCCCCGTTGTCCTGTGACTCACGCATTTGCGTTGCAAATGTATGGGTTATCAATATGCAATTTTGCTTTTTAAGTTCCTTGTCACAATTATTATTATCAAAAATTTAACGTCTTCGAACTTTTCCGTATGTCTATCCTTGTGTATAATTGAAAATTTTAAAACCTAAAACCTTAGAAAAAAAAATTTCCTGTATGCGGTAAGGCATATTTAGAAAATTTTAAATTTTTTATTTATTTTTTTTATTTTTTATTTTTTTATTTTTAACATTTTCATATTTAGAAAATGAGGATTCCACGACGAATCTTTAATTAATATAAAAAAAAGAATTCAACATCTGTAAAATTAACGAATTCAAATTTAATATAAAGTGGCTATCATAAATCAATATATTGTGATGAAGGAAGAAATGCCAATCATATATTAGCATATTGTGTTAAACATTAGAATATTAATGAGATTAGTTTAGAAAAATAACAATAAGGATCAAGAATATAGAGATTGCATTCGCTTTATAAGCTCGCAAGAGAATATGAGGTCACATGCAAAGGTTCAGTTGGTTTCTACGAGTGCAGTAGCGTCATTAAGTTCTAATTTCAATAATCCTAATAAGATGATTTATATCAATTATTTTTACCATCATAAAACATCCTCTTTCATTTGGCTTTATCCTCTTACTTCAAACTATTTTAATCTTTCTAATTTCAGGAATCTTAAATTTAGACTTCTGATTTTCTTATATTTTATTTCTACTAATAATTGGAGGTATACTACTCTTATTTATCTATATAACAAGAATTGCTTCTAATGAAAAATTTAATTTATCTAATAAAATTGTCCTTATTACAATTTTTTTCTATTAAGAATTATTATTATTATCTAATTTTTAGACAATTTTTTTTCTTTTACTGATATAAATAATTATGATTTTTCTAACCAAACTTTAACCAATAATAATATATCAATAAATAAATTTTCAATGCCCCTAATATACTAATTATAATATTATTAATAATTTATTTATTAATAACTTTAATTGCTATTGTAAAAATTACTCACTCAAAAATAGAACCTTAATACAGGCACCCCCAGAACTTGCACCGTGGGAAAAAGGCTTGCTGAGGGGCCCACAGTCGAATTATACAAATTTATCTGTCTTCCTTGCGGATTATCAATTGCTCCATATGTTTGTTGTAACCTTATGGCCATCATTCCATTTCGTATTTCATAAAAAATGTAATTTTTATTATTGAATTACTGTATTTTATCAAAAAAATTACCTTGTCGGACTTCCATTGTCTTTATTTTGTTACTTAACACATAACGCTTCGGTTAGTTAGTATCTCTAACCGTTTTCAAGTGTAAACTAAATTATAATCCTAAGGCTACTGTCTTAAATACTATCAATGTGCAATAAAGCTTGATGACTCCGCCTACGTGCTTGTTGGAGTGTGAAGTTTGAGCTGTTGGTTTTGGACAAGAAAAGGATTCCGGATATTGGGAATATCTATACTTGGTTTACTAAATATATGGGTATTTTGATTCATGCTGCTTCTTTAAATTTTCGTTATCTCCAGTGCTGTTCCGTGTCCAAAACCTTGGCTTCTGACCACTGTATATTATGTTGGTTGATCCATACATGTTTCGCTATACCTGATCTCGAAGTTTCACCTCTTTGAGTATGTTTCAGATGTTCTTTAACTCGTACTCGTACGAGAAGAGGTACTTTTGTTTCTCCGATGTAGGATTCGCCACACTCGCAAGGGATTTGATAGTTACAATTTTTTGTGTTTTCATTGCGGGGGGTTTTACTTTTGTAAGAAAGCTTCTAAGCGTATTTCCGGATTTAAAGGCTATTTAGATATTATAGTACTCAGGGCCGGATTTACAGCGGGGCAAGCAGGGCGGCGCCCCGGGGCCCCCGACCCAGAGGGGCCCCCCGGCAGGTGTTGGGAAGAGGAAAATATTTAGCTTTATTCGAATACATTAATACATTGCACACAATTTTTTTGTCAATACTCCAACAAATTTAAAAAAAAAAAAAAAAAAACATGCTCAGGTAATAGAAAAAAGCAAATCTCAAAGTTTGCTGATCGGACCTATAATGTTATCAATCTGAATACTTATAAAATCCTGCAACCTCAATATCTCACAAATTCATCGAAAAGCGAGTTGGAGCAAGAAGCTGATCTGTTTTCCAAAACTTTCTCAGACGATGTGTCACCTTCTTTTTCCTCTGATAGTACTATTCACTTGAAAACGGTTAGGATTACTAACTAACCGAAACGTTGTGTTAAGTAACAAAATAAAACAATGGAAGTCCGACATGGTAATTTTTTTGATATTACTTCATTTTCTACCATCTTCAAACAAGTACTGTATTTTATGTTTTGAGCTAATTCAGAAATTTATAACTCTGATGGTGGGTTATAAAATGTAGGTACTATGTATTGCTGTATTGCCTAAGTTTTCCATACAAAAAACTCACTAAACTATTTATTATACGATTCCCAAACCAACTTGCAGCTTAAAATCTCGAAAATTCGGCCACAAATATGCCAGAAAATTCAATTTCGAATTCAATGACATGGCAATTAAATCACGTCATTACGACGTCTATTTTCGGTTTTAATCCGCGTCATTATCATACTTTGCTTGCATTGAAATTTTGCGGCATACGTTCATTGTTTATTGGATTTTCGATGGTCTTTTACTCGTTTTCGAATTATTATTTTATTAAGTTTGCGATAAGTCTGTTAAAACTCAAATTATCGTTTTTATGAGGTTAATTTGAGAGATTAAAGGACAACACAGATAGGAACAATTATAAATTTAAAGCAGTAAAATACTCCAACTTTAAGAATAAGCCTTCTAAATTAAAATCGTTGACATAGTGACAAATAATCATTGTATAACAACGTTTACAATATTTTATACAGCGTGTATCAGCCAAATGAAATAAATTCGATAATAAATACATGGGGGCGTTTCTGAAAAAAACGCTCGGATACGTCGAGTGGTATTTCTAGTTGCGCATTTTTTTCAATAAAAACTTTTTATACAGGGTGTGTCATGTAACAGTGCCCAATACCAACTTTCTTATTTTAAATACAACACCCTGTATATTATTCAATTTTTAGATTCTTCAGAAAATTTTAGACATATTTCGTGTACAATATCCTATACTTATCTTCAACTGTTTCGGTAATATTAAGTGTTTTCAGATGTATTGCTTTTCAGCGTTTCTTTTTACTGATATGAAATAAAAAAAAGTACTTATACATATGTAGTTTTATTTACTGTTGTGTAAAACTGACCTTAGCTATTTTTCTACTAGAAGAACCGGATGTAACTCGAAAGCAGGAAATATAGTTGTTCCGGTTTAACTGGAAGTTGCTTTTTTGGGAAGATAATAAAAATTGAAGATAGGGACATGTAAACCGTTTTGCTCTAAGACGTACTGTTAGAAAGTTATAAGCTGTCAAAGTTCAAAAATGTCACTTTTCGAGAGTCAATATCTCGGAAACTATAAAGTATAGACTAATAGTGCATTTATTAAAAAATAATTATAATTTTATGTGGAATTTAAAAATGTAAAAATATACAGGGTGTTCCATTTAAAAAAATAATAATAACGTCAACACTATTGATATTTGGTGACATTACTGACATATGGTATAATAGTAAAATAGTAAAATTTTAGTCCTATAGATTGCCCAAAACCCGGATCCAATATCACTTTTCGTTCGCCTGTAATTAAGCCGTTCCGGAACATTTGCCCAACTCTGTATATTTCAATTACATGATATTACAATTCCAAAAACATAAAAATGTTCGTCGATGAATATGCGCAACATTTTATTAAATGCCCGACTCAAAACTGGCAGTTGCCGTCGCTAAGCCCGAATTAGCTCTCCGAAAGTCATAAACAATGCTTCGAAAACAAATTTCCAAGATGTTCATTTCAGCGACTATAGTAGGCCCTTCCACCCCTCCCTGCAGGATTATCCCTGCTACAAGGGACGGCTAACTTCGTTAAGGATCCATTTGATGGAATCGAGGGTTGTTCCATCCATCCCCCCCTTCCCCACACACCCGACGACGGCCCCCTCGTCTTTCTGCAAGAAAACGTGCTTAAACTATTTGTCTTTGTCTTTGGCTTCGGTATATATACAGAAAAAGATTTTTTTTACGGCTATACTGGAAAGGTTATTTTGATCTTATAAAGAAAAAAAAATCCTTTGGTAGGTCCTTGTATGGTATGATGGACAACAAATTTTATTATTTTATTATTTTCTAATAATATTAAGCAGTTAAAAGTAAACATTTATAGTTTATAGGAACAAAGATGTATCTTTTGTCGAAATACGCTAAATACATGATGTAAATAAAATGACGTTTTTCCGAAAACGGTTAGGATTAGCGACATGAATAAAGAGTACTTAATTTTTAGTCAATAGTTAAAGGTATGTAAAAAACGTTGTCCAAAGTTTTTATCATACAGGGCATAAAGAAAATGGGCACATTAGTGTCACAGGTAGTCGGTCCCTGCAGCTGTGAGTCATTCGCAACACTTTCTGGGATAGTCATTTAAAGGGTCTTACCTGGTATACATTATATGAAAAAAAAATTGAAATATAATACCTGTTGGTTTAATAAGTATGTGTCAAAAACTTAATTCCACGGGAGCTCTTCGGGAGCCCATATCTCCGAAGAGGAGGCCGATACGAAAGAAGTTTATATGAACTTGTAGTATTCATTTCACGTGTTTTTTTCATATCCGGGAGATTTCCCACATTTTCCCGGACAACCTGTACCTATATAATATTTTCCATGTGGTACCACTTAATTATCGTTATTTTTTCTTGAAAACGGTAAACATGTTAATACTAATAAGTCTACTAACATTTGATTGAATAGGAACAGCAACCAGTAATTTTTTTGCCTTTTAAGCTCTTTTTACCTCCTAAAATGTCAAGCAACGTCCTTTTGCAGATTAAAACAAATTGATGAAGAGGAGGATATCATAATATCCGTTATTGTTGTTTCAGGTTTGGTTTCAAAATCGCCGGGCGAAATATCGCAAACAAGAAAAACAACTGCAAAAGGCATTAGCCCCGAGCGTTCTCCCCGGATGTAATGGGGCTATGATGAGGAACATCTATCCAGGGGCTGCGAGGGGCTATCAGCCTTACCCGCATCCTACTGCGATCAATAGATACCCACAGGTAAGCGAATAGATTATTGTGTAATTTTTTTCTTTAAAGTAATTTTTATTTTCGGTTTGTCACGTTACCAGATTCGTTTTCCAAAAAATACCAACAAAAAAATACCTTGTCGGACTTCCATTGTCTTTATTTTATTACTTAACACAACGTTTCGGTTAGTTAGTATATCTAACCGTTTTCAAGGGTAAACTAAATTATAATTCTAAGGCAACTCAACTGTCTTAAATACTATATCCATGTGTAATGAAACTTGATGACTCCGCCTACGTGCTTATTGGAGTGTAAAGTTTGAGCTGTTTTGGTTTTGGTTTTGGACTCGGAACAGCACTGGAGAAAACGAAAATTCAAAGAAGCAGCTTTCATGAATCAAAATACCCATATATTTAGTAAACCAAGTATACATATCCCCAATGTCTAAAAGCCTCTTCTTGTCCAAAACCAACACACTCCAATAAGCACGCAGGCGGAGTCATGAAGCTTTATTGAACATGGATAGTATTTAAGACAGAAGCCTTAGAATTATAATTTAGTTTACACTTGAAAACGGTTAGATACTAACTACGCAGGGCCTATAGGCCCGGGCCTGGGGCCCCCTGCCTCAGGGGGCCCCAAGATTGACCTAACTGAAATATATAAAAATAAAAAATTCTATTTAAAAATTATTTCAAAAATTTAACTACCATTTATTGTTATTACGATCCGAAATTCAAATTCAACGCGATAACTGTCCGATAGGCGGCATTTCGGCATCACAAAAGGATCTTTTGATGCTCGACGCGTCAAAGGTTTGAACGGTACCGACAACATTCTTCGCCCCTGAATAGTGGGAGTCGCCGCATGCTTTTGTCTTTCTTTTTATTCGTTAATAGTTCATGCAGTTAATGTTATGTAAACATTGTAAGCATTGGGCAAACCTAATTGAATTGCAAATAATTAGTATTTTTCACAAGTGCTTTAACTGTTAATTTGACAAAATTAATAGATATCTAATTTGTGGGTAAGTAAATTAATTTTTCTTAAAAAAATATTTTCATAGTTCTTTTTCTGATTAAACTTGTATGCAATATTATAGTAAATTTAGGAATTGAATTTTTTTTAGTGTTCTACATCTTAAGTCGGCAGATAAAAAGCACCATGATTCCTAGACAACATTTAAGCGGCAGCAATAAACGCAAGAAGAAAAGAATGATAGAAAATGAACGAGAAAAGCAAAAAGATGCAATGTTGTCTTAAAAGGGTTAAATCATATCTGAGAAACTCTTTGAACGAAGATAATTTATCATCTTTGGCCCTTCTTAACGTGGAAAGTGAAGTACTAGAAAATATAGATTCGAATGAAATTATTAACCAATTTGCAGAAATGAAAATGCGCAAACGAAAAATTTAAATATTTTAATTTAATGACCATTTTTTGGTTATTTGTGTTCTGTGTTTGTTCTATTATTTATTTTGTGTTATGTTTATTTTATGACAAAATAATATAAATGTTAGTTTTTGACAGTTCTACTTGTTTTTATTGTTTTTTTGAATAAAAAAGGGTGTGGCTCCCAAAAAGTTTTTGCCTGCGGCGCTATTTTTTTGAGGGGCCCCCAGAGGGTTTGTGGGCCTAGGGCCCACTTGAACCAAAAATAGGCCCTGTAACTACGTCGTGTTAAGTAACAAAATAAAGACAATGGAAATCTGACAAGGTAATTTTTTTGATATTACTTCATTGTCTACCACCTTCAAACAAACATACTTCCGAAATCAACCTATTTTGACGTCAGGATAGTCTCATCACACGTTGTACACGACTTTTCAGACACCCTGTATAGTAAATCCTGCTATAAGTATAATTTTTATTAACCAGTGATATTTAGTTAACCCCTACAACTATTTTTGAAATATTTGCCGTAGCATTCGTTAAGGGCTCAAATGTTCAATGTCACAAAAATTACTTATACTTATATAATATGTGTAAATTGATATTAAATGGATCTGCAGTTAAATTTATTAAGCAAATTAGCTGAGGTCAAGCAGGTTGCTTAGCAATTAGTTTAGCAAGACCGCGTTTCCTGCCGACGCTGGCCGTCGGGATGCGGCGACGCCGACGTCGAGATCCGACGCGTCGCGACGTCGTGCCGTCCGTCGGTAAAAGTATGCAAATCTGCTAAGGAGAATGCTTACGGAGGATTATATTATTAATTAATTAGTTTTTAAGGTAATTTTTGGTAAAGTTCCGCCGAATTAATATTAAAATACGACTTTAATATTCTTTTATGCTGTGGGCTTTTTCGGGGTTTTGTTATTCTACCGAATTTCCGAGTGGTTTATGTTTTTTTGAAAGCGGTTTGTTTTTATACAGCGTTAGGATAAAGAGACGAATCAGCCTATTATATACAGGGTGTCAGGAAATGATGACCAGGAAAATTTAGAGGATAATTCTAGACCGAAAATAGATACGTGTACAGTACAGGTGTCCAATGTGTGTTCGACGAAATGTGTGTTTTTATTCTACAGAATGAATATATAGGCTTAAAGACCTTTTTATTGGTATGTACCTAATGTTTATTAATTTGTTATTAAATCATATTTTTCATGTATATTAAAATTTATCTAAACAACAACTATTTATTTGATGGCCAAGGTTGTGACGTATTTAGGTATTGATTAGGGACCTACTGCATCTTTTTAATTTTTGCTCAACTGTATTTGTATTTTAAATTTTATCACATTGTTTTATTGTAATTGTCTTCTCTCTCTCATTTCAGACCCTTGAAAAAGTTTTAATATATGGGAGAAATACAATTGTGTCATTTCATTGCCTGCCCTCATTCCCGCTATACTTACTTATTTGAATTATTTTTAACAAAAATATTTTATACAGCGTGAATCATAAAAATGCTACGTGTATCATCTTTAATTTTTTAATGAAACATAGTATTGTATATTTTTACATTTTTACATTAACGTTTAAAACAAACGACAAAGCATGAAAAGAAACTATTTTATAAAATGTTGCAAATGTCCTGGTCCTGCAGTAGATCAACGCATCTGAAAATTCCTGTTGTACATTTGTACATTTGCACATGTACAAAAAGAAAATATTAGGAAGCTTTCGTTGAAATTTTACTTAATTAATATTAAATTAAATTAATTATATTAAACTATATTTTTGTTGAATAATATGTTTCGAGCGATTAATATTTATTATTTTTGATCCAATATTAATTAAGTAAAATTTCAACGAAAGCTTCCTAATATTTTCTCTTTGTACATCTGTTAACTAACTTAAGAAAAATGAGGAACGTCGGTTTTGGCAAAACTGATGTAATTAGATAAACTTTGCATCAAACATTACATACTGATCATTAACAATTTCAGTTTTTAAAGCAAAATAAATAATTGGAAACAAAAATTTTACACAAAATTACATTAAGATTACAAATGAAGTAAAGTCAAATGGTTTTACATCGATGTATAAAAGTTAATCTACGAGGGTTTATCAAAATTTTCAAGAATCTGGCAAAAAATAAAAATTGTATTAGACTGTCAAAATTTCGTACAGAAGCTAAAAATGCCTAAATAAACAACTTTCTCGAATAAAGTTTTTCGATATTTTGATAAATAATGGCATTTTTGAACCTATTTTATTAAAAATGTCAAATTTGACAGGTAACGCAAGTCGTGCAGCTGCTTCTGTATACGTCATTTTTGGTTTTTAGGTAAGCAAAAACTAACTGCTTTTTCAATTTTTACCTAAACCTAATAATAAAAAAAAATCCCATTTGATGCGGACTTTCTTGCGGACACTGTATGACCAAATATTAGATTTTATTTATTCTTATTAAACGTTTTTTGTTTCTATTGTAATTTTTATAAAATTAAGATATAATAATATTATAAAATAAAAAAAATAAATTTTGTTATTCTATTGAACTAACGCCCAACGCCAACGCTTTGCATTTTGAATAACCAAACATGCGATAAGCCGGTTTCACGCAAATATGGTTAAGGTTACCTCTCATTCTAATTCCTGTACGCCTTTTTTATGAATACAACTGTACTTATACCTATTTTTTTTTTTTATAATTCAAATTCAGTATAATAAAGGAAACATGTGAATGATGATCGATATTACAAATAAACTAAATATGTTTTTTTCTTTTCAGATGACCACGAGTTCTTATCCAGGAATGGCGCAATCATTCTCGATGACACACGCGACAAACATGTCATCGGTTACGGGTATGAGGCAAGACGCAATGAGTAAGTATAAAAATAGTTTGCTTTTTCTCCCCTACAGGGGAGTACCGCTCCCTCCCCTTATTCAGGGGTGTATTTTTAAGGGTACACGATCGCATGTAAAATAGACCGCACATACCTACATACCTACATATTGGACATTAGATTCTATACTTTTCCGCGACCCTGTAACCAGTGGCGTAGCGTGCAGGGGGCCAGGGGGGGGGGCGACCGCCCCCCCCCCCGCCCTTTGAACTCTTTCCCAAACGGCGCCCCTTCCCACTCTCCCAGTTTAATTTCACTGCACATGATAATAATTGATAATATTGTTTACCTATCGCAGCAAGAAAAAATTTACTATGTTTATGAATATAAATAATATTTATATACCAAAACCCTCATCTTATTATTATTTTATTTTCACTACTTAATTTAATTTATAATTAAAATATTATTTGCCACGATCAATAATTTGTATTCTTTCAGTTATTTTGCTTTAACAATTAAAAATTGCTTGAAATCTCTAATTTACTAGAGACTAACTTTTATCTTTTTAAAAGTACCTAGTGTGTTATTGTCGCCAATGAGAATAATATGCTCATATTATTATGTAATATGCATAAAATATTTATTTATATTAATTTTTAGAGTTTTAACAAAATTCCCCTTATCGTAAACATATTCTGTTTTCATGTGACCATTTTAGACATGACGAAACAAAAACTTTATATCTCAGGCCAAAATTTACTAATAAACGAAATTATACATTAGCAGTGAGGCGCCCTCTGTACAAGGGCGTAAATAAGGAGGTAATTACTCCCCCCCCCCCCCCCCAGGACCCATAATGAGCTATGAAAACGAAACACTTTATTTTAATTGATCAATTTTTTTGTGATTTTCTTAAGGATCGTGTGTATTTTATATTTTCCCTACTTGAAAATCAGACATCATTGAAAAAAGGGCGTGGCACCCAAAATTTTTCGCCTGCGGTGCTATTTACGCACCCCCCCTTCCCATAAAAAAATGTCTACGCCCTTACCTTTGAAGCTTCCGCCCCCTCCGCCCCTTCAACCACGCTACGCCACTGCCTGTAACCTACCTTTATCATATTTATGAAAATTAAAAGTAGTACTTAATCTCTATTTTTTAACTCTCTTTTTTATTTTTTTAATATTAACTTAAAATGATTATTTTTTATGCTGTTAAAATTGCTCTGCACTTAAAAGAAGTAGGTAAATACATAATTTATAGTACTATACAGGATATTCTGGAATTGCGTGTACAACTTCAATAAATATTTATTTTTTCCATTAATTACATCCCAAAATAAATAATTACCGCTTTATATTTAATATATAGGTACCTATATATATATTTGCTTCCCTCCTTTTGGAAATGAAATTTCACCCCTTCGCTGTGACCAAAATCTTAAGACAGCGGAAATGAAAAGCTTAGGATAGACGTCTTTCAAGCAATCTCCTTCAATCTTTACGGAAACTGGTTCATTTTCCATTTCCTTCTAGTTAATTTAATAGGTTATGTTCGGGGTTTTTAAATCTAAATTACAGCAATTGCCACGAAAAAAAATTAGTTCATGTTCATGCATGGTGAAATGGAAGAAAGTCTTCCAATTAAAAGAACAGTGAGGGGGAGGAGTAAAAATATATCTAGCTCTAGCAATAGGTAATATTTACATCGATTTTTGTAATTTTTACGTACAATACCTACCTAATAAAACATAGGTAGCCGGCAGGAACTTTTTATACTACATATTATAATATATTGCATGATGTATTTAAAAAAAGTTTAACCACAATAAATGCTTTTATATTGTTAAACTACATTTTAACGATATTTTTTTTTATTTCTGATGTCCTAGGTATGACCGCAGAAGATGAGTGGTATAACAAGAGCCTCTCCGCCCTGAGGATGAACTCCACCCACCATCCGAATTTAGCGGCGCCAATGCTGCAATATCAAACATAATAATAAATTTATCTTTTTAGAGAACACCCTGTAAATTTGCTGTTTTCGGAAAGATACTTTTGAAAGACAGGTTGATTTTTTCAAAAAAAAAACGTTCTTATTTAGATCCATATAGAGACTTTTTGATTTAATAGTGGTGAGTATAAGACGACATTCTATCATTATTATCTTGCAACAGTCAACAACATTCACACGAACACACCCTACAACAAAACAGAAATTTAATCCAAATTAGCTAAAAGAATCACCCAAAAATTACAGTACCCAATTTTCATTCAGCAACGTGGTTCTAAATATGTAGCCATAGAATAAGAAAACCAAGAGAAATAATTCAATATGGGAATTTCGACGCGGATAATTTGAACTCCAAGTCCGTATCACCATCACTTGTAGCGAGTTAACTCAATCTAGTCACTGATAGATGGCGCAATCTGTTTTATAAATAACGAACTAACCCGATATCTCTTCGAACGACAGTTTCCGTATGTTTTATATTGAATATTGAACATTATTCCCGTTGTTTGGTTACATATAATAGGTTGTCTGATTTTTAATGTTATATCGTTTTTCTGTGTGAGGTAGAACCCATCAGATGTGTACCAAATACTTTGTCCGTTGTCTGTTACTTACTTATATTTTGTAAATTTAGAAATAATTATTTATAAATACCAGAATACTTTTTCTAATAGATGAAATTTTGTTCAAAAACGATTATGGTTGTGTTAGGTAGATTTTAACATGTAGGAAAAAATATTAATTTTCTTCTTACGATAATAGTAAAATAAATCTGTTATTGAAAATGCTGAAATAAATCATCCCAAATTAATAATATTATTATATTAGTATTATTTTTATTATTGTACAACGATTTTTAAAAGTTAAACTGTTATTATTTTTCGTAACGTTACTCTTTGTTTGTATAAAAGTATTTTAATATTTAATTTGTAACAAAAAATTTAGTTTCTCGATCCAGTTATTTTAGTTATATTTTATATCTATCAGCAATTTGTGAAATGAATTAGTTATATATTTATTATTGTTTACACAATTATAAAAAAAATATTTAAAATATACCTATAGCTATCGAAGCAAGAGTTGAAACTTTGACTTACTTGATGGATTTAATTTTAATTGGTTGGTATTCCAATCCAATCTAATCCACTCCAAGTAACGGTCTGTCAATCCGTAATTCTGCCGATACGCCAAACCGCCTTAGTTTAAAAACTACCTTATACCTACTTTTTGCGCCAAATTCACCCTTCTTTGTTTTTGTGATATATACCAAAAAGAAACAATAATGGTTGAACAATTGTTTTTCTCATTAACCAATTATTAAAAAATGATATTATTAATGTATAGACGAAAACCAAAAACCATACCAAAGTACATTTTAATATAAATTCTAATTTTAAAGTAGATACTTTTTAATTATTGTAAAAATTGTGAACTGTAATGTAAGTCAAAAGTTTATGTGCCATATCTATTGTATTTGCATTATTTGTGTGATCGTAACTTTAGATTTATAACAAAATAACTTATGTTATGTAAAGTTGTAAATATATTGATGAAATAATAAAAAATCCAATGTATATTGTATTTTTTTTAAGCGCGGCAATATTTAAATATTCAATGAGCATATGCAACCAAGATTCTTTATTCTGTGATCGCTATATACGCGTAGCTATGTGACACATCAGTTCTGTTGTTAAAGGAACGCTTCGTGATGGCAAGAGGGAAGAAAAAAAATCTTTGTTGTACATGCTTTGCTATTTAAAAGTAACGTAAAAGGAACTCGGCTATGATTGCACCTAATGTAAACCACAGAAAAAAAAAACGGTTTGACGGGTTTGTTAAGTAAATTAACCTTGTTTGTGTTCTGTGAACTAAACTGGCTTTTAAACGTCAAATATACCCTTGTTGCTTTCCTTGTTTTTGTTTAAACCCTTTTTTTTTCTGTGTTTTTGTTCTCTCTCCTCTTGTAAAATCTTTGGTTTTATCAAATTTTTATCATAAATATCGTATTTTCAATTTTGTGATTAAATTACATCACAAAACTTAATTTTACCATTTCTTTTTACGCATATTTATGGGCCCTTTGTTTTAAAATTGAATTTACGTTAGAAGATATTGAAGAAGTTTTTCAAAGGTCGCACAAGGGCACTATTTTCACAGGAGTCAAAAGCAAGAAACAGCACCAAAAATGCTTAGATCAAAAATTCTGATAAACCTAGAAGGACAGTGAGTAAATATACCGTATATCCTATTATTTATCGCCTTTATTAAAATATAAACTTGTTTTTATTTAGCCTAATAAAACAGCTAGATGTAATATTTATTTGTAGAAATAGTAATTCCTGCTTTATAGATTACGAAACAAATCTCATTTGGCAGCATTACGAGAAAAAATTTTGAATGGACCAAGCTTACAAGAATTTATTAGTGACCCTAATCCTATTTCCGAAGACAAACCTGAAGAATGGGATGATTATGGAGGAAAATTAAAAAGAGATAAAGGAGAAGAACAGCGTTTAAGGTACTTTTTGGGAAAAGCAACAATAGTTCTTTATATGAAAACGATTGTGGATAATAAAAGTTCTTCTTTACTCTAGGTTACCTCCTTGGTTGAAACGAACAATTCCAATGGGGAAAAACTACAGTAAAATAAAAGAACAACTGAGAAGTTTGAATTTACACACTGTATGTGAGGAAGCGAGATGTCCTAATATAGGGGAATGTTGGGGAGGGGGAGAACATGGAACACAAACTGCTACTATAATGGTGAGATATTTAAAATATAAAAATAGTTATATACCTACTTATTTAAAATTACACTAATAATTTCAATCCATTTTATATCTATAAGTTAGTCTGTCTAAAAGTATATTTTTTAGTTGTTAGGTGATACCTGTACCCGAGGTTGTAGATTTTGCTCAGTAAAGACTTCTAGGGCTCCACCCCCTCCAGATCCAAATGAACCTGTCAACACTGCTAAAGCTATTGCTTCATGGGGACTGGACTATATTGTATTGACTTCAGTTGATAGAGATGGTAGGTAATTTCTCAATTTATAGATCCACTCCTTTTTATCTTAAAGGTTTTATTAAACAAGTCCAAAGAGTTTCAATTTAATAAACTTTATAAGCTATACGCTTTTAGATCTACTTGATGGTGGGTCCAATCATTTTGCTGAAACTGTAAGGGAGATAAAAACTAGGTGAGTCAAAATCAAAAATATGGTTATTTTTATAGATTTGTTAAAACCAAAAATCCTTATAAATTAGATATTTATTTTTCCAAATTTGTTTCTAGGAATAAAAATATCTTAGTTGAATGCTTATGCCCAGATTTTAGAGGCGATTTAGATCAAGTTAAAACCATTGTAGAAAGCGGTTTGGATGTATATGCACACAACATTGAAACTGTAGAAAAATTGACCCCCTTTGTCCGAGATAGAAGAGCCAAATATAGGTAAGCTGGCGTTATACAATATTTTTCCTTTATGAATACCTACCTATATGATACATTTTTCCTACTTAGGCAATCCTTGTATACTCTAGAAAATGTCAAGAAAATGAATCCTGATCTCATAACCAAGTCCTCAATAATGTTGGGTCTTGGTGAGACAGACCAAGAAGTAGAAACCACAATGAAAGAGTTAAGAGAAGCTGGTGTGGATTGTGTTACATTGGGTCAATACATGCAACCCACAAAAAGGCATTTAAAGGTTAGTGTTTTTTTATTAAACCCCAATCTTGTATAAAAAAATTTTCTTTGTTAGACCCCTGTATATTTTTGTGTTGTAGGTTGTGGAATATGTAACACCCACAAAATTCAAGCATTGGGAAACAGTGGGACAAGATATGGGGTTCTTGTATGTAGCCAGTGGACCTTTAGTCAGAAGTTCTTACAAAGCTGGAGAGTTCTTTATTGCGAGCATATTGAAAAATAGAAAATCTAATACTCTGTAGGTATAGAAGTTATTTATTTATAAAAGAAGTCGTATATTCATAGATTTTCTTGGGTATAAACATAGACGAAATTCTAGGTTCTTCAATAAAACACCAATTTTTGTATTATCGAATTATTATTATATAGATAAAACTAACCTATATTGATATTAATCTTAACACTAACGGTATACACTAAAATTTAAATTAACATAAAAATGAAGAAGACGTAATAAATATGTCGATAGCTTATAATTGTGTAATAAATATAGCAAAGCAAAAGAAGTTTATTTGGAAATGAACACAAATATTAGGAAAAAAAATTATACAAAGAAAAATTTAAAAAGTTCAGAAAAGGGGCGTCCAAAAAAAACAGGTATTTTTTTTTTTTGAAAAATATTCGTTTTTTTGGGCACCCGGAATATTTTTTGCTTTAAAAAAAATACGAGGTAAACGGTAGCTAATGCCAATTGAAACCTAACCTAAAATTTTCTGAAAATACTCGATTTTCCAGCACTCTTGCCTTGCGAGGATGTCTGTATGAAAACTATGTCTACAAAAATTTGAACTATTGCAACTTATTTACACGGCTCACGCCGAATGCTCCGACAAATTCAAGTGATGCTTACGTGTTTTTTAGCCATTTTATTATTTGGTCTATTTCCTCGTTTTATCGAAAAGAGGTACTTGCATGTAAAACCAAATAAGAAATGAGGATATTTTTTTGAACAGCTTATTGCTTAACCCCGGTAAACTTCACTGAAACCCGTTGGTGCATTAGGCCCTTATCTATTTTACAATATGATGACACCTTTAACATTGGATCCTGGCCCAGATGATGAATATAATTTATTGATTGCGTCGATTGAAAGTTTAATTAAAGTCTGAGGACCGTGTTTTCATTATTACCATATTCATACCAAGTCTTGAACCCACGTTAGATGTGCCCCATTTTATTTTAAAAATATACAAACTTTCCATAAAAAAGACCAAAAATAATAGAATTGGATTTTATTTAACAATTGGAAAAATTTTGTATAATAAAGTGAAAACAATGAATAAAATATTTTTTTTTTATTTTAAAGTCATAATTTCTATTTACATAAATATATTTCTATTGAGATCATAAATATGGAAAATTTAAGTTATATTTTTGTCACTCTCGCATACGATGAGATTATTCATTTGTGATTGTTATATTTCATCATGCTAGAACTACTAAAATACTTGGATGGAACAAAAGTAGTATTATTATGAAAAATAACATTATATACACATTTATCCAACTACAAAAGAGGTATTATAGACATAAGAGCTAACTAGGGCCAGCGACGCATTCGGAAAATCGAAACTGACTTGCAAATACAAAAATACTTAATATCTTTGAATAAATAACTCTTAGAGAACAATCGTGCAACGTAAAAATAGGACACTCACTTTTGGAGTCAACCCTAGTTTCGATCTGAGGTTATGTCTATCTTTCAGTCCAATTAGGCAATCCAAGTGTGTGTCAAGAATAGGGCTGCTTTGTAATCGGTACATGTGACCATAAAAATGGTCGTATTTAACAATTAGAAAGCAGTATTCGTTCGGCTCTCTTTGGCCATTGTCGCCATTAAAAGTAACTTTTCGATCTAAGGTTATGTCTATTTTTGACTCAAATGCATTGCGAAAATTTACCTATCTATCTGTCCTACAAAAAATTTATTAAAAGCTTATCAGTGTGAGTTTGTAACTTTGAATTAATTCATAAACTCTAGTAGTTTTTTTTTTTGGAAAAATGCTTGGACACTGGTATTAACATTTTAAGTTGCGGTCTTTTTGATTAAAAAACCATCGATACAGTGTGTCCCAAATTCAATGTATGACGATATCGATCATTTTTCCTAGTGTTTTATTGACTATTTTTAAAGTGCATATTAAGTTCTAAAATCGGCGTTGTGGTCTAGTGGTCAGTGCAGCGGCCTCACAGATCGAGGTCCCGGGTTCGATCCCCGGTGCCGGCAACGTCAATGTTAAATTTGGTTTAAGAGGTATTTCGGAAGAGACGTTAAACTGTGGGTCCCGTGTCATGGATGTTGGCACGTTAAAGAACCCTACCCTCGACAAAGAGGGATTCGGCAAAATTACCAGATAGTGTGTGACAAGTTCCCTGGCGTCGGTGATTGGCCTCGTTGCGGAAATAGGCCGACGTAAAATAAAGGAAAAAAAAAGTTATAAAATGTGTCCAAGAAAGTATGCAACAATATGGGAAAGTTTTTTATCACCGATTTCTCAGAAAATTTTATTCTTTATAAAAGTTGGTGCCTGCCTTAAAACTATAAATGCATATTTCATATTTTACCTGCGGCTAATAGTAAGGGAGTAAATGTCATTTTTTCGAAATTGCCTTAAGAGTAAAGTATCTTAATTATTAGAAATACAGCAAAATTTTATATGGAAATGTTCTTGTAAATTAGTAAGTTAGTCCAAATACGAAATTTGAGTTAGGTGTCCAATTTTTATTTTTTTTTGGTTAATCTCTATTTTCCCTTAAACGGTACACCTCTGGTCGTTTTTTTGTTTACGCAATTTTGATATATTCATTAAATAACTTAAACGTGGGTTTATAATAAAAATGGATTAAGTAGTTGCAAACTTTTTAAAACCTTTCAATTTTACGAGTTGGTTCAGATATTAGAGGGTTGCACGCCTACTTAAACACGTTTTAGCCAACTTATGTTCTAAACAAAACTATGATAGAATCCAACTCTATTCATATTACTGGAAATAATTAATAATTTATTTGTCATTTTCACCCAGTACGCTGAAGTCCAAAAACCTATTTTAAAGAAATTCATATAAAAAAAAATGAAAATTGACACAGCTAACTCAAATTTCGTATTTGGACTAAGTTTTTAATTTGCAAAAACATTTACATATAAAATTTTGCTGTATTTCTAATAATTAAGGTACTTACTCTTAAGGCAATTTCGAAAAAATGGCATTTGCTCCCTTACTATTAGCCGCAGGTGAAATATGAAATATGCATTTATAGTTTTAAGGAATGCATCAACTTTTATAAGGAATAAAATTTTCTGAGAAATCGGTGATAAAAAACTTTCCCACGTTGCATACTTTTTTGGACACACTGTATATATACCGAATTTGGGATGCACTGTATCAATATTTTTTAAGACAAAAACTTAAAACGTTACTAACCGTAGCCAAGCACTTAAAAAAAACCCTACTGGATTTACCGTGTTTATTCCAAGATACAAACTCACTGATACATTACAGATTCTCTACTAGACTTTTCGTAGTTGGATTATTTGGTTTTGTAATACATTTTTTTATACAGTTTGGTATAAAATTATTTACATAAACTTAAGTTAAGGTCGAGTTTTTAAAAATTCAGCAGCTATTTTGACAGTACTTTGGGTATTACCTACGTAAAGCACGCGTCAAACTCGAGTCATATTAATTTTTTCGACCCACGGACTCTTTACTACACAAGTTAGTTCAGTACAAACAGTCATGTAATACCTTCATGTTTGTGGATCTTGTCAATTTAAAGAATTTGTTTACCACCTGTTCAAATTAGTTTTGTACCAAACAAACCTAAGTAACCCAAATTCGAGACCATCTTAAGCAGAACATTCCGTATAATTTCCCTGTAAAAGCGCTTCGCAATGAACAATATAAGATTTTTAAAAATCTCATACACAAAACTTATCCATTCATCATAAAATAAGTTTTATATCATTAAAAAAATATTACTAATAATAAAATTAGTCCTTATGTACAGAATTCCCTTAAACATAATATATCTGTTATTCTACTAGTTGAAAAAAGTTCCAAAATTTCGCTAAATAAACAGTAAAAATTGCTAATAAACGTTCTTAGTTCCCTCATGGAAAATGCTTTTTTTTTAACTAGATTATTTTCAATATGCCTAAGGAACAAGACTCACTTTGCTATGACCAAAACTGTTCCTAAATATATCTCAGTTAATTTAATTTTGGAGGTGTTTTTCATACTTCCATAAGAAATTACAAAAAAGCCGGTCAAGGCAGCAATATGTCTTAATTTCCTTAACGCATATTAAAAACGATCTCACTCAAAAAACACAATTAGGAAACAGCGTTACGGTACTAGAGAAATCATTTCGGCACTATCTGGGCGCCTACCTTACCCCCGTTTTTAATAGGTTCCTTTTTGGAACTTGGGGGACTAGGAGACAAGCAGATGACGTCATCGTTATCGTCGGCGTCGATCTTGGTTTCTCCGTTATCTTCTGGTATAGGTCCATTTTCCCTTAAAAAAAATTATTATTAAATCACTAAATATTTGTTAATAGATATTAGGAATAATTTAAAATGATTCATTAGTAAATAAATATATAAATAATTTCATTCAAAATATGTTCAAACAAACTCGAACATTCTACCGTATACTATACAGGGTGTCCGGAAATGATGAACAAAAAATGTAGGATATACTTCTAGACCGAAAATAGATACTATTTCTTCCTATAACATTTTTTCGAAAATTGATTATTAACGAAGTTACAGGGTGTTGAAAGTTAAATTTTATTTGCAGTTTTTTTTGCAATACCTTTTGCCACGCTCATAATATTTTGACGAAATCTCGTATATGGGGCTTTTTCGGGATGAGGAATACAAATTTGCCCACGGTTTTTTCGCATTTTATAGAGGGCGCCACATAGGAGCCTATACTTTAATTTGAATGGTTCCAACTTTTTTGTCCTACACTGTATGCGCATTTTGACTGATATTTTTATTCTCCTAACTCCTAACCTTTTGACATAAAAAAGGTATGCTACTTTTGTTACGATAAATCTAACAGTTTTCGAGAAAAACGCTAAATTAACATTGCTTGCATGTGAAGAATACGAAATTATTTTAATTTATTATTTTTTGATTAAATTTTTTAAGAAGAATTAATTTATGCATTAAAGAGGAAGGACGTCACTTTGATTTGAATGTTTAGTTTATTGTTCTAGTAACTTACGTATTTTTTTAAAACTACAAATAAAATTTAACTTTACGACCCTGTAACTACGTGAATAATCAATCGAAAAAATGTTATAGGAAGGAGACCATTTTTTTATACATACCTCTCCCATTCCTTGATAATTTGATCTAAATTGTATCGTTTGCGGTAGTTGACGAAAAATGTGCGCACATATGGTTCCGTCTTGTTACCCAGCATTTCAGAAATCGCTTTGAAATCTTTGCCGTATTTGCGGAAACCCTGAAACAAAAAAAAAACATTAGCAATGCCATAAAACACAGGTTTATTTGCAACGAAAACGGTCGTCTGGAGTGACTTGTTTTGTCAGAAGTCAGGTTTTTTCTTTAAAATTTATTTTGTTCATATTTCTTTGAGCAAATTATTATTTTCGAAAACGTAAGTCAGTCCCTTACATACGAAAAATAGAAGCAAACAGTTTTCCTCACCTGGATTGCCAGCATAAGCTCATCATTCGTCCACCGTGACGTAGGCCGCTGCGAACTGTCATTCGACGGTCTGAGATCTTCAATCGAGTCGGAGTGCTTGCGTTTCAAGGAACTAATACTCTGTTTGTTCTGTTGGATCTGCAACAATAGAGAACATATTTTAGTCATTTATTGATTATTTAAACAAGGCGTGCTACCAACAAACAAAAAAAAAATAGCAAGAAATACATATACATAAGCGAGTATGTAGTTAAACCACAGGTGAAAAGAAAAAGATGATGAAGAGTTTTCAATCTTTTGGTTGTATGGTCAGTTTCATGTTGCAGGTGGCAAGTTACCGGTGCCCCGAAAATACTAGGTCACCAGTTACGTTGCCCCCCGTTCTACACACCATACGTTTTTAAAGACATATTGGCAGTAACAAGACCTCTAGTTGTCAGTTTGTTAGGTCAATACGTATTATAGGCCGGTTTCATCGGCGGTAGGAAAAAAATGTACCTTGTATGGCATAAGACCCTCTACCTCAGACATTTAAGGTTGGTACCACATCACACAAAAATATGTTTGTTAATTTTTACCTTGAACCCTACAAGTACATTTTTTACCTACGCGACTGTTGGAATTCACCATTTTGGCGCATAAGTATGTCATATGCATAAGAGGTGACTAAGTTTAATTACGTTTCAAAAAAATATTCACTATTTAAAAGCGACAAATAAAATTAAGTAAAAAAGGAATAATACTTTGACATATTAGCTTTAAGTTTTTTTTTACCGGGATTAAGGTTTACAAGGTAAGTAAACCTTTATTAATTCCAATGATATAGTTTAACATAATATACAGGATGAACACGCGATCCTTTATTTTTGTAATTTTTAATCGAAACTGAATGACTATGGTGTAGGATGCCGCTACGTGTGGAAAACATAACGATCGCTACTCTTATTCACTTCTACAATCCGAAGGATCAACTGCCCGACCTGTATAGTACCTAAACTAGCATAAAAATATACATAGTTATTTTCAAATTTTCATTAAAGTTAATATGTCAATCAAATATAATATGTACAAGCATAAGCTAACCATCATAGAGGAGGGAGAAAGACAGAAAATTAAAAAAATAAAATAAAAAAAAACTGACGCTTTATTGCCTAGATTGTATCAAGCTAATCAACAATTTACCAGGTACATGTACATTACCGAAACTCTATCCCTTCTCTGTGAGCTAGCCTGCTAAATAAAAAAATTGACAAAAATTATTCAAGATCAAAATACATTAACGTTCTTAATCTAGTCAACTGTAAAACAAATAAAAGCAAAAACAACATAAATAATATATCCCCTCTCTCTCTCTCTCTGTCTTTCGATCCCTCCTCCAAGATGTGGGGGGCAGCCTATCAGCAGCTTGGGGGTTGCCAGTGTTCCATTAAAGTAGTTGTTAGCGTGGACATAAGGAAGTGAGGTCGATCAACATAATCAACAGTAATGCAGTCATGTCCTAAGACAGAACCTATTGTTTAATTGGTTGATTAGCCCCCATAAAAATGAACTTTTTGGACAAAACTAGTAAACTTATTGCGCTGTCTTGGGTTAATGCAAAAAAAGTACAAATTTCATTAATTTAGTTACTATAAAGAGACATAAGACAGTTTTTTAAATACTATTTATTTACTTGTACTTACTTATTTTTTTAAAATGAACTAGTTGGCCGAAACTACTTAACTTATTGTACTGTATTGGGATAATAAGAAAAAACCATAAATTCCTTTAAGTTAGTTACTTTAAAGGGATATAAAATATTTTTTTTTTAAATTATTTAATTCTCGTTAGGCCTAATTTTTTAAAACGAACTTTTTCGACGAAACTACTAAACTTATTGCGCTGTCTTGGGTTTATGCAAAAATAGCACAAATTTCGTCCAGTTAGTTACTTTAAAGCCACATAAAATATTTTTTTTTAAATGATTTATTTGTCGTTGGGCTTAATTTTTAAAAATTAACTTTTTGGACGAAACTACTATGGGACTCTAATTCCCCCATTGATCAACCTCCTCCTTCCAAGTGTTCCACAGCTTTTACACACCTGTCTTTGCAACGAGTCTAGCTCCCTCTCCATCGCCCGTAACAGCAGCGTGCCAGCGTTGCCGGATGCCATCGTCGCCAAATCGTCGTGGTTGATATGCATGCCCTTCGGGGGGCGACGGCGCGCCCGGGGACCCCCTGGACCACCGCCCCTCTTGCCTCCCGTGGGGCCCGAAGTGGGTCGCGCCAACCCCGTACGCCTGATTAGTGCGGGACGCGAAAAACATCAATTATGTCAAGATTTGTCGGGGTTATAGGGAAGGATATGGGACTTGTACCTTTGCGCCCAAACAAAATGTTTCCTCCGCCTCACAGTCTTAAGACCTATTAAGCGGTTTTGTGGTTTTATTTCATAAGACTGGGAGACATGTGGCCTTGTTTTTGGACGCATCGGTATCTACATTAACGTACTAAATAAAATATTTTGTTTTGTTTTTGGAATATAGCAGTTCTTTGATGACAAAAACATATGGTTTTGATTTGAGTGGTGCTATATATTATGTGCAATATTTTTACTTAGTACTAGTGTAAGATAGGTAACATTGAGAGCATTAATGCTTGAACAAGCACGAACAATGCCTGAAGTAAAAAAATATACTTTCAATACTTCCGAATTTTAAAATTAATAATAATAGTATGTATATTATGGTTCATTATACGCGAGTCAAATACTATGCTTTATCTACCAGCATCCACCTATGCAGTGCCAGTTTTAAATTCTTACTAAAAAAAACACCAATTTTTGCTTCTCTTTTGACATTTTAAATATCAGCTCACGATTTATTGGATGCTATTTAAAATTTCAAATATTTATGTTTTTATTTGATGATTTACCAACAAAAATTAAAAAATTGATTTCATTAAAAAAATTTAAGTCGAAATAAAAACATGGATATTAAAAACAGACAATTTGAAAATATTTTTAGAAATGCTTTAATTAATTAATATTGTTCTGAATAATTTATGTAAGTAATATTTTTTACTTAAAAATTATAAATTAATAATTTTGTTATAGGTAATATATTTCTTAAAAAAAAATGCGTTTATACGATAAATTAACATTGTTACTTTAAAACTTGATTTTTAATGCATATTTATGATTTTACATACTAAAACAAAAAATAAGATTTGCCCCTAACAAGCTCAGCTTCAGGGGGATTGAAGAAAGAATAAGTTTATAGAAAACAACATAAACATATTTATTATATTATTAAATTTTAAATAAACTTATTATTATTATTATTATTATTAAAAAAACGGAATTTTCCCCCCGAAAATTGTAGACCACCTTTACAATTGAAAATACAAATATAAATTACCTATATTATTATTTTCCATTATTTTTTGTCAAACTAAAATGTTTATATAAGTAATATGCGCCTATTAGTAAATCGTAGATAAAAACATAGGGTATAAACTATTAAAATAATAATAATAAAAATAGCTGTAAATAATGATACTAGAAATAAGTCGTTGATCATCTATTCTGTCTAATTTAAGCTGTCAATATTACCTATCATATTTTAAGCATTTTGAAACAATAATGTTAACTTTTTGTTTATGTTGTATTTTATTATTTTCATTCAAAATGCTTTGAACGTTAAGAGCAAACCCTAGTGACTCCTTCGATAATTTGTTTTTTGATCAATAATTTCGTTACTGTACAGGGTGTCCGGAAATGATGAGCAAAAAATTTAGGGGATAGTTCTAGACCGAAAATAAATGCTATCTCTTCCCATAACATTTTTTCGAAAATTGATTATGACCGAAGTTACAGAGTGTGAAAGTATTTGCATTTCTTTTGCAATACCTTTTGCCAAGCTCATAATATTTTGATGAAATCTCGTATATGGGGCTTTTTCGGGATGAGCAAAACAAATTTGCCCACCGTTTTTTCGCATTTTGTAGGGGGCGCCACATAGAAGCCTATACTTTAATTTGAATGGCCCCAACTTTTTGGTCCTACACTGTATGCGCATTTTGACTGAACATTTTTATTCTAACCGTTTGACATAAAAAAAAGGTATACTGCTTTTGTTTCCATAAATCTAACCGATTTCGAGAAAAACGCTAAAATAACATTGCTTGCATGTGATAAATGCGAAATCATTTGAATTTATTTTCAACCTTAAACGTAGCATAGCGAAGGAAGGAATATTCCATGGAGTTCATCGGAAGTTTTTAAGAAGAATTAATTTCTGCGTTGCAGAGAAAGGACCGTGACTTTAAATATTTAATTTGAATGTTTAATTTATTGTTCTAGTAACTTATGTATTTTAAAACTGCAAATAAAATTTAACTTTAACACCCTGCAACTGCGTTAATAATCAATTCTCGAAAAAATGTTATAGGAAAAGATAGCATATATTTTCGGTCTCTAGAATTATCCCCTAAATTTTTTGCTCATCATACCGTTTAATCCAAAAATCGGCCAAATCGCACACAATTACTTACAGTTTTACGTAAAAAAGGTTGAATTTATAAACTAATAAAAGCAGAAAAAGAAAAATGGTCAATATTGACAAAATTTCGTTTTTTGCTTTTATTAATTTATCATTTTTTTAACTTAAATAACTGTAGGTAATTGCTACTCAAATGGCCGATTTTTGGAGAAAACGAAATAGCAACAAGAAAATGAAATGGCGAATGCGTCACAAGTGTTTGTTCTTAAATAGGTTGTGTAATATATCCCAAATATTCAGTTACATCTTTAAAAAGAACGCGCAATAATTGAAAATTATTACAAAAGTACCATAAAATGCTAAGCAAATTTAATTTTCCGGGGTATAATTTACATAACCTATACAGATCTGGGAAATAGGGACCATGGAAAAAAAAGTATACAAAAATGCAAAATATTGATAAACACTAACGTCACAGGTGCGGGTAGTTCACAGTTTAAGCGACATTGTCCCTAAAAACCCGCTCGATATAATTTTAGAATGTGAATTTGTTAAAACCGCCGTCGCCGCGACCTTTTACTTTGCATTTTTGCTCACTGGGGCCGTATTCTAGTAAAAAAGATTTTTTAAATCCGTTACGTCAAAAATCAAGCACCAGATTTAACTACAAATCAATGTTTAAAAAAAACTATGAAGCAAAAGTACTTTTATTTTGGACGTAACGAACTTATTATTATCTCCTCGACCAAGAATACGGCTCATAACGTCTCTCTTTCGTTACCTCCAATGTTGGTAGCAGCTGTTACACAGGGGCCCCTTGGGGGTGACTTGAGTGACGGTACAAAAAACCGCGCAGTTCGAACAGGAACCTCCCTCGCCCTACGCATACACGTGAACAAATCATACACCAAAAGATATTTATGTACGTCATAGGATATGTTAAAATGACAGATGACAGGTCGGGCATGCATGCATGTGCAAGTGGATGCGGTATACTAACCTCGATGTTGTGCATGTACACGTACAAGGGTTAGATGGGTTGAAATTATTAGTGGGTCGCTTACTTGAATTGTTTGGATTTTTTTTTGATGATCTCATAATTTGTTCGAAGGACGTTTATATGGACGGGTTTGTCAATTTATTGCTAACGCGGCAACCAGATAAAGTGTGACAACTTGCACATAACTGTCAATTACTGATAATAATATATATCTTTATTCTCAACCAACTTAAAAAGTCATTACAGAGCATATAACACCAAATATACAATATATAAAAATCACAAATAATAAAAATCATGTTTAGAAAATATTAATAACTCCATCAAAATTATTTTAAAAAAATATATACAGGGTTAGGAAAAATTACCAGAACGATCGATTATTTCAAAATATACAGGGGTTATCAAAAAACTTCTTTTATAAAAAATGTAGGGCTGTTAAAAATCTACATATCGGTGATAAATTGAAATATATAGGGTCGCCCACAAAGTTGTGGAGAATGATAGTTATATTTTTTTAAATGGAACACCCTGTATATTTTTACATTCTTAAATTCCACATAAAATTATAATTATTTTTTATTAAATGCACTATTAGTCTATACCTAATAGTTTCCGAGATATTGACTCTCGAAAAGTGACATTTTTGAACTTTGACAGCTTATAACTTTCTAACAGTACGTCTTAGAGCAAACCGGCTTACATGTCCCTATCTTCAATTTTTATTATCTTCCCTAAAAATCGAGTTCCAGTTAAACCGGAACAACTACATTTCCTGCTTTCGAGTTACATCCGGTTTAACCGGAAGTTGATTTTTTTGGGAAGATAATAAAAATTGAAGATAGGGACATGTAAGCCGTTTTGCTCTAAGACGTACTGTTAGAAAGTTATAAGCTGTCAAAGTTCAAAAATGTCACTTTTCGAGAGTCAATATCTCGGAAACTATTAAGTATAGACTAATAGTGCATTTAATAAAAAATAATTATAATTTTATGTGGAATTTAAAAATGTAAAAATATACAGGGTGTTCCATTAAAAAAAATATAACTATCATTCTCCACAACTTTGTGGGCGACCCTATATATTTCAATTTATCAACGATATGTAGATTTTTAACAGCCCTACATTTTTTATATAAGGCGTTTTTTGATAACCCCTGTATATTTTGAAATAATCGACCGTTCTGGTAATTTTTCCTAACCCTGTATAACCATTTACAAAAAAAAATAATAATATATAATCCGTTGAAGTTAGTTTTAAAAAATATAAGTAGCCCATAATTTTGATATTTCTTTAATTTTTTTCGGCAAACTGTTGTAAATTGTTATTCCTTTATATAATATTGATCTTTGGCCAAAAGTACTCTTCACCATAGGTGTTTGAATATGATGGTTTTATCTCGTGATGTGAATAATGTTGGTTGAAAGAAATATTATATTCGATTGTTTTTCTTTAATAATAATAGAGTGTATTAGAATGCATAGTTTTAATTTATAAAGATTTTCTAAATTTAAATATCCATTTGGTTCATACAAATTTATAGTTGGTTCTAAAAAACGAAGTTTATGTATGCATTTAATTATTTTGTTTTGTAGTTTTTTTAATGGCTGAATTGTAGTTGACTTCGCTGATCCCCACATTGAAATCATATACTGTGATTTTGAATAAACCAAAGAATAATATATATTTTTTAAATATTTTAATGATATATATTGTTTAGCTTTAAACAAAATGCCAATTATTGGTGAGATGTAACTTCTTAAATATTTAATATGTTTTTCCAACTTAAATTTTCATCAAAATATAAACTAAAAATTTAATTGTACCTATTAGTATATTTAATTATATGATTATAGAAAGATAGTGAAGAAATATTATTATTTTTTAATTTTGATTTACTTATAAACATAAAAGATGATTTATTAAAATTTAATGATAATTTATTAATTTCAAGCCATTTGCATATTATATTTAGGTCGTGGTTAATGTTATTATAAATTTGAGCATAGTCTTCAAAGAATTATACAATAGTAGTATCATCAGCAAACAATTTTATTTTTCCTATTAAATTTAATTTTGATATAGAATTAATGTTTATTTTAAAAAAAGTAAATCCTAAGGTTGATCCTAGCGGAACACCACAAGTTATGTTTTTTTTATGAACTTTTAACATTTTCAATTTGAACAAACTGCTTTCTATTACTTAACTAATTTTTTAACAATAAATAAATATTTCCCCGAATTCCAATATTGTATAGGCATTTAAGTAAAATGTTGTGATTGACTGTATCAAATGCTTTACATAAATCTCGGGACAGATAGATGATATAATTTAATTTTGGTAGCTTTGCGTCACATTCTCATCTCGTTGGTAAGTTAACGATAAGTTGAAAACCCGTCCTAAAATCATTGAAAGGGGGGATATTGGTCTTGCGTTGCATTAAACTCTAGTTTATCTTTTGCTATTATTTCTTATAGTTTTATGGTAGACAACTTAATCAGTTTATGCTTAAAAATTGTCGCATAATATGCCACATATTATGTATCTTGTTATTGTGAGGTGTCGTCAGTGTTAGATAAGAGATTAAAAAACATAGAAAAAATGGACACACAAAAATTTAATTTTTTACAGAATTACACAGGAAAATATAGGACATTTGCAATCAGTTATTTTTTCTTAAAGCCTTTAAATAATTACTTTGCAATGTAATAGTATTGAAAGGTCATTAGTTAAGGTACTAGTAAGTACTGAAGCGATGACGGTGGTCAAAACACGAAATTAAATTACCCGGAAGGAGTTGGAGAACACCTATAATGTGAATATTAGGAGCAAACACTAGTGACGTCTTTGTCATTTCGTTTTTTGATCAATATTTCGTTTTATCCAAAATTCGGTCAAATACTGCTCTTTGGAATAATATTATCTACAGTTTTACGTTACAAAAAGTTTGGATTTATAAATTAATATATGCTGAAAAAGAAATATGCGCAAATTTGACAATATTTCGTTTTATGCATTTAATAATTTATCAATTAAATTTGTTTCTAACTTAAAACTGTAGGTAACTGCTACCCAAACGCGGGTACCTATTAGGCCTTAGTTCTTTGGAAAAAATGAAATATCGATGAAAAAATGAAATGACGAATGCGTCACTAGTGTTTGCTCTTAATTAAACTAAACTTGGTGCCTTAAGAAAAAAACAACCAATTAGATAGTGCGACAAGGGTTAGAAGTAATAGTAACTGATGATGGTATCCAAAAAAGCTGTGAAAATAAAATACGCAAATTATTAAAAGTGGAACAAAAGTAAGCCTAACAAAAATATTGCTAGTGAATAAACAGGGATTTTTACTTAAAACTCCGACGGCCCATATTTCGAAAAAGCCGTCGTAAGGTAGACTCAATTAGCATTATTTAGAGATAACAGACTCAAAAATAGAAATTAAATAATAATTAGGACCTTTGAAAATGGTAAAAAGTGAAAAAAAATAATAGTAGGATGAAACCCATTGGAAAAGGAAGAGAATATAACAAAAATGAAAGGAAAAATAATTTACGGGCGATCCGAGGTCGGGAAGTGGAAAGGGGTGAGTTTTTAAGGGTAGAAAACGATTTATCTCGATTTCCGGAAAAACTACAAGTCCTATGGAAAAACGTTAAATTGCAAAGTTGTAGGCAATAAAAAGATCTACAACTTTTGTATTTACACTTTTTTCACATAACCTCAAAATTTATGTGAAAAATTCAAATAACCAAGCTTTTGGTTTTTTATTTTTATCTTTTACAAAAAAGAATTTTTTTTCACGAAATTTGTTGAAAACTTCTTATGTCCCAAACACACTATTTTTTTTGATTAACATATTTATTTTTTCACCTTATTTTGACTTAACATCGAAAAAGCACCCTAATTTTCAATCGAAAATTCTCACGTCAAAATAGCTGCTTTTTAAAAAAAGTCGGTGGGCTTTTTGGTGTAAAAAAATATATACATTACTATGGTAAATGTTCTCAAAATGTCACATTTCTTAGATGAAATCCCCTTTAAATCCTACCTTTAATTATATTTAGAACAACTATTTTCGCATGTTTTTTGCGATCTTTAGGTTTTATGCATTTGTAATTTTCTTGTTTATCAATGTAACATGGAATCTTACATTTTTCGAGTAATTAAAGTATACATTTTAATAAATAGCTCAAAATTGTACATGATTAAAAAAAAATTCGGATTAGAGTTTTTTTCGTTACTTTGCATTTTTTGAGAACATTTACCATACTAATGTAAATTTTTTTACACCATCAGAAAGTAGAGATTTCAACGAACAAAAAGCCCACCGACTTTTTTAAAAAAGCAGATATTTTGACGTGAGAATTTTCGATTGAAAATTAGGGTGCTTTTCCTATATTAAGTCAAAATAAGGTGAAAAAATAAATATTTTAAATCAAAAAAATTACAGTTTGTTTGGGACATAAAAAGGTAAGTTTTCATCAAATTTCGTGAAAAAATTTTTTTTTGTAAAAGATAAACATAAGAAACCAAAACCTTGGTTATTTCAATTTTTCAACATAAATTTTGAGGTTATGTGAAAAAAGTGTAAATACAAAAGTTGTAGATCTTTTTATTACCTACAACTTTGCCATTTAACGTTTTTCCATAGGACTTGTAGTTTTGCCGGAAATCGAGATAAATCGTTTTCTACCCTTAAAAACTCACCCCCTCCCTTCCACTTCCCGACCTCGGATCGCCCGTAAATTATTTTTCCTTTCATTTTTGTTATATTCTCTTCCTTTTCCAATAGGTTTCATCCTACTATTATTTTTTTTGGTTTCAAAAATTATCGACCCTGGTCTAAATAATGTGAAATACACGGTTTTATTTATTAATTTTTGAAACCTTCAAACGGATCAGTAAAACTAAAATAGTTCAGTCAATTTTGTTCAAAATTCATTCCTTTTTGGGTAAATGAAGTCCCTGCAGCAACAGTTATCTTTAAAAGATGCTAGTCGATTCCATCTAATATGGCTCTTTACGAAATCAAATATATCCATTCGTTTTCGATATACAGGTCCTCGAAGTTTTAAGTAAAAAACCATGTATATATAACATACATAGATAAAAAAAATGTTAAATGCATTCAGAGCGAGTTGTTTGCCCGCCTTTAAAGCCCGATTTAAAAGTTTTTATTGTTTGGGTTAAAAATCAGACTCTAAAAACGCAACTCGACCTGAAACCTTCTAAAGCACGATATGTTATCAATGAGGAGAAAAATAGCTACGAGCCCCCAGATGATGGATAAGCAGATACATCGTGCAGATAATAATTTAGTTGAAAATTCTACCTGCGTAGCAGAATCACTGCTAGTTTGACCTGTTCTACTAGGAGATCCGCTTTTGCGATGAATTCCGCGGTGCGTGAATGTCCATTTCTGTCAAAAATTTCTCACAATGTATATCGATGTTTGAAAGAAAATAAAAGCGACAACATCGTAAACATTTATTCTGTTAGATCTTCATTAAGCCATACTTTGGTCAAAAAGATCTTAATAACCTTTCCTATGCCAAAAAGATCATTGTGTCATCAAGTTGTCAATCACAAGATTAAATCAAAGACGTGGAAAAATCTCAACTTTTGACACTACTTCTATTTGACAATTCTCCTACAACTTGACGTTTCACGACACTATCATATTTTTGGCATAGTGCATTTTAATGTCTTTTTGACCAGAATACAACCCAAGTCTAAAAAAGTTATTTTTTAACGCAGCTTCTTTCAATCACAAACTGATACCTAAATAGGTTTATCTTGTTGCTATAAATGCGTGGTTTCAAATGTACATATTTATAAAAACCAAAACAGTTCCGGCTAGAGTTTGAATATTTTGATTATTGGTAGACTTTGCAAGACCTCTTCAGTAAGTAAAAAAAACTAAATACTTTAGTGGATTAAAGAAAACACAATACTTACTCCTGAAGATGTCTTGTGTAATCCGAGCCGAAATGTCGAAATAAAGTGACGACACTTTTAATTTTAAAAAGCTTTTTTCTTAAAGTTGTATTTTGCATTAGAATACCTTAAAATACGATCGTCATAGGTTTCAAATTCCTAGGAAAGCTAAAATTAATTAGTACAACTCCATGCCATACATATAAAACCATGCAAGCAAAAAATAGGATTATATAATATCCCCAACAATTACAAAATTTAGTAAATTTTTAGAAAAATATACTTTTGGTAATGTTGTAACTGAAAAACATCATATTATTAATTTTTTCCTTATCAAAATTTCAAATGTTTTTTTTTATTTATTTATTTATTTATAACCTCAAATCCAGTACAGAATACAGTTCGGAAAATTGGAGTCTTGACATTTTTTGGTTCTAGATAACTTATTTCCAAGGTTTATGTTTGTTCTTAAGTTGTACAGGGTGTCCCACATAAGATCCTCTATCCCCTTATCTCGAAAGATATTCGATTTTTGAAAAAAAAGTTAAATACAAAGTGTTATTGTTTTAAGGGAACTTTTATATTATATACCTTTCACGTATACAGGGTGCTCAGTTTTTCATGGTCAGGAATCAACTCTTAAAAATTAAATGGGACACCCTGTATATTATTTTGGATATGGATTCCTCATAAAAAATAAGGGTGACTTTTAATAAGATATTATATAGCTAACTCTCGTGGTTTAGGATTTAATAGCCGTTTTATTTATTTTTTTGCTAAAAACGTATTTATTTAAGGTAGTAGGAAAAAATATAAGTATATCATATTTGGTGAAACTGCCATTTGTATAATAAAGACAATACCACAATATATAATTCTGCTTGTTTACTTTGGCTACAAATTATACAGGGTGATGTCAGAAATTTATCCGATCGGGAAATATAAAATCATCTGTAAGTCGATAATTTTAAATGAAACACCCTGTATATCATTGCCGATTTCGATTGTTCACAAAAAATTAAGGTAACTTTGTATAAAATTGCCTATACCCATCTCTAGCTGTCTAGAAAATATTCGCTCTTAAACATTTTTTATGCATTAAAAAATACCTTTCGTTTAAATTTAATGAGGAAATACGTTACAAATATTTTTTTAATGAGCTGACTGTAGTAGATTTTCAACAATATACTGTAGTTTATTATTTTAACTAATTTCTATTTTCTAAATTTCCATGGCAGTTTTGATTTTGCAGCGTTAGTTGGTTTTGATTACATGCAATATTTGATTTAATTTTACGATTTCTAGTGAATTATTTTCTCAGAAAATACAGATATGTTAGTTAAAATTATAAACTACAGTATATTGTTGAAAATCTACTACAATCAGATCGTTAAAAAAATATTTGTAACGTATTTCCTCCTTAAATTTAAACCAAAGGTATTTTTTAATGCATAAAAAATGTTTACGAGCGAATATTTTCTAGACGGCTAGAGATGGGTATGGGCAATTTTATACAAAGTTACATTAATTTTTTGTGAACAATCGAAATCGGCAATGATATACAGGGTGTTTCATTTAAAATTATCGACTTACAGATGATTTTATATATCCCGATCGGATAAATTTCTGACATCACCCTGTATAATTTGTAGCCAAAGTAAACAAGCAGAATTATATATTGTGATATTGTCTTTAATATAAAAATGGCAGTTTCACCAAATATGATATACTTATATTTTTTCCTACTACCTTAAATAAATACGTTTTTAGCAAAAAAATAAATAAAACGGCTATTAAATCCTAAACCACGAGAGTTAGCTATATAATATCTTATTAAAAGTCACCCTTATTTTTTATGAGGAATCCATATCCAAAATAATATACAGGGTGTCCCATTTAATTTTTAAGAGTTGATTCCTGACCATGAAAAACTGAGCACCCTGTATACGTGAAAGGTATATAATATAAAAGTTCCCTTAAAACAATAACACTTTGTATTTAACTTTTTTTTCAAAAATCGAATATCTTTCGAGATAAGGGGATAGAGGATCTTATGTGGGACACCCTGTACTTATGAAAGTCCAAATTTTTGCTCAACACTACACTTGATTTTAGTAATTATTTATTTTCTAAACAGTGTATTAGTTTTGCTTGTTCTAGTTCTTTTAATTGTCTGACGTTTAGGAGCGGATAATGTTTATAAATATAGCTAGTCATCATATAGTAGTTTAAAGAAAAAATTATTTTTATAATTTTATTTTGATACTTCTGCAGATTGACCAACATTGTGTTCACCCAACATGGTATTAAGTACCTTAAATGTGGTTCAACAAAACAATTGTACAAGAGGTATTGTGTATTTTTGTTTAATTGATGATCTTCTAATATTTCCAATAATGGAATACAGTTTTTTAATGACGTGATCTATGTGTGAGTTGAAAGTTAAGTCATTTGAATTGATTAGGCATAGGTATTTGTACTGTGTAACTTCTTTTAGAACTGAGTTATTTAGTTATATATATTATATGTATTGTTAAAATCCTCAGTATTTTATTTTAGGTTTAGACATACCATTTGGGATGCTATTCTGTAGTGTTTTGTCATAATTATAAATAAATTAAGGCCTCTAAGCCATTACTTTTTAGTATTTTGGCCCTTAAAATTATTTCCACAACACCTACTTGTTCATACCTCAAATGTACTTTACCACAAATCCAAATATCCCAACAAAATTCTCTTTAATTCTCCTCTATACTCTCCCAACTTACTATTAATTCATTAATGGTAAAAAAAGTTGTATTTTAAAATCAATATCAACAAGAAAAAACAATTCGAACCCACCTTTTCGTCATGATCAGACTCCTCATTTGATCCATGCTCTTCCCCCCCTTCCTCGCCACCCTCCTCCTTGGGAGCATTTAATTTTCGGGCTTGCTTGTCCATGAGACTTGTCCGAGACCTTGTTTTTTTCCAACTGTAGTAGTACTTGACTAGGCTCGCTATACTTTTATCTGGCAACTGAAATTGCATCAATTGATCACTTTCAGAATGGTTTAGACATAAATTTACAAAATAACATTGTTTAAGCCTAAAAAAGGCTTATGAGACACTTAAATAAATAATAAATATAATTTGCAAGCTTACTTTTAACTACTGCAAATTATCTTATTCCTTACCATTTGTCTTATCCTATGGAAGCTTTTGCCATGAAACTGAAAAGCCTGTTCGAAGAGTACCTTATCCTCAACGGACCACTCGTCGGGAAAGGGTGTAAAGTTTGCTAAATCCAGAACAGCCCTGTCCAGGTCATGTTTGTGCCAGAAAAGCATTCCTAATGCTTGTTCTCCATTGTATCCATACTTGTCTTTAGCTAGTACTATGTAATCTTCCACTAGGCGAAAATATAGAACAGATTAATAATAAAATAACTGACTTTAATAGATATGTAAAGATTTAGTAATGGATTTAGGAATACTTTTAGTAATTGCTTCTTTTGGTTCTAATCACAACTTACATAAATAAGTAATTATTATTTTACAAGCAATATTTTAGTAGGTATATTGTAACTTACATTTTGAATCCGGGATTGCATCGGTTGGCGACCAGACCAAAAGAGCTCTGTCTGCCAAAAGCTCTGGTTTTCTTTGGGATTCTGGTTGTAGCTCTGGGCACACCGCTTGGTAGTCTCTCCCCACACGGATTTTATCAACGGGCACTAGAAATAACACAAATATACTGATTATATTACACTATAAAAGTGCTAAATGGGATATTTTCTGTAAAGGGCATGGTATTGCTTGTTCCTAAATTGCCTCAAATTCACCGTTTTTGAGATACAGGTAAATATTTATGGTCAAAAAAAAGGTGGATGACCCCCTTTAAGGATGATGTTTGAAGGTTCAGTAGACCACAGTTGACCTTAAGGATACAGGATACAAAAATATTAGTATCTACACTACAAGTAGTTAAATCAAGAGTACATTAAAATAGCAGAACATTCCCAAAAACAACTATATAGAGCCGAAAAAGCCAGACAATGTTTTGGTTTGGATTGGTTCCCCTCCCCCCAATGCAGGGTTCAACTGCCCCTTTAACGCGTTTTATTGCAAATTAGGGGAGTTTAAAATTTGGAAAATATTACCACGAATTAAAATACAGCCCTTAAATTCACTTACCACTGCTTTCATCCTCGCTGGTGGAGTCGGCTTGTACGTGCCCATTGGGACTCGGCCCCCGGCTCCTGCGTCCATTCCTAGCATTGTCGTTATTTTTCTCCGCCAGCACCATTTCCCGTTGCCTCCCTGAGTAAGCGTTTATCCAGAGAAGCCCTAGAACTAACAATGGAGGTGACTCACCTCCTCACTTATTTCAAAACTACAACGTACTGCACAAGGAAAATGGTTAGTGTTCAAAATGGCACGTAAACTAAATTTTTCTCATCGGAGCACCGTAGTTTTTTTACAAGTTCAAAAAATGCTCGCAAGCGGCGCTGGGGTGCACAATTCTTTGGCTACCTTTTGGACTTTCACTTTCCCCCCTTTTATTTCCGGCTTTGCGATTGGTTTAAAATAAGGATAGTTCGTCAGTTCGGGGAAGAATCGGCATTATTTTGGATTGTTCGGTTATTTTCGTGGGTAAGGTTGGATGGCAGAGGCGTGTCCTTGGTTTTTACAATCTGATTTTTATATTACCACGTGTTTCTTCTATGGAATGACTTATGGGTGGTCACGAGGTTATATTTTCCTTGGTAAATACACATCCCCCTTCAGTACGACGCAATTTCTTTTGCGACACATGTTATTTATATTTTATCTCCTTTGACATTATCAAAATCACAACGTGAAATGTAGATAAAATTTTCAATTTCGAAAACCGAATTCTTGTAGGTATATAAATTATGAAATGATTACTAAATACATAACCGTTTTAAAAACCAACCATTTACACAAGTAAATACTATAATTTTTGTAATGTACTGTGGTGACCCAGTAAAATGTATTAATTTACGAAATTCTATTTTATCCTCTCATAAACTACATTTTCTACGCCACTGAGGGGAAAAAGGCATCGGATAAAATCGGAATTTTCTCATTGGCCGTCGCATTTCGGTCAGAAATATTTGACAGCAGATGACTAATTCTAACCCAACTTTTATATGTCAAATGATTTGTTGGTGATGGGTAAATAATGAGCAAATGCCAGTAAAAAACAGATCATTTCTTTATTAGTTGGTGTTTGATTTAATATTGTCAGAAATAAGCAGGTAAATTTTCATTTTTTCTAAAAACTTCTAAAATATTTTGACACGAAATCATGGCTAAAACCGTAAAAGATGACAAGAGAGAAGTAATGTTTAGTACTCTGACTATAATAGATGAAAGGTAAAACGTCGAAGCATATCTTATCAGGATTTTTACTCTTTTTTTTCATATCAATTACCAACGTATTTTATAAAAAGTTCATGCTAATATAATTTTGAAACGCGTGAATCATAGTGTACCTATAGGGCTACCGGCTACAGAGAAATAAGTATTATTTGTAAAACATTATACATCGTTTTTCATCAAGGTTCTTTATGGTATTTAGTATTTACACACCAAAGATTTCGTCTCTCATATTGATTTACTGAAAAAAGAGACAATCATTTCAAAGTTCATTATTTGTAAATGTTCCATAGGCATGATCCTAGACAAACTCCTAGTCTTTTTTCGATGTAAAACATAATATTCAGGTTCGAGTTTGTAGTTAAGCAAAATATAGAAAAATGGGTTGAGTTTAAGTATAATCCGAGGTATAATCCATTTATTTATTGCAGTTTTGTTTATTGCGATTGAAGTTTAGGTTTTCTGAGTATAAAGGAAGATGTAGACTCCCTGTTTTTAAGCAAAGTTTATTTAATTTATTCTAGTTCTATTTTCTACGACGACGGAATGGGGCAAACACTGTCGGAACCAGTAACAGCTAAGGACACAACTTGTGTTCGAAATGCTGTTTACCGAGTCGGTTCAAGTTGTATGCAGGGATGGAGAATAAACATGGAAGATTCTCATACACATATTCTTTCTCTGCCCGATGACCCTGGTGTAGCATTTTTTGGGGTTTACGATGGACATGGTGGAGCAAAGATTGCCGATTATGCTGGGAAACATCTACACAAATATGTTTTAAATAGAGAGGAGTACAAGTAAGAAATTGATGAAATCTGAATTTAAATAGTAAATAAAACGGATGAAGTATTTACCTTTATCTTAAAACAAAATAAATTAAAAAAAAACAAATATACCTACCTAAAAAATGTTTTGTTTATTTTAAGGGAAGGAAATATATCGGAGGCATTAAGAAAAGCATTCTTAGAACTGGACGATGTAATGCTGGATGAGGAACCCCTAAGGAGTGAGCAATCGGGATCAACAGCTGTAACTATTATGATAAAAGACAAAATGGTGTATTGCGCCAATATAGGAGATTCAAGGTGAGTTTTTCTTTTTGTTGTATTAATAAAAATAAAATTCTCTGTTATAATAATAATAAGTTTATTTAAAATTTAATAATATAATGTTTATGTTGTCTTCTATAAAATTATTCTTCAATCCCCTTGAAGCTGAGCTTGTTAGGGGCAAATCTTATTTTTTGTTTTAATATGTAAAATCATAAATATGCATTAAAAATCAAGTTTTAAAGTAAAAATGTTAATTTATAGTATAAACGCAGTTTTTTTTTGAAGAAATATATTACCTACCTATAATAAAATTATTAATTTATAATTTTTAAGTAAAAAACATTACTTATATAAATTATTCAGAACAATATTAATTAATTAAAGCATTTCTAAAAATATTTTCAAATTGTCTGTTTTTAATATCCATGTTTTTATTTCGACTTTAAATTTGTTTAATGAAATCAATTTTTTAATTTTTGTTGGTACTTAAATAATCCTTTAAATAAGAACATAAATATTTGAAATTTTTTTGTCCTATGAACTTATTTATTTTAGGATTTATGGTTATTTCATTTTTATGACCTGTATTATGATTATGGTTTTTAAATTGCATAAGGTTTTTATTTTTAAATATATACCTATAAAGATGTTATAAATGTAAAATTGTCTTATGTTCAACTTTTTTGTTTCTGAATATAATTCTTTTGAAGGATAAAGATAATCTTTATTGAATATAATTTTTAGAAATCTTTTTTGTAATATTTCTAATTTTTTAACTAAAGTTCTATTTATTCCTCCCCAAGCTAAAATTCCGATTTAAATGAGTTTTAACTAACGCGTATAATATTTCCATGTCTTACATTTAAAATTTTTTTAATGTTTTTAAAAATCGGTAGTAAACTTCTTAAATTTTTAATTAAGTATTCTAAGTGAAAATTCCAATTTAATTTACTGTCAAAAATAATTCCTAAATATTTTATTTTATTAACTTTAAAAATTTGAATGTCTTAATTTATTTGAATACCTACTATTCATATTTCGTGGTAGGTTATTTAGGTTTAAAGTAAAAGGAATATAATTTGTTTTATTAAAATTAATTGTTAACAAATTGTTATATTGATGCGCATGGAGCCAGTTTTAATTTTTTATATATAGGTATGTAAATAATTTTTTTTTAGGGCGATTGCCAGTATTAACCACAGTTTAGAAAAACTGTCTTGGGATCACAAACCAAATAACTTAGAAGAGTATGAGCGAATAACTGATGCCGGCGGCTGGGTTGACTGTAACAGAGTGAATGGAAACTTGGCCCTGTCCAGGGCTTTCGGAGATTATATTTTCAAGAAAAATAGCTCGAGACCAGCCGAAGAACAAATTGTCACAGGTAAGATAGAGTCAACTTTTTTTAGTGCCCAATTTATCAGTGTAACACATTTTCATTTATAGACTAGGGTCGATAATTTTTGAAACTAAAAAAAATAATAATAGGATGAAACCCATTGGAAAAGGAAGAGAATATAACAAAAATGAAAGAAGAAATAATTTACAGGCGATCCTAGGTCGGGAAGTGGAAAGGGGGAGTTTTTAAGGGTAGAAAACGATTTATCTCGATTTCCGGCAAAACTACAAGTCCTATGGAAAAACGTTAAATAGCAAAGTTGTAGGTAATAAGAAGATCTACAACTTTTGTATTTACACTTTTTTCACATAACCTCAAAATTTATGTGAAAAATTCAAATAACTAAGTTTTCGGTTTTTTATTTTTATCTTTTACAAAAAAAAATTTTTTTCACGAAATTTGGTGAAAACTTACCTTTTTATGTCCTAAACACACAGTAATTTTTTTGATTTAAAATATTTATTTTTTCACCTTATTTTGACTTAATATCGAAAAAGCACCCTAATTGGTGGTGAAAAAATAAATATTTAAAATTAAAAAAATTACAGTCTGTATGGGACATAAAAAGGTAAGATTTCACCAAATTTCGTGAAAAAAACAAATTTTTTTTGGTAAAAGAAAAATAAAAAACCAAAAACTTGGTTATTTGAATTTTTCACATAAATTTTGAGGTTATGTGAAAAAGTGTAAATACAAAAGTTGTAGATCTTTTTATTACCTACAACTTTGCCATTTAACGTTTTTCTATAGGACTTGTAGTGTTGCCGGAAATCGAGATAAATCGTTTTCTACCCTTAAAAACTCACCTCCTTCCACTTCCCGACCTCGGATCGCCCGTAAATTATTTTTCCCTTCATTTTTGTTATATTCCCTTCCTTTTCCAATGGGTTTCATCCTACTATTATTTTTTTTTACTTTTTACCATTTTCAAAGGCTTCAGCCCTGGTCTATTAATAATTTTCGCGAAAATTACAATCCAAATTTTTTACTTGTTTTAGCATTCCCGGACATAATAGAGAAACCGTTAAGTCCGGAATGGGACTTTCTAGTATTGGCATGCGACGGTATTTGGGATGTCATGTCAGATGAGGATGTGCTGAACTACGTAACAGAGAATATAGCCAATGGAATGGAACCCGAAGAGATTTGTGAAACTTTAATGATGAGGTGCCTGGCGCCCGATTGTCAAATGGCGGGTCTTGGATGTGATAATATGACAGTGGTAAGTAGAATCGGAGAACTAGAGTCCTAAGTGTATCTTTACTTTATTCGCCGACGATACTACTATCTTGTGGCGACCGATTTACTGCTTGTCAAACAATGGTGCGATGCGAACCTATTATCTTTTAATATCATCAAAACTAGTATTCTCACCTTTAAGTTTTCGTTTTCTGACTTAACTTTGACAGATAATTTTGTTAAAAACTCAGGCGTTGCTAACTTCTTGGGTGTTCAAATCGACGACAAACTTAAGGTTGAATTCTCAACGTCATTCTATCTATTGCCAACTTATAACCTATTTCGCGTTGATTTTTTGAGTTTATTATTTTAATAACTAACATTTAAAGAAAATCAATATCGTCGGTACATTATTTAGGTAGTATCTGATATATTACAAAAATATCAATTTATTTCATTGCTAATTTTGGGAGAATTGTATAGTGAAAGAACAATGAGTGACAATGACATAATAATGGTAAAAAAAATATTACCCGATATTTTTCGCTATACAATTCTCCTAAAATAAGTTATGAAATTTCTTGATATTTATTAAATATGTCAATTATTACCTATAGAATATCAAGTCGATACTGATTTTATTTAAATTTTGTATGAAAGCTAGAAAACATAAATAAATCTACGCGAAATAGGTTATAGGTTGGCAAGCATGTTGATACTCCTACCTTAAGTTTAAGGTCCACATTTTTGCATTGAATGGGAGACTAGCGTCCGGTTCTTACGCAGTGAGAGTTGTCTCAAGAGAATTGGGAAGAGTGTGGGTAGAATGGTTTATTTTTCACTTGTTGAGAGTCACTTGAGGTATGGTATTGCTTTTTGGGCATTTAGTAGTAAGGGCCTATAGGGCTCTACATTGGTTTTGCAAGAGAGGGCATTAAGATACTTGTGTGGTGTTAATTGTCATACTCACTGTAAACCTTTATTTGTCAGGGAAAAGCTTTTCACTTTGATTGGAATTTTTATCTTGGTAACATATTTGTTAAACTTTATTTTATTTTATTTTTTTTAACTTTTTTTATTTAAACTTTTTTTATTTGCCTTATTCATAAAAAATATAAAAACTATGCTATTAACAGCTCCTATAACATGCGTACTGTGAATGATATTCCTCTTCCTATATCTACCAAAAACAACTCTCACCAAAAATTCCTTGATATTTGAGAGCATCAAAATTTATAACCACATATACCACTGGCTTATCGGCAGGTGATTGATGACAGGATTTGTAAGCAAAGACTAAAAAGGCAACTAATTAATAGACCCTAATATACTATCCAGGAATTTTACAATGATAATATCTAGGCATTCACTTTAGTTTTTTTTTAAACTTTGATTAGTGTATATTCTTGCCAGATTTTTGTAAGATTGAGCTTGTCTTCGTCTTAGATTATATATAGATTATTATGTGTACATTTTTGACCATGACTATTTTACTGTCTCATAAGGTGTGATTATCAATTTATTTATTTATCTATTTATTGGATTACTTTTTCGTACTTTATATAGTGAACATTGTAATTTCTATAACAGTTTTAATACTGTCCCAGGCTTTGTTAACAAGATGTACTTCTTATAACAATAAAGTGTATTTTGATTTGATAAGTACTTTGATAACACATTTAATTTTAATGTCTCAGGGACGTTTCTAAATCGGTAATTATAATTAAATAAGTGAAATGTTATAGGTCATTGTAGTGTTCTTACACAACGGAACCTATGACGACGTAATAGAAAAATGCAAAAACTACATCTCGGAACTGAAAATTCAGAGGGAAGAAAGAGAAATGGTGGTGAAAGACCTTTCACCACCACCCAGCGAGCTACGCGTCAGCGAATCCCAAACAGATCCATTGAAATGTACCGCCAAGAAGTGTCGGTCCAATATGCAGCATGAATGAGACAGATAACACCTTTTAATGTGTAAGTTTTTGTCAACAGTCATTATTTTATTGTTATTGTTATAAAGATGTGCTGGTGTTGGTTACGGTTCCGATCTTATTGACTTATTGGGATTGTCGCGTATGTCGTAAAAGTTTTAGATTTATTAATTATTAAACCTAATCTTTGGCCGTTTTTGGGGTCTATATCCTTAGTGCTAATAAACTAACATAACCCTTTTCTGATTAGGGATACAAAGAATCATGTATTACACCGCACCCTAAGCTACATATTTTAAAATAATAAAAGTAGAGTGCCCAAAAAGTAACGTCAAAGACAAAATTGTTTGTATACTTATTTAGGTAAAAAAAGTTGCATCTCTTACCAATTACGGCTTATTAGACCAGAGTCGATAATTTTTGAAACCAAAAAAAATAATAGTAGGATGAAACCCATTGGAAAAGGAAGAGAATATAACAAAAATGAAAGGAAAAATAATTTACGGGCCATCCGAGGTCGGGAAGTGGAAGGGGGTGAGTTTTTAAGGGTAGAAAACGATTTATCTCGATTTCCGGCAAAACTACAAGTCCTATGGAAAAACGTTAAATGGCAAAGTTGTAGGTAATAAAAGATCTACAACTTTTGTATTTGCACTTTTTTTACATAACCTTAAAATTTAAGTGAAAAATTTAAAAAACCAAGTTTTTGGTTTTTTATTTTTATCTTTTACAAAATTTTTTTTTATACACGAAATTTGGTAAAAACTTACCTTTTTATGTCCCAAACACACTGTAATTTTCTTGATTCAAATTATTTCTTTTTTAACCTTATTTTGACTTAATATCGAAAAAGCACCCTAATTTTCAATCGAAAATTCTCACGTCAAAATATCTGCTCTTTTAAAAAAGTCGGTGGGCTTTTTGTTCGTTGAAATCTCTACTTTCTGATGGTGTAAAAAAAACATACATTAATATGGTAAATGTTCTCAAAAAATGCAAAGAAACAAAAAAAACTCGAATCCGAATTAAATTTATTAACTTATTTGGTTGTTAATTTTATTATAGTAGTATATTTCGACTTGCAATTTTTTTTTATCAATGTAACATGGAATCTTACATTTTTTGAGTAATTAAAGTATAAATTTTAATAAATAGCTCAAAATTGTACATGATTGAAAAAAAAATTTCGGATTCGAGTTTTTTTCGCTTTTTTGCATTTTTTGAGAACATTTACCATAGTAATGTATATTTTTTTTACACCATTAGAAAGTAGAGATTTCAACGAACAAAAAGCCCACCGATATTTTTAAAAAAGCAGATATTTTGACCTGAGAATTTTCGATTGAAAATTAGGGGGCTTTTTCGATATTAAGTCAAAATAAGGTGAAAAAATAAATATTTTAAATAGAGTTTTAAATTAAAAAAATTACAGTGTGTTTGGGATATAAAAAGGTAAGTTTTCACCAAATTTTGTAAAAAAAAATTTTTTTTTGTAAAAGAAAAATAAAAACAAAAACTTGGTTATTTGAATTTTTCACATAAATTTTGAGGTTATGTGAAAAAAGTGTACATACAAAAGTTTTACCTAGATCTTTTTATTACCTACAACTTTGCCCTTTAACGTTTTTCCATAGAACTTGTAGTTTTGCTGGAAATCGAGATAAATCGTTTTCTACCCTTAAAAACTCACCCCTTTCCACTTCCCGACCTCCGATCGCCCGTAAATTAATTTTCCTTTCATTTTTGTTATATTCTCTTCCTTTTCCAGTGGGTTCCATCCTACTATTTTTTTTTTTTTCACTTTTTACCATTTTCAAAGGCTTCAGCCCTGGTCTATATAGTCATACTATTGGGATACCCATTATATGATTTAATTTAAAAGGAGTGACGCATTCGCCATTTCATTTATTTTTGGTTTTCCCCAAAAAACGGCCAAATACCCGTTTTTCGATAACAGCTACCTACAGTTTTAACTTAAAAAAAAGTAATTGATAAATTAATAAAACCATTATACGAAATTTTGTCAAATTTACGCATATTTCTTTTTTGCTTTTATTAATTTATAAATCCAACCTTTTTTAACTTAAAACTGTAGGTAATTGTACTCCCCTTGGACGATTTTTGAATAAAACGAAGAAGTAAGCGTCACTAGTTTTTGCCCTTCAAAGAAGAGTACAAAATACAATCGCGAAATAATAAATGGAACCGTAACTATACCTCTTGACAAACTTGTTTCTTGTATAATTACTTGTCAAATGATATTTGATTATGGAAGAGGATTTTGTCAAAATTGTGTCCATATATACATAGTCATATACAGGGAGGTCTTGAAGTTATTGTATATTTTATAAAAATCCTAATAAAAGTTGTTAAAAAATTAGTTCCGCCCAGTCAATTTTTTTGGTTTCACTAAAACTTGTCAATGTTTTAATATTGTGTTGCATAAATTCGGCGTAAATAGGCTTGCCATCGCATAAAGAATACGAGACATTTATAAAAATTAGTTCTAGCAAGTGTAGTAACTAGTGAAACACCTCTCGACAGACCCTGTATAAACGTAGTATATTTTCTTATGTAAAATGCAAGTCAATTATTGTGCAAAATTTAATATAAATTTGTTCGCGGTTTTCAAGAAATACATAACAAAAATTCAGAAGCTAAAAATGAAAAAGGAATACACACCTAATCACCCAACTTAAGTTATTGCTGTGACTATTTGTAGTCCTTTCGAAGGAACTTTACGTGTTATTCCCGTTCTTATTGTATTTTCATAACGAGTGCGGAAAGTGTAACTTTCCCGCATTCGACTAGAAAAAATACTTTTCTCAGAAGCTTGGAACAATATTTGTAATATGTACCAGCTTGCGAAAAGTACCCGCGCGCAGCTCACACCATCATTGAACCATGAAGCAATTAAAATTTTTAATAAAAATGTGCATTTATTATGAGTAATATGTATGAAAAAGTGCCCTTTTCAGCACGGTATTAGGTACGCAAAGTAGCTTTTTCGCTTATTTGTAGAAAAAGTAACAGACTACATAATTACAAAGTACAAATCCTTGGATATTGTAAATATTATGCCCAGCAGTAAGCAGGATGGACAATTTTAAATAGGAACCACTTTTTTCTTGTCCTGTTCAATATCTGTGCAAATTCATGTATTTGTTTTCTTTCCTTTTTAAATATATTTTGTCAGAGTATTATAAATTTTACACGATTATACTGAATATCCGAAAAGCTACCTTAACATATTTTATTAATTTTATAAAATAGCATGTAAAAATTATTTTTAAAATGTAGATATTGATGAATATAGGTTTTTTTTAATTGATACTTCCTGTGTAACAGTGGTTGTTTAAATATGATGTGCCAGTAAGGCTTTAACTATGGTTCTCCAGATGCCACAAATTTTTTCCACTATTTTCATATTACCATTATAATACTTAACGGATCTTAGAGTCCCTTTACCATTTTATTTCTTGAAAGTGCGACAAATTTACTAACCACAAAAAAATTAAATGGTAAAAGAACCATAAATAGAATACTTATTAGAAAAACAATAACTTAGACGTAGGTCACATGTGTACGTAACTCACAGTCAATAATATTCATCACATTCATTTTCTTATTTTATATTATAAACTATAGCTTTTTCAGGTTATGCAGATTTATTATCACTTTTTTAAATTTAAATACTTAAATACGGCATTTTAAAACTTTAGTTTGTAGAGAGCAAACAATTGTAAATTAGATAACTACGTTATTACTTTTGTTTACAAACTCACTAACACGAAAATTGTAGGGTTAAATCAAAGGTAATATTTTCCTGTTGGAAACAGGAGAAAAGCTGAAACCTTTGAAGGTTTTACAAGCCTCAATATTATTATCCATTTTATCCAATCATTTGAGTAAAAAAGTATTTTTTATCCTTTTAACATAACAAAATTAACAATACAATTTTTAAACATAGGGAATTACCAGTTTAAATTCAAGATTGCATCGACTAGAAGAAAAAATTCCAGTTTTTTTGTTTGTTTACCAGTTTTACCTTAACTATATTTTACTTCCTCTGTGTATGATGTATGTAAACATTCAAAACAGACTAAAATTATTGAAACGCCTGGATTAAAAAACAGGAATTCTTCTTTTATTCGATAATAAACCTGGCCCTATTTTAGGAAAAATTTTGCAATATTAGTTGTTGAGTAATTGTGAGACTGTCTTAGATAGATTTTAGCCATTGTATTATTTTTTTGTCAGTGTTTTTGTTTACTGGCTCTCTTGCTTTGTATTGAGGAACAGACCAGTAAATTTAAGGCACAAGATATGTATGTGTTTATACCAAGTTATTAGGAATTGTGTATTATAATAAAGATAATTTTTTAATAGAAAGTTGTTTATTCAATCCCATTAATGCATGGCCATTTCTTTCTGTTATAATATGTCAAAAAGACACACAGGTAAATTAAATTACTTATTTAATGTTAAAATAGGTATCTTTCCTTACTTAACTAACACTTCTAAACTACAAATTAAAAATAAACCTAAAATATATCAGAACCAGTTTGTCTAGCTTTATTTTGGGCCTCCTCACGTGTTAACTTTTCTTCTTGCGATGGCTCTAGTGGATTTCCCTGGTCGTCTAGTTTGCCCGTCTCAAAATCTTTGGCAATTTTTGGTGCATACACTACATTGAATAAGTCTTCTGCTGTAAACTCTGACTGAATTATGTCTGGGGTTCTATATGAGACATAAGGTTTCAGCTAAAAATGATAGGTTCACAGTAAGAGGGAAAGTTTCTAAAGGTAGTATCGGGAATCCAATGTGGCTGAAACTTTAAGTAAAAATATGTAAAATAAAACTCACTTTGCAATTTGTTAGATCTGGCACAATCAATTCAGGTATCTTTTCTGGTATCAGTACAAATTTACCACTGTCATCGTTAAAACCTACAGGTCTAAGACCTCGGGCTAGAAGAGAAAAATAATTTTTCTTTCGATTCAAATTTTATTAAATTAGTAAAATCACCACTACTTTACTTACTATAGAAAAGTTCCAGATCAGGTTTTTCCGCTTGTTGCTTCTTATACGACCTCGGGCCCCTTTTATTGAACAGTTGGAACTTCCTAAAATTTCTTTTACCGTAGGTTGCCACTGTTGTGGATATTGAGCGTTTGATAATAAAATTTAAAGGCATTTTAACAATTTTTGCGAAAATATTAAAAGTGAGGTTAAGTTGCTGTCACAGAACACAAACAAAAAATATTTCTGTGCTGGTTTGGAGCATAGAGAAATAAACAAGGTTCCAGCGACTAGTGAAGACCGAAGACCACCATTCCTCTGTGTTGTTAGGCAACCATATTATAGTTGATAGTTCGGTTTACAGAAGAGTTTGCAGTAAGGTTAGCACATTGTAAATTTTTTCTCAAAACAAACTGCAAACAGTATTATGGCTGGACGAATTACAAAATTTATCTTTGTTCACGAGGGCTTGGTAATAAAACAACTGATAACTTCGTAAGGTTTATAATATATTCACCCTTTTATTCTTGTACAAAATTTAGACCACAAAAAGTTCTAACCAAAATCACAGAAACCAATTAGTTAAAAAAGTCCTTTCATTTAAAAACAATAGGAATCTAAATAAAAAGATTGGCAAAGGATGTATAAAAATATTGTTACTTTTCAATAGGGAACTTTCCAATTTTTTTTTTCAACAATATGATTCAGTTAGGCCTAAAAAAAATATTCCCCAATTATTACTCCTTAAAAATCAGTAAAACTAATAAAAATTCTTGAAAGTTTCGCGCGTGTCAAAAGCATTTCAAACGACCTTTTAAGCGCGCCAAGCCCGATGACGTCAGGAAGTATGACTTTTCCGTCATCCGTCACCTGACCGGTGGCCGAGCTACCGAGTTTGCATTTGGATTGCCGTGTGTTATTGTTATTATATTGTTGTTTTAAGGTGGAATTCTCAACGTCGTTCAATTTATTGCCAACCTATTTCGTGGATGTCATCATGACAAATGATACTTCGTGACGTCACGACTTACCCGCTTGGGATAGTTTGAATTTTGAGGCAGGTTTAAATTTTTCTAGTGGTCTTTTGGGACGAAATATGTTGTTTTTTTGCTGCCATATATTTTATGACAATATATACTTATGATTTATAGAATTTTTTCACCATTTAAAATTTTTGTCAAGTTCCCTATTGTAGGTTTTTACTGTTTTACATAACAATAAGATTTTTTCAAATAAATAAAAATATTTTCATACATATCTTGCATAAAAGTACCTATACCTATCTAATAGAATAATAAATTATAAAATATACACGGGAAAAAATTAAAAGAAACTAAGTGAAGCATAACAAGTGCCTAAGTATTTCAAATTTTAAAATCCTACTCATCCTATAATCAAAAACTTTAAATTGTCTTTTAAAAAAGTTAAAGTTTTTCACTAATTTATCAGTATTTTACAAAATCATATATAAAAAAAAATCAGTCTATTCTTATATTAAGGCAACTGTGTAACAAAATTAGAGCGTTGAGCTAAATTGTACCTGTACACCGTGATTCTCAATAATTTAAGGGTCTTTCATCTCTTTTGTGTATTTGTTAGCGTTTCAGTGTAATCAAGAAAATTAGCAAGTTTAAAAAAATTTTTACTGCGGATACCAAACATTAAATCCGCATTTTAAAACTTTCTAGTTCGTAAAAGGAAACATATTTATATAAGTACTAAAGTGAAACCGAGTTAAGAAAATAAATTATAAAAAATGGTTGCTGTAACTCCTTTATTACCAGGCCTCGTCAGCAAAATGTTTATTAATGAACAAACCTGAACTATGAAGGACACGATTCAAATATATTTTAATAAAAAATATTTATTTTTTAAGTATTTCAAAGGAATGAAATATCTAGCTCTGTACAAAACAGATACCAAACGAGATATCGAGTTGATAATATACTGGATATGGCATTTCCAATTTAAATTTTCGTCCAAAACTAACCCTAAAAATTTTGTCGTTTCTAAATATTGAATATTTTCATTATTAAATGTTAAGGGGTTAATGATGGAATTTATTTTATTTTTAGTTATAAACATAAAAGAAGATTTTATAAAATTTAACGTAAGTTTATTTGATTGAAGCCCAAACTTTTCCGCTATCTTAGTAATCCAAAACAAACATCTTGCTGACACACTCCTGTAATTAAATATTTTTTAAGAGGCAGTAAGTAATAAATATATTTACTGTACACCTATAGAAAATCACTACAATTCAACAGTTTAATAAATTCTTTGGACGCCTCTGCGAGTAATCGGTACTTCTCCTTATATCCTATATTTACAAATTACTTTTTTCACTGTACAAATTTTTTAAGTATCTACGAGTATATTTGAATGTCTCGAAAACAAAATTCTTATCCTGGTTTTTTAAAATATGTAATATATTTTACTAATAAGAAAAAATGATGTAACAAAAGCGACCTCTAGCTTTTAATAGGTTAAAATTAATGTCTCTGTCCAAATATACAGATTTAGCGGGCGTATTCAAATTGCGGACCAAATAGGCAGGTACTAACTTTTTTCCAGTTTATGTATGGCAAAATTGCGGACTAAAAATTCTTGGAAAATATTTAACCCTGAATAATTTATGGCAGAATTGCGGACTAAACGAAAATGTTTACTGTTCGTACTTCTAGTGGTTAATCACGTCTTAAAAAAAAATAAAATTACTCTTATGTATAGATTAAAAGTTTGTGGTTTTCCTATTTTAATTTTAATATGATAACTATGGTTATTTGCGGCCAGTTCAGTTAAACAAATAGTGGTTAAAAAAAATATTTAAAAAAATGCTCTGGTAACAACGAACAAACCGGTTGCCAATACACCTTTTAGAACCGATTGGAGAGGGCGTATTATTACGGTCCGCAATATTACCATCCTAGAAATGGGACAAACCAGGTTATCATTTATTAACAAGTAATTTTATGAAGGTTGACCCTTATTTTTGGAGCGCAATTTGGCTACAATTTTTATGTACCTGACGATTTGGTCCGCAATTTGACAATTTGTTTTTCGGCTTTCAAAGAACAAACTTCTCCGTGTGGGAGGAAACAGGAATGTCAATGATCCTTGAGGGGTCAAAATAGAATACCGTACAACCGTATATGGCACATTGCGTTTTAAAATTTGCAACTTGTTGATAAATTTTAGAATATCTTATGCTTAGTAAGATAAAATTTGATATAATATAGGCAAGATTCTTTCAAATTAAGTCTCACACTGAGGTTAAATCGGATACCTTGCCAATTAGGGGAAGGTTGCCTATATTGAACCGCTACCTAAATTGGACCACAGTACATTTCTCCGAAACTAAACAAGTGCCATATTATCTGGCAACACTGTAACATACTTCCACCTAGAACCTTTGATCGGTAACAAACTCAACTAGTTGGCCGTTAGTGCTTGGCGTGTATAGAGCAAAACGTAATTTACACAATTTTAATGTTATATTTTTAGGATTTTCCTAAGAATTTACCTTAGAACCATAAAACTCTAAGCAAAATCTTTTTTATGGAAGTTTTCAAGTAAGTTTTTCTCTTTCTATTTCTCCTATTACCATGCCATATTTGTTTTTTCTTGTTTCTTTCCTGGGTGGTTTTGTAAAACACGTGGTAGTTGCTTAAATTGGACCACTGGGTGATTGCCAAAATTGAACCGGTCCAATTTAGGCAATTTTTCCAAATAGTGCAAAAATAATTTTTCTCTTTAAATAAGTTAATGTCGACACCATTTCAATATTGCTAAAATCTTTTTTCTTTCAGTTAAAAAATGAAACTATGACTGGTCCAATATAGGAAACTAATAGGTACTTTTTTTGCATTAGGATGTCTTCTACCGAAATTTTGATTGTAAATTTGATGTTTTTTTTTGAAATATAAGTATAAAACTTCCTATACCAATTTTTTATTTATTTATTTAACACCTTAGCTTCCGATTTAAATCATGTGGTCCAATTTTGGAACCCCCAGGTGCAATTTAGGCAGCCGGTTTCCTATATTGAACCACTTGCAGAGGTTTTTTTTATAACCTGGTATATCATAGATACTTTGAGATAAAATTCTGCAAAAAATCCTGCAGTTGAACAACATACTAAAGTACACTAAGGTATGGCTTCAAGATCGATTTTGCGTTATTATCAGGATCTATGATAAGAAATCTGGAAATTGGTCCAATATGGGCAACCTTCTCCTATCGGTGTTTGTGGATGGGACTTGCCCTTTCCATTTTGGTTTTTATTTTTAAACCATGTCGTCTGACAAGAAAGGACTTGGCTCTATAATGTCCAAAACCTGGCAAGTTTTTCTTCCAACTTCATCGTAAGCGGCCAATAGAAAAAACCCTAAAAGAAAACGATACAAATGATTGAATAATCAAGTTAGGAACAATTACATACAGCTGGCAGACGATCTTAACGACAACAGAGCAAGAAAGACATCTCATTCTCTTGATCATAACAAGCCGACAAGACGTCAAATGCATAGGTCCACCAGGTTCCTCGCCGGTTCCAGAATGAAACCCCGTGATAACATACACTAATTTTTACTTTAGAACAATACGCTGTTACAGAAAAAAAAACCTTTTGGGTTTTATTTGAGCTTAATTGGCTCGATTTGTAACTATTGAGAATTTGCTAGTGCTAGGGGGACGCATAAGGTCGATTTTTACTTTCAAAAATGTCTCTATTTCAAACTAACTTTTACAGTTCATTACATAAAAAGTGACAACATAATATAGAAAAAGAAAATAATAACCATTAAAAAAAATAACAATAAAAAAGAATGGAAGTTAATCCAATTTAATTCATTAATAAAATCAATTTAAAAAAAAATAGTCTAAATAATTTAGTTGAGTAAATATCTCTTTAATTGTCTTTTAAATGTTGCCAATTTTTTTATTTTTCTGATATTTTTTGGAAGATTGTTATATTTTATTATTCCGACATATAAAAGCGATTTTTTTCCGAAATTTATTTTTACTGGTATAGTTTGATAATTTATACAACGTCTGGTATTATAATCATGTAATGTCTTATTCTACTGAAGTGTTATGTTTGATTTTTTTCTTTTAAAATTCTAGTTTTTAATTTCTAAATGTTTTGAACGTGTAAATACCCTTTCGGTCTATATAGATTAACAGTTGGTTCTAAATTTGGTAATTTGTGTAGACATTTAATACCTTTATTTTGCAATTTTTGTAATGGTTTTAAGTTTGATAAACAAGCAGATTCCCATACAGAAGCTAAGTATTAGAACTTTGAATATAATAATGAAAAATATATATTTTTTAAGTATTTCAAAGGAATGAAATATCTAGCTCTGTACAAAACAGATATCAAAGGAGATATCGAGTTGATAATAATATACTGGATATGGCATTTCCAATTTAAATTTTCGTCTAAAACTAATCCTAAATATTTTGTCGTTTTTGACTATTGAATATGTTCATTAATAAATGTTAAAGGGTTAATGATGAAATTTATTTTCTTTTTAGTTATAAACATAAAAGAAGATTTTGTAAAATTTAACGTAAGTTTATTTGACTGAAGCCAAGAAAGAAGTATTTTTAAATCATTATTAATATCAAAATACATTTCTACAAGAGTTTCAGCAAAATAAATAATTATTGTTGTATCATCTGCAAATAGCTTTATATTGCCCTTTAAGCTCAATTTGGAAACGGAATTAAGGTAAATTAAGAATAACGGACCTAATATTGATCCTTGTGGAACTCCACATATTATTTCTAGTTTCCGAACTTTTAGATTTCAAGAAAAACTGTTGGCTGGCATCCAAAGTATATTAGTCGAAATATTTGACACTGGTGTCTGGTGTCGCGAAATGTGAGAACGTCTGCCTCCTAGCGGTAGCAAGTGAAAATAAAATATCACAATTTTCTAATATTTCTGCAGTAATTTCAATTACTTACCTAAATTCCCCTTATGCTATACTTCCCGTCCTAAATCCTGGACCCCGCTCTCCGCTATAGGCACGAATTTATCATCTATCTGGACTAGGAGAATTGTTCTATCTACGTGAGATCTCTTATTGGGGTCCCGATGACAAGGCGTCCACTTGTGGACAACCTGTACAAAAAAAAAAGCGGCGATTAGTACAAAAAAAAAGAACAATGATACACAATAAGCCTAATGAATAAAAATTAAGCAATTACTTTCTAGTAAAAGCAGATGTTTGACTAGCAAATGTTATAAGTAAAAGCAATCGCTAGATTTGGATATGATTAAAATTTTGAAGCAATAGCTGTTTTTTCTTACACCTCTGTAGCAAATGCTTATTCAACACAAGTTCAGACGTGGCCTATCCACTTGTTCAGATTATAGATTTCATGCCCAGTTTGGCGCCTAATTTGCAAAAGAGTTGGTCTATTTATTTAGTACAATAGTAATCTGTTACGTTTTTGTGGAAAATAGGAAACTTATATTTGTGATATGGCAGATTTCAGTGAAAATGAGGAAAGTGATAGTAGTGATAAAGAAATTAAAGACAAGCAATTGATATTCATTGACAAATTGAAGGAACATAAATAAATCTTTCTGACCACAACCGTTTAGCTTCCACACTTCAGCACTTGTACTGACTTGTAGGAAATTTAATAAAAATATTGGCCTTCTCCAAAACTGCATCCATTACAGAAGTGTGTCTTACAGACAGTAGTTTGGTGAATACCAAATTCTTCACCTACAGAATTTTGAGAGCCCGGATCCGACAATTTCTGCAGAAAGACTTTAATCTTATTTAAATATGACAGTGCACTCCTCGCCTTTTACCAGTATCAGTCAAAAAATAATTTGCCAACCACTCAACATTTTTGCAGTCAAATCGATATAAAACTTTCTGAAATCATATCTGCAATTTTTACGTACACTGTAGATTTTTCTTTTACGGACGTTCATATATTCAGCCATAATTGAAGACACAAATTAAGAGCAACGCACGTGTATGCCGCGGAGAACTAAAATTGACTGCTACCAAGCAAATGATGCAGGGGTCGACCTACCTTAAAAAGTTGAAAGCGATTGCTACACTAGTAAAAGCTATTCCTTAATTTATTCATCACATTTTAAGCAAACGGTAGCAATTGCTGGACGCAAAAGCAATTACTTTAGTTTTTATTCATTGGCTTTCAAGAAATTACTTCGATTTTATAAGAAAAAGCAATTGCTACATTTTTATTCATTAGGCTCATTGACATACAGAAATGAGCACATGTTTGGGATAATTATATATTATTGACATTTTTACTTACAGGACCTTCCATGCCCGCTTCGGGCACCCAGTCTTTCCAGTAGGATCTTCCCCCGCGGCATCGCATATATTCAGTCGGCCACGATACGTCGATCCTTCTGCCTAAATTTATACAGTCATATACTAAATTCGGATCCATGATCTAAAAAAGTCATTTTTACAATTTTCTTATTGAACACTTAAAAACCAATAAAAGTAATCAGGAAATCCAAACTTTTATGATATTATTTTTTTAGATTGCATTACCTTAACTCTGGATGCTACGAATTCATTATTCTCCGCATTTTCACTTGTAGCATCCAGTGGTTCCCCTAATCGTTCCTCGGTTGCACTACGGTTCGGTCCTTGGCTCTCCGCGGATTGAACCGTGCGCTCGTCGCGCTCTTTAAAAAGACCCGTCAAACTCACTAACGTCGAGCTTGTGGGTTTGCCCATCGAGACTAGACTACCACGGTTTCCGCCTGCAATTTATTTTTAGTACAAATTACACTCAAGCTCATCACCATAATAATAATAATAATAATAATAATAATAATAATAATAATAATAATATATACCTTTATTCTCAACCAACTTAAAAAGTTCAGTACAGAGAATATAACACCAAATGTACAATATATAAAATCACAAATAATAAAAATCATGTTTAGTAATTATTATTAATAACTCCATCGAAATTATTTTAAAAAAATATCTATGATCACCATTTACAAAAAAAAGAATAATAATATATAATATGTTAAAGTTAGTTTAGTTTTAAAAAATATTTTTTTAGTTTTTTTTTTAAAGGCCATAATTTTGATATTTTTTAAAAAATTTTCGGCAAACTGTTGTATTATTATTATTCCTTTATATAATATTGATCTTTAGCCAAAAGTACTCTTTACCATAGGTGTCCTGAATATGATGGTTTTGTCTCGTGATGTGAATAATGTTGGTCGAAGGAAATATTATATTCGATTGTTTTTCTTTAATAATAATAGTCGAGTGTAGTAGAATGCATAGTTTTAATTGATAAAGCTTTTCTAAATTTAAATATCCATTTGGTTCATATAAATTTATAGTTGGTTCTAAAAAAGGAAGTTTATGTATGCATTTAATTATTTTGTTTTGTAGTTTTTTTAATGGCTCAATTGTAGTTAAATTCGCTGATCCCCAAATTGAAATCATATACTGTAATATTGAATAAACCAAAGAATTTTTTAAATATTTTAATGATATATAATTTTTAGCTTTAAACAAAATGCCAATTATTAGTGAGATGTAACTTCTTAAATATTCAATATGCTTTTTCCAACTTAAATTTTCATCAATATATAAACCTAAAAACTTAATTGTATTAGTATATTTAATTAAATGATTATTGAAAGACAGTGAAGAAATATTATTATTTTTTAATTTTGATTTACTTATAAACATAAAAGAGGATTTCTTAAAATTTAATGATAATTTATTAATTTCAATCCAATTACATAATATGCTTTTTAAAAAAATCTTACCCAAAGACGTCCTACTGAGACTAGACCCTCTGCCTATACTACCGGCAGACCGGAAACTATCCGTGGAACGTCGTGGCGCCGCGGGAAACGTCATCGGCGTCATGGCGTAGACGCCCTCGTGACCCATGCTAACCTCTTCTCGATTGGAGGCTCCGCTCGAACAGCCTTCGCCACAGCGCTTGCGTATTCTATTTGAAGAAAATAATGTAATGTGGTAAAGGTTTTTTTACTTTCAAAATGCCTTTATTCCAAACGAACTTTTACAGTTCATTACATGGAAAATTACAACATAATATAGAAAATAATAACCATTTAAAAAGAAATAACAATGAAAAATGGATGTTAATCCGATTTAGTTCATTAATAAAATCAATTAAAAAAAAAAAATTATAAATAATTTAATTTAGTAAATATCTCTTTAATTGTTTTTTGAAAGTTGCCAGTTTTTTAATTTTTCTGATATTTTTTGAAATATTGTTATATTTTATTATTACGTCATATATCACGCAATTTTTTCAGATATTACTTTTTACTAGTAAATTTTTGATAATTTATACATGTAATATGATCATGTAAATGTCTTATTCTACTGAAGTGTGAATGTTGAATTTTTTTTCTTTTAAAATAATAGAGTGAATTTGAATACAAATTTTGAATTTATAAATGTTTTGAACGTGTGCCGTAAAATGAGGTGAATAGGATCAATTTTCCACTTTGAAAGCTTGTAACTTGAAAACTATCTGCCTGAATAAATTTCTCAATAGCTTAAAACATGAGTTAAGGTTGGTACTTTTAAATGGTGGTATAAGTTTTTATACCGGGTGTACCCTGTTGTATATATATATATATTTTTGTGCACAAATCCTATTCACCCCGCAGGCGGTGTCAATAGGATCATTGATTGATTTATTGACTGTATCGCATTTAAACAACCGCGGGGTGTATAGAATTTTGCACACAAATTTATCTTAAGTAATATAAAAAAGTACTAAAAATAATATTACCTAAATTTTATAAGTGCTGCAGAGTTGTAGAGATATGAAGTTTGTAAGACAAAAGCAAAGATAATATGACAACAGTTTAACCGCTAAATTTGACGTTTTAGGTTATGGTATTCAGCCTGCGATGTGGCCAAGTTATTTTAAGTTTAATGTCATAAAAATTACTTTTAACAACCGTTAATTAAAATCTGTACATTGAAATGACCTACACTTTAAAATTACAATTATTACAGATTTTTGAAATTTGAAGGTAACTTTCAATCCTATTTACCCCGCTGATCCTATTCACCCCATTTTACGGTACACCCCTTCGGTTTATATAGAATAACAGTTGGTTCTAAATGTGGTAATTTATACATTTAAATACTTTGTTTTGCAATTTTTGTAATGGTTTTAAGTTTATAATATACTGGATAATATGGCCTTTCCAATTTAAATTTTCGTCAAAAGAATAATCTAAAATTTTTGTCGTTTTTGAATATTGAATATTTTCATTATTAAATGTTAAAGGGTTAATGATGGAATTTATTTTATTTTTAGTTATAAACATAATGATTTTGTAAAATTTAACGTAAGTTTATTTAATTAAAGCCAAGAAAGAAGTATTTTTAAATCATTATTAATATCAAAATACATTTCTACAAGAGTTTCAGCAAAATAAATAATTATTGTATCTGCAAATAGGAATAATAATGGACCTAATGATTAATTTTTCTTTCCCCATTTTTTTTTTTTAATAATATATATGAACAAATTGTTTACGATACCTTAAATAACTTTGAAGTCGTTTGTGTGTATTTCCCCTTATCCCAATACTGTATAGTTTTCTTAATAAAATATCATGGTTTACGGTACGGTGTCAAAAGCCTTACACAGATCTAAGGATAGTAAACAGCATTTTTTACTGCTGACATTAACTTGAATATTTGTTAGGATATCTCCTAGAGCTATTTCTGCATCCTTAGCTCTGCGAAAACCATACTGATTAGCAAAAAGTAAATTTTTGGCTTTCTAGAAAGTCGCATTATTTATTTTTTCTAATATTTTTGAAAAAATTGGTAAAACAGATATTGGGCGATAATTGCTGCATTTATATCGTTTATCAGTTTTAAATACTGGAGTTACTCTAGCAATGTCCATTCTACTAACAAGTGAAAAATTCTTACCGCCTAAATAAATCGAACACATAATTCCTAATTTTCTTCAAACTGACGGATCCACCAATCAAAGTGCAATATTGTTCGTTGGTCTCTGCGTAGCTGGTCGTCAATGGCGACACGTATATTGGGTACCCTATGGGTTGATCACAGGAAGAATTTATTATGTTTCTTAAGGCTTGTTTTGCATTTTGTATGCTTCCTAAAAGCAAATATATTTGTTAGTATTGTCAGAGGCTAAGTAAACCCAGTCTATACTATTAAATAATTATAAATATTACAAATAAACTTATTATTTATTTATCTACTTGTTTTCTTACCCCTTTCAGGATTTCTATTCCTTAAATAGACTAATTCCTGCTGTTGCCCGGCCCACAAGCCCCTGACACACTCTTTGTTGATTTTGATCACCCTAAAGCTGAGATACCTTTTGTTTAACATGATTATCTTATATTCGTCGTTACCTTCATCAAAAACATGCCTGCAACGAGAAAACAGAAACATTATAATAACTTGATCCAAAGAAATATATTATGAAAAATATTTTATTTTAAAATACCTCAAAGCCAATAAACTAGGCGTTCCGCTCAACACAGCGTTCCTCCATGCGGGATCCCCCTCGTGACTGATGACTAATTCCTGTTCGTGCTTACAGATGGCGTCGTACAACGCGGGGAGAATTTCGTACTCGTCCGGCGACATAAAGTGATCTTGGTGTAGTTTAAGAGACATACGCACAGCCGGAGCCACTACCGTTCTGAGTAGGTCCATGTCGGTGAATACCCATTCGTCTCTGGCACAGGTTATACGAAAATCACCTGACAATAACGAAAATAAAGGTATAAAAACCTTCGGAGATTAAACCTAACTGGACACTACATAATAATATATATCTCTATTCTCAACCAACTTAAAAAGTTCATTACAGAGAATATAACACCAAATATACAATATATAAAATCACAAATAATAAAAATCATGTTTAGTAACTATTAATAACTCCATCGAAATTATTTTTAAAAAAATATAGATGATAACCATTTACAAAAAAAAAGAATAATAATATAAAATACGTTAAAGTTAGTATACTTTAAAAAAAAACATTTTTTTTATTTTTTTTAAAGGTCCAAAATTTTGATATTTCTTTAGGCAAATGTTGTATATAAAATTGTTATTCCTTTATATAATATTGATCTTTGGCCAAAAGTACTCTTTACTATTGGTCTATAAATATGATAGTTTTGTCTCGTGATGTGAATAATGTTGGTTGAAGGAAATATTATATTCGATTGTTTTTCTTTAATTTATTTATTTATTTATTTATTTATTGAAAGTATCAACAACTTAAAAAGTTAATTATAGATACATAACCTATTTCTAAAAACTTATACCTAAGCTATAATACTAATTCAATTAGCATTACAATTACAGTAATTGCCTAAGCAGTTCATTCCTTAATTTTAATTTGAATTTTTCACAGTTTACATTATATATGTCAATGTCTCCACAATATTTATTAAAATAAGAGCACAGTCTTATAAGTGGTGAGTTTTTGTATAAATTTGTCCTTGGTGCAGGAACATAAAATACATGTGCGGATCTAGTATTGACTAAACCTATTCTTAATATTAATAGAGTGTATTAGAATGCATAGTTTTAATTTATAAAGCCTTTCTAAATTTAAATATCTGTTTGGCTCATAAAAATTATAGTTGCTTCTAAAAAAGGAAGTTTATGTAGGCATTTAATTATTTTGTTTTGTCGTTTTTTTAATGGCTGAATTGTAGTTAAATTCGCTGATCCCCAAATTGAAATCATATACTGTAATTTTGAATAAACCAAAGAATAATATATATTTTTTAAATATTTTAATGATATAAAATTTTTAGCTTTAAACAAGATGCCAATTATCGGTGATATGTAACTTCTTAAATATTCAATATGTTTTTTCCAACTTAAATTTTCATCAATATATAAACCTAGAAATTTAATTGTATTAGTATCTTTAATTATATGATTATTGAAAGATAGTGAAGAAATATTATTATTTTTTAATTTTGATTTACTTATAAACAAAAAAGATGATTTATTAAAATTTAATGATAATTTATTAGTTTCAAGCCATTTACATATTATATTTAGGTCGTGGTTAATGTTATTATGAATTTGAACATAGTCTTCATGAAAATATACAATAGTAGTATCATGGGCAAACAATTTTATTTTACCTTTTAAATTTAATTTTGCTATAGAATTAATGTAGATTAAAAAAAAGTAGGTCCTAAGGTTGATCCTTGCGGAACACCACAAGATATGTTTTTTTTGTGAACTTTTAACATTTTCAATTTGAACAAACTGCTTTCTATTAATTTTTTAACAATAAACAAATATTTCCTATAAAATGTTGCGATTGACTTATCAAAAATGCTTTACATAAATCTAGGAACGGTAGGCAGCATTTTTGGTTGCTATCAACGTTTTGTTGAATATCTTTGATAATATCTGCAAAAACATAAATATCTTCCAAACCGGAAATGTTCAATGAGCTTTAGTTACTCACCTTTAAATAACGCGTGTAATCCATAAAGAAAAAACTCCACGCTTGAGACCATGTTCTGGGAAATGGCGCCTAACGTTCTTCTTCCTAACAAACTTAGAGCAAAACATAGTAATATTACCCTCTGTTTTTTTGATACGTTTCCACGTTTTTCTAGACAGTAGTGAATCCATTCTCCTAAAATATATTTTCGAGTTTGTTAAAAGGTCAAAAAACAAAAAAGTTAATAATATTTGGACATCACCAGGCATAGCACAACGATTTATCATAAACAATTTTAAAAATTTCTTTATGATATATTGTTTAAGTGTGCAACATATGGGCATTTTTTTTATTACCGATTTCTCAGAAAATTTTATTCTTGATAAAAGTTGGTGCATGTTCGATAATCATATTTGGTGCACTTGGAATGGTTGCAAGTCAAACGGCGTACAGGGTAGGCCAAAAAATATAAAACTTGTACAAGAACAAAGTTTTTGAATAAATATTTAAAATAAAAATGTTGCACTTTAAATGGGAGTTTTTTAATTTGCATATTATCATTACTAATGTATTATCTTTTTAAAAAGAATTTTTAGGATATTTTAAAGTTGTGTTTAATATCGTTGCAACTTGCAGCAAACATGAAGTTTGTGTTTCCTTAATGAATTAAAAATTCAAGTAAATTTTGCAAATATGCTTGAATTTGAACAAAGATATGTGAAATTGATTTCATTAATTTATAAAGGTCTTTATGGTGAATATAAAAAAAATTTTTTGGGAAATTATTAATGTTTTTTAAATAAATATATTTTTTTTATTTTAGGAGGTCATGTTTTTGAATCTATGCATAACTTTTAATTCTAAACAACTTTTCTTAATAGCATTTTGCGGAATTTTTTGAAATAGGGGGACCTACTTTATTCCTGTACAAGTTTTATAATTTTTGGCCTACCCTGTACGCCGTTTGACTAGCAACCATTCCAAGTGCACCAAATATGATTATCGAACATGCACCAATTTTTATCAAGAATAAAATTTTCTGAGAATTTGATAATAAATAAAATGCCCATATGTTGCACACTTAAACAACCACACTGTATATAAATGTTCACTATGATATACGGATATGTTATAAAATAAAAATATATCCTTGTTTCTTACCGTGTACGTGCAAAAACATGGTTTTAGTCATCCCGTTATGTTGAATATCATAATCCTCATCTATGTTGTAATTGAATACCGGGTCCAAGTCGACAAAATTAGGCTTCCAAATCGTCCGTAAAGTTTTGTTTATAACTTCCGAATTCAACCAATCTTCTAGTTTCTGGGATCGGATTGTGTAGAAAATAATACTCTAAAACGGATTATAACAATAATTTGATTTATAGTCTGTTTTTTTTTTATTGCCTGACAGCTAAGAAGAAAGTGAATAGTGTATCGTTTTAAGAGAACAGGTCTGCCAAAAAATTCGATCGTTAACCCATTTTTTTAATGGAGTTACCTGTCCTCTTAACTTGTAATATTATGGTACGTTCTTATTTTAATTTTTTTTGTTACTATATGTAACTTTTATTTATAATTTATATTTATTCGTATGCAGTTTTTAAGGTGTGCAAAAAAGATTTGTATATTTAACTGATACAAAATACAAAAACAGTTCATACTTAAAAGAGTTAACAAATTAAAGGTCTAGAAAGGTGTCTTAGCTATCACTAAATTCGAATCGAAGCTTTCGATAACACGTTAAAAATAAAACTAAACTACCTCACTTGAAGTTGAAAATATTCTATGACATAAGCCACCTACCTGTATACCTATGCAATAATAGATCATTTAATTACTTAAGATCAGGTACCTGTTATTGTTGCACTTATGGTTTATTGAGGTTTTACGACTCACGACTCTCAGCTGTGCTGTCAGGCATTAAGAAACAGTATAGATAGAAACACAATAAATGTAAAAATAAAGTACAATAGTTTACCTTAACATAATATGACACCAACACCTTCCTGAACTCAAACACCTGCAGCATGGACACCACACTGTTATCAGATATACTGTAACCTTCTAGAATATACTTGGCGGCAGTTACTTCCCACGCTAACCACCTCTGACTGAAAGCCGCGTTTATACTTAGCATGTTAGGAAGATGACCAGTATCGCAGCAACAACAACCTACAAAAATAGATACAGCATGAGAAATAATAGTATATACAAGTCAAGAAATTACATACTTCATTTCAACTATAATATAGAAGTAAAATTACAGTGGGTCTTGAGTATTTTTCTTACCATCATTTTCCTCCACCCCTTCCGTTATGGCTTCGACCTCTCTCTGTTGACAATAAGTGCCTCTAAACTCCAGCCCTCTCATCTGGAACGTAACAAGCCCGTTTCCCATTTCTATGATGTGGACTAGACAGTTTAAATAGTCTGAAGCCATGACGAATACGTCACCTTGATTGACAGGTCCCCATCTATATACAAAGTATACATATGTTATGTTACATATTATTATATCGGTAATTTGTTATCAAATCAAAAATACGCTTTATTGTTATAAAAAAAAAGTTTCCTTTTTTATTAATGTAGAAAAAGTACTTATACTAGTACCAGACTAAATAAGTCATAAAAAATAAAAACAAGTAACATAAAAGGAACAGACAAACTAATTCTGATTCCCCCTCTGCAAAATCAAAAGGAGTTGGATTAGTTTCAGCGTTAATAACGATGATTGATTGATTGGGAATTAGGAAATAGGTATATTTTGTGTTTTTTTTTAAAGTATTCGCAAGAGTTATGTTGGTAATGACAAATAGATATACATACCGTCCCATCGACAAATCACCACACAAGGAATGCTGAAGAGATCTAGTTAAGTGCTCATAAAAAATCGAATTCAAATTGTTGTCATCGGCTCCTAAATTTCTGTCTAGATGAGACGAGAGTGGTGTGTTACTAAAAACAATAATTAGTTTATAGGATAGGACAAAAAAAATTCAAATATTTATGTTTTTATTTAAACGATTATTTACCAACAAAAATTAAACAATTGATTTCATTCAAAAAATTTAAAGTTGAAATAAAAACATGGATATTAAAAACAGACAATTTGAAAATCTTTTTAGAAATGCTTTATAATTAATTAATTAATATTGTTCTGAATAATCGATATAAGTAATATTTTTTACTTAAAAATTAATAACAATATTATAGGTAATATATTTCTTAAAAAAAACTGCGTTTATACTATAAATTAACATTTTTACTTTAAAACTTAATTTTTAATGCATATTTATGATTTTACATACTAAAACAAAAAATAAGATTTGCCCCTAACAAGCTCAGCTTCAGGGGATTGAAGAATAAGTTTATAGAAGACAACATAAACATATTTATTATATTATTAAATTTTAAATAAACTTATTATTATTATTAATTAAAAAAAAAGAGGAAAAAAAGATGTTACGAAAAAATCATACCTGTGATCTACTCTTCTGGTATTATAATCCCTCTCCCAAAACTTCACCGGTCTAACATACGAGGTAAAAAATATGGCACTGCCTAAGAACGGATTAAGAGGCGTGGAAAAAATGGCGGACAACGCAGCCTGGGAAAACAACATGGCCGAATGGGGAACTGAAAAGGGCTGGGCGAAAGCGTGGAATGCTGAGCCCCACGTTATCTGCCATGGGGCTATGTAGGTTATGACGAATTGTATCTGGAAAGAAGACAAAAATCGCGGTGGTCAATAAAGAAGAAACATAGCGGAACGTTTCGAACTTACCTTCAATAGGAATTCGTGGAATTTATAATAAGCAATGCTTATGAAAAAATAAGAGAATAAAAATGTTTCGTCCAAATGCCTGTAGTCAAACTTGGATATCAAAGCGGTAAATGTCACTATTAGGTACTGACAGTTTTGATCGGAGTAGCTGTTACGTAGGAATTTCATTCCGCATACCACTGCCATAAAAGAACCTACAAATAATATGATATATTAGTATTTCGTAGCGTTAAGGGATGATATTTTAGCTTTTAATAAATAAAAAAAAGTTAAAAATATAAATATGTTTACCTAAGAATGTGCCGTATTTGGAAGCAATTTTTGGCGAATCTTCTGTTAAAACTGAAAGGACTAGCAAAGGGTAGAGTATATTCCTTTCAAAAAAGCACAAATAAACGTAGACCTGAAAATTAAAAATATTAAAAAGCTGGTCAGAGCCAAATTGTAGCTTTCTACGTCCAACGGGTGTTCACGATAGAAATTACACAAAAATACAAAAAAAAATGATTTAACTTTCAAAATGTCTTTATTCTAAACTAACTTTTACGGTTCATTACATGGAAAGTGACAACATAATATAGAAAATAATAACCATTAAAAAAAACAACAATAAAAAAAAAATTGGAAGTTAATCCAATTTAATTCTTTATTAAAATCAATAAAAAAAAATGGTATAAATAATTTAATTTAGTAAATTATCTCTTTAATTGTTTTTTAAAAGTTGCCAATTTTTCTGATATTTTTTGGAGGATTGTTATATTTTATTATTCCGTCATATAAAAGCGATTTTTTTTCCGAAATTACTTTTTACTGGTATAGTTTGATAATTTATACAACGTCTGGTGTTATGATCATTTAATGAGTTCGGATTTTGACATATTTGGTAAAGGATTTTGGTTGTGTTTTTCAAGCCACTCATAAATATCACTTTTTCGCCAAGATGAACTAGGTTGTTTATTTAAAATTCTTGAATGATATGATTCATTGTCTAATACAATTAAAGACGACTCATCTAAATTTGGGATTAATTCCGCTTTTAGCCATTTTTCAAACATTTCGCAATTCATATTGTCATGATAGTCAGAACTTTTTGATGTGGACGAAAAAATTAAGCTTGCACCTGGAACATATATTCTGTTACAGAACCGGCATGTAAAATAATGAACCGCTTTCCCGTGCCACATCCCTTTTTTCTTTTCACGCTTTTCACAGAATCATCTTGCCAATATTTTGAACCACTTTCATTTGAAAATATCCATGTTTCGTCTAAAAATACTACTTTTCTAAATTTTGATTTGTAATTTTCCGTTTATTTTTAAAACTGAACACGCTGACTCACTACCTGTGGCTGCTCACATAAAAATCTCCGGTTAGAGTCTTTTTTATAGCGAAAACCCAACTTTTTTATTAATTTTGATAACGATTTAAGTCCGATTTGCAAAACACCTCGGATTTTTAAATTTTCTTTAAAAACTAAAGTCTACATTGGTTTTTGATCTGTATAAATCATAAATCACGTTCCGAACTCCCATTTTAATATTTTCGCTTAAATCTTCAGTCTTTGGCTTTCTTCGTTTACATTTTTTAGTTTTCTGCAGTCTTTAAACTAATTCCCAGTGCTTTTGCTACGGTTTCCTGCATATTCGTTGGCAAATTTTCATTTTTTCTTTCATTCTCGAAATAGTTTAAGCACCATTTTTTTTGCTCGGGGATGCAAAAAACCAGAAAATTGCTTTTTATCGTTCCTATTGTCACATTAAGGTTGAATTCTCAACGTCATTCAATCTATTGCCAACCTATAACCTATTTCGCGTTGATTTTTTGAGTTTATTATTTTAATAACTAACATTTAAAGAAAATCAATATCGTCGGTACATTATTTAGGTAATATCTGACATATTACAAAAATTACAATTTATTTTATTGCTAATTTTGGGAGAATTGTATAGTGAAAGAACAATGAATGACAATGATATAATAATGTTAAAAAAAATCTTACCCGATATTTTTCGCTATACAATTCTCCTAAAATAAGTTATGAAATTCCTTAATATTCATTAAATATGTCAATTATTACCTATAGAATATCAAGTCGATACCGATTTTCTTTAAATTTTGTATAAAAGCTAGAAAACATAAATAAATCTACGCGAAATAGGTTATAGGTTGGCAAGCATGTTGATACTCCCACCTTAAATTAATTGTCAAAGTCACAAAACTGACATCTTTAAATCAAGACGAAGGTGGCAGGAGCAAAGTTTTGCGAATAGCTGAAAATTAAATAAAATACATATCCTTTTCTTTCATGTCAAAATTGCATAAGTCTGTCATATCGATGGTCATATTTGTCTTACGGATTTTATTTGGATAGTATGATTAAACGCAATAAAAGAAAAGAAAAATTGAAAATACGTCTTTGTTAAATCGTAAGACCCGCACGATAAGACCGGATCTTACTTTACCAAGGTTTTTTCTAGGGAAAAAACTTAATTCTCCGTCCAGACAGCCTTTCCTATTTTTTTTTATATAGTATGTAGTCTAGTTTCATCAATTTTGATACTCACCCTCTCGAACCACATGATCTTAGCGGCATCCCTGATCTGATACTGCGTATATTCGTGGCTACGAAACACTGGCCTTGCGATACACATCCACGGCAACTGTTTTCGAAACTGCGGTATGATATAGTGCAGGACGAAACCCGTGCCGGCAGCTATGGACCATAAGACCGGGCACAGTTCGGGCTGCAGTACTGTGAATACCGTGCTGACGTGCAGGGAGAAGACTAGAATAGCTGGAAAAGGATTTCGGTGGTAATAAATTAATTATATTGAAGTAGGTACAGAGTAAGTTAGGTTTACAACTCTAGGCGTTATAATAGTCAACTTTTTTACTTCTACAAGTCATACATTAAACCTATAAATATCGAGAATGGAATGTGGAATATACAGTGTGTCCAAAAAAGTATGCAACATAATATGGGAAAGTTTTTTATCACCGATTTCTCAGAAAATTTTATTCTTTATAAAAGTTGGTGAATTCCTTAAAACTATAAATGCATATTTCATATTTCACCTGCGGGTAATAGTAGGGGAGTTTACTAGACAGCACACAATGTCTTAAAGACGTCGATTTTAGGTCTTAATTATGTCTGAACGCCTGCAGACCTACAAAAGACATCTTAAAGACGTTTTTTTCAAGACATACATAAGATGTTGTAAGATGACGTCCATAAGATGTCGCTAAAATATCGTAAATATGACGTTCGTGTTTTTTTTTAGGTTATAGCACAGAAAGAGATTTGTCTCTCTTCTGTCTTTGTAGTATATCCCTGTCTTTCTCTAGCTTATATATTTTTTAAATGGATACTTTGGATTGCCGCCATCTCGGATCGTCAGCCCGAACAAACCCGACCGTCGCCGTTCTCAGAACTTTTATTATTTTTTTGTATACTTGTCTAATCGAATTTAAATGATTGTTACCAATTCGGACGTTTTCTTGAATCGTTTTTTTTTGTAAACGACAAACAATAGAGTTAAATTTTAGAATCGGTAAATTTGGCAACATCGCGAACAACTTAGGATTGGCAACAAAGCGCTCCCCTTTGCCATTTGAAATTGACGCAAGGTCAACACTGTCAACTGTCGATGGGCTTGATTTTTGATAGTTTTGCTGATGATGACTTGCAGTTTTTTACTTTCTACTTAGTGAACCGTTAAAAGAAAACGAATTGTAGATTAAAAAACGTTTTGTATGGTACATATTTTTCTGTGGTGTGGTGTTTGTTTTTAGTTTTCGAATAATTAAAATTGGTCTATTATCAGTGGATGCAGTGTCAATAAATCTGCTGACAAAACATGGCTTCAAAACAGTAGAAAAGATGCCGAGGATGCCATCGGGACGTGGCTAAGAAGGGCCACAGATAGGCGAAATTCATTATTAAAAAAGTTTTAATTATGTAATACGTTAATAAAACCAATTATTAAGCAATATGATGTTTCATGTTTAACAAACAAAACAAAATGTTTTAGGGCTCTGCGGTTTGGCATATAAAATGTATCTAAGGTGTCCATAAGACATGTATAAGGTATTCATAAGACATATAAGATGTTTATAAGACATCTATAAGGTATCCATGAGACATCTATGAGGTGTCCATAAGATATCTGTAAGCCGTCCATAAGATGTGGTATAGACCGGGGTTTTGTAACATACGACCTTTTTAAGATATCCATAAGATGCCTTGATGGCGTTAAAAAACGTCCATAAGACGTCATGAATGTCTATTGTTGACATCTTTTGGATATCTTTAAGATGTCTTTGTGCTGTCTGGGAAGTGCCATTTTTTCGAAATTGCCTTAAGAGTAAAGTACCTTAATTATTAGAAATACAGCAAAATTTTATATGGAAATGTTCTTGCAAATTAGTAAGTTAGTCCAAATACGAAATTTGAGTTAGGTGTGAATTTTTAATTTTTTTGATATGCATTTCTTTAAAATGGGTTTTTGGACTTCGTACTGGGTGAAAATGACAAATAAACTATTAATTATTTCCAGTAATATGAATAGAGTTGGATTCTATCATAATTTTGTTTAGAACATAAGTTGGCTAAAATGTGTATAAGTAGGCGTGCAACATGCACGCTAATATCTGAACCAACTCGTAACATTGAAAGGTTTTAAAAAGTTTGCAACTACTTAATCCATTTTTATTATAAACCCACGTTTAAGTTATTTAATAAATATATTAAAATTGCGTAAACAAAAAATCGACCAGACGTGTGCCGTTTAGGAGAAAATAGAGAATAACCAAAAAAAAATTAAAAATTGTGACACCTAACTCAAATTTCGTATTTGGACTAACTTACTAATTTGCAAGAACATTTCCATATAAAATTTTGCTGTATTGCTAATAACTAAGGTACTTTACTCTTAAGGCAATTTCGAAGAAATGGCATTTACTCCCTTACTACCGCAGGTGAAATATGAAATATGCATTTGTAGTTTTAAGGCATGCATCAACTTTTATTAAGAATAAAGTTTTCTGAGAAATCGGTGATAAAAAAACTTTCCCATATGTTGCATACTTTCTTAGACACACTGTATATATGATGCTGCTTATTCCTACAGAATTTTAACAAAGTACGAACCTATTATAGTGCAGAGAATGAGGTCGTTCTTTAGGCGGCCATTCACAGTGTCCTGCAGTTTTTTTGGTAGGGGGTCTACGTGATCTTCTTTTGGCTTGACCACTTCTTTCTCAGCTAAATATAACATGAAAAAGTTAATTATTCAATTGTTTTTTTTCTTGTATCATTTCTATGTTCGATAATAAATAAATAATGGTGTTAAAATGAAAAACAACATTTTACTTAAATGCCTATACAATATTGGAATTTGGGGAAATATTTATTTATTGTTAAAAAATTACAGAAAGCAGTTTGTTCAAATGGAAAATGTTAAAAGTTCACAAAAAAACATAACTTGTGGTGTTCCACAAGGATCAACCTTAGGACCTACTTTTTTTAAATCTACATTAATTCTATAGCAAAATTAAATTTAAAAGGTAAAATAAACTTGTTTGCCGATGATACTACTATTGTATATTTTTATGAAGAGTATGCTCAAATTCATAATAACATTAACCACGACCTAAATATAATATGTAAATGGCTTGAAATTAATAAATTTTCATTAAATTTTAATAAATCATCTTTTATGTTTATACAGCGTGTCTTTGGAAGTTCTTACCAAATGGGAAACTTTTTTATTATTAATTTTACGAAACAAAATTATTCTTTATAAAAAGCTCTGCATGGTCTAAAACCTAAAATGAAACCATCAAATATCGAAATTTTCCAGTCATATACGAGGTTTGTCAAAAAATGTGAATTTTTCCCAAGAATGTGAATTTTTCCCAAGAGTAAAGTACCGTTATTTTTGACATTATCAAAAATCGTTATTAAAAAAAGTTGATCAGAACTAAAAACTACGGCTAAATGTGCAATTATACGCATTTATGTTGAAAAATTATTTTATTGATTTATTATTAATTATTTAATTAATTTAATGCATTGCATATTTAGACGTGGTTTTTAGTTCTGATTAACTTTTTTTAATAACAATTTTTGATAATGTCAAAAATAAAGGTACTTTACTCTTGGGAAAAATTCACATTTTTTGACAAACCTCGTATATGATTGGAAATTTTCGATATTTGATGGTTGCATTTTAGGTTTTAGACCATGCAGAGCTTTTTATGAAGAATAACTTTTTTTCGTAAAATGAATAATAAAAAAGTTTCCCATTTATAAGTAAATCAAAATTTAAAAAATAATATTTTTTCACTATCTTTTAATAATCATATAATAATTAAATATACCTACTAATACAATTAAATTTTTAGATGTATATATTGATTAAAATTTAAGTTAGAAAAAGCATATTGAATATTTAAGAAGTTACATCTTACCAATAATTGGCATTTTGTTCAAAGCTAAAAATTATAATATATCATTAAAATATTTTAAAAATATATATTATTCTTTGGTTTATTCAAAATTACAGTATATGATTTCAATTTGGGGATCAGCGAATTTAACTACAATTGAGCCATTAAAAAAACTACAAAACAAAATAATTAAATGCATACATAAACTTCCTTTTTTAGAACCAACTATAAATTTATATCAACCAAATGGAAATTTAAATTTAGAAAAGCTTTATAAATTAAAACTATGCATTCTAATACACTCTATTATTATCAAAGAAAAACAATCGAATATAATATTCTTCAACCAACATTATTCACATCACGAGACAAAACCATTATAGAAATATCAGAATTATAGACTTTTTTTAAAACTTTAACGTACCTACTATATTATATTAATATTTTTTTTTGTAAATGGTTATTATATGTATATTTTTTTAAATAATTTCGATGGCATTATTAATAGTTACTAAACATGATTTTTAATATTTGTGATTTTATATATTGTATATTTGGTGTTATATTCTCTGTAATGAACTTTTTAAGTTGGTTGATATTAAAGATATCTATTATTATTATTATCATCAATACAATATAACAAACAGTTCTTTACCTGTATTTTTATCATTGTCCCCTGCGCCTCCCTCCTCCACCTTCACCACCCCATCGTCAGTCAACTTGACGTTGTTCTCGTGCTCCCGATATAAGTCCGGCAACCACAGATGCTTCTTCACCAAGTTCCATATATGACTGGCGTCGCTGGCACTTCTACTCAAGTGATAACACACTGCAACCGCGCAAGCGCAAAAAATTGAGAAAAGTATATGCTGGGAGGACTTCACTTCGCTTAACGCGCCGTAGGCGAGTCCGTTGAGGATTACTATTGATAATATCGAGCGAAAAACACAATAAAACGAACCTACTAGGTTGCACATGGCGTTTCCACCGAAAACGTGTATGTCTACTTGTTCTAGAAAGTACATTAGAAAGGTGTTTATTTGGGGAAAGAGTCCCAAAGAGAAAAGGACGGGGAAGAACAGGATCAAGGTGATCAGAAAGTCCCTGGTGAAGACGAGCTTGGTTTGCTCTTGACTGGATATGTTATAATGCAGGATAATGACTAGAGTCGAAAAGAGACAAAAGTACACGGGGCGAGAGTAAGCTATCACCCTGTTGAACCCGTGGGTGGGAGAAGCGGCGTCAGGTTGCACGCTTTTCAGGAGAGAATACTGAGCGCTCGCAATAATAAAACAAAATATAAACGCTAAAATGTCTTTGTAGAAGTTCAGGTATAACAAAGTTGCCCCCAACACCGACACTAACACACTTAAAATCACAGATAATATCGTTTCGGTTATAGTCAGGTTGCGGTCCAACATCGCCAACAAACCGAGTCTATCTAAAGTCACTTTCCACGGTAAAAGTTTGATCCTATAATAGCTTTTAGTCCGTAGTGTTTTTTCCAAGGTATTCCCCACTTTAATAAACCTAAATTGGGTTCTGGTAGGAGTCCCGCTTCCCCCCTCTCGTTCCCCTAACATGATGATTTCTGGATTGTCAGGATTGGCTGCCGTTGCGATATCGTGGAGTTCCGACAGGGTAACGCCCTGGGGCGCAGTGTGACGTCGGCTGGGACGTTCCAGGTCCCAGTTCTGGGCTTGGCGGAAGAAGTTTCGCGCTAGATTTTCGCGAAAGTCTTGTCTCGTATGTTCCCTGGAAAGAATACACACATTATAATATATCTTCGTCCGGATAAACATACTCATACCTTAACTGTACCATTTCCTGACCAATACTAGGCCTACTATTATTCCTGGAAGACCCCATGACGGTTGATACAGAACTAGCTCCAATACTGTCGTTGCTATCCCAAAGATCATTGTTGTTGTTGTTGTTGTTTGGGGCTTTATTTGAGTTATCCTGACCCAAGCGGCGTTTCCTGGACCTTCTTTCTGTCGGCAGTTGAGAGGTGTTGGCTTCAGCGTTTACAGGAATACCGGGTCCTAGAACATGAAATATTGAGATTATTATATTATATATAGATAAAGAAAAAAGCTATCCAAAAGTATTTAAGTATGGTGTTCCTCAAGGAACAATTTTAGGACCATTATTTTTTAATAATTATATTAACGACTTATTTAGTATAAATTGCGATGTACAAATTCATAGTTTTGCAGATGATACTACAATTTTTTATACCGATACAAATTGGTACAACTTAAATAATAAAATTAAAAAAGATTTTAAAATTATAAAAAATTGTTTTGATAATTTGTTAACAATTAATTTTAATACAACAAATTATATTCCTTTTACTTTAAACCTAAATAACCTACCACGAAATATGAATAGTATTCAAATAAATGAAGACATTCAAAATTTGAAAGTTAATAAAATAAAAAAAGTATTTAGGAATTATTTTCGACAATAAATTAAATTTGAATTTTCACTTAGAATACTTAATTAAAAAATTAAGAAGTTTACTACCGATTTTTAAAAACATAAAAAATTTTTAAATGTAAGACATATGGAAATATTATATTACGCGTTAGTTAAAACTCATTTAAATAACGGAATTTTAGGTTGGGGAGGAATAAATAGAACTTTAGTTAAAAAATTAGAAATATTGCAGAAAAGGTTTCTAAAAATTATATTCAATAAAGAATATCTTTATCCTTTAAAAGAATTATATGCAGAAACAAAAAAGTTAAACATAAGTCAACTTTAAATTTATAACATCTTAATATAATATATATTTAAAAATAAAAACCTTATACAATTTAAAAACTATAATCATAAAAACGTCATAAAAATGAAATAACCATAAAACCTAAAATAAATAAGTCCAAAAATTTCAAATATTTATGATTTTATTTAAACGATTATTTACCAACAAAAATTAAAAAATTGATTTCATTAAAAAAATTTTAAGTCGAAATAAAAACATGGATATTAAAAACAGACAATTTGAAAATATTTTTAGAAATGCTTTAATTAATTAATATTGTTCTGAATAATTTATATAAGAAATATTTTTTACTTAAAAATTATAAATTAATAATTTTATTATAGGTAATATATTTCTTCAAAAAAGCTGCGTTTATACTATAAATTAACATTTTTACTTTAAAACTTGATTTTTAATACATATTTATGATTTATGATTTTACATACTAAAACAAAAAATAAGATTTGCCCCTAACAAGCTCATCTTCAGGGGATTGAATAATAAGTTTATCGAAGACAACATAAACATATTTATTATATTATTAAATTTTACATAAACTTATTATTATTATTATAATTTGTAACATTTAGTTAGTTAATCCATAAACCCGAAATGGATACCGACAACTCAATGTTTGTGAGATTGTAAGAGGAGATACACAGAAGAAAGGCACGAGAGAAAGAGAGACAATCAATAAAAGAAACGTTTACCTTTATCATCAAAAGTATAAGTAATCCAATTTCCATGCTCGTCCATGAAGCAATGAACAGCACCGTCGCTAGTATCGTTAAAACTTTTTGCCGTGTGAGTACCCTGGCCGGAAGACAAAGACATAGCTATGGCGTTCTCCCTCTTGGCTACATTCGATTTTTTGACACCCGTTCTAGCTCGGCGTAGACGATTGCGCTGGCTGTTTCTCGGAGAGTTTTCTAAAAAGTAATTTTTTTATTACTCCTATTTTATGAGGGTAACGATTCTACGGGGGTACACCGTGCATAGGGCGATGATCTAGTAACATTTCATCCTACAAACTACCCAATAATTTTTCCCAGACTTATTACAGGTCCAGCTGGCTACTGGTAAGTAGAGTAAGTATATCAATAGTACCGCAAATACCTACAAATCAAAAGTTGCTGTGCCGTTACTGTCAAAACAACCGAGGAAACCTATTTTAAATTTTGTCCTTAGTCTTAACACACTCCACGCCCAACTGGCAACCATATTGGGCCTACTGGATTTATCAAACACGCTAATAATATAGTTAATTGTTTGGGAATATGTACTTACAGTTTTACTAAAAGAACCTAAAGCAAAACCAAACTGTTTTAAATTTTCACAAACTAAGCACATTTTGGTAAACATACTAACTATGCAAAAAATTATGATCTACTTCTAGATAAATTAACACATCTGTGTTGTATGCTTACCTAAAACCCACAGATGGTTTTTGGTAAGCTTAGCAAGCACGTATTTACCAAAAACACTGCTGGTCATTGAGAAGTATCCCATGTATAGTAAATTACTACTGTAATAATGAACAAACCTCTACCACAGAAACCTCTAATAATTAAAATAACGTTTCTAGACTAAACAAGAAACCCGATGGCTTTCGGTAAGTCTACTACATGCAAAAAATGAACTACTACCTAAACCCACAAAACTAGTAAGTCTGGAAGCCTACGAAGAAGTATGATCATGTCCAATTACTGTAAATGCGTTCCACGATTGTACCTACAACTTATGAGTACGAAATGAACCACTACCAAGATGAACCCAACCAAACCAGGTGAAATTTTGCCCACAGACTTACCAGAAACCCAGCTGGCTGTTAGTAAGTCTCTCCTAGGGTTAAGGAATGCCGAAAGAAGAGGGGGTGCGGGAGGTAGGAGGGTACTCAGTTCGTTGTTCGAGCCGCTAGATGACGCTTCTTCGCTTTTCGTTGGATGGTGTTTCAGCGTGTCTTGAAAATTATTATGACAGTTTAAGTACGGGGAGACGTAAATTAAAAATCGTTTAACTTGTTTTTCATATAAAAGTAAAAATTTAGCTATTCAACTTTATGTTTTTGTTTGGGCCTGAATTGGAACATAAAAATGTATTTAAAACTTCTTTTAGAAAATCAATAGCACCCGAGTTGTGATTCATATCTTTGGACCACCCTGTGTAACGTATATAATTAGGTTCATTACGGAATCACCTGATTTTTCCTCTATTGAGAGTCCCCATTTTACCATCCTTTCCTCTCCCCAAAATAAAATTATTCCTTCTGTGTATAACAGACGAAATATGCAAAACAAAAAAATGTATACCTCATTATACAACAGATTTACGGTTTTTTTTCAATAACAAAATATAGCAAATTAAAAAGAAACGTCGTTTAGATTGTTGAAAAATAGCTGGGTATTTTAACTTTACCTCTTTTCGGCGTGGAGCTTTTTTCCCTCTTGCTGGATGAGGCGACATCGATACGAAGATCTTCTAAGCTAGAACTGGGGCTGTCTTTAACCCTTCCAGTTTGAGTAACTTTGTTCTCTTTTAAAGATTTTCCTTTATCCGTATCCGATTTACATCTATACAACAAAAAATAATATATTTATCGAATTTTGTCCAAAAATCTGTTGGACTACTTCTTTTAATTTAAAAAGTATGTAATAGTAGGTACTTTTAATTTACCAGAAATAGTGCTGTAAAAGCACAGTGGTTTGTTGTTAAATTAGCTTTCAGTTTTTTTTTAATAATATATTATAATAAAGATATTATCTTTATTCTCAACCTACTTAAAAAGTTCATTACAGAGAATATAATACCAAATATAGGTACAATATATAAAATCACAAATAATAAAAATCATGTTTAGTAACTAAAACATTATAATATAAAAACCATTTACAAAAAAAATAGTGCAGTATGTCTCCGTAAGTTTCCACCATATGGAAAACTTTTTTATTATTTATTTTCCGAAAAAAAGTTATTCTTCATAAAAAGATCTGCATGGTCTAAAACCTAAAATGCAACCATCAAATATCGAAATTTTCCAGTTATATGCGAGGTTTGTCAAAAAATGTGAATTTTTCCCAAGAGTAAAGTACCTTTATTTTTGACATTATCAAAAATTTATTGTTATTAAAAAAAGTTGATCAGAACTAAAAACCACGTCTAAATATGCAATAACACGCATTAAATTAATTAAATAATTAATAATAAAATAATTTTTTAACATAAATGGACAAAAAAATTTCCAATATTTATGTTTTTATTTAAACGATTATTTACCAACAAAAATTAAAAAATTAATTTCATTAAAAAAATTTATAGTCGAAATAAAAACATGGATGTTAAAAACAGACAATTTAAAAATATTTTTAGACATGCTTTAATTAATTAATATTTTTCTGAATAATTTATATAAGTAATATTTTTGGGATCTCATATTTTTTACTTAAAAATTATAAATTAATAATTTTATTATAGGTAATATATTTCTTCAAAAAAGCTGATAAACTCAGCTTCAGGGGATTGAAGAATAAGTTTATAGAAGACAACATAAACATATTTATTATATTATTAAATTTTAAATAAACTTATTATTATTATTATATGCAGACGTCTCTATTCTTACCTACTACAAGCTTTGCACTTCTCCGATTCGCTTTTGGGTGGTTTTCTTTCACTCTCCCTCTGATAAAGGCTGGAATGATTGATTTTCTTCGGTATAGCACCCAAGCTTCGTACTGCCGGTACCGTCTCTTGAAGTACCTTACTCACATCTTGCTCTAGAGAAACTGTCGTGGTACTGGACCATTCGTTGTCTTTTTTTAATGGTTCTGGCATAAAAATAATTAGTGGTGATCAACGGGTACAGAGAAATAATTATCAGGAGACCTTGATTAACATTAAAGAAACCCAATTCTCACCTTTTCTATGGGACAACGTATTCCCCCCGCTACCCCCTGCTTCACCCTCGAACAGCCAATCCAAATCAAGCTCCACCAAAGAGCAGCAGTTGCCCTTCTTAGGCACCGTGGTAGTGTCGCTTTTTCTTCTTTTATATTTTTTGGCGTTTTGTCTCCTTACGATGTGGGGCCTGTGTCTTTGCCCACCCTGTAGGATGCTGGTGCTTGCACAGTCTGTCACATCGTAGGTGGTACCTTGAAAATGGGTTACGTGAGTTTAAAGTAGATCTTTATTTAGAATGGAATCCCAATTTTTTTCAAATCATACTTACTTTGAGAGGCATGACTTGTCCCTGCACAATCCATGATATCGAACCCCATGCCTCTGCTGTCACTGTTTTTCAATGTCTGCAGGCTGCTGCTGTCCACTTTCGTGCCAAATTGCGCGTCGCCAGGACGCTCGCCCCCATAATCACTTAACGTCAGCTCTGCTAACTTCATCTTCATGCTTTCTTGAAAGTCGTCGCTTGAACATGATAAATTGGAGCATTCGCTTAGTTTTTTATCGCTAATGTCGTTGTCTGTGGCGTAGTCGCCCTGTATAAAAGGAGAAACCATTTTAATCCCAAAACAAATAATTCCAGGAAACTAATAATAATAATAATATATATATTTTTATTATCAACCAACTTAAAAAGTTCATTACAGAGAATATAACACCAAATATACAATATATAAAATCACAAATTATAAAAATCATGTTTAGTAATTATTAATAACTCCATCGAAATTATTTTAAATAATATATATAATAACCATTTACAAAAAAAAATATTAATATATATAGTACGTTAAAGTTTTTAAAAAAAAATTTTCAGTTTTTTTTTTAAAGTCCATAATTTTGATATCTCTTTAATTTTTTCGGCAAATTGTAAATTATTATTCCTTTATATAATATCGATCTTTGGCCAAAAGTACTCTTGACCATAGGTGTATGAATATGATGGTTTTGTCTCGTGATGTGAATAATGTTGGTTGAAGGAAATATTATATTCGATTGTATTTCTTTAATAATAATAGAGTGTATTAGAATGCATAGTTTTAATTTATAAAGCTTTTCTATATTTAAATTTTAACTTGTTTACAAGTCTCACTACTTTTGAATCGTTAAACTTCTTTAAAAAATAGATTACCTGTATATCTTGAGGCGTCTCGGTAATGCTCGAGTTGGATTGCTCCGGATCGATCAGAGCATCTTTGGACGTACCACTGTGGAACTCTATTTTATCTTCGGAGGGCTTTTTTGGTTTAGGACGCTGATAAGGCACGTTCTTCACTTTCTTTCTTTTAACGTAGAGAAGTGGCGAATGGCTACCTGTATAAAAAACGTATATAAAGATCCCGACACGTAAGATTCATCTTGAGCTAGACCACAGACATATAATATATGAGGAGACCAAATTGTTTACATTTTGTCCCCATCAAAAATCGTTTTAACAGAAATTAAGTATTGCAATTGTGAATATATTAATGAAAAATATATTTTTTTAAAGTATTTCAAAGGCATGAAATATCTAGCTCTGTACAAAACAGATACCAAAGGAGATATTGAGTTGATAATATACTGGATATGGCATTTCCAATTTAAATTTTCGTCTAAAACTAATCCTAAAAATTTTGTTGTTTTTGAATATTGAATATTTTCATTATTAAATGTTAAGGGGTTAATGATGGAATTTATTTTTAGTTATAAACATAAAAGAAGATTTTGTAAAATTTAACGTAAGTTTATTTGATTATAGCCAAAAAAGAAGTATTTTTAAATCATTATTAATATTAAAATACATTTCTGTAAGAGTTTCAGCAAAATAAATAATAAAATTGTTGTATCATCTGCAAATAGCTTTATATTGCCCTTTAAGTTCAATTTGGAAACGGAAATAATGTAAATTAGGAATAATAACGAACCTAATATTGATACTTGTAGAACTCCACATATTATTTCTTTTTCCAAACTTTTTCTTTCCCCAATTTGAACAAAAATTATTTACGATACCTTAAATAACTTTGAAGTAGTGTGTGTATTTCCCCTTATCCCAATACTGAATAATTTTCTTAATAAAATATCATGGTTTACGGTGTCAAAAGCCTTACACAGATCTAAGGATAGTAAACAGCATTTTTTACTGCTGTCGACATTAGCTTAAATATTTGTTATGATATCTCCTACAGCTATTTCTGTATCCTTAGATCAGTGAAAACCATACTGGTTAGCAAAAAGTAAATTTTGGTTTTTTAGAAAGTCGCATAATTTATAATTTATTTTTGTTTCTAATGTTTTTGAAAAGATTGGTAAAGCAGATATTGGGCGATAATTGCTGCATTTATATCTTTTATCAGTTTTAAATACTGGAGTTACTTTAGCAATTTTAATTTTTTCTGGAAAAATACCTGTTTTTAGAGCTAATTTAGTTAAATGAAATAAAATTGGAGTAATTTCATATTTTAAACACTTTACAATTTTAACCGATATAATGTCAAATTCATTTGCTATTTTTGTCTCAATTATTCCTTTATACAGGGTGGCCCTTTAGTGTGGCAAAGTACAATAGCTCCGTTACTATTTCAAATACATTAAAAATATTAATACAAAAGTTGAAGGGCAGTAAGTGACTTATAACGTACAATTATTTTTAACTCTATAGGGTGGCTCAAAAAAGCGGAATAAGAAAAAAATGTACTTTTTTCAAATGAATATATTTTTAGATTATTAAATTCCATATATAGTTACAATTATTTTTTATTAAATACATTATTAGTCTATACTTTATAGTTTCCGAGATATTGACTCTCGAAAAGTGACATTGTTGAACTTTGACAGCTTCTAACTTTCTAACAGTATGTCTTAGAGCAAAACGATTTACATGTCCCTATCTTCAATTTTTATTATCTTCCCAATAAAATCAACTTCCAGTTAAACCGGAACAACTATATTTCCTGCTTTCGAGTTACATCCGGTTTAACCGGAAGTTGATTTTTTTGGGAAGATAATAAAAATTTAAGATATCAATATCTCGGAAACTATAAAGTATAGACTAATAATGTATTTAATAAAAAATAATTATAATTTTATGTGAAATTTAAAAATGTAAAAATATACAGGGTGTTCCATTTGAAAAAACTACATTTTTTATTGTTTCGCTTTTTTGAGCCACCCTATAGAGTTAAAAATAATTTTACGTTATAAGTCACTTACTGCCCTTCAACTTTTGTATTAATATTTTTAATGTATTTGAAATAGTAACGGAGCTATTGTACTTTGCCACACTAAAGGGCCACCCTGTATAATATTGATCTTTGGCCAAAAGTGCTCTTCACCATAGTTGTCTGAATATGATGGTTTGTCTCGTGATGTGAATAATGTTGGTTGAAGGAAATATTATATTCGATTGTTTTTCTTTAATAATAATAGAGTGTATAAGAATGCATAGTTTTAATTTATAAAGCTTTTCTAAATTTAAATATCCGTTTGGTTTATACAAATTTATAGTTGGTTCTAAAAAAGGAAATTTATGTATGCACTTAAATATTTTGTTTTGTAGTTTTTTTAATTAGCTACCTCATAACCTTACCCTGATTGGTTTCCTCAAAATCGGAGTCGGAAGGATGAGTCAGCGAGTCAATATCCGTGTCGGGACCATGTGACGTTTGATGTTCATCTGACTGTTCCGCTATTGGATACACTATTTCGGAGCCTGTAAGAAAAACAATAAAATTATGTTTTTGTTAAGGCTTACCTTGAAAAAAATTTACTCACCATAATACTGACACAGATTCAAATGTTGATTCCGCGTCAAACTAGTGCTGGGTGGGGGCAAAGGGTTTTTATTATTTTTACACCCTATAACTTCAAGACTGTTCGTATTGGCCGGCAGAGCGGGCGGGGGACAGCACGTTTCCAATGCCGCTGACCGAAAACGCCTCACGCCATCTCTGGTTCTCGGTTTAAAGTAAAAACCTTCCGATGTTAGGGCTTGGTTGGGGTTCTTGTCAATATAACCTTAAAATTAACGAGTTTTAGTTAAAAAATTAGAAATATTACAAAAAGGTTTCTAAAAATTATATTCAATAAAGATTATCTTTATCCTTCAAAAGAATTCTATTCAGAAACAAAAAAGTTGAACATAAGACAACTTTACATTTATAACATCAACGCCCCTCTAAGTTTTTTGTTTTTCAAGATAATGAAATAAAATTTGGGGGATTTGTATACGACATAAAACTGCATTATTTGACAGGTGACTCAACATTATGGAACTTCCGGTTTAACCGGAAGTGACATAAACTTTCGATTTTTAAATGGGACACCTGGTATATTTTTCCTTTTTTTGACTCCATATGACATTCTAAATACAACGATGTGTCACTTGTCACATTTTGTCACCAAGAAAATATTTTTTTTCCAAATTTATTGTTTTATCTAGAGGGCTATGAATCCCTTAAAATCACTTATTTCAGTTCTCTAATCTTGGGAAAAATACAATTTTACTATTTTTGATCCAATGCTATGTGCTATGAAAAATTTAATCTTTAAAGTTGTATAACTCATTTTTTTTAAATGGCAACATGGTGGCTCGCCTGGTTAAGAAAAAAGAGGATTTTATTACGATTATTTTGACACCATACACTATTAGGTTTTAGAAAAGCTGCCACTAAAAAACTTTAAAAAGTTAACTTAGAACTTTCCTAAAATGAAGCATCTTTTGAGAATAAATTTAGATTTAAATGCATCAAGTAGCCTGTGACCACCAAAACTGATAAAACAAAATCATGCCTTGAAGAAAATTGAAATGCCAACAGCTTCTGCCAAAGTAAATTAAAAAAACATGGAAAATAATAGTTTTACAAGGAGTGAAAAAGTTGAAAAAAAATATTTTCTTGGTGACAAAAAGTGACAAGTGATACATCGTTGTATTTAGAATGTCATATGGAGTCAAAAAAAGTAAAAATATACCAGGTGTCCCATTTAAAAATCGAAAGTTTACGTCACTTCCGGTTAAACCGGAAGTTCCATAATGTTGAGTCACGTGTCAAAAAATGCAGTTTTATGTCGTATACAAATCCCCCGAATTTTATTTCATTATCTTGAAAAACAAAAAAGTTAGAAGGGCGAGCCACCTTCCGTGGACACCCGGTATATTTAAAAATAAAAACCTTATACAATTTAAAAACCTAAAATAAATAAGTCCATAGGACAAAAAAATTTCAAAAAAACGATTATTTACCAACAAAAATTTAAAAATTGATTTCATTAAAAAAATTTTTTAAGTCGAAATAAAAACATGGATATTAAAAACAGACAATTTGAAAATATTTTAAATTAATATTGTTCTGAATAATTTATATAGGTAAGTAATATTTTTTACTTAATAATAATAATAATAATATTAATAATAATAATCATCTTTATTTCTAATAATGTCATATACATCAATACTTAACAATTATTATAAATTAATAATTTTAATATAGGTAATATATTTCTTAAAAAAAACTGCGTTTATACTGTAAATTAACATTTTTAATTTAAAACTTGATTTTTTTAATGCATATTTATGATTTATGATTTTACATACTAAAACAAAAAATAAGATTTGCCCCTAACAAGCTCAGCTTCAGGCGATTGAAGAATAAGTTTATAGAAGACAACATAAACATATGTATTTATTATATTGTTAAATTTTAAATAAACTTTTATTATTATTATTATTATTATATAAAGACTAATTTTCTACATCATAAATGTTTTTTATTTGACCAGGATAACTATAAGAAAAACGAAATGTGTACCAACCTAACTCCAAACTTCCCGTGGGCTTTATTTCAGTCTGTATGGCCATGGGAATAAAATTCAAACTGCTGTTGGTAAAATTTGAATGCCTTCTACCGCCGCTTTCCGCTAAAGTAGATGTACCTTCCTCCGATTCAACGCTTTGCAGTGATGGCCGCTGGTGAACAATCAGGCCGCCATCTTGTTCTTGAGAATCTGTACTACCTAAGAATAAATAGTTTCCAAATAAACATAAAAGATACCAGCATATTTTAAGTTCATAGTTTCTTGAGAAATTTGGAATAATTTTTTAAATTTCTTTGTCATTTCTTTTCCATTTAATATTCCGATATATATATAGTGTTCTAAAACACATTTTGTAGACATCAATGAATAAATAAAAGTAACCTTGCAAAAATAAAATTAAAAAAGTTGAATTTATAAAATATTTAGGAATATTGATTGACCAAAATTTAAAATGGGATCGTCAAATTAACACTCTTACAAAAAAATTAAGAAACACTTTATGTAAATTTAAACCTTTAAAAAATATTGTGAATAAAAAACTTTGTTTAATTGTTTTATTATGCACTTTTTCAATCAATTCTTTCCTATGGTATAATTGGTTGGGGAAGTGCATACGACTCGAATTTGAAATTTATAACAATACAAAAATATGTTTTAAAAATAATATTTAATAAACATATTTTGTTTCCTTCAAAAATACTATTTGTTAATAATAATATTCTGAGTTTAAAACAACTTTATTACAAAACTCCCATTTTATAAATATGTATATAAAAATAAAAATTTATTACATACATTATTCATATATACCAAACAAGACAAAAACAAATCTATGTTTATGTTATGATAATTTTAATTTAACACTTTTAAAATATAATGCTTTATTTGTTGGCATCAAAATTTTTAATATATTACCTACTAATTTGAAAACTATGAGTTTTTTGACAGTTAAAAGAAAATTAAAATCATGGATTATGCAAAATTATATAAAGGTAAGCCAACTTAGGTAGATATAGGTAATATAATAATTTTACTAAATATAACAATTTTTCTATTATAATTTCTCCCTTATTTATAATTTTCTTAAATTTTCCCTTTTTTTTGGGTGAAATATTTTTGAATTACTTACTTACTTATATTTTTAAATATATTTATGATGTGATTAAAATTAATAATCTTAAGGTTGAATTCTCAACGTCATTCAATCTATTGCCAACCTATAACCTATTTCGCGTTGATTTATATATTTTAATAGCTAAAATTTAAAGAAAATCAATATCGTCGGTACATTATTTAGGTAGTATCTGATATATTACAAAAATATCAATTTATTTCATTGGTAATTTTGGGAGAATTGTATAGTGAAAGAACAATGAGTGACAATAACATAATAATGTTAAAAAAAATCTTACCCGATATTTTTCGCTATACAATCCTCCTAAAATAAGTTATGAAATTCCTTGATATTTATTAAATATGTCAATTATTACCTATAGAATATCAAGTCGATACTGATTTTCTTTAAATTTTGTATAAAAGCTAGAAAACATAAATAAATCTGCGCGAAATAGGTTATAGGTTGGCAAGCATGTTGATACTCCCACCTTAATGAGTGTATATTTTTTCATTACAAAATCGGACAGATTTGTTAATCTATGGTTTTGTAATGATGCTTTCATTGGATTTATTTTTATTAAAAAAAAAAACAATGTTATTGATTTTTAATATTATTATAAAAAAACTTGCAAATAAATAAATAAATAAAATAAAACATACCTGTCCTATATATTTTTAACACTCTACTAATGTACAATATTTTTCCTTATATTACCAACATTTTTTTCCTGCATGTATATGAATGTAGAAAATAGTACTACTTACCTTGTTGGTATAATTTGCTTAGACTTGACCCCTCTGTCTCATTATTTACATTAATAGCGACAAATCCATCGGTTGTCGAGCGCTTACGTATTTTCCGAGAGTCTTTCGATTTCTGTTCTTTGCTTTGGTGTGCTTGTACTATCACATCTATAGTTGCTTCCTCTCCAGCTACGTCAGAGTCACTACTTTCCGAGGAATTTTTTCTGTGGACTTCAGCCTTGAGATCTAGTAATAAATAAAAATAAAATGTTGTTAATAATATATTGTGACGGGCATACTATAGTCACTCGTTTCAAAAATTTATTTGAAAAAGGTGTTTAGACTTGCCTATCGTACTAGTTGGTTTTCTAGTTCCCCCCTCCGCGCCATCTAGCTGCTGAAAATCGGAAGATTCTAGGCTATCTGTGCTAGGCAGTACTCTAGTTTCTGATAATGTGACCAGAGTACCTAATCCTGCTGGTTGCTCGCTGTTACTTTTTGTTGTGATTTCTTGCAGTTCGATTGCATCATCAGATCTAAAGATTGAATATATTAAAAAAATATTAAAATTCGGTCTCGAAAATGATTAATAAGGGAATCAAGTCTAAGTCAAGCAGGAGTACAAGCAGAACATTCAGGTGCATAATTTTTGCTGTATGTACAGGGTGTCCCAAATTCGAGTCTCATCATGGGGATCTCGGAAACTATAAGAGATACAGCATCGGTTAAATTGTGGCAAAGTTGCGCAATTTCGTACTGAGCAATATCGCAAAAAAATATCTGAGCTATTTTTTTTAGTTTTTGAAATTTTTGCAAAAAACTAAAATTTTGAGTTTTTGTTTTTTTAAACTGCTTGACTTATTTTATCCGCCACAGAAAATCAAGCACAACATTGTTAAGGCAACTTTTTACGCTCCATATTGTGACGTTTTTAGAATTTCGTTACAACGTTTCGTTTTTGTGGAATTATTATCAACTTTAATTTTTTAAATACGGACCTGCATTTTTAATTTTATTTTTTGATAGCCCTTTAAGCCCTGAATTCAACCATGTACCACACTTAATTATATTTAGACGTTTTGATGTCATTATTACATCTGCAGAAATGATAATAATTATTTTTAAATACGGCCCTGGTGTATATTTGACTCTTGGTTTATTAAAACCACCATACTGGGCTAAATTAGTATCAAGCGTAGCAAAATAACTATAACGAGGCTGCAAGCGTTCAGGATAGTCCTGTAAATAACGGTCACAAGAAGTTTGTGAATTCCTATTGGAAGAATAATAAACTCGTAACATGTCGCGCTTTTCTAAAGCAGAAAACATAATTTTGCTGAAATATTCAGTATAAATGGTGACTGCGGTTGTCAAGATAATTAAGGTGAAAGTATCAACATGCTTGCCAACCTATAACCTATTTCGCGTATATTTATTTAATTTTTCTAGCTTTTACACAAAATTTAAATAAAATCATTTCGTCTTCATATTTTATAGGTAATAATTGACATATTAAATAAATATCAAGGAATTTCATTAAATATTTTAGGAGAATTTTATAGCAAAAAATGTCGGGTAAGATTTTTTTTAACATTATTATGTCATTCTTCTTTCACTATACAATTCTCCCAAAATTAGCAATGAAATAAATTGATATTTTTGTAATATGTCAGCTATTACCTAAATATTGTACCGATGATATTGATTTTATTTAAATGTTAGTTAATCAAATAATAAACTAAAAAAAGCAACGCGAAATAGGTTATAGGTTGGCAATAGATGAAATGACGTTGAGAATTCCACCTTAAGCCAAACAATCAAGTAGAAGTTCTTGTCATAGCACCCTTTGTTTTGTTTGGTTTTATTTTTACTTTGTTACAATTTATATAAAAACTTAAATATAGTAAATTATTTGTATAAAATTCCGGATCCATTTACATGTTGTATGTGGTAAAAAGATTAAGTAACTAACACCAGGGCCGTATTTAAAAATAATTATCACATTCCTGAAGATGTAATAATGACATCAAAACGTCTAAATATAATTAAGTGTGGTACATGGTTGAATTCAGGGCTTAAAGGGCTATTAAAAAATAAAATAAAAAATGCAGGTCCGTATTTAAAAAATTAAAGTTGATAATAGTTTCATAAAAACGAAACGTTGTAACGAAATTCCAAAAACGTCACAATATGGAGCGTAAAAAGTTGCCTTAACAATGTTGTGCTTGATTTTCTGTGGCGGATAAAATAAGTCAAGCAGTTTAAAAAAACAAAAACTCAAAATTTTAGTTTTTTGCAAAAATTTCAAAAACTAAAAAAGATAGCTCAGATATTTTTTTGCGATATTGCTCAGTACGAAATTGCGCAACTTTGCCACAATTTAACCGATGCTGTATCTCTTATAGTTTCCGAGATCCCCATGATGAGGCTCGAATTTGGGACACCCTGTACAGGGTTATTTTTTATATTTGCGTACCCACCTACAGGGCTTAATATAAGTGACAGAAAAAAACTTTTAATACAAAAGTTGCATAATGTTTCCCGTCATATCTTTTAGACTTATTTAAAAAACATCTGCACATCGGAAAGTTAAAAAACAAATGAAAGTCTTCTTTTTTCAAATGGAACACCCTATATATTTTTTACCAGGGCGAAAGATCTCTTTCTCCTGATTTCAAAAATATATAACATGTCATCATTTAATCCAGTCGTTTGTGAAATATTTGAGTTTTTGATTAATTGAATTGACTATAATCTAGTCGGCGTTCCGCATACTTCAACGTGACATATTTGTCACTTTACTTTAAATTGAAAGATTCAGTAAAGAAAATGGGATATTCGGAAGAAGACAAACTTCAAATAGTGCGTCTTTTTTACTCTAATAACAACCGAATAGCTGTAGTTCAACAGCAATTTACTTTACTTTATATCATAAATTATAAATCATAAGTTATTTTCTTTGTTGCATGTTTCAATTTAAATTAAAGTGACAAATATGTCACGTTGAAGTATGCGGAACGCCGACTAGATTATAGTCAATTCAATTAATGAAAAACTCAAATATTTCACAAACGACTGGATTAAATGATGACATGTTATATATTTTTGAAATCAGGAGAAAGAGATCTTTCGCCCTGGTAAAAAATATATAGGGTGTTCCATTTGAAAAAAGAAGACTTTCATTTGTTTTTTAACTTTCCGATGTGCAGATGTTTTTTAAATAAGTCTAAAAGATATGACGGGAAACATTATGCAACTTTTGTATTAAAAGTTTTTTTCTGTCACTTATATTAAGCCCTGTAGGTGGGTACGCAAATATAAAAAATAACCCTGTACATACAGGTATGGTAGAAAATCCTTTGCGTGGACAATAGCATATGTAGAAGTAAATAAGTAACAATCACTATGTTCTTTAACATCGACGTTGCCGCCTATACCTATAGGCGAGATGGGAACTAACGCTCTAGCAACAAATTGCACATGAAATGAGATAATGGCAATAATTAATATTATACAGGGTGTTCATTTGAAAACTTCCCACCTCGATTTTCCTGCTTTAAAATGAAAGTACTATATTTCTTACATCCGGTTTAACCGAAAGTTCACACTATTGGAAAGATAATAAAAATCGAAGATAGGGACATGTAAGCCGTTTTGCTATAAGACGTACAGTTAGAAAGCTAGAAGCTGTCAAAGTTCAAAAATGTCATTTTTCAAGAGTCAATATCTCGGAAACTGTTAAGTATAGACTAATAATGCTTTTATTAAAGAATGTTCATAATTTTATGCAGAATCCAAAAAAATTATATAAAATAGGGGTATCCATTTAAGATTTAGATCTTACCCCCCCCCCCCCCCCTTCCTCCTAGGGGCTTGAAGTAATGATTGACAATATACGCAAAGGCGTCCCCCTCAAAATAAAAATCGACGAGTCCGAGCGATTTTCCACATTTTCATTTTAAAGTAGGAAAATCGAGGTGGGAAGTTTTCAAATGAACACCCTGTATACATTCTAGTATATTCCACTGGGGAATAATTCTTTAGTTACTCACTTCCTCACATGGAAATGCGCGTAAAATAGGCAGTTGCATTTACCATTACAAAAATGTATAGTGCTGGGAATGGTAAGTAGTCGTTGTGATGTACCGGGTGTTCCACCTAAGGAGGTAATCGGCTATATCTCAGAAAGTAATAACACTAGGACTTTAGGAAAAAATATATATCCATAAAAGCGGCCAAGAGAAATTGCTGGAAATTATTTTCAAGTTCGAAAAATGACCGCTAGGGGACGTAAGAGAACTTTCAAAATAGAAATGCCGATTTTCTCTTGATTTTTCTTAATAAAAATATGTTAAAAATATAAGCATTGTATTCTCCATAAAATTATGCAACTTTATGTTAGGAATCTTTTTTTTTATTTTCAATAATAAAGTGGTAGCAGAAGGTCAAACCTTTTTTGTTTAAGCGCTGACATCTCTGCTTTGGATAAACCGATTTTATTCAACTTGATCTTGAAAAAAAGCCCTTCTTTTCCTCTTCACGTAGATCTATTAACTATACCATATTGATTCTGATGGTGGCCACTAGATGGCGTTTTTCCGTAATTCCTCAATGAATAAGGATTTTCTCAAAAAAATCAAATGTTATGATATGACTTTTTTATCATATTTTATTTTAGGCTTATAAAGGCTATTAAATAGTGGAATAAAAAATCCAGGTCCGTATTTAAAATAAAAAAGTTGATGATGGTCGCTCGAATCCGAAACGTCGGATTAAAAAACTAACCCCATCAGCTTGTAGAGGAGAAAAAATTCCTATAAGGAACTGAAAACCGCAACGTGATATCTTTTGTTAAACTAGGGAAAAAACCAGTGATTTAATTGATTAATGAATGTTTTAAAAAATTGCATATTTTTCCATATTAATTATTATTATCCCTAATTTCTCTAGTTTAACAAAAGATATCACGTTGCGGTTTTTAATTCCTTATAGTAACTTTTCCTCCTCTACAAGCTGATGGGGTTAGTTTTTTAATCCGACGTTTCGGATTCGAGCGACCATCATCAACTTTTTTATTTTGAATACGGACCTGGATTTTTATTCCACTATTTAATAGCCTTTATAGGCCTAAAATAAAATATGATGAAAAAGTCATATCATAACATTTGATTTTTTTGAGAAAATCCTTATTCATTGATGAATTACGGAAAAACGCCATCTAGTGGCCACCATCAGAATCAATATGGTATAGTTAATAGATCTACGTGAAGAGAAAAAGAAGGGCTTTTTTCAAGACCAAGTTGAATAAAATCGGTTTATCCAAAGCAGAGATATCAGCGTTTAAAAGAAAAAAGGTTTGACCTTCTCCCACTACTTTATTATTGAAAATAGAAAAAAACGATTCCTAACATAAAGTTGCATAATTTTATGAAGAATACAATGCTTATATTTTTAACATATTTTTATTAAGAAAAATCAAGAGAAAATTGGCATTTCTATTTTGAAAATTCTCTTACGCCCCCTAGCGGTCATTTTTCGAACTTGAAAATAATTTCCAGCAATTTCTCTTGGCCGCTTTTATGGATATATATTTTTTCCCAAAGTCCTACTGTTATTACTTTCTGAGATATAGCCGATTACCGCCTTAGGTGGAACACCCGGTACTAGTGTGCTTCACAAAATTATCAATTCATGCCAATTTTAAATTCCAACTTTTTCCAAAATGTTTTTATTGAACATATTATATAAGATTCTCATGCAGCTACCACCAAGATTGTGTCAAACCATAACTACTTTTCTAGCTACTTTGACATACCTAGCCAAAATGGCAACATTGCCTAAACGAATTATTTTAGCCCCTTTATTTGACAGGTCTTGAAGTTCGATTCCTTCCTCTTCTCTAAAATTATTAAACGAATATATGTGAACATTCTCTATTCAGTGGGAGCAAATACAAAAATTAAGTTTCTGTTTAAAAAAAAGTTAAGGAAAAATAGGTAGGTCCTCTATTTGTCCCGCATTTTCGCTTGTACATTTATTAGAAAAATAAAAGAGAAAATCTATTAGTTATTAGGTGGTTTGTTTTTCTTTCACCTTTACCCCTACCTACCTTTTTAAGCTGGTCTGTCCATCTTCAATGGTTTCTGTTACACACTCAGTCGTATTGTAAACGAAGTGTAAAAAATAATTTCCAAATTTAATGGCCCCCAGTCCAATGGCTACCAAGATACAGTAAAAGTACCATATAAATTTGGTTGGAGGAAAATACTAAAACAAAAAGAAGATTTATTTAAAGGTCACACAATTTTATTTTAACTTTAATTTATTTATTTTATTTTTATTTATTTATCCTTTATTGTTAAGAAGACTCTTACAAGCATTAACAATGTCTTAAATATAAATCTATATAGTTAGTATAAAAATTGGTTATCAAATTTAAAAACATTCAGTAGCACAAAAGTATAGTAACAAAATCTATAGTAACAAAATCTATAAACAAACTTACACGAGACAAAAATTAAAATATTATTGGTGGACACCCCAATGTAGAAGTACAAATATTAACCACCAAGATATTCATTAATAGTATAGAATGAGTGTTCAAGAAGATAGCACCTAAGAGACTTTTTAAAAGTACGAAAAGAGGGTTCTGATTTAATATTATTTGGGAGTTTATTAAAAACATAACTACTAAAGCAATGCGGACTTTTCTTGTAGGTGGATAGTTTATAGTTAGTAATTAGAATGTCTTCATTTTGTCTTGTCTCATAGTTATGAACATTAGAAACAGGTGGAAAGTCTGATAAATGTTTCTTAACGTAGATAGCCGACTCCATGATCAAAATAGAAGGTAAAGTTAGTATTTTATTATTTTTAAAAGTTGGTCTACATGTTTCTAACGGTTTTAGGGAAAATACCTTTCTTATAACTATGTAATAGATAAAGTATTTCTTTCAATCTGTAGGTGAAAAGGACATGCTTAATTCCTGGAGCATTAAAAAAACCTAGCAATTAAGTAACATATTTATTTTGTCAATACATAGATAACCAAGTCAAGTTAAACTCTTTAAAATGAAATTTTCTATTATAGGTACGTACAAATAATTATTCACAATCTAATTTTAAGTAGGTATGTATCCTCCTATAATCATAGGAGTGCAAAAAATATCAGATTTTATATAAACTGGACTAAAGAGTCTCATGGGACATACAAATTGAATATTTTGAATTGGGGAGAAACAGATTTTCAGGACAAAAAGGTATCCCCCCCATCCCCCATGTTATATTATATAAAATTTAGTATTTTAGCAACAATGTAACATTCATTGACCAGATAACCAATATTTTTACACTTTATCATGGTGTTTCAGTGTAACCTAATGATCTATTTTCTTTATATATCTATTGTGTGAAATTAGGTCATGGACACAGTGAGATACCTTGAAATATATTGGCAATTTATTATGAAAGACATTTTCCATCTTATGAAACACAGAAAGAATCTAAAAATAAACATGGTAATTAATAAATTAATTATGAGTAGGTATGACCTATCATATTCTAAACTGTTTAACAGGTGTTGGGAAAGCAATGAAGGACGATCTTTAAAGGAACAAGAATCTTATATAGAATATTTACTTACCACATAAAAGCTGAAGGGTAGACATAATAAAAATAGCCATACGTACAAGTGAAAAGTGTTACAAAATAAGTTTTGGCTCGGATCATAAAACCAGCCTCCTGTAATCGAAGCCCAAACGCCCTGGCGCAAGATTTCTAATGTTTGTGACCCCATCGATTGTTCTTCCCACATATTAGGCTCGGGTTAGATCTGATTCTCCTTCTGTTTGGGCACTTGCCTCGTTTACCCAGAAATCCTAAATTTTCACTCCATTTTCTGTGATTTTATTCTACGTCTAATATTTAATGTTATCGCCTTTTAAAAAAAATGTTCACTGTACTCGTATGAGTCATTACGAGCTGGTACAGCCATAATTCTCTTATCGATGATAGACTGTTTTATCGCGTTTTTCAAAAAATTTCAAACAAAAACATTATTTGGGTAAAAATCTCCATACGAAACTTTTTTTGACACTACAACTACAGACGATCAGCTGTTTTTGACATATAATATATAATCATTATATCCTAAATTGTTGAAATCTTTCATTTCGAAAATTTTAATATCCAGATAGCAAAAGGTAAAAAGCAACGAATACATGCGCCTATACCTGCTTTGTGGTTCCTACCTCAGCTGCACGCTCACATTTTTTTCTATGGATGGTGTTTGCTTCCGTTCCGAACAAACCCTTTTTCTTTTCTGTGCCGTTCCGAAGAAACGAACCCTGTAAATTTTCTTTGTTGTAGATTTTAAATTTTAATAAGGTTTTTTAGTTAAAATTATATTTTTTACAATTTTCTCTGGCTTGGGATATTAAATAGTCTGTTCAGATAGAACATATCATAAGTTCAGCTTACATGAAGTATATTAAGCAAGCAGGTACAGTATATAGAGGTAGTATATAGGTTTCATTTTTATATATATTGGGCATTTTTGTCAAAATATTTTATAAAAGTGTCCCCCAGAAACTTTAAACTTTCACTTACATAAATCAGATAGGTAAGTAGGTACGTAGTTTACTGTACAATACACTTATTTTTTTAACTCTCAGCAACAACAATAATTAATACACAAAATAACAGTATAAGAGTAGTTTTATTATCACACAAACAATTCACAAAGAATACACGTTTAAAAAAATATATAATAAGTAAGTATACATATAAATTTAAAAAAAAAGAAGTGTAGGGTGTTATACCTTAAAAATTTCTATAACCAATATGTGGCACAATTTAGATTAGGCAAAATAGATATAATAATGTTGTTTATTTACCTTTCTTTAAATATAATTAACTCATATTGTATTTGCCAGCTGTAGATAACATTTTTTTTTGTTCTATAATTATACATATTTATGTAAAAGTTCGATAACGTACCTAAATATAGTAAAAATTATACACAGTGGAACTACCGAGAACAGAATGGCCAATAGAAAGTAAGGTTGATCCAAGGGTTGATCCTTTTTGATTAAAAAAGAAAATATTATGTAATTGTGGGTCAAAAATATAGGTTCAACTTCTTGAAGATAACCAAACATAGTAAAAAATGACTTTATTATATGATTGATTGAAATGACTACCATTTTTTAACTGTGAAAAATAATTTAAAAAAATGGAATGTATAAGTATCACATATTTTAAAAAGTAACTTGAAAAATAATATTTCAATTAGGCATGTATTGTTTCTCCGAATACATAGAAATGTGCCTACCTCTACTATAAATAATATAGTGTTATAAAATTGTTTTGATCAAGAAGAATATATAAAGTACCAAAAATCTATTCTTTATTTTATTTTGACTCTTCTAGTGAAGTTAATTATGTGTAGACATATATATCTTCTAATGTTAAGATACTATAAACACCACACTCTTAAAAAAATTTAGTTTTGTGATAGATCCGATAGACAAACACTAACATGGTAAGTAGTAAGGCCTCTTTATTTAATTGTTCACATCAGTAGAATACAGGAAATATCAAAACGCAATCCACGCTTTCAAAAAAATGTTTGTAAAATTATATCTTGTTTATTTTTATAGCGTATAGGTAGGTATATAGGTATATACACGTTGAACGTAAAACGCCATTTTAACAGATGAAACACTGATTTCACAGCATTAATGGTGGGCCCATGATTTTCCCTGTATTTCAAAAGCAGTTAAAGCTATATTTTCATTTTGACTTATCAAATATAAGCAACAAAATTATGGATTTCGAAAAACTTGTTCCCTAATAAGTTAAGAGACGATCCATTGGAGAACGGCTGTATCCTTTCCGCCAATCGAAACTACCCTTGATGAGTCGTGTAAAAAGTTGACGGCTGTTACGTGACTGCTGTGACCTGAATAGATGTGACAGAGAGACTGAAAAAAAAGCAAAACATTATTTAACAATATAAATTTAGAAGAAACTAATCATAAAGAAGTTGAAAATGTAATTGATAGTTTAAAATTAAAGAAATCTCCTGGTGCCGACGGAATGACAACAGAAATATTAAAAACTATTAAAACTACTATTTCTAGACCACTAACATTTCTTATAAATAATATTTTTAAAACCAGTATAATATATATCCAGAAGCTTTCAAAATTGGTATAATAAAACCTATTTTTAAAAATGGAGAGAGTCTAGTAAAACTAGTAATTATAGACCAATAACATAAATATACAATATCTTCGATAGCAAAAGTATTCGAAAAAATTTTAAAATTAAGAATTGAAAATTATTTGGCAAAAATACATTTTATTTGTAATAAACAGTTTGGGTTTCAAAAAAAATAAATCAACACAAAACGCTATTTGCTATCTAACAGAACAAATATATGATGAACTAGATAATAAAAAATCTTGTATTAGTATATTTTTCTAGATTTAGCAAAAGCCTTTGATACACTTAGCCATAATTTTCTGTTAAAAAAGTATGAAAATATTGGATTCAGAGGAAAGCAATTAGAATTAATTAAAAATTATCTGAAAAATAGACCAAATTTTGTTCAAATAGATAAAGAAATAAGCTATCCAAAAGTATTTAAGTATGGTGCAAGGAACAATTTTAGGATCATTATTTTTTAATATTTATATTAACGACTTATTTATAGTATAAATTGCGATGGACAAATTCATAGTTTTGCAGATGATACTACAATTTTTTATACCGAAACAAATTGGGACAACTTAAATAATAAAATTAAAAAAGATTTTAAAATTTAAAAAAATTGTTTTGATAACAATTAATTTTAATAAAACAAATTATATTCCTTTTACTTTAAACCTAAATAATAACCTACCATGAAATATGAATAGTATTCAAATAAATAAAGACATTAAAATTTTTAAACTTAATAAAATAAAATATTTAGGAATTATTTTTGACAGTAAATTAAATTGATATTTTCACTTAGAATACTTAATTAAAAAATTAAGAAGTTTGCTACCGATTTTTAAAAACAGTAAAAAAAATTTAAATGTAAGACATATGGAAATATTATATTACGCATTAGTTAAAACTCACACACTAAAACAAAAAATAAGATTTGCCCCTAACAAGCTCAGCTTCAGGGGATTGAAGAATAAGTTTATAGAAGACAACATAAACATATTTATTATATTATTAAATTTTAAATAAACTTATTATTATTATTATTATTATTGGGATATTGTGAATTTTTATATCCGGCCATCAAGAGACCTTTTAAAACGGTCACAACTGTCATATTTTTCACTTACCTTCGGTTGTATTACTGGATAACTAAAGAGCTTCACTTTTCCATAATCGTCGGCCGTTACCATCAATCTCTTATCGTTACTCCTGTCGCAAAAATTGACGTCTGTTCCATCGGCGTTCTCTGGCCAAATTCCCAGACTGGTAAAGGTCAAAGTGCAAGTGTTGGAGGCCCAATCGACGTCCCTCATCAGGCTTGTTTGAGGGATTTGTCGGCAAGTGCCCGCGTTCCCTAAAAATTCAATTTTATACATGTCTGCAAAAAAATCAAAGAATATCTACTCACAATATAACAACTCATAATCTCCCGAGTTGCTCCTTAAAGTTTGATTGTCCGTGGCCCAATCCAGGTGCGTTATGAAACTGGAATGACCCTAAAATAATAATATATTATATTATTTGTACCGATACAAATTGGGACAACTTAAATGATGAATTTAAAAAAGATTTTAAAATTACAAAAAATTGGTTTGATAACAATTAATTTTAATAAAACAAATTATATTCCTTTTACTTTAAACCTAAATAACCTACCACGAAATATAAATAGTATTCAAATAAATGAAGACATTCAAATTTTTAAAGTTAATAAAATAAAATATTTAGGAATTATTTTTGACATTAAACTAAATCGGAATTTTCACTTAGAATACTTAATTAAAAAATTAAGAAGTTTACTAATACCGATTTTTAAAAACATTAAAAACATTTTTAATGTTAAACATATGGAAATATTATATTACGCGTTAGTTAAAACTCATTTAAATTACGGAATTTTAGGTTGAGGAGGAATAAATAGAACTTTAATTAAAAAATTAGAAATATTACAAAAAAGGTTCCTAAAAATTATATTTATTAAAGATTATCTTTATCCTTTAAAAGAATTATATTCAGAAACAAAAAAGTTGAACGTAAGAGCACTTTACATTTATAACATCTTAATATAAAAATAAAAACCTTACATAATTTAAAAATCATAAACATAACACGTCATAAAAATGAAATAACCATAAAACCTAAAATAAATAAGTCTATAGGACAAAAAAAATGTCAAATATTTATGTTTTTTTTTAAAAGATTAACCAACAAAAATTAAAAAATTGATTTTATTAAAAAAGTCGAAATAAAAACATGGAAATTAAAAACAGACAATTTAAAAATATTACAAGAAGGTAGAAAGGACTTTTCTTCCCCAACACCTTTAAACTATCTAAACAATGACCCTTCTTGAGAGCAGCCATAACTTCGTTAATTTATATAAGTAATATTTTTTACTTAAAAATTATAAACTAATAATTTTATTATAGGTAGGTGTAGGTAATATATTTCTTCAAAAAAACTGCGTTTATACTATAAATTTTCATTAACATTTTTACTTTAAAACTTGATTTTTAATGCATATTTTTACATACTAAAACAAAAAAATAAGATTTGCCCCTAACAAGCTCAGCTTCAGGGGATTGAAGAATAAGTTTATAGAATACAACATAAACATTAAGGGTGGAACGAAAATAAAAAAAATTGAATATCGTTGCGTCATAGTTAAAAAAATATGCTTCTTACTATTAAAAACAAGTATACGAAAAATAAAACTTGTGTCTTTATATCTTGAGGTTCCTCAAAGGGACGCCATATTTAATAAAATAAGAACTTTCAGTCTCTTAACCAATTTTTATTAATTTTTGATTTTTGTGACATAAATCATCACATACATTTTAGTATGCTGTTTAAGGTTGTAGGAAACTACTTTCTAAATTTTAAAGCGAAATTTTGACATTTTGAGGCTATTCAAGTGCAGCCAATTGGAACAAAAATACAGGTTTTATTTTAAATTATATTTTTATTAACTTCAAGTTCAGAATAATAAAAAGAAACCAATAACTCCTAAATTAACATTACTCATTCCTATTTTTAAAGAAGTTAGGTTTTTTTTCAAAACATGGCAATATTAAAAATTTTAAGGACTTTGAGAAACCCCAGAATATTAAAATCTGTCAGCCAACTTTTGACACTTTTTTTTTGGTTACTAATGCGCATATTTTAACAACTATGTCACACTACTTGGAGTAAAAAAAGTTTTTTCGTTCCACCCTAACAAACATATTTATTATACTATTAAATTTTAAATAAACTTATTATTATTAAGTATTATTATTATTATTAGGCACTGATTTTGATATCTCAATGTACAATCAATATGTCTACTTTTCCATATTTTTAAGTAAGTAATGTAGGTATCTTTTCTAGCCTTATTGATTAGCCTTATAGAATTTATTGTTGCTTACCGAACACCTTCCGACGCGACTGTACTTCATACCATCATCAGACACCTGGTAAATATAGATCTGGTTGTCCCTGGACCCGAGAGCTACCATGGTACCATCAGGAGAGAAGCTTATTACTTGAATCGGTTCATTACCATCGGCATGTTGTCCTGTAGAAGGTAAAATATTTTTTGTCAAAAAATTTTATTTAAATAATATTTTAAGGATTTTAAATTCAAAGTGTTTAAAGACAATAACAGAATAATTGACAGATTTTTACCTAATAATTCTCTGGTTTGCGAGTCAAAAATCATCCACTTTCCATTGACGCAGCCGACCAAAATTACGGCACCGTCTTGAGAGAAGGCCACACTCTGAGCTTGCTCCTAAAAAGAATCCAAATTTAAGTTAATAATTTTAAAAGGGCAGAAATTGATACGTTTGGGACTCCAGTCGTCAATCATTTTTACACTTTTTACACAAATTTCGGAATCCTTACCCCGATGTCTTTACTCCATAAGATACTATGGGACATAGACTCCCATAACTGCAAAACCCTGTCGTATCCTGCGGTGGCAAATTGGGGTATACTAGGATGGGGGGCCAAGCCCCATAGGTCGTCGGTATGGCCTAAAAAATATAAGTAGGTACTTCAAAATATATATATTTTTTTTTATTAAAAAATTTTGAGGCAATATAGATATTTTAGGTTTTCTAAATAAAAGTGCCTCGCCCTTCGTGTTTGTTACATAGGTTCTACACTACTACTACAGACCAAGAACCATCTGAGGTTCTACACAAAAACCTTCACTTTTCCAACTGGGTACTTGTACTACATTGGTGCATAGATAATAATTATTTTAAATATTTATAACTCACCTAATATAATAGGCTGGAATCCTAACTCTGGAGTACCATTAAGAATACAATTTCTAGTGGTCCCTACAAGGAGTTGGGAACCTCTTCCTTCAGATATCACCCTCACACCTCCATAGTGGCCTTCAATCTGAAAGAAAATGTTTATAGATATTTACTCATATATTTTAATACCTTTGAAACAATTATTCGTACTGATAATGTTAATTATGTAGCTTACCTCACTAATTACTCCAGTCCGACTCAAATTATAATCGAACTGTACAATTCGCCCATCTTTGCCCCCTCCCGTTATGACACTACCGTCCTTGAGGACGCATATGGAAAAAATTCCTCCTTCATGGACGTTTTTAATCAATTTGAATATCATGTTGGTACCGCGACCCCATATTTCCAAGTTGCCACTGGAATCACCTAAAAATGGGTTTTACAACCATTAAATAAACCAATAATCATTCCATTTTTTGCTGGTAAATTGAATTTTTTTATACATACCCGTGATCGTTTCCCCACTTTGCAAAAAGGCCACGCACGTTACGTATTTTGGTTTATCTCTGGTTTCGAATATACCCATTCTTTTATAAAGGGTTCCTCCTGCGTCTAGATTCCAAAACGCTATGTGCGATTTTCCGCAGGTCACTATAGTGTTTTTATCTAGAGGATGGAACTCTACAGCCACTATGGTATCTACTGAACACTAAAAAAAATAGAAAAATAGTTGTGTGCTGCTTCTACCATAACTCTCATTTTTAATCCTTAATTGACAATATGCCGTCAGGTTTACAAAAAGTTCGCATCTACCTTGGTTTCCGTGATCTTGTAACCATGGTCTCCCTTTTGCCAGTCCCACACTGATATAGTATGATCCGCAGCGTCGTCCACGGCGACCAGCAGGGAGCCACCGTCTGCCTTGGAGAATGACAAGCAACAGACGGCAACGTCGAAGTCGTTCAGACCAATCACAGCTTGAGTGTGGAGGGATATGGCGTTCCATATTCTTACGTGGGGCTAAAACGAACAGTCGGTAAGGAAGCACCCTGTACGGAGTCCGTTGGATAGAAATGTAACAAATATAAGGATGCAGGTATGATGGTATGTTTTTATTATTTTAAATTATTTTATATACACTTGATTTATGAGTCAACAAATACTGGGTATTATTTAAATGTTATTTATAACTTACTTACCCTACCATTTAGTTTCTCATTTCCAGCGCTTTGTCCTGTGGCTATGAGCATTTTGTTTGGATGAATAGCTAAGCTGGAATATGAATTATATGTTAATTCTTTAAATATTTGCAAAGATGTAAAAATGTAATTAACACTGACCTTTTAACGTCATCGGTATGTTCCAAATAGTGCCTCTGGTTTTGTTCTTCGACGTTGTATAGAACTACCACGGCAGCCACGAAATAAACCATTTCTCCGGTGGGTAGGAAATACAAGTTTGATCTACAATCCCTCCCCCTGTAGCCGTACACCCAGTCGAGTTTAAGTCTTTGTAGTGGGGCAGTCGAGACCTGTAAAAATAACACCAGAATCATTAATATCATAAAATCAAATCGATTACTTATAACACCAGTATAGTTTTTAGTCGGGTGTTAAAAACAATTCCTGGTTGATGTCATTGTCAAATGATTAATGAACATTCCGACACAAATTATTCCAGTTCCTTTATCGACCAATTAAGTGACCGAATAAAAAATATATTAATCAAACATTGTTTGCTAATGGTAAATCGATAAAGAAACATACCCCTGCGATGAAAGAAAAAAACCTTTATCTAATTTACACTTCACAGTCTAAGTTTATTTTATTAGTTTAGACTGTGGGTTAGTTTGTTAGTTAGATGAATGATGTTTTCACCGCGCTTGTACCTATATACACACCTTGGTAAGTTCATAGTTTTCCGCAAGATCTACGGGGGCATATAAAATTACCGGTCTCCCTCTTAAAAATATTTTGACTGTCTTTTCTTCTTCATTGTATATAGCATCTTTTGTCCTAAAAAACAAATAAAGTTGTTCACCTTGCAATCAGACTGTTTGGTACTGTTGCAGTAAAAAAAATGGTAATATATTCCATATACAGAACATTCGGTTTCGAAAACAACGAAACAATATGAAGGATATTCAGATCTTAAACATTTCTGTACAAATGTAAAAATAAATAATATTGTATTGTTAAAAGCAAACACTCGTGACGCTCTCGCCATTTCGTTTTTTGATCAATAATAGGTTTATTTAAAATTTAATAATATAATAAATATGTTTATGTTGTCTTCTATAAACTTATTCTCCAATCTCGTGAAGCTGAGCTTGTTAGGGGCAAATCTTATTTTTTGTGTTAGTATGTAAAATCATAAATCATAAATATGCATTAAAAATGTTAATTTATAGTATAAACGCAGTTTTTTTTAAGAAATATATTACCTATAATAAAATTATTAATTTATAATCACACTTGTCCGATATGCCACTATATTTTCTTTTTCTTTTATTTATTTTCGCGGACACTATATCATCTTTTAATTAATTTATAATAATCGTTTAAATAAAAACATAAATATTTAAAAAACTTTTGTCCTATGGACTTATTTATTTTAGGTTTTATGGTTATTTCATTTTTATGACGTGTATTATGATTATGGTTTTTAAATTGTATAAGGTTTTTATTTTTAAATATATTATATTATTATATTATATATTAAGATGTTATAAATGTAAAGTTATCTTATGTTCAAATTTTTTGTTTCTGAATATAATTCTTTTGAAGGATAAAGATAATCATTATTGAATATAATTTTTAGAAACCTTTTTTGTAATTTTTCTAATTTTTTTAACTAAAGTTCTATTTATTCCTACCCAACCTAAAATTCCGTAATTTAAATGAGTTTTAACTAACTCGTAATATAATATTTCCATGTCTTACATTTAAAAAAAAAATTATGTTTTTAAAAACGGTAGTAAACTTCTTAATTTTTTAATTAAGTATTCTAGTGAAAATTCCAATTTAATTTACTGTCAAAAATAATTCCTAAATATTTTATTTTATTAACTTTAAAAATTTGAATGTCTTAATTTATTTGAATACTATTCATATTTCGTGGTAGACTATTTAGGTTTAAAGTAAAACGAATATAATTTGTTTTATTAAAATTAATTTTTAACAAATTGTTATCAAACCAATTTTTTATAATTTTAAAATCTTTTTTAATTTTATTATTTAAGTTGTCCCAATTTGTATCGGTATAAAAAATTGTAGTATCATCTGCAAAACTATGAATTTGTCCATCGCAATTTATACTAAATAAGTCGTTAATATAAATATTAAAAAATATTAGTGCTAAAATTGTTCCTTGAGGAACACCATACTTAAATACTTTTGGATAGCTTTTTTCTTTAGTGAATCCAAAATTTTCAAACTTTTTTAACAGTAAATTATGGCTAACTGTATCAAAGGCTTTTGCTAAATCTAGAAAAATACTAATACAAGGTTTTTTATTATCTAGTGCATCATATATTTGTTTTGTTAGATAGCCAATAGCGTTTTGTGTTGATTTATTTTTTTAATATTTCGTTACTTCTTCGTTTTATCCAAAAATCGGCCAAGGAGTACAATTACCTACAGTTTTACGTTATAAAAGGTTGGATTTATAAATTGACAAAGCCAGAAAAATAAATATGGGCAAATTTGACAAAATTTTGTTTTTTGCTTTTATTAATTTATCAATTACATCTTTTTAAACTTAAACCTGTAGGTAATTGTTACCCAAAGACTGGTATTTGGCCCCTTTTTGGAAAAAACGAAATGTCGATAAGAAAATGAATAGGCGAATGCCTCACTAGTATTGGCTCTTAATTTTTTTTCTATTAGTTTATGTATACTGGCGGCAATAATTTGGATATTTTTATGAATTTACACATTTATGATATCATGTTTATCAATTTTAGAGTGAATTTTTCATTTTTAAGACAACAATGTCATAAAAACGTTTCAACATAATGAAAATTACCTAATTTTTCTATCGAAATAAAGCCTATGTGGCCCACCGTTTAGTTTTTTGCTCATGTCAGACCCACTTAAAACACTCTAAACGTCTAAACGCAAATATTACAAAAAATATAAGCACCTTTGACCGCTATTCGTGGTATTTGCCATTTGCAACTAAACTTTATCACTTTTATCACTGATATCAAAAACCAATATGGTGCTGTGCGACCGCGAAGTGCCGTGTCTGCGGCTAAAGGACGAATAAGTTTACACAGAATGGTTAGGTTACAATAAACAAATTACTGTTTGTATTGTAACTTTTTTTTAATTTTAGGTAGAGCAGTAGAGCTTGGCGACAATATAAATAAAACTAATTTAAGCTTGTTCAGAAAATTACATATGTAACATGTATTTAACAAAAGTAGAATGCTTATTTATCCCTCATAAGATCTGTGGTATTAAAATGGTACCTATAATAGGAAAGGCTGTCTGGTCAGGGAATTAATAATAATTATAAGTTTATTTAAAATTTAATAATATAATAAATATGTTTATGTGGTCTTCGATAAACTTATTTTTCAATGCCCGGAAGCTGAGCTTGTTAGGGGCAAATCTTATTTTTTGTTTTAGTATGTAAAATCATAAATCATAAATATGTATTAAAAATCAAGTTTTTTAAAGTAAAAATGTTAATTTATAGTATACACGCAGCTTTTTTGAAGAAATATATTACCTATAATAATTATTAATTTATAATTTTTAAGTAAAAAATATTACTTATATAAATTATTCAGAACAATATTAATTAATTAAAGCATTTCTAAAATTAATTTTTTTCTGCATAGAAACGCCACTGTGTTTAGTGCATAATTGTGTTAGAGTGAAAAAAGTGCGGCAGAGGATATCTCTTTCAACGGGTAATGAAGCTTCAATAGATGCATGGTTTTATTAGGATAATATATTATATTTTAAATATTGTTTATAATAAACTCAAAAAAATTACCTTGCCGACTTCCATTGTCTTTATTTTGTTACTTAACACAACGTTTCGGTTAGTTAGTATCTCAAACCGTTTTCAAGTGTAAACTAAATTATAATTCTAAGGCAACTGTCTTAAATACTATCCATGTGCAATGAAGCTTGATGACTCCGCCTGCGTGCTTATTGGAGTGTGAAGTGTGAGTTGGTTTTGGACAAGAAGAGGCTTTCAGATATTCGGCATATCTATACTTGGTTTACTAAATATATGGGTATTTTGATTCATGAAAGCTGCTTTTCCGTGTCCAAAACCTCTTTGAGTATGTTTCAGATGTTCTTTAACTCGTACGGGAAGAGGTCTTTTTGGTTTTCCAATGTACGATTCGCCACACTCGCAGGGGATTTGATAGATACACTTTTTTTTTGTTTTCATTACGGAGGGGTTTCACTTTTGTAAGAAAGCTTCTAAGCGTATTTCCGGATTTGAAGGCTGTTTTTATATTATAATTTTTGGTTATCCTTCTAATCTTTTCGGAAATTCCCTTGACTAAGGTATTAGACAGTTTTCGTTGTCTTTTAAAAGCGATTCCGATAGCCGCTATTTGACAACTTTGACATTTGAGCTGTCATTTATCGTTATCGTTACGGATAAGTGGCGGGAGCTAACGGACGAAAGACAAAGCCATAGCGAAAACGGAACGCATGCGTAATGACCATTTTAAAAAATCTAAATTGAAATTTCCATACAACTGTGCTCGATTATCTCGATACTGAATGTCCTGGTGATCAAGCACCTCCAAGAGAAGGGCATCATCCGAATCACAGGATGAGTCCAATAAAAGCAACCTTTCGTCTATCATGATGTTTTAGAATTTTGGGTACTAGGAAATTAAACCCAAGCAAAAAAGATAGCACAAAACGTATATAAAAATATGAACACAAACCATTAAAGATAGGTTATGCTTACTGTCGAATTCGACTTAACGTTAACGTTAAGCGAATTGAACGAAAACTATTTTTACGATCTGTCAAATAGCGGCTTCGTATTCGTATTCGTTATGGTTAACCGTTTGAATTTGCCAATACAACGAAAACTGTCTATTGTAAGAAATGTTTGCTCCTCTTTCGTTTCTGTATCAGTTTTTACGTCGCGATTTTTAAATTTTGAGATGGTTTTAGTTACAAAGGTTTCAGGGTAACCGTTCTGTTATAAATATTTTCTGATGTTTGAAATTTCAATATTAAGGTCTTCCGGATTGTTGCAAACGTTAGATGCTCAGCGATAAAGAGTTTGAATTATGCCCTGTTTTATGGAGTTTGAATGATTCGATCCGTGATTAAGGTATTGCCCGGTGTGAGTGGGTTTCCTGTACACTGAAGTTTTTATGTTGTCAGCACTTCGTTTGACGAGAACATCGAGAAAAGATAGCGTGGAATGTTTTTCTGTTTCCATGGTAAATTTAATGGATTGTCTTATACTATTAATATGGTAATTATGATAAATTGTTGTGCTGTCTTGATATTATTACATATTATAGTGTGCCATTTATACAACCTATTCAGCAATCTCATTTTTATTGTAGGTCTAAGGTTTTTAACTTTCTCACATGCACACATCTTTAGGGGTAATGCATTTAAAAGACATCCGATCCATTCCGATCAATATAATCTTCAACAAATTATTATTAACATTCTTATTAACGCTATTCTCTATTAACCATATGATAATTATAGATAGGAACTATGCGGCTGTATCATGTGTCACGTCATTATTTGAATTTGTCTAATAAAAGGCAAATTACACCTCACGCTACAGAAGTTCGTTGCATATTCTATTAAATGATTAGTTTTTGGTCTTTGTTTTTGACCGATCACTGTAAAATTATCAAGGTAAAGCGGTAAAAAAATCGAAACGTAATTAGACAATTCGCCAAATTTTTAACGGATGGTTATCCGCGCACTTGCAATTTTTACTTGCGCAACTCCTTGTGTCGCATTTGTGATCCTTAAAATTATTTAAGACAGCGTGCACTAGACAACTAAACAGGCGGTCGACTTTTCAGTTAATAATAATAATAATAATAATAATAATAATAATAACAATAATAATAATAAGTTTGAAGGTTCGAGACAATGATGTTTCTTGAATGATGAAAGAGTTTTGGACTTCCATTGTCTTTATTTGTATTCACCTGAAGACGACTGGAGATACTTACCAGTTGAAACGTTGTGATTTAAAACAAATAAAGACAATGGAAGTCCAAAACTCTTTCATCATTCAATAATAGGTTTATTTAAAATTTAATAATATAATAAATATGTTTATGTTGTCTTCTATAAACTTATTCTTCAATCCCCTGAAGCTGAGCTTGTTAGGGGCAAATCTTATTTTTTTGTTTTAGTATGTAAAATCATAAATCCTAAATATGCATTAAAAAAATCAAGTTTTAAAGTAAAAATGTTAATTTATAGTATAAACGCAGTTTTTAGCTCATAGCTGGTGTTCTATCCAGGTATAAGCAGCAAGGTGAGAAACCCGTTTTACCCAATTTTGTTGTAATCGAGTTATGTATGGGTGGAGTGTACGAATTTATATGTCGTCAACTGTACATAGTTGCAAAATATAAGATGAACAAAATATTTAAAAAAATGGTCAAACTTAACAAAAAATATAAAATAAAACATACCCATGTTTGTAGTGAGGTGTGGCTAAGTTATTGTTGGACTTAAAAAGATTTAAAAATGACTTGGTGGAAAACCTAAAAATAAAAGAAAAAACAAAGCTGCATAAAACTAATACAAAAAGTAGCAAAAGTGAAGAGTAAAAAATAAAATAGTAAAAACCTACATTAATGGTCCAGTGGTAAAGATGTTTCTTCCAACTCACAGTTTTAAGATAAAGCCGCTTAGACTGTGAATTAGATGGAACCTTTGAATCTTATACAGGATTACAGGAGTTTTACTTACTTGCTTTGCATTCCTGTAACTCCACTTTGGTTGAAATCTCCAGTGGAACTCCATCTTTTATGTAGTGCTGCATTACTTGAAGTTAGGGTACCAGAACTACTGCTGAAATGACGAAAGTTTACATACAACAACTTTTTTTTATTAAACATGGATACAGCGGGTGGAGCAACGCCAGACTGAGACATGGGATAACTCCCCTATTAATTTTACATCGAAATAATAATAATAATAATAATAAGTTTATTTAAAATTTAATGATATAATAAATATGTTTCTGTTGTCCTCTATAAACTTATTCTTCAATCCCCTGAAGCTGAGCTTGTTAGGGGCAACTCTTATTTTTTGTTTTAGTATGTAAAATCATAAATCATAAATATGCATTCAAAATTAAGTTTTAAAGTAAAAATGTTAATTTATAGTATAAACGCATTTTTTTTTAAAGAAATATATTACCTATAATAAAATTATTAATTTATAATTTTTAAGTAAAAAATATCACTTATATAAATTATTCACAACAATATTAATTAATTAAAGCATTTCTAAAAATATTTTCAAATTGTCTGTTTTCAATATCCATGTTTTTATTTCGACTTTAAATTTTTTTAATGAAATCAATTTTTTAATTTTTATTTGTAAATAATCGTTTAAATAAAAACATAAATATTTGACATTTTTTTGTCCTATGGACTTATTTATTTTAGGTTTATGGTTATTTCATTTTTATGACGTGTATTATGATTATGGTTTTTAAATTGTATTAGGTTTTTATTTTTAAATATACATATTAAGATGTTATAAATGTAAAATTGTCTTATGCTTTTGTTTCTGAATATAATTCTTTTGCAGGATAAAGATAATCTTTGTTGAATATAATTTTTAGAACCCTTTTTTGTTGTAATATTTCTAATTTTTTAACTAAAGTTCTATTTATTCCTCTCCAACCTAAAATTCCGTAATTTAAATGAGTTTTTACTAACGCCTAATATTTCCATATGTCTTACATTTAAATTTTTTTTAATGTTTTTAAAAATCGGTAGGTAGTAAACTTCTAAATTTTTTAATTAAGTATTCTAAGTGAAAATTCCAATTTAATTTACTGTCAAAAATCATTTCTAAATATTTTATTTTATTAACTTTATAAATTTTAATGTCTTTTTTAATTTTATTATTTAAGTTGTCCCAATTTGTATTGGTATAAAAAATTATAGTATTATCTGCAAAACTATGAATTTGTCCATCGCAATTTATACTAAATAAGTCGTTAATATAAATATTAAAAAATAATGGTCGTAAAATTGTTCCTTTAGGAACACCATGCTTAAATACTTTTGGATGCTTTTTTCTCTATCTATTTGAACATAAGTTGGTCTATTTTTCAGATAATTTTTAATTAATTCTAATTGCTTTCCTAATTGTATTAGACTTTTTTGAACGTTTTTCTATGGTATCAGTAATAATTTATGATGATAATGTCAAATGGTACTAGACTTTTAATTAGTTTCAATATGTTTGACAGTATTCAAGACCAGGCCATGGCCATTCTGGCGTTGTATCACCCGGTATACGTTAAAAAAAAGGTCAATTTTGAACCTACTGTCTAGCTAAAAATGCTAGTAAAGGTTTTTTTTTAATTGTATGATACCTCTCAGTTATCTGAACTTACCTTGTACTTGTTACTGACAAAGGTCTTCTGCCATTTAGAGGTAGGGGGGTGGCTCTAAAATAGAAATTAAATGTTGCATTTTTTACAAAAAACTCCTAAAACTACTTATTATTTCAATTTACAATATTAATTTGGAGTTGCTTACCTCGGCGAGGGAGACGGTATTGGACTTACACTACTTGAGCTCTGACTATCGGAATGAAGACTTCCCGTGGACTGATAATGGACGGCACGTCTTTGAGGTAAAGAAGAACCTGTATACCTACAATAAAATATTTATTATTACTCAATGCATACGCATACAAAGAAATGTATGTCTATGATCCTTTAACAGACACATATAATAAAAAAATATAGTACGTGTTTATATTTAATAGTTTGTTTACCTTCTATCTCTATTTGTGTTTTCAATTTTTGAAGCTGAGTAACTAGTGGATTTTTGCCTCAGTATGTCTTTGAAAGATCCCGTTCCGTTTATCCTAACTGGGGTAGAGGGAGTAGAAGGAGTAGTGGGAATACTTCTCATACCTTCTAGGATGTTGAGTCGACGGAGGACTTCTGCTAAGGTGGCCTTAAAAAAATTAGATAACGTAAATCACAGTTTTTTTGGGGTAGGTATTAATCGACTCGTAATTTTACTATGCATTTTTCAATAAAAAAAGTTTATTAATAATATAACTGCAACTAAACGAATGAACTGTATATCTAATTATCCACCATGTTGTCAGGAATACTTTTTAAACTAGCTATAAAATGAACAAGACTATTTTTCTTTTTCATCAACCAAACTTGCAGTAATTTAAAATAGGAGAATACATTGCATTGCATATTCGAATGATCGCTACATTCGCTACCAATTTCCAAGCGGCTAAATAAACAATTTGGGTTTTCTAGCTATTTTTAACTTACCTTAAGACATACGAGTTCATCTCCTTGCTCTAAAACTTTTCTCTCCAGATCTGCAACCCTCCCCGCCACCCCTCGGTTTTCAGCTTCGAGCATTTCATCTATAAAGCATTGAAAAAGTAGTTAGTTATTTTTAAACAACATTACATTTTTAAATGGGAAAAATTTTAAATATGCTATCTAAAAATTATAATTATTGCCATTGGACCATTGGCATGAGGTCCTATATATAGGCTCCCCCTTGGTATGGTACCCTGGGGGGACCGCTGCCCCCGTTGCTATGCCGCTGGTTATATATATTATTATTTACGTAATAACTATATTATAGCTAAAAAAAAAGTGTGTACAATAAAATTAATATACCTTTGTAGACGTTGTGTCTGTATAAGTTGGGTTGATTTAGGGTTTTGGGTATTCCGGAAAATTTTGGTAAAGAACTAAAAGGCATGAATATTGATGATGTAATGTGTAATTTTTTTTTTACTATAATTTAACATATTTTATTGTGAATTATGTCAGATTTTGACATAGTTGTCTAACCTATGATTTGCGGAAAAAATCGACGCTTTATTAAACGAAAGTATGCAGTATTTACAATTTCTTCTTTTCATTAGTGGAAGATTTTCTAAAATTTGAAGAAAAAATTAATTTTTATTTTTTTGTCGAATACATTTTTTTAAACATACTACTTACGATATGCATTTTCTAGAGAATTTTCAAGCGCCGTCTTATACAAGTTTAAATTCACTCCAGGTTTTTGCGGCTTGTATTTTTTGAACATTTTTTCACAACAAGAAGTTCGCCATGTTTTAGCACCCCGTAAACAAATTACAAATCGTTTTTTTCACTGGGGTATTTTATTGGTCGTCTAATGTATCACCGAGCAAGTATCCGCCGATTTGTCATATTTAAAAAAAAAACTGGCACATGTTTCCCTACACCTTTTGGAAAGTACACGATATGTTTGTTACACTTTTTCGAGCAAAAATAGACATCTAATCAAAATGCGATAACTTCAAAGGTCATGATCCGAGAAAATTTTACATAAATTTATTATTTTTTTTTTGGTCTCACAGCCATAAATACAATGAAATTATAATGTACAGGAGTACCACAATGAAACCAAGTGGAAATTATACCAATTTTTTACTCTAGCCCAATACGCTACCTAGCTATGCTATTGCCAAATACTCCAGACTCGCCCCCGTTTGGGTTTTATTTGAGGTTAAATTGACTTAATTTGTAACCACATATTGAGAATCACACATTGACGGCCCCTTCAAAATTTGCTGCCAGCTTTGCTTTTCATAGGTATTTTATTTCATAATTTATTTTATTTTTTATATCCTAAAAATTTAACTTCGTTAAGTGAAGAAGAATTATACGTGAAAGCACGGAATTACAAACGATATACCATAAAGACTTGTCCATTGACTTCCTAGTCAAATTTTAAGCCCCAGAAAGGGACTTGGAGATAGTATTTCAAAATTAAAAACAGTGTAAGAACTTGCGGATCATTTATTAATAAAAAATCAGTGTGTTCTTCAGAGGTATCTAGTGCAGTGATGTTATTTCTAACCAGTTAGTGTGGCATCAGCGGAACGATCTTTTTAAAATTGTAAAACCCATTTACCTAACACCATGGGACAACAACGCCTTTCGGATTTATCCTTAAATCGAGTTTGTTAAAACATTAAATATCGACGAAATTATAAACGATTTTGCAAAAAAAAACTCTCGACGATCTGGTCGTGTTGTATAATACCTTGTTAATAGTACTTAGTGGCATAATGTTTGTGCAGACTTGTTGAGTGTTCATGTGTTTTACTGTTTTCTGTCTTTTGGATTCTATGAGGCTCGATCACTGCTACCCCCGTTGCTACCATACATGGCAAGCAACATTATAAGTGGTGTTTTAAAATTTTGATTTTGCATCATGTTTGCTGGAATATTACGTAAAGTCGCCACAGTAGATCTTTGCCCGTGCGTCATCACTTTCACGTCATCAAAATCGTATGAATCAAATCAAAATTAAGAGCCGAAAAAAGTCAAAACTAAGTCTAAGTTCATAAAATGGACGTGCCTGCCTACCGTTTGACGTACCTACATAATATCCCGAAAAATTATTATTTATTTTAAGTTTTGCCCGGCATTCTCTATTATTTAAAAGAAATTGACAAACAAATGTTAATACACTTAATACTATTTTTTAAGCTTAAAATCTAAAAAAGTTTGGTGTTTTATTGACTATTAAAATCGCAAAAGTCAAATTTAGGGGAATTTAGCCACTGCCGTAAACTTTTCAAAGAACTTTCACGGTTAGAATATTTAAAATAAATAAATTAGGTATTATAAAAATCCATAAATACTTACCGCCAAAACAGATGGTGGGTATAATTAGCTCTAAAAAGAACTATTTTTAGAAAAAGGAACAGTTTTAAGGCACACAAATTTACAAAATACGAATTAGATTGGCAGATCAAAACAAGGTTGACAATGACGTTCTAAAATACAACGGTAGTCAACTAAACAAATAAAAAAAGTAATTAATTGACGTTTATAGTTTTATTCTTGTCTAGCACGTTATATTACTGCGGAATCTTGGAGACGTTCTTTTATGCTTTTATTCAAACTTGTTACTGTAATAAATAAGGATGCAGAGTTATTAACCACGTTGAGTCCTGATCGTTGATTGATGACGCACGAGCAAAGATCCACTATGGCGACTGTATAAAGACTTAATAACTAAAGTCGCCACAGTGGATCTTTACCCGTGCGTCATCAATCAACGATCAGGACTCAACGTGGTTAATAACTCTGCATCCTTATTTATTACAGTAACAAGTTTGAATAAAAGCATAAAAGAACGTCTCCAAGATTCCATAATAATATAATGTACTAGACAAGATTACAACTATAAACGTCAATTAATTACTTTTTTTATTTGTTTAGTTGACTACCGTTGTATTTTAGAACGTCATTGTCAACCTTGTTTTGATCTGCCAATCTAATTCGTATTTTGTAAATTTGTGTGCCTTAAAACTGTTCCTTTTTCTAAAAATAGTTCTTTTTAGAGCTAATTATACCCACCATCTGTTTTGGCGGTAAGTATTTATGGATTTTTATAATACCTAATTTATTTATTTTAAATATTCTAACCGTGAAAGTTCTTTGAAAAGTTTACGGCAGTGGCTAAATTCCCTTAAACGAAAGGATGTTAAAAATTTGACTTTTGCGATTTTAATAGTCAATAAAACACCAAACTTTTCTAGATTTTAAGCTTTAAAAATAGTATTCAATTTCTTTTAGATAATAGAGAATGCCGGGCACAACTTAAAATAAATAATAATTTTTCGGGATATTATGTAGGTACGTCAAACGGTAGGCAGGCACGTCCATTTTATAAACTTAACTTAGTTTTGACTTTTTTCGTCTCGTAATTTTGATTTGATTCATACGATTTTGATGACGTAAAAGTGATGACGCATGCACGGGAAAAGAACCACTGTGGCGACTTTATGTTATGTCTACCAGTCTACCTAGAATTATAAAATAAATTCGAATTGTTTGCTGTTTTGATAGTAGGTACTTAATACATAATTATTACACGATTAACGAATTCAAAAATTCATAAACCTGAACCTAATATTAATTAAAATAAGAATTATCATTTTCCAATCGTTATAGAGAGGGGGCTCCTGAAAACGTTTACGGGGGGGCACTCAGTTTTTGTTCCGCCACTGATGTCATATAATAGAAGGTCCTCTATAAAAATATATATAAAAGTATGTGATTTATCTTTAGTTGATCGTCGATGTGTACCTAACTACAACAAAATTACTTACGCCAAGCATTATAAGTATCAGTAAAATTAGGACTCTCCGCTTCGTTTAAACTCTTGTTCAACGAGACATTTAAGGAAATATCTTCGGACTTTGATAGTTCATCAGCGCTTTCACTCATATTTAAAAAATTCGTTTTTATTTTAAAATAAAATTAACGAGTTCGTTACCACGTATTGTATTATTTTATCTTAATGTGTTTTTCATGGCTTCATGTCAAATTTGTGTTGTTAATTTAAAATGTTCTTCATCATTCTTCATAGGTATTTATACTGGGTGGTACAGCGCACACAGAGACTGGCCATAGGAAAACCCATGTGCAATTTTCTAACCTAAAATATTTTCTCCCCTATTAATTTTACATCAAAATTGTATTAGACTTTATTTAAGGTCCACAACGTTTTCTATGAACGCGCAATAGGATTAAACTACACCATGAATGGGCCAGCTAGGTCTCCTGATTTTTCACTAAAGTCTGTTTCTTAAAGCCTGACAGCACAGCGGAGGGTCATGAGTCGTAAAACCTCAATAAACCATAAGCGTAACAATAACAGGTACCTGATCTTAAGTAATTAAATTATCTATTATTGCACAGGTATACAGGTAGGTGGCTTATGTCATAGAATATTTTCAACTTCAAGTGAGGTAGTTTAGTTTTATTTTTAACGTGTTATCGAAAGCTTCGATTCGAATTTAGTGACATTCAAATTTTTAAAGTTAATAAAATAAAATTTTTAGGAATTATTTTTGACACTAAATTAAATTGGAATTTTTACATAGAATACCTACTTAATTAAAAAATTAAGAAGTTTACTAACGATTTTTAAAAACATTAAATTTTAGACATATGGAAATATTATATTACGCGTTAGTTAAAACTCATTTAAATTACGGAATTTTTTGTAGGGGAGGAATAAATAGAAATTTAGTTAAAAAATTAGAAATATTACAAAAAAGGTTTCTAAAAAGATTATCTTTATCCTTCAAAAGAATTATATTCAGAAACAAAAAAGTTGAACATAAGACAACTTTTATAACATCTTAATATATATATTTAAAAATAAAAACCTTATACAATTTAAAAACCATAATCATAATATACGTCATAAAAATGAAATAACCATAAAACCTAAAATAAATAAGTCCATAGGACAAAAAAATTTCAAATATTTGTGTTTTTATTTAAACGATTATTTACCAACAAAAATTAAAAAATTGATTTTATTAAAAAAAATTTAAGTCGAAATAAAAACATCGATATTAAAAACAGACAATTTGAAAATATTTTTAGAAATGCTTTAATTAATTAATACCTATTGTTCCGAATAATTTATATAAGTAATATTTTTTACTTAAAAATTATAAATTAATAATTTTATTATAGGTAATATATTTCTTCAAAAAAGCTGCGGTTATACTATAAATTAACATTTTTACTTTAAAACTTGATTTTTAATGCATATTTATGATCTCTGATTTTACATACTAAAACAAAAAAGAAGATTTGCCCCTAACAAGCTCAGCATCAGGGGATTGAACAATAAGTTTATCGAAGACAACATAAACATATTTATTATATTATTAAATTTTAAATAAACTTACTATTATTATTATTTATTAAATTAGTTGTCTGGATATAGGTATTTTAGTGTTGTTAATAGGGGGGCCAATATTTTGAGGGTGGCAAAATTTACACAGGACTACCCATGGATCGTCCGGCGATCTATCACCCGGTATATAAGTTATTATCTACTTGTTTATCTATGACATTAGAAAGTAGTTAATATAAAATATCGCAGAACTTAAAATTTAAGGGATATTAACGAGCTGACGGTTCTCCCTCTCCTTTTAACCAGCCCAACAGATATATATATATTTTTTTAATGCAATCGTTGTAACATAGATGGCGCTACTTGTAGAGTTCAGCAAGGTCGAAATCATTGAACCAAATCAACCATTTACAATTTATTTAAACTATCATAACAAGCAAACAACCTGCACTATTGTTACCGACACAATTACTTTATTTAAAGCAGTTAATGTTTATGCACCCAACTCAAATCGTTTTTAAGAGTCCCCCATCAAGTAATCCAAAGTTTAGTTAAGAACCCTAATTTTTGTGCTTTCTTGTATTAAATTTTTTTTTTTAAATTAAGATGTTTAAAAACTCAATATTTACTATGGTAGATATAGCCCTTAAATCTTGCGGTATTAAGTTGGAATTCTCAACGTCATTCCATCTACTGCCAACCTATAACCTATTTCGCGTTGCTTTTTTTAGTTTATTATTTGATTAACTAACATTTAAATAAAATCAATATCGTCGGTACAATATTTAGGTAATATCTGACATATTACAAAAATATCAATTTATTTCATTGCTAATTTTGGGAGAATTGTATAGTGAAAGAACAATGACATAATAATGTTAAAAAAAATCTTACCCCATATTTTTTGCTATACAATTCTCCTAAAATATTTAATGAAATTCCTTGATATTTATTTAATATGTCAATTATTACCTATAGAATATGAAGACGATATTGATTATATTTAAATTTTGTGTAAAAGCTAGAAAAATTAAATAAATATACGCGAAATAGGTTATAGCTCTAGGTTGGCAAGCATGTTGATACTCCCACCTTAAAACATTTTTTACCTTTGTAAATATTGAGGGGGTACTCTTAAATATACTGTAAATTCAAATTCAAAAATACCTTGGTTGGTGACGCAATTTGATCTCTTTTTAAAATGAATTTTTATTGTTGGTAAAGTAATAATGGGTTTTTTAATTACATCTTTAATGTTACTAATTTAATTGTTATTAAAGTCGTCGAGTTATTTAATAATTTAATTATTACCCAATGGGGTCATTTTAGGTTAGGTTATAGACCTATTTTTATTTATTTAGGTTTTTGGGTAATAAGACTAGAAATTTTTACACTATTTAAAAAAATTAAGGTCACATTAAATTAATTGAATTAAATCGTTTTAGTAATAATGTCACTTTTACTAAAATCATTTTAAAAGAGGAAAACACTGGACTGCCACACTACAATGTTAATTGTACTACGTTATCGGTGCGCAATTTAAGGACTTGTAAGGTACAGGCTTGTTCGGTTGCAGTTAAAGGCCTGCAAGGACCATGGGGCTAGCATTCCGACGACGATAAAGCAAATACTCACTGTTTATAGACATATTATGACATATCGTCGGCTTAACCTGCTAAACCCGTAAGTCCACATTTGATCAAATTTTAGATTTTAACGCCATCTTTTGTAAAAAAAATAATCTATTTATCTAAGAAATTTAAGTAACTCCAAAGAAATCCTTAATGTGTGGCTCTCGTATTTACTTAACCCGTAAGTCCAATTCTGGCTAAACTTATAAGGCAAACGCCATAAGTCCGCCAGTATGCATTAGGAAAAACATGTATCTCCGTTTTTCTTATTTTATTTGTAAATTAATTATAACGCGTTTTTGGTCTCCCCCTGTAAAATTTTGATTTCTGGACTTACTGGTTTAGCAGGTTAAGCCGACGATATCTTCGAACACTTACTTTTAAAACGTAAATCCTGGCACTAAAACTGTTACTTCACAGGCCTAGCATGTCTGGTAACATTATTTTGTTATAACGTTTTCAAATCAAATCAAAATAGACTTTATTGTTATAAGAAGTACCTACATCTTGTTAACAAAGCTTTGGACAGTATTAAAACTGTTACGGAAATTACAATGTTCACTACATAAAGTAAGAAAAAGTAATCCAATAAATAGATAAATAAATAAATAGATGATCACATCTTATGAGACAACAAAATAGTCATGAAAAAAAAATTTAAACACAAATCAATCCAAGACGAAGACAAGCTCAATCTTATAAAAAATATGGCAAGAATATATACACTAATCAAAGTTTTAAAAAAAAATTAAAGGGAATGCCTAGATATTATCATTGTAAAATTCCTGGATAGTAAGTTAGTATATTAGGGTCTAGTAATTAGTTGCTTTTTTGGCCTTTGCTTAAAAATCCTGTCATCAATCACCTGCCGATAAGCCAGTGGTATGTGGTTATAAATTTTGATGCTCTCAAATATCAAGGAATTTTTGGTGAGACTTGTTTTTGGTAGAGGAAGAGGGATATCGTTCACAGTACGCATGTTCGCATCCCAATCGAAGCTAAAATCGTTTCCCTGACAAATAAAGGTTTACGGTGAGTATGACAATTAACACCACACAAGTGTCTTAATGCCCTCTTTTGCAAAACCAATGTAGAGCCCAATAGGCCCTTACTACTAAATCCGCAAAAAGCAATACCATACCTTAAGTGACTCTCAATCTCAACAAGTGAAAAATGACACGTAAAAAAGTTTAAATTGCATCACTATTTCTACAATAACCTAACATTTTTTTATCATTCTGTTCGAATTCAAAAATTGCATTTAATTTTCTAATTTTCACTTGCTGCCGCCAGGAGGCAAATGTTGCCACGTCTTGCGGGCTTAACACCAGTGTGGAATATTCCGAGGTACCTCTACTGTTCAGACTATAAATTAACGTATAACTGGCTGCCAGTCGACAGCTTTATGGCAAACCGGAAATATGCGTCATAGCACTAGTAAATTCTCAATAGTTTCAAATTGAGTCAATTTAAGCTTAGATAAAACCCAAAAGGTCTTTGTAGTCTTCGGCAACAAAGTATTATTATAGAGTAAAAATTGATGTGAATTTTCACGCTTTCCGCGATATGTTCTACATCTCTTTCGCGCGGAATCACGACAACCCCGATCGCCTCTTGAAAATTTCGCTCTATATAGGCTCCATCGTGAAGATAATGTATGTATGTTGTCGGCGTCGTCGTCGCCGCCGCCGTCAGTTTCAACATTTTCACATTTGCGATTTTTTTTTATCGGAAACGGTTAGAGTGGGACGATTGAAACTTTTTGGGTTTAGAAAGGAATAGTAGGTACGTTGTGTGAAAATTTCGAATATACAGGGTGTACCGGAAAAAAGTTATTAAACCTCAAAGTCGAAAAATATCGGATTCTCGTTGGCACTCGATACAGGTCGTAAAAATGAGTTTTTTTGATTTAAATTTTTTCGACGTGTAGACGGATTCTTACAGCTATATTCCTAGATACAAGAAAAGCTTTAAAAAACTTGACATTTACCTGTCAAAATGAAAGCTGTCGTATAAAACTTTCTTATTTAGGTAATAGAAATTTTTGAATTTCAGATTCTTACAGCGTCAATCCTAAGTACGAAAAAAACGAACTTGAGTAGCAAAAAATTACACATATTTTTAATTGCGACCTGGGTTGTGAAGAAACTACACATATTTTTTTGATCGCGAATCGAAATGCTTTACAATTATAGGGCTTGCTAACAAATGGTTTTGTCAAAAGTATGAAATTAAACGAACGAACTCGAACAGTGCCGTGCCCGAAGGGCTCGGCACAATAATATTTCTACAAATTTATTAGCTGATAATTGATAGCTTCAATGTAAGAATATTTTTTTTCCTTATGTTTATAGAACAAATATGGAAAGTATATATGTACCACATTGCACAAAGGCGAGTTTAAAGAGCACCTATAAATGTCATAATATTAAATTTCATATATTTCAGTAACGAAAAGTCGTAGCGAATCGAGCGAAACGGCATTGGAAATAGGACGTCGAGCACTATACGATGCCGTCTCCAAAAACTACCTATCTATATGAGAAACAGGAAATTTTGCACAATTTTTTTTCTAGTTTTGATCAGTTGTTATAATGACAATTTGGCTATATGTTTCCCCTTCACGTTCCGCAGGAAGGTGAGGCAAAAAAAGCAATGTAAAATATAAAGAAAAATAAAATATTTTTTAGTACTAATATTAGATGCACCCTCGGCTGACGATTAGCGATATGTACCCAGTCTAGTTATGATAAAGATAATGCTCTGAGGTTTCTGTGTCGATCTATGTAGATTGGAAATGCCTTATAACTTTATAGGCATTTCCTTATCGATTTCTTTATTAAGGTTTAAGCCAACCGGTGGCGCTGACAAATATAGGTCGAAACAATAAGAAGGAAAATCATATGGTTTCCTAACCCAAACACAACTTATTGACCCACAAGCCTTACATAGGATGTTTGCTTACTTGATTAGTTAAAGGTATTTACTTTATAGTCTTTTAGCGACAACTATTATTTAATAAAACAAACTTTTGTACGACTTCTACTTGTTTCAGTTCATACATTACAATTTATTGCCATTTATAATAAGCAATAATGTTATTTTTATAACAAAATATTACAAAATACCATTTCATTACAAACGTTCGATTTAATTAAGTACGGTAATTATTCCATTAATGACAGGTAACACAGGTAACTGTTTGTAAAGAGGCGCCATCCCATTGAGATTTACAATAAATTACCATTTTTTTGGTGGGCGAAATTAAGTATACTTGTCATAAAAAAATGTTTTTTTATATTGTAATTTCCTTGAAAATACTTATACCTACATACAGGGTGAAATTTTTCACTGAAATAAATTCAGTATTATAGGACGCCTCTTATTTGCTGAAAAAATACAGAACTACAACGACTACTAAAACTATTTTTAGTTTGGCATACTTTGTTCGTGTCTTCGTTGAATTTCCCCCTCTTATTGGCGTAGAAACCGCCTCCAATTTTTTTTTGTAAAGGTATGTATTGTAGGGGCGGTGTCTACCCCAAAAAGGGGGGTACCTACATTTCATTAAAGCACAAAAAAGTAGATATGCCAAACTAAAAATAAACGCAGTAGTAGTTCTGTATTTTTCAGCAAATAAGAGGCTTCCTATAATCAGTGTTGGGCCAAATTTGATTTTTATTAAAAAAATCAAAAATCATTGATGTTTTTTATTGTTTTGATTTTTATTGATTTTATTAAAAATTTAACATTTTTCTCTCTTTTCAGATTTATGGAATTTGGGTATAACTTTGAAATTAAAACAATAATTCGTAGTAAAAAAATATTCTAAAATTAAAGATGGAGGTACTTTACTCTTAGCGGAATTTCAAATTTTTGATCCTACCTCGTATACCATAAGACTTTTACCGGATTTAATCGGTGTTATTTTGGTTTGAGAACATGCAGAACCTATCTAAAATAAAATTAATTTTCTAAAGTTAAAGGTAAAAAACTTTCCAATATGCTGCGCACTTTCTGCCGGTCACTGTATAATACATATTATAAACTTTAGGTTTCTGTATTTTTGTATACATTGTTATTGTATATAGTATTAGACCGACATTAAAATAATTTGTATTAAAGAGAGAAATATGTTAAATTTTTAATAAAATCAATAAAAATCAAAACAATAAAAAAATCAACGATTTTTGATTTTTTTAATAAAAATCAAACTTTGCCCAACACTGTGGCCAACACGATCCCCTGATCTGATGCCATTAGACTTCTTTTTATGGGGTTATGTCAAAAATATTGTCCGTCCTAAACCTATAATACTGGATTTATTTCAGTTAAAAATTCCATCCTGTATGTTTTGATATCAATGTTCAATGGGTTATTAGTCAGTTTTTTTTCTAATCGTTGTCAATTTTTGATATGTTCATTAGGATTAAGAGAATAACCGTTTTTTTTGCCGCCTGCGCTATTGAATACAATTGTAAATTTATCGTTTTTTTTGCTTAAATAAGCAGGATACAATGATTACAAATTACATCATTATGCGAGCTCGATTTGCACTTGACCGATTTTTGGCTTGTTCAAATTGAAATCTTTATAATGAAGGTGTATATTTCCAGTATTACACCTTCGTTTTGCGTTAATTTTGTTACTCAACTAATTACAAGTACGATTACAATAGATCTTAGGCGGATTGTAGGTATTGTAATAGAGAACATGTAAGAAATTCAATAATTTGACCCATTGAAGTAGTGAATCATTTTTTTAAACCCAATGGTAAGAAATGTTTTAAATTATTCCTTGTATTTAAAAATGCAACGTTGGGGTCACGTAGACCGACGATGTAAATTTTTTAAGTTTTATTTTGTATTCCGGTGATGATACCAGTTTTTCCAAGGCTATCCGGGTTGGACCATGAAAAGTATACACACATTGCACATAATATTTATTTAACAATATGTAGGTGTGTTTTATGAGCATGAGTATGACATAAGAAAGGTTAAGGTGAATAATTCACCTGTTGGGAAATGCAGGTAAAGTAGGACAGCATAGACCATTATACATATTGCATATTGCAGGTGCATACATAAGTTTTAACCAATTTTTTCAATTAATTTTTTACACTCTATACTGGGCAATCGATTTTAAATATGAATATATTACTAAGTTGGCTTGAATCGATAATTTTTGACGTCAGGAGTTTGTTATCAATGCTTGTATTAGTAATTTACGTTACAAGACCGGAAAGTAGTGTTTTTCAGGCCGAGACAAGCATTTTCAGGGCGAGCCGTAGGCGAGTCCTGAAAGCTTAGAGAGACCTGCAAAACACTAATTTTCGGTTGCGTGACGTACAATATTTTTTTTAAGACCGACACTTCGATATTAAATTTAATTCTTTATTTTATTTTATTTTATTTTATAATTATTTTATAATTATTTTATAATTATTGTTAAATGCGTCGTATGACTTCTCGTAACGGGTTTTGATTTTACTGGCAATATTTTCGTAAGTCGCTTTCCTTGCTGTTTCCAAAATGTCTTCTGGAATTTCATTTTCCGTGTCGGATAATTCAAAATCTGAATTCATATTTTTAAATTTGCGCACTCGCGAAACAAGTTTCACATAAACAACAAATTAAAAATCAACGAACTGGCACTCGACAATACATCAAAATGTTGTTATCATAGTAACGAAATCAAGGTAGATTGTATTAGCAAAGAGCGATTGAAAAAATGATAAAATAGGGACCGGAAAAATCTTTTGCCGGTCCCTCACGTCCATTTTCCGGTCTTGATCGTCAAAACCTTATTTTCTGGACGAAGAATTATCCAGAAAATGTATATTTTCTGGTCGGTTTTAAAAAAACGTATTTTCCGGACACTATGTAAAGGCCAATCCGCTTTGCATTTTTGAATTTTATGATGTTGTGCATGTGCATCAAAGTATCAAAGTCCTGATATGTCCACATTAATGATTTTTTTAGATTTGAAATTTGGTTGTTGGTAATTTTTTTTTAATATTGCTGCAGTTTGACCGAATACAAAATCGGTTGATTATGATCATAGAACTCTTATACAAGTTAAGAGGCCTATGATTATGATACGGTTCTATAAGTGCAATGACGGAGTCCCCAAACCCAAAAAGCAGCAGAAAAACGCGGTTAAAGCCATATAATATGTTTAAAACTGAAAATTGACAAATGTCTTGTTTATTTTTTTGTCAAATGAGCGAAGTTAACTTTATAAATCAATGGGCCTTTTCACTATAAACGAATTCACAATATTCAGCATAAACATCCTGAATTAGAACTTACTGAAATATCCCAATAATAAAAATCGTCCTAGAGATTATTAAAAATTAAGGGCCGCGAAATCAGAAAGTTTGAAAACGTGAGATCAAAACCTTATTACTATATCCCATTATCCTAGCAATTATTTTATTTGTCAGTCTAACGGATTGCTTTCTTTGTTTTAATAAACTAAATAGACAAGAACAGCTTAAAAATAGAAAACAACCCGCTCGATATTCAGGTAGATGCGGCGTTCAACCTTCAGCTGAATCACTGGGACCCATGCATAGGTCGAGGCAATCAGTGAGTTTATTCCCTTGATTTTATTAAAGATTATCTTGTTTATTTATTTTCTCAGTAAATAATTTAAAATTTTAACAATTGACGTCGTAGAGAATTTTATTTTTTCTTTCTCTACGATATAGGATATAAATCAAATTTTACCGAAAACGCCCATTCCACCAACAGAAATGTCTAGGGAATTTTGGCAAAATGGCAGGGGGTGCGCAAATAATTAGAACTTGTTTTTTTTCAAGTGTAAAAACGCTGCAACTTTCACTCACGCTGAAATGCATAAATGTGAAGCCCATATACAGTGTGACCACTATAAAGTCCGCATCAGATAGGATTTTTTTTTATCAATAACTTTATTCGAAATTTGACTTTGGCATCAAGTTCTGTTTCGATCGAGATGAAAATTAAGCAAAAAAAATAGTAGTCACTTGATTCGCATTATCTATCAATTTTTTTTTTCCAAAAAACAATTCAGAAGTGGGGTTATTTCTAAAAGTATCGAAAAAAGTTATTAGAAAAAGTTTTTTTGAATGCAGTTTCTAGCCCACATGCAAAATTTCAGCTGCATAAGATAATTTTTATTTTTTACCCATATTTTGTAAATTGCACCACTTTTGCAAAATAAGACTCAACGCAACCTACATAAAACTTCTTAGTTTTGACAATGCTTTATTTCAGATAAATTTTCTTTAAAGTAGCGCCATATTAAATGTGTGTTTTTCTACAAAATCAAAATTGGGCTATTAAAATTTTGTCGCATGTGATGCAAAGTTTATTTGTTTTGGACCCTGTATAAGGTAACTTCATAAAATAAGTATTTTTGAAAACGTAGTTTGTGTCTGAAAGTAATACACCTTAATATTTAGACAAAAAATAATACACTGTCATCAGTAAAGTGTTCATTAAGTGGAAAATATAATTTTTCCACAAAATAAAAATTTTGGAAAAAATCAAAGTTATCTTATTCAGCTGATATTTTGCATGTGGGCTAGAAACTGCATTTAAAAAAAGTTTTTCTAATAACTTACAATAAATAATAAATAAAGCTACCCATATGATGCGGACTTTACTGGTCATACTGTATAACATGAAATTCCAGCATCCAGCAAACTTAAGCAGATTTTAAAAATCCAGTTTGTTATTATAATGTTATGTATTAGTTTTGTCGTATTCAAATTTATTTAAATACTTTTATGTAATTTGTGCCACTTTTTACAAATTTTTCTGGTTGGCTTCCTTTTTTTATGTAGCGAGGTTAAAAAGATTTTTATTTTGATTAATTTCGATGCATTTCTTCCATACATCCCCATTGAATGGAAGGAAATGCAATAATATTCGTCAGAACTTTTCTTTTATATTATTATAGACAACCACACGAAATGCTAAACTATTATACAAGTTACAACTATTTTTATTGCTTGTCGAGATTTAATTATCATCTCATAATAGCAACATTACATAATGACATCATCCTTTAATGTTCCAAGTATTAGCGATCAATTGATTATGTAAAGTCATTTCTATTTTTTCACTGTCAAACTAAGCTTTGTTTTTAACGATCTCGTATTTACAATGGACTTAAAATTACACGGATTTAAATGATATTTTTCTTAATTACGAATCGATTTCATTTAAATTCGGTTCTGCTTGAAACTATTGACTGGTATATTTTACAAATTGTTGATGCTATCAGAAAAAATAGTGATACATTTTATTGAGAGAATTTTATCCCATCAATGTCTTTTTGACAAAAACCTAAAAATGTTTTTAAAAAATTTAAATAATCTTTGACACTTTCTTCTTAGAACGGTTTTTTTTCTTCCCCAATTTTTTAGCTGGTTTAGACCACATTTACTGACTTCTCACATACTGAGTATGTTTTAACTTTTATTAATTTCTCCATATTATGGCTCTTTTACACATCATTTTTTAATTCCATGAAAGCTCCATTAAGGTCCTTCACCATTTTCTCTTCTGCTAAAACCATCAGCATTATTTAAATACATTTTTTGTCTCCTGATGATGAACGTTTCTACGTTCGAAACATGTAGAGACCCCTAAAGAATTCTATTCTATTAAATTTTGTGGAGGAAGACTTTTAGTTTTTTCTTTCTTTCCCTTATTGAAGAGCGTTGAATTCTGTGCAACTTTTGTTTGCCAGCCAACAGCTCCTCTTGAAAACGACATAATGCGCCGCCAGAGCATTGGTAAATTCACAATAGTTACAAATTGAGTCAATTCAAGCTCCAATAAAACCCAATAAATAGGGTGAGTCTTCGGATTCTTCGGCAACAGCGTAAATAGAGTTAACTTTCTCTTAAAACAAAGCGTTTCGACAGAAGACAACGACATTTGACATTAACAGCTGATCTGGTTTCGTCGTTAAAGTTCCCAGATCAGCAGTGGGCCGTAGCAAGCTCACGCGTCATGTTGTCATATTATTTTTTTCCGATTTTGGTGTTTTTTAAGTGTTTCTGTCGTTTTTTACGTAGTGTGTGTTTTAAACATTTTACTTTTGTATTTTATATATTTCAGAGACAGATTTTCCTGGTGTTTATTATTTAAGTTTAATAGTGAGTACAAACACCATTTTGGTTAACTCATCTATTATCAAATCAATAAAGTGCCCAGTTAAACCATTTATTTATCGTTTTACGTTATATACAGGATGTCTCATGACTAAGGGGCAAATACAGCAACAGGCGATAGTAGACTTGAAAATATGTCATTTATGCTTCAGAACGCACGGTTAATTTTCAATAAATATGTTTCGTTAAGAAAGGTGTTTATTTAAATGTTTCTTGCCATCTAGCATTTAAACGCAATTATCTCAAAAACTAATTAAAATATCGAGATTAATGAGGTACAAATTTTTTTACGCATAAAAGATTCCTATGTCATAGTTTAAAGTAAAGCGGTCAGAAATGTGAGAGAAAAAAAATATATGCGAGAATTTATCAAACTCATATTGTGTAGCTAGCGTTCTCTAGAAGATATCTTAAAACTCATTATGGAATCCCCCTGCTTGCCCTCAAAAACATAACTACACCAAATTTGATTCACATCGGCTTAACATCAAATCGTCGCCAATTTTATAAAGTAAATATTTACTTGGGTCACTCTGTATCTCTTTAACCGTATAATAAATTACATATTTTCAAGTTCACTTCTGTTGCTGTATAGCCCCTTAGTTACGGGACACCCTATATATAAAATTCCCACAAAAGTAATTTTAACAGACGGCGAAGGCGAAGGGTAAAACAACTTAGTCCGGTTCTGTTTCTGTAGCCAACCGCTTAACGTAAAATATACCAGACTTCAACAGCTTCAATAATGACAGGCGATGCGCCGAGTTCTTAGGTTAATGTGATGTAGGAATTTGGCGGACCTGTTCATTTGACGTCTTTTCGACTTGTTACGATAAAGAGAATGGAGATGTCTATCTTGCTCTCTCGTCGGTCACGTCGGTTGGTTCTGTGATGGGAGTTTTAAATTTTTCTTGTACCCACTTAATAATAACACAGGCCTGCATTTTTTAATACTTTGAAAGTTGATTTAAAAATTTTAACTGTTTTCTAGTAATTGGATAGCGCTGATTTTAAATCTGCTTTCAGTTTTTTTATATCACGTAAGGTTATTTTTCAAACCGGTAAAATCCAAAAATATAGAAAAAACACGATTTATTCATTTATAAGCTAGTTTTTTAATATATTAAGGAAAAAATACAAAAATATACAAAATATACACATATAAACTATTATAAATTATTATTTATTCGTTAAGCTTCTTCAAAAAACGTTTTCTTTTTTCAGAAAAGCTTCTTTTGGTTATTTTTCTGCTTCAGCTAAAGAAAGATCTCTTCTCAATGTCCAACAGAAATAATTTTCGTGTCCCAGCGCCCCTGGTATCTTTTTTCCATCTCTTTAATATATTAATGAAATCTTTCACCTTGCTCTTCACCCACGTCCCCAAAATTTTCCGGGAATTAGTCCAAATGGGAATGTAAAAAGTGAATTTTTATGATCATATTCTGAAATTCCTGAAATTTTCCAGCATATTTTCAACGATCTCAACATAGTAGTAATTTATGTTTAACTTCTTTAAAAGCATTCCATGCATGTTTTTCCTTATCTTCCATTACCTTTTCAAATTCTGTATCTTTCATCAAGCTGTTAATCTGCGGCCCTACAAAGATTCCCTCCTTTAATTTTGCTTTTTACAGAGCCGGAAATGCTTTACACAAATATTTAAAACAATTTCCTGCTTTGTTTAATGCTTTAACAAATTGTTTCATACGTCCAAGTTTTCTGTGAAGTGGTGGAAGTAAAACTTTTTGAGGGTCAATAAGACTTTCGCGAATTACATTTTTGTTTCCAGGTGTTAAAGTCTCTCTTTGTGACCAGTCTCTTTTTATCCAATGCTGTTCTCGATTCCTGCTAGCCCACTCGCACAGGAAACATGGAAATTTAGTAAATCCAGACTGCTGACCTAAGAGAAGACCTAAATTTTTTAGATCTTCACACACTTCCCAGTTGTGATTTTCATATTGTATTCTTAAAAGTAATTCCTCTAAATTTTCATAGTTTTCCTTTAACTTAACTGTATGGCCGACCGAAACAGAAGCAAAAACATTGTCATTATGTAAAAGAACAGCTTCTTTTTGAAGTCGATAAAAAGTCTCCCGTCGGAAGGTGTGTAGCACCACAGAAAATCATTTTTTATTCATCAATCATTTAGAATTTGAAGTACTACATTCGTTTTAAAATGTATTAAAACGCCTATTATAAGTTTTTTTTATATTTTTTCTTTTTTAAAATCTGTGGGTGATAGAGACCAATTATTGTATTTTAATTAGTTATTTCTATATAAAAACTGAGCTCAACAAACAAAAATCACGTCATCACAAATTTCATGCAGGCCTGTGATAATCGATACTATGTAGCGGATTGATCGATGATTACAGACCGAGTTCAATCACTCTTTGTACGTGTCAATAGTTATATCTACATAACAAGAAGTACCTACATAATAAATTTCACTTTTCTCATTTTTCTTATAACGTATTAGGCTTTTTCCTCGTCGGGCTTTCGTTTTAAACTGGTATTAAGCGATAAAAATCATTAAAAATGACCGTAAAAAGAAAATTACACTCTCTTTAACGAGTCTTGATCGCAATAAACAAAATTGGCTCTTTTAAACGAGGACTTGTTTGAATTGGCGTTAAATAAACATCATGAGTGCGAAATAATTGAAGATGATACAACTGATACAAGAAACAGATGGCGCATTGAAGGAAAAAATAACGTTGAATCAATTTGTTGTTGGGTGGGAAAAGTGGTAAAAAATGCGTCATTTAGTGATCTTTTTTATCTATCTCTACATACAGTGGAAGTGTGTAGCTTGGAATAAATTCAGTGAATCCAGTAGAGTTCTTTATTTGGAAAATTTTTCATTCCTGGTCAAATGTTGAGGAGTTGAAAGCAGGGGCGGATCCAGAGATTTAACTCAGGGGGGGGGGGAGGGGGGCGCAAATAAAAATATTTCATGGATACATGTTTATTAAAAAGCCAGTGAACAAAAAGCTGATATCAAATTTACTTAAAAATTAACAAATCAAACCGAAAACAAGTTTTAATTAATTTCTAAAAAAGTAAAAAAAACAAAATATTTTTGATTATCATAGTTTTTTTAAAACTATGAAAAACAAAATAAAATAGGTACCTAATTGTAATAACAATTGTTCCTATACAGTGTGACCAGTAAAGTCCGCATCATTGGATTTTTTTTATTAATAGCTTTATTCGAAATTTGACTTTGGCATCAAGTTCTGCTTCGATCGAGATGAAAATTAAGCAAAAAAATAGTAATGCAAAAAAGTTTTGTCTGTTTCCTTCCGCCAAACTCATCCCCAGACGCGTTTCGCCGTTTACGGCTCATCAGTGAGGCTCAGTTTGGCAGAAGGAAACAGGGCTCGAAGACAAATCACTTGTCAGGATCGATTATCGACGGGAATTATAGAACCCGTCTAGTTTTTTTAAATGCAGTTTCTAGCCCACATGCAAAATTTCAGCTGCATAAGATAATTTAGATTTTTTATATTTTGTAAATTGCACCACTTTTGCAAAATAAGACTCAACGCAACCTACATAAAACTTCTCAGTTTTGACAAGGCTTTATTTCAGTTACATTTTCTTTAAAGTAGCGCCATATTAAATGTGTGTTTTTCTACAAAATCAAAATTGGGCTATTAAAATTTGGTCGCATGTGATGCAAAGTTTATTTGTTATTAACCCTGTATAAGGTAACTTCATAAAATAAGTATTTTTGAAAACTTAGTTTGTGTCTGAAAGTAATACACCTTAATATTAAGACAAAAAAGAACACAGTGTGAAAATAAGAACGTACCATAATATTACAATTTAAGAGGACAGGTAACTCTATTAAAAAAGTGGGTTAAAACGGTATAGGTATAGCAGTTACAAGATGCAATATATTTCTTGACAAAATGCGTCTAGGTGAAGCCAATAGCTGCCAATAAGTCAATAAATTTATATAAAAGTCAATGTTTGTCCTACTTTAACTTCTCCTAGATGCCTTAAAGGGTTAATATTTCGTATGGACGTCAAGGTAGGGAATACTCGTTAATTTTCTTTAAACGTTAAGAACCCATTTATATTTTATTACAAGTTTAAGGTGTCCTTTATAAACACCGTGACGGTGCAACGATAGTATGGCGGCCAACGAGCCGTGACCCCAGATCGGAAAACACCCGGTAGAAAAAGTCTCAAGTTCCAAGGTGCACAGTTAGTGTAATCATTTGCAATAAGTAATAAAATCCTTGGGCGATAAATTAAAAGATATTATTCATTATTATTAATACCGTTTTGATCACATTATACCAGGTATAATAAACAATGTGGAAAACGTTTCGATTTTTAGACAAGAATATAGGAAACATGTCTGCAAATACCCTAAAAGCCGACAATTTTTAAAAATTTAATTATATTTTTGAATACAGTCAAATTAATCAACGATTTCGCCCCATCACCTGTCATTAATGGCACCCTGTTGAAGTCTGGTATATTTTACGTTAAGCGGTTGGCTACAGAAACAGAACCGGACTAAGCTCTTTTACCTTCGCCTTCGCCATCTATTAAATTTTGCAAGGGAGTCTTAATATTTTGTAAATATATAGCGTAGATACTAATTTTATTATTTACAAATTAAAATATTGACAGACCCGTACCTACCAAAATAAGTATTTGAAAACATTATAAAACTAAACCAAAAGAAAAAAAACACATTTATTTCTTTTAGTATTTATGAATACGGAAAAAAACCGTCTTCCTCCACAAAATTTAATAAAATTAATTTTTTGTTCAAAGGTTTCGAACGTAGAAACGTTCATCATCAGGAGACAGTATATTGCTGATGGTTTTAGCAGAAGAAAACATGATTACTGGTATAAAACCTTAATGGAGCTTTTACGGAATTAAAAATTGGATTGTCGAAATGACATAATGTGAGTAAAAATCGAAATGAAAATAAGTTAAAACATACTGAGTATGTGAAAAAGTCAGTTGAAAGAGTCTAAAAAATAACCAAAAAGACCGGGGAGGCAGAAAAACACTTCTAAAAAGAAGATGTCAAAAAGGGTTTTTTATTAAAAACAAGTACATGTCTTTAAGACATTGTAAAATATAGAATTTGTTTATGTATAGAAATTAGGTATTATCAAACATCATGTATTTAAAATGAAAATATTTTCAGAAAAGGCGGTTTGGGCTTGGGGTACTGAATAATAAAGTTCAGTAACCCCACCAACATTCAGGACCCCAATCCGCCTTTTCTTAAAAACCTTTTCATTTTAAATACACGATGCTTGATAATATCTAATTTCTATACACATAAAAAAATTTCAATATTTTACAATGTCTTAAAAGACATACTTATTTTTATTAAAAAACCCTTTTTCTACAGACGTGTGGAAATTTTTTTCGGCACGATTATGTCAAAAATCCGTGCGGAAAACTGGTTTTTCCACACTAGTGCGGAAAAAATTTTCGGCACGATTATGTCAAAATCAATAATATATCAATTATAACTTGTAGTTATTACTTTTTTTCTAAGAATTAGTTACTGTTACATATGTATGTGATTGTTATAGTTAATTAAAAATTATTAAATTTCTTTGAAATATGTGTTACTTATTTCCACACGTCTGTAGAAAAACTATTGTACCTGACACGTGCGGAAAATGTTTTCCCTGCACTCGGCTGCTTAACCGAACTACGCTACGCGTCGTTCGGTGAACGGCAGACTCGTGCGGAAAAATTCATTTTCCGCACTTGTTAGGTAAATAGCTATTTTAGAAGTGTTTTTTCTGCTTCCCCGGTCTTTTTGTTTGTTTTAGATTCTGACTTTTTCACATACTCAGTATGTTTTAACTTATTTTTATTTCTATTTTTACTCACAATATGTCATTTCGACAATCCAATTTTTGATACCATAAAAGCTCCATTAAGGTGTTATACCACTTATCATTTTCTCTTCTGCTAAAACCATTAGCAATATATTTTTCTGTCTCCTGATGTCTGTCTGTCCATTTCATCAAATTTTAGTATTTATTTACAAAAAGCAAAAATAGCTATTTATGTATTTATTATACATGGAACAAGGTAATACATTTTTGCGAGGTGTAAGCTTTGTGGTGCACGTCCAATTAAAACACCATATGGGGAACCCTTCCATCCAAAAGTAAAACGTTCAAAACACACACAAAAAATAGTTACAGAAAATTTTTAAATTTAACCTTTCTTTGGGGAAAATAATTTTTAAAGTTGCGTTACTTATACTGACGCAAATTATTGTTTATTTGGAAAACGAACGGATAATTGGAAAACCTGTTACATGAGAAACACAGCGTAATGTTTTCAATATTTTTAAATTGAAGTAAATCGTATGTGGGGTTTCGGAGAAATTCGGTGACAACTGAGGGCAAAAATTGCCATTGAGCTCTTAAATTTTCCTTGTACATTCTATCGCCTCGTTCTGCTAGACTTCGTATACCTACCTAACATTTACGCGCATTTTTTTTTTAAATCCCACACATTTACTATTATTAACAATAATAATTATAAAGATAGCAGATAATTTCACAAAGGTCTTACAGATAACATTGTACTACAGATGACAATGAAATTATTGATGGAATTTGAGAAGTTCGATAATATTAGACACTTGCAAAATCAGCAACAATTATTAGGTTAATACATTGGCCTTACGGGAAAAGAAATAATAAAGTGGTAATGTCTTTTTGAAGCCTTTAATGAGGCATTAGCAATTTCGCCTTTACACGAGACGAAGATCTTGATTCCGTTGCCAGTTGCCATATAGTTTTCGCTTTTAAAGAATCGATTAACGGTTTGCGAGTAGGCTCTATTTTTTTATTATTAAAGTGCGTAATCGTTTTATGATTTACGCACTCAATATTGCAATTACCTATAATTTAAAAAATTACGCAAAATATTAAACCTTGTAATAAATAGGTATGATAAAATGTACACAACGGAAAATTAGGGTCGTTAAAAAGGTTATACCACAGACTGAGGTATGTAAAAAACGTTGTCCAAAGTTTTTATCATACCGGGCGTAAAAAATGGGCACATTAGTGTCACAGCTCGTCCGTCCCTGCAGCTGTGAGTAATTCGCAACACTTTCTGGGATAGTAATTTGAAGGGTCTTACCTGGTATAGATCATATGAAAAAAAAATTGAAATATACCTGTTGGTTTAATAATTATGTGTCAAAGACTTACATAATTCCATGGGAGCTCTTTGGGAGCCCATATCTCCGAAGAGGAGGCCGATACGAAAGAAGTTTATATGAACTTGTAATATTCTTTTCACGTGTTTTTTTCATATCCGGGAGATTTCCCACATTTTCCCGGACACCCTGTATAAGGAGACCCCATTGTTTACATTTTGTCCGGATCAGAAATCGTTTTAACCAAAATCAATGCTGCCAAATTTTGACTGATTGCCCTAGATCTGCCGCCTGTATTTGAAAATGAAGGTTCTAGGTACTTTCCATTTGCTTCTGTTAAACAGCTGAGCAAAGTAAATATGTTTGCTGAGCTAAGTTGTTAAAGGAACGCTTCGCGAACTACTTCGTATAATCGCATGAGGAATATAGAGGGGCATACTTAACCGCGACAAGGGGGGAGGAAAAATCTTTGTTGTACTTTGCTTTGCTATTTAAAAGTAACGTTAAAGGAATTCGGCTTGTATTAGATTAATTTATTATTGTTACACTAAATGTGTGCGTTTTTTAAAATTTACCACTCGTAAAATTATTTATTTCGAAATTACATCAAATTATAATATTTTAGGGAGATCAATGTGGCAACGGTACGGGCGTTTTACTCCATTTTACTACGCGTGACGTCGAATTTTGAAAATTTTCAAGTTCATCCATTTTCGGGCGGTGCAGTGTTGCGAAGCTGCTGGTTGTTACTTACTGTGGTTTTCGTTTAATTTTTAGTCTTTTTGTGAATATAAAACTATTTAGTGCTATTTATTAGCTTACAATAATGGTTCGTCAGTGCGTGGTGTGTAAAAACTGGATTATTCTAACTCCGGATTAATATATCGGCGGTAAATGAGATTATTCAGGTTATGTTTTTTAACTTAAGCAGTGGGTATACCCGCAACTCTCAATCTCCTTCTAACTTATCTGAAACAGTAGAAGTATTATTGTAAACAAACAGCGTATCATGAATAAAATGTGTTGTCTCCTTATATTAAACAGGTTTGTGGGTTATACCGCTATAATGTTCCCGATTTTAAATTTTTACTCCTAGATAGATGGCGTCCTATGCCATACAAGGCTTTTACCTACACCAATTATTGAATAGGCCTGTCGTACGTACTTGTCTTCTCACTATAGCAAGCTGACAATTATGGAAGGTCTTGGACTTGCACATACAAGGATTTAGTTCCCTAAATTGATAAAATATATACACAGTGTCACCAGTAAAGTCCGCATCATATGGAAATTTTTTATTAATAGCTTTATTCGAAATTCGACTTTGGCATCAAGTTCTGCTTCGATCGAGATGAAAAAATGTTATCAGCAAAAATATCCTTTTTTTCCTAGAGTCTGTTTTAATGCATTTACCATATTTTTTATTTAGATACAAGGCCCCAATTATTGAATAGGCCTGTCGTACGTACTTGTCTTCTCACTATAGCAAGCTGACAATTATGGAAGGTCTTGGACTTGCACATACAAGGATTTAGTTCCCTAAATTGAGAAAATATATATACAGTGTCACTAGTAAAGTCCGCATCATATGGGATTTTTTTTATTAATAGTTTTATTCGAAATGTACTTTGGCATCAAGTTCTGCTTCGATCGAGATGAAAATTAAGCAAAAAAATAGTAGTCACGTGATTCGCATTATCTGCCAAATTAAATTTTTTCCAAAAAAATAACTTTTTTCGATACTTTCAGAAATAACCCCACTTTTGAATTATTTTTTGGAAAAAATTTAAATTTGACACATAATGCGAATCACGTGACTACTATTTTTTTGCTTAATTTTCATCTCGATCGAAGCAGAACTTGATGCCAAAGTCAAATTTTGAATAAAGCTATTAATAAAAAAAATCCCACATGCATGCGAATTTTACTGGTGACACTGTATGTACTTCTTTTAAAAGTATTGTTAACATCCGTTTTCAGCAATGTTCTATGTTTCTTGATCATAATAATTAAATATAATCAATTATTACATGAACAATTACGAATAATGAACGCCCAAAAGTGATTCCTTGAATGAATAAAGGCCTCGTCCCCGTTCGAAACCTACAGGGTCGGGCACTGCATTATGCTCATTATTGTTGTCCGTTTACAAAACCGTGCTTCTGGCCACACCCAAAGTACTTACATACATTACTTTTTTTACAATAACTACCCGACCTTAAAAATTAAATCAATGTTTGAAAAATGTTTTACATAAATTGGTCGATACCGATGCAAATAATTTTTGTTATTTATTATTATGTAACGGGGTGTCCGGAGAAAACATATATGTGATACTTACGGGATTCATCTGGACTTTCCATAGAATCGCCATTGAGATGCATCTTGCTGGGTCTATACCTTACGTCCACCATAGGATAAGAGATTCTGGATCATCGTAGACAATCAGCCCTGAAAACAAAAATGTTATCAGCGAAAAAATCCTTTTTTTCCTAGAGTCTGTTCTATCTAATGCATTTACCATATTTTCTATTTAGATACAAGGCCCTGTGAGTGTGCACAGTATGCAGTGTATCCCCGGATGTAGTTGACAAGAGGAAAAAGATCTTTATTATTGATTTTACGACGAAAAGTTATTCTTTATAAAAAATTTTGCTTGTCGAGAAAATTAATTTACCATATAAAAACTTTGGATCAGATGTTGATAAATTAAGAAAACATGAAAATGCTCCAAGAGAGAAGTACCATTATTTATTATTTTAGACCAGCCATGTCAAACATGCGGCCCACTGAACATTTTCCTGCGGCCCCGAATCAATTTTGAAAACAGCCAGGTAATGCGGCCCGCGAGCCTGTTAAAAACCGAAATGGACCAAATGGTACGTGCCATCTATGTTTAGGAGGAGGAACTAAGATGCGCGTACTCAACCTAAAGCCATATGTTATATCTTTCAAGTATAAGATGATGTTGTGGAAAAACCAGTTAGCGGTGGATAATCTGTCACATTTTCCGACTTGCAAGGCGTATCAGGAAAGTACAAGTGTCCCAATATCATACAAAATGTATACAGGGAAAATGGGAAGTCTTCTGGCCGAATTTGAAAAGCGTTTTCAGGATTCTAAGTCCCAAGAAAACAATTTTTCTTTATATACTGGTCTGTTCACTATCAATATTGATAAAGTTCCCTATCACTTGCAGATGGAAGTGATTGAGATTCAGTGTCAGACCCATTTGAAAAATAAATTTGATAGTGTTGGTACGTTCGAATTTTATAAGTACTTGCCTGTTCAATACCAAGAAATGAGAAAATTTGCCTGCAAAATCCTGTCAATGTTTGGAAGTACCTATAAGTGTGAACAATTATTTTCTTTGATGAAAGGAAACAAATCTCCCGCAAGATCGCGATTGACGGACGCACACTTGGACGCAGTTTTAAAAGTTATTTCCGTCGATAAATTCACGCCACAAATAGAAAACTTAATAATTAAAGACAAAATATGTCAAATATCTGGCAAAAAAAATTAATTTTTGTACTTTTTTGTAATGTCCTTTTTATTGAAAATTTAATAGATATACTTGTCCTATAATAGTACTTTTTTTCGTTAACATTTTCAGCAGTTTGTCTTTTTTAAGATTAGGTTTTGCAGCCCACCTAGTCTATAGTCTTCATGCTTTTGGCCCACCAATGACTTTGAGTTTGACATGGCTGTTTTAGACAAAAGGTTTATGAATAAAGCCTAGATACAAAATTTAAAATCTGAATTCTAATTTTTATTTTTTACAATAGAATTTATGGACATTCAAAATGTACAATTGTGGAAAATATTATTATTCTACATATAGGTACTACTCCAACCTGCACACGTTTGTCCAAATTAGAAATAAATTAAATAAATAGGTCAGCACTCTCAGGTTTTCATTTTGAATGTTCATAAATTCTACTGTAAAAATAAAAACAAATATTAGAATTCAGATTTCAAATTTTGTAATTAGGCTTTATTTTGGATTATAAACAACTTTGTTTCATAAACATTGTGTCTAAAATAATAAATCATGCTACTTCTCTCTTAAAGCATTTTCATGTTTTCTTAATTTATCAACACCCTGTACATCTGATCTAAAATTTTTCTATGGTAAATTAATTTTCTCGACAAGCAGTATTTTTCATAAAGAATAACTTTTTGTCGTAAAATCAATAATAAAGATCTTTTTCCTCTTGTCAACTCCATCCAGGTACACACTGTATATTAAAAATATTATAAAAAATCGTAACTATCATGTTTATTAAAAAGCCAAACTATAGAAATGCCATCGGATCTCATATCCTCAAGTGGGCACTTGCTTGCTGGTTTATTTTTATGTATAATAGTATATTTCGCATGATCATGATGTCATTTTCGGCTTCAGAGTGGGCTTATCCACGTTCAATCGATACACCAGTTTGGAAAATGGTCATTATTTAAAATTTATTTTTGAAATTAATGTGTGCCTAATTTTGGGTTTTTAAATAGCCGTGAGGTGGGAGAAAATTGTCAAGTTACATCATTCTTATTTGTTTTTCAGATAAACTAGATATTTAATCGATATGAATCAATGATTTAGAACTACCATTTTAAATACACTTTACACGAACTTGATTTATATGAGGAAATAATTGCTAAAAGTTTGTTGTCAGGAAAATTACCAGTATAATAATGGTTGTTTTACATAAGGGACCAAGAGGAAGCCTTAAAGGCTTCCTTAACGCACTCAACTTTTAGTCCTTATTGTATAATAATATAGGATATCTTCCCGTGGTTAGGGAATCATTTCCCCTGCATATTATGTTACTGCCCTACCTTCAGTACCTACCACCTGACAAACGAATTGAATTTCTGTATTCTTAAGTTGCCTCTGTAACCTACGCCACTGCAATTATAAACAATGCCTGCCGACTGATTTTTCATTCAAGTCTTTCCTGCCGTGCATCGAACAAAGGAACGCTACATCCGTTCTCAAGCTGATACTTTTTCGGTTAGATTATTCTAATCGTTTCCTCCGCGAAGCTTTTTTTAATACACGTTATTTCTTCTATTTCTTCTATTGTAAAGATGGATTTATGCATATAATGGTTTATTGAGATCAGATGAGCTTTGGATTTGATTTCTCCTATACAGGGTGACCGTCCATTAGAATATTTCGGAAAGTGATACGTTTTGAATTCTGCAATTTTCAGACTTTTTACCGAAACTTGTCTCAAATTTGCTTATTTCAAATGGAACACCCTGTATAATATTTTTTTGGGTTCCTTTCTTCATTTTCAATAATTTTGTTAAAAAATTTTGTATCCGAAATCATTATCCCAATTTGCAGGTCGATTCAATACTTCAATCGAAATAGCTTACATGGGAAGCTGTCCAGTCAGACTCCATTCGTTATGACAATAGGGGGTATTGAGCACCGCGGGGGGGGGGGGGGGGGGGGGGCGTTAAAATTTGCTGCCAGCTTTACTTTTCATAGGTATTTCCTCGGGTATTTTATTTTATAATTAATTTAAATTTTTTCTATCCTTAGAATTTAACTTCGTTAAGTAAAAAATAATTATACGTGAAAGCGCGGAATTGACAAACGATATACCATAAAGACTTGTCAATTGACTTTCCTAGTCGAATTTTAAGCCTCAGAAAGGGACTTGTAGATAGTATTTCAAAATTAAAAACAGTGTATGAACTTGCGGATCATTTATTAATAGAAAATCAGTGTGTTCTTCAAATTTTCCATGTATCTAGTGCAGTGATGTTATTTCTAACTATACCAGTTAGCGTGCCATCAGCGGAACGATCTTTTCCAAACTTAAAATAGTAAAAACCCATTTACGTAACACCATGGGACAACAACGCCTTTCGGATTTATCCTTAATCAGTATCGAACACGAATTTGTTAAAACATTAAATATTGACGAAATTATAAACGATTTTGCAAAAAAAAAACTCTCGACGATCTGGTCGTTTTGTGTAATACCTTGTAGAGTACTTAAAAAATATAATGTTTGTGTAGACTTGTTGAGTGTTCATATGTTTTACTGTTTTCTGTCTTTTGGATTCTATGAGGCTCGATTACTGCTACTCTCATACATGGTATAGACCAGGGCTGAAGCCTTTGCAAATGGTAAAAAGTGAAAAGAAATAATAGTAAGATGAAACCCATTGGAAAAGGAAGAGAATATAACAAAAATGAAAGGAAAAATAAATTACGGGCGATCCGAGGTCGGGAAGTGGGGGGCGGTTAGATTTTAAGGTTAAAAAATGATTTATCTCGATTTTCGGCAAAACTACAAGTCCTATGGAAAAACTATGGCAAAGTTGTAGGTAATAAAAAGATCTACAACTTTTGTATTTGCACTTTTTTCACATAACCTCAAAATTTATGTAAAAAATTCAAATAACCAAGTTTTTGGTTTTTTATTTTTATCTTTTACAAAAAAATTTTTTTTTTCACGAAATTTGGTGAAAATTTACCTTATATGTCCAAAACACATCGTAATTTTTTTGATTTAAAATATTAATTTTTTCACCTTATTTTGACTTAATATCGAAAAAGCACCCTGATTTCTAATCGAAAATTCTCACGTCAAAATATCTGCTTTTTTAAAAAAGTTGGTGGGTTTTTTGTTCGTTAAAATCTCTACTTTCTGATGGTGTAAAAAAAAATATACATTACTATGGTAAATGTGATGAAATCCCCTTTAAATCCTACCTTTATTTATATTTAGAACAACTATTTTCGCATATTTTTTGCGATCTTAATGTTTTATGGATTTGTAATTTTTTTGTTTATCAATGTAATATGGAATCTTACGTTTTTCGAGTAATTAAAGTATAAATTTTAATAAATAGCTCAAAATTGTACATAATGATTAGAAAAAAAAATTTCGGATTCGATTTGTTTTCGTTTCTTTGCTTTTTTTGAGAACATTTACCATAGTAATGTATATTTTTTACACCATCAGAAAGTAGAGATTTCAACGAACAAAAAGCCCACCGACTTTTTAAAAAAGCAGATATTTTGACGTGAGAATTTTCGATTGAAAATTAGGGTGCTTTTTCGATATTAAGTCAAAATAAGGTGAAAAAATAAATATTTTCAAATCAAAAAAATTACAGTGTGTTTGGGATATAAAAAGGTAAGTTTTCACCAAATTTCGTAAAAAAAAATTTTTTTGTAAAAGATAAAAATAAAAAACCAAAAACTTGGTTATTTGAATTTTTCACATTCATTTTGAGGTTATATGAAAAAAGTGCAAATACAAAAGTTGTAAATCTTTTTATTACCTACAACTTTGCCATTTAACGTTTTTCCATAGGACTTGTAGTTTTGCCGAAAATCGAGATAAATCGTTTTTTAACCTTAAAAACTCACCCCCTTCCACTTCCCGACCTCGGATCGCCCGTAAATTATTTTTTCTTTCATTTTTGTTATATTTTCTTTCTTTTCCAATGGGTTTCATCCTACTATTTTTTTTTTGTTTCAAAAATTATCGACCCGGGTCTAGTTAGCAACATTATAAGTGGTGTTTTAAAATTACCTAGGATTATAAAATAAATTGGAATTGTTTGCTGTTTTAATAGTAGATAGGTAATTAACACAAAATGTAAGCCTAATTAAATTATTACACGATTAACAAATTCAAAAATTCATAATTGCCCATATTTCTTTTTCTGCTTTTATTAATTTAAAAATCCATCTTTTTTTAACGTATAAAACTGTTGGTAATCGTAATTCAAAGACCGGTAATTGGCTTATTCTTGGATAAATAAAGAAGTAACGAAATATTGATCAAAAAACGAAACGGCGAATGCGCCACTAGTGTTTATTCTTAACCAAACAAATAATTTCATCATGTCATTGTCAAAATGTTTCTGCAAAATGGTATGACAGCAATTTTGTTATAAGGCATACCTACTTTCGATTTACGATGTTGTAATTAACTCTTTAACGATCAATTCATTAATTTGTGACAGTCTATTTTTTTTTTAGTTGCTACTTTGATGCTGTAATAAGACAGGTTTTGTCTATTTCGTCTTGTTGACCTTTAGTTTTTCAAGTTTCGATGCTCGATTTTGCAATGTAACAGCGATGGTGAAATAATTGCCTAAATTGTACATTATATCAGTTTTTGTATAAATAAAATCGATTATAGATTGATTATTTACAATAGGATGTGCTGGTTGTGCGAAAACTATTCAATGATCATGACATAGATCATACTTTATTATTGTAAGAGAACGCAGAAAACTGAGAAAACACTTTGACCATACCAACCATCTGAGAAGTTTGTTAGGTGATGTCGACAAACCCGAATGAAATCGAACTTATACAGGGTGTCCGGAAATGATGAGCAAAAAATTTAGGGGATAATTCTAGACTGAAAATAAATCGATCTCTTCCCATAACATTTTTTCGAAAATTGATTATTAACGAAGTCACTGGGTGTTAAAGGTAAATTTTATTTGCAGTTTTTTTGCAATACCTTTTGCCACGCTAATAATATTTTGACGAAATCTCGTATATGGAGCTTTTTCGAGATGAGAAATGCAAATTTGCCCACCGTTTTTCGCATTTTGTAGAGGGCGTCACATAGGAGCCTATACTTTAATTTGAATAGTCCCAACTTTTTTGTCCTACACTGTATGCGTATTTTGACTGAATATTTTTATTCTCCTAACCTTTTGACAAAAAAAAAGGTATACTACTTTTGTTTTGATAAATTTAACCGTTTTTGAGGAAAACGCTAAAATAACATTGATGAATACGAAATCATTTTCATTTATTATTTTTTAATTTAATTTTTTTAAAAGAATTATTTTATGCATTGAAGATGAAGGACGTCACTTCTCTATCGTTCACATACTTTGATTTGAATGTTTAATTTATTGAACTTATGGATTTCACTGACAAATCGTTTGACAAATAAGTTGGATTTGTACCAGCCAGTCGAGCAAGCAGGATTCAGGAAAGAGTTTAGTACCATCGATCACCTACAAACTGTCCGTAATCTAATAGAAAAATGTACTGAATATAGCGTGCCTCTACATTTGGCGTTCGTAGACTACGAGAAGGCTTTCGACTTGGTTGAAACAAGGGCTGTTCTGAGAGCAATGGATGATGCAAGCATAGACACAAGATACTCCAACCTCATAAAACACATCTATGAGAACGCTAAGCTACAAATTCTCATTGATGAAGATACATTAACAGATAAGATCAATGAATGATGAAAGAGTTTTGGACTTCCATTGTCTTTATTTGTTTTAAATCACAACGTTCCAACTGGTAAGTATCTCCAGTCGTCTTCAGGTGAATACTAAATAAGTAAAGTAACTACAGGACAGAAATAGGTTGATTATATCCCCCTCCATCGTTTCGTATCACTTTGCTCATATATTTCTCGTTGTGTCACGCCTCCTGCTTCGATTGGATTTCAAATTTTAATGCTATTTGTATTTTCTAACTGTCAGATAACTGCATAATAGTAAAATTAATAATAATATAAATGAATGAGATACAGCTAGTAATAAATTAGAAATATTTATGTATATGAAAATCAGCGTAAAAAATTGCACTGATTTTAATTAATAACAATAATTTATTATATATTTTATCTATATCTAAATACGATACAATTCTGATTACATACAGATTAGATTTGTTAATCATTTATTGATAAAATAAAGTTTGTTTGCGGTGGACAAAACTCTAATCTTGATGAAAATTTACACCACCACATTTTTTGCAAATAATTTTCGCCTAAGGCGCGTAATTATTTTTGTTATTTTACGTGTGACAGGTGACCAAACAGTTTACGATCCAAAGAGATTTAAAGTTCGTTCAAAACGATAGAAAATACGCCAGAAATAAAAAAAAAATAGTAATTTCTATTGCTACTTAAGCTTAAAATTACTTTGATTTACAATTTACTAAGTAAGTAGTATCGGCGGCAATAAACATAGAAAGGAGTTTTGCTGTTTTTCATATGTAAAAGGTAATATCACTATCTCTTTATACTTAGGTGTTTTGTGCAGCAAATTGCAGATTACATTTATTTTTACATACTCAAAAGAAAACCTGCCAAGCGCCAGTCTTTCAACGTAGTTTTAATATTTCAGCTTATCTATTTGTTACAAAAATATTCATTTTAATTTTTTTTGCTATCACCCCCTGCAGGATGTTGTAACGAAGTGCGTAATATTTGGATATCTTTTTTTTATTAAAGAATAACGGGTGTGCAAATTAATGTCCTTAATGCGTCAGTCGACTTGAGCACTTCTATTAATGCATGGAATGTGTACCTACCAGAGATAGTAGTAGTGGGTGGAACCATGAGATTGAGAGAGGCAGTTAAGAAAGTGAGCCACGCTGAAATTCATAGGACTGTTTACATTGTGTACACACCGGTACCGTGGAAATAACAACTATTAGGGTATCACTGGGTAATGCCACTCCGCGGGTAAAGGATCCGATCCGAGTTTCCATAAAAAATAATAAGGAACGAAAAATGTATAAATATATAAACATACATTCCATTTACTTCATACAAAAATAAACTTCCAAATATTGGTCCAATAATATGCAATAATATTAATATAAAGGAAGGTGAAAATATTAAATATCTAGGAATCATTTTTGATAAACATTTAAAATGGGATTTACATAGTGACTTCATTGTGAAAAAACTAAGAATTCTTATACCAAAATTTAAACACCTTAAACAATTTTTAAATATAAAAGAATTAGAAATGTTTTATTATTCTTTAGTACAAACCCATTTAAATTATGGAATACTAGGATGGGGAGGCATAAATAAGAATTATCTTAATAATATTAAAACTATTCAAAAATACATTTTGAAAATTATTTACAAAAAAGACCACCAATATTCTTCTGATTTACTATTTAAAGATATCAACAAAATGGATATTAAACAAATATTTTCTTACAACATGTTAATATATATTTTTCAACATAAAAATAAAATAAATTATATTAATCACACACATGAAACTCGTCATAAAAATACTAGTATTACATATAAAAATAGAGTAAACAAAACAACAGCACACAAACATTTTTTAAACATCAATCCATATATTTTTGATATGCTACCACAGTCAATTAAAATAATTAAATCATTAAATAATTATTATAGAAATAAAATTAAAAATTGGATATTATCCAATCCAAGAGATATATTCAAGAACGTCATTAATAAAAATAATAAATATACCAAGCTATAATGAATAAAATAAATAAATATATAAAATATATTATATACATGACGTATTGTATCTTTGTATACTGTAGTGATATAAAATATACCTACCAATAAAATATTGTTATATTCGTTTTATATTATACTCTAGTCGTGCCTGAATTATGAAATATATTCTTGACAATAATTATTACCTATATTATTTAACTCAAAACAAGTATTTTACTTCTGAGTTAGGAATTGATAGTTTATACAAAAAGATTATATTATATTAGCATTAAATGTAAAAAAAAATTTAAATAAACTTTTATTATTATTATTATTATTATTATTATTATTATTATTATTATTATTATTATTATTATTATTATATATTTCAGTGTATGTCTGTCCGACCCTCTTTTTTTATAGTTTGCTATTAGTACCAACAATTTCAACGAACGAGCAATTCTGTGTATTTTCGTGGCTTCTATCGACCCTTACTAGGGTGGCACTTATGTCCCCCTTCTTCCCCTACTTTGTATACCTTGAGCTTATTCCCATGGCCGTAACGCCGAAGTCGTGAAGGAGGTCCTTTTAGGTAAATACCTATACAGGTGATTTTTTATGCAAATATATTTGCTTGTTATTTTTGGTGGTATAACGTGTGAACGAAGATGTCGTTAGTTTAATAACGGTTAACGGACGTTGTTTGTTTATATTTTTTGTTATCATTGTATTGTTATATTGTGTCGTTATTAGCAACATGTTTTATGTAGCAAAAAGCTACAATTAAATATTTTTTAATACATTTTTATAGATTTATTTTTAAATTTTAAAACGCAACCTTCTTTTAACAAAAACAGACAGGAAAGTTAAACATTTTGCAAATTGTATCAAATATGACCTATCATTTTGTTTTTTAATTAAATGTAATTTTAAAGAATTTTTAAATAGTTTTAATCTAAATTTTTTAACATAAAATTAATTTTTGTATATTTGTCACAATTTAAAATAATCCGCATTGCCTTATTTTGTAAAATTTGTAATTTATCAAATATTTCCTCACTAGCACAATATAAAATGGACGAACAATAAAGAAAATGTGGTAATATAATAGTATTAAATACAGTTTTTTTAGAAAACAAACTTAAATTAGAACTGATTCTTTTAAAATAACCTACTTTTCCCGCAATCTTCGATATTATGATACTTTCAAAATAATTTTAAAAATTTAATTTTGAATCAATAATTATTATCACTAAATATTTAAAACTGTTTACAAATTCCAATTTTTCACCATCAATTACAACATTTATATTTTGACAATTTAAATTATTACCCATAAGTACATTAAGTTTTTGAATAATTTAAAACATTAATGTAAATTAAGGTGTCATCAGCAAACATTTGTAACTTACACATTTTAAAACTAAATGCCTATCGTTGATGTATAAAATAAATAATATTGGACCTAGTATACTTCCTTGAGGAACTCCTATATTATTTATTTTTTACTTAAATATGTTTTTGATATTTTTGTTTTTTTATGACCTGTTACCTAAATAATTTTTAAACCATTTACCAACGTTTCCGCGAATCAGCGGCGCACCCAGGATTTTATGTTAGGGGGGGGGGGGGCGCCAACCAGTGCCGGAAGCAATTTTTTTAATAAACTTTTAAGTTACGCATTTTTCTAGATCTTTGGAGCTTTTTTAACAGGTACTCTTGGAAGATCGCAATAGCCTAGTTCAATCGAGGTAAATATCTGATAGCTTTTAGATGAAATGAGAAACAATTAACGAAAAACTCTTGATTTATTGCTCAAGAATAATTAACAAACGAAATTAGCGTTAATTATGTTTGATCTCGTATTCAAGACTGTCCTGCGTTCTGGCTTAAAACTATATTCTGCTGACATCATCAAAAGCTTATCGTTGAATCCTTCAAGGCAAAGGCGATATTGTTCGACACCGTCAGTGGCGTGGTCTTGAAAGCTAACACGGCCTTCCTGACACTGGAGCGTCCTCGCACCATCACCCAGCGAAACTGTGGAGAAAAAAAAAACTTGAAAAGTAAAAACATATCATTTCAAGAAAATAATAAAATGAGATAAGCTTCTCATTCAGCTGCATATAGAAGATCTAACCTAGTAGTCTATTAATTGATTCTTTTCTAAGTCATTTAAAAACATAGCAAAAAGCTACATTACAATGTTGTATATACCGTAAAGTGTTAAGCTTTCGATTCCAAACTATCTGTCATTAGCTACCGGTTCCGTACTGAAGGTACTAGCCGTTGCTTATATTATCCATAGCTACCGGTTCCGTACTGAAGGTACTAGCCGTTGCTTATATGATCCATAGCTACCGGTTACGTACTGAAGGTACTGGCCGTTGCTTATATTATTCCTAGCTACCGGTTCCGTACTGAAGGTACTAGCCGTTGCTTATATTATCCATAGCTACCGGTTACGTACTGAAGGTACTAGCCGTTGCTTATATTATCCATAGCTACCGGTTACGTACTGAAGGTACTAGCCGTTGCTTATATTATCCATAGCTACCGGTTCCGTACTGAAGGTACTAGCCGTTGCTTATATGATCCATAGCTACCGGTTACGTACTGAAGGTACTGGCCGTTGCTTATATTATTCCTAGCTACCGGTTCCGTACTGAAGGTACTAGCCGTTGCTTATATTATCCATAGCTACCGGTTACGTACTGAAGGTACTAGCCGTTGCTTATATTCCACAAAAAAGAACAAAAAAAAAACATAAAAAATTTATAACAGACCTTATTGGGGCCAATTTCGTAATTGCTCATGTGCGGCGACGGTTGTCCATCGACGTCCATTTAACCGTCTTAAGGCATACCTTTCATTGGGTAAACAATGAGTCACCTCAAATGGTCCCTGAAATCTGGGTTTTAATTTACCCCCTGAAGCAAGTTGACTATCTTGCACTGCTACTTTGTCACCTACTGAGTACGGCACTGCCTCTGTACGCTTCGAATTAAAATCAGTCATCGTCTTCTGTCGTAGGTTTTCCAGACGTTTAATCACCTGGTCCTGTATTATATTACTATCGACGACCTTGCGCTGAATTGGCAGTTCGGCTAACAGCTGATCGGCGGCATTTAAACGACATGTTGACCCAAACATAAGTTCATGGGGCGATAAACCAGTGGATTTGCTGATTGTCACATTAAAATCGTCTTCGATGGTGGGAAGGAATTTAAACCATTTTTTCTCATCTTTGTCGTTTAATATTGCACGCATGGCATTAAATAATGATCTCATTACTCGTTCTACCTGTCCATTTCCTCTAGGAACTCCTGTAGCAATGAGATGTAGCTCAATCGACTTATCAGCAAGGAATTGTTTAAATTTATTGGACTGAAAAGCAGTTCCTCGGTCGGCTATTATTCGAGTGGGCGTGCCTAGATCTGCAAACACAGCGTTTAAAGCTTTGATGCTGCAATCAGCTGTTTTCTGTTTAATGGGACAAAATCGTACATATTTAGTAAACGCATCAATAATTACTAAAATTTGCGTGCATTTATTTGATTTAATAAGCGGCCCCGCATGATCAATGTGCCAAGTTTCCAATTTTGCTGTTGGTTTCAGGTCTTGTTGATAGAGTCCCTTTTTCTTGCCACTTGGAGATTTTCCTAGAATGCAAGAGCGACAATTTGCTACATATTTTTTTACTGTTTTTCCCATATGCGGCCACGATAATTCTTCACGAAGTTTGGCTAACATTTTATCGACACCAATGTGTGACGATTCGTCATGATATAATTGTAGAACCTGCATTCGGGCAGCTACTGGTACAAAACAACGACTTATTCCATCGTTTGTACTTTTCCAATAAACCATGTCATTTTTGATGGAGAATTCGGGTTCAGTACATGTTTTAGCTAGCACACTCTGACAAAATGGATCTTCAGCTTGATATTCGCCAATCGATTTTCGTGTAGTGGGGAGAGCGGCACGTGTAATCATTATTTTTTTTGGAGGAACATTTCGACTAAGATAATCCACATGACACATTTTTGAACCAGGTCTGTATTCAATATTGAAATTAAAATCCTGTAGCTTGATCCACCATCTGGCTACACGGGGATGAAGTTCTTTTTTTAGGGCAGTAGCACGTACAGAATTACAGTCTGTAAAAATAGTGAAATGTATGCCATATAGATAGACTCGGAAATAGTTCGTTGCTTCCACAACTGCTAATGTCTCTAAATCGTAAGAGTGATATTTTGCTTCACACTGGGTGGTACGTCGACTAAAATAGGCCACAGGATGTGGTAGTTTATCATGTCCCTTTTGGATCAACATTGCTCCAATGCCTAGCGAACTAGCATCAGTATGTAATTCGGTTGTCAAGGCGGAATCAAAAATGCTTAAAACTGGTTGTGCTGTTAATTTTTGTACTAATTCCAAACGCACTTGTTCGCATTCTGCAGTCCACACGAAAAGTTCATCTTTACGCAATAACGCAGCGATCGGAGCTGTCAAACAAGCAAAGTTTCTTATGAATCGCCGAAAATATCCGGCTAAACCCAAAAATTGTCGCACACCTTTTACGTCACTTGGTGCAATAGTCTGAGCGAGCGCATCGACTTTTCGGGGATTAGGACGCACATTACCGCTCTCGATTAATACGCCCAGATATTCAATCGACCTTTGAAAAAATTTACACTTAGATAAATTTAACACAAACCCAGACTTGGATAAAATGTTTATCACTTCTCGCAGATTATTTATACCTTCGTCAACAGTTTTTGATGGACACAACACATCGTCAATGTAAACAAAAGCAATGCTGTCTCTTAAGGGTCCCAATGCTTTATTGATTGCTTTTTGGTAACAAGTCGGAGAATTTACAAAACCAAAAGGTAAGCGGTTATACTCGTATAAGCCATCAGGTGTAACAAAAGCAGTTATATGTTTCGAGTCTTCCTCTATCTCTACTTGATGAAAACCTGCTTTCATGTCAAGTTTGCAAAAATAAACTGCCTTTGAAAGGGCGTCAATTTGGTCCTGAATTCTTGGAAGAGGGAAATTCATGCGCAGAACACGTTTATTAACGCTACGATAATCCACGCATAATCTGACGTCACCATTAAGTTTTTTTACCAATACAATTGGACTAGCGTAAGCGGAATCACTTTCACGAATTATTCCATCTTTTAACTGTTCATCTATTATGCGCTTCACTTGTAGACGTTCGGCGTAAGACAAATGGCGCGGACGGTATGCAATTGGTTGAGGATCCCGTAGAGTAATTTGTAATTTTCCAGTTGTCACGGCAGGTGGAGTTTGCATCCATGCAGTTTTCACTATGTCTTTTACTGTGATAGCTACTTGCTCGTCCAATCCTGACACATTTACATCTTGAATATCCAAAGTACGCAAACTCAGAATACGATTAAAATACAGTAAATCGTGAACTATATCGACACCCTCTGCATTAACTTCCACTTTGATTCCTGGCCTCTGCAATACATCCAGTCCAATAAGAGCATCGATATCATTACCAGGGATAGATCCATCTGGGACCACAATAAAATCAATTTCCAAGGTTATTGTTGAGGTCACCATAATTGTACTGCATTTTCCAATAGAGCGAGTAATGCTGTTTCCCATTCCTGTTAAAATCGGCGAGTCGTTTGGTGCAATTTCTAAATGTAGACGTTTAGCAATCTTCTCGTGAAGTATCGATACATCCGCAGCAGTATCGACTAAATACGAAATTGACAACATATTCTTATTGTGGGTTATTGTACCCATGGGGAACGATCTTGTGAAACGTGTCTTCTGAGTTAACATCACACGTTTAGAAGCACCTTGTTTACGATAGCATACGTCTTCTGTATGCCCTGTTTTTTTACAAAAATTGCACACACGAATTTTGGGATTCCCGTCTAGATATGGGACACTTGCTTTCACTTCAGAAGGTCCAGCTTTATTTTGATTAAGTACGCTTCTACAGTCTGTTTGTTTATGTCCGTATCGATTGCATTTTCGACACCTTCCGGGAAAAACTTTCGCGCGCGAATTATTAGAGGAGTCATGACGTCTTTTTCTGGATCGCTCTTGATACTCAACATAGTTTTCAGCTGACGTCTTTTTTTCTGTAATATTTCGAGCATCACATGCCGCAAGTAGTCTTAGCAGGTCAGCTTCACATGATGGTGTCTGAAGACAAATTCTATTTTTAACTTCAGAATCCTGCACATCGTATTCCAAAAGGCTTAGAATAATATCCCATGGAAATTTAGAATAAAAGCGTTTTATTGCAGCAAGTTTCGCGTTTCCATATTCAACCAACGAGGCAAAGTTGGAGCTCTTAATGGCTAAACATGCGCGCACTCTTGTAGCAGGAGTACCCTGTTCCGGAAAAGCAACTTCGAAATCGCGCCGAAATGAAACCCAATCCCGCACAACTGGCTTCCAATGTTTATAAAATCGCGCTGCTCGCCCACGTAACGCGTCACCAGCTTTTAACACTATCAGAGTATCTGACATGCCAATTTCCTGCTGAATACGGGTGACATCATCTATCCATTCGGTCATATTGAACGGAGTATCATCGGGATCAAAACTAGAAAGTCTAATCTGCGACGCGGCGGCAGTAGCATTTTCATGGATTTGCGCATGCGCGAAATGTGAAGAACTGGGCGAGGCGGCTTCAACAGGACTGTGTTGGGTCGCCATTGTTGTTAAAACCTGTATCATTTGTTTTTGCAGCTGCAGGTTACTTTTATGCTGCAATTCCCACATTTCCATAATTTTCTTGTCACTACTATTTTTGCACTTCGATTTCTCTTGATCAGGTTCACTGTCTGTACTGTCACTATCACTGTAATTACTAACGAGGCTTCTATTATAGTCCGCCATTTTAACACTGATCGCGTAAAGTTTTGTGTTAGATTTTCTTCTCTTTGGTTCTTCCCCCTTTATTTAAAGCGAAAAAAGGAGGTATCCCACTTCTGATGATAGCTTTTAGATGAAATGAGAAACAATTAACGAAAAACTCTTGATTTATTGCTCAAGAATAATTAACAAACGAAATTAGCGTTAATTATGTTTGATCTCGTATTCAAGACTGTCCTGCGTTCTGGCTTAAAACTATATTCTGCTGACATCATCAAAAGCTTATCGTTGAATCCTTCAAGGCAAAGGCGATATTGTTCGACACCGTCAGTGGCGTGGTCTTGAAAGCTAACATATCTAAAAAAATTGACTTTTTAAAATATCCACTTTAATAATTTTATTACTCCGGACAAAACATACCACTCTTTTTACCAAATAAAATATAGGTAATAGTAATGACGACATATCCATAACACAAATATATTTATTTAAAAAAATTAATTGGTACAAAGCACAACAATAAACAATATTTTATAAATAATAGAAACCAAAACTTTTTTATAACACCTTTGCATTTGTTAAATATGCAAATCTAATTTTCTTCGACCCTTAGAAAGTGTATTTAAAATTTCTTCAAAAGAAACTGGAACATTCTTATGAATACTGCCCTTATACTTGCCCGGTGGAATTTCTTAAGTACGATTTTAAGTACTTTAATGTGGAAAATTACCTTTCAGAGGCACTGGTGGCGACGGGAAGCGGGAAGGGTAATAAAAATTTGCAAAAGTTTTTTTATATTGGGAAATATCATACCATTTACATTGAATATATAGCTTAAACATATCGGAGGGTATTTCCTTGCTATCTGTAAACTTGTCGTACCATAATTTAAATTCACATATTAAAATGCTTTCATTATAAAAATTTTCAAAAAATGAATAAGTAATTTGCATAAAAAGAATGAAGGCTGAGAAAGCTTTGGAAATTTTCTACTTGTTTATTGGAACGGGGCAATAAACCGTTAAATAGTATAGTTGAAGTCAATTTCATTGGGGGTTTTGGGGGGGCCAAGGCCCCCTTTGCCCCCCCCCCCTGGGTGCGCCACTGCCGCGAATACCATACTGATACAATTTACTCAATAATCTGGCCCTGTCAATTGGTTCGAATGCCCGCTTAAAATCCAAAAATACAGCTATAACATTTTTCCCTTGATCAATGGTTCTTTTCTACGTCTCAATCAGACATTAAGTGGCTGTCTCTGTGGAGTACCCTTTTCGAAAACCAGCTTGAAAGGAAACTAAATTTTTTTCGGCACTAATAACTGTTTATATACGACTTCTTCCAATAATTTCTTAACATCCCATTGCCTCATCTCATCATTGGGTATATTTTTCAAGAATTGTGCTTATTTGAGAACTAGAGGTCTAGTGAGACGTTCGCCATTTATTTTTTTAATTCATATTTCGTTTTTTAAAATTTGACAGCGTAAGCGTAGCAGCGTACCTGCGTACCTATTCTCTAAGATGCAATTGGTTGATTAGCCGACAAAACACGTCATATTTACGCTCGTGGGGATTCGAGGACGTCGATTCGACCGCCATTTTAAAAATGGCGACTAATCGAGCTGTCACGTCTTAGATAATAGGTACTTACGCCGTTAAAATTACGGCCTTGGAGACCCGATCTTAATGTAAAATATAAAATGACGATACCTAAAAATTTGTCGATCTTTTATTGTCTGAATATTTTACTTACTTAAAAGTACGGTTTAATAATTACCTAGTACTTAAAACCATTTATTTGAACAAAACTGAGTACCTATTTCTAAAGAGATCATCATAAGTAGTATTATTATATCGCAACTTGCCCGGCGAGAGGGTCATTCGTACGGTTTGCCGTTATCGCGAACTTTTTAAAATTCCTTATGCAAATAAGGCCGGTGGATACATAACGAAAGCTGCTGCTTGCATTCCTGCTTTTGATAATGTTATTGCTGCTGTTCAATATTTAGGCGACAGTTATATCCTGACCAATCAAAAAATTCGCAAAATTTTCATTAGTTAAGTAAAGGGGGATAATACCGAACACACTGTATATTTTACGTGTAGTAACTGTTAGTAGGTACTGGATTTATCTAATCGAGTTTCACTTTACCCTGGATATTTTTTAAATGGTATGTTCACCTCAACAGCTATTACGTAAAAAAATTAAATGAATAAAATTAAATATTAAATAATTTTCGTTGGATTCGTTCTGTTTAATCGTAAATATTTTGCGATAAATAATTTATTGTTATATAAAGTTAAAATTATTCTGTTTTGTAGACGCTAGTATTTTTTGATATAATAACTTTCTTTTTTTATTCCATTTTACTTATTTGAATATTTTAATAATTTAAAAATTGTAATTTTAATCGTATATTTATATACTTACTTCCCCATTTGTATAATTGTCTTGCAACTTTGTTACAATACATTTATATACACCGTATACAGAAAAATGCTCGGACATGGGTAATAACATTTGAGTTGTGGTGTTTTTTAAAAACTTGATACAGTGTGTACCAAATTTTAATTGACAAATAAAATCCCTTCTATCCATCTTAAATGCTTTTTCGTCAATAAATAATGCTCAAAATGTTGTCCATTCACTATTATTTGGCAATATCTTAACGCAAGTAATCAATACTAAATAAAATACGCTTATTATTATTATTAAGTAAAACTCGTTTTGAATTTGAAATTTGGTACGTATATTATGTGTAACTTAATAGGTAAACAGTACAGTGTCACCAGTAAAGTCCGCATCATATGGATTTTTTTTTTTATTAATAGCTTTATTCAAAATTTAACTTTGGCATCAAGTTCTGCTTCGATCGAGATGAAAATTAAGCAAAAAAATAGTAGTCCCGTGATTCGCATTATCTGTCAAATTTTAATTTTTTCCAAAAAATAATTCAAAAGTGGAGTTATTTGTGAAAATGTCGAAAAAGTTATTATAAAAAGTTTTTTTAAATGCAGTTTCTAGCCCACATGCAAAATTTCAGCTGCATAAGATAATTTTGATTTTTTATATTTTGTAAATTGCACCACTTTTGCAAAATAAGACTCAACGCAACCTACATAAAACTTCTCAGTTTTGACAAGGCTTTATTTCAGATAGGTACATTTTCTTTAAAGTAGCGCCATATTAAATGTGTGTTTTTCTACAAAATCAAAATTGGGCTATTAAAATTTGGTCTCATGTAATGCAAAGTTTATTTGTTTTTGACCCTGTATAAGGTAACTTCATAAAATAACTATTTTTGAAAGCGTAGTTTGTGTCTGAAAGTAATACACGTTAACGTTATTATGACATAGCTTAATAATAAATTATAATATAGGGGTTTTAAATTAAATCGTTGAAAATAGATAAACTTTACGTTGTTAAACTAACATTTATTTTCCACTTAAAAAACACTTTACTGAAGACACTGTGTTCTTTTTTGTCTTAATATTAAGGTGTATTACTTTCAGACACAAAGTACGTTTTCAAAAATACTTATTTTATGAAGTTACCTTATACAGGGTCGAAAACAAATAAACTTTGCATCACATGCGACCAAATTTTAATAGCCCAATTTTAATTTTGTAGAAAAACACACATTTAATATGGCGCTACTTTAAAGAAAATGTATCTGAAAGCATTGTCAAAACTAAGAAGTTTTATGTAGGTTGCGTTGAGTCTTATTTTGCAAAAGTGTATTGTGTAGTGTAATTGTATCACTATTTTTTTAATAAAAAGGACCACAACTTAAAATGTTAATACCAGTGTCCAAGCATTTAAAAAAAAAACGTTTTGGATTTACTGAACCAACCAAATTACAAACTCACGCTGTAACAACAGAAGGTTGCAGAACCAACTTTAGGTAATTTAGAAATAAATTTATTTTTGCCAAAAAATCATTTTAAGGGTAATCTTAATTAAGGACGGATGCTTGCTGTTGTATAGTTTGTTTAGAGCTCGGTTCAAAGGCAGTTTGACGAGAAGAACTGAAATTTAGTACTAGTACTACAGTTAGATATAGGTATATAAATAACTCTATTGTACTGTTTATTTAACTAAATTATAAGAATTATTTCTAGCCACAGAGCGGGACAAAAACGGATTTTTCATTCGATACGGTAAAATACTAATTTCAATGAATACAACCGCTCTTGGCATTTACATTGTTTTGGTCAGTTTCACATTATTTGTTTTAATAATTTACATTTCGGTACTTTATAATTACTCAATTTAACTCGTTCACAACAGATTCAATGGACTTCAGTACGTTCATCCACCATTTTTTACTCTAGAATAATACAGTAGGTACTACGAATTCCCAGATTCACACCTTTTGGATTTTATTTAAGCTTAAATTGACTCAATTTGTAACTATTCGGAATTTACCAGTGCTTTGGCGGCGCATTATGCCGCGGTTTTAAGAAAATCTGTTATTTTTACGTGTTTTGTGAACAAAATAATATTACAAGACATACCAGGCCTATGAAGTAAAAGATTTAGTGCCAGGAGTTACGTTTTACAAGTAAATGTTCGAGGATATAATATGTCATATGATAGAATTTCCTCTGTAAAGTGTGAGATCTCGTCGCAAAAGTACATTTATGAATTTTTGTTTAATCGTCGTTGAGGTAAATGATCGCCAACATAAAGGTAATTCGGTAAGGCCTAGAAAATCACGAGGCAATTTAGGAAATCTGTGGTAATCCGGTGTAAAAAGGGACAATCTTGATGTAGTATATTTTAGGGTGGAGTGAAGGTATACGTGTCGAAAAAAAAATTCGTTTTTTAAATCGGAATAGCTGCAAAAACATGCTCCACTACTTAACTAAGAGCTGTGCGAAAGATGGTTTCTCTAAAATTATGTTTTGAGGTGCCCCAAGAATTTTTAAAATAAAGAAAAAATCGATGATCATGAAAAAAAAAAATATTAGTTTTTCAAAACGGAATAGCTGCAAAAACCTGCTTTACTACTTAACTAAGTGCTATGCGAAAGATAATTTTACTAACAATGTATTTCGAGGTGCCCCAAGCCTTTTTAAATTAGAAAATTTCCGCGAAAATTGAACACTAATTTTTTTATGCAACTAATGCTTATTTTAATTATTATTGTATACTTTTTTTGCCAAAAAGTTTTTTTTTTTTTTAACTTGATTATTTTATTAAAGGAATATTGGTACTAAATAAAAATCATGTTTTTTTTAGAGACCTTTGGGGTACCTCGAAATATAATGTTAGAAAAGTTATTTTTCGCATAACACTTAGTTAATTGGTGAAGCAGGTTTTTGCAGCTAAGTATTCCGTTTTGAAAAACTAAAAATTTTTTTTTAGGATCATAGATTTTTTTTTATTTTAAAAATTCGTGGGGCACCACAAAACATAATTTAAAAAAAAAACATCTTTCGCATAGCTCCTAGTTAACAGTAGTGGAGCAGGTTTTTGCAGCTATTGACACTCTATAAAGCCCAGATTCGACCATCACTGGAATACTGCTCTTATATCTGGAGTTCTGCACCGAAGCATACCCTTCGGTTGTTGGATTCCATCCAAAGGAGAGCCGTTCGTCTAATCGGCGACCACGAGCTGACTAAGAACCTCGACAGCTTAGAACATCGAAGACAGGTTGGTGATTTGACTCTCTTCTACAAATATTTCCATGGCAAGTGTTCGACAGATATTGCCCGCTCGATTCCACCTAGAGTAATGCATAGCAGAAACACACGACGAACCACTGCCGCCCATCCCTATGTGGTTCAACTTAGTACACCCCGAACATCATTGTTTCAGAGCTCTTTCATTTGGAGGACGTCATCTTTGTGGAACGGCCTATCTGAGACCGTGTTTCCAACCGAATATAACCTCCAACGATTCAAGAAAAACGTGAATCGCTTTCTTCGCACACGTACCGCTCCCAGAGCGCCCTAAAGGAGTTTTCCTATAGTGCTTGTGCTCGATCATAAAAACAAAAAAAAAAATCCGTTTTGAAAAACTAATATTTTTTTTTCATGATCATCGATTTTTTTTTTAATTCTTGGGGCACCTCAAAACATAATTTAAAAAAAAAACATCTTTCGCATAGCTCTTAGTTAAGTAGTGGAGCATGTTTTTGCAGCTATTCCGATTTGAAAAACGAATTTTTTTTTCGACACGTATAACTTCACTCCACCCTAATATCCAGTAAGTATAGCAAGTAGGTAGGTACACCGAAGCGCACTTTTTTTTAAAATTTAAATATCTATTAAATAAGCAGACGTTAAAAAAATTGTTTCTAGTCACGATCGCGTCGTTCCCGCGTCATTTTTAACAATCACCCATTATAATGATGATATTATCGCCGTTTGAATTTTAATGATTCCCTTTCTAAATTCAATCCACGTTATGGGCAAATTTCTCTACATGGTGCCGTATACCTGTGCCGAAATAATTGGAGAAAATATGAATGTAATTTATAAGGGGGGTTTCGTAGTTCGGAATGTTCCGATCCCGTCTTATGTGCGCCATATCGGATTTTGGATAACACTGTTTTACAACGGGGCCACTATATGACTCCCTACAAAGTAGCAGAAAACGTATTCAAATTGGCCCAGTACTAAAAACCTTTATACCTACCTTTCGTGCTTTCCGTAAATACCCTTATACAAGAACGTACCATAATCTATATCAAACGCAATTTTATTTAGTAACTAAGATGATACAGATACATTCCTCACTATCGGTATTGTCTAGGTGAGTCAACGAACTATAAGTTCTTTTGTGTATTATTGACCAATCAACCATAACCGACCATACCGTCATTCACTATCATGGGATCGAGACCAGTACCATTACCTACTATAAATACCACGGTTGCATGGGTTCGACCATGGTTGCGCATCTGGCGGCGATTTTCTAATAAGATGGCTTTTTGAAGGTACTGCCCCCAGCTTGATCCGTGATGTATATATACCAACTATACTTTGATTTATTTCGTGACTACATATACAGGGTGTTTGGGGAGGAAAGGGCAATATTTTGGGAGAGGGTGAAAATAAGAGAAATAAACCCATATTATGTTTTAGTTCGATTCTCAACGATTTCTGAAATAATAGTTTCTAAAGTTTTTGTAAGTTCATTTTTATTTTAAAAGCGAATAATTGCAGGTACTGCAGTTACAAACTAACTTAAAGTTAACAAAGATATCGAACTGCGGTCTTCACATCTTTTCTTGCAAATTTCATCTACTTTTCGATAATGATATGTCATAATTATACCGTATGATTTGAATTTTCGGGATAAAATCGAAAAAACTGTTATTATTACAAATTGCGCCCTCTAGCAATTTTATTAAACACTATCGTGTACTGTTATATATTCCTCATGCGATTATACGAAGTATAGTTCGCGAAGCGTTCCTTTAACAACTTAGCTCAGCAAAGATATTTACTTTGCTCAGCTGTTTAACAGTAGCAAATGGAAAGTACCTAGAACCTTCGTTTTCAAACACAGGCGGTAGATCTAGGGCAATCAGTCAAAATTTGGCATCATTGGTTTTGGTTAAAACGATTTCTGAAATTTAAAAATATATACAGGGTGTTTCATTAAGGGTGACTACCGGCCATATCTAGGAAACTACTAAGCATAGAAACTTGAGAAAAAAAAATTATGATTAAAGCGGTCATGAGAAAATTCTGGAAAATATTTTTAAGTTCCTAATTTCGCCGCAAGAGGGCACAATTAAATTTTTTTTTTTAATTCTAAAGTTCTCCGAAAATTCCCATATTAAGGTATAACTCTGATTACATCATCGAAAAGCTTAGACAATTCTGCATCATTTTGGTTTAAGGCTCATTGGCGTACCGACCTTGATAAGAGTGAATGTGTAAACATTAAAATCGCTGTAACTTCTAAACGACTTGTCCGATTTTACTAAATTTAAGCTTGTTTGGAAGTACTTTTAGTTGTTGTATCCGATATCCGATAGTTTCTAATAAAATTGCTAGAGGGCGCTATTTGTATTAATAATTATTATTTTGGCGATAACTCTGAAACGAACAAGGATATCGAACTGCGGTCTTCACATCTTTTCTTGCAAATTTCATCTACTTTCCGATTATGATGTCATAGTTATACCGTATGATTTGAATTTTCGGGATAAAATCGAAAAAACTGTTATTATTACAAATTGCGCCCTCTAGCAATTTTATTAAACACTATCGTGTACTGTTGGATACGGCGATTGAAGATACTTACCTTTCCCTTTCAAACAAGCTTAAATTTAGTAAAATCGGATAAGTCGTTTAGAAGTTACAGTGATTTTAATGTTTACACATTCAATAGCTTCCCCCACTCTTATCAAGGTCGGTACGCCAATGAGCCTTAAACCAAAATGATGCAGAATTGTCTAAGCTTTTCGATGATGTAATCAGAGTTATACCTTAATATGGGAATTTTCGGAGAAATTTAGAATTTAAAAAAAAAATTTTAATTGTGCCCTCTTGCGGCGAAATGAGGAGCTTAAAAATAATTTCCAGACTTTTCTCACGACCGCTTTAATCATAATTTTTTTTTCTCAAGTTTCTATGCTTAGTAGTTTCCGAGATATAGCCGGTAGTCACCCTTAATGAAACACCCTGTATTTGCACGTGCTTTTATTGTAGAAATCGCGAAGACCTTTGCGGTTGACGTCTTGTCGGCTTGTTATGATATAGAGAATGGGATCTCTATCTTGCTCTGTCCTCGTTGGTGCAAACCGTCCCTCATATCGGGCATGGTTTGCACGTGATCAATCTGTTCAACGCGAATATAGAATTGCAATTTTTATCGTCGTCAAAACTCTTTTTGGCTCCGATTCGGCTTTTGTGCAACAACTACCAACTGCATGGTCGATTTCAACCAATAAATCACTAATTAATTATCAATTTTTTTTGCCGTATCTCCGATCGGGTTTCGACGAAGTATACCGCGGCTATTTCTTAATACAAGACGTTTCAACCGAAGACAATGGCCTCCCTTTGCAGTGAGTCAACGATAGCCGTCTATTCCATTTTTAGAGTAAGAGAGGCCAGCGAAAGAGATACAGGGTGTTGCAGTTAATATTAAGTTATCGGTGGAGTGTGTTTATTTAGGGGAAGATTGCCTATATTGAACCGCTACCTAAATTGGACCACAGTACATTTCTCCGAAACTAAACAAGTGCCATATCATCTGGCAACACTGTAACATACTTCCACCCAGAACTTTTCATTGGCAACAAACTCAACTATATAGTTGGCCGTTAGTGCTTCGCGTGTACAGAGCAAAACGTAATTTACACAATTTTGATGTAATATTTTTACGATTTTCCTAAGAATTTACCTTAGAGAACCATAAAACTCTAAGCAAAATCTTTTTTATGGAAGCTATCAAGTAAGTTTTTCTCTTTCTATTTCTCCTATTACCATGCCATATTTGTTTTTTCTTGTTTCTTTCCTGGGTGGTTTTGTAAAACAAGCGGCAGTGGCTTAAATTGGACCATTGGGTGATTGCCAAAATCGAACCGGTCCAATTAAGGCAATTTTTCCAAATTGTGCAAAAATAATTTTTCTCTTTAAATAAGTTAATGTCATGAACTAACAACATTTCAATATTGCTAAAATCTTTTTTCTTTGAGTTAAAAAATGAAACGATGACTGGTCCAATATAGGAAACTAATAGGTACTTTTTTTGCATTAGGATGTTTTCTACCGAAATTTTGATTAATAATTTGATGTTTTTTTGAAATGTACCTAAGTATAAAACTTCCTATACCAACAATTTTGTTTTTTATTTATTTATTAACACCTAAGCTTCCGATTTAAATCATGTGGTCCAATTTTGGAACCCCCAGGGGCAATTTAGGCAACCGGTTTCCTATATTGAACCACTTGCAGAGGTTTTTTTATAGCCTGGTATATCATAGATACCTACTTTGAAATAAAATTCTGCAAAAAAATCCTGCAGTTGAACAACATACTAAAGCATACTAAGGTATAGCTTTAAGATCGATTTTGCGTTATATTATCAGGATCTATGATAAAAAAATCTGGAAATTGGTCCAATATGGGCAACCTTCCCCTATTTGGCTCTTTGTGGGGTCTTGTTGGCGTTCCGCCACTGTTCAAGCAGCTCGGTGCTTTTCTTAAACTATGGGTACATTTGCATAGAGAAACATAGCCAAAGGAAACCATGCAATGTATGATTGGCTGCCGGCCAACAACTGTTCTTGAAACCGGCATAATGCGCCGCCATATCATTGGTAAATTCCCAATAGTTACAAATTAAGTCAATTTAAGCTCCAATAAAACCCAAAAGGGGTTCTTCTGCAACTGCGTATTATTCTAAAATAAAACTTGGTGTGTAATATATATCGCGTGGTTTTATTGCTGCACTCGTGAGGAACCTGGGGGACCCTCGCATTTGACGTCTTGTCGGCTTGTCATGATAAAGATAATGAGGAGTTGTATATCGTGCTCTGTCGTATTGGTAAAGTGACCTATGATTTTTTATTGTTCACCCCGTATATACGTGTACATGAGTACATGATACTACACACCATTCACACGATATTAGCCATATGCGTTTTGCTTTAGTTTCATTTTTTGCTTGACCCAAATATTTATTTTAATAATTAATCATTACAGTTAAGCGATTAAATATGGTGCATGTTGTTTTTTAGTATGGATTATAGATATACAGGGTGATTCAAAAGTAAGCGGCATCCTTTCGGGGGTGTAATCCGTGCATAAAAATAAGGCAAAAGTTTCTATTAACATGGGTCCGAAAATGCTTCCTAAGAGAGCTACGCCCCTTTGAATAGGACACCTTAAAGACGATTTTTTCTCTAGTACTTTATATAACCCTTTACAATTACATTTTGAAAATTGGTGTACTGTATGAACAGTTTATGGTGAATAAGATTCTAAATTCAAAATTTTATTCAGTGGCGTCACATACGGGGGAGGGTAAGGGTTAAAAACATCCCTATTTATTTTTCTCTTTAGGTTATTGCGATTTTGTTTAGAAATTATAAAATTCTAGAGTTTTTTACGTAAAAAAGGTACTCTTAGTTCAATTCGATACAGACACAAACTACGTTTTCAAAAATACTTATTTTATGAAGTGACCTTATACAGGGTCAGAAACAAATAAACTTTGCATCACGTGCGACCAAATTTTAATAGCCCAATTTTGATTTTGTAGAAAAACACACATTTATTATGGCGCTACTTTAAAGAAAATGTATCTGAAACAAAACATCGTCAAAACTAAGAAGTTTTATGTAGGTTGCGTTGAGTCTTTTTTTGCAAAAGGGGTGCAATTTACAAAATATGGGTAAAAAATCAACATTATCTTCTGCAGCTAAGATTTTGCATGTGGGCTAAAAACTGCATTTAAAAAAACTTTTTTTAATAACTTTTTTGATACTTTCAGAAATAAACCCACTTTTGAATTATTTTTTGGAAATAATTAAAGTTTGACAGATAAAGCGAATCACGTGACTACTATTTTTTTGCTTAATTTTCATCTCGATCGAAGCAGAACTTGATGCCAAAGTCAAATTTCGAATAAAGCTATTAATAAAAAAAAATCCCATATGATGCGGACTTTACTGGTCAGACTGTATATTATACACTTGATAAACAGGCGCTAAGATTCCCCTCAACTGCTATAGCTAAACAGGATTTTTTTTAAAATAATGTTCCATTCAAAATAACTCTCTTTGATTGTGTAACACGAGATCATCCTAACATTCCTTGAGACATTTACTTTTTGTCTGTTAATTTTTATGGTAGTATAATTAATATGATTGTGTTTCAGAGTTGTGCAAGAACCGCGTAAGCGTTCCTAATTAAAATATTTTTAATTAATTTTTACCTTTCGTACTAATCTACAGGGTGTCTCTAAAAGGTGTGGTAAAAATGCTACCACAAATTCCTGAGGCTTAAAAAGTGGATGATTTCGGAGATCCAGGGTGTCAAAAGATCAATTTGGTTTTAGTGTTTCATAAATAATTTTTTTAATAATAAAATTTGCACATATTTTAAACGAATTAACTTTTTTAAGCCACTCTGTATAGGGACTCTCTTTAGTCGCGTGATAATCATGTTAACATTTTAAACATCATTGTTTTTGAAACATAATTTGAGCTTGCCCTTACTATTTAAAAAACTGTGCACCTTACTCAATTCATTTAGTTAGATAATACCATAGTACCTATATATCTTCTAGGTAGGAAGGTAGGTACGTTTTGTAAATATAAAAACTAAAAACCACTACTTGGTTAACAAAAGAGCGACGAATACGTAGGTACAAAACGCAAGTACAGGTAGTAAAAAGTGGCAGGTGACAGGAAATTGAGGAAATACATGTGCCGTGCGCCGTGCCCCCTGCAATATGTTCCTTAGACCGTATCTACCATATGTCATAGAATAGAGTCGGAGAGGCTATAGCACAAAGAACTGCTAGAAATTGTATGCAATTTAAAAATATGATCGAGTAAAATAGAATTTAAGGAATTACAAATACATATTAGGTCCTTTCCTTTTGCTTCTTTTAAACAGCAAACTAAATATCTTTGCTTAGCTATACGTTAAATTTAAGGAACGCTTTGCGAACGACTTCGTTTAAAGGTATGAGAAATATAGAGAGGCCTCGAGAGGGGCAATAGGGCATACTATACTTAACCGCGGCAAGGGGGGATGAAAAAATCTTTGCTGAGCTTTGCTTTGCTTTTTAAAAGAAACTAGACTATTAAAATAGGCATATAGGTACGATACTCCTGCACTTTTTAACTTTAAAACATCCACTGTCAAATATTTGAAATTTGCTATTGCTTGGCACGCCTAATTGTCATGTTACTTCTACAATGCAAACGTAGAACCGTCCGTCGTGACCGCTGACCACAGTATTTTAATTTTTAACTGTACTTATACGACAAGAAATATTGACATGTTTAATTTGTATTCGTTATTTTTAAAAGCATATTTTTATTACTAAAATGAAATGCGCTCTTTTGTAATGTGCTAACTTTGGTAGCATATAACCCTTTGTAAGAAAATATGTTTTACCATGAAACTTCTAAATATAATTATAGGTATATTTTAAGACTATACGAGTATACTGCAAGACATAGTTTGCATACTTATATTTCGATAAATTATATAAAAAAAAACTATGTAAGAAATTTATTAAACCTCTGTAAGAGAAAATAGGGGGATAATATTTATGTAAAATATAGTAGGTATTAATAATGAATATATTTATTCGTTAAAAACTTTGTAAGAAAATTCTAATAATGATTAGAAAAAAAATATATAATGATATAGGTAGGTACTTGTACATCGATGTACCTAGCTCCTTTGGGTAGGTAGGAATTTCTTAATAAATTCTGTAAGCAATTTATTAAAACCTTTGTAAGAGTTGATTTTGACGAAATCTCGTAATGGGGCTTTTTCGGGATAAGGAATACAAATTTGCCCACCGTTTTTTCGCATCTTGTAGAGGGCGCCACATAGGAGCCTATACTTTAATTTGAATGGTCCCAACTTTTTTGTCCTACACTGTATGCGCATTTTGACTAAATATATTTATTCTCCTAACCTTTTGACATAAAAAAGGTATACTACTTTTGTTTCGATAAATCTCACCGTTTTCGAGAAAAACGCTAAAATAACATTGCTTGCATGTGATGAAGACGAAATCATTTTAATTTATTATTTTTTAATTTATTTAATTTAATTTTTTAAGAAGAATTAATTTATGTATTGAAGAGGAAGAACGTCACTTTGAAGTTTTGATTTGAATGTTTAATTTATTGTTCTAGTAACTTTATATGTATTTTAAAACTGCAAATAAAATTTAACTCTAACACCCTGTAACTTCGTTAATAATCAATTTTCAAAAAAATGTTATAGGAAGAGATAAGTAGCATTTATTTTCGGCCTAGAATTATCCCATAAATTTCTTGCTTATCATTTCCGGACACTCGGTATATAATATTTATTTAACATATTCGGGCGATAATTAAAAAAAACCCTCTGTAAGAAATTTATTAAGCCTCTATAAAAGAAAATAGATTAATGTTTATGTAAAATTTAGTAAGTACCTGTAAATCAATAAGAAAGAATAATTATTATCTACTAAAAACGTGGAAACTTTGTAAGGTGTTAAAACTTTGTAAGAAACACATATTATATCAAAGCCTTGTAAAAGGGCAAGAGAAAATGGAAATATTTAGGAAAAACTTACATAATTATATTTTTGTCAACACCTTGTAGGTAATGTTTGCAAACAGAACGATAACGAAAACCACTTTGCATACAAAGTTGTTATTTACGTATGTATAGTTAAAAGTTGTATAGATAACGTCACAGACAAAACACGCGTACTAAATCCTGTAAGACACACTCAAATAAATAGAGTCAACACGGAAATTTTAACGCAAAAAAACGTAAAAGCACACACACATAATATAGATATTGGAACGCGTTACGAACACTTGCCAATAATAAAGCTCGCCTAACTGACTCTGTATAAAACTTAATTCATCTCGGTGTGCCGTGCTCAGGTGAATGTTCAACTGTTTGACTCCCACCCCACCATTACCTTTTTACCTGTTATCAGTATGTTTGTCTTTATCTTTGGCGTTAATGTATTTGTGTTAGAGAGAGATGTATAGGATGGTCGGCTTTATGTATTAATTTTTTTTTAGCTGATTTTTTTAGGAAAGTGATTGATAACGGCAATTTTTTACTTACAGTGAAAGTACCTCAGAAGGGATTAATTTAGTTTAAGAAAATGAACAGATACAAAATAACTTTAAAACTTTGCATATATCTGGATAATGCTTTAAATATGTAGGGAAAAATCTGATATTCCAAAACTTTTAACCATGAGATGAGCCGAGGTTATAGAAGCTGAAAAGTGCAATATATTTCTTGACAAAATGTTAGAAATTCCATCACCATTTTGTCAAGAAAATCTTGCGTTTTTATTTTCTTCTATAAACAGGGTGTTATTTAAGTATGTGGCCAAACTCCAAGGGGTGCTTCTTTAAGTGATTTTAAGAAGAAAAGTTCAAATAAACATGGGTCCGAAAATGCATAGTTTTTACGATACAGGGTGTCAAACTTTTCAAAAAAATCGGATGTTCATAAATATCTCAATACTCTTTCATTCGATTTGGCAACGCTGTTTGTAATAACAATAGGATAGTTTTTGCCTCAATTAGATTAAAATTATTAGGCCAGTGGCGTCCCGGAAGACAGTCCAACTAATATTTTTGACAAAAAAATTGCGCGCCACTGATTTTTTTTAAATTTATGTATTTTTTTCGAATTAAGCAACTACAAATACAACTATTTTATCTTCTGAGTTTTTTTCATATCTTGCTTTGTTTTCGAGAAAAAAAATAAAAACCACTTTATTGCATGTCCCCGGGACAATAAGAGTAAAAAAATGTAAACTACTTACCAGGGGCGGATGGGCCCACCGGGACACCGGGAGAATTCCCGGTGCGCCGGTCCTTCAGGCGCCGGCAGGCGCCGCCACTCTATGTCAACAAAATAAATGGGCAAAACCCGGCATAAAGTGATTGATTTTGATCTGTAACTACATGTGATCATTTGTCAAATGTTAAACACACACTTGGAATGGAAAATTAGTTATTTCTATTAAACTATATCTATGTTTAATAAAAAAAAATAATTTTTATTTAAAAGAGTATTTACTGAATTTTCAAAGCAATCCAGAGCGAAAATAACAACATTTTTTGAGGGTTCATTTTGAGCTGATCATTTCTCCAGTACCCTACCTACAATCTAAGATAGAAATGTCAAAAGTAGAGGTGGGTCGGTATTTAGATAACGCGATTTTGGAGCGGTATATTTTGATAACGCTCCAACGCGCTCCACAACGACTAAGTAACTAGTTACCGTGGAGCGACACCGGCAACGGAAACGTCAGCCGCGCCCGCAGTTTACAGAACGAACGGTCGAGACCGCTCATAGAGGACGCGACGCGAAGGCTGCATTTTCTGCGTTACATTTCAATGCCGCTTTGCAGCAACGACGTTTCACGGTTTGGAGCGGAGCGTAAGATCTAGCAAGCCCACGTGCTTGGACCGCAACATAAAATACATCGTTAGGACTGGTTGTATACCCTTGAATACGCATAATAAAACAAGGTATCAGGCGATTTGAGTGGACTGGAGCGTCACTCCGGTCGAAGCGACGCTGCACTCGTCGGAACCTACGTTCCGGCTGGAGCGAGCAAAACTTCAGGAACGAACAATAGTGAATCGCGCTGCAACGTGGAACTATGAAAAATGTCTTGCGGTGCGGTTTGAATTTGATAGAAGACTGATGCTAGATTATTAGATTTACCGAATTTTACTGTTAATAAAATAAGAATAGTAAAAATAAAATATAATACCAACATTTTTATAAGTTTAAGAATAAATAAACAAACAGTAAAAACACTTTTTTAACGTCGCTTTTTATATTTCTAAAGAAATATTTATAGTTGTGTAAATGAACCGTAATGAAAGTTATTCTATAAATACTATAACAAAAATCATGAATCATGTAAATCATCATACTGCACACGTCACGACGATCCTTACATAAAATTACAATGAGTTGTTTAGGATTTTAACAGTTCGTTTCATATTGTAGCCTATAAGCACGCGGTTGAAAAATTTTGGTCGCTCCAAAGTAACGTTGTTTTGGAGCGGTATTTTTTTGGAGCGTTCGCGATTAGAACGCTCCAGATGTGGAACCGTTTTTTCCACCACTAGTCAAAAGCACAAAATAAGACAAGTACAGCACTAAACTGCACTAAACAAACTAAACAAGCACTAAACATTCTCCTATACTTTTCATTAGAACTGGTTCCTATATGTTATATAATATGTGATATGATAACTGCTCACTAACACTACTTATTAATTAAGTTAGGATTTTGATATTTTGCAGATCTTCCTTGTATCTTGGGGCGCATTTCAGGAAAATTTATTTTCATACAGGGTGTTCCAAAAAAATGTAACATCATAAGGATGTATTTTTTTAGATTACATGCCACATATTATTATTTTCTTACTTATTTGGATGCCTCCTATAATTACCTACATACCCCTAAAATTTTATTAAAATCGATTCAGTATTATAGATTCATGCTTTTAATAGCCTAAAAATTACCTCTAAACGACAGAATACCCTCCCTCACGCTACTCTGTTTTAGCAATGGGACTTTCCTTATTATTTTTATATGCGGGGGCGGTGATAGTAAAATTCGGAAAAGTAGTACGAAGGTCAAGTGTTTTATGAATGAACTCGGCTCGACTTCCTACGGTTGACATGGTAACCCGAAATAAGGGCGAAGGGGTCTTCGACAAAAATCGTCGATTCAAAATAGCTTCTTCTAACGAGTTACAGGTGTTTGTTTTGGTGTTTTGACTGTTTTGAATATATTTCAAAAACTTTCGGTGTTTAAGCGAACCTTTGACCATGTAACTGTTATTAAGTGTTAATATTGTGATATAAATAATATATATCTTATGTAAATTGCCTGGTGAGTTTGTGATTTCTTCCTAGTTTTCTCCAAAATGCGGAGTTTTGTCTTTAAAACGACGGAGGGTTACGTGCATGGATCATATTGTAAATTTTTTATTTTAAATATTTTAAACTATGCATAATCTTTTATTACAGTGAAATTATCTTTAAATTTAGAACCTTTAGCCCGCTTTCTTTCTACGACACAGATTAAATCGATTGGTTTTCATTTATGTTGATTAAAATGTCGACAATAAGGTGTCAGGTTGCCTAGTCCCAAAACAATCTTTCTAATTAAAGCCTTTATTTTTGTGAGGTTTAGGTATACGTATAACCTGGGATGGGCCCACCGGGACACCGGGAGATTTCCCGGTGCGCCGGTCCGTCAGTCGCCGCCGCTCTTTGCGAACTTTTTCTTTTCTTTTTTAACAATTTGAATTAATTTTGAAAACAATCGAAAAAGCAAAAAACCAGAAATTATTAATCAAGAGTTTTTTGGAGGCACTTTTTATAATTGGTCTGCACTATGGAAACAAATGAAAAAATATATTAATAATAAATATTTTTTTCACCTAAATGTGTTTTAAATGTAAAAAATGAAGTTTGTTTTTTTATTTATGAGTTATTATAAAAAATATGTCGTAATAAGTGGATGAAAAAATACATATTTATGTCTTTTCATTTTTTTATTGGATCGTCACGACGCGGCGCTGTTTCAATTGACTTCCCGAGCCGCTCCGAGGTGTCCCATCCGTCCCTGCTACTTACCAAACTATTAAGCAATTAAAATTACACGAAAGTCCTCTTTTGATTTTTTTCGCACAGATTAAAAACTGTTTTCGATAAAAGAAATTAACATAAAATAATTGCATAATGTAATAATTTATTAGGTACTGCAATGCTTATGTATTTAACAGAAAATAAGACGAAACTTATAATAGTTGCTTTATTATTATTTTATGTTAATTTATTTTATCGAAAACCGTTTTAATCTGTACGAAAAAGTTCAAAAGAGGACTTTCGTTTAATTTTAATTGCAATAGTTTGGTAAAGTAGTTTAAATTTTTTACTCTTTTTATTGCCCAGGGGACATGCAATAAAGTGTTTTTTTTCGAGAACAAAGCAAGATATGAAAAAAACCCAAGAGATAAATGTAGTTGCTTAATTCGAAAAAAATACATAATTTTTAAAAAGTCAGTGGCGCGCAATTTTTTTTGTCAAAAGTATTAGTTAGACTGTCTTCCGGGACGCCACTATTTTTTCTGTGCTCGACTGTGAGAAAGAAGTCCCTGTATTTTTCTGTGCATGGCCATTTCCCGCACAGAGAAATAATTGGTGTAATATTGTCCTTGGACCTAAACCAAACGTATGTTTTGTCTTTTGTGAAACTAACTAACCTAACTCTTATTAATGTTAAAAACCGGTAAAACACAAGTTTCCGTTTATTTATTATATTAATTTGGGGATTTATTAAAGAAATTCCAAAGGAAAAATGAGAAGTGATAGCTCAATGCAACTCGATTATTTAGAGCCCCAAAGGAAAAACCTCAGCGAACCAACGTTTGTTAAGAATTTCGCCGACTATGGACAAATCTACCAAATTCATTTCTCTCCTTTTGAATGGACCAAGGATGTTATGCTGTTAGCTTTCGAGAATAAAATCTTGTTTGCCCATTTATCATTTAAGGTGAGCAATAGACGACAAGTTTTGAATCATTTGAGCAGCTATATAAAGAATTATTTTTAGGAAACTATTTTAGTCAACAAACTTTATGAGTTTGCCCATCCGAGCAGATGCACAACCTTAAGCCTATCGCCTAATACTTCCTTAACCGTATTACCGAATCGGATCTTATTTGCTACAGGAGCTGCAGATTACAAAATAAGGATCTTTGAAAGTGATCTCCAAAAAAACAATACTTGTAGGGTATGAATTTGTTCATTATTTATTTCATACTATTTATTTAATGAACCTACTTTTTAGGTGCTTAGTGGCCATACCAGCTACATAAATGATGTAACCTTTGATTCAGAAAACCTTTATTTGGCCTCGGCAAGTGATGATAATACAGTTAAACTGTGGCACACAGACGAGTTTAAACTGAAGGCCACCTTCCATTTAACATCTCCCGCAATGGTTGTGGCCTGGCACAGATCTGATCCAGGAAAGTTACTTGTAGCTGAGAAAATAGGTAAAATAATACTTGTGCTTGTAACTTGCTTTATTTTAAAAGTTTTATAAATACATTTTTGTAGGTCTTATAAAATTTTACAATGTAGAAACAGAAACACCAATTTTATCTTTGGATTTTGCCAGATCCTTGTCTTCAGCTCATTGGGCACCTTCAGATAGTCAAATTTTGGCTTCTTTGCAACTTGGAGAGTTACTTTTGTGGGATGTAACCAAACCATGGTAAGTTTAGCTGTTGCTATATTAAAGTACCTATTATAGTGAGTTTGTTGTCTTCCTGAAAAATATACGCCATAACTATTTCACTAAGAATATGAACTTTTTACCAATAAACTCAAATTGTTCCAGTTTACCACAGCAAAGTGCAATGCTTTTCCCAGAAAATGGTGGTACCATCAAATTTTCACCACAAGGCGAACTATTAGCTGCAGTAAATAACCTGGATGGATCACTAAAAGTAATACATACATTGACACAAACACTGAAACTTAGTGCCAGTGTTTCTTTACCTACAAATGTTCAGTGGCATTATCACTATCCAGTAGTGTGTGTTGGTGACGACTCTAAATTATGCTTTTGGAAAATTGGTAGCAAATAAAGTAATTTTGAATTCATGTAAAAACGTTTTTCATATGGGAAATTTTAGGAATAGATATTATATACTGTAAACTAAAACTTAAATTTTGATGTTTGCTGATGGGATTTTTAATAAAGTTTTTTAAAATATCGTATCATTGATGTCTTAAACCGCATATTGGTTATTCATCTGTCCGCTGGATGGAGCATTATGTGTGTTACAGTGGCGTTCGTCTTTGTTAATAAATTTTGATACACCAATGGCAACGCCTAACGTGTCATTTGCCTTATTGTCGCATTGACAAAAATTTAATTATGTCTGAAATTAAATTCCTATATTGATTTTTCTTTATCAAAAAGAACGTGAAATAGTTACAGAAAAATATGTATAAGAGTCAATAAAATTAGATAATAATTAGCTGTTTGAGGTATAAATAATAGTGCTTTGTTAAAAATGATCTGTTCGTTAATAATTAAAGTTGTAAACCTGGCAACGCCGCTGTTTACATTTGACAACCGTCTATAGGACACGTTGACAGAAATCCTCTTCAGAAATATTCATAAATTTAATTATTTTGCAGCCCTTCACATGGTTCTTATATAAATATTTAAAGGAATAGTAAATTTTAAACATGAAAAAAACAATTTTAGGTCTTTTACTCTTGCTAGTAGCAATAGTTTATTATGTAGATGGCCAAGCGAGAAAGCCGGTAAGTTATCCATAATAATAAACAATTTTTGCATTGTTTCTAATTTATATTATCCTAGGGCTCCACCCTAACAGACAGGGTACAGCAACTCACAGATTTAGCTACTAAAAGGCCTGTGTTACGATTTAATGCAAACAAGTTCCGTGACTTCGTAAAGGCAACCCCCAGAAATTACTCGGTTATTGTTATGTTTACTGCTTTGGCCCCACAGAGACAATGTGCGGTCTGTAGGTAAGAGCTAAAACTTAAATTTGTATTACCTGCAAGTGTCTTGTAATAAGTGTTTTTAAGTAACCATTTTTTTTAGGCAAGCAAGTGACGAATATACCATTGTAGCGAATTCGTTTAGGTATTCACAATCTTTTTCAAATAAAATGTTCTTTGCTATGGTTGATTTTGATGAAGGATCAGAAGTTTTTCAAATGGTAATGATCAGTATATTGTATATTTGTACTTTTCATGTCAATAAGGCTTTATATTTTTAGATGAAATTAAATACAGCTCCAGTCTTTGTTCATTTCCCTGCTAAAGGAAAACCGAAAGCTGCAGATACCATGGACATTCAAAGAGTGGGATTTGCTGCAGAAGCTATTGCTAGATGGATTAATGAAAGAACAGATGTTCCGGTAAAAAATTGTTATGCATTGAACAAATCAATAGAAATAATCAATATGGGTGGTGATTACTTTACATCATTAATTTTTTTCTAGATCAGGGTGTTCCGTCCCCCAAACTACTCGGGAACTCTGGCTCTTATCATCCTTTTCGCCTTCGCCGGAGGTTTCCTTTATGTTCGCAGAAACAATTTGGAATTCCTGTACAACAAAACCATGTGGGGCGTATGGGCCCTATTATTCTGCTTCGCCATGACATCAGGGCAGATGTGGAATCACATCAGGGGGCCCCCGTTCGTTCACAAGGGCCAGAACGGACAAGTGAACTACATTCATGGAAGTTCACAGGGACAGTTTGTGTTTGAGACCTATATTGTGATGGGACTAAGTATCCTTTTTAATCGTTTGGTATTTTTGAACTGATTGGTCAAAAAACGTGAGCCAGAATATGTCTGTCCAATTTTTTGTCTCACACACGAAAAACCAAACAAATTTTTTATGAATATCAAAAAATAATATTTGGTTATTAGGGGTTCACAGTTTATTTTTGTCTCCTTAACTAAAATATAGATGGAGCTGTGGTCGTTGGTATGATACTAATGACAGAAGCAGCTAAGGGTAAGGGAGACCCGAAAAAACGGAAAATTTTTGCTATAGTAGGCCTTGTACTGATTTCAGTATTTTTCTCTTTGCTGTTGTCAATTTTCAGAACTAAGACACATGGGTACCCATATAGGTAAGCTATTGTTTATAATTCGCTAAGCTAGCTCCTGAATTAAGGTTTTTGGCTGGTTAAAAAGTGAATGAGCTGGAGATAAAATTAAATGTTATTAGAGGTTTTTCCGTTTAAATAATAGGAGCTTTGTAGTCTTTATAGACCAGGGTCGATAATTTTTGAAACCAAAAAAAATAATAGTAGGATGAAACCCATTGGAAAAGGAAGAGAATATAACAAAAATGAAAGGAAAAATAATTTACGGGCGATCCGAGGTCGGGAAGTGGGTGAGTTTTTAAGGGTAGAAAACGATTTATCTCGATTTCCGGCAAAACTACAAGTCCTATGGAAAAACGTTAAATGGCAAAGTTGTAGGTAATAAAAAGATCTACAACGTTTGTATTTACACTTTTTTCACATAACCTATTAATGTATGTTGTTAATGTAAATTGAAATAACCAAGTTTTTGGTTTTTTATTTTTATCTTTACAAAAAAAAATGTTTATATGTATATGTAGGTGGTGAAAACTTACCTTTTTATGTCCCAAACACACTGTAATTTTTTTGATTTAAAATATTTATTTTTTAACCTTATTTTGACTTAATATCGAAAAAGCACCCTAATTTTCAATCGAAAATTCTCACGTCAAAATATCTGCTTTTTCAAAAAAGTCGGTGGGCTTTTTGTTCGTTGAAATCTCTACTTTCGGATGGTGTAAAAAAAATACATTACTATGGTAAATATTCTCAAAAAATGCAAAGAAACGAAAAAAACTCGAATCCGAATTTTTTTAAAAATCATTATGTACAATTTTGAGCTATTTATTAAAATTTATACTTTAATTACTCGAAAAACGTAAGATTGTATATTCTCTTCCTTTTCCAATGGGTTTCATTTTACTATTATATTTATTTATTGGTGCTTAGATATAGTACAGTACAATGATCTGCTAGCTAGCAGATCATTGGTACAGTATTTACACAAGTCAAAATATGATATTATATACCTATACTTATAGTAAAAAATAACCACTTAACATTGTTTCTTTTTTAGTTTCCTGTTCAGATAGAAGCAATAAATAAACCAGAAGACTAATATTTCTTTTTGTTACCTACTTTTTTGTAACTTACGTAAGTGTAAAAAGCACTTTAAATGTGTGTGCAAGATGTTTAAATAGTCGTAAGGATCAGATTTATTAATTATTTAATAAAATTGTTTTTCTTTAAAATTATTTTTTTTTGTTTTTTTTAAGCTTGAGCTTTGGTGCTAACGCTAACGCAAATTAAAAAATGAGGGCTTTCGGTCGTTAAAAATTGTCTTAAAAGTTTAATAATTTCTAGCCCTTTACGTGTTTTTCTATTTATTTATGTAAAGAATGTATCACAGCACTTTTTTTAATTTTAAAAAACACTTGCGGCTTTTCGATTTATCATTTAGCTTTATTTTACAAATTAAATGCCGTATCTGCAATTAAATAGAAAATTTGTAAAAACTTGATTTTTATGCAGATACGTTGGGTAAATCGAGGACGACGGTATGGATAGCACGGAAACGGAAATCACAAAATTAGAAAGTAAATAAAACAAGATTTTTTACCAAAAACAATATTTATTCATTTAATATAACTCCATTTTTAAAAGCGAAATATGTAAAATAGACGTAACTCTACAAAATACAAATAAATGACGAATTACTTCAATAACTGACTTGTCACCTTAGCTTGCTAAGCAAAGCCTTAAATATATAAACTATTGCAACAAAAAATAAAAAAATTCAAAACGATCTTAACACAAAATACACGTCAAAATTTAATATAATTTACAAGTATGTTCACAACTAAGACGAACTCCGACAAACCTACAGGGCGGCTCAAAAGTCGAGATACCTTTAAATGCGGAGTCATTGAAAAGTTTAGCAAAAAAAAATTAGTGAAAGACTTGGGAACCACCCCGTAGAAACAACGTTAAATAATAAAGTCCGTTGGGTTGCACTAACCTTTACGTTTATAATACAATAGTTTGTTTTTAAATGAGGATTTTTTTTGTATAGTTTATTCCTATTTGTGAACATACTCAAAGTTAATTTCCCCCTTCGTCCAATGATACAAACGAATATACGTATTATAGGTTATATTAAGGACAGTAATTTTAGGCGATCAGCCTACACATATTAACTTTTTATTAATTTAATAAATAAACACTGGCGTATTAGCTGAGGAGAGTATTTGTGCCCCCAGTCAAATCGTATTCGTATTTATGTATAAAGAAACACACTGCCACAAGTCATTTTTTATAATACAATTACAAAGTAAAGACAAAGAGGGTGGAGTGACTACCACTCCGCTCCACGGACTAGTATCTACTTAGATGTCCGGTAAGCTAGAAAATAGTCACTCCCTGTACCTATATTCGAAAGTCAAGCTATATTTCGCTATGTTCAATTATTTGTTCAACCCTTCATACCACTGAATCACATTTGTGTATTTCTTTATCCATAGAAGAGTTTGGATTTTTTCAAATCACATTATAGTATATATTACTATACATTTAAAATTTCTAAATGTGCAATCTACAAAAAAAAATATATTACTTCTAGGTAATGCTAATACAAAAAAGGGGCGAAGAATCGGACTGGTATCGGTCCATCAGGTAAAGCGTAAAGATTAGTGATGAAAGAAGTAGCTCAGTTAAAAATCTGAAACAAAAATAAACTTCTAAAACCAAATCCCCTATTAACGAAGCGCTTAAAAAGGCATTTTAGTTATAAAGCTGCTGTATAGATTTTTACGTAATGAGCCTAATGAATAAAAATTAAGCAATTACTTGAGGCAATTACTTTTTAGTAAAAGCAATTGCTTGACTAGCAAATGCTATAAGTAAAAGCAATTGCTAGATCTGGATATGAATAAAATTTTGAAGCAATTGCTGCTTTTCTTACAACTAGGTATGTAGCAAATACTTATTCAACACAGGTTCAGACGTGGCTTATCCACTTGTTTAAATTATAGATTTCACGTTCAGTTTGGTGCCTAATTTGCAAAAGAGTTGGTCTATTTATTTAGTACATTAGTACAATAGTAATCTGTTACGTTTTCGTGGAAAATAGGGAACTTATATTTATGATATGGCAGATTTCAGTGAAAATGAGGAAAGTGATAGTAGTGATGAAGAAATTAAAGACAAGCAATTGATATTCGTTCACAAATTGAAGGAACATAAATAAATCTCTCTGACCACAACCGTTTAGTTTCAACACCTTCAGCAAAGCAATTCCTTAATTTATTAATCATCACATTTTAAGCAAACGATAGCAATTGCTTCTATTTTTTAAGAAAAAGCATTAACTAGAAGCAGAGCTGTCGGTAATTGAATTAAAATAATTGAAAAATCGTGTTCAATTACTTTTTAGTAATTGAATTACTTTTTGAAAATAGTAATTGTATAATTGATTTTCCAATTACTGTGATAAAGTAATTGTAATTGGTTTTAAGAAATCTGAAGTAATTGAATTACTTAAAAGTAATTCAATTATTTTAAAAAGTAATTGAATTACTCCCAAATAATTCAATTACATAAAAAGTAATTTAATTACTACCGAATAATTCAATTAGATTAAAAGTAATTGAATTACTCCAAAATAATTCAATTCCTTTAAAAATTTTCATAATTCCTTTACTCTAGAAAGAAAAAAATATTTTTTTCCCTAATATTATGTTTGTTTTATTTCAACAAATAAATCATATTAAATAAAAAAGACAGTTATTATTGGTCAATTTGTTAAAGGTAAGTAGGTACTTATCAAAATTAGGATATCAAGTTTAACTATAAATTTCGAATTTTTTAAAATTTCTTTTTATAATAAAGTGTGATAGTAGGACCTACTACTAATAAAAAAAATAATACCTTACCTATACAACTCTTTTTTTGTAAAATGTAAAAAAAATAATTCCATTGCTGATATACTAATTCAATATTAAAAATGTAATTCAATTACCAGAATGTAATTTAATTATCAAAACGTAATTGAATTACCAAACTGTAATTCAATTACTTACTGAAATGTAATTCAATTACTTACCAAAATGTAATTAAATTACTCAGAGTAATTTATTTGCCAAAAAAGTGCCTATAATTTATAGATTTAGAGTAATTCAATTACTTTTAGGGTAGTACCATTACTATAAAGTAATTGAATTAATATAAAAGTAATTGAATTAAACTCAGTAATTCGAATGCGGTAACTTTTAGTGGGTAATTGTAATTGATGCCTTTTTCGGAGGGTAATGGGTAATTGAATTAATTTTTAAGAGTAATTGCGACAGCTCTAACTAGAAGCAATTCCTGCACTTTTAAGCGATCGCTAGACGCAATAGCAATTACTTTAGTTTTTATTCATTGGATTTCAAGAAACTACTTCGATTTTATAAGAAAAAGCGATTGCTACATTTCTATTCATTAGGCTCATTGTGTAGACACGATAACAAAACATTACCTTATTCCTTAACTATCTTATTTATGTTTTCTTAAGAGTAAAGAAGCTGCGTCGTTTCTGGTCCTCCTTCTGCGCGGAAGCGGGGAGCGTTTGCGACCGGGATGGACCGCCAGAGGTCGTGTCTGCGTGCGCGTTGATGTGCGAGATCCACGTGTTCATTTCGGCGTCGTCGTGCGCTTGGAAGAGGAAATCGCCGCCGTTTTCGAGTCTGAAAAAATAGAATTTTATAAAAACACCAAATTGCGAACGACCGTGAGTAATATGGAACGGTGCAAGAAATGACTTTGACGCACTCGTACTCTATAATTAACGTACTTCAATCTGAACACATGTTTCTTCTTCTTGTAATCTGTGGCGACTGAAGCGTTCGCTCCGTGGAGCTGGAGGGGGGCTTCGCCTTTGAATCGTTGATCGGGTGTCGTTTTGGCCGTCTTCTGGTCTTTAAAAGAAGCAAGTTGGCTGCCTCTTAAAACTACATAGATCTGTTAAGAAAAAAAAATTTTGATTAATAAATTCAGACACCGCGATCGTCTATATGTGTATTTATCGCACTAGTGTAATAAAGCGCAATTACCTTATCCCACGATCGGTTGGTTGCCTTGACAGTAGTGTTTTCCCATTCGTGCTTGCGCACCAAGGTGCCTTCGAATCCTTCTTCATCCGGACTAGATCCTTCTATAAGAATTTTAAAAAGTTAATTTAAAAAAAGTCAAATTCCATAAGTCTAAAATTTCTGACAGTGACTCATCACATACACGCCATTTAAAGTGTTTTTTTCTCTTACGTCGCACAACTCGCTGCTCTCTACTATATGAAAGGGACGAGTCACTGACAGACATTTTGGACTCGTATAGCTGGGAAAAAATAATTTTTGCTTAATCGTCCGACCCAACATTATTTTTCAACTAGTTGTATGAAATATTTTTCTAATTATGATTGCACCAATAAAAATCAAAGAAGTAGTGGGTATATGGAATGAACTCTTTGTTTAGTTGTGAAGATGATGTTAAAAAATCTTTAGGCACGACATGTCAAAATTAGAAAAAGTATTTAATAACCTACTACGGTACAAGATTACACAACATAAATACAACTACAATAGACAGAAACAATAAATTATTGTAAAATGAAATTTAACGAGACACACAGATTAACAAAAATACAACCCAATATTTCAACTACCAATTACGATTTTTACTAATCCTTAAACATTGACATGGGACATTTTTCTCATAGATTTTTGTTTCACGATTTGCTAGCTTGTAAATGTAAGAGCGTTACTATAATACACATATATCCCTTTAGATTAATAAACAATAATCACGAAAGTGGCAAATTTAATTTATGTCCTTGCGCATGTAAACAAAACCCAGTACACACGGGCATGCGCACTGAAAAACACTCATTTAACGAATGTTAAGATAGACAGGTCCGGGTTTTCAAATGTAACTTACACTACACCCACAGTTCTATAAAATAAAGTCCTGGTTTAATGAGTTACCCTCCCTAACCTTTCTAAGCATATCGCAGTGATGCTGATGTATATTTCAATGCCTAAAGACCTGCAGACTAATCATTTCAAATAAAATAATAAATTGGTTTGGATTAATAGGTATTTACTTTCTTCTTATACAGGGTGTTCCTTAATGACGTGCTAATATTTTAGGGTGCGATTCTTCAAGTCATTTTATGAATAAAAGTTCATATAAACATATGTCCTAAACGGCTTAAATTTTTTGCTACAGGGTGTTGAATTTTTTCCTTTTTAATGCGTTTTTTGTAATATCTCCGAAAGTACTTTAGATAATATTTCAATTTTCGCATGTGCTAATAGGACATAAAACCACATGTTTTAGTTATAAAAGTTATTTGTCCCACCAGTGGCGTCCCTGCAAACATGTCCTCTGATATTTTTTAGAAAAAAAGTTGTACGCCACTGACATTTTTCCATGTGGATATTATTTCTGATTAGCCTGATCAAGTCTACATAAAAATGGTCTCCTGCGTTTTTCTCCTCAGGCACACTGTTCTTAATTAAAATAATTAAATTAAATTAGCTTCATTTTGCAGTATTGACGAATAATTTTTGATCACATAAACCTAGTTATCCTGGAACGGTGACGTTCTTAAAAACATAATTAACGCCTTAACGGCAGTCTTATCTGTATTTCCTCCAAGAAGAACTACCTGTGTTACTTGAAGATGTGCCAAATGCGCTCAGGAATCAAATGTGGTACATGCAGGATGGAGCTCCATGCAGGATGGAGGTCCTGCTCATTTCAGTGTAATCGTTCGCGACCATTTAGATGCAGTTTTCCGAATCGTTGGATAGGTTGCGGAGGAGCTCAACAATGGCCAGCGAGATCCCCTGATCTCAATAGTTTGGATTTTTTCTTGTCGATCATCTTAAAACTCTAGTGTATAAAACTCCCAATAACACTTTAGAAATTTGAAGGGAGCGAATAATTGCCTTCTGTGAAACAATACGGAATTCGCCTGGAATATTTGAACGAGTGCGCTATTCGATGCATAGACGGGCGAAAGCATGCCTATTAAGGTGGGAGTATCAACATGCTTGCCAACCTATAACCTATTTCGCGTAGATTTATTTATGTTTTCTAGCTTTTATACAAAATTTAAAGAAAATCAGTATCGACTCGATATTCTATACTATAGGTAATAATTGACATATTTAATAAATATCAAGGAATTTAAATGCTTTTATTAAAAAATGTTCATAATTTTATGCAGAATCCAAAAAAAATTATATAAAATAGGGGTATCCATTTAAGATTTAGATCTTACCCCCCCCCCCCTCCCTCCTAGGGGCTTGAATTAACAAGATTGACAATATACGCAAAAGATGTCCCCCTCGAAATAAAAATCGACGGGTCCGAGCGATTTTCCACATTTTCATTTTAAAGCAGGAAAATCGAGGTGGGAAGTTTTCAAATGAACACCCTGTATATCAAAAACTATCACAACTTCCTAGTTACTGCAAATATGAAATATACGGTATTTTACCCCTATTTGGGCAAAACAAAATCATACAACTCTCGGTACTATAGTTATTGTTGTGCTGTACGGTCCTAAAGGTATATTATGTAGTACTGATTTATCCAAAATTTCACTCTTTAGGTAATAATTTATTTTCAATGACACACATCATGTGACCAGACAAAAGATACCAAATGAAATAATACCAAAACAATAAAATTTTAAAATAATCTGGTACTAAACCTAAATAGAAGGGGCTCTTAGTGCCTCTACTTGGTGAAAATGATAACCAATCTTATAAAAACAAAAACCCTACTAATTTTACTCAGCTATTCAATGTATCATATCAGTAAGGGGGTTGTTCTTGCCAAAATTATTTAAACTTTACTTTTTGAACGTGTGTTTGCAATTTTAGACCAGGGTCGATAATTTTTGAAACCAAAAAAAATAATAGTAGGATGAAACCCATTGGAAAAGGAAGAGAATATAACAAAAATTAAAGGAAAAATAATTTACGGGCGATCCGAGGTCGGGAAGTGAAAAGGGGTGAGTTTTTAAGGGTAGAAAACGATATATCTCGATTTCCGGCAAAACTACAAGTCCTATGGAAAAACGTTAAATGGCAAAGTTGTAGGTAATTAAAAAATCTACAACTTTTGTATTAACACTTTTTTCACATAACCTCAAAACTTATGTGAAAAATTCAAATAACCAAGTTTTTGGTTTTTTATTTTAATCTTTTACAAAAAAAAATATTTTTTTCACGAAATTTGGTGAAAACTTACCTTTTTATGTCCCAAATACACTGTAATTTTTTTGATTTAAAATATTTATTTTTTCACCTTATTTTGACTTAATATCGAAAAAGAACCGTAATTTTCAATCGAAAATTCTCACGTCAAAATATCTGCTTTTTTAAAAAAGTCGGTGGGCTTTTTGTTCGTTGAAATCTCGACTTTCTGATGGAGTAAAAAAAATATACATTACGAGTTTTTTTAGTTTCTTTGCATTTTTTGAGAGCATTTACCACAGTAATGTATATTTTTTTTTACACCATCAGAAAGTCGAGATTTCAACGAACAAAAAGCCCACCGACTTTTTTAAAAAGCAGATATTTTGACGTGAAAATTTTCGATTGAAAATTAGGGTGCTTTTTCGATATTAAGTCAAAATAAGGTGACAAAATAAATATTTTAAATCAAAAAAATTACAGTGTATTTGGGACATAAAAAGGTAAGTTTTCATCAAATTTTGTGAAAAAATAAATTTTTTTGTAAAAGATAAAAATAAAAAAACAAAAACTTGGTCATTTGAATTTTTCACATAAATTTTGAGGTTATGTGAAAAAAGTGTAAATACAAAAGTTGTAGATCTTTTTATTACCTACAACTTTGCCATTTAACGTTTTTCCATAGGACTCGTAGTTTTGCCGGGAATCGAGATAAATCGTTTTCTACCCTTAAAAAACTCACCCCTTTCCACTTCCCGACCTCGGATCGCCTGTAAATTATTTTGCCTTTCATTTTTGTTATATTCTCTTCCCTTTCCAATGGGTTTCATCCTACTATTATTATTTTTCACTTTTTACCATTTTCAAAGGCTTTATCCCTGGTCTATTTAATATGACAAAAACAACATCCCCCCCTTCAAAACAATACCTTGGCGGGAAGCTAAGACACCCTCGTCGTCGCTATGAGCTCCGGACGGTGTCTTCGGCGAGCTCTTTTTCCAACGGAAGCTCCTGAAGGGCGACTTGCTGCGAGAACGGTCCTTGCGTTTGGCTTTCTCTTCGAAACGGGACACTTTGCAAACGAGGCAAACGGGTAAAGCAAACAGTGGACAATACACACGCACAAATAGCGGGAGAAAAGCACAAAAATACGTTTTATGGAAACTGTATTAATAATGTGATGAAAACAGACGTCTTTGGCAAACACGTCAATCAAATTTTTAAACGCATCTCCGGAACCATCCATTCGGTCAATACTAACTCTGCCTGAGAAATTTGCGTCTAAAGAATTGATTGGCGTATTGGCAAATAGTCTGCAGATATTAGAACTGTCAGACGGTAGTTTTTTTTAAGGGTAGAAAAAGACGGCAAGCACAATCTTAAAAATGCTTGGTTACGAGTATTAATATTTTAAGTGTTTATGTTTTACCGTAGAATCTAAAACTGCCTTTTAAAAAGCGACTTGGCTTAAAACAAAGGAACTGTGGGGGAAAGTAGTGTTTTTACAATGGAACATCTTGTATATTATTGTTTATTTTTAATAAAGGTCTTTCTTTCCTGATTCCATAAATATACAGTGTCACCAGTAAAGTCCGCATCATCTGGGATTTTTCTTTATTAATAGCTTTATTCAAAATTTGACTTTCGATCGAGATGAAAATTAAGCAAAAAAATTGTAGTCACGTGATTCGCATTATCTGTCAAATTTAAATTTTTTCCAAAAAATAAATCAAAAGTGGGGATATTTCTGAAAATATCGAAAAAAGTTATTAGAAAAAGTTTTTTTAAATGCAGTTTCTAGCCCACATGCAAAATTTAAGCTGCATAAGATGATTTTGTTTTTTTACCTATATTTTGTAAATTGCACCCCTTTTGCAAAATAAGACTCAACGCAGTAATACACCTTGATATTAAGACAAAAAAGAACACAGTGTCATCAGTAAAGTGTTCATTAAGTGGAAAATAAATTTTAGTTTAACTTAACGTAAAGTTTATCTATTTTCAACGATTTAATTTAAACCCCCTTTATTTTATTTTTAATTTTTTTACTTTCAGACACAAACTACGCTTTCAAAAATACTTATTTTATAAAGTTACCGTATACACGGTCAAAAATAAATAAACTTTGCATCAAATGCGACCAAATTTTAATAGCCCAATTTTGATTTTGCTGAAAAACACATTTAATATGGCGCTACTTTAAAGAATATGTATCTGAAATAAAGCATTGTCAAAACTAAGAAGTTTAATGTAGGTTGCGTTGAGTCTTATTTTGCAAAAGTGGTCCAATTTACAAAAAATATAGGGAAAAAATCAAAATTATCCTATACAGCTGAAATTTTGCAATGGGCTAGAAAATGCATTTAAAAAAAACTTTTTCTAATAACTTTTTTCGATACTTTCAGAAATAACCCCACTTTTGAATTGTCTTTTGGAAAAAATTAAAATTTAACAGATAATGCGAATCACGTGACTACTATTTTTTTGCTTAGTTTTCATCTCGATCGAAGCAGAACTTAATGCCAAAGTCAAATTTTGAATAAAGCTATTAATAAAAAAAAATCCCGTATATAAACCGTTTTTAAGATGTGACCGATCAAATTTTTAAAAAGCTGTATTCATTAAATGGCAATTTTAGATTCGACGGTAAAGCATTAACAAGATGGCTATATTGATTTTATTAAAAATATAGGGAAACTCAAAAAATAGGCCCCTGTTCAGTACTGGTTGGATGACCCTGTATATAAAGAAAATGTCCGAAAAAGGACGTTTTTGAAAAACTACTATCTAACAAGTACTATTGTAAGATGAAGTTTATTTATTAAGTTATCAAAATAGTATATCAACGTCAACTTTACGTTTTTGATAAATAAAGATATCTGAAAAACGAGAATATTATTACATTATAGTTTTTTAGCGAAATATTAAGTAATTTTAGTAGGCAGATCCGACATGATCAGTATTACATTACTGTAACAGAATCACCACTAGAGCATTACAATCATAATGCAATTTTTCAGTAATGTGGTTATGACAGTAGTAGTAATAGTACTGTAGTACTGATGTGATACCTACTCACCGTGAAAAAACCAACAATAATTTGTTTAAAATATGTCAATACTATACAGGATCCAATTAAACAATGTTTGACTGCTTTGAATTTAAATTCTGAGATGAATTTTACACATACAATATAGTTTAATATACCATTTTCATAAACTTCTATATGGATAATGAATCAAATAATATGATCAAGTATAATATAAATGTTGGCAAAACTTTTGTCATCTGTATGTTTGAAAACCGTTGCTGGAATCTTTTTATTAAGGCCGTTTTATCACCTGCAGACATTTAGTTTTTAACGATATTTCTATTATTACCAAGAAAATAAAAAAGTAAAGAAACTAGTTACAAGAACTAAATAAGAGAGGATGACGCTAAGCTTCAAAAACTGTCGTCACCCAAATTTAAAAAATAAATAGGTACCTACTTTGAAATTATTTGATAAAGTCGCCACAGTGGATCTTTTCCCGTGCGTCATCAATCAACGATCAGGACTCAACGTGGTTAATAACTCTGCATCCTTATTTATTACAGTAACAAGTTTGAATAAAAGCATAAAAGAACGTCTCCAAGATTCCACAATAATATAACCTGCTAGACAAGAATAAAACTATAAACGTCAATTAATTACTTTTTTTATTTGTTTAGTTGACTACCGTTGTATTTTAGAACGTCATTGTCAACCTTATTTTGATCTGCCAATCTAATTCGTATTTTGTAAATTTGTGTGCCTTAAAATTGTTCCTTTTTCTAAAAATAGTTCTTTTTAGAGCTAATGATACCCACCATTTGTTTTGGCGGTAAGTATTTATGGATTTTTATAATACCTAATTTATTTATTTTAAATATTCTAACCGTGAAAGTTCTTTGAAAAGTTTACGGCAGTGGCTAAATTCCCTTAAATGAAAGGATGTCAAAAATTGGACTTTTGCGATTTTAATAGTCAATAAAACACCAAACTTTTCTAGATTTTAAGCCTTAAAGATAGTATTAAATGTATTAACATTTGTTTGTCAATTTCTTTTAGATAATAGAGAATGCCGGGCAAAACATAAAATAAATAATAATTTTTCGGGATATTATGTAGGTACGTCAAACGGTAGACAGGCACGTCCATTTTATGAACTTAAGACTTAGTTTTGACTTTTTTCGTCTCGTAATTTTGATTTGATTCATACGATTTTGATGACGTGAAAGTGATGACGCACGGTAAAAGATCTACTGTGGCGACTTTATGAACAATTTATTCGTGTTCTATTCCTTACATGACAATGTCGTTAAAAAGCCATAAATTTTACTTGATCATACTATAAAAATTCGAATATGCACTGAAAATTAAATCGACCACTAAGTATCACTAAAAACTACAAAATGTCAAACTTTAAGCAATTAAAGACGATGAGAAAAACAAGTGTATACTTACGCGTTTGAGATCTAGGACTGGCCTTAGGGACGGGCGTGCTTCCGACCGTCTGTGGGCGTGGTTCGCGTCCATGCACTACAGAATAACATGCTCATGCATTAGAAAAACATCATGCAAAACTTTACAATAATATATTATAAATAAATATGAATGATTTAGTAATGAAAATTGTTTGTCAGTGTGTCTGTTGTCGTACAGTTGTGTTCATAAAAAAAGCGTACAACAATTAGAATGAGAGGTAAGTTTTGTCAGATTTGCGTAAAACCGGCTTGTCTAAATGATTGTTTATTGGAGGGTATTATCACACGTCATAGGTTATCAAAAATACAAAGCATTGGCGTCGGTGGAATTAATTTTGAAACTGCATGGTGGTAACGTTTGATAAACTTTGACAGAAGAACATAAAAATGCCTCGTCAGTTGTCTGAAGTTGCAAATACTTAAATTGTATCAAGAATCGAAGAAGGATGGCCAATCCGTGCTGTAGCGCAGTGGTATAATAGAAATAAAAAACCATATTGAAAATTAAGCAACGCTGAGAACAAGAAGAATCCCTAAACAGAAAAATTGGTTCAGGTTGTCCCAAACGTTCCAACCCAGAACAGGATGCTGCTTTTTGGGATATTTAAGAAATAATCCATTTGCAACTGCAAGGGATGCTCTTATTGATACAGCATTTCCTGCCTGCCAACCTACCCCCGCTGGAGAGTCAACTGAACTAAAATGTCGCCCAACTGCGAAAAAAATGTTTCTTACCGAAGAACAGCGACAATCAAGGATTATTTTTGCTTTAAATTATATACCGCAATCCTCAATTTTGGAACAGGGTCATTTTTACTGATGAAAAGACGTTCCAGTCGACTTATAACGGACAAATTCGTGTGTACCGTCCAAACAATACCAGTTTTGAAGAGCGATATACTAACCCCCCTCACTTCTAGACATGGGCGTTTCTTTGTAAATGTATGAGGCTGGATAAGTGTTTATTGACTAATACTTTCATATTTCAACAAGATAATTGTCCAGTCCACACTGCCAATGCTGTAACTCACTGGTTTCAAACCCGATATCAATCCAATTGAAAATATTTGGGGTATAATCGTAAAAAAAAATATAATCAAAATTGTAGGCCACAAAATTCAGAAGATTTATGGGAGATAATACATGCGTGCTGGAAAGAGCTTGATCCAAATATTGTATCAAATATAATTCAGTCAGTTCCGAATAGACTGGCTTAAGTAATAGAAAAACAGGGATATATGACCAAATATTGGATTTTATTTATTCTTGTTAAACGTTTTTTTTGTTTCTATTGAAATTTTTATAAAACTGTTAAGATATATTATAAAATAAAAAAAATAATTTTTGTTATTCTATTGAACTAACGTCTAACGCCAATATTTTGCATTTTCAATCACCTTTAACATGCGATAACCCGGTTTTACGCAAATATGGTTAATGTTTCCTCTCATTCTAATTCGTGTACGCTCTTTTTATGAATACAACTGTACATGTTTTTTGGCGTTTACTTTCCATTGAAAAAATTATACGTCTGACATAACATAACGTAATTTAGTTTTTATTTAAAAATGTTTTTAAAATTACTCATCAGTATTAACAATCTAATAAATAATTAAAGCAACAAACCATGCTAAGCAGAGAAGCGTAAAAATAGTATTTACATACATACTTACTTGCCACCGATTAGTTGGGAAAATATTTTATTTATTATTTATAGAAATATGCAGTTTAGTAAAAGTACACAGTCTAAGAAGACATTATTATAAAAATGCCGTTTAATTGGACTTGGAATGTTTTTTGACAACAGAGATATAAACCCCAAGGCGGTATAATTTTTTGAAATGAAATGTGTTTTATTACCTACATGTCCTCTAAGCACACAAATTTCGTTTCTGTGCAATATTTTTGTACGTAAATGACAGTTTTAATTTTGTATTTTATTATTCTATGTGATTCTTTATGTCTAGAGACAGAAATCAAATATTTTTCCCAAGAATGGTACAGGGTTGTCTAGAAACCGGAAATAAATATTTTTCCCAAGAATTGTACAGGGTAAAGAAAATACCTGTACAACTTTTAACGACTTGTGTCAAAACATGTATTTTTGTTAAGCCAAGTAAGGCATTTAGACATATTTTGTAAACATAGACTTAAAAGCATTTTTTCCCTCCTAATAAATTTTCGTTGGATGAGCGGTTTTCCGCCAAACAAACACTTTTTTTTAATATCTGCAAACACCTATTAACTGTAAAAGTTTGTTTCGTATTTTCCGGACTCCGCCCCTGTATACAGTATTTTAAAGGTGTATTTTGCACCAAAGAATTGAAAAAAAAATTGATGTGAAGATAATGTAAATAAACACCATATTTACAAATGGGCGTGGTCCATCGTAACTATAAATAATACATGTACTTGAGTTCCTCTTAATAAAGAAATTAATAAAACTCAAGTGAATGAATGAAGACCATTTAAATTATTGTAATGGAAGCATGAAGTGTAGTTAAATAGATTAACCCAATTCAAAAAATAAAAAATAAATATCACGGGATTAAGTCATCGGTAGTAAAAAAATAACACATTATTAAATGGAGAGCATTAAAAGTTGTAGAGAAATAACATGTGTTTATATGAATGTTAAATATTCTGGAACAATGTAATCAAAGCAAAGGTGAACAATTTTGTTGTTGTTGTTGTTTTAACTAGAGTTGGTCACAGTAAAAAATACAGAAGACAAAATTAATTTCGGGTTAAATATAATAATAGCAACTCAATTTACATTTGAAAATGCAGGGTATATACAGTGTGACCAGTAAAGTCCGCATCATATGGGATTTTTTTTATTAATAGCTTTATTCCAAATTTGACTTTGGCATCAAGTTTTGCTTTGCTCGATAATTATTTTTTGGAAAAAATTAAAATTTTACAGATAATGCGAATCACGGGACTCATATTTTTTTGCTTAATTTTCATCTCGATCGAAGCAGAACTTGATGCCAAAGTCCAATTTCGAATAGTTTATTAATAAAAAAAAATCCCATATGATGCGGACTTTACTGGTCACACTGTATTATGAATGTTCCTTTAACAATAATAATTTCTCAACACTTTTTAACACCCCGTTCGGGTTACAAGGAGAAAGCTGAAACACCATAACCAGTTTTATTTCTGAAATATTAGGTAATAGGGAGTTTTCGCCAGCGATTAGTGATGTCCCGTAGACGCACAAAATCCAGGTACTGATCCGGCGACCAAATACAGAAATTGCGTTTAAAAACACCTCTATAAACCTAGCAGAACAAGGTGCTCAAAATTAAAAATTTTTGTATGGAAAATTAGATGCTAGTTAGGTGCCAACTTTAAAATTTAGGTGCTCCTATGGTTTTTGAGAAAATTATATTTTTGTTTTGTTCTGCTAGATGAACGTTAAGCTAGCAGAACATTACTGTCAAATAAGCTAATCAAGAACAAAATGTAGTACCAAAATTAGGTGCTTATTGAATATCTAAAAAAAAATTTAATTAGTTAAGGTTTTTAAAAAATACCGCCATGTTCTGCTAATTTTAAGAGGAACAAATTCCGTCTAAAAGGTATATCGGCAACCGGTTTGTTCGTTGTTACCAGAGCATTTTTTTTAATTCAATTTTTTCAACTATTATTTTATAAAATTTAAATACAAAAAAAATGCCCTGGGTAACAACGAACAAACCGGTTGCCGATATACCTTTTAGACGGAATTTGTTCCTCTTAAAATTAGCACAACATGGCGGTATTTTTTAAAAACCTTAACTAATTAAATTTTTTTTAGATATTCAATAAGCACCAAAAAAGCACCTAATTTTGGTACTCCATTTTGTTCTTGATTAGCTTATTTGACAGTTATGTTCTGCTAGCTTAACGTTAATCTAGCAGAACAACCCAAAAATATAATTTTCTTAAAAACCATAGGAGCACCTAAATTTTAAAGTTGACACCTAATTTTCCATACAAACATTTTTAATTTTGAGCACCTTGTTCTGCTAGGTTTATAGAGGTTTTAAAAACCCGCCAAGAGCTACGCAAAAACTCCCTAATTTATTAATCTGTGCGTTATATTTATAGAATAGGTACATATTTACAAAGATGTGCAAATAAAGTATTATTTCTGTTATTTTATTATCAGATAGGAAGATGTAAGCTATAAATCAATAACCTAAGGTAGATTGTGCCTTTAATAGGAACCATAATAAGGTGGGCCTAGAGTCTATAGACCCTAGACGGTAAGATACAAAACTGATATGTTTCCGAAATTGCCAATAGATGGAGACTCATACTGATTTTGCATCGTCCAGTAGGCAGGCTAGTTAAGTTCAAAGTGGGTTATAACAACGACAATATTAACAGTCAATTTTTGTATCTTACAGTCAGGTTAATAATTTATTGGTTAAATTACCTTCACCAGAAGAAACAGCCTTAATAGATGACCTTTGCACGCCAGAAGCTGCTTGCATTAGAATAATACTTTGTATATTATAATTAAACAGGGTGTTCATTTGAAAACTTCCCACCTCGATTTTCCTGCTTTAAAATGAAAATGTGGAAAATCGCTCGGACCCGTCGATTTTTATTTCGAGGGGGACATCTTTTGCGTATATTTTCAATCTTGTTACTTCAAGCCCCCTAGGAGGGAGGGGGGTAAGATCTAAATCTTAAATGGATACCCCTATTTTATATAATTTTTTTGGATTCTGCATAAAATTCTGAACATTTTTTAATAAAACCATTATTAGTCTATACTTAACAGTTTCCGAGATATTGACTCTTGAAAAATGACATTTTTAAACTTTGACAGCGTCTAGCTTTCTAACTGTACGTCTTAGAGCAAAACGGCTTACATGTCCCTATCTTCGATTTTTATTATCTTTCCAATAGTGTGAACTTTCGGTTAAACCGGATGTAAGAAATATAGTACTTCTGGCTTGACCGGAAGTTGACACTATTGGAAAGATAATAAAAATCGAAGATAGGGACATGTAAGCCGTTTTGCTCTAAACGTACAGTTAGAAAGCTAGACGCTGTCAAAGTTCAAAAATGTCATTTTTCAAGAGTCAATATCTCGGAAACTGTTTTGTATAGACTAATAATGCTTTTATTAAAAAATGTTCAGAATTTTATGCAGAATCCAAAAAAATTATATAAAATAGGGGTATCCGTTTAAGATTTAGATCTTACCCCCCCTCCCTCCTAGGGGCTTGAAGTAACAAGATTGACAATATACGCAAAAGATGTCCCCCTCGAAATAAAAATCGACGGGTCCGAGCGATTTTCCACATTTTCATTTTAAAGCAGGAAAATCGAGGTGGGAAGTTTTCAAATGAACACCCTGTATATAAAACAGTCCGTACAAGACAAACACCGTTTTACACGTCGCCAAGCTATTCGTCTAGTTAACAATAATAGTGTCAAATTTCTGCTCTGTAAGTCAAAAGTTTTACAGAACAAGCACAAACGTTTTTTCCAAGCTCGGTACGGGACACGAAGCACCAGCTTGTTTTGCCAAAAAAAAATTTAGATCTTCTTTTTGAATTACATGTATTGTACTTGTAAAATTTGAAAATTAAAATTAAATTCACGACATGATTAGGTGTATCGGTGTCTATTTTACACGAGGCCATTTATATGTTAATAAAATTGTTCTAAACGACCACTTATTAACAACATTAATATCGATTACGATTATCTTAAACCTAACTGTATTAAAATATAATAAAAAATATATTTTTTTTAATATTATACCTAAACCTAACCTATACCCTTACCTGGTCTCTCCTCGAGGGCCACCGCACCGGCATCGGGTCTATCCGCTGACGGTTCGGGTTCCTTCGGTTTCGAGGCTTCGATCGCAGCCAATCGCGCTGCCTCGTCTCGCTCTCTCCGCGCCCTTTCCTCGGCGTCGGCTGCTTCTTGACGGCGTTTCATTTCTCGAAGTTCAAACTGGAAATTTGGTTATTTATTTTTATAATTTGTCTATTTATAATAAAAGTTAAGAAAAAAAGAACGTATGAACAATTTTTCTAATATTGACTCTTGAAAGAAGAAATTAATGATATGAAAGAAAATAAAACTTTATTATAGTGGTTTTAATGGAGAAAGTTCCATCATCATAGTATCCACACCTCAGACCAAGCACCAGTCTGAGATCCACACAAAGCAAAAGTATCACTAGTTTTTAAAAATGCAGAAAATATTTTAGTAGTACCCATCGCCCAATTTCTGTTTTACCCACATTTGCAAAGATTAAAAAAAAAAAATTTAAATAATAGAATAGTAAATTTTTTAGAAGAAAAAAAAATACTCTCTCCATTTCAATATGGTTTTCGTAAATTTAGAGATACAGAAGTTGCAGCTACAGATATATATATATTATCAAATATGTATATTCAACAAAACGTTAATAGCAACAAAAAATGCTGCCTACTGTCCCTAGATTTATGCAAAGCATTTGATACAGTCAATCACAAAAATTTACTTAAATTACAATATTGGAATTTGGGGAAATATTTATTTATTGTTAAAAAATTACTTAAGTAATAGAAAGCAGTTTGTTCAAATGGAAAATGTTAAAAGTTCACAAAAAAACATAACTTGTCAAGCAAGGGGTCAACCCTAGGAACTACTCTTTTTTATTTACATAAATTCTATAGCAAAATTAAATTCAATAGGTAAAATAAAATTGTTTGCTGATGATACTACTATTGTATATTTTCATGAAGACTATGCTCAAATTCATAATAACGTTAACCACGACCTAAATATAATATGTAAATGGCTTGAAATTAATAAATTATCATTAAATTTTAATAAATCATCTTTTATGCTTATAAGTAAATCAAAATTAAAAAAAAATAATATTTCTTCACTATCTTTTAATAATCATATAATTAAATATACTAATACAATAAAATTTTTAGGTTTATATATTGATGAAAATTTAAGTTGGAAAAAACATATTGAATATTTAAGAAGTTACATTTCACCAATAATTGGCATTTTGTTTAAAGCTAAAAATTATATATCATTAAAATATTTAATTTAACTACAATTCAGCCATCAAAAAACTACAAAACAAAATAATTAAATGCATACATAAACTTCCTTTTTTAGAACCAACTATAAATTTGTATGAACCTAATGGATATTTAAATTTAGAAAAGCTTTATAAATTAAAACTATGCATTCTAGTCTAATACACTCTATTAGTATTAAAGAAAAACAATCGAATATAATATTTCCTTCAACCAACATTATTCACATCACGAGACAAAACCATCATATTCAAACACATATGGTGAAGAGTACTTTTGGCCAAAGATCAATATTATATAAAGGAATAACAATTTACAACAGTTTGCCGAAAAAAAGTTATGGACTTTTAAAAAAAAATAAAAAATTTTTTTAAAACTAAACCACAGAATACATAGCTACGCGTAACTATATATTCTGTGACTAAACTAACTTTATCGTATTATATATTATTTTTTTTTGAATTTACAATTATATTTCTATATATTTTTAAAAAATTAGTTTCGATCTAGTTTTTTGTGATTTTATATATTGTATATTTGGTGTTATACTCTCTGTAATGAACTTTTTAAGTTTGTTGAGAATAAAGATATATATTATTATTATATAATATAAATTTGTATATTATTTCTATGTTTTGAAGCATGTCTTAGCAGGCTGTAAACCTAACAGAAAAACTTAGATATTTAACAAGCTGAGCTTCAGGGGATTGAAGAATAAGTTTATAGAAGACAACATAAACATATTTATTATATTATTAAACTTTAAATAAACTTATTATTATATTTGCCTAATGCTACTTACCACCAACAAGTCGGTATGATTAAAATCTTCAAATGATTTTCCCCAAATTTCCTCAAAATCTGCCATAATACTTAGTCTCAAAACGCGGTTAGTACAGTGCCTGTATATCTTTTCGTCTTTTTCTCGAAAAGTATCAAGCCTTTCCGCCAATAAAAATACATCAGATATCCATTTTGGATCAATAGACAAAATATTTTTTTGATCGTAAAAATTTATTTTATTTTTCGAAACGGGACGTAAATTTTTGTTATTATGTAAAAAACTTTTTTGGACGTTGCTAATATTACACTCAGGATAGTATTTCTCACAACCAAGTGCATTAAATGTTCTTCTGCAACGCTTTTTCGTTGTATAAAACTTATCCGAATCCAAAATAATACTTTTAATCAATTCCCGGGTAAACGCTTTCGAAAAATGTCTGAAAATGGCAGGTCTTGGTTTTTCGAATTTGGGGATTTTAACGAAAAAGTCACAGTGAGAGATGGAAGAAAGGTCATGCAACAACATAGGACGTAATGTTTGCCCAACACCAAGTTCTAGCTAAAACAACAAACATGCACAAAACAACGTGAAAATAAGCACCATAAAAGTATGATTATTATCGACAGGAAAAGGGGAATAAGCGACAAACCACCAATATTATTTCATAAAAAAAAATCTTTAAGCAAAGGTCGCCTGTTCACTTTTTCTTTCAAACACTTTCTTTTTTGCAGTGAAAGTAATTTTTTGGGTTTACAAAAAATAACAGTTTAATAAAATATGAAAAAGTATTAGATTAAATACAATAAACCCTGAATATAAAGACGTAATAAAATATTTCGGCATCATGAATTAATTATTTGTTTTAAACAACAGTGTAAGTAGGTAAATTTGAATTTTATAAATACCGATATAATACAACTTAAACAGAATTATATAATTTGTTTAATTGCCTCTAACAACTAACATTACTTCCCAATTTATTATAAGCAATTATGATTATATCATAATATCGGAAGTAAAATTCATTGGCCAATTTAAGAAGCAACACAATTTAAAAATTTATCTGTAGTTGTATTTACGAACTAATAAAGCCGTACCTTTATATATATAACTACCAAGCAAAAATCCAAGCCAAAACTACGAAAACTACCTACACCACAAAATGATAAAAAAAAATCGAAACCCTCACCGTCGTTAACCTCTCCAAGGCGCTGAACCTCTCTTCTTGAGCCGCAGCCGATTTTTCAAAGGCCTCGTGCTTTTTAATCAAATTCTCTACGTCATCGATGGTATGTCCCAGTTCGGTGCTCATTAAATATGGTTCCTGGGCAATCAGCCAGGCCTCGGCTACCGCCGCATCCCGTGCGAATTGATACACTTCGAGGATTAGTTGCAGGTTTTCCCATCTAAACATTTTAAAAAAATGTTACCTTATGTTTATCACAAAATTCAAATATAAAAAAAGGCAACTACCAAGTGAAGATTTAATTGTGTTATGATGCAGTTACCTAAGTTTTTAGTGGTAGTAGTAGTAACAAGATTTATTCAGCAATGTGCTACAATTTAACAAGTTTATTATAAAATATTTAAACTAATTTAACAATATCATCTTTAAAGTATTAAAAAATTTTTATCAGTTACTATTTTCTTTTTTAAATAATTAGTTTTTTAATTTTTTTTAAAGAGCTCTGCGATTTAATTGAAATATTCAAGTTGTTATATTCATTTAATCCTTTATGGAAAAACGATTTATATGTCAAATGTTTTGATACCATACCTAGACAAAAATCTTTATTATACCTGGTTGAATAATTATGATTTTCAAAATTTTGAGTTATAAAATCTTTTAAATGAGAAGGCAGTAAGTGATGTTGTATTTTATAAATAAAAGTACAAATCAAAAGAAATATTAAATTTTTAACATTTAACCACTAAAGTTTCTCTGACATTAAATTTATTTTCGTATATTTATCCATATTTAAAATTATACGCATAGCTTTATTTTGCAAAACTTGGATTCTATTAAAGGTCCCATCATTTGCTGTGTATAAAATAGTTGAACAATATAAAAAATGAGGTAAAATTATAGTGTTATAAATTGGTTTTCGTGAAAATAAACTCAAATTTTGACTAATTCTTTTTTTTTTCCAATTTTCGATACAAGATTTTCAAAATGTAGGTAATTTAAATTTTAATTTAGAATCTAAAGTTAGTCCCAAATATTTAAAAGAGTGTATAATTTCTAATTTTTCATCATCAACAAAAATATTTGTATCTGTATTATTCACGTTATTTCCAATAACCATAAATTTTGTTTTAGAAACATTTAATTTTTATTTATCTTTAACCAGTTTGATATCGTTTTTAATTCAAAATTTCTATACAATCAAGAATATTTTTACCCTTTATATATAATAAAGTATAATCAGCAAACATTTTAATAAAACTTTGTTTCAAAACATTTGGCATATCATTTATATAAAGAATAAATAATAATGGACCTAAAATGCTACCAATATTATTATATTCCTTTTTAGACAAAAATGTTATCAATTTTTGTTTCTTGCTGCCTATTACTTAAATAATAATTATGAAACCATTTATAAACAACTCCCCTTAATCTAAAAATTAAAATAAATTAAATCTTACACTAACAATTCCTTACCTTTCTTCCCACCGTTGCTGTACCCCTTGCCTGTGATTGCTCAAAGCCACCAATTTATCTGTAATTTCAGCGCTGGCATAATGATTCCTACTCAACAATTCTTTACCCAATGAAATACACGACGTGAAATTATCCGCTCGAGCATCAATCTCAGCTTTCAAACTTTGATGATTGTTCATCAACAATTCAACACCGCTGACATCCCTAGGCTTCTCGCTCGTGTTCATCAGTCTTATAACGTCGTCCATCCATTGCATCAAAGTCCTGACTAAATTGAAAAATTTGAACAGGTCCCCGGTATCTGCTAGTTTAGCTCTACGTTGGTCGCAAGCCAATTGTAAGTTCGCCCATGCCGAAACAACTTCTTGTTCTCTGTTCGTGATCTCCTTAGCCCTATCGCCGGCGTAGCTAGCTTGAAGTTTAGCTGATTCCTCTTGGATCTGTTGTACTTGGCTCTGGAGGGTTTGAAGATCTTGCAAAAAGTTTTGGTGTTTGCGCTGGAGGGTCGAAACTGAACCTGCGTCGCGTCCGAGCTCATCAGACATTGCGACTTGTTTCTCGAGGATTCGACTGAGGACATCCTTACAATCGTGGAAGAACTTGTGTAATTCTCTGGACGCCGCTAACATTTGTGTACGCGTTTCTATTAATTCCAACAAGTCTTGCCAAGCTTCATTTAATCCGTCTTTCCATTCAGCTATGGTAGCTGAATCTGAATGTCCGGCAGCGATCAATGAATCTGCTATGTCATTAACACCAGCCACTCGCTCACTGCCAATAGTTTCCGTGTCATGGGCGAACTCCTTAAATCTCTCCCACAAAAGCGTGACATGATCGTAGTCCTGTCCAAGTTCGTGGGAAGAAGCAACGACTTCCCTATCCGCGATCCATTGTTCCAAATCACCAACATCTCTATTAAGAAGGAATAGCTGCAATGCTTCGTCTAATTTAGCACGACGTTCCTGGGCCAAATCTTTAAGGCCTGCATACAATTTGTCTAATTGCGATTGTTTGACAGCTACCTGTTCAGCTAACGGATGACCTTCAGCAGTAAGAGCTTTAACAGTTTCTCCAAGACCTCTAATAGTGTCTGCGTAAGCTTCCACTGCGGCCTCGAGGCTTTCATGCTTCTTCATAAAGTTTCTAGCACTGGTTTCATCTTTTCCTCTATCTTCAACCATCATGTACAACTCTTGTTCGCTCATCCATGATTCTGCTTCATTGGCATCGAAAAGATACTGCTGAGCTCTTTCATTTCTTAACAAATGGTTTCTACGTTTCTCGATGGCATCCTTGAGCTCCTGCCATGCCTTGTGAAGCTCATTAATAAGTCTACTGAATTCTGTCGAATCTTCGTGGCCTTCGTCGATGAGCTTTTGTCCGTTGTTGCAAACGGTGTTAACGCGAGGTTCGTGGTTTTCAACCTCAGTTTGCAGGGATTGTGTTTTCTTTTGTAGGATGTTGACTTGGAAGAGATTATTACCATATTCAGTTGATTGCGTCAAAGGCATTTTCTCGGCTATCCACAGAAGTTCGTCTTCAACATCTCTTCCGAATTGCAAGGCTTCCTTCTTTTTCTCCAACACTCGTTGTCGTTCCAGCAGGGGCTGTTTGATAAGTTCGAATCTTTCCTCAACTTTGGTTTTCTTAGCCTTGATTTCGTTAATATCCTTATCTGGTGCGGCTGTTTCGAGATGTCTGGTTTGCTTTTCCAATTCGTCTACTTGTCTGGCCTTGACAGCCATTTGTGTTTCGATCGTTTGCTGTTTCTGCATTAAAATATTGACAGAGGCCAGATCCGAGCCAGTGTCATCGCTTTCGATTTGTTTTTCGAGATCGGTCATCCACGAATCGATATCGTCGCAGGTCTGGTGAATCAGTACTTCCCTGTTAGCGTCAAACAGACGTTCGCCCTTTTCTTTTGTGGTTTGTTCCAAAACATCGAACTGATCAGCCAGTTCTTCTATCTTCGGTTGAATTAGACTGGCGTACTCTGGTTTTTCCTTAGCCAACTCTTCTCCACCGCGCTGCAAATTAAGCAAGCGTTCCTTGTTAGCACCAATTTCCGCTTCGAAGGCTTGATGCCTAGTCCATTTAGAGTGTACCGTCTTTGCTGATCTATAAGTTTCATCTTGTGCGGTGATGTGCTTCTCCTGAATCCATTCTTGGAGTTCGTCGCAATCTCTCAAATACTGGTGGAGCTCCAATTGGTCACGCAGCCTTTCGAATAGAGCTTGAGCCTTCTCTTTATTGGCAAGTCGTCGCTCATCCAAACTATCAGCGCGCTTGCCAATTTTATCGCCAGCAAAGTGACCTTCGTCGGAAAGTCTCCTCGAAAACTCGACGACGCTGTTAATTTTGTCATCATTTGCTTCCATTGTAGCCAAGAAAGCTTCGTGACGTTTGAGAAGGTTCTCAGCTTGCTCAAGAGTGGTGGGTGACTCGTCCTTGCTGAGCGTGTGTTCTTGTTGATTAAGAATCACTTCAGCTTGGCGTGCATCGCGTTCTAGCAGCTGCAAGCTCAAAGACTGCGAGAGTAGGTGTTGCCTGTTGTCCCACATTTGATGGATTTCTGCCCATCCATCTTTAAGAGCCTTCAGACGCTCCCGTAAGAACATATACTGTGGATCGTCTTGGGTACTTGGATCAGCGGTAATCTTTTCGCCATATTCCATCATCTTAGTGTAATCGTCAGTGTAATTATCAATTTCTTCCCTGATAGCTTGATGTTGGGAAAGAAGTTTTTCGGCTTCAGACAGGGAGCTGGGCGTGTCTTCTGAAGCAATATCTGTTTGAGTCTTGGTGAGCCAGGTTTGGAAATGGTCCAAATCACGAAGGAATCTGTGCAAATCACCCGCTTCTTCCAGTTTGGCATCGCGCTCTTTGAGCATTTGAGTGAGACGCTCCCAAATAATCTGGATTTGTACTATACGTTCTCTGATAACAGCAGCCTCTTCTGGATGCTCGCCCTCGATGGTATCAGCTTCTTGCTGTAAGGAGTTAAGTTTAGCCTGAATGGCAGCCAAATCTCTTTCCATTCCTGACAAACGTCGTTGTAAGGTCATAATTCCAGTAAGATCCATTTCCAAACTGTCAGTTTCTTGCAGAATCCTAACTTTATCCTCAATCCAAGTGGTAGTTTCACGGCATTCGATGTGGAATGTTTGCACTCCATGTGCAGAATTAAGTTCTTCGCGTTTAGCTTCTGCCTTTTCACGAAGTTCGGCCCATTTTTGGTTAAGTTGATTTTGCCTGGCAGTAATCTGTTCCGAGTTAGGATGTTCGACGTGTAATAGTTGCCTAGCTAATTGGTTGACTACAGCTACTCTAGACGCGTTAGCGTTCATTTCTTTTTCAAATCCGTCATAGCGGTGTTTCATGATTTCTACGTCTTCAATATCACGAGCTGGAATCATTGTTTGTAACATGCGATCCTTCTCGCTTATCCATTGTTCTACACCGTCGCTCTCAGATATCAATTTGTACAAAGACAAAGCATCAAGCAAGCGTTGCTTTCTGAGCTTAGCAAGCTCCAAGAGCTCCTTATAACGATTATCGATTGAAGCAAGTCTCTGGGATACTTCAGGCGAGTTGGCTACCTCAGGTCCTAGTGCCTCAGCTTGTTGATGGAGACTTTCAATCACGCTAACATAGTTCTTAAGTTCATCGGTGACGTCTTTGTGTTTTTTAAGTAGCGATTGTGCATTGCCTTCGTCTCGGCCAACATCCTCGCTGGAAACAAGTCTCAAAGTGTCAAGCATCCAAATATCTACGTCATCAGCATCAGCAAATAGTTGATGATAGTCAACCGCCTCTTCGAGACGTTTCCTACGGTAGGCAGCCAAATCCAGCAAGTGCTTCCATGCATCCCTAATTTCTGTGAGACGTTCTTGAATCTTTTCAGCTCCGAAATGTCCAGAACCGATCAACTCCTCTCCTACACCCAAGGCATCTTCAAGCTGAGGTTCGTGGGCTGATAATTCGTTTTCAAGGATCTTATGCTTACTAAGAAGCAAGTTAACAGTCGTGAGATCATGTCCAATATCTGAGGTAGATACAATTTGTTCTTTTTCTTTAATCCAGTTATCTTCGTCAGCCATATCCCAATAGAACTGCCAAAGTTTTCTGCTTTCTTCTAATCTTGATCGTCGTTCTACTGCCAACCTTACCAGCTGGGCATAAGCTTCCTTCAATTGTTGTACTCTTTCCAATACTAGTTGAGGATCGCAAGGTTTGTACCCTTCCTCATTTTCAACGTCCACAAACTTCTGACTCTGACTGGCAACAGTCTTGACTCTTTCTCCCAAAATATTGATGTCCGCTTCAAGTAAATTGTGTTTTTGAAGCAAATCTTCGACTCCCATAAGATGCTTACCATAATCGTCCACGAGCAGACGTGCTTTCAATTCCTCCATGGCATCTAGGATGTGCAACATTTCTTGGAAGTTCTGTTGTAGTTGCAGAGACATATCTAGCCTATTCCTACGGGCTCTGAGCAATTCCAGAAGGTAATTCCATAGGCGCAATACGTTGTCTTTTCTGGCAGTGATCCTCTCCATATCGTGATAGTTTTCTGTCTCTAATTCCGCAGCTACAGATACCACAGCTTGTACACGTTCTTCATACGCGAAAATATCAGTTTCAATAGCTTCGTGCTTTTTAGCTGCGGCTTCAACAGCTGCCAAGTCTTGTCCGAAATTGTCTTGAGACACCAAACGTTGGTTTTCACTCAACCACGTCTCCCTCATGCTAGCTTTTCTATTGAATCTTGCAGCTAGCTGCTCAAGTTTCTCTTGCCTAATCAGTTCTTCTCTCAAAGCAAGTTCACGTTCATGTTCAGATTTTTCCAGTCGTTCCCAGGCTTTATTGATGTCAGAAATCATTTTGCCTTCCTTCGGCGTATAAGGTCTCTGGTTGTTAGCCCTCATTTTAGACTGGAGGGTAAACAGAAGAATCTCCAAGTTACCCTTCTCGACAAACTTTGGAGGCTTCTCCACAGTTCTGTAGTTGTTAAATTGACCTAGTTGTTGCTGTACACCGATCAAACTGTTAGCAAACTCACGTTCTCCAAGAGCAGAAATGGTAGCCTCGATCCACGCTAGCAAATCGCTAGTAAGACTTTCGTACTCCTTTATCATTCTTTCATTTTCCATGGCTATTCCCACGACCTTACCAATACGTTTTCCTTGCACGGTTTCTTGCTTCATCTTGCTGAAGTAATGGTAGTATGTGACTACGTAAGTGATGATAGATTTTTCATCGGGTTGCTCAACAAACACATCTTCAGCGTCAAGAAGTTTGGTAAGTCCAAGTTTGTCTTCAGCTACATTAAAAGCATTGTTAAGGTTGTGCATGGGATTCGACTTGGAAAGCTTATCAAACTGAATAAGATCAGGCCTATGCTTGTGAATCAGAGCGTTGAACGCCAGTCCATCTCTCCATGATGTGGAGAAGTTTCTTACATTTACATTGTGATATCCAGCAGTTTTCATTTGACACCATAAAAGCAAGGCATCTTTAGCTGACTTAGTCTCTTGGTTATCTGTCTCTTCGATTGTGATGTCTTGAATTTGGAAGCGCAATATTATAGTCCATATAAGACCGAGCGATAGTCTCGGGTTTCCATCGACGATATCATGAGAACCCATATTTTCTAAGTGAACCCTCTGTTCTTTGAGGAACTGTAGTGCTTTATCTACATTTTCCAGGCAGTGAATTCTCATTTTTCCTTTTGTGGGGCGTGGCAACCTCTCGCCCGATAGTACTTCCAAGAGTTTTATAAGGTTTTTGCCGTCCCGCAGGTCGCAGTACAAATCTGATATTCTTGAGTTTACTCGGACCAAGTGGGAGTTTACCCATTTTTGGAAGGTTTTCTTTTGGACGCTTTCTCTCTCGTCTGAAAATAAAATCGTTATGGTAGAAAGTAGATTGTACAATGGAAACAATAAAACCCCAATAAAAGAAACGAGAATTACCGAAAATTATGTTTTAAGAACCCTCATTGTGATTTTGTAAACGATGTCTGTTCTTAGTTGTCTACCTGCATGTCCTTATAATAATTAAAGCTCTTTAAATGAATATTTATTTAACGATTTGATAACTTAAAAGGGTTATGACATGACCATTTGAGAAACGATTTAAATACCGGTCACATAGACTGCACTGAAGGTGTTAATTAGCGTACGCCGTTCTTTTATTAATCTAGGGCAGGATGTGCATCGATACTGGGTCTACGAAATTTATTTAATAAAAGTTGTTTAAATTCAGTTCATTAAGTGGGCCATTACAGCATTGGGATCGGTAAAATGGTTCGCAGGTAATTCACCGATGCTGAAGATGCTATTTTGAGGAAATCATAACAAATTGACCAGTCGCAGGGACTTGGACTGAAGGTCGACCCGCCGCTCTCCTCTATTTATCGAAGCATGAAAATAAAAAAATCGCCGAAATAAAAAAAAGGTTAAACCGGAACAACTATATTTCCTGCTTTCGAGTTACATCCGGTTTAACCGGAAGTTGATTTTTTGGGAAGATAATAAAAATTGAAGATAGGGACATGTAAGCCGTTTTGCTCTAAGACGTACTGTTAGAAAGTTATAAGCTGTCAAAGTTCAAAAATGTCACTTTTCGAGAGTCAATATCTCGGAAACTATGAAGTATAGACTAATAATGCATTTAATAAAAAATAATTATAATTTTATGTGGAATTTAAAAATGTAAAAATATACTGGGTGTTATATTTAAAAATATAAAATTCGTTCGAATTCCAGACAAACTAAAAAGCTGGCAACAACGCCAATATCGTCATTCGGTGCGTTAGATCCTCTTACACAACTGTACCAAATTTGGTTTAAATCGGCCAGTAAATTGTGATGTTATTAAGCCGTTTCCAGACTTTATACACACACTGTATATAACACGGCATAAAGTTTTTAGTCACCTCTAAGCTCGAATACGACTTTATCAAAGTACTGAGTGTCACTTTCAAAATCCTCTGATAAATCCCTCATTTTAACTTAATCAATCGTATATCAAAAGCACATCACACTATTTGAAACAAAACGAGTTTTTTAAATAAAAAAAAACATTGACGTTAACCACACTACTTTTTACATTGTTTTAAACCTAAAACGGTTCATAAATCACAATGATGTTGATGCTTTTTTAAATAAACTGGAAAAGATTCGTCTAAAACTACTGTACAGGAAATAGTGTTGGTTTTTGATAAAAACTGGTATACAACTGATAATGCGATCCCATTGGACGACAGAAGAACAAACAAAGTGAATAATTTAATGGTAACAATTAGGTGATAGGGATTATCTATCTCGGTTTTTATTGTGTTCCTGTTTGGTAAAATGTAAACTACAGAATATTGAGTTTTTGTATAAATACTTTAGCAGCATCGCATTGCCGCTGATAGATATCTATTTTATTATATAAAATCTATTTTTACGAACAAAAATCGTTTATTGCATTGTTCTTGTTCACTTCATTTGCCCTATTTTAACTGAAGACGAACTTCAGATTAAATGGAATACTATAAATCGGTTTTTATCAGCCCTGAAAGGTTTGTTTAGTTTTCAGTTTATTTTAAAACCATTCTAAATATTTACCAACCCTGTCAAGGTGGGGTTTTTTCTGGAAATATAAGTAAACAGATTTAAAAATGCATAAAAATTTTGTCTGCCATTGCTTTTACTCCCGACAATCCCGACATGCATTGATACCATTTAATCGAAACCCTCTGAATGTATCAAATTTATTTCAGGATATATTAATAAATTTTGAAATAATAGTTGACTTCTATACTATTAACGATAGCAATAATATACACTGTGTCCACAGATAGAGTTTGGAAGAGGAAAACCTTTTTTATTATAGAAGGAAAAGTCATTCTTTATAAAAACGTCTACTTGTGCTAAACTACAATTTCGAATATCAGATTTGCGATTACTATATACAGGGTTCGTCACAAACAACATTTTTAGTTTTTTTGGATCTTTTTTTTTTAATTCCTTGATTTATTAAATGAATTTTTCTAGTGCTGAAGCTACAATTTCAACTATTAGATTTGCGATTACTATACAGGGTTCGTCAGAAACAATTTTTGTTTTTTGAATTTTTTTTTTCAATTCCTTTTGATGATTGGCTAAATCATCACTTTGGGAACAAATGAAGGAAGGGAAGGTACCCATGGTCCAAATCAGTTGGCACGTAGGAATCCCGATCTCACAATTATCGACTTTCATTTATGGGGATATCTGAAGCCACATGTGTATAAAATCAATTTTAATAATAACTTAATCTCTTGAAAGAAAAAATAAGAGTAGTTATTACAAATATCCCGATACAGCAAAGTTAGGAACTGTTATCGGGAATTCAGATGTCGAGTTGAACTATGCGCTAACTCGGTGGGACCACGTTTGAATAAAAGGTTTATAACGTATGATTGAATGAACTGAAAAAATATGACATGTAATAATAAAAATAATTCAAAAGTAGGCAAATAAAAAAGGGTTTTTTACAATAAAATCGTTACTCGGCCAGATATTAAATCATATTCGAAGTAAGAAAACATTTTAGTTGTTTGTTCTTACGTAAATTTATTTTAAACGAAATCCAAAAAAATTATAAATGTTGTTTCTGACGAACCCTGTATAGTAATCGCAAATTTAATATTTGAAATTGTAGTTTCAACACAAGCAAAATTCATTTAATAAATCAAGGACTTAAAAAAAATCCTAAAAAAAGTAAAAACGTTGTTTTTGACGAACCCTGTATAGTAATCGCATATCTGATATTCGAAATTGTAGTTGCTGTATCTTTTATAGTTTCTAAGATCCCAATGGTGGGAATCGAATTTGGGACACCCTGTATATACATATAATATATAAATATATACAGATATCATATATAAATATATACAGGGTGTTCATTTGAAAACTTCCCACCTCGATTTTCCTGTTTCAAAATGAAAATGTGGAAAATCGCTCGGACCCGTCGATTTTTATTTCGAGGGGGACATCTTTTGCGTATATTGTCAATCTTGTTACTTCAAGCCCCTAGGAGGGAGGGGGGGGGGGTAAGATCTAAATCTTAAATGGATACCCCTATTTTATATAATTTTTTTGGATTCTGCATAAAATTCTGAACATTTTTTAATAAAAGCATTATTAGTCTATACTTAACAGTTTCCGAGATATTGACTCTTGAAAAATGACATTTTTTAACTTTGACAGCGTCTAGCTTTCTAACTGTACGTCTTAGAGCAAAACGGCTTACATGTCCCTATCTTCGATTTTTATTATCTTTCCAATAGTGTCAACTTCCGGTTAAACCGGAAGTACTATATTTCTTACATCCGGTTTAACCGAAAGTTCACACTATTGGAAAGATAATAAAAATCGAAGATGATAGGGACATGTAAGCCGTTTTGCTCTAAGACCCCCTCGAAATAAAAATCGACGGGTCCGAGCGATTTTCCACATTTTCATTTTAAAGCAGGAAAATCGAGGTGGGAAGTTTTCAAATGAACACCCTGTATAAAAAAAAAACGTAGTCAATTCAACAAATCTATTAAAATTATCATACCAGCGAGGGCCTTAATCCTGGACCTTTCGAACAGTCTGGAAGATGAGTTGCCCCCATCGTATTCGTAGTCCTCCTCAATTTGTTGCTGCAAGGTGGGGTCCCACCTCACTATACTTATGTCTGTGGTCATTGCTATTGAATTTTACCAGCGAAGCTGGTCACCTGTAAGGTAAAGAAAAAAGGTAAAAACAAACATTTTGTTGATAAAATATACCAAAGTTTCATACTTATTATTCTAAAGTAAAATGATGAAATACAGAATTACTCTTTGAAAATACCATGGGAACCTACTTAACATTAACACCAACTAACATAGGCATCAGTTCAAATATAAAGACTGTTTATTTTAGGGATCTTCGTGCCAGAACAGTAGCTATAATTAGCGCTGTGGTTAAAAAACGCAAGATACACATTCTTTCTTAAACAAATGTTATAAAAATACATCCAATAAAAGGAAAGAATTTAAAAAACCTTGCCTATGAATAATTAAAACCACTAAAACAGAAACACTGACCGAAAGTAGAAAAATAATTTTTAAAGGAATATTTGTTGAGGGAGGTGAGGGGGCAAACTGCCAACAGTGTTAATTCCATTTTTGTGTCCTGAATTACCCCTAATTTTTAAATATTGACATCATTACTTTAAAGACTGAAGTAATGAACATAACATAATAATTACGTAGGTTTTTACTTCACTTACTTTATTGGTAAATTAAAGGTAATATTACGGCTGTTTGGACAGTATTTTTAAAATTAAATCAATCCCAACGTTTCTATTACATTAGTCCCTTGTTTCTTGTTGCACCTACTCAAAAATATCATGAATTTCAATGGAAACCAAGCACTTGTTGAAAACACTTACTCATGATTGTATGTATGTTCTGACTTTTAAAGGTTGGGCAAAAATGTCTTGCGAACTAAAACATTATTAATTAGGGCCCATTCCCGTCAATCAATAAACCGGGAAAAAACGGGAAGCAATATTATTGGGCCGTGACCCAAAAATCGCCTCCAGACGATGAAAAGATAAAATCTATTTTTAACAGTCTACTTGGAGCCCAATATTTTTATTTGCATTTCTTCTTTATAAAGCCAAAACGTAAAAAATATTTTCGGCACTCTGAATGAAAACTTTTTACCGATGCAAAGAGGAGTTTAATACGGTCACTGCTTCTACTAAAATCCTTCGCCATTAGAATAATTAACTATATATAGATTTGTAGACCAGGGTCGATAATTTTTGAAACCAAAAAAAAAATAATAGTAGGATGAAACCCATTGGAAAAGGAAGAGAATATAACAAAAACGAAAGTAAAAATAATTTACGGGCGATCCGAGGTCGGGAAGTGGAAGGGGGTGAGTTTTTAAGGGTAGAAAACGATTTATCTCGATTTCCGGCAAAACTACAAGTCCTATGGAAAAACATTAAATGGCAAAGTTGTAGGTAATAAAAAGATCTACAACTTTTGTATTTACACTTTTTTCACATAACCTCAAAATTTATGTGAAAAATTCAAATAACCAAGTTTTTGGTTTTTTATTATCTTTTACAAAAAAAAATTTTTTTTCACGAAATTTGGTGAAAACTTACTTTTTATGTCCCAAACACACTGTAATTTTGTTTATTTAAAATATTTATTTTTTCACCTTATTTTGACTTAATATCGAAAAAGCACCCTAATATTCAATCGAAAATTCTCACGTCAAAATATCTGTTTTTTTTAAAAAGTCGGTAGGCTTTTTGTTCCTTGAAATCTCTTCTTTCTGATGGTGTAAAAAAATATACATTAGTATGGTAAATGTTCTCAAAAAATGCAAAGAAACGAAAGTCTTATTAAATATTAACTTTATTAACTTATTTGGTTATTAATTATAGTAGTATACTTCGACTTGCAATTTTTTGTTTATCAATGTAAATGTTGCATTTTTTGAGAACATTTAAGTACCATAGTAATGTATATTTTTTTTACACCATCAGAAAGTAAAGATTTCAACGAACAAAAAGCCCACCGACTTTTTTAAAAATGCAGATATTTTGACGTAAGAATTTTCGATTTGAAAATTGGGGTGCTTTTTCGATATTAAGTCAAAATGAGGTGAAAAAATAAATATTTTAAATCAAAAAAATTACAGTGTGTTTGGGACATAAAAAGGTAAATTTTCACTAAATTTTGTGAAAAAATTTTTTTTGTAAAAGATAAAAATAAAAAACCAAAAACTTGGTTATTTGAATTTTTCACATACATTTTGAGGTTAGGTATGTGAAAAAAGTGTATATACAAAAGTTGTAGATCTTTTTATTACCTACAACTTTGCCATTTAACGTTTTTCCATAGTTTTGCCGGAAATCGACATAAATCGTTTTCTACCCTTAAAAACTCACCCCTTTCCACTTCCCGACCTCGGATCGCCCGTAAATTATTTTTCATTTCATTTTTGTTATATTCTCTTCCTTTTCCAATGGGTTTCATCCTACTATTATTTTTTTCACTTTTTACCATTTTCAAAGGCTTCAGCCCTGGTCTATTGACCCAGTAGCAACAGATTTAAAGCAACTTTAAAATGCGGTGTTTTTACAGTCAATAAACTTCCATCGACCCAACTAAAAAAAAACCTTTTTCTACAAACTATCGTGACAAAAGGTACTCACTTCAACTTATTTCATAACATCCCAAAATACTAATAAACCTCCAAAACCGGCACACGTATAACAGGGAATTCCGCAAGAGAAACTGTGTTATCCTATACCTCTGCAAAACACCTCACGCAAATTAAGGCTCTTGCGAAAATATATCCCCGGAAAAAGGATACTTTCAATCAAAAAAGAGTGACAAAGAGAGAGACGACTCCGTTTCCCAAATAAACCGAGCAATCCGACGACTACATTCGCAAGACCCTATTTTGGGGGTCTTATGAACACTTATCCGAAAATCACACTTTGCGAAAAAGACAAAGACTTCCGATTGTTTTAACGATGCTCCCGAGTGACTTAATCAGCGTTTTTATAAGACCCTTTGATCGAATCGATCGAGTCGAGCCGCCTCCGGGTCGCCGGCAATGATACCAATGCGATGGGCCAAAAAGGAATGCGGGGTTTTCCGATACGGGGGTTGGTCGAAAAGGGCGAAGGAATGAACAAATTTGATTACATGCCTTACAGATTTTTGCTTTATATTAAACTAAAAATAAATACTAAATAAAAAGCAGTTTAATAAATAAATAAACGACTATGTAAACGACACGATTTATCTCGTTTTAAAACAAATGACAGCAGAAATTTGTCATCGATCAGCTGATATTGGCACATAATAATATCCCCGGGGTTGGCAAATATCATGATATTTATATAAATATCAAATATCGGATATATATCCGATATATATCTGATACATATCAAATAATTTTTCTAGCTGAAACAGGTAAAACCACACTATAGTAGAGTAGCCAAGTAAAATCAAGGAACTAGATATTTAAGTAAATATATTTTTATTTTGGCATTTTAAATTTAAATTTAAATTTTATTACGGATTAACTTTGTAATGAAAAAAAGCACACACAATGCACAGTCGCGTCGACGAACGCTTCAGTAATGAAAAATAATAATGAAATAAATAGGGGATGCCAATCGTAATACCAACCCAAACCATACAACATTCGGCGGTAAATTAAAATTTCCAAAAATTTGTTTAATATCGTTGTTAACAGTTTTTTCAGCACTTAAAAAAAGTAATTTTTTAATAATAAATATCATGATATATATCGAGATATAAATATCATGATATATATCAGTGATATATTATGCCAACCCTGAATATCCCTAGATTAGTAGTGGACCGTAAGGAGCCCAAACACCGAGTTATGAATTGCGTTTTTGTGCTTTTTGTTATATTTAATGACGTTTTCAAAATATTTTGTGGTTATGGTGCCTTTTATTTTTACTTTCATTTGACCAAAAATTTACCAGGTTAAAATTTTTTAATTCTTTTTCATTTGGGTCATAATTATTATTGTGTGCCTTGCACGTTAGTTGATTTCATCGATAAGAAATAAGTTTTATTTCATCCGACCGCCGTTTTTGTCGAAAAGTTAGTTTGTGAAATTTTTGTTCTTAAAATGCTTGTTCGTAAAGGTTAGGTTTCTAATGTATAATTTTTGCATTTTGCATTATCTAGGTATCCTTTTCTGTTTCAAGAAAAATAGATGAAAATCATTTCTCTGATTTAGGTAGGTAGGGGAGAGTTGGACAAAACTGGATAGGTTGATAAAACCGGGTACCGCCTAGTTCTGCCAAATGTTTGTTGCAATCTATCGGATTGATATCCGATTTTGTCCAACTGTCCCCTACCTACACCAGAAAACTCATGTTTATTATTACCTTAAAAATATTATATAAGTATACTATTTAGAAAATAAAATTTTCAAAATATATACAAAATTTTTAAGTCTGGTCCTGGAATTCATAACAATCTATCAAAATGAAAAAGACCAAAATTGGCAGAGTGTCAAGTGATTGCCTCCGTCTTGCGAGAGTATTCAAAATTTTTACTACTTTTACAGACAAAACTTACTCTTCCATTTACTAATTAACGTTAATTAAAACAAGAAATAATAATTAGTCCGCAGCATTTTTTTTCCGTCTGGATTATTTTAAGCCTTGTTTATGTTTTGGTCAATGGCAACAACGCGTAACCTCTTTATTTACTTTCACTGACTGGTTTCAAATTAATAGCGTTTTTTTATATACAGCGTGTGTATAAAGTCTGGAAACGGCTTAATAACATCACAATTTACTGGCCGATTTAAACCAAATTTGGTACAGTTGTGTAAGAGGATCTAACGCACCGAATGACGATATTGGCGTTGTTGCCAGCTTTTTAGTTTGTCTGAAATTCGAACGAATTTTATATTTTTAAATATAACACCCAGTATATTTTTACATTTTTAAATTCCACATAAAATTATAATTATTTTTTATTAAATGCATTATTAGTCTATACTTCATAGTTTCCGAGATATTGACTCTCGAAAAGTGACATTTTTGAACTTTGACAGCTTATAACTTTCTAACAGTACGTCTTAGAGCAAAACGGCTTACATGTCCCTATCTTCAATTTTCATTATCTTCCCAAGAAAATCAACTTCCGGTTAAACCGGATGTAACTCGAAAGCAGGTTGTTCCGGTTTAACTGGAAGTTGATTTTTTGGGAAGATAATAAAAATTGAAGATAGGGGCATGTAAGCCGTTTTGCTCTAAGACGTACTGTTAGAAAGTTATAAGCTGTCAAAGTTCAAAAATGTCACTTTTCGAGAGTCAATATCTCGGAAACTATGAAGTATAGACTAATAATGCATTTAATAAAAAATAATTATAATTTTATGTGGAATTTAAAAATGTAAAAATATACTGGGTGTTATAATTAAAAATATAAAATTCGTTCGAATTCCAGACAAACTAAAAAGCTGGCAACAACGCCAATATCGTCATTCGGTGCGTTAGATCCTCTTACACAACTGTACCAAATTTGGTTTAAATCGGCCAGTAAATTGTGATGTTATTAAGCCGTTTCCAGACTTTATACACACACTGTATATAACATAATATTCCGAATTCAAATGGATGCCTCTACAGAAAAATTTGCGACATTTTTCAAAGGGTCCCCCTTTGTTATATTTTCTCAAAATGTTCGTCTAAAACATTTTCCAAAAAAGTAATTTCCTTATCAATTCGAGTATGAAAAGAACGAAAAAAACATTTATTTTGATCGCAGTCGTCGGGAATTTTTTTTCATTGTTTGCTTTAGAAAAAATTTAAAACGCGCGCCCTAAAGACCCTCGGGAAAACGGCCGTAAAAAAATAACGCGGTACCGTAGCCGGTTCTAGTTTGCGCAGATAGAAAGCTAAAAGACCAGTCTATAACATATTCCGAATTTAAATTGATCGCTTTACAGAATTTGCGACATATTTTCCGAAATATTCGTTTCCTTATCAATTCGAATATTAATTAAAAGTAAAAATGAAAAACGCCTTAAAAACCTTCGAGAAATTGGCAGTAAAAAATAACGCGTCGTAATCGTAGCAGGTTCTAGTTTGCGCAAAAAGATAGCTAAAGGATCAGTCTATAACATAGGTATCCCAAATTCAAATTGATAGCTCCACAGAAAAATTTGCGACATTTTTTCAAAAATGTTACATTTTTCTATAGAACCGTTTGCACAGTAACTTGGTTGAGTTTCGTAATCATGTAGGTATGCAATAATAAGGTGCATATTTTAATTTAGGTATTGAATTTTTACTTTTCTTTAGGAGACACGTTCTATAATATAGGTTCGTTGTGCATTGTTCAAAAGGACCAATCCAAAATTTTCGATTAAATTAGGTATATATGGAACAGTTTTAGTTTTTTGCTATATCTCTATCAAAAACCTTGCGAATCAAACTATTATATGCGTATCCTGCCCACCGTCGACGGATGTTAAATTTAAAACTCCAGTACTATTTATAAATTTTAATATTAGACAGAAAGCCTATATAATAAACGACCATGGCTATTATTTAATACTGTGCGTTCAAATGGTATAATAAATTTAAAGCTTTTTAAAATCTTAAGCTTATTAATGTACATACCTATAGTAGTAAATATATTATTTAACAATTTTCGCCTTATTTTGACATTTTACATATACAGGGTTGCCCAGAAGTCCGGAATAAAATTAATATAGTCTTAACCTGTAACTTTTGGAGAAAACGCTCGGACACGTCAATTTAGTGTACAGTGACCGGCAGAAAGTGCGCAGCATATGGGAAAGTTTTTTATCTTTAAGTTTAGAAAATTAATTTTATTTTAGATAGGTTCTGCATGTTCTCAAACCAAAATAACACCCATTAAATCCGGTAAAAGTCTTATGTATACGAGGTAGGATCAAAAATTTGAAAAACCGCTAAGAGTAAAGTACCTCCATCTTTTATTTTAGAATATTTTTTTACTAAGAATTCTTGTTTTAATTTTAAAGTTATACCCAAATTCCAAATTTCGCTTATTTTGAACAAAAAAATGGATTTAATCGTATTTTCTGAATAACCCTGTATAAAAAATAAATGGCAACCGAACAGTACGAAAATAAGATTTTCTGCAGACTTTGTGTGAGATAACCGTCGATCATAAGTCCGATTAGTTTGTTTTCATAATATTATGGCTTTATAAAATAAAAACATAAAAATATTAAATATTTTTGCTGCACACCGTATTTTATTTTCTGAGGGATATTTTTTGATTTACAATGACTTAAACCATCTCCTAAATAGTTTTTTATACATTGAAGTATGCATAGAAAGTTTCCTTTTGATTTATAAAGAAAGAAATTTAAATTAAAAATACATTTTGAACGGATTTTATTCGTCACGCAAAATAAGGATCAATAATATATTTTTAATTTAAATTTTTTTCTTTATAAATCAAAAGGAAACTTTCTATGCACACTTCAATGTATAAAAAACTATTTAGGAGATGCTTTAAGTCAATGTAAATCAAAAAATATCAGTTAGATGAAATTAACTTGTTTCTAGTGATGGGATCACTCGAGTGAAAAATAACCGATCACTCGGTTTTTTCAATCACTTGAATTATTCGATTATCTTCGGAAATAACTCGAGTGATAAAATGAGTGACGAACATATGGTTTTTATTTTTCAACGCGTCTCCAAAGTATGCACTATCGTGACATCTCAAGGTCAAGTAGTCAAGTGGTTAGTTAAATTAAATTGTAAGTTGTAAGATCTGGGAACCATCCCAAAAAATCCACAAATATCTCCGCCACATTTAATAATCCGCAAAAAATCAATCGATTAACAACACCGAGTGAGTTATTCCCAATACAAATGCTGTATATCAACATGAACGATGAACCATTGATATTAGAATTTGAGTGAAAAGAAATCGATTAATCATTCGGTTTTTTAAATCACTCGAATTCTCAGTAGTCGATTATTAAAATAAGTCGATTTTTCCCAACACTACTTGTTTCCTCATAAAATAAAATACGGTGTGCAGCAAAAATATTTAATATTTTTATACTTTTATTTTAAAAAGCCATAATATTATGAAAACAAACTAATCGGACTTATGATCGACGGTTATCTCTAACAAAGTCTGCAGAAAATCTTATTTTCGTACTGTTCGGTTGCCATTTATTTTTTATACAGGGTTATTCAGAAAATACGATTAAATCCATTTTTTTATTCAAAATAAGCGAAATTTGGAATTTGGGTATAACTTTAAAATTAAAACAATAATTCTTAGTAAAAAAATATTCTAAAATGAAAGATGGAGGTACTTTACTCTTAGCGGAATTTCAGATTTTTGATCCTTACCTCGTATACCATAAGACTTTTACCGGATTTAATGGGTGTTATTTTGGTTTGAGAACATGCAGAACCTATCTAAAATAAAATTAATTTTCTAAACCTAAAGATAAAAAACTTTCCCATATGCTGCGCACTTTCTGCCGGTCACTGTATAATATGCTTACATTTTGACGTTATTCGTTTTTTTTTTATAGACTTTGTCAAAGATATGACGACATCGATATTTTTTTTAAATGGAAACATACAGCTTATGATACATCATTAAAAAGCTAATATCTCGCACAGTATGATCATAAATTTTGGCGCGATTCTGTCAAGCTATTTCAAAATGGCGACTGTTAAAAGTTTTTAAAAAATCTCTATTTAAATAAGCGGAAATGATAAATCATTGATGTTTTTTTACCTTTCAAGGTAAGAAATCTTGTAATTTTTCCTAACGAACGGTACTAACGGTAGATCCAGATATACCTAATGAAATGAAACAATTTGATGATTAAAAAAAAGATCGAAATCGTCATATCTTTGACAAAAATGTCTATAAAAAAAAAACGAACAACGTTAAAATGTGAGCATATATAAAACTAAATTGACGTGTCCGAGCGTTTTCAACAAAAGTTAGGTTAAGGCTATATTTATTTTATTCCGGACTTCTGGGCAACCCTGTATATCAGCTGCAGCTTTATTTGATGTCAAGGCGCTATTAAAGACAGACCCGATAATTACACATACCTACATTTTACAAATGGTTTGTTCCTTATGGTAGGGAGCAGGGTTCGGAGGATATATATCATGATATTTATAGTTCGATATACAGGGTTGGGCAAATGTTCCGGAACGGCTTAATTACAGGAGAACGAAAAGTGATATCGGATCTGGGTTTTGGGCAATCTATAGGACTAAAATTTTACTATTTGACTATTATACCATATGTCAGTAATGTCACCAACTGTCAAGTGTTGACGTTATTTTGTTTTTCTAAATGGAACACCCTGTATATTTTTACATTTTTAAATTCCACATAAAATTATAATTATTTTTTATTAAATGCACCATTGGTCTATACTTCATAGTTTCCGAGATATTGACTCTCGAAAAGTGACATTTTTGAACTTTGACAGCTTATAACTTTCTAACAGTACGTCTTAGACCAAAACGGCTTACATGTCCCTATCTTCAATTTTTATTATCTTCCCAAAAAAATCAACGTCCGGTTAAACCGGATGTAACTCGAAAGCAGGAAATATAGTTGTTCCGGTTTAACTGGAAGTTGATTTTTTTGGAAAGATAATAAAAATTGAAGATAGGGACATGTAAGCCGTTTTGCTCTAAGACGTACTGTTAGAAAGTTATAAGCTGTCAAAGTTCAAAAATGTCACTTTTCGAGAGTCAATATCGCGGAAACTACGAAGTATAGACTAATAGTGCATTTAATAAAAAATAATTATAATTTTATGTGGAATTTAAAAATGTAAAAATATACAGGGTGTTTCATTAAAAAAAAAAATAACGTCAACACTTGACAGTTGGTGACATTACTGACATATGGTATAATAGTCAAATAGTAAAATTTTAGTCCTATAGATTGCCCAAAACCCGGATCCGATATCACTTTTCGTTCGCCTGTAATTAAGCCGTTCCGGAACATCTGCCCAACCCTGTATATTATGATATATTCAATAATTAAATTTTTTAAAATTTCGATTATTCAGAAAATCAAACAAAAAAAAAGTTTTTATGTTTTTAACTAAGTAATATTTAGGGTGGGTCCGTTTTGAAATTATGTTCAACTTTTTTTTTTATTGGATATCTTATAATTATTTACCTTTGTGATCTATCTGTTTAGGCATTACTCATTAGTTTAGGTCATGTTTTTTAAAGTCAGTTTAAGTACTTTAATAAGTATCCTACAAAAATATTTAGTTTTCCAGATTAGTATGTTTTTGATCGAAATAGATGTCCTTTCATTAAAAAGAAATATCTTAAAATGATTTATATATCGGATATATATCCTTTGATATGATACTTTCGAAAACATCATGATATTTTCGAACCCTGGTAGGGAGTATACCTACTATATTGATGCTCTATTTATCACTTCTTGCTTTTTACCGGTTACTCAAAAACCATTAAAACAAACGAATTGATTTCAAAATATATCGAGAGATACTAAAGTAAGTTATGTACGCTTGCCCTAAAGATATATACATTAAAAACCGTTGCAGACGTTCGGCTGTAACAAAATGTCACCAGTGAAACTTAATTAAACAATGATAAAGTTGGGATCGCTGTATAGTTACAGGTGCAAATGTTGTTCGTCTTATAACGGACTTGTAACAGACTTTAAAACACTCCTAGTTATTTATCTATATCAACATAAGTAAACCAAGGTAAAATTAAGGCAACAAGAAAATATATCTTAACATCCATTTCATTGCGTTAACGATGGGAAAATAACTTTAAGCATACATTTTTAGTATTTATTCTAGTAAATATAGCAAATGAGTAGATAATTATTATACTATCGCTGACAAAATATAATTTAGTACTTATAGTAAGTAAATATTAAGCCCAAATTTGTGTTTTTTTTTTCTCAGTTTCTTTATTACCAGATCAAAGTTTGGTGTCTTTTTGGAACACCCTATAGATGTTCGCAAACAACTAGCCTCAAGGCAACTGATGTTGATAATAAAGCTTAACTATAAAAGGAAAATGATATTTGAGCTAATTACATTTGGAATTATTATTACCTAACTTTTGTGGCAAATATCATTTAATGGTTATATTCGGTATGTAATGATGACGTATTGGTCATTGCCACGTTGGGTGACATTTATAAAAGACTTTACCTACCTGGACCATCTATTCCAAAATTGTCATATTATATTATATTTTCTTTTGCTACCGCTACGAGGCAGACGTTTTGCGAAATATACACTAGTGTGAAATATTCCAAATACACCTACCTACGGTTCTCAGGGTTAAGTTAAGTTTTTGATTGGCCGCCAGCCAACAGTTCTTCTTGAAACCGGCATATTGCGCGGCCATAGCACTTGTAAATTCCCAATAGTTTCAAATTTAAGCTCAAATAAAATCCAAAAGGTAACGGTGGTAAAAACCGCCCGTTAGACGAGCACTTGGCCATTTTATTTCTTTTTAATACCTGTTCTTTGACCTATTTCATCCAAAACAAATGACAACGATTAAAGGTTAATTTACACCGACCATTTAGGATCGAGTGGGCAGTCCGGGCAGTCTTTACAAACTTTAGTTTAAATACCATCAATGTAAATCGCCTATTAGCTTATTAACATTGATATCAAGCAGAAAGGTGACGTAATGTGATGATATAATAGTTAATTAAGCGTACGGGGTGAGCTAAACAAGTGGAAAATGGAATAATATTTTTTTGATATATGAAAACGACGTTTTTTTTGTTGATTTCTTCAACCTGTTCCAAACAAAACAGGATTTTTTTGTATATGAATAGTATCTATGTTGTTTTTGGGGTTATGATTATCATTATCTGAAGTCTGAGAATCCAACTTTGTTTTAAATACAATGTCATGTATGTACCTATATGTAAGTAGATATAGCAAAAATGATAAAAACTTTTAAGTGGTTACTTAATGCTTATTGCAATTAGTAAAATTTCAAATTAAAATTTTATAGGACAAATGACTGATAAACATTAATGATTATTATTGCATTTTATTTATTTTCATTGTTAGTTAACCATTTACTTAATAATTACAGTAACACAAGGACCCTACATCACAAAGAAAACCCAAAAATACTCACAAACCTATTGTAAACTGGGAGATACGGACAGACGGAACATCACTAGTAAATAAACGCTGATAAGTTAACAATATTTTGGAACAAACATTCATAACTTGTAACTAACTACCTAGTAGGATTGTCAAGAATATTTTCATAAGGATGTTTTCTCCCTTATCTCTATCTAACTTTAACTTTGAAAAACACGGATATGTTACAACTGAAATTTGGCATAATTAGTAGTAATGGTAATGCTAAAAATATATACTTTTCCTACGAGCGTGCGCAAAGTAGTACTTTGCGCACGCATTTTTGTGTGCAAAGTTACACTTTTCCGCACTAGTGCGGATAAGACTTTTATCCGCACTGGGTGCGGAAAAGTAAAACTATTCAAAAATCTCCTTGGTAGGGAATATTTATATTTATTTTAGTAGCTGTAAACTATTTTATGGCAATGTGAGAAGCCGTTGCAAGAGTATTCTCTTTTATCTTTTAATCGTAATTCCCGATATTTGTATTTCAGCTTAAAACGAAAAATTTAGTTTCCTATTATTTTTTTTATTGTTATGTAATTTTTTAATTTTCTATTATTTTTTTTTGTTATGTAATTTTTAGTTGTAAGTATATTATAGTTCTTTCTTTAAAGTCGAATTAAAAATTATTAAATAAATTATCATATTTTTATTTTTGTTGTTATCTGATATGAAGCTCGTAGGAAAAATGTTGTTCCTAACAAGTGCGCAAAGTGCTTTTCCGCACGCAAGAACTTATCCGAACTCCGCTTCGCGTCGTTCGTCCAACTGTACTTGCGTGCGGAAAAGTATCACTTTGCGCACTTGCTAGGAAAATAACTATATTGTAATAAAGATAGGTGTGAAAAATTATTGTGTCAATATTTGGCAATGATTTTTCGTTCAAGTTTTCAAACATTTGGGTAGTAAGTCTGTAAAAAACTAGTTATAAAACTACCATCAGCATTTAAGTGCACATTTCTCGCCCATATTGTCAAAGTTTACATTATTCTCAAACATCGTTTTTCCATAAAAACGATGCGAATTGTTTCAAGGACACCCGCTATATAAAAAAAGATATGATTCAGGGAACCAGAGACAAAATAATTAATAACAAATTATTTAATTTTTAAATTCGGTACTTACCTAATTCGAAACATGATAACTCATTTGCCCTTTTAAACGATTATTTATAGATTAAATTTGTACAAAACAACATCATTGCAATTTAAAAATAGCTCTTACAAAAACTTTATTTCAAAGAAAATCGATTTTTCATAATTTTTGGCCACTGTATGGAAATTAATTTCGATAGTGGGTGGCTAGGAAAACATTGAAAACAAAATACCAACCTAAATAAACAAAGACATTTTCCGCATTTTCTTGCTTCACTGTGTTTCGTTCCTGTTCCATTTTCACAAGGGTTCAGTGACATTAAAGGGCCAAAAAACTGTCACTTGTTTAAAAACACTTGACACCCACTGGATTAAAGTAAATCACACAATTTCTGGGCGATTTGGGATGAAATCCTCAATGAATTATGATTAAAAAAATTTAGGTGCACCCATTAATTAGGATGTACTTAAACGGGTCATAAAAATACCGAAACTTCACCCAATAAACTGCATTTTATCATCAAACGGTTACACCTAAAAGCGGCCATTTTTGTGTGTGGAAATCGGCCAATTTCTAAGCCAACCTAGTAAAATTCTGACTTACCTATTTGTATGAATCCTTGCTCGCCCTTTCAGTGCACTTTAAATTTAACAAATGTGTTAAAAAATCCTTGTTCTTTTCACTAAAAAACTACCCAATTTAGCTACCCAACACTGCAAACGCCCTGCATGACAGCTAACATCAAGTACTACTGGAATGAGCATTGCGCAGGCGCCGTTATCGTGTGAGCTTTTTCGTTTGGGCGGAATGTTCCTTCGAGCATGGCAGCTTATGGAGAAGTAAAAACCTAAAAAATACCTTTAAAAGTAGCGATGACGTCAACTCGACCCAATAAAAGGACAGGGTCTCATTGTGATATTGAGGCAACAAGGACTGCAAAGTTTGAAATTGGATTTCCCATAATACGCTCTCATTTTTTTTTTTTTTAATTTTGTAGTAAACTGTGTTTATCATTTTTTTTAAATTCAATGGTGTGGAAGCACTGCAACATTATTTTTTAAATGTGGCATTTGTGCGAGCTTTTTTTAGCAAAATTTGTCTTGTGCTGTTTGTCTACTTCCTGAACCTGAGAGAGAAAGAAAAAAAGGGTAATTTACAGTACAGTATTGCAAGATAAAGATATGTGTATGGAAGGACCATAATAATATTATTTTATTTGCTCATAATAGTATATACTAATATATTACATGTATGCGAAAGGGACTGCAGGACAGGGCATGGTAGTAATTATAGACATTAAGGACTTTCTGCAGATATAGTAATAAACAAAGAGTACAAATACAAATGACAAGTCTACAGATGCTAGAATGGCATAATAATAATTATTTACAATGTAGGCATTACTGGTTGCCTAGTAAAGGCAGCTGTCAAAGGCTTGAAACTAGATGTCGCTCTAAATTATTGGGCGATTTGCAACATTCTAGTCCTAAAAAGTAGGTGACAATTCATATTTTGACATTTCCCAATATTTCTGATTCTGATTCTGTTGCTCGTTGGGCTTGACACTTCCAAAATGTTTTAAGTTTTAACCTAGTTTTTCCAAAGTTTACATAAAAACTTGTTAATTTTCAGCTTAGGAAATCGTAGTAAAAATTTAAAATCCGCAAAAACTTACTTTAATCACCGTATAGTGATGCTGGGGTCCTCAGAATCACGAGTGCCCAAGATACTTTCCCAAATTGCGCTCAAACCAAACAAGATGAATAGTACCTTTTATTTAAACAAAGCCAAAGACTGCTTTAAAAACAACAATTATCCCGATGCTTACGAAAATTTCGTCAACTATTTTGATAGTTTGGATGACCCTTCAACCAGCACTCCTGCTGTACAGTTGGGGTTTACTAAACTTGTATGTCGAATAGGCATAGTTTTAGAAGAAGCAAACGATACTGAAGAGTTGTTGAAGGTTTATCTACAAGCTATTAACTTTTTTCCTAATAACTATATAATTCTGAATAATTTGGGTGGATATTTGTTTAAGTAAGTATGAAATTTTGCTAAGAAAGCTAATTTGTTTTATTGAATATGCGTCAGTAGTCCTTCTACGTCCTGAAAATATATTTACTTATTTCTAAACATTTTGTGTAGCTACCATATAGAACCTTCAATGCATAAATCTAATGTTTTTCTATAGAATGGGCCAAATAGACATTGCAAGAACATATCTGGACAAAGCAGTAGCTTGCAGTAAAAACTATCTTCCAGCAGAAAAAAACCTGATGCACTGCAAATGGCATCAGATACCAAGATGGCATTTTAAGATGTTGAATGACAAAAACAGGAATGTTGCCTATTATAAAGCTATCACAAATATTATTAGTAAAGGTACGTTTATAAATAAGGACATTAAAAAAAACCCTTCTTTGTACTGCATCAAAGTATAAACCAAACTATTAACTGCAATGTTTTGTGTCCTTTGTATTCTTGATGCTAGTGCAAATTGAGAAAATGGTACCACTTCTCCAATGTGTTGGTTGGAACTCATTTAAAATAAGAGCTACCATGTAGACAGCTGTCCATTCTAATACCATAAAAAATAGAGTTTCGTTCACAGTTTTTATAATTTGTTTTTTAGGTTTTACTAATGTTATTGATATAGGTGCTGGTTGTGGCATCCTATCATTAATAGCTTCCCAACATCCCCATGTGACAGTTACAGCTATTGAGGAAAATAAACTTCTTGCTAGGATGTGTGAAAATATCATGAAAGAAAATGATCGCAGCAATGTTAAAGTTTTGAACTGCAATTCCACTAAGTTAACTCAACCTACAGCACCATGTAACTTCTTGGTAAGTGTTTTTTTTTTGTGTATATGGGTGTTAACATTTTTAATTATTTATGTATTTAGTTTTTTCAGAGTCTTTAACTTTAATTAATTTATTTCTATAATACTAAGATGGGTAATAGATGTTATTAAAGTATTTTTTTTTATCAAAATTGTAGGTTACTGAAATTTTTGATGTGGCTATATTTGGTGAAAGAATGCTGGAAAGTTTGGTGCATGCCCACCAAATTTTGATTACTGAGAAAAATAACTTCAAAATTGTACCCTGTGGGGCAAGAATATATACAGCAGGTAAAATATGATGAACTATTGAGTTTTACCCCTATTTTTGGCAAAAATAGGCCTTACCTATATACTTTCAAGTAACCATGTATTTAAAATCATTTATACATTTCTCATTTTTATATGTTTTAAAGAAATAATAATTCAAATTATCATGTAAGCTAGGCTAGTATAGTCATAATATTCACTATAAAAAGGTGTTATCATAATACTGATTGTTTCATTGTGATTTTTTACTGGTTAATCATGCATAACATTTTAATAGTTGCTGATTGTGGGTATATTGAATATTTTTATTTATGAGATAAATTTTAGAAATGTACATAGAATGATTTGGTTTTAGGGCTGTTAAAGCGTACCTATTTAAGGTTGAATTCTCAACGTCCTTTAATTTATTGCCAACCCATAACCTATTTCCCTTTGTTTTTTCAAGTTTATTATGGTTTAAACTAACATATAAATAAAATCAATATCGTCGGCGCATTACTTAGGTAATATCTGATATATTACAAAAATATCAATTTATTTCATTGCCAATTTTGGGAGAATTGTATAGTAAAAGAACAATGAGTGACAATGACATAATAATGTTAAAAAAAATCTTACCCGATATTTTTCGCTATACAATTCTCCTAAAATAAGTTATGAAATTCCTTGATATTTATTAAATATGTCAATTATTACCTATATAATATCAAGTCGATACTGATTTTCTTTAAATTTTGTATAAAAGCTAGAAAACATAAATATATCTACGCGAAATAGGTTATAGGTTGGCAGGCATGTTGATACTCCCACCTTAAGTATATTATTTTGAGGATAGGTCACTTTTACATAAAATCTACTTTTCTAGCAATCAACTATAAAAGCCCCCAAGCATTTCACGTGGTCAACCCGATCACAGAACTGAATTTGGCGAGCATGTGCATTCGACAGATCGACGCCGAACCATACGAAGCTGAAGATATAACCGTCAAAGACATTGAGTATCTGTCAGAACCTGTCAAAGTATTTGATCTAGATTTTTATGACGTAGTCGACTTAAATGACCTGTTAAATAATATGGAGTTTTCAAAGATTATCGAGGTTTGTCATTTCAATTTTCCAGAGGTGTATTATATTTAAATATTGATGCGTTTATTATAGGTAAATTGTCTCAAAGATGGTCCTTTGACATCTCTAGCAGTCTGGTTCGAGCTTGATTTAGATGAGGAAATCACATTAACGACCAATCCGAATGATGAGAACAGGGTTACGTGTTGGGAGCAGGCAGTATTCCATTTGGTCCACCCTGTAGATGTTACGGCGGGCGAAACGGTGCAATTTGAAGTAACTGTGTTAGATAGTCAACTGAAATTTTACCAGGTAGAATATATATACATAATTAATAGCCATAACTTATGCAACTACATGTAGGTATTTATGCAAATTTTTAAAAAACGGTATATTTCAGCACCCTTGTTAAATCCGTATACATTTTCTGATTTTAAATATCATTTTTTCGCAGTCAAGGTCGTTTTAATATCAACATAATATTGACATTTTTATAGGAATTTCTGTATCTCAGGAACTAAACTGGAGAAGGTCTAAAAATTGGTAGGGGAACCTGGGGTATTAGAAACTGGGGGGTAATAATAACGGTCAAACATTTCTGCTAAAAAAAACTCGTATAAGTAAATATTTTTAAAAATATTACAAATAGTTTATACAACCAAAAGTATAGTCGAAATAATTCATACTACTCTATTGTAGGTTTTGTATTTTTTAAAATCTATTTTAGGTTATTTTTTTCGGCTCTTTAAATTTCAGTGGCGGCTAATATAAAAATATATATTTTTAAGGTGTGACTGTTTGTGCCATTTATTATGAACCTATCTTGAAGTTAAAGGTCTTAAGTAAAGTAAATCTTACGTAGGTGTTTTGGTGCTTGGATGTTTGTCCCTAGGGGGGAGAAATGGAGGGGGAAATTTCCAATGCAACCATTAGAGAAAAGATACGAAATATTTTAATTAAATTATTTTCTTGGAACAACTAAAATTTATGAAAATTTGCCCCTAGGGAGTGGGAAATATATTTTTGGTCGCAATTTCTTGAAACTTAGTACTCAACATATTATTTAATATTCAAAGAGTTCACGCAACAAAAGTTAATTGTTTTATTTAAATAATAAAATAAAAAAAGATTTTAAAATTATAAAAAATTGGTTTGACAACAATTTGTTAACAATTAATTTTAATAAAACAAATTATATTCCTTTTACGTTAAACCTAAATAACCTACGACGAAATATGAATAGTATTCAAATAAATGAAGACACTCAAATTTTTAAAGTTAAAAAAATAAAATATTTAGGAATTATTTTTGACAGTAAATTAAATTGGAATTTTCACTTAGAATACTTAATTAAAAAATTAAGAAGTTTACTACCGATTTTTCAAAAACATAAAATTTTTTTTAAATCTAAGACATGGAAATATTATATTAGGCGTTAGTTAAAACTCATTTAAATTACGGAATTTTAGGGTGGGAAGGAATAAATACAACTTTAGTTAAAAAATAAGAAATATTACAAAAAAGGTTTCTAAAAATTATATACAATAAAGATTATCTTTATCCTTCAAAAGTATTATATTCAGAAACAAAAAAATTGAACATAAGACAACTTTACATTTATAACATCTTAATTTAAATATTTAAAAATAAAAACCTTATACAATTTAAAAACCATAATCTTAATACACGTCACAAAAATGAAATAACCATAAAACCTAAAATAAATTAGTCCACAAGACAAAAAAATTCAAAAATGTATGTTTTCATTTAAACAATTATTTACCAACAAAAATTAAAAAATTGATTTCATTAAAAAATTTTTATGTCGAAATAAAAACATGGATTTTAAAAACAGACAATTTGAAAATATTTTTAGAAATGCTTTAATTAATTAATTAATAGTGTTCTGAATAATTTATAGAAGCAATATTTTTTTCTTAAAAATTATAAATTAATAATTTTATTATAGGTAATATATTTCTTCAAAAAAAAACTGCGTTTATACTATAAACTGACATTTTTACTTTAAAACTTGCTATTTAATGCATATTTATAATTTACTAAAGATACTAAAACAAAAAAATAAGATTTGCCCCTAACAAGCTCAGCTTCAGGGGATTGAAGAATGAGTTGATCGAAGACAACATAAACATATTATTAAATTTTAAATGAACTTATTATTATTATTATTATTTGTAGATTACCAAACCTGATACATGTGTAGCATGTTGGCTGGTGTCAAAAGAAATTATTACATTTCTAAACGACGCACCTTTAGTTAAGGAAATTGTAGCTTTAACGAATAAGTTTCAAAACCCCGAATTTATGAAAAAATTTTCTGAACCGCACAAACCTGTAAGTATGAATTAGTAAATTATTAACAAGCTACACTCTTAATGAACATCCTGTATAAAAATACTAATGGCTATAGTGTTCTGTGGAAGTGCAACTTGTAAATAAGTGTCATCAAACTTGAAAAATATAAATAGAATAAAGTTTACAGCATAAAACATATAAGCATATTGTAATATTTTGTTTTTAATTGACATTGGATTTGTATTTGTCAGGTTATGGATCTAATGTGTTTTCCCCTGTGGGGGTTCCTCTTAGCGGCCAGACAGGGTTGTCAGTTCTACACGACCATAAAGTCGGAGAGTGATTTTCAGTACATGGACTTTTTCGATCATATATTAAGGGTTAATAACATTCCACAGGGTAAAATGATAGTTGTAGGTAAGTAGGTTATTGTCTATGTTTATTGGAAAGGAATGGTAAAAAAATAAATAAATAAATTATAATTTTAAACTTTTCACAGATTTTTATTTTGACGCGACATGTTTCGCATATTTTTTTAAGTACCTACTCCTTTAAGGAAGCAACTGTGCTGCGCAACATGTTGAGTCAAAATAAAAATCTGTGAAAAGTGTAAAATTATATTTTTTTTATTTATTTTTTTACCATTTATTTAACACAATCTTTAATATTTACTTTAAAATTATGTTTATTTTAGAAAATAAGATGGGACACAACACAACCATGTGCGGTATTCACAAATATTTAAAGGAATGTCGAGCGTGTTTGTTGGATCCAATAAGTACAGATGGATCGATACATCCCACAATAGGTTTAAAGGTAAATTTATTGCTTATTTTTTGGTGTAACATTGTGTTTATCATTTTAAAAACTCATTTGTAGCTGCTAATATTTTTTATTAACCCGATAAATGTGTTGTTGTCGGTTTTCTTGCGCACTGCGTGGCTGGAGCGCCAGTTCCCGCTCGCCTTGCCCGTGCGTGTAAACGACAAGTTGTTGTTCTCCCGTATTTATTGATATCATAATGATTATTACTCTTATTGGCTTCTACAGAAGTAAACGCCCACCTATAGGAGCATCAGCTATTTATTTATTTATTTGCATGTTTCCTTATAATAGTATTAAAAATCAATAACATTGTTTTTTTTTAATAAAAATGAATCCAATAAAAGCGTCATTACAAAACCATAGATTAACAAATCTGTCCGATTTTGTAATGAAAAAATACATAGATTATTAATTTTAATCACATCATAAATATATTTAAAAATATAAGTAAGTAATTCAAAAATATGTCACCCAAAAAAAAAAGGAAAAATTATAAAAAAATAAGGGAGAAATTATAATAGAAAAATTGCAATATTTAGTATTATTATTATATTACCTATAATATATTAATTGGCTTACCTTTATATAATTTTACATAATCCATGATTTTCATTTTCTCTTAAATGTCAAAAAACTCATAGTTTTCACATTAGTAGGTAATATATAAAAAATTTTGATGCCAACAAATAAAGCATTATTTTTTAAAAGTGTTAAATTAAAATTGTCATAACATAAACATAGATTTGTTTTTTTGTCTTGTTTGGTATATATGTAAGTAATGTTATGTAATAAATTTTTATTTTTATACATATACAGTATGTCTCCGTAAGTTGGAACCATATGGAAAACTTTTTTATTATTAGTTTTACGAAAAAAAGTTATTCTTAATAAAACGTTCTGCGTGGTCTAAAACCTAAAATGCAACTATCAGATATTAAATTCTTTCAGGCGTATACGAGGTTTGTCAAAAAATATGAATTTTGCCCAAGAGCAAAGTACCTTTATTTTTGACAATATCGAATATTGTTATTAAAAAAAGTTGATCAAAACTAAAAACCACGTTCAAATATGTAATTACACCCATTTACGATGAAAAAATAGGTTTTGTTATTTTTTAATAATTTTTCTGCATTATTAATTAATTATGACTGAACATTTTTCTATTGTAATTATTAAAAACATGATAACCTTTTCGTTTCTTAATTTTATCTAACAATGTTGCAATTTAAACAAGTCCGTAATAAATATATATGCATTTATATTGCAAATAAGAAAATATACATCCTATATAGATTACATGTAACACTGTACAGTTAAATTTGCATTGTTATTGTACAGGGTGTCCCAAATTCGAGCCTCATCATGGGGATCTCGGAAACTATAAGAGATACAGTATCGGTCAAATTGTGGCAAAGTTGCGCAATTTCGTACTGAGCAATATCGCAAAAAAATATCTCGGCTATCTATTTTAGTTTTTGAAATTTTTGCAAAAAACTAAAATTTGGAGTTTTTGTTTTTTTAAATTGCTCGACTTATTTTATCCGCTACAGAAAAACAAGCACAACATTGTTAAGGCAACTTTTTACGCTCCATATTGTGACATTTTTAGAATTTCGTTACAACGTTTCGTTTTTGTGGAACTATTATCAACTTTAATTTTTTAAATACGGACCTGCATTTTTTATTTTATTTTTTGATAGCCCTTTAAGCCCTGAATTCAACCATGTACCACACTTAATTATATTTAGACATTTTGATGTCATTATTACATCTTCAGGAATGTGATAATTATTTTTAAATACGGCCCTGGTGTTAGTTACTTAATCTTTTTACCACATACAACATGTAAATGGATCCGGAATTTTATACAAATAATTTACTATATTTAAGTTTTTATATAAATTGTAACAAAGTAAAAATAAAACCAAACAAAACAAAGGGTGCTATGACAAGAACTTTTACTTGATTGTTTGGCTTAATTATCTTGACAACTGCAGTCACCATTTATACTAAAAATTTCAGCAAAATTATGTTTTCTGCTTTAGAAAAGCCCGACATGTTACTAGTTTATTATTCTTTCAATAGGAATTCAGAAATTTCTTGTGGCCGTTATTTACAGGACTATCCTGATCGCTTGCAGCCTCATTATAGTTATTTTGCTTGATACTAATTTAGCCCAGTATGGTAGTTTTAATAAACCAAGAGTCAAATATGATACACGAATGGAGCCGGAAGAACAAAAAAATATTTTAGATTCTGTAACCCACTGAAATCCCGCTAAACGATATTTCAATCTAACAACTAACACCAGGGCCGTATTTAAAAATAATTATCACATTCCTGAAGATGTAATAATGACATCAAAACGTCTAAATATAATTAAGTGTGGTGCATGGTTGAATTCAGGGCTTAAAGGGCTTTAAAAAAATAAAATAAAAAATGCAGGTCCGTATTTAAAAAATTAAAGTTGATAATAGTTCCACAAAAACGAAACGTTGTAACGATATTATTATTTATAATATTCAGTATAAATGGTGACTGCAGTTGTCAAGATAATTAAGCCAAACAATCAAGTAAAAGTTCTTGTCATAGCCACCTTTGTGTTGTTTGGTTTTATTTTTACTTTGTTACAATTTATATAAAAACATAAATATAGTAAATTATTTGTATAAAATTCAGGATCCATTTACATGTTGTATGTGGTAAAAAGATTAAGTAACTAACAACAGGGCCGTATTTAAAAACAATTATCACATTCCTGAAGATGTAATAATGACATCAAAACGTCTAAATATAATTAATTGTGGTACATGGTTGAATTCAGGGCTTAAAGGGCTATCAAAAAATAAAATAAAAAATGCAGGTCCGTATTTAAAAAATTAAAGTTGATAATAGTTCCACAAAAACGAAACGTTGTAACGAAATTCTAAAAATGTCACAATATGGAGCGTAAAAAGTTGCCTTAACAATGTTGTGCTTGTTTTTCTGTGGCGGATAAAATAAGTCAAGCAGTTTAAAAAAACAAAAACTCAAAATTTTAGTTTTTTGCAAAAATTTCAAAAACTAAAAAAGATAGCTCAGATATTTTTTTGCGATATTGCTCAGTACGAAATTGCGCAACTTTGCCACAATTCGACCGATGTTGTATCTCTTATAGTTTCCGAGATCCCCATGATGAGGCTCGAATTTGGGACACCCTGTACACATACGTTTCAAAAAAGAAAAAATAATTTTTTCATCGTAAAGGGGTGAAATTACATATTTAAACGTGGTTTTTAGTTCTGATCAACTTTTTTTAATAACAATATTCGATATTGTCAAAAATAAAGGTACTTTGCTCTTGGGCAAAAACCTCGTATACGCCTAAAAGAATTTAATATCTGATAGTTGCATTTTGACCAAGCAACTTTTTATGAAGAATAACTTTTTTTCGTAAAATTAATAATAAAAAAGTTTTCTATATGGTTCCAACTTACGGAGACATACTGTATATATATATATAAAATGGAAGTTTTGTAATAAAGTTGTTTTAAACTCAGAATATTATTATAAACAAATAATATTTTTGAAGGAAACAAAATATGTTTATTAAATATTATTTTTAAAACAAATTTTTGTATTGTTATAAGCGGTTTCAAATTCGAGTCGTATGCACTTCCCCAACCAATTATTCCATAGCAAAGAATTCATTGGGAATTAATTAATTATAGCTAGACCTATATATTATAATTTAATTGCTATAACATTATATTTTAAAGTTTTGTGTATTTTTTAGGAAAAAATAAGGCCGGACCAACCAGATATTCTCATGATGCCAACAAAAGTAGTAGTAAAAGTGGTTTTAATATATTCAGAACAACTGGAGACGTGGGACATCGTCAACGATAAAAACGTTTTTGACTTTAAAATAGCACAATTTATGAACGAATATACGGTAAGAGTTAAGTAAGAATGCCAAGAAAGGTTAAATTGTACACAATATGCGTATTCACATTTATAGTGACCGACATAAAGTTGAAAAAAAAATATTAATGGAAGTTTTTATGTTTATTATCTCTACATAAGGCATAGCAGACGATGTACATTGTTTTAGCAGTAATGAGAGTTACAGAAAGAACTGTTATTTCGATTTTTAGGGTTGTGAACATCCAAATTTAGACGATTTCACCTACGAGGAATATTCAAGTCCCATAACTTTTACTGTGGACGACAAAGACTATGTGAAAAAGACACAGAATATTTTAGTAACAGAGGGCGGACACATAAACGGACTTTATACATGGTATGAGATGCAATTTTACGGAAATATTGACTTTTCAACAAAAGGTAGGTTTCTACTTTCTACAAACAATGGTGCGATGCGAACCTATTATGTTTTAATATCAGCAAAACTAGTATTCTCACCTTCAAGTTTCCGTTTTCTGACTTAACTTTGACAGATAATTTTGTTAAAAACTCGGGCTTTGCTAAATTTTTGGGTGTTCAAATCGACGACAAACTTAAGTTTAAGGACCCCATTCTTGCATTGAATGGGAGACTAGCCTGCGGTTCTTACGCAGTGAGAGTTGTCTCAAGAGAATTGGGGAAGAGTGTGGGTAGAATGGTTTATTTTTTACTTGTTGAGAGTCACTTGAGGCATGGTATTGCTTCTTGGGGATTTAGTAGTAAGGGCCTATTGGGCTCTACATTGGTTTTGCAAAAGAGGGCATTAAGATACTTGTGTGGTGTTAATTGTCATACTCACTGTAAACCTTTATTTGTCAGGGAAAAGATTTTAACTTTGATTGGGATTTTTATCTTGGAAATATCCATAAAAAATATAAAAATGATGCTATTAACAGCTCCTATAACATGCGTACTGTGAACGATATTCCTCTTCCTATACCAAAAACAACTCTCACCAAAAATGCCTTGATATTTGAGAGCATCAAAATTTATAACCACATATACCACTGGCTTATCGGCAGGTGATTGATGACAGGATTTTTAAGCAAATACTAAAAAGGCAACTAATTACTAGACCCTACTATACTATACAGGAATTTTACAATGATAATATCCAGACATTCCCTTTAATTTTTCTTTTAAACTTTGATTAGTGTATATTTTATTCTTGCCAGATTTTTTTGTGAGATTGAGCTTGTCTTCGTCTTAGATTGATTTGTGTGTAAATTTTTGACCATGACCATTTTGTTGTCTCAAGGTGTGATTATCTATTTATTGGATTACTTTATATAGTGAACATTGTAATTTCCATAACAGTTTTAATACGGTCCAAAGCTTTGTTAACAAGCTGTACTTATAACAATTTAAAAACCATAATCATAATACACGTCATAAAAATGAAATAACCATAAAACCTAAAATAAATAAGTCCACAGGACAAAAAAATTTCAAATATTTATGTTTTTATTAAACGATTATTAACCAACAAAAATAAAAAAACTGATTTCATTAAAAAAATTTAAAGTCGAAATAAAAACATGGATATTAAAAACAGACAATTTGAAAATATTTTTAGAAATGCCTTAATTAATTATATTGTTCTGAAAAATTTATATCGGTAAGTAATATTTTTTACTTAAGGTGGGAGTATCAACATGCTTGCCAACCTATAACCTATTTCGCGTATATTTATTTAATTTTTCTAGCTTTTACACAAAATTTATATAAAATCATTATCGTCTTCATATTTTATAGGTAATAATTGACATAATAAATAAATATCAAGGACTTTCATTAAATATTTTAGGAGAATTGTATAGCGAAAAATATCGGGTAAGATTTTTTTTAACGTTTTTCTGTCATTGTTCTTTCACTATACAATTATCCCAAAATTAGCAATAAAATGAATAGATATTTTTGTTATGTCAGATATTACCTAAATATTGTACCGACGATATTTATTTTATTTAAATGTTAGTTAATCTAATAATAAACTAAAAAAAGCAACGCGAAATAGGTTATAGGTTGGTAATGGATTAAATGACGTTGAGAATGCCACCTTAAAAATTATAAATTAATAATTTTATTATAGGTAATATATTTCTTTAAAAAACGAAACAAAAATATGTTTTCGAAAAAGCACCGTTTTACGAACCTCCTTTTATTTACAGATAGTTTTCACCTTAAAAAGAGCTGTTACCTTTTGAATCACAGACTGGTCGAACTGGGTGACCTTTTCAGAGTGGTGATGCGCCGCGAGGGCACCTATCTCGACTTTCGTCTAGAAGAATAAGCTAGGATAATTCTAACAAACGCTCAAAGTTTCTTCGAGCCAACCTTTTGGTGACATGTACCTTTTCTTATTGATGTAAGGATGTATTTAAATTCGAATTATTGAGTTTTGAAGACTTTGCATGAAAATTAATCAAGAGCCCGAGAGTAGATCCAACTTGAGAAGAGGGAGGTTAGTCAGAAGCCAAAGGTTCAAGTAGAAATTTGGGCTATTTATTTTTGTTGATGCAAAGGCAATCTTCTCGACTAACTAAATGGTTTATTACTGGTGACACAATTTTTATTTATTGGCAAATAATTTTAATGTAGACCAGGGCTGAATGAAGCCTTTGAAAATGGTAAAAAATGAAAAAAAATAATAGGAGGATGAAACCCATTGGAAAAGAAGAGAATATAACAAAAATGAAAGGAAAAATAATTTACGGGCGATCCGAGGTCGGGAAGTGGAAAGGGGTGAGTTTTTTAAGGGTAGAAAACGATTTATATTAATTTCCGGCAAAATTAGAAGTCCTATGGAAAAACGTTAAATGGCAAAGTTGTAGGTAATAAAAAGATCTACAACTTTTATATTTACACTTTTTTCACATTACCTCAAAATTTATGTGAAAAATTCAAATAACCAAGTTTTTGGTTTTTTATTTTTATCTTTTACAAAAAATTTACCTTTTTATGTCCCAAACACACTGTAATTTTTTTGATTTAAAATATTTAGTTTTTCACCTTATTTTGAGTTAATATCGAAAAAGCACCCTAATTTTCAATCGAAAATTCTCACGTCAAAATATCTGCTGTTTTAAAAAAGTCGGTGGGCTTTTCGTTCGTTGAAATCTCTACTTTCTGCAGTTACTGAAAAAAATCGTTACTCCTAAACTTAAAATATTAGATTATTTATTTGTTACGTGTAATCAGTTACAGTAATAAACAATTTAGTTTTTAAACTATTTTCAATTTTAAATGGAGATTCAAAAAGTTTCCGTCATTTTCTAACACATCATACTGTTTTTATCGTCAGGCAAAATATACAAAAAACCTAAACACACACGTTTATCATGATCTTGTTTTAAAGACTGTTTAATGTAGAGAATTGAAATTTGGCACTGTTATATTTTGTAATAGACCAAACAATGGAAATGAAAATAGATCGCTTAATAAAAAATGTGTTTGGTATCATAAAAATCGATGTCTTACGCACTATAACTTCTACAATAATAGTTTTGGAAAAATTTTGGCAACCAACACAGGTGGAAGACCAAAAGCTACCTATATTGCTAGGGATTGACCCCCCCTCCCTAAAAACACAGTTGACTCTAAACAGCTTGGAATTTAAAAATATGATGGGGGACTTTTTGTAATCTATTTTAAATTGTCTTTATACTTTATAGGCTCTTTTAGTAGTGGTTTACTTTATAGTTTTATTTAACTAAACTTCTTGAAAAACATGCAGTATTAATGAATCTAAAGAAATATCTCATTCCTTGATTTCTGTCATTTAAATTTTGATCATAATCTGTTTTGTTTAGGTATGTTATAAAAAATGGACTAACAATATTTTTACTCTAAATATTGTGGCGCTTTCGCCATGTTTACCGCTATTTTACGTTTAAATAAATATGAAGTTAACTGCATCAACAAGCACCTAAACTTTTAGTATAATATTAGTATTATGAATAATTAGTTAATATATTTCTCTTCGTAATAGAATTTTCTATTTAAATTATTTAGATTTTTTACCAATATTGTAAATTTCTTTATTTTTTTGTTAACTTGTGAAGGTGTATTTATGACCGACATACTCTTAAAAAGAAATACAAAATGTTTTATCTCTGTAATTTAATTATTTGTGAGACAAGTAAAAATATGTGTTTAAATGTTAATATTTTCGTTTTAAATTTCCTTTCCATAATATACAGGGTGTCCGGAAATGATGAGCAAAAAATTTGGGGATAAATCTAGACCGAAAATAAATGCTATCTCTTCCTATAACATTTTTTCGAAACTGAGTTACAATAATAATAATACATAAGTTACTAGAACAATAAATTAAACATTCAAATCAAAACTTCAAAGTGACGTTCTTCCTCTTCAATGCATAAATTAATTCTTCTTAAAAAATTCAGACTAACTCTATGAAATATTCCTTCCTTTGCTATGCTATATACAGGGTGTTTTTTAATTAAGTGCCGATACTTAAGGTTGTGAATCCTTGGGTGATTTTAGGAAGTAAAGTTAATATTAACATATGTCCTAAAGCTCTTCATTTTTGAGCTACAGGATGTTAACATTTAAAAAAATATATAACCTTTTATCATTATTATATCACTCTTAGATATTTTTATGAAATTTTGTACACACCCTTTAATCATTAAGGAGCATTTTTTGACTTAAAAGATTTTTTAAAATTTTTACCAGTGACGTCCGTACGGGGTTTGAACTGAATATTTTTAAAGAAAAAATAGTACGCCACTGATTTTTCTAAAAATAAAACTTATATTTAAAAGCGTCATTTATTTTGGAGCAAATTTGGTACATAGACTAACTTTCGTACGATGCACCCTTTTTGCATAAAAAAATAAAAACAAAAAAAATGTTTAAAAATTTTATTTTAAAAATCGCAATTCATTTATAGCGAAATGACAAAAAAAAACAAAATAAAGAACCCACATTAATTACAGTAGTTGTTGCTCCTTAATGATTTAAAGGTGTGTACAAAATTTCATAAAAATATCTAATAGTGATATAATAATTATGATAAAAAAGTTATATTTTTTTAAAAATGTTAACATCCTGTAGCTCAAAAATGAAGAGCTTTAGGACATGTTAATATTAACTTTACAAAAATCACCCAAGGATCAACAACCTTAAGTATCTCAATTAAAAAATGTAAGGTTGAAAATAAATTAAAATGATTTCGTATTCATCACATGCAAGCAATGTTATTTTATCGTTTTTCTCGAAAACGGTTCAATTTATCGAAACAAAAGTAGTATACCTTTTTTATGTCAAAAGGTTAGTAGAATAAAAATATTCAGTCAAAATGCGCATACAGTGTAGGAGAAAAAAGTTGGGTTCATTGAAATTAAAGTATAGGCTCCTATGTGGCGCCCTCTACAAAATGCGAAAAAACGGTGAGCAAATTTTTATTTCTCTTCCCGAAAAAGCCCCATATACGAGATTTCGTCACAATATTATGAGCGCGGCAAAAGGTATTGCAAAAAAACTGCAAATAAAATTTAACTTTAACATCCTTTGTAACTTCATTAATAATCAATTATCGAAAAAATGTTATAGGAAGAGATAAGAATTATTTTCGGTGCTCATCATTTCCGGACGAATTATCTTAACGAAAAAGTGCTACTGTACTATTTGTTAATGTTGGTTTAAGTATTTTCTGCAATCGGTGGATAAATTGTGCTACAATGGGGGAGCGATCGAGATCTCTAGTATGACCATTTCTTCTGAGAGAAAATCTGAAAAGTAGCTTATTCTTTTTCTAAGAGTGTTAAAGATATAATTCTAAAATATTTCCTGTTGACATCTTATCGTATTGGATTTTTAAGCATATTTGTTCAAATCTATATAGAAAAAAAGTATTTTCTAATGAGTGCGCTAAAATAATTCGTCCCATGGCCCTCTAGGATGCTTAAAAGTAGACAATACGGCAAAATGGTTTTTGACAGATCATGTGATAGTAAGGTTGGGGGATAAGCGACTCCCTGGGCTCGCTCGTCAAACCGACAGTTCAATAATAAACAAACGGATTTCAACTTTTGGGCAGTTTTTAATAACAAATTAAAGTATTACTCATGCTCCCAACCACCACGCTAGTACTCTTTGCCAAGATGATCTGTTTGGTAGCGCAAGCGTGACAATGTACTTATTTTTGAGTGGATTGGTTGATTAACTGCCAAATTTACGCCCGTGGAAACTAGGTCTTTCAATTTATGATCGTTTCTTCACTTACATCATAGACGGCCATAATTCAAATATATTAGGATTAGTAGATCAATTTTTGAAATTTTCCGACCTAACCCTTCTCTGTGCTGCTGTCAACTTCCGTCTGTCTCTGATTCTGACGTTTCTTCTATTTTGATAACGCAAAGAAGCAGCAATGGTGGGTTTATTTTCTTTATTTTTCCTATTCATCTTTATATATTCGTTTAACTTTTGAGCTTATTTAGTCAAAAAAAGGTTTGTATATTTCTAATCAGTAAATATTTTTCATTTTAGTCTGCCCACAAGACGTTTATCATTAAGCGAAAGCTCGCCAAAAAACTTAAACAAAACAGACCTATTCCACAATGGGTGAGGATGAGGACAGGAAACACAATCAGGTAAGCTGTATTTATTAATTTTTAAACATTCCTATACAGTTTTCTGTTTGGAAATACTAAGACATTTTTTTTTTCATTAAATGTAAACGTAGGGTCTTAATAAATAATGTTAACTTTCTTTGAAGTGATTTTTTTTTGTCATGACAACTTTGTTAGTTCTCTATATTATAATAGTTATTAAGAAATGTGAATTACAAATACTTAATGTCGATGGAATTGAATGCTCTCTGGGATTTTAACACTAGAGCACATAGAGAATGCTTGATTTTGGATTTAAAACTTAGGTACATTCTTGTATTAGCTAATGCTTTCCAATTAAGTTAACCCCCTAAATATAAAACATTACTGGGCATCCCCATAATACTTTTTAATTTTAACTAATTGCTTCTCAACTCTGGAAGAGCAGGTCATACCGAATCCCTTTTGTATTCTAGCTCCAGTTTTGCCAATACTTAACATAACTTTGTTTCTTTTCAGATACAATGCTAAAAGGCGTCACTGGCGTAGAACCAAGTTGAAGTTGTAAGCTGTATCTTATATCTTTAAGTACCTTGTAAAAAAAATAATAATAAAAACTCAAAAAAATTTAAGTTTTATTGTTAAAATTCAGGTCTTGATCAACTAAAACTCCCATTTGTATTGTACATGGTTTCATTCAAAGATTCATACATACATTTTGAATTATACTATTTGTTGAACAAAATGGGAACACATAAGGTATCTAAAAATCGATACTCCTAAATAAAAAGTATAGTTTTTCTACTACAAAGAAAATATATTTTCCTTATGAAATTGGAATTTACCAAATAATTAACAGTCTTTGTATATGCGTTCTCCGCAGAGGTTTTAAATACAGTTCGTTTCATTTTAAGAAACTACCCAGGCATGAAAATATAGAGAATAACAAAAGACATATTAAAAAAAGGTTTTATTCGAATTTCATAAGGTCCATGTATACTTATACGTATAAATATGTATTTCTAACTAAAGTGTTTTACTACTAAATTTAAAATTAATAATGCTATTCACAAAACTCTACATCCTTTGTAAAACGTTTTTTTAGCTTTGCTATCCTTTTAAAAACTTGAGGAACCCATAGTTTGTATACAATTTCTTAAAACTTACGGTAGTGTTTTCTCGTTACCACGCCATTTTTATTTCAGAGACAGGGTATGAGATAAATAAAAGATTCAATTACTAGCACTGTTTCGTGCAGTACATAATATCACAAGGTTCTATAAACATGCCTAAAACAACCGATTACATACCTTCAGCAGTATAATTATTGTAAGTACTTACTGCACTCAAAGATGAACATTGCCAAACAAATTTTTATTACTAAATTCTGTTTCTTAAAACCTGACAGCACAGCTGAGGGTCATGAGTCGTAAAACCTCGATAAACCATAAGCGTAACAATAACAGGTACTTGATCTTAAATAATTAAATTATCTATTATTGCATAGGTATACAGGTAGATGGCTTTCGTCATAGAATATTTCCAACTTCAAGCGAGGTTTTGTAAAGGGTATTTACACGTTCAAAACATTTATAAATTAAAAATTTGTATTCTAATTCATTCTATTATTTTAAAAGAAAAAAAATCAAACGTATAACACTTCAGGAGAATAAGACGTTACATGATCATAACACCAGACATTGCATAAATTATCAAACTATACCAGTAAAAAGTAATTTCGGGAAAAAATCGCTTTTATATGACGGAATAATAAAATATAACAATCTTTCAAAAAATATCAGAAAAATTAAAAAATTGATAACTTTTAAAAAACAATTAAAGAGATATTTACTAAATTAAATTATTTATACTATTTTTTTTTAAATTGATTTTATTAATGAATTAAATTGGATTAACTTCCATTTTTTTTATTGTTATTTTTTTAATGGTTATTATTTTCTATATTATGTTGTCACTTTCCATGTAATGAACTGTAAAAGTTGATTTGGAATAAAGACATTTTTTTTTAAAGTAAAAAAAATACAAAAGTTTTAAATGTACACGATGCACTTGCGACTGCTGACGTATTCGAAGAGTATTTTGAGCAAATGATAGAATTAATTCCCGAAAATTCTGTCATAGTATTAGATAATGCCAATACCATTCAAGGCTTTTAGAAAAACTTTCTACGGCTTCTTGGAAAAAAAAAACGATATTATAAATTGGCTGTCTAAGAAAAATATACCCTTTGAAAAAAGGCATCAGGTCCGGTTCTAGACCTCCTGGCGCCCCCGGGCAAGGGTCTTATTTAGCGCCCTCGTAATTTTTATTTCATATTTTTTTCCTGAATATATATACAGGGTGTTCATTTGAAAACTTCCCACCTCGATTTTCCAGCTTTAAAATGAAAATGTGGAAAATCGCTCGGACCCGTCGATTTTTATTTCAAGGGGGACATCTTTTGCGTATATTGTCGTTACTTCAAGCCCCTAGAAGGGAGGGGGGGGGGGGGGGGGTGGGGTGGGGGGGTAAGATCTAAATCTTAAATGGATACCCCTATTTTATATAATTTTTTTGGATTCTGCATAAAATTCTGAATATCTTTTAATAAAAGCATTATTAGTCTATACTTAACAGTTTCCGAGATATTGACTCTTGAAAAATGACATTTTTGAACTTTGACAGCGTCTAGCTTTCTAACTGTACGTCTTAGAGCAAAACGGCTTACATGTCCCTATCCTCGATTTTTATTATCTTTCCAATAGTGTCAACTTCCGGTCAAACCGGAAGTACTATATTCCTTACATCCGGTTTAACCGAAAGTTCACACTATTGGAAAGATAATAAAAATCGAAGATAGGGACATGTAAGCCGTTTTGCTCTAAGACGTACAGTTAGAAAGCTAGACGCTGTCAAAGTTCAAAAATGTCATTTTTCAAGAGTAAATATCTCGGAAACTGTTAAGTATAGACTAATAATGCTTTTATTAAAAAATGTTCAGAATTTTATGCAGAATCCAAAAAAATTATATAAAATAGGGGTATCCATTTAAGATTTAGATCTTACCCCCCCTCCCTCCTAGGGGCTTGAAGTAACAAGATTGACAATATACGCAAAAGATGTCCCCCTCGAAATAAAAATCGACGGGTCCGAGCGATTTTCCACATTTTCATTTTAAAGCAGGAAAATCGAGGTGGGAAGTTTTCAAATGAACACCATCAAAAATATTTAATTTTTTTGACGTGATTATAAAAAATACTTGGGCGCCCTTATCTTTTAAATAGTATATTATACATCGAAGGTTATACAGACGCTTATTTGTTTTACCTTTGGCAATATTTTGCGCCCGGGCGCTGGAACCGGGCCTGATGGCATGTTAAAAATAGTGCAAGAAAAATAACTCTCATTTTAAAATATGTGTAATCGACGAAACGGCTAAAAAACGTGGTATCATTTTACTTAGACTGCCGCCCTACCACTGAATTAAATCCAATTGAGTTAATATGGGCACAGATGAATGGCTAACACTACATTTAAAATAAAAGATGTACGTGAGTTATTGAAGTGTTCATTAAACATTATAACGAAAGAAACTTGGAAAGAAGTTATAAAACATGTAATTTTTTTTTTTTTTATTTATTTATTTTACGTCGGCCTTTTTCCGCAACGAGGCCAATCACCGACGCCAGGGAATTTGTCACACACTATCTGGTAATTTTGCCGAATCCCTCTTTGTCGAGGGTAGGGTTCTTTAACGTGCCAACATCCATGACACGGGGCCCACAGTTTAACGTCTCTTCCGAAAGACGGCGCACCTGTTAAACCAAATTCCAAATTTAACATCGACGTTCCCGGCACTGGGAATGGAACCCGGGCCTACGATCTGTTAGGCCGCTGCGCTGACCATAGACCACAACGCCGATTAAAAAGAAATGTGGGACTTAGACAACCTGATTGAATAAACGGTAGAACCACTTATTATTTCAGTTGACTCCACAGATGAATCCTTCAAATTTAGTGATAGTGAAGACACCTTTCTAGACCTTTAATTTGTTAACTCTTTTAAGTATGAACTGTTTTTGTATTGAGAAAATGAAATTAATTCAGTTAAATATACAAATCTTTTTTGCACACCTTAAAAACTACCAATAAGAAAGGCAGCCGGCTATATCTCGAAAACTAATAAACGTAGAAACTTGGGATAAAAAAAATTGTGATTAAAGCGGTCATGAGAAAATTCTCGAAATAATTTTTAAGTTACGCATTTTGCCGCAAGAGGGCGAAATTGAAAAGTAAATTTTAAAATTTTACATAACTCCGAAAATTCCACATTAAGGTATATGTTTGATAACACCATTTTAAAGCTTGGGCAATTATGCATCATTTTGGTCTTATGCTCATTGGCGTACCGACCTTGATAAGAGTGGGAGAAGCTATTGAAAGTGTAAACATTAAAATCGCTGTAACTTCTAAACGACTTATCCGATTTCATTCAATTTAAGCTTGTTTGGAAAAGAAAGGTAAGTACCTTTAATTGTCATATTCAATGGTACACAATAGTTTCAAATAAAATTGCTAGAGGGCGCAATTTGTATTAAAAATTAATGTTTTGGCAATAACTCGGCAACGAACAAAGATATCGAGCTGCGGTTTTTATATTTTTTCTAGCAAACTTCATCTACTTTTCGATTATGGTATCATAATTATACCGTATGATTTGAAATTTTGGGATAAAATCAAAAAAAAAACTTATTATTACAAATTGCGCCCTCTAGCAATTTTATTGAGAACTATTATGGACAACTAAATACGATTGATGAAAGTGCATACATTTCTCTTCCAAACAGTCTTTAGTTTGCTAAAATCGGAAAACTCGTTTAGAAGTTACAGCGATTTAAATGATTACAATTTCAAGAGCTTCCCCCACTCTTATTAAAGTCGGTACGCCAATGAGCATAAGACCAAAATGATGCATAATTGTCCAAGCTTTAAAATAGTGTTATCAAACATATACCTTAATGTGGAATTTTCGGAGTTATGTAAAATTTTAAAATTTACTTCTCAATTACGCCCTCTTGCGGCAAAATGCGGACCGCTTTAATCATAATTTTTTTATCCCAAGTTTCTACGTTTTTTATTGAATCACCCGGTACATACGAATAAATAAAAATTATAAATAAAAATTACATATAGAAACCAAAAAAAAATGAAAATAAGAACTTACCATATTATTACAATTTAAGAGGCAGGTAACTCCATTAAAAAAATTGGTTAAAACGGTCGAATTTTTTGGCAGACCTGTTCTCTTAAAACGATACACTATTTCACTATCACCTTGTTTCGTTAATGTATAGTATCGGCTAGAACTAAATCAGATAATGTTTTTACTATGTATAATTTATTTACAACACGGGCAGGAAACAAAAGCAATTTATATTTCATAATGTCGGAAGATTTATTCTAAATCATCGCCCCATTGTTACAACTTTACGACCCTATTGTGAAAGGTAAAATTAGGGGTGTGCCAATCTATATGGTGTTTGAAACTACCTGTATTGTTACTAAAAAAATATACTTTCAGGCGAAAAAATAATATGTTCACTCGGTAAGCTAAAATTTGTGTTTTGCATTTTTAATGACGACCCTTAGCTGTCAGGCGATAGAAAACAGACTTAACTTTCTTAAAAATCAAATTTTGACCGCCACTAAGCAATATACATTTATCCCAAAACTACTCGTGTCCCACAATCCTTTCTGAAATAAAATTTTGGGCTTCGTGGTTATAGAAGTAGAAAAGGTACTTAGAAGTACGTTACTCGGCAAAAAAAAGTATTTACAATAAAATAATACTAAAAGAAAATTAAATCTAAGCGTTGGTAGTGTGTATCCAAGTTTCTGTGGTACCAGCGGTCCTCGGGACCAGTTCGTTGGGATATGTAACCAGAAATAGCTCGTGCCCATTTGTGTACCTACATAAAACAAATCAAAGTACAGTACAGTTACAGTGGTAAAGTCTGCAAATCAAAACAATATTTGCGAACGTGCAATATAATAATAATAATAAGTTTATTTAAAATTTAATATTATAATAAATATGTTTATGTTGTCTTCTATAAACTTATTCTTCAATCCCCTGAAGCTGAGCTTGTTAGGGGCAAATTTTATTTTTTGTTTTAGTGTGTAAAATCATAAATATGCATTAAAAATCAAGTTTTAAAGTAAAAATGTTAATTTATAGTATAAACGCAGCTTTTTTGAAGAAATATATTACCTATAATAAAATTATTAATTTATAATTTTTAAGTAAAAAATATTACTTATATAAATTATTCAGAACCATATTAATTAATTAAAGCATTTCTAAAAATATTTTCAAATTGTCTGTTTTTAATATCCATGTTTTTATTTCGACTTTACATTTTTTTAATGAAATCAATTTTTTTGTCCTATGGGCTTATTTACTTTAGGTTTTATGGTTATTTAATTTTTAGGACGTGTATTATGATTATGGTTTTTAAATTGTATAAGGTTTTTATTTTTAAATATATACAGCGTGTCTTCGGAAGTTCTTACCAAATGGGAAACTTTTTTATTATTATTAATTTTACGAAAAAAAAATATTCTGTATAAAAAGCTCTGCATGGTCTAAAACCTAAAATGCAACCATCAAATATAGAAATTTTCCAGTCATATACGAGGTTTGTCAAAAAATGTGAATTTTTCCCAAGAGTAAAGTGCCTTTATTTTTGACATTATCAAAAATTGTTATTAAAAAAAGTTGATCAGAACTAAAAACTACGGCTAAATGTGCAATTATACGTTTTTATTTATGTTGAAAAATTATTTTATTGATTTATTATTAATTATTTAATTAATTTAATGCGTGTTATTGCATATTTAGACGTGGATTTTAGTTCTGATCAACTTTTTTTAATAACAATTTTTGATAATGTCAAAAATAAAGGTACTTTACTCTTGGGAAAAATTCACATTTTTTGACAAACCTCGTATATGATTGGAAATTTTCGATATTTGATGGTTGCATTTTAGGTTTTAGACCATGCAGAGCTTTTTATGAAGAATAACTTTTTTTCGTAAAATGAATAATAAAAAAGTTTCCCATTTGGTAAGAACTTCCGAATACACGCTGTATATTAAGATGTTATAAATGTAAAGTTGTCTTATGTTCAACTTTTTTGTTTCTGAATATAATTATTTTGAAGGATAAAGATAATCTTTATTGAATATAATTTTTAGAAACCTTTTTTGTAATATTTCTAATTTTTTAACTAAAGTTCTATTTATTCCCCCCCAACCTAAAATTCCGTAATTTAAATGAGTTTTTAACTAACGCGTAATATACTATTTCCATATTGTCTTACATTTAAAATTTTTTTAATGTTTTTAAAAATCGTTAGTAAACTTCTTAATTTTTTAATTAAGTATTCTAAGTGAAAATTCCAATTTAATTTACCGTCAAAAATTATCCTAAATATTTTATTTTATTAACTTTAAAAATTTAAATGTCTTCATTTATTTGAATACTATTCATATTTCGTGGTAGGTTATTTAGGTTTAAAGTAAAAGGAATATAATTTGTTTTATTAAAATTAATTGTTAACAAATTGTTATCAAACCAATTTTTTATAATTTTAATATCTTTTTTAATTTTATTAATAAAGTTTTCCCAATTTGTATCGGTATAAAAAATTGTAGTATCATCTGCAAAACTATGAATTTGTCCATCGCAATTTATACTAAATAAGTCGTTAATATAAATTTAAAAAGGCTATTTCACAAATTAAACGGAGCTCTTCAAATTGTATACTTACAAATTTCTCTTTGTTATGCCCGTACCGCTCATCATCTCAATCTCTTGCTGTTCATAGCCACCCAAAATGTGTTCCGCCGCCTCTTCCTCTTCGCCAATGTGCAACTCATTGGACTCATCGTTTTCCTCAACTTCGTCTTTGTGCACTTTAAACTCCGTCGGAGTTGGTGGTTGAGTTATCTGCGCCTTTGAATTCCTAAAATAAAAGAAACTTTTACAATATGTACAAATCATATTTAATAATATTTCATTCGATAAACTTTCTGGTAGAACTTTTTTAGCACGGGAAAGTGATTAGTAATGAAGGGAATCTTACCTGGGTGCCGCCATTTTTCCATGGGTCTTTTCGTGCCGCTTCATATCGGAACGTACACGGAACGGTTTGGAACAGATCGAACAATTGTGCGGTTTCTCACCAGTGTGAATTTTCCGGTGGTTTTGAAGATACGATGAAGCTCTGAACGTTTTCCCGCAATACTCACATTTATAGTTCCGTTCACCTTGAAAAAAAAATTACTTATTTTGTATTTTTTACAAATTATATTTTCGATCTGGTAAAAAAAACTTTTTCTAACAAGAGTGGGGCGCACAATAAGCCTGCAGTGTAAGAAGCTCAGCCCATACACCTGACCCCTGCCTTTAAGCAACCAACCAAATCTCAAATCAAAATACACTTTATTGTTATAAGAAGTGCATCTTGTTAACAAAGCATTGGACAGTATTAAAACTGTTATGGAAATTACAATGTTTACTATATTTTAACTGGCAGAAAAATTCGCGTAAAAATAGGTACACTTCTTTCTAATTATAAATCACAAAATTACGGAGTTCCTCAAGGTAGCGTTCTTTCACCATTACTTTTTCTGTTATTTATCAATGACCTGGTCAACTACCTTGAGTTAGGCGAGAATGCTGAAGTGATTCTTTACGCCGATGACACTTCCATAGTGATATCTGGGACGTTGCTTGATATTCTTATACAACGCGCGAATCAAATCCTCAATAAATTTAAATACTGGTGTTCTATGAATGGATTGATGGTTAATGAAAACAAAACACAGTATATAGTTTTTTATAAACGACGAATTATTCCGGACTTTGTTCTTGAGATGGATGGAGTGGAGATTGCGAGAGCGACAGAGGCTAAGTTTCTGGGTTTGCATGTTGATAGCCAACTGACATGGCACGCTCATATCGAACATGTAGCCAGTAAATTAAAATCTGCATACTTTGCCATCATTAACTTAAAAAATATTCTGTCAAGAAAACAGCTTTTAAATGTTTACTATGCCCTGGTTTACTGCCACCTGAAGTATATGGTTTTATGTTGGGGTCAGGCCACTGACCTAAACAGAATTTTCGTCTTGCAAAAGAGAATTATAAGAAAGGTATTTTCCCTAAAACCGTTAGAAACATGTAGACCAACTTTTAAAAATAATAAAATACTAACTTTACCTTCTATTTTGATCATGGAATCGGCTATCTACGTTAAGAAACATTTATCAGACTTTCCACCTGTTTCTAATGTTCATAACTATGAGACAAGACAAAATGAAGACATTCTAATTACTAACTATAAACTATCCACCTACAAGAAAAGTCCGCATTGCTTTAGTAGTTATATTTTTAATAAACTCCCAAATAATATTAAATCAGAACCCTCTTTTCGTACTTTTAAAAAGTCTCTTAGGTGCTATCTTCTTGAACACTCATTCTATACTATTAATGAATATCTTGGTGGTTAATATTTGTACTTCTACATTGGGGTGTCCACCAATAATATTTTAAATTTTGTCTCGTGTAAGTTTGTTTATAGATTTTGTTACTATACTTTTGTGCTACTGAATGTTTTTAAATTTGATAACCAATTTTTATACTAACTATATAGATTTATATTTAAGACATTGTTAATGCTTGTAAGAGTCTTCTTAACAATAAAGGATAAATAAATAAATAAATATAAAGTCAGAATAAATAATCCAATAAATAGAAAAATAAATAAATAGATAATCACAACAAAATAGTCATGGTAAAAAATTTACACACAAATCAATCAAAGACTAAGACAAGCTTAATCTTACAAAAATCTGGCAAGAATATACTTTAATCAAAGTTAGAAAAAAATTAAAGGGAATGCATAGATATTGTCATTGTAAAATTTCTGGATAGTATTAGGGTCTAATAATTAGTTGCCTTTTTAGTCTTTGCTTAAAAATCATGTCATCAATCACCTGCCGATAAGCCAGTGGTATATGTGGTTATAAATTTTGATGCTCTCAAATATCAAGGAATTTTTGGTGAGAGTTGTTTTTGGTATAGGAAGAGGAATATCGTTCAAAGTACGCATGTTATAGGAGCTGTTAATACCATAATTTTTATGGATAAGGCAGGCCGTTTCCAAGATCAAAATTTCAATCGAAGTTCAAATCTTTTCCCTGACAAATAAAGGTTTACAGCGAGTATGACAATTAACACCACACAAGTATCTTAATGTCCTCTTTTGCAAAACCAATGTAGAGCCCAATAGGCCCTTACTACTAAATCCCCAAAAAGTAATACCATACCTAAAGTGACTCTCCACAAGTGAAAAATAAACCATTCTACCCACACTTCTTCCCCAATTCCCTTGAGGCAACTCGCACTGCGTAAGAACCGGAAGCTAGTCTCCCATTCAATGCAAGAATGTGGTCCTTAAACTTAAGTTTGTCGTCGATTTGAACAAGAATTTAGCAACGCCCGAGGTTTTAACAAAATTATCTGGCAAAGTTAAGTGAGAAAACGAATACTTAAAGGTGAGAATACTAGTTTTGCTGATATTAAAACATAATAGGTTCGCATCACACCATTGTTTGACAAGCAATAAATCGTTCTGCACAATTAGCCTTAACTCTTCTGCATATTTTTCACGCCACAAGATAGTAGTATCGTCGGCGAATAAAGTAAAGATACCACTGATATCAATGGAAGGCAAATCATTACCATACAATAGGAATAAAACCGGGTCAAGTACAGAACCTTGAGGTACCCCAGACCTCGACCTTTATTGGCGAATCAGCTTTACTTACCGGTATGGATTCTTCTATGAACAACCAAGGAATATTTCCTGGCAAATTCTTTGCCGCAATATTCGCACTGGTAATTTTTCTCGGTGGAGTGAATAGATGTTATGTGGTATTTCAAGTCACCCCATTGCCTGAATTTTCTCCCGCAGTGCTCACAGTCGTAGGGTTTGTCTCCAGAATGAAGTCGTAGATGGACTAAAAAATTACAAATATTTTTGAGTAAAATCATGATTATTTAATATTATGTTCTATGTTTTACCTTTTAGGGCACTGGACGCGAAAAAGCTTTTTCCACAGAGTTCACACTGATGAGGTCTAATGCCACTGTGACTTCTCATATGATAGACCAAAGAATTTCGATGTTTGAAAACTCTGTCGCACAGCTCGCAGCTAAGTTTTTCCTTGATTTTTTTGTTCTTTTTACGGACTATTACTGCTGGCGTCGGTTCTACAAAAAAAAACAGTTCTCAAGGTAAAATTTGTCAAAGATTAAAAAATAGCAAATTTTGCTTTTTAAACCTTTTTTTATGTATAAAAAACACTGTATGCCCATATATTTTTTACCAAATACTTCTTTTTTTTTATTATGTACCTATTTATTTTAGATAATACGTTGGTAAATTATTCCGTTTTTAAAGCTTGTAAAATACCTGTCATTCCACTGGCCACCCGACAAGTGACCAAATGCTGCAACAAAATGGCCCTGAGCGCGAACGGCTGCTTACACAAATGACAGACGTGCTCGTTCTTGTCCTCCAACTCTTCCAGATCTTTCTCCGTTTGGTGCAGCTCTTCCTCTTGGTACCACGCCTTGCTGTCGTCTTCAGCGTCGTCGCCTTGAATACTGTCGTCGTCCACCATAACGTTGATACCTAATTTGGAAAAATTGTTCGTGAAACTTAGAGGGACGAGTTTTTCCGAAGCCTTCGGACAATCAGAAAATTGTTAAAATCTATGTACCTGTTTATGTTTTAAAAGCGAGTAAACATTCTTACCTGCCATCATATCCTCTGTGTCGGAAAACTCATCCTCCGGCTCTGGCTTATTAGTGTGAACATCTCTCATGTGAGCTTCAAACGTTTTATGTCTCCTATAAAATAAAAAAAAGTATGAAGATAAAATAAATAAATTTTCTTTCATAAGAAGTAAATAATAAATATAATATAGTAATTATAGTATAATAAAACCTATTTTTATAAATGGATATTCTAGAAGAACTAGTAATTAGACCAATAATTAATATCTTCAATAGCAAGAGTATTCGAAATTTTTTTTAAGAATTGAAAATTATTTGAAAAAAATACATTTTATTTCTAATAAACAGTATGGGTTACAAAAAAATAAATCAACACAAAACGCTATTTGCTATCTAACAGAACAAATATAATGATGCACTAGATAATAAAAACCTTATATTAGTATTTTTCTAGATTTAGCAAAAGCCTTTGATAGAGTTAGCCATAATTTACTGTTAAAAAAGTTTGAAAATATTGGGTTCAGAGGAAAGCAATTAGAATTAATTAAAAATCATCTGAAAAATAGACCAACTTATGTTTAAATAGATAAAGAAAAAAGCTATCCAAAAGTATTTAAGTATGGTGTTCCTCAAGGAACAATTTTAGGACCATTATTTTTTAATATTTATATTAACGACTTATTTAGCATTAATTGCGATGGACAAATTCATAGTTTTGCAGATGATAATACAATTTTTTATACCCATACAAATTGGGACAACTTAAATAATAAAATTGAAAAAGATTTTAAAATTATAAAAAATTGGTTTGATAACAATTGGTTAACAATTAATTTTAATAAAACAAATTATATTCCTTTTACTTTAAACCTAAATAACCTACCACGAAATATGGATAGTATTCAAATAAATGAAGACATTTAAATTATTAAAGTTAATAAAATAAACTATTTAGGAATTATTTTTGACAGTAAATTAAATTGAAATTTTCACTTAGAATACTTAATTAAAAATTAAGAAGTTTACTACCGATTTTTAAAAACATTAAAAAAATCTTAAATGTAAGACATGGAAATATTATATTACGCGTTAAGTAGTTAAAACTCATTTAAATTACGGAGTTTTAGGTTGGGGAGGAACAAATAGAACTTTCAAAAATTTGTGTTTTTATATCAACGATTATTTAATAACAAAAATTAAAAAAATTGATTTCATTAAAAATATTTAAAGTCGAAATAAAAACATGGATATTAAAAACAGACAATTTGGAAACATTTTTAGAAATGCTTTAATTAACTAATATTGTTCTGAATAATTTATATAAGTAATATTTTTTACTTAAAAATTATAAATTAATAATTTTATTTATAGGTAATTTATTTCTTCAAAAAAAAACTGCGTTTATACTATAAATTAACATTTTTACTTTAAAACTTGATTTTTAATGCATATTTATGATTTTACTTTGTAAAACAAAAAATAAGACTTGCCCCTAACAAGCTCAGCTTCAGAGGATTGAAGAATAAGTTTATAGAAGACAACATAAACATATTTATTATTATTATTAATATTATTTGCCAAAATGAACAAAAATACCCAAGTACCTGAAAGTCTTATTGCACTCGATACACTGCAAACTGAGCAAACTCGACAACAGAGTCTCTTGGGGTTGCTTATCGTCGACAAGGGGCGCCTTCTTCTCCTGTTTCGGAGGCGGACTAGGCCTCTTCTTCTTCTCTTCAACCACTGGCGCAGAGTTCGGGGCCTCGGCGGATGGCAGACCCAGGCCACCAGGTTCATAATGTTTTTTCAGATGTTCGAAAAATCTAAAATAAAAAGAAGTCCAATTCGGTTTCATATAAGTATCACTTAATGTAGAAGAGTATTTTATGTTTGATATTCGTAACACTTACTGCAATTGATCGGCAAACGGCGTATTACACAACTGGCACGAAAATGGAGAGCTGGTTGGCACCTTTGCCGCGTTACACGTACCCTCGTGCTGCTGATATTCGTCGTTATTGAAAAACGTGTCGTTGCAGAAACTGCACGTGTATTTCTTTAAAACTGTGCTGTTTTTGCGGAGCTTTCTACTTATCCTCTTTTTGTGTGGAAGTGATTTTTTGGAAGCACGATTATCATTCCTAAAAAAAAGTTTTGCAAAATTTTTTTTACCAGTTTTTTTTTAATTCTCAACCAACTTAAAAAAGTTTATTACAGAGAATATAACACCAAATATACAATATATAAATTCACAAATAATAAACATCATGTTTAGTAACTATTAATAACTCCATCGAAATTATTAAAAAAAAATATATACCTATATAATAACCATTTAAGTATATTATAATACGCTAAAGTTAGTTCAGTTTTAAAAGATATTTTTTCCTACAGACGTGTGGAAAATTCTTTCGGCACGATTCTGTCAAAAATCCGTGCGGAAAATTGGTCTTTCCACACTAGTGCGGAAAAATTTTTCGGCACGATTATGTCAAAATCAGTAATATATCAATTATAACTTGTAGTTATTACTTTTTTTCTCAGAATTAGTTACTGTTACATATGTATGTGATTATTGTGATTGTTATAGTTAATTAAAAATTATTAAATTTCTTTGAAATATGAGTTACTTATTTCCACACGTCTGTAGTAAAACTATTGTACCTGACACGTGCGGAAAAATTAATTTTCCGCACTTGTTAGGTAAATAGCTATTTTAGTGTTTTTTTAAGTCCATAATTTTTATATTTCTTTAATTTTTTTCGGCAAACTGTTGTAAATTGTTATTCCTTTATATAATATTGACCTTTGGCCAAAAGTACTCTTTACTATGGATGTTTGAATATGATGGTTTTGTCTCGTGATGTGAATAATGTTGGTTGAAGGAAATATTATATTCGATTGTTTTTCTTTAATAATAATAGAGTGTATTAGAATGCATAGTTTTAATTTCTAAAGCTTCTCTAAATTTAAATATCCATTTGGTTCATACAAATTTATACTTGGTTCTAAAAAAGGAAGTTTATGTACCTATGCATTTAATTATTTTGTTTTGTAATTTTTTTAATGGCTAAATTGTAGTTAAATTCGCTGATCCCCAAATTGAAATCATATACTGTTATTTTGAATAAACCAAAGAATAATATATATTTTTTAAATATTTTAACGATGTATAATTTTTAGCTTTAAACAAAATGCCCATTATTGGTGAGATGTAACTTCTTAAATATTCAATATGTTATTTTCAACTTAAATTTTCATCAATATATAAAATTTAATAATTGTATTACTTAGTATATTTAATTAAATAATTATTGAAAGATAGTGAAGACATATTATTATTTTTTAATTTTAATTTACTTATAAACATAAAAGATGATTTATTAAAATTTAATGATAATTTTTTCATACAAAAATCAAAGTCCAAATACTTTGTAGTAATTAATCCCAAAACAAACCTGAATGATTCTCGATCAGAGTCCATTTTCTCATCATCAGTTTTCTCGATAATCTCAATTTTGTTCTCGTGAATGGGCTGGGACAGGTCAGAGGCGTGCACCGAATGTATGGAAATATTGTCATCGGTGTCTTCAATAATCCTGACGTTCTCTACGATTTTATGAACACCAACGTGCTGGTCGATGTATAGATTATCGGAGTTGACGATTTTGAGATATTGGGTGTTACCAGTGGCTTTGTCTTGAGTTAATATTAGCTGTTGGTGGTCTTCGAGTATTTTATTACCGGCTGCTATTAAATAATCATAAGTAACTTGGAAAAAAAATCAAAATCTATTTGAAAAATTAATGTTTTTAGGATTTAAGAAAAATACTATTAAGCATGTATGGATAAATAATGGCAATATAAGTACTACTAAGAAAAAAAGAGCGTAATAATTATTGTTAGTAGGTAAGTAGTCCTATACAGAGAGTTGGGTATCATAAAATTTAAAAAAAATACAGACGCTAGACAGGCTAAGTTTATATATTATTCAAATTCTAATATAATTTTTAACGAAAATATGCATTATCATTACCCTAGTGCTTATAGTAATCCTATTCAACAAGCGGCAAAAGATTTAATAAACTACCCGAAAATATCAGAATGGTTAACTCTAACGGAAAGTTAATACGTTTTTGGAAAAAATACTTATGTGCATTGTAATAAATATTTAAGCCGTAAATAATTGTTCACTGTTGTCTGTTAATTAGTTTTTAGTTTAGAATCTTTGATACCAGTGTTTTGAACACTGCTTAAAACTTGTTTTTCTATTTAATACATATTTATGATTTATTTATTTATTTGGTAGTATTATACTTAATACAAATTAGTCTTATCACCATAGTTACCTTAACAAAATTTTAAAAAATACAAAAATATTATATAAAAACAGATGATATAGGAAATTAAAAAAAAAAAAATTAATGTGCTATTAAAATTCTTATGCCTGCTTTATACCTCCCATTTAACATTTAATTTAATTTAAGATTTAAACTAAACTAAGAATTTAAAAGTTGAAAGTTAATTTTCTTACGCATGCGTTTATACCTCTCATTTATGCTTGCTTTATACCTCTCATTTAAGATTTAAGTTAATTTAAGATTTAATTTATCATTTAAACTAAGCTAAGAAATAATTTTGTTAATTTATACCTCGAAAACGTGCCACTAAATTAAATTAAATGAAGTGCAAAAAAAAGAAGATTTTTCCAGCTGTTGTTACAACAAAAAGCAAGTAGTAAAAAACAAATCGTAGCCTTCCATTACAAATCACAAGCAGTCAAAATAAATAGAGAAAAAGCACTTTATTTGTTGATAAAAATAAAAATTCCAACAATAATTTTAGGTTATTGTCACCGATCAAAATATTCATCTTTCTTCCTGGCCAATCACGGACAGTTGTGGAGAACGATTTAACGCGATCTGGCACGATCTTTTACCTTAAGTTGAAAGTTGGTCAACTCTAAAATTAAATTAAATGATAAATTAGTTTAAATGAGAGGTATAAACGTATGCATAAGAAAATTAACTTTCAACTTTTAAATTCTTAGTTTAGTTTAAATCTTAAATTAAATTAAATGTTAAATGGGAGGTATAAAGCAGGCATTAAACTAATTTTTATCATTTAATTTAATTTAAGAGTTGACCAACTTTCAACTTAAGGTAAAAGATCGTGCCAGATCGTGCTAAATCGCGTTAAATCGTTCTCCACATCTGTCCGTGATTGGCCAGGAAGAAAGATGAATATTTTGATCGGTGACAATAACCTAAAATTATTGTTGGAATTTTTATTTTTATCAACAAATAAAGTGGTTTTTCTCTATTTATCTTGACTGATCTAAATTCTTGTGATTTGTAATGGAAGACTACGATTTGTTTTTTACTACTTGCTTTAATTGTTGTAACAACAGCTGGACAAATTTTTTTTTTTGCACTTCATTTAATTTAATTTAGTGGCACGTTTTCGAGGTATAAATTAACAAAATTATTTCTTAGCTTAGTTTAAAATGATAAATTAAATCTTAAATTAAATTAAATCTTAAATGAGAGGTATAAAGCAAGCATAAATACCTACACTTTTTCTTATCACAATTGCAAATATTACAATAAAACATAATAACATTATAATAAATAGGATCACAACAAAATAGAATAGTACCTAACACGCATTAACCTGAAGTTGTCAAATGGCGTAAGGTTCCTTCAGATAAAGAAGAAATGTTTTTCTTAAAGGTGCTTATATTATTAGGAATGTTATTAAAAGTGTCTGCCGATAACGAATTCCACATTTTAAGGCCATTATTCAGAGGCGAAAAGAGTCCCAATGAAGTGATGAAAAGTTTAAAAAAAAAGATACCTAGATAACCTAAATTTTGACATACAAATTTGCAAATCAATTCGGTAAGTTTTCTTATTTATTAAAATTTATAGACATTTGGAATTGCTTACTGATAAGAGGAGGTAGAGAAGCATCGTGAAGCTGTTGTTGTTTCTGCTGCTGACTCAGCTGCACAGCCACCAACGCTGCAGCTAAGTTACGGTCTTCTTCTGTTAGTTCTTGAGTCAAAATATCTTCAGAACTTAAAAAAAAGGTATCTTTAAATAAACTGTGCATCAAACAGAAATATATGTTTTTTCTGAGATAAAATAAAGGTAGTAAGACGCATATAAATGTTTGATACATACCTATAAGTAACTGGAATAAAATCATTCCCACCCAAGTCCACAACGAGCCCATTGTGATTTTGTAGCAACTCGGAGCTGATAATTTGTGAGTTTTCTGCCAATCTAATATATTGGGGTCCATCTGCCCCTTCCGACGTTATAACTACATTTTCTAGCAATTCTCTTCCGTCGGAATTCTCCATAATGTCCTATGATGAAATTACTAGAAATTTTTTTAAATTGTGAGATTGATGGTTTTGTTCTGTGTTCATTTATCAGTAACTGAATATTTTTAAAATTTAGGCATTTTAGTAGAAAAGGTGTAGTTTAAAAAATGTTTTAATCTACAGTTTTTCTAACGTTTTATCAATAAATAAAAATGGTTTTTAAAAAATACCTGATATCTATTTCAAATTTACCGCCACTAGACAAATTCTGTGGCGTTGACACGACGTCCCTGGGATAAGCTTTTACATTATTTTAGCTCTGGCTAGAGACCTAAATACCCAAATATCTCCCGTGGAAACTCTCTGGAAGCACAAAAAATGATGGTAAAATATTAATCAACGGGTATACAAGGCCGTACTCACCCAAAATTTTCAAATTTCTCACTTTAAATTACGATAACACAACAAAAAGTGACAACAGTGCAACACAGGAACGCCATCAACAACGCGAGAGGTCCACAGCGTTGCCAACTAAAATATGGTCGAATTGTCTTGTTACGAAACGGTTACCTACCCGTTTACCTGGATTTTTTGTGTTGCCTGGTGTTTACATTGGCTTAAGTTTTTTTTAAATCTTACTTTTCGTGATTAAAAAGACTGTAGATTGCCAAAATTTCAAATAAACTACATCATACCAAATTTGGCAGCATTGTTTGGTTTGAAAAATGATCTTACCAAACAGAAACCTGTAATGATATAATTTGACATTTAACCGAAGATGTCACTAGACAAAAAACTACATTCAACAAGAGCGTTTTACATGTGACTTTCCTTTTATAGGATATGAATGCTGAAAGCCGCGGTTTTGTAAATAAACAACTTTTGACAGAGAATTAAAGATGCCCGAAGAATGTTGTTTGGTGAAGTTTTGTTTATGAATTCTTGTCGGACAAGATAAATCTTTAGTTTATTTATTTTATTTTCTTTATTTATAGTTTACTCGGCACGTAATTAAAATAATGCACACAATCAAGCGGCGTTAAAGTAAACTTCCCAAGATAAAAGAGCGTTTTTGATATTTGTAATAAATTTCTCTTCTAATTAAGGTTTTTTTTATCAGTTCATTCAATCAGTTCTCAAGAATTTAATCGGCGTCTAGGCTCTGAAAAATGTGAATTGTTTTATTTAGGAATTAAGTCCTGATGCAGAAGTACAAATGTCTGTTTTTAGTAGTATTTGGATATGGCTCTGGCTACTCACAAATTTTGCTTTTCCTATAAGTTTTACAGGTAATTTTTGCAATCTCGAAGCTTATACATTCTAACTATAAAACTATCTCATAACTACAATTTAGGACTTATCTTGTTGTTTAAACATACAATGCTTTAATCATTACACCTTTTTTTAGTCCATTCACCATCACCAAACCATCCAGTCCTCTTACTTTACTCAACAACGAAAGACATCAGGATTATAAACTCGACATTTACAAAAAACCGGGAAAATCAAAAGCTAAAGGCCCCAATTATCATAAAGAACTATACATACATCTCATCAATAGATTTTCATTATGAGCAACGTAAAATTTGTTGGGCCGACCATGAGTTTGAGAGTATAACATGTTGTCATTATAATGGTTCGGTGGCGGAAAACAAGGTAAGAGACTTTAGAAAATTGTATTTTTTTATTGCAAAGAATTTTGATGAACACTGAATTTATGGCTGTCTATGCTCAGTTGCAAATTGAGACACAATTACTGAATCTGTAGATATGTACCTATAGTTGTTTTTACTTTTATTTTTTAGACTGAAATTGTTAATGGAGTATTGATGCCTGATGGTTTAGCTATAGATTGGTTTGCTAATAATATCTACTGGACAGATAGTGAAACAAATAGAATAGAAGTTGCTACACTGGAAGGAAAACACCGAAAAGTTCTTTTCTGGACAGATATAGATCAGCCACGTGCCATAGCAGTAGTTCCAATGAGAGGGTAAGCAAAGAATTTGAGAATATATCTAGTATTTTAAATTTCATTTCTTAAAATGAAAACTTATGTCTAATAATAATATAACTTATGATAATATTATTAATATTAATAATCCCATATTTGTAATACCTACCTGTTAAAAATAAAACTTTGCTTTATTTAACCTGTTGCTATGCATTTTTTTCCTTTAAATTATACCCTCACCCTTTAGATTCTTATTTTGGACTGATTGGGGTGAAACACCGAAAATTGAAAGAGCTGGTATGAATGGTGACCCTAGAACAAGGAAACTGATAGTATCTGACAATATATACTGGCCAAATGGTATCAGTGTTGACTATGAGGCTGAAAAAGTGTATTGGATTGATGGCAAACTACTCTTCATAAAGGTAAATATGCAAAATTGTATATTTTGTGTCAGTATATTTGTAATAGTAATAGGGTCCTATTGCAGACAAGAAAATTATAAAAATTTACTGTTTTCATGGCAGTTTTTGGAGCGCCTAACTTTGGTATTCCTGGGTGCTCTACTAATTCTGTCCAAAAAAATAACCAACTACTTTTTTTTGTAAAAAATAGGATTTAAAGTAATTTTTATATTTTATTCTTCTAGGTTATGGACTATGATGGAAAAAACGTATCGACAATACTCGCTATGGGATTCGAGTATCCCTATGCGGTTACTCAATTTTACACAAAATTATTTTGGACTGATTGGAAAACTTTGTAAATAATTTTTTTTTTATTTATTTTATACCTGAACTTTAAACAGTAAGGTGGTTACTTGTATTTAATTATTCTAATTTAATATTTTAGGGCTATTCATTACTACGATAGAAATGTATCACACAGAACTACAGAGTTTTTTGTTACCACTCACCCGATGGACATTAAAGTTTACGATAAGGAGAGACAGCCGAAAACGTCCCATGCTTGTGAAGTTAACAACGGCGGATGTTCCCATTTGTGTTTGCTGGCACCAGATCCTCCTTATTATTCCTGTGCTTGTCCTATAGGAATTAAATTAATAGGTTAGTATCTTTTAAATATTTTTATCACATTTAGACATTTATGGATGAATTGTATAGCACTCCAAAGTTCTTGTTTTCGTTATACTATTTTTTCTAGACAATAAAACTTGCGCCAAGGAACCCCAAGAACTTCTTTTGCTAGCCAGAAGAACCGACATATACCTGATATACCTGGATTCTCCCGATTATAGTTACAAGGTAATCCCTCTTGGAGACGTGAAATATTCTATAGCTGTCGATTTTGATCCTGTTGAAAATTACATCTACTGGTCTGACGATGAAGTTAAGAAAATTCAGAAAGCTAGGTTAAATGGTAAGTAGCAAAATCACCCTATATATTATAGTAAATATAAAAAATTCTTACTTATACTAAGCTAAAAAGTTATTAGTTGTGACAATTATATTATTTTTATAATGTTTTTTTTTTTAATTGAAAACCACTTAATAATAATAATAATAATAAGTTTATTTAAAATTTAATAATATAATAAATATGTTTATGTTGTCTTCTATAAACTTATTCTTGAATCCCCTGAAGCTGAGCTTGTTAGGGGCAAATCTTATTTTTTTGTTTTAGTATGTAAAATCATAAATCATAAATATGCATTCAAAATTAAGTTTTAAAGTAAAAATGTTAATTTATACCTAGTATAAATGCAGTTATTTTTGAAGAAATATATTATCTACCTATAATAAAATTATTAATTTAAAATTTTTAAATAAAAAATATTACTTATATATTATTCAGAACAATATTAATTAAAGCATTTCTAAAAATATTTTCAAATTGTCTGTTTTTAATATCCATGTTTTTATTTCGACTTAAAATTTTTTTAATGAAATCAATTTTTCAATTTTTGTTGGTACTTAAATAATCGCTTAAATAAAAACATAAATATTTGAAATTTTTTTTTTTTTTTATTTTATTTATTTTAGGTTTTATGGTAATTTCATTTGTATGACGTGTATTACGATTATGGTTTTTAAATTGTATAAGGTTTTTATTTTTAAATATATATATTAAGATGTTATAAATGTAAAGTTGTCTTATGTTCAACTTTTTTGTTTCTGAATATAATTATTTTGAAGGATAAAGATAATCTTTATTGAATATAATTTTTAGAAACCTTTTTGTAGTATTTCTAACTTTTTAACTAAAGTTCTATTTATTCCTCCCCAACCTAAAATTCCGTAATTTAAATGAGTTTTAACAGTTTTAACTAACGCGTAATATAATATTTCCATGTCTCACATTTAATTTTTTTTTTTTAAATCGGTAGTAAACTTCTTAATTTTTTAATTAAGTAATAAGTGAAAATTCCAATTTAATTTACTATCAAAAATAATTCCTAAATAATTTATTTTATTAACTTTAAAAATTTTAATGTCTTCATTTATTTGAATACTATTCATATTTCGTGGTAGGTTATTCAGGTTTAAAGTAAAAGGAATAAGTATAATTTGTTTCACTAAAATTAATTGTTAACAAATTTTTATCAAACCAATTTTTTATAATTTCAAAATCTTTTTTAATTTCATTATTTAAGTTTTCCCAATTTGTAACGGTATAAAAAATTGTAGTATTATCTGCAAAACTATGAATTTGTCCATCGCAATTTATACTAAATAAGTCGTTAATATAAATATTAAAAAATAATGGTCCTAAAATTGTTCCTTGAGGAACACCATACTTAAACACTTTTGGATAGCTTTTTTCTTTATCTATTTGAACATAAGTTGGTCTATTTTTCAGATGATTTCTAATTAATTTCAATTGCTTTCCTCTGACACCAATATTTTCAAACTTTTTTAACAGTAAATTATGGCTAACTGTATCATATATCATAACTTATTTTAAATACAGAAGGAAGTTACCATTTCTACTATAACTTGCGTCCAGTTTTATTCCATTTTTTTACACACTTTCTTATCAATTTTAGGTAGTGATCAGCAAGATGTCATTGTGACAGAAATACAAGATCCGGATGGCATAGCTTTAGATTGGATTTCAAGGAACATCTACTGGACGGATACAGGGACGGATAGAATTGAGGTAGCCAGATTGGACGGAGGTTACCGAAAAGTTATTATAGGTTAGGATAATTATAAAAATATTTAAAAAATGCTTTGGAAAATGGAGTGGTTATCACAAATCTCAATAAATTCTAGCTTGTGTGAAATAGATAAGCAAACTGTTCAATATTGGGTAGAGTTTATTATTGTCTCTTTTTTTTAATCGGTATGATACAAATATTTCCATTTATTTTCAGGGGATGGTCTAATTGACCCAAGAGGAATTGCTGTGGCTTCGGAATTAGGTTGGCTGTTTTGGTCAGATTGGAACGAAAAAGACCCCAAGGTCGAAAGATCAAACCTTGATGGCTCTGAGCGAGTTTTTATCGTTCACGATAATTTAGGATGGCCCAATGGGATAAATTTAGGTAAGGCGTTGACACATGACCCAGGTGATTGGTTGATTAGCCGTCATTTTTACAAGTAGCGACCTAATCGACCAATCACGTCATACTTGCGCTGTCAAATTTTCATTCGCGGAGATCTGCTCTTATTTAAAAACAATTATATTCTTCATAGATCTGATAAACCTAAAAATTTATTGGTGCGACGCCAAATTCGACAAGATAGAGTATGCCAACATGGATGGGACCGACAGACGAGCTTTGATCACCGATAACTTGCCTCACCCGTTCGGTTTTAGTCTTATGGGCGACTATTTGTATTGGACGGATTGGCAACGACGAGCCATTGACAGGACCCATAAAGAAACTGGTAAGAAAAAGACTATTTACTTACTTATTTTTTTACTTTCACTAATACAAGGTGCAAATTAAATATGTATTTTTTTTGCTGCAGGAGGCCATAGGGAAGTCATAGTAGACCAAATGGAAAACGTCATGGGTCTTAAGGCCATCAGATTGGGCCAACAATCTGGATGGAACCCTTGCAAGGAAAATAACGGGGATTGCTCTCAGCTGTGTTTACCACGCCATAACAGAACCAGATTGTGCGCCTGTCAGATCGACTACGAGCTGACGACGGACAAACGGAACTGTGTCAAACCCGACGCGTTTCTATTGTACACGAAGAAAGACAGTATCGGGAGAATTAGTATTGAGAACGAGCATATTGAGAATAATTTGCATATACCTAATATTAAGCATGCTAGGTAGGTTTTATCGTTTTGTAGATATACGTTTGTCTGAAATTATAATTTTGTTGATGGTTTTAGTGCAATAGATTTTGATACAAACTCGATGCGGATCTATTGGAGTGATTGTAAGTTACGCACAATTATGAGAGCCTTTATTAATGGCTCAGAACCGCAGAAGGTCATTGATTTGGGACTGGCTTCGCCAGAAGGAATTGCTGTCGATTGGTTGGGTAAGTATATTTTTTATCCTTTTTTTATACACAACTTAGTGATATATGATTAAATTTTTTAAATTGTATTTTCAAGGAACACGTTTTTATTGAACACTTTGATGCTATTTTAGGTTTAAATATTTACTGGACAGATCCCGTTTTACATCGAATCGAAGTGTCCCGATTAGTCGGTACCTCAAGGAGGACCTTGCTTTGGGATGAAACCTATGAACCTCATAGTATCGTTTTGGATCCTGTGTCAGGGTAAGTTTTTCGGTATTGAAAGCACGCAACAAAGAGGAATTTTTACAATTATGTAATTTAAAAGTGGTTGTATAGAAATTAACTTTCTTAATGGTAGATTAAATAAATAAAAATATATTGCTGTACTATATATTTAAAAAATACCTTTAGTAGGTTTTTTTGCTTAAAAGAAACATGCTATTTTATAGTGACTAAAAGGATTCTTTCTTCACCCGATATTATTATTTAATGTATTATTCTAAATTTGTTATTTGTACTTTATTTTAGTTATATGTATTGGTCTGAATGGGGCCAATCGAATTCCATCAAAAAGGCAGCCATGAATGGCGCCAAACAAAGAAAACTTATTTCTACAAATGGAAAAGCGAATGGGCTGACTTTGGATTATGAAAAAAGAAGGTAATTTTTGTGTTCGTTTTTTACGTTTGTTTTTTGGTTTAGCGCAAAATAAAACCATTTTAAACGGTTGTGCTTTGCCTTATTGGAGGTCCCAAATATATAAACATATAGAAAGTTATTTTTTGAAAAGGTTTTAACCCAAATCTAGTGAACATCGTATTATTTTCTCGATGGTGCAAATGAACTACTTAACGAAGAACCCCGCATTTCTCTTATGGAAAATGGCCCTCGGTTAAATTTCCTAAATTTTTAGTATGCTGTAGAGAATGTCATTCCGATTTAAAGTATCCGTGGCTACAACAAAATCTGCTGACCAGTATTTGAGATACAGGGTGTCCAAATTGCAAAAGATGAATTTTTACTAACCTATATTTTCGTAGTTTATAATATTAATTCGTTTTATTTTTCTAGATTTTTGTTGACCCTGTCGTAGATAGGATAGAATACTATAAAAATAGTCTAATTATCTTATTATATACCGGGTGAGTGACGAAAATTATTTAATATTTTTTGTTAAATCATTGTAAGTATTGTCGGCATTAAATTAAATGTTTGCAAAGCAATACTCTAGATGACATTAGCTTGGAGCAACCTATCAGAATTTATATTTATACAGGGTGACTCAAAAAAGTTAATATTTTTTAAATTTATTTTCAAAGAAATATTGTAGATATTTCTTTATGTACTACTTGCCGCTTATCGTATTGTTCCAAATATATATAATTATTAAGGTTATACAGGGTGTTTCCGATGATAAGCGATAGAAAAATTCATGTATTTATAAATCACCCAGTACATTAAAATTGGATCGGTTAATTTTCGTTATTTTTTAATATTTTTCGCTTGAAGGGTTTAACTTACATGTTTGCTAATGATTTCCCATTTCCTATGACCAGTTCTGGATATATACAGCGTCGAGCAGACGACTAAATGTAAAGGTACCGGATGATTTATAAGTACATGCATTTTTCTGTTATTTTTCTATCGCTTATCATCGGAAACACCCTGTATAACCTTGATAATTATTTATATTTGGAACCATACGATAAGCGGCAAGTAGTACATAAAGAAATATCTACAATATTTCTTTGAAAACTAATAAACAATTTTTTTTTTGAGTCACCCTGTATAAATATACAAATTCTGCTAGCTTGCTCTAAGCTAATGTCATTACTTTGTCAACATTTAATTTGATGCCGAAAATACAATGATTTAACAAAAAATATTAAATCATTTTCATCACTCACCCGGTATATAATAAAAATTTAAAACTATTTTTATAGTATTCTATCCTATCTACCGCAGGGTCAACAAAAATCTAGAAAAATAAAACGAATTAAGAATATAAACCACGAAAATACAATGTAGTGAAAATTCATATTTTGCAACTTGGACACCCTGTATCTCTCAAAAACTGGTCAGCAGATTTTGTTGTGGCCATGGATATTTTTTATCAAAATTATCTGCAATATACTAAAAATTTAGGAAATTTTACCGAGGACCATTTTCTACAAGAGAAGTGCGGGGTTTTGTCTGATATTTTTAAATGTTTAATGGTGAAATGTGTCCTCGGTTTCCCTAAAAAAAGTATCGTAATTTTCAGGTTATACTGGGTAGAAACCGACGTGCCTGCACTATGGTCAGCTGATTTAGATGGCAACGATAAAAAAACAATTGTTAAAGATTACATTTTTAATCCGATCGGTCTGGCTTTGTATAAGGAGTATATTTATTGGAGCGACGAAAAAACGTGTAAGTTGATAAAATAACATGCAATCAAACTTATATGATGTTTGTAAGGTGATGGAATGGAGTCATTTTTTTAAACTATTAGTATGTTTTTGAATACGACGGATCAACCAAAGATAGACCACGCGTCCTATTCAAATTAAATTTATTCTAGTATTGAGGTGCGTCATAAAAAACTATAAAATTAACTAACTTAGAAGGCAGTTTACCGTAAATTTCAGACTATAAACATTAAATAAATTTTACAAAAAAGGTTTCTAAAAATTGTATTCAATAAAGATTATCTTTTTCCTTCCAAAGAATTATATTCAGAAACAAAAAAGTTGAACATAAGACAACTTTACATTTATAACATCTTAATATATATATTTAAAAATAAAAACCTTATACAATTTAAAACCCATAATCATAATACACGTCATAAAAATGAAATAACCCTAAAACCTAAAATAAATAAGTCCATAGGACAAAAAATTTCAAATATTTATGTTTTTATTTAAACGATTATTTACCAACAAAAATTAAAAAATTGATTTCATTAAAAAAATTTTAAGTCGAAATTAAAACATGGATATTAAAAACAGACAATTTGAAAATATTTTTAGAAATGCTTTAATTAATTAATATTGTTCTGAATAATTTATATAAGTAATATTTTTTACTTAAAAAGTATAAATTACTAATTTTATTATAGGTAATACTAATACATTTCTTCAAAAAAAAACTGCGTTTATACTATAAATTAACATTTTTATTTTAAAACTTGATTTTTAATCCATATTTATGATTTTACATACTAAAACAAAAAATAAGATTTGCCCCTAACAAGCTCAGCTTCAGGGGATTGAAGAATAAGTTTATCGAAGACAACATAAACATATTTTTTATATTATTAAATTTTAAATAAACTTAATATTATTATTATTATTTTAGCCGATATATCCCGGGCTCATAAACACGACGGTTCCATGCGCACCAAAGTAACGACGCTAACAGAGAACGTGACGGACCTTTTGGTGTACCAGTCGACCAAGCAGAATCAAACTAACCAGTGCGCAACCAGCAACGGAGGTTGTTCCCATTTGTGTTTGGCCTTACCGGCGGATAGTCCCGAGGAACAAACTAAGTATACCTGCGCTTGTCCCACTCATTATACTTTGCAAGACAACGAGTGTATACGTAAGTAGCGGTTTCTACAATTGGGATAAATAAAGATACAGGTTACGCTGCTTATTGTTACTAAAAAGGGTAAAAATGTCGATTTTTTTAAAGTCATTTTTTTGTTCTTTTAGCACCTTCAAATTTTATGATATACAGCCTCAAGAATCTGGTCGTTCGCTTGGTCCTTGATACTTCAGATTGTCCTGAGGCTGTATTGCCAGTCCAAGGTCTGAAAGCAGTCAGAGCGATCGACTTTGATCCTAAAAACAACGTTATATATTGGGTAAGTCATGATATAATGTACTTTTTTGGAGTAAAACATGTGGAAAATCTAAATATATTTTTCATTCGACACCTTAATTTATTAATAATCATATAATTAAATATACTAATACAATTAAATTTTTAGTTATATATTGATAAAAATTCAAGTTGGAAAAAGCATATTGAATATTTACGAATTTACATCTCATCAATAATTGGCATTTTATTTAAGGTGGAATTATCAACGTCATTCAATTTATTGCCAACCTATAACCTATTTTGGCTTGTTTTTCTTAGTTTATTGACTAAGATTTAAATGAAATCAATATCGTCTGCCCATTATTTAGGTAATATCTGATACTTATATTACAAAAATATCAATTTATTTCATTGCTAATTTTGGGAGAATTGTACAGTGAAAGAACAATGACATAATAATGTTAAAAAAATATACAATTCTCCTAAAATATTTAATGAAATTCCTTGATATTTGTTTAACATGTTAATTATTACCTATAGAATATGAAGACGATATTGATTTTATTTAAATTTTGTGTAAAAGTTAGAAAAAATAAATAAATCTACGCGAAATAGGTTATAGGTTGGCAAGTAAATTGATACTCCCACCTTAAGGCTACAAATTTTATATCATTCGAATATTTAAAAAACATATATTATTCTTTACTTTATTCAAAATTACAGTATATGATTTCAATTTGGGGATCAGCGAATTTAACTAAAATTCAGCCATTAAAAAAACTACAAAATAAAATAATTAAATGCATACATAAACTTTCTTTTTTAGAACCAACTATAAATTTGTATGAACCAAACGGATATTTAATTTTAGAAAAGCTTTATAAATTAAAACTATGCATTCTAATACACTCTATTAATATTATTAAAGAAAAACAATCGAATATAATATTTCTTTCAACCAACATTATTCACATCACGAGACAAAACCATCATATTCAAACATCCATGGTAAAGAGTACTTTTGGCCAAAGGTCAATATTATATAAAGGAATAACAATTTACAACAGTTTGTCGAAAAAAATTAAAGAAATATAAAAATTATGGACCTTAAAAAAAAACCTAAAAAAATATTTTTTAAAACTAAACTAACTTTAACGTATTATAGATTATTATTCATTTTTTTTGTAAATGGGTATAATATACATTTTTTTAAGTAATTTCGATGGAGTTATTAATAATTACTAAACATGATTTGGTGTTATATTCTCTGTAATGAACTTTTTAAGTTGGTTGAGAATAAAGATATACAGTATGTCCATAAGTTTGCACCATATGGAAAACTTTTTTATTATTCATTTTACGAAAAAAAGTTATTCTTCATAAAAAGCTCTGCATGGTCTAAAACCTAAAATGCAACCATCAAATATCGAAATTTTCCAGTCATATACGAGGTTTGTCAAAAAATGTGAATTTTCCCCTGAATAAAGTACCTTTATTTTTGACATTATCAAAAATCGTTATTAAAAAAAGTTGATCATAACCAAAAACCACGTCTAAATGTGCAATAACACGCATTAAATTAATTAAATAATTAAAAAACTAAATAATTAAAAAACTAAATAATTAATAATAAACTAATAAAATAATTTTTCAACATAAATGCGTATAATTGCATATTTAGACGTGGTTTTTAGTTCTGATCAACTTTTTTTAATAACAATTTTTGATAATGTCAAAAAAAAGGTACTTTATTCAGGGGAAAAATTCACATCTTTTGACAAACCTCGTATATGACTGGAAAATTTCGATATTTGATGGTTGCATTTTAGGTTTTAGACCATGCGGAGCTTTTTATGAAGAATAACTTTTTTTCGTAAAATGAATAATAAAAAAGTTTTCCATATGGTGCAAACCTAGGGAGACATACTGTATATTATTAGGTGTATTGGGGCGAGTCCGTATCTGGCTTTCTAAAAACATTTACATGATACGTAAAACACCAATTTCCATTAGTTATTCTCTGTACAAAATGCCAAAATCATGTCATTATGTACGAGGTGGTTTTACAAAATAGTAAAGTCAATAAGGTAAATCGTTGAGTAGAAACCGGATATCTCTTTCAGGGGCAGTAAAGGACAAAAGGTATATAAAACGAATTTCTTTTCAGGTTGATGGTAAGGTCCATGTAATAAAATCCTCAAACGTGGGCACCCAACAAGTGAATGTCTTCGTGCCAGTCAGCCACGACATAAAACCGTACGATATCGCCGTCGATACGATTGGTCGACTGCTATTTTGGACGTGCGCAATACAGAACGTGATCAACGTCACCAGGTTGGAGAATAACAACCCTTTCGGTAGTTTGAAGAGCAGGGAGGGGGAGAAACCCCGTTTGATCGTGATACACGTGACTAAAAGGTAACGTTTGACTTGTTTTAAGACTGGAAAACGTTTGTTAATAAATGATTTTTTCCAGATTGTTATTTTTTACCGACGTGGGCATAACTCCTCAGTTGATAAGGACAAGATTGGACGGATCTCATAGGATAGTGATTACAAAACCGAATGATGACATTACGGCCATCGCGGTGGACACCGAAAACGATTCGATTGTTTGGTCGCAGGGACACAGTATTTATATTAGTAATATTGACGGTGAAAATAAGTAAGTTTATTTCCTAGTTTAGGTTTCTGTTCGCAAAACCCTAAAAGTAAAATGTGTTTTTGCCATTGGCAATATACAGGGTGTTTCAATAAAAACTCCCAGGCCAATTATTTCGAGAACTAAAAGTGCCATGTAAATTTTGTAAACGCCAGTTTTTAGCCTCTATGATTGGCTTTACAGCTGTGTAAAAAATGTGTTTGAATAATACAAGATGTAGGTGGCGCCACGGTGCAAAGAATTTTTTCGATGACAGGAACTTTTAAATGTTGTGGTTCATAAAGATACTTACTTTCTGATAAAATTATGTCCCATTGAACGGAGATATTTGGAGTTAAGTTTTTTTTAAAATAAATTTAACGAGTATTTTAATTATAAATATTTTTAATATCCTTTAGCAGATTTTAATTTAATTTTGGTAATGATAATTTTAGTGATAAAACGCTCTTGTAGCGCTAAATTATTACGTCCAGTGTCGTATCAGGGGGGCCTTAACAAATAATATTGGCAAAAAATAAGACGCCACTGAGTTTTTAGTAATTTTTATATTTTTTTCGGATTAAGCAACTAAAAATATCTGTCTGGTAAATTGTTTTCATATCTTGCTTCGTTTTCGAGAAATAAAAATAAAAACAATTTTATTGCTGTGTGTGTATGAAAACGGCAATAATTTTGAACACCTCATTCGACCCCATTAGTTAGTTTTTGGTATGGTTCTAATTTTCATTAATAATTTTGTATAATTTCTCATCAGTTCTTTTATTAAATTTAAAACATATTTAAATTTTATTTTATTATGCCTTAATGTTTTAACGTTGCTTTTAAACAACAAAAAACACAACGTATTAATTATTTTTGTTTTCCAGAGATATGCAATAAAATTGTTTTTATTTTGATTTCTCGAAAACGAATATGAAAACAATTCACCAGGCAAGAAAAAGATATTTTTAGTTGCCTAATCCGAAAAAAATATAAATATTACCAAAAACTGAGTGGCGTCTTATTTTTTGCCAATATTATTTGTTAAGGCGCCCCTGAGACGTCACTGGGCGTAATAATTTAGCGCTACAAGAGCGTTTTATCACCAAAATTATCATTACCAAAATTAAATTAAAATCTGCTAAAGGATATTAAAAATATTTATAATTAAAATACCTAATCGGTAAAATTATTTAAAAAAAAAACTTAACCCCAAATGTCTCCGTTCGTGTTGGATTAATCAAAAATTTTTTGGGACATAATTTGATCAAAAATTAATTATCTTTATGAACCACACACAACATTTAAAAGTTCCTGTCATCGAAAATATTCTTTGCTCCGTGGCGCCACCTACATCTTGTATTATTCAAACACATTTTTTACACAGTTGGAAAGCCAATCATAGAGGCTAAAAACTGACGTTTACAGAATTTACATGTCACTTTTAGTTTTCGAAATAATTGGCCTGGAAGTTTTTATTGAAACACCCTGTATAATGAAATTCCCATAAAATATTTTTTCTACTACTGTATAAATAAATTAACTTTCGGGCCCTAGCAACACGAAAGAAAACGAAAGTAAATGTTACAGTTACCTGAATATTATCCGTTGCTAGCTACGAAAGTAGGTTGCTAGCTACGAAAGTAATACTTTCGGTGCCAGAACAAAAAAATCGAACTGACAATACTCAAATAACTAGTTGTCATGGATTATTTTATAGGTGAAAAAAAAAAATATTTTATCATTTTAATTTGAATAAAATCAAAGTTTATTATTTAATAATATATTGATCAGAGAACAGTAGTAGAAAAAATTTAATACATTACACGATGCGAAAGCCTTTTTTGGTGGTCGGAGGTATTAAATCACCTCGGCTTTGCCTCGGCAATTCAAAAACCTCCTCACACCAAAAAATTAACTTTCGCATCTAGTAATGTAAATAACTATTTCTAATTTTGTATCATAACAAATCTATTACGATACGCATTTGCGTATCGTAATGAAGCTATTTCGATACGCGTTTTTTCTTTATTTGATGTTGGTAACGTTTAAATGTTTTATTTTATTGACTTGCGCGGCCTTTGTGATTTACGAAAAAACCCATTTTTCGCAGAGGAAAAATAGCTTGATAACCTACTTTTTATTCTGTGTGGATAACAGTCATGTATGTTGGTTGCATAAATCTATAAATCAATCTTTTGTAGATTCAAGCTATCATTTTCTGCCAAATCCTATCCAAAATTCAATCTACTAACCTTCCAATGTCGATTTTAACTTCAACTTTATTTGAATTTTCTATCTTCCCTATACTTAATTGCAATGCCGTGACGTAAAATCACGTCTTTTGAAATTCGAAAAAAAGTAGCAAAATCGCCCGAATTTCCGAACGCTCTGTATATGTACCGAATGTACAATGATCACACAACGTATTCCGTCCAATTTCAAATCTCATATCGCTAAAATAACTTTAGAATCTCGTGGTAAAAATGGGTCAATAAATCAAAAAATGACAGTTCGCAAAATAATTTTTGTTGTCCAGAAGCTACTATGATGAAAATAGTATTACCAACATAAAATTTAGACATAAAAATTTACAAAATTTGAAGGATTTATTCTCTTTTTAAATATATGTTTTTTATTGAAAAAACTACAAATTAGAAAAAATAGTATAACGTACGTGTTATATAAAGCAGTTTTAAGCACTTGTCCCGTTATAAAACTCGCCGCAAGCGGCTCGTTTTTTAACATGGACGCGTGCTATAAAATGATGCTTTATAAAACGTGTACGGTAATATACTATTAAAATTACATTCAACTTATTCCAGACATGTACTAGTAAACGAAAGCAAATCCAAAATAGCCCAGTTGACCGTTCATTCTGGCTGGTTATATTGGATAGATAGGGAATTAAATCAGCTTCAGAGGCTCGAGTTGACGACTGGCAAATCTAGATCGACCATACCCATACAGGCTTCCCACATTGTTGATTTGATATCTGTTAAAAAACCCGAAAACCACAGCTGCGGCGACCAGAAGAGGTGCTCGCATTTTTGTATATTGAATGGTAAGTTTTTTTGGCAAAACTACCGGTAAGAAAGTGGGTGTTTTTTTTGGACTTATTAAGCGTTTATGTCTTAACATGTTTTGCCCCGTTTAGAAGTACAGTTGTATTCATAAAAAAAACGAACACGAATTAGAATGAGAGGAAACCTTAACCATATATTTGCGTAAAACCGGCTTATCGCATGTTAAGGTAGGAGTATCAACATGCTTGCCAACCTATAACCTATTTCGCGTAGATTTATTTAATTTTTCTAGCTTTGACACAAAATTTAAATAAAATCATTATCGTCTTCATATTTTATAGGTAATAATTGACATTAAATAAATATCATGGAATTTCATAACTTATTTTAGGAGAATTGTATAGCGAAAAATATCGGGTAAGATTTTTTTTAACATTATTATGTCATTCTTCTTTCACAATACAATTCTCCCAAAATTAGCAATGAAATAAATTGATATTTTTGTAATATGTCGGATATTGCCTAAATATTGTACCGACGATATTGATTTTATTTAAATGTTAGTTAATCAAATAATAAACTGAAAAAAGCAACGCGAAATAGGTTATAGGTTGGCAATAGATGGAATGACATTGAGAATTCCACCTTAAAGGTTATTAAAAATGCAAAGCATTGGCGTTGGGCGTTAGTTCAATAGAATAACAAAAATTATTTTTTTATTTTATGATATATCTTAACAGTTTTATAAAAATTACAATAGAAACAAAAAACGTTTAACAAGAATAAATTAAATCGGATATTTGGTCATTTCACAGACGCTTTTGTCCATGATATGCATATTGTTTCATCATCATTTCCTGGCTTTTTGTTATTGTTGATAATAAATAAATAAATAAATAAATAAATATCCCTGTTTTTCAATTACTTAAGCCAGTCTATTCGAAATTGACTGAATTATATTTGATACAATATTTGGATCAAGTTCTTCCCAGCACGCATGTATTATTTCCCATAAATCTTTTGAATTTTGTGGCCTAAAATTTTGATTATATTTTTTTTTACGATTATACCCCAAATATTTTCAATTGGATTGATATTGGGACTATAAGCGACCCAAGTCTTTATTATTCCGCATTATGGGTTTGAAACCAGTGGATTACAGCATTGGCAGTGTGGACTGGACAATTATCTTATTGAAATATGAAAGTATTATTGGGATATATTTGCTCAGCAGATGGTAAAAATATGTTTTCTAAAATGTTAATGTAATTTCCGGCATTAAATGTTCCCTTTATTCGCCAGCAAACACCAGGTCCATGAACACTTACCATACATTTATAGAGAATCGCCCATGTCTAGAAGTGAGGGGGGTTAGTATATATCGCTCTTCAAACCTGGTATTGTTCCCTTGCAGTTGCAAATGGATTATTTCTTAAATATTTCAAAAAAGCAGCATCCTGTTCAGCGTTGGAACGTTTGGGACGACCTGAACCAATTTTCTTTAGGGATTCTTCTTGTTCTCAGCGTTGCTTCGTTTTCAATATAGTTTTTTTTTCTATTATACAACTGCGGTACAGCACGGATTGACCATCCTTCTTCGATTCTTGATACAATTTGAGCCTTTTCAACTTCAGACAACTGACGAGGCATTTTTACGTTCTTCTGTCAAAGTTTATCAAACGTTGCCACCATACAGTTTCAAAATTAATTACACCGACGCCAATGCTTTGCATTTTTGATAATCTATGACGTGTGATAACCTCCAATAAACAATGATTTAGACAAGCTGGTTTGACGCAAATATGACAAAACTTACCTCTCATTCTAATTCTTGTACGCTTTTTTTATGAATACAACTGTACATAATCATAATTGGATATACTTTTTTTTTGCGAACAAAGTCATTTAATCTTCCAATTCAACCCATCCACCAAGTTAAGAGGTCACAATCAATTCTCAAAAACTAACTGTGATTGGTGATTTTAATGATTAATGATAATAAACAACGCCAAAGGCGGAGAACAATATTGTTCAAATAATAATTAAAATCAATCCATATTAAACTTAAACAAAATAAAGTATACTGCTAAATATATAAAGTATATGTATATTATGTTATGTTTAGGTACTGTCGCACATTGCGCATGTCCTAACGGAAAAATGCTCCAAGAAGATAAGAGATCCTGTCAAACCATACCAAACTGTGGACCGGAGAGGTTTTCATGTACTGTCGCCTCATCGGACACAAAAGATTGCATACCCATTTCGTGGAGATGCGACAGGTAATAATTATTATTTATATAACTGGTGGGAAAACTAGTAGTTCGCATGCACCGTGAGATTTGTGTGTACACTTCGTATTGGAATATACTTCATATCTTATTTGTATCGTTTGTAATTACTATACTTTACCATACATTTCTCCTTTTTTTTTCTAGACAAAAAGATTGTTCAGATGGCAGTGACGAGCTCGATTGTCCCAGCTGTCTTCCGAATCAGTTTCGCTGTCAAGATGGCCAGTGCATAGACAAGGCGTTCGTATGTAACAGCGTGGCCGATTGCTCGGACAGATCCGATGAGAAGAACTGTTGTGAGAACGGATTTCAGTGTCCTCAGACGGAGGTATGATGTTAGATTCCGTTATTCAAACTTTTTATTATGAATATAGTTATTTGAGAAGTTAATTTTATAAAAGTTATTATTTTCTAGGTATGTCTGTCTTCGTCTCTGGTCTGCGACGGCAACGAGCATTGCGCAGACGGTTCCGACGAACGCGACTGTCAAGAACGCCACGCCCAGAACGAAATGTCAAAGGTTACGATATTTTTCATCGTTGCCGTGGTAACTTTCGTCTGTCTCGGTTTCGTTCTGGTGTTTTACTATCAGAAAAACAAGTGCTGCTTGCCCAGAGAGGAACCGCTCGAGCCCCCTGAGGATAGTTTAAGTCCCCTGGACCCCAACGGCCTTAACAAGCACCTTAAGCTTAGAAAAGGTATTTATTTATTTGCAGATTTCTTTATAATGAAATCAATAACATTGTTTTTTTTTTAATAAAAATAAATCCAATGAAAGCATCATTACAAAACCATAGATTAACAAATCTGTCCGATTTTGTAATGAAAAAATATACACCCATTTAGATAATTAATTTTAATCACATCATAAATATATTTAAAAATATAAGTAAGTAATTCAAAAATATTTCACCCAAAAAAAAAGGAAAAATTATAAATAAGGGAGAAATTATAATAGAAAAATTGTAATATTTAGTATTATTATTACCTATATATAAGTTGGCTGGCTTACCTTTATATAATTTTGTATAACCCATGATTTTAATTTTCTTTTAAATGCCAAAAACTCATAGTTTTCAAATTAGTAGGTAATATATTAAAAACTTTGATGCCAACAAATAAAGCATTATTTTTTAAAAGTGTTAAATTAAAATGATCATAACATAAACATAGATTGTTTTTTTCTTTTTTGGTATATGTATGAGTAATGTTATGTAATAAATATGTTTATTAAATATTATTTTTAAAACATATTTTTGTATTGTTATAAGTCAAATTCGAGTCGTATGCACTTCCCCAACCAATTATACCATAGGAAAGAATTGATTGAAAAAGTGCATAATAAAACATTAAACAAAGTTTTTGATTCACAATATTTTTTAAAAGTCTAAATTTACATAAAGTGTTTCTTAATTTTTTTGTAAGAGTGTTAATTTGATGATCTCATTTTAAATTTTGGTCAATCAATATTCCTAAATATTTTATAAATTCAACTTTTTTAATTTTATTTTGGCAAGAGCAGTTAGCATATATATCTGATATTTCTAAACAATTTAAATCATGAATTTTAATTTCTTTTAAACCATTCGGCCGAGTATTATTATAACAAGAAAAAGTCATAAATTTTGTTTTAGTTAAATTTAAGTTTAATAGGTCAACTCAAAATATTTTTTTTTTATTATTGAAATGTCTAGTTCTGAATTTAAAACGCATTCATTCCAAGTGTTAGCTGGTATTATTAATACAGTATCATCTGCATATGAAAATATGTTTCCATTTAATTCTGATTTTAATATATCATTAATATAAAGTAAGAATAAAATTGGTCCCAAAACAGTACCCTGAGGAACACCACAAATTAAAGTAGTTGTTTTACCACTGAAATTATCTCTTTTTACTTTATGTTCTCTATCTGATAAGTAACTTTTAAATAAATTGTATGCGATACCTTTAACTCCATAAGATTATATTATTATAATATGAGGTAGGTATATAATAAGGGGTCCAGCGAAAATTAAACAAGATAAGCACATCGCTTCATTCATAAATACTTTTTTTTGTTCCAGGTATCCCAGACGTAGTGAGGATGGCCATTATCGACCCCAGCTATCCGTCGACGTATGACAGGCGACACGTCACAGGGCCTCCGAGCAGCTCAAACACGAACGGTTCCAGTAGCGGGTGTTACCCGAGGGAGACGTTGAACCCCCCTCCCAGCCCTGCCACAACAGCTGCTTCTACTAGAGGGAGCAGTCCTAGTTCGAGATATAGGCCGTATCGACATTATCGGTAAGAATTAATATTCTATAAGATTTTGTCATTCTCTACAATAATAATAATAAAAGTTTATTCAAATATGTTTTTTGACATTTAATGCTAATATATGTATTTTTTTGTATAAACTATCAATTCCGAACTCAGAAGTAAAATACTTGTTTTGAGTTAAATAATATAATATTTATTGTCAAGAATATATTTCATAATTCAGGCACAACTAGATTATAATATGAAACGAATATGACAATATATTATTGGTATATTGGATATCACTACAGTATACAAAGATACAATACGTCATCTATATAATATACAGGGTGGTCCTTAAGTACATCAAGAAAATCTAGGATATGATTCCTGGCATCAATTTAAGTTGAAAAGTTCATATGGACTTATGCCCTAAAATGCTTATCCTCTAAGATACAGGGTGTTAAAATATTTTTTAAAAATAATTGTTTTTTTAAAATTTCGAAACTCCTTGAAGATACGATATTGAAAATTGATGTCGATTGATTTCGTATTAAACTGCACTTTTTGGTTAAAAAAGGGTATGCCTACTTCCAAAAGTGGCGTGCATGAAGATACCATCAATATTTTTTTTGTGAAAATATGTGATACGCCACTGTTTTTTTTAAACTCTGATGCATTTTTATGCATTACTGATATAAGCGGAACAAAAGTTGTCTCTACTATGTTTTTGAAAAAAAAAACGGTAAGCAACTTAGGGCATAAGTCCATATGAACTTTTCAACTTAAATTGATGCCAGGAATCATATCCTAGATTTTCTTGATGTACTTAAGGACCACTCTGTATATATTTATTTATTTTATTCATTATTTATTTATGACGTTCTTGAATATATCTCTTGGATTGGATAATATCCAATTTTTAATTTTATTTATATAACTATTTAATGATTTAATTATTTTATTTGTATAGGTAGCATATCAAAAATATATGGACTGATGTTTAAAAAATGTTTGTGTGCTATTGTTTTGTTTACTCTATTTTTATATGTAATAGTATTTTTATGACGAGTTTCATGTGTGTGATTAATATAATTTATTTTATTTTTATGTTTAAAAATATATATTAACATGTTGTAAGAAAATATTTGTTTAATATCAATTTTTTTGCTATCTTTAAATAGTAAATCAGAAGAATATTGGTGGCCTTTTTCGTAAATAATTTTAAAAATGTATTTTTGAATAGTTTCAATATTATTAAGATAATTCTTATTTATGCCTCCCCATCCTAGTATTCCATAATTTAAATGGGTTTATACTAAAGAATAATAAAATATTTCTAATTCTTTTATATTTAAAAATTGTTTAAGGTGTTTAAATTTTGGTATAAGAATTCTTAGTTTTTTACACCACATGATTTATTTTTATAATTTAAAATAAATAGATAGGTATTTTTAGTTTTAGGTAGGTACCTATTTATATATGAATCGGGCATAGGTATAAATTGAATTTGTACCTGGTCCGGCTCTGCTCGAGAAGGTTTTAAAATTTGGGATTTCATTATTTATTTTATGGTCAAAGGGATAATGAGGGTCTATTGCAGTCAAAAGATCAACGGTATAATTCTACAAATACTATACTCCATAATTAACGATTTTTGTTGAACTAATATTTTCATAATACTAATGCAAATAATATTTCTCTTATTACAGATCCATCAATCAACCCCCTCCCCCCACCCCGAACTCTACCGACATATGCGACGAGAGCGACTACAACTATCCCCTCAACCAGAGCAGGTACGAGGGGCCCTTTCCCCCTCCGCCCACTCCCCGATCTCATTATCACCAGGAAAGCTGTCCGCCCAGTCCGAGCTCGCGGAGTTCGACGTACTTCAGCCCCCTTCCTCCTCCGCCCAGTCCGGTGGCGAGCCCCAGGGGAGACTCGGACTCTTAAGCGAAAACCATAATTAGGATTTCCTTGGTTTATATATTTTTTTTACAGGTTACTTACTATATAGACCAGGGCTGAAGCCTGAAAATGGTAAAAAGTGAAAAAAAATAATAGTAGAATGAAACCCATTGGAAAAGGAAGAGAATATAACAAAAATGAAAGGAAAAATAATTTACGGGCGATCCGAGGTCGGGAAGTGGAAGGGGGTGAGTTTTAAGGGTAGAAAACGATTTATCCCGATTTCCGGCAAAACTACAAGTTCTATGGAAAAACGTTAAATGGCAAAGTTGTAGGTAATAAAAAGATCTACAACTTTTGTATTTGCACTTTTTTCACATAACCTCAAAATTTATGTGAAAAATTCAAATAATCAAGTTTTCGGTTTTTTATTTTTATCTTTTACAAAAAAAATTTTTTATACACGAAATTTGGTGAAAACTTACCTTTTTATGTCCCAAACACACTGTAATTTTTTTGATTTAAAATATTTATTTTTTCACCTTATTTTGACTTAATATCGAAAAAGCACCGTAATTTTCAATCGAAAATTCTCACGTCAAAATATCTGCTTTTTCAAAAAAGTCGGTGGGCTTTTTGTTCGTTGAAATCTCTACTTTCTGATAGTTTATAAAAAGATATACATTACTATGGTAAATGTGATGAAATCCCCTTTAAATCCTACCTTTAATTATATTTAGAACAACTATTTGCGCATATTTTTTGCGATTTTTATGTTTTATGGATTTGTAATTTTTTTGTTTATCAATGTAACATGGAATCTTACGTCTTTCGAGTAATTAAGGTGGGAGTATTAACATGCTTGCCAACCTATAACCTATTTCGCGTAGATTTATTTATGTTGTCTAGCTTTTATACAAAATTTAAAGAAAATCAGTATGTATAGGTAATAATTGACATATTTAATAAATATCAAGGAATTTTATAACTTATTTTAGGAGAATTGTATAGCGAAAAATATCGGGTAAGATTTTTTTAAACATTATTACGTCATTGTCACTCATTGTTCTATTATATATTATAATTCTCCCAAAATTAGCAATGAAATAAATTGATATTTTTGTAATATATCAGATATTACCTAAGTAATGTGCCGACGATACTGATTTTATTTAAAGGTTAGTTTAAAAAATAATAAACTTGAAAAAACAAAGCGAAATAGGTTATAGGTTGGCAATAAATTGAACGACGTTGAGAATTCAACCTTAAAGTATAAATTTTAATAAATAGCTCAAAATTGTACATAATAATAATAATAATAATAATAATAATAATAATAATAATAATAATAATAATAATAATAATAAAAATGTTATTCAACATTTTTTTTACATTTAATGTTAATATATATATTTTTTTTGTATAAACTTAATTCAGAAACTCAGAAGTAAATACTTGTATTGAGTTAAATATAATAATAATTTAAATATAATGATTAAAAAAAAATAATTCTGATTCAAGTTTTTTTCGTTTCTTTGCATTTTTTGAGAATATTTACCATAGTAATGTATATTTTTTTTACACCATCCGAAAGTAGAGATTTCAACGAACAAAAAGCCCACCGACTTTTTTGAAAAAGCAGATATTTTGACGTGAGAATTTTCGATTGAATATTAGGGTGCTTTTTCGATGTTAAGTCAAAATAAGGTTAAAAAATAAATATTTTAAATCAAAAAAATTACAGTGTGTTTGGGACATAAAAAGGTAAGTTTTCACCAAATTTCGTGTATAAAAAATTTTTTTTTGTAAAAGATAAAAATAAAAAACCAAAAACTTGGCTATTTCAATTTTTCACATAAATTGAAAGGTTATGTGAAAAAAGTGTAAATATAAAAGTTGTAGATCTTTTTATTACCTACAACTTTGCCATTTAACGTTTTTCCATAGGACTTGTAGTTTTGCCGGAAATCGAGATAAATCGTTTTCTACCCTTAAAAACTCACCCCTTCCACTTCCCGACCTCGGATCGCCCGTAATTTATTTTTCCTTTAATTTTTGTTATATTCTCTTCCTTTTCCAATGGGTTTCATCCTACTATTATTTTTTTTGGTTTCAAAAATTATCGACCCTGGTCTAATACTTCCATACACCCATACCAATTTGTCAAAATATTTTTTTTTACCTCATTAGCATTAGTTTCTTTAGTTTGTAAGGTTATTTATTTTTTTATTCCGTATTTTATTAAAACACGACCTACGTTTAGTTAAGATAAAAAATTTTTTTCACTATTTTTGCAATGAAAATCGATCGGTAGTAGGTGCCTTTATGAAAACTGTAAAAAAAACTGTGCTTCCCTTATTTGACGTACAACTCTTGTTTGATTGCTTTTCCTAAGTAAAAATCGTTTGTTAGGTAAATTTAAATGTTATCTTTTCAAAAAAAGTGCAATTTTTATATTAATAATAATTTTCTTTGTTTTCAACGAAGTTTAGTAAGTGTACAAAGCCTTATTACTACCACAGTACCCCCGGGGTGTTCATAAGACCTTCTCCATAATATGTTAGTTTATTACATTGACGACATACAAATTCGTACACTCCACTCATACATAACTCAATTACAACAAAATTGGGTAAAACAAAACGAGTTTCTCACCTTGCTGCTTATACCTAGATAGAACACCAGCTATATAAATAGCTGTAAATTATTGTATGTACGATTTTTTTACCATAAGTAATAATGGTTATTTCTAAATATTTTTGTGTTTAAATTACAGCCGCGAAATAAGAAAATTATAAATAAATACCGGAAAAACTACAGAAGTATAAAGCCAAAAAGGGTAAATTTATTAACAAACAAGAAACAAAATACTTAATATTTAATTGCTGCGCCATTGGATTGTAACACTAATCGTAATCTTCTTGGCATTAACAAAATAATACTTCTGGTGTAATCCGGAGTTAGCTCTTCCCAAATTTCTTCTATTTTATTAAATAACTCCATTTCATTCTGTGGTTTAAAATTTATGTTGTACATTGTTTTTACCATCAATCCTCAAACATTTTCATTTGGATTTAAATCAGGACTTCTTGAACACCAAGGCAGACATGTTACGTTGTTTTGTCTAAACCAGTTTCCTATATTTCTTGCAGTATGCACAGGGAAGTTATCCTGCTGAAATATAAAGTTATTTCCTTCAAAAACTGTCGCGGCAGAAGGAAGAAAAATATTTTCCAAAATCTGAAGATATATATTACTGTTTAGTGTTCCACCAATATTCCAGCATACACCTGCACCGTAAACACGTATCCATGCCCACACATTAATGGAGAAACGTCCACTGGTTTGCTTTTTTTGAGTATACTTCTCATCATATCTGGAATTTGGTGGTCGATATACTCGAATCCTTCCATTATATGTAGACTGAAAAGTTTTCTCATCGGAAAAGATAACATTTTGCCAAGAAAAATCATTTTCTGGTAAATATTGCATAGCAAACCCAATTCTTTGTTTCTTATCACTATTTTTTTAAAACGGTTTGGATGCAGCTGCTCGATTTCTTAATTCGGAACATTGTCTTACTCGGCGTTGCGTAGTTCTAGATGAAGCAGGGAATCCTGTTATGTGCATAACGGATACTGCAGTTTCAAATGGATTTTCCCTTAAATACTTCACCAAATTTCGATTTTCTTTTGATGATTTTCTATTATTTAAACCAGACCCAACAGACCTTTCAAGTGTTTGATGATGGCGCCATTTTTTTACAATTCCTTGAACAGTACTTCTAGGTACTCTAAAATGATCAGGTATTTTTTCTTAAGAAGAGCACCCTATTTCTACTAAACAAATTATTCTTGCTGTTTCAATAATACTTAAATGAGGCATTTTTAAATCAAATAAGATAATGACAATACTTTGACAGATATCATGATAACAATTAACACGTTACAAAGGTAGGTAATAAAGGTGTGTCACAGTTTAGTGTACGAAATTATCTGTCGTCAACTGTACGACAACGCCTGTTCAATGGAAAGAGGTGAAAAATATATGTTATATGGCAAAGGACGCCCCCTACAGTTATAAATTATTAATAGGTTACACATGTACAATGTAACCAATCCCAAACTTCTCTTGTAGAGGTGTTATGTCGTATAAGGTTATTTTTTCTCCTACGCTGATGGAACAGGCTTTTTGTATTATGTGTATACCTAAGAAATAGAGAAGGTCTTGGGCGTTTCATAAAGATAATATACAGTGTTTTAAATAAATACTATATCTAGGTACATTTTGAGTCCTAATGATATAATAAAATAAAATGGATCAGATCCAATTGTTGTTGAAAAACTTAACATTCAAAATTGCCTATAAAACACCTTGAACGTCCATGTGGTAAACCATGATAGTATAATAAAAATGTAAAAGGCCATTATTACTAGACAATTATCTTTATATTAAATAAATAAATATGTAAGATTTGTATGTAGCTTAACGTTATTAGGTTTAATTAAATAAGTTGCCATTCGTTGATTTATAGCAAGTTGTTATTGTAATGTATATACTACATTCAATAATTTATCTCTTATAGTTTTTTTTAACAAACATGGATGAAAATATTGTGATAGCTTTTTTAGATCTTAATAAATATACTAACGATTTCGCAAAATTTTTTAGCAAAGTTTAACGTTCAAAAATGAGAAAACGTGCCAATATTATGTACTATTGTTGGGAATCCACTAGGTGCATACAGACTAACTCTAGGACAATTATTGTTATCGTTAGATGCCATCAGCGCCGTGACGGTTTCGAGAAACTCTGTTGGCATAACCCCCATAACCATTGACTCACTAACTGTCAAAATTGAAAACAGTTCTGATTGAGTACGTTCCAATACCGTCAAGGAGCTCCTCCGCTTCTTTATGTGATATTGGAACGTACTCATTGACATTGGCTGGCAATCAAGAGAGCTTTTGACCTACTCCAATTTTTAAATTTTTTTTCGAGATTTTCAGCTCAAATAACCCTCCTGCTTTGCTAAAAATTAATAGGCATTCTACTGTTTCATTTCAGCTATGTTTAACTACAATACCAAGCTTTAAAATTACACCTGATTGTGCCTATACTTACAAAAATATTTTGTAAATATGTGTTATTTTTAAACGACGGCGTTTTATAACCGGTATAGACTGTTTTTACTCAAATTAGTGTTTAAATATACCCCAAAAGTACATTTTGTATTAATTTGTTTTATTTTTCCCCCGTATCTAATTTTGTACCCAAGGAATCCGCCTTGAGGTGCGTTTGAACTTCCCGCGAAGGTCATTTAAACAATGCTGCCAACCAACAGGCTTCCTTACTGGGTCAAAGTAAAATTCCCTAGAAGCAAAACAAATTTCTACAAAAACCGCCCAACGTCGATTGATTTCTGCCTGTTCTGTTCAGTGTGTTTTTGTGTGGAGTGAATATATACATAAATTTCCTATGCATTTAGGGCGTGAAAATCCAAAAATCTGCTACAGAAAAAATGGGTTTTTTAGACTACTTCACTGACGTTTCCCCTAGTTTTTAGCTACCCGTGTGGATGTCGTGTTTTAAAGTGTGCTATGTATTTAAGTTATTCAACTGTTTTAAAGATGTTTTGATGTTGTCAAAGTTAGGTTATGGTCGCATAGGAATTTTTGGGGCCCCAAATTTGATTTGTTGGAAATGAGCACTTGGGCCGCTAGAATGCATAGGCGGGCTGCCACTTTCAGTAACGTGGTTACCTCCTGTGGGCACCCTTCGGGACCTTATCCAAGACGATTGGAAAAAGTCAAATTTGGTGTACCTCTAGAGGAAGTCTGCAAGAATGATATTCCAGGTCCACTTTTGGTAAGTATTCATAATGTTAGTATATTTAGAAAGTTGCCAAACAGTTTATTTTACAAGCCAGGTGTTGCCTAATGCCTAGCCAAGTTCTTCATACCTGACTGAATACTAACTATATTATGTGAATACAAACATTTAAGATTAACGGCTCTGAAAACATTTTCATAGGCATTATCAAATAACTTTAGCAGTATTATTTAATGTCTATTTAAAAAAAAGTTCTTTACAATGGTTTTTCATACCGAAATAAGAAAAAAATAGAGCTCTAAAACTTAACATTTATCGTAGCCTCATCCAAAAAAAGGCCATTTGACATAGGGAACTGAAATTTTGCCTATCTATATTCTATAACACATTTTTACCAACTCTGATGCTTGTTTTATGTGCCAACCTAACCAATAGATAGAGAAAATCTTGTTTTCGGTATCAACATAGTCTTTGTTTCTTTGAGCATTTAATTTACCAAGGTATTTCACATATTAATGGCATATTAATTACAAATAAATTACTCGGAAAGACCCCATTATAATTATAAATTATTTAGACATTGAGTGTGTAAGGGATCAAGATAAGAAATATTATTTTAATGACCAAAGTAGGTACTTAGGTTTCTGTAAAAGATATAAGTTTATATTGTAATTACATTTCATTACATGATATGCTTAAAGGATAGATCTTATTAATTGATTTAACAGGATACAACATATTTTTTTCTAGGATGATGTTACACAAAAGATATGATTATACAAAGAAAAACAAATCTTTATAGCTTTTTGGGCGCTATCTCAAATTTTAATCATAAAAGTAAATAGATAAGTATATACTTATGTAAACCTCCAAAAATGATTGTAAATCATGAGACTTACTGAGGTTATATTTATTATTATATTTACATGCCTAAGCAGGTAATAACAAAAACTCTTGCCTAAATAGGGGATCAATTTAAGGTAGAGTCCTTATTTCTTCTAAACATTAATAAGGAAAAAAAGGTTAAAGCCATAATTCTCTAGGTAGGTAGGTATTTTTTTATAGCTTACACCATTCTTGGTCTACTGTATACATAAATTCAGACATAAATTATAATATTTATCATTAGGTATGTATTACATTTGGTTTTGAAAAACAATATTTACCTTGATATCTGCCCATGTAATTTAACCATCTGGTTTGTTATTTATCACACTTTATGAACTATTTTTTCTTATTTCTTGATATACTTGAGAGATTAGTCTAATTACAATTAAAAAAAAAACAAAAACAATTAAATGTTTGTTAGCTGGTACTTTATTAGTAATTTTGTTTCACTTATGACCTAAATACAGATTAAAATTCAGTTTTAAAACAAAAAATTAATTTCTGTGAGGTGTATCAAACCATAGATAGACCTACCTATGTATCAAACTCACTACTTAATCTAAAATCTAACAAAATCATCCAAATTTCAACACACAAATTTATTTATAGGTATTAATCCTAAAACTCAACAAAGAAGCCCCGTACCGTAAAGATGTCTTCAGGGCCCCCGGTCACCAGGGGGCGATGAAAAAACTCGTACACTTTCTTCAAACAGGACGACTTGTGAACATGGACAACTTCAGCGTGTATACCATCGCTAGCGTGTTGAAAAAATTCCTGAGAAAAGTGCCTGGAGGCATATTCGGAAAAGATATCGAGCATAAGTTCTTTCAAGTTATAGAGGTTACGGATGTGCTGGAACAACGAGATGAAATTTATAGGTAAGTTTTGGAATACCTTAGTGAGTGTAATTTTGTCAAGAAGAAACTTACATGAAAAGTGACAACATAATGTAGAAAATAATAACCATTAAAAAAAAAAATGGAAGTTAATCCAATTTAAGTCATTAATAAAATCAATTTAGAAAAAGATAGTGTAAATATTTTAATTTAATACTTATATATCTCTTTAATTGTTTTTTAAAAGTTGCCAATTTTTTAATTTTTCTGATATTTTTTGGAAGATTGTTACATTTTATTATTCCGTCATATAAAAGCGATTTTTTTCCGAAATTACTTTTAACTAATATAGTTTGATAATTTATACAACGTCTGGTGTTATGATCATGTAATGTCTTATTCTCCTGAAGTGTTATGTTTGATTTTTTTCTTTTAAAATACTTAATAGAGTGAATTAGAATACAAATTTTTAATTTATAAATGTTTGGAACGTGTAAATACCCTTTCGGTCTATATAGATTAACAGTTGGTTCTAAAAGTGGTAATTTGTGTAAACATTTTTAATAACTTTATTTTGCAACTTTTGTAATGGTTTTAAGTTTGATAAACAAGCAGATCCCCATGCAGAAGCTAAGTATTGTAATTTTGAATATATTAATGAAAAATATGTATTTTTTAAGTATTTCAAAGGAATGAAATTTCTAGCTCTGTACAAAACAGATACCAAAGGACATATCGAGTTGATAATATACTGGATATGGCATTTACAATTTAAATTTTCGTCTAAAACTAATCCTAAAAATTTTGTCGTTCTTGAATATTGAATATTTTCATTATTAAATGTTAAGGGGATAATGATAGAATTTATTTTATTTTTAGTTATAAACATAAAAGAAGATTTTGTAAAATTTAACGTAAGTTTATTTGATTGAAGCCAAGAAAGAAGTATTTTTAAATCATCATTAATATCAAAATACATTTCTGCAAGAGTTTCAGCAAAATAAATAATTGTTATGTATCATCTGCAAATAGCTTTATATTGCCCTTTAAGTTCAATTTGGAAACGGAATTAATGTAAATTAGGAATAATAACGGACCTAATATTGATCCTTGTGGAACTCCACATATTATTTTTTTTTTCGAACGTTTTCTTTGGGTACCTACTTTATCATATCAATACTTACAAACTATTTTTGGGAAAGTCTGAAAATTTGCTTTGTTTACCCATGTACTAGTTTTAAGATTTCAACACTTGAAATGAAGAGATGCAAAAATAATTAAGAAAACTACTAATTTAAAATAAAAGCAATCCCATACTGGAAAATTAGTAGAAATTAATCATTATCATAGTAAAAATATCAGTGAATAAAAATAAAAATTAATGTGGTAAAATTTCCTGTTTGTCAATACACACAACAAATGTTTACGAAGTAAGCAAATAAGGTACACATATTTTTCACGCTTTTACACAATCAGGTCGCAGGTGTTAAAATGGAAATTGTTAGAGCTGTGGCTAAACGACCCTTGTAACCAATAAATGCTTGCTAGTAGGAAAATGTAGCCATAGCAATGATCCTGTCTTGTAATATCACACGTCGTCCAACCGCACCCTTAGTTATTTGTATAATTATTTATTCATTTTGACGCTCTGTAGTAGTCATTGTTGTTTAGTAAAACAGAACGCGTAAGAAGTGAATGAGTAACCAGGCCAAGCAAACAATGTACCATTATTTTTGTCAATGTGAGGTACTCATGTGGAATGAATGACAGGAAATTTGTCCGTTTTTGGTACCGTACGCCATACGGTAATATGAACACTGCATTATGAAAGAACACAATATTATTTTTAATCAAATTACTGCTAGTTTTTAAACTAGGTAGTCTGTTTTTTTACTTTTCTAATTTTCACTTATAATCTCCGTAGCAGCAGTACTGCTGCGTTAGAGATTCGGTAAGAAAATTTCATAATTGGAATTTTTTCTTATTGTAATTTTTTTGCTAAAATGCTACAAAAACATATTTCCGGCGGCTTTAGTTAATTGTAACTAATTAGAGTTTTAGAAATGAAGTTCATTTTAACAGTTAGTAATACATTTTTATTACTAAAATGTGAGAAACATTAAATAACAAATTTGTTATCTGAAATCCAATGTCTTTATAGTTTTAAATTCAAATAAAACTTTAAAAAACATATTTCCGATGAGTTTAGTTTAATATGACACACTGTATTTTTACAATAGAAGTTGATTTTGCTTGTTAGTAACTAAGGTTTATTACTAAAATTTCAGGAACATTAACAACATTAATTCGTTTTCAACCATAACATCTGCAATTACATGGCTACATAGTTTCAATTTTAAATGAAACTTAAAAAAACATATTTCCGATGAGTTTAGTTAAATTTTTGATGCGTCTCTTTTAGCCCCGGTGTTCGATATATAAAGCAATTTGGTTAATATCAATAAAAATTATAAGTTAGCAACAAAATGTATTTTGATTTTATTCTGAGTGACTTTTACCATTAGATATAAAGCACTTCATTTTTGACAGAAAAATTATCACTTATTAATTTTAATAAGTTAATAGGAACTAACAAAATTATCGCGATAATCTCCCGTTGCTATAAGCAACGTAAACAAAAAGGAGCCTTCTAATTGGTTGAAAATAAATTTATGTAATTTTCAGAATAATCACTTCCCTGCCCCCCTACACTCAACGGCTCCTGGTGCTCCTCTTCGGCACCTTCAGAGTGATCGCCTCGAACAGCGAAAAAGCCGGCACGGGCATGACCAGCGAAGCCCTGGGGGTGAGCGTGGCGCCGAGCTTTTTCCATTCGTGCGTGAGCGACGGAAAAACTGCCAAAATGGAAGATGTGATGAAGTTTAAGGTGAGAATTATTGAGTGAATAAATCGCCTTGTAGTTTTGTTGTTAGGAATAATGTCAGCGGATTGGTTTTAAAAAGGTTAAAATGTTTTAAAATCCTCTAAAAACGTAGATTTATTAAAACTAAGGCCCTTGGGCTATTTACCCATACTCTGTTGGCAATTGTATAAGCTCTGTTTGCTCCTGACGTTTATGTTTACGACGATTTTTTTTTAATATGGCCAAAACCATTTTTTATACTCTAATTTTTTAAAGTTTAGATATTAATATTTTTGTTATTTGCCTTACTTGCCCCACCATCAGGTTTAAAGATATTTTCGACGAAATTTGGGACAGCGTACATTTTTTCATTGGTCCTTTTAAAACCAAGACGCAGATACATATCCAAAACGATTTTGCACAGCCCATAATAGTAAATGCCTCACAAAAACGAATAAAGTGTTCATCAAATAACTTTGTGATACGTGATCGTTATTCTAGAGTTTGTTCCTTTCTGTAACTTTTTATATCAGTGATCCTTTTTCCATTTCCTATCGTCTTATAATGTGATTTATTATAAGTTATGATGAGAAGTTTAGAGTATACACAAATTTATAAATCAATGGGGTACCCAGTACAGAAACTTGACGAGTAGAATAATTTTATCCAACACAAATGAACAAACCTTATCTTTTTAATTTGAAGAAATAGTCCATGCTTAAAGTGGAGTTGAAAGTATGGAAAAGAAAGAAAAAACCAATAGTCTTTCTCCACAAAATTTAATAGAATAAAAATTCTCTAGGGGTCTCTACATGTTTCGAACGTAGAAGCGTTCATCATCAGGAGACAGAAAATTTATTTAGCGCCGATGGTTTTAGCAGAAGAGAAAATGTTGTAGCACCTTAATGGAGCTTTTATGGAATTAAAAAAATGATGTGTAGAAGAGACACAATATGAAAAAAATTGATAAAGGTTAAACCATACTGATTATGTGAAAAAGTTATTAAAGGGGGTCTAAACCAACCAAATAAATTGGGGAAGAAGAAAAAACCTTCCTAAAAAGAAGGTGTAGAAGATTATTAAATTTTTTATAAAACTTTTCAAGTGTATGTCTGTAAGACACAGAAGATATCACAATAAAATTACATTGCAAAAAGTGTTTGTGTGGGGTACTGCAATGTAATTTTATTGTGATATCTTCATAATTATGACAATTTTATCCCTATAATGTCTTACAGACATACACTTGAAAAGTTCTGTGAAAAAATTTAAATAATTTTCGACACCTTCTTTTTAGGAAGGTTTTTTCTTCTTCCCCAATTTATTTGGTTGGTTTAGACCCCTTTAATAACTTTTTCACATACTCAGTATGGTTTAACCTTTATCAATTTTCTTCATATTATGTCTCTTCTACATATCAATTTTTTAATTCCCTAAAAGATCCATTAAGGTTCTACACCATTTTCTCTCCTGCTAAAACCATCAGCACGAAATAAATTTTCTGTCTCCTGATGATGAACGTTTCTACGTTCGAAACATGTACAGACCCCTAGAGAATTTTTATTCTATTAAATTTTGTGGAGGAAGACTTTTGGTTATTTCTTTCTTTCCCTTATCTTTTTAAACTTAACCTAAGTATAAGACTTGTAAATTGTGTACTAACTTTTGCTTTTGCTGTAAAATGCTTACTTTTGAACTACAGGCTGAAGTAAACGTAAGTTTTTTTAAGGTAGTATAATAGATTAATAAATTTTTGTACATATAATTTTTTTAGCCTTGCCTTAAATATGCCTTATATAATTTATTTGTATAATTAATACAATCATCGACGACCAAGCAAAGATATACAAATAATTTCATTTATCAAATGTAAGGGTTCGGGAGACTGTACAAGTTAAATTAAATTTTAGATTGGCTACCAGCCAACAGTTTTTCTTAAAACCGGCCTTATGCGTGGCCATAGCACTAGAAAATTCCCAATAGTTTCAAACCCAAAAGGGGTAAGTCTTTCGATTCTTCAGCAACAGCGTATTGTAGAGTAAAAATTGGTGTATATTTTCACGTGGTTTTATGTGGAACTCGCGAGGAACCTGTCGTCCTGTCGGCTTGTTACGATAAAAACAATGAGATGTCTATCTTGCTCTGTCGTTGTTGACAACCTCTTAGCTAATTTAGTAGTTACAATATTTAACTGAATATAATATAAAAATAGGTACAGGGTCTTCCAACGAGGACTGAACAGGGGCTCATTTTTGAGCTTCCTTGTATTTAAAGAAAAATCCAAAATAGCCAATCGATGTACTTTTTCCTGCAGAATTCAAAAATGAAACCAAAAATTTATTTGAACCAGAAACAAAAGAGTTACGCTATGGATAAGGTGTTTTTTAAATGGAACATAGCTTTTTTTATACGATTTTTGGAACGAGTGATTTTTTTTGTCCGTTCTGATTAAAATATTTAATATTGTGACAGCTATTTTTATTAAATTTTAATGTTTTATCCAGTATAATTTAACTTTAAGGTGGGAGTATCAACATGCTTGCCAACCTATAACCTATTTCGCGTAGATTTATTTATGTTTTCTAGCTTTCATACAAAATTTAAAGAAAATCAGTATCGACTTGATATTCTATAGGTAATAATTGACATATTTAATGAATATCAAGAAATTTCATAACTTATTTTAGGAGAATTGTATAGCGAAAAATATTGGGTAAATTTTTTTTTAACATTATTATGTCATTGTTACTCATTGTTCTTTCACTATACAATTCTCCCAAAATTAGCAAAGAAATAAATTGATATTTTTGTAATATATCAGATACTACCTAAATAATGTACCGACGATATTGATTTTCTTTAAATGTTAGTTATTAAGGTTGAATTCTCAACGTCATTCAATCTATTGCCAATCTATAACCTATTTCGCGTTGATTTTTTGAGTTTATTATTTTAATAACTAACATTTAAAGAAAATCAATATCGTCGGTACATTATTTAGGTAGTATCTGATATATTACAAAAATATCAATTTATTTCATTGCCTATTTTGGGAGAATTGTATAGTGAAAGAACACTGAGTGACAATGACATAATAATGTTAAAAAAAATCTTATCCGATATTTTTCGCTATACAATTCTCCTAAAATAAGTTATGAAATTCCTTGATATTTATTAAATATGTCAATTATTACCTATAGAATATCAAGTCGATACTGATTTTCTTTAAATTTTGTATGAAAGCTAGAAAACATAAATAAATCTACGCGAAATAGGTTATAGGTTGGCAAGCATGTTGATACTCCCACCTTAAAATAATAAACTCAAAAAATCAACGCGAAATAGGTTATAGGTTGGCAATAGATTGAATGACGTTGAGAATTCAACCTTAACCTTTTTGAAACATACACTAGGTAATAAAGGTATAATCACCTTTGAATCCTTCAAAGTCAAAAAATTTGACATTTACTATAATATTGCCGAAATGACTTTGAAGGATTCAAAGGTGATTATACCTTTATTACCTAGTGTATGTTTCAAACAGGTTAAAGTTAAAATATACTGGATAAAACATTAAAATTTAATAAAAATAGCTGTCACAATATTAAATATTTTAATCAGAACGGACAAAAAAAAATCACTCGTTCCAAAAATCGTATAAAAAAAGCTATGTTCCATTTAAAAAACACCTTATCCATATCGTAACTCTTTTGTTTCTGGTTCAAATGAATTTTTGGTTTCATTTTTGAATTCTGCAGGAAAAAGTACATCGATTGGCTATTTTGGATTTTTCTTTAAATACAAGGAAGCTTAAAAATGAGCCCCTGTTCAGTCCTCGTTGGAAGACCCTGTACCTAAACATATTCATGTGTGTTTTCCAATAAAGAAATATATAATTTTCAAAATACAGGTGGCCTCCCGAGTTATGAAACACCTCATAGAAGAATTCGCGTCGTCGAATCTCTTCGGCAAGGACAACTACGAATATTACGCGCGAGTCACCGGCCGGGTGTTGCGAGTGCAAGGCGAGTGGATCTGCTCGTTCCAGTACCCGCCGACCAAGGGGATGTTTCCAAACGAATACGTCGCTCTGGAACGATATTTGCTCGGTAAGTGTTCTTTTTGCGAGTTACGTACCGTGTTTCGTTTTCTACCATCGCTTTAACAATGACTCGGAAGAATCTTTGGACACTTGAAACATTATTTGTCCACTCTGTATTATTATTTTTTGCTTGCTGGTTTGACTAATACCCCCCATTAATACCTATTTCCCGTTGCTTTGCATTAAAGGGCACTTGTCCATGGGGAAGGAGACGTGGTTGTTGCTGGAGAACCACGACCGCTTCGGGGGATACATGGAAGGTAATGGCCGCACGGACGATACCGAACCCGACGACGATTCGTTTTATCGTGCTAATAATACGGTTTAGCGGGCCCGGGGTTTCGTGTCTTTTTTACAGGTTTCAAATGGCAGATGTAATGTGTTTTTTGATGGGGATTCGTTTTATTTTTATTTTCGTTTGTTCGTGATGAGATAAATACTGAACAGGATGACGCAGACGTTGTAAGTTTTCAAAAAGTCACATTGTATGTAATAATATATACAGTGTGACCAGTAAAGTCCGCATCATATGGGATTTTTTTATTTATTAATAGCTTTATTCGAAATTTGACTTTGGCATCAAATTCTGCTTCGATCGAGATGAAAATTAAGCAAAAAAATAGTAGTCACGTGATTCGCCTTATCTGTCAAATTTTAATTTTTTCCAAGAAATAATTTAAAAGAGGGGTTATTTCTGAAAATGTAAAAAAAAGTTATTAAAAAAAGGTTTTTAAATACAGTTTCTAGTCCACATGCAAGATTTCAGCTGCATAAGATAATTTTGATTTTTTCACCATAATTTGTAAATTGCACCACTTTTGGAAAATTAGACACAACGCAACGCACATAAAACTTCTTAATTTTGACAATGCTTTATTTCAGATACATTTTCTTTAAAGTAGCGCCATATTAAATCTGTTTTTCTACAAAATCAAAATTCGGCTATTAAAATTTGGTCGCATGTGATGCAAAGTTTATTTGTTTTTTACCCTGTATAAGGTAGGTAACTTCATAAAATAACTATTTTTGAAAACGCAGTTTGTGTCTGAAAGTAATACACCTTAATATTAAGACAAAAAAGAACACAGTGTCATCAGAAAAGTGTTCATTAAGTGGAAAATAAATTTTAGTTTAACTTAACGTAAAGTTTATCTATTTTCAACGATTTAATTTAAAACCCCCTTTATTAAAATTTGTTAATAAGTCTTTTATTACTTAAGTGCAGTTTCCAAAAAATTAATTACAATGATGCACCAAAAAAACACGTTTACAACGACAAAATTTGGGTAAAAAATCAAAATTATCTTATGCAGCTGAAATTTTGCATGTGGGCTAGAAACTGCATTTAAAAAAACATTTTCTAATAACTTTTTTCGATATTTTCAGAAATAACCCCACTTTTGAGTTATCTTTTGGAAAAAATTAAAATTTGGCAGATAAAGCGAATCACGTGACTACTATTTTTTTGCTTAATTTTCATCTCGATCGAGGCAGAACTTGATGCCAAAGTGAAATTTCGAATAAAGCTATTAATAAAAAAAAATCCCATATGATGCGGACTTTACTGGTCACACTTTATACAGTGTGTCCGGAAAATACCTGTATAACGTTACTTACGTGAATATATGTCTATTCAAGATACCTGAGTGATATTCGAAATTGCCTAGTTTGGTCGACCAATTGATTTTAATGGTTTTTGGTGTATAGTCTTAACACTTTTTCCCCCCTTCTGTAAAAACAGTATATCTGTCAGTTAAAACCTAGTGGCATGAATCTAGTCGTAGTGAGACGATGTCATAGAAATTAGTTAATTTGGTTTGGCTTGTAGAAACAGCTGTGATATTTTTAATAATTTTATTCTGTATACTGTAAAAAAAACAACTTTACACTTTCACAAAAACATAAAAAAACACACTTCATAATGGAATAAAATTATTGAAATATCCCACATTATACAAGTAATTTTAGTATTTTTAGGGAGTGGAAAGCAGTAGTTAATTATTATTTTAGGGATTATTTTAATTTGATCGTTTGGCAAAAATTGAAAGTTTTCATTTTTAATGATATTTTGGAGTAAGTTATATATTATACCCGCCGTTACAAAATCAATTACTGATTACGTAAGGACATAATAAAGTTTAGTCGTCTATAGAATAGAAAATTGACGAAAAACCAAGGAAATTAAGTGAAAATATTGGATACCCAGTATTTTCGTGAAAATACGTGTGGTTCCCATATTTTTACTGGGCAAAAATCCTGTCATTGTATTCAGTTACACTTCCTGCTACCTCATGGTAGTATTCGCAAAGGACTGTTGTAATAACAATCGTGAATGACATCACATGAAAAGGAAAACTAGGTAGTTTGATTAAAAATTATTGTTTTCTATAAATTGTATATAAAATTTTATAGTTAGGGTTATTTAAATAGATTAGGTACCACAAATACCTATTCCACGTTTCCACTCCCTGTTAAGTATCTAGTATACAAGGCGTTGTCCTATATTTTGCATCCCTCCTAGAATCAATCAATCAATCAATTCTTTATTAGTTCTGTCAAAATACAAAATAGCATAGAACTTGTCATGTAACAACTACACTAATCTAACTAACTAATAGGTTTTAAATATTTCTAAATTCATTATTAACTATACATACAGGTATAGAAATGCGTTGTCCTCCCATATATCTTAGTAATAAGTTAGAAGAGTAAAAATAGTAAGTTGGAGGTGTGACCAGCGGAGCGATGAGCACGATGATGCGATAGGATGGAGTGGGGAAAGCAATTCTAATTTACTACTAGGATATAGTAGGAAGACAACCCATTACCAGACCTGTATACCATTAATGTATTACGTACGACAATGTTGTTAGAAGGGATGCGTGATATAGTCCGACCTCTGGTACAGTTACTTTTTTTTATGTAGGTTGTTAATACGTTATTATTACCTAGTTTATTTAGCATTTTGTACATAGTATTTTTCCAGTTCCCTATACATATTTAAATTCTGTGATATTTTTCAATTGCAACAACCGCTTTAACAAAATAAATTTCAGATTTTTTATTTATTTTTTTGGCTTTTCGAGTTTTATTTTGTGTGTGTCTAAATTTGTGTTTTCTACTAGACCGAATGCTTGTTTGATCCATAGACATTTTGTAGATATTGGTAAACTCAATTTTTTTTTAACTGCCTTAAGGAAAAGGAGATTCTTTATTTTTAAGCATATTTTTGCTTGGATTTTATATACAGTGACCGGCGAAAAGTTCGCAACTTTTGCGAAAAAAGTTTATTAGCAAAGATTTAGATATACGTCACGTGACTACTGGTAAGTATAGCGGCAAATAATAATAAACATTGTGAATTTACAAAAGGTTAGGTTAGATATCCAAAAAGTGTATTTGAAAAAATTGCAAATGCAATTTTTTTATTAGTTTACAAATTTCCAATTGTTACACTTTAGGTAGCTTGGCTAAAGTAAAGTCCATGTATTTGGATGCAAATAACCGAATACCTATATAGTTTTTTCTATGATTAACCAGACAAAATCGAAAAAACAAGTTTTCGCTGGACGCTCGCTGTTGCAATGGTTTCTACCTAATGTATCAATTTTTTAAAAATATGTTTGTGCTTAAGGTTGAATTCTCAACGTCATTCAATCTATTGCCAACCTATAACCTATCTCGCGTTGATTTTTTGAGTTTATTATTTTAATAACTAACATTTAAAGAAAATCAATATTGTCGGTACATTATTTAGGTAGTATCTGATATATTACAAAAATATGAATTTATTTCAATGCTAATTTTGGGAGAATTGTATAGTGAAAGAACAATGAGTGACAATGATATAATAATGTTAAAAAAAATCTTACCCGATATTTTTCGCTATACAATTCTCCTAAAATAAGTTATGAAATTCCTTGATATTTATTAAATATGTCAATTATTACCTATAGAATATCAAGTCGATACTGATTTTCTTTAAATTTTCTATAAAAGCTAGAAAACATAAAGAAATATACGCGAAATAGGTTATAGGTTGGCAAGCATGCTGATACTCCCACCTTAAATACCTAGAAAAGAACTATTTTTCTTTTTCAGAATTAATTTTCATCGATAGTCGCAAAAATTAAAAAACTAAGTCTATTTTGTTTTTAAAAGTTTGCTACAATTAGTAAATACAAACCATAGCAGCAGCAAGTTTCCGGAATTGTTTTTTTAAGACCGACCAGAAAATATACACTTTCTGGACAATTTTTCGTCCAGAAAATAACGTTTTGTCGATCAAGACCGGAATATGGACACGAGGGACCGGTTTTTTCATTTTTCCAATCGCTCTTTGATAATACAATCTACCTTGATTTCGTTACTGTGATAACAACATTTCGATGTATTGTTGTTGATTTTTAATTTGTTGTTTATGTCAAACTTGTTTCGCAAGTGCGCAAATTTGAAAATATGAATTCAGATTTTGAATTATCCGACACGGAAAATGAGATTCCAGAAGACATTTTGGAAGCAGCAAGGACAGCCAGCGACTTACGATATATTGCCAGTAAAATCAAAAGCCCGTTACGAGAAGTCATTAGACGCGTTTAAAAATAATATAAAATAAATAATTAAATGTATATCGAAGTGTCGGTCTTAAAAAAAATATTGTACGTCACGCAACCGAAAATTAGTGTTTTGCAAGTCTCTCCAAACTTCCAGGACTCGCCTACGGCTCGCCCTGGAAATGATTGTCTCGACCTGAAAACACATCTTTCCGGTCTTGTAACGTAAATTACTATTCCGGTACTATGCTAATAATTTTTTTCCTTTTTGCTGGTCACTGTATCTATACCTATGTCATGAAAAAAAAATCTTACTATCATAATTCCAAATTCCTTTAATTTTTTATAGAATTAAAACAATAGAGAACAAAAATGCCCTCTAACGAATTTCTGGCTAATATTTAATGTTAAAAATAACTGCAAGTTTAAGCAAATTTCCCATAAATACTTAATCACAATCCAGATCGATAACACGCTTTTTATACTCAATGTTTCGTTAGCATGGCTTTACCCATACGGTGCTTGGTGTGAAACTCTTACCATATATAGACGCATAGCCTTATTGTGCTAAACTAACACTCCCCTAGTCAATTGGCAGGTATGTAGAATGTTTATAATAAAATAACAGTATTTTTTATATCTCTTGCTTGTGGTTGATGGTCTTGGTACCGGTCCATGGACATAGTTGCCGGGTCTATAAATCGAAGTTCCAATGGCAAAGGCGTGAATGTACGTTTTTCCACTTTTAGTTTTTTTGCGGGAGAGAAGAGAAAATACTCTTTTAAAATCCTTTAATATGGGTATAGGATATTGTAGATAGCAATACAATAAATCTGCTATGCCAGATACATACACACAGAAAGCCTTTACATTTTTTACTGGAAGTGGCAATCGCGTCTCTGACATTGGACCAACGATATCGTCGTCCGGTCTAATTATTTCAGGAACTGTATTTTCTTCCAGCTTTGTCGCAAGGGGAAGAATGTCAGTCGACGCCGGCTCTTTTGGAAGCAGGGTTACAACCTCAGCTCAATTCGTCTTCATTGGGCATGATCGCAGAACATACGCTATTGGAATCTTGTACGAGGTTGTCAATTTCTTTGGAGCAAAATGGTTTGTTTCAGGTAGGAATTTGTCTCTTTTTTTGCCATGTCTGTTATAGTTTTTGTACGTCGTTTTAGAATAACACCTCTCACTCTTCGAGCACCAGCCATTCCTCGAAGTATAGTCACAAGTATTCAGGACCAAAAATGACCCTCGAAGAACTGAAAGCTGTCAATGCTTATGCTGAAAGCACCAGAAGCCTTAGTTATTTACCACAGGTAAATAACTTCTCGTCCTTATATGCGTATTTAGGTACATGTGAAGAAGTAAGTTGGGCAATAAACTAAATCTGCTTACTGCTAAAAGATACTTTCAGTACGCGCTAAAAAATGACTATTGTTTTATTACTTTTCCGAAATTTTATTTTTTTTCCCACCCCCAGGTTCATGAAAGACAAACGGAAAGAATGAAAACCAGATCTCAATGGTTCTTGGGACCATCGGTAGACTGTGCCAGCTGTGGAGGTTCGTTAGATCTCCCCCTTAATAAAGCCGACGTTTCGGCTATAACGAGCGCTTTGTTAAGGAGGTCATCTTCAGGGACCATAGGTAGGTTATGTGGTGCACTGCCAGCCTGTAAATTTTGCTACCTCAATTAAAGAGTTTTTTGAAAGTTTTACTGTACTCAAAGAAAAAAATAATAATTAATCTTTTAGTGGGAGTAGCTGGTCTGTCGTTGAGTGCCGAATCTATACAAAAGAGACCCAGCGTTAAGAGAGCCAATTCAAGAGATAAAAGATACGTCCAGAGGTCCGCCAGTAGGAGGAATAAAGAAAACGGATCCAGATCTAGCAGGTAGATACGATTAATTTAATGTTCGAAATTGTACCCATTATGTTTTTCCGTTTTAATTTGTGATAATACACACGTTACACTTTTAGTTTCAAAGGTAGAAATGAAAGACGCGGTTCCAATTCGCGCTCCAACAGCTTCAAAATAAAATACGAGAACATATCGAGGTCGTGCAGCTTCAAAAACACAGGAGAATTGTGCTCGTGTCCTGTTGGAACATCGGTAAAAGTAGAAAATGGTAAGTGTGGTATACAGGTATGGAAGTGCGTTGTCCGCTTATATTCTAGTAATAAGTTACAATTATTATTAAATATCGCGAAGCAAATCATCAAATTAACACTCTTACAAAAAATTAAGAAACACTTTATGTAAATTTAGACTTTTAAAAAATATTGTGAATCAAAAACTTTGTGTAATGTTTTATTATGCACTTTTTTAATCAATTCTTTCCTATGGTATAATTGGTTGGGGAAGTGCATACGACTCGAATTTGAAACCGCTTATAACAATACAAAAATATGTTTTAAAAATAATATTTAATAAAAATTATTTGTTTCCTTCAAAAATATTATTTGCTTATAATAATATTCCGAGTTTAAAACAACTTTATTACAAAACTTCCATTTTATATACAGCGTTGTCTTCTTAAGTTCGCAGCATATGGAAAACGTTTTTATTATTAATTTTACAAAAAAAAGTTATTCTTTATAAAAAGTTCTGCATGGTCTAAAACCTAAAATGCAACTATCGGATATCAAATTTTTCCAGGCGTATACGAGATAAGTCAAAAAATATGAATTTTTCCCAAAAATGGGAAAAAAAGAGTAAAGTACCTTTATTTTTGACATTATAAAAAATTGTTATTAAAAAAAGTTGATCAGAACTAAAAACCACGTCTAAATATGCAATAACACGCATTAAATTAATTAAATAATTAATAATAAATTAATAAAATAATTTTTCAACATAAATGCGTATAATTGTATATTTAGACGTGGTTATTAGTTTTGGTGAACTTTTTTTAATAACAGCTTTTGAAAATGTCAAAAATAAAGGTACTTTACTCTTGGGAAAAATTCACATTTTTTGACAAACCTCGTATATGACTGGAAAATTTCGATATCTGATAGTTGCATTTTAGGTTTTAGACCATGCAGAACTTTTTATAAAGAATAACTTTTGTTCGTAAAATTAATAATAAAAAAGTTTTCCATATGCTGCGAACTTAAGCAGACACGCTGTATATATAAAAATAAAAATTTATTACATTACTCCTATATATATAATAATATATATATATATATATATATACCAACCAAGACAAGTTATGATAATTTTAATTTAACACTTAAACAATAATACTTTATTTGTTGGTATCAAAATTTTTTATATTACCTACTAATTTGAAAACTGAGTTTTGGCGTTTAAAAGAAAATGAAAATCATGGATTATGCAAAAAAAAACAAAAACAATGTTATTGATTTTTAATATTATTATAAAGAAACCTGCAAATAAATAAATAAATATAAACAAAAATACATTCTAGGATATTATTATTGTAAAATAAAAAATATTCCGTACGAAATAATCTATATTTTTTAAATATATTAATTGAATCAAAGCGGGAGGCGTGACACCATGAGAACGATCAGCCTGCCAGATGTCAATAATAGTTTTTTTTTATATTTTATTATAGGAAATAGAGAAGAAATGTTGGTGCCGGATACGGCCAAAACAAAGGAAACTATATGCGTCACTCTTACATACAAACCACGTATTTAATTACGTTAGGGAATCTATAAGACTTACGAAGTTTTTGCTGCAATTTTAACGTGCGTTTCACACAAAACTAAAAGGAATAACTTACATTTTAAGGGGTCGCATCGAAATTTGAAACAATAATTCTTGTAAACGACTTGCTTGTACTATTAAAATGGCTTTTATATAGAATACTCGATCGCTTGGACACGTCAACTTTATTTTTTGGATTGCAATTTTTAGAAAATAATTTTTTTTAGTGAACCAAAAAAAGGACCTGTATATTTTGCAACATGTCCAATTAAATAACGACTATCCTTGACCGGTCAAAGTGGTGTAGGCCCCTTAAATTAATACATAAATTGCTCAACATATTTTTCTGCGGACTTTGCAACCCACAACGAAATTATACATACGATACGTTTTTATCGACGAACACGTTTAAAATTGCAGCATTATGTATTAATAAAACCTACGCTTATTACAGTTAAGTGTGCAATGTGTCCCTTTTTGACATACAATTTAATTTTTCAAGTATAAGAAAATGCCAACGTCAGTACTAACGGAGTTTTGGTTTTTATCGGTTGCCATCCACTAACCTGACTGACAAGTAAAGTTCGCATTATATGGGATTTTTTTTTAATTAATAGCTTTATTCGAAATTTGACTTTGGCATCAAGTTCTGCTTCGATCGAGATGAAAATTAAGCAAAAAAAATAGTAGTCACGTGATTCGCAGTATCTGTCAAATTTAAATTTTTTCCAAAAAATAATTCAAGTGGGGTTATTTCTGAAAATATCGAAAAAAGGTATTAGGAAATTTTGTTTAATGCAGTTTTTAGCCCACATGCAAAATTTCAGCTGCATAAGTTAATTTTGATTTTTTACCCACCACTAAAATTTATTTCCCACTTAATGGACACTTTACTGATGACACTGTGTTCTTTTTTGTCTTAATATTAAGGTGTATTACTTTCAGACAAACTACGTTTTCAAAAATACTTATTTTATGAAGTTACCTTATACTGTCAAAAACAAATAGACTTTGCATCACACGCGACCAAATTTTAATAGCCCAATTTTGATTTTGTAGAAAAAAAACACATTTAATATGGCGCTACTTTAAACAAAATTTATCTGAAATAAAGCATTGTCAAAAACTAAGAAGTTTTATGTAGGTTCCGTCGAGTCTTATTTTGCAAAAGTGGTGCAATTTACATAATATGGGTAAAAAATCAAAATTATCTTATGCAGCTAAAATTTTGCATGTGGGCTAGAAAGTACATTAAAAAAAACTTTTTCTAATAGCTTTTTTCGATACTTTCAGAAATAACCCTACTTTTTAATTATTTTTTTGAAAAAATTTTTAATTTGACAGATAATGCGGATCACGTGACTACTATTTTTTTTTGCTTAATTTTCATCTCGATCGAAGCAGAACTTGATGCCAAACCCAAAATTTCGAACAAAGTTATTAATAAAAAAAATCCCATGTGATGCGGACTTTTCTGGTCACACTGTATCAAAAATATAACAACACGCGAACAAGTTAATAACAATAGGCTTGATTCGCTCGCCGACTCGCCATAGTTCGGCGAGACTCGTGCTTTTGGTTGACGTTACTATAATTTCAAATGGTTGCGAACTTGCCGGGAGTAGCTACTGTAGCTAAACTTCGCCTATTTTGCATGGATATGCTAATAAAGACGATTTATTATTATTATTATAACTTCTTTCTAGGTAACAAAATAATTCCCCGACAAGACCCCAAGAGCCTTTCCTATATATGCTATTTTAATAACATGGGGATTAAGGATTCTACTTTTTTTTATAGGCCTGTTAAGAGGAGTCAATAAAAGTGTCAGGTTGTAACACTGCCCCCGATTGTATAAGACGTGGCATTTTTTTATAGGGGAAAAAAGAATCAATATGTCTGTGTGCATGGGGTTTTAATATTCATACAAACTTTTATAACTTTTTTAAAGAAACGTTTTCACGTATCCTCATAGCTCGTTCAAATGTTTTTAGGTTTAATGTCCGTCAATCAATCAAATGTCACCGTTACACAATTCAGTTTAAGAGGACAAATACAACATTGGGTTGCAGTAAAAATTGTAATCCAACGTTGTGTTGTACCCATTTTTAAGAGTATTATTCATACCAAAGACCTTGTAAACCCAAGACCCAATGTTTCATTTATAAAACGCCTGAAAATACGATGCGTTATTTTTCAAATAATATTGAAGTGCATACGACTCGAATTTGAAACAGCTTATAATAATACAAAAATATGTTTTAAAAATAATATTTAATAAACATATGTTGTTTCCTTCAAAAATACTATGTGTTAATAATAATATTCTGAGTTTAAAACTACTTTATTACAAAACTTTCATTTTTTATATAATATAAAAATAAAAATTTATTACATAACATTACTCATATATACCAAACAAGAGAAAAAACAAAAACAAATCTATGTTTATGTTATGATAATTTTAATTTAACACTTTTAAAAAATAATGCTTTATTTGTTGGCATCAAAATTTTTAATATATTACCTACTAATTTGAAAATTATGAGTTTTTTGGCATTTAAAAGAAAATTAAAATCATGGAATATGCAAAATTATATAAAGGTAAGCCAACTTATATATAGATAATAATAATACTAAATGTCACAATTTTTCTATCATAATTTCTCCCTTATTTATAATTTTTCCTTTTTTTTGGGTGAAATATTTTTGAATTACTTACTTATATTTTTAAATATATTTATGATGTGATTAAAATTAATAATCTAAATGGGCGTATATTTTTTCATTACAAAATCGGACAGATTTGTTAATCTATGATTTTGTAATGATGCTTTCATTAAATTTATTTTTATTTAAAAAAAAACAATGTTATTGATTTTTAATATTATTATAAAAAAACCTGCAAATAAATAAATAAAATGGGTGGAAGAGAGCTTTTTGGGATCTCCCTGGACATAAATGTTAAAACATAACCACTCTTACCATTGATAAATAAATTTGATTACTTTTTGGATAATTTAAAAATCGAAGAAAAGGAAGGAACGAATCGGGATCGGGTAAAAATGTAAACAATTAGGTCTCTACTTTAGAAGGTCTTTGATTCATACATACATTTACACCATTTTTCACCAAAATTACTTTGAAGACTGGTTTGATATTTATTTTACAAACAATGTATACCAAAAATTAAAGTAGACAAATCTTTTGTGTTCATTGGTTCAATATTTGTCAAACAAAACGATTTTAGAATAGGAGTATTAAAACAGAGATGGTATATGTTTTAGATGAAAATAATCGGTTGATCAGTAAGAAAAGGAATATTTTTTAACCTTAATATTTTTCTTATCGGTAACTGCAAAAGTTATAGAAATAGTAAAATTATTTTATTAACTATATTAAGTTTTCTGCTTCAAAAATTGAATCTCTCAAATTTGCGAAATTCTCATGTAATGCCTCAGTAAGTATCTATCCCCGTTCGTGGGTAACAAAGAGCTCTTTTTCTTAGAGGCCGTGAAGTACACATTGGTAGCTAAAATTTTGCATCGAGTCACCAACAACATTTTTTTTGTTTGCCTTTGATAGGTGAAGTATTAAAAACAGCATTTATTTTGTTTCGCTTGCTGCCGATTCTGACTTAAGACATTTACTACCTTACCTCCCTAGATTACTGATGAAACTGACAAGACTTATAGTCAATACAAAACCAGAACCGCTTGACGTCATCGATGACCCGATTTAAAAATATCATTACTACTAGTAGACCAGGGTCGATAATTTTTGAAATCAAAAAAAATAATAGTAGGATGAAACCCATTGGAAAAGGAAGAGAATATAACAAAAATTATAGGAAAAATAATTTACGGGCGATCCGAGGTCGGAAAGTGGTGAGTTTTTAAGGTTAGAAAACGATTTATCTCGATTTTCGGCAAAACTACAAGTCCTATGGAAAAACGTTAAATGGCAAAGTTGTAGATAATAAAAAGATCTACAACTGTATGTATGTATTGTATTTGCACTTTTTTCACATAACCTCAAAATTTATGTGAAAAATTCAACTAACCAAGTTTTTGGTTTTTTATCTTTTACAAGAAAAATGTTTTTTTTTTACGAAATTTGGTGAAAACTTACCTTTTTATGTCCCAAAGACACTGTAATTTTTTTGATTTAAAATATTTATTTTTTCACCTTATTTTGACTTAATATCGAAAAAGCACCCTAATTTTCAATCGAAAATTCTCACGTGAAAATATCTGCTTTTTTAAAAAAGTCGGTGGGCTATTTGTTCGTTGAAATCTCTACTTTCTGATATATGAAATATACATTGCTATGGTAAATGTTCTCAAAAAATGCAAAGAAACGAAAAAAAAATCGAATCCGAAATAATTTTTTTTAATCATTATGTACAATTTTAAGCTATTTATTAAAATTCATACTTTAATTACTCGAAAAACGTAAGATTCCATGTTACATTGATAAAAAAAAAATTACAAATCCATAAAACATAAAGATCGCAAAAAATATGCGAAAATAGTTGTTCTAAATATAATTAAAGGTAGGATTTAAAGGGGATTTCATCACATTTACCATAGTAATGTATATTTTTTTTACACCATTAGAAAGTAGAGATTAAAATTAAAATTAACAAAAAGTCTACCGACTTTTTTAAAAAAGCAGATATTTTGACGTGATAATTTTCGATTGAAAATTAGGGTGCTTTTTTGATATTAAGTGAAAATAAGGTAAAAAAATAAATATTTTAAATCAAAAAAATTACAGTGTCTTTGGGACATAAAAAGGTAAGTTTTCACCAAACTTCGTGAAAAAAAAAATTTTTCTTGTAAAAGATAAAAAACCAAAAACTTGGTTATTTGAATTTTTCACATAAATTTTGAGGTTATGTGAAAAAAGTGCAATACAAAAGTTGTAGATCTTTTTATTACCTACAACTTTGCTATTTAACGTTTTTCCATAGGACTTGTAGTTTTGCCGAAAATCGAGATAAATCGTTTTCTAACCTTAAAAACTCACCCCTTTCCACTTCCCGACCTCGGATCACCCGTAAATTATTTTTCCTTTCATTTTTGTTATATTCTCTTCCTTTTCCAATGGGTTTCATTCCACTGTTATTTTTTTTCACTTTTTACCATTTTCAAAGGCCCTGGTCTATAGATGTTTCCCTATTAATTTCATTGCTGTTAAAGTGATGACGTTTGTCGGTTAGTTGTTTTGTACGACGTATATTCAACGTACTGTGTGTTTAACAATTAAGTGATTGTACTGCATTTACAGGAATATTTCTCCATGTTAGATATTAGAAAACGTGTATTTTTTTTGTAAATAGGTTAGTTCTGTATTCATAATGATTTTAACTTGTTTTTTTTTGCTAATTCTATTTTTGTTTGACGAACCTACTTAGCAGCATCACATTTTTAACATTGGATATAGTTCACTCGCTGAAGAGCGCACGTTTCTGGATACCTTTATAAAAAGGGTCGCATAATTTTTATATAAAAGCACACACCACATACAGTGTTCCTCTTCGGTAGGTGGACCAATATTTTTCTCATCAATTTATTTATTGTAACGATTTTTATTAGCTTGTAAGGGAGACCAAATTTTTTAACGAATATATTGTTAACGTGTTGCATTCCAAAAAAAAGCGTATGCATTTAATATGTATTTTAATAAATTTCTTTTTAAACTTTTATAAAATATTTACCTTTAATATTAATTACAAAAATATATAATATGACTATTGAAAGGGGACTGTGTTTAGAGGAGTTCTTTTTCGAAAATTTACTACTTGTATTTGTACACAGTATTTTTTTTAGTGCACAAATCTTTAAAAATGTATTAATGAATATTGGCGTGTAGTATTATACAGGGCCTTCCATCAGTTTGCAGTATATGGGAATTTTTTATTTTGAACAAAAATATAAAAATGCGCCTTAACTTCCCAATAAAAAATAAATAATATTGAACCAAAACTTTTACTACACTTGTAAATTTGCTAGGCGGACAAAAAGGTATGACAGGTGGTGTTACACAGGATACATACGTTGTCCACCTTGAATTTCTGTTATAAAGCAAGAAAATTCCCATTATTACACACTGGATGGACCACCCTACAATTTTTAAAATAAATAATTTGGTACAAACATTAGTGCCATATAATTTCCGAAACCTTATTAAATTATAAGAGTGAAAACACCAAATATAGAGCTTAGACTTTGTACAGGGTGATACAAACTCTTTGGCACACTTAAAGGAAACATTGGTTATTGGTAGTGATCCTAATAAAATCCAATAATACTTAAAAGTGTATCACCCTGTAATATGAAATGTATCTGTGGTTAAAAGAAAGAAAAGACGTATCCTATCTAGACCATAGACAATTTACCTTTAGATAAACAAACAATAATCACGAATGTGGCAGTTTTATGGCCTCGCGCATGTAAACAAAACCGGGAACTATTAGACATGCGCACTGCAACATTATCGTTTGACGAATGGGAAAATAGACAGGTCCGGGCTTTAAAATTTAAATTCTTGCTCATATGCCACCATAGAGGGTTTATTTTACCCCTATTTGGGCATAATACAATTATTATACAACGGCTGCAACTAGTACTAGTTATTGTTTATATTACAATCCGAGTCACTAAAAGCACAAACACAATTCACTAACTAAACTACACAAAAGCAGAAATCCATAAATATTAAACACCAGTCCTACAATCCACGATAGCCGATCCGATAGCTGAAGACTTTAGAAAACTACAAGGAATCCGCAGAGAAGAGAAACCTTAAAACACAACAACAAAAATGGCGGCCGAGCCGGTTCTGGAGAGTATTCTTGAGCGCGTCGATTATTGTCGATAAAGTAGGACGGCCGATAACACGAGGTTTGTGCGCATGCACGAAGGTTCCCCGAATGAAGACAGCTGACCGACGAGTCATGCGCTCGGACGTATTTTTTCACCCATGAAACGTAACTTTTGTTTGCGCAGGAGATAAGCTGTAGGTATCTAAAGGTAAATTGTCTATGATCTAGACTTAGGCAAGCAGCAATACAACGAAAAATAAAATGATTGTTGATGCTGTGATTTTAACATTGCTGGATCATAATAAACACAAAAAATACTGTAGTGAGTAAAAAAATGTAACGCTCAATGTAATTTTATTTAAGGCACTGGGAGGTAGGCTAGAATCTCCAGGATTAAAATAAAGGCTAACTTTATCTCAGTAAAATCGCCGCGAATGCATTAACATTGTCTAGGAGCAAATGACAGTGTTGACAGACATACCGATAGGCTATGACCTACGTCGTCCACGAGGTAAACGTCAAAATTTCACTTGTTTTTTTCTTAACGAACAGGCGCATATTGTTTCACTCACTCCTCTTTAAATCCCAGAAGGCCTCGGTGATCAAAGTTAAAAAATAAATAGCGAAGTTGATTTTTCTACAACGCTCCTGATGTACTCTCTTTACCACAGATACAAATTTGTATTTGCAAAATTGCAATATTTATTTCAACTTAATTTTTATTTTATATTGAAATTATTGATTTGATATAAAAGGTGTAAAATGAATGTCGAGTATCGAGAGGTAGGAATCGCCAAAGATATTGTTGTATGTTATTTTTGATCCTTAAAATTTTAAATAAAGGAATAATAAATAGTAATTTTGAATTTTATTTAACATAACCTGTTTTTCACATTGTCCAAACGTCAAATCTATCTATCTCTCAACCTATCTACAGTGTGTCCAAGAAAGTATGCAACATAATTATGGGAAAGTTATTCATCACCGATTTCTCAGAAAATTTTATTCTTCCAGATGAGGTGGGAAGTTCAAATTTTCCACATGTCTGGATAATGCGTCCAATATGTGGGGAAAACTTTGAAATTCCAACATTTTTAACCATGACCCGAGTTATTAAAGTTAGAAAAGGCAATAAATGTCTTGACAAAATGACAATGAAATGGCCAACGTGCGTCCCGGCGAAGAGGGCGGTACCTGCTAGTTGGTAAAATAAACTTACCTACTGTCAAAGGCCTGTCATGTCATAAAAATAAAGTGGCCAAACGTTAGCAATGTTAAACAGGCTTTAACCTAAAATATCCCGTGTCAAAGGTAGCCAACAGAGCCGTACTGGCGTAAATATCCTCCACCTTGCCCAAAAAAATACTTTTCACAATAAAAACATTTATTAAAAATATGGTAAACTGTATAAATAAATACTATTCGAGTTAAGTGAACTATAATACTTAAGCGTTAAATAAATATCTTTAATACCTCAAAGATCTTCTTTTTCAAGCAGAGCTGTTGTTAAGTCATCATCTGAAAAAATGTACTTGTTCTTGTAACATATTTTTTTTTGCTTGTTAGAAGAGTTTTTTAAGGGTGCGATTTAGTAATGAAAGGGGATTTCAACCCAAGTGTGTCCCCAATTTCGAGAGTTCCTTGCTTACCTCTTGAAGAAATTCAGTACATATGCAAGCAATAATGACAGATCTTTATTATGGATTTTTTTTTGTTGCAAAAACCTGTATTACTGCTCTAAAAATAAAGACGCTTTAAAATATTTGTCGGGCTCATTTGTAACTTGAAATAAAATTCAGTAAATCCAGTACATTTTTTTTTTCGAAAAATGCTCGTTAATTTCTCCCGAAGCAATTAGAAATGTTTAAAAAGGAGGTTTACTGGCGTTTAAAATCTTATAAATGACTAGAAATGAAAACTTGAAATTCGTTACTTATGTATAACTTGATATACCCTTTAAAAGTAGTCGATAAAAAAATAGGGTTGCCATTTAAAAAAATTATCGATGTCGTCATAATATCTCTAATTTGGGACGTAGGTACTTGTATTAATATTTTTTTTATAAACACGGCCACAACTTAATAATAATAATAATATATATCTTTATTCTCAACCAACTTAAAAAGTTCATTACAGAGAATATAACACCAAATATACAATATATAAAATCACGTTTAGTAATAATTATTAATAACTCCATCGAAATTATTTAAAAATATATATATATTTTATATATTATTACAGAAAAAAATTATAATAACATATAATACGTTAAAGTTACTGTTTGAAGGTTGGAGACAATGATGTTTCTTGAATGATGAAAGAGTTTTGGACTTCCATCGTCTTTATTTGTTTTAAATCACAACGTTTCAACTGGCAACTTTACTTATTTAGTATTCACCTGAAGACGACTGGAGATACTTACCAGTTGAAACGTTGTGATTTAAAACAAATAAAGACAATGGAAGTCCAAAACTCTTTCATCACGTTAAAGTTAGTTTAGTTTTAAAAAATATTTTTTATTTTAAATCCATAATTTTGATATTTCTTTAATTTTTTTTGGCAAACTGTTGTAAATTGTTATTCCTTCATATAAAATTGATCTCTGGCCAAAAGTACTCCTTACCATAGGTGTTTGAATATGATGGTTTTGTCTCGTGATGTGAATAATGTTGGTCGAATGAAATATTATATTCGATTGTTTTTCTTTAATAATAATAGAGTGTATTAGAATGCATAGTTTTAATTTATAAAGCTTTTCTAAATTTAAATATCCGTTTGGTTCATACAAATTTATAGTTGGTTCTAAAAAAGGAAGTTTATGTATGCATTTAATTATTTTGGCTGAATTGTAGTTAAATTCGCTGATCCCCAAATTGAAATCATATACTGTAATATTGAATAAACCAAAGAATTTTTTAAATATTTTAATGATATATAATTTTTAGCTTTAAATAAAATGACAATTATTGGTGAGATGTAACTTCCCAAATATTCAATGTTTTTTCCAACTTAAATTTTCATTGTGTTAGTATATTATTGAAAGATAGTGAAGAAATATTATTATTTTTTAATTTTGATTTACTTATAATTATATTAATTAAAATGCTAATTTTAATTTGCTGCATTTTTCTGTACTGTACTTGATTTATGCCAAGTTACAAACTGACTCTGTATTTTTGTTTACGTTGACATATTTAGAGAATAAATAGTACATTGAATAACAAGATTCGAAAACCTTGCACATGAGTGTGCAAAATGTCGGTTTTCATAGTTGTAGAAAAAATTCCATTCAAACGACTATATTTTGCGCACACTTCAAATCTAATACATGTTTTAGAAATAAGCGACAAACTCTCGATATTGGAACTTTCTTGATTTCGAGGTAGTATATACTTGGTTCGATTAATAATGCAAAGATTGTAAATCTTTACATAAAATGGCAGTTTTGAATCTCCCGACATTTCAATTTCTGCCCCGCAAAAGAAAATGACGTCTTACCAAAGCGCTTCCTTAAAAGAGTTATTTAAAAAGATTTCTGTCCGGTTTTGGCTTCCCAAGCATTAATTATTTAAGGCTTCGTTTTTCAAACGAGATAGGATGTGACGGCAACCACCAATATCCAATTATAACACTAAAGTGATGTCACACAAAATTGGGCAGTATAATTTTGATTTTGACAGCTCCCGTCACATATTATCTGATTTACAAATTCCGGCCTTAGTGCCAAATTTAGCAAGCCGAGTGCAGATAATATAAACACCAGTATATCGCCAATGCCGGTACTGTAGGGATCAGGGATCTTAATGTTTTGGACTTCCTGTATGTTCTGCATTGTCATGCATAGGACGCAGCGACGACAAGAGCGAGATAGACATCTAATTGTCTTTATCATAACAAGTCGACAAGACGTCAAATGCATAGGTTCATCGCGAGTTTAACCACGTGAAAATATGCACCAGTTTTTACTCTAGAATAATACGCTGTTGCTGAAGACTCCAAAGATCCCGTTTGGGTTTTATTCGAATGTAAATTGACTCAATTTGCAACTATTGGGAATTTACCAGTGTAATACAGGTTTTAAGAAAACTCGTTGGCTGGCAGCCAATCAAAAATTTAACTTAACACTCAGAACAGTAGCTATATTACATGAACTGTGATCATTATAACACAAAAACATTACAAGACACTGGCAGGTTTGCAAAGTATCTGATTTAAGCCAGGATTTTTATTTTACAAGTAATCGTGATACGATAAAATGTCCCCCATACACAGTGAAGTCTCAGCAAAAAACGTTTATGAATGAAAGTATTTGTCCATTTTTCCTTGATAGTTGCATAATATACCAAATAAAAACTCTATTAGCTCTATGGCATTGTACAATAATAGTTAACATGTCGCACTAACCGAGTAGCTTTGGCAATATACGGGACTTTATATATTATACGAGGGGTATTCAATACAATGAAACAAAAAATATTTTTGATAAGTCACGTATCGGTTTTCTTTTTCCGATGGAATAAAGTTGAAGTAAAGAGACAATGAGCCTAATGAATAAAAATGTAGCAATCGCTTTTTCTTATAAAATCGAAGTAATTTCTTGAAAGGCAATGAATATATTGCTTTTGCGTCCAGCAATTGCTTAAGAGTGCAGGAATTGCTTCTAGTCGATGCTTTTTCTTAAAAAATAGAAGCAACTGTTATCGTTTGCTTAAAATGTGATGAATAAATTAAGGGATTGCTTTTAACTTTTTAAGGTAAGTCGACCCCATGCATCATTTGCTTGGTAGCAGTCAACTTTAGTTCTCCGCGGCATACACGTGGGTTGCTCTTAATTTGTGTCTTCAATTATGGCTGAATATATGAACGTCCGTAAAAGAAAAATCCACAGTGTACGTAAAATTGCAGATATGATGATTTCAGAAAGTTATATCGATTCGACTGCGAAAATGCTGAGTGGTTGGCAAATTATTTTTTGACTGATACTGGTAAAAGGCGGGGTGCACTGTCGCCTTTAAATAAGATTAAATTTTTTCTGCGGAAGGTGAAAAACTCGGTGTTCACCAAACTACTGTCTGTAAGACAAACACTTCTGTAATGGATGCAGTTTTGGAGAACAAATATTTTTATTAAATTTCCTACAAGTGCTGAAGCTGTTGTGGAAGCTAAACGGTTGTGGTCAGAAATAGTTATTTATGTACCTTCAATTTGTGAACGAATATCAATTAATTGTCTTTAATTTCTTCATCACTATCACTTTCCTTATTTTCACTGAAATCTGCCATATCACAAATATAAGTTTTCTATTTTCCACAAAAACGTGACAGAGTACTATTGTACTAAATAAATTGACCAACGAACATGAAATCTATAATCTGAACAAGGGGATAAGCCACGTCTGAACTTGTGTTGAATAAGCATTTGCTACAGAGGTACAAGAAAAACAGCAATTGCTTCAAAATTTTATTCATATCCAGATTTAGCAATCGCTTTTACTTATAGCATTTGCTAGTTAACAATTTTTACTAAAAAGTAATTGCTTTTAAGTAATCGCTTAATTTTTATTCATTAGGCTCAATATCCTGAAATTAAAATGACGACAAAAAAATGGTTTTCTGTTTCATTGTTAGGCTGAACACTTTTACACTGTACCTCGTAGTTGACGGGGCTTAAGCGACGAATGAGGATTAATTAACGTAATCAAACGGATACTTCGAAAAATCGTTAAAACACAAAAACACCATAACCACACAAAAAGAAAGGGGGTTTAATAAAATAAAGAACAATTGGTTCAATTTTTTATATCAAACTGTACAATATTAACAATGAACGTCACCAAAAATTGACAAATTAATAGCCAAAACTTAAGTAGATATATCACACAGAGTAGCACAGCTGTTTCTAAACATCTAGTTTGTATATGTAAATATTGTTTTTTTGTCTACATTTTGATGATATGAACAAACTCATTAATGATGATGATATTTGTGAGTAACAGCGTGTGTCCAATACGAAAAAAAATTTGGTGCGGGTGTTTTTGCATTTTTCCCTTATAATCCAGGAAAGAGAGAAAGATAAGTTGTCTCTTTCTCTCTCACACACAGAGAAAGGATACAAATACTAAATACACTCCCACCGAACGAAAATTCGACACTATCGAAAAGGGATAAGCTTATCTGTCATATTAAACCTACCCGGGTAGAACCGTTGTTGAAACCGCCTGCGTCATAGAATACAGCCAATCCTTGAGCAATTGGCGACAGTGGCGGAGACTAAGTATTTTTTTCTTTAGTTCTAATCAGGTAGCTACAAAGATGGCAGACAACCCCCTACCCTTCCGATTAGTTATTTATTTTAAAGACATGGACACCCAGATAGTTTTAAAGTTCAGAACGTAGTTCGTTTGGAAAGAGTTTTCTTGATATGAATGAAAAAAAAATGATACATTTGTGTGAATATGTGCGTTTACTTTATATGTGGATATTATTTTCACCATCAAAATATCTAGCGATATAAACAGCTAATACACGAGTACCATATTTATGTATACACCATGGTTGGTTGTTAACATCAACGAGAGCCTACACATATACCATTACCATGGGTTATCTAGATTTTACCATTGGAAAACGGGCTGTGAAAAAATTAAAATAAAAAGCATATTTTCAGAAATAAAAATAAAATTGTAATTTCCCCATTTCGAAAAAGAACCGTACCTATCCTAACATAATGTAAATAAATATAACTTGTAAATTGCAACTTTTATAAAATAAAAATTGACATGGTTTCAAGACGGGCTTGTTTTTTTTTAAACTTTTATCTTTATATCTCCCGTAAACTTTATAACTTCTTTGTTGTTCATCCGATTTTTATAGGCGTTTAAGTGTTGACTCAATTTGTAACTATTAAGAATTTACCAGTGTTATGGCAGCGTATAATTTCAGAAAAGCTGTTGAACAATATACAGGGTGGTCCTTAAGTACATCAAGAAAATCTAGGATATGATTCCTGGCATCAATTTAAGTTGAAAAGTTCATATGGACTTATGCCCTAAAATGCTTACCCTCTAAGATACAGGGTGTTAAAATATTTTTAAGTTATCTCTAAAACTACCATTTTTTTCAAAAACATAGTAGAAACAACTTTTGTTCCGCTTATATCAGTAATGCATAAAAATGCATCAGAGTTTAAAAAAAACAGTGACGTATCACATATTTTCACAAAAACAATATTGATGGTATCTTCATGCACGCCACTGGTAAAAGTAGGCAAACCCTTTTTTAACCAAAAAGTGCAGTTTAATACGAAATCAATCGACATCAATTTTCAATACCGTATCTTCAAGGAGTTTCGAAATTTTAAAAAAACAATTATTTTTTAAAAATATTTTAACACCCTGTATCTTAGAGGGTAAGCATTTTAGGGCATAAGTCCATATGAACTTTTCAACTTAAATTGATGCCAGGAATCATATCCTAGATTTTCTTGATGTACTTAAGGACCACCCTGTATATACAGTGTGGTTGTTTAAGTGTGCAACATATGGGCATTTTTTTATTACCGATTTCTCAGAAAATTTTATTCTTGATAAAAGTGGGTACATGTTCGATTCTTATATTTGGTGCACTTGGAATAGTTGCAAGTCAAACGGCGTACAGGGTAGGCCAAAAAATATAAAACTTGTACAAGAATAAAGTACCCCTATTTCGGAAAATTCAGCAAAATGTTATTAAGAAAAGTTGTTTAGAATTAAAAGTTTTGCATAGATTCAAAAATGTGACCTCCTAAAATAAAAAAATATATTTTCTTAAAAAACATTAATTTTCCAATTTTTTTTTTATATTCACCATAAAGACCTTCATAAATTAATCAAAATCAAATCAATTTCCCATATCTTTGTTCAAATTCAAGCATATTTGTAAAATTTACTTAAATTTTTAATTTATTAAGTGTGAAGTGCACCTAATATGATTATCGAACATGCACCAACTTTTATCAAGAATAAAATTTTCTGAGAAATCGGTAATTAAAAAAATGCCCATATGTTGCACACTTAAACAACCACACTGTATATACATTAACCGGAATATCCAAAAGGTGGCTTGTTAGGTAATAGATTTAGTGCCAGGATTTTCATTTGACAAGAAAGGGTCTTACCATAGAATGTCCTGTATATAAACAGTGAGATATCAGACATCATCATTAGAGACATACAGTACAATCGTCATGAAATTATGTATAAAATGGTTAAAGAACTGTAAAAATCGGATTAAAAACAAAAGAGTTACGATCAAATTTAACAAAAATCCAGGGTACCAGGCCAGTATTTTTCGTATGGGAGTTTAGATATCTTTAAATACAGATTGTACCATAACTAAGGGGTCATAGCTACAGGATATAGTAGACTTGAAAATAAATCATTTACACTTAATTTCTTCTGACAAAAAAAATCCATGGTTAATTTTCAATAAATTAGGTTTCGTTAAGACACTTGTTTATTTAAATGGTTCTTGCATCTAGCATTTAACTTTCAAAATGTCTTTATTCCAAACTAACTTTTATAGTTCATTACATGGAAAGTGACAACATAATATAGAAAATAATAATCATTAAAAAAAAATAACAATAAAAAAAATGGAAGTTAATCCAATTTAATTCATTATAAAAATCAATTTAAAAAAAATAGTATAAATAATTTAATTTAGTAAATATCTCTTTAACTGTTTTTTAAAAGTTGCCAATTTTTTAATTTTTGTGATATTTTTTGGAAGATTATTATATTTTATTATTCCGTCATATAAAAGCGATTTTTTTTCGAAATTACTTTTTACTGGTTTAGTTCGATAATTTATACAACGTATGGTGTTATGATCATGTAATGTCTTATTCTCCTGAAGTGTTATGTTTGATTTTTTTTTTAAATAATAGAGTGAATTAGAATACAAATTTTTAATTTATAAATGTTTTGAACGTGTAAATACCCTTTCGGTCTATATAGATTAATAGTTGGTTCTAAATGTGGAAATTAGTGTATACATTTAATAACTTTATTTTGCAATTTTTGTAATGGTTCTAAGTTTGATAAACAAGCAGATCCCCATGCAGAAGCTAAGTATTGTAATTTTGAATATATTAATGAAAAATATATATTTTTTAAGTATTTCAAAGGAATGAAATATCTAGATCTCTACAAAACGGATACCAAAGGAGATATCGAGTTGATAATATACTGGATATGGCATTTCCAATTTAAATTTTCATCTAAAACTAATCCTAGAAATTTTGTCGTATTTGAATATTGAATATTTTCATTATTAAATGTAAAGGGGTTAATGATGGAATTTATTTTATTTTTAGTTATATACATAAAAGAAGATTTTGTAAAATTTAACGTAAGTTTATTCGATTGAAGCCAAGAAAGGAGTATATTTAAATCATCATTAATATTAAAATACATGTCTGCAAGAGTTTCAGCAAATCAAATAATTGTTGTATCATCTGCAAATAGCTTTATATTGCCCTTTAAGTTCAATTTGGAAACGGAATTAAGGTAAATTAGGAATAATAACGGACCTAATATTGATCCTTGTGGAACTCTACATATTATTTTTTTTCCGAACTTTTTCTTTCCCCAATTTGAACAAATTGTTTACGATTTTAAACGCAAATATCTCAAAAACGAATTGAAATATCAAGATTATTGAAGTATAACTTTTTACGTATAAAAGATCCATATTTCATAATTTAAGATGAGGCGGGGACAAATTAAATGTGAGACAAAAAATATCTGCGAGAGTTTACCAAACCTAAAAAATATTATGAAATCATCTTCTCGTACCTCAAAAACATAACTACACCTAATTTCATTCATATCCGCTTAACCATTTTTAAATTATCGCCAATTTCTAAAATAAATGTTTGCTTGGACCACCCCGTTAGTTATCTTTTTAACCGTGGATGTTTTATCATAAGAAATTAAGCATTTAATGATCTATTTTCAAGTCTGCATACAATCTTCTGTTGCTTAGTTATGGAACACCCTGTATAAAAGACTGCCGAACGATCAAAAAGCGCTACGATATTTTCTTAATTCGTTTCAAATGTATATACATAAAAATAAATATTTGAATTGAATTCCCGCATAAATATCTGAATACGTCTGGTATTTGGCACTAACCAGCAGTATAATACAGTATGTATAGTCGAATAATTTAAAGTATATAAGCTCTATTACATTTTAGTCTTATAGTAGACCGTCGACAGTCAGTAATAAAAGCATTACAGAATATAGTAATAGTAATAATATAATAATATGTCCATAATGGGTACCAATGTCATCTCACTACATTGTGCATCTTAGTAATGACGTTAATATTGATAGTAAGAGAATTGCCTGTGTTCATTTATTTATACTCGGTTTCTTAAAGCCTGAGGGTCATGAGTCGTAAAACCTCAATAAACCATAAGCGTAGGTAACAATAACAGGTACCTGATCTTAAGTAATTAAATTATCTATTATTGCAAAGGTATACAAGTAGGTGGCTTATGTCATAAAATAACATATCTAACTTCAAGTGAGGTAGTTTAGTTTTATTTTTAACGTGTTATCGAAAGCTTGTGCCTATAATATAAAAATAATACAAAATTGGCGAATAATTATTCCCCAATGTTTTGTAAAGGTGTGGTTGACCTAAAAGCAAAGACAATAGTTTTTAAATGTACACGATGTACTTGTGGCACTAAACACCATCTAGTACTGTCATAAACCTAGTATCAGCATAATGCTAATATGACGGGAGTTAGCGAATCAACAATCTATAGGCTTCTTAGGGAAAGAAAATCTGGAACTGTAGCCCTCCTAAACAGTCTTTTTGTTTCTTTAATTTGTTAACTCTTTTAAGTATGAACTGTTTTTGTATTGAGAGAATAAAATTAATTCAGTTAAATATACAAATATTTTTTGCACACCTTAAAAACTACATACGAATAAATATAAATTATAAATAAAAATAACCGATATCCTATTTCACTATCACCTTGTTTTGTTAATGTATATAGTTAAGGAGCTAGCGTGCAAAAAATGCCATAGTTGGCTGCCCGTCAGTCGAGTTTGAAAAAACGTTGCCATTACTCCACTGAACACCCTGGTAGGATTTACGTATAAGTACGGCACTGGTAACATTAGGGTACTTACTAAATTTTATTTATTTAGTAGGAATTGTAGAAACATCACGAACAAGGTGCTTGAAGTTTTGCTTTTACCCATCAACTTTAGATTTATTGGCAATAATGACATAGGGCGATTGGCCATAGTGAGGAGCCCGTCAGTCAGGTTGAAAATTAGGTCCTGTAGGTTGCCAAGATCATGTATCTAAAATTTCGTTGCGATCTAACCACTAGATCGTGAATTAGGCCAAATGGAAAATTATCATTTGTTTTTAGACCGCCATTTTGTTGGCCATAGTAAGGAGCCCCTCCAAAACTTGTTTCTACCTCTTCGTTTGGATAAAATGACAGGAAAAATGCACTTGACTGACAAATCGAATCACGACGTTCTTCCCTGGGTGACCTACAAAATCTCGAAAAATCCAATTTTTCAGTCTTTAGCATGGCTTTTTCAGAAATTCAACCAAAATCATCAGTCAATCATTTTTCCTGATTTTTAGACATCCAATTAAGTAGAAATCACAAACGACTGACATTTTCCTCGAATATTTTCAATTTGGCCATACTTTGAAAATTTTCTGATTTTGGACTTTTTTATAATGGTTTAATAATGCTGTTCCAAATGGACATAAAAGTAAAACAATGTATGACGATGATGTTTGATGGCCTAAAAAACGTTTCAATACATAACTATCACCTATTTACCCCTTCCTCCACCCCTCTGCTACCCTCCACCCCTATTCATTCGTTGAATTTATGTTTTATTATATTGGATTCATTAATCAAAAAATATAGAAGTTTTGCCACAAAAAGATAGGATAACCAATTTCAGCAGTAAGAAATGAATAATTACTGAAGAAAATCGAAAATTAAATGGTTATTATTTATTGAATGAAATTGTTGGCATATTTGGCTGGGTTGTGTTAGTAACATTTCAATTTCAATATAGAAAAAAACAGATATTTATTTGTTGATTATATTGTAACTATTACTTTTACTTAATATAATCATTATATATTATATATATATATATATTATATATAGTAATAGTTATAATATAATCAACGTTTTTTAGATCATCAAACATCATCGTCATACATTGTTTTACTTTTATGTCCATTTGGAACAGCATTATTAAACCATTATAAAAAAGTCCAAAATCAGAAAATTTTCAAAGTATGGCCAAATTGAAAATATTCGAGGAAAATGTCAGTCGTTTGTGATTTCTACTTAATTGGATGTCTAAAAATCAGGAAAAATGATTGACATGATTTTGGTTGAATTTCTGAAAAAGCCATGCTAAAGACTGAAAAATTGGATTTTTCGAGATTTTGTAGGTCACCCAGGGAAGAACGTCGTGATTTGATTTGTCAGTCAAGTGCATTTTTCCTGTCATTTTATCCAAACGAAGAGGTAGAAACAAGTTTTGGAGGGGCTCCTTACTATGGCCAACAAAATGGCGGTCAAAAAACAAATTATAATTTTCCATTTGGCCTAATTCACGATCTAGTGGTTAGATCGCAACGAAATTTTAGATACATGATCTTGGCAACCTACAGAACCTAATTTTCAACCTGACTGACGGGCTCCTCACTATGGCCAATCGCCCTATGTCATTATTGCCAATAAATCTTAAAGTTGATGGGTAAAAGCAAAACTTCAAGCACCAGGGTGTTCAGTGGAGTAATGGCAACGTTTTTTCAAACTCGACTGACGGGCAGCCAACTATGGCGTTTTTTGCACGCTAGCTCCTTAACTAATAGTATCGGCAAGAACTAAATCAGATAAAGTTTTTAATATGTAGAATTTATTTACAACACGGGCAGGAACCAAAAGGAATTTATATTTTATAAATAAAAACTAAACGACCGCCACTGTCCGAAGATTTATTCTAAATCATCGGCTTGCCCTATTGTTACAATTTTACGACCCTATTGTGAAAGGTAAAATTCGGGGTGTGCCAATCTATATAGTATTTAAACTACCTGTATTGGTTTGTTACTAAAAAGATATACTTTCAGGCGAAAAATAATATGTTCACCTGGTAAGTTAAAATTTGTGTTTTGCATTTTTAATTAGTGTCCTTAGCTGCCAGGCAATGGAAAACAGACTATAGTACCCATTTACTTAATAAAAGGTTTCATTTAGGAAAAAAAATAGGTCGATCAAGTCCAAGAACTATAACTCTTTTTAAGGTGGAAGTATCAACATGCTTGCCAACCTATAACCTATTTCGCGTAGATTTATTTATTTTTTCCAACTCTTACACAAAATTTAAATAAAATCAATATCGACTGCGTATTCTATAGGTAATAATTGACATATTAAATAAACATCAAGGAATTTCATAAATTATTTTAGAAGAATTGTATAACGAAAAATATTGAGTAAGATTTTTTTAAATATTATTATGTCATTGTTCTTTCACTATAGAGTTGTTAAAAAAAGAACCGAACAGGTTCTTTAGAACAGGTTATAGATAGCCTGTTCAGAGAACTGTTCTTTGTAAAAGAACTGAACCGGTTCTGTACATAGACTTATGATTGCGCTCGAGTGATGTTAAAGAGCAGGTAAATTGGTGAACAGCAGGTTCGAACAGTTCGGTTCTGAAAACCTGTTCGCCTGTTCTTTTGATCATTGTCACTCACTCACTTGGTAAAAGGTCGCCAAACCCGAACAAACCGGTTTTTGTTAATCACTTTCTAAGAAAAAAAAAAAAAAAAAAAAAAAAAGGTCGCCAGTTCCGTAAACTAAGAACACAGAACACCGCTGCTTCCGCGTGTGTGCTCCCTGTTCCCTGTCTGCTCCAAAGAAAGAACAAACAAAGAACAGCCTGTTCTTTTTATGGCATGCGGGTAGTCGTGTTTGAGAATAAGAATTTACCTTTTTTTACCAAGTGAGTGAGTGACAATGATCAAAAGAACAGGCGAACAGGTTTTCAGAACCGAATTGTTCGAACCTGCTGTTCAAAGAACAGGTGAACAGGTTTACGGAACAGGTTCCCGGGTGAGAACCGAACTGTTCGAACCTGTTCAGCAATTTACCAGCTCTTTAACATCACTATTTCACTATACAATTCTCCCAAAATTAGCAATAAAATAAATTGATACTTTTGTAATATACCTATCAGATATTACCTAAATAATAGGCAGACGATATTGATTTTATTTAAAAGTTAGTAAATAAAATAATAAACTAAAAAAAAACAACGCGAAATAGGTTATAGGTTGGCAATAGATGGAATGACATTGAAAATTCCACCTTAAAGAGATAAATAATATGTCAAAATAAAGTTAACATTCTCCTTGCCATTTTTTCTCCTCTACAAGTTGGGGCGTTTCGATTTTCAATCCGACGTTTCGTTTCTATAAAAACACAGTTGATTATGGTTGTAAAAAATCGAAACGTCTAATCTAAAATATAATTACACCAACTTGTACCTTCGATCGCCTGTAATAAAGCTTACGTACAATAACATTACCTCGACACAACTAAAGAGAATAAACTATACACACTGGCAAAATATTCGAGAGTTTTTTTTTATCGTTCATTAAAGCTTCATACTTTTTGTGCTACTACGTGTTTTAATTTTGCTATGCGATTTCGTACCGTTTTTTTCTGGGATCAAAATGGCGGGGGGTTGGTGCACCTTGATTGGTCCGCCCGGATAGGGTATCCGGAAGAGTTCCACCTTGAGGTAGGCGCAGATTTCGTGGCACACCCGATAGCAATAGACTAGGAGGTCGAGCAGAACCCATATCTAAAACATATTCTTCAATTATTCTACTACAATTTTTCCAAATCGCTTGAAAATGTACCCTTTTTTAAATCTGTGATCTGTAATTTTCATTTTACTACTATTGTATGTTTTCATGAAGACTATGCTCAAATTCATAATAACATTAACCACAACATAAATATAATATGTAAATCAAAATTAAATAATAATAATAATATTTCTTCACTGTCTTTTAATAATCATTTAATTAAATATACTAATACAATTAAATTTTTAGGTTTATATATTGATGAAAATTTAAGTTGGAAAAAACATATTGAATATTTAAGAAGTTACCTCTCACCAATAATTGTCATTTTATTTAAAGCTAAAAATTATATATCGTTAAAATTTAAAAAATATATATTATTCTTTGGTTTATTCAAAATTACAGTATATGATTTCAATTTGGGGATCAGCGAATTTAACTACAATTCAGCCATTAAAAAAACTACAAAATAAAATAATTAAATGCATACATAAACTTCCTTTTTTAGAACCAACTATAAATTTGTATGAACCAAACGGAAATTTAAATTTAGAAAAGCTTTATAAATTAAAACTATGCATTCTAATACACTCTATTATTATTTAAGAAAAATAATCGAATATAATATTTCTTTCAACCAACATTATTCACATCACGAGACAAAACCATCATATTCAAACACCAATGGTAAAGAGTACTTTTGGCCAAAAATCAATCTTATATAAAGGAATAACAATTTACAACAGTTTGCCGAAAAAAATTTAAGAAATATCAAAATTAAAATATTTTTTAAAACTTTAACTTATTATACAGGGTGATTCATTAAGGGTGGCGAACGGCCATATCTCGGAAACTACTAGGCATAGAAACTTGAAGAAAAAAAAATTATGATTAAAGCGGTCATGAGAAAATTCTGGAAATTACTTTTAAGTTCCTCATTTCGCCGCAAGGGGGCACAATTAAATTTTTTTTTTAATTCTAAATTTCTCCGAAGTTTCCAATATTAAGGTATAACTCTCATTACATCATCGAAAAGCTTAGACAATTCTGCATCATTTTGGTTTAAGACTCATTGGCGTACCGACCTTGATAAGAGTGGGGGAAGCTATTAAATGTGTAAACATTAAAATCGCTGTAACTTCTAAACGACTTATCCGATTTTACTAAATTTAAGCTTGTTTGGAAGGGAAAGGTAAGTATCTTTAATCGCCGTATCCAATAGTACACGATAGTGTTTAATAAAATTGCTAGAGGGCGCAATTTGTAATAATAACAGTTTTTTCGATTTTATCCCGGAAATTCAAATGATACGGTATAACTATGACATCATAATCGAAAAGTAGATGAAATTTGCAAGCAAAGATGTGAAGACCGCAGTTCGATATCTTTGTTCGTTTCAGAGTTATTGCTAAAACAATAATTTTTAATACAAATTGCGCCCTCTAGCAATTTTATTAGAAACTATCTTGTACCATTAGATACGACGACAATTGAAGGTTCTTCCAAACAAGCTTAAATTTAGTAAAATCGGATAAGTCGTTTAGAAGTTACAGCGATTTTAATGTTTACACTTTTTAATAGCTTCTCCCACCCTTATCAAGTGAAACTGTAAACATTAAAATCGCTGTAACTTCTAAACGACTTAACCGATTTTACTAAATTTAAGCTTGTTTGGAAGAGAAAGGTAAGTACCTTCAATTGTCGTATCCAATGGTACAAGATAATTTCTAATAAAATTGCTAGAGGGCGCAATTTGTATTAAAAATTATTGTTTTGGCAATAACTCTGAAACGAACAAAGATATCGAACTGCGGTCTTCACATCTTTTCTTGCAAATTTCATCTACTTTTCGATTATGATGTCATAGGTATACCGTATGATTTGAATTTCCGGGATAAAATCGAAAAACTGTTATTATTACAAATTGCGCCCTCTAGCAATTTTATTAAACACTATCGTGTACTGTTGGATACGGCGATTGAAGATACTTACCTTTCCCTTCCAAACAAGCTTAAATTTAGTAAAATCGGATAAGTCGTTTACAAGTTACAGCGATTTTAATGTTTGCACATTCAATAGCTTCCCCCACTCTTATCAAGGCCGGTACGCCAATGAGCCTTAAACCAAAATGATGTAGAATTGTCTAAGCTTTTCGATGATGTAATCAGAGTTATACCTTAATATGGGAAATTTCGGAGAAATTTAGAATTAAAAAAGTTTTTTAATTGTGCCCCCTTGCGGCGAAATGAGGAACTTAACAGTAATTTCCAGAATTTTCTCATGACCGCTTTAATCATAATTTTTTTTTCTCCAAGTTTCTATGCCTAGTAGTTTCCGAGATATGGCCGGTCGCCATCCTTAATGAATCACCCTGTATATTAATATTTTTTTTTGTAAATGGTTATTATGTATATTTTTTTTGAATAATTTTGAGGAGTTATTAATAGTTACTAAACATGGTTTTTATTATTTGTGGATTTATATATTGTATATTTGGTGTTATACACGTAGGGAAAATGTTTGTCCGCCCATCTCTTAGTAATAAGTTAGAATAGTACAAATATGAAGTATCGCAAAGCAAACAGAGGTAGGTAGATTATGTTTCCCCCGCTCCATCGTACGTATTGCATCTCGCTCATGGCACTCGCTGGTGGCACGCCGCGCCGCTTCGCTGCTATTAATATCAAATAAATATTCATTCTTTCGTACGTTGCCAGCCAGATCCGATGCGATGGAGTGGGGAATCATAATCTACCTATTTCTGTTTACTTTGCGATACTTCATATTTGTACTATTCTAACTTATTACTAAGAGATGGGCGGACAAACATTTTCCCTACGTGTATTCTCTGTATTAAACTTTTTTAAGTTGGTTGAGAATAATATATAAAAACATAAAAAAAAAATAAAAGTGTTCATAGACTTATGTCATATGATAGAATGTCCTCTATACAGTGGCGTAGCCAGCCTTGTGGGGCGAACATTATATGGGGGCGCTTTATGATTTTTTAAAAACTCCCGGAGTGGAAAAAATAAAAAAAGGATATTTTCTTGTGTTGTATTTATTCAAAAATGTAATTATTACACTAATAATTATTATTCTTATCATATTACATTGTAAGGTTTACATTACAATGTAATATGATAACAGTCGTAATATAATTAAAATTAAACATTAATAATTTAGTAGTAACTTTTCTTTTCGAAATTCAGGGAACAAATGAGTAACGTTTATCCTTGGCAGTCGGTACTGAATATGGAATATGCAAGTTTTTACGAGTAACAGTTACAGGGTGTAAATAAAGTATATTTTTATTTTGCATACGGGCACCAAGCGGCAAGGGGGCGCCATGCAAGGGGGGCGGGGGCAGGCGCCCCCCCTGGCTACGCCACTGCCTCTATAAACAGCGAGATGCCGGCTGGGCGCAAAAGATCGTTTATGAATGAGATGCGTGGTCTATCTTGGCCTAATCATCATTGATTACAAACATTGCAATTCTTCGTTTCATTGATAGAGATAGACAAAGAGTGGCACTTACCAAAGCTAACCATAATACGACGTATTCGTTAATAAACGTATTGAAATACTGATTGAAAAACAACATCGTGGGGCCAATAAGGGAGTAGTCCCACATCTCCATTTCACTCTTGGTCATATGGGCCACCTAAAAAAAAATAACAACGATTTTTCAAAAATAGTAGTAGTAATAACTATTAGTATTACTCAATAGTCACTAGTATAATTAAAATTGTATTTAATGTCTTTCGATCATGCATAAAAAATAAAAAGGATTCTATTTAAAATATTAGACTTTTTAAAATTGTTACGTTTAGAAAATCAATTTATAGGGCTCCGGTAAATATTTCTATTTTTTTAAATGTACTTAGTCGCTACTTAATAATCATATTTCATAATACAAATTTTATGTATTACTGTCGCTCTGTTCCAGCGACAGATGCATATTTTTTCAGTGTTGCAAAACATCAAATTTTTGAAAAATTATTAATAATTCAAGAACTATTTAATTTAAGCACAGGCTATGTAATACAAAATGTTTTTAAAATTGATTAAGCAATCCAAAAATATAATATACAGGATTTAAGATTTAAAAAAAAGTACGTTTGATATGCCCCAACTATTTGGGACACCCTCTATAATTCAAAATTACTATTAGACTAATACCGCCCTATATATAACTCTATTTTTGAAAAATACTAAAAAGTTTACCGGTTTAGATGCTATGTTGAGAGTGGTCCACTCAGTATATTTATACAAAAAATATTTTTCTAGGATTGTGTGATGGAAATTTTTTGCACTATCTAGAGATGCCAAAAGTTAAACTTTTTTGCATTAGTGCAAAAAGTAAGGGAAGAACTTGAGACCTCCACGAACAAAAACGAGGACAAAATTCAAAAAATTACTGGACATGAACTTTGTCCATCAGTTACCATAGTAAGTAAATTGCTCTAACTGCGATATTAAAATTGAAAAAAAAAAGGAAATACCCAACTAGTTTTATAAAAATAACGTTAGTTTAAACTGTTCATGTTATTGTTAAGAATAGTATAGAAAGTAATATTTATTGTATTGTAAAATATTCTTCAATAAAATTTAAACAAAAAAAAATTAAACTCGATCTTAGAAAAAATGTTGTGTGCAACACGTGAAAAAGCATATTTGTTGCACCCAGCATGATTGCAGCTCGAGACGAAGTCGATGCATGCATCATACAACAAAGATATACTTTTTGCACGTGTTGCACAACTAACTATTATTTTCTAATGGAAATCAATATTACTAAGGTCTAACACTAAAATGACTAACGCAATACAATAATGATAAAGTTGGGTCAGTATTTTCAGTAAATCTAATGCGATATAGAATTTTACTTCTAAGCATCCATTTTCTTACTTACCACTAATCTGTTAGTTACTTTGGCAGCAACTAGACCGAAGGTTAGAATGTACAAAACCGGATGCGTCTCGTATATAGCTTGTTCCGATTTTTTGTAAATTATAAAGGCTGGTAATACCACCAGCAAAATCGGTATAACTGGTGACAAAACGCTGGTACCCTAAAAATGGTTTCAGTTTTTTAAAAATTAATTTTTAATTTTCACACAAATTAAAAACAATGTTTTATTTCCCAATAATGATGTTAAATTATTAATATTTGTAGCTGAAAAGCTTAGACTAGTAATTTATATTATGTAAATAAAACATTGTTCTGTTTTTAAGCACCTAATGATCCATGCTAAGCCAAGCATACTAGAGGCAAACATGCAAAAAGCATCTATAGTTAGTATTTATATAAACTATGATACAACTCTACATTTTTTATAAAAACCAATGGTCCAAAATAATGTCATGACTATAATATTATGAATCACTACCGACGTCCTGTATTTTTTAACAGCATGTTTTGCCAGTAATTATTATACTAGCAACATTATTTTTGCCAGAGATGGTACAATATCGGTTTCTATAAAAAAAAAACACGCACACAAACACATGCAACGATAAAACACATGCCAAAGTAAGAACAGTACACCACAGGTTGACATTTGGAGCAATTCAAAAGGAAAAAATCATATTAAAAAAATTTAATAGTTATTCTATGAAGTTACATTTAAAAATAGTGAAATGAGTGATTTTCTTTTTTTATTTCCTCGGACTATAGAGGCACCCAGAGAAGTTTCTAGTTTTTCTTTATGCAATACCACTTCTGATCACCCCCCCCCCCCCCCCCAATTATTCAAAGATATCACACGCGTCTTCATAGAACAACCATTTCAAAACACTGTCCTAACCTAACAAACACCTAGAGGCTATACAGTGTGGTTTTTTAAGTGTGCAACATATGGGAATTTTTTTTATTACCGATTTCTCAGAAAATTTTATTCTTGATAAAAGTTGGTGCATATTCGATAATCATATTAGGTGCACTTGGAATGGTTGCAAGTCAAACGGCGTACAGGGTAGGCCAAAAAATATAAAACTTGTACAAGAATAAAGTACCCCTATTTCAAAAAACTTAGCAAAATATTAAGAAATCCTTGGTAAAAAAATTGGTAAATTGGTAAAACCATTGGTACCATATAATAATGTTTACTTTTAACCCTTATTTGTTTTTTTCCATAGGTATCTGCGATTATTTTAGTGGGATTTCATGTTTGTCGCTTAATTTGTACAGTTTTTTTAATAAACATTTAAAATAAAAATTTTGCACTTTAAATAATAGTTTTTTAATTAGCATATTATTATCATTACTAATGTTTTATCTTGTTAAAAAGAATTTTTAGGATATTTTAAAATTGTGTTTAATACCCTTGCAACAAACATAAAGTTAGTGATTCCTTAATAAATTAAAAATTCAAGTAAATTTTACAAATTGCTTGAATTTGAACAAAGATATGTTAAGTTGATTTGATCTTAATTAATTTATGAAGGTCTTTATGGTGAATATATATATAAAAAAAATTTTTTTGAGAAATTATTAACGTTTTTTTTTTAAAATGTTTTTTTATTTTAAGAGGTCACGTTTTTGAATCTATGCATAACTTTTAATTCTAAACAACTTTTCTTAATAACATTTTGCAAAGTTTTTTAAAATAGGGGTACTTTATTCTTGTACAAGTTTTATATTTTTTGGCCTACCCTGTACGCCGTTTGACTTGCAACCATTCCAAGTGCACCTAATATGACTATCGAACATGCACCAACTTTTATCAAGCATAACATTTTCTGAGAAATCGGTAATAAAAAAAATTCCCATATGTTGCACACTTAAAAAACCACACTGTATATCTATCTTTGTCTCGCTCACCGCGACTGTCGATCCGTTCTTTCCGACTCCGCCTGCCAGAATGACGCTCACGTTGGCCTGCGCCAGAATCAGGGCGACTGCGCAAGCGACGCCTATCGGGATCAACTTAACCTCGAAGTCCAGTTTCGGGATCTTTATATGAAAAAACGCGCACCGGTTATTAGGGGTTTTAGAACAGCTGGTTTTTTGGGGGGGTTCATGGAGGGATAGGCAACTATCGTTTGATAGGAAATGTCAATTTCAGTTTGACAATAGGCTCAAGTATGGAGAACTAGAGGGTAGGAGCCGATCGACAATGGCAGCATTTTCAAATTCTGTCCCGGTTTTTTGGTTAGTTCGCTATTGGCCGATAGATGCTCTCGCGTCGCAAGTGGGCTGGTGTCGTCTTCTTCGTTTTTTACTTTTACTTTTGACAAATTGACATTTTATTTTCGAAATAACAAATAACGTTTGAAGTGTGGAGGACTTTTGAAGACAAGACGAGACAAATAACGTTGTATTGTAATTGATTTCCATATTTATAATGAATAATGGTACAATTGATAAAAGTAGAGTTTGCTTTGTGTCGGGGTGTAAGACAGGAATATTTTTCAGAGAGGAAACGCAGCCAAATAAGTCTCTTTCCAGCTCCAAAGGTATAGCTAGAATGTTTAATACCCTGTATTTTAAAAACCAAGCATCGTTAGAACTTTATACAGGCCGAGTTTACTAATAAGTATAACAAAGTAAGTGTAAATTCATATAAAAGTCCTTATTTGTTCCTTAAAAAACTAATTTAAATAAAAATAGTTATCGCGTCCATAAGAAACCATTTATTTGATAGCCCACTTCGAACACGAGCGCCATCTTACGGCGACTCGTAAAGCTGAATTACCGATGCTAATTTGGGACCGAATCCAATGCATTGCGATCGGCCTCCTACCTCAAGTCCTCCATAGGCTCAAGAAGCTCTCTTGATTTGACTACCAGCCAATAGGAAATGTTTTCGGAATTATTGGTGTTATTATAAGTAGTTTGAGGTTAGAATTTGTTGACATTTTGACGTTTTCAGAACTTCCCACTTGACGTACTTTGAAAATAAACCTTATTTTAACGCATTTTGTGTCAAGTGTGTACAATTTTGACGTGCCTTTGGTGTGCCAACGGTTATCGGCTATCCTTTTCTAATCAAATTGACTAAGACAGAGACAAATTACCACTTGCATTTAAAAAATTCATTTGAATTTCCTATCAAACGTTACAATGACGTAATTCTCGAATTATGACGAATTAAAATATTTGCTGTTGTGACCTCAAAAAAAATGGCTTAGGATTGCCAAAAAAACCAAAGGTGTAGTTTTGACCAGTTCCAAAATAGGGGTTTAATACTTTGGAACAACTCTGTATGTGCTCTGTACAGAAGTACATACATTACTTTACTACAACAGATGTTTCGCAGTCACTACAATTGTAAAACAACAAATAGGTGTAAGTCATTAAAGTTGATCAATAATTACATTACCATGTATTAGACCAAGGTCGCCTCGTGCGATTTTCCTAATTATTTAATCTTTCATTTGTTTTAAATGGGTTTTAAATTTATTCAAAACCGCTTTAAAAGTTACGTTTAATTTTTTTTATCAATGATTTAAATCAAAATCAGGCGATATCAAGTGGTAGGTATACCATTATTCCTAAAATTAATCATTTTAATAAAATTATATATTACAAAAAACGACGACTGCAACCAGAGTGATTTGTGAGAAATGCACGAGATTTATGATCAGGGTGAAAGTTATTTAATTAAAATTTCGTACATATAATTCAAGGGGAGATTCTACGTATAAAAATATGAAACAAAGTTTATAAAAATGAAGGGCCTTCAGTGTCCTATAAGGAATTTTTATAGAAACTGTGTCATGTAAAAAAAATAGGAATAAATAAAGAACCCCCATGGGGCTGCACCCCCTTAGGAACGCCCGAATCTATTTTGTACAGATCTAGATATTTCATTCCTTTGAAATACTTAAAAAATATATTTATATTTTTCATTAATATATTAAAAAATCACAATACTTAGCTTCTCCATGGAGATCTGCTTGTTTATCAAACTTAAAACCATTACAAAAATTGCAAAATAAAGTTATTAAATGTATATGTTGTAGGCTGATAGTGAAATCCGTCATTTCATGAAAAGCCTAGTCATATCATGCTGCACGCTAAAAGGTAAATTGGCAACTGGTTTGTTCGTTGTTCCCCAGAGCATTTTTTTAAATTTAATTAAAATTTTATTTTTATAAAATAATATTGGTTGAAAAAATTGAAAAAAATGCTCTGGGGAACAACAAACAAACCAGTTGCAATATACCTTTTAGCCACGCTTTATCATATGACTAGGCTTTTCATGAAATGTCGGATTTCACTATCAGCCTACGACATATACACAAATGACCACATTTAGAACCATTTAGACCAAAAGGGTATTTACACGTTCAAAACATTTATAAATTAAAAATTTGTATTCTAATTCACTCATTATTTTAAAAGAAAAAAAATCAAACAACACTTTAGGAGAATAAGACATTATATTATGATCACAACACCAGACGTTGTATAAATTATCAAGCTATACCAGTAAAAAGTAATTTCGGAAAAAAATCGCTTTTATATGACGGAATAATAAAATAACAATCTTTCAAAAAATATCAGAAAAATTAAAAAATTTGCAACTTTTCAAAAACAATTAAAGAGGTATTTACTAAATTAAATTATTTATACTATTTTTTTTAAATTGATTTTATTATCTAATGTATTAAATTGGATTAACTTCCCTTTTTTTAATGTTATTTTTTTATTTTAATGCTTATTGTTTTCTATATTATGTTGTCACTTTCCATGTAATGAACTGTAAAAGTTAGTTTGGAATAAAGACATTTTGAAAGTTAAATTTGACGCTAACTATCAACATCAAAAATTATTATTCATTAATATTAGTTTGTAAGACAAAATATTGTTAGCTGTAAATAGATGACGGTTTGCTACAAATAAAATAAATACTATAGTCTTTAGAGGTCATCTTTGGGCGGTCATAGTTTCCTTATAAAACATTCATATGATTTTTTTTTGTTTTTATATGTAGAATCTCCCATTGAACTATACGTACGGAATTTCCAGACACCCTGTATAAAGTGAATGATCACAATAACATGGCCACACATGGTAACCTAAAAATTGATTTTGATATTTGAAACGTGACTACTGGTATGGCGGGAAAATTGTAAAAAATATGTTCCATAAAAATTGGTATTCTGACGAGATATCGAAAAGTTATTCCAACAGTGTTTTTTCTTACAAAATTGTCGGTAAGTGGGAATCTACCCGCAACAGTTTTTTGGCAAAAAATCTTATTCTCTAGATACCTGGGTTACCTACTTCCACATTTTAAAACCTTCCAACTATTCTATATAGATAGAGAGCTCGTGAACCCTCCGAGTAACGGTCGTCCTCTAAGGCTAGTAATACTGCTGTAAAATGTGGGGGATAATCACTGTGCCATTGAACTGGTGACCTTTTTTTTTTTTTTTTTTTTTTTTTTTTAGAAGGTTGGGACAGCTTTGCAAATATTTTATAATCCTGAAGAAAAATAATCAAAATTATATCGTTCTTTGTATCGCGCCTGGAAATTTACGTTTTTTTTAGTAGTGGGTTAGTGGGTATAGTAAGTTGAACTTAATTTTATCGGGGATTTTGGGGGGGGCCGAGGCCCCCGTTTTTTTAATTTTTTAGTGGCTTAGTGGGTATAGTAAGTTAAAATCAATTTCATCGGAGGTTTTGGGGGGGGCCAAGGCCCCCTTGGCCCCCCCCCTGGGTGCGCCACTGTTGAAAATAAACTGGGTTTGTTGAAATTTATATATATCGCAGTAATAGATAAATTGAAAGGTCTTATGGTACCTGCTTTTGTACAACGATTTAAAAAAAAATCAGTTGTGATAAGGATTTATCCTCGTGAAGTCTTGTTCTACAATATTACCAAAATATTATTGTGTATGCGATTTTATGTTGTGCATTATTTCAAAGTGTAAAATTTAAACTATATATTAATTGTGCAGTTTTGTTGCGCACCATTATACCTTATATTATTATTTAAGTAAACAGCGTGCAGAATAGAATCCGAACACGTTATAAGTTTATTTTCAATCTGAACGCAATGGTACTGCACACCTTTCGATTCACCTGTCAGGTACTTGTGCTGGTCGAAATCGCCTGTCAATTTTTTTTTATACTTTACAGTCAATGAACTAAATCATATTAAAATTTGAAGTTTACAGCGACAAGTTTTTTTTTTTAATTTTATTCAAACTTTAAAAAATATAAGGGCTGATGCTGATGACGTGCAGGGCTGATGCCTGCCAGGTCGTGGTTATCGTACTTATATAGTATGCTATGACTAGCTACTAAAAAAATTACTAGCCTTACAGGACGACCGCTACTCGGAGGGTTCACGAGCTCTTGGACTAATACTTTGATACAGAAACTGTCCCACTTTCGCATCTCCAAAAAAAATTAAAATAAACATAAGTTTTCTTACGGCAACTGTGGACCCGTTTTTTCCTTTTCCTCCCTTATTAATGTTGTTCTTAAAATTGTTAAACAGATACAGAAAACCAACGTGGAACATGGCCAGAAAAATTTGCATAATTGTGTATCCGAAAACCTATAAGAATATTATAAAGATATTACAACGTGGATTTGGTAATTATTATAAAAACCAAGAAAATGAAACATCAATTTAAGATACAGGAACATGTACTATTTTGAAAGTAAAATATAAATTTCGCCAATGTTTAAAACTCGTAAATTGGCACGAATTGAATCAATTAGCTTCAATATATAACGCGAACTAAACTGTTCTCATACGCACTATTGGAAAACATTATGGCAAAAATAGAGCTCGTATAAAAATAAACACACGTTTAAAAATATTGTTTATAAGAAAAGCATTATTTAAGCAGTAAAAGTTCGAGTATTTAGCTATTCAGTAATACCAAATTGATACCTGCTTAATTAATATTTACCGTCGCTAACCTGTGACAGCCGAACGCCTGCAACTAGCGAAAGTCATATACACTATTGGCAAACTTGAATCTAGGGTGCCGATATAAACGAATCAGACGGAGAATATTAGTAGCATTTAACACGTTAAACAGAGAACACGCTATCCCCTATCTCCCATTCTTTAGAACACGCGGTGGCAGCAGCCACGGGATCAGTCGATACGTCGAATAAATATTTTTGTATAAAGCAAGTCTTCTAGGAGGTAGATATTATTTATTATATTAATTTTTTGGGATTATCATTATTTTCTTAGAATACCAGTTTTTATTTCGTTTTTAGGTTTAAGGCTAATAAATAACATTACCTTTTATACCGCTGTGGTATTGTCAAATGCAACAGCGAAAAACATAATATAAAAATGAAAACATCGTAAAAATAACGCACGGTAAAAAACATCAGGCACTCGCTCCATCATTACAAAATAAATTTGAATCGGTTTACGTTTACGGGCAAAGGCTCGGCCACACCACACACATATCCCTCCTTTTAGTAGAAATGTAGAAGTGGTTAGGTGTCTCTTGTTAACTGAAGACTTTGCCCATATATGTGCTTTCTCTCTTGGTTGCATTAGATATTTCGCACCCCAGATTCGATTTTGCCAATAGTGTATACGAAAAGTACTTCAGCATTTCTCAATAAACAAATTAGACTTCATATAAGTTTGATAGCTTTAATCGTTTTTATGTAAACGAAATGATGATAAACCCTTATTATCACAAATTCTACAAAAACCTAGACAGGAACAACAGACACAATATAATCTACACAGCGCCAGGACCAAATTTCAATTTTGAATATTGAATTTATAATTAAAATATGAATAGTAACAGTAATTTTTAATAATTGTTGAAGAAATAACGACACATTCCAATCTATGACATGGCCCAAAAATTAAAGAGCTCTGAAATTTGGATCGGACACTGCGTTTACACAACTACTAAGTTTTGAACCAATTACAACAATTTTAATAAACACTAAAGTACAGTAGTTTTTTCAATTTTTTTAATAAAAAAAGGCATCGTACGACTAAGTCGCCATTTTTAAAAATGGCCGTTAATCAACCTCTTTAGAGAACAGGTACGCTGTCAAATTTACACTCGTGGGAACCGGGCTGCGTGAGTGTGACAGCGTACCTATTCTTTAAGTGATTGGTTGATTAGCAGCCATTTTACAAAATGGTGGCCTAATCGACCAAGCACGTTACATTTACGACGTCGAATTTACGCCAATGGGGACTCTGTCTAAGGGAGTAAACTTTTTCTACGCCACGATTACATCGAGTAAGACAAAACAAGATAAAAAAATCTGCCTGTATTGCTCCAAATAACCTAAATTCGTTTTTCTTTACTGCAGTGAAATCGGAAGTTAGAATTCCCAAATGGGGAAACTAATAGCAGTATGCATCAACCGTCCTTAATCCAGATTATCCTTTAATCCCGCTTCAGATGTTTCTTTTGCACCTATTAAGATTCACTAACCTATTGAAAGAGATACTACGCTTCGCGAGCAACTTCGTATAATCGTATGAGAGATATAGAGGAACATACTTAACCGCGGCAAGGGGGGAGAAAAAATATTTGCTGTGCTTTGCTTTGCTATTTAAAAGTAACTAAAAAGGAACTCGGCTATTGTTTTATTAACTTAACTTTCAAAATGTCTTTATTCCAAACTAACTTCTAGTCAGTTCATTACATGGAAAGTGACAAGATACTGTATATTTGTATATATATATATATAGAAAATAATAACCATTAAAAAAATAACAATAAAAAAAAATGGCAGTTAATCCAATTTAATTCATTAATAAAATCAATTTAAAAAAAAATATTATAAATAATTTAATTTAGTAAATATCTTTTTAATAGTTTTCTAAAAATTGCCAATTTTTTAATTTTTCTGATATTTTTTGGAAGATTGTTATATTTTATTATTCCGTCATATAAAAGCGATTTTTTTCCGAAATTACTTTTTACTGGTATAGTTTGATAATTTATACAACGTCTGGTGTTATGATAATGTCTTATTCTCCTGAAGTGTTGTTTGTTTTTTTTTCTTTTAAAATAATAGAGTGAATTAGAATACAAATTTTTAATTTAAAAATATTTTGAACGTGTAAATACTCTTTCGGTCTATACCTATATAGATAACAGTTGGTTCTAAATGTGGTAATTTGTGTATACATTTAATAATTTTATTTTGAAATTTTTGTAATGGTTTTAAGTTTGATAAACAAGCATATCCCATGCAGAAGCTAAGTATTGTATTTTGAATATATTAATGAAAAATATATATTTTTAAAGTATTTCAAAGGAATGAAATATCTAGCTCTGTACAAAACAGGTACCAAAGGAGATATCGAGTTGATAATATACTGGATGGCATTTCCAATTTAAATTTTCGTCTAAAACTAATCATAAACATTTTGTCGTTTTTGAATATTGAATATTTTATTAAGGATTAGAGGGGGGCACCGCGTTTCCCGAAAACTGGGCACAACTTCCGACATCACTGACAGGTAGCTTTGTGTGTCGTTGTTCCTTCACCGTCGCAGCAAATACTTCTCAGCGCAAAACTACTCGCAGCGGCATTTTGATTACTTAAGCGCAAAATCCAATTTGCAGTATTATCTCACATTACATAATTGTCTATATAACTTACAAATATTAACTAAAACGTAACAGATTTTTTCACCTTTTACCTAATGTTTTTTTTAATAAAATAGAATGATAAAATCCTTGAAGGGCATGCTTAATAAACATGAAAATATTAGTATGGAATTTTAACAAGGACAAAACAGGGTTTAGTATAATTTTAAGAAAATTTAGAATACATTGTGTTCTGAAGTAAGAAAATAAAAGGTCCTCCCTATAAAATATAAATGCAGTTTTTTGTCTAGCCTCGAAAATTTATTGGAGTAAAACCCGAGTAGACCTCAACACTCACCTTAGAACCACAGTATTCTATGATTATTCTAAGTTCTATCTATACGGCGTATTATGGAAATACAATCAAAGATTATAAAGTTATAAAACACCATCCCTGTGTAATTGTATGAAAACATGTGCTGAATTGTATTGTTTATTGTATGATAGAGAAGGTCCATATAATTCTCAGTCGAGCAAAACTGCCACGATAGTCACATTGCACGGGCGCTGTGACTGTGAGTTAGATAGACTATACTACAATGAAAGCTAGACAAAAAACGACACTTTCTCAGACAAAACAACAAAAAAAAATGTCATAATAATAAATGGAACCCAAATCATGCTTTGCACCCGTTTTTCTGGAATTTCTCAGACTTACTGCGACAGTGGATCCGTTTTTTCCAACTCCTCCGGTAAAAATAACTGTAAGACTCCTATATAGGGACCAAAGGCCACAGACTAGGGTGCTTAGGGGTATTAAATACCACAATGTAAATGTGCCACTGAAAAACTACCGGCGACATAACTTTTAAATGTGAAATAAATAATAAAAAAATGGCGAACGATTTGTTAAATCGTGTTTGGGACGCAACAACCTCACATTTTTTTTTAAAAGACAGGCCTTAACATCAATATCAAAATATACATCATGGGGAATGGAAATAATACGCTTATTTCTAAAGGCAACAAGGTGCAACAGTCCTGATTATAGTTCTTTACTACCTAGCCTTTAAATTTTGTCCCCCCCTCCTGCTCTCCGGGTTAAGGCAACCCATTTTTCATCCACAGTGCTTTGATTAAAAGCATTTTAGATAACAATGAAATTACAGTCAATTTGTTGAACATTTTTTGAACACTCCCTATATAATATTATCAGTTTTAGTTGTGGTAATAAAAGCTAAGTAATAAGTAAACTTATAAAAGCTATATGCTAAAAATGGGTATAATTCAAAAACAAATATTTTATTCCTAGGTATTCCTTACCTAGCTGTAATGTAAAGTCATGGTGAAATTTTAAACATATTAAAACCTATAGTAATGCAGAACCGAAATTCTTAAAAACTAATGTGGGAAGTAAACTTAACATTTGACACTTAAAAGTTAAAAAAAAATTATTTTTTTAGTTTCTTTATAAAATTACATAATAACAAATCCCCCTCCCTAAAATGGGTGTTAAGGACACCTATATTCCTAAACTTTCCAGCTCGCGATTATTATATATAATTATCAAGTAAATAACATTGGTAAGAAAAAAATATAATTACATACCTTAACAGACCAAATGCTAGACCCGAATATGGCAGATATTAGCAGGATGCTCATTATAGTCATTTGTGCTTCAGTCACATCAACTTTTCCAAAACGCAGAGTGCCGGAAACGTAGGTTTGCCAATGGGCACAATAAAATAACGTCATGGCGCAAAAACACTAAAAAAATTTACGAATTAAAAAAAAATATTACATAGTTAAACAAGGGAATAGTATAGTTTAGTGGTATATAAGTACTTACTAGTTCTAAAAGACAAAAATATTACCTGAAAAAACATCCATGCAGGAAAATTTCCCAACTGTACAGCTGTACAAGCAGATACAGCCACAAAGACTGTAGAAATAGAATCACACCCGTGATCAAAAAGTTCACCTAATGGGTTCGCACTGCCTGTTCGCCTAGCCTGTTTGCCATCTATAGCATCAAGACTTTGGTATATGAACAAACCTACAGCACAAAGGGCACATGCCCATCTGGGTGGTTCTGTTTTAGCATCTGGAGAAAACCTGGAAAATAAATAGTAAATACTTAGTGGAGAAATAGCAATAATAACCTTATTGTTCATACTTTATTTCAAGAATATCTTACAGTCTTTGATTGATTTGTACTTACGCTACTAATATTAAGGCAGTAAAAATATTTACAATCAGTCCCATTATAGTAAGCAAATTCGGGGCAAACCATATCGGTACTCTCAGTACCAACCAGTTCCAATAGGGCTGTAGAAGCTGATCGAAAATACTGACACTCTGGCAAGAGTATTGGTGGTCTCCCAACCTTCTCAACTGAGATTCGGATAATATTCGGTCTTTGAATATCTTCATTTTGTTTTCTAAAAAAAAGGTGTTTAAGAGGTCCACAGCAAAACCAAGCACAGTGTTTTAAGAGCCAAAAACGGTAGTATATAAAGGTTAATGAAGTCATCAGATTCTTTTTAATATAAAGTAACTATGGCAAACTTCATGGTAAGATGAACTGTGTTGAATATGTTTAAAACTATAGCTAGTCACATTAATGCTGTATCTGGTACCTACTATATGAATTATTGCCTAAATAAATATTATATTGTGACTTAATGACTAGCTTGAATGTAGTTACATCAATAAATGTTCTATGTATATTACACTAGAAAATACATTTACTTAAGTCCTATATTTACCCAGAAACTGAAGATCTAACCATACATTTAGAAACTACGACTTTACTAAACTATACCAATTATAAAGTTAATTTACTTGACGAAATAGCTTTATGTAATACCAATAAATGTTTATAAACTCGGCAAGACGCTTTTGAAACGTGTTTTAATAACGAAAATAAACCTTAACACTGCCAAACTCATTTCTCAAATTCATTTTTGACTAATCATTGAATTGAACATTTTTTCGTTCTCTCCTTTCTCCTTTTCTTCCAACTTCCAACTCATATCGCGACACATTTTCCAAAAATAGGATCTTGAATTTTATAAATACATAATATGGACTTTCACAATTTAGTATTAAGATGTTAAATATCGCATATTAATTTCTTGAGCGATGTTTCTAAAGTTTGATCTAACATTAACAGATGTCGCCACTTTACAATTATATGTACTTTACCCACTTTACCATGTTTTTTATTTTTTTTAAATTTACCATGCTCAATTCCTTATTTACTTGTCACTGTTGACATTTTTTATTATCTGTTATATTTTTTTTCTGCTACGTTTCCTAATTATTGATATAATAATTTTGTTGCTATACTAGAAAAGCTTTATCAATAATGACCGAATACCCAGCAAGAAGTTGCGGTCCTTGTCCTTATTTAGCGCAGTTTGGATCTAATGTAAGTTGTTTTTTTTAGTATAATATGATACTTTTGTTGCGGTATTATTGAATTTTTTATCTGTAAGAGCAAACAGCATGCTGCAACAAACAAAAAGTGATCCCATCACACTTATCTTTTAAAAACCCCTTCATATTATCCCTTATTATCCATTCTTCCAGCCACCTAAACCTTCCGATTACCTAGCTCGTAACACCGTTCCCGAGCCCCAATTCCAATTCAAAGATTCCTCCCATCCCCGAAAGGATCAATTGGGCATACCAAGCACAAACCTCAATCCTGACCTCAAGATACCCCCACTCAAGAACGGAAAGATCAACTATGACTTGCAAGGGAGGAACAACGCTTTGTTACATACCCCGGAGGCCCATTTGAAGCACAATTTGGGGGGTATGCCCCCCTGTTGGGAAGCGGCGGCTAATAGGTGTTGTTTAGAGGGGGTCAATCAAGATAGGAGGGAAAAGGTTCAAATAGACTGTGATTTGTTCAATAAAGAGGGTAATATAGCGATTATATATCACGTCAAAAATCTCACCTCTTGTACTGTTGACGTTGAGTTCAGAAAGAAGTGGGACATCGATTGTGTGTTAGTTGTAAACCTACCCATAATCCCCGAAAGTTCATAAAAAGGTAGGACAACGTTCATGACTGTGTTCAAATTATAACAGACTAAACTGTTTATTTATTGGGCTAGACTTAAACGTGTCATATTTATAATTTTTAGTGCCATTTTTTCTTCGTTTCATTAACAAGTCTAACTTAATTCAAACATTTTATTGTACACAACAATTAATTAAAAAAATAAAATTACACCTAGGTATATAACTATTTAATATTTAGTAATCGCTCCATTTTTTTGTAAAAGATAATTTATTTTAGTCTATTGGATATCAAAAGTATAGACCTCTCACAAAATCAAGATCATCACTTAACTCGTTCCACATTTCTTCAATAAATGAAACAAGTTCATTTCTGTTAGCTGGTCTGAAATTTGCTTTATATATTTTTCGTGTCATTAGATCCCACACGTTTTCTATTATATTAATAACGGGACTTTTTGAAGGCCACGGCAAAGTTTACACGTTATTTCTCTGGAACCAATCTTTGACCATACCCGCGCTGTGAACCGGACAGTTGCCTGCCGTGTTGGAAAATAAAGCTCTGATAAGGGAAATGTTGCGATACACTAGGCATCATAATATATTCCAAAATGTTCTTGTAAGTGACTGCATTAAACCTTTCATTTACAATCCAACATACTCCAAGTCCATGATAACTCACCCATGCCCATACATTCACCGAAAATCTCCCTGATCTTTCGGAAGTACTGATACAATTTTCAGTATATCTTGTATTGCGAGGTCTGTATCCCTGATATGTCCGTTGAATGTAGACTGAAAAAGTTTTTTGTCAGTAAAGACTACTCGCTATTCCAGTCTGGCCGCAAAATATTATTTAAGGCAAAAATAATTCGTGCCTGTTTGTGTTCTTCCCCTAATTTAATTTTTTTGGCGGCAACATCATTTTTTAAATGGGATTCTTTTAACAACCTGTCGGTGTCGAACCAGGAAAATTTGTTTGCTGAATAGCAGCTCGCATTATTTGAAAGGGATTTCCCTCCAAGTATTGCACAAAACCATTATCAATTTCTTGCGTTATCTTTCTTGGTCTTCCAGGAGGCTTTTTCTTATCCAAAAGTTCCATCCGCTTCCCATCTGTACTCACCATTTTCTACTGTTTTTTTTTCTACGTGCATTATAGCGGCAACGTCTCGTATAGGTATTCCGTCATTTAAAAACACAATTATTTGAGTCCTTTAAACATGGTCAAGCTTTTGATGTTTTTTAAAAGCCTAGTTTACATAGGATAAGAATCCGTGTCCAACATCTTTCTGAACTGAACTGTACTTTATCACAAAAAGACAATAGACAATTGACTTTTCTGCCTATAAATATATAATTCCTCGTTGGTAATCCGAAGAGTAAAAATTTTTCTTAGTATTTTTAGGTTTTCTTCGATTATTCCTTTTGCTTTTATTTTTATAGGAACTGTAAGGCCTCTAAAAGGAATTCTCAAGAGTTCCGAACCGAACGACTGTTCTTGTCCCAACTACAACGCTTACAACAACGTTTCCTACCCCTCCACGCCAGCAGAGTTTAATAACAACCAATCGATTCAAAATAATTACGCAAACAGCAGTAACCCTCAACCTTTTCCTGCCGAAACCACCAACAGCGCCTCGTACCAACCTTCGTTTCCTCAAAACGATCAACCCCATCAGGGTCCACCGCAATATCAAGATCACGGTCCTTCGCCTCAAAACAATCAAGGACCTCCTCAAGACTCGCCTCAAGTTGCCATGCATGCTACCGCTGGACGGCAAGATCCCTCTTTCCCGGAAAACCCTGATCCGGGAGCTCGGGTACCAGTTTCGAATGATCTACGACCGGTTCCTGTTGAGAAACCGGCGTGTTATTTGCCACAGCCGGAGGATGCCATTATGGCAAAAGAGGTACGCGACAGTATAATAATATATGACGTTTATTTCAGCTGTTTTTTTTTAATAAATTTTATAACTTGTTTCGGGATTAAAAATTTCTGTTTTTACCACATATTAGTATAGTAGCATGTGTTAGTGATATTCCTACATCGGCATCATCTCGAAGATAGATTCACAAAGGACCTGCAAGAATTTTAAATATTTATTTTTATAGATCAAAGAGATGGGTCCAGTTGGCCCTTGGGCCACCGGCAAAGCTGACTGGGGTCCCCTGGGCGGATTGACTGGCACCCGACCGGTAGTTGATAAATACTCCATTACTCGATACAGTGAGGGCGAATGGAGAAGCCATAATAAAGTTGTTTTGGACGACACAAAGACAGAACAACATAGAGCAAATATGTAAGTGAACTGCTCCGTATAAAGTAAAAATATTTTCGGGAACCTATTACGTTTTTTTTAGGATCGACTGGAACGGGAGACAATGCCTCGAACAAACTCAATCCGATGTGGACAAGAACCAAGAGGACAACACCAAGAGACTAAATCAGAGAGAGCTAGAGATTATGCGGTGGAAATGCGAACTGGAAAGAGCTATAGCTGCTGCAGCTGAAGAAATAACGTTCATGGAAGAACAAAGGAGAAGGCTGAAGCAAGCGGCCGCTGTGCTGCAGATGCCAGAGTCCATTGGTAGAGTTTAATCTTATTTAATAATGATAATAAGTTTATTTAAAATTTAATAATATAATAAATATGTTTATGTTGTCTTCTATAAACTTATTCTTCAATCCCCTAAAGCTGTGCTTGTTAGGGACAAATTTAATTTTTTGTTTTAGTGTGTAAAATCATAAATCATAATTGCATTAAAAATTAAGTTTTAAAGTAAAAATGTTAATTTATAGTATAAACTTTTTAAAGAAATATATTACCTATAATAAAATTATTAATTTATAATTTTTAAGTTAAAAATATTACTTATATAAATTATTCAGAACAATATTAATTTTTATTAATAATTAATAAAAATTAATTATTAATTTAAGTATTAGAGTTTTTAATTTATTCTATCTATCATTATATATTTTTAGCCGGTGAATGTTTGGAAAGAAGAACAGGTCGATTGGATTCAGAGTTGGTGAGAGATGAAGTCGAAGAAGAGCTAATAAATGAAATGGCTTTGTGCAGTGAAATTCGAGATATATTCTCCCGAACGCTGAAAGATCTTGAGCAACAGTTGCTGGAAGATCGTACTGCTAAGCAAAGGTGAGATATAGATGACAAGATCAGGATTACCTCTGTCCAAACTTCGACAGTTTTCGCTCATTTTTCCTAATAAGTAATTTAAATTTTACAAAATCTTTTTTTATGTTTATAAGTAATTAAAAATAAATTCCATCATTAACCCCTTAACATTTAATAATGAAAATATTCAATATTCAAAAACGACCAAATTTTTAGGATTAGTTTTAGACGAAAATTTAAATTGGAAACGCCATATCCAGTATATTATCAACTCGATATCTTCTTTAGTATCTGTTTTATACAGAGCTAGATATTTCATTCCTTTGAAATACTTTAAAAAATATATATTTTTCATTAATATATTCAAAATTACAACACTTGGCTTCTGATGGGGATCTGCTTGTTTATCAAACTTAAAACCATTACAAAAATTGCAAAATAAGGTTATTAAATGTATATACACAAATTACCACATTTAGTACCAACTGTTAATCTATATAGACCGAAAGGGTATTTACACGTTCAAAGCATTTATAAATTAAAAATTTGTATTCTAATTCACTCTATCATTTTAAAAGAAAAAAATCAAACATCAGGAGAATCAGACATTACATCATGCAGACGTTGTATAAATTATCAAACTATACCAGTAAAAAGTAATTTCGGAAAAAAATCGCTTTGATATGACGGAATAATAAAATATTAACAATCTTCCAAAAAATATCAGAAAAATTAAAAAATTGGCAACTTTTAAAAAACAATTAAAGAGATATTTACTAAATTAAATTATTTATACTATTTTTTTTAAATTGATTTTATTAATGAATTAAATTGGATTAACTTCCATTTTTTTTATTGTTATTTTTTTTAATGGTTATTATTTTCTATATTATGTTGTTACTTTCCATGTAATGAACTGTAAAAGTTAGTTTGGAATAAAGACATTTTGAAGTAGACGAGATCAAATTTTGTCACACATATCTTAATTTAAAACGTTTTTAAGGTTGGAATATGATTGGAGTGACAAAAGGGATGCACATGAAATTGATGCTCTTAATTCTTCCCTGAATACCCGCTCAACTATTTTGATGTTCAAACCTGGAGCTGTTGTTTTTCCAGAAAAGTAAGTCCCAAAATATCTGTACACAAATCCTTTTATTTTTTAGCACATCTCCACAACATTGCTGGTAAAATAGGTAGGTACAACTGATTTAAAACAGATTTTCATTTTACGTAATCATATAGAGTTGGGTAATAATAATAATAATAAGTTTATTTAAAATTTATTAATATAATAAATATGTTTATGTCCTCTTCTATAAACTTATTCTTCAATCCCCTGAAGATCTGCTTGTTAGGGACAAATCTTATTTTTTGTTTTAGTATTTAAAATCATGAATATGCATTAAAAATTAAGTTTTAAAGTAAAAATGTTAATTTATAGTATAAACGCAGTTTTTTTTTGAAGAAATATATTACCTATAATAAAATTTATAATTTTTAAGTAAAAAATATTACTTATATAAATTATGCAGAACAATATTAATTAATTAATTAATTAATTAATTAAAGCATTTCTAAAAGTATTTTCTAATTGTCTGTTTTTAATATCCATGTTTTTATTTCGACTTAAAATTTTTTTATTGAAATCAATTTTTTAATTTTTGTTGGTAAATAACCGTTTAAATAAAAACATAAATATTTGAAATTTTCTTGTCCTATGAACTTATTTATTTTAGGTTTTATGGTTATTTCATTTTTATGACGCATATTATGATTGTGGTTTTTAAATTGTATAAGGTTTTTATTTTTAAATATATTAGGATGTTATAAATAATGTAAAATTGTCTTATGTTCAACTTTTTTGTTTCTGAATATAATTCTTTTGAAGAATAAAGATAATCTTTATTGAATATAATTTTTAGAAACCTTTTTTGTAATTATTTCTAATTTTAGTAATTTTTTAACTAAAGTTCTATTTTTACCTCCCCAACCTAAAATTCCGTAATTTAAATGAGTTTTAACTAATGCGTAATATAATATTTCCATATGTCTTGCATTTAAAAATATTTTAATGTTTTTAAAAATTGGTAGTAAACTTCTTAATTTTTTAATTAAGTATTCTAGGTAAAAATTCCAATTTAATTTACTGTCAAAAATAATCCCCAAATATTTTATTTTATTAAATTTAAAAAGTTGAATGTCTTCATTTATTTGAATACTATTCATATTTCGTGGTAGGTTATTTAGGTTTAATGTAAAAGGAACATAATTTCCTATATTAAAATTAATTGTTAACAAATAGTTATCAAACCAATTTTTTTTAAATTTTAAAATCTTTTTTAATTTTATTATTTAAGTTGTCCCAATTTGTATCGGTATAAAACATTGTAAATAAGTCGTTATTATAAATATTAAAAAATAATTGTTCTAAAATTGTTCCTTGAGGAACACCATACTTAAATACTTTTGGATAGCTTTTTTCTTTATCTATTTGAACATAAGTTGGTCTATATTTCAGATAATTTTTAATTAATTCTTATTGTTTTCCTCTGAATCCAATATTTTCAAACTTTTTTAACAGTAAATGATGGCTAACTGTTGCTAAATCTAGAAAAATACTAATACAAGGTTTTTTATTATCTAGTGCATCATATATTTGTTCTGTTAGATAGCAAATAGCGTTTTGTGTTGATTTATTTTTTTGAAACCCAAACTGTTTATTAGAAATAAAATGTATTTTTTCCAAATAATTATCAATTCTTAATTTTAAAATTTTTTCGAATACTTTTGCTATCGAAGATATTAATGTTATTGGTCTATAATTACTAGTTTTACTAGAATCTTCATTTTTAAAAATAGGTTTTATAATACCAATTTTGAAAGCTTCTCGATATATACTGGTTTTAAAAATATTATTTATAAGAAATGTTAGTGGAACGACTTCATCTAATATAAATCTATCATGCTTCATCATCGTCGATAACACCTTTATACTTACCTATTTCTTTTCTTAAGATTTTAATGGCAATAACATTTTTCAGTCAATCGACTCCAGAATATTGGGAACACTTCACCAAAGAAACTCTACTTGAAGGCGAAGCAACGCGCCAGCGTTCAGTTACGTTCAGGGGAACGTTGGACGCCATTTTGATCAACGCCTCAAGGGACTTGAGAACTCAAGCCGACAGAGTTGAGCTGGCATTAAGCGGAAGAGTCGCTTGCAACGAGGAGGTTGTCAGGAAGTGGGAGAACGAGCTGAAACAGGTTTTTATGAAGAAATTTTCTTTTTAACATTTAAAATGTCTTTATTCCAAACTAACTTTTACAGTTCAACAAAAAAAATAACAATAAAAAATAATGGAAGTTAATCCAATTTAATTCATTAATAAAATCAATTTAAAAAAAAATGGTATAAATAATTTAATTTGGTAAATATCTCTTTAATTGTTTTTTTTAAAGTTGCAAATTTTTTAATTTTTCTGATATTTTTTGGAATACTTATTGTTATATTTTTATTATTCCGTCATATAAAAGCGATTTTTTTTCGAAATTACTTTTTACTGGTATAGTTTGATAATTTGTACAACTTCTGGTATTATGATCATATAATGTATTATTCTCCTGAAGTGTTATATGTTTGATTTTTTTTTCTTTTAAAATAATAGAGTGAATAAGAATACAAACTTTTAATTTATAAATGTTTTGAACGTGTAAATGTCGTAGGCTGATAGTGAAATCCGTCATTTCATGAAAAGCCTAGTCACTTCATGAAGCGTCGGCAGATTGTGTAAAAACATGAAATTACACGATCTGCCGCGTCACTTCATGAAGAGACCTTGACGTTTCGGCGTATTATGTATAACACAATCTGCCTAATTTTAAATATCGTCACTTCATGAAATGCCACAAAAACAAGGCATATTGTGTAATTCCGTCTAAAAGGTATATTGGTTTGTTCGGGTTTGTCAGAGCATTTTTTTATTTTTATAAAATAATATTAGTTGAAAAAGTTTAATTAAAAAAAAAATGCTCTGGGGAACAACGAACAAACCAGTTGCCAATATACCTTTTAGGCGGAATTACACAATCTGCCGACTGACATGACATCGTTAGGTACTACATGAAGTGACGATATTTAAAATTAGGCAGATTGTGTTATACATAATACGCCGAAACGTTAAGGTCTCTTCATGAAGTGACGCGGCAGATCGTGTAATTTCATGTTTTTACACAATCTGCCGACGCTTTATGAAGTGACTAGGCTTTTCATGAAATGACGGATTTCACTATCAGCCTACGACATAAATACCCTTTCGGTCTAGATTAACAGTTGATTCTAAATGTGGTAATTTGTGTATACATTTAATAATTGTATTTTGCAATTTTTGTAATATATATAGTTTGATAATTATTTATACAAATTATTTAAATTTTATTAATATTTATTTTAACAACATTTTCCAGTAAATTATTCAATTAATTTTTTAATGTAGATTCTACGACAACTGGCTGACGTTGAGGACCTTATTAACGCTTTGAAGGCTGCAATTCGGCGAATGGACATTCCCATGAAAAAAGCGCAAACTAGATTGGACAATAGACTGTTGAGACCCAGAGTTGAAAATTGTAGGGACGCGCCGCATTTCGGGTAAACGTTCGGAGTAATAAACAACGGTTGTGCATTTTTGATTCGAACCATTATTTCAGGTTAGACGACGAAGTGAAGTCTCTTGGTGAAAGTGTCGCTGCGCTTCAAGCGCAATTGGGTCAGGCTCAACGGTCTCAAGATCAAATGATCCAGATAAGGAATAATTTGGAAAGGGAGATCATGGTCAAGAGGAAAACGTTGGAGATAGACAGAGACAGAATTAGCAGGATCAGGTCTCATTATCCTTCTGCGACTGCATTGTCCGGACACTGAACGGATATTTTCTATCAAAATTATTAGTTATTTTTAATATGTGTGTTGTTTTTTCGTATATATAATAAATGTTCAATTTATTATAACACGGTTTTTTTTTTTTAATACTTACGTTTTTTCTTATAATATAATAACATACTTACATAATAGGTACTTCAAGACATTCTATCGTATATAAATATATATATGACATTTCTAACATGAAAATTCTGGCACCAAATAAGTAGTTACTTTACTTTACAGACTCCTGGTACTGCTTTGCAATATTGTTTTTTATAATGTTTACCTCCAACGTAGAAACGTATAAATTAAACAAATCAAATATATAATTCAATCGATAATAAAATGAACAGTAGATTTAGCTAAAGCCTTCGATACTGTCAGTCATAAAATTCTTATTAACAAAACGAATAAGGTAACAAAGCAAATATAAACGAATAAGGTAACAAAGCGAATATAAACGAATAAGGTAACAAAGCAAATATAAACGAATAAGGTAACAAAGCGAATATAAACGAATAAAAACAATACTTTTTAATGTTTATCTAAATAATATTTTTAATTAAAACTGTCAAGGAAAACTACGTAGTTTGATGATACGGTAATTTTTTATGAAGGTCTAAATTGGAATATTTAAAAAAATACTATTCAAAAAGATTTTATAAAAATAAGCACCTGGTTTAATAAAAAGTTGCTAACTATAAATTATAACAATGCAACATACATTCCATTTACTTCATACAAAAATAAACTTCCAAATATTCGTCCAATAATATGCAATAATAATATTAATATAAAGGAAGGTGAAAATATTAAATATCTGGGAATAATTTTTCATATACATTTAAAATGGGATTTACATAGTGACTACATTGTAAAAACACTAAGAATTATTATACCAAAATTTAAACATCTTAAACAATTTTTAAATATAAAAGAATTAGAAATATTTTATTGTTCTTTATTACAAACCCATTTAAATGGGGAGGCATAGATAAGAATTATCTTAATAAAATTGAAACTGTTTAAAAATACATTTCGAAAATTATTTACGAAAAAGACCACCAATATTCTTCTGATTTACTATTTTAAGATAGCAAAAAAATTGATATTAACGGATATTAAACGTTAATTCTACTATAATAGTTGAAGTAAGAAAATCTCTACATCTTGCTTTACGCCAATTTTAAGTTTATTAATACAGATTAAAAATATTAAAGAACTGATCCTTGAGGTACTCCACTATCAATTTTAATATTTATTACGTTCTTACCATGTCAACTAGTTGTTCTTGAGATTTTTTAGACAAATATGACCAGCAGCTCTGTTTACAATCGTTTTTTTTTTTAAATCAATGATATGCGCTGGCGCCTATGATTTGTTACAAAAAACAAAAATGTAACAGATAAACAGAACTTTACAGTATTATGTCTAATAATTTCTATAAAAAAAAAGTTCCGCAAACATTGACCTGGAACTATCCTACTTCCCGTATGCGCGCATATGTGGCGCTTGATAACACTCTCAACATCAAAATATTCATTTCTAATTATTGCATTTCTCAATCTCAATACTCTTATAGTACTCCCGACACCAATATGTACTATAATCTGTTGTTCGTTTCCGCTGTAACATTGTTTATTATAAACTTAACTTATTGTTATCAAGAAAAACTAAATTTAGACGCTCTGAATAATTATAGTGAATTTTTAAATTTCGGCGAGAAAAAATTACACAAAATAAAAGGGGGGAAACGTTTGGAAAATGCGATATTTAAATCGAAACTGGACGTTTTGGGGGAGATTTTCAAGAAAAACGTCGATTTCTTTAAGGTAACCGACAAGTTGGACATAGTGTTTCTGGTGGACGCCAGTTCCAGCGTCGGAGATGAGAATTTTAAAAGTGAACTTAAGTTTATAAAAAAATTGTTAAGCGATATCACGGTCGATTTTAATCATACCAGGGTGGCGGTTGTGACATTTAGCTCCCCCACCAATACTGTAAGTATATTTTAACTTTCAAAATGTCTTTATTCCAAACTAACTTTTACAGTTCATTACATGGAAAGTGACAACATAATATAGAAAATAATAACCATAAAAAAAATGGAAGATAATCCAATTTAATTCATTATTAAAATCAATTTGAAAAAATAGTATAAATAATTTAATTTAGTAAATATCTCTTTAATTGTTTTTAAAAGTTGCCAATTTTTTAATTTTTCTGATATTTTTTATAAGATTGTTATATTTTATTATTCCGTCATATAAAAGCGATTTTTTTTTCGAAATTACTTTTTACTGGCATAGTTTGATAATTTATACAATGTCTGATGTTATGATCATAATAATATAATGTCTTATTCTCGTGAAGTGTTATATGTTTGATTTTTTTTTCTTTTAAAATAATATAGTGAATTAGAATACAAATTTTTAATTTATAAATGTTTTGAACGTGTAAATACCCTTTCGGTCTATATAGATTACCAGTTGGTTCTAAATGGGGTAATTTGTGTATACATTTAATAACCTTATTTTTCAATTTTTATAATGGTTTTTAGTTTGGTAAACAAGCAGATCCCCATGCAGAAGCTAAGTATTGTAATTTTGAATAGATTAATGAAAAATATATATTTTTTAAGTATTTCAAAGGAATGAAATATCAAGCTCTGTACAAAACAGATACCAAAGGAGATATCGAGTTGATAATATACTGGATATGGCATTTCCAATTTAAATTTTCGTATAAAACTAATCCTAAAACTTTTGTCGTTTTTGAATATTAAATATTTTCATTGTTAAAATGTTAAGGGGTTAATGATGGATTTTTAAAAAAATTATAAACATTAAAGAAGATTTTGTAAAATTTAACGTAAGTTTATTTGAAGAAAGAAGTATTTTTTAATCATTATTAATATCAAAATACATTTCTGCAAGAGTTTCAGCAAAATAAATATTTGTTGTATCATCTGCAAATAGCTTTATATTGCAATTTAAGTTCAATGTTTTCAATTTCATCTTAGTCGTTTTATAATTTTGCTAAAACATTTATATATACAATACGTATCATTTTTTAGATAAAAAATATTGACGATATAAGCAATCCCTCCAAGGAACACAATAAATGTTTATTGCTAAATGAACAGTTGATGAATATTGAATATAAGGGAGGTGAAACGTATACAGTCGGTGCTTTTGAAAAAGCTAAAGTAAGCAGTACTATCATAGAAAGATTGTTAAAATAACTATATTTGCCACGTATCACTTTTATCGCTATACCATTCTTTTCTGTTATAAGGTAACGTGGGGCCAATGCAACTGGTTTTTTGAATAGTTGACTTTTAGACTTCCATAAAAAATATGAATGATTCAAATAAAATTTTGCAAAAAATACCATGGGGTGTTCAGTAATTTTGCCATTAATTTATGAAGGAATTTTGGTAAAAGCTCAAACTACATTTTTACAACATATTTTTTAAAAAATAATATCAACATATTACATTTACCCCAGCAAATGAGGCAAATGTAATAGCTGCCTGTATTTGCAAAAGGTACTCTATATGAGATTCGAAAACGGGGCAAATGTAAAAGGAACGGTTGTTACTACATATGGTTTTTATTTCAACTAAATTCCATTGTAACTGAAGGAGTTACAAACTTTTTAATGAATTATGATTAATGGTATCACTTTCAATAAAATAAGAACTAAAGTAAAACACACATAGATGACAAACATAGATATGCGCATTGCAAAATGGACGAGGACACTTGAACTACGAAATTAATACATGCGGCGCCATCTCACGCTTAAGGGCATAAATTATAGGACCAAATAACACATTTACCCCAATCTTGCATTTACCTCACCTTACCTTACCATTTATTTGAAACCCTAAAAGTTAATTAAATAGTTATAAATTTGGTACCACTTGGTAGCTAAAGCTTTAAACGTTGTCTAACTTGTAACAGATTTTTAATTTATGCCTTTCTTTGGAAGAAAATATTTTGTAAAGTTGGCCTATTTATACTAACACAAATTATAGTATATTTTTTTTTTACAAAAGGGTAATCGGGAAATCTGCTGTTTCCCACCACTCATTCCCCTACTTTTCAATCTCTAATTCGTTTTCAGGAAATATTCGAGGCCTCTCAACGTAACGATTCGAAAAAAGTAATATTTCTAGTAACAGACGGTTATTCGACTGGAGGAAGTCCAGTTCCTTTATCAAACGACCTGAAAAATAACCAAACTTCCATATTTACAATCGGAATAAGAAATGGAAACTACAAGGAACTATATGAAGTGTCTTCGTCGCCTGGGCAATTTTACAGCTATTTATTGGATAGTTTTGAAGAATTTGAAAGCTTAGCTAGAAGGGCGCTTCATGTTGGTAGGTGGACTGGACAGTAGAATAGTTTTCGCCCCAATAATTTTGATGTTAAATGTTACATTATTATTTATTTATTTATTTATTTGCAGGTTTCTTTATAATAATAATAATAAAAATCAATTTTTTTTAATAAAAATAAATCCAATGAAAGCTTCATTACAAAACCATAGATTAACAAATCTGTCCGATTTTGTAATGAAAAAATATACACCCATTTAGATTATTAATTTTAATCACATCATAAATATATTTAAAAATATAAGAAAGTAATTCAAAAATAGTTCACCCAAAAAAAAAGGAAAAATTATAAATAAGGGAGAAATTATAATAGAAAAACTGTAATATTTAGTATTATTACCTATACAGTGTGGTTGTTTAAGAGCAGTAACCCCCTTTACCACAATGAAAATTGCCGAACGTTTTGCTGGTCAAACGGAAAGAAAAAATAAAAATTGATATTTAGAAAATAAATTCTACTTTAAATACCCCATCCAGAAAAGTAAATGACGATCGAAAATATTCCCAACATTTTTTTTAGAATTTTTTTTATTTTTAGTAATTTTGTAATATCTTAAACAATTCTTTATTGGTCAAAAGCAAAATGACTTTCCCGGGTGTAGAATGTTGTACCAAACAATTTTTCTTAAAGCCCTTTTTCAATATCGGCCTTACTTTTTTCTCAAAAACTTTAGGCGCATAAACCAACTTTACACGCTTAAATTCACTTTACGCGCCCAAAGTTTTTGAGAAAAAAGTAAGGCCGATATTGAAAAATGGCTTTAAGAAAAATTGTTTGGTACAACATTCTACACCCGGGAAAGTCATTTTGCTTTTGACCAATAAAGAATTGTTTAAAATATTACAAAATTAATAAAAATAAAAAAAATTTCTAAAAAAAATTTTGGGAATATTTTCGATCGTCATTTACTTTTCTGGATGGGGTATTTAAAGTAGAATTTATTTTCTAAATACCAATTTTTATTTTTTCTTTTCGTTTGACCAGCAAAACGTTCGGCAATTTTCATTGTGGTAAATGGGTTACTTCCTCTTATAAGTGTGCAATATATGGGCATTTTTTTTATTACCGATTTCTCAGAAAATTTTATTCCTAATAAAAGTTGGTGCATGTTCGATAATCATATAAGGTGCACCTGGAATGGTTGCAAGTCCAACGGCGTACAGGGTAGGCCAAAAAATATAAAACTTGCACAAGAAATAAAGTTTTTTAATAAACATTTAAAATAAAAATTTTGCACGTTAAATGATAGTTTCTTAATTAGCATATTATCATTACTAATGTTTTATCTTGTTAAAAAGAATTTTTAGGATATTTTAAAGTTCTGTTTAATATCGTTGCATCAAACATGAAGTTTGTGATTCCTTAATAAATTAAAAATTCAAGTAAATTTTACAAATATGCTTGAATTTGAACAAAGATATGCAAAATTTATTTGATTTTGATTAATTTATGAAGGTCTTTCAAAATTTATTTGATTTTGATTAATTTATGAAGGTCTTTATGGTGAATATAAAAAAAAATGTTTGGGAAATTAACGTTTTTTAAGAAAATATATTTTTTTATTTTAGGAGGTCACGTTTTTGAATCAATGCATAACTTTTATTTCTAAACAACTTTTCTTAATAACATTTTGCTGAATTTTCTGAAATAGGGGTACTTTATTCTTGTACAAGTTTTATATTTTTTGGCCTACCCTGTACGCCGTTTGTTTGACTTGCAACCATTCCAAGTGCACCTAATATGATTATCGAATATGCACCAACGTTTATCAAGAACCAAATTTTCTGAGAAATCGGTTATAAAAAAAAATCCCATATGTTGCACACTTAAACAACCACACTGTATATAAGTTGGCTTACCTTCCTATAATTTTGCATAATCCATGATTTTAATTTTCTTTTAAATGCCAAAATACTCCTAGGAACACAATTTTTTCTAGATTTAGCAGCAGGAGACTATATCCCTCTGGGCATCAACAAACCCTGCGACAAACTTTGCCCGACAGGTGACTGTTGCGACCTCAACGCCCTGTGCACTTGTGGAACCACCACTGGACATTACTCTTGTATTTGTCAACCTGGATTTTATGGATCTGGACTGAAAAACAGCTGCTTACGTAAGAAAAATGTGAAAATAAGGCAAAAAAAAATTGTCGACGCCTCAAACCTGGAAGGTTCCTATAACTTCTTCTTTAATTTTTAGCGTGTACCACAGGAACGTATTCAGATGGACCAAATTTGTGTTTACCCTGTCCCGATGTGCATCATACCACCATACCACCCGCTTTCGGCATAGACAGTTGTGTGTGTAAACGAGGCTTTCAATCTGACGAAAACGGCGGATGCAAAAGTAAATCTACATACTTTTAAAGCTTTCTGAGGTTTTATTTGAGCTTAAATTTGACTAATATTTTTAACTATTGAGAATTTATTAGTGCTATGGCGGCACATGCCAGGTTCAAAAAAATTCACAGATCTTGCACCTTACGCAAGCATCCTATGTATTGAAAATACCTGCTGACACAGCTTTAAAATTTTAATGACCTATGTCATGTAATTAAAGCCCACATTCTAATTTGGATTTTGTAAAAGTTTTAAAAATGTTCTTTAATTTTACAGGGTCCGCCCAAATTTGGTTTTAACAAATGGGATAATTTTTTATTATTGATTTCTCAGAAAATTTTATTCTACATAAAAGTTTTGCATCTTGAGTAAATCGTTTTGACGTATTCAAATCTTCTGTGGCATAGACAGGGTGAATATAAAAGAGAAAAATATGACGTCAGTGACTCAAAAATTTTTAAAAATTTAAAAACTGAAACAGCCATATTAACAGTTAATGTGGAAAGTTAATATGAAAAGTGTAAAAATTCAATAAGGGCAAACCGCATTATTTCGCCTTAAGAAGCCTACTGTTGCTCTGTGTCCCATTACGTTTGGGACACCCTGTATATTAATTAAAACATATTATAAATAATCCCAAAAAAACGAAAACAAAAATAAAAGTTTGACACCCTTTATCTTGGTTGTTATCAATTTTGGGATAATGCAAGTTTAAATAAATCGCGTTATTTCGCCTTAAAGAGCCTGCTGTTGCTCTGTGTCCCATTACGCTTGGGACACCCTGTATATTCACTAAAACATATTATATTAAATGTATGGTTTTATTTCTAAGAATAATTAATATAAATTTGTTTATAAACAATAATATTCACATAGCAGACCAACCAAGGTGAACAATTGCCTTATATTCAATCGGTCATATTGTCTAAGCCTACTTATGCTATGTTTTTAAATTATACTTATTTACCCAACGGTACAATAACATTTTCTGAGAAATCAATATTAAAAAAATTATCCCATTTGTTAACCAAATTTGGGCGGACCCTGTAATATGCAATTATTGTGCTCCAACTTTTTGCCTCCCGCTTTTTTTTTTCGATATAATATTCCGATTTAAATAACGTGAACTTACCTTAGTTATAACTTATCTCAATAAAACACTTTTTAACAAAGTTACTATGGCGTTCTTTAAAACACAAACTAAACTAAACATTATTCATTATTTACTTGCCGACTTTACGCTGATTCATATTTATATTTCTACCAAGTATTATCAGAGTATTATGTTACAAGACCGATCTAGATATTGCGCTGTTGGCCGCGACAGACGGCAGAGCGACATCGACATGAGCGACATCGACATGAGCGACATCGACATGCAATGCAAAGTTTGCGTAAACACGATCCTAATAGTATTTTCAATACTAAAAGTTGTTTTCAGGAAGCCACTCAAAAATTTAACTCTACAGTCAGAGCAATAGGTATATTCCACACTGGTGCGTGCATGGTCTGTCTTTGCTTGATCGTTGTTGGTTACTTCGATTTTATGAATATATCGTCTTTAACAAGATAGAAAATGTTGACCATGTCATGGAAGTAATTTATTTTCAGTTCTGAAATGTCCGAGAATTACTGCCCCCGAACACGGTTACATAGTAAAGAAAAAAGAATGCAGCAATGTCCTGAATAGCGCCTGCGGGATACGGTGTGAAGTGAGCTACACTTTGGTAGGTAGCAGCATAAGACTATGTCAGGAGAACGCGACATGGACAGGCTCTGACCCGTCATGCGAAGGTATAACATTTTCAGGCTTCTTTAGGTTAGAAAGAATAACATTATGCATTGAACATTTTTAAGTACCCATTTAAAAAAAAATGTGCTTTTAAATTATTGATTTGCCTTTTAGTAAAGACCTGCACCAAACTTCTAAACCCGAAATTTGGAACAGTTACATGCGAACAAACCGATTTGGGAGTAACGTACGACAAATCGGAAAAGAATTTTCCAGTGGACACCGTGTGCAGCTTCAAGTGCGAGAAAGGAAACGTCCTAATCGGTTCCACGCAAAGAACATGCCTTCCGATCTCGCAGTGGGATGGACTGAGGACTATTTGTAAACGTATTTGTCTTCTTTATTAAGTGTTTTATTCATAGATCAAATTGTTTACATTTTACGTATTTTGTTGATTCTCATCAGTAACTATTTCAAAATTTTCAAAACTAAAACCGTAAAAAAATTTATTTCTTCTTCCTCTATGCCATATGATAAAAATCAAAATTGATTGAAGAGGGAGACAAAAATGCCTAGCTCTTTTGAGTTATCTGCACAATGTAGACAATTATTTTTCAGAAATTAAATGCCACAAATTGCCGAAAATCAAATATGGAAAAATCGAACCCTTATCTTGTACAACTGGAAAGCAGGACTTTGGAAAAACATGTAAAATTGTTTGCAATGATGGATTTAAAGCGGCTGGCAAGTCAGAAAAAATATGTAGCGATCATGGACTTTGGGGAGGGAAAAATGAGGAAGAAACCGTTTGTACTGGTAATTTAAAATAATAATTTAACAATTTTAAAGATTGGAGTACCCTAATGCGAATATTTTTTAGATGTGACCCCTCCTGCTTTAAAATGTCCTGCAAATATTACTACGAATACCATCCCTGGGACAGCCTATGGGCAAGTTTTTTGGGAGGAACCGAATATTACAGGTACTTGTTGCAGAAGTTTAATGTATTTTTGTATAGTACGTTTCGCGTCATGTTGAAAATGCTTCAGGTTTCTAAAGAGAACCTCCATATTATAATTTTTTTTTTAGATAATTCCGGATTGGAAGTTTCAGTGTGGATTAAACCTAGCATAGTAAATGTTACCAATTATAAGTTTTCTATCGGATCTACACCCGTGACTTACTTTGCTCAAGACGTTTTCCATAATACCGTAAAGTGTAAATTTGATGTCAAAGTTCTGGGCAAGTATAAAAAAAGAAAAAAAATATTTCCAATGTAATAATTACCTTGCCCATTGATTAATTCGTTTGACATTATAATTATTATTTTTAGATAAGGAACCCCCAACAATCGAAGGTTGTATAGACCCTCCAACATTCTTAGTTAACTCAAAAACCGAAGAAAATATAACTTGGGATGAACCAAATATTTTTGATAATTCCCAGAACTTTACCGTTATCAAAACCCATGAATTCGGCATCTTTAACATAGGAACAACACTGGTGACGTATACTGCAACAGATTCATCGGGAAATGTAAATATTTGCAGGATCAATATAACATTAGAAGGTATCAATCATAGTAAAATTGTAACTTGTAACTGTTTGCACTGTTAAAATTAAGCTAGGCCGTCTCCTGAGTTTTTCATCAGGGTGTTAATATGTATGTCTAGTACGACATACTCAGGAAAAATTCAGGAGACAGCAACGACCAACTATTAGAGTAGGTAATAATGCATTACAAAAGCATATTTTCGACCATTTTTCCTGCAGTTTCAACTAAATGCATCTTTTTATCATATAGAATCACACTGTCCTGAGCTATCGACACCTCCAAATGGTCAATCCGAATGCTTGGATCAATCAAATGGTGTTCAGTGCCTCATTACCTGTCAAGAAGGCTATGCTATACCTTTCCACGGTTCAAGCATGACAACCTTGGAAAACAGCACCAGTTTTATTTGCAGTCATGACGATGCTCTTTGGTATAATTCCGAAGGAATGCTGTTTCCAGAATGCTCTGGTAAGTATCAGTAGAACTTAATAAAGATTGTGCTTCTCCGTTGACTCTGCCGCAGGGTTTGAAGCGAACTAAATGTTTATTTTAGTTACTGTTCTACCTGAAAATACCCATGAAGGTAACATTGGAATTCCGTTGGATAATGCTTCCTGCAATGACAGTAAAAAAATAATAGAGGTACCAATAAACTTACAATAATTATAATTATGTGTGTTATACAGAGGGAATATTGATGTTACATGTATATTTTAGATTGAGAATAATATAAAATCATCTCTGGCAAACACAATCTGTACCGAAAGTTGTGAAATTGATCTTAACTCCGAATGTGACGTAGAAAAATCTGAAGAAGACTCCAACAAAGTCTTGACGAAACGTCGCAGAAAGAGAGCAATAACTTCAGCTGAAGAAACGCTTATAAAAAGAGACGCCCAATCGTTGGAAGAAGTGCCTCACAAAAATACAAGACAGAGCAGAAGGAACCGGAAAAAATTGAACATTAAATTTCAAGTTAGAGGAAGATACGTGAATGAAACTAAAGGAGGAGAATTCAAAATTAACGGGGTTAATAGTACTATTAAGCTCAGAAGGGTGGGTTTCACTTGTCCTAGCGGTTTTGTACCGAGAAAAAATAGATGCGGTACGTTTTTTATATGGTGAGTGTGAAACATATAAAAGAAACATTGACAAACATATTTTTTAGTTCAATGTCCGAAAGGAACCTTTAAAAATTCCACGTCCAATATATGTCAAAGTTGCGACTTTGGTTTTTATAACGACAAATTGGGACAGACGCAATGTATAGAGTGTCCATCGAATCATTCTACCCGAAAAATGCACGCCAAAAGTTTTAAAGAGTGCGGAGGTAATCGATACGCCACACGTCGATTCAACAGAGTTTGTAAAAATAATATTTTCGGTTGTAGAAATGTGTCCTCCCGGTACCCACGCTAGAAAGAAGAATATTAAATTACCCAAACAAAAAAATGTCTTCGTAGAGAGAACCACCTTAAGTCCGCATTGTAAATCGTGTTCTATAGGAACATATCAGCCAGAATATGGAAAAATTAGGTATAACACACTCAGTTCCAAAAAAAGTGACGCACCTAATTTTTGATGCAACTTTGTAGCTTTGCCATTTCTGAACAAATGGACCGATTTTTATTTTCTCTCCATTTATTGGTAGGTAATTCCTTTACCTTTAAGAAAAAAATAAACTGGTAGAAATTTTTTCAAAGCCCCCTGGATGCTAGTGGAAAAACTCAAGCCATGTTATTTTCTTAATTTTTGACTCGCCCTGTGCGTTAATCAAGTAAATGTATAGAAAGCACCTACACTCTATATGAAAGTCGCTTCTTTTACGAGCATTTTGATTTTTTGTTCATTAATTTATCTCTAAAGTTGTCCAAATTACAGCTTTTTTGTTGAAACCTTGCATATTACCAACTTTATGAATTTAAGTGGAAGAATGGAATCGTATATCAATGGAAACGATAAGAACCCTAATTTCTAATATGCCGCGTAGATTAGAAGCTATTTGAGTTGCTAGGGGAGGCAATACACGGTTTTAAGCAGTTATCCTAGGTTATAATTTTGTGTTTAATAAAAATGTTTTTAAAATTCGTATATTCTGTTAAAAACTGTTTCTCGGTAAATTTATACAGTTGGTAATATGCAAGGTTTCAGCTGTAATTTGGATAACTTTAGAGATAAATTAATGAACCTTCATATAGAGTGTAGGCGCTTTCTATACATTTACTGATTAACGCACAGGGTCAGTCAAAAATTAAGAAAATAACAAGGCTTGAGTTTTTCCACTATCATTCAGGGGGCTTTGAAAAATTTTTACCAGTTTATTTTTTCCTTAAAGGTAAAGGAATTACCTACCAATAAATGGAAAGAAAATAAAAATCGGTCAATTCATTCAGAAATGACAAAGCTTCAAAGTTGCAACAAAAAATAGGTGCGTCACTTTTTTTGGAACTGAGTGTATAATGGGATTATTTGTCTTATTTATACATTTTCGGTGTACTTTCCTAGATGTTTGCCATGTCCGCCCGGCTACACAACTACAAAAGTCCACGCTACAAGTATAGACGAGTGTATTTCAACTGCTACAGAGCTTTGTAAGACGGGATCAAAGGTCTGTAACCACGGTAACTGTATCGTTGTCAATAAATATGAATTTTCATGTGATTGCTTCAAAAACTTTGTTGGTAAGTTCATTAATAAATAACGATTCAATAGTTTTTGAGTATGAGAATAAAAAAAGAAACACGTCTTAAAGGTCGGGAAAAAATGCTACCACAAATTCCTAAGGCTACACGACAATCTAATCCAACTTAGTATCTTTAGATCTGTGTAAGGCTTTTGACACCGTAAACCATGATATTTTATTAAGAAAATTATACAGTATTGGGATAAGGGGAAATACACACAAACTACTTCAAAGTTATTTAAGCTATCGTTAACAATTAGTTCAAATTGGGGAAAGAAAAAGTTCGGAAAAAGAAATAATATGTGGAGCTCCACAAGGATCAATATTAAGTCCGTTATTATTCTTAATTTACATTAATTCCGTTTCTAAATTGATCTTAAAGGGCAATATAAAGCTATTTGCAGATGATACGACAATTATTTATTTTTGCTGAAACTCTTGCAGAAATGTATTTTGATATTAATAATGATTTAAAAATAAAAAAAACTTCTTTCTTGGCTTCAATAAAATAAAGTTACGTTAAATTTTACAAAATCTTCTTTTATGTTTATAACTAAAAAAAAATTCCATCATTAACCCCTTAACATTTAACAATGAAAATATTTAATATTCAAAAACGACAAAATTTTTAAGATTAGTTTTAGACGAAAATTTAAATTGGAAATGCCATATCCAGTATATTATCAACTCGATATCTCCTTTGGTGTCTGTTTTGTACAGAGCTAGATATTTCGTTCCTTTGAAATACTTAAAAAATATATATTTTTCAATAATATATTCAAAATTACAATACTTAGCTTCTGCATGGGCATCTGCTTGTTTATCAAACTTAAAACCATTACAAAAATTGCAAAATAAAGTTATTAAAAGTATACACAAATTACCCCATTTAGAACCAACTGTTAATCTATATAGACCGAATGGGTTCAACGTTCAAAACATTTATAAATTAAAAATTTGTATTCTAATTCACTCTATTATTTTAAAAGAAAAAAATCAAACAACACGTCAGGAGAATAAGACATTACATATCATGATCATAACAGCAGACGTTGTATAAATTATCAAACTATACCAGTTAAAAGTAATCTCGGAAAAAATCGCTTTGAATGACGAAATAATAAAATATAACAATCTTCCAAAAATATGAGAAAAAATTGGCAACTTTTAAAAAACAATTAAAGAGATATTTACTAAATTAAATTATTATTTATACTATTTTTTTAAAATTGATTTTATTAATGCATTAAATTGGATTAACTTCCATTTTTTTTATTGTTATTTTTTTAATGGTTATTATTTTCTATATTATGTTGTCACTTTCCATGTAATAAACTGTAAAAGTTAGTTTGGAATAAAGACATTTTGAAAGTTAATTAAAAAATGAATGATTTCGGAGATACAGAGTGTCAAAAGTTCAATAATTTGGTGTTAGTGTTTCATAGATAATTTTTTATGGTCATGAACAATATTTGGTTAGGGGGGAGGGGGGGTTTGTGAACTAAAAAATTAAAAACTGCTCTCATCTTTATTGTAAAATTTAGATGGCGCCAGCTGCGGTACCTTGCAGACATTTAAACCGAAATAACTTTTTTGAGCCACTTTGTATTGAACTTTTAAATAAACATTCTTATTCTCCAACGTCTTGTACCTCAAAAAGGTATACGTGGTAAGAGTTGATTTAAGCAGCCGTTTTTGAGATATCTGGATTTAAAAAATTCACCTTGTGTATGGCCAGGTCTAAATTATTGTAGTAATTGAACACAATTTGAAGCAAAGGTTTTAAATCAGGAATTTCTGGTAGCATTTTCTCCACCACACCTTTTAGAAATACCCTGTATAACTCACGGTCTCAGAGATATTAGCATAAGAGCATAAAAAAATCGTTTAGTAGGAGTTTCGACTGTGATTTGACTATCATAAACCAGTAAGCATAAATTACTATAAAGAAATGACTGTCATAAACCTATAAATTGAAACTGAATTATCTGTTAAAGTCGATTCACTCAGTAAACCTGCAAGATGGCCGACATGTCATATGACAAAAGTCATTGAAAATGCAAAAATTTATTTTATTTAGCTGGAATATGACTTTGGTCATATGACATGTCGGCCATCTTGCAGGTTTACTGAGTGAATGGACTCTACTTACTTTTAGGTCCATATTGCAAGAAAGAAATTACTGCCTGCGATTCTGGACCTTGTTACAACGGAGCTACTTGTGCGACGCAAGCTCAAAGCTTTTTCTGTTCGTGTCCCGAAGGATTTTCAGGAAGATACTGTGAAAATGCAGTTGAAAAAGAGGTCCCATGCACTGTAGAATGTAAGAACGGAGGAACCTGTTTAGATGTTGGAGAGAACGAATTTATTTGTGCTTGTTTAACAGGTATGTGCATACAACGGTAAACGTATTCTTGGGAATTTTTTTAATAAATAGTTTTTTTATTTTAGGATTTTCTGGTGACTTCTGCCAGACCAAAACTAACCATTGCGAAAACGTGATATGCGAGAACAAAAGCGCTTGCTTTGAGAACGAAAACACTTTCAAGTGTGTGTGTTCCAGAGGCTATATGGGGAGGAGATGCAACATATTACCCTGCGACTATAGACCGTGTAAAGGAAACAGCATTTGTTTAAATTTGGAGGAAGAAAATGCCACGAAAAATAGCTACAGGTATGAGCTTTGGAATGGAAAACATATTATAATTTTTGAATTTTAATTTCTGCACATAGTCAAATATGGTTTTATCATGTGGGTCCAAAGGTCACCGATCATACGAATCGATTCGAAAATTCCAGAGCTTATCAAAATGTTGTGAGATTATGTAGGTAGCAATATACCCGGAGAAAAGAAACATAGTTTTATTATTTTAACTTTTCTGAAGATAGCCACATATATACATAAAAGTACAGGGGTGGCGAACCTTTATGTATGTAACGTGCTATTTTTTCTCTTTTTTAACATATTTGGTTGTGTTTTTCAAGCCACTCATAAATATCACTTTTTCGCCAATGTGAACTAGGTTGTTTATTTAAAATTCTGGAATGATATGATGCATTGTCTAATACAATTAAAAACGGCTCATCTAAATTTGGGATTAATTGAGCTTTTAGCCATTTTTCAAACATTTCGCAATTCATGTCTTGATAGTCAGAACTTTTTGATGAGGAAGAAAAAATTAAGCTTGCACCTGCAACATATATCCTGTTACAGAACCGGCATGTAAAATAATGAACCGCTTTCCAGTGCCACATCCCTTTTTTTCATGCTTTTTACAGAATCATTTTGCCAAGATTTTGAACCACTTCCATTTGAAAATATCCATGTTTCGTCTAAAAATACTACTTTTCTAAATTTTGATTTGAAATTTTCTGTATATTTTTTTTTAAACTGAACACGCTGACTCACTATCTGTGGCTGCTCACATAAAAATCTCCGATTACAGTATTTTTTATAGCGAATACCCAACTTTTTTATTAATTTTGATAACGATTCTCAGACTTCCAAAACACCTCGAATTTTTAAATTTTCTTTTAAAACTGGAATAGTTACATTGGTTTTTGATCTGTATAAATCATAAATCACGTTCCGAACTCCCATTTTAATATTTTCGCTCAAACCTTCAGTCATTTGTTAGTATTCTTCGGTATTATATTATGCTTTCTTTCATGCACAATTTTCTGCACAATCCTTAAACTAATTCCCAGTGCTTTTGCTACACGGTTTCCTGCATATTGGTTGTCGAAATTTCACTTTTTCTTTCATTCCCGAAATAGTTTAACAAATTAAACACCATTTTTTTGCTTGGGGGATGCAAAAAACCAGAAAATTGCTTATTGTCACTTGTGAATCGCTGAAAATTAAATAAAATAGATATCCTTTTCTTTCATGTCAAAATTGCATAAGTCTGTCATATTATTTGTCTTACGGATTTTATTTGGATAGTATGATTAAACGCAATAAAAGAAAAGAAAAATTGAAAGTAGGTAGGTCTTTGTTCGTAAGACCCGCACGATAAGACCGGATCTGACTTTATATAGAAAGATATAGGAATTAGTTAAATTGATATTACTTTATGGGGCGTTTTCATAGTCGTTCCAAGTAAAAATAGATCGTCCTTTTTTAACAATGTCCCGTTCATCTTTACCTTTGGAAATTCAAAGATATATATAGCAGAAGTAAAATACTTTTCCCGCATTTATTTAATTAAAGCGTCTCTCATCGACGCTAGATGGAGCTTCGCGCTACATCCTTCTGACCGTATCCGAGCGTACTAATTCAATTGATGAGACTTGATATAGCGAAAAGCGTCTGGAATGGATCTGACAAAATAAAAGGAAAAACTCGTCTGATGTTTATTGTATTTTTTAGATGCGTTTGTGCTGAAGGCTACACGGGTTTAAATTGCGTGGATAAAATTGATTATTGCGCAGCGGCTCCGTGTAAAAACAATGGGAAATGTGTAAACGAAGAGACTGCATACAGATGTGAATGCTCGAAGCTGTATTCCGGCAACGAGTGTCAATATCCGAGAGAAACGAAATACATGTTAAATTTTTCAAGATATGACGTCAACGATTTTGTCAGGCTGAGGGGGTTCAATAAAAATCTTACAGAGGTAGGAAAATAATCACAAAAGCCACTAATTTAATGAGATATTTTATTTTGAAGAAATATTTTCTGCATTTTGGTATACTTACCTATTTTATGTTTTATAGATAACGGCCTGTTTGTGGATGCAGACTTTGGATAACTTTAACTACGGGACTCTCCTGTCATACGCCACAAGATATACAGATAATGCGTTTACTTTAACCGACTATACAGGGTAAACAAAACTGTGGCATAAGAAACAGAACTTGTCGATTATCTATTTTTTTTTTTGCATTTTTCCAGGTTGGTTCTGTATGTAAATAACAAGTACGTCGTCACCGACGTACTTTTAAACGACGGATACTGGCATCACATATGTGTCAGTTGGCGAAGTTTTAAGGGAATGTATCAAATATACGTCGATGGGAACCTTATGAAAAATGGGAGCGATTTGTCACCGTTTACACAAATAGGAGGTATAATTTCCTATGGAAGAGGGGGGGAGGGAGGGAATGTTAGAACTGTTAAAAGCTGAGTAGGGGTCCTAAAGATTTTATTGATTCACTTGGATCAACAGATTTTGACCCATCCATTAAATTATTTACAGGGTATGGTTATCTGATCGTTGGTCAAGAACAAGATGTATTGGGTGGAAGATTTAGCCAATCGGAATCCTTCGTTGGCAATATGGCATACATTGACATTTGGTCGAGTATTTTGACGGAGGAAGAAATCCTGGAACATCTCAATGACTGTAGCGACAGTGTGTTGGGAGACCTGTATGCTTGGCCGGAAATGCAGGAAAACACTAATGGAAATGTACAGGTTGTTAAAAAAAATATATTCCCAACAGCATATTCATACTTTTAAAAATAGGTATAAATGTGGAGGATTTTTAAAAATGAATTGTAACTGATTATCCTCTCTCTCTTCCCCTCTCTCTCTCTCTCTCTTGACGTTATTAAAAAAAAATAGTAAATAAAACTCAGAGTAAGCCAAACCACATCCAGATTCAAAAAAATCATAATGTGCTGTTCAAGATTCAAAAAATTCGTAATGTATTGTTCAAGATTCAAAAAGTTCTTAATGCTGTTCACGATTTAAAAAATTCTTAATGTGCTATTCAAGATTCAAAAAATTTGTAATGTTCTGTTCACGATTTAAGAAATGCATAATGTGCTGTTCAAGATTCAAAAAATTCGTAATGTATTGTTCAAGATTCAAAAAATTCTTAATGTGCTGTTCAAGATTCAAAAAATTCTTAATGTGCAACCTATATAAGATTCAAAAAATTCTTAATGTGCTGTTCAAGATTCAAAAAATTCTTAATGTGCTATTCAAGATTCAAAAATTCGTTATGTGCTGTTCAAGATTCAAAAAATTCCTAATTGCTGTTCACGATTCAAAAAATTCTTAATACGTTAAACGCCACGGCGGTCCCTAGGGCCCGCTCAGAGTATATCCTACCACGCCACCGCGGGCCGTAGGGACCGCCAGGTACTAAATTGCTTTTTCGTGCTTTGTACGCCAGCGGACCTCTATCAAACCTAGTTAAACATTATAGCCGAACCGCTGTGGCGTGGTAGGATGGCGTTAATTCGAGATAAAATGAAAATTTTGTGATATAATTTAAAAAATACATTTATGTTTTACTTAACTTGAATTTGAATTTGAAAAAATTCGTAATGTGCTGTTCAAGATTCAAAAAATTCGTAATGTATTGTTCAAGATTCAAAAAATTCCTAATTGCTGTTCAAGATTCAAAAAATTCTTAATGTGCTATTCAAGATTCAAAAAATTCGTAATGTGCTGTTCAAGATGCAAAAAATTCCTAATGTCCTATTCAAGATTCAAACAATTCATAATGTGCTGTTCAAGATTCAAAAAATTTTCTAATGTGCTGTTCAAGATTCAAAAAATTCGTAATGTGCTTTTCAAGATTCAAAAAATTCGTAAATTCTTTAACCAAGCTTTGCATGAATTAAGAATTAATAATCAATAATTTAATATTAGAAATATTGAGTCGACTATTTCAATTTTTAGAAACTAAACTCCACCTTTTGCCAAAAATGTGACGATCCCAAACCTTTATACAATGGCGTCATAAATATGGCGGACAACAAGGCCTTTTACTCTTGCTACGAGGGTTACGAGCTCAGCAGCAAACATTTCTTTAAAGGAAGAAAATGCACCAAAACGTCCAAATGGGAGGGATTTTACGAACCTTATTGTACAAGTAAGTAAACCACATTTATCGTAGGTATTCAGTTCCATTTGGTGAATGAGCTGTTACAGTATCAAAGCTTGCAAACGTGTTTTTTTTTTTTAGAAATTTATTGTGGGTATCCAGGATTCGTAAAGAATGGATATTCGATCGGAAATAAGTATTATTACAGCGACAAGATTATATATCAGTGTAACGACGGCTTTTCTATGGTTGGAAGTGACACTATTATTTGCAAGGACGACGGTACATGGTCACCAGAGAAACCAAAATGCGTCGGTATGAATAATAAAAATATACAAGTAATTTTGAATGAAAGCTATGGCATTTTTAGGGGTGGAGTGTATCTTGCCAGATATTACACATGGCGAGGTTCAAATTTTATCTGAAGATGTTGCAGACGCCGAAACGACTACCGTCGATGTCGATACCCAAATAAGTATAAGTTGTTTTGATAATGCGACGTTGTCAGGTGCAGCAATACTTACTTGTCGTGAAACTGGTAAGAAGTACTTGTAAATACAGTACCTAAGGCCATGGGAAAGGGGGGGGGGTATAGTAAGCATGCTTTTTTTATGAATACAACTATAATATACATATAACTACTTTAGGTTTATGGGATCATTCCAACACTACCTGTCAGCTAAAAGAACCGAAACAGGAACCAAAAGAAAAACGTACGTCACAACTAAGTTGTCCAATAAATCTTGTTCCTCCTGCTCCCGAAAATAGTTACTTAGATCAAGACAGCCTTGAAGCGGCCAAAAATGGAACTACCGATTATGTGGAGTACAAATGTCGGCCTGGACATAATTTAGTTGGCCTAAATGTTTCTAGTTGTATTATTGATGGATATTGGACCGAGCCTAATATAACGTGTCTAGGTGAATATACAAATTTAATAAGGGAAATCCCAAAGACCTTATATAGGTACCCTTAACTCAATGTTTCATTGGTGGAAGAGAGAACTCCTTGGGTTTTCCCTTTATGGCAACACTGTTAACGCCTTTTTTTTTTATTTTACTTTACTTTACTTCCAACCAACTTTACAAGTTTATTACAGGGATAAGTATATAAAAATAACTAACAATTATTACTCTAACTTAATAGGTATATACATATAAAAAAAAAGACAGTTAAAATGTACAATAGTAGTATCATCGACAAACAATTTTATTTTACCTTTTAAATTTAATTTTCCTACAGGATTAATGTAGATTAAAAAAAAAGTAGGTCCTAAGGTTGATCCTTGCGGAACACCACAAGTTATGTTTTTTTGTGAACTTTTAACATTTTTAATTTGAACAAACTGCTTTCTATTACTTATTACTTAACACATTCACTGCCTAAAACGCGCCTGGCGCTTTCACCATGATCACAATGTGGTGCCCAGGCCCAGCCCGCGCAAGGTGCGTTTTGTATCTATTGCTTTGTTAACAAGAGGAGCATAGCCAGCTTTGCACGAATAACTGCTGGGACTTTAGTATGGATTTAGGTACTATGTTTTTGTTTTTTTTACATAAAAATTTGAAAAAATGTAGTTATATTTATTTTAATAACAATTCACTCCTATTGTGTTCAATATGCAAAAAGTTACGGGGCACGTGGCAGAACACAGCCTTTTCCCAAGGGCAGTGAATGTGTTAAGTAATTTTTTAAAAATAAATAAATATTTCCCCGAACTCCAATATTATATAGGCATTTAAGTAAAATGTTGTGATTGACTGTATCAAATGCTTTACATAAATCTAGGGACAGTAGGCAGCATTTTTGGTTGCTATCAACGTTTTGTTGAATATCTTTGATAATATCTGCAGCTGCAACTTTATGTATCTCTAAATTTACGAAAACCATATTGAAATGGAGAGAGTAATTTTTTTCTTCTAAAAACATTACTATTCTATTATTTAAAATTTTTTTTAAAATCTTTGAAAATGTGGGTAAAACAGAAATTGGGATGATGAGGGATCGGGTAAAAATTTAAACAATTGAGCCTCTACGTGGAAAGGTTGTTGATAAATTTGTAGTTGTTTTTCCATGTGTTTTTATTTGTAGCCATAATTTGCCCTAAAATTCCCACTTTCAAGAACATGGTACTTAAACATCAAGACTTGGCAATCGACGTCTATATTTTCGGGAATATGTTGAGTTATCAATGCGAGAACGGTTACAAGATGTTCGGCAACGGTGTCATCAGGTGCACGATGACGGGGAAATGGAGCAGGATGCAAGCCAAGTGCAACAGTAAGCAATAAATATATTTTTCTATTTGACGTTCATTATAAGTTCATTATAAACTTGAAATGAACTTCATAATGAAGCTATTTCGATACGCGTTTTTTCTTTATTTGATGTTGGTAACATTGAAATTGAAAAATTGACGTAAAATCACGTCTTTTGAAATGCAAAAAAAAATAGCAAAATCGCCCGAATTTCCGAACCGTATGTACAAGGATCACACAACGTATTCCGTCCAATTTCAAATCTCATATCGCTAAAATAACTTTAGAATCTCGTGGTGAAAATGGGTCAATAAATCAAAAAATGACAGTTCGCAAAATAATTTTTGTTGTCCAGAGGTTACTATGATAAAAAATAGTATTACCAACATAAAATTTAGACATAAAAATTTAAAGGATTTATTTTCTTTTTAAATATGTATTTTTTATTGAAAAAACTACAAATAGAAAAAATAGTATAAAGCACGTGGTTCATAAGGCGTTTTAGCGCACGTGTCAATTAAAAAACTCGCGTAAAATAGACGCGTGCGCTAAAACCGCTTCTTATGAAACGTGTACTTTAATATACTATTATCTACAACCATACAGGTCACAAAAAACAAAAATATCAAAAACATATTCAAATAAAAAAACAAATAGGTAATATAGGAGTTCCTCAAGGAAGTATATTAGGTCCAATATTATTTATTTTGTACATCAACGATATGCCTTTAGTTTTAAAAATGTGTACGTTACAAATGTTTGCTGATGACACCTTAATTTACATTAATGTTTTAAATAATTTTGATGGTCTAAATACTCTAAATTCTGAGATAAATATATTATTAAATTGGCTAAAAGTAAATAAATTAAAATTAAATATTTCAAAAACTACTTAAATGTATGGTTATGGGTAATAATTTAAACTGTCAAAATATAAATGTTGTAATTGATGGTGAAAAATTGGAATTAGTAAACAGTTTTAAATATTTAGGGATAATCATTGATTCAAAATTAAAAATTTTTAATTATTTTGAAAGGGTCATATCGAAGATTGCCGGAAAAGTAGGTTATTTTAAAAGAATCAGTCCTAATTTAAGTTTGTTTTCTAAAAAAACTGTATTTTATACTATTATATTACCACATTTTCTTTATTATTCTTTCATTTTATATTGTGCTAGTAAGGAAATATTTGACAAATTACAAATTTCACAAAATAAGGCAATGCGGATTTTTTAAAATTGTGACAAATATACAAAAATAAATTTTATGTTAAAAAATTAAAATTGGTTGAATGTCAGAAATTTAATTTTTTATTTAGTAGGTACCTATGTATCTCTATACATAAAATTAAAAATAATTTATTTTCTGATTGTTTAAAAAATGTTTGTTCTTTTAATCATGACCATCATAATTATAAAACAAGAACTAAATAAAAAAAAATTGTGGATAGAGTGTCTAAAACTTTAGCTTATAAGTCTATTTTTCATAAACGTTTGATAGAATATACTAATTTCGAAAATTCTATTAAATCTCAAATATCATTAAAACTATTTAAAAAAACTTTAAAATTACATTTATTAAACAAAATTATACGTAATATTTGATACAATTTGCAAAATGTTTACCTTTTTTGTCAGAAGGTTCCGTTTTAAAATTAAAAATAAATCTATAAAATTGTTGTTAAAAAAAATGTATTCAAAAATATATAATTGTAGCTTTTTTGCCAAATAAAACATGTTACTACTTACTACCACTATTAAAGAGTAAACACTAGTAACGCATTCGACATTTCATTTTCTTATCAATATTTCGTCTATTTTTCCTTTTCTCCATCAAGCCGCCAAACACACATATTTGGATAGCAGTTACGTACAGTTTTAAGTTTAAAAAAAGTTTAATTGATAAATTAATAAAAGCAGGAAACGAAATTTTGTCAATGTTGCGCATATTTTTTTTTATTAATATATAAATCGACAAGCCATTTTCAAAATTTGTGGTACAATACACTATTTTATAATTTTTTTAGGAATGTCGTGCGGTAAGCCACCAGTGCCTTCCAACGCCAATATTAAAGGCAACTCTTACCTCTTTGGAGATGCTGTGATAGTAACTTGTCAAAATAAAAATACCTTCAAGCTTACCTGTGGAAAAGAAGGTTCCTGGGAGGGAAATATAAATTCCGATTGTTAATTTGAAAAATATATAATACATACATATAAGTGTGTATACTTATACAAGAGCTGTATGCAAAAATTTACCATTAAAAAATTTATTTTCTAAATTCAATGTTTTTATGTTACAGCCTGGCAAACCTATTCACAATAAAACTTCAATATCCTATCGGTTTCCCTATAACCAGTTTCCATTGCTCCATTCACGGTGGAAAACAAGTGTCCATGCGTAGCCTCACCGGCAAAAAGAACCACTGGTTTACCGTTAACTGTCAAAGGTTTTGACAGATCTTCCGCGCTCGCCTTCCGTTTTTCCATATCGGCACTGACGTAGGCGTAGGAACCCCTAAAGTGACTGTTACTTCCCCATTTAGACCTAGTTAGTTAAAAAATACAAATGCGAATCAGTGTTAAGTGACTTGATGATGTCTAGAGAAAGACATCGAAATGTTTCGAATGTTAGTAAATTAGTTATTTTACCTGATCATACTGTCAGGATCAGGAATGTCGAACTGACTGCCTGCAAACTTCCTTAGCATGTACATGGCTCCATCTATGACGATTTCGTCAGAAAGGAGTTCCACTAATTTGGCCGTTGGTCCATTGACCCATCCTAGAAGTACGTTGGGATGACTATCAAGGGCTATGAAGGAAAAAAGGTTTTCCACCCACGATCTACAAATAGAAACAATAGGTACTCAAAGACCTTGTTCAGTATGTTTAAATTAAGTATATATATATTTAAATCAGCATTGTTGTTTATTCGAAGCAAGAAGATAATTGTTTGAAATTAAATATTGTTTTTTTGAATAAATAAATAAATAAATACCTTCCATTTACAAACGGTCCATGACTAAAATCTTTAACCAATTGTTCGCTGTCTTCGTCCGACCACAAGAAACTGATATCTTTCATGGTATCAGGCCACCACTTTTTGGGAAATTTCAAAATAATTTTGTCCACAGTTCCCAGAGGAACACCTTCTATCGAATTTATCTAAAAATGTATTAAAGTATTTTTTTTCTAATAGCGTTATACACTTTTTCCATTTTAGTGCATTTATTTTGCCTATCACTGTATATACCTTATAATTTGGTAGACCCGGTACAAACATTTTTTTATGAACGTCCTTCAGTACACCAACTGATGTAGTCACTATCACATGATCGCCTGTATATAAAGATCCGTCTGTACATTTGACTGTGACTTGCCCATCGGCGTTTTGGTCCCACAGGATTTTGTTAACTTCCTTGTTTAAAGACACTTTTTCTTCTAGCGGTAGTTGTTTGGAAGGGTCGGGAATTTTTTTCTAAAAAAAATGGCTTCTAAGAAAAAGCGTTTTTTTTTTCGAGGAGAATCTTCTAAAGACTGGCACTCTGTGAGAAGCAGAGAAGGATTCAACCCTGCTGGGGCTGCCTACCGACTAAACTCCCCGTGTTCCTGCGGTTTCCACGCCTTCACCTTCATACCACTCGATTAGTATTTCCGCTTTGCACGCCTAGTGCGTGCTTTGCTTCGTACTTCACCTAGGTCTAGGTACCGGTGTACCTAGATTTCTAGGTACCGGTGTACCTAGATTTCGGTTTTGTCTTATTACTTTGTTTGTGTACAGCTTAGTGTGAAGGTGTTTTTGTGTAGGTGTTTTGCTGCAGTATACGTATTTGTGCTTGTTATGTTTGTTGTTAGCTACTTAGACAGTAAATAGGTGATTCCAAATTTTGACGGACATTGTTTTATTTTGTATAAAACTATATACTCACAGCCATGACGTCTATTATAGTTTTATACCCTTTGCTTTTCCATCCCAACATCTGGTCTCCTTCGCAGGGCTTAAAGACATAATGGCTGGTAGTTGACAGTTGAGTCCAAGTTTCAGCAGGATTCAAGAGGACCATAAATTTTTGGAACCACTGCTCTATAAGTTTGGCTAAATGTAGGGCTTCTTCGTTGGATTGGTAGAGCGTTTTTACACTCTGGTTGTATCTAATAAAAATTTAAAATAGCGATTAAAAAATGTATAGGTTTTGGGGAGTGCAAAAAATACGTAAATAATTATAAATGAGTCCTTACTCTGAACTAAAATAATCGGCAAAATTTCCGCCGTGCTTTTTTGCACTTTCTCTGTCATCTTTCACATCCATCGCAATAGCAAACAACCTATCGGTGATATGTTTATCTGGCACAGACCCATCTACGAGAAAAAATGACATTCCCGGATCTTGGGGCAGTTTCGATGGACTAAGAAGATCCAGATCTTTAACCATTTCGTATACAATGTTGCCTTTTTCCCCATGTACCTGTAAATAACAAATATGTAGTTCCCTAGCAGATCATTGGTAGTTCCTCGTCCCTCTCTTGCCTTTCAATTATTATTATTATCAAATAAATACACAGCTTACCCATGTTCCCCCTAGGTCCACTATTTTTCCCCCAAAATCCACTGAATGTATTCGACCACCAATTCTATTTTCTGCTTCCAAAATAGTGACGTCACTAAATCCATTTTCTAAAAGCTTTGTAGCCGCAGCTATACCTGAAGCACCCGCACCAATAATTATAATTTTCGGGTTTATTTTATCTGTCATTGTGTTAGTTTAAAAAAAAATGGAAACCAGACTCTTCAATTCAAATGTGATACGCGATAATCTGAGAAAAGTTGGGTTAAAAATAGTTCTAGATAATACGTAATCGGAATATTTTTATTTTTTCTTTTTATGTGTTATCACTCGACGGTTATATAATTTATATTTTATCTATTTTTGTGAAGCTTCAGAATGAATATATTTTACGAGGGATTTTTAAAAAGTATTCTTTGTTAAAGGTGTCTAGATGCTTGCGCATAACAACTTACTTAATAAAAGGTTCACACCTGGTATCAGAGGTTTTTATTGGTGTCACTATATACAGTCTATTTATTTCCAGGATATACCGGTGGCATGTTATTACTACGCGTCATAGTCACGCTAATATAGTCGACCCACCACCAGCTAGCTTATATTCGTATTGACCGACTGGACATTAATTACAAATTGGCTGGCCATAATATGGGCGGCATTTCGCTTGCAAGCAGCGTGCATATAAGTTTATATTCAATATATCTTGGAAATAAATAGACTATTGTATACCTACTATAAAAGTTAAAATAAAAGGCAATACTACAATAAATAATAAATTTCTTCTATATACATACAGTAGCCTGTAATCTCTCAGTACATATTTTAAAAAGTCCTATATACGATTCTCTATCAAACGCTATTTTTTGTACATTTAACAAAAAACTGAAATACTAATATATTTCTTCTCCAGTAATGACTTCGTGTATTACCGGCCTGTCAATGTGCTTTCTTCTCCTGAACTTTTTGTAAACAATATCACTGGTCCACATGAGAATAGTTACAGCCGTAATACAATCAAAGAAAATAATGCAGTAAACGTAACTTCCTGTAGATGTCCTGGTCACACCTAAAACGAAAATTTAAAAATCTTTTAGAAAATTACCTTTGTTGGAGGATGAAGGTACTTTTTGACTTACCCAAGATATATCCTCCCAAAAGTGACATGCAACTGTTAGCAAATATCTGGATTGCAGATGCCGAAGCAAGTCTCTCTTCGGGCACGTAGCTGGGGATAACCAAGGACAAATAGACCACTCTGAGGCCTTTGCTACAACCCAAGAGAAAAGCTATTCCTAGTATTGATGGGTAGTCCCGAACAAACAACAGAGCTGGAATTGAAATATTTTTTATATTGTCTCGCGATTTGGTTCAAGTAAATCAATTTCTTAAGTTGAAATTAAACTTTAAAAAAAAATCGCTTACCGCATCTAGACATAATAATTACACCTAAGACTAGTATAATCATAGTTCTGGCTGGCAATCTAAAACAGTCCCCAATATGGGGAGCTAGAAACCTAAAAACTATATCTGCAGCTCCCACAACCGACAAAAATGCTGCTATCTGTGCAGTTGTCAGGGAGTATTCGTCCAAAAGAAATGGTAATACCATTGTAAAGTTGAGTTCAGCAAAAATAGCAACTGAAACACCTGAAATGGAAATGTAAGTTAAAGCCCCTGCCCTTTTAAACTATAATTAGTTAAACTATTTCCGGAAATTAGAAAATTTTCAATTTACCTAACATGATACTGACATATCTAAGATCACTAAAAATATCCAAACCGAAAAGATCCACAATCGAATAAAACCACCTTTTATGCCATGGTAACGATTGAATATCAAAACTTAAATCCCTATAGATCTTGTGCTCTTCAAAATAGAAATCTTTGTCCGATGGGACACCGTTAGGTAGGATCACTTTTTCTTCGCTGATATGGTTGTCTTTCTCTTTTTTGTGATTTCGAGTAGGTTCGTCCTTGTTGTCCTTAGTAGATTCTTCTTCGGGGGGTTTATCGTCGAAAAGGTTATAGCAACTATCGAGATTAATACTCTCCTCGCTCTTCCACCATGTTGTTTTGGTGAGGGTTTTTTGGGGAGGAATAAAGGCCGATGCTCTACGTTGACCTCCTAAAAAATGATGATGATTTTGATTTGATTGAAAGGGGAGACCGAGAGCAGAAACAAGGAACAGGCAACTAAATAAGGTGTTGCGGATTACGTTGACACTTTTACCTGATTCTAGGGAATATATGCTTCCTCCCAAGGTGGAATCTAGTCCCATAATAGCCGTACTTTCTTGTTCATAACTTATGGATATTACCGAATCTTTTCTTCGAAAACCTGGAAATCTGCGATTGGTTAGGAATTCTCGTGGTGGGACTAAAAACAAAACAATATTGCAGGTGTTTTTGCAAATTAATAATAATAGTAATAATAAGTTTATTTAAAATTTAATAATATAATAAATATGTTTATGTTGTCTTCGATAAACTTATTCTTCAATCCCCTGAAGCTGAGCTTGTTAGGGGCAAATCTTATTTTTTGTTTTAGTATGTAAAATCATAAATATGCATTAAAAATTAAATTTTAAAGTAAAAATGTTAATTTATAGTATAAACGCAGCTTTCTTGAAGAAATATATTACCCATAATAAAATTATTAATTTATAATTTTTAAGTAGAAAATATTACTTACCTATATAAATTATTCAGAACAATATTAATTAATTAAATCATTTTTGTTTTTGTCTGTTTTTAATATCTATGTTTTTATTTCGACTTTAAATTTTTTTAATGACATCAATTTTTAAATTTTTGTTGGTAAATAATCGTTTAATTAAAAACATAAATATTAAAAAAAAAATTGTTCTATGGACTTATTTATTTTAGGTTTTATGGTTATGGTTTTTAAATTGTATAAGGTTTTTATTTTTAAATATATACACGGCGTTTTTTTTTAACGCGGGCCATAGGGATTTACATGGTAAATCTTTAAGCCTATGTTAGGCACATTTATATGAAACAAATAATATTAAAACTTGAGAGTAGATAAAATATGAGATGGGAGGAAGAAGTTAACGTACAATCTGTGCAAAAAATCTCCAAGAGATACCCAAAAAAGCTCTTTTTATTTTTTTAAAATTACACTTTTTTACCCCCTTGTAATTAATGTAATTAACTACCTTAGATAAAGAAAAATATTGACACGGCTGTCAGTATTTTCCTGACTTTCATGAAATTAGTTTAAATTATTAAACTTTATTGAAATAAAAGTTCTGCTTTAGAATTATTAAGAAAATTAATACATTTTAAACCACTTAAAATAAAACATATTTAATACAAACTAAATAATCATCAACATTGTATAATTTCGGTACAACTTGCCCAATATTATAAAAATGTCACATACCAGTTTATGTCAAATATACCTGGGTAAACTTAAGATACAGGGCTGGGCAACACAGCGTGATTTTATAACTTAAAATGGTATTTTTCAATATTTTGCGTTAGTAAAGTAATACAAACATGGTCCTAAATTGGATATGAGACCACAAAAAATATTTGTGTAAAATTTCAACTCTTAGTTCTCAATAGAAATGTGCCTAACATAGACTTAAAGATTTACGATGTAAATCCCTATGGCCCGTGTTAAGAAAAAGGCACTGTATATTAAGATGTTATAAATGTAAAGTTGTCTTATGTTCAACTTTTTTGTTTTTGAATATAATTCTTTTGAAGGATAAAGATAATCTTTATTGAATATAAATTTTAGAAACCTTTTTGTACTATTTCTAATTTTTTAACTAAAGTTTTATTTATTCCTCCCCAACCTAAAATTCCGTAACTTAAATGAGTTTTAACTAACGCGTAATATAATATTTCCATATGTCTTGCATTTAAAGACTTTTTAATGTTTTTAAAAATGGGTAGTAAACTTCTTAATTTTTTATTTAAGTGAAAATTCCAATTTAATTTACTGTCAAAAATAATTCCTAAACATTTGACTTTATTAACTTTAAAAATTTGATTTTAAACCACTTAAAATAAAACATATTTAATATAAACTAAATATTTGACTTTATTAACTTTAAAATTTTGAATGTCTTCATTTATTTGAATACTATTCATATTATGTGCAAATGCATGAACAATAGATGTATTAATTATGATATAGATGGAGACGGAGATTTCCCCTGCACTGTAACAGAAGGAGATGCTTTTTCCCCATTGGAAACGTGAGCAAATTAACGTTATGTTCCTATAGAAAAAACTAAAAATAAAAAATTATGTTGTTATTGGAGTGATGCATGACCACATAAATCGCCAATAAAACACCACCCAATGCGCATTATTTTTTGTTATATAAACACAATAAATAATAATTATAATCTGGTGACCACGTAAAATTAACTGGAGTTGATTTAGGTATATTTAATAATTATTTGTAACTACGACGGCTATTTTAAAAGCAAAATAGTAGTTGAGTTTGTTTATATTACAGTTTTTTACTTACACAATAGTTGGTACTGCCTAGCCGGTCCGTTTTGAGGCAGTTCGTCGAGTGCCTCATTCTCCAAATTTTCTTCGTCAGTGATCTCTAGTTTCTCTTCCCTAATTTCTGGAAATTCGAGTGTTAATTCTTTTTTCACTTTGATCATGTGTTTCTTCACTGGTTGTAGCAGGATAGCTGCTATGTAACTGTGAGCTACAATACCTTAAAAATGGATACATCTTTTATAAATAAATACGTCAATAATAGTTGCAGGCATTCGGCTGTCACTAGATATCATCAGTAGAATATACAGTGACGGCAGAAAGAGCCCAGCATATGGGAAAGTTTTTATCTTTAAGTTTAGAATATTAATTTTATTTTAAATCGGTTCTGCATGTTCTCAAACCAAAATAACACCCATTAAATCCGGTAAAAGTCTCATGGTATACGAGGTATATAGGATCAAAAATTTGAAATTCCGCTAAGAGTAAAGTACCTCCATCTTTCATTTCAAAATATTTTTTTACCAAAAATTATTGTTTTAATTTCAAAGTTATACTCAAATTCCAAATTTCGCATATTTTGGACAAAAAATGGATTTAATCGTGTTTTCTAAATAACCTTGTATAAAAAATAAATGGCAACCGAATAATACGAAAATAAGATTTTCTGCAGACTTTGTTAGAGATAACCGTCGATCATAAGTACGATTAGTTTGTTTTTATAATATTATGGCTTTTTAAAATAAAAACATAAAAATATTAAATATTTTTACTGCACACCGTATTTTATTTTCTGAGGGAACAAGTTAATATCATCTAACTGATATTTTTTGATTTACATTGACTTAAAGTATCTCCTAAATAGTTTTTTATACATTGAAGTATGCATAGAAATTTTCCTTTTGATTTATAAAGAAAAAAATTTAAATTTAAAATATATTTTGAACGGAATTTATTCGTAACGCAAAATAAGGATCAACAATATATTTTTAATTTAAATTTTTTTCTTTATAAATCAAAAGGAAACTTTCTATGCACACTTCAATGTATAAAAAAACTATTTAGGAGATGCTTTAAGTCAATGTAAATCAAAAAATATCAGTAAGATGAAATTAACTTGTTCCCTCAGAAAATAAAATACGGTGTGCAGCAAAAATACTTAATATTTTTATGTTTTTATTTTAAAAAGCCATAATATTATGAAAACCAACTAATCGGACTTATGATCGACGGTTATCTCTAACAAAGTCTGCAGAAAATCTTATTTTCGTACTGTTCGGTTGCCATTTCTTTTTTATGCAGGGTTATTCAGTAAACACGATTAAATCTATTTTTTTGTCCAAAATAAGCGAAATTTTGGAATTTGGGTATAACTTTGAAATTAAAACAATAATTCTTAGTAAAAAAATATGCTAAAATGAAAGATGGAGGTACTTTAATCTTAGCGGAATTTCAAATTTTTGATCCTACCTCGTATACCATAAGACTTTAACCGGATTTAATGTGTTATTTTGGTTTGAGAACATGCAGAACCTATCTAAAATAAAATTAATTTTCTAAACTTGAAGATAAAAAACTTTTCCATATGCTGCGCACTTTCTGCCGGTCACTGTATATAAACACCGCATATAGCTACTTACTTCCTAGTATTAGTATAACCCCATCTGGGTGATAATTCTGAATAAGTACACTAATAATTTGAGGCATCAAAATAGGTCCCAAAGCTGTCAATGTCATAGATAGACCTATAGCTTTGTTCTGGTTTGATGTGAAGTAAGACTTTATCGCAAAAGTGTAAGACGACGTGTTCAAACCTACTCCCAGACCTGAAATAAATCAAAATTAATAAGTAATATGGCCAAGTAGCGCAAATGGCAGAGCATTCGACTGGTAATGAGAGGTTCCTGGTTCGGTTCCCGGCTTTACGGAACTGTAAAAACGACCGATGATGAACAGGTAATTTTTTTGGAAAGCAGGTATTATTCCGAAATAGTTCCTCACCTGCTACAAGTCCAAAGGCGGCCATGAAACCAACGTAATTGCGTATATAAGATGTCAAACTAAGGCCCACGAATACGAAAGTCACCCCCGCCAGGCTCACTTTTCGGAAACCAAATTTGCTGAGGAGTATGTTATTGATCAATCCGGTGATTTGGCCGAAGGAAGCGTGGACGTTGAGGGTGAACAGCATTTCGGTGATGGTCATATCAATTTCTTGCATTTTATCCTTGATGATGAGGCCTACGTTTTGAATAAGGGGAACCATAAGAAACTAAAAGAAATATACTATGAATAAAGGTAAAATACGACGATCAAGCAATAAAGAAGTAACGAAATATTTATGAAAAAACGAAATGGGGAGTTTCGAATTTCTTATTAATAATAGACCAGGGCTGAAGCCTTTGAAAATGAAAAAAAATAATAGTAGGATAAAACCCATTCGAAAAGGAAGAAAATATAACAAAAATGAAAGGAAAAATAATTTACGGGCGATCCGAGGTCGGGAAGTGGAAAGGGGTTTTTAAGGGTAGAAAACAATTTATCTCGATTTCCGGCAAATATTTTTTGCGATCTTTATGTTTTAATGGATTTGTTTTTTTTTGTTTATCAATGTAACATGGAATCTTACGTTTTTCGAGTAAGTAAAGTATAAATTTTAATAAATAGTTCAATATTGTACATAATGATTAAAAAAAAAAATTTCGGATTCTAGTTTTTTCCATTCCTTTGCACTTTGTGAGAACATTTACCATAGTTATGTATATTTTTTTTTACATCATCAGAAAGTAGAGATTTCAAAGAACAAAAAGCCCACCGACTTTTTTAAAAAAGCAGATATTTTGACGTGAGAATTTTCGATTGAAAATTAGGGTGCTTTTTCGATATTAAGTCAAAATAAGGTGAAAAAAAAAATATTTTAAATCAAAAAAATTACAGTGTGTTTGGGACATAAAAAGGTAAGTTTTCATTAAATTTCGTGAAAAAAAAATTTCTTGTAAAAGATAAAAATAACAAAACCAAAAACTTGGTTATTTGAATTTTTCACATAAATTTTGAGGTTATGTGAATAAAGTGTAACTACAAAAGTTGTAGATCTTTTTACTACCTACAACTTTTTCATTTAACGTTTTTCCATAAAGCTTGTATAGTTTTGCCGGAAATCGAGATAAATCGTTTTCTACCCTTAAAAACTCACCCCCTTCCACTTCCCGACCTCGGATCGTCCGTAAATTATTTTTCCTTTCATTTTTGTTATATTCTCTTCCTTTTCCAATGGGTTTCATCCTACTATTATTTTTTTTAGTTTCAAAAATTATCTACCCTGGTCTATAAATTGTACTTACGTTATTCAAAATACTAGCAAAAACTATCACCCAACCATACCCCCCATCGGGGGGCTCCAATACAGTTTCGACCATTTTATCTTTTAAAAAAGTTGGATGTAAATTAACTGAATCATTTTTAAACTTTCACGCGAGACAAAATTCTCACATCGTTGTTATACCAAATCAAAAGTTTTGCTCAAAATTGCATTAACTACACAACAAACGTCATTTTCACTAAATAACGATCTTGTAATCATAATCAAACGGCGACGTTCTTGATTGTGTTGCCCCAAGATCATTTAAAAACAAAATAAATAATGTAATCATTCCCGAGCTCAAAGTGCTTGAAATTAAAATTACAATTATACTTTGGAAACACAAATAATACAGGATGGACCAAAAACCCAGCGTGAATTACATATAGGAAATATATTGAACCTATATTTATGTATCCATATAATAATAATAATAAACGTCTTTTATTATGATAAATAAAGAAAACAATTACAAAGACTAATAATAATAGGCAGACAAGCAAAAGCGGGGCGCAGTCTAGCCACAAAGGCTACTCCACTGAACCCCACACTGCTTTCTAAAATAATATTAAAAAATAGATATAAAGAATTATGATAATATATAAATATCGTAGAGAGGATAAATAGAAAAAAATGGTTCAAACAATTAACATTCTAGAAAAAACAAAAATAAGCTACGTTCTAACCTGATGGAGAAGACGACAAATAAATGATTCGAAGACTGACCAGCAAAACATTGAAAAAAATAATAATTTAACAAAAATAATTAACGAAGTTGTTCATTTTGAAAACTTAGTAGATATTTTTTATATTGCAATTTGAATTTGTTACTGTCAAGGAAAACCTTAGGTAAGGAGTTGTAAAATTTAACAGAGTTGTAGGTCAATGCAGTGGCGTAACTAGCCCTCTGACCTGGGGGTGGCCTAGGGTGGGATTGTTATTGTGACTTGCAATGACTTCCGTTTAAACCGGTTGTAAGAAATATAGTACTTCCGGTTTAACCGGAAGTTGACACTATTGGAAAGATAAGAAAAATCGAATATAGGGACATGTAAGCCGTTTTTACTCTAAGCCGTACATTTTACTCTAAGCCGTACACTTAGAAAGCTAGACGCTATCAAAGTTCAAAAATCTCATTTTTTAAGAGTCAATATCTCGGAAACTGTTTAGTATATATAGTATAATAATGCTTTTATTAAAAAATGTTCAGAATTTTATGCAGAATCCAAAAAAATTATATAAAATAGGGGTATCCATTTAAGATTTAGATCTGACCCCCCCTCCCTCCTAGGGGCTTGAAGTAACAAGATTGACAATATACGCAAAATATGTCCCCCTCGAAATAAAAATCGACAGGTCCGAGCGTTTTTTTTTTTAATTAACGTGGAACCAGATATTTAGCCTGTTTCGTTTTAAATGGGGAACCCTGTATAGTCTTGGCAGTCGAAATGAAGGTAAATTTGTGTATCATCTGCATAATATCATGAAGATAAGGGAGCGAGTTGGCGATTGGCGAGTGGGTGATTTTCAGGGAAAACCAAAATACGATTAGAGTTACTCTCAGGGGAACATTACCCCAACGTGCCAAACTTAGGACTTACAATGGACAATGGACTCAATCAAGTCAAAATGTAGGTGTTCCCTGTTTGGATAAGTCACTTACTCAGTTGCTTCGTTTATCGACAACAATTATTATTAGTTATGTATGTTAATATGCATGATTGGTGACAAACTTGCCACTAATTTTTTTTATATAATATGTATTTGTTATTTTTTGGAATAAATAAAAATAATTGTATAACAAACAAATTTTTTGTACTTGTTATTAAAACTAATAAAGTTGTATACGAAGGGCCTCACAAACCCATTTTATTTTACAACCCCTTGACCCACTTAAAGTGGGACAGCCCTGATTTGATGGAAAACTTTTATTGTCTTACGAAATGGAATTTGGTAATTGTTCAATTCGATTCAAAACCATATTTCTTATTCAATTTGATAAATGAAATTGTATATTTTTATATTACCTACAAAAATAAATGGGTTTTTATGTAAAAAAAATGGAAAAACATGCATGCATTCGAAAAACGGTCCATGTTAATAGTGTGACGTCCTGTTAGACATGCAACCTATCACTGTCTGGAAAGTAAATATCAGATAAACTATATATGATGATATAACATGGAACATGTGAACAATGTGGTGTTTTAAATTAAGTAAATTTATTAAAACGATTTTAATCACAAGGTTTTTAATATGTCAGTGAATGGCATCAAAAGCAGTGGCGCATCTAGAAAGTGGTTTTTTTGACGAAAATCATTTTTTAAACTTTTATTCGGAAAGTAAGAAACCGCATGTTTATATATATATATTTGCATATCTCACAGACTTTTGGTTGCATATAATCCGGTCTCTAGAATGTGAGCAAGTAGAGTGGACGGGTCTTTTTTTCCTTGTCTACTACACGATCTAAGATGGCCATAATGATTTAATAAAATGGAAAGAAAAATCCAGCGATTCTTTTATTTTATTTCTTTTTTATTTCGTGGGGTTACGAGCCGTTAATGTCTCGGTATGAATATATTACTATGTATCTACGTAAAAGTAAATTTTTTAAATCCCAAATCGTTTAAAAACGTGACGATTTTTATTTACTATGCATAAGCTGCGCGACGTACTATGAATGGATAAAAAAACCTTTGATGATGATAACGAAAGGGATTTTTTAAATCGTAAGTGGGTTTTTGCGCTCTATGGCGTAATGCAAATATTAAACGGAGATACGGTGTCAAAATTTGGTTGCTATGCAAAAAATTAACAGTACCTATATACAGGCATGGAAATGCTATGTATAGTAATAAGTTAAAAAGTAAAAATATTAAATATAACGCAAAGCAAATAGAAATAGGTTTAGATTATGTTTTTCCCACTCCATCATATTTCGCTTATCGTGCTCCTCGTGTCACGCCTCCCGCTTTAATTCAATTGATATTAAGTAAATATTCTTTTTTTCCTATATAAGTTTCGTACAAAATGTTATGTATTTAACTACAGATTATAACTTTTATTTCTTTCGAGACCGCTAAAAAACGTACACCACTTTGTACAAGGATAGTATTTACGACAGTAGCCTTAGAATTATAATTTAGTTTACACTTGAAAACGGTTAGAGATACTAACTAACCGAAACGTTGCGTTAAGTAACAAAATAAAGACAATTTCTTTGATATTAAGTATTTCATTGTCTACCATCTTCTAACAAACACAAGGAAAAATTCGTTGCAATGACTAAAAAGATTGATATTATTTATATATAGGGTGACAGTAACCAAGTCGAATTTAACGCTCAAAAACCCAGGCAGCAGTTTTCTCTAAGAAGGTTAACATTGCAGAACCCGATATCGTTATGGCAGGACACGCAATTCCACTGACTCCGTCTATTAATTTGCTGGGTGTTAACCTGGACCTGGGAGGAAATATCTCTTGGCATAATCACGTTGTGGCAATCGCCAGGGCAGGTTCTCAGAAGCTCGGTATACTTTTCCGTACCAAAAAGTTGTATACACCTCAACAACTTTTGACACTCTATAAAGCCCAGATTCGACCATCACTGGAATACTGCTCTCATATCTGGAGTTCTGCACCGAAGCATACCCTTCGGTTGTTGGATTCCATCCAAACCCAGACAGCACACAATGTCTTAAAGACGTCGATTTTAAGTCTTAATTATGTCTGAACGCCTGCAGACCTACAAAAGACATCTTAAAGGCGTTTTTTTCAAGACATACATAAGATGTTGTAAGATGACGTCCATAAGATGTCGCTAAAATATCGTAAATATGACGTTCGTGTTTTTTTTTGGGTAAAGCACAGAAAGAGATTTGTCTCTCTTCTGTCTTTGTAGTATCCCTGTCTTTCTCTAGCTTATATATTTTTTAAATGGACACTTTGGATTGCCGCCATCTCGGATCGTCAGCCCGAACAAACCCGACCGTCGCCGATCTCAGAACTTTTATTATTTTTTTGTATACTTGTCTAATCGAATTTAAATGATTGTTACTAATTCGGACGTTTTCTTGAATCGTTTTTTTTTGTAAACGACAAACAATAGAGTTAAATTTTAGAATCGGTAAATTTGGCAACATCGCGAACAACTTAGGATTGGCAACAAAGCGCTCCCCTTTGCCATTTGAAATTGACGCAAGGTCAACACTGTCAACTGTCGATGGGCTTGATTTTTGATAGTTTTGCTGGTGATAACTTGCACTTTTTTACTTTCTACTTAGTGAACCGTTAAAAGAAAACGAATTGTAGATAAAAAACGTTTTGTATGGTACATATTTTTCTGTGGTGCGGTGTTTGTTTTTAGTTTTCGAATAATTAAAATTGGTCTATAATCAGTGGATGCAGTGTCAATAAATCTGCTGACAAAACATGGCTTCAAAACAGTAGAAAAGATGCCGAGGATGCCATCGCGACGTGGCTAAGAAGGGCCACAGATAGGCGAAATTCATTATTAAAAAAGTTTTAATTATGTAATACGTTAATAAAACCAATTATTAAGCAATATGATGTTTCATGTTTAACAAACAAAACAAAATGTTTTAGGGCTCTAATAAGACATGTATAAGGTATTCATAAGACGTCTATAAGATGTTCATAAGACATATATAAGGTATCCATGAGACATCTATAAGGTGTCCATAAGATATTTGTATGCCGTCCATAAGATGTGGTATAGACGTTGGGTTTTGTAACATACGACCTTTTTAAGATATCCATAAGATGTCTTGATGGCGTTAAGAAACGTCCATAAGACGTCATGAATGTCTATTGTTGACATCTTTTGGATATCTTTAAGATGTCTTTGTGCTGTCTGGGAAGGAGAGCCGTTCGTCTAATCGGCGATCACGAGCTAAGAACCTCGACAGCTTAGAACATCGAAGACAGGTTGGTGATTTGACTCTCTTCTACAGATATTTCCATGGCAAGTGTTCGACAGATATTGCCCGCTCGATTCCACCTAGAGTAATGCATAGCAGAAACACACGACGAACCACTGCCGCCCATCCCTATGTGGTTCAACTTAGTACACCCCGAACATCCATTGTTTCAGAACTCTTTCATTTGGAGGACGTCATCTTTGTGGAACGGCCTTTCTGAGACCGTGTTTCCAACCGAATATAACCTCCAACGATTCAAGAAAAACGTGAATCGCTTTCTTCGCACACGCACCGCTCCCAGAGCGCCTTAAAGAATTTCTCCTATAGTGCTTGTGCTCGATCATAAAAAAAAAATTATAATATAATGCAACCAAATTCCCATTTAAATGTTGGATGACCAAATATTGACGTGATCAGAGAGGTGCTTAATTCAGAAAGGGAATTATACCTACTGTCACTTTGGACTTCAAATAATATGTGCACTTATTTTTACCCCGCATCCTCTCGTTACATAAAATCCTTGACCGAGGATTTCACATTTTATAAACGTTTATAAAAATTGTTTCTAGTTTCTATTGTTTTTTTTAAGTTAATGTTTTATGTATATTTCCAAATGAATGCGTTGTCATACCTATATACACATAACCAGTATTATGTATACAAAATAATTGTTTGTTTGCGACATCCATACATATTTTTTATATTTCTATCAATTTAACAATTTTAATTTTAAAATTATACGTAATTGAACGAGGCGTATGACAATAACGAGACGCTAATAATATAGTATGTGTCTATTCAGTCGTGATTTGCGCACCCTGTGAAATGCATGCATTAACAGAGTAATAAGAAACTCAATATCTAATATCTTAATTTCGAAAAAATAGGAAAGATAACTTCAGCAAACACAGTAGTTCTGGGTTTGTGTAAACAATTAATTATTTCGATTTTTGATATCATTTAAAACTGCATGCTGCATGGGATTTCTTTTGCGGTAAATCACCAAAAAAGCAACCACCATCCCCCATCTGGTGACAATATGACGAACCTATTAATTTCCATACCTTACATATTACAGAAATCTTTAGTATAAATATGGCACTATACGTCAATGGTTATTTTAGATAACCAAATATTTCCCCTTAGTGTATGTATGGTTGCCTGAATACAATAATCATTGTTATGTAAAATTAGGATCTGGGATTTCACGAACCGCATTTATGACAATTTAAATCAGCTGTTTGTTTTTGTTTGTTCCATTTCATTTGACATTGACACTGACTCACTGACATCTGGACAAGTAAACAACAAATTATCAAAAACAAGACAAATATCGATAATTTTTATCGTTATTATATCAATTTAAGTAGGAAAAACGATGTGACATTAACAAAATGTGCAATGAACAATGTTTAGAGTGCTCCTCCAGGTGGAAACTATGGATTCGGCCCCTTTTTATCACCCTATACGCTCTAGCAGCCCTAGTCTTTGTGCCACTCTTTCTTGTGAAATCTCTTGAAGATGGGTTTCATAGACATGACCAAGAGGTTCTTATCGCTGGTATTTTTGTTCTAGTCGCTATACCCATATCTTTATGGGAAATTATTCAGCATGTTATACATTATACACAGCCAAGATTACAGAAACATATTATTAGGTAAGCTTGTCATTTTCAAACACTAAAAATAGTTCTTTGTTGTTTAGAATGTTGTTGAACTAACTTCGCGTATTGATAATTTAACGATAAATGATTTTTGGAAGTTTATATTATGTTTTTTTTCCAGAATATTGTGGATGGTTCCCATCTACGCCCTAAATGCAGTAAGTTTTAAGAGTCTGGATTTTATTCTAAAAGTTATAGATTATATACCTACTAAATTTAAAACTTAAGGACCTTACAATTTTTTTTCTTGTCTTCAGTGGTTAGGACTTACTTATCCAACAGCTTCTGTGTATGTAGACAGTGCAAGGGAATGTTATGAGGCCTATGTCATCTACAATTTCATGAAGTACCTTTTGAACTATCTAAATATGGAAATGGATTTGGAAGCCAGTTTGGAATTAAAGCCTCAGGTCAAGCATATATTTCCTTTGTGTTGTCTGCCAGATTGGGAAATGGGAAGGTAATAAACATATTATATTTCTGTAAGAAATTTTACAATATATGCTAAATACTAACCAGAAAAAAGTTTAGTGGAAAAAATAATATTTCCAATTTTTTTTTAGAGAGTTTGTCCATATCTGTAAGCATGGAATTCTTCAGTACACTGTGATAAGACCCGTAACAACTGCAATTTCATTGTACGTAACAAAGAAACCCAAAGCAAAAACTAGGTATTCATTATTATTTCCTTTCTTTTTTAGTATTTGTAAAGTATTTGATGTATACGGAGATGGTCAGTTCAAAGGCAATGTGGCATTTCCTTATCTTATAGCAGTAAACAACTTATCCCAGTTTGTAGCAATGTATTGTCTAGTCCTTTTTTACAAAGCAAGCAGGGCTGAGTTGCAGCCAATGAAACCGCTGCCCAAATTTCTGTGTATTAAGGCTGTGGTGTTTTTTTCATTTTTGTAAGTAAAACTGGGTAAAAGGTATTTATGCTAGGTATATATAAATAAATAAATAAATAGATATAATAGGCATATTTGTTCAACTTATAGGTAAAAAACTAAACTACATTAAAATGAAAAGAAATATTTTAATAATTGTTTTTTATGAATTTTTCAAATAAAAGATTAAATATCTCTCTTTAGTTCTAACAATAACAATTTACAATTCTTTCTTCTAGCCAAGGAGTGATCATAGCTTTCTTTGTATACACAGGAGCTATAAGTTCGTCAGAACAAGATACTGATGGTTTGTCATTGTCTACAAGACTTCAGGTAAATAGATAGTAGACCAATTACTGGTCAGTTTTCATAGATTATCGACAAAAATTTATTGATATCGACATACCTACAATTATTATTTTTAGGATTTTCTAATCTGCATAGAGATGTGCCTAGCAGCAATAGCTCATCATTACAGCTTTTCTTACCAGCCTTATGTTAGACCAGGGACAAGACCGCAAACGTGTTGTAGCGCTTTTTTGGCTATGTGGGACATATCAGATGTACAGAGAGATATCCAGGAACATATAGGAATAGTTAGTAAGTGTAGACTCATTTCATTTTATCCAAAATGCTGCAAAATGCATTGGGGCATTATGGAGCCCAAATACAGTTTTAGACCAGGGTCAATAATTTTTGAGACAAAAAAAAATAATAGTAGGATGAAACCCTTTGGAAAAGGAAGAGAATATAACAAAAAAAAGGAAAAATAATTTACGGGCGATCCGAGGTCGGGAAGAGGAAGGGGGGTGAGTTTTTAAGGATAGAAAACGATTTATCTCGATTTCCGGCAAAATTACAAGTCCTATGGAAAAACGTTAAATTGCAAAGTTGTAGGTAATAAAAAGATCTACAACTTTTGTATTTTCACTTTTTTCACATAATCTCAAAATTTATGTGAAAAATTCAAATAACCAAGTTTTTGGTTTTTTATTTATCTTTTACAAAAAAAAATTTTCACGAAATTTGGTGAAAACTTACCTTTTTATGTCCCAAATACACTGTAATTTTTTTGATTTAAAATATTTATTTTTTCACCTTATTTTGACTTAATATCGAAAAAGCACCCTAATTTTCAATCGAAAATTCTCACGTCAAAAGATCTGCTTTTTTAAAAAAGTCGGTGGGCTTTTTGTTCATTGAAATCTTTACTTTCTGATGGTGTAAAAAAAAATATACATTACTATGGTAAATGTTCTCAAAAAACGCAAAGAAACGAAAAAAAAACTCGAATCAGAAATTTTTTTTTATCATTATGTAAAATTTTGAGCTATTTATTAAAATGTATACTTTAATTACTCGAAAAACGTAAGATTCCATGTTACATTGATAAACAAAAAAATTACAAATCCATAAAACATAGATAACATAAACACTCGCATAAACATAAATAGCTCACAATTGTACATAATGATTTAAAAAAAAAATTCGGATTCGAGTTTTTTTCGTTTCTTTGCATTTTTTGAAAACATTTACCATATTAATGTATATTTTTTTTTTACACCATCAGAAAGTAAAGAACAAAAAACCCACCGACTTTTTTAAAAAAGCAGATATTTTGACGTGAGAATTTTCGATTGAAAATTAGGGTAGAGTGCTTTTTCGATATTAAGGTGGGAGTATCAACATGCTTGCCAACCTATAACCTATTTCGCGTAGATTTATTTATGTTTTCTAGCTTTTACACAAAATTTAAATAAAATCAATATCGACTTGATATTCTATAGGTAATAATGGACATATTTAATAAATATCAAGGAATTTCATAACTTATTTTAGGAGAATTGTATAGCGAAAAATATCGGGTAAGATTTTTTTTAACATTATTATGTCATTATCACTCATTGTTCTTTCACTATACAATTCTCCCAAAATTAGCAATTAAATAAATTGATATTTTTGTAATATATCTGATACTACCTAAATAATGTACCGACGATATTGATTTTCTTTAAATGTTAGTCAATAGAATAATAAACTCGAAAATACAACGCGAAATAGGTTATAGGTTGGCAATAGATTGAATGACGTTGAGAATTCAACCTTAAGTCAAAATAAGGTGAAAAAATAAATATTTTAAATCAAAAAAATTACAGTGTGTTTGGGACATAAAAAAATAAGTTTTCACCAAATTTCGTAAAAGAAAATTTTTTTGTAAAAGATAAAAATAAAAAACCAAAAACTTGGTTATTTGATTTTTTCACATAAATTTTAAAGTTATATGAAAAAAGTTTAAATACAAAAGTTGTAGATCTTTTTATTGCCTACAACTTTGCAATTTAACGTCTTTCCATAGGACTCGTAGTTTTGCCGGAAATCGAGATAAATCGTTTTCTACCCTTAAAAAACTCACCCCTTTCCACTTCCCGACCTCGGATCGCCTGTACATTATTTTGCCTTTCATTTTTGTTATATTCTCTTCCTTTTCCAATGGGTTTCATCCTACTACTATTTTTTTTTTACTTTTTACCATTTTCAAAGGCTTCAAGCCCTGGTCTATTTTCAGTGTTTTAATTTATAATATAATAAAAGCAGAAAGTAAATTAGGGGCAAATTTAACGTTTTCTGAACCTCATTGGTATGATAGGAGACCGACTCGCCCCTGATGATCGCTTTTTTTGCAGGTTCGTCAATTAGTCGCAGATTGAGAGGTCGCAGCATGTATACCATACCCAGAGGCAATGACGAATATCAAAATTTGGTTTCCCCGCGAGGAGGGCAAAGTGTCCCCGCGGATTTTTACCAAAATGAGTACGACGAACTGTTCGCGAATTATGGCACAGTCAGTTCTACGAGTCAGCCGGTGCAGACTCACAGTGTGGACACGAAATTTAAGCCAGTTTGAGCCATGAAAGGAATAATGAGGAGAAGTGAAGCCTAAAGTGAAAGCATTTATAATTGAAAAAATTGTAAGCTAAATCGCCATTTGCGTTTTTAAGAAGCCAAACAAGACGTAATTTGGTAAACTATGGAGAGGTGTCATTACTCCTTTATTATTTCCATGGTTTAATCAGTGCTGGTTTAAAAGTATGTGATAAAACTATTAAATGGGCGGGACTACGTTAGATGAATAATTTTATTGATATGGTGATTGTTTTCAGGATATTTTTCTCGGGACATAATTTAGTTTATTATGACTGAAACTGCGCATGTGCTTGCTCTTTTTATATTGCATGGTTGTAGCTCTTTCTGATGTATTTTTTATGACAAAGAGGGCCATAATTTTATACTCGCCCATGTCTTTCTCTGCAATCAAAATTTTAGATTTTTGAAGGTAGAACCAAAAACGAAACGTTACAATTGTGTGTTTTTTGGGAAACAAGAATTTCAGTATTTCTTTTTGCTTCCTGGGGATTGATATGTTACAAATTAAACAAATAATTTTTTAATCTGTGAACATACCTACAAGGCGTCAAGAAAAATAACGTTTTTTTTTTTAATTTAATCATACTCTAGGGCAGTGGCAGATCCAGGGGGGGGGGGGGGGCAACGGGGACCGCCCCCCCCCTAAAGCCCGTTGAAACATTGAAAATTATTTTTGTTTACCTGTTACAAAAATTTGTGTTAGGTTTTTCACAATATAAAATATAAATTTACTGATTTATTTTGATTTTTTGCATACGGCCCCCCCCCTTAGGAGTATTTCTGGATCCGCCACTGCTTTAGGGAAAATAGTCTATCAAATAGGTGGTTCCTTTTAGTTTAATTACTGTAATTTGGAAAATAAGAGGTAAATCTAAAATCGGTCAGATGAGAAACACAGTTTAAGACTTTTTTACTATCTTTAAACGAAAATGGAGGGCAAAACATGGGTTTATTTTAGAGGGCGGTTTGTTTTTTGGATTTTAAATTTTCTTGCCTTTAGGTGCTGTAAACTGGGCTAACAAAAGTATTATTGTGATATATATATTTTTAATTTAGAAATAGGTGTATTAGAATAAAAAAATGTAGGCTAGTATTTTATAAACGTCTTTTTATCAGAAAACAGGACTGCGATTGCGACTCGACCTTTTGGGTGCAGAACAATATTTTAAAGAGTAATAATTGTTCAGTTTTACAAGAAAAGTGAACTGCCTTCTGGGCAGATAGAGTATCCGTCGGTAGATATGTATAAATATAGTATTAGAACAACGATAATAAAATTAGGTTTTAAATAAAAATTTATTGTGTAGGATATTATTTTTTATACATTTTTTTCTTGTCTTGCTATTAAAAAAGTATGTTTATCAAAGTACATAGGTACCATCATACACTTAATTTATAAAAATATGTTATAAAAGCCTATACAATGATTATTTTATTTACTGTTACATAAATATATAAATTACAAAATAAATTAAATATTTTAAATACATATTGCTTTACTTCAACTACAGCCGTTAAAAAAATTGGATGTTTTTAGAAAGTTAAGTTTGTCTGCCATAAACATGAAACATACACAATAAAAAGCCCAATTTTCAAACTATTGCACCTTCTAACGATCTTTAACAAAAATTAAAAATCTTTATACAAAAATAAAAAAAAAATCTTTAGAAAATTTTTATGGTAAAAAAAATTCACAAAGAAAATAAAACTTAAAAGAGCATGCGTAACACAAAATATCACATATAAAGCAGTGCATTTAAAAAAGGAAAGTAAGGTGCCCGTTTCACAATAACGGAAAAAAATTAATGGTAAGTATAATATACAGGTCTGGCAGAAGAGCTTTTGGTTGTGTAGCAGTGAATAAGCACAACGCGCTCCAACCAGAAATCCAACTGCACATTGTATAGTTCACCAACTTGGATAAAGCTAATTTCTTACTTCTTTGTATGAAAATATCTACACACAGAAAGAATCGATTGCCAGGTCAGTATATCGACCGCAATTTAAAAAATAAAATAATAAGACAATTTGGTTGCTACTTGATACTATTTTTCCTACCTTTCACAGAAAGCATAAAAATAACAGATAAAGAAAATAGGCTGCCTTAAAATATAGTAAACATATTAGTTTCGTTAATATCACCCTAAAATTTAAAATATGTATTTAAAAATGAGCTTGAAATATTCACTAAACTAAGCAAAATTCAATTCAATTAGGCATACAAACCTCGTAATAAAACATTGTCCTGATCTCAGGGTTGGCAAATATCATGATATTTATATAAATATCCAAATATCCGATATATCCAAATTTGGATATTTATTTATATTTTTAATTATTTTTAAATTATTTCATCTGTTTTCTGTACAGATATATTATAAAAATTTAAAATCACTTAATTTAACATAAACATGTTATAAACCTGTAAATTTGTATTTCCATTCTATTCAATGACAGTTGCTATGACAATAACAAGTTTTTTTAGTACTCCTATGTTAGGAATGTAAAATGTAAGTACAAAATACAAGTTTATGAATATAAACACACATCATATATTTTTGCTTTTAACTATGGTTCAACTTAGAATTACTGGGCTTGTTAATTAAATCAAAATTAACCCAAACTGGATTTTTTATTTTTGGCATTGTAAAATTTTTATTTCATAAACCAAACAGCAAAATATTGCTCCGTTCAATCAGAAATCGGAACTAAATAAAAATGCCACGCGGCAAAGAACAGGTGGTCAACGTCTCAGAAAGATGGGGAATCACCGCATCGTAGGCAGCATAATACGCTGTTGCCGGCTCAGCGGCAGCGGGGCCATATTTTTATACTGATGAATAGAATTTTAGAAAAAAAATATTGATATAATACCATACCTATATCAGGATAAATATCGTCGCATAAATATCATGATATTTATCTCAGATATATATCCTGCCAACCTTGCCTGAACTTGCATCTTTCCAATTGATAGAATATTCTGATGCTAAGTAAATGATTTTTCCTCTTGTTTACTTCCTACTACACCCAGAACTGTCGGTAATTGAATTAAAATAATTGAAAAATCGTGTTCAATTACTTTTTAGTAATTGAATTACTGTAATTGAATTACTTTTTGAAAATAGTAATTGTAATTGATTTTCCAATTACTGTGATAAAGTAATTGTAATTGGTAATTGGTTTTAAGAAATCTGAGGTAATTGAATTACTTAAAAGTAATTCAATTATTTAAAAAAGTAATTGAATTACTCCCGAATAATTTAATTAGATTAAAAGTAATTGAATTACTCCAAAATAATTCAATTCCTTTAAAGATTTTCATAATTCCTTTACTCTAGAAAGAAAAAATATTTTTTATTTTCCCTAATATTACGTTTGTTTTATTTTAACAAATAAATCATATTAAATAAAAAATACAGTTGTTATTATTGGTCAATTTGTTAAAGGTAAGTAGGTACTTTTATCAAAATTAGAAGATCAAGTTTAACTATAAATTTCGAATTTTTTTAAAATTTCTTTCCATAATAAAGTGTGATAGTGATAGTATGACCTACTACTATTAAAAAAAATAATACCTTACCTACACAACTCTTTTTTTGTAAAATGTAAAAAAAGTAATTCCATTGATCATATACTAATTCAATTTTAAAAATGTAATTCAATTACCAAACTGTAATTGAATTACCAGAATGTAATTCAATTAACAAAATGTAATTGAGTTATCAAAATGTAATTCAATTACTTACCAAAATGTAATTAAATTACTGAGAGTAATTTATTTGCCAAAAAAGTGCCTATAATTTATAGATTCAGAGTAATTCAATTACTTTTAGGGTAGTTCCATTACTATAAAGTAATTGAATTAGTATAAAAGTAATTGAATTAAACTCAGTAATTCGAATATTGTAATTGAATTACTTTTTAAGAGTAATTGCGACAGCTCTGACTACACCTTACCTTCTTTCTTCTCAGGAACCTCTTCCTCCTTTTCTTCCCCATTATTCCCTACTCCATCAACTTTCGGTATAACCTCAATAGATCTCTTCACTTCCCCATCTTGAAACTTAGAGCTAGTTATTGTTATGGTCCCTGTTAAATCCTGATCGATAATTTCGGAAGCACCGTGGTCGTACCCATCAGATTCTGAGAAACTTTCATTGGTATGACTATTGTCTAAATTCTGAGAATGATCTGTTGATGATTCGTTTTGGTACTCCGAGTAGTATTCATTTGGAAATTCGTCTTCGTAATTTTCATTTGCGTCATTGTATTCTTCGTCTTGATCGTAGTCGTCGTAACGTTCGAAAATTTCCTCGGTACTTTCTTGAATTTCCTCAGTTTGAGTTGTATCTTTCTCATCGTTTTTCTCAAAATTATGAGCCTCAAATTGTATGTTACCATTTGACTCTGCATTTTTGTTTTCAGTATGATTGGGTAAATTTTCCTTTTTGGACCCTCTTTCTCTGTATGAAGAGCCTCCCCTTCCTCGGAAATTGCCCCTACCACGAACTCTGCCTCTAGTAACTGGGCCCCTACCCCTTCTAAAACCTCCTCTTGGATATTTCTGATAGGGTAGTTGATCTGGTACATGCTTAATGTCTGAAAAAGGGGCAATAAAAATGTTTATAATATATGCCAGGTTTTACTTATTCCTGCTGACAGAAAAACATTGTTTATAAAATATAATAGATAAAAGTAACCTAAACGATTTTCGAATTAAAGTGTTTATATTTTTTAAAAAATCATAAATTTTTCAGGATTTTAGTCGATTTTTGAGAATGAATCTGAATCTGACACTAACTTCAGGAACATGAAAAGATACTAAAAACCTCTTGGCTTGATTTACAAAAATAAATATAAATTACGTACCTGGAATCTTAGTATTTTCATCTAAAGTACAATTCCTCAGGCCAGTTGTTGTGCTTAGCTGTATTTTTATATTAAAGGGACTTTCAATTTTCTCCTCCTTTACCTCTCTAGGCATACCACCTCCCCTTCTCATATTCCTGCTTCTAGAACCACGCCTTCCACCTCTTAGATAGTGCTGCTGCCCTTCAAGAACTGGACTATCTAAAAAGCGAAGCTCTTTTTTCTGGGCACCTTCAGGTTGATTGAGATTCTTATTTAAAGCCCCCTTTTCTTGCACATTAGAGTTCTCTTTGTCTTTTTGATATCTTTCGTTGTTTCCGTGATAATGTTCCTTGTTTTCTTGGCGCCTAGTATCTCTGCTATGTTGCATCCTTTCTTGCGGTACAAAGTCCCTATTTCTATTGTTGTACCTTTCATCTCTATAGTGCGGCTGTTGTGGATTTGTTTCTCTATCTCTAGCAATAGGTCTTTCAAAGGGTTTGTCATGGTCTGATGTATTTTGTAAAGGTCTTGGTTTAGTATCTCTTGTCGGATCTTTGAGATAGTTATACGATGGATCAGGTGGTGGGAGTTTCACCTGTTTAGTTTCAGGTCTCTGTAAAAGACAGAGAAACTATAATTTCAATATATACCTAGTATGTATTTTTTATTATTAAAAGCTTGTTAACTACTGCTTTTATTATATTTATTGTATACCCACTTAAAGTAATCCTTTCTTTAAGCTTTCTATTTGAAACCAAATCGTGCTATTATCAAGAATATATTATATTGAAATTGTGTAAAATCCAAACAGTATACAAAATCTTTAAAAAATTACAGAACAGTGCTCGACGAACCATACTCATTCATCTAAATTAGATTCATGTAGGTAAAACAATATGAATTCAATACGAACTACTCTATTTTAAGATATTCTTGGAATGCATAAAGTTTGTAAAGGTATACCTTATCTATGTGGACTCCATGTCCCTGGGATTCCCCTTGTTCTTGGCGTTTCTTGTCTAGGATTTCCCTTAAATCTCTTACACCAAAAGTTTGTATGGCCTTTTGTACTCCCGGTGTAGGCCTAATTTGTTGGGTATTCCTTCTCGGAGGTTGGAATTTCTTTGTTCTTTCGTCGTCACCCATCGCACCTGCTTTCTATTGCTAAAAATAGATCAATTTATAAAAAATTGAGAACAGTTACCTCATCTTCTATTTTTTTTTGTAAACGTCAAAATTAGTACAATTATCTTGAATTTGAAAGAATTAAACAGTCAGGGCCTAGACAAAACTTGTAATTGTACAAAAATGCTGGTCCAATATTCTCTCCTAAAAATAAAAAAGAATTCCGTTTTCACTCTAAATTATAAAGGAACCGTCAATGCAAACTACCAGATTCACAAGTTTAAATCGATCCGGATCACAATTAAAGGAACTTTGCTTTTTACCATTACCATTACCTATGGAGGACCTCTAGTTCTCCATACCATTACCTAACTTATCAATTAAGCACTTTAAATTCTTGTCGATAGATGTCTGTAGACACAAATAAGGCTATTTTCTGAAGTGAAAAATTAAGGCTGTTTTCGTAATACAAAATGATACTATTGTAAAATCAATGCACTTATTTGGGTTTGCGTTTGTGTTTGTTTAAGTCATTTGTAGAAGAACTGAAAAATTAAACTTCTTTTTATAAGCAATGTAGGTTTACATATAGGTGCCTATATAGGTAAGTAATTTTTTAAATATTCTTATCATAAACCTTTTTTATTTCCGAATCAAAAGCCACCGTTTGTAGCCAATACAAAAACTTATCTGATTTATTAATTCATTGCTGAAAACTATGAACTATAAGAGGAAAAAATAAAAGCGTCAATTTTCTGCAAATGCAGAATTTTCCCGTCTTCGCGTCTGGACGCCCTCAGCGGCGTCAGGACGACCATCCGACGCCAGTCGACGTCGACGGTCTGCAACGAAAACACGCTTTTCAATAACCGGGAGAGCACGCGGAAAGAGAACCACACGGCCCGGTAAAAAGTTCGATGTTTAAGAAAAAAACATTTTTTGAAAAACTGACTTTTTAATCGGTGAATTAAACTGGGGTGATTTTTTTGAGAGTTTTTACATTGAAAACGATAATTTCCGATTGTGGTATATACAATTTTTTTAAGACGAAAATTTTTTTTTTATTCTTTTATTTTTTTTATTAAGAAAATATTACTACATCGCCTTTTTATGTTTATTTTTTTAATTAAAAACGTATGTAGGTATCTATTATATGACATTTAACCGAATTAAAAAAAAAAGTAGATAAAATATAAAATTATTTAAGTGTACCCTTTTGAAATTTTAACACCGAAAGCAGAAATAAAAAAAATCAATTAAGCACTATGGGGGTTCATATTTTTTGGCTGTGGCGTAGCCACAGGGCCGGCTAAAGGTAAAATTTTCACCCGGGCGAGAGAGTAATTTGGCGCCCCTCCCCCTCCCCTTAAAACCAAAAATCAACACGATGGAGAATAGATTAAAAAAAAATAACAATAAAATATTTAAAAAATTTTATCGCGTAACGTGCATACATTATTTCCAAAAACAACAAACAATAAGCAAAATTAGTAATATAACGTTAATAACGTAATAATCATTATAATGAGAACATTATATTTTATATGTTTGAACTTTTGGCGCCCCCCTAGACGCGTCGCCCTAGGTCTCCCCTGGATCACCCGGGCCTTAAGTCGCCCCTGCGTTGCCAGTACATCCCCTGCTCAGGGAAAGCAAGTAAAAAAAAGGTTTATATTTCCGCAACCAAACTCATTATCAAACTATCGATATTTTTCTACCCCGCAAATACCTAAAATTTTAAAATAAATAATGATCATTAAAAAAAAAGCTTTAGATATTGAAGCTCTGTCTAGCAGTGCTCAATGTTCTAATCCTGTCTAAATCGTTAAAAGGCGTTCACAGAGAAAAGCACAATCTACTCAAATGGCTTTTCCCTTTATCCTATTTTTTTTTCTGGGATAAAAATAAAGAGGGGGTCTTTTCTTCTTTTTAAGATTTATTTTAGCTCCTACCAAAACCGTATGAATTTTTTATGTATTTATGAATATTAATAGAAAGGTAAAACGAGCGTTTAGAGAATGACAGATAGTCTATACCGGAATATGTTGTATACAGGATGTTTCATTAAGGGTGGCCACCGCCCATATCTCGAAAACACCTAGGCATAGAAACTTGGAAAAAAAAAGTATGATTAAAGCGGTCATGAGACAATTCTGGAAATTACTTTTAGGTTCCTCATTTCGCCGCAAGGGGGCACAATTGAAATTTTTTTTAAAATTCTAAATTTCTCCGAAAATTCCCATATTAAGGTATAACTCTGATTACATCGAAAAGCTTAGACAATTCTGCATCATTTTGGTTTAAGGCTTATTGGCGTACCGAACTTGATAAGAGTGGGGAGAGCTATTGAATGTGTAAACATTAAAATCGCCGTTACTTCTAAACGACTTATCCGATTTTACTAAATTTAAGCTTGTTTGGAAGGGAAAGGTATGTATTTTCAATCGCCGTATCCAACAGTATACGATAGTGTTTAATAAAATTGCTAGAGGGGGCAATTTGTAATAATAACAGTTTTTTCGATTTTATCCCGAAAATTCAAATCATACGGTGTAACTATGACATCATAATCGAAAAGTAGATGAAATTTGCAAGAAAAGATGTGAAGACCTCAGTTCGATATCTTTGTTCGTTTCATGAGTTATTGCCAAAACAATAATTTTTAATACAAATTGCGCCCTCTTGCAATTTTATTAGAAACTATCGTGCATTATTAGATACGACAATTAAAGGTTCTTCCAAACAAGCTTAAAGTTAGTCAAATCGGATAAGTCGTTTAGAAGTTACAGCGATTTTAATTTATACACTTTCAATAGCTTCCCCCACTCTTATCAAGGTCGGTACGCCAATGAGCCTTAAACCAATATGATAGTAGTTTCCGAAATATGGCCGGTGGCCACCCTTAATGAAACACCCTGTATAGCAACATTTTTTTAATTTGTATTTTTAATTACAAAAAATATTTTTTCTTAATAAATAACTTTATTTAACAAATACCGACAGGATGTTTTCATTATCTAAAAATAATATTTGAAATACTTATTTAATTTTCATCGGATCTATTTATCAATCAGTTATATGTTTCATCGATTTCTATATTGTTGGTTGCGCTTTTCTAATTCAAAATTAAATCACATACACAGGGACGTAACTAGACTTCATTTCTAGGAGGGCTGGCCAATGGAAAATAATGTGTCGCAGCAGTAGGAAATTTTTTATGAAACAATCACCGTTCTGTTAAAACTGGTGTTTTTGAGCTCTTGATTTCAACGTTCCGGGTTTTTGATCAAAATTTCGTCACTTAATTCTTCGTTTTATCCAAAAATCGGCTAAATATCCGTTTTAGTTTTACGATAAACTAGGTTGAATTTATAAAATATTAAAAGCAGAAAAAGTAGGACGGGCAAATTTGATCAAATTTAGTTTTTTGCTTTTATTAATTTATCAATTACATTCTTTTAACATAAATGATATCCAAACATGGGTTTTTAGCCGCTTTTTGGAGAAAACGAAAACTAATTAAGTCCCCGAACATGCACAGCATAAATATGAAATGCCTTTAAAATTCACTATTTTAAATTTTTAATATATAAAACAAATTATAGAGCTATAGACCAGGGTCGATAATTTTTGAAACTAAAAAAAATAATAGTAGGATGAAACCCATTGGAAAAGGAAGAGAATATAACAAAAATTAAAGGAAAAATAAATTACGGGCGATCCGAGGTCGGGAAGGGGGGGATGGGGGGTTTTAAGGGTAGACAACGATTTATCTCGATTTCCGGTAAAACTACAAGTCCTGTGGAAAAATGTTAAATCGCAAAGTTGTAGGTAATAAAAAGATCTACAACTTTTGTATATACACTTTTTTCACATAACCTCAAAATTTATGTGAAAAATTCAAATAACCAAGTTTTTGGTTTTTTATTTTTATCTTTTACAAACATTTTTTTTTATCTACCAAATTTGGTGAAAACTTACCTTTTTATGTCCTAAACATACTGTAATTTTTTTGATTTAAAATATTTATTTTTTAACCTTATTTTGAGTTAATATCGAAAAAACACCCTAATTTTCAATCGAAAATTCTCACATCAAAACATCTGCTTTTTTAAAAAAGGCATTGGGCTTTTTGTTCGTTGAAATCTCTACTTTCTGATGGTGTAAAAAAATATACATTACTATGGTAAATGTTCTCAAAAAATGCAAAGAAATGAAGAAAACTCGAATCAGAATTTTTTTCTTAGATCAATATGTACAATTTTAAGCTATTTATTAAAATTTATACTTTTTTTTATCAATGTAACATGGAATCTTACGTTTTTCGAGTAATTAAAGTATAAATTTTAATAAATAGCTCAAAATTGTACATATTGATCTAAAAAAAAAATTCTGATTCGAGTTTTCTTCATTTCTTTGCATTTTTTTGAGAACATTTACCATAGTAATGTATATTTTTTTTAACACCATCAGAAAGTAGAGATTTCAACGAACAAAAAGCCTACCGACTTTTTTAAAAAAGCAGATATTTTGACGTGAGAATTTTCGATTGAAAATTAATGTGTTTTTTCGATATTAAGTCAAAATAAGGTTAAAAAATAAATATTTTAAATCAAAAAAAATTACAGTGTGTTTAGGACATAAAAAGGTAAGTTTTCACCAAATTTCGTGGATAAAAAAATGTTTTGTAAAAGATAAAAATAAAAAACCAAAAACTTGGTTATTTGAATTTTTCACATAAATTTTGAGGTTATGTGAAAAAAGTGTATATACAAAAGTTGTAGATCTTTTTATTACCTACAACTTTGCAATTTAACGTTTTTCCATAGGACTTGTAGTTTTGCCGGAAATCGAGATAAATCGTTTTCTACCCTTAAACCCACTGGTCTACTACTCCTAGTCCTATATAGGAGAAGAACAAAGACCGAATTTAATAAAAAAATGTTCAAATATTATAAAGAAAACGTTTAAAAAAATCATGAAAATGGAAACCATAAACGTGGGCTTTTCCAGATCTCTTTGCGACAAAAAGATTTTGCTTAAAAATAACTTAATTAGAAAGCCTATGAAAAATAAAGATATTTTTTTGTTTTTGCTTATTCACCCGCCCGGATCGGGTTTCTTTAAATATCCTTCTCGAGGCATTTAATGGACATTTTACCTTTGCCGAGAAGAAAAATAAAAGCAAGGAATTTACAATAAAGTCTAAAAATGATTGTAGATAGGTATTTCTTAAGTGAATTAAAAAACACAATTTGCGAAAACAACAAAATCTGTAGGGTTAAACGTTGTCTTTTTATATGTCCATATTAAATATCCTTTATTATAATATAAAGACTTTGAACCCCAACTTTTTATGAAAAAAAAAATAATTAGGTTATCTACAACGACGATTAAACAAAGATAGACCGTGCATCTCATTCATAAACGTAGGTACTTTTTTTCCGAGACATCATGTATCACTGTTAATAGAGGACATTCTATCATAATGACATATCTATGAACACTAACTTGTAAAATAAAAATCTTGGCACTAAATCAGTTACTCTAAGGTAGGAGTATCAACATGCTTGCCAACCTATAACCTATTTCGAGATTTATTTATTTTTTCTAGCTTTTACACAAAATTTAAATAAAATCATTATCGTCTTCATATTTTATACGTAATAATTGACATATTAAATAAATATCAAGGAATTTCATTAATTCTTTTAGGATAATTGTATAGCGAAACATATATGGGATAAGATTTTTTAAACATTATTATGTCATTGTTCTTTCACAATACAATTCTCCCAAAATTAGCAATGAAATAAATTGATATTTTTGTAATATGTCAGATATTACCTAAACAATATACCGACGATATTGATTTTCCACACTAGTGCGGAAAAAATTTTCGGCACGATTATGTCAAAAATCCGTGCGGAAAATTGGTTTTTCCACACTAGTGCGGAAACATTTTTCGGCACGATTATGTCAAAATCAATAATATATCAATTATAACTTGTAGTTATTACTTTTTTTCTCAGAATTAGTTACTGTTACATATGTATGTGATTGTTATAGTTAATTAAATATTATTAAATTTCTTTGAAATATGTGTTACTTATTTCCACACGTCTGTAGAAAAACTATTGTACCTGACACGTGCGGAAAATGTTTTCCCTGCACTCGGCTGCTTCACCGAACTCCGCTACGCGTCGTTCGGTGAATGGCAGACTCGTGCGAAAAAATTCATTTTCCGCACTTGTTAAGTAAAAAGCTATTATGTAAATGTTAGTTAATAAAATAGTGAACTGAAAAAAACTACGCAAAATAGGTTATAGGTTGACAATTAATAGATTGTTCATTCCATCTATTGCCAACCTATAACCTATTTCGCGTTGCCTTTTTAGTTTATTATTTGATTACCTAACATTTAAATAAAATCAATATCTCGGTACAATATTTGAGTAATATATCTGACATATATTACAAAAATATCAATTTATTTCATTGCTAATTTTGGGAGAATTGTATAGTGAAAGAAGAATGACATAATAATGTTAAAAAAATCTTAACCGATATTTTTCGCTATACAATTCTCCTAAAATATTTAATGAAATTCCTTGATATTTATTTAATATGTCAATTATTACCTATAAAATATGAAGACGATAATGATTCTATTTAAATTTTGTGTAAAAGCTAGAAAAATTTAATAAATATACGCGAAATAGGTTACCTATATAGGTTGGCAAGCATGTTGATACTCCCACCTTTAAGACCTGATGGTACTGTCTTGTATTATTGTTATATTACTACTTTCACAATAACCTAACATTTTTTTTTATTAATCTAATGTCAAAATTGTCGTTTGATTTTCTTATGTCCATTTGCTACCGCTAGGGGGCAGACGTCGGACGTTGCCACGTTTTGTGGACTCTGCACCAGTGTGGAATACCCCGAATAATATACCTAGTTCTCTGACTAAAAAGTTAAATTTTTGCTTTTGAGGTGGCCGCAAACTATAAATTTAAATCCTACTTTTAGATAAGCAAACAACAATCAAATTTATGGCCTTGCGCATGTAAACAAAACCGTACAGGAATAGACATGCGCACTGCAAAATTCTCATTTAACAAATGGAAAAATTTGCAGGTCCGGGCTTTAAAAAAATTCTCAAAAATGTTTAATTTTTCAGATACTTGGTCGCTTTTTTACACACTACTACTATTAGGTCTTTAAAACATAAAATTGGTGCTTCCTAAAAAGAAAACAGAAAAACGACTACAACTACTCAATTTAAACAAACAACAGGACGAACTGTGCGTGTATTTCTTTGAACATTGGCTTGGACACTAAACGGGTTATCGAAGAGTTTTCGCAAAACCGCTATCGTGCTTTTTGCCGGAAGTTTAACGTTAACGGTCCCATCTGGATAGAATACGGAGGAAATCACGGGCTATTGCCGCAAAGCGCGGCAAGAAAGTCAAGGTAAGTTTTTTTTCTATAACTATGTATGTATTCTATGGACAGTTGTTTATAAAAATATCACCAAATATATTTTTCAATAGAAATAATTTTTTCAAAATATTCTAACAATAAAATTAAACCAGAGCATATAAAAAAATGTGTCAAATGTGAAGGTATAAGGTACAACTTAATAAAAGATCTACACATTTTTAAATTTAAAAAAATACGCTCTTTTTATTACTTCAAATAACTGTTATGCCGCGATCAATCCATCCACACTTACACGATGGGAAATCGTTTTTCCATCGTTGACGTTTTAATCAACTTAATCATATTAGCTGAAACTTGATAGTTTATTTGTTTATGTTTGTTTTCTTCATTTTGTTTATTCACGATATTCACAGGGGATGTGGAACTAGTGGAATGGAGGAACGTCATAACATGTCGATTTCCTTTAACGATTATTAGCAGGTTGCCGTTTTATTTTTGCCTATATATGGTTCCGAGTAAAGGCAGTGGCATTACAAACGCAGACCCCGCACCACGGGCCTCTTCAAAACTTGCTGCCAGCTTTGCTTTTCATAGGTATTTCATTTCATAATTAATTTTATTTTATATCCTGAGAATTCAACTTCGTTAAGTAAAAAATAATTATTATACGTGAAAGCGCAGAATTTACAAACGATATACCATAAAGACTTGTCCATTGACTTTCCTAGTCAAATTTTAAGCCTCAGAAAAGGACTTGGAGATAGTAGGGGAGTGAGACATGTTCCACAATAAGAATTCCCAATTAAAACTTACTCTTAGGAGATTTGGCATCGCTTATTTTAGTAACAGAGGTCTTAAGTTAGATGTGACACGTTGCTTTAAAGCTGGTAAGTTTCTAGCTTTTTTAGAAAATTAACAATATTTTTTTAAAAATCGAGACTGTGTATTATATAAAACTGGTTTTTAAAAAAGTTTGTACTGAAAAATCTATCTAATTCTCGCTAAATTTGACTTCATCGTAAATATTAGTGGGTTGTGGGGTTATGTTTTACTGGCGCGTTTTTGAATATGCGGTGTGTATTTTTTTTAAGAAAATTTGTCTGCAATGTACCTTGTTCTACAATGGGACAAACTGCGATGGTCCACAATGAGACAGTCCCATTGTGGAACATTAGGTTCATTTAAAATTTTTTCTAGTAAAATATGGCTCGTGGGCGAAAGAGAAAAATGATAAAGGAAGCTTTACAGATGAGCAAATGAGAAATGCTGTGGCCGCCGCGCCGTGATAACAGGCGGTCTTAAACTTAGAGCAGCTGCTAAAAACTTTGGTGTTAAGTTTCAAACTTTGGACAGATATGTAAGAAAGCAAAGAGAAGCAGAACCAGATGATTAAGTTAGAATGACTCCTAACTATTCATGTCATGTCAACTACTAGTAAGCAGAGTCAAATAACAAAGATCAAATAATAGATCAATACCTATCACAAGAAGAAGACCAACCCGTTTTAATTAAAGAAAACTCCTCAAGTAAACCTAGAATACCACCAAAGAATGGTCAAAGTGGCTCGTCAAAAATTAATATTATTAGTGACATTGTAGTTCCTGCATCGCACCCTGAAAGAAGTTCTCAATTTACACCGCCTGAAATATTTAAAGGATTTCCCAAGGCGGGCGAACGAAAAAATATAAATACCAGGAAACGAGGAAGAAGCTTTATTTCTACCGATACCCTCAAAAAAATTATTTTGGAAGAGGCTCAAATATCCAGAAAAACCAAAGAGGTTAAAAAAGTTTGCAAAAAAGTTTTTAAAAAAGAAAAGAAATTAGACTCCAGCGATTCGGACAGCGAACATGACATTAACAAAACTTACGACGATTCTAGCTCAGAATATGACGTTATTTAAAGAAGATTTTGAAGAAAAAGTACTTAAAGTTGAAGATTTTGTATTGGTCAGGTTCCAAGCAAATAAAAAAGATTTTTTCTATGTTGGAAAAATAATAACAGTTGAAGAGAAAGAGTATCAGATAACTTTTTTAAGAAAAAGCAACAAAGTGCGAAATAATTTTTTTTTTCAAAACAAGATATTTCTATTGTAAAAAATTCGGATGTTGCACACCTTCTTCCTAAGCCACGATTATCAGGAACAAAAAGGCAACAGAATTTTTTACAATTTGACGTTCAATTGGGTGAACTCGATATTCGTTAGAGACGTTAGAAATTTTTCTTTTGTTTTTAGAATGTTTAGTTTTATTTTTTGCCAAATGTTTTGCTACCAAAGATGCCACAGATTCACATTTGTATTCGTTTCTAAGTTTCAGTTGATGTATTATACAATAAAGGGTATACTTTTATACATTATTCTCTTTATTACAATCAACCCAAACAAACAACAGACTTGTCCCATTGTGGAAATTCATAGTCTCAATGTGGAACATGCTTTGGTCCACAATGAGACAATGCAGGGATTTAAAAAAAAATAAACTAAATATAAAATTATTTATTTTAAAATGTTGTATGCTTCACCAGTACTTGTGCCACTTATCAAACTAACATATAGGCATATAGATCGCGTTTAAATACAAAATCATTTCAAACTATGGGTCATTTAACAAAAAGTCTCATTGTGGACCACCCTCCCCTATTTCAAAATTGTAAGCAGTGTATGAACTTGCGGATCATTTATTAATAAAAAATCATTGAGTTGAATCAATCTTCGAGATGTATCTAGTGCAGTGGTGTTATTTCTAACTTTACCAGTTAGTGTGGCATCAGCGGAACGATCTATTTCCAAACTTGAAATAGTAAAAACCTATTTACGTAATACCATGGGACAACAACACCTTTCGAATTTATCCTTAATCAGTATCGAACACGAGTTTGTTAAAACATTAAATATCGGCGAAATTATAAACGATTTTGCAAAAAAAAACTGTTGACGATCTGGTCGTTTTGTATAATACATATTATTATAGTACATAGTGACATAATGTTTGTTCAGACTTGTTAAGTGTTCCTGTGTTTTACGGTTTTCTGTCTTTTGGATTCTATGAGGCTCGATCACCGCTACCCCCGTTCCTACCAGACATGGTAAGCAACATTATAAGTGGTGTTTTAAAATTTTGATTTTGCATCATGTTTGCTGGAATATTACGTATAATGACTTAACCTAGGTTATGTCTACCAGTCTACCTAGGATTATAAAATAAATTCGAATTGTTTGCTTTTTTAATAGTAGGTAGTTAACACATAATGTGGGTTTAACCCTATTTAAATTTTTACACGATTAACGAATTCAAAAATTCATAAACCTAAACCTAATAGTAACGAAAATAAGAATTTCATTTTCCATTCGTTATAGAGAGGGGGCCCCTGAAAACGTTTGCGGGGGGGGGGGGCTACTCTCGGTCGTCTAATCACGGTCCGGTCACAGTCAGATCAAAATACGGAATTGGAAAAGGTACAAAAATTGAAATAGCACTTGATACTTAACTATTTTTTATAGGTCCTGTCCAAGTTTTTCCTAAATACATGCTTTTAGGCAGAGGGTTGGAAAACAAAAAGCTCCAGTTTAATAATACAAAACAAAATGATTAAGTACCAAACATTTTCCTTTTAAAACAGTATTGCCGACCCACTATTTATGGGAGCAGCCATTTTTAAAAAGAACAATTCACCCTGTCGGCCACCGACGTCCCGAAGTTTATCTCGGTGAAAAGAATTCTTTCATTTTTGGCAAGTATTTAGCTCAGTAATTTAGATGCCAAGATTTATTAACAATATTAAATTTATCAATACACAAATAGTTTCAAATTAGGAATTATTTTTTAAACTTTAAAAAAAACTTGCGAGTCATACTTTGTTATATTATGTTGACAAATTTTTTTATTAATAACGGACTATTATACTCTGCTGCATTGTGGTTAAGCTAACGCCATAAAAGTGTATTACCCCTTGTAAAATAAAAATAAATTTGACATCCTCTGTCACCGAATTTTTCCGAAACCACACATACGGTTTACTTCAATTGAAAAATATAGAAAGACCCATCTTTAAAATCTATTTCTCATGTAGCAGATTTGTCGATTACCTTTTCGTTTTTAAAATATACTATAATTTGTGTTAGTGTAAATGGGCCAATTTAAAATAGTTATTTTCCTAACAAGTGCGCAAAGTGATACTTTTCCGCACGCAAGTACAGTTGGACGAACGACGCGAAGCGGAGTTCGGATAAGTTCTTGCGTGCGGAAAAGCACTTTGCGCACTTGTTAGGAACAACATTTTTCCTACGAGCTTCATATCAGATAACAACAAAAATAAAAATATGATAATTTATTTAATAATTTTTAATTCGACTTTAAAGAAAGAACTATAATATACTTACAACTAAAAATTACATAACAAAAAAAAATAATAGAAAATTAAAAAATTACATAACAATAAAAAAAATAATAGGAAACTTAATTATTTGTTTATAACATTTATATTTATCGTCAGAGCTGCTCATTTTAACAGTGTTTATATATATTCCCTACCAAGGAGATTTTTGAATAGTTTTACTTTTCCGCACCCAGTGCGGATAAAAGTCTTATCCGCACTAGTGCGGAAAAGTGTAACTTTGCACACAAAAATGCGTGCGCAAAGTACTACTTTGCGCACGCTCGTAGGAAAAAAATGTTTCCTCCCAAAGAAAGGCATATATTAAAAATCCGTTACAGGACAAACAAAATTTGAACCTTTAGCTACCCAGTGATACCATATTTATACCTGTTTAATTAATTTTTACTGGAAATATTTAGTTACAGCCGAATGCCTGCAACTAATTTTGAAATATTTATCACGGCGATCGATAATGGTAAATAAATAATATTATAATTGAATTTTCACTTAATTAAAAAATTAACAAGTTTACTTACTACCGATTTTTAAAAACATTAAAAAATTTTAAATGTTTAAATTTTAATTTGGAAATATTATATTACGAGTTAGTTAAAACTTTTAGGTTTGGGAGGAAGAAATAGAACTTTAGTTAAAAAATTAGAAATATTACAGAAAAGGTTTCTAAAAATTATTTTCAATAAAGATTATTTTAATCCTTTAAAAGAATTATATTCATAATCAAAAAAGTTAAATATAAGACAACTTTACATTTATAACATCTTAATATATATTTAAAAATAAAAACCTTATACAATTTGAAAATATTTTTAGAAATGCTTTAATTAATTAATATTGTTCTGAATAATTTGTATAAGTAATATTTCTTACTTAAAAATTGTAAATTAATAATTTTATTATAGGGTTTCTTCAAAAAAACTGCGTTTATAGGTACTATAAATTAACATTTTTACTTTAAAACCTAATTTATAATGCATATTTATGATTTATGATTTTACATACTAAAACAAAAAATAAGATTTGCCCCTAACAACCTCAGCTTCAGGGGATTGAAAAATAAGTTTATAAAAGACAACATGAACATATTTATTATATTATTAAATTTTAAATAAACTAATTATTATTATTATAATTATTATTATTAAATGTATAAAAAATACTTTGTTATTTCAAAATAAACAAAGTTGTCTTGAAATAAATTCGAGGTTTAGAGGGTTTCGAGTAAATGGTATATAAGGTAAATAAGGCTCTGTACAAAAACGACAAATTCCATAAACCCAGGTAATTTATCAGTGTTTATAGCATATGGATTTGTCTTGAAGTGCTCCTCTGTCACAAGCAGATCTCCAATTAACATATTTGCTACGTCGGAACGAAGCTTTATCTGTAGCTGAGTTGCTGCGACCTAATTATGTTACGTTATTTTTATTTTGAGGCATTTATAAATTTAATTTCCTACAGTCAAGAAAGGTCTTGATTTACACGTTTTCGTAAGCTTTGTACACAGGAAATTGCGTTTGTATAAAATATAATTTGGAAGTCACAGAATGTGAAGATAACTTGTAAATACTCACGTTGAGCGTTGCACGTAGTTTATACGTTTTGTGGATAATTAATAACACTCACTCACTCACTCGTCAGAGTATTTTGCGGTCACCATAGTAAACAACGAATTTCACATAGGAAATGTTGTTTATGTTGTTAAATGTATTATATACAGGGTGTTTTTTAATTGAATGCCGATACGATGGTTAATCCTTGGGTGATTTTAAGAAGTAAAGTTAATATTAATATATGTCCTAAAGCTCTTCATTTTTGAGCTACAGGATGTTAACATTTTAAAAAAAATATAACTTTTTTATCATAATTATTATATCACTATTAGATATTTTTATGAAATTTTGTACGCACCTTTTAATCATTAAGGAGCAACAGCTACTGTAATTAATGTGGGTCCTTTATTTTGTTTTTCTTCTCTTGTCATTTCGCTTCAGATTTAAAATTTGGAATTTATCGTTTTACTAAATGAATTGCGATTTTTAAAATAAAATTTTTAAACATTTTTTTGTTTTTATTTTTTTATGCAAAAAGGGTGCATCGTACGAAAGTTAGTCCATGGACCAAATTTGCTCCAAAATAAATTACGCTTTTAAATATAAGTTTTATTTTTAGAAAAATCAGTGGCGCACTATTTTTTCTTTAAAAATATTCAGTTCAAACCCCGTACGGACGTCACTGGTAAAAATTTAAAAAAATCTTTTAAGTCAAAAAATGCTCCTTAATGATTAAAAGGTGTGTACAAAATTTCATAAAAATATCTAAGAGTGATATAATAATGATGATAAAAAAGTTATATTTTTTTTAAAATGTTAACATCCTGTAGCTCAAAAATGAAGAGCTTTAGGACATATGTTAATATTAACTTTACTTCCTAAAATAACCCAAGGATTTACAACCTTAAGTATCGGCACTCAATTAAAAAACACCCTGTATATGTTCTTGGTAATATAATTCTGTTTAACATTAAGTATATTACAAAGTTTGTTTGAAGGTGGTAGACAATGAAGTAATATCAAAAAAATTCCCTTGTCGGACTTCCATTGTCTTTATTTTGTTACTTAACTCAACGTTTCGGTTAGTTAGTATCTCTAACCGTTTTCAAGGGTAAATTAAATTATAATTTTAAGGCTACTGTCTTAAATAATATCAATGTGTAATTAAGCTTGATGACTCCGCCTACGTGCTTATTGGAGTGTAAAGTTTGAGCTGTTGGTTTTGGACAAGAAGAGGCTTCCAGATGTTGGGGATATCTTTACTTGGTTTACTAAATATATAGGTATTTTGATTCATGAAAGCTGCCTCTTTAAATTTTCGTTTTCTCCAGTGGTGTTCCGTGTCCAGAACCTTGGTTTCTGACCACTGTATATTATTTTGGTTGGTCCATAAAGTCGCCACAGTGGATCTTTGCCCGTGCGTCATCAATCAACGATCAGGTCTCAACGTGGTTAATAACTCTGCATCCTTGTTTATTACAGTAACAAGTTTGAATAAAAGCATAAAAGAACGTCTCCAAGATTCCGCAATAATATAATGTGCTAGACAAGAATAAAACTATAAACGTCAATTAATTACTTTTTATATTTGTTTAGTTGACTACCGTTGTATTTTAGAACGTCATTGTCAACCTTATTTTGATCTGCCAATCTAATTCGTATTTTGTAAATCTGTGTGCCTTAAAACTGTTCCTTTTTCTAAAAATAGTTCTTTTTAGAGCTAATTATACCCACCATCTGTTTTGGCGGTAAGTATTTATGGATTTTTATAATACCTAATTTATTTATTTTAAATATTCTAACCGCGAAAGTTCTTTGAAAAGTTTACGGCAGTGGCTAAATTCCCTTAAACGAAAGGATGTTAAAAATTTGACTTTTGCGATTTTAATAGTCAATAAAACACCAAACTTTTCTAGATTTTAAGCTTTAAAAATAGTATTAAATGTATTAACCTTTGTTTGTCAATTTCTTTTAGATAATAGAGAATGTCGGGCAAAACTTAAAATAAATAATAATTTTTCGGGATATTATGTAGGTACGTCAAACGGTAGGCAGGCACGTCCATTTTATGAACTTAACTTAGTTTTGCCTTTTTTCGTCTCGTAATTTTGATTTGATTCATACGATTTTGATGACGTGAAAGTAATGACGCACGGGAAAAGAACCACTGTGGCGACTTTACATGTTCCGCTATACCTGATCTCGAAGTTTTACCTCTTAGAGTAGTATTAATATCAGGTTTAGCGGAATATGTATGGACCAACCAGCATAATATACAGTGGTCAGAAGCCAAGGTTTTGGACACTCAACAGCACTGGAGAAAACAAAAATTCAAAAGAGCAGCTTTCATGAATCAAAATAGCCATATATTTAGTAAACCAAGTATAGATATCACCAATATCTGGAAGCCCCTTCTTGTGCAAAACCAACAGCTTAAATTTCACACTCCAATAAGCACTTAGGCGGAGTCATCAAGCTTCATGCACATGGATAGTATTTAAGACAGTAGCCTTAGAATTATAATTTAATTTACCCTTGAAAACGGTTAGAGATACTAACTAACCGAAACGTTGAGTTCAGTAACAAAATAAAGACAATGGAAGTCCGACAAGGTCATTTTTTTGATTATATTACAAGTATAAGGAGTTGCATTCTTACATGAATTGACGTTTTAGTTAGGCGTAAACCCCCTTTAGATAGGGTCAAAAAAAATTAGGGGGAAATTTCTATTAAGAGAGTAAAGGAGCCCATTCACTAGACGATTTTCAAGCAACTATATTAGATAGATAGAACGATTGTACCTTGTGGTTAGTGGGCGATGTGAATCAAATTGAAGTGAATCGGGTTGCGATTAAAAGCAATTTACACAGATTGCCAGAAGGTTGCTGTGTGAATGGACGACGGACGGCAACCGATTCGCTTAGCTTTCTAGAAATATAAAGTATGTGACTACTACTTATAGTGCAAGGTACAAGTCAGTATATGTTCCTCGCGTAGTGTTTTATACTGTTGGTGGTTTTCTTTTTATACATACCTATGTCGAATTGAGAATGCTCCTTTATATAACGAAGATGGGAAAAAGAACGCGATTGCACTAAAGAGTTTATGAAACCATCTTTTTAATTAGAAACGAACACTCGAAACTTTGACAATTTTAAAAATAAAAACTGATTGCAGTCCCGAGCAACCATATTGCCGGGAAATGTTTAAGCAATTTGATCGGACGATTTGGATGCTCGGCAATCGTCCAGTGAATGTGCCCCTTTATATTATACCACGGTGGATATTATTTCAGTAATTATTGTTACAAAACCTATTGCAATGAAGGCTAATCGGATGAGGAATCTAAAAACGGTAAGAAAATCTAAATTAATGTGAACTAATTAAATTAAAAAATCTGAGATACTAAAAATATCTGTTTAAACTTTATTATTGTTTTAATCGGTAATACAATAAATATAAGCCAATCACATCACTATAAATTGTGAAACTATATTTAGTAAATCATTAATTATTTAATTATAAATGATATTTCATTACATTTCCACATGTATAAGTAGTATTTACAAGAAGTGCTTCTATATATGTTCATTATATAGTTGCACTAACCAATCACACTGGGTGCTGTCTCCAACCATACTTTCGGCGATTTCACACAAATAATTTCTTTTACAGTCGTTGTCACACCCCCATTGATGAACTAATTCTGAGTTCCGGTACCTTAATCTAAAAAAAATTACAAAAATACTCGTATGAAAGAAACGTAAAGATATACGAGAAAAATATTTTTTAAACGACAGGGCACACAACATAAATCAGTATTTTAATTTCTAATTTTAGACGCAACAATAATTTTATAAAAATCCATTCTTTATCTTCGCTGTATACAGTGTGACCAGTAAAGTCCGCATCATATGGGATTTTTTTTATTAACAGCTTTATTTGAAATTTGACTTTAGTATCAAGTTCTGCTTTAATCGAGATGAAAATTAAGCAAAAAATATTAGCCACGCGATTCGCATTATCTGTGAAAGGTATTGGAAAAAGTTCTTTAAATGCAGTTTCTAGCCCACATGCAAAATTTCAGCTGCATAAGATAATTTTGATTTTTCACCCATATTTTGAAAATTGCACCACTTTTGCAAAATAAGACTCAACGCAACCTACATAAAACTTCTTAGTTCTGACAATGCTTCATTTCAGATACATTTTCTTTAAAGTAGCGCCATATTAAATTTGTGTTTTTCTACAAAATCAAAATTGGGCTATTAAAATTTGGTCGCATGTGATGCAAAGTTTATTTGTTTTTGACCCTGTATAAGGTAACTTCATAAAATAAGTATTTTTGACAACTTAGTTTGTGTCTGGAAGTAATACACCTTAATATTAAAGCCGGCCGTACACAGCCGGAATGTTTGATCTGAATTCAGAAACGGAATCCAGAATCTGAATTCAGAACGTACGGAATTGTATATATTTTTATTATACAGCACACACATTCTGATTTTTTCAGATTATGAATTTTTCAAATTTTCAATGGGCCGGAATTCAGATTCTGGATTCCGTTTCTGAATTCAGATCAAACATTCCGGCTGTGTAAGGCCAGCCTAAGTGGAAAATAAATTTTAGTTTAACTTAACGTAAAGTTTATCTATTTTCAACGACTTAATTTAAAATAATTATAATTTATTTTTTACTTTACACAAACTACGTTTTTAAAAATACTTATTTTATGAAGTTACCTTATACAGGGTAAAAAAAAAACTTTGCATCACATGCGACCAAATTTTAATAGCCCAATTTTGATTTTGTAGAAAAACACACATTTAATATGGCGCTACTTTAAAGAAAATGTAGCTGAAATAAAGCATTGTCAAAACTAAGAAGTTTTATGTAAGTTGCATTGAGTCTTATTTTGCAAAAGTTGTGCAATTTATAAAATATGGATAAAAAATCAAAATTATCTTATGCAGCTGAAATCTTGCATGTGGGCTAGAAACTGCATTTAAAAAACTTTTTCTAATAACTTTTTTCGATATTTTCAGGAATAACCTCACTTTTGAATTATTTTTTGGAAAAATTAAAATTTGACAGATAATGCGAATCACGTTACTACTATTTTTTTGCTTTATTTTAATCTCGATCGAAGCAGAACTTTATGCCAAAGTCAAATTTCGAATAAAGCTATTATTAAAAAAAAATCTCGTATGATGCGGACTTTACTGGTCACACTGTATACAGGGTAGTCTTAATGTACATACTTACATGTGATAATCGTAGAGCAAGGAATGGTTAGATGCCATTCTAGGCAAGAGTTCGCTGAATTCCGATGCCGCCAAACTTTTCACCCCGTACTGTTCCCTAAACGAGTATAATTTATACCAGTTTGGTGTTTTATTCTTATTTACATTTGCTTCGGTAAGATTGAAAATCCATTGTTCGGTGTCTATGACATCCTGCAAAAAGAACTATTGTAGAAAGAACAAAATATTGCACAGGAAGAAAAAATAATAACTACTTGTTATGTTTCACAAATTTTATCAGTTTCCTGACACGTGTTTCGGCCCTTGCGGGTCATTATTAAAGGAGTACAAGAAGATACTGAATTCTACGTGACATTACAAAGGTATTTATATCATATTATGGTAATTATAAACATGTCATAAAATTAAAATTAAAATTAGATGATTGAATGGTCAACTGTGGGTTTTCCTAATTTTTGAAGGTACAGATGTGTCAGGAAACTGATTAAATTTGTGAAACATAACAAGTAGTTATTATTTGTTCTTTCTGTGCAATGGAACAACAGTTTGACCAAGCATGTAGCCTAATACAAATTAATTCTAGAACAAAATATTTCATTTACCACTTACAAAATTAGAATTATCGACGCTAATTAATCTGAAATTGGGGTTCGATTTGTCGCAATCAAGGGACGCCCCGTTTAGTGCGACGTTTATGGCTTCAGTGGTATTGACGGAGCTATAATATACCATGAATTGATCGTGATGGGTGTGCCCATTGAGTTGTACAGCGATGGTATTGGCAAATCTAAAATAATTTTAAAAAATTTAAACCAATTGCAAGGTAGTTTGAGAGTAGTTGAGAGTATTGGAGTGAGATGTGGGGTTACTCCCACATGTTTCTGACTAGGCTTAATAAAACTCAAGATGTTTCAGTACTTTAATAATGATTTTTACAGATAAGTTTTTCAAAACTCCCTAATTTTTTTTCTCTTACTACCCTATTTTTCTGCATGGCACAGTGTGCTTCTGCACTTAACCCTCGACTCTTCAGTATGCTTTACACCTCTTGTACACTATTAAAACCATTACGGCTCAATCCCACCATTATTTTCTCTTTTGCTAAAAACATCAGCATTTTACTTTTAACTTTATTTCCTGATGATGAGTGTTTCTACACTCGAAACATGTCGATGTGATTCTAGGTTCGCCTAGTCATTCGTGTAATAAATATTGTGGAGAAAGACGTACTTCGTGCTTTTCTTTTTCTGTAAGCCTTTTTAAGTTGGTTGAGAATAAAAAAAAAAGCTGCAGACTTTGCGGACGAAATAGAAAAACTGTACAGCATATAATTTGCCAATTCGAGCACTCGATCGAAAAAGGCTCCAAATCCTCGGGCAACTAAGACTAGAACCAGAGGATATACCGATACTTTCCCCAGTTGACCCACACAAACTAGTGCAAGGAACTGGGATAAATGAGTGGGTTAAAGACCAACTAGGGTGAGCACAATGGGACGAACCTAGCCGACGTGCTTACGGGAAAAAGACGGATACTCGGAAAAATAACTTACTTTATTATGATTTGACGCAAATTTCTGTTATTTACATACAGAATTTTACATTTAATGATAGAGCGATAATCATAAATTTGTCGTGTTTTTTTTGTAATTGAGATTAATCAGTTTTATCATGCTTTTCGTTCCAGTTAAATGAGTGAATTATCTTATCTCAACAACAAAAAAGTCGGATCTATGCAAAATTATGCTACATTTTAATAATTGGCATCTATGTAATCTCATTGTATCCACTTTTTGTATAGATAAAGATATGTCAATAAATCTTTAAACACAACTTTGGCCAGGAATTTTTGGCCAAAGAATGTGTAAAGAAATAAGATTATTTTTATCTGTAATCATTTAATAGGCTCATCATCATACTTCTGGTAGTAAGAGCATTATGTATAGCATAATGCAACCAGTGCAATAATATTGAACTTCTTAATAATCCGAGATCTCGATTGAAAGAATTAAAATTTAAGCTATCAAAAAAAAGGTCAGTTTCTAAAGTTATATAAACCTTTCGTGCCTTTTTTTCGACACAAAAATGTTTCTAGGAAAGGTTAAAAAAAATTGTACCGTTCAATTATTTTGTGATATTCTCGACTCCACACGTTCAATAGATCGGATTTTCCACTAGGGATGTGAGATAACACATGGACAACTTCATTGTTGTCTTCAGCGTCTTTTAATGTTTTAGCAAACCACGCCAGTTGGCCCCAGGGATCAGTGTCATTTTGAATAAGCCACCTTAAAAAAAATAAAACAAAATCAGCCAAGTTCCAGTTTGGTTTTAATAGAATTTTAAACCATTCTCACTCTCAAGGCTGCAATATCCAGAGAATATCCCACCGAACTCCCATGTCTCTACCTTGACATTGGCTTTTAAAAACTTGCCTTATTTACGTACTTACCAATTTTCAATAGAAGCAACATTGCTATTCAAAGCGATAATTCTGAATCCTGGTTTGGGGGACACGGTGTAAAAACCGCCCTTCATAATGTCCTCTTGGGCACTTTGTGGAAGCCATTCTGAAAATTCTGTAGCAATAACCTTGTACAGCCAATCGGTTGAAAGGTCCTCTGGGAGATTGTCACCAATAGCGTACCTAAAATTATTTAATTTTCGTGACGTACATTTTCATATTGTTGATATATTATATTAAGGCATTTTATATATATAATATGTTTTTAAACTTTACGAGGAACTATTAGGTGGTTTTAACATATGAGTGACACTTACTGATTCAATGGCGAGGGTTCGTGATTTCCAAGAATGGGGTATATGGGTATGTTCTTATAAGCGTCTTTCATTTTTGTGAATAGAAGTTTTAGATCTCTCGAGTTGTGTTCAACTGATGTAGACCACACTCGGTGGCCTATAAGGTCCCCCAGAAGGTACACATAATCAAAATCGGCCTAAAATGTACAAAAATAACCAAAACTTACTTATGAAATAACTATATACAGGTGATAATTATAACTTTCAAACTCACTTTACTCACTACGCACAGTCTAAACTCCTATACATGACATGCAAGCTTATAAAGAAATCGGTTACCTCTCCAGCTCTTCTAATAGCCTCATCCACTAATGCCTCAGAAGTGTCAGTGTTAACGTACTCAGACCAGTATCCACAGGCAGTGCCATCAGCCTCATTACCATTTGGTTGGTCGTATTGACAACACACAGGGGCGTCGCAATCTTTTACCTTTCCAGGGGTATAATTTGGATCGAAGTGCAGATCGGAGAACAGAAGAACGTTAAAAGTATCTTCTGGATTACTCTGGTCCTGGAATTTTACAGAAGTCTGTTAAGCACAGTTTTATTTAAAGGAAAAAATATTTTGTCCAGATTCTGTCTCGCTAGCTATAATAAAATTTCCAAATTAAAAAAAATTATCGACTTACCTTCTTGGGTACAGTAACTCCTGCAGGTATGTCAACAGTCCATTCAAAAGGCGTGAAATTACATCCAGCCTTTGAAAAAATTAGGTCACAAATTCTCTCTCCCTTTAGAAAAGGATTTTGGTCGGCAATGTACATTAATGTAGGCTAAGAAAATTCCAATATAAATAAACAAAGTTTGTATACATGGGAGCGTTTCCGAAAAAACGCTCGGACACGTCGATTGGTATTTTTAGTTGCATTTTTTTCAATAAAAACCTCTTTATATATCTTCCTATCCTATAACTATCTTCAACTGTTTCGGAAATATTAAGTATTTTCAGATTTATTGCAAAAATTAACAACACACTCAAAAACTAATAAGTAATACTTACTGTTTATTTCTTGATAATGTAAAAACCAAAAAAAAAACATTAATGTAGGAGATGTTGAAAATACTTGCCGCGAATGTCTTCGCAACATCCTAACCATAAATAGAAATTTCTTCTAATGTTACTGAACATCTCAGGCGTGACCGATCTGCAAGCGTTATTCGTCTATTTAGGTCAGCTACGTCGAGGGGTTTAGTTTTGTATATAATATTTTTGACAAAATCCCATAAGAATAAGTCTAATGGCGTCAGATCAGGGGATCGTGCTGGCCATTTCAGCGATCCACGCCTCCCTATCCACCGATTTGGAAATACTCGGTTGAAGTACTGCCGGACATTGATTTGGTAATGGGACGGTGCTCCATCTTGCTGGATCAGGATATAAGTTTGTCAAAGTTGGCAAGACAATTTATTTGGAACAGTGCTAAATAATTATTATCGCCATTTAAATTGCTATTAATGAAAAAGGGACCTATGATATGATTTCCAACTATTCCTGCCCAAACATTAACCTTTTCAGGATATTGCGTATGTTCTTCTCTAATCCAGGGAGGATTTTCCCTAGACCAATAGCGGCAGTTCTGACGATTAGCATGACCGTGAAGTGTAACGGTGCACTCATCAGAAAACAAAACATGTTCTAATTGGATCACATTGTTAACATTGCCATCATTTGTTCACAAAAATACGTTCTCCTATCAAAATCGTATTCCATGAGCTCATAAGTAGGTAGGTATAATTTTATAGGGATGCATTTTAGTTTCTTGTAATGTTCGAATAATCAATGAATGGCTAACATCGGACATTATGGGGCTGTTTTTCGACTAGAAGTATGTGGGTTTTCCTCAAACCCAAGCATTATATTTAATTTGGTATCATCACTTATTGCATTGGCAGCTACTTTTTTTTTATTTGCTTTTCATGTCCAAGCTGGCGTAACTGTTTTTCTATTTTATTAATTTTCCCTTGAGTTATAGGACGCAAATTTGGAAAGTTTTCATGATATAAGCGAGCAACTTCCATTTGTGTCCGTGTTTTATCTCCATAACTAATCATTTGTAGATCTGTTATTTTGTGCATTTCTGTTAAATAAACCATTTTTCTGATATGCCGTTAACGAAATTCAAACGACTATACTCACAACTACTGTCATGCAGACAGACAACAATTTGCTAAGGTTAGGAGTTTTAAACAAAAGTAAACGAAACTATTTATACCTTTTTTTTAATTTCACATCAGTAAAAAGAAACGCTGAAATGCAATAAATCTGAAAACACTCTAGAATTTTCGGAAGAATCCAAAAATTGAATAATATCCAGGGTGTTGCATTTAAAATAAGAAAGTTGGTATTGCGCAACTCGAAATACCAATCGACATGTCCGAGCGTTTTTTCGGACACGTCCCCATGTATTTATTATCGGATTTATTTTATTTGGCTGATACACACTGTATAGAATCAGTGATACAGAAGTTATCTCCTAAACTTAGCTCAAAATTGCATAATAAATTCTCATACAAATTCTCTATGTGTGCAAGAGTATACTTACAACGTTGAGATCAATAATTCCCCTACAAATTTCAGCACTTTCAATACCGAATATAGTACACACAGCTGCAGCTTCTAATGCTATCATATCCATGGACATATTGTTTCTTCTTTCATCCAACAGAAGATTGACCAAAGTGTAGCAAAATGAACAAGTGGAATCATCTTCAAATTAATATGGATTAAAAATGTTGAAGGTATATTAAAATATTCACTAACTGGTTGAATCAGGGAGGTTGCAAATATAATAATAATTATATTATTAAGTCACAAAAAGGTTTTTCAATCCTGTCTTACTTTATCGCATTAACTTTCGAACGAATCGAACGGCATATCATTTTATGTAATCTACTTATTTTTTACCTTGCAACGGCTGGATATATCCGTGGTCTGGCTCGTATGGATCGGCTTTTCTTAAAAAATTAGGCGGACGATATTTTTTCAAAACTTCTGTAAAAAACGGCAGGTCCCTTGTATTTTGAAATTCTTGAATTCCTTGTTTTAATCCTTCGAGAAGTTCTATAATATTTTATTATTTATAAATATGTTTTTTTTATTATACATATTAACTGAAAGTCCTCTAGTTAATATGTAGGTATTTATGTATTAACCAAATATCAGTTTTTGCTAATATGTCTCTGTATTCTTTCGTACGCCAAAAATATAGGTTATGTGTGTGTGAATACGAATTATTTTAGTTCTTAAAAGTATTATTTATAGCTTTTTACAACGTAATTTCTACATGCATAACATGTGAAAATACTCTGGTAATAGGCAGAATAGAGTTACATTATTTGTGCAACATATATAGTCATATTAGACAGGTCAGCGCTCGACTGGTGGATTATTGTGATATTGGAATGATAAAAAATATGTTGTGGTTATTGTAAAAATAGTTTATTGCTTCTTATACATGATAACTTATTTTTAATATTAGCGGTAACTTATATAAAATGCAAATCGTGTATTGCTAAATTATGAAGAAGCATATGGTCGTTTTCTTACCGTTATTATCAGCAAAATTATTTGCCACACAAGCGAAAAGTATGAACAAAAATAGTGTACTCATTTTATCACTACTTGTAAGTATAACGTTTTATTTTTAGTGATTTTCTAGACACTAGACATTGAATACTTTTAAAATACGCGACATGAATAATTTTTTGTATCATTTCCAGTTGGAGATGATAAGTTTATCTGCCACTTGAATTTTACTCTACATTAAAAAAAATTAAGTACCTAAGTGAAAAGTGTCTATCATGTTCAAGTTTTTTGTAAAGTGTTTTTATATTTCTTTTACTACGTAGTTTAAAATCTATACATCACGTTCACAAGATTATTAAAACATTTTTCAGTCTCATTCTAATATATTGTAACACCAGTAATAAAACCTCGTATATTTAAAAATAGAAAATGTATTTACAATAGACAGAACACGATAATTACACATTTTTATCGTAAATTTCTTTCAAATAATCACATTTGGTCGTATCGCCAGCAACATATGTCGACATCTCGCACAAATAGTCTTTCTGGCAATCTTGATTACATCCTGCGTTTACAGCAATATCAGAATTTTTATATCGAAATCTAAAATTAAAAAAAAATAGTGATAAATTAAATATCGCTTTTGGAGTCGAACCTTACAGTTAAATACTGATTTTAGGCATAGAACAAATCAAAAATTAAATCAAATCAAAATACGCTTTATTGTTATAAGAAGTACATCTTGTTAACAAAGCTTTGGACAGCATTAAACTGTTATGGAAATTGCAATGTTCACTATATAAAGTAAGAAAAAGTAATCCAATAAATAGATAAATAAATATATAGATAATCACACCTTATGAGACAACAAAATAGTCATGGTCAAAAATTTACACACAAATCAGTCTAAGACGAAGACGAAGACAAGCTCAATCTTACACAAAATCTGGTAAGAATATACACTAATCAAGTTTAAAAAAAATATTAAAGAGAATGCCTAGATAGTATCATTGTAAAATTCCTGGATAGTATAGTAGGGTCTAGTAATTAGTTGCCTTTTTAGTCTTTGCTTAAAAATCCTGTCATCAATCACCTGCCGATAAGCTGGTATGTGGTTATACATTTTGATGCTATCAAATATCAAGGAATTTTTGGTGAGAGTTGTTTTTGGTATAGGAAGAGGAATATCATTCACAGTACGTATGTTATAAGAGCTGTTAATAGCATAATTTTTATATTTTTTATGGATAAGGCAGGCCGTTTCCAAGATAAAAATCCGAATCAAAGCTAAAATCTTTTCCCTGACAAATAAAGATTTACAGTGAGTATGACAATTAACAACACACAAGTATCTTAATGCCCTCTTTTTCAGAACCACTGTAGAGCCCAATAGGCCCTTACTACTAAATTCCCAAAAACCAATACCATACAAGTGACTCTCAACAAGTGAAAAATAAATCATTTTACCCACACTCTTCCCAATTCTCTTGAGACAACTTTCACTGCGTAAGAACCGCAGGCTAGTCTCCCATTCAATGCAAGAATGTAGTCCTTGGACTTAAGATTTATGCTTAATAGTATGTACTCACATGTGATAGTCAGCCAATAGACTGTGGTTAGTAGCCATTTTCACTAAGAGGTCCCCAAGATCATTTGGTCGAAGAGTGGGGATATCATAGGAATCTCTGAAGGAGTAGAGTTTGTACCATTCCGGAGATTTATCTGAATTTTGGTTTGCTAGAGTAAGGTTAAAGGTCCATTCAACGATATCTACTATATCCTAAAAGAAGCTATTATTAATAGACGTTTTTATCTATCCTGAGAAGATTATATAAATTGGATTAATGTAGCTTGACAAGAAATAATGAAAAAAAACATGATATTAATAATTATCAACAACATGGACTAGGCAATCCATGTTGGTATTAATATAATAGTTGTGTTCATTTCTTGTATTTAAATAAAAAAGAAAAACTTGCAAATGTCGATTCATCCACACTGTAGATCTTAAAACTAGGATTGGCATGGTCGTAGGGTACCAAGCTTGCCCCATTCCATGCCACATTGACGGCCTGGTCTAAGTTTGAGTCATTAAAGTACACTTGAAACTGATCTACGTGCGTGTGGCCGTTAAATTGGCCAGTGATTGTATTGGCAAATCTAAAAAATAGATGAATTTAAACTATTATCAAGAAAAACCTTAAATTTGCTTCTTTATTGCTGGAAAGATTTTTTTCTTTCATCTAATTTAGAATTTGCCGTAATTATACCTGTTAACAATTTTGTTATATTCTCTACCCCAAACTTTAAGGAGATCATGTTGTCCAGTTGGGATGTGACCTAGGATATGAACGCTTTCACCTTTAGTTTCTGCCTGGGATAAAATGCTAACCAACCAGTCTAATTCATCATAGGGGTCTTTCTCGTTTTCTATTAACCACCTGCAAATTGCCAAAAAATGTACAAAAATTCAAAGCTTTGTCAATTTTCGTTTGAATGGTTTACATAATTGTAGTTTTTATACATACCAGCATACTTTGTAAGCCACGTTGGAATTGAGAATAATCAACCTAAACCCATTTCTTGGGGACACTGTATAGAAACCTCCCTTAGTAATGGTGTCCATAGTTGAATCGGGTAGCCATTGTGACCATTCTGTTTCTATCAATTCATACAGCCATTGAGTGGAGAGATTTGAAGGTATCGAGACTGAGTTTTGTAAGTCGTATCTAAAAGTTGTAGTAAATATCAAAACTATGCTGCAACATACCGAATATAGGCTACTTTGTAGTACTTTTCTATACTAAAAGATTGTTTTGGCTATCCCTGAACAGTATTATTTTTAGAATTAACAAAAAGAAGGTTCTATATTATAGTATTTTCTTATTTCCTTCCAGTCTCCCACACATAAAATTGTATAAAAATCCTCAATAGTTAATCCTCCAAGATTTGTAAAGAAAAGTTACTGGCTTTAAGCTACAATTTTATTAATATAATCCATTTAAGAGTATCATTCTGCCTTGAATTAATGGATGGTCTTTTAACTGGTTCTGAAATAATCGTCTTTTAAGTTCGAATAATTCACCCGCTTAAAAATAATAAATGGAGCTAATTTCATTCATGAAATACGATTTTCTTTTTAATTTATTTTTAGTTAAAACGGCTCCATCATGGACGGCACTAGCTTTAAACCCAGGAGGGACAACGAGAACAATAAAAAAACGTTTTTCTGATTTGGATCCGGACCAGAACCCCGTATTTTTAGCTACACACTTGTATGGTCTTAAAAACCTTTATAATATGATATTAATCAAGAGGAAGGCAACGCCTAAAATAGTGTTGATTTTCCAACTGATTTACAATTTAATTTCATTTCTTCCACCACGCTTATTTTCTATCAAATAATAAAGTAGCACCTTGCTTTTCCTTTATGCTTGATTGAGCCAATTTCTCGTTAAATTTTAATAAAAATGTGAAGGGTTTTTTTTCATAATTTATCGTTCACCCCGAATATTAAAATGCAATACGGAAGAATTTTTATACAGGAAGTTGTTCAAAATTAAAATTTAAAAGAAAAAAATGTATATCTTCCTACAAAGTAACTTACTGATTAAGAGGACTGGGTTCGTGGTTTCCTAATGTAGGATAAACAGGTACTGTGAATCCATTCTTTAATTTGGTGAGAAACTTGATTATTGATGCTTTATTTTTTTCCGAACTGGTTTCCCAAACCCTGTGGCTTATAATATCACCAGTAAAGTACACATAATCAATATCCTACAAAAATGATAGAAAATATGAATTTAATGTAAACATATATCACAAGTAAGCAGTGTATATTATAGTACCTACTTACTTACCAAGGTGTTAGCGAAACGAATCATTTCATCGATCAAATTTTCAGATAGGTCGCTACCATATTCTGCCCAGTACCCACAAGAATTACCTTCAGTACCATCAGCCTGATCGTTCTGGCAACATACAGGTTCCTCGCAAGTTTTTACCTTTCCTGGGGTGTACAGGGTGTCCATATGCACATCTGAAACCTGAAAAATTTAATAAAGAATCATTATTATTATGGTTCTTGGATTAAGAGAATTATGAAACTTTGCGATATATACAGTAAGTACAAGTAGGTAAGTATATAGGCAGGAATTTTTTTATTGTCACCTGATGTGAATTTGCCGATTGCCATCCTGAACAGAAGTGCAAAATAAAACGAAATATTTCTTTGACTTTCTTAAAATATCTTGATTTTAAAAAAAATTACTTACTTGGAGGATTTTAAACGTTTTGACGCCCCCTGGTTGTGGTCTGGAGGGCGAATAGCCGTCTGGTACATCAATGCTCCATTCGATGTTCGTATAATTGCAATTGAATTCTTGTAAAACTATATCACAGAATTTGCTGGGTGCAATATCTTCGTTATTATCTATCATGTACAGGATTATATCCTAGAAGGGGACGATTTGTGTTAACCTCTGTAAGTAATGAATATTCAAGGGGGGGCCACCAAGACCGTAGCTAGCAAGAAATGGGAGGGGGGATACAGAATGCGTTATAGTGCGCGTAGCCACTGGTAGATATAGACCAGAGTCTATAACGATAATTTTTGAAACAAAAAAAAATAATAGTAGGATGAAACCCATTGGAAAAGGAAGAGAATATAACAAAAATAAATGGAAAAATAATTTACGGGCGATCCGAGGTCGGGAAGTGGAAGGGGGTGAGTTTTTAAGGGTAGAAAACGATTTATCTCGATTTCCGGTAAAACTACAAGTCCTATTAAAAAACGTTAAATGGCAAAGTTGTAGGTAATACAAAGATCTACAACTTTTGTATTTACACTTTTTTCACAAACCTCAGAATCGAGATAAATCGTTTTCTACCCTCAAAAACTCACCCCCTTCCACTTCCCGACCTCGGATCGCCCGTAAATTATTTTTCCTTTAATTTTTGTTGTATTCTCTTCCTTTTCCAATGGGTCTCATCCTACTATTATTTTTTTTCACTTTTTACCATTTTCAAAGGCTTCAGCCCTAGTCTAATAATAATATTAATAAACTAATATGCTCATGCATCATGAAAATATTTGATTCCTACATTTTTGACAAATAATTGTGTTTTTACAGGGTTGCCAAACTTACAATATTAAGTTCGATAGCTCCATCACAAACTCTATCGCTGTCGAGTTTTAAAATACTACAAATTCCAACAACCTCAGCTTTCAGTTGTGCCCTGGTCATTCCCCCCCTCCTCTCTCCCACGATAAAGTTGACGATGGTGTTACATAGTCCACATAAGGCGTCATCTTTGATACTGTGAGTTTCTTTGAGGAGAGTGTTGCCAACTCGTAGGTTTTCCCGGAAAAAGTTCGGAATTTGTAACTGCTTGAGGGCTTCGTTGAGGTAGGCTGGCCGAATTTTGGTTTCTAGATATTCGGTGAAACCTCGATCGACAATGTCAAGCAGTTCTAAAAAAGATGTAAGGTCATTTAGTGTGAACATGTATTTTGTATTGTTAAATGAAAATTCTGGCAATTAACCAGTTACTTTACAGACCCCAAACCCCTAGTCTTGTAATATTGTCAAATTTTAATTTTTTTCAAAAAATAATTCTAAAGTAGGGTTATTTCTGAAAATATCGAAAAAAGTTATAAGAAAAGGTTTTTTTAAATGCAGTTTCTAGCTTACCTGCAAAATTTCAGCTGCATAAGATAATTTTGATTTTTTACCCACCACAAAAATTTATTTTCCTCTTAATGAACACTTTACTGATGACACTCTGCTCTTTTTTGTCTTAATATTAAGGTGTATTACTTTCAGACACAAACTACGTTTTCAAAAATACTTGTTTTATGAAGTTACCTTATACAGGGTCAAAAACAAATAAACTTTGCATCACATGCGACCAAATTTTAATAGCCCAATTTTGATTTTGTAGAAAAACACACATTTAATATGGCGCTACTTTAAAGAAAATGTATCTGAAATAAAGCATTGTCAAAACTAAGAAGTTTTATGTAGGTTGCGTTAAGTCTTATTTTGCAAAAGTGGTGCAATTTACAAAATATAGGTAAAAATCAAAATTATCTTATGCAGCTGAAATTTTGCGTGTGGGCTAGAAACTGCATTTAAAAAACTTTTTATAATAACTTTTTTTTGATATTTTTAGAAATAACCCCAATTTTGAATTATTTTTTGAAAAAAATTAAAATTTGATAGATAATGCGAATCACGTGACTACTATTTTTTTTGGTTAATTTTCATCTCGATCGAAGCAGAACTTGATGCCAAAGTAAAGTTTCGAATAAAGCTATGACAAAGTCGAAATTTGAATAAAGCTATTAATAAACAAAAATCCCATATGATGCGGACTTTACTGGTGACACTGTATACCTATACGAATTAGATTTCCTTTTTATGGAAACCCTTTGGAAAAATCTTAATATAATACGTTTTATGATGGTAAAAGATGAAAATGAAAACAGCAATTGTCGCATCATGGAAATCAGACGCTGGCCGAAGACCAAATAAAAACAAAAAAGGAAACTTCCAGCCTAATAACTTAGTAGGTTAAACTATGGATTCTCATAAAAATGCTGCCAACTTACCATTTGTACTGTCTCCAGAAACTACATAAAAATAAACGAAAACTAAAATACACAATTTAAACATATCGATGATCTATTTCAAAAAGAATATTATTCTGGTACATTTGATACAATTAATTGTTTGAAATTATTATTATTTTTAATCCTTTTAAGCTACAGTTTATATAAGGACCGGAATAAGTTTATAATAAAGGTCTGGTTAAAAAAAAGTAGCGATTGTACCGAGGACGTGGCGTATACCTAGGTAAGAAGGAAAAAATAGTTTAACATATTCGGTTTCGGTAAAAATAACTTTAGAAAAACAGTTTCGATGATCTGTAACTTCAAAGACTGTCTTTTTTTTTTTTAATTAAAATTAATAATAAAATTTATATTAACCACTAAAAAATAATTTAATTTTTGTTATTTATAGAAACGAAAAATAACAAAATTTACAATTCTTTCTTCTAGATTGTTTTATTTTAAATATCAATTTTAATAGTCTCTAATCGCTTTTACAAGCGATATACATTTATACTAGGGGAAGGTTGCCTATATTGAACCGCTACCTAAATTGGACCACAGTACATTTATCCGAAACTAAACAAGTGCCATATCATCTGGCAACACTGTAACATACTTCCACCCAGAACCTTTGATCGGCAACAAACTCAACTAGTTGGGCGTTAGTGCTTGGCGTGTACAGAGCAAAACGTAATTTACACAATTTTAATGTTATATTTTTAGGATTTTCCTAACAATTTACCTTAAAACCATAAAACTCTAAGCAATGTCTTTTTTATGGAAGTTTTCAAGTAAGTTTTTCTCTTTGTTTCTCCTATTACCATGCCATATTTGTTTTTTCTTGTTTCTTTCCTGGGTGGTTTTGTAAAACACGTGGTAGTTGCTTAAATTGGACCACTGGGTGATTGCCAGAATTGAAATTTAGGCAATTTTCCCAAATTGTGCAAAAATAATTTTTCTCTTTAAATAAGTTAATGTCATGAACTAACACCATTTTAATATTGCTAAAATATTTTTTCTTTGAGTTGAAAAATGAAACTTTGACTGGTCCAATATCGGAAACTAATAGGTACTTTTTGCATTAGGATGTCTTCTACCGAAATTTTGATTGTAAATTTGATGTTTTTTGGAAATATACGTATAAAACTTCCTATACCAACAATTTTATTTTTTATTTATTTATTTAACACCTAAGCTTCCTATTTAAATCATGTGGTCCAATTTTGGAACCCCCAGGTGCAATTTAGGCAACCGGTTTCCTATATTGAACTACTTGCAGAGGTTTCTTTATAGCCTGGTATATCATAGATACTTTGAAATAATTTTCTGCAAAAAATACATTCTAAAGTATACTAAGGTATAGCTTCAAGATCGATTTTGCGTTATTATCAGGATCTATGATAAGAAATCTGGAAATTGGTCCAATATGGGCAACCTTCCCCTATTTACTCGAAACTCTACAGGGTGGCCCTTTAGTGTGGCAAAGTACAATAGCTCCGTTACGATTTCAAATACATTAAAAATATTAATACAAAAGTTAAAGGGCAGTAAGTGACTTATAACGTAAAATTATTTTTAACTCTATAGGGTGGCTCAAAAAAGCGGAACAAAAAAAAATGTACTTTTTTCAAATGGAACACCCTGTATATTTTTACATTTTTAAATTCCACATTAAATTACAATTATTTTTTATTAAATACATTATTAATCTATACTTTATAGTTTCCGAGATATTGACTCTCGAAAAGTGACATTTTTGAACTTTGACAGCTTCTAACTTTCTAACAGTACGTCTTAAAGCAAAACGGCTTACATGTCCCTATCTTCAATTTTTATTATCTTCCCAAAAAAATCAACTTCCAGTTAAACCGGAACAACTATATTTCCTGCTTTCGAGTAACATCCGGTTTAACCGGAAGTTGATTTTTTTGGGAAGATAATAAAAATTGAAGATAGGGACATGTAAGCCGTTTTGCTCTAAAACGTAGAGTTAGAAAGTTAGAAGCTGTCAAAGTTTAAAAATGTCACTGTTCAAGAGTCAATATCTCGGAAACTATAAAGTATAGACTAATAATGTATTTAATAAAAAATAATTATAATTTTATGTGGAATTTAAAAATGAAAAAATATACAGGGTGTTCCATTTGAAAAAAGTACATTTTTTATTGTTCCGCTTTTTTGAGCCACCCTATAGAGTTAAATATAATTTTACATTATAAGCCACTTACTGCCCTTCAACTTTTGCATTAATATTTTTAATGTATTTGAAATAGTAACGGAGCTATTGTACTTTGCCACACTAAAGGGCCACCCTGTATAAACCAATCGAATTTATTTTAACATATATTTGTTTATTTAGAAATAATAAAGTAGTTTTGGTACATTTGACTTTTATACGATTAACGATCGCCAAGATAAATATTTTAAAAACAGTTGCAGGCGTTCGGCTGTCATTAAAATCAACAGTAATATTTAATTAAACAGGTATAAATTTGGTATCACTGGGTAGATAATGGTTAAAACTTTGTTGGACTTGTAACAGATTTTTAATTTAGGCATTTTTTTGGGAGAAAATAATTTTTAAAGTTGACCTATTTACACTAACACAAATTATATTATATTTTGAAAACGAAAGTAATCGGCAAATCTGCTATATTATGAGTAACAGCCAGTAAGGATAGGTCTTTAATATTTTTAAATTAAGTAAATCGTATACAGTGTGTCCAAGAAAGTATGCATACATATATGGGAACGATTTTTACCACCGATTTCTCAGAAAATTTTATTCTTTATAAAAGTTGGTGCATGCCTTAAAACTATAAATGCATATTTCATATTTCACCTGCGGCTGATAGTAAGGAAGTAAATGCCATTTTTTCGAAATTGCCTTAAGAGTAAATTACCTTAATTATTAGAAATACAGCAAAATTGTATATGGAAATGTTCTTGCAAATTAGTAAGTTAGTCGAAATACGAAATTTGAGTTAGGTGTCACAATTTTTAATTTTTTTTTGGTTAATCTCTATTTTTCCCTAAACGATACCCCTCTGGTCGATTTTTTGTTAACGCAATTTTAATATATTTATGAAATAACTTAAACGTGGGTTTATAATAAAAATGGATTAAGTAGTTGCAAACTTTTAAAAACCTTTCAACGTTACGAGTTGGTTTAGATATTAGCGTGTTGCACGCCTACTTAAACAAAATCATGATAGAATCCAACTCTATTCATATTACTGGAAATAATTAATAATTTATTTGTCATTTTCACCCAGTACGCTGAAGTCCAAAAACCTATTTTAAAGAAATGCATATAAAAAAAATTAAAAGTTAACACACCTAACTCAAGTTCCGTATTTGGACTAAGTTTTTAATTTGCAAAAACATTTCCATATAACATTTTGCTGTATTTCTAATAATTAAGGTACTTTACTCTTCAGGCAATTTCGAAAAAATGGCATTGGCCCTCCTACTATTAGCCGCAGGTGAAATATGAAATATGCATTTATAGTTTTAAGGCATGCACCAACTTTTATAAAGAATAAAATTTTCTGAGAAATCGGTGATAAAAAACTTTTCCATATGTTGCATACTTCTTTGGACACACTGTATACGGTTACGGAGAAATTCAGCGGAGGGTAAAAATTGTGTTTATTTTACATGTGGTGATGGACTCTTAAAGATACCTACATCAACACCAGTTGGGTATTTTTTACTGACGCCTTGGATCTAACATGTATACGCAAAAACAACAAATGCTATATATTAGCTTGTTGAGAGAATGTACTTAAGTAATTTTTGAATATTTGACGTTTTTGACAAAATATTTTTTTAATAATTATTATTAAAGCCGGACCTTTTTTTACCCACTTAAAAACAAAACATCAATATAATTTGTCCTTATGTTTTTAAAAACGCATTTTTGATAAATAAACACTTGGAAAAATAATGGAATTATAAAGAATTTTATATCTGATAAGAAATTGATACATAATCGTATATGACAAATTTATCTCGAGTTACGGAAGGTTAAAAAATGCTCATGCACAAAGAAGATACAATGAAATAAAGACCTTGATTATGTTATTGGTGTAATAGGGAACTTGACAAAAATTTTAAATGGGGAAAAAAATTCTATAAATCATAAGTATATATTGTCATAAAACATATGGCAGCAAAAAAAAACAACATATTTCATCCCAAAAGACCGCTAGCAAGATTTGAAAATGCCCCAAAATTCAAATTATCCCAAGCGGGTAAAAACGGGTCGTGAAGTCAAGAAGTATAATTCGTGTGTGACATCCACGAAATAGGTTATAGGTTGGCAATAAATTGAAGGACACTGAGAATTCCACCTTAAAACAACAATACAATAACAATAACACACGGCAATCCAAATGCAAACTCGGTAGCTCGGCCACCGGACAGGATGACGGATGACGGAAAAGTCATACTTCCTGACGTCATCGGGCATGGCGCGCTTAAAAGGTCATTTGAAATGCTTTTGACACGCGCGAAACTTTAAAGAATTTTTACCAAGTTATTACTGATTTTTAAGGAGTAATAATTGGGGAATTTTTTTTAGGCCTATACAGGGTGTCCCGAAATTAAGGGGCAATACTTTACCACCGTATTCTCCGACTAAAAATAATAGAATTTTTTTATATGGGCATAAGTCCGAAAATGCTTCCTAAGGGAGCTACCCCCTAATGCTGGAGCTAATGGGCAACCTTAAAGTCGTATTTTTCTAAATATCTTTGAACCTGTTCATAATAAAATTTTGAAATTAGGTATGGTGTAGAAACTTTTGACGATAAATCAGTTTTTTACTCAGAATTTTAAAATTTTACTCATAGGCGTCACATGCTGGGGTGGTTAATTATTAAAATTATTGCATTTTTTTAATTAGTCGTTTTTTCTTAATTTTCTTAAAAATTATGAAATTTTAAAGTATTCTACCTAAAAAAGGTACTCCTAGTTTGTCTTGATAAGACTTACAGTTTTTGAGTAAAATCGTTTTAAAAAAATAACGTCCATAAAAGAGTTAATTAATAAGAATAATAATCAAAGTGAAATTTGTGAATAGAAGGCCAAGGATTAAAATTGACATTTGTTTCATTTGACATTTCTGTGTTAGATATTTGTCTGCTGCTATAACTGTTGTAAAATTAGACTTAGGGCCGATATCTTCATCCTCGGTTAAAACTCGGTTATTTTTATTGCTTAGTTAAACTTGTTTTGTGACACATAAAGCATGTTATAAACATCAAATGTCAAGTTTAACCGAGGAATTAAAATAACCGAGCTTTAACCGAGGATGAAAATACCGGCCCTTAATAAGTAAGAAAATGCAAAACTTTTCAAACCACGAGCTTACTGATATCCATTTTGTATACGGATATACGGAGCTGAAAATTAATTTTAAAAGCTTTTAGTTTTTAGTAATTACCTACATTTTTGATATAAAAGTTTTTATTAAAGAATAATTTTGTTATTTTTTAAGGACGTTATTTTTTTTAAAACGATTTTACTCAAAAACTGTAAGGCTTATCAAGACAAACTAAGAGTACCTTTTTTTACGTAGAATACTTTAAAATTTCATAATTTTTAAGAAAATTAAAAAAAAACGACTAATGAAAAAAATGCGATAATTTTAATAATTAACCACCCCAGCATGTGACGCCTATGAGTAAAATTTTAAAATTCTGAAATAAAAAACTGATTTATCGTCAAAAGTTTCTACACCATACCTAATTTCAAAATTTTATTATGAACAGGTTCAAAGCTATTTAGAAAAATACGACTTTAAGGTTGCCCATTCGATGGGGGGTAGCTCCCTTAGGAACATTTTCGGACTTATGTCCATATGAAAAAATTCTATTATTTTTAGTCGGAGAACACGGTGGTAAAGTATTGCCCCTTAATTTCGGGACACCCTGTCTAACTAAAACTAAATCATATTATTGAAAAGAAAAAAAATTGGACAGTTCCCTATTGGAGATGATAAATTAAAACGGTCAAGTAACCATGTAGGTTGTTGCGCATGATTAAGGCAGGTTAATTCACTTAATTCTTATTTTACGCTTATTAAACTTCATAGAGACCCTAGCGAATTAAACAAAACATTTTCAATTATAAGTTAATTCCGGAAAACGAATTGCATTTAAATGGGAAAGTTGAAGACAGAGACACGAAAAAAAAGGGTCGAGGAAACCCAAAAAACTAATTATTACGGGATTTTCTTTTAAATGACTTTCTATACGGGCTAACTAGGTTTTTAATATTTTTATGGGGAAGAATCAGACTTAAGTTTTAATTAAGTGAGGGTAGAAGAAAAGTCCTGTCGTCCTTGTTAAAAATTTATGAAGCCTACGCGTTTCGGCCTAAATGGCCATCATCAGGGCGTTAGAACTTAAGGTCTGTCACAATCACAAATGACATAAAAGAGACGCACTATATCAACATTTACGTAAAATTAAAATTAAAATCAACACTGAAACGGACGTCACCACACCAAACATCAAAACATAACTGTTATATTAACTTAATTATCATGTCCCTTCTGGAAAGCAGTCACGACTTCGTTATAGACTTAAGTTTTAACTGTTTTAAAAATCGTGCTTTTATAAAAATAATTTTTATCTTTTGTTTTACAGTTATCAAGTGTGTTCGTCCCATTAAATCCAAGTTTTGCCTCCGCTGTCACCGCAATTACACATACGATTTACTTCAACTGGATGACCTATCCTTAACCTCTGTTTCTCATCTAGCAAATTTTCCGATTGCCTTTTCGTGTTCAAATAGTATATTATTAACCAAGGTTTAGACAGCCATCATTATTGCCCGAGCGTCAAGTTTAAATCACGAGGAGCGGAGCGACGAGGGATTTAGGGCGCGAGGGCTATAGGCTGTCTAAACCGTGGTTAATATAATTTTTTTTCCACTACTAACACTTTTATTTTGTACAGTATTAATAAATTATAAAAAATCCTATTAGGTAGGTATAAATATATATTTTAATCAAGTTACCTGCTTTGGCATATTGGCAAGATAATTTGTTCTCTTGTCAGTTGGCTTGGCGTCACCTTTCATGTTATTTATTGGGGAATTAACAAATCAAGTTACCGGGTTTTAAATAGATCGGTCAATAATGGATTTCAATGCATTATTATTGACCGTCGTCAATAGCAACTGAGAAGGGAGAGAAAAACGATTTCTGGCGTTAATTAATCGGTCAATAATGGCGATGTTATAGGTTAGTAGTGGAAAAATATACTTTAACTTGTGTTAGTATAAACGGGCCAAATTTAAAAACTTTTTTTTCCCAAAGAAAGGTCTAAATAAAAAATCTGTTACAAGACAAACAGGGCTTAAACCAGCGATACCAAATTTATACCAGGGTAAATAAAATTTTACCGGTGCATGATATTTAGTGACAGTAGAGCTCCGCCAATAAGGAACTTGACAAACATTTTAAATAGGGAAAAAATTCTTTAAATCACAAGTATATATTGTCATAAAACATATGGCAGCAAAAAAAAAAACAACATATTTCGTCCCAAAAGACCGCTAGCAAGATTTAAAAATGCCCCAAAATTCAAATTATCCCAAGCGGGTAAAAACGGGTCGTGACGTCAAGAAGTATAATTCGTGTGTGACATCCACGAAATAGGTTATAGGTTGGTAATAAATTGAACGACGTTGAGAGTTCCACCTTAAAACAACAATACAATAACAAGAACACACGGCAATCCAAATGCAAACTCGGTAGCTCGGCCACCGGTCAGGATGACGGATGACGGAAAAGTCATACTTCGTGACGTCTCGGGCTTGGCGCGCTTAAAAGGTCGTTTGAAATGCTTTTGACACGCGCGAAACTTAAAAAAAAATTTACCAAGTTATTACTGATTTTTAAGGAGTAATAATTGGGGAATATTTTTTTTTTGCCTAACTAAATCATATTACTTATTGAAAAAAAAAAATTCGAAAGTTCCCTATTGTTTTAGAAATATGTATTTATTTTGACTATCGTTAATAGTATAGAAGTAAAATGTACTAAGAATCTCCTCTTACCCCCAGTTACGCAACTGGCGATCATGCACCCTTAAAAATAGTATTTTTGGGGAAGTGTTATTTTCCATATGAACAATTTTTATTTATGTAAGAACGTTTGAAGTGGTTAGACCCACTCCAATAAGCACATACATGTAAAAATGTACGGTTATATAGGCACATATCTACTTCCATAAAGTTCCAAACTTTTCAAGTGGCCTGAAACTAGTGGGTTGTATTTTCAGTTTCAAATTGCCTCTCGGGCATTACAATTTTATTTTCTCGTTTGCAATTTCTGTTTTGCAATTTGTTGTTATTTTGATTTAAATTTAAATTTATTTATTTTCGGGTTTACTGCACATATATACAGGGTGTTAAAATTAAATTTTATTTGCAGTTTTAAAATACATAAGTTACTAGAACAATAATTTAAACATTCAAATGAAAAGTTCAAAGTGACGTCCTTCCTCTCTGGCTTACCCGATACTGATAATAATTAATGGTAAAATAAGTCCTGTTCTTTAAGAGTCTATCATCGTCACATGCAATTATACCAATTTCTCAAAACCCTCTATACATATCGAACTTATTTCAAAATATATTTATTAATTTAGAAATAATAAAGTAATTTTTGTACATTTTACTGCTATACTATTAACAATGCCAATGAAAGCCTACAACAGTATTTGAATGTGCGTAAATTTCTTCATAGAGGTCAATATGGTTTTCGCAAAGCCAGGGACACGGAGATTGCAGCAATAGACTTAATCTCTGATTTACAGGTTAAAATTGATAAGGGGTGTGTATGTTCTCTAGTCGCCCTGGACTTGCGAAAGGCATTTGACACAGTTGATCACAATATACTTCTGACGAAACTAGAGGAAGCAGGGGTAAGGGGGACCCCACAGGCTGATATTAGTAAAGATCTGGAAAAGATAAGCATGTGGCTAAAATTTCATAAACTAACAGCAAATATAGAGAAATCTTCCTATATGTTTATTGGTAAAACAAACTTGAATACTAACTCTCATATATTATTTGAAAATCAGCAGCTTCAAAATTCATCGGTAATAAAATACTTAGGAATTTTAATAGATAGTACTATGAGCTGGCCTGCACAGATCACTTGCTTAAGAAAAAAAATTGCTCCTTTTGTTGGGATTCTATATAAAGTTGGTTATCTACTAAGGAAAAACTTACGCCAGCAACTTTACTATGCACACATATATAGCCACCTGCATTATCTTATATCAGTGTGGGGCACGGCAGCAAATGTAGCTCTAAAACCACTAAAAACTCTTCAAAATAAAGCATTAAAAAACGTATTTAAACTTCCAATTAGATTCCCTACTAATCTATTGTATTCCCACAACAAATTTCTCAATATTGTAAATATCGACAAATTTAAGGTTCTGCTTTACGTGCATCATATACCTAGTTAATAAGACTAAACAATCTGCAGTACAACTGGTCAATGTAAAAAGTGTACATAACCATCATACTAGACAAGAAAATAATTTTTAACTACCTCAAGTAAGATCAAACAAAGGCTTAAAATCAATCTACTATGATGGTGCCAAAATGTATAACAATTTACCAGAGTTAATTAAGGAAATTGTCAAACATGACTGTTTTAAAAGAAGGCTTAAAGAGCATTTATTAGGTTTGTATCCAATTAGGTATATATGAAGTATGAAAGACTGAAAGAGTGTTACTATTGCTATATATGTGTATTTTTTTTCTCTTCCATTTTGTTGCACAAAGAAACAAAACTGTGATATGTAAAATTGTCTTTTTTAATATTTTAATTATCTTTACTACTACTACTAATTTTATTGTTTTTTTATTGCTATAGATAGAATTGTCTTTTTACAAAATATTTTTTATTGTTTTTTTGTTATATTTGGAATCGTTTTTTTTTTTATAGAATAAGCTGATTTCTGTATAAAATCACCGTATTTTTGTGAAATCAATAAAGCTCCTTTTTCACAAAAAAAATCGCCAAGATAAATGTTCAAACGTTGTGTTTCTTTGGAAGAAATTTTATTTTAAAGTTGGCCTAACACAAACTATCGTATATTTTGAAAACGAAATGGTAATCGGCAAATCTGCTACAAGAGAAACAGAGTTTAAGGATAGGTCTTTTAATATTTTTAAAGTAAATCGTATATGCGGTTTCGGAGAAATCGGTGACAGCGGAGGGTAAAAATTGGGTTTATTTTACACGAGAAGATGCACTCTTAAATACAAAACGGAATAGCGATATAGAGAAGTGCAAGAGCAAAGAAAATCCATCATAATTTTAGAGGCGCTTGAGGACTTCCTTAAATCAATGCTTCGGCTCAGACAGAGACGGGATTTGGAATAATTATGTAATTTCACGCCACGCTCAGTGAAATGGGGAAATGAAAGGCTCATAAGAAAGAAAGACGTGGGACTTTTTGCGTGAATAGAGAAAATTTAGATTACAAACCAGAAGAGAACACTCCTTTCTCCTAGTTTTTCTGCAAAGTTTATTTCAGAAACGTAAATCGTTGAGAAGGCGTCCTTTTGGAGGTTCTCTTTCAAATTTTATTGAAATTTGACAATTTCAACTTATTTTTTTGTCTATTTAAAGGTGGAGACCAGGATGGTTCTTAAATGATACACGTTAAGTTAAACTAAACTTTATTTTCCACTTAGTGAACACTTTACTGATGACACTGTGTTCTTTTTTGTCTTAATATTAAGGTGTATTACTTTCAGACACAAACTACGTTTTCAAAAATACTTATTTTATGAAGTTACCCTATACAGGGTCAAACGTCAAAAACAAATAAACTTTGCATCAAATGCGACCAAATTTTAATAGCCCAATTTTGATTTTGTAGAAAAACACACATTTAATATGGCGCTACTTTAAAGAAAATGTATCTGAAATAAAGCATTGTCAAAACTAAGAAGTTTTATGTAGATTGCGTTGAGTCTTATTTTGCAAAAGTGGTGCAATTTACAAAATATAGGTAAAAAATCAAAATTATCTTATGCAGCTGAAATTTTGCACGTGGGCTAGAGACTGCATTTAAAAAAACTTTTTCTAATAATTTTTTCGATATTTTTAGGAATAATCCCACTTTTGAATTATTTTTTGGAAAAAATTAAAATTTGACAGATAATGCGAGTCACGTGACTACTATTTTTTTGCTAAATTTTCATCTCGATCGAATAAGAACTTGACGTCAAAGTCAAATTTCGAATAAAGTTATTAATAAAAAAAAATCCCATATGATGGGGATTTTACTGGTCACACTGTATATCTAATGATGGCTTACTAAACCGACCTGGGTTCGAATGTATAACAGCAGCTTGCTAGAACTTCCTTTTCTCCAGTGTGGTTATTTACGCATGATTTCAGCTTCTGACCACATGGTATGATACCATGTGTTCATGCATGGTCATCTTTACCTGACTTTTCGGTATCTCCATTTAGCGTATTGGTTCTGTGCTATCAAATCCTTAAATCCGAAAAGTCAGCTGACCAAGCCTGGACACTTGGCCATCATAGCATGTGGTCAGAAGCTGAGATCCTGCATAAAGTAGATGTAATCTCATGATACAAAGAAAACGTGCGCAGAATTTGAATGTGAACTGGATTTATCAACGCCCAGCCTCAGCCCCCAATCTTGGAATCATGAAATTTCGAAGATGTCTTCTCCCTATAATGTAGGCATCAACTAAGAAGGAATTTTTCGAAAATCAACTCCTAACACGGGGGTTAAAAATTTTTTTTTTTTTTTTTAATTTTTTTATTTTTTTACTTTATTCCCAACCAACTTTACAAGTTTATTACAGGGATAAGTATATAAAAATAACTAACAATTATTACTCTAACTTAATAGGTAGATATATATATATAAAAAAAGGCAGTTAAAAAAAATAATTCGTTTTATATTATAAACGTATGATTAACACGTTAAGAAAAAAATTTATACTAGGAAATATTTTTTTAAATGAAATTTAAATAATGGTAGTTTTTTTAATGTTTTAATATTTTCCGGTAAAATATTATATAATATTAATCCATTATATAACAATGACCGTTTTCCAAAGTTACTGTTTATTTTAATAGTTTTTAAAAAATTAGTTTGTCTAGTATCATGTCTATGAATATCATCAACTTTTGTAAACGTTATGTTAGAATTTTTTTGTTTTAAAAGTAAAGAATGAATAAATATGCAAATTTTTAAATTATATAAATTATTTATATCTAGGCATTTATTCGGTTTGTATAAATTTGTTGTTGGTTCTAAGTGCGGCAATCTATGAATACATTTAATAATTTTATTTTGTAATTTCTTTAAAGGGTTTAGTACTATTGAATTGGCTGAACCCCAAATAGAAATAAGATACTGAATTTTTGAATGTACTAATGCATGATAAATATTTTTTAAACAATTTAAAGATATACAGTGACGAATTTTAAAGAATATCCCAATTAACGGAGAAATGTAAGTTCGAATATGTTCTACGTGTTTTCTCCAGCTTAAATTTTGATCAATATATAATCCTAAAAATTTTAAATTATCTTTGTAATTAATATTTTCCCCATTAAATATTATTGGTTGCTTTTCCATATCTAGTATTTGTTTGTCAATGTACATAAATGATGATTTATTAAAATTTAAAGTTAATTTATAAGATTGCAACCAGTCAAATATAATTTTTAAATCTTTTTTGATATTTAATTTGATGTCCCTAATATTTTTAGCATAATAAATAATTGTTGTGTCGTCGGCGAAAAGTTTAATTTGTCCATATAATTTTAATTTTGAAACAGAATTGATATAAATAAGAAACAATGTGGGTCCTAGAATAGAACCTTGTGGTACTCCACATCTAATTGTTTGATAGGAACTAATATTACTTCCTATTTTAACGCATTGTTTTCTATCTTTTATATAACTTTCAAACCAACGATAAATTTTTCCTCTTATTCCTATATCAAATAATTTAACTAATAATATATCATGGTTTACAGTATCAAAGGCTTTACACAAGTCTAGAGATAAAATGCCGCATTTTTTTAAATTTTTATAGGAATTTCTGTATTTCAGAAACTATAAGTAGTGGAGGTTTAAAAATTAGTATTCCAGTTCCTGTAATAAAATAATAATATACGTGTTTCGTTATTTTTCCAAAATCCACCTAGGGTTTGAAAAAAGTGGTGTAGTCTATTTTGAGGGGTACTTTCTATAATTTTAAGCTATATTGCTGAAAATTGGAACTATGTTTACCCTGTTAAAATAAGCAAGTACGTGTTTTAATGTTTTGGAAAATTTTGCCCCTAAGGAGTGGAAAAGGGGTATACAAGTTTATATTTGAAACTTACCCCCTCCATTTCTCTCACTCAGTTATGCTTCAGTGCACCTAGCTGGTATAAATATAACTGTAGTTACTTTGCTTATTTACTATTCACCTGAAGATAACTGGGGATACTTTTAACAGTTAAAACTGTGCGATTTAAACCCAATAAAGACAATGTAAGTCCAAAATTCTTCTATCATTATTTTTTTATAATATTTACCAACGTCATAATTTTTTTTATCACATCATTTTGAGATTCCCACGCACATAAGCTAGTATAATGGTAAACGTTCCAATACACGTAAGTCAGGTTATAATTAATATGTCATTACTTATTTAATTAGAATGTTATCGCGGTGGAAAAATATCATGATTATGTATTAGAAAGACTTAAGTTAGTTTATTGCGTTTTCCTACGATCGTGGGGAAAAGACGATCGTGGGGAAAAGTAACTTTTCCCTTTTGTAAAGTTTGAGCTGTTGGTTTTGGACAAGAAAAGGCTTCCATATATTGGGGATATATCTTTACTTGGTTTACTAAATATGTCTGGAAATACGCTTAGAAGCTTTCTTACAAAAGTAACCCCCCCCCCCCGTAATGAAAACACAAAAAATTGATCATAATTTGATCCCTTGGGAGTGTGGCGAATCGTACATTGAAGAAACAAAAATACCTCTTCCCGTACGAGTTAAAGAATATCTGAAACATACTCAAAGAGGTGAAACTTCGAGATCGGGTATAGCGGAGCATGTATGGCCAACCAACATAATATACAGTAGTCAGAAGCCAAGGTTTTGAAGACGGAACAGCACTGGAAAAAACGAAAATTCAAAGAAGCAGCTTCCATGAATCAAAATACTCATATATTTAGTAAACCAAGTATAGATATCTACAATATCTGGAAGCCGTCCAAAACCAACAGCTCAAACTTCACACTCCAATAAGCACGTAGGCGGAGTCATCAAGGTTCATTGCACATGGATAATATTTAAGACAGTAGCCTTAGAATTATAATTTAAACTTTGAATCGTTGAGGCCTTTACTTGATGGAAATTCATTATAACTCAATGAAAGAAAATTTATTTTGTCAAATTTTCACTTTTATTTATATTACTATTATTTATTGTATACAATAAAAGTAGAAATTTGACAAAATAAATTGTCTTTCATTGAATTATAATTTAGTTTACGCTTGAAAACGGTTAAAGATACTAACTAACCGAAACGTTGTGTTAGGTAACAAAATAAAGTCAATGGAAGTCCGACAACACAAAAAATATGTTATACAGGGTGCTCCATTTTAAAATAAGCAATTTTGAGATAACTTTTGGTATAACCGGAAGTCGCATAATATGGTCGCTGTTATTTCATTTGAAATCATCAGAAAACCTTACTATTCAAATTTGCAGGGTTCAAATTGCATTATTTTCCAAAACATTCTAATAGACTATCAACATGTACATAGAAGTTACGTTTGATATATGTTATTCATAGTTTTATCTACAACCATTTAATAATAGGTGCATAATACTTCTGATCATAAGAGCATTATGCTATCCATAATACAACAAGTGTAATTATTCTAAAACAACAAGTGTAATTATTATATTTCCCGTATAAACTCAACTTTTTTTGTGATAGTAAGAGCATTATGCTATCCATAATACAACAAGTGTAATTATCATAAAACGACAAGTGTAATTAATATATTTCCCATATGAACTCAACTTTTTTTCAGGCACTGTATAAATGGATGGTTTTAGATAAAGTATAGTATTTGACTCGCGTCTAATGAACCATCATACACTCGCCTTTGGCTCGTGCCGTAAACTTCATCCTCGTTTTATTATGGCCTACATTATACGCTCGTTAAATAATATACTATTATTTGTAAGCTCTCTCTTGCCTAATAAATCTATGCACTTGTTTTGCCGTAATATTTTTTTGTATTATTGTATTTACTTCTAAAAACCATTTAGCTCAATGTGCCCCTTCCCCTTAGCGAAGTTCTGGCTGTATCTGCCACTGCGCTGTATACGTATTTTCCGGGCACCCTGTGTTATATAGGTCATTTCTAGTGATTATATTCCCCGTTATATTTCGACATTTTGTTTAATAAACAATTGGAACACTCGGGCGACTCTAAAAAGTAATAAATCATATTATTACTTCCTTCAACATCATCGTATTTTCTTACCGGGTTTTGGAAACGTCACGCGATCGGAGCTGCACCGGATTTCGGGTCGGCCTCTCCGGAAAATGCAGTCAAGCCGGGTCAATGTGTCAAAGACCCCGTTAATGTTTACAGGTAGGCCGACGACACGCATTAACGATGAGGGGGTCGATACTTTAACTTGATTCGATTTAAATACGAAAGGGTTGAGAAAAAGGTGGATTTTTGTCAGTAGCGTGCTCGGAATACAAGACAAATGCTCTTTCAAATAATATTCGGAGTTCTGAGTAATTGGAAATTGGATCTGGAGTGCCACAGGCATCTGTCGTTGGCCCTTTGCTCTTTTCGATTTATATTAACGATCTGACTAGCGTTGATATAAAGGTTTTTTTAAGTATTTTTCCGGATGGCTCTGCCATACTTTCAATAGGTACAAAAACTGAGTAGGCGCCCCCCCCCCGCAAACGTTTTCAGGGGCCCCCTCTCTATAACGAATGGAAAATGATAATTTTTATTTTCATTACTATTAGGTTCAGGCTTATGAATTTTTGAAGTCGTTAATCGTGTAATAATTTAATTAGGGTTAAACCAACATTATGTGTTAAGTACCTACTATTAAAATTCGAATTTATTTTATAATCCTAGGTAGACTGGTGGACATAACATAGGTAGTTATTAAGTCATTATACGTAATATTCTAGCAAACATGATGCAAAAAAATCAAAATTTTAAAACACCACTTATAATGTTGCTTACCATACTAAAGGGGGTAGCAGTAATCGAGCCTCATAGAATCCAAAAGACAGAAAACCGTAAAACACATGAACACCCAACAAGTCTGCACAAACATTATGTCACTAAGTACTATACAAGGTATTATACAAAACGACCAGATCGTCGAGAGTTTTTTTTGCAAAATCGTTTATAATTTCGTCGATATTTAATGTTTTAACAAACTCGTGTTCGATACTGATTAAGGATAAATCCGAAAGGCGTTGTTATCCCATAGTGTTACGTAAATAGGTTTTTACTATTTTAGGCTTGGATAAAGATCGTTCCGCTGATGCCACACTAACTGGTAAAGTTAAAAAATAACATTACTGCACTAGACACACTGATTTCTTATTAATAAAATAAATGATCCGCAAGTTCATACACTGTTTTTAATTTTGAAATACTATATCCAAGTCCTTTTCTGAAACTTAAAATTTGACTAGGAAAGTCAATGGACAAGTCTTTATGGTATATCGTTTGTGAATTCCGCGCTTTCACTTAACGAAGTTAAATTCTTAGGATATAAAAAAATAAAATTAATTATGAAATGAAATACCCATGAGAAGCAAAGCTGGCAGCAAATTTTGAAGGGGCTATCATTGTGGGCCCCCCGGCTGGCCTCCCTCCCGCGGTGCGGTATCTGTTTAATATGTTATTTATTCTACGAAAAAGAGCCAAAAAATATATTTTTGGTGCCAACTGTAGGGACACCAGCAGACCACTGTTCTAATGTCATAAAAGTTTTTAATTGCCATGTCCATTTTTGTTAAAGACGCCTTGACTAGTCCATAATTACTTTCAATTTAATTGAGTAACAACACATTCATTTCATCACACTATTCAGGCACTCTGTTCGCACCATTCACTTACTCTATTTAGATCCTCCTGCAAATAATCACTGTTATCCCTAATAATTAACATTTTGAAGTCATTCGCAAATATTAGTGGTTTTAAACGATTCACTACCCCAACTATCCCATTAATAGTTATTACAAAAAAAAGAGGCTCTAAGTTTGAGCCCTGAGGAACCCCATTATATTAATAAATTGTGAACACTAACTGAGAATCATATGTAAATATATTGTGTATTACATGAGACAAAAAATGGACTATCATATTTAAATAAATTATGCATTGAACTCAATTATTATTTTATCTAAAATAAGTAATTAATTTACGTTGTTCATGGGTGTTAGAGGGTAGCAGCGTAAAATCGTATGCTGTTAAGTGCTTTGGCATGAAATAACAATAACTTTAACAAGGGAATAATGGGGTTTTCATTTTATAAGTAAAACTTACCTGCCGAGCATTATTTCAGCTGAAACTAACACTTAACAAATTCTCCTCTATCCAGTTAGCATCTATTTTGCCTCGCACGGTATTTCGCGAAATGCATCCCTTGAGTGAGCCCTTAGAGCTTTTGACCTAACCAAATTTGGGCCAGTTCCAAGTTATACACAATGATCTACAAAAGGTTTAAGTACTCCACAAGCATTTTTAAAATTTTGTTAAAATAATATTTATATCGTAAACACGACAATGCTGACTTAAAATTCCAGCTAAACATCCGTCTTCTTTCCTGCATAAAATGCCTCTTTGGGGCATAAATCAAGTAAAACCTTTTTGATACTCCACTACAAATCTTGAGGCAGGCTCTCGCTTTAGATTTAGTGTGTTCCTTATAAGGATTTCTCTTCATTGTGCTATCAGGATTTGAGAAAATTGCCTATTTGATAGGCTTGGCTTGATTCTTTGTATTGGCCGGAGTATTTAGTTGTGCGAACGAAATACGTTCGAGCTTATATATAGCCTTAATTAAAAATGAAGCTTTTAAAAGAGTTTTAGGGAGGGGAGGAGTTTTTTTAATTGTGCTTTACTATGCTTTTATTATTTTATATTTACTATATATTTTACTATTTATTTAGGTATGACCTATTAAACTTAAATTTAACTAAAACAAAATTTATGACTTTTTCTTGTTATAAAGATACTCAGCCGAATAGTTTAAAAGAAATTACAATTAATGATTTAAATTGTTTAAAAATATCAGATATACATGGTTAGAATTAATTATGCTAACTGTTCTTGCCAAAATAAAATTAAAAAAGTTGAATTTATAAAATATTTAGGAATATTGATTGATCAAAATTTAAAATGGGATCATCAAATTAACACTTTTACAAAAAAATTAAGAAACACTTTATGTAAATTTAGACTTTTAAAAAATATTGTGAATCAAAAACTTTGTTTAATGTTTTATTATGCACTTTTTCAATCAATTCTTTCCTATGGTATAATTGGTTGGGAAAGTGCATACAACTCGAATTTGACACCGCTTATAACAATACAAAAATATGTTTTAAAAATAATATTTAATAAACATATTTTGTTTCCTTCAAAAATATTATTTGTTTATAATAATATTCTGAGTTTAAAACAATTTTATTACAAAACTTTCATTTTATATTGTATATAAAAATAAAAATTTATTACATAACATTACTTATATATACCAAACAGGACAAAAAACAAATCTATGTTTATGTTATGATAATTTTAATTTAACACTTTTTTAAAAAATAATGCTTTATTTGTTGGCATCAAAATTTTTAATATATTGCCTACTAATTTGAAAACTATGAGTTTTTTTGGCATTTAAAAGAAAATTAAAATCATGGATTATGCAAAATTATATTAGGATAAGCCAACTTATATATAGGTAATAATAATACATTTTTTCTATTATAATTTCTCCCTTATTTTTAGTTTTTCCTTTTTTTTTGGGTGAAATATTTTTGAATTACTTACTTGTATTTTTAAATATATTTATGATGTGATTAAAATTAATAATCTAAATAGTGTATATTTTTCATTACAGAATCGGACAGATTTGTTAATCTATGGTTTTAATTTATGGATTTATTTTTATTAAAAAAAAACAATGTTATTGATTTTTAATATTATTATAAAGAAACCTACAAATAAATAAATAAATAAATAAATGCTTTATTGAAACACAATAAGTAAAACCTTATAAATTTCATTACTATTTTTACAATAATCTAACATTTTTTTTTAACATATCATATTCTAGTGTCAAAATTGAATAGCTACAGTAGCTGCTCGGGGAGTAAAGAAATAAACCGACTGTTTTGTTAATCTCTCGTAATCACTTGATATATGACTGATATAAACCTAGCTTTTTTTCGCACATGAAAGATAACAAAGTATCAGATTTTAATTCCTAGTCCATAAAAACGGTAACATGCAGTCATTACTATGGTTTATAGCCGTAATTTTGGGAATAAATATCCATAACCGATATGCCATAACTTACAACCGTAAATTTACGTTGAATTCTGAACAATCTGTTCCCGAAAGGCACTTTACCACCGAAATTAAATCAATTAAATTCCTTTGCGGGTATTAATGAAATTGAGCAATCAATTTTATATTAGGTTTATTGAAAATTGCTGTCTCAGCGAGAGCACTTTTTAAGGACTTACGAGCTATTGAACTTTATCCATTCGGGCTTCTCTCTCTCGCTAACTCAAAATCAAAAATCATTATCAAATCAAATCAAAGAATTTTGTGAACTTTGTTTCGTCACATATTCTTAGTGAACAGGAGTAAAAGCCAATCTAAATATATGGAAAAATTGGCATAATAATGTATAATTTGTGAACAGTGGCGTAGCGTATAGGGGGCGGACGCCCCCCCGATTTCTCCCTTACCATCGTACCGCCCCTATCGATGTTTCCTAATATGATATTTCACCTGTAAAAAAGGTATGGCTATTACCCCCCCCCCCTGCCCTTTCAACCAGGCTACGCCACTGTTGTGATCGTATTTCCTATAATAATATTAGCTATTTTTAGTTTTCAGAATGGACGGATCATGACGATGGAGGAACAAACTATGGTAAGTTAAAGTAACGTAGTAAATAATTTAAAAAATAAAGTTTGATTGATGAAATCATTACCAAAACAATATAAGGGATGTTAAACATTTTGTTGCTGAATCAGACAGCTATAAGAAACATGTTTGTAACCCTAAAATGAACTAGAAACTGAGAATTTAAAAACTAAAATTTGTTCCATATTCCAGGATTTTACGTTTCTTAAATCATTTTAGGTGTCGATAATATGCATTTACTCCGATCTGCCATAAATATTAAAAACCATGCATATTTTATTTTTCTAATTTATTTTATGCGTATAGAAATTTTCCAGCCGTTCCTTTCAATAATATTTATGTCGGAAGGTCCAATAACGTGGAAAAAATAATTTATATGGAAAACAGAGATAAAAAGTATAAGTTAATTTATGAATCATCACGTTTGTGTGTTAAACTGTCATTCTGTCATTACATTTTTTCAAAAGGAAATTGCAGAAGTAATTCTAAATCGTGAAAATGAATATTTTTGAGATTTTATCAGATATCGACGTGTCAATGTGTCGTGTCGAACTATCGACCTTAGGTATCAATACCTAAAAAATATTTGAATTATGAAAAAAATGGCTCTGTTAGTAACGAATATTGCTGCTCAAGCCATTTTATCGTTCATTTCCAAACGTAAATGATGGTGACGTTGGGCGGTGACAGTACTTGATACTCGATACTAGAGATTTTATTACAATTTTTACTCGAGTAGTATCGTGCTTTGATATCGAGTGCTCAAGTTTCGGGTATCGACTTTAATATATCGATACTTACTACACGAAAAATGTGTTTCCAATTTCGATCTCTATGTTGACTCAAAAGTTTAAAAACTACTGCACGTGGAATGGCGAAGTTTTATTAAGGGATTAGGTAAAAAAAATGTTGACCGTCTTTAAACATCCTATTTGAAACATTTTTTTTTTGCGTCGTAAGAAAACATCATTTATTTGACCTATTACAAGGTTATTCAATAATTTTGCGCATAAAAAATGTCAGATAAACGAATCTTCTTTGTACGATTTCGTTTTCCGATAAAGAAAAACTTTCGGGACAAATGCCCCGATTTGAGAAATCAAAGAAAAACCAAACTTTGCGAGAATAGATAAGGATCGGGAGGAAAAGTGAAAAATATTGAAAATTTTTTTTTGGGGTTAACGATCTGTGGGAAAATGACCAAATGTTTATAAAATTACGAGCAAAGCATTCGCCATTTCATTTTCCTATCGATATTTCGTTTATTTTTCGTTGTCCCCAAAAAGCAGCCAAATACCCCAATATATCTAAACTCCTAATATTAGAATCATGAAATTTAGACGATGTCTTCTCCATATAATAGATGCATCCACTAAAAAAGGTCTTATTTCAAAATCAACCCCTTAAGGGTTAAAACGGAGGTTGAAATTTTTATATCCGTATCTCAGAAACTACAACTGGTGAAGGGCTATGTGCACATGGCTCCTATTTTTATCGATGCTGCATAAATGCATAATATCACAAATATATTAAGTTTATATAAAAGATCATAAAAAATACGAATGCTTTAAAAATGTTTAGGTTTAGATACATAATACATAAGTTTTTTGTCAGTATTTATGAGAAAGCAGAAGGCCAGAATCTTTATGAAAATGTTTTTATGAACTCGTAATAATATGTTAAAATTTTATTATCAATTTAACTTTAAATTTTTAAGGAATATGTTTATTGGTAATTCAAAATTATTTCATTTTTATATCTACAGTAAACTAGTTGCAAATATTAAGAGCAAACACTAGTGACGTTATCGCCATTTCGTCTTTAGAGTACAATTACCTACAGTTTTTTGTTGAAAAAGCTTGAATTTAAAAACTGATAAAAGAAAAATAAATGTGGGCAAATTTCACCAAATTTCGTATATTATAACAGTAGTTCTATTTAAAAAATATACATACAAATTCTCAATCTCTAAATCAGCAATTAAAATTATTATACACTATATTAATAAAAACTATTCAGGAACAACAACGGGGCAAGAACAACTCATCTGAACGACAAAAACTTATCACAAATTACAATCCATCTTTACAAAAACATCTTTACTTCGCACCCAACGCTCTTACCAAAAACTTAGCGAATATACTACTCCCCCTTGCAAACACAGTTTCCTGCTCTGTCGGCTTCCTAACTGATGGTAACGCCAATATGGTAACACAGAACTCATTCATTGGTACAGCCGGTGCATCTCTTTCCGTTCTTGCCGCTGTTACTATTTGATTGGTTCCGCTTTGAACTGTACTGGAAGCTAATAATAGAGTTGAACTGTTTAAAGCGGTATTGGTTCCATTTCCATTTGCAGTACTATTAAAGTTGTTGTTGATTATGGTAGTGCTGATTATGGTAGTGTTGTTTACAATTATAGTATTATTGATATATGTAATATTCCCAGGAACCTTCGCACTGGATATACAAGGTATGGTAACGGTCTTATTGGTTCCAACGTCACAATCTTTACTACCCTTGACACACGGTATGGTTGTTCGGACGCAATTTCCTTGTGTTTTGTCGAAGCATGGTTCTGTTGTAGCTGCACTGGCCACGCACAAAATATTGCCGTTGCTAGTGCATAAAGAAGTAGTTCCTGTAGGGCAGATGGTGCCGCTGTCACCTACACAACCAACAATGGTGCTGGGTTGGATCGTACTCTGAGGTTGAATTGAGTAGCGGTTATGATAGTAGTGGTGGACTTCATAGTGGTCGTACCTAAACAAACAGAGCATTGTTATTAACAATAATTAAGAGTGTGGATGATAGTGATTTCTTTACAATTTTTTATTTATTTATTTATTTGCGAAGGAATACATAATCTTCATCGGAACATCTCCCGATACTCTATGTCGCTTTTAATTGGTTTGTCGTCAGTGATAAAGAAATTGACGTTGACCACGACTTGATGGGTTAATTGGAATTAAGAGAGAAAATGGATCCGGCATCTCTTGACCGCAAACGAAGTCAGCTTTCAGATAATTACTTGAATTGCGATTGATAACGGATTAAACGAATATAATATTTATATGAAAAGCGAGAAAATAGGTATTAAATTGGAAAATTAATCAATGCTATGCACTTGTGCAAAAATATAATGAATCTTAGCATAATATTATGAAGATATGGCGTCCATTCATGACTCAAAGCTTATTAGGAACATAAATAAGAATCCCTGATGTAGCTATCTAAAATATGCCTTTTAAAATCTTAGTTCATGGCGTTTTACCTTATCCCTTTAACCTCTGACCTCAAAAACAATTTTCCTAGTCTAGTGTTTCGATATTATAAACAATCCTTACCTTGGAGTGTACCCATTAAAAAAACTGGAATGCGAATAGTACGTAGGGGTATTCACTTTAGCTAAACTGTACCCAAGGAAAAATCCAAGGCTTCCACTGCCGGTATCTCCGCTGGAGTAGTGATAGGAGGGGTAATGATTACTAAATCCGCCGTATCCACCACCGTAGCCATAACTTCTTCCATAGGGGTGGTTATTGTTGTGTGTGTTGATGTTGTTTATGTTGATGTTTGTCACTCCCCCGGGGGTGCCGGAGTAGTGCGTTGCGCTTGGGTATCCATTGCCTAAAATCAACATAGACATTTTTTTTATTATTCCAATACTGTAGGTATACCTCACGTACTGAATTTAAATTTATAATGGAAACAACCATATACTATATAATACACTGTATGAAACAAACAATATATACTTTACCTCCTGCAGGATACTGCTGTTGTGGATAATTTGGATGTCCATATCCAGGATTATAAGCTGGTGGAGGACCGTAACCAGCTGGGTTATGGGGTGGTTTGTAGGGTGGTAGAGGTATACCAGGATTGTGGGGCGAGTAAGGTGGTGGATGAACTAAAAAAATATTAACTTAGTAGGTAGAGCTATTTTGTCAATATTGAAAATTTGCTTTCGCTATACTTTTCACCTACCTATATAGGGAGCACCAGGTGGTATATATCCTACAGGATTCACCTTAGTAACTGGTCCTACAGGTGCAAGCCTTGATCCTAAAAAAGATTGTTTTATTGACATTATAAAAGTTTTAAAAATGTCTTAATGGAATAATATTAAACAAATGCCTTCATCTGTACTTGCCTTAATTTTATAGCGTATCTTGCGTAGCTGAGGAGTTTAACGCTGTGAGAGGTGGTTTACATGCAAGGAAGCCTGTACTAATATTACTATCACCAGCACCAGCTTTAAGACTACTTTTACCTGTCGACTTTTGAGATATTCCTGGTGTTTAAGTTCCACTTGAGACTAAACCCAAAGGTTCCAATTGACTGGCAAATATTCCAGTATTACTTTTACTTAACTGTATGTAACTAAATTAACTAACTAATGTAACTAACATATAGTCTGAAAACCCCTATTGATTTGAAAGAACCAGGCGGACGACTTACTGTATTAGTGGGGGAAGAAGAAGGTGAGGAGACAGAACGGGTAAGTGTTTAATAGTAGCTTGAGCATGATAATGATGCTGAGTTGTTGTCATTTGACTTACCTTGCGTAACGAATCCAATTGAAGGGGGAGTACTTCCGTAAGTATTGCTGCCTCCATAATTTGGTATATTTGGAGGTCCAACGGGTCCTGTGGGACGGGTGGTGGGACGAGTGGTGGGACAGGTGGTGGGACGGGTGGTGGGACGGGTGGGGGGACGGGTGGGGGGACGGGTGGGGGGACGGGTGGGGGGACGGGTGGGGGGACGGGTGGGGGGACGGGTGGGGGGACGATAAGTGGGACGGGTGGTGGGACGATAGGTGGGACGGGTGGGGGGACGGGTGGGGGGACGGGCGGTGGGGTGATAAATTCGTTGTGTGTGAGGACGACTTGGAGGACGAGAACGGCTTGAGGATTTACTGCTACCTCCATCTAGAAAGTAAAAAAGTACTTGGGCAAAGTGACAAATTGATTAATTTTGTTAAGCCTATTTAGTAGTTTCAGAACCCTGAAAACAAGAAGTTGTGAAGTATATTATATCTTTGTAGCTGATTCATACAAAGTCCCAAATTCTAATATAAAATAATAAATATGAATAAATCAATAAAATATGCGGCCGAATATCTTTTTGTAGTCCAGACTGTATTATTTATGATATCTGTATATTTTATATAACACAAATTTACGCCTTCTTTGTTGCCAACAATGAACCCTAATTTACAGCCAATTGCCTTTAACAACATTCCAATTGCTGGTAATAGAATTTTTACTGATTCTTAAGTCGGCACTTAAAAGAAGGAGATAGAGGGAGAGCGAGAGAGTGTTTTAAGAGCGTTAATATAAAAATCCGGCGCTGTCAGAAAATTTGTAAAAAGTTCAATTTCAGGGGTTTCTTTGGATTAGGGGGATCAAACGAAAGCTAACGACGCGACGTTAAAAATCGAAAGACATATAGGTATATGTATAGATAGTAAATATAGTTTTCGTATGCAAAAATCAGTTTACTTATAATATTTAGGTATATATTGAAAAATTGAGTTTCTTGAAAATAATATTTCACTTACGAGCAAACACTAGTGAATTGTTTGCTCCAAATAGCGCCCAAATCATCTTCGGGTAGTAAAAATTATTGATAAATTAATAAAACCATAAAACGAAATTTTGTTAAATTTGCGCATATGTCTTTTTCTGCTTTTATTATTTTATAAATCCAACATTGTTTAACGTAAAACAACTGTTGCACTCCCAAGAGGGGTATTTGGCCGATTTTTAAATAAGAAGACGTTACTAGTGTGAAAATGTTTTTCCAGAAAGTTGATCACAGGGAATAAAAAATTATTAGGCATACAATAAATACACGCGTCCGAAGAATTATCAGGGACTGATGATGGATGGACTTTTTCTTAGGAAAATGTGTTTGTGTACTCCAGACTCCTGCTACTAAAAAGAGTTTTAACATATTTACAGTGTTGATCAAGCGACTTTGCTTAGGCTGTGAAGTGGGGGCAGGGGCGTCATTTCACATTTCTCTTGGGGGGGGGGGGGGCATACCTAATTTAAAGAAAAAAACATCATGCGACGAAAAAAAACACTTTATTGATGCCAAATTAACAAAAATAAACATAAAAAACACCTTCGCATTTTTTCTGCAACAAAGTGTACAAACTATCTGCGATGCGGTAAACCGTAGTAGGTATAATTAAGTTAAAAGGTGTTTTCATGTGTAAAAGCCAAATGTTGATTATGGTGTGTGGATACTCAGGAGGGGGGGGGGGGCAATTGGACGTAGTTATGCATAATTCGACCAAGCGCCAAAATTAGAATTTTGGGAAATGGCGATTAACTTTTCCCTTTCCTTAAAAAGCGGTTTTTAATGATCGGGTACTATTGCAAATTAATCTTTGTAAACTTTTAGCAGAAAAAAATATTATTTTAGAAGTTATGTTAAAAAATGGCGCTTAGTCTGGTTATGCTATTTATATGCTATGATGTTTTTTAATTTTGCAAAACCAATCCCCACGTAAAATTTATCGCGTCGGACGTTTATACAAGGCCGTTTCTTTTATTTTTAAATAAATAAATAAATAAAATAAAGTTAGTTGTTAGGAAAAGTGGCTAAAAATAAAAAGTCATTTTTTAAAACTCTTATGGATCCATTTTTATCTAAAATTAAAACAAACATCAAAATAGCTGTAAAACTGAAATATATTTTAAAAACTTTATTTACTAAAACTATACTCTAAGAAATTATAAAACTATGAAACCCCCATAGGTATGTCGTACCTTGCAAACAAACTTCAAATAAAATAAGAAACTGTTATTTTTAACCCAAACTAGTACTCTAACTATTTTAATGCCAATAAATTTCAAATAACTAATTAATATTCTGCCTCGTATTCGACGTCAAAATCCGGTTGCCCATATCCATCTAAGTCATCCTCAATAGGTGGATCACCCACCAGGTTTTTGTAAAATCTCTTTGGATCTTTTGGTATCAGAGAAAGCAGAAACTTTAGATCTTCGAGTTTTTTCTTTGCAATAGGCTTTCTGTCTGGCCATAAATTTTCAAGTAAATTTTTAAAGGAATTTTTTTTTCAGTATCTATATTCTGTGGTCTTCCACGCTTTTTTTCTATATTCATTTCTTGATGAGTTTCATCCTTTTTGAACAAATATTCTGCAAGGACCTTTCGAACTTCAATTTCCTTAAATTTCAGCCAATTAATTTTATTATTTGTCACATCTACTTTCCTGTTAACAATACTTTTTTCTATGTTAGCAGTACCAAAAAAATTATCCTTTTCCATTTTATGGACAACAAGGGGATTTTTCTTTTTGCGCGATTTCATAATATTAATGTAGTCATCAGATGTATACAATCTTTGTGGCAGTTTTAACGCGCACTCGATGATATCCCCGAAATCCGTGTCATTTGGTAAAAAACTATGACCGGATGTTAAAAAACGTGATTTTAATCTTGTTTTAAAATGTTTTTACAGATTAAAATTATCAAAAAAACAACTTCTTTTTTGAAATGGCCTTTAAACTAAATTCCACTAAACCTGGTTGTCTAAACAACAAGCTGTAAATAAATGTGTTTCTTAATAAGAGGTTATCGTAAGGTCAAAGTGTAAACTTTAATGGTTATTAAAGGAACTTAAAAATATTATAAAACCTCTATATCATCTCTTCATTTAAAACGCAAAAAAAAAGATATTAAGACCTTGGAATTACCGACGAAATAAGAACTAAAAAATATTTACAATGCGTTTTTTTTAACGCGGGCCATAGGGATTTACACGGTAATTCTTTAAGCCTATGTTAGGCACATTTATATTAAACAAATAATATTAAAACTTGAGAATAGATAAAATATGAGATGGGAGGAAGAAGTTGCTCCAAGAGATACCCAAAAAAGGCCTTTTTATGTTTTTTAAATTACACTTTTTTACCCCCTTGTAATTTATGAAATTAACTACAACCTTAGATAATAGTTATTTATGTACCAAGGCAGTAAAGTGATTCTTTATCGGACGAGTCTGAAATTATGAGATGAGCGAGCGAGGCGAATAACAGGCGAGTCGATAAAGAAAGACACTTTACTGACGTGGTGAATACCAAATTTTATCGCCAACCGTTCAGAATTTATAAAATAAAAAATTAAGGTATAACTCATCGCAATAAATCGCGAGAAAACTATTATCGAGCTGTCATAGGGAAAGGCGTGACAGTGACAGACGATTTTTGATTAATAAATGTCAGTCACTAATTTGCGGAGGGTAAAAGTATTTATCTGCCGCATTTGCGGCAGGTAATAGCTATTTACCTAACAAGTGCGGAAAATGCATTTTTTCGCACGTGTCAGGTACAATAGTTTTTCTACAGACGTGTGGAAATAAGTAATAAATATTTCAAAGAAATTTAATAATTTTTAATTAACCATAACAATTACATACATATGTAACAGTAACTAATTCTGAGAAAAAAAGTAATAACTACAAGTTATAATTGATATATTATTGATTTTGACATAATCGTGCCGAAAAATTTTTCCGCACTAGTGTGGAAAAACCAATTTTCCGCACGGATATCAGTGCGGAAAATTGATTTTTCCACACGTCTGTAGGAAAATAGTTATTTACCTAACAAGTGCGGAAAGTGGTCCTTTACCGCACGCGACGGCAGTTGCACGAACGACGCGAAGCGGAGTTCGGGCAAGCCGTTAAGGGCGGTAAAGACACTTTACGCACGTGGTAGGTACACAATTTTTCCTTCGAGCAATAATATTTGGAACAAAAATCAAATTTAAAAGAAAAAATTTATAAAAAGTAACAAATATTAATTGTTAAAAGCTATAAATATTTTTATATTATGCATTGCGCGAATGCAAGTACATCAATTGCATTTTTTGAATAAAATTAATACAGTGCGGTAAAGAATCTTTACAGCACTGAGTGCGGTAAAGAATCTTTACCGCACCGGTAAAAAAAAGAATTATATTACAAAATTAATACAAAAAGAAACAATATTTTTTAAAAATATTTATTACATACAAACATTATAATATAAAAATATAGCTAACGATAAATATTAAAATTAAATGTACAATTTGTAGCGCAATGCAAATTAAGTGCTGAGCGAGCTTGATTTTGTTCATCAGATGTAGTTGAGCAGTTTTTGTAAATTACAGAAGCGTTATTTTCTTGCGCCATGCATGGTACAGTAGATTGTTGTGACCTGAAAATTGCTAAAGGTGTAGGCGTTGGGTTGTTTCGTGTTGATAGACCAGGAGCATCCTCTAAAGTCTCTGTCACTGCTACTGACGTTGATGTTAAAGTTGAACACTGCTCAGTGCTTCTATTTGGGGTACTAGAGCTTTGCACCATGTTTGTAATTGTTCATATTCTTTATTGTACCGGTCCTGGGACTTTTGTGGAATTAAAGAGCCGATTGCTGCATTCGCTGCTTCAGATATTTCTTCATCGGAGCTCTCCATCTCTCAAGAATAAACGTTATACCACAGCTTTATATTAGAAAATGAAAAATTTGAACCACGAAACACGCGAAATTAACTGAACTGTTTAGATGGTATCTACAGACGCGAAATATAATAATGAGTTGTTGCTATGGGAATACAATGCAATGCAGTCGAGCAGATTTTGACTAATGCCATCTAGATCAGACGTTTAATCAAATTCCTGTCATAAAAATTATGACATAAAATTATTTATAATATTTTAGGTACAGGGTGTTTCATTATATAAGTAGAGAAGAAACGTATAAAAGTATGAGACCAAAAATAGGTACCTAGTAAAAATATTCGTAATGATGTGATACTTATCGCCGTTAGTTGTGGTTAGCATCATAATGTAGTAAATTAAATAGAACATATTACGCATATAATAAAATTTACAAGAGTGCGGTAAAGAAATTTTACAGCATTGGGTGCGGTAAAGAAATTTTACCGCACTTACCGCACTGAGTGCGGTAAAGTACTACTTACGACATGAAAATGAGTGCTGTAAAGTGTACTTTACCGCACGCGAGTAGGAAAAGTATTTTATTTTACAATAAAATAAAGTGTCTGTTTACTTCCGGAAATCACTCTGATAATGTACGGCTTTACTGACGGCTGACGATAAAGAAAAATATTGACACGGTTGTCAGTATTTTCCTGACTTTCATGAAATTAGTTTTGTAATTTATCATGTCTTGCTACACCGTAAAAGAACGAATTGAAATGGTTTCAGACTGCATAAGAGGAATGTCATATCGGGAAGTTACTGATAATTTTGCCGCTGTCTATCAAAACCGTCCCATTCCCAGCAAGTCTACCTTATGACGATTGCATGGAAATTTCATGACTTCTGGATGTCTTGATGATTCTCATAAAAAACGAAAAAGAAATTCATCTGTGGTAACTGAAGAATTTCGAATGGGTCTGTACATGGCGATAGAAAAACAACCATCATCCAATTTGACACGCCTTGACTTTACCTCGTGATTATTTTGAACGGATGCAGTTTTGTGAAGAATGGATGGAACAAATTAATAACAACTCAGGTATTGCGAATAACATACTGTTTACTGATGAAAGCTCCTTTAATATTAATGAAAGTATGAACAAGCAGAATGTAAGAGTCTGGTCGCGAAAAAATCCCTACGTGGTGCATCAAACGCATAGCCAGTGGCGACAAAATGTAAATGTATGGGCAGGTATTCTAGGGAATATGATTATTGGTCAATTTTTTATAGACGGTACGCTTACCAAAAAAAAATATATGGATCTTTTACATATGGAAGTAGGTCCTGCGCCAGCCCACAGCTCATAGTGCAATAATTGTAACGAAATATCTAAATAATGTGTTTCCAGGCAGCTGGATAGAACGATTTGGACCTTTTAAATGGCCCGCTCGAAGCCCGGATATCACGCCCTTAGACTTCTTTTATTGGGGATACCTCACATCAAAAGTTTTTGATAACGCAAGAGGAAGACCAAATGATGTCGATACAACTTGCCAAATATTATAGAAATGTCACATACCAGCTTATGTCAAATTACCTGGGTAGACTTAATACACAGGGCTAGACAAAACAGCGTGATATTATAACTTAAAATGGTATTTTTCAATGTTTTGCGTTAGTAAAGTAATACAAACATGGTCCTAAATTGGATATGAGACCACAAGAAATATTTGTGTAAAATTTCAACTCGTAGTTCTCAATATAAATGTGCCTAACATAGACTTAAAGATTTACCATGTAAATCCCTATGGCCCGCGTTAAAAAAAACGTACTGTATGATGATTGAAAAAAACAATTTTACCATCGTTATTGTCTTTTAATAAGAATGTTATAAGAAGGGCTAGCCAGAAAAATGAGGTCAACCAGACCTGGAAAAAAGATTTGTATCTATATATAACTTACACTTTACACATTCCACAACACTTAACACCCAGAGCACTAACACCAAATACATTGTAACACTTTTCATTTTTTCTGAAGTGCTCATTGCACCACGAACTGATTACTTTTAATACAGAACACAAAAGTTCTTGTATTTATTAACTACTAAAGATGATATTGAAGACTACGTAATAAGTTATTCTTGATATTAAGATTTTTCAAAATTTTGATATTAAAAAGTCAACAAGATGTCGCCGATTGAGATAATTGACTTAAAGGTCAAATTAAAAAAATAATAAGACACACGTTTTTAAAAGGATTTAGCGACGAATCCGATAACTGGCCAATTTTAGTTGTAGTGACACAGTGGGTATTTTAGTTACCACAACTGAAGTTTTGTTACAGAATATTAGGGGTTGACAATTTTAGTAAAATAACGGTAGGTATTAATGGTAGCAATGGTAGTAAAAAATAAGGGACGCATTGTTTAGGTTTATCAGAGCAGAGCAAGAAAGTATTAAAAATATTTTTTGGCTGAATGCAATATTAATAGATATCAATTGTTTCATGTCGTATTTTAAGCAATATGATATTTTCTCCTCCACTATCCACATTCCCCCTGCCCTAACTTTGTTATAAATATAAATGTTATATTATCGTTATACGTAGGTATCACTTGTAACTATAGTTCTCTAATATTTACCTGATTCTACTTTAAATGGCTACCTGAGATAGTACTGTAATACAATTGCAAAAGCGCTAATATATTTATGTATACTAAACAACAATGACGGATGAAATAACACCATAGTTTCTTGTTAAACGCAACCTTATGTATCTGTAAGCTAACCAGTCAAATGGAACATTTAATAGAAGGTTAAAAAAAATCGGTTATATCTTAAAATAAAGCGAAAACCTTAGTAACACGACGTCATTATAACGTGAGTGAGCCAACACGTTTCACTTACGGATGCCTTGCTGAAAATGAAATAGATTTGATATGAACGAAATTTAGTAAATAGTAAATCCGGGAAGAGGAGACAAGACGAGCCGTAGGCGAGTCCTGGAGGTCTGCGAGTTCAAAATAACAGTTTTCGGGCGGAACAGAAATCGTTCAGAAAGTACTCACTTCCCGAACGCTTTTGTATTTCCCGGACTAGGCCAAAAAAGTGCTACTTTCTCAAAGAAAAAGGGCCCGGAAAGTGGGTACTTACTAACTTTTGCTAGGGGCCACAAGAACCTCGGGGTTCCCTCACGATTGCGGGTCATAGTTAATGTACGCCCCTAAATGGAGCTCTATCCTGGATTAATACCGTTTTAAGAATAACGATAGTTGACAGAAAAGGTCCCTATTATTTGCATCAATATAATGGTACTATTTTGAACGTTATGTATTGATATGCTGGTTATTACCAACAAACACAGTGAGCATAAAATTATCAATTCCTGGATGTTTACATCGTGACAAACAATAATTAGAGCAATTTCTAAAGACATCAATTTGTTTATCGGTCTTATTTCTGTATAGTTTCTATAGGAAATTATGTTGAAATAATCATACTAAAAATTTTATTTAAATTAACAAGAACAAATGTTGTTTTGGAAGGAGGTTCTTCAATATAAAAGTGTGTTAAATCAAAACAATTTCCGTTGCACGTCATCAATCAGCTGATAATTGAAAATCGGTCAGGAAACTTAAGAAAATTAAATTTGGGCAAAAATATATAAATTTCATGCGATATTGAATGTAAAAGAAACTTAATGTATTCTTCTTTGATACTAATGGCCGTATGCACCGTTAGCATAATTTCTTACTTAGTGGAACTTTTCGACTTAAGTCACAAAATTCTTATGCACGAACAACAAAACAAGCAAAAGTCGTTCTTAATTTTAAGTTATTAAAATCCTGGACTTAAGAAATTAAGTTGTTCTTATTGTATGACTTATGTTATTACTGTCATTATCTGACAACAAATAACATTAACCTTTAAGAATTTTTGTTTTTCTGCAAAAGATTTTGCTTGAATAAAAATACTAAACTGTTTTATTGCTTCAACCTTTAAAAAAAATATGGAAGTGGAACACGCTATCTTCTTGGAAGACGATTTTGATATTATATAATTGAAATGGGTTTCTCACGCAGACAATACGATAGAGAAGAATATTTTGATACTCTGGACAATTTATCGTTTTTCCGTCGATTTCGCTTACGAAAGAACACGGTTTTACAAGTGCAATGTTATAAGAAATTGAACATTTATAAGAATTTAATAATGATTTGTAAGTACACCGATAATTCTTTAGGCATACTTTAACATAATAATAATATCTTAAATGGCTAATTTCCGTTTGCGTTTTTATCGTCATTTTGTTGAAATAAAAAGGAATAACAACAATAAACTTTTGATTTTAATCAAATTCGCCTGTTCAAATCGCAAGGGCGCGGTAAATGTGAGGTTGGGTGAATAAGCCACAGAAAAATAAAGGGTATAAGCACAGAAAAGCTTCGTGACATATCAGTGTAGAAAACAGTAAAATAAAGAAAATCACTAAATTTCTCTACGTTGACAAATGTATTGTTTCCTTAACAAAGACAACTTAATCTAGATGCGATGCATAAAAAAGTTTATCTTAACTTTAAGTATGACTTTATAAAGCTGAACTTAACGTTAAAACGGAGCATACAGGCCTTAAAAGCCGCTTAAAGGAAATGTTTTTTAAATTTAACCTTTTAAAAATTAATATCATTTAAATTTTTTGGGCTGACAGTTGGCAACAGAAGTGTCAACGCATCGGTGACGTTTATTGTTTTCATTTCGTGTTTTCGTGAGTTTATTTAAGTCGTTTTTCACTAAAACTGCAAATCCTTTTATAAATAGGATTAAAAACTGTTTTTTTACGAACAACAAAGGGATACATACACATTTCTGTTGATTACGTTGTTTACCTTTATTGAAAAATGCCAAAGCATTTCTTTACTGGGGTATTTTGATTACAAACTGGCAACACTGCTGATGCTGGAAAGTATGACGTGCAACGGAAATTGTTTTGATTTAACTTATACCTATGTATTAACCTGAAGACGACTGGAGATACTTACCAGTTGAAACGTTGTGATATGAAAAACTAAAGGCAATGGAAGTCCAAAACACATCTATTACTCATTATACCTATGTAGTTTCATTTGAGTATAAAATCCATACAACCCATTTAAAAAACATCTTTTCGCCCTTATCCCACCCCTCTCTCTGTCTCATCAACATGTTTTATTTACAATAGGATCCTTTGACCCAAATATTCCAAAAATGATATATAGGGTAATAAACACTAAACATATTAGTATAGGTTTCCATGTGGCGGCTTCTGCTTCGTCCTTTACCTTTAAAATATTATTTTCCATCGGCAGTAACGTGAGTACCTAAGCCCGAAAGTACCTCATTATTTTCGGGACTAAAAGTTTGGAAAATAGCTGGTTTTGGAAAGTGTTTCGAAAATGCCTGCTTTCGGGAGAACGACAGAAAAAACTATTTTAAATTTCGGCAACGCACAGTTTGCGATTATCTATCAAATCGTGCGAACTGCTTTGTAATTCATAACAGACTATGTGCTATAATATAGGCCTATATAGGCCAAACAGGTCGATCATTTAAAACGAGAACTTTGGAACATAGAAGAAGTTTTCTCAGTCAAAAAACCGACTCTATTTATTCTAATCATCTTTTACAAGAACAACATAATTTTGATAACAAATTTAAAATTTTACATATTGAAAACAAGGGTCAAAAACTTAATCTTTTGGGAAGTTTAGAAATAAATCGATTGAAAAATTTCGGTGCATTATTAAACGACCAATTAGAACTAAATAGTTCCCCTTTGCTAAATCTGTGTCAATAATCTAAATAGGGTTCTTTGGATTTCCGATAAGATTAAGATAATATATTATAGGGACAATAATATTTAAGTTTACAATAAAGCCTAAACAGTGTTAAAAACATATAATTAAATAATTAAGCTTGTGACGTGTATACCTGTATTGAGTAATTAAGTATCTAGACTATTTTGTTATTGTACTGAAATAAAATTTGTTAGCACCATACATACACCCGAAGAAGCTACAATGTAGCGAAACCCGTCGTGTAAAGAAAAAGTTTTTTCAATTAAAGTGGAAATTTGACAAAATAAATTGTCTTTTATTGAGTTATAATGAATTTCCATCAAGTAAATGCCTCAACGATTCAAAGTTATATTTTTTATATTTATACAGGGTAACTCAAAAAAGGTAATATTTTTAAAGACATTTTGTAATATTTATAATGGATCGGTTAAATTTCGTTAATTTTTAATATTTTTGGCTTGAAGTGTCTTACTTACATGTTTATATACTATTGATTTCCCTTTTCCTATGACCAGTTCTGAAAATTTACAGTGTCGAAGAGACCCAAAACTAAAAAAAAGCATATAAAATACATTTTTTTTCAATAAAATTTGTTCAGTAAGTTCATCTTATGATTAAAAATAAACATATTTATTGCTATACAGGGTGTTTTGAATAATTAAGGTATTCTAACACTATTACACAAATAAAAAATAATTATAAATAATATAGACAAACAAAGTCCCAATACAACCCCCCCCAACACAGCCATATTCTTCAATAGGTAAATACCAAATAACTTTTAAAAAAAGTAACATATAAATGCTAACTTGCAATAGCCCATAGAATGGCCTTTCTAAATTTTATTGCTCTGTATGCAGCAATTATGTTTTCTCAACAACTTCATTATTTGTGGATAAAATTAATTCTTTGTATTGAGACTTTGCTTATTTATACTATTTATATATATTTCTTATTTGCATAATATAGTGTTAGAATACCTTAATTATTCGAAACACCCTGTATGGCATTAAAAATATATTTATTTTTAACCATAATATGAACTAACATAACAAATTTTATTAAAAGTAAAAAAATTGTTATTTTATATGTTTTTTTTTGAGTTTTGGGTCTGTTCGATACTGTAAATCTCCAGAACTGGTGATAGGAAAAGGAAAGTCAATAGTAAACATGTAAATAAGACACGTCCAGCAAAAAATATTAAAATCTAACGAAATTTAACAACATTTTTAATATACCGGGTGATTTATAAATACAAGCATTTTTATGTTATATTTCTATCACTTATTATCGAAAACACTCTATATAACTTTAATAATTATATATATTTGGAACCATACGATAAGCGACAAGTAGTACATAAAGAAATATCTACAAAATTTCTTTAAAAACTAATAAAAAAAATTATGACTTTTTCGAGTTACCCTGTATAAATAAAAAAAATATAAATTCTGCGCCAAGCTAATGTCATATACAGTATCACTTTGTTAAGAATTAATTTAATTCCGAAAATACAACGATTTATAAAAAAATTTAATAATTTTCGTCACTCACCCGGTATAATATAATAAGAAATTTTAGACTATTTTCATAGTATCCTATCCTATCTCCGACAGGGTCAACAAAAATCCAGAGAACCAAAACGAATTATTATTATAAACTGCAAAAATATAATGTAGTGAAAATTTATATTTTGCAACTTGAACACCCTGTATCTTAAAAACTGGTCGGCAGATTATGTTGTGGCGATGGATACTTTTTATCAGAATGACATTCTCTACAACATACTAAAAATTTAGGAAAATTAACCCAGGGCCATTTTTCATGAGAGAAGTGCGGGGTTCTTTCCACGATGTCTTCTCCATATAACGTAGGCATCCACTAAGAAGGGCTTTTCGAGAATCAACCCCTAAAGGGTTAAAACGGAGGTTGACATTTTTATATCTGTATCTCAGAAACTACAACTTGTGAAAAGTTATGTGCACATGGCTCCTATTTTTATCGATGCTGCGTAATATCACAAATATATTGAGTTTATATAAAAGATCATAAATACGAATGCTTTAAAAATGTTCAGGTTTAGATACATACATAAGTTTTCTGTCCGTATTTATGAGAAAGCAGAAGGCCAGAATCTTTATAAAAATGTTTTTATGAACTCGTAATATGTTAAAATTTTATTATCAATTTAACTTCGCTTTAAATTTTTAAGGAATAATATGTTTATTGGTAATTCAAAATAATTTCATTTTTATATCTAAAATAAACTAGTTGAAAATATTAAGAGCAAACACTAATGACGTTATCGCCATTTCGTCTTTAGAGTACAATTACCTACAGTTTTTCGTTGAAAAAACTTGGATTTAAAAACGGATAAAAGAAAAAGAAATGTGGGCAAATTTCACCAAATTTCGTTTATTATAACAGTAGTTTTATTTAAAAAATAAACATATAAATTCTCAATCTCTAAATCAGCAATAAAATTATTATACGCTATATTAACAAAAACTATTCAGGAACAACAACAGAGCAAGAACAACTCCTCTGAACGACAAAAACTTATTACAAATTACAATCCATCTTTACAAAAACATCTTTACTACGCACCCAACGCTCTTACCAAAAACTTAGCGAATATACTACTCCCCCTTGCAAACACAGTTTCCTGCTCTGTCGGCTTCCTAACTGATGGTAACGCCAATATGGTAACACAGAACTCATTCATTGGTACAACTGGTGTATCTCTTTTCGTTCTTGCCTCATCTGTTATCGTGGCTGTTACTGTTTGATTGGTACTATTTCCTGTAACATTGTTTAAACTGGCCAAGGCAGAATCGGTTAGATATGCTAACGGAACCGTTCCGTTTTGAACTGTACTGGAAGCTAATAATAGAGTTGAACTGTTTGAAGCGGTATTGGTTCCATTTGCAGTACTATTAAAGTTGTTGTTGATTATGGTAGTGTTGTTTACAATTATAGTATTATTGACATATGTAATATTCCCAGGAACCTTCGCACTGGATATACAAGGTATGGTAACGGTCTTATTGGTTCCAACGTCACAATCTTTAGTACCCTTGACACACGGTATGGTTGTTCGAACGCAATTTCCTTGCGTTTTGTCGGAGCATGGTTCTGTGGTAGCTGCACTGGCCACGCACAAAATATTGCCGTTGCTGGTGCACAAAGAAGTAGTTCCTGTAGGGCAGATGGTGCCGCTGTCACCTACACAGCCAACAATGGTGCTGGGTTGGATGGTACTCTGGGCTGGAATTGAGTCGCGGTTATGATAGTAGTGGTGGACTTCGTAGTGGTCGTATCTAAACAAACAGGGCATTGTTATTAACAATAATTAAGAGTGTGGATCATAGTGATTTCTTTACAATTTTTTATATCACATGCAGGCAGAATGTGTTTCCTAGTTATATTTATTTGCGAAGGAATACATAATCTTCATCGGAATTTCTCCCGAGACTCTATGTCGGTTTTAATTGGGTTGTCGTCAGTGATAAAGGAATTGACGTTGACCACGACTTGATGGGTTAATTGGAATTAAGAGAGAAAAGGGATCCGGCATCACTTGACCGCAAACGAAGTCAGGTTTCAGATAATTACTTGAATTGTGATCGATAACGGATTAAACGAATGTAATATTTATATGAAAAGCGAGAAAATAGGCATTAAATTGGAAAATGAACGAATGGTATGCACTTGTGCAAAAATATAATGCATCTTAGCATAATATTATGAAGATATGGCGTTCATTAATCACTCAAAGCTTATTAAGAACATAAATAAGAATCCCTGATGTAGCTTTCTAAAATATGCCTTTTAAAATTTTAGTTTATGGGGTTTTACCTTATCCCTTTAACCTCTGACCTCAAAAATAATTTTCCTAGTCTAGTGTTTCGATATTACAAACAATCCTTACCTTGGAGTGTACCCATTATAAAAACTGGAATGCGAATAGTACGTAGGGGTGGTCACTTTAGCCAAACTGTACCCAAGGAAAAATCCAAGAGTTCCACTGCCGGTATCTCCGCTGGAGTAGTGATAGGAGGGGTAATGATTACTAAATCCGCCGTATCCACCACCGTAGCCATAACTACTTCCATAGGGGTGGTTATTGTTGTGTGTGTTGATGTTGTTTATGTTAATGTTTGTCACTCCCCCGGGGGTGCCGGAGTAGTGCGTTGCGCTTGGGTATCCATTGCCTAAAATCAACATAGACATTTTTTTATTATTCCAATACTGTACACTCACGTACTGAATTTAAATTTATAATGGAAACAACCATATACTATATAATACACTGTATGAAACAAACAATATATACTTTACCTCCTGCATGATACTGCTGTTGTGGATAACTTGGATGTCCATATCCAGGATTATAAGCTGGTGGAGGACCGCCGTAACCAGCTGGGTTGTGGGCTGGGTTGTAGGCTGGTGGAGCTATACCAGGATTGTGGGGTGAGTAAGGTGGTGGATGAACTAAAAAAATATTAAATTGGTAAGTAGAGCTATTTTGTGGAAATTTGTTTTCGCTATCCTTTTTACCTACCTGGATAGGGAGCACCAGGTGGTGCATATCCTACAGGTTTCACGTTAGTAACTGGTCCTACAGGTGCACTTGGTTTGAAACCAAATGGAGGCGGGTTGGATCCACTAGTCGACCCTGCATGGGCTGTGCCAAGAGGTTTGGTATTAGTTGCATGTTCATAGGAAGGAAGATTTGAACCGTGACTTGATCCTAAAAAATATTGTTTTATTGACATAAAAGTTTAAAAAAAGTCTCAATGGAATAATATTAAACAAATGCCTTTATCTGTTCTGTACTCTGTATACCTTAATTTTATACCGTATCTTGCGTAGCTGAAGAGTTTAACGCAGTGGGAGGTGGGTTACGTCCAAGGAAGCCTGTACTGTTATTACTACCACCACCAGCACCAGCTTTAAGACTATTTTTACCTGTCGACTTTCCAGATATTCCTGATGTTTCTTTATAAGTTCCATTTGAGACTGAACCCAAAGCTCATCCAATTGAGTGGCAAATATTCCAGTGTTACTTGTACTTAACTGTATGTAACTAAATTAACTAACTAATGTAACTAATAAAATATAGTCTGACAAACCCTATTGATTTGAAGGAACCAGGCGGATGACTTATTGTATTAGTGGGGGAAGAAGAAGGTGAGGAGACTGGACGGATAAGTGTTTAATAGTAGCTGGGGTATGATAATGATGTTGAGTTGTTGTTATTTAACTTACCTTGCGTAACGGAGGGTTTGAATCCAATTGAAGGGGGATTACTTCCACTACCATGGGTCACAGCGGAATTAAATCCATAATTTGGACTATTTGGAGGTCCAACGGCTCCGGTGTGGCCTCCAGACGTTCCACTTGAAGATGCACCAACCGGCTTGACATTTTTAAACCCTATCGATCCGGTATTATGTGAACCCGAGGAGGAGGGATGACTTACAGGGGGAGAATAATGACTTACAGGGGGAGAATAATGACTTACAGGGGGAGAATAATGACTTGGAGGGGAGGAAGGACGACTTGCAGGGCGAGAAGCAGGACGGGAAGCAGGTCGACTGTAGGAACGGCTTGAGGATCTACTGCCACCTCCATCTAGAAAGTAAAAAAGTGCTTGGGCAAAGTGACAAATTGTTTAATTTTTTGGACCTATTTAGTAGTTTCAAAACCTGAAAACGCGAAGTTGTGAAGTAGAATTTATATCTTTGTAGCTGATTCATACAAAGTCCCAAATTCTAATATAAAATAATAAATATAAATAAATCAATAAAATTGGCTGCCGAATATCTTTTTGTAGTCCAGATTTTATTATTTATGATATCTGTATATTTTTTATTACATTACAATTTACGCCTTCTTTGTGGCCAACAATGAACCCTAATTTACAGCCAATTGCCTTTAACAACATTCCAATTGCTGGTAATAGAATTTTTACTGATTCTTAAGTCTGCACTTTAAAGAAGGAGAGAGAGGGAGAGCGAGCGAGTATTTTGAGAGCGTTAATATAAAAATCCGGCGTCTGTCAGAAAATTTGTAAAAAGTTCAATTTCAGGGGTTTCTTTGGATTAGGGGGATCAAACGAAAGCTAACGACGCGACGTTAAAAATCAAAAGATATATAGGTATACAGTGTCACCAGTAAAGTCAGCATCATATGGTACGTTTTCAAAAATACTTATTTTATAAAGTTACCTTATACAGGGTCAAAAACAAATAAATGTTGCATCACATGCGACCAAATTTTAATAGCCCAATTTTGATTTTGGGGAAAAACACACATTTAATATGGCGCTACTTTAAAGAAAATTTATCTTAAATAAAGCATTGTCAAAACTAAGAAGTTTTATGCAGGTTGCGTTGAGTCTTATTTTGCAAAAGTGGTGCAATTTACAAAATATGGGTAAAAAATCAAAATTATCTTATGCAGCTGAAATTTTGCATGTGGGCTAGAAACTGCATTTAAAAAAACTTTTTCTAATAACTTTTTTCGATATTTTCAGAAATAACCCCACTTTTAAATTATTTTTTGGAAAAAATTAAAATTTGACAGATAATGCGAATCACGTGACTACAATTTTTTTGCTTAATTTTCATCTCGATCGAAGCAGAACTTGATGCCAAAGTCAAATTTTAAATAAAGCTATTAATAAAAAAAAATCCCATATGATGCGGACTTTACTGGTGACATTGTATGTATATGTAAATATAGTTTTCGTATACAAAAATCAGTTTACTTATAATAGTTATATCTTGAAAAATTGAGTTTCTTGAAAATAATGTTCCAGTTACAAGCAAACACTAGTGAATTGTTTTCTCCAAATTAGCGCCCAAATACCCTTCTCGGGTAGTAAAAATTATTGATAAATTAATAAAACCATAAAACGAAATTTTGTCAAATTTGCATGCTCATATATCTTTTTCTGCTTTTATTATTTTATAAATGTTTTTGTAAATGTTTACTTTTTTCCAGAAAGTTGATCACAGGGAATAAAAAATTATTAGGCATACAATAAATACACGCGTCCGAAGAATTATCAGGGACTGATGATGGATGGACTTTTTCTTAGGAAAATGTGTTTGTGTACTCCAGACTCCTGCTACTAAAAAGAGTTTTAACGTGTTTATAGTGTTAACTCCGATCAAGCGACTTTGCTTAGGCTGTGAGGTGGGGGTATTAGGCATTTTAAATATACTCAGAAAAAAATTCATCTCTCTTTTTGAATTGTAGGCTTCACCTTAAAATAACAATTAATAATTATTACAAACAATTAATAATTTAAAATCTTGTTTTAAAATGTTTCTACAGATTATCATAAAAACAACTTCTTCTTTGAAATGGCCTTTAAACTAAATTCTACTAAACCTGGTTGTCTAAACAACAAGCTGTAAATAAATTTGTTTCTTGATAAGAGGTTATCGTAAGGTCAATGTGTAAACTTTAATGGTTATTAAAGGAACTTATAAAAATAATGAAACCTCTATATCATCTCTTCATTTAAAACGCAAAAAATATATATTAAAAACTTGGAATTACCCATGGAATAGTTATTTATGTATCAAGGGTACTAAGTAGATGATTATGCCCTGAGGGCGACAGTCTTACAAAGCCGAGGGAATCTGGCCCTAGGGTTCGTAAGTCGCCCAAGGGTATATATCTATTTTAGTACCCGTGGTGCATACAAAATTTTATGTCATACCAGTTCGTTTTGAATAATAAATATTTTTTTTTAATTTAATTTGATTTACCAATTTTTTATTTTTACCTGCGACATCACCTTGACATTATTAAAATGTTTAATATGTCAAAGTCAAAAATCAACAATGGAATGCACACTTAATGCAACACTTAATGCCCGCGCGGGCCATAATGTGTACTTTATGCCCGCACGGGCATAACGAAATCCATTATGTAGATGGTATCTTAGGTATAAAAACACAATAATGTACTGGTATGACATAAAAATATTTATTGATGATTGAAAAAAGCAATTTTACTATCTTTATTGTCTTTTAATAAGAATGTTTAACCTGAATTGATATAACTGGGCTTAACTTACCAATTATAAATTACTTTCCATCACATGGTCAAATCGGGGAGAGAAAGAACTTTCCTACCCAATAATAAATCAAAAATTATATTTACTTTATATTTTTATTTGTTTAGATACCATTATTTAAAAAAAAATCTAAATATTCGTAATTAAGGCGATCCCGAAAAAGGACATCATCCAGCCAGGCCTATATAAAAATCTAATAACTTACACCTTCCACATTCCACAACACTTAACACCCAGAGCACTAACACCAAATACTTTGTAACACTTTTCATTTTTTCTGAAGTGCTCATTGCACCACGAACTGATTACTTTTAATACAGAACACAAAAATTTGTATTTATTATCAACTACTAAAGATGATATTAAAGACTACGTAATAAGTTATTCTTGAAATTAAGATTTTCAAAAGTTTGATATTAAAAAATCAACAACATGTCACCGATTGAGATAATTGTCTTAAAGGTCAAATTAAAAAAATAACAAGACACGTTTTTAAAAGGATTTAGCGACGAATCCGATAAGACGACTGGTCAATTTTAGTTGTAGTGATTCCAGTAAAGACACAGTGGGTATTTTAGTTACCACAACTGAAGTTTCATTATAGGGGTCGACAATTTCAGTGAAATAACGGTACGGTAAATGAATTGCGAACGGTAAATCAGAGATTAAGTAAAAGTAGCGATAGTAGTAAAAATAACGGACGCATTGTTTGGGTTTATCAGAGCAGAGCAAGAAAGTAATTAAAACTTTTTTTTTGGCTCAATGCACTTTTTCGTGTAGGAATTTGTCAATATATTAATAGATATCAATAGTTCTATGCCGCATTTAAAGCAATACGTTATTTTTTCCCTCCACTATCCACATTCCCCCTGCCCTAACTTTGTTATAAATATAATTATTATATTATCGTTGTACGTCGGTATCACTTGTAACTATAGTTCTCTAATATTTACCTGATTCTACTTTAAATGGCTACCTGAGACAGTACTGTACTTCTTACAGCACAACCATTTGCAAAAGCGCTAAGATATTTATGTATACTAATGACGGATGAAATAACACCATGGTCTCTTGTTAAACACAACCTCCTGTATCTGTAAGCTGACCAGTCACATGGAACATTTGATAGAAGGTTAAAAAGAAATCGGTTATATCTTAAAATAAATCGACAACCTTAAAGTAACACGACGTCATTATAATGTGAGTGAGCCAACACGTTTCACTTACGGACGACTTGCTGAAAACGATATCGAAATAGATTTGATATGAACGAAATTTAGTAAATAGTAGATCCGGAAATATTGTTTTTCAGGAAGAGGAGACAAGACGAGCCTTAGGTGAGTCCTAGAGGTCTGCGAGTCCAAAAGAACAGTTTTCGGGCGGAACAGAAATCGTCCGGAAAATACTCACTTCCCGAACGCTTTTTTATTTCCCGGACTAGGCCAAAAAAGTGCTACTTTCTCAAAGAAAAAGGGTCCGGAAAGTGGGTACTTACTAACCTTTGCTAGGGGCCCCAAAAACCTCGGGAGTCCCTCACGATTGCGGGTCATAGTAATGTACGCCTCTAAATGGAGCTCTACCCTGGATTAATACGTACCGTTTTAAGAATAAGAATAACGATAGTTGACAGAAAAGGTCCCTATTATTTGCATCAATATAATGGTACTATTGTAAACGTTATGTATTGATATGCTGGTTATTAACAACAAACACAGTGAGCATAAAATTATCAATTCCTGAATGTTTACATCGTGACAAACAATAATTAGAACAATTTCTAAAGACGTCAATTTGTTTATCGGTCTTATTTCTGTATAGTTTCTGTAGAAAATTATGTTGAAATAATATTATTAAAAATTTTATTTAAATTAACAAGAACAAATGTTGTTTTGGAAGGATTCATTATAAAAGTGTATGGTACCTATGTAGTTTCAGTTAACTATAAAATCCATACAACCCATTTAAAAAAACCTCTTTTCGCCCCTATCCCCATCCTCTCTCTCTGTCTCTTCAACATGTTTTATTTACCATAGGATAACCCAATTTTTCCAAAAATTCTATATTAGGGTAATAAACCCTTAACATATTACTAGGTTTCCATGTGGCGGGTTCTGCTTCGTCCTTTACCTTTAAAATATTACTTTCCATCGGCACCGTAACGTGAGTATATATACTATCCTCCTCCGGATCTAAGCCCGAAAGTACCTAATTATTTTCGGAACTACAGTTTGAAAAATAGCTGGTTCTGGAAAGTGTTTCGAAAATGCCTGCTTTCGGGAGAACGACAGAAAAAACTATTTTAAATTTCGGCAACGCACAGTTTGCGAATATCTATCAAATCGTGCGAACTGCTTTCTAATTCATAACAGACTATGTGCTAAGGCGCTATAATATACTGAAAACCTATTTTTAGCTATCGAAACATACAAAGTTTGTATGTTATTTTAACAAAAAATCTTATAAACAATACTTAAAGCTCTTAAAATCGAAAAGCCGACAAAAGTTGTGTCAGTCATTCGCGAAAAGAGTTCGAAAACAATGTGGAGTGTCGATGACAAGTGGAAAAGCGGGAATTTTTACGATTTGTTTTAGCGACTTTAGGTGTTCAGATGCTGTATCTTTTTGAAGGATTCGAATAAAGGGTTACATCCCACGAATTGCGAGATTCTTTATGACCACTAAATTTAAGGTCGAGCCACTTTCAATACATTGTGCACACATATCTAGTGAAATTTTGCAGAAAAGTCCTAACTATTTACAAACATTGGTTTTTAAATTGTCGCGGGCGCTTTTAATGAAACTCTTTCATTCAGCAAACGTTACATTTTTTATATTATTGCCTATTATTATTATTATTATTATTTATTCGATTTAGTTAGGTATCAAGGGTCTTTGTTTACTTTGTTCAAGATTATCTATATGTATATGTCGTTGTTACATTGATACTTACCAGGGAACAGGAACAGATACAGAATCATAACACAAAGTTATAGTTGCTGATGTGTTAATTATTCAAATACGATCGTAAACTTAGGTCCGGGTTTTTAAAACTAGCGATGAAGTCAGTGAAAAATAATTTCGAAAGATGACAAAGGATTATAGAGTTTTTAGTTTCATTTGGAGAAGTAAGTTACTGTTTATAAGTTAATATTTATTTTAGGATATACTCTCCCGTACAAAAAAACGGGCATAATAAAATTTGGATTAAGTTTAGGGCTATATAACTTTTTTATTTTTACTCCGATTTAAGTGATTTGTTAGAGAGCTCTAGATACAATTATTAGTTTTAATATGCGTATACAAATTTTAAGAGAAATTGGTTTTTTGACATATTATACAAGGATAATCGAAAAGTTGTTTTTTCTGCCTAGTGTCAAAACACCCTGTGGAATAATTAAGAAGCATAAGTACATCAAAATATCAGTTTTCATTAGGCGGCAAATATTCTTTGGATTTTTGTTTTTGGTTCATGGCAATACGTGCATTTGTTCTCACCCAAATGCAAAATGATCTTGATGAGGCAATAATTTAAATTTTCCATAATTTTCTCCTTGCCATTGCATTCAAAAGAAATTAGACCATTAAAATGCAAGAAAACAAACGTTATTGTAATAATCAAGATTTAATAAACAAATAAATTTACGGAAAAAGGTGCGCAAGTATACCTAAGATTTAAAAAATAATATTTTCGCAAAACCAACCCAACAGGTACCGACAACAACTTTTTCACTTAAACGCATCTCAATAATTTCTATTGCCTCCTCTATAGCCTTTACTATACTGCCTGTACGTACACGTCGGTTCATGCCTTTAGCGTTTAGCCCGCGAATATCATCCTGGGTAATTTAGGTCCAGTTGCTGACCTGCGTGGGTTTAAATTACCCTCCGACGATTCCGAAGGTTTTAAGCACAAGAAATCGGTATCAATAGCTTTAGTTTTTCGTTTCCTAAATCGTTGACATCATCAAGATCGTTTTGCATTTGGGTGAGAACAAATGAACATATTGACATGAACCAAAAACCAAAATGCAAAGAATATTTGCCGCTTAATGAAAACTGATATTTCGAAGTAATTTTGCTTCTTAATTGTTCCACAAGGTGTTTTAACGATAGCAAAAAAAAAACTTTTCGATTATCCTTGTATATTTTGTCAAAAAACCAATTTCTCTTCAAATTTGTATAAATTACATACATCGGAGTAAAAATAAAATAATTATAAATCCCTAAACTTAATCCAAATTTTATGATGCCCGTTTTTTTTTGCACGTGAGTGTATTTGTTTAATAATTAATTGTATATTTGACGGGCATTTAACGACTGGGAACGATAAACATTTCAATAATAGTTGCAGGCTGTCACACGATATCATTAGTTACAGGAGCGTAGTTGTCAATTGTAGAAAAACTTCTAGATTCGTTTATTTTTATCCAAATACATGAGCCGAGCTACCTAAAAGGCAAAACCTGGAAAACTGCAAGTAGAAAAAAAACATTAAAAAAAGCGTTTCCAGTTTTTTTCAATGTCTTGAAATTTTATGTATGGGTCTAGAATTAAATTCTGCATGAAAACAACTTCTTCAAATAAACTTTTCGGATATCCCGTTACCTAAACTCACTTTCTGTAAATTCAGAATTAATTTAACTTGCCGCTATACCATAACATATTAAAGATCAAGGTTTCGTCTGATCTTTCTAAAATTAGACAATGGTGTGATGCTAACCTATTGACTCTAAACTTTGACAAGACCAACATTGTGTGTTTTCGATGTGATATGGATGGTTTGTATGTTGGAGGAGCTCCACTATCAAAACAAGCTAACACCTAAGTTTCTGGGACTTTTAATTGATGTCTGAGGTTTGCCTCTCATATCTTGGGACTTGCTCGCAAAGTGGCTTCGGGATGCTAACCAGTGCGATTAACATCGATGAAGGTTGGAGCCACCTTGGCTAAGAGGGTCTACCATTCACTGGTGGAGTATCACTTGCAATATGGAATTGTGTTCTGGGGAATAAGTGTAACTACCTGCCAAGGGCGGATCCAGGGGGGGGGGCACTAGGGGCAAGTGCCCCCCCCCCCGAGCGCCCTAAGAACCGAAGAAATACAGAAGAAATATGACTGATCGATTGCATTCATGCATTCGTCGATGCGCCGAAATACCTCCCTACAACATAAATAGTGCCCACCCATGCATTCTTATGACATTTCGGCGTGGTCCCAAAAAAAAATCTTTGAAACTACATGATATACAAGCATAGGGATACTTTGCCAGTGCCTGACCACTCTCAGGATACTAAAAGATGAAAAAACCTGTACCTGCCCTCATTAGAAACTCTATAATTTACGAGAGTCGTAAATTGTTTAACCATCTTCGTGAGCAAATAAGAAACATAGTACCTACCCTAAATTTTTTTAAAAGAACTATAAAGGAACTACTGGTGGGAAGAGCCTATTACGAGGTGGTCGAGTATTACAACGACGCCTTTTAACTAAGTATTTCCGGCAAGCTTTTCGTCATCTTGTTTTGTTAAGTTTGTCTTTGTCCTGTTTGCTATGTTTGTAGTTTTCCTATTTACATAATAGATATATATTTTTGATGATGTATACCTTAAGAAGAAAATAATTATTTTTATTTCTTTTAATTTATGTATTCGTAGTATATTACGTGTATTTTTTTAAATTTTGTTAATAAGAATGATTGTTCTTCAAAACAATAAAGCATATTTTGATTTCATTTGATTTTGATATGACGCAATCAACAATGATAGGCGACGCACTGGCGTTTCTTTTAAAACGTTATTAATAAAAATATCCAAGTTTTTTAAAATTTTAATATGTTTTCTTATTGCTTGAATGTTCCTTTATATGCCAAGTTTTATGGTGTCCCCGAGTCGGTGGGCTCATGTTCTTCAAACACTTTCTTTCTGTCACTCACCAGTAATATTTAATTATATCTACAAAACTACAAATATAAATTTGGTAACGTATCACTAAAATGCTAAACTAGTTTTAAAAAATAGCTTTATGAATTATTTATATAATTTTTTTGATTAAAAGTCTTTTTAGCTAAAGGGTCTTTTGTGTCACCAACGTAAATAATAGAAAATTCCTTCTATCTAAGTATGGTGTAAGGCAAAAGGTGAAAAGAAATAAATTCTTTCAAGTTATGAGTCAGGTAATATTCCCCAGATGCTATTTTCTTCTCGAAAATTGTTATTTTACGTAACAGTAGCAAAGTAAAAAGGAAAAAAGGAACAGGGGATTATTCAATGAAAAAACCTTATAGAAACTTTTGGGATATCTGTAACCTTTTGATGGATTTTATAAAGAATAATTAGGATAAGTAATAATAATGACCTAAAAATAATAAATAAATGACTGACTTACCTAGTCGCTATTCTGCCGCTTTTTGAATGAAAAGACAATGTTAATCAAAGAATAATATACAGGGTTGCCCAGAAGTCCGGCATAATATTAATATGGCCTTAACCTGTAACTTCTGGGAAAAACGCTCAGACACGTCAATTTAGTTTTCTATATGCTCACATTTTGACGTTATTCGTTTGTTTTTTATAGACATTTGTTATAGATATGACGACATAGAACTTTTTTTTAAATGGAAACATACAGCTTGTGATACATCATTTGAAAGCTATAATATCTCGTACAGTATGCTCATAAATTTTGGCGCGATTCTGTCAAGCTATTTCAAAATGGCGACTGTTAAAAGTTTTTAAAAAATCTTTATTTACATAAGCGGAAATGATAAATCATTGATTTTTTTTACCTTTCAAATTAAGAAATCTTTTTTGTTTCACGTTCTGACATTTTGTGACTTAACAATACTTATGGTTTATTTGGTCAAAAAAAAAATGTAAAGAAGCAAAACAAAACACAACAAGAAGGTAGTTTAACGTGGCAAATGCTGGAAATGTCCTCCACCCTCTACTCGACATGCTCCCAGACGATGAAAAAATCCGTCGACGGAATTCCGAATAGCTTCAGCCGGTATGTTATGTGTCTCCAATCTAATTTTGTATTTCAAATCTTCAATATTATTTGGCCTATTTTGGTAAACTTTTTCTTTTAAATATCCACAAAGAAAATAGTCTAGAGGCGTTAAGTCTGAGGACCTCGGTGGCCATTCAATAGGGAACTTTCCAATTTTTTTTTTTTATATGATTTAGTTAGGCCTAAAAAAATATTCCCCAATTATTACTCCTTAAAAATCAGTAATAATTTTTTAAAGTTTCGCGCGTGTCAGAAGCATTTCAAACGACCTTTTAAGCGCGCCAAGCCCGATGACGTCACGAAGTATGACTTTTCCGTCTTCCTGACCGGTGGCCGAGCTACCGAGTTTGCATTTGGATTGCTGTGTGTGTTCTTGTTATTGTATTGTTGTTTTAAGGTGGAATTCTCAACGTCGTTCAATTTATTGCCAACCTATAACCTATTTCGTGGATGTCATCATTTTTTTCTAGCGTTCTTTTGGGACGAAATATGTTGTTTTTTTTGCTGCCATATGTTTTATGACAATATATACTTATGATTTATAGAATTTTTTCACCATTTAAAATTTTTGTCAAGTTCCCTATTATTGTACCACGTCGTCCAATCCAGCGACCTGGAAATATCTCATCTAAATATCGTCTCACATTGACACCAAAATGCGGGGGAGCACCATCTTGCTGAAACCAAATTGCTTCATTAGGTATATCTGGATCTACTTTGTTGGAAAAAATTACACCTGGAGCAGGCATCCACTCGAAGGTTAAGAAATCCAGGTACCGTTCAGCTGTGAGGTTTCCTTCAAAAAATAATGGCCCCAGAATTCGGTTATTAATGATACCTGCCCGTGAAACAATGAAGATTTCTTACCTTGAAAGTTAAAAAAGATATCAATGATTTATCATTTCCGCATATTTAATCTAAATTTAAATAACTAATACATTACATATTCCAAGACCTATACACAAAACCATCAGTAAAAGTTTCCCTATCCTTCAGACAAAAGGTTAATAAATTTCCCGGAAAACAACAAAAATCCTGAACAAAACATTTTCCGTTCTTAAGAGTTGATATAGTCGAAAACTTATTCGCGTGGTCATTGAAGGAAAGTTCGTTTGTGTATTGTTTATGGGTCTTTGTCGAAAATACAAAAACCTTTTTGGGTTTAGTTTCAGCATCAATAAATTGTCTGAAATGAGAGTTGAGAGCCTAAGATGGTTTTAATTTAATCTTATGATTATGATATTAAGCGAGAGTGGGAAAAATAGCCCATAGAAACTAAATAAACAAAAAAAAAACGACATGTTCATATTCATATTCATATAACATATAATAATAGTATCTATCTTCTTGTAAAGTTTTCATGCACCATATTATACATATTTATGAATGTATGTATGCATTTTTTACCGTCTAGTATTTATTAGCGTCATGTACAAACTTTATTACAAAGATTTGTGTCTCCCCTGCCTGGAAACTTCTGCTGAAACTTAGTTGCCCAACTTTCTGTCAGGTATTTCTTTTCCAAACTAACTTTTGAATGACGTTTAGCCAAAGTTCTAAGGTAAATTTGCGGCCGCCCCAAATATAAAATATGGAAATTTACATGTTCTGCCTAACTTTTTGAATAATTTATTACAAACCTCCATATAAGTAAATTCATTTACTGTATTTAATTAATCTCAGCCGGATTTACAGCGGAAGTTATTGTTTGGCCAAGAATAATACAATATACAATTTTCATTGAAGTATTTTTGGCCTTTCGGTCAGGGGGGAGGGAGATCCAGACTCCCTGAACCCCCTCACTAATTACACATTAAGGAGGCCTACTACATTCACCCAACAAATGTGTGAAAATTTAAATTATAATAACAATTTTTTTTTTGTTTTTAAGTTTAGTACCTACTTTGCAAATATGTATTTAATTCTGAATATTCATCCAGTTGTTATATGGACTGCGAATCTGGGAAATTTTCAAATAATTCTCTGATTAATGCGAACATTAAAATTTTCAATATAAACTTGCAGAACGGTTGTAATAATAGCCACAGTTAAGTTAATTCTGTTTATAAAATAAACTCAGAAAATGATACTTAGGATATGGTGCGAAATGGATTTGGAATTTTTACGGCCAATCCTACTTTCTTTCTTTAAATAAACAGTTTGATTTATTTAATATAGAAAATTTTTAGTTCTAAATCAGCTGACTTATGTTTACATTCAATTTTATACACGAAATGTGTATATGTATTGGTAATCATCCGCTAGAAAAATGATAGCATTGTCGTAAGCCAGCCTAATCGGCAGGGTACAACCTACAGTAAGCTGGAAAAAACACAGATTTGTACTAAATTATTTTAATAATATTTTTTTTTACAGAGAGCCCCCTGGAAGATGAGGAAGAAAAAGAAAAGGGGGACATGCCCCTCAACAAATTGGGGGGAGGGGGAGACACGTGCATTAACATTCCCCGCTCGGAACACTGCTCTAATGCCTTGACCAATCTTTTAGAGAAACCGCCCATAGATAAGAAAGTAAAAGTAAGTACAATTTGGAATTTGTATAAAGTAAATGCCAATGAGCGAAGTGACTTTAGACGGTTGGTTTTATTTCTCTATGTTACTACTAAGTAAAAAAAGATAACAACATAGACTAACGTGATTTAAAAAAAAATGCTGAGCTGTGGTTGTTTTAAAAGCTCCAATTTAATGACAGTAACCGTAAAAATTTCTAATGAATATTCTAGAATAATATATCTTCGAATTTTCTGTAGACGGAAATAGGTATCTGAAGATAGAAATGATTTCTAGAAACAAATCAAATCATTAAAATACTGATTTTCTTTTGCTACTAAAACAACTCTTTCTAAAAAAATATCGACATATTTTATATAAAGTTTATATTTAACAAGTACTTATTTTTAGTTCCCTTCTTTTCTTTACCACTTTCCTAGCAGGAAATTTGAAAGAGCCTTTTCATCAAAATAACTAACTCTTTTAGTAAGTTGAATTGCTTTTACTGATAATTAAACAAAGGATCTAGATATTTATTTGACGTGGATAATTATTAATTGAAGGAAAACGTTGATGCATAAAATTGGAATATACTCCTATATAGAGCCTATTTTTGGTTATAGAAGGTCCTAGGTCAGTTACACAATCCGGGGAACGTAATCTGGGCACCAATACAGTCAATTTCAGGTCGGGACAGGAAGGGTAACCAGCCAAAAATAAAACGTAGCCGCGGTATGCGGTATCAAAAACGTCTCCTATCAAAACTGACTTTTAATAGTGATTTATGTACCAAGGCAGTAAAGTGATTCTTTATTGGACGAGTCTGAAATTATGAGATGAGCGAGCGAGGCGAATAACGGGCGAGTCGATAAAGACACTATACTGACGTGGTGCATACAAAAGTTTATCGCCAACCGTTCAGAATTGATAATATAAAAATTGAGGTATAACTCATCGCAATAAATCGCGAGAAAACTATTATCGAGCTCTCATAGGGAAAGGCGTGACAGTGACAGACGATTTTTGATTAATAAATATCAAAGTCACTAATTTGCGGAGGGTAAAAGTATTTATCTGCCGCATATGCGACAGGTAAAGTAATTTATTTTACAATAAAATAAAGTGTTCGTTTACTTCCGGAAATCACTCTGATAATGTACGGCTTTACTGACGGTTGACGATAATAGTAATTTACGTTACAAGTCCGGAAAATACTGTTTTTTTGGACGAGTCGACAAAATTCTAGGACGAGCCGTAGGCGAGTCCTGGAAGTCTGCGAGTCCAAAAAAACTGTTTTCGGACGTGTTGCGTACACTATTTTTTCGGCAACCGTGTAAAATAACAAATCAATGAGACACATTTCTTTATTATATTTCTTTGTAGAACAAAATTTCGAACATTTTAATTCTTATTTGTATTAAATATTGAAATTCGAACAGAAGATAGGTACTAACAGCAACATTCTAATTCTTTTTTATATTAATATTTATATTAAAATTCGAGCAATTGCTAATATTGATGTGATTCTTCCCGGACTAGGCATGTACTTCCCGGACTAGGCCGGAGAAATGCTACTTTCTCAAAGGAAAAGTGTCCGGGAAGTGGGTACTTCTCGGACGGTTGCCGAAAAAAGATATTCCCAGGTTCCAGGGAGGCACGCCCGTTCTTATTTAAGCGCCCATGACCCTCACAACTTCATAATTTTTATGAGGCTTAGATTTTTTAAAATATTTTTTTACAATGAAATAATTTAGCAGTCTTAAAATATTAAAAAATTCTTTATCTCGAACTTAAATCGCACTTTTATTTTCGAAGCCGCAGGAAACTTTATTACCTCAGCTCTTCAAACGCAGTGACAGATTTTAAAGGTTTAATCTGTATTTGGCTTTAATAGAACTTTGGGAAAATTAAACTTTTCTTTACCCTTCTTTATCTATCAAGAACAAATATTTGTGGAACTGCTGTACGAGATAGGTATGTTGGAAAATAATTGGGTTTTCTGGATGTTCTCGTCAAACGAAGTGCTGAAAACATAAAAACTTCAGTATACAGGAAATCCACTCACACGGGGCAATGCCTTAATCACGGATCGAATCATTCAAACTAACAACAGGGCATAATTCAAACTCTTTATCACAGAGCATCTAATGTTTGCAACAATCCGGAAGACCTTAATATTGAAGTTTTAAACATCAAAAATGATTTAAAACAGAATGGTTACATTCCTTTACAACCTTTGTAAGTAAAAACTAATACAGAAACGAACGAGGAGCAAACATTTCTTATAATACCTTATGTCAAGGGGATTTCTGGAAATATTAGAAGAATACCCAAAAACTATAATATCAAAACAGTCTTTAAATCCGGAAATACGCTTAGAAGCTTTCTTACAAAAGTAAAACCCCCTCTTAAGAGGAAGTAACCCCTTTACCACAATGAAAATTGCCGAACGTTTTGCTGGTCAAACGAAGAGAAAAAATAAAAATTGGTATTTAGAAAATAAATTCTACTTTAAATACCCCATCCAGAAAAGTAAATGACGATCGAAAATATTCCCAAAATTTTTTTTAGAATTTATTTTTTATTTTTAGTAATTTTGTAATATCTTAAATAATTCTTTATTGGTCAAAAGCAAAATGACTTTCCCGGGTGTAGAATGTTGTACCAAACAATTTTTCTTAAAGCCATTTTTCAATATCGGCCTTACTTTTTTCTCAAAAACTTTGGGCGCGTAAACCCACTTTACACGCTTAAATTCACTTTACGCGCCCAAAGTTTTTGAGAAAAAAGTAAGGCCGATATTGAAAAATGGCTTTAAGAAAAATTGTTTGGTACAACATTCTATACCCGGGAAAGTCATTTTGCTTTTGACCAATAAAGAATTGTTTAAGATATTACAAAATTACTAAAAATAAAAAAAATTTCTAAAAAAAATTTTGGGAATATTTTCGATCGTCATTTACTTTTCTGGATGGGGTATTTAAAGTAGAATTTATTTTCTAAATATCAATTTTTATTTTTTCTTTTCGTTTGACCAGCAAAACGTTCGGCAATTTTCATTGTGGTAAAGGGGGTTACTGCTCTTAATGAAAATACGAAAAATTTTATCTATCAAATCTCTTGCGAGTGTGGCGAATCGTAATCATATTTAGTAAACCAAGTATAGATATCCCCAATATCTTGCCCAAAACCAACAGCTCAAACTTCACACTCCAATAAGCACGCAGGCGGACTCATCAAGCTTCATTACACATGGATAGTATTTAAGACAGTAGCCTGAGAATTATAATTTAGTTTACACTTGAAAACGGTTAGAGATACTAACTAACCGAAACATTGTGTTAAGTAGCAAAATAAAAACAATGGAAGTCCGACAAGGTAATTTTTTGGATATTACTTCATTGTCTACTACTTTCAAACAAATAAATATTGATTCGAAAAAGGTTTTTCTGTTTCCTTCCGCCAAACCCATCCCCAGACGCGTTTCGCCGTTATTACGGCTCATCAGTGAGGCTCGGTTTGGCAGAAGGAAACAGGACTCAAAGACAAATCACTTGTCAGGATCGATCATCAACGGGATTTATAAAACCCAGTGCGACATCTTGCGTCCCAGTACGGTACCTTAGAAAAGGTCAGTCGTAAAGGGTTATTCTGTAAAAATAGAAAATTATGCAAGATGCCCTCAAAACCGGTATAAGTGCCGGACCACAGATATTAATTCGAAAAAGGTTTTTCTGTTTCCTTCCGCCAAACCCATCCCCAGACGCGTTTCGCCGTTATTACGGCTCATCAGTGAGGCTCGGTTTGGCAGAAGGAAACAGGACTCAAAGACAAATCACTTGTCAGGATCGATCATCAACGGGATTTATAAAACCCAGTGCGACATCTTGCGTCCCAGTACGGTACCTTAGAAAAGGTAAGTTCGAATTAATATCTGTGGTCCGGCACTTATACCGGTTTTGAGGGCATCTTGCATAATTTTCTATTTTTACAGAATAACCCTTTACGACTGACCTTTTCTAAGGTACCGTACTGGGACGCAAGATGTCGCACTGGGTTTTATAAATCCCGTTGAAAATAAATATTGTATTTGAAACTACGAAAAATGCTTGGAAATGAGTCACCTTTTTTACGCCGAGGAGGATTGCTGAAAAAGTCATATATAGAAAACAATATGTAACGTTTTATAGTCAGGCAAAAAGCACAAAATCAGCTACTTCCGTGGCAAGTTTCGATCTAATTTCATAACTTTTTCGATAAAACATTTTGAATTCCTCGCTAAGTTTTCTATTGTTTTCCCGAGTTTCTTATTCGTAACCGTCCTTCTTCTCTACATTTAAGCGAAAAAGGGAAAGTATTATAAGCATTATCATGCCGAAATAAATTATTATCATATTTTAATGCTCTTCAAAATCTGCTTTTGCCATTAGTAGATTGCTTTCGTAATATTTTTGGTTTGTCTATTATGCTTTATGCCTTTCTCCTTTTAATATTAATGGCGCCAAACAACATAAAGCCAAGATTTAAGGATCCATCATTCTCGGTTAAGTATTTTCTACTCAAATCTTGTATGTAGGTATCTATAATGATTTACTCAAAAACTGCAATTGCATATTATTTTTAAATGCATTTTTTATTGAGTATTTACAGTAATTTTTGTAGACTTCATACTACCAAGAAATACAGTTGTAAGCAATCGACTGTTGTTAAATATTACTAGCAAAGTAAGTCAGGGCAGAGAAAGCATGGAGTCAGCGAGCTGGAAAAAGAAATCTTTTTTTACAAAAAAATTGTAGTACACATATTAAGCTCCAAAAGGTTTAATGATATACGGATACGAGAATTAATTATTCTAGATTTCCCAGAAAGTCATTTATGACTCTTATAATCGCCAACTGCACTAATTCAGATATTCCTTCTTCCATCATATGCTCCAATTGAACCACTTTAGTTAAGGGAATAAGAAAATGAACGAACATTCTCATTAATTTATTGATTTTTATTAGCTTTTATCCGTTATCATTATCATCGGCATTCTAAGAAGAAAATGTTGTCTTTTAAGTTATTCTTTGGCTCGCATGGATTCGCTATAGAAGACGTTTCTTGTGTGTTTAATTATTCCTCCTCAACATGTTGGTTTTTTATAGTCGTATAGAATGGTCTGGAGTGTAAAACCAAGCAATGTGCTTACAAAAAATTATTCTATAACAAGTTTTCTTTTGATATATTTATGATAAAATATGTAGCATCTAACAACTCATTATTCCTTTATTCCAACGCGTTTTCTCGGTAAGAAAACTCGGAAATAGAAAGATTTATTGTTAAAATGTTCTCTTTCCGCATCAATTCTAACTACGGCATTAAACTAGTTAAAATATGGCCCCATTTTATTACAAGCTTTCTTTTTGCAATTTCCGCTTTCGTTTACAATCTTAAACCAAATAATGTAATAAAATAACAATGGGTTACAGGAATTGCTACTTATATAACTAGTTGTGAAAGGAGACATTTTTGTGTACGAGTTTGTTTTCATAAGAGTTATAATGTTTTTTTTAAATTTTTGATTAGGTAGGTACCTACTAACTTATTTCTGATCTGTTGTTACATAGACTACCTTTGGTTAAACGGAAATGAATAAAGCAAGGTCATCATGGCCTCAGACCGATGTCGTGGCGGTCACATCTTTGGGGGCGGATCTCCTACTGCTGCGTTGCCATACTGCAGACTTTTTATAAGGTTTAGGCGAAGATTTAAATTTCCCACATCATGTTAACAATTTTAACAGCGCAGCGTATGTTTGGCACACAAAGTGGAGGGGAGCAATTTGTATGTTGATCTACCTCAGAATGGAATACGATTTTGTCAATAGGTTCATTTGTAATTGTTTCATTTATAGATACCAGAGCATTGGAGCCTGAAATAGTATATTAACGTACACGTTTTATAAAGCATCATTTTATAGCACGCAGTGCTTAAAACTGCTTTATATAACACGTACGTTATACTATTTTTTCTAATTTGTAGTTTTTTCAATAAAAAACACATATCTAAAAAGAAAATAAGTCCTTCAAATTTTGTAAATTTTATGTCTAAATTTTATGTTGGTAATACTATTTTGTATCATAGTAGCTTCTGGACAAAAAAAATTATTTTGCGAACTGTCATTTTTTGATTTATTGACCTATTTTCACCACGAGATTCGTAAGTTATTTTAGCGATATGAGATTTGAAATTAGACGGAATACGTTGTGTGATCCTTGTACATTCGGTACATATACAGAGCGTTCGGAAATTCGGGCGATTTTGCTACTTTTTTTCGAATTTCAAAAGACGTGATTTTACGTCACGGCATTGCAATTTAGTATAGGGAAGATGGAAAATTCAAATAAAGTTGAAGTTAAAATCGACATTGGAAGGTTAGTAGATTGAATTTTGGATAGGATTTGGCAGAAAATGATAGCTTGAAGCATCTATAAAAGATTGATTTATAGATTTATGCAACCAACATACATGACTGTTATCCACACAGAATAAAAAAGTAGGTTATCAAGCTATTTTTCCTCTGCGAAAAATGGGTTTTCTCGTAAATCACAAAGGCCGCGCAAGTCAATGAAATAAAACATTTAAATGTTACCAACATCAAATAAAGAAAAAACGCGTATCGAAATAGCTTCATTACGATACGCAAATGCGTATCGTAATAGATTTGTTATGATACAAATTTAGGAAAGTTCATTTCTTCAGTCTATTTGATTAAGCAGAAAACTTTAAATACCGACCGCCATCTACTGGTCGGGTTATTTTCGAATCCAACCTCGTGGATAAATAAAATTAACCAGTTTTTTATTATTAATCTTAGACGGCAAATAGGAAACATATTTTCCAGATATATATTTGTTTTCTCGTCAAACTTGGAACACAAATATTTAACGAACAAATTAAGTTTGAAATTTCAGTCGGAATTAACCACAGTATTGTATGTTTTCTCGATTTATTTACTTCTTTGTTCTTTATAAAGTGGAACAAAAGAATGGAAATCAAATTATGCTGGCACATAATATTGTTTAATTATAAAAGTAAATTAAGAATATACCACGGGTTTTACTCGCCTCGTGCATTTATACCAGTGGTCGCCAACCTTTTCAATGTGTTGAGCTACTCTGATAATTTTGGAATAAACAGTGAGCTACCTAGTTGTAAGCCAACCCAAATAAAATAATGCACAATATTTACTACTATACTCAAAGAGGTGAAACTTCGAGATCAGGTAAAGCGGAACATGTATGGACCAACCAACATAATATACAGTGGTCAAAAGCTAAGGTTTTGGACTCGGAATAGCACTGAAAAAAACGAAAATTCAAAGAAGCAGCTTTCATGAATTAAAATACCCATATACCTATTTAGTAAACCAAGTATAGATATCCCCAATATCTGGAAGCCTCTCCTTGCCCAAAACAGCTCAAACTCCACACTCCAATAAGCACGTAGGCAGGGTCATCAAGCTTCACTGCACATGGATAATATTTAACACAGTAGCCTTAGAATTATAATTTAGTTTACCCTTGAAAACGGTTAGAGATACTAACTAACCGAAACATTGTGTTAAGTAGCAAAATAAAGACAATGGAAGTCCGACAAGGTAATTTTTTTGATATTACTTCATTGTCTACCACCTTTAAACAAATGATCAAAATAGTTTAGGGATAGGTTATTACAGCTTATTGTCATTTCTGGTTAACAAAAATATATATTATAAGCACGTGGGGTCATCTGGGACACAGATTGAAGAAAAATAGATAAATTTAAAAATAGTCTATTTAGGGAAAGATGCGATTTTTAAAACCATCTGTTTGTTTGCGCGTATGGATTTTATCGGTCCTAAAAAAAGTCATGTATTCATTTTTCACATTAAACAGGTCACTGGCATGGATTCAGTTTCACTGATGGTTATGATCAATAAAATTGAGTAACGATAGACAACCTGGTGCAATTTTTGATTCAAAAATAAAACAGGACTAACATCTGGGAGGCTGAGAATGTTAGTTAATATTTTTTGAAAATCTGAAAGAGCATTTTAAATACAGGAATATACCTAATACACGAATGTAAATTTTTCGTCGCAGATAAAAAGGCCTTGTCCAATATTTCCTGCAATACTGTACCAACATTAAATTTTTCTTGCGTTTTTACTCCCTGCAAATATTTTTTTTCTTATTAAACCCCCGGCATGACTAAAAAATATCCATAAGCCAACGACAGTGAGCGATACTGATAAATGAAAACTGCCACTACACACTGGGATGGGATCGCATTACCTTCTCTGCAGTCCGTCACTTCCAATTAGGTTTATTGGTTGCAAAACAATACGTGTGATGGTCGCGTATTATACGTGATATTCGAGACCCGAAGAACAAACAATTATTGTTTACGTGCGTCAGTGAGGGGGATGAAGGAAGGACATTATTTCCAGGTATTATGCGAAGAAAACTCAAACTCAAAGAAAAACGTACGTTAAGCATCAAATAAAGGAATATTCAAACTATACAGTGTTATTACAAAGAAACGGAACAGTATTTTATATTGAATTTTTTTAATGAAACAATAGTATTGTACCGGGTGTTCCACCTAAGGAGGTAATCGGCTATATCTCAGAAAGTAATAACACTAGGACTTTGGAAAAAAAAGTATGTATATCGATAAAAGCGGCCAAGAGAAATTGCTGGAAATTATTTTCAAGTTCGAAAAATGACCGCTATAAACTTTCAAAATAGAAACGCCGATTTTCTCTTGATTTTTCTTAATAAAAATATGTTAAAAATATAACCATTGTATTCTTCATAAAATTATGCAACTTACAAATCACAATATAAAAATTACAAGAAAAATGTTTTTTTTCTGTACTCTTTACCGAGCAAAACACAGATACTTTTTGCACGGCCGTAGAAAAATGCTACATCACAGAAAACATTCATAAAATTTGAATTTTTGCCTTACCATAACTCTTTAACAATATTAAAATAATATTTTCCAAGATTTTATTTAAAAATTCCTTTCACATTAAAAAACACAAAACAAAGATAATATAAATGTGTGCGTGATAAGCTCAGTTACCTAACCAGTGGATGTGAAGCTTATTTATGTACCTCAGGGAAAAATGTAAAGTCATATATAAAACCCATTAAATTAAAGAAAATAAGGAAATTTCAATTAGTTAAAATGACTTGGGATCTGTCAGGCCAGTAATATGTTTTCCTGGCGGATAATAAATTAGTTATAATACTTTTGAAATGAGTTTCCCATACTTGTTTAGTTTCTGACTTTAGTTCCATAAGTACGCCAGGTTGACGCCGTCACGGCCACAGGGCTTTTCGAAATGGCAGAGCTTGAAATAAGATTATTATTAACAGTGTCGGATCCAAGGGAGGGGGACAATCGAGGCAATTACCCCCCCGGCTTGTACATTTAGATTTAATCGAGGATTTAATTATTGTAACAGAAAATATACCTAATCACTCGTATCTCAAAATTAATACACATATTACATTTTGTATTAGAATAACTATTCACAAAAATATATATATTTTATGTAGGTACAGGGTGTCTCACAGTGATCGTTCATTAGAATATTTTTGCAAGTAATCCGATTTTAATCCTGTAAATTTGAATAATGGGGGTTTCGGAGACACTCCCTTCAAATCTGGCGACCATATTCGACTTTCGGTTGCTTATTTTAAATAAAGCACCCTGTATATTATTTTTTTTTGTTATACTTGTATCTACAGGCACGTGTCATAAGTTGCAGTTAATACTCTGTTTATTATGGCTTTCTTGCCAAAAATCAATAAGACTTGATATTTGGTTGATTTGGGGAAAACCCATAAACAGTATGACCAGTAACGTTCGCATCATATGGGATTTTTTTTTATTAATAGCTTTATTCGAAACTTTACCTTGGCATCAAGTTCTGCTTCGATCGAGATGAAAATTAAGCAAAAAAAAAAAATAGGAGTCACGTGATTCGCATTATCTGTCAAATTAAAAATTTTTTCAAGAAATAATTCAAAAGTGGGGTTATTTCTGAAAATATAGAAAAAATGTATTAGAAAAAGTTTTTTAAATGCAGTTTCTAGCCCACATACAAAATTTCAGCTGCATAAGATAATTTTGATTTTTTACCCACCACTAAAATGTATTTTCCACTTAATGAACACTTTACTGATGACACTGTGTTCTTTTTTTGTCTTAATATTAAGGTGTATTACTTTCAGACACAAACTGCGTTTTCAAAAATACTTATTTTATGAAGTTACCTTATACAGGGTCAAAAACAAATAAAGTTTGCATCACATGCGACCAAATTTTAATAGCCCAATTTTGATTTTGTAGAAAAACACATATTTAATATGGCGCTACTTTAAAGAAAATGTATCTGAAATAAAGCATTGTCAAAACTAAGAAAAGTTTTATGTAGGTTGCGTTGAGTCTTATTTTGCAAAAGTGGTGCAATTTACAAAATATGGGTAAAAAATCAAAATTATCTTATGCAGCTAAAACTTTGCATGTGGGCTAGAAACTGCATTTAAAAAAACTTTTTTCATAACTTTATTCGATACTTTTAGAAATTACCCTACTTTTGAATTATTTTTTGGAAAAAATTAAAATTTGACAGATAATGCGAATCACGTGACTACTATTTTTTTTGCTTAATTTTCATCTCGATCGAAGCAGAACTTGATGCCTAAGTCAAATTTCGAATAAAGTTATTAATAAAAATAAATTCCATATGATGCGGACTTTACGGGTCACACTGAATAAGTTTGAAACTATTCTGGTTAGTTATTAGTTATAGTATAGTGACGTATTATGTGGACAGATAGGAAATGTTCTATCTAGCCTATTGATTTAATGATACAGCAACATAGCATCGTATTTAAAAAAAATAAGAAAGGAAATTTATTGATAAATATCAAAAATTATTACTTTTCCACTTCCCTGTATCTAAAATTCCATTTTCCGACATTTCATTATCGACCATCGAAAATTCGGATTTCCCTTTAGAATTACGAGACACCCTACCCTGTAAAAGACAAAAAAATTTTCTTAGAAACCGTTAGAGTTGGATACAAAAACCGTTGATAGATTGTAAGATTCGAATCAATTTTGTATTATTGTATTTACTTCTAAAAATAATTTAGGTAATGTGTCCCCCTTTAGTGGAGTTCGGGATCCGTTACTGATTTTCAATCGTTCATCTCAACATCTTTTCTAGTATAAATGTATCGATTAAAATTTCAGGTGTAATCAAAATTATAATTTTTTTTCAGAGACACAGTATACATGGCATGATGGAAGAAGAAAATGTGATACGGCCGCACCAAGAAATCGCACAACTAACTTTAGAAGAGAAGAAGTTCCTTTTAGCTGTAGAACGAGGAGACGTAGCATCGTCAAGAAGGTAATACAACCAGAATAGAACAATTTAGTCTAATGTGAATAAGAAAATAATTAATACAACTCTTCTATTATCAAAATTTCCCGAGTCGAGTTATGGTTAATGGTTAAAATGAAGTTTAATAAACCTCATTAAATTTATTTATTATCAAAGCTATGAAATTGGTTTATTATTTAAACCCTCCATTCCTGATATGGAAACAAATTGCAGAACACTTTTCAGAGGTTTTATATCGATTCCTGCAGATGTTGCTGACGAGTCATGGATAAAAGATGAATATGGACCTTAATGATCAGTGGTCGTAAGTTTCGTTTCCTTAATAAACTGGTCCCCTCGTTTGAACTTGCAGGAGAATACAAACTGTATCCTACTAATGTATTAGTAGTAACATGTTTTATTTCACAAGAAGCTACAATTAAATATTTTTTAATACATTTTTTTAACACATTTTTATAGATTTATTTTAAAATTTTAAAACGCAATCTTTTTTAAACACAAACAGACAGAAAAGTAAAACATTTTGCAAATTGTATCAAATATTACGTATCATTTTGTTTTTTAATTAAATGTAATTTTAAGGTTTTTTTAAACAGTTTTAATGATTTTTGAGATGTAATAGAATTTTTGAAATTATTATATTCTATCAAACCTTTATAAAAAATAGATTTATAAGCTAATGTTTTAGACACTCTATCCACATAAAAATTTTGATTAGTTCTTGTTTTATAATTATGATGATCATTATTAAAAGAACAAAATGTTTTTAAACAATCAGTCAATAAATTATTTTTAATCTTATGTATAAAGATACATACTAAATAAAAAATTAAATTTCTGACATTTAACCAATCTAAATTTATCAACATAAATTTAATTTTTGTATATTATTTGTACTTTATTAAATTTTTCCTCACTAGCACAATATAAAATCGAAGAACAATAAAGAAAATGTGGTAATATAATAGTATTAAATACAGTTTTTTTTAGAAAACAAACTTAAATTAGAACTGATTATTTTAAAATAACCTACTTTTCCGACAATCTTCGGTATGATACTTTCAAAATAATTTAAAAAAAATTAATTTAGAATCAATGGTTATCCCTACATATTTAAAACTGTTTACTAATTCCAATTTTTCACCATCAATTACAACATTTATATTTTGACAATTTAAATTATTACCCATAACCATACATTTAGTTTTTGAAATATTTAATTTTAGTTTATTTACTTTTAGCCAATTTAATAATATATTTATCTCAGAATTTAGAGTATTTAGACCATCAAAAATATTTAAAACATTAATGTAAATTAAGGTGTCATGAACAACTACCCGTAGGTCACCGGTAACCTACATGGCAGTTAACGTGTTAAATTCAAATAATAATAAAACATTTAATAAATTATATTGCTTAAGATTTTTTAAATCTTGCTTTGCTATACCGAGAATATTATTCACCATTTGTCTACTATGATGAATTTTTCGAGGGTACCCAGGGAGAAACCCATTTCATGTCCATAAAACCCTGTGTAGCATAATTTTTATTCGAGTTATATTTGTTATAATTTGCAATTTATCAAGAATAAAAGTCGATTTATTATTATTATTATTATTATTATAGTTATGATTCTTATTTAACATTTATTGAAAAATTCTTAACCCGCATCCATCTGAATATGAATTTTGTGTCCTCTTTTCCACTTATTTTCATTCATCCATATTATAAATTTGCGTTCCGTCGTTAAATGTATTTATCTTTGCGATTTATTTTCCATAACGTATTTTATTGACGGTCCAAATTGCCGTCATTAAAATTAAATTAACTTAAACGCTATAAAGTTTTCAGGAAGTTATACTTGTTTAAATGTTATGAACTAGGTTAATAAATGCATAATTTAAACGAGAATAAAAAACAATTTTCCAAAGTTCTTTGACAACGCTTTGCTCGAAGTTACTTCATTTTATTTAATTAAAGAAACGTTATCGTTACCTCGTTACCGTTTATAACAAAGTTCCAGAGGTGTTATAGAACTTAAATAACGAGGTTTTAAATAATGGTAGTTGTCAAGCAGCCGTTCAGTATATTAGTTAGTTATATTGGATTCCTGCATTTCCTGCAGTGGTTGCTCATGTTGCTACCCACTACTGGCAAACTCCAAGGTGAGAGTGGCTTTTTATGTCATATGTAAGTATGAGAGTAGTAATTCAGTAATATTTTGAATTTCGTTTAGGTTGTACCGTGCGAGCAAAACTAATTTGCATCAAAGAAGGCTTGGATCAAAAAACGTAGGGCTTGGTTTAGATCACAATAATATGGGGACGATATATCTAACCAACTCTAGGTTAACATTTTGTCAAATTCTTATTATGACATGATATGCCAAACTAATGAGTAATAAAATAAGTAGACAAATACAAATTTATTTTTGTTGTTTACAAAATTAACAAGGTGGAAACCAGGCTTCATCCGAAAAAAATGTCAGGCCTAATAAATCATTTTTTTCCAATAAATTTTGGGTAAACCATTGACAGTAATTCCTGCGTCTTTCAAAATCTGCGGCTTGTATTTCTTGGAATACTTGCACTTTATAAGGAAATAAATTTAACTGCTTCTTAAGAATAGTCCTGCATGTTCCATAAGATCTTCCCATTTCTTGGGATAGGCGTCTTATACAATTTGTGGGCGTATTTTGCATTATAGCACGAACGTTTGCAACAAGTTCTTCTGTTCTTACAGCTGGTCTTTCTGCTCCTTTTTTGTGTTGTATAGAACCTGTTTCCCTAAACACAGCCACGGTTCTTTTCAGGCAATGATAAAAATCCCCGTTTCGAAAATACGCTTCAACCATTTTGTGAATTGTTCAAGAAATTGGAAAAATTAGCGATGAATCAAATTACTTGTAACGACTATCAAAGATGACGGAATAACTGATTGATTGTTAATTCACGTAGTTACTGACACCCAACAGGTATTAAGCTCTACGGCTAAGAATTACGTCCTTAGATGCAAGGCCCTCTTTGATACAAATAATTTTTGCTCGCACGGTATAATAAAAAACGAAAATATTAAACATCGCGGTAGGTGCTTCGCTGTCGGAAGGTATTATCTGCTATAAGGGGGAATGCAGCGAGTAAACAGAAGTTGGCAATGTCCCCAACAATGGTCGTGCGTTCCTTTTCCTTAATAATATTCTTAATACCATCTTTCCCGGTTTAAAATAGCAATAGCATAGATTCAAATTATATTGCTGCACTGTTCATGGGTGATATTATCAATTTATACGCATTGGTAATAAAAATAAGTCATTATAGAGTGCTGTTCGCTGGTTACTTTGCTCCGTAAAACCTGAAAGCGGCTCCAGCGATGCATTTCGTAATTTGCAACAAACAAAAACCAACAATGGAAAAAATACACGGAGCGAGGGAAGTGTTTGTTGCTTATGCATTTTTCATGAGACCAAAACTACACCCTTTTAAATTCGTTGGAAAAGAACCTGTGAAGGGGAAATTTCTAATTCGTTAATTGTACATTATACTTATGAACCTCCAAATGCATAGGCGTAGTTAGGGGGGTACTTGGGGGTGCTAAGCACCCCCGAAATCTAAATTAGCGCCCCCAAAAAAAATTTACAATATATAGGATAATTTTAAAACTAACCTATTTTTATAATATAGGTACATTATATGTAATGAATTTTTCATATTAATATTTCAAGCATTCAAATTCTGGTACAAATTCAAGTATATTTAGGTAGTTGCGGATTCTGTTCAAACTTTCTCTCCGTGTACCGTGTAGTTCACGCCCAGTTTACTTGTCAGAGCAGGCCTATGATCATAAAAATCTCGTAAAATACGAGAGCGGCATAATAGCTTGTGCATGTCATGTTCTGCAATTCTGCATTAATTTGATAATTTAAATTTAACCAGTCGTAGTCGTTCAAATTCGCGGAAATTTTTAGCCGGTATTTTGACAATTTTGTTGTTTATTAAGGTTTAATATGGTTTTATTGAATTCAGTTAAAGTTTAAAGTTAAATAAACACGAAAAAACAATGAGTGCGTCGTCGGATATAAAATACACCGTGGAATTTTTGAAAAAATCTTTTAGCAAGTTACCGTTGGAGGAGAAAGTGATTGTCAAGAACATTGAAAGACCTAAACCTACTATTAACATCACATTAAAATATTTACTAAAAATGATTGACCAAACTTGGGCGTGGTCTTAAAAAATTTTTTTCGCATTTTCGGGCTTTTTGTGCACCTCCACGTTAACATGTCACGAGCCGCCACTGGACTTCAGCGCCCCCAGTGTTGACCGTCGAACTACGCCTATGTCCAAATGTCGGTTAGTTGTTGAAAAGAGGAAAAACTTTTTTATTAGTAGGTATAAAAGAAAACATTCGTTATAAAAACGTCTGCTTGTGTTAAAACTACAATTTCAAATATCACATACTTCGAATATGATTTTATATCTGACCAAGTAACGATTTTGTTTTAATAAAACCATTTTTATTTGCCTACTTTTGAAGTATTTTTATTATTACATGTCATATTTCTTCAATTCATTCAATCATAAATAATTGTAAAACTTTTATTCAAATGTGGTACCACCGAGTGAGCGCATAGTTTAACTCGACACCTGAATTCCCGATAACAATTCCTAGCTTGCTGTATCGGGATATTTGCAATAACTACTCTTATTTTTTTCTTTCAAGAGATCTAAGTTATTATTGAAATTGGTTTTATACACATGTGGCTTCAGATATCCAAATCAATAAAAGTAGATAATTGTGAGATCGGGACTCCTACGTGCCAACTGATTTGGACCATAGTTACCTTCCAATCCACTTGTTCCCAAAGTGATGATTAAGCCAATCATCACAAGGAATTGAAAAAAAAAATCCAAAAAACAGAAACTGTTATTTCTGACAAACCCTGTATAGTAATCGCAAATCTAATAGTTGAACTTGTAGTTTCAACACAAGCAGACGTTTTTATAAAGAATGACTTTTTCTTCTATCCCTACTTATAAAAGAGTTTTTCCTCTTCCAATCTCTATCCGTGGACGCATTGTATGTGATTCTAAAATAAAGTAAAAGTATCTATATTTACCAAATTTTGCTTTTCATTAGTAAAATAGATCGCATTCAAGCAAAATTGGGATTAACGAAATAACTGAAAAAATGTTACCGACCAACCAAACCAAGCCAAAATGTTTTTACGTAACAAAAATCCACACGATTTCGTCTATTTGTAATCACGTATGCAAAAGCAACCAATGACAATAACATTATACTGTTACACAATTACATCATATACCATGAACCAAATTGTTTTTGATATTTCTGTAATTATTGTTAAAATTTAAAATGTCTTGCAGCTTTTTAATGTTTCATTAATACTTATTAAATAATTAGTCTACATAATATAGGTTTCGCCTACTACATTATAAAGCTACAACTGTTTTACTTATGATATTTAAAAAATGTTTTGTAAGGAATCAACTACTGAATCAGTACACCAAATACCCTCGAGCATTGATAAATAACTGAATATTTTAATTTTTAATTTATAATTTATATTTTTAAAGTCAATATTTAGCATTGCTTTTCCTATAAAAGCATCATCTTTCACATAATTATTGTTATTTTACAGTTACAGGTACAAAATTCCAGCATCCGTTTTCTCTAACGCATTCAGAAAACACGCAAAATAAAACTTAAAACTAAATTGTATATCTATAATTTAAGGTGATGTTAAAATTCAATGGCCCAAATGATACTGTCATTGTGGAAACAAGAAACTTACGAGACAAGAAAATCGATCTCTAAGTGATATAGCTGAAGTAAACCAATTATAGGAAACTTTAACGTACTTAACTGAATCTCAAATGCTTGTAACTAAAACTAACTGTCTCGCTTTAACAAGTTAGGAGATTTGGGCATTTAGATATTGCTAAAAGAAAGAAATAACTATTTAGTTTAAATTGTTTATTAAATTATACAATTTTTGACTTTCGGTAATTATGAATACAGTCTACAAACGCAGCACTAACTATTATTTATTATTACATTAGGCAATATTATCTCAATGTACAGGGTGGCCAACTAAGAATGCGAGGTACTGTATCTGGGAAACTATCCATCGTAGAGGCTTGCGGAAAAAAAAATTATTACTAAAACGGCCAAGAGAAAAACCTGGAAAATATTTTTAAGTTTCTAAATCCACCGCTAGAGAGCGTAAATCCAAAATTTTGCATTTTTTGAAGGGTAAACCCTGTAAATTTTTGAATTTTCAAATTCCACATAAAATTATAATTATTTTTTATTAAATGCATTATTAGTCTATACTTCATAGTTTCCGAGGTATTGACTCTCGAAAAGTGACATTTTTGAACTTTGACAGCTTCTAACTTTCTAACAGTACGTCTTAGAGCAAAACGGCTTACATGTCCCTATCTTCAATTTTTATTATCTTTCCAAAAAAATCAACTTCCAGTTAAACCGGAACAACTATATTTCCTGCTTTCGAGTTACATCCGGTTTAACCGGAAGTTGATTTTTTCGGAAGATAATAAAAATTGAAGATAGGGATATGTAAGCCGTTTTGCTCTAAGACGTACTGTTAGAAAGTTAGAAGCTGTCAAAGTTCAAAAATGTCACTTTTCGAGAGTCAATATCTCGGAAACTATAAAGTATAGGCTAATAATGCATTTAATAAAAAATAATTATAATTTTATGTGGAATTTAAAAATTTAAACATTTACAGGGTGTACCCTTCAAAAAATGGAAAATTTTGGATTTACGCCCCCTAGTGGCCATTTCAGAAAGTTGAAAATATTTTCCAGGTTTTTCTCTTGGCCGTTTTAGTAATAATTTTTTTTGCCGCAAGCCTCTACGATGGATAGTTTCCTAGATACAGTTCCTCGCATTCTTAGTTGGCGACCCTGTACTTTATCATTTATACAGGGTGTCCAGAAATGATGAGCAAAAAATTTACGGAAATTCCTATAACATTTTTTCGAAAATTGATTATTAACGAAGTTACAGGGTGTTATTTTATTTGCAGTTTTTTTTCAATACCTTTTGCCATGCTCATAATATTTTGACGAAATCTCGTAAATAGGGCTTTTCGGGATAAGGAATACAAGTTTGTTCACAGTTTTTTTGCATTTTGTAGAGGGCGCCACATAGGAGCCTATAATTTAATTTGAATGGTCCCAACTTTTTGTCCTACACTGTATGCGCATTTTGACTGAATATTTTCGTTCTCCTAACCTTTTGACATAAGAAAAACTACTTTTGTTTCGATAAATCTAACCGTTTTCGAGAAAAACACTAAAATAACATTGCTTACATGTGATGAATACGAAATCATTTTAATTTATTATTTTTTAATTTAATTAATTTTTTAAGAAGAATTAATTTATGCATTGAAGAGGAAGGGCGTCACTTCGAACCTTTGATTTGAATGTTTAATTTATTGTTCTAGTAACTGTATTTTAAAACTGCAAATAAAATTTAACTTTAACAAAAAATGTTATAGGAAGAGATAGCATTTACTTTCGGTCTAGAATTTTTTGCTTATCATTTCTAGACACCCTGTATATGGGGCTTTAGCCGGTCCCCCCTCCCTTCTCTCATTGCAAAAATAATAATTATAAAAATATCGATAAAGAACTTGGCAATTTTCGTCTTAACACACTTTGAACGTGATGCATTAACTCTTGTCAAACAAAAATCAACTTATTCTGAATCCCCTCTTCAAATTTATCGCTGGTTACAGCCTTGAAATAGCCCCCCCTTCCCCTCGCTTATCCTATATCCGACCGTGTACCGTTGGTGGATTTATTACCGGCAAAACTCATTTTGGTTGGCTCAAAAACAATGAGCTTCCAATTTCTGTAAATTAAAACGAACAAGGAATCTATACTGCTTGCCAATTTGGTATTGAATTTCTTCTAGAAATTGGAATCCAAATCGTTATTACAATAGAATATTTCTTGTTTCTAAAATTAAAGCGATATACAGCAACATTTCTATTAAATCTGGAATACCATAAGTTGGATATCAATTTCGCCAAGGGAATGCACCAAAATTATTTTAATAAACATGCATATTGCACCAAATTCTCAAATTATTTCGACCAAATTTTATTAATTATCCACGTCCGTAATTGGTCATATCTAAACAAACCTGAACAAATTTCATAAATTATTACTAACATTTATAACCCAACATTAAGGGTCCATAACCAAATTTATAACTGAACATTTTTAGGGGCGGCCGAAGTTCGTAAGACAATAAATGAGCCTAATAAATAAAAATGTAGCGATCGCTTTTTCTTATAAAATCGAAGTTATTTCTTGAAAGCCAATGAATAAAAACTAAAGTAATTGCTTTTGCGTCCAGCGATTGCTTAAAAGTGCAGGAATTTCTTCTAGTCAATGCTTTTTCTTAAAGAATAGAAGCAATCGCCATCGTTTGCTTAAAATGTGATGAATAAATTAAGGAATTGCTTTTTCTAGTGTAGCGATTGCTTTCAACTTTTTAAGGTAGGTCGACCCCTGCATCATTTGCTTGGTAGCAGTCAATTTTAATTCTCCGCGGCATACACGTGCGTTGCTCTTAATTTGTGTCTTCAATTATGGCTGAATATATGAACTTCCGTAAAAGAACAATCTACATGTGTACGTAAAAATCGTAGATATGATGATTTCAGAAAGATATCGATTTGACTGCGAAAATGTTGAGTGGTTGGCAAATTATTTTTTTTGTCTGATACTGGTGAAAAGCGGGGGTGCACTGTCGCCTTTAAATTAAAATAAAAGATTAAAGTCTTTTTGCGGAAATTGTCGGATCCGGGCTTTCAAAATTCTATAGGTGAAGAACTCTGTGTTCACCAAACTACTGTCTGTAAGACATACACTTCTGTAATAAATGCAGTTTTGGAGAAGGCCAATATTTTTATTAAATTTCCTACAAGTGCTGAAGCTGTTGTGAAAGCTAAACGGTTGTGGTCAGAGAGATTTATTTATTTTCCTTCAATTTGTTAACGAATATCAATTGCTTGTCTTTAATTTATTCATGACTACTATCACTTTTCTCCTTTTCACTGAAATCTGCCTTATCACAAATATTAGTTTCCTATTTTCCACAAAAACGTAACAGATTACTATTGCACTAAATAAATAGACCAACGTTGTTGTATTTACGTCAACTCTTTTGCAAATTAGGCACCAAAATGAACATGAAATCTATAATCTGAACAAGTGGATAAGCCACGTCTGAACTTGTATTGAATAAGCATTTGCTACAGAGGTCTAAGAAAAACAGCAATTGATTCAAAATTTTATTCATATCCAGATCTAGCACTTGCTTTTACCTATAGCATTTGCTAGTCAAGCGATTGCTTTTACAAAAAAGGAATTGCTTCAAGTAATCGCTTAATTTTTATTCATTAGGCTCAATGAACAATATGTGTCAAATACATTCAATGTTTTAGTCATTTTTGAGTAAAATAAGTGCGACGCGCGAGTTGAAATAACCCCAATGCGATGAGGGACCCTTAAATGGGACAAATACCGAAATGACCAAAGTTGTCGGTAATTGGTTTCGCTTCCCAAAATGATTTCGCTAATGTGCATGGCGAATAATGGGTTTTTGTAATTATACAAGGTTTAATAACAGATTGGTTTACACCTATATTGTTGTTTATTTGTATAACATACAACCCTTCTCAGACAGGAAAGTACAGTTGCGTTGATTAATTAAAATTGTATCTATATACAAGGTATTATGCAAATTACGTATTATATTTAAAGCTGCAAATCCTGAAGAAAAACACTTTGCAGAAAAATATATATATGTCATTTTTACCACGCTTTTATTAGCTTCACCTGTATCTACGTTTTTTGTTTGTTTGTCCGTAACCGACTTCTTTGAACCCGATTTTGACCCACTTTAAACGGTCAGATTTCATTTAAATTTTGTAGACTTATCAAGAACCGCTGACAATATACACGCAAAAAATTATCCTGTCAAATTTTGACAGCTGTCAAGTATAAAACGAAGAAGCGACTTTGTCGAAACAAATTATGGGGTCGTATAGTATTCGATGCGGAGACTTCGGGAAAAATAAGAAAAAAATTCTCCTGTCAAAATTTGACAGCTGTCAATATGTCAAATCGTTTAAAAAAATTATATTATTGAAAAAACTATAAGGTCGTATGTATATTGACAGTGGAAAGCTGAAAAAAATACGCAAAAAATTCTCTTGTCAAAATTTAACACTCAATATGTCAGAACTATTACAATAACCGATAGTAATGAAACAAACGTGGGGTCGTATAAATATTGTCACTAAGAATAGAGAAAAATAAAAAAAACTTCTACCCGTCAAAATAAAATGTTGACAATTTTTTTTTAAAATTTTGAAAATGTTTGTCATTTGTTCGGGTTTTGTATGTATGTTGGTTTGTAACCGACTTCTTTGAACCCGATTTTGACCCACTTTAAACAGTCAGATTTAATTTAAATTTTGTAGACTTATTAAGAACCGCTGACAATACCATACCACCCATATACAATAATCTACTAATCTAGCTCAATCAACTCAAAAAATGTTTTTTTCTTAACAATAACTAAAAAATGAAAAATAAATATAGTTTAAAAAAACTAAAAAACACGCTTTAATAATAATTAATCAAACTAAAAAGCGGAAAATAAATATAGTTTAAAATAATTATTGAAATTCTTAATATAGGCAGAAAATAATAATGAACGATAAACATTAGTATTATTATGAAAAAAGCGTGGGTCGCTTTGTGCTATATTTTTCGTATATCGAGCACCCCGCGCTTTTTTCACAATATTACTAATGTTTATCGTTTATTATTATTTTCTGCCTATATTAAAAATTTCAAGAATTATTTTAAACTATATTTATTTTCCGCTTTTTAGTTTGATTAATTATTAAAGCGTGTTTTTTTAGTTTATTTAAACTATATCTATTTTATTATAAGAATAAGCGAGGAGAAAATTCGCCATTTTCCAGATAGCAAAAGAACGTCCCGTAGACATACGTAAATAGGATAGTAAAAAGTTAACAAAAATAATGGTTTGACTTTTTGAAAGAATTTGAAAAATTGAACGCCCGTTTTAGTGACCGGCATATAACAAGAAAATCCGTTACGTAAATACAAAATAATTTGAAAAGATGTATTTACAACATAAATGATTGCTTAGGTCTATTTAACAAATGAAGAGAGCTCCAATAAAATAATACCTACCTAGCTCAAATAAAGAGCGCGATTTTTTTCGCCTTAGCCAACGCTGAAGGCTTATTTAATTATTTTTTGAAATTCTAAAAATGATTTCTTCTGCCTCGCTTTATGTAAACAAAATTAATTTGTTAGCTTTTTTCTGAGTTTTGTTTACCAGCGCCTAAAGAAGACCGCTTAAAAAAGTAACGACTTGAAAAATATTTTTAATTAAGCTCATCTTGCCTGTTGTTTTTAAAAGAAGTTAATTAAAACCCAATCAATCAATGACAATCATATAATTTCAATTAAAAATGAAATATAAGATTTTTTCAATTTAAATTTTTAATATTACCATTGACGTAACTAAGAAGGGGAGGGGTCTACCCCAGACTATTCTAGTGCCCACTCTTACAGAATGTAACGACTCAACAAAATTTTATTTTAGTAACTAGGTACTATATTCAATGACAATAGGTAAACTTTATCCCAGTTGCCAGAAAAACTATTAAATTTAATGCAAATACACGATCTTTCTTTGTTTAAGAATGTTACAACGAGCAGACGACACAAACTACATAAACATAAACTGCGTAGATCCTCTGGGCAGAAGCGCTCTACTGATGGCCATAGACAACGAAAACCTGGAGATGGTCGAGATTCTAATAGAATACAGGGTCGAAACGAAGGACGCTCTTTTGCACGCCATCTCTGAAGAGTTCGTGGAAGCCGTTGAGGTGTTACTAGACCACGAGGAGACAATACATAAGCTGGGAGAACCACATGTAACTAGTTTTTTTTTTTCTTGATTTTTATATACAGGGTGTTTGGGGAGGAAAGGGCAATATTTTGGGAATGTGTTCAAAGGGTGAAAAGAGGAGAAATAAACCCATATGTTTTAGTTCGATTCTCAACCATTTCTGAAATAATAGGTTTTAGTGTTTGTAAGTTAATTTCTATTAAAAGAGAATATTGTCGCATATCGGACAAGTGTGTAGCTATTTTTTATATTGGAATACACGGGGATGTTATCCCGATATGCCACAATATTCTCTTTTAATTATTTTCGCGGACACTATATTATCTTCTTAACGTTAATTTTTATTTTAAAAGAATATATGTAGGTACTGCAGTACAAACTAACTTAAAGAATATTTTCAAAAACCCCTCCACCAACTTCAATACATTTTTCGGCACGTTTGTTAATCGCTCGGGTCGCACGTTGTATTGATTTTTATAAAAGCTGCAGCATTGAAAATTCGATCTCGGAGTGCTTCTCTCGTTTCCACTCGTGTTTCATATACTAGCGATTTCATCCATCCCCAAAGGCATTAATTAAGCGGGTTTAAGTCTGGAAACGATAATTTAAGAAATTTCGCACACGAAGACTTAAATGAGGTGGGGCTTCCTCATGTTGGAAGTATATTCGTTGTCCAACATTTAACGGAACATCATCCAAAATGTGTATCAAATGGTCTTCCAAAAACCGTAAATATCCTTCTCCAGTAAGATGCCCATCCATTTTAAATGGACCAAACAACTGCTCGTTGAGCATTCCACACCAGACATTAATACTGAATCGATGTTGAAAGTTTCGTTCAATTGTAGCATGAGGGTTTTCATCTGACCACCGATGTTCATTGTGGCAGTTATTAATTCCATCACGAGTGAACTGAGCTTCATCGCTATAAAAATGTATTTGTGCAGACTTCGATTTTGATGGATCCATTCACAAAATTGTACCCTTGAAGCAGGATCACCATTTAGAAGATGTTGAACGGGTTGAACGTGAAATGGTTTTAAACAGTTCTTTCTAAGCAACTCCCACACGGCTAGATGTGGTGGTGTATGAAGTTCATTTGCAACCCGTCTCGTACTTATACCTGAGTTCTCTGCGACAATATTCAGAACATTTTCTTCATTTTCCACATCTAGACCCTGCACTCTTTCAGAAACAATTCTCACGCTTGGAAACATTCCAGTTTCCTGAGCACTTGCAAATACTTTTTGAAAAACTCTTCTATTAGGAACTCTTCGATTTGGAAAACGACGTCGATATTCATTATCTGCGCCCATCGCACTACCGTTACAGTAAAACCATACACGAATATCATGTCGGGATACTCCCTGGGACTGAATGTGTGGGGCATTGTAAGTATGAAAATCTTGGTTCAAGTCGATATGAAGCAAACTGACAACTGCTATGCATGTCAAAACTATCAATCAAAAATCAAATGTTCGAACGTTTAAAACTAAAGCCTCCTTCATTATTTCAATATAAAAAAATTCAGAACCGATTATTTCAGAAATGGTTGAGAATCGAACCAAAACATATGGGTTTATTTCTCTTATCTTCACCCTCTGAACACATTCCCAAAATATTGCCCTTTCCTCCCCAAACACCATATACAGGGTGTTTCATTAAGGTCGAAGAGCGGCCATATCTCGAAAACTACTGGGCATAGAAACTCAGGAAAAGAAAAATGATAATAAAAGTGGCCATGAGAAAATTCTGGAAATAATTTTCAAGTTCAGTATTTTGCCGCAAGAGTGCGTAATTGAAAAGTAAATTTTTAAATTTTACATAACTCCGAAAATTCCACATTAAGGTATATGTTTGATAACACCATTTTAAAGCTTGGACAATTATGCATCATTTTGGTCTTATGCTCATTGGCGTACCGACTTTAATAAGAGTGGGGGAAGCTGTTGAAAGTGTAATTATTTAAATCGCTGTAACTTATAAACGACTTATCCGATTTTAGCAAACTAAAGACTGTTTGGAAGAGAAATGTATGCACTTTGACCAATTGTATTTAGTTGTCCATAATAGTTCTAAAAAAAAATGCTAGAGGGCGCAATTTGCAATAACAATACCTTTTTTGATTTTCCTCCGAAAAAATAAATCATACGGTATAATTATGATACCATAATCGAAAAGTAAATGAAATTTGCTAGAAAAATATTAAAACCGCAGCTCGATATCTCCGTTCGTTTCTGAGTTATTGCCAAAACAATAATTTTAACACAAATTGCGCCCTCTAGCAATTTTATTAGAAACTATCTTGTACCATTAGATACGACAATTGAAGGTTCTTCCAAACAAGCTTAAATTTAGTAAAATCGGATAAGTCGTTTATAAGTTACAGCGATTTAAATGATTACACTTTCAACAGCTTCCCCCACTCTTATTAAAGTCGGTACGCCAATGAGCATAAGACCAAAATGATGCATAATTGTCCAAGCTTTAAAATGGTGTTATCAAACATATACCTTAATGTGGAATTTTCGGAGTTATGTAAAATTTAAAAATTTACTTTTCAATTACGCCCTCTTGCGGCAAAATGCGGAACTTGAAAATTATTTCCAGAATTTTCTCATGGCCACTTTTATTATCATTTTTCTTTTCCTGAGTTTCTATGCCCAGTAGTTTCCGAGATATGGCCGCTCTTCGACCTTAATGAAACACCCTGTATAGTGACTTTTTTTATGTAAAATTACGATGTCTCTTGCCTATAAAACAAATATATTTTATTATGGCCGCAAAGTCGAGATGTAAAATTAAACTGAATTACGATCTTAGTTTAATCGACCTTCCACCTCTTTAACATTAATGGAAATAAGTGAATATTTTTACAATATTATGCTATACCAGCAAAGTCACTTGGAAAAATAATTGTAAGATTATGTTGTTTTATTACTGTTTAATAGAGTTTTGTTTACCAGCGTCTAAAGAAGACTTCTTAAAAAAAATAACGTAGATATCGGCATTTTCCGAATATCCTGTATACGTTTATTCACTTTCTACAGGGTGGCCCTTTAGTGTGACAAAGTACAATAGCTCCGTTACTATTTCAAATACATTAAAAATATTAATACAAAAGTTAAAGGGCAGTAAGTGACTTATAACGTAAAATTATTTTTAACTCTATAGAGTGGCTCAAAAAAGCGGAACAATAAAAAATGTACTTTTTTCAAATGGAACACCCTGTATATTTTTTCATTTTTGAATTCCACATAAAATTATAATTATTTTTTATTAAATACATTATTAGTCTGTACTTTATAGTTTCCGAGATATTGACTCTTGAAAAGTGACATTTTTGAACTTTTACAGCTTCTAACTTTCTAACAGTACGTCTTAGAGCAAAACGGCTTACATGTCCCTATCTTCAATTTTTATTATCTTCCCAAAAAAATCAATTTCCAGTTAAACCGGAACAACTATATTTCCTGCTTTCGAGTAACATCCGGTTTAACCGGAAGTTGATTTTTTTGGGAAGATAATAAAAATTGAAGATAGGGACATGTAAGCCGTTTTGCTCTAAGACGTACTGTTAGAAAGTTAGAAGCTGTCAAAGTTCAAAAATGTCACTTTTCAAGAGTCAATATCTCGGAAACTATAAAGTACAGACTAATAATGTATTTAATAAAAAATAATTATAATTTTATGTGGAATTCAAAAATGAAAAAATATACAGGGTGTTCCATTTGAAAAAAGTACATTTTTTATTGTTCCGCTTTTTTGAGCCACTCTATAGAGTTAAAAATAATTTTACGTTATAAGTCACTTACTGCCCTTCAACTTTTGTATTAATATTTTTAATGTATTTGAAATAGTAACGGAGCTATTGTACTTTGTCACACTAAAGGGCCACCCTGTATATAAATATTTTTCACAAGAAAGGGACAGAAAACTCGTTAAACTGTCCATCTGTTTACATGTCGTTAAAATGGGAACATAAACAAAGAGACGATCGTTTAATGACACTTTGTGCGAAACACCTCAAATCGCAAAAACCACCTCAAATAAGGATGTTATCAGATCGAGAGTAGAACTCCTCTATTCAAAATGACTGATAGTTGTTTACTTCGAGTGTCTTGTTATTAAAGTTAGGCAAATATCTGGTTTGATGATCTTTATATCGACGTTGTGAAATGGTGAGTAAAAGGAAATTATCATATTATCATTATATTTTGTGTGCATACCCAAGAGGTTTATACAGTGAGGACAAAAAGTATGGAATAAATTCATTATCTAAAAGACGATTTATTTTATCAACAATCGCTCGGACACGTCAACTTTCTTTTTATTTGCTACATATTTTGAAAATATTTTTCCTTATACAGGGTTGCCCAAAAAATTAGGGCACAAGTCAACTTACTTTTTTTAAATAGAACACCCTATATATTATTACATTTTCGAATTCTACGTAAAATTCTAAACAATTTTCGTGTAGCATGTGATATACCTATGTCGAATAGTTTCAGAATTACACAGGTTGAAAATTAATTTGAATTCTTATTTTCTGTGGTGTAGTAGCAAAAAAAAAAACGAAGTTATTAATTACTGCAAAATCTTTTCCAACATGACGGAAATTATGAACGTCTGAAAGTTATCTAAACGGATTTCAATATATGTTGTTTTTTTTAATTAAACAGGGTCGCTCAAAAAATAGACATTGAGAAACTTTTTTTAATAACAACAATGCTAAATTTCAGAAAAATTAACAGTATTAACACTAATAGTAAGTAATGCATAATATTGGATACTCTGAAGGTAATTTAATGGTATTTAATTAGATGTTCAAAATGTTCACCATTTGCTACTTGGCAATATCCAAGTCTATTTACAAACTCATTTTGATTGTTATGCACTACACTAGGAGGTATTAGTCGAATTTCATTTCGAATGCGAATTTTCAAGTCCTCAAGATCTATAGGTTTTGTTTTGAACACTTTACTCTTCAAATAACCCCATAGAAAAAAGTCCAAAGGTGTCAAATCAGGTGATCTCGCTGGCCACTCAATAAACCCCTCCTTCCGATCCACCTGTCTGGAAAAACTTCATCATTAATATTTCAATTCTTTCTGTTTCGGTTAATTTCATTTTTATTAGATGAAATTAATTCACGCAATTTTTGACTAGAAAAAATTTTGATGTTTCTTCTTTGACAGTAAATTTTAATGAAATAATTTGCTGACATTACATTTAACGCTTTGTTTCTTTTCGGATTTCCAAAGCCTACTTTATTAATAGGTATTACAAATTAATTTTCAACCTGTGTAATTCTGAAACTATTCGAAATAGGTATATCACATGCTACACGAAAATTGTTTAGAATTTTACGTAGAATTCGAAAATGTAATAATATATAGGGCGATCTATTTAAAAAAGTTAAGTTGACTTGTGTCCTACTTTTTTGGGCAACCCTGTATAAGGAAAAATATTTTCAAAATATGTAGAAAATAAAAAGAAAGTTGACGTGTCCGAGCGATTGTTCATAAAATAAATCGTCTTTTAGATAATGAATTTATTCCATACTTTTTGTCCTCACTGTATATCGAGACTGTATTCATATTTCGTTATAAGCTCAAAAAAATTACCTTGTAGGACTTCCATTGTTTTAATTTTGTTACTGAACACAACGTTTCGGTTAGTTAGTATCTCTAACCGTTTTCAACTATAAACTAAATTATAATTCTAAGGCTACTGTTTTAAATACTATCCATGTGCAATGAAGCTTGACACCTACGTGCTTATTGGAGTGTGAAGTTTGAGCTGTTGGTTTTGGACAAAAAGAGGCTTCCAGATATTGGGAATATTTATACTTGTTTTACTAAATAAATGGGTATTTTGATTCATGAAAGCTGCTTGTTTGAATTTTCGTTTTCTCCAGTGCTGTTCCATGCCCACAACCTGGGCTTTTGACCACTGTATACAGGGTGTCCCATAACTTATGGGCCGTAGAGTAACTGGAGATACTAGACATCAAACTAAGCCGATTAAGTCATATAAGTTTTTTCGGATTGTTACTCGTTCTAGAGATACAGGGTGTTGAAAGTAAAAGTTTATTATTATTATTATTAATAATATTATTATTTATTTAGTTAAAAGTTTAATAAAGTGTATTGAGGTCAACGGTGGTCACTTTCAACATTTACTAAAGTGATCTTCTTGTTTTTGTTCCACTGTTTCGAATTTATTGCGTTGTGATAATTAAAATATTAATTTAATTATGTACATGGTTTTTTATGCTTTGGGATGTTTAAAGGGAAATATCTCGAAAACCGTTAAAGATATTAAGATCAATCAAGTACACCTTTTTGACTCAGAAAATGCCCTTCTTTAAGAAACTTTAATTGAAAAACACCTAATATCACAGGTAAGAAAAAAAATCATAGATTTATGAAGCCCAGTGTATGCAACTAGCGCCCTCTAGTGTGAAACCTAAAAATTTCTACAAATTCTTATTTCTTGCTCATAAAAACATAATACTGCCAACTTTCAATTCAATTCATTAAACGGTTTTAAAATTATGGCTTATTTTCGAGAATAAACTTTTACTTTCAACACCCTGTATCTCTAGAACGAGTAACAATCCGAAAAAACTTATATGACTTAATCGGCTTAGTTTGATGTCTAGTATCTCCAGTTACTCTACGGCCCATAAGTTATGGGACACCCTGTATATATTTTGTTGGCTGGGTAAATTTGAAGTCTATAGCTTTAGAGGCACTGCTCTACCTTGGTTCAGATCTTACCTTTAAGACAGATATCGAACAGCTTCTTTAAATAATAAGAAAACAGGAAGAATAAGGATTTCATCAGGGGTACCCCCAGGGTTCTGTTCTGGGACCGTTACTGTTTTTGGTTAATGATTTTTCACAACTAGATATTTCTGGTAGACTGACAGCTTGCAACTTGTTGAAAAAATTGCGCTTGACGCGACTCTGTTGACAGTTGCCATTTACTTATTACCCGACAAGAAACACAATTAATATTAACAGAGTGCAAATATTTTGAAAACGATTAAACCGTTTAAACTAGATAATTTTCTAAGCCGCCAGTTTAACGGCCGTGTGTCATCACAGCTATAAATGTGCCATATGTAAATAATACATTTAATCCAAAATGGAAAATTATTTCAACTACGGAAACTGGGGAAATGTTAAGTGATTAACATTAATTTATTATGCTCGTTAGCTTAAGTGTTAGAGAAGATTTAATTTCAGTTTTGCAGAAAGTAGGTAAATACAAATCGAAAATACCAGGTTTAAATAGTGTAGACATTACAAAAATGTAATGTATTTACATTACAAAAATGTAATGTATATTATTAACGTTTTTCACACGCACTTTCATGCAGAAAGTTACATTTTTTGTTATATTGTGAGGCCAAATGGCCTTTTTGGTACTAGTGCGGCAATGTTTCGAAGGAACTGTATCTTTGTTTATTCACGCTTGTAAAAAGGAATCTGTTTCTTACCCATGTGTAATACGGAAAGGGTCACTTTCCGCACTTGTTAAGGAAATAACTATTTTAGATTGTTTTTGCTATTATTTTATCAGATACATATATAGTACAATTGTCTCCTGTATATGTTTTTGATAAAACAACATGATGAGGGTTGTCTCGCCCGGACCTGTCACAATTTTAATAAAGCTTTATAATGAGTAGGGATAGGCTTATATATTCATCGTTAAAACCTTATTTCAATTAGTAGAATTGTCACACGACAATATACGACTTGCCGTTGATAAAATAGCGTGTAAAATGCAACGGCAACGGCGATGCCGACGTCCAGTAAGTTTTAATTTAATGAACAACAATTTTTAATATTTAAAAATGGATGTAATATAGTTTTAGGGCTCTAGGGTGGTAAACTCTTGCCGGATTCTAAGTATTTACAGACACAATTTGAACGTTAATCATAGATTATAAATAAAATTTTAAAATTTGCTTTTTTCTGCAATAGATGAGCCTAATGAATAAAAATTAAGCAATTACTTTTTAGTAAAAGCAATTGCTTGACTAGCAAATGCTATAAGTAAAAGCAATTGCTAGATCTGGATATGAATAAAATTTTGAAGCAATTGCTGTTTTTCTTACACCTCTGTAGCAAATGCTTATTCAACACAAGTTCAGCGTGGCTTATCCACTTGTTCAGATTATAGATTTTATGTGCCTAATTTGCAAAGGAGTGGACGTAAATACAACAACATTGGTCTGTTTATTTAGTACAATAGTAATCTCTTACGTTTTTGTGGAAAATAGGAAACCTATATTTGTGATATGGCAGATTTCAGTGAAAATGAGAAAAGTGATAGTAGCGATGAAGAAATTAAAGACAAGCAATGGATATTCGTTCACAAATTGAAGGAACATAAATAAATCTCTCTGACCACAACCGTTTAGCTTCCACAACAGCTTCAGCACTTGTAGGAAATTTAATAAAAATATTGGCCTTCTCCAAAACTGCATCCATTACAGAAGTGCATGTCTTACAGACAGTAGTTTGGTGAACACCGAGTTCTTTACCTAAAGAATTTTAAAAGCTCGGATCCGACAATCTCCGCAGAAAGACTTTAATCTTATTTAAAGGCGACAGTGCACCCTTGACCAGTATCAGTCAAAAAATAATTTGCCAACCGCTCAACATTTTCGCAGTGCAAATCTATATAATATTCTGAAATCATCATATCTGCGATTTTAACGTACACTGTAGATTTTTTTTTACGGACGTTCATATATTCAGCCATAATTGAAGACACAAACTAAGAGCAACGCACGTGTATGCCGCGGAGAACTAAATTTGACTGCTACCAAGCAAATGATGCAGGGGTCGACCTACCTTAAAAAGTTGAAAGCAATTGCTACACTAGAAAAAGCAATTCCTTAATTTATTCATCACATTTTAAGCAAACGATGGCGATTGCTTCTATTCTTTAAGAAAAAGCATTGACTAGAAGCAATTCCTGCACTTTTAAGCGATTGCTGGACGCAAAAGCAATTACTTTAGTTTTTAATCATTCGCTTTCAAGAAATTACTTCTATTTTATAAGAAAAAGCAATTACTACATTTTTATTCATTAGGCTCAACAAATCTTCTCCACCTAAACCAAATTGTTAAAAAAGGGGAAACTCTTACTAGCTGGCGCTTATCACCCCTGACAGTTCTACCAAATTTTCTGGTTTGTTAATATATTATGTATAAGTATACGAGAAACAAGGGTTTGTTAATTAGTTGTTTTTAAACACTGAAAACACTTTTTGTCTTGATTTCAGTTATATTGTTTCTTAAGGACTAAAGAACGTATTATTATAACAATGAATGGCTTGTTATTTTTTTCTGTCACACTCAAAACTCCTCGGTTTAAAGTATACTTGCAAACTAGCTTTCAAAGAAAGTTACTGACTAACAATTGAATACTGATATAAAAGAAACATCTTTAATAAAAAAACTTAAAGAATTGAAGAAGAAAGATCTGACAACCCTGATTGTGAGGTCGGCCCCTTTGAGACTGTTTACCGCCGTATGGAATGATTGGAATGTCCTCAAACTGAGTTTGGATAAAGTATAACTACTATAATTGTCTGTAAAATTTTAGTCTCTTTACTTTAATAATAGTAAATACTGTTTTCCAGTGATTTTTCTTGTCTGATATCCGGTCTGTAGTTATCATGCTTTCTTCTTACGGTAATTGTCCTTTTACTTGATTTTTTTTAGAGTTGGGAAGCCTTACCCCCAGATACTGCCACTTTTACTCCCGATATAACACCGCTCATACTATCTGCCCATAGAGATAACTACGAGATAATCAAAATTCTACTAGATAGAGGAGCGACCCTACCTATGCCACATGATGTCAGGTAAGCATTTTCCATTTATAGTAAAACTAGTACATTAAGTTTTATTTTGTACAGTTTGTTAACACTTTTCTTATCTGAATACATGGATGGATGAAATATAACGCGTCAGTTACATTTAGATATCGTTTTTCTGGTATTTGTTTCCTTGAAAACCTTGTCAAGTTTTCAATTTTATTTTATTAAAAACATGCACTGCGTATAAAATATAGGACCTGTAATAAAAGCAAATTGAAAAAGGTCCTGTCATACTTTTCGTCGACAAATAATATGAATATATAAGAAATATGCTCAGGAATGAAAAAAACTCTTGTAGTTTTTGCATACACCTTTTAATAACCATAAATTAATCAAAATTCATTTTTTTCAAGTAAGTTTTATGTACTTTATTGTTGTTAGGTATGTAATTGCGAACATAATATAATATGTTTTTAAACCTGGCATAATCCAGGGGCTTATTTACATCACTCTCTTTGCCATTTTAATGAAACGGGTGAATTATTATTAAATGATTCCCGACACGTCTAGTAATTAATCATTTTATGAATAATTAAGATCAATTTTGATTGAAATTTCAACTAGTACATCGTAGAGCCCAAAAACTGAATCTTACAACAGTCAATTTTTTCGCTATTTTAGAATTGATGGTTGGCAGATTCATTTACTACCACAGTGGCGTTGCAGGCAACATTCTTCTTTCCGAAATTAGTTTGACAGTCAACAAATAGACTGCCATTTATATTTGTTCTTGGTTCTGGGAGGAAGAGAGATCTCCGCCCTGGTCAATTTATTCATTGCTGAATCAGTAAAATAACGGATAATTTCATGCATTTTCATACAAGAATAATATAGATACGTATAAAGCGTTATTACACATCGTTTCCTGCAAACAGAGTTTATCTCGTGAAGTCCCTACGCTCTCATATATTCAATATCTACGATTGTTTCGAATACTTTTATTTGATATAAGTTTGCCAAAAGAGTTTTCAACGTTTTTTAACGGTTGTACGTTATTTTCATATTTATTTTAAATGCATTTTTTGATTTAAAAAAAATGCATTTTGCGGATATTTATCAAGTCTGTCAAGCCTCGATACCAAATAGAATTTATTTCTTTTTAATCACATTGTACAAAACGTCACTTTAATAAGCTGAAAAAAAATACGTCATAAAGTCTCCGGCAGTTGTTTATTTGTGGCGATGGTCTTATGAAAGGCTCGATCTAAGCACCGTTTTTATTAGCCCTTTTAAACTTGGAGGCTGTAACGCATTTAAGGCTGTAAAATTTTTAATGGTTTTATGATAGTCGTAAAGTAACCAATAAAAGTGTTTTTCGATATGTTCTTGATTAAAGGCAATTTCACATATTGTGGAACTGGAAGATAATAAAGCTATTTTTTGTGGCTTTATTATTGAGGTGATCTCTGACTAAAGAAAGAGGCTGTGACGGACGGAAAAACATATAAAGAAGCAATGTTATGAATATGACCCCTTTTTTCAAGTTCGGTACCGAACACGCATTAATATCAGCACCAATTCGTCTTATCTGATTCGCACTTCACTGCACTTCTTATTAAGACGATTACTTCTTTTGAAACGTGTCCAATTATATGGATTAATTATTTATCGTTCGGTTGTATTTCGTTCATCGACCACATACAACGCAGAATGCTGAGAAAATGTCTTTTGTCGGGAAACAAGTAATCTTTATAATTTAGATAAGGGTTATGTGGAAAAGTCCTAAAATAAAAATTCCTAAATATTTGTCCAGTATAATATCCGGGTACAATATTTAGAAATTTATGAATATTATGCTCCCGATTCGTTACTTTTATGACAAAAGATCCTTTAATAAACAAAAAGTTTTAATGACAAGTCTTTTGTATTTAAATTTAAAATAGCGATAAAAATGTTAGCTCGCTGTAAACTCCCAAGTTTTCTCAGCGTGCGTACCGCTTTGAAATGTCGGTATAATAATATATTAAATTAACAACAACAAGGGAAAGTTGTGACAGCAGGTTAGATATACATAATGAACCATGAATATGAAAATTTGGAGGAAAAGGGGTGGGAGATATTATTTTGCCCTATGTAGCCATAATTTTACGAATATTAATTTTGTTACAAGATCTGATTAAAAACACAAAGTTAAATTAATAAATAAATGATTTTTTATTTAATTTTTTTTACTCCCAACCAACTTTACAAATTTATTACAGGGATAAATAATAATATAAAAATAACTAACAATTATTACTTTAACTTGGTAGGTATAAATATACAGTATGACCAGTAAAGTCCGCATCATATGAGACTTTTTTTATTAATAGCTTTATCCGAAATTTGACTTTGGCATCAAGTTCTGCTTCGATCTAGATGAAAATTTAGCAAAAAAATAGTAGTCATAATTCAAAAGTGGGGTTATTTCTGAAAGTATCAAAAAAAGTTATTGGAAAAAGGTATTTTTAAATGCAGTTTCTAGCCCACATGCAAAATTTTAGCTGCATAAGATAATTTTGATTTTTACCAATATTTTGTAAACTGCACCACTTTTGCAAAATAAGACTCAACGCAACCTACAAAAAACTTCTTAGTTTTGACAATGCTTTATTTCAGATCATTTTCTTTAAAGTAGCGCCATAATAAATGTGTGTTTTTCTACAAAATCAAAATTGGGCTATTAAAATTTGGTCACGTGATGCAAAGTTTATATGTTTTTAACCCTGTATAAGGTAACTTCATAAAATAAGTATTTTTGAAAACGTAGTTTGTGTCTGAAAGTAATACACCTTAATATTAAGACAAAAAAGAACACATTGTCATCAGTAAAGTGTAAAAATAAATTTTAGTGGTGGGTAAAAAATCAAAATTATCTTATGCAGGCTTATGCAGCTGAAATTTTGCATCTGGGCTGGAAATTGCATTAAAAAAACTTTTTCTAATAACTTTTTTCGATATTTTCAGAAATAACCCCACTTTTGAATTATTTAAAAAAAAATAATTAAAATTTGACAGATAATGCGAATCACGTGACTACTATTTTTTTTTTGCTAAATTTTCATCTAGATCGAAGCAGAACTTGATGCCAAAGTCAAATTTCGAATAAAGCTATTAATAAAAAAAATCCAATATGATGCGGACTTTACTGGTCACACTGTATAAAAAAGAAGACAGTTGAAAAAAAATATGCGATTTGTATAAAGATTTGATGAACTCATTAAGAAAGAAAATTATATGAGAAAATATTTTTTTAAATGAAATTTAAATAAGGGTAGTTTTTTAAATGTTTAAATATTTTCGGATAAAATATTATATAATATTAATCCATTATATAACAATGACCGTTTTCCAAAGTTGCTGTGCATTTTAATAGTTTGTTTAGTATCATGTCTGTAAAGATCATGAACTTTTGTAAACGTCTTGTTTGTATTTTTTTGTTTTAAAAGTAAAGAATGAATAAATGTGCAAATTTTTTAATTATATAAATTGTTTATATTTAGGTATTTATTCGGTTTATATGAATTTGTTGTTGGTTCCAAGTGCGGAAATCTATGAATACATTTAATAATTTTATTTTCTAGTTTCTTTAAAGGTTTTAGTACTATCCAATTGGCTAAACCCTAAATAGAAATAAGATACTGAATTTTTGAATGTACTAACGCATGATAAATATTTTATAAATCATTTAAAGATATACAATGACGAATTTTAGAATATCCCAATTAACGGAGAAATGTTAGTCTTTTGAACTGTTGCTAGGAAAGGTTTATGATACCCTAGGAATATTTTTATAATTCAATAGGTTGAAATTCAGGATGTTAATGCTAAATATGATGAAATTTTAGTGAGAAGGGCCATTTTATGACGTACAAAGTATTCATATTCGCACTAAAGTTACAAAATTTAACAAACTTTCAGATGTGGCTGCGACGAATGCGTCACCTCCCGAATGGAGGACTCTCTAAGACACTCCAGGTCTAGGATAAATGCCTACAGGGCCTTGGCATCCCCGTCCCTCATTGCCCTATCCTCCAAGGACCCTATCCTTACCGCGTTCGAATTATCTTGGGAACTCAGAAGGTAAGTTTGTGTTGTATGTCAATAAACGTATTCTATTATTGCCATATCATTATCGTCATTTAAAGTTTAGGCTACTTCTTAAGATTCACTTGGATTTTGTTGTTGTTGGATACGATTTTAATAGCTTTTGGGATATTAAAGTCAAAGTTTTTATTTTCTACTGACGCAAATCGTTTATAGCACGTCACAGATATACAGGGTGTCCGGAAATGACGAGTAAAAATTTAGGGGATAGTTCTAGACCGAAAATAAATGCTATCTCTATCTATAACATTTTTTCGGAAATTGATTATAATCAATTTTCGAAAAAATGTTACGGGATGAGACATCATTTATTTTCGGTCTAAAATTATCCACTAAATCCTTTGCTCATCATTTCCGGACACCCTGTACAACATTTATGTACCTATACGAATATATGAATAACAATAAATCATTGTATAAAAACAAATTTTCACAAGCATTAAAAGAACATTTGGAGATACAATAAACTGGTAAATTTATACGCAATTACTTACCCGGAGGCCAGCAGATGTTCATTCAATGTGTAGAGGCAGTGGTCTAGTAAATAACTTTTTAACATAATATATTTTTGAATCGGACCGAGGGCTCGATACCGCCCTGGGATCTTAATATATACAAGTTACAATTAAGACAAAAACAATTTCGATTGAGCTAATCTGAATCGTTGAGCCACTATCATGTCTGAGCTTCGAGTGCTGTAGCTGTGAATATCTGAATGCCTAGTGAGTTCATCTCTGAGGGAGTCTAGTTCCAATACAGTTTAAAAAATGTAAATACAGGGCAGCGGCATTATGCCAATTTTGTTAATATAGACTGACAGTGATCCCTACAACCTGCGTTAGTCACAAGTCTTACAGCTCTTTATTGTATCTGTAGTGAATTTGTTCAGTTTACAGTTTCCCTACAGTATGACTTCAAATTTCTAAGAAGAAATACTGTACATGACAGTTATCATCTCAATTCAGTTGGGTCTTCCAGGATAAGGAACTATTCAGAGTGATGCCTAGTAGCCTAAATTTAATGTTTTTATAGCTTAGTTAGGGGCTAGACTACGACCAGCACACGGACTCTGATGAATAGAAAAGTCATTATCGAATCGCAAAGTAACGTTATTTTAGAAATGTGTTACTCCGATCGCTTTTTCTACTTTTTTTCTATTGTTTTCGTCCTTCCCCTCCAGCCCCGATAGAATCGAATTGAAACGATAATAAATTGCAGCAGAATCACATTCAGCATAATGTAAAGAAAAAAGACAACCGACGACTAGACAGAGATGCCCTCCGTCAGTCGTCCCGTCGCGTATTGACAATATTGACAGTGTGATTGACAGTATTGTACCTTAACCTTAAAAAAGAAAACTTTTTGACGTTAGATTTTTGCGGTTTATAGGTTAATAACTATTAAAGTTGACATTGGCACCAATAAAAATCAAAAATCGCTAGTGTTATTAGAAAAAAGCCGAGGACTTCCGACCTCTAATTCTATTATTAGAATCGAAATATGGGAGTAGCGATATGCGATTTCTAACGAAATTTTTCGAAACGCTTTCAAGCGAATAGAAATTAAAAATTCTATCTATCAGAGTCTTGCTGCAGCTCGAATTTTATCAAAACCTCAGACTAACTGGTAACAAGAAGAATTTAAAAAATATTTTTAAACATATTTAGAAGAAGCTTGGTATAATAATGACCCGGTTATGGATCAAGACAACAAAAGCTTACCTTCTGTTAGATGAAAACATTTTATAAAATATTATAATGTATTTTTGCTTTTACCCTAATTACCGAGAAAAAAGACGGTATTAGGCCTGCAAAATACAAGGCAATGTTTTTAATTATATGTTGGCTTTCTAAACCTACAATTTAAAAATAAAAGTGTGTTTCTTTTTCCGCGGATTACCCCATAATTATGTTGCTAATTCATTTCTTTTAGACGTTCCATCATGGAACATATATGTACAAAATGCTAGCACAAATTCCTGACTCCAAAATATGTAATTCGAGCCCATCTGCCTTAGTCCAAAATTGACCTAAAAACGATATGTGAATTGATTGTACAGAATTTTTTCTAATTTTGTATCATAACAAATCTATTACGATACGCATTTGCGTATCGTAATGAAGCTATTTCGATACGCGTTTTTTCTTTATTTGATGTTGGTAACATTTAAATGTTTTATTTCATTGACTTTGTGAGTTACGAGAAAACCCATTTTTTCGCAGAGGAAAAATAGCTTGATAACCTACTTTTATTTTGTGTGGATAACAGTCATGTATGTTGGTTGCATAAATCTATAAATCAATCTTTTGTAGATGCTTCAAGCTATCATTTTCTGCCAAATCCTATCCAAAACTCAATCTACTTCCAATGCCGATTTCAACTTCAACTTTATTTGAATTTTTCATCTTCCCTATACTAAATTGCAATGCCGCTCTGTATATGTACCGAATGTACAAGGATCACACAACGTATTCCGTCCAATTTCAAATCTCATATCGCTAAAATAACTTTAGAATCTCGTGGTGAAAATGGGCCAATAAATCAAAAAATGACAGTTCGCAAATAAATTTTTGTTGTCCAGAGGCTACTATGATAAAAAATAGTATTACCAACATAAAATTTAGACATAAAAATTTACAAAATGGGAAGGATTTATTTTCTTTTTAAATATGTGTTTTTTACTGAAAAAACTACAAATTAGAAAAAATAGTACAACGTACGTGTTATATAAAGCAGTTTTAAGCACGCACGCATGGACGCGTGGTATAAAATGATGCTTTATAAAACGTGTACGTTAATATACTATTAAATACCCAATTTTTCGCCATCTATTTCTCCTTACATTAACAGATTTTCTTTCCCATTGTATAAATAGTTATTTTCAAACTTCTGGTTTAAGTAATTATTACACAATAGAAACAAAGCGTTTCTGTTTTGAGCAGAGGCCATAAATATCACTGGACACCCGCCAAGTGCCAAAAACACCCCAGACTGCTTCTGTGGAATAAAAGACGCTTGGATACAGATAATTAAGTGGGGTTTATTTTCCACACGCATATGCCCGCGACCTCGCTTGCCTGGATATGTTTATGTCTATGCGGACAATAAATATCCTGTTTTTATTTTTAATATGGTGTATTTATTGGATTCTTTAAAAATTCTTTTCAATATCTGTATTTTTACCTAAAAGGTACTGTAGTTTCCATATTACCCGTTAAATTGTTGAAATGAAATAAAAGAAAGGAGATATGTACAATTTATAAAAGTATGATTCCCATTTTATCATTTGGAAAATACAATTCATTGTGTTATGACAGACCGTTTCTAATGAATTGCTTGTTTGTTAAATAAAGCTTTATTTGTTAGGAACATTGTTAATTCCTTATTTGTTTTATAAAGTCTGATATTTGAATTGATAGCGATATGTATACAGTGTGACCAGTTAAGTCCGCATCATATGGGATTTATTTTTATTAATAGCTTTATTCGAAATTTGACTTTGGTATCAAGTTCTGCTTCGATCGAGATGAAAATAAAGCAAAAAAATAGTAGTCACGTGATTCGCATTATCTGTCAAAGTTTAATTTTTTTCAAAAAATTATTCAAAAGTGGGGTTATTTCTGAAAATATTGAAAAAATTATTGGAAAAAGTTTTTTTTTAATACAGTTTCTAGCCCACATGCAAAATTTCAACTGCATAAGATAATTTTGATTTTTTACCCACCACTAAAATTTATTTTCCACTTAATGAACACTTTACTGATGACACTGTGTTCTTTTTTGTCCTAATATTAAGGTGTATTATTACTTTTAGACACAAACTACGATTTTAAAAATACTTATTTTATGAAGTTACCTTATACAGGGTCAAAAACAAATAAACTTTGCATCACATGCGACCAAATTTTACTAGCCCAATTTTGATTTTGTAGAAAAACACACATTTAATATAGCGCTACTTTAAAGAAAATGTATCTGAATTAAAGCATTGTTAAATTCTAAGAAGTTTTATGTAGGTTGCGTTGAGTCTTATTTTGAAAAAGTCGTGCAATTTACAAAATATGGGTAAAAAATTAAAATTATCTTATGCAGCTGAAATTTTGCCTGTGGGCTAGAAACTGCATTTAAAAATACTTTTTCCAAATAACCCCACTTTTAAATTATTTTTTTGCTTAATTTTCATCTCGATCGAAGTAGAATTTGATGCCAAAGTCAAATTATGAATAAAGTTACTTATTAATAAAAAAAATCCCATAATATGATGCGGACTTTTTTTTACTGGTCACACTGTATGTGTCGCAAATTAATAATAATTTTACTTTTGACATAACGCTGTTTTACAAATTAGCTTTATATTTTTCATTTTAGTTTTATAAATCAAAGAATATATTCTTTTAGATCTTAGTAAGCAGCACTTGATTAAACAGAAAGTAATTTTTTCCGTGTAATAAATAGTTCCAGAAAAAATAAATCACCGATTAACACAGGAAAGAAATCCAGCAAAAAAACAAAAATAAATCCAACCCAGCACAGCTAATTGTTAAAACTTTATTAATTCGCGAAAGCTTTTCGGAAACCCTTTTTGACTCTTGGTTTCGTAACGAATGAAACCGCGCCCTTTTTTTGGCCAGGACTAATGCTAATGGCTGACTCTTTTTCCCGGGCCGGGTCGGATACATGGGGGCCCTTTTTTTGATAATCTGATTATTTTTGTAAAAAGGGTTAAATGGAATGAAATTACAAGGTTTATTAATTTTGAAGAAAACATTTTTTTATTACGTTGGACAATGTTTATTTTAGTAAATTAAAAGCAAGTTTATAAAAACTCTTTATTAATATTGGTTTATTACTGGGCTCGTATCAGAAAAACGTTGTGGCGAGGCTTAATATTACATTCCGAGACAAATATTTATGATTTTTCATTAATTAATAAATAATATGGATTTAATTTAGACTACAGTGTTTCTTTTAGGTTATGAATACTTTTTTTGTAATTGTATGGTATTGTAGACTTGGATGCTTTTTTGATAAGGCGAATTTAATTTTTTTCTTGTTCTTGCAGAAGTAGCATAGCATTCTGAGTAAAATGACACCTCACTTGTAATTTTTTGACCTGTTATAACATTTTTATGTTTATTTTTTATTTTCAATCTAGAGTGCTACAAATTAATTAAATATGTTAATTTATAATCAAGTAGTATATGAAAATTAAAATTATGTCATAACTGACTTTCTAAGTTTCACAAGCGTTTAAAAAATTAAATTTTGTTTTGTTGACTCCATTTTTCCAAATTGAACGATGGTGGTTCACTAGGATGTTTAAAACGAGAATTTTTCCCCAACGATTTGATACTATACACTCCTATGCTATTTTAAAATTGACACGAAAAAATTGGCCTTAAGTCCCAATCCCAAATTTAAAAGCGTTATGCATTGTTGCCGTCCTGTCTTTTCTAAAGAAATATAAAGGGGCTTTCAAAAACAATGGAATGGTTTTGAAAACCAATATGGTTTTAAATTAAAATTGTAATTTCATTTGTTTTTATTAAACTTACATTGTAAATCAGATAAAATGGTTAGTTTTACTAGAAATAAACAAATTGATATGCTCCTAATTTTTGGAGTAACCAGAAAAATTCTTCTGAAGCCGCAAGATTGTATGTATTGTATGTTTTATAAACTAATGACATTACAACTTTAAATTAAAGCCATATTGCTTTTCAAAACCATTTCATTGTTTTTCAAAGCCGCCTTTATATTTCTTTAGAAATGAGAGAGCGGCAATAATTCACACAGAAAAATAAAGGGATAATTCATAACGCTTTTAAATTTGCGATTCGGATTTATGGCAAATTTTTCAGTGTCAATTTTAAAATAGCATAGGAGTATATAGTATAAATTTGTTGGAAAAAATGCTCGTTTTAGATATCCTAGTGGACCACCATCGTTCCATTTGGAAAAATGGAGTAATGGTCAAGAAAACTAAATTTCATTTTAATATAAAACATTATAGGGGTGAACGTCTTTTGACAAACACCGAGTATATGTGGGCTTCTTTATAGTAGTTAAAGTATTTACTTTGTTTTAAGCAGTTTGTTGAGTACAAAATATAATACTATTTAACTTTGTTCAACGGTTTTTAATTGGTTAAGTATTAGAAAAGGTTATTGTTTGTATTGATTTTCATTTGGGATACAATAGTTTAACGCAAATAAAGTTTTAATTGATTTATTTTGCAGTCTTTTAATGAGATACCTATTTATTTGAAAATAATAGGAAGTATATAGCGTACTTATATGGTTTTTGGAAAAACTGACATGTAGATAAGCTTTGTTACCTTGAAAAGTGATATGTTAACTTGTCTATTCCGTCCTACACGTACCTTTTGTTTAATTTTCAGATTAAGCTTTATGGAACACGAATTCCGGGGCGAATACCAAGAATTGAGAAAACAGTGTCAAGACTTCGCCACAGCCCTTTTGGATCACACGAGGAGCTCCTATGAACTCGAAGTGCTTCTCAATCACGATCCTACAGGGCCGGCCTTCGAGCACGGGGACCGGATGCATTTGAACCGGCTGAAATTAGCTATTAAATTAAGACAGAAAAAGGTAAGTCAAGTATATTTTAAGTCTGTTTAACTTATTTATTTTTCTAATAATTGTATAGGAATAGCAAAAATGCAGAGAAATTTAAAAGTAAATAGGCTTCCGTACATTTAAAAAAAAATTTTTTTGATAAAACGAAAAAGTAACAAAATATTGACCCAAAAAAGAAAAGCGGAAACGCGCCACTGGTGTGTGCTCTGAAGGAAATTTTAAAAATAAAATAATTTTTAATAAATTCAAGACTCGGAGTGTATCGTATAACTTGAAATTGTGCTGGCTGAATAAGAAAATGTTAATTATTCAGCTGAAAATTATGAGAGCATATAAATTTAATATTATAAACGTGATCCTACTCGCTGCTAAAAGTTTTAAAATAAGTTCATGTAGTCATAAAACAGTTTATTACTTTCTAGTCTTTATAAATCACAATTTACGCAATTTATTTTGAAATGTTTATAAACCAACCTTTTTTTTTAAATATCCAAATCAATAAAAACCTTCAGGTCGAAACAAATTTCAATTTGAAACTCCGGCTTTGCTGCAAATTTAAATCTAAATATCAAAGACATCGCCCTACATATTCTATATAGTGCGATTTTAAAACGAATTCAAATACCGATATTCCCGGTAGATAGCCCTAGGCATTGCATAATATATCTGCTAAAACGGCTAAAATTTAAGCTATATAGGTATTTGTCAAACATTTTAATGATTTAAAAATAAAACATTGATTTACCTCGAAAAATAAACTTTTCTTTTTAATCCTTATAATCCATATAAATTCTACTTTTTAAATAGTAGGTACTTATTAGTTAATTTTTATTTTAAAAGCGAATAATTGCAGGTGCAGTACAAACTAACTTAAAGAATATTTTCAAAAACCCCTCCACCAACTTCAATACATTTTTCGGCACGTTTGTTAATCACTCGCGTAGCACGTTGAATTAAGTGGGGATTGTTTTTTTTATAAAAGCTGCAGCATTGAAAATTCGATTGCGGAGTGCTTCTCTCGTTTCCACTCGTATTTCATATACTAGCGATTTCTTTCATCCCCAAAGGCAATAATCAAGCGGGTTCAAGTCTGGTGATCTCGGTGGCCAAACTTGCAGACCACCTCTGCCAATCCAGCGATTAGGAAAACAATAATTCAAGAAATTTCTCACACGAAGACTAAAATGAGGTGGGGCTCCATCATGTTGGAAGTACATTCGTTGTCGAACATTTAATAGAACATCATCCAAAATGTGTATCAAATGGTCTTTCAAAAACCGTAAATATCCTTCTCCAGTAAGACGCCCATCCATTTCAAATGGACCAAACAACTGGTCGTTGAGCATTCCACACCAGACATTAATACTGAATCGATGTTGAAAGTTTCGTTCAAATGTAGCATGAGGGTTTTCATCTGACCACCGATGTTCATTGTGGCAATTATTAATTCCATCACGAGTGAATTGAGCTTCATCGCTAAATAAAATGTATTTGTGCAGACTTCAATTTTGCTGGATTTATTCATAAAATTGTACCCTGGAAGCAGGATCACCATCTAGAAGATGTTGAACTGGTTGACTGTGAAAAGGTTTTAAACCTTTTTTTTTAAGTGACTCCCATACGGCTAGATGTGATGGTATATGAAGTTCATTTGCAACCCGTCTTGTACTTATACCTGAGTTCTCTGCGACGATATCCAGAACATTTTCTTCATTTTCCACATCTAGACCATGCACTCTTTCAGAAACAATTAGGGTAGCTTATAAATTTTGTTTAGGGTTGTTATCTTTATTAAAGATGCTACAAGAAACTAAATTGATATACTATAAGGATGATTCATATAATTTCCTATAAGCCGGTACATGTTCGTAATTACCTTAAATAAAAATATTGGGTTACGAAGCCATATATTATGCCACTTAGGAGAAAAATAAACTTGTAGAAGTGTCAGTATACAATAACTTTATTTTCCTTCGATGACGTTTAGTATATTTCTGTCGGAAAAATTGATTTGTCTGACACATATTACAGGTCATTTTGTACAATGAGTATATACAGCTTGGCTTGATATAGTTTAGTTAGTGATATTTATATTATTTGATTATAATTATATATATTATATTGGTTTGATAAAAATTTGTTAACAATTAATTTTAATAAAACAAATTATCTTCCTTTTACTTTAAACCTAAATCATCTACCACGAAATATGAATAGTATTCAAATAAACGAAGACATTTAAATTTTTAAAGTTAATAAAATAAAATATTTAGGAATTATTTTTGACAGTAAATTAAATTGACATTTTCATTTTAGAATACTTAATTAAAAAATTAAGAAGTTTACTACCGATTTTTAAAATCATTAAAAAAATTTTAAATGTAGACATATCGAAATATTATATTACGCGTTAGATAAAACTCGTTTAAATTACGGAATTTTAGGTTGGGGAGGAATAAATAGAATTTTAGTTTAAAAAATCAGAAATATTACAAAAAAGGATTTTAAAAATTATATTCAATAAAGATTATCTTTATCCTTCAAAAGAATTATATTCAGAAACAAAAAAGTTGAACATAAGACAACTTTACATTATTTATAACATCCTAATATATAATAATATGTATATTAAAAATAAAAAGCTTATACAATTTAAAAACCATAATCATAATACACGCCATAAAAATGAAATAACCATAAAACCTAAAATAAATATGTCCATAGGACAAAAAAATTTCAAATATTTATGTTTTTATTTAAACGATTATTTACCAACAAAAATTAAAAACTGATTTCATTAAAAAAATTTAAAGTCAAAATAAAAACATGGATATTAAAAACAGACCATTTGAAAATATTTTTGGAAATGCTTTAATTAATTAATATTGTTCTGAATAATTTATATAAGTAATATTTTTTACTTAAAAATTATAAATTAATTATTTTATTTTAGGTTGGTAATAATATTTCTTCAAAAAAAAACTGCGTTTATACTATAAATTAACATTTTTACTTTAAAACTTGATTTTTAATGCATATTTACATAATAAAACAAAAAATAAGATTTGCCCCTAACAAGCTCAGCTTCAGGGGATTGAAGAACAAGTTTATAGAAGACAACATAAACATATTTATTATATTATTAAACTTTAAATAAACTTATTATTATTATTTATTTATTTAAGCTTTGTTTTTAAGGTCGTCTAGCCCAGCAGATCTATGGTTTATTGATTCAAATATATCGTTTCTATACGCATTTCGCAAAACGTTTATACCTATATTTAGAAATGAAAGGTTCTATTTTTTATAGTCAAGATATATGTTTTAAGCAAGGGGTATCTACAGAAATTCCTATAAAAATTTCAACCCCCGTTTTTTACCCCTTTAGGTTCGATTTTTAAAAAATCCCCTCTTAGTGCATGCCTACGGAAAACTAAAAGTTGTAACGTTTTCGGTTATGTAACAGATTTTTTATTTAGGATTTTTAAAAATTGACTAAGAAGCTGAGGAGCTTTCTTTAAACTTTTTTTTAAATTTAATTGACTATTCGTGATAAACTACACGTTTCTTTAAACGTTTAAACGGTTAAAAACTAGAACAAAACACGTAATATAGGTTTCTTTTTACATCGAGTACAAATTAAAAAGTTCATTCAACAAAACAAAATCAATAAGCTATTCATATGCCCATAAAGTTACATTTATATTGTTTCAGTCTGTGTTTTATATAAATACAAAGGAAGTCGTTAACCCAGAAATGAATTATAAATATTTTCGAATCACTACGAAAGAAAAAAAACCATGAATGAAACACAGGGGCGTCACTTGTAATATTAACATGTGGGCAAAAATTGCAAATAGAAAGCTTAACAAACTCTTGCAGGAAAATTTGCGTCGTTAAAATCCTATAAGGACCATTAATTTTATATCCAGTAAATTAAGGTATTCAATGTCCGTTGATTTTATATAGGTAAACCAAGTAAAATTACAGGGTGGTCCAACGAAAACTTAACACCTCGATTTTCCCGCTTTAAAATGAAAATGTGGAAAATCGCTCGGACCCGTCGATTTTTATTTCGAGGGGGACATATTACTTCAAGCCCCTAGGAGGGAGGGGGGTAAGATCTAAATCTTAAATGGATACCCCTATTTTATATAATTTTTTTGGATTCTGCATAAAATTCTGAACATTTTTTAATAAAAGCATTATTAGTCTATACTTAACAGTTTCCGAGATATTGACTCTTAAAAAATGACATTTTTAAACTTTGACAGCTTCTAGCTTTCTAGCTGTACGTCTTAAAGGAAACCGGCTTACATGTCCCTATCTTCGATTTTTATTATCTTTCCAATAGTGTCAACTTTTGGTTAAACCGGATGTAAGGAATATAGTACTTCCGTAGAAGTTCGATAGGTTTTTTCAGGCCCTTTTCATGGAACATTAGCATTTTTGATTACGCGGGCACATTCAGCAGGAAATTTTACGTCAATTGAAAGTATGTCGGTCTAACCGCGTCCAGTATTTAAAATTTTTCGGTAAATGAAAAAAATGTACTTTTGTTTGTGGTAGTAGTAGTAACATGTTTTATTTAGCAAAAAAAGCTACAATTAAATATATTTTTTTTTTTGTTGTCGACGTTGTGGTCTAGTGGTTAGCGCAGCAGCCTCACAGATCGTAGGCCCGGGTTCCATTCCCGGTGCCGACAACGTCGATGTTAAATTTGGAATTTGGTTTAAGAGGTGGCGCCGTCTTTCGGAAGAGACGTTAAACTGTGGGCCCCGTGTCATGGATGTTGGCACGTTAAAGAACCCTACCCTCGACAAAGAGGGATTCGGCAAAATTACCAGATAGTGTGTGACAAATTCCCTGGCGTCGGTGATTGGCCTCGTTGCGGAAAAAGACCGACGTAAAATAAATAAATAAAAAAAAAAAAAATATTTTTTAATACATTTTTTTAACAGCATTTACTTTTAATTTTAAAACGGAACCTTCTTTTAACAAAAACAGGCAGAAAAGTTAAACATTTTGCAAATTGTATCAAATATTACGTATCATTTTGTTTTTTAAATAAATGCAATTTTAAAGTTTTTTTAAATAGTTTTAATGATATTTGAGATTTAATACAATTTTCCAAATTATTATATTCTATCAAACCTTTATGAAAAATAGACGTAAGCTAATGTTTTAGACACTTTATCCACAAAAAATATTGATTAGTTCTTGTTTTATAATTATGATGGTCATGATTAAAAGTGCAAATTTTTTTTTAAACAATCAGGCAATAAATTATTTTTAATTTTATGTATAAAGATACATACTACCTAAATAAAAAGTATTCTGACATTCAACCAATTTAAATTTCTTAACATAAAATTTATTTTTGTATATTTGTCACAATTTAAAATAATCCGCATTGCCTTATTTTGTAAAATTTGTAATTTGTCAAATATTTCCTCACTAGCACAATATAAAATGGAAGAACAATAAAGAAAATGTGGTAATATAATAGTATTAAATACAGTTTTTTTAGAAAACAAACTTAAATTAGAACTGATTCTTTTAAAATTACCTATTTTTTCGGCAATCTTCGATATTATACTTTCAAAATAATTAAAAATGTTTAATTTTGAATCAATAATCCCTAAATATTTAAAACTGTTTACTAATTCCAATTTTTCACCATCAATTACAACATTTATATTTTGACAATTTTAATTATTAATTTTTATTTAAAAAAAGTATTTGCCGTTTATGGGAATACCTCACATTGCATGCTCTTGCGGGAAAATGCTTATTTCCGAATACAAATCCCGTAGAGACTTTTAATTTTCACCAATCGATAGAGGAAAGCTTAATCTAAAAACGTATCTAATTTTAAAAGTTCTGTGTATTTTCCAAGATTTTATATTGGCCACATTTTCCAATAATTACAATAATATGGTTTCGCTAAACCGCAATCTCGGTCACTCTGGTCGATGGTTACAATATGTTGATTGTAACAATTAATAAACCGAATTCGTCCTTTTATCGATGATAATATGGAAATGAAAAAAAAATCTATTTCCATCGAGTACGAAATTTTTTTTGCAAGCATGTGCTAGGCAGAAGTGTTATATAGTAAACATTTTGAATACTCTTGCAAGATGAAGGCAAAGTTACGTGACACTCTGTCAAAAAAGCTTTAATTTAGCCAGGGATTTAATTTTTCTGTCAATGGAAACCCTACTTTAACAGTTTTTGACTTTGGTAAGGTACGTAGACCCAAAAATGGTGTTTATAAAACTTGTTCGTTGAAATGCAATTTATTGATACGGTTACATTTCTAAACTTGTATGTAGGCTAACTTAATGTTAAAAACTTTATTTTATTGCCATACAAACAATAATAATAGTAATATCCAATAATAATTTCACTTATGTAAGGTAAGTAGACCCAGAAAATAGAATTATATATTTGTTCGCTATCCTATATAGCTAATTTTTAAAGGTTAATAATATGGAAAGCTGTTTTGGCATTTGGCAGAACTAGGCGATACCCGGTTTTATCAACCTACCCGGATTTGTCCAACTCTCCCCTACCTACCTAAGTCAGAGAAATAATTTCTACTTATTTTTCTTGAAACAGAAAATGATACCTAACCTAGATAATGCAAAATGCAAGAATTATACATTAGAAACCTAACCTTTACGAACAAACATTTTAAGAACAAAAATTTCACAAAGTAACTTTTCGACAAAAACGGCGTTCCGATGAAATGAAACCTATTACTTATCAATAAAATCAACTGACGAGCAAGGCACACATTAATAATTATGATGCCTAATAAAAAAGAATTAAAAAATTTTAACCTGTAAATTTTTGGTCAAATGAATAATAATTGTAGGTACTTACCTGCCACACAAAAGTAATTAAAATTCAATGAAAGTAAAAATAAATGGCACCATAACCATAATTAAATATAACAAAAAGCACAAAAACGCAATTCATAACTCGCTGTTTGGGCTCATTACGGTCCACTACAAATCTGGGGATATTATTATGTCCCAATATCAGCTGATCGACGACAAATTTCTGCTGTCATCTATTTTAAAACAAGAGAATTCGTGCCGTTTTCTATATAAGTAACTAGCGTGTACCCGGCCTGCGTTGCAGCCCGGCATTATACGACGTGAGATAATAAGGCGAACAAACCTCAAACTCAACCGTTTGCCGGCCCGTCCACAATTCACATCCATGCATAAAACATAGTCTGTCTTCGTCTATTCCGGCTTCGGTGCTTCGGATCGATCGTTGAACGGGCCGGGGACCGGTTAGGTTGGGTCGTTCGTTCTCCCTACTCTAATTTATCAGTGTTTATCAGTGTTTCTCTATAATATTATGCATGTATTATACATAAAACCCTTCCTCTTGAATCACTCTATCTATTAAAAAAACCGCTTCAAAATCCGTTGCGTAGTTTTAAAGATTTAAGCACATATAGGGACAGGACGGGCGATAGCGACTTTGTTTGATACTATGTTAAGATAAGAAGTATTTTCAATGAAAGTTATATTTCTTGCTTTGCCACATGGTATCGTTGATGTGAACAATCCCCAAAGCAATGAAATTGTGTAAGAACTTTACTATCATGCTTTTAAAAAGAGGTTAGTGCACTTGCAGCCCCATAAATACATTCCAATTTACAATTACGTATAACTTGTGCTAAATTGCAAGCCAATCGTGCTTAGCGAGAAAACTGGGCTTTCAGGTCGACATCTTGGCCCTTTGTATTCAAATTTGTTCCGGAACATTCCCTTTTATTGGGCGTTCGGGCTTTAGAGAAATATTTATTGTCTGACCACTGTTTTATTTGAGCTGATGTAAGGTTTTCGATAGTAAATTAAGGGGCTAAGTTTTATTGGGTACTTTAGGCCTCATCATTAAATATTTCTTTACATGACATTAAGTGCAGATTAAGGAATAAGGACCTGTCATTAAAGAAGTTTAATTCAATTTTTATAGCAAAAACGTAACGCTTGAAATTTTTCGAATTTTTTAAAAGGTTAGGATTAATTTTATTATATGGTTTCAGTAAACATATTTTATAAAACAATGATCTATGCTTACCACATATATATATAACCAGTATATTCAATGTTTTCATGAACCACAAGATGGTGCGAAATGCTTTCTCTTCCTATAACATTTTTTCGAAAATTGATTATTAACGCAGTTGCAGGGTGTTAAAGTTAAATTTTATTTGCAGTTTTAAAATACGTAAGTTACTAGAACAATAAATTAAAGGTTCAAAGTGACGTCCTTTCTCGTCAATGCATAAATAAATGCTCCTTAAAAAATTCCGACGAACTCCATGGAAATATTCCTTTCTTTGCTATATGTTTAAGGTTGGAAATAAATTAAAATGATTTCGTATTCATCACATGCAAGCAATGTTTTTTAGCGTTTTTCTCGAAAACGGTTCGATTTATCAAAACAAAAGTAGTATACCCTTTTATGTCAAAATGTTGGGAGAATAAAAATATTTAGTCAAAATGCGCATACAGTGTAGGACAAAAAAGTTGAGACCATTCAAATTAAAGTATAGGCTCCTATGTGGCGCCCTCTACAAAATGCGAAAAAACTGTGGGCAAATTTGTATTCCTCATCCCAAAAAAGCCCCATGTACAAGGTTTCGTTAAAATATTATGACAGTGGCAAAAGGTATTGCAAAAAAACTTCAAATGAAATTTAACTCTAACATCCTTTGTAACTTCATTAATAATCAATTATCGAAAAAATGTTATTGGAAGAGATAGTATTTATTTTCGGTCTAGAATTATCACCTACATTTTTTGCTCATCATTTCCGGACACCCTGTATATGTGCAAATTTCTACATATTTCTAAGAAATCCTAATTTTTTAGTATCACCGTCGAATGAAATTAATACAACTTGCACAAGTCTGCACCAGTCTGCTTGCCCCTGCCCGCCCCCTTTTCCCCACTTCCTATTACGCCAATGACTTTATACACGGAAAATAGTTAAAAAACTGATTTTTTTGCTCCAAGGAAATAAACCCTTAAGAAACAAATTCTTCTAGGAAAACGCCGCCACTGTCTTACCCTAAATTGCACATTCTAATGCAACGGGGCTAGGCGCGGCACCGATAAGAACACACCACTGTCAGTTCGTCAACGGGTGGTTCACTAACCTCGTGCCTTACTTTTAAGCTATCGACCCTTTATGGGAATGCCTTAAAACACTACCCCGATATTGGACGTGCTGGGTTGCCCAAAAAAATATTGGAAACCCTTTTGGTTATTCTAGTTATCATTTAGCTTTGAATTTTGCGCCAAACCTCTTTTTTATATAAAGAAATTATTACTTTTCCATTATTTTGAATGAAAAATCCCATTATTGGTTTGAATTTTTTTAATTTTTGGACAGCTTGTTACTCATATTCAAATTGCGCAACTTTTCCCCATTTTAAAATTACCTTAATTTACTTTAATGTTTTAAATATTTTTGATGGTCTAAATACTCTAAATTCTGAGATAAATATATTATTAAATGGGCTAAAAGTAAATAAATTAAAATTAAATATTTCAAAATTTTAATGTAGGTATGGTTATGGGTAATAATTTAAATTGTCAAAATATAAATGTTGTAATTGATGGTGAAAAATTGGAATTAGTAAACAGTTTTAAATATTTAGGGATAATCATTGATCCAAAATTAAAATTTTTTAATTATTTTGAAGGTATCATATCGCAGATTGCCGGAAAAGTAGGTTATTTTAAAAGAATCAGTTCTAATTTAAGTTTGTTTTCTAAGAAAACTGTATTTAATACTATTATATTACCACATTTTCCTTATTGTTCTTCCATTTTATATTGTGCTAGTGAGGAAAAATTGGATAAATCACAAATTTTACAAAATAAGGCAATGCGGATTATTTTAAATTGTAACAAATATACAAAAATTAATTTTATGTTGAAAAATTTAGATTAGTTGAATGTCAGAAATTTAATTTTTTATTTAGTATGTATCTTTATACATAAAATTAAAAATAATTTATTGCCTGATTATTTAAAAAAATTTTGTTGACCATCATATTCATAAAACAAGAACTAATCAACATTTTTATTTGGATAGAGTATCTCAAACATTAGCTTATAAGTTTATTTTCATAAAGGTTTGATAGAATATAATAATTTGGAAAATTCTATTAAATATCAAAAATCATTAAAACTGTTTAAAAAAACTTAAAAATTACATTTAATTAAAAAACAAAATGATACGTAATATTTGATACAATTTACAAAATGTTTAACTTTTCTGTCTGTTTTTGTTAAAAGAAGGTTGCGCTTTAAAATTTAAAAATAAATCTAAAAAAATGTGTTAAAAAAAATGTATTCAAAAATATTTAATTGTAGCTTTTTGCTAAATAAAACATGTTACTACTACTACTTGAACCTTAGCTGTTTCTGTCAAGCGCTCTTAGATAGACAGGTCGCTTCTTTCACTGCGTTCCTATTTCTTTTATTACAATTTAATGATTTATTTTCTTTCATAAAAATTGTAAAATTCTGGCTTTTGGAGTATGCTTCAATTCAAACCGCTGATGAAAATAATTCAAAGGCAGCTGTCTTTATTAGAGGACATAAGAATATACCTTAATAAGAAAATAAATTGGAATAAATAAAAATTGGGATTTTTCAAAAAGAATTTTTAGTAAAGTGTGATTTTTATATTTAGAAAATCTATTGTTATGTCAAAGTAGAGGCGAGATGAATAAAAAAATTAGATCTTGCTTTTATGTTATAGGCTGAATTTTGCTTAGAAGCGCATAAAACTACTCTGGCAAGTGCAATTTAAAAGGAATATAATTAACACTAATTTTTAATAAAACAGGTATTAACTTTACTATTAGCATTTACATCAGGATCTTGACAATATCAAGCTTCTATTTCCGTATTTAAGTAAATCCCATTTTTGGGCTGGTATAAATAAGCTATCCTTACTTTAAAGACTCACCCCTTATTGAGTTTTATTTGAGCTTAAATTTACTCAATTTGTAACTATTAATAATTTACCAGTACTATGGAGGCGCATAGTATCGTATTCATAAAACGTTATTGACTGTCAGCCAATCAAAAATTTAACCAAAAGATTAAAGTCCACAAAACGTAGCACTGAACTAGAAAATACTTTGGAATTTCAAATAATATAAAGTAAATTAAAATTTACCGTCTGTCATAACTTAAACTACAACAAATATCTGCTATATATTTAAATTTACATATTATACTTTTATAACGAAATAAAGCTTTTATTTTGATGTCGGTAATAGATCGTTGTTAAGTTTAAATTAAAATTAAATAAATGTTTCGGCAAAAATAGCAATCTCACCATATTGTATCCGAAGAATCAGTTATAAGTCGTACTTTTTATAACTAAATCTGAAAAAAAGTACATTCAATACTTTTAATATTATTTGAATGCATTAAGAAGAAAATTATTTTTTGCTACCCTATAAATTTCTTCCACCGTAATTTTCTTTGCTATCATTAGGAAAATGCGACCGAGAATGAACCTGCCGTAAACCGCGATAAGAAAATTTTATCGTTACAAACCATCAATCCACGTCTACTTTTATGCAGCGGCCTTATTTGTGAAGTCATAGAAAAATGTTTTAAGGGTTTAATAAAACTTTCTTTTTCTTTCTTAAAAGTTTATAACGGCAGCAAAATTGTTAATTTTTATTTACTTTCTTAATACGATACCAAGATAGATACATAATTTTATTCATAAAAGTAGTTTAACGCCGATGAGATGATATTTCAGTGTTTTTAGAGGGCATTTTTTAGTATAGTAGCTTTCTCGATGTTCTCGTCAAACGAAGTGCTGAAAACATAAAAACTTCAGTGTACAGGAAACCCACTCACACGGGTCAATACAATAATCACGAAAAAAATTTAAACTCTTTATCACAAAGCATCTAACGTTGCGTAACGTTGTTAGTAAACCAAGTATAGATATCCCCAATATCTGGAAGCCTCTTCTTGTCCAAAACCAACAGCTCAAACTGCACATTCCAATAAGCACGTAGGCGGAGTCATCAAGATTCATTGCACATGGATAGTATTTAAGACAGTAGCTTTAGAATTATAACTTAGTTTACACTTGAAAACGGTTAGAGATACTAACTAACCGAAACGTTGTGTTAAGTGACAAAATAAAGACAATGGAAGTCCGACAAGGTAATTTTTTTTTATTTTAAAGACCTTGATATAATAATCAAAGTAACTTCACCTTATTAAAATACAATAAATGATCTTGGTTTTTTAATCCTTAAGAAGCTGCTAACTGAGGATAAACCCTGAGACCTAAAGAATAAAAATACGAGCCCTGTAAGGCTCTAGCAATATAAGAGGGCTTACCATAAGACGCAAATAAAGATTTAAAAAGAAAATTAAAAAAAAATTTGGAGAAAAATGACCCTTCTTAAAATCTTTAATGCCATTTCCTGTTTATTCGTATCGTTGAAGTAAATATACGGTGACAAAAAATCCTTTTCCAAAGCCGGAGCTATATTTTTAATGCTCCTTTTGCCCTCTTTTTAGGATTAAAATACCATAAACTTTCGCCGAGTCGCGTGGAATGTACGAATGCAAGAATCAGCTTAAATTTGTCCGACATAAATAATTCAATATGTCGTTGTGGCATTCGGAAAGTATTTCCTTGCATTTTTCCCTTACTTAGGCATATTATGTGATATCAGAAAAGTTTTTTAATAAAAATAGAGCCACCCTAAATTCATTTGTTTCACTTGTGCAAAATCGATCAAACTGTCAACAAAAAATATGTAAAATCAACGTTTATGTTTTTAACGTCGTCCTTTATTATTTTTCAGTTTGTCGCCCATTCTAACGTCCAACAGCTGTTAGCTTCAATATGGTACGAAGGTCTTCCAGGATTCCGTCGAAAAAATATGGTTCTTCAAGCCTTTGAGATCGTCAGAATAGGAATATTATTTCCCTTCTTTTCGATAGCTTATATTGTGGCGCCTCATTCTGTCATAGGACAAACTATGAGGAAGCCTTTTATAAAGTTTATTTGCAACTCGGCTAGTTATTTTACATTTTTGTGTAAGTATTTGTTTAATAAATATTTTGCATGTTTTTTTTGCTTTAAGAACAAAAGTTATTTAAAAATCCTTGTTTAATATTTAAAGTTATGAATTTTTAACACGTTTATGAAATTGATTTGTACAAAAGTTCTTTTGAAAGCGATTTTCACCGGATAAAGGGGCGCACGGTACGTTTTATTTATTAAAAAGTTAAAATAACTATTACCTTTAAAAACTTTGTTAGTTTCACTTTCTTCCCAGGAGTCAACCCCTTGAGGTTCAAAGAAGTCAAATATTTAACTTCCTCTCCCAATTCTCTAGATTAAGGGCACCTTGCTAACTTAACGGCCTTCCAAAGTAACGTATCAAACTTTCTTTCGCTGGGATTCAGGCTAAAATAAAAGAAACTTTTACACCCTCCCGAGACTGCTGCCATGAACGCAACAAATATATTTTTAGGGGGAATGAGGGTTAAAAGTAACAGTGATTTACCAGCAGCAATCATTATACTGTGAATATCTTTTATGATTTCTTTTAGAGCATTTTTACCTTAAAATGAGGCTGTAATTTTATGACAAGTCTTCAGACATTTCTTGTTCAAGAATTTGAAAAAGTTTTTGCCCGAGAGAACTTGACCCTTGGAATAATATAAACTACCTAGGTGTTTACATTTTCTCTTTTAGATAATATAAGTATAGAGAAAAGTGTTTTTTAAACTTTTTGATCACTAAAAGCACAAACACAGTTCGCTAAACTACACAAAAACTAGAAATCCGTAAATATTGAACACCCACCATCCACAATAGCAAAGAAAACTACAAGGAATCCACAGAGAAATCTTAAAAAACAACACAAGTACTACTAACTAGGAAAAAAAGGCCTGTGTATTTTGGCAACGCCTTCAAAATTGTGACTTTTGTCTCTGGTTTCCCCTGACGCTAAATTGTTGTGAGCCATAAAACCTGGTCGTAAAGACGTTTTGTTTTAAATTGTCATTAATTCTTTTTACTATTTTTAGTGTCGATAAAAAATATCTGTGAAATAAAACCGTCTCTGTATTTGTCACATGATTTACATTTTTCAGGGGGGTAGAAAAATTTCCCGAATTTTATTACCGCTTTTAGGTACACTAAAATAAAATACACCATAAACCTGCGTTATACTTGCTTTGGTAACAGTAGTGATAGATGGAGAGTTCACCATCAAAGCTGTTCATTGGTCGTTCAAAGCTGTTCAATATAGTCGTTCTAGAATGCTATAAATGACTAATGAGCGATTAATAAACAGCCTTGAACTACTAATAAACAGCTTTAAACGGCTTTTGAACAGCTTCTGAACAGCTTTGAACAGCTTTTGAACAGCTTTGAATGACTAATGAACAGCTTTGATGGTGAACTCTCCATCTATCACTACTAGTAACTTTTATATTACTTTCTGTTTTCCGTGTAGGTTGATGGCTTTTACATAACCTACAAACCATTTTTTACCCAATTTTAAAATCGTTATAGCATTACAATTACCTTAAATGCGAAAAGAAATACGAGCTATTAGGAAACAAACATCTCAGATATATAAAAAAATATCGGATTTCGCTTGAAAAGGTGCAGAGTAAAAGCGATAAGGGAAACACATGTTCTGTGGTTCGTGAGGGTGTTTTACGAACGTGGATACAGTCATTTGGAACAAAGAAAATTGTCCTTAACTCGAAACTATATTTATATTTAATAAAACGTTGCAGGGAAGTGCGCGAGATTATTCTTATTAAACTACACTGCGCGCCATATTTAACGCATAACGAAAAAATTGCCTCAATTTTGATGTTATATATTTTCCAAATTTGTGGTTCGTTTTTAATGATTTTTTTTTCTAATTGTAGGTTTTTTCCTTAAGCATATCACTGCCTTTTTTGTTTTGCTTAAAAAAGTAACTTTGGTGTTTGGGTGTTATAAAACTGTTATGTTTTTTTTTTATGGAAATTCAAAACACTCTGAGGGATTTACTAGACTTTGCAAGATATCGCAATTACAGCCAAAGAAAAGTCCCATGTTTCCTTTATATTTTCTTTTTTGATTCATTGGTTTATTTCTGTTTTTTCATAAAATATTCAATTTTTACTTCAACGTGATTTTCATAAAAAATATTTGGTTAAAAAATACAAAATAAACGAAATGCGTTGATTAATGCAACAGCAAGAAAAAACAAATTATAAAGTAAATAAAGAATCAATATCTGGTATTAATTAATTTTATTGAATCCACAAAACAGGGCAAAAAAATACAGGGAAAAAAATTGTAATTTCTAAAAGTATTCAAAAAAATTAAAAAGAGTGGTACAAAATTATCTCCAAGAAACCGAAATTTTAACTTTGCCTTGGCCAGCAAGAAGCCCTGACATTAATCTTAGAGCCATGCTTCCTCCTCCTAGCAACTTAAATGATCTGTCATTGAGGCTTATGGAAATATGGAATCAGATTAATCAAGATGAAATCAGAAATCTGATTTTAAGTATGCCAAGAAGATGCGAAGCAGTCATTTAAGCAAGGGGAGGCAATACTCGCTACTAATTATTCATATTTAATTTTTTTGAATACTTCTAGAAATTACAATTTTTTTCCCTGTATTTTTTTGCCCTGTTTTGTGGATTCAATAAAATTAATTAATACCAGATATTGATTCTTTATTTACTTTATAATTTGTTTTTTCTTGCTGTTGCACTAATCAAAGCAATTCGTTTATTTTGTATTTTTTAACTAAACATTTTTTTATAAAAATCACGTTGAACTAAAAATTAAATATTTCATGAAAAAGCAGAGATAACCCAATGAATCAAAAAAGAAAATATAAAGGAAGCATGGGACTTTCATTTGGCTGTAATTGCGATAACTTGCAATGGCTAGTAAATCCCACAGGGTGATTTGAATTTCCGTAAAAAAAACATAACAGTTTTATAACACCCGGTATAATACCAAAGTTACTTTTTTAAGCAAAACAGCAAAGGCAGTGATATACTTAAGGAAAAAACCTACAATTAGAAAAAAAATCATTAAAAACGAACCACAAATTTGGAAAATATATAACATCAAGATTGTGGCAATTTTTTTGTTATGCGTTAAATATGGCGCGCAGTGTATTAGGCAAAAACGTCTTTGTTTTACTTAACTATTAACTAATATAAAAAAAAATTATTTCGTTTCGGTAATTTGAAAACACGTCTCTTTTATCTTACTGTGTTCTTTATTCGAAAAGATTATCTAATTCTTCTTTCATTGTAGTTATGTTAATTTTGGCTTCACAACGGCAGCTGTTTTTTAATGGCGGCGACGAAGACATTATAATTCAGCGAGGTGCAAAGCCGTCCTTAGTCGAATGGATTATTTTAGCATACGTAAGTGGTAAGTCAACAGATTTATCTTACCTAAGGCTAACTTAGATTAACGAAAATATATAATTTTACCTTGAATGAGTCTCCTAATATTAATAAATAAAATCTTCTAAAGAAAATGCTCTTTGTAAGTATTTCGCTATTCCACATTTAAACTTTCAAAGCTGTAACATTTCCGATTCTTATAAATTATTCTTTTAAGAGGAAGTCCTGATTTACTGTTATAAAAGGAAAAAGCAGGCAATCAAAATATTCTAACCAATGGATGAAAATATGAATTATTCATGTAAAAAATAATTGGCAGAAGGGAAAAAGGTTTCTGAATGTTATCGATGTAGAACCATCCATACTGCTGCTATGTGCATTTTAATTTAATTTTTTAATTTGAAGCAATATAGTCCATGCTTAAAGTGGAGTTGAAAGTTTGAATAGGAAAGAACAACTAAAAGTCTTCCTTCACAAATTTTATTAGAATAAAAATGTGTATCTAAAACAACCAAAAAGACCCTTCCATTCAACTGACTTTTTTACATACTCAGTATGTTTTAACTTGTTTTTATTTCTATATTTCCTCACATTATGTCATTTCAATAATCCAATTTTTGATGCCATAAAAGCTCCATTATATAATTATACCACTTATCATTTTCTCTTCTGCTAAAACCATCAGCAATATCTTTTTCTGTCTCCTGATGATGAACGTTTCTACGTTCAAAATATGTAGAGGCCTTTGAACAAATCTTTATTCTATTAAATTTTGTAGAGAAAGACTTTTAGTTTTTTCTTTCCTATTCTTAATTTTTTTAATATTAGGTATATTATTATAACATAGCATACATTTTAAACTCTATCGGCTAGTCTCCATTAATTTCCTTAACATCGAGTAAAAGTTAAATCTGCATTAATGTCTTTTTGTTTACCATCGAGTACACTACCATCAACTCTTAATATTGCGAACAACATTCAGAACTGTTCTTCGCTTGGAATGTGTCTTTCAGACCACTATTTTCCGTGTAGTATTACTTAATAATGATAATTTTTTTTCTTAAATACTGTAAAACATGTTGAAATTTAAAAAAAAATAAAACATCTAGTAACCTTTGACCTTATCATAACTATCACTGGTGGTTTCATCGATGTATACAGGGTGATTCATTAAGGGTGGCGACCGGCCATATCTCGGAAACTACTAGGCATAGAAACTTGGGGAAAAAAAATTATGATTAAAGCGGTCATGAGAAAATTCTGGAAATTACTTTTAAGTTCCTCATTTCGCCGCAAGGGGGCACAAATAAATTTTTTTTAAATTCTAAATTTCTCCGAAATTTCCCATATTAAGATATAACTCTGATTACTTCATCGAAAAGCTTAAACAATTCTGCATCATTTTGGTTTAAGGCTCATTGGCGTACCGGCCTTGATAAGAGTGGGGGAAGCTATTGAATGTGCAGACATTAAAATCGCTGTAACTTGTAAACGACTTATCCGATTTTACTAAATTTAAGCTTGTTTGGAAGGGAAAGGTAAGTATCTTCAATCGCCGTATCCAATAGTACATGATAGTGTTTAATAAAATTGCTAGAGGGCGCAATTTGTAATAGTAACAGTTTTTTCGATTTTATCCCGGAAATTCAAATCATACGGTATAACTATGACATCATAATCGAAAAGTAGATGAAATTTGCAAGAAAAAATGTGAACACCGCAATTCGATATCTTTGTTCGTTTCAGAGTTATTGCCAAAACAATAATTTTTAATACAAATTGCGCCCTCTAGCAATTTTATTAGAAATTATCTTGTACCATTGGATACGACAATTGAAGGTACTTACCTTTCTCTTCCAAACAAGCTTAAATTTAGTAAAATCGGTTAGGTCGTTTAGAATTTACAGCGATTTTAATGTTTACAGTTTCACTTGATAAGAGTGGGAGAAGCTATTGAAAGTGTAAACATTAAAATCGCTGTAACTTCTAAACTACTTATCCGATTTTACTAAATTTAAGCTTGTTTGGAAGAACCTTCAATTGTGGTATCTAATGGTACAAGATAGTTTCTAATAAAATTGCTAGAGGGCGCAATTTGTATTAAAAATTATTGTTTTGGCAATAACTCTGAAACGAACAAAGATATGGAACTGCGGTCTTCACATCTTTTCTTGCAAATTTCATCTACTTTTCGATTATGATGTCATAGTTATACCGTATGATTTGAATTTCCGGGATAAAATCGAAAAAACCGTTATTATTACAAATTGCGCCCTCTAGCAATTTTATTAAACACTATCGTGTACTGTTTTATACGGCGATTGAAGATACTTACCTTTCCCTTCCAAATAAGCCTAAATTTAGTAAAATCGGATAAGTCGTTTAGAAGTTACAGCGATTTTAATGTTTACACATTTAATAGCTTCCCCCACTCTTATCAAGGTCGGTACGCCAATGAGTCTTTAACCAAAATGATGCAGAATTGTCTAAGCTCTTCGATGATGTAATCAGAGTTATACCTTAATATGGGAAATTTCGGAGAAATTTAGAATTAAAAAAAAAAAAATTTAATTGTGCCCCCTTGCGGCGAAATGAGGAACTTAAAAGTAATTTCCAGAATTTTCTCATGACCGCTTTAATCATAATTTTTTTTTCTCCAAGTTTCTATGCCTAGTAGTTTCCGAGATATGGCCGGTCGCCACCCTTAATGAATCACCCTGTATATCGGAGTTGTATTTAATTTTTAAGAATATTACGAAAAGTTTCTCTAAATATCCTTTATTTGATTTATTTTATTTAATTATGAGAGAATAATAAAATTTGGTTTGCAAGTTCATTATACAAGGAACTTAAAAAACGTCTAATACAATTTTGATATTAAATTAGTGGAATCAATTTTGGCGGTTGCAAAGTCTACATAGGATTTCCCATTCCATCCGCTATCTACACTTAAAATAAATGATATGTCTAATATAAAAGCTTCATTAAAGATATCAGATCGTTTCCACGGCCAATAAAGAATCCTTAAAAGCTTGTTCCAATAAGCTACGGTACTAACGGACAAATAATGCGATTTAAGAAAACTAAATAAAGGTATTTTAAAAAAAGCCGTTTAAATACCCGGAGTTTTTTCCGAGACAAAAGCTTTTAAATCCAGCTACCTCCTATTGATCTTTGATTAGTTACTTTTCCCGTTACATGAAATTGGGATCCCGGCATTATCTGCAAAAGTAAAAGAAGCGAAAACAAATCTTGAATTCAGGAACAAACCTTGGCGATTGTTGAATATAAATCGAGTTCGTTCGGAGTTAGTGTAGCGGGCGATTACGGTGATTATTGACGAAAAAGCAAGCACAAATAAATAGACCAAAGTTCTCGATAAAACGCACCTACCGATGTAATATAGCTGCATTTTGAGAAAGCATTTGATAAAGTACCACATTCTTAGCCTAATCTATGACTTTATCACCAACCGCTTCTATCAAGTAAGGGTTAATGGTATTTTATCCAATAAACATCCAGTTATAAGTGGGGTCCCTCAAGGATCTGTTTTAGGACCACTACTGTCATTACATTGTCATAAAATAATGGGATAATCATCATTTTCTTTGCTGACGATACCAAGTTATGCAATCCATTGTCCAAAATACTTATCTACCCATCTGTAAATAACTTTCGCGTAAAAATGTAAACTAGCCAACGTACTTTTAAACTTATTTAAATCACGATAAACAGTCAGAAAAGAAAATTAAATATTAAAATTAAAATTCAGTTTTGTTTGTTTGCCTCATCACAGTCAGTAACAGTTATGCTACTGGATTTTGCAATCTATTGGCTGCGTTTTATTAGTCCTAAACGAACAGTTTTCCCAGAACTCATCTACACTAACGCAGCGCCAAATCAGTCTCTTATTATAAATGCAACACACGGTTTAAATAAAGCTTTGGAAACTTCGTGTTTTGTTACTTTGAGCTGGAAATTTTGGTGTCTAGTATTAATTTTAATGTGTACCTTCATGCTTTTAATTAGCACTTTATACGTTTTCGAAACACAATGCGAGAGAATTATTTACGAGAAGATTTATCACAATATACACCTTGATAATAAATGGGCGTGTAATTTTGAAGGTATGTACATAATTTGAGATCTTGAAAGTTTTCACGTAAACAATAATTAATAAGCTTGGAAATACGCAGTAATTTACTTTGCCTACCCAGTTAGTGATCGTGATCTGGTACATCAAAAACAGCACTAGTATAGATATTCTCAAATGAGTACTGTAAGTTGTTGAAGCTGTTTGACTAAAATACCACTACAGAACAATTAAATATAACACTTTGTTACAGTTAAGTGTATATTTTCTGGTTGGTTTTAAAAAAGGTAGACCTCACCCCTCGAATACTCAGGCTATGATATTTATGTACTATACTTCTTACAAACATCATTGATGAATTTTGTCTGTGTTTAGGTCTAATATGGAGTGAGATAAAGCAATTATGGGACGTGGGTCTGGAAGAGTACGTTAGAGACATGTGGAATGTTATAGATTTTATAACCAATTCTTTATATGTTGCCACAGTGGCCTTAAGAGTGGTGTCTTTTTACGAGGTAGGTCAAATATCACCATCTTATAATATTTAGTAAAAATGGTCGAACGCCTCAAATGCTTAACATCGAATTAAAGAAGTTAACTATCATCCGTATCATTGATGTGGCGTGTCAGCTAAAGTTAACAACACAATCGAAATGATTATGACTCGCCATTATTTACTGTTGTTACAATTAATGAATGTATGACATAGTTTTCATTTGAAATAATTGTTGAAGTAATGCCCAACTGATTCTAATTTTAATTATAAATAACCCTGAAAAGATATTGTAACCTTTTTTAACTATTGAGACTATTGAAAGGTAGATTTAATACTAAGTATAATGTGTTTCCTTAGGTGCAACAAAATTCTACAGTGATAGCCAGAAAAGATTGGGACGCCTGGGACCCCATGTTGATTTCGGAAGGCCTATTTTCTGCAGCGAATATTTTTAGGTAAGTCTTCGATTTTATTCAATCATTATTTTTTGTGATATCCAAAAAAACTGTCAACCTTAATAATCTTTCTTCACAACTTTTGTAAAAACAAATTTTGGGTGCTCGTTTAAATGCCAAAAAGTGAATAAATAGTGAGTGGCAATTTAAAGCCGTGTTAAGACTTTTTTGAACTAAGGCTGCAGTCGGTCTTTGTATAAACAAATGTCTTCTTAAGATTGGTTATGCCCATAGGCCTACAAAAAAGTTTAATGCTTATTCCAAAATAAATGCTATTTCTTTCTATAACATTTTTTCGAAAATTGATTATTAAGGGACTTACAGGGTGTTAAAGTTAAATTTTATTTGCAGTTTTAAAATACATAAGTTACTAGAACAATAAATTAAACATTCAAATCAAAGGTTCAAAGTGACGTCAGTCCTCTTCAATGCATAAATTAATTCTTCTTAAAAAATTCCGACGAACTCCATGAAATATTCCTTCCTTTGCTATGCTATGTTTGAGGTTGAAAATAAATTAAAATGATTTTGTATTCATCACATGCAAGCAATGTTATTTTAGCGTTTTTCTCGAAAACGGTTCGATTAATCAAATCAAAAGTAGTATACCTTTTTTATGTCGAAAGGTTAGGAGAATAAAAATATTTAGTCAAAATGCGCATACAGTGTAGGAAAAAAAGTTGGGACCATTCAAATTAAAGTATAGGATCCTATGTGGCGCCTTCTATTATCCCGAAAAAGCCCTATATACGAGATTTCGTCAAAATATTATGAGCGTGGCAAAAGGTATTGCAAAAAAAAACTGCAAATAAAATTTAACTTTAACACCTTGTATCAATTTTCGAAAAAATGTTATAGGAAGAGATCACATTTATTTTCGGTCTAAAATTACCCTCTACATTTTTTGCTCATCATTTCCGGACACCCTGTATAAACTTTTACAACATTGGGTTATGTCATTGTGTTTAGTGCATAATAGTGTTATTATAGTAAGAAAATTGCGGCAGAGGACAACTCGTTCAACAGGTAATCACTCTTAATAAGCGCAATGCTTTATTAAGATATATTATTAATATCATAAAGACATTTTAAAAATTGTTTATGATAAACTGTTGTGAGGTCCAGATATTATTAGTTATTTTTGTGTTTACCTCCTTAGAATTGGATATTTGTCGTTTCGGAGTTCATTGCTTTTCATAAACCGTTCTAATCGATTTGCAAAAAGCACCTTCTCTCAAAAAGCACTAAAGTGTGAACCATGGAAACTACATAAGCAAACATAATAAAAAGTATCGTAGTTTTCAGTAGCATTTTAAAGTAAAGCATACATCACAAAATTAAAAAGAGAAAAATGACAAACTGGAAAATAAGATCATGTCACGAATTTTCCTATTTATATGAGAATATTATGGCATGTACGGAATTTGTTTGCCTAAATATGTCCCGCTTTTCACGACCGAAATATGACTTCATGCTGTTCAAAGATACATGGCTTGAAGTATAAGTTGTAAACATACACGAAAATTATATTTGTTCACAGTTCGAACAATGAACACGTTATGAATAATAATTTTTATTTATACGGAGGACAATATGGCCAGTGGCGTAGCATACACCCCCGCAGTCTCAGCCGGGGGTCCTACATTGACGGCCCCTTCAAAACTTGCTTATAGCGTTGCTTTTCATAGGTATTTCATTTCATAATTAATTTTATTTTTTTATATCCTGAGACTTTAACTTCGTTAAGTGAAGAAGGATTTATACGTGAAAGCGCGGAATTTACAAACGATATACCATAAAGTTTTGTCCATTGACTTTCCTAGTCAAATTTTAAGCCTCAGAAAGGGACTTGAAGATTGTATTTCAAAATTAAAAACAATGCACGAACTTGCGGATAATTTATTAATAAAAAATCAGTGTGTTTCTTCAAATTTTCCAGATGTATCTAGTGCAGTTAATCAGTATTGAACACGAGTTTGTTAAAACATTAAATATCGACGAAATTACCGTCAACCGGGGCTACTTTGACACTCCGGGGCTACTTTGACAGCGTGGCGCATTTTTTTTGTTGTTAGTTTTTCTTCAGCTTAGTTATAGGTATTTTTTTAGGTTTTGAGGTAGGTTTCTTATTGTTAAAGGCCCTGAGTAATTAAATATGGTGAGGACATATTAGAAAACTCCGGGAAGCCGGAACTACAAGAATTATTCCGAAGAAAATTTAAGACAAGCCATTGATGCCATAAAAAATGGCAAAAAAGATATTCCTTTATAAAATGTGATTTTCTTTCAATTTTCAAAATTATAAAAATTTATATACTTACCTACTTTTAATTTTTCGTCGAATGCCGGGGCTACTTTGACACTAGAGTGATTTAAAATGCGGATTTCACGTATTTCTGCTTCTGTGTCAAAGTCAAAACAACTTTGACACACCGGTTTTTATTTTTTTGCACTTAAATTATTAATTTTAAAGCAATTTTGACATCAGCAAACGATACAGCAGCCCATGGTTGCTATGTTAGCTTTTTTTCAAGTACTTATGTTAATAAATAGTGGCGTGAAGTCGAAAAAATGTAAGAAAAGGTGTCAAAGTAGCCCCCGGTTGACGGTATAAACGATTTTGCAAAAAAACTCTGGACGATCTGGTCGTTTTGTATAATACCTTGTTTAGTACCTACTTAGAGTACTTAGAGATATACTGTTTGTGCAGACTTGTTGAGTGTTCATGTGTTTTCTGTCTTTTGGATTCTATGAGGCTCGATCACTACACTGATAAGTGGTGTTTTAAAATTTTGATTTTGCATCATGTTTGCTAGAACATTACCTATAATGACTTAATAAATACCTATGTTGTGTCTACCACTCTACCTAGAATTATAAAATAAATGCGAATTGTTTGCTGTTTTAATAGTAGGTACTTAACACATAACGTGGGTTTAACCCTAATTAAATTATTACGCGATTAACGAATCCAAAAATGCATAAACCTTAACCTGATAGTAATGAAAATAAGAATTGTAATAAAATTTTCCATTCGTTATAGAGAGAGGGCCCCTGAAAAGTGAACTCTTGTATTTGACGTCTTGTCGGCGTGTTATGAGTATGATATGTCCATCTCGCTCAGTCGACGTTGGTTTACACCAAACATACCTACCTTATGGCAGTACCCACAAAGGTATAGCATTTCTCTTAACAATTTGAGACCGTTTCACTTACCTTTTTACTGTTATAGTCATAAGGACGATCGTAAACAAAAAAAAAATTGACAGATCTTGCATCTTACGCAAGTATCATAGGCGTATTGAAAATACCTACCACATACAGTGGCGAGAAGGAAACCACTATGTCACAGCACAAATTACTCCTATCTGTGAGTATGTAACGTGCCGCTATCACGCGTTATTATGACGGCATGGATGCTCCGATTTAGTTTGAAATAATAATTAAATTATTATACTTAGAAATGTGTAAACTATACTTAGAAATGTGTAAATTTGACTGTTTTGTTAAAATAAAAAATATTGGATGACCTTTTCAAAAATAGCGACAAAATTATTTCTTTAGCTATACACAGCCATTAACCTGCTGGTCCTTGTACTCTTTGTTTTTGAAATGTCTAAAAAATCTTAAGTCGGCTATGAAATGTTTTGGATTGGTATATCCATTCTCCCCCGACTTTCTGTGCCAAGACCGCCGCGCTATTTCGCTTTGTTTCAGCGTTTATTTGTTTATTTTTTTCCAATTTTATCGAAATTGAAACAATCAAAAATGCGGTTACCATGATATCGACTAATATGGACACCTGAAAATTTTTAAAATTACGAAAACGTTATCTGATATCAATGAAATTTAGACGAATTAAATCTATTTGCAATGTCGTAGATTAAATTTTGAATGATACACGTTCGATATGAACTTTGTTAATGCAACTTGTGCAATTAAACCACTCGGCTGAATGAAACTTGTGCAATTAAACCACTCGGCTGACGCCTCGTGGTTTAACGTTGCACACGTTTCATTATAGTGTTCATCGAACTAGTATCATTAATATCTATCTACTAACTGTTCTCTCTTCCGGCCATATTATCTTAATATCAACAAATATAATAATAAATGCCGAAACCCAAAACAAAACAATATTAATACTCAGCAGATGATGTCATCGAGCTGCTCGGATGTTTGTTTAGACTTCACCGCCGTGTTATTTATGTGCATATCGCATGTCGCGTTCATTTTTTATGAAATATACCCGTATATACGCACCCAGTAGTATTTTCAATACTAAAACGAATTAATTCAAAAAAATAGCAAGAAACATTTTTTCTTCGTAATAATAACAGTTTTTCCCCATTATATTAATAGAAACTCGAAAAATTTCAACAAAAGAAAACTTTCGCAATATGACTGCTAAAACGACTTATTTCTGCGTTGCTAATTAAAGAGCGCCTTCACCCGTCCAAGTTGGTTTCGCAACTTTGCATAAGTTATTTTTATTAAGAGTTTTACCAAAAAAACCGTACAATCTCATGTTTTACTTATTCTTGGAAATGAAAAATCTCGTCGAGTCTCCTGTATCCGTCACAATCGTAGTATATACTGTACTTTTAGCATGGGATAACCAGAATTGTGATGACTTTGGCTTTAAGAGCAAATACTAGTGACGCCTTTTTTTTCTTATCGATATTTCATTTATTTTTTATAAATCCAGCCTTTTTTCACGTAAAGTACTCCAAACAGGGCAGTGCCGTAACAAAAACGGAGGGGCCCCCTGCAAACGTTTTCAGGAGCCCCCTCTCTATAACGAATGGAAAATGATAATTCTTATTTTCATTACTATTAGGTTCAGATTTATAAATTTTTGAATTCGTTAATCGTGTAATAATTTAATTAGGCTTAAACCCACATTATGTGTTAATTAAGTACCTACTATTAACACAGCAAACAATTCGAATTTATTTTATAATCCTAGGTAGGCTGGTAGACATAACATAGGTATTTAGTAATATTCCAGCCAACATGATGCAAAATCAAAATTTTAAAACATATAATGTTGCTTACCATGTATGGTAGTAACCGGGGGTAGCAGTGATGCAGTGATCGAGCCTCATCGAATCCAAAAGACAGAAAACAGTAAACACATGAACACTCAACAAGTCTGCACAAACATTATGCCACTAAGTACTATACAAGGAATTATACAAAACGACCAGATCGTCGAGAGTTTGTTTTTGCAAAATCGTTTATAATTTCGTCGATATTTAATGTTTTAACAAACTCGTAATCGATACTGATTAAGGATAAATTCGAAAAGCGTTGTTGTCCCATGGTGTTAAGTAAATAGGTTTTTACTAATTTAAGTTTGGAAAAAGATAGTTTCGCTCAGGCCACACTAACTGGTAAAGTTAGAAATAACATCAGTGCACTAGATATATCTGGAAAATTTGAAGAATACGATGATTTTTTTATTAATAAATGATCCGCAAGTTCATACACTGTTTTTAATTTTGAAATACTATCTCCAAGTCCCTTTCTGAGGCTGAAAATTTGACTAGGATAGTCAATGGACAAGTCTTTATGGTATATCGTTTGTAATTTAAGCGCTTTCACGTATAATTCTTCTCGACTTAACGAAGTTAAATTCTCAGGATATAAAAAAATAAAATTAATTATGAAATAAATTACCTATAAAAGCAAAGCTGGCAGCAAGTTTTGAAGGGGCCGTCAATGTGTGCTCCCCGGCTGGCCGCCCCCCCCCCCCCCTCCGCAGTAGGGGTCTGCCGGGGTGCCTGTTACGCCACTGAAAAAGGGGTATTTGGCCAATTTTTGGATAAAACGAGAAAGTAAAGAAATATTGATCAAAAAAGAAATGACGAATGTGTTTGCTCTTGAAGGCATAATCTGCTGTGTTAGCGGCTTGGGATTATCCTTTGACGAAATTATGCAACCAGTTAGGAATTTTTTAGTACGAGTGTTTTAGGACGAATACCAGTCAGATAATAATACTAATATTAATCGACTTTTATTAAAAATAATAAGGGATACAATATACAATTATTGTAGCATATCACTGAGGGAAAATTTGTAGTAGGTAGGTACTTACTTTCAAATGATTCCACGTACTCTGCCAAAGCCCACTCCAACAGCAAAACTTTAAACATTTTGATTTTAAGTTTCAACACAAAACAGTAAAAAATGCATTAACTTCGTTCGAACACGACTGTGGCCAATAATAAAATGGCGGTTCTTCCTTATATCAACAGGGCGTTTCCGGTTGAGGTTGGGGCGACCGACCACTCGGTTGTATACCAACAGACGGATTGTTTGTCATAACCTAAGATTGGTTCGGGGCACCTTTCAGTTATCAACCCTAAAGTCCCTTTGTGACAACTATTAAATTTGGTCAAATATTGACCGAGAACCCATATTTTTAGTCCCTGCAGCAAATCTTAGGGTTGTGTCAACTTCGATATGACAAGAAAAATAAATAGGTTCCATTAGCCATTAATTCAAGTTGTTGAAACCAAAATATCAGTTACTACAACCAATTTTTTTTAACCCAATTCCCAAGGTTGGTCGATTTTCTCAGTGTAGCAAGACGAAGTTTAGCAGAGACCATGGGAATCTGATAGTCACTATAGTTTCCGAAAAGTATTATACAAGATTTGAATAAACTTTTCGTAACCAGTTGCTAAAAGCTTTCCTTTAACTAATATTTTACATATTTTACTGTGAGGTAACGGGGCGAAATTCATTGGGGTTCTAAGGAATTTTTTTCTGTCATTTCAAAAACTCCATTTTATTTTATTGAAGCGAACAAAACGAGGATAATTTTAATTTAGGTTTTTCATTTCCTCCTCCGACACACTTTATATACGGCGGCGGCGGCCAATTAGGAAAATTAGAAATGAATGTGCCAATTTAACAGTGCTCATCACGTGGGAAAAATAATACCGGAGCACTGGAAAACCCGACAACGATCGAACCGAACCGACATCTCACTGTTTATAGAGCACATTCTATCGTATGGCATGGCTGTGAACACTTTCATGTAAAATGAAAATTAAGGCACTAAATCACTTACTTTACAGACCCCTGGTACTGTATTGTAATATTGTTTCCTTACAATGTTTTCAAAACACGTAAAAACATTTAAATATCATTACTATTTTCACAATAACCCAACATTTGTTTATCAATCTAGTTCAAAAAATGTCATATTATAGTCGGATCTGGTCTTATCGTGCGGGTCATACGATTCAAGAAAGACATACTCTCAGTTTTTGTTTTCTTTACTTGCGTTTAATTTTACCCTCTAAATAAAATACGTAAGATAAATGAGACAGACTTATTCCATTTTGGCATGAAAAAAAAGGATATGTATTTACTTTCCAGCGATTCTAAAAAAGCTTATAATAGCACCAGCTACGTTTTATTTTAAATATGCCAGTTTTGTGACTTTGACAGTTTGTGACAAAATGAAACAATTTTCTGGGTTTTTGCATCCCCAATCAAAAAAAAATGGTACTTAATCTGATAAACTATTTCGAAAATGAAAGAAAAAGTGGAAATTCGCCAACCAATATTCAGGAAACAGTAGCCAAAGCACTGGGAATTAGTTTAAGGACTTTGCAGAAAATTGTGCATGAAACAAGACATAACATAATACCCAAGAATACTAAAAAGTGTAAACGAAGAAAGCCAAAGACTGAGGATTTAAGCGAAAATATTAAAATGGGAGTTCGAAATTTGATTTACGATTTATACAAATCAAAAACCAAGGTAACTCTTCCAGTTTTACAAAAAACATTAAAAATTCGGGGTGTTTTGGAAATTGGACTTGAAGCGTTATCAAAATTAATAAAAAATTTAGGTTTTCGCTATAAAAAATACTGTAACCGAAGATTTTTATGTGAGCAGCCACAGATAGTGTTCAGTTTTAAAAAAATATACGGACAATTACAAATCGAAATTTAGAAAAGTGGTATTTTTAGACGAAACGTGGATATTTTCGAATGGAAGTGGTTCAAAATATTGGCAAGATAAGTCTGTAAAAAGTGTTAAAAGGAAAAAGGGGTGCGGTACGGGAACGCGTTTTATTATTTTGCATGCCGGTTCTGCAACAGGATATGTTGCAGGTGCGAGTTTAATTTTTTCTTCGACATCAAAAAGTGCTGACTATCATGATAATATGAATTGCGAAATGTTTGAAAAATGGTTAAAAGTTCAATTGATACCAAATTTGGATGCTCCGTCTTTAATTGTATTAGATAATGTATCATATCATTCAAGAATTTTAAATAAACAGCGTACTTCATCTTGGAGGAAAAGTGATATTTATGAGTGGCTGGAAAAACACAACCAAAATCCTTTACCAAATATGCTTAAATCGGAACTCCTATCAATAGCAAAGTCTCTTAAAAAACCCAAAATATACGCCGTAGATGAAATACTGCGTGAATATGGTCATGAGGTTCTACGACTGCCGCCATATCATTGCCAGTTTAACGCAATAGAATTAATATGGGCTGGTGCAAAGTCTTATTATGAAAAACATGTAGGCGATGGTCTTAAATCCGACCAAGTACAAATAGTTTGGCAAGATTCGTTAGATCATATTACGCAAGAGTACTGGAAGAAATCGGTGGAACATACAGAAATATTAATAAGGGATTGGTGGGATCGAGAACAAGTACTAGATGTCGAAGTAGCGCCAATGATAATTGCTCCATTCGAAGACGACTCGGACGACGAGGACTTTTCAGATTTTATAGGTGACGATGAGAGTTTTTAGGCTATAACTGTAAACGGTGTTTTTCGTTTACATTTTTTAGTATTCTTGGTTATTATATTATGCTGTTTTTTCATGCACATTATTCTGCATAGTCCTTAAACTAATTCCCAGTGTTTTCATTACGGTTTCCTGCATATTGGTTTGCGAATTTCCACTTTTTCTTTCATTATCGAAATAGTTTATCAGGCTAAATGCCATTGTATTTTTAGGTTTTAGTAGTAAAATTGTTAAAATAAATTGCACTGTTTATTAATGTCGTTTTTAATTAAAGGGTACAGTAGGTATATAATTAACGATTATATAATTTTTTTGTAACTTTTTCAACTCCCCTGTACATAATTTTTACAAAACTAATAATATTAGGTATATGTGGCTATCTTCGCGATAGCTAAAATAATGAAACTATTTTTTCTTCCCTCGGTATATTTGTAAATAATCTCACAACATTTTGATAGCCTCTGTGTTGTCTGATTTGACGCATATGATCAGTGACCTTTGGACCGGCACGTTAAGACCAGATCTGACTATACACTATATTATTACCTTTTAAACATTTTTATCGCTCAAAACTAAAACGGATTGCGCGCATTCTAGTGGTTGCCGGCGTTGATCTGATTCTAGTCTGCAATATGGCAGATGTTCCGGTGAAAACGCAAATAGCGTTCCCTATAGGATTGTGATGCACTTCGTGGTTTATTTAGTTGTCTACGATTATTACCAGTGTGACTGTCTTTTACATTGGAGTTAATTCCGCTGGGATGGCGCTGCGGTGTATTAATGGCCGCTTTGCTTTTGTAAAAATGCTTTTAATATATCTTACCGCTCTGTCGGGATTGCTTGGGTTATGGCTGCCCGTAGAGTTCTAACAGGGACGAAACGGCCATCGTGGTCTACCCACTCCAGGGATAAATAAGTATAAAAAAATAACTAACAAGTATTACTTTAACTTAGTAGGTATATACAGGGTGGTCCTTAAGTACATCAAGAAAATGTAGGATATGATTCCTGGCATCAATTTAAGTTGAAAAGTTCATATGGACTTATGCCCTAAAATGCTTACCCTCTAAGATAGAGGGTGTTAAAATATTTTTAAAAAATAATTGTTTTTTTAAAATTTCGAAACTCCTTGAAGATACGGTATTGAAAATTAATGTCGATTGATTTCGTATTAAACTGCACTTTTTGCTTAAAAAAGGGTTTGCCTACTTCCACCAGTGGCGTGCATGAAGATACCATCAATATTTTTTTTGTGAAAATATGTGATACGCCACTGTTTTTTTTAAACTCTGATGCATTTTTATGCATTACTGATATAAGCGAAACAAAAGTTGTCTCTACTATGTTTTTGAAAAAAATGGTAGTTTTACAGGAAAATGGAAAATATTTTAACACCCTGTATCTTAGAGGGTAAGCATTTTAGGGCATAAGTCCATATGAACTTTTCAACTTAAATTGATGCCAGGAATCATATCCTACATTTTCTTGATGTACTTAAGGACCACCCTGTATATAAAAAAATACGGTTAAAAAAATGTCGTTCTGTATAAACGTTTGAGTAACTCATTAAAATAGAAATTTATAGTAGGAAGTGTTTTTTTAAATGAAATTTAAATAATGGTAGTTTTTTAATGTTTTAATATTTTCGGGTAAAATATTATATAATTTTAATCCATTATAATATAACAATGACCGTTTTCCAAAGTTACTGTTTATTTTAATAGTTTGTAAAAATTAGTCTGTCTAGTATCATGTCTGTGAAAATCATGAACTTTTGTAAACTTTATGTTAGACATTTATTGTTTCAAAAGTAAAGAATGAATAAATATGCAAATTTTTAAATTATATAAATTATTTATATCTAGGTATTTATTCGGTTTATATAAATTTGTTGTTGGTTCTAAGTGCGGAAATCTATGAACACATTTAATTATTTTATTTTGTAATTTCTTTAAAGGTTTTAGTACCATCGAATTGGCTGAACCCCAAATCGAAATAAGATACTGAATTTTTTAACATACCAACGCATGATAAATATTATTTAAATAATTTAAAGATATACAATGACGAATTTTAAAGAATATCCCAATAAACGAAAAAATGTAAGTTCGAATATGTTCTACGTGTTTTCTCCAGCTTAAATTTTGATCAATAGATAATCCTAAAAATTTTATGTTATCTTTGTAATTAATATTTTCTCCATTAAATATTATTGGTTGCTTCTCCATATCTAGTCTTTGTTTGGCAATGTACATAAATGAAGATTTATTTAAAAATATTGTGTGTAGTTGGGACATAGATAGTGATAAAATATATTGTTTATATAACCAGTAGCGAACGATAGTCCTGTTCAGCGGACAACAATTTTAATTAAAATTAGCGAACACTTTTTTATTTAATATCCTTACCTTCTAGCAAGAATATCATTTTCAATTCTTTGTAAGGTGTTTTCTGCGAAAGGGTTTTAATTTTCCCTGATTCTTGGCTAAGATACAATGCTTCGGGGAAAAGGGTTTGAGGCAGGACCCCACCCGTCCCCAGCTCCCTGCGTGGTTGTAAATAAAATTGATTTTGTGATATTTTTTGGGCCAAAATTTATTACTTCAATAATTTAGTAACTAAATAGTAAATTAATAAACCTTTTACATTATTTACTAGGGATTCTCATTATAACGGACCTATTAAAACGGGTTGTTAATAAAATTACAATATATTAGGAAATTGCGGTTTAATTAATAAGGGTAAAACTTTAAATTTGTTTTAATAGGGTTCAAATTATAAAAGCTTTTTAAAATAATTTACCGATCATTGTGTTAATTAATATTACTTTGTCTATTTAACAGTCCTTGGGACTTATCTGTGGCTAGCATTGTGGGGCGAAGGAAACTGACTAATATAGCAATGCCGCAATAACGTTTTTTCGTTACTATTTTTTACGAGTAAGTTTTACTTTCAAAATATTAAAGTTAATCCAATTTAATTCATTAATAAAATCAATTTAAAAAAATTGTATAAATAAGTTAATTTAGTAAATATCTCTTTAATTGTTTTTTAAAAGTTGCCAATTTTTTAATTTTTCTGATATTTTTTGGAAGATTGTTATATTTTATTATTCCGTCATATAAAAGCGATTTTTTCCGAAATTACTTTTTACTGGTATAGTTTGATAATTTATACAACGTCTGGTGTTATGAGCATGTAATGTCTTATTCTCCTGAAGTGTTATGTTTGATTTTTTTTCTTTTAAAATAATAGAGTGAATTAGAATACAAATTTTTAATTTATAAATGTTTTGAACGTGTAAATACCCTTTCAGTCTATATATTATAGATTAACAGTTGGTTCTAAATGTGGTAATTTGTGTATACATTTAATAACTTTATTTTGCAATTTTTGTAATGGTTTTAAGTTTGATAAACAAGCAGATCCCCATGCAGAAGCTAAGTATTGTAATTTTGAATATATTAATGAAAAATATATATTTTTTAAGTATTTCAAAGGAATGAAATATCTAGCTCTGTACAAACCAGATACCAAAGGAGATATCGAGCATTTCCAATTTAAATTTTCGTCTAATTTCTAAATCTAAATTTATTTTATTTTTAGTTATAAACATAAAAGAAGATTTTGTAAAATTTAACGTAAGTTTATTCGATTGAAGCAAAGAAAAAAGAATGTTTAAATCATTATTAATATCAAAATACATTTCTGCAAGAGTTTTATCAAAATAAATAATTGTTGTATCATCTGCAAATAGCTTTATATTGCCCTTTAAGTTCAATTTGGAAACGGAATTAATGTAAATTAAGTTTACATGATATTTACCCTTAACCTTTTTAAAAATGAGTTTGTGTTATGAAATCATGATGTCTTCTATAGATACTGAACGTTCGTTTATACAGGGTATCCCATAACTGATATGGCGACAGGAGATAGTAGTTTTTAATCATTGTCAATTTTCAAAAATATATTTTTTTTAAATTCTATTACCCTGTACCTATCGCTTTAACCGTGGATATTAAACTAGAAATTCAGCATAAATGACCTAATCTCCTATTGCTGTATCCATACAGGCTGTATGGCCCCTTAGTTATCGGCCACCCAGTATGTATAGGTATCGTTGTACCCATATTAATGACGTTATGTCGTTAAACTGGATCTTTTCTAGTATCGGACTTTTGTTATTTATTTAAATTGTTTTCAACTTTATGTTACGTAAAGCTTAAGAATTTCCGAACAATTGAGAACACTACGTTGTTTAAATTCGCTTAAAGTCTTGTTTAGAACTTTGGAAAATCTAATCCTGATCTTAAAAGATTTTGTAATTTTCTATTTAAGTCATTATCTTTTATCGAGACCTTTATGATATTATGTAATTATTACGCACCCACAAACTTATTGACCCGACCCAAAAGGCCTCCAAAAAAGATATACAAAGAAACTATTATTTTAAAATTCCGTAATTTTTCTATGAAGAAAAAGGGTTTCCTTTCTCCATAGTTGGAGTAGTTGGACAAGTAAAAGATTGCTTTTATCTCCTATAAGGGCATATAAGTAGTTAAATAAATATAGTTTAAAAAAACTAAAAAGCGGAAAATAAATATAGTTTAAAGAATTTCAGGAATTATTTTAAACTACATATATTTTCCGCTTTTTCGTTTGATTAATTATTAAACCGTGTTTTTTAGTTTTTTTAAACTATATTTATTTTCCATTTTTTGGTTTGAGTTATTGTTAAGAACATTTTTTTTTAAGCTAGATTAGTAGATAATTGTATTGTCAGCGGTTCTTGATAAGTCTACAAAATTTAAATTAAATCTGACCGTTTAAAGTGGGTCAAAATCGGGTTCAAAGAAGTCGGTTACAAACAAACATAGATACAAACCCGAACAAACCTGAACAAACGACAAAAATTTTCAAAATTAAAAAAAAAAATTGTCGAAATTTTATTTTGACGGGTAGAATTTTATTAAATTTTTCTCTATTCTTAGCGACAATATCTGTACGAACCCACGTTTGTTTCATTACCATCGGTTATTGTAATAATTCTGACATATTGACAGGTGTCAAATTTTGACAAGAGATTTTTTTGCGTATTTTTTTCAACTTTCCATCAATATACATACGATCTTATAGTTTTTTCATTAATATCATTTTTTTAAACGATTTGACATATTGACAGCTGTCAAATTTTAACAGGAGAATTTTTGCTTATTTTTCCCGAAGTCTCCGCATCGAATTATAAACGACCCCATAATTTGTTTCGTCAAAATCGCTTCTTCGTTTTATAGCTGACAGCTGTCAAAATTTGTCAGGAGAATTTTTTACGTATTTTTTTCAATTTTCAACCGTCAATATACATACGACCTTACAGTTTTTTCATTACTTCCATTTTTTTTAAACGATTTGACATATTGACAGCTGTCAAATTTTGACAGGAGAATTTTTTGCTTATTTTTTCCGACGTCTCCGCATCGAATACTATACGATCACATAATTTGTTTTGTCAAAATCGCTTCTTCGTTTTATACCTGACAGCTGTCAAAATTTGACAGTTTTTTGCCTGTTGATTATTGTATTGTCAGCAATTCTCGATAAGTCTACAAAATTTAAATTAAATCTGACTGTTTAAGTGGGTCAAAATCGGGTTCAAAGAAGTCGGTTACGGACTAACATAATAAGCTAATAAAAGCGTGTTAAAAATGCCCTTTGTTTACTAACAATTTTAGTCAAAATTCAGAGGAGAATATTACAAAAAAAGATCTTTTATACAAGAGGTCTTTGATTATATTTAATTTAAAAACTTTAAGTTATTGTAATTAATTAAAATCTATTTTCAAATTAAATGCTTTTAAATTTATAAGGGAATACAAACCGCAAATACTACCTAGTTTTACTATTATTCATTTGCCCCATTGTATAAAAAGAAACTGTAATAAATCGATAAAAATCTAATATTTTTTTACAGTTCTTTAAAACTGGTCTACATATTCTCAGTTAATCCCCACCTAGGACCTTTGCAAGTGTCTTTGTCTCGAATGGTTATGGATATTATGAAGTTTTTTTTCTTATACGTCTTGGTATTATTTGCATTTTCTTGCGGTAAGTTCAGTAGGCCACACTAAAATTCCGTCCTGGTATATATTGGTAAAATTTCGTTTTAGGTTTAAATCAACTGCTTTGGTACTACGCAAGTGCGGAAAAAACACGATGCAAAGATATAGACGACTCGTCCATAGGTTCTGGTACTGCCGATAATGATTCGAATGCTTGTACCATATGGAGAAGATTTTCAAAGTAAGATTTTTTACATAGTTCGAAAATTGAACCTCAAAATTGCCCTGATATTTTTCAAAGCAACAAATTTTTATTTCAGTTTATTTGAAACAGTCCAGACGCTCTTCTGGGCAGTTTTCGGCCTAATAGACTTAGATAGCTTCGATTTGAATGAAATTAAAATTTTCACGAGATTTTGGGGTATGCTCATGTTCGGGACTTATTCGGTAATCAACATCGTTGTCCTTCTGAATCTTCTTATTGCCATGATGAATCATTCCTATCAACTTATATCCGTAAGTATAAAGTTCTATATAGCTTAACAGCTACTAAGCTAAGTTTCGTTGACAATGTATAATTTAAAAAATGGAGGTTTTCTTTTGAGAAAACCTTTCGAGCTACCTTACACCCTCTGGTTAACAATAAAACCTAATCAAGCTTAAATTGACAAAGCTATTTTATTAATTTTAGGAAAGAGCAGACACAGAATGGAAATTTGCTAGAAGCAAACTATGGATTAGTTTTTTTGAAGAGGGTGGAACAGTCCCGCCCCCTTTCAATATAATTCCGACCCCAAAAAGCGTTTGGTACATTATACTTTGGGTTAGAAGAAAATTCGGTGGTTCAAGAGCCGCAAAAAAGGAGCACATGCGAACCATACGGGTAAGTATGTTAGTAATAGAAGGTTAGAAGTGTGCTTCAATTGCTTCAGTAAAAATAATGACAATTGGCTAGCGGACAATGTATATAACTGCATTTTATAGCAGAAGAGATGGGCACAGTTTTTATGTTAGTAATGTTTAGTGTACCACAATGCGTTTATTGTTTTATAACAATCATAGAGAAAACATTCATTAATGATTTTCTGTTGGAACCAAGTTCTGAAACTTTTTGGCCCAAGCAGGTTTACCAAAAACCCGACAAACTTTTAAAACTTTAAAATGTTGGACGTTGGTGGACGAGTTTTTAAACGCATTTCCCCCTGAGAGGAAAATGAAAATACAACTTTTCCATTCTATCGGAAAAGGTGAGAAAATTCGTGTTACTTAGTTTGTAGTTGGTATATTAAATTGGAAAGTTTCTTTTAAAATGATGCATTAGGTTTATCTATATGTTTTCTTTGGATCGATGGAATGGTTATATACATATATTCAAATGTTATGAGTAGGTATTTTGTAAAATAGTTTGAAAAAAGTAATTCGATGTGATACATTCGGCAACAATGTTTTCAAAATTTATATTTTATTGTTTTGATTGGTATGGGTTTATTTCTATAAGTAGTATAAAAAGTCCAAATTTTTTTACAGCAAATTTTAATTTAATTTTCCCTCCATAAATATTTCTTTTAGATATTCGTATTTTTCAACTAAAAATCGTGGCGTCGTTACCAGCACTCCAGAAAAATATTTCAGTAAAGTTTTTAATTATATACTGTTCAGCACAGACTAAACAAATAAATAGAAATGAGTTTGCTTCGGGAAAGAGTAAATACGTAGAATGCTTTAATTTTACTTTTAAAAACGCAGTTTTGAACATCATGGTGTACGAGTTTACATTAGAAAAAGTTTTTTTTTGTTTTATATGAAAAGTAGTCAAGTAAAAACCAAACTTACGAATTAGTTCGCAAGGTCTCTGTATAACGCATAGACATTTACCTTTTGATACGTTAACAGCTTATCTCCTGCGCAAACAAAAGTTACGTTTTATGGGTGAAAAAAAATACGTCCGAGCGCATGGCTCGCCGGTCGGCTGCCTTTCCTCTAAGCAGCATCGGACATGCGCACAAACCTCCTGTTATTGGCCTGTCCTTCTTTAGCGACATGCTCAAAATACAGTCCAGAACCGGCTCGGCCGCCATTTTTGTTGTTGTGAGAAACCCACACCAAGACAGATTATCCCGATGCATGTTTTGGTATATTTTATTTGCAGCCCGGCAAAAAGTTTAAAAGACGCTTCTCTCTATACTTATATATTATATAAAAGAAAAAATGTAAATACCTAGGTAGTTTATCAAGTTTTCGGGCAAAAACTTTTTCTAATTCTTGAACAAGAAATTGTGCTTCAAAATATTTTACACGTAGGTACCCAAGTTTTTGCCAAATTGTAAAAATCAATACAAGTTATATACCAACTTATATTTGACTTGAGGTTAGGTATGCGATAACATCGAAGATTGGTTATTTTGCTGGTTTTGTTTGTTTTTTATATTCGATTTTATAAGTTTTATAGTTTAATTAACTTGTTCTCTTCACTTTCGAACTAAAAACACGACGACGAATCATTTTTAATCAAATTTTAGAAACAAAACCTTACAAAACAATTTTCTATGCTTAAAATCTGATAGGTTTGCAATTACTAAAAATGCCAGAAATCACTAAGTTAATTCCCAACCTGATCAAAAAAATTGAGAAGAAATTCCAATTTTTTGGAAAGAATTTAAATTTTAAAGCCCGGACCTGTCTATTTTTCGTGATTATTCGCTTATCTAAAGGTAAATATCTATGGTATAACGGCATTGAGCCACCGCTTGAGAAATAGCAAAATACCACAGCGTGAAAATCTGGCAACCAAAAATATATAATAACATCTCTAATATAATAGTGGCGATGTTTTTACATCTTCTGTGACCTTTATAACAAAACAAACAAACTTGTAATACCATAGCAGATCTGTAAAATAACGTAACTAATTTAGTGCCAGGATTTTTATTGATACATGACGTTAACATGTCATGCGATAGTATGTGGCGAGGCCCAAAAGTAGGAAATGATTGAACAGCAAGATAACGCAATTTTATTCAATTTAGAAAAAGTATATTTTTAAAACTTAAACACACAAAAAGGAACAATATAACAACGCCCGATTGCCCGAACCACCCTACGCAACCACTTTTAAACAAAGGAAAAATTTGTTTACTGGGAGAAAGGTTACAGTCTAAACTCTCATTACATATCCCCAGTCGTCCGTTAATCAAACAGTAATCGTTTATTCTTGCCTGGAAAAAATGCAAATTCACACATTCTTCCGTTGACGATCTTTTAATTTTATTTAAGCAAAATTTTCTGGTTATCCAATTCGTGCCTTGATACTTCGAAATTTCTTTCCTGGAGAACAATCTTGATAGAATTTTAGGTTTTTTTTCGTTATTTATAATTTTTTCAATTATTTTAACAACGGGCATACAATCGTCGTCAAACTCGCAGCAGACAGAGCAGACGCTCAATTTTTCTTCCTGGCAAGGGCATTCTTTTAGGCCTAATCGAGCACATTCTATGCTGTGGCATTCGTTGCGAATGCATACGCCATTTATACCGCAGTAACATTTGGATTCGCCGTTTGGGCACGGGCAAGTACTCTCGAAATGTTTACAGTCCTAAAACACATAAACATTTGTGGTTAATAATATAATATATCTTTATTCTCAACCTACTTAAAAAAGTTTAATACAGAGAATATAACACCAAATATACAATATATAAATTCACAAATAATAAAAACCATGTTTAGTAACTATTAATAACTCCATCGAAATTATTAAAAAAAAAATATATATATAATAACCATTTACAAAAATATATACCTAATACTTAAAATAAGTTTAGTTTTAAAAAATATTTTTTTAGTGTTTTTTTTTTAAGTCCATAATTCGATTGATTTCTTTAATTTTTTTCGGCAAACTGTTGTAAATTGTTATTCCTTTATATAATATTGATTTTTGGCCAAAAGTACTCTTTACCATTGGTGTATGAATATGATGATTTTGTCTCGTGATGTAAATAATGTTGGTCGAAGATAATATTATATTCGATTGTTTTTCTTTAATAATTATAATATAGTGTATTAGAATGCATATATAGTTTTAATTTATAAAGCTTTTCTAAATTTAAATATCCGTTTGGTTCATACAAATTTATAGTTGGTTCTAAAAAAGGAAGTTTATGTATGCATTTAATTATTTTGTTTTGTAGTTTTTTTAATGACTGAATTGTAGTTAAATTCGCTGATGCCCAAATTGAAATCATATACTGTAATTTTAAATAAACCAAAGAATAATATATAGTTTTTAAATATTTTAACGATATATAATTTTTAGCTTTAAACAAAATGCCAATTATTGGTGAGATGTAACTTCTTAAATATTCAATATGTTTTTTCCAACTTAAATTTTTATCAATATATAAACATAAAAATTTAATTGTATTAGCATATTTAATTAAATGATTTTATTGAAAGACAGTGAAGAAATATTATTATTTTTTAATTTTTATTTACTTATAAACATAAAAGATGATTCATTAAAATTTAATGATATTTTATTAATTACAAGCCATTTACATATTATATTTAGGTCGTGGTTAATGTTATTATAAATTTGAGCATAGTCTTCATGAAAATATACAATACTTAGTAGTATCATCGGCAAACAATTTTATTTTACCTTTTAAATTTAATTTTGTTATAGAATTAATGTAGATTCAAAAAAAAGTAGGTCCTAAGATTGATCCTTGCGGAACAACACCACAAGTTATGTTTTTTTGTGAACTTTTAACATGTTAAACTATAACCTGCAGGAATTTTATTGGTAGAAAAGTAGATGACCGACAAAAACAAGATGTTACTGTACTTACCACGTAATGTTTTAACTCAGAGCTATAAGTACACTGTTTCGTACAACACGCACCCTGCGAAGGGTGACATTCAAACCCTTTTTTCTTATTTACTCTACAAGGGCGTTGCTTGGTTCTTCGTGCGACACAACAAGGGTCTTTTCCAAGACACAATCGAGTTAAGCCGCAATCGCAATGTTCATCGTTTTCTACAATTCCTGTAAATAAATTGACAAGTTTAAAAAATGACAAGTTAACAAAGATATTAACTACAACAACAAACCCGAACAAACTTTACCGTTTCCACAAAATGAAGCCCTTACAGGCTCAAAGCAATTTCCTTTTACAACTAACGTTCTGAGTATCGTTTCTTTACTGCAATCTGAAAATAACATTCGGGATATTTTTGACTCATACTCGTCGAACGTTTTTGAAGCCATCAGGTGTTCGGAACATTGTTGATTTTTCTCGTTGTCGTGGGAAGACCCGAAACTGTGCCCTTAAAAAAATCATTCAGGCTAAGAATTTTAACAATAACTAAACTAGTTGTTGGGTTTAAATTTAATTCACGTTTTACACTCGCAAACATTCTAAGCAGTCATTTAGAACTTATGGGAAGAGAACGTTTAGTGCTCAAACAAAAATTGCTTTTTCCGACTGATTTAACAGGCTATCCCGTAACTAAGGGGTCATACAGGAACAGGAGTTGATAGACTTGAAAATAGATGTTGTATAACTTTTATACAATAATAATTTAAATTGTCAAAATATAAATTTTAATGTTGTAATTAATGGTGAAAAATTGGAATTAGTGAACAGTTTTAAATATTTAGGGATAATTATTGATTAAAAATTAAAATCTTTTAATTATTTTTGAAAGTATCATATCGAAGATAGCCGGAAGAGTAGGGTATTTTAAAAGAATCAGTTCTAATTTAGGTTTGTTTTCTAAAAAAACTGTATTTAATACTATTATATTACCACATTTTCTTTATTGTCCTTCCATTTTATATTGTGCTAGTGAGGAAATATTTGACAAATTACAAATTTTACAAAATAAGGCAATGCGGATTATTTTAAATTGTGACAAATATACAAAAATAAATTTTATGTTAAAAAATTTAGATTGGTTGAATGTCAGAAAATTAATTTTTTATTTAGGTAGTATGTATCTTTATACATAAAATTAAAAATAATTTATTGCCTGATTGTTTAAAAAATGTTTGTTCTTCATGACCATCATAATTATAAAACAAGAACTAATCAAAAAATGTTTGTGGATAGAGTGTAATGTTTTAGATTAGCTTTTAAGTCTATTTTTCATAAAGGTTTGATAGAATATAATAAGTTGGAAATTTCTATTAAATCTCAAATATCATTAAAACTATTTAAAAAAACTAAAATTACATTTATTTAAAAAACAAAATGATACGTAATATTTGATACAATTTGCAAAATGTTTAACTCTTCTGTTTTTTGTTAAAAGAAGGTTCCGCCTTAAAATAAAAAATAAATTTATAAAAATGTTAAAAAAAATTAAAAAAAAATATTTAATTGTGCCTTTTTGCTAAATAAAACGTGTTACTACTACTACTATAATAAGCGCGATTTCAATATTTTCAATGTTTTAATTACAATTAACATAGGCATGATTTCCATTTTCTTATTTGCTGAGAACAATTTCGAGTTTTACGATACTCCGTTTCTCAGAAAATGTCTAATAAATTTTTTAATGTTTTTGAACAAGAATACCTAAATATTTGACATATTTTTTATTTTTTTTTTGACACTGATTGTAAGGTGTGATGATGTTCGTATAGGGCGAAGCATGTAACCCTTCAAACATTTTTTACTAAGCTCTTTACTAGCAGGTATCCTTTAGAAAAAACGGACTACTAATATGTTTAGGCTGTTTCTTGTAGCACAACTTACCTAGTTCATGTGCAATGGTTATCTCGAAAATGACCTGAGGTACAGGGTTGAATCTTTCGGTTACGACGGTTATAACCAAAACGTTAAACGACAGCCCTTGTATAAGGGAATCGCATATGCCTCCAACGGTAATGAATTTCTTGTGATCAGCGCTAAAACTTGCTCCCAACGTTTTAAGCGTGAACTTTTGTGCCGTAAATATTAAACCGAGACAGTGGTCTTGAAGTTCTTCGAACCTGAAATATATTTTTTAAAGAAATATTTTAGTCCGTGTCCACGATATTTATGCCCAGTTAGAGAAATCCTGAATAATTCGATGTGCATTGTCTTTATTTGTTTTAAATCACAACGTTTCTACTGGTATGTATCTTCAGTCGTCATGTGTCTAGCTTTACCTAACTTTTCGGTCTCTTCTTTTAGCGTATTGTTTCTGTCTCTTTAATTCTTGCTGTTTAGGAATTAAAGAGCAGACGATACGCTGACAGAAGCTGAAATACTGTATAAAGAATCACACTGAAGGAAGATCAAGGATCTAAATACCAGATACCAGGTTGTTTTAGTTAGTTATCTTGAAATATAAGAAATATTTGGAATAATACCACTGCACCCATCTCAATCATGCTTCAGTGAACCTATAGCTAGTATAAATAGAGTTGCAGTTACCTTGCTTAGTTAGTGTTTACCTAAAGACGACTAAAGATATATACAGGGTCCTTAATGACATGCTAATATTTTAGGGTGTGATTCCTCAAGTCATTTTATAAAGAAACGGCTTACATTTTTGGCTACAGGGTGTTGAATTTTTTCTTTTTAATGAGTTTTTTGTAATATCTCCGAAAGCACTTTAGATAATATTTTTAATTTTGGCATATGCTAATAGGACACAAAACCACATGTTTCAGTTATTAAAGTAATTTTTTTGTCTTACCAGTGGCGTCCCTGCAAACATGTCCTCTGATATTTTTTAGAAAAAAAGTGGTACGCCACTGACATTTTTCCATGTGGATATTATTTCTGATAAGCCTGATCAATTCTACATAGATATGGTCTCTTGCGTTTTTCTCCTCAGGCACACTGTTCTTAAATCTAGTTATCCTGGAACGTTGACGTTCTTAAAAACATAATTAACGCCTTAACGGCAGTCTTATCTGCATTTCCTCCAAGAAGAACTACCTGTGTTCTGTGTTACTTGAAGATGTACCATATGCGCTAAGGAATCAAATGTGGTACATGCGTGATGGAGCTCCTGCTCATTTCAGTGTAATCGTTCGCGACCATTTAGATGCAGTTTATCCGAATCGTTGGATAGGTCGCGGAGGAGCTCAACAATGGCCAGCAAGATCCCCTAAACTCAATAGTTTGGATTTTTCCATGTGGGTTATCTTAAAACTAGTGTATAAAACTCCCATTAACGCTTTAGAAAATTTAAGGGAGCGAATAATTGCCTTCTGTGAAACAATACGGAATTCGCCTGGAATATTATTTGAAGGAGTGCGCTATTCGATGCAAAGACGGGCTAAAGCATGCCTATTAAGTGAAGGTGGTCATTTCCAACAATGTTTATAAAACAAAATTTTGTATTATCAATGTTAATAATAATATAGAGTTAATTTAATTATTTTAATTAAGAACGGCGTGCCTGAGGAGAAAAACTCAAGAAACCATTTTTATGTAGAATTGACCAATAATATATACATGGAATAATGTCAGTGGACATGTTTGCAGGGACGCCACTGGTGGGGCAAAAAATAACTTTTATAACTAAAACATGTGGTTTTATGTCCTATTAGCACATGCCAAAATTAAAAATATTATCTAAAGTACCTACTTTTGAAGATATTACAAAAAACGCATTAAAAAAGAAAAAAGTCAACACCCTGTAGCAAAAAATTTAAGCCGTTTGGGACATAAAATATGATTATATGAACTTTTCTTCATAAAATGACTTGAGGAATCACACCTTAAAATATTAGCACGTCATTAAGGAACACCCTGTATATATACCAGTTGTAAATAAAGACAATGCATGTCCAGAAGTTCTTAAAAACATCATTCCCTTCAACCTATAAACAGACACTAACACTCGCCTTTTAAACTTTTGTATGAAGTCATTCACGTCGATTAAGCCTTGTGTATATTTTGTAAGAAAATACAGATCTTCGCTGGTACTTATTGCAACAATTTTTTTAACATAGAATCCAATGTTATCTGGTATACCGTCTTGGTCGAAATCTGTGGATCTAAATATCGCGTTGACTTCTTCTAGAGCAAAAAGAGCTTGGGCTTTTGCTGCGGCCGTGTTTCCTCTATGGATGAGATTTACAAAAGAATAATCCAGTACGATGATTAATGAACACAACATGCTAAAATTTAAAAAAAATCATCGGTCAAGCCAAGTGTTACTTTTAATGGTCATGAAAAATGTGCCAAACCCTTTTCCTTTCCAGCTGTGAAACATTTTCGAATAGACTTCCTTTTTTAATCCTGCAAACGAGTGAGGGTTGTAAAAGATATCGTTTAGGCCAGTTAGTATTGTGAAATATCGATTGTAAATTAAGGCGTTTCGTTCCCGCTGTTCATCTTTAGAGAGATCGAACTCTTTACCATCTTTAAAATGATGAGCTTCGTCAACGTAGTAAAACGTATTATTGACGATAATGTGTCCATAAAAACAATCCCGTTTTACGTAGCCATTGACTGACGAATTGTCCGGGATATTCAGAATATGCCCTTCGTATAGAAAACTCTCTTCCAAATCATAGGGTATGATGGTTTCGTTCGTATGTTTATCATCTGAAAAGTAAAGAACTTGAGTATTTTCACGAACAACATCACTTTTTCTCTTTCTAATAGACACTTGAAATGGCTTCTCGGCTTCGCTTATTTTTAACGTAAAAATTATCTCGTTTCTTTCCACGTCTCTTTTTCTGATTCTCGAGTGATTGTCACCATTGAAAATATGCGATGATCCTAAGTATAACTGTTTAATTTCTATATCTCCTAATCGGATAACGCTCAAACTCAAACGAATATTACAAAATAGGAAACACGAAAGTCCTTGTAAAAAAATACTTGAAATTTTTTGAGAACGCATGATTAAACTTAACCTAACGCAGTGTCAAGTTGACGGCATGACAGGTTTGTCAAATGGAGTACATATTTTATACATTGTTGAAAATAAAATCATAGCCGTCTCAATTTTAAAGAAGTAGACAGAGATTACATTCCTTTTACTCACTTTTCCTTAAATCTCAGAAGACCTTGGTTAATAATAATAATGCGAAATAATGATGCAAAAACATGAAGAAAATAACAATTTTTTGAATCAAATAGTTTTTACGGATGAGATAACATTCATGTTGAACGGGTCTCTCAATCGACATAATTGTCGTTACTGGGCTGACCAGAACCCACATTGGATGAGAGAAACACATACTCAACATCCCCTGAAAGTAAATGTGTGGGATGAAATTATTGGCAACAGATTAGTGAGGCTTTTCTTTATAGAGGGGAATTTGAATGCCGAAATGTATCTCCACATGCTGCAAAATAAAATTGTGCCAGCAATAAACAATGAAGTAGGACCACTATTACGCAATACGTGGTTTCAGCAGGATGGAGCTCCTCCTCATTTTGGGCTAGCTGTTAGAAATAATTTAAACAACACTTTTCCCAACCGCTGGATAGGACGAAGAGGCCCCCATAGAATGGCCTGCTAGGTCGCCAGACTTAACGCCCCTTGATTATTTTCTTTGGGGACACCTAAAAAATAAAGTGTTTGTGACAAAACCTGCAGATCTGAATGAATTAAGAGGAAAAATTATTGAAGAATGTGCATCTATTAACCAAGAGAGTGCTACAAATTAATTAAATCTGTTAATTTATAGTCAAGTAGTATATGGAAATTAAAATTATGTTATAATAATATATAATAATAATAATAATAAGTTTCACAAGGGTTTAAAAAATTAAATTTTGTCTTCTTGACGTTTACTCCATTTTTCCAAATGGAACGGTTCACTGGGATATTTAAAACGAGCATTTTTTCCATCAATTTGATACCATGCACTCCTATATGCTATTTTAAAATTGATACTGAAAAATTTGCCTTAAATCCCAATCGCAAATTTAAAAGCGTTTAATCTAACAAACTTTTAGCTTCTTTCGAAAAAAACACAGTTGCTATTTGCGTAATACTACCACAGATAACAAGGTTATCTGTGATACTACGAATAAACCCAATGTTACGTTTACATTATACTCACACTTATTAGATTATTTCTTTTCAGAGAAAAGTGAAACAAGCAAGTGAAAGAGACTTCAGATATCAGGTAAAATCATTGGCCCATCTTTATATTTCCCAAGAAAAATTTATTTTAAATTCTTTAATATTTTTAGGTTCGCAGAGAAATTACAGTTTTGTTTTAATATAATTGGCAGCCCATTCTAAAATTCTTTGTAAGGTTAACAATGTTTTTTTTAAATAAATATAACTCGAATTAAATACAACTGTAATTTATTAAAACGCCTATTATTTTTAAGGGTATAATGAGAAACCTAGTCAGACGTTACGTCACTGTCGAGCAACGGAAAGCCGAAAACCAAGGAGTCACTGAGGATGATGTAAACGAAATCAAACAAGACATATCGGCTTTTCGATTTGAACTAATCGAAATTTTAAAGAATTCTGGAATGAACACGAGCACTGCACACCACGGAATGGGTAAGAAAAATGTCACTGAAAAATTATTTCTTAGAATTTTTTTTTATAACGGGTGTTTTCAGGTACTGGTGGAAAGAAAAACCGCCAAAAAGAACGTAGACTGATGAAGGGCTTCAACATAGCCCCACAACCTTCCACCACTTCTTCTATATTGCCTCCTGTAGCCGAATTTATAGCCTCATTGCAAGGTAAGTTAATATATCCTTATTCGAACGTTCAATAATAAATTTTGTAATTTGTAAAATTAGGTCACAACGAAAGCCAACACCACGACTTTTTCGGATCAACACTTTCTGGAATCTTTAACTCGGCACCCAGAAAACTGACACAGCACAGCAGTACCGTATCTTCCAGTCAAGGCAGTATCAACGAAGGCCATAGTCATGGACACCATCACCATAGAGGAGTAGGCAGGTAAAATAATATTTTACAAGAATATTACAAGCACTAGTTTTGGTGGTAACGGTTTTTTTTTTGTTAATAGACTGCATTTAAAAAGAAGTCATTCACATAAACGTCGCTGGGGAACACTCATAGAGGCAGCTAAAACAGGCAAAGTGTCAAGGCTCATCGGAAGATCAAGATCAGAAGACTCGGTGTGCAACAACTGTAGAGAGAACGGACATAAGCACAGTCATAGTAATAGTCCCGCGTCGGATGACAATGGTAACTAAGAATTATTGTAGCCTATGGTCTGGTACCTATGAATGGCACAGATCAATAATAAACGCTATAAAAACATCGTGACAACATCGTTTGTAGAAGAGAGGCGGTGAAGAGCTAGGTGGAGCCGGTAGTATTGATTACGGTCGATTTACCTCGCTACTATAGTTTAAACCTAACCAACAAATAACCTAACTTTCTATTAGGCAATCCAACGATGTGTCAAAAATGACAGTGGATGGCAAATACTGCTTTATAATTGGTGCAAGTGGCTTAATGCTTTTTGCCCGGGGCAACTTGCCCTCCACTGTCATTTAAAGTCACGTGGTTTGGATTCCCTAATTTACTCACCTATGAAAAGTAACTACAGAATTATTATTTTCCAAATTTTCGCATACTTGACATTTGCGACCCATCTTAATTAGTCTCCAAAGAATATCACAAAACACTAAAAATACAGCAATTATTAAACAAAACCGATAAACTGAAGAAAATTTCAGACCGCTGTCAAAGAAACACCAAACGAAAATAGGGATGTTCGATATACATCTACGCAGCCAAAACATCGATATTGCGATATGCGAGGTCATTTGATATTTGTCTATGCAGCAATCTATTTTAATCGATGAATTAGGCTTAATTTTATTCGTAAATTAATTACTTTGCCGTTGCTTCTCAATTATACATTTTACCTTTGGTTTTAGTTAAGGTGTTAACTTAGAATAATCAGATTTGTAATTTGTTTTGTAATTCTAATTCTATTGAAAATTTCTTAAATAAGAATAAAATCCTATCAGACAAACAATTTGGATTTCAAAAAAATAAATCTACACAAGATGCAATTTGTCACCTAACAAATCAAATATATAATTCAATCGATAATAAAATGAACAGTATAATATGCATATTTTTAGATTTAGCTAAAGCCTTCGATACTGTCAGTCATAAAATTCTTATTAACAAATTAGAAAAACTTGGATTTCGTGGTCAAATATTAACTTTATTTAAAAACTATTTATATAACAGAGTACATCCTGTTAAAATTGGTGAAAATATTAGTTCACCAAAAATATTTAATTATGGAGTACCACAAGGTACAGGGTTTTCAGAGATATTTTCGGTCATATCTACAGGGTTCCCTATAGGAGATACAAAAAAAAATTAAATGTAGGAGTTGTAGGGTTTTGTCTGAACCTCCAGGAAATTTAAAAAAAATAAACAAAAGACGATCCGAAACATAAGAAAAATTAACAAATTTGGTTTTTTTAAATGGTACACCCTGTATATTTTTTATTTTTATGAAAGATCTTTCTTCCCTGATTTAAAAAATATATAGTTTGTCTATATTTGCTGGAACCGTCATTAAATTATTTCTAGTCAATTATTGTATACGGCACTATACAATAATAATTATTTTGAGTAGTGTGCCTTGGAAAACAATAATTGCCTGACGTAGTTTAGTTTTCAATCAATAGGGAACTGTCAACATTTTGTATTTGAAATAACGCACTACGTATCCAATTGTGTCAACGCATGGTGTTGGTCTTTCTGGATAGGTAATACGGTATTGACGTTGAGCCCTTGGTTCATTACTTGAATGCTTATAGAATAAACGGACCATATCCGATTTTTCTTCGCTTGAATAACCCATTTAAAAAAAAAATGATTTTAAATACAAAATGTTGACAGTTCCCTATTGAAAACTAAACTACATCAGGCAATTATTGTTTTCCAAGGCACACTACTCAAAATAATTATTATTGTATAGTGCCGTATAGAATAATTGATTAGAAATAATTTAATGACGGTTCCAGCAAATATAGACAAACTATATATTTTTGAAATCGGGGAAGAAAGATCTTTCATAAAAATAAAAAATATACAGGGTGTACAATTTAAAAAAACCATATTGGTTAATTTTTTTATGTTTCGGATCGTCTTTTGTTTATTTTTTTTTAATTTCCTGGAGGTTCAGACAAAACCCTACAACTCCTACATTTAATTTTTTTTGTATCTCCTATAGGGACCACTGTAGATATGACCGAAAATATCTCTGAAAACCCTGTACAGTCCTAGGACCAATAGTTTTTAATATTTATCTAAATGATATTTTTAATTTAAACTGTCAAGGAAAACTACATAGTTTTGCTGATGATACGGTAATTTTTATGAAGGTCTAAATTGGAATATTTAAAAAAATACTATTGAAAAAGATTTTATAAAAATAAGCAACTGGTTTAATAAAAACTTATTAAATATAAATTATAACAAAACAACATACATTCCATTTACTTCATACAAAAATAAACTTCCAAATATTGGCCCAATAATATGCAATAATAATATTAACATAAAGGAAGGTAAAAATATTAAATATCTAGGAATAATTTTCGATAAACATTTAAAATGGGATTTACATAGTGACTACATTATAAAAAAACTAAGAATTCTTATACCAAAATTTAAACATCTTAAACAATTTTTAAATATAAAAGAATTAGAAATACTTTATTATTCTTTAGTACAAACCCATGTAAATTATGGAATACTAGGATGGGGAGGCATAAATAAGAATTATCTTACTAATATTAAAACTATTCAAAAATACATTTTAAAAATTATTTACAAAAAATACCACCAATATTCTTCTGATTTACTATTTAAAGTTAGCAAAAAAATGGATATTAAACAAATTAATATTTTCTTACAACATGTTAATATATATTTTTAAACATAAAAATATAATAAATTATATTTATCACACACATGAAACTCGTCATAAAAATACTATTACATAATATAAAAATAGAGTAAACAAAACAATAGCACACAAACATTTTATAAACATCAATCCATATATTTTACACAGTCCACAGTCAATTAAAATAATTAAATCGTTAAATAAATTATAAAAATAAAATTAAAAATTGGATATTATCTGATCCAAGAGATATATTCAAGAACGTCATTAATAAATAATGAATAAAATAATTATATATATATATATTTTTTTTTTTTTTTTTTTTTGGCTTGAGCTGTGCAGCTATTCAGCCAGTCGCTTATATATATATAACATATTGTATCTTCGAATACAATAGTGATATAAAATATACCAATAAAATATTGTCATATTCCTTTTATATTCTAATCTAGTTGTGCCTGAATTATGAAATATATTCTTGACAAAAATATTATATTATTTAACTCAAAACAAGTATTTTACTTCTGAGTTCGAAATTAATAGTTTATACAAAAAAATAATATAGGTATTAGCATTAAATGTCAAAAAATATTTTAATAAACTTTTATTATTATCATTAAAAAAAATTTCGATGCATAGCAACCATGGATGTTTTTCCGCTATACATTTTCTGTGGTCCAAAAACGAAAATGAATAAAACAACGTCATCATGGCCTCAGGCCAAAGTCGTGGGGATCACATCTTTGGGGGCGGATCTTTTCCTGCTGCGTTGCCATACTGCAGACTTTTTATAAGAATTTAGACAAAGATTTAAATTGCCAATTATGTTAACACTTTCAACAGCGTAAGCTATATAGGCAAACATAGTGGAGGGGCGAAATTTGTATTTTGATTTACTTTAGAATGGAATATCATTTTGTCAATAGGTTCATTTGTTATTGTTTCATCTATAGGTTACCAGGTCATAGCTTGTAAGCAGTGGCGTAGCCAGCCTTGCGGGGCGGGAGGGGCGAACATATATGGGGGCGCTTTATGATTTTTTAGAACCACTATTATTATTATTATTCAAAATATGGTGTTGTTTTTCAAAATACATACAGTGTCCGCAAGAAAGTTCGCATCAAATGGGATTTTTTTTTATTATTAGGTATAGGTAAAAATTGAAAAAGCAGTTAGTTTTTGCTTACCTAAAAACCAAAAATGACGTATACTGAAGCAGCTGCACGACTTACGTTACCTGTCAAATTTGACATTTTTAATAAAATAGGTTCAAAAATGCCCTTATTTATCAAAATATCAAAAAACTTTATTCGAGAAAATTGTTTATTTAGGCATTTTTAGCCTCTGTACGAAATTTTGACAGTCTAGTACAATTTTTATTTTTTGCCAGGTTCTTGAAAATTTTGATCAACCCTCGTAGATTAGCTTTTATACATCGATGTAAAACCATTTGCCTTTACTTCATTTGTAATCTTAATGCAATTTTGTGTAAAATTTTTGTTTCCAATTATTTATTCTGCTTCAAAACCTGAAATTGTTATTGATCAGTATGTAATGTTTGATGCAAAGTTTATCTAATTACATCAGTTTTGCCAAAACCGACGTTTCTCATTTTTCTTAAGTTAGTAAACAGATGTACAAAAATAAAATATTAGGAAGCTTTCTTTGAAATTTTACTTAATTAATATTGGATCAAAAAGAATAATTATTAATGCATCGCCTACTTGTAAACTATATTTTTGTTGAATAAAATGTTTCGAGCGATTAATATTTATTCTTTTTGATCAAAATTTCAACGAAAGCTTCCTAATATTTTCTTTTTGTACAGCTGTTTACTAACTTAAGAAAAATGGGAAACGTCGGTTTTGGCAAAACTGATGTGATTAGATAAACTTTGCATCAAACATTGCATACTGATCAATACCAATTTCAGTTTTTGAAGCAAAATAAATAATTGGAAACAAAAATTTTACACAAAATTGCATTAAGATTACCTACAAAAGAAGGCAAATGGTTTTACATCGATTTAAAAAAGGTAATCTACGAGGGTTGATCAAAATTTTCAAGAACCTGGCAAAAAAAAAAAAATTGTATTAGACTGTCAAAATATCATACAGAGGCTAAAAATGCCTAAATAAACAACTTTCTCGAATACATTTTTTTGATATTTAGATAAATAAGGGCATTTTTGAACCTATTTTATTAAAAATGTCAAATTTGACAGGTAACGCAAGTCGTGCAGCTGCTTCAGTATACGTAATTTTTGGTTTTTAGGTAAGCAAAAACTAACTGCTTTTTCAATTTTTACCTATAGCTAATAATAAAAAAATCCCATTTGATGCGAACTTTCTTGCGGACACTGTATAATAGAATACCAAATTATTTTCAATTTCAGTAAATGTTACAGGGTGTAGTAATTGAAGTATATTTTTATTTTGCATACGGGCACCAAGCGGCAGGGGGCGCCATGCAAGGGGGCGGGGGGGGGCAGGCGCCCCCCTTGGCCCCCACCTGGCTACGCCACTGCTTGTAAGTAATATTCAATTAGGTGTCAATGTATCACTAAGAATGGACAGCCAGTATAGATAGCTAGCTGAAAAATACTCTTTCATTTTAAATCCCCCAGTTGAAAGCTAACAAATCGTCGTAAAAATTCAAACGATTCAGTCGGGATTAAAGGTCACCGTTGAAACATTCAACGTGTCAATTTGTCACATATTGCTGCAACGTGGCCAGAATGTGAGATACTAAAATGGCCTCTGCTGAAAACCAATATGGTTCAAGTCTAGGTTTTATATTTGGAAAAGTGTTGAGTCGGAAAAAGATATTTTATAATGGCCGTTTTGCACCAACAATTTCTTCGCAAATTAATTCATGAATTTATTCATGAACTTATTTGATGAAGTTTTGCGCTTTACACTGATCAAATAAATTCACGCAGTTTCAGCCTATTTTTACTGTCATTTAACAGTTATACCAACATAACAATTTAAACTGTACTTTTAAATTATGTTATTTGTGAAGCTTGAGTTTTTCGTTATTTTGAGCTGTGCTATGCGGTTTTGCTTCTATTTTATATTGAACTATAAATAAAATTTAAAATAGAATTCCATCAATTTTCCATGGCATTCTATTTTTGCTGTTGGCACTACTGAAATTCACGAATAACTTTGACGCAATTAGAACAAGTTTTAATTTCGTGAAGTCTTCACGAAGACGACCGTGAAGTTATTTGATGTCAAATTTGGGCTTTACATATATCAAATTTCTTCATGAAGTCACTTCGTGAACTTATTTGACAAAGAAATTGTTGGTCTAATACAGCCTTAAGAGATTTATGTGGCATTGTTACCTGATGATGCCTATTTCAACAATCAACGTCAAATATTATACAGGGTTAGTTGAAATAATTGGAACGGCTAATTTTCTTCAAAACTACCAAGGCTGCTAAATCAATGAATTTTGGTACAGATGAATAACTTAAAAAATTGCCATTTGTGACGTTGCCGGATTTTTAGTTTTTTCTGTAACTCAAGGAATGTTTTTTTTTAAATGTAACACCACTCTTTTTTTTATGGAATTCGATTCCTCCCATCAACATTACCATTTCTTGATAGTATCAAATTTCAATCTCAAATAGTTCGATGTGAAAAAAGTTAATTAGTTACAACTCTAACTCTAAAAAAATCCAATCTATTTCCATTTAAAAACGTTTCAAATAATGTGAAAAGGAAGGTTGGTAGACAAAATGTACCTAATAGTACCGATAACGATAATAACAACAGACAACTACTAACAATAACATAGCTAGTAAAAATTACTTTCATATTATAGGTTTCATAATCAAATTAATGTAGTAGTACTATAATATGTAAGTAATTTTTACTAACTATGTTATTGTTAGTAGGTGTTTGTTGTCATTATTGTTATCGATACTATTATGTACATTATATCATCATGGAGATTTAAAAAAAAATGTTAGCAGTCGCCATTTTAAAATAGCTTGACAGAATCGCGCCAAAATTTATGAGCATACTGTACGAGATATCAGCTTTCAAATGATGGATCACAAGCTGTATGTTTCTATTAATAAAAAAAAATAGCGATGTCGTCATATCTTTGACAAATGTCTATACAAAAACAAACGAATAACGTTAAAATGTGAGCATATATAAAACTAAATTGACGTGTCCGAACGTTTTCTCCAAAAGTTACACAGGTTAGGGCTATATTAATTTTATTCCGGACTTCTGGACAACCCTGTATAATAGTATAGATTACTGGTTTCACTTTACAATTATTTTTTAAATAATTAGGATATGTTAAACCTGTCAATCGGATTCCTTTACTCAGTCGTTATAAAAAACAGCATGAATCGATAACTCATTTTAATTCCGATGGCATGGCGGAACAATCGGTTTATTTATGTTTTTAAAATTAAAGGCTCAATAAGCGGTTCCGATTCCAATGCAAGTATCGATATAACAACAAGCAGGGAACACGAACCACCGGAACCGGAACTACATGGATTTGCTCATGGCCTGGCGCTCCTAAAGAAAAAACGAAAAAAGTTCTCGGCCTCGAGAAACACCAGTCCTGTAGTGGTGACCCCTGGTTCTATCAGTGAGACTATTAGCAAAAAGTTTATGGGAACTAAAAAAGTAAGTGAGATATATGTAGTCAAAACATAATATTAAGCTTCAGGAAACTGCTGTTTCTAGTTATAGCTTGCTAAAAGCAAAAATATGGAATTTTGTTAAAGAAAACCTTATAAAAAATACTTTTACAGTTTCCACAAGTATTGAAACGAGCTTCCAGCGTTCCAACTCGAGTTCCAGAAGTGGGCTCCAAACCAGTGTCCAGACACGAGAAGACTCAATCTCAGCAGGACTCCATTGAGGTTCCTCCAAGCAGCAGAGCAACACTGACTCCTTCCACTACAGGTAATATTATTTTTGGTACAATTAACAGATTTTTTTGCCGAATTTATGAATTTTTTTTATAACATCCCTTGTTCTAGAAGAAAGCGTCGCTCCAAACATCCAGGCGACCCTTCCAGGTGAAAATGGGTCTTCCAGAGAGCCGCTACTCTACACTTCGTCCTCCAGCAACCCCACGACTGGTTCCTCGCAAACGCCGGACGAGGAATTCAAACATAACCAGCTTCACGTGTTACCGAAACTACCGGGTGTCATACCGGTAAGCGGGCATCACAATAACACGGGCTGGTTGTAATTTTATTGTAACATGTAATCATGTGTTCGTGTATTATAAAAAAAGTATTTTCATTGTTTAGTTAGTACGCTGTAATAGAAAAAAGACCTAAGGGAAAAGACAAAACAAAATTTTTTGATGATAAATTGATAAATAAATTTAAGCAAAGGTAACCCAATTGAAACTCTTAAATAATTATCTGCATATTGTATGAAACTTATATAATAATTTTTACAATAGGGAACATGGATAAACATAAATAAATTATAAAGCTTGATAAGATTTATGTAATATACTTAAATAATATCTAGACTAGAGTTATGAAAACTTAACAATACGGAATTGTCAAAGGACCACATACTACAAACACATGACGATCTACAGGGTTAATGTTTATTTCTGGCTTAATAATGCCAGAAAGTTTTTTTATAATAATTAATTTTCTATAGTATTTAATTTTTTACATCTAGTTTTATAATTTCTTACTTGCTCTATTATTATTATAGGGTATTATCTAACCTTTACAATACCAAAACATGCATAATTTCTTTAATAAACCCTGTATAATTTCGAGTATTCTCTAAATCTGGATGTTAGTAGTATTTAATCTGTAAGGAAAACTCTTGTACATTAAATTATCTATAAAATCTAAAAACAGTTTTTATTCAAAAGTAGGTTGGTTACCTTGTGATGACTTGTTTCTTACATACATTTTAAATAAGCGTTAGAGTAAACAGCCCTTATATACCTATTATATGCACCATTGTGGCTAAAGAATACTGTTACAAAAAAAATCAAAATATAATGTTGCTTTTAGACTATTATAAAAACGTTTTAAGAATGTAAGTGGTATCTATGATTTATTATGCATATATTTTGTAATTTCTCCACAAACGTTTTCAATGGGATTGAGGTTTGAACTCTTTGACCTCCATTGTAAGCTATCAGGAGGATGCTTCCCGATATACAGTGTGTGTATAAAGTCTGGAAACGGCTTAATAACATCACAATTTACTGGCCGATTTAAACCAAATTTGGTATAGTTGTGTAAGAGGATCTAACGCACCGAATGACGATATTGGCGTTGTTGCCAGCTTTTTAGTTTGTCTGGAATTCGAACGAATTTTATATTTTTAAATATAACACCCAGTATATTTTTACATTTTTAAATTCCACATAAAATTATAATTATTTTTTAATAAATGCATTATTAGTCTATACTTCATAGTTTCCGAGATATTGACTCTCGAAGTGACATTTTTGCACTTTGACAGCTTATAACTTTTTAACAGTACGTCTTAGAGCAAAACGGCTTACATGTCCATATCTTCAATTTTTATTATCTTCCCAAAAAAATCAACTTTCAGTTAAACCGGATATTTCCTGCTTTCGAGTTACATCCGGTTTAACCGGAAGTTTATTTTTTTGGGAAGATAATAAAAATTGAAGATAGGGACATGTAAGCCGTTTTGCTCTAAGACGTACTGTTAGAAAGTTATAAGCTGTCAAAGTTCAAAAATGTCACTTTTCGAGAGTCAATATCTCGGAAACTATGAAGTATAGACTAATAATGCGTTTAATAAAAAATAATTATAATTTTATGTGGAATTTAAAAATATAAAAATATACTGGGTGTTATATTTAAAAATATAAAATTCGTTCGAATTCCAGACAAACTAAAAAGCTGGCAACAACGCCAATATCGTCATTCGGTGCGTTAGATCCTCTTACACAACTGTACCAAATTTGGTTTAAATCGGCCAGTAAATTGTGATGTTATTAAGCCGTTTCCAGACTTTATACACACACTGTATAACTCCAACCGATGGAACCATGACTCGAAGAAGATTATCTCGATAAACAACAGCCGTGAGTCTGTGAGAGCACTGATCCAGTTCCAAATATTAATCGAATAAGGCTCATTTTGATTAGCTCACGTTTCTGAGTCTATATACACGAATTTTTTCGTCAGAAATATTACTCTTTATCATAAATTATTCTGGTTGAGTTATTCCCGACAAAATTTTATTCTTCTCTCTTTGTTTTCATCGGTCGAAAATATTTTTTAACAGTTGTTTTAAATAACCAATCTGCCTTTAAATATTAACAATTAAATTTCCCATAAAGGTAACTGGTTTTACGGATATTTATAGTATCCAAATATTTTATCAGAACTGTTTAAAAATCACACTCTATATTCGAAACATTGATGTTCATTAGTAATAGGTAGGTTATTAATTATTAAATAAATTGTAAGGCAGCGAAACGAAGATCAAAAAGAAGATGTAAATAATGTTAATGACGAGGCCTTTTACTATAAAAATAGAAAATATTATTTCTGAAAATAGTTAACAATTTGTTAGAGAAAAATGTAGATAGAGATTGAAATAATCTACGAACTATTATAGAGAATATAATATATCTAAATATTCGTTTAGAAATAAACTGATAAATATAAAATTAAAATATATTCTTCTGGTGAAACAAATTAATTGTATGAATATACCAAAATTATACAGATTTACCATAATTTGTTGTTATTTTCTTTGCTTTACAGTATATATATCTGTATAATTTTGAGTTCAAGAAATCACGTGCCTTTGTAATTTTTTTTTTACAATTTTTTCAAAAACCATATTTTTCATGACAAATGAATATCCGCCACTTGTACCCGAAAAACTTAGAAAAGCATGTATTTTATTAATAACAAAAACTAGTGACGCATTCACCATTTAATTTTCTTATCAGTACTCCTTTTATTTTTCTGTCAAATATCAGTTTAAATTTAAAAAAAATTTAATTGATAAATTAGTAAAAGCATAAAACGAATTTTTGTCAAATTTGCACATATTACTTTTTCTGCTTTTATTGATATACAGGGTGTCCACAGGGTGACCACCTCTCCGGTTTTCACCCGGAGTCTCCGGTTTTTTATACTTGACCTTTGGGCTCCGGTTTTTTTAGTAACAGCTCCGGTTTTTAACAATTTTCGTATTTTTCCTACAAAATAACTTTAGTGAAGAAAAATTTTCTTTTTATATTCTCTTGTATTTAAGTAGGTAACTTACTTAACGTGATTTTAGAATTTATTTTATGATTGTGTTAACTTTTGACTAAGAGTTTGTTTGTTGTTATTTTTTTAATTTGGACCTAAAAACTTATTTTGGAATTTATCTAGATGTGGCAATTATAATTAATAAAAATGTTTGAAAACAATAATCCTTACCATAATAATTATTGGTTTTTAAGGCAATTCCTGACGTATAAATAAAAATAATTTTTTTATTTCAGCTTTTATTGTGTACCTACTTATAATTATTAAAGTTGTTGACCGTTACTCATAGAATCTCTAGGTTTTGATAGCCCAAAAAAGGGCGTGACACCCAAAATTTTTTGCCTGCGGCGCATTTTCAAACGAATTTAAAAAAAATTTAGTATCTCCGGTTTTCAACTGGATACAAGGTGGTCAGCCTGGGTGTCCATGAGCAAAAAATTTAGGGGATAATTCTAGACCGAAAATAATTGCTATCTCTTCCTATAACATTTTTTCGAAAATGGAGGGTGTTAAAGTTAAATTTTATATGCAGTTTTAAAATACCTAAATTACTAGAATAATAAATTAAACATTTAAATCAAAGGTTCAAAGTAACATCCTTCCTCTTCAATGCATAATTAATTCTTCTTAAAAAATTAAATTAAAAAATAAAAATGACTTCGTATTCATCACATGCAAGCAATGTTATTTTAGCGTTTTTCTCGAAAACGGTTAGATTTATCGAAACAAAAGTAGTATACCTTTTTTATGTCAAAAGGTTAGGAGAATAAAAATATTGAGTCAAAATGCGCATACAGTGTAGGATAAAAAAGTTGGGACCATTCAAATTATAGTAGGTATAGACTCCTATGTGGAGCCCTCTACAAAATGCGAAAAAGACGGTGTGCAAATGTGTATTTTTCATCCCGAAAAAGCCCCATATACGAGATTTCGTCAAAATATTATGAGGTATTGCAAAAAAAACTGCAAATAAAATGTAACTTTAGCACCCTGTAACTCCGGACACCCTGTATAAATCCAACCCTTTTTTAACGTAAAACTGTAGGTAATTGTATTCGAAGCAGTGATATTTGTCCGATTTTTGGATAAAATGAAGCAGTAACGAAATATTGATCAAAAAATTAATTGGCATAGGCGTCACTAGTGTTTGCTCTTAATTATAACTTAGCAATAAAAATAGGTAGTTATTACATTTAACACAATTATAGGTACCCATATATGGGGAGCTAGAAAAACTCTACCTAGCAAGTAAGCCTTACTATAGCGTTTAAGCTAGCCAATGATCACAAATTTAATTTTTGATTAAATTTTACTGGTGAAATATGGTGACTGCCAAACACCTGCAATTATCTTTACCATGTTGGAAGAATTCGTCCATTTTTTCCCAAAGATGCCTAATTTAAGTATAATGTAAAAATGACACAAAGTCTCTGCCTCAGATTAAAACTATTTTTGTCTGTTTAACTCGGTAACCTGTTTCGCTTTAAACTGGCATCATCAGACCTAAGAAGGTAAACAAATAATATAAATTACACCAAAACTAAAATTAACAACTATAGTAAAAATCTTGAATACTCTCGCAAGATGGGGGCAAAGTCACGTGACACTCTGTCAATTTTGGTCTATTAAATTTTTATAAGTTGGCATGAATTACAGGACCGGACTTGAAAATTATACATGTGATACCTTCTAAAATAATTTATGCAATAGCCTCATAGGTTCTACCGCTTTAATATTGCCAAATAATAAGTAATAGGTAATAATTTCTTTTGAAAGTTATGTTTTATAAATATTATAATTTAAGGTAGGTAATAGGTAATAAGCATGAATTTCTATATGGTTTAAAGATAAAGTGTCAAAGTAGATTTAAAAAGTTTATAATATTATAAATATCCAAACCTTAAAAATACTAAACTAACTGAAACACAAATTAAAATAGGATTCTGTCACTCATATTTAGAATAGATTTTTTTTGTTTTATTTGTTCAGATTATACCTATAGGTAAAATACCTACAGTTCAACATAAACTAATTGAATTCAAGTTATTACATTCACTGTCAAGAAAATCCTCATATATGACTTACGAAAGGTACGTAGACCCAAATATGGTTTTTATAGAATTTGTTGGCTATCGTACGGTTACATTTCTAAACTTGTATGTGGGCTAACATAAAGTTAAAAGCTTCAATATAGCTAGGGATTTAATTTTTCTGTCAATGGAAACCCTAATTTAACAGTTTTTGACTTAACGTAAGGTACGAAGACCCAAATACGGTTTTTATAGAATTTGTTGGTTATAATACAGTTACATTCCTAAACTTGTATGTAGGCTAACATAAAGTTAAAAGCTTTAGTTTAGCCAGGGATTAAATTTTTTTGTCAGTGGAAACCCTACTTTAACAGTTTTTGACTTAACGTAAGGTACGAAGACCCAAATACGGTTTTTATAGAATTTGTTGGTTATAATACAGTTACATTCCTAAACTTGTATGTAGGCTAACATAAAGTTAAAAGCTTTAGTTTAGCCAGGGATTAAATTTTTTTGTCAGTGGAAACCCTACTTTAACAGTTTTTGACTTAACGTAAGGTACGAAGACCCAAATACGGTTTTTATAGAATTTGTTGGTTATAATACAGTTACATTCCTAAACTTGTATGTAGGCTAACATAAAGTTAAAAGCTTTAGTTTAGCCAGGGATTAAATTTTTTTGTCAGTGGAAACCCTACTTTAACAGTTTTTGACTTACGTAAAGTACGTAGACCCAAAAGTGGTTTTTATGGAATTTGTTTGTTAAAATGCAATTTATTGATACAGTTACATTTCTAAACTTGTATGTAGGCTAACTTTATGTCAAAAACTTTATTTTATCGTATACAAACATTAATATCAAATAATAATTTCACTTATGTAAGGTACGTAGACACAGAAAATAGAATTATATATTTGTTCGCTATCCTATTACATACTAATATGGTTAGCTATTTTAACTACTATAGTAACATAATGTTACTTACTATTTCCTTACTATTGCCAAACAATAATAATATTTACTAATAACAATAATAAAAATAATTCCTTCAAAATCAAATAGCTGCTTTTTAAAGTTTAATAATATGGAAAGCTGTTTTGGCATATGGTAGAACTAGGCGATACCCGGTTTTATCAACCTACCCGGTTTTGTCCAACTCTCTCCTACCTACCTAAGTCAGGGAAATACTTAATTTCTACTTATTTTTCTTGAAACAGAAAAGGATACCTAGATAATGTAAAATGCGAAAATTATACATTAGAAACCTAACCTTAACGAACAAACATTTTAAGAACAAAAATTTTACAAACTATTTTTCGACAAAAACGGCGTTCAGATGAAATAAAACTTATTACTTATCGATGAAATCAACTTAACGAGCAAGGCACACATTAATAATTATGATCCGTAATGAAAAAGAATTAAAAAATTTTAACATGTATCTAAATTTTTGGTCAAATGAATAATAATTGTAGGTACTTACACAAAAGTAATTAAATTAAAATTTTTAAAATGTAATTAAATGTAACAAAAACGCAATTTATAACTCGGTGTTTGGGCTCATTACGGTCCGCTACAAATCTAGGGATATTATTATGTCCCAATATCAGCTGATCGATGACAAATAACCGCTGTCATCTGTTTTAAAACGAGACTATTCGTGATATTTAGTATAGCTACTTTACAAACGGTTAAAGATAATCTAAAATTGCTGTTAAAAAATTAAAAATTAATGTTTTTTTGACAGTGATCTAGCTCAGATCAAAATAGTTTTAATGTGAAGCCGCGACTTTGTATAATTTTTACCCTATACAGGGTGTCACTCAAAGGTGCGGAAAAAATGCTACCACAAATTCCTGAGGCTTAAATACGACGATCTAACCCAACTTATTTCAGTCCAAAAATGGATGATCCAGATATCTCAAAAACGACTGCTCAAATCAACTTTTACCCACGTATACCTTTTTTTAGTAAATGATGGAGAATAAGAATGTACATTTAAAAGTTCAATACAGAGTGGATCAAAAAAGTTATTTCGTTTTAAATGTGTCCAAGGTAACCCAGGTGGCGCCGCGATTTATGAATTCCTACAGCGTGTCAGCACACTTACAGCGTTGAGATCCAGTAGGAATTCCATGGCTATTGTTGTCAAAGCACTATTAAAACCCTACCGCGTGTCAGCACACTTACAGCGTTGAGATCCAGTAGGAATTCCATGGCTATTGTTGTCAAAGCACTATTAAAACCCTACCGCGTGTCAGCACACTTACAGCGTTGAGATCCAGTAGGAATTTCATGGCTATTGTTGTCAAAGCACTATTAAAACCCTACCGCGTGCTAACACAGATTTTTTTTTTTATCGCGTGGTGATTTATAAGTAAGCAGACAAAAGTCCGTCTGTCCGTCCCAGAATTATTACTCGTGTTGTGTCGGAAGCAAGTATAATTATAACGGGGTGGCAACAAGTGTTTTATATAGAATTGTTTAATAATATAAGAGGTAAATTACGCCCAACAAATGTAACTTTATTGTTTATATTTCTGTTTAAGTTTTTACATATTTTTAGAGTTTTTATACAGAAGACAGAAATCTAAACAATAATGTTATATAGTTTGGTAGAAGTCCATTCCGAAGTGGAGTGTATATATATAGGATTGAAGGTAAAGAAAGTCTTGGAGAAGACTTTCTTTACCTTCTATCCTTAATAATGTTATATTTGTAAAACACCAAGTATTTGTTATAGTGTTGCGTATTCCGTTACTTACAAAAAGTTTTAAAAAATGACACTTTCAATGCAAGACTTTAGTGATTCTCTTAATGATATTTGTGACGATCACGTGATTTCAAAGTTTGATTATAAATCACAGGAAATTTTTTATTTGGACATTATTTGTAAGATAAAAGATAGTTATGAAGAAGATTATAATAAGTTCGCTTCCGAATGGCTGGCCAAATTTTCGCTGTTAACTCGAACAAATTGGATAGTAAGGTGTACTTATCCTAATATTAAGAGATTAGCTTTTCGAAAAACATTTGTATGTCAACATTCCTCTCATAACAAAACTGCAAAAGAAACTAAATATAGGATATAGGAAACGTTTAAGCAAAATCCAAGTTCTGGTGGTTTAAAAGCCATAAATTCACTACTAATCAACTAAAACAAATCACAACATCAAATCAAGCTGTCGATTTAGTACTTAATACGATGGTTTTTAGAAGAAGTAGAAAAATAAAAGTACAGCCCACAGCAATCAGTCGCAGAAAAAATTCATCGAAAGGAGCAAAAACAAAAAATAGAGTTCAGTCAGGAAGGGTCCTAAAAAAAAAGCCACTCCTTACAGAAGAATATTCAAAATAATGTGCCAAATGCTAAAAAATAATTAATTTGGTTTATAAAGCCACGTAGGTCGTTTATTTTACAGTAAATATAGTATTATAACAAAAATATTTTATTCCGTTATGTTTTTTATTCCCGGCTTAAAGGCAGCAAAATTAAAAAAAAAAAAATTTTTTTAAACAATGGCTTTGCACTAAAAAATATTGCTTATTTTAATCATTTTGAGTTACGTTTATATTTTTACATACCAGCAACAATAACATATATTTATCGAGTGCCCATATGTTTTTGTAACATAAAACCGAGCATAACACCTTACCTAATAATAAGATCTGTTTCATAAGAACACAAAACCGCCATTTTCTTTAATATTTTAAATATATTTTATTAGATACGTTATTGCCAAGTAGGATTTGAAGCGTTGAATTTGGCGGCACGCGGCACGCCATTCGAATTCCTCCCCGAGCCCAGCACATAATTCGTGTATGGTTTAAAACTTGCATAACGGCAAATTATGCTTGGATTTCCTACTGGGTCTCAACGCTGTAAGTGTGCTGAGACACTGTAGGAATTCATAATACGCGGTGGCGCCATCTAAATTTGACAATAAAAATGAGAACAGATCTTGATTTTTTCACCCCACAAAACTAAACTATGCAAAAATTGTGATAATATTCCAACTTTTAAAAAAATTATTTAAGAAAAACTACAACCAAATTGACCTTTTGACACTGTGTCTCCGAAATCATCCATTTTTTGGACTGAGGTAAATTCCGTAAGATCGTCATATTTAAGCATCAGGAATTTGTGTCAACATTTTTTCCGCACCTTTTGGAGATTTTATTTATCATAGCTTTTAGTATTACAAAAGTCAAATGTTTTTTTTATACAGTGTGTCTACTTAAGTTGGCAACATATGGGAAACTTTTTTATTATTAACTTTACGAAAAAAAGTTATTCTTCATAAAAAGTTCTGCATGATCCAAAACCTAAAATGCAGCCATCAGGTGTTAAATTTTTTCAGTCGTATACGAGGTTTTACAAAAAAAAATGAATTTTGCACAGGAGTAAAGTACCTTTATTTTTGACAATATCGAAAACTCTAATTATGAAAAGTTGTTCGGAATGTTAAACTATATTTTAATATGCAATTACATTCTTCTACTTAAATTTTTTTTTATTTTTACAAATTTTTCTCAAATTACGGATACCGGACATTTATCTTTTTCATTTATTTAAAAAATCATGATAACCTTTCTGTTTCATTCAGAAAGTAATAAATCTCAAAACAAATTTTTTTCTAAAAATTTACACCATTAAAATAAAAATACTTACGTAATTTGAGAAAAAATTGTAAAAATAAAAAAAAATTAAGTAGAAAGATGTAATTGCATATTAAAATATAGTTTTACATTCCGAAAAACTTTTCATAATTATAGTTTTCGATATTGTCAATAATAAAGGTACTATTTGTTGTAAAACCTCGTATACGACTGAAAAAATAATTTAACATCTGATGGTTGCATTTTAGGTTTTGGACCATGCAGAACTTTTTTTTGTAGAGTTATTAATAAAAAGTATATGTTGCCAACTTAAGTAGACACACGGTATATCAAAGACAAATGAAAATTGACATTGGCCGTTCCTTTTCGGTTTTAAGTAATACAATTCTGGCATTTGGCAATTGGAAAACCCGACATTCTTCTAAATCTAAACTAGTGTAGGCCAGTGTAGCTATGTACCTTATATTATTGTCTTCTATCTTTTTTTAAAAACGTAATTTTATATACCTTAATCACTAATGGTGGTAACTACCTATAGGTGCAAGAGCAAGCCCAACAAAGGAACGCAGCTGCAAATTTAAGGTGATCAAATATTAGTTTCCTTGGACAACCCTTTTTTGACGTTAACACTAACAAAATTATTTAAATACATGCTGGTATCTTCATTTAAATAATTCAGAGCCGTATTATTTTAGGAACATAACAGATAATTAAATAACTTTGGATGAGAATTTTTAGTCTTTTGTGAGTTTGGCTAAAAGCTTAGTAACACTCTTGGTCTAAAATAAAAACATTACCTTAAATTTTGCACCGGGTTTCCTATGTTGCGCCTGCCGAATCCGTACCTGTATCCACAGATGATCAATATATTGTGCAAAATGTAAACACTTTTATAACGCCGCGCCGCGCGCCGTCTGTGTTTAGATTTTTACAATTTAAGGATTTATGAACAGGAAAACTACGTATAGTCAGATCTGGTCTTAACGTGCCGGTCCAAAGGTCACTGATCATATGCGTCAAATCAGACAACACAGAGGCTATCAAAATGTTGTGAGATTATTTACAAATATACCGAAGGAAGGAAAAATAGTTTCATTATTTTAGCTATCGCGAAGATAGCCACATATACCTAATATTATTAGTTTTGTAAAAATTATGTACAGGGGAGTTGAAAAAGTTACAAAAAAATTATATAATCGTTAATTATATACCTACTGTACCCTTTAATTAAAAACGACAATAATAAACAGTGCAATTTATTTTAACAATTTTACTACTAAAACCTAAAAATACCATGGCATTTAGTCTGATAAACTATTTCGATAATGAAAGAAAAAGTGGAAATTCGCAAACCAATATGCAGGAAACCGTAATGAAAACACTGGGAATTAGTTTAAGGACTATGCAGAATAATGTGCATGAAAAAAAAGCATAATATAATACCCAAGAATACTAAAAAATGTAAACGAAAAACACCGTTTATAGCCTAAAAACTCTCATCGTCACTTATAAAATCTGAAAAGTCCTCGTCGTCTGAGTCGTCTTCGAATGGAGCAATTATCATTGGCGCTACTTCGACATCTAGTACTTGTTCTCGATCCCACCAATCCCTTATTAATATTTCTGTATGTTCCACCGATTTCTTCCAGTACTCTTGTGTAATATGATTTTGCCAAACTATTGTACTTGGTCGGATTTAAGACCATCACCTACATGTTTTTCATAATAAGACTTTGCACCAGCCCATATTAATTCTATTGCGTTAAACTGGCAATGATATGGCGGCAGTCGTAGAACCTCATGACCGTATTCACGCAGTATTTCATCTACCGCGTATATTTTGGGTTTTTTGCTATTGATAGGAGTTCCGATTTAAGCATATTTAGTAAAGGATTTTGGTTGTGTTTTTCCAGCCACTCATAAATATCACTTTTCCTCCAAGATGAAGTACGCTGTTTATTTAAAATTCTTGAATGATATGATGCATTATATCTAATACAATTAAAGACGGAGCATCCAAATTTGGTATCAATTGAACTTTTAACCATTTTTCAAACATTTCGCAATTCATATTATCATGATAGTCAGCACTTTTTGATGTTGAAGAAAAAATTAAACTCGCACCTGCAACATATCCTGTTGCAGAACCGGCATGCAAAATAATAAAACGCTTTCCCGTACCGCACCCCTTTTTCCTTTTAACACATTTTACAGACTCATCTTGCCAAGATTTTGAACCACTTCCATTCGAAAATATCCACGTTTCGTCTAAAAATATCACTTTTCTAAATTTCGATGTAATTGTCCGTATTTTGTTTAAAAACTGAACACGCTGACTCACTATCTGTGGCTGCTCACATAAAAATCTTCGGTTACAGTCTTTTTTATAGCGAAAACCTAAATTTTTTATTAATTTTGATAACGCTTCAAGTCCAATTTCCAAAACTCCCCGAATTTTTAATGTTTTTTGTAAAACTGGAAGAGTTACATTGGTTTTTGATTTGTATAAATCGTAAATCATATTTCGAAATCACATTTCGAACTCCCATTTTAATATTTTCGCTTAAATCCTCAGTCTTTGGCTTTCTGCGTTTACACTTTTTAGTATTTTTGGGTATTATGTTATGTTTTGTTTCATGCACAATTTTCTGCACAGTCCTTAAACTAATTCCCAGTGCTTTGGCTACTGTTTCCTGAATATTGGTTGGCGAATTTCCACTTTTTCTTTCATTTTCGAAATAGTTTATCAGATTAAGTACCATTTTTTTTGTCAAAGTCACAAAACTGGCATATTTAAAATAAAACGTAGCTGGTGCTATTATAAGCTTTTTTAGAATCGCTGGAAAGTAAATACATATTCTTTTTTTTCATGTCAAAATGGAATAAGTCTGTCTCACTTATCTTACGTATTTTATTTATGGGGTAAAATTAAACGCAAGTAAAGAAAACAAAAACTGAAAGTATGTCTTTCTTGAATCGTATGACCCGCACGATAAGACCAGATCCGACTATAATAAGAATTTTACTGGGTTCTCACAACTAAAAAACGAAAAAGAAATATATTTCTTGTTAGGGCGTTTTTTTTGTAACAAATATCTAAATTGTTTTCTCACTAAGGTCAACTTACTAATTTCTTTTTTTATAAATTTATTGTTCCTAATCTCATGTGATGCTATACCTCCAGACTTATTGACTCTCCTATTAATTTTACACCAAAATTGTATCGGACTTTTCTGAAGCTCCTTGTATGGTGGCTTTGCACACCAAATTTTATTAACTTCTATTAAGCCAACTACAAGTTATTTAGAATTTCGTACAATTCTTAAAAATTAAGTGTAGTTTTTCCACTCACAAATGTTAAATTAAATAAGGTTTTTATTATTTCGTTTTAAGTCATTGCGTTTATTAAATTAATGCAATCATTATTTTTTCTGGAATACTGTAAAACAAAAATAGAACGTCCAAGTATCATAATTATTATTGATGGTTTCATTGAGTTATGTATCCGAGCCGTATTTAAGAATTTTACGAAGACTTTTTTAAATAACTTTTAAGTGGTTTATTAGACAATAATAAAATTTGGTGTGCCAGTCCATTATACCAGGACCTTCAAAAAAGTCTAATACAATTTTGATGTTAACTTAATAGGTGAACCAATATTTGAGGGTAGCAAAATTTACATAGGATATACAGGGTGGTCCAACGAAAACCTAACACCTCGATTTTCCTACTTTAAAATGAAAATGTGGAAAATCGCTCGGACCCGTCGATTTTTATTTCGAGGGGGACATCTTTTGCGTATATTGTCAATCTTGTTACTTCGAGCCCCTAGGAGGGAGGGGGTGTAAGATCTAAATCTTAAATAGATACCCCTATTTTATATAATTTTTTTGGATTCTGCATAAAATTCTGAACATTTTTTAATAAAAGCATTAAGAATTAGTCTATACTTAACAGTTTCCGAGATATTGACTCTTGAAAATTACATTTTTGAACTTTGACAGCGTCTAGCTTTCTAACTGTACGTCTTAGAGCAAAACGGCTTACATGTCCCTATCTTCGATTTTTATTATCTTTCCAATAGTGTCAACTTTCGGTTAAACCGGATGTAAGAAATATTGTACTTTTGGTTTAACCGGACGTTGGCACTATTGGAAAGGTAATAAAAATTGAAGATAGGGACATGTAAGCCGTTTTGCTCTAAGACGTACAGTTAGAAAGCTAGACGCTGTCAAAGTTCAAAAATGTCATTTTTCAAGAGTCAATATCTCGGAAACTGTTAAGTATAGACTAATAATGCTTTTATTAAAATATGTTCAGAATTTTATGCAGAATCCAAAAAAATTATATAAAATAGGGGTATCCATTTAAGATTTAGATCTTACCCCCCCTCCCTCCTAGGGGCTTGAAGTAACAAGATTGACAATATACGCAAAAGATGTCCCCCTCGAAATAAAAATCGACGGGTCCGAGCGATTTTCCACATTTTTATTTTAAGGAAAATCGAGGTGTTAAGTTTTCGTTGGACCACCCTGTACAATGTATAATTTAAATTTTATTCGTGTGAACCCTGTAAATGGAACACTAAAATAATTTTAAGATAGTCCATTTAGAATAATATTACATAGAATAATTGATAGAAAATTTTAGGTAGTATTAAATTTCATTGTAAGATAGGTCAATATATCATGTTTGTATTTTTAGGATCATTTTTTTAGAAAATATAAATCGAAGCCATGACATTATACTAAATAGTCCTAATATACTAAATTTTTTCTTAGTTTTTAAGAAGCCCGTTTTATTATTTATTATTGAATCGGCTTACAGAACGTGTCAGATTTAAAATAGCATAGCACCATCATCCTGTCAGGAACATTGACAAACAAAGTACATGATGGTTATTTATCAATATGACGAGATATTTTGTATAATTTCAATTTATGTAAGTTTCCTATCTAATATTCCTATGTTATCAAGTGGTGTATTTTCTTAAATAATAAATGCGCACAAAACCATGATGTAACAACAAACAAAACAAATTTTCAGAAAGAATTTCCACCGCTAGCCTATATTATGCTTCCTAAAAAAACTTTCTCTCTCTTCTATTAGTGGTCTTTTTCTATCCAATATCAATATTAAATTTTTGGTATTATGTAATTATTTACAGTATTATTAAAAGTATTTTTATTTATATTTTTTTTGAGGCAATAATTAAGATTTTACACAAACTATCCTTTTATTTTGTGCAATTTATAATGTATTTTTTAAAATTTTGCTATCTCTTAGAAAAAGTTATATAGACGAAGCTGTTCGTAAAAAATAATATTATTTTAATAATATTTTATATTTAAATAGGTAAAGATGTATGGATTTATGTTTAGCTTAAGATTTTTCAATAAAAGGACATATTCAAATAAATGATGTGCTTTATTTATTTAATTCTACAGGTAAAAATCAATAGAAAGTTGGAGTTCCTCAGGGGTTCGTGATGGGATAGCCAATATTTCTACTAATTGATATGTGTACATATATATCTAAAGTTAAGCCTACATATTCTAAACTATATATACCCTATCACTACACGTTCTAAAGTTGTAATATAAATGTAGTATTGGTACAACTATTATAATTCATTGTCTAATTCATGACCGTTCTAACAATGTACGTGAAGAAAAAGACAGGATTCTCAGGTCATGGCAAGGGGTGGTTAGACTGGTTTAAGGGAGGAGAGATGCTCAAGAGTCAAATTAACAAGACCTCAGATAAGTAACTTTTATAATATATACGTAAATATTTATTGGACATTTTCTTACCAGTGAACAGTCAAAACATAGATTAACTTAATCGTAGTCAAACGTTTTAATCAGAGTTCAAAGTACCAGCACTAAATAAATCGATTATATTTGGCAATTAGTTTAAATTTAAATTTACCCAATAAACCGTTAGGCCTCAGGGACCACTAAATTAAAGAGAAAAGTTTGTGATATTTAAATTTTAATAGGGTTTTATAATTAGGATAGAAATTAATATTTATCGGTATTGTCCGGTATGAATATTTCATTGGAATAATATTTTTTATTCTAGGTGTGCAAAGAAAATTCAACCGTTTGAAATTACCTACTTGTTGAGTGTTCATGTGTTTTACTGTTTTCTGTCTTTTGGATTCTATGAGGCTCGATCACTGCTACCCCCCTTACTACCATACATGGCAAGCCACATTATAAGTGGTGTTTTAGAATTTTGATTTTGCATCATGTTTGCTGGAATATTACGTACAATGAGTTAATAAACTACCTATGTTATGTCTACCAGTCTAACTAGGATTATAAAATAAATTCGCATTGTCTGCGGTTTTAATAGTAGGTACTTAACACATAATGTGGGTTTAACCCTAATTAAATTACACAGGCCTGCATTTTTTAACACTTTGAAAGTTGATTTTAAAATTTTAACTGTTTTCTAGTAATTGGGTAGCGCTGATTTCAAATCTGCTTTCAGTTTTTTATATCACGTAAGGTTATTTTTCAAACCGGTAAAATCCAAAAATATAGAAAAAACACGATTTATTTCATTTATAAGCTAGTTTTTTAATATATTAAGGAAAAAAATATAAAAATATACAAAATTTACACATATAAACTATTATAAATGGTTATTTATTCGTTACGCTTCTTCAAAAAATGTTTTCTTTTTTTAGAAAAGCTTCTTTTGGTTGTTTTTCTGTTCCAACAGAAATCGGCCATCATTTTTGTGTCCCAGCGCCCCTGGTATCTTTTTCCATCTCTTTAATATATTGATGAAATCTTTTACCTTGCTCTTCACCCACGTCTCCAAGATTTTCCGGGAATTAGTCCAAATGGGAATGTAAAAAGTGAATTTTTATGCTCATATTCTGAAATTCCTGAAATTTTCCAGCATATTTTCAACGATCTCAACATAGTAGTAATTTATGTTCAACTTCTTTAAAAGCATTCCATGCATGTTTTTCCTTATCTTCCATTACCTTTTCAAATTCTGTATCTTTCATCAAGCTGCTAATCTGCGGCCCTACAAAGATTCCCTCCTTTAATTTTGCCTCTGACAGAGCCGGAAATGTTTTACACAAATATTTAAAACAATATCCTTCTTTGTTTAATGCCTTAACAAATTGTTTCATACGTCCAAGTTTTATGTGAAGTGGTGGAAGTAAAACTTTTTGAGGGTCAATAAGACTTTCGCGAATTACATTTTTGTTTCCAGGTGTTAAAGTCTCTCTTTGTGACCAGTCTCTTTTCATCCAATTCTGTTCTCGCTAGCTAGACCACTCGCACAGGAAACATGGAAATTTAGTAAATCCAGACTGCTGACCTAAGAGAAGACTTTAAATGTTTAGATCTTCGCACACTTCCCAGTTGTGATTTTTATATTGTATTCTTAAAAGTAATTAATTCCTCTAAATTTTCATAGTTTTCCTTTAACTTAACTGTATGGCCGACCGAAACAGAAGCAAAAACATTGTCATTATGTAAAAGAACAGCTTTAAAGCTCCTTTTTGAAGTCAATAAAAAGTCTCCAGTCAGAAAGTGTGTAGCACCACAGAAAATCATTTTTTTTTCATCAATCATTTAGAATTTGAAGTACTACATTCATTTTAAAATGTATTAAAACGCCTATTATAAGTTTTCTTTATATTTTTTTTTTTTGCAAAAAAAAATATGTGGGTGATAGAGACCAATTGTATTTTAATTAGTTATTTCTATATAAAAACTAAGCTCAACAAACAAAAATCACGTCATCACAAATTTCATGCAGGCCTGTGTTATGACACTATTAACGAATTCAAAAATTCATAAACCTGAATGTAATAGTAAAGAAAATAAAAATTATCATTTTCCATTGATGATTTGTCAATCATTGCTTGATCGACATGCTAATGACAAAATCTATAACAATATTTATTGTGGTTTAATATCAACCAAAAAATAATGTAATAAAATATTTACGTAACGCCAATTTTAAGCCGCAAGGTATATTAAAGCGTTGAGGTTGAATTTCATTTCACTGCGTGATGCAATGATTGTATTACCTATTTGTACGTTGCAATTTTAAGCGATAATTTACAAAAAAATCCATTTTTGTGTTATATTAAGTTTATACATACTTACATCATACATGGTATCGGGTAAGTATATGCGTCAAATTTGGGGAAGTGTTATATAAATCTAGTATTTTATATATTTAGTTTCCTTATCTTATAATCTTATAGTACCCCCATGACGGAAATATCCCATTGGCGCTTCAGGGTAATGTTTTAGACGCTAGAAACCGCACTGAGAAAAATGATCAGGTTTGCTAAGACATAGTCTGTATTGTTTATTTTGTATTAAACCATATTAAATCAATTGAAGGGTACAAGGTAAAAATGATGAATGTCCAAAAAAATCGAATTTAAGGTTAAGGCTGGAATGTGTAGCTTAATAACGGTAGAATTTAATTTACTATGTAAACCGAGCAAAAACAATGAGACATAGACACTACATCAAGATTAAATATCGCAGTACAGGGGAAAAAAGATGAATGTCCTAGCGTTCAGAGAAAAAAAGGATGAATGTCCATATTATCGGGAGGGGGAGAAGGGCTCAGCCACCTCAACTCTTCCTCCCAACCCCAGTGTGTGATCCACTGTTGGTTGGCCTCTTTTATCATCCAACTATTTTTTATTTTCCTTTTCAAAGAAGTTCCGCTTATTGCCGACTTTTGCACAATAGTTATGTGACATTCATCGTTTTTGCATTAATTATGTAGGTTTTACCCATAAAAAAAAATATTGCACGTCAATGACATCAAACTACAGATATGCAGCTATAAATAATTAAAGGGAAACCTTATGCTATATTGGCCAAAAAAAAAAGAATTTGAAATATTTTCATATAAATAGTGTAGGAGTCTCTCAACACTAAAATTCGATTTTCTCGATAACTGTGTTTTGTGACATTAATCTTTTTTACCGTGCACCCTTCAATTGCTAGTTTGTCAAACCCGCTTTAGTGCTATTTCAATTCTAGATTTGCTAGAACAGTGTTTTTATTGGTAGTTATCGGTTCCATTAGCAGCACAATCTTGTTGATTAATAGGCTATTTTTTAATACAGCAATTTTGTTAAGAAATAAATTATATCCTCTCAATGCGACGCATTTTGTTCCCAGTAAAGCTCTTTCTCTACAATTAGGAAAGCAGAACAGCGTCCCCAAAAACGAATTGTATCCGTTAGAACCTATAATTCACAAGACGTGGGTGGGGGTTCGGGTTTTACAATCTCAGTAAACCATGTTACATAATAGATAATCATATGCAATGTTAAATGACAAGAACACTAGACGGTATTTAAATTTTTGAGAACTACAGTACTGATTTTTAGTGGTAAGTATATGCTTTATTAACCGTAGCAAGCAAATATTATTATGATTAATGTAAAGTTTCATTACAACTGCCATTCGGAACTAATACAATATATAAAAGCAGATTACACACTCAATAGAACTTGATAATTACTTTGAGTATTCAGAGCAATAATGGCTATAAACCATTCTATGATAGCATTAACTTCTATTTCCTATTGGCTAAATTACCGTAATATTATCACTACGCAACGGTCTAGCAATTTTCGTTGTCTTACAGTAAGAAAGCGCGTTGCTGTCACATATAGTATTAAACAGGTGTATAAAGAATATGTGGATTTTTATAAGGAATAGAAAGCTTTTTTTCAAAAATATTTAACTGGTCTCGTCTAGTATAAAACTAAAAATATAATTTTTAGATATTTTACTATACAAGAAGGGTTAAAACGATTATTCCAACATAACTTAAGGTATGCCTGACTCTCCTGGACTATAATATCTCTCCAATTTTTCCATCTGGATAACGTATGGTCTAATCGGTCGATACGAAAACGATCCTGCGCGAAAGCTCCCTTCTAACATGCCATTGGACAGGTTAGGTTTTACTGTGGCAAACTGTGCGACTGTATTTTGTTTTTGCAGCAGGACGTCGCAAACTCCGGTTCTGCGAACGTGCTGAAAACGCCGCTGCTGCAATGTGCTGTTGATGGTGGCAGGATATTTATTTTTGTGCAACGTTTTTAACGAGCTGTAAGTAAATTTTTATTTTTTTATTTGGATCATTTTGTTATGAATATTAATATCTTTTATTATTCGTTTATTGTTGCTTAAACAGATAATGAATATTATTGCTGTCATAGGAAAGTCGAAATACAGATTCTTATTTGTCGTTTATTATCTTTATTTTTATTTTTATGTTTTATGGATATTAATTGTAGCTTTTACATTTTAATAATCTCAATGATTTCTGTTGGAAATTGAATTTTTCGAGTTAAAACTATTATAAATTTAATTTGAAGAAAAAGTCCATGCTTAATGTGGAGTTGAAAGTATGGGAAAGAAAGAAAAAACCTAAAGTTTTCCTATACAAAATTTAATAGCATAAAAATTCTCTAGGGGTATCTACATGTTTCGAACGTAGAAACGTTTATCATCAGGAGACAAAATGGAAGTAAAAAAAATTATGTGTAAAAGAGACATAATATGAAGAAAATTGATAAGGTTAAAGCATACTGAGTATTATAAAAAAGTTATTAAAGGGGGTCTAAACCAACCAAATAAACTGGGGAAGAAGAAAAAACCTTCCTGGAAAGAAGGTGTCGAAGATTATTGAAAAGTTTTATAAAAAATTAAATAATCTTCTACACCTTCTTTTTAGTAAGGTTTTTTCTTCTTCCCCAGTTTATTAGGTTGGTTTAGACCCCCTTTAATAACTTTTTTAACATACTCAGTATGGTTTAACCTTTATCAATTTTATTCATATTATGTCTCTTCTACACATCAATTTTTTTATTCCATAAAAGCTCCATTAAGGTTCTACACCATTTTCTCTTCTGCTAAAACCATCAGCACTAAATAAATTGTCTGTCTCCTGATGATAAACGTTTCTACGCTCGAAACATGTTGAGACCCCTAGAGCATTTTTATTATATTAAATTTTGTGGAGGAAAACTTTAGGTTTTTTCTTTCTTTCCCATATTATAAATTTCATTAAATTACATTAATGTCAAAATCTATGAAATATATAGAGAGCATTAGGTTTTTGAACGAATCTGATGAAGATTTGATAAAATCTTGAAAAGAAATTTTTTTAGCGATTGCAATACTTTGCTTTTTGCCGAGGCGTCGTAACTTTCAACAAATAGTCACTGGTAAAAAAATTAAATACCACTTAAAATTGAAAATTCAAATATAAAACGGACATAGCTATGATACGGTCTTTTTTAAACGAAAATAGAATTTTAAGATCTCAAAAATAATCTATTACTTATAAGCAACTGAAACTGAAGACGAAATACAACAATTTTGCCTAATTTTGACAGCTCATTCAATTTCAATCGAGACGAAAATAAAAAACGAAACTATATGTTTAAATCTTATTAGATCATACTTCAACAACAGGTGCCAAAAAAATTTCAATAAAAACAATTATTCAGAACAAATTCAAATTTTCTCTGGTGTACCTCAAGGATATATCCTAGGATCTCTTCTATTTATTATCTATACCTTAGATATTTTAAAATCCTTAAAGCACTGTAAGGTTCAGGCATATGCAGATGATACAGAAATTTACCTTCATTTTCACTTCGAAAATTTGATCATATTTCTCATACGTTTAAAAATCTCAAGTGGCTAGTAATGAACAACCGTAGAACTTTACATTTGGGTAATTTTTTTTGTTAAAACTCTAAATAATCCGGCTCTGCCTCTGTCTTTAAAAAGTAGGTTTGTATTTCGTGAAAATATACATTCACGTGACATGAGATTTGCTAATAGGTTGATGGTGCCTCAGCATCAGAGTGCCATGTTTCAGAGATCATTTACCTACAACTGCTTACCTAATGAAATGGTTTTCCTTGGCAGTAACAAAGTTAAGTTGCAATATAAAAAATATCTACTCAGTTTTCAGTTCAGTAGAGTAGCCTTTGTGGCTAGACTGCGCCCCGCTTTTGCTTGTCTGCCTGTTATGGTATCGATGTCATAATAATTGATAATTCGAATCGATCTTTCCGCACTAGCCTATATATTGTAGGATGTTTTTATCCCGTATCAACGAAGAAACGAAATAAAACATAATAAAAGGAAATCTAAACTCTCTTAGAAGTTCTTTATGGAAGTAAATCAAGGAGTTTCTTTATTACGAAGGTTTTTTGTTCAAAGGATGTGTAAAAGACAATATCCATTTTTTCTCATTTTCTCCTTCTTCGATTCCAATTGGGAAATATGTTTTTATACAAAGTCTGGTGAATATATTAATTTTTTTAAAACCGATACAAACGATATTCCATAAAGACTTGTCCATTGACTTTCCTAGTCAAATTTTAAGCCTCAGAAAGGGACTTGGAAATAGTATTTCAAAATTAAAGATAGTGTATAAACTTGCGGATCATTTATTAATAAAAAATCAGTGTGTTTCTTCAAATTTTCCAGATGTATCTAGTGCAGTGACGTTATTTCTAACTTTACCAGTTAGTGTGGCATCAGCAGAACGATATTTTTCCCAAACTGGAAATAGTGAAAACATGGGACAACAACACCTTTCGGATTTATCCTTAAATCGAACACGAGTTTGTTAAAACGTTAAATATCGACGAAATTATAAACGATTTTGCAAAAAAAACTCTCGGCGATCTGGTCGTTTTGTATAATACCTTGTATACTTAGTACATTAAGACATAATGTTTGTGCAGACTTGTTGAGTGTTCATGTGTTTTACGTTTTCTGTCTTTTGGATTACAACTAAACTTAAATCTTAGAATTCATTACAAAACGACAAATGCCAATTTGGGCCTTCAAATATTTCTTGTATTTATTTATTTATTTATTTATTTATTTGCAGGTTTCTTTAAAATAATATTAAAAATCAATAACATTGTTTTTTTTATAAAAATAAATCCAATGAAAGCATCATTACAAAACCATAGATTAATAAATCTGTCCGATTTTGTAATGAAAAAATATACACCCATTTAGATTATTAATTTTAATCACATCATAAATATATTTAAAAATATAAGTAAGTAATTCAAAAATATTTAACCCAAAAAAAAAAGAAAAATTATAAATAAGGGAGAAATTATAATAGAAAAATTGTGACATTTAGTATTATTATTATCTATATATAAGTTGGCATACCTTTATATAATTTTCCATAATCCATAATTTTAATTTTCTTTTAAATGCCAAAAAACTCATAGTTTTCAAATTATTAGGTAATATATTAAAAATTTTGATGCCAACAAATAAAGCATTATTTTTTAAAAGTATTAAATTAAATAACATAAACATAGATTTGTTTTTTGTCTTGTTTGGTATATATGAGTAATGTTATGTAATAAATTTTTATTTTAAGTAATGGGACACAGAGCAGCAGTAAATTATTCACTTCAAAACATAACGATTTAGCGCAATTTTTATATTCCGAAAATTTATATTAAGACAGATACAGGGTGTCAAAGTTTAAAAAATTATTTCGAGTTTTTTTAGATATTTTCAAAAGTTTTCGGAGCATTGGGTTAAAATTTGGTGTACGGGGGTTTTTTGGGGCGCGAAATAACAATCTGGGCTCATTTTTCTTCTATCGGATAGAGGGCGCTACGAGCAGCACTTTTCTTACTTTTGAACTGCAATAACTTGTTGTCACTAGGTATAATAAGACTTATCACTCCTAATTAATAATCTTACGACTTTTTACGTAAAAAAATTACTCTTGTCAAATAACGCTAAAGTTGATAGTTTTCGAAATATTTGCTATTTTAATGTAACATGTAAGGTAATACTTCTTATTTTATCCGAACGTAAAACGTATTTTGTAAATGTTTAACCAAAAAAATCGTTTTCCTCTTGTAAAATATTAAAAACAAAAGTTTGAAATTTTGTGTTTTATTTACCCGTCAATTATTATTAATAATTAAAACAACTTGTATTGAAGAATTTTTTCTGCTGGATCTCAAACAACGAAAAGGTCATTGAGTATTAAAATAACAAATATTTCGAAAACTATCAACTTTAGCGTTATTTGACAAGAGTACCTTTTTTACGTAAAAAAGTCGTAAGATTATTAATTAGGAGTGATAAGTCTTATTATACCTAGTGACAACAAGTTATCGCAGTTCAAAAGTAAGAAAAGTGCTGCTCCTAGCGCCCTCTATCCGATAGAACAAAAATGAGCCCAGACTGTTATTTCCCGCCCAAAAAAAACCCCTACACCAAATTTTAACCCAATGCTCCGAAAACTTTTGAAAATATCTAAAAAACTCGAAGAAATTTTTTTAACTTTGACACCCTGTATCTGTCTTAATATAAATTTTCGGATTATAAAAATTGCGCTAAATCGTTATGTTTTGAAGTGAATAATTTACTGCTGCTCTGTGTCCCATTACTTAAGGACAATTATACAAATATACAGGGTGATATTTGTATAATAATAATATTAAAGTTGACTTTGAATGTCGTTATAAAACCATTATAACTTTAAAAGAAGCGCTGCCTCATCGCCACAACCCTCCTGTCAAGCAAAATCCAGGCTAGTTATTTTATTTCAGACCGTTAAAGCTTTTAAGACTTTTAACGCCAAGAAACTTTTTAAATTTTACGAAAATAAAGTTCGTATAGTTATATTATACGAAATATTTCATCCGCTTGCCGCGCGAATGCTTTTAACCACAATTCCAGACGTGCCGTTTCTCTGGAACAAATCGTCTTAAACGTAATTCTTTAATTAAGATTCTAAAGTTAGTAGGGGTAAGTAAGTCTTGACGAGTATAATGGTAATGGATCCATCATTGCCGTTAATACCAATTGTTTCGAGTAATATAATAATATATGTTGTCAAATTGTAGATACTAAATACATTTTGTGCTGCTCACGTTTTCACGAACTCGCCCTGTATAATATACGCATAACTAGTGATGTAAAATTTCCGACATTTTTGGAATGTTCGAATATTTCGGAAAGTTTCGGAAACTTTCCGAAATATTAGGAAATTTTCTAAAATCTGGTATTTTTAGTATTAGTATGCTTATAAATGCAAGCAGCCATTTTTTTATTAAAATCTACTTAGATTTACGTAACGTACACATGTAAAACAACAACACATGTAAAAAACATTGTACAAAAATATTTTTTTAACAACACGTAAAAGAAAACACCACTAATAACAAAGTCCACACTAATAATCTATCATTCATATCTGAAAAATTTTCCGGCCGGACACTAGAATCGGTACCGTGTACAGAAAATCCATCATCACTTCGGTATCAGACTCAGACTGCTCAGATCCGGTAGCTTCTATTTCTATATTTATATTATTATTGCGAACGTTTTTTGACTTTTTGGCGGAATTACGTCTTCTTTGTTTTTATTTCTAAGATTTCTTAATTTAATGTTGTGCGCTATGTACATTAGCTTGCCAGCTATTTTTACAGTGGGTAGGTCTTAGTAATAATGATAAAAAAACTCATAATGATTTCGTGACTTTCCAAATATCACTACATAGTATAAAACAAAGTCGCTGTCGATGTATGTCCGTCCCTCATCTTTAAAACTACGCAACGGATTTTGAAGCGGTTTTTTTTAAATAGATAGAGTGATTCAAGAGGAAGGTTTATACGTATAATACATGCATAATATTGTAGAGAAACACTGATAAATTTAGAGGATTCTAATGTGATGTCGTAAATAAACACATTTTAGACCCGCGTGCGAAGCCGGGGCGGGTCGCTAGTATAAGATAAAGTATACAAGGCGCTAGAAAATCGTATTTTGTTTTAATACAACGATTTCTAAAGCCAAGCGCCTTTGACGTCGTGCGTAAATGTGATTTGGATGGGTGACCGCTTGGGAATAGCTTGTTTTCATCATTACCCATGGACAATAATAATTGACAAGCATAGTAGAAAAAATATTTTTATGATTATAACTTTTTGCCCTAATTTACTCCAACTTCCCTTTATCCAGGAATCGCACACCGAGGAATATCTGTTCATTTCGCATCTTAATTTCTCTTCGGAGTTAATTGAAGGTTAGAGATCGGAAGTTTCAAATTAAAATTAAACTTTAAGGGAATAAAGTGCTGTCTTTGCCTTAAATTGAGATAACTTTTCAGTGTAATCTTTTATAATATTAAATTATTTAAGTAAGAGCACTTGCTTAATTGCAGTAAGTTGTAAAGTCTGCGATTTATTTTAGAAGAATTCGATACGAAATTAAAATGTATGTGACGAATAAAAAATCCAGAGAAATAGTTTTTAGAATTCATCTTTTTACACAAAAACAACAGAAAAACGTAAAAGATACGGCATCACATTTCCTAATTTTATTTATGATATTTCCCTTGTTATATCCCGTCCCAGAGGAATGAATACTGAATAGAGGACACAAAACAAAATTTTTTTCAAAAAGGGGAATATACAGTGTGCCCAGTAAAGTCCGCATCATATGGGATTTTTTTTATTGATAGCTTTATTCGAAATTTGACTTTGGCATCAAGTTCTGCTTCGATCGAGATAAAAATTAAACAAAAAATAGTAGTCACGTGATTCGCATTATCTGTCAAATTTTAATTTTTTCCAAAAAATAATTCAAAAGTAATTTCTAAAAATATCGAAAAAGTTATTGAAAAAAGTTATTTTAAATGCAGTTTCTAGCCCACATGCAATATTTCAGCTGCATAAGATAATTTTGATTTTTTACCCACCACTAAAATTTATTTTCCACTTAATGAACACTTTACTGATGACACTGTGTTCTTTTTTGTCTTAATATTAAGGTGTATTACTTTCAGACACAAACTACGTTTTTAAAAATACTTATTTTATGAAGTTACCTTATACAGGGTCAAAAACAAATAAACTTTGCATGACATGCGACCAAATTTTAATAGCCCAATTTTGATTTTGTAGAAAAACACACCTTTAATATGGCGCTACTTTAAAGAAAATGTATCTGAAATAAAGCATTGTCAAAACTAAAAGTTTTATGTAGGTTGTGTTGAGTCTTATTTCGCAAAAGTGGTGCAATTTACAAAATATTGGTAAAAAATCAAAATTATCTTTTGCAGCTGAAATTTTGCATGTGGGCTAGAAACTGCATTTAAAAAAACTTTTTCTAAGAACTTTTTTCTATACTTTCAGAAATAACCCCACTTTTCAATTATTTTTTGGAAAAAATTAAAAGTTGACAGATAATGCGAATCACGTGACTACTATTTTTGATACCAAAGTCAAATTTCGAATAAAACTGTTAATAAAAAAAATCCCATATGATGCGGACTCTACTGGTCACACTGTACATGTGTAAAAAATTGTTTCAATGAAACCGCTAACTTTAGTTTTATTATTTTATTATAGTGGAAGTTAACTAGTTAACTTGAAAAATATACAATGATTGTAATCGGCAAAATAATTCTGTTTACGTCTAGATTTTCTAAAAACAAAAATTTACCTTTTTTTCTCGTAATTTTCTTTTACAAAAAAAGCAGGAGAACATAATTAAAAGAAATCTGTGCCTTCCCGAAAGGCATGTAGTAGGAGCAGTAAATCTTCGTTTCCTTTATTAGCAGGAACTTTTTACAAACAAAGATAATTCGAGACGGTAAATCTCTCTTTTCCGGTCCTTCATTTAATTAAAATAAGCGTTTTTCGTTTATTTTTCTGTACTATTAAATGGAGTATCTCTTATATTACGTCCCTCGGGTATTTGGAGCAGCTATTTTTTTAAACACACGTTTTCTAACTTTTAAATACTATTTTGTGTAATAATAAAATAAGGTAATCAATATTTTGTGTATAGTATTTGTAGAATTATACCGTTGATCTTTTGACTGCAATAAACCCTCATTATCCCTTTGACCATAAAATAAATAATGAAATCCCAAATTTTAAAACCTTTTCAAGCAGAGCCGAACCAGGTACAAATTCAATTTATACCTATGCCTGATTCATATATAAATACAAACTGAATTTTAATAATTTTCGTCTTTAGTGGTTTTCCGGCGAGTAATTTTTAGTTAGGCTTATTAGTGGTAGAATGTGGCGTCCTTGGAATTGTGCTGATAGGTGGGCATCTTCAAGTGTCATTTTTAAAAGAAAGCATTTATCTACCGATGCCAAACTAATAATTAAAAATGTGTATCAATCTTTGTTGAGTTGAGAGACGTCTACTTTGACAAAAACTCCTTTATCTTCGGTAAGAGACATAGTACTTAAACCTGTTAATCCTAGAAAAAGTCGGAGTGATTCTGGCACATTTAGAAGCATTGACGAAAATGACGTGGACTTAATAAGAAGAAAGATTTACCAAATGTATGAGGCACAAACTGTACCCACTTTGATTTCCCTCAAAGAGCGGCTGATTAAAGACGAAACAAATACCTCTTGTTGCCTTTCAAGCCTTAGGAAAATATTGCGTAAAATGGGTTTTAAATACCGAAGCATTAATAAAATTTAATCATTAATGGAATCTCAACGTTTACGGGAACGGAGACTTAAATAATTAACAGCTGTTAAACAATTTAGAGAAGAAAATCGTCCAATTATTTACCTTGACGAAACATGGTTCGATACCCATGACACTCCAAGAAAAGGTTGGGATGATTCTTCCACAAAAAATGTCAAACCAAGGCACCATCAAATAAAGGCAAAAGAATCACAATATTACATGCTGGTTCAGAGAACGGGTTTGTTCCAAATTGTCTGTTGCTTTCAGCTAAAAACATAGCAGATTCTTATTTAGATTACCATCAAGATACCGATGCACAACTTTTTGAAGATCGGTTTAAACATAAACTCCTTAAAAATAGCTTCCCGCCTTTCCCCGGATTATAAACGCCCTTAGGGGCTTCGCCAGTGACTCGCAATTATTGGGAAACACAGCGCCACTACATTTTCCCATTGACCAGAAACATTTTTCTAAAAGGACGGCTTTGGCCCATTAACAGAGGCTTTAGACCTTTTCTTCAATTTTCCATTTTTGTCGCTGGAGCTTTCTATATTACGCTTTTGGTCGAAGTTCCGGAGCTTTTCAGGCGACACAAGTATGTTAAAATATGTGTTTTCGTTCGTGCTGCAAAGCGAAGTTGAAAGCGAGGCGAAGTGTAAGTTCTTTGTGTGATATATATTATTTTTATTTATATTATTAAATATAATATAACAAAATTTATTATATACAGGATGTCCCATAACTATAGGGAGCCATATATGGAAGAGTGAGCTCTGTGTGTACGCCAATACACCTTTGCTTAAATATAGTCCTTTTAGTTTCAACGAACAGTAAGTTAATTCATGTATTTTCTTTTAGATTTATATGTAGGTACATTCTTATAGATCCTGTTTTGTTGAAAATAAATAAATAAATAATATAGCAACAGTATAACTGTATTTAATACTATTATATTACCACATTTTCTTTATTGTTCTTCCATTTTATATTGTGCTAGTAAGGAAATATTTCATAAATTACAAATTTTATAAAATAAGGCAATGGGGATTATTTTAAATTGTGACAAATATACAAAAATTAATTTTAGGTTGAAAAATTTAGATTGGTTGAATGTCAGAAATTTAATTTTTTATTTAGTATGAATCTTTGTACATAAAATTAAAAATAATTTATTGTGCCTGATTGTTTAAAAAATTTTTGTTCTTTTAATTATGACCATCGTAATTATAAAACAAGAACTAATCAAAATTTTTATGTAGATAGAGTATCTAAAACATTAGCTTATAAATCTATTTTTTATAAAGGTTTGATAGAATATAATAATTTGGAAAATTCTATTAAATCTCAAAAATCATTAAAACTGTTTAAAAAAAATTTAAAATTACATTTAATTAAAAAACAAAATGACACGTAATACTTGATACAATTTGCAAAATGTTTAACTTTTCTGTCTGTTTTTGTTAAAAGAAGGTTGCGTTTTAAAATTTAAAAATAAGTTATAAAAATGTGTTAAAAAAATGTATTAAAAAATATTTAATTGTAGCTTTTTGCTAAATAAATCATGTTACTACTACTACTAGGAGATTTTTTTCTTATCAATATTTCTAACTATCAATTCACGGGGGAGAGGTAAACACCCCCACCCCCCCCCCCCCCCTTACAACACCACGTAAATCCGCCCTTGCATCTGGGTATGCCAGTGTTCCGAGACAAAATATTTTCTATCCTCTATTTTGTTTCAGATAGAAAGACTATGAAACCGACGTGGCTTCCAATATGGTCGCCGGCGTGCCTCTATATCCTCTTTTGTCTCATTGGAATCCAGGCTATAAATCCGTCGGAAAACGAAATAGGGCATCCAGAAACCAAGAGCCACCCAAATCCGAAATTGCCAGCCAGCGAGATGTCGCGTAAGTTATTTATTGGGCATTTGAGGGGACACTACGTAATTTTTTACGCCTTATCGAAGAGAATTCAAAAGGCTCAAAAAGTTGGCTTGTCGGTTGTTCTTTGGATTTATAAACTAATGCATACGTGATGCGGGAAGTACATTTTCTCCACTGTATTGTTCACTTTACGTACTTGCTAAGAAAATAATTGTTTCCTTGTCATCGACCGGCTGTAAAGAGAAATATGTTCCCGAGAACGACCTTTTGACGGTCCTATATGCTCTATGAAATATCGGTTTTCTTTTGTTCATTTCTGACATTTCCGAGCCATTATTTTCGGTATTAAATGGGCTATTCAAGAATTTTGTCGGAAAATCCGAATTGCTTTATTTATTGCGATAAATTGTGTGTTAAAAACACTTTATTTCGCGCACATCATTATCTACATGATTTTTCAAATTTTTTTTAACATTAATTTAAGAATATCAGAAGTGGGATATCGGTTATAAATTAATTCGTCGTCTAATTTTTACTATGTTTATTTTAGTTGAAGTTGACATTTTCAAACTAATAAACGTATCCTATAAGGACCAAGGCGTGTCACTGGTTGAGGGACCCATCAGCAAATTCCCTGCGTACAAGTTCAGGCTTCCGTACGGAAATATCCCGTTAGCTAACTCAACAGTTGTCACCGAGGCTATGAACAATACTAGAGGGTTTACGGTAGTGTTTTTATATAGGTAAGGTTATATTTTTGTAATATCAGCGGAAACACTTTTTTCCTACGATCGTGGGGAAAAGTTACTTTTCGGCATGATTTATCGTGCGGTAAGTACCACTTTTCCGCACGATTTTACTTTCCCGCACCATTTTTACTTTACCACACTTTAACTTTAATAATATGCTTAATTTGTTCTCGGTTCTCTATTCTCCTAGTCTAAAATAAAGATTTTTGTAATATTTATATGTAAATATGTGTTTATATGTAAATCGTGCGGAAAAGTAACTTTTTCGGCAACCGTCCGGGAAGTACCCACTTCCCGGACGCTTTTCCTTTGAGAAAGTAGCATTTCTCCGGCCTAGTCCGAGAAGTACGTGCCTACTCCGGGAAGTACGTACTTCCCGGACTATAGGCCGGGAAGAATCACATCAATATTAGCAATTGCTCGAATTTTAATATAAATCTTAAAATAGTATAAAACAAAGTCGCTGTCGCTGTCTATCCGTCCGTCCCTACCTATATATGCTTAAATCTTTAAAACTACGCAACGGATTTTGAAGCGTTTTTTTTTTAATAGATAGAGTGATTCAAGGGGAAGGTTTTTATGTATAACTAGCGACCCGCCCCGGCTATGCACGGGTGCAATTTCAGAAAGTGGCATGCCGGGTACTAATACAGGGTGTTTCAGAATAAGATGCTGATCCTTAACGGTGTGAATACTTAGGTGATTTTAAGAAGAAAAGTTCAAATTAATATATATCCTTAACCTATCAACTTTCGAACTACAGGGCGTTAAAGTTTTAAGAAAAAATCGTTTTTCTATCATAACTTTAAAAACTTTCTAGCTATTTTTATGAATTTTTCACACATGCCCTCTAAGCATCAATAGCCATTTTTTGGTGTAGAATTTTTTTTTTTAATTTTTAACCAGTGGCGTCCTGAAAGGGCTTGGACTAGACATTTTGGAAAAATATTATGTACGCCACTGCTTTTTCTCAAGATAAAAATTATTTTTAAAATACTCATTCATTTTAGGCCAAATTTAATATCTTGCCTTTTTATCGTCCGACAAACAGTTTCCCACAAAAAAAAAATAAAAACATTAAATGCGCATTCGCTATGTGCCTATGGTTTGTTTTGACACTATCAGGAATACTCCAGGAATTTTTCAAAGGGTACGAGACTCAATGAGGAGAAGAGCTAAAGCATGCATTATTGCATGTGGTGGCCACTTTCAACAGCTAATCCAAATTATTTTCGTTTTTGTTCACACGTTATTTAATGTTAGTTGTTTTAATTTATTGTTAAAAATAAACCATAGGCACATAGCGAATGCGCATTTAATGCTTTTTATTTTTTTTGTCGGAAACTGTTTGTCGGACGATAAAAAGGCAAGATATTAAATTTGGCCTAAAATGAATGAGTATTTTGAAAATAATTTTTTTCTTGAGAAAAAGCAGTGGCGTACATAATATTTTTCCAAAATGTCTAGTCCAAACCCTTTCAGGACGCCACTGGTTAAAAATTTTTAAAAAAATTCTACACCAAAAAATGGCTATTGATGCTTAGAGGGCATGTGTGAAAAATTCATAAAAATAGCTAGAAAGTTTTTAAAGTTATAATAGAAAACCGATTTTTTTCTTAAAACTTTAACGCCCTGTAGTTCGAAAGTTGATAGGTTAAGGATATATATTAATTTAAACTTTTCTTCTTAAAATCACCTAAGAATTCACACCGTTAAGGATCAGCATCTTATTCTGAAACACCCTGTATATCGGGTTTGTATTTATACCAGCGGGTTGCAACACATGCCGGATACACGCTCGTATTAATATAAATAAGAATTAGAATGTTTCTGTTAGTACCTATCGTCTGTTCGAATTTCAATATTTAATACAAATAAGAATTAAACTGTTCGAAATTTTGTTCTACAAAGAAATATAATAAAGAAATGTGTCTCATTGATTTGTTATTCTACACGGTTGCCGAAAAAATAGTGTACGCAACACGTCCGAAAACAGTATTTTCCGGACTTTTAACGTAAATTACTATTTCAGGACTACTTAGCACTAGTAACTTTTCCGCACGATTTGTTAAATTAATAAATACCTTATCTAAAGCACTCAATAAAGTGAAATACTTGCAAAATAAATATGTTTTTTTGCCAGAAGCTCAATAATTTTTGTAATAAAAGTATATTATTACGAACCTAATTGACGTTTATCCGAGAACTATATCGATCGTAGAAAGACTTTTGTACCTAACACATGTGGAAAGTGTCTTTTCCGCCCTTGACGGCTTGCCCGAACTCCGCGTGCGGAAAAGTACCACTTTCCGCATTTGTTAGGTAAATAACTATTAATTTTCTCTTATTTTTCAGACAGCAAAAGAACAATCTTGGAACACTTATTTCAGTAAACTCACCGGGTAGATTAACGCCTTGGTTTCAATTGGCTTCGAACTCTAAGACCGGTATTTTAACCCTCAAATATCGACTAAGAAACTCAAATAAATTGAATCAATTCGAATGGGGATTGCCTAAACACCATAGGAAATCACCGCTGGCAGGTAAAAAGATTAATGAATTTTCACAGCTCTGTTTCACGTTTATTGGCTTTGATTTTATCCGGAAAGTTCTAAAAAGTTTATATTTTTAATATAACAGGGAATCATACAAGGGAAACGGGAGTTGTTTCGTCGTCTTAAAACAGGACCAAAACTATTAGTAATTTCTTTAATCGGTAACTTAATGATGAAAGAATTTTTCAAGTTCGTAATATGATAAAGCGTAAGGATTTATTCGATATTAAGTTTTTCGTTCGTTTAATTTTAAATGATTTTTCTAATTCATCCGAGCTTTGCAGAAAATCATTACAGAATACAAAAGTAGAGTCGTGTTTTTATCTTTCTACATTACTTTTGCAGCGTAATATCCAGAAAAGTTCTGCAATTTTCCTTTTAAAATGTCCAACTTTTATTCTCTATAAATAGGTTTTTTATGCAGGATGCAGGATTTTAAGCGACTATAATTTTAACTATTAGTTATTAACCAAAGTTAAACATTACTTTTAATGCAAATTTAAAAAATTGAAGAAAGAAGTGTATAAAATCTTACTTTTTCAATATCCTATATCTTGATAGGTTTTAGATTTGTATTATCTATGTACATACAGTGTGTCCACGGATAGAGATTTGAAGAGGAAAAACTTTTTTATTAGTAGATATACAGTGTCCGCAAGAAAGTCCGCATCAAATGGGATTTTTTTTTATTATTAGGTATAGGTTAAAATTAAAAAAGCAGTTAGTTTTTGCTTACCTAAAAACCAAAAATGACGTATACTGAAGCAGCTGCACGACTTGCGTTACCTGTCAAATTTGACATTTTTATTAAAATAGGTTCAAAAATGCCCTTATTTATCAAAATATCGAAAAACTTTATTCGAGAAAGTTGTTTATTTAGGCATTTTTAGCCTTTGTACGAAATTTTGACAGTCTAATACAATTTTTATTTTTTGCCAGATTCTTGAAAATTTTGATCAACCCTCGTAGATTAACTTTTATACATCGATGTAAAACCATTTGCCTTTACTTCATTTGTGATCTTAATGCAATTTTGTGTAAAATTTTTGTTTCCAATTATTTATTTTGCTTCAAAAACTCAAATTGTTATTAATCAGTATGTAATGTTTGATGCAAAGTTTATCTATTTACATCAGTTTTGTCAAAACCGACGTTTCTCATTTTTCTTAAGTTAGTAAACAGATGTACAAAAAGAAAATATTAGGAAGCTTTCGTTGAAATTTTACTTAATTAATATTGGATTAAAAAGAGTAAATATTAATCGCTCGAAACATTTTATTCAACAAAAATATAGTTTAATATAATTAATTTAATTTAATAATAATAATTAAGTAAAATTTCAACGAAAGCTTCCTTATATTTTCTTTTTGTACATCTGTTTACTAACTTAAGAAAAATGAGAAACGTCGGTTTTGACAAAACTGATGTAATTAGATAAACTTTGCATCAAACATTACATACTGATCAATAACAATTTCAGTTGAAGCAAAATAAATAATTGGAAACAAAAATTTTACACAAAATTGCATTAAGATTACAAATGAAGTAAAGGCAAATGATTTTACATCGATGTATAAAAGTTAATCTACCAGGGTTGATCAAAATTTTCAAGAATCTGGCAAAAAATAAAAATTGTATTAGACTGTCGAAATTTCATACAGATGCCAAAAATGCCTAAATAAACAACTTTCTCGAATAAAGTTTTTCGATATTTTTATAAATAAGGGCATTTTTGAACCTATTTTAATAAAAATGTCAAATTTGACAGGTAACGCAAGTCGTGCAGCTGCTTCGGTATACGTCATTTTTGGTTTTTAGGTAAGCAAAAACTAACTGCTTTTTCAATTTTAACCTATACCTAATAATAAAAAAAAATCCCATTTGGTGCGGACTTTCTTGCGGACACTGTAGAAGAAAAAAAAATTCTTTATAAAAACCTCTGCTTGTGCTGAAACTACAATTTCGAATATCAGATTTGCGATTACAACACATGGTTCGTCAAAACAACATTTTTAGTTTTTTGGATTTCGTTTAAATTTCTTCAATTCATTGAATCGTAAATTATAAAACTTCTATTCAAACGTGGTACTACCAAGTTAGCGCATAGTTTAACTAAACATCTAAATTCTCGATAACAGTTTCCCACTTGCTGTATTGGGATAATTGCAACAACTAATCTTATTTTCAAGAGATCTAAGTTATTATTGAAATTGGTTTTATACACATGTGGCTTTATATATCCCCATAAATGAAAGTCGATAATTGTGAGATCGGGACTTCTACGTACCAACTGATTTGGACCATAGGTACCTTCCAATCCGTTTATTCCCAAGGTGATGATTTAGCCAATCATTAAAAATAATGGACGATTAATTGAAAAAATATCCAAAAAACAAACTCTGTTGTTTCTGAAGATCCCTGTATAATAATCGCAAATCTAATAGTTGAAATTGTAGTTTCAGCATTAGCAAAATTCATTTAATAAATCAAGGAATTGAAAAAAAAAATCCAAAAAACTAAAAATTTTGTTTTTGACGAACCCTGTATAGTAATCGCAAATCTGATATTTGAAATTGTAGTTTCAGCACCAAGCAGACGTTTTTATAAAGAATGACTTTTTCTTCTTTACTTACAAATAAAAAAGTTTTTCCTCTTCCAATCTCTATCCGTGGACACACTATATGCAGGACTTCTGGTCCTCACTGTATAAACATATATAATATCTAGTTATTTCTTTAAAAAAAAAGTGTGCCTATTCAAAACCATATATTTGGGGATTCTATATTATGTATTGTGATTGCCCACTCCCGACGCAGTTATAGGGAGGCATTAGTTCTACAATTTAAAATTATTTTGAAAAACTATTAAAAAGTTTAGATGCTTCGTTAAAAGTGAGCCACCCGGTATTCCAGAATTGTTTGAACGTTTATATTCCCATAACAGCAAGGGGTTGTTTTATTTTATACTGTAGGTATAATAAAGAATATTTTCTTTGTGTTCATTGAATAGCTTTTTAAGGAATAAAATACAGTAGAAATCCTTTCATCGAAAATTACAAAGTTTCTTTCGTAAACATGCATATTGTAAGAGCACAATCTCCTGAGAGATTTTTGTAATCTTGCTTGTTTCGAACACAGTTCATAAAACATCTCAGTTAAAGTTAATTGTTTGTTGAATATTAAACGGTTTATAAAAGTACATAGTTTCTAAAGTATTTAACTCCCTCCAACATGATATAATTCTGTATAGTTGCCTGTTTATTTTAAGATATATTTTATTCTAAATTTTAAACATTTAATAACTATTTTTTTGCCACCGACTCACTGGTTACTTATTTATTGAATTTTAAATTTTCACATTTTTTTATTACCCAGCTTGGACCTGGCTATCCCTGTCCATGGATTTCCAGGAAGACCTAATCCGACTGGATTTAGACTGCAGTCCCAGCTCGTTTGAAACAATTCCGTCGAGGAAAGGGACTCATTTCCGAGTGGGAGTCCCTGGGGATGCTTTAGTTTACTTTAGACAGGAACCGGGTCGAAAGAAAAAGTTCCTGGTAAGTGATACGAAAGGTGTTATCGGGAGACTGAATTTTTTTTTTCAATTATCATTGACAAATATCGTACTTTTGTTAATCTGTTAGATAACATTGTTTTATAAAAGCTAATATTTGGATTTTTTAGGGTTCCATGCAAGTAGCAAAAGTCCTTCCATACGTCACCCACGGGAGATTGTGGAATTGTTTGGAAATATCCTCGAATCTTGCTCCAGAGTTTCAAAAACCACTCTTGTAGAACTAGGACCTAAATACGTATATTTTCACTCAAAATTTTAGCTAATACAATTTGGAGACAACTATAACATCGTAGATAGCTTTTTCGAATTTTTAAACGCAAAATTTCCGAAGCCATGTACTTAATTTGTCACCTTGTATAGTTCTTATTCGGGAGTAACGACTGTAATTTGCCTCCAAAAAAATTGGTGAAAGCTTTTGCAGAAAGTTTTAAATTTGATTTTCAAACTTTGTCCTTTTAAAAGTGAAAAAAACATTCACCAGAAGGAGTCGATGAATTAGCTAAGATTTTGCTGAAGTGCAGTATGATAAAAGTATTGAAATAACACTTGCATAGTTATTAAAAGTACTTACTACTAAGATAAAAGTATTTATACTTAGCCCTTAGAATTTAAATAACAACTATACCATAGACTGTGACAAAATGTTGATGTTTGTAGCCTAACATTGTCAATTTATAACAGTATTACTTCAAATTGGGAAAATATTTTCACAATTTCATTAATATGGACTTTGTACTTCTCTTCGTTAAAGAAGGCGTGGACCGGGTGGGGAGTGTGAGAGAAAGATACATGCTCAGACCTTGTGACCAGACCAGTGCTTGGTCTGAGGATACATGGGTCTTTTTTCAGACCAAGCACTAGTGACTAGTGCTTGGTCTGAGAGTCTGAGGGTCTTTCAGTGTAGAGGAGGAAGGTATTTAGAAAGAATGGGCAATTTTCAAATATAACATGGGTACTTACTTCTCCTCTGATAGAAGTTTGGGTAAAGGTAAAAAAAAGTGGGAATCCTCCCCCTGCCCACCTTCGTAATAATAAATTTGATATGATTGTTGAAGCGGGAAATTGGAAATACTTTTAAAGTTATTCCAAAAGTTTAAAAAAAAAGGTAATAAATGAAATAATGGCCACAACAATAACATTTTAAAGATTTCGGAACGGTTGCTTTAACATAATGCTTTAAGAGCAAACACTATAGTAATGTTACGCATTCGCCATGTTAATGTTTCTTTTATTTTTCGTTTTATTTAAAAACCTACTGAATCTTTGAGTAACAATTACCTACAATTTTAAGTTTTAAAAAATTTAATTCATGTATTAAAAGCAAAAACCGAAATTTTGTCAAATTTGTTCATATTTCTTTTTCTGCTTTTTTAAATTAATAAACCCAACCTTCTCTGACGTAAACCTGCAGGTAATTGTACTCCAAAAACTGGCATTTGGCCTATTTTTGGATAAAACAAAGAAGTAAGAAAATATTCATAAACACGAAATGGCGAAGGTGTCAGTAGTGTTTGTCACGTAATTAATTAAAACCTGTTTTGTCAAAGAAAATGTTAAGCAAAATATTTGCAATAAAACCTTTTTTGGGGGGGACAAAAGTCAAAGTTTGAAGTCGGCTAGATAGAAAAACTTTCGGTACCAAACCAAATATTCTTCTTGTTTTTTTTTTGTATAAATTGACCAATATTAGGTACAATCGATTAGGAAATGTGATAATAAAAGTCGCCAACGAAATGGCAGTTTATATAAACCAATAAAATTGTCTTTCTAATAATTTATAAAAATTGTATTTAGGAAAAAATAAACATAAGTACAATAAAAAAATAAAGCACATTTTGTAGTCGTTTTATTTTCCTTGAATATTATATTAAGTATAAATAATAAACCTACGCTAAAACTGGTCAATTGTATTGAGCTTTTATCTTTAAATAAATAATTTAAATCTAATAAACTTTAATTTCTATAAGTTACCTATTTTTAATTCTAAATAATTTTCCTAGGTACTTAGTCTTTTCCTAGTTATCTAGAATTAATATGAATAGGTAAAAAATAAAAATAAATAAAAACCCTTAAAAAATATAAAATATTCCCTTAATTCGATTATCTTTAACGTAATTTTGACAGCAGCGCAGCATAATGCGCATGTAAAATCATAGAGTTAAACCGCCATTTTTACAATGGCGGCCTAATCGACACTCGATTCTCGACATGCTATAAAAATTTCCGCCCTTAATAATTGTATTAAACAATTTTTGCAAACATATTAATCGAATTTTTAAATTACAATGCGTTTTTTACCGATTACATTTGGTCTGTGCAAAAAATGTCTATTAAGTCAGCAATAAGCTTACTGTAATTTATCCATATAAATAATTTATATTATGTAATTATGTACAAGAATTTTTTTTGGTTAATTTATCAGACTACCGTGTGCATCTTCTCTTTCTTCCTACGATGATGCTGAGGAAATTTTAACAGATCCTTTTGAATTTGTACTGGGGGCAGGGGACGTACTGGGGTACTTGTTTATCGGCGGGGTCACAACACTGGTTACCTAGAAATGTAAATACTATATTAGTTAAAAATAAAACACTGTCAGGCACTTCTTTATTTTGTGCAAGTTTTTTGCAACACTTGGAAACTCATCCACTCCATGGGGCAAAATTTCGCCAAAACAGGTACTTACTTATTTTAACAGAGTAGGCATGGTACCAATTTTCAGCAATATAGCTTAAAATTATAGTACAATCAAAATTTAAAAAATCTTTTACAGGTAACAGTCTCTAAAGTATATATAGATAGTACACATAATGTAACATAATTATGTTAATTCTTTGGAGGGTCTTTAGTTTTAATATAATTTTTCAAATTTAGTCTTTTTGACTCCTTTACTTATGATGGCTTTCTGTATTTCGTTATACACCTGGATGCTTCGGAAAATTGGAGAGTCTTGACAGTTTTTGGTTCTAGAGAACTTATTTCTAAGGTTCAAGTTTGTTCTTAAGTTGTACTTATGAAAGTCCAAATTTTTGTTCAACACTACATTTGATTTTAGTAATTTATTTTCTAAACAGTGTATTAGTTTTGTTTGCTCTAGTTCTTTTAATTGTCTGACTTTTAGAAACGCATAATATTTACAAATATAGCTAGTTGTCTTAAAGTAGTTTAAAGAAAAAATACTTTTTATAGTCTTATTTTGATACCTCTGCAGCTTGTCTAGCATGTACTCGCCTGTGTTTCCCCAACACGGTTACCTTTAAGTACCTTAAAATATGTGGTTTGACAAAACAATTGTATAGGAGGTATTGTGTATTTTTGTTTAATTGATGAGCACATCTTTTAGTATTTCCAATATACAGGGTGTTCATTTGAAAACTTCCCACCCCGATTTCCCTGCTTTAAAATGAAAATGTGGAAAATCGCTCGGACCCGTCGATTTTTATTTCGAGGGGGACATCTTTTGCGTATATTGTCAATCTTGTTACTTCAAGCCCCTAGGAGGGAAGGGGGGTAAGATCTAAATCTTAAATGGATACCCCTATTTTATATAATTTTTTTGGATTCTGCATAAAATTTTAAACATTTTTAAATAAAAGCATTATTAGTCTATACTTAACAGTTTCCGAGATATTTACTCTTGAAAAATTACATTTTTGAACTTTGACAGCGTCTAGCTTTCTAACTGTACGTCTTAGAGCAAAACGGCTTACATGTCCCTATCTTCGATTTTTATTATCTTTCCAATAGTGTGAAGTTTTAGTTAAACCGGATGTAAGAAATATAGTACTTCCAGTTTGACCGGAAGTTGACACTATTGGAAAGATAATAAAAATCGAAGATAGGGACATGTAAGCCGTTTTGCTCTAAGACGTACAGTTAGAAAGCTAGACGCTGTCAAAGTTCACAAATGTCATTTTTCAAGAGTCAATATCTCGGAAACTGTTAAGTATAGGCTAATAATGCTTTTATTAAAAAATGTTCAGAATTTTATGCAGAATCCAAAAAAATTATATAAAATAGGGGTATCCCTTTAGGATTTAGATCTTACCCCCCCCCTCCCTCCTAGGGGCTTGAAGTAACAAGATTGACAATATACGCAAAAGATGTCCCCCTCGAAATAAAAATTGACGGGTCCGAGCGATTTTCCACATTTTCATTTTAAAGCAGGAAAATCGAGGTGGGAAGTTTTCAAATGAACACCTTGTATATATAATAGTACATAACACTCTATGTCATGGGTTGTTTTAAACCCTTCGCTTGACCTACACGCCTCGACTGCATAACGCATAACTTCCGTACATTATCTGAGTAAGGACGACATCATGGCCAAGAAAATCATTTAAAATATTATGAAATTATTTATGTAACAAATAATAATTATGTTTATACCAAAATCATGAGACCAGTGACATCTTCTTGAAGATAAACTGGCCGCAATTCAATTATTTCATTATTGCACATCAGCACATGAGTTTTTATTGCGCCTTTAAAACTCGAAGGCAGACAGACAAAAGTATGTGTAACATTACTTTTCCTATAATATACTATAATAAAATATACACGATGAGCATTTTCCCACGGTACTAAAACCGCGTTGTTTGTTGACTGGAAGAGCGTTTTCTCTTTCGTTAATCTTCGCATGTTTTTCTAAGTAATAATTAAAATACTAATTTAACCTTCATGTCATTAACACAGCCACGAAGGAACCACCTATTAAACAATAAAAAAATATCTTGTCAAGTAGAAACATGCAGTTTCCTTTTTACTTATAGAAACCATAAACTTGCACTTGCCTAACGTCAAGTTTGATAAAATCTTGTCAAAAGATCACCAAAAATAAAAGTAATATTCCGTCTTTTGTTATGATGCCATAAACGTAATTTTCTTTGAAAATTAGCATTAATCTCGAACAATAATGATCGTGGTTTTAAAAAATGGGTAAAAAATGAATTAAATTCATACAAAGAGAGCGATGCAATGGTTCAAAAACCGCAATAATGTAACATAATTCTTTTACGGATGGCAGCGTTTCTATTGGAGCTTATTTATTTACTCTATTATTATTATCTACATTTTTTATTGTAGCATTACTCTTTTGTTTATTATGGTTAATGAACTTTTTCACTATAAACCAAAACCTATTATTGCCAGCAATGTAATGTAATAATATTGTTTGATAATTTTTTTATGACAATATGAAATTATTGTAAAGTATTTGACTGACTGAATGACTAACTCATTCATCAACCCCTGGGGGGTATAAATCGGGTCCCCTAGGAGGTTTAGTTTTTAATGACTTCTACCCAATATTTTTACCCCTAAAGTGTTTATAATTGCAAAGAATATAATAATACATACAGGGTTCCCCATTTAAAACGAAACAGGCAAAATATCTGGTTCCACGTTAATTTAAAAAAAAAACGCTCAGACCCGTTGATTTTTATTTCGAGGGGGACATCTTTTGCGTATATTGTCAATCTTGTTACTTCAAGCCCCTAGGAGGGAGGGGGGGGGGGGGGGGGTAAGATCTAAATCTTAAATGAATACCCCTATTTTATATAATTTTTTTGGATTCTGCATAAAATTCTGAACATTTTAAAAAAAAAGCATTATTAGTCTATACTAAACAGTTTTCGAGATATTGACTCTTGAAAAATGAGATTTTTGAACTTTGACAGCGTCTAGCTTTCTAACTGTACGTCTTAGAGTAAAACGGCTTACATGTCCCTATCTTCGATTTTTATTATCTTTCCAATAGTGTCAACTTCCGGTTAAACCGGAAGTACTATATTTCTTACAACCGGTTTAAGCGGAAGTTGACACTATTGGAAAGATAATAAAAATCGAAGATAGGGACATGCAAGCCGTTTGGCTCTAAGACGTATTGTTAGAAAGCTAGACGCTGTCAAAGTTCAAAAATCTCATTTTTCAAGAGTCAATATCTCGGAAACTGTTAAGTATAGACTGATAATGCTTTTATTAAAAAATGTTCAGAATTTTATGCAGAATCCAAAAAAATTATATAAAATAGGGGGTATCCATTTAACATTTAGATCTTACAACTACAAAAAATAACATAGCTAGTAAAAATTACTTACATATTATCGGTTTCATAATCAAATTAATGTAGTGTACTATACCTACTATAATATGTAGGTAAGTAATTTTTACTAGCTATGTTATTGTTAGTAGTTGTTTGTTGTTATTATCGTTATCGGTACTGTTAGGTACATTACGTCTACCAACCTTCCTTTTCACATTATTTGAAACGTTTTTAAATGGAAATAGATTGGATTTTTTTAGAGTTAGAGTTGTAATTAATTAACTTTTTTCCCATAGAACTAATTGAGATAAAAATTTGATACTATCAGGAAATGGTAATGTCGATGGGAGGAATCGAATTCCATAAAAAAAGGAGTAGTGGTATATTTGAAAAAAAAAACATTCCTTGAGTTACAGGAAAAACTAAAAATCTGGCAACATCGCAATTGTCAATTTTCTATTCAATTTTTTAAGTTATCCACCTGTACCAAAATTTATTGATTTAGCCTTAGTTGTTTTGAAGAAAATTAGCCGTTCTGGTTATTTCAACTAACCCTATACAGGGTGTCCGGAAAATACGTGTACAACGTTTGACGACAGACTCCTGACGTCAAAATAGGTCGATCTAAGCTGACTTAGTTATATCCAAAATTGTCTCGTTTAGCCGGTAGAGGGCATCAAAAATTTTTAAAAATATTGGTTTTTCCTAAATTACGCGAAAACCTGCTAATCGATTTTAATGATTTTTAGTATGTAGACTAATACTTTAAAATGACGTTTTCTAGTAGTATAGTCACCGGCTGTAAATAAGTGGAAGTGTTATAAAAGTAATATAATACGTCAACATTTCTCCTCATTTTTTATATGAACGGCGTTATGACAACCCAGATATTTTTGTAGAGTGACTGGATGAATTTGGAAGCTATTTTACATCTTTAATATTTTTCATTGAATGAGCTGTTTTGCCAGAAGAAAATATTTACAATTACATTAAATTAAATTTCATAGACTGGTGACAATTTGTCAATAATTGTCAAATTATTAAATGCCATAGCAACAAGGTCACTTAAAAAATTATTGTTACAGGTAATTTGATTTTAATATTATTACTAATATTAATAACTAATATATTAATACTAAACATTGTAAATATTTTCTTCTGGCAAAACAGATCATTCAACGAAAAATATTAAAGAGGTAAAATAGCTTCCAAATACATCCAGTCACTCTACAAAAACATCTGGGTTGTCATAACGCCGTTCATATAAAAAATGAGGAGTAATGTTGACGTATTATATCACTTTTATAACAATCACAATCACAACCAGCCTATTCCACCCATCGTCGAGTGAAGGCCTCCCTTAATATCTGCCAGTCTCCCCTGTTATTGGTTTTCCTTATCCAGTCATATCCAGCCAATCTCTTTATGTCATCCGACCATCTTGTTTGCGGTCTACCTCTGCTCCTCTTGTTTTCCCATGGTCTCCATTCTATCATTCTATCTTTTATAACACTTTCACTTATTTACAGCCGGTGACTATACTACTAGAAAACGTCATTTTATAGTATTAGTCTACATACTAAAAATCATTGAAATCGATTAGCAGGTTTTCGCGTAATTTAGGAAAAACCAATATTTTTACAAATTTTTGACGCCCTCTACCGGCTAAACGAGACAATTTTCGATATAACTAAGTCGGCTTAGATCGGCCTATTTTGACGTCAGGAGTCTGTCGTCAAACGTTGTACACGTATTTTCCGGACATCCTGTATATATTTTCATAATAATGATAGAGAAAAAATAATGTAAGAAAGCACCAAAGAAATATGTTTTTAAAATTAAAATGGGTACCAATTCAAGGTTCTATTGGGTTGTATGTATGGTACCCGCTAATTTGTTTCGATAGTTAATTCAATAGTAACTAAATATTCTACCTTAGAGTGTCCTCCAATAGTTTCCACCTTGGAATTGGAAGGAGGGGTATAAGCTGACAGATCTGCCATTAATCCGAATAGTGGATGTCTGGTCGTGGGCCTCGAGGTTGTTGTCGTCGCCAAGTTATTAACTAAAAAATCAGCAAATTCTAGAACTCATATAATTTTCAGTTGTTTTGGACGATTTTCACTAAATAATAAGAATTAGCGATGATATAAAATTTTATTACCGACACCAATTTTGACAAGCAATCTTTGCACGAAACTTTCTTATAAGAAATAATATTTTATTGCTTAGTTGACGGGCAATGCTTACTAGGAAAAATTGTATGCTTACTTAAATGAGGCCATTCACTGTAGACAACCTTAACAGGCTTTAGTCCCCTTCCGGTTTCTTTCTCACTAGGTGCCTCTACTCGAACACTTATCCTAGTCATTGTAGCCACATTATTCACTTTACCATTTTGAATTTTGGGCGCCATACTATAGCCTGTAGCCGGAGTACTCGTATAAAATTGAGTATAACTCTGAGGAGTAACTACATACACTTTTTCGTGGGTTGAATTGGAAAGAGTAACTTTGTCGTGTTCCCACGATGGCTTCGGTTTCTTTATAAAGTATGTTATACTGGTTGGAGTAGTGGTAGCAACTATTCCTTCTGTAGAAGGCCCCAATGTGGTAGCATCTTCCGGGGATATAAAATTATCTTCAATTTCCTTACTAACATATTCTTTATTATTACTACTAGATGCTACGTTATCCTGGTGATGCTCAAGATTACCCTTTATTTCACTGGCAAAGGGCTGGTCTTCATAACTTGGTGTCGAGGTGAAATATTCTTGAGGAATATTTTTGATATGCAGCAGCTTAGTCGTTAGCTTATCACCAAACTGTATTCTATTAGCATAAGACTGATGTGTCCAATTGTCTATATTTTTCTGCAAAGAAAGCACATTATAGGGTAAATTACTTGGGCCCCTGTTGTTTTGTTTAGCTAAAAATTCTTTAATGTTATACACTTCTGTCGTAGAAGTGGGACTGAATCCTTGAGCTTGCTCCCTATGCGACTCTACAGTTCTCATGTCCTCTACAAGCTTTGTCCAAAGATTTGAGGACTCTGTGGACAACGGAGGGGGGACAAACACGGGCGCCAAAGTAGTGTACTCTTTGTTGTATAAACCTGTAGATTTGTGATTAAAATTTTGATTCCAATTTATGTTGTTGTTTTCCGGAGCTTTTAAATACGGTACAATAATTTGAAGCTTCTTTGGAGTTTTTGGGGTAAGAAAACTATCATTGCCAGGAGACAGCCATGTATTTGAAGATGATTTTGGAGGCACCATCATGGTAGAAATACTACTGGGATTTGATGGAGACCAAGAACTATAATCGATTGACGGTTGAACGACATTAAATTGGGTTTTCACTTTTTTAGGGTCAACTACACTCTTTTGTATACCTATGATCTGGGTGTGAGGGTCTTTAATCAGATTATGTTCCAAAATTAGTCTCTGAATTAAGTTTGTCGTTAAGTCGGCTTCTTTAAGTTTATCGCCTTGGCTTTTATAAACACCAGAGCTTAGAAATTGATCGTTATCTCGTTTTGCAGTTGTTGAATTTTCACGAAGAGTGTAAGTTGTGTTAATATTGCTTGCACTAGTGTAAGTATCGTCTACTATTATGGGATTTTCACTCAATTTGTTTCTAGATTCGTATTGTGGACCACCAAGTTCATTGTAAGTATCAGAGGCTTTTGGTTCTTCATTAAAATGTTGCGATGGCTCTAATCCATAATCATTTGGGAATCCTTGAAGTGACTTCTGATCCTTAACGTTAAGATCCAAAATAGGAGACTGAATAATATCAATAGGGTGCTCTATAGAAGCTGTATAATCTGCAATTCTCACACTTGGTACCACCTGAACGTCTGTTAAACCCTTTTGGTATAAGCTAGCTTTTATTTCCTCATTGTGTTTAGACTCAAAATCGCTAAAGTAATTTTGATGGTTAAAACTTATTTCATATTCGCTACTATCATCACTGCCTAAAGTGATTGGTTCAACGTACTGTTGGTGATTAAAGCTAACCGGGGCTCCATAGCTATCAGATGGAACTAAAGGTTTGCCGTAGCTGTCACTAGGAACTGGAGGGGGTGGATTGTTATTTTCCAAAGGCAAACTCTGAACACCTAGTACAGGAACAGGAGGTTGAAAATTTTGGGACACCGGTCTCAAATGAGTCGTAGGATGCACATATCTGCCTCCTGGAGGTCCATAATTATTCGATGGTAACGTTGGAACACCATAGGTAGATGGTGGTAAAGATAAATGTCCTTGATTATTTAAAGTCGAAAATGGTGGGCCATAACTTATCGAAGGAGGTGGTGAAATGTCAACCGATGGAGGTCCATAGTTAAGCGATGGAGCTTTGGAATTTAAAAATGGTCTGTATAACGAAGTAGGCGAACTCTGTTTTAAAGGAGTAGGGCCCAAGTCAAATATATTTTGGTTATTTTTTATTGGCGGACCATAAGAAGGTCTTGGAGGACCATAGACTGGCTTTGGTGGGCCATATTGGCTTTGGGGAGGGCCGTAACTACCTGTTGGAGGTCTATAATTTTGTTTGGGGGGGCCATAACTTGATACAGGTGTGCCTTGTAAACTACCAAGGTTTCCAAGCAAGTTTTGTGACTGGTAAGGTGGGGGTAACATGAAATCGACCACTTCTCCCGTTCTGGGGTAGTCAAAATTGGCCTGTGGTGCTCCATACTGATCTATGGGAGGATGATATAAGCTGTATTGCTTATTTATCGGTTCCTTTTCTTTAAAATAAGGTTCGTTGCTATGATGCCTATGGTCACTATTTTCTTCTAAGCTATTAGAATGACTAGATGCAGGAGGAAAGTGTAAGCTTCTTCCTACTACAGGAATCCAAGGCTCACTGTTACATTCATAACAATTTCTTGCATTCTTTCTGAATCTTGAAGAAGAATGATCTAAAATTCTTCCACTGATATGCTCTGATGCTGCAGTAGCTAAATCATCTACGTCTGATCCTGAAGCAGATAAATCGTATTTACTTTTCTGATCTTTAAACTCAGTCTCAAAAGGATTTTTGATCCAATTTGTTGTTTTAATTACGAGGTTGTCACCTTCCGAGTAGGGTTCAGATTTTTCGAGAACGGTTTTATCGGGTTCTTTCGAGTAGCTGATATTGTTGTCGGATATTTCCGGCGAGTCTTCGGCCAAAATGAGGTGGATACTGGTGTAGAGGAAAAGAAGAAGGAAATCCTGAAACAATAATACCTAAGGTTACTATGATAAAAAAATTATTGGGGGAAAATATCAGCGGGGACTTGTCTTAAAATATTTCCTCGAGAGCAATTTTGTCAAAATTACAGAAACAACGCAGCAATTATACCTATATATATTGGACCGTGCGTTCTGTGGGCCATAACTCATTCTAACCGACATACATTATTTAATTTTATAACTAGTTTTTTTTGTAATTTTAAAAACATTTGGCTGAAATATACCGTAATTGTTGTAAGTAATTGTTAAAACAATTACGAGGTGTACATTACAATTTAAAATTTACGCCTATTGACAAACATCATACAATTAGTCCAAACTACAGGATGGAACTCATGAAAAAAGTGGATTATTTATGAGTAGGTATTAAAAAGCAAAAATGATGAGGGAAGTCGTTATTAAATATAATTTTGGGTTTTTAAATTCTCCCTCAAACCAGTCTTTAAGGTGGAATTATCAACGTCATTCAATCTATTGCCAAATATAACCTATTTCGCGTTATTTTTTCAAGTTTATTATTTTATTGACTAACATTTAAATAAAATCAGTATCGTCGGCACATTACTTAGGTAATATCTGATATGCTACAAAAATATCAATTTATTTCATTGCTAATTTTGGGAGAATTGTATAGTAAAAGAACAATGACATAATAATGTTAAAAAAAATCTTTCGCTATACAATTCTCCTAAAATAAGTTATGAAATTCCTTGATATTTTTTAAAAATGTCAATTATTACCTATAGAATATCAAGTCGATACTGATTATAGGTTACTTGTTGATAATAGGTTACATGTTGGCAAGCATGTTAATACTCCCACCTTAAGGCATATCTATTGTCAAAAACCTTTTACGTTTTTATACATGTTATCTGGTTATATTTTGGAAGAAGTGGTGTAAGTAAAACACCTTTTTAAAATCTAAAGACTTATTTAAGTAAAAATAAATAAGAAGAAAAATATTTTTTATATTTTTGCCGTTTTACAGTAGAGGCAGTAAAGATATATAACTATATATAGTGCTTTGTTATAATATATGCTTATAAGGCTAGTCCATCCTGTATCTTTATTTAACAGTATTATATCATATTTTTGCGTTTAACCTGATATTTCATCGACTTAATAAGAATCATCAGGCATGAAATGTATAGTTAAAAGTATATAAAAATAATTCATAATTTATTTTATAAGATAAATCTTTATAATGTTGGTATTATGTTTACCGAGATACAAATCTAAAGATATTAAGTTGAATTTGGAGTAGTCATCATAAAAAAATAATTCAGGCTATAAAAACCGTTTTTTTTTTAAGAAAAATAGCTCAAAAATATATTTGTAATACATAAAGAAAAGTCCAAAAAAAAAACAGTTTCCGGGTGTGTTGCTTACGTAATTTTTTTCGTAGAACAAAAATAGTATATTACATACCGAAGAGGAATGTGTTTCATTACTGTCGAGAGATTAGTTAGTTATCCAAGACGCGAAGCGTCGAGGTTAACTTTAATCTCGTGATAGTAATGAAAACTTTCCTCTGAGGTTTGTATACTATTTTATTTACAATCACACCGTTTATTGAAAATTAGATATTTGATTTTTTCAAAAAATGTAGTAAAAATGTCAAAATATGACATTTTTATTGTTTTGACGCCAAACAAAAATATGCTGGTTGAATGACAAGAATGAGGGAAATGAGTGAGGAAAATGGGTGAGGTAAGTGGGTGAGGGAAGTGGAAGAGGGAAGTAGACGTAGGTACTGTGACACTTCCAAACTTTTAAAAATGTTGTAATGTCAACATTACATGTATGTTGTAAATAAATATTTTTATAGCACTTGTCTTTGAACAGAAGGAGGGTGTAATATCTAAAGAAAAATTTAGATATGAAAGGTTATGGCTATTTAATAGCAACTAATATATAATGTACTTTAATTATTGTTCTCACTAATTTCACTTTCCACAAAAACAACATTTAATTTCCCATTGTTTCGAAAATTTGATTTTCCCACGATCTTCCTAATCAGCCGCATCCCAGAGTGCCATGCTTTGTTACATTCGCGGAAAAAAATGATGGATGATCTTCACCTGCACATTACATTAGTGGAACAGAGATGGATATATCTACGAAATAAATCTATTTTTTACCACAGGCAAAGTCGTGAGCAGAAGCAAAACGAAACAAATAGAAGATGGGCAATAAAACTTGACTTTCTTCTTCTTGAATATTTCTTTCTGCGATATAAAAATGTAATACAGTGGCGTATAGATAGAAGAAGAAGGCAGTTATCTTTCCCGCACACACCCCTCAATAGGGGTGGTTATCTCTATTAATACAAATAAAGGGACTTTTACATACCCATCAACGACTCACAAAAAAGCTAATACTAATTGTTATAATTTTGAAATTAGTAGAAAAATGATTTCAGTTATGTCCAAGGAATCAATATACCTTGGGAATATACAGGGTGTTTCAGAACATGTGGGCAATCTCTCGGATTCATATAGATTAGGTAAAAATAACATGTTAAGTTCATATAATACTTTTTCCTAAGAGCCCCCCTCGAGGAGATATATGCCCCTAAAGACCGGCCCTGAAAACTAATCTTTGAATCGCCCTGTATATTTTGATTACAATTTAGTATAATCTACACTATGGAAAGCTTTATTAAATAGGTTAATAATAAAATGTATAGTTCATTCTGTGGGCCAGGGACGGACTAGCTTGGGCATAAAAAATCATACATCTTTGACAGGTACCGTAGAATGGGGGATTATGAAACACCCGGGGTTATATGAAACAAACGTACCTATTTCCAATTAGGCGCAAAAATTGACATCTAGCAGTTGTCTGATATTGTCAAGAAAATTTTGCGGTTCCGACAGATAACCAGCTGTGCTTTTTACGATTAATTGGTTTGTGGTAAATACCTTACAAACACTTTAAATTTATTTAAAAAATCTGATTAAAATATGACTTTTTGTGAATCCCATAGAGTCTCATTAGTACAGAGTTTATTAATATAGTTACAAATAGACTCTAATGAAAAAAAGGTGAGTTCATAACCTCAACAAACATCCTATGTAAACAAAATTAGTTTAAATTATATCAATTTTTGTTGAGGTTGAAAATAACAAAAATCGTCTTTTTTAGAGGTAATGTGAAACATATGCCTAGAAAACATAAAAGAAAGGTGGCTAAGCAGTTTTGTAATTCTACGTTTAAGAAAATGTTCATTGTTCATTCCGATTTTCTTTTTCATTAAAATAAGTTTATAAAACGTTCTTAACCTTTATTTTTCCCCTACAAATCGATCGACAACTATTAATAGAGCTGAAAGCATATGAAATATTCTTTAAATATATATGCCTACCTATCTTATCCACAAGGTCCCTACGTTACAAGGATGGTATAATATGTTTTATAAAACCCCAATAGAGTCTAATAAGAAACAAACATCCAGATATTGTTACCTTTACTACAGAAAAATGCTAGTGTTTCGTATAACCCCGAGCATGGGGTTAAACGAAACACCTATAAAAAAAAAATTTTTTCGGAAGTGGGGTTACTAAATTTTTTTTAGTTATGGATATGATTGCTCTAGTCAACCCGCATCCAGACATGTTATTTCCAAAATTATTGGATAATTCTGAAGAAAGTTATAATCATTTTTGTTAAAAATGTTTCATATTACCCTATTCTACGGTACGATTAAACCTTTTTAAAGCATGTTAACGGTCAAGTGGATTTTTCTCGAAAACGGTTCAACTTATCAAAATCTACGAAGAGTATCTATTTTGCGTTAAAATACGTAAGCTATCCAAAAATAATATAAAAATCCCGATTGCATGACACCTGTCAAAGATGTAAGATTTTTTATGCCCAAGCTAGTCCGTCCCTGGCCCACAGAATAAACTATACATTTTATTATTAACCTATTTATTAAAGCTCTCCATAGTGTAGATTATACTAAATTTTAATCAAAATATACAGGGCGATTCAAAGGCTATCAATAAAAAACTAGTTTTCAGGGCCGGTCTTTAGGGGCATATATCTCCTCGAAAGAGGCTCTTAGGAAAAAATATTATATGAACTTATCATGTTATTTTCACCTAATCTACATGAATCCGAGAGATTGCCCACATGTTCTGAAACACCCTGTATAGTATTTTCGTGGCTAGCCCCCTAGGAAACTATTTCAAGTGCGTCGCTGATTCGCGGAACAATATGACAATCCATTTACATGTGCAGATGTTTAGTGGGTCAAGATCAAATTTTTTTTTACCAAATATTAATGTTTATGTAAATGGTGGCGTCAGCTGGACTGCTCCGTACGTTGTGTAGGCGTCAAAATATTCTAAAAAAAAAAGAATTTTTAAATATCTATCTACCGGTTACTCTTTGGTTCTTGGAAACAATTTACACAGAACTATGTATTCAGGACCCTAATATGACGGAACGGAAATATAGCTTACTTGGAAACTGCTTCATTAACAACTTAATCAAAAGACGACGTTTCGACCCGGGCCTGAAGCATCTTCGGTGTCAAATTATACTTTTTTGAATGATAATTATAGTAGCAGCAAAAATCCATTCAAGGTGCGGTATTCTTAGCATTGTTATTTTTTCAAAGTGTATATAACTATCCATTAGTGACCAATAGATTAACTTTTCCTTCTCACCAATTACGGTGCCTCTGAAAGATCGCATGTCATCACGTATAATCGTGTACCATCACGTTGTCACGTAACAAGTTTTTTTTTCAGTTAGTTTTAAAGGAAATGCAAGATTCCATAAATATGTAATTAACAATTTCCGGCAATTCCGCTTGTGCCTTGAATTCTTTGTTAAAAGTAAAAGTCGTTTGGGGTAATTTTATTTAGATTTTATGTTTTTGCTTTTAGAGGACATGCTTTCCACGACTGAAAATAAAAAGTAACGGTAATCCAAGCTCCTAAATATATACGTAGAGCACGTGGACGCGTACGGCTGCTTTTACTTTAAATTTTTTCAAAAATGTGCAAATTTTTGATAATCTTTACTGTTTGTAAATTAAACCCCTGCGGGGTTACTGAGCCTGAAACCTCAGTACCCCACTAGGCTCTTCTCTGGTTTTTATCAAAAATAAAATTCCAAAAATTCTTTCACTTCAATTTTAACTTTTGATTTTAATTTCAATTTCTATTCTTTACAGATTACCCTAATTACTTCTAATTTTTTTTCCCCACAATGTCTTAAAGAAAAAAAAGTTTTGAACAATTTTCGACACCTTTCTAAAAAGGTTTTTTTCTTCCCCAGTTTATTTGGTTGGTTTAGACCCTAATTACTGACTCAACATACTTAGTATGTTTTAACTACCATCAATTTCTTTATATTATGGCAATTGTACACATCATATTTTAATTAAATATCATCAATATCAGCACCGACAGCACCAAATATACCGGGTCCGCCAACAAAGCGGGGACGGAAGATCGATGAACTTATCAAAACTACGAAAACAGCATAAGGTATGGACTTAAAAGCGGCATATTTTAAAAATATTTTACATTATACAGGGTCTCCCAAAAAAGTGTGACGGGCATTTTTTTAAATGGAACACCCTGTATATTTTTACATTTTTAAATTCCACATAAAATTATAATTATATTTTATTAAATGCATTATTAGTCTATACTTTATAGTTTCCGAGATATTGACTCTCGAAAAGTGACATTTTTGAACTTTGCCAGTTTCTAACTTTCTAACAGTACGTCTTAGAGCAAAACGGCGTACATGTCCCTATCTTCAATTTTTATTATCTTCCCAAAAAAATCAACTTCCGGTTAAACCGGATGTAACTCGAAAGCAGGAAATATAGTTGTTCTTTCCAGAAAAGAAACAAGAAAAAACAAATATGGCATGGTAATAGGAGAAATAGAAAGAGAAAAACTTACTTGATAACTTCCATAAAAAAGATTTTGCTTACAGTTTTATGGTTCTAAGGTAAATTCTTAGAAAAATCTTAAAAATATTACATTAAAATTGTGTAAATTACGTTTTGCTCTGTACACGCCAAGCACTAACGGCCAACTAGTTGAGTCTGTTGCCGGTCAAAGGTTCTGGGTGGAAGTATGTTACAATGTTCCCAGATGATATGGCACTAGTTTCGGAGAAATGTACTGTGGTCCAATTTAGGTAGCGGTTCAATATAGGCAACCTTCCCCTATATTTTGAGAGCGCGTATTTATAAACCCATTTAGAAAGTTATAATTTTCAAAAAATACTATTAAGATTTGAAAGTGCATATTCGAAATTGAATAAACATCTTAAAAAACCCAAACCTAACATAAACAACGATCAGTGGATCTCGTGAATAATAAAGACATGTAAATAAAATACCCATAAATGATGGAGTAGGTTCAATTAGAATTTTCAAATGTCAACACGTATTTTTGTACATTGTAATGTGGGACTGGGTCTCAACGAGATTTCACTTGTAATAAATTAAAAAATAATAAATAATTATTCACGGACTTTGTTAAAATTCTGCGGGGATCATAACCTACAAAGAGAAGATTTCCCTTTTATGTGACGAACACGTTCGAAGAACATTCAATTTGTTTTAATTGAATCTACAATCGGTCATAAAATATTGTCTCAAACACTTTTACTATAGGCCTGTTTAAGGTGGGAGTATCAACATGCTTGCCAACCTATAACCTTTTTCACGTAGATCTATTTATGTTTTCTAGCATTTATACAAAATTTAAAGAAAATCAGTATCGACTTGATATTCTATAGGTAATAATTGACATATTTAATAAATATCAAGGAATTTCAGAAATTATTTTAGGAGAATTTTATAGCGAAAAATATCGGGTAAGATTTTTTTAACATTATTATGTCATTGTTCTTTCACTATACAATTCTCCCAAAATTAGCAACGAAATAAATTGATATTTTTGTAGTATATCAGATATTACCTAAGTAATGTGCCGTCAATACTGATTTTATTTAAATGTTAGTCAATAGAATAATAAACTTGAAAAAATAACGCGAAATAGGTTATACCTAGGTTGGCAATAGATTGAATGACGTTGATATTTTCACCTTAAAATAGAATAGTTAAAAACAGTGGCGTAGAAAGGGTGGACGATATCCGGGGTGGGTATATATCAACGTTATCACCCCATGGTAAGCAATAAAGTAAAAAAAACATGGGTGTCACGCCTAAACCAATCTATTTGGGTTGCTTTCGGCGGCAAATTTTCTATTTTAGCAAAAGGTTTTTGTTTTTTTTTTTGTTGATATTCTCAACTATGTCAAATTTTCGCTGGTTGCCCCAGATCTACCGCCTGTGTTTGAACACGAGGGTTATCTTAATTATGTAAGATGCATTTGTGATGTGTACAATGTCCTCCAACGAGGACTGAACAGGGGCTCATTTTTGAGCTTCCTTGTATTTAAAGAAAAATCCAAAATAGCCAATCGATGTACTTTTTCCTGCAGAATTCAAAAATGAAACCAAAAATTTATTTGAACCAGAAACAAAAGAGTTACGCTATGGATAAGGTGTTTTTTAAATGGAACATGGCTTTTTTTATACGATTTTTAGAACGAGTGATTTTTTTTTTGTCCGTTCTGATTAAAATATTTAATATTGTGACAGCTATTTTTATTAAATTTTAATGTTTTATCCAGTATAATTTAACTTTAACCTGTTTGAAACATACACTAGGTAATAAAGGTATAATCACCTTTGAATCCTTCAAAGTCATTTCGGCATTATTATAGTAAATTTGTCAAATTTGTTGACTGAAGCTTTACATAAGTCTAGAAATAACATGCCGCATTTTTTTTGGTATCTAGATTTAATTGAATGTTAGTAATAACATCCATAGCTGCAACTTCAGTATCTCTAGATTTGCGAAACCCATACTGACTCTCGAAAAGTAAATTTTGTCTTTCTAAAAAATTCGTTAATTTTATATTTATAATTTTTTCCAAAATTTTTGACAGATCAGGCAAAACAGATATTTTAACGGTAATTATTAGGATTATTAGTTTTATCGCTTTTAAAAACTGGTGTCACTTGAGCAAATTTCATTTTTTCCGGAAATGTTGATTTTTGTAAAGATATTTGTATCAGGTATTTTAAAATAGGAATTATTTCAATTTTAACTGCCTTTACTATTTTTACTGAAATATTGTCATTTATATAGTTTCATATTACAAGGTTGGTGAGTAGTAGTGTTTGTGATCAACTGCGTTTTTCGATTAGCATTTAGTAGTTTTTAAAAACGAAACTATTTAGTGCTATTTATTAATATTTACAGTGCTGTATTTTAAGTAAATGTTTCAAAATATATGGGTTTTCGATTCTAAAAAAATACATGCCAATGCACTGTAAGGATAAGAGCGATATTTTACAGCTTACAGTGAACAGTGATGCCATTTGTTAGACCCATCTCCTTATAACTTGACATTCCGACCTCTATCTTTCATTTGGCTGTACAATGTCAATATTTTCGTTTCACTAATAAGGCTTATCCATTTTTATTACTTTTTTCTTTAGAACGTTTTAAAATACACACATACACAAATCATGGTATTCCCGTCATGGAAATTAAGTGTGACTTCTATGTTGTCACTTATGTAGAAACTGTTTTTCCCGTTAAAGGTACCATATTTCGTATAAAAAAGAAAGCACCAACACCATTTTAATTGATAAATGTACTTTTTTTTAACCAATTAATCATATAATTAATGCTTGAGTGGTATAAGGTTAAAGAGCTAAGTTGCCTAAGGCATTTTTATAGTTGAAGTTATTTGGTATTTTTAATTGCGTCTCCTAGATACTTAAAATTTGAAAATAGTTCTGAGCGAGTAAATTTTGGAAAAAGGCGCTCATGTGACAAGCTTGTTCTGCTGTACCATACGCAGCTGATATTTTTTTAAATGTCAATAAATGATAACTTCCCCAAAAAGAGTTGTAAACCAAGCAACAAAATAATGAACCTATACGAGTACGTACAATAATTTTTATATAATTAAATAGCTGTGATGACCTCCTTACAACTAATAAAAATTAAAATTAACTTACCCTATATCTAATCATATTGTACAGTTCTTCATCTCTTTGGCATCATGGCTTTGTTAAAAGATGAGAACCATTCATTTCCTAATGTAATATCGACCTGTAAGAAAAATGCCTTCTTTTAATTTTAATTCATGAACATTCTTTATTGTTTATTTTTATTCTAAATATGAGAAAATGCACAGAAGCGTGATGATGATCAAAACCTATAAATTACCTACAAGATATGAGATTTTTAATTGCTTCTTCCGAAAGAATTGTGCCAAAATGTGAGTAACTTTTACAATATCTTCTCGTAAGTGGTTGTGAAATGAGGAAACTGAAATATTTTTTCAAAATTAGTTCTTCAGTTTATCACCGCATTATCCTCTGGGAGGGTATAGAATCGATCCCCAAGGGTAGTCCCTGTTCTGGACCCCTATTCTTCCTTTGCCAAATCATTCACAATTTCCACAAAAAATAAAACGGTTATCGGGCATGAAGGGGTGGAAGATGTTAAAAACTTTTTTGACATCATATGCGGGTTTAGAGACGTCAATAAGGGGGGAGGTGGGTCTTGAAGTTGCCCGAAATATAGTTAGTACATCTAACGCTGATGAGCGATGACCTTTAATTATTATTAATTTAAGTTTTCTCATCGTTTATTGAACTTTCTACCTCATTAATTCTTTAAACGAATCTTCGGCATTAAACTAATTAGTAATTATATGATTATTAGGGGAGGTCAGTACCTTTTTTCGTCATATCATATAATTAGTATATAAGCGATATATATAGAGTGGCTCGCCAAAACACCACGTGTCAATACTGCTGAATAAAGCAACAAAAAGAATGCCATACACTTGAAATTGTAAGGTTGTGGTATTCACATCGACTATATCCTATTTCGTATATAATCGTATAAACACACATCAGATTTAAATATATTTAATATATAGAAGGGGGTCACCCAGAAATGTATCTGTGCTTGACCCCCAAGTCATTAAATGTATATTAGATCAAATAAACTATATCTTAGCAAGCAAGCAGCTATAGAGATTTAAATTGATTTAGATTTGAATTTATATTATATACAGTGAGGACGTAAAGTCTGGAATAAATTCATTATTTAGGGAACGCTGAATGTTTTTAAAAATCGCTCGGACACGTCGATTTTGTTTTTTTAATACGCATTTTTTTCAATATTTTTTATTATACAGGGTGTCTCCGAAAGCACTCTGCTTGGACCAACTTTAATTTTTTAAATGGGAACCCCCATTTTTTTTTAATTTTAGGATTCTGTGCATAATTGTGAACATTTTTTATCTAACATGTCATTATGATTTATCGACAGTTAAAGTTCGAAAATAAATACAACAATTAATTATTTATCATTTTAATAAATGTTGAAAATGTTGCCCAAAAGTTAATTGGCAGTAACCTAGACGATCGAAAAATTCTTTCTGCACATTTCTGACAACTTCCGGACTGATTGACCGTATTTCTTATACAATTCGATTCTTTAAGTCCTCCATGTCCATTGGCTTAGTTTGGAAAACTTTACCTTTAAGGTAACCCCACAGAAAAAAGTCAAGGGGGGTTATGTCGGGAGACCTCGGCGGCCATTCAATAGCTCCTCTTCTTCCAATCCATATATTTTCAAAAGTTCGCGCTTATCTTAATACTATTTTTGAAAATAGATGGATTGCAAGAAGGGGAGCTATTGAATGGCCGCGAAGGTCTCCCGACTTAACCCCCCTTGACTTTTTTCTGTGGGTTTACCTAAAGGTAAAGTTTTCCAAACTAAGCCAATGGACATGGAGGACTTAAAGAATCGAATTGTTCAAGAAATACGGACAATCAGTCCGGAAGTTGTCAGAAATGTGCAGAAAGAATTTTTCGATCGTCTAGGTTACCTTTGGGCAACATTTTCAACATTTATTAAAATGATAAATAATTAATTGTTGTATTTATTTTCGAACTTTAACTGTCGATAAATCATAATGACATGTAAGATAAAAAATGTTCACAATTATGCACAGAATCCTAAAATTTAAAAAAAAATGTGGGTTCCCATTTAAAAAATGAAAGTTGGTCCAAGCAGAGTGCTTTCGGAGACACCCTATATAATAAAAAATATTGAAAAAAATGCGTATTAAAAAAACAAAATCGACGTATCCGAGCGATTTTTAAAAACATTCAGCGTTCCCTAAATAATGAATTTATTCCAGACTTTACGTCCTCACTGTATAGGTATTAATGATCTTTACTTTGCTAATATCATTGGTAGGCACCCCATTTTGTCAAATTTGAACGTTTTTTAGTACCTATATCTTAAACGACCGTCAGCGAAAATATTTCGTGATTTTTGTGAAATATTTTCATTTTTTATAATTGGAATGAAATGTAAGTTAAACTAATTAAATTAATTTATGACACAACAAAATTTAATTATATTTTTATGAGCTTCGCATTTTACTAAACAGAGTGATCACAATTCACGCCATCAGTTTTACTCGGCATTTATACAGTGTGACCAGTAAAATCCGCATCATATGGCATCAAGTTCTGCTTCGATCGAGATGAAAATTAATCAAAAAAATAGTAGTCACGTGATTCGCATTATCTGTCAAATTTTAATTTTTTCCAAAAAAATAGTTCAAAAGTAGGGTTATTTCTGAAAGTATCGAAAAAAGTTTTTAGAAAAAGTTTTTTTAAATGCAGTTTCTAGCCCACGTGGAAAATTTTAGCTGCATAAGATAATTTTGATCTTTTACCCATATTGTAAATTGCACCACTTTTGCAAAATAAGACTCAACGCAACCTACATAAAACTTCTTAGTTTTGACAATGCTTTATTTCAGATACATTTTCTTTAAAGTAGCGCCATATTGAATGTGTGTTTTTCTACAAAATCAAAATTGGGCTATTAAAATTTGGTCGCATGTGATGCAAAGTTTATTTGGTTTTTGACCCTGTATAAAATAAATTCATAAAGTAAGTATTTTTGAAAACCTAGTTTGCGTCTGAAAGTAATACACCTTAATATTAGGACAAAAAAAAACACAGAGTCATCAGTAAAGTGTTCATTAAGTGGAAAATAAATTTTAGTGGTGGGTAAAAAATCAAAATTATCTTATGCAGCTGAAATTTTGCATGTGGGCTAGAAACGGTATTTAAAACCCTTTTTCTAATAGCTCTTTTCGATAATTTCAAAAATAACCCCACTTTTGCATTATTTTTCATCACGTACGTGACTACTATTCTTTTGCTTAATTTTCATCTCGATCGAAGCAGAACTTGATACCGATCAAATTTCGAATAAAGCTATTAATAAAAAAAAAGTCCTATATGATACGGACTTTACTGGTCACACTGTACCATTTACTCGAAACCACCTAAACCTATCGAATTGATTTCAAGATTTTGTTTGATTGTTTACTCAGAAATAATAAAATTATTTTTGTAGTTGATTTCTATACTACTAACGATAGCCAAGATAAATAATTCAAAAATAGTTGCAGGCGTTCGGCTGTCACCAAATATCACCAGTAAAATATAATTAAATAGGTATAAATTTGGTATCACTGGATAGAGAAAGATTCAAGCGTTGTTTGTCTTGTTACATATTTTTAATTTAGGCCTTTCTTTGGAAGAAATTAATTTTTAAAGTTGGTCAATTTTACACAAATTATAGTATATTTTGATGACGAGAGGGTACAAAAAAAATCATCTTACTTACCCAAACTCCGTTTTACATAATCCACAAAAATAAATCCATCCAAACTAAAAGCCACTTAACTCTCACAAAAAAAAAGTTCGAAATACCGCGAAAATTCAATTAGCAATCTTGTCGACTCCAACCCATAAAAATCTAAACAATAGTAATGTCAGACAATATTCAACCTTCAACTCTGGCACCCAGCGAGAGAAAGCACCGTCAAAGAGCCACTTGCTATGGTACTTTTGTTATGGTACTCTTCGAGACGTACCATCGATAAAGTGTGCGAAGATGCGAGAAAGAACCATCAGAAATTCCCATTAGACCCACTAGAGGAACTTATGGTATGGTACCATACCATACCATACCGATTCACGTATGTAGGTAAGTACTCCCAATTTTAATGAAGACCTATGCCTATCACTTAAATTCAATTCAGTTTTTTTTAGGTGTTTAAATAAAAGAAGGTATCATTATTCAAATGGTACTCTTTCTATTCTATTATACTTAATTATAATAATAATAAGACTAATGATGCGTTGTTACACCGGATCTATTGAACCATGCGAAAATGTGAAGTGTCATTTTATATGGGAAATTATGGGGGTACCACTTCTTTATTTGGGACTTTATCGTAGTACTGGTATGTGATAAGGAAACTCATTTGTATGTTGATGGACTATTATGGAGACAGATTCACTTTTCTGTCTGGTATGCGGAAGGAGCGATGGAAAATTATTGTTTTTCTTTACAACATGGTGGTTTTCTACAGTGTTACCAGTAAAGTCCGCATCATATAGGATTTTTTTTTATTAAGGTTGAATTCTCAACGGCATTCAATCTATTGCCAACCTATAACCTATTTCACGTCGATTTTTTGAGTTTATTATTTTAATAACTAACATTTAAAAAAAATCAATATCGTCGGTACATTATTTAGGTAGTATCTGATATAGTACATAAATATCAATTTATTTTATTGCTAATTTTGGGAGAATTGTATAGTGAAAGAACAATGAATGACAATGACATAATAATGTTAAAAAAAATCTTACCCGATATTTTTCGCTATACAATTCTTCTAAAATAAGTTATGAAATTCCTTGATATTTATTAAATATGTCAATTATTACCTATAGAATATCAAGTCGATACTGATTTTCTTTAAATTTTGTATAAAAGCTAGAAAACATAAATAAATCTACGCGAAATAGGTTATAGGTTGGCAAGCATGTTGATACTCCCACCTTAATAGCTTTATTCGAAATTTGACTTTGCAATCAAGTTCTGCTTCGATCGAGATGAAAATTAAGCAAAAAAATAGTAGTCACGTGATTCGCATTATCTGTCAAATTTTAATTATTTCCAAAAAATAATTCAAAAGTCGGGTTATTTCCGAAAATATCGAAAAAAGTTATTAGAAAAAGTTTTTTTAAATACAGTTTCTAGCCCACCACTAAAATTTATTTTCCACATAATGCACACTTTACTGGATGACACTGTGTTATTTTTTGTCTTAATATTAAGGTGTATTACTTTTAGACACAAACTACGTTTTCAAAAATACTTATTTTATGAAGTTACCTTTACAGGTTCAAAAACAAATAAACTTTGCATCACATGCGACCAAATTTTAATAGCCCAATTTTGATTTTGTAGAAAAACACACATTTAATATGGCGCTACTTTAAAGAAAATAAAGCTGAAATAAAGCATTATCAAAACTGAGAAGTTTTATGTAGGTTGCGTAGAGTCTTATTTTGCAAAAGTGGGGCAATTTACAAAATATGGGTAAAAAATCAAAATTATATTATGCAGCTAAAATTTTGCATGTGGGCTAGAAACCGCATTAAAAAAAACTTTCTTCGATACTTTCAGAAATAACCCCACTTTTGCATTATTTTTTGGAAAAAAATTAAAATTTGACAAATTAAAAAAAAAAAATCCCATATGATGCGGAGTTTACTGGTCATCAATTTTTAGACCTCCAGCAGTTTTAGTTTCTGAGATACACAGACAGGGTTTATTTTTTTAAAAATTCATTCCTATTAGATGCCTACGTTAAGAAGAAGACATTCTCGAAATTTTATGATTTTAGGATTAGAGGTTTAGGCTGGGCTTAGAATTTTTATAATAATATAGAATGTTACTTGCTTACAGTAGATGCAGGTATTAATATATTATTATTTCACGGACACCCTGTATATAATTTAATTATTTATTAGTATAAACACAAGATACAAAGCAATTCTTTGATTAATTTAAATTATAAACAAACTGAAAATAGCTTTTATGGTTTTCTCGACTGCACCGTATCCCACTTTTGTTAACTTCATAAACGAATGTGGCGGATGCACTAAATGCAGATTTACTTAATTATGTACTTTGTAAGTTCATTATTTTGAAAATAACAGTAATCATTACATTATTGTTAATTAATAATTATGAAGAATATATTGATTGTTGTTATTGTGGTGATAGTAACAATGGTAAGTTATTTTGTGAAAATTGCTTTCATTAGGTTAATGTTTTTAACAAACTTTTTAAGAATAAGCGAATTAAAGTAAAAACTATAATCATAAACACGTTTTTTAAAAGTTTTAAAGTTACGAGAAAATTCCAAAACGACACAGTTTTGTTATTTGTTATAATTTTACAGATTACATATTCTTTTACCAAAGAAATTCACTGCTTTAAAAAGCATTTTGTATGTTATGACGAAAAAAGATTTTACCAGTGTGGAAAAAATTACAGAGAACAATACTACAGTAAAGGGTAAGAATTTTTCGTTTATCTATGACACAAGATCTGTCCCAATAGTTCAAAAATATAAGTAGATATAAACAACTAAAACTCAGTTCTTCACTACATCCAGAATTTTTAAAAAATCAATTGGATGTCCAATAAAAAAATTGAAGTAAATAATTGTTTTTGGGTAAACGAATACCAATAAATTTCTGTAATGTTTTTCACTTAGGTTCTTGAAAAGTTGCCCTATTGGCCTATACTGTAACGATGCCAACGAATTCGAGTGTGAAGAAGAAATATCCAAGGAATTTTTGACCGAACAACATTATTATTTTAAGTTTGCAGATAAGAAAGGTCGGAAGCATATTATTGATGACTAAATTAAATTATTATAAAATTATTTTTTGTTTTGGCTAATTAGGTATAAATAGAGAGTAATAAACCAATAAGCCCTTTTCTTTAAAGCTTTGCTTCAACAAGGAAGGTATAGGCGTACAAGAAGATACGCTAAGAGAAATACTCTTGAGTATCGTCTTGTACTCCTTTGACAATGACCCGCAAGGGTCGAAACGCGTGTCAGAAAACTGATTAAATTTGTAAAACATATCAAGTAGGTAGTTATTATTTTTTCTTCCTGTGCAATGGAACAACAGTTTTACCAAGCAGGTAGCCCAACATAAATTACCCTATAGGTATCCAAACAAAACATTTATAATTTATAAGAAGTAGAGGAAACAAACAATTTCAAAAAAGTGAAATGTACCATAAACCATCACTGTACTAAGTAAGTGCCATAATAAATATATGTAGATTTCCCAATTTCTTTTTATGAGGATCACATACATAGTTGAAATTCGTCGCAAAGTTTACTTTGAATAAACACCGCATAAATATTCAAAGAGGATACGCGTTCATTTTCTAAAACAATAAAACGTATGTACATAATATCTAACGAAAAGGTATTTGTAAACGTTGGTAAATGTATGCGTAAAAATGGTTTCCAATTTTGTAATAATTGAAATTTTATGTGAAACTAAAAATGGTATCCCATAATATGTTCCAACCAGAACATGCATGTACCTATAGGTGGTAGGAGGTCAGCAGAAAAAGTGCGAGGTTATTCTCAGTCTATGCGCCAGTGTTGTAGGAAAGTCACTTGATTTAAATTACTAGTGAAGGAGGGGGTCGAGGGGTCAACACTCTTGCATAAGTTCTGGAATTAATTATTTACCTACGTCTGATTTTTATTATACATATTATAACCCCCCAAGAGATAATTAATTAATATAGATAATGTAAATGTAGTGATAGTTTGTGTTTAATGGTGTAGGCACAGTGTGACCAGTAAAGTCCGCATCACATGGGATTTTTTTTTATTAATAACTTTAAAATTAAACAAAAAAATAGTAGTCATGTTATTCGCATTATTTGTTAAATTTTAATTTTTTTCAAAAAATATTTTAAAAGTGGGGTTATTTCTGAAAGTATCGAAAAAGTTATTAGAAAAAGTTTTTTTAAAGGCAGTTTCTAGCCCATATGCAAAATTTCAGCTGCATAAGATAATTTTGATTTTTTAACCATAAATTGTAAATTGCACCACTTTTGCAAAATAAGACTCAATGCAACCTACATAAAACTTCTTAGTTTTGACAATGCTTTATTTCAGATACATTTTCTTTAAAGTTGCGCCGAATTAAATGTGTGTTTTTCTACAAAATCAAAATTGGGCTGTTAAAAATTTGGTCGCATGTGATGCAAAGTTTATTTGTTTTTGCCGCTGTATAAGGTAACTTCATAAAATAAGTATTTTTGAAAACGTAGTTTGTGTCTGAAAGTAATACACCTTAATATTAAGACAAAAAAGAACACAAATACTGAAATTTTGCATGTGGGCTAGAAACTGCATTTTAATAACTTTTTTCAATACTTTCAGAAATAACCCCACTTTGAATTATTTTTTGGAAAAAAATTTAAATTTGACAGATAATGCGAATCACGTGACTACTATTTTTTGCTTAATGTTCATCTCGATCGAGGCAGAACTGGATGCCAAAGTCAAATTTCGAATAAAGATATTAATAAAAAAAAATCCCATATGATGCGGACTTTACTAGTCACACTGTATGTATGAATACCCCCCCCCTCCCCCCTTTGAAAACTTGGACTTTGGACTGTATATATATACCCTATTTCATTCATCCGCATAAAACGTGATAATGTCATACCATTGGATGCTGATTTTTCTTTGTAAGTAATAAAATTTTAGGTCACTTGGACTTTTTTTTTAAATGTACTTTCGTGCGAACAAACATTTCTAAGCATTGCGTTTCCTTTATTTAAAATTTCACTACTTATCCGTGCACATGTTTCAGACGCAAGACATCTGTTACACGTTTTTATTACCTGTTGTACCCATCTTGAAATTACAACTGATTGGAGTGATTGGTAGTTTTTATTGAAAACTAAAAAAAAACTAATAATCTAGTTAATAATTATTAGAATTCATTCTCAGTGACGGAGCTATGATAGGGCAAACTGGCGCATTAGGGGCCCCAGTCTGTTGGTTTCAATCTTTTGCTAAAACAAATAAGATTTTTTTTATTTGGCCGCTACAACTGCAATATTGAAATCAGGATCTAAGAGATTTTCTTAGGGCTACAACAGGACAAGATTGATTAAGATTTCATTATCGCATGTAAAATAACCCCAATTTTTGCGCTCCGCTGTCACCGAATTTCTCAGAAACCGCACATACGATTTACTTCAATTTGAAAATATTGAAAGAACTAATTTATTAATTTTCGTATTACTGTTTCGTTTTTAAAATATACTATAACTAGCGTGTATCCGGCATGCGTTGCAACCCGCTGGTATAAATACAAACCCGAACAAACCCGATATATTAGTACCCGGCATGCCACTTTCTGAAATTGCATCCGTGCGAAGCTATATACATAAAAACCTTCCTCTTGAATCACTCTATCTATTAAAAAAAACCGCTTCAAAATCCGTTGCGTAGTTTTAAAGATTTAAGCATATATAGGTAGGGACGGACAGACAGCGACAGCGACTTTGTTTTATACTATGTTAAGATTTGTGTCAGTATAAATAAGCAAAATTTAAAAATTATTTTCTTTCAAAGAAAGGCCTAAATGAAAAATCTGTGACAATACAAACAACGTTTGAACCTTTAGCCATCTAGTGATACCAAATTTATACCTATAAACTAAATTTTACTGGTGATTTTTAGTGACAGCCGAACGCCTGCAATATTTATCTTGGGGTGTCATTAGGTTAGGTCTAATTCTAATAGTATAGAAATTAAATATACAAAAATTAATTTATTATGGCTAAAAGTAAATAAATTAAAATTAAATATTTCAAAAACTAAATGTATGGTTATGGGGAATAATTTAAATTGTCAAAATATAAATGTTGTAATGGATGGTGAAAAATTGGAATCAGTAAACAGTTTTAAATATTTATGGATAATCATTGATTCAAAATTAAATTTTTAAAATTATTTTGAAAGTATTATATCGAAGATTTCCGGAAAAGTAGGTTGTTTTAAAATAATCAGTTATAATTTAAGTTTGTTTTCGAAAAAAACTGTATTTAATACTATTATATTACCACATTTTTTTTATTGTTCTTCCATTTTATATTGCGCTAGTGAGGAAATATTTGATAAATTACAAATTTTACAAAATAAGGCAATGCGGATTATTTTATAAAATAATTTATACATAAAATTAAAAATAATTTATTGCCTGATTGTTTAAAAAAAATGTTGTTCTTTTAATTATGACCATCATAATTATAAAACAAGAACTAATCAACATTTTTATGTGGATAGAGTGTCTAAAAAAACATTTATCTATAAATCTATTTTTTATAAAGGTTTGATAGAATATAATACTTTGGAAAATTCTATTAAATCTCAAAAATCATTAAAACTGTTTAAAAAAACTTTAAAATTAAATTTAATTAAAAAACAAAATGATACGTAATATTTGATACAATTTGCAAAACGTTTAACTTTTCTGTCTGTTTTGTTAAAAGACGGTTCCGTTTTAAAATTAAAAATAAATCTATAAAAATATTGTTAAAAAAATATATTAAAAAATATTTAATTGTAGCTTTTTGCTAAATAAAACATGTTACTACTACCTACTACTACTACTATTATTTCCAAATGAACAAATGTAACTTCAAATAAATTTGTTTTAGGTTTAGAGTTAGAGGGTGTCGAGTAAATAGTATAAATGCATGCGCCAGTAAAAGCGATGGCAGCTTAAGTAGTCTTGCCAAAATATCTAATTAAAACGAAGAGGCCAAATTTTTTTATTTATTTGATGTATTAGAAACGAATTTGCTTATCAAAAAGCTAGAAAGAAATTTTATATTTTTATGATTTAAGTACAAACATCAATAAATCATGGTACAATGTAAATGTAATATGTAAATTTATCAGTTACGGAAATAATAATAATAATAATAATAATTTACTCGTAACACCCCCATAAACTTAGCACATTGTACGTTTATAACCTAATAAAGAGGTATATCTATCTAACAGTATCTAAATAGAAAAGGTGGAAGAGAAAGTCAAACACTCAATTAAACCTATTCTGACGTTATGGTGAAGGTGATAACAATTATTTAAACTTTTTAAATTTTTTTTTATTTATTGTTTTTACAAGGCTAGAAAAATCAAAACACGCACAAATAGAAATTAAAAATTATTCAAATAAAAAAAAAAGATTAACCAGGGGGCACCCGGGTTTGAACCGGGGACCTCTCGATCTGCAGTCGAATGCTCTACCACTGAGCTATACCCCCTCTTGAAAGAAGAGCAACGACAACTGTACCGTTTCGTAACGATATTCGATACTGAATATACGAAGACTAATCAACAAAATTGATATAGCTACAAGGTCCGCCCAAAAGCAATTTTGCTCGATGAGGCAAAAAAACTACCTATAAAAAGAATTTATATAGCAGACTATGGCGTTTTATTTAACAAAATATGAATATGAAATTGCATAGTAATGTCATGCATGTCTCAATATTTTAACTCTATAGAATAATGACGTCTACTTTTTAGAAGTACATATTACGTATGTACCCACTAAGCAAAAAACAGCTTTGGTACGTTTCGTAACGTTTTTTAAAAGTAACTTATATAACGTTTTAGTTCAAACGTTCTTTTGTCATCGTTTTTACATTTTCTAGGAACGTATTTAATATTTACGTCTCTTTAACATAATCTCGTTACTGTACTTGTTTCATTGAACAAATAAACATATTAAAACCGTATATTTTATGTACTCTTTTATTAACGTCAACATGTTTCCATTAAAAGAACGCTCTCTTAATTGCGTGCTCGTTATGCTTTTTTCTAAACGTTTCAGATCAGGAACTATTTTGTTTAAACAGATAACGTTACCCCTGCACCGTTACTATAATGATTTTTTATTTTCAAACCCGTTATGTTCGGGAGATAACTGATAGATTTCGTCGCAAAAATGTAAAACAAGTTTCATGTCAGTTTCGTTTTCTGAACGCAACCCTGAACGGAACTCCACCGTTGACGCCAGCCATTCACCGAACTAACCGAACACCGAACCTCACTTTTTCGTGTCCCACGCGTCTGCATTTATTTGTCATCGGCTGTGCTATAATTTATTTTTTGTGGTTTTGGAGGTTTCCGAAAAGAACAAAAAATGGTTAGAAAGGTAAGTACATTGCATTAGTTTCTATAAAAAAGTTATTGATATATTTGCATTGTAACCTACAACCTACGCCGCTACGCCTACAGATAGGTACCTACTACCAGCGAGGCTACAAGATACATGTCTATAATTTTCTTTTAGTTTAAACTTTATGCTAGTAAATTAAGGTCTCGTTCTAAAGTGCTGCATTTATATTTGAAATTGTCTGTTTCTATGTTTGGTACAGGTCTGCAAGTAAACGTACAGGTTGGTCAATTCTAAGTGCCAAGACCCGAGACTGAAAGCCATTAAAATTCGTTAAGAATAAACCACATGTATGAATTATTGAACTTAAATAGCCCTGCCCCTATAAATATTTTTAAAACTATCTTTAAATTAATTGCTAAACATGCATATATAGTACACATGTATGGCTGAGGGTTGCTACTGTTTCCTCTTGGTCTGACCTGGAGATTTTTAATTTGATTAATGTCTATAGGCTTGCCAGGGCCAAGCAATAGGTAGGTTTGACCTGGAGAAGTTGTTGCCAAATTATTCATCAATAAGTTAACATAAATTATAATAAGTTTTAATTTCCAAATATTTAGATGCAGTACAACAAGTATTCACAACCAACGACCGGGACCTAGAGTCAGGGAGTCAGTCATCATGGAGTGGTTTCGTCGCGACAATTAACGACTCAAGAGAGAAGAGGTATGTGTAGTTAGTAAGAAAGTAATATAATTTACTAATCAAACTTAAAATTATTGCTCTAATAATCACCATTTAAAAGTACATATTTTTACTTGAACTATTAAAGAATTTTAATTTTTAGTTAAGACTTTAAAATAAAAAAAAAATACGTTTTTTTTTACCAAAATCTTATTGGCTTCAGCTGTCATACACTGGAATATTTTGTAAAATAATAAAAATATAGAATCTTGGTTGCGAAGTATTTTTTCTAAATTTTTTTATTAGTTTCTTAAAGAACCCCGCACTTCTCTTATGGAAAATGGCCCTCGGTTAAATTTTCTAAATTTTTAGTATGTTGAGAATGCCATTCTGATCAAAAGTGTTCATGGCCACAACAATATCTGCCAACCAGTTTTTGAGATCCAAGTTGCAAAATATGAATTCTCAATACATTATATTTTCCTAGTTTATAATATGAATTCGTTTTGTTTTTCTAAATTTTTTATGGCCCTGTCGTAGATAGGACAGAATACTATAAAAATAGTTAAAAAATTTTTATTATAATATACCGGGTGAGTGACGAAAATTATTTAATATTTTGTGTTAAATCATTGTATTTTTGACATTAAATTAAATGTTTACAAAGTAATATTGTAGATGACATTAGCTTGGAGCAAGCTATCAGAATTTATATTATTTATATTTTTTACAGGGTAACTCAAAAAAGTTTATATTTTTTTTATTAGTTTTAAAAGAAATTTTGTAGATATTTCTTTATGTACTACTTGTCGCCTATCGTATGCTTCCAAATATATATAATTATCAAGGTTTTACAGGCTGTTTCCGTGTTTCCGATGCTAAGCGATAAAAAAATAACATAAAAATGCATTTATTTATAAATCACCCGGTATATTAAAAATGGATCGGTTAAATTTCATTATTTTTTAATATTTTTTGCATGAAGTGTCTTACTTACATGTTTGCTATTGATTTCCCTTTTCCTATGACCAGTTCTGAAGATATACAGCGTCGAACATACTCAAAACTCAAAAAATAAGCAAATAAAATAGCAATTTTTATTAATTTCAATAAAATTTGTTATGTAAGTTCATTTTATGGTTAAATATAAATATATTTAATGCTATACAGGGTGTTTCAAATAATTATGAGATTCTAACACTGTATTGCAAATAAGAAATATATATATATTTGATGCCATTTCTTTTGTGTTGGGTATGTTATTTTTTATGATGTATTAACACAATATGAAAAATAAAGTTTATTATTATAAAAACTATGAACAATTTATTATATCCAAAAATAATAAGTAGGCCCCTAATTATTTGAAACACCCTGTATAGCATTAAATATATTTATTTTTAACCATAAAATAAACTTATATAACAAATTTTATTGAAATTTAAGAAAAAATTGTTATTTTATTTGCTTATTTTTTGAGTTTTGAGTCTGTTCGACGCTGTATATCTTAATTTTTTTGTAATGACATGAAATAAACAAATGCAAATTACTAAAGAACTGGTCATAGGAAAAGGGAAATCAATAGCAAACATGTTAGCAAAACACTTCAAGCAAAGAATATTAAAAAATAACGAAATTAACCGATCTATTTTTTATATACCGGGTGATTTATAAATACTTGCAGTTTTTTGTTATTTTTCTATCGCTTATCATCGGAAACACCCTGTATAACCTTGATAATTATATATATTTGGAAGCATACGATAAGCGACAAGTAGTACATAAAGAAATATTTACAAAATTTCTTTCAAAACTAATAAAAATTTTTTTAACTTACCCTGTATAAATATAAATAATATAAATTCTGATAGCTTGCTCCAAGCTAATATCATCTACAGTATTACTTTGTAAACATTTAATTTAATGCCGAAAATACAATGATTTAACAAAAAATATTAAATAATTTTCGTCACTCACCCGGTATATAATAAAAGAGTTTAAAATATTTTTATAGTATTCTATTCTATCTACGACAGGGCCATCAAAAATTTAGTAAAACAAAACGAATTCATATTATAAACTACGAAAATATAATGTAGTGAAAATTTATATTTTGCAACTTGGACACCCTGTATCTGAAAAATGGTCTGCAGATATTGTTTTGGCCATGAACACTTTTGATCAGAATGGCACTCTCTGCAACATACTAAAAATTTAGAAAATTTGACCGAGGGCCATTTTCCATAAGAGAAGTGCGGGGTTCTTTTAAGCTCTTCAAATTTATTTGTAGCTGATTATATTGTAAAGTATATTAATTTATAATTTTTTTTTCAGGTTCACAAGACGTTGATTTATTACTTTTTTAATTACATATTTATAACATTACATGTATATGTTTTTTTAATATAATCTTTTAATCCAATATCATTTATTTTAAATATTATTGGGAATAATGCCAAATTTAAAAGACAGTTTATTAAATACCTATCCCAAAAAAATATCTAGAGTTTGGGGGAGGGGGTGTTTGGTTAACGAATATTAAAATTTACCATTTTCTTTGACGCTTCAAATAAAAGCTAAAACATGGGCTTAGTTGGGAATGCCTCGAGAGATAATCTATCAACGTCGTCTTGAAAAAGTCCCAACTATTTCCATCATTTTTAATGGCTGTACCCAGGGTAACCCAACGATGTGTGAAGGACCTATTATAGATCGAAAACGATATAAAATGCAAAAAGTTTCTTATACAAAATTTGTAGGGACAGCTTTGTTCTACAATTGAAAATTATTGTGCTAAATTGTAGAGCTAAGCTGCCCCTACCAGTTTCGTCTGGTCTATTTAAAAAAACATTTTTAAATAATATAATGTTTATTGTGTCTGCATTTATTGCCTTTTTAAAACAAAATTGGTTTGTTATAGTTTCGAAACAAAAACATCTTATAAGCAACGCAATTGTAACTTTTTGAAAAGTCCTTAATATAAACATCTCAAAAACGAAACCAGTTTGTTATAGTTTTCGAATCAAACACGTTGATTTCTAAATGCAACTGCGATTTTGTTATGTTGGCGGACATTACGACCAGTACGTTTCGAAATAGCGCCGTATCAAAACCTTTTTGTACAACGTAACAATGTAACGTAAAAACATAAATTTAACGAAATTGGGTTGTTTTTTTGCTTAGTGGGTATTACTATAGAGATACCTAATTATGATACTTTAGGCGGTACTTGGCCGGTCTTTTGTTGTTCAGTTTCAAAGGCGTGTATGATGAGTAACGATCACCATACATCTACAACTTAATCCCTTCTGATATATGACACATTAATAAAATATATTTTTTTACAAATTTTGAAACTTATTCTTATAAACATCAAAACACTACCCGCGAAAATATACCCGCTGTTTGTTTTTCGTGAATTAGACAAAGAACGCAATAATCCATTTTAAGTGCCCCGAGCGGTTTTTCATAAAGACAATATGCTCATCTCAATCGTAAACATGAAACTTTATATCAGCAACTTTAAAGACAAGATAAGATAAAACAATCGTATGAACCCGCACAATTATCATTATCAACTTATTTAAGTTATTTCAACCAGAAAATGTCGCACCTATACCTATACATTTGTAAATTTCTATAAATAGAAGGATATTTTTGTTTAAAATAATAATTGTGTGCAATTTATAGCGATATTCTGAAGACAACACGGAGTCATTGGTTTATTTTTGTTTATTAAGGCTAAAGGTACTTTAACAACAATTATTTAAGGACAAAAGAGAAGTGCGTTAAGCTTGTGATAAGTAGATAAAACACAACAATAATAATTGGCCTCATTTACTTCGTTTAAAAAGAAGTTTCTACTTACCGAAATAAACTGTGATAAACGGTCCCCCATTAGTGACAATAAGTTGTTTAGGTACTTAATTATGTAGTGACGTGAAAATACTACCATGAATAAAAATATAACGATATCGGACCTAAATGTAGAAAGCCACAGTCATGGAAACAGTTTTAAAAGGCACATGGTGGCTAAAATTGGGATTTGTATTATTGAAGTAAGTAAAATTATCCTATTTGCTTCAATTAAAATTAAATATATTTAGGGGAAGGTTGCCTATATTGGACCAATTTCCAGATTTCTTATCATAGATCCTGATAATAACGCAAAAACGATCTTGAAGCTATACCTTAGTATACTTTAGTATGTTGTTCAACTGCAGTTTTTTTGCAGAATTTTATTTCAAAGTAGGTATCTATGATATACCAGGCTATAAAGAAACCTCTGCAAGTGGTTCAATATAGGAAACCGGTTGCCTAAATTGCACCTGGGGGTTCCAAAATTGGACCAAATGATTTAAATCGGAAGCTTAGGTGTTAAATAAATAAATAAAAAATAAAATTGTTGGTATAGGAAGTTTTATACTTATATTTTAAAAAAACATCAAATTTACAATCAAAATTTAGGTAGAAGACATCCTAATGCAAAAAAAGTACCTATTAGTTTCCTATATTGGACCAGTCATAGTTTCATTTTATAACTCAAAGAAAAAAGATTTTAGCAATATTGAAATGTTGTTAGTTTATGACATTAAGTAACTTATTTAAAGAGAAAAATTATTTTTGCACAATTTGGAAAAATTGCCTAAATTGGACCGGTTAAATTTTGGCAATCACCCAGTGGTCCAATTTAAGCAACTACCACGTGTTTTACAAAACCACCCAGGAAAGAAACAAGAAAAAACAAATATGGCATGGTAATAGGAGAGAAAAACTTACTTGATAACTTCAATAAAAAAGATTTTGCTTACAGTTTTATGGTTCTAAGGTAACTTCTTAGAAAAATACTAAAAATATAACATTAAAATTGTGTAAATTACGTTTTGCTCTGTACACGCCAAGCACTAACGGCCAACTAGTTGAGTTTGTTGCCGATCAAAGGTTCTGGGTGGAAGTATGTTACAGTGTTGCCAGATGATATGGCACTTGTTTAGTTTCGGAGAAATGTACTGTGGTCCAATTTAGGTAGCGGTTCAATATAGGCAACCTTCCCCTACGAAGGGGAAGATTGTATACAAAATTACCTACATACAGTTTTCTATTTCATCATTCCTATACCTAACTTTCTAAAATTGTTTACTATAAATTACATTATTGACTTTTTTTAGTTTTTGCTAGCGTCCGTTTTTTATTGCTATGGAATAATTCTGTCTGAATGTGTCTTGATTGGATCTTACAAATACGAAGAAGGAATATGGACTTCAATATTATTTATTTGCAGTTGGAGTTTTACAGGTGAAAACAACATGTTTTCTACACATTTATTGCAAGACAACGACTTTTATGACTTTTGCAACAGACAATTTTTAAGATAAATACCTTAATTTTTTGTAACACGTAAACAAACCAGTCATAAATTAACTACAACCATAGACATGTAATATAAGCAGACAAAACATTCCACTTATCAAAAACCATTTGTTTACAATTAGACAAACATCCAAAGTTTCAGATAAGTTGGAAAGAGATGGCTTGAAACAATGGCAACACTGTACCTAAGCTGTAAAATCTCGCTTTTATCCTTACAGTGCATCGGCATGTGGTTTCTGTATCATAAAAACAATCCATTGGAACATTTTTACTTAAAATACAGAATTATCTACACCCTTGCTTTTAAGCTAATAAACGTAACCTCACTTAGAGCCTAAATATTAATCCAGGGTTAGAATAGTCCGGCCTCTTACACAGCACGCACTGGCGAACCATTGTAAATAATAATAAATAGCACTAAATAATTCTATTTCAAGAAACTAATAAAAATTAAACGAAAAACGTAATTTATCACAAACGACACAGCTCAACAACACTGTAACATTAGATAATGAATGAATATCAAAAATGCTGCGTCACTCGTAGTTAAAACGTCCGTACAGCTTTTCCTTTGTGATTTCCCTAAAGCATTATAGTTTGATATCATTAGGAAACTATAAATAATTTAACTAGTAGAAAGTTTAAAAGACACACATATATTTAGTATAGGTACCTATTATTTTTACTAAAAAAATTAATAAATTTTTTAAAATTTTTTAGATCCTATTGCAAGGTTTATCTCAGAATACTTCGAGGACAAGAAGAACATTTTTTTTAGATATGTAGTAGGATGTAGTGCCTCTATATTGTTTCTAGGAATTATGATTCCTTATAGCCTAACACTGTATATGATTTTCGGAGGTAAGACAACATAGGTCATCACATGTTTAGTGCATAATTATTTTAATAGTGAGAAAAGTGCGGCAGAGGATATATCTTTCACCAGGTAATAAATCTCAATAGGTACATGCTTTGTTTTATTAATATACAGTATGTCTCCGTAAGTTTGCATCATATGGAAAACTTTTTTATTATTCATTTTACGAAAAAAAGTTATTCTTCATAAAAAGCTCTGCATGGTCTAAAACCCAAAATGCAACCATCAAATATCGAAAATTTCCACTCATATACGAGGTTTGTCAAAAAATGTGAATTTTTCCAAAGAATGTAAATTTTTCCCAAGAGTAAAGTACCTTTATTTTTGACATTATCAAAAATTGTTATTAAAAAAAGTTGATCAGAACTAAAAACCACGTCTAAATATGCAATTATACGCATTTATGTTGAAAAATTATTTTATTAATTTATTATTAATTATTTATTTTTTTAATTATTTAATTAATTTAATGCGTGGTATTGCATATTTAGACGTAGTTTTTAGTTCTGATCAACTTTTTTTCATAACAATTTTTGATAATGTCAAAAATAAAGGTACTTTACTCTTGGGAAAAATTTACATTCTTTGGAAAAATTCACATTTTTTGACAAACCTCGTAGATGACTGGAAAATTTCGATATTTGATGGTTGCATTTTAGGTTTTAGACCATGCAGAGGTTTTTATGAAGAATAACTTTTTTTCGTAAAATGAATAATAAAAAAGTTTTCCATATGATGCAAACTTACAGAGACATACTGTATATTATTATAAACTAGCGTGTACCCGGCCTGCGTTGCAGCCCGGCATTATACGACGTGAGATAATAAGGCGAACAAACCTCAAACTCAACCGTTTGCCGGCCCGTCCACAATTCACATCCATGCATAAAACATAGTATGTCTTCGTCTATTCCGGCTTCGGTGCTTCGGATCGATCGTTGAACGGGCCGGGGACCGGTTAGGTTGGGTCGTTCGTTCTCCCTACTCTAATTTATCAGCGTTTATCAGTGTTTCTCTATAATGCATGTATTATACATAAAAACCTTCTTCTTGAATCACTCTATCTATTTAAAAAAAACCGCTTTAAAATCCGTTGCGTAGTTTTAAAGATTTAAGCACATGTAGGGACAGGACGGGCGATAGCGACATTGTTTTATACTATGTTAAGATTAAAATATCATAAAGAATTTTAAAAATTGTTTACGATAAACGTGGTGTCCAGATATTATAAGCTATTTGATTTTACCTTTCAACAAACCCAAATAATATAACATTGTATTCAAAGTTGGTGAGCGTCGATCGCTACGAAGTTAGTCAGTTGGAATGATGCTTCCAACTCAAATTAGTGGATGACAATCTATAAAACCCAAAAACGTTCTTCATAGTTGTGTGTTCTTGAACTATCTATTCTATATTTCGGTATCTGTCTATATAATATAAAATGTACAATATAAGTAGACATTTTAATTTTGTAGGTATTTTATCGAATATCATTTCCACACAAATCCGCTTTTTCGCATTGGATAAAATTGACATGGATTTCAAAACATTTGAGGCTTGTCGACAGGTGACGAGAGCCCTAAGTCTTTTCATAATGCCTCACTGTGTATTTGTTTTGGTGTCAAACTACGAAATTAATCAGGTCAAATTGATTTTTGGCGCGATCCTGTTAAATATAATACCAGCTGCTTTAATGGTAAAAAGTGATGAAAATTGGAAGGGAGAGGTTCTTACTGAAATGTCCAGATATCAGACTATCGGGTAAGAAGATAACATTAAAACAAAAAAGTATTAGTTTTATGGTTTATGTACTACTCGAATATAATTGTTTCATAATACCATATAGTTACCAGATACTTTAAATGGTAGGTATATAATACCCCAGGGCATTAAGGAAGTTTCTAATGCCCTCGGGCATTAAGAGAAATAAATAGGAAACACCAAAGTAACAACTTCTTATTAACGAAAAAACTTATTTATCATTTAAATTAAATGAACAGTTATGGAAAGACCCAGTAAAAACACATTAACAGCTTTTGATAAGTCAATGTTTTCTATTATTTGGTGATTTTCACTAACAGAAATTTACGATGATTGAACGTTTTTTGATGTTAATGGTCTTGTTGATGGTACTCCAGCTATCAATTTCGAAATTTTGTTTTTGAAAGACATACTGTCTTCCAAATATCCCTCAACCACAGCTGAACTTTTCCAACCGCCATGTCTTTTCAATGTGGTCATGATTGCCCCCGCGTCCGCCTACAGAATAACAGAGGTTCTGCGCAAACAATGACCAGTATATTTGTCCGCATCGCTTAGACCCAGGTATTTTGCAATAATGGAAGGAATCTTGCCTATGGTGTTCTTCCCAACTGGCTGTAAAAACAACGACCGTTACGGTAACACAAAAATAATCTATTGATGTAAAGACCAATAAGTTCTTAGTAGCTTTAAACAACCCATCTCCTTTCTCATCAATAATTGTGAAGACACGCTTTTTATCAGTCTTTGAATCGGGAATATTAACTGTTACTACGGATCCTCTATCCTCGATCTATATATTATGTTCAACCAACATATTAACTAGCTCTTGGCGGCGGCACCCACCAAATAACAGAACCACTTTGTAAATCAGAAAAGTTTTATTGGGAGCTTCACGGATGAATTTCAGCACGTCTTCTCGAGTCAAAATTTTCGATTTTTTCGCTTCATATCCTTTGAATGCTTGCTTTAGATACTGGCTTAACCCTTTCAGGCACACAAAAGAAAAACTCTTCGAAACCAATTTATTTTATGTTAGTTAAACAGTTTACACTCTAATAATAAGACAAAATAACGTTTTTATCTGAAATATATTCCAAGAAGTCCTCCAGGACATGGTTTTCCATAGTTACCACTATGATAATATTAAAAATATAACCAACTAAAAGTCCTTTACAAATAATCTAAATAATATATATTTAGGTGCTATGGTAAGTCATAAAACAGTTTTTTTCTGCATTTAGACATAATCCTACGTTACATGTATTACATGCCCATTTAGTGCTATGTGGCTAGTTTTTAGTCTTAGGCGTGCGGAAAAGTGGTAGCAATTACGTCATACCGGTTTCGCAACGAAACCATAATAAAAAACCGTTGCTATTATCACCTGTTTAGCAAAAATACCACGCATTTACCTTTTACGATAATTATACCAATACAAGTTAACAAATAAATTCAGTACTTACCTATTTTGTTGAAAAAAAAAACAATAATATTAATAAAAATAACAGTCGCGGTCAAACGGCACTCAAAACAAAGCCATATTCAATAATTTAACCTTCATAATGAAGCTATCTTAGCAGAATTTTCTCTGCTTGGCGCTTAATAGAACTACCCGTTAACAGGTGACGCTAGTAGTTTGGCTGGTTTTGATTTAAAACCACTGCGAGATAAAATACCGACTTTTGATTCTATGGTTTACTAATGAAACCACCATGCCTGAAAGGGTTAACTTGCAATATTTTGCAATGTCTATATTTTTATTAACTATTAATGTCTTCTTTAACATTGAATATTTCGTCCATAGGGAATTAGGAGTGAATGTTCCAGACTAGTTCAAGTTGGCTAGTTAATAAATTCATATAATTGGTGAGCACTTTTCGTGGTAAAAGTTCAATCCCTAAATATTTTTTTAGACGCTTTGCACATCAAATGAACGAAATGAAGAACTTTAGCCAAGAAGAGGACAAATCGGACGCAGATTCGTCTTCTAGCGAAGAAACTCCAGTTTTCGAAATCAATCCTCAATTTTTACCCATTCAAAGTCAAACGGTGGTAAATTTGGATGATTGTCAGGATCAACACGGTCAAAATTCAAATTCTGGTGTAGAAAATTTGGGGTTGGTCGATGTAAATGAAAAGGTTGTCAAGGAAATTGAAATTCCTGCCTCGGTATTAAATGCTCTTCATTTAAAAGCTTACTATTATAATGTTAATGGAGTGAGCATCTTACCAGGTAAGCAATAATTCAGTGATGTAAATTTCGTCAATAGTTTTTATTACCTATCCCCTTTTGTAATTTAATTTATTTATATAGGTGGCTTTATTTCTTTCAGGAATACCAGAAGAAAACGAAGACGAACCAGAAGATATAAACTTCATAAACCCAAAAAGACTGAGCAGAATCAGCGATAGACTCGAGGTACTCAACGCACAAGACCAAATACGCAAAGAAAGCATTAAAGAAATTTTTAGCATTAACGAAGTTATTAACGAAAATAGGCCCGAGCCGATCAACACCATAGAGTACATAGCTAATTTCAAGGAGGACAAACATCGAATTTCGGTACTGGACGAACTGAAGCATTTGAGTAAATCGAGGCACTGTTTTCATTGCTCGCCGTACAGAAAATACATATGGACACGTCGACTGCGAATGTTGAAGGATTTTTTAAACGACAATTTTTTGCGCCCCCTGTATTACTCCTTGAAGAACTTGTACTTCTATCCTTCACTTACGACGAAGACACTTACGAATTTAGTTTCCACATTGTATATTACGCTAGCACCTTTCATGGCTATGCAAAAATCGTGGAAACAACATTTGATTTTTAGGTAGGTTATAAATAAAAAATATTTATGTATTATATATAGAAATGCTTTCGTTCGCAGCGAGAAATACGTTTTCTGCATTCCCCTGTTATTGGTAAAAATCTTTGTGCAAACGAACATAAAGAGTATCAAGAAAAATGAAAAATAAAATTTAATAAAATAAAAATTTTACAGCAACGTTAATACCCGCCCCTGGTGTCATCCACCTTCGCTACACAACTATTTAAAATTACTTAAATACCTCTATACCTCTAGCTTTTATTTTAAATATTGGATTCAGAGGAAAGCAATTAGAATTAATGAAAAATTGTCTAAAAAATAGACCAACTTATGTTCAAATAGATAAAGAAAAAAGCTATCCAAAGGTATTTAAGTATGGTGTTCCTCAAGGAACAATTTTAGGACCATTGTTTTTTAATATTTATATTAACGACTTATTTAGTATAAATTGCGATGGACAAATTCATAGTTTTGCAGATGATACTACAATTTTTTATACCGATACAAATTGGGAAAACTTAAATAATAAAATTAAAAAAGATTTTAAAATTATAAAAAATTGGTTTGATAACAATTTGTTAACAATTAATTTTAATAAAACAAATTATATTCCTTTTACTTTAAACCTAAATAACCTACTACAAAATATGAATAGTATTCAAATAAATGAAGACATTCAAATTTTTAAAGTTAATAAAATAAAATATTTAGGAATTATTTTTGACAGTAAATTAAATTGGAATTTTCACATAGAATACTTAATTAAAAAAATAAGAAGTTTTTACTACCGATTTTTAAAAACATTAAAAAATATTTAAATGTAAGACATATGGAAATATTATATTAGGCGTTAGTTAAAACTCATTTTTCTACGAATTTCAGTGTGAAAAGTTTTACTTTAACGCACGCCGTGTGAAAAGTCTAACTTTTCACACGCTCGTAGAAAAAATTTTGTATGATATACGTAAGAAAATATCTCTTTAAGGCACAAAGGCACTCATATGAATTGCGAAACTCGCTTCGCTCGTTCCGCAAATTTTTATATGCATGCCTTAAACGAGTTATTTTCACACTTATATCATAAATTGCTATTAAATTACGGAATTTTAGGTTCGGGAGGAAGAAATAGAACTTTAGTTAAAAAATTAGAAATATTACAAAAAAGGTTTCTAAAAATTATATTTAATAAAGATTATCTTTATCCTTCAAAATAATTATATTCGGAAACAAAAAAGTTGAACATAAGACAAAACATTTATAACATCTTAATATACAGTGTGGTTGTTTAAGTGTGCAACATATGGGGATTTTTTTTATTACCGATTTCTCAGAAAATTTTATTCTTGATAAAATGTTTAATAATTATATAAGGTGCACTTGGAATGGTTGCAAGTCAAACGGCATACAGGGTAGGCCAAAAAATATAAAACTTGCACAAGAATAAAGTTTTTTAATAAACATTTAAAATAAAAATTTTGCACGTTAAATGATAGTTTTTTAATTAACATATTATCATTACTAATGTTTTATCGTGTTAAAAATAATTTTTAGGATATTTTAAAGTTCTGTTTAATATCGTTGCAACAAACATAAAGTTTGTAATTCCTTAATAAATTAAAAATTCAAGTAAATCTTACTAATATGCTTGAATTTGAACAAAGATATGTTAAATTGATTTGATTTTGCTTAATTTATGAAGGTCTTTATGGTGAACATAAAAAAAAAATTTTGGGAAATTATTAATGTTTTTAAAAAAATATATTTTTTTATTTTAGGAGGTCACGTTTTTGAATTTCTGCATAACTTTTAATTCTAAACAACTTTTCTTAATAACATTTTGATGAATTTTCTGAAATAGGGGTACTTTATTCTTGTACAAGTTTTATATTTTTTGGCCTACCCTTTACGCCGTTTGACTTGCAACCATTCCAAGTGCACCTTATATGATTATTAAACATGCACCAACTTTTATCAGGAATAAAATTTTCTGAGAAATCGGTAATAAAAAAATCCCCATATATTGCACACTTAAACAACCACACTGTACTTAATATATTTAAAAATAAAAACCTTATACAATTTAAAAACCATAATCATAATACACGTCATAAAAATGAAATAACCATAGAACCTAAAATAAATAAGTCCATAGGACAAAAACATTTCAAATATTTATGGTTTTATAAACGATTATTTACGAACAAAAATTAAAAAATTGATCTGTTTAAAAAATTTTAAGTCGAAATAAAAACATGGATATTAAAAACAGACAATTTGAAAATATTTTTAGAAATGCTTTAGTTAATTAATATTGTTCCGAATAATTTATATAAGTAATATTTTTTACATAAAAATTATAAATTAATAATTTTATTATAGGTAATATATTTCTTCAAAAAAGCTGCGTTTATACTAAAAATTAAAATTTTTACTTTAAAACTTGATTTTTAATGCATATTATGATTTATGATTTTACGTACTAAAACAAAACATAAGATTTGCCCCCAACAAGCTCAGATTCACAGGGAATTGCAGAATAAGTTTATCGAAGACAACATTTAATATTTATTATATTATTAAATTTTAAATAAACTTATTATTATTATTATTAAAAGTATACGGCGTTATTTTTAGTACGGAAAATGCAACTTTTCTGTTGACTTACATCGCGTTCGCATGGTGCTTTTTTCTGGTGGCCTTACCATTGATTATAAAGCTAAATCACTCCAGACTACGAATGGTTTTCGCATTTGGTTTGGTAGTCTCAGGAACAAGTTTATGGCGTAAGTTTTATAATACGCACTTTACTGCACTATGTACACGACCTTAACTAATGCTAATTTTTTTTCAGTCCTTTCCGGCAAGCTAACAAATGATGCGATAACCGTAAGCAGCCTCCTTTTCGGCTTTGGCTATGGAATCATCACTTACACAGAAAAAATCGTTTTCAGGGTCTCAATAGGCATGAGGCCGTGGTACCTGGTCAAAGGGCCCCTCGAGGTCATCTCCGGGATATTTATTATGGTTATTTACTTTTTTATTTATTTCCATAGGCTAGAATTAAACCTATTGTTGTTAGTCGCGGCTCTTTCATATTATTTTAATGCAATTTTGTGGATTTGTTTACCGTTCGTTAAGTATTGTAGTAGTATTATTATTCAGAAAGTTATCTTTGATGAACGAAGCCAGCAGGAGGGCTTTTTTCATTAGTTAGTTAGGTAGACGAGAAAATTGAAATAAATGTGATATTTTGTTTCTTGTTATTACTTATTGTCATAACTACTCATATCAAGTCGCTGCATAACTTAAGCCATCAAGCGCCATCTTCATCTTGCGGTCTAAAATAACGAGCAAGTAATTCCCCGATTTCTCAAATTTACGATTAGGTTTCTTAGAGTGGATCCTAGATTCCAGAAGTACCTCTGGTCGACAAATTCTAATGCGGTTTGTAACATCAAAAGTATAGAAAGATAAAAAAATTTTGTGTGGTTAAAGTAAAAGGAAAGGGATAGTTTGTATTTATTTTGTTTTCCTTTATGTTATTGTTATTATTTTGTGCCGTTAGTTGTTGGTGGGCTTGGTGGTATTTTTCTTACCGAACATTAACACAGGTAACAAGTAAGAATTGTTATATGATTTTTTCAGGTAAGTATAAATTTTATACAATATATTGTATATATAAGGTTGGACGATAACTTGAAAATAGTTTTCTGTTGGTTACCTATCTATTTTTTGGGTTTGGTTTATATTGGTCTAGGTATTATAGGTAAGAAATCGAGCTGGAAATAATTCTTAACATTTTTTACTGCTAATTTTACCAACACTTTCCATTATATACCCTATTTCTGTAACGTCACCACATATTTACCATTTTAACTATTCTTTTGTGAAAGTGATATAACTTAATTAAAATATTGCTCTACGCAGTTGTGATGGTTGTTATAAAAAAAATAGTGTGGCACACCCTCGTTCATTTAGCAGGTATTTTTTAAAGTACATTTCTATAGTACATTATTACATATATATGGATACATCATCAAATATTGTTATATATTCTTCCATCTTACTTAAGTCTTTCTTGTAAAGAAAATATATTGGTCTGCCAGCCTTCGTTGTCTCAGCCTTGCTTGAAGATGATTCATTGAAAATGCACCCCTTTAGGGTAGTCTGACATGCAATTACTTTTACAAGGTGTAAGGAATTGATGAACACTTTAAAAAAAAGTTGAAAAACAAACCCTATATATTTTTTGTTGCCTCCTGGCTTATAACGACGCGTCCGTTAAGGCAGAGACACAATATAAAAATTAAAAAATAAGTATTAGGCGATAAGCAATTATTTTATTTCTTATTACCCACCTCCTTATTGCATGTTGCTTAGTTTTTAAATTGTGTCGCGGCCTTTAACAATAAGAGGTAATAAGTACCTAAATGATTTAAAATAAATCTATTTTTTTCGTATTGGCTATTTATATTTTACTTGATTAAGGTGGTACTATCAACGTCATTTAATTTATTGCCAACCTAGGTATAACCTATTTCGCCTTAGTTTATTATTTTATTGACTAAGATTTAAATAAAATCAATGTCGTCTGCACATTATTTAGGTAATATCTGATAATATATTACAAAAATATCAATTTATTTCATTGCTTATTTTGGGAAAATTGTATAGTGAAAGAACAATGACATAAAATAATGTTAAAAAAATCTTTACCGATATTTAATTCTCCTTAAATACCTAACTTATGAAATTCCTTTGATATTTATTTAACATTTTTAAAAAAGATGATAGATCTAACATTGAAAATTATAGACCTATCGCAGTTTTGAATGTCCCAGCCAAAGTATTTGAATGTATTATTTACAATAAAATCTACAACTCAGTCTGCAGCAAGATCTCAGAGTTTCAACACGGTTTTGTGACTAAAAGGTCCACGGCTAGTAACTTAATTATGTAATGTTTCTCAATTTATCTCTGAAAATCGTAATACGTTTGGCCAAGTTGACGTGATTTATACAGATTATGCCAAGGCATTTGATAAGGTCTCACATGCGGTTCTCGTACAGACCTTGTGGTGCGAATTTGGGTTCCATCAGAACCTGATTACATTTATTATGTCTTATCTGGCAAATAGAAACCATAAGGTCGTGGTTAGGGGTTATATTTCTCGCTCATTTATTCCCGGTTCTGGCGTACCTCAGGGCTCAAACCTAGGGCCATTGCTGTTCCTTCTGTTTATTAACAGTCTTGCCAATGTAATCAAACGATCTAAACGATTATTATTTGCAGATGATTTAAAGCTTTATGCTAGGATTAATAACGTAGATGATTGCATTGCGCTGCAGAGAGACCTCGATAAAGTAATGAATTGGTCTAAAATGAACAAAATTGCTTTTAATGTAAATAAATGTCACGTAATGTCGTTTACCCGCAAAAGGGAAAAAATAAATTTTGATTATGTAATGGATGGAACAGTGTTGTCCAGGGTGAATGAGATTAAGGACCTCGGGGTGACTTTTGACTGCATGCTTACTTTTCGTTCCCACATAATAAATATATCTAACAAAGCATCTAAGATGTATAGTTTCATAGTAAGAAGTTCAAGAGAGTTTAGGAATATGTTAATTGTATTAAACAACTCTATATTGCTCTAGTGCGCAGTGTACTGGAATAAGCATCAATAATATGGTCTCCTTATTATTAAAATCATGTTTATACAATTGAGAGAATACAGAACAGAATTTTAAGATACTTGTATTATAAAGAAACTGACCACTATGATAGAAATATTTCTTAAAATCAACTTTCTGTTAGATATAATATTTTAAGTTTAGAAAAGAGAAGGGATCTTAATATGTTGCTTTATTTACACAAACTCTTACATAATAATGTTGATGATCCAAACACACTATTCAATTTGAATATAAATATTCCGGCTTATCCAACAAGAAATACAGCAACATTTTATGTAAACAATGCCCGAACGAATTATAACTATAATTCTCCCGTTAATGCCATGTGTAATTTGTATACTAAATTTCAAAGTGAGTGTGATATATTTTTTCTAACCTATAATCAGTTTAAACAAAATTTTGGAACTACTTTAACTTAATAACTCCTTATTAATTACAGATTAATATTGAATATGAATTGTATTTATGTTTTGTATCTTTCTAGTACTTTATAATAGGGTTTGTCTATATACCTGTAAATGTAATTAAGACTAAATAAATAAATAAATAAATAAACATGTTAATTATTACCTATAGAATATGAAGACGATATTGATTTTATTTAAATTTTGTGTAAAAGTTAGAAAAAATAAATAAATCTGCGCGAAATAGGTTATAGGTTGGCAAGCATTTTGATACTCCCACCTTAATGCCAGGTAAGACTTTACAGGCACAATATCCGCAAATGTAAATAGGTATTAAGTAGGTAATAAAATTAATGTTCATGTCTCCACATTATTTCAATCTTAATCTTTATGGCAGCCTTGGAATTATAATATGAGAGAACAACAATATATTTTAATTTATGCCAAACGATAATAAAAATATAAAATATTATTGTTTTAAGGACATGGAGCTTTTCTTTTCATTGTCGCACGAAAACGTTTTTTACCTAGAATATTTTTATAGTCAAATAAACATGGGACGACTATGTTGAGAATTAAAATAACCATACTATAATTTATAATTTAAAAAAAACTCCTAAAATCTTATCGTTAGTTAAAGTTAAAACCCCCGCGCGGTTAATCGCGCACCAATCTCGAAAGAGAAAGCTCCACAAAGAATAAGAAAGTATCTGTAAAATGTGTTACAGTGATATCTGCAATACGAGTAACAATCCAAGTTTTGGTTTTAGACTATTCAAGAAATGTTACACATTTGCACGAAAATAGTGCAGTTAACGCGCAAAAAAATATATTTTCGAAGCTATAGTGTTGTTGTACAGGGCAAATAGTAAATTTAAGAGATTAAAAGAACAAACCCAAGGATTGTTTTAAAGACAAAGATTTTAAGATGATAGTCGCTGTAAGTTGTTTGGTAGTGATCTGCATTACAGCTGTAGCTATAATAAGGTCGAAAAAACCTATCAAATTGATTCTGGCCGAAGCAAAATATGAGGTGTTGTATAACGCCATGGGCTCCAAATATATGATGCAGGATTTCCTGATGAGGAAACAAAATAAGACCGGTATGTAGATCTTGGCTTAACTATAATTTATAAATTATGAATATTTTATTCACCTAACCTTTTGACATAAAAAAGGTATACTACTTTTGTTTCGATAAATCTAACCGTTTTCGAGAAAAACGCTAAAATAACATTGCTTGCATGTGATGAATACGAAATCATTTTAATTTAATTAATTTAATTTTTTAAGAATTAATTTATGCATTGAAGAGGAAGGACATCACTTTGAACCTTTAATTTGAATGTTTAATTTATTGTTCTAGTAACTTATGTATTATTATTATTATTGTAACTCAGGTTCAAAAAAATGTTATAGGAAGAGATAGCATTTATTTTTGGTCTAGATTTATCCCCTAAATTTTTTGCTCATCATTTCTGGACACCCTGTATACATCAGGCGATCATTTAAGTGCTTTTCGAGTTACTTAAAATATTCCTAGTAAAAGCAGAGTTCTTTTATTTACATTTAAATAGCATAGCTCAGCAAAGATTTTTTTCTTCCCCCTTGCCGCGGTTAAGTATGCCCCGCTATACCGGGTGTCAACGAGATTATTGTACATAGCACCACAGTGTTATGTTAAGAGATATTTTAATCAAATTTGGGTTACTGTACTGTTTGCAAGGGATCTTTATTTTTACCTAGAAACGAAGTGAATTTCACTTCCGGCTTAACCGGAACTACGCCATTTATGTTTTTTTTAAATGACAACCTGTATATTATAATGCACAGTCAAATTCTCCTCAAAATTCTCTTTTCAACGACATACACCAAGTTGACATTTACTTTCAAAATGGCGGCGTAGGACTCATTTTACCAAAAACAAAATGGTGTCTATGAAACAACGTATGCAATTGATACGGGAAAAATAGTGATAAAATCTTTTAAATTGGTCCCTTTTGTAATTCTTTAAGCACTGACATTTACATTTTCTTCTTTTGTTTTTAAAGGAAAGTATTTTTTTATTGTTTAAAAAAATCTTAACTTTAACCCTATTTTACAGAGTTTTTTTAAATGTTATTATATACTTTTTATTATTTAGTATAAAAGTCTAAAGTATCCTTAAGCACCTAGGGATATTTTCGAAATCAGAATACGTTTTGCTTCAATAATAAAAATTTAATTATTAAATAATTAACAACGGCATAGAACAAATTAAAAGGTAAACAGTAAAATAATAACAACAAATTAAAAAATACAAACAAATTAACCATAAATTAAATGTTCAAGACGATCACCATTTTCGTCACGACACAAGTTTATTCTTTCGACATTTTCTCGCAAAACATTTTCTAAATTATTTTCATTAATAGTGTTAACTGCTCTTCGAATTCTCGCCATTAGCCAACTTAGGTGGAAATAAGTTATTCAGTTTTTATTGAAAAATGCACGGTTTTTATTTCTTGTTTAAAACTGAAGCAAAACGGATTCTGATTTCGAAAATATGCCTAGGTGCTTAAGGATACTTTAGACTTTCATGCTAAATAATACAAAGTATATGATAACATTTAAAAAAACTCTGTAAAATAGGGTTAAAGTTAAGAAACAATAAAAAAATACCTTCTTTTAAAAACAAAAGAAGAAAATGTAAATGTCAGTGCTTAAAGAATTACAAAAGGGACCAATTTAAAAGATTTTATCACTATTTTTCCCGTATCAATTGCATACGTTGTTTTATAGACACCATTTTATTTTTGGTAAAATGAGTCCTACGCCGCCATTTTAAAAGTAAATGTCAACTTGTTGTATGTCGTTGAAAAGAGAATTTAGAGGAGAATTTGACTGTGCATTATAATATACAGGTTGTCATTTAAAAAAAAACATAAATGGCGTAGTTCCGGTTAAACCGGAAGTGAAATTCAGTTCGTTTCTAGGTAAAAATAAAGATCCCTTTCAAACATTACAGTAACCCAAATTTGATTAAAATATCTCTTAACATGACACTGTGGTGCTATGTACAATAATCTCGTTGACACCCGGTATATTTCTCATACAACGATACAAAGTTGTTCACGAAGCGTTCCTTTAACAACTTAGCTCAGCAACGAATTTTACTATGCTAATTAAAAGAAGTAAAAGGAGAAGGCCTAAAGTTAAATTAAACGCAGCGGGACAAAACACAAATTTGGTATCACTGAGGTAAAAGTTTAAATGTTGTTGGTCATATAACCGGGCATTTATTGGGGCGGAAATACTTAAAAATTACAGATTTACTGGTAGGTAGGTAGGTACCCTCCAGCATATAAAAAAACAATTTCCGGTATATATAATTCGGTATTCCATATAATTCTCAGGCTGTTTGATTCGTACCTATAAATACATAATGTATAATTATGTGCACCCACTTACTTTTTACCAATTAAACAAATTTAAAGATAGTTAAGGAACCTGGCAGGTAGTTTGATCATATAGGTACCTGAAGAACTAATGAAATTATAAAATTGTATTGTTTGTTTTGTAGAAACATTAAAATAATATAATTATCTTGATAAGAATAATATTAGAAATCTATAATTATTATAGAATATGTACTTTACGCCTAAGTGAAGATTATATAATTAACTTTTTTTATTATCTAGATAATTTAGGAATAATACCTAATTCAATTACATCATAATTTTAATGACGTGTTAAACATTTTACAAACATTAATTTACATACATTTTTATGGTGCTATTTTTGCCGTAGATTTTACCTATTTCTGGGTTTGTGAAAGAGACAATAAGGTTTTCTCATGTACGATTTAAAAAAAAAACCTATTTTGTTATACCTATCCTATCCTGGTTGCTTAAGAGCAAACACTAGTGACGTCTTCGACATTTCGTTTTTTGATGAATATTTCGTTACTTCTTCGGCCGAATAACTTTCTTTAAAGTACAATTACCTACAGTTTTACGTAAGTAAGAAAATGAAATGGCTAATGCGTGATTGTTTGCTTGGAAATAAAGTTGAGTAACCCCTTTAGAAAAAAAACTTTCACAGATATTTCAGATTTTCTTTGAAATGTCACATTTTATTTTCATAAAAACGAGTATTTTGTATGAAATAATTGCAAGACGTGTTCAAAAATGCCAATTTTGGTTGGACTTTGTATAGAAAAGAATATTTTGAAAGTTAGCTATACCTAATAGATAGTTTTGAATTTTAAAGAAATCATACTTGGCTTATTTCGATGACATGTTGCTCACTTAAATATATTACTTTCTCTTGGTTCCTATCGCCATTTATTTAGTAAACATTTCTAATTTATTTGATACCTCATTATTATGTCAATTAAAATAATACTGTTAAAATTTGTACAAAATTTTCTTAATTAATTTTTTTAGATTTGCCACTTAATTCAGGAAAAACAGCTTTAATAACAGGGGGCACCAGAGGTATTGGTCTAGAAGTTATTAGGCTCTTGCTTAAATGTGACATCAACATAATTATAGGTAAGAACCAATTAAAAACTAACCAAATTATATACAGGGTGTCTCATAACTAAGCAAGTAGGAGAGAGATAGTAGACATTACACAGAATTTATTATGATAAAATATCCACACCCAGGGGCTCTTACATTTTTTTGGGGGATGTTAGAGGGATGAATGGTTTATTGCTATATAAAAAAGGTCAGCTGTACGTTTTTCTTGGCTCTGTTTGTATCTTAGGTTTATACCAAGGGGCGTGTGGGGCGCACACGGTGACCTTTGAACTCCAAAAGAAAGGTCAGTTGTACACACAGATCTCTTACTTGTTTTAAGAGATCTGTTGTTGTACATTATTGCCTTTATTGTTTTTATAATGGTTGGATTTCTAATCTTTCCACGCTAAAGAGATATGGGGTGATACAAGTAAGAATTTATTTTCGAAAAATGGCGATGATTTGAAAACGTATGTGAATCAAATGCTACTTTCTCCTGTTACTGTATAGTAAGGAAACACCCTGTATATGTACCTAATTAATTTAAAACCCGTTTTTATTTAAGAGTTAGCATTTTGTTTTCTGATCAATATTTTATTACCTTTTTCTTTTCATCCAAAAATCGTCCAATATCCCATCTATATAGAATTTGGATTTAAAAGGTAATAGAAACAGAAATGGAAATATGGGCATATGAACAGTACCGGTATAATAAATACTTTTTTAAGGTTGTAGAAATATTCAACATGGTGAAGCTCTTGTACAGAAACTCAGAGCTGAAGGAATCACGCAAGGAAATATCGAAGTTTATCAGTTAGATATAAGTTTCATCGAATCAGTGAAGAAATTTGCCAATGAAGTGAAAAACAAGCACGACAAAATTGATTATTTAATCAATAATGGTAAGGATAGCAGGGCTCTAATCCTAAATTCTTGAAATAAATATATTATATACAGGTTTGCCCAGAAGTATATTCGTTTGTTTTTTTATAGACATCGATCTTTTTTTTAAATGGAAACATATACAGCTTGTGATACATCATTTGAAAGCTAATATCTCGTACAGTATATGCTCATAAATTTTGGCGCCATTCTGTAAAGCTATTTCAAAATGGCGACTGTTAAAAGTTTTTAAAAAATCTCTATTTAAATAAGCGGAAATGATAAATCATTGATGTTTTCTTTTACCTTTCAAGGTAAGAAATCGTCATTGTTTCAAGTTCTGACATTTTGTGACATTGTGAACTTGTAATAGTAGGTATATTAAAGTACACGTTTCATAAGAAGCGGTTTTAGCGCACGCGTCTATTTTAAAAAACGAGCCACAAAGTGGCGAATTTTTTTATTGACACGTGCGCTAAAACGCCTTATGAAACATGTGCTTTATACATTTTTTTCTATTTCACCTTTACAATCAAGAAAAATACATTTTAAGGTGGGCAACATGCTTGCCAACCTATAACCTATTTCGAGTAGATTTATTTATGTTTTCTAGCTTTTATACAAAATTTAAAGAAAATCAGTATCGACTTGATATTCTATAGGTAATAATTGACATATTTAATAAATATCAAGGAATTTCATAACTTATTTTAGGAGAATTGTATAGCGAAAAATATCGGGTAAGATTTTTTTAAACATTATTATGTCATTGTCACTCATTGTTCTTTTACTATACAATTAAAAAATTAGCAATAAAATAAATTGATATTTTTGTAATATATCAGATACTACCTAAATAATGTACCGACGATATTGATTTTCTTTAAATGTTAGTTATTAAAATAATAAACTCAAAAAATCAACGCGAAATAGGTTATAGGTTGGCAATAGATTGAATGACGTTGAGAATTCAACCTTAAAAAGAAAATAAATATTAATTTTATTCCGGACTTCTGGGCAACCCTGTATATACTTGCTTGTACTGTGTCGTGCCTTTTACAGAAATGGCGGCATGGAAGCCGAATATAAGATAGCTCCTAGATAGAGTTAATAATTGTCCGATATTTTTTACGCTATTAGAATTTTTATTTCAGTGTGATTCAAGAACCTTTTTTTAGCTGGAATAATGTTTGGTCCCTACGTCGAATCTCGGGACGGCTACGAATCGCAATTTTCAACAAATTATTTGGGACACTTTTTGCTAACTTACCTCCTCCTGCCAGAGCTTAAAAAAGCGGGAACAGAAAAATCACGTTCGAGAATTGTCAATGTTTCATCGTGCGCACACGTTGTTGGGAAAATTAATTTCGAAGACATTAATTTCAGGTAAAATATACAGTCCAGAGAAGTTCTAGATGGAAATTTTCTTTATTGTTGATTTTACGAAAAAAAGTTATTCTTTATAAAAAGTTCTGCTTGATGCGCAAATATTATTGACATATCAAATCTTAATACATCATGTACAGGGCGGCAAAAAAATATAGAAACACAGAATTGCGTTAAGAGGGAAGTACCCTCGATTTTTATTTTAGAGCAAATTGTTATAAGAAAATTTTACTAAGGACCACAAAACGCGGTCAAATACAATTTTTCGTTGAAATATTTTAATTTACAGGGTACCATCAAAAAGCCTTTGCAAAATATTTTTTTATTTTATTTCTTTAATTTTTACCTGCAACAATTTCGCAACAACTATGTGCAATACTATAGTAACGAATATTGACATGTTAGTCAAAAATCATTTAATATTTTTCGACTTATTAACAAGAGATTTTTTGATGGTACCCTGTAAATTAAAATATTTCAACGAAAAATTGTATCTGACCGCGTTTTGTAGTCCTTAGTAAAGTTTTCTTATTAATAATTTGTTCAAAAAATAAAAATCGAGGGTACTTAATCCCTCTTAACGTAACTCTGTTTCTATATTTTTTTGCCTCCCTGTACATGATATCTTAAGTTTTGATATGTCAATATTATTTGCGCATCAAGCAGAACTTTTTATAAGGAATAAAATATAAACGTATAAAACGAAACAGGCTATATAAATATCTGATTCCACGTTAATTTAAAAAAAAAACGCTCGGACCCGTCGATTTTTATTTCGAGGGGGACATATTTTGCGTATATTGTCAATCTTGTTACTTCAAGCCCCTAGGAGGGAGGGGGGTAAGATCTAAATCCTAAATGGATATATACCCCTATTTTATATAATTTTTTTGGATTCTGCATAAAATTCTGAACAGTTTTTTAATAAAAGCATTATTAGTCTATACGACTAAACAATTTCCGAGATATTGACTCTTAAAAAATGAGATTTTTGAACTTTGACAGCGTCTAGCTTTCTAACTGTACGTCTTTAGAGTAAAACGGCTTACATGTCCCTATCTTCGATTTTTATTTATAGCATTGTCTTTCCAATAGTGTCAACTTCCGGTTAAACCGGTTGTAAGAAATATAGTACTTCCGGTTTAACCGGAAGTTGACACTATTGGAAAGATAATAAAAATCGAAGATAGGGACATGCAAGCCGTTTTACTCTAAGACGCACAGTTAGAAAGCTCGACGCAATCAAATTTCAAAAATCTCATTTTTCAAGAGTCAATATATCTTGGAAATTGTTTAGTATAGACTAATAATGCTTTTATTAAGAAATGTTCAGAATTTTATGCAGAATCCAAAAAAATTATATAAAATAGGGGTATCCATTTAAGATTTAGATCTTACCCCCCCCCCCCCCTGCCTCCTAGGGGCTTGAAGTAACAAGATTGACAATATACGCAAAAGATGTCCCCCTCGAAATAAAAATCGACGGGTCCCAGCGTTTTTTTTTTAAATTAACGTGAAACCAGATATTTAGCCTGTTTCGTTTTAAATGGGGAACCCTAAATAAATTTGCGAAAAAAAAAATGTTATAAATTATTTTTTTAGGAACAGATACATTCCGCCTGAAGCTTACGCCCAATCTAAGCTTGCTCAAGTATTATTTTCTTGTTATTTAAATACTCTATTAACGAAGGAAGAGGAGAAAGTGCAAGTACACTCCGTTCACCCTGGAGTAGTCAACACGGAACTATTTAACGGAACTCACTTGAAAAACATTGCGCCGTGGTTGCCGTCCTTATTTTTTAAAGTAAGCAATAACGATGACAGAACAAGATAGACATAATATCATTCTTTTTATCACGACAAGACGTGTTTCGGCATTAAATAAAATGTTTACAAAGTAATACTGTAGATGACATTAGCTTGGAGCAAGCTAACAGAATTTATATTATTTATATTTATACAGGGTAACTCAAAAAAGTTAATATTTTTTTTTATTGGGTTTGAAAGAAATTTTGTAGATATTTCTTTATGTACTTCTTGTCGCTTATCGTAAGCTTCCAAATATATATAATTATCAAGCTTATACAGGGTGTTTCCGATGATAACCGATAAAAAAATAACATAAAAATGCATGTATTTATAAATCACCCGGTATATTAAAAATGGATCGGTTAAATTTCGTTATTTTTTAATATTTTTTGTAGTGTTGGGAAAAATCGACTTATTTTAATAATCGACTACCGAGCATTCGAGTGATTTAAAAAATCGAATGATAATCGATTTTTTTTCACTCAAATTCTAATATTAATTATTAATATTGGCGGTTCATCGTTCATGTTGATATACAGCATTTGTATTGGGAATAACTGACTCGGTGTTGTTATTCGATTGATTTTTTGCGGATTATTAAATGTGGCGGAGATATTTGTGGATTTTTTGGCATGGTTCCCAGATCTTACAACTTACAATTTAATTTAACTAACCACTTAACCTTGAGATGTCACGATATTGCATAACTCATGATATTTATGAATACTGAATACTCACCACTACACAGAATAAAGAATAGTCTTTATTCAATGCACCACTATAATAAATCCTATTATCCTACGCAGGCAACCCGTAATGCAGTATTTAAATCTAAATAAATCATATTTATTATCTTACGCAGGCAACCCGTAATGCAGTATTTAATATGAATTATCGCCAATAATAACCGAAAACCACTCGGTGTAGCCGCTCGCTACGAGATGGCTCTGGCCGCAGTGAGTGATTGACAGGCGGGCAGCAACTTTGCAGACGCGTTGAAAAATAAAAACCATATGTTCGTCACTCATTTTGTCACTCGAGTTATTTCCGAAGATAATCGAATAATTCAAGTGATTGAAAAAATCGAGTGATCGGTTATTTTTCACTCGAGTGATCCCATCACTAATTTTTTGCTTGAAGTATCTTACTTACATGTTTGCTATTGATTTTCCTTTTCCTATGACCAGTTCTGGAGATATACAGCGTCGACCAGACTCAAAACTCAAAAAATAAGCAAATAAAATAACAATTTTTTTTTAATTTCAATAAAATTTATTATGTAAGTTCATTGTATGGTTAAAAATATATATATATATTTATTGCTATACAGGGTGTTTCGAATAATTAGGGTATTCTAACACTGTATTGCAAATAAGAAATATATATAAAAACTATGAATAACAATTTATTATATCCAAAAATAATAAGTAGGCCCCTAATTATTCGAAACACCCTCTACAGCATTAAATATATTTATTTTTAACCATAAAATTAACTTACATAACAAATTTTATTGAAATTTAAAAAAAATGTTTTTTATTTGCTTATTTTTTGAGTTTTGAGTCTATTCGACGCTGTATATCTCCAGAACTGGTCATAGGAAAAGGAAAATCAATAGCAAACATGTAACTAAGACACTTCAAGCAAAAAATATTAAAAAATAACGAAATTTAACCGATCCATTTTTAATATACCGGGTGATTTACAAATACATGCATTTTTATGTTTTTTTTATCGCTTATCATCGCAAAAACCCTGTATACCCTTGATAATTATATATATTTGGAAGCATACGATAATAAGCGACAAGTAGTACATAAAGAAATATCTACAAAATTTCTTTCAAAACTAATAAAAAAAATATTAACTTTTTTGAGTTACCCTGTATAAATATAAATAATATAAATTCTGATAGCTTGCTCCAAGCTAATGTCATCTACAGTATTACTTTGTAAAAATTTAATTTAATGCCGAAAATACAATGATTTAACAAAAATTTTAAATAATTTTCGTCACTCACCCGGTATTTAATAAAAAAATTTAAACTATTTTTATCGATTTTTATAGTATTCTATCCTATCTACGACAGGGCCATCAAAAATTTAGAAAAACAAAACGAATTTATATTATAAACTAGGAAAATATAATGTATAATTGAGAATTCATATTTTGTAACTTGGACACCCTGTATCTTAAAAACTGGTCGGCAGATATTGTTGTGGCCATGAACACTTTTGATCAGAATGGCATTCTCTACAATATACTAAAAATTTGGAAAATTTAACCAAGGGCCATTTTCCATAAGAGAAGTGCGGGGTTCTTTGTAACCGTGTAACTTGTAAAAATATTAATATTTTTTTAGACACCTGAACAAGGAGCCTATCCAGTGGTGTATGCATGCGTGTCTCCCGATTTAGAGGGGAAGGGAGGAACGTATATTCACAACTGTCAAGTTTTTTCTACCAGTGAACGTGCGCAAGACGTCGAATTACAAGAGAAATTGTTCACTTTTACCAAAAAATTACTTGATGTAGAAACGTTTAGTAGCTTATCATAGTTCTAGGAAAATATTTTTTAGTATTCGTTTCAAATTTTATGCAAATAGGTACCTACCTACACCTACCAAAAGTTTCGAAAGGTTACTTAAATTATAATAAAAACTTACATATTATTTCTGATATTATTATGTAAGGAATTAATTGCTCTTAAGAATATATTTTTTTAAGATATTTATTTTAAAATTATTTTGTTTTACTTGTTTTGAAATATACAACTGTTAAGTTTTTAAATCATGTTATTTTATCTACCGAACCGAATTCGGTGACATTTGCCCATATTTCTTTTTCTGCTTTATCTTAGCATAGTATAAAACAAAGTCGCTGTCGCGTCTGTCCCCAGCTATATGTGCTTAAATCTTTAAAACTACTCGACGGATTTTGAAGCGTTTTTTTTTAATAGATAGAGTGATTCAAGAGGAAGGTTTTTATGTATAATGCATGCATAATATTGTAGAGAAACACTGATAAATTTAGAGGTTTGTTCGGGTTTGCATTTATAAATCTTGACGTGATGGTGAACTCTCCTTATTATTATCTCAGAGGCGTATAATGCCTGGCATTGCAACGCAGGCCGGGTACACGCTAGTTAATTTATAAATCCAACCTTTCGTAACGCAAACCTATAGCACAGTATATACAGGGTGTCCGGAAATGAGCAGAAAATTTAGGGAGTAATTCTAGACCAAAAATAAATGCTATCTCTTCCTATAACATTTTTTTCAAAATTGATTATTAACGCATGCGTAGCTATATATTCTGTGCTGTGGGTAATGATCCTCCAAAGATCGTGTAGTTGGCCGATTTTTCGATAAACTAAGAACAAAAATTGATCAAAAAATGTACTTTAGTACTCTTACATAGACTTGTGTACAATAAGTCTGTCAAAACAGTTTTTATTTGTTTCAGTTCTGTAAAGTATAATACAGGAATTGGAGGGCGGGCCAAAACCGTTAAAATAAAAATACCTACGAATATCAATATTACAATTTTATTTATTTAGTAATTCTTTGGCTTAGATGGTTTAAATATATAAAGGCAACATAAATTTAACACCTACACCACTATATAAAAAATTAAAAACTTTCTTTGCCGTTTTGTATCTTCGCAGCTTGAAATATTCCACTGGGACATCAGCAATCAAATTTGCAATAGCTGGCCAAAACATAGATGCGCGTATGGGCGCAATACCTACTTTGCTGCACTTTTGGCAAAAAGTGTCTTCCCAGTGGGTACGAGCTTTACAAATAATGTCTTCGGCTTGGGAGAAGTTTTACATTGAAAATAATACAAATGAATTAGAGCAAACATGAGCGACACATTCTCCATTTCGTTTTCTGATCAATATTTCGTTACTTCCTCGTTTTATCGAAATATCGGTCAAATACTGGTCTTTGGAGTATAATTACCTAATGTTTTGCGTTAAAAAAAAGGTTGAATTTTTATATTAATAAAAGCAGAAACAGATAGCGGGTGTTTCAATAACAAATCCCAGGCCAACTATTTCGAGAACTAAAAGTGCCATGTAAATTCTGTAAACGCCAGTTTTTAGCCTCTATGATTGGCTTCACAACTGTGTAAAGAATGTGTTTGAATAATACAGGATGTAGGTGGCGCCACGGTGCAAAGAATTTTTTCGATGACAGGAACTTTTTAATGTTATGGCTCTTAAAGACAATTAATTTTTGAACAAATCATGTCCCATTAAATTTTTTGATAAATCCAATATGAAAGGAGATATTTGGGGTTAAATAAATATTTTTAATATCCTTTAGCAGATTTTAATTTAATTTTGGTAATGATAATTTTAGTGATAAAACGCTCGTGTAGGGCTAAATTATTACGTCCAGTGACGTCCCAGGGGGCGCCTTAACAAATAATATTGGCAAAAAATAAGACGCCACTGAGTTTTTGGTAATTTTTATATTTTTTTCGGATTAAACAACTAAAAATATCCTTTTCTTGTCTGTTAAATTGTTTTCATTTATCTTGCGTCGTTTTCGAGAAATAAAAATAAAAACAAATTTAATTGCATCAGTGTAAGTGTCAGAATTTACAGTTTCTACATTTTTAAAATAAAAATGGTTCACCATACAAATCAAGATCAATTGAACATGGTTTTAATAATGATTTTTGTTTTCCAGAGATAGGCAATAAAATTGTTATTTTTATTTCTCGAAAACGAAGCAAGATATGAAAACAATTTAACAGACAAGAAAAGGATATTTTAAGTTGCTTAATCCGAAAAAATATAAAAATTACCAAAAACTCAGTGGCGTCTTATTTTTTGCCAATATTATTGGTTAAGGCGCTCCCTGAGACGTCACTGGACGTAATAATTTAGCACTACACAAGCGTTTTTCACTAAACTTATCATTACCAAAATTAAATTAAAATTTGCTAACGGATATTAAAAATATTTATAATTAAAATACTCGTTAAAATTATTTTAAAAAAAACCCAAATATCTCCGTTCATTTTCGATTTATCAAAAAATTTAATGGGAAATGAAAAACACATTCTTTACACAGTTGTGAAGCCAATCATAGAGGCTAAAAACTGGCGTTTACAGAATTTACATGTCACTTAGTTTTCGAAATAATTGGCCTGGGAGTTTCTATTGAAACACCCTGTATATGCAGATTTGACAAAATTTCATTAATTTTTTTTAACTTAAAACTAAGTACTTAATTGCTACCCAACGACCGCTCTTTTTAGAGACAACGAAAAATAATAAGAAAATGAAATGGCGAATGCGTCACTAGTGTTAGCTTAGCTCGTAATACTTCAACATTTTTAAGTACATACATATTATACTTTGGGAATTAAAATAGTCGTAGAAGTAATTTCACAACTGAATAATATAACAAATCATCAAAATTTAAAAAAAAGGTACCTATAACAAAATAAAACAATTCGTATTAAAAAAGCTTATAGCAGCACCAATTTATAGTATAAATTTAACGCCGATCTTAAATATAGAAAGGTATTTTAAAATAAATACATACTAGTCACAAACCTTAAAAATAATAATTATGAAAAGAGTAAAAAATGTTTTTTTCAGAGTTAAAAAAAATGTTAAACTAAATAAACAATAAGGGTCTTTTATATCTATAACTTTTGGCTTTACCTTTTGAAAATTATAGGACAGTACTGTTTTAATATAAACAAAGATAATAAGAGTTTTCCCTATGGAAGAAATGCATACTTAACTTAGATAGGATTGACAATGTTGACAGTCTACACATACGTACATATTATTATAAACTGATCGTTTTTAAAGTTAACCAAAAGAAAAAGTATAAGAGTTTCTACTTTGCTAGCACTAGTTTTAAATATATCTAAGGATTTTATTCTGTTCATAAGAAATTAATAACAAAATAACTATAAAAGTACTTAGTATGTTTATCAATACTATTGCAAATGGGTTATTCTCATAATTACACCAACTTAATGGTGTTTCCTCAGTTCTCACTTATTCAAAATGGATATACAGGGTTAGGAAAAATTACCAGAACGGTCGATTATTTCAAAATATACAGGGGTTATCAAAAACGTCTTATATAAAAAATGTAGGGCTGTTAAAAATCTACATATCGGTGATCAATTGAAATATACAGGGTCGCCCACAAAGTTGTGAAGAATGATAGTTATATTTTTTTAAATGGAACACCCTGTATATTTTTACATTTTTTAGTTCTACATAAAATTATAATTATTTTTTTTAAATGCATTATTAGTCTATACTTCTAGTTTCCGAGATATTGACTCTCGAAAAGTGACATTTTTGAACTTTGGCAGCTTCTAACTTTCTAACAGTACGTCTTAGAGCAAAACGGCTTACATGTCCCTATCTTCAATTTTTATTATCTTCCCAAAAAAATCAACGTCCAGTTAAACCGGAACAATTATATTTCCTGCTTTCGTGATACATCCGGTTTAACCGGAAGTTGATTTTTTGGGAAGATATTAAAAATTGAAGATAGGGACATGTAAGCCTTTTTGCTCTAAGACGTACTGTTAGAAAGTTAGAAGCTTTCAAAGTTCAAAAATGTCACTTTTCGAGAGTCAATATCTCGGAAACTATGAAGTATAGACTAATAATGCATTTAATGAAAAATAATTATAATTTTATGTGGAACTGAAAAATGTAAAAATATATAGGGTGTTTATTTATTACATTTTTTATATAAGACGTTTTTTGATAACCCCTGTATATTTTGAAATAATCGAGCGTTCTTGTAATTTTTCCTAACCCTGTATAGCTATGCTGTGCTATAAGGCATAAAAAATTAGGTCTGTTGTGATATAAAATATTAAAATCCAAATGTGGATAACTAGAGGATACTAGTAGCCCTTTAGAATAATAATTTTTTCCCCAACAGTGTCTATTTTTCATGTCTATACCCCAATATGAGAAAATCCCTTTATGCTGGAATGTAGTAAGTAAAGAATTATATTTAGCAAAATACATATAATGAATGACATGATTATGAAAATAGACATAATCCCTAACATTTCCATTGCTTGTAAATATTTATAAATTACCAAAAGAAGCTGCCACTCCATCACAACAAAAGTTTTGTTTATAAAAACAGTCATTAAAGCTAGAAACAAGTCAGTAAATACCTGAGAAATCATATAAACTTCAAGTACTTATGCCTAAGATAATCTACTACAACATCCCGAGTCATGATTTGAAGAAGAATCTATATTGTAGCCGTTTGGATCATATCTTGGTACATTTGTCATTCGTGCTTGCTAAAAACAAATAAGATTGTAAACAAAGTTTAAAAACAAAAGTTGCAACAATTTCTAATTTTTAAAAATAGGTATGTTATTTATTATACCTTCATTAAATCCTCAGCAATTTGCATAAAAAGACGTTCAACATTATCCGATTCCTTAGCAGATGTTTCCAAAAAATACATGTTATGTCTTTCTGCAAATTCCTCACCAACTTGCATTGGTATCTCTCTATCGTCTCTGTCAATTTTATTACCTAGGGAAAAAAATATATACCTACAAACTTTATACTTAATGAATAACAATTTGAAATTTCTATACGTACCTACAAGAACCCTTAGCACTTTACTGCTAGCATATTCTTCGATTTCTCGTAGCCAATCAGGCAAACAGTCAAAGGTGGGTTGACAAGAAATGTCATAAACTAAAATCAGAGCATGAGCTGACCTGTAGTAGCTTTGGGTAATTGATCTAAAACGTTCTTGTCCTGCAGTGTCCCATATTTGAAGCTAGAATTTAAACATGTGAAAGCTTTATTTTTTATTTTATAAAGTAGAACGAGAGTAACTACCTTTACTTTTTCATTTCCTACTTCTACAGTTTTGATCATAAAATCAACCCCTATAGTAGCCCCTTGTCCAGGAGGGAACAGTCCTTGGGTGAACCTTCTAACCAGACAAGTTTTACCAACACCTGCATTGCCTACTAACACGACTTTAAATAGAAACTTGTAGTCATCCATGGCAATGTTTTTTTCACAAATTTTTGGTTTCTCACACACAATTCCAGTAATAAAAAGTTATAGGATTAAATTCTTGTTAAAAGCACAAAAATATGGTTCATTCTCTGTCTCTGCTTAAAAATCTATATCTTCCTGTGTCTAAAATAAAAGATTAGGTAATAAAAATATTTTCATGGTGTATGATCATTTATCACACCTACCTGTTTAAATTCTTTGCGTATCTTTTATTGTACATTTTAAAGGATATGTAATATTATTTGTTTCTTCAAATTCTTTCGTTTTTTACATCAATTGCGTTATTTTCCAGTTTTCATACCTTAAATTTCTTAAGAAACTGTTTAAAAAATTACACAGCTGTTTATGTTGTGACAATTTATGCTTTTAGTGGGAATAAAATCAGCCCCACTTCTATGCATTTTTATCTCTTATTAACCCATAAAATAATAAAGGACGGAAGCATACTCCATTACTAGATGAATCCATAATGGATGATAAGTTCCTGGTAAGTGGTAAATTTCTTTGACATATTGGTGACACTGACAAATGAAAGGGGTTGGGTTTATAGCGCTACGAGAAACGGATTTTTACTTTTACTACTACTACTTACTTTTAATTCATATTTTACCTATTTCCTACTTCATGTAATCGAATCCACAATCAAGGCATTTTAAAAGTAATTAAATATTTATCCCAAATGTAAGGCCATAATACAAGTTACTGAGAATTGGAGGAATTAAGTTAATGAACCCTAATTAAATTTTACTAATTTTACACCATTTTTTTATCTACCTGGAAACTGAAAACTTCAGGAATTTGTTAGTTGTGCGATGCCAATTTTCGAATACACTCCTATCGGGTTTTCCCTACTTCCGAACGTAAGCGAACGACACAGTGCGTCATCCGAAAACAAACGAATTTTAGTAGTCGCCATTTTTGTGAAATTTGAGTGCAAGACGTTTCCGCGTTGAATTGTGATTTTTCTTTCAATTTAGTGAATTTTGTGGGAGAAAATGGGCATGCAACGTGGGATAGCTTAGACAAATTATTTATTAGCGTTTTAAGGTATGTACACTTTGTTTTTTAGTGTTTACGCATGTAAAAAATGAATAATTGTGTTGCACCATACGACGTCAGTCATATAACAGCAGCCTCCTTTTTTCGGAAAGTAGGTGACTGACCAATATCAGGCCTTTAACGAATGCTTTCTATAATTTGTCGTTATAAGAGCAATTAATCGTTAATTGTGTTTAATCGTAAGGTTTTTAATTCACTCCCCAAACATCAATAAATTATGACGCCGAAGTTTCGCCACGATTCACTGGTACCATCTGGCAACCTCTGCCATTAGAGCGTGTGACTAACCTCCAAGGTTGTTTGTATGAGTTCAAATGCGCAAGGTTGTCAGATTGTTTTCGATACGGAACCTTGTCAAAAGTCACGATTTTTCATTGTTCCAAATACTGATTGAAAGTTTTTATTTTTAGTTTTCCGGGCCCCGTCGCGGGTTTTCCTATCTGTGATACCGAAATCTAGTGCAAAATGACCACGGAGGAGGAAATTAAAGCCGAATACACGTCGAGTCTGGCGGACTTGACTTTTAATAGCAAACCACTTATCAATGTGTTAACGATGCTTGCTGAAGAAAACCTGCCTAATGCTAGGGTTATAGTGGAAGCTATTGAAGAGCATCTGTCTAAGGTTAATTTTTATTTGTTACTTTAGTAAAAGTACAAATTTGGCTCAAAATGTCTTCAACATTAGAGGCCATATGGAGTCATTCAATTATTCTGTTTCTTTAAAGCTTCATTTAATGGTTAATATTCGGCTTTTAAGCACTTTTACTATAAAAAAAACAATAAGATTTATTCTATATTAACGAATGAGTGAATGCATATTGTAAATAAGCTTTGATTCAGAAAAATGTATTGATTGTTGGAACAAAATTGTTCATTCATGATTTGTTTATTTTAATTTACAGAATAATTGATTGGATTTGTTATTTCTTTTTAGTAACTTAGAGTTCCTATTTTTTTGTGATATAATTCAATAAAGATTTGAAAGTAACGTGAGCTAATTTTTCCATTGCGATTTTTTTTTCTTTCTCTTTAGTTTTGGGCTAAAACCCTGGTTACTTTTTGGAAGTTTTTTTTTTAACGTCAGTTAGGATACAATATAAAACTTAGGTTTACTTGAAACAAAGTGATGGATATAAGGTTTGTTCTTTTCTGCTTTGTGAAACTGCACCGACATTTTCTATTATTGAGGTGATCAAAACCTAATATCCAGCATTGCACATTCAAAATACACAATATTCTTTGGATAAGATAAGAGAATATAAACATGAAGAAAGTGTGGTTTTAACACTTGAGATATCAAGGTGGTTATAAACATTATTCTACTTGGCCTGACCTGACAGAATTGGTAATAATGTCGTTACTACATACATATTCCGATAATAAAATGATTTCTAATATATGTGGTAATTACAATAATTACTCCTGGTAAAAGGTTTGCTAAAAAGTGTTTATTATTAATTTTTGTTTGTCTGGTGTTGGTATTCCCCAGTACTTTTAGTGAAACACATCATTTACTAAGAAATATTAACTGTTATAATTCCCTGAAATACTATATTTCTTATAATTTATTTGATTTGATACAATATTTAAGATACTGGTACTGGATTTGGGAGGTAGTGGGTAGGTATTTTGACAAAATCTATAATAATCCATTTTTTAAGATAGTTCCATGTTATTTTTTTATTTAGGGCCAAGCAGTCATTTTAAAAAACTATAATACAACTAAAGTTTTTAGGCAATTTTATTATAAGCTTCTCTAAAACTAAACAATATTCAAACAATTCTCCATATAAGTTTTTTTTTTGCCATGTTCAGTGCTTAATGTTAATGTATTATTATGTATGGTACAAGGTCATGGTTATTGATTATTATTAAAAGTAAAACTTATTTTTATGTAGGTAGCATTTACCTTTACCTACTAGGTATAATTTTGTTGGAAATTGTAGGAAACAGAATAATAAAACTAAATAATTCTAAGTATATTATTATTGTTGCAACTACTTGGTTATATTTTATTTGTTAATAGTAGCTTATATCAAAGTTTTTTTTCCTTTGGGATCGATGGGAAAGGTGTACAAGGTCCTGTGTAATTTTTGTGGTTGCATTACATCACCAGTTATTTTGGTGCACTGTTTTACTCACTATTGATCGATACTTAAATAATGAAGGATTTTCATCAAACGGCTACATCATGATTAAAAAGAAACACTATGTTCTTCCACCCTACTTTTACTTAGCAGGGGATTTGTGAAGTGAATAATACGTTTAATCTTGTTGATGTTTGTAAAACCAACTGATGATTATGTATAAAAAAAAAATTTGTCAATTAAAGAGCATACACATTTTAGCAAGCTCATCCATGATTAAATGTATATGTTTCACAAGTCCTTCTGTCATATTGGAACTATTAGGTTACCTACATAATAAAGATTTCTTGAAAAGCAATTAATTTACAGGCTGTTAGGACGTCTGGGTTATTGATTATAAATAGGCACCTTCCTGTGATTAATATAGGGTTTCTGGAAATGATTAGCAAAAAATTTAGGGGATAATTAATTCTAGACCGAAAATAAATGCTATCTCTTTCTATAACATTTTTTCGGAAATTGATTATTAACCGAGCTACAGGGTGTTAAAGTTAAATTTTATTTGCAGTTTTTTTTGCAATACCTTTGGCCATTCTCATAATATTTTGACAAAATCTCTTATATATTGAAAAATCTTTTTTTATTAATCCCGAGGAAATATCCCAAAACGAAATAGAACAAATTATTGACGACCTTGAGACAAAAAAAGCAAATGGATTTGAACAATATATCGGTTAAAATTGTAAAGTGTTTAAAAAATGAAATTACTCCAATTTTATTTCATTTAACTAAATTATCTCTAAAAACAGGTATTTTTCCAGAAAAAATGAAAATTGCTAAAGTAACTCCAGTATTTAAAACTGATAAAAGATATAAATGCAGCAATTATCGCCCAATATCTGTTTTACCAATCTTATCAAAAATATTAGAGAAAATAATAAATAATAAATTATGCGACTTTCTAGAAAGCCAAAATTTACTTTTTGCTAACCAGTATGTTTACTATCCTTAGATCTGTGTAAGGCTTTTGACACCGTAAACCATGATATTTTATTAAGAAAATTATACAGTATTGGGATAAGGGGAAATACACACAAACTACTTCAAAGTTATTTAAGCTATCGTAAACAATTTGTTCAAATTGGGGAAAGAAAAAGTTCGGAAAAAGAAATAATATGTGGAGTTCCACAAGGATCAATATTAGGTCCTTTATTATTTTTAATTTACATTAATTCCGTTTCCAAATTGAACTTAAAGGGCAATATAAAGCTATTTGCAGATGATACAACAATTATTTATTTTGCTGAAACTCTTGCAGAAATGTATTTTGATATTAATAATGATTTAAAAATACTTCTTTCTTAGCTTCAATCAAATAAACTTACGTTAAATTTTACAAAATCTTCTTTTATGTTTATAACTAAAAATAAAATAAATTCCATCATTAACCCCTTAAAATTTAATAATGAAAATATTCAATACTCAAAAACGACAAAATGTTTAGGATTAGTTTTAGACGAAAATTTAAATTGGAAATGCCATATCCAGTATATTATCAACTCGATATCTCCTGTGGTATCTGTTTTGTACAGAGCTAGATATTTCATTCCTTTGAGATACTTAAAAAATATATTTTTTTCATTAATATATTCAAAATTACAATACTTAGCTCCTGCATGGGGATCTGCTTGTTTATCAAACTTAAAACCATTACAAAAATTGCAAAATAAAGTTATTAAATGTATACACAAATTACCACATTTAGAACCAACTGTTAACTTATATAGACCGAAAGGGTATTTACGCGTTTAAAACATTTATAATTTAAAAATTTGTATTCTAATTCACTCCATCATTTTAAAAGAAAAAAAATCAAACATAACACTTCAGGAGAATAAGACATTACATGATCATAACACCAGACATTGTATAAATTATCAAACTATACCAGTAAAAAGTAATTTCGGAAAAAAATCGTTTTTATATGACGGAATAATAAAATATAACAATCTTCCAAAAAATATCAGAAAAATTTATAAATTGGCAACTTTTAAAAAACAATAAAAGAGATATTTACTATATTAAATTATTTATCCTATTTTTTTTTAATTGATTTTATTAATGAATCAAATTGGATTAACTTCAATTATTTTTAATAGTTATTATTTTCTACATTATGTTGTCACTTTCCATGTAATAAACTGTAAAAGTTAGTTTGGAATAGACATTTTGAAAGTTATATTGGGCTTTTTCGGGATGGGGAATACAAATTTGCCCACAGTTTTTTTTTCGCATTTTGTAAAGGGCGCCACTTAGGAGCCTATACATACTTTAATTTGAATGGTCCCAACTTTTTTGTCCTATACTTACTGTATGCGCTTTTTTGACTGAATATTTTTATTCTTCTAACCTTTTGACGTAAAAAACGTATACTACTTTTGTTTTGATAAATCTAACCGTTTTCGAAAAATACGCTAAAATAACATTGCTTGCATGTGATGAATACGAAATCATTTTAATTTATTTTCAACCTCAAACATAGCATAGCAAAGGAGGAATATTCCATGGAGTGCGTCGGAATTTTTTAAGAATTAATTTCTTGTAGTAACTTATGTATTTTAAAACTGCAAATAAAATTTAACTTTAACACCCTGTAACTCCATTAATAATAATCAATTTTCGAAAAAATGTTATAGAAAGAGATAGCATTTATTTTCGGTCTAGAATTATCATCTAAATTTTTTGCTCATCATTTGCATATTGAAATCCTACATGTTTTTATAATATTGACTATTTGTTTTTGAATTCATCCAAACAGTTTGATGTTTTTTTTTCTTTTTGTAAAAAAATTCTTGAATAAGCAAGCAAGTTGTAGAGTTGTCCATGTATAATCAATAGCCAATAGTAGCAGGCATTGTTACTGTAAGAGCCTTTAAATCCATCATCATCAAAATCAGAATGTCTTGGCATAGAATCGATTGTACGGTTTACTGGTGGCTTGTCAGCTAACCCTTACGGTGCTAGGAAATGCACACGGACTAGACTCTTACTTTATTTAGCTAGAGAACTTTATTGATTAAATCGACGATTAAGGAGTGACTTCCTCCACTCCTATACAAATAAAACAATTGGCAAATTACTTAAATTTAAAAAAAAAACAGAAAAGCGACAGGAAGGAAACTTTACACGGAATTAATTATTTTGTTGTAACTGTGTCAAAAGAAAGTTGATTATAATAAGTATTTCTTTTTCTATTAAAAAGCTGATTTACTAAGAGCGAAAATATTAAACAAAAAAAAACCAAGCAAAGATGGAAAAATACATTTCTGGAGGTCAACTAAATTGACCTATTTTTATCCAGTATGGAAAACCCTTATGTGCTCCCATGAAGTATTAATCGTTATCTTGGAAGTAAGCAGGCAGGATAGTTTTTTTTACAGTACTAGGCGTAGTAAGAAGGATTGTTGCCATTTCAAAAGGATCCGATATAAAAAAATACATGCATGGAAAAAATATGTTACACATTTTTCGGTTTGACAAATTTTGTGATATGAAAGAATGTGTATTATTTTCTCTATGTAGTTAACAAGGGACAGAAACTCATTTAGTGTGCTAATGGAAAATGCATTACAGTAAAAGCAACAGTATCCAATAATCCAGTGAAAACTTCGGTCGTACCCTTCTTGTGTAAAATTAATTTTCTATATTGAAAATATAGGCATTCGTACTAACTACATTGTACCAGCACACTTAACTCCTTTGATTGTAAAAATAATGTAGTTCTTCAAATTTGTCCTTTTTTCTTCAAGCTTTGGTTTTATTTTATTAAATATATGTATATTATACAATAATATGAAGACAATATTTAGAACTACCCTGTTTTTACCGTGAGTATGCGTCACAGTTCACACTACCCAGAACAAATCTAATTTAAAAACAAGCCTTGGGTTGTTCCATTCTATGTTAAGTTATTGGTAATTGTCAAGCAGATGGCTGTAAAAAAAAACTCCATTCCACGTTTCTTTTTCTATCATTATGCAGAAAGTACGGGTTTCTTACTAATTTTCTCGGAACAAAGTGGAAAAGTAGAAACTGGCAGCTTTTTATAATATACGAAAAAGGGTCATTTATCTCACACTTGTAGGAAAAATTTTGTTTCCAACACTTGCGAAAAGTTTATTGTCCATACTCGATGGCTAACCGAATTCTGCTACTCGTCTTCCATACACTACAGCCTCGTGATGAAAGGTAGCATTTTCCACACTTGTAGGATACAAAATTATTGCTAATTTATTTAAAATCTTCTTTTTATTATGATTAGGAAATTGCAATAGAAGTCGAATCTTTTGTTATCTCTTAAAGTTCTACTATCTGACGGTTAGTTACCAATGGCTTAATATGGAATGGATATACCTGCCTTAAGGGCGAGTAAATTCATTCTTTGGTAACTTCTTTTTAACTAGCAGTCAGATAAAGTGTCGACGTTAAAAATTTCTTAGCAAAAAAGAGGCGAAACTACAATAAATTATTGTGCACTTGGGTACCTTTGGCTTAAATTACCTAATTTGAGTTTTTCCACTCAAATGACACCTGCATAACATTTTATTTCACTGTTACCGATCAGGAATTTACCAAAAATGTACAAAACTCCCTCAGCTCACGTTGTTCAAATACTATAATGCAAAAAGAAAATACAAACCAAAGGTAAACAAAGTTGCTACTACAGCGCAGGTTTTTCTCTTTCCAAATACAGGTGGCTACCGATGTGAAACTGCCAATTTTATACCTCATCGACTGTATAGTGAAGAACGTAGGCCAAACTTACACGGGACTGTTTAGTCAAAACATTGTGTCAACATTCTGCAGTGTTTTTAAAATTGTAAGTATCTATTATTTTTTTATGTGTTCATATATTTTTTCTTTCACACAATTTCTATTTTTCTTCTTTTAAAATGCTCTCAATCAAAATTATATTTGACACCCATGCGAATAATCTAACTCATTTTCCTTATCTCTCTTGCTGGCATTTCTTTGCAAGGTCCACATACTTATAGATATCGAACTGACAACACCAACAAACTTCTTGCATATTCCCTACTGATAGGTATCAGAAATCTCTACACGTTTTTTCTTACTTTAATTCTATGTGTTCTTCTTTCTAAAGCACACACGCATTTTCTCTTCACGCTCTTGTTCTTTCCTTCTTATTTTAATGTTATTTTTCCTTATTGGCGTTTCTTTCTAAGGTGGACGAGAAAACGAGATCGGAGATGTTTAAGCTGCGTCAGACGTGGAACGACGTCTTTCCCCAAATGAAGCTCTACGCTATTGACGTGCAGATTAGCACCATCGATCCTGCATGGCCCGTGACCGCTCAACCTACCTCCAATGTTATTCATTTGAACCCGAAGTTTTTGAAAAGCACGGTAAGTGGAACAGAGTAATAAAAACAAAATTATTATTTTAAAGGTACACCCTATAAGTCGTCAAGTACAGTTTAAATCTCAAGTTTTTTTTTTAAACTTGTCTCATATTTTTAGACGCCACCAGCAAAAACCAAAGTTTCGACAGCCACAACCGATGTTGCTCCCACGCCAGTAACCAAACCGATGCCAGCTGACATAGATAAGGAAACTCTGCTTATGCAAGAACAGCTGATTCAGAAACAAAAAGAACTGCTGGAACTGCAGAGAAAAACTTTGGAACTCGAGGTGTTGCAGACGCAAGTTAAGCTGCAAGAGCAGATTAAGTCTGGAGGAGGGACTCCGATTAGTACGGTGAGTTTTTATGTGTTTTCTTTTCTAGAAAATACTCACTGTATATTAGGATGGAGTGAAGTCATACGTGTCGAAAAAAAAAATTCGTTTTTCAAATCGGAATAGCTGCAAAAACATACTCTCCACTACTTAACTAAGAGCTATGCGAAAGATGGTTTCTCTAAAATTATGTTTTGAGGTGCCCCAAGAATTTTTAAAATAAAAAAAAATCGATGATCATGAAAAAAAATATTAGTTTTTCAAAACGAAATACCTGCAAAAACCTGCTTCACTACATAACTAAGTGCTAAACGAAAGATAATTTTTCTAACATTATATTTCGAGGTGCCCCAAGGGTTTTATATTTAAAAAAAAAACATGATTTTTATTTAGTATAGTAAATAAAATAATTAAGTTAAAAAGAAAAACTCTTTGGCAAATAAAAAGTATACAAACTAAAACAGAAATGATAATTTAAAATAAGCATTAGTTGCATAAAAAAATTAGTGTTTTGCCAAAATTTTCTAATTTTAAAAGGCTGGGGCACCTCGAAATATAATGTTAGAAAAATTATGTTTCGCATAGCTCTTAGTTAAGTAGTGGAGCAGGTTTTTGCAGTTATTCCGTTTTGAAAAACTAATATCTTGTTTTCATGATCATCGATTTTTTTTTATTTTAAAAATTCTTGGGGCACCTCAAAACATAATTTTAGAGAAACCATCTTTCGCATAGCTCTTAGTTAAGTAGTGGAGCATGTTTTTGCAGCTGTTCCGATTTGAAAAACGATTTTTTTTCGACACTTATAACTTCACTCCATCCTACTGTATATCATACTTTCCGTGATTTTTCACTATTAAAATTTTCCACATTCTCTCTCAATCTTTTTCTTGCTAAATGATAATAATTGTAATTTCAGAACATTCTTTTAAAACCTGAGGTAGCGAAACAACTGATTCCCGAAGCAATGTCGAAAACTAGGCCTCCTGGCATAGTAAGTAGCGAAATAATGATTATCTAAACTCATATGTGATTAAAAATATGCTATGTTAATAAATTATTACAATATGATTTTTTACAATTACATTTTTTAGGGAAATTCAATGATGAACCCGAGGCTACAAAATACCCTTACCAATCAAACGAGAATAAATCCCGTGAACACAGCCTTAGCAACAGCCAAACCGATCAGGGACCCGAGACTGTTGCGCCAGCAACAACAACAGCAAAAGCTTCAGCAGCAACAGAGACTTCAACAGCAACAGCAGAAAATGGCTGCGGTCAATCAAACACAAGCTAGTAGTGTATCTGCTCAAAAAACGGCAGTACTTGAAAATAATAAAAATGTAACCAATAAACTAGGTGTAAGAGATATTCCTAAAGATCCCCGCTTATCTAATAAAGCTGACAAAAAATCCAAAACATCCCCAAAATCCCGCGAACTCGTTAGTACTGTCGGGTCCCCCAATACCCCAATTTCGCCGCGACAAAGCAATAAATCGGAGTCCGACAAACAATCGGAAATATCTCCGAAACTTAGCTCTAATTCTAGTAATAGTAGCCTAGCTAGCACCAGCTCTAGCAGTTTAGGGTCTCCGACTAAAACTAAAAACAGGTCACAAAATAAACACAAAAAAAGAGATCGCCCTGAGGGCGTCAAACGCCCCCAGGACTCTTTAGACGTTTCTTCTAGTAAGCGTGAGAAAGTTTCTCCGAAAGGAGAAGGTAGTAACGCTAGTGTTGATGAAAGTATGAGTAGTGAACCCACAGTGTCTTCTACGTTTAAAAGTGTAAAGACTTCTATGAAGAATAGGAATTATATGAGGCGGAATATGAGAGAGAGTCCGGTGCAACCACAGGACGAGGATTTGAGGTCCCTACCTCTCCAGAACAAGAATTCGATGGTACAGCCACCCGGGAGTCCAAAAGTCGATCCACCAGGTATGTTTGGGAAGCTATTTTTTTTTTGTTACGTGTAGAGGATTATATTTTTTTTTTCGATATTTTAACAGATCATTATGGAATTTATAAGGAAATTTAATAGCGAACCGGGCATAAACTTCTGTGTAATTAAAATTCTGGGTTCATTTTACAAAGGCGTTTTATACTTTGTTCACTGTGAAAGTGAAATACCTTTATTTCGACCTTTGCGTTTTTAAAGTGTCAAATACTTAAAACTAAATAATGAGAACTTTAAGCAATTTAAAAAAAATACGGAGACTTAAGGTGGGAGTATCAACATGCTTGCCAACCTATAACCTATTTCGCATAGATTTATTTATGTTTTCTAGCTTTTATACAAAATTTAAAGAAAATCAGTATCGACTTGATATTCTATAGGTAATAATTGACATATTTAATAAATATCAAGGAATTTCATAACTTATTTTAGGAGAATTGTATACCGAAAAATATCGGGTAAGATTTTTTTTAACATTATTATGTCATTGTCACTCATTGTTCTTTCACTATACAATTCTCCCAAAATTAGCAATGAAATAAATTGATATTTTTGTAATATATCAGAAATTACCCAAGTAATGTGCCGACGATACTGATTTTATGTAAATGTTAGTTTAAAAAATAATAAACTTGAAAAACCAAAGCGAAATAGGTTATAGGTTGGCAATAAATTGAACGACGTTGAGAATTCAACCTTAATGGTTTTTAATCAGATGGCGATGCACTAGTCAGTTACTAGACACAAAAAATTTGAACTTATTACATAAATTAATATTTTTCCATATTTTACTTAAAAATGTGGTTCACTACTGATTAATTAAAAAATGTTAATTTAAAACTATTATTCACCAACATGAGAGTGTTTTTTTTTCTGTAGCCCCAGAACCAACTTCTGAACCTATCGTCAGTAAACCTATGGATGTAGATTTGAGACAATTACCTCAAATACAGCCTCCTACTTTGGGCAAAAAGAGAACGTCGACTGAAGCATCCGATCAGGCTTCAAAGAAAAGTAGAAGTTTTGACGTGTAAGTAGTATAAATAATATTAACTTTCAAAATGTCTATTCCAAACTAACTTTTACAGTTCATTACATGGAAAGTGACAACATAATATAGAAAATAATAACCATTAAGAAAAAATAACAATAAAAAAAATGGAAGTTAATCTAGTTTAATTCTTTAATAAAATCAATTAAAAAAAAATAGTATAAATAATTTACTTTAGTAAATATCTCTTTAATGGTTTTTTAAAAGTTGCCAATTTTTTAATTTTTCTGATATTTTTTGGAAGATTGTTATATTTTATTATTCCGTCATATAAAAGCGATTTTTTTCCGAAATTACTTTTTACTAGTATAGTTTGATCATTTATGCGTCTGGTGTTATAATCATTAGGGTGGAGTGAAGTTATACGTGTCGAAAAAAAAATCGTTTTTGAAATCGGAATAGCTGTAAAAACATGCTCCACTACTTAACTAAGAGCTATGCGAAAGATGGTTCTCTAAAATTATGTTTTGAGGTGCCCCAAGAATTTTTAAAATTAAAAAAAAATCGATGATCATGAAAAAAAAATATTAGTTTTTCAAAACGGAATAGCTGCAAAAACCTGCTTCACTAGTTAACTAGGTGCTATGCGAAAGATAATTTTTCTAATATTATATTTCAAGGTGCCCCCAAGCATTTTTAAATAAGAAAAGTTTGGCGAAAATTGAACACTAATTTTTTTATGCATCTAATGCTTATTTTAAATTATCATTTCTGTTTTAGTTTGTATACTTTTTTTTGCCAAAAAGTTTGTTTTCTTTTTAACTTGATCATTTTATTAAAGAAATATTATATATTATGATTAAATATATATAATTTAAATAAAAATCATGTTTTTTTTTAAATATAAGACCTTTGGGGCACCTCGAAATATAATGTTAGAAAAATTATCTTTCGCATAGCACCTAGTTAAGTAGTGGAGCAGGTTTTTGCAGCTATTCCGTTTTGAAAACCTAATTTTTTTTTTTCATGATCATCGATTTTTTTTTAATTTTAAGAATTCTTGGGGCACCTCAAAACATTATTTTAGAGAAACCATCTTTCGCATAGCTCTTAGTTAAGTAGTAGAGCATGTTTTTGCAGCTTTTCCGATTTGAAAAACGAATTTTTGGTTCGACACGTATAACTTCACTCCACCCTCCTAATAATCATGTAATGTCTTATTCTCCTGAAGTGTTATGTTTGATTTTTTTTCTTTTAAAATAATAGAGTGAATTAGAATACAAATTTTTTATTTATAAATGTTTTGAACGTGTAAATACGCTTCCTAATATTCTATGTTAGTGTAGAATAACATAGGTATTTATATTAATTAACAGATCCATTTTAAAATTTATATTTAAACAAACCTCAGCTTAAAATTTTTCCTCTTTTTTAGGCTGTTTGGAAGCGAGGACACTGACTTAAGACAGTTACCAGTAAGCGAGCCAGAACATAAGGCCTCGGAGGTAGCAGATAGGCCCCCTACTCCTCCGCCTCCTATTATATCATCGCCAGATAAAGTCATCGAAAAGCCTTTACCCCAATCCCCTAAAAAAGTCGATTTGGATGCCATAAGGGCGAAATTGGCAAATGCTACGAACAGAGATAAAGTGATGGCTAAATCATGTAAGTTGATTTTTATATTATTATACGTAATATAGTATGATTGATTGAAGTATTAAAAATTACATAATGCAAAATAAACCTCCAGTTTATATTTGAGAAATATGGAAATTTCTAATTCAATTTTATTTTATTAAACTAAAAATATGTTTTTCTTTCAGTCCACAAAAACAAAATCCAACAAGACCAAATTGGCGATCAAGACCTGAGGATACCCATAAACAATTCACAATCGCCCATGGGTTTAAAAAGCAAAATCATGATCTCGCCCGAAGAAGAGAAGTTCATTAAATCGGGCCACATGACAAAAGAGCAAGAAAAACAGATTTTAAATAAAATATTCATGCAGATTGAGAAGGATAAGCTCAGGGAGGCCAAGATCAAGGACCATGAAGAGAGTTTTGGAGATACATCATTGCAACCAATCAGTGATGAAGAATTCGGGTCCGATACTGAAGAAAAGATGGATGTGCCAAGAAGAAATAATACCATCGATATGAATAGTAGGGCACCCCTTCCATCACAGATTCCTCCACCCCCTATGCCGTTTAACGACAAAGACGAAAGACTGAACCTACACCATATGCCTCAAATGCAACCATTGCCGCAAAACATGGATAATATTCCTCCCGTCCAACCTCCCTTCTACCCAAGGGCAGACGCTAGAAGGCATCCTTTCCGGGGTCAACCTTGGAGGGGTAGAGGGGGTCGAAACATTCCTCCTCAAGGTCCACCACAACCACGGCAACCAATTCGGCCTTGGTTGCATCAGCAACAACCTCAGCCTAATCCGCAAAGATGGAGAAATCCTGGGCCTTCCCAAGGAGTCCAAGGAGGTCCTTTCATTCCACAGTCGTCTCAGGAGTTCAATGATGAAGCATCGAGAAGCCCGGGACAGGACTTTGTTCCCCCCGAACTGATGGTGATGCAAGAAGAAATCAAAACGTTGAACATCGACGGTGTGCCGAGAGATATTCGAGTTTACGATGATACGGCGATTATTTTCTTGAACTGGGAAGACCCGCGAGAGATCTCATTCCAAAGTGGTGCGCGTCGTATTATTTTCAACAATAACGAATCGTACATTCTTACTTTGGGAGACGAATATAAAGAGTGTCCAGTTGACGGGTTCCCGTTCCGAGTGAAACTCGGGGTGCCCAGTCGGGAACTGTTTATCAATGACTTAGGATTCGAGTGTTTTTTCGGTGGCGCCCCGATTCACGTCACGGTTAACGGTATTAACGTCACGGTGTTGCTCGAAGGGCCCCCGCCGCAAGTGAAAATCGGTGACGTCAAAAGGACCGACCTCGTAGTGGGCAAAATAAACTTGATTATTAACGCTAAGCTTATCATACCAGTGTTTCTCGATGGTAAATTGCAAAAGTTTGTTTTCGAGGGACAAGAATGTACACTAAAATTTGTAGATGCTTTAAAACGAGTTTTAATAAATGATGTACCTTTTAATGTTGAATTTGGTGGTCTTCCTAAACCTTTAACTATCCACGGCAAAAAGCATTTTATCAGGTTTTCAGTATTGCCGAAGGGTGTCAAACCCGGATTCGTGAGAGTTAAGGATATGGAAGGGGAAGCGAACAGTCCGCCGAGAGAGGAAGAAAATAGCAGAGACGGTTTCATAGGACCATTGGAGGGTCCGGAGCCTCTGAGGCCTGATCTGAGCAGGATCAGACAATCTACCGGACAGATGTCTCCAGACAATCGAAGCAATTCTCCCAACATCTTCAGCAACATTTTGCAGCCCGCACTGAGTAAGTACCTGCGGCCGATTGGTCGGTTTTTTCTATACGTTTTTATTTAAACGCAGTCGACGTTTTTTTATTGGTAAAAGTAGTTTGTAGAACTGTTCCAATTAAAGGCCCCGTAGAGTAAGAATGTTTTAAATACCTATATGAAAATAGTGCAATAATTATTAACCAAAGTTTTTAAAATAGTAATAATAAATCGAAGCGTATCTACTATTTTTAATATACGTTAAATAAAATCTTTTTAAATATTGGTTGTTTTATTTTTGAACCTTTAATATAAGCTAGGAAATAACATAGAATGGTGAATTGGCTGATATTGGATCTAAGCTGATTCAGGTGATAAAAAAAGGGAACTCTGGATATTGCCATAATATGCAGTGAAACAATTTGTTTTATACCAACCTTCATTTGTACATGTACTAATTCTAAACATTTACCATCTGTCACCTTCTACACTTTAGTTAAATTTTGTTCAGAAGACATCAAATGAGTCAAAATTGCTTTATTGGTGTTTGTTAGATCATCAACAATAGATCTTGTTTTATTTTAATAGGCGAACAAAAATCAATAGAATAATACAAAACCGTGAATAGTGCTGGCTTTTACTTGATGGAAATTCATTACAATATTATTGCAATAGATACTAGTCTAATTTCCACATAATATTTATTTTATAACCCGACTCATTTCACTATACTGTAGCTTTATCAAGGGATTTTTTAAATCGAGTAAGGTACTATAATTCAATTTTTTTTTTCCCGAATAATAAATATATAGGTTAGGTTATAGTACCTTACTCGATTTAAAAAATCCCTTGATAAAGCTACAGTGTAGCGAGACGCGTCGGGTTATAAAATAAATATTTTGTGGAAATTAGACTAAAATCTTTATTGTAATAATAATACGAAACCGTTACGTACGAAATAGCCCCAAATTAAATAAATTTTATAGTTACAAAATACAGTCTATCTGCATTTTGCCGTTCGTACTGGGAAACAGTATATTGTAGATATACCAGACACTAATAGAAAGAATGTAAAACTATATTTATCTGGTGTGTGCTTGATGCTAGCGAATGGACTCGTCAAATCTAGTTCTTTACTATATAGTTGATGTGTTACGTCTGAACTATTATTCTATCGCAAAACTGTGGACGAAGCAAATTTGCTTGCATTCGTTCTGGTTTTTGATGGAGTTTAAGCCATTGTCACTACTAGTCTGACTTAAGATTGAACTACTGACTGAAAAATTTATTTTTCTATTGCAGCTTTCTCAATACTTAAGGTGGAATTATCAACGTCATTCAATTTATTACCAACCTATAGTTAAATTCACATAAAGTTTTAATGCCAAATGTCAAGACTTGTCATTGTCTAGTTACTTTAAATTTCACCAACTTACTAAATTTCTTATACAGCTGGTCATTGGTCAGTGTTTTTTCTTTTTCTTTTCTGGAATTGTTCGGCCAACTCTTTTTATTTCTATCTCTATTTAATCGTATGAAATAATACAAGATAGACATACTTTGTGTGTACTACAATTATACTAATTAAATTTTGCCATTAGTAATTTATATTTTATGAGTTGCTGCAGTATTTGACAAGTATGACAGAACTGAAATGTCACGGCGTTAAAAGTTTATGTGAATTCAACTATATAACCTATTTCGCCTTGTTTTTCTTAGTTTATTATTTTATTGACTAAGATTTAAATAAAATCAATATCCTCTGCACATTATTTAGGTAATATCTGATATATTACAAAAATATCAATTTATTTCATTGCTTATTTTGGGAGAATTGTATAGTGAAAGAACAATGACATAATAATGTTAAAAAAAAATCTTAACCTATATTTTTCGATATACAATTATCCTTAAATAACTTATGAAATTCCTTGACATTAATATAACATGTTAATTATTACCTATAGAATATGAAGACGATATTGATTTTATTTAAATTTTGTGTAAACGTTGGAAATAAATAAATCTTCGCAAAATAGATTATAGGTTGGCAAGCATGTTGATACTCCCACCTTAAGACTGTTTTGTTAATTTCGCTGCCATCAATTTCTTAGGTTTGTTGTGCAGGTTTTAGGACAGCTTTTTCTTAAAAAACTTAAGGGTTAACTTAAGGTGTTAACATTTTTCCGTAAACCCATAATTCTGATGAGAATTTTGAAAAAAAAACGTTTAAAGTTTGCTTTGCTGTGTCTCCCTTTTATTGAGAAACCTGCTCATTGTTATTGCAAGTAAATAAAAGATAAAATTCAGTCAAAACCAACTCGGAACATTCAATTTCTTCCAAAATAATTCAACTTTAACCCTTTTAGACAACTTAGACGTAATATCTAATGTCTTCTCGCAATCTCTCGCCCCGGCGCCGACCACCGGAGGATACGAAGTCGAATTACCAGGCGCAGTCTCTGCCACGGAACCCAAGGACGGTACCACAGCGCCCCACGTGCTTCCGACCAATCCCATGTTGAACATCAACGAGCTATTTCAAAAACTTGTCGCTTCTGGATTTGTCAAGACTAAAGAGGCGAATGAGGATCAAGAGGTGGGGACCAGTGTCAACACTAGCGTTCCCAATAGTGTTAGCAAGCCTGTAGTATCTGTTGAGAAGCACGTTAGCAACGGAAGAGGTTAGTAAAGTTATTGAGAATGAATTGAAATAGTTTAATTTTTTTTTTTTGAAAATAAATTTAAAAAATTTATTATGTTTCTAGGTCCCAGAAAACAACAACAACAACAACAATTTAGAAAGCCCCAAGACAACGCGTCAGCCCAAGCGAAGCCCCAAAAACGACCCCTGTCAGAAATCCTCCGGCCCGTGACGTTCGCCCGCCCGGAAACACTTAAAGTTCGTCAAGCCCCCCTTTACTCGAATCTGTACGCGGGGATGCAATGCTCCAGTTGCGGCATGAGGTTCCCCCCCGAGTCGAGCATGCTATACAGCCAACATTTGGATTGGCATTTTAGGCAGAATAGAAAGGGGAAGAAGAACGCCAGGGTGGCTAATAGCAGGAGGTGGTATTACTCATTGGCCGATTGGAAGAATTATGAGGAGATCGAGGATTTGGAGGAGAGAGGTCAGTATTTGAAAATAAAATTCTAGTACAACAATAATTGTGGGTCTAATGTAATAATCATAATAATATATTATTCTCAACCAACTTAAAAAGTTCATTACAGAGTATACCACCAAATACACAATATAAAATCATAAATAATAAAAATCATGTTTAGTAATTTTATTATTAATAACTCAATCGAAATTATTTTAAAAAAATATATATATGTAACCATTTACAAAAAAAAAAGAATAATAACGTTAAAGTTAGTTTAGTTTTAAAAAATTTTTTTTTAGTTTTTATACGTTCATAATTTTGATATTTCTTTAATTTCTTTCGGCAAACTGTTGTAAATTGTTATTCCTAGTATTGATCTTTGGCCAAAAGTACTCTGTACCATAGGTGTATGAATAATAATATGATGGTTTTGTCTCGTGATGTGAATAATGTGGGTTGAAGGAAATACTATATTCGATTGTTTTTCTTTAAGGTGGGAGTATCAACATGCTTGCCAACATGTAACCTATTTCGCATAGATTTATTTATGTTTTCTAGCTTTTACACAAAATTTAAATAAAATCAGTATCGACTTGATATTCTATAGGTAATAATAATAATTGACATATTTAATAAATATCAAGGAATTTCATAACTTATTTTAGGATAATTGTATAGCGAAAAATATCGAGTAAGATTTTTAGTATTGAAAATACTATTGGGATCGTGTTTACGCAAACTTTGCATTGCATGTCAATGTCGCTCATGTCGATGTCGCGGCCAACAGCGCAATATCTAGATCGGTCAAAGTATTATGTTACAATACTCTGATAAGACTTGGTAGAAATATAAATATGAATCAGCGTAAAGTCGGCAAGTAAATAATGAATATTGTTTAGTTTAGTTTGTGTTTTAAAGAACGCCATAGTAACTTTGTTAAAAAGTGTTTTATTGAGATAAGTTATAACTAAGGTAAGTTCACGTTATTTAAATCGGAATATTATATCGAAAAAAAAAAGCGGGAGGCAAAAAGTTGGAGCACAATAATTGCATATTACAGGGTCCGCCCAAATTTGGTTAGCAAATGGGATAATTTTTTTATTATTGATATCTCAGAAAATGTATAAATAATAAATTAAGCAATTGAAATTGAAAAATAAGGCAATTGTTCACCTTGGTTGGTCTGCTATGTGAATATTATTGTTTATAAACAAATTAATATTAATTATTCTTAGAAATAAAACCATACATTTAATATAATATGTTTTAGTTAATATACAGGGTATCCCAAACCAGTGGCGTAGCTAGGATTTTGTCTTGGGGGGGCATATAGTTGTATAGAGGTGTAAAGCTTGCCACGGCTGAAAGCGCCGCAGGCGAAAAAATTTTGGACCACGCCCAAATTTAGCGAAATTTGACAGTATTAGCAGTGTTGCTGTTTTTATACACTGGCAAACAATGGTAAAAACTAGCGACATAAGAACAGTGAGAGAAAATATACAATATAATATAAAAATTAAATTTAACTACCTATTAAAAGTTTTTAAATTATTGTTGATAATTTCTTTTTTCATGGCTCTTGGGGGGGGCAAATGCCCCGATGCCCCCCCCCCCCCCCCCTAGCTACGCCGGTGTCCCAAACGTAATGGGACACAGAGCAACAGCAGGCTCCTTAAGGCGAAATAATGCGATTTATTTAAACTTGCATTATCCCAAAATTGATAACAACCAAGATAAAGGGTGTCAAACTTTTATTTTTGTTTTCGTTTTTTTGGGATTATTTATAGTTCACCTTGGTTGGTCTGCTATGTGAATATTATTGTTTATAAACAAATTTATATTAATTATTCTTAGAAATAAAACCATACATTTAATATAATATGTTTTAGTGAATATACAGGGTGTCCCAAACGTAATGGGACACAGAGCAACAGCAGGCTCCTTAAGGCGAAATAACGCGATTTATTTAAACTTGCATTATCCCAAAATTGATAACAACCAAGATAAAGGGTGTCAAACTTTTATTTTTGTTTTTGTTTTTTTGGGATTATTTATAATATGTTTTAATTAATATACAGGGTGTCCCAAACGTAATGGGACACAGAGCAACAGTAGGCTTCTTAAGGCGAAATAATGCGGTTTATTTTAAAGCTGTGTCAGGTATTTTCAATACATAGGATGCTTGCGTAAGGTGCAAGATCTGTGATTTTTTTTTAACATTATTATGTCATTGTTCTTTCACTATACAATTCTCCCAAAATTAGCAATAAAATAAATTGATACTTTTGTAGTATATCAGATATTACCTAAGTAATGTGCCGACGATACTGATTTTATTTAAATGTTAGTCAATAAAATAATAAACTAGAAAAAATAACGCGAAATAGGTTATAGGTTGGCAATAGATTGAGTGACGTTGATAATTCCACCTTAATAATAATAAAGTGTATTAGAATGCATAGTTTTAATTTATAAAGCTTTTCTAAATCTAAATATCCGTTTGGTTTATACAAATTTATAGTTGGTTCTAAAAAAGGAAGTTTATGTATGCATTTAATTATTTTGGCTGAATTGTAGTTAAATTCGCTGATCCCCAATTTGAAATCATATACTGTAATTTTGAATAAAGCAAAGAATAATATATATTTTTTAAATATTTTAATGATAAGAAATTTTTAGCTTTAAACAAAATGCCAATTATTGGTGAGATGTAACTTCTTAAATATTCAATATGTTTTTTTCAACTTAAATTGTCATCAATATATAAACCTAAAAATTTAATTGTATTAGTATATTTAATTATATGATTATTGAAAGACAGTGAAGAAATTTTATTATTTTTTAATTTTGATTTACTTATAAACATAAAAGATTATTCATTAAAATTTAATGATATTTTATTAATTTCAAGCCATTTACATATTATATTTAGGTCGTGGTTAATGTTATTATGAATTTGAGCATGTCTTCATGAAAATATACAATAGTAGTATCATCATAATGTACGAAAAAAAAGTCATCAAATGGAATATTTTTCTCTTTTAGAGAAAAACTACTTTGATCAACAACAGCAGCAAGCGGATGTAGCAGAGGAAGGAGAAGAAGAAATGGAAATACCGAGTGTGCTCGCCGATCCGAGCAGTACAGACGAAAAGTGTTACGTTTGCAGGTAAATAATAAAAAAAACAGTTTTAAAAAGTTTAAAACGCGCAAAGATACGGGAAAACCACTTTAGTTTATATTTATTGACTTCATAAAAAGGTAAATTTATGATTTTCTTTCAGGGATGCATTTGAACAGTTTTTCAATGAAGAAAAGGAAGAATGGCATTTGCGCAATGCTATAAGAATAAACGAAAAGACTTATCACCCCGTATGTTATGAAGATTACCAAGTAAGTTTTTGCTTCTTGTAGCAAGTCGTAAAACCATTGTTTTTTCGTAGATACGTTTTAAAATTGAAATAATATAATATATCTAATACTTAATAGTTCTTAAATTATGTTTTTCTCTCAGCAATCCATACTGGATGTAACTCTGGACGATAGCAAAACGGAAGATAGCCTAACGCAAAACAAACTGATTCCCGGATTTGAAATTATTCTCGACGACGACGACGATGATGATGACATGGCACCAACGACGCCGAACGAGATCGTTTCATTGGCTGGCAGTGACGAAGATTCAAAACTACCAGATGGTGCTGCTAGTCCAGACAGTAAAGAAGGTAACAATAGCACTGTTATGTTTAATATAATCCATTCTAGATGACTTTTTAGAAAACATATTTGACGCTTTAGACAGCGTGTCCAGAGAAGTTCTAGACATATGGGAACTTTCTTTATTGTTGATTTTACGAAAAAAGTTATTCTTTATAAAAAGTTCTGCTTGATGCGCAAATATTATTGACATATCAAATCTTAATATATCATGTACAGGGCGGCAAAAAAATATAAAAACCCAGAATTACGTTAAGAGGGAAGTAGGACCATCAATTTTTATTTTAGAGCAAATTGTTATTAGAAAATTTTACTAAGGACTACAAAACGCGGTCGGATACAATTTTTCGTTGAAATATTTTAATTTACAGGGTTCCATCAAAAAGCCTTTGCAAAATATTTTTTTATTTTATTTCTTTAATTTTTACTTGCAACAATTTCGCAACAACCATGTGTCAAAAATCATTTAATATTTTTCGACTTATTAACAAGAGATTTTTTGATGGTACCCTGTAAACTAAAATATTTGAACGAAAAATTTTATCTGACGCGTTTTGTAGTCCTTGGTAAAATTTTCTTAATAACAATTTGCTCTAAAATAAAAATTGAGGGTACTTCCCTCTTAACGTAATACTGTGTTTCTATATTTTTTTGCACATGATATCTTAAGTTTTGATATGTCAATATTATTTGCGCATCAAGCAGAACTTTTTATAAAGAATAACTTTTTTCGTAAAATGAACAATAAAAAAAATTCCCATGTGTCTAGAACTTCTCTGAACACGGTGTAAGTATAATTTTTTTTAAATTCCCAGAAGATGACGGCGATGACGACGACGTCATCCTGAACGAAGTGGCGCCAATCAAAATTGTCGTAGACGACGATGACGACGACCAGCCAACCGGCGAACAGCTGAGCGCGGACACCAGCCAATCATCGTTCACCGTCAAGAAGGAAAAACGCAAAGTGGACGACGACGGATTTGTCGATGTGGACGGATTCGTGGACGTCGGACTGACCAGATTCAACGACGCCGGGCAAATCAAGATTAAAAGTGAACCCCTTGACGATGGTAAGATGTTTTTTCGTCAATTTAGGAAAATACCCACGTGGTCTTTGATTAAAAATAACATACAAAATTTCTATTAACGTAAAGTGATCCCAACATAATAATAATAATAATAATAATAATAATAATAATAAGTTTATTTTAAAATTTAATAATATAATAAATATGTTTATGTTGTCTTCTATAAACTTATTCTGCAATCCCCTGAAGCGGAGCTTGTTAGGGGCAATTTTTTTTTTTACATACTAAATAAATAAGATTATTAATTTTTAATTTTTAAGTAAAAAATATTACTTATATAAATTATTCAGAACAATATTAATTAATTAAAGCATTTCTAAAAATATTTTCAAATTGTCTGTTTTTAATATCCATGTTTTTATTTCGACTTTCATTTTCAAAATCAAATTTTAAATTTTTGTTTCTAAATAATCGTTTAAATAAAAACATAAATATTTTTAAAAAAATTGTCCTATGGTCTTATTTATTTTAGGTTTTATGGTTATTTCATTTTTATGACGTGTATTATGATTATGGTTGTTAAATTGTATAAGGTTTTAAGGGAAAATTCCAATTTAATTTACTGTTAAAAATAATTCCTAAATATTTTATTTTATTAACTTTAAAAATTTGAATGTCTTCATTTATTTGCATACTATTCATATTTTGTGGTAGGTTATTTAGGTTTAAAGTAAAAGGAATATAATTTGTTTTATTAAAATTAATTGTTAACAAATTGTTATCAAACCAATTTTTTATAATTTTAAAATCTTTTTTAATTTTATTATTTAAGTTTTCCCAATTTGTATTGGTATAAAAAATTGTAGTATCATCTGCAATTACATATTAATGCAATTTATACTAAATAAGTTGTTAATATAAATATTAAAAATAATGATCCTAAAATTGTTCCTTGAGGAACACCATACTTAAATACTTTTGGGTAGCTTTTTTCTTTATCTTTTTGTTGGTCTATTTTTCAGATAATTTTTAATTATTCTAATTGCGTTCCTCTGATCCAATATTTTCAAACTTTTTTATAACAGTAAATTATGGCTAACTGTATCAAAGGCTTTTGCTAAATCTAGAAAAATACTAATACGAGGTTTTTTATTATCTTAGTGCATCATATATTTATTCTGTTAGATAGCAAATAGCGTTTTGTGTTGATTTATTTTTTTGAAACCCAAACTGTTTATTAGAAATAAAATGTATTTTTCCCAAATAATTATCAATTCTTAATATAAAAATTTTTTCGAATACTTTTACTATCGAAGATACACTACGCCCATTAATTATCGAATATTAAATTAAATATGCACCCTCAAATTAATAAGCTGTAATTTCGTTAATAATGAACCAATTTTGACCTTTTTTTTTTAATTATAGATATAAGATTCTCGTGTTTAGCGCAGAGTAGTTTGCGTTCTGACACGTCTTATTGTACGGGGTAGCGCATAAACTAGATGCATGTAAATTTCCTTAAATTTAAAACTGACATATCCTACATAAAAATTGAATTTAATTTATTTTTTAAACGAAAACAATTAGACATCTATCTGCGCTAGAAACTGGCCAAAAAATTTCGCCATGCCACTAGAGGCAAAGAAAAAAATACCATTTCTTCGAAATAAATTCTGTTGCCAAAAAAATGTTTCGTAAATAATCAATGAGTCATTTTATCACTTGTGGCTTTTAAATTTAGAATAAAAATGATGTCGACAAATAAAGTCTATAATACAGAGTGCTACGGAAATATCTAACCATTTAATTAAATTGCTTAAAATTAAAAAGACAGAAATAATAATACAAATACAAATTTAGGGATACATTCTGTAAACGAATTAAATGGATAAGTTTTTGCGTGCCACCCTGTATTATAGACTTTATTTGTTGACATGTTTTTTATTCTAAATTTAAAAGTCAAAAGTGATAAAATGACTTATTGATTATTTACGAAACACTTTGTCGGCAACAGAATTTATTTCGAAGAAATGGTATTTTTTCTTTACCTCTAGTGGCATGGCGAAACTTTTTGGCCAGTTTCTAGCGTAGATAGATGTCTAATTGCTTTCGTTTAAAAAATAAATTAAATTCAATTTTTATGTAAGATATGTCAGTTTTAAATTTAAGGAAATTTACATGCATCTAGAGTTTATGCGCTACCCCGTACAAGAAGACGCGTCAGGACGCAAACTACTCTGCGCTAAACACGAGAATCTTATATCTATAATTAAAAAAAAAAAAATTCAAAATTGGTTCATTATTAACGAAATTACAGCTTATTAATTTGAGGGTGCATTTTTTAATATTCGATAATTAATGGGCGTAGTGTATTAATGTTATTCCCGATAATTACTAGTTTTACTAGAAATAGTATCCCCTTTTCTAGATGAACGTGGACCAATGACATTGGATACCAGCAAAGTGTCCGATTCCTCTGAACCATCCACAGAGCCCCAGACTCCAGACGTCGAGCTACTTCAGCCGATGACATCACAGCCAGAACCTGCAACATCACACCCGCAGCTGATCACATCGATAGATGGAAACATCGAGCTAGTGTCTTTAAGTGCGTCCCCTATAGTGCCTACCACCATATCCGGTGGATCGAAAATAAAAATAAACATTTCAAAGCCTTTGCCTGTGATAACTCCCAAAGAAGGTAGTGAAATTAGCGTTAATAGTAATGTAGATAATAAATCTAGTGAATTTGTAATGGAGGAACCGGAAATCCTCAGGTATAAACCTGCATTGCAAAATGTGCCGCTGAAAAAGTTGGCTCCTGTGAGAAAGGGCACTGAACTAACTGGGATGTGCTCTATTATGTGAGGCTGTATATGTATAAGTAGAGGTAAAGAGAGCTTTTTGTATATTTTGATGATTTTGGGGCCGGTACTTAAAGTTTTATGCATGTAGAGTCAAGAATATGTTCCTAAATTGTAATATTTATGTATCAGGGCCATAATAACCTAGGTAATTAGCATTAAACTCGATTATATTTATACCTATTGTATAATTATAAGTTATAAAAACTGATACCTCGATATATAAAACTTTTTGTTGCTGTGCCTCTTTTAATGAATGCGCAATGTAAATATGAAACGGATACCTTGTATATAAGACTTATTTATTTTATAAAGAAACTTCACAGATTTTGATGATTTTTACTGTTTCTTTGTTTTTCAAAGATTGTTGTGACTTTTGTCTACGTTGTTGAAATAAAACGTTTTTTAAAACCTTGTTTTTATTTAATTATCACGTTGGGACTTTAGGCGAAACGGCTGCAAATATAGACTTTCAAGCCTTTTCGCCGTGTATATGTATATTGGAGAATACATTTTAGTTTAATTTACTATTATAGTGGAATCGGAAATAAATTTGTAATATTGGGTGACACAAATAAACACTGACCCTTAGACAATGGTTGTTTTATTTTCAAGATACCCATCCTTCTCTTGGCATAATAATCCAGTTTTGATGGCCAAATTTTTATTTTTAGAACACTGAATTTTGTATATTCCGGTAGCATCGCAGAAAAATAAAGGGTTTTTTCGGTAGCATGATGTAACAAATTCGGTTACTCAATATTGGGCTTGTGGGAAATAAGCGGTTAAATTATAAAAAAAAAAAGTAAACTTATAACCAAAACGTTTTGCAGAATGTATTATGTTCAGTTACCTACATTTAGGGGCAATTTCTAATAGAATTGATTCGGCTTTTACAAAAATAGAAAATTATAATTTTACACTCCACAAATTTTTATTTTAACTCCGACATGTTTCGCAACAAAGTTGCTTTTTCAAAGGAGTACTTAAAAATGGTATTTTAAAAGTTATAATAATATTAAAGCACTAAAATAAAAAACTTTAATATTAATATTGCTTTCAAAACCAACAATACTGTAGGGAAACACAATTAAAAATAATAAAAGTAAATTAAACAAAGGAAATAAATCTGGTGTTCACAAATTAAAATGTAATGATTGCTCTAAAGTTTATATCGGACAAACAGGTTGAAACTTTGAAAAACGAATGAATTAACATCATGCTAGTTTTATAAAAAACAAAACAGATTCTAATTATTCTAACCTCGTAAAAGGTTTTGCTTGATTGACAGAACTATCTGCGGCCCACGGCCGCCCCTTCGTTTGGCCGCCCGCGTGCGGTGCACACCTGCTAGGATCGGCCCTGGCAGAACCCGATATCGTTATGGCAGGACACGCAATTCCACTGACTTCGTCTATTAATTTGCTGTTGCTGGGTGTCTCCCTGGGAGGAAATATGTCTTGGCATAATCACTCATTTCGAGGACGTCATCTTTGTGGAACGGCCGTTCTGAGACCGTGTTTCCAACCGAATATAACCTCCAACGATTCAAGAAAAACGTGAATCGCTTTCTTCGCACACGCACCGCTCCCAGAGCGCCTTAAAAGATTTCTCCTATAGTGCTTGTGCTCGATCATAAAAAAAAAAAAAAAAAAAAAAAAAAAAAAAAAAAAAAAAACCATCTGTTAGAAGCAAATCATACATTTAATCATAACTACGATATCTTGCGCATTAAAAACAAAATTTACTTTGCTTGAATCCTTAGAAATAAATAAGAATACGCTTCCTAATGATCAGTTGGATTTAAACAGATCACCTCCTTATTAATTAGTCTGTAAATATTGTTTTCCTACGAGCGTGCGCAAAGTAGTACTTTGCGCACGCATTTTTGTGTGCAAAGTTACACTTTTCCGCACTAGTGCGGATAAGACTTTTATCCGCACTGGGTGCGGAAAAGTGTAACTTTTTAATTTTCTATTATTTTTTTTTGTTATGTAATTTTTAGTTGTAAGTATATTATAGTTCTTTCTTTAAAGTCGAATTAAAAATTATTAAATAAATTATCATATTTTTATTTTTGTTGTTATCTGATATGAAGCTCGTAGGAAAAATGTTGTTCCTAACAAGTGCGCAAAGTGCTTTTCCGCACGCAAGAACTTATCCGAACTCCGCTTCGCGTCGTTCGTCCAACTGTACTTGCGTGCGGAAAAGTATCACTTTGCGCACTTGTTAGGAAAATAACTATATTGGGTTTTCCAACAATTTAAACAACCTGAAAATTACCTGGAATTTTATTGTTACACCTAAGTTATGACTTTTAAAATGCCATTTTTAAATACTCCTTTGAAGAAGCAACTGTGTTGCAAAACATGTCGAGTCAAAATAAAAATCTGTGGAATTTTATTTTTTTATGGGCAATTTATGTTAACATGTCCAATTTAGTATTTTGATATTTTTCTAAGATTAAAATTTGGTCACCATATCTTCGGCTACTAGGTGTCCAACTTTGTAGATAAAAAAACAACGTTCAACGCAATAACGGATAACACACACTAGCGAATTTGAATACAAATTGCCGTTGTCAAGTCAACACAGTACCAGAGTGCTTACATAAGTAGAAACAAGAAAAATACAATTTGTTGACATTAAGTTTCATTTAATACCTAATCTTAATATATACAATATACATATTATGTAAATTACATAAAATCCTTAATTAATATTTTCAGTCTCTTTACAGCCCTACATCTAAACAATACTACCACTTGGCTCTTTTGCCCCAATCTTTCGGAGTCCAATGCAGTGCTTTTGAATCGATCCTAATTTTTCTACTTTCCATCGCATTATAATGTTGTTGAATAATTTCTTTACTTAACGTAATTATATACTGGCCCTTGTAGTAGTTTATCAAGTTGAGATTTTGTAGGGTTGAGATCACATCTTCTTTTTTAATACTGGTCAGTTCACATATTTCACTAAAAATTTAATTTAATTTATAAATTAGAAAGGTACTAGGACTAGGTATAGACCAGGGTCGATAATTTTTAAAACCAAAAAAATAATTGTAGGATGAAACCCATTGAAAAAGGAAGAGAATATAACAAAAATGAAAGGAAAAATAATTTACGGGCGATCCGAGGTCGGGAAGTGGAAGGGGATGAGTTTTTAAGGGTAGAAAACGATTTATCTGGATATCCGGCAAAACTACAAGTCCTATGGAAAAACGTTAAATGGTAAAGTTGTAGGTAATAAAAAGATCTACAACTTTTGTATTTACACTTTTTTCACATAACCTCAAAATTTATGTGAAAAATTCAAATAACCAAGTTCGCAGCTCCAGATGAGCGTAAGGCTACCAGACTACTTCACAGTCTGCATGGCGGAAGTCCACGCAATATACCTAGCAGTTACATGGCTTAATGACAACAACATATCCCATGCAATTATCTTTTCTGACTCCCTGAGCGCACTCCATAAGATCTGTAGAAGAGGCGTAGTAGCAATGAACGAAGACAAAATTTTAAAGATAAGAGAAAAGCTAAAGGAAAACCCCAATATACAATTAGCCTGGATCCCGAGTCACACAGGAATATATGGCAACGAGCAAGCGGACAATGTGGCCAACATAGGAAGGACCCTACTACTGAGAGAACAACCAAGGGCTGATTTTATGGCTCTTATTCCAAAATTCATGAAACACATCCAGGAAAAATGGAATCAAAGATTTAAGGTCATAGGAAGAAGAAAAGGTATAGAATATGTAAACGCAGTGCAGACACCGGCCAGGGTACCATGGTTCAATAAAATCACAGGCCTAACAAGAGGACAAGCAACCACAATGAACCGTCTTCGATCAGGCCACTGTCTGACACCTAGTCAACAACACCGAATAGGATTAAAACAGGATGACTTATGCGTCTGTGGGGAGGTTGGTACCCTATTCCATCTGCTTTTTGCATGTTCACATAATCAGCAAAACATAGATCAACTCCATTCCAAGCTCAGAGGCCATTACCGGGCCCTTCCATACTCATTGCATGACATTCTCTTTCATACAAGTTACAAAACAATTGCCAACATCTCAACCTTTCTAACTAATAGTGACCTTAAGCTTTAATGCATGACAATTTTTAATTTTTTTTTGTTTTGTTTTTTTTCCACATTTTAATTTTTTGATTCCAAGATCTTCGCTTAAGCAACAGCATGCCCCACTACAAAATCCTGCTTAAACCTTATGCACGCATCAGGAGCAAATTCAAATTTTTCAATCATATCAATCTTAATATGTATGCTTGTCCCTACTAAAGTTTAGCCCGACGACTAGCCCCCTAGTGACTAGGAGAACCCAATAAAACATCAAAGGAGCCCACAACAAAACGGTACTTGGCCAGAATAGCCCCGGCAGCTTAGGCCATATCCTGAGGAGGAAGGAAGGAAGGAACCAAGTTTTTGGTTTTTTATCTTTTACAAAAAAAAATTTTTTTTCACGAAATTTGGTGAAAACTGTCCCAAACACACTGTAATTTTTTTGATTTAAACTATTTATTTTTTCACCTTATTTTGACTTAATATCGAAAAAGCACCCTAATTTCCAATCGAAAATTCTCACGTCAAAATATCTGCTTTTTTAAAAAAGTCGGTGGGCTTTTTGTTCGTTGAAATCTCTACTTTCTGATGGTGTAAAAAAATATACATTACTATGGTAAATGTTCTCAAAAAATGCAAAAAAACTCGAATCCGAAATTTTTTTTTAATCATTATGTACAATTTTGAGCTATTTATTAAAATTTATACTTTAATTACGCAAAAAACGTAAGATTCCATGTTCCATTAATAAAGAAAAAAATTAAATCCATAAATTTTAATAAATAACCTCGTAAATAACTCAAAATTGTACGATTTAAAAAAAAAATTTCGGATTCGAGTGTTTTTCGTTTCTTTGCATTTTTTAAGAACATTTACCATAGCAATGTATATTTTTTTTACACCATCAGAAAGTAGAGATTTCAACGAACAAGAAGCCCACCGACTTTTTTAAAAAAGCAGATATTTTGACGTGAGAATTTCCGATTGAAAATTAAGGTAATTTTTTTGTAAAAGATAAAAATAAAAAACAAAAACTTGGTTATTTGAATTTGCTTGCTTGCTTTTTTCCAATTTTTTCCTCTTCGTTCGCTGCCAGGGCCATTCCCGAGGGGACCTACGGTTTAACGTGGGCTCCGAACCACGATCCTCAGTCATTAGAAGCACCCCCCAAGGGCTATCAACCCTTGATTTCGTGCTTTCTATGACCTACCGATTGGGGAGTGTGTTCCTTCCCCCTCCACCCCACGAGATATCCGATCTCATCCGGCCTGGTTACCGGCGTGAATGGGGTGGTTTTGGGGGATGATACATTTTTCACTCTTCCCTAATTTTTGCTCGACGCTGGACCCACGTCAAGACTTATACCACTAAAATCCACTGGGCTCGAACCAGTTTGCCGGCAGTGGGATACGAACCCACAAACTCTCGTCCTAGAGTTCTCAGCGACTACCGCGTTAACCACGGAGCCACCGATGCCGGTTTATTTGAATTTATCACATAATTATTTGAATTTATCACATAAATTTTGAGGTTATGTGAAAAAAGTGTAAATAGAAAAGTTGTAGATCTTTTTATTACCTACAACTTTGCCATTTAACGTTTTTCCATAGGACTTGTAGTTTTGCCGGAAATCGAGATAAATCGTTTTCTACCCTTAAAAACTCACCCCTTTCCACTTCCCGACCTCGGATCGCCCGTCATTTATTTTTCCTTTAATTTTTGTTATATTCTCTTCCTTTTCCAATGGGTTTCATCCTACTATTATTTTTTTTTCACTTTTTACCATTTTCAAAGGCTTCAACCCTGGTCTATTATACTATATTATGTACATTTCGGGTATTATGTATATGCTTAAGTGTTACTATGTCTAGGAAATTTTTAATTTTAATAATATAATGAGAAATAAAGACAATATCTTACTTAATAGTAATTTGAGGTTTTTCGTTTTCTCCTACTGGTTTTATTGAGAGTAAAATTTCTAAAATTGTCTGTGCCCAATAACTCCGGTATGACAGCAAACCTAAGTCTGACAGGGGCTTTTCTGGCGACCCTGTTTTTCCTTCAAATTTTGAAAGTTCATAACCTAAAATATAAGCAAAATTAATTTGGAAATAGTCCATAAAGTTTTATATAATTTGAAATACTGGTATGTAAGTACTAACTACAACTTACTAAATTCAATAAGTAATTTTCCATATCCCTTTCTCTGAAAAGGTGGTAGCGTCAAAATACAAGCTACATTATAATCTTCAGTAGACTCCTTTTCTTTTGAAAAATACCCAACAATATGGAACCCTCTATGATCGAACACAGTCATTACATAAAACAAAAATGGGTCTGTATCGTAGTAAAGAGTTTTGTGGTCTAGAAACAATTTGGCTAAGAGGCATAGATTTTGTGCGTATACTTTGTTTTTTCTGCCGTCGATTTCGAAAAATGATATGTTGTCTTTTCTATAGATTTCGTTGCCTGGGGGGTGCCTGAGATTGCATTTTATTACATGTCGTTCCAGACACTTTCTACTTTTGCGATATTTTAGACAAAATTCACAAATATATATACATTTAAGATTAACCATCTCCTAAAAAAAATTGTTAATGCTAGTGGCAGCACAAAAAGGAATAATAGTAAAAATAAATATGAATATTTCTTATCTTACTTGTGGGTATGGTGCAAAATACCATGGTTTAATTCTGTGAAGACCCAGCTCAATCATTTCAACGTTTTTCATCCTGGTAACAATGTCATCATGATGTGATACCATACTTCCAGACTGACGGGGCCCAGGAGGGGGCTGGCTTGGAGGACCATCTTGTGAATCTTCACTTTCTAAAGAAGGGCCTTTTCTTTTTCTTGAAATAAAGTTAAAAATTTCAGATATGATGATATAACAGTTTTGAAGAAATCTAAATAATATTTACATGCGTAAATTGAAAAAAATGATTAGGTACCTATTAATTTTCTTCTGTAAAGCTGCCTGAAGTACTGCATTACCATTTAAAAGTTCAACATTATTTAAAATTGGGCTCGCAGGTCTTGATGTCTGAGCGCTTGTACTAATTCCACTACCTATATGTGTCTTCTTTGGGGTAGAGACGTCTGTGCCGGGTCCTGTGTCTTTTCGTGGAAAATGGACTTTTCTAGTATCTAAAGACTCCTCGGTGATCCACTCATCTAAGCGTTTGTTAACTAGAAATTTAAAAAAACTATTGTGGATATATAACCCAATTAATATAGCATTGAAATAGTCGAAAAATAAGAGACAGTATAAAGGTCCAAAAAAGCCAAACCACTTTTTTTTTAGATTGTGTTCGTGATTTTATGTTATTGTGTACTGGGCTTTTTATATACCTACGTATCTATATGCATATTTTATGTTAGATCTGAGCCTTTTTTAAAATAGTGACTAGGGTGTTATTACTGATATAGATTTGTTTATTAGGTATTTGTTAGAAAAAATTTTTATTTGCTATCTTTTTTATGTGATTGTGATTGTAATTTTTCCTATATAGTTGAGTAAGTGTAGAGCGAGGTGTAGAGCAGATAGCTTTGTCAATAATTTTCTTGGACAATAAACCATATTTTGATTGATTGATTGAAGCATCTTTCCAAATATCAATGTTTTATATATTGAAATAATAATGAGGACCAGAGATATAAATATTGACTTCGTACTTACAATCCACATAGTGAACATAATAGCATTTAGTTCCTCCAACATCTTTTATGCTTATAATTTCTGCTAGGGCTAAAAAAGACAATGTATTAGGATAGAATAACTTGGTCAACACAAAACCCAACTTACGCCAATCCGATGTTCCTTTCATATGTACAGGCAAGCGGCACCCTTCCACTAGGGAGGACTAAAATAATATAAGATCCTTGTTAAAAATACAATGTAAAAGCCAAAAAGTAAACACATTTTTGGTAGAAGACATTGAGGTTATGTTAAACTAGACAATCATTTTTTCTTGTACTTACGACTGAATCACATATTGTACTAGCATCCATATCCTCCATTTCGACTTTCATTTGGTAGCTTTTTAATTTATTTTTAAAGAGATTATTAAAAATTTGTTAAAAAATTTGGAAAAAATTATTTTTATTTGACAAATGGACCAGCTGTTATTGACAGTTAGTTTGACCAGTTTGACGTCCGAGTTTAAAGATACATGCGGTAACTTAAATTCTAATCTCATAAACCACAAATCTTTTTATATCAAAATCTTGGAAACTAAAACGTATTCTGTCGAAACATTAGAGCATGTCTGTGCTAACGTCATAAATTATTGTGAGTTTTTCTGTCGCTCTCACACTCATTAAAATTAAAACAGAGAGTTGAGAAAGAACATCTATACACAAACTACCTCGTTTTAACAACACGCTCCACGTCATTGAAAATCTGCCATCGTGGCTTTCAAATTTGACAACTTTCATTGAAAAAAAACGTAGTATTTCTGCTGGCTGGGTATCCGTTCGATTTATTAACTACTTTTTGCCAACGTTGCTGTATTTTAACACATTTTTAAGGTAAGTTACTTTATTTTAATTCAAAACACAGGCATTATATTGATTATAGTGCTTCTATTTTTATTTTATTGTATGATTCGTTTAAATAAATTCGCTTTTTTTTGGAAGTTTGCCCAGGATTGATGGGTCTTGTTGCTTAAAATTAAAAGTATAGGTACTAATTTTAGTAAAGAGTTTAAAACCATAAGTTACTGTAAATCTCTAGTATTCCAGATGGACATACTTGGTATTTTAAGTAAATAATAGTACATTATTAAAATATTGACATTTCTTTCGTTCCTGATGGGAGCATTAGAATATTTTTAGGGCTCTTTTGTAAGGCTAAGATTTATTACTAATAATTCTTCCAATTCTCAGAAATTGGCACAATAATTGTGACGATTACAACTTTACAGGTATTTTTTTTATTACAGTTAGGTAGGTACATATGGATTTGGCATACCTACTTTCTTTGCTGTAGGCCTTAAAATTCGTTTACTAAGTAATTTTAAGATTTTGGAAATCATTAGATTTAACAGCACTATTTTTTTTACAGGAAAAATGGATCAAGTTGTTAAATTTCTAGAACCAGGCCGTCAATTCGCCAAGGACTCCATCCGACTGGTAAAGAGATGTACGAAGCCCGATAGGAAAGGTAAACATACAATAAGATATTTATGCTTCGGCAAGGTACAAAAAGAGGTCATCCGACAATAAATTTACTTATAGCAGAGGTAATTGTTATTAGATCTATGGTAGTGTACAAGGTACAGATTCCATTGTATCTATTAAAGCCATTTGAGGCAGTTATAAGTATTGATTTAGTTTTCATAAATTTCTAATGGGAAATAAATTTCTCACCTTTAGAAGCTTCACTGAAATTTTTTCAAACTCTGTTTGTACTCAACAGGAATTATTGTCTTATATGTAACTTGCTAATTGGAAAATTCATAACCGACACCTTACATATCAAGTAAATGAATTCAAATGATTTCTTTTAGTTTTCATATACACACATCATATTTAAATTTATTATAATAGGTTTTTTTTTGTGCTTCATGTTTAACAAGAATATTTTGTTTCAGAATTCCAAAAAATTGCCATAGCAACAGCCATAGGTTTCGCTATTATGGGCTTCATCGGATTTTTCGTTAAACTCATTCACATTCCAATTAATAACATTATTGTAGGGTCGTAAATAAGTATTTTTTGTTGATATTTAAGAAAATTTCATTTTTACTCATAGTTTATTTATTTTTTACTTAATCATATATATGTATTAATTATAGAATTAAATTATTGGATGTATCATCTGATTGTTAGTTTTTCAAAGGCATGCAGATAAAAACATGTTTTCAACATTTTATTGTTTTAATCAATTGCAAAGTGTAAACATTATAGACCAGGTTCGATAATTTTTGAAGCCTAAAAAAAATAATAGTGGGATGAAACCCATTGGAAAAGGAAGAGAATATAACAAAAATTAAAGGAAAAATAATTTACGGGCGATCGGAGGTCGGGAAGTGGAAAGGGGTGAGTTTTTAAGGGTAGAAAACGATTTATCTCGATTTCCGGCAAAACTACAAGTCCTATTGAAAAACGTTAAATGGCAAAGTTGTAGGTAATAAAAAGATCTACAACTTTTGTATTTACACTTTTTTCACATAACCTCAAAATTTATGTGAAAAATTCAAATAACCAAGTTTTTGGTTTTTTATTTTTATCTTTTACAAAAAAAAAATTTTTTTTTCGCGAAATTTGGTGAAAACTTACTTATTTATGTCCCAAACACACTGTAATTTTTTAGATTTAAAATATTTATTTTTTCACCTTATTTTGACTTACCTAATTTCGAAAAAGCACCCTAATTTTCAATTGAAAATTCTCACGTCAAAATATCTGCTTTTTTAAAAAAGTCGGTGGGCTTTTTTTCGTTGAAATCTCTACTTTCTGATGGTGTAAAAAAAATATACATTACTATGGTAAATGTTCTCAAAAATAAATATTAACTTTATGAAATATTAACTTTTTATTTGGTTGTTAATTATAGTAATACATAGTAGTATATTTCGACTTGCAATTTTTTGTTTATCAATGTAACATGGAATTTTACGTTTTTCGAGAAATTAAAGTATAAATTTTAATAAATAACTCAAAATTGTACATAATGATTAAAAAAAAAATTTCGGATTCGAGTTTTTTTTGTTTCTTTGCATTTTTTGAGAACATTACCATAGTAATGTATATTTTTTACACCATCAGAAAGTAAAGATTTCAACGAACAAAAAGCCCACCGACTTTTTTAAAAAAGCAGATATTTTGGGGTGAGAATTTTCGATTGAAAATTAGGGTGCTTTTTCGATATTAAGTCAAAATAAGATGAAAAAAATAAATATTTTAAATCAAAAAAATTACTGTGCGTTTGGGACATAAAAAGGTAAGTTTTCACCAAATTTCGTGAAATTTTTTTTTTGTAAAAGATAAAAATAAAAAACCAAAAACTTGGTTATTTGAATTTTTCACATAAATTTTGAGGTTATGTGAAAAAAGTGTAAATACAAAAGTAGTTTTATTACCTACAACTTTGCCATTTAACGTTTTTCCATAGGACATGTAGTTTTGCCTGGAATCCAGATAAATCGTTTTCTACCCTTAAAAACTCACCCCTTTCCACTTCCCGACCTCGGATCGCCTGTAAATTATTTTTCCTTTCATTTCTGTTATATTCTCTTCCTTTTCCAATGGGTTTCATCCTACTATTAATTTTTTTTTACTTTTACCATTTGCAAAGGCTTTCAGCCCTGGTCTATTACTGTTTTTTGCCCCAATTAAAATTTTTATTTAAAAATGTAGCACTTTTCCGGCCTTGTCCTAGAAATACAAAAACGGCTTTTTACCGTAAAGAACTATAAGTTGCCACGTTTTTATTGCCGACTGGTATTAAAAATGCAAAAGGGACTAGGCAACAAAAACAACAAAGTAATTAAAATCAGTTATAATAATAAATATCTCTTCAAAATAAAATTGTAATTTAAAATACAATATATATATAAATGTAGATATATATCTGTTTATCCATATTATCTGTTCAAGGCACTATCATACCATACCGATACAATATGTAAATTTTAACACAACCCGTACATTTAACAGGTAACTAACGTTTCGTATTCGAAAGAAAAAATAGGTGTTTTTTTTTATAAAGAAGCTTGAATTTCTATCTTTAAAATTATAACATTTTTTTTTCACGTATAACATTGTTCGCTCGTTCAATGTGATGAAATGTTTGAAACAAATAGCAAAAATAGTTTGAACGAAACAAATAACGCCGAAACTTTTCATACAAAAATAGAAATCATTTAACTAAGTAATATTAAGTTAAGAATATGTTACGAGTAGCGGCAAGTGCAGTTTTACTTGCGTCGTGTTCAAAAAACTTTTGGGTAAACATATTTATTTGTGTCATGCATCCATAATATACATATACAGGGTGTCCCAAACCCAAAATTGCAGTTTAATCGCAAATGTCAAGTGAGGTTCGTGATTTCCAGTGTTGCCAACGAGGACCTGTTATTATAGCGTTTCGCCCAAGGTTGCCTGTTAACGTGGCGGTGTCGCTTTGGCTGCTTTTACGTGTTTTTATTAGAGAGCGTGTTTGTTTAATTATTTTCCCCGTAAATAATTAATTCACTGAAAAAACTGATACTGTTGAAAGTTTTAGAGTAAAAATGTTCATTCCCTAGGCTTAACTTGACAAGCTTTCAGTTGGCCTATAACGATGCGCATTACAACTTGGAGTAAAACTACATTTGCTACTTTGACTTTACGTGATGATGGCACAGTGAAAGAAACTTTTTAAAAGGTGTAAAAAGCCCTAAACTTATGTTATACTAAAAATACACTTTTAGATGTGTAACATCTTTTTATCACAAACACATTTTAAGTAGTTGTCTTTTAATTTAGAAAAAGATAAGGCCGAATGTCCGAACACTATATCCGGGGTAGCCGACTGCCGGATTATGCCCGGACATCCGGTGCATCTTTAATTTAGAGAATTTACAAAACCTGTGCCATTTTTTCGCATGCAAAAATGGTACAGTTTCGAAAAGTCATAACTCTATATTATGCAAATTATAGAAGTTTTTCAATTTAATTTTTTTTTCAAAGCGTTTTATTAAGCTTTCTTAAAGCGCAAATTATATGACAATAATTGGCCCAAGCAAACATGAAACAATAAGACCAAAATTAGGGAACAGCTACATACTTATATGAAACTTTAAGTTTCTAAAAATTTTAACAACCCAAAAAAACTATACAATTAGAAAATATTTCTTACAATAATAAAGTATAAAGCGCACCTTTTAACGACAACAGACGTATTTTTCTATCAAAGGCAGGTTTCTTAATATTGTAATATACAGTTTAAGTTGTGTAAGTTTGTGACTTAGAATAACTTCAGTAACTCCTGTAGGTAGTTTTTTTTTTGGAAAAATGCTTGGACTCGGGTATTAACATTTTAAGTTGTGGTCTTTTTAGAAAAAATATTGGCACAGTTTTTCCCGAAATAAAGATACGACGATATTGATAACAATTTTTTAAATCGCAACCCCAGTTTTTATTGACGATTTTTAAAGTGCATATTAAGGTGGGAGTATCAACATGCTTGCCAACCTATTTCGCGTAGATTTAGTTATTTTTTCTAGCATTCACACAAAATTTAAATAAAATAAATTCGTCTTCATATTCTATAGGTAATAATTAGTGTCCGACCGAAACAAGATTTTCAGCCGAAACCGAATCTTAGGCCTTGTCTCAGTTTCGGCCAAAACCTAAACCTGAAAAATTTTATTGTATACCGAAATTTAATTTATTTTATATAAGACGAGATCGATCTTCTAAAAAAAAACAAAAAAAAAAGTCGCGACAGAAAAAAATCTATTTATATCGTGCGAGCCAAAATTATTTGCATCAAAGAGGGCCTTGCATGTAGGACGTAATTCTTAGTCGTGGAGCTAATACCTGTTGGGTGTCAGTATAACTACCTGAATTAACAATCAATCAGTTATTCCGCCATCTTTGACAGTCGTTGCAAGTAATTTGATTCATCGCTAATTTTTCCAATTTCTTGAACAATTTACACAATGGGCTTTACGGAACAGCACAAAACATTCATGGTTGAAGCGTATTTTCGAAACGCGGTTAGAGTAAATGGTGAGTGTCAATACAATCCGGGCTTGTGCATGGACGATTTTCACGAACATTTTCCTAACGTTGCTGCGGGGATTTTTATTATTGCCTGAAAAGAACCGTGGCTGTATTTAGGAAAACAGGTTCTATACAACACAAAAAGGAGCATGAAGACCATCTGTAAGAACAGAAAAACTTGTTGCAAACGTTCGTGAAATAATGCAAAATACGCCAACAAATTGTATAAGACGCCTGTCCCAAGAAGTGGGAAGATCTTATGAGACATGCAGGACTATTCTTAAGAAGCAGCTAAATTTATTTCCTTATAAAGTGCAAGTATTCCAAGAAATACAAGCCGCAGATTTCGAAAGACGCAGGAATTACTCTCAATGGTTTACCCAAAATTTATTGGAAAGAAATGATTTACTTATTAGACCTGACATTTTTTCGGATGAAGCCTGGTTCCACCTCTCCGGTTATGTGAATTCTCAGAATACATATAATTATTTTTCTTTTTTTTCTGCATATTCTTACTTTGTCAATTTTGTAAAAACAACAAAAATAAATTTGTATTTGTCTACTTATTTTATTACTCATTAGTTTGGCATATTATGTCATAATATGAATTTGACAAAATTTTAACCTAGATTTGGTTAGATATATCGTCCCCATATCATTGTGATCTAAACCAAGCCACACGTTTTTTAATCCAAGCCCTCTTTGATGCAAATATTTTTTGCTCGCACGGTAGGTACAACACTGCCTAGGAACCCACCCAAAGTTAGCCGAACGGTGCGCGATAGTTCACGAACACTGACATTCGGCATGGCCGAAGGTTCGGCCGAAACCGAAACTGTGGCCGAAACTAGCCGAAACCGAACCTTCGGTCGGTCACTAGTAATAATTAACATGTTAAATAAATATCAAGGAATTTCATAAGTTATTTAAGGAGAATTGTATACCGAAAAATATCGGGTAAGATTTTTTTTAACATTTTTATGTCATTGTTCTTTCGCTATACAATTCTCCCAAAATAAGCAATGAAATAAATTGATATTTTTGTAATATATCAGATATTACCTAAATAATGTGCAGACGATATTGATTTTATTTAAATCTTAGTCAATAAAATAATAAACTAAGAAAAAGAAGGCGAAATAGGTTATAGGTTGGCAATAAATTGAATGACGTTGATAATTCCACCTTAAGTTATACATAAGTACCAAATTTGAAATTTGGTAATTGGTAATTATTATGTTGTATAACTTAATATTCACTTATAATAGTCAATAAAAAACTATAGTTGTTATTTAAAAAATTAACGATATCGTCTAATTTTGGACACATTGTGTGAATATTACGGAAACCTCTATTGTCCTTTATATAGGTAATTATCATAAAATAAGCAGGAGCTTTTTAATTACTTTGTGCATGACGTTTTATTAAAACTACTTTGGAAAATTTTTTGCAAAACTTTGAATAAAGAGCCAGAAATTTCGTTTTTCGAAAAATACGTCCGTGTTCCAACGCTTTTCATAAAAGATATTTTATAAAAATATAATTATTACTAAACTCTTACAGCTACGATATACTTAATTTTAATAGAAAAAGGTACAAATCGCTAAAAAACTAAGTAAAAGTATACGTAGAAAAATATTTCATCATGTAAACAAATAATAAATAGTAGGTATTTTAACAAAGAAATAAGTATAAGAAATGAAGTAAAAGTAAAATTTGGCAGTAATAAAAATTAAGAAAAACAAAATAACTATAGCGTGTCGAATAAAAACAGAAGCAATTATTTGATTGATATTAAAAAATAATGTACGGTGTGGCAACACTATAAACTGTACATATACATAGGAATAAAGCCATATATTTTTGAAAAATATAAGTACCGAGATCTAGAAAATGTAATGTCAATATTTTATTTAGATGTAAGATGTGATAGTCATGCAAGAATTAAATAAATACCAAAAAACTGTAAACCATAAAAGTCCCATTTTTGATCGACAGTCTATAAAACTAATAATTATATAAAGTTAAACTGCTTTAAGAATTGCAACAAGTAGAAAAATATAGAAACTGCTAAACCCTACATAAACATATAACTTTTTTGTTTGGAATGCTTATATATTTGTGCACCAAGTTTTTAACAATAGAAAAAATATATCTCGAATCACAGTTTGTGCTGTAAACACACCCAGCGAGATCCCCAATTTTCAGACTTGAAAAAATCTTAGACTGGGATCCGGCGAAACATCACAAACTGTGATATGTAATAACATTAATAAAGTCAGATCTTTTTGTGATACAATAACAAGTAAGGTATAGGTGAATCGACACCGCATATATTGTAAATAGTGGTAAAAGGCCTGTTGATATTAAGCTTTCAACCAGGCTACACGTATGTATAGGCTGAGTACAAATAAGTTGATTAAAATCCATTTTGCCCTCTACCTGAACTAAAATAAATTCATTTGTATAACTCGACAACAAAAGGCTGCAGTCATGTAGGCAAAATGGTTTGTAACACATTTTTAATGCAAGGGGAAACAATTTTGGAGACTTTACATGTTGATAGCAACGAGGGACACATGGATGAGGTATACTTACTAAAACTACTGGCCAAAACATTAATAAGGAAGCGCAAAACAAGCCTCAATATATCGAAAGAGACTTTTTTTTTAAATAAACCATGGTGTTTCTAAAATCATAGTTCTGGTTTAAACTCAAATTAAATTTCAAACCTTTTCAGAAAACTATTTTCCATATTGTGTGGATCCCTTCTGTATTGTAATAATCGTGGTTTTGATATAGAGAATATTTGCAACATATAGTAAAAAAAGACTGCCCTACAAGTATTATATACTAATAAATACCTATCCGTCATAACTTATCCTGTATACACATCTTATACACACTTAATACTAAACTATCCTTACGTACTAAAATTATAAAAATACCAAGGAAGAATGAAATCAGTTGATGGAAAGGAAGAAAAATATAAGTCATACAATAAAGATTTTACCAAAAATTTTTTTCTACATTTAAGGCATTAGGTACTATCCATCATAATATAGCTTCTTTTAAACAGTAAGCAAAGTAAAAATATCTTTGCTGAGCTAAGTTGTTAAAGGAACTCTTCCCGAACAACTTCGTATAATCGCACAGGAAAAACATAGAGGGGCATACTTAACCGCGGCAAGGGGGAAGGAAAAAATCTCGTGTTGTGCTTTGCTTCGCTCTTTAAAAGTAACGTAAAAGAAACTCTGCTTTTATTGGAATAATTTTTACCGTTCGTCAAGCGCCATCTAGTAACTGAAAGCTCAAACGAAAACAAATATTTTGGGAATAGCTGCGCCTTTGGCTCCTAGAAGCCGCACCGCATTTTAGAGTATGCAGCAATATTCTATTTTACATAAAACGACAGTTCCGTGGGTACGTGCGTCTTAGGTTTTTGAAAATCTTTATTGTAAGACAAATGGCTCTTAATTTTAAAAAAATAGGGACTCCGATATGTCGAATTTAAGGGTTCAGGCCATACAACCGTTGTCCATCCCCTGATTATTCCCGTAGTTCTGATTGGAAGAATAATTATGACAAGGTGAGTTACCGTAAACATACGGATTTATACTGTCCAGATTTATGTACTCTTGGTCTTCGTAATCGCCTATTTCTTCCACCACTATGCTCGGCGGTTTGCTGTAGTTCATAGTGGCTCGCGTATAGGTTAGATGGTTGGAAACTGCAATGTTAGTAGACCTTGAGTAAATCTGAAAAAAAAAATCATTAGTCAAAAAAAAAGTAGTTTTAAGTTTCACATAAATAATAGTTATGATTTTTAGTATCAACTAATTTACCTCCATATTCTGATTCCTATAGCCGGAATTTACTGAAGGGGGCCTACTATACGAGTGCTGTTCCATTACCGACGATACGGGGGGTAGTTTATAGAGGCTCTCTTTCGTCGCTGGGCCAATATTATGTTGACATTGTGGCCTGAAAAAAGAAAAATGCTCTAAACAACGTTCTAGTTCTATATATACCACATTTTGTGTTGTAAAAAATCATTATATAAATGACTTATATAAATAAGCGTTACATAACTAATAAAACTTTACCTGTGAACGGACAATACGTCCATTAACATCCTTTCCTGATTCCTCAGCTCTTGGAGCTGATTTTTCAACTCGATATTTTGAGCCTCCATCGTTTCGGATTCCTGCATCAAGTTGGCGGTGCGTTCGCGTTTTTTCAACCGGCATTTCGTCGCTGCGATTTTGTTTCGTTCGCGTCGGCGCCTTCGTCGTTCTTCGTCTTCCGGAGTGAGCTGAAAAGAGAGAAAAGGCAAGCATTAACATTTGCGATTACTTATTATTAGCCGGTATCTAGTATATGTGTGCGGAATACCTTAATATACCTTAATTTACTAAATCCGGAAAAAAAAATATTGTACGACCGTTTTATAGGAGTGTTTTTGGTATTAATTGTTTTACAGATATAGTTAATGTTTATTTCATAGCGCATTATTTGATAACACAAAGATAAATTTCCACAATAATTTCCCAAACTCTTGGCAGTATTCTGGCAAAATAATATATCGGATTTCGCGCATATGTTGTGTACAGTTTCCGCTGGCCTCCCGCCAACCATCATCGGCGATTACAATAAAACGCGAATAAATTAAAATTCGGAAACCTGTTTTACATAATAAATTGTATAGTATTTTTCAACAGAGCGACGGGTTTGTTAGCGACCTACATTATGCTAATGTAAATAAAATTGAAAATTATTTAAACAAGTTAAAGTGGGACGTAGTGCCACTGTGTTACTGCTTCTTTGTCAGTTCTATGGAAAATTAGAATAAAGAGGATAATCCAGAAAATAAAATAACAGGTTTTTCGGTGCTATAAAATGTACATAAAAAATGGTGAGGTCTGTTAAGCCTTGATTGCTGATAAAGCTCTTTGCAGATGATACCTACAACAATTGTTTATTTTGCTGAAACTTTCGCAGAAATGTATTTTGATAATAATAATGATTTATAAATACTTCTTTCTTGGCTTCAATCAAAATAAACTTACGTTACATTTTTTAAAATCTTTTATGTTTATCACTAAAAATAAAATAAACTCTATCATTGACCCCTTAACATTTAATAATGAACATATTCAATAGTCAAAAACGACAAAATATTTAGGATTAGTTTTAGACGAAAATTTAAATTGAAAAGGCCATTTCCATATCAATCATATCATATATTATAAACTCGATAATATCTCCTTTAGTAACTGTTTTGTATAGAGTTGGATATAGGTACATTCCTTTGAAATACTTAAAAATATATATTTTTCATTAATATATTCAAAATTACAATACTTTATAGCTTCTGTATGGGGATATGCTTATTTATCAAACTTAAAACCATTACAAGAATTGGAAAATAAAGTTATTAAATGCATACACAAATTACCACATTTAGAATAAACTGTTAATCTATATAGACCGAAAGGGTATTTACACGTTCAAAACATTTATAAATTAAAAATTTGTATTCTAATTTACTCTATTATTTTAAAAGAAAAAAAATCAAACACCTATAACAACACTTCAGGAGATAAAGACATTATGATCATAACACCAGACATTGTATAATTATCAAACTATACCAGTAGCAGGTAATTTCGGAAAAAAATCGCTTTTATGACTGAATAATAAAATATAACAATCTTCCAAAAAATATCAGAAAAATTGGCAACAAAAAAAAAACAATTAAAGAGATATTAACTAAACTAAATATACTATTTTTTTAATTTATTTTATTTATGAATTAAATTGAATTAACTTTCATTTTTATTGCTATTTTTTTAATGGTTATTAATTTTTATATTATATTGTCATTTTCCATGTATATGAACTGTAAAATTTAGTTTGGAATAAAGGCATTTTGAAAGTAAAAAAAAAAGTCTGGTTTGATGAGGCCTGCCCTAACCTTTCCTGATGTATAATTTTAATGCCTGAAGACCTCCAGACTAATCATTTCAAATAAAATAATTTATTTACACTTTCATTACTTTTTTTTCAATTTGGCAAAGCACAAAAAATTTTAAAATATTACTAAACTTTAACCTTTGTTATCGATCGATTCCAACATTAACCAGTGACACGGTATGTTGAAAAATATACAAACTGAAGAATTTAATGGGCGAAAAAGCCATAAAAAACAATACGGAGGGAAAACATAACGGCAAAGAATATGGGCGCCGCAAAACAATAAAACCGCCGTTTCATATACGAAATAAAATTCCATCGATCCGGCAAAAATGTGATAGCAATCGCGCGAAATGGCCGTGAAAATAATAATAATTTTAAAAAGCTGTGCGAATTGAACCCGGCGTTTTTCGGTGCGTCGCGTTGATATTTCTCGCCCCACCTTCCTGGGTACGGTCCTGTCAATGCAAATACCAGTAAAAATAAATTGCCGCCCAGTTAAAAAGCGCGATGGTCCACCCACGCAATATTCATTCCGCATTGGGTCCATTTAACTGTTATTTTTGTTGCGACGAGGATCCATTTGAAACTTTTACAAGAGCAAAAGTTGCGATAAGTCGGGCATGGTAATTTATTATTATCTCGGATTATAGTCAATATAGTCCTCTATTATATTGGACTGGTTGGCTTGAATCTTTCAAACAACAACGTTCGTTTTGTCGATCCTATCTTTTTAGCAAGAAACGACCTCATCGCAGAATGGAACCACTTTGCCTTTGAATGATAATATATATGGTTATTTCGTATTTCAATTTCAGTCGTCAAGTGCGGTGGGTGGATAAACAAACTTTCTAAAAGAAAGCCGAAACCAATATTAATTGTTATTAACATTCATTTTAGTTTGGTTGGTTAAATTAAAAAAAAAAACAGAAGATCCATATATAGAATTATATATCTTAGATCTCTTGAACTAATCTTCTGATGATCTGATGAATACCTGCGCGTTTTCAGCGACCTCATTTCTTCTTACCTCTATCTATTTATCACTTCCATTCTTCCAACTATTCTATAGCTCCACTTTTACGAATACGATTGATTTTAATGAAGAACCTACCTCTTATTTATATGATTCATCGATCTATATATCCAACTTACCTTTTAACCTATTAGTCTTCCCTTACCTACAAATCTATCAATTAGCGATCTCACATCCCACAGGCTGCACTTTCTTATTTCTATGCTTTCTATTTTTTCAAACGCTATTTTGGTCTGTGTGCTATACGGCGATCGCTTGGCAGAAAACGAATTCCTTATTTCAGTCTAATATCCATTCCGCTTCTGTTGTATGTGTTTACAAATCGCAAGCTTTTAATGTTTGCTATCTTGACTGCATTTTTCAGGCAAGCGTACGGTGAAATATCTGTTTGGAAATGATATATTAAACCTTACCAGAGGAACTCTGCTCGATGGTAAAAATATCTTTACTAGATGTGGCCATCTTACTAATTGCAAGTAGGGCTGTGCGATTACCGAAAAAGATACTCGATTTTCGAAAATAATCGATTATTTCCTATTAATCGATTAATCGAAAATAATCGATTTATTAAAAATAAACGATTAATCGAAAATCAAAAATAATCCATTAATCGAAAATAATCGATTAATCGCGAATAATAGATTATTTCTGATTAATCGAATATAATGATCGATTAATCGAGAATAATCGATTAATCGAACATAATCGATTGATTTAATCAAAATAAATAAAAAGTCGATTCAAATATTAGATCGTTATAAGAATATTAATTTTATGAAAGGCGCACAGATTGAAGCATTGCTTAAATTATTTCATTGATTGTCGGGCTTGTTATAATATTTTTATTATTTTTTAATCCGATTTTCAGGGTAATAGGGTTGCTAACAAATATATAGAGACTTACAGCGATAATAAGTAACTAGCAACTAGCAGTAACAATCATCCAAAAACATACCTATATTTTCGAATAATAGAAAAATAGTTTTCTTGGTCAATTGATGAATCGAAAAATCCTTTTTTTTTTGATTAATCAAAACATCGTAATTTTTTTTTCGAATACCTAATAAATCAATTAATCGAAAAATATTTTTTTTGGTTAATCGATTAATCGAAAAATCGTTTTTTTTTTCGATTTTGATTTGATTTTTCATTAATCGAAAAATTGTTTTTTGTTCAATTAATCAAATCGATAATCGATTAATCAAAAAATCGTAAAAAAATTTTTTTTTCGAATAGGTAATCGATTAATCGAAAAATAGTTTTTTTTTTCGATTAATAATCGATTTCTCGATTGATCGATAAAAAAATTATCTCTAATCGAAAAATCGATTTTGTTGCACACCCATAATTGCAACACGTGTGACACGCAAAAAATTTACTCTGTACTAGACGGCACAAAAGTTAACTAAGTAGGGGTATTTAGGTAGATGGGAGCGAGGAATATTTTTGTTTACTTAATACTTACACCGTGAGGTTCTTGTTTGATCTTGTCATCCTCACTCTCGCTGCACTCGCTCCTCCTAAACCTTTTGACCGTGTCCAGGTCTAAGAGGTCTTCGCCGTCGCTTTGCTGTTTTCGTTTTTGCTCGATGGTCAGTTTGAGTCCGGCCTTGATCAACTGGGAACACGTGTGTTGGACGGAGGGGGGGTTGTTGCCAACTGGGGATTCCACCTGAAAAAAAGTGGGTAGAGATATCAGAAAGAGAAGGCAACAAAACTACATAGTATTTACGCTCATTCTTATCTCGATCTCGTATAAACCAAAAAAAAGTACAATACAACGGCTTACCTGACTACTGCTGGAGCTATTCGAGTCACTGCTAGGCGGTAACGCGCTCACAATCTTAGGCGCGTCCTCCCCAAATTGGTAGTTATCCATGGGATTCGTCATCGCTATTAACGAGTTCAAAATCTCTGGAGTTCTTGGAGTAGTACCCCCACTCTCCACCAACAAGTTATTAGCTGCCGTCGCCGCGGTAGCCGCCAAATTTACGTTAAGGTTATACATCTTTATTTGGTACGTTATTTTAACAACGTTAAGAGTTACGTTAGCGTTTACGGTAAACGATAAAACTAAGCGGTAATGGTAATATCACTGGAAGTAGACCGATATAGGGATCGCAGGAAGTCTAAATAGAAAAATTAAATTCTCTTTTGGTACTAACAACTAAAAATCACAGAAAAATTCACACGTTACGTGCTGCTTATTAATTAATATTAACAAACTACGGAAAGCTGATACTCTCTTCTAAAATTTATATCACGTATCAGATATCGCTGTCTCACTATTTAGTCAATTAAAAAAAAAAGTTTTGGTCTGTAAGGTATCCGCGAAATTAAAAGAGTCTGTGGGGTTAAGCACTGGGCTAGCTGGAGGCCTGATGTTCTCTGGAGGTGATATGGCTTACGCGGAAACTTGTGTTGTGAAGTCTAATGGAAGATAGTGATTGGCCGGTGCTGAAACAAAAAAACAGTGTTAATGATGGTTATTTTATAAAAAAGTTACTTCTTCAAAATACAAATTATATACTTTTCGTTATATTGTTACGATTTGACAAGGTACAGTGGTAAGATAGTTACGCTTCTATCACAAATAACTGCGTCGAAACTACACGAAAACGTTGAAATTTCCTACCCATTCGTAGACCTTGCATTTACAAAAATACGTTATCTTTTTTAAAATCATGTAGCAGATAGGTGAAACAACTTTTGTATATGTTTACTAAAGTGGTGGCAATTCTTAAAACTAATTATTATTTGAAGTATTTGGTATAAACGTTTTTATCAGATTTGAGGGTAAAAAAATATATATATCATCGCTTTTACTCGCGACATGCACCATTTACTCAAAACCCTCTAAACTTATCGAACATATCCAATTTATTTCAAGATTGTTACCGTGCGAGCAAAAATTATTTGCATCATAGAGGGCCTTGCATCTAAGGACGTAATGCTTAGCCGTAGAGCTTAATACCTGTTGGGTGTCAGTAACTACCTGAATCAACAATCAATCAGTTATTCCATCATCTTTGACAGTCGTTACAAGTAATTTGATTCATCGCTAATTTTTCCAATTTCTTGAACAATTCACACAACGGGCTTTACGGAACATCACAAAACATTTATGGTTGAAGCGTATTTTCGAAACAGGGTTAGAGTAAATGGTGAGTGGCACTACAATCCAGGTTTGTGTGTGGACGATTTTCACGAACATTTTCCTAACGTTGCTTTTATTGCTGGGGATTTTTATCATTGCTTGAAAAGAACCGTGGCTGTGTTTAGGGAAACAGGTTCTATACAACACAAAAAAGGAGCAGGAAGACCATCTGTAAGAACAGAAGAACTTCATGCAAACGTTCGTGAAATAATGCAAAATACGCCAACAAATTGTATAAGATGCCTGTCCCAAGAAGTGGGAAGACGGAAGATCTTATGGACATGCACGACTATTCTTAAGAAGCAGCTAAATTTATTTTTGCTTATAAAGTGCAAGTATTCCAAGAAATACAAGCCGCATATTTTGAAAGACGCAGGAATTACTCTCAATGGTTTACCCAAAATTTATTGGAAAAAAATTATTTATTAGACCTGACATTTTTTTCGGATGAAGCCTGGTTCCACCTCTCCAGTTATGTGAATTCTCAGAATACACGCATGTGGAGTAGTGAAAATCCCCATTTTTTTGTAGCGTCCACATTGCACCCTCAAAAAATTGGTGTCTGGTTAGCTGTATTCCGAAGAAGAATTGTTGGTCCTATTTTTTTTCATGACACAGAATTACAGTATAGCGGTATAGAGACAATATTTTGAATCCATTTGTGGAGCAATTACTTGACGACGAACTACGTTTTGGATATTTTCAACAGGACGGTGCAACCGCCCATACAGCCGCCGAAACTATTAACTACTTACGCAATTTTTTCGACGACAGATTGATCAGTTTTCGATCAGACATTGAATTCCCACCTAGATCACCTTGTGGAGCGGTTATGGATTTCTTCGTTTTTCCTTATTTAAAGAACACTAGTTGCAAATTTAGAACAATTACAAGAAACAATTATCCAAGAATGTGGTAACACTTCTCCAGAGATGCTGGTCAACATTTTCGAAAATATGAAGAGACGTGTGAATTTATGCTTGGAGCAGGGCCAATTTCAGCAATTTATGTAATTATTTTTCTTTTTCTTTTTGTATATTCTGACTTTGTTAATTTTGTAAACAACAAAAATAAATTTGTATTTGTCTACTTATTTTTTTACTCATTAGTTTGGCATGTGATATACTATGAATTTAACAAAATTTTAACCTAGATTTGGTTAGATATATCGTCACCATATCATTGTGATCTAAACCCAGCCCCACGTTTTTTAATCCAAGCCATCTTTGATGCAAATAATTTTTGCTCGCACGGTATTTATTATATTTGTTTATTTGAAAATAATAAAGTAATTTTTGAACATTTGACTTCTATTCTACTAGTAGCGATAGCGATAGCTAAGATAAATATTTCAACTATAGTTGCAGGCGTTCGGCTGTCACCAATAAATATCACTTTTTTTTTAAATTCCTCGCTGTTTTTTCTATATCTATTTTATTATATTGCAGGAACCACTTTATCAAAAACATAGGCATCATGGCCAAATATAGAAGGAGGTATCGTATCGACGAAAGATTGACACTATCTCAAAATTCCCGACATCAGTAAATATCTACCCCGTCACGTCAACACATAGATTATAGATGTAGACGTACGTAAATATTTATTGGTGATGGAATCAATTGGCTGTTATCGTTATCAAACCCGCCGTCATAGAAAATTATAATTTTTTTCGTTATTCGGTATTTGTAAGATAAGGTGATGCAGATTTATAATATTATCAATTAATCTTGCTACTTTTGTAGTACCCAATAAAGAAAAATCGGTTGTTGTTCAATAAAATAAACAAAAAATAACTGGCAGCAAATTTTGAAGGGGCCGTCGATGTGGCTGGCCTGTTACAGCCATAATAGGTATAGCTTAAAATAATAGACAGTTATAGGCAACCCCTCAAAAAAGGCAGCACTCATTGTAAAGTTTTAGCTTGTATTTCATATTTATTTAATAAGAAATCTTCCTTTGCATTACTTGCCTGCATGGTGACGTTATTCTTATTTCTTCTTTTGCAGAACACCAGATGCACATAAATTATTATAAAATAACTAGCTATTTTTAATTACTTTAAATGGCTAAATTGACATTGTCATTATAGTGGTGCTTCCTCATCGAAAAGAGGAAATATTAATAAAAGAATATGAAAAATACAATAATTAATTAAGCATAAAATGGAATTAATCAAAAGTGCGTAAAAAATCTTAACACCTATCTTCGAGGCTAAAAAATGGAAATTATTAATCGTTCGCCTTCATTTAGAAGGATACAGAATTTATATTTATGATTAGATGAGCAGATGAGCATGTCGTATCAGAGAAAAAACAGTATTAATTTATTCAAAAACAATTAAATTTTATATAAATATTTTTGTAATAAAACAAATATTTTCGTAATTACGATTTGGCCTTGCCTATTTTCAGTAACCATTGTTAATGAAATTAAAAATATAAGTTTTTTAAAGGATTATTAGTTAAAAATAAAATATCTATAATTTTTTGAGACTTTTTTTGCGCATTGTTGCCCATTGGTGACATAAGTATATGAATTTGGAGACCTTGGGAACTAACATACAATATAACATAACATTTTACTATAAGAATCGTCGAAGTACAAATAAATGCTTTGAAACATTTATTTCCTCAATTAAGAAAATACTTACTGTACCAATGAACAAAGAAACATAGTAAATTAATGTATTATTTATACTAACACAAATTATAGTATATTTGGAAAACGAACGGGTAGTCGGAAAATTTGCTGCAAAAGAAACAGGTTTTTCCATATTTTTAAATAGAAGTATGTGCGGTTTCGGGTGTCGGAGAAACTCGGTGACAGCGGAGGGCAAAAATTGGATTTAAAAATATGTTATACTTTTGTGATTTTAAAAAATAAGAAATTATTATATGAAGACAATACATCTAGAGAGAGACATACAACTCGTTTTGTAAAATAATGAGTAAATTAATTTTTTATTACTTAATTTTAAATGTCTACCGACAGCGCTTTACAAAGTCTCTAATAATAACCTAAATCGGTCACAAATAAATAAGTAATAATAACCTTTAAATAGTAAAAAGTGCTAATTATTTTGAACGCTAATTATAGAGATGCGTTTGCATATTAGTACTTTAAGATAGCTATTTAAATAATTATATTTACCTTGATTGATTATTATGTTTAATATTTTGTAAAGAAATACCTACATATCTTTTAGACGCATATTCGCAACAAAACCTATTATCTTTTTCAAAAGAAACGCGTCCTTCCTTCATTTTTTTAGCTAATCTAATACCTACTATTAATTGAACAATACAAAAACATGATATAGGTATTACGTACCTACGTTAAGTAAGTAATTTTTGAAAATGCGCCGACTAGTATTTTAAACAGCAAAGTAATAATAACAATTTTATTTAATAAAAATTAATATAAAGTATCGTAATTACGGCACTGTATATCTTAAACATTTAGCATGTGGGGCCCATTTAGGGAACAATGCATAAAATGCAGGTTTTATTTTGTGGCCGCCATTTAATGCTTAATTTCAAGTGTATGATTCAGAAGAGCAAGTAGGGGAAATCTGGGCAAGTAATTACCTGCACCCCCACGGTAAATATTATGGATCAAATGCAGCCAACAAAACAGAGCTAGTATGAGGAAATTAAATACTTACATAATTTGTCGATTTACAATACCTAACGGCTTTTAATAATATGAACGTAATGAAATGGTGGTAATTTAGGACGTGTAACAATCTACTCGGACTTCCCCCACAATGACAACATATTTATCCATATTTCCAGTGAGATTGCTTGTAAATTTTTGTATTTAATTGTTTTACTTTTTGTTAATTGTTTGTAAAGTTGACATGTGTGTTAAAACGTGCAAGAATATTCATTTTACAAGTAAGTGTTTGATAGAATGTCCTTTGAATTTTCGTTTTCTCCAGTGCTGTTCCGTGTCCAAAACCTTGGCTTCTGACCACTGTATATTATGCTGATTGGTCCATACATGTTCCGCTATACCTGATCTATAAGTTTCACCTCTTTGAGTATGTTTCAGCTGGTCTTTAACTCGTACGGGAAGAGGTCTTTTCGTTTCTCCAATGCACGATTCGCCACACTCGCAAGGGATTTGATAGATACAATATTTTGTGTTTTCATTACGCGGGGTTTTACTTTTGTAAGAAAGCTTCATTGTCTACCACCACCACCACCTTCAAACAAACACTATCTTTCCTTGTCTTGCATTAAGTAGGTAAATTCCTTCTTTCTATATTATCTTACGCTTTTTATACTATATTTTTGGATTCTTCGAGTTTTTGCCTGTCATTTCACAGTCTGCAGTGGAAGTAGGTACGTGGTTCTTTGCTCTGTAAAACCTTTTTCAAACTCGCCTGTGGCTCGTAAAAAAATGTGCAACATATAAAAATATTTTTTTACTCTGCTGCCTTTATAGCATTTGTCTTTATAATAATTCTGAATTTAGAAAATTGAGATTCAAATCTATCACCATAATATACATACAAGGTGTGTGGTTTTGTGTACCTACATATCCTATATACTATACCTACTTCCTACTATTAGGTGGTATATGTATTTTAGTAGTCCTACATAATTATTTTGTACACATTTACACAATTAATAAACAAATTTTGGTGTAAACATGCAATAATGGTCTAATTAGGGCTAAACGAAAAGTCAGCTTAGCCAATTAATTTTATGAAAGAGATAAGAGATTCGACAAGAGACGCCATTTTGTTAATTTTTAATTAACTTCCGGCGCATTTTGATGCGTATATTAATGTGGGCCAGCCTGTTTCAAAAAGTTATTCAGAAAAAGGAAGGAAAATAGTAGTTCAAAATTGTAAAAAGAACATGCAGATTTCCACAATCGTTCCAGAGAAACGTTGTAATAAAGGATAAAAGTGTATCTTTAAATAACAGAGACAAAAGGAGCCCATAGACTGCGGCTTTGCTCGTCGCGGCGCTCGACGAACAATCTATTTGAACAAAAACAACGCACTCTAAACAGCGCAGCATGAAAAAACCAACGAGATTAACTTGAACAGGAAGAAGAGCCAACGGTCTTGAAGATTTTTTTTAAGTACGAAATTTTTTAAACAAACTTAATAAATATCGCTTAACATTTTTTTGGTTAAAGATAAAAAATATTTATCGTAGACAGCTGGTTTGTTAACATAAAGCGCTGTGGAAACGATCATCTCCAGTGGAGTAACTATATTATGGTATAAAGTGTTAAGTAGTTAAGATCAATGAACAGTACCACAAAATATATTATTATTATAGAGGTATTATATTATTCTGTGATAATCTACCTGCATTTTTTTAAAATCGATTTCCAAAAAGTGATTAACTCGACTTCCCTCTCACAGTCTTTGAATTTTGAAAGCCAAAGAACAACAGAGCAGTGTTAAAACGTTTCGTTGTCAAGTAGATGTCATAGGTTATAACGCGTTGTAAGTAGTTCCTGTCTACCCGTCCTGTTATACCGGATGGCCCACTCTCAACGCAGGATTCCATAGCAGCTAAACTACAGTGTCACCAGTAAAGTCCGCATCATATGGGATTTTTTTTTATTAATAGCTTTATTCGAAATTTGACTTTGGCATCAAGCTTTGCTTCGATCGAGATGAAAATTAAGCAAAAAAATAGTAGTCACGTGATTCGCATTATCTGTCAAATTTTAATGTTTTCAAAAAAATAATTCAAAAGTGGGGTTATTTCTTAAAATAACGAAAAAAGTTATTAGAAAAAGTTTTTTTAACTGCAGTTTCTAGCCCATATGCAAAATTTCAGCCGCATAAGATAATTTTCATTTTTTACCTATATTTTGTAAATTGAACCACTTTTGCAAAATAAGACTCAACGCAACTTACATAAAACTTCTTAGTTTTGACTATGCTTTATTTCAGATACATTTTCTTTAAAGTAGCGCCATATTAAATGTGTGTTTTTCTACAAAATCAAAATTGGGCTATTAAAATCGGGTCGCATATGATGCAAAGTTCATTTGTTTTTGACCCTGTATAAGGTAAGTCCATAAAATAAGTATTTTTAAAAAGGTTGTTCGTGTCTGAAAGTAATACACCTTAATGTTAAGACAAAAAAGAAAACAGTGTCTTCAGTAAAATGTTTTTTAAGTGGAAAATAAATTTTAGTTTAACTTAACGTAAAGTTTATCTATTTTCAACGATTTAATTTAAAACTCCTTTACTTTATTTTTTATTTTTCTTTTTTTTACTTTCAGGCACAAACTACGTTTTGAAAAATACTTATTTTATGAAGTTACCTTATACAGGGTCAAAAACAAATAAACTTTGCATCACATGCGACCAAATTTTATTAGCCCTATTTTGATTTTGTAGAAAAACACACATTTATTATGGCGCTACTTTAAAGAAAATGTATCTGAAATAAAGCATTGTCAAAACTAAGAAGTTTTATGTAGGTTGCGTTGAGTCTTATTTTGCAAAAGTGGTTCAATTTACAAAATATAGGTAAAAAATGAAAATTATCTTATGCGGCTGAAATTTTGCATGTGGGCTAGAAACTGCATTTAAAACAACTTTTTCTAATAACTTTTTTCGATATTTTAAGAAATAACCCCACTTTTGAATTATTTTTTTGAAAAAATTTAAATTTGACAGATAATGCGAATCACGTGACTACTATTGTTTTGGTTAATTTTCATCTCGATCGAAGCAGAGCTTGATGCCAAAGTCAAATTTCGAATAAAGCTATTAATAAAAAAAAATCCCATATGATGCGGACTTTACTGGTGACACTGTATATAGGTATACTTAATTTTTTTATATTTAAAAGAAAAATAGAGCTATAGGAAGGGATTAGGTCTACAATTTAAAACTATTTGAATTATACAGGGTGTCCCAAAAGTCGGGGCATATCAAACGCCGATTAACGATTTTTCAAAAACTTGATGGTGTTTTGAAACACTTGCACCAGTCGGTAGAACAGAGCGAAGTGAAATGGATGCCAAATTCATGAAAATTGTTCGTTTTATTTATTCCAAGTGACATAATTAAGGTTTTTATGTTTGTCGCGTATAACTTTTTCTATCTATAATAAACTTATTTCTTTTTGCCTAGGCGATAAATACGTAACTATAGAGTATGGGTATAGGTTCTCTCTAGGTGGTTTTATTGCAAGAAAGTACTGAAACCTCTAATTCTGATAGGAAAACAAATTGCAGAAAACTTAAATGCTTGCAATGCGAACAAACCCGAACAAACCCTTAATGGTTGTATGGAGAGGGGTATTTTACGAGTTCTTGCTTAAGGTTTGAATTATGCGTAAACTTCTTACGTAATTTTCTATATAAAAGCCCAGAGGGTACGCCTATGGTTTCTAATGGCTCTAGACAAATATTTGAATGGATCCAACCCAATTTAGTATACATATCACAGGATCCAGACGGGCGGACGGACCCGCGAACTTTGCGTAACCTTGAATTTTAATGTTGCTGTTTTAGCAATAAAAAAAATGCGATAGAAGTAGTCACATTCAACGGCCTTCAAATCGCCTTTGGCATAAAGAATATTCACGTGCCTGAGAGTTTTGCGGTTTTTCTTTGGCAGATAGCAAAAATGAGGAAGTCGAAACCTCGACGAAATGATTAAAAAAAAGCGGCTAGGGGGGCAGGGCAGAAACAGGGTCGCTATATAGGCACTTACGAATGGGAAGGGCGCGACTGTCTACACAGTGTGACCAGTAAAGTTCGCATCATATGGGTTTTTTTAAAATTAATAGCTTTATTCGATATTTGATTTTGGCATTAAGTTCTGCTTCGATCGAGATGAAAATTAAGCAAAAAAATAGTCACGTGATTCGCATTATCTGTCAAATTTTAATTTTATCCAAAAAATAATTCAAGTGGGGTTATTTCTGAAAATATCGAAAAAAGTTTTTTTAAATGCAGTTTCTAGTCCACATGCAAAATTTCAGCTGCATAAGATAATTTTCATTTTTTACCCACTACTAAAATTTATTTTCCAATTAATGAACACTTTACTGATGACACTGATGTGTACCTACTTTTTTGTCTTAATATTAAGGTATATTACTTTTAGACACAAACCACGTATTCAAAAATACTTATTTTATGAAGTTACCTTATACAGTGTCAAATACAAATGAAGTTTGCATCCCATGCGACCAAATTTTAATAGCCCAATTTTGATTTTGTAGAAAAACACACATTTAATATGGCGCTACTTTAAATAAAATGTAGCTGAAATAAAGCATTGTCAAAACTAAGAAGTATTATGAATCTTACTTCTAACAGTTCTAACAACTGATTGGTTAAATCGCGGTAAAATTAAGTTTTGACAGCAACACTACTAATCAGCCCATCACCAAATTTTACAGCAACCAAGCATTGTCTATAGTATCTATCTCATCCTAGTTTGTTCGTAAAGAAAAAAAAAACAGATACGATCACGTATGTCGCGTATTATACCACAAACCACTCGCCTTGAATCCCTGTCTGGTTGACGCGCGTGCCGGATAATGAAAGGTAAGGTAATATAAAAAAAAACTATGGAGTCATTCTAGGACTAAATTATATAGTATAAAAGGGATCTACAACCTACAACATTAAAAAAAGGAAACGAACGTGCATGCGTGGCAAAAGCAAAGTTCCTTTAAGATAGCCTAGCAAAGCCAACGGCTAAGTTGAGTGTTCCTTTTAAAAATTTAACTTAGCACAGCCATGATTTTTCCTCCCCCTTTGCCGCGGTTAAGTATAAGTATGCCCCACTCTATTTCCCATACGGACTATACGAAGTTGTTCGCGAAGCTCAGCAAACCTCTATAAACCTAGCAGAACAAGGTGCTCAAAATTGAAAATTTTTGTATGGAAAATTAGGTGCTAGTTAGGTGCTAATTAGGTGCCAACTTTAAAATTTAGGTGCTCCTATGGTTTTTGAGAAAATTATATTTTTGTGTTGTTCTGCTTGATTAACGTTAAGCTAGCAGAACATTACTGTCAAATAAGCTAATCAGGAACATAATGTAGTACCAAAATTAGGTGCTTTTTAGGTGCTTATTGAATATCTAAAAAAAATTTAATTAGTTAAGGTTTTTAAAAAATACCGCCATGTTCTGCTAGGTTGACGCTGAGCTACCAGAACAGTATTATTATAAGGATTAACAAATAATTACTTATTTATCCAAAATTAGGTGCTATTTAGGTGCTTTAAAATTATTATAATTCTTTATCAAAAAAACATTCCCAAAGCCAGAAAAATCAAATATATAGAGCAAATATTCAAGGTGCTCAAAATTGCAAATTTTTGTATGGAAAATTAGGTGCTAGTTAGGTGCTAGTTAGGTGCTAGTTAGGTGCTAATTAGGTGCCAACTTTAAAATTTAGGTGCTCCTATGGTTTTTGAGAAAATTATATTTTTGTGTTGTTCTGCTAGATTAACGTTAAGCTAGCAGAACATTACTGTCAAATAAGCTAATCAAGAACAAAATGTAGTACCAAAATTAGGTGCTTATTAAATATCTAAAAAAAATTTAATTAGTTAAGCTTTTTAAAAAATACCGCCATGTTCTGCTAATTTTAAGAGGAACAAATTCCGTCTAAAAGGTATATCGGCAACCGGTTTGTTCGTTGTTACCCAGAGGATTTTTTATATTTAAATTTTATAAAATAATATTAGTTGAAAAAATTGAATTAAAAAAAAATGCCCTGGTAACAACGAACAAACCGGTTGCCGATATACCTTTTAGACGGAATTTGTTCCTCTTAAAATTAGCAGAACATGGCGGTATTTTTTAAAAACCTTAACTAAATAATTTTTTTTTTAGATATTCAATAAGCACCTAAAAGCACCTAATTTTGGTACTACATTTTGTTCTTAATTAGCTTATTTGAGAGTAATGTTCTGCTAGCTTAACGTTAATCTAGCAGAACAACACAAAAATATAATTTTCTCAAAAACCATAGGAGCACCTAAATTTTAAAGTTGGCACCTAATTAGCACCTAACTAGCACCTAATTTTCCATACAAAAATTTTAAATTTTGAGCACCTTGTTCTGCTAGGTTTATAGAGGTGCTCAGCAAAGATGTTTAGAATACTTTGCTTAGCTGTTTAAACAAAGCAAATGGATAGTACGGTACCTATATAGATTACTTGAATGTTTTTTGTGTAATCGGGTTGTCCGAATCGGAAAACGAATTTGGAAATTGAATACGGAAAACGGCCAGTCTAAACCAGCCTAAATGAAACAAAAATATCAACTATCTAAACTTACAAAAAACATCCTGCAAATTAGGAGTACTTGTTTTATCGAGGTCAAAAGTATTAATCTTGATTATTTATTATTGTAAAAAGGTACTGAAACTCGAAACCATATATAAAACATTGTTTAGCTAAATACACAAATGATGTTTATTTTTTTTATTATATACTTGTAAGACATAATATTCACTACTTTGTTCATTCCTACACACAGTACACAGTTCAAAATTGTTTATGCAAATCGCGAATGGCAGGTAAAGATAAACAAATTTATTTTATTTCTAAGGCGTATAAAACGAGCTGAATTACCATAGAGATAGTGGAGATTATTAAAACTTACTTATTTTCTAAAGAAAAGTTGTTGCACGGGTAAACAGCCGTGTCAACATAATATGCTCTCATTTTATATGGTTTTAAAGTAGGAAGAGGCCTCAACAATTCAAAACCTAATACCGCTTTTTCTGCAACACCCCCAAAAAAGTCTATTTACCATACTTGTATCTATCTCTGATATTTTGGAAAGTTTTGCCCCCAGGGAGTGTAAAAGTTCATATTGGAAAGCATATTATCGAGCATATTATATTTATGAAAAGAAAAGAAAAACACAAAGCCTTCCTCCACAAAATTTAATAGAATAAAAATTAGTTTAAAGGTCTCTACATGTTTCGAACGTAGAAACGTTCATCATCAGGAAACAGCAAAATTTATTTTATTCTGATGGTGTTAGCAAAAGAGAAAATTAGAACCTTATATAGGCTGGCCGTACACAGCCGGCATGTTTATCTGAATTCAGAAACGGAATCCAGAATCTGAATTCCGGCCCATTGAAAATTTGAAAAATTCATAATCTGAAAAAATCAGATGTGTGTGCTGTATAATAAAAATATATACAATTCCGTACGTTCCTGAATTCAGATTCTTAATTCCGTTTCTGAATTCAGATAGACATTCCGGCTGTGTACGGCCGGCCTAAATGGAGCTTTTATGAACTTAAAAATGTAAATGTAGAAGTGCAGTATCACAATAACATTATGTGGTAAAAAGCGTTTTTTTCTATTTGACGTTCATAATAAGTTCATTATGAACTTGAAATGAAGTTCATAATGAAGCTATTTCGATAGGCGATTTTTCTTAATTTGATGTTGGTAACATTGAAATTGAAAAATTGACGTAAAATCACACCAAAATTCAAAAAAAATTAGCAAAATCGCCCGAATTTCCGAACGCTCTGTATATGTACCGAATGTACAAGGATCACACAACGTATTCCGTCCAATTTCAAATCTCATATCGCTAAAATAACTTTAGAATCTCGTGTTGAAAATGGGTCAATAAATCAAAAAATGACAGTTCGCAAAATAATTTTTGTTGTCCAGAGGTTACTATGATAAAAAATAGTTTACCAACATAAAATTTAGACATAAAAATTTGCGGATTTATTTTCTTTTTAAATATGTATTTTTTATTGAAAAAACTACAAATAGAAAAAATAGTATAAAGCACGTGGTTCATAAGGCGTTTTAGCGCACGTGTCAATTAAAAAACTCGCCACTTTCTGGCTAGTTTTTTAAAATAGACGCGTGCGCTAAAACCGCTTCTTATGAAACGTGTACTTTAATATACTATTAATCCTCAGTACCCCAAAAACGCTTTTTACCACATCGTTATTGTGATACTGCACTTTTATCCTCATAATGTCTACAGACATACTTATGCTATGCTTGATAAGTTTTTTAAAATTTAAATAATCTTCGACCCTTTTTTCTTCTTCCCCATTCTATTTGGTTGGTTTAGTTTAGACTCTCCTTAATAACGTTTTCAAATACTCAGTATGGTCATTATCAATTTTATTCATATATTCATATCATGTTTCTTCTACATTTAAATTTCTTAAGTCCATAAAAGCTCCATTAAGGTTCTAATTTTCTCTTTTGCTAACACCATCAGCATAAAATACATTTTTCTGTCTCCTGATGATGAACGTTTCTACGTTCGAAACATTTAGATACCTTTAAACTAATTTTTATTCTATTAAATTTTGTGGAGGAATACTTTGTGTTTTTCTTTCCTTTTGATACTTTCAACTCCACTTTAAGTATGGACTATTTACTATTTCTTCATAGTATATTTAGTCCGAATTTTTGTGAAAAGGTTCTGTGAGCCTGATGATTGATATTTTTATGGAAAGAAAATAAGTTCTATTAGGTAGTATATATGGTATCGAATGCATAATTTCGAAACGCTCCCTTGGAATACATTTCTGTATGCGCCACTGGTAACCATGCTGGGCGTGCACTTTTTTAAGGAATACCCTGTACAAGCTGTAAGTATGTTGTAAGTATGTATTCTTTTATTACAATTTTCCACGGTCCATGTTAAGATTAAATTTAGACTCGTTAAACCAAGATTTATATGACACCAATATGGCCACCATATTTGTTTCCAATTAACATTTTCAAATTCTATATTTTATTTTATTATTTAGACAACTTTATTTATTGGAGGCATGACATTTAGATACGGTAGATATTTTTTATTACGTTTTAAACCTAATTATGACAAATTGTTACAATTATTACAGTGAATGTAACACATTATTTTATTAAAAACGGGAGTCTGTGCATTTTTACAATAATTATATACCTAGATCCATATATTACATACTCGTTCATATTACCTCAATATTGGTTTGGTAGGTATGTCTTACCTGAGTGTCCCGAGTAAACTTTTTAATACGCTTTTATTAGCTTCACCTGTACTTATGTTTGTTTGTTTGTCCGTAACCGACTTCTTTGAACCCGATTTTGACCCACTTTAAACGGTCAGATTTAATTTAAATTAAGTAGACTTATCAAGAACCGCTGACAATACGATAATCTACACGCAAAAAATTCTCCTGTCAAATTTTGACAGCTGTTAGGTATATATAAAACGAAGAAGCGATTTTGACGAAACAAATTATGGGGTCGTATAGTATTCGATGCGGGAAAAATAAGCAAAAAATTCTCCTGTAATAATATGTCAAATCGTTTAAAAAAAATTATATTAATGAAAAATTATAAGGTCGTATGTATATTGACGGTGGAAAGTTGAAAAAAATACGCAAAAAATTCTCTTGTCAAAATATATACTATAATTTGTGTTAGTATAAATACCCGTCTGTGGGTAGCAGTTACCTACAGTTTTGAGTAAAAAAAATGTAGCGTAATATTTGTTCTTAATGATCTCCGTCCTATAACCCGCGCACGAAATATATTTAAACAATTTACAACAGCAATAAAATATTTTGCGTGCGGTTTCCATTTTGTTTTTATTTTGATTCGGGAAATATAATAAAAGGGGCCATAAAGCGTCGGGTATTTCGTAAATTTAAATTTAACAACCAGGTGGAATGGACAATAAAAAATAACCATTAAAAATGAAACAAAGCTTTCTTTGAACGTTCCTGCTTAGTAATTCAGAATATTGGAGAATATTATAACCTGATGGACGTGCTTAAAGTGTTTCTTCAATTAAAAACCGAAATGTCTTTGGGACACTCTTTCCTTACTAATTTTTTAACAGTTCATTACCGCATGCAGACACGTAGATAGCTTCTCTTCCTAGGAGGAGTACTCCCACATAAAAAGTGCTATTATTATTTATTAAGCATTTAAAAAGAAAAATTAGCATTAATTGATGACACAAACTGAACATTCTTTTTTTTCATCTTTTATGAACATATTGCAAAATATCCGATTTTGTCCAACCGGTATGATAAAACCGGGTAGTAACTTAAATACCATGTAAAAATGCTAATAGGGAGAAAACAAAATATTTATTTAAAATATGTGAAAAAAAATCAAACATCTATGAACAGCAGTGGCTAAAAAACTTCATCTACAACATCATAGGCTTCATAAGCCCATTTGTTGCAAAATCCACATTTTATCTAGCCTTCGTTCGACTTCGAGTTCGAGTTTGAAGATTGTTCGTGGCAATACAGAAACGCATCGTCATTATCACCTTTTTCCTCTGAAATATCAGAATCTGCAATCGGTAATTCTTCAATATTTCTTGCTTTTTCACACTATCTTCTAAAGGTTATTGAAGAACAGTAAAACTTTAATTTTTTTTTTTATATCCCATCCTATGTTCTAATGACTGACAATTAGTTTTTCCTTTATAATGCTATAAACATGTTGTAGTTAACTTAAAGCAAAAAAAAAACGCTGCAATAACTGGAAAAAACAACAGGTCTGATAAAATCGGGTACCCAGTTTTGTAACAACCACCCGGTTTTGTAAAACTCGTCAACAAGACATTAAATATTATGTAAAATTTTTTGGTTATGGCATAATATTCAAAATTTTTGACCAAATTAGAGGTAATATACTTGGTTAGACGTAATAAATTTTAAAATGGTTATTAGTTATTCAGTAGAGGAAAAAAAAACAATTAACTTAACCTAAAAATCGAGTTTGGTGCACCGAAAACACTTAAGACCTTACTGCTCCAAATGATGTAGAAATGAATACACGCGACTGTTGGAGATTTAAGAACACTAATTTTGGCATTGTCCGATTGATGGCAACAGACATTTGGCAGAACTAGGCGGTACCCGGTTTTATCAACCTACCCGGTTTTGTCCAACTCTCCCCTACTATAATTTGTGTTAGTATAAATAAGCAAACTTTAAAAACTATTTTCTTCCAAAGAAGGGCCTAAATTTAAAAATCTGTTACACGACATACAACGTTTGAATCTTTCGCTATCCAGTGATACCAAATGTATACCTGTTGCATTAAATTTTACTGATGATATTTAGTTACAGCCGAACGCCTTGTAACTTTGAAATATTTATCTTGGCGATTGTTAATAGCATACTGTGTAGAAGTCAATGTACAAAAATTACTTTCTGTAAGGTGTCAAAAATACGATAGATATTTTTTTCCATCACTGCGTTTGTTGTTTTGCTTAAAAAAGTAATTTTGGTATTATACCGGGTGTTATAAAACTGTTATTTTTTTTTACGGAAATTGAAAACACCCTGTGGGATTTACTTGTCATTGCAAGTTATCGCAATACAGCCAAATGAAAGTCCCATGTTTCCTTTACATTTTCTTTTTTGATTCATTGGTTTATCTCTGTTTTTTCATGAAATATTTAATTTTTAGTTCAACGTGATTTTCATAAAAAAAATTTTTAGTTAAAAAATACAAAATAAACGAAATGCTTTGATTAATGCAACAGCAAGAAAAAAAATTATAAAGTAAATAAAGAATCAATATCTGGTATTAATTAATTTTATTGAATCCACAAAACAGGTCAAAAAAATACAGGGAAAAAAATTATAATTTCTAAAGGTACTCAAAAAATCACGTCGACCTAAAAATTGAATATTTCATGAAAAAATAGAGATAAACCAATGAATCAAAAAAGAAAATGTAAAGGAAACATGGGACTTTCATTTGGCTGTAATTGCGATAACTTGCAATGACTAGTAAATCCCACAGGATGTTTTGAATTTCCGTAAAAAAAACATAACAGTTTTATAACACTCGGTATAATACCAAAGTTATTTTTTTAAGCAAAACAACAAAGGCAGTGATATGCTTAGGAAAAAACCTACAACTAGAAAAAAAAATCATTAAAAACGAACCACAAATTTGGCAAATATATAACATCAAAATTGAGGCAATTTTTTCGTTATGCGTTCAATATGCCGCGCAGTGTAGTTAAGATATCCGAAAAACATTTTGCAAGCAAAAGTTTTAAAAAATACAGACAATCCTATTTTTATTTTAACTAATAAACCAAATTTTATTCATCTGTTTTTCTTTATTCTAATGGTAATAAATCAGCTACCAACGCAACAAACCATCAACTATTATTTAACTATTTCCTGTCGCACAGTTCTGGCCCACCCTGTATTTAACTCGATTAATGACCATAGAGATATAGTGTGACCTAGATTCGGTGTTTACAGAGACCTATTTTTTAAATTTCTCTGCTGTTGTGTGAAAATGCAGTTGAGATATTAATTTCGCAGATCTATACGCGGCAGGCTTATTAAAATTTTTATTTTTGTTGCTCTGAGTACCGTAGAGTGGGGTTTCTTGGGACATATGGTACCTATATATCAACATTTCCTATTTTAAATTTTGCTCAAAATTTGACAATGACAATGTGCTGTAAGTGCTACAACGTTTATAATTATCTTGAGGCTCTATAACGTAGCCAATAAAATTTGTTAAAAAATTCTGTTTATGTTACAGATGATAGAGGCATCGATATTTTTTGTTCGGTATTTTAAATAATTACCAATTGATTATCTGGACAGACAACAACGAATAGCTGATAAAGTTTTTGGAACATATTAATAGTAAAGGACAAGTCCTTATATTTACCATGGAAACAGAAAAACATTCCACTCTACCTTTTCTCGATGTTCTCGTTAAACGAAGTGCTGAAAACAAAAACTTCAGTCTTTATCACAGAGCATCTAACGTGTGCAACAACCCGGAAGACCTTAATATTGAAATTTCAAACATCAAAAACGATTTAAAACAGAAAGGTTACCCTGAAACCTTTGTAGCTAATAACATCTCAAAACTTAAAAATCGCGAAGTAAAAACTAATACCGAAACGAAAGAGGAGCAAGCATTTCCTACAATACATAAGGTATTGTCAATGGGATATCTGAAAAGATTAGAAGGATAACCAAAAACTATAATATCAAAACAGCCTTCAAATCCGGAAATCAAATCCGAAAATACGCTTAGAAGCTTTCTTACAAAAATAACCCCCCCCCCTCGTAATGAAAACACAAAAAATTGTATCTATCAAATTCCTTCTTGCGAGTGTGGTGAATCGTACATTGGAGAAACAAAAAGACCTCTTCCCGTACGAGTTGAAGAACATCTGAAACATACTCAAAGAGGTGAAACTTCTAGATCAGGTATAGCGGAACATGTATGGACCAATCAGCATAATATACAGTACAGGGTGTCCAGCTTTCGTGTGTTATCATATACCAGCTCCCTTATTATAAAAGATAGAAAGATGGGGTTTGCGGCTTACTGTTCTATTTTTTTATGAAACTTTCATTGTCGCAAACGAATTTTTCATAGCCCTCTCAGTTTCTGACATACAGGGCCATTTTCAAATTTTGTCATTTTTGACGCTCCCCTGTATCTCGATTATTTGATAACTTATCAATAAGGTAAAAATGGATTGTTATATAGTTTTTTTTATGTTGAATTCAGTGGCGTAGTTAGTTTTTTCTAAAAAGTTTTGTTTATGAGTTATGACCCAAACTTATATTTTTTTTAATGGGACACCCTTTATATTAGTTATTTTTCTTCTTCCTCTTTTTAAGAGCTTTTCAAAAATATATAATAGTCCATATTTTTTTCTTTTAAAAAGGGACAATTTTAACTTTTTTTGTAAAATTAATCATTTTTCGAATAGAGGGCCATGCCCGCAAATAAAAAAAAATAACAACATTATTTTTATTAAACATAACTTTAAACCAACAATTAAGCAATTATATTAAAAACAAAGAAGTGGTTCGTGTCTGTGAAAATTAAAATAAATTACCACGAACTTTTCACTAAAATTTCAAATAAACTAACAAAATCAAACAAATACCATTAATATTTGACAATAATCCGTAATGGCGCATTTACAAAACTTTGTTTTCTGTCATGTCTATCCATGATTGATCATGGCCTTCTGGATTCTAGATGAAAAATGATTAATTTTACAAAAAAAGTTAAAATTGTCCCTTTTTAAAAGAAAAAAATATGGACTATTATATATTTTTGAAAAGTTCTTAAAAAGAGGAACAAGAAAAATAAATAACATATAGGGTGTCCCATTAAAAAAAATATAAGTTTGGGTCATAACTCATAAACAAAACTTTTTAGAAAAAAACTAACTACGCCACTGAATTCAACATAAAAAACTATATAACAATCCATTTGTACCTTATTGATAAGTTATCAAATAATCGAGATACAGGGGAGCGTCAAAAATGACAAAATTTGAAAATGGCCCTGTATGTCAGAAACTGAGAGGGCTATGAAAATTTCGTTTACGGCAATTAAAGTTTCATAAAAAAATAGAACAGTAAGCCGCAAACCCCATCATTCTATCTTTTATAATAAGGGAGCTGGTATATGAATACACACGAAAACTGGACACCCTGTACAGTGGTCAGAAACCAAGGTTTTGGACACGGAACAGCACTGAAGAAAACGAAAATTCAAAGAAGCAGCTTTCATGAATCAAAATACCCATATACTTATTTAGTAAACCAAGTATAGATATCCCCAATATCCGGAAGCCCCTTCTTGTCCAAAACCAACAGTTCAAACTTCACACCCAATAAACACGTAGGTGGAGTCATCAAGCTCCATTGCACATGGATAGTATTTAAGACAGTACCCATAGAATTAAAATTTATTTTACACTTGAAAACGATTAGAGATACTAACTAACCAAAACGTTGTGTTAAGTAACAAAATAAAGACAATGGACGGTATGTATTCCAAAAACTACCTTTTGCGACATCAGATCCTACTCACAAATAATCTAAGAGCGAACCAAATTTTAAAAACATTTTAATATTTTTATGTCAAACAGACTTTCGAAAGTTGTTTGATCTGTTTTCGAATCCAGAACAACAATCGTAAAATTTTAAATACGCGGATTTCGTACCGAAAAATCGACTTTATGATGAAAGCAAAATATTTTGGATTCTGGATATATTCAACAGAGCGAAATAAAATATGGGAGAATATTAAATCTATTTTTATTAGCGTCGATATCTCTGGCATAGTAGAACATCGACATCAGCGATAAAGGATTATAGAAACAAAAAATTGGGCAACAGATGTTTCTAGGACGGGTGCGCATATTATAAGTACGTAAGCTAGGGAATACGGTACCTAAATATAAATACTTAAAGTACTTGAAGTTACTACGAATTCAGAAACTAGCCCTGTCTTCGTTATCGACGTTTTATGCAAGGTCTTGTCACTACTTTGTAAAAAAAATGTGTATACGATCTTAGTTGAGACAGATAAAATAAATTAAAAAAAAATTAGTGACAGACTTGTCAAGTCCACGTGGACTATCTTCGAACATCTGTATAGGGAGCGATCAATACAAATTTTCTTATATTTGTATTGTAGTTTCAGTGTGTGATGCAGTAAATTGATCGTACCCCCAATATTTACGTTGTCTCAACTGACTTCGCATGAAGTTATAAGTTTTAATGATTTTAGATAAAAATTGTTAATTCGTCGCCGCTTTTGAAGTGTATCAAATAAAATTTTATTGATCCATGATAATTTTATTTGGAAACATTCTAATTTACAATGTTTTTGGGTTATAATTATTGGACCTAGATCGGCAGCAGGCGCAGATTCAGGGGGGAGGGGGCGAAGATGGTTTCGCGCCCATCCCCTCCCCCTGAGCCCTAATCACGAAATGAATTCTCGGGAAATATATAAGATAAAGCGTAATTTATTTTATAGATGTTTACGGTTACCTCGAAATTTTGTTGTTAATTTGTTACAATTTATTTTAAGTGTTTTTTAACCCTTTATAACAATCGACTATCGAACTATCGAGTCGCCCCCCTCCCCCCCTGGATCCGCTACTCTTAGGCAATAAATCGTCTGTTGTTATTGCACAGATCAAATATAAGTATGTATTAATAATTAAAAAAAAATTATGGGGTTTCAATTTTTAAACGATTTTTTTAAAATTCTAATTAAAAAATTGTTTTTTTTAATTAGCTCCCCATAAGGTTGATATCGCGATTAATTAATATTTGCGCAAGTAAAAATAGCGGAATAATGACAATTTAATTGCAAAAAAAAACATTAAACCGAACAATAAATTAAAAGTAACACCTTACTTTTTACTTTATGGATCATAAAAATTTGGCGTTTTATACGTTCACTGTCATAAATATTAAATAACGGTACCTCATTTGAAATATATTTGCAGTAAGTATCCCACAATTTTTTGTCTTATTTAAACATGTACTTTCTCCGCAATGTAGTTTGCATTTAACTTAATATTCTTATTAATATTTAAAATTTGGGATCGGTAAATAGAACAATAGTCAAATGTACAAAAGTTACATCTGCAGTATGTTCTAGGTAATGGATTTTTCGTTCTCTCCAAAGAGCGGTCAAATACCCCGTCTTTGGGTAATCACCTACAGTTTTAAAATTAATTGATAAATTAATAAAATCATAAAACGAAATTTGGTGAAATTTGCCCATACTGCTTTTTCTGCTTTTATTAAATTATAAATTTAACCTTTTATAAAGTAAAACTGTAGCGATAATTTGTAGATACTTCAAAGACGGGCATATTGCTGCTTTTTGAAGAAAACGAAAAGGTAACGAAATATTGTTCAAAAAACGAAATAGCGAATGCGTCGCTAATAGTGTTTGCTCTTGATTTTAGTAACTTTCTGATATCTAAGTAAAATATGCAATATTTCAAGTCTTTAGGCAACGTATTTTAAATAAATGGTAGTATCGTGGGACTGCGAATTCCCAAAAAAAGTGTACACGGATTTTAAATCAGTTTTGATTTAAATGGAGATTTAAGATTTAAAATGTTATGCGTTATGCTTTAACATAGGTGATTTTTATGTATCTACGAGTATTTAAACCAATTTTACTTGATTTCATTAAAGCTATTTAAATTGATTAAGTTTTTTTTTAATCTAGTGAATTGGGGATAATTTAAAATGATTTAACAACATAAAGTACACAGGTTATATAGCAGCCCCTCGGGTAATATATTACCTAGTAAAATTATGAAAATTTCACTAAACAGAATATTCAAATCATTATTCATTATTAAATATAAAAATCACTATTTTTACTAACCTTAATAGATAAAATATTTTATTTTCGTTTTCAACTGGGGATGGACCACCGACGAACCTAGTTGGCCGAATTCCAACAAGAAAAAAGTGATTGAAACGCGTTTCAAAAACGATTTATTTGTTGTGTCAATTTGAACGATAGCTGAATTAATAGTTTTTCGTGCACTAAAATTTGGAAACATATCAATAATATTTTTTTCGAAGGTTGTACGTATTTTTTTTATCTATCGATTTGTCGCGATATCATCAATAAAATAAGATAATTCTTTCGGGTTTTATTTTTACCTAGGTATATAATCTTCATAAAGTATCAATAAACATCATCGCTGAATGTAGAGAAAGATGATCATTCGCAATCACTTCAGCCAGTAATCAAATATATTTCTTGAATTAATTTCAATATAATACAGCCTTGGTCGTTTTTGAGTAAAATGGTGGAAATGTAAAAGCGATGTGGTAGAACTCTATATCATGTGAAAATAGCAAGAGGATTATCATAAAATAAATATTATGTAAATGCATTCAGAAGATTTCAGGGCTAACCACAATCAACCATAAAATGTTTTTAAACATTTCGTTACCTAATAATTTTGAACAGTAAACATGTAGCTTTATGATTTTACAACCTCACGGGTTATACCTACAAATTTTTGTAAAGTAGGTATGTAGGTACGTACCAATGATCTGATACCTACCTAGTACCTATACCGTGCAAGCAAAAATTATTTGCATCAAAGAGGTCTTGGATTAAAAAATGCGGGGCTTGGTTTAGATCACAATGATATGGGGACGATATATCTAACCAAATATAGGTTAAAATTTTGTCAAATTGCTATGATGACATGATATGCCAAACTAATGAGTAATAAAGTAAGTAGACAAATACAAATTTATTTTTGTTGTTTACAAAATGAACAAAGTAAGAATATACAGAAAGAAAAAGAAAAATAATTACATACATCACTGAAATTTGCCACGCGCCAAGCATAAATTCACACGTCTCTTCATGTTTTCGAAAGTGTTAACCATCAGCATCTCTGGAGAAATGTTACCACATTCTTGGATAATCCTTTCTTGTAATTGTTCTAAATTTGCAACTGGTGTTTTAAAAATAGTGTTCTTCTGTTCTTACAGATGGTCTTCCTGCTCCTTTTTTGTGTTGTATAGAACCTGTTTCCCTAAACACAGCCACGGTTCTTTTCAGGCAATGATAAAAATCCCTAGCAATAAAAGCAACGTTAGGAAAATGTTCGTTAAAATCATCTATGCACAAATCCGGATTGTATTGCCACTCACAATTTACTCTAACCCCGTTCCGAAAATACGCTTCAACCATGAATGTTTTGTGCTGTTCCGTAAAGCCCATTGTGTGAATTGTTCAAGAAATTGGAAAAATTAGCGACGAATCAAATTACTTGGAACGACTGTCAAAGTTGACGGAATAACTGATTGATTGTTAATTCAGGTAGTTACTGACACCCAATAGGTATTAAGCTCTACGGCTAAGCATTACGTCCTTTGACGCAAGGCCCTTTTTGATGCAAACAATTTTTGCTCGCACGGTAGAAGAGAGGCGGTGAAGAGCAAGATGGGGATTTACCCTTGAATGTGACCTTGCTAGACTATAGTTTAAACCTAACCTACAAATAACCCAACATCTATTTGCTCACCCATGAAAATTAATTAACCTTCAAAAAATGTCACAAAACCGATAAACTCAAGAAAATTTCAAACCGCTGTCAAAGAAACGCCAAACGAAAATAAGGATGTTCGATATACATCGATGCATGGAAAACATCGATATTGTCAATGCGATGCATCGTTTTTAAGCAATGCATCGAGGCCATTCGATATTTGTCGTTGCGATCCTGATTATACCTCTCTTACCATTGCTTTCAGTTAAGGTGTGAGCTTAGAATAATTAGATGTGTGATTTGTTTTGTAATTGTACTTAATTCTATTAAAAAAAAATAAAAACTAACCCGGCAACAAAAAGTAACAATTTTATACATTCCGTTTGCCTAGAAAATGCTAGAATTTTTGTATTTATTGGGGAAACATACACACAGTCTATTACTATAAAATACAATTTTATTAGTTTACTTAGCCTATATGCGATGCATTCTATATAGTTTTATTCGGATATATAGCGTTAGTTTTAAAACATAATATTTCGGAAACCATTTTTTTTTTAATAATAATAATATAAATCATTCATTTTCAGAAATATGGCAGCAATAATAATTAATATATTAGATTTGTCCTAAAATTTCCCCGATTACTGGAAAAGTTTCTTTGTAAATAATGGAGTCCCCCAATTGAATAAGAAGATAACATTTTTACATTTTAGAATGTGGAACTGATTAAATGTTTTCCTAGAATGTAAGAATTCTCAATGATAAAATACCTAGTTTTATTTTCCTGTCTTATCTACAAAATATGACTATATGTTATACAGAGTGTCCGGTAATTCCGTAAGTATATTTCAAGGGGAGATTCTGCTTATAAAAACGCGAAAAAAAGTTCGTATGAATGTAGGTCATCTAAAGTATTTTTGTAGCTTATAGCTATTACTAACGATGCCTTGATATTGATATTGATATGTACTACTGTGATGGAACTGGCGAAAATCCTCGAAGATTACGCCTTTAATATGAAGAAGGGTAATGGCGAAGACTATACAGATTTCTGTAGAGGCTATATGGAACACTACAGCAAAAATGAATTAAGAAATGTATTTTACAGAATACGAAATAAAGTTTGACCCTTTTACGGAAATGTCGTTTAAAAATGCGCGAATGGCAAGAGACGCAAAGAGAAAGCAGCTCCAAAGTTGTCAGGAAAAGAGGAAAGTAAGTTCAAAAGCATTAACTACCTACCAAAGATTTACTAACAATAATGCAAAGCTACAATGAAGAAAACCCCGATGAAGCACAAAAAAAGTATTTTTCCACACTAGTGCGGAAAAAATTTTCGGCACGATTATGTCAAAATCAATAATATATCAATTATAACTTGTAGTTATTATTACTTTTTTTTCTCAGAATTAGTTACTGTTACATAATATGTATGTGATTGTTATAGTTAATTAAAAATTATTAAATTTCTTTGAAATATGGGTTACTTATTTCCACACGCCTGTAGAAAAACTATTGTACCTGACACGTGCGGAAAATGTTTTCCGCACTTGTTAGGTAAATAGCTATTCCATCTTTGCTCATTTGAACTAGATTGGAGAGGCAATGAGGCCGTAAATTGCAAAATTCAATATTTTCAAAAGGAGTTTGATACCATATGGGAGGATTTACCGAATGAATTGAATATAACAGCATATTTTACCAAGACAGTGGGGGTGGGTTAAAAAAGGATTGGCAAACAGCAAATGGTTGGTAAGAAAATTCATCAAACAAAGATTTATGCCCTGTAAGATTATTTTTAAAATTATTGGAAAAAAGAGGACCAAACATTTCCACAGACAGACTATTTCTCTCCGTTCATCCAAACTGGCAGAATGGATGTTGGTTCAATTCAAAAATACTCCAAGTGGACCAAAACTTCAGCGGAAAGAATTGGAATAGATACGAAGAAGCATAAAATAACAAATCATTCTCATCGATCTTCCGCTGTGTCTGCCCTATTTAAACAAGGTGTTGATGGGGAACAAGAGTTGATTAAGTTAACAGGCCACTTAAACGCAAATTCCCTGAAACTATATCTGCACCTCGATCCTAGTCATCATCTGAAGTTCATCGAAATCTCAGAACAACAAATGAAGCATGTGGACCTTCGAGTTCTCAAATGCAAGTCAATCATACTCAAAACCATGCTTTGATAGAATAAAATGGACAAACTATTACTTATAACATCTGTACGTTTAATATTGGTAATAAATAAATAAAGCTTCTAGTTTGCTAAATAAACAGTGCATGTGTTTTTATTGTTTTCTCGTGAAATAGTCTTGTCGAATATCATTCGACAATTCTGTTGCTTTTTGGTAATTCGCTCATGAAATTTCATTCGCAAAATTGCCAAGCAACAAACTTTCATACCAGTCGAAAATTTTACCGGCAAAATTTTCTCCCTTATGATATTATGATAATACTTCATTCTCTACCACCTTCAAACTTACATGTCATTGTGATGTCGCAGATAAGAAATCACCTCTTTAAATATAATTTGGACCATTCTTATTTCATACCTGAAAAGAAAAATATCACAATAATTAGAGATTTATTTATTTAAAATTTTTAATTAATTTTAGTATATGCTTGCACCTTTGCCAACAATAATATTTTTGTTGATTCTTGATACTGTTACAGTTATATCCACGCATTAAAAGGATTCATAGGGAAGATCGACAGCATTAATTACAGCAATTACAAAAATAGCGTCAAAAATGCGACATTTAAACGAATCCGATTAAAATGCTTTAAAAAAAGTAACGAGGATATTTGAAATGGCAACAAAAATCAGCTTTACAACCGATGTTTTACTGCCACTGGTGGCACTGGTGCACCAACAATTTTTATTGCTCAATATCCCAACGTAGTTACTTACTTGTTAAAATTACATATGAGTCTAAATATAATTTAAAAAATAATAAATAACAAAAATAATCGATAACTCTGACCCGTATCCCAAACAAATTCGGTTGTTTGGAACAAGAAACACGAATTTTTGACCCGTATAATGGAGTAAATAGGACCTGGTGATAAAAACGTCAAGTAAATTAAGATAGAGAGGGTTCTGTTCGTGCTTTTATTTTTATTTTAACATTATGCGTGAATGTTAAACATTTTTTTTAAACCATAGTCGTAGAAAACCCATTTAGTGTTATTAAAAAAACATGTCAAAGTTGGGGAAACTCTCTGTGAGAGCACCAGAGTGCCCCAATTTTAACACAGAGGACACTGATGACAACTCAAAAGTTGTGGTAATATATTAATAACCAAACCGTGGTCATTAAATTTTTCTACCGCAGCTGTATACTCGCGTACAATAAGTATCTATTTTAATAACTAGTGATTTAAATGCAGCTTATTTAGATTACAACAAAGACTGCATACATGCAGAAATGCGCGCTTTAATCAACATTCGCATTTCCGACACGCCCAGCTTTGAGCTTTGAAGAACAACCGCAATAACTATAACTGCATATTGCACATCATAGATATGTACCCTCTATGTCTATAAGGAATATAAAATAGTAGCCAGCAACCGCGCCGTGGCCCGTTTGGTTTTAACTGAATGTTGACGGACATTAAAAAAAAAACTGTCTGCCCCCCCGCGGATACAATCTGGGCTTAGTTGTGTTTCTATTTCTTTATCTATTTCTAATTTTCCAATTTCAATTTGAATAACATGTTCTAAAAATGTGAAAACAGTGTATTATCAACACCAGCATTATAGTAACGTTACAAGCTTCGTTTTGTTTTGGCACCTACTAAAAATGGTGGGTGTCAATTAAAAGATAATTAAGTGGAAAAAATAACTAAATACGTTACATTTGATCGGGTATCTCTATCAAAACAGGAGTTGCCTTTAATTATAAAAACGAATTAACATAATATATTAGAATAGTGACAAGAAAATTAATTATCGTCACACAAAAACAGCGTTTATATTTTATAATGTAGGTTCCCACATTGATAAGGAAATTCTCCAGCGTTTGCAGGTCTGACATAACCCTCCGGAGGGAATTGAACTCGGAACCTCTCGATTCTAAGATTCTCTCACCAACATGGGGACGATATATCTAACCAAATCTAGGTTAAAATTTTGTCAAATTCATATTATGACATGATATGCCAAACTAATGAGTAGACAAATACAAATTTATTTTTGTTGTTTACAAAATGAACAAAGTAAGAATATACCGAAAGAAAAAGTCTCTACAAAAAATGGGGATTTTCACTACTTTTCACTACTCCACATGCGTGTGTTCTGAGAATTCACATACCTAACCGGAGAGGTGGAACCAGGCTTCATCCGAAAAAAATGTCAGTATAAATCGTTTCTTTCCACTAAATTTTGGGTAAACCATTGAGAGTTATTCCTGCGTCTTTCAAAATCTGCGGCTTGTATTTCTTGGAATACTTGCACTTTATAAGGAAATAAATTTAGCTGCTTCTTAAGCATAGCCCTGTTCCATATGATCTTCCCACTTCTTGGGACAGGCGTCTTATACAATTTGTTGGCGTATTTTGCATTATTTCACGAACGTTTGCAACAAGTTCTTCTATTCTTAAAGATGGTCTTCCTGCTCCTTTTTTGTGTCGTATAGAATCTGTTTCCCTAAACACAGCCACGGTTCTTTTCAGGCAATGATAAAAATCCCCAGCAATAAAAGCAACGTTAGTAAAAATGGTCCATGCACAAACCCGGATTGTATTGCCACTCACAATTTACTCTAACCCCGCTTCGAAAATACGCTTCAACCATGAATGTTTTGTGCTGTTCCATAAAGCCCATTGTGCCCATTGTTCAAGAAATTGGAAAAATTTGCCATGAATCAAATTACTTGTAACGACTGTCAAAGATGACAGAATAACTGATTAATTGTTAATTCAGGTAGTTACTGACACCCAACAGGAACTTATTAAAAGCTCTACGGCTAAGCATTACGTCCTTAGATGCAAATTATTTTTGCTCGCACGGTATGTAGCCGTAAAAAATCCATTCATTATTTTTTTGTAGTTTCTTCATAAAAAAAATTGAGCTACCAACAACTAAAGCTCAGACTATTACGAAACAGTTATCTATTATTAAGTTAAACAAATAGTCCATACTTTAAGTGGAGTGTAAATTTGAAAAAATACCAGTGGAGGAAAACTTGAAATGTCTCTTTTCTTTCATTTTAGTTTTTTATTAGTTATTTTTCCTTTTGTTGCCCCTTGCATTGAATATCAAACTATATAAGAATGACGGATGTCCGAGAAAAGTTGACAACTCATTTTTTGACGCATTGGAGCTGGTTTTGCCGCCATTGTGGAGCTGATCGTAACTCTAACCTTAAATCTGTCGCCTGTCTGTCGTTATAATGCAGCGCCTCGGCAACAAATGTCTCAAATTCACTGATGTGATGTCGTGGTGTTGCCGCATATCGTATTTTATTGGAATTTTTAAGAATTCAAGCATTTTTAACAGACAATAAAATAGGAGGTTCTCAATTCCAGCCGAATGTATGTTTTTGATAATAATATGGACGCTGATTACTCCGAGGTAATTGGACCGACTTTCATAATGATTTTACCGTTGCATTATAGGTGTTAAATGTTAAACAAATAAAAGTAGATAAAAAGCGACAGCAAGTATAACTAAAATAGGTTTTATTTCGTCGAAAAATAGCAAAATACGTAATACACTAATACAAACAAACTGAATGTTTCTTAAGTAAGAAAGTAAAACCTACTTATTTTAACCATTTTGAAAAGTAGTAATAATTGCAAATAAAAACCAAGTTATACAAACCGCACATCATTCATATTTTACCCAACATATACGTTGTAGCCTAGGTAGGTATTGAATAGTGAGAGTCGTCATTTAGTTCTGTTAGAAATAGATTACATGGCGGTCAATATGTTTTCATGTAATTAACGTTGGGACGTCAAAAGGTTGAAAATATTATATGCTACAAAGCAATTAAAAATGGGTACATTTTTAGGTCTAGACGTGGATAGGTGTAGGTACTTATGTGAAATCAAGTTTTACGATAAGCTATAAAACTAAATTTAAAAAACTCATGCAGCAAGTCAAACAGACAGGCGGCAACAATGTTTTAATTTAGCAGTGAAAAGGTTAGTCGCTTTCTTTTTGGTGAACTCATTGTGCCATCTATGAATTTGAAGTAGCAGATTCTTCTAGTTTGATATTCAATGCCCCTTGCCTTTGGATCAAGTAAAAATGGCGCAGGTTTAACTTTCGTTCAGCCCCGGTATACAACACGTGCGCGAAAAAAGACTTATGAGAAAATAATTGAACATGAAAAATCTCAATTTATTAATCAAGAGATTTTATTACCATTACGCGGTTTTAAAATAGTTAAAAGCGAGGTGTGTGGGTGGTAAAAGGAAAAGTAATGTAAGTTTTATTATTTACGATTTGATTTGCTTAATGAAATGTATAATAAAAATGCTTTGTTGGAACAAAATTGTAAAACGAAACCAGTAGGTAGGTATGAAAAACGTACATGTTTTGTTAAATTTTTAGTGGACAATGTGTGGTGTGTGTATTCTAGGTATTTTAAACTCATTCAAACTACCAAATAATGGCGTTAATTAGTAAACAAACAATTATTGTTAATAATTCTTTTGTAAACTTATTTTTTTACTATTTCATATTAAAAAGTGACGCAATTTTCTTTGCGGTTTTATGGCGAAAAATATTACGCAGGAACTATATATAAGATAAAATGGTGAATTTGAGCAGTTAATCGAAAGAATTCAGGAAATAGCTATAACCTGCCGATAGCCCGAACTTTGTACCCAGAAATTAAATTTATTATTTAATTTTGATTTCTTTAAAAAATCTGTTTGTTGCACTATTGGTATACCCATACCAACTGAATACCTAGATAGGCACTAAAAATGTATTGTATTGTATTGTATTGTATTGCCCACCTGGCCCCCGCAAGGCCACGCTATTAACACTCGATTGTTTCTCTGATAGATTTTTTTATTTCCCTGGTATAATTTACTCTAGGCGAAATAATTTGCCGCCAGCCATAAAATATAAAGTTAATAGCTAATTTGCAAAGAATGAAGATGACTTTCGGCCTTGGAAATAGACAGGTTTGCTGCTCAAAACATAATTTTCGATTCTGACACGGTGCTGCTTTGTCTATTTCAGCGATTTATGAAAAAATCGTGGTTCGAATTACATCGTGAAGGATTTTTGTAATTGTTTGAAATTTTTATGGAATTATAGCGGGTTTTCTTGGAATTTTACGTTGCATAGGCAAGAAGCAAGGGAGTTTATTACTACAAAGGTTACAAAAAAGAGCCCAAACTTCACCACTTTTTTGTTGCACTTGGTCTACATTTATTTTTTTTACCGGGTGTTCCACCTAAGGAGGTAATCGGCTATATCTCAGAAAATAATAACACTAGGACTTTGGGAAAAAATATATATCGATAAAAGCGGCTAAGAGAAATTGTTGGAAATTATTTTCAAGTTCGAAAAATGACCGCTAGGGGGCGTAAGAGAACTTTCAAAATAGAAATGCCGATTTTCTCTTGATTTTTCTTAATAAAACTATGTTAAAAATATAAGCATTGTATTCTTCATAAAATTATGCAACTTTATGTTAGGAATCGTTTTTTCCTATTTTCAATAATAAAGTGGTGGGAGAAGGTCAAACCTTTTTTCTTTCAAACGCTGATATCTCTGCTTTGAATAAACCGATTTTATTCAATTTGGTCTTGAAAAAAAGCCCTTCTTTTCCTCTACAAGATCTATTAACTATACCATATTGATTCTGATGGTGGCCACTAGATGGCGTTTTTCCGTAATTCCTCAATGAATAAGGATTTTCTCAAAAAATTAAATGTTATGATATGATTTTTTTATCTTATTTTATTTTAGGCTTATAAAGGCTATTAAATAATGGAATAAAAATCCAGGTCCGTATTTAAAATAAAAAAGTTGATGATGGTCTCTCGAATCCGAACGTCGGATTAAAAAACTAACCCCATCAGCTTGTAGAGAAGGAAAAGTTACTATAAGGGACTGAAAACCGCAACGTGATATATTTTGTTAAACTAGAGAAATTAGGGATAATAATAATTAATATGGAAAAATAGGCCATTTTTTAAAACATTCATTAATCAATTAAATCACTGGTTTAATGACGTCCAAGATGCTCGAACTGTCTCCCATCATTTTTTTTTGATTTTGATTTTTCTTAATAAAAATATGTTAAAAATATAAGCATTGTATTCAAAGCAGAGATATCAGCGTTTGAAAGAAAAAAGGTTTGACCTTCTCCCACCACTTTATTATTGAAAATAGAAAAAAACGATTCCTAACATAAAGTTGCATAATTTTATGAAGAATACAATGCTTATATTTTTAACATATTTTTATTAAGAAAAATCAAGAGAAAATCGCCATTTCTATTTTGAAAGTTCTCTTACGCCCCCTAGCGGTCATTTTTCGAACTTGAAAATAATTTCCAACAATTTCTCTTGGCCGCTTTTATCGATATATATTTTTTCCCAAAGTCCTAGTGTTATTACTTTCTGAGGTATAGCCGACTACCTCCTTAGGTGGAACATTATGTACCGGGTGCACCCGGTACATAATATATCATGCAACAGAATCGCCTGCCTATTCGACAAAGGAAATTCACAAATTAATTAATTCAAGCTGTCCAAACAAAAACACACGTTTTTGATCACAATCTCCCTAAAAAATGGTTTCACGCGGCATTCAGATAAAACATGGAATAGCAAATGGATATACGCGTCCTTGTTTTTATTACATGTTCACACGAATTTTGTGTGGACCTTTTAACAGGATATTTTATGCCGCCAATCAAAAAGTTTTCTAATGTTAATTAGAGATGCCTAGATAATAGTTTTCCTTTGTTATTTGACGTCCGAATTTATATACATATACTCTTAAAAAACAGCTAAAACATCTGTAGAAAAATACTAACAAAACTCGTAAATTATAAATTAACGAAAAAAAGTCAAGGTTCCCATATGAAAATGAATCCGCACATAGGAAGCAAACTTAGAGAGCCGAATTATAAAGCGTTATGGTCCATAAAAAATGCTAATTAGATAATATACAGGATGTCCCAAAACCCAAATTAATTTCACAATGCTTTAAATCTATATATTTTTCTTTTCTTTCGTTAGATTTTGTAAACCCTTAAGAGTAAACACTAGTGACGTCATTTCAGTTTTTTTTTTATCAATATTTCAATTAATTGTTTAAAAAGCAGGCAAATACCCGTCTGTGGATAACAATTACCTATAGAGAAAATGAAAGAAAAAACTGTTTTTAGATTTTCGTTGGGTATTTATTAGTATTCTCTGGCTGTGTCTTTTTTCAAGAAAATTAACTGGTGTAGAAGTAGAAATGGATGAATTACGTCTTGTTGAACCCATCTGGGTAAATAATATTTCTTGTACGTGAATGAGAAGAGTGGAAATAAAATGTGTTAAAGTTGTTTTGTTTTAGTCCCCCGCTTTATAAAATACTACTATGCAACTCTCTGGTTAATTTTTGAACATAAAGTCAAAATCGAAACCCATACGAACAACAAAAATTCACAGATCTTGCATCTTACGCAAGTATCATAGGCGTATTGAAAATACCTACCACATACAGTGGCGAGAAGGAAACCATTATGTCACAGCACAGATTACTCCTATCTGTGAGTATGTAACGTGCCGCTATCACGCGCTATTATGACGGCATGGATGCTCCGATTTAGTTTAAAATAATAATTAAATTATTATACTTAGAAATGTGTAAATTATACTTAGAAATGTGTAAATTTGACTGTTTTGTTAAAATAAAAAATATAGGATAATCTGTATATTAGTACATATTAAAGAGAGCTTAAAACCACCTTTTCAAAAATAGTGACAACATTATTTCTTTAGCTATACACAGCCATTTACCTGCTGGTCCTTGTACTCTTTGTTTATGAAATGTCTAAATCTTAAGTCGGCTATGAAATGTTTTGGATTGGTATATCCATCTCCCCCGACTTTCTGTGTAATACGCCAAGACCGCCGCGCTATTTCGCTTTGTTTCAGCGACATTCACTGTTTATTTTTTTCCAATTTTATCGAAATTGAAACAATCAAAAATGCGATTACCATGATATCGACTAATATGGACACCTGAAAATTTTAAAAATTACGAAAACGTTATCTGATATCAATGAAATTTAGACGAATAAAATCTATTTGCACTGTCGTAGATTTTTGAATGATACACGTTCGATATGAACTTTGTTAATGAAACTTGTGCAATTAAACTACTCGGCTGACGCCTCGTGGTTTAACGTTGCACACGTTTCATTTTAGTGTTCATCGAACTAGTATCATTAATAACTATCTACTAACTGTTCTCAGACTTATACTGTTCTCTCTCCCGGCCATATTATCTTAATATCAACAAATATAATAATAAATGCCGAAACCCAAAACAAAACAATATTAATACTCAACAGATGATGTCATCGATCCTGTGCTGCTCGGATGTTTGTTTAGACTTCACCGCCGTGTTATTTATGTGCATGTCGCATTCATTTTTCATGAAATATACCCGTATATACGCACCCAGTAGTATTTTCAATACTAAAAAGCGGCAAATGCGTCACTATATAGTGTTTGCTCTAAATCTCCAGCGAATAGAAATACTCCTATAAAATTCATATTAAATTGAACTGTTTAAGTTTAAACTTTCTCTTCGACCGAATATTATGTTCTTTAATCTTAAAACAACAATAATACAACTTTTTTTCTAATAAGGACTAGGTATAGTTTCTTAATTCTACGTCAGTATTAACTATTTTGCTACATCCTGTAGACTGTAGAGTGCTGGAATTTAAAACACACGAACAAGGAAGTGGTTAAACAACAAACTCTACTAAAAGCGCTGCTGTATAATTGTTTGTTTTTGTTTTCCCAATCGATAAGGTTAAATGCGTGCGCTAGACAAAACATTTTTTGTTTATTCCCTTTTTTATTTAGAACCAGAAAAATCAACAATTAATTGAGATTGTGTATACCTTTCGTAATGGGTTTTCATGTAGTTTATTTTTTTTTATCCTACATAAGGTTTGATTCGAATCTATACCGTACCTATTGTTTCAACCGTTCAACAACTTTGACTTTGATTGATTGCGGATTTAAGAGTCTATACCATCGATTTTACTCGCTACATGCATTTATACCATTTACTCGAAACCCTCTAAACCTATCGAATTTGTTTCACGATATCTATATAGGTACATTGTCACCAGTAAAGTCCGCATTATATGGGATTTTTTTTTATTAATAGTTTTATTCAAAATTTGACTTTGGCATCAAGTTCTGCTTCGATAGAGATGAAAATTAAGCAAAAAAATAGTAGTCACGTAATTCGCATTATCTGTCAAATTAAAATTTTTCCAAAAAATAATTCAAAAGTGGGGTTATTTCTGAAAATATCGAAAAAAGATATTAGAAAAAGTTTTTTTAAATTCAGTTTCTAGCCCACATGCAAAAATTTCAGCTGGATAAGATAATTTTGATTTTTTTAACTATATTTTGTGAATTGCACCACTTTTGCAAAATAAGACTCAACGCAACCTATATAAAACTTCTTAGTTTTGACAATGCTTTATTTCAGATACATTTTCTTTAAAGTAGCGCCATATTAAATGTGTGTTGTGACCCTGTATAAGAGTATAAGGTAACTTTACAAAATAAGTATTTTTTGAAAACGTAGTTTACGTTGAAAATAGATAAACTTTTCGTTAAGTTTAACTAAAATTATTTTCCACTTAATGAACACTTTACTGATGACACTGTGTTCTTTTTTGTTTTAATATTAAGGTGTATTACTTTCGGACTTTACTGGTCACACTGTATATTAGTAACGATAAATATTTCAAAAACAGTTGCAGGCGGTCGGCTGTCACTAAATATCATCAGAAAAATTTAATAAAACAGGTAGGTATTCTAAATTTGGTATCACTGGGACTGGGTAGAAAGGTTTAAACTTTGTTTGTCTTAAAGTATATTTTTAATTTTCTCTCGGTCTTAACACCCAACAATCCTTTGTAAGTTATTGTAAAAGTAATGTCCACACATGCATTCCATACAATAATTAAATGACATTGACATAAAATGAATTCATTATTTTAAATGCTGCTTAGTTGAACTGAATAGTTCAGTCATAATTATCGTCCAGGCAAGGAAAATAAATTTGCTGTTTAAATAATAAAAGAGCATACAAATTTCTTTGGGTTCCTATTTTCATGCGAAGAAGTGAGCGAGTATTCTACAACGTCCTGATGTCACAATCAAAGCTGCTTAAAATGTTTTTTTCTAATTTGGTATCGTAACAAGTCTATTATGATACGCATGACGCTATTTCGATACGCGTTTTTTCTTTATTTGATGTTGGTAACATTTAAATGTTTTATTTCATTGACTTGCGCGGCCTTTGTGATTTACGAGAAAACCCATTTTTCGCAGAGGAAAAATAGCTTGACAACCTACTTTTTTATTCTGTGTGGATAACAGTCATGTATGTTGGTTGCATAAATCTATAAATCAATCTTTTGTAGATGCTTCAAGCTCATTTTCTGCCAAATCCTATTCAAAATTCAATCTACTAACCTTCCAATGTCGATTTTAACTTCAACTTTATTTGAATTTTCCACCTTCCCTATACTAAGTTGCAATGCCGTGACGTAAAATCACGTCTTTTTAAATTCGAAAAAAAGTAGCAAAATGTACCGAATGTACCAAGGATCACACAACGTATTCCGTCCAATTTCAAATCTCATATCGCTAAAATACCTGTAGAATCTCGTGGTGAAAATGGGTCAATAAATCAAAAAATGACAGTTCGCAAAATAATTTTTGTTGTCCAGAGGCTACTATGATAAAAAAATAGTATTACCAACATAAAATTTAGACATAAAAATTTACAAAATTTGAAGGATTTATTTTCTTTTTAAATATGTGTTTTTTATTGAAAAAACTACGAATTAGAAAAAATAGTATAACGTACGTGTTATATAAAGCAGTTTTAAGCACTTGTCTCGTTTTTTAACATGGACGCGTGCTATAGAATGATGCTTTATAAAACGTGTACGTTAATATACTATTTTGCAACCCAACAAATATATTTCTTATTCACTCTGTTCTGATGTCATCAATGTCGACTTGAACACGCGCGTAATTGATTCAAGTCGTAATGGATGCATTTAATAATAGTAATCATCGCCACATAGTATCATAGTAAACCACATTCGCAAGATGCAAATATATCTAAATGAGTAATATCTATGAGGCCTCTATAATTCCTGGTAAACGGCGATATTCTGCATAAACAATTGCGTCACTTTATTTAAACTTTCAATGTTAAACGATTGTTCTATAGAGACGTCATTTTTTTTAAATCCAGCTCGGCAAATAACGAACACGCGGAGTCAAGCGGTCTGCCGAAACGATTTTCTTCAACACCGTCGAGTAATTATCATCGCTTTAATGGGTATTATCTATAATTATTTAGAGAATGATAATGACTGTTTGATGAAAACTAATGGTAAATAGAAACTATAGTCTGTACGTTTTATCTCGAAAAAAATGACAGAAAAAAATAATTAAACAAAATTCACTACATCATCTGACAGGTTTGTCATTTTTTGACATTTACTTCTAACCTTACTTTTTATATATATAAACTTTCAATGTTAAACGATTGTTCTATAGAGACGTCATTTTTTAAAAATCCAGCTCGGCAAATAACGAACACGCGGAGTCAAACGGTCTGCCGAAACGATTTTCTTCAACACCGTCGAGTAATTATCATCGCTTTAATGGGTATTATCTATAATTATTTAGAGAATGATAATGACTGTTTGATGAAAACTAATGGTAAATAGAAACTATAGTCTGTACGATTTATCTCGAAAAAAATGACAGAAAAAATAATTAAACAAAATTCACTACATCATCTGACAGGTTTGTCATTTTTTGACATTTACTTCTAACCTTACTTTTTATATATATATATTTTTCTATCATCCTTCTGGAAGAGAACCATTGATCAAAGCTGTATTTTTGGATTTTAAGCGGGCATTTGAAACAATTGACAGAGGCCTCATAGATATTGGATCATTGAGTAAATTGTATCAATCAATATTGTAATTAGTAAACAGTTTTAAATATGCCACGCCACTGATTTAAACATTTCAGTTTGAAATAACTTATAAGCAAGAAGAGGTGTTCAAAAAAGAAAATATATGATTTTCTACTTGGCTGCTAACCTCTACAATCATAATAATTATTATGATTAAGTATGGAAATTAGTTGTTTTGGTAAGTAAATAAGGTACTAATATCAATTGTCCCAAATTAGTCTTCTCCTCGTTTTCACATGGTAAATTTAGTAAATTAATTAAAACACTTCATCAAATTAACAAACTGCCTGACTGTATAGCGCGATACCCACCATCTGTTTGTGACAGAACCGAACTAGCCTATTTTTTTTAGTGTTTCGAAATCAAATTGTATGTTTCTTAGGCTCGGCTAAAAGTACATATGGATCAATTTTAAAGCATTAATTTTTACCGCTTATATTGTATGATGTGCCAAATATATTATTAATACATTTTTTTCAGTTCGCCAGCTTGGACATATAAAAGCAGATTAAAAAAGAAGCTGCCATTGCAATAAGTAATGATACCAAATTAGATATTATGCTTGAGAATAAGGAAACCCACATACTTCTAGTCGAAAAACAGCCCCAATGTTCGATTTTAGCCATTCATCGATTATTCGAACATTACAAGAAAATAAAATGTATCCCTATAAAAATGATACCTACTCATGAGTTCATGAAAGACGATTTTGATAGGAAAACGTATTTTTGTGAACAAATGATGGCAATGTTAACAATGTGATCCAATTAGAACATGTTTTGTTTTCTGATGAGTGCACCTTCACCTTTACACTTCACGGTTATGCTAATAGTCAGAATTGCCGCTATTGGTCTAGGGAAAATCCTCACTGGATTAGACAGGAACGTACGCAATATCCTGAAAAAGTTAATGTTTGGGCAGGAATAGTTGGAGATCATATCATAGGTCCCTTTTTCATTAATGGCAATTTATTTAGCACTGCTCCAAAATAATGTCTTGCCAACTTTGACAAACTTATATCCTGATCCAGCAAACCCACAACGTTCAGCGAATATGATATGGTTTCAGCAAGATGGAGCACCGCCCATTACCAAATCAATGTCCGGCAGTATATTAACCGAGTATTTCGAAATCGGTGGATAGGAGGCGTGGATCAATGGAATGGTCAGCACGATCCCCTGATCTGACGCCATTAGACTTCTTCTTACGGGGGTTATGTCAAAAATGTTGTATACAAAACTAAACCCCTCGACTTAGCTGACTTAAGAAGACGAATAACGCTAGCGATTAGATCGGTCACGCCTGAGATGTTCAGTAACATTAGAAGAAATTTCTATTTAGGATTAGGATGTTGCCAAGACGTTCGCGGCGGACATTTTCAACATCTTCTATCTACATTAATGTTTTTTTTTTCATTATCAAGAAATAAACAGTATTACTTATTAGTTTTTGAATGTGTTGTGTTTTCTGAGATAAAAAGCTCCCGTCTTCATGATTTGTAGATTTTAATAACTAATCAAAGCAGCCAGCACCGGAAAATTAAACGTACCTACTTATTAAATTATCAACACTAAACAGTAAAGAAATGCAAATAGTTTTTAAAAATATGAAGAACTGTTAATAGGGTTCTGTTTTGCACCCAATTCCTAACCCTTAAATGTAACGTTACGTTAAAATCTATTCCCGACAACTCTCTAATAAAGGGGCTCGATCAATCTTGAATAAGCTTTATTAATAGAACAAAATGTATACATATATATACCTACTAAGTGCAATTTTTTTCAACGCTGCCAGGCGGTTATTAACAATATGGGGCTCCACCTTTCTTTTACAATAATTTCAAGCAGTGCTCATTGGATACCTGAATAATAATTATTTTGTTGTTTGTTAATTCTAGTTTCTTGACAGACAATCAGGTTTTCGGACAATGGCGTAGAAAACAACACCTTTCTGTTTGTAATGCAAAACATAAAAAAATAAAGTTTTTATTGTACTTTAATAATACTAGTGACGTCTTCGTCCTAACGTTTTTTGATTAATATTTTGTTCCTTCTTTGTTTTATCCAAAAATCGGCTAAATACCCATCTTAGGACTACAATTAGCTACAGTTTTACGTTAAAAAAGGTTGAATTTATAAATTAATAAAAGCAGAACATGAAATATGGGAAAACTTGACCAAATTTCGTTTCATGCTTTTATTAATTTATCAAACAATTTTTTTTTAACTTAAAATTGTAGGTAATTGTTACCCAAAGACGGGTATTTGGCCGCCCTTTGGAGAAAACAAAAAATAAACGAAATATTGATAAGAAAATGAAATGCCGAGTGCGCAACTAGTGTATAGGACATATTTTAACATTGCTAGGGGCTTCTGTGAGGAAGATAGGCTATTAGCTGCACACTGCAAATCCTACTACGACACATAACAAATCTAGGATACACCAAGGCTTTCTAAAATAATATTAATTGTTTGCGATGCTATTATAAAGATTTGTTTAATTTCAATTTTTAACTACGCCACTGGGATATGAGATCAATTTCTAAAATAAAAGCTGGGAATCAAAAATATCGAACGCTCATTCGAGATAAAGTCGTGATCGAAAGTAGATTTTTTTTATTTGTTATTTGAGGTTTTACTACATACTCTGAGTTTGTTTAATTTTAATTTGTTTATTGTATAGTACGCCACACTATCGTTCAATGTTAATTTTTTCATCAGTATGAGTAATAAAGTTGTAGGTACTATTCCGGGAGAAAAAAATCCGAATCATTTTTTCAAACAAAATTAAATAATTTGAAGAAATAGTCTTAACTTAAATTAAAGGGGTAAATTAAAGAAATAAATGAGTTTTTCTTCACTAATTATAATATTAAAAGTAGGTAGTGAGAATGTTATTAGTTCTCTACATGTTTCGGACATCCATCTTCAGAAATAATTAGAAAGAAAATTGGTATATCTATACATTAATAAGGGAGCATATACTACCACAGTTGATTATTTAGTGCAAGAAAAGAGGATGGTAAAAAGTCTTTTTACCATGCATTATATTACAAATACAAGAGAAACAGTAGAATGCTATTATGGTGTGAAACAATAAAGTAGGGGAGACCGGGGCTAGTTGGCGCACGGGTTGGTTGGCGCAATGCAATTTTGACTCCTTTATAATAAACATCGGAAACACTGTATGGTCCTCGGAGACTCGTTGTAGGCAACCAACATTACATACGATAATTCTCGCCTAGATCTCTTAAAGTATGGTTGCAGCTCCACGGACTTGATTTTTTGACTATTTATGTAACTTTTCTGTGTTTTACAAATTTATTTATACTTCATAGGTAAGTACTACTACATTCACAATAAATATAGAAAATTATACTGTAGACATGGTAAACTAATATTAGTTATTTGCATTTACAAAATATTTTGAGGTTGTGTTGTGTATTTTGAGAGGCAAATAACTTTACACGTGGGTTTGGGGCAGGTTGGCTCAAAACAAACGGGGTTAGGTTGGCGCTGTTTAATGTATGGAGAAGACTTTAGAAAAAGCACACCAAAGGAAAATTGGATACGCTGCACTGCTTGTGGTATGTGGGCTCATAAAGAATGTCCAGAAAACAAGTTGTTTTATCAGTGTATCAACTGTGACTCTGATGACGATATGTAAACTTTTATATATCTACGTATGTCTTACAAACTTTTGCTTTAGTTTGTGATATTACTTTAAGTTGTTTTTTATATGATGTTTTGAGTATTATTTTTAATAAATCGTTATTTCAGTTAAAAACCTTATTTTCATATTAAACACTGGTTGTGCGCCAATTTGCCCCGTATGATGCGCCAACCAACCCCACCCACGGGGTAACTTGGCGCAACTGACATACCAAAATATATATTTTTTTAAAACGAACTGTTTCAACAAACTCATTAATTAAGATAATAAGGTTGTAGATAAGGCAACTATAATAACACGCCAACAAATATTTTTTAAACGGATCCGAAAGGTGATAAAAAATTTAAACGTTAAAAGTGCGCCAACTAGCCCCGGTCTCCCCTACCTATGTATTGTTCTACTGGGTGGAGCAAATTTTGCTTTTACAGAGTAAAACTACTTAATCTGTTCTACCATCGAGTACCCACAACATTATCTTGCTCTAAGGCTGTAATTAATAAACGCATCTTTCTATATTTTGTAGCTTTTCTGAAGATGGATGATACTATGACAAACTAAGAGGTTTATAAGCTGATTGCCTACGGTAAACTTGATTTCTATTGGTTTCGAGTTTCTCTAATCGCGATAATTTTGTTACAATAAAATTAACAAACAACGAAGAAAAACGTGATAAAAATTTTAAAAAACAACAACCTTGTAACATCCATTAACAACTCCTGCAGTATTTTAATTTTAGTGCAGAGATCTCTATTGTTCGCTTTCAAGGCTGGAACAATTTTTATTTTTTTTATTGCTTTTTTATATTCTCCGCTAATGACTTTAGGAATTGAAGTTTTGTTGAATTGTTTAAAAAATGTTATTTTACCTGCTTTAATGGGTTTGTTTGGTTCCATTGTTTGAACCCATGCCCGCCATGCCGTGGTGAGATTTATTTGTTAAAATTAGGTTGTTTGTATCATATTATAGAATCCAATAAAAGCCTTGTTGCAAGTGGACAAACAAAATTTAATCGTCAAGCTTAATAATTGAAGTCAAATACTTTGTCTGCTTTCTGATAATTTCCTTATTCTAAAGTATGTTTCTTATTGCCTGACAGTTAAGAACCCTCATTAAAAATGCAAAACCCAAATTTTAGCTTACCGGGTGAACATATTATTTACTACCTACTGGGTGCGTATATACGGGTATATTTCTTGAAAAATGAACGCGACATGCACATAAATAACACGGCGGTGAAGTCTAAACAAACATCCGAGCAGCACAGGATCGATGACATCATCTGCTGAGTATTAATATTGTTTTGTTTTGGGTTTCGGCATTTATTATTATATTTGTTGATATTAAGATCTAAGATAATATGGCCGGGAGAACAGTAGAAGTCTGAGAACAGTTAGTAGATAGTTATTAATGATACTAGTTTGATGAACACTATAATCATAATAGTTCATATCGAACGTGTATCATTCAAAATTTAATCTACGACAGTGCAAATAGATTTTATTCGTCTAAATTTCATTGCTATCAGATAACGTTTTCGTAATTTTTAAAATTTTCAGGTGTCCATATTAGTCGATATCATGGTAACAGCATTTTTGATTGTTTCAATTTCGATAAAATTGGAAAAAAATAAACAGCGAAACAAAGCGAAATAGCGCGGCGGTCTTGGCGTATTACACAGAAAGTCGGGGGAGAATGGATATACCAATCCAAAACATTTCATAGCCGACTTAAGATTTAGACATTTCATGAACAAAGAGTACAAGGACCAGCAGGTAAATGGCTGTGTATAGCTAAAGAAATAATTTTGTCGCTATTTTTGAAAAGGTGGTTTTTGAGCTCTCTTCAATATGTACTAATATACAGATTATCCTATATTTTTTATTTTAACAAAACAGTCAAATTTACACATTTCTAAGTATAATTTACACATTTCTAAGTATAATAATTTAATTATTATTTCAAACTAAATCAAATGCAAAAAATATTTGTCTATTTAACCTGAATTCATTTTATTTTCTCAATACGAAAACAGTTCATACTTAAAAGAGTTAACAAATTAATAAAGGGCTAGAAAGGTGTCTTTGATAAATAAATAATAAGTGGTTCTACCATTTATTCCATCAGGTTGTCTAAGTCCCATATTTTCACAATAAAACTAAACTACCTCACTTGAAGTTGGAAATATTCTATGACATATAAGCCACCTACCTGTATACCTATGCAATAATAGATAATTCAAGTCCCTGTTATTGTTACGCTTAGTGATGTAAAATTCTCGGTAATAATCTTTTGGAGAATATTCTCAAGTTAGAGAATTTTCTGAGAATGGTAAGAAAACCGCTAGAAATAGCAATAAAAAGAAATTAAAAATTACCTATTCATTTTTGATTTGATTAACATACCTTCCCAAGAATAACTAAAAACTAAACAAAAAAACAGTCAAATAAAGAAAGATCACATTTAACTATTAAAAACATACGAGTTCGCGCTTCTAGGGGATTTCCCTGAATCACTGTTGCAGACGTAAAACACTGTTGCCAGAGTTATAGAAAATGTTAGGGAAACTCAAAATTTTAAAAATCATTGCAAAATTTTTCAGTGTAAATCGAGGCGGTGTAAATTATGTAGAAAAACTTCTCTAGAGAATATTCTCGGGAGAATTTTCTTGAGAATATTCCCGTTCTCGAGAATATTCTCCTCTCACATCACTAGTTACGCTTATGGTTTATCGAGGTTTTACGACTCTTGACCCTCAGCTGTGCTGTCAGGCTTTAAGAAACAGAGTATAATCAATCCTTACGGGGGTTAGGTTTGAGTGGCCGATTTACCGGAACCGAATAGTGTCTATCTTAAAAGACAAATTGAACGTTATGAGGTTTGTTCCCCTCTCCTTTGCCAATAGGAGCAATATAAAAATCATACTTTTCCAAAGTCAATAAAGTCATGTTGAAATTTATGTACGTGATAAAAATAAAGTAGGCATTTGTTTACTAAAATTCTGACAAGTGGGTATATAGGTACTACAGTTTAAACAAGACCAAGGGTAAGAGCAGCACTTGAGAAAAACCTTTTAAAAACAATAGATCACAAATTTCATAATTTTCGGCCAACATCCGAATACAGAAGCTTCATTTTTGGGATAAAGACGATCTAGTTTTTCAAATTAAAGTGTTGTTTTAAAAACCTAATCCGGGCGTTTATTAGATTGGGTTCTTAGATAAATAGTATATTGATAAAACTAATATTTGATTAATAGTTACTCTTGACTTTTTTTTTCCGAAAGCAAATAAACATTTAGAGAATGATTGACACCGTTTCGCTACAAAATAAAAACGACTATTAAATCCAAAAATCAACATAATTATCGAGGAATTAGGCAATCACAAGTAGATGTTTTTCGTAATCATTACAATTAAATACAGGTGATATGAAAAAGTTGTCAAGCTCGGGTCGTATTCTACACCATGATAATAATATGTTCGCACACTACATATCGCAAACCGCTGTCAGAAAATCTGGCGTTCGGTTTCCATCCATAGCAGGGTTGGCCGGTTTAAACCGTGATTTAAACCAGATGGTTTTTAAAAAAAAACCATATGGTTTAAACCAAAAACCCATTTCTTTTTTTAAATTTTTATTATTGGCATTTGAGTTTTTATTTTTAGTAAAAATACCCTTCTTACTACTGGCAATGCGAACACGTCCCTGTGTTAAATGAAAATATCTTAGTGTTGGCAACACTGTGTTCATTTTACCTCCACCCCACCAGCCAGTCCAGCCCCGCTTTAGATTTGCATTCGGGTATTCCCCTATTTCCCATTTCGTACGTGGTCGAGAAATAATATTATTTCTCTTTGTCGCTGATAAGTTTGGTTTATTTTTCGGCTTTGTTGCGATATAATAATGTCAGGCATCACCAATTTCAGGTTACCTACTATTAAAGTGCAATATTCTGCATGTTTTTGTTTTACTTCCATACTCTATACCAAATATTTTTTACATACTTAGCATTTTACATTGTTATTTAAAAATACTAGCTTAAATTAAAAAAAAACCGGTTTAAACCAAAAAAACCTGGTTTAAACCAAAAAAACCCGGTTTTTTGTTTTTTTTTAGAAAAACCGGGTTTTTTTCCAACCCTGATCCATAGACATTTACCTTTAGATACGTACAGCTTATCTCCTGCGCAAGCGCATGGCTCGCCGGTCAGCTGCCTTCCCTCTGAGCAGCATCAGGCATGCGCACAAACCTCGTGTTATCGGTCTGTCCTTCTTTAGCGACACGCTCAAAATATACTCCAGAACCGGCTCGGCTCCATTTTTGTTGTTGTGTTTTAAGATTTTGCAGTTTTCTTTGCTATTGTGGATTGTGGGTGTTTAATATTTACGGATTTCTCGTTTTTGTGTAGTCTAGTGAATTGCGTTTGTGCTTTTAGTGACTCGGATTAGGATATAAACAATGACTAGTAACAGCCGTTGTATGATTTTATTATGCACGAATAGGGGTAAAATACCTGGTATTTTGTATTTTCAGTAAGTATGGAGTAGGGCTCGGAATTTTTAAAATATAAGTATTCGAATAGTCGTTTGGTATGTTATTCGAATAGTCGAATAATTCGAATAGTCGAATAATTCGAATAGTCGAATATTTGAATAGTCGAATATTCGATTCGTCGTCTATTTAAATATCGAAATACAGTCGTTTAATCACGGTAGAAGTGGTTTAACTTAGGGCTCGGAATTTTTAAAATATAAGTATTCGAATAGTCGAATAATTCGAATATAGTCGAATAATCGAATAGTCAAATAATTCGAATAGTCGAATATTTGAATAGTCGAATATTTGAATAGTCGAATATTCGATTCGTCGTCTATTTAAATATCGAAATACAGTCGTTTAATCACGGTAGAAGTGGTTTAACTTAGGGCTCGGAATTTTTAAAATATAAGTATTCGAATAGTCGAATAATTCGAATATAGTCGAATAATCGAATAGTCGAATAATTCGAATAGTCGAATATTTGAATAGTCGATTATTCGATTCGTCGTCTGTTTAAATATCGAAATACAGTCGTTTAATCACGGTAGAAGTGGTTTAACTTAGGGCTCGGAATTTTTAAAATATAAGTATTCGAATAGTCGAATAATTCGAATATAGTCGAATAATTCGAATAGTCGAATATTTGAATAGTCAAATATTCGATTCGTCGTCTATTTAAATATCGAAATACAGTCGTTTAATCACGGTAAAAGTGGTTTAACTTAGGGCTCAGAATTTTTAAAATATAAGTTTTCGAATAGTCGAATAATTCGAATAGTCGAATAGTCAAATATTCGAATTTCGAATAGTCGAATATTTGAATAGTCGAATTTTTTAACTAACAAAAAATTCTAATTTAGAATAGTCGAATATTCGAATTATTCGAATACAATTTCGAGCCCTAGTATGGAGTACCTATAGTGATATGTATCTTGATATATAACTTTATTTTATTATGATCAATTTAAATACATCAAACTAGGCCTGGGCTACACAAAAAAGGTATGAAAATAAAGAGAACCCAACACCAAGACAGATTATCCCGATGCATGTTTTGGTACCTATATTTTATAGTATTATGAGATACAGTAAAACAAAGTTGAACTTGTAAATTTCCACTATATTAGACAGAAAATGACATGTTTCGCTAACACTGTAGCTTCGTCAGATGACAATGATTTAATAAAGGTGAAAAGTAAAAATTGGGTGCAATAAAATTAAACTATTTAAGATGTAAATAAAACAGTGGGAGGGTTACAATAGCGGGGAAATCCAACAGAGGGTTTAAAAATTAAATTAAAATTTAATAAATTTACAAGTTCAACTTTGTTTTACTGTATCTCATAATACTATAATTATGGATTTCCACCTAGTATCGGCTGAATCAATAAACCTATATTTTATTTGCAGACCTGCAATCTTCAAAGTTTAAAAGACACTTTTCTCTATACTTATATGAGGAGGTGATCTGCAAACCGCAGTTCTTGAGATTTCATCGTTTTGAACTGCGTTTTGTTTTTCCTAGGATTGGTTATGTTTGTTTTTATATTCGATTTTATAAGACTAGTTTAATACACTTGTTCTTGTTCTCTTCCTTTTCGAACTAAAAACACGACGACGAATCATTTTTAAACAAATTTTAGAAACAAAACCTTACAAAACAATTTTCTATCCTCAAAACCTGATAGGTTTGCAACTACTAAAAATGCCAGAAATCACTAACTTAATTCCCAACCTGAGCAAAAAAATTGAGAAGAAATTCCAAGTTTTTGGTACGAATTTAAATTTTGAAGACCGGACCTGTCCATTTTTTCATTCGTCAAACGATAATGTTGCAGTGCGCATGGCTAATCGTGTCCAGCTTTGTTTACATGCGCGAGGCCATAGATTTGCCACTTTCGTGATTATTGTTTGCTTGTCTAAAGGTAAATATCTATGTTTCCATTTTCTAACCAGTTAGAAACCATGCATTCGCAGAGAAAAATTGGAAATCGCTTGGAATTGCTTGTACGAAAAAAACTATTGTTGCGCGGACACGTCGTTAAATTCTTACCACAAAATGAACAAATTTTCTTTTATTTCATCGTTACAGAAAAATTTCTGTATGGTTCCCAAATTTCACCTCTCCTAAGGTAAAACAAAGTCTGTGGCCCACAGACAGACGACAGCAGGTTGCTTTTTAACTAACTGCTAAAGTTGCGTTTTACATAACTTTTACCAGCGAACAATATCTATTAGTTCGCATTAAAAAAAAAATGTTAAAAGCGTTTTGTTTATCTTGTGAATTCTCAAGGTGCGATGTAGGTTTTAAACATTTTAACAAATCGTTTTGTTTATTTAAGATTTTGAAATAAATAAATAAATGGTGCTAAAATGATATTTTGACGGCGCATCGTCAATTATTTCGTTTTTTAAGTATTTTTATGTTGACGGTTATTCGACCTTTATTTTTTTTATTGTAAAAATGCTTCCGCGTTAAGATACGTTGGTTTAGGCGCACTTGCAAGTTACGACATCCTTTTACAACACCCTGTATTTGGTGAAAATCCATAATGAGTGTCATCGGCGTAGCAAGCCTTAGTTTTCAGGGGGAGCCTGGGCCCCAGTGTACGGTGGATTAAAAATATTGTAATTGCAATTTTTTTTCTATTGAATATTTCAGGGGGGGGCCAGGGCCATCAGGAGGGGCCAGGGCCATCAGGAGGGGCCAGGGCCATCAGGAGGGGCCAGGCCCCCTTGCCCCCCCCCCCCCTAGCTACGCCGATGATGAGTGTCAATAATTAAAACAATAGCTTTTGAGATTTTAACTTATATTATAGCAATGACAGCTGCTTCGTATGTTCTAGTACTTAGAAGCAGATAAACCCTAAAAAGGTACCGAGATATAGGTACAGAATATACGCAGCTGCGTAGATATACAGTATGTCTCCGTAAGTTTGCACCATATGGAAAACTTTTTTATTATTCATTTTACGAAAAAAAGTTATTCTTCATAAAAAGCTCTGCATGGTCTAAAACCCAAAATGTAACCATCAAATATCGAAATTTTCCAGTCATATACGAGGTTTGTCAAAAAATAAGAATTTTTTCCCAAGAGTAAAGTACCTTTATTTTTGACATTATCAAAAATTGTTATTAAAAAAAGTTGATCAGAACTAAAAACCACGTATAAATATGCAATTATACGCATTTATGTTGAAAAATTATTTTATTAATTTATTATTAAGGTTGAATTCTCAACGTCATTCAATCTATTGCCAACCTATAACCTATTTCGCGTTGATTTTTTGAGTTTATTATTTTAATAACTCATATTTAAAGAAAATCAATATCGTCGGTACATTATTTAGGTAGTATCTGATATATTACAAAAATATCAATTTATTTCATTGCTAATTTTGGGAGAATTGTATAGTGAAAGAACAATGAGTGACAATGACATAATAATGTTAAAAAAAATCTTACCCGATATTTTTCGCTATACAATTCTCCTAAAATAAGTTATGAAATTTCTTCATATTTATCAAATATGTCAATTATTACCTATAGAATATCAAGTCGATATACTGATTTTCTTTAAATTTTGTATTAAAGCTAGAAAACATAAATAAATCAACGCGAAATAGGTTATAGGTTGGCAAGCATGTTGATACTCCCACCTTAAGTAATTATTTAATTTTTTAATTAATTTAATAATAATTTTAAATACCTAATTAATTTTTTTTCCAATTTTAGGTAAGTACAAGATTTTCAAAATGTAATTCAAATTTTAACTTAGAATCTAAAATTACTCCCAAATATTTAAAAGAGTGTATAATTTCTAATTTTTCATCATTAACAAAAATATTTTATCTGTATTATTCACGTTATTTCCAATAACCATAAATTTTGTTTTAGATACATTTAATTTTAATTTATTTATTTTTAACCAGTTTGATGTAGTAGTTTTGATTTCAAAATTTAAAATTTCTATACAATCATGCCGTTCAAATTGACCAATCACGTCACACTTACACCCTTACACGCTGTGATAAGTGTGATATGTACGCCATAGGTAGGTACTCGGTCTTAGGGGTGCGGAAACTGAAGGAATTTAGGGCTGAATCCTGCCTTAGTCCCTGCCTGTGTCAGTCTTTAGAAAGTCCTCGAAGAAAAGTATTCATTATACGTTTTTGAAAACTTACGAACCGAATGATAAAAAAAAGTTTATATTTTATTTAGGAAGCACATTATGAATTTTAACTCCCACGTAAGACAACATAACATATTGTAGGTACACAATACAAATTGGAAGAAAAAAAACAAATACCCATGGTAACATTATGTAAGAAAACACAATAAACCCGTTGTATTTTATTTATTTACCATTTTGCAATGTAATATATTATTTATTTTTTCCTGTATATCTTGACAATTATGTCTAATGAATTTAAAAAGTTTGGCCATGAATTAGTATTAGGTATTTAATGTATTTAACACTGACAGAGGTTCATTCTATCTGCAACATACAACATACCTAATTGTTGGTGGGTGTTAAAATAAAAAAAATGCCTAGGTAGGTAGGTATATTGAACGCAGACAGAAATTATTTTTCTTCTGGTGAAATAAAGTCCCTTTATTTGACACGCGCGGCGAAAGAGCCTTAAAGTTAGGGGGTAATATATAATTATTGTCAATAAAATCGTAAGTGTTTTATTATGTTGTAGGAAGTGTGCCGTATTGCACTTAGTACTTTGTATGTAATTTTTATTACCTACCTTTTATTGTTTTTTCATGATATATATCATAGAACACGGTACGTAATACCTATTAGCATTTCCCTTTTTTAATTTATTGTTTTTACCTTTATAATTTAGTCGCCCGTTTCATTTTTATTACTTTTTTATTATACTTAAGTGGCAGCCACAATATTAAACATACCTACATAATAATAATATGTGCATTTAATTACTACAGCTTTTGGAGGAGAAACAAACACTTTCGGTAAAAATGAGTACCTACCTATGTTACTGTTTACTTCGCCGACGTGCCTTGTCCCGATTCTATAGCCGCTGAGTAAACATAGCCAAAGAAGTGTGCCACACAACAGGAGTTACATAATAATTTGTGTCATTGTTGAGAGAACCCCTTTTCAGGAAACCTTATACAAATCACACTAATTCTAAGTGCCGGATTTGGGGGGGGGGGGGGGCATAATATTTGTCTATGGGGCTAAATCTCCGGGCCCCGTCAGGGCCAATTTTTAAATCAGGAGTTCTCCAGAGAAATCTGAAGGGATCTGATACGCGAGAATCGAACTCTGCCACATCAACCACTAAATTAATTTTTGATATAAGATGAGAAATGAATTAATTTAATTTTAATTGGAGTGTTATAAATTAATCAATATCTAAGCAAAATTTCAATTGCCAATTGCATCAGACTGTTTTGTTTACTCTCGCTAGGTCTATTTCAAAAAGGCCGGTCAGTGAGGTAAAATTGAAAAACATTGCACTTTTCAATGTACCTCTGAAAATCAAAAGTATTCTACTTTTGGCAAATAGCATTATCGTAAATCCTGTAAAATTCGGAAGCAGTTATAGTAGCTAATACGGTAAACATAAAATTTACCTTATTTTGACAAACCACCACCTGTGAATCTCGCTATAACCACTTCCAAGTTTGTATCTCCCAAAAACGGACAATTTGCGACACTTATGTCCTTTTCTAATACAGAGTTCTCCCGATTTCTTATCCTTATTTACCGCGATTTCTTTTTTCGCTTTATTCATTTCATTCACAATAAAACCCGCGTAAGATTTCCGTGCAGACCGACCGCACCACGCAAGCGACTCAAACAAACAACAAATGAAAACATATGCGGTTTAGTTTATAAATCGCCGGTTATTTTTAGATATTATGTCACGGCGGAGCCGTTTCATTAGCCGGTCGTGACACAATGTAGCTGGCGATTGGTCGGGGAGAAGCAGAGCCAGCTTCGATGGAGTCGTGACTGAAAACTGCGAATATCGCGCCTTCTAGATGAGGAATAATAATACTGCTAATTTTACTGGTTTTATATTCATTTAAATTTATACAATAGGATGCTGATTTTTTTCGGGGGTATTTCGCCTTGATGTTGTAGGTGCGAGTAAACAAATCGAAGATGCATGTTCTATGTTCTCTCGATAAGTATTATTTCGTTATTTTTTTTTGTTTTTGGGTTGTGAAAAGTGCTCTTTTTTACTAGAGGAGTGAGGTACACAATTCAGTTCAACTTTTAGTAAAAGCCGGTTAAAAACGACAAATAAATGTAAATATTACTACATACATGTCAACATCTAGTTTTTTAAGAAAATACATACATAAATATTAATAATTACTTATGAAAATTTGGCCAACATTTTTGTTCAGATTATACCAAGTTGTTTTAAGGCGTGCGCTCATGGAACTTTTACGAGATCGGGACATGGGCGGGTGTAAAAAAGGGGTAAACGAAAAATAACGTAAATTTTTCTATTTTATCAATTTCAAAAATCTGCCAAATACCTACCCATGCATCATTGTTTGTATTTACGAAGTAATAAAAGACGAAAAACAACTATGCAGTTTCGTATTTGATTTTTGTTTTATATTTTAGCCGGAAAAATTTGTTAAACCTAAAACTTGTTAAACCTAAAACTGTCAGAAATGCAAGATAATTAACTTTCAAAATGTCTTTATTCTAAACTAACTTTTATAGTTCATTACGTGAAAAGTGACAACATAATATAGAAAATAATACCCATTAAAAAAAATTACGTTTAAATGGAAGTTAATCCAATTTAATTCATTAACAAAATCAATTTAAAAAAAATAGTATAAATAATTTAATTTAGTAAATATCTCTTTAGTTGTTTTTTAAAAGTTGCCAATTTTTTAATTTTTCTGATATTTTTTGGAAGATTGTTATAAGTAGGTATTTTATTATTCCGTCATATAAAAGTGATTTTTTTCCGAAATTACTTTTTATTGGTATAGTTTGATAATTTTACGTTGGTATTATGATCATGTAATGTCTTATTCTCCTGAAGTGTTATGTTTGACTGTTTTTTTTAAATAATAGAGTGAATTAAAATACAAATTTTTAATTTATAAATGTTTTGAACGTGTAAATACCCTTTTGGTCTATATAGATTAACAGTTGGTTCTAAATGTGGTAATTTGTGTATACATTTAATAACTTTATTTTGCAATTTTTGTAATGGTTTTAAGTTTGATAAACAAGCAGATGCCGCTTTTGGCGTAAAACGAAACATTGATCAAACAATGAAAAGGCTATTACGTGACTAACCCAGCTTTTAAGAAGATTCTTACTCTTTTCTATGGTCCGTGCATAGAATCAATAAAAACCATTTGATTTTCCATTAAATGGACGGAGGGTATAGTCTTTGAAGGTCACCTTTAGATGGCCATAGCACAGCCCCAAAGTTAAGAAGGCTGTGGCCATAGCTTCCTAGGACATAATTTATTTAAACTGTTTTTCATTTCATCTGTAGAATATTCCCTTGATTATACGTATATCCGGACACCCTGTATCTTGTTTGATTTAAACTTTGAACTATACTGATAAAGGACGCAAAAGTTCTCTATCGTTTATCCAAATAAAGAAATACAATACTTAACATAATATTGATTTTTCCCTCTTGCCAACCCTTAAGAAGTGCGTGTTACTTGTGAATCAAAGAGGGTTTGATAAATCATAAAATTAGGGCAAATGTTAGGGTGAAAATCCACGACGTAGAAGGGACGAAGGGGCCCAAATTTTAATGCGCAATTTAGTCCATAGGATAAAAAAAATTTCAAATATTTATGTTTTTATTTAAACGATTATTTACCAACAAAAATTAAAAAATTTAAAGTCGAAATAAAAACATGGATATTAAAAAGAGACAATTTGAACATATTTTTAGAAATGCTTTAGTTAGTTAATATTGTTCTGAATAATTTATATAAGTAATATTTTTTACTTAAAAATTATAAATTAATAATTTTATTATAGGTAATAATAATATATTTCTTCAAAAAAAACTGCGTTTACTACTAAAACAGCCTACATACCTAACAAGCTCAGCTTCAGGAGATTGAAGAATAACTTTATCGAAGACAACATAAAAATATTTATTATATTATTAAATTTTAAATAAATAAACTTATTATTATTATTATTATACTATTCTAGTCGAGTCCTTTGGTGGGTTTGCTACATTTCAGCCGAAATTGCCAACCTTTTATCCCTATAAAAGCGATGAAGTATGGATGGTATGGTGGATCCCTAATACGATTTTGGTCCACTTTTTGGTCAAAACAAAAAGTTACAGAATACCCAATAAAATTCTTTCATCGCGTAGATTATTTTAATTTTTTTTTTGGCACAAGAGATTCACTTCATTATGCAACCTCGCTGGTCTAAATTTTTTACAGATGATTTTCACTTTATATTTTAAAAGTCCAAAGGATGAATCAACAAGCTTATCGTCGAGAATAAAACATAGTAATTGTATTAATACGGGGCGGTATAGAAGCAACCACGATAAAGCAAACTATTTTTCCAATAACCTAACATTTTTTAATCATTCGAATGTAAAATTGTTACCCCCAGTACCCCAAAAACCATTCTTCAACTTCAATTTTGACATTATGCATGACTTCTACAAATAACAATTCTTATCTTTATACTGTCGTAGACATAAAAAATTCTCGACACCTCTTTAGAAGGCCTTTTTCTTCTTCCTTGTTTTATTTGGTTATTTAGACTTCCTTTACTAACTTTCTTCACATGCTCAGTGACGACAGATTGATCAGTTTTTGATCAGACATTGAATTCCCACCTAGATCACCTTTTGTTTAACGGTTATGGATTACTTCGTTTTTCCTCATTTAAAGAACACTATTTTTAAAACACCAGTTGCAAATTTAGAACAATTACAAGAAAGGATTATCCAAGAATGTTGTAACATTTCTCCACAGATGCTGGTCAACACTTTCGAAAATATGAAGAGACGTGTAAATTTATGCTTGAGGTGGCCAATTTCAGCAATTTATGTAATTATTTTTCTTTTTCTTTCTGTATATTCTTACTTTGTTAATTTTGTAAACAACAAAAATAAATTTGTATTTGTCTACTTATTTTATTACTCATTAGTTTTGGTAGATATTATCGTCCCCATATCATTGTGATCTAAACTAAGCCCTACGTTTTTTAATCCAAGCCCTCTTTGATCAAATAATTTTTGCTCGCACGGTAGTTTAAAACTTTTTTAATGGATATTTATGATTTTATAACTAAAACAAAAAACACAGCTTCAGGGGATTAAAAAATAATTTTATAGAAGACAACATAAACATATTTATTATATTATTAAATTTTAAATAAACTTATTATTATTATTATTATACAGTGACCGGCAGAAAGTGCGCAGCATATGGGAAAGTTTTTTATCTTTAAGTTTAGAAAATTAATTTTATTTTAGATAGGTTCTGCATGTTCTCCAACCAAAATAACACCCATTAAATCCGGTAAAAGTCTTATGGTATACGAGGTAGGATCAAAAATTTGAAATTCGGCTAAGAGTAAAGTACCTCCATCTTTCATTTTAGAATATTTTTTTACTAAGAATTATTGTTTTAATTTCAAAGTTATACCCAAATTCCTAATTTCGGTTATTTTGGACAAAAAAATGGATTTAATCGTGTTTTCTGAATAACCCTGTATACAAAATAAATGGCAACCGAACAGTACGAAAATGAGATTTTCTGCAGACTTTGTTAGAGATAACCGTCGATCATAAGTCCGATTAGTTTGTTTTCATAATATTATGGCTTTTTAAAATAAAAACATAAAAATATTAAATATTTTTGCTGCACACCGTATTTTATTTTCTGAGGAACAAGTTAATTTCATCTTACTGATATTTTTTTATTTACATTGACTTAAAGCATCTCCTAAATGGTTTTTTATACACTGTAGTATGCATAGAAAGTTTCCTTTTGATTTATAAAGAAAAACATTTAAATTAAAAATATATTATTGATCATTATTTTGCGTGACGAATAAAATCCGTTCAAAATATATTTTTAATTTAAATTTTTTTCTTTATAAATCAAAAGGAAACTCTCTATGCACACTTCAAGGTATAAAAAATTATTTAGGAGTTGCTTAAGTCAATGTAAATCAAAAGATATCAGTTAGATGAAATTAACTTGTTCCCTCAGAAAATAAAATACGGTGTGCAGCAAAAATATTTAATATTTTTATGTTTTTATTTTAAAAAGCCATAATATTATGAAAACAAACTAATCGGACTTATGATCGACGGTTATCTCTAACAAAGTCTGCAGAAGATCTTATTTTCGTACTGTTCGGTTGCCATTTATTTTTTATACAGGGTTATTCAGAAAACACTATAAAATCCATTTTTTTGTCCAAAATAAGCTAAATTCGGGTATAACTTTGAAATTAAAACAATAATTCTTAGTAAAAAAATATTCTAAAATGAAAGATGGAGCTCTTAGCGGAATTTCAAATTTTTGATCCTACCTCGTATACCATAAGACTTTCACCGGATTTAATGGGTGTTATTTTGGTTTGAGAACATGCAGAACCTATCTAAAATAAAATTAATTTTCTAAACTTAAAGATAAAAAACTTTCCCATATGCTGCGCACTTTCTGCCGGTCACTGTATATTATTATTTTTGACGTCTTGTTATAATAAAAAGAATGATTTGTCTATCTATCTTTGCTAAATAGTCGTTGGTATATTACGTTCTTTTCGCCTGTCGATACGTATTCACGAGAAACAACAATTTGGTAAATCTTAAAAAATATTTATTGAATATTTTCATTCAAAACATGTTACAAAGAAAAAAATTAAAATATTGTAAACTGTTTTCCGGAAAAAATGAAAAAGAAAACCTTAACTACAATATAATTATTATATACAGATTAAAAATGTAAAATTTACAATATCTTTCTTTATACTGTCAAATAGTAATATAATATAACTACTGTCTACAAACATCTAATCGTGACGAGAATCTAAAAAATATTTTCATCATTTTTCAAGTACCTCCTAGCGAATATACAAATCTCGGTTGCAACGAACTTCGGCTAGAATATTGAACTTTTCGACAAATGTGCAACAGAGAAAAATAAGGTGTACCTGTATGTATATCGCCTTATACTAAATGTCTCAACACCAACACTGGTTCAATAAAATTATAAAGAATTCTATAAAGATTTCAGATAAATGACAAATCAAAAAATCTCAGCAAAAACGAGATGATAAAAAAACTTTTTCTCACTGTCAAAGATCTCACAGAAAACACGTTTCATTATAACCTCACATTATGAGAAAAAGTCCTATTATTGTCTCGTTCTTCTCTTGGTACTGCTTTCTCCATCTGAAAAATAAGTTACGTCGTTTTACAGGCATGTCTACAGCCCGTTTTCAGCAATACAGTAAATCCATAGGCATTTACCTTTAGATTTGTACAGAGTATCTCGTGCGCAGGGTTGGCAAATATCATGATATTTATATAAATATCAAATATCGGATATATATCTGATATAGGTACACTGCGCGCCATATTTAACGCATAACGAAAAAATTGTCTCAATTTTGATGTTATATATTTTCCAAATTTGTGGTTCGTTTTTAATGATTTTTTTTTCAAATTGTAGGTTTTTTCCTTAAGCATATCACTGCCTTTTTTGTTTTGCTTAAAAAAGTAACTTTGGTATTATACCGGGTGTTATAAAACTGTTATGTTTTTTTTACGGAAATTCAAAACACCCTGTGGGATTTACTAGCCATTGCAAGTTATCGCAATTACAGCCAAATAAAAGTCCCATGTTTCCTTTATATTTTCTTTTTTGATTCATTGGTTTATCTCTGTTTTTTCATGAAATATTCAATTTTTACTTCAACGTGATTTTCATAAAAAATATTTGGTTAAAAAATACAAAATAAACGAAATGCGTTGATTAATGCAACAGCAAGAAAAAACAAATTGTAAAGTAAATAAAGAATCAATATCTGGTATTAATTAATTTTATTGAATCCACAAAACAGGGCAAAAAAATACAGGGAAAAAAATTGTAATTTCTAAAAGTATTCAAAAAAATTAAAAAGAGTGGTACAAAATTATCTCCAAGAAACCGAAATTTTAACTTTGCCTTGGCCAGCAAAAAGCCCTGACATTAATCCTATTTAGCATTTATGGGATAACATGGGACGACATCTTAGAGCCATGCTTCCTCCTCCTAGAAACTTAAATGATCTGTCATTGAGGCTTATGGAAATATGGAATCAGATTAATCAAGATGAAATCAGAAATCTGATTTTAGGTATGCCAAGAAAATGCGAAATAGTCATTAGAGCAAGGGGAGGCAATACTCGCTACTAATTATTCATATTTAATTTTTTTGAATACTTTTAGAAATTACAATTTTTTTCCCTGTATTTTTTGCCCTGTTTTGTGGATTTAATAAAATTAATTAATACCAGATATTGATTCTTTATTTACTTTATAATTTGTTTTTTCTTGCTGTTGCATTAATCAAAGCATTTCGTTTATTTTGTATTTTTAAACTAAACATTTTTTTATAAAAATCACGTTGAACTAAAAATTGAATATTTCATGAAAAAGCAGAGATAAACCAATGCATCAAAAAAGAAAATGTAAAGGAAACATGGGACTTTCATTCGGCCTTAATTGCGATAACTTGCAATGGCTAGTAAATCCCACAGGGTGTTTTGAATTTCCGTAAAAAAAACATAACAGTTTTATAACACCCGGTATAATACCAAAGTTAATTTTTTAAGCAAAACAACAAAGGCAGTGATATGCTAAAGGAAAAAACCTACAATTAGAAAAAAAAAATATTAAAAACGAACCACAAATTTGGAAAATATATAACATCAAAATTGTGGCAATTTTTTCGTTATGCGTTAAAGATGGCGCGCAGTGTATATCAAATAATTTTTTTCAGCTGAAACAGGTAAAACCATACTATAGTAGAGTAGCCAAGTAAAATCAAGGAACTAGATATTTAAGTGAATATTATATTTTTATTTTGGCATTTTAAATTTAAATTTTATTACGGATTAACGTTGTAATAAAAAAAAAAAAGCACATAGAATGCACAGTCGCGTCGACGAACGCTTCAGTAATGAAAAATAATAATGAAATAAATAGGGGACACCAATCGTAATACCAACCCAAACCATACAACATTCGGCGGTAAATTAAAATTTCCAAAAATTTGTTTAATATCGTTGTTAACAGTTTTTTCAACACTTAAAAAAAAGTAATTTTTTAATAATAAATATCATGATATATATTGAGACATAAAAAATCATGATATATATCAGTGATACCTATATATCATGCCAACCCTGCTCGTGGGCAAACAAAAGTTAAGTTTTATGGGTGAAAAAATGCGTTTATACGCATAGCCCGCCAATCACACGCCTTGCCGACCTACAGGTATAGGCATGCGCACAACCCTCTTGTTTAGCGACATCCTCAAAATACACTCCAGAACCGGATCGGCTCCATTTTTGTTGTGTTTTACGTTTTCTCTGTGGATTTCTTGATATGTGTGAAGTTGCAGCAACGAATTTTAATTATTTTAGCGGCGAAGATAAATACTACCATTTGGATTTATCGTCTTTAGTAAACTACCCCAAATGGGTTAAATACCTGCTATGTACGAATTTCCTAAAAACCGATGGGAAAAAGTTACAGGATAAAAACTTAACTTTCAAAATGTCTTTATTCCAAACTAACTTTCACAGTTCATTACATGGAAAGTGACAACATAATATAGAAAATAATAACCATTAAAAAAAAATAACAATAAAAAAAAACGTTAAAGTTAATCCAATTTAATTCATTAACAAAACCAATTTAAAAAAAAATAGTATAAATAATTTGATTTAGTAAATATCTCTTTAATTGTTTTTTAAAAGTTGCCAAATTTTTTAATTTTTCTGATATTTTTTGAAAGATTGTTATATTTTATTATTCCGTCATATAAAAGCGATTTTTTTCCGAAATTACTTATTACTGGTATAGTTTGATAATTTATACAACGTCTGGTGTTATGATCATGTAATGTCTTATTCTCCTGAAATGTTATGTTTGATTTTTTTTCTCTTAAAATAATAGAGTAAATTATGGCTGAAGGACTTCGGTCGATGGCCTTTTGGGAAACCAATAAAGATCATACTAGAGTAAATTAGAATACAAATTTTTAATTTATAAATGTTTTGAACGTGTAAATCTGGTGTAAATACCCTTTCGGTCTATATAGATTAACAGTTGGTTCCAAATGTGGTAATTTGTGTATACATTTAATAATTTTATTTTATAATGGTTTTAAGTTTGATAAACAAGCAGATCCCCATGCAGAAGCTAAGTATTGTAATTTTGAATATATTAATGAAAAATATATATTTTTTAAGTATTTGAAAGGAATGAAATATCTAGCTCTGTACAAAACAGATACCAAAGGAGATATCGAGTTGATAATATACTGGATCTAATTTAAATTTTCGTCTAAAACTAACCCTAAAAATTTTGTCGTTCTTGAATATTTTCATTATTAAATGTTACTTAAGAAGTTAATGATGGAATTTATTTTATTTTTAGTTATAAACATAAAAGAAGATTTTGTAAAATTTAACGTAAGTTTATTTGATTGAAGCCAAGAAAGAAGTATTTCTAAATCATTATTAATATCAAAATACATTTCTGCAAGAGTTTCAGCAAAATAAATAATTGTTGTATCATCTGCAAATAGCTTTATATTGCCCTTTAAGTTCGAAACCTACCTACCCGCAGGGGGTAGTTTACTAAAGACAATAAATCCAAATGGTAGAATTTCACTCTTCGCCCCTAAAAAAATTAAAATTCGTTCACAAACGCTACAGGCAAAATTGACACGTACCCCAAAAAAAAAATTCGTTGCTGCATAAACGGTGCTGATGAACGTTGCTTACTTCACACATAATAATATGATGTCTTGTTGTTTTCTTTACTGTTGTGGATTGTGGGTGTTTAATATTATTTATGGATTTTTAGTTTTTGTGTAGTTTAGTGAATTGTGTTTGTGCTTTTAGTGACTCCGATTGGAATATAAACAATGACTAGTAACAGCGGTTGTATGATTTTATTATGCCCAAATAGGGGTGAAATACCGGGTATTTCGTATTTTTGGTAACTATGAAGTACCGATTGTTCTTGATATTATGTAATTTTATTTTATTATGATCAATAATATAAATATTCAAAACATTTATAAATTAAAAATTTGTATTCTAATTCAATCTATTATTTTAAAAGAAAAAAAAATCAAACATAACACTTCAGGAGAATAAGACATTACATGATCATAATACCAGACATTGTATAAATTATCAAACTATACCAGTAAAAAGTAATTTCGGAAAAAAATCACTTTTATATGACGGAATAATAAAATATAACAAATCTGCCAAAAAATATCAGAAAAATTGGCAACTTTTAAAAAACAATTAAAGCGATATTTACTAAATTAAATTATTTATACTATTTTTTTTTAAATTGATTTTATTAATGAATTAAATTGGATTAACTTCCATTTTTTTTATTGGTTATTATCTTAACATAGTATAAACCAAAGTCGCTGTCTGTCCGTCCCTAATTATGCTTAAATCTTTAAAACTACGCAACGGATTTTGAAGCGGTTTTTTTAAATAGATAGAGTGATTCAAGAGGAAGATTTTTATGTATAATACATGCATAATATTATAGAGAAACACTGATAAATTAGAGTAGGGAGAACGAACGACCCAACCTAACCGGTCCCCGGCCCGTACAACGATAGATCCGAAGCCGGAATAGACGAAGACAGACTATGTTTTATGCATGGAAATGTGAATTGTGGCAAACGGTTAAGTCACAGTAATCTTTTAGAGGTTTGTTCGGGTTTGTATTTATAAATCTTGACGTGATGGTGAACTTGCCTTATTATCTCAGAGAAAGCAACGTCGTATAATGCCGGGCTGCAACGCAGGCCGGGTACACGCTAGTTTTCTATATTATGTTGCCCAGACCCGTTTATTTTCCCATTCGGTAAAACGATAATTTTGCGTTGCGCATGCCTATTCCTGTGTGGTTTTGTTTACATGCGCAAGGCCATAAATTTTCGTGTTGTTTTCTTATCTAAAGGTAAATGTCTATGATCACATCACGTCAACAGAGGTTCCCAGTGAGTACAGTCAAAAACTTGAAAATAAAAGGCAACCCCCCTTTCCCAGCCTTCTCAACAATTATACACAAACAAATTTTGCCGATAGACCAACATACTCAAGTTCTTAAAAATCATCACTTAGTTATTTATACTCAACTTAATACAGAATAATTACAGATCACCTGCGACCTCCGACTAAACACCACTTTATACATACAAAAAAAAACAACCGTCTCACATCGATCTGTCAAATAACCGTCAATCTACCTGTCATTTCTATACGGAATCCGTGAGCGTTTGTCGCCACGTAGCGTGGAACGGAATTTTCAAGATTTTCACCCGGGTCGTGGGCAAACTGTTCAATAACAATTTTTGAAGATTGGGGAGCGGCAAAATCTCCACTTGCGGGGGATTACTAGCTGCTTGGATGTCTCCGCCGTGCGATAGATCCGGTACCGGTTTTAGTACTGGGATGCTGTCGCCGTTGCCGGTCGGTCTCTTGTCTTTTTTGTTGGAGTCCTCGCATTGATCGACGAACAGTTCGGTTACACGGAGTAGTTCGAGAGTTACACCCCAGACGAAGTGAGTGAGACTTCCTAAAAGAAATGAGTGATATTTTAATAATAATACATATCTTTATTCTCAATCAAGTTTAAAAGTTCATTACAGAGAATATAACACCAAATATATAAAATCACAAATTCACAAATAATAAAAATCATGTTTAGTAATTATTAAGGTTGAATTCTCAACGTCGTTCAATTTATTGCCAACCTATAACCTATTTTGCTTTGTTTTTTCAAGTTTATTATTTTTTAAACTAACATTTAAATAAAATCAGTATCGTCGGCACATTACTTAGGTAATATCTGATATATTACAAAATTATCAATTTATTTCATTGCTAATTTTGGGAAAATTGTATACTGAAAGAACCATGAGTGACAATGACATAATAATGTTAAAAAAAATCTTACCCGATATTTTTCGCTATACAATTCTCCTAAAATAAGTTATGAAATTCCTTGATATTTATTAAATATGTCAATTATTACCTATAGAATATAAAGTCGATACTGATTTTCTTTAAATTTTGTGTAAAAGCTAGAAAACATAAATAAATCTACGCGAAATTGGTTATAGGTTGGCAAGCATGTTGATACTCCCACCTTAAGAACTCCATCGAAATTATTTAAAAAAAATATAGATGATAGTCATTTGAAAAACAAAAAGAATAATAATATAATATAATAGGTACGTTAAAGTTAATTTAGTTTTAAAAAATATTTTTAATTTTTTTTAAAGGTCCGTAATTTTGATGTTTCTTTAATTTTTTTCGGCAAACTATTGTAAATTGTTATTCCTTTATATAATATCGATCTTTGGCCAAAAGTACTCTTTACCATGGACGTTTAAATATAATGGTTTTGTCTCGTGTTGTGAATAATGTTGGTTGAAGGAAATATTATATTCGATTGTTTTTCTTTAATAATAATAGAGTGTATTAGAATGCATAGTTTTAATTTATAAAGCGTTTCTAAATTTAAATATCCGTTTGCTTCATACAAATTTATAGTTGTTTCTAAAAAAGAAAGTTTATGTATGCAATTAAATTATTTTGTTTTGTAAGTTTTTTAATGGCTAAATTGTAGTTAAATTCGCTGATCCCCAAATTGAAATCACGTACTGCAATTTTGAATAAACCAAAGAATAATATATATTTTTTAAATATTTTAATGATATATTATTTTTAGCTTTAAACAAAATGCCAATTATTGGTGAGATGTAACTTCTTAAATATTCTCAAATTTTCCAACTTAAATTTTCATCAATATATAAACCTAAAAATTTTATTGTATTAGTATATTAGTTAATTTTGATTTACTTATAAACATAAAAGAGGATTTATTAAAATTTAATAATAATTTATTAATTTCAAGCCGTTTACATAAAATATTATATTTAGGTCGTGGTTAATATTATTATGAATTTGAGCATAGTCTTCATAAAAATATACAATAATAGTATCATCAGCAAACAATTTCATTTTACCTTTTAAGTTTAATTTTGCTATAGAATTAATGTAGATTAAAAAAAAAAGTAGGTTGACCCTTGCAGAACACAAGTTTTTTTTTTAACTTTTAACATTTTCAATTTGAACAAACTGCTTTCTATTACTCAAGTAATTTTTTTAACAATAAATAAATATTTCCCCGAATTCCAATATTGTATAGGCATTTAAGTAAAATGTTGTGATTAACTGTATCAAATGCAGGGACAAATCTAGGGACAGTAGGCAGCATTTTTGGTTGCTACCAACGTTTTGTTGGATATCTTTAATAATATCTGCAGTTGCAACTTCTGTATCTCTAAATTTACGAAAACCATATTGAAATGATATTTATTACATATTATATTATACAGTGGCGCACCATTTATTTCTTCAAAAATATTAAATGCAAGCCCCGCGCGGACGCCACTGCTTAAATTAAAAAAAAATTATTTTACACCAAAAAATGCCTTTCGATGCTCAAAACAAGTGTACCAAATTTCATAAAAATATCTAGAGTGGTTTGAAAATGGCAATGAAAAAATATTTTTTTAATTAAAATGTTAACACCCTGTATCTCGGAAACGAAGCTTTTTCGGTCCCATGTTTATATAACATTTTATTTATGAAATAAGCCAAAGAATCGCCCACTTTCGGATGTACCAGTAATTTAGGAATTTACATATTTATTTAGTTATTTATCTAAACAGCTGGTAGTTTCTTGAAAATAAATGTAGTAGTAAGGTCGCCACAGTGGATCTTTGCCCGTGCGTCATCAATCAACGATCAGGACTCAACGTGGTTAATAACTCTGCATCCTTGTTTATTACAGTAACAAGTTTGAATAAAAGCATAAAAGAACGTCTCCAAGATTCCGCAATAATATAATGTGCTAGACAAGAATAAAACTATGCACGTCAATTAATTACTTTTTTTATTTGTTTCGTTGACAACCGTTGTATTTTAGAACGTCATTGTCAACCTTATTTTGATCTGCCAATCTAATTCGTATTTTGTAAATCTGTGTGCCTTAAAACTGTTCCTTTTTCTAAAAATAGTTCTTTTTAGAGCTAATTATACCCACCATCTATTTTGGCGGTAAGTATTTATGGATTTTTATAATACCTAATTTATTTATTTTAAATATTCTAAACGTGAAAGTTCTTTGAAAAGTTTACGGCAGTGGCTAAATTCCCTTAAACGAAAGGATGTTAAAAATTTGACTTTTGCGATTTTAATAGTCAATAAAACACCAAACTTTTCTAGATTTTAAGCTTTAAAAATAGTATTAAATGTATTAACATTTGTTTGTCAATTTCTTTTAGATAATAGAGAATGCCGGGCAAAACTTAAAATAAATAATAATTTTTCGGGATATTAGTAGGTACGTCAAACGGTAGGCAGGCACGTCCATTTTATGAACTTAACTTAGTTTTGACTTTTTTCGTCTCGTAATTTTGATTTGATTCATACGATTTTGATGACGTAAAAGTGATGACGCACGGAAAAAGAACCACTGTGGCGACTTTAATTAAAAATTACCAAACCTTACCTTGTAACCTTAAGACGCCAGCCAAAACCATATTATTCGTGGTAGCGCTCTGGGAGATGTACGTGGGAATAATCATCAGCTTCTTTATATTCGTACATACTCCCAGTGCCTTATCGAACCCAGACTTAACATCGAAATTAACCAGCTCCAACTGTTCCAGCTTTTTCATGCCCTTCACCGCCTCGAGAATCTCGAAAGTGTGACAATTTCCCTGTCCCTTCTCCAGTCTCAATTTCTCCAACCTTTCCAACTTGCTTAAAATATCTTGGCCAAAATTTTTGGGGAAATCCGTACATTCGCCCATGTCGAGCGACTCTAGATTCGTCAATTCAGCTATGACGGATAAGTTCAACTTGTGCAAGTCGTTGACAGAAGTTAAGGATAATATTTTTAGAGTTTTTAACTCCTTCAAAGAATCTATGGAGTTTATACTTAATCCTGATGTCGATTTCAATCGCAATTCTTTAATTTTTATTAACGATTTTAACGGGTCTAAGTTGATGCTGTCACATTTTATTGTTACCGCGTTGATTATTTCTAGGGTGGGGTTCGATGTGGCTAGTTGTTCCACGACACTTGCGGGACACCTAAAAAGCAAAAAAAAAATTATAATTCCCTTTGTTTCTTTAAAACTATATTAACTATGCTCACTCGGGCGTCTTTATACCGATAAAATAATAATAATATAATAAATATGTTTATGTTGTCTTCTACAGTGACCGGCAGAAAGTACACACCAAAGGGGATTTTTTATTATTTCAAAACTTACCAAATTTTTTTGGCGGTGGAAAAGTACTGCATGTTCTTAAACAAAAAAGAGCATAGACAAAACTAGTAAATATTGCGCCGTATACGAGGGAGAGGTAAAAACGTTAAATTCACTCAAGAATAAATTGCCCTTATTTTTCACTGTGGAATTTTTTTTTTATTAGGAAATGTTGTTTGCACTTAAAACTTATCCATAAATACCAAATTTCAGCTCGGTAGCACAAATATAAATATTTTTCATGGCAACAAGATTTAAATGAAAACGAATTTTATTGTAAGGGTTTAAACTTTAATTCATGAACCAATGGGTTTAAGAGTTTTTTAAAAATTGGGAACGGCAAAATATTGTTAAATGTATGAAGTAAACCCCTTATTTGTTTTGCATAAAGTTATTCCACTTATCCATAGAATAATGTACGTTGTGCACCAGAAAAGTTAGATTATTTTTGACATTATTTTATTAAACGTCCAGTTCTCGCGTATTTAAACAAATTTAAGTAAGTTATGGGTCAAATTGCCCAAGAGCTGTTAAATAATTGAATTTATAGGTTGCATAGCTTCTATCGATTCGTTATACAAGGAGGCGTCAAAAAAAGCGTTTTTAAAAAGTAAAAACACTTTTTTTTGTTCTACCGAGCTGAAATTTGGTATTTATGGATAACTTTTAAGTGCAAACAACATTTCCTAATCAAAAAAATTTTTACAGTTAAAAATAAGGGCACTTTATTCTTGAGTGAATTTAACGTTTTCACCTCTCCCTCATATACAGCGCAATATTTACTAGTTTTGTCTATGCTCTTTTTTGTTTAAGAACATGCAGAACTTTTCCACCGCCAAAAAAATTTGGTAAGTTTTGAAATTTAAAAAAATCTCATTTGGTGCGTACTTTCTGCCAGTCACTGTATAAACTTATTCTTCAATCCCCTGAAGCTGAGCTTGTTAGGGGCAAATCTTATTTTTTGTTTTAGTATGTAAAATCATAAATATGCATTTAAAAGTAAGTTTTAATGTAAAAATTTTAATTTATAGTATAAACGCAGTTTTTTTTTTAAAGAAATATATTATTATTACCTATAATAAAATTATTAATTTATAATTTTTAAGTAAAAAATATTACTTATATAAATTATTCGGAACAATATTAATTAATTAAACCATTTCTAAAAATATTTTCAAATTGTTTTTAATATCCATGTTTTTATTTCGACTTAAAAGTTTTTTAATGAAATCAATTTTTCAATTTTTGTTGGTAAATAATAATCATTGAAATAAAAACATAAATATTTGAAATTTTTTTGTCCTATGGACTTATTTATTTTAGGTTTATGTTTATTTCATTTTTATGATTATGGTTTTTAAATTGTATAAGGTTTTTATTTTTAAATATACAGTGTGTCCAAAAAGTATGCAACATATGGAAAAGTTTTTTATCACCGATTTCTCAGAAAATTTTATTCTTTATAAAAGGTGCATTCCTACTTTTATAAAGAATACAATTTTCTGAGAAATCGGTAATAAAAAACTTTCCCATATGTTGCATACTTTCTTGGACGCATTATATTAAGATGTTATAAATGTAAAGTTGTCTTATGTTCAACTTTTTTGTTTTTGAATATAATTCTTTTGAAGGATAAAGATAATCTTTATTGAATAGAAACACATTCCTACCTGCACAGTTCAATTTTCTTTAAAGTGTCAACTTGCGCTATAGCTAGGGAGAATTCCGGCCAAATTTCGTCTCCGCTGCTGGGCAACAGCATTTTCCTTAAATCTAAGTGCACAGTGCCGTGCTTTTTGAGGGTATTCGCGAGCCCCTCGAAGCTATGAACCTGAGAGTTCTTCATTCTAACTGTTCGCCACAAAATGGGATGACTCGCTATATCTCGCCACATCGTACAAACACAACCTAAAATAAGGAAAACTTACATTAAAATGCCTTTATTCCAAATTAAGTTACCAACAGTTCGTGACAATGGCAAGTCCGCTAATTAAAACTTATTTAGGGTAAATGACAGTTTTCGTTAAAAAAATACTTAGATCATACTTTCTAAAGTATGAGAAAAATCATCCAATTTGTTACTTAATAAACGGGTTTGCTAGCTTCAACCCCGTCAGATAATAATAAGAATAAGTTTATTTAAAATTTAATAATATAATAAATATGTTTATGTTGTCTTCGATAAACTTATTCTTCAATCCCCTGAAGCTGAACTTCTTAGGGGCAAATCTTATTTTTTGTTTTAGTATGTAAAATCATAAATCATAAATATGCATTAAAAATTAAGTTTTTTAAAGTAAAAATGTTAATTTATAGTATAAACGCAGCTTTTTTGAAGAAATATATTACCTATAATAAAATTATTAATTTATAATTTTTAAGTAAAAAATATTACTTATATAAATTATTCAAAACAATAATTAATTAAAGCATTTCTTAAAATATTTTCAAATTGTCTGTTTTTAATATCCAGGTTTTTATTTCGACTTTAAATTTTTTTAATGAAATCAATTTTTTTAATTTTTGTTTGTAAATAATCGTTTAAATAAAAACATAAATAAGTATTTGAAATTTAATGCTAATATATAATTTCCTTGTATACACTATCAATTCCGAACTCAGAAGTAAAATACTTGTTTTGAGTTAAATAATATAATATTTATTGTCAAATATATTTCATAATTCAGGCAAAACTAGATTATAATATAAAACGAATATGACAATATTTTATATCACTACAGTATACAAAGATAAAATAGGTACGTCATGTATATAATATATATATTTATTTATTTTATTCATTATAGCTTGGTATATTCATTATTTATTAATGACGTTCTTGAATATATCTCTTAGATTGGATAATATCCAATTTTTAATTTTATTTCTATAATTATTTAATGATTTAATTATTTTAATTGACTGTGGTAGCATATCGAAAATATATGGATTGATGTTTAAAAAATGTTTGTGTGCTATTGTTTTGTTTAATATCAATTTTTTTGCTATCTTTAAATAGTACATCAGAAGATTATTGGTGTTCTTTTTCGTAAATATTTTTCGAAATGTATTTTTGAATAGTTTCAATATTATTAAGATAATTCTTATTTATGCCTCCCCATCCTAGTACTCCATAATTTAAATGGGTTTATACTAAAGAATTATAAAGTATTTCTAATTCTTTTATATTTAAAAATTGTTTAAGGTGTTTAAATTTTGATATAAGAATTCTTAGTTTTTTTACAATGTAGTCACTATGTAAATCCCATTTTAAATGTTTATTGTATAAACTTCATACAGTAGAACCATGTTTAAAAAAACTGTACCTGCTCTAAGAAGATCCTGCACTTTCAAATACTGGAATACGTACAGCAACGTGTTGTACCCAAATGACAAATTCTGCAAATAGTTTTCCATAAACTTGGCCTCGTTTTTTTCCTCGGGAGTGGTAGAGTTCGTATTCGTAATACTCTTCAGTTTGAGGTTGCGTTTTTTCAATTTGTTGGCTGCGTTCTGTGCGCTGGCCCTAACGAGAAAAACACATATTAGAAAAGGAGAAAATACCAGAACGTATTATTAGGTAACGTGGTTTTCGGTAAAACAAAAAGAAAATGTTACTACAGCATGCAAAAGTAATGGCTCCTACTAGATATAACAATACAATTTTGTTCTATTTTCAGGCTTATTAACAGTAAATGAAAAATATTTAGAGTCAGTGGTTCATAGAAATTTAAATATCAACCCTTGAAATACTAGCATTCAAAAAACCGATAACTGTATGTACCAATCATACTGATAAAGAATCCTAGTTGGTAGGTTTCAATAAAAACGTTTTGACAAATATGCTCTCCAACTGGTTATAAAAATATTATGAAAAGGAAAGAAAAACACAAAGTCTTCCTCCACAAAATTTAATAGAATAAAAACTCTAGTTTAAAAGGTCTCTACATGTTTCGAACGTAGAAACGTTCATCATCAGGAGACAGAAATCTATTTTATGCTGATGGTGTTAGCAAAAGAGAAAATAGAACCTTAATGGAGCTTTTATGGACGTAAAAAATTTAGAAAAACATTTTTAAATGTAGAAGAAACGTGGCATGAAGAAAATTGACAATGGTTGAACAATACTGAGCATTCAAAAACGTTATTGAGGTAGGCCTAAACCAACCAAACAAAATGGGGAAGGAGAGAAAAATTCCTTTCTAAGAAGGTGTCGAAAATTATTTAATTTTTAATTTTAGAAAAACATATCCAGCATAAGACATTATAAGGATAGAAGTGCAGTAGCACAATCTCTAAAAAATAGAAATTGTAATTAAAATTAAAGAGTGAAGAAGTACAGAAATTTTTTATAAAAATATTTTAGAAAAATTTCTTTAAAAAAGAGTAAGTACTTACAATGTTGTTAGGAAAACAGTGTTTTTGGGGTACTGAGGATTAAACCTCAGTAACCCCGCGAGCGGTTAATTTGAAACCAAAAGAGGTAGTTAAAAAAGTTAAACATTTTTAAAAAAATCAAAAAGTCACAAGGTTATTTACCTCCACGTGCCGGAGAAAAGGTAAATTTCAACCCCAAAAACACTGTTTTCCTAACAACATTGTAAGTACTTCCTCTTTTTTAAAGAAATTTTTCTAAAATATTTTTATAAAAAAATTCTGTACTCCTTCACTCTTTAATTTTAATTACAATTTCTATTTTTTACAGATTGTGCTACTGCACTTCTATCCTTATAATGTCTTATGCTGGATATGTTTTTCTAAAATTAAAAATTAAATAATTTTCGACACCTTCTTAGAAAGGAATTTTTCTCTCCTTCCCCATTTTGTTTGGTTGGTTTAGGCCTACCTCAATAACGTTTTTGAATGTTCAGTATTGTTCAACCATTGTCAATTTTCTTCATGCCACGTTTCTTCTACATTTAAAAATGTTTTTCTAAATTTTTTACGTCCATAAAAGCTCCATTAAGGTTCTAATTTTTCTTTTGCCAACACCATCAGCATAAAATAGATTGCTGTCTCCTAATGATGAACGTTTCTACGTTCGAAACATGTTGATACCTTTTAAACTAGAGTTTTTATTCTATTAAATTTTGTGGAGGAAGACTTTGTGTTTTTCTTTCCTTTTCATGCTTTTAACTCCACTTTAAGTATGGACTATTTCTTCAAGTTTTTCAAAACTGAACCACTAGCCCTAAAAATCCTGGCATACAAAACATAGAAAAATGGTAGAGTATTTTAAAAGGATTCCGATAAATAGATCAAAGGAAGTATGAGGATAGGAAAGATTATTTTATTAAAAAAATAAGACAAGTTGCGGAATTTAACATTTATTTGCTGTTTTCTTGCCTTGGGGATTTGGGTATAAAAACGACTGTTATTGGGAAAATTTGTATGCCAAATGTCTTTCAAACGTGAATTGAAAAAGTTCAAATTTAACTTGAATAGAAAAAATCTAGTAGGAACCAAGTAATCCCAACAATAATTTGTTAAAAATATTTCTACACAATATTGTTAAATATTAAGACCGATACATCTCTGTATTTGTTAATAATATACCATGAAAAAGGCATAGTATTAAAAATAATTTGAGAAATAACCTGTAAAAAACAAAAACATAACCTATAATGTAATTGTATTGGATTTTGGAACAGATTACGCAAGTAGGGGGAATGTCGGGGAGTGTGGACAAGGAAGATGATAATGGAAGCCTGAAAATTGAAACAAAATTATATTATTGTGTTACTAACAAAAACAAAATCGTACAAGATGTTCACCGGCTAAACACATAATGAATAAAATTCTTAAAACTCCTGCGCTTAGTCTGTGAACATACATACTTCCTACCATATGAACAAACCAAACAGAGACATTATATTTTCATCAAAACTAGGCAAAACTCACTCATCTTCCCCTTCTATTAAAGAGTCGCCCTCCTCGACATGCAACGGGCCTTTGACATCGTCGCCCTGCTTCGGATCAACGTCGTCAACCTCCATAGGCTCAGCAGGTTGCCTATGTTCAGCTTTAGCGGGGGAAAGCGGTTCTTCTTTTATCTCATGAGTCGAATCAGCTGGTTCAGATGCAGCAGGAACTTCTTCTGGTTCTTTGGAGACATTTTCAGTATTTGTAGCGGCGTTTTGAGGGTTTAAAGTCTCGTTGGACGTTGAATTACTATTAGGATCTAAGCTGGCGGAAGCCATGGGAACTTCGGTGGGTTGGAGGGTAGTAGGAGTAAGAATCGACTCTTCGGAACGTGTTGTCATATGACTAGAAGATACCGACATGAAATTGTGCTTCGGGATGACCAAAAACTTTCTTCCGCCCAAGTACTCAACGTACTGAGGCCTGGGCGCCTCGGTAGGCTCCTCACTGTTCACAATCTTAACATTATGGGGTAACCACGAGGTCACAGATCCTACTAACGACTTGTTCCCCTCAGCGATCGTTTCCTGCTGTACCTGGGCAGGCTTGGGGGTCAATTTAGGCATTTCAGTCCTCACTGGGGCAACAGTTTCTTCAACAGTGCTAGTTTTAGGAACTTCCAACAGAGGGGGTAACGCTTGGAGGGGTTGTAAAATCGGAACGGGGTCAGATGAATCGGGTCTCGGAATGCGTTGAAGCTTTGGCAAAGTGGTAGAGTGGGATGTTGAAACGGATTTTAGAGTATTGATGGGTGTTAGAGGGGGAGGGGCGACGATAGTGGCTGGCGATTGGTTGGTTGATTGGCCTTGCTCGTGGCAGTTCTGTAGAAAAGAGAAAATGTTTTAAAAGGGGATCTTTAGATGCCTATAATATGTATATAATATATCGTCTCCTGGCTATTTATGTTTATGAATATAATAGATGTAGTTTTAAACTTAATAACTAAAGTTTTAAATTGAACATTTTAAACTTTTAGTAAATGATCGGGTCATAACTGTAACCATGGGTGGAAAAAGGGCTGTGAGGAGGGGGCAACCACTCTCCAAAATACGTGCACAAATTGTCAGGAAATCGCTCGAAATCGCCATTGCAGTCGCAGAAATAATTCTAATACTGAAATCATTTTGGTAGTGGGGAATAATTTGATGGACTGGTAAATAACTTGCCCCTTTCTCATTACATTAACTACATTTGTATACACCACAATATAAAACAAATTACCTATTTATAATTTTTCCTTTTTTTTGGGTAAAATATTTTTATTAAAATTAATAATCTAAATGGGTGTATATTTTTTCATTACAAAATCGGACAGATTTGTTAATCTATGGTTTTGTAATGATGCTATCATTGGATTTATTTTTATAAAAAAAAGGACTAAAATGATTGATGCATCTTAGGTTAAGATTATTTGTACTTATTGGTAGTTTGATTTGTCTGTTGTTCTTGGTTCTTGTTTCATAAGTATGATCAACAAAAAGTTTTAAGTTAGGTCTAGAGCAAAGGTGTTGGGTACAGTCTTTTTTTTTTGGAAATAATTTTGAGTACTTATATATTTTTGTATTAATTTAATTTGTACAGGCTGTTATTATAAACTTCACCCCACACCAATATTCCATAATCTTATAATTGATTCCACAAATGCTCTATTGATTATTAAGTGTCTTCCTATTTAAAACAAGTAAAACTTATGAATGAGTTTGCGAATTCTGTTGGAAACATAATCATTTAAGAAATTTATCAATCACAATTCCAAGGTATTTTATAAATAAAGTTTCTTTAATACAATGATTATCTACGACAATGGAATGCTTGTGGTCTGTCTGCATTAGTAAGTGAAAAGGCTATGTAGTTTGTTTTTGATACGTTTAATGTTCATTTATAGGTTTAAAGCCAGTTCTTTATTTTTGCTAAATTATTTACGGTTTTATTTTTTACATTGTCCCAGGTATCTCCAGAGATAACAAGGGCCGTATCATCTGCATAAGACACGGATAATCCTTCGACATGTTATTTTAACAATGAGTTGATATAGGTTATAAAAAGCAGGGGCCCAAGACCGTTCCTTGTGGAATGTCAATTATAATTTTTTGTTTAATTTTACTCACGATGTTATTTAACTTGACCATTTGAGGTCTTTCTGACAAGTAACTTGTAAACGGCCATAAAGCTATCCCTCTTATTCCACATCTTTCAATTACATTAATAAGTTCGTTATGAGGCACAGTATCAAAAGCCTTGGCAAGGTCTAAAAATACAGCCAAACGTTTTTTATTTGAATTTAAATTGTTGACAACTTCAGTTATTAATCTGTGCATTGCGTCCTTGGTACTGCACCCCTCAAGAAATCCAAATTGGTTTGTAGATAACACATTATTGATTTAAAAAAAGTTAATTAGTCTAGTTTTTATACATTTTTCACAAATTTTCGCAAAATTACTAATAAGGCTGGACAGGTCGGTAATTATTTATGGAGGCGTTGGTATCTGCTTTGTGTAGATGTTACTATTGAAGTTTTAAATTCAGAGGGTATTTTCCCCATTTCTAAGATTAAATTTAAAATATGTACTAACGGGTTAATAATTTGTAAATGCGTTTGCTTTATAATGTCGGCCTGTATACCATCATAACCCGGTGAACTATTATTTTTTTAAAGTTGAAATATGATTGATTAACTCATTTTTTGTTATCGGGTTAAAGTAAATAGAATTTCTTACTGGCGGGTCTACTTGCTGTTCAAATTGTGGCGGTGGAATTTCTTTTTCCATTTCTATCCCAATATTAATGTAATAGTTATTACAAAAATTCGATGCCTCAAGTGAATTACTGAAATTCTGACCATCCTGATTTTTTATATTTAAAAAAGTATTGTTGTTTTTATTGTTTTCATAAAAGTGGCATCTTTAATTATTATTTTGTAAATTTTTTCCATGTCGCCCTTATTATTTTCAATTTGATCATTATAATATTGATTCTTTTGTTTATGTATAAGTTTGTTTAAGCTATTTCTGTATTCTCTTTCCAATAAGAGGTTAAAATTTTTTGATAATTTTTTCTTCATTTTTCATCTCTAGTTTTAATGACGTAATAATGCCGTTACTTATTCAATCTTTTATTTTTTGGTGTTTTTTGTGTTTAATAGTGTATGTTTGTGTGGCGCTTGACAATAATTATTGATTAGTCTCCAAGAAAATTGTTCAGGGATTTTTAATCATTACAATTGACCAATCAGAATTTTGTAATAGTAGTTTAAACTTAGGAATATTTAATTTAGATTTAGTGTTACTTTGAGGTTTTATTAAATTTTCTTCATGCTTTTCTCTCTGGCTGACGAAAAACATAATTGGGCTGTGATCCGTTATATCTTCCTCCAATACATACGAGTCAAAACATAAATAATTAGATTTTAATTTTTGATTAACAAACAAATGGTCCAGACAAGTTTTCGAAAGAGGTCTCGTTATCGAGTTGATATATGGCTGAAAACCCAGAGAGCTCATCATAGCAAGATAAATCATTGTCTCATTGTGCATAAATAGATTTTAAACAATCTACTGTATATAGCTGTCTGTCAGATTTCTCGTACTCTTATTGGTCAAGCAGCGAGAAGCGCGCCTCATCTGTTTTCTCAGGGTTGCATTGTTTTTCAGTTTACCGATTCGGAGTAAAAGAAATTTCTAATAAAAATTTCTTAAATTTGTAGTGTTGAGAAATCCAAAGAAACCATATGTGATTTCGATGAAATCCTCGTTTTTCCCAAACACATGTACACTTTTTAGATGAGTGGTTGGCCCCTCGTACCCTTTTCCAATTCTGGTATGAAACGCAATTCTTTAACAATGTAACTTGTGGAAATCCCACTTACCTTGCAAACATAGGGAAAGTTCAAGCTCGGACTCATTCCGACACATTCGTGGTGATAGAGGCACAGGCAGAGCCGGCACTGCAAAGTCGGCACGACCCCTTGCAGACCGTCGCATCTTATCGAACACGGCTGACAGGGCTTGCTGGAATTTTTTTTAGTAGGGTCATTTTTCGGGATGTAAGGATTTATTTGGCACGTTGGAAAGGAAGAATCGGGAAAATAAAAAGCAAGCAGCATTATAAGAGGAAGGCTTTCAAACTTTTATCATTACTTAATTATTTATATGTTAGAGTTGTATAATGTCAAAATGACTTATTTGCGTGAAGCTGTGATTTGCAAACCGCCTGTTTCCATTTCGTTTAGTTCATATTATTTTAGAAAAGTACTTATTTCTTTGTCTGTACAGTTTTTTTTTATTGTTTCTGACAGCAAAGCATTGTTTTATTATACTAGTCGGTTAACTACCTATTTATTTCACTATTAGTAGGTGTAATAGTGAAATTAAAGGACTGGAAAGAAATGGGAAAATCATTGCGTAATCTTGTTAATCCAATACTTATAAAATATACTAAAAAAAAACGGGTGTGATTGGTTAATATTACTACGCATGCAACATAATTACAAAATATTACTTATGTAAATTATGATCAACCTCTGAAATATGATTTTATAATATACTTTACTAGCGACTGCACAAAATAATTTAGGTTAAGAGATGCATGAACTACCAAGCCAATGGAGTCCACTTTACTTGCTTCTGCTAAATCTGTAGCAAATATAATCAATGTGTGTGTACCAAAGAAGATCCACCCAACAAACTTAAGTCCATTAGAGTAGAATAAAAATCAAACAAACACATACCTAGTAACTTTGTTCGGGCTCGACCTGGTTGTAGGAGGAGGGGGAGTGGCAACCTTAGCTGGAGCCTCTTCACTTTTAGGTGTTAACTTTGGCTTCTTAGCAACAGGCGTCTTGCTCTTTCTCAGCGGCATTTTAACTATCTGAAAGGAAATTAATTTTCAGAAAACATGATGGATGTCAGGTGCTTTTGACAAGAGGCTGGTCCGTGACCGGTCAAAGGCTGGTTGCAGCTCAAAGAAAACTGAGCAGGTATCAGATTATTCAAATTAAATTGGCTGGGACTCTCAAAACCTTCATACAACTAATACCAGTTTGTGTAACATAGAGGTAACTAGCGATAAGGTATTCGAAAAGCTGGCAGACCTGGATGTAAACAAAAGTGCAGGTCCTGACAAAATTGCTCCTCTATTTGTTAGGAACTGTAGTCCTACCTTATCTTTGCCATTAAGTATAATATTTAACTCATCACTATGCTCAGGAGATTTTCCCACAGTATGGAAGAAGGCTACAATTACTCCACTCTTTAAAAATGGCGATCGATCTGATATAACCAACTATCGACCTATATCAGGAATATCTTGTTTTGCAAAAGTATTGGACTCCATTGTTACAGACAGTATATCTTTAACATTTCGTGGTATCCTCTCAGAATATCAACATGGTTTTTTGCCACAACGATCATGTCAGTCAAACCTCACAGTATACTGTAGCTACTTAACAGCAGCTCTTGATGCAACTATACAAGTGGACGCCGTTTATTTTGATTTCAAGAAAGCCTTCGATCGCGTTAACCACACAATTCTGCTACATAAACTTGATCACTATGGTATTAGTGGTCCCTTATTATCATGGATAAATAGTTACCTAACCGGCCGCACACAGAACGTAAAATATCTCGGTTCCCTGTCCAAGGATATAACAGTGCACTCTGGGGTACCTCAAGGGTCTCACTTAGGTCCGATACTGTTCTTGCTTTTTATCCACGACCTATCGAATGTCATCAAAAATTGTTGCCACTTATTCTTTGCAGATGATTTAAAGTTATTTAGCAGAATCATGAACAAAGACGATTGTACTAATTTGCAGATCGCAATAGAAAAAATGGTTGAATGGTGTGCAAAGAACAAAATGACCTTAAACACACTAAAATGCAAAGTAATTTCCTTTTCAAGAAAAAAGCACAATTTAAATTACCTTTACAGTGTCGAGAATATTCCACTACCTCGCGTGACTCTTGTAAACGACCTTGGAGTGATATTCGACAGCGAATTAAGATTCACACATCACATAGACAATGCAATCTCCAAAGCATTTAAAATGGCTGGTTTTATCATTCGGCAGTGCTGGGACTTTCAAAATACTGATGTCTTGAAATCAATGTTCTTCGCTCTGGTTAGAAGCCATTTGGAATACTGCTGTACAGTCTGGGCGCCAATGTACAAAGTTCACAAAAATCGCATTGAGAGAGTACAGTCGAAATTTGTAAACTTTCTTCTCTATAAGTTAAAGATAGATAAATCACAGCTCTTGTACACTGATCGTCTTAAGTTAATTAATTTTGACACACTAGAGACGCGAAGAATATCACTTGCTATGTCATTCGGTCATAAAATTATAAATAATCTCATCGACTGTCCGGAACTACTTAGCCAGCTTAGATTTCGCATTCCAGCGCGACCAACTAGACAACTGGAACTGTTTTCTTTGCGGCCACACCGAACTGACGTGGGAAAGAATGAACCAATGAATCGCATCATGGATTACTTCAACCGTTTCTTGCCATATGACTTTAATATTAACTGTTCACAAGAATCATTCAAACGCAAGATTAGAACAGTCGTTAGTTAATACTTCCACTTTCATTCAGTGTTTATAATTGTTGATTGTTATATGTTTTATTGTTTTTTATATTGTTATACTATTTGGGCATCTGCCTGTTATGTATATGTATATGTAATAAATTACCATTACTGTAAAAGTTTCAATTTACTTACCTTTTTACTAACACTTGGTGGAGTCTCTTTTGGTGGAACAGGTTCCAATTTTCTCTTACTAGGAGTTACATCCACTTTCGGCACTACTTTAGGACTATCTGCCTTAGGGCTGAGCACCACCTTCTTTGGTTTCTTAATCTCCACTACCTTCTTCGGAGCAGGACTCTCGGTAAAACTATCAGAAGACTTTATTTTCGCGTCTCTTATAATTTCCTTCTCAGGATCATCTATTCCAAGCGGTTCTTTGGTAAATGAAAAGTTGTCGAGCAAAAGGTTCTTGTTAGTAAGGTGGTCGGATACTTCCCTGAACGACCTGACTTTTTTCCCAGTCGGGGTGTAATAGTATATGTCGCCAGCGGGCTTACTGGCGGTGCTGGTAGATCGCCAAACGAGTTCCCGTTTCCAACCATACTTGAAAGGTTTTAAATATTTTGGATCCTGCCAAAAAGGTTATAATCAGATTGGATGGAAATAATGAGCACTCATATTCTAAACTATTTTGTAGAAAAGACACATTAAATATTGTACATTTAACAGGCATACATAATACATACAGTTTGGTAACTTTTAAAAAAATGGTGATTAAATATAAAACTAAGCAAAGATTACCTACTTATAGGTACTTTCAATTTTTATAATTAGTTAAGGAAAAACTTTGGAAAAATTTAAACCCTTTCATTGCTTTTTTAAATAAATCTCTCACTATCTACTAACCTGTAAATTTTCTTTTGGTGCTACTGCACGTAATTTCTTTGAAGGTAAGCTAGGACTGCTCACCGATACAGCACTGACAACTGGTGATTCCACTGGTTCTTCTTTTATAGTAATTTCATCAGAATCTCCCACACTGCCTGATTTTGAGGGACCCACTGATTTTCTGTTGGGCGACAACAAAATGTCACTATATCGTTTGTTGGGGATTCGAGCCCGTTTTCCTTTGCCCATTATGTGAGGTTGGGATTCCGGGATGGATTTTATGCTTGAATCTTCTACAAAACCAAAAAAAAATTACATAATTTTTGCCCAATTTTACTTTTATGATATAACCAAGGCAATAACTAAAAGTAGGTTAGATAAATCTACTGTCTACTGATATACTACTATTCAAGAATGTAATATGCCCATTTGATTCAATGTGTATAAATATTCTATCTAAACGAGATTGATACTATAAAGAAATCTTTAATAATCTGTCTATAAACAAAAAGCTTAAAAAGTACCTGGTGACTGATCGTCCTTTTGTACATTTTCATCATTCTTTGAATCAACATTTTCTTTTTGCTCTACTGTCTCACTTTCTACGTTCTCAGTTGAACTGTCGTTTTTTTCAGCCTCATTGGCTTTTCGCTTTGTACCTCGTGTTGTCCTTCCAGGCTTATCGTTGGACTCTGAAGCATCTTGCTCTATGAGTTTAGTAGTCTTATCGCTTTCCTCTGTGTTTTCCACCGTTTCTGCTTCGCTTACACCATTTTGTGCAGGCTTAGTTTCACTACTTTCAGTGGCGTCAGGTTTGATGGATTCCTCCTCTAAAACTTTTTTTACTTCTTCAACTTTTTTTACTTCTACGGGTTCGTTCGCTGTTTCAGTACTTGGGATGCCTTCAGGCTCTACACTTTTACTTGGAGAATCGCTATTCTCCATAATTAAATAGCAGTAAGTGAATAAATAGCAAAATTACGGCAACTGTTCTCTAAAGCATCGCATTTCTAGCTGGATCCTTCTTCACGTTTGTCGTGCTTGTTCACGGCACTAACGCTAAGGTATAGCAAATAACCTATTATAATACAAACTGGTAAATACAGAAATTGCGAAATTGGTTTTTGTGCACTTTTTGCAAAATACAATTGTCAAAAATGACAAAATTTTGAGGTTTTTCGGCAAACGATGCAAAACGCAAGCGACTTCGACAACGAGAAGCTAAGTGGAGGGCGCCACTATCGAGGAAAAAATGGCGCGAGCGAGTACTTTGCAGGCGGGAAGTTTAAAAATATTGTGTGCAATGAAAAAAATTTTAAATTACAAAATCCGACTTTAAATCAAATAAGTTTTAGAATGTTTACAGCTAAGTTTTTACCGTTTTGTTAAAGCAACAATTAATAAATTTGAATTCTAACTTTTACCAATTATTATTATGATTTATAATAACATGATCCCACGTTGCCGTGGCTTCTTTATTTCTTTTGTAATTCGAACAGACCACATTGAAGTTTATACCGTTATGGCTAAATGCTAAATCTAAATCGTTGCCTACGTTAGATCTAACGTAGACTACAGCTACAGCTAAATATTGCCACCCGCACAGACTGCTCAAACTTATGAGCAAAGGCACAAAACCGAAAGTTTTGTTTGTACGTTTGCTTGGGGAGGCCCATATACAAGGTTCAATGATACGGGAAAGAGATACCCAATGATCTTAGATAGCAGATCATTGGAGAAACCCATGCAAAATGTAGAGAAAATATCTTTAGGGAGGTGCAACAAACCTCATACTTATCTACATAATAATAACAGACTTCAACCAACTTTCTACAATTCTAAATTTTACGTATATTTTATGTGGAACAAGTCATAATTCTTTTTGTCAACAAAAATTACACATCGGCAACAGTGTGCATTAATGCTATCGTTAGAATGACAGGGTCGTTCTTTAATATGGGTTTGACTTTCTCACCAGAGATTCTCTCTTTCAGATAATATGAGTGAAACAAGGACAACAAGCTGTCCGATCATGTCATAAATTATCTATATCAAAATATCAACATTGACCTTGTCTTGTCTGTCACTTCTCACTTCTCACTTCCTCCTTCCCCCTCAACAAACACATTTCACATTTTTCAAAAACATTTTTTTGTTGGTTTTTAATTGTGTGATTCCTTCTGTTTTCGTGGGTGTTTGTTAGTTAGAATTAAATTAAGAAGCAATTGCGTGAAATTTGCGTAAAAATTGTGTACCCGCTAATACCTATTATACTATTTCTATATTCTTTGATAGCCATTTATTTCTTTTCTTTGTTATACAGAGCTATAATTATAGTTATTTAATTACATTCGTAGTTATGTCATCGTTAAAAAACCTAAAAAAACTAATAAATATAGAGGTATGAATCATTGTTCTTCGGAAATAGATGCTTCATGTATTTGGCAAGCAATATTTGTGCTTAACAAACTGAAACAGCACCTGATACTTCATGCTTTACTTTGTTTCTATGATATCCTATTTTAAAAATTCTTACCTACTTTGTGATAATAATGTATTAACTTTATACTTGAAAGTATTATTAGCTAAAAGTGTGTAAAAGTCTGTTAATATGACTGTTACATATACTGGTGAAGTTGCAACAGTTAGAGGTTTGGGGTGTTTTTTAAAACTACTAACTAGGTAAGTACGTACTGAAAAACATATTGTTATATTTTACCCATAAGTATGTATTACTTCTTTCCTTTAGTATTTAGCTGCAATAAACAAAAAATATGTAAGTACCTACCTGTATCTTAAAAGCAATTTATGAAAAATCTTTTTATATTGATTGTCACTAACTTTTTGCAATGACTATAAAAAAAGTTACTACCCACTACCAATGTAAGATGTGTGAATGAATATTTTTTTTTTAGATGGAGAGGAAGTATTTACAAATTAGTATGGATAGACTTACTAGTATTTTTATCAGTTTATTACAGTCTCAGCTTTACATACAGATTTCTGCTGGATGAAGTAGGCAAAGCGTAAGTTTTCCCCTACTTACACATTTTAAGTTTCATAATAATAACTTAATCTAGTTAATTATGTAAAAATCACTAAACATGTCTCAAATTTGTGCTTTCATATCTTTCAGAATATTTGAAAAGGTAGCCAAGTACTGCTACGACTATGGAAGTCTCATACCTTTATCTTTTGTCCTGGGTTTCTATGTATCTGTAGTGATGACGAGGTGGTGGAACCAGTACACCACTATACCCTTTCCTGATCCATTAGCTGTTTTTGTCAGTGCTACTGTTCATGGCCAGGTAAATATATATTTTTTTTGCTAGAGCCACACTATACCTATGCCTTAAGTTTCTTCAGAGAGCTTTATAAAAATTGAACATTCCTGACATTGATAACGTTTTTATTAATCTATGTTTCTCAAATTAAATACAAAGTACGATTTTAATATTTTAGGATGAAAGGGGTAGGGTAATGCGTAGGACGATCATGCGCTATGTCTGTCTGTGCGTCACAATGACATTTACAATGATCGCACCTAGGGTAAAAAAAAGATTTCCCACTTTGGAGCACCTAGTGGATGCAGGATTGCTTCAGGAAAGTGAGAAGGACATCATGGCAGATCTGAATAAAAAGTTTCCTAAGTATTCTAAGCATTGGTAAGATAAACTCAATTTTTGTAATAAAAATATAGGAACAGTGACAATTACAGGAGAACTAAAAAAATGTTGGATGTTTGTCGAAAATAAGTATTAAAAATTTCTGTTATCCTACCCCTGTATCTTTTTGAAAAATGAAGTAAGGAATCCCTAATATTTACATAACATTGAAATGGGTTTTATGTCATTTTAATAAAATCAACATTCGCCGTTTTATAACCAGAGATTTTATCTCCATGCAAAACCTTGAATTACTCCTCTAGGCCAAGTACTTACAAACATAAAAACATACTGCATTTTTTTATGGAAAATATCTGAATTATATGGTTGGTAACTGAGAATTCATGTCGACGTTGCTAAATTACTGTTGATTGTTTTTAATCATTTATGTACGTTATTTGACGTGTTAGTTAATAAGTAAAATATGTTGTAAAACGTCAGTTATCTAGTTAATATCTTTTAACCATAATTCATAAATGTAGTCTTATCCAATCCACAAGAGATGATGCATAGAAAAATTTGATTTGTTTTCTTTTTAAGTACTTACACACATTTCTTAGTATGTGAGTAGTGATGATGATTACACAACAAAGATCATTGTGATCACATTGTATTGATTTATTAAAAATTCTCTTTTTTAAATCCAGTTTGAAGCCATGTGGTGTTTTAATAAATATTGTTTTTAAAATCTGTTAATCTCTCCTTTGATTACCTGTCATTATATTAATACCACAGATTTTCAGATATTATTAATACCTTCATAATATATAACATATTATCATACACAATTAATTAGTGTTTACTTTAAGTTCTAACTTATTTTGTAAATATCAAAACTAGAACTCAATTTGTCGGTTTGATAGGTTTACACATGCGACAGGCCTTTTTAATAGGCGTAGAAAATATTAATATTGTGCGGCAGAGATCGCCCGCTACAGGCCCTCAAAATTATAATATAGGTAAAAATATATCGTTGCAAGCAACATAAATGCAACACGTCCACATACCTATCTACTACTATCTAGTACACAGACATACATACAAACGACATAATTATACATAATAAATAGTTTCCATCATTGCTCAACATGTATAAAATGTAAATTTTATGATCGATTGCTTTCATAGTAGATATGTATGTTAACACATAAACTAAGTAAACTTAGACATCCATTGCATGTTTTTTTTTTGGTTTTGTTACTCTATGGTTAAGATAACAGTATCCGGCGGTTATTTATTTTTCTATTTAACATCTTCTGAATAAACATTATGCTGGTATCACCTTGTGTTAAAAGCAAACACTAGTGACGCAGTCGCCAATTTATTTTCTTATCAATATTTCGTTTATTTTTGGTTTTCTCCAAAAAGCGGCCAAATGCAGTTATCTACAGTTTTAAGGCAAAAAAACATAATTGATCTAAATTTCCCATATTTCTTCTAATGCTTTTATTAATTTATAAATTCAACCTGTTTAACGCAAAACTGTTGGTTATTGTACAGTTGACAACAGATAATATCGTACACTAAACTGTGACAATGTAAATGCAACTTTTTACCTTTATTACCTTTGTAACGCTGTAATTGTTATCATGATATCTGTCAAAGTATTGTCATTATCTTATTTGATTTAAAAATTCCTCATTTAAGTATTATTGAAGAAGCAAGAATTATTATATGTTTAGTAGAAATAGGGTGGTCTTATGGAAAAATAGCTGATCATTTTAGAGTACCTAGAAGTACTGTTCAAGGAATTGTAAAAAAATGGCGCCATCATCAAACACTTGAAAGGTCTGTTGGGTCTGGTTTAAATAATAGAAAATCCTCAAATGAAGAAGACCGAAATTTGGTGGAGTATTTAAGGCAAAATCCATTTGAAACTGCAGTATCCGTTATGCACATAACAGGATTCCCTGCTTCATCTTTCTAGAACTACGCAACGCCGAGTAAGACAATGTTCCGAATTAAGAAATCGAGCAGCTGCATCCAAACCGTTTTTAAAAAATAGTGATAAAGAACAAAGAATTGGGTTTGCTATGCAATATTTACCTGAAAATGATTTTTTTTTTGGCAAAATGTTATTTTTTTCGATGAGAAAACTTTTCAGTCTACATAATAATATAATGGAAGGATTCGAGTATATAGACCACCAAATTCCCGATGTGATGAGAAGTATACTCAAAAAAAGCAAACCAGTGGATGTTTCTCCGTTAATGTGTGGTCATGGATAAGTGTTAACGGTGCAGGTGTATGCTGGAATATAGATGGAACACTAAACAGTATAGGTATATCTTCAGATTTTGGAAAATGTTTTTCTTCCTTCTGCCGCGATAGTTTTTGAAGGAAATAACTTTATATTTCAGCAGGATAACTGCCCTGTGCATACTGCAAGAAATATAGGAAACTGGTTTAGACAAAACAACGTAACATGTCTGCCTTGGTGCTCAAGAAGTCCTGATTTAAATCCAATTGAAAATGTTTGGAAATTGACGGTAAAAAAAATGTACAAAATAAATTTTAAACCACAGAATGAAATATAGTTATTTGATAAAATAGAAGAAATTTGGGAAGGGCTAACTCCGGATTACACCAGAAGTATTATTTTCTCAATGCCAAGAAGATTACTAGTGTTAGAATTCAATGGCGCAGCAATTAAATATTAGTTTTTTGTGTGTTGTTTGTTAATAAATTTACCCTTTTTGGCTTTATACTTTTGTTGTTATTTTATAATTTTCTTATTTCGCGGCTTAAATTTAAACACAAAAATATTTAGAAATAACCATTATTACCTATGGTAAAAAATCGTTTATAAAATAATTTACAGTTATGTATATAGCTGGTGTTCTATCCAGGTATAAGCAGCAAGGTGAGAAACCCGTTTTACCCAATTTTGTTGTAATTGAGTTATATATGGGTGGAGTGTACGAATTTATATGTCGTCAACTGTACTCCGAAGAAGTATTTGGCCGACTTTTTAAATAACGCAATGGTACATGCAAAAGCTTTTAGAAAACTGATTGTGCTATAATAAATATAACGACTTTTTTTATATACTTTCCAAGTCGACAATCTTTTTTTTAGGAATTGTCATTATTCTCGAGTGTAAAAATAAGTTAATTTTTTTTGGTAATTGGTCGACAGGTAAATTACTTTGGAACTTGGTTGGCAGAGCTAGCAGTTATCGATTTGGTTTTCGTTGAAAAGTAAAAATAGAAATATCATTAAGTGATTAAAATCCAATTTTCTGACGATAACTGAACGTCTAGTAGGTTTTTAATTGAGTGCTTGTTTGTATGCGGCAACAATTTTTAATAAAGTAATTTACATAATTTCTCTAAGGACTTCGCAAAAAAAGGTGATGTTTTCTCCTGTTGTTATTAATACACACGCACGATTTTAAACTATCTTCTACCAGACCTACATACCTTCTTCTACTATGCAGTATGTATAAAACTTACAAATGGACCAAAAGTGAAAGATACAATTTTGCGTTATGAAAAATTTAATTTTTTTTACAGGGAGCATAAAGAATACTAACACGTTATTTTGTGTAAGAGTAAACCTACCTGTATATCATTTCCTACCAAGAGAACAAAAATCCTAAGCTGAAGTACAAGATTTCATTAAAAAATTTAATATTTAGTACCTAACGAGTTTAATCGCTTTATATTTTATGTTTATTCTATATCAATGATCCAAAATTGTCCCCAACCATAAAGTAGAAAGTGGACTTTCGCTATAGTCTTTAAAAAAACAGTCAATATTATAATATAATCAGTATTTCAGGTTACCAATAGTATGGGCCTCCAGTATCATAACCAGGGCGAGAAAAGAAGGTCGGATACGAGACGACTTTGCTGTCAAAACGTTAATAGACGAATTAAATAAGTTCAGGGGCCAATGCGGGCTACTCATCAGTTATGACACTATCAGTGTACCCTTAGTGTACACTCAGGTAAAAATAAGAAATAAATATTAATACAATGACCAGTATTTACTTAGATTATTAACAGCATTTTGTGAAACCTAACATGTACTTATTATTTTTACTTTTTGTGCAATACTATAGTCTGTACTTATAAAAATAATAAAATATTTTCTACCAAAGAAAGGCCTACATTAAAAATATGTTACAAGTTACAAGACCTTTAGACCAGGGTCGATAATTTTTGAAACCAAAAAAAAATAATAGTAGGATGAAACCCATTGGAAAAGGAAGAGAATATAACAAAAATGAAAGGAAAAATAATTTACGGGCGATCCGAGGTCGGGAAGTGGAAGGGGGTGAGTTTTTAAGGGTAGAAAACGATTTATCTCGATTTCCGGCAAAAATACAAGTCCTATGGAAAAACGTCAAATGGCAAAGTTGTAGGTAATAAAAAGATCTACAACTTTTGTATTTACACTTTTTTCACATAACCTCCAAATTTATGTGAAAAATTCAAATAACCAAGTTTTTGGTTTTTTATTTTTATCTTTTACAAAAAAAATATTTTTTTACGAAATTGGGTGAAAACTTACCTTGTTATGTCCCAAACACACTGTAATTTTTTTGATTTAAAATATTTCGTTTTTCACCTTATTTTGACTTAATATCGAAAAAGCACCCTAATTTTCAATCGAAAATTCTCACGTCAAAATATCTGCTTTTTTAAAAAAGTCGGTGGGCTTTTTGTTCGTTGAAATCTCTACTTTCTGATTGTGTAAAAAATAATAATAATAAAAAACCAAAAACTAGGTTATTTGAATTTTTCACATAAATTTTAAGGGTATGTGAAAAAAATGTAAATACAAAAGTTGTAGATCTTTTTATTACCTATACCTTTGCCATTTAACGTTTTTCCATAGAACTTGTAGTTTTCCCGGAAATCGAGATAAATCGTTTTCTACCCTTAAAAACTCACCCCTTTCCACTTCCCAACCGCGGATCGCCCGTAAATTATTTCTCCTTTAATTTTTGTTATATTCTCTTCCTTTTCCAATGGGTTTCATCCTACTATTATTTTTATTCACTTTTTACCATTTTCAAAGGCTTCAGCCCTGGTCTACTTTAGCTACCCAATGATTAAAACCAAATTTAAACCTGCTTCTTATCTTATGTAAAATTTACAGTTTTTTGATCCGAAACAATTACATTCCTATAAAATCCTGTGGCAATATTTTAGGTAGTGACTTTGGCAGTCTACAGCTATTTTATAACGACTCTGATGGGTCACCAATGGATAGAAAACAGCACGTACAACTTCGATCTGTACTTCCCCGTGTTCACCACCTTGCAATTTTTTTTCTACGTCGGCTGGTTGAAAGTGGCCGAGAGTTTGATCAACCCTTTCGGCGATGACGACGACGATTTCGAGGTTAACTGGATGGTAGACAGAAATCTACAGGTAGGTAAGACATGTTTGAAATGTTTTTTGTTAATTGAAAAATTCTTTTTCCTACTCGCGTGCGGTAAAGTACACTTTACAGCACTCATTTTCATGTCGTAAGTAGTACTTTACCGCACTCAGTGCGGTAAGTGCGGTAAAATTTCTTTACCGCACCCAATGCTGTAAAATTTCTTTACCGCACTCTTGTAAATTTTATTATATGCGTAATATGTTCTATTTAATTTACTACATTATGATGCTAACCACAACTAACGGCGATAAGTATCACATCATTACGAATATTTTTACTAGGTACCTATTTTTGGTCTCATACTTTTATACGTTTCTTCTCTACTTATATAATGAAACACCCTGTACCTAAAATATTATAAATAATTTTATGTCATAATTTTTATGACAGGAATTTGATTAAACGTCTGATCTAGATGGCATTAGTCAAAATCTGCTCGACTGCATTGCATTGTATTCCCATAGCAACAACTCATTATTATATATTATTAATAAAAAAAGGATTGCTCAAAACATTCTGCAAAGCTCTAGTACCCCAAATAGAAGCACTGAGCAGTGTTCAACTTTAACATCAACGTCAGTAGCAGTGACAGAGACTTTAGAGGATGCTCCTGGTCTATCAACACGAAACAACCCAACGCCTACACCTTTAGCAATTTTCAGGTCACAACAATCTACTGTACCATGCATGGCGCAAGAAAATAACGCTTCTGTAATTTACAAAAACTGCTCAACTACATCTGATGAACAAAATCAAGCTCGCTCAGCACTTAATTTGCATTGCGCTACAAATTGTACATTTAATTTTAATATTTATCGTTAGCTATATTTTTATATTATAATGTTTGTATGTAATAAATATTTTTAAAAAATATTGTTTCTTTTTGTATTAATTTTGTAATATAATTCTTTTTTTTACCGGTGCGGTAAAGATTCTTTACCGCACTCAGTGCTGTAAAGATTCTTTACCGCACTGTATTAATTTTATTCAAAAAATGCAATTGATGTACTTGCATTCGCGCAATGCATAATATAAAAATATTTATAGCTTTTAACAATTAATATTTGTTACTTTTTATAAATTTTTTCTTTTAAATTTGATTTTTGTTCCAAATATTATTGCTCGAAGGAAAAATTGTGTACCTACCACGTGCGTAAAGTGTCTTTACCGCCCTTAACGGCTTGCCCGAACTCCGCTTCGCGTCGTTCGTGCAACTGCCGTCGCGTGCGGTAAAGGACCACTTTCCGCACTTGTTAGGTAAATAACTATTTCTAATTTTGTATCATAACAAAACGCATTTGCGTATCGTAATGAAGCTATTTCGATACGCGTTTTTCTTTATTTGATGGCGCGGCCTTTGTGATTTACGAGAAACTCCATTTTTCGCAGAGGAAAAATAGCTTGATAACCTACTTTTTTATTCTGTGTGGATAACAGTCATGTATGTTGGTTGCATAAATCTATAAATCAATCTTTTGTAGATGCTTCAAGCTATCATTTTCTGCCAAATCCTATCCAAAATTCAATCTACTAACCTTCCAATGTCGATTTTAACTTCAACTTTATTTGAATTTTCCATCTTCCCTATACTAAATTGCAATGCCGTGACGTAAAATCACGTCTTTTGAAATTCGAAAAAAAGTAGCAAAATCGCCCGAATTTCCGAACGCTCTGTATATGTACCGAATGTACACGGATCACACAACGTATTCCGTCCAATTTCAAATCTCATATCGCTAAAATAACTTTAGAATCTCGTGGTGAAAATGGGTCAATAAATCAAAAAATGACAGTTCGCAAAATAATTTTTGTTGTCCAGAGGCTACTATGATAAAAAATAGTATTGCCAACATAAAATTTAGACATAAAAATTTACAAAATTTGAAGGATTTATTTTCTTTTTAAATATGTGTTTTTTATTGAAAAAACTACAAACTAGAAAAAATAGTGTAACGTACGTGTTATATTTATAAAGCAGTTTTAAGCACTTGTCCCGTTATAAAACTCGCCGCAAGCGGCTCGGTTTTTAACATGGACGCGTGCTATAAAATGATGCTTTATAAAACGTGTACGTTAATATACTATTAAAAAAGCGCCTACATGACATCAATAACTGTTACAGGTTTCCTATTTAATTGTCGATGAGATGCACCACGATCATCCCGAGCTAGTAAGGGACCAGTATTGGGACGAAGTGTTCCCGTCGGAACTGCCCTACACTGCTGCCGCGGCAGCTGCTGAGTCCATGAGGAACACCCACCCATTGCCGTCGACGGCTAATATTTCTGTCAGACCTGAGGAACTAGGTAGGATACATATTATTATATTTTAGCAAACATATTCAACAGCATATGCAGTCTATTTTGGAAATAAATATACTAGAACAAACCCGACTATATAATAGGTAATATTACTTTTCTTTCAGTTGAAGGTGGCAAATCGTTTAAAGATAACTTTAAGGTGATCCTACAAAAACGACCTTTAACACATAAAATAGGTAACATTGGTGTGGCCTTAACCTTTCCTATAATCTTTAAACTAATTCTCTATTTAAGACATCTTTTTCATCTGCGAGTAGTTTTGATCGTTGCCTGAATATTAGCAAAACCAAGAGTGGAGTGAGTCGAGAGAGATTTTGAATACATATATTAAATCACTTTATTTTAACATCAACGTAGTTTTATAATTAAAAGTATTACCTCAATCTCCATCCAGGAACTTTGCATGAGAGCTCGTGTTATCTCGCGCTTACAAAAAGAATATTTCTATATGCTTGATCTTCATTGGTGTTGATGTTGGTTTTATTAACCTAGCTTAGTTTTTTTTTGTTCAGATATAATAATAATAATAATAATAATAATAATAATAAGTTTATTTAAAATTTAATAATATAATAAATAGGTTTATGTTGTCTTCTATAAACTTATTCTTCAATCCCCTGAAGCTGAGCTTGTTAGGGGCAAATCTTATTTTCTGTTTTAGTATGTAAAATCATAAATCATAAATATGCATTAAAAATCAAGTTTTAAAGTAAAAATGTCAATTTATGGTATAAACGCAGTTTTTTTTTAAGAAATATATTACCTGTAATAAAATTATTAATTTATAATTTTTAAGTAAAAAATATTAAGTACTTATATAAATTATGCAGAACAATATTAATTAATTAAAGCATTTCTAAAAATATTTTCAAAGTGTCTGTTATGGTTATTTCATTTTTATGACGTGTATTATGATTATGGTTTTTAAATTGTATAAGGTTTTTATTTTTAACTATATATTAAGATGTTATAAATGTAAAGTTGTCTTATGTTCAACTTTTTTGTTTCTGAATATAATTCTTTTGAAGGTAAAAGATAATCTTTATTGAATATAATTTTTTGAAACCTTTTTTGTAATATTTCTAATTTTTTAACTAAAGTTCTATTTATTCCTTCCCAACCTAAAATTCCGTAATTTAAATGAGTTTTAAATAACGCGTAATATAATATTTCCATATGTCTTACATTTAAAAATGTTTTAATGTTTTTAAAAATCGGTAGTAAACTTCTTAATTAAGTATTCTAAGTGAAAATTCCAATTTAATTTACTGTCAAAAATAATTCCTAAATATTTTATTTTATTAACTTTAAAAATTTGAATGTCTTCATTTATTTGAATACTATTCATATTTTGTGGTAGGTTATTTAGGTTTAAAGTAAAAGGATTATATTTATTTGTTTTATTAAAATTAATAGATAAGATTCTTGAGTGAAGAGAGCTTTAAAATTTTTTTTTTTATTTTATAGTAAATTACGAAAAGTGGCAATTAAAGTGTATATTTTGATTTTTTAGAAATTGTGCCTCCTCCGTCATATAAAGCAGATCCCTTGCCGTCGTACGGAGACAATATGCAGAGCGGTCCAATTATGTTTTCTGCAAATAAGCAAAATAGTTTTAAAAGTAGAAAAAACTCCTCGAATAGTCTGGGCATAGGATCATCAGTTCCAGGTAAAAAAATAACTAAACCTAGCTCAAAAATTTTTCTGAAAGACGATGTGAAAATATTGCACAAAATGAACTTTTACTCTTCATTATAACCCCTTAAAATCATTATTTTTAGACTCAATGTCGAGAGTCGCCTCCGTGACGAACATGCTCAAGCGATTCTTCAGTCGAGACGAGAGCAAAAGCGACACGAGAGGTGAAGCGACTTTAGAATCGAATTTGGAAATGAACAATCTCATTTCTCTGGAACAACCCAAAGAGAAAAAGCCAGCCGGCAGTGTCAAAAGGATAACAGACGACGTTATCGAGGAGGTAAGTGTAAAAATACATTTTCTTATAAGAGGTTGCTTGACGGGGAGAGCTGTAATTTGGTGTTATAAGACAACTAAATATGCAGCTACCCAGTGGCAGCTCGTGACTATCGAGTCAGAGGGGGCGCTGGCTTTAAATAATGCGGATAGGTAACTTAAATCAAATCATTTTTTGTTAAACATACCAAATTATAACACTAACAAATATTATATTTTAATGTGAAAGCCAAATCCTCGTTTTTTTTAATAAACTTCTCGGTGACTGATATGCTATTGAAGTTATCTAGGTATGTCCCGAACCATCGCTTTTTCGATTGATAACATTGCTAAAGCTGTTAATCATAAGCACTACTTAAACAAGTTAAAATATTAGTTGGTCCTAACATCTGAAAACTTACCACATTATGACGATGTTTTTCACTATTTTTATGTTTTTTTTTATTTTCTCTGAAAGATGTTTTAAGTCCTGCACCCCATTTTTAGTCGAATTATCATCCCCGCCAAAAAGAAGACACACGAAACAAAAAATAATTTTTGTCCTCACAACCGCGGCAGATCCAGGATATTTTATTAATATTTCTTTGTCAAACTTACGCGTAAACTGTGCCTTACTTTTACATTTTGATTGCACTTGTACTATGTTCAATATTGGTAGTGGCCGCCCTGCATTTTTTAAATCAAGTTTTTCAGTTAAGCTTAGAGAACTAAACACAAGCTTCTGTAAGTCACTGATCTTGGTTCATATTATACGAAATTTTCCAACTTTATAACGTAACTAATAAATCAAATTAAAACAAATAAACAAAACATCAGGGGCATCGACAGGTCGCATCGCCGGAGTACATAATATAATATCGATTATTCTACCGTGGCATGGCGACGCGATTTGCGAACAGCTGTTGGGCGCGGAAAATTGGAGCTCATCCGTGGCCGCTCGTTGTGCGATGTGTAGGTGACGTCACGCCTACGTAGTCATGGCAACTCAGCGAGAAGTCGCGTTGAATCGGGACGAATAATCTGCCGCCCGCGCTTAGTACAACCTTGAGAGCGCGCAGCTCGCTTCTCTATGAGTATAGGCTGCCCGTTGGAATAGGGCTATGTTTGGTTTGAATTATTTTAATTGATTGCTTACATATATTGCGTTATTGGTTTTTTAAGTAAAGTATTTTTGGATTATGTTTGAAATAATTGCAGGGAGGGCGGCGCCCCAGAGCCCTTCATTAACGAGCCGCCACTGCAGCTACCTGCAGGAAATTTGTACCTTAACCTAATCATTGCCCGTGAAGATTTCTTTTTGTTTTTTCTTTATTTAGGTGGATGAACAAACAACAATCACTTCCCAAGCCTCTCATCATGAGACTCGGCCCTCTGTGATGCAAGTGTTTGGCCCCCCTCGTCCTTCAACCCCCATTGATGTTCCCCAGTCCAGTAGCGTCCCCAATGAGTGAGTCATTTTACATAGTGTCAAACTTGTCTGAAAATGCGAAATTTATTAAAATAATACATTCGGATGAAATATTTATTCTATCATTAGTTGCAAAAAAGATATAATAGTATTAAAACATAGTCTATGCAGCGATCTTTCTAAAAATCGTCCAGCGGGAGTCAAGCCTAGGTTAACTAAAAAGCAATTAAAATTAATTAAAAATTATCTGAAAAATAGACAAACTTAAGGTTGAATTCTCAACGTTATTCAATCTATTGCCAACCTATAACCTATTTCGCGTTGATTTTTTGAGTTTATTATTTTAATAACTAACATTTAAAGAAAATCAATAACGTCGGTACATTATTTAGGTAGTATCTGATATATTACAAAAATATCAATTTATTTCATTGCTAATTTTGGGAGAATTGTATAGTGAAAGAACAATGAGTGACAATGACATAATAATGTTAAAAAAAATCTTATCCGATATTTTTCGCTATACAATTCTCCTAAAATAAGTTATGAAATTCCTTGATATTTATTAAATATGTCAATTATTACCTAAAGAATATCAAGTCGATACTGATTTTCTTTAAATTTTGTATAAAAGCTAGAAAACATAAATAAATCTACGCGATATAGGTTATAGGTTGGCAAGTATGTTGATACTCCCACCTTAATATGTTCAAATAGATAAAGAAAAAAGCTATCCAAAAGTATTTAAGTATGGTGTTCCTCAAAGAACAATTTTAGGACCATTATTTTTTAATATTTATATTAACGACTTATTCAGTATAAATTGCGATGGACAAATTCATAGTTTTGCAGATGATACTACAATTTCTTATACCGATACAAATTGGGACAACTTAAATAATAAAATTAAAAAAGATTTTAAAATTATAAAAAATTGGTTTGATAACAATTTGTTAACAATTAATTTTAATAAAATAAATTATATTCCTTTTACTTTAAACCTAAATAACCTACCACCAAATATGAATAGTATTCAAATAAATAAAGACATTCAAATTTTTAAAGTTAATAAAATTAAATATTTACAAATTATTTTTGACAGTAAATTAAATTGGAATTTTCACTAAGAATACTTAATTAAAAATTAAGAAGTTTACTACCGATTTTTAAAAACATGAAAAAATTTTTAAATGTAAGAAATTTGGAAATATTTATAATATTACGAAATATTAGGTTGTGGAAGAATAAATAGAACTTTAGTTAAAAAATTAGAAATCAAAAAAGGTTTCTAAAAATTATATTCAATAAAGATTATATTTATCCTTCAAAAGAATTATATTCAGAAACTAAAAAGTTGAACATAAGACAACTTTACATTTATAACATCTTAATATAAATATTTAAAAATAAAAACCTTATACAATTTAAAAACCATATCATAATACACGTCATAGAAATGAAATAACCATAAAACCTAAAATAAATAATGTTTTTATTTAAACGATTATTTACCAACAAAAATTAAAAAATTGATTTCATTAAAAAAAATTTAAGTCGAAATAAAAACATGGATATTAAAAACAGACAATTTGAAAATATTTACAGAAATGCTTTAATTAATTAATTAATTAATATTGTTCTGAATAATTTATATAAGTAATATTTTTTACTTAACAATTTTAAATTAATAATTTTATTATAGGTAATATATTTCTTCAAAAAGAACGCTTTTGTACTATAAATTAACATTTTTACTTTAAAACTTAATTTTTAATGCATATTTATGATTTATGATTTTACATACTAAAACGGAAAATAAGATTTGCCCCTAACAAGCTCAGCTTCAGGGGATTGAAGAAAGAATAAGTTTATAGAAGACAACATAAACATATTTATTATATTATTAAATTTTAAATAAACAATATTATTATTATTATTATTATTATTATTAAAATAAAATTTGCTGTGAAATTTTCGCAACAAGTAAGAAAACATTTTGCCTCTCTGTAAAATATTCTTGGCCTCATAAAACCAATAATTTATTATTATAAATTATGTTTTTATTTATTTTTTTTATAGTTATCAAAATGATAGAAGCGTATACGACCCATACCCCCACCCTCACTCGGCGCCAGGGGGTGACGAAGGTGATAATACTACTGATAAAGTCAGTATAGGATCTGCTACCGACGAAGACGAAGATCAATTCGAATCGCTGAAGAAAAAAAGGGACGAAGAAAGACTCAGCAGGTCAGTTGAATTAGATAGCGTATCAGATACTTTTGGTATAAATTTGTAATTTTTTATCAGATATTTTCTGATCGAAATATTACACGCGTTTATTTTAAACATCTCCGAAATGCTGAAACAAGATTTGTGGGCATGTTTTGGTGATTGTTTGGTTTGGCTTAATTTTAACATTTGTTTTCTGTTTTCAAGACTAAGTCTACTTATTACCCCTAACCCAAAGACATGTGATGAAGGATGACACTTTTGGGTAATAGTTAAAATCGAATCATTTAGTAGATGCTTGTCGCTTATAGTTTTCTTCGCTTTTTATTCTAATCTGCGCAGCAATTATAATTTAAAGTCTGTTTCCTATTGCCTGACAGCTAAGAACCCTCTTATATACAGTATGTCTCCGTAAGTTTGCATCATATGGAAAACTTTTTTATTATTCATTTTACGAAAAAAAGTTATTCTTCATAAAAAGTTCTGCATGGTATAAAACCTAAAATGCAACTATCAAATATCGAAATTTTCCAGTCATATACGAGGTTTGTCAAAAAATGTGAATTTTTTCCAAGAATGTGAATTTTTCCCAAGAGTAAAGTACCTTTATTTTTGATATTATCAAAAATTATTATTAAAAAAAGTTGATCAGAACTAAAAACCACGTCTAAATATGCAATTATACTTATTTATGTTGAAAAATTATTTTATTAATTTATTTTTAATTATTTAATTTTTTAATTATTTAATTACTTAAATGCGTGTTATTGCATATTTAGACGTGGTTTTTACTTCTAATCAACTTTTTTTGATAATGTCAAAAATAAAGGTACTTTACTCTTGGGAAAAATTCACATTCTTTGAAAAAATTTACATTTTTTGACAAACCTCGTATATGACTGGAAAATTTCGATATTTGATAGTTGCATTTTAGGTTTTAGACCATGCAGAGCTTTTTATGAAGAATAACTTTTTTTTGTAAAATGAATAATAAAAAAGTTTTCCATATGATGCAAACTTACGGAGACATACTGTATATATATATTTTTTTTTTTAGTAACAATACAGGTAGTTTAAATACTACATAGATTGGCACACCCCTAATTTTACTTTTCACAATGGGGTCGTAAAATTGTAACAATATAGGGCAAGCCGATGATTTAGAATAAATCTTCGGACAGTGGCGGTCGTTTAGGTTTTTATTTATGAAATATAAATTCCTTTTGTTTTCTGTCCGTGTTGTAAATCAAGTATACATAGTAAAAACTTAATCTGATTTAGTTCTAGCCGATACTATACATTAACAAAAATTTTATTTTCTCAATACAAAAACAGTTCATAGGTACTTAAAAGAGTTAACAAATTAAAGGTCTAGAACGGTGTCTTCACTATCACTAGATTCAAAGGATTCATCTGTGGAGTCAACTGAAATAATAAGTGGTTCTACCGTTTCTTCCATCAGGTTGTCTAAGTCCCACATTTTTTTTTTCCTCTTTTCTGTTTTATAGCTTCTCTCCAATTTTCTTTCCTTATAATGTTTAATGAATACTTCAATAACTCACCTACATCTTTTATTTTAAATGTGGTGTTATTCCTTGCTACATAGCCTTTCATTTGTGCTCATATTAACTCAATTGGATTCAATTCACAGTAGTAGGGCGGCAGTCTACGTAAAATGATACCACGTTTTTTACCAATTTCGTCGATTACACATTTTTTAAAACGTGACTTATTTTCTTGCACTATTTTTAACATGCCATCTTTAAAGGGTATAATTTTCTTAGACAGCCAATTTATAATAACTGTTTTTTTCCAAGAAGTCGTAGAAAGTGTTTCTAAAAGCCTTGAATGGTATTGGCATTATCTAATACTATGACAGAGTTTTCGGGAATTAATTCTATCATTTGCTCAAAATACTCTTCGACTTCAGCAGTAATTTCCTCATGATAATCTTTTGTTGATTTACACATGCTACCGTTCCAGATTTTCTTTCCCTAAGAAGCCTGTAGATTGTTGATTCACTAAATAATTATTCGCCATTTTTGTATTATTTTTATAATATACACACAAATTTTCGAGAACCCGTTAAAAATAAAACTAAACTACCTCACTTGAAGTTGGAAATATTCTATGACATAAGCCTGCAATAATAGATAATTTAATTACTTAAGATCGGGTACCTGTTATTGTTACGCTTATGGTTTATTGAGGTTTTACGATTCATGACCCTCAGCTGTGCTGTCAGGCTTTAAGAAACAGAGTATAGAAGCTTTTTAATCGGTGTTACTCGACAACGCTTATATATTTATTTTTTCTGCAGCAGGAGGGATTCCCAGCGTTGTTCTGAGTAACTCATACTTGTTTCTTATATCCAGTTGGTTTAATTATGTCACTTTATACTCGCAAGCATTCTCATATGCAACCTCCTTATTAGAATTAGCTTACCCCAATGATCTGCTACCTAGATAGCAAATTGTTGGCTAACCCTATTGTCATTCAGACAGATGTTTGCAGATAATTTAATAATAATAATAATAATAATAATAATAATAATAATAATAATAATAATAATAATAATAATAATAATAATAATAATAATAATAATAATAATAATAATAATAATAATAATAATAATAATAATAATAAATTTATTTAATAATATAATAAAAAATATGTTTATGTTGTCTTCGATAAACTTATTCTTCAATCCCCTGAAGCTGAGCTTGTTAGGGGCAAATCTTATTTTTTGTTTTAGTATGGTAAATCATAAATATGCATTAAAAATCAAGTTTTAAAGTAAAAATGTTAATTTATAGTATAAACCTAGCTTTTTTGAAGAAATATATTACCTATAATAAAATTATTAATTGCATAATTTTTAAGTAAAAAATATTACTTACCTATATAAATTATTCAGAACAATATTAATTAATTAAAGCATTTCTAAAAATATTTTCAAATTGTCTGTTTTTAATATCCATGATTTTATTTCGACTTTAAATTTTTTTAATGAAATCAATTTTTTAATTTTTGTTGGTAAATAATCATTTAAATAAAAACATAAATTTTTGAAATTTTTTTGGCCTATGTACTTATTTATTTTAGGTTTTATGGTTATTTCATTTTTATGACGTGTATTATGATTATGGTATGTTATTATTATTATTTACTCACGCTCACTAGCAACTGGGAATCCTGCTGCAGTAAAAGTGAAATTAATATTTAAAAATGCCTATTTATTGAATTTTTCTTTTGGCAGTGTTTAGAAATATCAGCTCCTGCTTATTAAATATTGCTTGCTTTATATCTTATTGATTTTTTTTTTTGAAAATCATTTTCTCTTAAAGGTTTAGAGAAAATCTGGCTAGATCGATAAGCATTAAGCAGGGGGAGGAAAATGAGTGCGAAAAGCTGTTGAAGAGAAGATCTTCTAATATATCTACCTCACCGCCTAAGTCACCGCTCACGCCTTTATAACATTGAATAATGAAAGGAGCAAGCCGTTGCTCCATGCGTATGTTCAAGAACTAACGTTAAGAACAGTTCGATAAAAACGACTTATATGTATAATCGATCCCTTCAAAAGTCTTGGGTTTGTTGATAATTTGAGGGATTTTTCGTAATCACCTTCTTTGTTTAGTTCTTGAATATAGGGCCAATCGTGTGTAGTTTTATTTATCGTAGAATCATACTGCATGTAAGACGCTTTCCTCTTTTTAGGTTTTGCTGTGAAGCTCTTATAGACCAGGGCTGAAGCATTTGCAAATGGTAAAAAGTGAAAAAAATTAATAGTAGAATGAAACCCATTGGAAAAGGAAGAAAATATAACAAAAATTAAAGGAAAAATAAATTACGTTCGATCCGAGGTCGGGAAGTGGAAGGGGGTGAGTTTTTAACGATAGAAAACGATTTATCTCGATTTCCGGCAAAACTACAAGTCCTATGGAAATAGTTAAATAGCAAAGTTGTAGGTAATAAAAAGATCTACAACTTTTGTATTTACACTTTTTCACATAACCTCAAAATTTATGTGAAAAATTCAAATAACCAAGTTTTTGGTTTTTTATTTTTATCTTTTACAAAAAAAAATTTTTATACACGAAATTTGGTGAAAACTTACCTTTTTATGTCCCAAACACACTGTAATTTTTTTTATTTAAAATATTTATTTTTTAACCATATTTTGACTTAATATCCAAAAAGCACCCTAATTTTCAATCGAAAATTCTCACGTCAAAATATCTGCTTTTTTAAAAAAGTTGGTGGGCTTTTTGTTCGTTGAAATCTCTACTTTCTAATGGTGTAAAAAAATATACATAACTATGGTAAATGTGTTTATCAATGTAACATGGAATCTTACGTTTTTCGAGTAATTAAAGTATAAATTTTAATAAATAGCTCAAAATTGTACATAATGATAAAAAAAAATTTCTGATTCGATTTTTTTTCGTTTCTTTGCATTTTTTGAGAATATTTACCATAGTAATGTATATTTTTTTACACCATCAGAAAGTAGATATTTCAACGAACAAAAAGCCCACCGACTTTTTTAAAAAAGCAGATATTTTGACGTGAGAATTTTCGATTGAAAATTAGGATGCTTTTTCGATATTAAGTCAAAATAAGGTTAAAAAATAAATATTTTAAATCAAAAAAATTACAGTGTATTTGGGACATAAAAAGGTAAGTTTTTACCAAATTTCGTGTATAAAAATTTTTTTTTGTGAAAGATAAAAATAAAAAACCAAAAACTTGGTTGTTTGAATTTTTCACATAAACTTTGAGGATATGTGAAAAAAGTGCAAATGCAAAAGTTGTAGATCTTTTTATTACCTACAATTTTGCCATTTAATGTTTTTCCATAGGACTTGTAGTTTTGCCGAAAATCGAGATAAATCGTCTTCTAACCTTAAAAACTCACCGCCCCCCACTTCCCGACCTCGGATCGCCCGTAATTTATTTTTCCTTCCATTTTTGTTATATTCTCTTCCTTTTCCAATGGGTTTCATCCTACTATTATTTTTTTTGGTTTCAAAAATTATCGACCCTGGTCTATTAGAATGTATTATAAAGTAAAAATAAGTAATTAAAAATGACAATACTCGAGTGTTTTTAAAGCTTTAACTATGTAAAGTAAACGACATATTTTCCTCTTTATTTTATCGTTGTCTTAGGATTAGTTTCATTCACGTTCAACTTACGATTCCCCCAAAACCCATCGTCGCGACGGGCAACATAGAGCTTTATATATGGTATGGACATGCGTTGTCCCCTCCATAACCTAGCAATAAGTTGGAAAAATATTGAGCATTGCAAAGTAAGCAGAAATAGGTAGAATATATGTCCCCCACTCCATCATACCGAATGTTGTTTATTTTACAACAGAATGTAACTTTTTCAGATGGGATTGGGATAAACAAACTAAAAATAAAAATATATATCAGTGAGATGCGAATAGATTGAGTGGGGGAAACACAATGTATACAGTGTGTCCCAGGATGAAGTTGACAAGAGGAAAAAGATCTTTATTATTGATTTTACGACGAAAAGTTGTTCTTTATAAAAAATTCTGCTTGTCGAGAAAATGAATTTACCATATAAAAACTTTAGATCAGATGTGTTGATAAATTAAGAAAACATTAAAATGCTTTAAGCGAGAAGTACCATTATTTATTATTTTAGACAAAATGTTTATGAAACAAAGTTGTTTATAATCCAAAATAAAGTCTAAATGCAAAATTTGAAATCTGAATTCTAATTTTTTTTTTTTTTTTTACAATAGAATTTATTCAAAATGAAAACCTGAGAGTGCTGAACTATTTAATTAATTTATTTCTAATTTGGAGAAATGTGTGCAGGTTGGAGGAGGATATGTAGAATAATAACTTTTTCCACAATTTTACATTTTGAATGTTCATTAATTCTATTGTAAAAAATAAAAAACAAAAATTATAATTCAAATTTTGTATTTAAAAAACTTTGTTTCATAAACATTTTGTCTAAAATAATAAATAATGGTACTTCTTTCTTAAACTATTTTCATGTTTTCTTAATTTATCAACACACCCTGTACATCTGATCTAAAATTTTTATATGGTAAATTCATTTCCTCGACAAGCAGAATTTTTTATAAAGAATAATTTTTCGTCGTAAAATCAATATTAAAGATCTTTTTCTTCTTGTCAACTCCATCTGGGGACACACTGTATATATCTATTTCCGTTAGCTTTACGATACTTAGTATTTTTACTTTTCTAATTTATTAATGGCCGACATGTCCAGTGGCGGATTCAGAAAAAATTGACAGGGGGGCACTTACTTGTTATCTTAGGGTGCACGAAAAGCCCGCTGCGGACGAAACGCGCCGCAGGCGAAAATTTTTTAAGACCACGCCCAAATTTGGTCAATAATTTTTAGTAAATATTTTAAAAATGTATGATTACCTACTTATTTCATTGAAAATAAAATAAGATAAAAAAAATAAAAAAAGGCCAATTTATTTTTCATTAGCGGGTACATTGTTTAAAAGTAAAGTTCAATCTTCTGGTTTTATTTCCAGCAAACTTATCAATAACAATAAAGTCCCTAGATCTACACTTTGTGATCTGTGTCAAGTTAATTTCAGGTTTAGGTCTTCCCTCAATTTTTATTTCAATTTTTTACTCAATACTTAATGAGCTAAAATTGTTTCTCAAATATTCCACATTCATAGCCGTTTTGGCATGTTTATTTTTATTAAAATAAGTCCTTACTACCCCAAAATAATACATTTTCTTTGTAAACAAAACCACATATTACAGTTTTCTGTAACAAAACACAAATTCTAAAATCCTAAAATGTATGCTTTTTATCTAACGTGCTTTTACGCCATCTTTTCGCTAATTATCAAACCACGTTGAAAACCTGTTTTTAATATCCATTTCTAAATGCTGTAAAGTTTTGGCATCAAAAAAATATTTGGTTGTTACAGTACAATGCTTTGTCACTGTGTTTGAAATTTTGGGTGTTGCGCTTAGGTTGGTTCGTGCGAAATTATTATGACAGGGGGGGCACGTGCCCCTGTGCCCCCCCTCTAAATCCGCCACTGGACATGTCATATGACAAAAGTCATATTCCAGCTAAATAAAATTAATTTTTGCATTTTCAATGACTTTTGTCATATGACATGTCGGCCATCTTGCAGGTTTACTGGCTGAATCGACTATAGTATACATGCGGACAAAGCATGCATACCTGTATATATTACTATCTACTGTCAGTAGTGACAATAACTGTTTCGTTAAACCAAGAAAAAATAAGCCAGATATCGTCTGAATTATTTCATTCAAGTCGATGAAAACGTATTATTACGATAAAATCAAATAAAAGGGGAAAGTTGTATAAGATTTAGTACATCTACATGTGAATTTAATCAAAAACCGCCCATTCAGGAATCGATGGGAATTTTGCATGTGAACTTATGGGATTTCGCGCTTAGAGATAATGATATCTATATGCTTGATTGTCATTCCCTAGAACAATTTATTTGACCATAATACTTAAGTATTTAACTTAGATATAAAAGAATCAGTATTATAATTTAAGCTGAGACTGTTTAACTCTCAAATAAATAAATTTAGACACGTACCATTAGTCCAGTAGTGCTTTCCATTAAAAAAGTTAACAGTATAAATGTATTTGTATCCTTTTCCTTTCTATACTCTGAGATAGAGACGTGGTTTTTTTCCCTGCCCCACGACAGTACCTATAGAATTATAGAAAGGAAACTCCAATAAGAGCTCGTCATTGTATAACATTATTAAGCTAATTGTCAACAAGATTATATTCTATTCGAGTTAGCACAATTAATAGTATTTTATTTAAGAAGCGTATAAAGTAGGCTATAATAAACTAGATTGATTCGATGAATCGTCCGAGTGTATAATGCTTCATTATACGCGAGTCGAATACTGTGCTTTATCTACAACCATTCACTTACACAGTGCCACGAATTTTAAATTCTTACTAAGAAAACACCAATATTTGCCTTATTTTGACCTTATTTATTTTAAATATCAGCTGACGTCCTGTTTTATGACCAGGTATGCTATTTAAAAGTAGGTAAATTTCCCGAAACACGAAAATTGCAGACCATCTTTAAAATTGAAAATCCGAATATTTTAATTTAATTTTAATTTAATTTAATTTCTATTTATTATTCTCAACAAACTTAAAAAAGTTTATTACAGAGAATATAACACCAATTATACAATATATAAATTCACAAATAATAAAAAGCATGATTAATAACTTCATCGAAATTATTCAAAATAAAATATATACAGTGACCGGCAGAAAGTACGCACCAAAGGGGATTTTTTTTAATTTCAAAACTTACCAAATTTTTTTAACGGCGGAAAAGTTCTGCATGTTCTTAAACAAAAAAGAGCCCTTATTTTTCACCGTAGAAATTTTTGTTATTAGGAAATGTTGTTTGCACTTAAAAGTTGTTCATAAATTCCAAATTTCAGCTCGGTAGCACAAAAAAAGTTACTTTTTTTTTGACGCCCCCTCGTATAACGAATCGATAGAAGCTATGCGACCTATAAATTCAATTTTTTAACAGCTCTTGGGCAATTAGACACATCACTTACTTAAATTTGTTTAAACACGCGAGAACTGGACGTTTAATAAAATAACATCAAAAATAATCTAACTTTTCTGGTGCACACCATACATTATTCTATATGGATAAGCTGAATAACTTTATGCAAAACAAATGAGGTTTGCTTCGCTTCATACATTTAACAATATTTTGCCGTTCCCAATTTTTCAAAAACTCTTAAACCCATTGGTTCATGAATTAAAGTTTAAACCCTTACAAATTGGTTTTCATTTAAATCTAGTTCCCATAAAAAATATTTATATTTGTGCTACCGAGCTGAAAATTGGTATTTATGAATAACTTTTAAGTGCAAACAACATTTCCTAATAAAAAAAAATTCCACTGAAAAATATAAGGGCAATTTATTCTTGAGTAAATTTAACGTTTTCACCTCTCCCTCGTATACGGCGCAATATTTACTAGTTTTGTCTATGCTCTTTTTTGTTTAGGGACATGCAGAACTTTTCCACCGCCAAAAAAATTTGGTAAGTTTTGAAATAAAAAAAATCCCCTTTGGTGCGTACTTTCTGCCGGTCACTGTATATAATAAATAACCATTTACAAAAAAAAATATTAATATATTATAATACGTTAAAGTTTAGTGTTTTTTTTAAAGTCCATAATTTTGATATATCTTCAATTTTTGTCGGCAAACTGTTGTAAATTGATATTTCTTTATATTATAAATATTTTTGGCCAAAAGTACTCTTTACCATTGGTGTTTGAATATAACGACTGTCTCGTGATGTGAATAATGTTGGTCGAAGGAAATATTATATTCGATTGTTTTTCTTTAATAGTAATAGAGTGTATTATAATGCATAGTTTTAATTTATAAAGCTTTTCTAAATTTAAATATCCGTTTGGTTCATACAAATTTATAGTTGGTTCTAAAAAAGGAAGTTTATGTATGCATTTAATTATTTTGTTTTGTAGTTTTTTTAATGGCTGAATTGTAGTTAAATTCGCTGATCCCCAAATTGAAATCATATACTCTAATTTTAAATAAATAATATAATAATTGAACTACGAATTCATAATAAGTGTAATTATTACACTTGTTGTTTTATGAGTAATTATAGGTGCACTTGCATTATGCATAGCATAATGCTCTTCTATCAGATGTATTATGTTATGGTTGTAGATAAAGTACTTAATAATATAAATGTTGAATAATACTTTTTTTTTATAAAATTTGTAAAAATGGCAATACTTTTTGATGCTGTAACGCTCGACTTTATCAATATGATGTTTACTGATAGGGTTTTAGTTTTGACAAGTATCAGAAGGTTTATTCTGGCCATACATACAAAGATATAGAAGCCACAATGTCCGAGAAATTTAAAAAAATTAAATATAAATAAATTTATAAAAAATTAAATATAAATAAATTTATAAAAAATTAAATACAAATAAATTTATAAAAAATTAAGCACATTGTACAATTATGTTGCTACACCACTCACTCATGCGTACAATAACCTTATTCTAAAAAAAAAAAACTTGCGGCTGCCTTAAAACTTTTGTGATAAAACTTTAAACTATTATGATGGTAATATTTTTGACAGAGGTCTTGATATATTGAACAATAATAACACATTGTGATATAGAGATATTTAAGTAAAAAATAAGGGAAAGGGCTGTTCGCTTCTGTTTATTTGCACTGCTTGCAAATGGGAAAAATAACAATCTCGAAATTAATAAAATTATTGCTCAACTGCTTGGAGTAAACGAATCGGTCCGAACACCTGTATTAGATAGTTAAAGTTGTACTTTAATCAAATTTCAATAATTTATAATTCATTTTTCCTAGAAAATTATTTTTAGTTTTGGGTGTCCTTGTTTGAATTTATTGTATTATTTTCAGAGTGCGTACGTTTTTGTAACGTCCTGATTTTGTGATTGTTTTGAGTATTTTTTCAGTTGTAAAATTTGAATAACAATAAAAAAATCATAAAATTCAATTAAATTGTTTTTATTGTGATCGTTAGTTAAAGCATTGAATATCAAACTATAAGAATGGCGGATGTCTGAGAAAAGTTGACAACCCAGTTTTAGACGTATTGGAGGTAGTTTGGCCGCCATTGTGGAGTTGATCGTACCTCTAACCTTAAATCTGTCGTTATAATGCAGCGCCTCGGCAACAGATGTCTCAAATTCACTGATGTGATGTCGTGGCGTTGCCCCATATAGTATTTTATTGGAATTTTTAAGGATATAAGCGTTTTTAACAGACAATAAAATAGGAGGATTTCAATTCTAGCCGAATGTATGTTTTTGATAATAATATGTACGCTGATTACTCCGGGGTAATTGGACCGATTTTCACAATGATTTTACCGTTGCATTAGGTGTTAAATGTTAAACAAATAAAAGTAGATAAAAAGCGACAGCAAGTAACTAAAATAGGTTTTATTTCGTTGAAAAATAGCAAAATACGTAATACACTAATACAAACAAACTGGATGTTTCTTAAGTAAGAAAGTAATTGCAAATAAAAACCAAGTTATACAAACCGCACATCATTCATATTTTTATTTTACCCAACATAATATACGTTGTAGCCTAGGTATGTATTGAATAGTGAGAGTCGTTATTTAATTCTGTTAGAAATAGAATACATGGCAGTCAATATGTTTTGATGTAATTAACGTTGGGACGTCAAAAGGTTGAAAATATTATGCTACAAAGCAATTAAAAATAGGGAAATTTTTAAGTCTAGACTATATAGGTAGGAAAATAAATGTAAGCTACTTAAATCTAGGATAAAGGATAGGTGTAGGTACTTATGTGAAATCAAGTTTTACGATAAGCTATAAAAATAAATTTAAAAAACTCATGCAGAAAGTCAAACAGACAGGCGGCAACAATGTTTTAATTTAGCACTGAAAAGGCTTGTCGTTAGTGGCTGCATCAACACACTTTATTTTTGATGACTCATTTGTGCCATCTTTGAATTTAACGTAGCAGATTTAGGAAATCTGCTTATATGGCCTTCTTATAGTTTGATATTCAATGGTTAAAGTCACAGACATAGGTATACCTTTATGTCTATGGTTCAAGCTTATTGGAGACGTACATTTGGGCTTCATTTCCTTGCGAAGGATACAATCGAACACCTTGTAAAAATTGATTTTCAGGAAAATTCGTTTACAAGCGGTATTTTTATTTACATTCCGAAAAATATTACAAACTCCGCTTTAAGGCAACTGTATGTTTGGTTGCCCGCGACAACTTTTAAACCCGTCATTTTTCCAAAGAAAAATCTTACAACCCTAAAATCCAAATTGTCGAAAATTATTTACCAGCTGATGAAATCATGACGAAATATTACTAGTGCTACAACTGTCAAAGTCATCTCGAATCGGTGGTCAAGTGTAAAGTAAACAAACCGAGTTACAAAATAAATTCTAGTTAAGTTAAATGTAAATCACGTAAATACTTAATAGTATTAATTAACATTACCAGTCACGTTTAAATACTTTATCCGGCCTGCCATTATGATCAACATAAAAGGGAAAACCAAATGAAAAATGAAGATTTCAACAACGGCAATCGGAGCATTTGTTTCGATGATTTTTCTAGCGATATTTCTGGCGAATATTATAAGTTTGATAAGCACCCATTCCGTGGACCCTGATGACCATTTAAAAGAGAGGTTGTTTAAGATTTCTGATAAATTTGACAACCTTATTTGGTTTCTACAGGTTTGTATACATTTTATAATACTCTGTAGTGTTTTTCATTCATTTACTTATATTTGTATTAAAATGATCCTTTTCTTTTAATTTATTAATTGTGGTATGGCCCCCAATCTAACTGCTAACTATGGGTAGTGTAGGATATAGCCATGATGGGGCACACCCTTATAAATTTATCTTCACACAACATTGTGTAATATACTTTACGCAATATTCTTTATCAAAAGCTTATCATCATTGTTCCAGGAACAAACCTCTTCTAAACAATATAATATAAAAGAAATTATATCCATTTTACCCTTGACACATTTGGGAGAAATGTACTTTTAAAACAACATGAAACAATGAACCTAAATGCCCATCCTATAGGTCCAACTCGCAGAACTACATCTTTAGTTATTTTAATCCCCTTGCAGGTCTCTGATATACATATAAGCATATTCAGGGATCCATCAAGAATAACGGAATTTAAAGAATTCTGTCACTATACCATAGACCGGATCAAACCAAAGGTAGTGTTGGCGACTGGTGACTTGACTGATGCAAAAACCAAAGATGCCATTGGATCTCAGCAATACGAGTCTGAATGGAGGCATTATCAAGATATCTTGAGAGAATATGATATTGGAAATAAAACTTTCTGGTTGGATATCAGAGGAAATCATGGTTTGTATTTATAACAGGATTTGGAGAATGTAATAAATTAATTAGGACTAAATATATGTCACTTTTGTAGATAATTTTAACGTTATTAATGTCAAATCCAAAGAGAACTTTTTTACAAACTATTCCATACAAGGTCGAGAACATCCTAGGTCTTATATGTTGCAAGTTAAAAAAGGAATTGCTACTTATTCCTTCATAGGAGTAGATGCCTGCTTGGAACCAGGTAGGTAGCTGATTTAAATAAAGATGTATTTATAAATAATAATATAAATGTATTTATTAATAATAATAATCGATAGCAAAAGTATTCGAAAATATTTTAAAATTAAGAATTGAATATTATTTGGATTTATTTCTATTAAACCTTGATTATATTTCTTTTACTTTAAACCTAAATATCCTACCACAAAATATGAATAGTATTCAAATAAATGAAGACATTCAAATTTTTAAAGTTAATAAAATAAAATATTTAGGAATTATTTTTGATAGTAAATTAAATTGGAATTTTCACTTAGAATACTTAATTAAAAAATTAAGAAGTTTACTACCGATTTTTAAAAACATTAAAAAATCTTAAATGTAAAACATATGGAAATTTTATATTACACTTTAGTTAAAACTCATTTAAATTACGGAATTTTAGATTGGGGAGGAATAAATAGAACTTTAGTTAAAAAATTAGAAATATTCCAAAAAAGGTTTCTAAAAATTATATTCAATAAAGATTATCTTTATCCTTCAAAAGAATAATTATATTCAGAAACAAAAAAGTTGAACATAAGACAACTTTACATTTATAACATCTTAATATATATATTTAAAAATAAAAACCTTATACAATTTAAAAACCATAATCATAATACACTTCATAAAAATGAAATAACCATAAAACCTGAAATAAATAAGTCCATAGGACAAAAAAATTTCAAATATTTATGTTTTTATTTAAACAATTATTTACCAACAAAAATTAAAAAATTGATTTCATTAAAAAAATTTTAAGTCGAAATAAAAACATGGATATTAAAAACAGACAATTTGAAAATATTTTTAGAAATGCTTTATTTAATTAATATTGTTCTGAATAATTTATATAAGTAAGTAATATTTTTTACTTAAAAATTATAAATTAATAATCTTATTATAGGTAATATATTTCTTCAAAAAAGCTGCGTTTATACTATAAATTAACATTTTTACTTTAAAACTTGATTTTTAATGCATATTTATGTTTTACATACTAAAACAAAAAATAAGATTTGCCCCTAACAAGCTCAGCTTCAGGGGATTGAAGAATAAGTTTATCGAAGACAACATAAACATATTTATTATATTATTAAATTTTAAATAAACTTATTATTATCGAACCCGTTATTATAGAACCCGGTGCGACAAACTTATTATTATTATTAAATAGAAAATATTTTATTTAAATACAAAGTTTTTGTGTTTCCACTAATCTTTTAGGTCCAAGAAGACCATTCAATTTTGTTGGTATACTAGATCAACCTGAAGTCGAAGAGATAAATCGATTGCTTAAAAAAGCTCAAGACACAGGTATTTTTTACTTAAGTTTAGCTCCTAAAAAGTTAAATACCTAGTTTAAAGGTCTTGTATATTTTCTTACTTAGTCAGGTTATTGTCAGTATTACATCATTATTATTTATCAGTATCACATATTTATTCTTAAATAAACAATTTTTTATCAGGCAGCAACTACACTATATGGTTTGGTCATTTTCCAACGTCATGTATTCTCTCAACTGGAAAAGAGCATATAAGAAATCTTATAAGGAAAGACCAAAATGGTCTGGTCTACGTGTGTGGTCACCTTCACACTTTAGGAGGTGCCATACCGAACATGTATACCATGCAGAAAGGGGGATTTCTGGAGCTGGAGTTAGGTGATTGGAAAGATAACAGAATGTAAGGTTTCTTAACTTAACAGAATAAGTGCATGTATATTTTATTACTCTTACTAATTATCAATAACATTGGAGTGAGCGTTAATTTTACCAAAGGTCTTATTTTTGCTGATGACTATAAACTATTTCATACTATTGTGGATGAACTTGATGCAAGGACCTTACAAAACGATTTGAATTTAGTTGTGTGTTGGTGTAGAGAACATAATTTAAATGTAAATGTAGGTAAATGTGCGATAATGTCCTTTACATGTAGAACTCAAAGTATTAATTTTAATTACTGCATTGATAATGTGCCTATAAAGAGAACTGATTTTCACAGAGATCTTGGTGTCTATTTTGATCCTAAGTTAAGTTTTGTTGGGCATATTGATAATATTACTGCCAGCGCTTTAAAAATGCTAGGATTTATTATAAGAACTTGTAAATACGTTAAAAATGTTAATGCCATAATAACTTTATATAAATCCCTAGTAATTACAAAACTTCAGTATGCATGCACTATTTGGGATCCACAGTATGCCAATAAGATTGCTCTTTTCGAATCAGTTCAACGGAAATTTTAAAAATTTTTGTACTACAAATCATTTTCAGTTTATCCACCAAGAGGTTCAGATCAAAGGCTTTTGTGTAATTTGTTTAATTTCCCTTCTTTAAGACTATTGCGTATAGAAGCAGGAATTATTTTCCTATATAAATTAATTCGAGACAAAATAGATAATAAAGAGTTCTTAGGACAGCTTACGTTTATAATAGGTTTAGTCAATACTAGATCCGCACATGTATTTTCTGTTCCTGCACCGATGACAAATCTATACAAAAACTCACCACTTATAAGACTGCTCTTATTTTAATAAATATTGTGGAGACGTTGATATACAGGGTGTCCGGAAAATACGTGTACAACGTTTGACGACAGACTCCTGACGTCAAAATAGGTCGATCTAAGCCGACTTAGTTATATCCAAAATTGTCTCGTTTAGCCGGTAGAGGGCGTCAAAAATTTGTAAAAATATTGGTTTTTCCTAAATTACGTGAAAACCTGCTAATCGATTTTTATGATTTTTAGTATGTAGACTAATACTATAAAATGACGTTTTCTAGTAGTATAGTCACCGGCTGTAAATAAGTGCAAGTGTTATAAAAGTGATATAATACTTTAACATTTCTCCTCATTTTTTATATGAACGGCGTTATGACAACCCAGATATTTTTGTAGAGTGACTGGATGTATTTGGAAGCTATTTTACCTCTTTAATATTTTTCGTTGAATGAGCTGTTTTGCCAGAAGAAAATATTTACAATTACCTGCACATCCATTATTGACAATAAAAATAAAACAAAGTACAAGAAAGTTTAAAGTTAAGGCGGTCATTTTACACATTTGCTTAAGTAATGTTTTTGTTTTACTTAGTTTCTTACAATACATACTTTCAACTTTGTTTTATTTTTATTGTTAATAATTGATGTATGCAGGTAATTGTAAATATTTTCTTCTGGCAAAACAGCTCATTTAACAAAAAATATTAAAGAGGTAAAATAGCTTCCAATTACATCCAGTCACTCTACAAAAATATCTGGGTTGTCATAACGCCGTTCATATAAAAAATAAGGAGAAATGTTGACGTATTATATCACTTTTATAACACTTCCATTTATTTACAGCCGATGACTATACTACTAGAAAACGTCATTTTATAGTATTAGTCTACATACTAAAAATCATTAAAATCGATTAGCAGGTTTTCACGTAATTTAGGAAAAACCAATATTTTTACAAATTTTTGACGCCCTCTACCGGCTAAACGAGACAATTTTGGATATAACTAAGTCGGCTTAGATCGACCTATTTTGACGTCAGGAGTCTGTCGTCAAACGTTGTACACGTATTTTCCGGACACCCTGTATATAATTTAAACTGTGAAAAATTCAAATTAAATTTAAGGAATAAACTGCTTAGGCAATTACTGTAATTATTGTAACGCCAATTGAATTTATAACTTAGGTATAAGCTTTTAGAAATAGGGTTTATGTATCTATAATTAACTTGTAAAGTTGTTGATACTATAAATAAATAAATAAATTACATCATTTTGTTCAACAGGTTTCGTCTAATGGCAATCGATCATGGTATGTTTTCATTTGTTGACATCCACCACAGAGATTGGCCTGTAGTTCTCCTGACAAATCCTAAGCACGCGCTGTTCGTCAACCCTTTAAAAGAAAATTTGGAAAGTATTAGGCAGTCAACGCACATAAGGTACCTAATCTAGACTTTTACCGAAGTACCAAGAAGTCCTATTTTTAACAAAAAATTATTATTGATTTTTTCAGAGTCTTGGCCTTCAGCATGGCTAGAATAAGGACAGTTAGAGTGAGAATAAACAATGAACCCTGGACCGATCTCAAACACATTAAGGGACCTTTGTACGTTACTTCGTGGGATGCAGAGAAATACTCTGAAGGACTTCATAACATCGAGGTAAGACCTGTTGATAATTTACAGGCTGTTCGGAAAATCCGTTTGATGTAAGCCGACATGACGTCAAAATGGTATAGATACCATAGACATAAGACATAGATACTGGCTATAATTAATTCAACCTCAGGAGTCTTGTTACCAAACGTTGTAATTGAATGTTTCATAATAATAATAGAAATAATAATATCTTTATTTTCAACCAACTTAAAAAAGTTTATTACAGAGAATATAACACCAAATATACAATATATAAATTCACAAATAATAAAAATGTTTAGTAACTATTAATAACTCCAATGAAATTATTAAAAAAAAATATATAATAACCATTTACAAAAAAAAATATCAATATATAATACGTCAAAGTTAGTTCAGTTTTAAAAAATATTTTTTTAGTGTTTTTAAAAGTCCATAATTTTGATATTTCTTTAATTTTTTTCGGCAAACTTTTGTAAATTGTTATTTCTTTATATAATATTGATTTTTGGCCAAAAGTACTCTTTAACATTGGTGGTTGAATATGATGGTTTTGTCTCATGATATGAATAATGTTGGTTGAAGGAAATATTATATTCGATTGTTGTTCTTTAATAATAATAGAATGCATAGTATTAAATTATAAAGCTTTTCTAAATTTAAATATCCATTTGGTTCATACAAATTTATAGTCGGTTCTAAAAAAGTAAGTTTATGATGCATTTAATTATTTTGTTTTGCAGTTTTTTTAATGGCTGAATTGTAGTTAAATTCGCTCATCCCCAAATTGAAATCATATACTCTAATTTTGAATAAACCAAAGAATAATAAATATTTTTTAAATATTATAATGATATAAAATTTCTAGCTTTAAACAAAATGCCAATTATCGGTGATATGTAACTTCTCAAATATTCAATATGTTTTTTCCAACTTAAATTTTCATCAATATATAAACCTAAAAATTTAATTTTATTAGTATATTTAATTAAATGATTATTGAAAGACAGTGAAGAAATATTATTATTATTTAATTTTGATTTACTTATAAGCATAAAAGATGATTTATTAAAATGTAATGATAATTTATTAATTAGGTCTTGGTTAATGTTATTATAAATTTGAGCATATTCTTCATGAAAATATACAATAGTAGTATCATCGGTAAACAATTTTATTTTACCTTTTAAATTAAATTTTGCTATAGAATTAATGTAGAAAAAAAAATAGGTCCTAAGGTTGATCTTTGCGGAACACCACAAGTTATGTTTTTTTGTGAACTTTTAACATTTTCAATTTAAACAAACTGTTTTCTATTACTTAAGTAATTTTTTAACAATTAATAAATATTGCCACGAATTCCAATATTGTATAGGATTTAAGTAAAATGTTGTGATTGACTGTATCAAAAGTTTTACATAAATCTAGGGACAGTAGGCAGCATTTTTGGTTGCTTTCAACGTTTTGTTGAATATCTTTGATAATATCTGCAGCTGCAACTTCTGTATATCTAATTTTACGAAAAACCATATTAAAATGGAGAGAGTAATTTTTTTTTCTAAAAAAATTACTGTTGTATTATTTAAAATTTTTTTAAAAGTATCTTTTCTTGTAGGTTTATGCAAAGGATATTGAAGGGAGAGAGAAGACTGAAATGGTTCAATTTGCACTGGACGGCACAAAAATGTCCTTTGGCCTCCTTCCAAGAATAGCTCTCATGACCAATATAAGTTGTATAGTAAGTTTCTTTCTTTCAAGATTTATAGCGGTCTAATACTGGTGCGTTTTTTTTTTTAGTTTTGGTCATTTTTTATTGCTACCCTGTTTGTATACCTGCTTCCATTGATGATGATGAAGTACTTCCACAAGGTAGTTATGGGTAAGTTATCTCTAAAACTTTATTTAAAGATTGTTCATAATTGTTAATAATCAATCAAATCAAATCAAATTACACTTTATTGTTATAAGAAGTACATGTTGTTAACAAAGCTTTCGACAGTAATAAAACGTTATAGAAATTACAATGTTTACTATATAAAGTAAGAAAAAGTAATTCAATAAATAGATAAATAAATAAATAGATAATCACACCTTATGAGACAACAAAATAGTCATGGTCAAAAAGTTACACACAAATCAATCTAAGACGAAGACAAGCTCAATATTACAAAAATCTGGCAAGAATATACCTACACTAATCAAAGTTTTAAAAAAAATTAAAGGGAATGCTTAGATATTATCATTGCAAAATTCCTGGATAGTATAGTAGGGTCTAGTAATTAGTTGCCTTTTTAGTCTTTTTGCTTAAAAATCCTGTTATCAATCACCTGCCGATAAGCCAGTGGTATGTGGTTATAAATTTTGATGCTCTTAAATATCAATGAATTTCTGGTGAGAGTTGTTTTTGGTATAGGAAGAGGAATATCGTTCAAAGTGCGCATGTTATAGGAGCTGTTAATAGCATAATTTTTATATTTTTTATGGATAAGGCAGGCCTTTTTCAAGATAAAAATTCCAATCAAAGTTAAAATCTTTTCCCTGACAAAAAAAGATTTACAGTGAGTATGACAATTAACACCACACTAGTATCTTAATGCCTCTTTTGCAAAACCAATGTTGAGTCCAATAGGATCTTACTACTAAATTCTCAAAAAGCAACACCATACCTCAAGTGACTCAACAAGTGAAAAAGAAACCATTCCCCAAATCTCTTGAGACAACTCTCACTGCGTAAGAACCGGACGCTAGTCTCCCATTCAATGCAAGAATAAATTGTAGTATAAATAACTATACTTAACATGCAGTCATAATCTCTCAATAATTTTTTTAGCCGGTTACATCTCTCAACCAAAACTACGAGGAAACTTTGTCAAAAACTGGATAAGGCAACTCTGGATCTTGACAACGGTAGACCGGATATTCTGGCCTGTGGTTCTTTATCCTCTCTATCTCGTTTTTGGTCCTTGGTCTATAGGATACGTAGTCGAAGATTACATCGGCGTTATTTTTTCATGGGGGATTTTTGTGGACGGCGCTTTTTTGCCTGGATCGTTTACGTATGCTTATGGAGTTGTACAAGTAAGTATTCTATCTCCATGACGATTACGAAAATGATAATAAGTATTAAATAATAATAAAAGGTTATTTGGCCATTACTCAACTAACTGTAATTAAACAAAAAAAAATAAAACAGGATATATTTGTTTCAGTTGGTAACCTTCCAAATTCCATTGACCTTCATTTTGGTCAGTGCTGTTAATCGCAGGTAATTATACCCAAACAAAATAGGTTCTGCGTCCCCACATATTGTGCTGTACTGAGATTAAATATTCCTCCAAAACTAGGTAAATCCCATAAAGAAACCATCCTCTAAACGATATGAAAAAAACAGCTACAGAAAATTACCTATATTTTCCTTTTTTTCATAATGTACAGTTGTATTCATAAAAAAAGCGTACACGAATTCGAATGAGAGGAAACCTTAAGCATATTTGCGTAAAACCGGCTTATCGCATGTCAAAGGTTATTAAAAATGCAAAGCACTGGCGTTTGGGCGTTAGTTCAATAGAATAAGAAAAATTAACAGTTTTATAAAAATTACAATAGAAACAAAAAACGTTTAACAAAAATAAATAAAATCTAATATTTGGTCATATATCCCTGTTTTTCTATTACTTGAGCCAGTCTATTCGGAATTGACTGAATTATATTCGATACGATATTTGGATCAAGCTCTTCCCAGCACGCATGTATTATTTTCCATAAATCTTCTGACTTTTGTGACCTAAAATTTCGATTATATATATTTTTTTACGATTATACCCCAAATATTTTCAATTGGATTGATATCGGGACTATAAGCGACCCAAGGCAGCACTTCCACATTACGGGTTTGAAACCAGTGGGTTACAGCATTGGCAGTGTGGACTGGACAATTATCTTGTTGAAATATGATAGTATTATTGGGAAGTGAGGGGGTTAGTATATCGCTCTTCAAACCTGTTATTGTTTGGATGATACACACGAATTTGTCCGTTATAAGTCGACTGGAACGTCTTTTCATCAGTAAAAATGACCCCGTTCCAAAATTGAGGATTGCGGTATATAATTTAAAGCAAAAATAATCCTTGATTGTCGTTGTTCTTCTAGTTCAGATTCCTTGACTCTCCTGCTGGCGGTAGGTTGGGAGGCAGGAAATGCTGTATAATCTATGACTTGTGATAACCTCATCATTTAAGGTGGGAGTATCAACATGCTTGCCAACCTATAACCTATTTCGCGTAGATTTATTTATGTTTTCTAGCTTTTATACAAAATTTAAAGAAAATCAGTATCGACTTGACATTCTATAGGTAATAATTTACATATTTAATAAATATCACGGAATTTCATAACTTATTTTAGGAGAATTGTATAGCGAAAAATATCGGGTAAGATTTTTTTTAACATTATTATGTCATTGTCACTCATTGTTCTTTCACTATACAATTCTCCCAAAATTAGCAATGAAATAAATTGATATTTTTGTAATATATCAGATACTACTTAAATAATGTACCGACGATATTGATTTTCTTTAAATGTTAGTTATTAAAATAATAAACTCAAAAAATCAACTCGAAATAGGTTATAGGTTGGCAATAGATTGAATGACGTTGAGTGTTCAACCTTAAACAAGCCGGTTTTACGCAAATATATGACAAAACTTACCTATCATTCTAATTCCTGTACGCTTTTTTTATGAATACAACAGTACTTTTCTTTATTTATTGTAGATTTACTCAACTCTCTCTCCAAGCCGGTAAAAAGTCTTCCCTCAAACAAGCAATATGTGCCCATCTTCCGTTCTGTATAATCTTCACCGTTCAAGTGATCATGGCCTATCTGTTCTGGCTGGCTTACGGTACCTTGGCCTTCATTTTGGGTCCCTTGAGAACATGGTCGCTCTTGTTGTCGGCCATATTGTATTACGCCGCCCTGCGGTTACCTGAGTCATGTTTTAGGTATGTATCCGCTTAAGTGTCTTTTTCGTACTAAACTGCTGATCTATGACTTCTGTAACGGTTGTCGTGTACGAAAAAGTACCACTTTTCCGCACTTGTTAGCAAAGTAATTGTTTTTGAGATGGTCACAGAAAAATTTTTTCAGACAAGCCAAAGAAATATGCTTTACTAAATCGGAAGTGTGTATAGAACAAGATACCATTTCGCTGCCATTGGAAAAATCAACGGATAAGGTAGGAAAAGTTAACTAAAAAGTGATATTACTTTTTAAATAGAAAATATAAATATATATATTTATTTATGTCAATTCTTGTGATACTCTTAAAATAAAATTATATTTACAATTTTATTTATTGTGTAGTAGAATGATTTTTGGCTGTTGACTTTTTAAAATCTTTGTTTAGGCAGAAATATCGGAAGGTAGAGAGAGGGCTAGTGATGCATGCGCCTATACGTTTTTAAATAAATATTTCTTTTTTTTTGTTTTATCCAATATTCGGTAAAAAAAATACCGGTATGGAACTAATATAATTTTGTGTTTTGCTTTTTTCTTATCTTAAACCTTTGGGTAGTGTTTACCCAAAGACATTTTGGTTAAAACGAAAAATAAACGACATAATACCTACAGTGTGTCCACGGCTAGAGTTCGGAAGAGGAAACCTTTTTTATTAGTAGGTATAGAAGAAAAAGTCATTCTTTATAAAAACGTCTGCGTGTGCTCAAACTACAATTTCAACTATTAGATTTGCGATTACTATACAGGGTTTGCAGAAACAACAATTTTTGTTTTTTGTTTTTTTTTCAATTCTAATATTCAAATCCTTTTGACGATTTGCTAAATTATCACTTTGGGAACAAATGGATGGCATGGGAAGGTACTTATGGTTATGGTCCAAATCAGTTGGCACGTAGGAATCCCGATCTCACAATTATCGACTTTCATTTATGGGGATATCTGAAGCCACATGTGTATAAAACCAACTTCAATAATAACTTAGATTTCTTGAAAAAAAAAAGAGTAGTTATTGCAAATATCCCGATACAGCAAGTTAGGAACTGTTATCGGAAATTCAGATGTCGAGTTGAACTATGCGCTAACTCGGTGGTACCACGAATAAAAGTTTTATAATTTATGATTGAATGAATTGAAGAAATATGACATGTAATAACAAAAATTCTTCAAAAGTAGGCAAATAAAAAATGGTTTTCTTACAACAAAATCGTTACTCATCACAAAATCATATTCGAAGAAAGCAACAATAGTTGTTTGTTTTTACGTAAATTTATTTTAAACAAAATCCAAAAAACTAAAAATGTTGTTTTTGACGAACCCTGTATAGTAATCGCAAATCTGATATTTGAAATTGTAGTTTCAGCACAAGCAGACGTTTTTATAAAGAATGGCTTTTTTTTCTATACCTACTAATAAAAAAGTTTTTTCTCTTCCAAACTCTATCCGTGGATACACTATACAGGGTTCCCCATTTAAAACGAAACAGGCTAAATATCTGGTTCCACGTTAATTTAAAAAAAAAACGCTCTGACCCGTCGATTTTTATTTCGAGGGGGACATCTTTTGCGTATACTGTCAATCTTGTTACTTCAAGCCCCTAGGAGGGAGGGGGGTAAGATCTAAATCTTAAATGGATACCCCTATTTTATATAATTTTTTTGGATTCTTCTATTATATCGATTTTTATTATCTTTCCAATAGTGTCAACTTCCGGTTAAACCGATTGTAAGAAATATAGTACTCCCTGTTTGACCGGAAGTTGACACTCATGGAAAGATAATAAAAATCGAAGATAGGGACATGTAAGCCGTTTTACTCTAAGACGTACAGTTAGAAAGCTAGACGCTGTCAAAGTTCAAAAATCTCATTTTTCAAGAGTCAATATCTCGGAAACTGTTTAGTATAGACTAATAATGCTTTTATTAAAAAAATGTTCAGAATTTTATGCAGAATCCAAAAAAATTATATAAAATAGGGGTATCCATTTAAGATTTAGATCTTACCCCCCCCCCCCCCCCTCCCTCCTAGGGGCTTGAAGTAACAAGATTGACAGTATACGCAAAAGATGTCCCCCTCAAAATAAAAATCGACGGGTCCGAGCGTTTTTTTTTAAATTAACGTGGAACCAGATATTTAGCCTGTTTCGTTTTAAATGGGGAACCCTGTATGATAAAACAATTATAATATGTCGATTTAAAAAAATATATTTAATACCAAATAAAAAATTTAGAAGTAGAACGAACGTATGCAAAAATTAGATATATTTTTAAAATGCACTACTTATAAATTATTACTAAATCAGTGTTTAAAAAAAAATAGTTAATTATTGACTTTGTTTTCTTCTGTGCCATACATAGATGACGTACTGAAATTATTTTTATTATTATGACTGATAATAAAAAAAAAACAGAGAAACTATAGCTGTAATACCTACATCCTATAAAAAGTATTTAGATAAATAAAGAGAAAAATTCAATTTCAATAGAATTAGCAATAAATATTAATGTGGTAGATGTGCATTTTTGACCACCTAAAAGCATTGTTGCCGATTGTTTCATAATATCATTGTTTCGTTGATTATTCCTTAAACTATTTCGACAGAGCTAAATATAAAATGTAGTTGTGCCTCGTCACTTCATGAAAAGTACAAAAAAACATACCAAATGAAATAATCGCCAGACAATGAAATTGTGAAAGAAGCGGCACCAATGCAATGTCCTTAATAAGGTACCATGCATAATTTAATGTCGCCTTTTTATTTTTTACAAGTCTTATAATTATACAGGGTCTCCGGAAAATACGTTTACAACGGTTGATGACAGACTCCTCACATCAAAATAGGTCGATTGAAGCAACTTTGTTATATTTTAAACTATTGTATACCTTGTTAAAAATCAAAATTGCCCGGGGCGCCCCCTTTCCCTATTATCCTGATGGCTGTATTCTTCTGATCTATTGTCAAGACTTTTTTCTAAATAACTTTTAATTCGCCTATTAGAAAAGGAGCTTCAAAAAAAGTCTAATACAATTTTAATGTAAAATTAACAGGATAGTGAATATTTGATGGTAGCAAATTTCCATGGGGTTTTTCATATTTGGCACGTGTAACAGTCGTCTTTAAACGACCTATTTTGACGTCAGGACTAGGGCTGGGTTATATCGAATATCGATATTAAAAAATATATCGATATAGTCGATATATGGATATTTTATTTTTTAAATATCGTTATTCGATATATTGATAATATATATCATCGATAAAACATAAACATATATTACAAATATATCAATATTTTCTTATGTGCCCTGTAAAACTCCGTACCTTCATTTCAAGGGGAGACTCTAATTATGAAAACATGAAGAAAAAAGATTGAATTAAATATTGGTCCTTAAATGTGTTATAACTAGCTGGACGATATTGAAATTCCAATCGAATATCTATATAGTCGATATATCGATAATACCGATAATATCGATATTTTATTTTTTAAATATCGTTATTCGATATATCGAATTTTTGCCCAGCCAATATCTGTCATTTTTCTGACGCTCTGACAACTTAAAATGACTCATACAACTTACATATTTTACTACCTCCCTAAGTCACAATATTTTCGTTACTTTTCTACATAGGTACGTAGTTCTATCACCATTAGTTTTAAAAAAGTACTCGATTTTAGTCACATTTTGGTGATATTTTTTTGTAACAAGGCCTATTGTGGTCTAAGTAGGTTCTATAAGCACAGGGTTTAAATATTCGTTTATTTATTTTTATGTATACTATATATTTCTAATGGCCTTTGTACATATAAGTGTGAGTAGGAAAATAAAAGAAACGATATAATAATGATTTTTTTTATTGAAAAACACCACACTTGTACCGGGTGGTCAAATAAGCGAGGCTTTATCTCGGAAACCATTAATCGTACAACTTTCGGAAAGATTTTTTTATGAGTAAAGAGGTCAAGAGAAATTGCTGGAAATTACTTTTAAGTTCCTCATTTCGCCGCAAGGGGGCACAATCAAAAATTGTTTTTTTAAATTCTAAATTTCTCCGAAAATTCCCATATTAAGGTATAACTCTGATTACATCATTGGAAAGCTTAGACAATTCTGCATCATTTTGGTTTAAGGCTCATTGGCGTACCGACCTTGATAAGAGTGGGAGAAGCGATTGAAAATGTAAATATTAAAATCGCTGTAACTTCTAAACGACTTATCCGATTTTACTAAATTTAAGCTTGTTTGGAAGGGGAAAATAAGCATCTTCAATTGTCGTATCAAACAGTACACGATAGTGTTACATAAAATTGCTAGATGGCGCAATTTGTAATAATAACAGTTTTTTCGATTTTATCCCAAAAATTCAAATTATACGGTATAACTATGACATCATAATCGAAAAGTAGATGAAATTTGCAAGAAAAGATGTGAAGACCGCAGTTCGATATCTTTGTTCGTTTCAGAGTTATTGCCAAAACAATAATTTTTAATACAAATTGCGCCCTCTAGCAATTTTATTAGAAACTATCGTGTACCATTAGATACGACAATTGAAGGTACTTCCAAACAAGCTTAAATTTAGTAAAATCGGATAAGTCGTTTAGAAGTTACAGCGATTTTAATGTTTACACTTTCAATAGCTTCTCCCACTCTTATCAAGGTCGGTACGCCTTAAACCAAAATGATGCAGAATTGTCTACGCTTTCCAATGATGTAATCAGAGTTATACCTTAATATAGGAATTTTCGAAGAAATTTAGAATTAAAAAAAAACAATTTTTAATTGTGCCCCCTTGCGGCGAGATGAGAAACTTAAAAGTAATTTCCAGCAATTTCTCTTGACCACTTTACTCATAAACAAATCTTTTCGAAAGTTGTACGATTAATGGTTTCCGAGATAAAGCCGACGTCCTCGCTTATTTGACCACCCGGTACATTTATTTACATGATTGTGAACTTTTTTTAAAATAATTATTGTCTGAATGATTTTACCATATACCCAGGGGCGATCACCCCTCCCCCTCCCGCTCATTCACCCTTGCTACTCCGCTGATGGTTACCAAGAACAAAAAAAAAATAACAGTTTTGATTGTAAATTTGTAAAAAATAAGTTTTATCCCGTTTTTGGTTTGCTAGCATAAACGACAACCAGCTGATAGTTGACGGGAATTTTTTCTTCATTGTTGTTGTCGGAAAGTGTCAAGTTGTATCCGTATATCTTCCTCACTTCCTCCGTAAAATCTTCAATATATTTGTTTCTTTCACTTGGCGACAGTTGCGGTATCGTAGGGTTCACTGCTATAACTGACTCTACAAATATAAAAATTGTTCGTGTAGAGTTTTTAACTTATTACTTCACTAATCGTGTAATAACCTTATTACGCGTAACTCATTTTTTGACAGGACATGATTGTAACAATGGGTGTATATTTTTTCATTACAAAATCGGACAAATTTGTTAATCTATGGTTTTGTAATGATTCTTTCATTGGATTTATTTTTATTAAATAAAAAAAACAATGTTATTGATTTTTAATATTATTATAAAGAAACCTACAAATAAATAAATAAAATAAATAAATGAAAATTTGTAATTTACATTAAAAAGTATTGACATCAAACTTACTTTTTAACTGTTCCCAACTTCCAAAAACGTACTGTCTATTTTCCACTACACACTTGCAATCTTGAAACCCCGTTTCGACCAATATCTTCCTTAGTACGTCCTCAGGGTTCGTGCAGTTGTGGTAGGGGGAGACCATATCCTTTCTGAAATACGGCGCCCATTGGATGTTTTTCGACAGGTTTTCGTAGACTTCGAAAATCGGGTTGGTCGCTAGGAAGCTGAGTAGAATGTCTCCTCCTGGTTTTAAGAGTTTGTAGATGTTTTGAAAAGCTCTTCTATAATTTAAAAGAAAATAATTATCAAAATTATCATTTTTACTTTTGGGTATTTTTAATAAAATACTTTCTATGTTTTTTTTGGCACCAATCTTATATAAACTACTTACTTTTGATCCGGGACCCAATGCAAACAATAAAACGAAAAAATGTGATCGAACTCTTCACTCCATCCCTCACCGATTCCATCACTACCCACGTCGAACTGGCAAAAACCCACTCTCGAATTTTCGCAGGATTTTTTAGCAAAATTCACCATGTTGTCGCTCAGGTCGCAACCCACCAATTTTTGAAAATTCCTGGGCAATTTTGGTAGCAGGACTTCTAGGGTTGTGTAACCTTCGCCGCAACCAATGTCTAAAATGTTGTCTTTTTCTCCATGGGTACAATTTTTCCATTGAATCCATTTTAAATAATTGTCAATTACGTAGATATTATCGGTTGTTTGTAAGGAATTGTGTTTAAAATACAGTTTTGGTTGGTTCATTTTTTACTCGAAAAAAACTAGCTTAATTGCGGATAATTCTAGAGCGGTTTTTACTGCCCAAGAGAAAGAGATAGAGAGTTCTTTTTTGGAGTGTCTGTAAGGTTCAATGTCAACTGAAGAAGCTTTTGCAATTACCCAACTTTTATATTAGCCAGAAATAGATAGCTACTATTTATTCTGTGATATTAGTTTTAGTTCCTGAATGCAGTGGTCCCCAAACTGCTGTGGAAATTTTTATAAATCCTGTAATTTTTATCATATTTTATACATAATATGACTTCATATTTTCTCGTAGGCGTCCCACAATATAACTATATTTATATGGAACGATCTCTGATACAAATGACTAAGACACACGGATTGATAGACAGACTGACAATTTTTTTACATAATACTAAAGGATTACATATAGAAATTTAAAAAAATTGAGAACCACCGACTTTTAACTTTTCTCGCGAGTCCAGGACCTTAACATTTTTGTTAGAAATAACAATGAAGAAAAAATATCCGTTTTATTGTCATTCAAAAAAGTCCACCTCTTCACCTCTGCATCTTTACGTCACCGCACAACAAAGTTTTTCTTGTGTAGATTTCCATAAATATTCAACAAATTTTAAAAATAACTTTCAGGTAATAGATGTTTTTTTTTTCGTTCTTAACGACAATGTTTTGGTAAATACGGATTACAACATTTTGGTTTTTTAGCTATTTTTTTCAGTTCACTGACCAGGTTCAACAAAAATTTACGTTTTAAAAATTTGGTTCGGTTTTGGGTTTTGTACGCACGCACAGTTTTGGGTAGTACTGACCAGTACAATATTTTAAAGTTTAAGGACCTATAAGTTTGGTAAAGAAGAAAGCCAAAATGTCACTAAGGTTCAAGAGCAAGAGGGTATCGAAATTTACCATAGAACGCACAGTCGTACCATAATACCAATAGAGCAAAACGTCCTGCTGATAAGACTTTTTTTAATAGTAGTAGTAGTAGTAACATGTTTTTTTTTAGCAAGAAGCTACACTTAAATATTTTTTAATTATTTTTTTTAACACATTTTTATAGATTTATTTTTAAATTTTCAAACGCAACTTTTTTTTAACAAAAACAGACAGAAAAGTTAAACATTTTGTAAATTGTATCAAATATTACGTATCATTTTGTTTTTTTAATTAAATGTAATTTCAAAGTTTTTTAAAACAGTTTCAATGATTTTTGAGATTTAATGGAATTTTCCAATTTATTATATTCTATCAAACCTTTATGAAAAATAGACTTATAAGCTAATGTTTTAGATACTCTATCCACATAAAAATTTTGATTAGTTCTTGTTTCATAATTATGATGGTCATAATTAAAAGAACAAAATTTTTTTAAACAATCAGGCTATAAATTATTTTGAATTTTATGTATAAAGATACCTACTTAATAAAAAATTAAATTTCTGACATTCAACCAACCTAATTTTTTCAACATAAAATTAATTTTTGTATATTTGTCCCAATTTAAAATAATCCGCATTGCCTTATTTTGCCTTATTTGTAATTTATTAAATATTTCCTCACTAGCACAATATAAAATGAAAGAATAATAAAGAAAATGTGGTAATATAATAGTATTAAATATAGTTTTTTTTAGAAAACAAACTTAAATTAGAACTGATTCTTTTAAAATAACCTACTTTTCCGGCAATCTTCGATTTATGATACTTTCAAAATAATTAAAAATTTTTAATCAATGATTATCCCTAAATATTTAAAACTGTTTACTAATTCCAATTTTTCACCATCAATAATTACAACATTTATATTTTGACAATTTAAATTATTACCCATAACCATGCATTTAGTATTGGAAATATTTAATTTTAATTTACTTACTTTTAGCTAATTTATTAATATATTTATCTCAGAATTTAAAGTATTTACACCATCAAAAATATTTAAAACATTAATGTAAATTAAGGTGTCATCAGCAAACATTTGTAATTTACACATTTTTAAAACTAAAGGTATATCGTTGATGTATAAAATAAATAATATTGGACCTAGTATACTTCCTTGAGGAACTCCTATATTATTTATTTTTTATTTGAATATGTTTTTGATATTTTTGTTTTTTGTGACCTGTTACTTAAATAATTTTTAAACCATTTATAAACGTTTCCGCGAATACAATACTGATACAATTTACTCAATAATCTAGCCCTGTCAATTGTTTCGATTGCCCGCTTAAAATCCAAAAATACAGCTATAACATTTTCCCCTTGATCAATGGTTCTCTTCCACGTCTCAATCACACATTGAATGGCTCTCTCTGTCGAATACCCTTTTCGAAAACCAGCTTGAACGGAAACTAAAATTTTGTTTGCATCAATGAAAAAAATGTTTTCACAAAAAATCTTCTTTTTTAAGCTTCTTTGTGGCTAATTACTGAACATCGATGGAACGACAACGCGAACTATTTTTTGCTAGTTTCTTCTAACAGAATCTGTTATCTGTCGTTAGGAAACAACAATTCTAATCCTATAAGGAGGGCAGCATCGATTTTTTTTTAACTTGTACCAAGATTTTCTAATTTGTTAATAAAAGCCAGAGACCAAGACGAACCGTCAAATGGTTTTTATCGCAAACTATATTTATACCTCACCTCTCCCTGATGTTTATTTTTCAGTAACAATTTTTTATTGCTGAATACCTGCGGAATACAGAACCCCAATAGGGAACTTTCCAATTTTTTTTTTCAATAATATGATTTAGTTGGGCCTAAAAAAAATATTCCCCAATTATTACTCCTTAAAAATCAGTAATAACTTGGTAAAAATTCTTTAAAGTTTCGCGCGTGTCAAAAGCATTTCAAACAACCTTTTAAGCGCGGCAAGCCCGATGACGTCAGGAAGTATGACTTTTCCGTCATCCGTCATCCTGACCGGTGGCCGAGCTACCGAGTTTGCATTTGGATTGCCGTGTGTAATTGTTATTGTATTGTTGCTTTAAGATGGAATTCTCAACGTCGTTCAATTTATTGCCAACCTATAACCTATTTCGTGGATGTCACACACGAATTATACAGGGTGGCCCTTTAGTGTGACAAAGTACAATAGCTCCGTTACTATTTCCAATACATTAAAAATATTAATACAAAAGTTGAAGGGCAGTAAGTGACTTATAATGTAAAATTATTTTTAACTCTATAGGGTGGCTCAAAAAAGCGGAACAAGAAAAAATGAACGTTTTTCAAATGGAACACCCTGTATATTTTTACATTTTTAAATTCCACATAAAATTAAAATTATTTTTTATTAAATACATTATTAGTCTATACTTTATAGTTTCCGAGATATTGACTCTCGAAAAGTGACATTTTTGAACTTTGACAGCTTCTAACTTTCTAACAGTACGTCTTAGAGCAAAACGGCTTACATGTCCCTATCTTCAATTTTTATTATCTTCCCAAAAAAATCAACTTCCAGTTAAACCGGAACAACTATATTTCCTGCTTTCTAGTAACATCCGGTTTAACCGGAAGTTGATTTTTTTGGGAAGATAATAAAAATTGAAGATAGGGACATGTAAGCCGTTTTGCTCTAAGACGTACTGTTAGAAAGTTAGAAGCTGTCAAAGTTCAAAAATGTCACTTTTCGAGAGTCAATATCTCGGAAACTATAAAGTATAGACTAATAATGTATTTAATAAAAAATAATTATAATTTTATGTGGAATTTAAAAATGTAAAAATATACAGGGTGTTCCATTTGAAAAAAGTACATTTTTTCTTGTTCCGCTTTTTTGAGCCACCCTATAGAGTTAAAAATAATTTTACGTTATAAGTCACTTACTGCCCTTCAACTTTTGTATTAATATTTTTAATGTATTTGAAATAGTAACGGAGCTATTGTACTTTGCCACACTAAAGGGCCACCCTGTACTTCTTGACGTCACGACCCGTTTTTACCCGCTTGGGATAATTTGAATTTTGGGGCATTTTTAAATCTTGCTAGCGGTCTTTTGGGACGAAATATGTTGTTTTTTTGCTGCCATATGTTTTATGACAATATATACTTATGATTTATAGAATTTTTTCCCCATTTAAAATTTTTGTCAAGTTCCCCATTCGGTCGATGACAGAGTTGATAAAGAGGTCATCTCTAAATTTCCGATCTTCTTTGCTGGGTCAAGCACCCCATACCGAAAAAGGACGCTGCATTTTCGACACTAAAAAAAGCTTGTCAGGGGTCAGGTTTTGGAAGCGACAGATAAATTTTACTTTATTTTTTTGTTTGATGGGCTCGATTTTCTGGTTTTTATTTGAATTTTTTTACACCTTCGGGATGAATAGTAACATTATTTTTGAATGTAAATTGGGGTGGCTGACTTTTAAGGACGTTCTTACTTCTTTCGAGTCATCTTAATCGAATCAATGGTTTTGAGTATTCTTGCAAGAACACTGACGAATAAAGAATCTCGTTGCTAACCCCTAAAAATTGGAACTCCCCTTACTAATTCTCTCATTAATTTTGTAACGCTTTATTAGAACAATACCTCAACCATATAGACCTATAACGACCATACCGTAATTATTTGTCCCTTGACCTAGGTCAGGTCCACGCCCACGACAACCCTTTAGCTCATTCTTCCGATGTTGTCATTGGAGATGATGTTTTCTTCTTTACGAGTGATTATTTGCAGTCCGGGCTAAACTGGTTTACTTTTCATTTGAGACAATGACCCTTGACATGGGTTAAATAAACTTAAAAAGGTTTGGACCCACCAACCCATATATGCTAATCTTTTTCAATTAAAGCCGAAATAATTACATCTTTTTTAAATAAAAAGACAAGTAAGTTTTGTTCACAATCTGCCGTCGGTAAACATTTTATCAACATTTAAATATCTATGTCGGTAATAATACTGTAATTTTTATTTTACAACGATCATAACAAAATATTTTATGATACATAAACATAAATGCATTCTTCAACTATCTATCTATATTATAGAATTAAAACGTATGCTCTCAAAGTTATTGGCAAAAAGCTATAACAAAGCTACCTCCACCCCTCTTTTGGTCCATTATTCACCCCATCTTTTCTTTGTCCCTTCAACCCTGTAGGTCTATTATTAACATCATAAGCAATTAAGGCAAGATTAGTTTTTTCCAAAGAATCTTTGTAATTATCGATTTTTTCCAAAGAATCTTTGTAATTATTGTTTATTTTCAAAAAGTCTTTGTAATCATTATTTTCCACAACTTCTTTATATCAGATATACTCATAACTAGGTTCTTCCTCCAAGTCATCCGGAGTGCAGAAGAAAAATTCGATGAGGTTTAATACCGGTCCTCTGGAGAAGGGGTTGTAGTACCTTCCCCTTTTGTCGCGGAGGTAAGGATATCTCTTGTAGTTGACCATCTCGTTGGTTGTGAGGTTCATACAGGCATGGAGAACCTGTAAAATGTATAGTAATGAATTATGCAATTTAAAATAGGGGATGTGGTTCTTGAAACTAGGAAATAAATATTCAGAGTGGAAAAATTTAAAAGTAAGGAATACTCACCGAAGTACAAGTCAAAATCCAGCCCAGTCCAGAGAAAACGAACGCCTCGACCAACCCCAGAACGTACAAAATTCCAAACCCTTCAATCGCTATACAGTACGTGGCAAAATAAATGGTATACGAACAATTGACAGCGACGCTCATCACGAAAATAAAAAACCATGTCCTGTTCTTCAATCCCACGCAGTTATAAATAAACGGACAATGATGGTCAAAGTAAGACACGCATCTATTGCACACTCTACAATGCTTAGCTCTGATTGGTCGAAGGGTCCTACATGTGTGGCAGAGTCGATTCAGCATAGCGTTGCGTTTCTTCCATTTGTCGAAGTAAGGGATCTGTTTTATAGCCCGGTAATAGGAATCGGAATTCATCGGAATGTAGCCAGGGTTTCTTCTGTTGGCTACGATCCAGCAGATCCACATTACTATGTTCCAGTAGATGAAGCAGTAGTGGGAACCTCGGATTATGTGCCAGGTGATGGGAAGTACCTGGAACAGGTTAATATATTATGTTTTAAATTTAATTTAATGACTAAAAGTCCAAATTTTTCCTAAAAATATTTCAGGAGAATGTATATTTACCCTTATAACATACATTGGATAGACCCAGAGTAACACAGAAGACATAAAAAACACCAATGGAGCCTTGGAATTTCCGGCTCTACCAAAAAGTAAACCCCATATCTCGCTAACGGGGGGGAACCATCCGGATCTCTTTTTTATTGCAGAATGAAGGATGTCTATGATGTCCATGTGCCGGTGCCCTATTGCCAAATTTAGGGGAGTCTTGTCGTTTTTGTCTTTTGGTTCTAAATTAATATCGTTCTAAAAAATGTTGGTAAATTAATGGTTTTTACAGACGAATGAACAGTCGTTTTTTTGGAGAATACTCCACAATTTGCTATACAGTGTCACCAGTAAAGTCCGCATCATATGGGCTTTTTTTTTTTTATTAATAGCTTTATTCAAAATTTGACTTTGGCATCAAGTTCTGCTTCGATCGAGATGAAAATTAAGCAAAAAAAATAGTAATCACGTGATTCGCATTATCTGTCAAATTTTAATTTTCCCCAAAAAGGGGGGTTATTTCTGAAAATATCGAAAAAAGTTATTAGAAAAAGGTTTTTTTAATGCAGTTTCTAGTCCACATGCAAAATTTCAGCTGCATAAGATAATTTTGATTTTTTACCCATATTTTGCAAATTGCACCACTTTTGCAAAATAAGACTCAACGCAACCTACATAAAACTTGTTAATTTTGACAATGCTTTATTTCAGATACATTTTCTTTAAAGTAGCGCCATAATAAATGTGTGTTTTTTTACAAAATCAAAATTGGGCTATTAAAATTTGGTCGCATGTGATGCAAAGTTCATTTGTTTTTGACCCTGTATAAGGTAACTTCATAAAACAAGTATTTTTAAAACCGTAGTTTGTGTCTGAAAGTAATACACCTTAATATTAAGACAAAAAATAACACAGTGTCATCAGTTAAGTGTTTATTAAGTGGAAAATAAATTTTAGTTTAACTTAACGTAAAGTTTATCTATTTTCAACGATTTAATTAAAAACCCCTTTATTTATTTTTTTTACTTTCAGGCACAATGACACAAACTACGTTTTCAAAAATACCTATTTGATGAAGTTATACCTTATACAGGGTCAAAAACAAATGAACTTTGCATCACATGCCCACCAAATTTTAATAGCCCAATTTTGATTTTGTAAAAAAACACACATTTAATATGCCGCTACTTTAAAGAACGTGTATCTGAAATAAAGCATTGTCAAAACTAAGAAGTAGGTTGCGTTGAGTCTTATTTTGCAAAAGTGCAATTTACAAAATATGGGTAAAAAATCAAAATTATCTTATGCAGCTGAAATTTTGCATGTGGGCAGGAAACTGCATTTAAAACCCCTTTTTCTAATAACTTTTTTCGATATTTTCAGAAATAACCCCACTTTTGAATAATTTTTTGGAAAAAGTTAAAACTTGACAGATAATGCGAATCATGTGACTACTATTTTTTGCTTAATTTTCATCTCGATCGAAGCAGAACTTGATGCCAAAGTAAAATTTTGAATAAAGCTATTAATAAAAAAAAATTCCACAATATGATGCGGACTTTACTGGTGACACTGTTATGCATGCGTTTCCTGATTTCGTTCTAATAAGCCTCAGTATTGACTGGTAATTTTATTTATATAGGTACTATAATAGAAAATGCTACCTTTTCACAAAGCAACTTTACACAACTCAAACTCCCAGAAAGACAGGCCAGATGCAGGGGCGTCGATCCGAAATGATCGGGCTTTTGTAGATTCGCTCCAGAATACATGAGAAGTTTTAAAAGGTCTGGATGACCTTTGTAGGCGGCCCAATGCATTGCGGTGTCGCCATTTATGTCCACTAAATGATTAAAAGCCCCTAAAATAAACCAACGATTAAATCTGAGTGAAATCGGGTAAAATTACCAATACCTTAATATAATATTTATTTTAATGGGTTTGTTGGGGTAGAATCCATGGACTATTGGTCTTTTTTTTCTTTTACATAAAAGGGTCAATAATAAAAAGAAAGAAAATGTTGAGAATTGGTATAATATACTGGTTTAAAATCATCTCCAACTGAAAATAACAAAAATATATTCTGTTTCTTTAAAAAGCTAGGCGGGAAGACATTTAATTTTAACTTACCCATTCCCAGTAAGTAAGCTGCGGTAGCAGTTCTACCGAACATACAGGCTGTCATCAAGGGGGTAAGCCCCTTAAAATCGGCCCCATTGACTGCGACTCCGGCTTGGAGAAGAACTTGGACGACAGCGGCATGACCTGTATACAAAAAGGTAAGCACTGAATATTATTTTAACAATCAAACATACTAAAAGTTGGTAAGGTACCTACTGGGTATCATCGATATTATACAGGGTGTTAATTAATGTCATGCAGATATTTCAGTTGGTGATAGTACTCGTCAAAATAAGAAAAAAATGCAAATATATGCATGGTCTAAAACGCGTTATTTTCGTTATACAGGGTGGCAAAATTTCATTTTTTTTTCTCGTATTTTGTGTTTTCTCTCTTATATTTTGCGATAATTGTTTTAAATTTGAAACATCAACCCTTTTTTTAAATCTCTACAATAAAGTATCAAAATTGTCGGTCGCAGTATACAGGGTGTTACATTTTCTTGAATCGGCTACAATTTTATCTTTCAGAACTTTTTTTTTGGCTCCCTGTATGAATTCCGGTATGAAATTTGAACTCTCTGTTCCTTTGTTTAGCGTTCTGGTCTCTTGCACTATTCTCGTATCTGTGACCGTTTTCGATTTATTTGCAAAAATAGCCATCGATGGAAATTAAGTGTCGGCGAAATAACGCAGAGTAAATCAAAACAATTTATTAGTTAATCAAATAAAAATAAAAGAAAATTATAAAAACTGTTGAAAATGGCCGCCTCTTGGTAAAATGCACGAATCAAGTCTTCGCCTCATGGACTGACAGACACTCTATTTTTTTCTTATATTCATTATTGTGTTATTTCGCCTACACTTAATTTTCATCGATGGATATTTTTGCAAATAAATTGAAAACGGTCACAGATACGAGAATAGTGCAAGAGGCCAGAACGCTAAACAAAGGAACAGAGAGTTCAAATTTCATACCGGAATTCATACAGGGAGCCAAAAAAAAAAAAATTCTGAAAGATAAAATTGTAGCCGATTCAAGAAAATGTAACACCCTGTATACTGCGACCGGCAATTTTGATACTTTATTGTAGATATTTTAAAAAAGGGTTAATGTTCCAAATTTGAAACAATTATCGCAGAATATAAGAGAGAAAACGCAAAATACGAGAAAAAAAATTGAAACTTTGCCACCCTGTATAACGAAAATAAGGCGTTTTGGACCATGCATATATTTGCATTTTTTTCCTATTTTGACGAGTACTATCATCCCCTGAAATATCTGCATGACATTAATTAACACCCTGTATACAGGGTGGTCCTTAAGTAATGGGACACAGAGCAGCAGTAAATTATTCACTTTAAAACATAACGATTTAGCGCAATTTTTATAATCCGAAAATTTATATTAAGACATATACAGGGTGTCAAAGTTAAAAAAAATTATTTCGAGTTTTTTAGATATTTTCAAAAGTTTTCGGAGCATTGGGTTAAAATTTAGTGTAGGGGTTTTTTTTGGGGCGGGAAATAACAATCTGGGCTCATTTTTCTTCTATCGGATAGAGGGCGCTACGAACAGCACTTTTCTTACTTTTGAACTGCAATAACTTGTTGTCACTAGGTATAATAAGACTTATCACTCCTAATTAATAATCTTACGACTTTTTTACGTAAAAAAGGTACTCTTGTCAAATAACGCTAAAGTTGATAGTTTTCGAAATATTTGCTATTTTAATGTAACATGTAAGGTAATACTTCTTATTTTATCCGAACGTAAAACGTATTTTGTAAAAGCTTAACCAAAAAAATCGTTTTCCTCTTGTAAAATATTATAAACAAAAGTTTGAAATTTTGTGTTTTATTTACCCGTCAATTATTCAAAAACAACTTGTTTTGAAGAATTCTTTCTGCTGGATCTCTAACAACGGAAAGGTCATTGAGTATTAAAATAGCAAATATTTCGAAAACTATCAACTTTAGCGTTATTTGACAAGAGTACCTTTTTTACGTAAAAAAGTCGTAAGATTATTAATTAGGAGGGATAAGTCTTATTTTACCTAGTGACAACAAGTTATTGCAGTTCAAAAGTAAGAAAAGTGCTGCTCGTAGCGCCCTCTATCCGATAGAAGAAAAATGAGCCCAGATTGTTATTTCCCGCCCCAAAAAAAACCCGTACACCAAATTTTAACCCAATGCTCCGAAAACTTTTAAAAATATCTAAAAAACTCGAAATAATTTTTTAAACTTTGACACCCTGTATCTGTCTTAATATAAATTTTCGGATTATAAAAATTGCGCTTAATCGTTATGGTTTGAAGTGAATAATTTACTGCTGCTCTGTCAGCTCTGTGTCCCATGACTTAAGGACCACCCTGTATACAGGGTGATTCATTAAGGGTGGCGACCGGCCATATCTCGGAAACTACTAGGCATAGAAACTTGGAGAAAAAAAAATTATGATTAAAGCGGTCATGAGAAAATTCTGGAAATTACTTTTAAGTTCCTCATTTCGCCGCAAGGGGGCACAATAATTTTTTTTTTATTTCTAAATTTCTCCGAAATTTCCCATATTAAGGTATAACTCTGATTACATCATCGAAAAGCTTAGACAATTCTGCATCATTTTGGTTTAAGGCTCATTGGCGTACCGGCCTTGATAAGAGTGGGGGAAGCTATTGAATGTGCAAACATTAAAATCGCTGTAACTTGTAAACGACTTATCCGATTTTACTAAATTTGAGCTTGTTTGGAAGGGAAAGGTAAGTATCTTCAATCGCCGTATCCATCAGTACACGATAGTGTTTTATAAAATTGCTAGAGGGCGCAATTTGTAATAATAACGGTTTTTTCGATTTTATCTCGGAAATTCAAATCATACGGTATAACTATGATATCATAATCGAAAAGTAGATGAAATTTGCAAGAAAAGATGTGAAGACCGCAGTTCGATATCTTTGTTCGTTTCAGAGTTATTGCAAAAACAATAATTTTTAATACAAATTGCGCCCTCTAGCAATTTTATTAGAAACTATCTTGTACCACTAGATACGACAATTGAAGGTTCTTCCAAACAAGCTTAAATTTAGTAAAATCGGATAAGTCGTTTAGAAGTTACAGCGATTTTAATGTTTACACTTTCAATAGCTTCTCCCTTTTACTAAATTTAAGCTTGTTTGGAAGAGAATGGTAAGTACCTTCAATTGTCGTATCCAATGGTACAAGATAATTTCTAATAAAATTGCTAGAGGGCGCAATTTGTATTAAAAATTATTGTTTTGGCAATAACTCTGAAACGAACAAAGATATCGAACTGCGGTCTTCACATCTTTTCTTGCAAATTTCATCTACTTTTCGATTATGATGTCATAGTTATACCGTATGATTTAAATTTCCGGGATAAAATCGAAAAAACTGTGGGGATTGAAGGTACTTACCTTTCCCTTCCAAACAAGCTTAAATTTAGTAAAATCGGATAAGTCGTTTACAAGTTACAGCGATTTTAATGTTTGCACATTCAATAGCTTCCCCCACTCTTATCAAGGCCGGTACGCCAATGAGCCTTAAACCAAAATTATGCAGAATTGTCTAAGCTTTTCGATGATGTAATCAGAGTTATACCTTAATATGGGAAATTTCGGAGAAATTTAGAATTAAAAAAAAAAAATTTAATTGTGCCCCCTTGCGTCGAAATGAGGAACTTAAAAGTAATTTCCAGAATTTTCTCATGACCGCTTTGATCATAATTTTTTTTCCAAGTTTCTATGCCTAGTTGTTTCCGAGATATGGCCGATCGCCATCCTTAATGAATCACCCTGTATATAAAAAAAGCATATAACCTAACCAATTGACTACTTACCTTTTCGGCATGCCCAGTGTATAGGCCTCGGTCCCTGAGTACCCAAACAGGGCAGATCAATCGGGGCTCCCCTGTCTATAAAGAACCTCATGAGGTCCACGTTGCCGTCCAGCGCCGCCCAATGGGCCGGCGTATAACCCCATTCATCGCGGTCTCGCAGAACTTCAACTCCGTATTTTTCTACGTATTCTTCGACTTCAGAAAGCTCCCTAAAAAGGTGTTTAACTTTCAAAATGTCTTTATTCCAAACTAACTTTTACAGTTCATTACATGGAAAGTGACAATATAATATAGAAAATAATAACCATAAAAAAAAAATAACAATAAAAAAATGGAAGTTAATCTAATTTAATTCATTAAAATTAATTTAAAAAAAATAGTATAAATAATTTAATTTAGTACCTAAATATCTCTTTAATTGTTTTTTAAAAGTTGCCAATTTTTTAATTTTTCTGATATTTTTTGAAAGATTGTTAATATTTTATTATTCCGTCTATAAAAGCGATTTTTTTCCGAAATTACTTTTTACTGGTATAGTTTGATAATTTATACAACGTCTGGTGTTATGATAATGTCTTATTCTCCTGAAGTGTTGTTTGATTTTTTTTCTTTTAAAATAATAGAGTGAATTAAAATAAATATTTTTAATTTATAAATGTTTTGAACGTGTAAATACCCTTTCGGTCTATATAAGTTAACAGTTGGTTCTAAATGTGGTAATTTGTGTATACATTTAATAACTTTATTTTGCAATTTTTGTAATGGTTTTAAGTTTGATAAACAAGCAGAAGCATGCAGAAGCTAAGTATTGTAATTTTGAATATATTAATGAAAAATATATATTTTTTAATTATTTCAAAGGAATGAAATATCTAGCTCTGTACAAAACAGATACCAAAGGAGATATCGAGTTAATAATATACTGGATATGGCATTTCCAATTTAAATTTTGTGGTTTTTGAATATTGAATATTTTTATTATTAAATGTTAACGGGTTAATGATGGAATTTATTTTATTTTTAGTTATAAACATAAAATAAGATTTTGTAAAATTTAACGTCAGTTTATTTGATTGAATATCAAAATACATTTCTGCTAGAGTTTCAGCAAAATAAATAATTGTTGTATCATCTGCAAATTTCTTGATATTGCCCTTTAAGTTCAATTTAATTTAAATTAAGAATAATAACGGACCTAATATTGATCCTTGTGGAACTCCACATATTATTTCTTTTTCCGAACTTTTTCTTTTCCCAATTTAAACAAAGTGTTTATGATAGCTTAAATAACTTTGAAGTAGTTTGTGTGTATTTCCCCTTATCCCAATACTGTATAATTTTCTTAACAAAATATCATGGTCTACGGTGTCAAAAGCCTTACACAGATGTAAGGATATAGTAAACAGCATTTTTTACTGCTATTAGCTTGAATATTTGTTATGATATCTCCTACAGCGATTTCTGTATCCTTAAATCTTCCTACTTACCCTCCCTTAACCAAATCAAAAATATTCCTGTGGCTTTGTTCCGCAATATCCGCGGTATCGGAACCGTCCTTCTCGTGGTTCTCGGAAGCGGCAGGATGTTCCGCGTCGGCCACCATGTTGCACGACGTCTGTTGGGGCAAAGCCCAAACGCTGCGGGCTATGCCAGGACTGGGGTACACTTTGTAGAGCAGCGTTGTGGATGGAAGGGGCCCCAGCGTGCACCGATCGCTCCAACGTACGACGATATATCACTTCGGTGTAGGGTATGACGGAGCTTTGTTGTGGTTTTTCTATAGTATTTATAATAACTTTATTATTAAGAGATAGGGACGAGTTGTGATAACCTCAATTCCCGATTTATTTGTTGTCAGAGAACGCAACCAAGTTGTATTGATCCTGTTTTGTGCACCGATAAATTGCGCTTGCCTGCGGAGAAGCGCTTTGGCATTTGTGATTTTCTGCAGTTTATGCGTCACGAACGTATATAATTTACGTAGTGTTAATTATATAAAATAGCTACAATTATTACTAAATACATTTTTAAATAACAATCACTAATAGGTTAGGTTAGGTAACTATTATATTGAACGGACGCTGTCTTTAAATTTAAAGTCGAAATAAAACCGTGGATATTAAAAACAGACAATTTGAAAATATTTTTAGAAATGCTTTAATTAATTAATATTGATCTGAATAAGTAGTCATTTTTATTTAAAAATTATAAACTAATAATTTTATTATAGGTAATATATTTCTTCAAAAAGAACTGCGTGTATACTATAAATTAACATTTTACTTTAAAGCTTGATTTTTAATGCATATTTATGATTTTACATACTAAAACAAAAAATAAGATTTGCCCCTAACAAGCTCAGCTTCAGGTGATTGAAGAATAAGTTTATTGAAGACAACATAAACATATTTATTATATTACTAAATTTTAAATAAACTTATTATTAATATTATTATTATTATTATTATTATTATTATTATTATTATTATTATTATAAATGAAGTAACAGCCATCATATTATGCAACTTTCGGATATACCGAAAGTTGTCTCAAATTTGCTTATTTTAAATGGAGCACCTTGTATAATACATTTTAAGGATAAATCCGGAAGGGGTTGTTGTCCCATGGTGCTACGTAAATGGGTTTTTACTATTTTAAGTTTGGAAAAAGATCGTTCCGCTGATGCCACACTAACTGGCAAAGTTAGAAATAACATCACTGCACTAGATACATCTGGAAAATTTAAAAAAACACACTGATTTTTTAATAATAAATGATCCGCAAGTTCATACACTGTTTTAAATTTTGAAATACTATCTCCAAGTCCCTTTCTGTCTTTCTGAGGCTTAAAATTTGACTAGGAAAGTCAATGGACAAGTCTTTATGGTATATCGTTTGTGAATTCCGCGCTTTCATGTATAATTCTTCTTCACTTAACTTCTCAGGATATAAATAAATAAAATTTATTACGAAATGAAATACCTATGAAAAGCAAAGCTGGCAGCAAATTTTGAAGGGACCGTCAATGTGCCCCTCCCGCCTCCCGCGGTGCGGGATCTGCGGGGGATTTTGGGGAAAACCGTAAATAAGATTAAAAACTATGCTAGTTATAGTTACCCCTAAGCGTGAAATTGATTAGTCCACGTCATGTCGTTGACGATTCTGTAAAAATAAAACCAAACTACTTTTTACAGAGGATAACATTTATTTATTTGCTTAGAAAAATAGACAAAAACAAAACAAATTCAACAAAAATAAATACTGATTGGTTATAGGATACCTATACAATAAAAACTAGCTAATGATAAATTTTTAATTTTATTGAATAATTTTGTAAGTATTTATTGTAAGTACATAGGTACTACAATCCGACGAAAAAGAAAAAATTACTTGACACTCTTTTTTTAAACATCTTTATACATTTCAAATGGGAAAATATTATGTACAAAAGCTTTGTAATAATCTATAAATAAATAAAACTTAACTAAAAGCAAAAGCTACTATTTACAGCAATCTCCTGTTTTTTGACTAGACAACACATGGTTCTATAGATGCAGAAATGAACACGAAATTATTTAAAAAAATTAATATACATACACAGAGAGAAATATTAAGGTTATTTAAAAATTTAAAAGGATTATATTAGTTATTGTAAAATACCATGTATTGTGTCTTATTGTAAATACGTAGATATACGTAATAGAATTTTAAAATTATACAAAAAGGCAGTTACAAAAATTGTATATAATAATATTTACTATAATAGTTTACGTCTTTTGGTTAACATCAATATAATTATTATCATTTATTGTCTGCAACGGTTATAAAGTTTAAGACATTATATGTATTTGAATATTTGCAATATATTGTCTGTTATGGAAATTACTTTATATTTAAACCGTAACGTAAACATTCTCTGCACAACCCGGTGTATTTTATTCCCTAAGCAGCTGTTAATAATCTGCCAGTAACGGCGATGTTGTTTTTATGCGACGACAGCGACATACAAGATAGACATCTCATGTTGCCGAAGAACCCCTTTTGGGGTTTATTTGAGCTTAAATCGACTGAACTTGTAACTATTGAGAACTCACCAGTGCCATGGAGGTGCATAACGCTGGTTTAAAGAAAAGCCGTTGGATAAAAGCCAATCAAAAATGTAACTTTACAGTCAGAATAGTAGGTGTATTATTCGGAATATTTGACACTGGTGGCAACGTCTGCCTCCTAGCGGTAGCAAGTGGAAATAAGAACATTAAATTTTTGAATTTTGACATTACAAATTATTTTTACAAAATGTTAGGTTATTGTGAATATAGTAATGAAATTTAAACCTTTTTTACCTCTTGTAGAAACAAATGAGACAAAACAATATCACAAGACTGCATAATATAGCAATTCTGTAAAGTGCCAGAATTTTTATTTTACAAGTAATTTTTCATAGACATGTCATATGACAGAATGTCATCTATAAACAGTGAGATATTGGTTTGGCGGCAAAGCACGTATATGAATGAGATGAGTGGTCTATTTTTTTGCAATTCTTGGGTTTCTCTGGGTCAATATGTATAATAAGTAATTTCCATAAAACCCTGTCTATTTTTTTTAATTTAAAAATCTATTCTTTTAAATTTCATATCTTTTCACCCCTCAAAATCACAAGAATTCTTTGAATAAGTTCTATCACAGAAAACAAGGGAATATAAAATATAAATTGATTTTATCCTTGTTTGCCTACTTCTTGGACTCTATTTTCAATAAAATCATACAATCAGCAGTTCATTCATCGTCATCAGTAGATTCTCATTAATAAATACATTCCGTATTTAGTAAAATTTGTAAAGCAATATGACTTATTGAAACAAAAATGTGTCTTCATTCAATCAAAACCCACACAACAAAAGAACCATATATTCATTTATAGAATCACTTCCTTTCATTCTTTACGTAGTGGTCTCTGGATACAAAATATTCAAAACACTGGCATAAGAGCCCGTAATGAACCCTAAGACTCCTACCACTACTATAGCGACATCTTTCCAAAGCATCCAATCGTTCCGTCCTAGCTTATCTGGCCAGAACGTCACTATTTCAATAAGCGGGGGGAAGATCATCGCTAAAGCGCTGCTACTAAAAGCTCCCACAAGTGAGATCACTGCTCCCAAGTTGGGAATCGCTATAGCGAATACAAAAGTTATGAAAACTAAGGCCGTTCGAGTTATATATTCGGCATAACGTTTCGTTTCTTCGTCGGTGACGTAACCTTCGATTTTAGGCCATATTATGTTGAATGGAACGTAGAATTGAAGGCTGTAGGAGAGGAGGATTGCTACGGCCATCATTAGACGTACCGATTGAGCCAACCTGCAAATAATTAGGAAACAATTAAGATGTTATTTACTCAGAAAAATATGCCACATTCATTTTGAAAATATATACTTACACTTCGTCTGCGGGTAACAGTAATGTGACACTGCCCAACACAGCTCTATCTCCATACTTGAGGTACCCAAAGAAACCAACAGCGGTATACAGCAAGGCAACAATCACCATTCCAGTGTTTAAGACGCCGTTCCAACCCCCGAAATCCCTAGGATTTTTCATGTTATTTTCCAAAGGTAAAATCTAAAAAATATGAAATTTTTTCTTTATTATGAACGTCACTCTAACTATAATATAGTACAATATGGAAGCAGGCAGTTGTGTAAAACCAATAAGGCAACCGAGCATATACTTAGATACTTACAACACCAATTCCTTCAAAAGCATAAACGGCAGTACCAAAATACAAGGGCAGTTGTTTCCAGCTTGAAAATACGTGCATATTTGAAACAGGGGGAAGACCTTGTAGCATGTAGAAGAAAGTAATAACCAATCCTGTGCTCATAACAATTGCTGCAAATAGCGATGCGGGAGTGAGATATTTCAGACTCTTAACCCAGTTCAGCAGAATGAGGGGAATCAGTAACATAACCAGATACCTTAAATTAAAAATTAAATATAGTTAAAATTAGAATGAATTTCTGTTTAAATTAACAAAGTGCTATTTTTGCTGTTAATTATACTCACCAATAGACAGGTATGTCCAAATAAAAATGCTTAACAACTTCTTGAAGATTTGCAGCCACGAAAACGAAATAGACACAGCAGAATCCAAGTTGCGTTATAAAAAGGAAGATATTGATAATCAACCTAAAAATAAAATAAAAAGTTATAGCGGAAACATGTATAGCAACTATAACTTGGTAATTTTTTAACGAAACTTATTTCCTTACTTTGCTAATTTGGCATAATTTTGCAAAAACTCTGGCCCTGTTTTAAACGCCGCCTCTACCACTTCCGAAAAATTCAAAGATGGCGTCTGGGTCCTTCTGCATAGCTCTCTGGAACATCCCACCAACATGTGCATACAATGGGTACATATGATTCCCATAGTCATGGTACCAAATAATCCTATGACCTATAGAAACAAAAATAAATAATTAGTTAATTAAGGTCGGATGAGCATCATGGACTAAATTAAGTAAGATTTTTCTTTTTGTCTGACGGAATATTTAATTTAAAAAAAACCCTTCTTCAACTTAGTTTTAAGTCTCTTATACCCAATAAATTATCCTCATTCTTATTGTAGCTCTCTTAAAGCCAAGTGGTCTCAAATTAACCTCATTCTTGTAGCTCTCTAAAAGTCAAATGGTCTTAAATTAACCTCATTCTTATTGTAGCTCTCTAAAAGTCAAGTGGCTTTAAACTAAGCTCTTTCTTGTCGCTCTCTAGAAGTCAAATGGTCTCAAATTAACCTCATTCTTGTTGTAGCTCTCTAAAACCCAAATGACCTTAAATTAACCTCATTCTTATTGTAGCTATCTAAAAACCAAGTGGTATTAAATTAACCTCTTTCTTATAGCGCTCTAAAACTCAAATGGTCTCAAATTAACCTCATTTTTATTTTAGCTCTCTTATTAAAGTCAAGTGGTCTCAAATTAACCTCATTCTTATTGTAGCTCTCTAAAACCCAAATTACCTTAAATTAACCTCTTTCTTGTAGCTCTCTAAAAGCCAAATGATCTCAGATCTATAAATATTACTTCAAATAATACACTCACCCATCCAGCATTTCGAAAAGCGTCCGGCATGGCCAAGATCCCCGTTCCGATATTTCCCTTCAACAAATGTACCATGGTATCGAAGTTGCTTGTGGGATGCTCGATGTTTCGATTGCACAATAGATCCTCATCATCAGAGACAACGTTGTCAAGGTCAACGATAGACGCGCCGCCTTGATATTCCGAGTCAAGTAGGCGTTGTTTTTCTTCGCTTTTGGTGGTGGTCATTTTGGGAGGTTTTGGTGGGGATACTTGTTTGGAGTCCTGGAAATGTATATTTACAAATAAATATTTCTTACTAATTGGAACATAAAGTTGCCACAGTGGATCTTTGCCCGCGCGTCATCAATCAACGATCAGGACTCGACGTGGTTAATAACTCTGCATCCTTGTTTATTAGAGTAACAAGTTTGAATAAAAGCATAAAAGAACGTCTCCAAAATTCCGCAATAATATAACGTGCTAGACAAGGATAAAACTATAAACGTCAGTTAATTACTTTCTTTATTTGTTTAGTTGACAACCGTTGTATTTTAGAACGTCATTGTCAACCTTATTTTGATCTGCCAATCTAATTCGTATTTTGTAAATCTGTGTGCCTTAGAACTGTTCCTGTTTCTAAACATAGTTCTTTTTAGAGGTAATTATACCCACCATCTGTTTTGGCGGTAAGTATTTATGGATTTTTATAATAACTAATTTATTTATTTTAAATATTCTAACCGTGAAAGTTCTTTGAAACGTTTACGGCAGTGGCTAAATTCCCTTAAATGAAAGGATGTTAAAAATTTGACTTTTGCGATTTTAATAGTCAATAAAACACCAAACTTTTGTAGATTTTAAGCTTTAAAAATAGTATTAAATGTATAAACATTTGTTTGTCAATTTCTTTTAGATAATAGAGAATGCCGGGCAAAACTTAAAATAAATAATAATTTTTCGGGATATTAGGTAGGTACGTCAAACGGTAGGCAGGCACGTCCATTTTATGAACTTAACTTAGTTTTGACTTTTTCGTCTCGTAATTTTGATTTGATTCATACGATTTTGATGACGTAAAAGTGATGACGCACGGGAAAAGAACCACTGTGGCGACTTTAGGTAGGTACAGCACGCAATTTATGGCAGAAAAACAAATTATTTTGGTTTTAGAAAAATTGAGTTTGTCTTTTTGCCCATCCGGATATTTTATTATAGGCAACAGCATTATAAAATAACATAATATAGCGGACAGATATTTCACTCTACTGATAACTTATCGGTTTCTTAGAAATAATGGTATATTTCCACGAGGAATATCCCGTTATGTACGTTTTAATGTTTTAATGACACTTAGATTTATTGATCAGTTTTATTTTATTGGCATAAATTAGGTTATTATAATTTAACAGATTTTGATAGTTTTCTGCTTTCATTTCTTTTAGATACAAAATTAAATTGAAACTATAGCAAAAGTATATAGGTAGGTACATACATACGCATATACATATAGCCAGAATAGAAAAAGTCTTCATATTACTGTAAATTCAGCTCTATACAGAGGGTGTCCGGAAATGATGAGCAAAAAATTTAGGGGATAATTCTAGACCGAAAATAAATGCTATCTCTTCCTATAATATTTTTTAGGGTGTTAAAGTTAAATTTTATTTGCAGTTTTTTTTGCTATACCTTTTGCCACGCTTATAATATTTTGACCAAATCTCCTATATGGGGCTTTTTCGGGATGGGGAAAATAATTTTGCCCACCGTTTTTTCGCATCTTGTAGAGGGCGCCACATAATCAATTTTCGAAAAAAAATTTTATAGGAAGAGATAGCATTTATTTTCGGTCCAGAATTATCCCCTAAATTTTTTTCTCATCATTTTCGAATACCCTGTATATCTATCATTATGTCAGATATAAAAAATTATGTGTGGTATTTAAATGGCATAGAAAAACTCGGTAGTATAGTTGTGTTTGTACTAGGTATAATTTTGACAAAACTTACTATTGAACTTTTTAACATTGTAAAATTGACGTTTTTAGTCAACATTATTGATAATTTTTAAGAAGCATATAGAGAGAGAGAGGTATAAATTTTTTTGGATTCAATTTCTAAACTTCTATTAAAATGGATCTTAAACGAAATAATAATATGTTTATTTATCACTCATTATCTCATTATTTTGTCCTTGATATGACGCATGTACCTCACTAAACTTGACTTTGGCAAATTATTGTCAAATTTCTGATACTGTATCAAGTTCTAGATATATTTTTGTTTATGGTTCACAACATAAATCAAAACAGTATTATTTAATGTTGTAGCGGTAATCAATAAACACCAAAATACCTTTAATTATAAAACTATCTAGCGAAAACTCGATACGAAGATAAATTTATGAAAAATATAATAATTAAGAAAATAATTTATCGCAATTATAAATAGAGTGCACAATTGCGATATGTTGCCATCGATATTGCAAAACTATAACATCATAAATTACTGCGACGTCTTTTTTAAAAATCCAAATTCCCAATAAGCGACTATGAACAATTATTTACGCAACATCAATTAATAAATTAAAAATAATTTCATAGCAGAAAAAGCTAATCAAAAAGATTTTCATTTCTTCTGTTAATACACACTGCTAGTGGTTTGGGTTGCTATATAAATTGTTGTCGCAAATAATAATATAACAGTCAAACATATATAGGATAGGACCAACGACGAAACCGGCATTATGCGCCGCGATAGCATTGGTTAGTTCTTAATAGATACAAAATGAGTCATTTCCAGCTCAAATAAAACCCTGGCGATAGATCCAGGTAAAGTTCAAAGATCAAAATGTGAGGTCGTAGAGACCTGTACAAAAGGTCTCTCGTTACAAACTGTATTTTTCCAGTATCATATTACACATTTATTAAATTAAATAGTACAAAGATTTTTGCCCTGAAGGTTATTTACAGCAGGTGATCTAATATAGTGACCCCTGCATAACTCGGCTGCAGAAAATCCAGTTTCAGCCAGCACATGTCAAGCGATAATGTCGCCAATGAGCTCCGCACAGTCTGATACATGTAAGATAAGAAGATCCTATCCATAACATGTTACACATCATCCGTTTATTAAATTCCAATAAAATAACGAATTTATTATTGGGGGAGGGGTGGGCAAATTGGCCTGGATGGATCGATAAATGCAAATTTTTCAAAGGGACGTGCCCTAAAGTTTTAAGTTTTTAAACTGCCATTAGCTTCTGCATGGGGAGCTGCTTGTTTATCAAACTTAAAACCATTACAAAAATTGCAAAATGAAGTTATTAAATGTATACCCAAATTACCACATTTAGAACCAACTGTTAATCTATATAGACCGAAAGGGTATTTACACGTTCAAAACATTTATAAATTAAAAATTTGTATTCTAATTCACTCTATTATTTTAAAAGAAAAAAATCAAACATAACACTTCAGGAGATTAAAACATTACATGATCATAACCCAGACGTTGTATAAATTATCAAACTATACAAGTAAAAAGTAATTTCGGAAAAAAATCGCTTTTATATGACGGAATAATAAAATATAACAATCTTCCAAAAAATATCAGAAAAATTAAAAAATTGGCAATTTTTAAAAAACAGTTAAAGAGATATTTACTTAATTAAATTATTTATATTTATACCTACCATTTTTTTTTAATTCATTTTTTTTAATGAATTAAATTGGATTAACTTCCATTTTTTTTTAATGATTATTATTTTCTATATTATGTTGTCACTTTCCATGTCATGAACTGAAGTTAGTTTGGAATAAAGACATTTAAAAAAAATAGTGGTTTTTCAAATTCCGGAAAAACAAATTCTGTACTATCCGGCTCGATAGTACTCGATATCAATAAAAAAAAGAAAGTAGGACGAATCGCTAACTCTGCCTTTTGAAAATTAATCTGTATCTCGGTATCTGAAATGTATGAAACGCTCTGAAGATTTATAATACAGGGTTCCCCATTTAAAACGAAACAGGCTAAATATCTGGTTCCACGTTAATTAAAAAAAAAAAACGCTCGGACCCGTCGATTTTTATTTCGAGGGGGACATCTTTTGCGTATATTGTCAATCTTGTTACTTCAAGCCCCTAGGAGGGAGGGGGGGGGTAAGATCTAAATCTTAAATGGATACCCCTATTTTATATAATTTTTTTGGATTCTGCATAAAATTCTGAACATTTTTTAATAAAAGCATTATTTGTCTATACTAAACAGTTTCCGAGATATTGACTCTTGAAAAATGAGATTTTTGAACTTTGACGGCGCCTAGCTTTCTAACTGTACGTCTTAGAGTAAAACGGCTTACATGTCCCTATCTTCGATTTTTATTATCTTTCCAATAATGTCAACTTCCGGTTAAACCGGTTGTAAGAAATATAGTACTTCCGGTTTAACCGGAAGTTGATACTATTATAAAGATAATAAAAATCGAAGATAGGGACATGTAAGCCGTTTTACTCTAAGACGTACAGTTAGAAAGCTAGACGCTGTCAAAGTTCAAAAATCTTATTTTTCAAGAGTCAATATCTCGGAAACTGTTTAGTATAGACTAATAATGCTTTTATTAAAAAATGTTCAGAATTTTTTGCAGAATCCAAAAAAATTATATAAAATAGGGGTATCCATTTAAGATTTAGATCTTACCCCCCCCCCCCCCCCCCCCCTCCTAGGGGCTTGAAGTAACAAGATTGACAAAATCGACGGGTCCGAGCGTTTTTTTTTTTAATTAACGTGGAACCAGATATTTAGCCTGTTTCGTTTTAAATGGGGAACCCTGTACAAGTGGACGCGTTATACCCACATCTCCACTAGCGTGTCGATAATGATATCTATAAATGACCATCATCTCATGTTATCGTCGTTTTTAACGGAAAGTTACTATCATTTGGCCTTTTTTGGACTAAGGTTTCATTATTTTTACGGTTGTGAAAATGTTAATAATGAACGATAACAATTTAAACTTCGTCCGTAGACCGACAAGCCAAGGAAATGAGGAAGCAAAAATTGTAAAAGTTTTGTAGCTAAGGCCCAAATTATCGCTAGTTTAACAGAGAAACCATGTGAAAATATACAACAGATTTTACTCTAGAATGATACGTTTGTTGCCGAAAAATCCTTTTGGGCTTAAATTGACTCAATTTGGTAATTATTGGGGATTTACCAGTGCTATGGAGGCGCATTATGCCTGTTTCAAGACAATCTGTTGGGTGGCAGCAAATCAAAAATTCATCTTTAAAATTAATGCTATACATTATTGAGTCGTTCTTAACTAAGCGGTATAAATGCATGGTGCGAATTGAGAATACCTAAAGGTAAGTTAAATAATGACCCTTAAGTAAAAAAAAAGGAAATAACCCTTATCACTAGATACCAGTCCGCACTTGACATTTCGGCATATTATTTATTAATTAAGTTGACCCAAACTGTACTTATTTTGTGATAAGTAATATATTTTAATAACTATAGGTCATCACTCTATCTATCACGTAATATATACAACATTGTATGTGATCATCAATGTTATTAAGTACAGTTGTTTTTATTTGGTAATATCAGGAGCCTATTAAATCCTGTCTCACACTTTAAAAATAGTCAATAAAAAATTAGGGTTGCCATTAAAAAATGTGGGGCACACTGTATTAATACTTCTTATAAAAAATTCAGCAACTGAAAATGTTAAAAAAAGTATTTTTCAAAAAAAAAAAACTGGTGCTGGATTTACCGAATCTATTCGAAGCATAGAAACACACCTTATTTGAAACACTTATTGAAAAAGTTTTTTTTGAAAATTGTCATTCTCCGGCTTTGCAAATAAATATTCAAAATCATATACAGTGTGATAAAACATCATTTCTATGCAAAGGCAACAGGTATAAATCACGCTATATTATAACATTTTTGAACTCTTCATTCTTTGACACAATAAAAAAAAAAAAAAAATCGAATTTACACTTACATAGGGATCCAAAAGGGCACCATAAACTTTTCTAACTTTCTCCATTTTTGACTAGGGACTTTGCAAAATTTTACCGCAACCTTTATATAAACAATCAAACACCCGGTATAGTTGGATCAATCAATGGTAAAGAAATGCTCTATATTGGAACTTGATGACTATAGTTGGGTCAATGTATCTACTGACCACGGTAAGGCGCTGCATGCTTATAAAGTAGGATAGGCGAGAGTACCCCCTCCACTTTCACGAGAACACTGGTCAAAAATTGAAAAGAATTTTATATCATATTTAGTATTTTTTTTGGAATTTTTGTATCAGCTGTAAATAATTGATGATTTAAGGAGGCACAAATAGAAATTAGTTTTTTTTAAAACCGACCAGAAAATTTACACTTTCTGGACAATTTTTCGTCTAGAAAATAACGTTTTTCCGGTCTCTAATGTCACTGTCACCCTGTTTTTGTTTTTCCAATCGCTCTTTGATAATACAAGATACCTTGATTTCGTTATTATGACAACAACATTTCGATGTATTGTCGAATGACAGTTCGTTGATTTTTAATTTTGTTCTTTATGTCAAACTTGTTTCGCGTAGATTATAAAATATATCGAAGTGTCGGTCTTAAAAAAAATATTGTCTCTCCAAGCTTCCAGGACTCGCCTATGGCTCGCCCTGGAAATGCTTGTCTCGACCTGAAAAACACTACTTTCCGGTCTTGTAACGTAAATTACCTGAGACCTGGAAAACACTGCGTAACGTAATAGTAATTTACGTTACAATACCGGAAAGTAGTGTTTTTCAGGTCGAGACAAGCATTTCCAGGGCGAGCCATAGGCGAGTCCTGAAAGCTTGGAGAGACCTGGAAAACACTTATTTTCGGTTGCGTGACGTACAATATTTTTTTTAAGACCGACACTTCGATATATTTTATAATCTACGCGAAACAAGTTTGACATAAAGAACAAAATTAAAAATCAACGAACTGTCACTCGACAATACATCGAAATGTTGTTGTCATAATAACGAAATCAAGGTATCTTGTATTATCAAAGAGCGATTGGAAAAACAAAAAACAGGGTGACAGTGACATTAGAGACCGGAGAAGTGACATTAGAGTCCGGAAAATATTTTTCCGGTTTCTAATGTCACTTTTCCGGTCTTGCGATCGGAAAAACGTTATTTTCTAGACGAAAAATTGTCCAGAAAGTGTAAATTTTCTGGTCGGTTTTAAAAAAATTACTATTTTAGTAGGTTGCCATTCCAAAAAATATTTCCCGAAAGAAAACGTCATTTTTTTTTACTGTTGTGCCGGTTGCAGTCAACAACTTGCAGTAAGTTCTGCACTTCTGCAATTTTTATTTTCTTTTACGCTGTTTGATAATAAGAAATGTCGCTTGCACCATTTTTAGATAAATGCAGACGATTAGTTTATATATTATAGTGATACTATAAATATTAACAAGCAAACAATAAATTTAGAACTTATGGTTTGGTTAAAAATGTCGATAATTTTAAAGATTTATATAGGTATCTACATAATATAATAATACATATGCATTGGTCTGAGATAATGGCCAATCAAATTTTTCAACACTTTATGTGATTACAAGAACCTTTTTTATTTTCCTAATTTATTGTTTTATTCTATGTATGTGTATATGTATGTTATACGGTTGCCCATAGATAACATTTAAAAATAAAAATATTATCAAGCCTCTTTTGTACACGATTGTACATATTATTATTAGTTGGAATAAGCTTAATGAATTTTCAAAAAATGGTTTTACACTGACTGACACGTTAAGATACGAAGTTATCAACTTGTATTAAGTCAAAATTAGTTCTGATACTTTTTCTTCAGAAAACTTTCTGTGGTTTCATTATTTTCCCCTGGAACTAGGTAAGTAGTATATAGGCATGCCGATTTTTTTAAATTAAAAATGAAATAAACATCAATATAATATGTATAATATATTGAAAATCAATGTTCTACTCTCGACTTTGTGTAGTAAGTTTAAAAAGCTTCTTTTTTCATTGTTTTTTGGGCCGGGATACGCCCCTGGTCTGATTTTATTTATTGTATAACAACTAACAAAATATTGATAAGCCTCTTTCAGTAAAGAAAACAAATCTGATGTTATAAAATTACATAAAACAAGAACACATAAGAATTCGTCGTTGGAAATTTTCCAAAAGTCATAACGTCAAGGGTACCAATTTTATAACAAATGATTCAGTATAGCCAAATAGAAAGTTAATTCTAATAAGGGTCTAGACACGTGTCCCCTATATTTGACTACCTGGGGTATAAAAAGATAAACAGGACAATTAAAGGGAAAAAGTGATTACCATTGATCTATTATAATCAGTCCCCTAAAATGATTATGCTAAATGGGCAATGGAAAATTTTACAGATTTCTTTTAATGACATCTTCAGGGCATTGAGGGTACGTTTCCTTAGGTACGATCGAATCTATATTGAAGATAATAGTATTTATACAGGGTGTTCCTAAATATCATGTAAATACGAAAAGGGGTAATTCTTTGGCTTATTTAATGACTAAAAATTCATATAAAAAAAAAAAGAAATAAGGGGGATGACCCCTGAAAAAATATCTCCCTGTAGATTCTTAAAACCATTGGGTATGCCCAATGATGTAAGTCTTACAGTGTAACCTATATTCCAAATTAGAGCTAAATATCTCAAAAACTAAAAGAGCTATAAAGAAAAAACTAAAAAAATCTTCAAATTTCAACACCCTGTAGATCGGCAACGAAACGTTTGCGGAACTATGTTTATATGAATTTTTAGTCATTAAATAAGCCAAAGAATTGCCCCTTTTCGTATTTACATGATATTTAGGAACACCCTGTATACAGGAAAGAAAGAAAAACTAAGTCTTTCTCCACAAAATTTAATAGAGTATATAAATTTGTTAGGGGTCTCTACATGTTTCGAACGTAGAAACGGTCATCATCAGGAGACAGAAAATTTATTTAATGCTGATGGTATTAGCAGAAGAGAAAATGGTATAAAACCTTAATGGAGCTTTTATGGCATTGAAAAATTAAAATGTAGAGGTGACGTATATAAAAAAGTTTAGGAGAGTTAAAACATGCTGAGCATGTGAAGAAAATTAGTAAAGAGAAGGTGTCGAGGATTTTTTAAAACTTTTTACATAAAAAAAATATTTGCAAAATTATTGATAAGATAAGAATAGTAATTTTTAGAAGTCATAATGTTAAAATTGTTGAAGAATGGTTTTTGGGGTAACCCCTCGAGAGGGTAATTTAAATATGCTGAAATTAGTAATGTAATCACACATTTTAGTATTGATTGAACTCTTAAAAATATATAATATACTTGGTTAATTTTCGTCCATGGCATTCTTGATTAAAATAATAAAGTTATTTATTTTCCTGTAGCTCACCATCAATTTTAAAATATTTCAAAAAGTAGAAGGTTTAGATGCGTGACATAATTAACAAAAAATAAAGGCTTAAAAAAATACAACTTATCTGTAAAAAAAATACAGGGTGTTCCATTTAAAAAAATTGAAATATTGCATATTTAAATTGGCGAGATTTGCCAAGACTCTACGAACACTCTGTATAATAAATAGAACAACTAGTGATAGATATAATATGTACTTTAGGGTACTTATGGTAATTTTTTTTTAAACTTTCAAACTGTCTTTATTCCAAACTAACTTTTACAGTTCATTACATGGAAAGTGACAACATAATATAGAAATAATAACCATTAAAAAAAATACCACAAAAAAAATGGAAGTTAATCCAATTTAATTCATTAATAAAATCAATTTAAAAAAAATAGTATAAATAATTTAGTTTAGTAAATATCTCTTTAATTGTTTTTTAAAAGTTGCCAATTTTTAATTTTTCTGATATTTTCGGAAGATTGTTATATTTTATTATTCCGTCATATAAAAGCGATTTTTTTTCCGAAATAACTTTTTACTGGTATAGTTTGATGATTTAAACAACGTCTGGTATTATGATCATGTAATGTCTTATTATTCTCCTGAAGTGTTATGTTTAATTTTTTTTTCTTTTAAAATGATAGAGTGAATTAGAATACAAATTTTTAATTTATAAATGTTTTGAACGTGTAAATAAATACCCTTTCGGTCTATATAGATTAACAGTTGGTTCTAAATGTGGTAATTTGTGTATACACTTAATAACTTTATTTTGCAATTTTTGTAATGGTTTTAAGTCTGATAAACAAGCAGATCTCCATGCGTATTGTAATTTTGAATATTTTAAGGAAAAATATATATTTTTTAAGTATTTCAAAGGAATGAAATATCTAGCCCTGTACAAAACAGATACCAAAGAAGATATCGAGTTGACAATATACTGGATATGGATGGCATTTCCAATTTTCGTCTAAAACTAATCCTAAAATTTTTGTCGTTTTCGAATACCTACCTACTGAATATTTTCATTATTAAATGTTAAGGGGTTGATAATGGAATTTATTTTATTTTTAGTTATAAACATAAAAGAAGATTTTTTAAAATTTAACGTAAGTTTATTTGATTGAAGCCAAGAAAGAAGTATTTTAAATCATTATTACCTAATATCAAAATACATTTCTGCAAGAGTTTTAGCAAAATAAATAAATTGCCCTTTAAGTTTAATTTGGAAACGGAATTAATGTAAATCAGGAATAATAACGGACCTAATATTGATCCTTGTGGAACTCCACATATTATTTCTTTTTCCGAACTTTTTCTTTCCCCAATTTAAACAAATTGTTTACGATAGCTTAAATAACTTTGAAGTAGTTTGTGTGTATTTCCCCTTATCTCAATACTTTTAATTCTATCCATAGACAACTATGATTGTTTTATTAACTACCATAATTTTTTTTAAATACGAGAAAATACTTAATTACTTTGGCAACGCTGCTTTCTAGCGGAATTAAAAAAAGAAAAATATATAGGATGTTTCATTAAAATTTTTTTTTATGTAGTTCCAATGTTTTTAACCATTCTGTATATCATAAAATATTTTGACGTTATGCTTCATTGTAAATCCTATAACTTTTCTAAAATAAATCTCTTATAGTATAGGGGCGAACACCTTGTTAATGACCCACCCTGTATGTATAAATAATGGTGATCTGTCGATAAAAAAAGTAGGGCGAACCGTTAACTCTGCGTTAATGAAAATTCATTTGTATTTTTATAGGTATATCGTATTTTTTTTAAATAATATGCTCAAAAATTTGAAAACAGAAAAACCTAATCTCTATCATGCGTCTACTAATTACAAATTGTAATTAAATTAACAAAAAATGTATTTAATTACCGAGAAGAGGTCAAGTTTCGAAAAGGCATATCAAACTGTATCTCATAAAATAAAGATAAAAAAATGTTAATAACACAAACATTTCATAATACAACTAACACAATTTAAACGTTTCAAGTAGAAAATGCGTATATCTTTATTTATTTATATAAAAATCAAGCGAGAATGTAAATATTTATTTATGCAAGAACATATGTCTGTACCTATATTAATTAAGAGTAAACATTAGTGAACCCTTCGCCATTTCGTTTTTTATTCAACTACTTCTTATTATCCAAAAATCGGCCGAATACCCCTATTGGGAGTACAATTACCTACATTTTTACGTTAAAAACATGTAATTGAAAAATTAAAAGCATGAATGAACGAAATTATGTCAATTTCGCACATTTTTTAACGAAATATTGATCAAAAAACTAAATGGCGAAGGCGTCTCTAGGGTTTGCTTTTAATATACTTATATATTATAGTATATTTGGTAGCTATTTTAAAATGTATAAGCTCGGTCGGCTCGCTTTGCTGCTCACTCCCAGTGGCGCGCCGGGTGGTAGGGGGAAGAACTCTTCCCAACAACCGCGATAACAAAAAAAATTTAAGCGTTTGTTTGAAAGTGGTAGACAATGAAGTAATAGCAAAAAAAATTCCTTGTCGGACTTCCATTGTCTTTATTTTGTTACTTAACACAACGTTTCGGTTAGTTAGTCTCTCTAAACGTTTTCAAGTGTAAACTAAATTATAATTCTAAGGTAAAGGGTCTTAAATACTATCCATGTGCAATGATTAATTAATTAATTTACATTAATGTTTTAAATATTTTTGATGATGTAAATACTTTAAATTCTGAGATAAATATATTATTAAATTGGCTAAAAGTAAATAAATTAAAATTAAATATTTCAAAAACTAAATGTATGGTTATGGGTAATAATTTAAATTGTCAAAATATAAATGTTGTAATTGATGGTGAAAAATTGGAATTAGTAAAGTTTTAAATATTTAGGGATAATCATTGATTCAAAATTGTAATTTTTTAATTATTTTGAAAGTATTATATCGAAGATTGCGGGAAAAGTAGGCTATTTTAAAAGAATTAGTTCTAATTTAAGTTTGTTTTCTAAAAAACTGTATTTAATACTATCATATTACCACATTTTCTTTATTGTTCTTTCATTTTATATTGTGCTAGTGAGGAAATATTTGATAAATTACAAATTTTACAAAATAAGGCAATGCGGATTATTTTAAATTGTGACAAATATACAAAAATTAATTTTATGTGGAAAAATTTAGGTTGGTTGAATGTAAGAAATTAAATTTTTAATTTAGTATGTTTCTTTATAGTACATAAAATTAAAAATAATTTATTGCCCGATTGTTTAAAAAAATTTTGTTCTTTTAATTGTGACCATCATAATTATAAAACAAGAACTAATCAAAATTTTTATATGAATAGAGTGTCTAAAACATTAGCTTATAAACCTATTTTTTATAAAGGTTTGATAGAATATAATAATTTGGAAAATTCTATTAAATCTCAAAAATCATTAAAACTGTTTAAAATTTTTTAAAAATTATATTTAATTAAAAAACAAAATGAAACGTAATATTTGATACAATTTGCAAAATGTTTAACTTTTCTGTCTGTTTTTGTTAAAAGAAGATTACGTTTTAAAATTTAAAAATACGTCTATAAAAATGTGTTAAAAAAATGTATTAAAAAATATTTAATTGTAGCTTTTTGCTAAATAAATCATGTTACTACATGAAGCTTGATGACTTCGCCTACGTGCTTATTGGAATGTGAAGTTTGAGCTGTTGGTTTTGGACAAGAAGAGGCTTCCAGATAGTGGAGATATCTATACTTGGTTTACTAAATATATTGGAATTTTCGTTTTCTCCAGTGCTGTTCCGTGTCCAAAATCTTGGCTTCTGACCACTGTATTGTATTGGTCCATACATGTTCCGCTATACCGTATCTGGAAATTTGACCTCTTTGAGTATGTTTCAGATGTTCTTGAACTTGTACGGGAAGAGGTCTTTCTGTTTCTGCTATGTACGATTCGCCACACTCGCAAGGGATTTGATAGATACAATTTTTTGTGTTTTCATAACTGGGGGGTTTTACTTTTTTAAGAAAGCTTCTAAGCGTATTTCCGGATTTGAAGGATGTTCTGATATTTTTGATAAAGAACATCTGAAACATACCTACTCAAAGAGGTGAAACTTCGAAATCAGGTATAGCGGAACATGTATGGACCAACCAACATAATATACAGTGGCAGTGGCGTAGCTAGGATATTGTCTTGGGGGGGGCATATAGTTGCATAGAGGTGTAAAGCGCCGCAGGCGAAAATTATTTGGACCACGCCCAAATTTTGCTAAATTTTTCTATTATCTATAATTGTTACGTAATCGCCTAAGTACAATCCGCAACTGAAAAATCTAGAAGTAATACAAACAAACCACAACCAAACGTAATTACCTAGGTTTTCCTACGATGTTTATATCTTAGTTTGTCTTATTTACGTAAATAAAAGAGAGAAAAGGAAATTTACACCACCAGACACCAGATCCGCGAATGTCACATAAAACAAGACGACGGGGATGTGATGACCAAAACAGACGCGTTGTTTCTCAAAGTAAGCCTACCTACGTTAAATTTAAAAGGGCAAAAAAATTAAATTTAAATATTGTTGATAATTCCTTTTTTTTATGGCTCTTGGGGGGGGGGGCAAATGCCCCGATGCCCCCCCCCCCCCTAGCTACGCCGGTGTACAGTGGTCCAGGTTTTGGAAACGGAACAGCACTGGATAAAACAAAAATTCAAAGAAGCAGCTTTCATGAATCAAAATACCCATATATTTAGTAAACCAAGTATAGATATCCCCAATATCTGGGGAAGCCTCTTCTTGTCCAAAACCAACAGCTCAAACTTCACACTCCAATAAGCACGTAGGCGGAGTCCTCAAGCCTTATTGCACATGAATAGTATTTAAGACAGTAGACAAGGTATTTTTTTTGAAAAAAATTAAGGCCGATATGGGAGAATTGTTTTTTGTAATTTAAAAGCTATATGCCATGCCATGCAATAATTTACTTACGGTAATATAGTACCTATCTAATAAAAATACGCACATTTTGTAGATCTGATGACGTCCCTTCATTACTCATTGTCGTTTAGGTGTTCTAAAGAAAAATAATTTACTTTATAGTTTCAATGGCCAGACGAAAATGTAATTTTCTCATAATAAAGTGTTTTTTAACCACCATCGACGACGTCGGTCTTATTAGATAAAACGTTCGTTAAATTATTTCAATACGACTCTGTTTACTACGTGGAGAATTTTAATAGAAAGGCTAAAAACTTTTGATGAGATTTTTAAAATGCAAACCTCCCTGAAATGATAACAGTAAAGGTCATCAGAGACATATATTGTATGTATAAGTACATACAAAAACATTAAAAAATCAATGGGGAAATAAGTATCATAAATACAGCGGAAATATTATCCAAGGCCTTGACAGACGAAAAATACACAATTAAAATATAAAAAAAACTTACAAAAACTTCTTTTTCTGTTTCAAAACCCCCGTTCCATATTTTGTTGGTTTCTATGGGAATTTTCCTAGACACAAAAATTAGGAAATCCAATCTGACCCATATCTATTACTCCCTACAGTAAAACATTTTCCGATTGAACCTTCACATTACCTTTAGTAACGTGGATCTCGTGTCTATCTTTTACTATCTTGCACGATAACAAAGTACATACTTTTATAACTAAGCAGGAAATTGTAAACGATGATTCCTGCACAGCCGCAAAGTCTGCCGTTTGGTGACGGAGCAGTAATAAGTACAGGGACGTCGTAAGCGGGTGGAGTGTTAAAAAAAACACGGGCCCCAATCGCAAATGTTACGTTCAAATAAAAAGGCGTTGTTTAACTCAAATATACTTAATTTATTAAAAATATAATTTTATTTACAAGAACAAAATATCACTAGCACTTAATAATTAATCTAGAATACGTATTTGTGAAGTAAATAGATTAAAATAGAGTCGTAAGGTGGAATCGGAAAAAGGGTCCGTTTATATATTCCCCCCTTATACAAACCCGGGGAATGGGAATATTTTATTTACAGCATCTTTCACCCAACGACGATCAACCAAAAATAGACAAATCATTTAATTTATAAGCGTATTTTAGGATTTTAGCGCAGAGCAGACATTTACTGTTTATACAGTGTCACCAGTAAAGTCCGCATCATATGGGATTTTTTTTAATTAATAGCTTTATTCGAAATTTGACCTTGGCATCAAGTTCTGCTTCGATCGAGATGTAAATTAAGCAAAAAAATAGTAGTCACGTGGTTCGCATTATCTGTGAAATTTTAATTTTTTTCAAAAAATAATTCAAAAGTGGGGTTATTTCTGAAACTATCGAAAAAAGTTTTTTGACAAAGTTTTTTTAAATGCAGTTTCTAGCCCACATGCAAAATTTTAGCTGCATAAGATAATTTTGATTTTTTACCGATATTTTGTAAATTGCACCACTTTTGCAAAATAAGACTCAACGCAACCTACATAAAACTTCTTAGTTTTGACGATGCTTTGTTTCGGATACATTTTCTTTAAAGTAGCGCCATATTAAATGTGTGTTTTTCTACAAAATCAAAATTGGGCTATTAAAATTTGGTCGCATGTGATGCAAAGTTTATTTCTTTTTGACCCTGTATAAGGTAACTTCATAAAATAAGTATTTTTGAGAACGTAGTTTGTGTCTGAAAGTAATACACCTTAATATTAAGACAAAAAAGAACACAGTGTCATCAGTAAAGTGTTCATTAAGGGGAAAATAAATTTTAGTTGAACTTAACGTAAAGTTTGTCTATTTTCAATAATTTAATTTAAAACCCCTTTACTTTATTTTTTTTTTTCAGGCACAAACTACGTTTTCAAAAATACTTGTTTTATGAAGTTACCTTATACAGGGTCAAAAACAAATAAATTTGCATCACATGCGACCAAATTTTAATAGCTCAATTTTGATTTTGTAGAAAAACACATATTTAATATGGCGCTACTTTAAAGAAAATGTTGCTGAAATAAAGCATTGTCAAAACTAAGAAGTTTTATGTAGGTTGCGTTGAGTCATATTTTGCAAAAGTGGTGCAATTTACAAAATATGGGTAAAAATCAAAATTATCTTACGCAGCTGAAATTTTGCATGTGGGCTAGAAACTGCATTTAAAAAAACTTTTTCTAATAATGTTTTTCGATATTTTGAGAAATAACCCCACTTTTGAATTATTTTTTGGAAAAAATTAAGATTTGACAGATAATGCGAATCGCGTGACTATTCTTTTTTTGCTTAATTTTCATCTCGATCGAAGCAGAACTTGATGCCAAAGTCAAATTTCGAATAAAGTTATTAATAAAAGAAATCTCATATCAAGCGGACTTTGCTGGTGACACTGTAAAGGCATGTCTATGAATACTTAGGTAGGTACTTGTAATACAAATTCCGACACTAAAATAGTTACTTCACAGACCGGTACCCTGCACCTAATGTCAAATTTGTCATATTTAATTATTTTCATTTTCACTTTCTGTCGCTAGGAGACATACGTAGGTACTGTCCTGTCCTGTAAAGTATATTTATTTTTGTTTGGCTGCCACCCAACAGCTTTTCTTGAAACCGGCATTATGCGCCGCCAGAGCGCTGGTAAATTCCTAATAGTTACAAATTAAGTCAATTTAAGTTCAAATAAAACCCTTTGGATTTTTTGGCGACGGCGTATTATTTTAAAATAATAATTGGTGTAAATTTTCACGTTTGCATTTGACGTCTCGTCGGCGTATTATGATAAAGAGAATGAGATGTCTATCTTGCTCTATCGTCGTTGCTTTCACCCGACATTAAACAGTGGTGTACACCGTATAGAAATCGTAGGCCTTTTATTTCTTTCTCACTCTACTTTATACAAACTTAAGCAAAAAAATCATTGTTCGAAAGCTTCTCACTCCAGCTTTCACAAAATACTTTAAAAATAGGATTTTTATTAGCAGAGTTAATCTATGTCGGTGCCTAATAGCAGATTTTTATCTTTTTTTTACGAAGAATGACGTTTTTAATTTAATTGTACTAATAAAAATACTCTTTTTAAAAAAAGAGCGACTGCACTATTTACAAAAAATCTCAAACTGTATATTTTCATACCATATATGCATACATATCTCCGTTTGTTCTTATATCAAGTTTAAGGGTCCTAAACACTTTCTTGTGCGAAAAATCTGACGATAAACAAACAAGGGCGGTCCCACGGGAAATAAACACACTTATGGTGGGAGTATCAACATGCTTGCCAACCTATAACCTATTTCGCGTAGATTTATTTATTTTTTCTAACTTTTACACAAAATTTAAATAAAATCAATATCGTCTTCCTATACTATAGGTAATAATTAACATGTTAAATAAATATCAAGGAATTTCATAAGTTATTTAAGGAGAATTGTATATAAAAAAAATATCGGTTAAGATTTTTTTTAACATTATTATGTCATTGTTCCTTCACTAAACAATTATCCCAAAATAAGCAATGAAATAAATTGATATTTTTGTAATATATCAGATATTACCTAAATAATGTGCAGACGATATTGATTTTATTTAAATCTTAGTCAATAAACTAAGAAAAACAAGGCGAAATAGGTTATAGGTTGGCGGTTGAATGACGTTGATAATTCCACCTTATGGCATTTCGTAGGGAACTAAGTGGTAAAAAGCCACCCACTCACAACCCCTTGTTCTAACGAAGCCAAATACCGTCACGGAGTGTGTAGGATCCTTTAGACTTGGGTCCCTAAACTAAAACCTAAATCAGTCGATTCAAAAAAGAAAACTAATATTTTAAAACCAAATAAAAATAATAATTAACTTATATACAAATACTTTATTATTAATATTATTATTTATCATTTTTTTAAATTTTTTATCACCTACATGCCTTTGGGGCATACAAATTCAGTTTCACGAACACACCTCTCTTCTCAACTAAAAATCTATTAGTAACCCCAGAGATTGTAATATTAAACATTTATTTTAGAACAGAAACATGGTGATAAAACTGAAGGTTTATAAACACTCTAAAGGCATGTAGAGTATAACACACCCTTTTGCACAAAACATGCCCTTTTCACAGAAAACACTGGGGGGAAACGCTACAAATAAAACTGCTTGCTGCACATTGGCGTAACTAGGAGTACTTTTCAAGGGGGGGGGGGGGGGGGCTAGCTGTTAGACAATGTATTTGCAAAGAGTTTACTGGGATAGCCTTAGCTATAATCCTGCTACTCTTATCATTCTGCTATTCCGCCTGTCATTTTTATTGTTTCCAAACTATATGGTGTTAGCATTTTGATTACTTACCGTACCGTAGTGATGGACCTTAGAACAGGGCTTCTCTCTTTCCCCCCTCCCCCCCACCCCTAGTTACTCCATGGTGCTGCATAACAGGTTTGTAAAGTGCACCGTTCCATCACTATTATTCCACAATTCTCCTTATTAAGTGCAAAAATAAATTTGAAACATGCTGCAAAATAATGTGTTTATGAAAATAGGCCTAAAGTGAATGTTAACATATTTCCTGGCAAATCCAAATCGACATATTTCCGAACAGGAATAAACAATTTCACAAAAATGTACTTTTATATTCAACCAAAAACTTCCGGACATTCTCTTTTTTTTCCACTTGGTACCTTTCTTTTTCTATACAATTAGACTATAAACAACAATTTTGCTGCGGGTACTGTCAGTACCGAAAATTTCCTACTTGTTTTATCCTGCCGAATTGCTAGGCCTACTTATCGTTATTTTATTTGGCATGTGCATGTTGAGTAGTTCCATCCTACAAAAAAAGAGACATTATTTCGGGTTTGTTCGTTGAAGAGTTGAGAATTGAAGTGTTACAAGTTATAATGTAGTGTTTTAAATGTTGGTCAAGGTGCAAGAAACTACTTATTTCGGAAAAAGAAATAATATGTGGAGTTCCACAAGGATCAATATTAGGTCCGTTATTTTTCTTAATTTACATTAATTCCGTTTCCAAATTGAACTTAAAGGGCAATGTAAAGCTATTTGCAAATGATACAATTATTTATTTTGCTGAAACTATGGCAGAAATGTATTTTGATATTAATAATGATTTAAAAATACTTTTTTCTCGGCTTCAATCAAATGAACGTTAAATTTTATAAAATTTTCTTTTATGTTAATAAGTAACTAAAAATAAAATAAATTCCATCATTAACCCTTTAACATTTAATAATAATAATAATTCAATATTCAAAAACGACAAAATTTTTAGGATTAGTTTTAGACGAAAATTTAAATTGGAAATGCCATATCCAGTATATTATCAACTCGATATCTCCTTTGGTATCTGTTTTGTACAGAGCTAGATATTTTATTCCTTTGAAATACTTAAAAAATATATATTTTTCATTATTCATTCAAAATTACAATACTTAGCTTCTGCATGGGGATCTGCTTGTTTATCAAACTTAAAACCATTACAAAAATTGCAAAATAAAATTATTAAATGTATACACAAATTACCACATTTAATAATAATAATAATAAGTTTATTTAAAATTTAATAATATAATAAATGTGTTTATGTTGTCTTCGATAAACTTATTCTTCAATCCCCTGAAGCTGAGCTTGTTAGGGGCAAATCTTATTTTTTGTTTTAGTATGTAAAATCATAAATCATAAATATGCATTTAGAAGCAACTATTAATCTATATAGACCGAAAGGGTATTTACACGTTCAAAACATTTATAAATTAAAAATTTGTATTCTAATTCACTCTATTACTTTAAAAAAAAATCAAACATAACACTTTGGGAGAATAAGACATTACCTGATCATAACACCAGACGTTGTATAAATTATCAATTTTTTTTTAAATTGATTTTATTAATGAATTAAATTGGATTAACTTCCATTTTTTTTATTGTTATTTTTTTAATGGTTATTATTTTCTATGTTATGTTGTCACTTTCCATGTAATAAACTGTAAAAGTTAGTTTGGAATAAATACATTTTGAAAGTTAAACCGAAAAAGACTACACAGATGGATCCAGTTTGTTTACTGCTTCCCCCATACCAATGTAGTCGAGAGGCAGGGTAATTCCACCCAGAATGTAACATATATTTTATATCATACCTTAGACTTTGTGGCAACCCCGTATCGTCCAAATTATACTCCTTAACGGCTATCATACAGAGGGTTTTCAAAGACGGTTTGAGATCTAAAATGTACATATCACTGTGGTCGACTAGCTCGTCCAGACCAGCCTCTTCGTGTTCCTCTAAGGTTCTGTTTAATTGCGGACTAAAAAATTACATTTGGTCAATAAGTAGGAAAATTAGAGATAGCGATAAATTATACGATAATATTGATAACTAATTAAATAATAGCCATACTGCCGTATTCGGTTTTACTCATAGTTTTATTGCGAATACGAGGTTTCCATGCCCGTTACAAAATGTAATTTAATTATTTATTTATTTATTTGCAGGTTTCTTTATAATAATATTAAAAATCAATAACATTGTTTTTTTTTTAATAAAAATAAAGCCAATGAAAGCATCATTACAAAACTATAGATTAATAAATCTGTCCGATTTTGTAATGAAAAATATACACCCATTTAGATTATTAATTTTAATCACATTATAAATAGGTATATTTAAAAATATAATTTCACCCAAAAAAAAGAGAAAAATTATAAAAAACGGAGAAATTATAATAGAAAAATTGTAATATTTAGTATTATTATTACCTATATATAAGTTGGCTTACCTTTATATAATTTTGTATAATCCATGATTTTAATTTTCTTTTAAATGCCAAAAAACTCATACTTTTCAAATTAGTAGGTAAAATTTTTGATTCCAACAAATAAAGCATTATTTTTAAAAAGTGTTAAATTAAAATTACACATACATAAACATAGATTTGTTTTTTGTCTTGTTTGGTATAATATGAGTACTTAATGTTATTTTAAGTTATTTAATAAATTTTTATTTTTATATAAAATATGTATAAAATGGAAGTTTTGTAATAAAGTTGTTTTAACTCAGAATATTATTATAAACAAATAATATTTTTGAAGGAAACAAAATATGTTTATTAAATATGATTTTTAAAACTTATTTTTGTATTGTTATAAGCGGTTTCAAATTCGAGTCGTATGCACTTCCCCAACCAATTATACCATAGGAAAGAATTGATTGAAAAAGTGCATAATAAAACATTAAACAAAGTTTTTGATTCACAATATTTTTAAAAAGTCATTTTGGTCAATCAATATTCCTAAATATTTTATAAATTCAACTTTTTAAATTTTATTTTGGCAAGAAGAGTAAGCATAATTAAGTCTAACTATATCTGATATTTCTAAACAATTTAAATCATGAATTTTAATTTCTTTTAAACTATTCGGTTGAGTATCTTTATAACAAGAAAAAGTCATAAATTTTGTTTCAGTTAAATTTAAGTTTCATAGGTCATAACTCAAATTATTTTTTATTAGTGAAATGTCTAGTTCTTAATTTAAAACGCATTTATTCCAAGCATTAGCTGGTATTATTAATACAGTATCACCTGCATAAGAAACTATTTTTCCATTTAACTCTAATTTTAATATATCATTAATATAAAGTAAGAATAAAATTGGTCCTAAAACAGTATCCTGAGGAACATCGCAAATTAAAGTACATAGTTGCTTTACTACTGAAATTATCTATTTTTACTTTCTGTTCTATCTAGATAAGTAACTTTTAAATAAATTATATGCGATACCTCTATAAGATTCTAGTTTAGATAACAGTTTATTGTGTGATACTGTATCAAACGCTTTTTGCAAATCTAAGAATAAAGAATATGCCAATAACTTTTTACCTTCATCTAAACATTTTGATATAAAATGAGTAACATTAAAGATTGCATTCTCTGTTCCTAATTTTTTTCGAAATCCAAATTGATTAGGTGAAATTAATTTGTTAATTTATAAAAATGAATATAATTGATCTTTAATACATTGTTCTAAAAGTTTTCCTATTGTATTTATTAAAGAAATCGGTCTATAATTATCGCATAGTGTTTTGTCTCCAGATTTATAAATAGGAATAATTATAGATGTTTTTAACATTGTTGGAAAAGTTCCTTGAGTAAGACGCATGTTAAAAAGATACTTAACTAATTATTAAGGAAATGTTATGGGATGTGGCTTTTAAAATTTTGTTGTTTATATCATCAGGTCCTGGGGACGTTTTTAATTTAAGTTTATCAATTAAATATTTTCAATAAATAATTAAGTTTACCTCGTTCCTCCAAAAATGAAAACTTTGTCTCCCACTTTGGCGCAAACCTGCCTCCGCCTTTCGCAGGGCGACTTGCCCTGCGGATTTATCCTGGTCCAGACGTGCGTTTCGGGATCGAACATGTAGAGGTCGTTGTAGTGCTTGCCCTTGACCGAATTGTAGCCTCCGAATATGTACATTTTGCCATTGTGAACAACTACAACAATAAATAGAAATCGATTTATTTAAAAAACCGTATCTGTACTATTATGTTGTGGTATCATAGGCTGTGATCTTTGGGTGTGTTAATTTATTATAACGTAGGTATTAGCTAATACGCTCATCGAGACTTGTTAAATAAGAGGAAACAGTTTATGTAAATGTCCGAGAGAAAGTATATTCTTTGCAGAATGCTTTTACAGGCTATAATATCAATTATTATTGCATGTACTCGGTTTTCTTTTTGCGGTACGGTCGGATTGTTCTAGATCTTTTTTAGCCAAAGGGAAAACGGATATTGAACGTTTAGTTTTACAATTTTTCAATAATTCTTTAGTTATGGTCCTCTATTTTATTTAATGAGTCGACCTAGTCAAAAAAAACACAATATTTAATATCATTAATAATTAATCACTTTGCTCTTTGGGGTGATGTTACATATTTCCTGACAATCGAAAATTACCGAACAGAAATAAACAATTTCAGAAAATTATATTTTTATGGAACTTCAGGACATTAAGTATGTCTTTTTCTACTGGGTTACCTTTTTTTTTATATACAGGGTGTCCGGAAATGATGAGTTATAGGGTGTTAAAGTTAAATTTTATTTACAGTTTTAAAATACGTAAGTTACTAGAACAAGAAATTAAACATTCAAATCAAAGGTTAAAGTGACCTTCCTCTTCAATGCATAAATTAATTCTTCTTAAAAAATTCCGACGAACTCCATGGAATATTTATTCCTTCCTTTGCTATGCTATGTTTAAGGTTGAAAATAAATTAAAATTATTTCGTATTCATCACATGCAAGCAATGTTATTTTAGCGTTTTTCTCAAAAACGGTTAGATTAATTTATCGAAACAAAAGTAGTATACCTTTTTTATGTCAAAAGGTTAGGAGAATAAAAATATTCAGTCGAAATGCGCATACAGAGTAGGACAAAAAAGTTGGGACCATTCAAATTAAAGTATAGTGGCGCCCTCTACAAAATGCGAAAAAACGGTGGATAGACTTAATTGGTAACCATTGAGAATTTACCCGTGCTATGGCGGCGCATGCCGGTTTCAAGAAAAGCTGTTGCGGTAGCCAATCGAAAATTTACCTTTTTACTCAGAACAGATATGTTATTCGGAATATTCCACACTGGTCCAGAGTCCGCAAGACGTGACGTTTCGTTTTTGGCTTTTATTAATTGATAACTTACATATTTTTTTTAACTGTAGGTAACTGTCACCCAAAGAATGGTATTTGCCCGGTTTTTGGAGAAAACGAAAAATAAACGTAATATTGATAAGCAAATGAAATGGCGAATGCGTTACTAATATTTGCTCTTAAAAACCCATAAAAAAAACAAAACACACGCGATGCCATATTAGAGGTCAATAAAACTATTTAAAGCATTTTAGGAGAAATGAAAGTTGCATAATCGGTATTATTCAAGCAACTCGAACGACTGCTTTTCACTTCATCAAGATCACTTTCTCTGCATCATAAAAAAACCCAAACATGTAATACCGATTAAATAATATCTATTCTATGGATGTGATGTTTTTATTATTGTTAAGAGGAGCCCTTTATAATCATAATTAATTTTTAAACCCTATTCTTTGACGAGTGGATAAAGGTGTTATGTAACATTTTTTTAAAAATATGTTTTGTTTTGATACCCTATTAGTGAGTTTATCTAAGGTATTAGTTTCTTTATTTTTAAAATATAAAGGTGCTATGATCATTCTATTTCTATTTTTATTAAAAAACAAATTCTAATCATTTTAAAATAAAAACGTTATTGAAAAACTATATTTCTAATGGCAAATAAGCAAGTTTTTAATTAGCTTAATAGTATAGAAATGTACTAATTTCAAAATTCAACTTATTCCTAATTTTTTAAAACATTTAAATGCGTAAAAAAAACAAGTGTGTTCATTTAGTTTTTATTTACCGAAAATTAATCGTTTTTTACTAATGACCAATGAGTTGAAAGATTTATCGTCGAGCATCTTCGACAAATATACATAGATGTAATAATTATTGCATGGGACTTATGTAAATTCCAACAAATAGAAAATTCATTATAATAAATCAAAATAATATTTGCACTTTCTTGTTACCCAAATCGTAATCGTAATCGTGTATTTATTTTCTATTACACAACCAAAAATCAGGGGCGGGTGGGCCCACCGGGACACCGGGAGATTTCCCGGTGCGCCGGTCCCTCAGGCGCCGCCGCTCTATGTCAACAAAATAAATGGATAAAACCCGGCATAAAGTGATTGATTTTGATCTGTAACATAGGTCTACCGGATTTAGAAATGGCTTCTGGGATTTTTAAGGTCATGTGATCATTTGTCAAATGTTAAACACACACTTGGAATGGAAAATTAGTTTTTTCTATTAAACTATATCTATGTTTAATAAAAAAAACGAATTCCTTAAAAGAGTATTTGCTGAATTTTCAAAGCAATCCAGAGCGAAAATAACAACATTTTTTAAGGGTTCATTTTGAGCTGATCATTTCTCCAGTACCCTACCTACAATCTAAGATACGAATGTCAAAAGCACATAATAAGACAAGTACAGCACTAAACTGCACTAACACTAAACAACCAATAAACAAGCACTAAACATTGTCCTATACTTTTCATTAGAACTGGTATGTTATATATGTGGTGATAACTGCACACTAACACTAAACTTATTAATTAAGTTAGGATTTTGATATTTTGCAGATCTTCCTTGTATCTTGGGGCGCATTTCAGGAAAATTTATTTTTTATACAGGGTGTTCCAAAAAAGTGTGACGTCATAAGGATGTATTTTTTTAGATTACATGCCACATATTTTCTTACTTATTTGGGTGCCTCCTATAATTACCTACATACCCCTAAAATTTTATTAAAATCGATTCAGTATTATAGATTCATGCTTTTAATAGCCTAAAAATTACCTCTAAATGACAGAATACCCTCCCTTACGCTACTCTGTTTTATCAATGGGACTTTCCTTATTATTATTTTAAAATATTTACTATGCGGGGGCGATGATAGTAAAATTCGGAAAAGTAGTACGAAGGTCAAGTGTTTTATGAATGAACTCGGCTCGACTTCTTACGGTTGACATGGTAACCCGAAATAAGGGCGGAGTCTTCGACAAAAATCGTCGATTCAAAATGGCTTCTTCTAACGAGTTACAGGTGTTTGTTTTGGTGTTTTGACTTTGGAATATTTTTCAAAAACTTTCGGTGTTTAAGCGAACCTTTGACCATGTAACTGTTATTAAGTGTTAATATTGTGATATAAATAATATATCTTATGTAAATTGCCTGGTGAGTTTGTGATTTCTTCCTGGTTTTCTTCAAAATGCAGAGTTTTGTCTTTAAAACGACGGAGAGTTACGTGGATCATAATATTGTAAATTTTTTATTTAAAATATTTTAAACTATGCATAATCTTTTATTACAGTGAAATTATCTTTAAATTTAGAACCTTTAGCCCGCTTTCTTTCTACGACACAGATTAAATCGATTGGTTTTCATTTATGTTGATTAAAATGTCGACAAGGTGTTACAGGTTGCCTAGTCCCAAAACAATCTTTCTAATTAATAAGCCTTTATTTTTGCGAGGTTTAGGTACCTATAACCTGGGATGGGCCCACCGGGACACCGGGAGATTTCCAGGTGCGCCGGTCCCTCAGGCGCCGCCGCTCTTTGCGAACTTTTTTCTTTTCTTTTTTAACAATTTAAATTATTTTTGAAAATAATCAAAAAAGCAAAAAACCAGAAATTATTAATCAAGAGTTTTTTGGAGGCACTTTTTATAATAATGTGTCTGCACTATGGAAACAAATGAAAAAATATAATAATAATAAATATTTTTTTCACCTAAATGTGTTTTAAATGTAAAAAATTAAGTTTGTTTTTTTATTTATGAGTTAGGTATAAAAAATAGGTCGTAAGTGGATGAAAAAATACATATTTATGTCTTTTCATTTTTTTATTGGATCGATACGACGCGGCGCTGTTTCAATTGACTTCCCGCGCCGGTCCGAGGTATCCCATCCGCCCCTGCCAAAAATCCTGTTGTATTGAGATTCTCTTTAAGAATTTATCACCGCATGTACCCAATAAACCCATTTCTTACCCAAAGCTGTCACCGAATTTCTCTAAATTAAGACATACTTCAGCTTATCTTTATATTTAAACTTTACTTACAGGCAGAATTGCTCCTCCTCCCCACAGGGATCTCCCCCGTCGCTTGGCAAGAATGCCAGTTGAGAGACTTCATGTCCAAATACCAGACTTTGTTGCAATAAGTCTCCAATGGGGATTGCAGCCCCTGATTATTGGTGGTTAACATAGCCCCTCGGCCTCCGAAGAGGTATATTTTGTCGTTTATGCATACGGTTGTGTGGAAGTCCCGTAATGTGGGTTCAAAACCTAAAACGTAATTTTTAAATTTCCAGTCAATCAAATATAATAAAAAAAAACTGTTCTTACCTCCACAAACAACGTAACTCCAATGCAATTTATCCAAATCTAAATAGAACACTTGCTTGGCAAAGAGATCGGTTTCTTCTTCGTAACCTCCGAAGATAAACATACAATTTTTCCATATGCACGCCGTGTGTCCATCCCTGGCCAGCGGGATGGACCCTGTCGTGGGCGGAGCCATCCAACAGTGCCAAAAAGTGTCGAATTTAAACAGGACCGAACAGGACGATCTGTCGTTTCGACCGCCCCATATGTATATATTTTCTTTGTATACCACAGCCGAATGTCCATATCTTAAAAATGTTTTTTTATTGTATTGTTAAATATTTTGTATGTTTTTTACTTTTGAGAATTAAATAGGTCTTTTAATCCTAAAGGCAAGGCTTGGTGCAGGAACCACAGAAAAGGGACAAGAGAAAAAAGTAAAGAAATAATTACAATCTTTATATAGGCTTTGCTTCTACAGATAAACTACAATTAATATAATACATAGGTACTAAAATAAAAACACTTAGTTAATTTTACATAATATATACTTCTTGTACACAATTTAATTGTAATGAATTTAAACAATTATAGGTATACTACATAACTGACTATAATTATATTTTTTGAACAACAATTAGTATACCTAGGGCTTGTAAAACTAAACTTAATGGGTTTAAAAGTATGATTAAAAGGTTTATTGAACTACTTTTAGAATGATTAAAATAAAATCTGCTACTCTAATCCCATAAAATTGTGACTGTAACTTTTTAGTTATGCAGTGCAAAAAAGTACTTAGTTCTATGTTATCATTGAGGTCTCCTGGTACCTATATATGTCCTAAAGGTAGCTAAATTTCTTTTTAAAAAAGGTGGTTTTTCCCAAAATTCTCATTTAACTGACTTGCAAATATTTACTAACCTTCGATAGGGTAAAATATCATCATTTTCAAAATATGGCAAATCACTGACTGGATGTTTTACCCATCTATTTGTAGTTGTATTGAGAACATGAACATCCATGGAAGTATACCCACGGCAGTCCTCTCCAGTAGAATAACCTTAAAACAAAATTTGAATTGGAGAACTTAAAAGTATTTTGAGTAGGTGAATTTATGAATTAGGGTTGGCATGTATACTCCAAAACATAAATTACCTAGGTATTGGGATTTAATAACAAAATATAATAAAATTGTGATAGGTTTTTGGAATGAGAAATTGTCCTGTGATCTAATCTTTTGTTTATAAATGATTAACCAATTCATCATACAATAATGTTTTATCAGTTTTGCTTAACAATAGGTATTTTTGGCTACAGGATGTGGGATGAAGCATCGAGTCACAAGTTGGCATAGTAGTGGAATATTATCCTTTATAGGTAGAAAATCTTTCAAAATTAAGGGAGCAACGTTACCACAATACCTTTTCTGACTTACCTCCAAAAGAGTAGATTTTATGATTCACAGCTACTGCTGCATGGTTTACTCTCTTCGGGCACCCCTCAATATGGGCTGTCCACCTCATTTTGTTTAGGCACTATTTGTAAATAACAACTATATAAATCCTGATTATGATCTCTTATACCAGAAACTTGCCTTCTACCTTTAAAAGTCTTTTTTGCGTCTCTTATTAAAGTGTATTATGGTTCCTGTCGCTAAAAAAACTATTTTACAATGATACTTTGGTCCAATATAGGCACTAATTTAAAACATAATATTCACTAGACAAGTCGCGATTAACAAAATTCGGGCACGGCCGAGAAATTGTTGTTTAGTAATACATCTTATTTTGTGAAAGAAAATATTACGAGTGAATGTTGTGATTATTATGAAAACGGTGACAGATTGACAGATAAAAATAAAAATGACACCTCTCCTCTCGCAATTTTCGATGTTGTCACGCCTCTTCTTTACCTTGGAAATTAGATACATATCAATAATTCTTTAGTAACATGACAACACGGCATGCCCAGCAACTATCGTCATCTATTTGTCAAAAACTCAACTATACATAAATGAGCTTGACAATATCCAAATACTAAAAATTGGAAAACTTCAATATTTAAATTTATTTTTGTTAGGTTAGAAGGCACTGTCACTGTCACAAAGTCACAATACAAATACATTTTTTTTCTGTTTTGGAAGAACAAACTGTAAACACTTTATCTGATTCCTGTTTTATAGATTAATATTCACATTCAGTCTAGGAGGAGGTGATACTTTAGGAAGATGGTAAGAAATATTTTGTAAATTGTTTTTTAATTTAAATGTAACGTTACTATTGTTTGTCTTTTTATAACCCTAGGCTCAAGTACATGAATATAAGGTGGCAATGACTTGCGAAGGTTGCTCTGGTGCAGTAGAACGGGTTTTGGGAAAACACAAAGGTACGTCTACTTTGGTACTAGGTAACCCATGAACTGGCCTTAATGCCCTTAATTCTCACTTTATATACTACCATATACTGTCCATACTACATAGATGTATAATAGGGGCCCCATAGAAAAGGAGTAATATTTTAAAGAAGAGTGTTTTGCGGTGACTGCTTAATTTTATCTTTCATTCTTGAACACCTGCTTTCCTCATTAGGTATACCTACCTTCATTTTGTATACTTATGGACTTCATTAAGTATTTTTTTTTCAATTTTTCAAATATTTAAAATGTATTAAAGTATCTAATACTTAATAACATTTACGTAGGTACTCAGCCCGTTTATTCTAATTAAAACTCTTTATTGACGTATATTTTTACCCCTTTTTTTAGATAAGATAGAGAATGTTGATATAAGCCTTAAGGATCAAAGGGTGAGAGTAAAAACTTCACTACCAGCAAGTGAAGTACTTGAAATAATAAAGAAAACTGGCAAGGATACACAGTTTGTCTCTTCAGTTTAACACATATTTTATTTATAACCCCTTATTAAAATTATTTTTACAATTACAAAAATTTGAATCCAATAATCTGGAAAATTAAAAATAATTGGGTAAAAAAGCATTTTTTAAGTTTTATTGTATTATTTCCAAAATTTATTATAAATTATTGCAGCTTAATATTTATTTTGGTATTATTTTTGTAAGGTGATATTTTAATATTTTATATTTAGTGTTTTTTAAATAAATAATAACAAATTAATATTGCTCATCTTTTAAAATCCGATTCATAGTTCACCACAGATCGGAACACAAACTCATACAAATAAAGGGTTTGGCCACGGTTTGGCTCTGATTCTTAGGGAGTATATCGGTATCATCCAGACACTAGTGCAATCTTTTGATAAATAAGCGTAATAAGCTTTGTATTACAGAAAACTTTTTCGTAATATAATTTCCATTTTAGCGTCCAGACGTAAGATAGCGCCACAAAACAATTATGTTAATAATAGGCAGCCAGATATTCACTTTGTGGTATATTTGGTTGCCTGTTAACAATGTTGATACAGCACCATCTTACGTTAGGATTTCAAATATAATAATAGATACAGAATATTTTATAGTTTACTCGTTTACTGTAATGTCGCATTTGTGGAAAGATGGAATTAGTGTCTATCTAATACTGTTATATTTCTAAACATTTAAAATTTGCAAATATTATTGATAAGTGTTTTTTTCGTATTATTGGGAAGTAATTAATGCTTTTTAAATTGTAAATCAATTTTTGCAATTCATTTTATTATATCGTCAATTATTTTTTTATCACTATCTCTATTATCCTTGTGGCTTCGTAGTAACTCGACGTATTTCAACAATTTTTCTCTTTGTTTTTCCAATCTATCTTTTCTGAGTGTTTCAAATTCCTCAGCGTCCGCGTTGTACACAGTTTTCGAATACGTTGGAATCATTATTCGGTTGGGACCTTCCTCTTCATAGGTGTTAATCTAAAATGTTAATTAGAATAAATTACATCAGTTACTTATATTATATATACAATTTTTTTCTTGGCCTACCTCATCAAAAACACCAGCATCACTGTCATCAATAGCAATTCTCTTTAAATAGTAGCCTTTTTGTGGGCCTGTGTGCCTGGTTAATGACCCTTTTATAGTTGCCCACAAGGACTCTACAATAATAATTCATTAGTTGTTATGATGGAAATATTTACCTGCTATTTTTATTACTTTTTTGGTGAACGATGTGCGGCTTCCCCTAAAAAAATATAAATTATAGAAATTCCTTTCAATTCATGCCAAAAACTATGTCGATATTTCATCGAAATATTTACATTCGATGGTGTTTTGCATTTATATTTTATATACCGCTTACTAAAAGAGGTACAAAGCTATTAAATATATTTTAAGGTATGGAAACACACTAAGTAAACTAATTCTTGCATGACAAACATGTGATTTTGTTGGTATCAAAGAGGGTATTTTAAAAATTATTGCAAGCGTTCGGATGTCACCAAATATCACCAGTAAAATTTAATTAAACAAGTATAAAATGGGTATCACTGACATAGTCCGGTCAATCTAGACCAAAAAATGAGAGTGAAGGTACATAAAGTTACAACAAGCTGAAAATCAGTAAAATTATTCAAAATATAATTATAAATAAAATCTTTAAGTTCCCCATTATTCCCGTGTATGAAAAAAATTTTACTTAAGGTCAAAGGTAAAACAAATGAGTTTTTTGCGATTTTCAGCAAAACGGTAGGTTTTATCATAAAAATACCCCAGACAAAAATTGTAAATCATAAAATTATCTATAAAAAATGTATTTATACTTTTTTTCCTAGGAGCCACCGTTTCTAAGATATAACGATTCAAAAAGTTGTAAAAGTTGTTTTCGTTATAATATGCACACGTTATTTTTTCTAATGATTTTACCGCATAGATCTCGGCGAGTACTTCTTTCATGCCGCTTCCTTGCATAATATGACCAATTGCTCCCAGAAAAGACATCAGTAGATAAAATCCTCAGAGCCCTCAGGTGCGGCTGATACCATTTCTCGAGCTTTAGCATACAGGGGCCGGTCGAAAGTCACGATAAATACATTGTGGCCATACCGTTTTGCATTCTCTAATCCACAAAGTAAAGTCGTATAGATAGTATTATAGTTACTGGCTGGTTGGTGAATAAATGGTAACAATGAAATTTGAGATTTAGAATAATTCATATGATTATTTGTTAAACGTTCAATAAAACCATTCCAACCGGGTAAAGACGCATTTTTCCATTTTGACGATAACAACTTTTACAACTTTTTAAATCGTTATATCTCGCAAACGGTGGCTCGTATGATCTACAATTTTTGTCTATTTTTATGATAAAACTTACCGTTTTGCTGAAAATCGCAAAAAACTCATTTTTTTTTACCTTTGACTTTAAGTAACATTTTTTCCATACACGGGAACGATGGGGAACTTAAAATTTTTATTTATAATTATATTTTGAACAATTTTACTGATTTTCAGCTTGTTGTACCTTTATGTATCTTCGAATGTCTAGATTGACCGGACTAACACTGAATACCCAAAATTTCAAACGTTATTTGTTCTGTTATAGATTTTTAATTTAGGGCCTTCATTATGGGAGGTCAAAAACTTGTTAATATCATTACTTTTTTTTAGATCTCGAATGTTCTTATTACCTCCGGTATTATCAAATCTTGGTCGGTTTTCTTTACTTTAAGATTTTCAGCTGATTGCACGGGAGTCTCTTTCATGTACTGCTGGGAAGCCACGGTAAACGGCAGGGTATCCGGGGCTGTTTGCTGCCAATAATAATCTTTTCTCAGTGTGGGATGGTCCTGGTGAATTTTGTCTACAAGAAGATAACAAACCTAAAAAAAGGTCGTTCATGGTTCATTTGGTTGGTGGTTCCCATGGTTTCATTTAATAATTTAGAAAGAACCTTTTAATGCATCTTTCGAACTTAATTCTTATTTATTATTGTAATATATGTATGACTGGATACATTTAAAAAATATTTCATCCAAAGGCGCTCGATAAAACCGGCCCTCTCATTTCTCTAGCTAGACCAACCTGTATATGTCTGTCAATCATCCAGACGACTTCAAAATCGTCATCGTCTTCGCCGAAAGGGTTTATCAACGTTTCGGCCACTTTGAGCCATCCCATGTAAAAGAAAAATTCCAGAACTGGCATAAATGGGAAGCTAAAAATCAGTCTGTCCACGTACTTGTCTTCTATGTCGACCATTTGATTACCAATTACTGTGATTAAAAAGTAGCTGTATACCGCTATCGTAACCACCTAGAAAAAATATACATTTCTATAGCTGGTATCCGCAGCTTCGCTTGCACAATTCAATTGTTATAGATTCGCGAAGCAGCCGGTACCATCCATACTAAATTAATTGATTCAGCCGATACTAGATGGAAATACATAATTATAATATTATGGGATACAGTAAAACAAAGCACCGTAGCTGCGTCAGATGACAATGATTTAATAAAAGGTGAAAATAATTTACGTAACAATGCTAAGCTAATCTCTTTTGATGTTTCTAATTTGTTTCCCAGCGTACCTACTGATGAAACGATAACTTTGGTTGATCAACTTCTTACCTTAAAAAATGCAAATCTGATCAAAAAACAAGAAATCATCAATTTCTCTTACAGTATCCCTTGAACAAAATTATTTTGAGTTCAACGACAAAATATGCACTAACAGAAATGGTCTTATTATGGGTACCCCTCTTAGTCCTTTATTGGCTGAAATATTTATGGATTTTTTAGAAGGTAAAATAACCAATCATCCTCTTTTCAAACAGTTTCTTTATTGGCATAGGTATGTGACGTCTTAACATGTTTTCTTGAAACTGATAGACAGTTAAAAGTCTTTTTAGTATTAACAGCCTACACAGTAATATCAAGTTTACAATAGAACACGAAAGTGACAATTCTATTAATTTTCTTGATTTAAATATTAAGAGAGAAAATGATAAACACGTTTTCTCCGTTATCCATAAACCATCTCATACTGATACTGTAATACACAACTCTTCGTGCCACCCTACATAACACAAATTAGCTTCTTTTCACAGTATGACCCATAGACTAGTAACTCTCCCTCTAAATAAAATCAATTTTCAAAAAGAACTAAATATTATTAAACAAATTGCAGTTAATAACGAATATAACTCAAATCTTGACCAAATGCTAAAAAAGAAAACTTACAAAAAGGCTGTTGACTTAGTTTTTCCTAGAAGCAAAAACTCTGACCAATTTAAGCTTATCACTTCCTTTGGACAACCTAGCAAAGTAATTGGCAATTTTCTTAACAAAGTTGATATAAATTTGTGTTACAAAACTAATAACTCCTTAAGTAAATTTATCAAAAACAATAAAATTAAAAGCGATAAAAACAAAAAATCAGGCGTCTATAAATTAAAATGCAAAGATTGTCCTAAAGCATATATTGGCCAAACGGGTAGACATTTTAACAAAAGAATACAGGAACATTGTAACGGTTTTCTAAAAAACAAAACAGACTTAAACTATGCTAAGCATTTACTTGATTATCAACATAATTTCGATGCTTCCTTTAAAATCTTACATACAGAAAACAAAGGCTTAAAACTAAATTTGTTAGAATCTATTGAAATTAATAAACTTAAAAATACGGACCTGTTACCTAATGATCAATTAGATTTAAATAATTCACCTTTGATAAATTTATTCTGTTGACTTTTGTAATTACATAATATTGTACCTGATTTAATTTTTATACCCTGTGTTAGATTTTCCCGCTATTGTAACCCTTCCACTGTTTTATTTACATCTTCAATAGTTTAATTTTATTGCAACCACTTTTTATTTTCACCTTTTATTAAATCATTGCCATCTGACGAAGCTACGGTGTCAGCGAAACATGTAATTTTTCTTGTTAATATAGTGGAAATTTACAAGTTCAACTTTGTTTTACTGTATCCCATAATACTATAATTATGGATTTCCACCTAGTATCGTCTGAATCAATTAATTTACCAATTTTCAGCAATATAACCTGTAATTAGTAAAAATAGTAAGTTATACAAACCCTCTCAAAATAGGCTACACGCCTGTTTTCAATCCCTGTGAATTTTGAAAAAATGACGAAATACGCATATTATTTTATTAAAGGAACTCACATTCCAATTTTAAGACCTCTACCAGTTTTAGTTTCTGAGATAGGTACCTACACAAATTCCTATAAAAATGTCAACCCCCGCTTTTTCTTGCCATCTATAGCATTAATAAATAGCACTAATTAAAATATGGAGATTGCACTCACTTGGGTATACACTAAAGGAATACTGATCCAATCGTAGGCCAACATTTCCCCGCATTTTGATCTAAAAATATTTATTTGCTCCAAAATGCTTCTGACTGACAGGTCATCCCTGATGATACCTTCATGTCGTGCCCTGGTAGTTATGTTTGCAGCCCACGCCAAGGGTAGCCTAAGATTAATTAGAATAAGTAATTGTATATTGATTCTTGAAAGAAAATATTCCACCACAACTTATCTGCGCCCTGATGGTTATTTCTAGCATTGACCTTTGAATCACCTACTCACGTGTGAAACACTCCGACCCTAAAGAACTTACCAATTTTTAGAATAGTTCGGAAATTCATTATCCAAATCTTCAATTATTTTTTTCTCCTCCTTAGTCAATAGTCCGGCATCGACAAAATGATTCAAGGTTGGAAATCTTTTTTTCACTTTAGATGACATCATGGTTAAAGTTATGGTGAAGGTGACACATACGTAACGAACTATGGTTCTTCTTACAATGCGCGCTCGTTCATCCTAAAAGTATATAGGGTGTGCTAAAAGAACTGGCCAAAAAAGTGGTTCTAAAAGGAGCTAGAAATGTTAAAAATAGTATATTAAAATACATGTTTTATAAGAAGCGGTTTTAGTGCACGCGTCTATTTTAAAAAACGAGCCACAAAGTGGCGAGTTTTTTTATTGACACGTGCGCTAAAACGCCTTATGAAACATGTGCTTCATACATTTTTTTCTATTTCACCTTTTATAATCAAGAAAAATACATTTTAAAAAGAAAATAAATCCTTCAAATTTTGTAAATTTTTATGTCTAAATTTTATGTTGGTATTACTATTTTTTATCATAGTAGTCTCTGGACAACAAAAATTATTTTGCAAACTGTCATTTTTTGATTTATTGACCCATTTTCACCACGAGATTCTAAAGTTATTTTAGCGATATGAGATTTGAAATTGGACGGAATACGTTGTGTGATCCTTGTACATTCGGTACATATACAGAGCGTTCGGAAATTCGGTAGATTTTGCTACTTTTTTTCGAATTTCAAAAGACGTGATTTTACGTCACGGCATTGCAATTTAGTATAGGGAAGATGGAAAATTCAAATAAAGTTGAAGTTAAAATCGACATTGGAAGGTTAGTAGATTGAATTTTGGATAGGATTTGGCAGAAAATGATAGCTTGAAGCATCTACAAAAGATTGATTTATAGATTTATGTAACCAACATACATGACTGTTATCCACGCAGAATAAAAAAGTAAGTTATCAAGCTATTTTTCCTCTGCCAAATATGGGTTTTCTCGTAAATCACAAAGGCCGCGCAAGTCAATGAAATAAAACATTTAAATGTTACCAACATCAAATAAAGAAAAAACGCGTATCGAAATAGCTTCATTACGATACGCAAATGCGTATCGTACTGAGCTTATTATGAACGTGAAATAGAAAAATACCTTTAAACTTAACTTTATCAATAAGGGGTTTTGTGGAAGGTACTTTTTCCCGCCCACAAAATCTATCTAAATTGTTCTTTTTAAATTTTGTTGTTTAGGTAATGCATGTAGGTATATATCGCTTTATGTATGTATGTATGTTTAAGATTAGTTTATATTTGTATATCTTTAGTACCTAATGGTGTGAAATAAAATGATTTCCAATTTTTTCGTTTATTACTTTTTGTGTACCTATTTCAAGCATTGCTATTTAACTTACTTGTCCCTTAATGCTGGCACCAATCAAAAGGGCTAGGTTGTCAGGAAAAGGTATAGCCCTAAACTGGCTCCACCATCTTATATATACTATGTTGACGAAGAAACCTAGTACAAAACTCAAAGGGATAAGGTTCGCATTTCTGGCGAAGTAGGTTACTATTTTCACAAAATATCTAAAACATTTTGAAAATTATATTAATATTATGCTTTTAAAAAAAAATAAAAGTTACATAGGAATACAGTTTTGACTGTTGTAATAATGTCTTTATTCACTACAATTTTATATATAGATGAATAAATTACTGCACTTACTCTTTGGAAGACTCGTTCATCGCATATAGGTAGCTTAAATTAAGAATATAATATATTCCTAAAAACAAAATGAGATCCGCCCATACTATCTTATAAATGCTACCCTTCCACCTAAAAAAATGTTCGGTAATAAACTAAAAGGAGGTTGATAAAATGTATAAGATCTGGATTCGAATTATTATATTGATATGGATAGCAATATTTAATATAAAGTTACCTTCTCAAAAGTTTTATGAAGCTTCCAATTCCTTTACTGGTAGATACTTCATCAGTGTATGTTACGGTCATTTTTTTTTAAACTGAAGAACACACTAGGTATATTATACACTTCTTGTCAATCACTTTTTGTACTTGTTAAACGTGCTGCCAATAAATTTAAATAAGTAGTTTTTAATTAGGCTTTGCAAGTAGAGCAAATGAATGAGTTATTTTTGGCTTTATACATGTGTAACTATTTAGATTGTTCTAATACCTGGTCTGTTTTTCATGGATCACCCACCAACCACGATATTATATTTATAGAAGCCGTTAAGATGATTAGCATTCCTTCAAAGAACATTTAGGTATTTAATTCTTAATAAAATAATAATTGTTCTATAAATCATTTAAAATGCATTCAGCTAGTACCTTATCCGAAGGGTATAAAAATTTATTATTGCACATTTTACTAGTTCAAAATCATAAAAAATATACATAAATATAACCACGTGTTTTTGTTGAGTGAGGTTATTTAAACAATACGATACAATATAATAAAATAAAAACAAAGATCTGCTTGTGTATAACCCGCCCACAAGAATAAGAAGATCTGGTTTTAAAATAGGATTGGTTTTTATAGACTAGCGGGTTTTCATCATAAAATATGCAGGGTCTGCTAGTGGAAGCGGTTAACATTTCGTCGTTTAGAGTATTTTGTATAATAATAATAATAATAATAATAATAATAATAAGTTTATTTAAAATTTAATAATATAATAAATATGTTTATGTTGTCCTCGATAAACTTATTCTTCAATCCCATGATGCTGAGCTTGTTAGGAGCAAATCTTATTTTTTGTTTTAGTATGTAAAATCATAAATCATAAATATGCATTAAAAATCAAGTTTTTTAAAGTAAAAATGTTAATTTATAGTATAAACGCAGCTTTTTTGAAGAAATATATTACCTATAATAAAATTATTAATTTATAATTTTTAAGTAAAAAATATTACCTACTTATATAAATTATTCAGAACAATATTAATTAATTAAAGCATTTCTAAAAATATTTTCAAATTGTCTGTTTTTAATATCCATGTTTTTATTTCGACTTAAAATTTTTTTAATTAAATCAATTTTTAAATTTTTGTTGGTAAATAATCGTTTAAATAAAACATAAATATTTGAAATTTTTTTGTCCTATAAACTTATTTATTTTAGGTTTTATGGTTATTTCATTTTTATGACGTGTATTATGAATATGGTTTTTAAATTGTATAAGGTTTTTATTTTTAAATATATATATTAAGATGTTATAAATGTAAAGTTGTCTTATTATGTTCAACTTTTTTGTTTCTGAATATAATTCTTTTGAAGGATAAAGATAATCTTTATTGTATATAATTTTTAGAAACCTTTTTTGTAATATTTCTAATTTTTTAACTAAAGTTCTATTTATTCCTCCCCAACCTTAAATTCCATAATTTAAATGAGTTTTAACTAATGTGTAATATAATATTTCCATATGTCTTACATTTAAAATTTTTTTAATGTTTTTAAAAATCGGTAGTAGACTTCTTAATTTTTTAATTAAGTATTCTATATGAAAATTCCAATTTAATTTACTGTCAAAAATAATTCCTAAATATTTTATTTTATTAACTTTAAAAATTTGAATGTCTTCATTTATTTGAATACTATTCATATTTTGTGGTAGGTTATTTAGGTTTAAAGTAAAAGGAATATAATTTGTTTTATTAAAATTAATTGTTAACAAATTGTTATCAAACCAATTTTTTATAATTTTAAAATCTTTTTAATTTTATTATTTAAGTTCTCCCAATTTGTATCGGTATAACAAATTGTAGTCAATCAATCATCTGCAAAACTATGAATTTGTCCATCGCAATTTATACTAAATAAGTCGTTAATATAAATATTAAAAATAATGGTCCTAAAATTGTTCCTTGAGGAACACCATACTTAAATACCTTTGGATAGCATTTTTCTTTATCTATTTGAACATAAGTTGGTCTATTTTTCAGATAATTTTTAATTAATTCTAATTGCTTTCTTCTGAATCCAATATTTTCAAACTTTTTTAACAGTAAATTATGGCTAACTGTATCAAAGGCTTTTGCTAAATCTAGAAAAATACTATTACAAGGTTTTTTATTATCTAGTGCATCATATGAATGCGAATGGTATTTTCTTTATTAAAAGCTTTAGCGGCCACTGCTAGAACCAGAGGAATCCAAGAAAATTGGTAAAATAAGATTGATTAACGAATTTTTTCGTTGTTAATTACTTTGATATAGAAAAAACATGTTAAAAATAATGATTAATCAATTTAACAATAAACCATCAAGCTTTATTTTATAATTTCATCCAATATTTTTCTAGTTTGTTCTTTATCATCTTTAAGTATTTCCAGGCATTTTATTAAAGCTTCTTTTCGTTTATCCAATCTTTCTTGTCTAAGCGAATCGAAATCTTCTGTATTTGCAACATGTTCTACAGAGCTTCCAAGATCGTGGGGGGTTTCTTCTTCGTAAAGGTTGAACTGAAAAAAGAGAAGTTAATGCAAGCAAATTGAAAATCATTTAAATTTCTTTTTTTAAAATACTTAAGACAGATTTATATTTATCGGAGAAAATGTACAACAAAATTGTATAAATAAATATGTAAAGATAAAACAGTGTGCAATATTTACCTCGTCCCATTCACTGTCATCCATGTCTTTTTTTAAAGTTACCCTTCTTAAAGTGTGTTCACAATCGGAGTTTCTGTTTCTAGCAAATATTTTTCTTAAAGATGTTCCTAAAAATGTCGGTACTCATTAAAATAATACTTCACCCAAGGGTGTTCTAGCACCTACATACCTTGATTAAGTAACCCTGCTGATAGGTTATGCTAAAACAAAAATAATATAATATGTAGGATTATGAGACTCGGATATATTTTGGAAGAGGAAAAACTTTTTTATTAGTAGATATAGAAGAAAAAGTCATTCTTTATAAAAAACGTCTGCTTGTAGGTACTGAAACTGCAATTTCGAATATCCGATTTGCGATTACTATACAAGGTTCGTCACAAACAACATTTTTAGTATTGGATCTTTTTATTTCAATTCAGGTTGGCTAAATTATCACTTTGGGAACAAATGGGGGTAAATAAAGTTAGAAAAATAAGGGTAGTTATTGCAAATATCCCAATACAGCAACTGTTAACGGGAATTCAGATGTCGAGTTGTACTATGCGCCAACTCGGTGGTACCACGTTTGATTAAAAGTTTTATAATTTATGATTGAATGAATTGAAGAAATATGACATGTAATAATAAAAATACTTCAAAAGTAGGCAAAGAAAATATGGTTTTCTTAAAACCAAATTGTTACTCGGCCAGATATAAAATCATATTCGAAGTAAGAAAGCAACAATAATTGTTTGTTTTACGTAAATTTATTTTAAACGAAATGCAAAAAACTAAAAATGTTGTTTCTGATGAACCCTGTATAGTGATCGCAAATGCGATATTTGAAATTGTAGTTTCAGCACAACAAAATATTCATTTAATAAATTAAGGAATTGAAAAAAATCCTACAAAGTAAAAATGTTGTTTGTGTCGAACCCTGTATAGTAATCGCAAATCTGATATTCTAAATTGTAGTTTCAGCACAAGCAGACGTTTTTATAAAGAATGATATTTTTCTTCTATACCTACTGATAAAAAAGATGTTCCTCTTAATAACGATGATCTCGACCTTAAACATGTTTTAAAGCCAGCCTTTTTATCGTCTCTTAATTAACAATAATTCTACATTCTTTTCAATAATTGCTGTGTCGATCAAATGAAGTAAAATTACTTACTTCTGATTTTCCCACGTCGTCATCCTCAAACACCAAATCTTGATCGCATTGTTTAACATTGATGTCATGGGTGGATTCAACTGGGTGCTCATGCATATACTTTTGAGTAGCCACTGTATATGGGAGCAGATGATGAGGCGCTTTTTCGTCCCAATGCGGATCTTTGGTCAATTTTGGGTGTTCGTTGTGTATTTTGTCAACCAGAAGATATCCAACCTGAAATAATAATAATAATAAGTTTATTTAAAATTTAATAATATAATAAATATGTTTATGTTGTCTTTGATAAACTTATTCTTCAATCCCCCGAAGCTGAGCTTGTTAGGGGCAAATATTATTTTTGTTTTAGTATGTAAAATCATAAATATGCATTAAAAATCAAGTTTTAAAGTAAAAATGCTAATTTTTAGTATAAACGCAGCTTTTTTGAAGAAATATATTACCTATAATAAAATTATTAATTTATAATTCTTAAGTAAAAAATATTACTTATATAAATTATTCAGAACAATAATAATTAATTAAAGCATTTCTAAAAATATTTTCAAATTGTCTGTTTTTAATATCCATGTTTTTATTTCGACTTAAAATTTTTTTAATGAAATCAATTTTTAAATTTTTCTTGGTAAATAATCGTTTAAATAATAACATAAATATTTGAAATTATTTTGTCCTGTGGACTTATTTATTTTAGGTTTTATGGTTATTTTATTTTTATGACGTGTATTATGATTATGGTTTTTAAATTGTATAAGGTTTTTATTTTAAAATGTTATAAATGTAAAGTTGTCTTATGTTTCACTTTTTTGTTTCTGAATATAATTCTTTTGAAGGATAAAGATAATCTTTATTGAATATAATTTTTAGAAACCTTTTTTGTAATACTTCTAATTTTTTAACTAAAGTTCTATTTATTCTTCCCCAACCTAAAATCGGTAATTTAAATGAGTTTTAACTAACGCGTAATATAATATTTCCATGTCTTACATTTAAAATTTTTTTAATGTTTTTAAAAATCGGTAGTAAACTTCTTAATTTTTTAATTAAGGCGGGAGTATCAACATGCTTGCCAACCTATAACCTATTTCGCGTAGATTTATTTATGTTTTCTAGCTTTTATACAAAATTTAAAGAAATTCAGTATCGACTTGATATTCTATAGGTAATAATTGACATATTTAATAAATATCAAGGAATTTCATAACTTATTTTAGGAGAATTGTACAGCGAAAAATATTGGGTAAGATTTTTTTAAACATTATTATGTCATTGTCACTCATTGTTCTTTCACTATACAATTCTCCCAAAATTAGCAATAAAATAAATTGATATTTTTGTAATATATCAGATATTACCTAAGTAATGAGCCGACGATACTGATTTTATTTAAATGTTAGTTTAAAAAATAATAAACTTGAAAAAACAAAGCGAAATAGGTTATAGGTTGGCAATAAATTGAATTACGTTGAGAATTCAACCTTAAGTATTCTATGTGAAAATTCCAATTTAATTTACTGTCAAAAATAATTCCGAAATATTTTATTAACTTTAAAAAATTGAATGTCTTCATTTATTTGAATACTATTCATATTTTGTGGTAGGTTACTTAGGTTTAAAGTAAAAGGAATATAATTTGTTTTATTAAAATTAATTGTTAACAAATTGTTATCAAACCAATTTTTTATAATTTTAAAATCTTTTTTAATTTTATTATTTAAGTTTTCCCAATTTGTATCGGTATAAAAAATTGTAGTATCATCTTTATAAAAAAAACATAAAAAAAAAACACTCCTACTATTGGAGTAACTTATTGTTATACCTGCAAATGTCTGTCAATCATCCAATTAACCTCAAAGTCGTCGTCATCATCTCCGAACGGATTGATGAGTCTTTCGGCGACTTTTAGCCACCCCATGTAGAAGAAAAATTCGACGCATGTCATTAGAGGAAATTTAAAGATTGAGATGTCTCCGGCTGCCGCTTCTTCAACGAATTGACTTCCTATGAGTGTAAAGAGGAAGTAGAGATATACTGCGAGAGTCACAACCTAAAAAAACGTGTATAAATGTTTAATTTTAAGACTCTATTCCGCAGGTCATTCTTAAACCTTTTAAAACGTTGAAATGAGGCCATTATTTGCAAAAAGTCTCTAATTGACAAAATAATGAAAAAATTTTTTCGCTATGTTCATTAGATTTTTGATAGGGAATGTCTTGCCATCTTTGAAAAAACCAAAAATTTCCTCTCTGCTATATAAAATCGGTTAAAGAGTTATCGGTTATTTGCAAAACTATGTCTTTACATTAACGGTATATTTGCAAAACTGCCTATTTGCTCGCCAGCCAATAGGCATTCTCTGCTTCGGCCTACGTGACTAACTGTTAGTCACTGTTACAGGAAAGGATAGTGCACGGAGGGGGTTTATTTACATCTGATTCTGAAATAATTTATTCGAAAAAGATAAAAGAGATACGTTTTTTCGGAAAAGAAAGAAAAAACTAAGTCTTCCTCCAAAAAATTTAATAGAATAAAAAATTTTTAGGGGTCTCTAGGTACATATGTTTCGAACGTAGAAACGTTCATCATCAGGAGACAGACAATTGTTTTAATGCTACGTTTTAAACATGTAGAGATCCCTAATGAATTTTTATTCTATTAAATTTTGTGGAGGAAGACTTTCAGTTTTTTCTTTCTTTTCCATACTTTCAACTCCACTTTAAGCATGGGCTATTTCTTCAAATAAAGTTTTTTTGCTTGTATACTAATTTTTGTTGATGTTCTAAAAATCTTTTTAATGTTACAAGTCGGTTAATAAATTTAATTACCGTTTTTTTTTTAATAATATATATCTTTATTCTCAACCAACTTAAAAAAAAGTTTATTACAGAGAATATAACACCAACTATGTTTAGTAACTATTAATAACTCCATCGAAATTATTCAAAAAATATATATAATAACCATTTATAAAAAAGAATATTAATATATAATACGTTAAAGTTAGTTCAGTTTTAAAAAATATTTTTGTAGTGATTTTTTAAAAGTCCGTAATTTTGATATTTCTTTAATTTTTTTCGGCAAACTGCTATAAATTGTTATTCCTTTATATACTTAATATTAATTTTTGGCCAAAAGTACTCTTTGCCATTGGTGTTTGAATATGATGCTTTTGTCTCGTGATGTGAATAATGTTGCTCGAAGGAAATATTATATTCGATTGTTTTTCTTTAATAATAATAAAGTGTCTTAGAATGCATAGTTTTAATTTATAAAGCTTTTCTAATTTAAATATCCATTTGGTTCATATAAACTTATAGTTGGTTCTAAAAAAGGACGTTTATGTATGCATTTAATTATTTTGTTTTGTAGTTTTTTTAATGGCTGAATTGTAGTTAAATTCGCTGATCCCTAGATTGAAATCATATATTTAATGTTTAATTTGCAAAACACAAACGTTTAATTTTACTCAACTCAATTTTACAAAACTCTCTATTTGCAAAAAACATATTTTTTTCTTCTGAAAAACTATAGGAGATTCGTATTTACGATTATCATATTTATTAGTCATGCCTATTAATGTATTGGAAAAAAAATAAATTGAACCGAAAAAATAATTTGCGTTTAAGCTCGAAAGTTTTTTGTTGCTCCTAAAAAGTAAACGAAATAGCAAAGAGCGAGTTTTGCAAATAATGGCCTCAAATATAAAGTTTACCTGGGTGTAGACCAATGGTACGGATATCCAATCATAATCGCACAATTTTTTACATTTCTCCCTAAACTCGTTTATTTGTTCTAAAATGTCTTTCAGACCCATCTCGTCCTTTATAAAGCCTTCTGATCGAGCCCGTTCTGAAACATTCGCTGCCCAGGCTAAAGTTAACCTAAAAAAATTTGAAATTTTTAGCGTTGCAAATTGCTCGGAATTAGACTTTCAGTTTTAGTTGTTAGTTGGAAAGAAAACTGTATTTTTTTAAATTAATGTGTGCTTGTCGACAAAATTGATTTTGGGTTCGAACCATAGGCGTAGTTAGGGGGGGGGGGTACTTGGGGGTGCTAAGCACCCCCGAAATCTAAATTAGCACCCCCAAAAAAAATTTACAATATATAGGCTAATTTTAGAACTAACCTATTTTTATAATATAGGTACATTATATGTAATGAATTTTTCATATTAATATTTCAAGCATTCGAATTCTGGTACAAATTCAAGTATATTTAGGTAGCTGCGGATTCTGTTCAAAATTTCTCTTCGTGTACCGTGTAGTTCACGCCCAGTTTACTTGTCAGAGCGGGTCTATGATCATAAAAATCTTGTAAAATACGAGAGCGGCATAATAGCTTGTGTATGTCATGTTCTGCAATTCTTCATTAATTTGATAATTTAAATTTAACCAGTCGTAGTCGTTCAAATTCGCGGAAATTTTCAGCCGGTATTTTCACTATTTTTTTTGTTTATTAAGGTTTAATAATATATGGTTTTATTGAATTCAGTTAAAGTTTAAAGTTAAATAAACACGAAAAAACAATGAGTGCGTCGTCGGATATAAAATAAACCGTGGAATTTTTGAAAAAATCTTTTAGCAAGTTACCGTTGGAGGTCAAGAACATTGAAAGACCTAAACCTGCTATTAACATCACATTAAAATATTTACTAAAAATTATTGACCAAATTTGGGCGTGGTCTTAAACATTTTTTCGCGGGCTTTTTGTGCACCCCCACGTTACATGTCACGAGCCGCCACTGGACTTCAGCACCCCCAGTGTTGACCGTCTAACTACGCCTATGGTTCGAACAAACCCAAACAAACCCTCTTACCAATATTTTTTATAACTAGGATATTCCTTGTCCAATTCCTCTATAAGTTTTTTTTCTTGTGCGTTCAATAAACCTGCCTGTACGAAATGATTGTACGTTGGAAATCTCTTTTTCACTTTAGGGCATATCATTGTTAGCGTTATCGTAAAAGCTGCACATACTTGTCGAATTATGGTCCTTCTGATCATTCTTGGTTTGTCCTCCTTTAAAAATACATATAATTATACAGGGTGTCCCAAAAACACGTGTACAACGTTTTTTGAAGAATACTCCTGACGTTGAAATAGGTATAGATTCAAGTCAACTTAATTATAGGTATTCGAAATTGCCTGGTTTGTCCGAAATTGACCTATTATGAAGTCTATAGTCTGTTTCCTATATATATGTATAACAATACAGAGTTTAAACACTATACCGGGTGACAACGAATGTTGTTACCCCCCCTATTTTTTCTGTAGTTTTATTAATACAAATTTTAAAATTTCAGGAGATTCTAAGTGTATATTTTGTTACTTTTTAGTGAAATCGTACTTTAAAAATCACTTCCGGTTTGACCGGAACTGGTATCAACTCTTTTATTTTAAATGGAAACCTATTATTTTTATTTAATATTTAAATTCTACGGCCAATTTCCTTTAAAATGACGTATCACACATTATCATTTGTTTTTAAAATGGCTTCCAGGCTAACTTTTCAAGGAAATCCTTAGATGGCTATGGATTCGCTAATACAACATGATTCTTTGAGAGTGGGCCATGGAAGTTTTAAAGTGGTCTATTTTAACCTGTTTTATGTTGAACAATTACATTCTTTGCGAAAGATGCTTCTGTCAAAAATATTTTAGATATGTCATTTTTTTTTAAACAATGAGGTAGAATTACTCCATATTTTTAAATGGCAACAAGGCATTTTTTAGGGCCAAAAAATAGCTTATTAAATTACCTTTTTGAAAATGTATCATAAGTATGGTATTATACGTAAAGGAGCGGCCAAAATTGAAAAATAATCGAGATAGGTCATATTTCAAAAAAATTACATATCTAAAATATTTTTGACAGAAGCATCATTTCAACATAAAACAATAAAAGAAAATAGACTACTTTAAAACTTCCATGGCCCACTCTCAAAGAATCATGTTGTATTAGCGAATCCATGGCCATCTAAGGATTTCCTTGAAAAGTTAGCCAGAGAGCCATTTTAAAAACAAACGATAATGTGTGATACGTCATTTTAAAGGAAATTGGCGGTAGAAATCAAATATCAAATAAAAATAATAGGTTTCCGTTTAAAATAAAAGAGTTGATACCAGTTCCGGTCAAACCGGAAGTGATTTTGAAAGTACGATTTTACTAAAAAGTAACAAAATATACACTTAGAATTTCCTGAAATTTTAAAATTTGTATTAATAAAACTAAGGAAAAAATAGGGGGGGGTAACAACATTCGTTGTCACCCGGTATAGATTGGCACACCCCTAGTTTTACTTTTCACAATCGGGTCCTAAAATTGTAACAAGAAGTCGTAGAAAGTTTTTCTAAAAGCCTTGAATGATAGCTGGCGTTATCTAGTACTATGACAGAATTTTCGGGAATTATTTCTATCATTTGCTCAAAATACTCTTCGAAGTCAGCAGTCATTTCCTCATGACAATCTTTTGTTGATTTTGACTCAAATTCAAGTAAACCACCGTTTACAAATCCACTTTCACTACCTATATGCGTTATTAGAACCTGCGACCTTTACCTGCAGGTATTTTAAAACCAGGAGACAAACCTTCTATAAATGCTTCACGAGAGCTTCGTTAACCCAGGTTTCGTCTAAATAAAAAATGGTCCATCTTTTTACTTCTATATCTGCTCATATGTCTTAGATACTGTCGTCTCAAAAAAAATATATCTTCTGTATCCAATAACATTGACTTTCGGTTGTGTTTTTTTCCAAGAAAAATGTAATTGATGTAAAATTTGCCATGTTTTCTTCCTGCGTTGGGTGAAGTATCGTCTTCTTTACAGCATTTAAAATTTTTTCTAAGGTTGGGATCTCTCCATTGAAATAAAAATTATGCACTTTTCTTCTTATGATACTTTTCACATCGTCATCAATTTGTATAGGTGTCCTTCCTGGCGACTGTTTAGGAGGAGCTACAATTCCAGATTTTCTTTCCCTAAGAAGCCTATAGATTATTGATTCACTAACTCCCGTCATATTAGCACATGCTGATACTAGATTTCTGACAGTACTAGATACTGTTTGGTGCACAAGTGCATCGTGTACATATACAACTGTCTTTGCAAAACACTGGAGAATAATTATTTGCGATTTTTGTATTATTTTTAAAATATACACACAAGCTTTCGATAACACTTTAAAAATAAAACTAAACTACCTCACTTGAAGTTGGAAATATTCTGTGATATAAGCCACCTACCTGTATACCTATGCAATAATAGATAATTTAATTAGGTACTTAAGGTCTTTATACCTACCTACCTGTTATTGTTACGCTTATGGTTTATTGAAGTTTTACGACTCATGACCCTCAGCTGTGCTGTCAGGCTTTAAGAAACAGAGTCTAAATGTTGTACACGTATTTCCCGGACAGCCTGTATATAAATATGTAAAAAAAATGTTCTTACGTGTCCTGATATACTTGCACCAACCAAAATGGCGATATTATCTGGATATGGAATTGTACAGAATTGTGACCACCATCTATTGTATATAATGCTAACATAGAACCCCAACACAAAACTGAGGGGAATTGAATGTCCGTATTTGGAGAAGTACGTTACTAGATCTAAAAAAGTCCTAGAAAAGATGTACTTAGTTTACAAAAATTAGTACGAATTGAATTATGATGATCAAAAATTACTTTGCTTCTCTTAATAATAAAACTTACTTTTTTCCGGAGTCACCTAGGCAGTAAAGATAAATAATATTCAAGATATAGTAAACTGTTAAATATGCCAATAGTTCCACCCATACAATTTTGTATATGCTTCCTCTCCATCTATAATTTAAAAAATAAATCACTTTTGCTTTATGAGATACAGTGATGAAAACTATGAATGGCTATCAAATTATTTTTTGAACCTAATATAGTTTTGTGTTTCTCATGGCTATCATTTAGTATGGAGAATTGATTAATTAAAAAAAACAGAGATTTCTTCGTGACTAAACTTTTTTCATACTTTTAATTTATAAACAAGGTTTCTCCCATATATAGTTTCTCCTTATTGGCCATACCTTGCGAGTAACTTCAAAAAAACTCCAATTCCTGCATTTGAAACATCCTGCGAATAAGTGACAGTCATTTTTTCAGATCACATGAATGACCACCCAAACTAAAAATACCACACTATTGATGACATCACTATAAAACAATTTCTTTTTATTTCGCAAAATTTTCACGATTTTTTTTTAAATTGATTTTTATTCAAGGAGAAAAAATCAGTTCATTCACATTTACGATACGTACTAACAACGGTGCACTATGATAGGTACTTATCGCTACAATACTATATTACTCGCTGGAAATTATTAATGATTATATTGATTTGGACACACTAGCTTCTGATAAACAAACCAAACAAAGATATTGGATATTGAAGATAACAATATAACTAGTGTAGTTATATTTACTCTAGAAATGTTATATTATTCTCGATGATATATTTAACTTATCATTTAGTATGGTTTTAGTTGTTAATTTCTTAAACAACCAAGCAAGTCACAAAATGTCTGAAACGCTGTAATACATAAATATATTCTGATTATGTAATAACTGATTAATGATTCTACTGTTTATTTTAACCGGAATAGTTTTCACAGGTTTTATTTTGACTGTGTTCATGTAGGGAATATTCGGCTTTTTCTACAGTTCAGCACACTAGCAGGATGCAGCAATTAAGCGACAATGCCGTTACAAGAATCGGAATCTTCCACGGCGGCGTCAAAAATTTGAAGATCATTTTACGCAAACTAGGTATATAGAACTATGACCTTGTCAGCCAACGATTAAATATTATTCCTTGTGCAACCCACTGTAAACATTCTATAGGAAAATAACAATGCTAAATTACTTAATAATATATTTTATTTATAATATATCTTCAGTACTTTATTTACAGAAATAATACTGGTTATCACAATACAAAACAATGACTAAGAAGAAGGTTCGATGCATTTATACATAAATGAAAAATGAATATTTACTATATACAATATGAGTACGATATCACACGTGATCTTTAGTGTTTGGAGTAACCCCCGCTTCCGCCGCCACTGCTGCCAAGGCTGACTGAAGCGTAGCTAGCAGCTCCACCTCCACCAGAGTAACCTCCATGTCCACCACCTCCAAGAGAAATACCACCACTGGATTGTCCTCCACCTAGAGATAGTGACGAACCACCATAGCTTGAACCACCGCTGGATAAACCGCCATGTCCTCCTCCAAGAGAGATACTTTCACCGCCTGAATAACCTCCACCTTGTCCGCCTCCTAAAGAAAGAGCTCCACCGGAATATCCTCCTCCTAAAGATGAACCGCCATAGCTAGATCCTCCGCTGGATAAACCGTGACCTCCTCCAAGAGAAATACTTTCACCTTCACTATGCCCTCCTCCAAGAGAAAGACCTCCACCAGAGTAACCTCCTTGTCCTCCTCCTAGGGATAATGATGAACCACCCAAGCTGGATTCATGCCCGTCTCCAATGGAGATTGATCCACTGATTCCGCCTCCATGTCCACCTCCTAATCCACCGGAATATCCACCTTCTGATCCTCCACCGAATCCAGCTCCAGATCCTCCTCCGAAGCTACCTCCATATCCACCCCCATAACTACCTCCTCCAAATCCGCCACTTCCTGCACCACCTGTAACAAAACAAACTATGATTGTCAATTCTCATTCCTTTTCAAATCAAAAGCCTTTTTTTTTAAAGAAAATAGTTTTAAACGTAGGCCTAACAGAAATTATAGTATATTTTAAAAACGAAAGGGTAATCGGTAAATCTGCTATAAGAAACAGAGTCAAAAGATAGCTCTTTCTATATATTTACAATGAAGTAAAGCTATATAATTGTTGGCTTTTTGAATGTAATATTATTTACCTACTAATTTGAAAACTGTTTTTTGGCATTTAAAAAAATTAAAATCATGGATTATGCAAAATTATATAAAGGTAAGCCCACTTATATATGGATAATAATAATACTAAATATTACAATTTTTCCATTATAATTTCTCCCTTATTTATAATTTTTAAGTTTTTTTTGGGTGAAATATTTTTGAATTACTTACTATTTTTAAATATATTATGTATGATGTAATTAAAATTAATAATCTAAATGGGTGTATATTTTAGAATAATATATATTTTTTAAATATTTTAACGATAAATAATTTTTAGCTTTAAACAAAATGCCAATTATTGGTGAGATGTAACTGCTTAAATATTCAATATATTATGATTTTTCCAACTTACATTTTCATCAATATATAAACCTAATAATTTAATTGTATTAGTATATTTAATTAAATGATTACTGAAAGACAGTGAAGAAATGTTATTATTTTTTAATTTTGATTTATTTATAAACATAAAAGATGATTTATTAAAATTTAATGATAATTTATTAGTTTCAAGCCATTTATATTTTATATTTAAGTCGTGGTTAATGTTATTATGAATTTGAGCATAGTCTTCATGAAAATATACGGCAAACAATTTTATTTTACCTTTTAAATTTAATTTTGCTATAGAATTAATGTAGATTAAAAAAAAGTATAGCTCCTAAGTAATTAATAGTATCAGTTCGAATTGTACAAATTTGAAAAATCACTGTATATACACGAACATGTTTAACTCCCTTAAAATACGTACCTCCAAAACCTCCGGCACCACCACCACCACCTCCGGAACCACCTCCAACGAAGACTGGGCGAGGAACTTGTACTACAACAGTTTGTGGTACTCTAACGGGATAGGGTCGGGGTACGGTGACTGGGTAGGGTTGGGGAACACTGACTTCGTAAGGTTGTGGGTATGGTACACGGACTGGAGTGGGCACTGCGTATGGTACTGGACGGTTAACTGTCACTGGTACTGGACGGGGCACTACCACGCGGTGTGGTACTGGAACTTCAACCTAGATTAATGATAATCATAATAATATATATCTTTATTCTCAACCAACTTAAAAAAAGTTTATTACAGAGAATATAACACCAAATGTTTAGTAACTATTAATAACTCTATCGAAATTATTCAAAAAAAAATATTAATATAATAATACGTTAAAGTTAGTTCAGTTTTAAAAAATATTTTTTTTTGGTTTTTTTAAAAGTCCATAATTTTTATATTTTTTAAATTTTTTTCGGCAAACTGTTATAAATCGTTATTCCTTTATATATTATTGATTTTTGGCGAGAAGTACTATTTACCCTTGGTGTTTAAATATGATGATTTTGTTTCGTGATGTGAATAATGTCGCTCGAAGGAAATATTATATTCGATTGTTTTTCTTTAATTATAATAGAGTGTATTAGAATGCATAAGGAAATGATGTTTTAAGCAAAATTGCTTACACGTTAAAATTTATTATTGTGGTCAGTGTAACCATTTTTTGATGATAAAATTGAATTTAACCAGTCAATTCAATAAGGTAAAGCTTAATGCATTTCACTTTAATTAAATAAGTTTTCAAAATAACTTCAAATTCAAGATAGCATATTATTGTTTATACTTACGGGTACTGGTCTTCTGACTGGAACAGGCACAGCTTGAGGAACAGGTACAGGTACTGTCCTGGTGACTGTTACAGGGTAGGGCTGGGGTACGGGTACTGGTACAGTTTGACTGACGACGGAAATTGTTGCACCACCTCTGCCGCCTCCTCCTCCAAATCCTTGTCCACCTCCAAATCCTTGCCCACCTCCAAATCCTTGCCCACCTCCAAATCCTTGCCCACCTCCAAATCCTTGCCCACCTCCAAATCCTCCTCCATTGCCGAAACCGCCCCCACTACCTCCACTGGAGTATCCACCTCCAAATCCTCCACCGCTACCTCCACCTAATCCAGCTCCACCATGCCCTCCGCTGGAGTATCCACCTCCAAAACTACCACTGCCTCCACCGCCGCCGTAGCTGCCAGCACTTTCGTATCCACCAGATGAATAGCCTGGAATAAATTTAAAAAAAATTAATATGCGTATTAAACTATATATTATATAATATAATATATTATATAATAATATTACTCATATATAACAAACAAGACAAAAAACAAATCTATGTTTATGTTATGATAATTTTAATTTAACACTTTTAAAAAATAATGTTTTGTTTGTTGGCATCAAAATTTTTAATATATTACCTACTAATTTGAAAACTATGAGTTTTTTGGCATTTAAAAGAAAATTGAAATCATGGATTATGCAAAATTATATAAAGGTAAGCCAACTTATATATAGGCAATAATAATACTAAATATTACAATTTTTCTATTATAATTTCTCCCTTATTTATAATTTTTCCTTTTTTTTTTTGGTGAAATATTTTTGAATTACTTACTTATATTTTTAAATATATTTATGATGTGATTAAAATTAATAATCTTAATGGGTGTATATTTTTTCATTACAAAATCGGACAGATTTGTTAATCTATGGTTTTGTAATGATGCTTTCATTGGATTTATTTTTATTAAAAAAAAACAATGTTATTCATTTTTAATATTATTATAAAGAAACCCGCAAATAAATTATAAAAACGATTATGTAAACATGTAATAATGTTATGTATTTTTCTCTATGCCTTACCTCCCGATGATCCTCCGTAACCTCCTTGGTCACCTCCTCCAAGAGATATACTGCTACCATGCCCCCCGCCTCCGTAACTACCAAGATCACCACCTCCTCCGGAGATGCCGCCATCTGAACCTCCTCCATAGCCACTGCCGATATCGCTAGAGAAAATTCCGCGTTTTTCGTTGCCCTTCGATTTTTTGCTAGCCTCTCCTGCGTGTGACGAGCAGGAGATTGCCAAAAGGGCACATGCTATCTAGAAAATAAATTATATTTTAAAATTTTGTATTTTCAGTATTGCCTAAAACAAAACAATAAATGTGGCTACAGTAAAAGAACTTATCCAAAGAAAAAAATTTCGTAAAAAAAAATACCGGAGTTTAATGAACTGCAAATTAATTGGATTTGTCCCCGGAGGAAATAAAAGTGAGTGATTAAAACGAATCTAGATGCGCTTGCATTAGACTGGGAGCCTACGAGTCACAAAATAGCTATTTATGCCATCAGTTACGAAATGCCTAATTTTGTGTAACCCGTGAGATTTTTGCGGAACGAACGAAGTGAGTTTCGCAAAAACTCACAAGTTACACAAAATTTCATTTCGTAACGTATTGCATGCAAGATTTTTTCTAATTTTGAAGAAAGTAATAAAAAAATAAAATTTAATATAATTTTATTGATAAAAATTTGGAAAACATAAATTTAGTTTTTCTAATTTTGACATATAACTGATGGCATAAATAGCTATTGTTGCTGTTACTTCATGTTAGTTGCCAGTTTGACATTTTGTAAAAAAGTCTAGACGGAAGGTTTTTAGCGAGATTGATATATTTTTAGTTTTATTTTAAAAAAATGAGTCATTCAAGTTCTGAAGAGCTACCAAGCGATATTGAAGAGGCAGCAGGTAATGCTCTATTATCAGTAATTCCCAAAAAGTCAAAGGCAGTTTATGATTTGGCATACGAAAAATTTGTTACGTGGTGTAATGAGAAGAAAATTAAACATGTTAATGAGAAAGTTTTACTTGCATATTTCGAGGGTAAGAAAGATCTAAAAGTTTCCACATTATGGACACTTTACTCAATGTTAAGGTCTGAACTAAATCTGAAAAGGAATATTGATATTAAAAAATAGACAAATTTGGTAGCATATATTAAATGGCAAGCGGACGGGTACAGTGCTAAAAAGTCAAAAGTTTTTATTAAAAAATTAAAGCCTACTTGTTTAATAAACATTATTAAAACTTCACGGTCCTACAAGTACTATACTATTAAATTTGTGTCAAAATCTACAACTCAGTAGAAATTTCTACAATTATTGTGTAATTTTAATACATATGGGGTAGAGATCTTTGGTTAATTCGTAACTTAATGTAATATATCATAATATCATAGCCAATACTATTAAAATATGTTCCTATCAGTAATTGTAATTATAATTTGTAATTATCATTATTTTTATTATTGTAAATTTATTATATTGTATTTTATATACTCGGTTAAGTAAACAGCAATGCTGCCCTTCGCCGAGTTAAAAAATAAAGACGTTTCTATCTATCTATCTATCTAAAAAAGATTTTGCCAAATTTTTATTGGAAGCTGATGACAAAGAATACTTAATGGCTAAGGTTGCAATGATAATTGGAATGGCAGGAGCATTCAGAAAAGCAGAATTAACTTTTCTTCCAGTTGAAAATGTTATAGACGAAGGAAGCCATTTTCGTGTTGATATCCCACCTTCAAAAACAAAAGTTATACGGCAGTGTGCAATTACCACTGGAGACATTGAAAATACGAATCTTGTTGAAATATTAAGAAAATATATTAAGTTGCGTCCCCAGATTCTTAAACACAACAGATTTTTTGTAAAATATGCGAATGGAAAATGTACCAGAAATCCTGTGGGAATTAACACATTTAGCAGTCTGCCAAAAGTTATTGCACAATTTCTTGGTCTTTCAAATCCTGTTCTATATACTGGCCACTGCTTCAGAAGAAGCTCTGCCACTTTCCTAGCAGACAGTGGCGCTGATCTTTTAAAATTAAAGAGGCACGGAGGTTGGAAATCTAGTTCTGTTGCGGAGGGATATGTTGAAAATTCCATGAATAATAAAAAACTTATAGCGCAAGAAATATTTGGTGAAACATCTAATGCAATGTGCGTCGCTTCCCAAATAACAGCAAGTTCGAGCAATGAAAAAAATATGTCGTCGGGAATTAATTTGAATAATTGCAATAATTGTGTTATCAATATTTATAATAATTAATTAATTTATGTTTTTAACTTGTATTATAACAGTTTAATAAATAGAATGATTCTTTTTGTCACTAATTTTGAAATACATTTTTCGTCACCAATTGCATAAAATTTTACTTTATGCACTTAGTTGCAAGTAAGACGTTTCATAATGTCAATCAGTTTTAAAAAGTGTCACTTTATATGTCAAAATTAGAAAAAATTATTTAAGAGACTCAATTAAGTGAAATAATACCGTACCGGGGATAAGACAATAATTCAGAAAAAAATTAATTAAAAATATACTGTCCGATTTGTAAAGTAATTGATTAAGCTTCTAAAAGCGAAAGGATAGGAACATTTTACGCACGTGGCGCCCGAACAAAATCACTTTCTTTATTCTATCCGGTACAGATTGTGCACTACATACATGCTCTTCTATAGGGAAAGTATATTATAACGAAAGTTGTTATTGTAAATTAAAAAAAATGATTAAAACTAGATAATTAAAAAAAATTTAAACACACTGTCGAAAAATTAATGAAATTGGCTTAAACTAGTTCCAAATGTAATAATATTTTTTTCTGGTTTAAATAGAATCTTTCCTAATTTTTGAATTTTATATTACTCTATAAATGTCTGTAAAAGTCAAAACAAAAAAAAAATTGTGCTAAAGAAAAAAAAACTTTCAGTGGTTTAATATACTAATTTTTGTGCTATTGGCACTGGCACTAAGATGCACCTCAATAATATTGTAACTTTTAAAACAACCTTAACAAATGTAGGGGAAGGTCGCCAATGATGGCACCTTTTTTTTACCACCTAATATATTTTTTAGTTCAAAGGTTTTAACCCATTTAACCATGTTAAAATATTTGTTACTACTTAAATATTCATTATAAAACTTTAAAAATATACAAAAACTATTTTTTGGGTAAAAAGAATAGAAAAGAAAAAAACCACCAAGTATGCCATCATAGGCAACTGCGTTGCCTATGATGGCATACTCCAGTCAAATGCAACGATCCGAAGGACGCATACATGTAAAAGAAATATTTTTGTTAGGTACGGTTTGCACATTTTTATCGTTAAAAATTTAAGCACATAAAACTGTTTAAAAAGACTTAAAATAATATATTAAATTCTAGGGAACATGTTTAAAAGTTTAAATTTCATTGCCAAGGTAGGTAGGTAGGTAGAACTATTATTTGATTATTACTAAAACAAACACGCAACGATTCATATTTTTCTAATGTGAGCAGGTACTTACCAAAAACGGTCTCATGTTCGAGTATAAAACTCTACGAAACTACTGATGTACTACCCCTAGTCGAGGTGTGTATATATACCGACACATCATCCGTAGTAGAGAGGGCACACATGGGCGTCCGATGGTACCCCATTGGAACCCAAATCATCCATTCTCCATTTGGGTGCCATTCGGACTTTCACCGGGTGCATCTAACGCAGCGTCTTTGTGCTACACTGACTGAATCGTACCATACCTACAATACATTCTATAGGATGCCGCACCGGTGGTCTTGCTCTGGTGAACAGGGTTTTTATTTTTGATAGGTTTTATCTGATTTAGTTGGCGTTTGTTGCTAAATTGGGTGAAGCCCAAGGCTTTGTATCTAATGATACACACCACCCTGTTTGTCTAGTACTTAATTTTTTTGGTCAATAATCGTTAAAATAGCTGGGTGTTTTAAAGGCTATCTTAAATTTAGACTTTTAAAAGGTATTGTGAATCAAAAACTTTGTTTAATGTTTTATTATGCACTTTTTCACTCTCGAATTTGAAACTGCTTATAACAATACAAAAGTATGTTTTAAAAATAATATTTAATAAACATATTTTGTTTTCTTCAAAAAAATTTGTTTATAATAATATTCTGAGTTTAAAAGAACCTTATTACAAAACTTCCATTTTATATATGTATATATAAAAATAACATTACTCATATATACCAAACAAGCAGTGGCGTGGCGTGGTTGAAGGGGCGGAGGGGGCGAAAGCTTCAAAGGTAAGGTCGTAGATATTTTTTTTTATGGGGAGGGGTAAAAAAAAAAAGTAGCGCCGCAGGCGAAATTTTTTTGGGTGCCACGCCCTTAAAATATGAAATACACAAGATCCTCAAGAAAATCACAAGAAAATTGATCAAGTAAAAAAAAAGTGCTTCGTTTTCATGGCTCATTATGGGCCCTTGTTCAAAGGGTGCCTCACTGCTAATATATAATGTCGTTTATTTAGTAAATTTTGGCCTCAGAAATAAAGTTTTTGTTTCGTCATGTCTAAAATGGGCCACATGAAAACAGAATATGAACACGGCAAGGGAAATTTTGTTAAAACTCTATAAAATATTTTAGGCATACTTATTACATAATAATATGAGCATAATATATTCATTCTCATTGGCTACAATTAATAACACGCATAAAATTTAGTCTCTAGTAAATTAAAGATTTCAAGCAATTTTTAATTTTTAAAGCAAAATAACTGAAAAAATACTGCCTGGTCTAAAACCTAAAATGCAACCATCAAATATCGAAATTTTCCAGTCATATACGAGGTTTGTCAAAAATCGTGAATTTTTCCCAAGAGTAAAGTACCTTTATTTTTGACATTATCAAAAATTGTTATTAAAAAAAGTTGATCAGAACTAAAAACCACGTCTAAATATGCAATTATACGCATTTATGTTGAAAAATTATTTTATTGATTTATTATTAATTATTTAATTTTTTAAATTATTTAATTAATTTAATGCGTGTTATTACATATTTAGACGTGGTTTTTAGTTCTGATCAACTTTTTTTAATAACAATTTTTGATAATGTCAAAAATGAAGGTACTTTACTCTTGGGAAAAATTCACATTCTTGGGAAAAATTCACATTTTTTGACAAACCTCGTATATGACTGGAATATTTCGATATTTGATGGTTGCATTTTAGGTTTTAGACCAGGCAGAGCACTTTTTTTTATAAAGAATAATTTTTTTTCGTAAAATTAATAATAAAAAAGTTTCCCATTTGGTAAGAACTTCCGAATACACGCTGTATTTGGTATCACTGGATAGGTAAGGGTTCAAACGTTGTTTTTCTTGTAACAGATTTTTAATTTGGGCCTTTCTATGTAAGAAAATAATTTTTAATGTTGACCTATTGAGTATATTTTGAAAACGAAAGGGTAATCGAAAAATCTGCTACACGAGAAACAAAGTTTACGGATAGTATTTTCCATATTATTAAATTAAAGTAAATCGTATGTTCGGTTTCGGATAAATTCGGTGACAACGGAGAGCAAAAATTGGGTTCATTTTACCTGCTGTGATAAACTATTAAGTGGCGGTACTCGGTACTATGATTTATTATTTTCCCCCGATGCAGTAGAGCTAAAGCCGGCACTGCAGGCCGGTGCAAAAAACGGATTTAATCATTTGGTATCACAATGATACTTAATTTACTAATCGTTCTTATCATTTTTGGTGACAAATTTAACAACGTTTTAGACCAGAGATATTTTGACTCAAATTTCACCTTAAAAATGATACAGATAGATTGACAGGGTTTGTATTGGGACACGCAAAACGATGAGATTGCATTTAAAATTTTCGACGTTTGTGCATTGACAGAATCCATTTTAAATGTTTTTATTTTCATATTCTAGGCAACAATATTATCTTAATCTACTTGTTTCGTAAGATGAAATTAATAAACTTATGTCATTAGTTCATTATTAGTAATAAATACGAGTACAATATCGCCTTGTTGAATAAGAAACCAACACAGACATTTTCGTGTTTCTGTATTGAAATAATAAAATGCAATTTTTCACAAAATCATAAAAAAACGGAGTCCTTTCATTCTTGATCTAAATTTTAGCCATTATATCTTGGTTAATGTTTCAGTGTGATAATGTGTAATATTAACATACCAATCAGTAATCATTCGGTCAATGGTAATTAACAATAACTTAGTCATAGTTACAGATCGAATAATTGTTTGTTTATTAGGGTGTAATTGTAGACATTTCAAGGTTCAAATTTTAATGAAATAAATATGTAGATTGTACACTGCGCAGCATATTTAACGCGTAACGAAAAAATTGCCGCAATTTTGATGTTACATATTTTCCAAATTTGCGGTTCGTTTTTAATGATTTTTTTTCTAATTGTAGGTTTTTTCCTTAAGCATATCACTGCCTTAGTTGTTTTGCTTTAAAAAGTAATTTTAGTATTAAACCGGGTGTTATAAGACTGTTATGTTTTTTTTACGGAAATTCAAAACACCCTGTGGGATTTACTAGCCATTGCCAGTTGTCGCAATTACAGCCAAATGAAAGTTCCATGTTTCCTTTACATTTTCTTTTTTGATTCATTGGTTTATCTCTGTTTTTTCATGAAATATTCAATTTTTAGTTCCACGTGATTTTCATAAAAAATGTTTAGTTAAAAAATACAAAAAAAACAAAATGCTTTGATTAATGCAACAGCAAGAAAAAACAAATTATAAAGTAAATAAAGAATCAATATCTGGTATTAATTAATTTTATTGAATCCACAAAACAGGGCAAAAAAATTGTAATTTCTAAAGGTATTCAAAAAAATTAAATATGAATAATTAGTAGCGAGTATTGCCTCCCCTTGCTCTAATGACTGCTTCGCATCTTCTTGGGATACTTAAAATCCGATTTCTGATTTGATCTTAATTAATCTGATTCCATATTTCCATAAGCATCATTTAAGTTTCTAGGAGGAGGAAGCATGGCTCTAAGATGTCGTCCCATGTTATCCCATAAATGCTCAATAGGATTAATGTCAGGGCTTCCTGCTGGCCAAGGCAAAGTTAAAATTTCTGTTTCTTGGAGATAATTTCGTACCACCCTTTTTAATTTTTTTTAATACCTTTAGAAATTACAATTTTTTTTCCTGTATTTTTTTGCCCTGTTTTGTGGATTCAATAAAATAATTAATACCAGATATTGATTCTTTATTTACTTTATAATTTGTTTTTTCTTGCTATTGCATTAATCAAAGCATTTCGTTTATTTTGTATTTTTTAACTAAACATTTTTTATGATAATCACGTTGGAGTAAAAATTGAATATTTCATGAAAAAACAGAGATAAACCAATGAATCAAAAAATAAAATGTAAAGGAAACATGGAACTTTCATTTTGCTGTAATTGCGATAACTTGCAATGGCTAGTAAATCCCACAGGGTGTTTTAAATTTCCGTAAAAGAAACGTAACAGTTTTATAACACCCGGTATAATACCAAAGTTACTTTTTTAAGCAAAACAACAAAGGCAGTGATATGCTTAAGAAAAAAACCTACAATTAGAAAAAAAATCATTAAAAACGAACCACAAATTTGGAAAATATATAACATCAAAATTGAGGCAATTTTTTCGTTATGCGTTAAATACTCCGCGCAGTGTATAACGATGCATAATTCACTTTACCTTTCCCAGGAAATATCTTTGTCCTCCCCCTTCCTACAATACGCCTTTAACTTCCATTAATTTTTATGGGGTAAAAGGATAAGTCATCCTATATTTATTTTTTTATAGTCAATTAATGTGCCACATCAAACAGTCAATATACATCATAAAATAATGATAAAATATTTTATAATATGTAATCTAATTTGATATGCTGCCGGCAATCGATACATCAGCTAATATCTATTATTATCTTCCCACAAGATTATTCTTACGCAATGGGATTAATCTAAGCAGTTTAGTTGTTACACTGTTACACATGTAAATAATGATACTCAATGTTCTTGAAAATGTAAAAATGTAACACTAATGTTAGTTATTTCCTTATTTCAATGCAGAATTAAAAGTAATACTAACAATTTTTACAGATGTTCTTTGGTGATTTGTTTATGGAGTTTTGGCAAGTGAAAAGAAACCGTATACAGTTCATTTGAAAACTTCCCACCTCGATTTTCCTGCTTTAAAATGAAAATGTGGAAAATCGCTCAGACCCGTCGATTTTTATTTCGAGGGGGACATCTTTTGCATATATTGTCAATCTTGTTACTTCAAGCCCCTAGGAGGGGGGGGGGGAAGATCTAAATCTTAAATAGATACCCCCATTTTATATAATTTTTTTGGATTCTGCATAAAATTCTAAACATTTTTTAATAAAAGCATTATTAGGCTATACTTAACAGTTTCCGAGATATTTACTTTTGAAAAATGACATTTTTGAACTTTGACAACGTCTTGCTTTCTAACTGTACGTCTTAGAGCAAAACGGCTTACATGTCCCTATCTTCGATTTTTATTATCTTTCCCATAGTGTGAACTTTCGGCTAAACCGGATGTAAGAAATATAGTACTTCCGGTTTAACCGGAAGTTGACACTATTGGAAAGATAATAAAAATCGAAGATACGAACATGTAAGCCGTTTTGCTCTAAGACGTACAGTTAGAAAGCTAGACGCTGTCAAAGTTCAAAAATGTCATATTTCAAGAGTCAATATCTCGAAAACTGTTGTCATAGACTAATAATGCTTTTATTAAAAGATGTTCAGAATTTTATGCAGAATCCAAAAAAATTATATAAAATAGGGGTATCCATTTAAGATTTAGATCTTACCCCCCCCCCCCTTCCTCCTAGGGGCTTGAAGTAACAAGATTGACAATATACGCAAAATATGTCCCCCTCGAAATAAAACTCGACGGGTCCGAGCGATTTTCCACATTTTCCTTTTAAAGCAGGAAAATCGAGGTGGGAAGTTTTCAAATGAACACCCTGTATGTTGCCAATATTGTAATGGCAACATATTTGGCCAAAGCAACAACTTTCCGGATAAGTTGGAAATTTGATTTAAATCCCACCAATCCACAACTAAATTTGTTTAATATTGATCTTCATAGAAATATTTATAATCTGAGTAAATTAGTATAATAAAAACTTTCTACATTTTTTGCTAGGTACATTCACATATTAACGTTGTAAAGTCCTTTGAAAAATGATTGTTCTTATTAAATATGTCACAATTGTCATAAATAGTTATGCTTAGGTAAGTCATAATTCAATTAATCATAACACTTTTATTAAATTAATGTTGCTTTTTATGTCACAATTTTATTTATTTGCTTTTCGTTTAAATGAAAGAGAGTATATCTACGTAATGTTTCATACAAAACATATAACATTATTTACACATTAAGTACCAAAAACAATTTATTCAAACTCCTTATTATACAATTTTACTACTCTCGTACGACAGTCCAGATTTTTTAAACATATTTTAAAATTTTTTGCAGTTCCTTGTAACTAAATTTATTTAGTTTTACCTTTCAAGTAGCCAACAATATTTTAATGGCTTTGTCAAATTTAAAAGTTCATGTTCGTCTGTGCAATTTATTTATAACAACTAGCAGATATGTATAATAAAAACAATTGATGCACTAATTACGTCCAAGTTTAAAAATAATTTTAATTGATAAATTATTTTTATTTTAAAAGCATTCCAAAATTTCTTACTTGCTTGCAACATTGATGTTATATTTATTAGAAAATAGGAAGTTGTAATAAATCAAACAATTAGAGGAATTAATTGAAAAATACCCAGTAAACAATTTCAAATATCTTGTAAACTGCTAAATTGAGCAATATTTAATTACACTACTTATTATTATTTTTGAATATTAGGTGATGATACAAAATTATTATAATGGATGTTACTTAGTGGAGTTAAAAAAATAACAGAGGACTATGGCATTCTCAAAAATCAAGGCTACAGTTTAAAAAAATTAAAATTATATTTTAATATCATCTATAATATCATAAGAGCATTGGCAGGTACAAGATGATGTAGGCGAAGGGCTGTTGTCAAAAAGTGACGTGTTTAAGAAAGTTGTATATACATTTTTTTGAGACCGACCAGAAATATACACTTTCTGGACAATTTTTCGTCCAGAAAATAACGTTTTGTCGATCAAGACCGGAAAATTGACGTGAGAGACCGGCAATAGTAATTTACGTTACAAGACCGGAAAGTAGTGTTTTTCAGGTCGAGACAAGCATTTCCAGGGCGAGCCATAGGCGAGTCCTGGAAGCTGGGAGAGACCTGGAAAACACTCATTTTCGGTTGCGTGACGTACAATATTTTTTTTAAGACCGACACTTCGATATATTTTATAATCTACGCGAAACAAGTTTGACATAAAGAACAAAATTAAAAATCAACGAACTGTCACTCGACAATACATCGAAATGTTGTTGTAATAATAACGAAATCAAGGTATCTTGTATTATCAAAGAGCGATTGTAAAAACAAAAAAACAGGGTGACAGTGACATTAGAGACCGGAAAAGTGACATTAGAGTCCGGAAAAGATTAGAGACCGGAAAAGTGACATTAGAGTCCGGAAAAGATTTTTCCGGTCTCTAATGTCACTTTTCCGGTCTCTAATGTCACTTTTTCGGTCTTGCGATCGGAAAAACGTTATTTTCTAGACGAAAAATTGTCCAGAAAGTGTAAATTTTCTGGTCGGTTTTAAAAAAATTACTATTTGAGGTATTCGGTGTCAAAATTTTTGTTCCAGGGTAAAGTGTGACGACATAAGTGATAACTTAAATCCATGCATGGGCTGCTATTAGTGTAATGTTATTGTAATTGGTTGCTTTTGCACACGTGATTACAAATAGACGAAATCAATGATTGTTGTTGCGTGAAAAAAATTTCCATTTAACTTTACTAAATTCAAGAGCATTTTTTCCTTCCATTCAACTAATGATTATTAAATTTAATAGTATAATATAAAATTGATGGATTTTTTATTAGGATTTAAAGAGCGATGCATCTGTCAGTTTTGTAAAAGTAGTCGGAGAAAGAAGTTTTTGGTTTAACAAGACGAGCGCTATTAAAATTCATTGCCCCTAATTGAGTGTGTGCCACACCCGTAATTGTAGCATATTCTGAAAGTTAGATTAAAAATGCAATGATTTAAATCAGATTCAGTGGCGGGTTCGAAAGGGTAGGCGGGGAAATATGTACGGTAAAAAATCTATTAAAAATTTATTAATTATTGCGATTCTTCGCAGAACCAATATCAGGTTGTTGTTTAACCTTTCATCATTTCTGTAACTTGTTATGCTATTTACAGTAGTATGCAAGGTTGTAGGGTTAACTTTAATCTGGTTTAAATTCATTTTTACCGTGGTACAGTTGTATTCATAAAAAAAGCGTACAAGAATTAGAATGATAGGTAAGCTTTGTCATATTTGCCTAAAACCGGATTGTTTATTGGAGGTTATCACACGTCATAGATTATCAAAAATGCAAAGCATTGGCGTCGGTGTAATTAATTTTGAAACTGCATGGTGGTGACGTTTGATAAACTTTGACAGAAGAACATAAAAATGCCTCGTCACTTGTCTGAAGTTGAAAAGGCTTAAATTGTATTAAGAATCGACGACGGATGGTCAATCCGCAGTTGTATAATAGAAATAAAAAACTATATTGAAAATTAAGCAACGCTGGGAACAAGAAGAATCCCTGAAGAGGAAAACTGGTTCAGGTCGTCCCAAACGTTCCAACCCTGAACAGAGGATGCTGCTTTTTTAGGATATTTAAGAAATAATCCATTTGCAACTGCAAGGGATGCTGTTATTGATACAGCATTTCCTGCCTCCCAACCTACCGCCAGCAGAAGAGTCAAGAAATCTGAACTAAAATGTCGCTTTTACCGAAGAACAGCGACAATCAAGGATTATTTTTGCTTTACATTATATATACCGCAATCCTCAATTTTGGACAGGGTAATTTTTACTGATGAAAAGACGTTCCAGTCGACTTATAACGGACAAATTTATGTGTACCGTTCAAACAATACCAAGTTTGAAGAGCTATATACTAATCCCCTCACTTCTAGACATGGGCGTTTCTCTGGAAATGTATATGGGGCTGGATAAGTGTTCATGGACCTGGTGCTTGCTGGCGAATAGAGGGAGATTTAATGCCGGAAATTACAACATTTTAGAAAACATATTGTTACCATCTGCTGAGCAAATATATCCCAAAAATACTTTCATATTTCAACGAGATAATTGTCCAGTCCACACTGCCAATGCTGAACCCACTGGTTTCAAACCCTTAATGGGGAACTGCTGCCTTGGGTCGCTTATAGTCCCGATATCAATCCAATTGAAAATATTTGGGGTATAATCGTAAAAAAAATATATAATCGAAATTTTAGGCCACAAAATTCAAAAGATTTATGGGAAATAATACATGCGTGTTGGGAAAAGCTTGATCCCAATATTGTATCAAATATAATTCAGTCAGTTCCAAATAGACCGGCTTAAGTAATAGAAAAACAGGGATATATGACCAAATATTAGATTTAAATTCTTGTTAAACGTTTTTTGTTTCTATTGTAATTTTTATAAAACTGTTCAGATATATTATAAAATAAAATAAAATAATTTTTGTTATTCTATTGAACTAACGCCCAACGTCAATGCTTTGCATTTTTATTAACCTTTAACATGCGATAAACCAGTTTTACGCAAATATGGTTAAGGTTTCCTCTCATTCTAATTCGTGTACGTTTTTTTTATGAATACAACTGTACATACATAATAATCATTTTAAGCAGGATTATAAGGATTAAGGACGGCTGCTGCATACCGCTGTAAGCAACACAACCTACATCAAAATAAGTCGCAGGAGTTCTGTTATCACCAAATATCATAAGTACTATTTAATTTTATAAGTATAAGGGTTGGCTGAAGATTCAAACGTAGTTAGTTACCTTATGGTTGTTTGAAAATAGTTCCCAAACATATTACGTACGCCTTCCAAATCAGTTTTTGGCGATTATAAATTTCTTTTTGAACTATTATTTTTATTTATTATGTCTTTTTCCCATAAACAGCTACCCGAGATACGCCCCTGAACAGAATTACGAAAATATAGTCGTTCAAGTTCAATGAAATCAATATAATTAAATGTATTTGTCAACAACCAATAAAGCAAATTATATCCTCAATTAATTTTTGTTGCTAAATTTAAATTAAAACACCGAAACAGCACTTCTGTAGTACCTAATTAATCAATAACTACCGTGCGAGCAAAAATTATTTGCATCAAAGAGGGCTTGGATTAAAAAACGTAGAGCTTGATTTAGATCACAAAATGATATGGGGAAGATATATCTAACCAAATCTAGGTTAAAATTTTGTCAAATTCATATTATGAAATGATATGCCAAACTAATAATAAAATAAGTAGACAAATACAAATTTATTTTTGTTGTTTACAAAATTAACAAAGTAAGAATATACAGAAAGAAAAAGAAAAATAATTACTTTCACCCGAAAAAAATGTCAGGTCTAATAAATCATTTCTTTCCAATAAATTTTGGGTAAACCATAATTCCTGCGCCTTTCCAAATCTGCGGCTTATATTTCTTGGAATACTTGCACTTTATAAGGAAATAAATTTAGCTGCTTCTTAAGAATAGTCCTGCATGTTCCATAAGATCTTCCCACTTCTTGGGACAGGCGTCTTATACAATTTGATGGCGCATTTTGCATTATGTCACGAACGTTTGCCACAAGTTCTTCTATTCTTACAGATGGTCTTCCTGCTCCTTTTTTCTGTTGTATAGAACCTGTTTCCCTAAAAACAGCCACGGTTCTTTTCAGGCAATGATAAAAATCCCCAGCAATAAAAGCAACGTTAGGAAAATGTTCGTGAAAATCGTCCATGCACAAACCCGGATTGTATTGACACTTACCATTTACTCTAACCCCGTTTCGAAAATACGCTTCAACCATAAATGTTTTGTGCTGTTCCGTAAAGCCCATTGTGTGAATTGTTCAAGAAATTGGAAAAATTAGCGATGAATGACTTGTAACGACTGTCAAAGATGATGGAATAACTGATTGATTGTTAATGTAGGTAGTTATACTGACACCCAACAGGTATTAAGCTCTACGACTAAGCATTACGTCCTTAGATGCAAGGCCCTCTTTGATGCAAATAATTTTTGCTCGCACGGTATAAGTCCTGCCTGCTTCGAAGTTTCACGGCCCATCGACTCGAGTCGATTTCCGTGGTTTTACAGCCGGCTTTCGTCCCTTTAGACCTTCCATCACCATTTTGTGAAGAATTATATGCATTTGCTAATCTTTATAATTTTATATATTATATTATTTATAATATAAAAATTTTAAAATCTCAGATTTTTACCTACATATTGAAAGCATTATCTAAATGTGTGAAAAATTTTAACTTCCCACCTCAACTGGAAGTAATTTTGTTTTCCGACCAACACAGATTTTCGGCTACTCATTCTACTGGTATATTGCGTAGTGACGTATAAAATAAGGTAAAATAGGCTTTCAAATTCTTTTAAAATTCCGATTAAACACTTCTTGGCAATACTGGCAGTTACCAACTGGGTACTTACATAATACTAAGTTGATTAGATGCTTTTAAATAACAACACCCACGGGTTCTTTTCGATGTTGCTCTTATTTTAAAGTCAATAATTGATTTAAAATGAGATTGCTACAATTTTCATTACGTAATAAGCTTCCTCTATAATCTTGTAGAATGACCTGTTTACCTGAAAAAAAACGGCAAAGTTTTCCTTTAAGGCAGTCTTAAAGTCTGCTAATGCAATACCGACATTTATTCTTAAGAGCAGTAACCCCTTTTACCACAATGAAAATTGCCGAACGTTTTGCTGGTCAAACGAAAAGAAAAAATAAAAATTGATATTTAGAAAATAAATTCTACTTTAAATACCCCATCCAGAAAAGTAAATGACGATCGTAAATATTCCGAAAATTTTTTTTAGACATTTATTTTTATTTTTAGTAATTTTGTAATATCTTAAACAATTCTTTATTGGTCAAAAGCAAAATGACTTTCCCGGGTGTAGAATGTTGTACCAAACAATTTTTCTTAAAGCCATTTTTCAATATCGGCCTTACTTTTTTCTCAAAAACGTTGGGCGCGTAAAGTGAATTTAAGCGTGTAAAGTGGATTTACGCGCCCACCGTTTTTGAGAAAAAAGTAAGGCCGATATTGAAAAATTGCTTTAAGAAAAATTGTTTGGTACAACATTCTACACCCGGGAAAGTCATTTTGCTTTTGACCAATAAAGAATTGTTTAAGATATTACAAAATTACTAAAAATAAAAAAAATTCTAAAAAAAATTTTGGGAATATTTTCGATCGTCATTTACTTTTCTGGATGGGGTATTTAAAGTAGAATTTATTTTCTAAATACCAATTTTTATTTTTTCTTTTCGTTTGACCAGCAAAACGTTCGGCAATTTTCATTGTGGAAAAGGGGTTACTTCCTCTTAAGAGGATTGTTGCCAACTCCTTCAAAATATCATTGTCTTGACCAACGACAACGATAGAAGATTATATCTAATTTTCTTTATCATAAAAAGCCGACAAGACGTCCAATGCAATTCCTTGCGAGTTCCACAATGAAACCCGGTAAAAATATACACAAATTTTTACCATACAGTGTGACCAGTAAAGTCCGCATCATATGGGATTATTTTTTTATTTAACTTCATTCGAAATTTGACTTTGGCATCAAGTTCTGCTTCGATCGAGATGAAAATTAAGCAAAGAAAAAATAGTAGTCACGTGATTCGCATTATCTGTAAAATTTAAATTTTTCCAAAAAATAATTCAAAAGTAGGGTTATTTCTGAAAGTATCGAAAAAAGTTATTAGAAAAAGTTTTTTTTAATGCAGTTTCTAGCCCACATGCAAAATTTTAGCTGCATAAGATAATTTTGATTTTTTACCCATATTTTGTAAATTGCACCACTTTTGCAAAATAAGATTATAAGACTCAACGCAATCTACATAAAGCTTCTTAGTTTTGACAAGGCTTTATTTCAGCTACATTTTCTTTTATTAAATGTGTCTTTTTCTACAAAATCAAAATTGGGCTATTAAAATTTGGTCACATATAATGAAAAGTTTATTTGTTTTTGACCCTGTATAAGGTAACTTCATAAAATAAGTATTTTTGAAAACGTAGTTTGTGTCTGAAAGTAATACACCTTAATATTAAGACAAAAAAGAACACAGTGTCATTAGTAAAGTGTTCATTAGGTGGAAAATAAATTTTAGTGGTGGGTAAAAAATCAAAATTATCTTATGCAGCTGATATTTTGCACGTGGGCTAGAAACTGCATTTAAAAAAACTTTTTCCAATAACCTTTTTCGATATTTTCAAAAATAACCCCACTTTTGAATTATTTTTTGGAAAATATTAAAATTTGACAGTGATAATGCGAATCACGTGACTACTATTTTTTTTGCTTAATTTTCATCTCGATCGAAGCAGAACTTGATGACACAGTCAAATTTCGAATAAAGTTATTAATAAAAAAAAATCCCATATGATGCGGACTTTACTGCGAGACTGTAGCATAATACGCTATGGTCGAAGACTTCAAATACTCACCCCTTCTGGGTTTTATTTGAGCTTATTTTGACTCAATTTGTAACCATTGAGAATTTATCAGTGCTATGGAGACGCGTAATACCGGTTTCAAGAAAAGCTGTTGGCTGGCAGCCAATCAAAACCTTAACTTTACAGAGTAGAGTTTCAGTTTAGTCAGTTTAGACTGATTTAGTGCCAGGAATTTAGTTTACAAGTAAGTGTTCATATAGCCATGTCATACGCAGGGCCGGAGCTAGAGCTGAATAGGCCCCGGGGCAAAACAAATTTTGGGGCCCCTTATTGAAATTAGTTTTGATAATACCACAGTATTAATGTCGGGTAAGAATTACAGTATTTTTTTAATGTAGATATTTATTGTATCTTATACTAACTTGTTGCAACAGCCATTACTATAATATACATAAACACCGCGCTCTCATGATATTTTGTCACAAACGCAAGAACTTACAACTAAAAACACTTCTTTCTAGATTTTATAGTGGCAAATTCGTTTATCACTTTATTAAAGTCAATTTTGCGCGCTCTTCGATTTTCAATGGACAGTAGGACTAAATTAATGAGTCTATTTTGTCCCATTGAGGTACGCAAGTAGTTTTTTATCAACTTTAATTTGGAGAAAGTCCGTTCAGCTTTCGCAGTAGTGACAGAGACAGTAAGGAACATCAGAAGTGCTGAGCACACATCTGGATAACTGGACGACAACGACGCATTCTGAATGATCAAGAAACGGGCTAACTCTTTAACATCTTTCATTGAACTTATCTCTTCCGAAAATGTCGACCATACAGTAAGCAACTGAGAGGAAAAAGAAGGTGACACATCGTCTGAGAAAGTTTTGGAAAACAGATCAGCTTCTTGAACATGAACCACTGGCGCGGGAAATTTGAAATCCCTTGATAACATTAGGTCCGATCAGCAAACTTTGAGATTTGCTTTTTTCTTTTACCTGAGCATGTTTTGATGAACCTTTTTTTAAAGTTTGTTGGAGTATTGACAAAAAAATTGTTTGCAATGTATTAATGTATTCGAATAAAGCTAAAAATTTTCCTCTTCCCAACACCTGCCGGGGGGCCCCTCTGGGTCGGGGGCCCCGGGGCGCCGCCCCGCTTGCCCCGCTGTAGATCCGGCCCTGGTCATACGATAGAATGTGCCCTATAAACAGTCAGATCTTGGCTCGGTGTAAAAATACGTTTATGAATGCGTGCCGCGTGGTCTATCTTTAGTTGATCCTCGTTGGTTTTGGAGAGTATTTAAATTTAGAACGTTTTTTTAAAGTCAATTGGTACCAATGTATAGACCGTAACCAAAGTACAAAGAAAACTTTTTACAGCATTCTTTAAATAAATTCTCGTAATTCAGTCAAGAAATGTTTGTCGTTCACCGCAAGCACAGAATATTCAGCTACTAATTCTGTGCCGCAAGGCACGGATGTGGTTAATTTTTTAGTACAACAATATACAGGCTTGCCCAGAAGTCGGGAATAAAATTAATATATCCTTGACCTGTAACTTTTGGGGAAAACATTGGGGAAACATTTTGTTTTTTTTTGACGACATCGATCTTTTTTTTAAATGGAAACATACAACTTGTGACATGGGCGTCGTTAAACGGTTTCCTAGGGGGGTGCAGTAAAAGCCCGTTGCAGACGAAATGAGGAAAATTTTTTAAGACCATGCCCAAATTTGGTCAATAATTATTAGTAAATATTTTTACCTTCTTATTTTATTGAAAATGAAATAAGATAAAAAAATAAAAAGGCCAATTTATTTTTCATTAGTGGGTACATTGCTTCAAAGTAAAGTTCATTCTTTTGTTTTTATTTGCAGCAAACTTATCAATGTCCCTAGATTTACACTTTGTGGTCTGTATCAAGTTAATTTTGAGGTTAGGTCTTCCCTCAATTTTAATTTCAATTTTTTGCTCAATACCTACTTAAGCTAAAATTGTTTCTCAACTATTCCACATTCATAGTCGTCTTGGCATTAAAACTGTTCATTTTTAATAAAATAAGTCTTTACCACCCCAAAATAATAACAAAAATCCTAAAAAATTTGTTTGTTTGCAGTACAGTTACAGTACTAAGAAAGTATTGTATAATTAATTACTCTTATAATAATTTAAAACGAGGCATGACAACGAACATATAATTAATTTTATTACTTCAGTACCTCTTAGAGTATTATTAGACATTACACCACGAAAGTATATTTGGTACCTGGAACTGGTAGGTAACGTACTATATTAATTTGATCAACAATCCGCAAACAGCAATGTCAGCAATAACATTTCTATCAGTGGCGTAGCGCTACTACCGCGAACCCCCGCAGTTGCGGGGGGGCCGAAGGCCCCGAGGCCTGAAAGAGCTTATTGCTAAGGCCCCGAAGGGGCCGAAGTCCTGGGCGAGGGGGCCCTAACACAATTTTCGCGGGGGGGCCCATAATTTGTCGCTACGCCACTGATTTCTATACCGAGAATAGAGAATTTAGGCTGTTGCCAGACTTTAAAAATAATACGATCTTTCTTTCTTTTACTGCTTCTTGTTAAAACATAAATAATTGTCTACTTTTGTCAATAAGTCAACTTCCAGGGGGGGGGGGGGGGCAAATGCCCCACCTTGCCCCCTCCAAACGACGCCCATGACTATTGTGATACATCATTTGAAAGCTAATATCTCGTACGATTCTGTCGAGGCTATTTCAAAATGGCGACCGTTAAAAGTTTTTGAAAAATCTCTATTTAAATAATAAGCGGAAATGATAAATCATTGATTTTTTTTACCTTTCTCAAGTTACAGGTTAAGGCTATATTAATTTTATTCCCGACTTCTGGGCAACCCTGTATTTTGCCTAACTAAAGTTGTAGTTTTAATAGACGTTAAAAATGGTTGGTGGTACGATAGCATTATTTAACTATCTTCACTCTTCACTCATTACTTTCTTCATTCAAATTGTGTATTATAATGTTTTACTGCATTCTGAACAGCCTCAAATTAGTTCTAGATCATTTAGTATGGAAAATTTATTAGTTAATATAGGTAATTTAATTATTTAATTTATTCTTCCAAATTAAGTATACTTAATAATTATTGGTTTCTCTGTTGTATATTGCAGCACACCTTTTACAATAATAAAATACCAATTATTATTGAGAAAAATTTGCGTTTTTGTGGCACTAGTGGCACACCAAGGGGGGGTTTGGGGGGTAAAATCCCCCTTCCCAGAGCCTGATGAAAAAGAAAGGAAGTTGCATAATATATTAAATTAACATAAATGTAAAACGACTGAAAATTCAGAAAATTGATTTTTTTAAATGTAACTTCTGTATACAGAGTCTATCTGGGATCTGGGTCTATGAATGTATCAGTGCATTGAGTAAATCCCCCCCCCCCCCCCAGAGGTATATTCTTCGTGCACTACTGCTTGTATGATAACAAATAGAGCCATAGCAACTAAATAATGTATACATGTCTCTTATTTTATTTTTTCGTGCTTAATTTCATTGAAATTGTCACGCAATTCGCAGTCCGACGATGTCGCTTAGACTATTATTTAAATTGACTTTTTTCTATAGCTATATCATTAATACCGAACTAGCTATAAACACATCAAAAGCAAAAATAAGAGCGGAAGTCTACGAGTTATAATGTTAATGTGATAATAAGTTAACATTAACATAAAATTAACATTCAAACGGGCGTGTATTAACGTTAAATGGGTAACATCATTTAAATACTTAAAGTACATTCATTTTTTTAATTGTCGGAAATCGGAAGTGAACTTTCTTATCTGAGAATTTGCAGCCAATAACCTTAGAATTAACAATTCATCTTGCAGAACTTGTAAAATAACTGCTAATAATAAATATTGTGTACCTACTTAATCAGGTTTGTGGTTATCTTGTTCAATCTTCAAGCATTGCTAAAATGGTAGATAGGCGATAGCTTAATAGCTGTAATCGGGTTTAATGATAGGTATTAGTGGTATTACCATACTTTATAAACTTTTCGCAAATCATGTTTCATTACTTATTAAAATTCAAGAAAGACTTAAAATTGGTTAGCAAGGCAAGGTCCTTTTTAAGCCGCATCTAAAATAAACCAAATTTTTGCTCTTCGCTGTCACCAAATTTCTTCGAATAATCTAATGGAAAGTATCCATAAACTTTGTTTTTTATGTAGCAGATTTCCGATTACTTTTTGTTTTTAAAATATACTGTAAACTATAAAAATTATTTTTGATGTGATATTTAGTGACAGCCGAAAGTCTGCAACTGTTTTTCAAATATTTATCTTGACTATCGTTAGTTATAAAAGTTAAATGTCAAAAATCACTTTATTATTTCTTAATAAACACATTTGTCTTGTAATAAAATCGATAGGTTTTTATACTTTATTTGTTTTAGATGATAGAGTACAATTACAATCGAATTTTCTCCATACAGGGTTAGGAAAAATTACCAGAACGGTCGATTATTTCAAAATATACAGGGGTTATCAAAAAACGTCTTATATAAAAAATGTAGGGCTGTTAAAAATCTACATATCGGTGATAAATTGAAATATACAGGGTTGCCCACAAAGTTGTGGAGAATGATAGTTATATTTTTTTAAATGGAACACCCTGTATATTTTTACATTTTTAAATTCCACATAAAATTATAATTATTTTTTATTAAATGCACTAATAGTCTATACTTAATAGTCCGAGATATTGACTCTAGAAAAGTGACCTTTTTAAACTTTGACAGCTTATAACTTTCTAACAGTACGTCTCGTCGTTAAACCGGAACAACTATATTTCCTGCTGTCGAGTTACATCCGGTTTACCGGAAGTTGATTTTTTTGGGAAGATAATAAAAATTGAAGATAGGGGCATGTAAGCCGTTTTGCTCTAAGACGTACTGTTAGAAAGTTATAAGCTGTCAAAGTTCAAAAATGTCACTTTTCGAGAGTCAATATCTCGGAAACTATGAAGTATAGACTAATAATGCTATTAATAAAAAATAATTATAATTTTATGTGGAATTTAAAAATGTAAAAATATACAGGGTGTTCCATTTAAAAAAATATAACTATCATTCTCCACAACTTTGTGGGCGACCCTGTATATTTCAATTTATCACCGATATGTAGATTTTTAACAGCCCTACATTTTTATATAAGTAAGACGTTTTTTGATAACCCCTGTATATTTTGAAATAATCGACCGTTCTGGTAATTTTTCGTAACCCTGTAAATAAAAACAAAGCCAATTGTAATGATATTAATTGCTTTTGTCCCTAGAAAATGTTTGTGTATTAAATTTAATACAACATGATCCACGCACATAAATGCATATAAAAAGCTTTTACAAAAATATTACAATGTCTTTGCTGCTTGCTTCGTATTAAATTTATTTTTAAATAAGTGTCTATCATGTTATGAACCATTGTGTCTGCCATTTTCGATTTCTTGACAAGTTGGCGAACATAGGAACAGCTAAGGATTATCCAATCGTCCGTATTCTCGAATTTATTTACAATCCCCAGTGATGCTTTTAAATATTGGTAAAAAAAAATCAACTTTAAATTTTGGATTCTAATTATTTTCTTTCGTACTTGTAAAGTATACATTTTAAAGTTGCCTTAAGGATGCTTCAAGGTGTGGAGGTAAATTGTAAAATTCTATCGAATCTCGAATCTATATGCCAATTGAATTGTTTATTGTATTTTTTCCAGTACTCTTCACATAGGAAATTTGTTTATATATACATAATTACGTAAAAATCCTAGTTATTATAAGATTAAAATCAATTATAAAATGGTATGGACATGGACTACCCGCTGATATACCCACATCAAAAATATTTAACAAAATTAGGTAATAACAACTGTAACAGTTGATTGGTGAATTGTAAATAAAATTGAGACACATCTCTTTCATAATTAATGGGCGTTCCTGATATTAATAATTTTTATTTTTTTTACTGGGTGTGTCTAAAAAAACACTCCTTTTTATTTCATGTTGGTGCTAAGGTACTCTGCGTATTAGAATTGGAAACACTTGCTTGATTTTCAACGAACACCCCGGAATGGGTTAGAATTAGAACCATTTCGAATTTTAACTCTTCACGCCCAGCGAGTATAGCCTGATGCTGGATTCTTCGTTTCTATAAAAAAAACTCAGCTTCTTTTCGACAGCTTCTTCTTATTTATGTTCGAAGTCATCACATCAACATACTGACATGAAGTAAACAGATGCTGTTTATGAAAGAGGTACGATGTGTTCTGTCTTTCTCACAATGAGACAAATTAATTTTTTTCTATTTCACGTTCATAATGAGTTCAGTACGACCCTCATTTGCGGATCGTAATGAAGCTATTTCGATACGCGTTTTTTCTTTATTTGATGTTAGTAACATTTAAATGTTTTATTTCATTGACTTGCGCGGCCTTTGTGATTTACGAGAAAACCCATTTTTCGCAGAGGAAAACTAGCTTGATAACTTACTTTTTTATTCTGTGTGGATAACAGTCATGCATGTTGGTTGCATAAATCTATAAATCAATCTTTTGTAGATGCTTCAAGCTATCATTTTCTGCCAAATCCTATCCAAAATTCAATCTACTAACCTTCCAATGTCGATTTTAACTTCAACTTTATTTGAATTTTCCATCTTCCCTATACTAAATTGCAATGCCGTGACGTAAAATCACGTCTTTTGAAATTCGAAAAAAAGTAGCAAAATCTCCCGAATTTCCGAACGCTCTGTATATGTACCGAATGTACAAGGATCACACAACGTATTCCGTCCAATTTCAAATCTCATATCGCTAAAATAACTTTAGAATCTCGTGGTGAAAATGGGTCAATAAATCAAAAAATGACAGTTTGCAAAATAATTTTTGTTGTCCAGAGGCTCCTATGATAAAAAATAGTATTACCAACATAAAATTTAGACATAAAAATTTACAAAATTTGAGGGATTTATTTTCTTTTTAAAATGTATTTTTCTTGATTATAAAAGGTGAAATAGAAAAAAATGTATAAAGCACATGTTTCATAAGGCGTTTTAGCGCCCGTGTCAATAAAAAAACTCGCCACTTCGTGGCTCGTTTTTTAAAATAGACGCGGGCGCTAAAACCGCTTCTTATGAAACTCGTACTTTAATATACTATTCTATTCCCGTAAAGACTTCTTACTGAAACTGATTTGAGGGAGGTAATTAGGTAGTTACTTACTAATAATAAGTTACTGCCAATAATAAAATACATAATAATCATTGGTCATTGGTCACCTTCATCGGCTGTACATATACTCATTCTTCAATTATGACAATGCATGGCATCAAAAATAAAGTGTTTATATCCACTTGATGGATGCTGATATTCACACCTACCATATGTTGGTTACCACGCCACAACACAAGAAAACTATTATATAATTAGGTGGCCTTGAAATATCTTCAGCCGGAAGAAACTGATGTGCATTCTTCCTTTTTATTGACAATGACGTATTTCCTTTCACATTATACACGATGCAAGTTCGTGCGCCGGCCGGACCAAGAGATGATGTGCATGTTTGTAGATAATAAAATTTGGCATATATGTATACCTACAGTGTGCAGTAAAGTCTGCATCATATGGGATTTCTTTTTATTAATAACTTTATTCGAAATTTGGCTTTGGCATCAAGTTCTGCTTCGATCGAGATGAAAATTAAGCAAAAAAACAGTAGTCAGGTCAAAAAATAATTTAAAAGTAGGGTTATTTCTGAAAGTATCGAAAAAAGTTATTAGAAAAAGTTTTTTAAATGCATTTTCTAGCCCACATGCAAAATTTCTGCTGCATAAGAGAATTTTGATTTTTTACCCATATTTTGTAAATTGCACCACTTTTGCAAAATACGATTATAAGACTCAACGCAATCTACATAAAGCTTCTTAGTTTTGACAAGGCTTTATTTCAGCTACATTTTCTTTTATTAAATGTGCACCACTTTTGCAAAATAAGACTCAACGCAACCAACATAAAACTTCTTAGTTTTGACGACGCTTTATTTCAGATACATTTTCTTTAAAGTAGCGCCATATTAAATGTGTGTTTTTTTACAAAATCTAAATTGGGCTATTAAAATTTGGTCGCATGTGATGCAAAGTTTATTTGTTTTTGACCCTGTATAAGGTAACTTCTTAAAATAAGTATTTTTGAAAACGTAGTTTGTGTCTGAAAGTAATACACCTTAATATTAAGCCAAAAAAGAACACAGTGTCATCAGTAAAGTGTTCATTAAGTGGAAAATAAATTTTAGTGGTGGGTAAAAAATCAAAATTATCTTATGCAGCTGAAATTTTGCATGTGGGTTAGAAAATGCATTCAAAAATACTTTTTCTAATTACTTTTTCGATATTTTCAGAACCTTTGAGTTATTTTTTGGAAAAAATTAAAATTTGACAGATAATGCGAATCACGTGGCTTCTATTTTTTTTTTGCTTAATTTTCATCTCGATAGAAGCAGAACTTGATGCCAAAGTGAAATTTTGAATATAGCTATTATTAAAAAAAAATCCCATATGATGCGGAGTTTACTGGTCACACTTTAGATGGCAGACTTTTGGATAAAGTTGAATAGTAACGAAATATTGATAAAAAAAACGAAATTGATATTGTAGAGTTTTGTGTTGGGTTGGGTATGGGTAGCCTTTTTTGTAGAAATAAATTTAAAAAAAACGTTAAGTATTTAAGAAAGTCTTTCCTCAAAACCAAAGATTCTCACGTTTCGCCATACATTCGACATTCTATTTATGCACAAATTAAATTGATATAATATAAAGTGAATGGGAGCAATTTTACTTTCATTTCGCATGACCGATACACTTTGTACAAGCCAAAAAAGAAGAAAAAAAAAACGACGGGTTAATATGTGTTTCTGCAAAACCGCTGTTTACTTCTTTTCTTATGCGTTTAAAACGATAAATCTTATTCAGTTGTAGTAACAATTAAGGCTTAGGTACGTCCATTAACCAATTTAAAAAAAAAATTTTTGTAATTTTTGGGATTGACTAAAAAATTATGTAAGGTGTTATTTAAATTGTCAAGTACCTAATTTGGAAAATACAAGCAGGTGTATATAGAATAATTTCCACGCTCATTGCTCGACTCGCGCCTCATCGGTAATACACTTACAGCTGTTTAAATAAGCCTTAATTTAAGAATAAAAACTAACATGTTTCTGCAAAAGCTCCCGTTTCTTTGTTTCCTTTTTATATGGGAAAATAAATCTATAATGTTGAGTTTAACAAGGTTCGTTAAATTGTAATTTTCTTATCTGCAATGTACATCTTATTTCGGTTGCATAATTTTACCAATTTTCTCACGATTAGTTTGCATATTGGGGCAGATTGTATTTATTGCATATTGATGTGCGTAAAAGGATAGACATAAGGTAAGCACTAATTTGGCTACATTAGAGATTACTGACGTTTATTGGCATATATTCTATAGATAAGTACATAAATGTCCGTAGTAAATTGAAAAAAAAAACATTTTTCAATAGTAGGTACTTCCAAATCTACTTTTTAAAGGGTAATTTTGTTTTCTTGTAAGCTACATATTCGCATGTGGCTCTATTTGTTACCCTTAAAGCTTCGCTATCTACGGTGATTAAATACAAAAGAGCAAAATTTCTGGTTTTGTTCGCTGAACAAGGAACAATTTTAACCACAGTTACTTGCATCTGTATCAAAACTACAATACGGTATAGTTTTTTGTAACTTTATTAAAACGATCAACAATATGTACAAAATTAACAATAAAAACAACAAGAATTATACAAAAACCAGTCTTATAGCATCCAAAACCTTTTGTAAGTCAGGATATTTTAAAATGTTTGTAATTGATACTCTTTATCAGGGACAAAAACTCTCCATTATAGTCTATCTTGTAGTCTAATGGTACGATCCTTCTTCAGCGCCATTAATAGGCTGCCAACCTCCATCGCTACCTCCGCTGGGAGCGCCATAACCTTCTTCTAACGCTTGGGGTTCGTAGGAGTTAAAATTTCCACCTCCTACTCCATTGTCCCAGCCTTCGTTTGAAGGTAATTCTTGATGTTGTTCTTGTACTCCATAACCATTTCCTTCCAAGGCTTGGTGACCTCCGAAAGAGCCTCCACCGAAACCTCCTCCTTGTTCGAGCCCTCCACCTCCACCTCCTAAATGGTTACCTTCATCGTGGGATTGAACAGGGATTGGGTATGGTTTAGGAACTTCTACGGGGTAGGGAACTTTCTTTTCGATGATTTGAGGGTAGGGGACTGGGACCTTGACGATTTTCGTTTCGTGAACAGGGTAAGGTTTATCTACGTGAACAGGGTAAGGTTGGGGTATGGGGACTTTAATAGGGTAAGGTTGGGGGTAAGAGATTTTGCTTTCTTTGGTGACTTTAATTTCGTCGGCTGGGAGGTGTCCTTCGGAATATTCTCCTAAATCCAAAATGTCGGAGTGTGGGAATGTTATTTTACCGTAGGTTTCGAGGTCTGGGGTGGCTTCGAGCTGGATCTGTCCTCCACCAGATGATGATGAGACCGGCATGGATGCCCACTGGTTGGCTGATGCCCATTGGTTGGCCGATGCCCACTGGCTCGGTACTGCCTTTGCCGCCTGCAGGCAGCAAATTGCCAAAACCGTACCCTGAAAATAAACAAACGAAATGTAGGGGATTGTAACCTATTTATATATTTTTTTAATTATCAATGCCTGAGGAGAGGGGTAAAAACCCGATCAAACTTGAGCTAACTTTATTTATTCTATAACGTAGATTACTATTATGGCTTTTTCGAAATAAACAATTTTTTTTTATAGAAAAAAATCAGCTTGGATTACTATAAAACCACTATTGCACTCTAAATTTAAGGGATGCTGTAAAAAATTGTACCCAAATCTACATTGTTTTTAATTAATTTTTTCGTCGCCACCCTTTTTTGCGATCTTGAGAGAGACCTGCTAAAAAGGGCAGTTATTGGGCAGAGCACAAAAATGATTGCTTAGTTTATCTACATTATATCCATTGCAACACTTTCACTATTTTTTAAGGATGATAATGTATGTGGCCCATTATTATGGGAGGATCCAAAACTCCAAAAAAAATATGCAAATTTTTCGCGTTGTCTACTTACAAAAATGATCATGTCTGTTCACTAATAAGAGGTTATATGAAACTGACTCTCGAAGAACAGGAAACAGTATTTATATTCAGCGGAACCTAAAGCAGTAGATTTGATTCGTTTTTCCTGTTACTGTTTGAGAATGGTTACTTTCTTCCTTCAGTTCACTGCCACAAAAACTTATTATTAATAATACGTCACTTTGTCCATTCTCTGGGTATAATAGTGTTAAGGTGTCGTGTAATTAGGCAGGGGCGTGCCTGTGGATGCACAATGCTACAGTAAAAAAAGTAGGTAAAGGTTATTTCTTTTTTGTTGAAAAATCTCCAGTAAAAACGTAGGTGCTGTCGGCAATGCAAGTAATTTAAAATGTAATTTATGTTAACCACTAATTTCAGGTATTTTCCAGTTTGGTGCTATAAATGAACGCCTAGATAAATATTTCCAAAATAGCTTACAAATTAAGACCAGTACCCTAGATATTATAGCATCCATAGCAACCTTGAACCTACCATCAGCAGTCGCAGACGAATGGCAACACGAGATAAGGGTGGCCCTAGAGAATAACAAAAAATCAATAAGAGCGTTCCTAAACAAGAAGAAACAGCACTAAAACACCTTCAGAAGGACAGTCCTATAAAAATTCTTCCAGCAGACAAAGGAAATGACACTGTCATCATGGTCATCCAAACATACGACCAAAAGATTGAAGAAGTATTGACCAAAGGAGAATTCAGGATACTAGCCAAGAAAACCACAGCAACGATTGAGGGAGGGATATACGGAGCGTTAAAGAAATACTCAGCCTACATTCCAGATGCCACCCGAACAAAACTAACACCACATCATAGCAAACCTTCTCATCTCTACGGTCTTCCTAAAATGCATACGAACAACATGCCACTAAGACCAATCACCAGCTCCAGGGATTCTCCTACAAGCGCATTACCAAAGTTTCTTCTTGAAATAATTAAACAGTTACAGGGTAAGTCATTTTCTTTTGATCAGAACTCTTAGCACTTTGTAAATATTCTGAAAACCGTCAATTTAGAACCACAAGACACATTCGTCAGTTTCGACGTTGAAAGCTTATACACTGCATATAATTAAGCAAAAGTTACAAGAAGACCCATCCCTTTCAGAACGCACAAGTTTGCCGCTGGATGGAGTGATGGAACTATGGAAGTGTACTACGTAGATCCTACTTTTAAGTAAAATAAAGTTTCTATGCCCAAGATGACGGTCTTCCAATGGGTTCATCTTTCTCTCCGGTGGTGGCTAACCTGTACATGGAATGGGTTGGCTTAGATATGTTGATGTTACCTTTATTATCTGGACAGACAGCAACGAAGAGCTGATACGGTGTTTGGAACATATTAATAGTATAAGACAATCCATTAAATTTACCATGGAAACAGAAAAACATTCCCCTCTGCCTTTTCTCGATGTTCGGATATTCTCGTCAAACGAAGTGCTAAAAACATAAAAACTTCAGTGTACAGGAAACCCACTCACGCGGGGGCAATACCTTAATCACGGATCGAATCATTCAAACTCCATAAAACAGGGCATAATTCAAACTCTTTATGACAGGGCATCTAACGTTTGCAACAATCCGGATGACCTTAATATCAAAATTTCAAACAACAAAAAAGATTTAAAACAGAATGGTTACCCTGAAACCTTTGTAACCAATACCATCTCAAAACTTAAAAATCGCGAAATAAAAACTAATACAGAAACGAAAGAGGAGCAAGCAGCATTTCTTACAATACCTTATGTCAAGGGAATTTCTGAAAAGATTAGAAGGATAACCAAAAACTATAATATCAAAACAGCCTTTAAATCCGGAAATACGCTTAGAAGCTTTTTTACCTAAGTAAATCCCCCTCGTAATGAAAACACAAAAATTGTATCTATCAAATTCCTAGTCCCCCTAGTCAATAAAAAGGTAGGGTTGCCATTTAAAAAATGATCGATATCATCATATCTCTAATTTGGGACACACTGTGTATCAATATTTTACCACAACTTAAAATGTTAATAGCCGTGTCAAAGCAGTTTTCCAAAAAAAAAACTGCACTGAATTTACTGAATCTATTCCACGGTAAAAACTCACACTGTACTATTTAACTGAAGTACCATCATTATTTTCTAATTTTTGATGGAGTAGTAGGGTGGAATGACTGAAAAAGTTAAAGCTATTGGAATTGAATGAAAAAAAGCATAGGTGATACATTTAACATTATTATTTTTAAATTCTTTTCACCGTCCTAAAAAATCCCAGTGACGCCAATGGCTTAAAAAAAAAGAATGCTGATAAAGTAAAAGTAGTATCATATATTAATAAGTTGCTCGAGTGAACCCATACGACAGTCATCATTACGACTTATTCCATAATAATTACATTACCTAATGGGTGAATCCGTAGTTTTGTAATAAATATATTGAACTTCCCATATAAATGAGTTAATTATTTTTTTTAATTAAGAAGTTCTCAAATAAATTAGATTAATTTAAAATGAAGGAACTTTAGACGGTTTTATATAACGCGTTATGTGGTTTTTATTATAGATAATATTTCGTCCGTCTGTCTGCGCGTCTATTTTTATAAAATATTAACCATCATGTTTATGAAGGTCTAAATTGGAATATTTTAAAAATACTATTAAAAAAGATTTTATAAAAATAAGCAACTGGTTTAATAAAAACTTATTAACTATAAATTATACCAAAACAACATACATTCCATTTACTTCATACAAAAATAAACGTCCAAATATTGGTCCAATAATATGCAATAATAATATTAATATAAAGGAAGGTGAAAACATTAAATATCTAAGAATATTTTTTGATAAACATTTAAAATTGGATCTACATAGTGACTACATTGTAAAAAAAACTAAGAATTCTTATACCAAAATTTAAACACCTTAAACAATTTTTAAATACAAAAGAAAAGAAATTATTCTTTAGTACAAACCCATTTAAATTATGGAATACTAGGATGGGGAGGCATAAATATGAATTGTCCTAATAATATTGAAACTATTCAAAAATTCATTTTGAAAATTATTTACTAAAAAGACCACCAATATTCTTCTGATTTACTATTTAAAGATAGGAATGGATACTAAACAAATATTTTCTTACATGTTAATATATATTTTTAAACATAAAAATAAAATATATTAATCACACACATGAAACTCGTCATAAAAATACTGTTACATACAAAAATAGAGTAAACAAAACAATAGAACACAAACATTTTTTAAACATCAAATATTTTTGATATGCTACCACAGACAATTAAAATAACTAAATCATTTAATAATTATAGAAATAAAAATTTGATATTATCCAATCCAAGAGATATATTCAAGAACATCATTAATAAATAATAAATATACTATGCTATAATGAATAAAATAAATAAATATATATATTATATACATGACGTATTTTTATATAGGTACTGTAGTGATATAAAATACGAATAAAATATTGTTATATTCGTTTTATATTATAATCTGGTTGTGATGGAATTATAAATGACATATATTCTAGTCTAGACAATAAATATTATATTATTTAACTCAAAACAAGTATTTTACTTCTGAGTTCGGAATTGATAGTTTATACAAAAAATATACAGTGTGTCCCGCTTTTCATGAATACACCCTGATATCTCAGTTATTAATAATGCGATTTTCTTCAAATTTTGGTGGTCATTGTATGTTAGAAAAATTAAGTATTTGGCACAGTGAACACTTTTATGCATCATAGGCGTGCGGTCTTTGGGGGTAAAAAAGGGTTGATTTTTTGAGAAAAGTATATTAGGGCTTATTTTAAATAATTTTTTCTATCAGATTTAGAATCAGCATCCTAAAAACCCCTTAATTAATATTTTCAAAATCTCAAGAGCTGATTTTATTTAGCAGTAAAATTTAAAAAAAAACTTAATCATAGTAGTTGCGAGAATAGTGAACTCAACGAAATGATATGGAGGCGTTTGAAACGTAATAGGATCAGGACATTAAAACCGAAAAGTTAGAAATAAACAACCTATTAAAAAAAAAGTGCCAAATTAAAAAAAAAATTTACTGCTAAATAAAATCAGCTCTTGAGATTTTGAAAATATTAATTAAGGGGTTTTTTGGGATGCTGATTCTAAATCTGATAGAAAAAATTATTTAAAATAAGCCCTAATATACTTTTCTCAAAAAATCAACCCTTTTTTACCCCCCAAGACCGCACGCCTATGATGCATAAAAGTGTTCACTATGCCAAATACTTCATTTTCCTAACATACAATCACAACCAAAATTTGAAGAAAATCGCATTATTAATAACTGAGATATCAGGGTGTATTCATGAAAAGCGGGACACACTGTATATATTAACATTAAATGCCAAAAAAAATATTTGAATAAACTTTTATTATTATTATAAATTATTATTGTACCAAGACGTAGAAATTTTGTCTTTTATGTCGAAATCTCGACTTTAAATTTAAAATTTCGACTTACGAGTTTGGAGTCAAAGTTTCGAGATTAAATTAGAAATTTCGAGATAAAAATCGAAATTTTGACATAAAAGTTAAAATTATCTGATACATTTTTAATTTCCCTTCAACGTCTCCGTATTATTGTGATATATTAGCTTCGCTCGTACAGCGATCAGAAACCGTCAGCAAATTAACGTTAAATGTTTTAAAAGGGTTCGCACACGTCAAAGCCCGAATCCCAAACCGCTGACAGAAAATTCTGCGTTCGCAGAAGCTAAATTGTAACGTAAATTCAAAGAAAAAAATTTCCAACCAGTTCGCAATCAGTTAACAATTGCTTGTACGAACGAAACTAATATCTAGGAAACAATGCTTCGTTTTTTTCCAGTAAACTTGTTGAAAAATTTTCTATTGTCCAGTGAGTTTTTCTCGATTCGAGTATTTGTTACGAACCTTTGATATTTATTGATTCTTTATGTAAAAAATTACATATTTCGATTTACAACATTCCGTAATAAATAATTAAATTCCTAAGCCTTAACAGATGTCGATATTATGCTAAACGCAATATTTTGAAATAGCGCTCCCGCCGCCTGATGTTGTTTATGTAATTTCCTTACACACAAAGAAAACTACAAATTAGTAATTGCATCCTTTGTAAAGTAGAACGGTGTAACTAGATTTTATGAGAAAAAAATATTGTAAATAGATAAAACTATTAAGGATAAGTAGTATAAATTGATCGATTGTTTTCCTATTACTTTATGTTATTTTATTTATTAACAATACAGTGATGGGCTAAAATATGGAACTAATTCATTTAAAAATCAGATATTCATTTTTTGAAAAAACGCTCGGACACGTCGATTATAATTCTTTCTTCCGGATTTTTTGCCTCAAAAAGAAATTATACCGGGTGTGTCAAAAAGTAGATGTAGCAAAAATTTTTTGTTTTTTAAATAGAACCCCCCTATTTTTACTTATTACCCTAATTCTACGTCAAATTCTGCGCATAATTCATGTAGCATACTCTATCATTATCTCTAACGGTTTTAGAGAAAAATTACATCATAAAAAAAATTCTTTAAAAAAAGGTACATGTATCTACTTAAAGGTAAACAGGTAAATTTAAATGAATTGTTACTACGATAGCAAGTCATGTGTCAATCAAAAATTAGTTTAGGTATAATTTTGAAAAACGGTGATCATGGTGCATTTAAATGAAACACAAAGAATCGAAATTTTAATTTTAATTGGATGTGGAGACAAAACAAGAAGTCAAGAAGAAGTTTGTAACTTGTTTAACGCTTCCTTAGCAGAACGGCCGATTACAAGATCTACAGTAAGTAAAATTGAGAAAAAATTCAGGGAAACAGGGAATGTAAAGGATCGTCTACGAGTCTACGGCCAGGTCGTCCAAAAATTAGTGAAAACTCACAATTGAACATTTTGTTAGAGGTTGAAGATAATCCTCATAGTGCATCCACTAAAGTAGCCCTTAATAATGATGTTAGCCGACGATCTGTGTTGCGGGTATTGAAACAAGAAAAGTACCATCCGTACAAAATTAGGTTGCTGCACGAGCTAAACGAAGATGATCCCGACCGCCGACTACAGTTTTGTGAAACTATGATGGAAATTTGCAACTTAAATCTATTTTTCCATCGCAACATACTTTTTAGCGATGAAGCCACGTTTTGTTTGAATGGTTCAGTAAACAGACAACATTTTCGGTATTGGAGTACAAATAATCCCCGTTGGATGAGAGAACAGCACACGCAATACCCACAAAAAGTAAATGTTTGGGCAGGGATATTAAATGATAGAATTATTGGACCTTTTTTCTTCGATGGAAATCTTACAGGAGACCGGTATTTACAATTTCTTTAAAATTAATTAATTCCCACAATAGCAGCGGATTTTCCAAATCCGAATCAGCCTCATCTACCAGAAGCGTCTATTTGGTTTCAGCAGGATGGTGCTTCGCCTCATTTTGCTCGACAAGTACGAGAGAATTTGAATACTGTATTTCCCGAACGATGGATAGGTAGAAGAGGACCCATAGAATGGCCTGCAAGATCTCCCGATCTTACACCCATGGATTTCTTTCTTTGGGGTTATTTGAAATTAAAAGTGTATAAGGATAAACCACAAAATTTGGAAGACTTAAAATTTAAAATTAGATATGAAATTAGGCAAATTAATGAAAATACTGTAAATAATGTTTTAGAAGGGTTTTTAAGTAGATTAGCATATTGTCAAGAAGTTAATGGTTTGCATTTTCAACACTTAATAAACTAATTTTTTAACCTTTTTTTAAAGAATTTTTTTTATGATGTAATTTTTCTCTAAAATCGTTAGAGATAAGGATAGAGTATGCTACATGAATTATGCGCAGAATTTGACGTAGAATTAGGGTAATAAGTAAAAATAGGGGGGTTCTATTTAAAAAACAGAAAAATTTTGCTACATCTTCTTTTTGACACACCCGGTATAATTTCTTTTTGAGGCAAAAAATCCGGAAGAAAGAATTATAATCGACGTGTTCGAGCGTTTTTTCAAAAAATGAATACCTGATTTTTAAATGAATTTGTTCCATATTTTAGCCCATCACTGTATACGAAATGTCCCATTTATAAATTCACATTTCCAAATAAAATTTGGAATATTTAAAAATGTCCAGTCGTAATAATAGCTACATTTTTGATCACAAAACATTACCCGTATACCAATTAAGAGCAAATAATTTCGTTTTTTGATTAATATTTCCTTACTTCTTCATTTTATCCAAAAATCGATCAAACACCCTTATTTTCAGTACAATTACCAACAGTGTTACGTTAAAATAGTTTGACTTATAATGACTAATAATAAAAAAAGGAAGTTTACAAAAATATCTTTTATTTAAAAAAAAACAGCGAATAAATTACAAAAAACATAAGTTAGATGGGATGAGAGTTTAAATAATATTGTAATAACAATTTACGAGATGGTGATGAAGGAATACTGATAGAAAATTGAGGTCAACAGTCGTTGCCTAATGGAGTCCGTAACCTCCTAAGTCATGACCTCCAAATCCTCCCCCCAAACCTCCCCCCAAACCTCCTCCATAACCTCCTCCATAACCTCCTCCATATCCTCCTCCGTAACCTTCGTCATGATGTCCCTTGATGTAGATTGGTACGGTTTTTTCAACCACTACTGGTACTTTGACTGGATATGGTACAGGTTTGTGAACTGGATAGGGGACGTGTTTGTATACTGGAACTGGGTGGGGTACTGGGTAGGGAACCTGAAATATAAAAATTTTTTTTTAAAAGAGCTACCTACTACATTTAAAAACACACAAATTTTAATTTAAAAAAAAACGCATTAAAACTTAAATTTTATTTCAATATACTAACCTTTACTGGTACTTTAACTGGGAATGGTACTGGTCTCTCAACTGGATAAGGTACATGTTTCTCAACGGTGACAGGGTATGGTTTGGGTACATATACTGGATAAGGTTTATCTACTGGTACTGCAATTTTTACTGGATACGGTATTGGAACTTTCTTCTCAATGTGTACGGGGTAGGGCTGGGGTACTGGGACAGGAATCGTTTTGGTGATGGTGATGGCTTTGACGTGGTGTTCGTCTCCTCCATAGCCGCCTCCGTATCCGCCTCCGAGCCCACCGTCTAATCCACCTCCGTAACCTCCAAGTTCTAGACCATGACCTCCAAAGTCACCACCTAAAAACAATGAAAAATCAGTACGTTTGCCGGTCCTAAAATCACAACTTTTATGGTTCATTATTTTTTTGGGACGTTAGGGATTTCGCAATCGTGGAAAACATGTACCTCCATATCCAAGATCGAAAAGACCTCTTTTGCTTTGTTTCTTCTCGCTGGGTTCGACGGATTTGGGTTCCTCTGCTTTCTTCTCCTCTGCAGATGCAAGGACTAAGAAACCAAAGAAAACTAACGAGAGGAACTGAAAAAAAAGGTTTATGTTTTAAAATATATTCGTAAGAACAAAATAGGTTTAAATAAAAAATGTTTTATGACAAGTCCAAATGTAAAAGTTGAAAGCGCAATAAGTCTTGTGAGGAAAGAATAATATAAAAAATGCAATAAGCGTGCCAGAAGATGATAAATAACGTTGGTTAGATGGATGGACTGGTACTTTCAGTCCTAATCAACACACTTGACATCCGATTATTATAATCCGACACTTCGACCATTTACAGTTATTTATTTTCCTGTCAGTTATAATAAATAGTCAAAACATAAATAAAAGGTTATTAATATCAAATCGATTAATTATGTGACGAAAGTATCAAGCAGGTAAATACATTGACTCTTGACCAAGTAGAAATAAAATAAAACATAAAACTAAGCCACTCTGAAACAATGAGAAAAAAGATAAGTGATAACAGAAGCATGGATGCTAAAATATAATGTAGTATTATAAAAAATGTTGATGAAAATGAAGGTTATAGGGTTGGTCACCAAGAAGGAAGTCCAAAATCATATTCAATAAATATAGTTTAAAAAAATTAAAAAACACGCATTAATAATTAATCAGACTAAAAAGCGGAAAATAAATATAGTTTAAAATAATTCTTAATATAGGCAGAAAATAATAAGGAACGATGTGAAAAAAGCGTGGGGCGCTTTGTACCATATTTTTCGTATATCGAGAATTTTTTGCGTATTAGATTATTGTATTGTCAGCGGTTCTTGATAAGTATACAAAATTTAAATTAAATCTGACCGTTTAAAGTGGGTCAAAATCGGGTTCAAAGAAGTCGGTTACGGACAAACAAACATACAGGTGAAGCTAATAAATGCGTGTTAAAAAGAGATTATGTGATTCTACAAATGCCTAAAAATGTTAAATTGATCTTGCTATAACTATTAGTCTTACAAAAATAAAATAAATAAATAAAATCATTGTAGTAGTATTTGTTTGAAGGGGCTAGACGATTTTTAGTATTATCAAAAGAATTACTTTCTCGGACATTTTTCAAGTGTAAACTCTGTTACTTAACACAACGTTTCAGTTAGTTAGTACCTCGAACTATTTTCAAGTGTCAATCATTAGCGATACTAAGTAACCGAAGCATTGTGTTAAGAAATAAAATTCTTTGGATAGTATAGTAGTAACAATAGCATCATCTTTAAGCCTGCAGTTGATTATAAAATATACAGTTCTTTTTAATTCAATACTTGTACAATTAATTAAAGTTATCAGAGTATAATTATAAATCTACACATTTAGTAAGAAAGTATGAATTTACTTAATCAACCAAAACGGAATATTTTATTAAGGTGCATTTTGAGCACAATTAGATGCAAATGGTTTAATTTGCACACTAGCATAGGTGGTGTAATATTAGAATAATATTTTGTTTAATTAGTATTAATTTGAGGTATTAATCTTAATCAATAATAATAATAAAAACTGGCCTGCCTGCAGAAGTCCTTTTATGGGTGTTATTTAATTCGCATCCCAGAGGTTCCTCTAACAACAAAGGGTCAAGTGCGAGTGAGGTTCGCCTGATATTTTAATGAATGAACTTACATTTATTTTTTTTATAAAGCAAAAATTGGAGCGTCCATATAGGTACTAAAGCGTTTATTATAAACTGATTACATTTTTAGGGTTATGCGTGTTTTGTCGATCCGTTTTAATTTAAGGGAATGTAACCAGCAGGGTGTCAAAATTAGACGATATTTCTGAATAGAACTAAAGTAAAAATTTAAAATTCGGCCATACCATCAATCTCTGCGACTGTTAAGTTATCCATCGTTGTAGATAAGTAAAATATTTTTTCAAATCTCCTTTGGAAAAATTGTGTTACTTTTCAAATTATTCTAAGAGTTTGTTTGGGAAGAAAAGGGTTTTTATGTCAAATTTCGATGGACATTTAGTAGCCGCAGAGATTGATGATGGACGAATTTAAAATTTTTACTTTAGAATAAAAATATCATTAAAAAAACAAATTTCTATGCCTTAAGGGTCCTTAATATACAGTGTTCACAGCAAAGTCCGCATCATATGGGATTTTTTTTTATTAATAACTTTATTCGAAATTTGACTTTGGCATCAAGTTCTGTTTCGATCGAGATGAAAATTAAGCAAAAAAATAGTAGTCAGGTGATTCGCATAATTTGTCAAATATTAATTTTTTCCAAAAAACAATTCAAAAATGGGGTTATTTTTGAAAATATCAAAAAAAGTTATTGAAAAAAGTTTTTTTAAATGCAGTTTCTAGACCACATGCAAAATTTCAGCTGCATAAGATAATTTTGATTTTTTACGTATATTTTGCAAATTGCACCACTTTTGCAAAATAAGACTCAACGCAACCTACATAAAACTTCTCAGTTTTGACAAGGCTTTATTTCAGATACATTTTTTTTTAAGTAGCGCCATATTAAATGTGTGTTTTTCTACAAAATCAAAATTGGGCTATTAAAATTTGGTCGCCTGTGATGCAAAGTTTATTTGTTTTTGACCCTGTATAAGGTAACTTCATAAAATAAGTATTTTTGAAAACGTAGTTTGTGCATTTAAAAAAAAACTTTTTCTAATAACTTTTTTCGATATTTTCAGAAATAACCCCACTTTTGAATTATTTTTTGGAAAAAATTAAAATTTGACAGATAATGCGAATCACGTGACTACTATTTTTTTGCGTAATTTTCATCTCGATCGAAGCAGAACTTGATGCCAAAGACAAATTTCGAATAAAGCTATTAATAAAAAAAAATCCCATATGATGCGGACTTTACTGGCCACACTGTATAAATTAAATATTAAATTATTTTTTATTTAATAGTTTTTGATACATATATCAAAAATACCGACGGACAGGCAGACGATAGAAAAACTTCCCCAAACAATTCCTACACTGGAAGACAATATTTATTGCAGTGATAAATCAAAGGTATCGCTAACGATTTAAGAGCAAACACTAGTGCTGCATTCACCATATAATTTTCTTATCGATATTTCGTTTATTTTTTGTTTCCTTTAAAAAGCAGCCAAGTGCCAGCCTTTGGGTAGCAGTTACCTACAGGTTTACATCAAATAAAATTTAATTGAAAATTACATAAATTTATTTTCAACCAATTAGAAGGCTCCTTTTTGTTTACGTTGCTTACAGCAACGGGAGATTATTGCCATCATTTTGTAAGTTCCTATTAACTTAATGAAATTAATAAGTGATAATTTTTCTCTTTCTCTCCAAAATGAAGTGCTTTATATCTATTGGCAAAAGTCACTCAGAATAAAATCAAAATACATTTTGTTGATAACTTATAATTTTTATTGATACTAACCAATTTGCTTTACATATCGAACACCGGGGCTAAAAGAGACACATCAAAAATTTTACTAAACTCATCGGAAGTATGTTTTTCTTAAGTTTCATTTGAAACTATGTAGACATGTAATTTCAGATGTTATGGTTGAAAACGAATTAATTCCTGAAATTTTAGTAATAAACCTTTGTTACTAACAAGTAAAATTAACTTCTATTGTAAAAATACAGTGCATATTAAACTCAACTCATCGAAAATATGTTTTTTAAAGATTTATTTGAATTTAATATAAAGAAATTGGATTTCAGATAACAAATTTGTTATTTAATGTTTCTCACATTTTAGTAATAAAAATGAATTACTAACGGCTAAAATGAACTTCATTTCTAAAACTCTAATTAGTTACAAGTAACTAAAGCCGCCGGAAATATTTTTTTGTAGCATTTTAACAAAAAAAATACAATAAGAAAAACTTCAATTTATGAAATTTTCTTACCGAATCTCCAACGCAGCAGAATTAATTCCCGATAATTCTGCTGCTAGGGAGATTAAAAGTGATAATTTAATAAAAGCAAAAAACGAAATTTGGTAAAATTTGCCTAAATTTTTTTCTGATATTACTAATTTATAAATGCAACGTTTTTTAACGCAAAACTGTCACTAATTGTACTCCAAAGAAGGGTATTTTGCCGCTTTTGTATAAAACGAAGTAGTAACGAAATTTTGATCAAAGGCGAATGCGCCACTAGTGCTGCCTCTTAATCAAGGAAATTATTCATTTAGATTAGTAAAAATAAGCGCCCGATGCATCCAAAATCCTAATTTAAAAACACAATATTTTTCCTGATTCGCGTCGAATTCGGATTACCGACAATCCGGATTACCGATACTCTATTGTATACGGAATAATTCACATCACTTACTTGGAGATTCATTTTTGCTAAACTAAAGAACAACGACTGTTGCCATAACGAACCAAGAAGGCGGTATATATACGCCCAAATAATAAGCCTTGCTTTGCCATATTGCTTTCTACGGTGCAGATATGCGTGTACACCCCCTCCCCCTCTTGCGATAATAATATATGTTTAATTACGGAAATTAAAGAGTTTTTTTTCAACACAGTGTTAATACGAATAAAATTGTTGAACGATTTCGTATTATGGCGATATTTATTAAACGTTGTAATTCGAACGACAAACAGGGGCTCGCTGAATTTTATGATTTATTGGCTCAGTAAAATAATCGGGCGAGTTCAAATCGAGTCGTCAGTATGGTCTGCCATAGTGAAAAAGCCTACATATTAAAATTGTTAAATACGTGCAAAAATCATATTTGTTGCACTCAGCATGAAGATATACTTTTTGCACTAGTTAGGCACACACAACATTTTTTCTACGATCAAATAAAATTTTTTTTTGTTCAAATTTTATTGAAGAATATTAGAAATACCGTGCGAGCAAATATTATTTGCATCAAAGAGGGCCTTGCATCTAAGGACGAAATGCTTAGCCGTAGAGCTTAATACCTGTTGGGTGTCAGTAACTACCTGAATTAACAATCAATCAGTTATTCCGTCATCTTTGACAGTCGTTACAAGTAATTCGATTCATCGCTAATTTTTCCAATTTCTTGAACAATTCACACAATGGGCTTTACGAAACAGCACAAAACATTCATGGTTGAAGCGTATTTTCGAAACGGGGTTAGAGTAAATTGTGAGTGGCACTACAATCCGGGTTTGTGCATGGACTATTTTCACGAGCATTTTCCATGGCGTATTACAAATTTACAAGAAAAATAATATTACATTTAGATTAAACTCCTAATCAATAATAAAGCAAAGTATTACTGCAAAAAGTATGTTACTTTTTACACTAGTGCAAAAAGTATGTTACTTTTTGCACTAGTGCAAGAAAGTTAAACTTTTGACAGAGTAGATAGTGCAAAAAATAGTAACTTTTTGCACGATCGTAGAAAAAGTATCTTGTAGTCGTATTTTCAATGTTTATTTCACTATTCATACGACGAGAGAGCAAGATATCTCTATCTACCGATCACTTTATCATAATAAGTCGACAATACCTCAAATGCTAAGGTCAACCAGGTCAGTCGTTAGTTCCACAATGAAACCCAGTGAAAATAAACACCAATTTCTACTGTAGAATATACGCTGCTGCTGAAGACTCCAACCAAAGACACCCATTTTTGGGGTTTATTTGAGCTTAAATTGACTCAATTGGTAACTATTAAGAATTTACCAGTGTTATGGCGGCGCATATTACCGGTTTCAAGAAATGCTGTTGGCTGGAAGCCAATTAAAAATTTAACTTTACAATCACAACAGTAGGTATATTATTGGGAGGAAACTAGTAGCTGAATTTCAACTTGCTATACATTTGGGCTATTCATAGTAAATTGCTCATTCAAGACTCATATTTCACACTGGTGTAGAGTGTGCAAAACGCGACAATGCTTGCCTCCTAGCGGTTGCAAGTGGAAATAAGACAATGAAATATGGTAACTTTGTTTAGAAATGTTAGATTATTGTTAAAATAGTGATGGAATTTATAAAAGAAGAAAATAAGAGTGTATAATAACATTCTAATTAATTAATTGACAAAATAGAAAAAAATTCACGGGTTACGCCACTGCCAATAATAAGTTACAATATGTATAATAATGATACGGTGCGGTTCATGTAAATACTGGATTACTTAATACTTCTGTGTTTTGAGTAATTAAAGAGTATTTTAGCAAAACGTAAGAAATATAAAACAACATTTATTGCTGGGTACCTATAGACAAAGAGTTACATATGAACGAATAAGAAAAATCGAAACAGCAGGCAAATACAATAATTTTATTGTAATGTTACAAAACTACATATATTGGGAACAGAAAAGTCCTCACTGGTTCTCAGATAATTATTACATCCAGTATAATGAAAAGGTTAATGCCTGAGCGGGCATTGTTGAACATAGGGTAATCGGACCATTTTTCCTTGATGAGAGCCCCACCGTAGAAAGATATTAAATAATTTGGTTCCAGGTCTTGCCATCCTGATTTATCAAGTTTAACCTTCTGGTTTCAACAGGATGGTTCTTTCCCAGTTTATGCTGCTCATGTAAGAGAGTACTTAGTTACAATTTTTCCGAGGCGGTGGATAGGTAGATGGTTGTCAATCGAGCGGCCACCCAGATCGCCCGAACTTAACCCACTAGACATTTTTTTGTGGGGGCTTATACTAGGGTTGTGTTTAAGCTGTTGGTTCAGCAAATAAATGTGCCAAGACAAAGTCGTCTGGGAAGATGCAAAACTAAAATACAAGCAAACATTAGGAAGGTATCCTTTTCTAAATTTGGGTCAACAATATGGCTCAAGTAAGGCTTAAATATTTTACGTATAATGACAACTGAGTATATATTTCGAACATAAGAGTACCACTCTTTGCAAGCAGTAGAACGTGCAATAACGTCGTATCTTTGGGTACTATTGACACGGACTTTTCGGACGACACTAAGCACTAAGTGCTTGGTCTGATGTTCATGCCATCAATTGGCCCACGAATATCTTTCCGGGTAATATTCCTCCATCCTTGACTCTTATGACGCGGTAGTAATTTAGGTCCAGTTGCTGATCTGCGTGAGTTTAAATTACCTTCGTGTAATCTTCGACGAACTGTCCGAGAACTGACATTTTTAATTCGAACCTCTCGAAGTTGGTTTTTCGTCTGTACTGACGTCAAATGACGATTCCGAAGAGTTTTAAGTACAATAAATCGGTCATCAATAGCTTTAGTTTTGCGTTTCCTAAATTATTGACATCATCAAGATCATTTGGCATTTGTGTGAGAACAAATGCACGTATTGACATGAACCAAAAACCAAAATGCAAAGAATATTTGCCGCTTAATGGCAACTGATATTTTGGAGTAATTTTGCTTCCTAATTATTCCACAGGGTGTTTTGACGCTATGCAAAAAAAAAACAACTTTTCGATTATCCTTGTATAATATGTCAAAAAACTAATTTCTCTTAAAATGTGTATAAGCATGTTAAAACTAATAGATGTATCTATAGCTCTCTTAAAAATCACTTAAATCGGAGTAATAAACTTAAGGTTGAATTCTCAACGTCATTCAATCTATTGCCAACCTATAACCTATTTCGCGTTGATTTTTTGAGTTTATTATTTTAATAACTAACATTAAATTTAAAGAAAATCAATATCGTCGGTATATTATTTAGGTAGTATCTGATATATTACAAAAATATCAATTTATTTCATTGCTAATTTTGGGAGAATTGTATAGTGAAAGAACAATGAGCGACAATGACATAATAATGTTAAAAAAAATCTTACCCGATATTTTTCGCTATACAATTATCCTAAAATTAGTTATGAAATTCCTTGATAATTATGAAATATGTCAATTATTACCTATAGAATATCAAGTCGATACTGATTTTCTTTAAATTTTGTATAAAAGCTAGAAAACATAAATAAATCTACGCGAAATAGGTTATAGGTTGGCAGGCATGTTGATACTCGCACCTTAATTCAAATTTTATGATGCACGTTTTTTTTTGCACGGAAGTGTATATAAAGGGCTGATGTGTTTCTTTAACCCTGTATATGCACAACCTATATTCTGTGATAACAGGTAGAATTTTGTTTGCAAAATATTTGCTAAAACTCTTTAGCCAATCAGAGCATATCAAAACAAATATTAAAATGAAATTAACGCATCATCAAAGACGTGTGCGTGCACCAGGCATTTTATTTGAATTTGGTAAAAACTAACCTTCAGAATTTTAATAAAGTAGGCAGTCATTATTATTAAATTATAACTTACGTAAATAGTTGTTTTAAAATGTAATAACTTCTATAACACCCCGTGAATAAGTCTTTGAGATTCAGAATGTCTTACATATAAAATAAACCCAATTTTTGCCCTTCGCTGTCACCGATCGCGATATCGCACATACGATTTACTTCAATTTTTACCAATATTGAAAGACCCATCCTTAAACTCTGTTTCTCATTTAGCTGATTTGCCGATTATTCTTTCGTTTTTAAAATATAGGTACTATAATTTGTGTTAGTATGTTGTGTTCAAATATCACTCTCTGAACTCTTTCTATACAGCTTGTAAACAAATTTTACACTTCCTATATTAGACCAAAAATTGAATACGGATACAATCTTTGGAACCCCTACTACACACAAAAAAATCTAGTATCCAGTTGAACCTAAAAGTTTCAAACTGAAACTATCATAGACATAAATAGGAGCAATGCTAAAGTAAAATTAAATAGAAAATACCTTAGCATCAAAATATAGTTTTAAATTAATACTACATTCTTTTAACTTGTCTCTACTTTAGTTTTAGGGTAATAAAAATAAATAATCAACCTATGAATAATTGTAGTTGCAGATATAGTATACGTTAGTGTTGGTTTGATTCTAAGTATTTTAAGAATGAATATTCGTTATTTTCGTTTTGATTATGAGTTATTATTAAGTTGAATATACGAAGTTGCATTTGAGCACACATATTTTATTTGTATCTTCAATTTGTGACTATCCTACATTCTCAGCGAAACTAGACAAATCAATTTATTATCATCTCAAAACTAGTTTATTATTAGATAGAGTAAAATTTAAAATCATGTAGTTTTTAAACAGATAGATCTGAAAGGACTATATTATTAAGGTCAGATAGGATAAGCTTACCGCAGTCAATAGAATTGTACATGTCAAGTTAAAATGTCTTTGTGACATAGGTATCAAATACTATTGTGATATTACCTTATAGGTATCTGATCTGAATATAGGCCTAACAGATAAGTGATAAATAAAACAACTTTTTATTGCTTTTGGTTTTATTAAAAAAAAAAAACAGGTAACCAAACAGGTAACAAAAAACCATAACTATAACGAATATAATATTTTTAGTTCATGTCTATGTAAGATTCACCTTGCACCCTACCCTATAAGCCATCATTGGAAATGGAACAGATAGTTTTCTTATATTAACGGAAATTAAATTGCTATTGCCAGTTTCGTTACAAATTATTTTATGTGCACGAAAATGTTTATTGTAATTACCTACTAATTTGTACAGGGTTGCCCAAAAAGTGTACATCTCTGTCATCATTTTTATTGATAAGAATATGTTGAATTTGGCATATTTTCGGTACCTTATCTGTAGTGTATTCATGTATTAGAACATAACATTTGGTATATTTAATTCCGTTAATCTCATACCAACGAGCCAAGGAGTAAGGAAGAAATTATTTTCCAGAGTCTGAGTAATTCCTCCATCACACTATATTACACAAAACGCGCAAAATAGAACACACACTACCAGCATCGGTGAGCATCGACGCGCGACGTCTGCGTGGATGTTAAATAAAGACTAAACGTATTTCGGTCGTTTTCTCGCAGAACAAGTGGTCACGTGATGCAAATAGCAACAAAGAAATAAGAAGGCTTTAGATTTTACTCAAGTTGAGTATAAAGACTGTCTTTGTGCTCGCTGTGAGAATACAAATTTATTTTTATTTTTAAACCCATCATAGAATATTTCACTTTGACCACAATACTTATTTTTAAAACAAGTATAAGATTATCTTGTTATGATGATGATGTAATCTCTTTATGAACATAATTTTGATTAACTTGATGATATAATTTAAAACCAGTAGTAGTTTAAAAATGAATATTTTTAGGTACAAAATAAAGCAAGTTAGTTTTAAAATAAGGCTATTTGTTTGAGCATTACTATAAACTTGTTTTGAGAGTAGTTTTTTTTGTGTGTACATCAAATATATTGCAATTTTGGAAAGGGTCCAAACGCGGGTTACCAGAATTTCATTTGAATTAATAGGACTATACCTTATTCCGAAAGACTTAAAAGATTTGGGCTAACTGCTCTGAAGCAAAGGAAAATTAGGGGTGATATAATAGAAACTTTTAAAGTACTAACGGACTACTATTCTTGTAACTCGAGAAATGTGTTTCATTTAGATCAGAATCAACAGCTTCGGGGACACTCAAAAAAATTAAGCAAAGAAAAATCTGCGACATTTCCAAGAAAGAACTTCCTCATCAATCGGGTAGTGTAGGGGAAGGTTGCCCATATTGGACCAATTTCCAGATTTCTTATCATAGATCCTGATAATAACGGAAAGTCGAGCTTGAAGCTATACCTTAGTATACTTTAGTATGTTGTTCAACTGCAGGATTTTTTCTAGAATTTTATTTCAAAGCATCTATGATATACCAGGCTATAAAAAAACATCTGCAAGTGGTTCAATATAGCAAACCGATTGCCTAAATCGCACCTGGGGGTTCCAAAATTGGACCACATGATTTAAATCGCAAGCTTAGGTGTTAAATAAATAAATAAAAAATAAAATTGTTGGTATAGGCAGTTTTATACTTATATTTCAAAAAAACATCAAATTTACAATCAAAATTTCGGTAGAAGACATCCTAATGCAAAAAAGTACCTTTAGTTTCCTATATTGGACCAGTTATAGTTTCATTTTTTAACTCAAAGAAGAAAGATTTTAGCAATTTTGAAATGGTGTTAGTTCATGACATTAACTTATTTAAAGAGAAAAATTATTCTGGCACAAATTGCCTAAATTGGACCGGTTCAATTTTGGCAATCACCCAATGGTCCAATCTAAGCAACTACCACGTGTTTTACAAAACCACCCAGGAAAGAAACAAGATAAACCAAATATGGCATGGTAATAGGAGAAATAGAAAGAGAAAAACTTACTTGATAACGTCTATAAAAAAGATTTTGCTTAAAGTTATATGGTTCTAAGGTAAATTCTTAGAAAAATCCTAAAAATATTACATTGAAATTGTGTAACTTACGTTTTGCTCTGTACACGCCAAGCACTAACGGCCAACTAGTTGAGTTTGTTGCCGATCAAAGGTTCTGGATGGAAGTATGTTACAGTGTTGCCAGATGATATGGCACTTGTTTAGTTTCGGAGAAATGAACTGTGGTCCAATTAAGGTAGCGGTTCAATATAGGCAACCTTCCCCTACATATGGAACTCGCTTGAAGGAAGTACAGTCTGCGCAAATAGTGTAAACTTCTTTAAAAACCAACTTGATCGTAATTTTGAGCAGTTATAAAACTTTGTACATTAAGGTGCTTGATGATATTCGTTTTTAAATATCTAATGATATTTGTGAGTCCAAAATACTTATCTACACATGTTTAAATAACTTTGGCGTAAGAATTTAACAAGTAATTTAAGCAAGCCAACGGACTTTTAGACATTTTAAATCACGATGGACAATTAAAGAAAAAAAAACTAATTAAAGGGACTAAAACAATAGCTTCATCGGACTTCCCGCTTGCTATTGATAAAATAATAACAATAGTAATAAATAGGTCAACTTTAAAAATTATTTTCTTTGACAGAAAGGCCTAAATTAAAAATTTATTACAATACAGACAACGATTAAACCTTTAGCTCTCCAGTGATAACAAATTTATAGATGTTTAATTAAATTTAACTGGTGATATTTGGTGACATCCGAACGCCTGCAACTATTTTTGACATTTTTATTTTAGCTTCGTTAATAGTTTAGAAGTCAAATTAAATGTAGAAAAATTACCTTATTATTTCAAAATAAACAAATAATATATCTTTTGGAATAAATTGGATAGGTTTAGTGGGTTTCGAGTAAATGGGATAAATGCACGTCGCGAGTAAAAGCGACCATGCCCTCTTAAGTACATTTTTACAAATTTTAAGGTTTCAGGAAGCTAACAAAAATGGCAGAGAACACTGCTTCAGGTCTCAGGAATGAATGATTGTCTTAGCTATCCAGGTATTTATCAAATTTCAAAAATTGAAAAAAGTGCCTAGTAAAGCCGTTATAACTAGGGCTGGGCGATATTAAAATTCCAATATCGAATATCGATATTAAAAAAACTATCGATATAGTCGATATATCGATAAAAATCGATGATATCGATAATCGTAATTTTATTTTTTAATTATCGTTATTCGATATCGATAATATATATTATCGATAAAACGTAAAAATATTATATTATAAATATATCAATATTTTCTTATGTGCCCTGTAAAACTCCGAGCCTTTATTTCAAAGGGAGACTCTAATTATGGAAACATAAAGAAAAAAGATTGAATTAAATATTGGTCCCTAAATGTGTTATAAGTAGGGCTGGACGATATTGAAATTCCAATCGAATATCGATAATATCAATAATATCAATATATCGAATTTTTGCCCAGCCCAAGTTATAACAATACATATTTAAATTGTTACATTTATATTTTTATCTACAACCATTTAATAATAGGTGCATAATACTTCTGATAATAAGAGCATTCTGCTATCCATACTACAACAAGTGTAATTATCATAAAACAACAAGTGTAATTATTATTGAATGTCGTAGACAATGATGTTTCTTGAATGATGAAAGAGTTTTGGACTTCCATTGTCTTTATTTGTTTTAAATCACAACGTTTCAACTGGTAAGTATCTCCAGTCCTCTTCAGGTGAATACTAAATAAGTAAAGTAACTACAAGACTATTTATACTAGCTAGGTGCACCGAAGCACAACTGAGGTGGGTGCAGTCATGCGTTCAGTTAGCACGCGATCTTATCCTAAGCTTACATCTATCTAACAAAGGTTTCCAGATATTTCTTAAGTCTAACGACGATGGTTTACTAAAACAGCCTGGATTCTGGTGAATAGTAGCAGCTTCCTTAAACTTTCCTTTCCTCCAGTGTGGCTCCTTATGTAGGAGTTCAGCTTCTGACCACATGATATGGTGGCCATGTTTCCAGGCATGGTCAGCTGCACCTGACTTTTCGGTCTCTCCTTTTAGCGTATTGTTTTTGTGTTCTTTAATCCAGGGGATCTGGTAGACGCAGTTTTTCCTATCTTTTTGACTTATAGGCTTTGTCTTCGTCAGGTGGCTTCTTAGGGTGTCTCTCGAGTTGAATACGGTGCTGATGTTATATCGTTGTCCTAGTCTTCTTATTTTCTCAGATACTCCCTTGACATACGGAATATTGAGTGTTGGTTGTGCCTCTCTGTCTGCTTTTTGCGCGTTGGGTCAATTCTTACGGTTTTCCAATATTGTGTCAACTAATTTTGTGGGGTAACCATTTTTGTTGAGGTCGGTCTTGATGTGGTGAGCTTCCTTTTTAAGTGCTTCTTCCGAGTTACAGATTGTAATTGCTCTATCCACGAGGGTTTTAACTATGCCATGTTTCGTGTTGTTTGAGTGATTTGAAGTAAAATTGAGATACTGACCTGTATGCGTAGGTTTTCTGTATACTGAAGTTTGGATGCTATTACCATTTTTCTTCACGTTGACATCTAGAAACGGTAATTGGTTGTTTTCCTCTTTCTCCATGGTGAATTTGATTGTTGGTGTTAAGCTATTGAGGTGATCTAGAAAATTTCTTAGTTCGTCATCGGTTCCATTCCAAATAATGAAGGTGTCATCCACATATCTCAGCCACATTTTTTTTAATGTAATTATTATATTTCCCACATGAACTCAACTTTTTTTCTGATAATAAGAGCATTATGCTATCCATAATACAACAAGTGTAATTATCATAAAACAACAAGTGTAATTATTATATTTCCCATATGAACTCAACTTTTTTTCAGGCACATATAAATGGATGGTTTTAGATAAAGTATAGTATTTGACTCGCGTCTAATGAACCATAATACACTCGGATGATTTACAACACTCGCCTTTGGCTCGTGCCGTAAACTTCATCCTCGTTTTATTATGGCCTACATTATACGCTCGTTAAATAATATACTATTAATATAATATAATTTATTTTATTTTTCCGTTTTTAACCTTTTTCTTGAACATAGTAGGTATCTAAAAATCTGTAAAACTGTATAAAATGCGGCACTAATCGTATTTTTCTGCTTCGAAATAACATTGTCCTAGTCATAGAACTAAAAACTATTTACGACCATATATTTATTTACAAACATTAAACATTAAGAGTAATGACCGTCCTTGAATATTATATTGTAGTTGCGAAAAATCTGCTTATTAATAATAATTAAATTAACATAACTAGATAAAGGTGAACCTTAATAAACGAAACAAAGTAGTAGGTATTTGTTGTATAGACGATCTAGATAATAGTACTTTAATAGCATGTATAGGTAATGTTCTTGGATAAATAGGTTGTAATTAATTTATTGTTGTTATTGTTGTTAGGAGCACTTAAAATAATTAAAAATGAGTTTTACGATAAAAAATTAGGATCTGATCAGCCTAAAGTGGATATTACATTAAGCACTAACAGGAATCAACATACAATCTGCACGTATCCTTACAATTCTTTGAAAATCACATTGTTAATTTATTTTTTTGTTGTGGTTCATCTTGTGTAAAATATATGGATGAATGAAATAAAATAGACTCGGCTTGGTCAAATGTAAAGAATAACGTATACTTACAAGTCACAAATAATATTTTCGGACTATTTTCTTTTTATCTACCATCAAACCATAGAATATATAGCTACGCAGCTGCGTAGCTATATTCTTTGGCCCCCGTGAATAAGCAAACAAGTCACCAAATTTGCAAAAATGAGATATTTACATATGATTGTAGAACAAACCATTACCTTTTTTGTGAATAAGCAAATAAGTCGGATATCAGCATCTTACGTATTCTGTAAACATGTGATTTTTCGAATATAACAAAAATTTATGCTTTACATATTATAATAAATTGAGTTATTCTACTTCTTGCTAATATTAGTATTTAGTAATAAGCAGATAAGTAAACTTATCTGATTGTTCACGGCGGCGCGGCGGTGTTACAATTATGTTTAAATAATATATAGAGTTTCCTGGTGCACGGAGAAATACCTCCGCCACGCTAAAAAATTGTTGTTCTCTCAGCAGGTGGTGGTTTTTAAGGTTATAATAATTATCCAGTAAATAGAATATTATATCGACAAGTATTATTATTTAAAATTGGAAGGAAAACAAACAGCAGCACTTAAACTGTCAAAGCTACATAATGGACCCGTTACAATTAACACAGACAAGAAAAATAACCTTATGGAACTTTTGCGCCTTATTGACATGGTGTTTCGACCTTTTTACGAAGGTTTATTGGTAGCTGATGTTCCTGACATAGATCCAGATTTAGTGGAGATCGATCCCGACGAGCAATAGTAGCCCAATATTATTAGTATTATTTTTTTTGGTCGTGTTGTTGTGCATAATACGTTTTTACTATTACAAAATAAATAATGATAAATGAATATTACCTTTAATATAATATTGAATAAGTCTTCCTAAGTATGTATTTTAAAACACACAGTTAAGATATCTCGAGTTATCCTAAAATATATCTTAAACTATAATTGTGAATATCCAGATAAGTGGCTCAAAATACACTTAAGATCGTTTCATTGCATATAACAATATTCTAACTTATACATTACCTATTTTAGTTGTAAAAATCAGTAAAAGATTCCCATAATACCTTTTAGGCAATTTACCTCAACTAAATTAATATAGTTTTGTCTCTCCTGAAAAATTTTATAAAGTCGATTTATCTGTTTATTCTTGGGTATTATACAAGACCAAGTGAAATAGAATGCAGGCCTGTTCACTAAAAAAAACAAGTGACATTTTTACATTCAACCTGTGTACTACGTAGGTCACAGCATTCTACTACTAATCTAGTAAAAAACAAGCTAAAATGGCAGTTGATATTTTGACGTCTTGTCATGATTTGACAAGCAAAACTAACGTCAAATTATTCAGTTAAACTATTTTTTTAAACCTGTAAGAGTCATTATGACAAAAAATGTACTTGCACATTTTTTACTGTGTATATTGGCTAGATTTTATAGTTCCTTATGTCACTCATTCCATTCCTTTAGACAAAAAAATATATTATTTTATTGAGATTAAAATATACGGGATATATTTTATTAATTAATCTACATGTTATTGATACTCATTCAATTTATCACATTTACATAGTATACATATACCTGCATTGCAGTTATTGCATTTCTTACCTAACAACGTTGCATGCTTATACTAATTAGAAAATGCATCTATATATTCGTATATATATGTAGTTTGGTCTGATGGTCAATAGGAAAATACAAGAATTTTATTGCATTAGTTTCGGGGGTAGAAACTATAAAAATATGAACTAATTAAAAATTATTATTAGTTTGAGATAGTAGATTACCTTATTTGTAACAAAAATGTTCTTTAAGGTGAGTTCTAAGAAAGGTTTTACTTACTATTATTTCATAAACATTTTTTTTTTCAGGTTTCCATAATAATTTTTACAGGAAGTGTTTATTTCACTTCAGTCTTTTCTGTACAAACCCAAAGCAACCTAAGCAAACTCAAAAAGCGTGGGGTTTTTGGTGAAGGATATGGTGAAGGGATAAGTGGTAAGTGGAATTAATAGAAGATTCTGTGTTAAGAACAAGAAATTGTAATAGAAATATGCCAATGCAATGATACAAGATGTACCTTAAAAATAATTTTTAAATTGGCATCGTACAATAATTTTAAAAAAATTATTCTTTTAGATTATGGTGGTCATGAACATCCTATAACCATAATCAAAACTATACCAGTGCCCGTTGAAAAACCATATCCAGTACCTATAGAAAGAAATGTTCCAGTACCATATCCAGTTAAGGTAAAAAATAAATTCAAAAGTTAATAATAATTTTTATTTTTAGACTACAACACATAGTATAATTTTTTTAAGGTGATAGTACCATACGAAAAGAGGGTTCCATATCCCGTAGAAAAGCCTTATCCAGTGCCAGTCGAAAAGCTAGTACCGTATCCTGTTGAAAAACCAGTACCTTATCCAGTGAAAGTGCCTATAAGGGTGAGTAAGAACCTCCTGTTTTATTTATATGTTTTTTTATAAAAACAAATTCTGCGTTCCAACTATATTTCTACTATTTTTCTTTTTACACCGTACGATAAAAAAGGGACAAGTAGCACTGGGAAACAAAGTTTTTTCTGTGTACCAATGTAAAAACCGTTGGTACTTTGGCACCACCCAAACTAAATGCTTAAATAACAATAAATATTCATTTTTAGATTCCAGTACCTGTTCCACATCCCTATCCAGTAATAAAGCAAATACCGTATCCAGTGGAAAAGGAAGTTCCATATCCAGTAAAAGTGCCAGTGTACATCGAGAAACAAGTGCATGTACCAATCAAAATTGAAGAAAGCCATAGTGGCAGTTATGAGGGAAGCTATGAGGGAAGCTATGGTGGTAGTAGCTACGGGGGTAGTAGCTATGGGGGAGATTATGGTGGAGGTTCTGAATATAGTTATGGGGGATACGGGGGTGATATAGAGGACTATGGAAGTAGTAGTGATTCCTATGGAAAGCATTTATTATAATTGTTGTTGATTCTTTTTTAAATTGTGCCTAGTAACTTGTTTTTATTTATGACTTTTATTGATAGATGTTATTCGATATAAAAAAAATTCTCCTGTTTTTATTAAAATGTATTCTGATGTTACAGGAAAAAGTAGGTTACAAGCATTTTACTGCCTGTTATATATTTCTTAGTGACACTTCTCTATGTATAAATAAAACAGTAAATAGTAAATAAAATTTTGAAAATTAAAAATGATTGCTTATGTTATGGTAATGTTATGCAAGTACGGTATCTATTATATTGTTAATATTCACTGAATTATCCCGGTACTAGTATCTTAAAGCAAATTATTTGTGACACATTATTTTCCGCACTAATTCCCTCAAACATCTGTTTGGCTGATTTAAGTTATTAGGGACCTCTTGCAAGTCAAGCAATCACATTTAAACAACGAAAATCGTAGAAATTCTATATGCGATTTTGCAGAAATATAATTTTTATAAATTCTTTGTACACTCTTATGTGATCCAAAAATGTATTTCAAAAGTTAACAGGTTTTGCGATTAAAGGGGTATTTAACGGGCGTACGGAAGGTCTCTATTTATTTACCGCCCGCCTAAATGGTACTTGGTACGTGGGTATGAACCAATATCTCAGGATTAGCGCGCAATACTTCCTCCTTGTTGCAGTAGGTTGTTTTTTCCTGCTGTTTCAAAATCGTGTGTTACTTTTACCAGTACTTTGGTTGTTATTGAAGGATTTATTAAAACAAAGCTAGGTTTTTGTTGGAACTAACTCCTGCATGGAATTGTAGTACCCTTTTGACGTTCTATTCAACAGAAATCATTTTTGCTGGATCCTCAAAGATGGAGGCCAACTTTTGTATTTGTTATTTCGAATCCCAAAATAAGGTTGATAGAATGTTTACATTCTTAATTCTAACTAACATTATTAGAAGAAATAAAATATTATAATTTATGTTAAGTCTACATTGCATCTGAATAAAACATGACTAAGCAGTACTGTTTACAGTTTATAAAAGACCTTGTTTTCCAAATTAGTTCGTGAGATTTTTTCAATTATCTTGTCAGAAAATATGTGTTGAAATTTCAATTGTAAAACATTTTTTCAAATACTTTTTTTTAGGTTTAAAACGTTTCTTTACGTTTATTATTTTAGTTATTACTGTATGTATTGTATACAAGGTGTCCCGTATAAGAATGGACTCTACAGGGATCTTGCAAACCATAGAAGATGGTCAAATTAAAAAGCAATTACGCCATACTAAATTCTGCACCGTGGTGTTTTAAAATTTAAAAAAAAAACTATAAAATCGCCCAAAGATATTTGGGCAAAACAGAATTTTCGCGAGTTGTAAACTTAATGACGTATCTCTTCAAATAGAGTACAAAAAAATTAAAACGAAATCTTGAAAATTCGCGGTTATGTCCAAAATATTCTCGGAAGGATTCGCAGTTTTTAAATATGAAAACAACATTGCAGAAATTGTTTAATAGACAATGAAGCAAAAACCAGTTTACACTTGAAAACGGTTAGAGATACTAACTAACCGAAATATTTTGTTAAGTTAAGATCGACAAGGTAATTTTTTTTGTTGACTTTAGTAGGGCGCAACTTTGTCTAATTTGCCATCTCTGTATCTTCCATGGTTTACGAGATCCCTGTAGAGTGCATTCTTATCTGGGACATTCTGTATATCTTTTATACATGAAAAAGCTGAGTATATATATATACACTACGCCCATTAATTATCGAATATTAAAAAACGCACCCTCAAATTAATGAGCTGTAATTTCGTTAATAATTAACCAATTTTGACCTTTTTTTTTAATTATAGATATAAGATTCTCGTGTTTAGCGCAGAGTAGTTTGCGCCCTGACACGTCTTATTGTACGGGGTAGCGCATAAACTCTAGAACCATGTAAATTTCCTTAAATTTAAAACTGACATATCTTACATAAAAATTGGATTTAATTTATTTTTTAAACGAAAGCAATTAGACATCTATCTGCGCTAGAAACTGGCCAAAAAGTTTTGCAAGGCAAAGAAAAAAATACCATTCTTCGAAATAAATTCTGTTGCCGAAAATATGTTTTGTAAATAATCAATGAGTCATTTTATCACTTTTGGCTTTAAAATTTAGAATAAAAAACATGTCAACAAATAAAGTCTATAATACAGGGTGGCACGCAAAAACTTATCCATTTAATTCGTTCACAGAATACATCCCTGCATTTGTATTTGTATTATTATTTTTGTATTTTTAATTTTAAGCAATTTAATTAAATGGTGAGATATTTCCGTATTATAGACTTTATTTGTTGACATGTTTTTTATTCTAAATTTAAAAGCCAAAAGTGATAAAATGACTTGATTATTTATGAAACATTTTTTCGACAACAGAATTTATTTCGAAGAATGGTATTTTTTTCTTTGCCTCTAGTGGTATGGCGAAACTTTTTGGCCAGTTTTTAGCGCAGATAGATGTCTAATTGCTTTCGTTTAAAAAATAAATTTAATTTAATTTTTATGTAAGATATGTCAGTTTTAAATTTAAGGAAATTTACATGCATCTAGAGTTTATGCGCTACCCCGTACAATAAGACGTGTCAGGACGCAAACTACTCAGCCCTAAATACTAGAATCTTATATCTATAATTACAAAAAAAAAATTCAAAATTGGTTCGTTATTAACGAAATTACAGCTTATTAATTTGAGCGTGCATATTTAAATATTCGATAATTAATGGGCGTAGTGTATATATCAAGTATTGATCAAAAAACGATGGCGAATCCGCCACTAGTGTTTGCTTTTAAGGAAATTCTTCTTTAAAATTCTACGGGTAATAATTAGTGATACTGCCAAGGCAACTTCGCGTGTGTGTTTATGTAAAGTAACTATCTCTACTCGCCTTTATATGAAAGAAAGTAAATTAATATTACATAATACTCTTATTCGGCAAAAAATGGGTTTTTGCACATTTGTTACAATTAATGGAATGTAGTATAACGTATAACTAATCCTTTCAAAAAGCTTCAAAGTGTATTTTCGCACGCGATCCTTTAAGTTCGTAAAGTTTGTATCGTGGTTGCTTGTGTATTTTATACAGGGTGGTCCTTAAGTACATCAAGAAAATCTAGGATATGATTTCTGGCATCAATTTAAGTTGAAAAGTTCATATGGACTTATGCCCTAAAATGCTTACCCTCTAAACAGTGGCGTATCACATATTTTCACAAAAAAAATATTGATGGTATCTTCATGCACGCCACTGGTGGAAGTAGGCAAACCCTTTTTTAACCAAAAAGTGCAGTTTAATACGAAATCAATCGACATCAATTTTCAATACCGCATCTTCAAGGAGTTTCGAAATTTTAAAAAAACAATTATTTTTTAAAAATATTTTAACACCCTGTATCTTAGAGGGTAAGCATTTTAGGGCATAAGTCCATATGAACTTTTCAACTTAAATTGATGTCAGGAATCATATCCTAGATTTTCTTGATGTACTTAAGGACCACCCTGTATACAATTGACAATTTTACTTGCAACGTCAAGATAAATAATGGGAAAATCGTTGTAGGCGTTCGAATGTCACAAGAAACGCCAGAAAGGGTTAATTAAATAAGTATAAATTTAGTATCACTTGATTGCTAAAGGTTCAAACTTTGTTTGTCATGTTATAAGTTTAAATTAGATGATTTCCATTGGGAGAATGGGAGAAAATAATTTCTATAGATTTCCTATTTATATTAGCATAAATGACAGCTTTAAGCATTTTTTAAACGTCATAACAGACTTGATAACAATGCTAAAAATCCCTAATTTATTTTTTAAATTTAATTAAATTGTTCCACAATTTATTAATGATATAAGACCATTTTTTCTATCGCAGACTTTGATCTAATAAATTATTACGATATTTAATAGAAAATTATACAGGGTGTCCGGAAATGATGAGCAAAAAATTTAAAGGATAATTCTAGACCGAAAATAAATGCTATCTCTTCCGATAACATTTTTTCGGAAATTGATTATTAACGGAGCTACAGGGTGTTAAAGTTAAATTTTATTTGCAGTTTTTTTGCAATACTTTTTGCCACGCGCATAATATTTTGACGAAATCTCGTATATAGGGCTTTCTCGTGGTGACGAATACAAGTTTGCCCACCATTTTTTCGCATTTTGTAGAGGGAGCCACATGCCTTTATTTTAATTTGAATGGTCCCAACTGTTTTGTCCTACACTGTATGCGAATTTTGACTGAATATTTTTATTCTCCTAACCTTTTGACATAAAAAAGGTATACTACTTTTGTTTCGGTAAATCTGACCGTTTTCGAGAAAAACGCTAAAATAACATCGCTTGCATGTGATGAATATGAAATCATTTTAATTTATTTTCAACCTCAAACATAGCACAGCAAAGGAAGGAATATTCCATGGAGTTCGTCGGAATTTTTTGGGAAGAATTAATTTATGCATTGTAGAGAAAGGACGTCACTTTGAACCTTTGATTTGAATGTTTAATTTATTGTTCTAGTAACTTATGTATTTTGAATCTGCAAATAAAATTTAACTTTAACACCCTGTATCTCCGTTAATAATCAATTTTTGAGAAAAATGGACACCCTGTATATTTTAGTTTCATTTTGATTTTCGATATTATATTTATATGCATTTTCTCATGAAAGACGAGAGCCCAACCTTAAATATAAAAAAAATAATTTAACTAATTGAAAGTCAAAACTTCCTGTCAATCAATAAAGTAAATTTATTAGAGAATTTTTTTTTATTTCACACTTTTAGTTTAAACGAGAAATAAAGTTTAATAACCGAAGACTCCAAAAACTCCAATGTGGGATTGCACAGGAAGAAAAAATATTAACTACTTGTTATGTTTCACAACGTTAATCAGTTTTCTGACACGTGTTTCGGCCCTTGCCCATTGTCAAGGTAGTACAAGAAGATACTAAATTCTACGTGACATTACAAAGGTATTTATATCATATTATGGTAATTACAAACATGTCATAAAATGAAAATTAGAATTAGAAGATTGAATGGTAAACTGTGGGTTTTCCTAACTTTTAAAGGTACAGATACATATTTAGTGCTAAATTAGTGTGCTATTAAGAATTAGGGAAGCGCCTGAAGGTATTTCGGTTTGATTATTAACAACATTACATTTGTTTTTTATGCCTTTTTTGATAGCTATTGTTTCTAGTAAATTTAGTTTTCTGCTTTTATTGTGTATGTATATGGGTTATAAGTTGTTAGAGATTGAGTGATTGTGTAATATGCAGTGATCAGCTAACCCAGTTTTATTTTGTTTTTTAAATAGATGTTTGTGTTCTTTAAGCCTGGTATCAAAATTTCTACCTGTGTGTCCAATGTAGATATCCTCGCAGTTGTCGCATTCTATTTGGTAGACCCCACTTTGTAAAAGTGTGTTTTTAGTTTCTATTTTAGCATTGGATATGTAAGTAGCCTAGTTTCAATAGCAGCCAAGTCCACTTTTTGAATATTTTGAACTGTATGCGCTATTCGAAAGTATATCTCTGTTTCTACATGTGGCTACTTTCAAAGTAGTCTAAATCCACCGTAAAAGCCCTGTAATTAGGGAATAAATATATGCCCTAACGTATAATTGTATCAAATTGAGCCATCTCCCTCTCAACCAATCACAAGCGGTGTTGGCGATGTCAACCGAATTTTAACTTTGGCGCGAACTTTTCCAGCAGTCAGGTGAGTCAGGTTTAGTTTGTTGTTAAAACGTGCAAGGAACGGTTGAATTTATAATATATAATAAGATTTATTTTGAAAAAATCCAAGCAAAAGATGGTCTCCATTAGAGGCGAAATGTCCTACAACTCAGATCAAGGAGTACCGGGAAACGTTTGCAGAAAAGGCAAAAATGTAAGCTTAATAAAACCAAGTTTAGTTTTAATTGGAGTGCAGCCAAAACAATTAAAATTAAGAGATGTCAATGTGTTGTTGTCTAAACATTATTAAACATATTTTTTTGGAAAACTCTTGAAAGTTTGTCATTTTATAAAAAATATTGGAAAAATGGTATAACCAGGATATCACAGAAAACGAGCTAGAAAATGAAGAACCTGACAACCAAGAATACTGTCAGTTGCAAGAGGGCGTCTGCGATTTAATAATTTAATTTTTATTTAAAAACATTTTTAAACACTAGTTGTTGAAAGTTGCCTTATTTTTAAAGTACCTAATAAAGTTTTAAACAGTTAATCAGTGGCGCAACCAGAAATTTAGTTCGGGGGGGGGCTTTAAATTTTTTGGGTGCCACGCCCTTTTATGGGTAAAATACGTATGATTGACGAGAGCGACAGCCCCCTAAAACTTCTGCAATAATACGCCGCTGGCCCTAACTAAATATTTATGAAAAAAAAAATTAGAGAATTCATTTTAATTAGTAAAAATGTATTTAAAATAAGTAACGCATATATTAATCATACTAATACTAAAACAAAAACCTTATACAATAAGTTGTAAGTAATCACTAATAATACTAATATTAAAGTAAAATTCTTCGTTTTGTTTTTGCCTTTTCGTCCAGAATTTCTGCCACGGTAATATCAATATCGTGGTTCGCATAAAGAACTGCCAAACCATTTAATCTGTCTTCTTCCGTGGTGCTACGCAGATATGTCTCCTTTCAGATGTGGCGGTTGTAATAGGCAAAGTTAAAAAAATTTGTAAAATCCTTTTTATATTAGGAAATATATTGGCATCACATTCGGAATACACTTTGTCCAAATCTTCCTTCAGTTTTTGTTTTTGCATTTTTTATACCACAGCTCAAGTTCAGCTTTTAACATCATTTTAATGGAAAACTCTTCAAGGAAGGAACTGTGAAGGTACAAAAAACATTTAAATTGACTATCAAAATCTTGATTATCATATGGAAAGAGGAATTCAAAATTTTGAAGTGTTTCTCGATGTTTTAAAAACCGATCCTCGCGATTTGCTATGAGGCCATCTAAAAACGGAATAAAAATTGTTATTTTAAAATACTCAGCAGCGGATTCGGTTTTTATAACCAATCTTTGTGTTTGTCTTGGCGGTAGTCTAGGTACTCTGATTTCAATATCGTATTCCGAAAGTAGATCTTGAGCTTCCTTAAAAATATTTTGAAAATTATCATCTGCCAGGCCTCTTATTTCTTTAACTTGATCTGTTACGTCATTAGCTAACTGTAATGCTTAATAAAGGTTTAAATCGACTGTAGAATCTTGCTTAAAGGCCAGTGTGTAGGCATATATTCTTTCTGTACACATTAGTGCGATCACAAATTTGGGACTTATATAATGCTGGCCAGTAATCCAGATGCCTCAGTGGAAGTATGTCGGTCGGTCCATTCAGTCAGACGTAGTATAATTTCACTATTGATAACATGATTGATGTAAATTATGTGGCTGAATATAAAATATTAGTAAAAGGCGTGACATAAAAAATTGGTTTGCAATTAAACGAATAGGCTAAGTTTCTAAGCTCGGGGGGGGGGGGGGGGAGGGGGGGCTGCAGCCCGGCAGCCCCCCCCCCTGGTTGCGCCACTGCAGTTAATTGTTTTTATTTTATTGTCAGAATCGGCCAAATCCACGCCAGTTATTGTCAAAACTAGCCAAATCCTCTTTTTAGTTTCAAAAATAGTCATCTCCATATTTAAAATTGAAATAACAAATAGATGGCGCCTCTGTAGTTTCCCACAGCACTTTCATCGACTTTTATGTCATCTCTACTTTATAATACAAACTAATTTAAATCCTCAATAGCTTTAAGAGACTCGTCATCGTTTTTCGTGTTTTCTGTAAAACTGAGTCTTATGGATTTGGCTGATATTGCATCCAGACTACTCATGTGTTTGTGTAAGTTTTTTTTATTGACTTGTATAGGAATGATATTAAGGCTTTTAAGTTTTTTGGCTTGTGTTCCCTGTAGGTATATCTTATTGAGTAGTATTTTTTCTTAATTGGAGTGGGATGTTCTTTGTAGAGAAGTAATTTGTCTTTGTTTTTTCTTTATTATTTGGTATATGATTTTTGTTTGTATTGGATGTCTGAGAGAGGAATGTTAACTAGTCGATGTACCATACTATTAAATGCAGCTAGTTTTGTTTGTTGGGGGTGCTTTGAATCTGCGGATATGACTATATCTGTGGTAGTTGGTTTTTTATAAATTTGGTAGGAAATTGATTTTGTTGGTTTTTTATTATTGTGAGGTCTAGGAAATTAATTGAGTTGTCAGTTTCTTTTTCTATGGTAAATTGGATTCTATGGTTTAGTTTGGACTATTAAGACGATTGAGAAATTGGTGTAATTGTCGGTCCGTACCGGTCCAAACACAAAACACATCGTCGACATACCTACTCCAAAAATGTATGTTTTTAATAAGAGGATTTTTTATGTTAAATAATTTGTTTTCGAAATATGCCATAAAAAGTTGAGTTAACAAAGGTGATAAGGGAGAGCCCATTGGTATAGTCCCTCCTTTTTTAAGTAGAATTTGTCGTTAAACCTGAAATAGCTTTTCTCTATGCAAAGGTTTTTGAGTGCAGTTATTTCATCTATATTAACCGCGGTGTGGCTATTGGGAATTCAGGGTAACCATTCTGTTTTAAATATTTTTTGATGTTTGACAGTCACAGTGCACCTATTAGCGTGCTATCCGATATTTGTCTCTAATATCTCCGTTATTCGATATTATGCGTAAACTACAAGGCATCTGAAACAATCGCTCGAGCCACCGGAATAGCGCCAAAGATTATTTTCCGCTTCTGTTCCGCCATAGCTAATTAATTTCTTGGCACAAAATTAGAATGAAGAATTTGATAACAAAATAAACAATTTTTTTTTCAAAAGAGAAAGAATCTGGTTATAAGGGTGATCTAATGTAAAAGTATGTATATAAGGAAATTCGTGCCGGTTTCGGTATTCAGTGTACGGTGGGTAGTACGTGGTGTAGCAATGAAGGTCTTTGTAAGTAAAAAAGAAAATGAAAAAAATAGTTATTGCGCTTCCCTGATTTTAAAAAGGGAATTATATTTTTTGCTGACACTCTTGTAAAAACCCTAATTCCAAGGATAACGCATGCCAAAAAGGAACTCTTGTAGGTTACAGGTTATATAAAAACCTCTAAAAACGACTCTTTCATGTTTTGGTGATTATGTCATTTAGTATGTCTTCTTCTTTAAAACGGTGTCTTATTTGTACCAGAGCAAACAGTAGTGACGCAGTTTTAAGTTAAAAAATGTAATTGACAAATTAATAATTATGGATTTCCACCTACTATCGGCTGAATCAATTAATTGTAGGTTACAGGTTATATAAAAACCTCTAAAAACGACTCTATCATGTTTTGGTGATTATGTCATTTAGTATGTCTTCTTTAAAACGGTGTCTTATTTGTACCAGAGCAAACAGTAGTGACGCAGTTTTAAGTTAAAAAATATAATTGACAAATTAATAATTATGGATTTCCACCTACTATCGGCTGAATCAATTAATTTTTTAATAATTTTAAGTTTTTAAATAATTAAAATTTTGTACAATTTACGCATATTCCTTTTTCTGTTTTGTTAATTTATGAATCCAACCGTTTTTAACGTAAAACTGTAGGTAATTGTACTCCTAAGATGGGCATTAGGTCAATTTTTGAATAAAACGAAGAAGTAACGAAATATTGATTTAAAAAAAAAACGAAATGGCGAATGCACCATTATTGTTTTCTCGTCAACTTGGAATAATTAAATATCAAAGGTACAAATTATTTTCCTCTGTGATGGTAGTATAATACTTATTTAATATCCTTTGTATAGTCAAAATCTTTCTCTATTATGAAGATTACCTATCTTCTATAGCTGGAATCTGAACTAAAAATAAAACCTTAAATTAATTATTTTTTTGATAAATGAAAATTAAATTTTTCTCCCACTCCTTATGTTGTTAATATTATTCATGGTATTATAAAACTATTGGATTTCACACTATGTAATAATTATATTCATATATTTTGTGCTTGATTGATTTTAAGTTTAATTGTTTTGGTTAAATTTTTGTGTTATATTGGAGATTGACTATTTTATTATAAAACTTGTAAAACTTGTTTTTTTTTTATAAGAAATTAAGGTATTTAATCATATATTATATAACATTTTTTCTGCAGGTGAGAGGATTTTATTCAAGTGACTTAAAGTGAAGGTATATAAAGTGATTTTTAATAAAAATAAACTCAGTATGGTTAACTTACATTAGGGAATAATGAGAGTCTTGGTAGGTGAAATAAAATTAATTTCTAATATTTTTGGGATGTATTAAAAATTACCTGTACCTAAGTCATAGAGTTACCTCACTTTGGAAAATTAGCATACCTTAAAAAAATCCCTCTTCCGGCGTTATTGTTATGGTAATTTGTTATATATATTATGGTCATATCTCTTACCCGGTTACAAATGCGATAAAATACATTGTTTTTTTAGATTGTACTTTGTCTTGTAAGTGTAGTCCTCTGCGAAAACGATGCTGATGGTGTCCATCAGAGATCGAAACGAGGATTTCACGACGTAAAGACCATCACTGTTCCCAAGCCATATCCAGTATACATCCCCAAGCCGTACCCTGTTGTGAAGCATGTACCAATTAAAATTAGAGTAAGTATTGTCATTAAAATAATAATAAATTGTTGAATTATTATTTAGTTAATTAAATCGTTCAAATCAGTGCTGTTATTTAACGACGACGGAACAAGATAGACTTATCATTCTTTTTATCATAACAAGCCGAACGAGACGTTAAATGCACAAGCCCACCAGGTTCCTCTCGAGTTGCATAATGAAATCACGTGAAAATATACTTCAATTTTTACTTTACAATAATATACGCTCTTGCCGAAGACTCCAAAGACCTCTTTTCGGTTTTATCTGAGCATTGACTTAATTTGTAACTATTAACAATTTACTATTGCTATGTAGTTAGTAATTTAAAAAAATAATAAAACATCCTCGTTCGTAATGTTTCAGGTTCCATACAAAGTCACCGTGAACAAACCATACCCCGTTCACATACCGAAACCATACCCGGTAACTGTAACCAAAACAGTACAAGTACCAGTAACCAGAACCGTTCAAGTACCAGTCAAGGTTCCGGTTCAAGTACCTTACGCCGTAAAAGTACCTGTGGCCGTACCAAAGCCTTTCCCTATTCAAATTGAAAATGTTAAGTACATCAAAGAATCTTATCCAGTAGTCGTGGAAAACAAAGTACCCTACCCAATTTTCATTAATACCGGCGGCAGTCATGGTGGTCATGGTGGTGGATTTGGTGGATTCGGTAGTGGTGACGTACATGGATGGTAAAAATTGATTGATGTCAAGTCCAAGGCCGTTTCAACGTTTAGGTTTGGAGAGGGCGTTAATGTCTTGCCAAGCATATAGTTCAAGTGACTTTGGGAGGGTTTGCAAGCTAGACAGTTATTTTTCCACTTTATGGGAAAACTTCCTCTTCTCTCACTATTAGAACAAGAATTATTTTTCTATGTTTGTGATGTTATTTTTGTGTTTATGACGTACAAATCCTTTACGAGCCGCTTGGTCTACGTTCAAAAAGTCGAAAGGCCTTTTTTTAACCTTTTTTCTTCTACGTCTTTAGTTTATATCTTTCTTTATATTAAGTGCGAACACAAGTAGCGCATTCGCTATTTCGTTTTTTGATCAATATTTTGCTACTTCTTTGTATTATCAAAAAATCGGCCAAATAATCCTCTTTGGAGCACAATTACCCACAGTTTTACGTCAAGAAAGGTTGGATTTATATATTAATAAAAGCAGAAAAAGAAATATTGGCAAAATTGTCCAAATTTCGTTTTATGCTTTTATTAATGCATCAATCAATTTTTTTTTAACTTAAAACTGTAGGTAACTGCTACCCAAAGACCGGTACTTGGCCACTTTTTGAAGATATGGAAAAATAAACGAAATATTAAAAAAATTAAATTGCGAATGCATCACCAGTGTTTATTCTTAAACGACTTTTTTGTTATGTTATTAGTTATAAGTATTTGTTGAATAGTGTATAAAAACCATAAGACTTGAAAACGTTCAATCCTGCATTGTTTTACTACTTCGAATTTTATTAAAGATTTATTTTGTATTTTTAATGTTTTCAAACATTTATTGTAAATAAATAAGTTTTGTGATAATTCTCTTTGTTTTATTTGCTTGTTGTTTAAGAAAAAAATTACTACTCGACAAACCCTGGTATACTATAATTTCAATATTTCCTAATTTGATAAGAGGCATAATTAACATTATTTGCCATTATCAATATTGTAACAAATAAATAAATATTTTCAACACTTATCTGAGTTACAAGAGTTGTAGTATCCTGTGTTGTGGAACATCTGACAGAAAATAGTCAATTAATATTAACGACGAAGTCTGGTCAAATTATAGTTTAAGTTTAATATTTTTTACCAAAAAAATGTAAGTTATTTTAAACTTTATACTTAGAATTTAAGGTCTTTTTATCTGGGGTGAAAGCTATCTCCAAGTTTATCGTAATTTCTTGTTGCAAAAACCAAGATCTGGTGTCGTTTTAATGAATACATTTTATTGACAACGACTTAATTAATACTTTCAAACAATGGATAGGTAGGTATAGTTAACTTTTTCTTAAAACAAAGCGCTTTGACAGAAGACAGCGACATTTGACGTTAACACCTGGTCTCCTTTTGTCGTTAAATTCCCCAGATCAGCAGTGGCCCGTAGCAAACTCACGCGTCAGTTTGCGTCATATTATGTTTTTTCGATTTTGGTGTTTTTTAAGTGTTTCTGTGGCTGTTTTTGTGTAGTGTGCGTTTGGGTTTGTTCGGGTTTGTTACTTTTAGTTTACTTTTAGATTTTATATATTTCAGACGTTTTTCTTTGTTTATTATTTAAGTTTAATAGTGGGTACAAACACCATTTTGGTTAACTTATCTATTATCAATTATCAAGTCAATAAAGTGCTTAGTTAAACCATTTACTTATCGTTCAGTGGCGTAGATAGCTTTTCATTCTGGGGGGGGTCTCGGGCTATTCTCCCGCTGGAGGCGCACCGCCGGAGGCGAAAATTTTTTGGGGTGCCACGCCCTAAAATTTTGTTTTGAGCTCTCAAAAATGTAGCCTTAAAGTATCAATTCAACAAAGTTTTCCCTGTTATTTTGAAATGGATAGATTTTTTAAAAAATATACCTATTTCTTATACAGTGTCCGCAAGAAAGTCCGCATCAAATGGGATTTTTTTTTATTATTAGGTATAGGTAAAAATTGAAAAGGCAGTTAGTTTTTGCTTACCTAAAAACCAAAAATGACGTATACTGAAGCAGCTGCACGACTTGCGTTACCTGTCAAATTTTACATTTTTAATAAAATAGGTTCAAAAATGCCCTGATTTAACAAAATATCGAAAAACTTTATTCGAAAAAGTTGATTATTTAGGCATTTTTAGTCTCTGTCCGAAATTTTGACTGTCTAATACAATTTTTATTTTTTGCCAGGTTCTTGAAAATTTTGATCAACCCTCGTAGATTAACTTTTATACATCGAAGTAAAACCATTTGCCTTTACTTCATTTGTAATCTTAATGCAATTTTGTGTAAAGTTTTTGTTTCCTATTATTTGTTTTGCTTCAAAAACTGAAATTGTTATTGATTAGTATGTAATGTTTGATGCAAAGTTTATCTAATTACATCAGTTTTGCCAAAACCGACGATTCTTATTTTTCTTAGGTTAGTAAACAGATGTACAAAAAGAAAATATTAGGAAGCTTTCGTTGAAATTTTACTTAATTAATATTGGATTAAAAAGAATAAATATTAATCGCTCGAAACATTTTATTCAACAAAAATATAGTTTAATATAATTAATTTAATTTAATATTAATTAAGTAAAATTTCAACGAATGCTTCCAATATTTTCTTTTTGTACATCTGTTTACTAACTTAAGAAAAATGAGAAACGTCTGTTTTGGCAAAACTGATGTAATTAGATAAACTTTGCATCAAACATTACATACTGATCAATAACAATTTCAGTTTTTGAAGCAAAATAAATAATAGAAAACAAAAATTTTACACAAAATTGCATTAAGATTACAATGAAGTAAAGGCAAATGGTTTTACATCGATGTATAAAAGTTAATCTACGAGGGTTGATCAAAATTTTCAAGAACCTGGCAAAAAATAAAAATTGTATTAGATTGTCAAAATTTCGTACAGAGACTAAAAATGCCTAAATAAACAACTTTCTCAAATAAAGTTTTTCGATATTTTGATAAATAATGGCATTTTTGAACCTATTTTATTAAAAATGCCAAATTTGACAGGTAACGCAAGTCGTGCAGCTGCTTCAGTATACGTCATTTTTGGTTTTTAGGTAAGCAAAAACTAACTGCTTTTTCAATTTTTACCTATACCTAATAACAAAAAAAAATCCCATTTGATTCGAACTTTCTTGCGGACACTGTATAACGTAACGCGAGCGTTTTGACGTTTTTATTTTGATAAGCACTAATGGAATTAAAAGGAGATAATTTTCTTTTTTTCAACAATCCTTTTTCTTTGTGGCTTTGAATATGTTGATTGTTAATTGTTTAACTTACGTATCGTGATATTGTCTTACTATCTCTGGGGGGGGTCCAGACCCCCTGGACCCCCCTCCCCCCCCATATCTACGCCACTGTTATCGTTATATACAGGATGTCTCATAACTAAAGGGCAAATATAGCAACAGAAGATAGTAGACTTGAAATATGTCATTTTTGCTTAAAAACGCACGGTTAATTTTCAGTAAGTATGTGTCGTTAAGAAAGGTGTTTATTTAAATGTTTTTTGCCATCTAGCATTTAAACGTAATATCGAGATTAATAAAATACAACTTTTTTACGTATAAAAGATCCTTCTTTCATAATTTGAGGTAAAGCGGTCAGAAATGTAAGAGACAAAAAATATATGCGAGAATTTATCAAACTCATATTGTGTAGCTGGCGTTCTCTAGGAAGTATCTTATAGCGTTTTCGATTTACTGCTCTCGCGCACTCTGAGAGTGCTCTCCCCGAGATTTGCGTGTTCGGTTATCAAAATCCACTGCTCTCACTCGGAGTAGCACGTTCGATTTACAAATTTGGTTACTCTGAATCCGTTTGAGAGTGCTCTTTTTCGATCTGAAAATTTTTACAGAGTAGAGAGGCAGCGCTTGCGCAGAACCGCAAACCACCACCATTTTCTATTCTTTTGTTGATGTGTAATCTCGTTTGTTGTGTTTTCTGTGTTTGTTTTTCGTCTAGTTCGATGAGTATTGTATATAATACAGGGTGGCCCTTTAGTGTGGCAAAGTACAATAGCTCCGTTACTATTTCAAATACATTAAAAATATTAATACAAAAGTTGAAGGGCAGTAAGTGACTTATAACGTAAAATTATTTTTAACTCTATAGGGTGGCTCAAAAAAGTGGAACAATAAAAAATGTACTTTTTTCAAATGGAACACCCTGTATATTTTTTCATTTTTAAATTCCACATAAAATTATAATTATTTTTTATTAAATACATTATTAGTCTATACTTTATAGTTTCCGAGATATTGACTCTTGAAAAGTGACATTTTTGAACTTTGACAGCTTCTAGCTTTCTAACAGTACGTCTTAGAGCAAAACGGCTTACATGTCCCTATCTTTAATTTTTATTATCTTCACAAAAAAATCAACTTCCGGTTAAACCGGATGTTACTCGAAAGCAGGAAATATAGTTGTTCCGGTTTAACTGGAAGTTGATTTTTTTGGGAAGATAATAAAAATTGAAGATAGGGACATGTAAGCCGTTTTGCTCTAAGACGTACTGTTAGAAAGTTAGAAGCTGTCAAAGTTCAAAAATGTCACTTTTCAAGAGTCAATATCTCGGAAACTATAAAGTATAGACTAATAATGTATTTAATAAAAAATAATTATAATTCTATGTAGAATTTAAAAATGAAAAAATATACAGGGTGTTCCATTTTTGTATGTTGACATCAGTCAAATTTTCAAGCGCAATCACGTTCAATTTACACTCCGTCCGAGGGCAACTGCCTTTGGAGTGACAGCAAATCTCGGGCCGATCGATAACGTCACAGAGCGCTCTCGGAGCACTCTCGGAGTTGTAAACCGAAAACGCTATTAAATTCATTATGGAATCCTCCTTTTTACTCTCAATAACATAACTACACTAAATTCGATTCATATCGCTTAACATCAAATCATCGCCAACCTTATAAAGTAAATATTTACTTGGATCACCCTGTATCTCTTTAACCGTATAAGAAATGAAATTAAATGACATATTTTCAAGTCCACTATCTCCTGTTACTGTATAGTCCATTAGTGACGGGACACCCTATATATGTCCGTATAAAATTTCCACAAAAGTAAAAATACAAAAAGGGTTCATAATATGGTGTTTTAATTATTAGATGTGCACCACAAAGCTTACAGCTCGCAAAAAATGTATTATTTTTTTCCTTGTATAATAAATACATCATTACCTATTTTTGCTTTAGTTTTGTAATGTTTTCTCATACTTATTTTGGTAGGCACGGGTCTGTCAATATTTTATTTTATGAATAATAAAAAAAGTATCTATGCTATATCTTTACAAAACATTAAGACTTCCTTCAACAATTAATGACAGGTTTAATTGGGTAATTTGACTTTATAGGGCAATTTGTTGTAACCAAAATATGCTTAAGGCGGGAGTATCAACATGCTTGCCAACATGTAATCTATTTCGCGTAGATTTATTTATGTTTTCTAGCTTTTACACAAAATTTAAATAAAATCAGTAGGTATCGACTTGATATTCTATAGGAATAATTGACATATTTAATGAATATCAAGGAATTTCATAACTTATTTTAGGAGAATTGTATAGCGAAAAATATCGGGTAAGATTTTTTTTAACATTATTATGTCATTGTTCTTTCACTATACAATTCTCCCAAAATAAGCAATGAAATAAATTGATATTTTTGTAATATATCAGATATTACCTTAATAATGTGCAGGAGATATTGATTTTATTTAAATGTTACTCAATAAAATAATAAACTTGAGAAAATAACGCGAAATAGGTTATAGGTTGGCAATAAATTGAACGACGTTGAGAATTCCACCTTAATATCAAATAATTTATATAAGTATTAGAAAATTTAATAAAAAAGAAAAACGACAAAAATTGATAAAATTTCAGGCCAACTTCTACTGGGGGTTTGTTCGGGTATAAAACGTTTTAAATTTTTTTCTTTTTAGGTTAAAACTATTCCTTTTTCTAACAAGTCTTACCGTTTTAAATGCCCTTCATGTAACTAAAATGGCATCTGAGATAACCGTATTCGACACGGAGTTACCCAGACAGGAACATTTAAATCTTAAGGGCGTGAAAAAAATTGCAAAAGGAAATGTGGAACATGTGATAATTAGAAATTGTAGTGGAGTTATTGATGATAAAACATTTAAGGGTTTTCCAAAGGTTAGTACCAACTTTAACGATGTTGTAAATTTCTTTTTCTAAACATGTAGAAACAGGTTCTGTGTAAAAAATGCCCTCTGTAATGATGTAAATAATTAAACATAGTTTTACTTTTAATAGTAAGTAATTTTACAGACAGCTACAAAAACTATCAATTTCAAATTATTTTTTAGCTTGAACGACTTACAATATGGAGATCAAACATCGAAGAAATAAGCACTACTTTACCAATCAATCGACTGATGGTGGTAGGATCCCATTTTCCCAACTTAGACGCAGATCTTCAACAAAAGCTACCAAAGCTTCAGAATCTTTTGCTTCTGGGCAATAAAAATTTTCAAGTACATTCTAACATATTGCGAAATTTTAAAAAGTTAACTGGATTATATATTTCCGAAGCAAACTTCACAGAAGACTGCGTAACTAAAGACTGGTTTAAGGGGCTGGAATTATTGCAAGAGTTAGGTTTGAGTGACAACAATCTCAACTGCGTATCTGAAGATGCTTTTAATAGCCTCAAAAAACTACAAAAGCTCGACCTTACATTTAATTATATCTCAAACTTTGAAAGAACAACTTTTAAGAAATTAACCAAGCTTGAGAGACTTGGCATTTATGAAAATACTATTGAGCACATAGACCTTAGTGATTTTGCCAGTCAAAAAAATCACCTAGAAGTACTAGGTATATCATGGAATGCACTAAAAAATAGCAAAATAACAGCTGAAGGTCTACTGAAAGCTTTTCCCAAACTGAAATGGGTATCCTTTGGACAGGTAGAGATGCCCAATGATTTTAAAGCCGGGGAATTTTGTCAGGTGTTAAGGCAAAATGGGGCTAATTGCGAAATTGACAGTGTTTTTGGCATTTCTAAAATTTTGGGTTATTCCTTGTTAGGAAGCCAAAATTGTTGAAATTGTACAAAAACGTTCTACCAGTACCTACCTGTATGTTGTATGTAAAAATAAATAAAACTTAAAATAAAAAAAATAAATACTCAATTTAAAAAAATACGTGTTTATTTTCAAAAAAATATTACACAGGAAATATATTACAAAAGCAATGTAGTGATAATAATACTAATGATGTTTAAGAAACACAAGATGAAAATTCACAATATCACAGGCGAAAAAGCAATGAAAAATATTTAAAATTATTCTATTAATACTGAAAATAAATCGGTGACAATATGTACAAATAACTGTTTTGCAAATATAAGCAATAAAAGGTAATTAAGCATATATTGTTTATTTTTCTGGTTTTACTGTTAAAAACATTTGTAAAAAACTCTTTGTAAAATATTACAAAGCTATTTTACCAAGTTTTTTTTCTACTAGCACCAGCCGATGGTTAATAAAGACACGGTTTCTATATTGGAGGACCTCTAAAAATATTATATACAATCATATTATATAATTTTGGAAAAAAATTGCTTTTTTCTTTTACGACTTTTCAGTCTCATCAGTAAAATAAGTGAATTAGTTGAAGGTCGCCTACTTTCTTTCCAAAATTACCACACAAGTTCGTTAATTGATAAATATTTAAAAAAATAGTATCTAGCCCAAAGGTTAATGATGTCCATAACCTCCGCTAGAATAACCTCCAGAAGAACCACCTTCAAATCCTCCACCAGAAAGAGCTTCGTGTCCCCCAAAACTTGCACCTTGTCCTCCAAAGCTAGCACCTTGTCCTCCAAAGCTAGCGCCGTGTCCTCCTCCTAATCCGCCGGAAAATCCACCAAAGGAGCCACCTCCGTTACCTCCGCCAATACCGCTGCCACCTCCATGACCTCCTTTAAAAGAAGGTGTGTTTAAAATATCGTTTTCTTAATATAATTTCAGTAAAGATATTTATTTATTTGTAGATTTTTTTTCTATATTAATATTAAAAATCAATAACATTGTTTTTTTTTGTAATAAAAATGAATCCAATGAACCATCATTACAAAACCATAAATTAACAAATCTGTCCGATTTTGTAATGAAAAATATACACCCATTTAGATTATTAATTTTAATCACATCATAAATATATTTAAAAAATAAGTAAGTAATTCAAAAATATTTCCCTATAAAAAAAAAGAAAAATTATAAATAAGGGAGAAATTAGGATAGAAAAATTATAATATTTAGTATTATTATTATATATTAATTGGCTTACCTTTATATAATTTTGCATAATCCATGATTTTAATTTTCTTTTAAATTTCAAAAAACTCGTAGTTTTCAAATTAGTAGGTAATATAATAATATTAAAAATTTTGATGCCAACAAATAAAGCATTATTTTTTAAAAGTGTTAAATTAAAATCATAACATAAACATAGATTTGTTTTTTGTCTTGTTTGGTATCTATGTAAAATTTTTTTATTTTTATATATACTCGTATATAAAATGGAAGTTTTGTAATAAAGTTGTTTTAAACTCAGAATATTACACAAATTGTATTTTTGAAGGAAACAAAATATGTTTATTAAATATTATTTTCAAAACATATTTTTGTATTGTTATAAGCGGTTTCAAATTCGAGTCGTATGCACTTCCCCAACCAATTATACCATAGGAAAGAATTGATTAATATATTGTATAGTATACATAATATATAATATAGTGTTTTTTAGGCACCATACAAGATATTTATTTGGTAGGCAGTTTTTGTTCAATTATAGCCCGGTGCAATAAGAACATTTTTTGTGCAACTAGTGACCAAAAGATTCGACTATGAAAAACAGAATCTACTTACCAACAATTACGTTAACAGGTTTTTTGATGATGTTGATTTCAGGGACATGGACTGGAACAGGTTTGTATACTGGCACAGCTACGGGTTTGGGTACATGAACTGGTACTTTGAATGGTACTGGTACTTTGTAGGGTACTTGAACTGGTACTGGGACATCCTTGTATACCTAATGGTAACACAAAATCATATTGTAGTGGATACAAAATTTTAAAATGGTTGAGCCACTTTAAAAAATAATGAAAAACATCAAACATACGTTTTAACACACGCTGTATTTGAAAAAAATATTACTCACTTTAACGGGGTATGGCTTGTCAATTTTTACGGTGTATGGCTTAGGTACACGTACATGGTAGGGTTGGTCAACTTTTACTGGATAAGGTACGTTTACTGGTACTTTAACTATTCTCTCAACCTTGACAGGTACTGGAACTGGGTGGGGAATGTCGATTTGTTTGTGGAGAGTAATGTGAGTGATTCTGCCTTCACCTTGACCGAATCCTCCACCTATTCCACCTCCAGCACCTCCGCCAAAACCACCTCCAGATCCGTATCCACCAGAGAAACCTCCTTGACCTAAAAAAAATAAGGGTAAAGTAGTATTAATATTTGTTACTATGTAGAGACCGGAAACGCTTCCTTAAGCAACTAACAAAATTATTTTTAATTTATATTTTTTTTGTTGTCTTTACCTCCAGATGAACCACCAGAGCTGTATCCTCCTGATAAAGCCCCACCATGACCTCCGCCTAATCCACCCCCCAAACTAGCTCCGCCGAATGATCCCTGATCTCCTCCAAGAGACAGACCTCCACTGTGACCTCCAAAACTCCCTGATCCTAAAAATAAATAAATCGCATTTTTAGTTATAATCTATATATTTCACCGAGTAAAAATACTTCTGTGTTGAAATGAGACAAAAAAAATTTTATACCTCCTCCTAGAGAAAGACCTCCTCCATGGCCTCCTAGATCTCCGATGTCAATAAGACCTCTTTTGGGTTTTGCAGCTTCATTTGCAGTGGATTCCTTTTTACCTCCAGCTAGTACGGAGGTAGCTAGTAGAACAGTACAAACCTAGGAAATTTTTTTATTTTTATTTTACTTCTTGTTCGATGTGTATAATATTTACATTCTTCAAAAAGCTTTAAATAAAAACGGGTTGAAAAGTTGGAAATGATGTTAGTTAATAAAATATATTCCTTCATTAAAAATATCAAATATGGATTATTATTTACAATCAATTTTACAATCTCTAGGTACAATGTAAACCGTGTAACTTTTTATTATTGGCGCGTTTAAATGGGTGTGGTGCTTTGCTTTGGATTCAAAAGAGAAGGTAAAAGTGGCGATAGGTAGTATTGTTCACTTAATTTTATGTAACCATAACCATACTATTAAAGAGAGATAAAACGCAATTTTCGCAGAAATTTGCACAATACACGTTATTATTTAAATTATTCCCAGTGTTGCGAAAAATTGTTTCATCTAATGCACACTTTGGTGTTCATGGTAAATTGGCTTAGACTGTAACTTGCTGCAACATTTTTTTTTACCACCTGTACATACGAATTATTCTTACCAGAAATTTCATCTTGTCTTACTCAAAGATGAAACAAGAACTGTTATAAAATTGGTGGGTGCAAGGCGGTTTTTATATGAAATTAGAATTGCATCCTCCCCTAAATTAGTGATAGTACTCTACCGGACTAGGAGTACCAATTTGGCGAATCCTATTGGTACTTTACTTTCTCCCTCTGGTACGGGTCTGTGTCGGCGAGTTAGATGAATTCTTTAACATTTGATTATTTTTGGGTAAAATTTAAGAGAGTTTTTATATAATTTTTCTTGGTGTTTTTTGTTAATTCTTATTTTAAAATTTGGCAGTATTAATAAATCTATTTTTTTTTTCAAATATTAATTTTTTTCCATATATTTAACGACCGTATAATGTAGGCATAGGAAACGATAATGATTTTAACACTGACCGCTGATACGCGAGTCAAAAAATATGCTTTATCTACAACCAGTCACCTATACAGTGCCATGAATCTAAATTCTGACTAAGAGAAGTCCAAGTTTTGCCTTATTTTGACATTTTATATTTTAAGTATTAGCTGACGCTTTATTTAATCTCAAAAATAGGTAATGTTCTCAAAACCATAAAATTGCAGACCATCTTCAAAACTGAAATAGAACACACAGGAAAATACAAGAAGTAACAGAAAAAATGAACAGATGGTGTTTTTCGAATCAACTTATACTAAACGAGGACAAAACGGTTCACATTCATTACTACAAAACTTCTCCCAAAATGCAATTAAACCAGGCAGCATCCTCTTCAAAATTTCTGGGAACATATCTTGATTCCAAACTATCTCGGGAACCTCAAATGGATCATGTATGCTCAAAATTGGCACAAGTTTACTACGCTATACTAAAGTTAAGATGCACAGTGAATATCCCTACTCAAATAACATCTTACTACGCATTAACCTATCCTCCTCTCAGCTATAATATTTTACTGTGAGGACAAGCAGTAAACATAAATCGAGTATTTCAAGCACAGAAACGTCTAATAAGGCTCAATTTTGGATTGAAACCAACACAAACATGCAGAGAAATATACAAAAAATACAAAATCCTCACAATCACTTCAATATACATTCTTAAGTGCTGCTCCACATATGTATACAAGAACAACAACTAATTCCAAGGAAACAGAAACAATCACAACTATCCTACAAGAAACGCAAATGGCCCAATAGTCCCTAGACACACTTTAACACGATATGAAAAATCTCCCCACTATGCCTGCATTAAAATTTTTGATAAACTACCAGAAGAAATCAACCAATCCATAACAAGAGCTATATTTGGAAAAAAACTAAAGGACTTTCTTATAAAAAATGCATTTTACACACTAAAAGACTTCTTAAAGGCCTAATCGATGTCATATTTGCGTAGAAGATTTTGACCTTCTAGATTTTCTCTTACATTTAATGCTAGTAGTCTGAAATTTAAGGTAAACTGCCTCCCAAGTTAGTTAATTTTATAGGTTTATTATATGACGAACCTCAAATCATAATGTATGATCCTTAGTAGAATAAATTTATTTGAATTTGAAAACTCGAAAATAAAATTACGTATCTGTTCCCTTATTTTTGGTAAAACTAAAATGTAAAGTTCCGAAATAACATATTTCGTCCAAAATGTTCTCGAATTATTACTTATTACACTACACTACTAGACAAAGGTCCAATAATGTTTTTTACTTTTTTTTAAGAATTACCCATCATCTTTAGAAATACTAAAGCATATAGTTTGTTGTTGTAAATAAGTAGGTACGCAGATTTGTTATCGATGAGGTTGGATTGATTGACTTGTAAAGTTAATAATAGAATTTAGTTCATGGCTTATGTTAGTTTCTGGCCTCTTTAATTTAATACCTTACTTTCTTACTTATCTGTAAGCAAGCCTTACCCGAAAACATGTTATCTTTTCTTGCGTTTTTTGTTTGTATTAGATCAGTACTTACTTAAAATGCTTCTCGAGAATTAATGAAATTTTTAAATACTTTAAGAGGTAGGTCCAAAGAGGTGTTCGCTATTTCATTGGTTGTCGAAAGTTTCGTTCTCCTTCTAAATAAGTGTTAAAAGCAACAACAAAATGTTGTCAAATTTGCCCTTTTTTTTGTTGCTTTTATAAAATAGTAATTTACGTTACAAGACCGGAAAGTAGTGTTTTTCAAGTCGAGACAAGCATTGCAAGCTTGGAGAGACCTGCACAACACTAATTTTCGGTTGCGTGACGTACAATATTTTTTTTAAGACCGACACTTCGATATACTTACATTAAATTATTTTATTTTATATTATTTTTAAATGCGTCGTATGAATAATTCTCGTAACGGGCTTTTGATTTTACTGGCAATATATCGTAAGTCGCTTTCCTTGCTGCTTCCAAAATTTCTTCAGGAATCTCATTTTCCGTGTCGGATAATTCAAAACCTGAATTCATATTTTTAAATTTGCGCACTCGCGAAACAAGTTTGACATAAACAACAAATTAAAAATCAACGAACTGTCACTCGACAATACATCGAAATGTTGTTGTCATAGTAACGAAATCAAGGTAACTTGTATTATCAAAGAGCGATTGGAAAAACAAAAAACAGGGACCGGAATAGTAATTTACGTTACAAGACCGGAAAGTAGTGTTTTTCAGGTCGAGACAAGCATTTCCAGGGCGAGCCATAGGCGAGTCCTGGAAGCTTGGAGAGACCTGGAAAACACTAATTTTCGGTTGCGTGACGTACAATATTTTTTTTAAGACCGACACTTCGATATATTTTATAATCTACGCGAAACAAGTTTGACATAAACAACAAATTAAAAATCAACTCTGTCACTCGACAATACATCGAAATGTTGTCATAATAACGAAATCAAGGTATCTTGTATTATCAAAGAGCGATTGGAAAAACAAAAAACAGGATGACAGTGACATTAGAGACCGGAAAAGTGACATTAGAGTCCGGAAAAGATTTTTCCGGTCTCTAATGTCACTTTTCCGGTCTTGCGATCGGAAAAACGTTATTTTCTAGACGAAAAATTGTCCAGAAAGTGTAAATTTTCTGGTCGGTTTTAAAAAAAAATCTTTTCCGATCTCTAACGTCAATTTTTCGGTCATGATCGACAAAACGTTATTTTCTGGACGAAAAATTGTCCAGAATGTGTATATTTTCTGGTCGGTTTAAAAAAAAATATTTTTGCAATGTCAAGTATTTATGGATATTTTTAATACATACAGAGTCCGTCCCTGCATAGAATTTATACCGTACAGTTTGTGTGGAAAATTTTCTGATTAAATATTAGGAGTCATTACCAATGATTGAATAACATTGCAGGTTATTGATCAATTCATCAATCACATAATATCGAAAAATCCTTGCATATCGGTTACTAACTGGATCATCCACATAATAAAATCATATTTACTATCACCTCTTACTTTGACGTGACATACATTGGAAAGCAGAAAAATATGCAATGTGTAACGTTTGGGAGGCGGTACTAAAAACACGCGGTTTCAAAATTTTAACGTTCATTCTGAATTACATTTTTAATTGCCTTTTTTTGTTACCAAATTTGCACCAATCCCGTTATCTTTTATCTGATACATTTAAAAAAAATTATATAATATGTTATACAAAAAAATATATGTGCGAATATCATTCGCTATGACTAGAGCATTCAGACAACTAGAGAGTTCATATATTGAGTATTTTATTTTTGTTAGGAGAGGAATTAATAATACCTTTTAGAGGTATTAATAGTATATGTATAATGTAAGCCATCCATAATAAGCCAGGATGATTATACAGGGTCGCTTTTATGTATGGAAACGGTCGATTATTTGCTAAAGTAAGATAGCTAGCAAAGAATGTTAAATACAAAACTTTTAGGGTTTTTAGAAATCTATTACACTGCACATAAACTAGGTATACAGGATCAGTCAAAAAGCCATGGAAGAACAAAGTTACTTTATTTTAAATGGAACCCCCTGTATATTATTCAATATTTTAATTATATACAAGATTCTAAAAAAAAATGCTAAGCACACCACATACCCAATCTTAACCGTTTTCAAGATATTGAGTTTCGAATATCGTTTTCAAATAAATTATTACATCATTAATTTTCTAGTCCATCAAGTTACCTTAGAAAATATTTATCTCCATAACAATGTTGTTTTGTCATCTTGACCACAGATATGCCAAAAATACTTACATTTACAATTTGTAAACAATTTTCGCGTAAAAATGGCACGTTTAAGTGATACCGAGCGCATTGAAATTTTAATGATGATAGGGTACGGCGATAGAACACGGAGTTTTACCCAAGTGGTGAATATTTTCAATGAATTCCATCCAGATCGGGAACCTATAACTAAATCAACTGTTTCCAAAACATTGCAGCGTTTTCATGAAACTGGAGGTGTGAAAGATCGACCAAAAAGTGGAAGACCGGTAAGCGTTACTGTTACTAATGAAGAAAATTTTCTAAATGTCATGTTAATGTCGTAGAAAATCCAATAAATTCGACGCAACAGCAGGCTTTAAATCATAATATGAGTCGATATTCCATTCAAAAAATTACCAAAAGAGAAAAATTCAAACCATATAAAATTCATTTGTTACAAGAATTAAGTGACGGCGATTTTGATCGCAGAATTTAGTTTCGCGAAATCATTATGGATAAATTGAATCAAAATGTCAACTTTGTCAACCACATTTTATTTTCTGATGAATCAACGTTTTGTTTAAACGGGTACGTAAATCGACACAACTGTAGATATTGGATGGAACAAGTTCATACATACCCAACGAACACAAAAAATCAATGTTTGGTGTGGCATTATTGGTGCATGGAAACGTCATAGGACCCTATTTTATACACGGAAATTTGAACTCTGAACGATATTTATTACTTTTACAAGAGAATATTGTTCCACAGCTCAGACGATTATTTCCGAACCATAATAATCCCAATTTACCGGCTGAACAAATATGGTTTCAACAAGATGGGGCTCCACTACATTTTGGACGGATGGTGGGGGAATATCTAGAGGAAACTTTTCCTGGTAAATGGATTGGGCGCAGAGGTGCAATTGAATATCCTGCTAGGTCTCCTGATATGACCCCTCTTGACTTTTTCCTGTGGGGCCATATCAAAAATTTAGTGTACAAAAATAGGCCACAAAATATCGAAGATTTGCAACAAAGAATAATGCATGAAATTTCCAGTATTGCTGTATTGCTCCCAATATCCTTTTAAAATCGCTACAGGTAGGAGGTAAACGGTGGACACTTTGAGCACTTTATAAAATAGGATTTCAAATTGTTGTTTACTAAAACTTAGTTTGTCTTTTTTATTATTGTCATTAGATTTATTTGAAATTGATATTCGAAACTCGATATCTCGAAAACAGTTAAGATTGGGTATGTGGTGTGCTTAACATTTTTTTTTAGAATCTTGTAAATAATTGAAATATTGAATAATATACAGGGGAGGGGGTTCCATTCAAAATAAAGTAACTTTGTTCTTCCATGGCTTTTTGACTGATCCTGTATACTTAGTTTATATGCAGTGTAATAGATTTCTTAAAACCCTAAAAGTTTTGTATTAAACATTCTTTGCTAGCTATCTTACTTTAGCAAATAATCGACCGTTTCCATACATAAAAGCGACCCTGTATATTATATTTATCCGAGTGTATTCTGAAAAAACTTTTTTATTAGTCGGTAAGTATAGAAGAAAAAGTCATTCTTTATAAAAACGTCTGCTTGTGCTGAAACTACAATTTCGAATATCAGATTTGCGATTACTATACAGGGTTCGTCAGAAACAACATTTTTAGTTTTTTGGTTCTTTTTTTTTTTAATTCCTTCTCTAGATGTCTTAAACGGTTAACAAATCTATTCTAGTGTTAGGTATTTAAAGAATAATTAAACTAATGACTATAGTGACTAGCCAAGCCTGACATAATCTTATTGAGTGACTACTTCATTGTCTTAATTTTATTTAACTAGTCACAATCTGATAAATATCAGGAGAGACGTTTTGCAATCTATTAATGTTACTTTTAAAATAAGAAATTCAGAATAGTCAACTATTTGATATGAATATTATAAGTTGCTATATTTTGCATTCTATTCATCTTTGTCACATTTTCTTGTTATTCGTTGAAAACTATAAAATTCCTTTAATCTATATTGTATTTTCAGAAAGATGTAGGTACTCCAGTGGCGTAACGGCCCCTTCAAAACTCGCTGCCAGCTTTGCTTTCCATAGGTATTTCATTTCATAATTAATTTTATTTTCTTATATCCTAAGAATTTAACTTCGTTAAGTGAAGAAGAATTATTATACCTAAAAGCGCGGAATTTACCAACGATATACCCTAAAGACTTGTCCATTGACTTTCCCGGTCAAATTTTAAGGCTCAGGAAGGGACTTGGAGATAGTATTTCAAAATTAAAAACAGTGTATGAACTTGCGGATCATTTATTAATAAAAAATCAGTGTGTTTCTTCAAATTATCCAGATGTATCTAGTGCAGTGATGTTATTTCTAACTTAACCAGTTAGTGTGGCATCAGCGGAACGATCTTTTTCCAAACTTAAAGTAGTAAAAACCTATTTACTTAAGTAAATGTGTTAACACCATGGGACAACAACGCCTTTCGGATATAAACGATTTTGCAAAAAAAAACTCTCGACGATCTGGTCGTTTTGTATAATATTATTATCTTGTATAGTACTTAGAGAGATAATGTTTGTGCAGACTTGTTGAGTGTTCATGTGTTTTACTGGTTTCTGTCTTTTACAAAATGAAATAAATTTAAAATTGATAAATTCCAACACCAAGAAATAAAGATATATCTATAAATAAAAGTTCAGCGGAAAAGTTTTCTAAATTTAAAATGGACTAACAAATTCAAGAAATCCACACTTTATTTCTTTCTTTAATCGAATATTTATTTAACAATTTTCAGGTGATGTGATCCCAAAAAGTTTATGTTAGCAACTGTATATTGTTTAAATATCTATATTTACTAGCGGGTACCTGCGGCAATTCAAATGTTTTAAAGTCGCTATCGAATAAAAGCAACGAGTACCATACATACTACCCAATAGACCATATTATTTAAAAAAAAATTTTCTTTGTTGCTTTCTTACATTATTTCATTCTCTCTCAATAAAAAAGCAATTTATCTCTTTGCTTTGTTCATGCAATAATACCAGAAATATAGATCCATCATCATTATTAAAATAGTTATTTGTGTATCTAGTGCAAAAAGTATATCTTAGTTGCATGAGGCATGAAGCATGCTAAGTGCAACAAATATGCTTTTTGCACACCACCTTTTTTTCTACGATCGAATTTAATTTTTTTTTTGGTTCAAATTTTATTGAAGAATATTTTACAATACAAGAAATATTACTAACTAGTTCTTAACAATAACATGAATAGTTTAAACTTTTAAACTAACGTTATTTTTATGAAACTTTAGGTATTTCGTTTTTTTTTAGTTAATTTCAATTAAATTATAGAATAACGTTTGTAATTTAAATACGAGATTTAAAATAAATCGTCGATTTTTTAGTTTTTTTAATTTTTAGAGTTAAAAGAATTTTTTTTCGGATAGCCAATGGTTATCAATGATAAAGGGGTATCAAAAAGTTTTAAAAACTGATTTTTGGTGTTACCAGAAATATGTATTATTAATTTCACAAATGAAGGAACCCGGAAATAACACAAAAAAATCTCAAAATAACAACAAATAATAATTTCATAATTTGCTGTTCAAACACTCCCCCTCCATATTCAACACATTTTTCCAGCTGTAAACGAATGTGTTCAAAACTTCTTCGATTTTCTTCAATAGAAATTGTTTGATCAGCTTTAACAATTCGCTGTTTGAGAAGCTGTACGTCGTACTCAATTGGACGGGGGTACACTAATTGTTTGAGGCGCTCCCAAACATAGACATCTGAAATAGTTAAATCGGGACTTCTTGGTGGCCACAGAACCGGAATACCGAATACTGAATATGAGTTTTTTTACTACATAAAGTTCTAGAGCTCGGTTTCCTAATGAAAGGGTAGGATTGTCAGCAACAGAACAGACTGCAATACGATTAGGGAAGCTGCGTCATTCTGATCATAGTTTTTTTTATTTTAAACTGAACCAGTTCGCTGAAATTTTCTTAATAATTTATGAAGTCTCATTTTTGAGACGTAAACGTTCGGGTATCTTTGATTACATTTCTCTATCACAAAGTTGTAAGAACTTTCGCCCGCACCGTAATATTGAACTAGATAAAGGTCGATTTATAAACTTGACGTTCCGTTTGCGTTCGCCGTTTGCGCTCACCGTTTCAACTTAAAAGCACAGAGTTCCATAATATCATTTATATTTGACGTTGACGTTGCCGTTTGCGTCGGTCTTGCCGTTCCCTTCCGTTCAACATAAACAAATTTTATCTTTTTCCGTTCGTGCCGTTCGTAGAAACGTCGTAGCAATTTAAAAAGCCAATCAAAATCGTATTTGTCTATCATCTGGTGTTTACCATATGATTTGCAGCCATTTTAAAGTTTGTTTATGTTCTGTGTCTGTCGTTTTAAGACCACATAGGTAAAAGGATAATTCCCACTCCGGCAATTAATCTTCAAAATATTTCTTGTTCATTTTGAGAATAACAAAAACACAATATTAATTACACGAAAAGTCAAAAGAAAAGCAGGTTATGTCATTCTTTGAACGTCGCCAACGTCAAGTTTATAAACAGTCGAATTTCGTGTCTACGGACGTCGACGCAAACGGTGAGCGCAAACGGCGAACGCAAACGGAACGTCAAGTTTATAAATCGACCTTAAACGCTTTGTTCTGAGGTCAACATTTTCAAAACACATCAAATTCTATTTGACAACTTCAAATTTGCCCCATACGTAAAGCAAAGTAATAAAAAGATAAAAAAAATCCTTATTTTCACAAAAGATGGTAGGAATGCATTTAAACGTCTAATAAAATTTCTATTTACCTCTAAAAATTAAAAAAACTAAAAAATTTTAAATCTCGTATTTAAATTACAAACGTTATTCTAAATAAGTTTTCTATTTGGCATTTTGGTCAAAAATGAAAAATAAAGGTAAAGTCGCCACAGTGGATCTTTTCCCGTGCGTCATCACTTTCACATCATCAAAATCGTATGAATCAAATCAAAATTACGAGACGAAAAAAGTCAAAACTAAGTCTAAGTTCATAAAATGGACGTGCCTGCCTACCGTTTGACGTACCTACATAATATCCCGAAAAATTATTATTTATTTTAAGTTTTGCCCGGCATTCTCTATTATATATATATCATATCTAAAAGAAATTGACAAACAAATGTTAATACATTTAATACTATTTTTAAAGCTTAAAATCTCGAAAAGTTTGGTGTTTTATTGACTGTTAAAATCGCAAAAGTCAAATTTTTGACATCCTTTCATTTAAGGGAATTTAGCCACTGCCGTAAACTTTTCAAAGAACTTTCGCGGTTAGAATATTTAAAATAAATAAATTAGGTATTATAAAAATCCATAAATACTTACCGCCAAAACAGATGGTGGGTATAATTAGCTCTAAAAAGAACTATTTTTAGAAAAATGAACCGTTTTAAGGCACACAAATTTACAAAATATGAATTAGATTGGCAGATCAAAATAAGGTTGACAATGACGTTCTAAAATACAACGGTAGTCAACTAAACAAATAAAAACAGTAATTAATTGACGTTTATAGTTTTTTTCTTGTCTAGCACGTTATATTATTGCGGAATCTTGGAGACGTTCTTTTATGCTTTTATTCAAACTTGTTACTGTAATAAATAAGGATGCAGAGTTATTAACCACGTTGAGTCCTGATCGTTAATTGATGACGCACGGGAAAACATCCACTGTGGCGTGTGAATTGCATTTTTTTTTACAAGCAAAACTTTTTTTTTTATTAAGAATGAGTTTTTCCCGAAAAATTAAATTTTTCGTCCAATTGTGATATTATAAACTCTATCCGCAGACAGTCTGTATATTCTTCAAAAACTTTAATAATTTTAGCTTTATAACGTATAGGCAACCAAGAATTCCTGCTATAAATAAACTAGGAATCTAATGGTCCCTTGCGATTTTTGATTTGATGAAAGTAAAATTAGTTAAATAAATACCACAGTGTGTCGTTTAGACTGTAGATAGCGCTGGCAATTTTAAAATAATTGTATGAGGTACTTTCACTATAACACAGTGCATACGGAACGGCTAGTCATAGACGGGTACTTATTTTGCCGCTTTTCAAATAACACGAATTTTTTTTTTTTGAATAACCGTATTAGAAAGTTTTACCCGCATATTATATTATTGCCACAATACCTAGAAAATGAAATAAAATAGATACGTATTAAAAAAACAACAGTCAACTTTATTATAAATTCTATCAACTAACGACTAGACAACAATTTATTTAACAAAAAACACATTTACACATAAAAATTGTTTCTCCAAACAAATTTAATGCCACCCGTGCTCGTGTTCGATGTGATGCCCCGATTCAACATGATGGGGCACGTGATCAATATGATTGTGCGAATCAATATGATGGTGAGATTCAAAATGATGCACTGGTTCAACGTGGGCATGAATCTTTACCGGAACCTTTTGTTTGATGATGATTGGATGAGGTACAGGTATTGGTATTTTTTTGATGATGTGTACTGGCACTGGGACGTGTTGTTCTACTCTGACTGGATGTGGTACTTGGATGTGGACTGGTACGTTTACGTGGACGGGAACGGGTCGATCGACTGGTACTGGTACGTCTCTGAATACTTGAACTGGGAATGGTCGGGGAACTCGGACTGGGAAGGGACGGTCAACGGGAACATCGACAGGGTGTGGTACCTAAACAAAGAATAATTTCAAAATTGAAATAAAATAAAACACTTCACCGTTTTCTTAGATAAGATCTAAAGAGCAGGTACTGTAAAAATAAATAAAATAACAGCTGATTTTAGTGCTTACTTGTACAGGAACCCTTCGTTCCACCGGTACGGGGAAAGGTCGAGGTACTGGAATACCGATTCTGTGCAAAACAGTCACGTGGCGTTGAATAGCGTGTCCAAGATGGTAATGAGGTTGGTTAGAGTGGTGATCGGGTCCTCCAATTGGTCCAGATATACCGCTTGCTCCTGCACCTAGAAATGGAAATTGTGTTGATGTGTCGTTCGCAACATTAGATATAGTGAAGCTGAGCTACGTTAGTATCTTTAAAATTTTTATATTTTTTTTATCTGGAATTTATCACAAATTTTGCTAATTCGCAAATACATATTTTTAATTTAGTTTTATCAGTAAAGTGTAAACGTTGAGAAAAATATTCTTAACATACACTAAAAACGGTTATATTAATTTATTTTATGTTTTTGATACTTAAATTTACTAAAATTCGATATAAAATGTTTAACAAATCGCTATAAATTATCGCTATCCTTACTGGCAAAAGCTCCAGCACTAGCTCCGCCAAAACCTCCAGATCCTCCAAAACCTCCAGCTCCAGCTCCAGCTCCAGAGAAACTACTAGCTTCAGCAAAACTACTACTTCCTGCTCCTGAAAAGCCACCAGATCCTCCTCCAAAGCCCTCAGCTCCTCCAACACCACCTCCTCCAAGGCTACCTCCTCCAAGACCACCTCCTCCAAAACTACTAGCTCCGGCTGACGCAAAACTGGAGGCACCGCCTTCGAACCCTCCGCCGTCACCACTGCTAAATCCTTCTCCTATTGCTCCTGCACCAGCTGAAGCTGATGAGCTAGCGAATGAGGATCCTCCTACAGAAGTTTACAAAAATCATATAGGTTAGAGCGTGTGCTCGTATTTAATGTTCTGGAAGAAATAGGAAGTCGAGTTTTGGATTTATATTTATTTAAATATGTGTACGTGTATTAGGCGTTAAAACTTTTTTTAGGTTCGAAGACTATTTAAGTCTGATGTCTGGTTGTTTTTTAATAATAAAAAAAATCGATATTGGCGACCTATTATTTCCAGTGCAATGCATTAATAAAATAATATGTTTTTTTTACCTGAAAATCCATTTCCTCCACCTGACCCTAGACTCGGTTCGAATCCACCTTCGAGGGGTAGAGAGGACGAAGCTGGAACGTCCAAGTGCCCGCTGCCGTGACCTAGAGAATGCTCCCCAGTTAAAACGCCGCGTTTGGGTCTAGTTTCTGGGGCCGCCAAGGCCAAGGAGAGGGATAGGAGAAGAAGGGCCTAAAGAAGGAAAATAGTAAATTAAGCTTTAAATATAAAATTTTACTTTTCTTTCAATCAAATTTAATGGGTTAATAAAACCACTAACTAAATAAAATAAAAAATTCCCCATTTTTTTTTTATTAGTGAAACTGATTCGCCGTCATATTGTATTGGCTTTACCCATCTTCGTAGACACATATCTTTTTCACGATACTTTAAACCAGTGGTTTTCAACCTTTTTGTGGTGGCGGAACACTTTTGGCAGCAATAAGAAAATGACGGAACACCACCTTTGTCAACATATTTGCGGTGAAGTAATCAGTTTATCAATAGACCAGGGCTGAAGCCTTTGAAAATGGTAAAAACCAAAAAAAAATAATAGTAGGATGAAACCCATTGAAAAAGGAAGAGAATATAATAAAAATGAAAGGAAAAATAATTTACGGGCGATCCGAGGTCGGGAAGTGGAAAGGGGTGAGTTTTTAAGGGTAGAAAACGATTTATCTCGATTTCCGGCAAAACTACAAGTCCTATGGAAAAACGTTAAATGGCACAGTTATTGTAGGTAATAAAAAAAAACACCAACTTTTGTATCTACACTTTTTTCACATAACCTCAAAATTTATGTGGAAAATTCAAATAACCAAGTTTTTGGTTTTTTATTTTTCTCTACTACTACTACTCAAAATTGTACATAATGATTAAAAAAAAAATTCGAATTCGAGTTTTTTTCGTTTCTTTCCATTTTTTGAGAACATTTACCATAGTAATGTATATTTTTTTTACACCATCAGAAAGTAGAGATTTCAACGAACAAAAAGCCCACCGACTTTTTTAAAAAAGCAGATAGTTTGACGTGAGACTTTTCGATTGAAAATTAGGGTACCTTTTCGATATTATGTCAAAATAAGGTGAAAAAATCGCGATAAATCGTTTTCTACCCTTAAAAACTCACCCCTTTCCACTTCCCGACCTCGGATCGCCCGTAAATTATTTTTTCTTTTATTTTTGTTATATTCTCTTCCTTTTCCAATGGGTTTCATCCTACTATTATTTTTTTTGGTTTTAAAATTATCGACCCTGGTCTACAAAAAATACTATTTCATGATTCAGATTAGTTGATATTACTAAATTATTTCGCGGAACACCTGGAAGAGGTTTGCGGAACAGCGGTTGGGAACCACTGCTTTAAACAGATAATACGTTTTGTGAAGACTAGAGAAATTTTGTTAAACATAGGTACTCATTTTATTTAAAAAAAATATAATAATATAGGTTTTATGGTTAGTAAATTACTATCCCCTCATAATCCAGATGCACTTACTATCGTCTTCATTTCACCCAAAAATAAAACACGGATGTAACTAAACTCGAGGAAGGACTGTTGACAATTTTCAAATTTCTCATTTTTATATCGGAGAAAAAAAATAGTGGGAATTTTTACAAAATAACTCAGAATTCTGCTTTCTATATTTAAATCAGTGCAATCGCGGTTTTCTGGACCCAAAGGCTCTGTTTAATATTCGGTATGGTTCAATCTTTTTATAATAACTTTATGTAAATGACCGTATTAGGGAGTTTTCGTCTACAGTTAACGTAATATTTAAAACGAAAAAATCTGGAGGCGTCTGTACGCACATATGTTTTCTGCAACATTACTATCAGAAAACATAATTATAGAACGGGAATGAAAGAAAAGCTAAGGATCTTTCTCCACAATTTTATTAGAATAAAAATAATATTATTCAATCAAAGGTCTCTACATTAATTATTACATAACTTTTGTTAGGAGGTTCATACGAACCTAATTACATATCAAACTAGTTTTTCACAGCGTTTTAAGGTACCTATGAAATTTTTAGGGCTGTGGATTTGACCGGTCAATTTGTTTTTGGTTAATTGACCGGTCAATTGACTGAAATAAATTAAAATTTAAAAATGCAGTGGATGAACCTAACTATACTTGCCAAATTTCTTATTTTGTATTTTGGAAAGAATTAATTTTTTATAACAAGTTTTGCTTGTTCTGAAAAGTCTATTGCCATACCTAAATTTTATACAGGGTGGCATCGGCGTAGCTAGGGGGAGGGAGGGGGGGGGGGCATGGCCCCCCCTGATGGCCCTGCCCCCTGAAATATTCAATAGAAAAAAAATTGCAATTACAATAATGTAAACGAGGGGTCCAGGCTCCCCCTGAAAACTAAGGCTAGCTACGCCGATGAAGGGTGGTCAAATGGTCTATTGGTCTAAATGGTAATTAGGTCTATCCAGGTACACATTCTATAAGTGTATATCTCAATAGTTGCTCCACAGTAGATACATTTCCCTTTTACTTTGTTTTCTTCTCTTATTTCGGTAAAACAATTCCAAATTTTGGTTTTGGACTTCCCCAAACTCATCGTTAATGCGACGTCGCGCCGTTAGTTCACAAAAATGTAATGCAAGTGCAAACCCTAACTCTGGCAAATACGAAATGAAAATAAATAGACTGAGAAGGAAATGTCTATGAAAATGGTATAAAAAGAGAATAACAATTTCTCTATTCCTTTCCTTCATTGTGATTGAGTCCGTTCCAAGAACCACTAATAAACGAGGCAGACTATTGGGATTCCCAGATCAGGTGTTATTGTTTTCTTAAATAACGATACACTAAACATTATCCTGAAATGGTGGTCCGCGGCGTATTTTTTGGGGGTCCGCGAACCCACGGAGCACAAATAAAAACAAAATAACTAAATAACTCGCCTAATAATAAGACAATTAAATTATTTTTTAGTTTATTATTGTTTTTAAGGAAAATACGTTGTATTGCTAAATAAAATGTTGTTTAAATTAGTTACAAAACGGTTGTTTTAGTACTTTTAAAGATTAACTGGCCATGGGGGTCCGCATGTTACTATAATCCGATTTCGGGGGTCTGGGATTTTGCGAAATTTGGGAACCACTGGCATAAATAATAAAATAAAATTGATATATTTAGACCGAATTTGACCGGTCAAATAAGTCATGGTCAATTGACAGTCAATTGACCATGCCCAACTCTAGAAATTTTTAATGCTTTTTGTAACGTTCATATCGAGAAGGCCTGTTTTTCAGTTTTTTTAAAAAGAAAGTCATTGGGATAAGGAAGTTTTCGTTTATTTACTCCTTCTGCGCTTTCACCGTATTCACTCAACACTGATTTGGGTCATTGGGTCATCAGGTCAATATGGCAGCCAGTCTCATTATCTCTCTGGGAATACGGCTGGAAAAAATGGACAGATAGTAGCCGAAGCGATTGCATATGCACACCTACACACAGCTACGCGTAGCTACTGGTAATCTAATTATGGTAGGAAAGACTAAAAACGTTTCTTTTTACGTTCCGTTAATTTCTTGCGAAAACTCTCTAAATTAGGTGTCTTCCTCATATAATGCGTGTCTTATGGAGATTTATATTAATGAGCGTAGAATATCAAAGTATCAAAGAAAGTGAAAATTGAATAGATTATTATGGTTATGTTAGGCCGCGATCAGTGACATAATCTAACCTGCAAAAGATTGCGTTTAGTCTGCCATAATTCGTAGGCCTAATATCACTATAAAATTAAATAGACATTTTAATTATTTTTTTCTCGCAATGCTGCCATTTTTTTATTGCGACCCTTCAGGATTGTATGTAAAATCTGCGTAGCCTATTTGTTGTTGATACCTAAAAACTGTCTACGGTATAATTAAAAGATATACAGGGTTGCCCAGAAGTCCGGAATAAAATTAATATATCCTTGACCTGTAACTTTTGGGAAAAACGCTCGGATACGTCAATTTAGTTTTATATATATGCTCACATTTTGACGTTATTCTTTTGTTTTTTTTTATAAACGACACCCATCTTTTTTTTAAATGAAAACATACAGCTTGTGCTACTAGATGTATCAAGATTTTGGGCCAATGAACAGTGCTGGATTTAACATTAGGCTGAGTAGGCTGGAGCCTAGGGCGGCAGATTTTAGGGGGCGGAAAATTTGGCCCAAAAATTTTTTTTTATCTTACAGAAATAAATGGTACAACAATCTTTATTCATGGTCGACGGGTAGTATTTTTTTAAATAAACTTTATTGTTGTCCGTGTCTTAATGGGGATAAAAAAAGGTAGTTGGAACTTTACTGGCTTTGCAGAAAGAAATTTCATTTTCAATAAAATAAGTAAGTAATCATAAATTTTTAAAATATTTACTAAAATGACCAAATTTGGGCGTGGTCTTAAAAATTTTTCGCCTGCGGCGCATTTCGCCTGCAACGGGCTTTTTCTTTCCCGAACACTTCACCTGTTTCACATTTCACGAGCCGTCATTGGTATAAGGGCGGCAAAAATTGAAAAGCCTACTAGCGGCAAATTTGTAAATCCGCCACTGCCAATGAAACTGTTGAAACATGCGGATTATCCTGCAGAGATAATGCAATATCAGTATCACAGTGCCAAGTGAAATTTGAATATCTGTATATTTAGCATTAAATAAAGTGCAGACTTCACTTTGACTTCTTATTTTATCTCCATATCCTAACAATATTAAGACTTCGATACAACAAGGTAATTTTTTAAGTTTCAGAGTAATAAATCATATTTCAGTTGACACTAGAACATTGTATTTAATTGTTTTTAAAGCAGGTGTTGTATTGCAAAAAAAGGAAAGCAGCTAGATCTTTTAACATAATGCATTAAAATGTATAACTGCTATCATTTTAATTTGAATACAAAAATGCAAATATTTTAAAACATTTAAATTGACTGGTAAATTTATTTCTGTTATAAATTAATAATTTCTTTTTTGTTATCTATAAAATCTTAAGCAGGATCTTATAATAACAATGGGGAATATCCTGTAAAAACCATTGCATTATTCGAATTCCCAATCTCTGTAGTTATACATAGTTTATAAGATCGTTTAACTAGGTATGAAATTATTGTATAAAATTGCTATCTTAGATTATTCGATATTATAAGGTATCAATCCAAGAATATTACACTCTAAATGTATACAGGGTGTCCCGAAATTAGCTGACAATATTTTAAGGGGATAAAGTACATTCAAAAATAAGACTAAAATCCTTTATTAACATACCTTTAAAAACGCTTCGTTAAGGAGCTAGAGCCCCCCGAATTGGAGCTATGAAAAGCAGTTTTATTACAATATCTCAGAAACCGATTAGGGTATCAAAACAAAATTTGATACATATTTTACCCATAGCTAGACGAAATAAATGGTTTAATTAGCTTAACTGTATTTCCTCCAGTGGCGTCCCACTGGGAAGGTAGTTGGGAGAATATTGCCCTACGTTTTTTATTTGTAGGATTTTTTAACTTTAGGTGAAATTTTTAGAAGCCTTAAAGTCTTTTGTTGAAAAAAGGTACTCTTGTTTCATTGCGGTAGGATTCACTATTTTCCAGTAAAATCAATTTTAAAATTTTCGGTTTTTTGAAATCCGGTGAAAAGGCTAAGGATTTTTTTGCATATCTCAGCAAACACTTAATATTAAAACATGAAATTTATTAGAAGTTCTACTAGCGACAAATAATAATAATACATAATCAACTGGGGGATTTATTAGATAATGTGCCACTGGATTTACGTTTAGGGCACTTCTTTCAACATGATGGGGCACCAGCTCACTACGGACGTCAAGTGAGGAATTGGCTTGAAGAAAATTACCAGGTGGATTGGTAGCCATAGCATGCCCACCAAGATCACTTGATTTAAATCCCCTTGATTATTATTTTTGGGGACACATGACTGGTACTTGCTTAAGAATTAGTTTTCCGTGTGGTTCACAATCAAATTTGATTTGCAATTTGTTATTATTTTTAGTTTTATTTTAAAACTCTCTTAAAATCTTCATGAAAATAAATATTTAAAAAACAAAGGAATCTAAAAATATGTTTAATTTAAAAACGTTACATTCTGTCAAATTACAATAATAGAACGTTTTATTAACAAAAAATTTAAAATTAAAAAAAAAGGCATTAATTAAAAAAAAATATAAGTAATATTTACTTAAGGCTCCACCCTGTGCGACGTCACTGGAAAAATGTTTTAAAGTAACATCCTTTAATACATATGCCTTGTCACTAGTAGAAGTTCTAATAAATTTCATGTTTTAATATTAAGTGTTTGCTGAGATATGCAAAAAAAAAACCTTAGCCTTTTCACCGGATTTCAAAAAACCGAAAATTTTAAAATCTATTTTACTGGAAAATGGTAAATCCTACCGCAATGAAATAGGAGTATCTTTTTTCAACAACAGACTTCAAGGCTTCTAAAAATTGCACCTAAAGTTAAAAAATCCTAAAAATAAAAAACTTAGGGGTATATTCTCCCAACTGCCTACCCAGTGGGACGCCACTGGAAGAAATAAAGTTAAGCTAATTAAGTCGTTTATTGCGTCTTATCATGGGTAAAACATTTATCAAATTTTGTTTCGATACCCTAATCGGTTTTTGAGATATTGTGAAAAAACTGCTTATCATGGTTCCAATTCGGGGGACTCTAGCCCCATAACGAAGCGTTTTTGAAGGTATGTTAATAGACGATTTTAGTCTTATTTTTGAATGTACTTTATCCCCTTAAAATATTGTCAGCTAATTTCGGGACACCCTGTATACAGTATGTCTCCGTAAGTTGGAACCATATTATGGAAACGTTTTTTATTATTAATTTTACGAAAAAAAGTTATTCTTTATAAAAAGTTCTGCATGGTCTAAAACTTAAAATGCAACTATCAGATATTTCTTTTAAGCATATACGAGGTTTGTCAAGAAATATGAATTTTGCCCAAGAGCAAAGTACCTTTATTTTTGACAATATCGAAAACTGTTATTAAAAAATGTTGAACAACACTAAAAATCACGTTTATATATACAGGGTGTTTCAGAATAAGATGCTGATCCTTAACGGTGTGAATCCTTAGGTCATTTTAAGAAGAAAAGTTCATATTAATATATATCCTTAACCTATCAACTTTCGAACTACAGGGCGTTAAAGTTTTAAGAAAAAAATCGTTTTTCTATCATAACTTTAAAAACTTTCTAGCTATTTTTAGGAATTTTTCACACATGCCCTTTAAGCATCAATAGCCATTTTTTGGTGTAGAAAAATTTAAAAAAATTTTAACCAGTGGCGTCCTGAAAGGGTTTGGACTAGACATTTTGGAAAAATATTATGTACGCCACTGCTTTTTCTCAAGAGAAAAATTATTTTTAAAATACTCATTCATTTTAGGCCAAATTTAATATCTTGCCTTTTTATCGTTCGACAAACAGTTTCCGACAAAAAAAATAAAAACATTAAATGCGCATTCGCTATGTGCCTATGGTTTGTTTTGACACTATAAGGAATACTCCAGGAATTTTTCAAAGGGTACGAGACTTAATGAAGAGAAGAGCTGAAGCATGCATTCTTGCAAGTGGTGGCCACTTTCAATAGCTAATCTAAATTATTTTCGTATTTGTTCACACGTTATTTAAAGTTAGCTGTTTTAATTTATTGTTAAAAAATAAACCATAGGCACATTGCGAATGCGCATTTAATGTTTGTATTTTTTTGTCGGAAACTGTTTGTCGAACGATAAAAAGGCAAGATATTAAATTTGGCCTAAAATAAATGAGTATTTTAAAAATAATTTTTATCTTGAGAAAAAGCAGTGGCGTACATAATATTTTTCCAAAATGTCTAGTCCAAACCCTTTCAGGACGCCACTGGTTAAAAATTTTAAAAATTTTTCTACACCAAAAAATGGCTATTGATGCTTAGAGGGCATGTGTGAAAAATTCCTAAAAATAGCTAGAAAGTTTTTAAAGTTATGATAGAAAAACGATTTTTTTCTTAAAACTTTAACGCCCTGTAGTTCGAAAGTTGATAGGTTAAGGATATATATTAATATAAACTTTTCTTCTTAAAAGGACCTAAGGATTCACACCGTTAAGGATCAGCATCTTATTCTGAAACACCCTGTATATAATTACACCCATTTACGATGAAAAAATAGGTTTTGTTATTTTTTAATACTTTTTCTGCATTATTAATTAATTATGAATGAACATTTATCTCTTGTAATTATTAAAAACATGATAACCTTTTCGTTTCTTAATTTTACCTAACAATGTTGCATTTTAAACAAGTCCGCAATAAATACATATGTATTTATAGTGCAAATAAAAAAATATACATCCTAGATTACATGTAGGTAACTACTGTGTTAAATTTGCATTGTTATTGTATAAAAAGCAAAAATAGGTATTTTTGTATTTATTATACAAGGAACAAAGTAATACATTTTTTGCGAGGTGTAAGCTTTGTGGTGCGCGTCTAATTAAAACACCATATTGGGAACCCTTGTAACTAAGGGGCTATACCGCAATAAGATATAGTGGACTTGAAATTATGTCAATTAATTTAATTTCTTATACCGCTAAAGAGATACAGGGTGATCCAAGTAAATATTTACCTTAAAAAATTGGCGATGATTTAATGTTAAGTGGACATGAATCAAAGTTGGTGTTGTTATATTTTTAAGGGCAAGAAGGAAGATTTCATAATGAATTAAGATACCTCCTATAGAACGCTAGCTACACAATATAAGTTTGATAAATTCTCGCATATATTTTTAGTCTCTTACATTTCTGACCGCTTTACCTCAAATTATGAAGGAAGGGTCTTTTATCCGTCAAAAAGTTGTACCTTATTAATCTCGATATTTTAATTAGTTTTTGAGATAATTGCGCTTAAATGCTAAATGACAAGCAACATTTAAATAAACACCTTTCTTAACGAAATATATTTATTGAAAATTAACCGTGCGTTTTGAAGCATAAATGACATATTTTTAAGTCTACTATCTCCTGTTGCTGTATTTGCCCGTTAGTTATGAGCCATCCTGTATATAACGATAAGTAAATGGTTTAACTAGGCACCTTATTAATTTGATAATAGATGAGTTAAACAAAGTTGTGTTTGTACTCACTATTAAACTTAAATAATATAAACACCAAGAAAATCTGTCTCTGAAATATATAAAATCCAAAAGTAAAATGTTTAAAACACACACTACACAAAAAACAGCCACAGAAACACTTAAAAAAAACACCAAAATCGCAAGAAAATAATATGACGAAACCAGATCAGCTGTTAATGTCAAATGTCGCTGTCTTCTGTCGAAAAGCTTTGTTTTAATGAAAAGTTAACTCTGTGTCATGGTCATAGGCGTAGTAAGGGGGGTACTTGGGGGAAATCTAAATTAGCACCCCCAAAAAATATTTACAATATTATATAGGCTAATTTTAGAACTAACCTATTTTTATAATATACATTATATTATGTAATGAATTTTTCATATTAATATTTCAAGCATTCGAATTCTGGTACAAATTCAAGTATATTTAGGTATAGTTACGGATTCTGTTTAAACTTTCTCTCCGTGTACCGTATAGTTCACGCCCAGTTTACTTGTCAGAGCGGGTCTATGATCATAAAAATCTCGTAAAATACGAGAGCGGCATAATAGCTTGTGTATGTCATGTTCTGCATTTCTGCATTAATTTTATAATTTAAATTTAACCAGTCGTAGTTGTTCAAATTCGCGGAAATTTTTAGCCGGTATTTTGACTATTTTTTTTGTTTATTAAGGTTTAATATGGTTTTATTTAATTAAGTTAAAGTTTAAAGTTAAATAAACATGAAAAAACAATGAGTGCGTCGTCGGATATAAAATACACTGTGGAATTTTTGAAAAAATCTTTTAGCAAGTTACCGTTGGAGGAGAAAGGGATTGTCAAGAACATTGAGCAAATTTGGGCGTGGTCTTAAAATTTTTTTCGCCTGCGGCGGGATTTTTGTGCACCCCCACGTTAACATGTTACGAGCCGCCACTGGACTTCAGCACCCCCAGCGTTGACCGTCTAACTACGCCTATGGTCATGGTGCATCAAAGTACAATAGAGTGTGGTAAGACATATGGAGAGAATTTATGAAAAAGAATAATAATTGTACAGAAACTTAAGATGTACATTGTATAAATATTGTACAATATACAGGGTATCCAAATATTTGGATCAAGTTCTAGTTTTTTCATTGGTTTTATAAGGTAGTTTTCCCATGTAGTTATTTAAAACCTGCAGACCGGTTTCGAACTCTTTTGTTGCAGGGGAGGTGTTCATTACTGTTCATACCTATGACCAGAAAAAAACGTTCGTACTAAAAGCTATTATACAGGGTGTCCTGAAATTAGCGTGCAATATTTCTAGGGCGTAAACTATATCCAAAAATATGACAAAAATGTCCTATAAACATACCCCGAGAAATGCTCCTTTAGGGGGCTAGGGCCCCTCAAAAAGGGGCGGGAAGGAAGTCTTTTTTTATAATAGTATGGAAACCCTTAATGATAATAACATGAAAATTGGTACGTTGCATGGTAATTGCATTTGTTGGTGGAGGTGATGATATCCTAACCATAAAAAGGGCTTTTACTATCTTGTAGTATCTTGCAACTAGAACCAGTATTTAATATTTATTTGCGTTCGATTAAAAACGACCTTATTGTAAAATATTGTTGGAAAAATTATTTTCTCGCCTAAGATTTATTTTTTGTTTAACCCCACCAACAGCCAAGATTGATGCGTGCAATGACAAATTGCTTTTAATTTTGCAACGCAAGCGAACAGTATTTGAAACAATTTAATGCACTACTAGTGGCATATTGCCAGAGTAGTAGGTTTCTTGTTTATGCGTTTATGCATTTGGAGGATGATTTGGTACATTTGATTAAAATTGCAACATCTTATATATAAAATTTAGTTGACTATAATATGCAGTGCTAGCTAGCTCTCTTTTCTCCAGTAAATCAAATTTCATTTCTTTCCATTATTTACTTGCTCTGCTAAAACGATATAATTTTTTCGACTAAAAAAACGTTTTATTGATTGCCTATCCTTTTTTAAAATACCTAGTATTTTTTGTGAATAATGGTATATACCCTTTTATTTCTGTACTACAATATTAAAATAAAATCACATATATTTTTTTTTAAATTTTATTTTACAAAATCATAAATACATAAAAATAAACAAATTTTCAAAAATAACGTTTTAACCATAACACAACATTCGTTTGTACTTCGGCTCCAATATTTACCACCAACCGCTTCCACCTCCAACGCTGTAGCTGCTTCCACCATATCCACCTCCGTATCCTCCCCCGTGACCACCAGACCAACCGCTGCTATGCACGGGAACTGGTACCTTAATATGTACTGGTACTTTAACTATTCTGGTCACTGGTACGGCTACTTTTTGAATGACTGGTACGTGTACGGGTACGTGCACTGGCACATGGACTGGTACATGCACAGGTACCGGCACCCGATGATGTACTGGAACTTTAATAATTGTTGGTGCAGCTGCTACGCTGTAACTGTGTCCTCCGCTGTAACTGTGTCCTCCGCTATATCCGCCACCGAAGCCACCACCATAGCCTCCTCCAAAGCTTCCATGACCCCCGCTGTAGCCTCCTATGCTATGCCCTCCTCCAAAGATGCCTCTTTTTGGTCTGGTGGAGGGAGCAGCCTCAGCACAGACAAGGTAGAGAACAGTAACTAGAAGAACTGCCTAAAAAAGGAGAATTCAGATTAGCAATACGAATTTAAAAATCGAATATACAGGGTTGGGCAAATGTTCCGGAACGGCTTAATTACAGGCGAACGAAAAGTGATATCGGATCCGGGTTTTAGGCAATCTATAGGACTAAAATTTTACTATTTGACTATTATACCATATGTCAGTAATGTCACCAACTGTCAAGTGTTGACGTTATTTTTTTTTTAATGGAACACCCTGTATATTTTTACATTTTTAAATTTCACATTAAATTATAATTATTTTTTATTAAATACTATTAGTCTATACTTCATAGTTTCCGAGATATTGACTCTCGAAAAGTGACATTTTTGAACTTTGACAGCTTATAACTTTCTAACAGTACGTCTTAGAGCAAAACGGCTTACATGTCCATATCTTCAATTTTTATTATCTTTCCAAAAAATCAACTTCCGGTTAAACCGGATGTAACTCGAAAGCAGGAAATATAGTTGTTCCGGCTTAATTGGAAGTTGATTTTTTTGGGAAGATAATAAAAATTGAAGATAGGGACATGTAAGCCTTTTGCTTAGAAAGTTATAAGCTGTCAAAGTTCAAAAATGTCACTTTTCGAGAGTCAATATCTCGGAAACTATGTAGTATAGACTAATAGTGCATTTAATAAAAAATAATTATAATTTTATGTGGAATTAAAAAATGTAAAAATATACAGGGTGTTCCATTTAAAAAAAAAATAAGAACTTGACAGTTGGTGACATTACTGACATATGGTATAATAGTCAAATAGTAAAATTTTAGTCCTATAGATTGCCCAAAACCCGGATCCGATATCACTTTTCGTTCGCCTGTAATTAAGCCGTTCTGGAACATTTGCCCAACCCTGTATATGTAAAACATTTTTGATCTTTTGAAGTTAACCTTTACAGTATATTTCTTCTTTTTTTGCAATATAGCATGGAAGATTATACTACTTGGTTGTAAAGATGCGAATTGTGAAATTATTCTGAGCATACTTTCAGTAAATATTATTTTTAACAAAATTCATTGAATTTAAAGATACAACAAAACCAGATATAAAGCAGGTGCGGCTACAGGATTTTCTTCAGGGGATTGCGGGGAGGGGGTTGCAAAAAAAAGTTACAAATACAAAATTAGAAACAAAAGCAAACTCAGAAAGAAAAGTATTGCGAGATGTGCTTATTTTTCCTATTATTTATGAAAACTTTTAGTTTTCTTTTGACAATTTTGATAGTCTCAGCGCAGAGAGCACCCTCCTGGATCCGCCACTAATAGAAAGTCAAGGTGAATGAAGAGCAGGTGCTGGTAAATTTCTGCTACAACGTGGTTCCCTATTTTGAGATTATATTGCGTACTTTTTAAAGTCATTACAAGTACTGAACGTGATATGTTAAAACCGATTTTCCGAGGTCCCAATGTCCAATAAAAAAGGGGGGCATTGGGCCGATTTTTTGGTGGTAACTTACTCTTAAAGATTATCGTATCAAATATTAATCTATTTTTTTTCTATATCGAAAAGAATTATTTCAATTACCTTCTTACCTACTTATTTTATGTGTGATATAATAAAACATAAACTTTAGTTAAATTAACAAGTTCTCGGGTACTTACCGTTTTCATGGTGGTGGTTTCTTGGTAAGATTGAAAGCTGAACTAAAGATTTTGACAAACATTTTGATTTTTATACTAGAAGGTTTAACATTGACTAAGGCCAGAGGATATTCTTTAAGATGTTATATTTTACATTTTTGAAGAACGTTTTGTGACATAATGTTTGGGATTTAAGCAGTGGTGTATCGTCGAAAAAAATATTTTGAATAGAACCTATTATTTAGGTCAATACGTATTCTAAGTGTGGGTTGATCAATGATGATGCGTAGCTCTCATTATTTTTGTGTTTCTAAGGAGAGGAAAAATATTTGTTTTTGAGAAATATTTTTTTGAATCAGACAGCGAAATTTATAAAAACAAACTTGTTTGTGTCTGGGAAGGGATTTTTTTGCACTGGAATGCACCTGGAGCAGATTCGTAACGACAGGGCGTTCTGGATAAAATATTTTCCGTTGGCGACGTTTCAGTGGATTCACCAGAACAAATAGCAATCCTCAAAAACAAAGTTTAAAAAGATTGAATAAAATTTTGTGGGGTTTAAACAATTTATGTTATTTTGTATATATCTGGCCTATACATACATACGCCTATGAATCACAATATTATGAAACATAATCATTGAATGAAAATAAGATCGGTATTATAGTCTGCATAATTTGGGTTGCTACAAACAACCCGATCTCATGAGGAGTTTCCGCAAACAAATATCGAATTTAATTAAATCTTAAAATTTTTAATAAGAAGAAAAATATTTTATTCCTTTCGTGAGGAAAATAGCATCCTTCTAAATTTTAATAAAAATTACGAAGTTATGTGTGTAAGTTTTAAGATATTCGCGTTTTACCTTTTACGTTAATGTTCGCAAAAACTCCCGTTAATTAAATATTCCTATATTTTAGAATAACGTTTGTCACAGACCAAAAATTAACATTTTTATTGGAAAATGATTGAGATTTAAAGGCCCGTCATTGAACTAGATTCTTTTGATACTGATTAGTTCTAGATTTCATTTTGGTGTAGAATTTCGTAAACGGAAACCAAGGCCCTAGGGCCTCTATGTAGAAGGAAAATATTGATTATTTATTGCTTTTTCCTCAAATTATTAATAGGTAAGTATTTATTAATAATTTCAAATCAAATAATAAAATTTTAAACGGTTATTTATCCTTAAAATATTATTGTATTTTACGAGTTTAGTAGTGAGAATCATTAAAAAAGTTTATCTGTATATGTCACATATTTAATTTTTTAAACTGTTCGAAATTAAGGGTATGTACTTAATTACTAAAAAAATCGTATTGACAAAAATATTTAATTTTTTTTTAACTATACCAGTAAACTTTTGATAACGAAAGAAAATATGAGAATGCAAATGCAAACAACATTATTTATTTGTTTTATCCAAAATACATTATCTATAATAATCTTAACTTGACTTACTAAAAGTACTATATATACAAAAAACTCGGGATCGGATGGCTGATTGTTCCACATGTATCAGAATGATTCCTGTTGTGCAGTTATAAAGAATATTTCCGAAAGCTGAATATGAGGTAATTATTTCTACCTACACAAAATATATCTAAAAATATGCGATTTAGATAAATAAGTTTAATTATATTATTTTTTATATTTAATTTTTTATCAAATACAAAGCGATTTTTTCAAAATGTTGCATGTATAAAAACGTTAGGTAATATTTTTTTCAATATTTTCCAAAATCTTAATTTATTTATAGTTTAAGGTGCCACATATTTTTTTTGTATACAAATTACGACCCGATATCTCTTTTTTTTAAACATTTATATCAGAAGCCCAGCAGGCCGAAATCAAATATATGCAAAAAAGTAGCAGACAGTTTTAAAAATAAACAAAAAAAACAATATCACATCAATTGCTGTACACGGTTACAAAATGTTTACTACCAGTACTTTTTGTATCCATAACCACCTCCTATAGAATGTCCTCCAATAGTTGAATATCCACCCCCATGACCTCCAGACAAATGCCCTCCATACGAACTACCTCCTCCATACGAACTACCTCCTCCATACGAACTATCTCCTCCATACGAACTACCTCCTCCATAAGAACCACCTCCTCCATAAGAACCACCTCCAATATAAACAGGCACGTGTTTATGTATATACACTGGTACAGGATGAGGTACTGCTACTTTAACTGGTACTGGTACTGGAACTCTTACCGGCACTGGTACTCTTACTGGCACTGGTACTCTTACTGGCACGGGTACTCTTACTGGTACTCTTACTGGCACTCTAACTGGGAAAGGTACAGGTCTGTCAACTGGGACAGGAAACGGCCTATCTACGGGTACTGGCACGGGTCTTGGAACTTCTACTGGGAAGGGACGATCTACTGGCACTCGGCGCTCTACAGTAACTGGGTAGGGTTGAGGCACCGGAACTCCTATTCTGTTTGTGATGGTAATGGTGCGATGCACTTGAGCTCCTAAGTCTATGGTACCTAGCCCGGCTCCTATACCTCCTCCAGAAACTAAGCCACCTCCATCACTAAGTCCAAGAGAGCCCCCGTGAAGTCCTGATCCAATTCCTAGATTATGGCCTCCAGATAGGCCCGAACCAAGTCCTAAACCGTGTCCAGAGGAGTAGGATCCAAGTCCAACGGATGAGGCATAGCCGCCACCGTAGCTATGGCTTCCATCATAGCTTTCCCCATGGCTACTGCCGTATCCTAGTGATTCTCCGAAGACACCACGTTTTGTGGTCTTCTTCTCGGAAGTTGAATCACCGGCCCATGTTGATGAGATAGTTAGGATTACCAAGAATGTCTAAAATAAAAAAAGAAAGTGTGTGTAAAATATAAAGTAATTATGGAAATGTTTTTGTACGGTAGAGGAATACAAATATATTTAAGATAAGTACAAAAAAATGCTTTAAAGAAGATGATCAACTCAAATGAAACTTAAAAAAAGTATTAATGAAAACAGAAAGTGAGTGAAAATAAGTTTAAGTATTTTATGGTAAATATAAAATGGTAGTAGGTTTTAGATAGTCAATAGAATATAAGTTAATATTTTTAATTTTTTTATTATTTTAATATTAATACGTTTCGGTTTCAGCTAAGATAGTCAGCTTAGATTTGGTTATATTTGCATGCTTAAATTATATTGGCTTTCAGATTTTTTTATATTATTATTTTTAGTTGTCCTTCTAAAAGCTCGTATTTAAGAAAAAATAGTACATTATGTCAAAGTTGGAAAAAAACATTTTAGTTACAAAAAATAATAACCTGAGTTTAAATTGAATTATAAAAGCACGAAAAGTTTTGCAATAAATAGCAGAAATAGAACGCTAGCTTCTGTTCAAAAAATAATAAAAAGTTGTATGGGTTAGTACTAGGTTCAAAAGTTTTAGATGTAGGTACTTACGCCTATATTCATGGTATGACCGCACAGGTACTGTAACGAATTTCCTTAGTAAATAAGTGTATATATACGAAGATTTGAAAACAAGAGGGGTGGATATTTTTACGCGCACGTGAACGAGTTACAGGGACAGAAAAACAGAAAGATGATCTACTTTGTGAGACGGAAGGCCTTCTTGCGCAATTCTTGCTTGTTTCAAGATTGTCGCGACCAGATGTAAGAACGGCGAGTACTGCCGGTAATCATGACATCATATTCATGACTTTGAACCAGACAGTAAACAGTTGTATAGTGGTCATAGTGCGACCCCTTTTCCTGTAAAACCATTGAGATAGAGACCTATAATTTGGCATGGTTTTAATTGTGTGCGACCTAAACACATACCGAAAGTCTAAAGGCTTTCATGAGCAGTGGCGTGGGCAATCGTGAAGGGGGTACTACCCGTGATAGGGTGCGAAGGGGGAATAGGGTGGCAGATCCCCTACCCTTTCTTGCTAGTATATAGCTACGCCCCTGGTATTAATTTAACCCAATTTTCACACACACACAACTTTTAGGAGATATTAATTATTTAATCAGAACCTATTAAACGGAATACTTGTACCTCCATATGGTTACTAGTCATGTCATAGTTTTTTTTCCTATTAATATTAACATTAACTTTCCTTGAGGAAAATATTTTTAAAAAAACGTTCTAGATATTTTGTCGTGATGTAACTTTAATAGTTTGTATACATTTTTCCGCATACCAGTATTAATAAGATATTAAAGAACATAGAGCCCAATCAAACTGAAACAAGTTTTACCGTAAATAAGTATAGGTACTTGATGAAGTGTGGCGTTCCATATCAAAACTGGCCTTATCCACATGGATGCATTATTTTATTCTTCATCCTAATACCAATGTTAGTTATACAAAAAGGAATGCTTGTTAAGCCAGAAAAGTTACTTGATTTAAGGAATCTTTTAACAAAACATTTTGGAGGGTATGGGTCAACAGGGAGGTGTTTTTTTTTACAAAATTCTTTTAAAAACTGAGGTAGTTGACGAAGAAGTAGTTGAAAATGGTGGTGTTAATGATCCCGAAGGCTTTTGCCAAGAATATAATTAAAAACTTAGAGTTCAGTTGTAATCATAATTCTTGTTTATATTTTGTTTATTTTACATTAAAAAATTGCATGTAAATTGCAAACAAAACTCGCCTTTTCCACAGAGACGTTTTAAAACTCGCCCCCAAAATTAAAATGAAAAATTAAATAATTGATCAAAATATGAATAATTAAATTTTGTTCTATTTTTTTATTGTTATTTTTAAGATTTTTTTTTGTAAAGTCTAGAACTGTCTGGCTTGGAAACCGTCTCTACAACATAGAAAAAAAAATATAAAAGTTAGGAGAAAAGTGTTCGGTAAAGAAGGGGAGTACAGGTACATAGATTATGGTAACGTCTTTCGATTGAAAAATAGTAATAAAAAAAAGCTCAAATCAGATATACAGGGTTGCCCAGAAGTCCGGAATAAAATTAATATAGCCCCAACCTCAAAAAGAGTAAAGAAGGTTAAAGAACAATTGACAGAAAACAAGAAACAAGATCGAATAACGAAGTGGACAGAAAAAGCAATGCATGGCCAAATAGTAAAGAAGTTGCCAAAGAAACGATAAACAAGGAACAATCATGGAAGTGGCTAACACATATGAACCTGAAATCTGAAATAGAAGCTCTCGTAACAGCGTGCCAGGAGCAGGCGCTTGCAACCAACTACGTGCGGACAAGGATCATGGGGACTGGCGGAGACCCGAAATGTAGACTTTGCCGGTCATACAGTGAGACAGTCCATCATGTGGTGGCTGGGTGCCCAATTCTGGCAAAAAGTGCTTACCTTAAACGTCATAACAAGGTTGCAACACAGCTACACTGAAACATTTGTAAACACTACAAAATAGAAGTCAAAGAAAAATGGTTTGAACATATCCCGGAAGCAGTAATAGATACACCTGAAATAACTATGATATGGGACGATCAAGTGCAGACTGACAGACACATCGCCGCAAACAAACCAGACATTATCCTGAAAGAGAAGAAACTAAGAAAGTGTCTTTTGATCGACGTCGCGGTGCCATCGGACTATAACATCACGCAGAAAGAGGCAGAGAAAAAGCTGAAGTACAAGGACCTACAAATAGAAATACAAAGAATGTGGAATTATAAAACTAAAATCGTGCCAATAATCATAGGAGCAACAGGGCTCATATCTAACGCTACCTGTGAAGCTATAAAAGAAGTCCCTGGAACACATAACCTCCTGACGATGCAGAAAGCTGTAGTGCTGAGTACAGCGCACATAGTACGCAAAGTGCTATGATACCTCCATCCTGATGTCAACTAAGCAAGGGAACACCCCAGGTGCACGGTTTGCACTCGGTGATTCCCAAAAAAAAAATTAAACCATAACCCAAGAGAATTATGTGATGCAAAGACAAATAATAATAATAATAATAATAATAATAATAATAATAATAATAATAATAATAATAATAATAATAATAATAATAATAATAATAATAATAATAATAATAATAATAATAATAATAATAATAATAATAATAATAATAATAATAATAATAATCCGAAGAGACTGTATTGAATACTTTGGATGTAAATGCTTAAATAGTACTGGTTGTTACTAAAACTTCATTAGAATTATCACTATAAAATTATTAAATAATGGATATGCCATGGGGACAATTATCCTAAAAAAACACTAAACATGCACCCGAGTTGTTTAATTTTGATCATATCAGCACATTAACGTTTAATTAGAATCTTGATACTCGATGGTATTAGAAAAGGTTACATACAGTTAATGCAATATAGAAATTGTGCAGTATTAATAGACGCAATTATTATTATTAGATAAGATACACAATTCATTGATTTCCAAGATACATGGTATAGTTCTGAAGTAAACAGGTATTATAATTAGATTAAAAAAAATGTAAATGTCAAAATTAACTTGCTTATTGTTTTAGGGTAAAAATGTCCCTTAGTCATAAGAAAGGCTTAAACCCACATTATGTGTTGAGTAACCTACCTACTATTAAAACAGCAAACAATTCGAACTTATTCTATAATCCTAGGTAGACTGGTAGACATAACATAGGTAAGTCGATTCACCCAGTAAACCTACAAGATGGCCGACATGTCATATGACAAAAGTAATATTCCAGCTAAATAAAACGAATTTTTGCATTTTCAATGACTTTTGTCATAGGATATGTCGGCCATCTTGCAGGTTTACTGGGTGAATAGACTCTAGTTATTAAGTCATTATACGTAATATTCTAGCAAACATCATGCAAAATCAAAATTTTAAAACACCACTTATAATGTTGATTACCATGTATGGTAGCAACGGGGGCAGCAGTGATCGAGCCTCATAGAATGCCAAAAGACAGAAAACAGTATGAACACTCAACAAGTCTGCACAAACATTATGTCTCTAAGCACTATACAAGGACAAGGTATTATACAAAACGACCAGATCTTCGAGAGTTTTTTTTTGCAAAATCGTTTGTCATTTCATCGATATTTAATGTTTTAACAAACTCGTGTTCGATACTGATTAAGGATAAATCCGAAAGGCGTTGTTGTTCCATGGTGTTACGTAAATGGGTTTTTACTATTTTAAGTTTAGAAAAAGATCGTTCCGCTGATGCCACACTAACTGGTAAAGTTAGAAATAACATCACTGCACTAGATACATCTGGAAAATTTGAAGAAACACACTGATTTTTTTTTATTAATAAATGATCCGCAAGTTCATACACTGTCTTTAATTTTGAAATACTATTTCCAAGTCCCTTTTTGAGGCTTAAAATTTGACTAGGACAGTCAATGGACAAGTCTTTATGGTATATCGTTTGTAAATTCAGTGCTTTCACGTATAATTCTTCTTCACTTAACGAAGTTAAATTCTCAGGATATAAAAAAAATAATTATAAAATGAAATACCTAAGAAAAGCAAAGCTGGCAGCAAGTTTTGAAGGGTCAATGTGGGCCCCCCGACTGGCCGGAAACCCCCCCCTCCCGCGGTGCGGGGTCTGCGGGAGTTTGTTACGCCATTGAATCCATTGACATATAAAATAAAGTATCGAATTTCTAAGGGACAGAACTAAAAGAAACCGTAAATTCATGGTTAGTTAAGCTGTACTTGTAAGACGTTATAGTCGGATTTATCAGTGTATTTTATATAAAAATAACTTTTATAAAATTTAGTTATTCGTAAATAGTTTTTATTTATTATTCCATCCTCCAAATAATATCATCAATCCGCGAGAGTACAATAAATAAAATAATAAATTTTAAATTGCAAATTATTTTTATAACCAATAAAATGTTAACTATGTGGTCAAATTAGGTCAAAGTTGTTACAACATCGAAACATATTAATTAATTTATTAAATGCATAAAAATATCTGCGGGAGCTGTTATAATGCAGATACTAAAATATTAGATGAACTGCATGCAGATATTGCTGACAACCGATGCGCTCATTATATTGATTGTATGCGATGTACGCATGAAATAGCAAATACTAGTGATGCATTCGTAATTTCATTTTCTGATCAATATTTCGTTTTTACCACAAAGCGGCCAAATACCAGTCTTTGGGTAACAATTATTCTACAATTTTAAGTTTAAAAAATTTCTATTAATAATAAATTTAAAAGTGAACATTTATAATTTATAGGAACAAAGATGTATCTTTTATTGAAATACGCTAAATATACATGATGTAAATATGTTAAAAATTACGTTTTTTGTAAAAAACGTTGTCCAAAGTTTTTATCATACAAGGCGTAAAAAAAATGGGCACATTAGTGTCACAGCTAGTCCGTCCCTGCAGCTGTGAGTAATTCGCAACACTTTCTGGGATAGTAATTTGAAGGGTCTTACCTGGTATAGATCATATGAAAAAAAAAATTTAAATATACCTGTTGGTTTAATAATTATGTGTCAAAAACTTAATTCCATGGGAGCTCTTTGGGTGCTTATATCTCCGAAGAGGAGGCCGATACGAAATAAGTTTATATAAACTTGTAGTATTATTTTCGCGTGTTTTTTTTCATATCCGGGAGATTTCCCTCATTTTCCCGGACACCCTGTATATAAAATTATTTAATTGAAGTTTCTACTCGTTTCGAACGCAGAAACGCTTATTAGCAAGACACAAATAAAGCTTTGCTGATGGTGTTAGCGGAAGCGAAAATGATAGAAGGTATACAACGGAGCTTTTATGGAATATAAAAAGTTGAGTTGGTATATTAAATAAATGGTGAAGAAAAATTGGTATAAATTTAAATCGTACTGGGTACATAGAAAAAGAATGTAGGAAAATAACTAAAACATAATTGTTTAAAAAGGAGAAGTGTAAATCAACTAACTGGAAGGGGAAAGACACCACTTCTAAAAAGAAGATTTAAAAAAATTAATTAAAGTGTCTTGATCATGTCGAAATACAAATTGATTATTAAACAAGCTGTTTGGGGCACTGAGTTTTGCTAAGACTTGGTAGCCCCCCCCCCCCTCCTTAGTAGTTTCATCCGCCGAAATATTTTTTTTTTAAACTGAAACTTAACAAGAAAAAATTATTTTATGTCTTAACCTTGTTTTAAAATATTACATTTATGGAATATATATCGAGAGCATATAAAATAATCCTCGGATGAAGATTGACTTAACAATACAATAAATACTACAGCTCGCATTTACCCAATTACCCAAATACCTTATATAATAACAATAACCTTTAAAAAAATGCACGGGCACCTGGTCAAAAAAAAATTAACACCCAAGAAAATTGCGACATTTCTGGGCGCGTAATGTCAATTTATACTAACAATATCCTCATTTGTATGGAAACAAATAATAAAAACAAAAATTTCTTTCACTCTAGTGTGGACACACCAGGGCCTGTTATGTGCTGAAAAGTCGTGGAACAAATAAATCTTGTCTGTTGTTGCGTAAGAAGAATTATTGTAAATGGGTTTTCACTGCTTTAACTTTGACCTCAGGTGGTCGACATTTTGTTAAATCGTTTAATTTATTGTATTACTTACGTTTTTTGTGTCTCTTATGCATGATACATGTGTAAGTGGTACGTATGTAACGCTTATAGTGGATTAAGTAACAGTAGGTTACCGAAAAATTTCATTTTTGTGAATAATAGCCGTTATCTATTATTGCTCATTGACATCGGCGTAACTAGCCTTAGTTTTCAGGGGGAGCCTGGGCTCCTTGTTTACATTATTGTAATTGCAATTTTTTTTCTATTAAATATTTCAGGGGGGGCTAGGTTCATCAGGGGGGGCCATGATGTCTTATTTTCATTAACTATTAGGTTCAGGTTTATGAATTTTTGAATTAGTTATGAAATTAAATACCTATGAAAAGCAAGCGGGGGTATATGTTACGCCACTGAAAAGAGGCTACTTAAAGCCGGAAATTTGGAACGAAAAATAAACGAAATATTGATCAAAAAACAAAATGGCGAAGGCTTCACTGTGTTTGCTGTTAAGAGCAATTTTGTTTTTTAATCAATATTTTCTTTATTTGTCATTTTTTCAAAAAGCGCCTAAATACCCCTCTTTGCATGGGTAGCAATTACCTACAGTTTTCAGTTAAAAAAATATAATTGATAAAAAAGCAAAAACGAAATTTTGTCAAATTTGCCCATATTTCTTTTTCTACTTTTGGTAATTTATAAATCGACTTTTTTTTAACGTAAAACGTAGTCATTAGTGTTTGCTCTTTCGTAGAATTCTTATACGCCTTTTAGTTCCTGGTCGTTATGGTGAAGTAAATTTTATTTTAATAGTCAGCAGGATGCTGTGTGTGAATGGGAATTCACAATTTATATTACTAATTTTGAATAAAAAAAATCCTTATTTAATATAATCACAAAAGGGTAAGTGAAATTTGGCGACAATTTATAAAAGAAACACACTTTTTTATATATAATTTTATTAAAATACAGTCTTAACTACTTTATATTTTCGTAAAACTTTGCCTTTTGAGCGTTATATTTTTTAATAAATAGTTGATGTATTTAAAGAATACGAAAAAGTAGGACAATAATGTTTGTGATTTACATGGTATCTATTCTATTTTTTTTAAATAGGTTTAAATCAGAGCGTTATTTTTTTAACGCAAAATTTCAATACAAAATATGATATTTACATCTATTCAAACCAAATGTACGTAAGAAATTAATTAGAATAAAGAGCAAAATGTTATTGGAAAATAGTATAATCTTGACAAAATTATGAAGATTTAAAATTCCAATAAAAATAATAGAACAGGTCAAATTTCCCTATTTGCTGAAGCATTAAATGACAGATGGTCACCTCCCTTTCCCTCCAATTTGATTCCCACCGTGTCAAGATGTTATCTCCAAAACGTAAAATAAATTCAATTTTCCTATTGCTTCCAATATGAGGTTTCACCATTACTTTCTCAAACCAAATACCATTTGAGATTACTTTACATACTCTAATTTTTTATTTGGATATTGAATATTTCGTTAAAAAACAATAGGCTACGTAAATCCGGTATAATATCCAGGGCCGTAACCAGCTATTTTCGCGCCCGAGGCGAATTACAAATTTTTCGCCCCCTTTTCCCTCAACAGAATTTTAAATAAATCGAACATTTTCAACACTATTTTGAAGTCAAGCTTTAATGTTTATTTTGCTGCAATTTACAATGACAATATAAGGATAATTATACACAAGAAAAGTAGAATTACATTATACAGAATATATTCAATTTTCTTGATTCACAATAAAATTTTTCGAGATTTCATTGCAGCGAATTCATCAATTATATCGTCAAAATCAATACTCTGAGCAATCTCATATTCAATCGACATAATTGCCAATTTAGTCAATCTTTCTTGTCTTATGGTTGATCTCAAGTAATTTTTGATGAGTTTCAGCTTCACAGGTGGCTATTGTCACTGGAGTAGTCAAAAAAATCCTGAATGCAATTTCAATATTTGGGTATGATTCTTTTAGATTGTAATTATGGAGCAATTGAAGTAACTCTAGAGTGGTTGCAGATTCAATGTTGTCGGGTAAAATTGAGAGCGCCAAATGCTTAAAGTCTGAAATTTCATCAATGCATTTTGCTGCATTGATATTTTTTTAATATTTCATTGCCTAATCAGTTGCTGCTTTTTCTAATTCGGTTTTGGTCATAGAATGCAAGGAATTGAGATCGTTTCGTACACGATACAAAAGTTGATTTTATTTTACGTTTTCAATGTTATGATATTCTATATTTTATGGTTTTCCCTCAAATGGGAAGAGGGCGCTTGTCAAATTTAATACAATTAAGTATTCTATATTAAGTTAAGCGGGAAAAAGTCCGCGAAATTTGAAAATTGCTAAATCTCAGATTATTTTGTCAATTTTTGGCGCCCCTCGGTGATTGCGCCCGAGGCAAGCGCCTCAGTCGCCTCGCCCTCAGTACGGCACTGATAATATCTTATATAAAAATATGTTTCTTACCCCGATATTTTATGAATAATTACGTATACCTATTGCTATAATCATATTTCGATGGTATACAGCAAAAAATGACTAGGTCAAAGGGTCTAAAACAAATCCCGGATTGGGCCACTTTTGTGTAAAAACTATAAAGATCCATTTAAGTGAAGAACTTTAGCTTGATCGTTTCTACTTTCCTTAGAATATAGTTTTTCTCCCTTATGGGTAGAATGGAAAACATTACGATAAAAAGTGTATAAATAGTAAATCGAGTCAATATTTAATGAGTATTTCAAGTAGACTGATGATAACCTAGGACCTAGACACAAACTATTTACATTTTTGGATTATGATCATTTTCTACTGATATGTGATAGCCTGGGGAGGTAGTCTAGCAATAGGATCGCCAAATCCTGTAGACGGAAGTTGACTCGCGTGAACTGTTTGAACTTGCACTTGTGGCATTGTCGGTGTCGCGTAGTTGTTCCTGGTCTTTAAGGGTCGGATTCTGGCTACTGGCGTTCCAAAGCCTGCTGAATTAGCATCGAGACGTTCGTAACCATTTTGATCTAAAAATATATGATTTTATGTATTTTATATTTAATGAAATTTTAAAAAAATCTGTATTTAAATAAGCGGAAATGATCAATCAAGAACGCTACCTGGATTTCTTAACCTTCGAGTTCCTGCTCTAGCTGTAATTTTTCCCAACAAAGTAGATCCAGATATACCTAATGAAACAATTATCTGGTATTAGTAAGATGGTGTCCCCCCGAATTTTGGTGTCAATGTGAGAAGATATTTAGATGAGATATTTCCAGGTCGCTGGATTGGACGACGTGGTACAATTGAATGGCCACCCATGTTACCAGACTTAACGCCTCTAGACTATTTTCTTTGGAGATATTTAAAAGAAAAAGTTTACCAAAATAGGCCAAATAATATTGAAGATTTTGATAAAATAAATAACAAATAAACGTCGAAATAAACCATAACTATTGTTAAGTCACAAAATGTCAGAAAGTGAAACAATGAAGATTTCTTACCTTGAAAAGTAAAAAAAAAACATCAATAATTTTATCACTTCCGCTTATAGAGATTTTTTAAAAACTTTTTACAGTCGCCATTTTGAAATAGCTTGACAGAATCGCGCCAAAATTTATGAAATTTATTTATTCCGTCCTTGTTTTCTTGTATACCAGAGATCGTGCTGCTTTAAAAACGTATCATAATATTATTGCTCGTCAGAACCTTCTCATGCAAGTTAGAGTCATTCTTGCCAGGTTTTTAACGTTTTTAAAACAACCCTGTCTGCTGCTATCAGAGTCTCGAGTGGTCTAATAATCTGATAGCGCTGCATTACCATCTAAAACCTGAAAATTTTAACACCATTTCCTTTTTATATACTAACCGACTATCTGCTGTTGGGGTTGATTGGGTGTAAAGAGTGCCTGGTCAAACTGGTACCCATTGCTACTCAGCTGATTGGCGAAGTTAATGTGAGGTATCGGGGCTGGCTGTTGACTGGGTGTTGCCGCTGGTACCAAATTGGGGGAAGCGGCAAGTGGGGGGTAAAGCGGCGAGCGTCCATTAGGACGTGGTTGCTGACGCTGGTTGGAGTAGCCTATTCCTCCGGAACCCAGAGCAAACGCACCTAAAATTGAGAGTAATTTTGAGTTTTCTTTATTTTTGATCAAAAAAGAGCCTTTAAATAAATATACAGGGTTAGTTGAAATAACCGGAACGGCTAATTTTCTTCAAAACTACCATGCCTAAATCAATGAAATTTAATACAGGTGGATAACTTAAAAAATTGAATTGAAAATTGACAATTGCGACGTTGGAATTTGTTTTTTCATCTCCCATCAGCATAACCTTTTCCTGATAGTATCAAATTTTTATCTCACATAGTTCTATTGGGAAAAAAATTAATTAGTTTCAACTCTAACACTAAAAAAATTCAATCTATTTTCATTTAAAAACGTTTCAATTAATGTAAATAGAAAGGTTTGTAGACATAATGTAACTAATAGTATCGATAACGATAATAAAAACAAACAACTACAAAAAATAACATAGCTAGTAAAAATTATTTACATATTATAGTACACTACATTAATTTGATTATGAAACCTACTCATGCATTTTTCTTCACTCAAAATTGTATTGTGTACTAACTTTTGACCTATACTCGAATTGAGAAGTTAGCTCATATTTGTAAAAAATATTCCTTGAGGTATATTTAAAAACAAAAATATTCCTTGAGGTACAAAAAAAACTAAAAATCTGGCCACGTCGCAATTGCCAATTTTCAATTAAATTTTTTAAGTTATCCACCTGTACCAAATGTCACTAATTTAGCCATGGTAGTTTTGAAAAAAATTAGCCGTTTTGGTTATTTCAACTAACCCTGTATACAACCCCATATGCAAAGATCAATTTATTCAATTAAATATTCTTCCATTTCCATGTTTTTTTATATTGAATTGCGTTAATTTCGTCAAGTCAAACTATCATGCATAGTTTTGGGGTTGCTAGAGATAACAAAGAGCTATACGACTCAAGAGTAAAATGTAATATAACCTCATAGATTAAGCTTTGTAGCAAACAGGTTTCTATTCTGTTCAGGAATATTTAACTTCAGGTTTTAAAAAGGTTGTTTTCTTGAAAAACTGCGTATTTAGTTTAGTTTTAACTATTTAACTTATGAATCAATGGCTACTGGCAGATAAAAATATTTGTTTCAAATATTATAATAATTTTTATATATTTTTTAAAATATTTTTTAATATTGGTAACTGATCTGACAAAATCCCATGCTTACATTGTAAGTCTAGTAAAAATAAATGATATTATTATTATTACTTAATGAGAATGATAAACGTTATTTTATAATAAAGGAACTAGAACAACAAATAAATTAACAATTCCGAACCACAACTTTTTAAATATTATAGCTATATTATACTGTAGACATATATATAATCTTTGGTCATTTTAATTTATTTATATAATATTTTATTCCGATTACGTCAATAAAAGATTCATTATCTAGGTTCAGAAACAAAAAAAATGGGGCAATTAAAATACATAAAAGGAGATACCAAAGTATAGAAAAAACTAAAAATTCGAAAACGAGATAATAATAAGCAATATGGAATTATAAATCATAATAATATTAATAATATCCAGTTTAATGACAGAAAGCTTACTTACTAAGAAATGAGTATAATTATAAAAATAAGGACTGGTTTATGGGTGCTTATTTGCAACAATTTTATTAGAGTTACTATTAATAATACTAAGTGTTAATTAAGTTATGCAGAATATTTTTTTTTCAAAAAATAGGTTAAAAAATAATTTATTAGTTAAGCGCATTGTATAAAACAGTTTAAATTATTTTAACCGTTCCTGAACTATATACTTAGATCTTAAAACATATATTCAATTTAGAAAAAAGAAAAACACAAAGTCTTTCTCCACAATTTTTATTTAAAAAAAACTGGGCGAACCTAGAATGATTCATAGTAAAATAGAATCGACATGTTTGGAGTGTAGAAACACTCATCATCAGGAAAATGAAGTAAAAAGTAAAAAGCTGATGTTGTTAGCCGTAGAGAAAATAACAAGTTGGGCTAAGCCGTAATGGAGCTTTTAAAGGTTACACACAAGGGGTGAAAAACTTATTATAGTCAAAAGACAGAAAATATTTCAGCACACTGAAAAGTCGAGGACCAGTGCAAAGCCACTGTGGGTGGGAAATAAAAAAAAAATTAGGGATTTAAAAAAAGACTTTGTTACCCCACTGGGGTAACTGGGCCGTAACAAGCTTGGTACCCCAACAGCATTTTAATTCAAGCTAAATGGTAAGCCAATCTACCTTTTTTATTACATTTAATTCATTATATTCCCTTTTTTATCTTTAACAGAAAGCATCTACACTACTTTTACAAAAAACAATTTTTCTTTTTTCTTTCTCCCTGACTTGACCACTTTCACATGTCTCCGACATAGCTTTATCTAACTATAGATCTTCTATCACGTACACTTAAGATAATTTTTACAAGGTCTTTTTTTAAATCCCTAATTTTTTTTTCATTTCCCACCCACAGTGGCTTTGCACTGGTCCTCGACTTTTCAGTGTGCTGAAATATTTTCTGTCTTTTGACTATAATAAGTTTTTCACCCCTTGTGTGTAAACTTTGAAAGCTCCATTAAGGCTTAGCCCCACTTGTTATTTTCTCTACGGCTAACAACATCAGCTTTTTACTTTTTACTTCATTTTCCTGATGATGAGGGTTCCTACACTCGAAACATGTCGATTCAATTTTATTATGAATCATTCTAGGTTCACCTAGTTTTTTAAAATAAAAATTGTGGAGAAAGACTTTGCGTTTTTCTTTTTTCTATATCATTCAACTCCTGGTATGGACTACTTCTTCAAAATATATTTAATTGTTAAAAAAAAGTGTTTGACTTTTAAACTCATTTATTTCTTTTACAATAACATTGTTAAGTACCTAGCTAAATACAATCTAACTCTTACCATTCCCAAGATTTATAACGCCCAGACCACCGGAACCCAAAAATACTGCGCCATTATTTGAAGGAACATTTGCAGCCGCCGCACTGACAGGAACTGCCGGTGGCGGTTGAAGGGGAATCACTGCAGTACCTAAAAATTCAGATGGTATACTTGCTATTCCCCATTTAAGTCAAATCAAGTCAGTATCAAATCAACATTCACCATTCTTGGATTGATTCATGGATATCATTATTGATAGGAAATATAATTTCAATTAAAAAATACCTCTATAAGATTGTGGGGCTATATCTGATGCTTCCTGAACTGGCTTTTCCACAGAATTGGATAGTGCCACAGGGGCAATACTAGCTTTGGAAGCTGAAAACGTATCACCTAAAAAAATTACAAATGTATTTAAAATTAACAAACATGTGTTTTTTATATAACAAAACCAAGAGTCGGGGTCAAAACTTCCATCGACTGATTTATCTAAGTCAGAACTCAATTTTACAAATTGCATCCACGATGATATCATTTTTACATCTGTGCCTTTAAAACGTCATTAACTAAATAATTTTTTGGACAATGAACCTTTTTTACAATTAGTTGATCGATAATATTTTAAAAAATTGCATATTTACTAAACACAGAGCAATTAGGCGTAGAAAAAATCGTGCTTAGTCAAGCTTACGACAAGTATTATCGAATAATAGAAAACCGTTTGTAACATCAATACAATTTAAAATTTAGTACCAATTAAAGCAATTTTAAAATGATAACTAATTATGGACGTCATGTAGGGTCCTTTTACTCATTAGAGATAAAATCGTTTTTTTAGCAAAAACTGGGAGTAGTCAGTTGCTGAATTAAATAATCAGTGTTCCATATTTCAATTTATTTTTACATTTCTTTTAACAAAAGATATATTAATATCTAATTAAAAAGGAAAGACGTACCTACATGGAACTTTTATGTTTTTTGGAAAAAATACAGCTTTAAGTTTAAATTGAGTACTGTTTGATTTACTTTTTGTGTGGGTGTTAAAAAAACAGTTATCTTACCATAAGGAATTGGTAAAAAAGTTTCTATTCCCAAAGAGTAAAGATCGGTTTTATATGGAGGTAAACGTAGAGGTTCGTGTAAATCAAAATGCGGCGAATACATGTACGAACTGGAATAATAGCCTCTCTTGCTTCTCACTTCTTTACTACAGGTTAGACAGAGAAGTGTGGAAAGGGTCAACAATATCTAAAATAAAAGTAGGTTTAATATAAAATGAGATGAAAATAATTACAAGTACTCGTAGTCTATATTTAAAAATAAGAAGCCCTTTAAATATTTCTTTGTTAATAATAAAAATAATTTTGGTCAATGCCTAATAAAAGAAAAGAACTTTTGAAGGAAGATGGTGTTTTTGGCATTACTGTACCTACTTAAAATTAAAAATGTATTGTTTTGCTGCTAATAAATATAATAGTCAATAACTTATAACTATTCCTTGTAAATGTTTGTACGATTTTAATTAATTTATTACTCGATGCTAAAATTTGGGTGCTTTACTTTTACCTTGCATTATAAATTGTCAAACAATTTTTGTTTGTAAACACGTGACTTAAAATTAAATTTGCAACTTTTACAATTGCCCCGCAATCTAAACTGCAATTAAATAACAATTAACATTTTGAAATTCACACTTACTTTTTTGTTTTTAATAATAAATGACATGGTGTAATTAAGAGTTATTGTTTTTTTTAATTTTTATTAAGATTGGCCTGTAAAATGTCATACAGGGTGTTATAAAAATGATTTATTATATTTAAATAGGTGTCACCTTGGGTGCCCTATACAGGGTGTCCCATAACTAAGGGGGCAATACAGCAACATGAGATGGTAGGCGTGAAAATAGGTCACATATGATTAATTTTATATGATAAAACATCCAGGGTTCATTTTCAATAAATTATATTTCATTAAGAATGGTGCCTATTTAAATGTTTCTTGCCATCTAGGATTTAAACCCAAATATCTCAAAAACTAATTGAAATATTGAGATTAATGAAGTACAAGATTTTTACGTATAATAAAATACCCTCTGTCATAATTTAAGATAAAGCAGTCAGAAATATGAGAAATATTGTGAAACTAGCGTCCTCTAGTAGGTATCGTAAAACTAATTATGAAATTCATATCGACTTCACCATTTTCAAACTATCGGCAATTTTCTAAAGTCAATATTTACTTGGATCACCCTGTATCTCTGTAACCGTAGATATTTTATCATAAGAATAGTGCCCTTTTTTCAAGTCTACTATCCCCTGTTGCTGTATGGCCTCTTAGTTAGGGGACACCCTGTATAGAGTAGAGAAACAGTTTCCTAAAAACTAAAACATGTATCCCAGAATCAAAGCTAAAGCCCCATGGTCATTGGTCATGGTTCAAAAATTAAGGAAGGTTGAGCTTTGTTTCATTATATGAAAGAATAAGTAAAAAAATTACAATTGTTATGGATAACTGTTGTAGTAAAAATACAACGAATTAAATTCTGTATAATAAAATAATACATAGCGAAAGCATGCACTTGCCACTTTACTATTCATTATTGTTATTACTATTAACAGCTGACTTTAAGTAATGTATTTGTTAACATAATAGAATGCCATATGTCTAAAATTTCTTTAAAATGATCCTTTGACATCATTAACTATATATTTTCTTCTTATTCTCCGCAAATCCAATAGATTAAAATCCTTTTATCGCGTTTCATTTCGAGTTTCAAGCTATCCAGTATCGTTACAATAAACGAATACTCTATGCACTTCTAAGTGAGACTGTGAGAGGTATTTATTAACTGTTTACTAAAACACTATATACACTTTTCAAACTATTGCCCATGAAAATTTGGCAATTTCGTTGTTAATTTAAATAATGTAGTTTGCATCATGAGTGAAAGTATAACGTTCAAAATCAAACATGACAATTGACGAGAGTAATTTTTGAACCTCGCCCAATAAAATATATGTTTTTTTCGCTATCATTATTCAAATTAGGTTTGGCTGACATGCGCCGCAATAGGAGCTTTAAAGTAAAAGATAATTTATTATGAAATACAGGGTGGCCCATTAGTGCGAGGAAGTCCAATATATCAGTTGTCAACAGAAATAGCAACAAATATTAGACATAAAAGCTATATGATGCGTAGAGACGCATATTTTAAAAATATTTTGAGATATATAGGGTGACCCAAAAAAGCAGAGCGGCAAAAAGGTAAGTTTTCTTAAATGGCATCCCTCATTTTTTTTTAGGGAATTAAATTCAGCATGAAATTTAGCATATATTAGAGTATCCTAATTTGGTGTACGTTGCGGCGTTGCCAAGCTATATATAATTTACTAAAAAATCCAAGAAAAACCACCTAATCAAAACTCCTATAAAAAAAATGAACCGATTTGATTTTTTATCACATGGTTACGGTTTTGGATACCTGAGGGACGGTAGATTAATCTTATTAAGGAAATCTGACCATAATTTATACAGGGTATTTTTTACAGATGTGCCAATATTGCTATATTTAAAGTATCAAATCTTCATTTTTTTTAAATGGGACACTCTACAGAGTGTTATTATACAAATAATGGGTCATGTTGTTAAGTATTTTATGCCCTAAAAATTTGCAATTATAACTCATATCCTAAAATCTACCGTTTTGTCACAATTTTGAATTTTATTTGAAAATGCAAAAATAGCATCATTTTTTTTCTTGGTAGGCCATGATTCAAACAAAAGTGGATATTACCACATGTCAAAATAATGCTTTAAAAATACCGTGGTTAATATTAAGTTTCTAATTTGTAATATTGACGCGTTATTAAGAAATTATAATGAACCAAGAAAAAAATGATGCTATTTTTGCATTTTCAAATAAAAATCAAAATTGTGACAAAACGGTAGATTTTAGGACATGAATCATAGTTGCAAATTTATAGGGCATAAAATACTTAACAACATGACCCATTATTATACAGAGTGTCCCATTTAAAAAAATGAAGATTTGATACTTTAAATATAGCAATATTGGCACATCTGTAAAAAATACCCTGTATAAATTATGGTCAGATTTCCTTAATAAGATCAATCTACCGTCCCTCACGTATCCAAAACCGTAACCATGTATTAAAAAATCAAATCGATTCATTTTTTTTAAAGGAGTTTTGATTAGGTGATTTTTCTTGGATTTTTTAGTAAATTATATATAGCTTGGCAACGCCGCAACGTACACTAAATTAGGATACTCTAATATATGCTAAATTTCATGCTGAATTTAATTCCCTAAAAAAAAATGGGGGTTGCCATTTAAGAAAACTTACCTTTTTGCCGCTATGCTTTTTTGGGTCACCCTGTATATCTCAAAATATTTTTAAAATATGCGTCTCTACGCATCATATAGCTTTTATGTCTAATATTTGTTGCTATTTCTGTTGACAACTGATATATTGGACTTCCTCGCACTAATGGGCCACCCTGTATATTTGGCCAAGTTAACAGCCCATTGCTTCCTCGCACTTCCTGTATTTTATTAGATTGTGTTAAATTACAAAAATAATAAATATTTCGTTCGCTCATTGTTAAAGACCTTAAAAAATCGGTAAATACATCGGCATTTTCCTAATAAATGTTTAAAGTTTGTTTTACATGAAAATTGCAGACATCAACGTAATAGCTTTGAGATTGGCACTATGGGGAAGGGCGGGGGTTGATTATTCAAGAGTTCCTAACAATTCCATGGGCACTGCTGGTGAAACAAATTACTTTAAACTATTATGCTGCGTTTCCATTTTATGTTGGCCGGTAACTCCTCTTGGTATATCACGACTCAAATGCCATGAGCCACGATGAACTTTGCTGAATGTTTTCTTTTCAATGAAAACGTGTAAAATATTTTTCAGTGAAATTAGATAAAAAATCGTAAATATTATCCTTGAAATACTGTTAAATTGCTTATAAGAAATGTAAAAACTATTGATACAATATGTAAATCTAGTACCTATAATTAGATTTATTTCAAATGCAGTAACTGAAAAATATGTAGGTGTTTATAGAAACCATTTTCCTTGAATAAGTATATTTTTAACACCAACATTGCAAAAATTGGATCACCTGACTTTGATTTTAGCGATTCAAAGCTTTTGTGATAGTTAAATAACTAGAATAGTGTTACATTTTGATAAAAAGACAATTATTCACATTCACATCGCATTAATTTTTAAAATAGATGATTTTGTTTCCTTTTACTCTTGATGCACTTGCCTTACTCGCCTTTGGCTCATGCCGCAAATTTTGAGATCGTAATTAATAGCTCTCTGTAATGAGTACCTACTATGAAATAACAAATGCAGGGTGACCTTTTTGAAAACCTACAAAGTCTCTATATTTTTACACTTTAAAATCCTAAATGGCACTAACCCGTTTACCTTCCTGCTAAGCTTATCAAAAATGCTTCTCAGCGATACCAAAATAATGACAACTACAATAGTGTTTTAATTTAGGATTGGGATCATTTTTCATTATTTGGGTTTATTTTCTAATTTTTCCTGCCAAATTTTGCAAAGGCCAGTTTTTAATCATTATCTAAAAATGTTGTTAACATTTCGAACTTAAATCTTATTAAATTTGATTTTTGATAAGCTTCGCAGAGAGGTATCACAAGTGGAGTAGTTCCATTTAAGATTTTAAAGTGGATGAGGTTAGTACTTCATCAATGGATAATGGTTGTCAGTAAAATACCTCATTCCTATTCCCTCGCCTTTTTATAGAAATGGTATTTTTTTTTTTTAATATCTTCTTTAGCGTCGAAAATATATCCCTTGTAATATTTCAAAAAGTAATTCTACAGGGTGACCACTAAAGTCCGCATCATATGGAATGTTTTTTATTAATAGCTTTATTAGAAATTTGACTTTGGCATCAAGTTCTGCTTCGATCGAGATGAAAATTAGGCAAAAAAATAGTGGTCGCGTGATTCGCATTCCTATCTGTCAAATTTTAATTTTTTCAAAAAATAATTCAAAAGGGGGTTTATTTCTGAAAATATCAAAAAAAGTTTTTTTAAATGCAGTTTCTAGCCCACATGCAAAATTTCAGCTGCATAAGATAATTTTGATATTTTACCCACCACTAAAATTTATTTTCCACTTAATGAACACTTTACTGATGACACTATGTTCTTTTTTGTTTTAATATTAAGGTGTATTACTTTCAGACACAAACTACGTTTTCAAAAATACTTATTTTATGAAGTTACCTTATACAGGGTCAAAAACAAATAAACTTTGCGACCAAATTTTAATAGCCCAATTTTGATTTTGTAGAAAAACACACATTTAATATGGCGCTACTTTAAAGAAAATGTATCTGAAATAAAGCATTGTCAAAAGTAAGAAGTTTTATGTAGGCTGCGTTGAGTCTTATATTGCAAAAGTGATGCAATTTACAAAATATGGGTAAAAAATCAAAATTATCTTATGCAGTTGAAATTTTGCATGTGCGCTAGAAATTGCATTTAAAAAAACTTTTTAAAATAACTTTTTTCAATACTTTCAGAAATAACCCCCCTTTTGAATTATTTTTTGAAAAAATTAAAATTTGACAGATAATGCGAATCACGTGACTACTATTTTTTGCTTAATTTTCATCTCGATCGAAGCAGAACTTGATGCCAAAGTCAAATTTTGAATAAAGCTATTAATAAAAAAAAATCTCATATGATGCGGACTTTACTGGTCACACTGTATATTTTATAACATTAACGAATGTTACAAAAAGCAATATTCTAAGAATGTAATAGATGTAAATAAAGTCATTGTTCCATGCTCTAGTGTACAAGATCAAATTCATACGACATAATATATCACGAAAGATCATGATCATATTCAATATCATTCAACATACCAACCGTTTTTTTTTACTTTCATTTGCTGGATGGTGTTACTTTACGAGAGTTAAATATAATGTATTTCTTTATTTAATAAATAATTATAAATGAAGATGAAGATGATATTATTATAATAATATTGTATAATAAAAATATTATGTTTTAATTTTAAAAAACAAATACACAAAATCAATATTTTGAATTTATAGAGCAGAAATTCGTTTTTTGCCGTCCTACGTTACTTTTTTAAAGTTATATTTATTTAAAAAAAATCTGATCTATTAAAATCTGTTGAATAAGCTTGGAATTACCCCTGTACAATCATTTAATAGGAAATCTACAACTAAATACACATTCCATGCTTGTTATTTACATATCCATCGGGTATGATCGTAAATTATCAACCATACTAGTATTTACTTAACATTTTCCTGACTGATCTACTTTCGCCAGATTTTTATATTAAAATCAATTTTTACCATTTATTCCAGATGACTTTACTTTCTCTATCTCAAGAGTACAGCTCCGTTCCTTTCGGGCAATATTTTAACTGATTAAAAGTTTGTTTCATTTCTTTTTTTATATCTTTAAGTTTTTGGTATGCTTTCATTACATATCGCGCTGCACCGCGATATGTTATACGGCGCTTCGGTGAAAAAAATGTATGTATGTTGTCGCCGCCGCCGCCGTCGTCGTCTCTTTCGACATTTTCACATTTGCGATTTTTTTTCTCAGAAACGGTTAGAGTGGGACGATTGAAACTTTTTGGGTTTAGAGAGGAATAGTGGGGGTACGTTGTGTAAAAATTTCGAATATACAGGGTGTGCCGGAAAAAAGTTATTAATTTTTAAAGTCGAGAAATATCGGGATCTCGTTGGCATTCAATACAGGCCACAAAAATTAGTTTTTTCGATTTAAACTTTTTCGACGCGTAGACGACCGTGGGCTACAGAACCCTATTGTTTGTGAGCGCGATCGAAAGTTTGGAAGTAATTTTTTTGATTTTTTCAAAGTCAAAATTTGGTCGAAAATGGTACCTCTTGGATCGCTAATAAGTCGAATTGGGTGCATCCAATCGACATTCGGTTTGGATAATCGGGTAGGCCATCTCAAAATCTACCTTTTTCCAATATATCGTTCTATACCTAACTGGAATGGAAATTGCCGAAAATTGTAAGAAAGTGGAAATCATAAAGTTAGGCCTGATTTTTTCACGGTTTTTATTTTTTTTCGTACTGAAAACGACTTTTGGTCGAAACGTTGTAAACTTTAGCGGATAGAGCTTGTCAAATTGTATTTAAGAGATATTTTTTCGTTTATTTATCTTTAATACGGAAAAAACGGCAGCTTTTTTTTTACTATATCGACTGTAGCTTATTCAATTTTTAACAAAACCGTTTTATTTTTTTCTCAAAAAATGCGCTGATTACTTCTCAACACCTCTACATATCCAAAATTATTAAAATATATTCGCAAAATTGAGAAAAGTCGCTTTTTTGGGTGCGGAAACAGGCAATCTTTACAAATTCTAACACCATTCACTTTTGACTAAGAGTGCCTTGATATTGATATATCTAAATTAATTATTAATTCTAAAAATCCGGCTGTCAAAAATGGCGAAAAATGGTTGTTTTTAGCGTGACTTGCTAGAATAATAAGAACATTTCCAGATTTTAAATCGGGTGGAATATCTACCTTGAACCTTCTTCTAATTTTATTGATCAAAATATTTGCCCAAAATGTTTCAGAAATAGTTGTAATCTCGATTTTAAAGATGGCGTTCCGACATTGATAATCCGTCGCCACGTGGTGGGAGGCTGTTCCACATTTAGATATTCGCGAATTTTTTTCTCGGAAACGGTTAGAGCAAAACGATTAAAATTTTCTGGACGTAGAGAGGAATAGTAGGGGCACGTTCTGGGAACAATTTCCAATATACAGGGTGTACCGGAAAAAAGTTATTAAAGTGAAAGTTGAAAAATATGTTTTTATTTCGTTGTGGCGCGATACAGGTGCCAAAAAGCATTTTAATGGAGTTAAACTTTATTGGCGTGTAGACGACGTTGGGCTACAAAACACTGTTGTTTGCGAACATGATCGGAAGTTGGGAAGTCAATTTTTTAATTTTTTTAAAATCAATGTAGGGTTATGTTGGATCGTTAATAAATCGAATTGGGTGCGTCTGACACACTTTTGGTTTGGAGATTCGTTTAGGTCATCTCAAATACTACTTTTTTCAAATATATTGTTCTATACCTACCTGTAATGTAAAGGGTGCAAATTATAAAAAAGTAAGAATTACTATTTAATTCTTTTACGGTTTTCATTGTTTTTCGTACGGAAAACAACTTTTGATTGAAATGTAATGTACCTTAGCGGAAAGAGCTCGTCAAGCTTAAATAAATCGTATTTTTTCATTTTTAATACGGCAATATAAATATTCTATATTATAATTTATTTTCAAAGTGGTCGGGCCTAGTGGTAGGTAGGTATATAATAGGTTACGACTTGTGGTCGCGATGATACCGGGTTCAATTCCAGGCCCGTCTTTTTATTTTTTTAATTTTTCGTTATTTAGGTACCTATTGAAAGTTTTTTAAATTTAGGATTTTTACAGTGATAATCTTCGGTACGAAATAAACGAACTGGGATTGTGAAGAAACTAAATTTATTTTTTATCGCGAATTGAAATGCTTTACCAATAACAATTAAAGGTTGCTAACAAATGGTTTTGTCAAAAGTATAAAATTAAATGAACCACCTCGAACAGTGCCGTGCCCGAAGGGTCCGGCACAATAACATTTTCACTAATTTATCAGCTATCAATGTAAGAATAGTTTCTTTTCCTTATGTTTAAATTGATTGAATAAATATTTTTAAAGGACAAACTTGGAAAATATATCTCACATTACACCCTTTGCTGTGCGATTTTGAAGAATCGGTGCTGACAGGTTCAATGTCAATATCATAATATTAAATATCATATATTTCCGTAACGAAAAGTCGTAGCGAATCGAGCGAGACGGCATTGGAAACGGGACATCGAGCACTATACGATGCCGTCTTCAAAAACTACCTATCTATACAAGAAAACGGAAATTTTGCACCTGTTATTTTTATTTTTTAGTTTTTGTCAGTTGTTATAATGACAATTTGGCCATATGTTTCCCCTTCACGTTCCGCAGGAAGGTGAGGTAAAAAAAAGCAATAGAAAACATAGAAAAAAGAAACTAAGAAAAATACTTTTTAAATACAAATTTTTAGTACTAATAATAGATGCACTCTCGGCTGACGATTAGCGATATGTACCCAGTCTAGTATTATATACGGCGGCTACATTTAAAATAAGTTGTCGTCGTCAGTTTCGACATTTTCACATTTGCGATTTCTTATCTCGGAAACGGTAAGAGTGGGATGATTGAAACTTTTTCAGTTTAAAGAGGAATAGTGGGGGTACAATGTGTAAATATTTTGAATATACAGGGTGTACGGGAAAAAAGTTAATAATTTTTAAATTCGATAATTATCGGAGTCTCGTTGTCATTCGCTACAGGCCACAAAAATTAGTTTTTTCGATTAAAACTTTTTCGACGCGTAGACGACCGTAGGCTACAGACTCCTATTGTTTGTGAGCGCGATCGAAAGTTTGGAAATAATTTTTTAAATTTTTTCAAAGTTAAATATGGGACTAAACAGGTACCTATTGAATCGTTAATAAGTCGAATTGGGTCCATCCGATCGACATTCGGTTTGGATAATCCTTTAGGCAATTATTAAAGGTTGCTAACAAATGGTTTTGTAAAAAGTATGAAATAAAATAAACGAATTGGAACAGTGCCGTGCCGGAAGGGCTCGGAAAAATAAGCTTTTAAAATAATTTATCAGCTATCAATGTAAGAATAGTTTCTTTACTTATGTTTAAATTGATTGAATACATATTTTTATTGGATAAACTTGGAAAGTATATTCCACATTGATACGTTTGCTGTGCGATTTTTAAAAAAGCCGGTGCTGATGGGTTCAATGTTAATATCAATATAATAATATTAAATATCATATATTTCCGTAACGAAAAGTCGTGGCGAATCGAGCGAGACGGCATTGGAAACGGGACATCGAGCACTATACGATGCCGTCTTCAAGAACTACCTACCTATACAAGAAAACGGAAAATTTGCACCCGTTATTTTTATTTTTTAGTTTTTGTCAGTTGTTATAATGACAATTTGGCGATATGTTTCCACTTCACGTTCCGCACGAAGGTGAGGCAAAAAAAGCAATAGAAAACATAGAAAAAAGAAACTAAGAAAAATACTTTTTAAATACAAATTTTTAGTACTAATAATAGATGCACTCTCGGCTGACGATTAGCGATATGTACCCAGTCTAGTTACATATCGCGCAAACACGCGATATGTTATACGGCGCTTCGGCGCGAAATCACGACAATCCTGACTGCTCTTGATACTCCGCCTATATAGGCGCTTCGGTGAAAAAAATGTATGTATGTTGTCGCCGTGGTCTCTTTCGACATTTTCACATTTGCGATTTTTTTTCTCGGAAACGGTAAGAGTGGGACGATTGAAACTTTTTGGGTTTAGAGAGGAATAGTGGGGGTACGTTGTGTAAAAATTTGGAATATACAGGGTGTGCCGGAAAAAAGTTATTAATTTTTAAAGTCGAGAAATATCGGGATCTCGTTGGCATTCAATACAGGCCACAAAAATTAGTTTTTTCGATTTAAACTTTTTCGACGCGTAGACGACCGTGGGCTACAGAACCCTATTGTTTGTGAGCGCGATCGAAAGTTTGGAAGTAATTTTTTTGATTTTTTCAAAGTCAAAATTTGGTCGAAAATGGTACCTCTTGGATCGCTAATAAGTCGAATTGGGTACATCCAATCGACATGCGGTTTGGATAATCAGTTAGGCCATCTCAAAATCTACCTTTTTCCAATATATCGTTCTATACCTAACTGGAATGGAAATTGCCGAAAATGGTAAGAAACTGGAAACCACAGTGTAAGGCGTGATTTTTTTTCTCCGTTTTTATTCCGTTTATTTTTTTTCGTACGGAAAACGATTTTTGATTGAAACGTTGTATACTTTAGCGGATAGAGCCGTCAAATTGTATTTAAGAGATATTTTTTGGTTTTTTTATCTTTAATACGGAAAAAACGGCAGCTTATGAACTTTTTCCCGTAATTTCTGTTGGCGTTGCACTGGTTTGCTTAAATAATTCTGCAAGTGTCTATAATATATAACATTTTGAATTTTTTCTTGGTACACTATATCAACGGATAAAGAAGCTTTAATTTGTATTATAAGCGATCTTTGGGAAAACATATTTTGTGGCTCAAAAAAATTAATTTATGATTTTTTTATAGGTTCCTTCACCAGAGGTTTTACTATATCGACTGTAGCTTATTCAATATTTAACAAAACCGTTTTATTTTTTTCTCAAAATATGCGCTGATTACTTCTCAATATTCCTGCATTTCCAAACTTATCAAAATATATTCGCAAATTTGAGCAAAGTTGCTTTTTTGGGTGCGGAAACAGGCACAATTTTCAAATTCTAACACCATTCGATTTAGAAAAAGTTGGCCATGGTTTTACCACGTGCGTCTTCCTGAACTTTAACTTTTATACCATCTGTCAAAAATAGGTGAAAAATGCGATTTCCAAATTGATTTTTTAGAGGAATAAGACCATTTAGACTACGTCTTTTGTGGGAAATACCTACCTTGAACCTTTATCTTTTTCGTTTGACCAAAAATAAGGGGGAAAATATCGCATTTATCCCGTACTTGTAATAATAAAAATGGCTTGCAGGAGGCATATTAACTTCAGGTTTTATAGTTTTTATAATATTTGGAGAGTATTTAATGTATGAAACACCTGTCTTGGACCTTTTTCTTTGCGGTTGACCAAATATAATTGAAAAAAGTGTATTATTTGTGTGTATCTTCAATACTCAACGTTCTATGTAATATCGAATACGTCATTAATATCCTATTTACCACAAATCAATCTATAAGCTTCGGTGGCGTACTACTAAAGACTGTTGATTTTGGAGACGAAGGTCGAGGGTTCAAATCCCAGTGTTTTTTTTTCTTTTTTTTTAAGTTTTTTTTTAATGTCGTTATTTAGGTACTGAAAATTTTTTAAATTTTGGATTCTTACAGCTATAATAATCTATACGAAAAAGCTAAAAAAAAATTACACTTACCTGTCAAAATCTGACAGCTGTAGTATAGAACTTTGTTATTTAGGTACTGAAATTTTTTTAAATTTCGGATTCTTACAGCTATAATCCTAGATACAAGAAAAGCTTAAAAAAAAATTGATATTTACCTGTCAAAATGACAGCTGTCGTATAGAACTTTGTTATTTAGGAACTGAGAAATTTTTTAATTTAGGATTCTTACAGCTATAACCCTCGTTACAAAAAATCTAAAAAAAAATTGACACTTACCTGTCAAAATTTGACAGCTATCGTATAGAACTTTGTTATTTTGGGACCTGATAATTTTATAATTTCGGACTCTTACAGCTATAACTCTCTTTACGAAAAAGCAAAAAAAAAATTGACACTTAACTGTCAAAATTTGACAGCTATCGTATAGAACTTTGTTATTTAGGTACTGAAAATTTTTTCAATTTGGGATTCTTACAGCTATAATCCTCGTTACGAAAAAACTTTAAAAAACTTGACACTTACCTGTCAAAATTTGACAGCTGTCGTATGGAACTTTGTTATTTAATCACTGAAAAATTTTTAAATTTCGGATTCTTGTTCGCTCCTCTCCTCCCCCCACTTAAAACGCTACTATACAAACAAGTAGTGCGCCCCTCCATACTATACGGAAGCATAGCATGGTGTCAAGCACCTAAAACACGAAGAAAACGTCTTCAAAGACTTCAAAATAAAATTCTTAGGGCCATCACAAACGCGCCCTACTACATTAGGGGAGCGGCGATCCACCGCGACCTTAAAGTAGAAACAATTCAAGAATTCCTAAACAAAAGACATACTGAGTTTTTTAGGAAAAAACAGTTTCACCCAAATCAATTAATTCAAAATTCATTTCCCATAAATCCCGCCCCAAATCTGCTCAAAATCCGCAATAGGAGCATAAATGCTCCTATTATACAATAACATAAAAAACACAAAAACAACATCCTAATCGTCAAGCCATGCTTGATTGTATGACAACAGAAATTGATCAAACCCAAAAAATTTGATCAATTAAAAATTTAAATAAAAAAAAAAAATTTTTTGAAAATAAAAAATTCCAAAAAATTACACTACAGAAACACTAACGTCCCCCCCAAAGGACAATTTGTCCTTTAATTTTCAGAAAACCCAAAGTGTGTAAAAGTGCTCAACGGCACTAACACGTTAAAACCCAAGAAAGAAGAAGTATATGCCTCGTGTAACGATACCCGACCTATTATTTCTCTGTGCCCGTTGTAAAACAGATGACATTTCACATCTCACGTCGGATCACGGTAGGCCGGTTTTGGCGTTAGTTACAGACGCGAGGAAACTCGGAAACTGCTGTTTTAATTGAGAGGTGATTGAGAGTCCTAAGTGATTAAATCATTTTATTTACTAAATTAAAAGTGTGAAATATACTTAATTAAACAATCTAATTGGATTTTTACCGATTAATAAACAAATAGTGGTATAATTGGCAATAAATTACACAGTGCAAGTGAATATATCGAATACATTGGTAAGTAGGTACCTATATTTAAGTTATTTTCGTTGTTGTATTTTCAAAATATCTCTTTGTGTAATGGTTTAAATCATTAGTTTAAAGAATTGATTAGAGCGCCCGGTTCAGGTGTCTTATAAGGCCTTTCGAATTTCTTCCTGATTTTTGTTTTATTTATACACACAGATTACATTAAAATAAAACATTTTAATGCAAGAAAAAATGTGGATGGAGTAATTTTTTGCAAATTAAGTTAACTTTAAGATTTATACGTAAGGTATTTTAGGTTAGGGTCGACTGTGGAGACAGTAACTTTGGCGATTTATCTTCATTATATAACAAAAAGATAAGGTTTTACCTTCTTCACTTAAATAAATGCCAACAATTACAATAAAAAACACAATTAAGTAAATAATTTTAAACAAAAAGTAACATTCTGCTGATCGGCTTTAAAAGGTGTATCGGGGCTGGTTTGTACTTTGTTGTACAGAATTAGTTTTTAAATATTAAAATTCAAGAATTTTGTGAAGAAAAACAAGTCATAAATTTGCAAAAGGCAATTATTTCTATTAATGTGTAAGAATAATCCATATAATGGAGAGTTTTCGCATTAAAATATTCATTAAAAATTCTAGTTTCTTTTTATTTTTGGGGTAAAAAGTGTAAAATCCGCAGATTTCTTGCTTTTAGTCTATTCTGTACCTACAGCTTAGGCTATTTGTCAAAATTGAAACCCGCACGTTCTTATGGAAAATGGTCCTCGGTTAAAATTCCTAAATTTTTAGTATGTTGTAAAGAATGCAATTAACAGCCCTACTAGAGTTACAACTGAAACTAACTCAGTCCTTGATCATATATTTATAAAACGTAAATTACAATCAAATCTAGAATATTCCTCGTTCATATTAAAATCTTCTATCACTGATCACTATCCTGTTATGTTGAATATAAACTCCCGTGATAATAGTTCTCCGGGACTTACTCCAGAGACATATACGTCAATTAAAGTAGACTATCATACTTTTAATAATCTAATCTCAAGGGAAAACTGGGGTAATGTCTTAGAATCTGAAGTCACAGAAGTGGCTTCAGAAAATTTTTTAGACATTGTAAATAACATTTATAATAGATCTGTAACTAAAAAGACCTTACAGATTAATGCAAGAAAAAAAATCAAACCATGGATAACTGATGGTATTGTCTGTAGCATTAAAAAAAAGGATAAGTTGAAAAAAAAACTACTATTACATTACAACGACCATAATAAAAAAATATTTACTGATTATCGTAATAATCTAAACAAAATCATACAAAAACGAAAACATGAGTATTATAAGAGTAAGATAGAGGATAGTGGTGGGGACATAAAAAAAATTTACAAAGTAATTTCAGAGGCCTCGAATGAAAGTAAGATGAAACAAAATAATAATCCTGAAATTAGGAACAACAATGAAAGATTTCAGAGCCTCAAAGCAATGGCCAATTTCTGTAATGACTTTTTTGTTAATGTCGGTATGGACATGTATAAAAAAATAGGGAAATCAATTCGTGCAATTAAAACTAACTATACTCCTTTCTCCTCAATGTTCTTAAAGCCAACTAACAAAAATGAGATAATTAAACAAATAAATTCTCTAAAAACTAATTCTGCTCCAGGTATCGATGGCATTGACTCAAAGATTATAAAGTACTGTCATTTGCATTTTGTGGTTCCATTGGTCCATATAATTAATCTTATCTTTCGTACTGGAAAGGTACCTAGTGCCTTTAAAGTTGCAGTTGTTACTCCGGTATATAAGGCTGGGAATAAATCTGACATTAATAACTACCGCCCTATAAGTGTTATTGGTTCCTTTGCGAAGATTTTCGAAAAATGTCTGAAGGATAGACTGGTTGCTTTTCTGGAACAAAATAATATCTTATCAAAAAAGCAGTTCGGGTTTACAAAGGGACTAAGCACCACTGATGCGATATGTAAACTTACTGAATGTATTTCAAATGATTTGAATAACAATAACAAATGCTTGGCCGTCTTCTTGGACCTTGCGAAGGCATTTGACACGGTGCCTCACAAATCTCTTCTTGAGGTACTTCATCAATATGGAGTGAGGGGCAGCGTGTTGGATGTCTTTGGGAGTTACTTGAGGGATAGATCACAGGTTGTTAGAATAAACGATATAACCAGCAACACCTTAAATATCAAAATTGGAATTCCGCAGGGCACGGTGCTGGGCCCCATACTTTTTATAACCTATATAAATTCTCTAACTAGTATTGATATACATAACGGCTCAGTAATTTCTTATGCTGATGACACCGTGGTGCTGTTTTCTGGCGACTCCTGGACTGCAGTTGAAAGATATACTATTGATGGTATAAATACAATTATGGACTGGTTGAATACATTTAAACTGACTTTAAACATCCCTAAAACTAAATATATTGCTTTTTCTCTAACAGCGGCTAATCGCCCTGATTTCCAAAATATTTTTATAAACAATCTGAATGAGGCCATAGTCGAAGTTGACTCCATCAGGTATTTGGGTGTAACAATTGATAAACATTTAAAGTGGGATTATCATGTAAATAGACTGACCAAAAATATTCGGAAATTAATATATAAATTTTATATTATAAGAGAAATCCTAAATACCCATCTTTTAACACTCATTCTAGGGCTCTGGTTGAGTCGCTGATAAGATATGGTTTGGTGGTGTGGGGTGGACTATATCGGAATTCCTTAAGACCTTTGTGCATTGTACAAAATTACATTGTTAAAGTTATGTTTAAACTTAATAGGGGCTTTTCCACTAGTCTTCTATACTCGCAGGAAATTCTTGATGTTCGTTCACTTTACTGTCTATCAACTTGCTCCTACGTTCATAAAACTAACAAGAAAGCCTATATTAACCATAATTATGAGACTAGAAGTAATGTGAATAGACATTTGGAAACCCCAGTTAACAATAATGCAAAACATTTAAGATCATTTACTTACTTGGCACCTAAAATGTATAATCTTCTACCCCTTGGAATTAGGCAGTTGCTTAACCAGAAGAAATTTGTTTTGGGTTGCAGAACTTTTATTTTTCAAAATTTAAATGTATTTAAGGCCTTATTTTGAAATTATCAAGTATTATATATTAGATTGGGTAATATTCTTATTTATATTTTATGTATGAATCGTATTCTTGATACATGTGGGTGTGTATAGGATAGTGTAGTATTGTAGGGATGTTATTATTATTTTAGTATAGCCTTTAGGGTGATTTTTGCATATTTCAGGATTAAAAATTGTTATAAATAATTGCACATACAGGTGTTAAGTCACTTAGGTGTAATTTTTAAATATCTGTGGTTTGTTAATTTAAGGGTTGTTCATGTAATAACTTATATGTACTTAATGCAATTTAAAATATATTTGATTTGATTTGATTTGATTTGATGTCATTATGACCAAAAGTATTTATCTTGAAGAAATAGTCCATACTTTAGGTGGAGTGTATGTTTAAAGGGAAAGAAATAAGACACTCTAAGTCTTCCTCCACTGGTATATTAAGATAGATTTTTTAATTAAGGGTAAACATGCTACATGTTTCGACGATATAAACAGTCATCATCAGGAAAAGAGAATAAGGAAAATGAGAAATAACAGGTGCAAACAGTCCGAACGGAGCTAAAAGATTATGGAAAGGACAAATAAAGTAATTGGAACAACGTCCACCATACCTAGCAAAAGGTCATTTCTGGAGAATTGGCAAAAACCAAGATTATTATTATGGTGCAAGGCCAACGATATGTCACTGAATATTAGTAAGTGTTGCTTTATGAGGTTTAGCAGGGTGCATAATGTACTACCTCTTGATTATTCTATTGATCATATTGCCCTTAAGGAGGTGTTTGTTGTTAAGGACCTTGGAGTTTATCTGGACACTAGGCTGATGTTTACAGAACACTTTGAAATAATAATAGGAAGAGCGAATAGAATGTTAGGTTTTGTCAAGAGGGCTACTAGAGATTTTACTAATATTGTAGCTGTAAAAACATTATATGTGTCCCTAGTGAGATCTATCTTGGAGTTCTCAAGCATAGTCTGGTCTCCTTATTATCAGGTCCACGTTGACAGGCTTGAAAGTGTGCAGCACAAATTTATTAAATACGCCAGGTATAAACTCTTTAATAATGGTATTTATCTTAACGATGCCCAAACGATGTCCTACTTAAATATTACTACTTTAGCTCGTAGAAGGGAATACTATGATGTCTGTTTTACTTTTAATGTACTAAACTATTATATTAAAAGCCCGGAATGCCTTGCATACTTTAACATTCATATTCCACGATATCCCACACGTAACCAGGCCCTACTTCATATACCTTACTGTCGAACATTGTATTTACTACACAGTCCCATTAATCGTATATCTGCCAGCGTAAACTCCAACTGTGATAGCCTTAATTTTAATGATGTATCTAAAAATAAATTTAAAACTTCTGCCAAAAAGGCAATTCTAGGTTAGGTAGTTGATGAAATTTATGTGTATAGCCTATATGATGGTTTTTATTGATTCTTCTGATATACCTCCTTCTTCCTAATAGGAATAATTTTATTATTTAATTCTTTAATTTTATAGATATAAGGTCTTTTGTAATTTACATGTAATTGTTTATACGTAAATAAATAAATAAATATTAAGTTAATAATATAGCAGTAAGCTATGTCAAATTAGTGACATCGCACCATCAAATTAGTGTCAGCGCACCCTAAGTGTGAGGAGAGAAGAAAAATTATAAAGTTGGAGTGGTAAATGTTGTAGACTTTTATAAACTGATGAGGAGTAACTCTGAAAAGTCACATTTTGGTGAACCAGTGACGTAAGTGTGAGAAAAGAAGAATAGTTGAAATTGGAATACGTTAAAAAAATTTAAAATTAGAAGAGTAGATGAATAATCACATAATAGTGAAATAGCTAATTAAAATTTGAGGGGGAAAGTGTTTAAAAATTATAAAAGGTTTTTCTTTATTATATGTCATGGAGACATCCTCCTTTTTTATGAGTAAAAATAATAGTAATTCAAATAAATAAAAAAATAAATAGTAATTCATAATCGTCATTTTTGACATTGTAAAGTAGAATTAAACTTTTTACTTAATTAATAGGTGTTAAATGAAGCTTGACAGTCAAAAGAAAGACGAGGTAAAATTTTCTTATATCTAAAGTTTTCTCTGCCAAACTAATTCTATACGCGAATCAGAGTTGGGCTGATTTAAATCACATGATTTTTTTTTTAAATCATGATTTAATGAAACTATTTATTATACTTACCGACATTGAAATAATTTGCATTAATTTGAAAAGAGAGAAAAATGTTAAATTTTTAATAAAATCAATAAAAATTGATGATTTTTGATATTTTTAATAAAAATCAAATTTTGCCCAACCCTGACGCGGATGATACAACTGTGATTATATCTGCTTACACATTAGATATACTGACTAAAATAGCTAATCATATTTTACTTCAATTTGTTTTATGGTACAAAAAAAATCGCCTAATTATCAACATAATTAAAACTCACTTCTCTTACGGAAAATGGCCCTCGGTTAAATTTTCTAAATTTTTAGTATGTTGTAGAGAATGCCATTCTGATCAAAAGTGTTCATGGCCACAACAATATCTGCCGACCAGTTTTTAAGATACAGGGTATCCAAGTTGCAAAATATGAATTCTCAATACGTTATATTTTCGTAGTTTATAATATTAATTCGTTTTGTTTTCCTAAATTTTTGATGGTCCTGTCGTAGATAGGATAGAATATTATAAAATTAGTTTAAATTTTTTTATTATAGGTATACTTACCGAATGAGTGACGAAAATTATTTACCTAATGTTTTTTTATAAATCGAATTTTTGACATTAGGTATATAAATTAAATGTTAACAAAGTAATACTTTAGATGACATTAACTTGGAACAACCTATCAGAATTTATATTATTTATATTTATACAGGGTAACTTAAAAAAGTTAGTATTTTTTTTATTAGTTTTGAAATAAATTTTGTGGATATTTCTTTATGAGTACTACTTGTCGCTTATCGTATGCTTCCAAATATATATAATTGTCAAGGTTATACAGGGTGTTTCCGATGCTAAGCGATAAAAAAATTACATAAAAATGCATGTATTTATAAATCACCGGGTAAATTAAAAATGAATCGGTTAAATTTCGTTATTTTTTAATATTTTTTCCTTGAAGTGTCTTACTTACATGTTTGCTATTGATCTCCCTTTTCCTATGACCAGTTCTGGAGATATACAGCGTCGAAGAGACTCAAAACTCCAAAAATATGCAAATAAAATAACAATTTTTTAAAAATTTTAATAAAATTTGTTATGTAAGTTCATTTTATGGTTAAAAATAAATATATTTAATGCTATATAGGGTGTGTGCTACTTATTATTTTTGGAATAAATAATTTGGATATAATTAATTGTTCATTTTTTATATACAGTATGTTCGGCGATATGGTAGACAAGAGGACAAACATACTAAAAATTTCATATTTCGAGGAAAAGTCTTTCATTATAAAAAAATTTGCTTGCTGAAAAAATACCATTGTCAACGAAAAAAAAATCATATTGTGTACAGGGTGTCCAAAAACTTAAAAATTCAAATTTTTTTACAAGAATTAGGTACATCTGAATATAAAATAAAGCCGCGGTAAAATGCGATTATTTCGAAAACTATTATATTTAGGTATAGGACATGTTATAAGAAAAATATTCAGAAGTTTAAGGAGATTCTAAAAAGCTAAAAATGTATAGGGTGTACCATTTAAAAAAAAAATTTTAACCTGTGAGTCATTTCTGCAATACCCTGTATATATTTATATTATTCTGCAAATAGCTTACATAATTCTGTACAACTTTTATATTTAACATTTTTATCTAATGCAAAAAACAAAAAAGTTAAGAGGGGGAGACATTATAAATGATCACCGTGTACAGATTTAGTTTTTAAATATTAAAATTTAAGAGTTTTGCGAAAAAAAACAAGTTCAAAATTTGCAAAAGACATTAATTTTTATAAATGTGTGAGAATACTCCATATAATGGAGAGTTTTCGCATTAAAATGTTTATGAAACATTACAGTTTATGAACATTTAAAAAAAAATTGGGTCAAAAGTGTGAAATCGGCAGATTTTTTGCTTTTGGTCTATTCTGTACAGCTTAGGCTATATGTCAATAATCAAAATTTGACAGGCCTTATATGACACCAGACCCGAACACCCATATATATCATTCGTAGTTTGACCCTTCTGATGGTAAATCTCCAAAGCATTATATTTTTATTCCCATTAAAATTTGGGCTAACACATGGGCCAAGTCCCTAAAAATAAGTAAGTATTTTTAATAAATATTAAAATATTTTTTGCAATGTTTATAAAAAATAAAATTTAAATATCATAAACAAACAAGAGTTTAAACTTGGGTAGAATATTGGCAGTGACAAACTGAACATTTTTGTTCCGTAATATCCTTATACAGAGTGGACGATAAAACAACACACATTTAAATTGTATTTAAAAAAAGAAAGATAGAATTAGCGATTGTTCAAAGTTGGGGCTTTTGTTAGGGTGAATGTAGGATGCTTTCTTTCTGGTCTTTGATTGGGATCTCTTTTAATGCACAGATCCTGGATCAAAGGCAGGGTTTCCGCTTTTCTGGCAAACTTTCTTGTCAGCATGGTAAGACATTCTTTTATAGACTGAATCTTGGTTAATTCAATATGACTTCTTTATCAATAAATTAACTGCAACATATAGCTATTTAATTTTTGTAAGTATATTAAGTATTTATATTTTTTTTTTTTTTTTTTTTAATTGGCATTTGGCTAATTAGCCATGCAGCCAGTCGCAAAGTAAAAAAGAAGAACATTATTATACGAAACATACAAACAGGGACACACGCTTCACGCCACTGGGGTCTGTCAGGGCGACTTTATTTAAAAACACACAGGGAATGAAGACCACTAAAAAAAAGGGGTTTACATGTAAGGAAAAAATAGGGCAGGTTTGTTTTTTAAATAATTAAGAGTTACAATTTTAAATTGACCTTATATAAATATGTTACAAGAACATTAAATATTTTTATATTTCCTAGTGACAAAAGGTATAGGATATTAAAAGGGCACTCGACTTTACATTCTTGAATCAATTGCTTGAAGAGGCTATTAATTTCATTTTCATACTTTTTACACTCCAAGAATAGATGGTCCAAATCACATCTGACATTGCACAAATCACATTTGTCCGAAGGGAAAATACCTATTTTATTTAGGTGGGCTGGATAACAAGCATGGCCCAATTTCAGTCGTATAATGGTTGTAATAAACCGTCTTGGAACTATTATCTCCTTATGCCAGTGCTTATTAGGAATGTTTTTTATAAGAAGTGAATATCTAGTGCGAGATGTGGTACAATAGGTTTTCCATCTTACGTTCCATTTATCTAATATTTCTGATTTTAGAAGAGCATCTGCCTCGCTAAGGTTGAGACTAGAACTAATGGGTGTTCCATTACGAATACTATCCTTTGCTAGAGTATCCACATACTCGTTACCTGTTATACCAGTGTGTGCTTTAACCCAAATAAATGTTATGTGCTTTTTTTTTAACGTAATATATCGTAATAGTTTTCGAATGTTCCATAATAAAGGATTAGTTTTGTAGGACCAAGGTTTAATATTGGTTAATGCTTTTAGAACGGACAAAGAATCAGACAGAATAACAAAATATTGATTGTCATATTCAAGAGCAAAATTAAGTGCTTTAAAAATAGCTAAGGCCTCTGTAGTAAAAATACTACAATTATTTTCAACTTTAAACTTAAGTATTTATATATATATATATTTATACTTTTTTTCGAAAAATTGAAAATAATGTTTTTTACAAGTATAGTTAGGTCCATCCGTGGACACACTGTATATTATTTACTTTTCATATATAATCCGTCAAAACATTAACCTTGAGAATTATTATTAAATATTGAGGCTGAATTAATAATTCATTAAATAGTAAATAAAATTTAAATTATTAAGTTTTTCTTATATTACTTTTAGTAAAAGAATGCCACGTACAAAAAAGCGATCAGATGCAAAAAAAAACAAATTAAAACAACAAAAGCGCAAAGAACAAGCGGAAAAACTTAGTTTAGAAAAAAAAGAAAGAAAAAGAATTCAAAAAGGTATTGCTAGAAAAGATCCAGAATATTTGGAATCAAAAAAAGCTAATATAGCGTCCAAACGCCAGGATCCTAAATATTTGGAAACGGAAAATGCTAAAAGAGCAACAAAACGCCAGGATCCAAAGTTTCTAGAAATGGAAAAACAAGCCAAAGTTTTGAAACGAATAGATCCCATATATTATAATCACGAAAAAGAAAAAATCGTTCAAAAACGCAAAGATATGTTTTCTCAAAATCCAGAAATTTATGAAGAAGCTAAACAAAGTTGCAATGAAGCGATCGCTATAAAAAGAACACAACCCGATTACGTACGAAAAGAACTGGAGAAAAATAAAGAAAGAATTGCTAATAAAAGGAAAAATATCGACCCTGTTAGCAATCTCAATAAGAAAATAAAAATAGGATCTAATTCATTTGAGAAGTTTAGACAGGCCATCCGAGCAGGTAATCATTTATAATACTTTTACATAATTTAATTATTATCCAAGGTGTTAAAAAATGATTGTTACCATATTTACAACGTCCTTTCATTAATACATTTCGCAAATTAGCAATGATTAGAAATTAAAGTTAGAAACGATTATAAATGCGACCCTATATGATCACATTTGAATAGATTATTATGATTAAAAGTTTTGGTCTTATTATAACAAATCAAAAAATAAAATTCCTACATTTGCAAATGGTATACTTAAATTAATGAATAATCTTGAACAATTTATTAGCTTAAAAACGCATACCTAATTATTTCTAGTAAACAAAAATATATTTATTCGATAGACTTTTTTTTATAATAAATTAAAGTAAATAGTACTTAATTTTGTTTAAATTATTTTAAGGACCAGACATAGTCTGTGCTTGTTGCAAGAGATTGTGGTTTAGTACTTCTTGTACAAAACTAAACCGTCAAAAACTGGAAGAAGAATTGGGGCTTCAATTTTGTAACGCCATCTTTAATAATGGATCATCGAATGTTTGCTGTAGTTCATGTGCGGCTTTTATAGCCAGAAATAAAAAGATTCCAAAGTATTGCGCCAGTAATTACGATATCGTGTATAAAATACCAAATGAGTTGAAAAACTTGACCATTTTAGAAGAAAGACTTGTATCGTTACGTATTCCGTACATGACGATCACGAGTACTGGATTCAATCAGCAATGCTCCATTAAAGGTCAAATTGTCAATGTACCTTTAAATATAGATACGATAACAGATGTTTTACCGAGGAACCTTGATGAAACCCAAACGATTCAAATGAAATTGATGAGGAAAATGGAGTATCAAAGAGCCTATCATCACGAAACGATTAGGCCAGCAGTGGTATTGAAAGCTCTGGACTATTTAATGAAACAATCTTTGTATCAAGAATATAATGTCAAAAAGGACGACGATTGGGAAAAAAATATCATTAAAAGTGTTTCCCAATCGACGAGCAATAATGTTCCACAAGACCCTGGCAAAATGAAACAAGGTACTGTTTGAATTTTACTTAATATTTGCAAAATGGTATTAATATAATATATAAAAACGTAACTTCAAAATGCATATTTAGTTTTTTAAATAATAAAAAAATACTTATTATTTTTATTAAAAACGACAAGTGAAACATCAAATCATATGCAAATAAGTTATGAAAATGTACTTGGTTTATTATCATAATTTATTTTATGTCATATGTTTTCCTAATAGGAACACGATTGAAGTAATGTATTTGAAAATAACAAAGTTAAAACTAATTTATAGTATTGATTAAGTTATATTTTTATATAACAATAAACTGTGAAATATTATTAGTCGAATGAGTATTGCAGAGTCAAAATAATAACGATAAGGTTTAAATTGCAATTAAGTAATAAAAATTATTTTCACCATTATAAACTACAATACTATTAAGTAATAATAATAATAAATGAAATCAAACTAAACCAGTAGTGCTTGCTAATTTTAATAAATTATTTCAAAGCTTATAAATGAAGTTTTATATATTGTGATGCTTATTGAATTTAATTGTTTGACAGTTTTTTTTTAATTTTAATTTTATTTTTGTAAAAAAAAAATAATATAATAAGTACATATTATATACAGTGTGTCCAAAAAAGTATGCAACATATGGGAAAAATTTTTATTGCCAATTTCTTAGAAAATTTTATTCTTGATAAAAGTTGGTGCATACCTTAAAATTATAAACGCATATTTTATATTTCATCTGCGGCTTATAGTAAGGGAGAAAATGCCATTTTTTCTAAATTGCTCTAAGACTGGACTTGACCGTACTAGGTGAAAATGACAAATAAATTATTAGTTATTTCCTCTCGTATAAATAGACTTGAATTCTGTTATCATTTTTATTAGAACCCAAGCTGACTAACATGTGTTAAAATATGCGTGCAACACGCTAATATCTAAACCCACCCGTATCATTGAAAAGTTTTAATAGGTTTGCAACTACTTAATACATTTTTATAATAAACACATGATTAAGGTATTTGATTAATATATTAAAATCGCGTAAATCAAAAATCGACCAGAGGCGTACCGTTTAGGGGAACATAGATATTTAGAAAAAGAAATAAAAAATGGAGGCACAACTCAAATTTCGTATGTTTAGTTAAGTTTTTATTTGTAAAAACATTTCCATATAAAATTTTGCTGTATTTGAACTAATTAAGGTACTTTACTCTTAAGGCCATTTCGAAAAAATGGCATTTGTTCCCTTACTATTAGCCGCAGGTGAAATATAAAATATGCATTTATAGTTTTAAGGCATGCACCAACTTTTATCAAGAATAAAATTTTATGAGAAATCGGTATTAAAGAAGTTTTCCATATGTTACATACTTTTTTGGACACACTGTATATTAATTTTCGAAATATTATTTATACCTAGGTGTATATTCCATAAAGTTTGTATTTTATAATTTCTTACATCCAATAATATTTTTAGATTGGGAAAAATTAAAGAAACTAGAAGATTTTGTGGATTTGGAAAACGTCGGTTTAGATAAATATTTAAAAGAGCTTCGAGAAAAATTCGATAAAGAAATTGGTGAAGAAAACATTACTAATGCTTTTGATATATTGTCTATATCACCAAAACCGAATAATCCTATCCAAAATGATGTACCTACGGTCTTTCTTCCTCCCGAAAATGATAAAAACAATGATGATATATGGGCAGATGAAAATTTAATTGAAGATCCAGAACCCATTAATCCAGGTGGGCAACAGACGCTATTAGATAGTGAAGAATTGGATAATATCTGTTTTGCACCCGCCGCAAAAAATAGACCCATACATATTATGATGGATAAATATGCGGAAGAACTATCATTTCCAACCATATTCTGCGGTCAAAAGAAAAATATATCTGACTCGTTTACCTACTTTGATCAAGCCAAAGTTCAGGCCCAAAACGTGGATAGACGTTTTGCCCGCACAGATTTCTTATTGTATATGTCTAAGAAATTACAATTAATCTTACTTGTTCGTGCTGTAACCATTGCATTAAGAATGAAGGTAAATCAACAAGGAGATTATACTGCTGGTCAATTATTAAAGCCTAATGAGATAGATAATTTGATTAAGACCGATGCTGGATATATGTTTTTAAGGCAGATAAAAGGCTCGCCCGCGTATTGGAGTCAAGAAAAGCGTAAATTGATGGCTATGATTCGTCAATTTAATATTCCCACAATATTCCTGACCATATCAGCAGCCGAAAGTAGATGGCCAGAACTACTTGTGATTCTGGTCAAATTATTAGATGATAAAATAATTAGCGAGGAGGAAGCCTTGGAACTCTCATACGTTGATAGAGTTCGATTGATTAGGTATGTGCAAACAAAATATTTATAAACATTGTACAATATTGCATAAAATTTCATGATTTATGATTTTTAATCAACTCCCTTTATAGTCATAATTTTATATCATACCGTATATCTACTATAATTTTTAATTCTATATGACTAATTCTATTTTCTATTGATTTTGATATCTCATATAACAAATTTATTCTTAAAAACAAAATATAGTACAGTGGTTGTTGAAGATTAAATACTCTTTCCAAATAAGAGTATATTTTAACAAGCATCCAATATTTAAATCGAAAATTATATATTATTTTTATATTTTTAAAAGTTTTACCAGTTAAGTACCGGGTGTCCACCAAAGGTGGTTCGCCTTTCTAACTTTTTTGTTTTTCAAGATAATGGAATAAAATTTGGGGAATTTGTAAACTACATAAAACTGCATTTTTTGACAGGTGACTCAACATTATAGAACTTCCGGTTTAACCATAAGTGACATAAACTTTCAATTTTTAAATGGGACATCTAGTATATTTTTCCTTTTATTGACTCCATATGACATTCTAAATATAACGATGTGTCATTTTTTGCCACCAAGAATATATTTTTTTTCCAAGTTTATTGTTTTATCTAGAGGACTATGCATACTTCAAAATTACTTATTTCAGTTCTTTAATCTTAAGGTTCGTTTCGTCGTTCAATTTATTGCCAACCTATAACCTATTTCGCTTTGTTTTTTCAAATTTATTATTTTTTAAACTAACATTTAAATAAAATCAGTATTGTCGGCACATTATTTAGGTAATATCTGATATATTACAAAAATATCAATTTATTTCATTGCTAATTTTGGAAGAATTGTATAGTGAAAGAACAATGAGTGACAATGACATAATAATATGAAAAAAAATTTACCCAATATTTTTCGCTATACAATTCTCCTAAATAAGTTATGAAATTCCTTGATATTTATTAAATATGTCAATTATTACCTATAGAATATCAAGTCGATACTGATTTTATTTAAATTTTGTATAAAAGCTAGAAAACATAAATAAATCTAAGCGAAATAGGTTATAGGTTGGCAAGCATGTTGATACTCCCACCTTAAGGAAAATACAATTTTACTATTTTTGGTCCAATACCATGTGCTGTGTAAAATTTAATCTTCAAAGTTGTATAACTCATCTTTTTTGGCAACATGGTGGCTTGTCGGGTTGAGAAAAAAGAGGATTTTATTACGATTATTTTGGATACCACACACTATTAGGTTTTAGAAAGGCTGACATTAAAAACTTTATAAAGTTAACTTGGAACTTTCTTAAAATGAAGCATCTTATGAGAATAAATTTAGATTTAAAAACATCAAATAGCCTGTGACCAGCAAAACTGATAAAACAAAATCATGCCTTGAAGAACATTGACATGCCAACAGCCCAATTTCCAATTCAATTTAATTTTCTTCAAGGCATAATTTTATTTTATTAGTTTTGCTGGTCACAGGCTACTTAATGCATTTAAATCTAAATTTTTCTCAAAAAATGTTTCATTTTAAGAAAGGTCCAAGTTAACTTTTTAAAGTTTTTTTTATGGCAGATTTTTTAAAAATATTATAGTGTGGTATCAAAATATTCGTAATAAAATCCTCTTTTTCCTTAACCCGACGAGCCACCATGTTGCCGTTTAAAAAAAAATAGTTATGCAACTTAAAAGATTAAATTTCACATAGCACATGGTAATGATCCACAAATAGTAAAATTTTATTTTTCCCAAGATTAAAGAACTGAAATAAGTAATTTTAAGGTATTCATAGTTCTCTAGATAAAACAATAAATTTGGAAAAAAAATATTTTCTTGGTGGCAAAAAGTGACACATCATTATATTTAGAATATCATATGGAGTCAAAAAAAGTAAAAATATACTAGGTGTCCAATTTAAAAATCGAAAGTTTATGTCAGTTCCGGTTAAACCGGAAGTTCCATAATGTTGAGTCATCTGTCAAAAAATGCAGCTTTATATAGTTTACAATTCCCCCAAATTTTATTTCATTATATTGAAAAACAAAAAAGTTACCACCTTCCGTATAATGAAAATTTTATAAAATGTATAAAATATAATTTTTCTTAAAAAATATAAAAGTTACGGCAACAATGTATATAACTGTAAAGTAATATCCTCATCAGTTCTACAATATAGCCACCTACAATATTTTCGTATCTCTCATAACTTTTGATTTATTTACTAAAATGTGGTTTTTATATTTTTGCTAATATCTCATAACTGAAGGAACTTAGAGAAACAAAAACATTAAATGAAAAACTTTTCAGATTAAGTATGCATAAAAAAGGTTATACTCACTAATACTTTAAAATTAAAGATAATCGGAAAAATGTAAAAAATAAGTTAAAAATTTGAAATTTTTGGCAATTTAAAAAAAATTGTTAAAACAGCATTTGGCATATTTTCTTCGTACCTATTATTAGGTTTTGTAGTATAATTTATCCATAGTTATTATTAAAAAGTGGTAATCTTTCAAAATTTTGTCAAATTTCATTTTTATTAATTAATTTTTAATATTTTCCAAAAAATGTTTTCAATGATTATACAGTGTCACCAGTAAAGTCCGCATCATATAGGATTTTTTTTTGTTAGTAGCTTTATTCAAAATTTGACTGGCATCAAGTTCTGCTTCGATCGAGATGAAAATAAAGCAAAAAAATACTAGTCACGTGATTCGCATTATCTGTCAAATTTTCCAAAACATATTTCAAAACTGGAAAGGTTTTTTAAATGCAGTTTCTAGCCAACGTGCAAAATTTAACCTGCATAAGATAATTTTGAATTTTTACCCATCACTAAAATTTATTTTCCACTTAATGAACACTTTACTGATGACACTGTGTTCGTTTTTGTTTTAATATTAGGGTGTATTACTTTCAGACACAAACTACGTTTTCAAAAATACTTATTTTATGAAGTTAGCTCATACAGAGTCAAAAACAAATAAACTTTGCATCACATGCGACCAAATTTTAATGCCCAATTGTGATTTTGTAGAAAAACACACATTTAATATGGCGCTACTTTAAAGAAAATGTATCTGAAATAAAGCCTTGTCAAAACTGAGATGTTTTATGTAGGTTGCGTTGAGTCTTATTTTGAGAAGTGGTGCAATTTACAAAATATAAATAAGAAATCAAAATTATCTTATGCAGCTGAGATTTTGCATGTGAGCTAGAAACTGCATTTAAAAAAACTTTTTTCGATATTTTCAGAAATAACCCAAATTTTGAATTATTTTTTGGAAAAAATTAAAATTTGACAGATGATGTGAATCACGTGACTACTATTTTTTTGCTTAATTTTCATCTCGATCGAAGCAGAATTTGATGCCAAAGTAAAATTTCGAATAAAGCTACTAATAAAAAAAAATTTCATATGATGCGAACTTTACTGGTGACACTGTATATCGACCTCTATTCTACTCAACTAAATCGATATAATTTGTTTTCATTTTTAAAATGTATTATCTATACACGATAATTAATACAGGTTACCTTATTATTATCAATATAACTAGTAAGATTGATTTAGTTTTTTTCTCTTTTTAGGGCTGATCCAATAACTTGTGCTAGATATTTCGATCACAGGTTTAGGCTATTATTTAAACACCTGAAGAGCGATGAGGGAACATTTAAAACAAATCCCATTGAACATCACTATTACAGAGTAGAGTTTCAACATCGTGGCTCGCCCCACATTCACGCTTTACTATGGTTAAAAGACGCTCCCGTTTACGATTCAAACAACCCGGAAAGCGGAGAAATATGTTCTCGCTTTGCCGATAAGTTCATTACTTGCGACAAGACGCTGGTAAGTGTGCAAGATATTATCAAGTACAATATACACATTCACTCAAAATCGTGTAGAAGAGAAGTTAGGGGTAAATATCTTTGTCGGTACGGCATACCATACTTACCGATGGATTTCACAACAATATTGGAACCGATTGAAACCAAGGATGAAAAGCTTTTAGAAAAACACAAGAACAAATACTTGGTCATAATGGAAATATTAAATAAAAATAATGATATGACCTTTGAAGCGTTTCTCGATAAGTTACAACTGACAAAGGAAGAATATTTGCTCACAATACGATATTGCATTAAAAAATCGACAATGTATATAAAGAGAGCCCCGAATGAATGTTTCGTAAATCATTTCAACGAGGAAATATTTTCCATGCAACGATCGAACATGGACATTCAATACATATTGGATCCGTACGCTTGCTGTAAATATATCGTATCTTATATAAACAAGTCCGAACGTGGCATTTCCGGATTATTAAAAGAAGCGGTGAATGAAATAAAAAAAGGCAACTTACAATTGAAGGAACAACTGAAAAAAATTGCCGGTGTATTTCTGAACGCTTCGGAAATTTCCGCACAAGAAGCCGCTTATAACGTACTCAGATTACCACTCTATCAGACGTGTACAGGATCCATATACATAAATACAAAGCCAATAACTCAGAGGGTACGAATGTTGAAGAGCTTTAAAATTTTAAAAACTTTAAATCCCGACAATAAAAATATTTACGAAGCTGGCCTAATCGAGCATTACATACAACGACCTGATGATTTAGAAAACACATGTCTTGCGGAATTCGCTGCTCATTGGGTATTCAGATCGACTGCCACAAACCCCAAAACTGACAAAAAATTAAAGGACGATAGCGGAACGATACACTTCAAAGTTCATGCGAATATAATTTCGTATTGTCGTTACGGCTTACAACAGGATCCCATTAACTTTTATCGAGAACAATTGATGCTTTATGTGCCATTTCGCAATGAAGTCGACGAAATTGTCAACGTCGATCAACAGCTGTTTTATTCTGCACACATTGACACTATCCGATCGAACAGAGTCAAATTCGACCTTTTAGATAGTAAAATATTAGACGACGCTTTGCAACTAGTAGAGCAACGCGAGGGACAAATAATCGATAATCTAATAGGCGACGTGGACAACGAATTCTTTCCTTACGCAATAAACGACCCCGAGTTTGATGCGTTCGATATCATAGATAATCAATCCAATGATACCGTAACGAGAACGTATCCCACTCCATTTCAAATATCAGATGATAAATATGCCGAATTGATTGCGTCACTTAATTTCAAACAATACGAATATTTAAATCACATACTGAACTGTATAACCAGCCAAGAAACGTGTTACAGTATAATTGGCGGAGGCGCCGGGGTGGGCAAAAGCTTAACAATTTCAATGATCTATCAGACTTTGCTGAGATACTACAACTCCGTGCCTGGTAACGACCCCGATACCATCAAGGTACTAATAACCGCACCTACAGGGAAAGCGGCATTCGCTGTTGAAGGATCTACTTTACATTCCGCACTATGTCTGCCGGTTAACCGAAGCAATGAAGAGTTAATACCGCTAAGTCACGACACACTAAACTCGATTTACGCAAAATTGTGTGAATTAAAACTCATTATCATAGACGAATATTCAATGGTCGGCTGTAGAATTTTCGATTATATCAATAAAAGATTACAGCAATTATTTAGGTCCAAAGACGAATTTGGTGGAATATCTGTATTGCTGTTTGGCGATCTACGTCAATTACCACCCGTAGGAGATAAATGGATTTTCGAACCTCTAAAAGACAATCCGTATCACGCAATATGTGGTTCTCATCTGTGGGATAAATTTGACTATTTCGAATTGACGGAAATAATGAGACAAAGGAACGATAAACTCTTTGCCGCCGCATTAAACCATATGGCGAACGGTGTAATGACCGCGGCCGATATAAAATTAATTAAGAGTCGAGAGGTAACGGATGAAGAAAATTTGCCCGAAAATACTATTCATTTGTTTAGAAGCAATAATGAAGTGGACATTTTAAACGAATCTAAGCTGGCGACATTAGATACCGAGTATGCCATCAGTACAGCCATCGATACTATCAAGGGTAGCTGTAGTGAAATACTCAAACAGCAATTTCTAAAGGTGGCACAAAACCTTAAAAAATCCGAATGCTATGGATTGATGGTTAGTTTAAAATTACAAATCGGCGCTAAATACATGGTTTGCGTCAATATCGATAATGCCGATGGAATTGTCAACGGCGCCACTGGTCTCTTGATGCAACTCGACTATGACGACGTTAAAGAAGTCAAACGCTGTTGGATAGCATTTTTCGATCCTAGATCGGGCAAAGCTAGCCGACTTAAGCACGACACTTACATGACGAGAAACGGCATTCCTACTACGTGGACGCCTATAGAAAAGTGTGCCAAAGCCGTACAAGTAAAAAGAGGCAGCAACGTGATGGTAGAACGATCACAATTTCCCTTGCAAATAAGCGAAGGAATTACCATTCACAAGAGTCAAGGTGCCACTTATCAAAATGTGGCCGTACACCTTAAACCAGGTAATACTAGAAGTTCGGTGTACGTGGCTTGTAGTCGAGCCACTAGTCTCGACGGGCTCTACATATTTGGTAAGTTTATTCCGCCTAAAAAACCAACCGAAAAGGATAAAAGCGCTAACGAATTGAAAAATTTGCAAAAAAATAGGTCACTTCAAAATACATTTAAAGTGCAGTACGTTGAATCGGAAAATAAACAAACTGTAATATATCACAATGTTCAAAGTCTTGTTAAACATTATCCTTTAATTAAAAACAATCCTATATTTATTAAGGCGGACATTTTGATATTTGTAGAAACGTGGCTAAACGAAATGGACGCAATCGAATTTGATAATTTCGAATGTTTCGCTAAAATATGCAACGAAACGCATAGAAAACCGTACGGCATTTCATGCTACCGAAATACCACCGATAACGCTAATGCTTGCACAAATGTTAGGAAATATTTAAAAACTGTTTCTTACTTTACGTTTCAGGCGATTACATTTACTTGCGATAATATTTGTATAATTGTAGTTTATATTCCTCCAAAATTGCCAATTAGGGAAGCTTTAAATTGTTTGCAAGAACTTGTAATCGACAATCTTCCGACCGTTATCGTGGGAGATTTTAATCAAGACTTATCTGTAAGTACCGAAAATTGTTTAACTAAATATTTAATTTCTAAACAATTTACTTCTCAAGTAGATAATAAATTATCTACCACCAGAGCAGGAAGTCACATCGACTGGTGCTTTTCCAATGTCAAACAAATAAAAGCCCATATATATCCTACCATCTATAGTCATCACAGTGCGATTGCTTTTAATTTATATCAAACTAATGTTGCAAACTTAGGTTTCACAGATAACAAACGACAAAAACAACAATCGGTTAGGTTCGACTTGGATAAAATACAGGTTCAATTGGCCGACACGTTGGCCGGTAATATTCTTCAATCTTCCGATCAAGATGACACCAGTATAGTTATGTCCGACGAAGATTCCCTTATAATAAGGGATGGCGATGGAAACGGTCAAACTATAAACTTGTCCGTTGATATTAATCAAAAATTCGGTTTGCACAATACAGATGGGGTAAGTTGTTATGCCAACACAGCTGTGCAGTGTTTATTGTCAGTTTTAGAAATTCGTCCTTGCATGGAAAACTACAATAATCCCCCCATTTCTGACGCAGATAAAATTAAAAAGTCTCTACATAATATTTTGACTCGTACGACCAGCAATTGTTTAGAGTTGCGTCAAATTGTCGGTGGCGAATATCGTGATACGGAGCAAAACGATGCCCATTTATTCCTATTGGCGCTATTTGCCAAGTTAAGAGACGAACCGTTTCTTGGATATTTCTATTTTTCGTATATACCCGACTTTATGACTTGTCCAAATTGTGACGCTAACGTCATAGGACATGAAATGAATAACGCTAAATCGTGTACTTTGTATTTTCCCGCAAATCCACCCCCGATCATTGATTTTTCCATCATGTATGGTCCACGAATCACCGATCAGCAATGTCCCGTGTGTCAAAGTAATTGTACAACAAAGCCAAAATTACTTACTGTGTCCGATTATGTCGTTATCAATTTGCAAAGGATCCAGGCAGACGAAAACGGCGTTCAATATAAAATTACAACTAAATTCGATCGTTTCGATGAAGATTTAGTCGTAATCGATGATATTGTGTTTCAAGTGAAGGCAGTCATAATACATATATCGGACAGTTCCAATAATGTAAATAGTGGTCATTATATAAGCAATATAAGATATAATGCTGAATGGTGGGAATTTAACGACAGCCAAATGAAACGGACACGGTTTGATCGCTCATTAACCAATGTCACAGTCATACTATTAGAGAAAATTGGATAAACCATATCCTAATGAGTAACCACTTAAAAAAATTCCACCAACAATACCTTACAAGTAGGGGAAATTTAAACGTTAATCAAATGTTTTAGTAATTCAAGAGAAATTAATTGTTAAAAACACGCCCACAATAATGTTTGGCATGTCAATTATTATTATTATTATTATATCCTTTCCTCAGATTATTTATACTATACAGTCATTAAATAAATATCAGTTGTATAATAAAAATCTTAGCAGTACTAGAGTTTACACTATTACGTATAATAAGAATATTACTGACTACTGGCTAAATATCGCCTAATTGTATTCATTTAATTTTATGAATAAAAGTCGTTTATTATTAATAATTATTGTAATAAGTGTATGGACTAAGTACATAAAATATACATTTTATGTAATAGAAAGATCTCTGTGGAAGCCTGGCCGTTCGGTGTAGACACCGCCGCCGAAGATTGCCACTCTTACATTCCTCCGCAATCTTCGGAATACTCTAAACTATAATGAAGTTTATCAGAGTTGAAAAAGGTTAGCGAGCTATTAGAAAAGTAATTATGGAACAAGAACATTTACAAGTTTAAATCAATAAATTTATTAATATTATTAGATAATTAAAAAGTTCTCAATTAAATATATCATTATGTAAATTCCTACCATAATAATCTTTTCTGGATTACACCCGGAAATCAGGTACGGTTTAAAACTTTTTGCATCATATTTACTAATTTATTACAATTGTACATGGTATTTGATTTCAATACAAATACAAAATTGTATTTCATATTTGACCAGAATCAACTTTAAATATTATTTAAAGATAAAATATTATATTTAATTAATATTTATGTATTGTAATGGAGATATAATTAAAATTAATTATATTGGTAATAACTTTTATTTGACTTAATTAAATAATACATACCCTGATTTCCGTTAACAATTCGGAATGAGCCAAGCTAAGTATAGCTATTTAATAGCTATAAATATATATATGCAAACAAGGGCGGATCCAGAAATTAATTCTGGGGGGGGGGGTCAAACAACGCCGAAGGCGCAAAAATAGCGCCGCAGACGAAAATTTTTTGGGTGCCACGCTCTTTTTTGAATCATGGTGCTTGGTTTTCAAGTGGGAAAAATAAAAAATACAAAACAAAATTACAAAAACAACCCGGTGCATTTAGGAGGGGGTTAATTTTTGTGATTTTACCTTCCAGAGAATTCGTTCTAAGTAAAAATTTCATAAAACTTTAATTTGTTGTCCAAAAAAAATATGAAATACAAAACACATAATTATATTACCAATTTGATTGGTTAACACTTCGCGCGCTCCACAATAGTTTTTACGTATGATGAAATGTAAACCGCCCAGGGGGGGGGGGTCATGACCCCCCCCCTTTACCCTGGATCCGCCCTTGTATGCAAATATGTATATTTTGGAGGTAACAACTGATTCTGTATTGAAATAACATTCTAAAAGGATGCCATTTCCCCCGAATGAATACTTTAAATAGTTTAAAGTATCAAATTTCTGAGGAAGATATAATCAGTATGAATGTTGAATTGGAATAAATGTGATTTGGTAGGGTTTCAGTAGTAACAGATAAACAGTAATTTGATAAATTAAATACATTTTAAACGTTTTTATTGATTCAATTAATAAATATATTATTATTTATAAACATATTTATCATCAAAGGATAAATTAAAATAACAAACGAAATTTATTTATCGTAAATAATGAAAAATGTTATACGTATAAATTAGTAATTTTTTTTAACCACTTTCACCATTGGTACATTATTAGAATACAAAATAAATTATATTTTGTTATGATATTTTAAAAATCAACATAACAATATAATAATTTTTATATTCCAACGTGTCATAATGACATTATATGGATTTCATTTTCAGTGTCAAAATTACATACTTTATAGGACTGAGTACTATAATAATTCATTATAGGACTGAATACTATAATGATTTCATTATAGGACTGAGTACTATAATGAAAAAATTCTGACAATGACAATACAAATAAATATTTCTATAGTTACCTGGTTTTATTAAAACGAAGCTATTAGTTTACTGACAAAAACTTAAAATTCATAAAAAAAAACACAAAAATCGTCGGAATATAAAATATTGCATGAAATTCGGATCATAAACAATCATTATGGTACACGCCGTGTTATTAGACTCGGCTGACGCCTCGTCCAATAATACTCACGGCTACTACCATAATGATCGTTATTATGATCCTTATAATATAAATATCTATTAAGTAACTATTGATTTTAAGTTCTATTTTCAATTTCAATATTCAAGCAAATAAGTTGCTCGTATAATTTTCCGGATATTTTTCACATGTCCTTAAATTTACTAATTAAACTGTAACATTATCAAATTACTGTTTATGAACCATTTCCAACATATTAAATGCTGAACCTAATTCTTTTGTTATTAATAAAATTATACAAATATACCATGGCACATTTTAAAACATTAATATTTTGATTTTTTTGTTTAATGTTAAAAAACTTAGATTTTTACCGGAAATATTTACTTAATAGTAATAGATTGTGTTTATACATAATATATTATTAGAATAAATACTAATATTTAATATGACATTAACGAAAAATTGGAATTTGGTTTAGTGGCTCTGAAACCCTTATCTATGAATAGTAATTATCTTTTTTTAAAACAATTATAAACCTATTGAAAATTAGTTATTTGGTAACATGTAAAAGCAAATATGAACAAATTCGTTATTAAAATTTTAATATTATTATATAAAAAGAAAAATTATCGTTAAAATTTAAATAAATTGACTCTATCTGACTATGACCAGTTTCGCAGATTAAGTTAAGTTTATTCGACAAGCAGTGGCGCAACTACGTGGGGGGCTAGGGGGGCTAAAGCCCCCCCTTTGAAGTTCCTTCAAAACTTATTTGCGCAATACAATGACAGAAAATAAACTAAATGGTCTAGCCCATTTAAACATCCATCGAAAAATACCAGTATCGGTTGATGAAGTGATAAAAGAACTTCAAAATCTGGGACCTCGTAGACTTCAGTTCAATTTGTAAAAATTTCAATAAATACGTTATGTTTACACTTAGTTTAAAATAAAAGTTTGTAGTATTTGGCTAGTCTTTTTTTATTGTAGCGTGTTTTATTTAACAGCCGTGGAAAAAAAATATTTTCTACGAAATAGTAAAGAAGATTTAAAATAATTATTTAAAGTAGGTATGTGTTTAACGATGTTTTAATATTCTACTTACTTATCCTAGAAAGTGTAAAAAAAAAAATTTAACTACGTTAAACATTTTAAAAAATTATTATTTCTACAATTTTTTATGCTACCAAAAAATTAAAGGTAGCCTTTTTAGATTTTCTTTAATAGACCAAAAAAGGGCGTGGCAGCAAAAAAAAAGTTGACTGCGGCGCTTTTTTTAAGAAAGAAAGAAAGAAAGAAAGAATGATCCTCTCTGGTAGCCCCCCCTAGAATGAAATCCTGGTTGCGCCGTTGTCGACAAGAAATTTTTAGTTTTACACAACGTGAATTTTTTGTCTTAAAAACTTTTTCTTTAATATGTAGTAATATATTAAAACTATAGTAATTTTTAATTTATTTAGTAAAATTTCCTAAGTTTTGTTGTTATTATTAACCTAATTATTAATGACTGATATTAATCTCAAAATTATTTTATTACCTTTTTCTCAATAATTTCTATTTAAACAACTTAATGGAAACGGTTACTTTTATTTACTCACGAAATTTCGTTAAATATTAATGTATACAATAATTATCGTTATATTGTAATATATTTTGAGAGTTTTATTATTATTGTATAATTGCATTATTATTAAAAATGGAATAGGCAAAGATTAAATTCACATAGAATTACCAATAAGGGTATGTCATATTAGATAACTTATAAATACTAATATTTTTTGTTAAATTTTATATTACTTAGATTGCTTTTTATTAGGCCAATCAATAAAATTCCAAACAGAATATTTAAATATCAAAAAACATCGATTATAAATCGATAAATTGAATTTCATTTCCAATCGACAATTTTAATTCAAAGGAAAATTATTGAATTGGGAAATCAGTATAACACTTATTTTTAATTTATTTAGTAAAATTTCCTGAGTTTTGTTGTTATTATTAACTTAATTATTAATGACTGATATTAATTTCAAAGTTATTTTATTACTTTTTTCTCAATAATTTCTATTTAAACAACTTAATGGAAACGGTTACCTTTATTTACTCACGAAATTTCGTTAAATATTAATGTATACAATAATTATCATTATATTATATATTTTAATAGTTTTATTATTATTGTATAATTGCATTATTTAGAAACCTAATATAAATTTAAGAAGATGAAAAATGGAATAGGAAAAAATTAAATTCACATAGAATTAACAATAAGGGTATGTCATATTAGATAACTTATAAATACTAATATTTTTCGTTAAATTTTATATTACTTAGATTACTTTTTATTAGGTCAAACAATAAAGTTCCAAACAGAATATTTAAATATCAAAAAACATCGATTATAAATCGATAAATTGAATTTCGTTTCCAATCGACAATTTTAATTCAAAGGAAAATTATTGAACTGGGAAATCAGTATAACACTTATAAAAGATGGAAATGGATGATTGTGTAAGCACACAGAAGTTAATGGAATATAGAGAGAAAAAAAAATGTAATTGTAAGTAAACATTATGGAACACCTCCCCCCCCCCTATTTATAATAATATGTGATAAATTACGGATTAAAAAAAATTAAAAGTAAATCGCAAGAGAATTATTACATGGTATTTGAAATTGTCTTTAACTCCTGATGATGAACATTTCTACGTTCGAAATATGTAAAGACCACCTAGAAAATTTTATTCTATTAAACTTTGTGGAAAAAGACTTAGTTTTTTTTTCTTTCCCATAATATAATTTAATTGACCAAATAATATACTTTTAAAACGACAACAATTTTAACCCTATTTATTAACTTTTTGGTTTTTCAACTGCGAGCCGATATTTGGTTAACCTTCTAATAAAGCAAAACACGAAATAGCCAATATTTCACTTATAACTCAAATACTAATATTTTTGGTTAAATTTTATATCATTTAAATTGTTTTTTTTTAAATTCAATAAATAAAATTCCAAGCAGTATAATCATTGAATAAGAAAAACAGTATATTATATGAAATATGAAAATTGATGATTGTTTAAGCACACAGAAGTTAATGGAGTATAGAAAAACAAAAAAAAAATATTGTAAGTAAACATTATAGAAACCTTCCTCCCCCCCTCTCCCTATTTATGATATGTGATAAATTACGGATTAAAAAAATTAAAAGTAAATCGAAAGAGAATTATTACATGTTACTTGAAAATGTCTCTTATTCCTAATGATGAACGTTTCTACGTTCGTAACATGTGAAGACCCCTAGAGAATTTTATTCTATTAAACTTTGTGAAAAAATACTTTCAGTTTTGTTTTCTTTCCAATAATATAATTTAATTGACCAAATAATTATACTTTTAAAATAATTTTAACCGAAATAACTATTAACTTTTCGGGTTTTCAACTGCGAGCCGATATTTGGTTGACCTTTTAATAAAGCAAAACACGAAATAGCCAATATTTCACTTATAACTCAAATACTAATATTTTTGGTTAAATTTTATATTATTTAAATTGTTTTTTTTAGATTAAATAAATAAAATTCCAAGCAGTTTAATCATTGAATGAGGAAAACAGTATATATGAAATATGGAAATGGATGATTGTTTAAGCACACAGAAGTTAATGGAGTATAGAGAAACAAAAAAAAATAATATTGTAAGTAAACATTATAGAAAACTTCCCCCCCCCCCCCCTATTTATGATATGTGATAAATTACGGATTAAAAAAATTAAAAGTAAATCGAAAGAGAATTATTACATGGTATTTGAAAATGTCTTTAACTCCTGATGATGAACATTTCTACGTTCGAAACATGTAAAGACCACCTAGAAAATTTTATTCTATTAAACTTTGTGGAAAAAGACTTAGTTTTTTTTTCTTTCCCATAATATAATTTAATTGACCAAATAATATATTTTTAAAACGACAACTATTTTAACCCTATTTATTAACTTTTTGGTTTTTCAACTGCGAGCCGATATTTGGTTGACTTTTTAATAAAGCAAAACACGAAATAGCCAATATTTCACTTATAACTCAAATACTAATATTTTTGGTTAAATTTTATATTATTTAAATTGTTTTTTTTAGATTAAATAAATAAAATTCCAAGCAGTTTAATCATTGAATGAGGAAAACAGTATATATGAAATATGGAAATGGATGATTGTTTAAGCACACAGAAGTTAATGGAGTATAGAGAAACAAAAAAAAAATATTGTTAGTAAACATTATAGAAACCTTCCTCCCCCCCTCCCCCTATTTATGATATGTGATAAATTACGGATTAAAAAAATTAAAAGTAAATCGAAAGAGAATTATTACAAATTATTTGAAAATGTATGTTTAATGTTCTATGTCTACTGTATATTATTGCTGTATAATCTATTAAATATGTCGGAATTATTATAGACATTTTCAATTAATAAAGTAAATAATTATTTCAAACTGTTTTTTTTATAAAAATAATAATAATAAATATATTTAACATTATATTTTAGATAAAGACTACAGTTAAACTGCTACCTTGCTAAAACTACAAATTGGAACGTATTATACAAGAACAGTAAATGACAAACAACGATTTGATGTCCAAACTAATATCTAATAGTAATGTAAATAATAGTTATTTATGTATAAAGGATACTAAGTAGATGATTATGCCCTGAGGGCGACAGTCTTTCAAAGCCGAGGGCCTCTGGCCCGAGGGTTCGTAAGTCGCCCGAGGGTATATATCCATTAGTACCCATACGCATACAAAATTTTATGTCATACCAGTTCGTTTTGAATAATACATTTTTTTTTAACTTAATTTGATTTACCAATTTTTTATTTTTACCTGCGACATTACCTTGACATTATTAAAATGTTCAATTTGTCAAAAATCAAAAATGAAACAAGATGCACACTTAATGCCCGCGCGGACCATAATGTGTATTTTATGCCCGCACGGCATAAAGTAATCCATTATGTAGATGGTATCTAAGGTATAAAAACACAATAATAATCTGGTATGACAAAAAAAAAATAACTTATTTGGAAATCAGATTTTATAATATACTTGTGTTTTTTAGATTCCTGTCAGTGAAGCAGTCGTTAATTGACATTTTTATTATTTTCTCCCAGTGTAAGAATCGTATATCAAAATATGGTTGATTCATTTAATCATCAAAACTTTAAAGTGATTGAAATGTTAAAAAATACAGCCAAATTATATATTACCTAGCTATAGAATTAATAATATTGTAATCTGTTTTTATAATACCTAATTATTGTGTTTTTGAAGTCGTTTCCGAGTATTGTTCATATTTGTTTAAATTAATATTTAAAGTAATTAGTATAGCCAATCCCCAAGAGATTGTCAGAAATATGTATTATTGTAATAATTAATTATTAAATTATCTTATTAACTATTTCGGACATTCTCTCAACTGGCTACTTTGGTAGGGGTAATTTTATCATATACGAATACGTGTAAACTAAAACACGACTGTACAGTGCTTCCATTTTAATTTGTCCCACTTTTAAATGGCTGTAAAATACGTATTTTTTGACCTAGAACTTCGAATAAAAAAAGGAATTGTAGAGATTTGAATAAAGTTTTATGTTGATCCAAAAATAATTTAAACTGTAAAATGTCAAAATTATTGACATAACTTACTTTTTTTAAATGGAACGCCCGGTATATCATTACATATTTAAAAAAACATTTTTTTTCTGATGACGAAAATACACCACACCATGCCCTTTCTTTTTATTGTTTTAGCTTAAATCGATATAAATATGATTAAAATTCGGAATTTTTCAAAACATCAAGATACCCGCGTATATTATTTTCAATAATTATTGTCATAATGTTTATTACAAAAAATGTCATATATAAATAATATATATATAAACTATGACAATAATTATTAAAAATAATACAAGCGGGTATCTTGATGTTTTGAAAAAATTTGAATTTTAATAATATTTATATGGATTAAAGCTAAAAAAACGAAAAGAAAGGGCATGTACGGTGTATTTTCGTAATCAGAAAAAAAATGTTTTTTTTAAATATGTAATGATATACTGAGCGTTCCATTAAAAAAAAAAGTAAGTTTTGTCAATAATTTTGACATTTTACAGTTTAAATTATTTTTGACTAAACAACATAAAACTTTAGTCCAATCCCTACAATTCCTTTTTTTATTCAAAGTTCTAGTTCAAAAAATACGTAATTTACAGCCATTTAAAAGTTGGACAAATTAATGTGCATGGCTCCTTTAAATTAAATTATGAAACTATTAAGTTTCAAATTATCCGTTATGATTATTTTATTTTATTTAAAACTCATAAATCATAGACATTATTTTAAAATTAATAAAATATAAATAATATTATGAAAGTTTCGTTTTACTGAACTTTCTTCTCGGTAAAGTTTTTACATAAAAAATACATTTTATAATTTATATCTCAAAAACTGGTAGAGATTGATATACAGTGACTGGCAGAATGTGCGCAGCATATGGGAAAGTTTTTTATCTCTAAGTTTAGAAAATTAATTTTATTTTAGATAGGTTCTGCATGTTCTCAAACCAAAATAACACCCATTAAATCCGGCATAAAAAAACATGAATGGTGTTCCCATGATATCAGTGTATTTATGGAACATACCCCAGTCTTCTATTTTTTCCTTTACTTACATTAATGAAAATAATGCTAAAATAACGATACTTTTTAAACATGAACCTTCCATTAAAATAACATTCAGGCAAGAAAAAACAATAGGAAAAATATTTACCAAATTAAAGGATAAAGATTACACCCTAAAGAGATCGAACGTGGTTTATAATGTTCCTTGTAATGATTGTGATAAGGTGTATATCGGACAAACATTCATTGTCCTAAAAGACAATATCAGCCAACATAAAAGTGATAATAGACTAAACAAAAAATCTTGTGCCCTCTCTGAACATTTTAATCAGTTACAATATACATTTAATTATTATCAAAATATTAAGGTCTTGGGCAATGAAACCAACTACAATAAAATACTTTTCTTAGAAATGATTGAAATTTTCAAGGAACCATGCGCAATGAACATAAAAACAGATATTGATGGTCTCGGTGCTATATATTCAAATTTATTACATTTTAAACCCAATAACAAACAAAATAATTATAATAATAATAACAGTGCTGAGACTACTAATTAACACAATATCCCACTGTCTATTTCCCTCGTTTCAGTCAACTTTGTACCGTAGTTTTTGATAAGATAAAAGGTTTCCTTTTTAAATAATTATTATTATTGCATTTTATATAATACAAATATATATTTACAGTTGTTCAGTATTGTTCATATATTTCCTTTCTATTTTTACATGTTATGTAACTTTATGGTTAATTATTTGACTATTTAATGATACCAAGCGATCGACAAAATAGCCGCTTTCTGTTAGTTACCTATCTAGATGTTATCATGAACCTATAAAGACCATACTCTTAACAATAGAAATTGGTATCGACATAAAAAACTCAATGTGGGGCTATCAACATGCTTGCCAACCTATTTCGCGTATATTTATTTAATTTTTCTAGTATTTACACAAAATTTAAATAAAATCATTATAGTCTTCATATTTTATAGGTAATAATTGACATATTAAGTAAATATCAAGGAATTTCATTAAATATTTTAAGAAAATTGTATAGCGAAAAATATCGGGTAAGATTTTTTAAACATTGTTATGTCATTGTTCTGTCACTATACAATTATCCCAAAATTAGCAATAAAATGATTAGATATTTTTGTTATGTCAGATATTACCTAAATATTGTACCGACGATATTGATTTTATTTCAATATTAGTTAATCTAATAATAAACTAAAAAGCAACGCTAAATAGATTATAGGTTGGTAATGGATTAAATAACGCTGAGAATGCCATCTTAAACAATTTTTAAAATCTATCTCGTACGTACAGTAAGAAACCAGACGCACAAGTTATCCTCATAACCTGGTAAAAATGTAGCAAAACAATTTCCATCTTCAACGCATACTTTTCAATGCTCATATCGGTTGCCCTACATAATACTAATTAGCAGTAAACAATTGATTTTTAAACCTTTTTTCGAAAATTGTGATTTTTTTTGGCCGTTATAATATTCAAAATAAATATTTCTCCCAATTGGTTTTTCATGACTAATGGATTTTTTATTCATATTGTAGCCCTGAAGAAGATAATAAACATTATCGAAAGCTTGGCGCAGTTTAAAAAGGCATTTTTATTTAACAAGCCCCCATCAGGACCGATACCCCAAGACATTTTTGTTATTTAACTAGTCGATCAGATTAATTTATAAATAAAGAAGCATTAAATTTAATATCAAAAAGAACAGATTATGAAGTGTGCAATCATAATAAACTTTTATTATTATTCTATCTTTCATTCATTATGTGCTACTACAAAGAAAAATTACAAGAGAAAATAATTTTTACGTCAATTGTTATTCCTATTAAATTTTCGATTAATCAGTAATGTAAGATAGAAATATGTATTTTATAAATTAGAATAAAATACCTGGTAAATTAATACTTATCAATTTGATTACTTGGAAACTGTAAATTTTACTAAGAGTAGATAACCATAAAATAGAGTAAGTACCCAAATATTGTAAACCTATTAATATACTCCTATTTAAAATAAATGTATATTCTCAATATTCATGTTTTTTGTTTTGTTTTTCGGATCTAAATGTATATACGTCGCCAGGAGATGATGGACACCTTAGGGGGCTCTTAATAATCTACCTTTAATAGTTATATAATTATTATTTCAATGCGATCAATATAGAAAATATTTTCACCGAATTTGAAATTTTATATCGGTTACTAAAAGAAATATGACAAAAAAAAACAAATCTTATAAAGCACACTGTACTAACAAGGGATGATATACGTACTAAAAGTAGATTATTAAGAACAGAACCTCCAAGGTGTTCACTATCTCCTGGTGACTTGTGTATATTTAGGTCCGGGTCATCCTGTTTATTAGGTATAACATAATAACATTTAAAAAAAAAAATTTTTTCACATATGCCAAGGAATTGATTCAACATAACTTATATGACATTAGAATCCAACTATTTTATGTATTGTCATGCTTCTACAATTTTATCTTCGCTAACTGGCAAAGGTACTAATCTGGAAATAATTTTATAATGTCTGATGGAAGTTCGATTCAATGAAACGCATATATTCTAATTTACTAACATTTATTTATTAATTGCCTAATTATATATTTTTGAATGCGTTCTTTCGAACGTCTATCTGCAACAAAAAAAAATAGCATTATTAATTTGATAAACTAATATAACTTTAACCAATAATAATAGAGTGATTCATGACTACAATATAAGTATAATAATCACTATTCAATAATTACATCAACGATTTTAGTATAATTTGCAATAAATTATCTATCTGCACATACTTTTATTTTCAAATTTACCTTTATTTTTTCTCCAGTTTTTTCCTACTCTACCATCCCCCCTCCCTCTGTTACTTCCTCCTCTATCCTCCCCCCTCCCTCTGTTACTTCCTCCTCTACCCTCCCCCCTCCCTCTATTTCCTCCTCTTCGGTCTTTTCCCCTCCATGTCGGCCAGTTTTGTTCTACAACAAAGTACAAAATATTATTGTATATATTCGAAGCCTCCGCATCCTCTCTCACCTTTATACTCATACTCAGGTGTCTTTTCCTTCACTTTCTTCTTCTCCTTCTCTTTCTCCTCCTCTTTCTTCTTCTCTTCCTCTTTCTTTTTCTCCTTTTTCTTCTTCTCCTCCTCTTTCTTCTTCTCCTCCTCTTTCTTCTTCTTCTCCTCCTCCTCCTCTTTCTTCTCCTTCTCCTCTTTCTTCTCGTTCTCCTCCTTCTCTTTCTTCTTCTCCTCCTCGTTCTTCTCCTCCTCGTTCTTCTCCTCCTCTTTCTTCTTCTCCTCCTCTTTCTTCTTCTCCTCCTCTTTCTTCTTCTCCTCCTCTTTCTTCTTCTCCTCCTCTTTCTTCTTCTCCTCCTCTTTCTTCTCCTCCTCTTTCTTCCTCTCCTCTTTTTCTTTCACCTCTTCATTTGCCATTTCTTCATCTATTTAAAATTATAATAATTAACATTTAAGACATAAAAGATAAATAACAAATGGATGTTATCAAAAATGTTAATTTAGAAAAATATTTAAAAATAAAAATCACAGAGTATATAACTACGCAACAGAAGTCTGATGAGAATAGGAAAAAAGGCGACATACAAAAACAAACCCGAATAGGTAATTAATGTAAATAATTTATTGTGTATTGGTTACAGTAAACTGTAATAGTAACATAAAATCCACTAATATTACCATTTTTGTAGACTTAATTTTACAAATAGTTTTTTATTTAGTCCGCATTGGTAACACAGTTTTTGGAATAATTTATATTCCTCTCTCATATGTTATATACAGGGTGTTACTTAATGATGTGGCGTAATTTCAAGGGAGTATTCCTGAACTAAATTTAAATAGAAAAGTTTATATAAACATGTGTCCTTAAGAGTCTGGCTTTCAAGATACAGGGTGTCAAGTTTAAAAAGAAAATTGGTTTTTTATTAATATCTAAATGATCCTTTTACCGATTTTGTTAAAATCTGGCAGGGTTATTCATTGTAATAAGACGCTAAGTTGGCACCAGATAAAAGAAAATTATAAGTTCCAGTGACGTCTCGGAGGGCGGTATCACGAATAATATTGACAAAAAAAATGTACGCTACTGAGTTTTTTGAAAAATTTAAATTTTTTTCAGATTGATCATCTACAAATACAACTTTTTTGTCTCTTAATATCATTTCGTATATTACTTCCTTTTCGAGGAAAAAAATAAAAACGACTTCATTGCATGTCGAAAATTGTTAAAATAAAATCAAGTTAACTTTGATCGTTCGGTATATTTATTTCTAAGCCATTTTTTAAAATCTAACAAATGAAAAGTAATAACTATTTACAAAAAATGTTGGAAATGACTACCTCCCGTTTCTATGCAGGCTTCGGTTCTCCTTCTCATCTAACGACGATTTTATTTTAACAATTATCCGACATGCCACGAACTCGTTTTTATTTTTTTCTCGAAAAGGAAGTAATATACGAAAGGGTATTAAAAAAGACAAAAAAGTTGTATTTATAGATGCTCAATCTGAAAAAGAATTAAATTTTTCAAAAAACTTAGTAGCGTACATTTTTTTTGTCAATATTATTCGTGACACTACCCCCCGAGACGCCACTGGAACTTATAATTTTCTTTTAGTTAGTGCCAACTTAGCGTCTTATAAAAATTAATAACCCTGCCAGATTTCAACAAAATCGGTAAAAGGATCATTTAGATATTAATAAAAAAAAAAAATTTTAAACTTTGACACCCTGTATCTTGAAAACCAGACTCTTCAGAACACATATTTATATGAACTTTTCTATTTGAATTTGGTTCAGGAATACTCCCTTGAAATTACGCCACATCATTAAGTAACACCCTGTATATTAGCAATATCACATTCGGTTGCAGCGTATATTTATAACAACTATACCTATAAAGAGTTAAATTTATTGGGAAGTTCATGACAGGGTAGTTGACAGAACGGTTGCAAATATGTCTACTTTTTCCTCATTGCTAAATTGAACCATTTTCATATATTTATTGTTAGTATTGTTTAAACTGAACAAAATTAAATATTTCTTGTGACAATATCTTTAACACAGCAATGACAACATATCTATCGCTTGTAATTGTACTTAAAACAATTGCTATAACAATGGTTGCCATAGTAACTAATATTCATGGCATTCTTGTAAAAATCATTCTTAATTGCATCTTTTGTAAATCAAGAAATGTTTACTATAAACCGATAATATAACTCAGAAATGAATAAAATAAATAAGTTCAAGTAAATAACAAAAAAGTTTCTAAATAACATGTACTTTCGTATGCGCGTAATTTTAAAGTCAATGCAATCGATTTATATTTTCGACGCGACGCTTAGCTCTTAGTAGGCGTCGAATTTTTTAAACTTTGAAAAATATCTACTTGACCACATACATTGACTACTTTTTACAGAAATTAAATATTCGTTTTCGAGATATTGACGTGGGGAATTTTATGTGAAAGACCCTGTATATTTACCAACGCGTTTAGCAACTATGAACAACCGCGAACATTTTCACAGTAAAAGATAAACCTTTTAAAAACCATATAGAAAAGCGACCTACTTCCGTTTAGCTTTGCTACGTTGTCACGTCTTCAGCATTCTGTTTCGTAGGTATATATTCTGTGATAAAAACACAATATTTGACCACCAAATTTAAAATAGTTCATTTTCACAAACATTATTAATATACACAACATAATAATATATAGGTAGGCACCTTTAATTATATTTCAAATATACAAAAATTCAATATAGGTAGTTATTAATCTATGGAAATAAAATACCTCCTATATTGACAATATTTTAAATTTCCGTGCCAATTTTCAAACGAAATTATCATCAAACAAATATAGGTACGAACATTATGACAGAAAAGCTAAATTTTCCCAACTTTAATTTTCCTATGGAACATAATATTATTAATCAGATTATACAAATTATAGGTACTAAAGAGACTTTTTTGTTTCTTTTTAATTATTGCTGGGCTTACTATTTATAATATTATATAGTCCGTACAAATATATTTTTTTTTTTAAATCTAACGTATTTATTACGACTTAAAGTTAAAGTGCAGATAGTAAATATTTCCATTCTGATATGTAGCATTATTAAAATTAAAAATATTAGATCTTGTTTTAAACAATTCTTAATACCTCCGTATATTAAGAGTTTTACATATAGAAGATGATGATAAGCAATCTGTATAGATATATTTATATATATATATTATTATATAACGTACATTTTAATATAATACTTACGATTTTCAAATTCCATATTTTTTATTTTATAATTTTCACCAACAATACAAATAATACAATACCTATACCTATAGAAATAAAATTACAAAATGAAGTCTTTTGGCGTTACATTTCTTTTGTTTTAAACAAGCCGCCTATGCATTTTTTTATATGAGAACAATTGGCGCTAAAAGATTTAAACTAAAATCAACCTATGAGTCCTCTGTGGAGCAAGATTTACCGATGTTGCCAAATTTTCAGCTTTCCATGTTCATAAACATATTTTACAATATTTGTTAAAAATCATATTTCTTGACACAATCTCATATTTCCTAATGATTCGATAATTATTATTATCAATAAATAATAATTTGAAACTCCTTTTAATCTATAATATAGTAAAAATACTAAAACTATAAATTACTATGGCACAATGTGTTTTACTTGGCAACATTGTATTAGTTTGTGCGATGCGTTTTCGATTCGCAGGTTCAGATCGATCTAACTGATTCCAACTGAACTGATTTATATTCGATTGGTAAGTGATCGCACGGTCAAAGTGATCCCAACTAATTTTTAAAATCAGATCGATCCAAATCACTTTCCCAATCGAACGCGGCTCCGAAATTAGTATGTGCACCAAGAAAAAATCAGTCGGCACGGTACACGAGTCTTAATTCAAAATATGGCCCTCTAAGATATTAAAGAGTAGAAAGTCAAATATTCAGTCTGGCCTAGAAACCTGTTTTTAACAAATACCGAGACAGTTGAATTAGAATACAAATATTAATCTTTATTTTTTATTCTACCATAGTTGAATGACCAAACAACGTCGGAAACTAGCTTGTCAAATTGAAAATTTGCACACTACAAAATAGTTTAATTGATTTTTTCTTAATAGTATATTAAATTAAATAATTAATTAACCTGCATATCTAAAATTATCAATATAATTTCGTTATCTTAAGAAAAATCGAGTCTAGTGCGGGAACAAGCAAAATTTAGAAATCACCACACCATGAACCTTTCTGTTAGGTGATTTTGAATTTTTGCTTAAAACTGACACTGACGTTAGTACGTCACCAGCACCAGTGGCGGCTCGTGCCATTTTAGTGAAGTAGTGCTAGGTAAACCCTTAACGCCGCAGGCAAAAAAAATTTTGGGTGCCACGCCCTTTTTTGATAATAGTTCTTGCTTTTAAAGTAGGAAAAATAAGCAAAGAGGCACCTAATTTAATTTATGAATTTACAATCATATCTTGAATATACCTAAACACGATAACAAGTTGAAACACACAAGCAATGTCAGTGGTTTTATCTGCGACAACAGCGATAAACGGAGAGTCCTTTATTTCTTTTATGACTTTTCATCATGATACACATCTAACATACAGTCCAGAAGTTCATTTTGTAGGGGTTTTGATGTTCCTTTAAATACTTTCGATTTTTCAATATGATCTTTAAGAATTTTGTCTAATTCTAAGCTGAAAATTATTAATTCACAAAAAATGCCCCTATTTTGCGACGTCTCTTTTTCGTCACGACCTCTCAAAGTCAACTCAAATGCACCACAAAACCGAACGCAGTTTATAATTTGGTTTAATATGTATCTGTTTTTATCAATTTGTTCATTTTTCTTCATTATTTCATTGTGATATGCAGAATTTAATTGAGTTTTAATGTTAATTTTACCAAGCATACTAAAATTAAATATAATGTTTAAATGTACCTTCGATTTTTCATGTGTCTTCATTTTGTCCCAGAAATGGACCAAATCATCTGTACCTTTTTAGGACCAAGTTTGCTTTCTACCAAATAAAACACACATAAAACAAAATAGTCTATTAGATTCATCACAACCGCACACCCAAGTATTTTTTCCATAAAGTTTCCTTTAAAAATCTAATAGTATTCATACCTTATGTATTTCTAAAATAAAAAGTTCGTTAACCCTACATTAAATCAGCCGCCGACGGAACGAAAACAAATCGAGACGCGACACGAACATCAGCTGTTTGAAACGTCTAACATCAAACGGTCAAACGAAGAGAGCCTGGCTACATCGTCGAGATTTTTGCCTGCTTGCATTCAAGGTCATTTTCCAACGTTTTTTTATTAAGGTGATAGCGTTTCGTCACCTCCAGTGTGCCTCGTCGCGCTTGGCGCGGAAGCTACGTTACCGTTTTACGCATAATCGCTTCCTTTTAGATGGAAATTTGCACCCAACTGTGTTCCATTTTTAAATTATTTTGCTAATTGCTTTAAAAACGAGAATATTAATTTTAATAGGTTTTGGTAATTTGTAAAGGGCAGGACGCTAGACAGGAGGGCAGGTAGTGCCATGGCACTGTGGCTCATTCGTCATTTTCAATACACCGGTTGGATTGCTACGATAAAAGATTTTTATAAATAAGGCACGATGGTAAATTTTAAAAGTTATTCGAAATAGTGACACTCTATAATAAACATTGCTTTTTAGGGTACCGACTATAGCCCCTTTAAATCGGAGAGTGTATGGGTAAACTAATAAAGCGTCACCTGTTTTGGAGCCCTAAGGTCAAAACAATGATTGATCACAGTAAAACAGGAAATAAGTTATAAGAAAACCACTAATTTCAAAATAACTAAATTAAATTACCATCAATAAATAAGTTTTTCCACTACTGAAAGAGCGTTAAATGTTAAAATAATATATATAAAATAATAAAACAGATTACAAAACATAACAAGCTCAAGAATAAAACAATGAAGTTGGCTGAAGATGACCTCTCTTCTGTGCGTTCAAACTTTTATTTAAGTATCCGAAAGTCAACTCTGTCGAGAGCAGCCAGATCTTTTTAAAGGTTGAAAAAAAAACATGAAAGTAAAAAGAGGTTAGGTTTTATCGTACGTTCCGTACCCTTTAATTTTCTATGCGTTACGTAGCAAAATAAATTCAAAGTATCTGCATCATGATTAATTAAACATAAAGAAAACAAAAATAATAGAAGTACCAGAACAGGAACTCACAGAGAAACATAGCAGAGAACAGTAAAAAGTAGAAGTAAACAGTACTGCATTATGCAGTATCTAAGCAGTGGAAAGTAGCAAAAAACAACAGACCTATAAAAAAACAATGTTTTAGAGAAAATGGTAAAGGTAGGAGTCTAAAAAATGTCATTTTAAAGGTTGATTTACTGACAGTGCCCCCTTTTTTTAAATCCTAGAAAATACAAATAATCGAGAATGTGGTGTTGCTTTTTGGTTAAACAGTAAATCAGTAAATTGAGATTTTATCTATAACTCCGATATTTAAATAAACTAAACTAGACAGATTAACGCAGAAAACATTCCGCCACCAAATTACTGGCTAGGATACTCAATTACTTACCAAAACTGGCAAAAATGCACTTGAGAGCCCTTGATGCCCACTGGTAGTTTGTGTCACGAAAAAGGCGGTGAGTTTTTGGCGTCGGATTATGCTTAAAACAGCCAGATAAAGTATCTTTATTTTAAATAATCTGAGTAAGGTACAGTAATTTTACAGAGAAAGGGTCTCATATCAACTTAACCCAAAATATTTACGTTGCCTTGTCATTAACTACTTAACTAATTTTAGAGCTCAATAACTGATAGATATTACAGTAAAAGTAAAATAATAAGCGAGCTCTGAAAATTACTAGGAGATGTCAGGAACGACAACAACATGAATAGTGACAACCCATACTCATTATAGTAAGTTCGTAATAGGATGACAGATAGATTTAATTAATAATCAACTGAAAAATTAATTATATTTACTGAAATTAATAAACCTTATTTATGACAGTTCTACCTTAATTAACTAGTAAAAAAGCTATACTAGTAAGTGACTGTAAAGTAAGGTAGGTACTAATGAAACTCTGTTATTTTCAGAGAAGCGAAAACGCGACAAGATAGCATTAGTAAGAAATCGAGACTTATAATATACCTACTGAAATATACAAAGTAGTAATAATAAATTGAAGATCTATAGTAGTGATGACTTATTAATATATATTATATTTAATAAAACAACTTTGTCGAGAACTGGGTAAGTGAATTATAGATTTAAAAAAATCGTTTATAAAAAGCTATACATGCCTTTTTTTAAATTGATTTAATGCGCCATCTATTACATAACTATTTAATTATCTGTTTGAAGCGATTGTATACGAACTTCAGTAAATTTCGGAACAAAAAAAAGTCCCATTCTGTTCTGTTCAGATTTTTGCAATAACCTCTTGGTTTACGAGTTTACAGTGCCGTGCTCGAAGCATTCGGCACAGTAAAATTTTCACCAATTTATTAGCTATCAGTGTAGGAATATTTTTTTTCCTTATGTTTAAATTGATTGAATAAATATTTTTATAGGACAAAAACTTGCAAAGTATATCTAACATTGTACATGTTCACCTTTGCTGTGAGCCAGTGCTGACAGGTTCTTATATTTCAGTAACAAAAAGTCGTAGCGAATCGGGCAAGACGGCATTGGAAATAGGACGTAGAGCAATATACAATGCCGTCTCCAAAAACTACCTATCTATACGAGAAAACGGAAATTTTACACCATTTTCTAGTTTTGGTCAGTTGTTATAATGACAATTTGGCAATATGTTTCCCCTTCACGTTCCGCAGAAAGGTGAGGCAAAAAAGAGCAATAGTAAATATAGAAAAAAGAAATAAAAATTTACTTTTATTGTAAATTTATTTTAGTACTACTTTATAATAGATGCATTCTCGACTGACGATTAGCATTTACCTGTCAAAATGACAGCTGTCGTATAAAACTTTCTTATTTAGATCATAAAATTTTTTTAATTTCAGATTCTTACAGCGTCTATCCTCAGTACGAAAAAAACAAATTTGGATAGTAAAAAATACCACATTTTTTTATCACGACCTTGGGTTGTTAAGAAACTACACATATTGTTTTGATGGCGAATCAAAATACCTTACAATCAAGACTTGCTAACAAACGGTTTTGTCAAAATTAAACGAACGAACTCGAACAGTGCCGTGCCCAAAGGGCTCGGCACAATAATATTTCCAAAAATTTATTAGCTGATAATTGATAGCTTCAATGTAAGAATATTTTTTTTTAAATTTTTTATCGATTGAATACATATTTTTATAGAACAAATTAATATGGAAAGTATATCCCACATTGTACACCTTTGCTGTGCAATATTAAAGAGCCAGTGCTGACAGGTTCAATGTCAATATCAATGTCATAATATTAAATATCATATATTGCCTCGTATATTGCAGTAACGAAAGGTCGTAGCGAATCAAGCGAGACGGCATTGAAAATAGGACGTCGAACACTATACGATACTGTCTTCAAAAACGACCTATCTATACGGGAAAACGGAAATTTTGCACCATTGTCTAGTTTTGGTCAGTTGTTATAATGACAATTTGGCGATATGTTTCCCCTTCACGTTCCGCAGGAAGGTGAGGCAAAAAAAGCAATAGTAAATAGAAAAAAAGAAAAGAAAAGTATTTTTTATTGTAAATTTTTGTAAATTTTTTTTTAGTACTAATATTAAATGCACTCTCGGCTGACAATTAGCGATATGTACCCAGTCTAGTATTATATACGTCTCTTCCGCGCGGAATCTCGAAAACCCCGATCAGCTCTTGAACAATTTCGTCTATGTAAGACATTTTCACAGTTGCGATTTTTTTTTCTCGGAAACGGTTAGAGTGGGACGATTGAAACTTTTAGGGTTTAGATAGGAATAGTGGGGGTACATTGTGTAAAAATTTCGAATATACAGGGTGTGCCGAAAAAAAGTTATTAATTTTTAAAGTGGAGAAATATCGGGATCTCGTTGGCATTCGACACAGGTCGTAAAAATGAGTTTTTTTGATTTAAACTTTTTCGGCGCATAGACGACCGTCGGCTACAGAAGCCTATTGTTTGCCAAGGCGATCGGAAGTTGGGAAGTCAATTTTCTGATTTTTTTTAAATCAATGTAGGGGCATGTTGGATCGATAATAAATCGAATTGCGTACGTCCCACATATTTTTGGTTTGGAGATTCGCTTAGGTCATCTCAAATACTACTTTTTTCAAATATATTGTTCTAATTGACACTTACCTGTCAAAATTTGACAGCTATGGTATAATTAAACGAACGAACTAGAACAGTGCCGTGCCCGAAGGGCTCGGCACAATAATATTTCTACAAATTTATTAGCTGATAATTGATAGCTTCCATGTAAGAATAATTTTTTGCTTATGTTTTAATCGATTGAATACTTACATATTTTTATAGAGCAAATATGGAAAGTATATCCCACATTGCACAAAGGTGTACGAGTTTAAAGAGCACCTATACGGCGCCGTCTCAGAAAACTACCTACCTATACGAGAAAACGGAAATTTTGCACCATTGTGTAGTTTTAGTCAGTTGTTATAATGAGAATTTGGCGATATGTTTTCCCTTCACGTTCCGCAGGAAGGTGAGGCAAAAAAAGCAATAGTAAATAGAAAAAAAGAAAAGAAAATTATTTTTTTATTGTAAATTTTTGTAAATCTTTTTAGTACTAATATTAGATGCACTCTCGGCTGACGATTAGCGATATGTACCCAGTCTAGTATTATATACGGCGGCTACATTTAAAATAAGTTGTCGTCGTCAGTTTCGACATTTTCACATTTGCGATTTCTTTTCTCGAAAACGGTAAGAGTGGGACGATTGAAACTTTTTCAGTTTAAAGAGGAATAGTGGGGGTACAATGTGTAATAATTTTGAATATACAGGGTGTACGGGAAAAAAGTTATTAATTTTTAAAGTCGATAATTATCGGATTCTCGTTGGGATTCGATACAGTTCGTAAAAATGAGTTTTTTTGATTTAAACTTTTTCGACGCGTAGACGACCGTGGGCTACAGAACCCTATTGTTTGTGAGCGCGATCGAAAGTTTGAAAGTAATTTTTTTGATTTTTTTAAAGTTGAAAATTGATCAAAAATGGTACCTCTTGGATCGCTAATAAGTCGAATTGGGTGCATCCGATCAACATTCGGTTTTGATAATCGTTTAGGCCATCTTAAAAACTACCTTTTTCCAATATATCGTTCTATACCTAACTGGAATGGAAATGATCAAAAATTGTAAGAAACTGGAAGGCGTGATTTTTCGCAGTTTTTATTTTTTTTCGTACGGAAAACGACTTTTGATCGAAACGTTGTATACTTTAGCGGATAGAGCTCTTCAAATTGTATTTTAGAGATATTTTTCGTTTCTTTATCTTTATTACGGAAAAAACGACAGCCTATGAATTTTTTCCAGTAATTTCTGTTGGCGTCGCACTGGTTTGTTAAATACTTCTGCAGTGTCTATAAATATAACTTTTTAAATTTTTTCTTGATCCACCATATCAACCGATAAACAAGCTTAAGTTTGCATAGTAAACGCGCTCTGAAAAAACATCATTTGTGGCTCAAAAAAATTAATTTATGATTTATCAAGAGATATTTTTATCCGACGTTTTACTATATCGACTAGCTTATTCAATTTTTAACAAAACCGTTTTATTTTTTCCCAAAAGACGCGCTGATTTAGTCTCAACACCTCTACATATTCAAACTTATAAAAATATATTCGTAAGTTTAAGAAAAATCGAGTTTTTGAGTGCGGAAACAAGCAAAATTTGCAAATTCTAATATTCAATTTTGACTAGAGTGCTTTGACTGCTTTGGTTAATGTAAGTAAATTAATTCTAAAAACCGGCTGTCAAAAATGGCGAAAAATTGGTGTTTTGAGCTTGACTTGCTAGACTAATAAGAAGATTTCCAGATTTTAAATCGGATGGAATATCTACCTTGAACCTTCTTCTAATTTTATTGACCAAAATATTTGCCCAAAATGTTTCAGAAATAGTTGTAATCTCGATTTTAAAGATGACGTTCCGACATTGAAAATGCATCGCCACGTGGTGGGAGGCTGTTCGATATTACGATATTCGCGAATTTTTTTCTCGGAAACGGTTAGAGCAAAACGATAAAAAATTTCTGGACGTAGAGAGGAATAGTAGGGACACGTTCTGGGAACAATTTCCAATATACAGGGTGTACCAGAAAAAAGTTATTTAAGTCAAAGTTGAAAAATATGTTTTTTTTTCGTTGTAGCGCGATACAGGTGGCAAAAATCATTTTAATCGATTTAAACTTTTTTGGCATGTAGACGACGTTGGGCTTCAAAACACTGTTATTTGCGAACGCGATCGAAAGTTGGGAAGTCAATTTTTTGATTTTTTTAAAATCAATGTAGGGTCATATTGGATTGTTAATAAATCAAATTGGGTGCGTCTAACACACTTTTGGTTTAGAGATTAGTTTAGGTCATCTCAAATACTACTTTTTTCAATTATATTGTTCTATACCTACTGGTAATATAAAGGGTGCAAATTATAAAAAAGTAAGAATTACTATCTTTTAATCCTAAATTGAAAATTAACTGTCAAAATGACAGCTGTCGTATAGAACTTTGTTATTTAGGAACTGAAAAATTTTTCAATCTTGGAATCTTACAGCGACAATCCTTGGTACGAAAAAAATCAACTAGGTTTGTGAAGAAACTAAATTTATTTTTTATCATGAATTGAAATGTTTCAAAATTAGAGGTTGCTAACAAATGGTTTTGTCAAAAGTATAAAATGAAACGAACGAACTCCAACAGTGCCGTGCCCAAAGGGCTCGGCACAATAAAATTTTCACCAATTTATCAGCTATCTATGTAAGAATAGTTAATATCATATATTTTAGTAACGAAAAGTCGTAGCGAATCGAGCGAGACGGCATTGGAAATAGGACGTCGACCACTATACGATGCCGTCTCCAAAAACGACCTATCTATACGAGAAACCGGAAATTTTGCTCCCGTTTTTTATTTTTTAGTTTTTGTCAGTTGTTATAATGACAATTTGGCGATATGTTTCTCCTTCACGTTCCGCAGGAAGGTGAGGTATAAAAAGCAATAGTATTATATAAATAATTTTGTCAGTTGTTATAATGTCAATTTGGCGATATGTTTCCCCTTCACGTTCCGCAGGAAGGTGAGGCAAAAAAATCAATAGAAAACATAGAAAAAAGAAGCTAAGAAATTTTTTTTTTAAATACAAATTTTTAGTACTAATAATAGATGCACTCTCGGCTAACGATTAGCGATATGTACCCAGTCTAGTATTATATACGGCGGCTACATTTAAAATAAGTTGTCGTCGTCAGTTTCGACATTTTCACATTTGCGATTTCTTTTCTCGAAAACGGTAAGAGTGGGACGATTGAAACTTTTTCAGTTTAAAGAGGAATAGTGGGGGTACAATGTGTAATAATTTTGAATATACAGGGTGTACGGGAAAAAAGTTATTAATTTTTAAAGTCGATAATTATCGGATTCTCGTTGGGATTCGATACAGTTCGTAAAAATGAGTTTTTTTGATTTAAACTTTTTCGACGCGTAGACGACCGTGGGCTACAGAACCCTATTGTTTGTGAGCGCGATCGAAAGTTTGAAAGTAATTTTTTTGATTTTTTTAAAGTTGAAAATTGATCAAAAATGGTACCTCTTGGATCGCTAATAAGTCGAATTGGGTGCATCCGATCAACATTCGGTTTTGATAATCGTTTAGGCCATCTCAAAAACTACCTTTTTCCAATATATCGTTCTATACCTAACTGGAATGGAAATGATCAAAAATTGTAAGAAACTGGAAGGCGTGATTTTTCGCAGTTTTTATTTTTTTTCGTACGGAAAACGACTTTTGATCGAAACGTTGTATACTTTAGCGGATAGAGCTCTTCAAATTGTATTTTAGAGATATTTTTCGTTTCTTTATCTTTATTACGGAAAAAACGACAGCCTATGAATTTTTTCCAGTAATTTCTGTTGGCGTCGCACTGGTTTGTTAAATACTTCTGCAGTGTCTATAAATATAACTTTTTAAATTTTTTCTTGATCCACCATATCAACCGATAAACAAGCTTAAGTTTGCATAGTAAACGCGCTCTGAAAAAACATCATTTGTGGCTCAAAAAAATTAATTTATGATTTATCAAGAGATATTTTTATCCGACGTTTTACTATATCGACTAGCTTATTCAATTTTTAACAAAACCGTTTTATTTTTTCCCAAAAGACGCGCTGATTTAGTCTCAACACCTCTACATATTCAAACTTATAAAAATATATTCGTAAGTTTAAGAAAAATCGAGTTTTTGAGTGCGGAAACAAGCAAAATTTGCAAATTCTAATATTCAATTTTGACTAGAGTGCTTTGACTGCTTTGGTTAATGTAAGTAAATTAATTCTAAAAACCGGCTGTCAAAAATGGCGAAAAATTGGTGTTTTGAGCTTGACTTGCTAGACTAATAAGAAGATTTCCAGATTTTAAATCGGATGGAATATCTACCTTGAACCTTCTTCTAATTTTATTGACCAAAATATTTGCCCAAAATGTTTCAGAAATAGTTGTAATCTCGATTTTAAAGATGACGTTCCGACATTGAAAATGCATCGCCACGTGGTGGGAGGCTGTTCGATATTACGATATTCGCGAATTTTTTTCTCGGAAACGGTTAGAGCAAAACGATAAAAAATTTCTGGACGTAGAGAGGAATAGTAGGGACACGTTCTGGGAACAATTTCCAATATACAGGGTGTACCAGAAAAAAGTTATTTAAGTCAAAGTTGAAAAATATGTTTTTTTTTCGTTGTAGCGCGATACAGGTGGCAAAAATCATTTTAATCGATTTAAACTTTTTTGGCATGTAGACGACGTTGGGCTTCAAAACACTGTTATTTGCGAACGCGATCGAAAGTTGGGAAGTCAATTTTTTGATTTTTTTAAAATCAATGTAGGGTCATATTGGATTGTTAATAAATCAAATTGGGTGCGTCTAACACACTTTTGGTTTAGAGATTAGTTTAGGTCATCTCAAATACTACTTTTTTCAATTATATTGTTCTATACCTACTGGTAATATAAAGGGTGCAAATTATAAAAAAGTAAGAATTACTATCTTTTAATCCTAAATTGAAAATTAACTGTCAAAATGACAGCTGTCGTATAGAACTTTGTTATTTAGGAACTGAAAAATTTTTCAATCTTGGAATCTTACAGCGACAATCCTTGGTACGAAAAAAATCAACTAGGTTTGTGAAGAAACTAAATTTATTTTTTATCATGAATTGAAATGTTTCAAAATTAGAGGTTGCTAACAAATGGTTTTGTCAAAAGTATAAAATGAAACGAACGAACTCCAACAGTGCCGTGCCCAAAGGGCTCGGCACAATAAAATTTTCACCAATTTATCAGCTATCTATGTAAGAATAGTTAATATCATATATTTTAGTAACGAAAAGTCGTAGCGAATCGAGCGAGACGGCATTGGAAATAGGACGTCGACCACTATACGATGCCGTCTCCAAAAACGACCTATCTATACGAGAAACCGGAAATTTTGCTCCCGTTTTTTATTTTTTAGTTTTTGTCAGTTGTTATAATGACAATTTGGCGATATGTTTCTCCTTCACGTTCCGCAGGAAGGTGAGGTATAAAAAGCAATAGTATTATATAAATAATTTTGTCAGTTGTTATAATGTCAATTTGGCGATATGTTTCCCCTTCACGTTCCGCAGGAAGGTGAGGCAAAAAAAGCAATAGAAAACATAGAAAAAAGAAGCTAAGAAAAATTTTTTTTAAATACAAATTTTTAGTACTAATAATAGATGCACTCTCGGCTAACGATTAGCGATATGTACCCAGTCTAGTATTATATACGTCTCTTCCGCGCGGAATCTCGAAAACCCCGATCAGCTCTTGAACAATTTCGTCTATGTAAGACATTTCCACAGTTGCGATTTTTTTTTCTCGGAAACGGTTAGAGTGGGACGATTGAAACTTTTAGGGTTTAGATAGGAATAGTGGGGGTACGTTGTGTAAAAATTTCTAATATACAGGGTGTGCCGGAAAAAAGTTATTAATTTTTAAATTCGAGAAATATCGGGATCTCGTTGGCATTCGATACAGGCAACAAAAATTAGTTTTTTCGATTTAAACTTTTTCGACGCGTAGACGACCGTCGGCTACAGAAGCCTATTGTTTGCCAAGGCGATCGGAAGTTGGGAAGTCAATTTTTAGATTTTTTTAAAATCAATGTAGGAGCATGTTGGATCGATAATAAATCGAATTGCGTGCGTCCCACATATTTTTGGTTTGGAAATTCGCTTAGGTCATCTCAAATACTACTTTTTTCAAATATATTGTTCTAATTGACACTTACCTGTCAAAATTTGACAGCTATGGTATAAAACTTTGTATTTAGGAACTGAAAAAAATTATCAATTTAGGATTCTTTTAGTAGTAACTCTCGCTACGAAAAAGCTAAAAAAAAATTGAAACTTACCTGTCAAAATCTGACAGCTGTCGTATAAAACTTTGTTATTTGGGTAATAAAAATGATTGAATTTCAGATTCTTATAGCGTCAATCATCAGTACGAAAAAAACGAACTCGAGTAGTAAAAAATTACACATACTTATATTTCTATTGCGACCTGGGTTGTGAAGAAACTACAAATATTTTTTTGAACATGAATCAAGGTGCTTACAATTAGCGCTTGCTAACAAATGGTTTTGTCAAAAGTATAAAATTAAACGAACTGGAGCAGTGCCGTGCCCGAAGGGCTCGGCACAATAATATTTTCACAAATTTATTAGCTGATAATGTGATAATAATAATGAAATATGAAAAGTATATCCCACATTGCACAAAGGTGTGGGAGTTTAAAAAGCACCTATAAATGTCAATATCAATATCATCATATTAAATAATATATAATAATATATTTCAGTAACGAAAAGTCATAGCGAATCGAGCGAGACGGCAATGAATATAGGACATCGAACACTATACGATGCCGTCTTCAAAACCTACCTCTCTATACGAAAAACCGGAAATTTTGCAACCGTTTTTTTATTTTTTAGTTTTTGTCAGTTGTTATAATGACAATTTGGCGATATGTTTTCCCTTCACGTTCCGCAGGAAGGTGAGGCAAAAAAGCAACAGTAAATAGAGTAAAAGAAAAGTATTTTTTTATTGTAAATTTTTTTTTAGTACTAATATTAGATGCACTCTCGGCTGACGATTAGCGATATGTACCCAGTCTAGTTTTCTCGCTCAGATAGATTATGATAAGATTTTGTTTAAAAAGAAGCATTTTATATGAAAATTCTATAGTTCAGTATCTACTAATGCAAATAAGGAAAAGTTTAAGAAGTTTTTATAGTTGTTTTATGTTTAAAACAAATATTTTTTATTTATTCGACCAATTTTAGAAATGTTTACTAGTACCTACTGCTACTGATCTTTCAAACTTTGGACTGTCGTGTACTTTATTTAAAAATATATATTTCCGATGATCTTTAGGCTCATCAATACATAAGAATTATGTTGTACTTAGTTCTTTTTGAGTAAAAACCATTCTAGAGATAATATAATTGGTTAAAATATTTTTTTTATGTTTGTATAATTGAGAAACAAAAATTTTCTACTAAAGTACAACCAATTACAACCAATTTATTTAATTGCATTTATTTCAGCGAAATTTAACACAAGCAATTAACTGATTGAATTTCCACTTGTTTTGGTAAAGATAATTAGGAGCATCTTCGGTGAGTGCTTGCTTTAACATTTACTTAGTTAAAGACTAAAGAATAACTTAAAAGAAAAATTTAATTGTTCATTTATAATGAAGAATTATTGAAATCGCGTAAAGTAATTAAAGAATAAAAATTGTTGAATATTGGTAACTTCCTTTTAGAAATTTACAAATTACATACTTGAGTGCATCGTTGTAAATGGGTCGGCTTAACTAAGCAGGGTCATTTTATTATTTGTAAGGATCGTGTCGAATCAATGATTAATATTATATAGGTAATAACAATATTTATTTTTTCCCACATGCAATTTGATAACTGAAATAGATGAATACAATAATTATTACCCTGATTACGTCTTTCAAATATAAATATTACTTTCTTCAAGCACTATTACTTGAAACATGCACACTTACATATTCTGTAATTTTTAAATAAGTAATTATGTTAATGACATTAAATGTGTTATGCAATCGTGTGCAATGCCTTTGTTTTACCACTAAAGTGTCGTTTACGTACAATGTATTTTCGACATTGTGCTTTAAAACCGAAAATAGCGTGCTTAATTAAAAAAAACTAGTATTATTAAGATACAGGTTACGGCAAAAAGTCATATGGGAAAACATTTTATCAGGAGAGAAATACTTTTCCGGAGGACCGATTCTGCACAACCAGGGGCGGTTCTAGACCCAAAATATTGGGGGGGGGGGCACCACATTGGCGCAGCCACAATTTTTGGTAGCCTTCGCAAGCAAATAACGCCGCAGCCCAAAATTTTTTAGGATCATTCCCAAATTGTATCAAATTATGTAAATAATAAAGCACCCGGAGTTTTTTTTATCATTGGCATGAAATCATAAAGTAGTTAGCAATTCGATCAGCGATAAATTTATTTATTGAGTATAAGGTTTAACGAAAAAATATTTGTATTATTTCAGTTTTCCTCAGCCGCATTGTAGCGACATAGTATATACATTTTGGATATGACTACCTAACATGTTTCGCGAAGATTTTTGCTTCAATGCCGAGGGTGCCTAAAACCTGGACTAGGGGCAAAATTAAAAAAAAAAAAATCGTTTTTCGGCAACCGTCCGGAAAGTGCCCACTTCCCGGACGCTTTTCCTTTGAGAAAGCAGCATTTCTCCGGCCTAGTCCGGGAATAGTACGTACTTCCCGGACTAGGCCGGGAATCAATATTAGCAATTGCTCGAATTTTAATATAAATAAGAATTATAATGTTTCTGTTAGTACCTATCTTCTGTTCGAATTTCAATATTTAATACAAATAAGAATTAAAATGTTCAAAATTTTGTTCTAAAAAGAAATATAATAAAGAAATGTGTCTCATTGATTTGTTATTCTACATGGTTGCCGAAAAAATAGTGTACGCAACACGTCTTCGGACTCGCAGACTTCCAGGACTCGCCTACGGCTCGTCCTAGAATTTTGTCGACTCGTCCAAAAAAACAGTATTTTCCGGACTTGTAACGTAAATTACTATTTTCTCTATCGCAATGCGAGGTTGTCATTGTTGCCAAATTGATTGTATTTCTCTCGAGATATTTTAAAGTTTTTTTTAGAAATGTTGGGGGTCCTGGGCCCCCCCAGGCCCCCCCGTAGAACCGTCCCTGTGCACAACCAAAAAAATATTAATTCACAAACAGTGTGGTTAGGTAACGAGATATCAAATAAATGTACTTGAAAATAGTTCTTCATGCAATAAGTCTGTAATCTCATGAGATAATAAAAGTCACTTTAAGCACAAATTCCATACACTATTTATTTTTTTCTACTACCGGAAAATATATAATATAAATCAAAACACAAACACTTCACTTTACGCACTAATGTCTAAAGTAAATTGGTTCACGCATTATATTTGTCCATGACCAACCAGACCAATTTCAATTAAAAATGCAGGTATGCATTACAGGTACTAATTCATTTTGTAAATTCCTTTATGCATCAGCGTAAAAAGTTAAATTTTATACACTTTCTATAGTGCGTAAAGTTAGCATTTTAGGCATGGTAATACAAAAACTTGTTTATGATTAAATTCCAGCCCCCGGAAGAAGAAACGGTACATTTTTTATGTATGAATGAACATACAGTGTGACCAGTAAAGTCCGCATCATATGAGATTTTTTTATTAATAACTTTATTCCAAATTTGACCTTAGCATCAAATTCTGCTTCGATCGAGATGAAAATTAAGCAAATAGTTATTTTCCTAACAAGTGCGCAAAGTGATACTTTTCCGCACGCAAGTACAGTTGGACGAACGACGCGAAGCGGAGTTCGGATAAGTTCTTGCGTGCGGAAAAGCACTTTGCGCACTTGTTAGGAACAACATTTTTCCTACGAGCTTCATATCAGATAACAACAAAAATAAAAATATGATAATTTATTTAATAATTTTTAATTCGACTTTAAAGAAAGAACTATAATATACTTACAACTAAAAATTACATAACAAAAAAAAATAATAGAAAATTAAAAAATTACATAACAATAAAAAAAATAATAGGAAACTTAATTATTTGTTTATAACATTTATATTTATCGTCAGAGCTGCTCATTTTAACAGTGTTTATATATATTCCCTACCAAGGAGATTTTTGAATAGTTTTACTTTTCCGCACCCAGTGCGGATAAAAGTCTTATCCGCACTAGTGCGGAAAAGTGTAACTTTGCACACAAAAATGCGTGCGCAAAGTACTACTTTGCGCACGCTCGTAGGAAAAAATAGTAGTCATAGATTCGCATTATCTGTCAAATTTTAATATTTCCAAAAAATAATTCAAAAGTGGGGTTATTTCTGAAAGTATCGAAAAAAGTTATTAGAAAAAGTTTTTTTAAATGCAGTTTTTAGCACACATGCAAAAATTTTAGCTGCCTAGGATAGTTTTGATTTTACCCATATTTTGTAAATTGCACCACTTTTGCAAAATAATACTCAACGCAACCTACATAAAACTTCTTAGTTTTGACAATGCTTTATTTCAGATACATTTTCTTTAAATGTGTGTTTTTTTATAAAATCAAAATTGGGCTATTAAAATTTGGTCGCATGTGATGCAAAGTTTGTTTCTTTTGACCCTGTATAAGGTTACTTCATAAAATAAGTATTTTTGAAAACGTAGTTTGTGTCTGAAAGTAATACACCTTAACATTAAGACAAGAAAGAACACAGTGTCATCAGTAAAGTGTTCATTAAGTGGAAAATAAATTTCAGTGGTGGGTAAAAAATCAAAATTATCTTATGCAGCTGACAATTTGCATGTGGGCTAGAAACTGCATTTAAAAAAACTTTTTCTAATAATTTTTTTCGATATTTTTGGATTATTTTTTGAGAAAAATTAAAATTTGACAGGTAATGCGAATCAGGTGACTACTATTTTTTTGTTTAATTTTCATCTCGATCGAAGCAGAACTTAATGCCAAAGTCAAATTTCGAATAAAGTTATTAATAAAAAAAAATCCCATATGATGCGGACTTTACTGGTCATACTGTATATCAACATTCTTGGTCAAGTAATTTTTACAGTTTTTGAACAAAGAAACAGTTGTAAACAAACCGATCAAAATGGAATATATGTTTTTTTTTTATACACAGAGCCTACAACTTTACGATCTTATAAAAAGTAATATTTTCTCATTTCCAATAATGTTTTTCTTACGGGAAAGTACAAATTTAATGTACCTTTTTCCTTATTGCTTTTAAATTTTTATAAGGCCTGTATTTAAATTAGTATTGTCGATTAACTTAAGTATTCGTAAAATAGTTTTTCCTATAACCATTAAAAATAATGGCCTCGTTTTGACCAAATTAATGTTTCCACGTGTATGTAGGGAATTCCCACGAGAAAAATAAATACGAATCTTTTCTTACATAAAACTACAAATTTTGTGATAAGAAAACCCCCAATAAAAATAATTGTACTATACGTATTACGTTTTATAGCTTGAAAAAGTCCAATTTAATATTGGAAGGTATTTCGTTATATTGATTGTATGTTTTGATTATTTATAATAAGGTTGATCTACAAACAACAAATAACAAGTAACTGAAAGTTTGAATTTTCTGATGGTAAGGTACTCATGTACTAGTGAGAACAAAGAAGTTCAAAAACTGTGGTGATTTCTACTAATATAAAAATCTTCTCTTTCTTGATAATGTCATTTTCAGTATTTTCATAATATCGAACTGGGTTCCTTATTGTACCTAATTATAGTGCTTAGAAAATTATTTTTCTTGCCAATTCAACATTCACAACCTATACTTTTTTTCATTTAAATGACAAGGGATATGCTTAAAGGGCGACAACAACAGAAAAATAATGAAAGGACTAGAAGGTTTAAAAAAGGTTAGACACAAGAGAAAAACATTTTCGGAAATTTGATGCTGTAAATATCGTTTTATAAAGGGTGTTTTTATTGCCCGTTATACGAGACGATGACTCGTAAATATCAAAATATTCTCTTTACTTTTTTTTATTAAAAAATGAATATCCCTATAGACTATAGAGAGCTTGTATAATAAATTATTTTGTGTATTGTACCTATTCTGGCAACAATTTTTAAATTTTGCGGAAGTAGTCCATTATCTCAAAGTGGAGCTGTATAGATATAAAGAAATTAAACCCACAGTCGTCTCCACAAATACTTATATTAAAACAGTTAGATTAACTTGGTGTACATGTTTCGGTACTAGGGAGTACCATCATCAGCACCGAAGGGCCCAAGTGCCACTATTACAATCAGCTTGTTATTTGTTTACGATGTAGGGCAGAGGAAGAAAATTAATTCCTTTAGAATTTTATTTTACTTTAAACTTTTTAATCTGTTTTCGTCCAACAATCAAAATGTCCTCGTCTTATTCAAGTTTTTAGTTTTTATTTTTATTTTTTAAATCTTTTACATTTCGTTTACATTGCTTGTAATAGTGGCACTTGGGCCCTTCGGTGCTGATGATGGTACTCCCTAGTACCGAAACATGTACACCAAGTTAATCTAACTGTTTTAATATAAGTATTTGTGGAGACGACTGTGGGTTTAATTTCTTTATAACAATTTTTAAACCTACACCAAAAAAAAATGTTTTTAATAAACCATTTTCACAATTTAATTTTATATTAACGAAATATAGGTATATAAAAAAAAAGCTTTACATTTGTTTGTTAATGTTTAATATTTACGGATTTCTAGTTTTTGTGCAGTTTAGTGAATTGTATTTGTGCTTCTTTGAATTGATTACTTATTTACTCGGTTTGAAATATAAATACAGTGTGTCCAAAAAAGTATGCAACATATGGGAAAGATTTTTATTACCGATTTCTTAGAAAATTTTATTCTTAATAAAAGTTGGTGCATGCCATAAAATTATAAACGCATATTTTATATTTCACCTGCGGCTAATAGTAAGGGAGCAAATGCCATTTTTCTAAATTGCTCTAAGACTGGACTTGATCGAGTTGGATTCTGTTATAATTTTTATTAGAACCAAAGCTGGCTAACATGTGTTTAAATATGCGTGCAACACGCTAATATCTAAACCCAACCGTATCATTGAAAAGTTTTATTAGGTTTGCAACTACTTAATACATTTTTATATTAAACACATGATTAAGATATTTGATTAATATATTAAAATCGCGTAAATAAAAAATCGACCAGAGGCGTACCGTTTAGGGGAAAATAGATATTAAGGAAAAAAAAATAAAGAATTGAGACACATAACTGAAATTTCGTATTTGGACTAAGGTTTTTATGTGCAAAAACATTTCCATATACAATTTTGTTATATTTGTACTAATTAAGGTACTTTACTCTTAAGGCCATTTCGAAAAAATGGCATTTGCTCCCTTACTATTAGCCGCAGATGAAATATGAAATATGCATTTATTATAGTTTTAAGGCATGCACCAACTTTTATCAAGAATACAATTTTCTGAGAAATCGGTAATAAAGAAGTTTCCCATATGTTGCATACTTTTTTGGACACACTGTATATGTTTTTTTGCATCATCAAATCAGACTTTGTTTTATAGAGTTGTGGGGACACTGTAAGTTAAATTTTAAAGCCCGGACCTGTCTATCTTCCTATTTCTTAAATGAGAATTTTGCAGTGCGCATGCCGATGTGTACTGGGCTTTATTGACATACGCAAGGCCATAAATTTGCCTCTTTCGTGGTATATGTCTATGCATTTAATTTAAATCGAGGGGAACCAGTTAAATCGGTCCCCTTGCAAGACTCCTTAATACAATAAAATTATTGTTTCATATTTTACTGAAAGTATGTAAATCTAAATAGAATTGATTAGAAGGTTGTTTATCAATAAATAATACGACTGTTACATGAAAATGATTAAATATTAATGATTATGCATAAAAATAAATCAAAATAGGGTTAGGTCGAGCAACGAAGTCAATCGGGTAATGTAGACCATCTTATTTCGAGTGAATATTTTTGTCAGTCTGATATACGGCAAGAAGTAGGTAGCGCAATTGATAGAACGTTCGACTGGAATCGTGAGGTTCCAGGTTCGAGTCCCGGCGAATACATAAAACATTTTTAATTATAAATAATTTTGTGAAACAAATAATTGTAAAACATTATTACAATAGCCCGATATTACGCAATACTCCCCTACATTTGAGAGCGCAGAAACATGCAAAACAACCACCACACAAGTTAAAAAAAAAAATTCAAAACATTAAGGTTACGATACAAGGTTTTGGGAAAGGCTAGATGTGTACCCCATTGCCAATCGACTTTATAGAAAAAATAGTGAAAATTGTTGGTTATAAACCTTTTAGAAATAAAAAGTGTTTTGTTGTATGAAGTGGACCCCTTTTTTGTAGAAAAAAGGTTTCTAGTAGATTTCTTATAATTTCTTAGTAAATATTGAAAATGGTAGTTTTCCGGCAATAATATCTCATATAAAAATGTTTTGTTGTATGAAGTGGACCCCTTTCTTGTAGAAAACAAGGTTTCTAGTAGTTTTTTCTTATAATTTCGTGGTAAATATTGAAAATGGTATTTTTCCGGCAATAACTCATATAAAAATGTTTTGTTGTATGAAGTGGACCCCTTTCTTGTAGAAAAAAGGTTTCTAGTAGTTTTTCTTATAATTTCTTAGTAAATATTAAAAATGGTAGTTTTTAGGCAATATCTCATATAAAAACGTTTTGTTGTATGAAGTGGACCCCTTTCTTGTAGAAAACAAGGTTTCTAGTAGCTTTTTCTTATAATTTCTTAGTAAATATTAAAAATGCTAGTTTTCCGGCAATATCTCATATAAAAATGTTTTGTTATATGAAGTGGACTCCCTTCAAGTAGAAAACAAGGTTTCTAGTAGCTTTTTTTTATAATTTCTTAGTAAATATTGAAAACGGGAGTTTTCCGGCAATATCTCATATAAAAATGTTTTGTTATATGAACTGAAGCCCCTTCAAGTAGAAAACAAGGTTTCTGGTAGCTTTTTCTTATAATTTCTTAGTAAATATTGAAAACGGTAGTTTTTAGGCAATATCTCATATAAAAATGTTTAGTTGTATGAAGTTGACCGCTTTATTATAGAAAACAAGGTTTCTAGTAGTGTTTTCTTATAATTTCTTAGTAAATATTGAAAATGGTAGTTTTCAGGCAATATCTCATATAAAAATGTTTAGTTGTATGAAGTGGACCCCTTTTTTATAGAAAACAAGGTTTCTAGTAGTTTTTTCTTATAATTTCTTAGTAAGTATTGAAAATGGTAGTTTTCAGGCAATATCTCATATAAAAATGTTTAGTTGTATGAAGTTGACCGCTTTATTATAGAAAACAAGGTGTCTAGTAGTTTTTTCTTATAATTTCTTAGTAAATATTGAAAATGGTAGTTTTCAGGCAATATCTCATATAAAAATGTTTTGTTGTATGAAGTGGACTACTTTTTTGTAGAAAACAAGGTTTCTAGTAGCTTTTTTTTATAATTTCTTAGTAAATATTGAAAATGGTAGTTTCCCGGCAATATCTCATATAAAAATGTGTTTTCTTCTTATCAGTTATATGCGTTTTGTAGATAACGCAAGGTCCTTCGTTTTTGCCGTAGAAATATATGTTTGTAAAGAACGCTTTTCAAACTAAGATCTACCTCATTTTTTGGATCTTTTTATTTTACTTATAAAAAAAATGGATAAACTATGAACTATTAAATATTCTCTTAAACCTAGCCAAACCTGAAACGCGATTTTTCCCTAAAAATCCTTGTTGTTTACGAATCACACAAACAAGCCGCACGTTAATAATAAATATAAATCACAATAATTAATCGTTAATAACGATTAAAATCGTTAAATTAATTATTGCGGAAGGGCATCGAACAAAATTACTTTTAATTAAGCAATAAAAACACTTCTAATTATGTCATTACCGTGTTCATATTTTTTAATTCAACAGCGGACAGCAAACGATAATACTATTTCTACTAAGTAGTGATATGGTTAATATTAACTTTATATACCCCCTTCACTTTTGCCGATACTATGCACCTGTATATTCAGCGAGTCGGCATTCATGGATCTTGCCCGATTTCAAGTGTGATTCCACTATTCGCGACAGTTTTTTGTGCACAATGCATCATTGTTTTTGCCGTTACACTCGATTAGATTTGCTTGGTATCTTATAAAAGATCTTATGATTATGGTCTGTTGCTGATTTGATGGTGTAATCCGTTTTTACGAACTTAAGGCGATAAAATAAGTTGGGTGGTGTCAAAAGCATGCCGCCGACCTTGCCGCGTCCGCGGCAAGGCTGGTGTCATGGTGACAATGCACCTTTAAGGAGCATGTTTTTTCGTCATATAACGGAAATCTTTGGAAATATTTGCAGATATAAAAACCTTCAAAGTTTTTTGTTATTGCTCTGTTAATAACATTATTTTCTTTTAGATAAATTAACTAGGCAACTACCCACATAGTCTCACATATCGAAATTCTTACGTCAATATATACACGGTGTCCCGGTAACAATGCATTATACCGGGATCTCGTAAACGATAGAAGATATAGAGATTAGAGATGGTTCCATTAAAAAAAGTTGCCAACGTTGTTTTCAAATTTAAAAAAAACTCCAAATCACTCCGATGATTTTTGGGTTTGTTCGGGTTTGTTCGCGATTTGGTTTCATTTTTTTTTTCTGATTTGAGTTGATTTTGGTTGTGAAAAAACGAAATGTTGTCGCATTGAAAATTTAATTACACCAAATCGAGATCCCTGTAGAGTGTACAGTGCATTCATTTTCATCCGGGACACCGTGTATATGTATATAGATATAGGTAGTATCTATAGTATCTAATAATGTCAATGTCAAGAAAAAATAGAATGGATTTATCGATATCCTATATTTTTACTTATTTATAGAATATTTTCGATCTTTTGTTTGACAAACTTTTATGGCATATTCTCTTTATTTAATATCCCATTAAGGCGAAATAAAACTATAAAATAACAGCAGTTACCTATTACGCCGTACTTTCCGGATTTGAGTCCATGTGACTTTTTTATTCAATAATGTAAAAAGCACCTCAGCAGAAAAATATCTACTTTTTTAATTTAGAGTGTATGCGTTATATTTAGTGGCTTTTTTCCAAAATATCTGACGGTGGGTATTCTTTGGCATTTGAATTTATTAGTTGGGTTTTGTTTATGTCTGGTCTGGCATTACCAGCTATTCTGTGTTACGCGAAGCGGAATAAAGCTTTTTTTTATGATTTGAATTAAAATTTAAATGACTTTTCGGGTGTGTGATTTTCAAGGGAATCCGTTAAAAACAAAAACCACACGATCAATAAAATTGATTTAGTTAGTACCACAAAATTTCCACTAATTTATTATGACACATACACAAAATGTTTTCAGGACTCTATCATAAAGTACGTACATCCAGTTTAGTGTTTAGAATTAATAATTTTTTAGTGGTTAAAAGTACAGCTTTGCTTTTTATAGGTATTTCATTTCATAATACCTATTTTATTTTTTTAAATCCTAAGCATTTAACTTCGTTAAGTGAAGAAGAATTATACGTGAAAGCGCGGAATTTACAGACGATATACCATAAAGACTTGTCCATTGACTTTCCTAGTCAAATTCTAAGCCTCAGACAGGGACTTGGAGATAAAATTTCAAAATTAAAAACGGTGTATGAACTTGCGGATCATTTATTAATAAAAACTCAGTGTGTTTCTTCAAACTTTCCAGATGTATCTAGTGCAGTGATGTTATTTCTAACTTTACCAGTTAGTGTGGCATCAGCGGAACGATCTTTTTCCAAATTTAAAATAGTAAAAACCCATTTACGTAACACGTTGGGATAACAACGCCTTTCGGATTTATCCTTAATCAGTGTCGAACACGAGTTTGTTGAAACAATAAATATCGACGAAATTATAAACGATTTTGTTGTGCCTATGTTATGTGTACCAGTACTACCAGTCTACCTATAGGATTATAAAATAAATTCATTGTCCTTGGCAAATTAAAATTTGGGTTTCATTTGCTCCCTAAGATCCTTAAACCCATAAAACCACCTACTTAAAAAAATATATTTGTGTCTGCTTTTAGACTTATTTAGTTTTTTAATTCTGATTAAAATTAATAAAATTCCTTATAAAGTTCCTATGTACATTAAAAGAAACGAACAAATAAAAAAATTATAATCTTTTCAAATAAACTACAAAAATTTGTTAAATAAGGAAGAAAAAGTGACAAATGAGGTCATTGTCGTATTAGAGGCTTGTCCCAGTCCTAACTTCAAATCAAAAGTTTGTAATTGTATACCCCATTCACTTCTGCAAGTCAATATTATACACCTGTATCTATTAACATGACATTCATGATTCATGGGATTTTGCTGAATTTTAGGTGTGATCCACGACATTGGATGGTTGATTATAATTTTAAATTACTTTTTCATTTGGCGGTGCATTTTATGCATTTCAAAGTTGACACCTATCATTTTTTGCCTTGTCCCCGTGATCGCCAAAAAATTGAATCGAAAAGCATAAGTACCAATGCGGTATTATTCTGTATCTTATGGTACTAGTCATAATATACTGCAGTGTATGTGACAATACTTCATTAATTTAAGTAAAAAGAAAGTTTTGCAAATGAATATATTCTTAGAAGTTGATATTATGAGATTTACTTACTTAATTTTGCTGTCTCTTTTACATAGTTAACAAATTAGATAAATTGGTACTAGGTGTTAAAATAGTATTTTCATCGTATATCATTGCCCTCCTTGGTGTGCCAGTGTATCATAGTCTAGAATTTCATAAACACTGCCCATTTAAACTTTATAATATCTAGTCTTATCTCAATCTTGTTTTCAGATAATTATTTTATTTACAATTTATGGCATGTGCATCTGCCCCATGTCAGAACTGAATGAGTAAATGTATCATTTCATTATACATTAATTATATGAACATAAATAATTGGATTGCGGAAAAACGTAGAAAAATACTTAATTACAGGATATACCAAATGTTACAAAATCAGGTACTTTTACCTGTTTATGAATCTTTCACTTACCTTTACGATTTTAGAATATTAAATTTCAAAAAAATTCGTATTTATAGAAACCGAATATGTTTTTAATTTTAAATAGTTAACATAAGTGCCAGAAATTCCTACATTAAAATATATAAAAAGAAAAAAGGTTGTTAATCTCGTCCGTATCATTCATGAGTGAAAACAAAAATATCTCGGCTTAGCGGACTTAAAGAGTGTGTAAAAACCTGTTTTTTGCATTGAAGTACACAGTGTTCCAAAAACAATGAATTCCCTGGGGCCGAGTAGACATTGACAGCTGTTTCGCCCTTGTTAGGAGCTCGTCAGAATGCCACAACCCGAAGCAACTCCATTGATAACACTGCAGCGCATTTAAAACTTGCTAGAAAAAGTACCAAGTAGTAAATAAGCCGCAGCGCCATCACACGGAATCAACAACACGTTGTGGCATTCTGACGAGCTCCTAACAAGGGCGAAACAGCTGTCAATGTCTACTTGGCCCCAGGGAATCCATTGTTTTTGGAACCCTGTGCACTTCAATGCAAAAAACAGGTTTTTACACACTCTTTAAGTCCGCTAAGCCGAGATATTTTTGTTTTCACTTAAAATATATATGTATATTAAATATCAATATTGATATTATAATTCAAATATATATATGTATCAATAAATTTTAAAATAAATCATTAGAATGATGAGCCTGTATTATATTAACAGTTTTAGAGATTGGTACCATAATTTGGAAAAATGGAGCAGTAATGTATCACATTGAGGTCTGTCTCAGTTTGTATTTTCTCAAAGCAATTTAACATGGAAACCTGAAATTAAATGGAGTTATCGTTATTTAGTTTTGGAATACGGATCGAGAGTTTATATTGTATAAATATTATGTAAGAAAATATTTTTCTAACCACCTGAAAAATCTTTAAATTTTATATCCTGCTTTTTGTTTATATTGGAATTTTTACATTATTCGTTGATAAGACAAGTAACCCATTTTGTTCCTTGTCTGTTGAGTGAAATTTCAAATGAACTCTAACAACATAAATAATTTTTAAAAAATAACTCAATATTTCCCTAATATAGTATGTGGATAAAATATAGCTTTGCAAAGTTACATAAATTTATTAAAGCCTTTTCTCTTATTCCACTTCTAATAATTGTAAGTTATCTACAAACCATATTATTCAAAAAATTGTCCTTTACATATTTGCATTTTCTATTTTATGAAATTGGAGAAGGGACGTGACTGTCTTGGACACGACTACAATTATTTATAAAATGCAAAATAAGAAGAGGACTTCGACTACATAAAGTATTTAAATCGTGAATAGCAAAATACCTTTTGTTTGCGATTGTTGAGAAATAATACTTTTCAAGACATTTAACTATTATAGGCATTATTGCAATTAATAGAAAATAAAAATAAATTATTTTTCTTGGTAGCAACAAAATTGCCTAGTATTACCGAAGACTACAAAGACACGCCCTTTTTGAGTTTTATTTGAGTTTAAATTGACTCAATTTGTAACTATTGAGAATTTAACAGTGCTATGATGGCGCATTATGCCTGTTTCAAATAATGCTGTTGGCTGGCAGCCAATCAAAAATTTAACTTTACGGTCGGAATAATACTTGGTAGAGACTGGTGATGAAGTATACTATATAGCAGGTGAGTATCATTTTAAAGAAAATAATTCCTACCGTCTTTGTTAGAAAATAAATTTTAAAATTACTTTTCTTTTAGAATACTGCTTATTTAAAATCAGTAATTTTTTCAAGTAATATCTTATGTTTACTTTAAGTAAGAATATTACATTCCCTTTTAGAGATAAAATACCTTAAATTTTATTATTTGTAGGAAGTAAGAATTTAATAATCAGATTTAAAATAAAAATTTATTTATTTTCTTTTCATTTCATTGGCAGTGCAATATAAAGGTATTTTTAAGGTATAGATTTGAACTTGAAATAGAAAAAACGGCAATCAATAACAGTTCCCCGTCAAGAGCATGTATGTATGTGTTACAATTTTCATTGCACCGACATTGCATTCACCTGATTTAAAATGGCAACTCACGACGTACATATATAGAGAGGTTGCTGACTTAAAACATCGATTTATATTATACACATTGGTTTTTAACAACATAAAACCATTGCATTCAACTACCTAGTAGTTCATAAAGTAAAAATTTACTTTTAATTTAAGTTTTGAAGAAGTAGTCCATACTCAAAGTGGAATTAAAAGTATAGAAAAAAAAAGAAAAGCACAAAGTCTTTCTCCACAATATTTAATTAAAATAGCTAGGCGAACCTAGGATAATTCATAATACATAGTTCAATATTCGACATGTTTCGAGTGTAGAAACACTCATCATCAAGAAAACGAAGTAAATTGTACAATGCTGATGTTGTTAGCAATAGAGAAAATAACAGGTGAGACTGAGCCGTAATGGAGCTTTCATTAGTTCATACGAGGAGTAAAAAAAATTGTCATAGTCAGAAGACCGACAAAACTTCAGCATACTGAAGGGTCAAGGACTCGTGCAAAGGCACTGTCTTGGGTGGAAAATGAAGAAAGAAAAGAAAATTAGGGAGTTATAAGAGACTTTGTGAAAAACATTTAAGTGAAAGTGATGAACAATCCTTTTCTTGTCCTAGAGTTTAATTTGACTGATGCTTTCATTTAGCTTGAAGCAAAATACTGTTAGGGTACCAGGCTTGTTACGGCCCAGTTACCCCGGCAGGAATCAAAACTTACAAATTGTGTGCAGAAATAAAAGATTAGAAATTTAAAACGTTTTTAAGTTTTACTATAACATCTTAGAAACTGCAAGCAGCACATGACAGAAGGGAATTTAAGGTTTTCAAGGTTTTCATTGGGGAAAAGCTGTCCTAGTAAATATTAACATAAATTACTGTATATTTCGAAAATAAAAGTTAATTTAAAAGTTTATTACATACGAAGTTTAAAAGGCAGGATCTGAAGTAAATCGCATTTTGGTAAAATTTAGTGACAGCGGACCCACAAAATGGGCTAATTTGATGTGAGGTAATGAAGCTTGGCTTTCCAATTATTCTATTTATCGCATTGTTATATTTTGGTAACCTGCATTAATTAGGCCTTTGAATGAAAGCCAATTTTAATGACTGACGAGCTCTTAAAAGCATCGATTTAAACATAACCAATAATTACAAGAATTTGTGATTGACATATCTTTATATCTTCAATTTTTTTTACAAACGGAATTTTACAATTAAAACTAATTTTGCTGACCAGTGGTAAAAATAAAATCTCCCATTTAAAATCTAATTATTGGAGAGTTTTTTGCCATCGAGTCTGTTAATTACGTAGAAAATCCCATTACGTTAAAATTATGTTCAAGATATAGACTTAGTTCAAGAAGTCGTTTTTTTTTGCGAACTAAAAACTTTGTTGTAGCACAACTCCTAAGAATACTTTTAAACATTTTTTTTTTACCCTTACAAATGAATTAATGGAAACTATTTATTAAAACTTTATATTTTGTTTGTTGAAGTCTCGACGACAATTTTTAAATTAAAATGTCTTCAAAATATCTTTATTTTTTATCTTTAATATCGTCATAGTAAAATCCATACAAAAATACTTATTTACTTTTTAGAATGTTAATGCCTCCTTATCACCGCCCTGGCCTGGGCCTCCTTGATCTTGGGGCTAGGTGCTATATTACCCTAAGAACCCCCTAAATCCGGCCTTGGCTTATATACAGGGTTGCCAGGAATAAAATTAATATAGCCTTAGCCTGTAAATTTTGAGGAAAACGCTCCGACACGTCAATTTAGTTTTATATATTATGCTCACATTTTGACGTTATTCGTTTTTTTTTATAGACACTTGTCAAAGATATGACGACATCGATATTTTTTTTAAATGGAAACATACAGCTTGTAATACATCCTTTGAAAGCTAATATTATATCGTACAGTATGCTCATAAATTTTGGCGCGATTCTGTCAAGCTATTTTAAAATGGCGACGGTTTTTTTTACTGTCATCAAATTGGTGGAATATTTTACTAACAGAACAGTGCCCTGTGAAATTTGATTATCCGGATATTTAGCATTAAATAAAAAGCAAACTTCATTTTGCCTCCTTATTTTATCTCCACATCCTAACAATATCAAGACTTCGATACGCTGTCCCGACAAAAACATTTTTGTTTAGAAAATTGTAAAATAATACTTTGGAAATACCTAAATTAATTTTACAAGTTCACAACGTCACAAAGTGTCAGAACGTGAAACAATGAAGATTTCTTACCTTGAAAGGTAAAAAAAACATCAATGATTTATCATTTCCGCTTATTAAAATAGAGATTTAAAATTTTTTTTTAAAAGTCGCCATTTTGAAATAGCTTGACAGAATCGCGCCAAAATTTATGAGCATACTGTACGAGATATTAGCTTTCCAATGATGTATCACAAGCTGTATGTTTCCATTTAAAAAAAAGATCGATGTCGTCATATCTTTGACAAATGTCTATAAAAAAACAAACGAATAACGTTAAAATGTGAGCATATATAAAACTAAATTGACGTGTCCGACCGTTTTCTCCAGAACTTACCGGTTAAGGCTATGTTAATTTTATTCCGGACTTTCGCCAACCCTGTATATCATACTGATTATTGTTTAGATCATTATTCAGGGATTTTAAATAATAAAAAGCTCTTTGGAATTATAGAATAATACAATTTTCATGTAGCCTTCGCGTTCAGAAAAATGTTGGTAACAAATTATTATTAAATTACCATTAACAATATTTAATATACTTTATACTATGTAGTATGTTTAATAGATAGATATAAGTGCGAATTTGTGTAAAACTGGGTCATAAATGAATACTGATTTTACTATTTTACAGCGATCAACTATATAGTAGAAATCGAAAGCATCTAAATAATTATCCATATGACATTTGCAATAATAGAAGAATGAGGAAACACCGTATTTAGACATTTTTAAATACCGGGAAAACACCTATTTAATCCCTAAACGATTATTCTGAAATGTGGTTCGGTTCCGTCGCTGTACCGGGCTATATTGGATCCCATCTTCACCATAGGTCATAACCTTGTTCTATAATAGTAAATAGAGTATTTAGTTACACAATTATTTTTTTAATTTCAGCATCGTTGGTGTCTCGGACACAGTCCGCGAGTCGTTGCCCACATATTATGGTTATATATTATGTAGCTAACATTCGGCATGGGTATAAGTTATAACTAACCAACCCATTAAACTTACATACCTACCAACAGTGGCGGCTGGTTAATGAAGGGCTCTGGGGCGCCGCCCTCCCTGCAATTATTTCAAACAGAATCCAAAAATACTTTACTTAAAAAACCAATAACGCCATGTATGTAAGCAATCAATTAAAATAATTCAAACCAAACATAGCCCTATTCCAGCGGGCAGGTTATACTCATAGACAAGCGAGTTGCGCGCTCTTAAGGTTACTAAGCGCGGGCTATCGATTATTCCGTCCCGATTCAACGCGACTACGGAGGCCTGACGTCACCTACACATCGCACAACGAGTGGCCACGGAGGAGCTCCAATTTTCCTAAAAATGGGGTGCAGGACTTAAAGCATCTTTCAGAGAAAATAAAAAAACATAAAAATAGTGCAAAACATGCATCGTCATAATGTGGTAAGTTTTCAGATCAGATATGTATGTAAAGGTTTTGAAATTATTGGTTACCATTCCAATGACAACATCAGAAACAGAAAGATGTTTTTCGACCCTAAAGTTAATTAAAACATTTCTTAGAAATTCTATGGATGAAGACAGATTAACAGCTTTAGCAATGCTGTCAATCGAAAAAGCGATGGTTCGGGACATAGATAACTTTAATACCAAAGTCACCGAGAAGTTTATTTCCAAAAAAAAAACGAAGATTTGACTTTCACTTTAAATAAATTATAAATAATATTTGTTAGTGTTATCATTTTAAAAAAATGATTTGATTATAGTTATCCGTATTATTTAAAGCCAGCGCCCCCCCTGATTCGCTAGTCACGAGTCGCCACTGCATACCAAGATTTACAGATATAGGAGTTTAATTAATGCTTTACTTTTATGCCATCTTCAATTTCTTCACATTGACTTGTAAAGCTGTAAGAAACCGTTTATTATTTCGTTTATCTTCGCGAAAGCATCTTTGAATTTTAAAAAATCATCCGCAATGAATTACAATGTCTTAGGTGGTAATTTATTTCAGAAAAATGTCATCGTATTCCTTAATAGTGTTGTGTTCGCCATCTTTTTCCTGGCAGAACCCTTCTCATTCATTGCCTAAGTTTCTCTAAATTTTCTGGTTCTGGCACGTAAACTTTTTTATTTAGGTGGTCCCAAAGAAAATAATCAAGGGGGTTGAGATCTGGCAATCTTGTCGTCAACTCAATTATATCGGTTCTTTCTATTCACCGAACAAATTAAGAATATTGTGAGTGACATTGCATTTGACTGGTGCTTTGCTACTTCTGCTTGAGTCGATCTTTTAATTCTGTGCAATTTCGTTAAATAATTTATTTTAAGAAGATCTTACAAAATCAACAATATTTACAATAGCCGGAAAATATAAATGGCACCGGAGCCTTCTCAAGACCTAGGTCGACTTATTCGTGAAATCCATTGGGCCCAAGACAAAGGATTGTTAAGTTACCTTTAATAATTAATTCCTTGTATGCTCTTATGGTATCTTATGCTTATCACAAGGAAATATTAAAAAAAAACATCCGACTTAATTAACGAATTACAAGGATGCTTAAAAAATAACGTATTATAAACATTTTTAATAATAATAATTGTATAACGATAGTTACCAAAATATTTTTTTGTTGAAATCTAACTTGATATCAAGGAAACATAATTTAATTTAGATTAACATGACATTCACTATTTCAACGAAAAAAATGGTACGAAAGTTAATGACATCAAAAATACATCTATGCCTATGTCTCTATGATAGATACGAAAATGTTATTGAACTAAAAAAAATATCTTATATTTTTGACAATGAAGGTTATAGGCACGCCCTTTAACAAAATAATTATAATATATAGTGGCTTATAATAAAAATAATAATAAACGTCTTTTATTATGATGAACAAAGAAAACAATTACAAATACTAATAATTATAATAATAGGCAGACAAGCAAAAGCGGGGCGCAGTCTAGCCACAAAGGCTACTCTACTGAACCCCACACTGCTTGCTAAAATAATAATAAAAAAGATATGTAAAGAATTATGAATGTACAGCTATTAAATAAATATCGTAGAAAGAAGGAATAAAAAAAAATTGGTTCAAATAGTAGCTAAGCTAAGCTAAGCATTCTAGAAAAAAGAAAAATACGCTACATTCTAACCTGATGGAGAAGACGACAAATACATGATTGGAAGAATGACCTGCAAAACATTGATAAAAATAATAATTTAACAAAAATAATTAAGGTTGAATTCTCAACGTCATTTAATCTATTGCCAACCTATAACCTATTTCGCGTTGATTTTTTGAGTTTATTATTTTAATAACTAACATTTAAAGCAAATCAATATCGTCGGTACATTATTTAGGTAGTATCTGATATATTACAAAAAAATCAATTTATTTCATTGCTAATTTTGGGAGAATTGTATAGTGAAAGAACAATGAGTGACAATGACATAATAATGTTAAAAAAAATCTTACCTGATATTTTTCGCTATACAATTCTCCTAAAATAAGTTATGAAATTCCTTGATATTTATTAAATATGTCAATTATTACCTATAGAATATCAAGTCGATGCTGATTTTCTTTAAATTTTGTATAAAAGCTAGAAAACATAAATAAATCTACCCGAAATAGGTTATAGGTTGGCAAGCATGTTGATACTCCCACCTTAACGAAGTTGTTCATTTTGAAAACTGAGTAGATATTTTTTATATTGCAATTTAAATTTGTTACTGTCAAGGAAAAACATTTTATTAGGTAAGGAGTTGTACAATTTAACAGCGTTGGAGGTAAATGATCTCTGAAACATGGCACTCCTATGTTGAAGCACCATCAACCTATTAGGAAATCTCATGTCACGGGAATGTATATTTTCACGAAATACAAACCTACTTTTTAAAGAAAGAGGCAGAGCCGGATTATTTAGAGTTTTAACAAAAAATTCCCTAAATGTAAAGTTCTACGATTGTTCATTACTAGCCACTTGAGGTTTTTTAACGTATGAGAAATATGATCAAATTTTTGAAGTCCAAAAATAAGGCGTGAGCATGTACTCTGTACTCTTTGTATGCTATTCCTATCTGCTACATCAAGGCATAGCCCATAAATGAAATCACAGTAGTTAAAGCTGAATTTGTTCTGAATAATTGTTTTTATTGAACATTTTTTGGCACCTGTTGTTGAAGTATGATCTAATAAAATTTAAGGACGATTCTTCAAAGCCATAATATTTTAATTTTACCAGCAAAAGTGAATGATTAAGGGTATCAAAGGCTTTTGAAAATTCTAGAAGAACTAAGGCGCTACTTAATGTTTTATCAATAATGCTGCCATTATATCATCTGTAATCTTAACAAGTGTGACAGCCGTATTAAAGTCCTTTCACATTGACTATCCGATCTTATTTTGTTAATGACACAGGATTGAAATAATTGACCATACAAGACTTTTTCGAAAATCGTGGAAAGTAGCGGCAATATATTTATGATTCGAAGATCATTAAAAGTTAAAGGATTATTAGTTTTGGGCAATGGATTACCAACAGAAATTTTCCATTTTTTATAATATAATGGACCATTTATTAAGCATTTAAATACACTTGTCATTATTTGATCTGCATTTTCCCCCTTTGTTGATTTTCTTATAAAAATGTACCGTAAAATGGGGTGAATAGGATCAATTTTCCACTTTGAAAGCTTGTAACTTGAAAACTATCTCCCTGAATAAATTTCTCAATAGCTTAAAACATGAGTTAAGGTTGGTACTTTTAAATGGTGGTATAAGTTTTTATATAGGGTGTACCCTGTTGTATATATATATTTTTTTGTGCAAAAATCCTATTCACCCCGCAGGCGGTGACAATAGGATCATTGATTGATTTATTGACTGTATCGCATTTAAACAAACGCGGGGTGTATAGAATTTTGCACACAACTTTATCTTAAGTAATATAAAAAAGTACTAAAAATAATATTACCTACATTTTATAAGTGCTGCAGAGTTGTAGAGATATGAAGTTTGTAAGACAAAAGCAAAAGATAATATGACAATAGTTTAACCGCTAAATTTGACGTTTTAGGTCATGGTATTCAGCCTGCGATGTGGCCAAGTTATTTTAAGTTTAATGTCATAAAAATTACTTTTAACAACCGTTACTTAAAATCTACATTGAAATGACCTACACTTTAAAATTACAATTATTACAGATTTTTGAAATTTGAAGGTACTTACTTCAATCCTATTCACCCCTCTGATCCTATCCACCCCGTTTTACGGTACAGGCCCGTAAAGAGGAAAACTGGGCCTGCAGGGTGGAAATGACGGGTCCCTATCTGTAATTTTTAAAATTTTGGAATTCAGACTGATGCTAAATGTTTTTATACTTATCACAATAATATATTTAGCCGAAAAAATGTCGATAATGGGAACTATCGCGATGCGATACATTCTAAATGATATTATGATTATGGATTTTTTCAACAGTTCCGGAAAATCCCAACCCGGGGAGAATCTCCTCCTTCCCCCAAAAGCTTTTAATTTACGATGTTGATATTCACTGTCGGAGGCCCGGTCGTTTTTGAATTTAAAATTAATCATGTTAAACTTGGTATGTATATTCGCCATCAAACTAATTTAAATTTGGGGAGGTTTTCTATATTTAGAAATAGGTGGGCAATCTAAAACGACCTTTAACGAATTCCCTTGAAATATATCCGGTTTTGATAAGGGCAAGCTTTTAATATGGATCACGGTAATGAGTCACTCATCAGTAAAAATAATTAGTTGCTATATTCTCGTGGTCGTTAAAAGAATTGAAGCTGATTGGTTTAAAATGTTATCTTAACATAGTATAAAACAAAGTCGCTGTCGCTGTCTGTCCGTCCGTCCCCTTATATGCTTAAATCTTTAAAACTACGCAACGGATTTTGAAGCGGTTTTTTTTAATAGATAGAGTGATTCAAGGGGAAGGTTTTTATGTATAACTAGCGAGCCGACCCGGCTTCGCACGGGTGCAATTTCAGAAAGTGGCATGCCGGGTACTAATATATCGGGTTTGTTCGGGTTTCTATTTATACCAGCGGGTTGCAACGCATGCCGGAGACACGCTAGTTAGTTATAAAATAAAGAAAACTGCCTATTCACTCGTTTGCTTAGGGCTCGGCCCCTCTATTGGATTTGCCAATTCGTTATTTTGCTTTTTGATTGCGGACATGCGGACTCCACACTAGTGTGGAATGTTTCGAATGATAAACCTGCCGTTCGGACTGAAAAGTTACATTTTTAATTGGCTGCCAGCCAACAGCTTTTCTTAAAACAGGCATTACGCACCGCCATAGCACTGATAAATTCTTAATAGTTACAAATTGAGTTCAAATAAAACCCCAGCAAGTCTTTGGAGTCTTCGGCAATAGCGTATTATTCTACAGTAACAATTGGTGTATATTTTTACGTGGTTTTGTTGTGGAACTCGCTAGAAATTAGGTGGACCTTTGCATTTATGTCTATCTTGCTCTGTCCTCATGGGTAATTGCTATCCGAAGGCCGCTTTTCAGATAAAAGGAAATAGAGATGGACTGATGAATAAACGACACGCCGAATTCGTCATTAAGGCCTATGTCTCATAAACCCAAAAGAAGTACTTATATTTGTCGTAAGACGAAAAGAACAAAAAATCTGGTAAGAATAAATTCTAAAATATGTATAACATTCAGAACGTTAATTCAAAAAAAAGAACCAAGAAAATGTATATTAATATTATTAGTTCTTAGGCATTTTAATTTAAAAAATATAGGTACCGTATTTTAATTAAACTAGTTCAAGAGTGCTTATGTTCAAGGAAGAAAAATTTCATCACATTTAGTAAAAAAAAATTATCATGAGCATGAGTGGCAGAATTCTTCAGATTTTTATTTATGCATGGTTCCCAAAGAGGATCAAATAGAAAAACGTAACTTCTGAGATATTTAAATTTAATATCTTTCCTATGTTTGCATTTAATTCAGTTTGTAAAAATACTACTTGATCTCTTAGACCTATTCATATTATACAGTGTGACCAGTAAAATCCGCATCATATGGCATTTTTTAGTATTGAAAATACTATTGGGATCGTGTTTACGCAAACTTTGCATTGCATGTCGATGTCGCTCATGTCGATGTCGCTCCGCCGTCTGTCGCGGCCAACAGCGCAATATCTAGATCGGTCTTGTAACATAATACTCTGATAATACTTGGTAGAAATATAAATATGAATCAGCGCAAAGTCGGCAAGTAAATAATGAATAATGTTTAGTTTAGTTTGTGTTTTAAAGAACGCCATAGTAACTTTGTTAAAAAGTGTTTTATTGAGATAAGTTATAACTAAGGTAAGTTCACGTTATTTTAATCGGAATATTATATCGAAAAAAAAAAAGCGGGAAGCAAAAAGTTGGAGCACAATAGTTGCATATTACAGGGTCCGCCCAAATTTGGTTAACAAATGGGATAATTTTTTTATTATTGATTTCTCAGAAAATGTTATTGTACCGGTTGATTGGTTATATTTTGCACCCCTACCTATCTCATGAAAATCTTCATGGTCTATTTTGAACGCTTGGGTAAATAAGTATAATTTAAAAACATAGCATAAGTAGGCTTAGACAATATGACCGATTGAATATAAGGCAATTGTTCACCTTGGTTGGTCTGCTATGTGAATATTATTGTTTATAAACAAATTAATATTAATTATTCTTAGAAATAAAACCATACATTTAATATAATATGTTTTAGTTAATATACAGGGTGTCCCAAACGTAATGGGACACAGAGCAACAGCAGGCTCCTTAAGGCGAAATAATGCGATTTATTTAAACTTGCATTATCCCAAAATTGATAACAACCAAGATAAAGGGTGTCAAACTTTTATTTTTGTTTTCGTTTTTTTGGGATTATTTATAGTTCACCTTGGTTGGTCTGCTATGTGAATATTATTGTTTATAAACAAATTTATATTAATTATTCTTAGAAATAAAACCATACATTTAATATAATATGTTTTCGTGAATATACAGGGTGTCCCAAACTAATGGGACACAGAGCAACAGCAGGCTCCTTAAGGCGAAATAACGCGATTTATTTAAACTTGCATTATCCCAAAATTGATAACAACCAAGATAAAGGGTGTCAAACTTTTATTTTTGTTTTCGTTTTTTTGGGATTATTTATAATATGTTTTAATTAATATACAGGGTGTCCCAAACGTAATGGGACACAGAGCAACAGTAGGCTTCTTAAGGCGAAATAATGCGGTTTATTTAAACTTGCATTATCCCAAAATTAATAACAACCAAGATACAGGGTGTCAAAGTTTTATTTTTGTTTTCGTTTTTTTGGGATTATTTCCTAACGAAATGACATAGGTAGCAGCACGAAATTAAGGATTTTAGGGTTTTTTGAGGTGAGGAATTTAAAATTATCCATAGTTTTTATGTAACCAGTACTGTAAAATTAAAGAACATTTTTTAAACTTTTACAAAATCCAAATTAGAATGTGGGCTTTAATTACATGACATAGGTCATTAAAATTTTAAAGCTGTGTCAGGTATTTTCAATACATAATAATAATAATAATAATATCGACTTTATTAAAGATAGTAAGGGATACAATAAATATTGTAGTATAGTAAGGCGAAGTTTAGCAGAGACCATGGGAATCTGCTATTCTTACACTTAACCTTTTCCTAGTAATAATCAAAAAATCAAAAACATCAATATAAATCTATGGCAAAATAAATTTCTAATAACAGTGTGTTAACCATAATATAAAAGCGGGCACACACACATATAGATATATATAACATATCATATAATAATACGCATTAACATAATTTGAAGTGAACACAACATATATACATATTAGGCCCAAATTAGGAGGCTAGCAGTCAAGACTGAGTCAGTAATAATTCACGTTTCAATTTCTTCTTGAAAAATTCAATACTTAAATTGTTTGGAACAAATGTAAGTTTGTTGTAGAGATTTACTGAACAATACGAAAAGCATCTCTGAAACATAGCAGTCCGATGTCGAGGAATGTGAAACAAAGAGCGGGATCTAACGTTAACAGTGTGGCAATCCCGTCGTCTAGAAAGTCTACTACTAAGATAAGGTGGATTGTTTGATTTTATTATTTGATGCACAAACGTTAAGAACAGCATTTTTCTCCGATTCTCCATATTAAGCCAATCAAGTTGTGCTAGGATGCATAGGATGCTTGCGTAAGGTGCAAGATCTGTGAATTTTTTTATTGATAGTTTTATTCGAAATTTGACTTTGGCATCCAGTTCTGCTTCGATCGAGATGAAAATGAAGCAAAAAAATTGTAGTCACGTGATTCGCATTATCTGCATGTCAAATTTTAATTATTTCCAAAAAATAATTCAACAGTGGCGTTATTTCTGAAAACATCGAAAAAAGTTATTAGAAAAAGGTTTTAAATGCAGTTTCTAGCCCACATGCAAAATTTCAGCTGCATAAGATAATTTTGATTTTTTGCCCACCACTAAAATTTATTTTCCACTTAATGAACACTTTACTGATGACACTGTGTTCTTTTTGTCTTAATATTAAGGTGTATTACTTTCAGATACAAACTACGTTTTCAAAAATACTTATTTTATGAAGTTACCTTATACAGGGTCAAAAACAAATAAACTTTGCATCACATGCGACCAAATTTTAATAGCCCAATTTTGATTTTGTAGAAAAACACACATTTAATATGAGCGCTACTTTAAAGAAAATGTATCTGAAATAAAGCTTTGTCAAAACTAAGAAGTTTTATGTAGGTTGCGTTGAGTCTTATTTTGCACATGTGGTGCAATTTACAAAACATGGGTAAAAAATCAAAATTATCTTATACAGCTAAAATTTTGCATGTGGGCTAGAAACTGCATAAAAAAAACTTTTTTTTATAACTATTTTCGATACTTTCAGAAATAACCCTACTTTTGAATTCTTTTTGGAAAAAATTAAAATTTGACAAATAATGCGAATCATGTGACTGTGTTATTAATAAAAAAAAATTCATATGATGCGAACTTTTTACTGGTCACATTGTATAAGTAAGTACCTATATTAGTATAATATTGCAGATATAACAGATAATAATTATGTCTAAGCCCGAGGGGGGGGGGGGGGGGGGTATTCCCAATAGGTATGATATTTTCAATCATTGAATGGTGCTACAATTTTAATTTTATTTGGATTTAGTGAGGGAATGCTCCTACTCTTCCCCTCGTTAATTCGCCTTTGTGTCTAAGATGCCGGTACGATTAAACACAGGCTTCCCCTACAATAAAATAATCCAGTAACATGGTGACCTTACTTGCAAAACTTTTTTATTTTCTATATTTGAACACACTCAAGTGCATAACACCTACTGATTGCCATATTGCAGAAAGTCTATATTATTCAAAAACAAATGATAAAATAATGACTGGTAATGACACCAATTTTACGCAAAATTTTTAATTAGTTCTTGTGAAAGGATACCTACCATTAAGTTGGTGATCGCTTAAATTAATAATTAGTGGACAATTGAATAACATTTTCAATCTGTTTGCATATTTCGTTTCCCAGGTTTTGTTCCAATATTATGAGTTCATCAGCGCGTGTAACAGAAACCCAATTTTAGTCCTGCGCTGTCACCGAATATCTCCAAAACCGCACATACGATTTACTTTAATTTACAAATATTGAAAGACCCATCTTTAAACTCTGTTTGTCTTGTAGCAGATTATCCAATTACCCTTTCGTTTTTAAAATATACTATATTTGTGTTAGAAAAAATAGGCCAAATTTAAAAATTATTTTCTCGCAAAGCAAAGCCTAAACTAAAAATCTGTTACAAGACAAACAACGTTTGAACCTTTCTTTATCCAGTGACATCAAATTATTACCCGTTCAATTGAATTTTATTGATGATATTTGGTAACAGCCGAACGCCTGCAACTATTTTTGAAATTTTTATCTTGACTATTGTTAATAGTATAGGAGTCAAATGCACAAAACCCACTTTGTTATTTCAAAATAAACAAATTTGTCTTGAAATAAATTCGATAGGTTTAAAGGGTTTTGAGTAAATGGTATAAATGCATGTAGCGAGTAAAAGCGATGGTAGACTCTTAAACCAAATGTGAATATATTAATAAGAACTCAAAATTATTTTGCCCATCTGTTTAGTATATACCTGCTATTAAAACCACGATAATGACTGATGAATACTAATCTATCACTTTGTACCTAATTAATAATTTAACCAAAAATCCATTTATAATATCAATTAACTGAAACACAATATGCCAAAATTGTCAAATTATTATTCATATTGAATAATTGTTTATTTTTTCACATCGTAAACAATAAATTAACTTATATAATAGTAATAATAGTAAAAAAAATAATAAATAAATAAGTTAGTTACAACATATTATGTATTCGTATTCATTACAAAAAATTATAACGATTTTTTTCATTCGTTACCCAAAAAAAATTATTAAAAATACAAAACACTTTTATAAAATTTGGTTCGTTTATTTTTTACTCCGCCAAATTGTCAATTGTTTTAACCTGTTTCGTGTAATTAGAAATTATAAACTCGCCTTAGGCTTGTTTTGCAATTTACACTCATGCCCACAATAATAATGTAGTGCTAGGTTTCGTTTTCAGACTCATGTATAGTGGAATTGGCTGTCTCATTCTCTTCTTCGACCAAATCGACCTCCTCGGCATAAACAAAAGTAGTATTTTCAGGTTTCTGAGGTTTGCCAGGCTTACCTAGTTTCGCAGGAGACTTGGTAGGTTTCTCGGGTTTGACGGAAGTTACTTCCGGTTTGACAGTGACCGGAAAGTAGTCAGATAGTTCGCAGTTTTTACCGTAGGTACCTTCTCTGCAAAAGCATTTGTAGGAACCGTCATCGCTGGTTACGGAGATGCATTTGGCGCCATTCTTGCAAGTGTCGGGATTGTTTTCACAGTAGTTCAGTTCTAAAATGGTATATACGATGTCAATAAAAGTATTTTTGTACTTCGTAGCTAAAAGTCCTTATCAAAAAAATTATTACCTTTTCGGACTTCAATTGTCTTTATTTTGTTACTTAACACAACGTTAGTATCTCTAACCGTTTTCAAGTGTAAACTTTAAATCCGGAAATACGCTTTAGATGCTTTCCCGCAAAAGTAAACCCCCCCTCCCCCGTAATAAAAACACAAAAAATTGTATCTATCAAATCCCCTGCGATTGTGGCGAATCGTACATTGGAGAAACAAAAAGATCTCTTCTCGTACGAGTTAAAGAACATCTGAAACATACTCAAAGAGGTGAAACTTCGAGATCGGGTATAGCGGAATATGTATGGACCAACCAGCATAATATACAGTGGTCAGAAGCCAAGGTTTTGGACACGGAACAGCACTGGAGAAAACGATAGTTCAAAGAAGCAGCTTTCATGAATCAAAATACCTATATATTTAGTAAACCAAGTATAGATATCGCCAATATCTGGAGGCCTCTCCTTGTCCAAAACCAACAGCTCAAACTTCACACTCCAATAAGCACGTAGGCGGAGTCATCAAGCTTCATTGCACATGGATAGTATTGAGGACAATAGCCTTAGGATTATAATTTAGTAACAAAATAAAGACAATGGAAGTCCGACAAGGTAATTTTTTTAGATAAAGTTCCTTATGTTTAGGGTCTGATGTATAGGGTATTCCTCAGGGATTAAAAGTACTTTTTAACCCTCTACAGGTACTTTCACAGATTTCTTAATCTATCAAGGGAGGTATTTTAATCCCTCGAAAAGCTATATTTAACTTTGTTCTCTTCATGCCTTGCAGTATTCGCTGAGGAGTAATATATCAAAGGGCTAGTTTGTTATCTAATGGGACTTGTCCCTTATCTAGTACCTAACTGACAATGTTAAATGTGATATCCATATAGAACGGAGCATAATGCTTAATAAAGGTATATATTTCAACCTTTGAGAACACAAGAACGATCCTAATTGTACAATGTACATACATAGTTATGTGAAAATTATTTATTTGTCAGTCTTCAATGGTTGATGATATTAAAATGCATATTCATATTGAAAAGAGGATCTTTTAGTTTAAAATGGGTATATGCATTTACACTGTTTCAAATCACAACGGTTCCACTGGTCTTCAGATGAATACCGGAAGACTACTGGATGTACTAACCAGTTAAAATGTTTTAATTTAACACAAATAAAGACAGTGGAAGTCCAAATCCCTTCTATCATTTAATAATTTTTTAGTTAAGTAGTTTATAGTTGTATTTTTCAAATTTCTACCTTCGTTGCACAACATTCCTCCCCATCCATTCTTGCAGTTACATTCCCATGGCCTGTTACAGGAGCCGTGAACACATCCTGGGTATGGGAAGCATTGGTCACAGTTTCTACCCCACCATCCTACTTTACACCTTAAAATATAAAAATGTTCGAAATCATTCAAATTATTATATTTTAAAGATTTGGGTTATCGAAATAGATAAATGCTTAGAAGATGCTTTTCACTATTGAGGCTTTCTATGCAAAGTAATATTAAACTCAGTTTTAAGTTTAAATATTTTTTTAAAATGTTTTTTAAATTAGTCGATCAAAGACAGGACGAATACTGATGATATTTATTTATTTTTAATAATCGTGTGCGTTACTTACCTACATTCGTTAGGTTTTCGGCAATATCCTCGTTCTCTATGACACGTTTTAGCACATATCGCTAAATAAAGAAAAATATTATGTATAAAAGTCAGCAAACGAGGATGATATTATTAAAGCTCCCATTGAAGGAGGTATCGAAAACAGTGGCGTAGCGTGCAGGGGGCCAGGGGGGGCGACCGACCCCCCCCCGCCCTTTGAGCCTTTCCCAAACGGCGCCCCCTACCCACTCTCCCAGTAGTTCCCAGTTCAATTTCACTTCACATGACAATTGATAATATTGTTTACCTATCGCAGCAAGAGGAAATTTACTATGTTATTACTATAAATGATAATTATATAACAAAATCCTCATTATTTATTACTATTATTATTATAATTACTTTTTAGTTCTTTGTTTCTGTTTATATTATAAGATGACCATTATCAGAAAATCAGAAGAATATTATTGGCAAATATGGTATTTTGTGAAGCTCTCTTTGTTTTTAAAGTATTTCTATGGGGTTTAATTAGCGTTATTATTTGTTTATAACTTTTAGAGTAAAGAAGGAGATAACATAAACCTGTTACTTTGTTACCTATTTCGAGATTCTATTTTATTTTCACTATTTGATTTACTTAATAATAAAAATATTTTGGCACGACCAATAATTTGAATTCTTTCAGTTATTTTGCTTTAAAAATTGCTTGAAATCTTTAATTTACTAGAGACTAAATTTTATCTTTTTAAAATCGTGTTATTGTCGCCAATGAGAATATATGCTCATGCAAGTATGCATTAAATATTTTATAGAGTTTCAACAAAATTTCCCTTGCCGTGTTCATATTCTGTTTTCATGTGGCCATTTTAGACATGACGAAACGAAAACTTTATTTCTCAGGCCAAAATTTACTAAATAAACGAAATTATACATTAGCAGTGAGGCGCCCTTTGAACAAGGGCGTAGATAAGGGGGTAATTACCCCCCCCCCCCCCCCCAGGGACCGATAATGGGCCATGAAAACGAAGCACTTTTTTTTTTACTTGATCAATTTTTTTGTGATTTTCTTGAGGATCTTGTGTATTTTATATTTTAAGGGCGTGGCACCCAAAAAAATTTCGCCTGCGGCGCTATTTTTTACCCCTCCCCATAAAAAAAATATCTACGACCTTACCTTTGAAGCTTTCGCCCCCTCCGCCCCTTCAACCACGCTACGCCACTGATCGAAAAGAACTTATTACTTACGCATTTGGCAAAGTATTCCAGTCCATCCAGGATAGCATTTACATTCCAGCGGTTTCTCACAGAAACCATGGACGCATCCTGGTAACACTTGACACTCCTTGCAAGTTCTTCCCGACCAACCCAATCTACATCTGCAGTCGCCGGGATGATCGCAATACCCACGGGTCGAGTGACAGTCTTTTCGGCATAATGCTAAAATAATATTATTATAAATAATAGAAATAGTAGTAGTAGTAGTAACATGTTTTATTTAGAAAAAAGCTACAATTAAATATTTTTTAGTAAATTTTTTTAACACATTTTTATAGAATTATTTTTCAATTTTAAAACGCAACCTTCTTTTACCAAAAACAGAAAAAGTTAATCATTTGTTAAATATTACGTATCATTTTGTTTTTTAATTAAATGTAATTTTAAAGTTTTTTTAAACAGTTTTAATGATTTTTGAGATTTAATAGAATTTTCCAAATTATTATATTCTATCAAACCTTTATAAAAAAATAGATTTATAAGCTAATGTTTTAGACACTCTATCCACATAACAATGTTGATTAGTTCTTGTTTTATACATATGATGGTCATAATTAAAAGAACAAAATTTTTTTAAACAATCAAGCAATAAATTATTTTTAATTTTATGTATAAAGATACATACTAAATAAAAAATTAAATTTCTGACATTCAACCAATCTACATTTTTCGACATAAAATTAATTTTTGTATATTTGTCACAATTTAAAATAATCCGCATTGCCTTATTTTGTAAAATTTGTAATTTATCAAATATTTCCTCACTAGCACAATAAAGAAAATGTGGTAATATAATAGTATTAAATACAGTTTTTTTAGAAAACCAACTTAAATTAGAACTGATTCTTTTAAAATAACCTACTTTTCCGGCAATCTTCGATATAATACTTTCAAAATAATTTAAAAATTTTAAATTTGTATCAATGATTATTATTCCTAAATATTTAAAACTGTTTACTTATTCCAATTTTTCACCATCAATTACAACATTTATATTCTGACAATTTAAATTACCTATTAATAGAATAATTTTTATCTTTCTACTGAAGTTTATGAAACAGAGAACACCTATATTTTGACTAAATTTCATGTTCCGAAAGCTGTTTTCGCAAAGATACGAGCTTTCCAACATTGAGCCCATTATAAGGCGTAAGTTTCTTTGTACGTTCCCCTGGGAGTACCTTAAAAAATTCCAATTATATTTCGGTTCTTTCCTTGTAAAAAGGATTAGACTGCAAATCACACAATTTCAATTGAAGGTCTGCTCTGCTTACCTATGTTCTGAACAGAAATAGTAAATTGCTGAGTAACAACTGAAATTTAAGGCCTATATTTTTTGGACCGTTCAAGGGGACGCATGCGGCCCATTGGCCTCATGTTAAACGACCCTAAATTATATGAAGTTTTTCTACTTACGTTCTGAGCAGAATAGTCCGTCCCATCCCTGATGACAAAGACACTCAAAGCTAGTGTTGCAGTAGCCATGTTGGCATCCGGGTAATGGAATGCATTTATTACATTTTTCTCCATAAAATCCTAGTTTGCATAGACACTCTCCCGGTCGATTACAATAGCTGCACATTGAAATATAAAAAGGACGATTATTACTTTACATGACAGTCCGGTCAATCTAGACCAAAAAATGAGAGTGAAGGTACATAAAGTTACAACAAGCTGAAAATCAGTAAAATTGTTCAAGATATAATTATAAATAAAATCTTAAAGTTCCCCATCATTCCCGTGTATGGAAAAAATTTTACTCGAGGTCAAAGGTAAAAAAAATGAGTTTTTCACGATTTTCAGCAAAACGGTAAGTTTTATCATAAAAATACTTTAGACAAAAATTGTAGACCTTTAAATTATCTATAAAAAATTAATCAATACTTTTTTTTCCTACGAGCCACCGTTTCTGAGATATAACGATTCAAACAGTTGTAAAAGTTGTTATCGTCATAATATGCACACGTTATTTTTTTCTAATGATTTTACCGCATAGATCTCTGCGAGTACTTCTTTCATGCCGCTTCCTTGCATAATATGACCAATTGCTTCCAGAAAAGACATCAGTAAATAAAATCCTTCGAGTCTGATGATAATTTTTGATACTTCAGAGCCCTCAGGTGCGGCTGATACCATTTCTTGAGCTTTAACATACAGGGGCTAGTCGAAAGTCACGATGCATAGAGAGTGGCCATACCGTTTTGCATTCTCTAATGCACAAATTAAAGTCGTATAGATAGTATTATAGTTACTGGCTGGTTGGCGAATAAATGGTAAAAATGAAATTTGAGATTTAGAATAATTCATATGGATATTTGTTAAACGTTCAATAAAACTATTCCAACCGGGTAAAGACGCATTTTCAATTTTGACGATCACGACTTTAAAAACGTTTTGAATCGTTATATCTCAGAAACGGTGGCTCGTAGGAAAAAAATATTGATACATTTTTTATAGATAATTTTATGATCTACAATTTTTGTCTGAGGTATTTTTATGATAAAACTTACCGTTTTGCTGAAAATCGCGAAAAACTCATTTTTCTAACCTTTGAGTAAAATTTTTTTTATACACGGGAATGATAGGGAACTTAAAATTTTTATTTATAATTATATTTTGAACAATTTTACTGATTTTAAGCTTGTTGTAACTTTATGTATCTTCGAATGTCTAGATTGACCGGACTATAAGACAGGAATGAAGTAAGGCAATTTAAATTTCCAGCACTCTATGTCAACCGATCTTTAGAAAGACCAAATGAGTGATTTTTTTTTGAGTTGGATATAAACTATTGGCACAAATTAATAAAAATTATGAAGATTGAAAGGTCGTTATAGAAAGCACGATACCTTGTAAAATTTTAAAAATTATTGTTACCAATTACATATTTTTATAATTTTAATTCTTAGTGGACCTTACCCTTGAATGGGGTCACATCCTGATCTACATTTCGGAACGTCGCAAAGGTCTCCATTCCAACCTGGTAAGCATTTGACCTCTCCATCGTCTGAACAGGTATAATGTGAGTGCTCGTTTTGTGAAGCCGGTATTTCACAAGCCTGAATATACAAAATATTTTAGTAAAATATATCGGTGGTCAAATATTTTGATTTAAATAAATAATGACTGTTTGAATATTTCAGTTTTTATTATTGTATATTGTACAATTAAACAAACTTTTTGCTTTATTATACATACTCATACAAGAGCGATAAAGTAGGTCAAGTGATTAAAATAAAAAAAAAATATTGTTAAAGAAAAAGAAATCGGGAAAAAAACAAGCGACAGAAATCTTGTAGATCTGGTGGCATAGGGTTTACAGTGATTCTTAATATCTATTAGTGTAAGTTGTTATAGTAAGTAAGCTTATTATTTGGCCGACTTTTCTCGTTAATCCATTGTCCCCACGGAGTATGTTATATTTAACTATCATCAATTTATCATTGGAGTATTATTATCATAAATGCTTAGTATTTTTTAAGTGTAGGCATAGCTTTTCTTTCCTTATCAAATAGAGCTCTTACCTGCTTTTTCCATTTCGGTACATATTTTCCACACGATATACTGGAAAAGACACTTAGAAGGACAACAATCCAAATCACTGTATTACACATTTTAAAAAATCCTCATTAATACTGAGCCAAGAAGAAAAACACCAAAATTTATTTATATTAGCATCTTCTTGGATCTTCTAAATTTTCGATAATTTGACCTTTATTTTTTATAATAATTGTAAGCTTATTAATAGTTATCTTTTAACAAATTCAACATTTCTTTAACCATGAACTTGAGCACCGTCCAAAGAACATACGTGAAGTGGTAACGATGACCCTATTTCTTCTTCGGTAACTGTTTTAAGTTTTACAGGGGCTTCATGAAAAATACCTTGCCAGTATTTATATATTGTAAACATGGACACATATTGTTTATGAAAGTAATTAAGAGAAGTCTTTTATTAAGATTATTCTTCTATAATTATAAAAGTTTTATTGTGAATTGCGTAATACTAAGCACATAGCTTTAAAGACAAACTTTGCAATTTTAAAGTTGTAAAAGTCTGGTTTATTTTTTGAAAGGTCCCTATATCTAGCGAGAAACCAATACAACAGGTCAATGATTTGCTTGCATATTTATTAATAGGTGGTAAATGAGACACATCACCACGAATGATGCTGTTTTTAATTAAATTTCAAAAATAAAAATGATGATGATAATAACCACACAAAAATCTTGTAGAATTGAAAAAGTATAATGATGAAGTAAAGTTGCAATAATTTAGGAATCTTTGAATAAAAAGAAGTAAGGATAAGTGATTTCAATCACGTACATTTAATAATTTTAATTTCCGTCCAGACGAACTATAATTATCAAATCATAAGAAGGAAAAAAAAGAACAGGAAAAAACCTAAAAGGAAAGAGACAGGGTTACTCGCTTCTCGCTCCGGGCCGATCAGAGCATTTTATAAACAAACAGGAGGGCCCTGGGAAAACACATAAAAATAGGAATTTAGGATATCTCCATTTCTTAAGGATTCCGATACAAAATTACGATTATAACTTAATGATTACAGTTTAATATTATTTCTATGTAAGAAGGACATGATAGCCTTCTGCGCCTTTACATTGTTTACCTCCGACAGGACGTGGAGTAAGTTTAGGGGAGCCATGATATGACATTCCTTTATTAGAATATTATATATTTGTTGTTGGAGTATTTTCGGCATTCGAAAAATATATTATCCAAATCATATGGAACGGCACAAGTCTCACAAAGTTCTGATTCAACAACATTAATTTTTTTAAGGTGAGCAGGATAACTGGCATGTCCAAATTTAAGCCTAATTAAAGTGGTTATGTATCTCCTTAAAACGTTAAGAGTGGAGTGCCAGTATTTTATAGGAATGTCCGGTTGGATCTGTGAAAATCTTGTTTTATTGACTCTTATGTATCTACTCCATCTATGTTGCCATTGTTCTAGTGTTCTAGATTTGCAAATAAGATAAGAATCTGGTATTCCAATAGAGTAGTTCATTGGTGAGCCACTAATAATAGCACTTAGAGGCTGGCTGAATGGCAGACCTGCCAAAGCCAAAAAAAAAACTCTACTTATTGTAAATATTAAGTTTTTGTATCATCTCCAGCTTGTTCCGCGTTATTTTTTAATTTAGTCAAAAAGATTTATAGTATATTCTATATATTTATAGTGCATGTATATGTATAGCTAAAGCTAAAAGCTGTGAGCTAAAGAATTAATCATAAAATTGGTTAATAAAAAGCAATTATAAATTAAAGCTTTATTATATAATTAATATTCAAAATGGTAACTGTAACACAAAAATATGGAATATAATAAATGATAATTAGTAAAAATATGTGGTTTTTCTGGCAGCACAAATGAAAAAATCCACACATTTATTTTGTTTTACAAGTACAATTTCTTATATTTTTTTGTGTGTAAAAAAGATTATCAACAAATATTGAAGATGCAAGAATTCGGCCAGTTTTTCTGACAGATCTGATATTTAATAGCTTATAGCAGGAAAAAGACACCAAAGTCTCGACCTTTTTTCTGCTATAAGATTTATTATTAGGAGCGTTTTGGATCATGACTAAAACAGTTTTAATTTTATTACTTCGCCCATCAACAATAATAGTATATTAACGTACACGTTTTATAAAGCATCATTTTATAGCACGCGTAAACTGCTTTATATAACACGTACGTTATACTATTTTTTCTAATTTGTAGTTTTTTCAATAAAAAACACATATTTAAAAAGAAAATAAATCTTTCAAATTTTGTAAATTTTTATGTCTAAATTTTATGTTGGTAATACTATTTTTTATCATAGTAGCCTCTGGAAAACAAAAACTATTTTGCGAACTATAATTTTTTGATTTATTGACCCATTTTCACCACGAGATTCTAAAGTTATTTTAGCGATATGAGATTTGGAATTGGACGGAATACGTTGTGTGATCCTTGTACATTCGGTACATATACAGAGCGTTCGGAAATTCGGGCGATTTTGCTACTTTTTTCGAATTTCAAAAGACGTGATTTTACGTCACGGCATTGCAATTTAGTATAGGGAAGATGGAAAATTCAAATAAAGTTGAAGTTAAAATCGACATTGGAAGGTTAGTAGATTGAATTTTGGATAGGATTTGGCAGAAAATGATAGCTTGAAGCATCTACAAAAGATTGATTTATAGATTTATGCAACATTTATGCAATACATGACTGTTATCCACACAGAATAAAAAGTAGGTTATCAAGCTATTTTTCCTCTGCGAAAAATGGGTTTTCTCGTAAATCACAAAGGCCGCGCAAGTCTATGAAATAAAACATTTAAATGTTACCAACATCAAATAAAGAAAAAACGCGTATCGAAATAGCTTCATTACGATACGCAAATTCGTATCGTAATAGATTTGCTATGATACAAAATTAGAAAAAAATGTGTTGTCAACGATAGTACATTATTATAACATTTGTAGAGCTCTGGCTTAATCTAGGAACTATAAAATGTAGAACTAGTTCTTGACAGCGTCATTTATGACGTTGATCAATGGATCATATACAATTTGTCTGGCGTGTCTTCCCATCACGAAATCTATGTGGTTAAAAAATGGCAGGTCTATTTTTCTGATGCCGTGTCTGGCTTTTTCGTTCAAGTGTCTGTACAGATGTCTCGCGTCCTATAAAAAGAATCGATTAAAAATAGCAAAAAAATATTGGGAAAAATATTAATTGAGGTTTTGATTGAAATAATAAAAATATGCATTTTGACAATTTTTTACAGAAGTAGGTAGGTATCCATTTTAATAATTTAAGGTGGGAGTATTAACATGCTTGCCAACCTATAACCTATTTCGCGTAGATTTATTTATTTTTTTCAACTTTTACACAAAATTTAAATAAAATCAATATCGTCTTCATATTCTATAGGTAATAATTAACATGTTAAATAAATATCAAGGAATTTCATAAGTTATTTAAGGAGAATTGTATATCGAAAAATATCGGTAAAGAAAAATGTCATTGTTCTTTCACTATACAATTTTCCTAAAATAAGCAATGAAATAACTTGATATTTTTGTAATATGTCAGATATTACCTAAAACTAAGAAAAACAAAGTGAAATGGGTTATAGGTTGGCAATAAATTGAATGACGTTGATAATTCCACCTTAAGGTGGTAAAACTGAAAACACTGACATCACAGTTGCAGTGTTTGCAGTCGATAAGTTCCTGTGAGAGTCGCATGTACAAATATCTTCGTCAAAGAAAATACAGAATAATAAATAATAAACTGCAATACTTGCAGGGTGCCAATCGCATTTTTGCGTTCTAGGCATCAAAACAGGCACTTTAAAAACAATTTGCTCCGCTTTGTCTTTGACGTTAAAATTTGAAATGTACACTCTAAACGTAATGGATTTATGGATCTTGATGTGAAACTTAAAACATAAAAGTTTAAAAGTGTTCCAACATAAAAAAATATATTTGGAACCATTCCTATCCTTGTGTTGTGTTTTTATTAAGAAACGATTTTATAAAATTTATATTTTTTCTACTTAAACTATTGGTTTCTAACTTCCCCCCCCCCCTTCCTCCTTCCTCATCACAACTCGTAAAATGATATCACAAAATCAATGAAAAAAAAATAGATATAGGCGGATCCGGTCTTATCGTGCGGGTCTTACGATTTAACAAAGACATATTTTCAATTTTTCTTTTCTTTTATTGCATTTAATCATACTATCCAAATAAAATCCGTATGATAAATATGACAGACTTATGCAATTTTGACAAGAAAGAAAAGGATATTATGTATTTAATTTTCAGCGATTCACAAAAGTTTGTACCTTCGTCTTGATTTAAAGACGCCAATTAATTTAATGTGACAATAGGAACGATAAAAAGCAATTTTCTGGTTTTTTTTGCATCCCCAAGCAAAAAAATGGTACTTAATTTATTAAACTACGAGAATGAAAAAAAGGGGAAAATTCGACAACCAATATGCAGGAAAACGTAGCAAAAACACTGGGAATTAGTTTAAGGACTGTGCAGGGAAGAAAGCATAATATAATACCGAATAATACTAAAAAATGTAAACGAATAAAGCCAAAGAGCGAAAATATTAAAATCAGAGTTCGGAACGTGATTTATGACGTATACAGATCAAAAATCAATGAAACTCTTCCAGTTTTAAATGAAAATTTAAAAATTTGAGGTGTTTTGGAAATCGGACTTGAATCGTTATCAAAATTAATAAAAAAGTTGGGTTTTCGCTATAAAAAAGACTGTAACCGAAGATTTTTATAAGCAGCCACAGATAGTGAGTCGACGTGTTCAGTTTTTAAAAAAATATACAGAAAATTACAAATCAAAATTTAGAAAAGTATTTTTAGACGAAACATGGATATTTCAAATAAAATGGAAGTGGTTCAAAATCTTGGCAAGATGATTCTGTGCAGTGGCGCACCCAGGGGGGGGGGCAAGGGGGCCTTGGCCCCCCCAAAATCCCCAATGAAATGAAAAATTATGAAAGTGGATAAGTATTTTAAAAAGTCAATTTTCTTAGATTACCTGTTAAAAAAAGCTCCAAAGTTCTAGAAAAATTGGTAACTTAAAAGTTTATTAAAAAATTTGCTTCCAGCACTGGTTGGCGGCCCCCCCCCTAACATAAAATCCTGGGTGCGCCGCTGATTCTGCGAAAAGCGTAAAAAAAAAGGATGTGGCACAGGAAAGCGGTTCTTTATTTTACATTCCGGTTCTGTAACAGGATATGTTCCAGGTGCAAGCTTAATAATTTCTTCTTTCACATCAAAAAGTTCTGACTATCATGACAATATGAATTGCGAAATGTTTGAAAAATGGTTAAAAGCTTAATTAATCTCAAATTCAGATGAGCCGTCTTTAATTGTATTAGACAATCCATCATATCATTAAAGAATTTTAAATAAACAACCTAGTTCATCTTGGCGAAAAAGTTGTCTTTATGAGTGGCTTGAAAAACACAACAAAAATCCTTTACCAAATATGTTAAAATCCGAACTCATATCAATGGCAAAGTCTCTCAAATCACCCAAAATATACGCTGTGGATGAAATATTGTGTGAATATGGCCGTGAGGTGCTACGACTACCGCCATATATCATTGCCAGTTTAATGCGATAGAATTAATATGGGCTGGGGCACAGAATATATAGCTTTGCGTAGCTATATATTCTGTGGCTGGGGCAAACTATTTTTATGAAAAACATGTACGTAATGATCTTAAATCCTCGCAAGTAGAGATAGTTTGGCAAGATTCGCTGGATCATATTACGCAGGAGTACTGGAAGAAATCAATGGATCATACAGAAAAATTAATAAGGAATTGGTGGGATCGAGAACAAGTATTAGATGTCGAAGTAGCGCCGATGATCATTGCATGATAAGACCAGATTTAACTATATCTATGGTATTAATAAAATGACTTACGGCTTCTGGAGTCGCCCAGTCTTGAGTACTATATACGATATAAGTAGGAACTTCTATTCTGGAAACGTCGAAAAATGGCGCTTTGCTGGTGCCATATTTAATTCTGTTGATCTCCGGGCGGTAGTTGTATTTTCTAAAATTACCCTGTACTAAGTCAGCAGCGTGGTTTAGAATTTGAATTGAAGTACCACCTGGAAGTTGTCTAAAATAGACGGGCACTATCTCCTAAAAATAAAAATTATTGTCAAAATAGTTGATTTGTATTACTGGATTTGATTTTGCGATAATGCGTTTTTAAAGGAAAAATATTTACTTTTATGATGGCCAAAAAATACCGGGACAAAGATTTTTTTTATTCTTCTGGACTAATATAATAGGTAATATGTGTCAAGTTGCCGATAGGTAAGTGTTGACTTTGACTACAATGTTTCTTGTTAATTGTAGGATAAATATACCTACTGCCCCAAAATCAGCCTTAGCTCCATAAAACAAATTGTATAGTTGCATACACAGTCTCATTAAGGGAGGAGATTCCATGCACATGGGTGTGACTAGTCGGCCAAGTTCTTTAGCTTCGGAGACCATACGGTCCATTCTGAGATCTCGAATTGTATCCTAAAAAACATTTTAATTTTTTAAAATTACAACAGGTATAGAATAACTTTTTAATTGTAGTTTGTATAGGTAAAGGCATAATAATTTTTATTTAATCGGTGTAGATACTGAATAATTATACAGGGTGTCTGGAAATGATGAACAAAAAATTTAGGGGATAATTTTAGACCGAAAATAAATCTCTTTCTATAACATTTTTTCGAAAATTGCTCATTAAAGGAGTTACAGGGCGTTAAAGTTAAATTTTATTTGCAGTTTTTTTTGCAATACCTTTTGCCACGCCCATAATATTTTGACGAAATCTTGTATATGTGTATACTTTTTCGAGATGAGGAATACAAATTTACCCACCGTTTTTTGCATTTTGTAGAGGGCGCCACATAGGAGCCTATACTTTAATTTGTATGGTCCCAACTTTTTTGTCCTACACTGTTTTGACTGGACGTTTTTATTATCCTAACTATTTGACATAAAAAAGGTATACTACTTTTGTTTCGATAATTCTAACCGTTTTCGAGAAAAACGCTAAAATAACATTGCTTGCATGCGATGAATATTACCAAATCATTTTAATTTATTTTCAACCTCAAACATAGAATAGGAAGGGAAAAGGAAAGAATATTCCATGGAGTTCGCCGGAATTTTTTAAAAAGAATTAATTTATGCATTGAAGAGGAAGGTCACTTTAACCTTTGATTTGAATGTTTAATTTATTGTTCTAGTAACTTATGTATTTTAAAACTACAAATAAAATTTAACCTTACCTCCGTTAATAATGAATTTTCGAAAAAATGTTATAGAAAGAGATGGCATTTATTTTCGGTCTAGGATTATCCCCTAAATTTTTTGCTCATCATTTCCGGACACACTGCATATATATTTATATACAATATTATATACATGGAAGTATCTGTTTTTGACAGATCTTAATATAAAACGTTCACTTAAATAGTAATTTTATATACTTAAAATGGCAAAAAATAGTTTTTTACTTTGACCTCCAAAACGATGTTGTATTACCTCTGACTTGGAGTGGAAAAATTACTACTTTGTTAAATTTTTTCAAAAATTATAAAAAAAAAATGTACATTACATGACGTTTATAACTGAAGTTATGTAAGTATAGGTACATTCTAAGTTCGTACGTAAGCGTATAATAACAATTTATCGTTTAAATATGTTAAATTTTTGTTATTAATAATCTACTAAAAAAATAGTACCGTACAATAATTAAATAATAATTAAATGCAAATTTGTAAAAAATGTTTAGAATTTGCGTAATATATGATTCCATAGCGTATTGTCTTCTAACACTGACCAGTGGCACTTTCAATGGCATTAAAACGCAAAATTTCCCCTTTTTTAATGCTTGTGTGTATATTTTATAAAAAAAATCAACTTACCACCACCCAATTTCCATAAGGTGCAAAAATCTTATAGGGTGAGATCATATTGTTCAGCGTATAGGCCGGACAGAGAAGGACGAACATTTTTATAATGCTTTTCGCTTCCTCTGGAAACTCGCTCCCATACATAAGGGCGAAGGTGGTTCCCAAGGAATGACCTACGTAGATGATTTGGTTGTCTTTGCCGGTGTGGGACAGAATGGTGTGGAAGATGGCGGGCAGGTCTATGAGGGCCACGTCGTCCATACTGGAATGGATATGAGCAAACACTTTCTTATTAATATCTAGACCAAAAAATGAGGGTGAAGGTACATAAAGTTACAACAAGCTGAAAATCAGTAAAATTGTTCAAAATATTATTATAAATAAAATCTTTAAGTTCCCCATCATTCCCGTATATGGAAAAAATTTTACTCGAAGTCAAAGGTCAAAAAAATGAGTTTTTCGCGATTTTCAGCAAAACGGTAAGTTTTATCATATTAATACCCCAGACAAAAATTATAAACCATAAAATTATTTATAAAAAATGTATTAATGCTTTTTTCCCTACGAGCCACCGTTTCTGAGATATAACGATTTAAAAAGTTGTAAAAGTTGTTATCGTCATAATATGCACACGTTATTTTTTCTAATGGTATCATTTTACCGCATGGATCTCTGCGAGTACTTCTTTACTGCCGATTCCTTGCATAATATGACCAATTGCTCCCAGAAAAGACATCAGTAGATGAAATCTTCCGAGTCTGATGATAATTTTTGATACTTCAGAGCCCTCAGGTGCGGCTGATACCATTTCTCGAGCTTAAGCATACAGGGGCCGGTCGAAAGTCACGATGCATATCTACAGTGTGGCCATACCGTTTTGCATTCTCTAATGCACAAAGTAAAGTCGTATAGATAGTATTATAGTTACTGGCTGGTTGGTGAATAAATGGTAAAAATGAAATTTGAGATTTAGAATAATTCATATGATTATTTGTTAAACGTTCAATAAAACCATTCCAACCGGGTAAAGACGCATTTTTCCATTTTGACGATAACAACTTTTACAACTTTTTGGATCGTTATATCTCAGAAACGGTGGCTCGTAGGAAAAAGGTATTGATACATTTTTTATATATAATTTACAACTTTTGTATGGAGTATTTTTATGATGAAACTTACAGTTTTGCTAAAAATCGCGAAAAACTCATTTTTTTTAACTTTGATCCCGAGTAAACTTTTTTTATTCACGGGAATGATGGGGAACTTAAAAATTTTATTTATAATTATATTTTGAACAATTTTACTGATTTTCAGCTTGTTGTAACTTTATGTATCTTTGAATGTCTAGATTGACCGGACTAGCAAGTCAACAATTTTTAAAGGTGTTTCTGTTAAGTGGTTTTTGAGCGCTCGACAGGCCGACTAACCGAGCATAGGTTGACAGATCTGATCACATCCGACAAAGTAATTTTTTGCCCTTTAAAAATATTAATTTTATTTGTGTAAAGTAAAAATATATCGAAAAAACAATATCATATTTTTATTCTCATGCTCGAGGATATGGCAATCAATAACCCCTATAAAGGGCGTGTTATCTTGTATGAACAGATGTTGCTTTCTAAGGGGTTTAAAATTTATTCAATCAGCTCCATATAGATCATATAAAGCTGTGTTTTTTTTTAATAAAATACAAATGTAAACCTTAGGAGAAAATTGAAATATTTATATGCATCCAGAAAAACAAAACGCGAAAAAATGGTAATACTTTTAATATTGTCAAGTGCGAGTCGGGCTAGAATGACGGACTGTGACTGACTACCTATCATGGACCAATAATCTTTTTTCGATATAAACGTCATTCGTGATTTTAGAAATTATTATGATTTTTTGGTGTTATTTTTATAAATATGTTTTAAACATTTTTTTTACCTCGTTTCCCAAAATTGTTGGTCTCTAACTGTCAGGTTCACATGTTCTTCGGAATAGAATGTGCCCCTATAATTTCCCAGCCACACGTCGTATCCAGCTTCCCATAAAACGATTGCTGAAAACGGCAAATATGTTATACAGAAAAGTATTGGTAATAGACGCAGCAATTACTGTAATTTTTATTAAGAAGTTATAAAGAATCCTTTATTTTAATAGTTAGTTTAGTAGTTTTGTGCAAATATTAATAAATATTTTTTTAATTTTTTAAAATAACTTATTAATTTGATACGGCTGTATTGTATAAGAAGTTTCTTCTTTAATGTGAGAATCAGAAAATCTTTTTTTTTCATAACTCGTGGTTTAATTTGGGCGTAACCACTACAAGGTAACCTTTCCTTGTATTCAATTTTTTATCGCTGAAAATAATTTAGAAAGTCAGAATAATTGGTAACGGTTACTAATTTTTCCAGAAAACCCAAACAAAATACCTTAAAAACGCATTTTCATGTAATCAATTAATTAAATCTGACTTTGTCCTTAATAATTAATAAAATGGCCGACCTCAGGTACCAATTAACGGGGTAATACCTGAGTTACATGAATTCATGGTAATAAATATGGTAATTGTTTAATGCATTAATTTACATATTTCATTTAGTTTTAATAATAGATTACTAAAGAAGTTCTCCCAGACTTTTCTTTAAAAGAAATAACTCCTAAACTAGAAGAGAAACTACACTTTATTTATAAGTAATGAATGTAAGGATTAATCAAAATTTTGACTTTTTTTACGAAAAAATGGAATATTTTATCGAATAATGTGAAAAATTGGCCAAGTTTGACCACCTGTATAAAATCGATGATCAAATAAACAATTTTGAAATTTATACATGATATAGACTGAGCTCTCCTCTTTTGATTTGCTAAAACTAGGTGTCTCTAGAATCTTAGGTTTTGAAGTTTAGAATTTTTCTGCTAGGGTCTACTTAAAACTAATATTTGGAATTTTTTTCGAACCAACAGTTATTATTGTTGTTATTATGGTACTGGAATTAGTAAGTAACCAACAATTAAGGAAAATCTAAGACACAAATTTTTTTGAAAAAATATGAAGGTATGGAAATTTACAGAAAATACGCATGTTTATGTTAACGTACCTAGGGAATCCTTTTGCAAAGCCAAAAAATTATTACATGTAGCAACTAATCCATGTTGCATGTAGACTGGATTTTTTTTGGCATGAGGATTTGTGGTTCTATCGTTGGGTATTCTAAATAGGGTAAGGATATATCCATCGCTGGTTACTACCCGGTATGTTTGAACTGGGTAACCAAGCTTGTGTATAATTTCTGGCTAAAAAATAGACATGTTCATCATTTAGGTACATTTCCATCTTCCATGTTTTCTTTTTAACGGGTTCGATACGCGTTTAATTAATTTAACTGGTGATATTTCGTGACGAACGCAATAGTGAACTATTTTTGAGATATTAATATTGATTTTTGTAAGCCTAAGTAGTTTTTTAGTAAACGGTATGCTAGGTGCGAAAGAAAAATACCGGTAATGGTAGATTCTTGCTTTGTTTTTGTTTATAGCTAAGGAAAATCGAAAAATTAGTAAAGTAGATATACTGCAAAAAAAGTTATACCGTGCGACAAAAATTATTTGCATCAAATTTGATAAGAGGGCTTGGATTAAAAAATGTAGGGCTTGGTTTGGATCACAATGATATGGGGACGATATCTAACCAAATCTAGGTTAAAATTTTGTCTAATTCATATTATGACATATGCCAAACTAATGAGTAATAAAATAAGTAGACAAATACAAATTTATTTTTGTTGTTTACAAAATTAACAAAGTAAGGATATACAGAAAGAAAAAGAAAAATAATTACATAAATTGCTGAAATTGGCCACCGCCATGCTCCAAGCATAAATTCACACGTCTCTTCATATTTTCGAAAGTGTTGACCAGCATCTCTGGAGAAATGTTACCACATTCTTGGAATACTTGCACTTTATAAGGAAATAAATTTAGTTGCTTCTGAAGAATAGACCTGCATGTTCTTAAGATCTTCCCACTTCTTGGGACAGGCGTCTTATACAATTTGTTGGCGTATTTTGCATTATTTCACGAACGTTTGCAACAAGTTCTTCTGTCCTTACAGATGGTCTTCCTGCTCCTTTTCTGTGTTGTATAGAACCTGTTTCCCTAAACACAGCCACGGTTCTTTTCAGGCAATGATAAAAATCCCCAGCAATAAAAGCAACGTTAGGAAAATGTTCGTGAAAATCGTCCATGCACAAACCCGGATTGTATTGCCACTCACCATTTACTTAACATTAACCCCGTTCGAAAATACGCTTCAACCATGAATGTTTTGTGCTGTTCCGTAAAGCCCATTGTGTGAATTGTTCAAGAAATTGGAAAAATTAGCCATAAATCAAATTACTTGTAACGACTAACGGATGACGGAATAACTGATTGATTGTTAATTCAGGTAGTTACTGACACCCAACAGGTATTAAGCTCTACGGCTAAGCTCTACGGCTAAGCTCTACGGCTAAGCTCTACAGCTAAGCATTACGTCCTTAGATGCAAGGCCCTCTTTAATGCAAATAATTTTTGCTCGCACGGTAAAAGAATCTAATTACTTTGCAATATACAGGGTGTCCGGAAATGATGAGCACAAAATTTAGGGGATAATTCTATGCCGACAATAAATGCTATCTCTTTCTATAACATTTTTATCAAAATTGAGTATTAACGGAGTTACGGGTGTTAAAGTTAAATTTTATTTTCAGTTTTAAAATACATGAGTTAGTAGAACAATAAATGAAAATTATTTCGTTTTCATTACATGCAAGCAAACAAAATAGTATACCTTTTTTATGTCAAAAGGTTAGGAGAGTAAAAGTATTCAGTTAAAATGCGCATACAGTGTAAAAGTGTAAAAAATGTTATAGGGAGAGATAGCATTTATTTTCGGTCTAGAATTATCCTCTCAATTTTTTGCTTATTATTTCCGGACACCCTGTATAAAGATTGTTTTTTTATAAACGAAAATCAATGACGTGTTTTGTGGAGACAAATAACCCGCCCTGTTTTAGCCTTTAAAGTAAATTTAATGAATGTTTCACGGCTATAATACGTCACACTTAAGGTATATGAAAGGGTAAATAATTGATTTTCTGCGAATTACCTTTGAAACTTTAATGAGGCAAAGCCTCAATTTTCTTTAGGCAAAATAAGTTGGGTATTGATTTTTTAAGCAGAGCACAGAAATAATAAACACAATAATTGTACACTTGCTACTTTAATTTGACGCAAAATACAATAATTATATCTTTATTTTCATACCTTTTTAAAGTAAAATAAACTGTATTATTTATAAAGTTATAAACAATTTTTTTTGAGACTGGCGATGAATAAGGTCAAATAAAATCCAAAAGGGGCGAGTCTTTGGATTCTTCAGCAACAGCGTATTATTCTAGAGGTATTTCTCGTGGTTTCATTATGAAACTTGCGAGGAACCTGGTGGATCTTTGCCTTTGACGTTTTGTCGGCTTTTTATGATAGAAATAATGAGATGCCTATAGCTCTATCGTCATTGGGTGAACATAACCCGAACCCGAACTTAAATGATGCACTACCTAAACACCGATCACCTTATATCAAAATCAGATAATTCTAATTATTTCGCTCCGCCCAGAAGGAAATATTTACATTTATAGTAGAACTGATTGAACTTATTTTTTTTGCAGAATTATTTATTAGTTCATTCATCTCCACTTTCGAACATCATCCCATTGACGATTATAATCTTTAGTACAATATTTTATTAAAATTAGGCTTTACACTTGTGTCGTTATTACGAAAAACACGATGCCACTAGACAAGCAAAAAAATTAAACTACATACAATTACAAAAACATTACAAAAGCCAAAATTTCGTTATTTTTTAATATTTCTTGCTTGAAGTGTCTTAAATACTTACATGTTTACTATTGATTTCCCTTTTCCTATGACCAGTTCTGGAGATATACAGCATCGAACAGACTCAAAACTTAAAAAATAATCATATAAAATACCATTTTTTTTTAAATTTTAATAAAATTTGTTATGTAAGTTCATCTTATGGTTAAAAATAAATATGTTTAATGCCATACAGGGTGTTTCGAATAATTAGGGTATTCTAACACTGTATTATGCAAATATGAAATGTATATATAAATAGTCTCAATACAAAGAATTAATTTTATCCAAAAATAATAAGTAGGCCTTGAGCAAACTTAATATACAGAGTAATAACATTTTGACATACCTTCTATCACAACATCCGTAGAACAAACATACAAAAATATTAATTATCTACTATTTGAAGATCAAATTCAATATTTTCTGGCGGTAATTTATTTTTGGATAAATTTAATTCTTTGTATTGAGACTTTGCTTGTTTATACTATTTATATGTATTTCTTATATGCATAATACAGTGTTAGAATACCCTAATTATTTGAAACACCCTGTATAGCATTAAATATATTTCTTTTTAACCATAAATTGAACTTACATAGCAAATTATTTTAAAATTTTAAAAAAATGCTATTTTATATGCTTATTTTTTGATTATTATATCTCCAGAACTGGTCATAGGAAAAGGGAAATCAATAGCAAACATGTAAGTAAGACACTTAAAACAAGAAATATTAAAAAATAATGATATTTAACCGATCCAATTTTAATATACTGGGTGATTTTTAAAAACATGCATTTTTCTGTTATTTTTCTATCGGTTATCATCGGAAACAACCTGTATAACCTTGATAATTTTATATACTTGGAACCATACGACAAGCGACCAGTAGTACCTAAAGAAATATCTACAAAATTTCTTTAAAAACTAATAAAAAAAAATATTAATTTTTTTGAGTTACCCTGTATAATTTTAAATATTATAAATTCTGATAGCTTGCTCCAAGCTAATGTCATCTACAGTATTACTTTGTTAATATTTAATTTAATGCCGAAAAAACAATGATTTACAAAAAATATTGAATAATTCTCGTCACTCACCCGGTAAGAAACCACTTTTATAGTATTCTATCCTATCGACGACAGGGTCAACAAAAATAAAACGAATTAATATTATAAAGTACGAAAATATAATGTGTTGAAAACTCATATTTTGTATCTTAAAAATTGGTCGGCAGATTTTGTTATGGCCATGGATACTTTTCATCAGAATGACATTCTCTACAATATACTAAAAATTTAGGAAATTTAACCGAGGGCCATTTTTCATAAGAGAAGTGCGGGATTCTTTATTTACCACGATTACTTACCGCTACATATTCGGCTCCCAAATCGTACCAACAATTCGAATTATTTTTCATGGTATAATAATCCTCGAAAGTCGGACACACATTATTTTGTTCACCGGTACCATTGACACTACCAAATAAAATTGTCACTCCCAAAAAACCCCAAAATAGTACCAAAGAAGTGGTACGCGCCACGCTACGTATCATGTTTCATATAATCACGCGGTGGGTAGCACCGTTAAATGGTTCAAATGTTACCATTTTACATCGTGAAAACGTACCACGGTCTTGGGTTCTTGTGAGACCTTGACTATTGCAATAAATTTGCCCCTTTGATAAAAATTGACTTGTGACTTATTTATATTATATGTTTGTTTTGCAATTTATCTGGGGCGGACCCATTTTGCTAGGTATGTTTTGAAAGGGCTGATTTAACACGGTCGTTTTTTATTGTACATGGTACTAAAAAAAAATAAAAAAACTTTTACCTAATCAGATATAGTTTAAACCAAGAATCAGGTGCGTATCAAAGTGGCACTCTACCCTCCCCCATAGGCGGTGCTCATTCGCAGTTCAAAAGACTATAAGTAAGCACCATCATCATTACCACTGGTACAAGTAGGTATACCCATTTAAATGCCTATTTTCCTGATAAATCGCTTCTACATTTTGTAATTACAACCTTTAAATAATTGGACTACTTTTAAATAATTTTCTGAGCCGGCCCTTATTCATTTTTAATTGTTCAAATTGTTGAATTGTATATTGTTAACTTATTAGAATGCGTAAATGGAGCAATGTAATTTAATTAGTGCATTATTTAGATTGTTGCTGTTTTTTTTAAATTTTATGGGGCATTTCCAATAGGATTTAAAATATCGGTGCGTGTATACAGGGTATTAAAGCAAAGTGTAAATTAAGGCAAAGTACAAGTATCAATTACGACGTTTCGTCTATCGGCTACCATTATCAGGTAAGTATGTATTTAAAAATACAGTGCTGTATTTTATAAAACATTGTCGTAGATCTTAATAGAATAATAATGTGATACTAACTAACCACTTTATAAATATTCTGAAAACCGTCAATTTAGAACCACTAGACAAATTTATCAGTTTCGACGTAGAAAGCTTATACACCAACCTCCCAATAGGGGAATCACTGCATATCATCAAGCGAAAGTTAGAAGAAGACCCAACCCTTTCAGAACGCACTAGTTTGCCGCTGGATGGAGTGATAAAACTACGGAAGACGGACATTTTGGCGCGGCCACTTGGGCGCGGCCGTTTGAGCGCGAGACCACTTGGGCGCAAGGGCACATGGGCGCGGGGACACATGGGCGCGAGAACACTTGTACACGGTGATGTTTGCTTAGTTAACACATGAGCTTGTTTGTTAAAATGCATTTTTAGTAGAAATTTTTTCTAGCCAATTTTTATAGAAAAGAACATTGAACTCTATATGATCTGACCCTAACACTATAATTACATGGAAAATTAGGTTTTAGCATGGTTCTTCCCTACTTTAATTCCTCTTAATTAGGATTATCCTTATGTATTGATAACAAATTTATTAAACAGTTTACCTATGTTAAACCTTTTTTAATTATTTTTGTAAATTTCTCTTTAATTCCTCTTAATTACGTTTATCCTTTAGTATTGAACCTGGTATTCCATTATTCTACTTCAATATATAGCATCTAAATTATTTGGGGAAGTTAGTTTACGCTTACCTGTTTAACAGTTGGTAGTATCGTCTATAGTGGTCAGTTTTTTTTGTTCCGAATTGAAAATGGAAGTAGTTTCGTTACGAGGCAAGCCTATGTACAGTAGCAATGGTTATTGATATGTTTTTGACAGGTTTAGTGCGTGTGGGACAAAAAAAAATTGGCGATGTGAATTTAAAAATCAAGGTTGCAAATCTCGCATTCATACCTTAGATGACGTTATTGTGAATCAGTTACATAATCATTCACATGACAGTAATGCAGTCAATTTAGAAAAGAGGGTGGTTTGTACTGCTATGAAAACTCGTGCTGCTGAAACAATGGAACCAACATCGCAGGTTATTAATTTGTGTCTTAATGAAGCAAACTTGTCGCAGGCAGCACAAGCAAACCTACCAGCACCGAATGCTTTGAAGAAAATGATTCGCAGGAAAAGAAATGAAGTCCAGGTTGCTCCTCCAACTCCATTACGAGTAGAAGATCTTATCATTCCTGATGAATTTAAGACCTATGATGTACGTGGAAGAATAGAGACGTTTTTATTGGCCGACAGCGGAGCAGAACCTCAGAGGATACTGATATTTGGCCGAGAAAAAAACATACATGAGGTAAGAATTTAAGTTAGTTCAGGTTTTTGGACTTTCAACGTAAAATGATAAATAAAAAACTGTATTGAAAATAATTAATGAATGTTTTTATTTCATTCCAGATTTTGCTGCATTCCGACCAATGGTTCGGATATTACGTCATTGTCTACCACCTTCGAACAAATAAATGGCAAAGTTACACAATTTGGAGTCAACATGACTTGACACACGGAAAAATTGATTAATATTGAAACAGTAATGTTTTTTAATAATTAGTTTTTCGATATACCTACCGTGGTTTAAAACACTGAGTATGTTTAGGGATAAGATATTTTCTTAAATATATTTTTGTTTATACTTTTATAATCGAAAGTATCGCCTAAATAAAATTTAAAAAAATATATGAAAAATTGTTTATTTAAAATAATTTACAATATAAAATAATTTATGTAAGTTATATTTACAAAACTAGTTACAAATTCACTTTAAATATAGAGAAAACCATTGTAGTAAACCTAAATATCTAGACAAGAAAGATTTATTTACATAAAGGATTTCGTCGACTCGACAATACGTACTGAAAACGCGCGGCAGGCATTTTTTTTTAAATTAAATTTGGTTGTTTGTACGCATGCCATATTTTTTTAAAAGCGATTAGCTAGACTTAGCTATGTACATTTTTGCTGACTATACTATGATTGCGTAGGCGGCATAATTTAAAAAAAATCATTTTGAGTCCGTTTCCCGTGTACGGCACTATCTAAACTACATTATTATTATCATTATTTGTTGGATGCCCGTGTACTTCTTGGTCAACATCGTCAGCATCCTTTTGTTTTTTCAAAAACTTATCTATAATTTGCATGACTGGTTTGGTCACGAGTTCATCCGAATTTCTTCCGAAAAAGAAATCGTTGTGGTTGAAGTTGATTTTTTCTACTCCATAGATACCCGCCCTTATTGATTTTGGTAATTGTTTGTAGAGATATAAAGCATCCTAAAAAATAATCCTGTGAAATAAAACCATTCTTCCAAATTCTGAAATACAATTTACTTTAATTTAAAGATGTTGTTGGACGGATCCTTGAACTGTATTTTTCATGTAAGTAACGAATTTTCAGATTTAACTTTGATTTTCGAAATATAGAATCATTTGGGTTAGCTTAGGAATTATCTTCTCCCAATGAAATTAATTGAATCGATGGAAGAAGGGTCCAAGTGCAGAAATAAACATTTTAGAGAAAACAAAAAATACTAATTACTTCAAAAAGGAAGGAGAATTTCGTGTTGGTGTGCACAGGTAACTTATTTCTTATGGTACTTGGAGTTGTTTTATAAAAGAATAAGATTTATTGCCATATCGGATATAGGACTTTTCGCTCAAAATATTTCAATATATGATTTTGTACCTTTCTTCCACTCAGTTTATTCTTTTATTTTGTTTTATTTCCATTCTATAAAATAAAAGGGATAATAAAAGAATACCTATATACCTACAAGGTGTAATCAAATAATTTTATTCGACAGTTTCCGCAGTGGTAACATTCCATGACACAATATCGTAATAGAACTCTAAATCTTCACCACTAACGTATTGTATAATATTTTATAAGTCCTGGATTTTCTTATCGTTGATAGGTACTGCTTCAGAATAAGCTTAATAATTTTTCTCGTTTTTCACACTTGTTAACCGGCTCAATAACTAATAGAAAATAACTTCCGAAGACGATAGACGCAGTTGAACCGCATACTGAGTGGAAGAACGGTCCATACGACATGTACATGGAAGCATGCTGCACATGGACCGTTCTTCCGCCCAGTCTGCTGCGCAGGTGGGTGATTGTAGGCAAACGGAATTGCATTTTGGACCGAATTTGGGCTCAGTCGATGGATGAATGTTATTTTGACAAAATGTCAAAAATGGTCACGGTCACTTTTACCCTTCTTCCACTCATCGATTCAATTACAAATGTATTATAATATATGACAAACACGAATCGAACTATTTTGATGAACCGACATTTATATGGTTTATTATTTATTTAATATGTTATTTTATGTCTAGATTTAAAAGTGTTCCCCAAGGCTACGTTCTGTTCCCTAAATTATTTTTCTGACTAAAAATGATTTACCGTTTTAGTGGTGGCCCAGTCATTTCGAGCATATATTAGAAATATGGGCACCTTTATTTTCTTTATGTCATATTCGGGAGGAGTTCTTGTGCCGTACAGAAACGTATTCTTTCCAGGCCCGTAATCGTATTTTCTGAAATTTCCTTTCGTCGATTCTCTTAGAAACGTGAGAGTTTTCAGGGAAGTACCACCTGGAAGTTGGTTAAAGTAAACTGGTATAGTTTCCTAAAAAAAAAACAAGAAAATACGTTAAATTTAGTATATTTTATTATTTTACGAGCGTATAATGTATAGGCTATATTACTATTAAATAATATATCACGAGATTTTAAAACACGAGCCGAAGGCTCGTGTTTTAAGAATCCGAGTGTAATATAGCCATTATACGCGAGTCAAATACTATACTTTATCTACGGCTATTTAGTATTCAAAAAAATAGAAAATGCATTCAGAGAAACAAATTTTATTACAATAGGATATTTTTACACATAACAAGGTAATATTATTAATGGTATTTCCTAACTAAAAAATACAATTCAACAATGTTAACAATAATTAAACAAAATACAATTATTTGTTTTAAAATTTTATTAGCAGCGTCTATTTTTTTTTTTTTTTGAATCAGCAATATAACCTTCATTGTTGCGACGACCGTGGATTATGAAATCTCATAATCCACGGTTGTAGATTATGAGTAACTATGGTAATATGAACCCCATTATATATGTACTAACAAACACATTATGCTTATATTATTAAATAGTCGTAGTAAACCTATTTACTCAACTATTAGTAATTTATATAGGGTGTACCATGACTAAGGGGCATACAGAAACAGAAGATGGTAGACTTAATAACTTATGATAAAATATCCAAGGTTAATTCCCCCCCCCCTCCTTTCAAGATTGGAGGTGAAACGATGAGAAATGTGGAAGATAAAAAATATATGCTAGAATTTATTATTTATTAACTCATGTTGTGAAACTAGCGTCCCCTAGAAGGTATCGTAAAACGAATTATGAAATTCATATCCGCTTCACCATTTTCAAATCATCGCCAATTTTTCAAAATAAATTTTTACTCGGATCACCCTGTATCTTTTTAACTGTGGATATTTTATCAAAAGCAATAATGTATATATGACCTATTTTTAAGTCTACCATCTCCGATTGCTGTCTGGCCCTTTATTTATGAGACCCTGTGTAATATACTTTTTAAGATAGTGTTAGATCTGCTCTGTCTTTTTACTGTATTGCGAAAAATATCAACTTACTGGCGCAATTTCAGTGAAGGGCCCAACGAACATATTAACCAAAGCTGAACAACCCATCATAAGAACTGGAGAAGCCATACAGGTCGGTCTGGTAAGTTGTCTAGAATAGCCTCTGGATACTATTTGGACTACGTTAAGTGCACCAGTTATATCCTAACACAGAAATTATATAAGTACTTTATATAAAACTAAAAGATGATTTCTTTTGATACGTTTACCCGCAAATACATTAACGTTCTTTTACTAAACTTACCAGGGCTGGATAAAACAAAGGAAACAAGACCCTATAAGGGCTCCTCATATGGGTCATTTTATAAGCCGGCCCTAAAAATATGAAGAGGGACACCAGACTTTTCGCAAACTCCGGACTTTCCGAGGCGAACATCATGGCGGCGGCGGAAGCTAAAGAATGACCGATGTAGATCGTTTTTCCTTTAGAGCCTGAATGGTACTGGACCAGTTCAAGCATGGCTGGAACGTCGTATCTTGCTATCTCATCCACACTAAAAAATAGTTAATCTGAAGATTTTAAATTTACTTTATAGTCGATAGCTCTGAACAATAGTTCTCATTCTGTATAGATTAAACGGTCATACGTATACAGGGTGTTCATTTGAAAACTTCCCACCACAGATTTTCCTGCTTTAAAATGAAAATGTGGAAAATTGCTCGGACCCGTCGATTTTTATTTAGAGGGGGACATATTTTGCGTATATTGTCAATCTTGTTACTTCAAACCCCTAGGAGGGAGGGGGGTAAGATCTAAATCTTAAATGGATACCCCTATTTTATATAATTTTTTTGGATTCTGCATAAAATTCTGAACATTTTTTAATAAAAGCATTATTAGTCTATACGAAACAGTTTCCGACATATTGACTCTTGAAAAATGAGATTTTTGAACTTTGACAGCTTCTAGCTTTCTAACAATACGTCTTAGAGCAAAACGGCTTACATGTCCCTATCTTTGATTTTTATTATCTTTCCAACAGTGTTAACTTCCGGTTAAACCGGTGGTAAGAAATATTGTACTTCCGGTTTAACCGGAAGCTGACACTATTGGAAAGATAATAAAAATCGAAGATAGGGACATGTAAGCCGTTTTGCTCTAAGACGTACAGTTAGAAAGCTAGACGCTGTCAAAGTTCAAAAATCTCATTTTTCAAGAGTCAGTATCTCGGAAACTGTTTAGTATAGACTAATAATGCTTTTATTAAAAAATGTTCAGAATTTTATGCAGAATCCAAAAAAATTATATAAAATAGGGGTATCCATTTAAGATTTAGATCTTACCCCCCTCCCTCCTAGGGGCTTGAAGTAACAAGATTGACAATATACGCAAAAGATGTCCCCCTCGAAATAAAAATCGACTTTTCAAATGAACACCCTGTATATAAAAGATACCTTTCAACTTTATTTAACCGATGAATGAGTAAGAATATATTTTTGTCATATTATTATACAATTTATTGATTGTCAATTTCAACCAATACATTATTATGCATTAAGAAGGCATACTTAATTATATATTTTTTTCATAAACACTGCAAGGTCCAGTGCCACATACAACACATATACCAATTAATAGAAAGTAGAAATATTCACATAAAAAACATGCGTGTAAACGGTTGGCGTGAAAAAAATATATCGTACATATTAACTAACTCCTGTTTGTAAATGTTATGAATATATTGTAAATCGTAACAGTACGAACTGATATTGACGGCATATACAGGGTTAGTTGAAATAACCGGAACGGCTAATTTTCTTCAAAACTACCATGGCTAAATCAATGGATTTTGGTACAGGTGGATAACTTAAAAAATGAATTAAAAATTGACAATTGCGACGTTGCCAGATTTTTAGTTTTTTCTGTAACTCAAGGAATGTTTTTTTTTCAAATGCAACACTACCCTTTTTTTATTGAATTCGAGTCCTCCCATCAACATTACCAATTCCTGATAGTATAAAATTTTTATCTCAAATAGTTCTATGGGAAAAAAGTTAATTAGTTACAACTCTAACTCTAAAAAAATCCAATCTATTTCCATTTAAAAACGTTTCAAATAATGTGAAAAGGAATAAGGTTGGTAGACATAATGTACCTAATAGTATGGATATAACGATAATTACAACAAACAACTACTAACAATAACATAGCTAGTAAAAATTACTTACATATTATCGGTTTCATAATCAAATTAATGCAGTGTACTATTACATGTAAGTAATTTTTACTAGCTATGTTATTGTTAGTAGTTGTTTGTTGTTATTATCGTTATCGATACTATTAGGTACATTATGTCTACCAACCTTCCTTTTCACATTATTTCAAAGTTTTTAAATGAAAATAGATTTAATTTTTTTTAGTTAGAGTTGTAACTAATTAACTTTTTTTCCCATAAAACTGTTTGAGATAAAAATTTGATACTATCAAGAATTGGTAGTGTTGAGGGGAGGAATCGAATTCAATAAAAAAAGAGTAGTGTTATATTTGAAAAAAAACCTTCCTTGAGTTCCAGAAAAACTAAAAATCTGGCAACGTCGCAATTGTCAATTTTCAATTCAATTTTTTAAGTTTTCCATCTGTACCAAAATTCATTGATTTAGCCTTGGTACTTTTGAAGAAAATTATCCGTTCCGGTTATTTCAACTAACCCTGTATAATACTGTATACAATACACAGTAAAAAATAAAGAAATTAATAGTGCTCAAAATGATTTCCATTTTGTTTTAAACTAATCTAAAAAGAAATAAAGTCTATTTTCAAATTCCTTCCTAACGTTTCGAAAAATGTCTCTTGGAGTACTTTTACAAGCATCAATTATCATCATCTGACGTAGTTCTTCCAGAAAAACCGGCTGGGTTTTATCAACTAATGATTCAAAAAGAAATCAGGTGAAATTGGCGGCCACTTAATTGTACCTCTTCTGCCAATGCATGACATTTCCGAAAAGCTATTTAGTGTGTAATTCTTACCTCTTAAGTGTGCAACATATGGGAATTTTTTTTATTATCGATTTCTCAGAAAATTTTATTCTTGATAAAAGTTGGTGCATGTTCGATAATCATATTAAGTGCACTTGGAATGGTTGCAAGTCAAACGGCGTACAGGGTAGGCAAAAAAATATAAAACTTGTACAAGAATAAAGTACCCCTATTTCAAAAAACTTAGCAAAATGTTATTAAGAAAAGTTGTTTAGAATTAAAAGTTATGCATAGATTTAAAAACCTGACCTCCTAAAATAAATTTTTTTTTTTTTAAAAACATTAATAATTTCTCAAAAATTTTTTTTTTCACCATAAAGACCTTCATAAATTAATTAAGATCAAATCAACTTAACATATCTTTGTTCAAATTCAAGCATATTTGTAAAATTTATTTAAATTTTTAATTTATTAAGGAATCACTAACTTCATGTTTGTTGCAAGGGTATTAAACACAATTTTAAAACATCCTAAAAATTCTTTTTAACAAGATAAAACATTAGTAATGATAATATGCTAATTAAAAAACTATCATTTAAAGTGCAAAATTTTTATTTTAAATGTTTATTAAAAAATTTTTTTGGGAAAATATTAATGTTTTTCAAAAAAATATATTTTTTTATTTTAGGAGGTCACGTTTTTGAATCTATGCATAACTTTTAATTCTAAACAACTTTTTTTAATAACATTTTGCTAAGTTTTTTGAAATAGGGGTACTTTATTCTTGTACAAGTTTCATATTTTTTGGCCTACCCTGTACGCCGTTTGACTTGCAACCATTCCAAGTGCACCTAATATGATTATAGAATATGCACCAACTTTTATCAAGAATAAAATTTTCTGAGAAATCGGTAATAAAAAAAATTCCCATATGTTGCACACTAAAAAAACCACACTGTATAGAGAAAAACTTTAAATGTGAAAAATAGAGGACTGTAGAAGGTGTATATTAAAAAAAATATTTTTAAATATACAGCGTGTTTCACAAAAGCCGAACCACTAAAACTTAAAATTTTTTAAATGGAACACCCTATATTTTTTTCTTGCAATTAGTGCCCCTCCATATTGTTTTTAAAATTATGAATTAAAAAAAAATACAGGTAAAAGGGAACTTAGTAGAAGTTTTAATTCTTGACAAAATATACAGGGTGTTTCATTTAAAAATATTGAGTAAATTTAATCCTAACTTCCCGAAATTCGGAAGTAAAATTGAAGCACCCTGTATAAAAAAAATCGTATATAATCTTACAAATACTACTCATAGGACCCAGATGCAACCGTCTGTCAAAAATAATAATTAAATTAAAATCAATAAAGAAGCTATAGCATATTTATTGCGACCCTACAAAAGCAAAAAACTGGGAAAATAATAAATATCTTGGCAACAATGCAACAGATTGAAAAAAAAATTAAGATTACATAAACAATATGAAGGGGCACTAATTGCAAAAAAAAAATAGGGTGTTTCATTTAAAAATATTTAAATTTTAGTGGTCCGGCTTTTGTGAAACACACTGTATATTTATAAATATTTTTATAATATACACCTTCAACAGTCCTCTATTTTTTACATTTAAAGTTTTTCTCTATATAGGATAGTATTTGAGATATCGAAGAATTACACACTAAATGGACACCCTTTATAAGCTTTCCACAAGTGGGGTAGTGCTATTTATGAATTAAAATTGATAAGGATAGTGCTTTAGGGATGGGCGGGGGTTTTGTAGAAATGGTATTTCTTTGTTTTTTGATATCTTCTTTAGTGTATACAATACACTACAGTATGTCCAACACTAATACAAGTAAAAACTTATTGAAGTTACTAAAAAAAATTCAAAAACACCAACCGTCTAATAGTGTTCTTTGCATTCACACATTCAACACTTTACATAAGTAGTTTTGCGATGAAGTTTACGCTTCATATTATTTCATTGCTTCTAATCTATAAAATCAACATCTCAATTAGGTCTTACCTACATGCAAATGTTTCGTAACGTAAAATTAAAATATATTTAAAAAATAATTCATTTATTATAGTCATGATGTTACTCTACACCATACGAATATATCGAGATATAGATTTATTATTTGGCAACGCCTATAATACATATAGTGTATTGGTGCATATTAACAAAATGATAATTCTATTCCATTATATCTATTTTTACGATCTAGATTACTTAAAGGCATCTAGCATCTGGACGAAATATATCTCGCTTAAAGAATTTTTTTACCCTACTTTTTGTTGTCATCTATTAGTGATACAATAAATAATTGCTATAATGCAATATTTCTGAAACTGTATACACTATACAGGTGTATTGTTATGTTATAAGCAGTTACAAAAGGTAGGAACTTGTTTATTGCACTTTACACCTTTTCGACTGGTTGCTTTTATTACGTACCAATATAACAAACCATTTTAAAAAATAGTGAAGTGAAGAAACAAAGGAATTTTAGGCGTTATTTCTTATTGGCGTATATTGAAAATCGTGACTATCGACATCAGTGTTCTCAAGACATTATTAATTAATTATATCATTTAATAAACTTTTCATGACTACTTGAAAAAGTAAAAATCTTATAATTGGGTTAACGTGGTAAAGAAGAAAGATGGATAAAAAAATCACGCTTTTCTTTACCTAAACTTAAGAGCAAACACTAGTGACACCTTCACCATTTAGTTTTTTGATCAATATTTCGTTGCTTCTTCGTTTTATCCAAAAATCGAGTAAATATCGATCTTTGGAGTACAATTACCTACAGTTTTGCGTTAAGAAAAGGTGCGATATATAAATTAATAAAAGCAGATAAAGACATATGGGCAAATTTGACCAAATTTCATTTTTTGCTTTTTATAATTTACCAATTATTAATAAATTAATTTCTTTAACATACAACTGTAAATAATAGCTACCTAAAGCTTGCGTTTTGGAGAAAATAAAATATTGATAAGAAAATGAAATAGCGAATGCGTCCCTAAGATTTCCTCTGCAAAATAATCAACTGACAATGACTTTATCACCAATAGATTAATAAGTTTATAGCCTTGTTTCGCTTGACCAATCAAATGCATTTCACGGTTAACACAAAAAGACAAACGACAAGCGACACCAGAGCCAATAATATCGTAAACAAAAAGTAAGGGCAACGTTCTCGTGTGTTATGCAGTAGAAAGCAAATTCCAAATGTTAATGAACAAATCAAACAGAAAAATTGACTCGGGAAAAGTAGATCATACTGTATGTAATTGTTGGGTTTTATCGAGGAAGTGTTCGATGCTATGTTAGATACCTAGCTCGTAAACGGTTTTGGGCGTTAACATAGGCGTAGGTGGTATGTTTTAAAGACAAAGTTAATTATATAATATTCTTGAGTTAGGCGTTTGACAAGCAGTCAAATTTATAATTTAAGTATTTACAGTTGACGACAAATAATTTCGTACACTAAACTGTGACAGTATAAATGCAACTTTTTTACCTTTATTACCTTTGAAATGTGTTAATTGTTATCATGATATCTGTCAAAGTATTGTCATTATCTTATTTAATTTAAAAATGCCTTATTTAAGTATTATTGAAAAAGCAAAAATAATATGTTTATAATAGGGTGGTCTTATGAAAAAATAACTGATCATTTTAGAGTACCTAGAAGTACTGATCAAGGAATTGTAAAAAAATGGCGCTATCATCAAACACTTGAAAGGTCTGTTGGGTCTAGTTTAAATAATAGAAAATCATCAAATGAAGAAGACCGAAATTTGGTGGAGTATTTAAGGCAAAATCCATTTAAAACTGCAGTATGCACATAACAGGATTCCCTGCTTCATCTAGAACTGTGCAACGCCGAGTAAGACAATCTTCCGAATTATGAAATCGAGCAGCTGCATCCAAACCGTTTTTAAAAAATAGTGGTAAGGAACGAAAAATTGGGTTTGCTATATAATATTTACCATTTTTTTTGGCAAAATGTTATCTTTTCCGATGAAAAAACTTTTCCGTCTACATATAATGGAAGGATTCGTGTATATAGACCACCAAATTCCCGATATGATAAAAAGTATACTTAAAAAAAGCAAGCCAGTGGACGTTTCTCCGTTAATGTGTGGGCATGGTAAGTGTTTACGGTGCAGGTGTATGCTGAAATCTTGGTGAAACACTAAACAGTAACATATTTTCAAATTTTGGAAAATGTTTTTCTTCCTTCTGCCGCGATAGTTTTTGAAGAAAATAACTTTATATTTTAGCAGGATAACTGCCATACTGCAAGAAATATAGAAAACTGGTTTAGTCAAAACAATTTAACATGTCTGCCTTGGTGCTCAAGAATTCCTGATTTAAATCCAATTGAAAATTTTGGGGGATTGATGACAAAATAAATTTTAAACCACAAAATGAAATAGAGTTATTTTAGAAATAACCATTATTACTTGTGGTAAAAAATCGTACATACAATAATTTACAGCTATTTATATAGCTGGTGTTCTATCCAGGTATAAGCAGCAAGATGAGAAACCCGTTTTACCCAATTTTGTTGTAATTGAGTTATGTAAGGGTGGAGTGTACGAATTTATATGTCGTCAACTGTACGTAAACTTTTTTGATTGAAATATTTCTTTTTTTAATTAGGCTTCTGATCCTCTTAAATATAGGTAACACTATGATTTCACCTGTGATCCCAAAATTCTTTCTGAGTAACATTGAGCGACTCGTGTCCTTCTGAGTATTCTGTTCCTCTGTAATTTCCCAGCCACACATCGTATCCAGCGTCGGCTAGCTGAAAAGCTAAAATATAAAAAATATTTGCTTAAACACCGCGACTATAACAAAACTAAAAAATTGCAGGAACCTTGTCAAATACCTATTATTGAAATTTAAAATTTCATTGGATGGTTTCATGTCAGGAAAGTTATTATTTTATTGTCGATGACTAGCAAAAAAGTAAAGGCATTAAACTAAAGGAAGGATATCACGTCGTATAAGCACGTTTTAAGAACAATCTTGCCAATTTTAACGTTAGCATTTTGTGAGATCAAAACTATCAAAGGAAATAATCCGAACAGGGTAGAGGTATGCACGGGTTGGATTCAAAAATATATTGTTTTTCTATTGCTGGTGGCCTATCATATAACCTGTAAATAATTGTCCTGCTGGAAATATTTTATAAAGAATGTTCGTCCCTTTGATCCTGCTAGCAAGGTTCTTATTTTAAAATGACCAGACATTAATATCCAACCATTATAACAATAATACGAATATCGATTAAATTAAATGAAATCAAATATATTTCAAAATTGCATTAAGTACATAAGTTATAACATGAAACCCTTAATTTACCAAATCACAGTTATTTAAAAATTACACCTTAGTGACTTAACATCTGTATGACCTGTATCTGCAAATAATGATAATCAATTTCTAATCCTGAAATATGAAAAAATCACCCTAAAGACTATACTTACTAAAATAATAATATCATCCCTACAATACTACACTATCCTATACACCCACATGTATCAAGAATAAAATTCATACATAACATATAAAAAAGAATATAACTCAATCTAATATACTTGATAATTTCAAAATAAGGCCTTAAATACATTTAAATTTTAGAAGATAAAAGTTCTGCAACCCAAAACAAATTTCTTCTGGTTAAGCAACTGCCTTATTCCAAGGGGTCAAAGATTATTCATTTTAGTTGCCAAATAAGTAGAGGATCTTAAATGTTTTGCGTTATTGTTAACTGGGGTTTCCAAATGTCTATTCACATTACTTCTAGTCCCATAATTATGGTTAATATAGGGTTTCTTGTTAGTTTTATGAACGTAGGGGCAAATTGACAGACAGTAAAGTGAACGAACATCAAGAATTTCCTGCGACTACAGAAAATTAGTGGAAAGCCCCTGTTAAGTTTAAACATGACTTTAAGAATATAATTTTGTACAATGCACAAAGGTCTTAAAGAATTCCGATATAGTCCACCACACACCACCAAACCATATCTTATCAGTGATTCGACCAGAGCCCTATAAATTAGTGTTAAAAGATGGGTATTTAAGATTTCTCTTATGATATAAAATTTATATATTAATTTCCGAATATTTTTGGTCAGTCTATTTATATTTACATGATAATCCCACTTGAAATGTTGATCAATTATTGTTACACCCAGATACCTGATGGAGTCAACTTTGTCTATGGCCTCGTTCAGATTGTTTATAAAAATATTTTGGAAATCTTGACGATTAGCCGGAGAAAAAGCAATATATTTACTTTTAGAGTTTAAATGTATTCAACCAGTCCATAATTGTATTTATACCATCAATGGCATATCTTTCAACTGCAGTTCAGACATCACCAGAAAACAGCACCACGGTGTCATCAGCATAAGAAATTACCGAGCCGTTGTGTATATCAATACTAGTTAAAGAATTTATATAGGTTATAAAAAGTACGGGGCCCAGCACCGTGCCCTGCGGAATTCCAATTTTGATACTTAAGGCGTTGCTGGTTATATCATTTATTTTAACAACCTGTGATTAATCTATTAACTTATCCCGTGCCTATCTCTATTTCTAACTTGAAGAATATTACTTGGGAAAATGCCAATGCGGGATAATCTGGGATTCTTTATGAGGATAGCAGTTGTAAAGACACCGGTTATTAGACGAAACCGAGAAATAATGGGAAGATTTTCTAGGTAGATAAGTTTATGAAGAATCTATATAATTGGAACCACTTTGTGTCAATGATTCTGCTAAAACTAACTAATATAAACGTTAGACCATTACACCCGACCTGGTGATAAATAATATTGCAATGATAAAATTTATTATTTCTTGACTTACTGGTGATTATTGAATTATAATAAAATATTACCAATGAAATAGGTATTTATCTACTGCATTAAATATACTGTCAGGATTTGCTTTTCTTTCCTGTTATATTTTATTCTAATTTATTTATTGATGTTTCACAAAAATTTGGAATAAACTTTCCTTTTTTGATGATGTCTGTTTCTCTATGATTCAAAAAAGATCGTAAACTTGACCAAACTTACCTATCGATCTTTTTCCCAGTCCGACAAAAATTCCTGACGTGCTTTGTACACCGTGCAGCATAAAAATAGGGGGTTTGGTCGGATCGACACCGGGTATTCGAAATACTCCCAGGTGGAAGTCATCTTGGGTCCTTATTTTGTATTCTATGATGGGATAACCAGTCCTTCTGATGATTTCCGGCTAAAAGCAAAGCCGGCTTAATCTAATGACGATGTGATCAAATTCAATCAACAATTTTCTTGTAATGTATTCTTTATAGGAATTGAATTTAGGTTTTATTTACAAATTTTGCAAAAATTTAATTTACCACTAGGTTTTTAGTTGAGAAATTAGAAAAATGATTTTACAAAAAAGTATCTTTTTTTTTATTGGGAACATGTTAAACAAATTTCATGAATCCTGCGGATAATAAGATTAAACAACTATCTATATTTAATAATATGTATTTTTTGTAAATCTAGGTTTGGCGTTAACAGAGCAAAAAGGTAAAAATAATCGAGTGAATGTATTGTTCCTTTACTTTATCAAAAGTAAATTGACTTGTACCTATTGAGTAAAACAATGTAGTGTTATAATATGGTTTTATCTTATCTATTTTTGTTATTTTGTTCCAATATTAATATAATGAAACGCTTGAATGGATAAAATTATATTCTATAATATTAGCTCTACATAACAATGCCCAATTATATAAAACACTTTATTATTCAATTTAGACACAAATACAAAGAAGCTGAATATTTGTATACAAGAATCCTTTTTCACCTTTTTTTTTCATTATATACGAAATACCTGTGTTTACTACAGGTTTAAGTAAAAAAAATAGATAAATTAATAAAAGCATTACCGGCATCGGTGGCTCCGTGGTTAACGCGGTAGTCGCTGAGAACTCTAGGACGAGAGTTTGTGGGTTCGTATCCCACTGCCGGCAAACTGGTTCGAGCCCAGTGGATTTTAGTGGTATAAGTCTTGACGTGGGTCCAGCGTCGAGCAAAAATTAGGGAAGAGTGAAAAATGTATCATCCCCCAAAACCACCCCATTCACGCCGGTAACCAGGCCGGATGAGATCGGATATCTCGTGGGGTGGAGGGGGAAGGAACACACTCCCCAATCGGTAGGTCATAGAAAGCACGAAACCAAGGGTTGATAGCCCTTGGGGGGTGCTTCTAATGACTGAGGATCGTGGTTCGGAGCCCACGTTAAACCGTAGGTCCCCTCGGGAATGGCCCTGGCAGCGAACGAAGAGGAAAAAATTGGAAAAAAGCAAGCAAGCAATAAAAGCATAAAAAAAAATTTTGTAAAATTTTCGCATACCTATTTCTTTTTCTGCTTTTATCTTAACATAGTATAAAACAAAGTCGCTGTCGCTGTCTGTCCGTCCCTACCTATATATGCTTAAATCTTTAAAACTACGCAACGGATTTTGAAGCGGTTTTTTAATAGATAGAGTGATTCAAGAGGAATGTTTTTATGTATAACTAGCGACCCGCCCCGGCTTCGCACGGGTGCAATTTCAGAAAGTGGCATGCCGGGTACTAATATATCGGGTTTGTTCGGGTTTGTTCGGGTTTGTATTTATACCAGCGGGTTGCAACGCATGCCGGATGATACACGCTAGTTATTTATAAATCCAACATTTTTTTAACGCAAAACTATAGCTAATTGTACTCCGATTTTTGGATATAACGAAGCAGTAACAAAATATTGATCAAAAAACGAAATGGCAAAGGCATCACTAGTGTTTGATTATAATATTGACCTAAATATGAGCTTTATGAGGCATGCGAAGAGCGCCCCCCCCCCCCCTCTTCAGCAAGGAAATAAGCCACTCTGCAAAGGTCAACGTTGTCTTATGTTCCTAATAGTTTCATTATAAATGTATGTAAAAGTTTAAAATATTAATTATTCAATTACCTAGCCTTAATTGTCCTAAAAAAAATATGTTATTTACAGACAGTGAAGCAAATAATAAGATTTAAGCATAAAATAAAGCGGTGAACAAAAACCCTTAAAAATAAAATGTTTTAAAGTGACTCAATGATAAAGTTACCCAATATGACAGTCTCCTTTATATAGGTTACGAAAATACGAAAAAACTAAACAATTAGAAGCGAATGAACGTTAACAGGCTTAAAGGTCATAATATTTATAAAAATAGAAGCTTTACCGTCGTCGTTTCGACTTCCCTTATTTTGTAGTTTATAATTTCGTTACATAAATAGAGATCAATTCCGTATTCCCAAAACTTGATGAAGATTATGCCTTAATCCATGAAAAATAGATGTTTGTTTATTTGAAATCATAAAATTACTATTACATGTAATCCGAACGAACAAGAGTTTAAAAGATTTAAACTATTAAATATTTTTTAAATATGTACATTTAATAATTTAATGGTTTTTAGGCTCCAAATAAAACCATTAATAAAAATTAATAATATTTATTTAACGCAAGTTTGCAAATACTTCTATATACCTACCTACAACGAGAGCCCTGTAAAAATACACCGAACAAATATTAATTTTAAAACCCCAAATAAAAATATTTTTGATTGTGTCTAGTCGTATTTCAAATATAGATGTAAAATACCTTTTTCTACGATCCTGTAAAAAGTTACTATTTTTTGCACTATCTACTGTGCCAAAAGTTTAACTTTTTTGCACTAGTGTAAAAAGTAACATACTTTTTGCACTAGTGTAAAAAGTAACATACTTTTACAATCAATTTCTAAGAAAACTAAAATAGCGACTCAAATTCTGAATGGTGAACCAAGTACTAGTACCGAAAACTTCACAACCATCAGAAAAAGATTATAAGTGAAGAACCTGAGACCTCCACGAGCAAAAACGAGAACAAAATTCAAAAAATTACTGGACATGAACTTTGTCCATCAGTTACAATAGTAAATTGCTCTAACTGCGATATTAAAATTGAAATTAACTCAAAAAAAGGAAATACCTAACTAGTTTTATAAAAATAACGTTAGTTTAAACTGTTCTTGTTATTGTTAAGAATTAGTTAGTAATATTTCTTGTATTGTAAAATATTCTTCAATAAAATTTGAACAAAAAAAATTAAAATTCGATCGTAGAAAAAACGTTGTGTGCAGCACGTGCAAAAAGCATATTTGTTGTACTCAGTATGCATCATTCAACAAAGATATACTTTTTGCACTAGTTACACAAATAACTATTAAATTTAAAACGCACAAAAATTGACAAAAGGTATTTTAATGAAACATTAAAATTGTGCCATTGTTATGCATTATTTCATTGACATTGAAAACCATATTTTGCTGTTTACTTCATTGCCAGACACCCTTCTAGCGACAGGTGAATTTGTAATAGATCTTAAAAATATATAAAAAAATAATTCAATAATAACAAAATATTTTTAAAACAACTTACCACAGTGGACTCTGCAGCGAAATCATACCAACAATTACTATTATTGACCATATTAAAATAGTCCCTCATCGATGGACACACATTATTCGGTTTTTTGGCCAGTACTTTTGTAAAAACTAACACTAGAAATGCCGGTACCAAAACGAAACTCAATTGCATTTTCTTGTTTTCTCGGTAGTTCCCGTACGGTAAATTATTTTTCTTGTTGTAGTTCTTTCGTTCTCTTTTTCTTGTTATTATTTGGATGATGACACAGTTCTCGGTCTCTCGGTGTTCGTGTTATCAAATTATGCAATGCGGTACTGCCGGTACTCCTGTTGCCGGTGCAATTTCACTGATTACGAGAAATATAATGCAGATTTTATTTTAATTTTACTTTCTTCTTGTTGAAGCAGTACCTAATGTAGAAAAAGTAGAGTTTTAGACGTTATTTTTCGCGGTGTAATAACATACGCGGTAACCACATTTGAGCGGTTACGCACAAATACAGACATGGAAAAGTTACCGGAAAATTCACTAGATGGTGATGATTATTTGCATTTTTTAGTACGCTCTATCTTTTTTTACCGGGTGTCCACGGAAGGTGGCTCGCCCCTCTAACTTTTTTGTTTTTCAAGATAATGAAATAAAATTGAGGGGACTTTGTATACGACATAAAACTGCATTTTTTGACAGGCGACTCAATAATATGGAACGGTTTAACCGGAAGTGACACAAACTTTCGATTTTTAAATGGGACACCTGGTATATTTTTACTTTTTTTGACATATTATTATGACATTCTAAAAACAACGATGTGTCACTTGTCACTTTTTATCACCAAGGAAATATTTTTTTTTATCTAGAGGGCTGGCTATGAATACCTTCAAATCACTTATTTCAGTTCTTTTTTCTTGGGAAAAATACAATTTTACTATTTTTGGTCCAATGCTATGTGCTATGTAAAATGTAATCTTTAAAGTTGTATAACTAATTTTTTTTAAATAGTGGCTCGTCGGGTTAAGAAAAAAAAGGATTTTATTACGATTATTTTTATACCATACACTATTAGGTTTTAGAAAAGCTGCCATTAAAAAACTTTAAAAAGTTAACTTAGAACTTTCCTAAAATTAAGCATCTTTTGAGAATAAATTTAGATTTAATGATTTAAATGCATCAAGTAGCCTGTGACCAGCAAAACTGATAAAGCAAAATCATGCCTTGAAGAAAATTAAAATGCCAATAGCTTCTGCCAAAGTAAATTAGTTTGTTGTTTAAAAAGCATGGAAAATAATAGTTTTACAAAAAGTGAAAAAATCGTAATAAAATCCTCTCTTTTCTTAACCCGACGAGCCACAATGTTGCCATTTAAAAAAAAATGAGTTATACAATTTTAAAGATTAAATTTTACATAGCACATAGCATTGGACCAAAAATAGTAAAATTGTATTTTTCCCAAGATTAAAGAACTGAAATAAGTGATTTTAAGGTATTCATATATAGCCAGCTCTCTAGATAAAACAATAAATTTGGAAAAAAAATATTTTCTTGGTGATAAAAAGTGAAAAGTGACACATCGTTGTATTTAGAATGTCATATGGAGTCAAAAAAAGTAAAAATATACCAGGTGTCCCATTTAAAAATCGAAAGTTTGTGTCACTTCCGGTTAAACCGAAAGTTCCATAATGTCGAGTCACCTGTCAAAAAATGCAGTTTAATATCGTATACAAGTCCTCCAAATTTTATTCCATTATTTTGAAAAACAAAAAAGTTAGAGGGGCGAACCACATTTCGTGGACACCCGGTATATAAGTAATAAAAAGGGTTGTCATTTAGGTTCGTTTTAAACCTTTGGTAATGAACCTCGTTCAAGGCATTCAATCTGGCACAAGCCGAAAAGATCAGACGATATGGTGTTGACTAGAAAACAATATAAAAGGAGATGGAAAAAATGTAACATATTTTTTGATAATTTATACCATTATGATGTTTTATTTCGAGATTTAAAATTTTACCATAACGTAATAGAAATTCGTTAAAACTGTTTATGGCAAAACTGACTTTTAGCTTGGGAATCGGGCGTCCGGGTCCGGAAGTTGACATGCTATTTCATTCTATTTACTTCTCTGGTTCTTATTCTACTCTGGACATTAAAAAGGACAACGCGAAAGAAAATAGAAAATCAACGTGCAATTTTTCAGAAAAATTAAACGGGCTAACGTCGCTTGCACTAAAGCAATAAAATAAACAAATGGGTTAAATTAGACATCTATATTTTTCAGTTCGTTTTCCATTTTTTTTTAATAGAAATAGCCCAGAAAATTACGAGCTTAACGGCCTATTTTTTAAAATATCGCAAAGTATAAAAAATAATAATTTAATTATATATAAAATCTTTATATACAGGGTGTTCATTTGAAAACTTTCCACCTCGATTTTCCTGCTTTTAAATGAAAATGCGGAAAATAGCTCGGACCCGTCGATTTTTATTTCGAGGGGGACATCTTTTGCGTATATTGTCAATCTTGTTACTTCAAGCCCCTAGGAGGGAAGGGGGGTAAGATCTACATCTTAAATGGGCACCCCTATTTTATATAATTTTTTTGGATCCTGCATAAAATTCTGAACATTTTTTAATAAAAGCATTATTAGCCTATACTTAACAGTTTCCGAGATATTTACTCTTGAAAAATTACATTTTTGAGCTTTGACAGCGCCTAGCTTTCTAACTGTACGTCTTAGAGCAAAACGGCTTACATGTCCCCATCTTCGATTTTTATTATCTTTCCAATAATGTGAACTTTCGGTTAAACCGGATGTAAGAAATATAGTATTTCCGGTTTGACCGGAAGTTGACACTATTGGAAAGATAATAAAAATCGAAGATAGAGACATGTAAGCCGTTTTGCTCTAAGACGTACAGTTAGAAAGCTAGACGCTGTCAAAGTTCCAAAATGTCATTTTTCAAGAGTCAATATCTCGGAAACTGTTAAGTATAGACTAATAATGCTTTTATTAAAAAATGTTCAGAATTTTATGCAGAATCCAAAAAAATTATATAAAATAAGGGTATCCATTTAAGATTTAGATCTTACCCCCCCCCTCCCTCCTAGGGGCTTGAAGTAACAAGATTGACAATATACGCAAAAGATATCCCCCTCGAAAAAAAAAAAGACGGGTCCGAGCGATTTTCCACCTTTTCATTTTAAAGCAGGAAAATCGAGGTGGGAAGTTTTCAAATGAACAACCTGTATAACATTTTTGTATGTTATCACCACTTGACAAGCAAAATTGCATTGTATTTAAAAAAAAAATTTCAAGCAATAAATCGAAACCTTCTTTTAGGTTTAGGTAGGTACTACAAGCTCTTGCTAGATCTAAATGCAGCATTAGTACAATTAATCATAGAATATCAAGTTTTTTACCTTACACTGATATTTTTTTCACCGCCGCATTTCTCATTATTTAACTATTGTTAATTATTCATACACTTTTCCGGGATTTATTTATGTATTTATTTCGCACTAAACCAACAAACTGCACAAATAACATAAAACTTTCAATTTTCTACAATTTAAGTTATTCAAGTAAGAAATAATTGATACTAACATTAACAAAGTCTAAGTTTCATTGTTTAAGGACATCAATAGTATTTAAAATCTAATTAATAATAAATTATTTTGCGAGTAGAATTGGTATTCTTCGTGTGGTGCATTCTAGCGTCTTTAGAATGTGATTTAATTTTGCTTATTTATTCTAATAAGGTGACGAGACAAAAGGTATTATTATCGTTAAAATATGTGAATCATGCTTTGTTATGTTATGTTGTTATTTGTCGGACTTTATTTTTGACCGATTTACGGCCGAGACAAGATAGATTAAAAACAAAAAACGTTCTTTATCTTTTGCCAGAAATTAAATTATACTTTGTTTTTTCTTCACTCTATTATATTTTGCCACAGATACTATTTTATTTTGTAACATGGAACTAATTTATAACTGTACAAAAATAATTTATTAATTAGATTTCCCTTATTAAATGTTATAATCATATCCAACCGTACATACTTCAAGTTATGTTGAAATTGGCAAATAATTTAGCTATACTGAAGTAAAAATCTAATAAATTTAAAAAGTACTAAAACTAAAAAAGTAGATCACAAACTTTTAAGGTTTTACAATAATATCAAGTCAAGAGCAATAATGTCAGAAAAGTATTAATTTGGGTACATATTTTTAAGAATAATTTTTTCATAAAAGTCTTAAAACCTCTGTTTAAGACTTTGTCCGTTTATTTTACTAAACACGTAAGTTAGAAGACTTAAAACTACCAGCTTTTCCAACTCTCCTCCCACTGAAAGTTGTAACGCAAGTGTAAATTTATATTAAAATATGATGAGAGTTCAGAAAACTTTTGCTAAAGTTTTATCGAAAGCACCTTTTATTGAGTTATATTTTTACAATAGAATTGGTAGTTGTTAATATTTGTGGGCGACGACAAACTTTTTCCAATTTTTATTGGAAAAACTTCAGTTATATCATTATTCATATCTATTTACTCTATTTTTAAATATTGTCAATTTAATATTCTAGACGTTTTTCATACAAAAATATTTAAATTGAAACATGTATTTTTTGAAAAGGATGAAATGAAAAAGTCTTTACTCTTACAAAATTTCATTATGTCTTACCGGTTTAAAAAAGAATATAGTATTCTTTATCATAATAAATAAATAATAATAAACAGTTTCCTCCTTTTTAAAAAATATTATGAAATCACATAATGGGCAGCCTTCAAAATCTATAAAATACCTATGACTGCTAGCGCCCCCTAGCAGGAATAAGGAACATATAAGAAAGTAGCAACCAATGGTTTACTGTATAGGTACTTGGAACTACTGCAGATTAGACTGTACAGTATATACCTTATGCCACTATCGCTAGATTGCGCTAGTTTGACGATTTCTTTTGTACACAGTAATTGTAATCGATTAATAAACAATTAAGTATTACACTTTTTCAAGCTGTTTACTAAATATGTATTTAACATACTACCTTTAATTTTAGTGGTTTATTTGTCAATTTTAAATTTCCTATAAATATTTAAAACATCCTACCTGTTTCGGATGTAGGATTAAATCAAGGAGGAGGGGCTAAATCAAAGGAGCTAGTAAGCATAATGACAAACTTAAGAGCAGTAACCCCCTTTACCACAATGAAAATTGCCGAACATTTTGCTGGTCAAACGAAAAGAAAAAATAAAAATTGATATTTAGAAAATAAATTCTACTTTAAATACCCCATCCAGAAAAATTAAATGACGATCGAAAATATTCCCAAAATGTTTTTTAGAAATTTTTTTTATTTTTAGTAATTTTGTAATATCTGAAACAATTCTTTATTGGTCAAAAGCAAAATTACTTTCCCGGGTGTAGAATGTTGTACCAAACAATTTTTCTTAAAGCTATTTTTCAATATCGGCCTTACTTTTTTCTCAAAAACTTTGGGCGCGTAAAGTGAATTTAAGCGTGTAAAGTGGGTTTACGCGCCCAAAGTTTTTGAGAAAAAAGTAAGGCCGATATTGAAAAATGGCTTTAAGAAAAATTGTTTGGTACAACATTCTACACCCGGGAAAGTAATTTTGCTTTTGACCAATAAAGAATTGTTTAAAATATTACAAAATTACTAAAAATAAAAAAAAATTCTAAAAAAAATTTTGGGAATATGTTCGATCGTCATTTACTTTTCTGGATGGGGTATTTAGAGTAGAATTTATTTTCTAAATACCAATTTTTATTTTTTCTTTTCGTTTGACCAGCAAAACGTTCGGCAATTTTCATTGTGGTAAAGGGGTTACTTCCTCTTAAATGAATTGAACTAAAAAAAAATTGGTTTTTGTTAATTAAAGTCTTCAATTTTTAAATAGATAATTACAACTATGTCACTGGATTTCAGGGGAGGGGTCCAGAATCCCTATAACCCCCCCTGGAATGGCCCTGGATAGATTATAGGTAGAAAACTAACAATATACTGAAAATGTCTCCTTTTTTAGGCTTCGGTAGCCTCCAATGCGTTAGAACCATTCTTAGTGGGAAAATAATTTGAGAAAATAGAGCTGTTAAAAATGTTTTTTCATTATTTTAATTTATTATTACTGAGCCAAGGGGAGGGGGGCGGGGGGTAACTCTTTATTGATCTGCCACTGCATTCCACATGACTAAAACTAAACGTTTACTTATAGCTATTTATATACTTTTAACGGCCTACGAGATTTTTTTGCTGTTTTATTGTTGCTTTCCACATTATTCGCAATATGCAATAGATTTTCTTATATTTTTCTTCAAACAAAGCCTCCAACGCCCATATTTTTGCCCCTTACATTCTTTTCATACAAAAAATCAAGGTTAAACCGAACATTACATTGTTGGTAATTACCAGTATTAGCAATATTTGTATTTTTTTATAAATATCCATGTAATATAATTATTACTTACATATGCAGTTCCATTCAGGTTTTCATGTTATTATTTCGTACAACGTACAAAGGAGCGATAAAATGAGTAAAAGAGATAGGTTCATATTCCATACAAAAATCTCATTATTTTATCGGCTTAAAACTATAACCCGGTAACTTCTGTAATTTTGAGAGAAACTTTAAATTGCATTTTTGTTTAAAGCAGTTTATTGATCAGCATATGGAATCCATGCTTTTCAGAATATTTCTCAAATAAGGGAATTTCATTGTTAAAAACATTATATCTCTATTATATAATCCGTCATACATGCATTAAATATTTTCCGGATATCGTATATATATACTAAATTCAAATGTACCTATGATGAAGATATTATTATTATTATTATTATCATATCACTGGTTATGTTTTAAAGGTAAAGAAAAATAAACAGGTCATAGATATATTTCACTATTTTAATTTATTACAAACTATTAAAAAATTTCTATACTTTCCACAAATTCAATTACTTTTATTCTTTAACTATAATACAAATTTTTACACAATTCTTCATATTTTACACATTCTATCACTACAAAAGTATCATAAATTAAAACAGTACGCCAAACTTGAGGTAAAAAAGTAATAATTTATTTTAAAAATCTATTATTTACATTTAAGAGAGACTTAGAACATTTTTTTTTCACAGTCATATTTTTACTAATTTATTTTAATGTAATTTTCCCCAACCTCCATTAACAATAGCTCCGTGTCCTAAACCTCCATTAATGATAGCTCCATGTCCTAAAAAATAAAAATAATTTCAACAAATATTAATGATTGAACATAGCTTAATTAATATATGTGGTAACATCTTTATACAAGCTGATGACAATGAACAAAAAACGGATACAAATAATATTTAATAATCATTTTTTTCTCACCTGCTCCACCCCATCCTAATAAGGCTCCACCCAAACCGATTCCGGATCCACGAAGATCACCACGGATTCCGATACCAGCTCCACCTAATCCCAAACCTGCTCCTCCTAGTCCCAAACCAACTCCTCGTAATCCCAAACCGGCTCCACCAAGACCAATACCGGCGCCTCCCAAACCAGCTCCCCAACCGGGACCGGCTGCGATACCTACAGCAACGGGAGTTGGTACAGCTACAGGTGCGGCTACAGGAACATCGACGGCGACAGGGGATGGTATCGCGACACCGACGGCTCTGGGAACGTCGACGGGGATACCTAGAAATAATAACAATTATATATAATATTATGAATAGGAAAGAAAAACACAAAGTCTTCCTCCACAAAACTTAATAGAATAAAAATTCTTAGGTTAAAGGTATCTACATGTTTCTGCGTATTCATGCTTGCAACTCCACTTTAAGTATGGACTATTTCTTCAAAATATATACAGGGTTCCCCATTTAAAACGAAACAGGCTAAATATCTGGTTCCACGTTAATTTAAAAAAAAAACGCTGGGACCCGTCAATTTTTATTTCGAGGGGGACATCTTTTGCGTATATTGTCAATCTTATTACTTCAAGCCCCTAGGAGGAAGGGGGGGGGGGGGGGGGTAAGATCTAAATCTTAAATGGATACCCCTATTTTATATTTTTTTTTTTTGGGATTCTGCATAAAATTCTGAACATTTTTTAATAAAAGCATTATTAGTCTATACTAAACAGTTTCCGAGATATTGACTCTTGAAAAATGAGATTTTTGAACTTTGACACTTTGACAGCGTCTAGCTTTCTAACTGTACGCCTTAGAGTAAAACGGCTTGCATGTCCCTATCTTCGATTTTTATTATCTTTCCAATAGTATCAACTTCCGGTTAAACCGGAAGTACTATATTTCTTACAGCCTGTTTAACCGGAAGTTGACACTATTGGAAAGATAATAAAAATCGAAGATAGGGACATGTAAGCCGTTTTACTCTAAGACGTACAGTTAGAAAGCTAGACGCTGTCAAAGTTCAAAAATCTCATTTTTCAAGAGTCAATATCTCGGAAACTGTTTAGTATAGACTAATAATGCTTTTATTAAAAAATGTTCAAAATTTTATGCAAAATCCAAAAAGATTATATAAAATAGGGGTATTCGTTTAAGATTTAGATCTTACCCTCCCTCCCTCCTAGGGGCTTGAAGTAACAAGATTGACAATATACGCAAAAGATGTCCCCCTCGAAATAAAAATCGACGGGTCCCAGCGTTTTTTTTTAAATTAACGTGGAACCAGATATTTAGCCTGTTTCGTTTTAAATGGGGAACCCTGTATATAATATTTTTTTTTACAATTCAATATAATATTGTTGCTGTAGACAAAAAACATTGACTAAACACTTACCAACAGGCCTGCCAATACCGACGGCCCTTGGTACATCATATGGTACTGGACGAGGAACATCTACTCTGTATGGAGCTGGTACATCAATAGGTACAGCACGGGGTACATCTACAGGTCTGGATACACCTACGGGGACACCGACTGGACGTGGTACGTCTACGGGGTAGGGGGCGGGTACCGATATCCCTACAGTGCGATCGACGACTGAGGCTGAAGAGGATGAAGTACGGATTCCGGTACCTACTACACCACCGCCGAGGCCCAGACCGCTACCAACGACCAAACCACTACCTAAAAATAGTTTTATACAATGTTTATGTTTTTGTTAGGCCCTACAACAAGCAAATATTATTTTTGGTAGAAAATTTTTTAAAACTTTTAAAGGCCTTACCGAGACTTCCAAGTCCAAGGCCTCCAAGTCCAAGACCAGCATTGCCGATCAGTCCATTACCAGCCCAACCAGCATTGCCGATCAGTCCATTACCAGCCAAGCCAATGCCTGATCCCACAAGTCCAAGTCCACCTATGAACAGAAAAGGATTCGTTAATATGAGCATTTATAATAAATTTAAATTAAAAAGAAAATATTTAATAGTAGGGGAGACTGGGGAGGGTTGATACGTTTTCTACAAAAATGGCCAATTAAAATTCTGTGATTACCATTTACAGATCCATTTATGTCAAAGTGCAATTTAAGGACTTCGCTTAGGAATTTGGCAATATTAAATTATTGAAAATTCAAATATAAACCTTGGTTATAAATTTTTAAAATTGTCAATGCAAAGTGTCTCAAACCTCCCTATGCATGGGAGGCTTGATACAATAAATGGGAGGTTTAATACAATACGAAATTAGGATAGGTAAGCAATAGAAACGCAATCCTTTGTTATTATAACACTACTTAATTGGTACATAATTAGCAAGTAAACATTTTTATGTTATAGTTGACATCCGCACAAGCTGCATGGCACCCTTTTAGACAGTGCTGGCAACGAATCCTTGGATTTCCATTTAAATGGCATCTATAACAATGTTACTCAATTAGCCAATTGCATTGGCCGAGAAAATGTCATAATTTGTTATAAATTATAAAATAAATAAATACAACATACATTTACTTCATATAGGGAGCCTTTGATACGCGTATCAACCCTCCCGATGTAAACTGTACTATGGCATTAGATTAAAGATATATTTTACTGTCCTTTATGCACTAAACTAAATGCGCTTGAAGCATAATTTAATGAATTTCGTTAATTTTTATTGTTAAATTGATAAACCCTTACGTTTGTTATGCAAAAACTTACATCGAATATGTAGAAAACACACTTTAACCCACAAAACTTGTAAACGCCACGCTATCATTGCTAGATTTTAGTAGGCACTGTCTCAACACCCGCAGTCGGCAATACGCGCGATTACGCCATCTGTAAGGGACCGAGGCGGGAAATTTAAACGTGTATCATGCCTCCCCGCGTATCAACCCTCCCCAGTCTCCCCTAATAAAAATCTCTTGTATCTTACCATGTCCAAGGCCACCATCTCCCAAGATTAAGCCTCTCTTGTCCTTGACAACATTCTTTGCAGAAATGGCAGCTACTAAGGCGAACACGAAACAGGCCTAAAAAAAATTAAATATTGTTTATTTCCAGAAATATTTAAAAGAGAAAAAAGTTCGGTTACGAAAAATAACACAAAATAATCGTTGGTTTGGTAGAGAAAATAATAGGGACTTTTCTCCACTTCTACCAACAGAAATTTTTTTCACAAAAAACTAAACCTGCACCCACAAAACGTACAATGATATCAAATCTCGACCGAAAAAAAATTTAAAACACCTTATTATCTCATTTCTTTTAAAAAGCTTTTTCAGGACGATATTTTTCAGTGTTCTTGAAATTATTACATTTCAATCATTGTACGTATTTTTTTTAAATTTTCAATGTCAAAAAACTCTTACTTGGAATGCCCTCATTTTGCTTGAACTATTTCTTCGGTGAATGCGCTCTGTTTCTTGTATTTGATATTTATATGAACCACGGTGGTACCGGTACACCTTCCCCCTTCCCCCTTGGCGTTTGTTAAGCTCATATCAAGGGATTTGAACAAACGAAATGGCGACAATTTGTAATAGAATTGAGACAATGGTACGGTCATATACAGTGTCACCAGTAAAGTCCGCATCATATGGGATTTTTTTTTATTAATAGCTTTATTCGAAATTTGACTTTGGCATCAAGCTCTGCTTCGATCGAGATGAAAATTAAGCAAAAAAATAGTAGTCACTTGATTCGCACTATCTGTCAAATTTTAATTTTCTCAAAAAAATAATTTAAAAGAGGGGTTATTTTTAAAAATATCGAAAAAAGTTATTAGAAAAAGTTTTTTTAAATGCAGTTTCTAGCCGACATGCAAAATTTCAGCCGCATAAGATAATTTTAATTTTTTACCTATATTTTGTAAATTGCACCACTTTTGCAAAATAAGACTCAACGCAACACACATAAAACTTCTTAGTTTTGACAATGCTTTATTTCAGACACATTTTCTTTAAAGAAGCGCCACAATAAATGTGTGTTTTTCTACAAAATCAAAATTGGGCTATTAAAATTTGGTCGTATGTGATGCAAAGTTTATTTGTTTTGGACCCTGTATAAGGTAACTTCATAAAATAAGTAGGTATTTTTGAAAACGTAGTTTGTGGTTGATAATGCGAATCACATGACTACTATTTTTTTGCTTAATTTTCATCTCGATCGAAGCAGAGCTTGATGCCAAAGTCAAATTTCGAATAAAGCTATTAATAAAAAAAAATCCCATATGATACGGACTTTACTGGTGACACTGTAGATAATTTCAAGAATTTAAAAAATAGAGACGGTTCATCATAGAATCTTTTTCCTCAAAATCAAAAGAACGGTTTAATAACAAAATTTTTCACATGGTATATTGTAAAAAATATTTTTAAAAACTAGTATACAGGGTGTTCATTTGAAAACTTCCCACTTCGATTTTCCTGCATTAAAATGAAAATGTGGAAAATCGCTCGGACCCGTCGATTTTTATTTCGGGACATCTTTTGCGTATATTGGCAATCTTGTTACCTCAAGCCCCTAGGAGGGATGGGGGGGGGGGGGGTAAGATCTAAATCTTAAATGGATACCCCTATTTTATATAAATTTTTTGGATTTTGCGTAAAATTCTGAACATTTTTTAATAAAAACATTATTAGTCTATACTTAACAGTTTCCGAGATATTGACTCTTGAAAAATTACATTTTTGAACTTTGACAGCGTCTAACTGTACGTCTTAGAGCAAAACGGCTTACATGTCCCTATCTTCGATTTTTATTATCTTTCCAATAGTATCAACTTCCGGTCAAACCGGAAGTACTATATTTCTTACATCCGGTTTAACCGAAAGTTCACACTATTGGAAAGATAATAAAAATCGAAGATAGGGACATGTAAGCCGTTTTGCTCTAAGACGTACAGTTAGAAAGCTGGACGCTGTCAAAGTTCAAAAATTTCATTTTTCAAGAGTAAATATCTCGGAAACTGTTAAGTATAGATTAATAATGCTTTTATTAAAAAATGTTCAGTATTTTATGCAGAATCCAAAAAAATTATATAAAATAGGGGTATCCATTTAAGATTTAGATCTTACCCCCCCCCCCCCCCCCTCCTTCCTAGGGGCGTGAAGTAACAAGATTGACAATATACGCAAAAGATGTCCCCCTCGAAATAAAAATCTGCTGGTCCGAGCGATTTTCCACATTTTCATTTTAAAGCAGGAAAATCGAGGTGGGAAGTTTTCAAATAAAAGGTATAATACTGTTCCATTTTTTTTTAACTTTGGTACAAAATAGAAAAATACACGATTACTAACTTATTTTGACACTATTTTTTATTCTAAATTGCCCTGTCATAGGAAGGGATTTTTGTTGATTGTACATAAAGAACCACTTTTTTAAAACTTCTATTGAACATTATAAAATAACCTTGACTAGGTGCTTCTTATTTTTAGAATTTTTTTTTAAAGATTTTATAAAGAATTTCGATCTTTAGTATTTTTCTATACGAAAGAACCACAATATTATGATAATTTATAAAACATATTTTTTTAATGCAGTACCTATTCTTTTTCGCCTATATATTTTTATAAATAACTAAATTATTTTTCTAAGTCATAACCTCCTAAGTCTCAAATTTTCTCTAATTTATTATTCCATTGTTTATTTAATCAAACTTCTGAATCGATATTTCAATATATCTACGCACAGTCCAACGAAACGTACTTATATTCCCAAGGAAAATGCAAAAGACCTTGCTTGAAGACTTATAATTTAGCACCATAAAAATCCACCGATTGTAATTTGTACATTGTTTTATTCTACCTAATAAAATATAGATTATAGATTGTGTCTTGTTTTTCCTATAAATTATAATACTAAGGCTAAAATTATTCCTCTTTAAAAATATATTATTTATTTCAAAAATATATTGCCCCTGGTATGGTCGTGTTTAAGTTCTGACGTGTTTAAAAGTGATTTGTTTAAAAGTAGAAATAATATTAATCTATAATAAATAAACCGATTTGAAAAATAATAATCGTTTATGTTAGACCAGGGTCGATAATTTTTGAAACCAAAAAATATAATAGTAGGATGAAACCCATTGGAAAAGGAAGAGAATATAACAAAAATGAAAGGAAAAATAAATTACGGGCGATCCGAGGTCGGGAAGTGGGGGGCGGTAAGTTTTTAAGGTTAGAAAACGATTTATCTCGATTTTCGAGAAAACTACAAGTCCTATGGAAAAACGTTAAATGGCAAAGTTGTAGGTAATAAAAAGGTCTACAACTTTTGTGTTTACACTTTTTTCACATAACCTCAAAATTTATGTGAAAAATTCAAATAACCAAGTTTTTGGTTTTTATTTTTATCTTTTACAAAAAATTTTTACTGTACACAAAATTTGGTGAAAACTTACATTTTTATGTCCCAAACACACTGTAATTTTTTTGATTTAAAATATTTATTTTTTTACCTTATTTTGACTTAATATCGATAAAGTACCCTAATTTTCAATCGAAAATTCTCACGTCAAAGTATCTGCTTTTTTTAAAAAGTCGGTGGGCTTCTTGTTACTATGGTAAATATTCTCAAAAAATGCAAAGAAACGAAAAAAAATCCAACAAGTACGAAATTTTTTTTTTAATCATTATGTACAGCTTTGAGCTATTTATTAAAATGTATACTTTAATTACTCGAAAAACGTAAGATTCCATGTTACATTGATAAACAAAAAAATTACAAATCCATAAAACATAAAGATCGCAAAAAATATGCGAAATTAGTTGTTATAAATATAATTAAAGGTAGGATTTAAATGGGATTTCATCACATTTACCATAGTAATGTATATTTTTTTACACCATCAGAAAGTAGAGATTTCAACGAACAAAAAGCCCACCAAGTTTTTTACAAAAGCAGATATTTTGACGTGAGAATTTTTTGATTGAAAATTAGGGTGCTTTTTTGATATTAAGTCAAAATAAGGTGAAAAAATAAATATTTTAAATCAAAAAAAATACAGTGTCTTTGGGACATAAAAAGGTAAGTTTTCACCAAATTTCGTGAAAAAAAAATTTTTCTTGTAAAAGATAAAAAGAAAAAACCAAAAACTAGGTTATTTGAATTTTTCACATAAATTTTGGGGTTATGTGAAAAAAGTGTAAATACAAAAGTTGTAGATCTTTTTATTACCTACAACTTTGCCATTTAACGTTTTTCCATAGGACTTGTAGTTTTGCCGAAAATCGAGATAAATCGTTTTCTAACCTTAAAAACTCACCGCCCCCCACTTCCCGACTTCGGATCGCCCGTAACTTATTTTTCCTTTCATTTTTGTTATATTCTCTTCCTTTTCCAATGGGTTTCATTCCACTATTATTTTTTTTTACTTTTTACCATTTGCAAAGACTTCAGCCCTGGTCCATTAACATGGTTTATTACAAAAAATGGATGCCGATTCACGAATATTTTTATTTGACGTTGCTGTGTCTATATAAATTTTGTTGGCAATAAAGATATTATTGAAGTCGCATTATCTGTCATACTATGTTTTAGAGTAACGCATTACCATTTCGTTTTCTTATCAATTTTTCGTATATTTTTTATTTTCTCCACAAAGCTGCCGAACACCCGTCTTTGGATAGCGATTACTTACAGTTTTAAGTCTAAAAAAATTTAATTGAAAATTTTACACTCTTAATTTCAACCAATCAGAAGCTTGATTTTTCTTCGGTTACCATAGAAACCTAAAGAATAACCGGAAATTTTTGACGTTTGTGGTAAAATTAATAAATGAAAATTTACCTGAAACGTCATTTCAAAGACATTTCTGATTTTGTGGAGAATCTGGCCATATTAAAGTAGATACAATATACATGCTTCATAACTATTAATAATAAAATGATGTTCCACCAAGTTTAGTTGAATGAAGTTAATAAAAAATGAAAATATAAAATGTTTTTAAGTTACTTATCAAATATTCATATAACTAAAGCTGGAAAATTATATTTTATTTCACCAACAAATTTCTTATTTTGTGAAGAATCTGGCCATATTAAAGTAGACACATGCTTTAAAAATATTAACAAAAAATTATGTTCCATCAAGTTTAGTTAAATGAAGTTAATAAAAAATGAAAATATAAAATGTTTTTAAGTTACTTATCAAATATTCATATAACTAAAGCTGGAAAATTATATTTTATTTCACCAACAAATTTCTTATTTTGTGAAGAATCTGGCCATATTAAAGTAGACACATGCTTCAAAAATATTAACAAAAATGATGTTCCACCAAGTTTAGTTGAATGAAGTTAATAAAAAATGAAAATATAAAATGTTTTGTTATTCCATGGCTCATTATGATATTAGTTTCAGTAATATTAATATATGTCATTTCTAATAAAAAAATTAATTTTTACGTAGGTTTTTTAATAAATGAGTGTAAAAATTTTTTACCGAATATCCCACGTGCTTCAATTAACAACCGCTAATTTTTTCTCGATCGTGAATATTTTTAGAAAATTATAACTCGCCTTCGGCTCGAAATAATTTTCAAAATATTCATGACCTCAACAAAATTTCCGGTAATAATTTAATCACTAGGGATATTATAAGTGATAATTTAATAAAAGCAAAAAACGAAATTTTTTACCTTTTTAACGTAAAGTTGCGTAAAATTGTACTCCCAAGAAGGCTATTTGGCCCATTATTGGTAAAGAAATTTTGATCAAAAAATGAAATAGCCAATGCGTCACTAGTGTTTGCTCTTAATAAAAAATATCCAAATTTTAAATGCACAAGAACGAAAATAGACTCTTGCACCACCCTCATATTGTAACACGTCTATTACGTCAATAAATCATTTTGTTATGCATTAAATGTAATAAGTCATTAAAACAGTGGCGTTCACCCTTCAAAACTTGCTGCCAGCTTTGCTTTTCATAGGTATTTCATTTCATAGATAATTTAATTTTTTTATATCCTGAGAATTTAACTTCGTTAAGTCAAGAAGAATTATACGTGAAAGCGCGTAATTTACAAACGATATACCATAAAGACTTGTCCATTGACTTTCCTAGTCAAATTTTAAACCTCAGAAAGGGAATTGGAGATAATATTTCAAAATTAAAAACAGTGTATAAACTTGAGGATCATTTATTAATAAAAAATCAGTGTGTTTCTTCAAATTTTCCAGATGTATCTAGTGCAGTGATGTAATTTCTAACTTTACCAGTTAGTGTAGCATCAGCGGAACGATCTTTTTCCAAACTTAAAATAGTAAAAACCCATTTACGTAACACCATGGGACAACAACGTCGGATGTTAAATCATTAAATATCGACGAAACTATAAACGATTTTGCAAAAAAAAAACTCGAGGATGCGATCGTTTTGTACATTACCTAGTATAGTACTTAGTGACATAATATTTGTGCATACTTGAGTGTTCATGTGTTTTACTGTTTTCTGTCTTTTAGATTCTACGACGCTCGATCACTGCTACCCCCGTTACTACCATACATGGTAAGCAACATTATAAGTGGTGTTTTAAACGTTTGATTTTGCATCATGTTTGCTGGAATAATACGTATAATGACTTAATAGCTACCTATGTTATGTCTACCCGTCTACCTAAGATTATAAAATAAATTCAAATTGTTTGCTGTTTTAATTGTAGGTACTTAACACATAATGTGGGTTTAACCCCTAATTAAATTAGTACACGATTAACGAATTCAAAAATTCATAAACCTGAACCTAATAGTAATGAAAATAAGAATTATCATTTTTCATTCGTTATAGAAAGGGGGCCTCTGAAAACGTTTGCGGGGGGGGCCACTCAGTTTTTGTTATGCCACTGCGTTAAAACAAGCCTCAAAACTCCTACGACCTTCCTTAAAAGTACACACAGGTCCCCACAAGAGCTTTAATTCTACCACCGTTATTAGAGAGTTTAGGTACTGCGTAATCCGGTACCCAAGACGTAAAAAAAGCAGGAAGATCTGAAGAGAAAAACGAAATTTTTTGTCTCTCGAAAATGGTTAAGATTGCTTAATAAATGGATGATTAACGTAATTTGAAAATTGCTTTTCAAGGTTATGTGATTTTGACGTACTAAATATTAGGGTCTGTAATCGGTAACGAAAACTCTCTATTTTTTATCTCACTACGCTTTTCATATTCTTGTACGGATAAAAAACCGTGTAGGTTACAAAATGGTACGTTGTAAGAAAAGCGTTATATTTACAGGTAAACTACATTATTTATTTATATGAAATAAAAATTGTAAATTATATCCTGTTACCTATTTAATAAATCCTTGAGATAGTTGGAAAATTATACTCAAAGTTGTTCCATTTAGCTTATTTAAATTTGTTTCTGCAACGAATACGTTTACTTGTGTGGGGCGCGGGCAAAAAAATCCAAGTGGAGTTTTTAACTGATATGTTTTCATATTAAATTATTGTGGTATTCGAGACCGACCGCAAGAAATTGCAAAAGATCATTGTCAATGCCGAGTCTACGAAAAAAACACTGTTTAAAAGTTCAAGCACGGTAAACTGAGCTTTATGCTGCTAGGCACAATTTCTTCTTTATCTTTTATTCAGCTTAAGCCACCCACAAACCAGTATTATACTCCAACATACATGTACACAATATAAGATTTCTATAGAAACTCTTGTTTACTTCTCAGTAATTTTCCAGGGCGGTTTCAATCTTAACAAATCCACAAAGAAAATATTTCCTTCCTGAAATATTTTTTTAATATAAAGCGCGAACGATACGTTTAAAAGCAAACCGCGATTGGGAAAGCTTTGAAATAAATCCTGTTTGATGAAATTAAAATCTGCTTAGCAAGAAGATCAAAAAGCAAAAAAGAAAACTAAAAAGATAATCCTTAAGAAGCGAAATTGTGTTTAATGCCTTTTAAACTAGGCCGAGGCATTATTTTTCGTTAGCCAATTATTCTGTGTGTCAAACATTTTCAAAAATCTCTATTTAAATAAGTGGAAATGATATGATTGATGTTTTTTTTTACCTTTCAAAAATAAAAGAAGGTTTCACGTTCTGCCATTTTGTGACTTAACAATAAATATGGTTTATTTGTTCTTTATTTTGTCAAAAAAATAAAAATGTAACGAAGCAAAACAAAACACAACAAAAAGGTGGTTTATCGTGGCAAATGTTGGAATTGTCCTCCACCCTCTACTTGGCATGTTCCCAGACGATGATAAAATCCGTCGACGGAATTCCGAATGCGTTCAGCCGGTGTTATGTGTCTCCAATCTAATTTTGTATCTCAAATCTTCAATATTATTTGGCCTATTTTGGTAAACTTTTACTTTCAAATATCCCCAAAGAAAATAGTCTAGAGGCGTTAAGTCTGGGGACCTCGGTGGCCATTTAATTGTACCACGTCGTCCAATCCAGCGACCTGGAAATATCTCATCTAAATGTGGGGGATCACCATCTTGCTGAACGTTAAAACGCGAAACAATGAAGATTTTTTACCTTGAAAGGTAAAAAAAACATCAACGATTTATCATTTCCGCTTATTTAAATAGAGATTTACTAAAAATTTTAACAGTCGTTGAGAGTCATAGATAATATGCACTTTAATAATGAACATTTTTAGAGCTGAGTAAGGGGAGATTACTCCCCTTCCACTTCTTTTTTTTAGGTAAAGCTTATTAGGTATATTTAATGATATTTTGTTGATAAACCCTTATGCCATTTCCAAATATTTTAAGGATAGTTGTGTTACCAGGAAAATCAAAATTATTGTTAAAATATATACTCTGTTTTCAGATGCAGCCATAATATACGCATATGGCGAAGCTAATTTCCATCTTTTGTTATTTTCAACATCAGTTACTTCATTTTGAAAACAATGGGTTAATAGGCTTTGAACTGGGAGACTATAATATCTAAATATTATTTCAAAAGGCCAAATTTAAAGCTCCTTAGTGAATATGGGTATTCAAAGTTAAAAGAAAAGCTTGCAAAATTATTAGTCGTTTAAATTCACAAAACATGTTTAAAATGTTTCGGGCATGAACGAAAAATTATCTTGGAACCAATAATTATTGTCCGTCTAATAATAAAGAACGAATTTTAAGAAAGTCCATGAAAAAAAATATAAGCCATTATCTATGAAACAGCTGTAAAACATGAATTGTCATGTCAGTTAATGATCTGATCAATATGAATAAATAATCATATTATTTCTCTAAATAAGAGTAAATTGTTAATAGTAAACAAAATTGATTAATAATGTAGGGTAAGGTTGGTTGAATTTCGGTATTCTAGAGTTTATAGGATCTTAGTTGAGACAGCCGAAAAGCTGAACGGCATCTCCTTTCGATGAGGATGACAACGTTAATAAATATTGTATGTATTGTATTTATTTAAATATACAGTAGATTATTGATAGTGGCCCTTAAGTTTTTTTTTTAATCCATGGTATAAATTGGACAAGTGCAACGGGCTTTTTCACTAAATTTAAATTTTGACATAGAGTTAGAACAAATAAAATTTCCTGCGGTTTCAGTTTTCGAAGTTTATGTTTTTTTTTTATTTTACTTTACTCCCAACCAACTTTACAGTTTATTACAGGGATAAGTATATAAAAATAACTAACAATTATTACTCTAACGTAGTAGGTATATAATATATAAAAAAAGACAGTTAAAAAAATTCGTTTTGTATTATAAACGTTTGATTAACTGGTTAAGAAAGAAAATTATGCTAGGAAATATTTTTTTAAATAAAATTCAAAAAGTGGTGTTTTTTTTTAATGTTTTAATACTTTCGGGTAAAATATTATATAATATTAATCCATTATATAACAATGACCGTTTTCCAAAGTTACTGTTTATTTTAATAGTATGTAAAAAATTAGTTTGTCTAGTATCATGTCTATGAATATCCTAAACTTTTGTAAACGTTATGTTAAAAAATTTTTGTTTTAAAAGTAAAAAATTAATAAATATGCAAATTCTATAAATTATTTATATCTAGGTATTTATTCGGTTTATATGAATTTGTTGTTGGTTCTAACTGCGGAAATCTATGAATACATTTAATAATTTTATTTTGTAATTTCTTTAAAGGTTTTAGTACTGCTGAATTGGCTGAACCCCAAATAGAAATAAGATACTGAATTTTTAAATGTACTAATGCATTATAAATATTTTTTAAATAATTTAAAGATATACAATGACGAATTTTAAAGAATATTCTAATTAACGGAGAAATGTAAGTTCGAATATGTTCTACGTGTTTTCTCCAGCTTAAATTTTGATCAATATACAAGCCTAAAAATTTTATGTTTTCTTTGTAATTCATATTTCCCCCATTAAATATTATTGGTTGCTTCTCCATAGTCTTTATTAGTCAATGTACATAAATGAGGATTTAGTAAATTTATAAGATTGCAAGCAGTAAAATATAATTTTTAAATCTTTTTTATATTTAATTGGATGTCCTTAATATTTTTAGCTCAATTTTTATTATTAAGTTTTGAATTATTTACTGAAAAAAGAATTAAACAAAAAATTATTAATAAAAAACACGAAACCAGCGATCTACATCATAACAAACTTGCCAGTCGCAAGGACTTACACTGAAGATCGCCCCGCCGGCATCTACCTACATGTTTATTTAAGTTATCGAAGATCGAGATAAGGATGTTTTCAAACTTTCTGCTGTCTGTTTAATTGTTTTTAGAAAAGTTTGGATGATTTTTATTATTAGGATATATATTTAAGAGGTTCTAGTTTAGGATGTCAACGCTGATTATGGTCTTTCTTGCTGCCGCTTCCTTAACAACATCAAAGTTTGGCAATCCAACACCATTATAAAATTCATTATAAACCACTATCGCTCGCCCACACCGTTCTTAAAGGAGCAAGAATGGTACAATTTACCCAGCGTTTCCCTAAAACCTTGTTAATGAACCAAATTGTTTAAAAAGCGTATGTTAATAGGGGGAATATATGCAAGAACGTGTGTGCACCTAACACAGGGTGTTGGCTTTAAATTGGTATATGAATAAACACACTGGAACAGGTTGACACGGATTACGAATCCTTTTTCTATTATTTTATTATATAAGAATTTTAAATGCGTACTCTTAATAATTATACGTACACCAAGTTTTGATGCACGTGTTTGATCCCAAAAATCTCAATTCTATAGAAAAAAAAGCAAAAAAAAACAGAATTTGTCTGATAACGAAATATACAATATGTATTAGGCTTTTCTTCCTGGGAGCAGTGCTGGATTTACCATTAGGCTGAGTAGGCTGGAGCCTAGGGCGGCAGATTTTAGGGGGCGGCAAATTTGGCCCAAAATTTTTTTTTTATCTTACAGAAATAAATGGTACAATCTTTATTCATGGTCGACGGGTAGTATTTTTTTAAATAAACTTTACTGTTGGCCGTGTCTGTTAATGGGGATAAAAAAGGTAGTTGGAACTTTACTGGCTTTGCAGAAAGAAATTTCATTTTCAATAAAATAAGTAGGTAATCATAATTTTTTAAAATATTTACTAAAAATTATGGACCAAATTTGGGCGTGGTCTTAAAAAATTTTTGCGTGCGGCGCATTTCGCCTGCAGCGGACTTTTTCTTTCCCGAACACTTCACCTGTTTCACAACTTACGAGCCGTCACTGGTATAGGGGCGGCAAAAATTGAATAGCCTACTAGCGGCAAATTTGTAAATCCGCCACTGCCTGGAAGGGTATTCCCACACAATGGAATAGCTAGAACTTAATCTTGGTTGGGGGTGGGGGTTAACAGGTACCACAGACGCGTAAAGTTCGTAGAAAAATTTTGGACCACGCCCAAATTTCAACGTTTCTGGTATTAGGGAAAATACGTATACAACATTTGATGACAGATTCCCAATGATTTAGGCGGTAAGGGATGTTAATGATTTAATTTTCTTTGATTTTTCCCAAATTTCTTGAATGATTACTTTGTGTATAGTTTTACACTATAAGATGACGTTTTCTATTAGTAGAGTAACGGGCTAACAAATGGAAATGTTAAAAAGTCACGTCAGATGTAAATATTCGGGGGCGGATCTCTCAAGTCAAAGGGGAGACCCCATCAAGGCCAGCAAGAAATTTGGGGGGTTCAGATTGCATTCATTTATTGTTGATTAAGGCTGCCAACTTTTAAAATGACAAATGTAGGACAGCAGGAAAATATTCGCTTTTTCACCATTACATGTAAACTTGTATAGGGCATAGGGTTAGGGTTGTCCACCTCTTTGGCCATCAAATTTTTGTTTAATTTAAGTGTATAGAACAACAAAAGTAAAATTAATTTAAATACAAAAAAATTTAAACAATGTATTAAACAAAAATATTCTATTTATTTTTAAAATCATATTTTTCAACTCCATGAAATTTGGGTTGGGCGAGATCCATCGATATTTTTAATGCCGATAACTGCTGCATATGATGCTTTGCAAAATAATATGTTCATTCCGGGACTTGCGGGACAGATTTAACAAATGCGGGACGATTTTAGGTGAAATTTTAGAGGCGGGACAATTCTAAAGAATGCGGGACGGTTGGCAGCCTTATTGTTGATGCTCTGCCAATACAAAGGAAAGACTCCGAGGGCGAAAAAAATCTTTATTTTTCCTTTGTTACATTGTTCATAATAATTCTCTCTCAATATTCTTGGAATTTGATTTATCGACATTAATATTAAATATACATGTATATAAATAGCCTTGGTAGCACCCCCTATCCTATAGAATCTGCCATCAACCGTTATATACGTGTATTTCGGGCACCTTGCATGCATGTCGACTGAAAGCCAAAAAAATATTTTGTGATCAACAACATTTGAATCTTTAGTTAGCCAGCAACTTTTAAAATATTATATGTTAGCCAATCTACCTCATTTAATTTTATTTGCTACATTCCTCTTTTTTATCTTTTAATGATGCTTTGGCTGTTACGAAAAACAATTTTTCTTTTTTCTTTCCCTCCCATTTCACCACTTTTACATGTCTCCGACAAAGTTGAATGTAACTTAAGATTTTGCACTACTTTTACCTAAATAATTTTCACAAAGTCTGTTAAAACTCCCTAATTTTTCTGTTACTCTCTTTAATTTTCTGTCCTTGACTTGGTATGCTAAAGTTTTGTCGGTCTTCTGACTATTCATTTTTTACACCTCGTGTACACCATTGAAAGCTCCATTACGGCTCAATCCCACTTATTATTTTCTCTATTACTAACAACATCAGCATTGTATTTTTTATTTTATTTTCCTGATGATGAGTGTTTCTACACTCGAAATATGTTGAATTATTATGAATTACTCTAGGTTCGCCTAGTTTTCTAATAAACTTGTGGAGAAAGACTTTGTGCTTTTCTTTTTTCTATTCATTTAACTTCACTTTGAGTATGGACTACTTTTTCAAAATATATGTTTTTGTTAAATGTACAAAAATAAGTCTGTATCTTCAAATAAATACATAACATCCTGAAATAAATTCATCCTGATGCTTGTGCTTTCCTAACATCAATTTAGTACGATTTATCGGCAAAGTAGGTTAATTTTTTTAAAACTGCGTTCTATGCGCTGCATCTCATCTGACCCTCCGGGCACTGGGTATAAAAAAATCTGTTGTTTAATGATTTTATTTAATATAAAATAAATGCTTAAAATTTTGTTCTGATCAAAATCATTAAACTTTGAAGTCGAAATGGCTTAAATTATTTTTCTATTCGGTTAAAAAACCTTTAGTTTTCTTTTTCCTAAGCCAAGATTCACAAAATGAAAAATTTCCAAAAAAAGTTGATTTCCGAAAACCTAGGACTAGCTTCGGTACAAATTTCATTCATTTAAAAAAACGGGCGACTCATTTAAACAAGGTTTCCTATTGCATCAAAAGCTGCAACAAAGAAAGTAGTAATCGTACCATATTTCATTCCTGCAAGAAGTACGTATGCAGCGTTGAACTATATATCGAAGAATAGGCGCTGAAGGGGGAGGGGTAGCCTACCTTATAATGGATAACCTCTCTCGAAATGGAACAGTTGCACCCTCGAGTGAACGAAGTGACAAAACAAAATGAAATCTTTGGTATGTAAAATTTTGAAACCATTTTTGAAATATTTTGACAGATATATTGTAAACTTATTTTTCTTTAATATGAAAATCTGGGTAATGAATATTAAATAATAATAAATTTATGTCTACTACTTTATTGTAATGAATTCTTCAGTTTTACGTTAGAAAAGGATGGATTTTCAAATCAATAAAAGCAGAAAAAGAGATATGGGCAAATTTGACCAAATTTCGTTTTTTGCCTTTATTAATTTATCAATTACATTTTCTTTAACTTAAGACTGTAGGTAACTGCTACCTAAAGAAGGGTATTAGGCGGAATTTTCATCATAATTATTTGTACCGGAATGGAATATCTTCCTATTTTTTTTTATTGCGAGTAATTTCAGTTAATAATTTATAATAATATTTGCCACTAAATCAATAATCTACCGAGGATACCTTGGAGCAAAAATTAAAAAACTCCTTATGAAAGAAAACATAAAAACAAAAAAGATTTATTGTAGACAAATGATTTTAAGAAAGCTTTAAAAGTGTATTATATAATATATTGATTACTTTCTGTTAAGAGTACGGATTCTACTTGTTACTGTGTTTGTAATACCTTTGAGACCACTCCTATTATAAAAATAAAATAAATATGCTAGTAATAAGGTAAAAACTTCAAGAAACTATTTCTTAATGTTTAATGCAAATAGTTTCATATTAATAGAAAAAAATCTTTGCAGATATATTTTTATAGGATTAAATATTATTTATTTTCTTAATAATTTGGATGTTTTCTATTATAGATCTGTGTGTGCCTAATCATTGGCGTTGCCTTAGCCGCCGAAAAAAAAGAAAAACTCGACGAAAAGAAAGTTGAAAAACGTGGATTGTCTGGATTGGGCATCGCAGGTCATGGTATCTTGGATGGAAGACTCGGAGGTGGCCTAGGATTGAGCAGAGTTGGATTAGGAGGCATTGGATTAGGAGGAGTTGGATTAAGCGGCGTTGGATTGAACGGTGTTGGATTAAACGGCGTTGGATTAAATGGCGTTGGATTGAATGGCGTTGGATTGAATGGCGTTGGATTAAATGGCGTTGGATTAGGAGGCGCTGGATTGGGCGGCATTGGATTAGGCAATTTGGGCAGTGGAATCGGTATTGGAGGAGGTAATTTTTACATTTTTACAGATTTAAACTGACTTTACAAATAAATTCATAACTTTATCTACAATGAATTAAAATACTAAATATTTTTTTTGTTTTAGTTGCTGGACCCGCCGTGGAATTAAGCTCCCATGCTCATACCCACACCACCATCACCAGGAACCTTGGTGTTCCCGTCGCAAGACCAGTACCAGTCGGTGTAGACAGACCTGTCGGCGTACCATATGCTGTTGATGTACCAGTAGCAGTTGACCGTCCAGTAGGTGTTCCTGTTCACAGACCTTATGCTGTACCAGTCGACAGACCCATTGGTGGTACGTATCTTTAGCTTTAATGTAACGAACATTATTTAAAAAACTGTGAGATTAATATTATTCTCCTTTGCAGTTCCAGTTGACAGACCCATCCCAGTCGATATACCCGTACCTCATCCCATTGGCATCGACAGGCCCGTACCAGTAGGAGTACCAGTTGCCCAACCCATTGGCGTACCAAGAGCTGTACCAGTAGGAGTAGCCGCCCCTGTACCTGTGGGAGTAGCAATAGGTCATGGAGGAATTGGATTAGGAGGATTAGGTGGACTTGGTGGATTAGGTGGACTTGGTAGCATTAATGGTGGACTTGGTGGCCTTAATGGTGGTCTAGGCCTTGGTGGTCTTGGTGGACACGGTTTAGGCGGACACGGTTTAGGACATGGAAAAATTATCATCCACTAGAATAAGTAATAAAATTAAATATGAATGTTGGAATTATGTAATGTAATTTTTTTGGAAGATCGTTACCATCTGTAAAAATTAATAGTCATGTTATTGTAAATAAGTCCAAATAAATTATTTTTTAATTATATTGTTTTTTTATTGGTTATATAGACGTATAATAATAATTAAGTAAGTTTGTCCTCACCTTACGGTTTTATTGTTTTAAGCATTATTGATGCTACATTTTATTACTTTTTTGTTACAATTACCTGCATTAGGCATAAAACGAAACATTATACATATACTGATGTAGCCAAAACATTTATGGATGATTGTTGGTAAATTTATTTAAACATTTTTTTTTGGTTTTGGACATTTTTATTATTTCAAATATTCCATCCCCAATGTTTTTCGGTTAATTTATAATTTAGATTACAAAATATGGTCTTAACATAAACTAGGTAAATTCGATTCACTCAGTAAACCTGCAAGATGGCCGACATGTCATATGACAAAAGTCATTGAAAATGCAAAAATTTATTTTATTTGGATGGAATATGACTTTTGTCATATGACATGTCGGCCATCTTGCAGGTTTACTGAGTGAATCGACTCTATATCATAACTAAACTAAGAAAATATATCATAATAGTACCTATAATAAGATATGTGAATATTGGTTTATAAGTATAAAATATATAATAATTAATAAAGTTATTATAATAATAATCTATTTTAAATCACATAACGCCTATTTTTATATATAATAAAAAATAGGCTTGGGCTAAGATAACAACCTTTTAAATTTCTTTTCCTAGAAATTTAGTCTTTTTAGATGTTGCTTTAGGCTGTAGACTGTCAAAATATTGTAGACCACAATTACTGAAAACAAAAATATATTTTAGAGTTTATAAAAATATTCTGCGCGGAATATGTGTTATAGTATTATTAGGAGTCTTAATAGAAAAAAGTGGAGCACCACATAGATATAAGTATATAAAAATTAATAATGTGTTTATTTTCGATATTTTTGGCATGAATAAAAAATGAATCTAATAATTTCGTTTGTCTTTATTACAGCGGTATAACAACTTTATTTAAATAATTAAAATTATAATAAAAGAAAGACGTAATTCGTGACGGAGGGCGTGACTATAACCGATACAAACATTTTAATAATTTAATTCTTTCCCAAAAATTTAACATCCAGATCAATTAAAAAAACTATTTTACTTACTTACAAAATACTTTTTAAAATTAGGATCAAGGAGATATGAATTTTTAAATGCTTTCTTTCTGCCCTTGGGTTCATTATTGGTTGTTACGCCCCTTTGTGCTAAATATAAAAATGACAGAGGGAAAATCAATTGAAAAAACACGTCATAGTTATAAATTTTATTTTTTAAAAGGCTAACCGACATGTCAGTGTTCATCTTTCATTTGTTTTATTATTAAAATGATTTCCTGCAAATAGCAGCAATCAATAAAGGTAAATTATTAATACATATACGTGTATGCCTTTCAAGTGATTTAGGTAAATGCATACTGGTCATACCATATTAGGAATGGTACGGAAATATGTCCATCCTTGACCTAAAGTGAGATTACCATGGCATCACAGTAATATAACAAAAAAATTATAAATATTGACAGACTTCAATATACAGGGTGTCTCCCGGCTACCGTCCATTGGGATATTTCGGAAAGTAATGTGATTTGAATCTTGCACGCTGGAGTTTTCGGTTTAGTTTTAAACATTTTTTACGTTTTTTGTAGATACCTAATATTACTGTAGAAAAAAGAAAAGCACAAAGTCTTTCTCCACAATTTTTATTAGAATAACTAGGCGAACCTAGAATAATTCATAATAATTCAAATCGACCTGTATCGAGTGTAGAAACACTCATCATCAGGAAAATAAAGTGAGAGGTACACTGAAACGTGCTAGTTGCAGTGGAACTTCTCCAACAAAGATGTTCTAGTAAAAGAAAAAACTTTTAAAAACTTTTTTAAAATATTAATTTTGCACTAAATGTGTATGTTTTGAGTCCTGCAGGGGTAACTAGGCCGTAAAAAGCCTGGTATCCCAACAGTATTTTACTTTAAGCGAAATGATGCTTCGACTTTTATGAAAAACAACTTTTTTTTTCTTTTTCTTTCTATCTTACTTCACTACTTTTACTTGTTTCTGACAAAGCTGAATAAAATTCAAGATTTTTCACTACTTAATAATGATTTTCACAGATAAGTCTTTTTAAAACCCTAATTTTTCTTTTGGTCTTCTCATTTTTCTGCCCAGGACAGTGCCTTTGCACTAACCCTTGACTTTTCAGTATGCTGAAGTATTGATTGTCGGTCTTTTGACTATTCAATTTTACACCTCTTGTACGCCATTAAAAGCTCCATTACGGCTCAATCCCACTATTATTTTCTCTATTGCTAACAACATTAGCATTGTACCTTTCACTTTGTTTTCCTGATGATGAGTGTTTCTACACTCGAAACATGTCGATTTGAATTATTATGAATTATTCTAGGTTCGCCTAGTTATTCTAATAAAAATTGTGGAGAAAGACTTTGTGCTTTTCTTTTTTCTATATCATTTAACTCCACTTTGAGTATGGACTACTTCTTTAAAATTAATATTACTGTCTTTAGCGAAAAACCGTAAATAGATTTAAAAGTGTTTTAATTAGGTATAGAGACACCATATGCGGATAGATAGGAAAATATTTCCCCACCGACCCAGCATCGTATTTAAAAAAATTAAGTTTTTAAAAAAAATTTAATAATTAATATAAATACTTTTTCACTTCCCTGTATTTAAAATTTGATTTTTCGACAATTTATTATCGAGCAAAATAATATCTGATTCCACAACTAAAATTTTGAGTTTAACTTTTTTATCTTTGAACAGATATTCAAATTTAAGCGACACCCTGTAAAAGATGAAAATTTGACAAAAATTATTTTTTTCTCAGAAACGGATCCAGTACGATTCAAATACTCCTAATAAAAGTTATTAGAAATGAAAAAACGAACACAAAAAAACATATTACATGGTGCTCCAAATAAGTAAGTGTGTGGTAACTCCCATAATATGGTCACTGTTATTTCACTTGAAGAGAGCGTCTTCGAAAACCCCATTATCCAAATTTGCAAGATTCTAAACGCATTATACATATACACTCTAAATTATGTACATCTTTTACTTACGGGAAACAGTGCAACTTGTCAAAATATGACCAACAATAAAAAGCGTGTTGTTGTCCCCAGCATGGTGAATAATAGTAATTAGAGTTCCCACAATATAGATAAACAATGCTATAGGGTTCAGTAACAGCCATGGAGTGAGAAGACGCTGGTTATTCTAGAAAAGAAAATGTAAAAAAAACTTGATTTAATAACTTCAGTAATGCCTCTATATAAATACATCCAATAAAATGTCTATATTTATATAGGTGTTAACTAGAACTAGTTAAAACCTACCGTTTCTGCAGCAAAAATCAACAGAATGGAGGTGATACACTGAAGGGCACTAGCAATAGCGATGATTATTAATATGGCCCTGAGCGCTAAAAATAAAGAAAATAGGTTTTAAAAATGTATGCCAAAATGCAATTCAGTCATGTACCGTGCGAGCAAACGTAGGGCTTGGTTTAGATCACAATACTATGGGGACGATATATCTAACCAAATCTAGGTTAAAATTTTGTCAAATTTATATTATGACTTGATATGCCAAACTAATGAGTAATTAAATAAGTAGACAAATACAAATTTATTTTTATTGTTTACAAAATTAACAAAGTAAGAATATACAGAAAGAAAAAGAAAAAACATAAATTGCTGAAATTAGCCACGCGTCTTATACAATTTGTTGGCGTATTTTGCATTATTTCACGAACGTTTGCATCAAGTTCTTCTGTTCTTACAGATGGTCTTCCTGCACCTGTTTGTGTTGTATAGAACCTGTTTCCCTAAACACAGCCACGGTTCTTTTCAGGCAATGATAAGAATCCCCAGCAATAAAAGCAACGTTTAGAAAATTGTCCATGGACAAGCCCGAACTGTATTGCCACTCACCATTTACTCTAACCCCGTTACGAAAATACGCTTCAACCATGAATGTTTTGTGCTGTTCCGTAAAGCCCATTGTGTGAATTGTTCAAGAAATTGTAAAAATTAGCGATGAATCAAATTACTTGTAACGACTGTCAAAGATGACGGAATAAAAAATGATTGATTGTTAATTCAGGTAGTTACTGACACCCAACAGGTATTAAGCTCTACGGCTAAGCATTACGTCCTTAGATGCAAGGCCCTCTTTGATGCAAATAATTTTTGCTCGCACGGTATAATCTGGCAGACACCGAGTAAATTAAACTTATTTAAAAACAATACGTACATTCTAATTTAGGAACTATAGATTGATCCGAGATTTCAATCAACTCATGGGGATGTTCTGCATAGGCAGCGCTCAGAATGAGACACATGAAAGCGACTATACTTTGCACCACCCCAATTATAATAGTCCCGTGTTTCAGGCTGAAGCCGCAGCAGTTCGACATCTCTGGAGCACGCATGGTAAGGCTAAGATAAAACAGTTCTATATTAGCAAATTATATAACTAGTGCAATAAAGGTAGTTTTTTTTGAGTACCATGTATGTTTTATTTAATGCATATTACTATATCTACATGGTTCAATAGTTCACTGCGATGCTCTCTAAAACTAGGATCGTGACGTAAATTTCTAATTAAAATTATAAGTTCGTGGCTTTCAGGAATTATTAAATAAAATGTTATGAAAGTTTAAATATGCATCTATCTAAAGAACCGTAGTTAACTTTCTAAAGGTCTTTCTAGTAGACACATGATGACACATGTATGTGCCTATATAGTGTAACGGCGCTTGCCCCGGTTCCTGCATTATCCTCTACTTTTTTTTGTATTATGAAATATGTTACTTTATTTGAGAATGGAAAAACTAATTTGAATCACCCAATTATTGTTAAAATTAAAATATTGCCCTGCCCCAAATTGGTATAATTAAGGAACACTCAATAGTTTTATCAGTTTCAAAATAATACCTACTATTATTATATGAGTCATCATTAAACATTATGGGAAACATACCTTTATCTACACCAAATTATCATTTTTCCACTTGCCATGCTTGCAAGCACTTACCTTTATTTCCCTTTTTGAATTTACCACTTCGAACTTTTCGAATTCAACCAAACGTCAATTCTTATAACAATTTTTTTACCAGATTGGTAAATTTTATAACCATCAGACTGTTGTTCTTCGTATAACCATTGTACCACAACATACATTTCGTCGTGCGAGTCAAGCATAGACATGACTGACTCGTCCTTTTTTTCTTAATTGAACTTTCAGTTCTTAAGGGTGTGCGTATTTAATAGTTAACAATTATTATTGTTGATCTAACTTATGCAGTTTTAATTTGAAGAAATAGACCATGCTTAAAGTCGAGTTAAAAGCATGGGAAAGAAAGAAAAACTATAAGTCTTCCTCCACAAAGTTTAATAGAATAAAAATTCTCTAGGCGTCTCTACATGTTTCGAACGTAGAAACGTTCATCATCAGGAGACAGAAATTTTATTTAGTGCTGATGGTTTTAGCAAAAGAGAAAATGGTGTAGAACCTTAATGGAGCTTTTATGGAATTAAAAATTGATGTGTAGAAGAGACATAATATGAAAAAAAGTGATAAAGGTTAAACCATAGTGAGTATGTGAAAAAGTTATTAAAGGAGGTCTAAACCAATCAAATAAACTGGGGAAGAAGAAGAAAAACCTTAAAATTACATTCCCCCCAGTACCCCACAAAAACACATTTTGGAATGTAATTTTATTGTGATATCTTCATAATTATGACTAATTTTATCCTTATAATGTTTTACAGACATACACTTTGCCAATGAAATAACTCGTAATACATTTTGACATACAACCAATCCTGGTTTAAGCATATTTCGTAAGAACTACCCATATACATTGTGAGGTTGTAACTTGGATTAAATTTAGTAAATCCAATACAGTTGTTTCTTTGGGTATTAACATTTTAAGTTGCAGTATTTTTAATAAAAAAAAATTAATACAGTGTGTCCCAAAGTAGAGATATGACGATATCAATAATTTTTTAAATGGCAATCCTGATTTTTTTACTGTTTAGTTTACACTTGAAAACGGTTAGAGATACTAACTAACCGAAACGTTGTGTTAAGTAACAAAATAAAGACAATGGAAGTCCGACAATGTAATTTCTTTGTTATGTATAACTTAATGTGCACTTTAGATTTGACGTCAGTTCCAGTCGAATTCTTATTCTTATAGCAAATGTCAATGTGAAGAGCAACCTTAATACCATAGATTTCTCTTTTGAAACAAGTAACGTACGTCGTAACTCAAAAACATGGTTGGATTTGCTTTACTAAATTAAACCTTGAAAAACTCGATGTGTATGATGGGACTAATGAATGATTATTATGTTTTAAAAATGTGCTGATAATGTATACACAATATTTACCCATTGTTATGAATGGACAATAAACAATCATTAAAGCAATTGTTAAAATTAAAAACATCGCAAGAGTTTTCCCTACTTTGATTTCTACCATGTAAACGCAGTCATCGCTGTGTATGGTTTTTGTAACAAAAATAATGTTTTTTCAAAATAGCTAATATCGTTTTTTGACTAATTTTTCGTTATTTTTCGATTTATCCAAAATTCGAACAAATATCCGTCTTTGGCATATAATTACCTACAGTTTTACTTCAAACTGCTAATTGCTACCCATAAAGACGGATATAATTTGGCTGCTTTTTGGAGAAAACGAAATATTGATCAAAAACGAAATGGCGAAAGCGCCACCAGTGTTAGCTCTTAAAATAACATAATATATTGCAAAACTTAAAAATTTATATTACCAAGGCAAGTCAAGATTAGAGCCCCACTCAAAAATTCTTATCGTAATTTGAAAAAAACATAACTATTATACAGACTGTCCGCGGATAGGGTTTACAATAGCACAAATTAATGAAAAATTTCATTTTTCGGAAAAAAGTCATTCTTGATAAAAACTTTTGCTTGTAAAGGAATGCAATTCACGAAAAGAAAATTTTGATTTTTTATACAGGGTTCTTAAAAACCTCAAAAACATGATTTTTCTCCAAGAGTAAATTACCTTTATTTTTCATTTTTGACCAAAATGCCAATTAGAAAACTTATTTAGAATAAAATTTGTAATTTAAATCCCAGATTTAAAATAAATCTTCGATTTTTTTAGTTTTTTTTTTTTATTTTTAGAGGTAAATAGAAATTTTGTTGCTCAATAAAAATATTAATATAAAATTTTATTCGACTCTATTTTCATAATGGGTGGTGTGAATCTTATTTTAAAATTTTAAATGCATTCCTACCATCTTTTGTTAAAAACAAGGAATTTTTACCTTTTTATTACTTTGCTTTACGTATGGGGCAAATTTGAAGTTGTCAAATAGAATTTGATGTGTTTTGAAAATGTTGACCTTAGAACATGGAGCGAAAATAATCCCCGTTTTAGAATTTCCGCAAGAAGAAATTATTACAAAAAAGTAAATGTCTGGTGTGCGATTTCTTATGACGGCATTATTGGCCCATACTTTTTCGAAAACACGTATAACCGGGGTCCGTTACATTAGCCCCCCCCGGTACCCATAACTGCGTAAAATTTTAGCACCATATAGACCATACCTAGCACTACCTAGCACCCAATTTATAGCGCTAGCACCATAGACGTTACTGAGTTATTAAGCACTTTTACCGGGGGGGGCTAATGTAACGCTAGCCCCCCCGGTGCCCATAACTGCGTAAAATTTTAGCACCATATAGACCATACCTAGCACTACCTAGCACCCAAATTATAGAGCTAGCACCATAGCCGTTACGGAGTTATTAACCATTTTTACCGGGGGGGGGGGGGCTAATGTAACGCTAGCCCCCCCCGGTGCCCATAACTGCGTAAAATTTTAGCACCATATAGATCATACCTAGCACTACCTAGCACCCAAATTATAGAGCTAGCACCATAGTCGTTACGGAGTTATCAACCTAATTTAAAAATGACATCAACAACGTTGCCGCCTCAGACCAATTACCAGAGACAAAGCTATTTACAGTTGGCCATAAAAACACTTTTATATTTACAGTACAAGAATTTACGCACTGTAGTAGTAGTATGGCTGTGATCTTACCGCGATGTTGCCGACCTGCACTAAATTATATGAAAATTATTATTTTTATCTATAAAACAGTAAACATATACAACACCTTTTTTTAACCATATTTTGAATAGTCTCGCAAGATGGAGGCAAAGTCACGTGACAACAATTTTGGTCTATTTAATTTTGATAGGTTGGTATGAATTCCAGAACCAGACTTGAAAATTTTGTATATATTTTAAAAATTTTATTTTGTAAATAGTATAATATTTTAAGTAGGAATAATAAACATAAGTTTTTATGGTTAGACGATAAAGCCTCAAAACAGAGCTGTCATCCTTATGGCAAAAAAACTATTATTTTCTACCCTACTTAACGTGACAACGTCGCATTTGGTACGTGGGCGATATTCCGGTTGCGCACGCATCTTATGCTATCTGAAGGTCTTCCAATTTATTCTCTAATTGCTTAGCGGCAACCTCAGACCATGAGGCGGCAACGTTATCGATGCCATTCTTAAATTAGGTTAATAACTCCGTAACGACTATGGTGGTAGCTCTATAATTTGGGTGCTAGGTAGTGCTAGGTATAGTCTATATGGTGCTAAAATTTTACGCAGTTATGGGCACCGGGGGGCTAGCGTTACATTAGCCCCCCCCCGGTAAAAATGGTTAATAACTCCGTAACGGCTATGGTGCTAGCTCTATAATTTGGGTGCTAGGTAGTGCTAGGTATGGTCTATATGGTGCTAAAATTTTACGCAGTTATGGGCACCGGGGGGGGGCTAGCGTTACATTAGCCCCCCCCCCGGTAAAAGTGCTTAATAACTCCGTAACGACTATGGTGCTAGCTCTATAATTTGGGTGCTAGGTAGTGCTAGGTATGGTCTATAGGGTGCTAAAATTTTACGCAGTTATGGGCACCGGGGGGGGCTAATGTAACGGACCCGTATAACCGTAGGAGTTACCTTGAAATGTTGGAAACGCGACGGAATGGCTTAATAATACATTTGGCCACAGATGGATTGGTCGGAATGGTCCGGTTCTGTGGCCCCCAAGAAGTCCCGATTTAACTATTTCAGATGCCTATCTTTGGGGGCGCCTCAAACAATTAGTGTACTCCCGTCCAATTGAGAACGACGTACAGCTTCTAAAACAGCGAATTGTTGAAGCTGTTCAAACAATTTCCATTGAAGAAATTCGAAGAAGTTTTGAGCACATTCGTTTACAGCTGGAAAAATGTGTTGAATATGGAGGGGGAGTGTTAAAAATACATATTTCTGGAACACCAAAAATCAGTTTTTGAAACCTTTTGATACCCCTTTGTCATTGATAATGTATGAATTTCGACCGCTAATGCTTTTACCTCTAAAAATTAAAAAAACTAAAAAAATCGAAGATTTATTTTAAATCTTGGATTTAAATTACAAACATTATTCTAAATAAGTTTTCCAGTGGGCATTTAGGTCAAAAATGAAACATAACGGTACTTTACTCTTGGAGAAAAATCATGTTTTTGAAGTTTTTGCGAACCCTGTATAAAAAATCAAAATTTTCTCTTTGTGAATTGCATTTTTTTACAAGCAAAACTTTTTATCAAGAATGACTTTTTCCCGAAAAATGAAATTTTTCATCGATTTGTGCTATTGTAAACCCTACCGCGGACAGTCTGTATATAAAATTTTTCTTCTGATTGAGTTTAGGGGGGGGGGTTGTTGCAACCCCCGAATTCTGTCCCTGAGTTGGGCAGTTAACAAATTAATGTGAAACTTGAAATTTTGTCAAAGCAAATCGAACATATCCCCTACAATATACCAGTAATCCCAAACGGTAAAAACGTTTCAATTATTAAAATTAATTCCTTGTTTCCGTCCAATAATCACATGTTATTTGAATCATAGAAGCAATGGAGAACTATACGATTCTCTGTGATTATTTCCTCCATGTCCATCGATATTCAGTCTCGTCTATTGCCTGTCATTAATGGAGCGATGGGCAATAAATAATGACAAAGATATTACGAGCAAATTAATAGCGTGTATGTTGCAGATTTATAGAAAGAAAAAAAGATTGTCAAGTGATTGTCGAACTCGCTATCATAGGCTGTTGTGCCGTTGACATGTTTTATACAGTGTGTGACCAGTAAAGTCCGCATCATATGGAATTTTTTTTTATTAATAGCTTTATTCAAAATTTGACTTTGGCATCAAGTTCTGCTTCGATCGAGATAAAAATTAATCAAAAAAATAGTAGTCACGTGATTCGCATTATCTGTCAAATTATATTTTTCTCCAAAAAATAATTTAAAAGTGGGGTTATTTCTGATATATATCGAAAAAAGTTATTAGAAAAAGTTTTTTTTAAATGCAGTTTTCACATGCAAAATTTCAGCTGCATAAGATCATTTTGATTTTTTACCCACCACTAAAATTTATTTTCCACTTAATGAACATTTTACTGTGTGTTTACTGACACTGTGTTCTTTTTTGTCTTAATATTAAGGTATATTACTTTCAGACACAAACTAGGTTTTCAAAAATACTTATTTTATGAAGTTACCTTATACAGGGTCAAAAACAAATTAACTTTGCATCACATGCGACCAAATTTTAATTAAATTGCTGAAATTGGCCACCAAGCATAAATTCACACGTCTCTTCATATTTTCGAAATTGTTAACCAGCATCTCTGGAGAAATGTTACCACATTCTTGGATAATCTTTTCTTGTAATTATTGTTCTTACGGATGGTCTTCCTGCTCCTTTTTTGTATTGTATAGAACCTGTTTCCCTAAACACAGCCACGGTTCTTTTCAGGCAATGATAAAAATCCCCATATAAAAGCAATGTTAGGAAAATGTTTGTGAAAATCGTCCATGCACAAACCCGGATTGTATTGCCACTCACCATTTACCCTAACCCCGTTTCGAAAATACGCTTCAACCATTAATGTTTTGTGCTGTTCCGTAAAGCCCATTGGGTGAATTGTTCAAGAAATTGGAAAAATTAGCGCTGAATCAAATTACTTGTAATGACTGTCAGAGATGACGGAATAACTGATTGATTGTTAATTCAGGTAGTTACTAACACCTAAGCTCTACGGCTAAGCATTACGTCCTTAGATGCAAGGCCCTCTTTGATGCAAATAATTTTTGTGTGCTCCACGGTATTTGCATTTTCACCGAAAACATCTGCCATTTTGCAAACCAGGAAACAGATCAACGCAGGCATCCACTAGAGTGCGCGCAATCCGTTTAAGTTTTGAGCCATAAAAATGTTTAGAAGATTATAGTGTCCGCGAAAATAATTAAAAAGTTAATGTTGTGGTGAATCGGACAAGTGTGTAACTGTTTTTTATATTGGAAAACACAGGGATCCAAGCGCATCCAATATAAAAAAAAAACAGTTACACACATGTCCGATATGCCACAATATTCACTTTTTAATTATTCTCGCGGACACTATTAGACCGGTCAATCTAGACATTCGAAGATACATAAATTTACAACAAGATGAAAATCAGTAAAATTGTTCAAAATATAATTATAAATAAAATTTATAAGTTCCCCATCATTCCCGTGTATGAAAAAAATTTTACTCGAGGTCAAAGGTCAAAAAAATGAGTTTTTCGCGATTTTCAGCAAAACGGTAAGTTTTATCATAAAAATACTCGAGACAAAAATTATAGACCATAAAATTATCTATAAAAAATGTATTTATACTTTTTTTCCTACGAGCCACCGTTTCTGAGATATAACTATCCAAAAAGTTGTAAACGTTGTTATCGTCAAAATGGAAAAATGCGTCTTTACCCGGTTGGAATGGTTTTATTGAACGTTTAACCAATAATCATATGAATTATTCTAAATCTCAGATTTTATTTTTATCTTTTATTCACCAACCAGCCAGTAACTATAATACTATCTATACGACTTTGTTTTGCGCATTAGACAATGCAAAACGGTATGGCCACACTGTGTGCATCGTAACTTTCGACCGGCCCCTGTATGCTAAAACTCGAGAAATGGTATAAGCCGCACCTGAGAGCTCTGAAGTATCAAAAATTATCATCAGACTCGGAGGATTTTATCTACTGATGTCTTTTCTGTGAGCAATTGGTCATATATTCTGCAAGGAAGCGGCATGAAAGAAGTACCTACTCGCAGAGATCTATGCGGTAAAATCATTAGAAAAAATAACGCCTGCCTATTATGACGATAACAACTTTTTGAATCGTTATATCTCAGAAACGGTGGCCCGTAGGAAAAAAAGGATTGATACATATTTTATAGATAATTTTATGGTCTACAATTTTTGTGTGTGATATTTTTATGATAAAACTCACCGTTTTGCTGAAAATCGCGAAAAACTCGTTTTTTTGACCTTTGACCTCGAGTAAAATTTTTTCCATACACGGGAATGATGGGAACTTATAAATTTTATTTATAATTATATTTTGAACAATTTTACTGATTTTCAGCTTGTTGTAAATTTATGTACCTTCACTATCATTTTTTGGTCTAGATTGACCGGACTATATATAGTCTTCTAAACATTAATAATTTATTTTATTTTATTAAGGTAAAAGACAGATCTTTAACTTTCGTTAATACGCCTTAATTTTGGGTTTAGGATGAATAAAGTGCCCTTTTTCAATGCCTTCGTTTATATACGTAATAATTTACATTTATTAAACATTCATAATGGTGGTGATTATACTTCGCCTTACACGATATACTTAATTTATATAATTTTGCAACCTATATAGAAGTTGAGGGTCTATGAATCGAGCATAAAAATAAATAGTTTTCGAATATAAATTTTATCGAAACATAACAGAGTTGGCGACTGATAATCGAAAACAAAGAACAGGGAACATGTCTGTCAATGATCGTTGAAACCAGAAACCTGAAATTTGGCACAATAATATTTATAATTAGTAATAAATGAAATAGAGACCAAAAACATAAAAATTTTATATGGGTTTTTGAAGATAGTCTGTGGGTGTCGATAGAGAGAGTAACCAAATTTTTTAAAGATGGCATTAAAACAGTTTTTTTTTCAAAAAACTAGACATTTAATTTTTTTAAATAGTCCGGGAACGCCACTGTAGTAATTATATATGATAAGCCAAGAGAAATGTTTAAAAAACCAATAGATACCTCCTCTTAGCGGCGATACGTCCAAAATGACGATTCATCCCCTCCACTTCATAATTTATGGAAATTTAAACACTTTTCATATCTAGTTCTTCCCCCACTTTTGTTACTAAAGGCTTCAACAAAAACATTTAAGAAAACTATTAGTTTTTTTAGATACTATTACTGACGTTTTAGGCAGCAAATTCGGGAGTCGCAGTTTTTCGGCCGACGTGGTGTAACAGTTTTTCTTTTAATATAATCGCTTCACTTTTATTAAATGAATATTTAATTGTAAAATAATGATCTGTAATTTTCCTTTACGACTGCAGGACTGCTAACTCGTCAGTTGCTGTGAATTTTTCTCTGAACAATAACTCTTATTATTAGTCTCTTTAATACTTTTAAATAATTTCGGACATTTAGATGTAGCGAAAAATTGAATTTATTTTGTAAAATTCCATTCTATGAAATTATCTTTGAATTATTTGAAACAGATTTTATTTGTGCTTTTTCCAAATTTGCGTGCAGCAGAACTTGCGGCGGTATCTTCGAGAAAAGTATATTGTTTTATAAAAAATAAAAAAGAAATAAGGAAAAAGATGAGGTTTCCGGTTAAGCTAGCGATCTGTTGCGGGTGTGCCTTTATCTTCATTATCGTGGTGGGGTTTATCATGTTTCCGAAGATGATCAAGGGGAAGATAAAGGGGGTAAGTAGCCACTTGTTAACATCGACATTAAGAAAGGAAGCAAAAAAATGTTAAAAAGTAAAGGGAAAGGGACTTTGTAGTAATAATTTTTTTAGGAACGGTGACAAGATATGGTGGTATCATATTTTTATCAAAATTGTTGTGTAGTAGTCGGTTTTAAGGGTTATTTCACCGCATGTCAAATAACCCCAATTGTTGCCCTCCGCAGTCGTCGAATTTCTCCGAAACCGCACAAACGATTTATTTCAATTTAAAAATAACGAAAGACATCCTCAAGAGCAAATACTAGTGACGCCTTCGCAGTTTTGTTTTTCGTTCAATGATTCGTTTATTTTCTTTTAATCCAAAAATTGGCCTAATAGCCATCTTTGAGGTACAATTAGCTACAGTTTTACGTTAAAAAAGGTTGGATTTATAAATTAATTAGCGTGTACCCGGCCTGCGTTGCAATGCCAGGCATTATACGCCTCTGAGATAATAATAAGACGAGTTCACCATCACGTCAAGATTTATAAATGCAAACTCGAACAAACCTCTAAATTTATCAATGTTTCTCTACAATATTATGCATGTATTATACCTAAAAACCTTCCTCTTGAATCACTCTATCTATAAAAAAACGCTTCAAAATCCGTTGCGTAATTTTAAAGATTTAAGCACATATAGCTGGGGACAGACGCGACAGCGACTTTGTTTTATACTATGTTAAGATTAAGAAAAGTAGAAATATAAAAATGGCAAATTTGACCAAATTTCCATCAGGTATTTGGGTGTAACAATTGATAAACGTGTATAGTGCGATTATCATGTAAATAGACTGACCAAAAATATTCGAAAATTAATATAAGTATATATTTTATTTCATAAGAGAATTCTTAAATACCCATCTTTTAACACTAATTTATAGGGCTCTGGTCGAGTCACTGATAAGATATGAAGGGTACAGGGTAAAAAAGATGAATGTCCTTCGCTTCGCGTCGCTTATTGCCGACTTTTGCACAATAGTTATGTGACATTCATCGTTTTTGCATTAATTATGTAGGTTTTACCCATAAAAAAAAATATTTCACGTCAATGAGATCAACCTACAGATATGCAGCTATAAATAATTAAAGGGAGACCTTATGCTATATTGGCCAAAAAAAAATTAATTGAAATATTTTCATATAAATAGTGTAGGAGTCTCTAAACAATAAAATTCGATTTTCTCGATAACTGTGTTTTGTGACATTCATCTTTTTTACCCTGTACCCTTCATATGGTTTGGTGGTGTGGGGTGGACTATACCGGAATTCTTTAGGACCTTTGTGCATTGTACAAAATTATATTGTTAGAGTTATGTTTAAACTTATAGGAACAAAAAACCCTATATTAACCATAATTATGGGACTAAAAGTAATGTGAATAGATATTTGGAAACCCCAGTTAACAATAACGCAAAACATTTAAGATCATTTACTTATTTGGCACCTAAACTGTATAATCTTGTACACCTTGGAATTAGGCAGTTGCTTCACCAAAAGAAATTTGTTTTGGGTTGCAGAAGTTTCATCTTTCAAAATTTAAATGTATTTAAAGCCTTATTTTGAAATTATCAAGTACGTTAGATTAAGTTATATTCTTATTTATATTTTACTAGCGTGTACCCGGCATGCGTTGCAACCCGCTGGTATAAATACAAACCCGATATATTAGTACCCGGCATGCCACTTTCTGAAATTGTACCCGTGCGAAGCCGGAGCGGGTCGCTTATTATACATAAAAACCTTCCTCTTGAATCACTCTATCTATAAAAAAAACCGCTTCAAAATCCGTTGCGTAGTTTTAAAGATTTAAGCACATATAATATATTAGTACCCGGCATGCCACTTTCTGAAATTGTACCCGTGCGAAGCCGGAGCGGGTCGCTTATTATACATAAAAACCTTCCTCTTGAATCACTCTATCTATAAAAAAAACCGCTTCAAAATCCGTTGCGTAGTTTTAAAGATTTAAGCACATATAATATATTAGTACCCGGCATGCCACTTTCTGAAATTGTACCCGTGCGAAGCCGGAGCGGGTCGCTTATTATACATAAAAACCTTCCTCTTGAATCACTCTATCTATAAAAAAAACCGCTTCAAAATCCGTTGCGTAGTTTTAAAGATTTAAGCACATATAGGGAGAGACGGGCGATAGCGACTTTGTTTTATACTATGTTAGGATGTATGAATTTTATTCTTGATTCATGTGGGTGTATAGGATAGTGTAGTATTGTAGGGACGTTAGTATTTTAGTATAGTTTTTAGGGTGATTTTTTCATTTTTCAGCATTAGAAATTGATTAGCATTAATATAAAGTCACCTATGTGTAATGTTTAAATAACTGTGATTTGGTAAATTAAGAGTTGTTCATGTTATAACTTATCTACTTAATGCAATTTTGAAATATATTTGATTGGATTTCGTATTTTGCTTTTATTAATTTCTTTTTTAAACTAAAAAATTTGATCAAAAAAACCATATGGCGAAGTGTTTGCTCTTAAACTCTGTATCTAATGTAGTAGATTCTCCGATTACCCTTTCGTTTTCAAAATATACTATAATTTGTGTTAGTCTAAATTGGGCAACTTTAAAAATTAGTTTCTCCCAAAGAAAGGCCTAAATTAAAAATATGTTACAAGACAAACAACGTTTGAATCTTTCTCTATCCAGTGATACCAAATTCATACCTTACTGGTATTATTTAGTGACAGCCGAACGCCTGCAACTATTTTTGCGATATTTATCTTGACGATCGTTTCTAGTATAGAAGTCAAATGAATAAAAATTACTTTATTATTTCTAAATGAACAAATATATCTGGAAATAAATGCGATAGGTTAAGAGGGTTTCGAGTAAATCCTATAAATGCATGTCACTAGTAAAAACTCTTAAGGTCAGGGAAATCAATTTTATTAATTAAATCAATCAAAATAGTTAAATTGGTGGAGAAAAGAGGAAATAAAATTTTCGGTAAATTTGGTGAGACCAAATTGTCAAAGTACACATGCTGTACGTTTCTTTTTTGTACGGTAACACCTGAAGAATAAAACATTTTAAAATGTAGTTAATAAAATAGATCTACAAAACGGCAATTAAAAAAAAATAACGCAGGATACACCAGTATTTTATCTTATTTCACATATAATAGTATATTAAAGTACACGTTTCATAGGAAGCGGTTTTATCGCACGCGTCTATTTTAAAAAACGAGCCACAAAGTGGCGAGCTTTTTTATTGACACTTGCGCTAAAACGCCTTATGAGACATGTGCTTTATACATTTTTTTCTATTTCACCTTTTATAATCAAGAAAAATACATTTAAAAAAAAAAAATCCTTCAAATTTTGTAAATTTTTATGTCTAAATTTTATGTTGGCAATACTATTTTTTATCATAGTAGCCTCTGGACAAGAAAAATTATTTTGCAAACTGTAATTTTTTGATTTATTGACCCATTTTCACCACGAGATTCTAGTTATTTTAGCGATATGAGATTTGAAATTGGACGGAATACGTCGTGTGATCCTTGTACATTCGGTACATATACAGAGCGTTCGGAAATTCGGGAGATTTTGCTACTTTTTTTCGAATTTCAAAAGACGTGATTTTACGTCACGGCATTGCAATTTAGTATAGGGAAGATGGAAAATTCAAATAAAGTTGAAGTTAAAATCGACATTGGAAGGTTAGTAGATTGAATTTTGGATGGGATTTGGCAGAAAATGATAGCTTGAAGAATCTACAAAAGATTGATTTATAGATTTATGCAACCAACATACATGACTGTTATCCACACAGAATAAAAAAGTAAGTTATCAAGCTATTTTTCCTCTGCGAAAAATGGGGTTTCTCGTAAATCACAAAGGCCGCGCAAGTCAATGAAATAAAACATTTAAATGTTACCAACATCAAATAAAGAAAAAACGCGTATCGAAATAGCTTCATTACGATACGCAAATGCGAATCGTACTAAGCTTATTATGAACGTGAAATAGAAAATAGTATTTTGCGTGTTCCCCGTTTTAAGAACATCCTGCAATTAAAAGAAAATAATAAAATAACTCTGGTCATTGATATAATTAATTCATTATCAGTCTAACAACACAAAAAGCAAATTTTTTCCGATTACAGTGATTAACAGAAATACAGTTGCTGGACCCTCAAAAATTAGTAATTTAAATAATAAGTACTTATTTCGAACCAACGTATTAGTTATTCAGTAAAGCCGCATTGAAAAGATATTCATTAAAAACCAATGTTAAGTTTTTATTATACCTTTGATTCGTTTTTTAAAACTTTTTAATAGAAATAATTGTCAAGAAAAACTTTTTCGTGCCAGTGGCGTACTGACAACGCGACGTCACGCGCCGTGGAAAGTTAAAAGTAAAAAAATTAACAGCAAACACTAAGGAGGCATTCGCCATTTTATTTTCTTACTAATATTTCGTTTGTTTCTCGTTTTCTCCACGAAGCGGTAAAATACTCGTCTTTGGGTAGGTAGCAGTTACCTACTTGAAAGTTTAAAAAAATGGATTTGATAAATTAATAAAAGAAAGAAAGAAAGTAAAACAAAAAGTCTTCATCCCCAAAATTTAATAGAAATAGATTCTTTAGGGGTCTCTACATGTTTCGAACGTAGAAACGTTCATCTTCAGGAGACAGAAAAAAATGTATATTATGCTGATGGTATTAGCAGAAGAGAAAATGGTATAAAACCATAATGGAGCTTTTATAGCATTGAAAAGTTGAAATTTGGAAGTGACGCATATAAAAAAAATTGAGGACAGTTAAAACACGCTGAGCATGTGAAGAAAGTTACTAAAGGAAGTATAAACAACCAGACTAAAAGAGGAAAAAGAAAAAGGCCTTCTAAAGAGAAGGTGTCAAAGATTTTTAAACCATTTATATAAAAAAATTTTGTAAAATCATTGATAATATGTCTAGGACAGTATAAAGATAAGAATGTGGGTTTTCTGTATACTAACCCACACATACAGGTCAGTATCTCAATTTTAGATCAAATCACTCAAACAGTACGAAACATGGCATAGTTAAAACCCTCGTAGATAGAGCAATTACTATCTGTAACTCGGAAGAAGCACTTAAAAAAGAAACTGACCACATCAAGACCGATCTCAACAAAAATTGCTACCCCACAAGATTAGTCGACACAATATTGGAAAATCGTAAGAATCGACCCAACGCGCAAGAAGCAAACAGAGAGGCACAACCAACACTCAATATTCCGTATGTTAAAGTAGTATCTGAGAAAATTAGAAAGACTAGGACAACGATATTACATCAACACCGTATTCAACTCGAGGGACACCCTAAGAAGCCACCTGACGAAGACAAAGCCCACAAGTCAAGAAGATAGAAGATAGGAAAAACTGCGTCTACCAGATCTCCTGCGAATGCGGCCAATCCTATATAGGTGAGACATTAAGACCATTAGAAACAAGGATTAAAGAACACAAAAACAATACGTTAAAAGGAGAGACCGAAAAGTCAGGTGCAGCTGACCATGCCTGGAAACAAGGTCACCATATCATGTGGTCAGAAGCTGAAATCCTACATAAGGAACCACACTGGAGGAAAAGAAAGTTCAAGGAAGCTGCTGCTATTCACCAGAACCCAGGCTGCTTTAGTAAACCATCCTTAGACATAAGAAATATCTGGAAACCTTTGTTAGATAGATGTAATCTTAGGATAAGATCGCGTGCCAACTGAACGCATGACTGCACCCACCTCAGTTATGCTTTAGTGCACCTAGCTAGTATAAATAGTCCTGTAGTTACTTTACTTATTTAGTATTCACCTGAAGACGACTGGAGATACTTACCAGTTGAAACGTTGTGATTTAAAACAAATAAAGACAATGGAAGTCCAAAATTCTTTCATCATTCAAGAAACATCATTGTCTCCAACCTTCAAACAGTCAGATTTATGTAATTTTCAACTTAATTAAGGAATAATTATCTATAGTAAATTGCTATAAGCATCTTTTGTTAAATCTATTTAAAAAGGTAGGTACTCCGTAGTCTTTAAGGTATTCCATTTGATAACGTATTAGTACTACAAAACTGCGGTCACCAAATTTTCAAAATAAAGTGATATTATAACGAAGTAAATAACCTGTATAGAAATTACAAAATATTAGTTTATTATTTCTATCACTAAAATATTTTTTGTCTATATTCATTCTGTATAAATATTTTGGATTTCTATCTTTATTATATGTTCCTAAATTGAATTTAGATGGTCAACCTAGCACCAGGGACTGAAATTCGAGGGATGTTCACTAACGTGCCTTTCGGACTGGACTTCAATATCTACATTTTTTCGGTACAAAATCCGGAAGAAATACAGAACGGGGGTATGCCGAAATTAAAAGAATACGGACCGTTTTGTTATAAGTAAGTAGAGCACAGCCAAACCCTTATCAGAAATTAAAACGTTTGGGGGATATCAGGAAATGGAAAGATTTCCATGTGTGTAAGCGAATTTTCTTAATTTTTAGAGAATGGAAAACAAAAATAAATATCGAAGACGACGAGTCCGAAGACACGATGAGTTACAACCCGGTAGATACTTTCTATAAAGGAAGCGGTCCAGAATGCGTTAGTTTAGATACACAAGTTACCATACCACATCCAATGATTCTGGTAAGAACCTACCACCTATCATATTCTAGATTACGATTGCACTACCAGAATTTTTTTTTTAGGGAATGGTAAATGCAGTGTCTCGCGCCAAACCAGGAGCCCTGACTCTGGCAAACAAAGCCATCAAATCCATCTGGTCCAATCCTACATCGTTGTTCATAACCGTCAAAGCGAGGGAGGTACTTTTCGACGGGGTTGTAATACACTGTGGCGTACAAGATTTTGCTGGAAAAGCAATTTGCACACAGTTGAAAGGTGAACCTTCCCTGGTTCATCTGAATGAAAATGATTTGGCATTTTCTCTTCTTGGATCGGTATGGATACAATTTTACGTAAAATAAGGAAAAGGGAAATATCTAATAGATGCTGATAGGGCTGCGTATTGCAGATTTCTTTATACTATGTTTTTCTTTCAGAAAAATGGTACCCCTGGCAAAACCATCAAAGCATTACGTGGTACCAAGGACTATCGCGACGTAGGAAGGATAGTAACCTACGACGGCCAGAAGAAAATGGAAGTATGGAATTCCCCAAAGTGTGACGCAATCCTAGGAACTGATGGTACCGTTTTCCCCCCTTTGATGACCAAGGAAGAAGGGCTTGCATCATTTGCTCCTGACCTGTGCCGGTAGGATACTATCGTCTGCAAAAGAAATGTTAACCTATAATGTCCGCATTAGACCGTTACTTTTGCGTAAAATATTTCATCCTTACTATTACTATAGTCAATATTATATACGTAGACAGTGTGACCAGTCAAGTCCGCATCATATGGGATTTTTTTTATTAATAACTTTAGTCGAAATTTGACTTTGGCATCAAGTTTTGCTTCGATCGAGATGAAAATTAAGCAAAAAAATAGTAGTCACGTGATTCGCATTATCTGTAAAATTTTAATTTTTTTCAAAAAATAATTCAAAAGTGCGGTTATTTCCGAAAGTATCGAAAAAAGTTATTTGAAAAAGTTTTTTTAATGCAGTTTCTAGCCCACATGCAAAATTTTAGCTGCATAAGATAATTTTGATTTTTACCCATATTTTGTAAATTGCACCACTTTTGGAAAATAAGACTCAACGCAACCTACATAAAACTTCTTAGTTTTAACAATGCTTTATTAATTTCAGATACATTTTCTTTAAAGTAGCGCCATGTTAAATGTGTTTTTTTCTACAAAATAAAAATTGGGCTATTAAAATTTAGTCGCATGTGATGCAAAGTTTATTTGTTTTTGACCCTGTATACGGTAACTTCATAAAATAAGCGTTTTTGAAAACGTAGTTTGTGTCTGAAAGTAATACACCTTAATATTAAGACAAAAAGAACACAGTGTCATCAGTAAAGTGTTCAATAAGTGAAAAATAAATTTTAGTGGTGGGTAAAAAATCAAAATTATCTTATGCAGCTGAAATTTTGCATGTGAGCTAAAAACTGCATTTAAAAAAACTTTTTCTTATAATTTTTTTCAATATTTTCAGAAATAACCCCACTTTTGAATTATTTTTTGGAAAAAATTAAAATTTGACAGATAATGCGGATCACGTGACTAATATTTTTTTGCTTAATTTTCATCTCGATTGAAGCAGAACTTGATGTTAAAGTCAAATTTTGAATAAAGCTATTAATAAAAAAAAATCCCATATGATGCGGACTTTACTGGTGACACTGTATGTTCAATGCACAGGTGCATGTAGGTATATTAATAAAATATATAATAATGTAGTAATTGTTTTATGACTGATCGTTGTAATTTCTTCTCTAATTTCTAGATCGTTGGTAGCTACTTTTGACAAAAAAGAAGTCTACGATGGCATACCAGTTAATGCTTTCACCGCGCACCTAGGTGATCCAACCAACAACGCAGACGAAAAGTGTTTTTGTACGACACCAGATACCTGCCTAAAAAGAGGTTAAGTTACTTTTTGACCATGCGAATCCGATTTTTATACGAGGACTCAGCCAAAATAAACAATTTATTAAATATCTTTAGACAGTTTTCCTATAGTGATGTCTGTTAAGCGTTTATTTTGGCAAGTTATGTGTTTTATTATTTATTTCCTGGTACAAGAGCAATTTTGGAGTTTATATTCCTATTTTATTCCCCTTAGGACATAATCGTAAAAGCTTAAGTGTGAGTAGGTATATATTTTATACGCTTGAAACCTCGTTTCCAACGACAATTGCATTAGTTATTGATAATGGCGACCAAATTGCAATAAAAGAAAATACCCTCGAAGTGCTTCTTTCTTCCCTTAAAAATTTTATATAATTTTTAACAAGAAACAGTAAATTCCAGTGGCGTATCAAGCACCCCGCAGACCTCGCACCACGGGGGGGGGGGGGGCGGCCAGCCAGGGGGCCCACATTGACGGCCCCTTTAAAACTTGCTTTGCTTTTCAGAGATATTTCATTTCAAAATTAATTTTATTTTGTTATATCCTGAGAATTATTTAAATTAAATGAAGAAGAATTATAATTGAAAGCGCGGAATTTACAAACGATATACAGTGTCCGCAAGAAAGTCCGCATCAAATGGGATTTTTTTTTTATTATTAGGTATAGGTAAAAATTGAAAAAGCAGTTAGTTTTTGCTTACCTAAAAACCAAAAATGACGTATACTAAAGCAGCTGCACGACTTACATTACCTATCAATTTTGACATTTTTAATAAAATAGTGACAGTCTAATACAATTTTTATTTTTTGCCAGATTCTTGAAAATTTTGATCAACCCTCGTAGATTAACTTTTATACATCGATGTAAAACCATTTGCCTTTACTTTATTTGTAATCTTAATGCAATTTTGTGTAAAATTTTTGTTTCCAATTATTTATTTTGCTTCAAAAACGGAAATTGTTATTGATCAATATGTAATGTTTGATGCAAAGTTTATCTAATTACATCAGTTTTGCCAAAACCGACGTTTCCTATTTTTCTTAAGTTAGTAAACAGATGTACAAAAAGAAAATATTAGGAAGCTTTCGTTGAAATTTTACTTAATTAATATTGGATCAAAAAGAATAAATATTAATCGCTCGAAACATTTTATTCAACAAAAATATAGTTTAATATAATTAATTTAATTTAATATTAATTAAGTAAAATTTCAACGAAACCTTCCTAATATTTTCTTTTTGTACATCTGTTTACTAACTTAAGAAAAATGAGAAACGTCGGTTTTGGCAAAAACTGATGTGATTAGATAAACTTTGCATCAAACATTGCATACTGATCAATACCAATTTCAGTTTTTGAAGCAAAATAAATAATTGGAAACAAAAATGTTACACAAAATTGCATTAAGATTACATACAAATGAAGTAAAGGCAAATGGTTTTACATCGATGTAAAAAAGATAATCTACGAGGGTTGATCAAAATTTTCAAGAACCTGGCAAAAAATAAAAATTGTATTAGACTGTCAAAATTTCGTACAGGGCTAAAAATGCCTAAATAAACAACTTTCTCGAATAAAGTTTTTTGATATTTTGATAAATAAGGGCATTTTTGAACCTATTTTATTAAAAATGTCAAATTTGACAGGTAACGCAAGTCGTGCAGCTGTTCAGTATACGTTATTTTTGGTTTTTAGGTAAGCAAAGTGTGTTTCTTCAAATTCTTCCAGATGTATCTAGTGCAGTGATATTTCTAACTTTACCAGTTAGTGTGGCATCAGTGGAACGATCTTTTTCCAAACTGAAAATAGTAAAAAGCTATTTACGTAACACCGTGGGATAACAAGGCCTTTCGGATTTATCCTCAATCAGTATCGAACACGAGTTTGTTAAAACATTAAATATCGACGGAATTATAAACGATTTTGCAAAAAAAACTCTCGACGATCTGGTCGTTTTGTATAATACCTTGTATGTACTTTTTTCTGTCTATTCGATTCTAAGATGCTCGATCACTGCTACCCCCGTTACTACCATACATGGTAAGCAACATTATAAGTGGTGTTTTAAAATTTTGATTTTTCATCATGCTTGCTGCAATATTACGTATAATGACTTAATAACTATCTTTGTTATGTCTACCATCAGTCTACCTAGGATTATAAAATAAATTCAAATTATTTGTTGTTTTAATAGTAGGTACTTAAAACATAATGTGGGTTTAAACCTAATTAAATTATTACACGATTAACGAATTCAAAAATTCATAAACCTGATCCTCATAGTAATGAAAATAAGAATTATAATTTTTCATTCGTTATAGAAAGGGGGCCCCTAAAAACGTTTGCGGGGGCACTCAGTTTTTGTTACGCCACACTGGTAAATTCAACGTTTTTCCGCAGAGGTCGACATAAAACATCCTTTCAGAATTAGACATTGTCATGTATGACACATTCTTACTGATCATGTTAATATTTTCAGGTCTAATGGATCTATACAAATGTGCCAAAGTACCAATTTACGTGTCTCACGTCCATTTCTTGGATTGTCACGAAAGTTATCTCAAAGCAGTGAAAGGACTGAAACCGGACCCAAAAAATCATGGAATAAAAATTTTGTTTGAGTCGGTACGTTCCATTAAAATGACAACTTTTTTAAGGTTAAAATCTTACTAAGTAGATAAATCGTTCTTATTTTTTTCTCAGACCACCGGCGGACCTGTATGGGCGAAAAAGAGGCTGCAGTTCAATATGCCTCTCGAACCAAATCCCAAAGTTGATATTTTCCATAACTTCACACCAGTTGTTTTTCCCTTATTTTGGGTGGAAGAGGTGCGTACTTGTATTTTTTATACCTTTATGCTGATTGTCAGATGAAGAGAAAAAAAATTCATTTCATTCAAGACTAAGTTTTGCTTCTGAATTGTTTAAAATGAAGTGTTCATTATCTGCTTTTTTTTAAAGGTAGTGGTAAAAATAATTCTTATAAATGATAACTTGTTCATATCCCCTTTTAGTAATTTTTGCAGAAATAATTGTCTATTGTCATATAATAATATAACAGATGACGATTGGCATAATTATCTTAATTTAGTCACAATATGTAAGAATATTACCAACAAGTTCTTATTGATCAAACAACATGCTAAAATATAATTCACATTTCTTTTTTACTTAAAATAAAGTACTAGTTAGTTAAATAACTCAATAACTTGTTCTAAGACCAAAACCAATACATAATTAAATATACATGCAATAATACAATTAATTTAAGTCATGAATAATTGCTAAGGTTCTAAGCGAAGAACTGTCGGTCTTTATTTAAGGGTAATCGATGTAAAACCGTTATAGTGATGAATAATTAAAAAAAAGCTTTATATTCGAGGTTTGTGAAAACCGAAGAATAATATTTTTCAAAAAAAAAAATTATTTTCATTGCATTTTTAACTAGGTACCTACATGTCATAATTTCTGCTTCCGACAAAGCCGCCAGGGGTAAGGGATTATTATTTGTTTTTCGGGTGTTCGCATATTATATTATAAACATAGCTCATAATTATTTTTTTCTGTAGGGAGTTGCTCTTAACGATACCTTCACAAAGCCAATCAAAAATTTCTTCATGATTAAGAAAATAGTGGCTGTTACGAAATACGTTATTCTTATTGGATCTATAGCAGGTAAAAACATAATTAAACTATACATATTACATACCTATAACTCTTTGCTTTTTTATAAAACAGTAGCGGGTACCATATTTACTGCCCAATAGATCTTTTGGTATCCATATTAATTAAAAAAATTAATTTCTTGGGTGCTTTCCTACTTTATTCTTTCTCTTTCAATAAAAATGTCATTTACCATTAGCATCATCATTAATAATAAATATATTTAATTTATTTCAGATCGTTGATAATGCTTACAGAACCTTTCCATGGACTTTGCGTTTATAAACACCTCAGTGGTAAAATTTATTGAAACATTGAAATACGTAGACAAATATTATTTTCAATATAAAGCGTTCTAACCCCCATTAATCCAGATATCCAAAAAATTAGAAATACCTGTTTGATTATTTGTATTGTAGAGTATTTCTGCTAAATTTCAAGAACATATGACAAAAAATATTTTTCCAATAGAAACTTTTACAGCCTGTCCAGAGAAGTTCTAGACATATGGGAATTTTCCTTATTGTTGATTTTACGAAAAAAAGTTATTCTTTATAAAAAGTTCTGCTTGATGCGCAAATAATATTGACATATCAAGACTTAAGATATCATGTACAGGGCGGCAACGAAATATAGAAACACAGAATTACATTAAGAGGAAAGTAGGTACCCTCGATTTTTATTTTAGAACAAATTATTATAAGAAAACATTACTAAGGACTACAAACCGCGGTCAGATACAATTTTTCGTTGAAATATTTTAATTTACAGGGTACCATCAAAACATCTCTTGTTTATAAGTCGAAAAATATTAAATGAGTTTTGACTAACATGTCAATATTCGTTACTATAGTATTACGAAATTGTTGCAGATAAAAATTAAAGAAATTAAATAAAAAAAATATTTTGCAAAGGCTTTTTGATGGCACCCTGTAAATTAAAATATTCCAACGAGAAAATTGTACCTGACCGCGTTTTGTAGTCCTTTAGTAAAATTTTCTTATAATAATTTGCTCTAAAATAAAAATTGAGGGTACTTATTCCCTCTTAACGTAATTCTGTGTTTCTATATTGTTTTGTCGCCCGGAACATAATATATTAAGATTTGATATGTCAATAATATTTGCGCATCAAGCAGAACTTTTTATAAAGAATAACTTTTTCCTACGAGCGTGCGCAAAGTAGTACTTTGCGCACGCATTTTTGTGTGCAAAGTTACACTTTTCCGCACTAGTGCGGATAAGACTTTTATCCGCACTGGGTGCGGAAAAGTAAAACTATTCAAAAATCTCCTTGGTAGGGAATATATATAAACACTGTTAAAATGAGCAGCTCTGACGATAAATATAAATGTTATAAACAAATAATTAAGTTTCCTATTATTTTTTTTATTGTTATGTAATTTTTTAATTTTCTATTATTTTTTTTTGTTATGTAATTTTTAGTTGTAAGTATATTATAGTTCTTTCTTTAAAGTCGAATTAAAAATTATTAAATAAATTATCATATTTTTATTTTTGTTGTTATCTGATATGAAGCTCGTAGGAAAAATGTTGTTCCTAACAAGTGCGCAAAGTGCTTTTCCGCACGCAAGAACTTATCCGAACTCCGCTTCGCGTCGTTCGTCCAACTGTACTTGCGTGCGGAAAAGTATCACTTTGCGCACTTGTTAGGAAAATAACTATTTTTCGTAAAATCAACAATAAAGAAAATTCCCATATGTCCAGAACTTCTCTGGACACGCTGTATATTTGCTTTATTATTTTCTTTATTATCTTTAACGGTTGCATTGGAAACTTACCCTTTGCATTTCTACCCCCTAGGGCCAAATTATAAAAACACACAAACACAGACAGTTCTAGGTATCCCTCTTAAAATAGGCTACACCAAATTTTTTCAACCTCTAAGTGAATTTTGAAAACTTGACGAAACACGCTTATTATTATTTTACTAAGGAACCTATACTCGTATATATCACTTTTTAGACCAACACCAGTTTTAGTTACTGGGATACAAAAATTCCTAGAAAAATTTAAACCCTCGTTTTTACCTCCTTACGGGTTTATTTTCGAAAAATCCCTTCTTAGTGGGTGCCTACGTTATAAGGAGAAGACCTCCTCGAAATTTAATGATTCTAGGTTTAGGGTTTTTTAGGCTGGGCGTTAATGAATCAGTCAGTCACTTTTTGTAATCCACTTGGAAAACAACCTAATTAAACAAACAATAAAAACTTTTTAGGTTTTGTGACAGCGGCTTATCTATACTTCAAGGAAGATCAGGCCCTCAACACTGCCTCGGTCCAAAAAGTGGAACCAGCAGACAACAAGAGTGACATCACTGCCGTGTATAATGGGAACGAATTTGGAGGAAAAGTCAACGAGGCTTTCGGAGATAAATTCTAAGAAAAAAGAATTTGTCCAGTTTTAAACTCGTCTTTTTGAATTGATAAGTAAACTGTCGTGGCATATCTAAAGAATTTTCGCCAGATTAAATGGAATTAGTATATATAACTAACTGTTGCTTTGTTAATCGATTTAAAATTCGTAAAAGGATAGTTATATTTAGTTTGAATTAAAGGCGTATATTAAATTAGGGCTAATAGAAGCCTGCCTACGAGGTAAACACATTTTGAAAATTTCGAGTTAATATTTTTTTATTAAGAGGGGCAAAGATAGTTAGATTCAACTGTAGAAAAATAATCCTAATAGGGTTTACGAAGTATAAATATAGACTTCGACTGATGGTAGCATTGAGAATGAGGTTTAGCTTGGATTTTTTGGGGGCCTATAGAATAAGCGTTTATACAACGTTAGTTCCTAAGTATTGATGTCAATAAGCAACGATAAAATGATACATCATTTTATTATTAAAATGTTTTTAATAAGAGCACTTTTAAATATTTTTATTAAGAAGTTAAAGTTTCACTAAGAAAAATAATGTTTACCTACTCTAAGAGTATTAATGTTAGATTATATTATTATTAATAAAATCGTTAGCAATTATTTTATGAAATACCAGATAATATAAGTGATCAAATGTGTCAAAAATTTGTATAGTTCTTTTATATTTCGTAACAATGATTGTAAAGTTTTGTGAACAAACTAAAGTTATTTCTTAGCTTCGTTTCACATTACTTACAGTACTAGAAAAATTGTCCAGTTTGTAAAGAAAACAATATTATTTTTAATTGCGGGGTATTCTTAAACTTAACAAAATGTGATGTGTAACCTCAGAATGTGCCTTATTTAGTTCTAGAGTAGTGCTACAACATAGTGCTTAAGGTTAATATTTTACAAAAAAAGCTCAATATAAGCATTGATTATTTATAAAGGAATTTAACGTAAAAAGGTAAGGCATAACGCAAGGCAATAAATATTGAAATAAAACTAAAAGGTAGTAAAGGATGTGTACATCTTTTAGAGAAAAATGAAGAAAATAGTCGCAGGAGTTATGAACAGAGCGCCTTAGGCCTATCGGCCATCCTCAGTGCCTCCTGCAAAGTAATGAATGAGACTTTTTGTCAGCAAATATACCCTGGACCTTTCAACAACATCGTGTCAGTTTTAAATAAAAAAATACATAAATAAACACTACAAAATTAATTTTTTTTTTAAGTTCTTAAAAAACTTGACCAATATTGATAAACATCCTTGATGGCTTGGTCGCTGCCAGATGCCGATAAAGCAACAAAGGAGAGAAAATGTCATTAGACGTACCCGCTTGGAGGGGGAACAAATTCCTTTTTGAACTGCCAAGAGGTTGGCAATAAGTGGGTAGCGGGAATTTTAAAACATTTATGAAAAACGTCAAAAACCAAAAAGAGTTATTAACACTCAAAACTGCACCTAATACGATTATTTTTTTTATTTATAAAATTAAAAGCGCATATTCTAAGTAAACAAAGTTAGTAACTGGGTAAAAATTCTGTAGGTACTTAAAATTGCACTTGCAAACTTAAAAATTAAGCATTTTTTAGATGAAGCTTAGGTAAATTATTAAAATAAATATAAGTAAATTGTATTGAAATTTAGTCAGTTATAAGAGTTAAATATGTAAATTTTATTTTTGTTTTTACTGAAGATGGAAGGAAGCTTACTTAACATGATTAACTCACGGTTTAACTAACTATTTAAAATTAGTATTTTTATACTAAATACATAAATTCATTAAGAGCACACACTAGTAACGCATGCGCCATTTTGTTCTTTGATCAATATTTATTGTGTTAAATAAATACTAAAAAAAATAGAAAATTATCTATAATTTTACACTTTTCACAGATTTTTATTTTAACGCGACATGTTTCGCAACACAGTTGCATTGGAGTACTTAAAAATGTTATTTTAAAAGGTATATTCTAAGGTGTAACAATTGCAGGTAATTTTCAAACTGAATTAAATAGTATTAAGCAAATTGCAGTAAATAATGGTTATTCCGCGAGAACAATAGATAAAATACTAAATAAAAAATTATACAAAAAGGCTATAAACTGAGTTTTTCCAAAAGCAAACAAGAATAAAAACAATTATAAAGTTATTTCGTACATAGGTCATATTAGCACTAAAATAAAAAACCTTTTAAAAAACTTGAATATTAATATTGCTTTCAAAACTAACAATACTCTATAGGGAAACACAATAAAAATAATAAAAGTAGTACCTAACCTATACAAAGGAAATAAATCTGGGGTTAACAAATTAACATGTAATGATTGCTCTAAAGTTTATATCGGACAAACAGGCAGAAACTTCGAAAAACGGATGAATGAACATCATGCTAGGTTTATAAAAAACAAAACAGATTCTAACTATTCTAACCATCTGTTAGAAGTAAATCATACATTTAATCATAACTACGATATCTTGCATATTGAAAACAAAAGTCCAAAAATTAAATTTGCTTGAATCCTTTGAAATACATAGGCCCTAAAATAACAATACTCTTTTTAATGATCAATTGGATTTAAACGGATCACCTCTTTTGAACCTCTTTAATTAGTCTGTAAACATTATTATTGCCTTTTTCAACAATTTAAACAACCTGCAAATTACCTGCAATTATCACACCTTAGAATATACCTTTTAAAATACCATTTTTAAGTACTCCTTTGAAGAAGCAGCTGTGTTGCGAAACATGTCGGAGTTAAAATAAAAATATGTGGAAAGTGTAAAATTATAATTTTCTATTTTTTTACCATTTATTTAACACAGTTAATAATGGATTTCACCAAGTAAAAGCCGAATCAATTCTATCCATATTTATTATTACACTCATTTTATTCAAAAATCGGCCAAATACCTATCTTTGGAGTACAATTACCTTCAGTTTTACGTCAAAGAAGGTTGGATTTATAAATTATAATAAAAGCAGCAAAAGAAATATGGACAAAATTTCGTTTTTGGCCTATATTAATTAATCAATTAAATGTTTTTTAACACAAAATTGTAGTTAATTGCTTCCCAAAAGGGGTCATTTGGGCATTTTTTAGAAAATGAAAAATAAACGAAATATTGATAAGATAATGCAATGGTAAATGCGTCTCTTAATTCTTAACAAATTTAGTTAAGTTAAAGGAATAATTTCTTTAATATTATAATTTCTTATAGGTCTTTTGGTAGATGTTACACATATTATTCTTTTATAGCACTTGTTTTTCTTCACTTGATTACTTATTTTGGTTTAGGAAAAAATATTTATTTAATAGTATAAAAACTACTTATTCTTATTAGTGGGTGGATGAAAACTCTACAAATATAAAAGTTTATATCAAATGGTTAAAAATAAATTACTTAGTGCGTCTTTATTGGTAGGTACTCAAATTAGAGAAATATTTTTAATCTTGGACGCAAAAAAAAAGAGAAAATTATATGTGGTCACTTGCCTTTTAAAAAACAAAATGCTGAAAGGTTGTTAACTATAAGCACTTACGAAATGAAATAAATGTCTATTTAGAAAATGTTTGGGTTTCATTTTGTTGTCTAGTAAGTATAAAATCAAAATAATTACCTTGTCTATATTCCGTTACTTAACACACCGAAGCGTTGTGTTAAGTACAAAATAAAGACAACGAAAGTCCTTTCTACTACGTTGTCTACTATCGTTAAACAAAATAAAAAAATGTTACTAGTTATTGAAAAAAGCATTAGTTATATTATTCTATGTTACAAACGTTGGTAACATAGCTGCTTTAATGTTATTAAAATAAATTATAATAAAAAAAAATTCATTTGCGCACAACAATATAATGGCCTACCTCACAAACTAAAAAGTGTCTAAAAAACGTCTTTTTGGCAATTTTTTATACAGAAAATTATTTGGATGTTTGTGTTGAATTGACTATACAACGTACATAATATCGTGGGCTGACACCAATTCAAAAATACTAATGTTACGACTTAGTTAGTTATATACCTATTTATTTCCGCATAAGAACTAAGCTGACCAGTATAGTATAAATAAACAATATGTTTCGCAATATCTTCTGACGTAGATAGTATCCAACTATTACGTGTAGATGCCAAGTACCTAATTATGGGAATTCCAAATTAATGTCCATCAATAGAAACAAAATTACACTTCTTTAGGTCTGATGATACAGAATATTAGAAAACAATATGGAAGAGCAATAACTACGTTAGTTTTAATGAGATTAGTAATTTGTATCATTATTAATTTATAGTTTTGACATTAACCTTCAAGACCACGGCATTTCTCCCTCCCCTCACCGGTCTTCCTGCTAACGATGATCATAATGTTTTTAGGAATAGATTCATTACAATGTCGATATTGTAGTTATTTTAAAAAGTAATTTTGCCTTATTTATTCTATAATGCTTAGTGATTCTAAGTTCTATTCATTCTAAGTGACTGTTCAAGTTATTGCTACTGTTATTACCTACAAGAAAGTTTGGTTTAAAGAACGGAGTGATAATTCTATGTGATTTAGTACAAAGTAGAACTATTTAGGATAAAACTGCCTTCTAAGAGGCTACTGTAATAATAATTATTGTTAGTGCTTTTCGCTCGGCGGTAGCAGCTCCGTATTTAGATACCCTTGTCTAGGGAGAGCTACAATTTGACATTTAAACTGCTCATCACAAAGGTCGACAAATTATTTTTCAACACCTTTACACTCCTGTTATTCGGATTATTTTTCTTTTTAAGGTGGAATTATCAACGTCATTCAATTTATTGCCAACCTATAACCTAGTTCGCCTTGTTTTTCTTAGTTTATTATTTTATTAACTAAAATTTAAATAAAATCAATATCGTCAGCAAATTATTAAGGTATTATCTGACATATTACAAAAATATTAATTTATTTCATTGCTAATTTTGGGAGAATTGTAAAGTGAAAGAACAATGAGATAATAATGTTAAAAAAAATCTTACCCGGTATTTTTCGCTAACAATTCTCCTAAAATATTTAATGAAGTTCCTTGATATTTATTTAATATGTCAATAATTATTACCTATAAAATATGAAGACGATATTGATTTTATTTAAATTTTTTGAAAAAGCTAGAAAAAGTAAATAAATCTACGCGAAATAGGTTATAGGTTGACAAGCATGTTGATACACCCACTTTAGCACGCTTTTATTAGCTTCACCTGTATATGTGTTTGTATGTATGTTCGTAACTGACTTCTTTGAACCCGATCTTGACCCACGGTCAGATTTAATTTAAATTTTGTAGACTTATCAAGAACAGCTGACAATATAATAATCTACACGCAAAAAATTCTCCTGTCAAATTTTGACAGCTGTCAGGTACAAAACGAAGAAGCGATTTTGATGAAACAAATTATGGGGTCGTATGGTATTCGATGCGGAGACTTCGGGAAAAATAAGCAAAAAATTCTCCTGTCAAAATTTGACAGCTGTCAATATGTCAAATCGTTTAAAAAAAATTATATTAATAAAAAAACTATAAGGTTGTATGTATATTGCTGGGTGGAAAGTTGAAAAAAATACGCAAAAAATCTCTTGTCAAAATTTGACACCTGTCAGAATTATTACAATAACCGATAGTAATGAAACAAACGTGGGGTCGTATAGATATTGTCGCTAAGAATAGAGGAAAATTTAAAAAAAAATTCTACACGTCATAATAAAATTTTGACAAATTTTTGTCGTTTGTTCGGATTTGTTCGGGTTTGTATGTATGCTTGTTTGTAACCGACTTCTTTGAACCCGATTTTGACCCACTTTAAACGGTCAGATTTAATTTAAATTTTGTAGACTTATCAAGAACCGCTGACAATACAATAATCTACTAATCTAGCTCAATCTACTCAAAAAAACATTTTTTTCTTAACAATAACAAACTAAAAAATTAAAAGTAAATATACTTAAAAAAAACTAAAAAACACGCTTTAATAATTAATGAAACTAAAAAGCGGAAAATAAATATAGTTTAAAATAATTCTTGAAATTCTTAATATAGACAGAAAATAATAATGAACGATAAACATTAGTATTATTGTGAAAAAGCGTGGGTCGCTTTGTGATATATTTTTCGTATATCGAGCACCCCACGCTTTTTTTCACAATAATACTAATGTTTATCGTTCCTCGTTCATTATTATTTTCTGCCTATATTAAGAATTTCAAGTTTAAACTATATTTATTTTCCGCTTTTTATTTTGATAAATTATTAAAGCGCGTTTTTTAGTTTTTTTTAAACTATATTTATTTTAACACCTTTTTTCTGTTATTCGGATTAATTGTCTTTTTTCAGAAATACTTTAAATTTTCGCATGGCGTCCTTTTCCACCCTGTATAATGATAAAGTGTATTGGTTACGTCATATACCTACTACACTATTAATCTGCAAGAATCAATCTTTCAGACTCTGCGAACCGCATAAAAATCCGTGATGTCGTTTCCGAACTAGAGACCTATAATAAAGTTGTTGAAAAAACAATTTGTGATGAGCAGTTTTAAAAATGTTTTTTGGCGTTTTAAGGATTCAACCCGTGATCAAAAAAATATTTCATTGTTCAGCCTCTAGAAGTATTAAATGAAAGCTTTAGTTAGTAATTGTAAGTTTAATTTCTCCCACTGTTAATTATTTTTTAATAAAAAATGTTATACTCAAAATAATTTTAAACAAAACCCGAATAGCTAATTACGGTTTTGTTAAATAAGCCGATAAGGCACGTGTTTATATTATCCAAACTCAAATTATCATTGATTTGCTGCATTAGGTACAAATGCCCAAGTACACATTAACCATAATATATAATTTTAACTTAATTCATAAAAAAATACTATTCCCGCTTCCTCATTTATTCAAACGAAATTTTTGTTGACAATTAAAAAGTATTTTTATCTTCATTTTATCGATTGTGCATATTTCTAGTGAATTATTCAGGAGTTTAAAAATAAAAACGTTTAACAATATAAAATGCAAGTGGCAAAAAAGCATATCTACGCTTCAGCGGGATTGGTTGTTGGATTTTTGGTGCTTAAGCTATGGTTGTTAGATGTCCTCGTACAGTTTGGAATAAAAGATGTAAGTGTAAAATTAGCGGAATATTCAGAAGTGTGGAAAGAAATACAGGAAGGATCCTTTAACTGAAATAATTTAGTAACAACAAAGCCATCCATTTCATAAAAAAACTACAAAAACAATGGTCTATTTTTTCAAATTTGTCGATTTATTTTGTTTAAATAATTGTCAATCAAATTTTTCTGTTTTCTAGCAAACAGCTCTAAGGAAAAGAAACGAAATCCGTGATATTTATTTAAAAATACCGTTTCCTCTGGACTTTAAAATTTATTTTTTCAATGTAACAAATCCTATGGAAATTCAAGGCGGAGCCAAACCCATTTTAAATGAAATGGGTCCATACTGGTATGAGTAAGTATATTTTTTCATTATTCAGTGTAGTTTTACAAATTTGGCAGTGAAATAAACCGTGAAAATCAACCTGCGGTTCTCCCAAAACGCGAACAGCCGATAGAACGTTAAATATACAGTGAGCTCAAAAAGTTGGAATAAATTTGTTTAAAATTCAGGTGATTATTTTCTGGAAAAACGCTTGGACGCGTCGATTCCTATTTTTAATTGCGAATTTTTTGACATAAGAAATGTGTATACGGGTTGTCTCAAGAAGAACATATACCGTCAACATTGATTTTTTAAAATAAAACACCCTGTATATTATATTATTTTTAAACTCAACGATACATTTTGAACACTTTATGTAAAACATACCATATCTCCAAAATCAACGGTTTTCGACATATTGGCATTTTAATATTTTTCTGAAAAATGCTGAGATTCGTGGATTTTTAGTTTTAATTGAGCATTTCTTTATTATTATTTTAACCTGTTACCTGAATTAATTTATTGTGACATAAACATTTACTTCTTGTCAAAAATTCTTCAAATTGTGTAGATCTATCTAACTTCAAGTAATTCAAGACCATTACACACGACCGGTGCGTGAGTACTTGGATACAGTCTTTCCTGGCAAGTGGATTGCTCGACGGGGTCCAATAGAATGGCCGGCAAGGTTACCAGATTTAACCCCGCTGGATTTTTTTTCTGTGGGGCTATTTAAAATCTAAAGTATACTTTAACAGACCTAACAATATTGATGAACTTAAAGCTCGAATAATGCTTGAGGTTTGATTAATAGAGCCCCATGTAGTCCATAACGTTTTGAAAGAATTCAAAGATGGACTTGCATATTGCCAGGAAGTTGGTGGCGGTCAATTTAAACATTTATTAAAAAATTTAATATAGTCTCTATAAATATTATAGACAAAACAGATGTAAAGAGTTAATTTTTAATTGTAGGTTTCGTACCAGAAAACATGTCAATATATCGAAAACAGTTTATTTTGGAGATATGGTATGTTATACAAAAAGTGTTCAGAATGTATCGTAGAATTTAAAAATAATATAATATACGGGGTGTTCTATTACAAAAAATCAATGTTGACGGTATATGTTCTTCTTGAGACAACCTGTATACACAATTCTTATGTCAAAAATTCGCAATTAAAAATAATAATCGACGTGTCCAAGCGTTTTTCCAGAAAATAATCACCTGAATTTTAAACGAATTTATTCCAAATGTGTAGAAAAACCACAATAAAGTGTATTTTGATTTGATTTGATTTGATAATCGGGAGTCTACTGTAGGTACCACCAACAACATTTACATGGGATTTTCTATGACCAGTCCGGCGGTGCTTCACCCGGTAGATTGGATTATATTAAAAAAATGTTATTTTCTTTCAAAAACAAATGAAATTTTAGCGAGTTTAAAGAAAAAATTGACGTAGTAGATAATGATATGGAAGATAGCTTAACATACACACCATATGATATATACAAATTCAACCAAAATAAGTCAGGGTATCTCTCTGATGAAGATGATGTGACCATATTACATCCTTTAATAGTGGTAAGTACTTACAACGTTTTAATAGAGGTAGTACCGAAACGCCTCTAAAGTAATCCAAAAAGAAATATTTTAAGTCACAATTCATATTTTTATTTACCCCAGGGAATGGTAAATCAAGTGACGCAAGACGCCCCAGTGTTCCTTTCAATAATCAATCAATCCATAGAACACCTTTTCTACAATCCCCAATCAATTTTTTTGACTACGAAAGTTAAAAACATCTTATTTGATGGAGTAGAAATCAGTTGTAAAAGCAAAGATTTCAGTACAACCGCCGTTTGTGGTCAGATGAAGACGAAAATACCCGGACTCAAAGATAAGGAAGGAGAGGAAAGCACTTACCTTTTTTCCTTGCTAGGATCGGTAAGTATTGAAAGAATTTAATGCAAAACATTGTCAAGCTGAATGGATACAGGCTACCCAAGTAACTGTCCTATTATTTTCTATGTAAGAGAAACGCTACAAAGACAAAGAGGGTAAAGATACTTAGAGGAATAAACCAATCAAAAGATTTGGGCACGGTTGTAGAAGTGGATGGTCAAAAGGAAATTGACTTGTGGAGTACCGCTCAATGTAACAGATTCGATGGGACAGATGGTTGGATATTTCCGCCATTCCTCGCTCCAGAAGAAGGACTCAAGTCATTTTCAACTGAACTATGCAGGTAAATTGATAAAATTCCTTTAGTATGCCTAAAATAAGTAACTTTTTTTCAGAAACGTAAAAGTTCACTATGTAAATAACACCATCATGAAAAACCTTAACCTCAGAATTTACGAGGGCGATTTGGGCGATCAAAGTACCGACGAGGCGGAAAATTGTTATTGTCGCACTCCCGATTCGTGCCTTAAAAAGGGACTTTACGACCTATCCAAATGTATGGGCGTTCCGATTATAACATCGTTGCCTCATTTCTATAAAACCGATGAAAGTTATTTGAGTAAAGTTGATGGATTGGAACCGAATGCCGAGAAGCATGGATTAATGGCTGCTTTTGAACCGGTGAGTTTTATTTTATGATAGGTAATGCCAGGCCCGGTCCCAGCGCCCGGGCAACCCGTGCAGACGCCGGGGGCGCAAAGTCCAAGGGGCGCAAAATATTGCCATAGATAAAACAAATAAGCGTCTGTATAACCTTCGATGTATAATATACTACCTATTTAAAAGATAAGGGCGCCCAAGTATTTTTTATAAATTCTGAAACAAAGCGTGTGCCTTTAACCCATTTAATAGGGGCCAAAAAACATCGAAAATGGAACATCGATGATCTTTAAACCTCGATATAGTCCGCCCTTAGCGCGACGCGGTGAGCGCGGCGCGGCGACTAAAAAAGAAACAGCAGGCTCAGTTCGATAGACTCGTGTCGACTTGTTTTTTTTTCTAAAATTAAAACATTGAAGGGAGCAAATTATTTGCAAATTAGTCACTGCAGAGTGCACAGAGAGCCTCTCCTTCTTAAAATATCACGTCAAAAAAATTTAATATTTTTGATGGTATAAGTACCTATATACGAAGAAGAATGTAAGAAATATAGTACTTCCGGTTTGACCGGAAGTTGACACTATTGGAAAGATAATAAAAATCGAAGATAGGGACATGTAAGCCGTTTTGTTCTAGGACGTACAGTTAGAAAGCTAGACGCTGTCAAAGTTCAAAAATCTCATTTTTCAAGAGTCAATATCTCGGAAACTGTTTAGTATAGACTAATAATGCTTTTATTAAAAAATGTTCAGAATTTTATGCAGAATCCAAAAAAATTATATAAAATAGGAGTATCCGTTTAAGATTTAGATCTTACCCCCCTCCCTCCTAGGGGCTTGAAGTAACAAGATTGACAATATACGCAAAAGATGTCACCCTCGAAATAAAAATCGACGGGTCCGAGGGATTTTCCACATTTTCATTTTAAAGCAGGAAAATCGAGGTGGGGAGTTTTCAAATGAACACCCTGTATATGTACCGGGTGGTCAACTAAGAATGTCCGCCGGCTATATCTCAGAAACTACTAAACATAGAAACTTGGGGGAAAAAAAATTATGATTAAAGCGGTCATGAGAAAATTCTGGAAATTACTGTCAAGTTCCTCATTTCGCCGCAAGGGGCACAATTGAAAATTATTTTTTTTAATTTTAAATTTCTCTGAAAATTCCCATATTAAGGTATAACTCTGATTACATCATTGGAAAGTTTAGACAATTCTGCATCATTTTGGTTTAAGGCTCGTTGTCGTACCGATCTTAATAAGAGTGGGGGAAGCTATTGAAAGTGTAAACATTAAAATCGCTGTAACTTCTAAACGACTTATCCGATTTTACTAAATTTAAGCTTGTTTGGAAGGGAAAGGTAAGTACCTTCAATCGTCGTATCCAATGATACACAATAGTTTCTAATAAAATTGCTAGAGGGCGCAATTTATAATAATAACCGTTTTTTTGATTTTATCCCGAAAATTCAAATCATACAGTATACTTATAACATCATAATCGGAAAGTAGATGAAATTTACAAGAAAATATGTGAAAACCGCAGTTTGATATCTTTGTTCGTTTCAGAGTTATTGCCAAAACAATAATTTTTAATACAAATTGCGCCCTCTAGCCATTTTATTAGAAACGATTGTGTACCATTGGATATGACAATTAAAGGTACTTATCTTTTTCTTCCAAACAAGCTTAAATTTAGGAAAATCGGATAAGTCGTTTAGAAGTTACAGCGATTTTAATATTTACACATTCAATAGCTTCTCCCACTCTTATCAAGTAAAACTGTAAACATTAAAATCGCTGTAACTAATCGCTCGAAACATTCATGTGGTTTCAACTGGATGGAGCGCCAACATTTATTCTTTTTGATCCAATATTAATTAAGTAAAATTTCAACGAAAGCTTTCCAATATTTTCTTTTTGTACAGCTGTTTACTAACTTAAGAAAAATGAGAAACGTCGGTTTTGGCAAAACTGATGTAATTAGATAAACTTTGCATGAAACATTACGTACTGATCAATAACAATTTCAGTTTTTGATGCAAAATAAATAATTGGAAACAAACATTTTACACAAAATTGCATTTAGATTACAAATGAAGTAAAGGCAAATGGTTTTACATCGATGTATAAAAGTTAATCTACGAGGGTTGATCAAAATATTCAAGAACCTGGCAAAAAATAAGAATTGTATTGGACTGTCAAAATTTTGTACGGAGGTTTAAAATGCCTAAATAAACAACTTTCTCGAATAAAGTTTTTCGATATTTTGATAAATAAGGGCATTTTTGAACCTATTTTATTAAAAATGTCAAATTTGACAGGTAACGCAAGTCGTGCAGCTGCTTCAGTATACGTCATTTTTGGTTTTTAGGTAAGCAAAAACTAACTGCTTTTCAATTTTTACCTATACCTAATTTAAAAAAAAAATCCCATTTGATGCGGACTTTCTTGCTGTATGTTTAATTAATATTTGTTGTAGATGACCGGCACACCAATCAAAGCGGCCAAAAGATTGCAGTTTAATTTTGAAATTCAAGCCAACAAAAAAGTACTGTTATTTTTAAATTTACCCACCGTCTTATTTCCAATGATATGGATAGAAGAGGTAGGTGAAAATAGTTAAAATTAAATATTTTAGATATAGTCAAATCTGGTCTTATTATGCAGGTCTAAAGGTCACCGATCATATGAATAAACTCAAAAATTCCAGAGCTTATCAAAAAATGTTGTGAGATTATGTAGGTATCAATATACCCGGAGAAAAGAATCATAGTTTTATTATTTTAACTGTCGTGAAGATAGCCACATATATTATCATTTTTGCAAAAATTAATAGTACAGGGGTGGCGAACCTTTATGTATTACCGTGCCATTTTTTCTAAACAAATGTTTAATAAGGCCATAGTGCCATAGTTCGTAATATAATAATTTATAGTAAATTTTGTGATCGGTGGCGTGCCCAAAATTTTATGTCGTGTCGTGCCATCAATGGCACGCGAGCTATTGGTTCGCCATCCCTGTAAATAGTATATCTACTAAATCAATTTATTAAAAACGACAATAATAAATAGTGTAATTTATTTTAGCAATAAAATTACTTAACTTAAATATACAACGGAATTTAATCCGATTAACTATTTCAAGAAATAAAAAGAAAAAATGGTAATTTGCCAACCAATAAGTCGAAAACAGTAGCAAAAGTCTGCAAAAGCACTGGTAATCAATTTAAGGATTGTACAGAAAATTGTCCATGAAAGAAAGCATAATATAATACCAAAGAATACTAAAAAATGTAAACAAAGAAAACCGTTTGTAATTATAGACTAAAAACTTAAATCTAATACATGTTCTCGATCCTACCAATTCCTTAATAATTTTTCTGTATGTTCCACCGATTTCTTCCAGTACTCCTGCGTAATATGATCCAACGAATCTTGCCAAACTATCTCTACTTGCGAGGATTTAAGACCATCACCTACATGTTTTTTATAAAAATATTTTGCCACTGATAGGAGTTCGGATTTTAACATATTTGGTAAAGGATTTTGGTTGTGTTTTTCAAGCCACCCATAAATATGACTTTTTCGCCAAGATGTTGTTTATTTAAAATTCTTGAATGATATGATGCATAGTCTAATACAATTAAAGACGGCTTATCTAAATTTGGGATTAATTGAGCTTTTAGCCATTTTTCAAATATTTCGCAATTCATATTGTCATGATAGTCAGAACTTTTTGATCAAGGAAGAAAAAATTAAGCTTGCACCTGGAACATATCCTGTTACAGAACCGGCATGTAAAATAATGAACTGCTTTCCTGTGCCACATCCCTTTTTTTTTCAAGCTTTGCACAGAATCATCTTGCCAAGATTTTGAATCACTTCTATTTGTCTAAAAATACTACTATTCTAAATTTTGATTTGTCATTTTCCGTATATTTTTTTAAAACCTGAACACGTTGACTTACTATTTGTGGCTGCTCCTAAAAATCTCCTGTTACAGTCTTTTTTTATAGCGAATACCCAACTTTTTTATTAATTTTGATAACGATTCAAGTCCGATTTCCAAAACACATCGAATTATTAAATTTTCTTTTAAAACTGGAAAAGTTAGATTGGTTTTTGATCTGTATAAATCATAAATCACGATTCGAACTCCCATTTTAATATTTTCGCTCAAATCTTCAGTCTTTGGCTTTCTTCGTTTACATTATTTAGGATTCTTCGGTATTATATTATGCTTTCTTTCATGCACAATTTTCTGCACAGTCCTTCAATTAATTCCCAGTGCTTTTGCTAAGGTTTCCTGCATATTGGTTGGCCAATTTTTACTTTTTCTTTCATTCTTGAAATAGTTTAACAAATTGGGCAATATTTTTTTTTTGCTTGGGGATGCAAAAAACCAGAAAATTGCTTTTTATCGGTCATATTGTCAGATTAAATTAATTGTCAAAGTCACAAAACTGACATCCTTAAATCAAGACGAAGGGGGCAGGTACAAAATTTAGTGAATCGCTGAAAATAATAGTTATTTTCCTAACAAGTGCGCAAAGTGATACTTTTCCGCACGCAAGTACAGTTGGACGAACGACGCGAAGCGGAGTTCGGATAAGTTCTTGCGTGCGGAAAAGCACTTTGCGCACTTGTTAGGAACAACATTTTTCCTACGAGCTTCATATCAGATAACAACAAAAATAAAAATATGATAATTTATTTAATAATTTTTAATTCGACTTTAAAGAAAGAACTATAATATACTTACAACTAAAAATTACATAACAAAAAAAAATAATAGAAAATTAAAAAATTACATAACAATAAAAAAAATAATAGGAAACTTAATTATTTGTTTATAACATTTATATTTATCGTCAGAGCTGCTCATTTTAACAGTGTTTATATATATTCCCTACCAAGGAGATTTTTGAATAGTTTTACTTTTCCGCACCCAGTGCGGATAAAAGTCTTATCCGCACTAGTGCGGAAAAGTGTAACTTTGCACACAAAAATGCGTGCGCAAAGTACTACTTTGCGCACGCTCGTAGGAAAAATACATATCCTTTTCTTTCATGTCAAAATTCCATAAGTCTGTCATATTTGTCTTATGGATTTTATTTGGATAATATGATTAAACTATGGAGAACTATAGGGTAGGAGGCCGATCGACAACGGCAGCATTTTCAAATTCTGCCCCGGTTTTTTGGTTAGTCCGCTATTTGCCGATAGATGGCTCTCGCGTCCGAAGTGGGCTGATGTTGTCTTCTTCTTCTTCGTTTTTAATATGGAAAACTAGATCCTCCATAGTTTTTAACTTTTACTTTTGACAATTGACATTTTATTTTTCGAAATAACAAATAACGTTTGAAGGCAAGACAAGACAAATAACGTTGTATTGTAATTAATTTCCATATTTATAATGAATAATGGTACAATTTATAAAAGTAGAGTTTGCTTTGTGTCGGGATGTAAAACAGGATCTTCTTCAGAGATGAAACGCAGCCAAATAAGTCTCTTTCTAGCTCCAAAGGTAAAACCCTCTAGCTAGAATATTCCTGTATTTTAAAAACGAAGCATCGTTGGAACTTTATACAGGCCGAGTTTACTAATAAGTATCACAAAGTAAGTGTAAATTCATATAAAAGTACTTATTTGTTCCTTAAAGAACTAATTTAAATAAAAATAGTTATCGCGTCCATAAGAAACCATTTATTTGATAGCCCACTTCGAGCGCCATCTTATGGCAACTCGTAAAGCTGAATTACCGATGCTAATTTGGGACCGAATCCAATGCATTGCGATCGGCCTCCTACCTCAAGTCCTCCATAGATTAAACGCAATAAAAGAAAAGCAAAATTGAAAGTATGTCTTTCTTAGATCGTAAGACCCACACGATAAAGCCGGATCTGACTTTACCTCAAATCTGTCAAATGGTGCCAATAAATTGGTAGAATAGGCAACACCGTAAACTCCCCCTATAATTTTTAATTAATTTTCAGGGTGCGGACTTGGAAGGATATCTCCTAAAAAGATTGCAAACGATCTTTCTGCTGCTGAAAATAGTCGACGTTATGTTATATTTAACGATAATATCTGGCGTTATTTCTTTTGCTGCCGCTGTATATTATCATCGGAAAAATAATAAGGAAGTCACTATAACCCCTGTATACGAAATAAAGAAAATGGACGACAGTGATCATGAGGACGACGACGTGCAGAATTTAACAAGAAAGCGCGACACGAATGGAAAAACAGGACATGTAAATCCTATCATGTCTGGTCACGAGTTTGATAGATATTAGCAAGTTTTTAAAATTGTTTACAGTATAATAGACCAGGGTCGATAATTTTTGAAACAAAAAAAAATAATAGTAGGATGAAACCCATTGGAAAAGGAAGAGAATATAACAAAAATGAAAGAAAAATTAATTTACGGGCGATCCGAGGTCGGGAAGTGGAAGGGGGTGAGTTCTTAAGGGTAGAAAACGATTTATCTCGATTTCCGGCAAAATTACAAGTCCTATGGAAAGACGTTAAATAGCAAAGTTGTAGGTTATAAAAAGATCTACAACTTTTGTATTTACACTTTTTTCACATAACCTCAAAATTTATGTGAAAAATTCAAATAACCAAGTTTTTAGTTTTTTATTTTTATCTTTTACAAGAAAATTTTTTTTTTCACGAAATTTGGTGAAAACTTATCTTTTGATGTCCCAAACACACTGTAATTTTTTTGATTTAAAATATTTATTTTTTCACCTTATTTTAATTATTATTAAAGAAACGAAAACGACTTGAATCCGATTTTTTTTTTAAATTATTATGTAGGTACAATAATTTTGAGCTATTTATTAAAATTTATACTTTAATTACTCGAAAAACGTAAGATTTCATGTTAAATTGATAAACAAAAAAAAAATCCGAATCCTTAAAACATAGAGATCGCAAAAAATATACGAAAATAGTTGTTCTACATATAATTAAAGGTAGGATTTAAAGGGGATTTCATCACATTTACCATAGTAATGTATATTTTTTGACACCATCAGAAAGTAGAGATTTCAATAAACAAAAAGCCCGCCGACTTTTTTAAAAAAGCAGATATCTTGACGTGAGGATTTTCGATTGAAAATTAGGGTCCTTTTTCGATATTAGGTCAAAATAAGGTGAAAAAATAAATATTTTAAATCAAAAAAATTACAGTGTGTTTGGAACATAAAAAGGTAAGTTTTCACCAAATTTCGTGAAAAAAAATTTTCTTGTAAAAGATAAAAATAAAAAACCAAAAACTTGGTTATTTGAATTTTTCACGTAAATTTTGAGGTTATGTGAAAAAAGTGTAAATACAAAAGTTGTAGATCTTATTATTACCTACAACTTTGCCATTTAACATTTTTCCATACTTGTAGTTTTACCGGAAATCGAGATAAATCGTTTTCTACCCTTAAAAACTCACCCCCTTTCACTTACCGACCTCGCATCGCCCGTAAATTATTTTTCGTTTCATTTTTGTTATATTCTCTTCCTTTTCCAATGGGTTTCATCCTACTATTATTTTTTTTCACTTGTTACCATTTTCAAAGGCTTCATCCCTGGTCTAATATTTTTGTAAGCTCGTTTAAAGTTCAAACAAATGCTTTCGGCTGCAACAAATTCTAGTAACTTCGTCCTTTCATTTAAATTAAACACCATAAGAACAAAATAAACACAAAGTATTTTTTAAATAATTTATTATGTTTATCCTACTCTACCTTTATACTTTTCCTTGACAAATCCAATCGAACCTCATGTTTAGGCAATATCCTAAGTAACCTTAGCAACTTCTTCATGGTATAATACAAAGTTAAAACAGCCAATAATAAAAATACTATAACGTCGATGGAGTTGTACTGAAGCACGCCCATGTTCCTACTAGGGGATTGAAGGTGGACCGCTCCCTTGTGCCTTATGACGTATTCCGTCCAGTAGACAGCTTTTTGCAATGGGGTTTCTGCTTGATCTAGTAGAAGCCTCTGACGGTGTTTAACCTGGAGAAAAAATTTCGCACATAAAGTCAAACGATCCATTATATTATGGTGTTTACGGTGGTGTATTACGACGACTACTTTAGTCGTTTTTAATAGCTCTATAAGATACTTTTAAATATTACTGGGAGCGTATTTGGATTGGTTAAATAAACGACAGTTAGGCAAAAAGAGGAGGGGGGTTTCCACCTGAGGACGATTTTAGTGTTCAACTTATGCTTGAGGTGATAGTACCCATCAATTCGAGTTGGCTGTTTTCCTCTTATAACTCCCCTACCCCTTTTTTAAATTTTTTTTTGTTTAAGTCTGTATTGTGCTTCTCACCACACTTTCTCACATCAATAATACCTCAACTCTCAACACATCAAACATATCTAAATATGTTAGAAGGTAGTAATATCAGAAAAATTACCTTGTCGAACTTCCATTGTCTTTATTTTGTTACTTAACACAACATTTCGGTTAGTTAGTATCTCTAACCGCTTTCAAGTGTAAACTAAATTATAATTCTAAGGTTACTGTCTTAAATACTACCCATGTGCAATGAAGTTTGATGACTCCTCCTACGTGCTTATGGGAGTGTGAAGTTTGAGCTGTTGGTTTTGGACAAGAAGAGGCTTTCTAGATATTGGGGATATCTATACTTGGTTTACTTAATATATGGGTATTTTGATTCATGAAAGCTGCTTCTTTGAATTTTTGTTTTATCCAGTGCTGTTCCGTGTCTAATACCTGGGCTTCTGACCACTGTCTATTATGTTGGTTGGTCCATACATGTTCCGCTATACCTGATCTCGAATAAGTTTCACGTCTTTAAGTATGTTTCAGATGTTCTTTAACAATCCGGAAGACCTTAATATTGAAATTTCAAACAACAAAAAAGATTTAAAACAGAATGGTTACTCTGAAACCTTTGTAACTAATACCATCTGAAAACTTAAAAATCGTGAAATAAAAACTAATACAGAAATGAAAGAGGAGCAAGCATTTCTTACAAAACCTTATGTTAAGGGGATTTTTGAAAAGATTCGTAGGATAACCAAAAACTATAATATCAAAACAGCCTTCAAATCCGGAAATACCCTTAGAAGCTTTCTTACAAAAGTAAAACCCCCCCGTAATAAAAACACAAAAAATTGTATCTATCAAATTCCTTGCGAGTGTGGCGAATCGTACATTGGAGAAACAAAAAGACCTCTTCCCGTACGAGTTAAAGAACATCTGAAACATACTCAAAGAGGTGAAACTTCGAGATCAGGTATAGCGTATATGAACCAACCAACATAATATACAGTGGTCCAGGTTTTGGACGCAGAACAGCACTGGAGAAAACGTATATTCAAAGAAGCAGCTCTTATAAATCAGAATACCCATATATTTAGTAAGCCAAGTATAGATATCCCCAATATCTGAAAACCTCTTCCTGTCCAAAACCAACAGCTCTAACTTCACACCCAATAAGCACGTAGGCGGAGTCGTCAAGCTTCATTGCACATGGATAGTATTTAGGACAGTAGCCTTAGAATTATAATTTAGTTTCCACTTGAAAACGGTTAGAGATACTAACTAACCGAAACGTTGTGTTAAGTAACAAAATAAAGACAATGGAAGTCCGACAAGGTATTTTTTTTGATTCTAAATATGATAATGAATATTTACCTGTGCCCTATATCTTGGATCTCTTATTACGGTGGTAATTGCTCTTAGTAATGATTCGGGTGTCAGTGTAAACAGATCCAGTTTAATTGCATAACCGTCCATTTCCGCCTTGGCCGCGTTGGAATCGTGGTCGCAAAAAACGGGAAGCGTGACAATCGGCACGCCGTGATAGACAGTTTCGAACATGCTGAGAAGGCCTCCGTGCGTGACGAATGCTTTTAGCCTTGGATGAGCTGCAATTAAAAAACATACGTTTTAATAATAATTAATAAATATACTTTGACATACTAGACCAGCGCTGAAGTCTTTGAAAATGGTAAAAAGTGAAAAAAAATAATAGTAGGATGAAACCCATTGGAAAAGAAAGAGAATATAACAAAAATGAACGGAAAAATAATTTACGGGCGATCCGAGGTCGGGAAGTGGCAAGGGGTGAGTTGTTTATGGTAGAAAACGATTTATCTCGATTTCCGGCAAAACTACAAGTCCTATGGAAAAACGTTAAATGGCAAAGTTGTAGGTAATAAACAGATCTACAACTTTTGTATTCACACTTTTTTCACATAAACTCAAAATTTTTGTGAAAAATTCAAATAACCAAGTTTTTGGTTTTTTATTTTTATCTTTTACAAAAAAAAAATTTTTTCACGAAATTTGGTGAAAACTTACCTTTTTATGTCCCAAACACACTGTAATTTTTTTGATTTAAAATATTTATTTTTTCACCTTATTTTGACTTAATATCGAAAAAGCACCCTAATTTTCAATAGAAAATTCTCACGTCAAAATATCTGTTTTTTTTTAAAAAGTCGGTGGGCTTTTTGTTCCTTGAAATCTCTACTTTCTGATGGGGTAAAAAAATATACATTACTATGGTAAATGTTCTCAAAAAATGAAAAAAAAACGAACGTCTTATTAAATATTAACTTATTTGCTTGTTAATTATAGTAGTATATTTCGTCTTGCAATTTTTTGTTTATCAATGTAATATGGAATCTTACGTTTTTCGAGTAATTAAAGTATATATTTTAATAAATAGCTCAAAATTGTAAATAATGACTAAAAAAAATTTCGGAGTTTTTTGTTTCTTTGCATTTTTTGAGAACATTTACCATAGCAATGTATATTTTTTTACACCATCAGAAAGTAGAAATTTCAAGAAACAAAAGGCCCGACGACGTGAGTATTTTCGAATGAAAATTAGGGTGCTTTTTCGATATTAAGACAAAATAAGGTAAAAAAATAAATATTTTAAATCAAAAAAATTACAGTGTGTTTGGGACATAAAAAGGTAAGTTTTCACCAAATTTCGTAAAAAATATTTTTTGTAAAACCAAAAACTTGGTTATTTGAATTTTTCACATAAATTTTGAGGTTATGTGAAAAAAGTGTAAATACAAAAGTTGTAGATCTTTTTATTACCTACAACTTTGCCATTTTACGTGTTTCCGTAGGAATCCGGAAATCGAGATAAATCGTTTTCTACCCTTAAAAACTCACCCCCTTCCACTTCCCGACCTCGGATCGCCCGTAAATTATTTTTCCTTTCATTTTTGTTATATTCTCTTTCTTTTCCAATGGGTTTCATCCTACTATTATTTTTTTCCACTTTTTACCATTTTCAAAGGCTTCAGCCCTGGTCTAATAATATTAGAGATTATACTAGATACTAAATTAATGTTAATTTTGTAGGTATATAATATTATAACTACCCAAAATGTCTTGCTGCGGCAACCATTTTCCCACCATAACGTTATCTGGCAAGTCATTCACGTCATCCTCATACTTCCACAGCACTCTTTGAGGCAAAGTTCTGAACACGATCATAAGCATATTTTTTAAATATTCGGGCATGTTACTTGCCTTCACTGACGAACCCATGCTGAAATAGATGAAGCCTGCGTCGCCCGAACCGTCTATGAACCTTTCAATGTGCTGGAGAAAAAAAAAATTAAGGATGTGCAATTGTGAATAACAAAATGTAATTGATTTTAAAAGTAACGTACCTCTGGCAGCTTATTGGCAGGTCTACAATGTATGCAAGCGATCTCAGCAACATTGGGCAAAAATGGTCGGGAGTACGTCACAGACGAGTGTCCATTTTGTAATATAAAACTGACATTTTTTGACATTTCGTACAGGGCTGGTACGTCTCTTCCAAAATGGCGTCGCACTATACCCTGGATTTTAAATCTGGTCATAAGCCAATGCATCGAGTTTGCCAAGAGGTAAAAACACATGTTTTGTACCTAAAAATAAGAGTTTGCATATTATTTACATAATGTCATCATCTACTTTTTATTACTAATTTTCATTAAGTTTTACATCAAAAGAACAGATGGGTAAAACATCAAATTTTATAAAATGACTGTTCAAGGTTCTACTTCTACATCTTAATGTGGGAGTATCAACATGCTTGCCAACCTATAACCTATTTCGCGTATATTTATTTAATTTTTCTAGCTTTTACACAAAATTTAAATAAAATCATTATTGTCTTCATATTTTATAGGTAAAAATTGACATATTAAATAAACGTCAAGGAATTTCATTAAATATTTTTTAAGATTAAGATTTTTTTAACATTATTATGTCATTCTTCTTTCACTATACAATTCTCCCAAAATTAGCAATGAAATAGGTAAATTGATATATTTGTGATATGTCAGATATTACCTAAATTTTGTACCGACGATATTGATTTTATTTAAATGTTAGTAATTAAATAATAAACTAAAAAAAGCAACGCGAAATAATTTATAGGTTGGCAATAGATGGAATGACGTTGAGAATTCCACCTTAAGACGTTCCAAAAATAAAAAAAACTAATCAATTTTGAGGCATCTATGGTCTGTCCTTTTCATATTGAGAAAGATGACAGAGAAAGCAATTGAACAAGAATTCACCACATTGCAGCATTGCTCAATCCACACACATTGGTTGTCTGTCTTTGAAGAACAATGACGCCAAAACAAATAGGTTAGAACAATAAAAAAAAGCTTTCTCTACTGATTGCGATTGAAACATCCAAGTTTTTAAAAATGATCACATTTTTTTCCTCAAAATAAATTAAAAGTGCTCCCATTTTTTACTTATTATTCCTTTGCGACTGCCTGGAGACAAACCATTTTTTTCCTCTGTCGTAGCATAACCTCAAGGAATTTATTATTTATTATCCGACAGATTTATCACTCATGACGGGTAAAAAATGCCTGGTGTAAAATGGACTTGTGTCATCTTTCTCAAGTTAAAATGTACAGGACCTGATATAATTATTTTATAATATATTTAAATATTTTAATATTTAATTTTAAAATTTTTACAATAAGGCAATGCGGATTATTTTAAATTGTGACAAATATACAAAAATAAATTTTATGTTAAAAAAATTTGAAATGGTTAAATGTCAGAAATTTAATTTTTTATTTTCTATCTATGTATCTTTATACATAAAATTAAAAATAATTTATTGCCTGATTGTTTAAAAAATGTTTGTTCTTTCAATTATTACCATCATAATTATAAAACAAAAACTAATCAAAATTTGTATGTGGATAGAGTGTCTAAAACATTAGCTTATAAATCTTTTTTTTATAAAGATTTGATAGAATATAATAATTTGGAAAATTCTATTAAATCTCAAATATCATTAAAACTATTTAAAAAAATTAATTACATTTATTTAAAAAACAAAATGATACGTAATATTTGATACAATTTGCAGAATATTTAACTTTTCTGTCTGTTTTAAAATTAAAAATAAATCTATAAAAATGTTGTAAAAAAAAATGTATTAAAAAATATTGATTTGTAGCTTTATTTGCTAAATAAAACATGTTACTACTTACTACTACTACTAGTCTTACCTACCCTCTCTAAAAAGTTCATATTATCGGTGAATGCCCTAGCCAAGAACGGCGTAACCGAATAGGGAGTAGGGTTACCAGCTGTTGCCATACTTCCTACATACATCCCTACCGTGTTAATGTACATAAAGGGGGCATCGTAAAAGTGAACAAAGCCCATTGCACACTCTGGGTAAGCGCCATCTAGAATCAGAAGATCGAATTTTTGGCCTGAGTGTAAAAAGTCCTTTGTTTCTGGATCTGAGAGTAGTATCTCGCATGCCTAAAGAAAATGGAATGAAAAAATGTTTTTTTTATTTTGAAAATAGGTAGCTTTTGCAAATATTCCGTCGAATTTTAATTGCCATTCTTTTGTAAGTACAGTTGTATGCATAAAAAATGCGTACACGAATTAGAATGAGAGGAAACCTTAACCATATTTGAGTAAAACCGGCTTATCACATCTTAAAGGTTATTAAAAATGCAAAACATTGGCGTTGGGTGTTAGTTCAATAGAATAACAAAAATTAATTTTTTTATTTTATAATATATCTTAACAGTTTTATAAAAATTACAATAGAAACAAAAAACAAGAAAAAAAAAACTTATATTTGGTCATATATTCCTGTTAAGCCTGTCTATTCGGAATTGACTGAATTATATTTGATAACATATTTGGATCAAGCTCTTCCCAGCACGCATGTATTATTTCCCATAAATCTTCTGAATTTAGTGGCCTAAAAGTTCGATTATATATTTTTTCCTAAAATGTTATTGTAATTTCCGGCATTAAATCTTCCCTCTATTCGCTAGCAAATACCAGATCCATGAACACTTTTATCCAGCCCCATACATTTGCAGAAAAAAGCCCATGTCTAAAAGTGAGGGGTTAGTATCTCGTTCTTCAAACCTGGTATTTAATGGACGGTACACACGAATTTGTCCGTTATAAGTAGACTGAAACGTCTTTTCATCAGTAAAAATGACCCTATTCCAAAATTGAGGATTGCGGTATATATAATTTAAAGCAAAAATAATCCTTGATTGTCGCTGTTCTTCAGTAAGAAACATTTTTTTCGCAGCTGGGCGACATTTTAGTGTATATTTCTTAACTCTCCTGCTGGCGGTAGGTTGCAGGCAGGAAATCCTGTCTCAATAACAGCATCCCTTGCAATTGCAAATGGATTATTTCTTAAATATCCCAAAAAAAGAGCATCATGTTCAGAGTTGGAACGTTTGGGACGACCTGAACCAATTTTCTTCTTAAGGGATTTTTCTTGTTCCCAGCGTTGCTTAATTTTCAATACAGTTTTTTTATTTCTATTATACATCTGCGCTACAGCACGGATTGACCATCCTTCTTCGATTCTTGATGCAGTTTGAGCCTTTTCAACTTCAGACAACTGACGAGGGCATTTTTATGTTCTTCTGTCAAAGTTTATCAAACGTTAATACCATGCAGTTTCGAATATAATTACACCGACGCCAATGCTTTGCATTTTTGATAATCTATGACGTGTGATAACCTCCAATAATCAAATATGTAGACAAGCCGGTTTTACGCAAATATGACAAAACTTACCCCTCATTCTTGTACGCTTTTTTTATGAATACAACTGTATATTTGGAACTAAAATAGCGGGATATTTTTGTACTGACGTCCATTTAGTTGAACGAACGATTATAAAATATTTAATTAATAAATGCGAAGCATACAACGATCAATTGTGAAGAAATGCATATTAATTCTACAATAATAATTGAGTAATTAAAACAAGCAGAAGAATATGTAAATAATTAAAAATTAAAGAAAATAAATGTTATCATATAAATAATCATCTTAACCAGAATATACGTTTTATAAAATAAACTCCCAGTAACCTTGTAAGTTTTTAAAATTCAAAAGGTTTCTGTTCCAATTTTGACAGTTACGTGTTGTCTCTCAGGAAATACAATAGTTAATCTTATTTTTTTAGTCGCTATACACGTATTCTGCTCGCCTGAATTATTTATAACCGCTTGTTCTTTTTTCCGTGAAATATTTTGATGCAGGGAACAAGTGTCAGTCATAGATTATTAAATTATGTCAACAATAATATTAAAATGGGTATTATTGACTTTTGTACAAGTAGGTAAACAAACATAGAATAAGCGTCAAATTTAAACAAAATGCTTATTATTCTATTAAAAAAAAGTATATCTATAAATTGACACGGTATATAATAAAAAAAACAAATAGGAATAATACAATCCATATAATTTGCGATTTTGTTAATGTTTATTTTTGTGATTATTCAATAACTTATTTTTAATAGCGGAGAATTTAATAATCTTAACGCCCTTTTCCTATACTATATTATTTCTGCAGTGAACAGCTTTTACGTCATAAGAAAACAAACAAAACAAATAAAATAATGTACGTAATGTACTTGATAATTGCGTTAGAATATAGTAAAATACCTGGTTGAGTAACAGCTAACAAAATAATGTAAATACACAGTAGATTCATATAACACAAAACAAAAACTAATAAATTATAAACTATTTGTTTAGGAAGCTTATTAAATCTAATTTATGAAGTTATAGAAATAATCGCATAACACTAAGCAAATGAAATTGTATTTAAGTATAGGTATTTGTTGTTGTTGTATCGTTTTAAACTGAGTCGCCACTTTTCTCTTTAGCGAACCAAATGTTTTGCTTCAGAACCTAATCTAACCTAAGTGTTTTGAAGAAGTCTGAAATAGCATACCTCATACCCGAATCTGATCATATCAGAAAATGGTACAGGCTCTTCTCCTTTCATTTTGGCCCCCACCAAGTCCCAATTTGTAAAATTTCTTACATATACTTCATAGCTGGTAGGAACTATTTCTTCTAATCCTAAAAAATAAGTCATTGTTAAAAAAAATTAACCAATTTTGGTATGTTAAAAATGTGTTTTAGCGATGTCAGATGGGTATCTTCTACGAAACTGTTTGTATTTTTTTTTTAAACAAAACAAACAATTGATTGTAATGGCCGATTCATTTTATGAATCGCTACATATAACTGTACCGTGCGAGCAAAAATTATTTGCATCAAAGAGGGCCTTGCATCTAAGGATGTAATGCTTAGCCGTAGAGCTTAATACCTGTTGGGTGTCAGTAACTACCTGAATTAAAAATCCATCAGAGTAAATGGTGAGTGAATATAATCCGGGTTTGTGCATGGACGATTTTCACGAACATTTTCCTAATTTTATTGCTGGAGATTTTTATCATTGCCTAAAAAGAACCGTGGCTGTGTTTAAGGAAGCAGGTTCTATACAACACAAAAAGGGAGCAGGAAGGCCATACGTAAGAACAGAAGAACTTGTTGCAAACGTTCGTAAAATAATGCAAAATACGCCAACAAATTGTATAAGACGCATGTCCCAAGAAGTCGGAAGATCTTATGGAACATGCGGGACTATTCCTAAGAAGCAGCAAAAATAAATTTCCTTATAAAGTGCAAGTATTCCAAGAAATACAGAATGTGGTAACATTTCTCCAGAGATGCTGGTCAACACTTTTGAAAATATAAAGAGACGTGTGAATTTATGCTTGCAGCCAATTTCAGCAATTTATGTAATTATTTTTCTTTCTGTATATTCTTACTTTCTTAATTTGGTAAACAACAAAAATAAATTTGTATTTGTCTACTTATTTTATTACTCATTAGTTTGGCATATTATGTCATAATATGAATTTGAAAAAATGTTAACCTAGATTTGGTTAGATATATCGTCCCCATATCATTAGCTTTATTGAGGTTTCGTCTGGGACGGTCCTAGAACTGTCACGAGTGTGTGCAGTCTAATTCCTCGCGTTCGGGTTATTTTGAACCGATTTAGAACTTATATTTTGACAGCAGTTTGTTGTTCGGGTTTAAATAAGAACTGTTCTGGGACTGTTCAAGAACTATCAGAAACAGTCCTTGCTCCAGAGTAAGAACTGGTTTGGGATTATTTTACGACGCATGTGTAAAACATATTTTCGATTTGCCGCAGTTTTAAAACGTCAAAATTCGCAAGTGTAACCTTACAATTTATTTTTAATTATTGTTTGGTCTATAAATTGTATTTTTTTGGCCGGTATTTTCTTTTTACATTAATACTATCTGAAACAAGATAGGAGCTAATAAAATAGCCTTAGTTTAAATTATTTTAAGCAGAACCTACCTTCACTAGCCATTTTAAATTAATTTAATTTATAAATATAAAGTTGAATCCAAGAAAGAACTGTAAACAAATGACGGAAATGTGAAAATAAATTTAGGTTAGGTTAGGTTCACTCTCAGAAAACACAAAGTTCGTTCGGGTTTACGCACTTCTCTGATAATTCGCGGATAATTTCGGAACCGTTCTAGAATTTATGCTATTGCGCAACAGTCCTGCGCAATCCAGGAACAGTTCTAGATCCGTCAACATTTCGAAACCCGAATAAAGCTAAAGTGATCTAAACCAAGCCCTACGTTTTTTAATCCAAGCCCTCTCTGATGGAAATAATTTTTGCTCGCACGGTAGTTATTATTATACGACGAATAATGGAATATTATGAAAAATGTCTTACCTTCCATTACAAAATCACTAGAAAAGGCACTTAAAAACGTAATATTATGTCCCCTAGGTATAAGTCCTCGCGCCAACTCCCAAAAAGGAATCTTGTGAGACTTTGTTCCACCCATGGTGATCATTAAGATATTTGAGCAGGTACAGTAATTTATCACAGTTATTGTTACTATGGTAACGGTTGATAGCCATTTTAAATTCATTTCTGAAACAAGAAAAATATTGCTAAACTGTCAGAATTTCTCTCTAGTTTTTGATGATCATGCTTCTTCTTCGATGTCATTATTTTAATGATTTGTAATTCCAAAAATATAAATTATATTTAAAAAAATAATTACCTTGTCGGACTTCCATTGTCTTTATTTTGTTACTTAACACCACGTTTCGGTTAATTAGAGATACTAACTAACCGAAACGTTGTGTTAGGTTACAAAATAAAGACAATGGAAGTCCGATAAGGTAATTATTTTTTTGATATTACTTCATTGTCTACCACCTTCAAATAATAGTACATTGTATACCTAGTAGGAAAAGCTGAACATTCCCGGATGACCGTCAAGATTGCCTGTCGAGGCGCAAGCCGAGACTGGCAATAGGGAGTCCGGGAATGTGCTTTTTCTACGAGGTAAACATACTATTTTTCCGAAAATCGATAGGAACTTATTAGATACAATCAACTTGTTATAATTTTTAAAATAAACATTATTGTAATTATTTTATTCCCAACAAGGAAATAGGTATTGGTTTTGTAACTATGGAAATAAAGTAATATTGAATTGTCAAACTTGACGCAAGAAAAGTTTGTCGTTTAAAATGATGAGTGATGATGGCTGTTCCATTTCCGGAACTCCCCCAGAACTTACGGAAGCAGTAAATACTGCCTTATTGGATTTATTGCCAAAAAAATCCAAAGAAAAATATAATTATTCATACAATCGTTTTATGGAATATCGGAAGAATAAAAATGCATGTTCTTTCTCAGAAAATGTTGTTATGGCATACTTTTTGGAGCTTGGTGCCAAGATGAAATCTTCAACTTTATGGTCGAACTATTCAATGTTGAAAGCAACCATTAGACATAATGTGGATATATCGAAATATCCAAAACTTCGTTCATTATTGAAACGGAAGGGTGAAGGCTATAGGCCAAAAAAATCCAAGATTTTAACTAAAGAACAAATCAACACATTTATACAGGAAGCTTCAGATAAATAATATTTAATGATTAAGGTAAGTCCCAAAACTTCAATTTTTATTCGGGTTATTTACATATTTATTTATTGTTTTAGGTTGCTGTAATATTTGGTATTTCCGGAGCTTGTAGAATGGACGAGTTAGTTAAAATGACTTTACAAGATATAGAAGACCTACAATCCAAGCTTTTAGTAAAAATACCAGACTCCAAAACGAATACATCAAGATCATTTGTAGTAAATGAAATGTACTTAAATATTTACCGCAAGTATGTGGCTTAAAGACCAGGAGACATGAATAATATCCGATTTTTCTTTAAGTGTCAAAACGGAAAAGGATGTAAACAGGTAGTAGGAATACACCAATTTAGAAAAATGCCTAAAATAGTAGCTGCATATTTGAATTTGTCAAATCCGACCGAATATACCGGCCACTGTTTTCGTCGGTCTTCTGTCACGATCTTGGTTGACTCTGGTGGAGATATAACTAGCTTAAAGAGGCTGGGCGGATGGAAATCATCAAACGTCGCTGAGGGATATATTATTATCTATAAGAGTCTCTTACTAATAAAGTACAGGTGGCAAATAAAACTTTCGCAGCAGATAATAATCAACAAAATAACCCTACTAGATTTGATGTTTCCCCAATACCCAATTCTTGTCAAACAAATAAAATTATTAGTGTTAAAAATATTCAACAAACTAATAGTTCCAATGTTCTTCCAATGTTTAATACTTGTACTAATTGTTAAATAACTGTTAATATATCAAATAATTAATTTTAAAATGTATGTTATAATGTGTTTAAATTTCGACAACTACGGTTGTATTCATAAAAAAGGCGTACAAAGAGGTTGCGTGCGTTGATAACTTTCAATGAAATTCTTATGGGACAGTGACATTTAGCCTAACCTTCTTGTAAACTTTTTTTTATGAATACAGCTGTAATTCTCAATCATTTTTTTAGTTTGCAAACAACTGTACAGAAATAACATTTCCGTACAGTACAAAAATAAATATTTCCTTACAGTGATTTTCCGTTGCATAGCAACGACGAAGTGCAAGGAAATATTGACTTTTTCTTTCAAATAAGTTGTCAAAAATGTCAATATTTCCTATCGATTTTCGGAAAATTATATTTATATCAAACTTTCCGAAAGATTAAATTACAATCGACCATAATTAAACAATCTGTTATACATAATCTTTTGTATAATGCCACCGTGTAGCCTCTTCGTATTTTATAATAATAAATTATTGGCCAGAAAGCAATGCTTAGTGTTTTAATGAAAGCCTTTTAATTTAATCTGAATCATTATTAATATTATATAATTAACTGGACAGCTACTATTATTGCCCGGGCGTCAAGTTTAAATCACGAGGAGTAGAGCAACGAGGGATTTAAGACTCGTGGGCTATAAGCTGTCTAAACCGTGGTTAATATAATTTTCTTTCCACTACTAACACTTTTACAATATACTTATTTTTACAGTGTTAATAATTAGAAAAAAGTTTGGGTACATGTTTAAACGATTGTTTCTGTAACTTGTTTTAATCAAGTTACCTGTGCTGGTCAAGAATTATTGGCTGGTTGCCTAGCTACATGAAATCACCTTCCATGTTATTAGTGCAGAATCAAAAAATCAAGTTATCTGCGTTTAAATGGATTGTTTTTATTATTAACCATGGTGGAGCAAAACGATTTCTAAGGTTAGTTGAATAGTGGGAAAACAGAATAATTGAAGAATGGTCGTTAATTAAATTTTCAGTTGACAGCCAAAATGTAACCATTTCATGGTAATTAAAATTAATCTAATCGATTTAATTCATTAAAATACCTTTTACAGGCGACGTTTTTAAGATATTTCTTGTAATATTTATATTTTTATTTATTGATGTGTTTCGAGGCCAGTATATAATATATATACTTTATAGCTGTTGAGTCAGCGAAAGGAAAGTAACGGCCGTCGTGGTCTACCCGCCCCAGAGTATCCATTGTGCTTGGCTCCCTGTGTATTCCAATATAAAAAAAAAACAGTTACACACTTGTCCGATATGCCACAATAATCGGTTTTTAATAAGTATTTATATTTTAGTACCTGTGTTATAATATTTTGATAATTTAAATGACAATAATACAACTTTTCATGTTCCCTATCTATTTTACAATCATCTTTGCTTATTTCCTGTATTTTTTTTACTATGTATGTTATTTTGCAAAAAGAAAGTCTTTACCAGTCATGCAATTTATTGTATGCGTTTATTAATAATCGTTTTAATAAAAAAAATAATAGGAAGTGAGAAGTATATTATTGTGCCTAAACAAATTATAGTTATTTTCTTCAATTTTATACCTTTGTAATTAAAAAAGTAATAACAATAAATTCTTCATTTTTAAAAATTGGCACTTGAACATGTACTTTTATAGATTGTCAATTTCAAAAAGAAAAGGAGATATTTTCTTTGAAGTATTTATTATGTACTTTTCAATAAGTTATTCTTTTCATTAGTTTATATTGTGCAGTCATGAACCCTTTATTTAATAGGTTGAAGCGAAAGAAAATAATTAAATATAATATGAAAAACATTTAACAAGCATCGTTAGGATAACTGTAAACTTTTAAACTTTGTTAAAAATTTATAAATATTTATTAGTTTTACAAATAAATCATAAGTACATCCTCTCGATTTTTCTTTCACTCAATTTCAAAAATTTAATAAATTGAATTGTTTTAAAAATACAATAAAAAAATATTTATCGTCAACCGTCAGTAAAGCCGTACATTATCAGAGTGATTTCCGGAAGTAAACGAACACTTTATTTTATTGTAAAATAAAATACTTTACCTGCCGCAAATGCGGCAGATAATAGTTATTTATGTACCAAGGCAGTAAAGTGATTCTTTATCGAACGAGTCTAAAATTATGAGATGAGCGAGCGAAGCGAGCGATTCGAATAACAGGCTAGTCGATAAAGCCACTTTACTGATACTGATAGTGAAATCCGTCATTTCATGAAAAGCCTAGTCATATCATGCTTCACGCTAAAAGGTATATTGGCAACTGGTTTGTTCGTTGTTCCCCAGAGCATTTTTTTAAATGTAATTTAAATTTTATTTTTATAAAATAATATTAGTTGAAAAAATTGAAAAAATTGAAAAGAAAGCTCTGGGGAACAACGAACAAACCAGTTGCAATATACCTTTTAGCCACGCTTCATGATATGACTAGGCTTTTCATGAAATGACGGATTTCACTATCAGCCTACGACACATACAAAATTTTATCGCCAACCGTTCAGAATTTATAATATAAAAAATGGAGGTATAACTCATCGCAATAAATCGCGAGAAAACTATTATCGAGCTGTCATAGGGAAAGGCGTGACAGTGACAGACGATTTTTGATTAATAAATGTCAAAACTAATTTGCGGAGGGTAAAAGTATTTATCTGCCGCATTTGCGGCAGGTAAAGTATTTTATTTTACAATAAAAAAAAGTGTTCGTTTACTTCCGGAAATCACTCTGATAATGTACGGCTTTACTGACGGTTGACGATAAATACTTTTTCCCTCGGCAAATTAGTGACTTTGACATTTATTAATCAAAAATCGTCTGTCACTGTCACGCCTTTCCCTATTACAGCTCGATAATAGTTTTCTCGCGATTTATTGCGATGAGTTATACCTCAATTTTTATATTATAAATTCTGAACGGTTGGCGATACAATTTTGTATGCACCACGTCAGTAAAGTGTCTTTATCGACTCGCCTGCTATTCGCCTCGCTCGGTCATCTCATAATTTCAGACTCGTCCGATAAAGAATCACTTTACTGCCTTGGTACATAAATAACTATTCTATAACTGTTTGTCAAAATGTCTTACATCGCCAAACAGCAGTAGACTTGTTTGTAATTTATTTTCTCGCGGCGCGTCATGACGTCATAGTAAAATTAAGATGAAAAATAAGTATGTTAGGAGTGCTTTGTTGACAGTAAAAGTGAAATCCGATGAATAAATGAGGTCCATTGCAAAGTTAATCATGTGATATAATCTGCACTCTTGGCAGTAGGTTGTCTTTAAGAAAATCATTACATAAATTTGTTATACAGGGTGTCCCAGAACTAAGGGACCTTACAGCAACAGGAGATAGAGTTAACTTTTTTTTAAAACTAAGCATTTCGACAGCAGACAACGACATTTCACATTAACAGCTGATCTGGTTTATTCGTTAAAGTTCCCAGATTAGCAGTGGACCGTAGTAAGCTCAAGAGTCAGATTGCGTCATATTATTTTCTTCCGATTTTGGTGTTTTTTTAGTTTTTCTGTGGTTGTTTTTTGTGCATTGTGTGTTTTAAACATTTTACTTTTAGATTTTTTATATTGTAGAAACATACCTTTTTGGTGTTTATTATTTAAGTTTAATAGTGAGTGCAAACACCATTTTGGTTAACTCATCTATTATCAAATCAATAAAGTGTTAAGTTAAGCCATTTACTTGTCATTATATACAGAATGTGTCATAACTAAAGGGCAAATACAGTAACAGGAGATAGTAGACCTAAAAATATGTCATTTATGCTTAAGAACGCACAGTTAATTTTCAATAAATATGTTTCGTTAAAAAAGGTGTTTATTTAAATTTTAAATGTTTCTTGCCATCTAGCATTTGAACGCAAATATTTCAGGAACTAATTGAAATATCGAGATTAATGAAGTACGACTTTTTTATGTTTAAAAGGTCATAATTTGAGGTAAAGCGGTCAGAAAGCTGAGAGACAAAAAATATATGCGAGAATTTGCCAAACTATCATTGTTTAACTAGCGTCCTCTACGAGATATTTTAAAACTAATTATGAAATCCTCTTTCTTGCCTTCAAAGACATCACTACACCAAATTTGATTCATATTTGCTTTTTAACCATTTTCAAATCATACCCAATTTTCTAAAATGCATTTTTATTTTCACTTTTAACGTGATTGTTTTATCATAAGAAATTAAACAATCTTCAGTTATGGGACACCCTGTGTACTAGCTATTATTTTTCGTATTAAGGGTAGTTATAGCTACATTTTATATTCGTTTAACTTGGTAATTTCTAGGATTTACTTAGATTTAGGTTGTCGGATTGCTGGTTTCAGCTGCATGAATACGTCTAGATTTATAGGCGAATGTAAGCAATTTGTTTCTGAATGTCCCCGATAAAGTTTCTATTTAGTGGTTTATCTCGACAATTTTCAGTTGACCTATTTGAACCGTAATTATTCCTTCTCTGTCAAACAAACTCCAAATAAATAACGATGTGGGTACTTACGTTTTATGCGTTGCCAATTTTATTAGGCCGAAGAAATCAGTCAATTAATTTACAAATAATTAAATTGTACCTAATTGTCCACCAAAATTGACGTTACATAACGAATGCCGTCTTCCTGCTATCATAATGACCACTTATTAAACACGACATTACATCAGGCCCCTTAATTATGGTTAAAAAATGAAAATATTTACAAAAATCCCCTTGTTCGGAGAAATGGTGTCAGATATGGCATTTTTACGTTTTGTAATAATACGGAGAAAATATCTTCGGGCTATGTACAAATAATAAAACAAATCATATAGCTGGGTTATATAATAAGAATGATTTTACGCAACTAAAATATATCTAATCAAAAAATATAATTCCGCGTTCCAGAACTTATAATGCAATTAATTATTGTAATCGAAAAAATATATTTTGAAGAAGTAGTCCATACTTAAAGTGGAGTTAAATGAATAGAAAAAAGAAAAGCACAATATCTTTCTCCACAAGGTAATTCATATAACTAGGCGAACCTAGAAAAATTCATAATCACTCGACATGTTTCGAGTGTAGAAACACTCATCATCAAAAAACCAAAGTGAAAGGTATAATGCTGATGATGTTAGCAATAGAGAAAATAATAAGTGGAATTGAGCCGTTATGGAGCTTTCAATGGTGTACACGAGGTGTAAAAAGTGAATAGTCAAAAGACCGACAAGACTTCAGCACTGAAGTCAATAGATAGTGCAAGGGCCCTGTCTTGGGCAGAAAAATGAAGAGAGCTTAAGAAAAATAAGAGAGTTTTAACAGGTTTTGTGAAAATCATTTAGGTATAAGTAGTGAAAAATCTTAAGTTGTATTAAACTTTGTCGGGGACATGTAAAAGTAGTGAAATGAAAGGGAAAAGAAAAAGAAAAAATGGGTTTTCGTAAAAGTCAAAGCATCATTTAGCTTGAAGTAAAATGCTGTTGGGGTACCAGAAAACCATTTTTTTCTTTTTTCTTTCCCCTTTCATTTCATTACTTTTACATGTCTCCGACAAAGTTTAATACAACTTAAGATTTTTCCCTACTTATACCTAAATTCACAAAGTCTGTTAGAACTCTCTAATTTTTCTTTTGCTCTCTTCATTATTGTGCCCAAGACAGGGCCTTTGCACTAGCCCTTGACTTTCCAGTATGCTGAAGTCTTATCGGTATTCTGACTATTCATTTTTTATACCCCGTATACACTATTGAAAGCTCCATTTACGGCTCAATCTCACTTATTATTTTCTCTATCGCTAACAACATCAGCATTGTACTATTTACTTTATTTTCCTGATGATGAGTGTTTCTACACTCGAAACATGTCGAATTATTTTAGGTTCGCCTAGTTATTCTAATAAACTTGTGGAGAAAGACTTCGTGCTTTTCTTTTTTTTTTTTTAAATATATGTTTGAGATCATATAAGATCGCATGGATGGATTTACGATTTGGGGGGCCTCCCGCCCTTCTATAGATTATAAGAAAGCAAAATTTCTGTTTCCCTCGTATTGTGGTTTGACCTTTTATTTTGTTGTTAAGCTGCAGATCAACAATTTTGCTCATTACTCATTACCTCATTTCATTACTATAGGTGGAAACATCGAATAGTACAATGAAGGCGTTGTGCTTCGCTGGTATTCTTTCTCCATCATGCTCCGACGTGCTTTCTATTTAAAAATAAATGGCTAAATTATATTTTGGCGTAGAAGAATTTACAAGTTACAAGTTAGATGTTTTTGGTTAATTATAATTATTTACGTAATAGTCTTCGTGATATTTATTTCAATAGAAACCTGTCGCAGTCATAAAAATCCATGTTCCAGCGCTATTAGTTTAAAAATAATGGAGAATATACTTAAGAGCAAATACTATAATAGTGATGCATCCGCGATTTCGTTTCTTGATCAATATTTCGATTTCGTTTATCGTGTAGGTAGCAATTACTGACAAGTTGTAAGTTAAATTGATAAATTAGTAAAAGCAAAAAACGAAATATGAGGAAATTTGACAAATTTCCTTTCTTGCTTATATTAATTAATTAATTTTTTTAACTTAAAACTGTTGTTAACCGTTACCCAAACACTGTCAAATTATTCTAAGAAACAAAATATGGACAGACCCGTACCTAAGAAAATAGGAATGTGAAACATTATAAAACTAAAGGAAAAGAAGAAAACAACATTTATTGTGAGGTGTAAGCTTTGTGGTGCACATCTAATTGAAACACCCTATTGGGAACCCTTTTCGTATCGTTACTTTAGTGGAAACTTTATATATGGATATATATAGGGTGTACCGTAACTAAGGGCCTATACAGCAACCGGAGATAGTAGACTTGAAAGTGCGTCATTTAATTTCATTTCTTATACGGTTAAAGAGATACAGGGTGATCCAAGTAAATATTTACTTTATAAATTTAGATATGATTTGGTGTAGTTATATTTTAAGGGCAACAGAACGCTAGCTACACAATATGAGTTTGATAAATTCAAGCCTATATTTTTTGTCTCTCACATTTCTGACCGCTTTTCCTCAAATTATGAAAGAAGGATCTTTTATACGAAAAAAAGTTGTACTTCAGTAATCTCGATATTTCAATTAGTTTTTGAGATAATTGCTTTTAAATGCTAGATGGAAAGAAACATTTAAATAAACACCTTTCATAACGAAACATATTTATTGAAAATTAACCAACCACCAAGAAAATCTGTCTCTGAAATATATAAAATCCAAAAGTAAAATATTTAAGACACAAAAAACAGCCACAGAAACACTTAAAAAACACCAAAATCGGAAGAAAATAATATGACGCAACCTGACGCGTGAGCTTGCTACGGTCCACTCTGCCGATCTGGGAACTTTAACGACGAAATCAAATCAGCTGTTGATGTATTCTGTCGAAACGCGTTGTTTTAAGAATAAGTTAACTCTACTTGGCTGCTTTTTGTAGAAAACGAAAAATAAATGAATTACTGAACAAAATGAAATGACGAATGCGTCACTAGCGTTTGCTCTTAGCAAAAAAAATCGGGGATGTTTTCGTGTTAAATTTTCCTTCATTTCAGGAAATATTTTTTTTTACCAAAAAGTAAAAGTTTCTTGCATTAATTGATCCAAAAACCCGTTGATTATTTAAAGCTTACTTGGAATTACTGAATTGAAAATTATTCGCGAGGCGATGTTGAAATTACGTCGTTGCATAAAAAAAAAACTAGTAAACCGTGCAACCTGCTTTATTTTGCAACATTTTCAGATATTCTTAATTAATAAGGTGTTTACCTTATTTTAATCGGATGATAATTAAAATCGTGATAACAATAATTGTACTGTACTATGACTGTACCCACTATTATTTTTTTCCATATCTGCAATCTGCCCATGAGCAAAATAAGCGTTTTTTTGTCGACGTGGCTTCAATAGCTTTAATGCGTCATATTTTTGAATTTTGTTTAGGTTAGTTTGCAGGTTTCTTGATGCTTACATTGGATTTTGGTCTGATGCGGAAATAGCAGTATCGTCAGTATAAATTGCCACTATAATGATTCTTGTTGTGGTGGATCTGTAGTTACAGTATCTGTCTCAGGCACTTTGCAGAGCACTGGTAATACGTTTATCGGCTACGTATGAAGTGACACCTTCTGGCTGTTTCCCAGGTTTTATAATAATGATAATCTGAGCAACGTTCCAGGAGATGGAGAAGTAGTTTCATATTATTATTGCATTGAAAATGAAAGTTATTATTAGTTTATAGCATTGTTCAATCAGTACTTGTAGTATTTTCCTAGAGATGACATTAAATCCTGGTGCCTTGGATGTTTATTTCTTTCATTCCATTCCATTTGAAATGGGACATCTATAGAAGGCTCGTTTTCTACGTCGGTGGGTAGGTTTGGAGGATTATGTTGTTGCGGTCTTCTCAGCCTTTATGTAGCATTTCAGATTGAGTACTACGTGGTTTCTGTTGGCATAAGATTCGCCAAGTATTCTAGATTGCCTTGGTTCTGTTCTTCCTGTAACAGGTCTTTCAGCTCATTAGTGTCTTTATTTAACTTTCTTTTGATTTCGTCAGTTCTTTAGTTCTTTAGTTCTTTAGTTTGTCTTGAATAACAGGTGATATATCACTTTTCCCTTGTGGTATTTCGTAGATGGTAGGCATTCCAAACCACGAATCCTCTTGTATATTCTTTATTAAATATTCCACCGCAGTTTCTATGTTCTCTTCAGTCTGTAGTAATCGATCTGGCGAAATTAAATAGTACAACAGGTGGAACAGAAGTAGTGATGGGATATCGATCGATGTTTAAACTTCGACAGTAACAATTAACATGAGTAACAATCTATGCTTATTGATAACTTGGTGTTTGCATGTGGCGCAAGAAACGATTGTTATGAAATAGATCCCATTTCATTTGAGGGTCTCCTCCTCCAATAATATTAACCCTGCAAATAAGAACTGAGCGGGAAAATACCCCTATGAAGGCGAAATTGATAGTACGATCAAATCAAAAATTATGAAAAAACCAAAAGAGATAAATAGACTACACCTGATTATTAGGGCCTTAGGGGATAATTTTAAGTATTTGTAGTACTATCGGGACACTAGTAAATTAAAAGTAAACGAGCTTTAACACACTTCCTACTCACCATGTATATCAAAGCTGTATATAAGCGGAAGACATAATGTCCTATGGAAAATAATAGGCGGTATTTTATTTAATTCAATCTTCCATTTTAATTCAATATTCGCAGTCGCGCGACCTTCACCTTCGACAAAAACTACTATGTAACGGCAAAATGGAGTCACTATTTTCACTTTCTTTAAACAACATTAATCAACAAACTTCGAACAAAGAGAGGAAGAGCAGTGACGGAGTTGGGTGTTGCGGACGAAAGGACATGGTCGTAGCCCAGATACGTCGGTCTGGCAGAAAGAAATTTCATCCTGACAGACGACTACAGCATGGAAATAATAATATTTTTACTTTATATAATTATGAGCTGAATTAATAATAATTATTGATATAAAGTGTGACCAGTAAAGTCCGCATCATATGGGATTTTTTTTATTAATGGCTTTATTCGAATTTTAATTTTGGCATCAAGTTCTGCTTCGATGGAGATGAAAATTAAGCAAAAAAATAGTAGTCGCGTGATTTGCATTACTATCTGTCAAATTTTAATTTTTTTCAAAAAATAATTCAAAAGTTTTTCTGAAAATATCGAAAAAAGTTATTAGAAAGTTTTTTTAAATGCAGTTTCTAGCCCACATGCGAAATTTCAGCTGCATAAGATAATTTTGATTTTTTACCCATATTTTGTCGTTGTTAACGTGTTTTTGGTGCATCATTGTAATTAATTTTTTGGAAACTGCAGTTTTACTTTTTTTATGACATAGCTTAATAACAAATTTTAATAAAGGGGTTTTAAATTAAATCGTTGAAAATAGATACACTTTACGTTAAGTTAAACTAAAATTTATTTTCCACTTATCAATCACTTTACTGATGCACTGTGTTATTTTTTGTCTTAATATTGAGGTGTATTACTTTCAGACACAAACTACGTTTTCAAAAATACTTATTTTATAAAGTTACCTTACACAGGGTCAAAAACAAATAAACTTTGCATCACCTGCGACCAAATTTTAATTACCCAATTTAGATTTTGTAGAAAAATGCACATTTAATAGCGCCATATTAAAAGAAAATGTATCTGAAATAAAGCATTGTCAAAACTAAGAAGTTTTATGTAGGTTGTGTTAAGTCTTCTTTTTCAAAAGTGGTGCAAGTTACAAAATATGAGTAAAAAATCAAAATTAACTTATGCAGCTGAAATTTTGCACGTGGGCTAGTAACTGCATTTAAAAAAACTCTTTCTAATAACTTTTTCCGATATTTTCAGAAATAACCCCACTTTTGAATTATTTTTTGGAAAAAAATTGAAATTTGACAGATAATGCGAATCACGTGACTACTATTTTTTACTTAATTTTCATCTCGATCGAAGCAGAACTTGATACCAAAGTCAAATTTCGAGAAAAGCTATTAATAAAAAAAATCTCATATGATGCGGACTTTACTGGTCACACTGTTTTGTTTTTAACTAATATTTTTGCCATTGAAATACCGTAATTTGGCTTTAGAAATAACTTTAAAGAATAATAAAATTATGAGTAGGCATATTAAAGCCTTTTTTAACAATCAATTCTAATGGGAAAGTGCAGGGCTGTCAGAAGGGGGGAAAGGGTACTTTCTGGCGAGAAAGCTCATCCAGCAACCTTAACGAGACAAAAACCTACAGTTAAGTACTTTTTTTAGTTAGTGCCCAACTAGCTTTTTTATTACTTCTCTAGTCCACTTGACCTGAGCTTCTCAGCAACAACTAGCCCTACTACACAGCCTACGCTACTGAAGAAGAGATTACCGAAATCACAGCGGAACGCTTTCTCTAGTTCCTATACCATTATTTATTAAATTTTTATGGCTGTTTAATTCTAAAGGATTTTTAGCAAATGAATTAATTCATAAAACTGGACCCAGTCGTTTTTCGTAAAATTTAGCACAAAAATGTAATATCAACCTAGGTAGGTACTCATTTATTTATTTCTATTGGTCAATAATATCTGTGTTTATTAGTATTTTATGGTGTAACTGATACTCAGATAATGCCATTGTGGTATACTATATCATGAAATTGGCGAAAAGTAATAAACCTTTTAAACGACAACTTTACAGATCTTACGGTAATTGCCAATTGCTTGGTCACCTTGACTACATTTTTATTATTATATAATAATATTACAATTCAGTCTATAAGACTTGCAGTGAAAGTTGATAAAAATTTGATAAAGCTAAGACGTATGTATAGGTTTATAATTTATTGACATGGAACTTCAACCGTACTGATTAATAGAAAAACCCCGAAATTATGCTTGTCTTATGCTATAATTATAATTCCACCCGTAGTTTACCACTTTGTCAATAAAAATTGGAATATCTTCTCAATTGTTTTGATTAGGTTGGGAATTAAGTCAGTGATTTCTGGTATTTTTAGTAGTTGCAAACCTATTAGGGTTTGAGGATAGAAAATTGTTTTGTAAGGTTTTGTTTCTAAAATTTGATTAAAAATGATTCGTCGTCGTGTTTTTAGATCGAAACGAAAGAGAACCAATCAATTAAACTATAAAAATTATAAAACCGAATATAAAAACAAACAAAACCAGCAAAATAACCAATCTTCGATGTTATCGCATACCTAACATCAAGTCAAATAATAGTTGTTATCAATGATCTGCTAGCTAGCAGATCATTGGTTGTTATATAACTTGTTTGTATTGATGTTTACAATTTGGCAAAAACTTGGGTACTTGTAAAACATTTTTAAGCACAATTTCTTGTTCAAGAATTTGAAAAAGTTTTTTCCCGAGAACTTGACCTGTGGAGTAATATAAACTACCTAGGTATTTACATTTTTTCTTTTATATAATACCAGCGTGTACCCGGCCTGCGTTGCAATGCCAGGCATTATACGCCTCTGAGATAATAATAAGGCGAGTTCACCATCACGTCAATATTTATAAATACAAACCCGAACAAACCTCTAAATTTATCATTGTTTCTCTACAATATTATGCATGTATTATACATAAAAACCTTCCTCTTGAATCACTCTATCTATTTAAAAAAAAGCTTCAAAATCCGTTGTGTGGTTTTAAATATTAGGGCACATATAGCTGGGGACAGACGCGACAGCGACTTTGTTTTATACTATGTTAAGAAGATATAGAGAAAAGTGTCTTTTAAACTTTTTGAAGATTGCAGGGCTGTATATGTGTATAAAGTCTGGAAACGGCTTAATAACATCACAATTTACTGGCCGATTTAAACCAAATTTGGTACAGTTGTGTAAGAGGATCTAACGCACCGAATGACGATATTGGCGTTGTTGCCAGATTTTTAGTTTGTCTGGAATTCGAACGAATTTTATATTTTTAAATATAACTCCCAGTATATTTTTACATTTTTAAATTTCACATAAAATTATAATTATTTTTTATTAAATACATTATTAGTCTATACTTCATAGTTTCCGAGATATTGACTCTCGAAAAGTGACATTTTTGAACTTTGACAGCTTATAACTTTCTAACAGTACGTCTTAGAGCAAAACGGCTTACATGTCCCTATCTTCAATTTTTATTATCTTCCCAAAAAAAGCAACTTCCGGTTAAACCGGATGTAACTCGAAAGCAGGAAATATAGTTGTTCCGTTTTAACTGGAAGTTGATTTTTTTGGGAAGATAATAAAAATTGAAGATAGGGACATGTAAGCCGTTTTGCTCTAAGACGTACTGTTAGAAAGTCAAAGTTCAAAAATGTCACTTTTCGAGAGTCAATATCTCGGAAACTATGAAGTATAGACTAATAATGCATTTAATAAAAAATAATTATAATTTTATGTGGAATTTTGAAAATGTAAAAATATACTGGGTATTATATTTAAAAATATAAAATTCGTTCGAATTCCAGACAAACTAAAAAGCTGGCAACAACGCCAATATCGTCATTCGGTGCGTTAGATCCTCTTACACAACTGTACCAAATTTGGTTTAAATCGGCCAGTAAATTGTGATGTTATTAAGCCGTTTCCAGACTTTATACACACACTGTATATCAAAATACATCAGCACTCCATACGTACTGAAAATACGAAATATCAGGTATTTTACCCTATTTGGGCATAATAAAATCATACAACGGTTGTTACAAGTCGTTGTTTATATTCCAATCAGAGTCACTAAAAGCACAAACACAATTTACTAAACTACACAAAAACTAGAAATCCGTAAATATTGAATACCCACAATCAACAATAGCAAAGAAAACTACAAGGAATCCATAGAGAAGTCAAATCATCAAAAATGGCGGCCGAGCCGGTTCTGGAGTGTATTTTGAGCATGTCGCTAAAGAAGGACAGGCCGATAACACGAGGTTTGTGCGCATGTCCGATGCTGCTCAGAGGGAAGCCAGCTGGCCGGCGATCCATGCGCTCGGACGTATTTTTTCACCCACAAAATGTAACTTTTGTTTGCGCAGGAGATAAGCTGTACGTACTTACGAATAAAAGTTTATGAATATCAGTCATCATAAAGTCAATATTAGATAATATATTTTAGGCATAAATCCTTTGTTCCTATTTACTCGATTTTTTTTACCAAAATTCGCTGGACCGAAATAAAGAATTTATTTATTTTACAGATAATAAAACGGTGCCATTTTTTAATCAAACAAAAATGTTAGTAACCTCTGCAGTGTCGGGTTCGCTAGCTGTTTGACCTTGTGAGAATAAAAAATATATTTATTAAAAATTCGACAAAATTTAAAGTATAAAGGATATAATTTTGAAAATTCTTCAAGGGGTCAAATTAAATAAATGACGTCATTTAATTGATGGTCAAGAATATTTTTTTTAAAAAGCGCTAATCTTTATATTATAATAACCTAAAACTATTTAAAAACCAATTTCAATTCAAATTTTTTTCTAATGTTAAAGAAAGCAAATGTTTTCGGCAAACACCACATAAGGAGACCATCTGTATTCTGTATGTAAGCGAATGTTAACACCCGAAATTTTGTGAGGAACTTTTACTAAATTACTAGACACGATAACTGACGACACCATGTTTTCTGTTTAATTAAAATTGTACCGGGTGTACCAAAAATATTATAAACGTACAGGCATAACAAAAAATGGGCACTGGTTTAGTCGTTGGAAGGAGAAAGTGAAAAAAACACGGCAAAAACTATAAAATCTTTATGGTTTGCGGTTAGCTTTAACCTTTAGATTTAGACCGTTCCAAGTTATGATTATGACACAAATATGAATAATGGTTTTCTATTTTTGTCTAATAAGAAAAAGCATTGATACATTGGCGTAGCCAAGAAGAAAGGGGGGCGAAAGGAAGCATGTGTCCCCTAAACAAACAAAAAAAAACTCTGCTCGTCAGCAAAAAAAAACATACTTCCAGTTATCACCTCCTTATAATCCTCTACTTATAAGAAAAAAGCTAAAAAAAATTGACGCTTATCAGTCAAAAGTTGACAGTTGTCATATGGTAGCTTGTCAGTCGACGATAGACAGACCTCGGTTAATGCGAAATTACCCGAGTGCGGTGTACTGGACGCTCGATACAAAAATGCTCCCGGGTGAACATATTATGTTTCGCCTGAAAACATATATTTTTGTTAACAATACAGGTAATTTAAGGGCAAGCCGATGATTTAGAATAAATCTTCGGACAGTGGCGGTCGTTTAGGATTTTATTTATGAAATATAAATTTCCTGCATGTGTTGTAAATCAATTAAAAACTTTATCTGATTTAGTTCCAGCCGATACTATACATTAACAAAACGGGGTGATAGTGAAATAATGTAGGTATATATCGTTTTAAGACAACAGGTCTGCTAAAAAATTCGACCGTTTTAACCCATTTTTTTAATGGAGTTTCCTGTCCTCTTAAATTGTAATGTTATGGTACGTTCTATTTTCATTTTTTTTTGTTTCTATATGTAATTTTTATTTATAATTTATATTTATTTGTATTTAGTCTTTAAGGCGTGCAAAAATTATTTGTATATTTAACTGAATTAATTTTTTTTCTCAATACAAAAACAGTTCATACTTAAAAGAGTTAACAAATTAAAGGTCTAGAAAGGTGTCTTCACTATCACTAAATTCGAAGGATTCATCTGTGGAGTTAACTGAAATGAAGTGGTTCTACCGTTTCTTTCATCAGCTTGTCTAAGTCCCACATTTTCTTTCCTCTTTTATTACATGTTTTATAGCTTCTTTCCAATTTTGAAAATGGTGCTTTATTTACTTCTATATCTGCTCATATCTCTTAGATACTGTCGTCTCCAAAAAATGATATCTTCTCTATCCAATAACATTGACTTTCGGTTGTGCTTTTCCCGATTCCGTTATTTTTATAATATACATACAAGCTTTCGATAACACGTTAAAAATAAAACTAAACTACCACACTTGAAGTTGGAAATATTCTATGACATAAGTCACCTACCTGTATACCTATGCAATAATAGATAATTTAATTACTTAAGATGAGGTACCTGTTATTGTTACGCTTGTGGTTTATTGAAGTTTTACGGCTCATGGCCCTCGGCTGTGCTGTCAGGCTTTAAGAAACAGAGTATAGTAATATTATAAATGTATCTATCATGTCAATATCATTTATAATATCCCAAATTAACGTCGAATATTTCGTATCTATCTACAAGAAATACTAAACTACGATAGTTTTTAATCAAGAGAACCTTTCAAAATAAAAATTTAATATTTTGATTTTTGTCAATATTAATCGGTTTAATGTGACGTAATAAGGATATCAAAGACGGAAATTAACAAGAAACAAAAATGGAAAAAGCATTGGTTGCCTTATTGAATCTGTCACACGTTTGCAATTAATAAAAAAAAAAACAATATCATTAGCGAAAAATAGCCTTGGCTCCTAATTTATTAATAAACTTTTAATAATACCAGCGTTTATTATCTGAATGTACCTATATTTTTAATGATATTTGGCCGCTAAAACTGTGACAGACGCGATACAGACATAAAGGAATTTTAAAGCACTATAAATATTCTAAATCGGAGGCAACATTGTTAACAATTAATTATTGATCAAAATAGTAATAAGCAATAATATAATTCTCGATTTGGTAACAATAACACTAACATTGCTTAAAGGGAAGTGAAGCCTTTGCAAATCGATGCATGTGATTAGGTTTTACGTTTTAGAACATTTGATTTATAAAATTGTTTATTAAAAACGAGCGGGAACCCACAGCTTCGCTCGTACAATTCCATTGTCATAAATTCGCTATCGAGCCACCAGCCGCTAACCAGCGGGTACCATAGATACTACCCAATCCAATAGAACCTTGAATAGGTACCCATTTTATTTTCATAAAGAAATTTCTTTCACGCTTTCTTGCATCCCTTTCTCTTTCAATAAAAATGTTATTTATCTGCTAGCTCTGTGCATGAAAAAAATACCATTGCATGGATGCATCATCGTTATTAAAATATATATCTATTTCATTACAGATTGTAAAACGTTTTACTATAAAAGTACTACTGATAGTTCGGATATATACCTATTATCCAATGTGTTTTCGAGAAAATTTCCAATTTTGAAAATGGTCCTTTTTTCTCATCTATATCTGCTTATATCTCTTAGATACTGTCGTCTCCAAAAAATGATATCTTCTCTATCCAATAACATTGACTTTCTGTGGTGCTTTTCCCGAGAAAAATTTAATTGATGTAAAATTTTGCACAATTTTTTTCTTCCTACATTGAGTAAAGTCTCGTCTTCCTTTACAGCATTTAAAATGTTGTCTAATGTTGGAATCTCTCTATTGAAATAAAAATTATGCACTTTTCTTCTTATGATACTTTTCACATCCTCATCAATTTGTATAGGTGTCCTTCCTGGCGACTATTTAGGAGGAGCTACACTTCCAGATCTTCTTTCCCTAAGAAGCCTATAGATTGATGTTTCCGCAGTATGAATATATAGGCTTAAAGACCTTTTTATTGACCCTTGAATACGTTTTTATATAAAACGAAACGTTGGGATAATAACAATTGTGTCATTTCATTGCCGCTATACTTATTCGAATAATTATTAATTGTGTATTTTTAAAGAAATATTTACCAAAAATATATTTTCTAAATATGAACTTTTATACCCCTTTTTACACCCGCCTTCTTTCCAGCGAAAAGTTTATGTACATTTTTTACTTTTATCGTTTTCTCTAGCGATTGCGTTGGAAACTTACCCCCTCCCTGCCCTTAGGGGCAAAATACCAATTTTCAGCAATATAGGTTTAAATTATACACCCCTATAAATAGGTACCCCTCAAAATAGGCTATACAACCCCTAAATGAAAATAAGGAAAGACGTAGGTACCTATATTCTTATTTTATTAAAGGACCTTATATACCAATTTTTAGATTTCCACCAGTTTTAGTTTCTGAGATACACAAATTACTATAAAAATTTCAACCCTCGTTTTTACCCCCTTAGGGGTTGATTTTCGAAAAATCCCTTCGTGGTGGACGCCTGCGTCATAAGGAGAAGTCATCCTTAAAATTTCATGAGGGTAGGATGTGATAAAATCCGTCGCCTTTGTCTGCAGCCAATAGTCACTTTACGATTTGCAGGATTCACAACTAGTTTAAGTTTCCAATAAGATACACTAAATTTCTGTGCATCAGCTTAGCAAAGGGACAACCTACCTACCAACCTATATTTTTAGTAATAAGTATAGTAATAACTCCAAAATATTTATGATCAATTCTTGTTTGAAAAATTGGATACTTTCAGTTTGGTTTTTTATTTATAAACGTTTTGTTATTCAATATGAAATATACCTAAGTACCCATTATTTAAAGAAGGAAATCGTTTGCTGATAGCTTTCTGTTAAAATAAATTTCACTGAAAAATAAATAACATTACAAGTATGTATGTATTACATAAAATTAAATAAAATTCCGTTTTCCACCCGGTTGCTTACAGTAATATTACTGATTGTATAAGATTGTATTTGGTGTATTTTAAAATATTTCTCCAAAGAAAATATTTTTAATCCAACATACGTTGGTAAAAATCGACCTAAATAATTTTGTTGTGAAAAATTTTGAAATTATTCATAAACTAACTTCGAATCCTGATAAATAATACATTCATTAGTAACTTTTTACAAACACTAGTTACAAAAAAACCTTTCAAAAGGACATATTATCCTAACATTGACACACTTACCGGCGACTTAAAAAAAATTAAATAATCCAAGTTCACTAATATATTATATTATCTATATTGGAAAGCACAAACAGTTTATGTGTAGATCCTTTTTTTAAAATTCACATTTAGGCTCACTGGTCCATTCAACCGAAATTTTGAACACAAATTAAATTTACAAAGTTTTCTTTCTTAAAACAATATTAATTTTATTATCTCTTCTTTAACTTTAAGCACGATATCTCTCCATTCTAAAGTTTTTTTTCTAATGGTTCTTTTCTGGAAAAACTAACCAAAACTAAAAAAAAAATCGAAATATTCTTGTACGAAATACTACTACTATAGATTGGTTATTCTCGGTTCTTGGTAAGTAAATGGGTACTGTTTTGATATGGTGTATGGGTACCAGTCGTTGGTACAGTTGAAAGTAGGAGAAATGAAATGGTCGGTACCAGCGATGCAGATTAGTGTGGTACCACTTTGTTGTTACATCTTGTGTTTTAATTTGGCCTAAAGGGTTCTGGATTGTTACTGATTCTGCTATACAAGGGAAAATTTAAATAATTTAAAAGATGGATTATTTGTTTTGAGTGTTTCTTACGTACCAAACTAAAATTTCCTTTAACTAACTTTTAAAGCTACATAATTAAAAAATGCTATCGCATTTCTTTTAAATATTCTGAATATACCGGGTGTTTCTCAACAGACGTTCACCCCTATACCTTTTCTGTATTTATAGATATTAAAATGAAATTTTGAGATTATGCAAAAGAGATGAGTCTGCATTTATTGGCATAATTTTCAATTTGTTAGCACTTCCGGTTTGACCGGAAGTGCTAATGTTTATTTTTAATTTTCAATCTAGAGTGCTACAAATGAATTAAATCTGTTAATTTATAGTCAAGTAGTATTATGAAAATTAAAATTATGTCATAATAATTGACTTTCTAAGTTTCACAAGTGTTTAAAAAATGATTTTTTTATTTTTTTGGCGTTTACTCCATTTTTCCAAATGGAACGATGGTAATTCACGAGGATATATTTAAAACGAGCATTTTTTTTTCCAACAATTTGATACCTGACACTCCTATGCTATTTTAAAATTGACTCCCAAAACATTTGCCTTAAGTCTCAATCGCAAATTTAAAAGCGTTATGCATAAGTAAACATATACAAGATGTCCCATTTAAAATATCAGCGTCAAGGTCACTTCCGGTCAAACCGGAAGTGCTAACAAATTGAAAATTATGCCAATAAATGCAGACTCATCTCTTACGCATAATTTCAAAATTTCATTTTAATATCTATAAATAAAAAAGTTATAGGGGTGAACGTCTCTTGAGGAACAGCCGGTATAGTGTACATTTTGTGACTAAAAAGAAAAATTGACAAATACTAAATTTTTGAGTGATGAGTTGATGGGTTATAATGTCTCTTATTTAGACATAATAAGAACTTATCCCTGTTTGTTCTTTTTACCCTGAAAAAATAACTGCTCTGTGATACGACAGTTTTCAAAAATTATGCGGTAGTATTAGTTTGATATAATTTACCAATTTGTTCAACAAAAAGCAGCAACAATAGACAGCAAAACTGCTGTCCGGCAGTTAATGTAATATAAAAAAAAATATTTTGAATGGCGAGATCAATTACTTGGTAAAATAATGAGAGATTTCTTCAAAAGATTTGTTTGTCTGTGTGTAATTTTGCTATGGTAGGGTAACAAAAGAAAAAATATGTGAACCTCAACTTTTTATGCTTTAAAGTTTTGAGTAGCCCCTGTATAACATTACTTATGTACCCAATAATTTTATTATTAGTTCCAGTATTAATTTTGCTGCTGTTGCTCTGAAATAAGTTATATTATTATGTTATTGAATGTTAGATAACACTAGTAGGCAATCAGACTAATCGCTCAGTAAGAAAAAAATCATTTGGATTATGTTTTAATAAATGAGTTTTAAATGTTTCACTTCCTCGTTCTGGTAAAATAATTACAATAAACGTTTGGTTTTTGGTAAATTAGGTTTGATTGAAAAGAAGATATTTTTCAAATAGGATATTATGACATGGTCTACAACCATACAATTCATAAATCACCAAATCTGAATAATTTAGATTATTGTTGAAAAAAATTTAAATAAATGCATGAAAAAAATGCTGTTACCAAATCTAAAAGAATCAATCGTGACACTTTTCATATCCTGTTGATGTTTAAAGAGAACTTAAGAGCAGTCAATAGTGACGCATTTGCCATTTCGTTTTTGATCAATATTTTTCGTTTTATCCTAAAATCCGTCAAATACCCGTCTTAGGAGTACAATTACCTACAGTTTTACGTCAAAAAGGTTGGATTTAAAAATTAATAAAAGCAGAAAAAGAAATATACCCAAATTTGACCAACATTCGTTTTATGCTTTAATAGGGAACTTTCCCATTTTTTTTTCAATAATATGATTTAGTTAGGCCTGAAAAAAGAATTCGCCAATTATTACTCCTTAAAAATCAAAAATAACTCTTAATAATTCTTTAAAGTTTCGCACGTGTCGAAAGCATTTCAAACGATCTCTAAAGCGCGCGAAGCCCGATGACGTCAGGGGGTATGACTTTTGGTCATCCGTCATCCTGACGCTCCTGATAGGTGCCGAGCGACCCAATTTGCATTTGGATTGCCGTGTGTTATTGTTATTGTATTGTTGTTTTAAGGTCGTGTCGCTTGACGCGTGGATGTCAAATCTGACAAATCATCAAATTTATTGAAAACCTATAACCTATTTCGTAGATGTCACACACAAATCTGACAAATGATACCCCTTGACGTCACGACTACTAGCAGCGCGTTTTTACCCGCTTGGAATAATTTGAATTTTGGGGCATTTTTAAATCTTTCTAGCGGTCTTTTGGGACGAAATATGTTGTTTTTTTGCTGCCATATGTTTTATGACAATATATACTTATGATTTATAGAATTTTTTCCTCATTTAAAATTTTTGTCAAGTTCCCTATTATTTTATTAATTTTTTTTTTAACTTAAGACTGTAGTTAACTGCTACCCAAACACCGGTATTTGGCCGCTTTTTGAGATAATAAACGAAATATTGGCCAAAAAATAAAACGGCGAAAGCGTCACTAGTGTTTGCTCCTAATATACTTACACTATACAAGAAGCTACCGTGACTAATTGAAAAAAGTGTAAAAATAATTATATTTTTTTTGCAATAATACAAAGTTTATAGGTATGGCAGGTTCTTAGTGTTTAACCAATTAATAGGTGTGCTTTTCAAAATTTTTTAGGTTTTCTTTACAAATAACCAGTAGAACTACAGGAATATAAGCTGCATTTTAATAAATCAGTATTATCATTTGAACATTTCTCTTGTTGTTGACTTAATTAACACATCTAGACTTATTATTACGTATGTACTAACTTCACTTATCTTATTTATTTAACACGGTGCATTTATCAAATCGCGTTACCAAAATCAACACCGAAAAACAGTTTGAAAAATAATAATAAAATTTACTAAACATTTTTTTGGAAAAGGAAAATTATTCATCTGATGATATTCCTTTGTTTAATATTTGATTTGATTAGGTTAAAGTTTATAGCACTTATCTTTTCACTTGATCAAACTGAGGAAATGCAAATTCAATCCGATCTGTTGCAGGTGAATTTATTTACATGTTGTTTCCTTTCACCTTACAACCTAGATGTTTATACGTATAAGTATAAATATAAAGTAGATAAATTATTATTTTTTATCAAGCTAATAATGTAAGTGGTCAATTAATGCCATTTATTTACTATAAGAGGTTCTCTTATTAAAAAATTAATCTGCATCCAGTCATATAATAGTAACAAGCAATAACTCTGTGATAATGTTATTTATGTTGCTAATAATCTCGAAAACCTATGGTAGGAGATACGAACATAGTTAAATTGAGATAAAGTGGCGTATTAATAATTTTTTGCGCCCTGTGGGAACAAAACAAAAAACTCTATTCATAGCCTGGACTGGGCTATGTATGTAAGGTATAGTCAAATTACTCTAAAAACACGCCGCACCATCGCTGAAGTCTAAAGCCTGTTTCCTATTATTGCCTGACAGCTAAACCCCCTCCACCCCCTCATTAAAAATACTAAACACAAATTCTAGCTTTCCGGGTGAACATATTATTTTTCACCTGAAGGTATATCTTTTTAGTAACAATATAGGTAGTTTTTAAACACTTTATTGATTGGCACACCCCTAATTTTACCTTTCACAATAGGGTTGTAAAATTGTAACACTATGGCAAGCCGGTGATTTAGAATAAATCTTCGGACAGTGGCAGTCATTTTGGTTTTTATTTATGAAATATAAATTCCTTTTGTTTCCTGCCCGTGTTGTAAATAAATTATACAAAGTAAAAACTTTATCTAATTTAGTTTTAGCCGATACTATATATTAACAAAACAAGGTGATAGTGAAATAGTGTATCGTTTTAAGAGAACAGGTCTGCCAAAAAAATTCGACGGTTCTAACCCATTTTTTTAATGGAGTTACCTGTCCTCTTAATTGTAATATTATTGTAGGTACGTTTAAATTTTTTTGGTTTTCATATTATGTAATTTTTATTTATAATTTATATTTATTCGTATGTAGTTTTTAAGGTGTGCAAAAAATATTTGTATATTTAACTGAATTAATTTTATTTTCTCAATACAAAAACAGTTCATACTTAAAAAAGTTAACAAATTAAAGGTCTAGAAGGGTGTCTTCACTATCACTAAATTCGAAGGAGTCATCTGTGGAGTCAACTGAAATAATGCAGTGGTTCTACCGTTTCTTCCATCAGGTTGTCTAAGTCCCGCATTTTTTTTTCTTTTATTACATGTTTTATAGCTTCTTATTGAAATAAAAATTATGCACTTTTCTTCTTATGATACTTTCACATCCTCATCAATTTGTATAAATAGGTGTCCTTCCTGGCGACTGTTTAGGAGGAGCTACAGCTCCAGATTTTCTTTCCCTAAGAAGCCAATAGATTGTTGATTCACAAACTCTCGCCATATTAGCACATGCTGATACTAGATTTCTGACAGTACTAGATGGTGTTTGGTGCACAAGTGCATTGTGTACATTTAAAATTATTATTGTCTTTGCTTTTAGTTTAGGTCAAGCACACCTTTACAAAACACTGGGGAATAATTGTTCGCCATTTTTGTATTATTTTTATAATATACACACAAGCTTTCGATAACACGTTCAAAATTAAACTAAACTACCTCACTTGAAGTTAGAAATATTCTATGAAATAAGCCACCTACCTGTATACCTATGCAATAATAAATAATTTAATTACTTAAGATCAAGTACCTGTTATTGTTACGCTTATGGTTTATTGAGATTTTACGACTCATGACCCTCAGCTGTGCTGTCAGGCTTTAAGAAACAGAGTTTAACAGAAACAGTCACAAAATAGTATATTAAAGTACACGTTTCATAAGAAGCGGTTTTAGCGCACGCGTCTATTTTAAAAAACGAGCCACAAAGTGGCGAGTTTTTTTATTGACACGTGCGCTAAAACGCCTTATGAAACATGTGCTTTATACATTTTTTTCTGTTTCACCTGTTATAATCAAGAAAAATACATTTTAAAAAGAAAATAAATCCTTCAAATTTTGTAAATTTTTATGTCTAAATTTTATGTTGGTAATAGTATTTTATCATAGTAGCCTCTGGACAACAAAAATTATTTTGCAAACTGTCATTTTTTGATTTATTGACCCATTTTCACCACGAAATTCTAAAGTTATTTTAGCGATATGAGATTTGAAATTGGACGGAATACGTTGTGTGATCCTTGTACATTCGGTACATATACAGAGCGTTCGGAAATTCGGGCGATTTTGCTACTTTTTTCGAATTTCAAAAGACGTGCTTTTACGTCACGGCATTGCAATTTAGTATAGGGAAGATGGAAAATTCAAATAAAGTTGAAATTAAAATCGACATTGGAAGGTTAGTAGATTGAATTTTGGATAGGATTTGGCAGAAAATGATAGCTTGAAGCATCTACAAAAGATTGATTTATAGATTTATGCAACCAACATACATGACTGTTATCCACACAGAATAGAAAAGTAGGTTATCAAGCTATTTTTTCTCTGCGAAAAAATCGGGTTTCTCGTAAATCACAAAGGCCGCGCAAGTCAATGAAATAAAACATTTAAATGTTACCAACATCAAATAAAGAAAAAACGCGTATCGAAATAGCTTTATTACGATACGCAAATGCGTATTGTAATGAGCTTATTAGGAACGTGAAATAGAAAAACACTTAAAAAACACCAAAATTACGCATGAGGTTGTTACAGCCCACTAATGAAACAGAATATTTAGGAAGAAGTCAGCATCAATGTTATATGTGGCTGTCAATTGTCGAAGCGTTTTGTTTTTAGAAAAAGTTGACCTTATATACCCTGGTTAAAGCTTACCCTAACGCTTGAAGGTGCACAACACTTTTGATTTGTGTCAACGAAATTAATGAAAATTTTACCATAACAATTCTTTATTTAATCGTATTAATCAAGTCAAGATAACATTATTACCACTGAAACGTGGAAATTCTTTTGCAAATACGGCTGACATGACAGCTGGGTCTATTTTTTCTTCGTCAAAAGTGACGGGTCGCGTAGTTTGTTTTGGGTTTACCATGAAAAAGAATTAACGAGATCCTTCAAAACATATAAATAAGAAGGCACGTGAATTTTCATTTGTTTATTATATTCTTGTCAGTGTCTTGAATTACTATAAAACAGAAACTCATAATTCCTAAATTTTGATTTTTACGCTACCGCGTAGAAGAACAAATAAAATTTTCTACGGAAGGCGACCAAATACTCCTGTTGGGGGAGCAGTTACCCACAGTTTTAAGTTAAAAAAATTTAATTGATAAATTGGTAAAGCATAAAATGAAATTTTGTCAATTTTGCGCATATCAGATCAACAGGAGACCTGCTAGCCTATGTCACTCATCTTTGGAGCAACGCAATCGAACATCATGGGGAGTCCCGCGCTATTGCACTGGACATCTCTAAAGCCTTTGACCGTGTCTGGCACGAGGGGCTCCTAAGTAAACTGCGTTCTTATGGTATGCCCGGTCGATTTTGTTCATGGTTGTCTAGCTTCGTCAAGGACCGTTCTCTGCAAGTGGCGATTGACGGGTTTCTCTCAGAGACCTTCACCATCAATGCTGGTGTTCCTCAAGGGTCCATATTATCCCCCACTCTCTTCTTACTGTACATTAACGACCTTCTAGCGAAAACAGAAAATCCAATATATAGCTTTGCTGATGACAGCACACCTATCTCATCTTTTACTTTGAAATCTCAAACATCGGCTGCTGACGCACATCTTCGCAGACAACATGAGGTATCACGCCTCAATAAAGACCTGGAAGAAATTTTGTCTTGGGGTGACAGTAACCAAGTCGAATCTAACGCTCAAAAAACCCAGGCAGCAGTTTTCTCTAAGAAGGTTAACATTGCAGAACCCGATATCATTATGGCAGGACACGCAATTCCACTTACTTCGTCTATTAATTTGCTGGGTGTCAACCTGGGAGGAAATATGTCTTGGCATAATCACGTTGTGGCAATCTCCAGGGCAGCTTCTCAGAAGCTCGGTATACTTTTCCGTACCAAAAAGTTGTATACACCTCAACAACTTTTGACACTCTATAAAGCCCAGATTCGATCATCACTGGAATACTGCTCTCATATCTGGAGTTCTGCACCGAAGCATACCCTTCGGTTGTTGGATTCCATCCAAAGGAGAGCCGTTCGTCTAATCGGCGACCACGAGCTGACTAAGAACCTCGACAGCTTAGAACATCGAAGACAGGTTGGTGATTTGACTCTCTTCTACAGATATTTCCATGGCAAGTGTTCGACAGATATTGCCCGCTCAATTCCACCTAGAGTAATGCATAGCAGAAACACACGACGAACCACTGCCGCCCATCCCTATGTGGTTCAACTTAGTACACCCCGAACATCATTGTTTCAGAAAAGTGTAGGTAATGGTACTCCTAAGAGGGGTATTTAATAAGACGAAGAAGAAACGAAATATTGATTAAAAAACGGAATGGCAAAGGCAACACTAGTGTTTGCTTGCTTTTTTATTAATACTGTTTCTTTTGTTTCGCGATAAAATATCATCTTCTCTGTAGCTATCTTGATTTATTTAAATAAAATTTTTGTGGACAAAAATTTAAACTTCTTTTTTGAATTATTTAATTGAAAGTTTACCCCAAAAAAAGTACGTCTCTAAAATTACAATCAGTTAATAAGATGTACGTACAATACTTACTTCTTCTATTGTTGTTGTTGTTGATTTAGATCCACTCAATACCATACATTACCCAACAATGACAATATATCTAATGGTGAACTTGTTTCATATAGAGCACAATTTGATAAATAATTAGCCTTTACCTAGAATGAACTAAATGAAATATAATAACACAATTATTCCATTTAAATATAAATTTGAATAAAACTTCTGCGAAATAATCCAAATCTCATAATATACGTGACGCTGACATGCATATCTGTGGAAGAATAAATAAGAGTACTGTATATATGAAAAACAAAAGAAAACGGTTTCTAGTTGTGCGTATGTGACAGAATTTAGTCTGAGATTAAAAGATTATTATTAAAAGTAAAGTTAGAACGTTTTTAAACGAATAGCAATCCAATCAATGTAAAATTATGTTACGTCCCAGCAATAAATAATGACATTTATGATATTTCATAATAAACTTTTAATGATTTTGTGTAAACCCTATTTTATCACATAAAAGTGATTTCATTTGCTCCAAGCCATATTTAAGTGGTTGACACTAATAAACTCACTGGCAGTAAATCTGCAAATTGTACCGCCTTGAACTCAACACGAGCAAAATCATGCTTCTAGAACGCCTTGACTCCTATTCTTGTAAACAGATATTACAAAACGGCAAAAAAATGGAGACTTTTGAAGAGTCGCTAAGCGATTTTATAAAAAAAAATTAAATAATCTTCGACACCTTCTTTTTAGGAAGGTTTTTTTTCTTCCCCAGTTTATTTGGTTGGTTTAGACCCCCTTTAATAACTTTTTCACATACTCAGTATGGTTTAACCTTTATCAATTTTCTTCATATTGTGTCACTTCTACGCATCAATTTTTAATTCCATAAAAGCTCCATTAAGATTCTACACCATTTTTTTTCTGCTAAAACCATCAGCACTAAATAAAATTTCTGTCTTCTGATGAAGAACGTTTCTACGAACCCTAGAGAATTTTTATTCTATTAAATTTTGTCGAGGAAGGCTTTTTGTTTTTTCTTTCTTTCCCATACTTTCAACTCCACTTTAAGCATGGACTATTTCATCAAATTAATATTTTTTTTTAAAGAGCAAACACTAGTGATGGCTTTGTTATTTCGCTTCTTGATCCATAGATAGATAGATAGAACTTTAAGATGGGTTGGATTTATAAATTGATAAAGGCAGAAAAAGAACTAGGCGCAATTTTGACCAAATTTCGTTTCATGCTTTTATCAATTGATTTTTTTAAAAATAAAACTGTGGGTAACTGCTACCAAAAAGCTGGTGTTTTGAGAAAACAATGATAGTAAAATAAAATGGTGAATGCGTCACTAGTGTTTGCTCTTAGTGTAAGATGCGTTTAAAGAATCAAATATCGAGATCGCCAAAAATTCCTAATATCTTAAATTACGTAAAACATATTCAGCAAAGCAATAATTTTATTTAACATAAATATTTAATTGAGAATATAAAATTTAATATTCAATGGTAAATGATTTTGCAAATTCGTTAGGAATATAATTTTTTTTTGGAAAATGCTATTTTAACAAGGCTTGATACTGAATTGAACATTTTTATTTGGGTAAGCTTAGGTTTAAGTAAAAATTAAACAGTTTAACAAAAATTTTATTTTCTTTACCTATACTATAATATAATTAAATTATTATAAAACAAGTGGGGCCAAGTGTTTTAAATGTTAGTGCTGTGGTATCGGTATCGAGTTCAATAATTAAAATATCAGGATTCAGAAGATAGTAGATTTCACGAGATAAGTGTTCCATAAGTGGTTTATAGGATATGATGGATTATTGATTTTAGACAGATATGCGGCGATCAAAATACCAAAGCCATTACCATTAAGTGCAAATACTAGTAACGTGAAATAATAAAGGCCTAAAACGAAATTTTGTCAAATTTGCACAATTTCTATTTTTGTTTTATAAATCCAACCTTTCTTGACGTAAAACTGTAGCTAATTGTACTCCAAAGAGGGGGTATTTGGAAATGAAGAAATAACAAAATATTAATCAAAAAACAAAATGGCGAAGGCTAACGTTTGATCTGATTGAAAAATAAATTTGTAGTTTACTAAAGAATGGCAATTTTTTTTTTGCAGCATTTGTCTCGCTCAAACTAATGTATTGGAGAGGAGGAGTCATTTTTATAGAAGCACTTATCCGTCCATTCAGGTTAATTCTCTAGAAATATAGGTACATTTTTTACAATTCCTTAATACCTCTAAAAAATCATATTTTTAACACATATTTTTTTTAATACCACTAATTGACACAATTTAATCGTAAAAATTTACCTAGGAACCATTTTCTTATAGAAGAATCACGCATTTTATAAAATAATACATATAATATGATTAATCCAATGTAGATGTTGGGAATGATGGAAAGCTGTGAATTAAAACACCCCATTTTCAACATGCATTCATAGAATTATTAGGTACCTGCTAATCTACGATTTCCTGCTTTAACAAATTAGTAATAAAAATACTTCTAAGTGCAAAATATTTCTATTTAATATGAAAATACACTGCGTCTATAATTTTTATTACATTCTCAAATAAGTCATTTTTATACCCAGTTTTATAACTGGAAATAATGTTTAACCTCAATCAAAAAGGTTATTATGTCATTTCAGCGACTTTTTCTGAGCTTACTTCAGGACAATCAATAGTGACGCCTTTGCCATTTCGTTTTTTGATCAATGTTTCGTAACTTCTTCGTTTTATCCGGCCAAATACCCCTCTTTGGAGTACGATTGAACCCTAGGCTGGAACAACGTTGTAACCGCCATTAAGTGTAAATGCGGTATTTCCGTGGAACAACGTTGTATACGCCATAATATTTAGTTTTTTTTTTTAATTTTCCAACAAAATAATATTTGGCGTTTGCAACGTTGTTCCAGCCAAAGGTTCAATTATCGTTAGTTTTACGTTTAAAAGAAGGTTGGATTTATAAATTCATAGAAGCAGAATAAGAAATATGGGCAAATTTGACCAAATTCCATTTTATGCTTTTATTAATTTATCAATTAATTTCTATTTAACGTGAAAGTGTAGGTAACTGTTACCCCAAAGGCAAATGCGTCACTAGTGTTTGCTCTTAAATTTGTAATTGATGACTTCAGTTTAGCTCTGTATTTTCTCTTTCCGACAACAATGCTTTCCTGGTTGGTTTTTCCATGACAGGTTTTTCGCAGCTTTTGTCCATTAAAATTGACAATTCATTTTTAGTTGGTTGATCCGTTGTTCTTTTCTCAGGGGTGTTATTTTGTGACATTATTTTTGACACTGCCAAAGCGTAAGTCTCACAGGCACTGTTGACGACGTTGGGCTCTCTGTTGAGTAGTTGCTTGAGAGATTGACGAAACTAAAATAAAATATAAAGGCTTTCATAAGGCATAGACAAAATTTCGTCTTTTGTCTATCTAGAAATTGATCCCAGTAACATTTTTGAAAACGAAAGGGATATCGGGAAATCTGCTACATGAGAAACATGTTTCAGGATAGGTCTTTCAATATTTTTAAAACGAAATAAATCGGTGGTAGCGGAGGGCAAACATTGGGTTTATTTACATGCAGTAAGCAGTGAAGAACTCTTAATTATCCTTTAAAAAACTCTTACGACCTTCTGACCTACCCAATGAAAAGCATTCTTCAATAAATCCTCGTCGAGAAAATCCAATTGAATATAAAAGTACAACAAGTCAATCAGGCTTTTATTTAATTTTGTGTTTAGGGCTTAGTTTAAAATCCCTCAAGAAATCAAGCTTTTGACGAAACCCAGAGGATTTAAGGACATAAGTTACTAAGTTTATTTTCCAAGTGATTGCAGTGTAGATGATAGAGAATCGATAGGGATTACTAGCTCTCAGTTGAAATTCTATAGGGTCGTTTTTGCTCCAAATTTCATGAACTGCGGACTGAATTAAAACAGATAAATTCATAAATAAACGTTCCATATTTTAAGAATAAAAACAGCAGTGTAAATTTTGTTTTGCTTAAATTAAATACTTGTACTTAGTTTATGTTCCGAGTCATTGTATCAGAAATTTTGCATGAATAAGTGACAAAAGTTTTAATGTTTTTTGGTTATTTAAAATTATTATTTCTACCAAATTGCCTAGGTAAAAAGTAAACACATAGAACGGAGTTTATGTCGTTCTTAATTCCATTCATATTACGAGGGCAACAAGAAGGAATCCTTTTAAAAAAGGGTCGGTTTCTGCTTTACTAAGATGTAATTTTCTAGATAAATTCACTGATCTTACCTGACTATTCAATCCAGCGTAAATGATTGGGTTATAGCAAATACTGCTTTTAGCGATAAGAGCAGGTAAGACCCCTGAGGCAGGCGTCACAAGTGAAGGGTCCCCGAACTGAACTAAAAGTGCAAATATCGAATATGGCGTCCACGCCACTAGGAAAGCCACTATCATCAATAAAATCATGTAGGCTATTTTGGCCTCAAGTCGGCATAATTGGCCCATATTCATTTTTTTCTGAAAAGAAATAGGTATTGCGAAAAATTATTTTATTATAAGGCATTTTTGTTATCTCCTACAAAGCTCCTAAGCATTAATTTAGCTATGACAAAATTGACCATTTCATTCCTTATCAATATTTCGTTTTCTCTAAAAAGCGGCAAAATACCTGTCTTTGGGTAGCAATTTGAAGTTGAAGAAAATTTAATTGATACATTTATAAAAGCAAAAAACGAAATTTTACCTAAGAACACCGCACTTCTCTTATGGAAAATGGTTCTCAGTTAAATTTCCTAAATTTTTAGTATGTTGTAGAGAATGTCATTCTGATGAAAATTATCAATGGCCACAACAATATCTGCCGACCAGTTTTGGAGATACAGGGTGTCCAAGTTGCAAAATATGAATTTTCACAACATTATATTTTCGTAGTTTATTATTCGTTTTATTTTTCTAGATTTTTGTTGACCCTGTCGTAGATAGAATAGAATACTATAAGTAGTTTAAAATGTTTTATTATATACCGGGTGAGTGACGAAAATTATTTAATATTTTTGGTTAAATCATTGTATTTTCGGCAATTAATTAAATGTTGACAAAGTAATACTGTAGATGACATTAGCTTGGAGCAAGCTATCAGAATTTATAATTTTTATGTTTATACCGGGTGATTAAAAAAAGTTAATATTTTTTTTATTACTTTTCATAGAAATATTGTAGATATTTCTTTATGTACTACTTGCCGCTTATCGTATGGTTCCAAATATTTAGAATTATCAAGGTTATACAGGGTGTTTCCGATGATAAGCGATTGAAAGATTACAGAAAAATGCATGTATTTTTAAATCACCCAGTACATTAAAATTGAATGGTTAAATTTCGTTATTTTTTAATATTTTTTGCTTAAAGTACTTACTGCATGTTTACTATTGATTTACCTTCTTCTATGACCAGTTCTGGATATACTTATACAGCGTCGAACATACTCAAAAAATAGGCATAAAAAACACCAATTTTTTTTATTTCAATAATATTTGTTATGTAAGTTCATCTTATGGTTAAAAATAAATATATTTAATGCTATATAGAGTGTTTCGAATAATAATTGTATTCTAACACTGTATTATGCAAATAAGAAATATGTATAGATAGCATAAACAAGCAAAGTCTCAATACAAAGAGATAATTTTAAACTACTTATAGTATTCTATCCTATCCACGACAGGGTCAACAAAAATCTAAAAAAATAAAACGAATTAATATTATAAACTACGAAAATATAATGTAGTGAAAATTCACATTTTGCAATTTGGACTCAAAAACTGGTCGGCAGATTTTGTTGTGGCGATGGGTACTTTTCATCAGAATGGCATTCTCTACAACATACTAAAAATTTAGGAAATTTAACCGAGGGCCATTTTCCATAAGAGAAGTGCGGGGTTCTTTGCGCATATTTTTTTTCTGGTTCATAAATCTAACCTTCTATAATGTAAAATTGTACTTTAAAGATGGATATTTGGCCGATTTTTGGATAAAAGGTAGTGACGCAATATTAATCAAAAACGAAATGAGGTATGCGTTACTAGCTCTTGAGTAGTAATAAAATGGTTGTTATTATTCTTTCTTATCAATTGGTACTTACCGTTCTCATGGTAGTTATGATGTGAATATAGCTATATGTTATAACGAATAAGGGCACTATTAGTCCAAAGAAGAACAAGTACATAATGTAACTTTTGGCATTCGAACTTCTGTCTTCCCAGTTTACTGAACAACTAAAAATAGAATGGGGATTCTCATTCACTCTAAATTATTTTATATATTTTATAGTAAAACACTTATAGCTTTTTAATGTTTCATTAGTATTTATTATAGAATTGCTCTACATATGTTTTGCCTTTCTAGGGCTTTTTCAAGAGTACTTATGATACTAAAGTTAAATTCTAAATTTACAAATTTATATTTTCCTACCACTATTGTAAAATATCGAAAAGAATAATTTAGGTGACCTGGGAGCTATTCTTATTGTTTATTGGGGCCTATCATTGGGAATTCCGGGGTTAGTTGACAAAATACACCTATCTAAAATTGGGTATTTGTTGTTCGTCCACTAATGAACAACAAATATTCCAAAATACCCCAATTCTAGATAGGTGTATTTTGTCAACTAACCCCGGAATTCCCAATGATAGGCATGGGATAAACAATAAGAATAGCTCCCAGGTAACCAAAATTATTCTTTTTGATATTTTACAATAGTGGTAGGAAAATATAAATTTCTAAATTTAGAATTTAACTTTAGTATCATATTAGTAGGTACTCTTGAAAAAGCCCTAGAAAGGCAAAACATATGTAGAGCAATTCTATAATAAATACTAATGAAACATTAAAAAGCTATAAGTGATTTACTAAAAAATATATATATTAAAAATGTTTCACAAGGAACCAACTGCTGAATCAGTACAGTCTATATTATTTTATTTTATTTTTGATTTTTGATTGTACATTTTGTTTTATGTCTTTAAAATAGAAAAAAGGGATTCGGTATTGAGAAATAATATGTCCATAAAAATTTACTGTTTGTAAAACAGGATGCCGAATGCAGTAATTAAAATTTTTATAGACTTGGAATTTAAATTTCACAAATTACATCGTATACCAGATATCAATATTCGATAATTCAATATAATTTGAACTAGACAAACAAAAACTCATTACAATCACTTTTTCAGATACATTAACTTTTTCAAGCGAACTCTTACCTTATGTTTGCTGCTTCATTCACGTATTTGCCCCAACCAAACAAAGGTGGGCCTGTCAACAAGAAAGAATAAATCCATATTGCCACAACCAAGTAAACGGCGTTAACTTTATTCAAACATTTTCTTTTAAAAGGCATTGATACTATTAGAAATCTTTCGAAGGCTAGTACTGTCAAAGTTGTTATTGATGTTATACCTAAAGAAATTAAAGAATTAAACTAAGAATTCTTATACCAAAATTTAAACACCTTAAACAGTTTTTAAATATAAAAGAATTAGAAATATTTTATTATTCTTTAGTACAAACCCATTTAAATTATGGAATACTAGGATGGGGAGGCATAAATAAGAATTATCTTAATAATATATATTGAAACTATTCAAAAATACATTTTAAAAATTATTTACGAAAAAGGCCACCAATATTCTTCTGATTTACTATTTAAAGATAGCAAAAAAATGGATATTAAACAAATACTTTCTTACATGTTAATATATACAGGGTGTTTCAGAATAAGATGCTGATCCTTAACGGTGTGAATCCTTAGGTGATTTTAAGAAGAAAAGTTTATATTAATATATATCCTTAACCTATCAACTTTCGAACTACACGGCGTTAAAGTTTTAAGAAAAAAATCGTTTTTCTATCATAACTTTAAAAACTTTCTAGCTATTTTTAGGAATTTTTCACACATGCCCTCTTAGCATCAATAGCCATTTTTTGGTGTAGAAAATTTTTTAAATTTTTTAACCAGTGGCGTCCTGAAAGGGTTTGGACTAGACATTTTGGAAAAATATTATGTACGCCACTGCTTTTTCTCAAGATAAAAATTATTTTTAAAATACTCATTCATTTTAGGCCAAATTTAATATCTTGCCTTTTTATCGTCCGATAAACAGTTTCCGACAAAAAAAAAAATAAAAAGCATTAAATGCGCATTCGCTATGTGCCTATGGTTTATTTTTTAACAATAAATTAAAACAGCTAACTTTAAATAACGTGTGAACAAAAACGAAAATAATTTAGATTAGCTATTGAAAGTGGCCGCCACTTGCAAGAATGCATGCTTCAGCAGCTTCAGCTCTTCTCTTCATTGAGTCTCGTAGCCTTTGAAAAATTCCTGGAGTATTCCTGATAGTGTCAAAATAAACCATAGGCACATAGCGAATGCGCATTTAATGTTTTTATTTTTTTTGTCGGAAACTGTTTGTCGAACGATAAAAAGGCAAGATATTAAATTTGGCCTAAAATGAATGAGTATTTTAAAAACAATTTTTATCTTGAGAAAAAGCAGTGGCGTACATAATATTTTTCCAAAATGTCTAGTCCAAACCCTTTCAGGACGCCACTGGTTAAAATTTTTTTAAAAATTTCTACACCAAAAAATGGCTATTGATGCTTAGAGCGCATGTGTGAAAAATTCCTAAACAGAGCTAGAAAGTTTTTAAAGTTATGATAGAAAAACGATTTTTTTCTTAAAACTTTAACGCCCTGTAGTTCGAAAGTTGATAGGTTAAGGATATATATTAATATGAACTTTTCTTCTTAAAATCACCTAAGGATTCACAACGTTAAGGATCAGCATCTTATTCTGAAACACCCTGTATTTTTAAACATAAAAATAAAATAAATTTTATTAATCACACACATGAAACTCGTCATAAAAATACTATTACAATGACATATAAAAATAGAGTAAACAAAACAATAGCACACACAAATTTTTTAAACATCAATCCATATATTTTTGTTATGGTACCACAGTCAATTAAAATAATTAAATCATTAAATAATTATAGAAGTAAAATTAAAAATTGGATATTATCCAATCCAAGAAATATATTCAAGAACGTCATTAATAAAAATAATAAATATACCAAGCTATAATGAATAAAATAAATAAATAAATATATATACAGGGTGTTCATTTAAAAACTTCCCACCTCGATTTTCCTGCTTTAAAATGAAAATGTGGAAAATCGCTCGGACCCGTCGATTTTTATTTCGAGGGGGACATCTTTTACGTATATTGTCAATCTTGTTACTTCAAGCCCCTAGGAGGGGGGGGGGAACCTAATTCTTAAATGGATACCCCTATTTTATATAATTTTTTTGGATTCTGCATAAAATTGTAAACATTTTTAATAAAAGCATGTAAGTCTATACTTAACAGTTTCCGAGATATTGACAATTGAAAAATGACATTTTTGAACTTTGACAGCGTCTAGCTTTCTAACTGTACGTCTTAGAGTAAAACGGCTTACGTGTCCCTATCTTCGATTTTTATTATCTTTCCATGAGTGTCAACTTCCGGTCAAACCGGAAGTACTATATTTCTTACATCCGGTTTAACCGAAAGTTCACACTATTGCAAATATAATACAAATCGAAGATAGGGACATGTAAGCCGTTTTGCTCTAAGACGTACAGTTAGAAAGCTAGACGCTGTCAAAGTTCAAAAATGTCACTTTTCGAGAGTCAATATCTCGGAAACTGTTAAGTATAGACTAATAATCCTTTTTTTTTTAAATGTTCAGAATTTTATGCAGAATCCAAAAAAATTATATAAAATAGGGGTATCCATTTAGGATTTAAATCTTACCCCCCCCCCCTACCTCCTAGGGGCTTGAAGTAACAAGATTGACAATATACGCAAAAGATGTCCCCCCCGAAATAAAAATCGACGGGTCCGAGCGGTTTTTTTTTTAAATTAACGTGGAACCAGATATTTAGCCTGTTTCGTTTTAAATGGGGAACCCTGTAATATCCAGTCTACAAGAGAAAAAATGTATTTTAAATTTCGGGAGCATTAATACAAAATGGCCGTTTAAAAAAAATAAATACTCACTCCTTTACCCCAATCGTAACATGTCTTGTCGTCTCCGCATCTATCTTGTAGAATGAAGCCCCCTTCTTCGTCACACGTGAAGGACACATTTGGTGGACTAATCTAAAATATACAGAAAAATCGACGGGTCCGAGCGATTTTCCACATTTTCATTTTAAAGCAGGAAAATCGAGGTGGGAAGTTTTCAAATGAACACTCTGTATATTATTTACATGACGTATTGTATCTTTGTATACTGTAGTTTTATAAAATATACCAATAAAATATTGTTATATTCGTTTTATATTATAATCTGGTTGTGCCTGAATTATGACATATATTCTTGACAATAAATATTATATTATTTAACTCAAAACAAGTATTTTACTTCTGAGTTCAGAATTGATAGTTTATACAAAAAAATTATATATTAGCATTAAATGTCAAAAAAAATATTTCAATAAACTTTTATTATTATTATTATTATTATTATTATTATTATTATAAACGAAAGTATTATGATTATGTATTGTAATGAACATGACATAGTCAAAACATGTAACTGACCCACTAAAAGTTTCTGTGATGTAATGCATTTTTTCCTAAAAAGGGCATTACAAATAAATAAACTTGACGTGTCAGCTGTACTTTGTACTAAAAGCTGATCCGTTTCTATCATAATTCTGTTTATGATTAGCTACGTTTTAAAAGTTTCAGCTTACTCTGTCTAGAGCTTCTAAAGAATCCGATGCCGGGAAACTTATAGCTTAAACTTAGAAAACTTTCATTATATAGCAACTTAGCAAGGTTTAATGAGGCTTTTCGGGATATAATGAAGTTAATAAAGCTCATATTACCTTTGATAATATATAACCCTTTAATACAAAAAAAAATTTAAAGATTAAATATTGTACACGGTATCAATTTATTTAACATATTCAATATATTTATTACCTAACAAAGACATGAAGAATCCGTATATGACACATACACTCTGTCCCCAAATCCATCCATAATAAATAGCAGATATAAGAGTCCAGGGATTTCCCAGAATGGATACAGAAAAGTCACTACATACTAGATTGAACAGTATTATGTTAAGTGGTGTCCACAACTAAAAAAATATGTTTTTTTTAACTTTATATAGTTATTTTAGGAACATTTTCAATAACTCGTGTTTTTTTTTTAATTAATTTCTAAATCGACTTGTTAATATTAAAATTTTGGTATTTTTATTAGGACTTGTTTACCTTTCGATTCGATTAAAAACAAGGAATTTGCGTGGCTGAGATGCAATCTAACAAACAAAATTAATTAACGACCCTGGAGAGATGAAATTATAACATTGGAAATTGCTTTAAGGTGGGAGTATCAACATGCTTGCCAACCTATAACCTATTTCGCGTAGATTTATTTATTTTTTCTAACTTTTACACAAAATTTAAATAAAATCAATATCGTCTTTATATTCTATAGGTAATAATTAACATGTTAAATAAATATCAAGGAATTTCATAAGTTATTTAAGGAGAATTGTATATCGAAAAATATCGGTTAAGATTTTTTTTAACATTATTTTGTCATTGTTCTTTCACTATACAATTCTCCCAAAATAAGCAATGAAATAAATTGATATTTTTGTAATATATCAGATATTACCTAAATAATGTGCAGACGATATTGATTTTATTTAAATCTTAGTCAATAAAATAATAAACTAAGAAAAACAAGGCGAAATAGGTTATAGGTTGGCAATAAATTGAATGACGTTGATAATTCCACCTTAAGGAAAAAAATAATAATTTGTGATAACGCTTTCTATAGATTTACTAAAATATATAATTTATAATGATTTTTTGTTATTTCCAACTCATATTTAATAAAGTATGTTAGCATAGACTTTGTTTACTTTAGTATTGTTATACTGATCGTTAAGCGTTCACTAAAATAAATTGACAAATCTTGTTTTTAAAATGTACTCTGTACGACATTTAACTGCAATCCTCAGAAAGGTGCATTGATACCAGTTACAAAGAAAATATAATAATAAAATGAAAATAAATAATTTTTACCTGTTTATCCTTCAACATAAGCAATATCACAAAGAGATTAAGAAAAAATCCAAAAAATCCAATCAAAAACAAGACCAGAGCAGCAAGACTGTAGCTAAAAGGACTCATCAACAACTCATTTTTCACTATCATCGTCTCATTAGTAACATTTTTTACCGAGACTAAGTCTGTCATTATTTAAAAGATTGCTTGCACATACATTGCTACCATGAATAAAAAAAAATAATCAAAAATATATTCAGTCAGTTGTCGCTGGTGTTGTTATGTTATTTACATTACTATAATTGTTTGCCTCACTGTTGGGGCTGAAACTACGAAATTATGTAACATTTAATTATTTTACTTGTTATTGAAATTTAAAATTAAAAAAAAAATCCTATGAATCATCCTCATCGAATAGAAACCTCATATTTTCTATTATAATTTGACTTTGAAAACTATTATTGTCATTAATATTAAAAGTGTTAAATTTAAAACATGTCACTATTTTAAAAGTAATATGATCTTGGATATGGTAACAATTTTTATTTTTTTTAATTACGTATGCTACGATAGATATGGCCCGATCCGATTCGCAATTCTGTCGGGATTTAGTGTACTGAATCTCCGACGTTTCAGGCGCGACTGAAAGCTTCTTCCTGAAAGTTTTCATTTAAATTTTGCGACCTTTTGCAACGTTGCCAAAAGAGCATTAAATATTAGGAAATATCGAAAATATTCGGTAAATAGGTACTTAGGCCAACTATCCCTTTTCCGTCTACAATTTTTAAATAAAAGCAAACGGTGTATCATATTCCTGACAGTTGTGAAATTTATTTTAATTAGGTTTTAAAGGCTTTTAATCGGTTTATGTTCCTGAATTTAATGACTAAAACAATATTATTTATAACTAGAGGAGCACTCTCAAAAAAATTACCTTGTCAGACTTCCATTGTCTTTATTTTGTTACTTAAAACACAACGTTTCGGTTAGTTAGTATCTCTGACCGTTTTCAAGTGTAAATTATAATTCTAAGGCTACTGTCTTAAATACTATCCATGTGCAATGAAGCTTGATGACTCCGCCTATACGTGCTTATTGGAGTGGAAAGTTTGAGCTGCTGGTTTTGGACAAAAAAAGGTTTCCAGATATTGGGGATATCCAATGATCTGCTAGCAGATCATTGGGATATCTATACATGGTTTACTAAATGTATGGGTATTTTAATTCATGAATGCTGCTTCAAATTCAAAGAAGCAGCTTTCATGAATCAAAATACCAATATATTTACTAAACCAAGTATATACACTACAGTGACCGGCAGAAAGTACGCACCAAAGGGGATTTTTTTTAATTTCAAAACTTACCAAATTTTTTTGGTGGTGGTGGTCGAATTTTATTGTAAGGGTTTAAACTTTAATTCATGAACCAATGGATTTAAAAATTTTTGAAAAATTGGGAACGGCAAAATATTGTTAAATGTATGAAGAAACCCTCATTTGTTTCGCATAAAGTTATTCCGCTTATCCATAGAATAATGTACGGTGTGCACCAGAAAAGTTAGATTATTTTTGACGTTATTTTATTAAACGTCCAGTTCTCGCGTATTTAAACAAATTTAAGTAAGTGATGTGTCTAATTGCCCAGGAGCTGTTAAAAAATTGAATTTATAGGTCGCATAGCTTCTATCGATTCGTACTACGAGGGAGCGTAAAAAAAAAAGTAAAAACATTTTTTTTGTGCCACCGAGCTGCAATTTGGTATTTATGGACAACTTTTAAGTGCAAACAACATTTCCTAATAAAAAAATTTTCTACGGTGAAAAATAAGGGCACTTTATTCTTAAGTGAATTTAACGTTTTTACCTCTCCCTCGTATACAGCGCAGTACTTACTAGTTTTGTCTATGCTCTTTTTTGTTTAAGAATGTGCAGAACTTTTTCACCGCCAAAAAAATTTGGTAAGTTTTGAAATAAAAAAAAATCCCCTTTGGTGCGTACTTTCTGCCGGTCACTGTATATCCCCAATATCTGGAAGCCTCTTAACCAAGCTCAAACTTCACACTTCAATAAGCACGTAGGCGGAGTCATCAAGCTTCATTGCACATGGATAGTATTTAAGACAGTAGCCTTAAAATTATGATTTAGTTTACACTTGAAAACGGTTAGATATACTAACCAACCGAAACGGGATACTGTCCAGTGATTTGGAGGTTTTAAATCTTTACCAGGATCCAGTTAATATACAACCAGAAGAATTTTACAACAGTTCTTGCGAATATTTTTGCCTGAGACTCATATTTCCCATTTTTTCTCTTTTACAAGCACTATCTGCCATCTTACAGGTTAAAAATTCCCAGGATGATCCTCTCCGTTTTCCGCTGCTGATAACCAACCCAATCAATGAAGTAGGTATGACTTAATTTTAATCAATTTGAAATAATACATTTTATCACAAGCACTGACAAAATGATACTTTGTTAATAGATAATTCTTTTCAAGACTGTCATAACTTGTAACACCTTTACAATAAATGAATACAGCAATAGCGGTTCGATTTGTATAATCATAAAATCAAATACGTGAAGCACATTTTGATCCACGTTTAGTCGTATAAACTGTAATTCAAATATTTCAATGTAATTAATATTTTTTTTATTGATACCCTATTTCGCTTATTTAAAGTACGCCTTAGCGTGTTTAAATCCCACTTTCAAAAACGCGCGTGTTTTAAAGTTACCATGGCAACATCAACAACCCGTGAAACGTGAAATCTATGCCATATGTCAACTTTTTAATTATTGATTTGACAGAATTACCTTTTGTCAAATAAAATATTTTTTTAAGCTATACACAACCAATGTCAACGGTGACAACAACGAATCTTATGTGACAGATTGGAAGTTATTTTTTGTTCTGCTCATTTTCATGACAACGACAGGTATATCACATCATGAATTCGACCATTTCACTTAAAGTTAAATCAAAACAATTTCCGTTGCACGTCATACCTTCGAGTATCAGCAGTGTTGCCAGTTTGTAATCAAAATACCCCAGTAAGGGAATTGCAAAGTGTTTTTTTTAAATAAAAACAAGCCAAATTTACCTAAACAAACGCTGATTTATTTATTTTATTATAGGTCGCCCGAGAGAATGGGTTAGAGTGGAGATATTCAAATTTAAAGCAGCTGCTACTCGCTAAAAATTAGTAAAGTAGAAATCAACTTTGTAGACCTTAACATTTAACTTTAAACTTACTTCTCTAACTGCTGTCAAAGGTAATAATGGACCTTTGTTTTTACGTTCTTCATCAAAATAGCTTATTAGAGAAGCTATTAGCTCTTTGCACCGGCTATTTAAATGCATCGGCTTTTTTCAATAAAGGTAAACAACGTAATCAACAGAAATGCATATGTTTCCCTCTGTTGTTCTTAAAAGAACAGATTTTAATCCTATTTATAAAAGGATTTGCAGTTTTAGTTAAAAACGACTTAAATAAACTCACGAAAACACGGAATGAAAACAATAAACGTCAATCAAAATTCGCCAAGAAATAAACTGGCATCACCGATGCGTTGACACTTCTCTTGCCAACTGTAAACCCAAAAAATTCAAATGATATTATTTTTTAAAACGTTAAATTTAAAAAACATTTCCTTTAAGCGGCTTTTTAGTATCAAAGAAAAATACATTAAGTTTCTTTTACATTCAATATCGCATGAAATTTATATATTTTTTGCTCAAATTTAATTTTCTTATGTTTCCTGACCGATTTTCAATTATCAGCTGATTGATGACGTGCAACGGAAATTGTTTTGATTTAACTATACTTAATAAGTTATTATTTCCATTTTTTGTAATGTAAATACCAATAAGTGTACCAATAAAAAAAATAATGTAAAGTATTCGTGGATAACTGGTCTTTAAAACACTTGCTCTATTTCAAGCACTCCGGCTGCGCCATCGTGCTTGCAAAATCGCGCTTGTTTTAAAGACCATAATATCCACTTATACTTTAATATACTATTTAATTCATCGTTGTGGAACCAAAGTGTTCTGTGTTTTTTAGGAATGTGACTTGTAATATTGTGCTGTCGTTTAATTCTAGAAGGTACCGGAGTGCGCTGCCGTCGCGACCGATGATTTTGGTGAATTGGAAGTAAATTTTTAAAGCCCTTATACCTACTAAGCTATAGAAATTCAAACTTTTTGTCAAATTTATAATAAGTGCATCATTCTAAATGGAAAAATAATGAACACTAACAAGAGCAAAGATCAAATCAAAATTTTCACCTTTGAATAGTTAGAAGCAGATTATAGGTCATTAAAAAAGGCATTGTAGATCTAGTCTCTAATTCTCGGAAATCTGTTACTAACAAAGCTATAAAGGAGAAATGCTAGGTTTTAATGAACGTAATCCCCCTATTAATCTCCGTTAATTTTGGAAAATTTACTAATCCTTATAGAGAGCGGGATTATTTATGAAACTAATGAAATCTATGCCAGTAAATGTTTGTTATGTTATGTGTTACATCGGGTCGATTGTAATTGAAAAAAAAATTAATAAAATTTAAATTTTGATTCTTTTTATTTATATTTTTATTATTATTGTTATATTTTTTTTATATCATTTTCGAGTTAATTGGAGGCCATTGTGTACGTAAAAGCTGCCTGTTAAAAATAAATTGAGATAAAACAAAATGGAAGCAACTATTATACAATGGGAACATTTTTGAAAGAACACAACGTAACAATATTCGGGAAAAAAATACGTATTTATTTAAAATGAAAATAACAATTGTTCTATAAACTAAAATAGGTATGTAGAGTATTTGCCATATTTTGTCTATATTTATTACTATTATAAAAATGGAATTGTTGATTTAATTTAATGAAAGCCTACGTAGAACCTTTGAATTATTATTAGTTGTAAACCATATTATACTAAACACTACCACGTATACAGGGTGTTACAACTTCGAAGTAATAGCATCGCTATCTCGGTAACTATATGAAATAGAGAATTGGTTAAATTAAGGCAAAGTTGCGCATTTTTGTGCTGAATAATAAGCTAAAAACAAAATGATAAAATTCCGATTACTTCCGGAGATATCCGAAATAAACTGAAAAAATCATTTTTGGTTTTTATTTATTTGCGGCCTTATTACTAGTGATTTCAAAAAACCAAAAGCACTTTTTCATTGCACTTTTTTATGCTCTTCAAGAAACTAATTTTATTTTTTAGATACGACGTTTCGTTTTTTAGATACCAACATCAACATTAATTTTTTAAATACAGACCTGCACTTTTTATTGCATTTTTGAGTAGGTTTTGACGTTCCAAAACCAATAATGTATCACACTTGTCAGTAACTTGTTTGCTGTAGGATTTATGTGAAGTTTTTTAAAAATTAAAGAGTATGCATTGACATTGAAACATCAGTAGTGTGCCTTGACTTTGACAACAGATTTTCTGGATTTTCATAAAAGTCACCTTTCTGTAACAACTCAAAACTTTATTTAAAAAATTAAAACTGACAAAAATATTTCGTAAGTTGTCAACAATGTCTAATTTCCTAGATGTTCAAAAAGATTGCCGTTGACGTGAATACACTACTTGTTAATTTTCCTTGATATTTTATTTATTGTCCTGTATAAAGTACGCCTTGTTATGATGCGAAAAGCATTTCTAATTCTAGGGTATATATTTCGGTTTTGTGTATTACATTTTTTAATGCGCCCCACAAATAAAAATCGAATGGCGAAAGGTCGGGCGACCGCGCTGGCCAGTTATATCAAACCTAAGCAACACTACCATTGTCTGTCGTCAAAGTCAAGGCACACTACTAATGTTTCAATGTCAATGCCTACTCTTTAATTTTTAAAAAACTTCAAATAACTCCTACAGCAAATAAGTTAGTGACAAGTGCGATACATAATTGATTTCGGAACGTCAAAACCTACTAAAAAATGCAATAAAAAGTGCAGGTCCGTATTTAAAAAATTAATGTTGATGTTGGTATCTAAAAAACGAAACGTCGTTTCTAAAAAATAAAATTAGTTTCTTGAAGAGCATACAAAAGTGCAATGAAAAAGTGCTTTTGTTTTTTTGAAATCACTAGTAATAACGCCGCAAATAAATAAAAACCAAAAATTATTTTTTCAGTTTATTTCGGATATCTCCGGAAGTAATCGGAATTTTAATATTTTGTTTTTAGCTTATTATTCAGCACAGAAATGCGCAACTTTGCCAACTAACCAATTCTCTATCTCTTATAGTTACCGAGATAGCAATGCTGTTACTTCGAATTTGTAACACCCTGTATATCATCTATAAAATACATTAAAAATAGTATCAATTAATCTTAAACTACTTATATACAATTTTACTAAATTTTTACATAGCGATCATAGCAGCAACATAACACTTCTTAAAATTTTCGATATATTAAATTATGCTTAATTAAGTCAGTATTGCGTTTTGGAACGACATCATATTTTAATTATAGTTGGTTTTTTCTAATCAGGAAAGTTTAAAATTTTACCAATATAAAACACTATAACAATCTTGTAAAACTCAAGGTAAGTTTTTACGACTATGTTGGATTCCTTTTACGACTTTAAAATAGCTAAGTCAATAACTTGAAATGGACTAAATTGTGAAAGTTTAAACTTTTGCAGAAATTGTCTTACTGAAACTTAGTAAGAGGTTTCAAGCAATAAAATAGTGTAGAGCTCGATATATCAAACTGTTCCCTAACAGACTTTCTTTATAATTTGGTTAATACCTAAATATACAAAGCAATCTCTAAAAAGATTTTTTTAACGTCCCCATAGCAACTTAAATAAATTTTGAAATTCATTGTTTAAAACTTCTTCATAAGGTGTTGTCATCATGCGCTATATAGCGTAATTATTCTCAAGATGCGTTTGCTAAAGATTTATTTAACAGGATCAGTCAACGACGTGGCCTCCTTTCTCGCTTGTGTGAAGGGATTTGTGATAAGTCTGGCAACGTTTTGAAGGACAGTTATGGGAATCTGAAAATGAATTTAAAAGGTTTTTTGAAGACACTATCATTTTATTAATAAGGAACGGTTATTAAGTCAGTTGTATATTACCACAAAATATATTATAGCTATGCGTAGCTGTAATATTACTTGGATCACACATTAAAAACTTCTATATAAAATTTATTTATTTAAAACTCGTCTGAATATTTGCAGGAAGATATGAATACAAAACGATCTTCCGTAAAAAGCAAAAATTAAAAAACCAGTCATGGGTATGGTTTCGTCTTATTTTTGAAAGGTAAACTAACCTGGAAAATGTCATCAATTAATCTTGCGAACATTGATCCAGTACGTTGTGGTTTGAACCCGCCGTTGTTTTCAGGAACAGCGGGATTAGCAGGGGCAGGATTAGCACCTGTGGTGATTCCAGTTATTTCCACTGTCGAAGGAATTTGTTGTTGGGACTGAAGCTGATTTAGGTCTGTTCGTTTGTCTTCGGAGACTGCGTTTACTGCTATGTCATTGACTGTAGCCTAAAACGTAAATAAGGAAATCTGATTTATATTTATATGAATGGGGGTTTGCTTAAAAATGAAAAATGTTCAAGGCCTTGTCAACATATTTCATTCAACAAAAATTATTAGCTAATAAGCTTTCAACGAAATTTGCTTTTTTAATTAGGTCAATTCCTTAAAGGATGAAATTTTGACGTGAATTTATTACGTAAATTTGACGATGTCCCTTTTTACAAAATTGATTGTTTACTTGGCCTCTATTGAGAAGTGCGTTTACATTTATTAAACTGCTTTGGCTTGTGAACTTATTTAATTAATTTTTTAGTAAAACTGATAAATATGTTTTTCGATGGTAACTTTATTTTTAGCACATCATATATTATATATTCATACATTATGGAATTTTTCTAATTTAAGAAAGTCCGTATTAAATTAAATAAATATTACTGGTTTTTATGGGATTTTAATGGTCGCTTTTTGTCATTGAACAAAATTGTTCAATGGTTCTACTTATAGGTACTGCGACTGCTATTCCTTACTACTAAAAGCAAATAGTTTTTTTTTGCTTATTTGTCTGGGGGAAATACTTACCTTATTGTAGGTCATTTTAAAAAATGATTTAATATTGACTGTCCCGAATTGATGGACAAAAAATTTAGGGGATAATTCTAGACCAAAAATAAATGCTATCTTTTCCTATAACATTTTTTCGAGAATTGATTATTAACAGAGTTGCAGGGTGTTAAAGTTGAATTTTATTTGCAGTTCTTTTTGCAATACCTTTTGCAACGGTCATAATATTTTGACAGAATCTCGTACATGGTGCTTTTTCGGAATGAGGAATACAAATTTGCCCACCGTTTTTTGCATTTTGTAGAGGGCGCCACATAAAAGCCTATACTTTAATTTGAATGATCCCAACTTTTTTGTCCTACACTGTATGCGCATTTTGACTAAATATTTTTATTCTCCTAACCTTTTGACATAAAAAAGGTTTACTACTTTTGTTTCGATAAATCTAACCGTTTCCGAGAAAAACGCCAAAATAACATTGCTTGCATGTGATGAATACGAAACCATTTTAATTTATTTTCAACCTTATTCATAGCATAGCAAAGAAAGGAATATTCCATGTAGTTCGTCGGAATTTTTTAAGAAGAATTAATTTATGCATTGAAGAGGTCCTCGTCACTTTGAACCTTCAGTAATTTAACTTTAACACCCTGTAACTCCATTAATAATAATCAATTTTCGAAAAAATGTTATTGAAAGAGACAGCATTTATTTTCGGTCTAGAATTATCCCCTACATTTTTTGCTTATCATTTCCGGACACCCTGTATATACCCCACGAACATTAGTTACTATATAAACAACATTTACTTTTCTCGTGAAGAGATTTTTTGCGTTGCACCTAAATAGCTAATTGTGAGTATTGCTTCAAGTTGTAAAATAAATATTCCAAGTAGATATTTTATAATGGTTTCGTATTGTTTGACTTTCTAATGAACAAGGTTGATACAAAGGTATTGTTGTATTTTTGCATATATTATTAAGTAAATACCTTTATCTACAGTAATAGTAGTATGATACCTGTGATAGTAATATCATAATGCTATGCATAATACACCTAGGACTATTATGAATTCGTAATAATCCGAGTGCCACAACCATATTTTACTAACCAATATCGCCGTAGCGCAATGTGATTTATATAATTAATATGAAGAAAATCAGAGAGCTGTAGTCCAACCTAGCGCTGGTATTCCAGCTTCATCTTAACATAGTATAAAACAAAGTCGCTGTCGCGTCTATCCCCAGCTATATGTGCTTAAATCTTTAAAACTACGCATCGGATTTTGAAGCGGTTTTTTTTTTAATAGGTAGAGTGATTCAAGAAGAAGGTTTTTATGTATAATACATGCATAATATTGTAGAGAAACACTGATAAATTTAGAGGTTTGTTCGGGTTTGCATTTATAAATCTTGACGTGATGGTGAACTTCTCAGAGGCGTATAATGCCTGGCATTGCAACGCAGGCCGGGTACACGCTAGTTATAACATAAAATTAATCTCATTATAACTTAACTCCCGAACTATATAATGTCATTGACCGCGGTGCGCAGCATTGCCGTTACTATGGAAACGAGAAATTTCAATAATATACCTAGGTATCTGGATTTAAATGTTAAGGTTTCGCGTTGTGTATATAATTAATAATAATGGATTTTAAAAATAGTGAAAATTAAATAGGATGAATGGCTTGTAGATAAAGCATAGTATTTGACTCGCGTATAATGAACCATAATACACTTAGATTATTATTGGTCAATTATTGGTTTAAAATTTATAACATTGTTGCTGGCTTTATAATCTATATGATTGGATATTGGATGCATGCGTCAACGAACTCTTACCACGCGAACCAAAATAAAAGATTGTGACGATATTGGTTACGTAACATTTATATTACACATTCAAAACAAACACGGGCATTCTGCTTGTGGCTAAAGCGACACGTAATTTTCTTTAAACAAATATTTTTCTTTATGTAATAATTATTAGAAATCCTTAATCAATATTTAATAATCTGTTATAATTTATTATTTGTAAGAAAATAAATAAAATATCTTCTAAACCAGAGAGAAGGTAAGTATGCACTTACATTTGTGCCAAATGCGTAGATATAAACAATAGACAGGGTGTTTGACCAAATTACGAGAACCCGCACTTTTTTTATGGAAACTATACGGATTAAATTTAAAAAATAACAAAACATTTGAAAAAATAGAATGATAAACAGTTGGGCACGTTAGTAATATAAATATTAACAAATTACACAAAAATTGTAAACGGTTATTTTATATAATGGCTTGTAAAGAAAGAAAGAGAGAAAGTTATGACTGAATTAGGAGAATCAGTTAATTAAAAACCATTCTAGGGTTTTAAAAAAACCTTGAAATGAGATTAAGAACTAAAACGAAAAAAAATAAATACTTTTAGGAAATTAATTTCTAAGGAAAGGAATTAACCACTTAAATAAATTATTATCAGGTTATTTGCTAGTAAAATATTTTTTAATCAAAAATTGTCTATTTACTCTATACAGGATGTCCGGGAAGATGTGGGAAATCTCCCGGATATGAAAAAAATACGCGAAAATAATACTACAAGTTTATATAAACTTCTTTCGTATCGGCCTCCTCTTCGGAGATATGGGCTCCCAAAGAGCTCCCATTGGATTAAGTTTTTGACACATAATTATTAAACCAACAGGTATATTTAAATTTTTTTTTCATATGATCTATACCAGGTAAGACCCTTCAAATTACTATCCCAGAAAGTGTTGCGAATTACTCACAGCTGCAGGGACGGACTAGCTGTGACACTAATGTGCCCATTTTTTTACGCCCTGTATGACAAAAACTTTGGACAACGTTTTTTACATACCCTTAACTATTGACAAAAAATTAAGCAATCTTCATTCATGTCGCTAATCCTAACCGTTTTCGGAAAAACGTAAATATACATGATGTAAATATGTTAAAAATTACGTTTTTCCGAAAACGGTTTGGATTAGCGAAGTGAATGAAGAGTCCTTAATTTTTAGTCAATAGTTAAAGGTATGCAAAAAACGTTGTCCAAAGTTTTTATCATACAGGGCGTAAAAAATGGGCACATTAGTGTCACAGCTAGTCCGTCCCTGCAGCTGTGAGTAATTCGCAACACTTTCTGGGATAGTAATTTGAAGGGTCTTACCTGGTATAGATCATATGAAAAAAAAATTAAATATACCTGTTGGTTTAATAATTATGTGTCAAAAACTTAATCCAATGGGAGCTCTTTGGGAGCCCATATCTCCGAAGAGGAGGCCGATACGAAAGAAGTTTATATAAACTTGTAGTATTCTTTTCACGTATTTTTTTCATATCCGGGAGATTTCCCACATTTTCCCGGACACCCTGTATAGACGGATTTAATTTCCTCTGACCTTGCTAGCCTCCTTTTGGGTAATTATTGTCTCTTCCAAGTAGGAGAACGAGACAACATTACAAATACAAAGTACTAAGATGTACCTATAGGCAATTTCAAATAAAAACGTAGTCCCAAAAGGCCCGATTTCTAGTATTTTATGAATCCTTACAATTTGAAAATGATCATTTGATTTTCAAAAATTAACCATAATATTTTGTATTCAATATTCGTTTTTTCCATCTGTTTTTGATTTAATACTAACTACTAGCTATACGCAAAAATGCTAGCACTTCATGTCAAGAAAAAATCAGAATTGATTGATATCATTACGTTTGTTTCCGCGAGATGATACTTACTAATAAATTATCTTGTTCATAATTTAAGGTATCCAAATTTTCAATATACAAGCTCGCTCCCTTTTCTTCAATTCTTAAATAACCACCGGCGTTTCGTCTTCTCTATAATTATCATCAGGAAAAACTATCATTTTACTGTTGATCGAGGTTTATAAATAAATGTACTCTGCTTGATTTTTATGAATAGTAAGTGGGTGTATGTTTTAAGAAGCACAATACATTTTTTAAAAAGATGGTTATCAAGTTTTCTGATTAAAAATGAAGCTTTTTCTTGGCCACCACTGTACCTACCTTATCCAATTGTTCGTTGCTGGCCGGCATGGCAAAGCACATTCCAAATAAACAAAAACTAATAAAAGCGACGGATTTCACCATTTTCTATCTGAAATAAACAAAAAAAAAATAATCAATAAGTGTATAGTAACAATACTAAGTGAACCGTAAAATATATAATTTTAAATTAAATTTATAAAATAATATAATATTGACTCAGGGAAAGAATAATGTTGAATTATAGGCATGCTTTAAAACAGTTCACAAATAGAAATTATATCTACGATCTTAGTGAAAAAGTGAATTTAAATCGGTATAGACGCAACCCTTTGTCATGCTGGAACAGTGTTGTGGATGTGTCAAAAATATTTTTTTATTTATTATGGAGTCATAGAAACATAAGTCATAGCTGACTTTACCTATATCAAATTTCAACACAAACACAATAAACACAAACAGAAACTGTACGAAAATATTATCTTCATGTACCGAAAACATCAAAATTTCTATTTAAATTTGAGTTTTTAAAAGTAGTTATGTTTAAAAAGCAGAACGTTTGGCGAAATATAATAAAAGTTAGCTTGTATTATTTGTACCATTAAATTATTGTCATTATTTTTGTTTAATGATGCTATTACAAATAACATTATTTTATTTAACAATTTTCTATTGTCGGAAAATTTTAGAAATTTTTAATGTTTTTATTTATGTATTTAAGGAAAATTATTATTTCTTCAAATAAGTTTCGCTCTATTATTAATACTGTCAGTAGTGGCAGTGGCTTTTCTGGAACCATCGGTCTATGCATTACAAAAATTGAATTAATTGAATGTATATACCTAGTAATGCATACTTCTCCACTGCACCACTGCCAAAAAGGAAAATTCTTAAAAGCTGCCTACAAGTTAATTATTTGTATACAAACTGTGTTTTATACTAAACTATAACAATAAATAATAATTTTTTATATTCAATTTTTAATTTTCTGGTGTATATACAGCGTGTCCAGAAACCATCTTAACATATGGGAAACTTTTTTATTTTTGACTTTACGAAAAAATGTACTCTTCATAAAAAGTTCTGCTTGTTGATAAAAAAACACCAAAATCAAAAATTTTCAGCCAGCATACATATATAGGTTAGGGTTATCCACAAATTTTTTAAAAGAGAATCTTTAAAACTAGGAAAGTAATGATGAGTACATAAATAATTTTAATGTAGTGAAAAAGCTTAAAGTAGTGAATGATACAGCAGAAAGGGGTATTAAACTCATAGACGAATATAATAAAATATTAACAAAAGATGAAGAACAACGTCAATGTATACTGCAAATTGTAAGCGAATATAGAAATAAATTTAAAGATGTCAGTAAGACGACACTTGCGGAAACTTTTTAAAAGTGATGTTAAAATAAATTAAAACAACCTATTTGTGTAAATACGTAATAAGAAAGTAAAAAATATTAATACCGTTGGTGGAAAACTATATTTAATAATTTTAATTACAAAGTACAATAATGAATAATACACTAAATTTCAAAATGACCACAATTTTTTTTCCATACAAACGGTTGTACGTCGTGTAGTTTGTGAAGAAAGTTTGGTTTGTATGGGTAAAAATTATTTTTCCTTAAAATAACTTGGGTAAGTTGTAACAGGTCGTGGAACAGTTTGTAAAATATTTCTTAATGGACTTTTGGGATTTTCCACGACAGCGTGCAAAACCTCTAATTGGGTATCTTCGTCCGTACGCCAAACCTGGTGCTTGTCGAAAAATGTATTACTTACAGACCCGGTATTTTTAAATTATATCTCCAACCGTCACATGGCTAATCATTTTATTTGGATATCTTGCGTTAAAAATTTGAGCAGCCTCTCTGTACGTATTGTGGTCCCCGACAATAGGGAACTTTCCAAATTTTTTTTTCAATAATATGATTTAGTTAGGCCTAAAAAAAAGATTCCCCAATTATTACTCCTTAAAAATCAGTAATAACTTGGTAAAAATTCTTTAAAGTTTCGCGCGTGTCAAAAGCATTTCAAACGACCTTTTAAGCGCGCCAAGCCCGATGACGTCATGAAGTATGACTTTTCCGTCATCCGTCATCCCGATCGGTGGCCAAGCTACCGAGTTTGCATTTGGATTGCCGTGTGTTATTGTTATTGTATTGTTGTTTTAAGGTGGAATTCTCAACGTCGTTCAATTTATTGCCAACCTATAACCTATTTCGTGGATGTCATCATGACAAATAATACTTCGTGACGTCACGACCCGTTTTTACCCGCTTGGGATAAATTGAATTTTGGGGCAGTTTTAAATCTTTCTAGCGGTCTTTTGGGACGAGATATGTTGTTTTTTTTTGCTGCCATATGTTTTATGACAATATATAAAGTCGCCACAGTGGTTCTTTTCCCGTGCGTCACTTTCACGTCATCAAAATCGTATGAATCAAATCAAAATTACGAGACGAAAAAAGTCAAAACTAAGTCTAAGTTCATAAAATGGACGTGCCTGCCTACCGTTTGACGTACCTACATAATATCCCGAAAAATTATTATTTATTTTAAGTTTTGCCCGACATTCTCTATTATCTAAAAGAAATTGACAAACAAATGTTAATACACTTAATACTATTTTTAAAGCTTAAAATCTAGAAAAGTTTGGTGTTTTATTGACTATTAAAATCGCAAAAGTCAAATTTTTAACATTCTTTCATTTAAGGAAATTTAGCCACTGCCGTAAACTTTTCAAAGAACTTTCACGGTTAGAATATTTAAAATAAATAAATTAGGTATTATAAAAATCCATAAATACTTACCGCCAAAACAGATGGTGGGTATAATTAGCTTTAAAAAGAACTATTTTTAGAAAAAGGAACAGTTTTAAGGCACACAGATTTACAAAATACGAATAAGATTGGCAGATCAAAATAAGGTTGACAATGACGTTCTAAAATACAACGGTTGTCAACTAAACAAATAAAAAAAGTAATTAATTGACGTTTATAGTTTTATTCTTGTCTAGCACATTATATTATTGCGGAATCTTGGAGACGTTCTTTTATGCTTTTATTCAAACTTGTTACTGTAGTAAATAAGGATGCAGAGTTATTAACTACGTTGAGTCCTGATCGTTAATTGATGACGCACGGGCAAAGATCCACTGTGGCGACTTTACTTATGATTTATAGATTTTTTTCACCATTTAAAATTTTTGTCAAGTTCCCTATTAATACTATTTCAACTTTTTCCTCCATTGTAAATTTAAGCACCATATTTAATAAAAAGGAAACCAAACTGCCCGCCTTGACGAATATAATAATTATTTGTCATAGTTTCATTTGGTTTTAGTTTTCAAGGCTTGCTGCCCTCTTCTAAAAAACTCTGTGAGCTAATTAGAGAAACTATGGAATCAGGAAAATAAACTTTACGCCACTTTCTTTTAAGCTAAGTCGCCTTTCGAATGGCAACTTTAGACCCTTTATTTCATTATTGGTACTTTGTAATTAAAATTATTATTAAATATAGTTTTCCACCTACGGTATTAATATTTTTTATTTTCTGAACAGTTAACACCCCGTATATGCTGGCGCAAAATTTTTGATTTGGGTGTTATTGTATAAACAAGCAGAACTTTTTATGAAGAGTACCTTTTTTTCCTAAAGTCAAAAATAAAAAAGTTTCCCATATGTTAAGATGGTTTCTGGACACGCTGTATATTAATATAATACACAAAGCGTTTTAACGCTTGTTTGCTTGCTTTCTTGCTTGCTTGCTTATTTCTAACTTTTTCCTCTTCGTTTGCTTTTCGAGAGGACCTACGGTTTAACGTGGGCTCCGATACCACAAAGTCTCATCCTAGAGTTTTTAGAAATGCCGCCGATGCTATTTAAATTTTAAAGTTATAAAAGTGTCATATAAAGAGCATATAATATCTAAGCATAAATTTGCTACTACATGTAAAAACGTAGCAATATTTTCTACTTTCTTTTTATGTAGTAAGGCGCATTATAATTTAATAGGTATGTACTAAATGTAACTGATTAACGTTTTTCCAACAAATTGATGTACTAACTTTTAAGGATGATTGGCCAACTCTTATATAAGTAATGGATATGTCTTAAAAATAACGAGGTTATCAATTTGTTTTTAAATGTGCGACAAATTTGCTTATACAGTTCTTAAATTACTGACACTTTCTGTCCTAAATACATTTTTCCAAGAAATTAGACATCATTGTGGTCGCGGATTTTCAAAATAATAAATTTTTACCAGTAAAATTACTTTCGCGAAGGTCCAAAAACCTATTTTTTTTTAACTATATAATTATTTATGCACTTATGAACATTTTATAGTCAAGAAAATCAATTTAGTAGTCGATTCAAAGAATTAAGTACCGCGCCAAGAGAAAATTAAATTAAAAAAAAAACTTTATTCATTGATTTCTGAACTAATTTACCGGTTGTGAAAGAATTATAACCACGGGCTTAATTGACTTTAGGTACCAAATTATTGATCTGAATATCACGTATAAGAAATTTCCAAATATCCGCGAATTGAAATGGTAATGAACTCTTGTGATATTCACGCCAATTACCCAAGTCTTTTATTATTACTTGGAAACCCAGAAATTTAAATTTTTACTTTTTTGAAGCTGTAATTTTAAAAATAAGCGGTAAAAATTAATATTATCGCTATTTTTGCTCTCTCTGTTTGCTCGCTATGTCATTTCATAATTAATTTTATTTTTTTATATCCTGAGAATTTAACTTCGTTAAGTGAAGAAGAATTATACGTAAAAGCGCGGAATTTACAGACGATATACCATAAAGACTTGTCCATTGACTTTCCTAGTCAAATTTTAAGCCTCAGAAAGGGACTTGAAGATAGTATTTCAAAATTAAAAACAGTGTCTGAACTTGCTCATCATTTATTAATAAAAAATCAGTGTGTTTCTTCAAATTTTCCAGATGTATCTAGTGCAGTGATGTTGATTCTAACTTTACCAGTTAGTGTGGCATCAGCGGAACGATCTTTTTCCAAACTTAAAACAGTAAAACCTATTTACGTAACCCCATGGGACAACAACGCCTTTCGGATTTGTCCTTAATCAGTCTCGAACAGGAGTTTGTTTAAACATTAAATATCGACGAAATTATAAACGATTTTGCCAAACAAGCTGTCATCCAACAGCTTTTTATGCAACCGGCCGCTATAGAAGTTGGAAAATAGAAAATTTAATGAAGCCTTATGTTATTTTCAGGATGTATTTTTAAAGTTTGGTATTTGTAGCAAAATAAGGTGTACTCTAGAGAATAGGTATGTACCTATTTGTATAATTTAGAAAATAGTGATGTGGTTTCGAAATCGATAATTCGAGGTTAGTAATTCATAATAATTGCTCGTAAAAATCACCAATTATATTTCGAATGCCTTAAATTTTTCTGCCCTATTAAATGCAAATCAACTAGAACGGTCGAAAGTCAAGGTTATATTTATTTGTCTCACGTTTTCAAAACTCAAATATTTTGAAATCGATATTTATTTCAAAAACTAACACGCTTTTTAAGTGTTAATACATAATTATACACGGATTTGATTTTTGTTATGAAATTGTTAGAAATAACACGGTTTTTAATGTTAATTTTTTTTAAATACGCTTTAATTAAATTCCGAAACAAAAGAAACACACACGTAGTTTTTAATTTAGCCAATTAAGCAAATTGCTGAAACTTTAACTTTTAAATTTAGCATGATCGAAAATTGCGTTTCCTAAATGTAACTTCTGTACAAATGGTTTTCTCTGGAATTGTAAATGTATCAGTGCGTTGAGTGAACCCTTCCGAGAGGGTGCGCTACTGTCTCAAAAACACGGAGACCCCAAAAACAACTTAACATAAAATCTAAATCTAATGTAATAAGACTTAAAATAAGCAACTTTTGCTTTAATTTGCAAGCCTAGTGCCCTGTTCTGAAGAAAATTTTTACTTCATATGTGATTATTAGAAGCTAACAAAAATTGCAACAAAACGTCTATTCAGCAAGGATCTTTGCCATGTAACTAAAATATATAAAACCACTATCTACTTCAGATAAAATATATAAGGAAAAAAAAGAAAAATCTAAAAATTTAATAGAATAAAAATTCTTTAAGGGTCTCTACATGGGTACTGAGAGTTACCCAATAAACCATTTTCAACAATATTTTCACTATGATATCTTCGCAATACCTTACTTGCACAATTCCACAAATGACAACTTTTATCTTTATATTGTCTTACAGACATAGGTATTTAAAAAAAGTTTACAAAAACTTTTAAAAAAACTCTCGACACCAGTGGCGTAACTAGGGGGGGACCAGAGGGGCCCACTCCCCCCCAGAGGTCTGCCTGCCCTCCCCCCAGAATCCGCGAAAAACAAATTTACTCTGCCAGACCACCCAAATGCGAACGATAAATCAAACGACAAATTGATTAATTGAATTTTTTTTAAATATTATATTTTTCAAGTTAATCTTTAAATTTACTGAAAAAAATATTATGTAGTTCTTTGGAGGAAGGAATAGTGAACCTAAACCTATCCTTATTAAATTATTTGTTTTAATTATCTTAAATTATATGATAAAATTCCTAAAAACATTTTGTTTCAAATATGGTGCGGATCTAATCAGAATAAACATGTCCAAATTCAACTCGAAAAATTTCCAAAAAAAGTTTTCGTGACAGCTGAAAAATCTAACCGATAAAAAACGAGGTCTTATGATATTACTGTTGATTATTGACCAAATTTGTTAAAATTTGGGCGTAGTCCAGAAAAAAATTTCATTTCGCTTGCGGCGAGCTTTTCACCTCTACACGAGCCGCCACTTCAAATCACAATAACAGGGCCACCCCCAGGTCAGAGGGCTAATTACGCCACTGCTCGACACCTTCTTTTTAGAAGGCATTTTTTAATCTTTCCCCAGTTTATTTGGTTGGTTTAGACCTCCTTTACTGACTTTTTCACATACTCAGTATGTTTTAACTTTTCTCAATTTTCTTCATAATAATATGATATCACTTCTACACTTCAATTTTTTAATTTCATAAAAGCTCCATTATGGTTTTATACCATTTTTTATTCTGCTAAAACCATCAGCATTAAGTCAATTTTCTGTCTCCTAATTATGAACGTTTCTACGTTCGAAACATGTAGAGCTGAAGAATTATTTTCTATTAAATTTTGTGGAGGGACTTTTAGTTTTTTCTTTCTTTTCCATAAATTCAACTCCACTTTAAGCATGTACTATTTCTTCAAACTAAAATATATAAGTTTGTATATGATTACCAAAATTTAAGCCATAAAATACCTTTTTACAAGTATTTAATGTGTTTTATTATTTTATTATACGTCGAATCAATCCATGGTTTTTATTAACGTTAATTTATTCAAAAAAAATTACATCAGGAAGTATAGTTGCATATCAGAATCTACGCTAATTAATTCTCGGAAATTTATAATTAATAGGTTACCTACTGTACACCGGAAACTAAAAATATCAAATAAATTAGATTTGGAAAAATAATGAAAATCAAAAAGCCAAGAAGTCCCAGCATAAAAACATAACTTCTGAGGGGGCCAAATCCGAGTAAATAAAGTAAATAGGTGGATTGTAAAACTAGGGCGGAAATAAATATTAAATTCTTATAAGAAAGTAAATGAGAGTGTTTAGTTTTTATTTCTGCTTGAAACTGCAGAAACCGAATTTGAACATAGAGAGTATATTATGTCAGCTGCGATTCTGTTTCCTTATTTACTCGGTAGTGATTATCACTTTACAACAAGAAATGGGCGAGGTACGTTCCCGATGACCATTGGTTGCAATTCTTTTGGCATATTTTATTGCCGTTTTTCGTTAAAATCGGGATTTTCTTTATAATGATGACAGGCACTACGAGATAAGGCAAACCATTATCGCATATGTATATTTTTATTACAGCCAGATTTATCTAAGTAGAAAGAACAAACCCGAACAAACCCGATTTAAAAGAAAATGAAATTTTTAGGAATTCTAATCCGACCGATGTAATATTATTTCAGTAACTTGTTGGTGAAGCATACAGCTTTATCCTCTTTCCTTTAGTCTTGGCTCTTTTTATACAAAGCACAGTATCAGCGACGTTATGAAAAATCGCATGCCCCCCACCCCCAATGTTTCCCTTACAAAATGGGATATACAAATACAGGTACTTATTTTAGATATAATGCCTGATTAATACAGCTACAGTCAATTATTCCAGTTAGTACCTACAAAGTAGATGTAGGTACGTACGGTAACCGGACCTTAAATAATGCACTACCCATATACCTATACAGTACCTTTATACACGTGTACTAGAGCAGATAATATCTCTAATACTAATGATCTTTCTACTTATAGTATAATAATGTAGGTTGTCGTATCAATCAGTTATTCCGTCATCTTAGACAGTCGCTAATTAGTAATTTGATTCACCGCTAATTTTTCCAATTTCTTGAACAATTCACACAATGGGCTTTACGGAACTTTTCGAAACGGGGTTAAATGGTGAGTGGCAATACAATCCTGGTTTCTGCATGGACGATTTTCACGAACATCTTCCTAACGTTGCTTTTATTGCTGGGGATTTTTATCATTGCCTGAAAAGAACCGCGGCTGTGATTAGGGAAACACTAACAGGTTTTATACAACACAAAAAAGGAGCAGGAAGACCATCTGTAAGAACACAAGAACTTGTTGCAAACGTTCGTGAAATAATGCAAAATACGCCAACAAATTGTACAACGCCTGTCCCAAAAAGTGGGAAGATCTTATGGAACATGCAGGACTATTCTTAAGAAGCAGCTAAATTTATTTCCTTATAAAGTGCAAGTATTCCAAGAAATACAAGCCACAGATTTTGAAAGACGCAGAAATTACTCTGGTTTACCCAAAATTTATTGGAAATATGATTGATTGAATGATTGATTTATGCTTGGAGCATGACGGTGGCCAATTTCAGCAATTTATGTAATTATTTTTCGTTTTTCTTTCTGTATATTCTAACTTTGTTATTTTGTAAACAACAAAAATAAATTTGTATTTGTCTACTTATTTTATTACTCATTAGTTTGGCATATCATGTCATAATATAAATTTGACAAAATTTTAACCTTGATTTGGTTAGATATATCGTCCCCATATCATTGTGATCTAAACCAAGCCCTGTGTTTTTTAATCCAAGCCCTCTTTGATGCAAATAATTTTTGCTCGTACGGTATATTATTAAAATATTTTACGCTGTCCTTTGATTGGACGGATAACGTTGTTTGGGTATACAGTAAGACTTTTTGAGGATTGTTTCATTTGATTCAAATTTAACGGTGACTATAATATATCACTTTTCTATATATATACGGTAAAAGTCTATACGAATACTAGGAAACGTTCTCCGATAACTTCCTGAAACCAACAAATAGGTTACCACTTACCGGTTTCTAAAACAAACAAAAACTTATAAAGCACAAACGGTACACTCGGCTGCACTCGACTGTTTACAAAGTGAAAGATTTTACCGGTTATGCGACCGTCGATCTCTCCTACTATTTCGGTCCGATCAAGTTTTGCAAAACCATTAGGGACACTTTGCAAACCCATCATCGATTAGCGCCTTAACCATAAAATAAAACAACAACACGTTTCGTCCCGATAAATGGACGGTTTGCATGCAGATTGACAGCAACTTATACCAGAAGAAAGCAAAGATAGCGAGCCAACAGCCTTCCTTAAAACCGATATTACGCGCCACCATAGCACTGGTAAATTTCCAATAGTTACGCAAGTTGAGTCAATTTAAGCTCAAATAAATCCCAAAAAGTGTGATTTAATGGACCTTGGCATTTGACGTCTCGTCGCCTTGTTAGGGATATGATCTGCCTCTAACTGGTTTTAAAGTTTTATTTCTTAGTATTTTTTTGTGGTTTCTCATTAGGCCAAAATATCTACCTAGCGTTTTGCCACAAGGTCTTAAATTTGTCTTATCGGAAGGCTAGCCATAAGAAAATATAAGGACTTCTACCGTGCGAGCAAAAATTATTTGCATCAAAGAGGGCCTTGCATCTAAGCACGTAATGCTTAGCCGTAGAGCTTAATACCTGTTGGGTGTCAGCAACTACCTGAATTAACAATCAATCAGTTATTCCGTCATCTTTGACAGTCGTTACAAGTAATTTGATTCATCGCTAATTTTTCCAATTTCTTGAACAATTCACACAATGGGCTTTACGGAACAGCACAAAACATTTATGGTTGAAGCGTATTTTCGAAACGGGGTTAGAGTAAATGGTGAGTGGCAATACAATCCGGGTTTGTGCATGGACGATTTTCACGAACATTTTCCTAACGTTGCTTTTATTGCTGGGGATTTTTATCATTGCCTGAAAAGAACCGCGGCTGTGTTTAGGGAAACACTAACAGGTTCTATACAACACAAAAAAGGAGCAGGAAGACCATCTGCAAGAACACAAGAACTTGTTGCAAACGTTCGTGAAATAATGCAAAATACGCCAACAAATTGTATAAGACGCCTGTCCCAAGAAGTGGGAAGATCTTATGGAACATGCATGACTATTCTTAAGAAGCAGCTAAATTTATTTCCTTATAAAGTGCAAGTGTTCCAAGAAATGTGGTAACATTTCTCCAGAGATGGTGGTCAACACTTTCGAAAATATGAAATGTCGTGTGAATTTATGCTTGGAGCATGGCGGTGGCCAATTTCAGCAATTTATGTATTTATTTTTCTTTTTCTTTCTGTATATTCTTACTTTGTTAATTTTGTAAACAACAAAAATAAATTTGTATTTGTCTACTTATTTTATTACTCATTAGTTTGGCATATCATGTCATAATCTGAATTTGACAAAATGTTAACCTATATTTGGTTAGATATATCGTCCCCATATCATTGTGATCTAAACCAAGCCCTACGTTTTTTAATCCAAGCCCTCTTTGATGCAAATCATTTTTAGCGTAAATTCAATATTTACTTTATTTAGTCTCCCATTTCTTCGATAAAACTTGAAATTGCATGCAATAACTGATGTTACAAAATTACACGAATTTTTATGTCCAGTTAAGTGATGATTCATTTATCTGCTAAAAATGGCTTTAAGTATCTGTATCTTAAGGCAATACTGGTACACTTGCAATATTGGGTATTTTCAATTTTTTTTTATGATAGCTGCGTGGAGTGTTTAAGACTTCACTGTTTAATACTAAGACGAATAAAAAAACATAATTATGGAATTAATAATCTTATCATTCTTTGAAGTCTGTTTGTTAGAAAATGTTCTGTTGAAATTCCTTTAAAAACTTTCACATTAAAAATAACTTCCACAAATATTTTCAAGTTTTTATAAACAAAGAAAACTCTTTCATGGTGGTAGAGGATTACGGAACCGCCCAATCAAAACGTAGCTATGCGTCAATCAATTAAACCAAAGGGCTAACATTAACCCCACCGGCGTTGCCAGTGCTTTCCCTGGGCAGGGGACAGTTATGAAAAAACTGACCTATCTAGACCTGGTAAGTATAAAATTAATATATTATTTATTGAATCATATAGTATTCTTCTGTATTGTATATATAAAAATAAGTTAAAGAATTGACATGTAAACATATTATAGAACAATACAGAACCTTTTAAATCGAATCAAATGTAAAGAAAATTCGTATCAATAAAAGCAGCAACTTATTTTGGTACCATTTTTATTGCATAAATTAAGGCAACAAAATCGACCTATATATCGAAATAATCATAAAAAAATAAAAATTATATAATTGAACTTTTAACTGCTGAAAAAACATAAGTATGTTTTGCTTAAAATTATCTTTCATTGTTTTTAACTTTGGTCTTAATATACACAAACCATTCAAGGTATCGATCAACACAAATATAAAGAAAATATTCTACAATGAAAAGTTATGGTACTATGGCTTCAAAATGAGAAAAAAATTTGCAGAAATTGATATCATGATATCACAAAGATCTTTTTGTCTTTTTCTATTTTAACACTTATAAACTACAACAAATTTGAGCCTCAAGTTTATCTTGTTATAAGTATTTTATTTCCTATAAGCTCCTCCATATCCTCCGTATGACTTTGAAACTGATACCGATCCGCTTGTACCTCCCGCAATCCCTCCAACCAGATTGCCGACTGCTCCCAAAGTAGCTATTGGAATCTATAAAAATATATTACATAATAATATAAAGGGTAACTAAAATAAATTAATTATTAGAAAAAATATTCTTTATTTGCTGAACAAATTCAGGACTATTTCTTTCTATTTCAGGTAAAAATTCCACCCCGTTTAATATATCCCACTCTACACAGCTGGCTGATTGTCGCTAAGACAGGTGGCCATTGTAATTAAGACTAGACTAGACTATATCCCACTCTAAATTTGTCGAAATTAAAAAATACGGTTTTGAAACTTTATAATAAAAGCACCAGTAAACAAGGGGATAGTACCGTATTTGGACTCCATAATTAGTTCCCTTGAAGTACGCTTTTCTCAAGAAAACACGCCGTCATTTGCTTTATCTAAATTACACCTCAAATGTTAACCATGTCACTCAAAAAGACCTTACAGACCTTTGCGAAAGGCTTCGCCCAATTTTACGATTTACTGAATATTAAAACCGAAATCGAATTTTGGCAAAAATTATAACAGAATAGAAAAAAAAAACATGTCTCTGGCCCCCAAGAATAAACAGATAAGTCGACTTTATAAAATTTTTCAGGAGAGACAAAACAATATTAATTTAGTTGAGGTAAATTGCCTAAAAGGTATTATGGGAATCTTTTACTGATTTTTACAACTAAAATAGGTAACGTATAAGTTAGAATATTGTTATATGCAATGAAACGATATTAAGTGTATTTTAAGCGACTTATCCGGATATTCACAATTATAGTTTAAGATACATTTTAGGATAACTCGAGATATTTTAACTGTGTGTTTTAAAATAAAGACTTATTCAATATTATATTAAAGATAATATTCATTTATGATTATCTATTTTGCAATAGTAAAAACGTATTATGCACAACAACACGACCAAAAAAAAGAATACTAATAATATTGGGCTACTTTTGCTCGTCGGGATCGATCTCCACTAAATTTAGATCTATGTCAGGAAAATCAGCTACCAATAAACCTTCGTAAAAAGGTCGAAACTCCATGTCAATAAGGCGCAAAAGTTCCATAAGGTTATTTTCCTTCCAATTTTAAATAATAATACTTGTCGATATAATATTCTATTTACTGGATAATTATTATAACCTCAAAAACAACCACCTGCTGAGAGAACAAATAGATAACTTAACAAGTTTTTAGCGTGGCGGAGGTATTTCTCCGTGCACCAGGAAATAACTCTATATATTATTTGAACATAATTGTAATACCGCCGCCGTGAACAACAAGATAAGTTTACTTATCTGCTTATTACTAAAAACTATTATTAGCAAGAAGTAGAATAACTCAATTTATCATATTTTAAGCATAAATTTTTGTTATATTCGAAAAATCACATGTTCACAGAATACGTATATGAGTGATATCCGACTTATTTGCTTATTCACAAAAAAGGTAATGGTTTGTTCTACAATTATATGTAAATATCTCATTTTTGCAAATTTGGTGACTTATTTGCTTATTCACGGGGGCCAGAGATGTACTGTTATAGATTTATAAGAAAAATTAAGACCTGGCTGAGAAGCTCTATGACAGAAAGTGGCTTTAATGGCCTTACAATGATGAGCGTGCACAAAAATAGTAATTTACATTACAAGACCGGAAAGTAGTGTTTTTCAGGTCGAGACAAGCATTTCCAGGGCGAGCCATAGGCGAGTCCTGGAAGCTTGGAGAGACCTGGAAAACACTAATTTTCGGTTGCGTGACGTACAAAATTTTTTTTAAGACCGACACTTCGATATATTTTATAATCTACGCGAAACAAGTTTGACATAAAGAACAAAATTAAAAATAAACGAACTGTCACTCGACAATACATCGAAATGTTGTTGTCATAATAACGAAATCAAGGTATCTTGTATTATCAAAGAGCGATTGGAAAAACAAAAAAACAGGGTGACAGTGACATTAGAGACCGGAAAAGTGACATTAGAGTCCGGAAAAGATTTTTCTGGTCTCTAATGTCACTTTTCCGGTCTTGCGATCGGAAAAACGTTATTTTCTAGACGAGAAATTATCCAGAAAGTGTAAATTTTCTGGTCGGTTTTAAAAAAAATTTGGATGGATGGAGAATTTTATTGATAAAGCGAACCACGATCCTCAATCATTAGAAGCACCCCCAAGGGTTATCAACCCTTGGTTTCGCGCTTCCATGACCTACCGATTGGGGAGTGCGTTCCTTATTTTATCGGGGTAACTTACATTAAAAATATCCCTTATCAAGTTTCCATTAAACTGTTTTCGAACTGTCAATGCTCCTTGACCTCCATAATAAGGAGGAGCATACCCGTATCCATATCCAAATCCTCCGTACGCATTGGAGTCAGCGTTGTAATTCGCATCAGCACTCGCTTCGCCGCTCGCACCAGCACTTGCCACTGCACCACCGTAGTAGGGGGTATTGTTAAAATTACTGAAATATAATTAATTTAATGAAATTTCTCATAGCAGGAAATAATCAAGTGTTGCATTTATTCTTGATGTATAGGCGAACGGATATTTCAGAGAATACAAAAATTATTTTGAAAATTACATAAATTTATTTTCTACCAATTAGAAGGCCCCTTTGGTTACGTTGCTTATAGCAACGGGAGAATATCGCGATAATTTTGTTAGTTCCTATGAAAAATGAAGGGCTTTATATCTATGGGCAAAAGTCACTTGGAATAAAATCAAAATACGTTTTGTTGCTAACTTATAATTTTTATTGATACTAACGAATTTGCTTTACATATCGAACACCGGGGCTAAAAGAGACCCATCAAAAATTTGACTAAACTCATCGGAAATATATCTTTTTAAGTTTCATTAGAAACTATTTAGACATGTAATTTCAGATGTTATTGTTGAAAACGAATTATTGTTTTTAATGTTCCTGAAATTTTAGTAATAAACCTTAGTTACTAACAAGTAAAATCAAGTTCTATTGTAAAAATACAGTGTCATATTAAACTAAACTCATCGGAAATATGTTTTTTAAAGTTTTATTTGCATTTAAAACTATAAAGACATTGGATTTCAGATAACAAATTTGGTATTTAATGTTTCTCACATTTTAGTAATAAAAATGAGTTACTATATAACGGCTAAAATGAACTTCATTTCTAAAACTCTAATTAGTTACAATTAACTAAAGTCGCCGGAAATATGTTTTTGTAGCATTTTAGCAATACAATTACAATAAGAAAAAACTCCAATTTATTAAATGTTCTTACCGAATCTCCCACGCAGCAGAATTAATTCCCGATAATTCTGCTGCTAGGGAGATTGCAAATGAAAAGAAAATGTAAAATATTTGTATGTTATAATATAATACAGATATGCCCGAAATAAACAGTACTGAAAGTTGGCGGTGTTTTTATGCGTGCGCTGTCACACTCAAGTTAGCTAGTATAGACCTGTCAAGTAAACCTCAAACAAGTAATTAGTAGGGCCTAATTGTTAAAAATGGTGTTAAGTACAGAGGAGAAAGTGTTTCTGGTAGAGCATTATTTTCGCTCATACGGAATGGGCCGACATAATGGTGCAAGTTTGCTATACGTGTCTGATCAATTCACACACAACGGTTTAATAAACGTTCTCCAAGTAATGCTGTAATTTTGAAGGTTATTGAAAAGTTCAGAAATACGGGTAGTGTATTGTGCCAACGAAAAGGAAACTCGGGGCGTCCCAGGACAGTTAACAACAACAATAACCATGAACGTGTTTTTGAGCAAATCTTACAAAATCCGAAAGCCAGCCAGGCAAGGACAGCATTACAACTTGATTTAAAAATAACTTTCTTTTAAAGAATCCTGAAGGAGCTGGGTGCATTTTCGTATGTGATTCAGGTACATCAACAACTACATCCTCGGGATTATCGCAGTAGAGTGGAATATTGCGCCAGAATTCTCGCGTTACAGTATGAAAATCCTGAATTTTTGAAAAATGTTTGGTTTTCAGACGAAGCACACTTTCACTTGTCAGGCTATGTGAATCGTCGCACGAATCGATTTCTGGGCTTTGCCAGACCCGATGAGGTTCAAGAGGTTCCTTTACATAGTGCAAAAGTGAGTGTCTGGTGTGCTGTGTCCGGACACGGAATCATTGGTCCGTACTTCATCGAAGAGAATGGTAGGCAAGTCACACTTAATCAACAGAGGTACATGCACATTTTAACACGATTTATCCCTAATCTACGTCAATTCTGTCGTGCACGTAACTTGGCATTTCGAAACCAATTTTTTCAGCAGGACGGGGCAACTTGCCATACTGCTGCCGCAATTCGTCAATTTCTTCAAGAACATTTTCCAAGCAAATTCATTTCACGATTTACTGACTTCCCTTATCCTTCACATTCTCCAGACCTCACACCTCCAGACGCATACATTTGGGGCATGGCTAAAAATGCCGTTTTCAAACAGGCACCACAAACCATCGATGAATTAAAGGATGCCGTTAGAGTCTTCTTCGCAGCTCTGAGACAACCCTTATTCAATAACATGACCAGAAACTTAGAACATCGTTATGAAGTCTGTCTTGAACGAGGAGGTGCACATTTAGAACATATAATAAAGTGTCAATAATATGTATTTTTTAAATATATAATACGATTACAAGTTCAGTACTGTTTATTTCGGGCAATACTGTATTTATGTATGCATTTGCTATAATCTTTGTAAGCGTATTGAATATATTCATTGAAGAAACTAGCTTCGAGCAATAATTTTAAACGTGTTGACAGAACTAAGTATAATAATATTGCATTTACTTACATGCGTTTTCTATAGTGAAACCACGGACGTCTATAAAACTTAGTTTTGGTAAAGTAAGTAGTTGGAGGTGGTACTGGTTCACTTTGAATAAGGACTTCTTTCCTAAAAAAATATAGGTTTTTAATAATATACCTACATTATATATAAAATTATTCGAAATCAATTAAAAGGACCTATAAATAGTGGTCACAAAAAGCACAGGATATATAGATATTCAAGGCTCTAAACCACTAGGAAACTAGCAGTTAATTTGTCCTGAATTTCAATTCACTATAAATTTGGGCTATTCATAGCAAACTGCCTGCGTAGCTATACAGGGTGTCCGGAAATGTTGAACAAAAAATTTAGGGGATAATTCTAGAACGAAAATAAATGCTACCAATTCCTATAACATTTTTCCGAAAATTGACTATTAACGGCATTATAGGGTGTACCTTTTGCCACGCTCATAATATTTTGACGAAATCTCGTATATGGAGCTTTGTCGGAATGAGGAATATAAATTTGCTCACTGTTTTTTTTGCATTTTGTAGAGGGCGCCACATAGGAGCATATACTTTAATTTGAATGATCCCAAATTTTTTGTCCTATACTGTATGCCAAGGGCGTCCGAAGGAACTTTTCCAAGGGGGGGCAAATCATAATTGGAATTATTTTTGTTTCTAGCACTTCAACAAACCTTCAATAAAAGAATAGAGCAAAACACCTAATACTTATATTAAATAAAAAAAAATAGCTAAACAAAATATTTAAAAATGTTTAAATATAACAAAAAAAAATACAACAAAAAACTTATAAGTTATTCAGATTTATTGGAGAAAAGAAATGTTAATTTTCTTGAATCTTTTGCAAATTCATCAATAATTTTTTCAATTAAATGTCTTTTTTTTTTTTTTACAAATTTATGAATTTATTTGAAAACTTCCCACCTCGATTTTCCTGCTTTAAAATGAAAATGTGGAAAATCGCTCGGACCCGTCGATTTTTATTTCGAGGGGGACATCTTTTGCGTATATTGTCAATCTTGTTACTTCAAGCCCCTAGGAGGGAGGGGGGTAAGATCTAAATCTTAAATGGATACCCCTATTTTATATAATTTTTTTGGATTCTGCATAAAATTCTGAACATTTTTTAATAAAACATTATTAGTCTATACTTAACAGTTTCCGAGATATTGATTCTTGAAAAATGACATTTTTGAACTTTGACAGCGTCTAGCTTTCTAACTGTACGTCTTAGAGCAAAACGGCTTACATGTCCCTATCTTCGATTTTTATTATCTTTCCAACAGTGTCAACTTTCGGTCAAACCGGAAGTACTATATTTCTTACATCCGGTTTAACCGAAAGTTCACACTATTGGAAAGATAATAAAAATCGAAGATAGGGACATGTAAGCCGTTTTGCTCTAAGACGTACAGTTAGAAAGCTAGACGCTGTCAAAGTTCAAAAATGTCATTTTTCAAGAGTAAATATCTCGGAAACTGTTAAGTATAGGCTAATAATGCTTTTATTAAAAAATGTTCAGAATTTTATGCAGAATCCAAAAAAATTATATAAAATAGGGGTATCCATTTAAGATTTAGATCTTACCCCTCCCCCCCTCCTAGGGGCTTGAAGTAACAAGATTAACAATATACGCAAAAGATGTCCCCCTCAAAATAAAAATCGACGGGTCCGAGCGATTTTCCACGTTTTCATTTTAAAGCAGGAAAATCGAGGTGGGAAGTTTTCAAATGAATACGCTGTATATAATAGTATATTATATATAAAAATATCTCAAATACTTGGGCCAGGGGAGGGGGGCAAGCGCACCCCCTTGCCCCCCCCCCCCCCTTCGGACGCCCTTGCTGTATGCTCATTTTGACTAAATATTAACCTTTTGACATAAAAAAAGGTATACTACTTTTGTTTCGATAAATCTAACCGTTTTCGAGAAAAACGTTAAAATAACATTGCTTGCATGTGATCAATACGAAATCATTTTAATTTATTATTTCTTAATTTAATTAATTAAATTTTTTAAGAAGAATTAATTTATGCATTGAAGAGGAAGGACTTTGAAGCTTTGATTTGAATGTTTAATTTATTGTTCTAGTAACGTATTTACTGTTCTAGTAACGTATTTTAAAAATGCAAATAAAATTTAACTTTAACAAAAAATGTTATAGGAAGAGATAGCATTTACTTTCGGTCTAGAATTATCCCTTAAATTTTTTACTCATCATTTCCGGACAATCTGTATATTATTATGTACTTAAAGTAAGTAAACGTACGTTTTTACTACAGGTTGTACAGGTGCTTCAACTTCTTTTTCTATTATTGTCGGAGCAGCTGGTACTCTTATTCTCTTCTCTATCGTTGTGGGTACTCTAATCGTTTTTTCAACATATGATGGTACCTAAAATATTAAGTGAATAACTCCATTGGTTAAAAAAGTCTAGTTTTAGTTTAACGTTTTTATAGTACGATTCTGTAGTACACTAACCTGTATAGTTTTTTCGACATAATTTGGAATAACTGTACGTTCAACGTAGGTCTTCTTTACCGGCGGAGGATGGGCATGTTCTTCCTCAAATTCTATTTGTACTTTGCTTGGAGCAACCCCCACTTCTTTAACTATTTCTACGTGGGCGGGAGATGGGATTTTTTGGATATTAAAAGAGCCTGAAAACGACGCTGCAGGGAAAAAAAAAATTTTTAATAAAGAATATTCTCGCCATTCCATTTCATTGTTTATAAAACTACCTGAGTTTATATTTATTTCAGGTCTCCCCTTACGCAGATGTACGTGAAGTGAAGTTTAAGATAATATTGTGCTTTTTTTTCAATTTTAAATTACATTTTTTTAACTTTATATCTACAAGAACTCATACAAAATTTCATCGAGTTTTCAACTTATAGATCTGTTAGTGTTGTTAAGTATAGCTTGAAAATAGTCAGTGGACAGTCTCTTACCTTTTGCAAATTTTAATTTACTCATTCAAGCCATAGAAAATTCCTTCACCGTAAAATAAACAGAAAATATATACAACTATGCAATTTTTTAACATATTTTTAGATTTTATTTACAAAATGGTATTCTTAGAAAAGGTTACTACTTCTTACAGGTTACTCAGAGTCTACTGCCATATGGATGCAATGGATTTTTACATTGATAACCTTTGAGCTATGATCTACATCAAGTATAAAACTAGACGAAAGTGGGTAGTAGAAGAAACTAGAAATAAACCAAACACCATAGAAAAAATAGTTTATTGAAGAAATGTTATTTGTCTATATAGGTAGGTACAGCTTTGGTATATCTAATACAGTCTAAAGGAACTAAACAGTCTACGAAGGAATCCTAAAAATATAATAATATTAATGAAGTAGCTTTTGTACTTGAGCACACACCAAGTGAAAAAGACGTCAATAATTATTGTCTCTTTTGGAGTTTTTTTAGAAAGTTTTCTATATCAGGATTAAACAAGTTATTCTAAATGTCCCATCGTCTATAAACAAACCCACTCCATTTTAACGTATTTTTCACATAGTATAGTAGGTTGTGTAGGCCTTCCTACTATGGAACGTATATATTATGTCAGAGATGCATACGTACTCTACGATATACGAATATTAAATTATATTATAAAAATATTTCTTACAAAATCTTGAATGTAGCACCTAAAACGCATCAAAAACGTTCCATTTGCAGATGACCTTACGCTAGCAATCATCGCTATAACGTATACAGTCATAATACGACATATATCTACCTTCTCCAGCTGGTTCACTTCCAAACCTCTCCTTAACCACCGTCTTGGATACTCCTACGCTGCCTGCCGATGCACCTGCGTAAGATGACCCTATGGAACCCTCGGATCCTGCTGTACCGCCTAGGCCGGCTGAGGCTCCTACGCCTCCTCCTGCTGTAGCACCGGCATAGAGTCCTCCAGTTGATCGACCTAAGGTTTATATTACGTTTGAGAATTAATACTGCTTAACATAGATAATTTTATAATAAATTATGAACTTTTAAAAAATCTACATAACATTTTAGAGATAGGAGGATGTTTTTAGTAAGTTTTTATTTACAAATGAAACTGCCAATTATAGCTTGACTTCTTACCCGTGCCATCTACCCTGCCGCCCAATCCAGCACCAGCGTGCTGTCCAAACGGGGTTCCAGCCTCGGCATGGAGTCCACCTTGGGTAGCATCACCCGTTAGCAGTCCGCCCAATCCTGCTGACGCTTTGAATCCCAGGAAATTTACTCCTACATTTCCGCCTTTGGTGAAGGTTAGTAAAGGTGGAATCTAGAAAATAAAAAATGTGTTTTTTAATCGACTTTGTCATAATTTTTCTAATCTTGTTACACAATAATAAAAATAGAAGCCTGTCAAAAAAGAATGAATTAAGTATGGTAAAATGTTTTTAATTATATTATTTCAAACAAAGCACTTATACATAGTTTAAAACCACTTTTTTATTGTATAAAAATAATTTATAAAATCTAACACCTAGAACTTATTGAGGAGTTGTGAGAGGCATGAGCCCCCCCTGGATCCTGGGGATTTTTGTAAGAGGTGACTTTTGATAGGGGAAGTTTTTTTTTTGACTGATGGTTACCCTCCCCCTTTCCGTCTGCAATTGACTGTATGGGCACCCATAATTATGGACCCCGGGGCCCTAGGGCTGCCATAACCAAAAACAGGCCCTGAGTCGAATAGAATGTACATTGACATGAATAATACATTAATAAATAAACATTATGCGTATTGCGTTTGTTTATATACAGCAGGTATACTTTGCAATAAATATTGTTATTTACTAGAAAAGGTACGATATAATGACAAAATAAATAACTCCACATGACTAACAATAAAGACAATGCAGCTAAATGAATAAATAATTACAGTTTATTATTGTTTCCTTGTTTCTATTTACTTATTCAAGCAGCAAGTTCATTCATTTCTTTAGCGCAGTCTATGCCAGATTTTGGAATAAGAACTGCCATTATAATGTCTCTTTCAACCACATTATAACGATGATTAACGAAGAGGGTGAAATTATGATATTTCATTTAAATTAAAATTTTCACCTGATAAAATTTCTGATAAATAATAATGTAATAATAAACAAGACTCAACCAGTAGTTTTTAATTGTCTTTTGAATAGATTCTTAAATATCTTTAAATGTACTTCAGTAGATATATAACATGAACTTACCTCACCACTTATGGATCCACTAATAGCAGCATCAGCAGGCTGCGGTGCAGCTAAAAGTTGTTGAGCCATGCCGAAAAGAAAGAAAAGCACTTGGAGCACCTCCATAATATTTTGAAAAAATTACTAAAAATAAAGTCCAATTATTAATATGATGCGTAGAAAAAAATAACAAGAATTAGGCCTTGTATATTTTTAAATAATAGATATATATATAATAGATAACTTTATAACTTTTTTTAATATTGTTTTTAATGCCACTTAAATAGCTCACCGTACCTTGACGCATTCTCCATTTCATTGCTTTGATCGATATTTTTAAAATTTCTTTAACTTACAACCAGGTAATTGCTACGCAAACACGGTGTATGTGGCCGCTTTTTGGAAAAAAACAAATATTGATATTAAAATAAAATGGCGATTGCGTCACTACTCTTAAGTATTTTAAAAAATATTTTAGTTACTTTGCAAGCTATACAAATTCTACTTTCATTATTTCTCTTTATTGTCTCTTTTTAGAAGTTTTTAAATTTGAAAAATCCATTTAAAACTACTTCTAGTAATTTCCAATTGATTTATCAGTAAAGTTTCAAATATTGTCTGTAAAATACAAACCTTCATATTAAAGCAAAGCTGACACTACAAGATCGTAAAGTGAGTCTAAGAAAGAAAACGCAAAACATTAAAAATGTTACTTACCAGTTTTTTAACCGAAAATATTATAAATTTACTATGGAAAACGGTTTCCTCTGATAAACAAAAGTAAACTAACCAGAACGCCTGTCAGTTTTATGTTTGAAAAATTACAGGGAATTTCTATAAATGACTGTCACTTCAACATAATATATTAAAAAGCAATTTGTATCAGCTTTATTTCCTATTTTCCAATTAAACTCAAGGTTTATAATTAACAGTTAGTATTTTTCTTATAGAACGCGTCATGCAGTACCTATTTATGACTAATTTACAATTTTCTTATTGATCGGACTTTTACCCCGATTAGGAACAATTAATTTAAAAAAATACCTATAGATATTACTGAGAAATAATAATCAAAGTTACAGGAACTTAATTGTGTATTATCTAAAATCTAAATGATTTTTAAATTGACACTAAAAACTAATGATTTTGGTTATACAATAATTTAATTCCGGTACCTAGTCATTTTGGGTGCAAAGTAATTAAATACTATTCAGAATTTTCCAGAAAATTATATTTATTTGTGCAATTTGTATGAGAGGTATTTCCAAGTTGTATTTGCGTAGTATGCATACATTATTCTTCTGCAAGAGTATAAAGTCTTCCTGTAAAAAACGTTCCAAGGCGAGCATGTTAATAATATTTTAAGAAAAGAAACTTAATATGATGTATTCTTATGTATGTGTAACAACAAAAACAATGATTAATCATACAAGAAAAAAAATTAATTGTTGAATTGAAATTTGGTCTGACAAAATTACAAAGCAAGACAAATGCAAAACATAATAATTATTTAACAGCGAACTTTGAACTTTGAACTCTAGTAATTGTTAAAATAAAGAAGAAAGAAGATGTGCCGATATTTTCTTAAAAGTATGTCAAAGAGAACAAATAAGAATGTAATGACTTTTTTTCAGTTTTTTTTCCTTTTAGGCAGCTTGGCTAATGGATCATCATATGGGTTTTTTTTTTATTAATATCTTTATTCGAAATTTGACTTTGGCATCAAGTTCTGCTTCGATCGAGAGAAAATTAAGCAAAAAATAGTAGTCACGTGATTCGCATTATCTGTCAAATTTTAATTTTTTCCAGAAAATAATTGAAAAGTGGGGTTATTTTTAAAAGTATCGAAAAAGTTATTAGAAAAAGTTTTTTTAAATGCAGTTTCTAGCCCACATGCAAAATTTCAGCTGCATAAAATAATTTTAATTTTCTACCCATATTTTGTAAATTGCACCACTTTTGCAAAATAAGACTCAACGCAACCTACTTCTTAGTTTTGAAAATGCTTTATTTCAGATACACGTTCTTTAAAGTAGCGGCATATTAAATGTGTGTTTTTCTACAAAATCTAAATTGGGCTATTAAAATTTGGTCGCATGTGATGCAAAGTTTATTTGTTTTTGACTCTGTATAAGGTAACTTCATAAAATAAGTATTTTTGAAAACGTAGTTTGTGTCTGAAAGTAATACACCTTTATATTAAGACAAAAAAGAACACAGTGTCATCAGTAAAGTGATCATTAAGTGGAAAATAAATTTTAGTGGTGGGTAAAAAATCAAAATTACCTTATGCAGCTGAAATTTTACATGTGGGCTAGAAACTGCATTTAAAAAAACTTTTTCTTATAACTTTTTTCGATATTTTCAGAAATAACCCCACTTTTGAATTATTTTTTGAAAAAAATTTAAATTTTACAGATAACGCGAATCACGTGACTACTATTTTTTTGCTTAATTTTCATCTCGATCGAGGCAGAACTTGATGCCAACGCTGTTGCAATGGTTTGTAGGTATCCAATGACTGTATACTTTTTTTAAGATGTTGATGATGATTGCAACAACAGCTGAGAGCATTCGGTTATGGAGCAAAAGTCAAATGGACAAAATTTACTTAGTATTTCTAAATAAACATGAAACAAAAATTTGATTACTTTAGTTGTTTTTAAAAATTGCAAGAACAACCTTCTTTCCTTACCTAAAAAAACACGCGTTGCAAGAACACTATCAATGTTAATTTACCCAGAAAAGTATTCGAAAATTTCAACAAATTTTTATAAAGTTATGTTTGCTTGTACTTATATAATGAATACACTACCGAAATATGGGTCTGCAAACGACGACTAAATTGTTGTCGAGATAGTCGTTTATCCTGTATTCCTACGAATATTTAAAAACTATTCCATTGACGACATAATATTTGCTCTCCGCTAAAACCGGCCATTGAACAATCAGTATATTTTGTGGGAAAAACCCATCTAAGACTGCTTACGTACGTAGCTACGTTGTACCCATCATTTCTTCGTGTAAAACTCTGCCCAGTCATTAAAAAGACACTTAAGAAAACAGGTTTTACTCGAGGAACTCAAAGACGCTATATTGACGTCAGTGATTACGAAAGACCAAAAATAATGGAAGATTTATTCATAAAATAGCAACAAGCGCACAGTCTAACAATGTTAGTTTGTTTGAAGATGGTAGATAATCTAGTACTTATACAGTGTCACCAGTAAAGTCTGCATCATATGGGTTTTTTTTTTATTAATAGCTTTATTCCAAATTTGACTTTGGCATCAACTTCCGCTTCGATCTAGATGAAAACTAAGCAAAAAAAAATAGTAGTCACGGGATTTGCATTATGCATATGTCAAATTTTAATTTTTTTCATAAAATAATTCAAAAGTGGGGTTATTTCTGAAAGTATCGAAAAAAGTTATTGAAAAAAGTTTTTTTAAATGCAGTTTCTAACCCAGATGCAAAATTTCAGCTGCATAAGATAATTTTGATTTTTTCCCTATATTTTGTAAATTGCACCACTTTTGCAAAACAAAACTCAACGCAACCTACATAAAACTTCTTAGTTTTGTCAATGGTTCATTTCAGATACATTTTCAAAGTAGCGCCATATTAAATGTGTGTTTTTCTACAAAATCAAAATTGGGCTATTAAAATTTGGTCGCATGTGATGCAACGTTCATTTGTTTTTGACCCTGTATAAGGTAACTTCATAAAATAAGTATTTTTGAAAACGTAGTTTGTGTCTGAAAGTAATACACCTTAATATTAAGACAAAAAATAACAGTGTCATCAGTAAAGTGTTCATTAAGTGGAAAATAAATTTTAGTTTAACTTAACGTTTAGTAAAGTTTAGTAAAGTTTATCTATTTTCAACGATTTAATTTAAAACCCCTTTACTTTATTTTTTATTTTTTACTTTCAGACACAAACTACGTTTTCAAAAATACTTATTTGAATGAAGTTACCTTATACAGGGTCTAAAACAAATAAACTTAGCATCACATGCGACCAAATTTTAATAGCCCAATTTTGATTTTGTAGAAAAACACACATGTAATATGGCGTTACTTTAACGAAAATGTGTCTGAAATAAAGTATTGTCAAAACTAAGAAGTTTTATGTAGGTTGCGTTGAGTCTTATTTTGCAAAAGTGGTGCAATTTACAAAATATAGGGAAATATCAAAATTATCATATGCAGCTGAAATTTTGCATGTGGACTAGAAACTGCATTAAAAAAAACTTTTTCCAATAACTTTTTTCGATATTTTTAGAAATAACCACACTTTTGAATTATTTTTTGGAAAAAATTAAAATTGGACAGATAATGCGAATCACGTGACTACTATTTTTTTGCTTAATTTTCATCTCGACCGAAGCAGAACTTGATGCCAAAGTCAAATTTTGAATAAAGCTATTAATAAAAAAAAATCCCATATGATGCGGACTTTTCTGGTGACACTGTAGGTACCAAAAATTACCAGAGTTGCATGGGTCTAGTTTTTTCGGTAAACTATAAAACGATTTTTTATTCAGACATAACAGAACATATTTAAAGGCTCTCATTTATACACAATATGAACGTTCTTAAAAGAATAAAACTGCTTCGTCGAACTTACATTGTCTTTATTTTGCTATTTAACACAACGTTTCGATTAGTTCATATCTCTAACCGTTTTCACGTGTAAACTGGTTTGTTCTTATTAGTGACAAAATAAAGACGATGGTGTCCGACAAAGTAGTTTTATTCTTTTAACTATGTTTGTATTGTGTATAAAGCAGAGCCATTAAATATGTTTGGTTGTCTGAATAAAATGTTTAGTACCTATAGTTTTAAAAATTGAGCGACTGTTTATGTGCCATACTTACTTTTAATCAGCAGTTTGTATAGCTGTTATCCATTGCCCTTTTTATACTGAGTAATTTAGACAAGGATAAAACAGAAACAAAAATTAGTAATTGCATATTATTACTTATTTACATATTAACGTCACAGATAGATGTAAAAAGACATTAAAGTATTAATTATGTACCAAATAAATATTGAATCACAATAATTTACGTAATGGGAAATTACATTATTTTTTTTATTACTATTTGCTTTTAAATTTTACACTTATACCTTAAGCATGATTTTATTACTTTTCAGAAGAGCTAGATTTAAACCTGAAACAGCAATTGAAAAAAATTGGTGCTTTCATATTCGCAACTCATTCATTTTGAAACTTTATGACAAAAAATAAAAATTCTTTATTTATTTTCATAATATTCTTTGACAAACTCTTACTAATTACTAAAACCAACTAATTGGCTTTGCATTGAAGAGTTAAAGCTCGTATGAAAGCTTTGTTCTCAGGAATATTAAAAATTGAAATAATGACTAACATAGCGTTTTCAGTTGTATCTGCAGTCCTAAAAACACTGACAAAGTTATATAAGAATAAAAGAGGTACTTTTTAAAAGCTTTTTATATAAAATTGAATTTTTCTTTTCGGTGAATTTGTGTAGTTACTTTTTATTAAAAATCGGGCTTAGTTGAAAGAGACTTGGAAACATTCGGTTTCCAAATAAATAGTACAGAATGTATGTCGTTGTATTGCATCACTACCACAAGAAAAATAAATACTCGCTGTATAAGAGGAATCAGTCAGTTATCTCTAACATAAATTAAAAAATTTGAAAAGTATATTACCTTCCTTTGCATTAAAAACGAAAACACACCAACAAATTTATTTACACCACACTAAAAAATAACAGATCCAACGCGCCAAATAATACGATGAACTTACCGGGTATCAAATAAATAATACCATAATAACTTATTCCGATGGTATACCTCTCGCCAATTTAATGGTACCCATACCCAGATGAATATACCAGGTGCCAAGGTTGAGGTTATTTTAGTCCTAACATTTTTATGGTAATGGGATAATTAGCAGGTTTTTTTACGTGTCTTAAGATTATAAGCTGATATAAAATTAAATGGACTACCGGAAATCCCCAAGTACACCAAGAAAAAATGTTGATGAGCCAAGGAGGAATCTGGATTTTAGACGAAATTTTCTAGCAAGTGCTTATGTCTGACATTTTTTTAATGCAAAGAAATGGTTAAATTCGCGTCAAACGACATCATTCTATATTATGTCACTGAATTTTTTGATATTATTGGAAAAAGTTTCAAACATTTTTATATATTAATTAGTTTTTCCAAAAATTGTTTAAGGTAAAGTCAGGTAACTGGGACCTAGTTTTACAACTTTTTATATTTGAAGCTTCACCAAAATTTCAATATTTAAAATAATATAGCCATTTTTGGACTAAGATATGTTTGTTTGTATGCCTTACATTTGCTTTAAAAAGAGTTGATTGAATTTTATTATTTTTGGAAAGATAATTTAAAAAAAAACACAACCGTTGGTCCCAGTTACCCAGATAATTGGGGTGACTGGGACCCCCGGAAAATATTCTCCTTTATATCGTTAAAAAAGTTTCTGCGAGTAACTGGGACATACTTTGGGGTTTAAATTTTTTCGTCTTCAAGTTTGGTTATTCTATTATTACTGGTTTGAAAAGAGCATAGTTTTGTAAAAGGGACTGTCCGTAAAGTTACAAATTGTATTTAATTTATTAACAAACTAATACAAAAACACATAAAAATATTAAGTAACTATTTATTAAACTTCCATCTTAGCATTAAACTTAATGCTAACCATACTTTGGTTTTACCAAATAGGAACCATGTGAACTAGTAGGTTGCAGAGGCAAATATAAGTATTTTTTTAAATAAAAAAAATAATGTTTGTCCTATGAACTAGAAACTAAATTCGAGAATGACTTGAGTTGTAAGTATTAAGTAAACCTTGGTAAGTATTGCAAATTATTTCAATGTTGCATTACAGGCACGTTGTATATACCCCTGTTGTTCATCATGACCAGTCTTTCGGATGTACGTTCTTGCCATCTAATAAAATAAAAATCGATTAGCACGTAACAGAGGTAACTGGAACAGGGCGGTCCCAGTTACACTTAGCAGGGTGTCCCCGTTGCCCCATATTGGAAAATATCTGGGGGAAGTGGGACCTTGGCCACCAAATTTAACTGATTAAAAACTACAGTGTATTTCATATTTTTTATACAACATATATGATTGGACTTACCTTTTTATTATTTATTACATTAATAACTTTGGATTTTTGAATTTAACTGATATTCGAATGATTGCGCGTCCCGTGTTGTAAACCGTTACAATGACAAATGGCAATTATTGTGTCAAATTTTAAATTTAATAAATATCAAGGAAGTGGCTTTTGATACGTAAACGGACCTTAGTAAAGATAAGCTTCTAGCCAAATAAACTCTAAATAGTTAAATGGTGTGAAAATATGGAGCAGTGGGCCCAGTTTCCCCATGGTCCCAGTTACCTGACGTTACCTTACCCTAATTTTAAACATAATAAAATGTCTATACGTCACTATAAATGCATTTGCAGCTTAATATTATCATTAGCTGTACCACTGTTAATTAATAGGTTTTGAACCAAGTTTTAATAGCCATCATTCGAAATAATTTTAAAACTTTCACTTTTGCATCAGTCATGTTCCCTCATTGTTTTGCCAAGTAACACATTATTTGGTAATAGATTTATTACCACTATATTTTGTCGGTTACATCGAGATTACTATTTATTAGTTAGTTGATTTTAAATGTTGATAACTTTGTGTACATTTAAATTAATTTTAATTTGTATAGGATCATTCAATTTATGTAAACTATTGAATAATTAGACCTGAAATTTTGCAGTTTTATGCAAATATAAACGAATTAAAAAAATAATTTTTATTGAGAATTATGTTTAATTCATGCGATAAAATTTTATTTTAAGATTCTTACTACTTAAAAATATTATTTTGTTTCTTGTTTTTGGCTCCTAAAACACCCGGCTTTGCTCTTTGAAAAGGAGAATTCCCGAATAATTTATTAAAAGAAATTTGATTTAAAATTTATACAAGGCAAAAATGAAATTTTCTGTTATCCTGTAACTTATAACTTGATGCTACAGAACTGCCACAACTCCTTTTTAACAAAATTATTGTTTTTGATATAAAATCCGCGTTTACGCTTGTATTCTTCATGTGGTTTCTTTCTTGGCGACAACGCGGTGGCAGCACGCGACAGAATAGATTTTAACCGGGCATAATTTAATATTAGATAGAAAAAGGTAAAAATCCCCTTAAAAATGCATGACAAGAAAAAGAAACAGACCTTTCTTAATATAAAAGTTTCATAATATACAAGGAAACCCATAGATGATTTATACAGTGTGCTGTGCATGTATCAGCCAAATGGAATAAATTTGATAATAAATACATGGAGGCGTGTTCGAAAAAACGCTCGGACACGTCGATTGGTATTTCTAGTTGAGCATTATTTTCAATAAAAACTTTTTATACAGGGTGTGTCATGGCCAATATCAACTTTCTTATTTTAAATACAACATCCTGTATATTATTCAATTTCTGGATTCTTCAAAAAATTTTAGACATATTTTATGTTCAATATCCTATGGCTATCTTCAACTGTTTCGGAAACATTAAGTGTTTTTAGAATTATTGCAAAAATTAACAACACTGTTTTTCTTGGTCATGTAAAAACAAAAAAAACATTAATGTAGGAGATGTTGAAAATGCTCACCGCGATCGTCTGGGCAACATCCTAATTTTAAATAGAAATTTCTTCTATAGTGTTACTGAACATCTCAGGCGTGACCGATCTAATCGCAAGCGTTATTCGTCTTCTTAAGTCAGATAAGTCGAGGGGTTTAGCTTTGTATACAATATTTTTGACATGACCCCATAAGAAGAAGTCTAATGGCGTTAGATCATAGGAATTGCCGCTATTGGTCTAGGGAAAATCCTAACTGGATTAGAGAAGAACATACGCAGTATCCTGAAAAAGTTAATGTTCCGGCAGGAATAGTTGGAGATCATATCATAGGTCCCTTTGTCATTAATGGCAATATAAATGGCGATAATTAGCACTGCTCCAAAATAATGTCTTGCCAGCTTTGACACACTTATATCCTGATGTAGCAAATTCAAAACTTCCAGCGAATATGATATGGTTTCAGGAAGATGGAGCACTGCCCCATTACCAAATCAATGTCCGGCAGTACCTCAACCGAGTATTTCCAAATCGCTGGATAGGGAGGCGTGGATCTATGGAATAGCCCCAGCACCATCCCCTGATTTGACGCCATTAGACTTCTTCTTACGGGGTTATGTCAAAAATATTGTATACAAAACTAAACCCCTCGACTTACCTGACTTAAGAAGACAACGCTTGCGATTAGATCAGTCACGGTCACTCCTAAGTGTTCAGTAACATTAGAAGAAATTTCTATTTAAGATTAGGATGTTGCCAAGACGGTCGCGGCGGGCATTTTCATCTCCTGCATTAATGTTTTTTTTGTTTTTTACATGATCAAGAAATAAACAGTATTACTTATTAGTTTTTGAGTGTGTTGTTAATTTTTGCAATACATCTGGAAACACTTAATATTTCCAAAACAGTTGAAGATAGGTATAGGATATTGTACATAAGATATCATCAAACATTTTTCAAATGTAGGCCCCTCACTAGCAAAGCAGATAAAAAAGAACAATTACAATTTTGTGGAAGAAGAAGCTCAACAGAAATTAGAAAAATGGGAAAAACAAATCAAATGGAAATAAGAGACATTGTAAGTGACTTAAAAAATAACAGTGCCCCAGGTGAAGATCAAGTGACAAAGTTCGATATACAAATACTATTTGATGTGATTGGAGAAACCTTAGTAAGACTTGTAAATAAAATACTGGAAAGTGGAAGATACCCTGATGAGCTAAAGATAGCAAAAATAATACCTGTACACAAAAAAGGTCCAAACTGTGACGTAAATAATTATCGGCCGATATCGCTGCTCAGCACGTTTTCAAAAATTGTAAAAAAGGTCATAAAAAAGCGATTAATATCGTATATAAACGTAAATTTCGGCTTCGATAAACAGCAGTACGGCTTTCAAAAACAGAGCAATACTTTAAGTACCACAGTAGACCTTTTAGAACACATAAAAGGTAAATTAGATAAAAATGAATTCGTGGTATTGGTGTTTGTCGACTTGCAAAAGGCATTCGATACGGTGGATATTGATCTTATGGAAAAAAAATTGTACAAAATGGGACTTCGTGGTGCAGGCTTGGATTTGCTGATAACATATTCAACTGACCGTGAATACTTCACTGAAATAAATAACTGTAGAAGTGAAAAAGTCAAATTTAACGTAGGAGTTGCACAAGGCTCAGTACTAGGACCGATACAGTACCTACTATACGTACATAGTCTACAATATGTTCTGCTGAAATCAAAATATTACATGTTCGCAGACGATACTGTACTTGTTGCAACCGGCATGGACATAAAAGTGTTGGAAAAAAATATAAATAATGACTTAAATCTATACTATCAGTGGCTGTGCTGTAATAAATTAACAATAAATATAAATAAAACGGAGTATATGCTAATAAGACAAAATTTTTTTAAAAAATGTGACATACAAATAACTTTAAATAATATAAACTTAAAAGAGACTCAACAATATAAATACCTAGGACTAATAAATCAAGAGTAATCTATCATGGGATGCCCACATTAATAAAATCATATCCAAAATATCACCAATGTTAGGGGCAATAAAAAGATGTTTGCATCTATTAAATAACAAAGTAAGAAAATTCTTATACAATAGCTTTGTAGAGCCTCACTTAAAATATCTTCTCCCTTGCTGGGGAAATGCTTCAAAAAAACAGCTAGAAAAAATCCAAAGACTACAGAATAAAGCAATAAAGACAATCCATGCCCTAAATCACTTTACACCTAGCATAGAACTATTTAAAAAAACACAAACTTTTCCAGTAGAGATACTTAAAAAAATTGAGCAAGTGAAACTGATACACCAAATAAAAAATAAATTAACTAAATCAAACACATACCTTTCCCAAACAAAAAAATTCCATACTCATAACACCAGACAAAAGGAACATATAATAAACAAATTCTCAAGAACAAAAACATCTCAAGACTCACCAATCTACAGAAGTATCCAAACATACAATCAGATGCCTTAAGAAATCGTAAATGTTGACAGATACAAGGACATGTGCCATAACTTAAAAGACTATTTTAAAAAAAGCATAGTATAATTATTTTAGTTTTAAGCTAAGCAAAAAAATAAAAATTTTATTTAAAGTAAACTATAAGTATTATAGGCCCTGGTGCCAGTATCTATGTACTGATTAAGGGTCAGAAATAATTAGAGTAATAGAAAAAAAAATATGTGTAAAATTTTCTGAAGAATCCAAAAATTGAATAATATAGAGGGTGTTGTATTTAAAATAAGAAAGTTGGTATTGGCCACTGTTACATGACACACCCTGTATAAAAAGTTTTTATTTAAAAAAATGCGCATCTAGAAATAATACCAATCGACGTGTTCGAGCGTTTTTTCGGACATGCTCCCATGTATTTATTATCGAATTTATTCCATTTGGCTGATACACATATATACAATGGGAAATAAAAATAAATCTCGATCTTTTGAAAAAGTACAACAGCCTTAAAACATATCTACAAATAAACCACTTTTTAATTACATTGATAACCGATAATAATTCTTCTCATCGCTGGAAACAAACAGCTTTATTTAAACATTGTGCCCTCTGAACTGCTTTAGATATTTCTTTGCTCTGATAAGAAGTTCCTACAAGGAAAAAATCAGTTTATTTCCATAGAATGGTGGCGCCAGCACTGTAGGCTTTTGCTAGAGAACATCTTAATTATAAAACATTTTTATGCTAAAAAATGTTTAACTCCGTCTATTTTTTATTAACTCTATTATGTGCGAGTACGCGGGCGATTCCAGTGCAACTATTGTACGATTTTAATGTTCCTGTCGCTAGATACTTGGAGAAGGATAACGACGTTTCGAGTGAGGAGGTTCCTCTTCAGTTTCCGGTAGTTTTCTACGGTACTACTTACAACAGTATTTATGTGAGTACTAAGTTGTTTTATTTTCCACAGTTTTGGTTTTATAATCTGGAAATTCAAATAGATTTAATAATATTACACTTTAAAAATTGTCTACAATAAATGCGGTAACTCCGTTTTGATTTAAGCTCTGGTTTTGATCTAAGATGTACGATGGGATTGCTCTTTTTTTTTAAGCAAGGAGGTTCGAAAACAGTGGGACAACACACAGGGAGGAATTCATTTGCCCCCTTCAAGAGTTAATACCCAAAAAATGGCCTCTCCATACTACAAATTTTAAAGCGCTTTTTATGAATTTTTACAAATAATGTAATGGTACATATTATCTGTTAGATTTATACGGCTAATTTTTTTTTTGCTTTTATTAATGTAATTTGTTTTTAACTTAAAACTAGGCAATTGCTACTCGACGACAGGTGTCTGGCCGCTTTTTGGAAAACACGAAAAATAAACAAAATATTTCTCAAAGAACGAAATGACGAAGGTGTTACTAATGTTTGCTCTTAAATTTTTAATAATTTCTTGCCCCCTCCCTTAATGGTAGGGACTCTTAAATTTAATTCGTAATTTTAATATTTAAATAAAAGACATACAATTATTAACAACAAAATTGTATAGATGACGTCATTCGTCACTCTTTTGTTTTCTAAAATAGATTAATGTATATTATTCAGAATCGATCAATATGAATTTTATTAGTCAATGTAACATTCAATAAAATAACTGGCACAAAAATAGATAAGCTGTGAGTTCAATAACCCAATTTTTGTGAAACTGATCACATTAACCTCTGCCATCTGTATCTGATTTTTTTGATAAAATTGACGAAATTGGGTAAAAAATATCTGACTGGTGGTTGAGAAATAAAAAATTTGACTTACTTACGTAACAGTACAAAATACATATTATTTAACAATTTTTGTTTTACCATTAAAGATTATTTTTTAAAGTAATAATATCTAATCATTATTTCAGGTTAATTCAAACGGCTTTATTTCCTTCCTAACCGATATCCCCCATTTTATAAACGTAGAATTCCCCCTAGACTACCCCATCATAGCTCCATTTTACTCCAACGTGGATACGCGTGGAGCAGGCGATATTTCCTATTATGAAACCCAAGAACCTGGACTATTGGAGAGAGCTACCGAGAATGTTCACGAGAACTTTTTCGATGCTACTGATTTCAGAGCTGCCAGTTTGTTCATTGTCACATGGAAGGGTAAGGTATATTCTGTTAGAAAAAATAAAAATATTTTTAAATAAATCTCATTGAGGTACCCTCTCAGTATTACTGTCAATACTAAAAAAATAACAAAATAATAACATTATTAATGTTTAAAATATATCTAATAACTAATCTTTGGTAAGGTATTATTTTAATAATAACTTTAGTATTTACATCAGTAATGATGTCAACAATAATGATCGGGTATTATGCGATATCGACGGTGCGACATGTCAGAGCAGGAGTTCCGCAGGGTTCCCCCCTTGCGCCGACTCTGTACAATATCTATACTAGCGATATTCCTAAATTTGGTGAAACTCAACTATATCTGTTTGCTGATGATACCGCCATGACCGCCACCGCAAAACAGCCCAGGTTGGTCGTCTCAAAGCTACAACGTCATATAAAGCTTATCGAGGCGTGGTTAGATAAGTGGAAAATTCGCCTTAATGACGCTAAAATACAAGCCATCTATTTTTCAAGGTCAACATGTAAATTTCCACTGTCCAGATTGCAAGTCAAAAACTCCAGATTAAACTGGTGCGAAAAAGTAAAATACCTGGGTCTGAGCTTTGACAAACGGCTGGCTTGGACTGACAACGCTAACCAACGCTTGAGAAAAGCAAATGGTCAACTCAGCGCCATCTACTCACTTATCAACAGTAAAAGTAGACTAGACTTACGCACAAAGACTTTACTTTACAAGACAATTGTCAGACCCGTACTTACTTATGGTATCGCCTCCTGGTGCACAGTAAATAAGTCAACGATGAAAAAAATTCAAATTTTTCAAAATAAAGTTTTAAGAATTATAACAAATGCTCCACGATTTACGATGGTTCATACGTTGCACAATGACTTACAGATACCAACAATCACGAAACATATAGACAAACTTATTATCAACTATTACAAACGTACAGACGTATCCATGAACCCACTCATAACGCAATCACATATACACTCCAACCCACAAAAACCGTACAGACTACCGAGAGACTGGCTCATTCCAGCCACGGCCGCTCAATAAATTAGAAGTAATTACTTTCCCGATGCCCTCTGCCCACTACCTCAACTAAAATGAAATAATTATTCAGCAGTCAACCACAACACTCAAGATCCGCCGAAAGGCAATACTGTATATAAATGTAAATTATAGTCTGTGACTAATTTAATAAACAAATATGATCCAAAAAAAAAATGATCGGGTATTATATAAAATGCTTTCTTTAGATGTTGGATACTACAACCAAGGAAGTAACAAAGTTAACACTTACCAAGTAGTTGTGATAACGGATGGGCGACAAAGTTATGTAGAGTTGTTATATCCTGAACAAGGAATTCAGTGGATTCAGGTAAAAGAAAATACCAATGAATAGAAAATTGAACTTTAAATAAAACTATTATGAATTTTCTTCGATAATTGTATCGGATTAAAATTGTTGTTTGTGTTAGGGTACGGGGGATGAATCAGGACTTCCGGATGCCAGAGCTCAAGTTGGATTGTTATCAGCTGATGGAAAGATGTACTCCCTACCAGGAAGTGGTAGCGAACAAGTAAGGAATCTAGAAAAGTAGGTATCAAAATCATTTGGTGTTAATCACAATAATCTATTTTTTGTTATAATATTGGTATGGATTGTAAAGCTTGCTTTAATACCTCAATATTTTGTTTCAGGTGGTCCAACATGGGTCTGGTCGGCCAATTTATTTTAAGAATTGATGGCAAAGATATTGTGGAACCAGATGCGTATGGTCGAAGTAAGAGTACTAATACATTAATTAACATTCATTATCTAGTTCCACCTAGTAAATGCAGAATTAGTATCTAACTAAAAGCTCTTGAACTAAACTTAGTTCTTGTTAATTACTATTAAACGTTAAGTAAATTGAGACGATTTTTTTTACAGAACGTCCGGGGACGCTTACCGAAACCTGTGCTGACGTACCATTAGCGTGTCATAGCCAAGCTAGATGTATCGACTACAAGGAAGGGTTTTGCTGTGAATGTAACCAGGGATATTTTGGAAACGGAAAATTCTGTGTCAAAGAAAGTCAGTATATAACAATATAAATATTGCCTAACTGGTAATACATGTTCCTCCACTATCTTGTTTTCTAGACGAACCTTTAAGGGTGACAGGAAAAGTAAATGGAAAACTAAACGGCGAAAGACTAGAAAATCTGGATCTGCAATCTTACGTTGTAACTGATGACGGTAGAGCGTACACGGCGATCTCAAAAGTTCCAGAATCCATTGGTTCAGATATTCAGACCCTTCAAATTTTGGGCGGAGTTATTGGATATCTGTTCGCTAAGCCTGTTAGAGGAGCCCCTAATGGGTAAGTATTGTAATATGATCATTATTCATAATTTTCTACATGCCTATTTCTTTCTAGCTTTCAAATAACCGGTGGTCTGTTGAACCATTCCTCGACCATCACATTTTTAAACACGAGCCAAGTGGTTCACGTCAACCAGAAGTTTTTGGGGCTAGACGTATATGATCAGTTAAGGGTTGAGGTGGATGTCCAAGGTGACATTCCAACTTTACCACCAGACGCAAGAGTAAGTATGGATTATGAATCACAACCCAAGCAGCAATTTGATATTTTATTATGGTCGCGAAAACGTTTTTGACAAAAAAATTATAAAACAACTTTACTCTCAGGAACGTTTTTAATTCGTTTATACAACAGCTATAAATGCAATATTGGCACCATTTTATAAAATACTTCAGTAGTCATTATCATTTTGTAAAGCCTTTTGCAAACATTACATAACAACTTTATAAATATTTCTGCAACTCTTAAAAAATTGAAACAGTAGCGTTATAAAACAGTTTTATTAAAGCTTTTCACGTTGCGCTATAAAATATACTAGCATATTGTATTTTATGAAACAACAATAAAATCGAAAAGCTTTTTAAATGTATATTCTAAAAGCTGCAAGAAGCAATTCTGTATTAGATAAAGGAATTACAAGAAGTAAAGAAGCCATTTTATTTTTTTTAATTCCATATAATATACCTTATATGATTTTTAAAGACGTTGATTATGATTTAGAAAACAAGTTCTTACTGCGAATTAAATTTTATTGGAAAACATATAGCATATTTCTAACAAAATTTAAGCTGGCCCCGTATTTATTAATGTTTAAGGAAAATTTTTAAAGCCTAAAAAATTAGCTTTGTCGATTTAACCATTTTCTTCAAAAAAACTCAAGCCAGTTTGTTCTAAGCATCATTATTTCATAATTTTTATATATTTAACACCTGTAAATATTAACATAAATGAGATATTTGGTATTTTCAACTCTACCCATTTTTATGTTCCCGAGCGCTCCCATTTAAAAATGGCCTCTTTCTATAAAATAATTTTGTATTAATAGCAAGCATTTTAAAATAATTTAGCTACTACACAATCTCTATACAACATTTAAAATATATGTATGCTTTAAAACTGGCGATACTTCGACAGGGCCGAACTGCTTTAAATCTAAGATCGGGGAGGGGAATACAAAATTCATCTACACACTCTTTTTTTAAGGTGCTGAAGTTTAAAATAAGTCCTAATTCTTGAAGACTTGAGGGGGGGGGGGAGACTACCTAACCTGAACTAACCTGGCTGCGTCACTTTATGATGCGCTATTTTTATTTAACTCCACATCATCCAGCCATTGTGGAATCTTACCTAATAATTTATTTATTATTGAAGGTCAGATCTTAAGTGCTGTATTAATATTTATCTATTTATAGTCGCTAAGACTCAAAAGTTTTAAGTCAGATTTGTGGCAATCTGATCAGTGGCAAAAAACATAAAATGGCTGTGATTGTCTATCTAATTCTCGAATAAGTAGTAAATTATTTTTGAATCCTCATGTTCTGTAATAAAATAATTGGGCACTATTATTTTACACTGCTAATTTTCTTTTGTTTTAACTTATTGTACACTATTTTTTTACTGGCAGTATATTTATTTTGTGTCGGGGCTAAGCAAGGTCAAAAATTTTCATTTTTTTTTCGTGTTCAGTCCCTTTGAAAACAGCAGTAGATGTAATTTTTCAATTAAGACGTTCGTGAATTTTGTAATCAAATCAAACAAGAATAATTTTATACGAAAAACATTACAATACGGTTCTGCTCTTTTGTCTAACCTTACTCCCGTGGCAGCACAGGCAGCTTCATCAGGGCTGTTTCTGGCCTGTTGGCCGCCCTTGTGCGACATATGAACTGGCTGCCCTTTAAATCAAATCAGTTACTATTTTACAATTACCTACCTGAAATTATGGCGCAAAGCAATTGTCAGAAAAATAAATTTTTTAATAGGTGTCTATTTTTAATATTTTTCTTTTATTCATACTTACCTACAGAGGGGCTCAGCAATTTGGCTTTCAATGGCGATAAGGGCCAAGCCACTAATCCTTTCTTGGGACATAATTGACCGCAAGTAATTTTTAATTAATTTTAACTTTGAAAAACTACGTTCGATAGATGCAACAGTAACCGGCAGAGTAATAAAAATTCTCAGCGCAACACAAAGATTTGGAAATGATGAGATTAAATCTTTTTCAGCTATGAATTTTAGCGTATCTACAATTATTATTTTGTACGTTTTATTGGAAAAATTTCTCGGAACGACAAAATTTTCGGGTCGAGCTCTGAGCGATCAATATCTTTGTTTGTGGGACTTCCTTGCTATTGAAGCGCTATATCGAGATCTTTGCAGGATTTTAACAATTTCTCGTCATTTATGGCATTAGCTTCATAGAAGTTCGACAAAAACCCAAAAGTTTCATTACACTTATTAAGTGAAACGAATCTCTCCTTAATTGATTCTATCGCAATATCCAAAGAACAAGTAACCGGTGCCCATAAAGGGTTCCCTCCCTGGCAAAAAAAAAAAATATCCAAAATTGAAAAATAAAAATTCACATTGAAACTCTGTTTGGTCTCGACGATGGGGTCATCTTTTAATTCGTAATCAAAATGTCTGGGTACTTTTTTTCGGCGTCGGAAAAGTTATTTGTAACAGCATTTGAAACTGGACATCGGCGGCAAATTTAAATAGGGTGCGTTCTTTTGCCCTGTGAGTATTTGTGCCCCCACCTACCCTACTACCAAATTAATAAGACCTATAGTTAAATTCACATAAAGTTTTAATGCCAATTGTCAAGACTTGTCATTGTCTAGTTACTTTAGATTTCACCAACTTACTAAATTTCTTATACAGCTGAGATTGGTAAGTGTTTTTTCTTTTTCTTTTCTGGAATTGTTCGGCCAACTCTTTTTATTTCTATCTCTTTTTAATCGTATGAAATAATATAAGATAGACATACTTTGTGTGCAGTACAATTATACTAATTAAATTTAGCCATTAGAAATTTATATTTTATGAGTTGCTGCAGTATTTGACAAGTATGACAGAACTGAAATGTCACGGCATTAAAAGTTTATGTGAATTCAACTATACCTACATAATTATTCAAATAATATCAATTAGTTTTAACTTTTTGAGTAAACCTAAGACAAAATGTAATTGACGTGGGTTGCAGGGCGGCCACCTCCGTTGAGAATTCTTTTTATTTTTCCGATACTTATCTATCTAAAAAGAAATTTCTAATTAACACAAAGGGCGGCTGCCTCATTCTTGACAGCTACTGCATAATTTCTTTTTTTGAAAACTGAATTTACCATTCTTATTTGACCCTTCATATTTATGAAAACTCCTAGAATTTTTTTTTACGTCTAACATTTTTTTCTGTGAAACTGCAGGCGGCTTTCGCCGCCCTATAACTTTGGCCGCCCTTGTGCGGGGGCACTCCCAGCACGCCACTCAGAAACGGCCCTGAGCTTCATTTCAAAGGGAAAACAGGAACATCTTGTTTACACAATCAGCGCGCGAATATTGCTACTTGGCAACTTTTTAGCTAGTACACAACCTTTTAGTGACTCCTATAAAATAAATTGACTATTTTGCTACATTTTGTCTTCTTTGTGATAGATAATTTGTTATTTGATGGTAAAAGGAACCGTCATGACCGCGTAAAATATAAACATAATCCATATGTTCCTACTTGCATTAACAGACACATAAATGTTTTGGCATATTGACGATTGATCTGAGGCACCAAGGCAGTTAACGGATTTTATTGTTTTATTTAACTCTAATGGATTATTAATATCAACACCAATGTTCTTACTACACATCATATCTTCATAACACATTTTTAACCTACTTCGAAAAGCACCACTTTTCTTAATTTTTTTCCACTGTTTTATATTCGACATTTTTAATCAGCTGGTTAAGGAATGGTAGAAGCTTAGTTGTCTTAAATATATCTTATTAAATACAATTTTATTTTATAAGAAATTTGTTTTTATATTGTAGTAGAAATGTTATACTATAAAATAGTTATAAAGTAATCACTAAAATAACAATTTACTTTTAAAGGCGAATTGTTGTTAAAAGTACTTCAATATTACTGTTTTTTTAAAGTCGCAGGAAGCCACTTTAAAATAATTTTAAAATATATTTATAAGTGAATTTAAAAAATTGCCAAAATGCACTATAAAGCCCTTATAAAATGGTTAACTTTTATAGGCTAAAATAATATGTTTTAAGATGTTCCTAGAAACGTTTCTACAATAATTCTATGACTGTTTTATAAGATATTTTATAATTATGTTATATAAACGTTATGATGATAAATTTATAAAACGCATTAGTTGCCTACAACAGAATAGTGCATATTGCAGCTCTTATGTGATTGATTAGCAATTTGGAAGTATCAATAAAATAGCAATAAAATAAAACAGTTGTATAACCATCAAATTATAAAATTACTTTGCTGCTTGGGAATAAGACCAAGATCGCTCACAGCGTGACATTGACACAATTCAGACGTGGCGGCGCCCTTCTTCTTTAACGCTAGTAAATAATTATATATATCTTATTAATAATTATTATTATTTTCTTTTAGATTACAATTGATGAGTACCAAGAACAGTACACTCAAACACGTTATGATCTGATCCAGATGTCATCAGATAGGCAATATATTTACAATTCAGTCCAAGGGGACGAGCTGACAAATGTCCTCAAAATTGAGCAAACTTTTCGGTTTACCCATTGTCCCTACCAAAACAATTCTCTTGGACAAAGTTACACTTTGAAAGTAGGAAGAAACTTTATCAGTTACGAAAACAGGGAACAAATCATCCGATTTGGACTAAGCAACAAGATTACACCAATGGGAGGTAAGAGGATCTCAAGTTACTGCATAACTTTGTTACTGATGGTCAGTTACGTTTAAAACCAAAGGAAAATATACTAAAAATAATCATTATGGGTAATATTTCCTTGTATTCCAGAGTTCGACCCTTGTGAGGATGGTAGGCAAAGATGTGGACCAAACAGCGCCTGTGTAGTAGAAGGCAACTCTTATCAGTGCGTATGTAGCCCTGGATACCAAAGAATCTACTCCGAAAACGAAGAAGTGTGCGCTGATATCAACGAGTGCCAGACTTACCATGAATGTGACTATAATTCGCAATGTTCCAACACAGTAGGTAAGATGTATATGCTTGCCTACTTTAGAATATCTTTTAAGGGGCACTGTCCCTTTTTCTGCTTCCTTGACTTACCAAGACAACATTCCTTCTCTTATTGTGTTTTGATTGGGCCGATTTTCTTGAACTAGAGGCTTCTGGTGCTCCTAGCCATAGCAATCGCACAAAAGTCTAACAACTAATAAACAAATTGTTTGTTTCTTAATAAAGTTGTAACCTAAATAATTATTTTAAAGCCAAAAATATTTTAGGAAGCTATCAATGCATATGTAATCCAGGCTTTGAAGGGGATGGTCGAGTCTGCATTCCAGTCAGCTCTTGTTTAAATATATCCTGTAAAGAAAATGCCGAATGCTTTGAAAGTGGTGAAGTGGCCACGTGTAGATGCTTACCTGGATTCAGGGGTGAGAATCGTGGATGCTTCTATTGATTTTACCAGGATAACTATAAGAGAGAGTGGAAATAAAAAATTTCTTATGATATCATAAGTTATTAAAAATGCAAAATTCTTTTGTACAGGTTTTGTAAAAAACCTTCATTTTGTAGGTGATGGATCTGATTGCCAACCAGCTACGAATCAAGGTTGTGACGTCAACAACAACTGTTCTCCTTATGGAATGTGCAGCATCAGTCCTCAAAATGATCAGTATAGCTGCAGTTGCCTTCCCGGTTACTATGGAGATGGATACAATTGCTATCCTTACCCAACTACAACAATAAATTACCCTAGTTATAGCGAGGAAACTACAACAAGTAAATTACCATAATTCCAGTAATAACATAAATAATAATGAAAATACAAAGTATCAAAGCGTCAGAATTAATGAATCATTTTTGGCATTTTTTTAGCTGCTCCAATACAGAAAGAAGTTCAAAGGTGTCTACTTGGGGTATGTTGGTGTCCCGAAGATTATACAATTGAACCCGGAACGACATATTGCTTACCACCTTCTGGAGAAACTGATAAAGAAAGAAATCCCGAACATTCGGAATCAGGTAAAAAAATTATCATGAATCAAAATATACTTATAAAGAAAGATACTGGTAAAAACCTTGATATAAAAGCGTTTTTGAAAAAAATATTGCAAACCCACTACTTTCATTACTTTTGGTTTTAACACTAATAACGTTTCCGATTTGTTATTTTAATTTTAGTTTTAGATGAATTTGACTCGCCAGAAATACAATGCTACAACGCTACTATTTGTTTCTGCCCTCGGGGTTATAGTTACTCAAAGACTAATAATTCTTGCATGTTAATACCTAGTAAGCATACAGAAATTGTTATGACGAAAGGAACTAGTAACATTAAATGTAAGGATTTTATAAAAAAAAGGACTTTTTTTGGGAGCGACGGGAAAGTGCCTCACAAATTGTCTAGTGACATTTTAAAGTTAGTTAAGAGATTATTTATTTTTGGTTCTAGATGACTGCAGAACCCTTAACAATTGCGACTACAACGCACGTTGCGTTCCGAATCAAGAACTTCAGATTTATGTATGTGCATGTAACGATGGGTTTGAAGGTAATAATAATAATAATAATAATAATAATAATAATAATAATAATAATAATAATAATAATAATAATAATAATAATAATAATAATAATAATAATAATAATAATAATAATAATAATAATAATAATAATAATAATAATAATAATAATAATAATAATAATAATAATAATAATAATAATAATAATAATAATAATAATAATAATAATAATAATAATAATAATAATATATATGTTTATTCTCAACCAACTTAAGGTAGGAGTATCAACATGCTTGCCAACCTATAACCTATTTCGCGTAGATTTATTTATGTTTTCTAGCTTTTATACAAAATTTAAAGAAAATCAATATCGACTTGATATTCTATAGGTAATAATTGACATATTTAATAAATATCAAGGAATTTCATAACTTATTTTAGGAGAATTGTATAGCGAAAAATATCGGGTAAGATTTTTTTTAACATTATTATGTCATTGTCACTCATTGTCCTTTCACTATACAATTCTCCCAAAATTAGCCACGAAATAAATTGATATTTTTGTAATATATCAAACACTACCTAAATAATGTATCGACGATATTGATTTTCTTTAAATGTTAGTTATAAAAATAATAAACTCAAAAAATCCACGCGAAATAGGTTATAGGTTGGCAATAGATTGAATGACGTTGAGAATTCAACCTTAAAGAAGTTTATTATAGAGAATATAACACCAAATATACAATATATAAATTCACAAATAATAAAAACCATGTTTAGTAACTATTAATAACTCCATCGAAATTATTCAAAAAAAAATATATACAATAACCACATACAAAAAAAATATTAATATACAGTGTCACCAGTGAAGTCCGCATCATATCGGATTTTTTTTTATTAATAGCTTTATTCGAAATTTGACTTTGGCATCAAGTTCTGCTTCGATCGAGATAAAAATTAAGCAAAAAAATAGTAGCCACGTGATTCGCTTTATCTGTCAAATTTTAATTTTTTCCAAAAAATAATTCAAAAGTGGGGTTATTTCTGAAAATATCGAAAAAAGTTATAAGAAAAAGTTTTTTTAAATGCAGTTTTTAGCCCACATACAAAATTTCAGCTCCATAGGATAATTTTGATTTTTTACCTATATTTTGTAAATTGCACCACTTTTGCAAAATAAGACTCAACGCAAACTACATAAAACTTCTTAGTTTTGACAATGTTTTATTTCAGATACATTTTCTTTAAAGTAGCGCCATATTAAATGTGTGTTTTTCTACAAAATCAAAATTGGGCTATTAAAATTTGGTCGCATGTGATGCAAAGTTTATTTGTTTTTGACCCTGTATACGGTAACTTCATAAAATAAGTATTTTTGAAAACATAGTTTGTGTCTGAAAGTAATACACCTTAATATTAAGACAAAAAAGAACACAGTGTCATCAGTAAAGTGTTCATTAAGTGGAAAATAAATTTTAGTTTAACTTAACGTAAAGTTTATCTATTTTCAACGATTTAATTTAAAACCCCTTTATTTTAATTTTTATTTTTCTACTTTTAGACACAAACTATGTTATCAAAAATACTTATTTTATGAAGTTACCGTATACAGGGTGAAAAACAAATAAACTTTGTATCACATGCGACCAAATTTTAATAGCCCAATTTTGATTTTGTAGAAAAACACACATTTAATATGGCGCTACTTTAAAGAAAATGTATCTGAAATAAAGCATTGTCAAAACGAAGAAGTTTTATGTAGGTTGCGTTGAGTCTTATTTTGCAAAAGTGGTGCAATTTACAAAATATAGGTAAATAATCAAAATTATCCTATGCAGCTGAAATTTTGCATGTGGGCTAAAAACTGCATTTAAAAATACATTTTTTAATAACTTTTTTCGATATTTTCAGAAATAACCCCACTTTGAATTATTTTTTGGAAAAAATTAAAAATTTGACAGATAACGCGATTCACGTGGCTACTATTTTTTTGCTTAATTTTCATCTCGATCGAAGCAGAACTTGATGCCAAAGTCAAATTTCGAATAAAGCTATTAATAAAAAAAAATCCCATATGATGCGGACTTTACTGGTGACACTGTATAATACGTTAAAGTTAGTTCAGTTTTAAAAAATATTTTTTTAGTGTTTTTTTAAAAGTCCATAATTGATACTTCTTTAATTTTTTTCGGCAAACTGTTGTAAATTGTTATTCCTTTATATAATATTGATTTTTGGCCAAAAGTACTCTTTACCATTGGTGTTTGAATATGATGATTTTTCTCGTGATGTGAATAATGTTGGTCGAATGAAATATTATATTCGATTGTATTTCTTTAATAATAATAGAATGTAGGTATTAGAATGCATAGTTTTAATTTATACAGCTTTTCCAAATTTAAATATCCGTTTGGTTTATACAATTTTATAGTTGGTTCTAAAAAAGGAAGTTTATGTATGCATTTAATTATTTTGTTTTGTAATTTTTTTAATGGCTGAATTGTAGATAAATTCGCTGATCACCAAATTGAAATCATACACTGTAATTTTGAATAAACCAAAGAATAACATATATTTTTTAAATATTTTTTCACGATATATACTTTTAAGCTTTAAACAAAATGCCAATTATTGGTGAGATGTAACTTCTTTAATATTCAATATGTTTTTTTCAACTTAAATTTTCATCAATATATAAACCTAAAAATTTAATTGTATTAGTATATTTAATTAAATGATTATTGAAAGAGAGTAAAGAAATATTATTTTTTAATTTTGATTTATTTATAAACATAAAAGATGATTTATTAAAATTTAATGATAATTTATTAATTTCAAGCCATTTGCATGTTATATTTAGGTCGTGGTTAATGTTATTATGAATTTGAGCATAGTCTTCATGAAAATATACAATAGTAGTATCATCGGCAAACAATTTTATTTTACCTTTTAAATTTAATTTTACTATAGAATTAATAATATAAAATAATTAAGGTAATCGCTTTGTTCAAACGTAGCAAGCGATTCGTTGTTCTTGATCGATCATTGCGAGTCGTTTAACTAATTGCCATTGCTACAATCGATTACTAAGTTCAAAATTCAATTGATAGGTTAGAAATGATCGATCCGGAAGAAACATCTTGTTGAATGGTACAAACCTAATATATGAGAAGAGCGAGAAGTCAAAAGGTCCAATTGCTCTACCAATTTCAAACGTTTAAAACGGAGTTATAGACTAGGTTCTCGAATTCACTAGCCTGTAAACATTCTAAGCCCAATGTAATTTCCATAGCTATGTCCTTTTAATCAGGGAAAACGATAAACATATTTTTCGTATAGATTTGTGATTTATTTTTTTGAATATTTTAGGAGACGGTTTTAATTGCCAGCAAGAAGAAGAATCATGTACCAAAGTTGATAATTGCGATGCACATGCTACCTGTACCTACGATGAAATTATTGGAAAATCTAAATGTATTTGCAACCATGGTTATGCTGGTGATGGTCACTCTTGTACGGTTGTAGGTAAGCAATAATTTTTTTGTAAGAACAAGGACCTCATTTACTTTAAATAATTGTTTGTACCTATTATTTCAGCTGCCTGCACCTCAAATAGAGACTGTACGCAAACAGAAGAATGTATCTACCAAAACAACAGGTACGAATGCGTCTGTAGAGACGGGTACAGCAGAGACTCTCAGCACATTTGTATACAAAACACTGGAACATGTGGAGGTAAAATTTTACTATACTTTATTAATTGAATTTAAAAAAAGTTTTATGGAAAAAGTAGGTAAGTATAGATCTTCAACTTTTCATTATAAATAACAATTTCGTTATAGTAAGAAGAACAGACTGTGTTGTTTCTGCTCCCAGATAATTTACTATTAAGAAAAATAAAAATATTTTATATTTAAGGGGGTACATGCGTGGAAAACGCCGAATGTTTATTTGATGATGGCTATCAGACTTACTACTGCACTTGCAAACCTGGATATGTTGGAGATGGTGAGTGGTAATGTTATACATACTGCCAACTTAATGAACACATTTACTAATATATATATATTTGATATTTGATATACAACTATTAAAAGTACAATTGTAAAACAAATTTGCAACTTAAATAACAACTATATTTGTGATAGGTATTACCGAATGCAAACTCAAGCCCATTGGCTGCGATACGCTCAATAATTGTGGACTCCACGCAACCTGTCAATATGAAGAGCAAGAACTGACCTACGTTTGCCGATGTAACCCTGGGTTCTTTGGGGATGGCTTCAATTGTTATGTTGAGAGGAATTGTCATGTTGATCGTACAATGTGTGATAAAAACGCTCAATGTTACGCAGGTAAAAAAACCATCGCTTCCTTTTATCAACAAAGCAAAAATTACTAAGAAACTCTTTCAGATGCCAATAGACGATACGTTTGCCAATGTAATCCTAACTTTGTTGGAAATGGCACCATCTGTAAGGAAATATCCAGGGGAGAAGGAAACTTTTTGTTGCTGAACCAAGGTAAAGAGTATTCAGGCGTAACTTACTTTATTTGTGAATAAAAATATCTAAAACAAAATCTTGTACACAGGAATGGCAACACTAAAAATTCCAATGGAACCCACAAAACGAAATGCAGGAAAACCTATCCAGATAAAACTCTATCAAACAGCTGTAGGGATAGATATCGACTGCATGGAGGGAAGAGTTTACTGGACAGATATTAGTGGAAGAGCTATTAGAAGCTCTCTGTATAATGGCAGCGATAAAATCGATTTTATTTCAACTCGTAAGTATATTTTATAGCTTTACTTTTACATGTAATAATATGTTATAAATTAAATATCATAACTTCTCTATATAAAGTGCACATTTTAATTATCAAATTAAACAGAAAAAACGTAAAAATAACGTTCTTTTTTAAAAATATTAAATCTTTTTTGTTTAGAAATTGGATCTCCTGAAGGTTTAGCAGTCGATTGGGTATCCAGAAATATTTACTGGACTGACTCCACATTCGATACTATTGAAGTAGCCAACTTGGATTCTAAAAGGAGAAGGAAGCTTTTTAGCACTGGATTAGTTAATCCAAGAGGTAGGATTATTACACGAAAAGTTTAGTTGGTTTTTGGTTTCGTCTAAATATAGTTTCTTTTTTGCTAAATTCCTATTTCTTATATTATAGTCTGTTTTTGTCTAAATACAAAAAAAATTAAGAACTTCATGAGGCGTTAACAAAGTTCCAAAAGTTTCACGAGAAAAACTTTTTTATTCCTAATTGAATTTCTAGGTATCGCTATTCATCCACAAAGAGGAAAAGTATTTTGGTCGGACTGGGACAGAACACATCCCAAAATAGAATGGGCAAATGCTGATGGAACAGATAGAAGAATATTCTTAGAAGGTAATTTGTAGAAGCTACTGAACATTTTTACATCTTACCATATTTTTGACATAATTTTAGGTCCATCGGTATCGTTACCAAATTCCTTGGCAATCGATTATGATACAGAACACCTTTGTTACTCCGATGCTGGAACTAAGAAAATTGAGTGCGTTCAAATCGACAACAGACAAATACAAACAATCGCCGTCAATTGCACTTATCCATTCGGCATTGCCATCACCGATAAGTTGGTGTACTGGTCTGATTGGATCTCGTAAGTACAATACAAGCTATTACATGACCAATAACGTTTGCGCTTCAGTGATAATAATTTGATAAGTGTTAAATTAATTCTACGACTACCAACCACTGCCTGTAACCTGTAACTGTATTTTTGAGATATTTGATTAATATTAATGTTTGGTTTAGTCAATGTGTTTGTTTCTTTCAGCAAAAAGATCGAACGTGTAGATAAATTCATCCTCTCCCGCTTGCCACCCCTCGACGTGCCAGTGGGAGGGTCTGGCAACAAACTTTTCGGACTGGTGGCAGTACCAAACAGCTGTCCATCATCGACGAATATCTGCCAGTACAGCAGATGCCAGGAGGAGCATATTTGCTTACCAGATGGCAAAGGAAGTAAGAGCTGTTTGTGTGCCAGAATGTCTGACTCCGAAGAGGAACCTTCTTGTGTTATTTAATGTGTTCTTTAGGTACCTATAAAAAAGGTTTTAAATGGGTCACGATACGTAGTGTAGCGTGAAATGGGTATAAAATGTTGCAAGAATTTTATTAAAAATATGAGATTATGTTTTCAAATAACGATATATTCCTGAGAAACTTCCATTTTATAAATGAGGGGTATTTTAATTACTTTTTTTTGTTAATTTCATTATAACTTTTTAATATATATTTTTTTGTAATTAATTCCTTAAATGTTTAAAATTTTTGCTAATGTTTTATTAGCACCTATAGATGCCCCAAAAATGTAACCTTTTCAATACTTTATATGCTGTTTTTTAAAGCCTAAATGTGTTTTGGATGATTTGTATTATTTGTATTTTTAAATTAAAAATTTTCTAAATCATCATTTTTTTTTATCATTTTCCTTTTGATTATTAATTGCACTCTATCCAACCAAAATCATTATATGTATTTTTTTGAGATAGATACTTATTGTATAAGCACGTCAGGAACAGAAGAACAAATTTGCTTTTTTATAAAACGTATTTCCTGTTAAATTTCTGGGGGGGGGGGCTTATGGGAAATAACGAAACAAAATATTGTTTGTTTAATTTGTTTTTATTTCTTTTGGGAATCGTACGTTTAGAAAAATAGTATAGGATTCCCATAAAGTTACTACTTACATAAAAATAGTTAACATTGAGTATAAACAAACACAAGCAAAAACTTTGGATCTAGACCAAGAGACAGAAAGATTTGTTTGTCCGAGAATAACTGACAGAAGAAAACAGGCAAAAAGTATCTGCACAAATTTAATATAAAAATTGCCCAAAGTTTGAAATATATAGGTTATAGTCTGGGAAGTCTCTAGCAATGGCGGATCCAAAGGGGGCTAAAGGGGCTTTGATTGAAATGCATTTTGAACCCCCCGAAATTTCTCGCTGGCTATGGTCTTGATGTCCCCTCGAGATTATCCTAGATAAGCCACTGGTCTTTAGTAAGGTGACAAAGAAAGAAAATCAGATGAATATGGAAGAACAGAAGTAAAAACTACAAAATATCTATATAATGGGTGAATGAAGAGTAAAGGAAAGTGAAGAAACTAGGTACTTATTTTCAAGGAAGCACCAAAATATTATAATACATACAAATACTAAAGTTAGAAGCAGTCTTTATATAATATACACATAATATTTATGTATTCCTATTAAATACATTTTTAGGTATTATCCATAAAAATCTAGCAGGAAATACCTCTAAGCACAAAAGTTTATTACATAATTTTGATTTTTTTTAACCCTCGTAAAGGAAATATCACGAGCAGACAAAATTGTAATTCCATTTATCTTTTTAATTTTGCAAAAAACTGCAAACTTTTACGTTCATATTTTATCATAATAATTTTACTTAGCTTGAAATTGCATACTTACTTACTGCAAACTAATTATGTTTTCTTTAGAAACTAAAGTATCGTGCTTGTTGGATATGTTGTATTAAGATCGTTAAAATATTGACATTACCAAAATATTTAAGCAATGCATGTGAGTTTTGTAATAATTCTGATGTATTTTTAACACAACTCTGTTGCTTCTATATTGCAAATATTGATAACATTTTGTATTATGAAAAAAATCAAAATTTTCAAAAGAAAAATAAAACTTTACATGCTATAAAACACATCACACATCATATACCTATGTTAATTATATTATAAAACAAAGAACATTCCTATCTAAATATTCATTTTAAAATTATTTGTACATTCTTTACAGTTAATAACGGCAATTTTGTTTCGAAATTTTACCTACATACTTACAATTATAATACTTATAGAAAATCGACAGGATTTATGCCAAGAAATTTTCAAAAAACTAGAATCTTGTCCTTATTCCTGTAATTTTTTTGTTTAACTACTAACTATTATTTATACTCTTTAAGGTGGAATTATCAACGTCATTCAATTTATTGCCAACCTATAACCTATTTCGCCTTGTTTTTCTTGGTTTATTATTTTATTGACTAAGATTTAAATAAAATCAATATCGTCTGCACATTATGTAGGTAATATCTGATATATTACGAAAATATCAATTTATTTCATTGCTTATTTTGGGAGAATTGTATAGCGAAAGAACAATGACATAATAATGTTAAAAAAAATCCTAACCGATATTTTTCGATATACAATTCTCCCTAAATAACTTTTGAAATTCCTTGATATTTATTTAACATGTTAATTATTACCTATAGAATGTGAAGACGATATTAATTTTATTTAAATTTTAAGTAAAAGTTAGAAAAAATAAATAATTTTTTTTTTATGATCGAGCACAAGCACTATAGGAAAAATCCTAGGAAAAATCCTTTAAGGCGCTCTGGGAGCGGTGCGTGTGCGAAGAAAGCGATTCACGTTTTTCTTGAATCAATCTACGCGAAATAGGTTATAGGTTGGCAAGCATGTTTATACTCCCACCTTAAGAGAGAGAAAGAGAATTTAAAAAATTTTATAAAATATATTTTATTTCAAAGAAAGGGTGCCATTTTATAAAATTTATTAGACAACAGAATAGTCGATAATTTGCTTATTCCCCTTAGATTAAAAACATGGCATTACAGTCTTATAGACCTTCCTTTTTCGTCATTTATCGCTTCGCATCTCCTATGTTAACTATACAAAAATAACAAGTCGTATACAGTCGACTTGCCAAATAGCTCAGTTTTTTTCTCCCACCGGCCTTATAAATACAGGATAAGACCGTTTTTGGATTATATTGGCTTCTACTTCTGGGGCTTTCGTCGTTTTTTCAAATCGCTTCGCAGCAAAATCTCTGAGCTTTCTCAAGGCAGGCCTGGAATTCTGAATCAGATTGTTCATTGCTGTCAAGGTTTTTATTGGAATCTGAAGAAATAACAATGTATTATTTAAATGACAATAATAAACAGTTATTATGTGTGTTTATGTCAGCAAAGGTTTACTGTTTACTAGGTCAGTTAGAGCGTGTGTTCCCCCCATAAAAGACTGTGCGTTTTCTGGAAGTTATTGCGGTACATGCAGCAAAGACAGGGTATCTTTATCTTATCAACTACAACTTGTCTAAAAATATGCATTTTGATAAACAAATATTCGTGGGTGAAATTTAATTTGGGAGAAAAGAAATTCTTGAGCTTTTTGGACTAGCTTTTAATTACTAATGTATTCTAATTTTTGCCGTTTCGGTAGATTGATTTCTACCTTCTTCAGGGGTACAAAAGTTAAATGGACAACTTGTAAATTTAATTGTCTTTTAAATATTGGCTTTAACAAATAAACACAGAAGATTCAATACACTTTTAAATATTGTATACCTAATTCACTTTACAAAAAGATAAAAAATTTATCAAAAATATATGTTGTTAAAATATATCGTCGCTCGCATTACGTAGGGGCCTAACTCGGTTTTTGTAGTTTTTCAGTAGAGCGATTTAAAGAAATCAATGGTGCTTATTTTGGATACAGCATTGACAGCAATTTTTTATTTAGGTTTATTTTTTTACAGTTTCCTAGATAAATCAATCTAGAATGATGAGACATAATAATTTTTAATGAAGTTTTACGGGTTTTGTAAAAAATAAATAATAATCAAGATAGGCCCCTTCGTAAAAACAATAACAAATTCTGATTTGTACATGAAATAAGATAGGCCCCTATGATATTAATAAAACATTTTGTTTTCAAAGAAAAGGGAGCGAAATTTTTAAACTTTTAACATCTTTATTTTATAAAAACAGTAAAAAAAATTCTAAACATATAATTTCAAAAGAATTAAAAACAGCTAGTGTAATATTTAATTATTTATTCTCTAGAGGTATAACAAATTAAGAATGGGATTGGTATTTATTTTATTTTTTACGAATTGTCTTTTATGTGTTAAATAAAATTGCAATAAATAATAAATTAATAAGGCCTATCTGCAAAGTACTGTTCATCCTTTAAAAATATTTTATAACGTAAAGGAATATGTTGAGATTCGCCCAGCAAGACCCATACAAAAAATATAGCATTGGGGCCAATCTTAAGTTTGGTCTTTACGTAAAAGTATTTTTTCGATAATTTAAGATAGGCCTGACTATAATAATACTATAAAACAAAAACCATGTAATATTGAGATATGCCTGTTTGTCATAACGTTAAGTCTTTCCCTGACTTTATATGGGTATAACTCATTTTTGCCAAAAATCGAGATAGGCCCCTACGTAATGCGAGCGACGATATTATATGACCAATGTAATCTGGATAAAAAAATTGTTAAAATAATAGAAAGAAATCACATACTTTTAATGAAATGTTTAACCTTTTTGTAAAGTGAATGAGGTATATAATGTTTAAAAGTGTTTTGAGTTTTCTGTCTTCTATTTGCTAAAGCCAATATTCAAAAGACAATTCAATTTACAACTTGTCCCTTTATCTTTTGTAGCCCTGAAGCAGATAGAAACCAAACTACCGAAACGATGGCAAAAATTACATTACATTAGTAATGAAAAGCTGATCCAAAAAGCTCAATAATTTCTTTTCTTCCAAATAATATAGGTACCTGGAATTCCCTTCAAAAAAGTGAAATTTAATTTTATCTTTCTAACGTACCTTATTAATAATTTTGAAAGTAAAAAGAGCAGTTTCTAATTTTTTCGTCCATCCCCGTTGACGTTTCCGCTAGAAAGAAGAAAATTACTTATTTGAAATAAACACCCATAGATAATGTAAAAAAAATCTCCATCCCAACGCAGAATATGTCATCGCAAAAAACCGTTTCTATCATGATTTTCGGATCATAAGAAAGTATTTTCCCATTTTTTGTTGGCGTATACGTCACTCTCTAGGTAGTAGCAAGGAAAGGGCAACTTTTTAAAAACTTAATTCTAAATATGTAATTTTTTCAAAATTCAAAATTTTTTTTAAGTTGTCGAGGTAGATATTCAAAAATTACATATCTCCTACCTACCTAACTTTCCCAAAAACCTTTAGTTCGCCGTTTTTCAACACCTATAGCCTTTAGGTGGTTCTATCACTTGCCAGTTGTGATGAAATTTGCCCCTTAACATATTTCCAATTTCCACCAGAATCTGTATACTTACATTGAACAACGTGTCAATAATTTGAGAACGATCTGTCGATTGTGATGTGTCTCTTTTGAGTCGGATAGAGGCTTCCTGAGTATTTATGGAACCCTAAAATAAAAGAAAGCGTACAGTACAGTAAGTAAGTAATAAATACATAAGTAGTCTGAGATGTCCTTTGACGGTTTTATCTGAGTAAAATATGCCTTAATTGCTGATCTCCTGTATTTATTATCATTATTTTTTATACAAGAAGAAGCATTGCTTTCATGTGAACCAATGCAATGGAAAAATTATATTTCAAGAGTTATTTTGCGACAGTAAAATACTGCAAAATTGAACAATATAATGAAATTTATAAAGCTTTTTTCATAAATTAGTCATTTATTAACAGTAACAAGAAAACCCGCAAAAGTGAAAAACGAAATATAATCAAATTCAGTGGCGTAACGAACACCCCGCAGAGACGCACCGCGGGGGGGAGGGGTCACATTGACGGCCCCTTCAAAATTTGCTGCCAGCTTTGCTTTTCATAGGTTTATTTTATTTCATAATTAATTTTATTTTTTATATCCTAAGAATTTAACTTCGTTAAGTGAAGAAGAATTATTATACATGAAAGCGCGGAATTTACAAACGATATACCATAAATCCATTGACATCCCCAGTCCATTGACTTTCCCAGTCAAATATTAAGCCTCAGAAAGGGACTTGGAGATGGCATTTCAAAATTAAAAACGGTGTATGAACTTGCGGATCATTTATTAATAAAAAATCAGTGTATTCTTCAAATTTTCCAGATGTATCTAGTGCAGAGATGTTATTTCTAACTTTGCCAGTTAGTGTGGCATTAGCGGAACGATTTTTTTCCAAACCTAAACTAGTAAAACCCCATTTACGTAACACCATGGGACAACAACGCCTTTCGGATTTATCCTTAATCAGTATATGGAACACGAGTTTGTTAGAACATTAAATATCGACGAAATTATAAACGATTTTGCAAAAAAAAACTCTTGACGATCTGATCGTTTTGTATAATACCTTGTATAGTATTTAGTGACATAATGTTTGTGCAGACTTGTTGAGTGTTCATGTGTTTTACTGTTTTCTGTCTTTTGGATTCTATGAGGCTCGCTCATTGCTACCCCCGTTACTACCATAACCATACATGGTAAGCAACATCACAAGTGGTGTTTTAAAATTTGGATTTTGCATCATGTTTGCTTTTATTAATTTATAAATCCAATCTTTTGTAACCTTAAGGTGGGAGTATCAACATGCTTGCCAACCTATAACCTATTTCGCGTATATTTATTTAATTTTTCTAGCTTTTACACAAAATTTAAATTACATCATTAACGTCTTCATATTTTATAGGTAATAATTGACATATTAAATAAATATCAAGGTATTTCATTAAATATTTTAGGAGAATTGTATAGCGAAAAATATCGGGTAAGATTTTTTTAAATATTATTATGTCATTCTTCTTTCACTATACAATTCTCCCAAAATTAGCAATGAAATAAATTAATATTTTTTTAATATGTCAGATATTACCTAAATATTGTACCGACGATATTGATTTTATTTTAAAATGTTAGTTAATCAAATAATAAACTAAAAAAAGCAACGCGAAATAGTTTATAGGTTGGCAATAGATGGAATGACGTTGAGAATTTTACCTTGAACTGTAGGTAATTGTACTATAAAGATGGGTATTTGGCCGATTTTTGGATAAAACGAAAAAGTAAAGAAATATTGATCAAAAAATGGCGAAGGCGACACTACTGTTTGCCCAAATCTTAACATAGTATAAAACAAAGTCGCTGTTGCGTCTGATTAAAGCTATATGTGCCCTAATCTTTAAAACTACACAACGGATTTTGAAGCGGTTTTTTCAAAAGATAGAGTGATTCAAGAGGAAGGTTTTTATGTATAATACATGCATAATATTGTAGAGAAACACTGATACATTTAGAGGTTTGTTCGGGTTTGAATTTATAAATATTGACGTGATGGTGAACTCGCCTTATTATTATTATCTCAAAGGCGTATAATGCCTGGCATTGCAACGCCGGCCGGGTACACGCTAGTTGTATATAATCTGCTCAAGGAAGAACAGAAGGAAACATCGACAGAGGTTTTTTTTTAAGTTAAAAGTAAGAACAGTGTAAAGTTAATTGATTCAGCCGATACTAGGTGGAAATCCATGATTATAGTATTATGGGATGGACTTTGTTTTACTGTATCCCATAATACTATAACAGTGTAAAGGTTATTTATAAAAATAAAAGTTAATACAAAATTGAAGGAGTTACTGAGAAGTTCAATACATTTATTTATATACTATAATTGATCAATAATTTATAGAAAAAAGTACTCACTTGCGCTTGCACAGAAAGTTCTCGAGGACCTTTTGGTGTTTCGACTATGCCAGCTATTTGAAGAGCTTGGGCTGTGATGACTGTAATAAGAAGAACCCATACCGTTTTGTCCAGGAAATATACTATTATCTACAAAAATTATTAAAAAAATCAATACCTAACTTTAAAAAAAAAAATTCTGTCCAAAGATACCTTGCTAGAAGGTACGACCGTTAATAATAATAATAATAATAATATAAAAAGTTTATTCAATACTTTTTTGACATTTAATGCCAATATATATTTTTTTATATAAACTATCAATTCCGAACTCAGAAGTAAAATACTTGTTTTGAGTTAAATAATATAATATTTATTGTCAACAATATATTTCATAATTCTGGCAGAACTAGATTATAATATAAAACGAATATGACAATATTTTATTTGTATATTTTATATCACTACAGTATACAAAGATACAATATGTCATGTAAATAATATATATATTTATTTATTTTATTCATTATAGCTTGGTATATTTAGTATTTATTAATGGGGTTCTTGAATATATCTTTTGGATTGGATAATAACCAAATTTTAATTTTATTTCTAAAATGATTTAATTATTTTAATTGACTGTGTGGTAGCATATCAAAAATATATACAGATTGATGTTTAAATGTTTGTGTGCTATTGTTTTGGTTACTCTATTTTTATATGTAATAGTATTTTTATGACGACTTTCAGTGTGTGATTAATATAATTTATTTTATTTTTATGTTGAAAAATATATATTAACATGTAAGAAAATATGTGTTTAATATCCATTTTTTTGCTATCTTTAAATACTAAATCAGAAGAATATTGGTGGTCTTTTTCGTAAAAAAATTTTAAAATGTATTTTTAAATAGTTTCAATATTATTAAGATTATTCTTATTTATGCCTCCCCATCCTAGTATTCCATAATTTAAATGGGTTTGTACTAAAGAATAATAAAATATTTCTAAATCTTTTACATTTAAAAATTGTTTAAGGTGTTTAAATTTTGGTATAAGAATTCTTTATTTTTTTACAATGTAATCACTATGTAAATCCCATTTTAAATGTTTATCAAAAATTATTCCTAGATACCTATTTAATATTTTCACCTTCCTTTATGTTAATATTATTATTACATATTATCGGACCAATATTTGGAAGTTTATTTTTGTATGAAGTAAAAGTTATCATCAGCCAAACATTTTTGCAAATACATATTATTAGAAAAAAAATAATATACCTAAGTATGTACCTACTTACCCTGCTCATATTAAACACAAAATAAAATCAACTACTATAATGAGAAGATGCAATCAATTATCTAAAAGCCGGCTAGCTTGTAAAAGTAAAAATCAACAAATTTTGCGGATCGCGTACTAGTTCACCAAAAATAACACCAAGAAATTTATTTTTGCGCTGGTGCGATAAGTGCGAGTAAATGAAAATTTCTCCTAAATGCCGTTTCTATATTATAAGAGTACCACCTCAAATTTTTTTAACTCCAAGCTTCCTGTATATCCGTCGACTTAAAACAAGGACAGTGGCGTCGATTGAAATTGCTATCGATATTTGTTTCATTCATTTCATTTTCAAGCTTTGCTTGTTGGGTTGGGACAGGTTGGTTGGGCTACAAAAATGTAAAACACCCAATTACCTCTTCCGCACTCCCAACATTCGCGTTATATAAAATAATTTTAAGTTTTTGTTCTTTCGAATAAACCATTTCAACATACCGGCAGAATTTTGACGTATTTACGCTTACCTGAAAAATTCAGCCAAAATAATAATAGTAATAAAAGTTTATTCAAATAATTTTTTCTACATTTAAATTGTTTATTTGCGGGTGTTTTTTATAATAATATTAAACATCAATAACATTGTTTTTTTTTAATAAAAATAAATCCAATGAAAGCATCATTACAAAACCATAGATTAACAAATCTGTCCGATTTTGTAATGAAAAAATATACACCCATTTAGATTATTATTTTTAATCACATCATAAATATATATTTAAAAATATAAGTAAGTAATTCAAAAATATTTAACTCAAAAAAAAAAGGAAAAATTATAAATAAGGGCGAAATTATAATAGAAACATTGTAATTTTTAGTATTATTATTATATTACCTATATAGGTACATATAAGTTTGCTTACCTTTATATAATTTTGCATAATCCATGATTTTAATGCTAATATATCATTTTTTTGTATAAACTATCAATTCCAAACTAAGAAGTAAAATACCTGGTTTGCGAGTTAAATAATATAATATTTATTGTCAAGAATATATGTCATAATTCAGGCACAACGAGATTATAATATAAAACGAATATGACAATATTTTATTGGTATATTTTATATCACTACAGTATACAAAGATACAATACGTCATGTATATAATATATATTTATTTATTTATTTATTTTCTTCATTATAGCTTGGTATATTTATCATTTATTAATGACGTTCTTGAATATAATATATCTCTTGGATTGGATAATATCCAATTTTTAATTTTATTTCTATTATTATTTAATGATTTAATTATTTATTGACTGTGGTAGCATATCAAAAATATAAGATTGATGTTTAAAAAATGTTTGTGTTCTATTGTTTTGTTTACTCTATTTTTATATGTAATAGTATTTTTATGACGTCGAGTTTCATGTGTGTGATTAATATAATTTATTTTATTCTTATATATGAACAAGATTTGCAAATTTAATTACAAATCATAAGTTTCTATAACACTGTGTATAAATATAAAATGTATTTTTAAAGATAGGTAAGCATAAATGTTCACACGAGAGAAAAAAGTCACGTTACGCCAATGAAATGATATCGGATCATTACTCGATTGGTATCCTTCTCTTTTCGCTCTCGCTGAACTTTCTCATTTCTCCTCCGCGAGATGAAATAAAACAGACATTTAACATGGCTATATAGGTGTTATTGACATTATAGGAAACGAACTTATGCAATCATTCCGTGGCCGAATATGCATGGACATTAAAAAAAATGCGTAAGTGATAAGATTACGCCCCGGAAAAGTGTTTTATTTGCAGTAATTTTGTCTTTGTATAACTGGAACTGGTGACAGTTCTTCCGGAATGAAGGACATGGGTCGGTATCAAAGACGACAGAAGCACGTTGGACATATTATTATCTTTATTATAACAAGTATTATATAAATAGTAATTAAATTTAAACGGTTGTTTTATACCATACCACAGTCACAGTCAAGTTGACCATTTTGTCAAGAAATAAATTGCATCTACATACATAATATTATTATCACAGAATAATATAGCTACGCAAATATTCTGTGATATTATCAATCATATAATTTTCGGACAAATATCTATACTTTCAGCTTAATGTAATGTAGGTAGATTTATAGAAATATATTATATAGATTGTACTGTAGTTTAATTCGAGCATTTAGAATTTTTTTGTTTGCTTTAAATAAAATTTCTTATTATTTATATTTATTTATATACATATATCGTATCAAAATATAAGTTGCGTAAGATAATGATGAATGAGGTACCTATCATTAGTGCGGTAATGATTATGATTCCCATTACGCACGTCAATCAAATTTTCTGCGTGTGCAAAACATTAATTTTTTTACAACCGATGTCTGGAATATCGGTAGGAGATTGTAGATTTTACTAAAAAAAACTATCGCCCGAGCAGGGACTTGAACCCTGGACCCTTGGATTAAAAGTCCAATGCTCTACCGACTGAGCTACCCGGGCTATTGAAGGTTAGGAATGAAAGTGACGAAGACAAGCACCGTGGAATAAAAATAAAAGACCCTGGTGTATATTTGGTTGCGTAAATTAAGAATATTAAAATGACGTTTAACAATTTTGACATTCGTGATCTAATCGACTTGATCTTTTGACGTAAACTTTTTAGGTTATATAAAGTAAATTGATATGCTGATGGTGTTTTTTGTGGTTTTAACGTTACTTTATGTTTTTAGTAGATTTTTAACAGGTAAAAACCAAGTGAAGCCCTCTAGAGAAAAGTCGTTTACAGTTTAAACACAGGATAATAGGTTCTAAACCACCATGGCCACGTCAAAAACCACCAACACCTACAACAGACAAAACTGGGAGGACGCTGTAAGTGTTTTATATTTTTCTCATAAAATTTGTGCCTAGATTTCAGTAATATAAATAAGCTCTTAGGCTACGAAATAGTAGTTGTAGTTGTGCTATATATTTTTGAAGTTAAGTAAGCTAAAATAGTTCTAATTTAGTGGTATCGATCAACAAATATATTTTTACATTATCTACAGGAGGCAAATTTCTGTATCCGTTAACCATATTCCTATTTACGTAGCTTTTTAAAGAAATCTTCATTGTTTATCCTGGTTTGTTTAACATTTCTTTACAGGATTTTCCGATTTTATGCCAAACATGCCTAGGAGACAATCCATATATCCGAATGACAAAGGAAAAATATGGCAAGGAATGCAAGATTTGTTCTAGACCCTTTACTGTATTTAGATGGTGTCCAGGTAAAATATAATAGCATTTAATAACTTAGTAAATGGTGAGATGAAGGTTTAAATTGGCAACAATGTGTTCTATAGTCAGTGACTATCACAGTTCACAAAACTACAAAATACATTTGAGTCACTGCACTGCTTTCAGACTTGGTTGCATTGTGTAAGCTAATTTGTTTCATGTTTAAGGTGCAAGAATGCGTTTTAAGAAAACAGAGGTTTGCCAAACCTGTAGCAAACTAAAGAATGTCTGTCAGACATGCTTGTTAGACTTGGAATATGGTTTACCTATTCAAGTTCGAGACGCAGCTTTAAAAATGAAAGATGACTTGCCCAAGAGTGATGTTAATAAGGAATTCTACATACAGAACAGGGAAAACGATGTAAGTCGGAGAACTATTTATAGTTTTTATTGAAAAGCATGTACATTTTTTGTAGTTTAATTAAAATTTAATGTTAGTGGGTAAGATGTTTACCCACATATTGTGTAAAAGTCTGCAAATTGTTTAAAAGAAATCTTAACGAACATCTTGCTTTTAATTTTAGCTTGCTAGGTCCGATCCAGGATCTCTAAACTCCAAATTAAATGAGCACAACGATTTGCTTATAAGATTAGCAAGGACTGCTCCTTACTATAAGAGAAATCGACCCCACGTTTGTTCGTTCTGGGTGAAGGGGGAATGTAGAAGAGGTAATTTTAAATTTAATAAAATGCAATTACTTTTTAATAGTTTTTTTTTTGATATTTTATACGAAATGTTACACTGAATTAACAGCACAAAAAACTCTTTAATTTTTTATTTAAAGGTGAAGAATGTCCATATCGTCATGAAAAACCAACCGATCCTGATGACCCATTGGCAGATCAAAACATTAAAGATCGTTATTATGGTGTTAATGATCCTGTAGCGGACAAGCTGTTAAAGAGAGCAGCAGCTATGCCTACCCTGGAACCTCCAGATGATAAAACTATTACCACATTGTATATAGGGAATTTGGGTAACCTAACCGAACAAGATATTAGGTTAGTTAGTACATAAACAAAAAAGCAGAGTTTTTATTGTAGTTTTTCCTTAAAGTAAAATTTCAAAAAAACGTTTTCAAAAAATATATATTCCTTAAAGTCAACTTTGTTTTAGGGATCATTTTTATCAATATGGTGAAATTCGTTCTGTAAGTTTGGTGTCAAAACAGCAGTGCGCTTTTGTACAATTCACTACCAGGGCTGCAGCAGAGACAGCCGCCGAAAAAACCTTTAATAAATTGATTTTGGGAGGAAGGAGATTGACTATTAAATGGGGCAGATCACAAGGTAAGCTATCATTAAACGTCACCAAAAAAATAATTTATTTTATGCTGGTTCATATTTTTATAGGACGGACCGGCCCCTCCCACCAACAGCTTGAAGAATCGTACCCAGCAGTCCCAGGCCTTCCCGGTGCGCTTCCAGAACTTAGCAACAACTTTTTCAATTTGGAACCAGGTCATATTCCTCTTCCCACCATGCCGCCACCTCCGTCTCTTATGGTTCCACCGATGTTCGGGCCGCCACCTCTGCCGCCCTTCTTTTTCAATCACGGGCCCCCTCAGCTACCACCGTTTGCGCCGCCAGTGGTTAGTAATGCTCCTAGTACAAGTACTGGACCGCCGGGTATTGGAGACATCACTATTCCCCCTCCGAAGGCTACTGTCCACTATCCCAGCCAAGATCCTTCCAGGTTGGGGGCTACTCAACTTACGGGACAGAAACAGGAGTGAACTGATTTGATTTGATTTGATGAAATATTGTTTTTTAATAATAAATTTACTTATTTAGGAAAAAGTTTTTCTTTAAATCGAGAAACAATTACATCTTCAATAAGTGTTTGTTTTGATTTGATTTGAAATATGCGCAAAGGAGAGGGCAAATCGCACCTCTTATTTTAATATACCTCTTTTTATGAATAATCTTATATTTTTTTAAAAATGATTAATTATGTCCATAGACAAGCGAGTTGCGCGCTCTCAAGGATAGATAGGCAACTTAACATACTAAATTGGTTCCCTGATAGCGCCACATGCGACCGGTGGAAAAACTAAATATAGTCGTGGTGGGGGTAGGCGCCAAGCATAAAAATTTAAATTTTATTATTACTTTGAATTCAAATTTTCGCGCTTCTAACTTAACGGAAAAGTTTGAAGCGCGAAACATCTGATTCAAGTTAAAATAATTTGGGAGAACGAAAGGAAATTATAACAACGTTTCTTTGATATGGCGACAAGATTTATTAATATTAGATATTTACATAAAAAAACAGCTTACATTATTATAATATTATTTTCTGTAGAATTTTCTAACAATTCCGTGTTATTTTCAAAGTTTTTATTTAATAAACTAGTTATTGTACCTTGTAGTTCATTAAGTTGTGAAGTAAAGTTTCTTTCTATATCTTTAATAGCTTTCGCTGTACTTTCCAATCGTTGGGCGACATTAATGAAGTCTTCAGGAGGTTCCACGCTCTTGTTAATTGCCTTGGTTTTTCTTCCCGATTTCTTTGGTCGCGACATATTAAATATATACCTATTTACGATTCTCAAACTACCGACTGCGCCATGTTAAGTTTATAAATTATATATGAATAATTATTTAATAATAACTTTATTTTTTATATATCTTACAAATCAATCATAAAATGACAATGACAATCTTTCACCAGTCCAGGTAAGACTTCAGGATCTGTCACAACAAGCCATATTTTTATCTTTCTCGCACATATTATGCAGGTACAGAGAGAGAAAGGTACAGAATGTTGGCCATGCTCATTCTAAATGAATATTCTGTTCCTACCAACGTTAGGAGATGAACAACCTTATAAAACAAAATTCCTACAATAGCGCCACTAGCGACCGGGGGGCTAAATCAAACGAACAGGGGACGACCTTCACCATTTAAGTTATCCTAGCCTGATTATGTCTTATCTCAGATAGATATAACTTTTTTTGTGTGTGCATTTGGCTTTAAGCTTTTAGTACTAAATCAGACCCTTCTATCCTCTGTGCTACTGCTTGAGCAACCCTTTTATTTTTCTGTGTTTCTATTTCCCAAACAAAAGTTAGGTTATGTGTTTTGTTTATATCTTTTTCGTATTTCTTTCCGGTGTTTTCAGTTAAAGGCCAAGCTAATTTATCTTAAATTATATCCGTTCTATTTTAAATATCATGATACTGATAGCACGTCACAGATACCCCTTTTCCTGTTGAAATGCAGATGTCAGATATCTTCAACAAAAGTGTAAATAAAATAAAGAAATTTTTAGCAAAACATGGTAAATATTTGATCAATTATTCTATAAAACTATTTTACAGGATTTTTAAAAGGACTAGGGAGGCCTGGCCCTTCCCTAGTTACGCCAATGCTTGAGTAATGTATCCTAAGTATGTATTATATTATTTTGTAGCTAAGAATATAAGGAATGGCAACACACCATCTTGTCTGGGATTCATAGCTATACTATGTTTAATTCCTCTAGTTCTAGCAGCCTTTATAATAACATTTCAGACATCGTCTCCAGACTTTTGCACTTTATTTATAGATGCAAAAAATGGTCCTTCACATAAAGTAAATGAAAAATTTATTAGTATGGGCCTCGATAGTTCTGTCATAACAGAAGGATTCCACAATTTTAATATGACGTAAGAAAACACTTAGTTTGATATTTATTATTAGTTTTAGGTGCATAATAATAGAAAAGTAACTTTTTAAAATTATTTTCAATTTTCAGTGATTCAAAACTCATAAAACTGATGAAATACTTGTCTCCAGCCTATTTGAGAATAGGGGGTACAGCAGCTGATGAGTTAAAATTTTGTGAGGTATCACATTGCAATGAAGTGAACAGTAAAGATTCCACCTTGAAAAATGAAACTGACAACTATAATAAAACTAACTTACTATCAGGTAGGTATACCCTTTTTCCTTAGTCTGTTGTTAATTACACATCTACAAAGAAAATGATATTTTTAAGGTTCTGATTGGTTGAAACTACACCGTTTGGCCACAAGTGCCAATTTAGATGTGATATATGACCTCAATTCATTGCTGAGAAATGAAGACGGATCTTGGAATTCCCAAAATGCCGAAGAAATGATCCAGTTTTCTGAGAATAATGGTCTTAGGCTCAGTTGGGAATTAGGAAATGGTATAATTATAATCCATAATATTTTTCTGAAATAATTAAAAAATAATCTACATTTCTTTACCTGTTCCACAAAGTCTGGCAATTACCAAAAAATTTATTTGTAGAGCCAAATATATATAGACACAAATATAATACCAGTGTTAATTTTACCCAGTTGGGTCTTGACTATAGATTGTTAAGGAGGATCTTAAATAGATATCAGTTATACAAAAGTTCATACTTGGTAGGACCATCGACAACAAGATTAAGATCTAAAGAGATTAAGAGGAATTTTACTGAATTTTTAAGAAGCGGATCTCAAGCTGTCAGTGCTATAACGTGGCATCAGTAAGTATGAATTTGAATGTGTAAACTTTTTTGCTTCAGTTATGCAGTAACAAATAGTTTCTTAAATTATATTTTTTTGGAATACCTACCTAAATAAAAAATTGTTATTTTAATAAAGTTAAGTACATAACATACTACCTACCCTAAACATTTATATTTAATGAGATAATTCTAGAAATACGACCACACTTGGAAAATTGTACTAGTGTTTGGAGTCTATTTATATTGACAAGCTTCAATCAGTTCAGAGAAAATTTATTTACATTTTTTATTTGCTATTTGGTATGTTTAACACAACTGTTTTGCTTTCAGTTATTATTTTAGTGGAATGAATGCCACACCCAATGAATTTTTAGATCCCAATATTTTCAACTATTTGTCTGATTGTATAAAAACAGCAAACTCAATCGTAAGGGACTTGTTAAAGTTGGATCAGCCTATGTGGTTAGGTAAGAAGATTTTAATGGACATGCCCACAAAAAATTAAAAAGTGAAATGGGTAAACCACACCTACCAAATACCTAAATTTTTTTTATATATAAAAGTAGAGTAAACAAAACAATAACACAGAAACATTTTTTAAAAATCAATCCATATATTTTTGATATGCTACCACAGTCAATTAAAATAATTAAATCATTAAATAATTATAGAAATAAAATTAAAAATTGGATATTATTCAATCCAAGAGATATATTCAAGAACGTCATTAATAAATAATAAATATACCTACCAAGAAATAATTAATAAAATAAATTAATATATACAGTGTGTCCAAAAAAGTATGCAACATATGGGAAAGTTATTTATTACCGATTTCTCAGAAAATTTTACTCTTGATAAAAGTTGGTGCATGCATTAAAACTATAAATACATATTTCATATTTCACCTGCGGCTAATACCTAGTAAGGGAGCAAATGTCATTTTTTCGAAATTGCCTTAAGAGTAAAGTACCTTAATTATTAAAAATACAGCAAAATTGTATATGGAAATGTTTTTGCAAATTAAAAACATAGTCCAAATACGAAATTTGAGTTAGGTGTCTCAATTTTTAATTTTTTTCCCTAATCTCTAATTTCTCCTAAACGGTACGCCTCTGGTCGATTTTTTGTTTACGCAATTTTAATATATTTATCAAATAACTTAAACGTGGGTTTATAATAAAAATGCATTAAGTAGTTGCAAACTTTTAAAAACTTCAATGAACCGGGTCGGTTTAACAGCGTGTTGCACGCCTACTTAAACACATTTTAGCCAACTTCTGTTCGAAACTAAATTATAATAGAATTTAACCCTTTCATAATACTGGAAATAACTAATAATTTATTTGTCATTTTCACCCAGTACGCTGAAGTCCAAAAAAAAACCTACTTTATAAAAATGCATATAAAATAGGCATTTTGCCCTCTCGTAATTATTTATTTATTTATTCTGTCAAATAAATCATTAGTTATTTCCAGTATTATGCATAGGGTTGAATTCTATTATAATTTAGTTTCGAACAGAAGTTGGCTAAAATGTGTTTAAGTAGGCGTGCAACACGCTTATATCTAAACCGACCCGGTTCATTGAAAAGTTTTTAAAAATTTGCAACAACTTAATGCATTTTTATTATAAACCCGCGTTTAAGTTATTTGATAAATATATTAAAATTGTGTAAACAAAAAATCGAGCAGAGGCGTACCGTTTAGGAGAAATTAGAGATTAGGGAAAAAAATTAAAAATTGAGACACCTAACTCACATTTTGTATTTGGACTATGTTTTTAATTTGCAACAACATATCCATATAAAATTTTGCTGTATTTTTAATAATTAAGGTACTTTACTCTTAAGGCAATTTTCTGAGAAATCGGTAATAAATAACTTTCCCATATGTTGCATACTTTTTTGGACACACTGTATATTATATACATGACGTATTGTATCTTTGTATACTGTAGTAATATCAAATATACCAATAATATATTCGTTTTATATTATAATCTAGTTGTGCCTGAATTATGAAATATATTCTTGACAACAAATATTTTATTATTTAACTCAAAACAAGTATTTTACTTCTGAGTTCGGAATTGATAGTTTATACAAAAAAAATATATATATTAGCACAGAATATATAGCTTGCGTAGCTATATATTCTGTGATATTAGCATTAAATGTCAAAAAAAATATTTGAATAAACTTTTATTATTACATATTATATATATTTTTAGTACCTAATTCCGTATTTTAGGTGAAACGGCTTCGGCCTGGCACGGTGGAGCTCCCAATCTTTCGGATAGATTTATCGCCGGCTTTATCTGGATAGATAAACTGGGGCTTAGTGCCCAAATGGGCATAGACGTGGTCGTGAGACAGAGTATTTTTAAGGGCGATTATGCTTTGCTGAATGACCGTTACGATCCTAATCCTGTAAGCATATCCTTATAAAAAACATTTATTCATTTATATTGGGCGTTGACTGTGAGTTGCTAAAGATGGTGGTTTGATACAAAATATTTTTTTAAGGATTGGTGGCTTAGTATTCTTTACAACAAAGTCGTGAGTACATCAGTCATAGGAACAAGTTATATAGGCAACCAAAACAAGGAGATAAGGCTTTATGCGCATTGTGCAAAAAACAGTTCTCTGTGGGAACAGGATGAAATAACAAATCATTCCACTGTAGTAGGTAAACAAAAAAAATTCTCATTTAGATACAGTATTATTCGAGGCTGCTCAGCGAGTATAGACCATGTTGTTCCAGAAAAATGCAGATATTTTTACAATAATTGATAATATTTTTAGTGTTTGGGGTAAATCTTCAAGACACACCTGGTTTGGTTAGAATTGAAAATTTAAAGTCTGATCTTAAAGTATTTGTTTATGAAGTTACTGCAGGGGCTTCCTTGTTTTCTCAGTAAGTATTATAGTTTTTAAAAGAGGGTTTTTTTCTGAAAGAAACTTTACTAAATGCATATTGGAAATATGTTTATAATAAATTATTTCAAAATTATCGCCGTTTTCAGATTTTTTTTATAATATACTTATATCTTTATTCTCAACCAACTTAAAAAGTTCATTACAGAGAATATAACACCAAATATACAATAAATAATCACAAATAATAAAAATCATGTTTAGTAACTATTAATAACTCCATCGAAATTATTTAAAAAAAAATATATATAATAACCATTTACAAAATAAATAAATAATATAATACGTTAAAGTTAGTTTAGTTTTAAAAAATATTCTATTAGTTTTTTTTTTAAATCCATAATTTTGATATTTCTCTAATTTTTTTCGGCAAACTGTTGTAAATTGTTATTCCTTTATATAATATTGATCTTTGGCCAAAAGTACTCTTTCATAGGTGTTTGAATATGATGGTTTTGTCTCGTGATGTAAATAATGTTGGTTGAAAGAAAATATTATATTCAATTGTTTTTCTTTAATAATAATAGAGTGTATTAGAATGCATAGTTTTAATTTATAAAGCTTTTCTAAATTTAAATAACCATTTGGTTCATACAAATTTATAGTTGGTTCTAAAAAATTAAGTTTATGTTTGCATTTAATTATTTTGTTTTGTAGTTTTTTAATGGCTGAATTGTAGTTAAATTCGCTGACCCCGAAATTGAAATCATATACTGTAATTTTGAATAAACCAAAGAATAATATATATTTTTTAAATATTTTAATGATATATAATTTATCCAATTATTGGTGAGATGTAACTTCTTAAATATTCAATATGTTTTTTTCAACTTAAATTTTCATCAATATATAAACCTAAAAATTTAATTGTATTTGTATATTTAATTAAATGATTATTGAAAGACAGTGAAACAATTTTATTATTTTTTAATTTTGATTTACTTATAAACATAAAAGATGATTTATTAAAACTGAATGATAATTTATTAATTTCAAGCCATTTACATAATATTATATTTAGGTCGTGGTTAATGTTATTATTTATTTATTTATTTATTACTACACTACCTAACAGGAAAAATTCCCAATTACAAGGCAGGAAAATACAAAACTACAAAATATGAAGAATTTAAAAATGACATAACGTAACAGTACATTATGAATTTGAGCAAAGTCTTCATGAAAATATACAATAGTAGTATCGTCGGCAAACAATTTTATTTTACCTTTTAAATTTAATTTTGCTATAGAATTAATGTAGATTAAAAAAAAAGTAGATCCTAAGGTTGATCCTTGCGGAACACCACAAGTTATGTTTTTTTGTGAACTTTTAACATTTTCCATTTGAACAAACTGCTTTCTATTACTTAAGTACTTAATTTTTTAACAGTAAATAGATATTTTTTATATAGATTAAAATTTTTAGCTTTCTATATAGGTTTATATTCTATAGATCATGGTCTATTTTGTTTATAATTTCTATACTACATATACATTTTTTTTAATTAATTTTAGAAATATACGTTTAAATGGACAATTATTAAAGCTGCGGTCAAATCTAGACCTGCCAGATCTAAGACCAAAAGTGATGTCTAGAAAAAACGTGCTAACTATGCCAGCCCATTCCATAGTGTTTTGGGTTTTTACAAACACCAATATCCGAGCATGCATGGAATAAAAATGTAAGTTTAACATAAGGATTAGGAAAAATATCGAGCATAAAGCAAACGATAAACTGCAATACCTACCCAGTCCATAAAAATATAACTTTCAGACCGAAATCTCGCCAATTCATTAAAATTGTTTTTTTTTAGAAAAAGGAATGCGGACGCACGCCTAGGCTTTTATTACGAACGGGCTCTGTAGTAAACAGTTGAGCTTGCTTGGCCATCTTGTAGGACTGAGCGTTTTTGGCCAAATTACAGACCTGAGCGTGTGTTATCATTGTGAAGGCCTGAGCGTGTGTAACCATCTCGGAGGCCTGGGCGTGTTTAATATGCGTGTGGCCTCCATTATGCGCCATATAAAGTTACCTTGGTAAAAGTAAGCTGTAGCGTTTTAACACTTATATCATGACAATTTAAAGAAAATAAAACAGTTGAAAAACGTTTATTTTTTTCTAGTGCTTCCTATTTATTATTACTTTTTTACAATTAACAAACCTACTCTTATTGATCCAAGTTGGAATAAGGTGGTTCATTTTCTTACTTATCATAGGTCGATGATCTTCTTTATGCCAAGCTAAAAAATAGATATTCATATATTAAAAATGTTAAACGCCACTTTGTTCCTATGTATGACCAATTTTTGGCCGGATACTGTATATGGAGCAATAATAGGGACACTCTGTACATAAAAAATATTTACCTTGTCACTTTCGGCTCTAAAGCATTTTGCTAGCTCAAATGCATTTTCACAGCCGTCATCTCCATGGGTTTTAACTTAAAAAAAATACATTTTAATAATTATTGATTGGTTCAAAGGAAATTATTCCTGTTTTCCCCGGTGTTGTGTCTAATGGTGTTAAAACATAGTTCAATTTTTTGTTATATGCGCACCCATATCAATCATTCGTTTGACAGATTTTCAAGTTTTTTTTTATTTTTTGAACAAACCCAAACGAAAAATTTACAAATATATTGTGAAACAATTTTTATCATTAAAGACATACCTGATGGTGCACAAGTTCTGTATAATGTCAATAAATTAGAGTAAAACGCTGGGTCATCAGCTTGAGCCTTTTTTAACCATTCTATCATTCCGGCACCTGTGGAAGAGGCATCTGTCATCTAAGAGAAATAAATAGAACTTTAGTTAAAAAATTAGAAATATTACAAAAAAGGTTTCTAAAAATTATATACAATAAAGATTATCTTTATCCTTCAAAAGAATTACAGTAGAACTCCAATTATCCGAACTCCGACTATCCGAATCGCCGATTATCCGAATCACAAACAACTGCTCACCGTCAAGCGAATGCGTGACCTGGCTGCCCGAAAACGGTTGAAGACCGCAAAACAGCTTACATTGACGGAGATGTTTAAAAAACAATGATTTTTATTTCTAAACTTGTACATAAGTACATTTTATTTATACTATTTAAAACATGTGAAAATTTCATTTAGTACATAATTCAATAAAAAAATAGTGCAATATCAAAACGTAGCTTTTATTCTCTCCAATGGCAATTTTTTTAAAAAAAATCCGATTATCCGAATATTTGATTATCCGAATGGGTCCCGGTCCCCATTAATTCGGATAATTGGAGTTCTACTGTATATTCAGAAACAAAAAAGTTGAACATTAGACAACTTTACATTTATAACATCTTAATATAATATATCTCCCCTTTGGTTCACTAAGGGCGGATGTCAAAAAAAGGTATTTTACGGGAGAGCTAAGAACGTTAATAATTTGACTTTGTTTTTAGATTTTGCTGTTATTATAATTATTTTAGAATTATTACATTTTCAAATATAAACTGGAAAGTCCATTGAACATATTGCAAGCTCTAAATTTTGTGAACGTACCTAAATTAAACGAAAATAAATTTTTTAAATAAAAAATTACCATAAAAATGACGCGAGCGAGCTGAAACGGGCAAAAAAGTGGTCTTGAAAAAAATTCAAAAAATCATAGGTGTATTCCTTCTAGGGCGGAGATTTCGGAAAAAATAAGCAAAAAATTTCACTGTCAAAATTTTACATCTGTCAATGTCAAATTAAATTTTTTTTTTTTAATCGGACGACGTACAGAGCTTTTTTCGAAACGATAAATGGGAAAAAAAGTTTCGTAACAATCGTATGTACTGTGCGAGCTGCATCTCGTGTATAAACTATTTGTCAAAATTTTCTTTTGCTCTAGCTTCCTTATAGTTTATCCGATTTTGACGAAATTCGGTATGGTGACTACGGTAATACTACAAAACGTATATCTCAGATCTGTCAAAATCTTATTGACAAGCTGTATATAGAATACCTGTCAAAATGTCAAATTTGGGAATTTTCTATATTTGTCAAAAAAAATAGCGGGTAGTACCAGACCCAAGGAATACGGAAAAAATACGCAAAAAATCCTCCTGTCAAATTTTGACAGCTGTCAAGTTTATACTTGAAGTGCGATATTGACGAAACAATTTTTTTATTTTTACCCTCCATTGTTGAATTAAAATGGCAAAAACAGTGTCAACACAAGTAAATTAATCACAGTTTGTTGAAATTTTACCGGTTTTACCGTACACTGTTGACTGACAGAAGCCACATGTCCAATGTTGGCAGCTTTCACAAAAGACGTACGTGCGACTTCGGTCTAACGGGTGCTGGGCGATAAAGACTGTTGTCCAAACTTTGTCACATAGGCCGTTAGTACTCCAAAGCAAAAGTGGACAACTGGCTTAATATAATTACTATCTTAAACACTATTAACTTTAGGACATAGAGCTTTAGTCCATTGTATAGAGCGACTTCGGTTTAGTGGAAAATGATATTAATGCTATTTTCTCAAAATTGTGACATCCGCCCTTAGTGAACCAGAAGGGAGATATATTTAAAAGTAAACACCTTTTATAATTTAAATACCATAATCATAATACACGTCATAAAAATGAAATAACCATAAACCTAAAAAAAATTTCAAATATGTTTTTATTTAAACGATTATTTACCAACAAAAATTAAAAAATTGATTTCATTAAAAAAATTTTAAGTCGAAATAAAAACATGGATATTTAAAACAGACAATTTAAAAATATTTTTAGAAATGCTTTAATTAACTAATATTGTTCTGAATAATTTATATAAGTACCTAAATTTTTTACTTAAAAATTATAAATTAACAATTTTATTATAGGTAATATATTTATTTAAACAAATCTGCGTTCATACTATAAATTAACATTTTTACTTTAAAACTTGATTTTTAATGCATATTTATGATTTATGATTTTACATACTAAAACAAAAAATAAGATTTGCCCCTAACAAGCTCAGCTTCAGGGGATTGAAGAATAATTTTATAGAAGACGATAACATAAACATATTTATTATATTATTAAATTTTAAATAAACTTATTATTATTATTATTATTATTAAATAATTAATATTGTGTGTATCTGTTCAACTACTTATAGTTGATTCGCATTTTATTTACGCCAAGGTAAATTCGTCTTGGCCAATAATAGCAGCCCTTCATTATCTGCTAAAGTATTATGGATAATAATTTTTCTTTTTTTACTTCCCTTGCTTGCAATAATGGTAATCGCAAAAATGAAATTATTTATATACCGGGTTATTCACGCTATTCGACACGACATTCTATAGCTATATTATTTATTTTTGTTAAAAAAAGAATTTCGGGATGGATGGGGTACATTTTAAAATTATTTTTATAATGTACTGGTTGTGCCAAAAACACGAAACACATTAAAGTTGCGTTTTTTTTAATGGAATGCCCTGTTTCGGTTTCTGCCAAAATAAAAATTAATTTCATTGGAGTTGACTAATCTACGGTTTTTGAAATATTTCGTATTTTGTGAGAATGTAGTAACAATTTTAATGAATACATTCTTAATATGTATTTTCTTTTTTCAAACCAAATTTCCACTGGAGTCTACTAAAATATTGGGTTTTATGTTGCACTTATGAAAAATTCATTAACTTATACAACGTGTCCAGAAACTACGATAATAACTTGTTTCATTTAAATATGACACCCGAGATTTTGTATCAGCAGTAGATGTAAAATTTAATTGTCTATCGAAAAGTATCAAGCTTCCCCATAGCTAATAGGGAACTTGACAAACATTTTAAATGGGGAAAAAATTCTATAAATCATAAGTATATAATATTGTCATAAAATATATGGCAGCAAGAAAACAACATATTTCGTCCCAAAAGACCGCTAGAAAGATTTAAAACTGCCCCAAAATTCAAATTATCCTAAGCCGGTAAAAACGGGTCGTGACGTCGCGAAGTATTATTTGTCATGATGACATCCACGAAATAGGTTATAGGTTGGCAATAAATTGAACGACGTTGAGAATCCCACCTTAAAACGACAATACAATAACAATAACACACGGCACTCCAAATGCAAACTCGGTAGCTCGGCCACCGGTCAGGATGACGGATGACGGAAAAGTCATACTTCCTGACGTCAATGGGCTTGGCGCGCTTAAAAGGTCGTTTGAAATGATTTTGACACGCGCGAAACTTTAAAGAATTTTTACCAAGTTATTACTGATTTTTAAGGAGTAATAATTGGGGAATCTTTTTTTTAGGCCTAACTAAATCATATTATTGAAAAAAAAATAATTGGAAAGTTCCCTATTGCTCGCGTTTTCATGAAAAATGCAAATATTCACAATCCAATACAAATAATTTAGCTATAGTCTGTCATTTCCGTCTGTCTGTTTGTTCTTGTTGGTGCGACAGCTTAAGAACTACTTAACTGGGAATAACGACATCTTATAATGTGGTTAGGCACTATATTATCCTGCTCATGCTTACTTACAATGTGCATTTTTTTCATCGTACAAAATAGTGTACATTTTCCAGCGTGAGAGCTCGGCATTTGATGGTTTATTAACGCCTCTATGTCGGCCGGTGGAGGATCTTCCTGTTCTACGCATTCTATACCGAATTCTTGTATTTTCTGCATTAGTTCGTCAACAAGCGCTTTGTCCAACTAAAAATATGTAATGGAAATATCTATATCTTTTCGGAAAAAAATAAGTGCGAGTTTATAGGAACTCTAAACAAACAGGATTGGGAAGGTGTTTTTCAGGCAGATAAAAAAAAACGATAATCTACAGTGGGATATTTTTATGAATAATTATATAAGAATTTTTAATCAGTGTTTTCCTAGGACTAGGGTAAATAAAAATTAAAAAAATAACACAAAAAGTAGGGATACTATAGAGTGTAAAAAAAGGTTGGATACATCGTTGGTATTATATAGAAAAAATAATTTATATAAACCTGTTTATAATGAAACCAAAAAAGAGTACGATAAGAAAAAGGTTAAAACCTCAGATAATAAAAATAAATGTTTATGGGCCATCTGTAATAAAATAAATGGCAAAATTAAGATAAATGAACATCACTTTGCGAAAAATCCTCAGAAGCTAGTGAGTTATTTTAACAATAATCTGTTAAATGAAATTCCAAGAATGATGAGAAATAAAGCTAGAGCCACTTTTGAATGTAATATTCCGGATAATGACCAATCAATGTTTTTACAACCTATTACTAACAATGAATTATTAAGTTATATAACGTAGAAATTAAAAAACAAATACAGTAGCGGTGATGATGGAATCCCAACAATTATTGTAAAAATCTCTATTGTGGAAATTGTAGTGTTCTGAAACATATTATAAATAATTCAATGAAATATGGTGTTATTGGTGTTGTACCCAACCAACTTAAAGTTGCTAAAAAAGGATGCCCAAAGGATTTAAATAATTTCAGACCTATAAGTTTACTTCCTAGTTTTTCGAACTAGTAATATGTTCTCGATTGGTTAATTTCATGAATAAATGTCAGCTTTTCTCCCATACACAGTACGGCTACCTGACAGATAGGTCCACCACATCTGCCATTTTTCAGTTCACAAAAGCTATTTTAGATCAACTAGAAAATAAAAACCTGGCTGTGGGCATGTTCATGGTTCATGGACTTAAGCAAAGCATATGATTGCATAGATAGGGACTTGTTATTGTTTAAACTGAATCGATATGGTATTAGGGGAAATGCATATGCGTGGATAAAGTCTTTTCCGTCAGATATAGTGCAAAGAGTAGTGTTTCAGGATAGTACCAAATAAATCAAATCTGATTTACAAGAAAACAGTATTGGCATAACTCAGGGTAGTATACTGGGCCCTATACTATTCATTATCTTCTTAAATGACCTCAGTAGTATATAAAGAAAAAAATTTAATAACAAATTATGCAGTTGACACAAATCTTCTTTCGGGATCCAATATACAGGAACCTATTAACATTGCAGAAACTGCTTTTGTCATGACTAGTAACTGGTTTTTACAAAACAAATTAGATAAACCTGATAAAATGAATTTGTGTGACAAACAACTTTTTCTGGATAATGATACGAAATTTTTGGGTATTACTATAGAAGAAATTCTATCTTCTATCATGGGCCAATCATATTGATAGTTTATGTCTAAAACTGGGTAGTATAGGTTATGGAATAAAAGTAGTAGCTAATTATATGAACTTTAACACCCTAAAAATCTTGTACCATGCAAATTTTTAATCCGTCCTAAGATATGGCATACTGTGTTGGAGAAGTAGTTCTGAACTACAAAGGGTTTTTGTAATGCAAAAAAGAACAATAAGGATAGTCAATAAAATGAAATTTATGGATTCCTGTAGAGGAATATTTAAAAAAATTAATATACTTGCAGTGTATGGGCTTTATATTTTTAAACGTTTAAAGTTTTTGTTTAAGAATAGGTTTGAAACTGTAAATATACGTAGTAATTAGTAATAACACAAGGAAATATCTATATCTAGTTGTTTTCGTTCTTCAATGACAAATATGTACCGGGTGTCCCACCTAAGGAGGTAATCGGCTATATCTCAGAAAGTAATAACACTAGGACTTTGGGAAAAAATATATCTATAAAAGCGGCCAAGAGAAATTGCTCGAAATTATTTTCAAGTTCGAAAAATGACCGCTAGGGGGCGTAAGAGAACTTTCAAAATAGAAATGCCGATTTTCTCTTGATTTTTCTTAATAAAATAATGTCAAAAATATAAGCATTGTATTCTTCATAAAATTATGCAACTTTATGTTAGAAATCATTTTTTTCTATTTTCAATAATAAAGTGGTGGGAGAAGGTCAAACCTTTTTTCTTTCAAACGCTGATATCTCTGTTTTGGATAAACCGATTTTATTCAACTTGGTCTTGAAAAAAAGCGCTTCTTTTCCTCTACACGTAGATCTATTAACTATACCATATTGATTCTGATGGTGGCCACTAGATGGCGTTTTTCCGTAATTCCTGAATGAATAAGGATTTTCTCAAAAAAATCAAATGTTATGATATGACTTTTTCATCATATTTTATTTTAGGCTTATAAAGGCTATTACATAGTGGAATAAAAAATCCAGGTCCGTATTTAAAATAAAAAAGTTGATGATGGTCGCTCGAATCCGAAACGTCGGATTAAAAAACTAACCCCATCAGCTTGTAGAGGAGGAAAAGTTACTACGAAGAACTAAAAACCGCAACGTGATATCTTTTGTGTGATTTAATTGATTAATGAATGTAATAATAAAAAATGGCCTATTTTTCCATATTAATTATTATTATCCCTAATTTCTCTAGTTTAACAAAAGATATCACGTTGCGGTTTTCAGTTCCCTATAGTAACTTTTCCTCCTCTACAAGCTGATGGAGTTAGTTTTTTAATCCGACGTTTCGGATTCGAGCGGCCATCATCAACTTTTTTATTTTAAATACGGACCTGGATTTTTTATTCCACTACGTAATAGCCTTTATAAGCCTAAAATAAAATATGATGAAAAAGTCATATCATAACATTTGATTTTTTTGAGAAAATCCTTATTCATTGAGAAATTACGGAAAAACGCCATCTAGTGGCCACCATCAGAATCAATATGGTATAGTTAATAGATCTACGTGTAGAGGAAAAAAAGGGCTTTTTTTCAAGACCAAGTTGAATAAAATCGGTTTATCCAAAACAGAGATATCAGCGTTTGAAAGAAAAAAGGTTTGACATTCTTCCACCACTTTATTATTGAAAATAGAAAAAAATGATTCCTAACATAAAGTTGCATAATTTTATGAAGAATACAATGCTAATATCTTTAACTTATTTTTATTAAGAAAAATCCAGAGAAAATCGGCATTTCTATTTTGAAAGTTCTCTTACGCCCCCTAGCGGTCATTTTTCGAACTTGAAAATAATTTCCAGCAATTTCTCTTGGCCGCTTTTATAAACATATATTTTTTCCCAAAGTCCTAGTGTTATTACTTTCTGAGATATAGCCGATTACCTTCTTAGGTGGAACACCCGGTACACTCTGTGGTATAAAATCTGGGGATTTTTACACTTGGCTAGCTGCTATTATTACCTACTTACCGCATTGACAAACATCCAAGCACAACTTAAAAACACTAAGCTCTTCATTTTAAAAAGCTTTACAAATACTAACTTATACAGATCCAATATTATTAACCCACTGGATGATGAACATCAATAATCCATGTTTTTATAGAAAAAAAAATATATCGTTTAAATGAGGAAGTATTTAAATAACTAAAATAAATAATTTGCTGAAATGATACGTCTTGATATCGCTCATTTATGATTTATTATGTAGGTAGGTATCTAATTTTGCGCACCACTGTTCCGATTATTTGATTTTAATCATTGCTTTTGTCCTGGCTAATTTTTAATTATTGATAATCTGAATTGTTTTCTACGACTACCAGGAAATTCATTGTTATTTTATCGCAATTCGTGGATATTTTTCGACGCTGCTGGATCCCCTCCCCCGCCATCAACAGGCTTCTGAGACAGCCCCTGTATTATTATGTATATGTTATTATTTTTAGCATGATTTACTTATAATTTATTTTATTTATTTATTTGCAGGTTTTTTATAATAATATTAAAATCAATAGCATTGTTTTTTTTTTAATAAAAATAAATCTAGTGAAAGCATCATTGCAAAACCATAGATTAATAAATCTGTCCGATTTTGTAATGAAAATATATAAACAGATTTAGATTATTAATTTTAATCACATCATAAATATATTTAAAAATATAAGTAAGTAATTCCAAAAATATTTCACCCAAAAAAAAGGAATAATTTAAATAATGGAGAAATTATCATAGAAAAATTTAGTATTATTATTATATTATTACCTATATAAGTTGACTTGCCTTTATAATTTTGCATTATCCATGATTTTAATTTTCTTTTAAATGTCAAAAAACTCATAGTTTTCAAATTAGTATATTAAAAATTTTGAAGCCAACAGATAAAGCATTATTTTTTAAAAGTGTTAAATTAAAATTATCATAACGTAAACATAGATTTGTTTTTGGTTTTGTTTGGTAATATATGAGTAATGTTATGTAATACATTTTTATTTTTATATATTATATATAAAATGGAAGTTTTGTAATAAAGTTGTTTTAAATTCAGAATATTATTATTAACAAATAATATTTTTCAAGGGAACATATAATATGTTTATTAAATATTATTTTTAAAACATATTTTTGTATTGTTATAAGCGGTTTCAAATTCGAGTCGTATGCACTTCCCCAACCAATTATACCATAGGAAATAATTGATTGAAAAATTGCATAATAAAACATGAAACAAAGTTTTTGATTCACAATATTTTTTAAAAGTCTAAATTTACATAAAGTGTTTTTTAATTTTTTTTGTAAGAGTGTTAATTTGATGATCCCATTTTAAATTTTGGTCAATCAATATTCCTAAATATTTTATAAATTCAACTTTTTTAATTTTATTTTGGCAAGAACAGTTAGCATAATTAATTCTAACTATATAAACTATTATAAAATTAATAAATGGTCAAGTGCAAGTTGTTTTCCATTGCGTTGTTTTATGAAAACTTAATTTTGTAACAAATATTTAGTGCGAATTTTTTTTTAAAACTGTCCCGCCTGTGATTCCAGCAAGAAAAAAGGAAAATAATTATCCTCAGGTCGTTGAAAACTCGCCGACTCGGTGGAACGTGCGGAAGTGTCGTCTAAAAGCGTCATAATTGACATGGAAAAGTTGCCTTGTTTCTTTGAAGACCACAAACCCATTGCTTTTGATCTCTCTAGTACCGAATAAAAATAAACATTTCTTATACTTACATACAGGATAGAAGAGTTGAAAAATATAAATCGTTTGAAATATGAAAAATATATTATTTTCCATCTATTTAATTGCGTCAGAAAATCTCCTACAAATTCAAATTCTGCACAAACTAGTAGTACGAGTATAGAAAGACATGGCCTAGTCAAAATGTGGGCCAAGTAGTCCATGTAAAAATTCATATTTTGCGGAACCAACCTCTTATCCTTATTAAGAACTTTGATTGGGCCCTAATGGCCCTTGAGTCCTACCGAGAGTTCAAGACAGTGCTGGGATAAAGGGCCTAACGAATACGGAGTTCTAGAGGGCGCAATACGCGTAAATGGAGTAGTTTCAAGCAAACAGACGGACTGATGGAATTGGGAAATATTTCTTCGTTTAATTGAACTTTGTACTAGACTTTACAGGAAATTGTAATAGTTCTCTAGAAAAATGTTTTAGATGCCATACCTGTAAATCGTAATAGATTGCAGTTAACTGTAATAGAAAAATAAATTTATTATCTGGACAGACAGCAACGAAGAGCTGATACGGTTTTTGGAACATATTAATATAGTATAAGACAGTCCATTAAATTTAAAGTGGAAAGAAAAACACTCCACTCTACCTTTTCTCGATGTTCTCGTTAAACGAAGTGATGAAAACAAAAACTTCAGTGAACACTCACACGGGGCAATGCCTTAATCACGGATCGAATCATTCAAACTCCATAAAACAGGGCATAATTCAAACTCTTTATCGCAGAGCATCTAACTAACGTTTGCAACAATCCGGAAGACCTTAATGTTGAAATTTCAAACATCAAAAAAGATTTAAAACATAATGGTTACCCTGAAACCTTTGTAACTAATACCATCTCAAAACTTAAAAATCGCGAAGTAAAAACTAATACAGAAACGAAATAGGAACAAACATTTCTTACAATACCTTATGTCATGGGGATTTCTGAAAAGATTAGAAGGATTGATCAAAAACTATAATATGAAAACAGCCTTCAAATCCGGAAATATGCTTAGAAGCTGTTTTACAAAAGTAAAACCTCCCCGTAATGAAAACACAAAAAAATGTATCTATTAAACCCTTGCGAGTGTGGCGAATCGTACATTGGAGAAACAAAATACCTCTTCCCGTACGAGTTAAAGAACATCTCAAACATACTCAAAGAGGTGAAACTTCGAGATCAGGTATAGCGGAATATGTATAGACCAACCAACATAATATTCAGTGGTCAGAAGCCAAGGTTTTGGACACGGAACAGCACTGGAGAAAACGAAAATTTAAGGAGGCAGCTTTCATGAATCAAAATACCCATATATTTAGTAAACCAAGTAGAGATAGGTATCCCCAATATCTGGAAGCCTCTTCTTGTCCAAAACTAACAGCTCAAACTTCACACTCCAATAAGCACGTAGGCGGAGTCATCAAGCTTCATTGCACATGGATAGTATTTAAGGCAGTAGCCATAGAATTATAATTTAGTTTACACTTGAAAACGGTTAGAGATACTATAACCGAAACTTTGTGTTAAGTAACAAAATAAAGACAATGGAAGTCCGTTTTTTGTTTTTTAAACATACCTAATTACAATACTTGATCACGGTATGTATCGTTTCCAACAAATATTTTCTTCTCTTACATCGTTGCTCTAAATTTGCAACCTCAAAACTCTTTTTAAGTGTACGCCAAGCAGCGTAGTCAGCACTTATGGAGTATTACCTCAATTTTCTATCGGGTCTTTATTATGAATTTCTCATTCGCGCTCCTAATGTCGAACAATTTTTATAATTCTTTTTCGTGTGTTTCTGTGATAGTTGTGAAAGTGTGTTTACTAGTGTTTTTTGCATTTTCTAACAATTAATATTTTTTATCTCTACTGGTAGGTACTGTAGACTGTTATTTCATATATTTTTGTTTTTATACATTTTTAAGTTTAAACTATTTTGCATCCAAAAACGTTCCAAGAGTTTGAACCAGTTTCAATTGAGTAACCAAGTAAGTTGAGGAACTAAAATGTAGTACTTATGGTTGCCGAAATAGTGGTAATTTATATTTTTAGATAAAAGGAGAATAAGACGATGATGATTAATCCTTTTCAGTCGGCAAAAATGTGTTTCTTTTTTATTTTGTTATATCAACGAAGCGAAGGAGATACTATATCGTAAGTTCAAAAAAGAAATGTTGTACTGCATGCTCATAAATGATAATTTATTTTTAATAAAACTCAAACAAATCCTTATTCTGGTTAAGTCGATTTTATAATTTTTTGTTACTTTTATACAGCGTGTCCAGAGAAGTTCTAGACATATGGGATTTTTTTATTGTTCATTTTACGAAAAAAAGTTATTCTTTATAAAAAGTTCTGCTTGATGCGCAAATAATATTAACATATCAAAACTTAAGATATCATGTACAGGGCGGCAAAAAAATATAGAAACACAGAATTACGTTAAGAGGGAAGTACCCTCAAATTTTACAAAACGCGGTCAGATACAATTTTTCGTTGAAATATTTTGATTTACATGGTACCATCAAAAAATCTCCTGTTAATAAGTCGAAAAATATTAAATGATTTTTGACTAACATTTCAATATTCGTTAGTATAGTATTGCACATAGTTGTTACGAAATTGTTGCAGGTAAAAATTAAAGAAATAAAATATTTTGCAAAGGCTTTTTGATGGTACCCTGTAAATTAAAATATTTCAACGAAAAATTGTATCTGACCGCGTTTTGTAGTTCTTAGTAAAATTTTCTTATAACAATTTGCTCTAAAATAAAAATTGAGGGTACTTCCCTCTTAACGTAATTCTGTGTTTCTATATTTTTTGCCGCCCTGTACCTATATGATACATTAAGATTTGATATGTCAATAATATTTGCGCATCAAGCAGACCTTTTTATAAAGAATAACTTTTTCGTACAATCAACAATAAAGAAAATTCCCATATGTCTAGAACTCCTCTGGACACGCTGTATAATTTGTATTTTGCATGCATTCACGAAAAGTACCTTTTAAGGTTTGTAATAAGTGTGGAATGTCTTGAATATTGATTTAACACAGCTTCCGATTTTTTTTGGTGCAAAAATCTTCTAAACTTCAGTTTTGGACCTTAAAAAGTCTACATAAAATTTTACATTTTATAAGCATAAGAAACTGAACTAAAAACAAATATTTTAAACGGAATTTCATACTGATTCTACTTAAAATCTATTTGTCGTCATAGTTGAGCTATTGCAGTTTTCTTAAACTTCAACAAACTTTCATTAGGTAGGTAGTTTAGTTTAGTAGGTATTAGTATTTTGCTTTTGTAGTAGTAGAAAAGCAAAAATACTAAGAAAATTTTGTATTGTACTGTCTCAATTTTCCATAGTATTGGGAGGATGGGGCCGGGTTATTGGTCCCCCTACCCCCTCCATCTGTTCGCCACTGGGGTAAATAGATATGTATTTCAATGATGACTGAATGGCATCTTATCCCTGGCCTGTGTGTAACTGTTTTTCATAACTTTTTGAAGCGGTGCGAAAATGCAGTATTAAAACTTCTTTCCTAGGAAAGAGGAGATTAAAACTGGTCTTGACTTTGCAGCCTTAAATTGCTTCCTGTCGTTTATTTTCAGCCTAATTCAAGGGTAGTTTCCCATCGTTATACCGCCTTTGTACAAAAAAAAATTAATTCTTTAAACACGCTTTCCTTTACGGACGTAGTGCGAGGGGGAAAACTTTAATTGTTACATTTATTATCTTTAAATGTTATTAATTTTAATGTTTTCTGCATTTTGCAGCTTGTGCCCCATAGAATTTTATCACGAACAGTTTTCTGATCATAGGATGGAGCATGACGACGAGCCTGCGTAGGTACCGGGCGTATCAAAAAGAAATTACCAATATACACTTAAATTCGTATTTTTTATTTTAACTGTTAACTGTATACGATACAAATATATCTTTATTGGTACTTTTTTTATTGGCACACCACGTAGTTTTTCTGTGTTATTTTTGCACCCTGGGTACAGGTACAATTAATTTTCAGGACCGGACTAACGATAAGAGACATTCTGCCGGAAGATCCAAGTAAATACGACAAAATGAGACCACCAAAAAGAGATGGCAATCCAACTAAGGTTTTTTTTCACGTAACTGTCATGGGATTAGATAGTATCGACGAAAACTCCATGGTAATTTTTACCACATAGTTCCACTTTTACGAAGAAACATTGGAGTTTTCATTTCAGTTATATTTTATTTAATTTTAGACTTATGCGGCAGATATTTTTTTCGCTCAAACTTGGAAAGACCACAGATTAAGACTACCAGAAAACATGACGACAGAATACAGACTTTTGGAAGTTGAGTGGTTGAAAAACATGTGGAGACCAGATTCGTTTTTTAAAAACGCTAAAAGTGTCACTTTTCAGACTATGACTATACCTAATCATTATATGTGGCTGTACAAGGACAAGACTATATTGTATATGGTCAAGTATGTAAAAGGCAAATATGTAGACCTATTTTAACAAAGTACCAAATCTTGGGTATCGGTTAAGGGTAGAAAACGATTTATCTCGATTTCCGGTAAAACTACAAGTCCTATGGAAAAATGTTAAATCGCAAAGATGTAGGTAATAAAAAGATCTACAACTTTTGTATTTACACTTTTTTCACATAACCTTAAAATGTATGTGAAAAATTCAAATAACCAAGTTTTTGGTTTTTTATTTTTATCTTTTACAAAAAATTTTGTTTATCCACGAAATTTGGTGAAAACTTACTTTTTTATGTCCTAAACACACTGTAATTTTTTTGATTTAAAATATTTATTTTTTAACCTTATTTTGACTTAAGGTTGAATTCTCAACGTCGTTCAATTTATTGCCAACCTATAACCTATTTCGCTTTGTTTTTTCAAGTTTATTATTTTTTAAACTAACATTTAAATAAAATCAGTATCGTCGGCACATTACTTGGGTAATATCTGATATATTACAAAAATATCAATTTATTTCATTGCTAATTTTAAGAGAATTGTATAGTGAAAGAACAATGAGTGACAATGACATAATAATGTTAAAAAAAATCTTACCCGATATTTTTTGCTATACAATTCTCCTAAAATAAGTTATGAAATTCCTTGATATTTATTAAATATGTCAATTATTACCTATAGAATATCAAGTCGATACTGATTTTCTTTAAATTTTGTATAAAAGCTAGAAAACATAAATAAATCTACGCGAAATAGGTTATAGGTTGGCAAGCATGTTGATACTCCCACCTTAATATCGAAAAAACACCCAAATTTTCAAATTCTCACGTCAAAATATCTGCTTTTTTAAAAAAGTCGGTGGGCTTTGTGTTCGTTGAAATCTGTACTTTCTGTTGGTGTTAAAAAATATATACATTACTATGGTAAATGTTCTCAAAAAAATGCAAAGAAACGAAAAAAACTCGAATCAGAATTTTTTTTTTTATATCAATATGTACAATTTTGAGCTATTTATTAAAATTTATACTTTAATTACTCGAAAAACGTAAGATTCCATGATACATTGATAAAAAAAGGGTATAAATCTTAATAAATAGCTCAAAATTCTACATATTGATCTAAAAAAAAAATTTCTGATTCGAGTTTTTTCATTTCTTTGCATCTTTTTGAGAACATTTACCATAGTAATGTATATATTTTTTAACACCATCAGAAAGTAGAGATTTCAACGAACAAAAAGCCCTCCGACTTTTTTAAATAAGCAGATATTTTGACGTGAGAATTTTCGATTGAAAATTAGGGTGTTTTTTCGATATTAAGTCAAAATAAGGTTAAAAAATAAATATTTTAAATCAAAAAAATTACAGTGTGTTTAGGACATAAAAAAGTAAGTTTTCACCAAATTTCTTGGATAAAAAAAAAATTTTGTAAAAGATAAAAATAAAAAACCAAAAACTTGGTTATTTGAATTTTTCACATTAATTTTGAGGTTATGTGAAAAAAGTGGGATTACAAAAGTTGTAAATCTTTTTATTACCTACAACTTTGCCATTTAACATTTTTCCATAGGACTTGAAGTTTTGCCGGAAATGACGTTTTCTACCCTTAACCCCCCCCCCCCCCCCCCCCCCACCCGACCTCGGATCGCCCGTAATTTATTTTTCCTTTCATTTTTGTTCTATTCTCTTCCTTTTCCAATGGGTTTCATCCTACTATTATTTTTTTTGGTTTCAAAAATTATCGACCCTGGTCTATATTCACCTCACAGGTCTATAAAAAAAGTAGAATACTTATTCGTTTGTTCAATGGTCCAGGTAATATTAAAACTTTCAACGTCTCTTTTAGATTAACATTAAGGCTATCGTGTGCGATGAATTTTATGATATATCCACATGATACTCAGGAATGCAAGTTACAAATGGAAAGCTGTAAGTTTTTTTAAATATTTTCCAATGTTTGAACATAGATTCGTAGATCATTGTTTCTGAAGTTACTACAATTGGGTAACTTATCTTCAATTGAAAAGTGTAATTTGATTGCTTTTAGTATCTCATACGACTGACGACATGATATTTCAATGGGACCCAGATGTCCCATTGGTTGTAGATGAAAATATCGAGTTGCCTCAACTGGCGTTGGTCAAAAACCATACCGCCGACTGTACACAAGTTTATTCTACAGGTAATAATAATAATAATAAAAGTTTATTCAAATATTTTTTTGACATTTAATACTAATATATAGGTATATCATTTTTTTGTATAAACTATCAATTCCGAACTCGGAAGTAAAATACTTGTTTTGACGTTTTGAGTTAAATAATATAATATTTATTGTCAAGAATATATTTCATAATTCAGTCACAACTAGATTATAATATAAAACGAATATGACAATATTTTATTGGTATACAAAGATACAATACGTCATGTATATACTATACATATTCATTTATTTTATTCATTATAGCTTGGTATATTTATTATTTATTAATGTCGTTCTTGAATATATCTCTTGGATTGGATAATATCCAATTTTTAATTTTATTTCTATAATTATTTAATAATTTAATTATTTTATTTGACTATGGTAGCATATCAAAAATATATGGATTGATGTTAAAAAAATGTTTGTGTGCTATTGTTTTGTTTACTCTATTTTTATATGTAATAGTATTTTTATGACGAGTTTCATGTGTGTGATTAATATAATTTATTTTATTTTTAGTTTAAAAATATATATTAACATGTTGTAAGAAAATAGTTGTTTAATATCTATTTATCTTTAAATAGTAAATCAGAAGGATATTGGTGGTCTTTTTCGTAAATAATTTTCAAAATTTATTTTTGAATAGTTTTAATATTATTAAGACAATTCTTATTTATGCCTCCCCATCCTAGTATTCCATAATTTAAATGGGTTTGTACTAAAGAATAATAAAATATTTCTAATTTAAAATTGTTTAAGGTGTTTAAATTTTGGTATAAGAATTCTTTGTTTTTTTTTTAAATGTAGTCACTATGTAAATCCCATTTTAAATGTTTATCAAAAATTATTCCTAGATATTTCATATTTTCACCTTCCTTATATTAACATTATTATTGCATATTATTGGACCAATATTTGGAAGTTTATTTTTATATGAAGTAAATAGGAAGGTGGAAAAAATGGGATCTACATATCGATTATCTTGTACCAATACCTCCTATTTCCGTCAAATATTAGTTATTTATCCGAATAGGTAGATCTCTTTCAAATCTATGGAAGCTAGAGATACCTCCTAATAACGTTTAAATTTTCGCGACAATTTTCAAACGGAAATATCACCAAACAACACTAGCATTATAAAGTGGAAGCGATACCTCCTATCTCTCATTTTGTTATGGAGTACTGGCACTCTGGCACAGATCAATCGGAATAGACTTTTTTTGGTATTGGTACTTAATACTTATATTCCGTATAATTATCACAGGTTGCAGATGTTTCCTTCTGAGAGTTACCATTTTAGATAGGAGTTTGAAGTTTTTTGCTCCTACTGTAAAATTCTTGTTTTTGCATATAGCAATGTAAAACCTTAAATTGAAATTGTATCGTTTAGCTGGTAGCGAACTATTTGACCTTTATATACGTCATTCCTAATTTTATAGTGTTAGACTACATATTATTATAAACAAGAAAAATTGTTAGGAAAAAGCATTGTCAAGAAATATAAAAAAAAGTAAAAAAAATTATCTTTTTGTACACGTATTTTCCAGACACACCCTGTTTTTTTTAGGGAATTTCACTTGCTTAGAGGTTGTTTTTCAATTGAAAAGAAGATTGGGATATTATCTGTTTCACACCTATATACCGACTTGTTTGATTGTTATCATGTCTGTAAGTATTTGTATTTTTTGTTACAGGATATAATAATATCGTTAACAAGCGATCAAATAAAAAAAATTTGAAATATTTTTTTGAACTGTTTTAAATTTTTTATGTTTTTAAAATCGTTTTTTTTAGTGGGTATCATTTTGGATTAAACCAGAGGCGGCCCCGGCAAGAGTTACCTTAGGGGTCACTTCCCTATTGACACTGTCTACGCAGCATGCTAAAAGTCAAGCCGCACTGCCCCCTGTATCATATTTAAAAGCTGTCGATGCGTTTATGTCTGCTTGTACTATGTGAGTATATTATTTTTAAATTAGTAAAAGCAGAAAAAAATTGGGCAATTCTTTTTATGCTTTTATTAATTTATCAATTAATTTTTTTTTAACTTGAAACTATAGGCACAGAATATATAGCTACGCATAGCTATCTATTCTGTGCTGTAGATAAATGCTACCCAAACACGGGTACGTGGCCGCTTTTTAAAGAAAACTGAAAGTAAATATGAAAATTAAAAGGCGAACGCATCACAAGTGTTTTATTCATAATTTACCCATGCATCACACCTTCATTATTTTTAGATTCGTGTTTATGGCACTGATGGAATACTGCTTAGTGAACATAGTCCTGGGCGATTCCGACGTACCAATTAAACCTCCCTCGGAAAAACGAAAGTCTACGACCATTTTTGAAATGCCTCCTCCTCCATCCTCCAAGCAGGAGAATTCTTTCCTACTCTCTTCTGGCCCACGAGGACCGACGCCTCCCCCCGCCTTAACCCCGGCTCAGAGACGAAGAACTAGGGCGCTCAATATCGATCGATTTTCGCGGGCGTTTTTTCCGTTTCTGTTTACTGTCTTGAATTTGACTTATTGGATAATGTTTGCTGAATATATTTAATAGAGAAAGTTGGCAGCACGTTTTGATGAAAATATTTTTTTTGGAAAAGACGACGGAAGAAAAATATATATCGTCGGTTGGTGCAGCTGTGTTTATTGAATCATTAGGAAACTCTTATTTTTATTATAATAGCCAGTTTCTGTTTTAAAAAGTTACCATAATAAAACCTGTCTTAACAATTAATTTTCTTCGTTTTTTTTAAGACGAGCTACGATTACGATATAAAAAAAATTATTTATTTCATTCATAGTATCATAGTAATCATATCGATATCTCCAGTTAAAACTTCTTATTCCACTTATATGCTTTGTAACTGCTCAATTGTATTGTAAATTATAAGAAAAAGGTTATAAATAAAAATTTTCACTAATTCTTTCTCTTTACACGTTTTTATTAGCCTAAAACTCATTAATTTGCCTATGGGAATTACAGCATTTGTCAGTTTTCATCGGTAGCGTTTAAGTGTTGGCGCCATCTATATGCTTTCTTGTAGACCAATTTGTATAGCGGCATCTGTTATAGGGTAGTGAAATTAATAGTTTCAACAGGCAACTTTTCGTTACAGTTGGTAAAAACTACAAAAGATGGCGCTCAAAAACATTGCCAAGTTAATCACATTTGCAGCAGATTTCTGAAGAAAAGAAACTGTGAAATCTTATAAAGAAAAGTTCACAAATAAGGATTGGAAATAGGTATTCCTTGCGGGTTTTTAATTAAAATTATCGAAAGCCAAGGCAAATGAGTATATTTTGTAGCATTTCACAAATACGCACGAGTTTTGCATAATATGCTAAACTTGACAACGTCGAAATTTTTTTTTTTGACATTTGCTCGTCCCGGCGGTCCCGTTTTGTTGTCAGTTCAAATTAAAATTCGGAGGAGAAATATCGTTGTTTTCTCCAAAACCTTGTAACAAATATTTTCCATGAAACTTACAAGATGACCATAATTGTATTTTTAATTGATACATCCGCTTCCATGTTCCAAAGGTAATGTAATAAAAGTTTATGCATCAAAAGTAAGGTTATGTTCACATCTGGATAGATGTTGGCAGTTGTTATTGTATTATGGAAAATTTTTTTTTCTGTACGTGCGACGGATCTTTAAAAGTAGAGGGTTTTAAAGTTGTTAATAAGTTTATGATTTTCTAGGACATACATAGGGGGTCGCACAACACTTCTAGATGTAGCAAAATCAGCAGTGGAGACCTTCGTTAAGATAAGACAGCGGAGTATGGACAGCAGAATTGATCGATATATGCTCCTGACTTTTGAAGAAAGCCCCAATAATATTAAAGCAGGTAATACAAATTAAGTGTTATACTATAGTTACTTACGAGTGTATTTTGAGGCAGTGCTAGTCGTCATTATTTGAGAAAATAGAATTGCATAAAGCAGATAATTTATTTTCATAGGCTGGAAAGAGAATCTGGCAACTTTCATGAATGAACTAAAAAATCTTCAATGTTACTCTATGACCACCATGGGAGTAGCAGTTAAGCAAGCATTTGATGTATTAAACATAAACCGTATGACCTCGGGGATTGATACCTATGGTCAAGGAAGATGTCCATTTTTTTTGGAAACAGCGGTTATTGTTTTAATAACAGATGGTGGAAAATTAACAACTGGTAAGATTTTTAGTTTTCTTCAATTCCAATTGTATCTAACTGTAATAATTATTTTATTTTAGTAAATGGGGTACAAGAAGAGTTCAACCTACCAATGACCTCACCTATCCCTGGGTCTGAAATGACTCGAGAACCATTTAGATGGGACCAGAGACTGTTTGCTTTAGTTTTAAGATTATCAGGTAACAGACAATTATTTTTAGCAAAAAAATATATACAAATGAGTTGTCTTGATTTCTGACAAAAAGTAATTTAAAAGATAAGAATTTATTTTGATTATTTTTTAGGTACTCCTGCTGTTGAACGAGATACAGGTTTGGTTCCTAGTGACAGCAGTCCTATAGATGCTATGTGTGAAGTGACTGGAGGCAGATCTTACTGCATTACCTCACACAGAATGTTAAATCAATGTATAGACAGTTTAGTTCAAAAGGTAAAAAAATATTTCATTTCCTCTGCTGGTTATTTGTCTTAAAATTTCCATCATCTCCACCTAGAAAGATTTACTATAGTTTTCAAATACCTATCTACAATAAATATAGTTTAAAAAAACGAAAAAACACTCTTTAATAGTTAATCAAACTAAAAAGCGGAAAATAAATATAGTTTAAAATAATTCTTGAAATTCTTAATATAGGCTGGAAATAATAATGAACGATAAACATTAGTATTATTGTGAAAAAAGCGTGGGGTGCTCGATATACGAAAAATATAGCACAAAGCGACCACGCTTTTTTCACAATATTACTAATATGTTTATCGTTTATTATTATTTTCTGCCTACATTAAGAATTTCACGAATTACTTTAAACTATATTTTTATTTTCCGCTTTTTAGTTTGATTAATTATTAAAGCGTGTTTTTTTAGTTTTTTTAAACTATTTTCATTTTTTGGTTTGAGTTATTGTTAAGGAAAAAAAATTTTTTGAGTAGATTGAGCTAGATTAGTAGATTATTGTAGTGTCAGCGGTACAGCGGTTTTTGATACGTTTACAAAATTTAAATTAAATCTGAGCGTTTCAAGTGGGTCAAAATCGGGTTCAAAGAAGTCGGTTACGGACAAACAAACATACAGGTGAAGCTAATAAAAGCGTGTTAAAAAGTGAGCCAAATAAAAAACTTTAATACTTTTTTCTACCCTTTTAGGTTCAAAATGGTGTGGTGATAAACTTTGAAAAGATCGGTCCTGATCCTCCGCCCCCTCTCTACGATAAAGACGAAATAAAGGATGATATAGAGCTGGAGAATGAAAGAAATGTGCCTCAAAATACCTTGTGGCATAACTGCAGGAAAATGATCTATGTGCCTAAGACTAGCAAATCTTACTGTGTTGGTAAGAAACTAAATAATCAAATTAACAGTTGTTAATACTAGTAATGGAAATTTAGCTTTAAAATCTTGTTTATTCATCCTTATTCCAGGTTTTTGGCCAATCCCTGAATCTTTCTGGCCAGAAGTGACAGCTAGCGTGTTGCCGCCCAGGTCTGCCCACCCTAACGTTAAATTTACTTGCACAAATTCAGAGCCCCTCGTGATAGAGAATTTGCCATTTGATAAGTATGAATTGGAGCCCTCGCCTTTGACACAATTCGTTTTATCTCGAAAGCAACCTAAAAGTTGTTGGCAGGTAATTGTATAAAATATTATGCATAATAATATGTACTTTTATTAAATATACGGCAATGATGAGCAAAAAATGTAGGGGATAATTCTAGACCGGAAATAAATCTCTTTCTAAGTATAACATTTTTTCGAAAATTGATTATTAACAAAGTTTTTATTTGCAGTTTTTTTTGTAATACCTTTTGCCACGCTCATAATATTTTAACGAAATCTCGTATATGGGGCTTTTTGGGGATTAAAAAAAAAATCATGATTTAAATCACTTAGGTACTTATCACTTATTTTTTTTTAATCATGATTTAATGATTCTATTTATTTTTTATTCAGAACAATGAACAATATAACATATTAAAAAAATATTTTCAAAAATCAACAGTATAAGTATTTATAGAACTCGCGCTTTTAAGAAATAAAAAATTAGTAGGTGTACCTATATAATACATAATATAAACTTTAGAAGCGCGTTCTGACAATATTTTGGGTATATAGAATTTAGATCTACTATATTGTTAGACAGACATTAAAATAATTTGTATTAATTTAGAAAGAGAGAAAAATGTTAAATTTTTAATAAAATCAATAAAAAAAATCAATTTTTGATTTTTTTAATAAAAATCAAATTTTGCCCAACCCTGGGAAGAGATGGCATTTATTTTCGGTGTAAAATTATCCCCTAAATTTTTTACTCATCATTTCCGGACACCCTGTATACTTAATATATAACAACTACCTATATAAGTACATTTTTCTTTTAGGTATTTGTGGCAAACAGTTACAAAAATTCCGAAGTTGGCCATCCTTTTGGATACCTTAAGGCCAGCACAAATCTAGGCTGTGTAAATTTATTTGTCATGCCCTACAATTATCCGGTTTTGCTTCCATTGCTAGATGAACTTTTTAAGGTACATTTTAAGATAGAATTTCCATTTAAAAAATAGCTATAGTTATTCCCTTGTGTATGCAAGCTATAATATCAAAGAGCAATTAAAAAGGTAAAGGTTTTTTTTTTTAATTTTAGATTCACAGATGGAAACCGACCAACGAATGGCGCACAGCGTTTCAAAATTATACTAGAACGCTTCCTGCTTACTATGCGGGACCGTTAAGACGGGCTTTAACAAGAATGGGTATGTAGGCATAAACAAGAACTGAAAATGATCATACACTAAAGAAACTTCGCTTATTTTGTCCCAAATTAAAAATATTCAACATTATTTTTTATATTGTTTAGGTACACCGGTTGCATTGGCTCAAACTCTCATCCCAGAAAATTCTGAAAACTGTCTTAGTTACTCGGTACAGAACTACTTAAAACGTGTCAAAAATCAAGCGAAAATCGAACATGATAAATTATGTGGTGAGATTATACAAAGGCAAACAAATGTAAGTAATTAATAAATTAATTAATATGAAATAATCATAAAACCTAAAATAAATAAGTCCATAGGACAAAAAAATTTAAAATATTTATGTTTTTATTTAAGTAAACAATTATTTACCAACAAAAATTTAAAAATTGATTTCATTAAAAAAGTCGAAATAAAAACATGGATATTAAAAACAGACAATTTGAAAATATTTTTAGAAATGCTTTAATTAATAATTAATTTTTGAATAATTTAATATTTTTTACTTAAAAATTATAAAAATAATTTTATTATAAGTAATATATTTCTTCAAAAAAAAATGCGTTTACACTATAAATTGACATTTTTACTTTAAAACTTTATTTTTAATGCATATTTATGATTTATGATTTTACATACTAAAACAAAAAATAAGATTTGCCCCTAACAATCTCAGCTTCAGGGTATTGAAGGCTAAGTTTATAGAAGACAACATAAACATATTTATTATATTATTAAATTTTAAATAAAATTATTATTATTATTATTAATTGTAGCTGTAGATTATAATATGTCATTAATTGATAATGGTAAATAACATGCTGCTTTTTAGGCCAACGCAAATAAAACCAACTTTAACCAGCCGGAACAGTTCCGAGTTATCTCGACCGTTACTCTGAAGAAGGAACTCATCAGTCACCCGCTCCTGCAAGATCGATTCCAAGCGCAGAAGGAGCAAATCCTGGAACAGGGCAATGTGTTCATATGTACACTGGATAAAGAGAGACAAACAGTCAGTTTCAAAAATCCGTTTGATATACCCAGGAATAGGTTGATACAGCAGGTAAGGTTTTGGTTTCTAAAATTATTGGAAGTATCTTTACAAAGTCGTTTATGTCAACGACGACATTCTCTTTATCATAGCAAGTCGACAAGACGTCGAATGCAGGTCCACCAGGTTTCTTAAAAGTTCCACAATGAAACCACGTAAAAGTATTTTATATAAATTTTTATCATATTAGTCGGTTCTTTTTAATATAAAGTATCAAAAGTTACCTATGAATTAGATTATTTACAGTCCACTATATTGCTTACCTCACCATTTGGGTGAAATTTAAATGAAATTACTCCAATTTTATTTCATTTAACTAAATTATCTCTCAAAACAGATATTTTTCCAGAAAAAATAAAAATTGCTAAAGTAACTCCAGTATTTAAAACATAAAATATATAAATGCAGCAATTATCGCCCTATATCTGTTTTACCAATCTTTTCAAAAATATTAGAAAAAATAATAAATTATGCGACTTTCTAGAAAACCAAAATTTACTTTTTGCTAACCAGTATGGTTTTCGCAGATCTAAGTATACAGAAATAGCTGTAGGAGATATCATAACAAATATTCAAGCTAATGTCGACAGCATTAAAAAATGCTGTTTACTATCCTTAGATCTGTGTAAGGCTTTTGACACCGTAAACCATGATATTTTATTAGGAAATATACAGTATTGGGATAGGGGGAAATACACACAAACGAATTCAAAGTTATTTAAACTATCGTAAACAATTTGTTCAAATTGGGAAAGAAAAAGTTCGGAAAAAGAAATAATATGTGGAGTTCCACAAGGATCAATATTAGGTCCGTTATTATTCTTAATTTACATTAATTCCGTTTCCAAATTGAACTTAAAGGGCAATATAAAGCTATTTGCAGATGATACAAAAATTATTTGTTTTGCTAAAACTTTTGCAGAAATGTATTTTGATATTAATAATGATTTAAAAATACTTCTTTCTTGGCTTCAGTGAAATAAACTTACGTTAAATTTTACAAAATCTTCTTTTATGTTTATAACTAAAAATAAAATAAATTCCATCATTAACCCGTTAACATTTAATAATGAAAATATTCAATATCCAAAAAGGACTAAATTTTTAGGATTAGTTTTAGACGAAAATTTAAATTGGAAATGACATATCCAGTATATTATCAACTCGATATCTCCTTTGGTATCTGTTTTGTACATATTTCATTCCTTTGAAATACTTAAAATATATATATTTTTTATTAATATATTCAAAATTACAATACTTAGCTTCTGCATGGGGATCTGCTTGTTTATCAAACTTAACACCATTAGAAAAATTGCAAAATAAAGTTATTAAATGTATACACAAATTACCACATTTAGAACCAACTATCAATCTATATAGACCGAAAGGGTATTTACACGTTCAAAACATTTATGAATTAAAAATTGGTATTCTAATCCACTCTATTATTTTAAAAGAAAAAAAATCCAACATTCACACATCAGGAGAATAAGACATTACATGATCATAACACCGGACATTGTATAAATTATCAAACTATACCAGCAAAAAGTAATTTCGGAAAAAAATCGCTTTTATATGACGGAATAATAAAATATAACAATCTTCCAAAAAATATCAGAAAAATTAAAAAATATTAAGTAAAAAGATATTTACTAAATTAAATTATTTATACTAATTTTTTTAAGTTGATTTTATTAATGAATTAAATTGGATTAACTTCTATTTTTTTTATTGTTATTTTTTTTTGATGGTTATTATTTTCTATATTATGTTGTCACTTTCCATGTAATGAACTGTAAAAGTTAGTTTGGAATAGACATTTTGAAAAAAAAAAGTAGAATACTCTCTAGAATAATACGCTGTTGCTGAAGAATCCAAACACTTATCTCTTTTGGATTTTAATTGAGCTTAATTTGTAACTATTGAAAATTTACCAGTACTTCAAGAAAAGCTATTGGTGGCCAATCAAAAATTTACCTTAACACTCAGAATTTTTGACAAAGTATTCTGTATTGGCCAAGCAAGATGCAAGCATCTACCTTTTCTCTTTCAGGTGGTCAGAATGCGGAATAACTTCCTCCAATCCGATTGGATCTCCCAAGATCTGGACAGTGCCCATTCTCTGCCCATTTCCCAAATGGGTAACTACCAGGAATACCTAAAGAAACAGACTCCGCAGCTGAGAGAAATCGAATCGGCGCCTGTTAGACAGCACATGTTTGGAAATCCGTTCAAAATTGATAAGAGAATGATGGTGAGTAATCTCAGGAGAGGGAATGTTAGAGAGTATCTAATGTTTACCTTTTGTTACCAACCTCATTCATGGACCTAAGAAAATTTAAAACATATTAATATATAATAATTGATGATACAACAATTATTTATTTTGCTGAAACTCTTGCAGAAATGTATTTTGATATTAATAATGATTTAAAAATACTTCTTTCTTGGCTTCAATCAAATAAACTTATGTTAAATTTTACAAATTCTTCTTTTATGTTTATAACTGAAAATAAAATAAATTCCATCATTACCTTAACATTTAATAATGAAAATATTCAATATCCAAAAACGACAAAATTTTTAGGGTTAGTTTTAGACGAAAATTTAAATTGGAAATGCCATATCCAGTATATTATCAACTCGACATCTCCTTTGGTATCTGTTTTGTATAGAGCTAGATATTTCATTCCTTTGAAATACTTAAAAAATATATATTTTTCATTAATATATTCAAAATTACAATATTTAACTGCTGCATAGGGATCTGCTTGTTTATCAAACTTAAAACCATTACAAAAATTGCAAAATAAAGTTATTAAATGTTTACACAAATTACCACATTTAGAACCAACTGTTAATCTATATAGACCGAAAGGGTATTTACACGTTCAAAACATTTAGAAATTAAAAATTTGTATTCTAATTCACTCTATTACTTTAAAAGAAAAAAAATTAAACAACACTTCAGGAGAATAAGACATTACATGATCATCACACCAGACGTTGTATAAATTATCAAACTATACCAGTAAAAAGTTATTTCGGAAAAAAATCGAAAAATTTGAAATTTGAATTTGAATTTAAATTTGATTAACTTCCATTTTTTTAAATGGTTATTATTTTCTATATTTTATTGTCACTTTCCATGTAATGAACTGTAAAAGTTAGTTTGGAATAAAGACATTTTGAAAGTTAATTAGATTGTTTCCACCTTTAACTTGCCCATTTATAAAATGCCTAGGTTGATGAAGCTGACATCGACTTGGTGGGCTCGCCGTCGGGGTCCAGCCGAAACAACAAACGACCCAACCCTAACATAGACGTGATCGGTCGCCCGCCTTTTAAAAGAAAACCAGGACCGTTGCCTAAAAGTTTCAGTATCCGAAGACCGAGCGGTTCTTCGGAGACTTCCAGTCCGGTGCCAAGTCCACCAGTGTCACCTCAACCATCTCCAATACCTTGGTGAGCGAAACTATTCTCAAGTAGATAGAAATGATACAAACATTTGTTGTACCAATAATTATTATTGTTCTGTTATTAGGTTATTGGCCATTGAAAAAGACCTGCCCCATTTCGAGGAACCCATAAACGTGATCACCAATGGTCTGGATAGTCCAAGTTCGAGTGAAAGGTCGCGCTCGCCCTCGCCAACCCTGGAACTGCCTTCCTTTGATGTTAGTTTTACCAACTCGAATTTGATGTCGCCTGGATCGACGCCGACCAGAAATAGCTTTAATTATTCTACAGCAGGTAGGGTTAATAAAACAAGAAAACTGTGTTGAATGAAAAATATTGCATTTGGGGCAATGCTGATACAAGCTGATTAACGATCAATAAAAATGTATCTAAAACGTCTTACATATACAGTGTGTCCAAAAAAGGATGCAACATAATATGGGAAAGTTTTTTATCACCGATTTCTCAGAAAACTTTATTCTTAATAAAAGTTGGTGCATTCCTTAAAACTATAAATACATATTTCACCTGCGGCTAATAGTAGGGGAGCAAATGCCATTTTTTCGAAATTGCCTTAAGAGGAAGTAACCCCTTTACCACAATGAAAATTGCCGAACGTTTTGCTGGTCAAACGAAAAGAAAAATTGGTATTTAGAAAATAAATTCTACTTTAAATACCCCATCCAGAAAAGTAAATGACGATCGAAAATATTCCCAAAATTTTTTTTAGAAATTTTTTTTATTTTTAGTAATTTTGTAATATTTTAAACAATTCTTTTTTGGTCAAAAGCAAAATGACTTTCCCGGGTGTAGAATGTTGTACCAAACAATTTTTCTTAAAGCCATTTTTCAATATCGGCCTTACTTTTTTCTCAAAAACTTTGGGCGCGTAAAGTGAATTTAAACGTGTAAACCCACTTTACACGTTTAAATTCACTTTACGCGCCCAAAGTTTTTGAGAAAAAAGTAAGGCCGATATTGAAAAATGGCTTTAAGAAAAATTGTTTGGTACAACATTCTACCCCCGGGAAAGTCATTTTGCTTTTGACCAATAAAGAATTGTTTAAAATATTACAAAATTACTAAAAATAAAAAAAATTTCTAAAAAAAATTTTGGGAATATTTTCGATCGTCATTTACTTTTCTGGATGGGGTGTTTAAAGTAGAACTTATTTTCTAAATATCAATTTTAATTTTTTTCTTTTCGTTTGATCAGCAAAACGTTCGGCAATTTTCATTGTGGTAAAGGGGGTTACTGCTCTTAAGAGTAAAGTACCTTAATTATTAGAAATACAGCAAAATTTTATATGGAAATGTTTTCGCAAATTAAAAACTTAGTCCAAATACGAAATTTGAGTTAGGTGTGTCAATTTTTAATTTTTTTTATATGCATTTCTTTAAAATAAGTTTTTGGACTTCAGCGTGCTGGGTGAAAATGACAAATAAATTATTAATTATTTCCAGTAATATGAATAGAGTTGGATTCTATCATAATTTTGTTTAGAACATAAGTTGGCTAAAATGTGTTTAAGTAGGCGTGCAACACGCTAATATCTGAACCAACTCGTAACATCTAAAGGTTTTAAAAAGTTTGCAACTACTTAATCCATTTTTATTATAAACCCACGTTTAAGCTATTTAATAAATATATTAAAATTGAGTAAACAAAAAATCGACCAGAGGTGTACCGTTTAGGGGAAAATGGAGATTAACCAAAGAAATATTAAAAATTGTGACATCTAACTTAAATTTCGTATTTGGAATAACTTACTAATTTGCAAGAACATTTCCATATAAAATTTTGCTGTATTTTCAATAATTAAGGTACTTTATTCTTAAGGCAATTTCGAAAAAATGGCATTTACTCCCTTACTATTAATCACAGGTGAAATATGAAATATGCATTTATAGTTTTAAGGCATGCAGCAACTTTTATAAAAAATAAAATTTTCTGAGAAATCGGTGATAAAAAAACTTTCCCATATGTTGCATACTTTCTTGGACACACTTTACAGTATGGTCCCTTTCCTTGTTTGACATCAGTTTCATTTAACTTAACAGTACTTTTACTCAATTGAATTTTCTTCTCTCGTGCACAGGTCCTCAATAATTATTATTGTTTTTAGGTAATACTCAACAAGAAACAGTAACAAACTCACTCAATGATTACTACAATATATCCTCAATGGAGAGCACCAATAAGGAGATATCACAGATACTGAAAGAAACGAACTATAATTACAACAGTTCTAACGATATCTTGCCTACCGCCAATGATGTGGTGGAAAAAGTAGAAAAAGAACCCGTCCTTAAGGTAATTTTATTACTAACCTAGAATTTGCAGTGATGTACTATTATGATTATCCCCACAACAAATTAATATAATCTTTTTTTTTAGATTGAAAAAGTCGACTCAAACAAACAGGAAGTAGAAACCCAGAACTTCGAAATCCGCAAAAATCTAAACCGTTTAGTCCGTAAACCCGGTAAAAACTTTGCAGAACTTTTCGACAATATTAAAACTTTAAAAGGTGATTTGGACACTCAAGTGGAAATTGTAAAGTTAATTATTAAGGAGAGTTTAAGGTTTAAGAGGCAACAATTGGCTAAATTGTTGGAAGATCATATGCAGATGATGATGACTTTGGAGAACAAGTGACAAACGAGATGTGTATATATATTTTAGAAAATTGTGTTTTTTTACCTCCTTGGGCATATCTCCAGTGCTTAAACTACAAATAAGAACCGGCGGGGAAGTTTTTGAACCAGCAAATTTGCTGGAATATGGTTTAACATAATTTCCCAGGAGAGAACAAGCACCTGACCGTCTAAACTTTAGAATAATTAATTTTAAAAGTATTGTAATGTTAAAAAGTAATAAGAAAAATTGATGTAAATATATAATAGTTAGAAATTAAACTAATTTAAGTTTTTGTATAGTAAAATCGAAGTTTTAAATTATGTTTTATTAAGTAAGTATTTGTACTTTATAATTATATTTAAAAAATATATAGTGATTTTTATTATAACAGCAGGATATTATTTTATTCAAACTGGATCACTTATCTAAACTAGCATCTACTTGGTTTTTGGACCTTTATAAAAGAAGTGAACAAGTCAAAATTTAATTTGAAGAAATAGTCGATGCTTAAAGTGGAGTTGAAAGTATGGGAAAGAAAGAAAAAACAAAAAGTCTTCCCCCACAAAATTTAATAAAATAAAAATTCTCTTGGGGTCTCTACATGTTTCGAACGTAGAAACGTTCATCATCATCAGGAGACAGAAAATTTATTTAGTGTTGATGGTTTTAGCAGAAGAGAAAATGGTGTAGAACCCTAATGGAACTTTTATGGAATAAAAAAATTGATGTGTAGAAGAGACATAATATGAAGAAAATGGATAAAGGTGTTAAACCATACTAAATAATGTTAAAAAGTTATTAAGGTGGTCTAAACCAACCAAATAAACTGGGGAAGAAGAAAAAACCTTCCTAAAATAAAGGTGTCGAAGATTATTTAAAATTGTTTGTAAAACTTTTTAAGTGTATAAGACATTATAAGGATAAAATTGTCATAATTATGAAGACATCACAATAAAATTACATTGGAAAAGTACCCCACAAAACACTTTTTGCAACGTAATTTTATTGTGATATCTTCATAATTATTATGACAATTTTATCCTTATAATGTCTTACTGACATACACTTGAAAAGTTTTATAAAAAATTTTAAATAATCTTCGACACCTTCTTTTTAGGAAGTTCTTCCTCCCCAGTTTATTTGGTTGGTTTAGACCCCCTTTAATAACCTTTTCACATACTCGGTATGGTTTAACCTTTATCAATTTTTTAATTCCATAAAAGCTCCATTAAGGTTATACACCATTCTCTCTTCTGCTAAAACCATCGCACTACATACATTTTCTGTCTCCTGATGATGAACGTTTCCACATTCGAAACATGTAGAGACCCCCTAGAGAATTTTTATTTTATTAAATTTTGTGGAGGAAGACTATGTTTTTCTTTCTTTCCCAAGTAAAAAATTGTTTCTATGTCTAAACGGAATATGCTATAGTGATTGTCGCATTTCGTGCGCACTACTTTATTTTTGTAGATCCGGGTTCGTTCGGTGCACTAACAAAACGTCTAGTAACATTTGGCATTATATTTATTAATGGTGGTTTCGTTGCAGCATCCGTATTTAATTTTTTAGAATTTCACGAAGTGGTTTTTCTAAATAACTTAATTGGTTTATTAGAAAATAATAAGATTTGTTCCGCGAGTCCATCATACAAAAGACCTTCAAAAAGGTACTATGCTATTTTGCTGCAAAATTAATAGCAAATTATTAATGACATGGGATTTGGGATTTTCCTAGCCACTGCCACTGTGGCGGCGGTGCATCACATATCGTTATATATTATAACTAGCGTGTAACCGGCATGCGTTGCAACCCGCTGGTATAAATACAAACCCGATATAGTTTAGTACCCGGCATGCCACTTTCTGAAATTGTACCCGTGCGAAGCCGGGGCGGGTCGCTAGTTATACATAAAAACCTTCCCCTTGAATCAATCTATCTATTAAAAAAAAACCTCTTCAAAATCCGTTGCGTAGTTTTAAAGATTTAAGCATATATAGGTAGGGACGGACAGACAGCGATAGCGACTTTGTTTTATACTATGTTAAGAAGGTTTGGTTTGATACAAATTTTATTATCAAAATGTTACAAAAGTATATCAACTATACTCTATGTACAGTTGACGACAGATAATTTCGTACACTAAACTGTGACACTGTAAATGCAACTTTTTTACCTTTGTAAAGTGTTATCGAAGTATTGTCATTATCTTATTTGATTTAAAAACGCCTCATTTAATTATTATTGAAAAGGCAAGAATAATATGTTTAGTAGAAATAGGGTGGTCTTATGGAAAAATAGCTGATCACTTTAGAGTACCTAGAAGTACTATTCAAGCAACTGTAAAAAAAATCACACACTTGCAAGGTCTGTTGGGTCTGGTTTAAATAATAGAAAATCATCAAATGAAGAAGACTGAAATTTGGTGCAGTATTTAAGGCATAATCCATTTGAAACTGCAGTATCCGCTATGCACATAACAGGATTCCCTGTTTCATCTAGAACTGCGCAACGCCGAGTAAGACAATGTTTCGAATTAAGAAATCGAGCAGCTGCATCCAAACCGTTTTTAAAAAATAGTGATAAGGAACAAAGAATTGGGTTTGCTATGCAGTATTTACCAGAAAATGATTTTTTTTGGCAAAATGTTATCTTTTCCGATGAGAAAAGTTTTCAGTCTACATTTATAATGGAAGGATTCGAGTATATTATAGACCACCAAATTCCCGATATGATGAAAAGTATACCTACTCAAGAAAAGCAAACCAGTGGACGTTTCTCTGTTAATGTGTGGGCATGGATAATTAGTGTTTACGGAGCAGGTGTGTGCTGGAATATTGGTGGAACACTAAACAGTAATATATATCTTTAGATTTTGGAAAATGTTTTTCTTCCTTCTGCCGCGATAGTTTTTGAAGGAAATAACTTCTGCCCGATGCATACTGCAAGAAAGGAAACTGGTTTAGACAAAACAACGTAACATGTCTGCCTTGGTGCTCAAGAAGTCCTGATTTAAATCCAATTGAAAATGTTTGGGGATTGATGGTAGAAAAAATGTACAAAATAAATTTTAAACCACAGAATGAAATAGAGTTATTTGATAAAATATATTTATATATTTGGGAAGGGCTAACTCCGGATTACACCAGAGTATTATTTTGTCAATGCCAAGAAGATTACGATTAGTGTTAGAATCCAATGGTGCAGCAATTAAATATTAGTATTTTGTTTGTAGTTTGTTAAAAAATTTACCCTTTTTGGCCTTATACTTTTGCAGTTTTCCTGGTATTATTTTATAATTTTCTTATTTCGCGGCTGTAATTTAAACACAAAAATATTTTAGAAATAACCATTATTACTTATGGTAAAAAATCGTACATACAATAATATAGCTGGTGTTCTATCCAGGTATAAGCAGCAAGGTGAGAAACCCGTTTTACCCAATTTTGTTGTAATTGAGTTATGTTATGGGTGGAGTGTACGAATTTATATGTCGTCAACTGTACTTACGGCTAAACATTGAGGCCAATACCATTTACTTACTTACTATGATATAAAATTTCATTATACTTGTGAGCAATGTACCAAAAAAATTAACAACATAAGTTTACTTAACTAAATTTAACTTAACTTCTTTTATAGACACCTAACCTAATTTACCATCGTTTAAACCATTTTATTGAAAATGCAAAATGGCCGAAAACCAAGCGCAGTTCAAACTTACAAAGGTAATTCCGTGGGAACGCAAGTGAACTGACCCTTCAATTGTCTTAAGCAAGTAACACTTTAACACTTATAATATACAAAAATTAATTTTATGTTGAAAAATTTAGATTGGTTGAATTTCAGAAATTTAATTTTTATTTAGTATACAGTGACCGGCAGAAAGTACGCACCAAATGGGATTTTTTTAAATTTCAAAACATACCAAATATTTTTGGCGGTGGAAAAGTTCTGCATGTTCTTAAACAAAAAAGAGCATAGACAAGACTAGTAAATATCGCGCTGTATACGAGGGAGATGTGAAAACGTAAAGTTCACTCAAGAATAAAGTGCCCTTATTTTTTACTGTAGAAATTTTTTTATTATTAAATGTTGCTTGCACTTAAAAGTTATCCATAAATACCAAATTTCAGCGTGATAGCACAAAAAAAGCGTTTTTACTTTTTAAAAACTTTTTTTGACGCCCCCTCGTATAGCTATGCAACCTATAAATTTAATTTTTTAACATCTAGCTCTTGGGCAATTAGACACATAACTTACTTAAATTTGTTTAAATACGCGAGAACTGGACGTTTAATAAAATAACGTCAAAAAAAATCTAACTTTTCTGGTGCACACCGTACATTATTCTATGGATAAGCGGAATAACTTTATGCAAAACAAATGAGGGTTTACTTCATAAATTTAACAACATTTTGCCGTTCCCAATTTTTCAAAAACTCCTAAACCCATTGGTTCATGAATAAGTTTAAACCATTAAAATAAAATTCGTTTCATTTAAATCTAGTTGCCATAAAGAATATTTATATTTGTGCTACCGAGCTGAAATTTGGTATTTATGAATAACTTTTAAGTGAAAACAACATTTCCTAATAAAAAAAATTTCCACAGTGAAAAATAAGGGCAATTTATTCTTAAGTGAATTTAACGTTTTCACCTCTCCCTCGTATACGGCGCAATATTTACTAGTTTTGTCTATGCTCTTTTTTGTTTAGGGACATGCAGAACTTTTCCACCGCCAAAAAAATTTGGTGAGTTTTGAAATAAAAAAAAATCCCCTTTGGTGCGTACTTTCTGCAGGTCACTGTATAATGTATCTTATCTTTATACATAAAATTAAAAATAATTTATTGCCCGATTGTTTAAAAAATTTTTGTTCTTTTAATTATGACCATCATAATTATAAAACAAGAACTAATCAAAAATTTTTTGTGGATAGAGTTTCCAAAACATTAGCTATTTTTCATAAAGGTTTAATAGAATATAATAATTTGGACAAGTCTATTAAATCTCAAAAATCATTAAAACTGTTTAAAAAAAACTTTAAAATGACTTACATTTAATTAAAAAACAAAATGACACGTAATATTTGATACAATTTGCAAAATGTTTAACTTTTCTGTCTGTTATTGTTAAAAGAAGGTTGCCTTTTAAAAATTTAAAAATAAATCTTTAAAAATTTGTTAAAAAAAATGTAGCAAAAAATATTTAATTATTGTAGTTTTTTGCTAAATAAAACATGTTACTACTAATACATGTTTCATGCCTCAGAGACAGTTGGAGGGCAGTGCCAGGTTACCTAGTATGTGTAATTTTTTACATTAACAAATAAGTTTTATACAAGGTACAGTCGTACAAAAATGAAGATAAGGTACAAATTCTAAGGATATAAGTAAGTGGTATGTAACAGTAGGAATGATAAGGTAAAATATAGTACATATTGTAAAGGGTTTTTTGGACGGACATTTACACAACTATGCTTTTCAAATAATACTTACGTTTAAATGTTAAAAAGAAACTGCCTTTCTATTAAAAATAAACTCAATACAGATCGTACAGAACAAAAAATATGGTCCTGATTTGCTTTATACACGTATTAAAGAAAGACTGTTTAAAAACAGCAATTTTTCCAGTTTCGTATGTTTATTGAATAAAAATTGCTGATTTTATTGCACTTAAACTAAGGGTGAGTTATACGGTCAGTTTAAACTCAAATTTGGCAGACAAGGAATATTTTTTTAGTATCTCCTAATAGAATAAATAAATAATTGCCATCGCATATATAGTATCTCCAAACCCAATTGAAATGCACAAAAACAAATTACCTACACTGGCAGGACCCTGTATTTACGACATTTTGGTATTTAAAGCGACATTATACAGAATGTCCGCGGATAGGGTGCACAAATGGATGATGAAACATTTCATTTTCCGGGAAAAAGTCATTCTTGATAAAAGGTTTTGCTTTTAAAAACTGCAATTCACGAAGAGAAAATTCTGATTTTTTATACAGGGTTCGCAAAAACTTCAAAAACATGATTTTTCTCCGAGAGTAAACTACCTTTATTTTTCATTTTTGACCAAAATAACAATTAGAAAACTTAAATAGAATAACGTTTGTAATTTAAATCGGAGATTTACAATAAATCTTCGATTTTTTTAGTTTTTTTAATTTTTAGAGGTAAATGGAAATTTTGCTGCTCAATAAAAATATTAATATAAAACTTTATTAGACTCTATCTTATTTTAAAATTTTAAATGCAATTAATTGTTGTTATTTTAGGATTTTTTTTGTGTTATTTCCGGGGTCATTTCATTTGTAAAATTAAAAATACTTGTTTCTGGTACCACCAAAAATCAGTTTTTGAAACTTTTTGATACCCCACTTTCATTGATACTGTATTTCGACCGCTAATGCTGCTATCCAAAAAAAAATCTTTTACCTCTAAAAATTAAAAAAACTAAAAAAATCGAAGATTTCTAATTGGCATTTTGGTCAAAAATGAAAAATAAAGGTCGTTTACTCATGGAGAAAAATCATGTTTTTGAAGTTTTTGCGAAACCTGTAAAAAACAAAATTTTCTCTTCATTAATTGCATTTTTTTTACAAGCCAAACTGCTATTGTAAACCCTATCCGCGGACAGTCTGTATATAATTATTAATTTTATTTGTCGTTGGCCAATAGGGAGGCTGTGGGCATTATGATTTGTTTCTGTCAATTAGCTCTGGTAAGACTATACCATTTTCCAACAATTTCGCCTCGTTTCAAATAAATAAAATCCTCATGCTCTTTGGCTTATTCGAACTTAGTTTAACCTGATATAAAAAACACCCAAAAACTAAAATATACCCTAAAGTACCCAGGAAATACATAGGCCAGTTAGCTTTTAAAAATACAAATGTTTCAAACAGAATCTACAGTTGAACAAAATCTAATGGAAGCCCCAAATTTTTGTATTTTTTATTTTTTAAAAAGAATTGATATAACAATGTAAGGTGAAAAATCGCAAAAGAGAATAAGAAATTTATTTTATGGATAATTAAGACATTATGACTTTTAAAAATGAGCACCCAGAGTATAAGAACAGCAGCTAATCTCTTTGTTGAACAAACGCTTACAAGAAAGAATAACCTATGAAACCTTACATTGTTAACTCAATCTTAATTTATATAATTTGTTGCTTGGGAAGCTGCCTGCTTATCAAAATAAAACTATATTTGCCAACTTAGCTGGGGCATATGAATTTCCTGGGATGTATCCTAGAATCTGTCCTTGGCTGAAAGCATATCATTATCATTCAACATCTGTAAGTCTTGAAATTGCAGAAACTTTTCCTGGTTTCTGATATGAGCATAGTTGGCGGAAAGACACATCAAATAATGAACCTTAAAATAAATTAAATTTTTTTTTAAATAAATCAAAATTACTACATAATGATATTTGTTTAATTTTAAGGTAATTATCTATTATACGCACACCACGCCGATTTTGATGATTTTTTCAGGAAACACGTATTTCGATGCGTAGATTACGAATCCGAAAACGAAAGTTGTCGGAAAAGCTTAGTTTCCGAGATATTTCCTTCTTAAGTTACGATTTTTCATGGTTTACATCGTGTTTACTTGGGATTTTTATCGTTTTTTAGCCACCTCTCACTACTTTTTAGGTTACACAGGATATATACTAATTTAGATCGTGGTTAAAAGAAGGAAAATGCGCGTTCACGATTTTCCACTATGGGAAGCCCAAGGTTAGTGTAAATTTAAGTTTTAGATTTTATGTTGGTAACCATGAGTAATATTTGGTGCGAAACTATTTATATTTAAATCAATCTAGTGGGCGCTCTTTTTTCAATTTTTTTCGTTTTTAAAAGTGCTTTCCACTACTTTTCAGTCTCCGTCTTTTTATTTAGGTTAAATTAAGGAACTTTTGAAAACGTGAGTTTATAATTAATTAGAAACAATGGATTTAACAATCAAAAAACGTGCCGGTTCTTGCACTTTTCATAAAGTTGCACTTTGTTTTCTTCTTCTTTTGGTTCACACAATACTTGCCGCAGCGGAACTTTAGAGTATATTTGTTTAACTTGCAAATATTTGAGCACTTTTCACAATTAATTTCAGATACAAATATTCCGAGCTCCAATAAATAATCAGTAAGCGGCAAATAAGCATTAGTTAATACTAAAAATTCAGTGAAATTCATTTTTTGGAATGGCGTTCTAATAAAAACCAAACTTAAGGTTGAATTCTCAACGTCATTCAATCTATTGCCAACCTATAACCTATTTTGCGTTGATTTTTTGAGTTTATTATTTTAATAACTAACATTTAAAGAAAATCAATATCGTCGGTACATTATTTAGGTAGTATCCGATATATTACAAAAATATCAATTTATTTCATTGCTAATTTTGGGAGAATTGTATAGTGAAAGAACAATGAGTGACAATGACATAATAATGTTAAAAAAAATCTTACCCGATATTTTTCGCTATACAATTCTCCTAAAATAAGTTATGAAATTCCTTGATATTTATTAAATATGTCAATTATTACCTATAGAATATCAAGTCGATACTGATTTTCTTTAAATTTTGTATAAAAGCTAGAAAACATAAATAAATCTACGCGAAATAGGTTATAGGTTGGCAAGCATGTTGATACTGCCGCCTTAATAATGAAAATAAAGCCGCATTGGTTGTTAGCGTCATTTTAAAACGAAAAAAAAATTGAAAAAATCGCGCCCACTAGATTAATTTAAATTTAAATAGTTTCGCACCAAATATTACTCACGGTTGCCAACATAAAATCTAAAACTTAAACTTACCCTAACCTTAGATGGCTTCCCATAGTGGAAAATCGTGGTTAAAAGAAGGAAAATGCGCATTTTCCTTTTTTTAACCACGATTTAAATTAGTATATATCCTGTGTAACATAAAAAGTAGTGAGAGGTGGCTGAAAAAGATAAAAATCCCAAGTAAACACGATGTAAGCAAACCCATCAAAAATCGTAACTTAAGAAGGAAATATCTCGGAAACTAAGCTTTTCCGACAACTTTCGTTTTCGGATTCGTAATCTAGGCATCGAAATACGTGTTTCCTGAAAAAATCATTAAAATCGGCGTGGTGTGCGTATAATAGATAATTACCAATTTTAAATTTAAAGCAGTTCAAAAGACTAAGATAAGAAAGGAAAATACCATCAGATTTCATAAAGAATAGTTTTGAGGTCTTACCAAACTAAGGATGACCATAACGGCAGAAACGGTGGCCAAAATAAACATAATTTCAACTTTTTCAACATAGTCCTTGCAAAATGCTTTGACATTACTTTCCCCTTCCACTTTCATATGTTCCTGACGAGTCCCAGTGGGAAATAGAAAATCTAAAAATTTTACCACAAATTTTAAAACTATAGGTAAGTCATAAGGGCATGTAGGTACCCAATATTTACAAGTCTATATAAAATAAATGTATTTTATGCATTGTTAATAAATAATATAATATAATAAAAATTATCTTTGGTAGTATTATTATACTTATACTTACAAAATTGTGTCAGATCGATGGGGTCTTGCAATGAAGCTACGCGAGGATTTTCGCACATTTTCCAAAAAATAGTGAACACAAAAGTGACAATCACCAAACAGCAAAACATGACCAACCAAGCAGCCTGTAGAATATATGTGATTCCCATAAACTACAAATAGAATTTATCAGTAAGAAGGAAAAAAGCTAAAGCTTTTTAAAACGAATACTTCTATTTAATTTTTAATAATTATGGTCAATAAACTTACAACAGCACAACTTAGTCTCCCAGTAACCCTTGAACCCCATCCTTTGTAGACCTTATGCCGAGTTGCACCTGTTGCCAAAAAGCCTACAGTCAAAATCATAAGCCCAAGTGCTCCCATACATGCTCCTATCAGGACAAATGTCATTTTGACAGCATCCACCCTAAAAAAGACACACGTGTGCTTTACATACAAAGGGATTGTAAAAATTATCAAATCACTTATGTATGTGATTCTTACCAAAATAGCTGCATACTAAAAACTTCACTAAACATCAGTACGGAAAGAGTGGCCCCTCTATACATGGTGCCACAAAATATAATGACACCTAAGGCACACATAATTGTTGCGATGAGCGTTGCATAGGGAATGCGAGTGAGACATTTTTCGCAAAAGCCTAAAAATAGAATAAAAACTAATAGTATTCACACTTTGTTAGTGTCGATGTTAAAAAACCGAGAACCTAAAAATAGAGGCTGAAAAGACACTCGCCATTAGGTTGAGGAACCAAACTGAAAACCTAACATAGGCCTTTAATATACTACCTCTGCGGTCGTCTATTGACTCCAAATAGGTCTGAACAGATTGCAGACTTTCCCTAGAAGCACTCAGTGCAGTATCGAGATTCGTTTCTGTATACCTCTGTTCCCGATTACCATTATTTATTTCTGTATACCTCACGGGCTCCCTCTGATCTCGATAACCATTATTCATCGTGTCACTTTTTGCACTAAATGTGTCTTGGCAAGTAAATAAACGTAGTTAGCGCATTGTCGGTTCTAATTAACGACTTGAATAAAATTAATCATCAAACGATTTCCAGATAATAATTTAAATGTAGGTAGATAAGCCACACCTTGAGATTAGATAAGAGATGTTTGGGATAAAGATGTTTCGCACTTACCCATATTCGCGATACGATTTCAGCCTTTATCTTCAGATTAAACAAAGGGTTTAATAAATTAAATGTTGCTCATCTGTGTACTTTCACTAAAAATTACGAAAACAAAAAAAAGTCAACAACCACCACGCTGTCAACTGTCAGTTTGGTGACGCAGACGCAACAAACCTCAAAATTAACGGTCCCGTAGATGACTGGTTGCCTATGTTCGTCAATTGCACTTTACTGTGTGGTTTACACACAATATGTATAAACGGTTGACTGACAAGTTTTTAAAAACGACGCTGCGCGCCGTCTTCACCATACAGGGTGTTGTTTTAATATAGGGTTGCGAGATACACACAATAGTATATTAACGTACACGTTTTATAAAGCATCATTTTATAGCACGCGTCCATGTTAAAAAACGAGTCGCTTGCGGCGAGTTTTATAACGGGACAAGTGCTTAAAACTGCTTTATATAACACGTACGTTATACTATTTTTTCAAATTTGTAGTTTTTTCAATAAAAAACACATATTTAAAAAGAAAATAAATCCTTCAAATTTTGTAAATTTGTATGTCTAAATTTTATGTTGGTAATACTATTTTTTATCATAGTAGCCTCTGGACAACAAAAATTATTTTGCGAACAGTCTTTTTTTGATTTATTGACCCATTTTCACCACGAGATTCTTAAGTTATTTTAGCGATATGAGATTTGAAATTGGACGGAATACGTTGTGTGATCTTTGTATGTACATTCGGTACATATACAGAGCAGCGTTCGGAAATTCGGGCGATTTTGCTACTTTTTTTCGAATTTCAAAATTTGCGGAACGAGCGAAGCGAGTTTCGCAATTCATATGAGTGCTTTAAACAAGATATTTTTTTACGTTATATCATAAAAGATTTTTTTCTACGAGCGTGTGAAAAGTTAGACTTTTCACCCGGCGTGTGAAAAGTAATTTACTTTTCACACGCTCGTAGAAAAAATGTTATTATAGGAAATTGCAAGGCGCACTGCACTGTAAAATTATTTTGATTTTTCCAAGTTCTACCACAAAAAAAAGGAATTTTGGTTGAATCGTTAAAAGCGCATGTAAAAGACGACTTTTGTGACTTAACATTTATTTATTCATAAAAAATATTTACATATAGTACAGGAATGCTTAAAAAAATAAAATAAATACTGTTAATTTTCATTACAAAAACTTTGGTTTTGCGTTTGTTTATTTTTATTATAAAAATAATTTACTTTTTATTACTTTTCAAGTAATATAAAACAACGTTTAGTGAACAGTGGGAAACAGAGTAACTTATATTACTTAAAAAATCTATGTAATAATAGGTAAGTAGCACACCTTACATGTAATAACGTAAGATTACAAAAATTATATTACAGAAAAATACAATTACAAAAAATACAAAACTAACTAGAGACTAGATAACAAAAAAACCATAATATAATAAAAATTTGGTCAAAATTGAATTAAACCTGAGTAACACAAATATCATGAAAATTTATTTCAACTTTTGACCAAGATTATTTAACCAAAAATAAATTCCAAAACTTTTTTTCTTATTTTTTCATCGAAGCAAATAGGTAAAAACCCAAAATTTTTAAGTAAATTTAAATGTGGTTTTAATAACATAGTACTAAAAATAATTCTTATTATATATTTTTTTTTAATCACAGAGAGCAAGTATATGTGTATATTCGTAAAACTGCTTAACAACTGAAGTTAAAGGCGAATCTTGCGGGCGTCGGGGAATAAAAATTCAGACTTTTCTGTTTTGAAAATCAAAATTTTTGCATGAAAAAAGTTCATATCGACGAAAAATTGAATTTTTATGCCCCCGCGTCCCAATGAAACAGTTAAAAAATGACAAATTTACAAAAACAACGCATTTCCAGGTTAGAATTCAGTTATTGAACAGTTTTTTACTATTATTGTAACTTAACTAGCTATTATAGTTAAAATATTGTAATCTTATAATAAACTTGAAACTTGATAACATACAGGAAAATTTACAATTTTTTAACTATATTATTTTTAAGTAACTATCAATTTTAATCTATTGGAGTTTATAAACATTATGATATGTCCGTCAGTTATTTTTCGAATCTTGGAGTAGGTCAACAACTCCTGGAGTTGTTGAGTAGGTATGTATAGGTTTTTCGGGCACAATACAGGCTCGATAAATTTAAAAATTTTCCTATTTTCTCAGAAACGTAAAAGTTACTATGCTTGTGTCGAGAGATTGTTTTTTTAATGTAGCATAACCATTTTTTATTAATATTTATATCAAAGCTGCTGTGCCAAATTACAGTTTTTAATTAATTACTATAATTATTACATCAAGCAATATTTTTTTAAGTATTACGACGCGTATGAACACAGAACAACAAATTATCAGTAGAAAATACTTGATATCAAAAAGAATCTGGCGTCAACATACATAAGTGTAAAAATAAAATTAAGATTGATCTTTTTCCTTGGAGCATATGAATCAAAAATCTAAAACAGCTTACAATAAGGTTGCATTATTGTGTAAAAACACAGAAAAATATACAGTAACTGAGAAAATAATTCAGATTGAAAGAATGCTATTTCGCCATTTCATTTTTTGATCAATATTTCGTTACTTTTTTGTTTTATTCAAAAATCGATGAAATACCCATCTGTGGAGTACAATTAGCTACAGTGTTACGTTAAAAAAGGTTGGATTTATAACTAAATAAAAGCAGAAAAAGAAATATGGGCAAATTTGACCAAAGAACCCCGCACTTCTCTTATGGAAAATAACCCTCGGTTAAATTTCCTAAATTTTTAGTATGTTGTAGATTCTGATCAAAAGTATCCATGGCCACAACAAAATCTGCCGACCAGATTTTGAGATACAGGGTGTTCAAATTGCAAAACAATTAATTTACACTATATTATATTTTCGTAGTTTATAATATTAATTCGTTTTATTTTTCTAGATTTTTGTTGACCCTGTCGTAAATAGGATAGAATACTATAAAAGTAGTTTAAATAATTATATAAAATTTTATAAAACAATAATTATTCGAAACACCCTGTATAGCATTAAATATATTTATTTTTTATCATAAGATGAACTTACTGAACAAATTTTATTGAAAAAAAAAAGGTATTTTATATGTTTTTTTTTAAGTTTTGGGTCTGTTCGACACTGTAAATGTCCAGAACTGGTCATAGGAAAAGGGAAATCAATAGTAAACATGTAAGTAAAACACTTCAAGACAAAAATATTAAAAAATAACGAAATTTAACCGATCCATTTTTAATATACCGGGTGATTTATCAATACATGCATTTTTATGTTTTTCCTCTATCGCTTATCATCGGAAACACCCCGTATAACCTTGATAATTATATATATTTGTTTAAGCATACGATAAGCGAAGTAGTACATCAAGAAATATGTACGAAATTTCTTTAAAAACTAATAAAAAAATTATGACTTTTTTGAGTTACCCTGTATAAATATAAAAAATATAAATTCTGATAGCTTGCTCCAAGCTAATGTCACATTATACAGTATTACTTTGTCAATATTTAATTTAATGCTGAAAATACAATGATTTAACAAAAAATATTAAATAATTTTCGTCACTCACCCGGTATCAGTATAATAAGAAATTTTAGATTATTTTTATAGTATTCTATCCTATTTACGACAGGGTCAACAAAAATCCAGAAAAACGAAACGAATTAATATTATAAAATACGAAAATATAATGTAGTGAAAATTTATATTTTGCAACTCTCAAAAACTGATGGTCGCCAAATTTTCTCGTGGCCATGGATACTTTTGATCAGAATGGCATTCGCTACAGGCTACAACATACTAAAAATTTAGGAAATTTAACTGAGGGCCACGTGCCATAAGAGAAGTGCGGGGCTCTTTCGATTTATTAATATTTTCTTGCTTAAAACTGTAGGTAATTGCTATCTGAAGACAAACGTAATACTGATAAAAAAATTAAATGACGAATGCTTCACTAGTGTTTGCTCTAAAACAATATCGTCTCTAAAAATTTAAAAATAATTTTTCCAAGATTGAAAATTACAGTTTAAGGCACAAGGGTTTGTCACATTTAAATAGTTTATTTGTTGTAATTAGAGATCGTTTCTAAATTGACAAATTGTTTTCACAAAAAAATATTTCGGATTTACTTACAATGCTCACGTACAACTGAAATAATGAGCTATATATAAATATATACAGGGTTATTTTATAAAAATAAATTTTATATAGTTTGTAAACACTAACAACATATTTTTTTTAACAAAAATGGTTAAAGAAACTGCGCTCAGCGAACGCCGTGAAAATACATAATTTAATAAAACAGGGGTAAAATCAGATCCGTAACCCAGGGGGGCGGGGGGGGGGGGGGGAATTCGAGTTTAACCCCCCCATAGCGACGAACGGTGCAGGGACTTCTTCGCATTCCATGCTAAAATTATGGTTAACATTTTATTTTTTTACTTTTTCGGTCTCTTGTTCAAGCTAACGCTCTGTTATTTCACTTTAAAATAAAAACGTGAACTTGAGTGAAGAAGAGAACGATTTTTTGCGTCCCACAACGTCTGCCAAGAAACTTTACGCCCCTCGAAATAAAATCCTAGTTACGGCTCTGGTTAAAATTGCTTAAAAATTAACTTCTTTCCGAAATGTTTAAAAATCACCACAAGCAACCTACTGCTTAGAATGACATAAAAATAAAATTCGAAAATTTTGTATCTGCTCTAGCAGCATGTTTTCTTTAACCATCATCACCTAACAAACGTTTACTGTTTTGCATTGATTTTATTATAAAAAAATGTATGACTTATGTTTATACATAGTTAGTCCATCTACTGCTGTGACCACCACACAAACAAAATAGAAACTACAGTGTGAACAAAATTAACAACAAATCATTTGTAAATAGGAAATACCTATAATACAGTATGTTTCTTTTTTTCCTATTTATTACTCTCATCTGGACAGTCTGACGTTGACAAAGCACATCATTTTAGTCAATTATAAATGTTGAAATCGTCAGTCGGTAGTCTTGATCGAAAATTCATTTTATTATTGCATATTACACTGATATACCAGGGTCGATAATTTTTGAAACCAAAAAAAAAGAATAGTAGAATGAAACCCATTGGAAAAGGAAGAGAATATAACAAAAATGGAAGGAAAAATAATTTACGGGCGATCCGAGGTCGGGAAGTGGAAGGGAGTGAGTTTTTAAGGGTAGAAAACGATTTATCTCGATTTCCGGCAAAACTACAAGTCCTATGGAAAAACGTTAAATGGCAAAGTTGTAGGTAATAAAAAGGTCTACAACTTTTGTATTTACACTTTTTTCACATAACCTCAAAATTATGTGAAAAATTCAAATAACCAAGTTTATAGATAAAAATAAAAAACCAAAAACTTGGTTATTTGAATTTTTCACATACATTTTGAGGTTATGTGAAAAAAGTGTAAATACAAAAGTTGTAGATCTTTTTATTACCTATAACTTTGCAATTTAACGTTTTTCCATAGGACCTGTAGTTTTGCCGGAAATCGAGATAAATTGTTTTCTACCCTTAAAAACTCACTCCCTTCCAATTCCCGACCTCGGATCGCCCGTAAATTATTTTTTCTTTCGTTTTTGTTATATTCTCTTCCTTTTCCAATGGGTTTCATCCTACTATTACTTTTTTTTTCACTTTTTACCATTTTCAAAGGCTTCAGCCCTGGTCTATGACTAAACCAACGATCATCGTGTCCAACAAATGATCAACCGAAAACGTAACGTCGTAGATTAAATTTATCAATAATATAAACTTACATAGATACTATAAGCGTTTTTAAGCGTCGCGTCGATCAACGATATTGAAATGGCGCTGATCATTCAACAAAAAGGATGTCAGAAGTAGATACTTTCCACTTCAGTGGGTGTTTCCGGTTGGCCATAAGTAGGACTTTCATAGCCCGTTTGATTTTTACTAGGTTCTTTAGGTTTTTGCGCGGAATTTTCTGGATTGGCTACTTTTTCTACGACCTTATCCACTACACTGATGAATAAGTGGATTGTTTCGGTGTTGACGTTGAGCATCTTGCAGATCTGCCCGATGGCATCGTCGGGACGTGGCAACTTTAAGCCGCGAACGGCCGAACTCAGACAGGCCGCTGCGATGACCGACGGAGGTGTTTGTATCAAAGTTGGTTCTGAAAAGAAAAACGATTGTTTTATAATGCAGAAATTACATTAGGTACTGTATAAAACGGAAGGGTGACAAGTTTCTGAGATATTTTAAATAGTAACGTCTGGTTCTGAGGCCATGATAAATATATCACATAACAACTTTAAAAAAAATTTGCGTCAGTTTTTATTAATTTTTTTGTATGAATAATGAATAATACAGTTAGTTCAACCCTTAAGCACCCTGAATAATAAAATACGTTTATCTATAGATGACGCTTAAATAATCGTTACGCATTGTGTTACTGGTCGTACCAAATGTCGTCTTTTTTTATTCAAAAATTAATTGTATGCCTTAAAAATCACCCAAATGTCTTTTCGGTGGTTAAAGAAGCAACAAAAGTCACTAGAGCGTAAAAGAATTATTTTATACACTATGGGGTGGCACGCGTTCTTTTTGTATAATTAAAAAACGCTTCCTGGGTCGAAATGGGTGGATTTGAGAGATAAGAAAATAAACTTTCAATAGTTCAGAACGTCATTCGAAGTGCACGACGTTTTGTTAAAAAATTCACATTTTCTACAGGTTTGTGATGTACATACATATTATGATTATGCAGTTGACGGCAGATAATTTCGTACACTAAACTGTGACACTCTAAATGCAACTGTTTTACCTTTATTACATTTTTGTATCGTGTTAATTGTTATCACGATATCTGTCAAAATATTGTCATTATCTTATTTGATATAAAAATGTCTAATTTAAGGTTGAATTCTCAACGTCATTCAATCTATTGCCAACATTAACCTATTTGGCGTTGATTTTTTGAGTTTATTATTTTAATAACTAACATTTAAAGAAAATCAATATCGTCGGTACATTATTTAGGTAGTATCTGATATATTACAAAAATATCAATTTATTTCATTGCAAATTTTGGGAGAATTGTATAGTGAAAGAACAATGACATAATAATGTTAAAAAAAATCTTACCCGATATTTTTCGCAATACAATTATCCTTAAATAAGTTATGAAATTCCTTGATATTTATTAAATATGTCAATTAGTACCTATAGAATATCAAGTCGATACTGATTTTCTTTAAATTTTGTATAAAAGCTAGAAAAGGTAAATAAATCTACGCGAAATAGGTTATAGGTTGGCAAGCATGTTGATACTCCCACCTTAAGGTTGAATTCTCAACGTCATTCAATCTATTGCCAACCTATAACCTATTTCGCGTTGATTTTTTGAGTTTATTATTTTAATAACTAACATTTAAAGAAAATCAATATCGTCGGTACATTATTTAGGTAGTATCCGATATATTACAAAAATATCAATTTATTTCATTGCTAATTTTGGGAGAATTGTATAGTGAAAGAACAATGAGTGACAATGACATAATAATGTTAAAAAAATCTTACCCGATATTTTTCGCTATACAATTCTCCTAAAATAAGTTATGAAATTCCTTGATATTTATTAAATATGTCAATTATTACCTATAGAATATCAAGTCGATACTGATTTTCTTTAAATTTTGTATAAAAGCTAGAAAACATAAATAAATCTATGCGAAATAGGTTATAGGTTGGCAAGCATGTTGATACTCCCACCTTAAGTATTATTGACAAAGCAAGAATAATATGTTTACTAGAAATAGAGTGGTCTTATGGAAAAATAGCTGATAATTTTAGAGTACCTAGAAGTACTGTTCAAGGAATTGTAAAAAAATGGCGCTATCATCAAACACTTGAGAGGTCTGTTGGGTCTGGTTTAAATAATAGAAAATCATCAAATGAAGAAGACCGAAATTTGGTGAAGTATTTAAAGTAAAATCCATTTGAAACTGCAGTATCCGCTATGCACATAACAGGATTCCCTGCTTCATGTAGAACTGCGCAACGCCGAGTAAGACAATGTTCCGAATTAAGAAATCGAGCAGCTGCGTCCAAACCGTTTTTAAAAAATAGTGAAAAGGAACAAATAATTGGGTTTGCTATGCAGTATTTACCAGAAAATGATTTTTTTTGGCAAAATGTTATCTTTTCCGATGAGAAAAGTTTTCAGTCTATATTTATAATGGAAGGATTCGAGTATATTATAGACCACCAAATTCCCGATATAATGAAAAGTATACCTACTCAAAAAAAGCAAACCAGTGGACGTTTCTCTGTTACTGTGTGGGCCTGGATAATTAGTGTTTACGGAGCAGGTGTGTGCTGGAATATTGGTGGAACACTAAACAGTAATATATATCTTCAGATTTTGGAAAATGTTTTTCTTCCTTCTGCCGCGATAGTTTTTGAAGGAAATAATTTTATATTTCAGCAGGATAACTGCCCTGTGCATACTGCAAGAAATATATAGGAAACTGGTTTAGACAAAACAACGTAACATGTCTGCCTTGGTGCTTAAGAAGTCCTGATTTAAATCCAATTGAAAATGTTTGGGGATTGATGGTAGAAAAAATGTACAAAATAAATTTTAAACTACAGAATGAAATAGAGTTATTTGATAAAATAGAAGAAATTTGGGAAGGGCTAACTCCGGATTAGGTACACCAGAAGTATTATTTTGTCAATGCCAAGAAGATTACGATTAGTATTAGAATCCAATGCACAGCAATTAAATATTAGTATTTTGTTAATAAATTTACCCTTTTTGGCTTTATACTTTTGTAGTTTTCCTGGTATTATTTTATAATTTTCTTATTTCGCGGATGTAATTTAAACACAAAAATATTTAGAAATAACCATTATTACTTATGGTAAAAAATCGTACATACAATAATTTACAGCTATGTATATAGCTGGTATTCTATCCAGGTATAAGCAGCACGGTGAGAAACCCGTTTTATCAAATTTTGTTGTAATTGAGTTATGTATGGGTGGAGTGTACGAATTTATATGTCGTCAACTGTACCTTTCTAATTTAAAATTGTTTTAAATAAATAAAAGTGGATAATTTTTATTATATCTTTAATTAAAGAAATATTAAAAATTACACGGCCATTCTATTTATTTACAAACAAAAAAATTGTTTATGTTTAACGCCGTCTGCTTCTTAATTATTAGGTACATGTCCATAATAAAAGGATTTAATAAGGGCTTAACATGGAAAACCTTGCGGAACGCCCCTATTAATAATGCTACAAGGCACGTACGGATATTTAAAAGTCCGCGTGATACATTATGAGGTAAAAGCTACAATAAAAAAAGTGCATAACGTTATGATTTACAATATTAATAAAATAGCTCTTTAAAAATTATCGCTCCAGTGGGTTTGTAGTTGTAGTTAAAAGGCAGCGATGATGTCGGCTACGGTTGAAATTTATAAAAGTTACATTTCCATCGATCTGTCGATTAGGCCGCCATTTTTAAATATGGCGGCCTAATCAACCAATTGACCCAGCGGCGCACCCAGGATTTTATGTTAGGGGGGGCCCGCCAACCAGTGCCGGAAGCAAATTTTTTAATAAACTTTTAAGTTACGCATTTTTCTAGAACTTTGGAGCTTTTTTACCAGGTACTCTTGGAAGATCGCAATAGCCTAGTTCAATCGAGGAAAAAATCTAAAAAAATTGACTTTTTAAAATATCCACTTTAATAATTATTCCGGACAAAACATACCACTTCTTTTTACCAAATAAAATATATAAGAGTCACACAACAATAAACAATATTTTATAAAATAGAAACCAAAACTTTTTTATAACACCTTTGCATTTGTTAAATATGTAAATGTAATTTTCTTCGACCCTTAGAAAGTTTATTTAAAATTTCTTCACAAGAAACAGGGACATTCTTATGAATAAATAAATTTGCCAAACCATTAAGTCTTACTTGCCCGGTGGAATTTCTTAAGTACGATTTTAAGTACTTTAATATGGAAAATGACATTTCAGAGGTACTGGTGGTGACGGGAAGGGTAACAAAAATTTGCAAAAGTATTTTTTATATTGGGAAATATCATACCATTACATTGAATATATAGCTTAAACAGAGTATTTATTTGCTATCTGTAAACTTGTTGTTCCATAATTTAAATTCGCATATTAGAATGCTTTCATTATAAAAATTTTCAAAAAATGAATAATTTGCATAAAAAGAATGAAGGCTGAGAAAGCTTTGCAAATTTTGTACTTGTTTATTGGGATATTAAATTTTTTTTTAGTGGGTTAGTGGGTATAGTTGAAGTCAATTTCATTGGGGGTTTGTTGATTTATTAGACCTGACATTTTTTTCGGATGAAGCCTGGTTCCACCTCTCCGGTTATGTGAATTCTCAGAATACACGCATGTGGAGTAGTGAAAATCCCCATTTTTAGAGTCCACATTGCACCCTCAAAAATTTGGTGTCTAATTAGCTCTTTCCCGAAGAAGAATTGTTGGTCCTATTTTTTTCCATGACACAGTTACAGCACAGCGGTATAGAGACAATATTTTGAATCAATTTGTGGAGCAATTACTTGACGACGAACTACGTTTTGGATATTTTCAATAGGACGGTGCAACCGCCCATACAGCCGCCGAAACTATTAACTACTTTTTTTCGACGACAGATTGATCAGTTTTCGATCAGACATTGAATTCCCACCTAGATCACCTTGTTTAACGGTTATGGATTACTTCGTTTTTCCTCATTTAAAGAACATTATTTTTAAAACACCAGTTGCAAATTTAGAACAATTACAAGAAAGGATTATCCAAGAATGTGGTAATATTTCTCCAGAGATGCTAGTCAACACTTTCGAAAATATTATGAAGAGACGTGTGAATTTATGCTTGGAGCGGTGGCCAATTTCAGCAATTTATGTAATTATTTTTCTTTTTCTTTCTGTATATTCTTACTTTGTTAATCTTGTAAACAGCAAAAATAAATTTGTTTTTATCTACTTATTTTATTACTCATTAGTTTGGCATATCATGTCATAATATGAATTTGACAAAATTTTAACCTAGATTTGGTTAGACATATTGTCCCCCATATCATTGTGATCTAAACCAAGCCCTACGTTTTTTAATCCAAGCCCTCTTTGATGCAAATCATTTTTGCTCGTATGGTATAATAATTCTTAAGGTTGAATTCTCAACGTCATTCAATCTATTGCCAACCTATAACCTATTTCGCGTTTTGAGTTTATTATTTTAATAACTTAACATTTAAAGAAAATCAATATCGTCGGTACATTATTTAGGTAGTATCTGATATATTACAAAAATATCAATTTATTTCATTGCTCATTTTGGGAGAATTGTATAGTGAAAGAACAATGAGTGACAATGATATAATAATGTAAAAAAAATCTTACCCGATATTTTTCGCTATACAATTCTCCTAAAATAAGTTATGAAATTCCTTGATATTTATTGAATATGTCAATTACTACCTATAGAATATCAAGTCGATACTGATTTTCTTTAAATTTTGTGTAAAAGCTAGAAAACATAAATAAATCTACGCGAAATAGGTTATAAGTTGGCGAGCATGTTGATACTCCCACCTTAATAAAATTTGAATAATCATAATTATTTTTTTTATATTTCACCAATCGGTAGCTCGTTATTGCCATATGCACACAAACATAAATAAGGAAAAGAGCACAGCAGTGCCAGTGGCTTTAATGCATCTGCTTTATTGACAAACCCAGGGACGGTCAAAGACGTGGTGTGCGTTTGGGTTCCTGACATAAGGTTCCTTAACCCGCTTCAACTTAGCGGCTTCCTCTTCAGAAACAGAGTTATGTATAGCACACTTATTATAGCAACAGGTGCAGCGCCCTAATAGATACTTATGATGGTGCACCCCGATGAAAATAATGTTAGATAAAAAATTAAATTACTCGACTTTTAGACCAACTGACGTTACACCGAGCTGAGGGTGAATTTTATAATAGTTTCGGTTTTGTAGCAGGTGGAAATGAACTGCTTCTCTATATCTACCTCTGCAATGTGCGTATTCGAGGTATTTTACCGTCAATTTTAAATCTTTATAACGATTCTTTGGAAGCGAACGTATTTTTTCTGTTTTGTTCTAAACGTCAGCAGAATAAAACTTTTGAAAATCATCATGACACCTCTATTTACATTAATGTTTTAAATATTTTTGATGGTCTAAATACTCTAAATTCCGAGAAAAATATATTATTAAATTGGCTAAAAGTAAATAAATTAAAATTAAATATTTCAAAAACTAAATGTCTGGTTATGGGTAACAATTTAAATTGTCAAAATATAAATGTTGTAATTGATGGTGAAAAATTGGAATTAGTAAACAGTTTTAAATATTTAGGAATAATTATTGATTCAAAATTAAAATTTTTTAATTGTTTTGAAAGTATCATATCGAAGATTGCCGGAAAAGTAGGTTATTTTAAAAGAATCAGTTCTAATTTAAGTTTGATTTCTAAAAAAACTGTAGGTATTTAATACTATTATATTACCCCATTTTATTTATTGTTCTTCCATTTTATATTGTGCTAGTGAGGAAATATTTGACAAATTACAAATTTTACAAAATAAGGCAATGCGGATTATTTTAAATTGTGACAAATATATAAAAATAAATTTTGTGTTAAAAATTTAGATTGGTTGAATGTCAGAAATTTAATTTTTTATTTAGTATGTATCTTTATACATAAAATTAAAAATAATTTATTGCCTGATTGATTAAATTTTTTTTATTCTTTTAATCAATGACCATCATAATTATAAAACAAGAACTAATCAAAAATTTTTTTTGGATAGAGTGTCCAAAACATTAGCTTATAAGTCTATTTTTCATAAAGGTTTGATAGAATATAATAATTTGGAAAATTCTATTAAATCTCAAATATCATTAAAACTTTAAAATTACATTTAGTTAAAAAACAAAATGGTAATTTTGAGACAATTTGCAAAATGTTTAACTTTTCTCTCTGTTTTTGTTAAAAAAAGGTTGCGTTTTAAAATTTAAAAATAAATCTATAAAAATGTGTTAAAAAAATGTGTTAAAAAAATGTATTAAAAAATATTTAACTGTAGCTTTTTGCTAAATAAAACATGTTACTACTACTACTAATATAATTGCCAAAAAAAAACGTGTTTATGATGAACTTATTACGATACTAAAAACAGTATTGAAATTGATAGCAAAACTTTTAAGCTTGTAGGTAGGCATCATATCTTTAACTTTTAGACACCTATCATTAGTTAGGGACAATAAAAAAAAAATGCCATAGGTAAGTACTCGGTAAACAACTGTTGTTGGTACTAGACGCGTTACAAAATAAAGGCATTGGAATCTTTGGAACGTCACAAATATCCTTCTCGCGTGTTTATGGGTCGTACCGATGCAACAAGTACTTAAGTCCGATACGGAATGTCGGTAACCAGCAACGGATTACTTATAAAAGGTGCAAAAATGTGGAAAACACAAAATTTAAGGAAAATAACAGTCGAATTAACAATAATCCACGTATCGAAGGTTTATGATTATGTAAACTAAACCCATGCATGCAAGGAAAAGTAAACAAACCACCACAACATAACCTCATTTTCGGACTACAGGTCCACTAAACCACAGCAGATGTTAACCGAGGATTCGGTCTTTATTTTAAAAAAATTTTAATCGAGCCTATATCTCGCGAGTTTGATGCAAGGTGCATGTAACACCGGACGTAGTGGCCGTCTTCATAGGTGTATCACCACGTGGTGCTGGTGCTACCTGCCTTATGGCCGCCACCTGCCTCTGGGTTAATTATCGACTAAGACATCGACAAAAATTACCCTGTGACATGAACTCTTAATCGATATGATATTAGTTTGAAAGCGTAATGACAAAAAGAACGTTGACTGTGAATTCATCTAGAACAGGATTGTCCAAGTTCCAACCATTGCGAGAGCCGAAAATAAATATACACACAAAAAATAGTGGGACGTTGGGTTTCACTATAACCAGTGCATCAATATTAACATTACTATTTGTTGTGGACAAACGAAGCATTTGAGTACAGGGTGTCCGGAAATGATGAGCAAAAAATTTAGGGGATGATTCTAGACCGAAAATAAATGCTATCTCTTCCTATAACATTTTTTTGAAAATTGATTATTAGCGGAGTGTTAAAGTTAAATTTTATTTGCAGTTTTTTTGCAGTACCTTTTGCCACGCTCATAATATTTTGACGAAATCTCGTATATGGGGCTTTTTCGGGATGAGGAATACAAATTTGTCCACCGTTTTTTCGCATTTTGTAGAGGGCGCCACATACAAGCCTATTCCTTAATTTGAATGGTCGCAACTTTTTTGTCCTACACTGTATGCGCATTTTGACTGAATATTTTTATTCTCCTAACCTTTTGACATAAAAAAGGTATACTACTGTTGTTTCGATATATCTAACCGTTTTCGAGAAAAACGCTAAAATAGCATTGCTTGCATGTGATGAATACGAAATCTTTTTAATTTATTTTCAACCTTAAACATAGCATAGCAAAGGAAGGAATATTCCATGGAGTTCGTCGGAATTTTTAATTTGTGCTTGAAGAGGTAGGACTTCACTTTGAACCTTTGATTTGAATGTTTAATTTATTGTTCTAGTAGTAACTTATGTATTTTAAAACTGCAAATAAAATTTAACTTTAACACCCTGGAACTCCATTAATAATCAATTTTCGAAAAAATTTTATAGGAAGAGATAGCATTTATTTTCGGTCTAAAATTATCTCCTAAATTTTTTGCTCATCATTTCCGGACACCCTGTATTTTGACTTTGATTTTTCAGTTTCGTATTTCTATATTTTTTTGGCCGGCAAAGAACGATGAAAACAATTGAGCCTCCGAAAAGAAAAAGTTGAGTATGCTTAAAAAGGAGTTATAACGATTTATCCGACATTAATGAAATGAATGCCGCTAAGTAAATATCGGACTCTTTCGTTAATAATGACGTGTCCTCGAGTGAATTTTTACTGGTTTTGCTCTCGACCTAATTATAACCAGCATTTTCAGAGTTCCCTAACCTTTGTTTCTGACCTCAAGATGGCCAGGTGGGACGAAACGTTACCGCTACCCCTATATAAGTTTTTTTTAACTTTTTTCTTTATTTCGGGTTCTTCAACTCTGCTTGCGGTGAAGAAACTAGAAATAATGGGCACACAATTCTAGATCATTGTTATATTATCTATGATAATGAATAATACGGGGGAAAATAAAAATACAGAGGCCAACTCCAAAGTTGACAATACATAACTGTTGCACAGGAAGAAAAAATAATAACTACTTGTTATGTTTCACAAATTTAATCAGTTTCCTGACACGTGTTTCGGCCCTTGCGGGTCATTATTAAAGTATGTGTAATGTATTTACACTTTTTTCACATAACCTCAAAATTTATGTGAAAAATTCAAATAACCAAGTTTTTGGTTTTTTATTTTTATCTTTTACAAGAAAATTTTTTTTTTTCACGAAATTTGGTGAAAACTTACCTTTTTATGCCCCAAACACACTGTAATTTTTTGATTTAAAATATTTATTTTTTCACCTTATTTTGACTTAATATCGAAAAAGCACCCTAATTTTCAATCGAAAATTGTCATGTCAAAATATCTGCTTTTTTAAAGAAGTCGGTAGGCTTTTTGTTCGTTAAAATCTCTACTTTCTGATGGTGTAACGAGATATAGTTTACCTCGACGCTTCGCGTCTCGGTAAACTATCTAATCTCTCGACAGTAATGAAACATTTTCCACCTCGGTACGTAATATACTATTTCCTTTTATTTTTGTTATATTCTCTTCCTTTTCCAATGGGTTTCATCCTACTATTATTTTCTTTTGGCTTCAAAAATTATCGACCCTGGTTTAATAGTGCCCTCTTATTTTTCCGGGATCGTCTAAGGTAGGATTGCCATATCAAAATTTTAAAGTCCAGAATTAGGTACAAATACCAAGACACTTTAGTAAAAAAAAAACAGGACGCAGTATGAGAGCGATAGATAGGAATACAAAATGTGAACGGGGTAAACTATATTTCAAGTAAACTGACTAAGTATGTACCTACAATCACAACCAGTTAAAACTGTTCCATGATGAAACCGCTTGAAAATATACACCAATTTATACTCTGGAATGATACGTATGATGACGGTGGGTTTTATTTAAGCTTAAACTGATTCAGTTTGTAACTATTGAGAATTTCCCAGTGCTATGTAGGCGCATAATGAAGGTTAAATGAAATGCGTGGCCTATCTTTATTTCATCATCGCCGTTGGTTAAAATTAACAATAACTAACAAAATAAATTACAATAATCACTAGGTAATCAGTAAAAAAATATTTAAAAGTTCAAATTTTATTGCAGTTTAAAAAATACCTTAAAAATACCCCTCGTATTATCCGTATACACCGAGTGCATCGTCCTCCAGGGGGCAGGTGTGTCGCCTCCCAACTCTTTTTTAATTTTTTTACCCCGTAGAAAAACCTGCCGCTTTACATACATACATAAATATATCAACGACATCTAGCTTTCTTTTTAGGGAAAGTTCTCCGGGGTGCAACCCTTTACTTTATTTTCTTCCTTTTGTTACATCGATTTCACCCGTAGTCGTAAACGTTGTTAAAAAGCATTTTTTAATTGCCCGGTCACGATACAGCCCCCTTCTTCTAAAGTTAAAATGTTAACGACCCTCCCTGTAGGCCTATCTTCTACCTAACTTAGGTGGTGGTTTTTTTTTCTGTTCCAAGAAAGGGGTAGCAAAAAATAAGCATAATAAGATGTAAATCAGTTAACGGTTTGAGTTTTTACGATGTTATAATTTGACCAATTTATCTGGATTAGGTTTTCAATGAAGCTAAAGGTTTGCGTAGGTATGGGGGATTAAAAATTTGAAAAAATACAAGAAAATAATTTTTTAAGTTTGTTTATTTATACCAACACAAATTATAATGTATTTTGAAGAAGAACGGGTAATCGGGAAATCTGCTCGTAAGAAACAGAGTTTGAGGATGTTTTTCGATATTTTTATATTGAAGTAAATCGTATGTGCGGTTTCACAGTGGAGGGCAAAAGTTAAGATTTATCAATTTACCCTTAACATATTATGAATCAAACCTTATTTATTTATATTCATCCACAAAACTCACAGTATCCTAAAAACATAAATAACGTCACCTTAAACAGATGTTAACCAAATACAAATGCTGAATTTTCTGAGAAACTTGAAAATGACAATTATTACTATAGTATTTGTAAAAGGAACCAAAAAAATCAAGAACAAGACTCAGCAGCTGTTTCTTATCAAATACATCGGACCAAACGAATCAAAACCGTTCTCCTTAAAAAAATACGTTGACAATGAAATTGGCTTGCTATATTTTATACGACTTTTGCTTAGGGGCTTCCTTCTTTGCGGAAACGATGTATTCAATTTTTAAAATCGGTAAGAAAGGGACCAAGCTAGATCTATTGTTAAATTTCGAACTATTGTTGGGTTTGATCCAAGGAATTACGTAAAAATAAGGGTGAAGATTTTTGTATGTGGCAGTTAAATTTTTCGAAAATATACGTTTTTCTACGAGCGTGTGGAAAATACGTTTTTCTGCACCGATTTTAGTGTAGAAAATCGCGTTTTACCGCACCGAAATTTCAAATTAAAAAAAATCATGTCATCACTGTAAATTTCCGTTCATCGTGACGTCGCGAGTACAGAGAATAACTTAAGGTGGGAGTATCAACAAGCTTGCCAATCTATAACCTATTTCGCGTATAGTTTTTTAATTTTTCTTTTACACAAAATTTAAATAAAACCATTATCGTCTTCATATTTTAGAGGTAATAATTATTGACATATTAAATAAATATCAAGGAACTTCATTAAATATTTTAGGAGAATTGTATAGCGAAAAATATCGGGTAAGATTTTTTTTAACATTATTATGTCATTGTTCTTTCACTATACAATTATCCCAAAATTAGCAATAAAATGAATATATATTTTTGTTATATGTCAGATATTACCTAAATATTGTACCGACGATATTGATTTTATTTAAATGTTAGTTATTCTAATAATAAACTAAAAAAAGCAACGCGAAATAGGTTATAGGTTGGCAATAGATGGAATGACGTTGAGAATGCCACCTTAATAATACTAAATAAAGATAAGAAAAGGGCCGGGCAGTTGGTATCAATAAATTTGGAAAAATACCATCGGACCTAGCGGCATTTTTAAAACTAAACTTAAAGTAAACCGTTTCTCTAAGGTTTTACTACATAGGCGAACACAAAATAAACTATTTTATTATTTAATAGCTAACTAACACGAAAAAAGAGGTCGAACCAAAATTGATTTGATTCTATATACTATAATATACAAAGGGTCACCCTATCATCTGATTGATATCAACAATGCAAAATGGTATCAATAGCATTAACAAGGTCGAAGAATCACCAGCTGTCTTTAGCACATGCATCTTGTCGTGCATCTTATCCTTCAGTTTCCTAAATCGTCTTTAGTCCTTTTCTTTAGAAAATAATCTTAGATGAGGACAATGGGGTAGGTTATTGCCGTTCTGGGACTCGTGCCCCGAAGTCATTGGTCGTCGGACCCACCTTGTCCAAATCTGGAGCTTTTATAGGGGAGTCTTCGCAGCCCGGGAGTACTATTAACGTTAACGATACCGGAAGAAATATTATAAGATTACAGACACATAATAAATAAATAATCTGGCTCTTTTGGGGTAATAGGGTGAAGGATCCCTTATTCCCTGCTGCGCGTCTGGTCAGAATTACAGGATGGAAACCAGTCACTTAAATAAATCTTTTTTTTTAAGGACCTCGTGCGCCAAAACTCCCTTTCCAACCCCTGTCTCGCCGTCTCCATTGTCCTATCGCATCTTAGACGACATGGGCCACCGTGCGTCCTCGCCCCTCTCCCCTTAAAAATCAGAGACATACCAGGTGTTTTCTTCTTTCTTGTGCAACAGGGGTTTTTCTATTGTGTCCCAGAAAATTAATCCGTCTCGCGGGACAATACTTTTTCTTTCTCTATTTATTTCGTTTTTTTTTCTTTCTTACACTAAGTGTAAGTGAAATTGAATTGGTGTTTTTCTGATGTGTATTGAACTTACTGAAAATTCGTTACTTAAAAAACACAGTTAAATGATATCTTGATACTGCGAACTGAATTAACTTTAAAATGTCTTTATTCCAAATTAACTTTTACGGTTCATTACATGGAAAGTGACAACATAATATAGAAAATAATAAATAACCATTAAAAAAAAATGGAAGTTAATCCAATTTAATTCATTAATAAAATCAATTTAAAAAAAAAGAGTATAAATAATTTAATTTACTAAATATCTCTTTAATTGTTTTTTAAAAGTTGCCAATTTTTTAATTTTTCTGATATTTTTTGGAAGATTTTTATATTTTATTATTCCGTCATATAAAAGCGATTTTTTCCGAAATAACTTTTTACTGGTATAGTTTGATAATTTATACAACGTCTGGTGTTATGATGATGTAATGTCTTATTCTCCTGAAGTGTTATGTTTGATTTTTTTTCTTTCAAAATAATAGAGTGAATTAGAATACAAATTTTTAATTTATAAATGTTTTGAACGTGTAAATACCCTTTCGGTCTATATAGATTAACAATTGGTTCTAAATTTAATAACCTTATTTTGCAATTTTTGTAATGGTTTTAAGTTTGATAAACAAGCAGATCCCCATGCAGAAGCTAAGTATTGTAATTTTGAATATATTAATGAAAAATATATATTTTTAAGGTATTTTAAAGGAATGAAATATCTAGCTCTGTACAACACAGATACCAAAGGAGGTATCGAGTTGATAATAAACTGGATATGGCATTTCCAATTTAAATTTTCGTCTTAAACTAATCCTAAAAATTTTGTCGTCTTTGAATATTGAATATTTTCATTATTAAATGTTAAGGTGTTAATGATGGAATTTATTCTATTTTTAGTTATAAACATAAAAGAAGATTTTGTAAAATTTAACGTAAGTTTATTTGATTGTAGCCAAGAAAGAAGTACTTTTAAATCATTATTAATATCAAAATACATTTCTGCAAGAGTTTCAGCAAAATAAATAATTGTTGTATCATCTGCAAATAGCTTTATATATCCCTTTAAGTTCAATTTGGAAACGGAATTAATGTAAATTAAGAATAATAACGGACCTAATATTGATCCTTGTGGAACTCCACATATTATTTCTTTTTCCGAACTTTTTCTTTCCCCAATTTGAACAAATTGTTTACGATAGCTTAAATAACTTTGAAGTAGTTTGTGTGTATTTCCCTTTATCCCAATACTGTATAATTTTCTTAATAAAATATCATGGTTTACGGTGTCAAAAGTCTTACCTACACAGATCTAAGGATAGTAGACAATAATTATGATTCAATTTGGTGTTAATTCAGTAACGGCATATTATGATCTCGTACGAGTTGCGTTCTAAAACAATAATTTTTAGTCAACCCCATCTGGTTCCGGTATAGTATGAAGTAATTTAAATTTTTGGGCACTAAAGTGTAAGGTCAAAGAAGGGGTCGAAGTGGCATGCATGCACACCTGAAAAACATTATTCTAATGCCCTATCGAGATATAAATAATTGTTATGCACTGGCACCAATGCAATGGTGCGATATGTAACGCTATGGTAATTTAAGGGGGTGGTTTTTGTCAAGCGAGAGGGACGTGTAGAAATATTTTGAATCGAATATTTTTTCAATTCTAAATTATTTAATTTTTATTTCGGTATTTTAGTCGTCTAAACAAAAAACATAAGTGCATTTATTGCTAAACAAAATATTAGTTAGATTTCATGTTTTCAGTTCATAAATAGGTATTTTTTATATTCGAACCTACACGCGTATTAGTTTAATGAATGTATACCATAAAAGTACCCTCGCTTCCTTAAAAATAGATAAGAGAAGTAAGCAAGTAGCAGCTGGGTATCCTGGCACACTTACAGTCCGTATAATGCGGTCAAAAGTACGAAAATTACTTCGTTTCCTTATCTAAGATCTTGATGTGGAGGGAGGGCATATGGCCTAAAAGGTGATCGCCAAAGTACGGTATATAAACCGATCATTTTTCAAGAAACTGCAAACAATCAGGCCTATGGAGAAGCAATCGACCTCAAGGAGTTGTGTCAAATCACTAATCCCAGTGGAAAATGCTAGAAAATAAGAGCAAAATAATTGCCTTTTTTCTACCCCTGCCCTTAAGTAGAACTGTTTCTGTGAAATAAATATCTTTTCCCATAAAAATGTCATATACCAATTAACGTGTATGTAGTTCCAACAATTAACAATCATTGACCAAAAACATCTAAATTTATCATAATTTGCGCACAATGAATCAAAGTTGGCTATCTGTACTATATCGGGGCATTTTGTTAGCTCAGAGGGCGCTATTGAATACATATGCTATCATGGTATGAAGATTAAAGGGGTCAGGCTAAGTATTAAGAGTCTGCTACCATAACTTTAATAGCGACATGCATTTATATCTTAACTTAGTATAAAACAAAGTCGCTGTCGCTGTCTGTCCGGCGTCCGTCCCCTTATATGCTTAAATCTTTAAAACTACGCAACGTATTTTGAAGCGTTTTTTTTTAATAGATAGAGCGATTCAAGGGGAAGGTTTTTATGTATAACTAGCGACTCGCTTTTTTACAATAATACTGTTTATGGTTCATTATTATTTTCTGCCTATATTAAGAATTTCAAGAATTATTTTAAACTTGTTTAAACGTGTTTAGTTTGATTAATTATTAAAGCGTGTTTTTTAGTTTTTTTAAACTATATTTATTTAAACTAACTAACAAAACACCAAAAGTGTGCTTACATAATATACTACGAAATCCGAACCCCGTAATTCAACCATCCTGCAACAAATCTAAATGATCCTGAACACGTTTAACAATAATAGAAACTAGTCATTGACACGCCACCCTTTCGGTCTAATAAAAATCAAAATAAATCCCTGCACCCTTCAACGAACCGTCCGTAGAGGCGTCCATAATTTCCAAGCCATTATGAAAGCATGCAGGAGGCTTTTTTAGGCCCTTTTAAGATCTCAATAGTTTTCTACCTACTTTTTCTACCCTCCTGCGCTTTATATCCACCCTATACTTCGGAATGTATTCGCAGGCGGTCAGATATTTGCAGCGTTGCCAAATTAAAAATCTGCAGGTCCTATTTCAGGGCAATTGTATGTACGTATGTGAAAGAGAGACGGAAGTAGCAAAAATACTTTTGCTTTCTTTGCAGGAAGGACTTCCAATATCTTCATTGGTGTGCCAACTGGTGTCTTTAGGCTTGTCCAGAAAATAGTTTTAAAAATGGGGTTATTATTATTATTATTATTTTATCAATAGCAAACGGAAAGTCCGATGAAGCTATTGTTTTGGTCTCTTTGATTTGTTTTTTTTCTTTAATTGTTCATCGTGATTTAAAATGTCTAAAAGTCCGTTGGCTAGTTTAAATTACTTGTTAAATTCTTACGAGAAAGTTATTTAAATAGGGGTAAATATATCATAAATTTAAAATTGCATTACACGACAAACAAGGTTTAAGGGGTGTCTTGTAATATCTTTAAATTGAAGTACATCGTACCTACGTCCAAATTTTAATAATTCACTGACTGCAGGAGGTAAAGAAAAATAGGTTTTTATTGGTTATTTATGCGGTGCAGAAGTGCAGTGTACTTGTAATTTTTAATTACAACAAACAACACATGCTTTTTCTTATAATAATGGGGCGTTCCGCAAAGATCGTTCATTAATAAAACATGCATAATATTGGACGGTAAAATCTTACGGTGTTTAAAAGGCATTTCTTTAATATATATACCTACAAGAGGAATTTTAATTTTTCTATATATATCAACGCCATAAATTTTAATAATCAGTACACTAATTAAATTTTTTCTTAACCTTTTGACATCGCATGTTATGTAAACACCAAAAAATAATATTTGGATTTTTATCTGAAGTTCTACTTAAAAGGTTTTGGTGTAAACGTACTGTAAAGCGGCTTATCAATATTATAGTTTGAGCAGTTTTTTAAATATTTTTATTTTCTATTTTGAAATGGGAAACAGGAGAAGAGTATACAGTATACAGTGTGGTTGTTTAAGTGTGCAACATATGGGCATTTTTTTTATTACCGATTTCTCAGAAAATTTTATTCTTGATTGGTGCATATTCGATAATCATGTTTGGTGCACTTGGAATGGTTGCAAGTCAAACGGCGTACAGGGTAGGCCAAAAAATATAAAACTTGTACAAGAATAAAGTACCCCTATTTCAGAGAATTCAGCAAAATGTTTTTAAGAAAAGTTGTTTAGAATTAAAAGTTATGCATAGATTCAAAAACGTGACCTAAAATAAAAAAATATATCTTTTTAAAAAACAGTAATAATTTCTCAAAATTTTTTTTATATTCACCATAAAGACCTTCATAAATTAATCAAAATCAAATCAATTTCACATATCTTTGTTCAAATTCAAGCATATTTGTAAAATTTACTTGCGTTTTTAGTTTATTAAGGAATCACAAACTTCATGTTTGTTGCAACGATATTAAACACAATTTTAAAATATCCTAAACATTCTTTTTAACAAGATAAAACATTAATAATGATAATAGGCTAATTAAAAAACTATCATTTAAAGTGCAAAATTTTTATTTTAAATGTTTATTAAAAAACTTTATTCTTGTACAAGTTTTATATTTTTTGGCCTACCCTGTACGCCGTTTGACTTGCAACCATTCCAAGTGCACCTAATATGATTATCGAACATGCACCAACTTTTATCAAGAATAAAATTTTCTGTGAAATCGGTAATAACAAAAATGCCCATATGTTGCACACTTAAGGTGGGAGTATCAACATGCTTGCCAACCTATAACCTATTTCGCGTAGATTTATTTATGTTTTCTAGCTTTTATACAAAATTTAAAGAAAATCAGTATCGACTTGATATTCTATAGATAATAATTGACATATTTAATAAATATCAAGGAATTTCATAACTTATTTTAGGAGAATTGTACAGCGAAAAATATCGGGTAAGACTTTTTTTAACATTATTATGTCATTGTCACTCATTGTTCTTTCACTATACAATTCTCCCAAAATTAGCAATGAAATAAATTGATATTTTTGTAATATATCAGATACTACCTAAATAATGCACCGACGATATTGATTTTCTTTAAATGTTAGTTAATTAAATAATAAACTCAAAAAAGCAACGCGAAATAGGTTATAGGTTGGCAATAGATTGAATGACGTTGAGAATTCAACCTTAAACAACCACACTCTATACATGAAATATTAGAGAAGAGTAAGAAGCTCATAATAAGAAGTACATATAAATATGTACTATACTATAGAGAAATAGGAAAGCCCCGAGGGAAATGCTTAAAGCACTTGAAAACTGGGCTAATAGGAGGATGATAAAGATTCACTTTAGCAAAATTACACCTTATCTATAAAAACAAAAACCTAACAACATTACGTTACGGTACATAATTTAATAGGCTGGCAGTAAAATTATTAAATGCCCTTTAAATTTTAAAAGTCCCATATCTACATCTATATTTCATTATCGAAATGAGTACATTGATAACATTCATGTGAACATAATTTTTGGATTTTAAATCAGTCGATAAAATAATTTTATGGTTGTTTTAAATCCATGTCAGATTATTTAAAGGTTTTTCTCCTGCCTGATTGCGTACTCTCCTTTTTTATCTGATGCCGGCAACAACTTGGGTAATTTTTTAAACGAACTTTCAGAAAATCGGGGTTTCTATAGAATTATAATACCAGAACACCACGACAGGTTCGAAAATCGGTGACGTAACAAACAAGGGGGGCACATTTGCTGCCAGCTTTGCTTTTCATAGGTATTTCATTTTATAATTCATTTTATTTTTTGATATATCCTGAAAATTTAACTTCGTTAAAAGCAGGGTTGGGCAAAATTTGATTTTTATTAAAAAAATCAAAAATCATTGATTTTTTTGATTTTTAATATTGATTTTATTAAAAATTTAACATTTTTCTCTCTTTCTAAATTAATACAAATTATTTTAATGTCTGTCTAACAATATAGTAGATCTAAATTCTATATACCCAAAATATTGTCAGAACGCGCTTCTAAAGTTTATATTATGTATTATACTGCCCTGTTAAGGTAAAGGGCAGTAAGTAACATTTTTGTCAAAAATGAGATATTCATGTTGCATGCCTAAGCAGTAACTGCCCTAGGTCCACACAGGGTTTGAAGCCGATTAAGAATCAACTTATGCCAGAATCACCTATGGCAAAAGGCAGTAACTAACAATATGACTCTTCATGTTATGGTAACAGGCAGTAACTTAACAACTTATTGCTGTTTGCCTACACAATTAATTAATATATAAATAAATGTGAAGGTAAACAGCAGTATTTACCTGTTTTCTTAGTTACTGCCTTTTGCTGGAATATTACTTCAAAAAATAGCAACTTGATATTATACTAGTGTTAAGCCAAACAGCAGTAGGTAGCTGATGAATTTTCATTAAAAATCAAAGTTACGGAATTTTCCGTTTAGTGAAAAAATAAGACATATTTAGTAACGTTCTTTAATACTTTTTTACTGAAAATCCAATAAAAAATAAATTGTGTAGAAGAAAATAAACTAAATTGACAATAACTCAAAATCATTGTTTTGCACTTACTGCCCTTTACCTTAACAGGGCAGTATATAGGTACACCTACTAATTTTTTATTTCTTAAAAGCGCGACTTCTATAAATATTGATTTTTGAAAATATTTTTTTAATATGTTATATTATTCATTGTTCTGAATTAAAAATAAATAGGATCATTAAATCAAATAAAAAAAAAATAAGTGATAAGTACCTAAGTGATTTAAATCACTTGATTTAAATCAGCCCAACCCTGGTTAAAAGTGAAGAAGAATTATACGTCAAATCGCGAAATTTACAAACGATATACCATAAAGACTTGTCCATTGACTTTCCTAGTCAAATTTTAAACCTCAGAAAGGGACTTGGAGATAGCATTTCGAAATTAAAAACAGTGTATGAACTTGCGGATCATTTATTAATGAAAAATCAGTGTGTTCTTCAAATTTTCCAGATGTATCTATTGCAGTGATGTTATTTCTAACTTTACCAGTTAGTGTGGCATCAGCGAAACGATCTTTTTCCAAACTTAAAATAGTAAAAACTTATTTACGCAACACCATGGTGTAACAACGCTTTTCGGATTTATCCTTAGTCAGTATCGAACACGAGTTTGTTAAAACATTAAATATCGACAAAATTATTTTTGCAAAAAGAAACTCTGGACGATCCGGTTGTTTTGTTTACCCTGAATAGTACTTAGTGACTTAATGGTTGTGCAGACTTGTTGAGTGTGCACGTGTTTTACTGTTTTTTGAATTCTATGAGGCTCGATCACTGCTACCCCATTACTACCATACATGGTAAGCAACATTATAAGTGGTGTTTTAAAATTTTGATTTTGCATCATGTTTGCTGGAATATTACCTATAATGACTACCTATGTTATGTTTACCAGTCTACCTAGGATTATAAAATAAATTCGAATTGTTTGCTGTTTTAATAGTAGGTACTTAACACATAATGAGGGTTTAAGCCTAATTAAATTATTACACGATTAACGAAATTAAAAATTTATAAACCTCAACCTAATAGTAATAAAAATAAGAATTATCATTTTCCATTCCTTATAGAGAGAGTGGCCCTAAAAACGTTTGCAGGGGGGGGGGGCTCAGTTTTTTTACGCCACTGCCGAAAATTGATTGCCATTTTTCCCAAAATTAATATTCGCCAGAGAGAGCCTATAGCTTCTAGCACTGTTCGATGGAGCCTTTCTATAGTACTAAAAATAGCGCTTCGCATGGATTCTTCTCATTCTCGTTCTAAGGTCCGTAATGTGTCACCAGATTTATTTCAGAGTAGGTGTATATAATTCCCTTATTAGGTCCCTGCAGCTGACGCAGAAACTAGCTTCCAAAAAAACCACCTTCTGCTCGAACAAACACAATCGGAAATTATCATAAAGCCAACAATTACACAACTGCACACCCGAAAGCGTTCCTGCATGGGGTGTTGTTGTGCAGGAGGCACGTGTCGTCCAGCCCTTTAAAAATGGAGTCGAAATTTAAAGTCCACCACACCATCGGCGGCATGTGCACCTATGCGATTTGCACCTGGATGCCGCAGTCGTCACCAAAAAAGAAAAAAAAACAAATAAAATAATAATACAGTCGAGGCATCTGCCGGTGGTCCTGCCCCTAAACTGGTCCTGCGAGCCGGCCGGATAACAGGATTCGTGGCGCGGTGTTGGCGGATTGTGAGGGAAATCAGTAGGTTATTAGCAGATTCGTTACATTAAATTTGTGTCTAGTCTTGGTATGTATATTACCTAATATGTTTGCGATTCTTTCAAAAATCATTAAAAAAAAAAACACCGTAATCATCAGGAGAAAGCAGCTTAGCTTTTTGTAGAGGGTGTAAAAAATATCGATATCTTATACCAACTAAAGTATAATTTCAAGAAGTTATTGTTTGAGTACCTATTTTGAGTGGACGAAGAAAAATCACATATTATTGAATATTATTTGTCGGAGGTCATAGACCCACGGTATGTCCATGAACAATGGCTCCAAGTAGGTAATAGGACACACTTGCAAACTTGAGGAAATAATAAAAATACCAGCTTTATTCATTCATATATAGAGTCGCACAAATTGATTTTTCAAGGACGATCTCTTCAGTGTTGACGGGGATATCAGGCCAAAATTAGGCATCATTCTTGTATTCTTACCACTCAAAGCGTTCAGAAGCTTCTGGCGACTGTTAATAACATGTTAAATGGGCATATGTATTGTACTCTTTAATATTATTTTATAAAAATATTTACTTACTTTCTAAGGATTTGTTTATAGTTTATAGTAAAGTGAGGAAGCTTGCTTCAATAAAGTAATTTATTATTATTTTTATATATGGTGAAAAATTGGAATTAGTTAACAGTTTTAAATATTTAGGGATAATCGTTGATTGGAAATTAAAATTTTTAAATTATTTTTAAAGTATTATATCGAAGATTGCGGGAAAAGTAGGTTATTTTAAAAGAATTAGTTCTAATTTAAGTTTGTTTTCTAAAAAAACTGTATTTAATACTATTATATTATATACCACATTTTCTTTATTGTTCTTCCATTTTATATTGTGCTAGTGAGAAAATATTTGATAAATTACAAATTTTACAAAATAAGTCAATGCGGATTATTTTAAATTGTGACAAATATACAAAAATTAATTTTATGTTGAAAAATTTAGATTGGTTGAATGTCAGAAATTTAATTTTTTATTTAGTATGTATCTTTATACATAAAATTAAAAATAATTTATTGCCTGATTGTTTAAAAAAATGTTGTTCTTTTGATTATGACCATCATAATTATAAAACAAGAACTAAACAAAATTTTTATGTGGATAGAGTGTTATATAATATTATTAGCTTATAAATCTATTTTTTATAAAGGTTTGATAGAATATAATAATTTGGAAAATTCTATTAAATCTCAAATATCATTAAAACTATTTAAAAAAACTTTAAAATTACATTTAGTTAAAAAACAAAATGATACGTAATATTTGATACAATTTGCAAAATGTTTAACTTTTCTGTATGTTTTTGTTAATAGAAGGTTGCGTTTTAAAATAAGTCTATAAAAACGTTTTAAAAAAATGTATTAAATTATATTTAATTGTAGCTTTTTTCTAAATAAATCATGTTACTACTTACTACTGCTAACTTAAAGGCAAAGGTAAGGTTTCTATAAACATTACTTTTACAGCTTCTAGCGATGTAATTGGCTGCTCAAATTATTAACAAAATATGACCCAAACAAAACCAATCAATCACCAATAATCGACCCCATATGACACCAATAATAACATAGTGGTGGTCATCTACGCAAACACACCTTTTACCCCATATCCCGTTCTGCCCCTATACGGGTGGGTAAGTGCATTTTAACACCCTTAAAGCCTTAGAAACAATAATAACATTATTCGATGACTTTTTGACACATGCTGACCGGCGGAAACTTGGGCACTCGGGCAGTGTATATAAATTGGGGATGTATCGCAACTGTAAAAACGATAACGCTACTTGAACGGACAAAAACTTTTTCAAATTCTTGAACAAGAAATTGTGCTTGAAAATGATTTACACGTACTTGCCAAATTGTAAAAATTAATATAAGTTGTACACCAACTAATATTTGACTTGAGGTTAGGTACGCGATGATTGTTTATTTTGCTGTTTTTTTTTTTAATTATATTCGATTTTATAAGTTTTATAGACTTGTTCTCTTCCTTTTTGAACTAAAAACACGACGACGAATCATTTTTAAACAAATTTTTAGAAACAAACCATTGAAAACAATTTTCTATCCTCAAAATCTGATAGGTTTGCAACTACTAAAAATGCCAGAATTCACTACCTTAATTCCCAACTTGATCAAAAATTGAGAAGAAATTCCAATTTTTTGGCAAGAATTTGGGGCAAATTTTAGCTGTTTACACGCAAAAATAAATTGAAGGTCAACTTTTACAATTTCTTGAGCAAGAACTAAAATTTTTAAAGCCCGGACCTGTCTATTTCCCCATTCATCAAATGATAATGTTGCAGTGCGCATGCCTAATCCGGTGTAGCTTTGTTTACATGCGCGAGGGCATAAATTTGCCACTTCCAATTATTGTTTGCTTATCTAAAGGTAAATATTATGGAAAAAAATCAAAGAAATAGGGGTAGGTAGTTCTTGGATTGAAATAGTTATTTACATTACTAGATGCGAAAGTTAATTTTTTGGTGTGAGGAGGTTTTTGAATTGCCGAGGCAAAGCCGAGGTGATTTAATACCTCCGACCACCAAAAAAGGCTTTCGCATCGTGTAATGTATTAAATTTTTTCTACTACTGTTCTCTGATCAATATATTATTAAGTAAGAAACTTTGATTTTATTCAAATTAAAATGATAAAATAATTTTTTTTTCACCTATAAAATAATCCATGACAACTAGTTATTTGAGTATTATTGACAACTAGTTATTTGAGTACTGTCAGAGTCTGTCAGTTCGATTTTTTGTCCTGGCACCGAAAGTATTACTTTCGTAGCTAGCAACCTACTTTCGTAGCTAGCAACGGATAATATTTAGGTAACTGTAACATTTACTTTCGTTTTCTTTCGTGTTGCTAGGGCCCGAAAGTTAATTTATTTATACAGTAGTAGAAAAAATATATTTCGTAATCATAAAAATATGTTTTTCTACTACTGTATAAATAAATTAACTTTCGGGCCCTAGCAACACGAAAGAAAACGGAAGTAAATGTTACAGTTACCTGAATATTATCCGTTGCTAGCTACGAAAGTAGGTTGCTAGCTACGAAAGTAATACTTTCGGTGCCAGGACAAAAAAATCAAACTGATTTTAATACATTACACGATTCGAAAGCCTTTTTTGGTGGTCGGAGGTATTAAATCACCTCGGCTTTGCCTCGGCAATTCAAAAACCTCCTCACACCAAAAAATTAACTTTCGCATCTAGTAATGTAAATAACTATTTTTTAAGCCGTGCGATGATTGCGTTCTTGTAAAGTATACCTTAAAAACTTTTTGTGCTATACTCGATACTAATCAGCGTTTAATAGCTCTACAGCTGGTGCAGAAGCCATATATACGTAGAAGGGCTTGCATTATTATATATTCAGTGGACCAGGGACTGTGCATACTACATAATATAATATATACAGCTGCCCGAAAAAATTATTTTAGTGTGTTACCGACATACCGCTGATTGAGCTTCTTAGTTTCACCAAACAAGCTCTCAAAAGCTTCACAACAGTTAATAATACTTATTGAGCATATAACCAGATGTCAGCTGAAGCAAAATATAATTTAATCGCTTTTTACACCATCTATAAAACATCATGGAAGTACTCAAGATGTTTGTCATCCACTTTCCGGAATCCCGGGGGCTTTAAAAAATGTTAAAACAGTTCCTGTATCGAATTACCGCCTGGCAGAGTTGCGTTTTAAACTTTAAAAGGAAATAAATTGGATTTATTTACTAGAGATAACAGTAAGACCAGAGTTTGAAACGAAAAGAGGCCAATCAAGTTCGGTCTGAAATTTTTTGTCGTCTGTGTTTTGAGTTGAGGCTAACCGCTATTGCTTTAGTAGCATTTAGCTCTTCTTAACTTCTTAGAGGCTCTAAAGACTACTCCAAACTACCATCCTGTATATTTTAGTGGCTGAAATCAGGATATTATATTATATTCCACAAGGATCAGAAGGTCCGTTATTGGGTATTCTTAATTTACATTAATTCCGTTTCCAAATTGAACTTAAAGGGCAATATAAAGCTATTTGCGGATGATACGACAGTTATTTATTTTGCTGAAACTCTTGCAGAAATGTATTTTGATATTAATAATGATTTAAAAATACTTCTTTCTTGGCTTCAATCAAATAAACTGACGTTAAATTTTACAAAATCTTCTTTTATGTTTATAACTAAAAATAAAATAAAATCCATCATTAACCCCTTAACATTTAATAATGAAAATATTTAATATTCAAAAACGACAAAATTTTTATTTTTTTAGGATTAATTTTAGATGAAAATTTAAATTGGAAATGCCATATCCAGTACATGTATACCTATTATCAACTCCATATCTCCTTTGGTATCTGTTTTGTACAGAGCTAGATATTTCATTTCTTTGAAAAACTTTAAAAATATATATTTTTCATTAATATATTCAAAATTACAATACTTAGCTTCTGCATGGGGATCTGCTTGTTTAACCAACTTAAAACCATTACAAAAATTGCAAAATAAAGTTATTATAATATGTATACACAAATTACCACATTTAGAACCAACAACCAACTGTTAATTTATATAGACCGAAAGGGTATTTACACGTTCAAAATATTTATAAATTCAAAATTTGTATTCTATATTATTTTAAAAGAAAAAAAATCAAACATAACACTTCAGGAGAATAAGACATTACATGATCATAACACCAGACATTGTATAAATTATCAAACCATACCAGTAAAAAGTAATTTCGGAAAAAAATCGCTTTTATATGACGGAATAATAAAATATAACAATCTTCCAAAAAATATCAGAAAAATAAAAAAATTGGCAACTTTTAAAAAACAATTAAAGAGATATTTACTAAATTAAATTGTTTATACTATTTTTTTTTAATTGATTTTATTAATGAATTAAATTGGATTAACTTCCATTTTTTTGAATGGTTATTATTTTCTATATTATGTTGTCACTTTCCACGTAATAAACTGTAAAAGTTAGTTTGGAATAAAGAAATTTTGAAAGATAAACGTAGTTCACAGAACGGGGTGGTGACTCCCCAGGACTTCTAATAGAACCACTTAAGGCTCGACTTGTTATTATGTAACTTACCTATATGTTTAGGTAATTTCTTTAACTTTCTCTTTGATTAAGGATTAAAGACGTCGTAAATGTAGTTTAAGATGATTTGAACAGGTTCTTAAACTTTCCTGCAAATTATGATATTGTGAAAACAGTACGAAGACTCTGATGGTTTGAAATGACGGTTCTTTTTTTTTAGAACACCCAGTATCGAACAATGGCGCCACGGCCTTGATTTTTCCACGTAAACTCCGTCTAAAGAATGGACCCCGGCCTGGTACCTGCAGAAATCTGATCTGATTTCGCAAATTCGTGAGAACGATTAAGTCATCTAATTTAGGGTCAAATTTAGGCCCATATTTTGCACCGAAATATCAATTAAATCCGTGACACTCCCTTTTTAAGGGGTGATTTATTTTTGTCCCGTTCAGAAGGGATTCATAACTTTTTTCATTGTAATATTTCTTCAACATTAATGGCAATTAAATATTATAAATAGACCGATGATGGTAGGTATGATTGAGGCCTAAAATAGGTTAGTATGTTTATTTCTCCTTACAAAGAAAACCAGTAAACATACGTTTTTGGATACAAGCAAAGGGAAGAATTGAAAGTTGACGCTGAGGTGATACCGTTAATAAATATTTTCTTGTAAAAATAACATACTTTATTGGTTAGCTTATAGACTGTGAATCCTATATATAGGATGGATGATTTTTTGGTAGCGCAGATTTTTTATTATCAAATATCTCAGAAACGTTTTTATATCTACATGACTATCTATGGTTTGTCCATTTTGTTTTGATAAAGATGACAGAAAACAATTGAACAAAAATTTACCACATTGCATTGGTCAATTCACGGACCAAATTACAAAATAATTATTATTTATTTTCTGATAGGTTTGTCACTTTTTGACATTTACTTCAGTTCTAACCTTACTTTCTCTATTGTCATGTGCCCAGTGTAAACTGGGTTTCTATAATCGTTTTCGAGATAAAATGGATAGGGTATAGGTATATGAATTAGGTTTGAAATGTAAAAGTTCATATATACAGTGTGACCAGTAAAGTCCGCATCATATGGGATTTTTTTTTATTAATAGCTTTATTCGAAATTTGACTTTGGCATCAAGTTCTGCTTCGATCGAGATGAAAATTAAGCAAAAAAATAGTAGTCACGTGATTCGCATTATCTGTCAAATTTTAATTTTTTTCAAAAAATGATTCAAAAATGGGGTTATTTCTGAAAATATTGAAAAAAGATATTAAAAAAAGTTTTGCCCACATGCAAAATTTCAGCTGCATAAGATAATTTTGATTTTTTACCTACCGCTAAAATTTATTTTCCACTTAATGAACACTTTACTGACACTGTGTTCTTTTTTGTCTTAATATTAAGGTGTATTACTTTCAGACAGAAACACATTTAATATGGCGCTACTTTAAAGAAAATGTAGCTGAAATAAAGCATTGTCAAAACTAAGAAGTTTTATGTAGGTTGCGTTGAGTCTTATTTTGCAAAAGTGGTGCAATTTAATAATGGGTAAAAATCAAAATTATCTTATGCAGCTAAAATTTTGCATGTGGGATAGAAACTGCATTTAGAAAAACTTTTTCTAATAACTTTTTTCAATATTTTCAGAAATAACCACACTTTTGAAATATTTTTTGGAAAAAATTAAAATTTTACAGATAATGCGAAACACACGACTACTATTTTTTTGCTTAATTTTCATCGCGATGGAAGCAGAACTTGATGCCAAAGTCAAATTTCAAATAAAGCTATTAATAAAAAAAACCTCATATGATGATGACTTTACTGGTCAACACTGTATATAAAAAGAAAGTAATTAATAAGATAAATCTTACCAGTTGAACAGATAGAGACTAGAGTGTGGGCATGCCGCCTTAGGAGGTGGTGTTCTCTACTCCACGAACACCTTTCGATTACTTGGTCGATGTAGTCGTACCCCGTCACCGCCGATAGATTGTACTGGAGTTTCGATAGGACTAGTTGTTCCCAATTCTGAAAAATAAAATAAAAACCTTTCAATTTCAATCGCTCAATCTGTATAATAGAAAAACGAATAGCTATACATTATTTGAGTTGAGCCAGAAAAATCTACATGATTAAGGGCATATCGCTCTGTTGCGCATCGATATCCAACGCGTATGTCTGCGATAGATAAAAATCCGGGTAAACCAGACGTTCAACTCCAAAAATAGGTTATCTGATTCTTTTACTGTTCCGTTCTGTATCGAGCAAAATTCAAAGGAAAAACATGTAGTAAAACTTCTTTAATATACCCTGTATGTAAAAACCGTTAAAAACCATAAATATTTGAAATCTCGTCATATAACTATTGACTTAACATATTGATCATCTAACTTTCGCTGTATCGGTCTGTATTCAGGACTTCAGGCAGATCAAATGATGTGTTACGTGTTCAATGTTTATTGTCCAACAATAAAGACAACAAAATCGTTATTTTTCTAAAAACCATTTTTTAATCCTGTTTTAAGTTTTTGTGCAAACGCCTTTTAGGCACATTCTTTACGGGAATGTTGTTTAGACTGTGCAATGGTTACTTTTTATGACCTCGCCTGTACCTATATTAAATTTTGGACTAAATTCTTCTCTACCTTAACAGATCCTCACGTCTGAACAACTCAAGGTTAGTGACTGACCAGACCATACGAATCCTGCTTCCCAATTTGATCCTTGCTGCTACACCATGCGTTCGTTTCATTTTTCACTCCCACACGGACCAGATAAAGATAGAGGCATTCTTATTACTCGATTTGCGCCCAGGCGGGCGCAATAATGAAACTTTTTATGCGTTTTTCGTTTACATGCGGGATTAGTCTAGGGTTTTACGGTCGCAAATTTTCCTAACACGTTACGAGAAATGCGACGTTGCCAGTTTCGTTGCTTCAACAATTTGTTGTTATTTTTGTAATATACAGTTGTATGTCTCCGTCAGTTGGAACCATATGGAAAATTTTTTTATTATTAATTTTACGAAAAAAAGTTATTCTTAATAAAAAGTTCTGCATGGTCTGAAACCTAAAATGCAACTAACAGATATTAAATTATTTTAAGCGTATACGAGGTTTATCAAAGAATATAAATTTTGCCCAAGAGCAAAGTACCTACTTTTTTTTTGACAATATCGAAAATAGTTATTAAAAAAAGTTGATTAAAACTAAAAACCACGTTTAAATATGTAATTACACCCATTTACGATAAAAAAATAGGTTTAGTTTTTTTTAAATAATTTTTCTGCATTATTAATTAATTATGAATGAACATTTATTTCTTGTAATTATTAAAAACATGATAACCTTTTCGTTTCTTAATTTTATCTAACAATGTTGCAATTTAAAGTCCGTAATAAATACATATGCATTTATATTGCAAATAAGAAAATATACATCCTAGATTACATGTCGTAACTACTGTATTAAATTTGCATTGTTATTGTACACACATACGTTTCAAATGATAAAAAATATTTTTTTATCGTAAATGGGTGAAATTACATATTTCAACGTGGTTTTTAGTTCTAATCAACTTTTTTTAATAACAATTTTTGATATTGACAAAAATAAGGGTACTTTGCTCTTGGGCAAAATTCATATTTTTTGACAAACCTCGTATACGCCTAAAAGAATTTAATATCTGATAGTTGCATTTTAGGTTTCAGACCATGCAGAACTTTTTATGAAGAATAACTTTTTTTCGTAAAATTAATAATAAAAAAGTTTTCCATATGGTTCGAACCGAGGTTCCAACTAACGGAGACATACTGTATAAACTTTCCAAACAATAGGTATTAACAATGCTATTGTGTTTAGTGCATAATTTTGTTATAGTGAGAAACTGCGGCAGGGGATATCTCTTTCAACAGGTAATGAATATCATTGTTTTATTAAGATATAATATAAATACCATAAAGAACTTTTAAAAATTGTTTATGGTAAACTGTTACAGAGATATTATAGTGTGCCAATTATACACCCTATTAAGCATTATATTTTTTTATAGGCCTGAATTATATTTATCTAAGTGAATTAAAACGATGTGACAACACCAAAATCTGCAAAATTCCGATGTCGCCGTATTTTTAGCACGATTTGGCAACGCCAAAAATTTGTTACTGTCATGACGCAGCCGCTGATGACATATGCACCACATGCGGCGGTAACTTCAAAGTAATTATAGCCAATCGTCTGCGAAATGTCTAGACCTAAACTGGGTCAATATATAGTGGTCATCGATTGGTGCAATGTTTTGAATGCAAAAGGTTCACCCTTAAGTTTTGATAAAAAAAAAGTTGGTCCATCCATGGACTAAGAAGAATGTTGAAGAAAGTTCTGTGATTTCAAGTTTCAAGTCAAGACGAAGCTACACACACTGCAGCTGAGGATGGAATCGCTTTGCAGGATCGCAGGTTACGGAAAATGTTTATTTCAGGTCCTTTCGCTTCGGACAAACTTCTTAAACGCCCTGTGTATGTTTAACATAACAGAAAACTCGTTCACCTTTGACTTCGGTGGTTTCCGCGAATACATTATCCTACTTTTGATGAATGAGCATTCTGTCAATTTTAGTACCAACGCCACGGCGAACTACTAGACGACGATATTAGCGAACTCAAGATTTGTTTGACAAAGAGCTGCTCTAGAAACATAAAAGAGAACCGCACTCGCCTTGAAGACGAAAGACGATATTAAATGTGAGAGATTACCGGCAATACCAGCAACCAAGAAACTGAATACGCGAGCCATTCCGAACTAATATCAAATTCGTATGTCTTCATTTTTCTCGTATTATTTCTACTTTAATACTATCATATTATTATAAAATTGTAAAGTGACCCCAGAGCTGTCGGTAATTGAATTGAAATAATTGAAAAATCGTGTTCAATTACTTTTTGGTAACTGAATTACTTTTTGAAAATAGTAATTGTAATTGATTTTCCAATTATAGTAGGACCTACTGCTATTAAAAAAAAATAATACCTTACCTATACAAGTCTTTTTTTGTAAAATGTAAAAAAAGTAATTCCATTGTATGTCTGCTATGCTGCTATGTGTACTAATTGAAAAATGTAATTCAATTACCAGACTGTAATTCAATTATCAAAATGTAATTGAAGTACCAAAATGTAATTTAATTACTTACTTCAGAGTAATTCAATTACTTTTAGGGTAGTTCCATTACTATAAAGTAATTGAATTAGTATAAAAGTAATTGAATTAAACTCAGCAATTCGAATGCGGTAATTGATCAAGGAATCAAATACTTTTAGTGGGTAATTGGTAATCTAAATATTTTTATCATACTATTAGTAATTGGTAATTGTAATTGATTCCTTTTTCGGAGGGTAATGGGTAATTGTAATTGAATTACTTTTTAAGAGTAATTGCGACAGCTCTGAGTGACCCTAATCCGAGAATCATGAAATTTCGAGAATGTCTTCTCCTGATAACGTAGGGCATCCAATAAGAAGGAACTTTTCGTAAATCAGCCCCTAAGGGGCTGAAATGAGGGGTGTAGCCTATTTTAAGGGGTGCACCTATAACTATCTATAGATTTAAGCTATATTGCTAAAAATGGGTACTATGATTAAAATAAGCAAGTACGTGTTTTGCTGTTTTGGGAAATTTTGCTCCTAGGGGGTAAATGCGAGGTAAATGGATTGAGATTTTTAATTTTTAACAATTTTAGGGACCCCATGGAAAGTTTCCCCAGTGCAGACTCGATGGATCTCAACGCCCGTTTTTCTTTAAATCTTTTTCGATTAGTTTGGAATGACCCATATTTCCGTAGACTGAGTAGAAACCTAGCGAAGTGCAAAAACGAATCAAGGTTAAAATTTGAAAAAGATGTCTATCTATCTATCAGATAATTTTAGCGAGATTTCGAGGAAAATGACTGTGATTTGGTAGCAATTCGTGAGACACATTTGCCTTCATTTTCATTACAGTATTTACCCAAAATGTTTGCTCAGAAAGATAAAATTGTTATAATCCTCTTAAAGGTTTTAAATTGGAGCACATATAATATTATAGTAATTGATTTATTAAAAAAATAATCAAGAAAAGAAAAGGATAAACTGCCAAAAAATTGCATACACCTTATTTACTCATAGAAAGAGAACACACATTTTTAATATCCCAAATTTAAAATTAACACTTGTGACAAGTGAGATTGCTTTGATAATTCGACATACATTTTAGGGGTAGTTAACGTCAAAAGGGTGACCTATTTTTTGCGATTTCTTTCACAAAACCTCTATTTTTAAAATACCGGAACTTTATAGACGCCAATTCTGTAATACTGGTGGGAATTTTGCCAATAATTGCTGCCAAGTAGGGTGGGATCTACTACCTGAATTCTTTTGTGAATTGATTAAAATCACAATCAGGTAGATTTCATGGATTAATTTCCTTTCATTATGCCTGGTTCAAACAAATATCGCACTTAGGATAGGTAGGTGTGTACCCAGCGTGGGCATGGGCATGTCGCTCGGTACCATTATCGATACTGTCCATTGGATCAAAAGAAGTAGCAAAAAAATATATTTAAAATGTCTTAAAATTAACATAAATTATTCATAAGTGGCCGTTTTTTACTGTTTAGAGTAATATTAAAACTTCAGCACCTACTATAATATTTCAAACCATGTATATCGATCGACAGTCGATATCGCAAACCGCCCATCTCTAACTATGGACCATTCTCCGTTGGTTAGTTGCCCACTTACCCAGGGTACTCTCTATACCTATTTTAACAGGAAAAGAATAATATAAAGATTTGCGGTAAAGTACAAGGGCTCTTCCTACACAATAGATAGAAATCATTGCTTTTACACAGCGTGAGTTTGGTTGGAGGGGCGGTATTCTCGGAAAAAGGGAACGAAAAAGGTACTTTCGAGAAATAATGACTTTGGCAATTAAGAGGTAAATAAACAGGTTCTATTTTTGAGATATTCGCAGCGAGTGGTAAATGGGTTTTTTCTTCAAGTTGGGTTTTCACGCGTTTTTGTAGAAAGTGGTGCCCGCGAATATCATCCTGGGTAATATTCCTCCATTCTTGACTCTTATGACGCGGTAGTAATTTAGGTCCATTTGCTGATCTGCGTGAGTTTAAATTACCTTCGTGTAATCTTCGACGAACTGTCAAAGAACTGGCATTTTTAACTCGAACCTCTAGAAGTTAGTTTTTCGCCTGTACTGACGTCAAAGGACGATTCCGAAGAGTTTTAAGGACAAAAAATCGGTCATTAATAGATTTAGTTTTGCGTTTCCTAAATTATTGACATCATCAAGATGATTTTCCATTTGGCGAGAACAAATAATGCACGTATTGACATGAACCAAAAACCAAAATGTAAAGAATATTTGCGGCTTAATGGAAACTGATATTTTGAAGTAATTTTGCTTCTTAATTAATCCACAGGTTGTTTTGACACTAGGCAAAAAAAAAACTTTTCGTTTATCCTTGTATAATATGTGAAAAAACCAATTTCTCTTAAAATTTGTATAGGCATATTAAAACTAATAAATCTACCTAGAGCTCTCTAAAAAATCACTTAAATCGGAGTAAAAATAAAATAGTTATAAAGTCCTAAACCTAATCCAAATTTTATGATGCGTTTTTTTTTGCACGGGGGTGTAGAATGATGTTCCAAAATTTAAAAAAAAAATCGATCGCTGTTTCCGATTATTGTTCAGTCACAAAACTAGTAGGTACTACCGCAATCAGCTGATTTTATTGCAAGTCTATTTAAAAGGCAGGAAGAAATAAATAAATATTTGCTAATAATTTTCGATTAAATATTTTTGTTATCTTTTATCGTAAGCTTTGGTAACGTTTCAAATTCCAGGGATGCTTCAAATTCACTTTTCTTTTTCAAATTTCTATAAAAAATCGGTAATAAAAATAGTTACCGACATAATATTATGTAATATGCTGCTATTATTATTAGCTGCTTGTCGTATCTTGTCACTAACTATTTTCGGGTACTAGACTCGTTCGAGTGTAGATTTAAGTTTAGTTAGGTGGTGGTGGTGGTGTCTCTAATAGTAACAAAGTAGCAAGTTATTATTGATTATTGGCAAACTTATGAGCTGCTTGCTGCACGAAAAAAATTGTCACAAAAGGACTAAAATCACCTATTAAATAGATATTGTAGGTATAATTTAATGATACTTAATTGTAGAATTTTTGCAGTTTCTTCGGCGGGGATGTTGCTTTTTTATATTTTAACAGTTTTTAACTGATTGTGAGGTTAAGTTCGTTAGTTCAGTTGACATATAGTTGACATTGTTTACAATGTGTAGATATGTATTAATACCTCAATTGCTTTTTGACTAAATTGCCTGATTTTCATGTTCTAATACCTACTGGTTTATAAAATTTGGAGATGGCAACCTCAATTTACCTAGCCCTAATTTGACGTGAGGTCGTGACTGTTAGGTATATCAAACGCTGTAATAATTCTACACGTATTATCCGTACTTACACACATTGAAAAAAAAAAGATGCTGAAAAATTTCTTAGTCATTTTCTCACATTCCAAAAATGCACTTTAACAGATTTCGGTGTTGTGAATGAGAAAAAACTATTTTAAAATGTTAAAAGTCATTGAGAATTTCTTTAAAATAGTATACCTGACCTGTAAGGGATAGTCCTTCTGAGAAACACTGAAGTCGACCACCCTTGGATAAGAATTCCAGAGTGTAAACAGTTACTTTCGGGCCTCTTTTAAAACTTGTTCTTGCAGTAGAGATAAGTGCCTACGTTTACAGCGCAAACAATGAGTTGAATGAAGCAGGCCGACCGACCGCCATCGACAGGCACAAATTAGTACGGAATGTAATGTCTACGAGGAATCATTAGTTTTCTAAGGGGGATTGGTCACCTTTTTCTATATGTTTCAGATGTACTTATACATACGAAGACGATCAAGCAAACATAGATCACGCATGTCAGTCATAATGTCCTTTTGTCTGTCTATGAACACTTACTTTATTTTTTTTTGAGTTATGATAAAAAATTTTTATTTACAATTAAATTTTACTTTTATAGTATTTTTTTGCAACATTTTCCACAATAACCGGTTTTTCTAAATCCTTATCAACATCGTCCGGTTCATAATAAACTCACCGACAAAAAAAAACCGGCACCTAAATTTTTTTAGTAATTTCAATATGGCATAACTTTTTTATTTTTCACTTTATTGCAATGATTTTTCACTGGGCGATAGATATATTCATTAAAATTGCGCTGCAGTTTGTTTTGATGTAATTTTGGTGGCTTAAATGTTTATATACCAGGGTAAAGCAAAAGGGTGTTTTTAGTCGGAAGTTTAAAACGTCCTGTCGAAAAAACACGCCAGAGAACCTTGTTTAAACATGATTTACGATAAAGCTGGATGTATTCCTAGCATTTTGTTTTTTGAATCATCTAGTTATCTTGTTTATTTTACGAGCTACGCATTTTTAATTGAAACGCTGCATTTAAAAAAACATTTTTACTTCAAACATTAAAAGTTGTCATCAGAGCACTTAAAATTAAAATAAAATGTTAATAACGAGTGTGTCAGAGAAGGACATAAAAACCTAATATTTGTGGAAAATGGAGCTCTAAATGCCCACAAATATATTGAAGAGATACTAGCTGTCATTCCATTTGCCCCTTTCATTGGCCTTTCATTGGAGAAGAGTTTATACTCATGCAAGACAACGCCAGACCACATGTTGCACATGTAGTAAATGAGTTTTTGGATGAAGTTGGAATTCAAAGGTTAGAATGGCTACCTGTAGCCTGTAGCCCAAATCTCAACTCAATTGAGCATCTTTGGGATGAATTAAAAATACGCGCTCGTCACCGTCCCAACAAACCTACAACTTTACTAACTTACTCAGGTTAGCATTAAATGAAGAATATGAAGCTATTCCTCCAGAAAAAATAATCACTCTAATTGATTCCATGCCACGAAGAATGCAAGCTGTCATTGGGGCTAGAGGTGGTCACACTCGTTATTAACAATATATTTTAATTTTAAGTTCTCTTATACAACTTTTAATGTTTGATGTAAAAAATGTTTTTTAAATGCAGCGTTTCAATTAAAAATGCGTAGCTCGTAAAATAAACAAGATAACCAGATGATTCAAAAAACAAAATGCTAGGAATACATCCAGCTTTATCGTAAATCATGTTAAACAAGGTTCTCTGGCGTGTTTTTTCGACAGGACGTTTTAAACTTCAGACTAAAAACATCATTTTGACTTACCCTGGTATATAAACATTTAAGCAACCAAAATTACAACAAAACAAACTGCAGCGCAATTTTAATGAATAGATCTATTGCCCAGTGAAAAATCATTGCAATAAAGGCAAAAATAAAAAAGTTATGCTAAATTGAAATTATATACTAAAAAAAATTGGGTGCCGGTTTTTTTTGTCGGTGAGTTTATTTATCTAGCGACATCCGACTTCCACTTGACCGCTCTTAAAAAACATTTACAGGTATAGGTCAGTATATATGAGGCGTCAAACAATCAGCTCCAGTAAATTCAATCGATTGTAGTAAACCTAGTCAGGGGGTGTTTTTTTAGCGTGGGAAACAAAAAACAAAGTTGCACATATTTTATAAGATAAAAAGGTATCAATCCGAGGCATTTAAAAATTTAAAAGCCACCCTACTAATGATCTCTTATATTGTATCTGGTGAAATAAAAGCGGTTAAAAGTACCTACAAAGTCACACTGTATATTTGCTACAGGAAAACTATTTTTAACCGTTTAATATTGCTACTTTTATCGTAAAGGAGTTTATTACCGACTGTTTTGGTCGTGTCGTATTGCAGCACTAACTTTAAACTTACCAACAAAATTATTAAAGCTAGTTATCAATTAAAATAAGTTATCAGTAACTAAAAATAACTCGACTAATATACCGCCGCCGCCAGCACCACATAACGTAATCGTTTCATTCATACTTATTTTCGCATTCGAAAACTTTTAATCTTAGGCGGAAAAAACGGTTATCTTAAAGTTCGGTCAAATTTGCATGTTCCAGATTCGAATAATCAAGAGTCAAAATTACGAAAATTTGTTAACGAACTAAAATAATTTCATTTTACAAATAAGGTTGTCTAAAAAAAGCTCCCAATAATATAATTAAAATTTTAAAGAAGTAGGTACTTAGTCCATACTCAAAGTGGAGTTAAATGTATAGAAATCCACAATTTTTATTAGAAAAACTAGGCGAACCTAGAATAATTCATAATAATTAAATTCGACTTGTTTCGAGTGTAGAAACACTCATCATCAGGAAAACAGAGTGAATGGTACAATGCTGATGTTGTTAGCAATAGAGAAAATAATAGTGGGATTTAGCAGTAATGGAGCTTTCAAAGGTGTAAAAAATTGAATAGTCAAAAATCGACAATCAAGACTTCAGCATACTGGAAATTCAGGGGTTAGTGCAAAGGCCCTGTCTTGGGCAGAAAAATGAAGAGTGTAGAAGAAAAATTAGGGGGTTTTAACAGATTTTGTGGAAAACATTTGTTAAGTAGTGAAAAATCTTAAGTTTTATTCGCCTTTGTTAGACATATGTAAAAGTATTGAAATAAGAGGGAAAGAAAAAGAAAAAAATGTTTTTCATAAAAGTCGAAGCATCATTTAGCTTGAAGTAAAATACTGTTGGGGTACCAGGTTTTTTACGGTCCAGTTACCCCGGCAGGAGTCAAAACTTACACAGTGTGTGCAAAATTAAGTTTTAAAAAAGGTTTTGTTTTACTAAAACATCTTTGTTAGAGAAGTTCCACTGCAACCAGCACGTGTGGGAAGGGAAAATCTGACTTTCCAGTATGCTGAAGTCTTGGTTGTCGGTTTTTGACTATTCAATTTTTTACACCTCTTTTACACCTTTGAAAGCTACGTTACGGCTCAATCCCACTATTATTTTCTCTATTGCTAACAACATCAGCATTGTACCATTTACTCTGTTTTCCTGATGATAAGTGTTTCTGCACTCGAAACATGTCGAATTTAGTTATTATGTTATTGTAGGTTCGCCTAGTTTTTCTAATAAAAATTGTGGAGAAAGACTTTGCGCTGTTCTTTTTTTTATATATAATTAAAAGTTAAGCATTTGGAAATTCTGCTATCCAGCAGTGGCGTATTTAAGGGGGGTCCTGGACACCCCCAAAAACCGCCCCCCCCCCTCTTTCAAGACATAATAGTAAGCACGCTGCTACCCGGTGATATAAAAAATACCACAACATGTCTAATTAAATACCTATTATTGGTCATATTACACCCTCGAAGGAAGGGGGGGTTAATGCGTGGGAGCAGATAAAGAGTCTCTTAGGAAGTACAGTATCAATTTACTTAATAAGATACGAAAGCACCGCGGCGGTACCCACCCCGGAACCACAATAGTTACCGTCCGTACTCTAACTAATAACCACGTAGAACCACAAATTGACATAAAAACAATCGACAATTACAGTCGTATTTCTTCCGTCGTTCCTTTCGACTTCCTCGCTACGAAGGGCGCCAATTGATTTTTTCAACCCCCGTTCTCCTCGGCCGATTTTCAAAAGATCGTTATTTCCGAATAAAAAGTCGAAGAAAGGTGGCGAGTACGTTTCTTTGCGCGCCAAAGACGTCGAGTGACGTAACAGATGGAGCGGTGGTTGACGAATAACATTTTTTGGTCTAGTTGAACCGCGACCACAAATATTTTTTGAATTAATTTACGGAGCTGTATTTATTATATTTAACGATGTCTGGGCGGTGTTTATTTTTTAAATGCCAACGTGAGGCTACCCCAAGGCGGCGCCTTATTATTGGTGTTTTATCTTTATTTAACACCTCTGAAAAATTTTGAGATGTTCGACTGAGAATACCTTGTCAAGTTGGGAAAATAAATTTTGGTAGAGACGTATAAAAGGGTTCTTGGTTTAATTTTTCTATGGTATTATAGAGGGGGGGGGGGGGGGGGGGGGTATTAAATGGAAATTAATAAATTAAATAAACCACACGATGTTGTAATAATAATAAACAATGATCTAGTTGGTATCTATAGATAAAACAAAAACAAACGAACCTCTATTGACAAAATCGTATTATGTTCTGAAGTAAATCAACATACAAATTTCGTCCCTGCACTTTGCCTAAAACCTTATACAAAGTCTGCATTATGGCAACGCAGCAGTAAGAGAACCGTCACGACATTGGTCTGAGGCCATGATGATGTCGTTTCATTCATTTCCGTTTAGGGATGTTCACAGAAAATGTATCGCAGAATAATATCGATGTTTGCGATGCATCGAAATTTCTTTAATATAATTAGAATTATATTCTAAGCTCACACCTTAACTGAAACCAAAGGTAAAGGGTACAAGAAAGATAGAGGGACAAAATAATTATTTTACGAATAAAATTAGGGCCTAATACATCGATAAATATCAAATGGCATCGATGCATCGCTTAAAAACGATGTATTGCATTGAAAATATCGATAACTTCGATGCATCGTCGATGTATATCAAACATCCAAATTAACGGCAGCGGTCTGAAATTTTCTGCAGTTTATTGGATTTGTGTAATAATTGTTGTTTTTAGTGTTTTGTGATATCTTTTGGAAACTAATTAAGATCAGTGGCGTAACTAGAGGGGACCAGGGGGGCCCGCCCCCCCCCATAGGTCTGCCTGCCCCCCCCCCCCTCCCCAGAATCCGCGAGATACAAATTTATTCTGCCAGACCACCCAAATGCGAACGATAAGTCAAACGACAAATTGATTAATTGAATTTTTTTTATATACCTACATAAATTAATTATATTTATTCATAAATTTTATTATATTTTTAGTCTAGTCTATACCCTATACGCGCAACTAAAACGGAACTCCAAGCAAGGTCTGTAAAGTTAGAAATTCAATGCTGCCTGCCAAGACGCTCTCGGGATCTAATCAGAATAAACATGTCCAAATTCAACTCGAAAAATTTCCAAAAAAAAGTTTTCGTGACAGCTGAAAAATCTAACCGATAAAAACGAGGTCTTGTGATATTACTGTTGATTATTGACCAAATTTGTTAAAATTTGGGCGTGGTCCAGAAAAAATTCGCCTGCGGTGGGCTCTCCACCTCTACACGAGCCGCCACTTCAAATCACAATAACAGGGCCACCCCCAGGTCTGAGGGCTAGTTACGCCACTGATTAAGATGAGTCGCAAGTGTCAACTATGCGAGAATTTGGAAAATAGTAATTCTGCAGTTACTTTTCATAGGTGAGTATATAGAAAGTTGGGTTATTTGTAGGTTAGGTTTATTCTATAGTAGCAAGGTCACATTCAAAGGTAAATCTACCGTAATTCCTACTCCCTGTCCCACCCATATGCATTAGAAATCAAGTGTGTGTAAAGAGATATTTAACTATTTGAAGGAAAATGATGGTACTGGTAATTCTTATTTAAATGCCGCTCAAAACAATGCACCAAACTTTTGACCCAGACAGATGCAGACAAGGGTTTATTGCGGTCCTTTTATACATCAAGTGCAATTTGTGAAATTTGAGATGCCCGGGTTGTTTTTCGGCTTTTAAAAACTAACTAAAGAGCCCTGGCTTCCGATTTGACTAGGAAGTAGGAAGCTATAATTCTTTCTTTTTCGTAGAACTACGAGTATACTGGGTGGCCCTTCCCTGACAAAATTTAGTAATACATATATATAGCACAAAAGTTATGGAAAATAAATGTCTTGGTCTTCGTATGTTTATTTATATGAGAACATCACTGCATCTGCATTATTATACCGAGAAGGTTCTGCAATAAAGTCAGGTGCCTGCATGGCAAAATTAAAATCCAGGTAAACCATAGTCAAAAATTCCCACACTTCAAACGTTTCACCGAAATTTCGCCGTCGCATCCCTGAATTTTACATAATAACAGCCCTAGGTACGTAATAAGGGAATAACCTTTACAATATTAGGTACACCTTTTCTTTACGCCAAACTAGTGTGAGAAAAAAAAGTTCGTTGCACCTTTTTCTATTCAAAACTTGTACAATATTATCGGTTTGGATTCCTAAACGGGACGGTTTGGTCTTAAGGGCTCTATAACACCTATATTATCATCCCTTAACCGTTTTTAAGGGGGTGAAAAGGTCCCGAACGAAACCGGAACAACAAGAAATATTATAATAGATGGAAGGAAGTGTATATTCCTTTAGTTTGATTGGGCATATTTCATTTAAGGTACCTAGATCGGATTAAATACATGCATATCACAAAAAAAAAGGGTAGATAAAGAAAACGTTAAAAAAAATCCATTCTGCATATATAAAGAATGCAAGAAGGAAGAAACGGATTTTGGAGAAGATAGAATAAGGATGCACGTGTTTCCATGTATAGTTGAATTTCAAAATATTAATGGCTTCGTTGGGCTTGGATGCCAAAATACAATTAACGACGATTAATCAAAGATATACGCCGCCAGAGCACTGCTTAATTCCCAATAGTTACAAACTGAGGACTTAAGCTTAATTAAAACCACAGATTCTTTGGATCCTTCGGCAATAGCGTATTATTTCCGGGGTTGCAAAAAATCACGATTTTTTTGATTAAATCATGATTTTTTTGATTTTTATCAATATACAAGGTGTCCCAGGGTTAAGCGGCCAAACGTTCAGGATCGCTTGTTTAGGTAAAAATAAGATTTTTTTTTCTATAAGCATGTGGCCTAACATGCTTCGTTTTCTAGATACAGGGTGTCAAAGTTAAAAAAAAAATGTTTTTTTTATTAATTACATACTCAAAAACATTTTGGCCGATTTTGATAAAACTTGGCACTTTTATTTGCGGTAAAAAGGGTCTTACTTTAATGAAATTAGAATAGACATTTTAATTCCATTGGCGTCCCAGAGGGTAATCCGATTGAAATTAAAGGGAAAAAACGAGGGGTGTCTCACTAGTCAAAATTTGTACACCTACTGCCAAATTTGGCAGGACTTGTCGTTTTTGCCCTTGTCCTGCCACGGTCCTGCTTGTCCTGCCAGAGTCCTGCTTGTCCTGCCAGGGTCCTGCCACGGTCCTATTACTGTCCTACCAGGGATACACAACTTCTAAATATTTATATTCTTTCTTAACAAAGAAATAAACTCGGAAATAAACAATATATTTTATCAATAACTTGCATGAACATAATAAATGAGACTGCAAACTCGACTAGTCGACTGTTGAGATTCACAGGTGTTTACAACAGAACTTAAGGTGGAATTATCAACGTCATTCAATTTATTGCCAACCTATAACCTATTTCGCCTTGTTTTTCTTAGTTTATTATTTTATCGACTAAGATTTAAATAAAATCAATTTCGTCTGCACATTATTTAGGTAATATCTGATATATTACAAAAATATCAATTTATTTCATTGCTTATTTTGGGAGAATTGTGTAGTGAAAGAACAATGACATAATAATGTTAAAAAAATCTTAACTGATATTTTTCGATATACAATTCTCCTTAAATAACTTATGAAATTCCTTGATATTTATTTAACATATTAATTATTATTACCTATAGAATATGAAGACGATATTGATTTTATTTAAATTTTGTGTAAAAGTTAGAAAAAATAAATAAATCTACGCCAAATAGGTTATAGGTTGGCAAGCATGTTGATACTCCCACCTTAAACAGGAATATTATGCGGCGACGCGCGCCGAAAACTTTACAAACTGCGACGTCTGTTACACGCACTTCCATTTCACTTTCAATTAATAAACAAAAGCAAACAAAAATATTTTTTGCTTTCCGCTATTTATCCCTACTCCTAAAGTTATTGGAGTAATCTGATTGGATCTGAAAGGTACTGCCTGTCCTGCTTCGATCCTGCCAGAGTCCTGCCACAGTCCTGCCAGGTCCTTCCACAGTCCTGCCAGGTCCTTCCACAGTCCTGCCAGGCCCTGCCACAGTCCTGCCAGGTCCTGCCAGGTCCTTCTACAGTCCTGTCAGTCCTGCCACGGTCCTGCTAAGTCCTGCCGTAACATTTGTACACCTACTGCCACAGTGAGACACCCCTCGGGAAAAAACATTGTACGCCACTGCTTTTTTATATGTTAGTATTTTTTTTAGATTAAGCAATTAATATTTCATTTTTTTCGCCACCTCAAGTTTTTGGTAGCATGGTTCGTTTATGAGAAAAAAAATTAAAACCGTTTCCTTGCATGTCCCTCAACCCCCTAAAACAATTAAAAATCCGAGCAAAAATCCTTAAAATGTGTACTACTTTAGAACAAATATAAAATATTTTTTACGTTGGACTGATGACGATTAGTAATGTTTTTACCCTTATATAATGTATGTAAACACTTAGTTTTAATTAAACTATCTTCTTTTTTTATGAATTTTCTGATGGATTTGCTTCGGCGACTTGTTTTTACAGCAATTTATAATTTTATTTAAATCATGATTAAAATTGAAAAAATCAGTTGATTTAAATCGTCGCAACCCTGATTATTTCAGAGTAAAAATAATTGGTGTACATACAGGGTGGCCACCGGCCATATCTAGGAAACTACTAAACACAGAAACTTGGGGGAAAATATGATGATTAAAGCGGTCATAAGAAAATTCTGGAAATTACTTTTAAGTTCCTCATTTCGCCGCAAGGGGGCACAATTGAAAATTATTTTTTTTAATTTTAAATTTCTCTGAAAATTCGCATATTAAGGGATAACTCTGATTATATCATTGGAAAGCTTAGACAATTCTGCATAATTTTGGTTTAAGGCTCGTTGGCGTACCGACCTTGCTAAGAGTGGGGGAAGCTATTGAATGTGTAAACATTAAAATCGCTGTAACTTCTAAACGACTTATCCGATTTTATTAAATTTAAGCTTGTTTGGAAGGGAAAGGTAAGTATCTTCAATCGCCGTATCCAACAGTACACGATAGTGTTTAATAAAATTGCTAGAGGGCGCAATTTGTAATAATAACAGTTTTTTCGATTTTATCCCGAAAATTCAAATCATACGGTATAACTATGACATCATAATCGAAAAGTAGATGAAATTTGCAAGAAAAGATGTGAAGACCGCAGTTCGATATCTATGTTCGTTTCAGAGTTATTGATAAAACAATAATTTTTAATACAAATTGCGCCCTCTAGCAATTTTATTAGAAACTATCTTGTACCATTGGATACGACAATTGAAGGTGCTCACCTTTCTCTTTCAAAAAAGCTCAAATTTAGTAAAATCGGTTAAGTCGTTTAGAAGTTACAGCGATTTTAATGTTTAGACTTTCAATAGCTGCTCTGCTCCCACTCTTATCAAGGTCGGTACGCCAAAGAGCCTTAAACCAAAATGATGCAGAATTGTCTAATCTTTCCAATAGTGTAATCAGAGTTATACCTTATTATGGGAATTTTCGGAGAAATTTAGAATTAAAAAAAAAGTTTTTTAATTGTGCCCCCTTGCGGCCAAATAAGGAACTTAAAAGTAATTTCCAGAATTTTCTCTTGACCGCTTTAATCATATTTTTTTTCCATGCCTAGTAGTTTCCGAGATATGGCCAGTGGCCACCCTTAATGAAACACCCTGTATATTCCTACGTATTTTCATCGTAAACTCGTGAGGAACCTTTGCATTGAGCGTCTTATCGGCTGTGTATAAATAAAATGAGATGTCTCTCTTGTTCATGCGAAACCGAAGAAATGTAATCTTGAACAACAATCATTTTTATATGGAGCGGGAAAATAAGTTTTTCTCATCTCCAACCAAAGAGGCACAATTACTACTACTGCTACTATTACTACCGCAAAAATGTTGATGGTGGCCAAATGTTTGTTAATGTTTAGAACATGTTATACCTAAGTATATAGGTACTATACTACATAAAATTAATTCGAAAATATTGATGTGACGTTTACAATATTATGCAACTAAAATAAAAGCAATATAAAGCAGCATATAAGCAGGTTAAGGCCTATTAGCTTTTTTGATAACAGGAGATAAAGGCCAGAACATTATTTTAACCAAAACATCAAAAATAAATATTGAATAAAATGTGTAATTATTAATATGTCATAAATTTTATCGATAATATGTCGCAATCGAGTCCCTTTAAATTTTTTAAAAACCGTAAATTATACGTTGAGAATTGTTTTTTTAATATTGTTTTGTTGTAAAAAAAAACTTCTTCCTTTAAAATTTGCTGCCAGCGTTGCTTTGGTATTTCATTTCATAATTAAATTAATTTTTTTATACCAAAGAATTAAACTTCGTTAAGTGAAGAATCATTATACGTGAAAGCGCGGAATTTACAAACGATATACCATAAAGACTTGTCTATTGACTTTCCTAGTCAAGTTTTAAGCCTCAGAAAGGGACTTGGAGATAGTATTTCAAAAATAAAAACAGTGTATGAACTTGCGGACCATTTATTAATAAAAAATCAGTGTGTTCCTCAAACTTTCCATGTATCTAGTGCAGTGATGTTATTTCTAACTTTACCAGTTAGTGTGGCATCAGCGGAACGATCTTTTTCTAAACTTAAAATAGTAAAAACCCATTTACGTAGCACCATGGAACAACAACGCCTTTCGAATTTATTTTTAAACAGTATCGAACACGAGTTTGTTAAAACATTAAATATCGACGAAATTATAAAGGATTTTGCAAAAAAAAACTCTCGACGTTCTGGTCGTTTTGTATAATACCTTGTATAGTACTTAGAGACATAATGTTTGTGCAGACTTGTTGAGTGTTCATATGTTTTCTGTCGTTTGGATTCTATGAGGCTCGATCACTGCTACCCCCGTTACTACCATACAGGGTATAAGTGGTGTTTTAAAATTTTGATTTTGCATCATGTTTGCTGGAATATTACGTATAACGACTTAATAACTACCTATGTTATGTCTACCAGTCTACCTAGGATTATAAAATAAATTCGAATTGTTTGCTGTTTTAATAGTAGGTACCTACTTAACACATAATGTGGGTTTAACCCTAATTAAATTATTACACGATTAACGAATTAAAAAATTCATAAACCTGAACCTAATAGTTAATGAAAATAAGAATAATCATTTTCCATTCGTTATAGAGAGGGGGGCCCATAAAAACGTGTACGGGGGGGGGGGCCCTCCGTTCTTGTTACGCCACTGACTGGAGCAAACACTAGTGACACATTCACCATTTCGTTTTTATAAATTAATAAAAGCAGAAATAGAAATATGGATACATTCTCGGGAAAATTTGACCAAATTTCGCTTTTTAATTTTATTAATTATTTATCAATTACATTATTTTTAAACTGTAGATAATTGTACTCCAAAAACGGCTATCTGGCAGCTGCTTAAAGAAAACGAAAAATAAACGAGATATTGATAGGAAATGAAAGGGAGAACGCGTCACTTGAATTTGCTGTTAAAAGAGCGGACATTATTCGTAAAATATCTAATTTTCTTTTAAGTTTTATCAGATTTTTAAAGGAAGGAATTAATTCTCTTCAAAACGATCAAGACATGAAATCTACCCTCCACCCTCCACCTCACATCCGTTCGACGCAATTTTTCTCATTATCTTTTCATCAGCATTGTCTATTACGGCACGCGTCCCCAAATGTCAAAAGTCACCTTTCAGCCCCATTGTTTTTATGATTGCTCAGTTCCTTTGATCCCAAATCGTCTTACACCACAAATTACCTTAAATTCTTACATTAAAAAAAAACTAACCACCTTATATCCTGTAAAAATTGCCTTAAAGATTGTGATATACGTATATACGTAGGTACATCCTTTATATCTAAAGAAAATGGGTCTGTTTTTGTAATTGAGGATATTACGGAAATTATTAAGTCAGGGAGTCAGGGTAGATAAAGAGTTCATCCTGTCAGTGTTTGGACTTATACAAGGCTGGATTGATAAGTTTCCGAAATCAAAAAAAAAATCTTTGCTGCATAAGCTGAGGTAAATTTTTAAAAGGAACTCTCCACTTAGCCGTTGAATTTGCTATTTAAAAGCAACTAAAAGGAACCGGGTTATTGTTGATTGTGGGTGTTTAATATTTCAGATTTCTAGTTTTCGTGTACTTTTGTATTGTGTAGTTAAGTGAATTGTAATTGTGTTATAAACAATGACTGGGTACCGAAATCTTTTTCGAATTATCGATCAATAAATTGTGCTTGAAAATGCTGATTTACACGTACCCAAGTTTTTGGCAAACTTGGGAAATATTGCCAACTAATATTTGACTTGAGGATCAGTACGCGATAACTTAAGACGATTGCTATTTTCTTTTCGATTTGATAAGGTAAGTTTAATTGACTTGTTCTCTTGCTTTGTTGACATAACATAGATTTTACAATCAGATTCCGTAAAATTCTATAGTATTTTAAACAACCCTCTTAATTTCTTGAAAAAGAAATATCCAGTGTCACCAGTAAAGTCCGCATCATATGGGATTTTTTTTATTCATAGCTTTATTCAAAATTTGACTTTGGCATCAAGTTCTGCTTCGATCGAGATGAAAATTAAGCAAAAAAAATAGTAGTCACGTGATTCGCATTATCTGTAAAATTTTAATTTTTTCCAAAAAATAATTCAAAAGTAGGGTTATTTCGGAAAAATTTTGATTTTTCACCTATATTTTGTAAATTGCACCATATTTGCAAAATAAGACTCAACGCAGCCTACATAAAACTTCTCAGTTTTGACAAGGCTTTATTTCAGATACATTTTCTTTAAAGTAGCGCCATATTAAATGTGTGTTTTTCTATAAAATCTAAATCGGGCTATTAAAATTCGGTCGCATGTGAAGCAAGGTTTATTTGTTTTTGACTCTGTATAATGCAACTTCATAAAATAAGTATTTTTGAAAACGTAGTTTGTGTCTGAAAGTAATACACCTTAATATTAAGACAAAAAAACGCAGTGTCATCCTTAAAGTGTTCATTAGGTGGAAAATATATTTTAGTGGTGGGTAAAAAATTAAAATTATCTTATTCAGCTGAAATTTTGCATGTAGTTTATATATTTTTTCAGAAATAACCCCATTTTTGAATTATTTTTTGTAAAAAAAATAAAATTTGACAAATAATGCAAATCACGTGACTAATATTTTTTTTCTTAATTTTCATCTCGATCGAAGCAGAACTTGATGCCAAAGTCAAATTTTGAATAAAGCTATTAATAAAAAAAAAATCCCATATGATGCGGACTTTACTGGTGACACTGTAGATAATAGGTATATACGTATACGGTATATATTTGCGGACATCCTGTATATGACATATACATACCGTCATGTGGCTGTGACAAGAATGTGTGAAAAAATTTCCTAGTAGATCGTCATATCGACCAATTATGCGACAAACACGATAAAACTATGGGAAACACGATTTTTTTTATAAAAAAAAAAACACGCGATTTTGTCATTATCGGCCTGGACATCTCGCGGCTCCGCGTTCTCCGTACCCCATAGGGGTTACAATAATCCACCACAATCGTAATTGGCTTGACCCACCACATGGACATTTATGCCTTTAACCCTATCTGTGACAAATTCTATGTCTGGCCCTGTTATTTATGTAGTGGAATGGGAATCCAATCTTATGTTGTTATGAGGGGAATAATAGAATAATGGGCTTAATAGAAAAAGTCGCGAAAGCACAGGGGCGGCCTCAATCTAATTGTAAAACTAAAACAAACTTAACCCACCGTATTCGGTTGTTTCGTGACGAAGTAAACCCCGTCAAAGTGTCAACAAGAAGTGACTAAACGGCTAGACCCATCAGAAGTTGGTAGTGTAGTTATGACCTACATATTTCAGCACTCCCTCTAATAATATCCTGATCAATGAACGCCGTCTTCCAAACAATTCCCGTATTTCCCTTGAAAAAGGGCGCGTTCTCATTATTGAGAACACTTGAAAATGTGTAAGGTGTTTACAAATACCGAGAGGATACACATTTATGTATTTACAACCGCCGGTTTTGTAAATAAACGCTACCATTCGGTGTAAACAACCCCCCGAATGGGGTGCGTGGGAACGACAAATTAATTTAGGAAAATTGAAACATTAAAATATAATTTTTATATACGATTATTGTGGCCCAAACCAAAACCATAAACATAATATTAGACCAGGGCTCAAGCCTTTGAAAATGGTAAAAAGTGAAAAAAAAAATAATAGTAGGATGAAACCCATTGGAAAAGGAAGAGCATAATAATATAACAAAAATGAAAGGAAAAATAATTTACGGGCGATCCGAGGTCGGGAAGTGGAAAGGGGTGAGGTTCTAAGGGTAGAAAACGATTTATCTCGATTTCCGGCAAAACTACAAGTCCTATGGAATAACGTTAAATGGCAAAGTTGTAGGTAATAAAAAGATCTACAACTTTTGTATTTACACTTATTTCACATAACCTCAAAATTTATGTGAAAATTTCAATTAACCAAGTTTTTGGTTTTTTATTTTTATCTTTTACAAAAAAAAATTTTTTTCACGAAATTTGGTGAAAACTTACCTTTTTATGTCCCAAACACACTGTAATTTTTTTGATTTAAAATATTTATTTTTTCACCTTATTTTAACTTAATATCGAAAAAGCACCCTAATTTTCAATCGAAAATTCTCTCGTCAAAATATTCTCACGTAAAAATTTACGTTTTTCGAGTAATTAAAGTATAAATTTTAATAAATTGCTCAAAATTGTACATAACGATTAAAAAAAAAAATTTCGGATTCGAATTTTTTTCGTTTCTTTGCATTTTTTGAGAACATTTACCATAGTATTGTATATTTTTTTACACCATCAAAAAGTAGAGATTTCAACGAACAAAAAGCCCACCGACTTTTTTTAAAAAGCAGATATTTTGACGTGAGAATTTTCGATTGAAAATTAGGGTGCTTTTTCGATATTAAGTAAAAATAAGGAGAAAAAATAAATATTTTAAATCAAAAAAATTATAGTGTGTTTGGGACATAAAAAGGTAAGTTTCACCAAATTTCGTAAAAAAAAATTTTTTGTGTAAAAGATAAAAATAAAAAACCAAAAACTTGGTTATTTGAATTTTTCACATAAATTTTGAGGTTATGTGAAAAAAGGGTAAATACAAAAGATGTAGATCTTTTTATTACCTACAACTTTGCCATTTAACGTTATTCCATAGGACTTGTAGTTTTGCCGGAAATCGAGATAAATGGTTTTCTACCCTTAAAAACTCACCCCTTTCCACTTCCCGACCTCGGATCGCCCGTAAATTATTTTTCCTTTCATTTTCGTTATATTATCTTCCTTTTCCAATAGGTTTCATCCTACTATTATTTTTTTTGGTTTCAAAAATTATCGACCCTGGTCTATATACCTACCTTTAGGCCCAAATAAAAGTTTAGTTTTATCGGTGAAAACATACGTTTGCGACATCAACTAAATACACTCGAGGATCAGCGCGTCGCAATTTTTGTTTTTACTGCTTTATTATTGTGGATGTTTAATATTTACGAATTTTTAGTTTTTGTGTCGTTAAAATAAAGCCTAATGTGCATACCTACCTATGCGTTCTAGCACAGAAAATATAGCTACGCAAAGCTATATTTTCTGTGGTTCTAGGCTTAAACTGTTTTCTTAAAAAATTGTTTCGGCAAAACAAATACAGCGAAAATTTGACGTTACGGCTCTGTTCTAGACCACCGTTAAGGAAGGGTCGCGACAATGCGAAAGGGCACAACAATAAGTCTCGCCTGTGGGAAAAAAGAAGGGCAAAGGTCGCGATGTCTCAAAATTTACATTCGACAAAATCTAGCACTTTAAAGGGAAGATTTCGCAAACGCCGGTTAATGAGAATATTACCACGGTAAAAAGGCACAAATGTTTATACTTAACCATAAACCATGCCATGTTTCAGTTCGCTACGATACCTAATACCCAAATTATTTTTTGCGTACCCACTTGGTTAAAAACTCTTAATTTTTAGGTGAGATATTGTTCAAAGATGAAGTCATCATCGGCGTTTTCAAGTTGAATGAATTATTCCTCGTCCGCCATATGTTGTATAAATATTATTAATTAAAAAAATGTTAATTAGTAGTATCAAAAATAATTTACGCAGTATGGGTAATACGAATCCTTTGAGAACAAACCCAAACACACATCTAAAAAATACTAAAACACTGCCGTTTTAGCTGTTGGCAAAACGAAATGCTCATCTATGCTTTTAACTAAAAATAAAATAAATTCTTAATTTAATAATGAAAATATTCAATATTCAAAAACGACAAAATTTTTCGGATTAGTTTTAGACGAAAATTTAAATTGGAAATGCCATATCCAGTATATTATCAACTCGATATCTCCTTTGGTATCTGTTTTGTACAGAGCTAGATATTTAATTCTTTTGAAATACTTAAAAAATATATATGTATTTTTCATTAATATATTCAAAATTACAATACTCAGCTTCTGCATGGGGATCAGCTTTTTTATCAAACTTAAAACCATTACAAAAATTGTAAAATAAAGTTATTAAATGTATACACAAATTACCACATTTAGAACCAACTGTTAATCTATATAGACCGAAAGGGTATTTACACGTTCAAAACATTTATAAATTAAAAATTTGTATTCTGATTCACTCTATTATTTTAAAAGAAAGATAATCAAACATAACACTTCAGGAGAATAAGACATTAGATGATCATAACACCAGACGTTGTATAAATTATCAAACTATACCAGTAAAAAGCAATTTCGGAAAAAAATCGCTTTTATATAACGAAATAATAAAATATAACAATCTTCCAAAAAATATTAGAAAAATTGTCAACTTTTAAAAAACAATTAAAGAGATATTTACTAAATTAAATTATTTATACTATTTTTTTAAATTGATTTCATTAATGAATTTAATTGGATTAACTTCCATTTTTTTTATTGTTATTTTTTTTAATGGTTATTATTTTCTATATTATGTTGTCACTTTCCATGTAATGAACTGCAAAAGTTAGTTTGGAATAAAGACATTTTGAAAGTTAACTAGACCTAACTTAGTCTACTTTGGGCTCGAAAACCCACCATTTTACATCATTCTCAGCAATACTTAGAACTCTGGCAAAATTAATAAAATTAAAGTACCATTGGGACAATACACTAGGTAGCTAGGACCTAGGTCCTACCTAGACTTAATTGAAGGGTTAAACTTAACTCTGACTCAAAAAGCAACCCTTAATCCATTGTCTGGTATGGCACTAGTAAAATTAATTGCCCCCTTATGGGGTACTCGAATTTTAACTGTTGCAAATTACATATTCATAAACTGAGCAGACTATAGTAGGTATTACGAGAAGAAAAAAACAGGAACTACTAGTAAAGCTAGTCTTAAAACGAATAAGAGACGCGAAAATAAAAATTAACATATTAATACGAAAATCATTTTCATTTGGGGTTGTGTGAAGATGACTAGACACATTCCTAGACCCTTACAGAAAAAGAGGAACAGTCTTAGTACAAGTCTACTGTATAGGGTTAAATGTATTCGTCGGTAAGACTGGGTGGTGTTTTAAGATATACCTGTACCGCGTAGAGATACCTAACAATAATAATATACATTACAGTTGCCTTATGAAAACCGTGTATCCTATCGGTTAAAATGGAGGGAAAAATTTGTACAGGGTAATTAAAAAGTCGTAAATTTCGAAAGGCCACTCGAGAAAACCGTAAGTCTGTGGGGTTTTCGGGGGAAAGAACAATTGAAGACGGTTTATGGGCAATTTTTTAAACGTAAACATCAGATTCCTGTTTCTATTGTTCCCGGAACGCTTTCCCTCCGAAACCGTTTCACATAGAGATTGGAAATTTGGCATGGTTCTTGCATGGTACTTGCGGCCCAAACCCAGACAGAACGTTAGTTTAATTTAGTTTGAATTATTTTATCAGCGTGTAGTTAGAGAGGCGATAGGCAAAATAATAATTTAAATCGATAATGACATAATGGCAATTAAAACAAGAAAATTACAAAACTTGACGTCATGATATCTTCAATGGTCATTCTTCTAGACCGTTTCCGGTCAAACATCGGCTTAAAGATCATTGAGATTTACACGGCAATGTGTAGATCTGTGTGAAATACAAAGTGTTTGTAATTATTTTTAGCGAGCGACGAACTAGTTTTAGAGTCTGCTTGTACTAAACGGATCAAACAAATATTTTATACAGGTCAATATTTCGCAGAAACTTTTCCAAGGTCGTTCGGATTTTTCTTGACTTGACTACAAAAATTTATATTTCCGGTCAGTCGTTATCATAATTGACTAACATAAAAGTTATTAATTTTAATTTGCAATAAGTCATGTCAAGAACCTTATTAAAAATTTAAATGTCCGACTGGATGGTTATTGTTATAGAGACACTTATTCCATTTTTTCTTTAAAGGATTTTATGGGTGGTTTTTGGTCCACATATTTTGGGGATCAAACAAGATTACAGTGCTAACAAATTATCACATTATTGTAATGTACCTCAATCATACAGTGGCGTATCAAAAACTGAGTGCCCCCCTCCCCACAAACGTTTTCATGGGCCCCCTCTCAATAACGAATGGAAAAAGATAATTCTTAATTCTTATTTTCATTACTATTAGGTTTAGGTTAATGAATTTTTGAATTCGTTAATCGTGTTATAATTTAATTAGGCTTAAACCCACATTATGTGTTAAGTACCTACTATTAAAACAGCAAACAATTCGAATTCATTTTATAATCCTAGGTAGACTTGTAGACATAACATATAGGTAGTTATTAAGTCAATATACGTAATATTCTAGAAAACATGATGCAAAATCAAAATATTAAAGCACCACTTATAATGTTGCTTAATAGTAGTAACGGGAGTAGCAGTGATAGAGCCTTATAGAACCCAAAAGACAGAAAACAGTAAAACACATAAGCACTCAACAAGCCTGCACAAACATTAGGTCACTAAGTACTATACAAGGTATTATACAAAACGACCAGATCGTCGAGAGTTTTTTTTTTTGCAAAATCGTTTATAATTTTGTCGATATTTAATGTTTTAACATATTCGTGTTCAATTCTGATTAAGGATAAAAGGCGTTGTTGTCCCATGGTGTTACGTAAATGGGTTTTTACCATTTTAGGTTTGGAAAGAGATCGTTCCGCTGATGCCACACTAACTGGTAAAGTTAGAAATAACCATCACTGCACTAAATACATCTGCAAAACTTGAAAAACTTAAAACAGACTGATTTTTTATTAATAAATGATCCGCAAGTTCTTACACTGTTTTTAATTTTGAAATACTATCTCCAAGTCCCTTTCTGGGGCTTAAAATTTGACTAGGAAAGTCAATGGACAAGCCTTTATGGTATATCGTTTGTAAATTCCGCGCTTTCACGTATAATATTCTTCTTCACTTAACGAAGTTAAATTCTCATCAGGATATAATAAAAATAAAATTAATTATGAAATGAAATACCCGTAAAAAGCAATGCTGGCCGCAAATTTTGAAGGGACCGTCGATGTGCACTTCGAAAAAAACAAGTATAGTAAAAAATTAGTACTTACCGCTACAAGTTCATATGTAACACTATAGTCTGTATAGGCACAAAGGAGGTCTATAGGCAAAAAGTTCGTACTCCTAAGCTTAGACGCTATAAGAAGACATGTAGCACCTAGCAACTGCAGATGCTGCCGTTTTATTCTACAAACACACAAAAATCTGTCCATATAATTTACTGCTAGGGGTAGAATTTGTTCTTCGCATATCTGTTCTTCGCAGACCTATGGAATAAAAAAAAAATCGTATGATTACCGTAGAAGGGAAGTCATGGGCGAGCTTGTTTAGATAGGTTTCAACGTTCCACTTTAAAAACAAACTATCGTATCGTTACGTTTTGACCGTACCTCGTATCGCCGCTGTAATTAGCGGTGTCACGTTTTAAAAGGCCCCCGTAAGTGCAATAAAATCATATGGCCGGAAGCGGTCCCCCAGACGTTGTTGACTTTTAACACTGTGGAATTTCTATTTCATATTTATTTTAAAAATTTTAGAAGATATTACTTTGAGAAGAGCTCACCGAAAACATGAATGGATAGAGATATGACCACACAGAGCTATATGATATGTTACTTTGTAATTTTTAAGACAGACAAAGGTGCGGGGTGACCGGGTGAAAATAAAAATAGTAGCCTGGTCTGAAAAACAAATGAAAAATTAAAGTTTTGAAGGAGCGAAGAAGACAGTGCGTTTGTTCATAGATTCCTTAGTTAAATGCCAATTAATTCATGATTTAATGACCAAAAAACCGTATAAAGTTTACATTTTTTCATGTTTTTCGTCGGAAAATGTCTTCAGTAAAGTGTCTGACTGCGATAAAGCCAAATAAGTCAGTCCTTAACCGAGGAAATTTCCACGGAAACCATAAAATACATTTGTGCAATTGTTATGTTGTGGCAAGGCTAACCTGTTGCCTGTTGCAGAAAATGCGATGAAAAAGTTGAACATCGACGGGAACAATGAACTTTTGAATCGGTTGCCATTTTGAGTACCGGCACATTTTCTCGTTAAATTCATTGAGTTATTTATAGTTCCCACGTTCCCAATTATATAGTTTTTTTAAGTTAAGTAGTTGTTTTCTTAGATCCGAGAAACACATCTCTCTTGATGTACCTACTCGATATATGAAAAAATGGATCGAAGTCTGAATTGACGTTCTTTTCTCGGCGGCAAGTAGGTATAATAGAGGCATAGACACAATTTTATGTTTATGCCCCCTAAAAAGGAAAGAGGCCCCGTTTAGCTTTACAAAAAATGTTCAAGAGCGCGGCGCCGCCGCGTTAGTATGACTACATAGTATGTGTATCGTGTGTGGTTCAAACTGATATTATAATATATTGATAATACAAAAAAAATTCAACTAGGTACTTAATATTAGGTAAAATTTGATAAAAGCGATTTCCCAGTACTTGTAAATACATTTTGCGATAAAAATATGTATGTATGCTAAAAGTTGCAAATTAAAACCTACCTAGTACCTAACAAAATCAGTTTGTTTAATGATGTAGGATGTAGGTATGTATATACTAGGTGCTTTACCGCGTTATAGCGCAGAAATAGGTAGTCTGTCTAGTCTCATATCCCTAAGTACATTATTTGCAGATAAGAAAAAGATACAATTATTTTCGTTATACTATAAGTAGCACCGCCAAGTTTTTCCAATGGTAGACGCTATTATTTTTGTACCATTATTTACCTGTTAATGTTAGATATACTTAGACGTTTAAAAGCCGGTTAAAAATAGAGAAACAACATTAAACTCGTCATCAGAGCGGTGGACTCGAAATTTTAAAATAGAATTTTTTAAATTTTAAAGGATTTAAAAATTTAAAGGGAAATGTGACCGATTAATGTACGGCGTGAAACAGTTTCCCACGACGTTCGCCGCTCTTATTTCAAAATAGACAATGTCGACGACGTGTTCTTCTTTTTGAATTAGGTGGGCGCCTGGTATATAGGTACATGTTATTTCCGTATTAATACTAAAAAAAGGTCAAGTAGGAGTCGATATAGCGTGTTAAGTACTTTTTAAAAGGCGCTGCTGGTACCTAGGTATACACAATATACAATAGGTATAGATACCTACATGATATCTCAAATTTCCGAATAAACAGGAAAGGGAGCCAAATTTTGCTTTCATTATTTGGCATAGGTACATTCATTTATCTAATACCGTCTTTCTTTCACAACAACGAAAAACATTAACAATTTAAATTTTGTAGGAATATGTTCCCAGCTGATTTTTAAATGCATAATAACGTTTAAATTTACAAACAATTGCTTTAAGCTCAAGCAGTAGTGACGAAATTATTTTTTTTCTAAACAGCTGATATAACAAAGGGCAAAGATGAATTTTAAAATATTTATAAAGTAAAGGTAGATTTGCAAAAAAATACCCGAGAAAGTAACCGTTTTTCTTCCAAAAAGGATCGTTGCAATTTCCAAGAAACCAACAAAGAGCGGGTTGGTTACCTTCACATACTCGGCAGAAGCAAGGTTTAATTATGTTCGCATTCTAAATGAAAGAGATGACTGTGAATTCTACCTATATACAATAAATTTCAACCTTTAAAAACGCGTTTAACTTTAAAAAAATAACAATAATCAACGTGGCCATGCAACTACACGTCTACTTATCTGTCATTTGACGTACGACGTACGAAACGTCAAAGATTGAGACACAAAATTAAACAATAATATTTAATACAACCTCTGGAAACAAAAATCTGAGGTCGGCCATATTGGACTGGGAACTGGTACTTGTCGAAGTGCCCTTGTAAACGTAATTTTTACTTTGACAATCAGATGATAAGGGGATGGTGGTGTAATGTGAATTTTGATGTTAAGGTGAGATTCGCACAAGTCAGAGAAAAGTGTGTTTAACAGTTTTCGAATGGTGTTGATAAAAAAAAGGAATAAAAATACTTTAAGAAAAACAATTTTCTTTTTATAATAATACCTATATTAATAATAAAGGCCAAGGAAACATGATTTTGAATTTTCCAGAAAAAACTTTTAAAGATATGGAAGACGATATAGGCGCTATTATAAGTTTGGATCTCCAGCAAACAATAACAAAATTCATAAGGAAAAATGTTTCTAAAGAATATCAAAGTAGGCACGTTTTATCTCCCGTCTCCAGGCCGCCAGACAAAAGAAAAATTCCGCGCTCCAACAAAATGGCAACCATCAGACATGACCTATTTCATCCAACATTTTCTGCACGAGTTTCGCAATGACCCGAGGTGATAACAAGAAAATTGTGTCGTTAGACGTTGCGGAAAAACTTCACAGTAGACGTGGTTACATAAATAAAAACGTGTGAACTAAAAATAACCGGGGATTTTAACGAGAAAATGTGCCGGCTCTCAAAATGGCAACCTTCGAAAGTTCATTGTTCCCTGGCAAAGTTAAACCTTTTCCGTCACAATTTAGCAACAGGTTAGCCATGCCACATGGTGACAATTGCCTTAAAATAATCTCTACATTGTTTTTCAAGGGATTCTTGATGGTCCTACCGGGGGAAAACACTGTTTTTTGTGCAAAAATTTAAAGAAACTCAACCGTTCTTTCTGTCACTGTCAAAAACAACCTGTGGAATGTCAGACTTACCTCCAACATCCAAGTCGTCACGACCTTTCGCATGAATGGCTGAATATCGTTTTGTACTTGTGTAAAATAATCACAATTAGGAACATAAAAAACTTCGTCGTTTAATAAATTGTTAATCACCCTGTCGTCTTTAAAAATCGCCCTATCTTTGACAGCTCGTATGCATTTGTTTGACGTTTCATGACACGCTAGATCCATATTTCGTACACGGTGCTACACTCACTGAAAAACACAGACTGAGCAATTTTTAAAAGGCGCCACATGGTTTTATAGAATGACGTATTCGCGGGCGCACGCGTATTGGTTACTTCTTGTACCACCACCTGGCATGAGAGGCATAAGGGCAGTTTTAATGATTTCGTGGTTTTTATCATCCTATCCTACCTGGAATAATCAAATAGGAATATAGATAGGTTTCTTTTTTTTTCTGTGATTTCCTTCTTACTTTATTGTACTTCTTGGCATCCACAATATAAATAGATTTTTAATTTATAATATATTATCATGATTTTAAATAAATTATACAAAATCATATAAAATTCCATGCAGATTCCAAATGATTAAAACTGGGTTTGATTAAAATTTTAGGGAGACTCCGCCAAATTAGTGAGATTAAAGCGTTGTGACGATTCCCACATTTTGCGGTAAGGTGTACCTAATTATAATAAGATAATTAATAATAAATGTTAAGCCAAGACTCATAAAAACAATTTTTGATAGCTTAGTTTTTGATAACCCCTTGTATTTAAATTTACCTAATCCATTTCTAAAGGTTATGTAACCTACAATACACTCACTGTGTTTCTCTGGTTGCTTCTATTTTTTTTTTTTTTTTTTATGGTTTTGTATTGATTTCTGTCTCACGGTCACAGGTGTCACTGTCAAGTTTGACAACTGTAAATGCGATTACAAATTCGATGAAAAATATATTTTTTGGTAAAATAAATTATGCAAAAATTATTACTTCTTTTGTACTTATTTTTTAATAGTTTGACTCGTTTAGATGCTGTTAATCACTGGATAGTAACTCAAACCGGAAAAGTTCAGGCATTTGTGAGTAGATTCAATGTTTAGCTTATATTTTAAGGTTATATTTTTGTATACATTAACGATTTTTCTTGTAAATCGTATCTTTGTTTTTATTATTTGCGCTTACAACTAAAAACCTATGAGCTATTAATTCCTGTTCCTTCCTAGATAAAGTTAGTATGATTATATCACCTCAAAACTTTTAGTTGGAGTCTCCATTTGATTTACGCAAGCCAGATGATCTCTTGGCACTGTTAGAGCAGGAAAACCGGAGAAATGAAATAAATGATCTATACGAAGATCTCGTTACCCGTAAAACAGCCATAGAAAAGAAATGGATTGAAATAGATAAGAATTCTAACATAGGAGACAAAGTAACACAACAGGATGTGGATTGTCTGGCTGCTAAGCAGCTATTTTCTGACCTGGATCTATATAATAACATTGCCACCAACGGTACTGAACGAAAAATAGTTATAGCAATCCCTGAAAAGTTAAATTTTGATAAGACTGATAAAGATATAACTATACCACTGTGTATGAATTTTACCGATTCAAAACGTTCAGAATCTCTAGTAAACAAAACTAATATAGCTATAAAACCTGAAGAATCTCTTAAGAAAACGTTTTTACCGGTCAAATCTTTGGAACATTTTGGAAATTACATTGTCATATCGCTCAAAGAAAATTCTACTTCGTGGGTGCACTATAACTTGGCCTCTTTTTATTGGAGAATAAAGGGTGAGGGAGATAAAGCTATTGATTGCTTGAAATTGGCTATACAATTTGTTACAGGGTAAGTTTATATTTATCTTATTTATAAACATACATAAATCATGTACCTAGGTAGGTACCTATAAATTACAACAAAATTAATTTAGATTTTGCATCATGTATCCATGTAAACCTCCAGCCAATACCATAAACATTAAAGTCATGTTCTGCTACCACTTACCTGGTTTAATTAGTGTAGTATCTATATTATATACTGTAGACTACACATCCTTTATACCTATAAGTATAAATTATTTTTATTATTATTTTCAGAAATTTTCAAGATATACCACTCCACAATTTAGCTGGTATTCTACACCAATCACGCCACTCAAAGGAGGCTATACAAATTTTAAACAGTGCTGTCCAGTTTGCTCCAAAAGAAACCAAACATTATTTCGCCATGGCCAATATTTACGCGGCAATGAGGGAATTTAACAAATCCATTGTATTCTATGAGAAAGTGCTGGAGTTTGATCCTTCCAACAAGGAAGCAGCAAACAATAGACATGCTGTGCTATGTTACTATAAATTGGAGACTGCCCTTACTACATTTCAGATGTGTGTGAGACTTTATTTTTCCATATTATGTTTCTTTTCAATACATTTTTTATTAAGTACTTTTTATTACACACAAATTTTTTCAGTGATCTTCAAAACATTCTCACAGAACTGCATGATTATCACAGTATGCAGCAACAATGGTTGCGTCTACAGGAGCGTCTCATGTGGGAGAGGGCATCTTTTGATTACCATTATGATCCTATAAATCCTGATATACTTGAGACACCAAAAAAGGTAAATTACTTGTAAAACTATGTTAAATCTGATGTTCTGGTGTTTCATAAAAGCAATCAACAAGTTACATAAATAATTTAAAAGGTAAACAAAAACGGGGATGATATTTTGGAAAATACAATTTTAGGTTCAAAGATGCATTAAAAAAATTACCGGAGGTAAACCGGTAATCTCTTGTGATTTTTATGAAAAAAATCCTGATATGGGTAATTTAAACCTGCAAAATCTCTTTCAAATAGTGGAGAACGAAAAATATAAGCTTAGCATTAATCATCCCATGAATTTAAAAACGGATGATGAGTTTGGGCATGACGGTGTCAACAGAAAAGATGGATCTCCTCAGATGGTTTTTCCAAAGTTTCCTACTAGCATGTCTACAAAAGGTACATATATAAGTATATAAATCATAGGCCTCTTAAAACAAAAGATTTCTATGATATAAATCTAACGAAAATAACATGGGGGAAGTTAGATACATGATTATATTAATGACATATCAATAATAGTTATTTAGTTATCTCAGTTATCTGTCACTTATAACATCAAAACATTGATCAAAGTTAATTGTTATTTGTTGCATATACCTATCAATCTGTTTTTTAGGTGATCAGTACTTTGATATTACTGGATGGCCAAGAAAAGAAAAGTGTCTTGAATGGAACTTACCAATAGAAGAAAAGGATAATGTAGACTTGCCAGTGTTTTTGCCACCAGATAATAAAGGATACCAGTAGGTTGTTTCTTACTTTGTTTTTTAGATTAATATATATCTTTATTCTCAACCAACTTAAAAAAGTTTATTACAGAGAATATAACACCAAATATACAATATATAAAAATCACAAATAATAAAAATCATGTTTAGTAACTATTAATAACTCCATCAAAATAATTTTAAAAAAAATATATAATAACCATTTACAAAAAAAAATATTAATATAATATAATACCTTAAAGTTAGTTCAATTAAAAAAAATATTTTTTTAGTGTTTTTTTAAGTCCATAATTTTGATATTTCTTTAATTTTTTTCGGCAAACTGTTGTAAATTGTTCTTCCTTTATATAATATTGATCTCTGGCCAAAAGTACTCCTTACCATAGGTGTTTGAATATGATGGTTTTGTCTCGTGATATGAATAATGCTTGTCGAAGGAAATATTATATTCGATTGTTTTTGTTTAATAATAATAGAGTGTATTAGAATGCATAGTTTTAATTTATAAAGCTTTTCTAAATTTAAATATCCATTTGGTTTATAGAAATTTATAGTTGGTTCTAAAAAAGGAAGTTTATGTATTCATTTAATTATTTTGTTTTGTAGTTTTTTAATGGCTGAATTGTACCTACTTAAATTCGCTGATCTCCAAATTGAAATCATATACTGTAATTTTGAATAAACCAGAGAATATTATATATTTTTTAAATATTTTAACGATACTTATATAATTTTTAGCTTTAAACAAAATGCCAATTTATTGGTGAGATGCAATTTCTTAAATATTCAATATGTTTTTTCCAACTTAAATTTTCATCAATATAATATAAACCTAAAAATTTAATTGTATTAGTATATTTAATTAAATGATTATTGAAAGACAGTGAAGAAATATTATTATTTTTTAATTTTGATTTACTTATAAACATAAAAGATGATTTATTAAAATTTAATGATAATTTATTAATTTCAAGTCATTTACATATTATATTTAGGTCGTGGTTAATGTTATTATGAATTTGAGCATAGTATTCATGAAAATATACAATAGTAGTATCATCGGCAAACAATTTTATTTTACCTTTTAAATTTAATTTTGCTAAGCATTAATGTAGATTAAAAAAAAAGTAGAGTAGGTCCTAAGGTTGATCCTTGCGGAACACCACAAGTTATGTTTTTTGTGAACTTTTAACATTTTCAATTTGACAGTTGTGATTGACTATCAAATGCTTTACGTAAATCTTTCCGCATTGATTTATTTTCATTATAGTATCATAAACTCCATATTTTTAGGTTAAAGACTTCTCTATCTGTCTACCTAAATTTACCTGAAGGTTCCCAACACGACTTACCATGGTACCCGCCAATTTGCGAGGGAGACAAAATAAATGGCGAGAAATTTTTACCTGCAAACGAAAAGAGTCTTTTGGATAAAGAGTTGAAAAATACGGAGTACTTGAGGAAAGAGTTGCTGAAATATGTCAATGATGACAATGCCGATGAGCATGAGATTGGACAGAGAATTATCAGTGCTATGGAGAAAGTAAGAACCTTTTCTTGTGTATTATTTTATTTAAATTTCAGAATGTCTTTATTCCAAACTAACTTTTACAGTTCATTACATGGAAAGTGACAACATAATATAGAAAATAATAACCATTAAAAAAAATGGAAGTTAATCCAATTTAATTCATTAATAAAATCAATTTAAAAAAAATAGTATAAATAATTTAATTTAGTAAATATCTCTTTAATTGTTTTTTAAAAGTTGCCAATTTTTTAATTTTTCTGATATTTTTTGAAAGATTGTTATATTTTACTATTCCGTCATATAAAAGCGATTTCTTTCCCAAATTACTTTTTACTGGTATAGTTTGATAATTTATACAACGTCTGGTGTTATGATGATGTAATGTCTTATTCTCCTGAAGTGTTATGTTGGATTTTTTTCTTTTAAAATAATAGAGTGAATTAGAATACAAATTTTTAATTTATAAATGTTTTGAACGTGAAAATACCCTTTCGGTCTATATAGATTAACAGTAACAGTTGCTTCTAAATGTGGTAATTTGTGTATACATTTAATAACCTTATTGTGCAATTTTTGTAATGGTTTTAAGTTTGATAAACAAGCAGATCCCCATGCAGAAGCTAGGTATTGTAATTTTGAATATATTAATGAAAAATATATATTTTTTAAGTATTTCAAAGAAATGAAATATCTAGCTCTGTACAAAACAGAATTTTGTCGTTTTTGAATATTGAATATTTTCATTATTAAATGTTAAGGGGTTAATGATGGAATTTATTTTATTTTTAGTTATAAACGTAAAAGAAGATTTTGTAAAATTTAACGTAAGTTTATTTGATTGAAGCCAAGAAAGAAGTATTTTTAAATCATTATTAATATCAAAATACATTTCTGCACGAGTTTCAGCAAAATAAATAATTGTTGTATCATCTGCCCTTTAAGTTCAATTTGGAAACGGAATTAATGTAAATTCAGAAAAATAACGGACCTAATATTGATCCTTGTGGAACTCCACATATTAATTATTTTTCCGAACTTTTTCTTTCCCCAATTTAAACAAATTGTTTACGATAAAGTAGTTTGTGTGTACTTCCCCTTATCCGAATACTATATAATTTTCTTAATAAAATATGGTTTACGGTATCAAAAGCCTTACACAAATCTAAGGATAGTAAACAGCATTTTTTACTGCTGTCGACATTAGCTTGAATATTTGTTATGATATCTCCTACAGCTATTTGTGCATTCTTAGATCTGCGAAAACCATATTGGTTAGCAAAAAGTAAATTTTGGCTTTCTAGAAAGTCACATAATTTATTACTTATCATTTTTTCTAATATTTTTGAAAAGATTGGTAAAACAGATATTGGTCGATAATTGCTGCATTTATATCTTTTGTCAGTTTTAAATACTGGAGTTACTTTAGCAATTTTAATTTTTTCTAGAAAAATACCTGTTTTTAGAGATAATTTAGTTAAATGAAATAAAATTGGAGTAATTTCATTTTTTAAACACTACAATTTTAACCGTTATATTGTCAAATCCATTTGCTTTTTTTCTCTCAAGGTCGTCAATAATTTGTTTTATTTCGTTTTGGAATATTTCCTCGGGATTAATAAAAAAAGGTTTTTCTCGTCTCCTCGATACATTTTTGGGCGGAATTTTCTTAGCCAGTACTTGTCCTACGTTTACAAAATGATTGTTTATTTCTTCACATATACCTAATTTGCTGATCTTTAACTTCATTTCAATTAATTTCAAAGTAATTAATCTTATGTCGATTTGTTAAAATAAAATTTAAATTTTCCCAGATTCTTTTTTGATTACTAGTTGAAAGTTGTTAAAAATAAAAATACTTCATTGTAATGATAAAAATTAGTGGCTTTACATTACCTAGGCATTGTTTAAGGTAGGAGGTAAGTTATTATTAAAAGCCGTTTTTGTCTCCAGAAAACTGCACCGAAATGGGTTTTAGCCACTCTAGCGAGTTTATACTGGCGTGTAAGAGGCAATGCCAAAAGGGCGCTGGATTGCCTTGATATGGCTTTTCAAATGGCCCCGAAAGACCACACCGATGTTGTCTTAGTTTCACTAGGATCGACTGTATACCAGCTTGGCTTACGGGTAAGAAATACATCATCTACAACGTTTGGGAACCATAGGGATTACAGAATAAAGACACTATTATTATTAAGATTTTTATACTCTGTAGCTAAAGAGCCATCTTAAAGAGTACACTTTTTATTTATTTATTATTCTCAACCAACTTAAAAAAGTTTATTACAGAGAATATAACACCAAATATACAATATATAAATTCACAAATAATAAAAACCATGTTTAGTAACTATTAATAACTCCATCGAAATTATTCAAAAAAAGTATATTATAACCATTTACAAATTAAAATTACGTATTATACAGGGTATTCCCTACTCGATGGTACATTAGAAGTATCTGGAGAACGAAAAGAAAAATAATTTTGAAATTTTCACTACGGCCATAGGAGACTGCGCTCTAGCTTTTAAAAATAATTTCGCGGTTGCAGTGTTGCCAGATCTATTGATTACTGACATCAACTTTGGAATTTTAAATGAGACACCCTGTATATTTTTACATTTTTAAATTCCACATAAAATTATAATTATTTTTTATTAAATGCATTATTAGTCTATACTTCATAGTTTCCGAGATATTGACTCTCGAAAAGTGACATTTTTGAACTTTGACAGCTTCTAACTTTCTAACAGTACGTCCTAGAGCAAAACGGCTTACATGCCTCTATCTTCAATTTTTATTATCTTCCCAAAAAAACCAACTTCCGGTTAAACCGGAACAACTATATTTCCTGCTTTCGAGTTACATCCGGTTTGACCGAAAGTTGATTTTTTTGGGAAGATAATAAAAATTGAAGGTAGGGACATGTAAGCGGTTTTGCTCTAGGACGTACTGTTAGAAAGTTATAAGCTGTCAAAGGTCAAAAATGTCACTTTTCGAGAGTCAATGGAAACTATGAAGTATAGACTAATAATGCATTTAATAAAAAATAATTATAATTTTATGTGGAATTTAAAAATGTAAAAATATACAGGGTGTCTCATTTAAAATTCCAAAGTTGATGTCAGTAATCAATAGATCTGGCAACACTGCAACCGCGAAATTATTTTTAAAAGCTAGAGCGCAGTCTCCTATGGCCGTAGTGAAAATTTCAAAATTATTTTTCTTTTCGTTCTCCAGATACTTCTAATGTACCATCGAGTAGGGAATACCCTGTATGATACGTTAAAGTTTAAAAAAATATTTTTTTAGTGTTTTTTTAAAGTTTATAATTTTGATATTTCTTTAATTTTTTTCGGCAAACTGTTGTAAATTGTTATTCCTTTATATAAAATTGATCTCTGTCCAAAGGTACTCTTTACCAAAGGTGTTTAAATATGATGGTTTTGTCTCGTGATGTGAATAATGTTGGTTGAAGAAAATATTATATTCAATTGTTTTTGTTTAATAATAATAGAGTGTATTAGAATGCATAGTTTTAATTTATAAAGCTTTTCTAAATTTAAATATCCGTTGGGTTCATACAAATTTATAGTCGGTTCTAAAAAGGGAAGTTTATGTATGCATTTAATTATTTTGTTTTGTAGTTTTTTCAATGGCTGAATTGTAGTTAAATTCGCTGATCCCCACATTAAAATCATAGACTGTAATTTTGTATAAACCAAGGAATAATATACAGGGTGTTAGTGAATAAGTGCGACAAACTTCAGGGGGTGATTCTACATGAAAAAATAATGATAGTTTGCTATATAACTTTTGTCCGCAAATGCTTTGATTTCCGAGATACAGGGCGTTAAACTTTTTATTAAAAAGTGACGATTTATTTATTGCTCTGAAACCCATAGAGATATGCAAATGAAATTGGGTAGGTTCTAAGAGGTAGTTATTGCGCATTTGCTGACATGCAATTAAGAATTTTATGTTTATCATTGGCGCGCATAAGGGTAATAATCTCAATTTTTTTAAAGAAAAAAATGATACGCCACTGAGATATATGAAACTAAAAACAATTTTTGAATTTCTCATTCAATTTGTGACAAAAAATCTCTCTTGCCTTTTTTCGTATTGGGCGCCGTTTTTATGCAAAAAAATAAAACATCTTAACGCGTATTTTTCATTTCTTTAATACATTATTAAAAACTATCTAATACAATAACATTAAACCAGAACAATTACAGAAAATAACACTAATAAATAAATAGGCGCAAAGCTACAACAAATGTTCAAAATGACCTCCCTTATACGTGATACAAGATTCAACTCTTCGCCTCATTGATTGTCGTATTCGCGCAAATATTCCTGGTGTATTTCTTATTGTCTCACAGCCGGCTATAATTCGATTCCTCAGGTCTTCAACATTTTCGGCAGGAGTGGAATAAACTAACGACTTAAGAAAACCCCAAATGCAAAAATCTAGAGCATTTAAATCCGGCGATCGAGCAGGCCAATTTTCCATACCTCCCCTACCTATCCAACGATTTGGATATAGCTGTATCTAAGTGATTACGTACATTAAAATGGGCTGGTGCGCCATCATGCATGAACCAGAAGTGTTGTCTCAGCTGTAGAGGGATTTCTTTTAAAAGAGCAGGTAGCTTGCCGACCATTTCCATTACTTCGACCATAGACAAAATGCATGTCACATTTCCGCATTTGTATAATTTTCCATTCTTTTCGATAAAAGAAAAATTAATTACTTATTAACATTAATGCTATACCAAACTAAAAGCTTAAAAATGAAGAAACTCTAATAATTTGACATTTCGTTGAAATATTCGTATTTAACAGAATGTTGACAGTAGCCTAGATGATGTATTAAAGAAATGAAAAATACGCGTTAAGATGTTTTATTTTTTTGCATAAAAACGGCGCCCAATACGAAAAAAGGCAAGAGAGATTTTTTGTCACAAATTGAATGAGAAATTCAAAAATTATTTTTAGTTTGATATATCTCAGTGGCGTATCATTTTTTTCTTAAAAAAAATTGAGATTATTACCCTTATGCGCGCCAATGATAAACATAAAATTCTTAATTGCATGTCAGAAAATGCGCAATAACTACCTCTTAAAACCTACCAAATTTCATTTGCATATCTCGATGGGTTTCAGAGCAATAAATAAATCGTCACTTTTTAATAAAAACTTTAACACCCTGTATCTCGGAAATCAAAGCATTTGCGGACAAAAGTTATATAGCAAACTATCATTATTTTTTCATGTAGAATCACCCCCTGAAGTTTGTCGCACTTATTCACTAACACCCTGTATATTTTTTAAAATATTTTAACGATTTATAATTTTTAGCTTTAAATAAAATGCCAATAATTATTGGTGAGATGTAACTTCTTAAATATTCAATATGTTTTTTCCAACTTAAATTTTCATCAATATATAAACCTAAAAATTCAATTGTATTAGTATATTTAATTAAATGATTATTGAAAGACGGTGAAGAAATATTATTATTTTTTAATTTTGATTTACTTATAAACATTAAAGATGATTTATTAAAATTTAATGATAATTTATTAATTTCAAGCCATTTACATATTATATTTAGGTCGTGGTTAATGTTATTATGAATTTGAGCATAGTCTTCATGAAAATATACAATAGTAGTATCATTGGCAAACAATTTTATTTTTGCTATAGAATTAGGTATGTAGATTAAAAAAAAAAGTAGGTCCTAAGGTTGATCCTTGCGGAACACCACAAGTTATGTTGTTTTGTGAACTTTTAACATTTTCAATTTGAATAAACTGCTTTCTATTACTTAAGTAATTTTTTAACAATAAATAAATATTTCCCCGAATTCCAATATTGTATAGGCATTTAAGTAAAATGTTGTGATTGACTGTATCAAACGCTTTACATACATCTAGGGACAGTAGGCATCATTTTTGGTTGCTATCAACGTTTTGTAGAATATCTTTGATAATATCTGCGGCTGCACTACTTATATCCCTTGCTAGGAACAATAATAACACGAATAAGTAGCTGCATTGCGTTGTTCTTCCAGTGCCTTACGAATTTATTAATCCTCATTTAATATTCCAGGAACAAGCTCTGAAATTTGCATCGTTGGCTTTTAAAGTAAATTACGTTGAGCCCAGCACAAACTTTCTATTGGCCATTTTGCATTACGAGAACAACAATCCCCTATTGGCCATGTATTATCTGAAAAACGCCCTTAGAGTAGAACCTGGATATTACAATGGATTGGCCGAGAAGCTGTTGCAAATATGGGCATGTAGAATTAAATTGGGAGCAGGTAATTATTTGATTAATCTCATTATTAAAAGTAGCAAAAAAATTTTTGGAATCAAAATTCCTAACTTATTATTCAGGTCCGAAATTATCCAAACCCAAGACTGATGCAAATCTCCCTCTATGTCCCCACCGACAGAACTTAAACGGGGACGCCGTATTCTGCGACGACAAAAAAGAAAATTGTAAGAAGAGCGATATTCAATGCTTCAAAACAGAAAAACAAATAGTTTTCAACAGTCCTACCCTGGAAGAACCTCACGACATATGCAATGATAAAATTATCAAAACTTTAGGTAAGGAATGGGAATAAATCGATATATTACAGAACTGTTTACTTACATACAAAAGTAATGTTTTATCAGAAACTAAAATCAATTTGACAACACTGTTATATATTATACATTCTATTATAATCTGCTATTAATGTATATAATTTTTTTTAGGTCAGCAAATTATGGATTCTCTTTTAGCAGCTGAGGGTTCCGACCTGGATTCTGACCAATCGAAATCGGAGAAAATAAAATCGCCCACAGATGGGGATTATTACCCCCAAGTGCATCATAATGTTCATATGGGGCTTTCGTTGGGAGCGGAGCACCCCTTAAAGGAATACGCTAAGGTTGGAGATTTTTATGGTAGGTAAGAATAAATAAATTTACACCATAACTTTACCTAGAAATGGAATACAGACTTAGCCACCGGGAGGCATTTTTGTATCGAGCGTCCAGTAAGCCGCATTCGTGATGCTCGACCTCGGCACGTATCGAGCGTTCGGTACTACGACAACAGTCGGACTACCGTACGCTCGATTAGGCTGAAATCTTGTTTTTTTTGGTTTTTGAATTTAAAAAAAATACTCTGAGTAACAACGAACAAACCGGTTGCCAATATACCTTTTAGACGGAATTTGTTCCTCCTAATTTTATCTTTCACAATAGGGTCGTAAAATTGTAACAATATGGTGTCTTCACTATCACTAAATTCGAAGGATTCATCTGTGGCGTCAACTGAAATAATAAGTGGTTCTACCGTTTTTTCCATTAGGTTGTCTAAGTTCCACATTTTTTTCCCCCCTTTTATTACATGTTTTATAGTTTCTTTTAGATCTCTCTATTAAAATAAAAACTATGCACTTTTCTTCTTATGATACATCCTCGTCAATTTGTATAGGTGTCCTTCCTGGCGACTGTTTAGGAGGGGCTACAGTTCCAGATTTTCTTTCCCTTAGAAGCCTATAGATTGTTGATTCACTAACTTCCGTCATATTAGCAAATGCTCATACTAGATTTCTGACAGTACTAGATAGTGTTTTGTGCACAAGTGCATAGTGTACATTTAAAACTATTGTATTTGCTTTTAGGTCAAGCACAACTTTACAAAACACTGGGGAATAATTATTCGCCATTTTTGTATTATTTTTATAATATACACACAAGCTTTCCATAACACGTTAAAAATAAAACTAAACTTCCTCACTTGAAGTTGGAAATATTCTATGACATAAGTCACCTACCTGTATACCTATGCATATATATATATTAAATATCAAGGAATTTCATTAAATATTTTAGGAGAATTGTATAGTGAAAAATATCGGGTAAGATTTTTTTTAACATTATTATGGCATTCTTCTTTCACTATACAATTCTCCCAAAATTAGCAATGAAATAAATTGATATATTTGTAATATGTCAGATATTACCTAAATATTGTACCGACGATATTGATTTTATTTAAATGTTAGTTAATCAAATAATAAACTAAAAAAAGCAACGCGAAATAGGTTATAGGTTGGCAATAGATGGAATGACGTTGAGAATTCCAGCTTAAGAAACAGAGTATAATTATCAGTTTTTTATTTGATATCTCAGAGTTCTTGTTTACAAAATCTCGTTATTTTTTTAGTGTCCTTGGATATTAACGAAAACCCCGACAATGAACAACGGCTTCACATTTATGACAAATACGGCACCTACACTCTGTCCCCCAATGTCTGTAAATATACAAATTTGGTCGCTCCATTCAAATATGCTCAGTTATGGAGTTTCATAAGGGACAATACATTAGAGTAAGTGAAACTAACTTTTCTGAAAGAGAAATACATGATTTGTGGATAATTCTACAAAATAAAACTATTTCAGCATTGCCCCTTTCGTCAAATACCCCATAGCGAAAAACCCCAAAGCATTCAAACCTTACTGTCCGCAAATGCTCAACGTTAACATGCCCTACGGACTGAACGAACTGACGCTGAGAGTCCTGGGACTGAAGCTACCCAATTCTCACGACAAAGAACTGACTGAATTGCTGCAGCTGATCAGCGGCAATCAGAAGCTGAACGTCAGGGAATTGGGTATTAAGATTACCCAGGCGTTAGCTAAGGTAGGGAAGGGACGTTTATTTTTCCCATTTTAATAACAATAAGTTTATTTAAAATTTATTAATATAATAAATATGTTTATGTTGTCTTCTAGAAACTTATTCTTCAATCCCCTGAAGCTGAGCTTGTTAGGGGCAAATCTTATTTTTTGTTTAAGTATGTTAATTCATAAATCATAAATACTCATTAAAAATCAAGTTTTAAAGTAAAAATGTTAATTTATAGTATAAACGGAGTTTTTTTTTGAAGAAATATATTACCTATAATAAAATTATTAGTGTATACTTTTTAAGTAAAACAATATTACTTATATAAATTATTCAGAACAATATTAATTAATTAAAGCATTTCTAAAAATATTTTCAAATTGTCTGTTTTTAATATCCATGTTTTTATTTCGACTTTAAATTTTTTTAATGAAATTAATTTGGTCTATTTTTCAGATAATTTTTAATTAATTCTCCTTTCCTCTGAATCCAATATTTTCAAACTTTTTTTAACAGTAAATTATGGCTAACTGTGTCAAAGGCTTTTGCAAAATCTAGAAAAATACTAATATAAGGTTTTTTATTATCTAGTGCGTCATATATTTGTTTAGGTATTAGAAATAAAATGTATTTTTTTCAAATAATTTTCAATTCTTAATTTTAAAATTTTTTCGAATACTTTTGCTTTATTTTAGGATTTTTTTATAAACCTTAAAAATCTGTTTTTTTAGGATGAGACCAATTGGCAACTGTTAACGGCCTCCGCCATCTATTGGATAATATACGGCAACACCGAGCAAGCTGTGGGGTGCCTACGGGGAACCATCATGGCAGTTCCACATTCCCAATTGGACATTCCATTGACGTTTTTAAGTCATTTACTTGGAAAGTAAGTACGCGCTGGTGTTATCAGTTACTTTACAGACCTCTGGCACTGTTTTGTGATATTGTTTTATTATAATGTTTACACAACACGTAAAAACGTTTAAATTTTGTCAATTTTTTAACAATAACCTTCCTTTTTTAATTATTCTAATGTCAAAATCAAAATTTTTTATTTTCACTTGCTACCGGTAGGAGGAGGCAGACGTCATATTCTACTATTCTGACTGAAAATAATCAGGTTAACAGATTTTTTTTGGAACCGGCATTATGCGCCACCATACCACTGGCAAATCCTTAATAATTTCAAATAATGTAATTTAAGCTCAAATAAAACGCAAAAGTACGCAGGCTTTACATTAGCCAAGCTACCTTAAAGGGGGAAATTTCTAAATTGATAAAAATAAATTTTAAAAAAAAATTGTATTTTCCAATGTATTTTAATTAAATACTTCAATTTTGCAAATGGGCCTAGAATTTAATTGTAAACATTTTTTTTTAAATAACATTTTTTTTGGTATCTTATCAACTAACATCACTTTTTGTAAATTACTAGTAATACTTAGTAGTAGCAGTAGTAGTAGTAGTAGTAGTAGTAGTGGTAGTAGTAGTAGTAGTAGTAGTAACATGTTTTATTTAGCAAAAAGCTACAATTAAATATTTTTAAATACATTTTTTAACACATTTTTATAGATTTATTTTTAAATTTTAAAACGGAACCTTCTTTTAACAAAAACAGACAGAAAAGTTAAACATTTTGCAAATTGTATCAAATATTACGTATCATTTTGTTTCTTAATTAAATGTAATTTTAAAGTTTTTTTAAATAGTTTTAATGATATTTGAGATTTAATAGAATTTTCCAAATTATTATATTCTGTCAAACCTTTATGAAAAATAGCCTTATAAGCTAATGTTTTGGACACTATCCACAAAAATTTTTTGATTAGTTCTTGTTTTATAATTATGATGGTCATAATTAAAAGAGCAAAATTTTTTTAAACAATCAGGCAATAAATTATTTTTAATTTTATGTATAAAGATACATACTAAGTAAATAAAAAATTAAATTTCTGACATTCAACTAATCTAAATTTTTCAACATAAAATTAATTTTAGTATATTTGTCACAATTTAAAATAATCCGCATTGCCTTATTTTGTAAAATTTGTAATTTGTCAAATATTTCCTCACTTGCACAATATAAAATGGAAGAACAATAAAGAAAATGTGGTAATATAATAGTGTTAAATACAGTTTTTTTTAGGAAACAAACTTAAATTAGAACTGATTCTTTTAAAATAACCTACTTTTCCGGCAATTTTCGATATTATACTTTCAAAATAATTAAACAATTTTAATTTTGAATCAATAATTATCCCTAAATATTTAAAACTGTTCACTAATTCCAGTTTTTCACCATCAATTACAACATTTATATTTTGACAATTTAAATTACTACCCATAACCATACATTTAGTTTTTGAAATATTTAATTTTAATTTATTTACTTTTAGCCAATTTAATAATATATTTATCTCAGAATTTAGAGTATTTAGACCAAAAAAAAATTTTAATCATTAATGTAAATTAAGGTGTCATAAGCAAACATTTGTAACTTACACATTTTTAAAACTAAAGACATATCGTTGATATATAAAAAAATATATAATTTGACCTACTATACTTCCTTGAGGAACTCCTATATTATTTATTTTTTATTTTATTTTTCTCACAATTTTTGTTAATTTGCTGCTATACCAGTGGACGTATGTCAAAATTGATTTTTGGGTTATCAGGCATGCACTTTTTTCGGCAATAATGCAACACTAATGTCGCAAGCTTTCTGTCGATCACTGTATAAATAAGGTATTTTTTTATTTCCAAACGGTTCTATAATTTATAAATAATAATAATTCGTAGTTTTTACCGTCGAATAATGTTTTTTTTTATAGCCTTGGTCTTCATAAGGACTCGTTGGACATAGCTAATTTGGCACTGAGTGTAAACTCTAACATTGTTTGGAACCATTTTAGGGTTGCTGATATTTATATTAAAGTGGTAAGTATTTCACCTTTAACCTTAAATAACTTTTAATTGGCCGATTAGAAAATAATAAAATTTGGTGTGTGAGTCCCTCATACAAAGACCTTCAAAAAAGTCCAGTACAATTTTGATGTACTATTAATAGGGGAGTCAATTTTAAGGGTAGCAAAATTGACATGGGATTTCCCTAGGCGAGTCTGACGACGCACCACCCGATATAGAAAGTAGAAATAATAATCAATATATTAAATGCCATAGAAATAAGGTCACTTGAAGAATAGTAGTTAGTTTGTTTATTTGTTTATTTGCAGTTTTTTTTATAATAATATTAAAAATCAATAACATTGTTTTTTTTTATAAAAATAAATCCAATGAAAGCATCATTACAAAACCATAGATTAACAAATCTGTCCGATTTTATAATGAAAAAATATACACACATTTAGATTATTAATTTTAATCACATCATAAATATATTTAAAAATATAAGTAAGTACATAATTCAAAAATATTTCACCCAAAAAAAAAAGGAAAAATTATAAATAAGGGAGAAATTATAATAGAAAAATTGTAACATTTAGTATTATCATTACCTATATATAAGTTGGTTTACCTTTATATAATTTTGCATAATCCATGATTTTAATTTTCTTTTAAATGCCAAAAAAACTCGTAGTTTTCAAATTACTGGGTAATATATTAAAATGTTTGATGCCAACAAATAAAGCATTATTTTTTAAAAGTGTTAATTTAAAATTATCATAACATAAACATAGATTTGTTTTTTGTCTTGTTTGGTAAAATATTATAAGTATATGAGTAATGTTATGTAATAAATTTTTATATACAGTGTGTCCAAAAAAGTATGCAACATATGGGAAACTTCTTTATTACCGATTTCTCAGAAAATTGTATTATTGATAAAAGTTGGTGCATGCCTATGGAGGGCTTTAGGAAGGAGTCCGATCGAAAATGGCTGTTCTTTAAATTTACGTCCCTGTTTAGTAGTTAGTTCGCTGTTTCCCGGTCGCGGCGCAGTGATCGTCAAGTGTTTGACTTTTTACAGGTTTTGATAGACGTCAGCGGTATTTTTATCCAATAATTAACAAAACAAGCTTTATTAGATATATTATATACATATTTCAGCCTGTAGAAGGTTTTAGTTAACTAAATTCAATAAAACAGTTGATTATCCCATAAGAACCCATGCATTTTACAGATTTAAAGGAACACATGCGCCCCTGACGGCCATTTTTAAAGCTGCTTTACCGATCCAAAACTTTGCCCGAAACCAATGTATTGCGATCGGTCTCCTAACCTAAAGCCCTCCATATGCATGCCTTAAAACTATAAATGCATATTTCATATTTCACCTGCAACTAATAGTAGGGGAGTAAATGCCATTTTTTCGAAATGGCCTTAAGAGTAAAATACCTTAATTAGTACAAATACAACAAAATTTTATATGAAAATGTTTTTGCAAATAAAAAATTTAGTCCAAATACGAAATTTGAGTTATGTGTCTCAATTTTTTTTTTTTTCTTAATGTCTATTTTCCCCTGAAGGGTACGCCTCTGGTCGATTTTTTATTTACACGATTTTAATATATTAATCAAATATCTTAATCCTGTGTTTATTATAAAAATGTATTAAGTAGTTGCAAACCTTTTAAAAGATTTCAATGATACGGGTGGGTTTAGATATTAGCGTGTTGCACGCATATTTGAACATATGTTAGCCAGCTTGGGTTCTTATAAAAATTATAACAGATTTTTATACAAGTGAAAATAACTAATAATTTATTTGTCATTTTCACCTAGTACGGTGAAGTCCAGTCTTAGAGCAATTTAGAAAAAATGGCATTTGCTCCCTTACTATTAGCCGCAGGTGAAATATAAAATATGCGTTTATAATTTTAAGGCATGCACCAACTTTTATCAAGAATAAAATTTTCTGAGCAATCGGTAATAAAAATCTTTCCCATAATATGTTGCATACTTTTTTGGACACACTGTATATGAGTAATGTATTTTTGTATTTTTATATATATAAAATGGAAGTTTTGTAATAAAGTTGTTTTAAACTCAGAATATTATTATAAACAAATAACAAACAAAATACAACAAACAAACAAAATATGTTTATTAAATATTATTTTTAAAACATATTTTTGTATTGTTATAAGCGGTTTCAACTTCGAGTCGTATGCACTTCCCCAACCAATTATACCATAGGAAAGAATTGATTGAAAAAGTGAATAATAAAACATTAAACAAAGTTTTTGATTCACAATATTTTTTTAAAGTCTAAATTTACAAAAAGTGTTTTTTAATTTTTTTGTAAGAGTGTTAATTTGATGATTCCATTTTAAATTTTGGTCAATCAATATTCCTAAATATTTTATAAATTCAAGTAAGCATAATTAATTGTAACTGTATCTGATATTTCTAAACAATTTAAATCATGAATTTTAATTTCTTTTAAACTATTCGGCTGGGTATCTTTATAACTAGAGAAAGTAATAAATTTTGTTTTAGTTAAATTTAAGTTTAGTAGGTTTATAAGGTTATATATTTTTCCAGGACGGCTACGAACAAGCAGTTCCCTTTCTAAGGGCCAGTCTTCAAATAGACGATAAATTTGACCCGGCAAGAATAAGGCTCAAAGCGGTACTTTGCAAACTACTCTTTGAGGACGGTTACAATCATGGAAGCATAACCGCAAAAATTGTCGACAATTAATTTTATTTAATTGTAAACAGTTACATACATACCATATATTCATTCACCCCGCGTTCCGAAATTGTAATGCCGTCTTTGTGGCATGTGAGTTAACGTGATGACTAAAACAGATTACGTGTATTAAATCACGTGCTTGCTGCTCAGATGCAGGTGATGTGTATCTTAAATTCCACCTTTAACCAATTCTACGAATTTATCGTTAGATGTTAAGAAAATAAATGTGATTATTTTATTTTAGCCAAAAAGACCAAAGATTTTTAAGGCGTTTTAAAGTTTTATCTTAATAATAGTAGGAACCAAAATTTGGTAGACTCTACAGGCTGCCACAATCTGTATGTTTTTAATTTTTAAACTATTTTTTTGTAACTCCGATTAAGGTGGGAGTATCAACATGCTTGCCAACCTATAACCTATTTCGCGTAGATTTATTTATGTTTTCTAACTTTTATACAAAATGTTTAAAAAATCAGTATCGACTTGATATTATATAGGTAATAATTGACGTATTTAATAAATATCAACGAATTTTATAACTTATTTTAGGAGAATTGTATAGCGAAAAATATCGGGTAAGATTTTTTTTAACATTATTATGCCATTGTCACTCATTGTTCTTTCACTATACAATTCTCCCAAAAAGAGCAATGAAATAAATTGCTATTTTTGTAATATATCAAATGTAACCTAAGTAATGTGCCGACGATACTGATTTTATTTAAATGTTAGTTTAAAAAATAATAAACTTGAAACAACAAAGCAAAATAGGTTATAGGTTGGCAATAAATTGAACGACGTTGAAAAATCAACCTAAAACACGCATTCTTCTTTTCATTTTCTTATCAATATTTCATATTTCTTTTTCTGCTTTTATTTATTTATAAATCCAACGTTTCTTGACGTAAAACTGTAGGTAGATGTACTCCCAAGAGGGGTATTTGGCCGATTTTTGCATAGAACGAAGAAGTTACAAAATATTGAATTTTTAAAAACCGAAATGGCGAATGCGCTACTATTGTTTGCCCTTAAAAAAGTGTACTTTAGAAAAATACTTTTAAAAATCTTTTTACCTGATATTTTTAAAATGTTGACGCACTTATGTGTATTTTATAATATTTTATTTAGGTAATTACAAAATTAAAAATAAAGAATATCTTTGGTCTTTTTAAATAATATATTTAAAGAGAATCGAAAAACACCAAACAAATAAATGTTTATGAATTATTTACAATAAATTTTACATAATACGATACAAGTAGTTCTGGAAAAGTTTTTGCCCCGACAGTGAAGAGCAAAAATGGGCTCTGATTTGCATCTCAGAACTGTCCTTCTTTTACGACAACGCTCGAGTTCACCAAGCAACCAAAATCTAACTCGTCCTCCACAAGTGTAACGTTCTTTAGCCATATAGTATAAATAGCCGTGCCGTGTATATATCTTGGTGGTCAATTGCACCGGTGGACGTAGGTGGAGCTAGTTCGCGGATATTATGGGGAAATATAAAAATATCAATAAGTCCTGTGTCTCACTTTTGGGGAAAGATCTTTTTTGGCGTTTTGCATATAATTATTGGATGTATAAAATTGCTCTGACTCGACGATTCTGTTTTTTTCGAAAGCTTTTTTTTAATAAATAAAATTATGCAGGGCAAATCAGAAAAGTTAATTGTTTTTACTAAAATACCTTATTTTTTATAATTTTTGAATTTTACATTTCCATTCTAGTCATTTTTATGGCTCTTCCGTTTTTTACTCTCACATATTTTATTCGAAATAGTTTTTTTTAAAACCGACCAGAAAATATACACTTTCTGGAAAATTTTTCGTCCAGAAAATAACGTTTTGTCGATCAAGACCGGAAAACGGACGTGAGGGGCCGACAAAAGATTTTTCCGGTCCCTGTTTTTTTAATTTTTCCAATCGCTCTTTGAGAATACATTCTACCTTGATTTCGTTACTATAATAACAACATTTCGATGTATTGTCGAGAGACGAGTTCGTTGATTTTTAATTTGTTGTTTATGTCAAACTTGTTTCGCGAGTGCGCAAATTTAAAAATATGAATTCAGATTTTGAATAATTATTCGACACGGAAAATGAGATTCCAGAAGAAATTTTGGAAGCAGCAAGAAAAGCGACTTACGATATATTGCCAGTAAAATCAAAAGCCCGTTACGAGAAGACATACGACGCATTTAAAAATAATATAAAATAAAGAATTAAAAGTAGGTATATCGAATTGTCGGTCAAAAAAATATTGTACGTCACGCAACCGAAAATTAGTGTTTTCCAGGTCTCTCCAAGCTTCCAGCGTCCTAGAAATGTTTGTCTCGACCTGAAAAACATTACTTTCCGGTCTTGTAACGTAAATTACTATTATTCAAGGTTGGGCACATCGCTCTTTTTTCCATGTTCCTTTTTACACCTATTATTTGGTCTTAAGGTGATTCTCTTTAAAAGTACAAAAGACTTAACTAGTGTTAAAAATATCGATCTCTATTCTCCTATTATGCAATTTTCCTCTCCAATATAAATGTTTATACGTACCTATACCTAAATATTTTTCCTAAATGTATTTTAAAGATTATATTCACAATAAATGTGACATGGAATGAAAAAAGTTTTTAATTTATTTTAAATGTTCAATCCTAACATAAAAAATTCGCGAAAAACTGGTGAAAGCGACATCGATGGAGGCGAAATAGTACATTTTTCCTTTAGTTTCTTACTTTGAGGTCCCCAGAAATGGATTTTAAGGAAAATCTTGTGTTGGTGTTCTATTTATTCAATTTTTGAGAACGACTGTACGCCGTATACAGCGTTATGGTAAAGAAACTTATCAACCTTTTATATAGAATACCGGCCACTTAATCAAGAATTGCACGGACGGAAATTTAGGATGAGTTGGTGGTTACCCAAATTTTTGTTTAAAACGTTAAACTTACATAATTTTTATTTTTTTTATTTTTTTTGGAAATTCATCTTATTGTTGGTTTTTTTTCCTGTTTTGTGTTAGTTTATTTTTCTACTCCTATATTAGTAAACATTGTTTTACGTACAGTTCACTCTATAAGTAAATCCATTCTTACGTACAACTGTGCGTAAGGATGCATTTACCACACAGTTGTGCGTTATGAGATCTAATATAACAATCAAGTTAGCCTTGATCCACTCAAATCGTGACATTTATTTTCTGGCGTTTTGAATATTTGACAGTGACATTGTTATTGTTTGAGATTTGAAGTTAAAACCGATACTGTATAAGTGTATAAATTAAAAATAATGATATTGAGATTTCGTCGAATATTTTAACAATGAATAATTTATTGGAAAAATCAAATGCTCCCATTGTAATAAAAAACTGTAAAAATTTTACTGTTAACTTTAGTACCAATAATAATAATTAATAATTCCTAATTATTATACCCAAATTCATCATTTATATATTTACTCTGATTTATATTTTCTTAGATTTGGTTTGTTGTTGAAAATGAAACCATAAAGTACGTTAGTTACCCACTTTTTTTTTATTACTTAAGGCTTAAACAAACGCATCACCCGGTATGTAAGAGTCGTAGAAAAAGTATAGTACGTATTGCGTGTTGTATAGCAATTACGCACTCATGTAATTACTACACTCGCCGCTACGCGGCTCGTGCGCAAGTTTTCCATTCGTGCGTAAAATGCCTTTTACAACACTTGATACGTAATATACTATTAAAATACTTATTTTAAATTAAACTAACTGCATTCTAAAGTTTAACAACCCATTTTAACACGCTTTTATTATAGCTTCCTTCACCTGTATGTTTGTAACCGACTTCTTTGAACCCGATTTTGACCCACTTTAAACGGTCAGATTTAACTTAAATTTTGTAGACTTTCAAGAACCGCTGACAATACAATAATCTACTAATCCAGCTCAATCTACTCAAAAAAAAATTTTTTTTTCTTAACAATAACTCAAACTAAAAATGAAAAATAAATATAGTTTAAAAAAACTACTAAAAAGCGGAAAATAAATATAGTTTAAAATAATTCTTGAAATTCTTAATATATGCAGAATAATAATGAACGATAAACATTAGTATTATTGTGAAAAAGCGTGGGGTGCTCGATATACAGTGTCCGCAAGAAAGTTCGCATCAAATGTGTTTTTTTTTATTATTAGGTATAGGTAAAAATTGAAATAGCAGTTAGTTTTTGCTTACCTAAAAACCAAAAATGACGTATACTGAAGCAGCTGCACGACTTGCGTTACCTGTCAAATTTGACATTTTTAATAAAATAGATTCAAAAATGCCCTTATTTATCAAAATATCGAAAAACTTTATTCGAGACAGTTGTTTATTTAGGCATTTTTAGCGTCTGTACGAACTTTTGACAGTCTAATACAATTTTTATTTTTTGCCTGGTTTTTGAAACTATATTTTTGTTGAATAAAATGTTTCGAGCGATTAATATTTATTCTTTTTGATCCAATATTAATTAAGTAAAATTTCAACGAAAGCTTCCTAATATTTTCTTTTTGTACATCTGTTTACTAACTTATGAAAAATGATAAACGTTGTTTTTGGCAAAACTGATGTAATTAGATAAACTTTGCATCAAACAATACATACTGATCAATAACAATTTCAGTTTTTGAAGCAAAATAAATAATTGGAAACAAAAATTTTACACAAAATTGCATTAAGATTACAAATGAAGTAAAGGAAAATGGTTTTACATCGATGTACAAAAGTTAATCTACGAGGGGTGATCAAAATTTTCAAGAACCTGGCAAAAAATAAAAATTGTATTAGACTGTCAAAATTTCGTACAGAGGCTAAAAATGCCTAAATAAACAACTTTCTCGAATAAAGTTTTTCGATATTTTAATAAATAAGGGCATTTTTGAACCTATTTTATTAAAAATGTCAAATTTGACAGGTAACGCAAGTCGTGCAGCTGCTTCAGTATACGTCATTTTTGGTTTTTAGGTAAGCAAAAACTCACTGCTTTTTCAATTTTTACCTATACCTAATATTAAAAAAAAAATCCCATTTGATGCGGACTTTCTTGCGGACACTGTATGAAAAATATAGCCCAAAGCGCTCCACGCTTTTTTCACAATAATACTAATGTTTATCGTTCATTATTATTTTCAGCCTTTATTAAAAATTTCAAGAATTATTTTAAACTATATTTATTTTCCGCTTTTTAGTTTGATTAATTATTAAAGCGTGTTTTTTAGTTTTTTTAAACTATATTTATTATAGTAAAAAATTTTTTTAAGGCGCCTCTGGACTATCTGTCTTGTCTGCCTAGGGCAAATTTGAATTTAAACAAAACTATGTACTAAATAATAACTATTATGTATTGAAAAAGAAAGTTATAGTCTTAGAAAAATTATCATTAACATGCTACGTGTACCAACTTTAATTACTTAATCAAAAATACTGTATATTTTTCATTCTACAATGAATTCTAGACATTTTTCATAAATCATGTCCTAATACATAGCTTCAACCGTTTACGAAATATTAACACTTTAATGCTTGTATACACCATCGATAAGTTTCTCGAGTTTAGCTATGGTGCAGATTGTATAGAACCAAGATGACAGACAGACGAACAAGAACGCCCACAATAGCCGCTGTCACACGCACAAGAGTTTTTAATATCTCTCTTGTGCAGCGTCCAGCAGCTGCAGTGGGCATCAATCACTGATGATGGTTCGGCATTCTAAGAAGCTGAAACGTTGCGGCGAGTTGAGGTCTTGAATTTTTGAAATTCCTGAAATATTATCAAATGAAAAGTATGTGTTAGTATCGAGTAGAAATATGACTTCATATTCCTAAATAAACAAATATACTTTAAAATAAACGCGATACTTTCTATGATAGCGGCAAAAAATGCCAACCCCCAATACATATTTTTTTAAACGAATCTATTCAGTTTTACTTTTGCTTCATGACCGATAAATTGAAAGTAACTATAATTATAAGTTGTACAATTGAGTGGGGACGAACAGATGTTTTTCCTCTATTAAATATTTAAAATAACAACTGGCTCTATTTCTTTCGATATATTATTTATATATTATACAAAGGGGTGATATTTACGTATACTTATCTAGTTTTCTATTTCGCCGGTATTTAAGAAGTTTTTTTATAATAGGTCTTTTAGAGTTTCTACAGTCACGCTATGCTGTAGAGTGAGCGTTTTAGACAGAATTTTATTTTGTAAACATTTTTCTCCTGTCGCTGTCTTCTACCTTTCCCCCCCAAGTGTGCCCCTAAAATAGAGTTTCTTTGTACTTTTAAAAAAATGTACAGGCCGGCCTTCCCCCCTTCGCTTCCATTATACGGAATTTCTATAGGAGCTTTCTTTATTTGTGTTAGAAACAATATTTATACAAAAAAAAATTTAAATGGTGGACAATTCACAAGTTATATAATATATAGGTATATATAATATATAAATATATCTTTATTCTCAACCAACTTAAACAAGTTTATTACAGAGAATATAACACCAAATATACAATATATAAATCACAAATAATAAAAACCATGTTTAGTAACTATTAATAACTCCATCGAAATTATTAAAAAAAAATTATATATATAATAACCATTTACAAAAAAAAATATTAATATATAATACGTTAAAGTTAGTTCAGTTTTAAAATAGCTATTTATACAATAAGTTGCGAAATTAGTGTCTTTTAGGCACGCGACGTGAAATTGTCCAACGAGGCAAAGCCGAGTTGGACAACACGTCAAAGTGACTAAAAGACATTGTTTCGTAACGAATTGCATACAATATTTTTCCTACTGAGGTTTTATAATAAAAAACTTAATTTTACTAACATTTTATTACCTATGTTTCATTGACACTTGCCAAAAAATATTAAATTATACCTAGTCTGTGGTTACGTTTTAATTGTAAATAATTACCTGCGTTACTTTTAAGCACGTTGCTCCTGGTAACGTGCTTAATAGTTTTTTTAAGCACGCTGCGCTTAAAAGGAGGTTATTAAAAAACCATAATGACAATCGAAAAGAGGTTATTATAAAACGTCAGTAGAAAATATATTTTTTTAGTGTTTTTTAAAAGTCCATAATTTTGATATTTCTTTAATTTTTTTCGGCAAACTGTTGTAAATTGTTATTTCTTTATATAATATTGATTTTTGGGCAAAAGTACTTACTCTTTACCATTGGTGTTTAAATATGATGATTTTGTCTCGTAATGTGAATAATGTTGGTCGAAGGAAATATTATATTGGATTGTTTTTCTTTAATAATAATTAATAATTAGAATGCATAGTTTTAATTTATAAGCTTTTCTAAATTTAAATATCCGTTTGGTTCATACAAATTTATAGTTGGTTCTAAAAAAGGAAGTTTATGTATGCATTTAATTATTTTGTTTTTTTAATAGCTGAATTGTAGTTAAATTCGCTGATCCCCAAATTGAAATCATATAAAAATATATAAAGTTTGCAAATTTTAAAGTTTGTCTCCAAGTTTTTTCCATACTTAAAATATAACTATTTATGTTTTTATTTCTCCCAGTCTCTAATAGTACCGGGTACCTATACCATTGCAACGAAACAAAAAATTTGTAGAGGTACCCCATACTTTAAGTGGAGTGCAACTTGAATGGAAAAAAAATACCCTTTAAGTCTTCTGGTATATTAAAAATCAATAAAATTTAAGAGATGTTTAATTCTATACATGTTTGGACTGCAAAGAAAGTCATCTTCAGGGGAATAAAAGATACATAAATATATAAGAAGGTTAAAGGTGCTTATAGACCTATTGCAGCTTTAATATGATGATAGATAGAAAAACATGATACATGCTCCACGTATATCAAAGAAAATTTAAAAGGAACAATTTTTGTAACACTATACCATATTATGTAACGAAAAAAGTTAAACAAAAAGAAATAAAATAATGTATTGGGGTAAAAACTAAATAGAAGAATGAGCAGATATGTTTAAATATAATTGTTAAAAAGAAAATGATACTAAATACGAAATGCGTGGCCTTCGAAGGTTGTCAAAATTACCTAATTAATTTAACAGCAGTATAAGCTTTACTACAGTCACGAGTGGGAAATATTACAACGACGAGGTCGTAGGCCGAGTCGCGGTAATCCCACGAGTGCTGTCATTTAAATAAAAAAAGTATTGTTAAATTTTTTAAAATACAAGGTTTTCCTTTAAAGTGAAATAACTAAATGTTATTCAAAATCCTACCTTTTTGTGCGAACTAGTATGTTACTGTCATCAATATTTTATAATTTTAAAAAAATATTTTTTATTTTGGCACAAATAAACATCTTTATTATTAATTACTTAAGTAGGTATATCAAAAAAATAGCATCTATAATCTATACAAATATCTACCTATCTCAGTAACGTCACTTCACTAACTGACAGTAAACAAAGCGTGAATAAAACGGGTTTCACCCCCTAAAATAGAGGCGGTGCCCCCTCCACTTATAATACCAACGAAAATCAAAATGGACGTTCCTTATTTTTTTACCGATATCGAGGCCTGTGTCTTAATAATTAATGTTTAATAAACTTTTCAAATATTTATAAGTGACGACAGTTTGAGAATAATGAAGGTGGGGGTAAATTGAGCTTATAGATTATACTGATAATTTAAAAAAATAGAAATGGTATTATAATGTATAGAAACAATAAAAAATAAAAAACAAACAATACTTATCTTTTTTTAAAATGTTGATACAAAAAGTAACCAACGAATCTACGTCAGATCGACGGCACTTCACTTGCTACTGACACTTCATATTGTATAAAACGGGGATACAACTAAAGAATTTATCGGGTTTCTTCCCCTTTATAAGTACTACCCCCTCCAACCCCGCTCCGTATAAAACTAAAGCCAATATTGCATTACCTTGTATTTATCGACATTTTTACAGTTTATAATTAAATTATATTTAATTTTGTTTGGGGGGGTTTTGAAGGGTTTAGAACCCCTTTTATTTTAGGAATGGTTAAAGTCGAACCATTCGATTATGTTCTAGGAAAGAACACATTTAATTGGATCTGAAAAAAATTTAAAATGCTATAAACATATTATGTCTTCTATTTATTCAGAACGGAGAAAAAAAACAAGAGGACCCTTCATACTTTTATTTTATTCAATGCACATAATATAAGACTAAATAGTTTTACCTACTAACGAGTGCAGAAAGTAACATATTTAGGCGTGAAAACCATTTCTGACAACATACTTTCTGCAAACGTTTCTAGCAAGAAAAATACGAAAAAATAGCTGTTTAAAATATAATTATTAAGTTTTTGTTAAAGTGGATAAAGTGAGCCGTTTAATTCCCCTCTAAAGCAGCGGGGGAGGGGGCACGGGCAAATCCTAAATTAGGTATTATGGAAAATTTATCTTTTGGGCATGGGAAGTACGTAACGCTCCAAAAAAGGGTTGCCCTCCTTCTAAAGCCCCCACGGTTGACAATATAAAGTACTATATAAGTATGTATGTAAGTAAATGCAAATATTTTAAAATTATTTTCAAATCGTTTATGCAAAAATCTTGGGGGCGCCTTCTCCCACTAAATCCGCCACTGCTCTTAAGGGTATTATAGTAACTATAAGAATAATAATCTAAAAATCATTTATACTATTTACCTCATTCATACAGATTGCAAAACAAACAAAAAATAGCATACAAAGACAACAGGACAGGACTAAAGTGACTTCCTTATTAATCGATGTCAAGATAAAGTAGGTACCCCTAGCTAGAATATAGACTAGGAGATACCTTACATAATAATTGTTAAATAAAAGGTGGTCGACAATTCTACACTATAGAAGTCGATCTGTTTCCTAAAATGTGATTAGCCTAACTTTTTTTCATGTTTTATTTCAGTCGCGTTAGATAGGCGAGTGAATGTATGCGGATGAACGCCTCTTTCCACACGCCAGTGCGTGCCGAAAGTAGATATTTTTTGTACGCTTTTAGGAAAAAAAATTATTTGCATTTAAACGTAATAATTAATGGTATAACGTCCTTCAACCGGAAGGAACGTGTGGATTTCTTTCTTCCGCTATCCTGAAACCCTGCAAGTGGGATCTCTAGCTTTACATATAGGTGCTATAATGAAGGATTATAGAGAAACCTTATTTTGAAATGCACCAAACCAGCGACGGAACATTAAAAAAACTACCGTATTGCATAACTTCAACGAGAAATTTCAATTTTCAGTCAATCGAATTCGCCATTTTACTTTTTAGGAATTTCTTTACGTTACCTTTACCTGTCTTTGGGTAACAATTACCTGTAAAATTATTAAGACCAGAAGACTAAGCTTTATCAAATTTGTCCATACTTATTTTTCTACTTTTATCTACAGTATGTCCACGGACAGAGTTTGGAAGAGGAAACACTTTTTTATTAGTAGGTATAGAAGAAAAGGCCATTTTTTATAAAAACGTCAGCTTGTGCTGAAACTACAATTTCAAATATCACATCTGCGATTACTATACAGGGTTCGTCAGAAACAACATTTTTAGTTTTTTTGGTTTCGTTTAAAATAAATGTACGTAAAAACAAACAACTATTGTTGCTTTCTTACTTCGAAAATGATTGTATATCTGGCCGAGTAACGGTTTTGTTGTAAGAAAACCATTTTTTATTTGCCTACTTTTGAAGTTTTTTTTATTATTGCATGTCATATTTCTTCAATTCATTCAATCATAAATTATAAAACTTTTATTCAAACGTGGTACCACCGAGTTAGCGCATAGTTCAACTCGACATCTGAATTTCCGATAACAGTTCCTAATTTGCTGTATCAGGATATTTGCATTAACTACTATTATTATTGAAATTGGTTTTATACACATGTGGCTTCAGATATCCCCATAAATGAGAGTCGATAGTTGTGAGATCGGGACTCCTGCGTGCCAACTGATTTGGACCATAGGTGGTTTCCAATCCATTTGTTTTCCAAGTGATGATTTAGCCAATTATCAAAAGTAATTGAGAATTAGAATTGAAAAAAAAAAGATCCAAAAAACTAAAAATGTTGTTGGTGGCGAACCCTGTACAGTAATCGCAAATCTGATATTCGAAATTGTAGTTTCAGCACCAGCAGACGTTTTTATAAAGAATTACTTTTTCTTCTAGGTATACTTACTAATAAAAAAGTTTTTCCTCTTCCAAACTCTATCCGCTTCTTCTTCATCGACGCCCAGCCTAAACTCCTAATTCTAGTGGGTATTTGGCTTATTTTTGCATAAAACGAAAAAGTTATTAAAAAAAGTAACGAAATATTGATCAGAAAACAAAAATGCGAATGCGTCAGTAGCCCTAGTTCATTTTAAAGATACATAATAATATAATACAAAAAAAAACACTTCAGCAAATTACTTCCTTTTAAAACAGCAATAAAAAAAAGTTTTTATTGAAACAATTAAGTTATAAAACAATATAAATGTTGTCGTATAATCATCATTGGTGAAAAGGTGTATAGTTTTTATTGAAACAATTAAGTTATAAAACAATATAAATGTTGTCGTATAATCATCATTGGTGAAAAGGTGTATCCTCGACATCGTAAGGAACGCACAATCTTATCTAATACGGAGATATCTGCACCCCATACGATGTGAAGTATATCACCGAATCAGCATTCATTTCCAGACGCTCCCGGAGATTCTCTGTGAGCGTTGCGTCGGCTGCTGAAGCTTTGTTTGGTGAAAAATGTATGTTCTAGTTCGGTCCTTATCGCTAACATTGAATATCAAACTATAAGAAGGCCATATGAGCCGATTTCCGAAATCTGCTACGTTTAATTCATAGATGGCACAATGAGTTCACTAACAAGAAAGCGACTAGCCTTTTCACTGCTAAATTAAAACATTGTTGCCGCCTGTCTGTTTGACTTGCTGCATGAGTTTTTTAAATTTATTTTTATAGCTTATCGTAAAACTTGATTTTACATAACCTACACCTATCCTAGATTTAAGTAGCTTACATTTATTTTCCTACCTACCTATAGTTATAGTCTAGACTTAAAAATGTCCCTATTTTTAATTGCTTTGTAGCTTATAATATTTTCAACCTTTTGAAGTCCCAACGTTAATTACATGAAAACATATTGACCGCCATGTACATATTCTATTTCTAACAGAATTAAATGACGACTCTCACTATTCAATACCTACCTAGGCTACAGCGTAAATGTTGGGTAAAATATGAATGATGTGCGGTTTGTTTGTATAACTTGGTTTTTATTTGCAATTATTACTACTTTTCAAAATGGTTAAAATAAGTAGGTTTTACTTTCTTACTTAAGAAACATCCAGTTTGTTTGTATTAGTGTATTACGTATTTTGCTATTTTTCGACGAAATAAAACTTATTTTAGTTATACTTGCTGTCGCTTTTTATCTACTTTTATTTGTTTGACATTTAACACCCAATGCAACGGTAAAATCATTGTGAAAATCGGTCCAATTACCCCGGAGTAATCAGCGTACATATTATTATCAAAAACATACATTCGGCTGGAATTGAGAACCTCCTATTTTATTGTCTGTTAAAAATGCTTAAATCATTAAAAATTCCAATAAAATACGATATGCGGCAACACCACGACATCACATCAGTGAATTTGAGACATCTGTTGCCGAGGCGCTGCATTATAACGACATATTTAAGGTTAGAGTTACGATCAACTCCACAATGGCGGCCAAACCACCTCCAAGACGTCTAAAACTGGGTTGTCAACTTTTCTCGGACATCCGTCATTCTTATATAGTTTGATATTCAATGTCGCTAATTAAGGGCAGCTTCTTAACGATGATTGTACCCTACCAAGAAGCGAACCCATTATGGGCAGAAACTAGTTTAAATTCAGCTTCTGTCCCACATGGACCGTTTCTTAGTCGTAAAAATATTAGGTTGATGCTGGAAGGAAGTTTCCGGAATAGCAAATTGGTGAAATATAACGGATGATCATTCATGCAAATTCTTCAACGTCTTTGTTCTAGGGGCGAGGGGGGAGGGGATGGCCCTGTTTATGTCCCCCTCCACTGGATACGCCACTACTAGGCAGATATCTTGTGATGAAAACAATCGCCAAACCTTAAAAAGTAAAAAAGGAATTTTAATATTGTGTTTTCATGCAATGGCAGGTATATTTTATCATATAAATTATGGTTTTATTTTCTACACCACTGGTGAAAAAGGATCCTTTTAAAAAAGGTATAGTTTTCAAATTGGATTACATGTATTTAGTTCTTTTATACTAAATTAACGTATACAAGGTGTATACAAATTGAAAGATATATTACAAATAGATACAGTGTCACCAGTAAAGTCCGCATCATATGGGATTTTTTATCCAAATGTGACTTTGGCCTCAAGTTCTGCTTCGATCGAGATGAAAATTAAGCAAAAAAATAGTACCTAGTCACGTGATTCGCATTTTCTGTCAAATTTTAATTTTCTCCAAAAAATAATTCAAAAGTGGGGTTATTTCCGAAAATATCGAAAAAAGTTATTAAAAAAAGTTTTTTTAAATACGCTTTTGCAAAATAAGACTCAGCGCAACCTACATAAAACTTCTCAGTTTTGCCAAGGCTTTATTTCAGATAGATTTTCTTTAAAGTATATAGCGCCATATTAAATGTTTGTTTTTCTACAAAATCAAAATTGGGCTATTAAAATTTGGTCGCATGTGATGCAAAGTTTATTTATTTTTGACCCTGTATAAGGTAACTTCATAAAATAAGTATTTTTGAAAACGTAGTTTGTGTCTGAAAGTAATACACCTTAGTATTAAGACAAAAAAGAACGCAATGTCATCAGTAAAGTGTTCATTAAGTGGAAAATTAATTTTAGTGGTAGGTAAAAAATCAAAGTTATCTTATGCAGCTGAAATTTTTGCATGTGGGCATTTAAAAAAACTTTAAAAATTAAATTAAAATTTGACAGATAATGCAAATCATGTGACCACTATTTTTTTACTTAATTTTCATCTCGATCGAAGGAGAACTTGATGCCAAAGTCAAATTTTGGATAAAGCTATTAATAAAAAAAAATCCCATATGATGCGGACTTTACTGGTGACACTGTATAGGGTTGGCCTATTCTATTTACCACTCTGTAGAAAAAAATCGCTTGGACCCGTCGATTTTTATTTCGAGGGGGACGTATTTTCCGCATATTTTCAATCTTGTCACTTCAAGCCCCTCGGGGGAGGGTAAGCTCCAACCCTTAAATCTTAAATCGGATTAGGGGGTCAAGTGATACTTCATTTTAAAGTGCTTTAAATTCTCTTGTCAACACTTCTTAGTTTCAGAGAATTTGAATACCTTACAAATGAGGTATCACTGGACGCCCTAATCCCATTTAAGATTTAAGAGGTGGAGCTCCCCCCACTCCGGAGGGGCTTAAAGTGAGAAGTTTAAAAATATGCGCAAAAGAAGTCCCCTTTGAAATAAAAATCGATGGGTCTAAGCGATTTTTTTCTCCTTCTTTCGTCTTCATTCGCCCATCATATATATAAATCTGAATGTAACAAAAGCAAACTGTGTTTGTCCTGAAAAAAAATACCGACTAGTGAGAAGTTCGTACTTCATTAATGTCGATATTTCAATTAGTTTTTAAGATATTTGCTTTTAAATAATAGACAACAAAAACATTTTTTCTCTTAGCGAAACATAATTGATTGGAAACTAACGGTGGATATTTGGCTGGAGTAATTGGAGTAGTAGGTGAAGTTAGAATAATAGATTTATGTTGGGTTGCACAAAGGTGCTTGACAATAATTAACTAACCAGTTTTAACTGACCCAAATAACATTGGCAGACAATATTGACACAGAATCCAAGTTGCCTCATTACTAATAATTACTGTATTTTTTCAATGGAGTAAAATGTTAAAAATACTAAAAAGAAATGGAACAGCAAATTGGTGCAAATAAGATTGAATTGTTTTCCCAAATAATCTAAATGACAGTAGTTTCCAATTATTCTTTATTTTGTCGCTTGGTGAAAAATATAGCTTAAAGAAGCTTTTGGCTAAAAATTATAGATGTGAAATTTTCACCCTAATTGCATTATCAACTTTTGTCGCTGTTTTTCGAAAACTCCGTATGTTATTCGTCCCTGCAAACCTTGACCCAAATGCGTACAAACCGAACTAAAAATAAAACGGAACGGGCAAAATAAAAGTCTCTTTAACCAAAAGTATAAAAAAATAAATGAAGGGACCTGTTTTCAATAATATTATATTCGGAAACACAAAACAGAGGTCGTCAAGATTTGGGACATATTTTTTAAGAGAACGATAACATTTATACAGGGTGTCCCAGAAATAATGGGACACAGAGCAACAGCAGACTCGTTAAGGCGAAATAATACGATTTATTTAAACTTGCCTTATCCCAAAATTGATAACAACCAAGATACAGGGTGTCAAAGTTTTAATTTTGTTTTAGTTTTTTTGCGATTATTTCTTAACGAAACGACATAGCAGCACAAAATAAATGGTTTTGGGGTTTTTTGAGGTGGGGAATTCAAAATTATCCATAGTTTTTGTGTAACCAGTAGAGGGCGCTGCCTACGGCATGGCCCATTCCTTTTAGCTGGCATAACTTTGTTTAGGCTTCTTATATCGATCCGACTATTAAAAAAATAAGTTACTTTATTTCTTTTACATCGAAAACGTATAACTCATTGAAGTCGCTAGGAGCAATAATTTTCGAGATAATCGCATTTTATATGTCCAATGCAACTAAGTACGTGGTCCAAAAACAACAGAAAATCGAGTAAAGGTAAATTTCTAACTTAAAATTATTGTAAATCAGCTACATTTGCTAAGTGTCAAAGTTAATGTAAAAACTTAAGGTTGACTATTTTTTTCTAATAAAAACGCTTTTTCGTATACGGAATTACTAATTTTATTCTAATCAAAAATTTTATTAATTTTGACAGATGATACTTTGTGTAAGATGTTGTTGCCTTAGAAACGTCGTTGTTTTTAATCAAGGCCAGCTGTGATAAATAATACTAATACAAATACACAATTATTTTAAATATTTTATCATTCTTGCATTAAAAATATCGAATGCGATTATCTCGAAAATGGTTGCTCCTAGCGACTTCAATAAGTTATACGTTTTTGATGTAAAAGAAGTAAAGTAGCTTATTTTTTTAATAGTCGGATCGATATAAGAAGCCCAAACAAAGTTATGCCAGCTAAAAAAAATGGGCCATGCCGTAGGCAGCGCCCTCTACTGGATACACAAAAACTATGAATAATTTTGAATTTCTCACCTCAAAAAACCACAAAACCCTTAATTTTGTGCTGCTATGTCGTTTCATTAAGAAATAATCGCAAAAAAACGAAAACAAGATTAAAACTTTGACACCCTCTATCTTGGTTGTTATCAATTTTGGAATAAGGCAAGTATAAATAAATCGCATTATTTCGCCTTAAGGAGTCTGCTGTTGCCCATTACTTTTGGGACACCCTGTATTATTGATTTATTTTATATTTTCATTAAATATTACCAAGCAAGTTAAGGTCAGTATTAAATAATAGTTAAATATTAAATACAAGTTCTTCCGTAAGACAAAGCTCATTTCTATAAAAGTCATTAATCGATCGAAATATCTCGGAAATTGTTTGCGCTAGCGCAAAGCTTTTCGAGGGTTTCCGTCTTTACCGCCCGTTGTTGTCTCACCATAAATTCATTCATTGGAAAGGGCCTTTGAGTAATTTATGGAAACCTGGGTATCGAGGTAATTTAAATGAATAAGGTAAAAAATATATAATTTTGTGATTTAGAGCAGTTACGCATACGCCATTTCATTTTACTTTTAATATTTCGTTTATTTTTCATTCTGTCCTCCGTACGCATAAGACACTATGTCCAATTTTAACAAAAATTAGGTAACTATGTAGTTTTATTCAGAAAATTAAACTCTTTTGTGGGGCATAAAACACCAAGTCCAATTAGTTAAGGTAGCTGAGAAACAGGGTAGACTTTTAACACTATGTGCATTTTTATTCAGAGGCCTAAGACACCAAGGTAATAATATCTGTATGCCTCGGATATTTAGTAATATCTTTAGCAACACATTTAGCGGCATAGAACACTATATAATCACTTGGTGTTATATGCCTCTAACTAGATCTATATAATAGTAGGTGGGGATTACACATAATGTTAAACGCCAGCTCACTATCGGCATTTTGGCGGCAATAAGTTATTTGGTCTATTATTACTTTTCCTTTTACCAAAATGCATACCATTTCCATTTAATATACTCATTTTTTGTAAAAATTGGACATAGTGTCGTATACCTCCCGAGTACAGTATTATGGCTTATAATTTTTTACAGGTATAGTACTATGTCCATCAAAATACAAATAATTTGTATTATTGTAATTATTATGATAATTAAAATTAAAAAAAAATGTATTTACAAAGAAACACTAAATAATTAATACTTTGTGTAGTGAAAGTAAGATAATACATTCATAAATCAACACTAACCTCAAAATTATGTTAAACTTAATTGTCTTTACTAAATATCCACAAATCAAGCTGATGCTCCCGAGTACAGCATTTTCTCCAAGAAGCTGTCAAATATCCGTGATTTGGGTAGCAGTTACCTACAGTTTTAAGTTTAAAAAATTTAATTGATAAATTAGTAAAAGTATAAAACGAAATGTCGTCAAATTTGTGCCTATTTCGTTTTCTGCTTTTATTAATATATAAATCTAACATTTTTGAACGGGAAACTGTAGGTAATTGTACTCCAAAGAGATATGGTCGATTTTTGGTTAAAATGAAAAATAAACTGAATATTGATAAGAAAATGAAATGGCGACTGCGTCACTAGTGTTTGCTTATAATTTCTTTAGACAACGATCAAATTGGGACGAATTATCTATAATTTTGAGTTTGAAAGATGCAATTTACGAACTGCCAGAGAAATAATGACAAAATTGGCCAAACTTCGTTTCCTTCTTTTAATAATTTATAAATAAAAAAAGTTTGCAGCATTGACCTGATGAAAACGGTAATTTAATCTTTGAAATACAAATTTGATATTTTTTTGGAAAAAACAAAGACGTAGCAAAGTATTTAACTTTCAAAATGTCTTTTTTTCAAACTAACTATTACAGTTCATTACATGGAAAGTGACAACATAATATAGAAAATACATTAAAATAAAATAACAATAAAAAAAGGAAGTTAATCCAATTTAACTCATTAATAAATTCAATTTAAAAAAAATAGTATAAATAATTTAATTTAGTAAATATCTCTTTAATTGTTTTTTAAAAGTTTGCAAATTTTTAAATTTTTTTGATATTTTTTGGAAGATTGTTATATTTTATTATTCCGTCATATAAAAGCGATTTTTTTCCGAAATTACTTTTTACTGGTATAGTTTGATAATTTATACAATGTCTGGTGTTATGATCATATAATGTCTTATTCTCCTGAAGTGTTATGTTTGATTTTTTTTCTTCTAAAATAATAGAGTGAATTAGAATACAAATTTTTAATTTATAAATGTTTTGAACGTGTAAATACCCTGTCGGTCTATATAGATTAACAGTTGGTTCTAAATGTGGTAATTTGTTTATACATACAACTTTATTTTGCAATTGTTGTAATGGTTTTAAGTTTGTTAAACAAGCAGATCCCCATGCAGAAGCTAAGTATTGTAATCTTGAATATATTAATGAAAAATATATATTTTTTAAGTATTTCAAAGGAATGAAATATCTAGCTCTGTACAAAACAGATACCAAAGGAGATATCGAGTTGATAATATACTGGATATGGCATTTACAATTTAAATTTTCGTCTAAAACTAATCCTAAAAATTTTGTCGTTTTTGAATATTGAATATTTTTATTATTAAATGTTAAGGGGTTAACGATGGAATTTATTTTATTTTAAGTTATAAACATAAGAGAAGATTTTGTAAAATTTAACGTAAGTTTATTTGATTGAAGCCAAGAAAGAAGTATTTTTAAATCATTAATAATATCAAAATACATTTCTGCAAGAGTTTCAGGAAAATAAATAATTGTCGTATCATCTGCAAATAGCTGTATATTGCCCTTTAAGTTCAATTTGGAAACGGAATTAATGTAAATTAAGAATAATAACGGACCTAATATTGATCATTGTGGAACTCCATATATTATTTCTTTTTCCGAACTTTTTCTTTCCCCAATTTGAACAAATTGTTAACGATAGCTTAAATAACTTTGAAGCAGTTTGTGTGTATTTCCCCTTATCCCAATACTGTTTAATTTTCTTAATAAAATATCATGGTTTACGGTGTCAAAAGCTTTACACTTAATAAAGAATTAAATGATACAAAGATCTCTAACTCTAAACCCAAATAAAAATGTGTTGTATAAATTCGTTATACAAAATTGCTATGGCTTTTTTAAGCCTAGACAGACAAGAAAAATTCTGATATTTATATTTTTTATTAAAGGAAAATAATAACGGTAATTTAATCCTACTACACGTTAAAAGTAATGTTTTTTGCGGACTAAGGTATGAAATAGAACAAAAAAATAATGTACACCATTATAGGGGGGACCCAAGGGAAGAAGAGGAGGTCAGGGAAGGTAAGGGAGCACTCTCAATCTCAATGCTTCAAATATTTATTCCAAAGTTATTGAAATTTTTGTTTTCAATAACGCAATGGTCCTTCCTGGCGAGTCCGTCGATGCCGCGACGCGAAATATCTGGAACGCCGATGACGTCATCGACGCGCGCAGGATCCCTTAGTAACCTACATTTCGATGCTAAAAATAGAACGGCCCTGATCTAATAATAGAGCAGGGAAATACAGGACATTACCCTCGCTTTATGAGGCTCTATTCGCGAATGGATTCTGCTTACTTTTTTGCCACCCTATAATTTCTTGGACAAAACAGCTTATTTGAGCCAATAACAAGGTAGAATAGAAAGTTAATTTAAACTACCATCTCATGGAGACGCTGTGTGGTCAGGAAATTAAATTTTTTCCCTAGAAAAAAGTTAGAAACGATTACACAGTACACAAAAATACCAAGTTTACAATAGAACACGAAAGTGACAATTCTATCAATTTTCTCGATTTAAATATTAAGAAAGAAAATTATAGACACGTTTTCTTCGTTTTTCATGAACCATCTCATACTGATACTGCCATACACAACTCTTCGTGCCACCCTATACAACACAAATTAGCTTCTTTTCACAGTATGATCCATAGACTAGTAACTCTCCCTCTAAATAAAATCAATTTTCAAAAAGAACTAAACATTATTAAACAAATTGCAGTTAATAACGGATCTCAAATCTAATTGACCAAATCCTAAAAAAGGAAACTTACAAAAAGGCTATTGACTTAGTTTTTCCTAGAAGCAAAAACTCTGACCAATTTAAACTTGTCACTTTTTTTGGACAACCTAGCAATTGGCAATTTTCTTAACAAACTTGATAAAAATTTGTGTTACAAAACTAATAACTCTTTAAGTTAATTTAATAAAACCAATAAAACTAAAAGCGATAAAAACAAAAAATCAGGCGTCAACAAATTAAAATGCAAAGATTGTCCTAAAGCATATATTGGCCAAACAGGTAGACATTTTTACAAAAGAATACAGGAACATTATAACAATTTTCTAAAAAATAAAACTCAAATTATGCTAACCATTTAAGTACCTACTTGATTATCAACACAATTTCGATCCTTCCTTTAAAATCTTACATACAGAAAACAAAGACTTTCAAACTAAATTTGTTAGAATCTATGGAAATAAATAAACTTAAAAATACGGACCTGTTACTTAATAATCAATTAGATTTAAATAATTCACCTTTGTTAAATTTATTCTGTTGACCTAGAATTTTTTAAATTACCCATATTGTACCTAATTTAATTTAATCTTTAAACCCTCTGTTGGATTTTCCCGCTATTGTAACCCTTCCACTGTTTTATTTACATCTTCAATAATTTTATATTATTGCACCCAGGGACGGTTCTACGGGGGGGCCTGGGGGGGCCCAGGACCCCCCCTACATTTCTGAAAAAAACTTTAAAATATCTCGAGAGAAATACAATCAATTTGGCAACAATGACAACCTCGCAGTGAGATAGAGAAAATAGTAATTTACGTTACAATTCCAGAAAATACTGTTTTTTTGGACAAGTCGACAAAATTCTAGGACGAGCCGTAGGCGAGTCCTGGAAGTCTGCGAGTCCAAAAAAACTGTTTTCGGACGTGTTGCGTAAACTAATTTTTCGGCAACCGTGTAGAATAACAAATCAATGAGACACATTTCTTTATTATAGTTCTTTGAAGAACAAAATTTCGAACATTTTAATTGTTATTTGTATTAAATATTGAAATTCGAACAGAAGATAGGTACTAACAGAAACATTCTAATTCTTATCTATATTAATATTTATATTAAAATTCGAGCAATTGCTAATGTTGATGTGATTCTTCCCGGCCTAGTCCGGGAAGCATTTTGTATCGAGCGTCCAGTACACCGCATTCGGGTAATTTCGCATTAACCGAGGTCTGTCTATCGTCGATTGTCAAGCTACCATACGACAGCTGTCAACTTTTGACTGATAAGCATCAATTTTGTTTAGCTTTTTTCTTATAAGTAGAGGATTATAAGGAGGCGATAACTAGAGGAACAAATTCCGTCTAAAAGGTATATTGGCAACCGGTTTGTTCGTTGTTACCCAGAGCATTTTTTTAAAATTCAAAAACCAAAAAAAACCAAGATTTCAGCCTAATCCAGCGTACGGTAGTCCGACTGTTGTCGTAGTACCGAACGCTCGATACGTGCCGAGGTCGAGCATCACGAAGTACCCGCACTTCCCGGACGGTTGCCGAAAAACGATTTTTTTTTTAAATTTTGCCCCTAGTCCATGTTTCAGGCACCCTCGCATTGAAGCAAAAATCTTCGCGAAACATGTTAGGTAATCATATCCAAAATGTATATACTACGTCCCTACAATGCGGCTGAGGAAAACTGAAATAATACAAATATTTTTTCGTGAAACCTAATATTCAATAAATAAATTTATCGCTGATCGAATTGCTATCTACTTATGATTTCATGCCAATGATAAAAAAAAAATTCCGGGTGCTTTATTATTTACATAATTTGATACAATTTGGAAGTGATCCTAAAAAACTTTGGGCTGCGGCGTTATTTGCTTGCGAAGGCTACCTAAAATTGTAGCTGCGCCAATGTGGTGCCCCCCCCAATATTTTGGGTCTAGAACCGCCCCTGATTGCACCCCAATTTTTATTTTTTACCAGATAGTTTTTCATATGACTTGCAGTTGGTAACAGATGGACTTATAATAAACGGACCACCCTGTACAATAAATACGTCACATCCTTCTCGTCATTGAACTTTTCGATGCTGGGGCGTTTTGATCGTGTTAACAATGACAATTATTATATATTTTATATTTAATCGATTCCCGTTTATTTTGATATTCTTAAGCGGAGGAGTAAAAGTTAATGGCCTTTTTAAGGATTCCGGAAAAAAATTTGGAAAAATAAACGGTCCCAAACCGGAACTTTTTGTTTGCTCTTTTAAATACCGCACGTATATTAAATGAACAGGCGTATATTTTTTCCTGTATCTTGGTAATGGACACAGACTCGTTACACAGACTTTACGTAGTTTTTGGTTAAACAGCAAATACTCCCACGGACGGTTTTACTGACTGCTTTGCTCGACGGGTAGTCTGTTTGAAGAAAAACGGCGAAATCAGCAACAGTGACTGACTAGAGAGACTACGTAATTTTGTGTGAAGTGGCACTAGCCATAGAAACAAAGTGAGCGATGAAAAGGCTTTTGAAGAAAAACCTGTTTTCTTATATTAACCTATTAAATGGGCTGAAACTGGAACCGGAAGATTGAATTAAAAAAAAAAAATAAAGAAACAATAAAAAGCGATATTTATACTACCTAGTGTAAAACTGCAGTTGGTGGGCTGCTAAGCTACTGCTATCTATAGTTAAAACACGCTGCGTCTTTTTCATTCGAATAACATGTTTAACGAGGAAAGCAGCGCTGCTTCAAGACCCCCACAAATGATGAGATCGGTATCTCTATATACAGTGTCACCAGTAAAGTCCGCATCATATGGGATTTTTTTTTATTAATAGCTTTATTCAAATTTTGACTTGGGCATCAAGTTCTGCTTCGATCGAAATGAAAATTAAGCAAAAAAATAGTAATCACGTGATTCGAATTATCTGTCAAATTTAAATTTTTTCCAGAAAATAATTCAAAAGTTATCAAGGGGTTATTTCTGAAAATATCGAAAAAAGTTTTTTTAAATGCAGTTTCTAGCCCAGCTGCAAAATTTCAGCTGCATAGATTAATTTTGATATTTTACCCATATTTTGTAAATTGCACCACTTTTGCAAAACAGGACTTAACGCAACCAACATAAAACTTCTCAGTTTTGATAAGGCTTTATTTCAGATACATTTTCTTTAAAGTAGCGCCATATTAAATGTGTGTTTTTCTACAAAATCAAAATTGGGCTATTAAAATTTGGTCGCATGTGATGCAATGTTTATTTGTTTTTGATCCTGTATAAGGTAACTTCATAAAATAAGTATTTTTGAAAACGTAGTTAAAAGTAGAAAAATAAAAAATAAAGTAAAGGGGTTTTTAATTAAATCGTTGAAAATAGATAAACTAACGTTAAGTTAAACTAAAATTTATTTTCCACTTAAAAAACACTTTACTGAAGACAATGTGTTCTTTTTTGTCTTAATATTAAGGTGTATTACTTTCAGACACAAACTACGTTTTTAAAAATACTTATTTTATGAAGTTACCTTATACAGGGTCAAAAACAAATAAACTTTGCATCACATGCGACCAAATTTTAATAGCCCAATTTTGATTTTGTAGAAAAACACACATTTAATATGGCGCTACTTTAAAGAAAATGTATCTGAAATAAAGCCTTATCAAAACTAAAAAGTTTTATGTAGGTTGCGTTGAGTCTTATTTTGCAAAAGTGGTGCAATTTACAAAATATGGGTAAAAAATCAAAATTATCTTATGGAGCTGAAATTTTGCATGTGGGCTAGAAACTGCATTTAAAAAAACTTTTTCTAATAACTTTTTCGATATTTTCAGAAATAACCCCACTTTTGAATTATTTTTTGGGAAAAATTAAAATTTGACAGATAATGCGAATCGAATACGTTGATATGGAATCGTAAAACATCAGTAGGTTGCAAAATTGGAACTGTGTCTGAGGCCGCCACACTACTCTACATCCGATTGTTGGTAATTTGGCATCACGATATAATATACATGTATATATTTTTATCGTCACTACGTATCATGCGACAGGTAGCGATGCCGATCTCATCGTCTATATAGGGTCTTTAAAGCATTCAAAGTCATCTTGGAATTGTGAAAAAGTGAAAATTGTAAGAGGGAGGCACCTTATTAGGACTTTCAAGGACTCCACCCACGTCTGCTGTATGTATTCGAAAATACATTTAGAAATTCCCATGACAATAATATACCGGCAAAATAATATAGGGTAAGATGGGGAAATATTTTTTTTTGTTAATTTTCGTGATAGCCAAAATATTTTATTATGCAAATTAAAGTATTATTACCCCCTGAAGAACAAATTTATATAATAAAAAAAAAGAAAATTTTTGCGAATATATTTTAGTCAAAAAATAATTATTTGCCTTTTAACATGGTTTGAAGAATAGATTTAAAATTTAAACCCCTTTAAAGGTAAAAAGCATGGACTCATAATAAATAAATTTTAAAAATTGTTAATTAAAAAGAAGTTTCAGATTATATATTATTATTGGTTGTAAGATAGCCACATTGTTATAAGTGTTATTGCGCGAGTGTGCATTTGAAACACGCCTAAATAATGAATAATTTGCTATCTGTAATCTAACTTTTACTGCTGCTGCTACAAAATAAGCTAGTTTAAAATGATAATGTTGATTTATTTCATAGCAAATAACCATAACTAATACAACTAGAAACCTAAACGTCACCTAAAGAAATACGTTTAAATTATATAATAATAATAATAATAATAAGTTTGTTCAATATTAGATGTTACTTTATTTTCACGTAAGGTCAAAGATAAAGATATATATTTAGTTTCATAAAAAAAATCTAAGCTGAGCCTTGCTTGACAACCTAAGTATTATCTAACTGATCATTGAAACTTTCTCAAAATATGTATGGGAGAAAGAAAAAGAAAAACTGCACAAACAGATATTTCTTTTAAAAAGAATCACAGATACTGAATATAATATTTTTCAACTAAACTCTGTTTAGTTAAAATTAGAGCTCTCTATCTAAATTGCATGCATTAAGAAGGGTCAAAGTTTTAAATATCAAGGTGATATTGAAAGGCCAAAGTGTTGCCCAAGCCTTAATCCTCCTGCCCCATTTTGAAAACGAAAACGCTTACGTCACATAGAACACCCACACAAATTTCTGGACGCATGAACATTTACAATGTGTGTTAAAAACAACTAGATTGGGATAGGTCATAGCAAAGTTATAAACAACATAAGCATTATAGTGCCCCATAGTAAAACACTAAGCAAAAATTACAACAAGCAAATTAAAATGACAAAGGTGATATTTATAGTATATAATTTTAATATGCATTGCCTGATAACAATATAATAATAGGTAATACATAATTATATTACTAAAAATAGAAGAAATATTCATAAATTTATGAAGAGAAAGAAAGCTAAAAAAAATGACTAAAAGTGAAACTGTATCTACGAAGCTGATTGCCTACATAAGTTTAAAAAATAAACTTACAATATATGGAATGATGATGAAAATAACATGATAGCATAATATGATGCACCGATGCACTTCATTCATCAAACTTATCACTTATTGTCTTAGGACAGAAGCTGCGAAGCTGAACTGAAGCTGAACTTCGAGCTGCAGTCCCAAGCACGCAACTGAACAGAATTTTCTTGTGAAAATGCCGAGATGAATCTCGAAGCAGGCTAGTCGGTTAAACTGAATGGAAGCGCACCGTGATTGGTCGATAGGCAATGACGTCATTACATTGATTGTTAAACTCTCACGTGCTCCTGCGGATTGATAATGTTTGCAGGTAACTGTCCTCCCCTGTTGAAACGGGGGGCTGCAAAGTTGCTATTTTTAGATTGTTGCATGTCGGTTATAAAAAGTTTGCTGCCTAAAATAGAATTCGTACCAGGGACATGATGGGGGGTTCAGTGTTTTTGAAAATATCATAAGTACAGTCAGATGGTCTACTGCGATAATAAAGAGGGTATATCATACATTTTCATATTGTGTAAATTTATCAAAGAAACGAAAATCATAGTATCATAAGTTATGGCAATTTTTAATACAACCTTATTCCATTAGGTATCTATCAATAATAGGTGTTGAGTATTTTTTGTTTAAGTTCAAACATTGTTTGTCTTGTAACATATTTTTAATTTAGGCCTTTCTTTGGGTGGAAAATAATTTTTAAAGTTGGCCTATTTATACTAACACAAGTTATCGTATATTTTGAAAACGAAAGAGGGTAATCGAAAAACGATGGTAGACTATAAAACTTGTCTTTATTTTTAGCTAGAAAAATAATTATAAAGCGGATGACCCAGATTTCCATTATGCTTTTTTTTAAATATTGGTGTTCCAATATCCATTTTCTTAAATAGCCGTTATTTGTGTCAGTGTAGCCTTTAACCTTTGTGGCTTATTTAAAGGTCAACATATATAACATATAATTTCATTTATCTATTTTTAAGGTACCAAATTTATTTGGTTTTTACAAAAGAGCATACAAATACTACAATGAAAGACGATATTAATCATGTCGTAATGTTTGTTTTATTTTATCACCTTTTATTCTAACGCTTGCACCCTTTGGTCTTTTTTTATAAATATTTACAGCGAAACACCTTTAAGCCTTGTACACATTCTTCTTAATACCGTCAATTTATAGAGAAAAAAAAACATTGCAGTCATAAAAAATTCAACATCGTCCAATCTGAAAAATTCTAATGCAGAAACCTGTGCATTAATGGAGAGAACGGGACCGAGCAGGGGGGGATCTTGGGGGGCCACCGCGTCCCAATGACGTCATTGAGCTTTCCGGAGGTGGGGCGATGCGTCAATACTTGTTGCAAAATGTGTCAACGGAGAATCAGGTCAGTGGTGGGGGGGAAGAGTTGAAAGTTCTATGACCTCGCCCGCGCTGAATTGTTGGCTCTAAATTGTACAGGGTTATTTTGTTATATCTTGCCGTCTTAATACCATCTGTTCTATGGGGATGTTTTTACAAATTTTACAGCTTTTGAAACCTTTTAATTTTTAGAGTTTTATAAGTCGACCTTAATAATCAACTTGTGCAGGTGGTCCCCCTTTATTCAACAAACAGATGTGATATCATTTAGTATTTTTTAATCGATAAATAGTAATATATGTGCTGACACACCTGAACAAACCCCCCATCATAAATCCAATTTTGTTCTTCATTTTTTCGGAATTTCTTTCAATTGAGACATACGGAAGCCACAGACTGCGCCTTTGAAACAATTACAGTCCGCTGAAGTGTAATACAAAGAAAGGCAATAAAAAAATCAAAAATTAAAAAAAAATCCATTAATTTTTACGTAATATTAGAGCACATAATATACAGTGACCGGCAGAAAGTACGCACCAAAGGGGATTTTTTTTTATTTCAAAACTTACCAAATTTTTTTGGCGGTGGAAAAGTTCTGCATGTTCTTAAACAAAAAAGAGTATAGACAAAACTAGTAAGTATTGCGCTGTATACGAGGGAGAGGTAAAAACGTTAAATTCACTCAAGAATAAAGTGCTCTTAATTTTCACTGTAAAAATTTTTTTTTTATTAGGAAATGTTGTATGCACTTAAAAGTTGTCTATAAATACCAAATTTCAGCTCGGTAGCACAAAAAAAGTGTTTTTACTTTCTTTTACGCCCCCTCGTATAACGAATCGATAGAAGCTATGCGACCAATAAATTCTATTTTTTAACAGCTCTTGGGCAATTAGACACTTCACTTACTTAAATTTGTTTAAATACGCGAGAACTGGACGTTTAATTAAGTAACGTCAAAAATAATCTAACTTTTCTGGTGCACACCGTACATGATTCTATGGATAAGCGGAATAACTTTATTCAAAACATATGAGGGTTTACTTCATACATTTAACAATATTTTGCCGTTCCCAATTTTTCAAACACTCTTAAATCCATTGGTTCATGAATTAAAGTTTAAACCCTTACAATAAAATTCGTTTTCATTTAAATCTAGTTGCCATGAAAAATATTTATATTTGTGCAACCAACATTTTCTAATAAAAAAATTCCACAGTGAAAAATAAGGGCAGTTTATTCTTCAGTGAATTTAACGTTTTCACCTCTCCCTCGTATACGGCGCAATATTTACTAGTTTTGTCTATGCTCTTTTTTATTTAGGGACATGCAGCATTTTTCCACCGCCAAAAAATTTGGTAAGTTTTGAAATTTAAAAAAATCCCCTTTGGTGCGTACTTTCTGCCGGTCTCTGTATAGCTACGCAGCGTAGCGTAGTAACGTAGCGTTGTGGGTTAATACGCTACTGCTACCTACACTATAAAATACTGTGCGTCGTTTTTGTTCGCTGCATTGCTCGATGAGCAACTCGCCTAGCAACCATCCAATGATATAAAATTTATACATTCAAAATTCAAATTCAAATTCATATACAATTTTACATGGATTCCTATTAAGATAAAATACAATAAATAAATATGTTGGTGGAAAAAAATTAGCTAGATTCATAGCACAAAAAAAGAATAATGTAAGAATTATATTAACACATATACAGATAGCAAAACTAGACGTTTGACTGCCATCTGTATATGTTTTTGTTGGTGCCCGTGTTTCCACAATATAAATATAAATAAGGACAATATTTATACATACTTTATATAAAAAAATCACATGCTTAAATAAGGAAAATATTCATACGCATATAAAAGATCATTAGATGGGGGAAAAGGATAAAACAAAAGACTATGGATTGAATTTAAAAAAATAACAATACAGAAAAATCAGGAAATAATTCTAGTAATTAATGCTTATTGATACAATAATTATATTATCAAAAAATAATTTTTAAAAAGTAAGGATGAAAATATCCACTTTTTTTTTATATAGTTTCCAATCTATGAACAGTAATTTATCCACAAGACACAAATAAGAAAATTAAACTTTACTGATGATATTTGCAACTATTTTTGAAATATTTATCTTATCGTTTGTAGTACATACAACAAATCACTACAGTTTTTCTCAATAAACTAATATAATATGTTAAAATACATTCAAAATTAAAAGCTCTTTTCGTGTTCGAGAAAGTTGAATAAAAGCATACCTACCAAAAGGCGTCAAAATTTAAAAAATTACAATTTTGTTACCACAACCAGCAAAAATAACTTCTTTATCCCTGCTTCGTCGCAGGAAAGCAGGGGCCGATATTCATTCTGAAATCGGCCTGCGGAATGACGTCAGCGCGACGTCATCGCTCGCTGCGAACGGGCAAAATTGGGTCAGGGCAGGGTGCGATGCCCTGGTTAGCTAACGTGGCTGCATGATGGACTTCATTCTGGATTTTTGGACGAATCGCAAAAGGTTACAGGAACGGGGAACTTAGCCCAGTTCATTGAAAACTTCGATGCGGGATTATAATCGCTATTTATTTGATTCTAGCAGGTGCCAGCGAAGCTGCATACATATACTATCCAATAAAAACATTTTATATATCTATATAGGGTAACTGTTGAGATTTTTATCCACCCCACTTTCGGATAAAAAATCTCTTTGTTTAGGCTTTTTTCAGTGGTATTTAAATGTTTTCTTTGGTTGGGCGTTTGTGACCTTACAATTTTATATAAAAACTAGCTATACTTGACATGTAGAGTCAAATTAATCCAAGAACTCCCGCATCACCTGTCATTATTGGCACCCTGTTGAAGTCTGGTATATTTTACGTTAAGAAGCAGTTGGCTACAGAAACAAAGCCGGACTAAGTTCTTTATCTGTTAAATTTTGTAAGAAAGTCTTAATGTTTTGTAAAGATATAGCGTAGATACTTATTTAATTATTTATAAAATAAAATATTGACAGACCCGTGCCTACCAAAATAAGTACGAGAAAACATTACAAAACTAAAGCAAAAATAGGTAATTATTTATTTATTATACAAGGAAAAAAGTAATACATTTTTGCGAGCCCTAAGCTTTGTGGTGCACGTCTAATTAAACCACCATAAAGGGAACCCTTTTTGTATTGTTACTTTTGTGGCAATTTTATACATATATGGATATATATTATGATGTCCCGTAACTAATGGACTATAAATCAACAGGAGATAGTGGATTTGAAAATATGTCATTTAATTTCATTTCTTATACGGTTAAAGAGATACAGGGTGATCCAAGTAAATATTTACTTTATAAGGTTGGCGATGATTTGATGTTAAGCGATATGAATCGAATTTAGTGTAGTTATGTTATTGAGAGTAAAAAGGAGGATTCCATAATGAATTTAAGATACTTCCTAGAGAACGCTAGCTACACAATATGAGTTTGATAAATTCTCGAATATATTTTTTGTCTCTTTCTGACCGCTTTACCTGAAATTATGAAAAAGGGATTTTATACGTAAAAAAGTTGTACTAGTGTATTAATCCCGCCCAACTAGCAATATGGATATCCAAAACGACAAAAGTATTATATAGGTGTTCGTTTGTGCTATTTAAAGAATACTTTAGTTCTATAATGCCGATAGTTAAAACAATTCTAGCGAACGAACCAAATTATCCCATAATATAGTTGTAAGAATGCATATACAACAAATATTATAGTAGAAACGGCAATCAGGAGTATCTGTATTTATTAGTATTGCATAATTATTTATATCACATTTTACACAGGCTTTTTAAAATAGTTCTAAAAGGTGTATATATAAACTGTATAGTATTTGTCAATAGTCTTATACAACAGTTATAAAATAGTTTTATACACATTGAATAAGAAGTTGTGTAGCTTATTTTAAAATAATTTATTAAAATTAGTATAATATTAAGACAATACAACCCTCTACAGAACTACTTTAAAACTATTTTATAGACGTTTATAATCTTAGAAATTGTCACTATTATAAAATTCTTATAACATTAAAATGTATCTTATTAGAATAAAATGTTTACTAACACCGCGTTATACAACTTAACCTCATTTCCGTTTATAGAACAAAAATGAAGATAAACAAGTTTAAATTAAATCAAAACATGCTTTATTGTTGAAGAACATACAATTTAATTGACAAAGTGTATATATAATAAAATAATATATTCTAGATCCTACCTAAAAATAGAGGTAAAAACAGAGAAGGGGACAAACACGTCCTTAAAATTCACAAGTAGTTAAGTCAACAAACTATAAAATAAAATAAATCCTCTTACTTAATTACTTTGGACATGGTTGGCTCATAATGGTCCCAAAATTTAAGAATGGGTTTCGACTTTTGTCTAGTATTATAATACACCTAGGTACCTACCTAACCAAGAGTTAACAACCTTTCAAAAACGGTATAGATGGCGTTCATGTAAGGCTTATTTATGGCCTGCATAGGCAACATTACACTACTAAAGTCTCCTATAATGACCCAAAAAGAACCAAACGACTTTTTAGCGTATAATTAGACAACATTATTCAACCAAAGCGTCGTATAATGACGAAAAGAGAACAAAAACATTGTATTAAAAATCCGCCATATTTTTCACTTCCTTTCGCTATTTCGACTGACGCCATTATGCAAATGTTGTTTTCTTAAACAAAAAATACACGAAAATTATCAATTTTTTTAGACAAAGACCATAATTACATAATTGTTCTACATTCACTTATTAAATCTGGTGTAAAATATACTGCAGATTAAATTTTATTTTTTTTGTTAAATATTTGTTATCGAAATAAACCCAAATTTACGCCAAAGAGAAGGCGCTTGCATTTTTTACTGTAAAAGTATATATATTTTGTCAGAAAAAGTTGCCGGGCACATAAAATTTGTCATTTAATGCCGTTTGTCAAAGATTCTATCATTGCAAAATATTTTTGATTAGAAATATTCCATCGCCATTTTAACTTATAAATGTTATCCATATTATTTTGCAAGACCTGGGCTATACAGCAATTTTGCGATATTTTGGTGTAGTTCTTCAACATTATAAAATTAAATTGTTGTTTAAAATAAATGCAATTTATAAGGCAGCCCAAGAGGATATCTATATAACAGTTTTATTAGTATTATTTAAATATACCTATATGAATTGTATAATGACTGTATAGCCTTACAATACAGACACTATAGAATTAAAATATTTTATAAAAATTGGCCTTTTTTGGTTGTATAGCTATTGTATTGCGGTTTAAAAACCCCTTTAAAAATAATTTGGTTTTATCAACTTTCCTTGTGTAGTGGTTTATACAATCATTATAAATATAATTTTGCTAGTTGGGCGATATTTCAATTAATTTTTGAATTAATTGCGTTTAAATGCTAGATGGCAAGAAACATTTAAATAAACACCCTTCTTAACGACAAATACTTACTAAAAATTAACCGTTCGTTTCAAGTCTACTATCTTTTGTTGCTGTATTTGCCCCTTAGTTATTACACATCCTGTATATAACGATAAGATTTAGCTAGGCTGATTTGATAATAGATGGGTTAACCAAAATGGTGTTTGTAGCCACTATTAAACTTAAATAATAAACATAAAGAAAAACGTCTGAAATATAGAAAATCTAAAAGTAAACTGTTTAAAACGCACACTACGCAAAAACAGCCACAGAAACACTTGAAAAACACCAAAATCGAAAAAAAAATATAACACAGCCTGACGCATGAGCTTGCTACGGCCCACTGCTGATCTGGGAACTTTAACGACGAAACCAGATCAGCTGTTAACAGTGGCGGATTCAGAAAAAATTGACAGGGGGGGCACTTACTTGTTATCTTGGGGTGCACGAAAAGCCCGCTGCGGACGAAATGCGCCGCAGGCGAAAATTTTTTAAGACCACGCCCAAATTTGGTCAATAATTTTTAGTAAATATTTTAAAAATGTATGATTACCTACTTATTTTATTGAAAATGAAATAAGATAAAAAAAATTAAAAAAGGCCAATTTATTTTTCATTAGCGGGTACATTGTTTAAAAGTAAAGTTAAATCTTCTGGTTTTATTTCCAGCAAACTTATCAATAACAATAAAGTCCCTAGATCTACACTTTGTGATCTGTGTCAAGTTAATTTCGGGTTTAGGTCTTCCCTCAATTTTAATTTCAATTTTTTGCTCAATACTTAATGAGCTAAAATTGTTTCTCAAATATTCCACATTCATAGCCGTTTTGGCATGTTTATTTTTATTAAAATAAGTCCTTACTACCCCAAAATAATACACTTTCTTTGTAAACAAAACCACAGATTACAGTTTTCTGTAACAAAACACAAATTCTAAAATCCTAAAATGTATGCTTTTTATCTAGCGTGCTTTTACGCCATCTTTTCGCTAATTATCAAACCACGTTGAAAACCTGATTTTTAATATCCATTTCTAAATGCTGTAAAGTTTAGGCATCAAAAAAATATTTGGTTGTTACAGTACAATGCTTTGTCACTGTGTTTGAAATTTTGGGTGTTGCGCTTAGGTTGGGTCGTGCGAAATTATTATGACAGGGGGGGCACGTGCCCCTGTGCCCCCCCTCTAAATCCGCCACTGGCTGTTAATGTCAAATGTCGTTGTCTTCTGTCAAAGCGCTTTGTTTTAACAAAAAGTTAACTATAGAAATAAAGATTTCTACATGTGTTTTAATTATAGAGGACTTTAGGAAGGAGTCCGATCGAAAATGGCTGTTCTTTAAATTTACGTCCCTGTTTAGTAGTTAGTTCGCTGTTTCCCGGTCGCGGCGCAGTGATCGTCAAGTGTTTGACTTTTTACAGGTTTTGATAGACGTCAGCGGTATTTTTATCCAATAATTAATAAAATAAGCTTTATTAGAGATAATATACCGGGTGTCCTCGGAAGGTGGCTCGCCCCTCTAACTTTTTTGTTTTTCAAGATAATGAAATAAAATTCGGGGGATTTGTATACGACATAAAACTGCATTTTTTGACAGGTAACTCAACATTATGAAACTTCCGGTTTAACCGGAAGTGACATAAACTTTCGATTTTTAAATGGCACACCTGGTATATTTTTACTTTTTTGGACTCCATATGACATTCTAAATACAACGATGTGTCACTTGTCAGTTTTTGTCACCAAGAAAATATTTTTTTCCCAAATTTATTGTTGTATCTAGAGGGCTATGAATACCTTAAAATCACTTATTTCAGTTCTTTAATCTTGGGAAAAATACAATTTTACTATTTTTGGTCCAATGCTATGTGCCTCGCTATGTGCTATGTAAAATTAAATTTTTAAAGTTTGTTGTATAACTCATTTTTTTAAAATGGCTACATGGTGGCTCGTCGGGTTAAGAAAAAAGAGGATTTTATTACGATTATTTTGATACCATACACTATTAGGTTTTAGAAAAGCTGCCATTAAAAAAAGTTAACTTGGAACTTTCCTAAAATGAAGCATCTTTTGAGAATAAATTTAGATTTAAATGCATCAAGTAGCCTGTGACCAGCAAAACTGATAAAACAAAATCATGCCTTGAAGAAAATTTATATGCCAACAGCTTCTGCCAATGTAAATTAGTTTGTTGTTTAAAAAACATGGAAAATAATAGTTTTACGAGAAGTGAAACAGTTGATATTATGTTATTAGTATTTGGAGAAAGTAGAAATAATTCAACCGATGCTGCACGACTTTACGCACAAAGATATTTTAATCGGCGTCATCCAACCCAGCACTATTAGGTACCCAAAACTGGTTCCGAAAATGCGAAATGAGCCTGACAATAATAACATAATATCAACTTTTTCACTCCTTGTAAAACTATTATTTTCCATGTTTTTTAAACAACAAACTCATTTACTTTGGCAGAAGCTGTTGGCTTTTCAATTTTCTTCAAGGCATGATTTTGTTTTATCAGTTTTGCTGGTCACAGGCTACTTGATGCATTTAAATCTAAATTTATTCTCAAAAGATGCTTCATTTTAGGAAAGTTCCAAGTTAACTTTTTTTAATGGCAGGTTTTTTAAAACCTAATAGTATATGGTATCAAAATAATAGTAATAAAATCCTCTTTTTTCTTAACCCGACGAGCCACCATGTTGCCATTTTAAAAAAATGAGTTATACAACTTTAAAAATTAAATTTTACATAGCACATAGCGTTGGACCAAAAATAGTAAAATTGTATTTTTCCCAAGATTCAAGAACTGAAATAAGTGATTTTAAGGTATTCATAGCCCTCTAGATAAAACAATAAATTTGGAAAAAAAATATTTTCTTGGTGACAAAAAGTGACAAGTGATACACCGTTGTATTTAGAATGTCATATGAAGTCAAAAACAGTTAAAATATACCAGGTGTCCCATTTAAAAATCGAAAGTTTATGCTACTTCCGGTTAAACCGGAAGTTCCAAAATGTTGAGTCACCTGTCAAAAAATGCAGTATTATGTCCTATACAAATCCCCAAAATTGTTTTCCATTATCTTGAAAAACAAAAAAGTTAGAGGGGCGAACCACCTTTCGTGGACACCCGGTATACATATCTCAGCCTGTAGAGGGTTTTAGTTAACTAAATTCAATAAAACAGTTGATTATCCCATAAGAACCCATGCATTTTACAGATTTAAAGGAACACATGCGCTCCTGACGGCCATTTTTAAAGCTGCTTTACCGATCCAAAACTTTGCCCGAAACCAATGTTTGCGATCGGACTCCTAACCTAAAGCCCTCCATAGTTTTAATGCAGTTAATTTTAAACTATTAGGCTAAAACAATTATTTATTATATAAGTTATAGGAAATTGATTTGATTTTATTTCAATTGGTCTTTACTAATTTCGCTGGACAAAATTAAATTCAGCAAAAATATTCTATACCTTTTTAAGTGTATGGATAAAAAGACAGTTTCAAATCATAAACTACTTAAAATTGTGTACAGGTGCTCAAAAAATAAAAAATAAGTAGTTTCTAACTACTAAAATTGTATGTAAACTACTTTTATTTTTCAATAATTATTATTTTTGTACCTACTGTTAATGAAGGCAGAAATAAGTGGTTTATTTAGGGTAAAAAGTATCATGGGATGAAACATTTTAAAAAAAATCAGTATGAAATTATTTTAAATTAAATAAGTTGTTCTAGTATAACCGGAAGTCGCATAGGGTTCCTGTTATTTCAATTATTGATACAAATGTCTCCGAAAACCCCATTAACCAAATTTCCAGGATTTAAATAGCATTACTTGCCGAAATATTCTAATGGACGGCCACCGTGAAACTCCCTGTATAATATAGGGATAGTTTGTGATTATTTTTTTCTGTTTGAACTCTACAATAAGTGGGTGTTAGTCATAATTGACAAGTATTTACCAAGGGTACATTATTTTACTACTGCATTTTGTTTTGCTGCTGCTTTATGTTGAAAACGCGATATAGTAGAGGGGCATAAGGTTCTCCATTTAAATGTGATTTAGTAAAGCACCTCCACCTTAACTCTACATGCTTCTTTAAATTTTCATTAGGGCTGTATACAAGACAAATCGTCCATTGCACTGCTGCATGCATATTTTAACAAGTACCATTTCATATTTTAAATCAAAGCCTTACATTTTTTGTTTCATAGCCAGCTTAAAATTTTACTGCAATTTAATCCCTTAATGCAATCATCATTTATTATTTTTGTTGTAAATAAGGGCAATTTACAAAAAAATTATTTAAAGAACTGTTATTATGATTATGGTTTTGTAGAAGACACTATGATAATAATATGATATTTTGAATATGATTTTACTGTGTCGATTAGACTATTAATTAATACTGGTAAAATATTTAGTTTTTTTAAAATAACATCATAAGGACATAAGATATAGCTTTTCAACTTATTATTTTACTCATAAAAAGACGCTTTATGTGAAACTAAAACCAGATTTATATCGTTAGTAGTTTTCGAGATATCTAAAGAACTTTATTTTTGCCTTTAGGAGGTGCAGAAGGTTTGGCCCCGCCCTCCGAAAGGTCCAACATGGGTTTCCATATATAAATATATGTATTTTATTAAAAAAATTATGTCGTCAACTTAAATAATTTATTTCCCACGGACTCAAAAATTTTACCGTATGCTCCTCTACTAAGACCTAGTATGCTCCAATTTATTTATTATTCATTTGTTAATTTATGTATTACGCATTTTAGTAAATCATTTATTATTTTTAAGTAAATAGGTAAAAACAGTGTCATGTCATGTTTTAAATTACAGCTAATCGAAGTAATAATATGTAATTATCCATCAGCAAGTATTTTTTTAAAATATTTTGAAATAAATCGGTTATTTTACATTCACATTTTTGTTGTTATGTGAGTTAGGTTCTTAGAGCTTGCACATCAATAAAAGTTAGATAACTTGACAGAAATCGTTTTTCATAAGATGAATGAGATCGCAATATGTGGTGTATCTGCTCGTATAGCCAAATGTAAAAATCTAGAACAATTCAAGCGGGCACTCCTAAATTGTGAAGACCTTATAACCCATAACCACACTAGATGGAATGGCGATTATTTAAATACACCCAATTCGATGGGGGTTTTAACCGATTTAGAAAATTTTGATGCAGCATTTTTTGGGTAAGCATTTCGTATACAGTTTTACGAGCGAACACCAGTGGAACCACCATTCAGTTTTTTTAAAATCAATATTTCGTTACTTCTTCGTGTTACCAAAAAATCGACCAAATACCCCTCTTAGGAGTACAATTACCTACAGTTTCAAGTTAAACAAAGGTTGGATTTATGCCTAAAATTGACAAAATTTCGTTTTTGCTTCTATTAATTTACCAATTCATTTTTTTTTATTTAAAAGTGTTTGGTCTTAATAAATTAAAAATTTCACAGACTATTTCTTGTAGTATAAATCCCAACCAAGCAGATCGACTCGATCCAAGAACACGCATCCTTTTGGAAGTTGTTTTCGAGTGTATCGTAGATGCCGGCTACAATCCCCAAGATATTAGAGGAAGTAACACTGCTGTCATTTTGGCAGTCGCTGAAAATAGCAATGAAGGATTAATGGATAGGTCGCTAGGTAACTTCACCATTTTTTCTTATCTTACAAAGAAGAATTAGGTATGCGAGAAAGATTTTTAAAAAATGTAGTGTATTTGTTTTCTATATAGCTATTATGGCCAACACAATCTCCTACTATCTAGACTTGAAAGGCCCCAGCTACGCCGTAGATACAGGGTGTTCAAGTAGCGTATACGGCCTCAATCAAGCAGTGGAAGCTCTTAGTTTTGGAAGTTGCGATAATGTTGTAGTGTGTAGTGCGCAGGCCCACTTGCTACCCACTGACAGTGTTCAACTTGGCAAATTAGGCGTTTTAAGTAAGCAGGGAAAGTGTAAGACGTTTGACGATGATAGAGATGGGTAAGTAACAAAGAGTGTAGAATGAGGTTTTATACACTCCCGTGCAAAAAAAAACGGGCATCATAAAATTTGGATTAAGTTTAGGGCGTTATAAATTTGTTATTTTTACTACGATTTAGGAGATTTTTTAGAGAGCTCTAGATACATTTATTCGTTTTAACATGCCTATGCAAATTTTAATAGAAATTGGTTTTTTCATGTATTATACAAGGATAAATGAAAAGTTGTTTTTTTCGCCTAGTGTCAAAACACCCTGTGGAATAATTAGGAAGCAAAATTACTTCAAAATATCAGTTTCCATTAAGACGCAAATATTCTTTCCATTTTGGTTTTTGGTTCATGTCAATACGTGCATTTGTTCTCACCTAAATGCAAAATGATCTTGATGATCTCAATAATTTAGGAAACGCAAAACTAAAGCTATTGATGACCGATTTCTTGGACTTAAAACTCTTCGGAATCGTCATTTGACGTCAGTACAGGCGAAAAACCAACTTCGAGAGGTTCGAATTAAAAATGTTAGTTCTTGGACAGTTCGTCGAAGATTACACGAAGGTAATTTAAACTCACGCAGACCAGCAACTGGACCTAAATTACTACCGCGTCATAAGAGTCAAGAATGGAGGAATATTACCCAGGATGATATTCGCGGGCTAATTGATGGCATGAACCGACGTGTACAGGCAGTAGTAAGAGCTAAAGGAAGCAATAGAAATTATTCAGATGTGTTTAAGTGAAAAAGTTGTTGTTGGTAAGTACCTGTTAAGTTTGTTTTGCGAAAATGTTATTTATTAAACGAAATGCTTTGATTAATGCAACAGCAAGAAAAAACAAATTATAAAGTAAATAAAGAATCAATATCTGGTATAAATTTACTGAATCCACAAAACAGGGCAAAAAAATACAGGGAAAAAAAATTTAATTTCTAAATGTATTAAAAAAAATTAAATATGAATAATTAGTAGCGAGTATTGCCTCTCCTTGCTCTAATGAATGCTTCGCATCTTCTTGGCATACTTAAAATCAGATTTCTGATTTCATCTTGATTAATCTGATTCCATATTTCCATAAGCCTCAATGACAGATCATTTAAGTTTCTAGGAGGAGGAAGCAAGGCTCTAAGATTCGTAGGCAGTACTCGCTACTAATGATTCATATATAATTTTTTTGAATACCTTTAGAAATTGCAATTTTCTTTCCTGTATTTTTTTGCCCTGTTTTGTGGATTCAGTAAATTAATACCAGATATTGATTCTTTATTTACTTTATAATTTGTTTTTTCTTGCTGTTGCATTAATCAAAGCATTTCGTTTATTTTGTATTTTTTAACTAAACGTTTTTTTATGAAAATCACGTTGAACTAAAAATTGAATATTTCATAAAAAAACAGGACTAAACCAATGAATCAAAAAAGAAAATGTAAAGGAAACATGGGACTTTAATTTGGCTGGAATTGCGATAACTTGCAATGGCTAGTAAATCCCACAGGGTGTTTTGAATTTCCGTAAAAAAAACATAACAGTTTTATAACACCCGGTATAATACCAAAGTTACTTTTTCAAGTAAAATAACAAAGGCAGTGATATGCTTAAGGAAAAAACCTACAATTTGAAAAAAAATCATTAAAAACGAACCACAAATTTGGAAAATATATAACATCAAAATTGAGGCAATTTTTTCGTTATGCGTTAAATATGTCGCGCAGTGTAACTTCGATGGGATCAAATATACTGTTTGTTTCTAGATACGTTAAATCGGAAGCAGTTATCTCCATTTTCCTCCAAAAGCAAAATAGAGCTAAAAGAATATATGCTACAATTGCTGGAATCGGGTGCAACGTTGATGGTTTCAAAAACGAGGGGATGTTTAATCCGTCGTCACAAAGTCAATTGAATCTTTTGCGACGGATTTACGAAAAATTCAAATTGGATCCCAATGACGTTGAGTATGTGGATGCCCATGGAACAGGTGAGTGTTTATTTTTCAGACTAAAGCATTACAAATAAATAGAGACCGACCGAAGGTTCGGTTTCGGCTAGAAAAATCTAGTTTCGGTGACAGTTTCAGTTTCGGCCAAAAACCGGCCGAACCTTTTCCATGCCGAAACTCAGTGTTCGTGAATTGTCGCGCACCGTTCGGCTAACTTCGGGTGGTTTCCGTAGGCAGTGTTGTCTATATAAATAGATTTTTTTTTAGTGGGAAGAGTTAAATCCGTTCCCAAGATCGATCTCGTCCTATATAAAATAAATTAGATTTCAGTATACAATAAAATTTTTAACATGTTTAAATAAGTTTCGGTTTCGGTTTTGGCCGAAACTGAGACCAAGGCCGAAGATTCGGTTTCGGTTTCGGCCGATGTAATTTTTGAAATAATATACTTAGGTAGGCCCTACTGTGTTTTAATTGTAAAGTTACAATTGTAATTGGCTGCCAGTCAACAGCTTTTGTACAGCAGTTATATCTATAAACTTTTTTTTAGGTACTCTTATCGGAGACATTAATGAGTGCTGCGCCCTAGCCGATTTTTTTGCAACTAAAGATAGACCTCAACCAATAAAAATTGGTTCCGCAAAAACTAACGCTGGTCACTGTGAGAACGCGGCTGGACTGGTATCCCTGGTAAAACTAATGGTTGTTATAAATACCGGTATTATACCGGCCAATATACATTTTGAAAATGCAGCTTTGGACATTCCAAGTATTGAAAATAAAAAATTAGAAGTAAGTATACAAAACAGTGCAGTGCAGTGTAAATTAACCTGAATAAGTAATTTGTTTTAACGTGGTAGAAAATGAAGTAATATGAAAAAAATTACCTTGTCGGACTGCCATTGACTATATTTTGTTACTTAAAACAACGTTTCACTTAGTTAGTATCTCTAACCGTTTTCAAGTGTAAACTAAATTATAATTCTAAAGATGTCTTAAATATTATCCATGTGCAATGAAGCTTGATGACTTCGCCTAATACGTGCTTATTGGAGTGTGAAGTTTGAGCTGTTGGCTTTGGACAAGAAGATATTGGGGAAATCTATACCTACTTGGTTTACTAAATATATGGATATTTTGTGTCCAAAACCTTGGCTTCTGACCACTGTATATTCTGTTGGTTGGTCCATACATGTTCCGCTATACCTGATCTCGAAGTTTCACCTCTTTGAGTACCTATGTTTCAGATGTTCGTTAACTCCTACTGTATGAGGTCTTTTTGTTTATCCAATGTATGATTCCCCACAGTCGCAAGGGATTTGATAGATACAATTTTTTGTTTTCATTAGGGGGGTTACTTTTGTAAGAAATCTACTAAGCGTATTTTCGGATTTGAAGGCTGTTTTGATATTATAGTTTTTGGTTATCCTTCTAATCGTTTCAGAAATCCCCCTGACATAAGCTATTGTAAGAAATGCTTGCTCCTCTTTCGTTTCTGTATTAGTTTTTACTTCGTCATTTTTAAGTTTTGAGATGGTATTAGTTACAAAGGTTTCAGGGTATCCATTCTGTTTTAAATCTGTTTTGATGTTTGAAATTTCAATATTAATGTCTTCCGGATTGTTGCAAACGTTAGATGCTCTGTGATAAAGAGTTTGAATTATGCCCTGTTTTATGGAGAATAATTCGATCCGTGATTAAGGCATTGCCCCGTGTGAGTGGGTTTCATGTACACTGAAGTTTTTGTGTTTTCAGCACTTCGTTTGACGAGAACATCGAAAAAAGGTAGAGTGGAATGTTTTTCTGTTTCCATGGTAATTTTAATGGGTTATCTTATACTATTAATATGTTCCAAAAACCGTATCAGCTGTCTGTCCAGATAATAATTTTTTTTTCAATAAGTAAGTTCCATATTTAGGTACAAACATTTTTTTTTTTTAAATTTAAGGTAGTTCAGAAGAACACTCCATATAACGGCGGACTGCTATCGTTAAATTCTTTTGGAATAGGTGGGGCGAACGGCCATGTTGTTATTCGACCATATTGGAAAAATTATTCCGTTTCCACGGACTTGGCGAAACCAAGACTTATATTTGTAGCAGGTAGTAGATTGAACAAAATTGTATTAAACGCATTCAAATAATGTCAATTATTACTTGTCTTATAATAACATTATTTTAGGAAGAACAGAAGAATCCGTTATAAACTTGATGAATACAATTGAAGAAAATAAAGACAATCTAGCCTTTCTAACACTGTTGGAAAACGTATTTGAAAATCCCCTTAAAAATTATCACAACAAAGGTTTTCTGCTGCTAAACAGAAACCAACGAGAAATCCAAAAATGTATTAACCCACGGGTCCCAATCTGGTTTTCCTACAGTGGTATGGGCTCCCAGTGGCCAGGGATGGCCAAACATTTAATGGATTTTAAAATATTTCGGGTCACATTGGAAAAATGTGCCCGAGCTCTAATACCGTACGATTTAGATTTAATGGACGTTGTACTTAACGCAGATGTCACTGCTTTCGACGATCCTGAAAAGTGCTTTCCAGCGATTATTGCTGTATCGGTTGGGTTGACTGATGTCTTATATAGTCTTGGAATTAAACCAGACGGGATTATTGGACATTCTTTGGGCGAAATAGGTAACTTCTAAAGTGGTATACGGTGTATAGTAATACAGGGTCCAAATGCTTATCAATGTTATCAGTAAGATGCTCTGAGTTTTTTCAGGTTTATTATAGTTGAGCCGAAATTACCGAAAAGGCTTCTAAAAACAGAAGGATGAAACTTTGAAAACCTTTATCTTTCATATACTAACGTGTGCATATCATGGTAAAATCATAGATACCACTTACCTTTTCAAGAGGTTTTCATCACATATTTTCTATAACTAAAAACAGTTGAAATCCTTTGATAACATCAGCGCTGACAAAGTCGGAATTGAAAAACCAGAAGGGGCTGATTTTTTGACGTATAGTCACTTTTTTTTGCATTACAATAAATATTTCAGGTTGTGCATATGGTGATGGATTGATAACCCTAGAACAAGCCGTTCTTATAGCCCATACCCGAGGCTTAGCAACCAAACAAACCAAACTAATACCGGGTCTAATGGCATCAGTAGGCCTTACCATCGACGATTGTGAAAAAATCGTTCCGAAAGACGTATACATTGCTTGCCATAACAGTGAGCGGAACGTCACAGTCTCCGGTCCCAAAGGATCCGTGGAACAATTTGTAGACAATATTAAAGCCAAAGGAATATTTGCCAGGATTGTTAATACTTCCGGAATTGCCTTTCATAGTAAATACATTCATGATGCTGGTCCTTTTTTGCTAGAAAAGCTTAAGAAAATTATTCCTGAACCGAAGAAGAGGTCTTCTAAATGGTTACCTTCGGCAGTACCCGTGGAAGACTATAGGTCTTATTTGGGGGAATTTAATTCGGCCGAATATCATTATCATAATTTTATGAATAGGTAAATAAATATTTATAGGAACGAAAGAAAAAACTCAAAGTCTTCCTCCACAAAGTTTAATAATAAAATTATTTAGGAAAAGTCTCTACATGTTTCGAACGTAGTGACGTTCATCATCAGGAGACAGAAATAAAACTTAGTGCTGATGGTTTTAGCAGGAGAGAAAATGGTGTCGAACCTTAATGGAGTTTTTATGGAATTAAAAATTTGATATGCAAATCAAACATAATATTATGAAGAAATTGATGAAATTTAAAAACATACTGAGTATGTGAGAAGTCAGTAACTAAGGTCTAAACCAACCAAATAAACTGGGGGGGAAAGAAAATTGTATTTAAAAAGGTGTCGAAGAATATTTAAAAAAAAAATTTCTTTAAAAAAGCATAATTAGGTAGGAAATTGTCATTGTGAGGACAAAATTCGCCAGAATTACATGTAGGTAATGAAAGTTATATTCAAAAAATTTTGTTTAGTGGGGTACTGAGGGTTTAGTGGTAAATATTCTTCAACACCTTTTTAAAAAAAATTTTCTTTCCCCCCCAGTTTATTTGGTTGGTTCAGACCTTAGTTACTGACTTCTCACATACTCAGTATGTTTTTAAATTTCATCAATTTCTTCATAATATCATGTTTGATTTGCATATCAAATTTTTAATTCCATAAAAGCTCCATTAAGGTTTGACACCATTTTCTCTCCTGCTAAAACCATCAGCACTAAGTTTTATTTTTGTCTCCTGATGATGAACGTCACTACGTTCGAAACATGTAGAGACTTTTCCTAAATAATTTTATTATTAAACTTTGTGGAGGAAGACTTTTAGTTTTTTCTTTCGTTCCTATACTTTCAACTCCACTTTAAGCATGGACTATTTCTTCAAATTAAATAAATATTGGTTGATAACGTCAAATGGGATGTCAGTAGTAAATTAATCCCCCACCCCTTTCGTTTATGAAATATTATAAGTAAAGTAAGTAACATCATTTATTTAGCAAAAAGCTACAATTAAATATTTTTTAATAAATTTTTTTTAACACATTTTTATAGACTTATTTTTAAATTTTAAAACGCAACCTTATTTTCACAAAAACAGACAGAAAAGTTAAACATTTTGCAAATTGTATCAAATATTACGTATCATTTTGTTTTTTAATTAAATGTAATTTAAAATTTTTTTAAACAGTTTTAATGATTTTTGAGATTTAATAGAATTTTCCAAATTATTATATTCTATCAAACCTTTATAAAAAATAGATTTATAAGCTAATGTTTTAGACACTCTATCCACACAAAAATTTTGATTAGTTCTTGTTTTATAATTATGATGGTCATAATTAAAAGAACAAAAATTTTTTAAACAATCGGGCAATAAATTATTTTTAATTTTATGTATAAAGATAAGATACATTATACAGTGAGTATAAAGATACATACTAAATAAAAAATTAAATTTCTGACATTCAACCAATCTAAATTTTTCAACATAAAATTAATTTTTGTATATTTGTCACAATTTAAAATAATCCGCATTACCTTATTTTGTAAAATTTGTAATTTATCAAATATTTCCTCACTAGCACAATATAAAATGGAAGAACAATAAAGAAAATGTGGTAATATAATAGTATTAAATACAGTTTTTTTAAAAAACAAACTTAAATTAGAACTGATTCTTTTAAAATAACCTACTTTTCCGGCAATCTTCGATATGATACGTTCAAAATAATTGTAAAAATTTAATTTTGAATCAATAATTATCCCTAAATATTTAAAACTGTTCACTAATTCCAATTTTTCACCATCAATTACAATATTTATATTTTGACAATTTAAATTATTACCCATAACCATACATTTAGTTTTTGAAATATTTAATTTTAATTTATTTACTTTTAGCCAATTTAATAATATATTTTTCTCAGAATTTAAAGTACTTAGACTATCAAAAATATTTAAAATATTAATGTAAATTAAGGTATCATCAGCAAACATTTGTAACTTACACGTTTTTAAAACTAAAGGCATATCGCTGATGTATAAAATAAATAATATTGGACCTAGTATACTTCCTTGAGGAACTCCTATATTATTTATTTTTTTATTTGAATAGTTTTTGATATTTTTGTTTTTTGTGACCTGTTACTTAAATAATTTTTAAACTATTTATAATTATTGTTTCCGCGAATACCATACTGATACAATTTAGTCAATAATCTAGCCCTATATTTTCTTGTATTATTCGATTTAAATGCTTCTGTAGAATTATTCACTTTGTTATCTTGGCATAATTTATATTGCTAAAATGGGTTTAATTATAGGGTAAATAACTCACTCCAATAACTTCGCTTATAAAAATGTAATCGTAAATTATTTCTATAGGGTACTCTACAAGCAAGTTTTAGATAAAGTACCTAAAAATGCAATTTTGATTGAAATTGCTCCGAGAGGTTTGTTCCAAGCAATATTTAAAAGAGCTCTTGGGGAAAGCGTCCTTAAACTATATTTGGCGAGCAAAGATATAGAAGATAATCTGGATTTTTTTCTGACCACGATTGGAAAGTAAGTAAGTGTTTTAATCTTAAGTAAGTTCTTGTTAATGTAACTTAATAGACCAGGGCTGAAGCCCTTGAAAATGGTAAAAAGTGAAAAAAAAATAATAGTAGGATGAAACACATTGGAAAATGACAAGAATATAACAAAAATTAAAGGAAAAATAATTTACGGGCGATCCGACGCGACGTCGAGAAGTGGAAAGGGGTGAGTTTTTAAGAGTAGAAAACGATTTATCTCGATTTCCGGCAAAACTACAAGTCCTATGGAAAAACGTTAAATGGCAAAGTTGTAGGTAATAAAAAGCTCTACAACTTTTGTATTTACACTTTTTTCACATAACCTCAAAATTTATGTGAAAAATTCAAATAACCAAGTTTTTGGTTTTTTATTTTTCTTTTACAAAAAATTTTCTTTTTCACGAAATTTGGTAAAAACTACTTACCTTTTTATGTCACAAATACACTGTATTTTTTTTTAATTAAAATATTTATTTTTTCATCTTATTTTGATTTAATATCGAAAAAGCAACCTAATTTTCTATCGAAAATTCTCACGTCAAAATATCTGCTTTTTTAAAAAAGTCGGTGGGCTTTTTATTGGCTGAAATCTCTACTTTTTGATGGTGTAAAAAAAATATACATTACTACGGCAAATGTTCTCAAAAAATGCAAAGAATCGAAAAAAACTCGAATCCGAAATTTTTTTAAAATCATTATGTACAATTTTGAGCTATTTATGTTATCTATGTTTTATGGATTTGTAATTTTTTTGTTTATCAATGTAACAAGAAATCTTACGTTTTTCGAGTAATTAAAGTATAAATTTTAATAAATAGCTCAAAATTGTACATAATGATTAAAAAAAAATTCCTATTAGAGTTTTTTTCGTTTCTTTGCATTTTTTGAAAACGTTGACCATAGTAATGTATATATTTTTTTACATCATCAGAAAGTAGAGATTTCAACGAACAAAAAAAAGCCCACCGACTTTTTTAAAAAAGCAGATATTTTGACGTGAGAATTTTCGATTGAAAATTAGGGTACTTTTTCGATATTAAGTCAAAATAAGGTGAAAAAATAAATATTTTAAATCAAAAAAATTACAGTGTGTGTGGGACATAAAAAGGTAGGTTTTCACCAAATCTAGTGAAAAAAATTTTTTTTTTGTAAAAGATAAAAATAAAAAACCAAAAACTTGGTTACTTGAATTTTTCACATCAATTTTGAGGTTATGTGAAAAAAATGTAAATATGAAAGTTGTAGATCTTTTTATTACCTACAACTTTGCCATTTAACGTTTTTCCATAGAACTTGTAGTTTTGCAGGAAATCGAGATAAATCGTTTTCTACCCTTAAAAACTCACCCCCTTCCACTTCCCGACCTCGGATCGCCCATAAATTATTTTTCCTTTCATTTTTGTTATATTCTCTTCCTTTTCCAATGGGTTTCATCCTCCTATTGTTTTTTTTGGTTTCAAAAATTATCGACCCTGGTCTATAATAACCATTTTTTTTCTAGAATATATCTGTCTACCAGCATTCCACTAAATTTAAAAGCTATTAACGAAACTTGTTCTTTTCCACTTGATGGAAGAACTCCGTTTGTTTCTTCATTAATACACTGGGATCACTCAGCAAACTGGAACGTACGGAAATATGTTCATAATACTTACCAAGGAGAGAAAGTGATCCTAAACCTAAAATATAACGAATTTAAGTTTTTATATGGCCATTCTATTAACGGCGATGGTGTTTTCCCAAGCACAGGAATTTTAGTAAGCTTTTTCTCTGGCATTAACGGCCAAACAAACAAAGCATTTCTAATCGATTACGTATACGTATATTATTGTTATATTCTATAAGACATTATGTTTTTTTTTCAGTTTTTAGTATGGAAAGCATTTGCTAACAAACACGAAAAAGAATTTACGCAATGCTCAGTGTCTCTTCAAAATGTAAAATTGGTTAATTCAGTGAAGTTAAAAGATATCGTTGAGTTTCATATAAATATTTTTCAATCAGGCGAGTTCCAAGTTATTGAAAATAGTCGCCTTGTAGCTAGAGGAAACATATCTTGGCTCAATGAATCATTGAATGATTATAATAATTTAAAAGCCGTTAAAGACAATGAAGAGAAAATCGAATCCATGGATATTTACAAAGAATTTCACCTTAGAGGTTATGACTATAGCAACGTCTTTCAAGGAATCCAAAACTTAAATGTTTCCGGCAAGACTGGAAATATCAAATGGAATAAAAACTGGATATCGTTTATGGATAGCATTGTTCAGTCGATTACTTTTCACCAATACTTGAATCTGATGACACCAGTTCATTTTTCACTGGTAAACATTGACCCCGGGGTACACCAGAAGCTAGTAAACCACAAAGGAGGTTTTTTAAAGTATCATTATGACAAAGTTACTAAAACTGCTTTCTGTGGCGGAATACAGATTCAAGGATTCGTGTCACAAAAAACGAAGCAAAGAAAGAAGTTTCCACCGCCAACTCTCAATCAATTCGACCTTATTCCCAATCAGTTGACCTATCAGGAGCAGCACAGTAGCCATCTTGAATTTAGCTTATCGATAGCTCTCCAAATCGTCATTGAAAATAATACGAGAAGTTTGAAAACTTGTATAACTATTCTTGGAGTTAAGGAACATGACATTGCGGATACTGTTCTTAAAGTTATCCACAAGAGATTTATAAAAAATGTAAATATTTCTTTGGTTGGGTACTTGGAAGCAGTTAAAAGTAATATGGATTTAATAATTTGTCCTTTGGAGCAATACGTATCACCTGTTGAAATTTTAAAGTTGATCAAGCATGAAGTTTTCTTATTTTGCAAAGTAAGCGACGTAGCTCTTGACGAACTAAGTGATAATATTATATTTAAATGTTCTTGTCATGGCGTACATTATGTTTTATTAAGAAAATACGATGAAACATCAGAAAAATTCGAAGTAATCAAAATCAGTAACCAAGACTTTGGGTGGATTGAAAAAGTCAAAGAAAACGTAAACATAGGTCACAAAATATACTTAGTTAGCAACACATTGACAACAGGTCTGATAGGATTTTTCAACTGCCTCAAAGAGGAGCTGCAAGCTCACAAAATAAGAATTTTTATTCTTAACAATCCCACACTGGAGAATTTTGATCCAAACTCGGATTTATACCGAGCTCAAATTCGGAAAGATCTTACTATTAATATCTATCACAATGATAGATGGTGTACTTACAGGATGTTGCCATTAATTTGCAATGGTGAGAGGAAAATGGAAAATTGTTATGTGAAAATTATAGGAGGAAGGCTAGAATGGGTGAAGGAATTTAATGCCGATGGGTAAGTTTCTCTATTTTTTAATTGTGACTAGGAAAATTACGTGGAATTGGTATATGTAATTCTTAAAAGACGATTTTGTAGGTCAAATGACTTGATTTCGGTGCACTATGCTTCTTTAAATCGTTGGCATCGATGTAGCTACCGACAACAAAACGATGACGTTCCTCTTCACTTGACAATGGAATTTTCTGGAACAAGTGACTCTGGAGATAATGTTATAGGTATTTTCAATAAAGGATGTCCTGGCACTACGGCGGATTCTAAACTATACTGGACTTTACCTAGCAATACAAATATTTCTCTAGAGGAAGCAGCAACAATTCCTCTGGATTATATGATAGTAAGTTGGAAAAATCATTAACCCAGTGGCGTAGCGTGCAGGGGGCCAGGGGGGGCGACCGCCCCCCCCCCGCCCTTTGAGTCCTTTGTCAAACGGCGCCCCCTTTCCACTCTCCCAGTAGTTTCCAGTTCAATTTCTCTTCACATGATAATTGATAATATGGTTTACCTATCGACTATCGCAGCAAGAGGAAATTTACTATGTTTATGAATATAAATAATAATTATATAACAAAACCCGACTGAAAGTTTATATTGCCGACAGCCTTGTCCTGCAGTCAATATTACGGTCGTCTCTTCGCTCTTCGTCAGAAAAACAAAAATTTCATTTTAACAAATAATTCCCGCCCATGAGAATATATGCTTCTATTATTATGTAATATGCATAAAATATTTGATAGAGTTTTCACAAAACTCCCCTTGCCGTGTCATATTCTGTTTTCATGTGACCATTTTAGACATGACGAAACAAAAACTTTATTTCTTAGGCCAAAATTTACTAAATAAACGAAATTATACATTAGCAGTGAGGCGCCCTTTGAACAAGGGCGTAGATAAGGGGGTAATTACCCCCCCCCCAGGACCCATAATGAGCCATGAAAACGAAGCACTTTTTTTTTACTTGATTAATTTTTTTTTGGTTTCTTGAGGATCTTGTGTATTTTATATTTTTCCTACTTGAAAATCAGGTAACATCAGTGAAAAAAGGGCGTGGCACCAAAAAATGTTCGCCTGCGGCGCTATTTTTCCCCTCTTTTAACCCATAAAAAAAATTTACACCTTCGAAGCTTTCGCCCCCTCCGCCCCTTTAACCACGCTACGCCACTGCATTAACCTATCACAAGAGTGCTTATATCGGACGTACAATGTGAAATTAGGTGTTTATTTATTTTGTATTTATTTTGTATTTATATTTTTAGGCATATTATGCTTTACGCATTAAAGGAACAATAAGGTCGCGTGACAACATTCTAATATCTGGAACGGACCCCACTTGTCTGGCCGCCACATTTTTCGCTCTTGAACGGGGCTGCAACGTATTTATTGAAATCAAAAATCCGGACAAAAGATTGACGGTTGAAAAGTTTTTTCGTAAATATTCAAGACTCCACTTGGTTCCTTTATATAATCCTGACTTTTTAAAAGAAATGATGGCAAAGCTCAACAGCAAAGGACTAAATGTACTATTTTTCAGTAATGAAGAGAACATAAATAGGTGTCATACTGAGATATTAGCTAAAAACAGCAAATTAATCAGCGTTTATCAAAATAACACTGAAATAGACAGCTACATTTTGAACGCATTTATGTTGAAAGAGTGCCAGATTTATAGGATACATTTAAATACAATTTTAACACTGGACGTCGGTGTCCTAAATCTTATAAAATCCGCAATTCAGAATTATTTAAACGAAAATGCATTGAAACCCTTTAAATATTTATCAGAAAAAGTTGCCGGCTCTCCGGACAAGATATTAGAATTTTTGAACAGTGAGTCAGATGAAAAATTAGTTGTAAATATTGTTAGTAAAAATATCACAAGAAAAATACATTTTGACAATGAAAAGAGCTACTTAATAGTGGGAGGATTGGGGGGAGTTGGAATTGAGCTTACTAAATGGCTAATTAAAAAAGGAGCTACAAAAATAATATTAAATCATAGAAGTTCAACTCTAAGTCCATATGTCAAATTTCTAATTGAAAAGTGGCAACTCGAAGGTAAAACAGTATTAACAAACAATTCTGACGTAAGAACTATTGAAGGAGCTACCGCAGCTCTTAAGGAAGCTCTTATTATAGGACCTGTGGGTGGAATATTCAACTTAGCAATGGTTCTCAACGACAAACTGTTTCAAGATTTTTCTCCAAATGATTTTCTGCAAGTTGTATCCCCCAAACTTCATATATCTCAAAATCTAGATGAGTTATCCCAAATTCTATGTCCCAATCTCCAATATTTTGTAGTATTTTCAGCTCTGAGTGTTCTAGGTAATCAGGGCCAGTCGAATTATGGGTTCGCTAACTCTTCCATAGAATTTTTATGCAAAGAGAGAAGAAATAAAGGCCTGCCGGCGCTGGCTGTTCAATGGGGTTGCATTGGTGATGTTGGATATGTGGCCAGACAAAATTTGGTAAAAAGTTCGTTGCAAGAGAGTCTCCAAAGTATTTATTCTTGCCTGAAGACTTTAGAGCATTCACTCTTAAGCGAGTCGGAGGTGGTATCTTCTGCTGTATATATCAAGGATGAAGCTGATGGTACAACAGATAGTCATTTAGATAACTTAGCCACATTACTTGGAGCAAAAAGTAAAAATTGTTTGGACCGAAATACTCCTCTGGGTAATTTTGGGATCGACTCCATTACTTCCTTGGAAATTAGAAATTTAATTCGCGATGAATATGGCATAGAAATACATTCACGCGAACTAAGAAAATTGACTTTAGAACAGATTAAAAATATGGAAATTGAATCCAAAGCCTGAAAGCATTTTGTAATTCATGTATGTAAATATTTAGGTAGTAGCTAGTAAAGTATTAATTTAAAAAAAAAACAGTGGGTTTTATTTTCATGCAGATCCAAGTCCTACGCAATGAAGTATTGTTTGAAACCTCATTAAAACAATTCTAAAATATATAAATATATTTGAAGCTTTGCCAGCAAAACAGTTTTAAATTTAACAAAACTCTGATGACAGATTGACAGAGGATATAGTTGGTTGTCCGATATCGCTTTTTCTTCCTATAAAGTATAAAGAGTCAATTCCCAATTTGTATTGACTAATATCGATACTATGGAGAACTTGAGTCTGTCAAGTCTTCCATAAATCGATACATACATATCAAACAAAGTATGGTTTTAACTTAAACATTTTTCTGTTATAATTTCTATTTCCAATAATATAAATATGTTTGATTATTTTATTAGCTTTTAATCCATAACTTGTTCGATTACTCTTTGATTTCAATAATTTTTCAGACCATCAGCGCTTGACTGACTTTATCGTTCATAAAACCTACGTTTTTTACAAAAAAAAAATTACCATACTATAATGGAGTTCGGTCAGTCCGCCCGATATTCGGTATCAAGTCGCTGCAAAGCCTATTTCTAGCGGAAACCGATCTAAATCTGTCTCTAGGAGGGAACCGTATTGGCTATCCCATGTCTCAGTACGTTTAGCTGTGTTCCAGAATGATAATAACATATCTTCATTTCAATAGCTTAGACACGATTGCCAAAAAAGATACGTTTTGTAATATGTTTTGACTTTTTACAAGTTTCTGATTTAAAAGATCCTCGAAATAAAAATATACTTACGAGAGGTTCTACTCCTTTTTATTCAGAAGTTGGAGACACACCTAAGGAATTTTTAGATAAAACCCAATTTATTTAATTGTGGATGGAAGACGAGGTTAACTATTATTACTGAAGAAAGCTTTAATTTTTAAAACGTTATTGTCCTTTTTTGTCGTTAATATAGTGTTCTTTATCGGCAAACACAAAATGTCGAATGTAACAAGAATGGAGATAAATCTAATTCATTTATTTTGACCTGCAAATTGAAAAAATGGCAAGTGGCCAAATATATCGCAATGTAATTTGGACCATGGATTATCCCATTTTTAAAGATCAAATGGAAATGGTAGGTATACATACTGAGAATGAATAAACAGCTGGATCGTTGTAGAGCGAGACATCTGGTGTCGATGCTAGAATTATTAGTAGTACCGGTAGTAACATGTTTTATTTAGCAAAAAGCTACAGTTAAATATTTTTTAATACATTTTTTTAACACATTTTTATAGATTTATTTTTAAATTTTAAAACGCAACATTCTTTTAACAAAAACAGACAGAAAAGTTAAACATTTTGCAAATTGTATCAAATATCACGTATATCAGTTTGTTTTTTAATTAAATGTAATTTTAAAGTTTTTTTAAACAGTTTTAATGATTTTTGAGATTTAATAGAATTTTTCAAATTATTATATTCTATCAAACCTTTATAAAAAATAGATTTAAAAGCTAATGTTTTAGACACTCTATCCACATAACAATTTTGATTAGTTATTGTTTTATAATTATGATGGTCATAATTAAAAGAACAAAAATTTTTCAAACAATCAGGCAATAAATTATTTTTAATTTTATGTATAAAGATACATACTAAATAAAAAATTAAATTTCTGACATTCAACCAATCTAAATTTTTCAACATAAAATTTATTTTTGTATATTTGTCACAATTTAAAATAATCCGCATTGCCTTATTTTGTAGAATTTGTAATTTATCAAATATTTCTTCACTAGCACAATATAAAATGGAAGAACAATAAAGAAAATGTGGTAATATAACAGTATTAAATACAGTTTTTTTAGAAAACAAACTTAAATTAGAACTGATTCTTTTAAAATAACCTACTTTTCCGGCAATCTTTGATATGATACGTTCAAAATAATTGTAAAAATTTAATTTTGATAATTATAATTATCCCTAAATATTTAAAACTGTTTACTAATTCCAATTTTTCACCACCAATTACAACATTTATATTTTGATAATTTAAATTATTACCCATAACCATATATTTAGTTTTTGAAATTTTAATTTTAATTTATTTACTTTTAACCAATTTAATAATATATTTATCTCAGAATTTAGAGTATTTAGACCATCAAAAATATGTATTTAAAACATTAATGTTAATTAAGGTATTAATTAAAGTTACCTTCTAAAATAATTTTTTTTTAAAGTCAAGCGTTTGACCAATAAATCTCGAACGCGGCGCTTTTCCAGAGTGGGGGGGTCCTCTGACGCCTCGTGAAATTTTCAGGGGGGAAATCGCGACAGTCAGCACAGGGCCCCCTGAGAAGCTGCTCATATTTTCCACCGTAGAACAGGTACGTTACAACATGGTCTTATGCAATGGCTCCCGCCATCTTGGAATTTTCAGTGATGGAGTGGTGACAGTGAATTTTAGTGATTAATTTTAAGTGATAATGAATTTTTGGATGGATTTTTGATTGGTATAGTATTGGAATGTTTTGGTGTGATGTTTGTTTAACTATCGGGCTCTATAAGTACATTATATATTATCACGTCAGATATATCTGAAGATAAGACAATTTCGTTTTTTAAAAATCAAACAAAATACAACTATTCTTATAGTAAAAATTGAAAAATAAAATTTCTCAACTAAAAATAATTATTGCAATTTTTTTTAATTTAAAAAAATGTTTATTTAACTATAATACATAATATGTTTTTCATTGCGCAAGCCTTTACCTAATTTGGTCATGACGCTGTCTTTCATAATTCGGTTTTTATATCTTATAGAAAATTAAGGGTAAAATGTCATCTTTTTAATAGGTATTTTCTAAAAGATAGGTAATGTACAAATAAAAATGTATGAAATCGTTAAAGTAGTTACTAGTTAATTTTTTTTTAAATATGAACCTTTAGTACATAATATTAGGTATTTCTCAATAGACAAGGATTTAACCACCTTACCAATTCGGAAAACAACACCCCCCCCCCCCCAGCTCTTTTGGAAAGAGTGGTATCCATCCCCCAACCCCAAAATAGAGACGTACATCTATATTTCTGACAAGAATCTTTAGGATGGGAAACCATTTTATCACACCATTCGCACTTTAAAGATTTTAAACTAAATAAATATTTTTATTCATCTATGCATGGGTTCATTACTTCACACTGTTAAATAATGAGTATGAAATTCGGGCTGTGGGTTAAGTCTGGTGACCATAGTATGCAAAGAAGGAATATAAACTCTATTTTAACATTATTATAAAATCACATAAATGGGGCAAGATAGAAAGATCCACAGAGATCTTAAAAAGTGGTTCAAAGTCTCAACAAATATCGCCGGTATCAGGAATAGCAAAAATGGGGTTCTCGTAGCGGCGAGAATAGATTCGAATCTTGTATTTCCATTGTAACTACAGTAAGTACTGCTAAGTACTAGTATCCGATCCGATAATGTGTAAGTAATTATTCTTATTGAATAATGGGAAAAACCATGAATGTTCTTCTGCTCCCATTTTTGTGTTATTTCTCTCAATATTTGTAATCAAATACCCGAAAAACCGAGAACCCAAATTAGGTGAGCGTGTGCACAAAAGCGACATTATTTGCCCAAATGTTGGACGCGTTCCAGAACTCTATTTTTAGCGGCGCGAAGTTTTCAATTCATGTGTGAATGTGTGGTTCGGATTTAGATTCGGCTATAAATAGGAGTTATAGCTCTTGGAAAATAGGATTTTTCGATACAGGATGTTCTGGCAAATAAGGCTGTATTTGTTTGTTTTTTAATTCGAGTAAAAATAAAGTTTAATATTCTTGTGGGTATCAACCTCAATTTATTATTTTTAACCTTTTTGGTACATTTACGCACAGCCAACTCCAACAAAACCAACAAACAAAAATGATAGTGGTTTGGAAATTTTGAAGAAATGATTTTTTAAGTAACCTTATACAAAATTATAAAAATCAGAGAATTACCAGCGGCAAGCGTGTTTGGATTGAAAAAATGTGTAATATTTCTTAATATTACATGCATGCATGTTAAGAGCAAACACTAGTGACACCTTTGACATTTCGTTTTATGTTTTTATTAATTTATCAATTCATTTTCTTTTCTTAAAACTGTGGGTAACTGCTACCCAAAGACCGCTTTTCGGAAAAATGAAAAAGTAACGAAATATTGATAAGTAAATGAAATGGCGACTGCGTCACTAGGGTTTGTTCTTAAGGAAAGGGCCTTTGGTGGAATAAAAACGCTTCTCCAACTCGCTGTTTTTTGAGAGTGGGTGATTCGGAGATAACCGAATATGAAACCTATGCTAACTTGTAGAGGACCCTCCTGGGGCATAGGAAATGGGAATATACAACTTTTTTTAGTGGGACCAAACTTTAAAAATGACCCTTAAATATGACTGAGCTTAAATTAGAAAAACCAAATTTTACTTAATATTAACCGTTACAATCTAAAATTCTGAATGTCCTCTAAGTTGGTATAGGTTTAATTTGGTTATGTTATACCTCCAAATTACTCAAAGCCATAATTTGATTTTAGATTTTAGGCCACTATTTCTTAGTACCCCTTCCATGTATTGATTTGTATATGCAATTATTACAATAATCTTATTATCTTTTTCATTTTTAGAACAACACAACCTTTCAAAATGGCGGATGATGAGGTTAGGTAGGTATCTTATACATTGCCATTTTTACCGAATGTTCAATAATGGGAATCCAATGCAAGAATACCTTGTTAAAGTATTTTTCACCCTAAATGGTATCGACTGCAATAAAACTACCGGTTTAATCCCATTGTTATACACAATCAACAAGCAAATACACTACAGGGTAGGACTTTAGATATATATAGTTATTAATACTATATTATTTAATGACATGAAATATCCTAAATAGATAGTTAAATATTACCTGCTATAACTACAAATTATAATCCGACCCTAACCGACAGTTTATTTGCATTTTTATGGCCGAGCTCTTGCAAAACGTCCCAGGTAGTTAAACGGAGTCAACCATTTATTGTAAAAAATACTTTACCTGTTACTTTGTTGCAGATACCATGCAAGTGAAGCCTTCGCTACTTTTTCGTTATATCTAAAAATCAACGGAATACCCATCTTTGCAGTACAATTACGTACAGTTTTACGTTAAAAACAAAATACACACACAAAAAATGAAATGGCGAATTCATCACTAGTGTGTACTCTTAAAGAAAGTTACGAAGGATTGATAAAATAGTAATTTATGTTACAAGACCGGAAAGTAGTATTTTTCAGGTCGAGACAAGCATGTCTTGGAAGCTTGGAATTTCATTTTCCGTGTCGGACAATTCAAAATCTGAATTCATATTTTTAAATTTGCACACTCGCGAAACAAGTTTGACATAAACAACAAATTAAAAAATCAACGAACTGTCACTCGACAATACATCGAAATGTTGTTGTCATAATAACGAAATCAAGGTAGATTGTATTATCAAAGAGCGATTGGAAAAATGAAAAAACAGGGATCGGAAGAATCTTTTGCCGGTCCTTCTTGTCCATTTTCCGGTCTTGATCGACAAATCGCTATTTTCTGGACGAAAAATTGTCCAGAAAGTGTATATTTTCTGGTCGGTCTTAAAAAAAAGTTTATTAAAGCCTCAGATTTAAACACAAAAATTATTTAAGGAAATGTTTATATCCATAATTATTTCATTATTTTTTTTTCTTTTCATTTACAGTATGATCCACAGAGGATTTTTACCTAATTCTTTTATAAGGTAAATATTTGGCACGCATGTATTGGCTGTTGTAATGTTTTTTTTAGTACTTTGTAGGTTCTGACTTTTATTAATTTCTCCTGTAGATACATTTGGATTGTTTACTTAGATTTCAGCTTTTAGTAGCTACACGTATATATTGATAAAAACTTTAAAATAATAAAGTCAATATATCGGCTGCAATTTTTTTACAATATAGTTTTTGATAATCGAGCTGTACATTACTCGCTTATAAATAGTTTAAGTAGTTTTTGAATTATGGATGTGGCAGCCAAACATGGTATTGCTGGCTTCAGTAAGTTATGCAGTGCGATTTAAATAAGTGCTTTGCTTTTGCATGATCATTTTTGTTATAAATAATTTAATAATGCAGAAAATAATGAATATTTAAAGTTGCGCAAAAATTACTTGCAATTCTTGACCTACTTATATAAATACATTACCGACTGAGGTTGTCCTATTTTTCAATATATTCTGTGTTATATCTTATTGATTGAGCTTTATTTGAAAAAATAATTATGTTCACCATTTTATACTTTTTAACATTTTATTACACATACTTATTTTATTATACATGTTTTATCGTTACAACACAATTTCTTGTTCTTAAAAATAAGTTTAAACAAATCATCCATAATTTTCTATGTCACACTTAATGTTTTTAATACACTTTTTACATGTTCACATAATTTCAATTAACAACATATTATTTTTACTGTTTTAAAACAAACTTTCGTACCTAACTTACTTCGTTGTGTTTTTTTTATATACAAATTTCTAATTTTTGTTTTTCCTTTCTTTTTCAGAAAAAAAAGATGGAAGAGGCACGTAACTATAAAATATGAAAAAAAAAACCATACACAGAAAAGAACATTTTTGAAATTAAACAATCATCATTAAAAAAAAGATTGTTAAAGTTTTCTCAACAAATTCATTTTAAAGTCAACAAAATTGCTTAGTGCCTTATTGCTAAATAAATCTGAAATAAGGGGATTACCAGATAGGGGCAGGGGTGGGCTGTCCCCCCCTAGGGATTTTACAGTAAAATAAATAATTCAAAACCTAGAAGTCTTCTAGAGGTCTTTAATAATACCCGTACCTACATACATAGTTACACAGTTTCCCAACGTTTTTCTTACCTTAGGGGGAGGAGGGGTCCCCCTGTCCCACTGGTAGGCGATGCCCTTTATTTGAATTAATTTTTTTTTTACAAAATACAAATTTTCTTCATTTACTACTTGGTAGTAGAAATCATGCATCTTCTAACATGGTTTACTTTTCTATAAAACATGTTGTACACTGTAGGAAAAGAAGAGGAAACAAGCTGAAATCGAAAGAAAGAGGGCCGAGGTCCGTGCCCGTATGGAAGAGGCCTCCAAGGCTAAAAAGGCCAAGAAAGGTTTCATGACACCTGAAAGAAAGAAGAAACTCAGGGTAAGTAAATATATATTTTTTTAATATATTTTATACTGTAAGGTAACTTTAAGTCATTAATTTGAGTCCGGTAATGGCCCATTACATATCGTTTCTTTTACCGCTTGACGTCAAGAACTGCAATTTGGCAGATTTATACGACCCCATAATTTGTTTCGTCAAAATCGCTTCTTCGTTTTATACCTGACAGCTGTCAAAATTTGACAGGAGAATTTTTTGCGTGTAGATTATTGTATTGTCAGCGGTTCTTTATAAGTCTATACAAAATTTAAATTAAATCTAACCGTTTAAAGTGGGTCAAAATCGGGTTCAAAGAAGTCGGTCACAAACAAACATACACACAAACATAGGACAGGTGAAGCTAATAAAAGCGTTTAATATAAGAACTCAAGAGGGGGGGTCAATTTAGGGGCCCAAATAACATGGCAAATTACTTGTTTTTAGACTATGTCGGGTATATAATAAAACCTCAAATATGGCCTATTGGGAAAATATTTAAAAACAACGATATATTTCTCGATTCTTTTTTTTACTCTTTCTATTTTTATATCCAGTTACTGTTGAGAAAGAAAGCCGCCGAAGAATTAAAGAAAGAACAAGAAAGGAAAGCCGCTGAAAGGAGACGTATCATTGAAGAGAGGTGTGGTAAACCAAAACTTATTGACGACGCCAATGAAGGTAAGCGTCGATCTCTGTCTTACTCACTTAACCATCACATACATATTTTTTTCTTTCTTACACGTTATAGCGGTAGTAGGAAAAGCTTTTAAATAGATCGAAAATATTCTGGACTTACTTGTAAACCATTTTTATCCATGATTTGCGATATTACATAGTATAGCTCAACTAAAAAATAGATTAAAATTATTTTAAAACATACAGTATATTGAGTTTGATATTATACTGCTGTATGTTGTTTCCTCCCTTTAAAATTTTTTTTCCCGATCAGTAATACTAGGTAAATGACATTAATCTTAAAATGACTGAAGTAAAATCATTCGGTATTAAATACATTACAATATTATTAACGTTATTGTTTTGTTACGTATTCCCAGTAGGTACTACTGATCATACGTAATACAAAAGTCAATTTTTTTTTTTAAATTATAACAATTTGGTAATATATGTATCGTTACTAACTTTGGTTATAAATTTAAAAATCCATATTTTCCTGAGATAAACTTAAATTTTTTACATAATACAGAACAGATTAAGGGTACTTTGAGGCAATATCACGAGAGAATAGCTAATCTGGAAGATGCCAAATTCGATTTGGAATATCTCGTTAGAAAGAAAGACTATGAGGTTAGAAAAGGATAGCCGGCTGTACGCTGTAACAATCTAAAACTGCACGTTATTGGTTGATTCTCGCTACTTTTTTCATTACTCATTTTTAAGCGCAGACTAATAGTCGTTTTTCGTATTGGACAATTTTTTTATATTACCTACGACAGCATAAAAAATAGCCTGAAGTTTTTAGTACAATTACCATTTTTAATAATTATCACGAGGAAATCACAGAATGTATTTGAACAGTTAAAAAAAGCGAAATAATACAAGTAATGATTTTTTGAGATAAACGGAATTTTTCGGTTTACAATTTATTCCTCCATTCCAAAAATTGACCAATAAATTAAATGCGTTTCACCCCACAACGCATGTATTCATAGCACACATTTACAATAATTAGTTTTTAACGGATTTAAATTTATTGGTAATTTATTTCGACACACACAACCAAAAAATAAACTCAAAAATAAATTTTGTCCAATACAAAGGCGGCTTTAAAACCAAATGACAAGCGTATGAACTGCTGGGACTGTATTTCTTCTTTTTCGCATTCTTCTGATCTTTTTGAGTAATTTTTTTTGAGGCTCACACAAAAGCAATGCTGAAAAACAAGGGTTGCATCAAATATTCTTAGTGACGAAATTGACACACCCTATACAGGGTGATTCACGTTGAGTGGTCTATTAGAAGATCGCGGAAACGAGTAAAGTTATATGTCTAAAGATTTGGCACCGGGCATGATTGGCTTTGAACTTTCAAAATATTCTATTTCGACGTTTGTATCACTTCCGGTTATACCGGAAGTAATGGCAAACTTTGGTATTTCAAATGGAATACCCTGTATATTTAAGCATTTTTGGATACCTTATTGAAACCTAAGTAACTTTTATTAACAATGATCTATACCTATCTCTAACCGTTTTTGAGATATAAATTATAAAATGCATTTTTTATGTAAAAACTTTACCGAGAAGAAAGATCAGTAATTTGGAAATTAATAAAGCTAAACATTTAAAATTTTGTAGGCTTTTAATTAAAACATAGATCTTTAGACAACATTACTTAAGTTTCATGTTTAGGCCTGTTGTCATATTCTAGTTTACTTAGGTATTGAAAATTACTTTCTAGAATATGTCAACAGGTGAGTGTCAACTTCAAAACAATTTCAGTCAATGCCTACTTTACTAATTGGTAACAAAGCTCAAAGTCAAACAAAAATCGTAGTCAAAGCTTTCTTTACAAAAATAATGTGTTATGAACTTAACACAAACACATAATATTTTAAGATATTTTTTTTTTAATTGCTCATAATTCCAAAACGACTAAAAATATTGATACTGACATATAAGACGTTTAGATAGGAAATTTGATTCTCTACACGTTACTAAGATAAAAAAAAAACAGGGTGCCCCATTTGCAAAAATTGACTTATGCACATTTATCTAAATGGCCACATTGGCACACTTTCAAAAACCCCCTGTATGCAAAACATGAAACTTAAGTAATTTAGTCTAAAGATCTATGTTTTAGTTAAAAGCCTACAAAATTTTAAATATTTAGCTTTATTAATTTCAAAATTACTGAACCTTCTTCTCGGTAAGGTTTTTACATAAAAAATGCATTTTATAATTCATATCTCAAAAACGGTTAGAGATAGGTATAGATTATTGTTAATAAAAGTTACTTAGGTTTCAATAAGATATCAAAAAATGCTAAAATATACAGGGTAATCCATTTGGAATACCAAAGTTGGCCATAACTTCCGGTATAACCGGAAGTGATACAAACGTCGAAATATAATATTTTGAAAGTTCAAAGACAATCATGCCCGCTACCAAATTTTTAGAAATATAACTTTACTCGTTTCCGAGATCTTCTAATAGGCCACTCAACGTGAATCACCCTGTATATTATAGCATTGTTTTTATTCCATCATAACTTTTTGCTTTTTGCTTTTTGATATTTTTTTAGAAATGCACGTTTTTCTGATACAGTTTTAAGCGGTTTCTTCAACTTTAAATCTCCTCTTTAACATTCTTTTTAAATCTAAGTCAATTACAAAATATTAAAGGTAGCCCGGACGAAAGTAAATTGCCCTAAAAAATAAAATGTATTGATTAGGGGTATTTCAACCAATGATCCTTACAACGTAACGGTAACGTTATGGGATACCATTTAAAGGAGAGCTTCTATATTTTAGCCACTTGTAAACAAGTTGTTGAGACGTACTATAGGCGTATCACAGATCTCGAAAATAGAAAATACGATCTCGAAAAAGAAGTGGAATTCAGAGATTTTCAGGTAGAACACACAGGACAGCTAGAAGGGCATGTGTTAAATAACGTGTCGTGTAGAGCAATATTACGTAAAATAACCGCCACCAATTATGTAGATCGCTTATTTTTTTGCACAGCGTTTTTAATACACTCAGTGTAATTTATTATTCTTTTTTTTTTAAACTATTTTGGACGTGTCTAACTTTTTTGGCTACTGTGAATTAGTTCAAGATCGGTTATTAGAGATTTGTTATCTTGTTTTATAGATGTAAATAAAAAATATAACAGACTTCTAGATTAACTATACAGTGTCACCAGTAAAGTCCGCATCATATGGGATTTTTTTTTATTAATAGCTTTATTCAAAATTTGACTTTGGCATCAAGCTCTGCTTCGATCGAGATGAAAATTAAGCAAAAAATAGTAGTCACGTGATTCGCATTATCTGTCAAATTTAAATTTTTTCAAAAAAATAATTCAAAAGTGGGGTTATTTCTTGAAATATCGAAAAAAGTTATAAGAAAAAGTTTTTTTAAAGGCAGTTTTTAGCCCACATGCAAAATTTCAGCCGCATAAGATAATTTTAATTTTTTACCTATATTTTGTAAATTGCACCACTTTTGCAAAATAAGACTCAACGCAACCTACATAAAACTTCTCTGTTTTGACAAGGCTTTATTTCAGATACATTTTCTTTAAAGTAGCGCCATATTAAATGTGTGTTTTTCTACAAAATCAAAATTGGGCTATTAAAATTGGGTCACATGTGATGCAAAGTTCATTTATTTTTGACCCTGTATAAGGTAACTCCATAAAATAAGTATTTTTAAAAAGGTTGTTTGTGTCTGAAAGTAATACACCTTAATGTTAAGACAAAAAGAAAACAGTGCCTTCAGTAAAATGTTTTTTAAGTGGAAAATAATTTTTAGTTTAACTTAACGTAAAGTTTATCTATTTTCAACGATTTAATTTAAAACTCCTTTACTTTATTTTTTATTTTTATTTTTTTACTTTCAGGCACAAACTACGTTTTCAAAAATACTTATTTTATAAAGTTACCGTATACAGGGTCAAAAACAAATAAACTTTGCATCACATGCGACCAAATTTTAATAGCCAATTTTGATTTTGTAGATTTACACACATTTAATATGGCGCTACTTTAAAGAAAATGTATCTGAAATAAAGCATTGTCAGAACTAAGAAGTTTTATGTAGGTTGCGTTGAGTCTTATTTTGCAAAAGTGGTTCAATTTACAAAATATAGGTAAAAAATAAAAATTATCTTATGCGGCTGAAATTTTGCATGTGGGCTAGAAACAGCATTTAAAAAAACTTTTTCTAATAACTTTTTTCGATATTTCAAGAAATAACCCCACTTTTGAATTATTTTTTTGAAAAAATTAAAATTTGACAGATAATGCGTATCACGTGACTACTATTTTTTTGCTTAATTTTCATCTCGATCGAAGCAGAGCTTGATGCCAAAGTCAAATTTCGAATAAAGCTATTAATAAAAAAAAATCCCATATGATGCGGACTTTACTGGTGACACTGTATACAGGGTTGCCCAGAAGTCCAGAATAAGCCTTAAGCTGTAAGTTTTGGGGAAAACTCTCGGACACCTCAATTTAGTTTTATATATATGCTCACATTTTGACGTTATTCGTTTGTTTTTTTTATAGATATTTGTCCAAGATATGATGACATCGATCTTTTTTCTTAAATGGAAACATATAGCTTGTGATACATCATTTGAAAGCTAATAATATCTCGTATAGTATGTTCATAAATTTTGGCGCGATTCTGTTAAGCTATTTCAAAATAACGACTGTTAAAAGTTTTTAAAAACTCTCTATTTAAATAATCGGAAATGATAAATCATTGATGTTTTTTTACCTTTCAAGGTAGGAAATCTTCATTGTTTCACGTTCTGACATTTTGTGACTTAACAATAGTTATGGTTTATTTGTTATTTATTTGGTCAAAAAAAAATGTAACGACGCAAAACAAAACACAACAAAAAGGTGGTTTAACATGGCAACTGCTGGAAATGTCCTCCAATCTCTACTTGGCATGCTCTCAGACGATGGTAAAATCCGTCAACGGAATTCCGAATGGCTTCAGCCGGTATGTTGTGTGTCTCCAATCTAATTTTGTATTTCAAATCTTCAATATTATTTGGCCTATTTCGGTAAACTTTTTCTTTTAAATATCCCCAAAGAAAATAGTCTAGAGGGGTTAAGTCTGGGGACCTCGGTGGCCATTCAATTGTACGTCGTCCGATCCAGCGACCTGGAAATATCTCATCTAAATATCTTCTCACATTGACACCAAAATGCGGGGGAGCACCATCTTGACGAAACCAAATTGTTTCATTAGGTATATCTGGATCTACTTCGTTGGGAAAATTACAAATTACAGCTAGAGCAGGCATCAACTCGAAGGTTAAGAAATCCAGATATCGTTCAGTGCAACAATGAAGATTTATTACCTTGAAAGGTAAAAAAAATATCAATGGTTTATCATTGCCGCTTATTTAAATAGAGATTTAAAAAAAACTTTTAACAGTCGCCGTTTTGTAATAGCTTGACAGAATCGCGCCTAAATTTATGAGCATACTGTACGAGATATTAGCTTTCAAATGATGTATCACAAGCTGTATGTTTCCATTAAAAAAAAAAGATCGATGTCGTCATATCTTTGACAAATGCCTATAAAAAAACAAACGAATAACGTCAAAAGGTGAGCATATATAAAACTAAATTGACGTGTCGGAGCGTTTTCCCCAAAAGTTACAGGTTAAGGCTAGATTAATTCTATTCCGGCCTTCTGGGCAACCCTGTATAGCTGATGATTGAGTCCATCACAATTCCCTAAAAAGAATTAGCTCTATTTACCCGCAGACACGTCCATTTTTTTTATCACTGGCTAACCTAGAATTGTTTTTAAATGATATTTTCTACTGTTACTTGAACGGCAAATCACGTTAGATTCTGATGTGGGTGTTCTTAACAACCCAAGGCCTGGAATTTTCTAATCCGATTACGTTATTTGAATCAAATCAGATTTTTGCAACATATCAACCTTATAACGGTCACCATCATTTAATACACCACATGAAACCAAAAAAATTTTTTCTGGAATGGAAGCTTTTTTAAAGATATTTAATCCTTATATTTGTATAAGAGATATCATGTTGTTAACAACACTGCACTTGAATTTAACGTGATACAACCGCCGAAAGTATATTTCGCTTGACAAAATCTATTTTTGCTTTCAGCCTACACAATCCCTTCGAAATCCCAATATTTAAAAAATTTAATTTATACAAAATTAAAACACCAATACGAAAACCTATACTCTATTAACAATATAAAGCTCTGGGTAGTGGATTTTGAAAATAGATTTCAATTAGTTCAGGTTAATTGATGAAACAGTATTTTTAAAGTAGATATATTAATATGTGGGTTGATATCCGTGACGTTATTCAACCAAAATAACTTTTATTAGAACAAATCAGTAAAAACATATTTAAAAGCAAAATATTGAACATAACAAAAATATTTCTACTTCAAATCGGTAGTAGGTATGGGGCTACTCCAGCCAGACATTGCAGGAAAGAGTGGCTGGCGGTGGTCTCAAGTAACCCCATATTTTTTACTGAATAAAACTACTAATAAATACACTGCGCGGCATATTTAACGCATAACGAAAAAATTGCCTCAATTTTGATATAATATATTTTCCAAATTTGTGGTTCGTTTTTAATGATTTTTTTCTAATTGTAGGTTTTTTCCTTAAGCATATCACTGCATTTGTTGTTTTACTTAAAAAAGTAACTTTGGTATTATACCGGGTGTTATAAAACTGTTATGGTTTTTTTACGGAAATTCAAAACACCCTGTGGGATTTACTAGCCATTGCAAGTTATCGCAACTACAGCCAAATAAAAGTCCCATGTTTCCTTTACATTTTTTTTTCATTGGTTTATCTCTGTTTTTCATGAAATATTCAATTTTTTTGTTCAAGGTGATTTTCATAAAAAAATGTTTAGTTAAAAAATACAAAATAAATGAAATGCTTTGATTAATGCAACAGCAAGAAAAAACAAATTATAAAGTAAATAAAGAATCAATATCTGGTATTAATTAATTTTATTGAATCCACAAAACAGGGCAAAAAAATACAGGGAAAAAAATTGTAATTTCTAAACGTATTCAAAAAAATTAAATATGAATAATTAGTAGCGAGTATTGCCTCCCCTTGCTTAAATGACTGCTTCGCATCGTCTTGGCATACTTAAAATCAGATTTCTGGTTTCATCTTGATTAATCTGATTCCATATTCCCATAAGCCTCAATGACAGATCATTTAAGTTTCTAGGACGAGGAAGCATGGCTCTAAGATGTTGTCCCTTGTTATCCCATAAATGCTCAATAGGATTAATGTCAGGGCTTCTTGCTAGCCAAGGCAAAGTTAAAATTTCTGTTTCGTGGAGATAATTTTGTACCACTCTTTTTCATTTGTTTGAATACCTTTAGAAATTACAATTTTTTCCCTGTATTTTTTTGCCCTGTTTTGTGGATTCAATAAAATTAATTAATACCAGATATTGATTCTTTATTTACTTTATAATTTGTTTTTTCTTGCTGTTGCATTAATCAAAGCATTTCGTTTATTCTTTATTTTTTAACTAAACATTTTTTTATGAAAATCACGTTGAACAAAAAAATTGAATATTTCATGAAAAAAACAGAGATAAACCAATGAATTAAAAAAAGAAAATGTAAAGGACACATGGGACTTTCATTTGGCTGAAATTGCGATAACTTGCAATGGCTAGTAAATCCCACAGGGTGTTTTGAATTTCCGTAAAAAAAACAAAACAGTTTTATAACACCCGGTATAATACCAAAGTTACTTTTTTAAGCAAAACAACAAAGGCAATGATATGCTTAAGGAAAAAACCTACAATTAAAAAAAAATCATTAAAAACGAACCACAAACTTGGAAAATATAATATAACATCAAAATTGAGGCAATTTTTTCGTTATGCGTTAAATATGCCGCGCAGTGTATAACTAATTACTTTTTACACGCAGTTGTTCTAAATTTAAACAGTTGGTTCTGTTGGTAGACTTTATCGAGAAATTAGGAATGATTTTTAAATAGGATTTTACGATTTTACATTTTTAGCTAATTGTAAACAAGTTTGTGAGGCTTATCATAGACGAATCAACGATCTTGAGTATAAGAAATACGATCTTGAAAAAGAGGTGGAATTCAGAGATTTTCAGGTAGAAACAAAAGATATTCGTAAAGGGGTATTGACTATAATTGCCCCAATCGCTTAATGTGTTTAAAAAAAAAAGATTTATCTATAGTGTTATTAAAAATTAATTTGGACGTGCTTTAACTAAAGCTAATTTAATTAAAAAGAATGATATTTGAGTAAAATAATTCATGTTATTTCGTAGAAGAAAATTTAGAATAAGATCGTTCTCTAAACATAAATTAGGTTTATGTGTATCGAAATTATTGTTAGTTTTCTGATAACCCGAATAAACTTACAATATACAGGGTGTCCCACCAGGGCCGTAGCCAGGTTTGAATTTTAGGAAGCTTTTCAGCTTGTTCCATGATTAATTGGAATTCATTTGGGATTCTGATTTGACTTTTAACCGATGATATAACTTCCATTGCATCCTTTAAACTACTGAATCTTGCCTGTAAAACTGAATCTGCTGGTTCCAACATCCAATTGTTGTTTAAGATATAAGAGAGAAACTTGAAATTGCGGTTATGGAATTAGATATTATTGAGCTTGATAATGAATTGTCGGTATTATGGAATTTTAGATACAGGAAAATGGAAAAGTAACAATTTTTTAACTTTATCAAAAAAATTAAAAAACATAATTTTTTAAATGCGTTGCCTGTTCATTCCATGTATGGGCAAAAACAATTCCTATCTATCCACATAAGGTATCCCTATATCTAACTAAAATAGTTTAAAACGTTATTACGGTTTTTCGCAAAATCCTTTGATATCTGCAGGATTTTGCAAAATTTAAATCGCATTACTTTCCGAAATATTCTAATGGAAGGCCATCGTGAGACACCCTGTATATAGGGTGTTATGGAAACGACTTAATAATATAATTTTTTTACCGCATTTCCTGATATGAAAACAAATTGTTATAGTAAACCAGAAAATGGTTACACTGGATGCACCAAAAACAAAATTTATAAATTTAAGAACTATAATAATTGCTTTACGTGCTATTATGACAAAATTATAAAAAGACATGTCCAAAAAAATTGTTAAACCTACGCGCTTGCGCTAGCGCTGGTCAACTTTTAATAAATATATGTTACATTAATATTTTTTATTATTAAAAAAAATGTTGTACTTTTTCGATATCGCTTAAATCCTTTCAACTTAAATCCCCAATATTCCTATTTCTTTAAAACATCTTTGCCGTAGAATAAACCCCTATGAGTATATAGAATCAGATAATGTAAAGTCCAATAATAAAAACTTCATATTAAATTATACGTACATACAATACATTTTATATTTATCTGTCACTACCGACTCACTACGCAAAACGCAGTGGTGAAATAGAGAAAACTCAAGCGACATATTTTATTCTAGCTGAGCTACAAACGATATGCCAAACCTACTACCAGAAAATTTGTTTACTAGAAGGGGATAAATACGATTTAGAAGTTATAGAACGTATTAAGGCAGGAGAGGTACTAAGTTTATACACGATAAACAGGATTTTTACGTTATAGTCAGCTGACCCTATATAGAAAGGGGCTACTCACGCATTCGCCATTTAATTTCTTAAAATTAATATTTCGTTGCTTCCTGGATAAATCCAAAATAATCGTTTATGGGAAGCACGTAATCTATGATTTATGAAATTAATAAAAGCAAAAAATGAAATTCCTTTTCAACTTGAAACTGTAGGTGATTGTGTTTGTTTGAAGGTGGTAGACAATGAAGTAATATCAAAAAAAAAATACCTTGTCGGACTTCCATTGTCTTTATTTTGTTATTTAACACAACGTTTCGATTAGTTAGTATCTCTAACCGTTTTCAAGTGTAAACTAAATTATAATTCTAAGGCTACTGTCTTAAATAATATCCATGTGCAATGAACCTTGATGACTCCGACTGCGTGCTTATTGGAGTTGAAGTTTAATACAGAAGCAAAGGAGGAGCAAGCATTTCTTACAATACCTTATGTCAAGAGGATTTCTGAAAAGATTAGAAGGATATAACCAAAAACTATAATATCAAAACATCCTTCAAATACGGAAATACGATTAGAACAAGTAAAACGCCCCCGTAATGAAAACACAAAAAATTCTATCTATCAAATCCCCTGCGAGTGTGACTAATCGTGCATCGAAGAAACAAAAGGACCTCTTCCCGTACGACTTAAAGAACATCTGAAACATACTCAAAGAGGTGAAACTTTGAGATCAGGTATAGCGGGACATGTATAGACCAACCAACATAATATACAGTGGTCAGAAGCCAATAAGGTTTTGGACACGGAACAGCATTGGAGAAAACGAAAATTTAAAGAAGCAGATTTCATGAATCAAAATACCAATATATTTATTAAACCAAGTATAGATATCCCCAATATCTGGAAGCCTCTTTTTGTCCAAAACCAACAGCTCTGCACACTCCAATAAGCACGTAGACGGAGTCATCAAGCTTCATTACACATGGATAGTATTTAAGATAGTAGCCTTAGTATTATAATTTAGTTTAGTTAAGTAACAAAATAAATACAATGGAAGGCCGACAAGGTAATTTTTTGATGTAGGTTATTTTGCACCATATTTATTTATTTTTGGATAAAACAAAAAGTAACGCAATATTGATCATAAAACGAAATGGCGAACGCGTCATGAGTCCTAACTCTTGATATATTAGGTAGCCCAAAAATAACTTTTACAAGTAGGATCTAGCTTTATATTTTTAAAAGTTATTTTTGATTATATTGAACTAGATTTGGACCTGCTCTGTATATATCCGCCAAAGCTGTTAGGAACTAGGTTATTCTCCTATTTAGACTTTGAGAATAAGCATTTAGTTTTGGAAATCAATTATTTATCCCCGCAAAAATACCCCACAGCATTTTATTTTATACGTTACAGTTACATACACAATTCTTGTTGATATATAAATGTAGATATCATAGACATTTCGACAACTTTTATACTCATTTTTGACATAACATAGGTTAGTGTTTTGTTACTATTTCTACACAGCTGTAAAATGCTATGGCAAAATACTTTTTACAATCTTTTTTCACAAAATACAATCATTACAAAAATTATTTCCCGTCACTTAACACCAAAATCTAGTGTTGAAAAAATATATAATTCATAAACTTTTTCGGGTCGAATTTAGTTACGTTCAGTAAACAATGCTTACCTTTTTATTAATTCTTTTAATTGCCACGGCACCAGCTAGCGCTGCAGGTTATATTTATGACGCCTTCGTGAGCGGGTGCGTTTTTTTTTCAAATTTGACAAATTTACTACTTTCTTTTCCGATTTCAGCACTCGTTAAGAGAGTCATTAAAGAGTACCATGACCGTATCTATATTATCGAGGAACAAAAGTGGGATTTGGAACGCGAAGTTCGTTATCGAGACTTTGAGGTACCCAAACGTCACTTTTTGCTTGGGCTAATAAAAATGCGAAAAAATTTGTTACGTTAAAAAATTACAAAATTTAAATAAATAAAGCAGTTACATAAGCATTTAGCGGAAAATCTATCATTCAATTTAGAATTGGCCATAATATTAAAAAAAAATAAAATTAATAAATAATATAATACCTACTAACAGTAATACAGGGTTAGGAAAAATTACCAGAATGGTCGATTATTTCAAAATATACAGGGGTTATCAAAAAACGTCTTATATAAAAAATGTAGGGCTGTTAAAAATCTACATATCGGTGATAAATTGCAATATACAGGGTCGCCCACAAAGTTGTGGAGAATGATAGTTATATTTTTTTAAATGGAACACCCTGTATATTTTTACATTTTTCAGTTCCACATAAAATTATAATTATTTTTTATTAAATGCATTATTAGTCTATACTTCATAGTTTCCGAGATATTGACTCTCGAAAAGTGACATTTTTGAACTTTGACAGCTTATAACTTTCTAACAGTACGTCTTAGAGCCAAACGGCTTACATGTCCCTATCTTCAATTTTTAATATCTTCCCAAAAAAATCAACTTCCAGTTAAACCGGATGTAACACGAAAGCAGGAAATATAGTTGTTCCGGTTTAACTTGAAGTTGATTTTTTGGGAAGATAATAAAAATTGAAGATAGGGACATGTAAGCCGTTTTGCTCTAAGACGTACTGTTAGAAAGTTAGAAGCTGTCAAATTTCAAAAATGTCACTTTTCGAGAGTCAATATCTCGGAAACTATGAAGTATAGACTAATAATGCATTTTATAAAAAATAATTATAATTTTATGTGGAACTGAAAAATGTAAAAATATACAGGGTGTTCCATTTAAAAAAATATAACTATCATTCTCCACAACTTTGTGGGCGACCCTGTATATTGCAATTTATCACCGATATGTAGATTTTTAACAGCCCTACATTTTTTATATAAGACGTTTTTTAATAACCCCTGTATATTTTGAAATAATCGACCGTTCTGGTAATTTTTCCTAACCCTGTATACTAATTGTCCCAATGCAATTTTGACAGTTAAAATACGACCTCGTTATTTCATTTTGAAATGTGACTCTCGCATAAATTAATTATATATTTTTGTTAACACAAATATTCTGTCTTCCCAGTCCTGTATATTGTACCGTTAATTGCCCAGTATATCTTATTCACTGTACATATAACTTCATAGTATCACCAGTAGTTATTTAACACCTGATATTGACACCAGGTTACGTTGTCCCATGTAGTTAGAACATTCCTCGTCATTAGCAAACCCCCCCATCGTTTGTTGGCTCCCATTTGCCCCACCCCACCGCATCTTTAGTGGCATGGCACTCCTCCCTGTACTAAGTTATCCTCTGTTCATCGTATATGCCCCCCCCCCCCCTCAGTTAGTGGCATTCACCCATTGCATTGTTGCACTCTCACGTCGTTTATCGCACCCCTCCCCCACGTTATATACACCACCTTTACATGCAGACGATCTTTACACGAAAGGGGTAAAACCGCTGATTTATCTAATACTTACTGGTGGTTCCGTGTTTTCCCATTTTAGGCAATCTTAAAAGAATAATTAAGGAGTACTACGACCGCATGTACATTTGCGAAGAACAGAAATGGGATTTGGAACGTGAGGTTCGCAAGCGAGATTTCGAGGTACTGTTCTTGGTCGATTTAGGGGCCCAATGCTATAAAATACGAAAGAACTGGTACTGAAGAAGGAAACGTACCTACATTCTTTTAAGTCATATCTACATCATTTCTATCGATTCCATTCAACACCTTGATACTAAAGTAGTTGCTACTGGTATCGAAAAAAGCGATCCATTGAATATCAAACTGATATGGATACTTATTAGACATGCCACAGATGATGCGAATCAAATTTTAATAGCTCCTGTCGATTTGCAAACCGTCACAATACAAATTTTAGTTTAGTTGCCAAAAATCCTCCTAAAAAGTTTCTATTGTTGCCACAATATAAGTCGATAAACCACAGATTTGCCACAAAATCAATTTGAATGTTCCTAAGCCACTACGATAAGCGACGGAAGACACAAACTTATTCTTTTTGCCTTTGAGCAGTTCCCAAAGTACCTATAGTAGTCGCAGAAACATTATTTACACCTGAGACTTTTGTAATAATTGTTATTGACCACAATGTCACAAATCACTTTGACGGAGCAACGCCCGCTTTTATACGGAGCACATAAGAAAAAGTTAGTAGTGATAGATGAGGAGTTCACTATGAAGTGCCGCTAGTGCACAGATGTTTATTAGCTATTTTTTGCTGTTTTTCAGTCGTTTTTATCTGTTTAATAGTTTTTTTTATTTATTTATGACCTCAAATCAGTACAGAGATACTGGCACCGAGGCCTAAAAGTCGCTAAAATTTAGATAGTATACATAATGAAACATAATTATGTTAATTCTTTGGAGGGTCTTTAGTTTTAATATAATTTTTAAAATTTACGTAAGTCTTTTTGGCTGCTTTAGGTACTAATGATGACTTTCGGTATTTTATTATACACCTGGATGCTTCGAAAAATTGAAGAGTCTTGACACTTTTTGGTTCTAGCGAACTTATTTCTAAGGTTTATGTTTGTTCTTAAGTTGTACTGATGAAAGTCCAAATTTTTGCTTAACACTACACTTATTTTAGTAATTTATTTTCTAAACAGTATATTAGTTTTGCTTGTTCTAGTTCTTTTAATTGCCTGATGTTTAGGAACGGATAACGTTTATAATATAGCTAGTCGTCGTATAGTAGTTTAAAGAAAATACTTTTTATAGTCTTATTTTGATACCTTTTGAAACAGCTTCAAAACAACCAAGAACAGCTCCAAAGCACCTAAAAACAGCTCAAGAATAGCTCAAAATCAGCAAAAACAGCTGTGCACTAGAGGGGAAGGGGGCGCACTTGATGGCGAACCGCTAATCTATCACTACTAAAGTTGTTTTTATCATTTGCCACAAATCACTTTTGGAACGCTTCCCGATGGGAAACCACCAGCCACAAAAGACAAAATTCACACGAAGTGGGGTATAAACAAACGCTTTTGGAGTAACTAATATTGACTGGTGGTTCCGTTGTGTCAATTTCAGGCTATTTAAAGAAACTTCTTAAGGACTACTATGACCGTATGTACATTTGCGAGGAACAGAAATGGGATTTGGAACGCGAAGTTCGCAAGAGAGAGTTCGAGGTACCATTGTAGGACCAGTGTTAACGGTAGAAGGACCAAATTGCAGCTGCCAAACCCTTGTTTCATTTTTTATTTAAATGTAGCTTATTTATGCCTACTAAACAGCCCAGAAAACGGGTTAAATAATTGTAACTTGGTAAAAATCAACGACCACGGATCACATTGATAAACGTTTTTTTACGCTGAGAGGACATATTGCTGTCTATAGAGGACATTACATCATATGATATATCTATGAACACTTGTAAAATGAAAAATTTTTAAGTGGAAAATGAAATCAAGGTTTATAATGGCAATTTTAAAATTCAATATCGTAGGGGCACGAAATTTGGGTTCAAGGGCAATCTGTTACTTACAAGGCCCCGTTAATTGAAAAATCACTATATTGACGACGTTTTTGTTCTAAAATGAAAGTTTCGCCATCATCAATCTCTGGTGCGACAACTTGTTTATTTTTCATGATATGAAAATTTTTTTCCAACCCAAAATTTAGGAGTTCCCGTAATTTTTGGTGGCTTGAAAAAAAAAGGTTCGATAGTGGTCAAATATTAATTTCAGAACAAGAATTCGTCAGAAAACTGTTTTTTTTTATATCGAGGATCTTGTAAGTGAAAAACACCCTTCATTGGTAACTGTCACAATTGTAATTTTTTAAAGACTTTTTATTTTATATTGGGTAAATTTATATAAACGTATCTTTTGCTCCATAATACAATTAAAGAATAATTAAATTAAAGATAATAATGGACATCTACCTTATTAGACCAGGGCTGAAGCCTTTGAAAATGGTGAAAAGTGAAAAGAAAATAATAGTAGGATGAAACCCATTGGAAAAGGAAGAGAGTATAACAGAAATAAAAGGAAAAATAAATTACGGGCGATCGGAGGTTGGGAAGGGGGGGGGGGGGGGGGGGGGGTTTAAGGGTAGAAAACGATTTATCTCGATTTCCGGCAAAACTACAAGTCCTATGGAAAAACGTTAAATAGCAAAGTTGTAGGTAATAAAAAGATCTACAACTTTTGTATTTACACTTTTTTTTACATAACCTCAAAATTTATGTGAAAAATTCAAATAACCAAGTTTTTGGTTTTTTATTTTTATCTTTTACAAAAAATTTTTTTTATACACGAAATTTGGTGAAAACTTTCCTTTTTATGTCCCAAACACACATTAATTTTTTGATTTAAAATATTTATTTTTTAACCTTATTTTGACTTAATATCGAAAAAGCAACCTAATTTTCAGTCGAAAATTCTCAGGTCAAAATATCTGCTTTTTTAAAAAAGTCGGTGAACTTTTTGTTCGTTGAAATCTCTACTTTCTGATGGTGTAAAAAAATATATACATTACTATGGTAAATGTTCTCAATTCAATTCAATTCCCCTTTAAATCCTACTTTTAATTATATTTAGATCTACTATTTACGCATGTTTTTTGAAATCTTTATGTTTTATGGATTTGTAATTTTTTTGCTTATCAATGTAACATGGAATCTTACGTTTTTCGAGTAATTAAAGTATAAATTTTAAAAGCTCAAAATTGTACATAATGATTAAAAAAAAATTTCGGATTCGAGTTTTTTTGCATTTTTTGAGAACATTTACCATAGTAATGTATATTTTTTTACACCACCTGAAAGTAGAGATTTCAACGAACAAAAAGCCCACCGACTTTTTTAAAAAAGCAGATATTTTGACGTGAGAATTTTCGATTGAAAATTAGGTTGCTTTTTCGATATTAAGGTTAAAAAATAAATATTTGAAATCAAAAAAAGTACAGTGTGTTTGCTACATAAAAAGGAAAGTTTTCACCAAATTTCGTGTATAAAAAATTTTTTGTAAAAGATAAAAATAAAAAACCAAAAACTTGGTTATTTGAATTTTTCACATAAATTTTTAGGTTATGTGGAAAAAGTGCATATACAAAAGTTGTAAATCTTTTTATTAAACTCACCGCCCCCCATTTCCCGACCTCCGATCGCCCATAAATTATTTTTCCTTTAATTTTTGTTATATTCTCTTCCTTTTCCAATGGGTTTCAGCCTACTATTATTTTTTTTTGGTTTCAAAAATTATCAACCCTGGTCTATATGTAGATAATAAAAAATATAGTTGATTTGAATATAATATTCTTCTGTAATTTTATTATAATATCTAATTAATAAATAAGTGGCCTGACCTGTTATTAGGAAATAAAAAAAATTTCCTCATTATAGTGCAAGAAAGTATGATAAAACTCAGTGAATAAACAACCTCTAACTTTATAACTGCAAAATAATATACGTCAACAGTGATTAATAAAAATCAGTTACCAATTTTTTCGATTTTTATAATTTTGGCCCCTAAAACGAAAATATAAACGAGTGACCAACTGGTTTGTGCTTCCATGATCATACAGTTCTTTACATGTATCCAATATTTGGATAAAAATAGTTTGAAAATAAAAAAATAAATATACAGTGTCAACAGTAAAGTCCGCACCATATGGGATTTTTTTTAATTTATAGCTTTATTCAAAATTTGATTTTGGCATCAAGTTCTGCTTCGATCGAGATGAAAATTAAGCAAAAAATAGTAGTCACGTGATTCGCATTATCTGTTAAATTTTAATTTTTTCCAAAAAATAATTCAAAAGAGGGGTTATTTCTGAAAATATCGAAAAAAGTTATTAGAAAAAAGTTTTTTAAATGCAGTTTCTAGCTCACATGCAAAATTTCAGCTGCACTTTTGCAAAATAAGACTCAACGCAACCTACATAAAACTTCTTAGTTTTGACGATTCTTTATTTCAGATACATTTTCTTTAAAGTAGCGCCATATTAAATGTGTGTTTTTCTACAAAATCAAAATTGGGCCGTTAAAGTTTGGTCGCATGTGATGCAAAGTTTATTTGTTTTTCACCCTGTAGCTTCATAAAATAAGTATTTTTGAATAAAGAAAATGTATCTGAAATAAAGCATCGTCATAACTAAGAAGTTTTATGTAGGTTGCGTTGAGTCTTATTTTGCAAAAGTGGTGCAATTTACAAAATATAGGTAAAAAATCAAAATTATATTATGCAGCTGAAATTGCATGTGGGCTAGAAACTGCATTTAAAAAAACTTTTTACGATATTTTCAGAAATAACCCCTCTTTTGAATTATTTTTTGGAAAAAATTGAAATTTGACAGATAATGCGAATCACGTGACTACTATTTTTTGCTCAATTTTCATCTCGATCGAAGCAGAACTTGATGACAAAGTCAAATTTTGAATAATGCTATAAATAAAAAAAATACCATATGATGCGGACTTTATTGTTGACAGTGTAGATAGATTAACAATGTCTTTGGGTTTTCATCTCTAAAATCATATCCAATTTGTTGGCATTTTTGCATAATATGTATAACGTCAAAACTAATGAGGAATAACGATTTTGCATAATTAAAAGTTTTTAAATTTTGTTAATTTTATTTTCAAACTACAGATTCTGAAATTGGCAACCTATAAGATTTTTCAACGGGTTAAAAATACCAATTTTTTACCAATGTTTTCTCAAAAACAAAACATCAACACTTCCATGTAATTTATGTCTTTAAAAGTCCCGAAACTCCAAAAGTAAAAATACTTTATAGGTTACAATTTACAAATTTCACACCCAACATTGTAAATAATAAAATTGTTCGTAATATCACATGAAGCGTCTAGCCGTATTACCACCCCCCCCCCATCCCTGCATACGTGTTACTTATTACGACTAATGAAAACAATTTTTAAAAACCATACAAGATTGTTATTAAAAAAGCAACAACTGCTTGAGAATTTAATATTTTTTATAGCGTCATCATTGATTTATAAAATATTTTGTTAAACTTTCATTTATAAAACTTTTGCTTCTTTCTTTTCTTCTCCTATGCTTCTGCGCCTTTTAACAACTACAATTTTTAATTTATGTATCTTTAAATTTAAATCTCAAAAACTTTTTAAATAAATTTCTTTAAAATTTAAAAATATTAGATACTCATTTGTCTTTCCTTTCAATCTAATTTAAATTTTTTTTTTTATTTTTCAAAAATTCTTCTTTTTGCTTTAACCATGCTGAAGCCTTGCTTCTTTCTCCTAGAGGTCTGTATTCTTAAACTAAGTCCAAAATTTCTTGTTTATATAGTCAAAATCAAGTAAAGTTTTAACGCGTTTAGGTTAGGTTCTGTCATATTTGACATATATTGCACACAATTTATGTCAAATATGACAGAACCTAACCTAAACGCGTTAAAACTTTACTTGATTTTGACTATAACAGCTTTTTTTATACTTCAGACACATAATACTACATAATATGCTAAACACTGTCTTCCATAGCCGTAAAACGAACTAAAACTAGTTTACTTTGAAGTACTTTTAAACACAACTTAGATCTGCTTCTGAGAATAACCAGCTCATATTTAACTTTAAAAGTAATGATTGCCTGAAAGAAAAAAATAAAAGCAGATCTAAAATAGTGTAAATAATTCTATTATTTTTTATAACTTTGATAGGTTAAGAATACGGATTCCTCAAACGGCATGGCCCTTCATGGCTAGAGTTATATTTTTTCCGTACCGTATGGTACTCTTTCGTACTTTTAGTTACTTTGAAGTACAATTTTGGCCCTTGATTTACTTCGGGACGTTCCAAATCCCCACAAAAACAAAATAAATTAATATTTAGGAATGACGGAACCTTCAGTGCTAGAAGTGCCATGCTTAATCCTTTTTTAGGAGTAGATTTAATTCTTTGTTGTAATATTGTTGCTATGAGTTATTTTAAAGTATATAGGCGAATTTTAAAATAATTTTTCTGAACTTCGACATTAAAATTTAAACAAACTGGCACTTTCTTCCGTAAACTACTATCTAATTTTTCACTATATACTTTAAATTAACTTGTAAAAAGAACACTCATAGCTCATACTAAGATCAGCATTGTTAAAGCATCAATTCAATGATGCAAGTTACCTTAACCCAGCGCAGCTAGTTTAGTAGTTTTGAAGTATTTTTTTAATATACCTTGTGTATTTCGTAGAACTGTGATAATTTTGCGTTTTGTATAATATTATTTTTTGTTCACATTTTAAATTCGTCGGATCACTGCAAGTTTACCGACGTCTTTAAGCACCAAGACCGTTTGTGGTTCCTAAAAAAAGTGTACTTACCGATAGACACAAATCCATAATGCTTACGTCGATCCTGATGCAAAATACGACACAGCACCGCTGTCTAGGCCAGAAAGATCAATTTTTTGTTACAGATTTACGTGAACATTGTGTTTAAATTTCAAAAAATCAAAAAAATAGAGTCTCAATACATCTAGTTTTTTGCTAATTCTGCTTCCATTAGTGCATACTGCACATGGTATGCATTATTTCTTTACATTTTCCCTAGAAACAGAAGTGACTCTTGTACTTAATGACGTCATTAGCTTCGCAGGAGAACTAAAAATGTGAAAGAAAAAACGTAGAGACGGCGATTGATAAATCTTTATGCAGTTTTTTGAAATTTAGGACGGGTCGAGTAGGAAAATAACAATATTTAATTGCATAATGGTTTGTTTCGCCATCATTTAACAAAATGGACCTAAACTTATATTACAGAAGTAGTGTATATAATTTTTGTTAGTAGAATGTATCCATGTAGTATCGTGTATAATTCAGTTTCACTCCCCTTTGGTTTTGTACATATTATTAATACATTTTTTGGTAACTTATGTACCTTTCTGTCGATAAAACCTTCTTACTATTCGTTATTTTTGTACATATATTTTTCTTTTTATTCTTTTTTACAATTATTCCTTCTTTTCTTGCTAATTCCTTCACCTGCTCTGTGCTTCACTTGTTGGTATCTGTGTGTTTACATTCGTTACTAATTGAAAAAAATACTTTATTCAAATTAACATATTTGCTTGTGTGTGTTTTTGTACCGTAGTTACGTAAGTTTACATTTATACACGTTTGAACTACTTACAATGCTCTTTTGTAGAAGATTTTTTTTTAATTTGATACGATTTATTAAATTTGCAAAATTTATGATTATATGACACACGCGTTCTTGCAATGTTCACAATATATGAAATTCTGACATACACTTCTTTTGAAAATTATTCAAATCGCTGAAATTTTGCAAAAGAGCATTTTATTTATTGTTTTCAGTTAAGTTGATCCCTTTTAAAAAATACCAATTACATAAAATAATTAACTTTATTTATTAAAAAATAAAAAATTGTAAAATAGTACCTCAAGCAGAAAAGAAGTACTTTTTTTTTAATTACTCTTTTTATTTTAGACCCTTGATCAGTACACATCAATACTTTATAATTTTTAATAATTTTAGCTTAATTTGAAACTAAAACTACATACCTAGCTAATTTTCTAAACTTACAAGTTTGTTTTTATATATTATGTAATTTCCTTTACTTCCTTTATTGATCTAGAATTTATTCTATTAACAAATTATGAGGGATCGACTTGAATTTAGCTTTTGTAATAAATTTCTATATTTTTCTTTTCGGTAGATCTCCGATCTGAACAGCCAAGTCAATGACCTCAGGGGCAAGTTGTAAGTACTCTTTATTACATTCGAATATTAATAATTCGTCACCTTAAGACAGTGGCGCCACTACCTTCAGACCAGAATGCGTAAAATTAGTAAAATTGTATAAAGAATAATACAATTATTAATATTAAGGCAAATAAACATCCTAGAAAAAACAACAAATTCTGGTTGATCAAACATTTTCAGTCAACTTTTATGAAAAAAAGTTAACTTTATATACCTAGTTACGTAAACGTTCGTTACTAATTTCAGCGTCAAACCCACCCTTAAGAAAGTATCCAAATACGAGAACAAGTTTGCCAAGCTCCAAAAGAAGGCGGCTGAATTCAACTTCCGTAACCAACTCAAGGTCGTCAAAAAGAAGGAGTTCACCCTTGAAGAAGAAGACAAAGAGGTAAATATATTTAGACATAATTTTATATAACAAAAGAAAAGAAAATTACAAATTAGGTATTTTTTTTAGTCGTCCCCGGCTCGTATTCTGATCTGGTAGATAATTAAACTTGTTATGTAAAAAATAAGTTCATTTATTTAAGAATAAAAGTTTATACTTTTCATGAGATTTACGCTATTAAAGCTAACTTTGACAGTACTGTAACTTCACTAGTCGAATGCCAAATTTCCGTAATACTATTATCTTCTTGACGTAACGAATTTTATCATCACCTTAACTAGAATATTGACTCTTACAGTTATGTCAGTTTATGTTTGACAATAATTGTTTTAATTTCTAAATTTTCTATTGTATTCAAAAACTGACCTTGTGCCTAACTGTGCTTCTTTAGTTTGTGTTAATATTTTAAATCATATCAGTGTTTGAAGAAAAATTTAAAATGTTATACAACAATTTCTATCGAAAAGCTTCTTAACACCACTTTTGCAATTTCCTCCTGATTGTCATTTAAACTATTTTGTTAAAAGGACACCAATTTAGTTATCAAAATAATAAAAGCAAAGTTTCAAGAATTCTGAAAAAATTTTTAGAAACATTTCATACTGTGTGTTACAAAAAATAGGGACTTTTAAAATAGTGTTATTTAATTTTTCCGGGTTTTTCCTAAAACTTTATTCGTTTTCCAGAAACCCAAACAGGAAAAAGCTGAGTGGCAGAAGAAGTAATTTTTCCAGATTAATTTTCCTAATTTTTTTTTCGAGATTTTTAAGTAATACCTTTACAAACATATCTATTTATTTGTGTTCTTCTAAACTAAGGTTTAAATAAAGTTATATTATTTGCAAAGTCTTTACTTACATTAAAAAATTTTTATTCACTTTTTTAATATTTTTTAAAATTTACACCAATTTTTTTGTATAAAGGTACTTTCTTCTGCGACTTTTTTGTTTTGATATATTTTTTACCCCCATTACTCCGAACACTGACATACTATCTTTTTGCATTTTGCTTTTTTTGTTTGCATTTAATGCAACCAATTCTTGATTTTTTCGCTATTTTTTCAATAACTTGGGACAAAAGGTGAGCAAGCTAGATTTAAAAACATGTAGCTAGAGCTAGTTTATAACGCTTTATTAACAAAAAAAATAAAGCTAATCGCTTTACGAAAAAAGGCTAAGAATGCCTAAATTAAAAGCTTTTTGCCGATAAATAGTGCTGTGCTTGCAAACTTATAAAAAAAAATTATGCAAACTATATATTAATCTTATTATACTACACTACACTGCTTCTATTTGTCAATTGTAATTTTTTTTACTGCACCACTCTGAATAATGTAGCACCTACCACCATAGTATGTTACACTTGTTATTTTCCTTGGATTGTTGTTAAATGTATTTTTTTGTGTTTATTGCAATAAATATCTATTGTTCCTTTCTGCAAATTTCTAATAATTTATTTTATTCCATAAATTTTCAGAAAAAACCTGACTGGTCCAAAAAAGGAGAAAAGGTACAAGAAGCCGAAGCATGAACAACCTCTTCCCTTATGTTTTAATTTACCTTTATTTATACTCTTACCAAATATATCATTAAAATATTTTTCTTATATCACCGAAATTGTTCTCTTGGGTGTGATTTCAACTTAACCAACTTGTGTTGTACTGTATCTTGACCACCCGTGTACATTTTGTTTATTTCAAGTGTATTGTCATTGTGTTTATAATAAAAATATTCGTATTTATTGATATTAAAAGAATTTAAAAGAAGTGTTGTGTTGTCTTATTCGTTGTCCTTTGAAAGAGTAATTTTTGTTTGATTTTATTAGTTATCATTTTTCAGTTCGTTGTTTGTAAGCCGCATCCACGTGCATGATAATATTTTTTCCTACGAGCGTGCGCGATTTGCCTTTTATCCACATGCATTTTTCTTTGGAAAGATTCACTTTTTCGCACATCGTATAAAAAATGTATTTTTCCGCGTGCATGAAATTTTAAAATATTTTTTTTTCTAAAAATTGAAAATTAAAAAATGCCTGTAGGTAAAATGTTGATACTAACTCGAAAAGTGCCTCTTTTCGCACTTTTTAGAATAATAACTATATTAATGAAAATGTAATAAAAAAAAGATTTATCCAAGCTTAAGATTAAATATTTCTAGGGGGATAGGATCGCCATAACACGCGGTCTTTTACATAAACACAAATAGCGGTATTTGTCTATATACAGGGCCTATTTTCCCAAAAGGCCTGAACCTAGGGCCCCTAGAGCACCTAGTAGTAATTAATTTTTAATTGTCTTTGTGATATCATCAAAACATAATAAATTTTAATTGCGTAACTTATTAAGGAAAAAAACACTATGAAGTTGTGAGGGGCATGGGAGTCCATGATTAGGGTCCCCGGATTGCGTAACGGGCCTACAGCCCCCTATAACCAAAAATAGGCCCTGTTTTCACACCGATGGTTTACGATTCACCCATTACATTTTTACGCTATTTGAGGCAAACAAAGCATTTTTGTTAGTGATTTAATAATAACAGTAATACAGGAAAAAATATTTCATATTGATTATTTCCTTCCTATCAATTTTGACCAATCACTGACAAGAATTCGTATGTCATATTTAATTTTCAAGTGGAAAAATTGCATGACAGCTCTTGTCAGTAATTTTTCCAGAAAAATGTTTGATAGGTACTGCCAAAATAAAAAATTGTTGAATTTCTATTAATTTTTTGTTCAGTCAGGAAATAATCTTGCCAAACAACATTCGTGCGTCTAATTTTTAAATAGTCAAATAACTCGTTGAGAAGTAATTTGTCAACTCGTTTTTCCAAATTTTTTCGGAAAAATTAGATGCACTTATGACATCACCCCCGAACAAGGGCGTCCATAGGGGGGCGGGGGGGGCAAAACGGGCACCCCCCCCTAGGCGCCCACATTACTATTTTATTTCATAATTCAGTATAAATATTGAATAGTACAGTGGTTAGTTAGTAGACCAACAAATCACTAAACTGAACAATTACATAATAAAAACATATCAATAAATTAATACATTAGGCATAAGTTAAATAAATAGTATTATACAGTGTCACCAGTAAAGTCAGCATCATATGAGTTTTTTTTTATTAATATCTTTATTCAAAATTTGACTTTGGCATCAAGTTCTGCATCGATCGAGATGAAAATTAGGCAAATAAATAGTAGTCACGTGATTCGCTTTATCTGTCAAATTTTAATTTTTTTTCAAAAAATAATTCAAAAGTGGGGTTATTTCTGAAAATATCGAAAAAAGTTATAATTTTTTTTAAATGCAGTTTCTAGCCCATATGCAAAATTTCAGCTGGATAAGATAATTTTGATTTTTTACCTATATTTTGTAAATTGCACCACTTTTCCAAAATAAGACTCAACGCAACATATACATAAAATTTCTTAGTTTTGACAATGCTTTATTTCAGATACATTTTCTTTAAACTATAGCGTCATACTAAATGTGTGTTTTTCTACAAAATCAAAATTGGGCTATTAAAATTTGGTCGCATGTGATGCAAAGTTCATTTGTTTTTGACCCTGTATAAGGTAATTTCATAAAATACGTATTTTTGAAAACGCAGTTTGTGACTGAAAGTAAAAAAATAAAAAATAAAATAGAGATTTTAAATTAAATCGTTGAAAATAGATAAACTTTCCGTTGGGTTAAACAAAAATTTATTTTCCACTTAATGAACACTTACTGATGACACTGTGTTCTTTTTTGTCTTAATAGTAAGGTGTATTACTTTCAGACACAAACTATGTTTTCAAAAATACTTATTTTATGAAGTTACCTTATACAGGGTCAATAACAAATGAACTTTGCATCACATGCGACCAAATTTTAATAGCCCAATTTTGATTTCGTAGAAAAACACACATTTAAAATCAAGCTACTTTAAAAAAAATGTATCTGAAATAAAGCATTGTCAAAACTAAGAAGTTTTATGTAGGTTACGTTGAGTGTTATTTTGCAAAAGTGGTGCAATTTACAAAATATGGTTAAAAAATAAAAATTATCTTATCCAGGTGAAATTTTGCATGTGGGCTAGAAACTGCATTTAAAAAAACTTTTTACGATATTTTCAGAAATAACCCCTCTTTTGAATTATTTTTTGGAAAAGATTGAAAATTGACAGATAATGCGAATCACGTGACTACTATTTTTTGCTCAATTTTCATCTCGATCGAAGCAGAACTTGATGCCAAAGTCAAATTTCGAATAAAGATATTAATAAAAAAAATCCCATATGATGCGGACTTTACTGGTGACACTGTATATAAAAAGTATTGTTTAAGTTTTTGCCCCCCCCCCCCCCCTGAAAAACGCTCTATGGACGCCCTTGCCCCCGAATAAAGTACGAAAATACACAAAAATACTTGAATCCCATTCATATAAGTCGTGATAATGTAATTGCGTTAATCTATTTAACTATCCAAATTTTAGATAGGTACTAGTAAAAACTATACAATAAATTAGGCAAATATCGTAGCTGCATGGGGTAGAACTTTCAAACTATATAATTAACGGCAGTGGCGTATGAGGGCTGTAGGGGGTCAAAATTAATACTTCTTATTCCAAACCTACAAACAACGATAATATAAGTACCTAATAAAATTTTAATTTATTATAATTTTTACAGGAGGAAGGAGAAGATGGTAAGTAATTATTTTTTATATTTACATCATCAAAAAGTATTCCAAGTATATTGTTCACTTTATAAAATACTAAAATTATAAAAAAATGTTTAGACATTTTTACGGCGAGTGTCATTTCTAGACGCTTTCCGGCAGTATCACGGCTCATCGACACGGCAAGGTCCGTCCAAAAAAAAAACGCATTACTAAAATAGTAAACAGTGATTGAAATTTTCGATTTAGCGCGAAAAGTCTTATTTTCCTTATCTGGTAAATTTTTGTATATCATAATTTCTTCGGGGACCTATAACGTCATTATTTTGAAAATAGAAAATTATGGCTTTTGAAATGGTTCTAGACTCATTAACCACAAAAAGTCTACCTCATTTTAAAGTTCTGACTAAACTAATAATAGATAGAGTAATTAAGCTAGTTCGAAATTATTTTAAGACCAAAATATTTACTTAAACATTAGTCTGGTAAAATAGGAACGTTATCAACTAAATCTATCTGTAAATAATTAAGAAAACTATATTTTTTAAAGCCATATTTTCGCACTAAATAAATTCAGGAAAACCGCCAATAAATATAAGTAGGTACATATTTTTTAATAAAAAAAATCGAATCTCCATCACACCCTTATCCAGTCATACGTCAAATTACGACCACGTCTTTTATAACTAACCTTTAAGGAGAAAACCCGCCCGAGGGAGCACCACCAGGTCCTGCGGAAGGTGCACCTGCAGAAGATACAGAATCAGCGGAAACCAAACCTGCTGAAGAACAACCACCTGCTGAAGGGCAATCACCACCTGAAGGGCAATCACCACCTGAAGGTCAACCACCAGCTGAAGGTCAACCACCCGCTGAGGGTCAACCACCAGCTGAAGGTGAACCACCAGCTGAAGGACAACCACCAGTTGAGGGTCAAGTGCCAGCGGAAGGCGCAGTGCCTGTAGAAGGGGGAGCACCTGCAGAAGGTAGTTTTCAAGATTCCATATATTATCTATATAGAAGCATAATATGGTTTTTGTTTAGGCGTCCATCGGTCATTATAAAAACAAACTGTCGTCTACAAATACTGCTATGCAAAAAACTTAGACTACATCATATTTTATTATCATAGGTGCACCAACTGGAGAAGCCGCACCACCGACCGAAGGCGAAGCCCCAGCTGCACCCCCAGGTAATTCTTTATGAGAAAAGTATTTTAACTTACCAGCAAGTGTTAATGAATTTATATTAAATACTTTACAGCTGAAGGTGCCGTCCCAACAGAAGGCGCTCCTGCCGAAGGAGAACAGCCAGCCACAGAAGGTAATAATAATTATTCCTTGTTATAAATTAAATTATTCATGATTTAAACTGTTTAGAAATATCAGATATACTTAGAATTAACTATGCTAACTGTTCTTGCAAAAATAAACCTAAAAAAGTTGAATTTATAAAATATTTAGGAATATTGATTGACCAAAATTTAAAATCAAATCAACACTCTTACAAAAAAATTAAGAAAAACTTTATGTAAATTTAGACTTTTAAAAAATATTGTCAATCAAAAACTTTGTTTAATGTTTTATTATGCACTTTTTTAATCAATTCTTTCCTATGGTATAATTGGTTGGGGAAGTTCATACGACTCGAATTTGAAACCGCTTGTAACAATACAAAAATATGTTTTAAAAATATTATTTAATAAACATATTTTGTTTCCTTCAAAAATATTATTTGTTTATAATAATATTCTGAGTTTAAAACAACTTTATTACAAAACTTCCATTTTTTATATATAAAAATAAAAATTTATTAAAAAACATTACTCATATATACCAAAAAAGACAAAAAACAAATCTATGTTTATGTTATGATGATTCTAATTTAACACTTATAAAAAATAATGCTTTATTTGATGGCATCAAAATTTTTAGTATATTACCTACTAATTTGAAAACTATGAGTTTTTTGGCATTTAAAAGAAAATTAAAAACATGGATTATGCAAAATATATAAAGGTAAGCCAATTTATATATAGGTAATATAATAATAATACTAAATATAATTTTTCTATTATAATTTCTCCCTTATTTATAATTTTTCCTTTTTTTTTGGGTGAAATATTTTTGAATTACCTACTTACTTATATTTTCAAATATATTTATGATGTGAATAAAATTAATAATCTAAATAGGTGGATATTTTTTCATTACAAAATCGGACAGATCGGACCATCTATGGTTTTGTAATGATGCTTTCATTGGATTTATTTTTATTAAAAAAAAACAATGTTATTGATTCTTAAATATTATTATAAAAAAAACTGCAAATAAATAAATAATAATACTTTGAGGAATAAATAACCAAAGGTTTCTTTATAAATTTAAACATTTCTTTTTTCACTGTTCATACTCTGCGCTTTATTTAGGAGCTCCTCCGGCAGAAGGAGCAGCTCCTGCAGAACCAGCCGCACCTGCAGAAGGCGCCGCACCCACGGAAGCAGCCCCATCATCTGAAGCTGCCGCACCTACGGAAGGAGCTCCCGTAGCTGATGCTGCTGCAGAAGCAGCGCCTGCAACAGAAACTCCGGCTGCTGCGACGCCCAGTGAAGCTGCTCCTGCGAGTGAAGTACAGGCGCCTACAGAGGCGCCTTCTGCTGCGCCGACGATTATTGAAGGTATGTATTAATGGGACATGATTTTTTTTACGGAAACCATAATAATGTGTGTTTTTTACAGCAGCAGCCTAAGACGAGAATAGTATACTGCTACCAAAAAAACTGCCTTTCCAAAGTTGTCTTGTTTGTGTCCATTAAAAAGATTTTAAGGTGTAAATTTGTATAAATTATCATTAATCAAAAACAAAAACCGGTGTATTTTATTTTTATTCCTATTATTTATAGAATATAAGTTTAAGAATATTGTAAAAATTTAGGGTAAGTATCAAGGTATTTAATTGTTATTTATAAGTAAACAAATAAAAAATTTCAATACAAGTTTTTATTTCTACTGAAAAAGGGCTTACAATTACAAAGGCATATTTATACAACAACATGGGCCTGCATCTGTTCTGTTACTGTTTAGCTTTATTTTATTTCGTATATTCTTCCTGTGCCTTCCCCACCTATCCCTGTCCTGTCGTTTTATGAATGGCCGACCTCATTCTCAATGAGATCAATATTTCAGCTTTTCAGGATTCCGTGTATTTCACAGAATTCACATCGAAAATGTAATAAAAATATTACTAACAACAAAATAATTAGTAAATAATATAGTACTTAAATCCCATTTTGTGGTACCGGTGAAAAGTATTTTTAATAAGCTTTCCACAGGGATGTCACAAGGGTGATAGTACCACTTAAGATTTTGAATGTGGGTGGGTGAGGGTAATCAAAAAACAAAATGGCAAATGCGTCAAAATAATTTGCTCTTAAAGACTTTCCCACCAATATTCATAGGTATTTTTTGACCATATGGTGAAGGCGAATACAAATAAATCTCTGCAAAAATAAAACTGTTTTTCAAAATGCTACAGCATAATTACTGCATTATCTGGACGCGACTTTACAATCATATCCTTGAATAAAACTGTTTTAAATATTATTAACAACTAAATAAAAATAAAATTCTTCAGATTTTATCAGATCACCTACATTTTACAGTGAATTGGCCCTGTACTGTAAATAGTATATACCTACATGAATGACGTCAACTGTGACGTCATTCAGATAGCTGCAACTGGGTTACCCGGGGTGCAGTGTCCCGGTTCATTCTGGATTTAGGACCAATCAAAATTGAGCTCATTATAACGCATCAACAAGCCTGGAACAATTATAAAAGTTTGTTTTTTATTATGGTATTATTGTTTCAAATTTTAATATTAGCGGTAAATAATGTAAAAAAAAAAACAAATCTATGTTTATGTTATGATAATTTTAATTTAACACTTTTTAAAAATAATGCTTTATTTGTTTGCATCAAAATTTTTAATATACAGTGTGTGTATAAAGTCTGGAAACGGCTTAATAACATCACAATTTACTGGCCGATTTAAACCAAATTTGGTACAGTTGTGTAAGAGGATCTAACGCACCGAATGACGATATTGGCGTTGTTGCCAGCTTTTTAGTTTGTCTGGAATTCGAACGAATTTTATATTTTTAAATATAACACCCAGTATATTTTTACATTTTTAAATTCCACACAAAATTATAATTATTTTTTATTAAATGCATTATTAGTCTATACTTCATAGTTTCCGAGATATTGACTCTCGAAAAGTGACATTTTTGAACTTTGACAGCTTATAACTTTCTAACAGTACGTCTTAGAGCAAAACGGCTTACATGTCCCTATCTTCAATTTTTATTATCTTCCCAAAAAAATCAACTTCCAGTTAAACCGGAACAACTATATTTCCTGCTTTCGAGTTACATCCGGTTTAACCGGAAGTTGATTTTTTTGGGAAGATAATAAAAATTGAAGATAGGGACATGTAAGCCGTTTTGCTCTAAGACGTACTGTTAGAATGTTATAAGCTGTCAAAGTTCAAAAGAGTCAATATCTCGGAAACTATGAAGTATAGACTAATAATGCATTTAATAAAAAAATAATTATAATTTTATGTGGAAATTAAAAATGTAAAAATATACTGGGTGTGTGAAAATTCGTTCGAATTCCAGACAAACTAAAAAGCTGGCAACAACGCCAATATCTACATTCGGTGCGTTAGATCCTCTTACACAACTGTACCAACTTTGGTTTAAATCGGCCAGTAAATTGTGATGTTATTAAGCCGTTTCCAGCCTTTATACACACACTGTATATTATCTACCAATTTGGAAACTAAGAGTTTTTTGGCATTTAAAAGAAAATTAAAATCATGGATTATGTAAAATTATATAAAGGTAAGCCAACTTATATAGGTATAGATAATAATACTATTAAATCATAGGCGTAGTTAGACGGTCAACACTGGGGGTGCTGAAGTCCAGTGGCGGCTCGTGATATGTTAACGTGGGAGTGCACAAAAAGCCCGCGACCACGCCCAAATTTGGTCAATAATTTTTAGTAAATATTTTAATGTGATCTTAATAGCAGGTTTAGGTCTTTCAATGTTCTTGAAAATCACTTTCTCCTCCAACGTTAACTTGTTAAAAGATTTTTTCAAAAATTCCAAGGTGTATTTTATATCCGACGACGCACTCATTGTTTTTTCGTGTTTATTTAACTTTAAACTTTAACTGAATTCAATAAAACCATGTTAAACCTTAATAAACAAAAAAAAATAGTCAAAATACCGGCTAAAAATTTCCGCGAATTTGAACGACTACGACTGGTTAAATTTAAATTATCAAATTAATGCAGAATTGCAGAACATGACATACACAAGCTATTATGCCGCTCTCGTATTTTACGAGATTTTTATGATCATAGACCCGCTCTGACAAGTAAACTGGGCGTCAACTACACGGTACACGGAGAGAAATTTTGAACAGAATCCGCAACTACGAATTCGAATGCTTGAAATATTAATATGAAAAATTCATAACCTACATATAATATATATTATAAAAATAGGTTAGTTCTAAAATTAGCCTATGTATTGTAAATTTTTTTGGGGGTGCTAATTTAGATTTCGGGGGTGCTTAGCACCCCCAAGTACCCCCCTATCTACGCCTATGTATTAAATATTACAACTTTTCTATTATAATTTCTCCCTTATTTATAATTTTTCCTTTTTTTTTGGGTGAAATATTTTTGAATTACTTACTTATATTTTTAAATATATTTATGATGTGGTTAAAGTTAATAATCTAAATGGGTGTATATTTTTTCATTACAAAATCGGACAGATTGGTTAATGTATGGTTTTGTAATGATGCTTTCATTGGATTTATTTTTATTAAAAAAAAACAATGTTATTAATTTTTAAGATTAGTATAAAGAAACCTGTAAATGACAAGAGTCGATATTATGTTCGGTATTTTTTTAGAGGAAAAGTTCTTGAAAACAATATAGTAGTTCTAGTAGAGCATTGATCAGTTTAAATTATTGTGATAGGCTTTATTAAGGACTCTGCGTAGCTATATATTCTGTGACTAAAGGGTTAGTATAAAACAAGTTTAAAAAACTTTTGCTGCAGTAAAAGTTTTCTTGACAATATGACGAAGTTATTTATTATTACCGATAAAATATTGACCCATGAGAGATTCTGAACTATGTCACAGAATATATAGCTACGCCTAGCTATATATTCTGTGACTATGTTTTAAAACCGTTCTGTCGTTTTCGATTATATTGGATACTTAATTAAGGTTAACTTTTATTTTTATAAACTAGATAGTTAACAAAAGTGAAGGCTAGTTACGCATTCGCAATTTTGCTTTTTGATCAATATTTCGTTACTTTTTCGTTTTATCCCAAAATCAGATAAAAGCCCATCTTTTGCTTTGGCTGATATTCTATAATGGGGACCCACATCCGATAAGTAATATTATTATTACAGAATATATAGCTATTGCGTAGCTATATAGGTATTATGAAGTACTACGTACCTTATAACAGCGTATCATGTCATAAATATATTTTTAATTTAAATTTTTTTCAAGTTCATCCAGTAAAATCACAATAATCTAATATTAGTAGGTAGGTAGGTCCGTCAATAAAAAGAAAAGCAGAAAAGACAGCCGGTAATGGAAAATCGAAATCGATCAGACAAATGAATTAGAACAGGCGATTAAGAAAGATCAAATATGGTAAAAGCACCGTAAGAACAGGAGAGTTTTGCGGACAGCGATTGTCTACCACGGAATAGGCTTCAACACCGGATGGGTCGTCGTATTGTTAAGAAGATTTTTGCTTTAGCTAACCGTACTTACCTTACTTTAGACGAAAAAATCTTGCAGGTGCTTTCAAGCAATCAATTACCAAGCACTTATTACTTTTCCAATTGCCTCCAATTAGATGCTGGAAAGGCACTAAGGACAGTACGCATGCAATAGTCAATATTCAGTGCTAGCTGTGTATCTTTTAGTGCTTGCAAGCCCTTTAAAGTGTTTGCAAGCCTTTTAGGTGTTTGAAAGCACTTTAAATGCGAAACTCAATTACCAAGCAATGTAATTTAAAAGTGTGCTCGAAGCACTATTTTGCTTGAAGCACTTTTCATAGACCCGCTCTGACAAGTAAACGGCGTGAACTACACGGTACACGGAGAGAAATTTTGAACAGAAACCGCAACTACCTAAATATACTTGAATTTGTACCACAATTCGAATGCTTGAAATATTAATATGATAAATTCATTACATAATGTAGGTATATTATAAAAATAGGTTAGTTCTAAAATTAGCCTATATATTGTAAATTTTTTTGGGGGTGCAAATTTAGATTTCGGGGGTGCTTAGCACCCCCAAGTACCCCCCTAACTACGCATATGAGTAAAAGGGCAGTTTAATGTTGACTAGCAATCAAAATAATATTTAGGTTGGATATTTTGTAGGCTTATCCAATAAGGGCGTAATTTTTAATGTAATATGGGTCTAAAAACTCAGTCAAAAACAACGCTGATCGTTGCCAAAACTCCCTAAAGTAGAAATGCCACCAAAAATGCGCCGTGTTTGACGGACTGGATTTGATTGACTCTTCCCACAACGTTAATACGGCCGATTAGGTAAAAAGTGATGCCCACGAATTTATTTGAAGTATTTAGGCCAGTGTGATTTTAGCTCCTTGGTCAATAATATAATTATATTAAAATCGAATAAAAAAAAATTGTAATCGACTTTTGACAATTTTACTGAAAAACTAGAGAATATGCGGAAGTTTTTACAAAAAATGTCACAAAATTAAAGAAATAGTCTACATTATTCTAATATAATCTCCGGCTTCGTCCGGAGAAGCTGCCCCCCTGCTCCTCCTCTTCCTCCGCCTTCTTTAACGACCACTCTAATGGGTTGCTGTAAAAATATATTCCATTTTAATGATTTTCCTTGAAGGACGTTTCATTTTCGGCATATTTTTCAAGGCTTTTGTAACACTTTAAGGATTATAAAAAAATTAGAATAATTTTTTTTATTAAAATAGAATCTCTAGGAAAGGCTGTCTTGTCAGGGAATTATTTTTTTCCCTAGAAAAAGGTTGGCAACCATTTGAAATAAAATTAACGCCGAATAAAAACACGATGTCTCGTCGAATCTCGGCGAGTCAATCAAGCTTATTGTTATTAACTTGTCAGCGTGGTGTTTCTTATTTTTGTTTTTGTGATATATAAACTTTTAAAACAACGGGTATAAAAAATGCCACTGTGCTTAGTGAATAATTGCTTTAATAGTGAAAAAAGTACGGCAGAGTATATCTCATTCAACAGGGCATGAATCTCAATACGTATATATAATATATGCATTGCTTTATTAAGATTTATTATATAATATTATAAAGAAATTTAAAAAATTGTTTACAATAAATTTTTGTGTTCTTTTTTTTTTTAACTTTTCGACAAACCCAACCCAAGTTATAGTCAGTTGGAGTTAATGTGTATGTCGCTTATATCAATTATACAGATGTAGGTATTTCCGCTATTGCAATCGTAAAAATAAACTAATTTTTTTCAACCACATAAAAACCTAATTTTTACCCAATTCGACCGGACTAAGAGCGCAAACACGAGGTTCCAAACTACAGTCACGTTTCAAAACATCAATGTCAGTGCGGTGGTCTTCTAGAGAACAGCGTACTTAGTTTTTTCCTTGAATTTCAACCGAACCGGATTAAAATTGAGAAAATCAAAATATTTTAACACGTCAAATTTCAGTGAAACATTCAAATAGAATTTCCGAAATTTCAGTGGTGCGATATTGTGAAAGGAAACGTCAAAAATCAAAGCGCGTTGTGATCAATTTTGAGTCTTTATTGCGCAGCACACTTGATTAAAGGACGCAATAATACGGAAGTAGCGAAACATGGGTTGGGATCAGGGTCAGTGACTAATTTGGGTTGCATCTGAGTAATATGGTAAGTAAGTATTAATCAAACGCTGTGTGTATAACAAAGGGGTGAATGAAATTCCCGTTTCAAAGCTATTCTTTTATATTTAAAGTCATCAAAACAAGGATAGCATTACCATCGGCCGTTCAAATTTTTAAATTGTTTCGAAAAATAGGTTTTGATTATCGGAAATTGGGATATTTTAATAAATAGGTAGAATTCAGAGTTTATACATATATAGCAGGTCTATATAGGACGACATTCTAGTTCTAGACCCAGTTACCAGGAACAGCGCTGGGCAAAGCACTAGAAAAAAGTTCTTCGAGCACCAAGCACTTTGGAAATTATAAGTGCTTGCCGATGAAAATAATAATTCAATTACTCAAAAAGTGCTTGAAATCAATGTTGATTGTGACATATTGTATAGTGCGCCACTGATTATACTTGCAGGTGCTTGCAAGCACTTTTATCTCATCTCAAACAATTGCCAAGCACTTATCACTTTTCCAATTGCTTTCTCCCCAATTAGATGCTGGAAAGGCACTAAGGGTAGTACGCATGCAATAGTCAATATTCAGTGCTGTGTGTCCTTTAGTGCTTGCAAGTCTTTTAGGTGCTTGAAAGCACTTTAAATGCGAAATTTAATTACCAAGCATTTTTTATAAAGGGATTTAATTACCAAGCACTGTATTTTTAATAGTGCTTGCAAGCACTGTGCTCGAAGCACTATTTTGCTTGAAGCATTTTTTCAAGCACTTTCGACGCAATAACTGCCTATCAGTTCAGTATCAGTTGTTCTGACCAGGGAATATACAGCGTGTGCGTGGATTTGCTTGCCAAATGGAAAACTTCTTTATTATCAATTTTTCAAAAAAAGTTATTCTTTATAAAAGTTTTGCTTTTAAAATTAATAAGATTGGCATAAGACTTTCTTTTTAATGTTGTAGGTACATGGTGTCTCAAAAAACGAAAAACTTTAATTCTAAATGTGAAAAAACTTTATCAATATTTACTAACCGGCAAATTGGAAAGCGCAAAAAGCGCATTAAATCGTCAACTAATTTGTAGTATACAGGGCAATGATAAAGTTTTTTTTTGAATAGTTACTTAACATTTTTGATACAAATTATTAGGTGTATGATGAACAACGGGGGGCTTATTGAAATTTAATCTTCTATGTATATTTGTTCGTGTTTATACTGTGTAATTACTAGTAATTAAAAAACTTATTATGTGTAAATATGCTTATATTATGATTGTTTAATAAATTTTCAATTAGGTTGTAAATTAACTAACTATTTTAATCACTCTGTAGGTATACTAAATTAACCTGCAAATAGTACATTGATGGCTTAATAATAAATATTGCGATGGTATTTATCCATATTTATATTGTTTATCAAAAATGTAAAGTAACTATTCAAAAAAACCTTTATCATTGCCCTATACTACAAATTAGTTGACGATTTAATGCGCTTTTCGCGCTTTCCAATCATAGGCCTCTTTTTCCAATTTACCGGTTAATAAATATTAGCATAAAGTTTTTGTCACATTTAAAATTAAAGTTTTTCGTTTTTTGAGACACCATGTACAACATTAAAAAGAAATTCTTATGCCAATCTTAATAATTTTAAAAGCAAAACTTTTTATAAAGGGCGTCCATAGAGCGTTTTTCAGGGGGGGGGGGGGGGCAAAAACTTAAACAATATTTTTTTATCTACTAACTAACCACTGTACTATTCAATATTTATACTGAATTATGAAATAAAATAGTAATGTGGGCGCCTAGGGGGGGGGGGGGGGGGGCAAGTGCCCGTTTTGCCCCCCCCCCCCCTATGGACGCCCTTGAAAGATACCTATGCCATGTCGGTTCTCCGTTTTTCATAATTTTGAATCAGGCGGTATTAAGTTTTCTTGAGTAGGTAATTAATTGAATAAGGATTGTCGCTTTAAAGGGACGGTTTGAATAGAACAAAAAATAATTACATAATTTAATCAAAACAGTAAATTGTGGTATTGCGGATGCGTCATCTGTGGTCAGAGCTTATATTCACGAATTAAGTGTTCGTGAAAAATAAATTATGCCTTTTTAACAGTTCCACTAACCGATGTTGTGGAAGAACGCGACCCTGACCCTTTTTGTGCAGATTGATATAATATTGTCATTTTACTGCAAATACAGGTGGAGTCGCGTGACGACCTGATGTAGGTGTGTTTCATGGGAGCCCACACACATGACAGGAAATTTACTTTATTTAAGAGGCAGAGGGCACAATTCTTCTTATGTCACATTTATAACAATTTGCCAAAACTAATATTTCTACTATAACACCGAACACCCTGTACCTATATATGTTGTTATCAATGACAAAATTATCAACATAACACAGCAGCGTGTTAAAAAAGTGTATATTATAGACCTTGACCTTATATTATAGCCTCATCAAATGACGTAAATTATTTTATTCTCTGTCTATACTGTCTAATCGTAATGCTAATAATTATAATAATTTTTATTTTTCATTTTATTAGCATATATTATGCAGAGTATATCATTGTCATTTTTTCTTATCGCTGGACGGTTCTTGGGGCATAGAAGGACATTCTATATTATATATTTGCATATCGGCAAATAGTATATTAAAGTATAAGTGGATATTAAGGTCTTTAAAACACGCGCGATTTTGCAAGCCCGACGGCGCAGCCGGAGTGCTTGAAATAGAGCAAGTGTTTTAAAGACCATCCACGAATACTTTACATTATTTTTTTTTATTGGTATTTATATTACAAAAAATGGAAACAATAACTTAGTAAGTAAGTGAAATGGTCGAATTCGCGATGTGATATACCTGTCGTTGTCATGAAAATGAGGAGAACAAAAAATACCTTCCAATCTGTCACATAAGATTCATTGTTGTCACCGTTGACATTGGTTGTCTATTGCTTAAAAAAATATTTTATTTGACGTTAAAAGGTTATTCTGTCAAATTAATAATTTAAAAGTTGACATATTTAAACGTCACGTTTCACGGGGTGTTAATGTTGCCATGGTAACTTTAAAACACGCGCGTTTTTGAAAGTGGGATTTAAACACGCTGAGGCGTACTTTAAGGTCGAATTCTCAACGTCATTCAATCTATTGCCAACCTATAACCTATTTCGCGTTGATTTTTTGAGTTTATTATTTTAATAACTAACATTTAAAGAAAATCAATATCTTCGGTACATTATTTAGGTAGTATCTGATATATAACAAAAATATCAATTTATTTTATTGCTAATTTTGGGAGAATTGTATAGTAAAAGAACAATGAGTGACAATGACATAATAATGTTAAAAAAAATCTTAACCGATATTTTTCGCTATACAGTTCTCCTAAAATAAGTTATGAAATTCTTTGATATTTATTAAATATGTCAATTATTACCTATAGAATATCAAGTCAATACTGATTTTCTTTGAATTTTGTATAAAAGCAAGAAAACATAAATAAATCTACGCGAAATAGGTTATAGGTTGGCAAGCATGTTGATACTCCTACCTTAAATAAGCGAAATAGGGTATCAATAAAAAAAAAGTTTTATCGTATCTATGGGACCGCAGCAGAGGGGGGCGGGTAGGTAGGCGTATACAGGGTGTTTCATTAAGGTCGAAGAGCGGCCATATCTCGGAAACTACTGGGCATAGAAACTCAGAAAAAGAAAACTGATAATAAAAGTGGCCATGAGAAAATTCTGGAAATAATTTTCAAGTTCCGCATTTTGCCGCAAGAGGGCGTAATTGAAAAGTAAATTTTTAAATTTTACCTAACTCCGAAAATTCCACATTAAGGGCTATGTTTGATAACACCATTTTAAAGCTTGGACAATTATGCATCAGTTTGGTCTTATGCTCATTGGCGTACCGACTTTAATAAGAGAGGGAAGCTGTTGAAAGTGTAATCATTTAAATCGCTGTAACTTATAAACGACTTATCCGATTTTAGCAAACTAAAGACTGTTTGGAAGAGAAATGTATGCACTTTGACCAATCGTATTTAGTTGTCCATAATAGTTCTCAAAAAAAATGCTAGAGGGCGCAATTTGCAATAACAATACATTTTTTGATTTTCCTCCGAAAAAATAAATCATACGGTATAATTATGATACCATAATCGAAAAGTAGATGAAATTTGCTAAAAAAAATATTAAAACCGCAGCTCGATATCTCCGTTCGTTTCTGAGTTATTGCCAAAACAATAATTTTTAACACAAATTGCGCCCTCTAGCAATTTTATTAGAAACTATCTTGTACCATTAGATACGACAATTGAATGTTCTTCCAAACAAGCTTAAATTTAGTAAAATCGGATAAGTCGTTTAGAAGTTACAGCGATTTTAATGTTTAAACTTTCAATAGCTTCTCCCACTCTTATCAAGTGAAACTGTAAACATTAAAATCGCTGTAACTTCTACGACTTAACCAATTATACTAAATTTAAGCTTGTTTGGAAGAGAAAGGTAAGTACCTTTAATTGTCGTATCCAATGTACAAGATAGTTTCTAATAAAATTGCTAGAGGGCGCAATTTGTGTTAAAAATTATTGTTTTGGCAATAACTCAGAAACGAACGGAGATATCGAGCTGCGGTTTTAATATTTTTTTTAGCAAATTTCATCTACTTTTCGATTATGGTATCATAATTATACCGTATGATTTATTTTTTCGGAGGAAAATCAAAAAATGTATTGTTATTGCAAATTGCGCCCTCTAGCATTTTTTTTTTTAGAACTATTATGGACAACTAAATACGATTGGTCAAAGTGCATACATTTCTCTTCCAAACAGTCTTTAGTTTGCTAAAATCGGATAAGTCGTTTATAAGTTACAGCGATTTAAATGATTACACTTTCAACAGCTTCCCCCACTCTTATTAAAGTCGGTACGCCAATGAGCATAAGACCAAAATGATGCATAATTGTCCAAGCTTTAAAATGGTGTTATCAAACATATACCTTAATGTGGAATTCTCGGAGTTGTGTAAAATTTAAAAATTTACTTTTCAATTACGCCCTCTTGCGGCAAAATGCGGAACTTGAAAACTATTTCCAGAATTTTCTCATGGCCACTTTTATTATCATTTTTCTTTTCCTGAGTTTCTATGCCCAGTAGTTTCCGAGATATGGCCGCTCTTCGACCTTAATGAAACACCCTGTATTATAGGCCCTATCTAATTTTTTTTTATTTATTACTTTGGTTTTTTTTTAATTAATAAACAATAATTAAAAATTATTCTTCAGAAACAAATAATAAATATTTTAGCTTTATATTCTTCCTCCCTGTATATACACCGTCATATAAACACCGAAAGGTCCGCCTCGATGATGTTTCGAAAATGCCGGGGGCACTATTTAGGTCAGGCGGTCTATTTTAAAACTTTAACATTTGAAAAGACACGCCGAGAAAATTATGTAGCTCAGGTAAAAATGTCGCACGATAGTTGTGGGTGGGGCGAGAATCCGATAAGGCAAAACAATAAATGTCGAGTTGATGGGAGGGACCGAGGAACCAATAGGTACTTACAATACAATAAGTAAAGCTTTTTTTAAATAATTTTTAATAATTTATTATTTGAACACGTATCTATACCTACGTAGGAAAGGTAAAGCCTACCTCCTATCCTATATACTCTTTCCTATACCTACCTACCTACCTACCTACCTATAACAAAATTGAAAAAGGTCATACCTATTCCTATAATTTATTATACTATTAATTGATTACCACAACACCGCTAATAAAAACTGGCTAAATATAGAAAATAGAATTTTATCAATGACAAATTTGTACAGAACGTTATTGGCATAGAAAATTAAATTTTAAACCTATGTGTATGTATTAAAGTAATACCTAGGTAGGTTTACTATAGGTATACTTTTATTTTTTATACTTTAGTTAGTATAAAATAAATAATCATATTCCCGTAATCAGTAATTTAAAAAAAATACAATATTAAAAATACTAATACGGCTTTAACCAAGTAATAGTACTGAAAACAAACTAATTTGGCTAAATTTTTATAATAGAAATTAAATTCTACCTGACCGCTTCTTTTTGACAAATTGTCTTCACTACTAGGTATAAGATCACTCTGATATATTGATTGACTTGCGTTATCTACCGGATAACACACAAACTAAATTAAAAATTATAAATTCTTTCTCTTCTCACAACTCCACGACAGGTATCTCTAAAGTGTTAAGCGTCATATGTTTATGTTTATCAACTAGTTCTCCATATTATCAACTAATCAATGCTTTTTAAAATTTATATGAAGTTTTCTGTACTTTCAAGTTTCAAGACGTCAGACCACAGAATAAAGTCCTATTCTTTATTCAATGCGTCAGACTAACCAGCTGATATGTAATGCTATTCGTTTAATCCATATAATCCGCCCGATTTTATCTAAGATTACCCACCAACGTATCAAAGAAGTGGCAGACTGCTCGTGGGAGTATTCAGGGTCGTTGAACGGCGGAAACGATTAGACCTCGTTTATGCGTCAGCGTCGCGGTGTCACTGTCAAATGTGTCATCACATCACTAAAAAATCTTTTGTCAACTTTTCTTTTAAAAGTCGTTTTCGCAAGACTTGTTTACGAGGACAAAACAGTTTTTTGCGTTGCACAACTCAAAATTAAGATTGTCAGGAAGAGAATTTAGAATATACAATTTAGTGATAAGTGCAAAGTGTAAATAGTTCTTAGAGCAGCGTAATAGCACATAGACTAATTTATTCAACCCACATACAGACAATAAAACCTTATTAGTGAAGTGCCAAGTGGAGCAAGAAATGTCCACCTTAAAAGTAAGGGTTCTGTATGATTTTCAAGGGGAACCAGGCACAGCTGAACTCTCTATCTCTGCTGGTGACATCCTTACTGTTACAAGGACCGATGTCGGAGAGGGTTGGTGGGAGGGCCTAAACTCAAGGTAAGTATTTTAATAAAACATTCTTCCAGATTAGCAAGCATCCTCTTAAGTATAAGCAATTTCTATTTATATGGTAAACGGTATACCCACGTAATTTTTGTTTTCTCAATTTTAGGGGGCAATCTGGACTTTTTCCAGAGGCATATGTTGAAAAAGTGGAATCTGGCCCACCTAGCATTCCCCCACCGGCTCCCCCTCTTCAAGCAGGATGGGGATTGCCAGGAATGGAAAAACAAAATTCGCTACCAGATACCCCAGGAGTCCAAGATGATGATTGGGATGAAGACTGGGATGATGATACCTATGAGACACCTGATAAAGTCAATAGTAATGCCCAACAAAGACCAGATTCCTACTATGGTAAATGAAAGGCTTAAATTTTCTCAAAATTTGTAATTTATGTCCTTAATAGTAAGACACATTATATTGCTTTTTCTTATAGGGAATGCTGCAGAGAATAACCAAAATTACAATCAACAATATCAACACAGGCAAAGTGTACAGAGTGATGCTGTGTCTCTAAGTGGAAGCACTATGGGGGACAAGGGAACTATCACAAAAAAGAGTCTAAACATATTTTCAAGCTCTGTTAGGACAGGAATGGAAGGGTATATTTTAGGTAAGTTAACAACCTTATGTCGAGTGGCAGAAAAAATTTAATAAATAAATAACTATGAACCCTACAAGTAGCTGATTATTTTAGAAAACTTAAAAAATAACTTTTTTAAATATTTTTTTCTGGTGACCAAAATATTTTATCCACTTTTTGTGTGATCATTTTTGAGATGCCTTAAATTTTTTAAGAAACCTTATTTACTTGTGTATGTAGTGATATAAAAAGCAATTAGTTATTTATTGTTAGTATATTTGGCACACCTCAAAGCTTATCATAAGATTGTTTTTTTATCAAAATCCATTATTCATCATGTCATAAATATGAAAGCTTATTATAATATTTATTCTTATCAGGGAGCTGCCACTGCATGTGTAAGATATTTTTGTTTTCTGGAATCATTCAACCCAAAATATGAATAATTATTTATTCTTAATTAATTTGTTAGAGTTACCCTTTGTTAATTAATTGTAATAAAAGTTTCGTGTTTTATTGAAGTATATAAGTCAATAAACTAAAGATATAACAGAATCATATTATTTAAAAAAAAAAGGGTTAATAAAAATGTTTCTTTTTGCATGGTTAAACTAACCAATATTATGTACATTATAGGTCAAACTAAGGATATAGCGGCCACAGCATCAAAAAGAATTCACATATATAGGGACAGCGATGAAAGCATTGGCCGGTGGGAGCCTATATCCAACCCTTACACCATACAAGTGGCCTCTCCCAAGAAAGCTTCTAAAATGGGGGGACTCAAATCTTTTATAGCATATCAATTGACTCCTTCCTTTACAAATTTGGAGGTGTCCAGAAGGTACGATTTTTCTAGAAACAATGATTCCCCGCATTTTACTATAAAATCCTTTTTGTCTTGAATCTTTGTAAAAAAAAATACCAGAAAACTCTTCAAATGAGGGATCCATGTTAAATGTCGACGTTGTGGTCTAGTGGTTAGCGCAGCAGCCTTACAGATCGTAGGCCCGAGTTCCATTCCCGGTGCCGGCAACGTCGATGTTAAATTTGGAATTTGGTTTAAGAGGTGGCGCCGTCTTTCGGAAGAGACGTTAAACTGTGGGCCCCGTGTCATGGATGTTGGCACGTTAAAGAACCCTACCCTCGACAAAGAGGGATTCGGCAAAAATTACCAGATAGTGTGTGACAAATTCCCTGGCGTCGGTGATTGGCCTCGTTGCGGAAAAAGGCCGACGTAAAATAAATAAATAAAAAAAAAAAAAAAAAAAAAAAAAAAAAAATGTTACTATGACGTTGTTCTTGTTCTTTTAGGTATAAACACTTTGACTGGCTTCACGATCGGTTGACGGAAAAATTCAATCTAATTGCAATACCACCTTTACCGGATAAACAGGTATCGGGCCGGTACGAGGAAAATTTTATAGAGCATAGAAGAGCCCAGTTACAGGAGTTCGCTGATTATATGTGTAGACACCCGGTGCTGTCGATTTGCGATGTATGGATACACTTTTTAACATGTACGGATGAGAAACAATGGAAGCAAGGTAAATAATTTTAAAAAAATGAAACTTCATATTTTTTAGTTGTATTAAAATACAATCTTGCCTTATTCCATAATATCTTTTATCTAATGTAAGTATAGGTAATATTAAGGGGTAAACTAAAAATAGTACAGGACCTAACGGTGATCCTTGTGGTACTCCGAAAAATGTTTTTGAGCATTTCGTCATATATTGCAATGACATTTTAGGTAAACGAAATGCGGAAAAAGACCAACTGATAGGGGCCAGTTTTTGTCTGAGCGTGGATGCCCCCGAGAAAGATATAATGCCCTCTCTAGTCGAAGCGAAAATCGAAGAAAACATGAAGTATGTAGAAAAAATGGATGGATGTATAAAAAATATAATGCAGTTGGCGCAGGACCAACAGAAAAAGTGTGAAAATTTGTATAAAAGGGAGTTTACCCGAGTGGGGGATGCCTTTTATGCCCTTGGCTGTGCGTTTGAGTCAAATCAACAAGGAATGTACTCTAAGGCTTCTGTAGGTAAGAAACGCTACACTATTACATAAATTGTGTATTTAGACTAGGGTCGATAATTTTTGAAACCAAAAAAAATAATAGTAGGACGAAACCCATTGGAAAAGGAAGAGAATATAACAAAAATGAAAGGAAAAATAATTAACAGGCGATCCGAGGTCGGGAAGTGGAAGGGGGTGAGTTTTTAAGGGTAGAAAACGATTTATCTCGATTTCCTGCAAAACTACAAGTCCTATGGAAACACGTTAAATGGCAAAGTTATAGTATATAGGTATATAGATTTATATTTAAGACATTGTTAATGCTTGTAAGAGTCTTCTTAACAATAAAGGATAAATAAATAAATAAATAGGTAATAAAAAGATCTACAACTTTTGTATTTACACTTTTCACATAACGTCAAAATTTATGTGAAAAATTCAAATAACCAAGTTTTTGGTTTTATATTTTTATCTTTTACAAAAAAAATTTTTTTTCACGAAATTTTGTGAAACTTACCTTTTTATGTCCCAAACACACTGTAATTTTTTTTGATTTAAAATATTTATTTTTTCACCTTATTTTGACTTAATATCGAAAAAGCACCCCAATTTTCAATCGAAAATTCTCACGTCAAAATATTTGCTTTTTTAAAAAAGTCGGTGGGCTTTTTGTTCGTTGAAATCTCTACTTTCTGATGGTGTAAAAAAATATACATTTTTATGGTAACCGTTCTCAAAAAATGCAAAGAAACGAAAAAAACTCGAATCCGAAATTTTTTTTTTTAATCATTATGTACAATTTTGAGCTATTAATTAAAATGTATACTTTAATTATTCGAAAAACGTAATATTCCATGTTACATTGATAAACAAAAAAAATACAAATCCATAAAACATAATGATCGCAAAAAACATGCGAAAATAGTTGTTCTAAATATAATTAAAGGTAGGATTTTTTTTGTTTCTTTGCATTTTTTGAGAACATTTGACATTTACCATAGTAATGTATATTTTTTTACACCATCAGAAAGTAGAGATTTCAACGAACAAAAAGCCCACCGACTTTTTTAAAAATGCAGATATTGTGACGTGAGAATTTTCGATTGAAAATTAGGGTGCTTTTTCGATATTAAGTCAAAATAAGGTGAAAAAATAAATATTTTAAATCAAAAAAATTACAGTGTGTTTGGGACATAAAAACGTAAGTTTTCACAAAATTTCGTGAAAATTTTTTTTTGTAAAAGAAAAATAAAAAACCAAAAATTTGGTTACCTATTTGAATTTTTCACATAAATTTTGAGGTTATGTGAAAAAAGTGTAAATACAAAAGTTGTAGATCTTTTTATTACCTACAACTTTGCGATTAAACGTTTTTCCATAGGACTTGTAGTTATGCCGGAAATCGAGATAAATCGTTTTCTACCCTTAAAAACTCACCCCTTTCCACTTCCCGACCTCGGATCGCCCGTAAATTACTTTTCCTTTCATTTTTGTTATATTCTCTTCCTTTTCCAATGGGTTTCATCCTACTATTATTATTTTTTTCACTTTTTACCATTTTCAAAGGCTTTAGCCCTGGTCTAATTTGCCACAATACATTTGACGTATTTTAATAGTTATTTTGGCGTAATTTTCTTGCAGATGTTAAAAATATTGGTACCACCTACATCATGATAGGAAAACTTTACGAGGAACAAGGAAAAATAGACTGGCAACCGTTGTTTGACAAAATGTATATTTACAAAGGCATAACCTCGAATTTACCGGACATTTTACACATGCAACGGATGTCCGAACAGAAAAAGAAAGAATGCGAGCGAACCAATCAGGTGCAGCCGTCTGCGTTGACAGACGTCAGAAGACGATCGGACATCATAACCTATACGGTGTTTGCGGAACTGAATCACTTTCAGCAGGAGAGAGACAACGATTTAAAGCGAACTCTGAAAGAGTTCCTGAGAGAACAGTTGAATTTTTATAAAAATGTGGTTTCCAAGTTGGAAGATACGCTGAATAATTTTGACTAGGAGGCATAAAATGACGTTTAACGTCAAGGAAATGTGCTGTCCTGGCAGGAGAAAGTTAAATTTTCCACAGACAAGCATTGAATCTTTTTATTGGCCAGCCAGGATGCTACTGTCTTATTTCGCTCTTGCCTTTATAAAATAGGGGAGGTATTACAGGGTGACGTCTTACTATGAGCTTTAAATAAGTCGCCGTTCGCCTTAAAACCATCACTTACTAAAGAGGTTTAGCAAGCGTTTCTTAGGAGTAAAAATTATTGTTTTTTTCCTTATTTTTCGTTTTATCCAAAAATCGGCTAAATATTGGTGTTTGGAGCACAATTACCAACAGTTTTACGTTAGAAAAGGTTTGATTTATTGATTAATAAAAGCAGAGAAAGAAATATGGGCAAATTTGACCAAATTTAGATTTTTTGGTTTTATTAATTTATCAGTTATTTTTTTTTTACTTAAAACTGTGAAATGACGAAGACGTTACTAGTGTTTACTGTTATTATATCAAAGTTTATTTGCCAAAATACCACTTTTTGGTCATTGCGTCTAGTAATTCGTCTAGTACATACGTATAAGTATGTTTTCCTTCCTAGTATATACGGACCTTCGCGCACTCGCATGGTTTTGTCGCGCAACCTAAATTATATAGTCAGAATATTTTTTTAACGTTGTTAAGATGGCCGACACTTTACATGTCATCCAGTGGGTATAAGGTTTGTTTGAGATAGACCGATTTTTTTGCGCAAGTACGCGAAGGCCCTTATTTTCGTATTTGTGATTTTAAATTGGGAACGATTTAAAATTGAGACCTCTTTAGTGAATTTGGCCAATTTTTTTTAAATAATTTTTTTTTAATATGGCGTATTTTATTTTTCATTTTATACAAGAGATTAAGGTGGTGCATGCATTTATTGTGTAATTTTAAAAGCTACTTTTTAATTTTTATCAGTTAAAATGTGTTATTTTATTCTACAGGATGTACCGCCACATTTTTACCAAACTGTGAAAGCCTCTCGTCCTTCATAGGCATTTCCAAATTTTATACACATCTGGTAAGCGATTCTTTGGTACGCAATTCTCGGCAAAAACACCAGTAACTTTTACTTTAAACCTAAATAACCTACCACGAAATAAATGAAGACATTCAAATTTTTAAAGTTAATAAAATAAAATATTTAGGAATTATTTTTGACAGTATATTAAATTGGAATTTTCACTTAGAATACTCAATTAAAAAATTAAGAAGTTTACTACCGATTTTTAAAAACATTAAAAAATTTTTAAATGTAAGACATAAATATGGAAATATATTACGCGTTAGTTAAAACTCATTTAAATTATGGAATTTTAGGTTGGGGAGGAATAAATAGAACTTTAGTTGAAAAATTATAAATATTACGAAAAAGGTTTCCAAAAATTCTATTCAATAAAGGTTATCTTTATCCTTCAAAAGAATTATATTCAGAAACAAAAAAGTTGAATATAAGACAACTTTACATTTATAACATCGTAATATATATTATATATATATTTAAAAATAAAAACCTTATAAAATTTAAAAACCATAATCATAATACACGTCGTAAAAATGAAACGACCATAAAACCTAAAATAAATAAGTCCATAGGACAAAAAAATTTCAAATATTATTTAAACGATTATTTACCAACAAAAATTAAAAAATTTATTTGATTAAGAAAATTTAAAGTCGAAATAAAAACATGGATATTAAATACAGACAATTTGAAAATATTTTTAGAAATGTTTTAATTAATTAATATTGTTTTGAATAAATTTATATAAATTCAAAAAAGTGTTGTCTGTTTCCTTCCGCCAAACCCATCCCCAGACGCGGTTCGCCGTTATTACGGCTCATCAGTGAGGCTCAGTTTGGCAGAAGGAAACAGGGCTCAAAGACAAATCACTTGTCAGGATCGATTATCGACGGGAATTATAGAAAATTTATATAAGTAATAATTTTTACTTGAAAATTATAAACTAATAATTTTATTATAGGTAATATATTTCTTAAAAAAAAAAGGTTTATACTATAAATTAACATTTTACTTTAAAACTTGATTTTTAATGCATATTTATATTTATGATTTTACATACTAAAAATAAAATATATATATATAATATAACAAGCTCAGCTTCAGGAGATTGAAGAATAAGTTTATAGAAGACAACATAAACATATTTATTATATTATTAAATTTTAAATAAACTTATTATTATTAAGTAACTAAGTGAAGATTTATTTCCGAATCTAAGTGGAATAGACTACCATAATTGCCATAATTTGTTGTGGCTGGAGCGAGAGCTGTCGCCTGGCTTCCATCCTTCTACGTTGCTGCTGTCCCGTCTTTGTTCGAAATAAAATGATTTTTTTCCCTGTATACACGCAAATGCCCAACCAAAGGATCGTCTGTCAGACCTTGATATTATATATTTTAGGCGGTACACCTTCAGTAATTGAACTAAAATACCCGATTTTCCTTAAAGTGATTATTTTAAAATATGTACCAAGTATTTTGTGATTGTAATTGTTATGAAAAATAATGGATATTTTATGTAATTTTTTAAATGTATATAGGTCAAATATTTGTTTTAGTTTTAATCAATTTTTAAGTTGTACAAAATGTAACCAGCAACGGTTTTTAGATAAAACTGTAATCAGTATACAATGTATGGTAGTTATGTATCAAAAATCCTATAGTCCAATTATTGAGGCTTATTCTACCTTTAGGCAAAACTCGCGTTACCATTTTTTTTTGTAAAAAATTGTGATGAAACTTATCTTTACAAGACCGCACGTGTAATGCTTGTAACTTTTTACACATTCAAAGATTTATTACAGGCGTTGTAGGTACTGTAGGTAGGTACTCCAAAAAATTTTTCTGTTCTTTTTTTAATTATTTGTATCGATTCCTTTATAATATATAGATATTTGTATATTTTACTATGGTATTAATTTATATAATAAATGAACCTGAATCAACACATTTGTTTGATATTTTAATTTGAGGAAGTTTGAATCTTGAAAGAATTAAATAGTTTGCTTATATCCTTAAATAAATATTATTCTTTAAATTGGAAGTATGTAGGTGGTATCAGTACAGTTGTATTCATAAAAAAAGCGTACACGAATTAGAATGAAAGGAACCCTTAATCATATTTGTGTAAAACCGCATGGTAAAGGTCAGGGACGGTTCTACGGGGGGGCCTAGGACCCCCAACATTTCTGAAAAAAACTTTAAAATATCTCGAGAGAAATACAATCAAGCCAAGGCTATCAAAAATTGTGGCTGCGCCAATGTGGTGCCCCCCCAAAATTTTGGGTCTAGAACCGCCCCTGGTAAAGGTTCTTAAAAATACAAAACATCCGCGTTGGGCGTTAGTTCAATAGAATAACAAATATTAATTTTTTTATTTTATAATATATCTTAACAGTTTTACAAAAATTACAATAGGAACAAAAACGTTTGACAAGAATAAATAAAATCTAATATTTGGTCATATATCCCTGTTTTTCTATTACTTGAGCCAGTCTATTCGGAATTGACTGAATTATATTTTATACAATATTTGGATCAATCTCTTCCCAGCGCGCATGTATTATTTCCCATAAATCTTCTGAATTTTGAAATTACGATTATACCCCAAATATTTTCAATTGGATTGATATCGGGACTATAAGCGACCCAAGGCAGCACTTCCACATTATGGGTTTGAAACCAGTGGGTTACAGCATTGGCAGTGTGGACTGGACAATTATCTTGTTGAAATATGAAAGTATTATTGGGATATATTTGCTCAGGAGATGGTTACAATATGTTTTCTAAAATGTTAATGTAATTTACGGCATTAAATCTTCCCTCTATTCGCCAGCAAGCACCAGGTCCATGAACACTTATTCACCCCCATACATTTACAGAGAAACGTTCATGTATAGAATGGAGAGGGTTTTAGTATATCGCTCTTCAAACCTGGAATTTGTCCGTTATAAGACTGGAACGTCTTTTCATCAGTAAAAATGACCCAAATGTTCCAAAATTGAGGATATTTAATTTAAAGCAAAAATAATACTTGATTGTCGCTGTTCTTGGGTAAGAAACATTTTTTTCGCAGCTGGTCGACATTTTAGTTCAGATTCCTTGACTCTCCTGCTGGCCGTAGGTTGGGAGGCGGGGAATGCTGTATCAATAACAGCATCCCTTGCAGTTGCAAATGGATTATTTCTTAAATAGCCCAAAAAAGCAGCGCCCTGTTCAGGGTTGGAACGTTTAGGACGACCTGAACCAATTTTCCTATTTGGGGATTCTTCTTGTTCCCAGCGTTGCTTCATTTTCAATATAGTTTTTTTATTTCTATTATACAACTGCACGGATTAACCATCCTTCTGCGATTCTTGATACAATTTGAGCCTTTTCAACTTCAGACAACTGACGAGGCATTGTTATGTTCTTCTATCGAAAGAAGTCGTTGGTCGAAACTTACCTCTTATTCTAATTCTTGTACGCTTTTTTAAACTGTATGTATGGGTATAATGAACGTGGCTCTGCCGCAGGTGCGTATTCAGCTGTCAGTTATAGGGGGGTAAAGTAAAAAACGATGTGACGTGGTTTTGAAGTAGTAAAAAGGAATAGTAGCGCCGCAGGCGAAAATTTTTTAGGTGTTACGTCTTTTTTTACTGATTTGTCAGTGTTTATTTTTTGGAAATCAAATACGCGCCTGCTCTGCCGTGTAGAATCGTAAGCAAAAGTAACGTCGACGAATGTCAGTTGTTTTATGTCTGGGTTTAGGAAGAACCATCGATAAATCAGACCTCAGAGTTTGTCTATGGAGAACTGCATGATTAATGACTAAAAAAAGCTCAGTTTGACACAAAGAACTCTCGTTTGTCCCATTCGGAAAATGCGGTCGCCTTGATCTTTGGAGAAGACGCTTCATGGAAAAAATAGGTTTGTCTGATTCATTGTGCAACCCCTGAATTTCAACCGCATGAGTTGCCACTGAATATTTTGAATATTTTTACATACATACTTTACTACGCGGGATACCAGAGAACTTTTATTTTTAACAATCGAACGAGACTTGATAATTTTCGATATTCCTCGACTAAATTCAAATGCGTTTTGAACATCCTGTACCATTTTGTTTTATCTCTCGACCTTGCTGCAAAATATAGATTTAACAGTTAATACCGCATAGATTATTCATTTATACTGGTAGATACGCCTACAAAAAGCTTACGCGAAATTACGACCCACAATCTCAAATAAAAATAACTAAAAATAAAAACTGATTCAGGATAAAAATTTCTGTATTGGACGTGTAAACATAAAATTATGAAATTGCATTACAAAAAATGGAAACATACGATTTTAAACACGGTGTCAGTTTAGTGTGTGTGCTTGTTTAAGTATCTACACGAATAAAGGTTAGAAACCCCAAGGTATTCGATAATTACTATTATTATTCAACATAAACAAGCTGTATTAGAGCAACAAGACTTTGGTTACCAGACGATAGTAAAAAGGAATCATTACTTAGTCACGCCTTCGCCATTTCGTTTGTTTTTTTTTATCAATATTTCATTACTTCTTTGTTTTATCCAAAATCTCTTTGGAGTACAATTACCTACAGTTTTACGTTAAAAAAGGTTAGATTTATAAATTAATAAAAGTAGAAAAAACATATGTGCAAAGAACCCCGCACTTCTCTTATGGAAATTGGCCCTCGGTTAAATTTCCTAAATTTTTAGTATGTTGTAGAGAATGTCATTCTGATCAAAAGTATCCATGGCCACAACAAAATCTGCTGACCAGTTTTTGAGATACAGGGATAAAATTAATTCTTTGTATTGACTATTTAGGTATATATATTTCTTATTTGCATAATACAGTGTTAGAATACAATAATTATTCGAAACACCCTATATAGCATTAAATATGTTTATTTTTAACCATAAGATGAACTTACATAACAAATTTTATTGAGATTTAAAAAAAAATTGGTATTTTATATGCTTTATTTTTTGAGTTTTGATGCTGTTCGACGCTGTATATATCCAGAACTGGTCATAGGAAAAAGGAAATCAATAGCAAGCATGTAATTAAGACACTTCCAGCAAAAAATATTAAAAAATAACGAAATTTAACCGATCAAATTTTAATGTACTGGGTGATTTATAAATACATGCATTTTCTGTTATTTTTCTATCGCTTATCATCGGAAACACCCTGTATAACCTTGATAATAAAATATATTTGGAACCACACGATAAGCGGCAAGTACTACATAAAGAAATATCTACAATATTTCTTTGAAAACTAATAAAAAAAAATATTAACTTTTTTGAGTCACCCTGTATAAATATAAAAAATATAAATTCTGATAGCTTGCTCCAAGGTAATGTCATCCAGAGTATTACTTTGTCAACATTTAATTTAATGCCGAGAATACAATGATTTAACAAAAAACATTAAATAATATTCGTCACTCACCCGGTATATAATAAAAAATTTTAAACTACTTTTATATTATTCTATCCTATCTACGACAGGGTCAACAAAAATCTAGAAAAATAAAACGAATTAATATTATAAACGACGAAAATATAATGTAGTGAAAATTCATATTTTGCACCTTGGTATCTCAAAAACTGGTCGGCAGATTTCGTTGTGGCCAGGGATACTTTTCATCAGAATGGCATTCTCTACAACATACTAAAAACTTAGGAAATTTAACCGAGGGCCATTTTCCATAAGAGAAGTGCGGGGTTCTTTGCCAGAATTTTGTTTTGTACTTTTATTAATTTATCAATTACATTTGTTTAACTTAAAACTCTAGGTAACTGCTACCCGAGCTGCTACCTAAAAACGGGAATTTTGCCGCTTTTTGGAGACATCGAAAAAGAAAAGAAACATTGATTTTAAAAAATGAAATGGCGAAGGCGTCACTAGTGTTTGCTCCTAATCCTCACAATAATTGTTGGGATTAAAAACACGATAATTTGAAATACTGATGATGCTTTATTTGACAAAACCGAGGACAAAACGTTGAAATTTAAAAAACATTTTAATTGTTTAAAATTAATTAAAATAACGCCAAATTGTAGAACGTAAAGATCGACTATGAAATTGTTTCATTACTTTCAAAGTCAAAAATTAAGGTATCAGTGGATCTCTTACGGTTCTTAAGATCCCCTTGTACGTGCACGAATTTGTAGCACCCTGTATAGTCAGGCGAAACTATTTTTTATGCTAAATTTTATAACAAAAATTTAAAAATTTAAGAAAATAATCAAAACGTTTTCCATACTATGGTGCGTACTTTTGGCCTGTCATTGATGTTATATTATAACATGCGTAATTTTTACCTACATTTTTTATATTGTTATATAAGATGTATTATTTTTTTTAGGATTATTCAATTACCGAACCTCAACGAATGAATAATTATGTGAACGTCGTCACCGATTTGGTTTAAAACTAACAAATTCACCATGAGTTCAGACGAGGGGTGTTGTAGAATCTCCGTTCTTAAAGCTATTTTGTACGCATACCAGTTTGTGTTTTTGGTAAGTACAGTGGCGTAGCCCGACTTAATTAGGGGAGGGGCTGAGAATATTTAGCCCGCCTTTTGTTCGATATTTCGATAAACTAATGATCTACTGTAGTTTTAAAATTTTGCTTATATTCGGTTTTTAAATTAAGGCTTTGGAGGGTGGAGGGGGGGGGGGTCGACTTTCTATAACCTCTGTGGCCCCACGCCCTATACAGTGTGACCAGTAAAGTCCGTATCATATGGGCTTTTTTTTTTATTAATAGCTTTATTCGAAATTTGACTTTGGCATCAAGTTCTGCCTCGATGAAGATGAAAATTAAGTAAAAAAAATAGTAGTCACGTAATTCTCATTATCTGTCAAATTTTAATTTAAAAAAAAAAATAATTCAAAAGTGGGGTTATTTCTGAAAATATCAAAAAAGTTATTAGAAAAAGTTTTTTTAAATGCAGTTTCTAGCTCTCGTGCAAAATTTCAGCTGCATAAGATAATTTTGATTTTTTACCCACAACTAAAATTTATTTTCCACTTAATGAACACTTTACTGATGACACTTTGTTCTTTTTTGTCTTAATATTACGGTGTATTACTTTCAGACACAAACTACGTTTTCAAAAATACTTATTTTATGAAGTTACCTTATACAGGGTCAAAAACAAATAAACTTTGCATCACATGCGACCAAATTTTAATTGCCCAATTTTGATTTTGTAGAAAAACACACATTTAATACGGCGCTACTTTAAAGAAAATTTATCTGAAATAAAGCATTGTCAAAACTAAGAAGTTTTATGTAGGTTGCGTTATTGAGTCTTATTTTGCAAAAGTGGTGCAATTTACAAAATATGGGTAAAAAAATCAAATTTATTTTATGCAGCTGAAATTTTGCATGTGGGCTAGAAACTGTATTTAAAAAAAACCTTGTCTAATAACTTTTCGATACTTTCAGAAATAACCCCACTTTTGAATTATTTTATGAAAAAAATTAAAATTTGACAGATAATGCGAATCCCGTGACTACTATTTTTTTTGCTTAATTTTCATCTTGTTCGAAGCACAACTTGATGCCATAGTCAAACTTCGAATAAAGCTATTAGAAAAAAAAATGCCCATATGATGCGGACTTTACTGGTCACACTGTATATTAATTTTTCGAAACGATTAAAGCTATTTTTTTTATATTCGTACATTTAATTTTTTTGTAGCTTACTGGCATAGCTATAATAAGCGTTGGAACATGGAAGTACCTGGAAACATATCACTATGTAACTGTGTCCGACTTATCACTGTACTCAGCTGTGCTATATTTGTTCATAATCACGGGTTGTCTAGTCATTTGTGCCGTTATTTTTGGATTTTGTGCCATACCAAAGAATAGAACCAAACTTATATTTGTAGTAAGTAAACACTTATTTAAACAGAGACCACAGGCCCAGACGTAGAAAACCATAACTTTAATACTTTTAAGCTAGCTGTTTTTAGCTTATAAAGGAAATATTTGATTTTTGTTTTATTACTTCCGATTCTTTGTCATTTTATTTTGACAAATATATTATATTATTCTTCGTTAACTCGTATGCTTTTTTTTAGTTTATTTTAGTACTGGTTCTAGTATTCCTGCTAGAATCGTTAGTAGCTATACTGGCTTATTTTTATCAGCACAACATCAACGAAGACCTACACCTAAAATTAAACGCGTCGTTTCTGGACAGCTACAGGAAAAACGATAAAACGGATTCTATTGATTATATTCAACAAGAAGTAAGTGTTAAAGTGTTATAAATAAAATCAAAATCCATCGATGGGTGGGTCAGTGTGATAAAACAGCATATGATTGATATGAGGCAGAGCTGTCCGTAATTGAATTAAAATAATTGAAAAATCGTGTTCAATTACTTTTTAGTAACTGAATTACTCTAATTGAATTACTTTTTGAAAATAGTAATTGTAATTGATTTTCCAATTATTGTGATAAAGTAATTGTAATTGGTAATTGGTTTTAAGAAATCTGAGGTAATTGAATTACTTAAAATTAATTCAGTTATTTTAAAAAGTAATTGAATTAGGTACTCCCAAATAATTCAATTACATAGAAAGTAATTTAATTACTCTCAAATAATTTAATTAGAATAAAGGTAATTGAATTACTCCCAAATAATTCAATTACATAAAAAGTAATTTAATTACTACCGAATAATTCAATTAGATTAAAAGTAATTGAATTACTCCAAAATAATTAAATTCCTTTCAAAATTTTCATAATTCCTTTACTCTAGAAAGAAAAATATATTGTTTGGTTAAATCGCGGCTAATGCTAACAGGAGGTTTCCCTGGGGCACAGGGAGCCTGAGCTGAGATCATTAATAGCCCCCGAAGATAATGCTCTATCTGACAAATACATCGAAGAATTAGTTGTTTTGAAAGCCAATAAAAAAACATACGTTTCGTAGGTATTTGTTTTTGTAAAAATTTCGCGTTTCTTTGTACCTATCTGTATATTATAGTACTATTAGTAGTAGTAGTAGTAGCTATTAATACCTACCTAGTTTTTTTTCAATAATTTGTTTTCACTAATATTGCGTTTGTTTTATTTCAACAAATAAATCATATTATATAAAAAAGACAGGTGTTATTATTGGTCAATTTGTTAAAGGTAAGTAGGTACTTATCAAAATTAGGAGATCAAGTTTAACTATAAATTTCGAAATTTTTTAAATTTCTTTTTATAATAAAGTGTGATAGTAGGACCTACTGCTATTAAAAAAAATAATACCTTACCTATACAACTTTTTTTTGTAAAATGTAAAAAAAGTAATTCCATTGCTCATATACTACTTCAATTTTAAAAATGTAATTCAATTACCAAACTGTAATACTGTAATTCAATAACCAGAATGTAATTCAATTATCAAAATGTAACTGAATTACCAAAATGTAATTTAATTACTCAGAGTAATTTATTTGCCAAAAAAGTGCCTATAATTTATAGATTCAGAGTAATTCAATTACTTTTAGGGTAGTTCCATTACTATAAAGTAATTGAATTAGTATAAAAGTAATTGAATTAAACGCAGTAATTCGAATGCGGTAATTGATCAAGGAATCAATTACTTTTAGTGGGTAATTGGTAATTTTAATATTTTTGTCATACTGTTAGTAATTGGTAATTGTAATTGATGCCTTTTTCGGAGGGTAATGGGTAATTGTAATTGAATTACTTTTTAGGAGTAATTGCGACAGCTCTGATATGAGGTTTTTAGGTTTTCAATATGATTCATTCAGTAAATTAAATAGCTAAAATATAGACCCATCTTGTGATTTTCTAGCTTCAGTGCTGTGGCGCCCAAACTTTCTCGGACTGGAAGTACAGTAAATGGTTAAATGGTCATCCGGAAATAATGAACAAAGTGCCAGATTCATGTTGCAAGACGTCCTCGTTTTTGTGCGGAAGAAGCGATCATCCGTCCAACATTTTTTACGCTGTAAGTTACGAAAATAGACCTTTGAACAAAACTCATCATTCATATTAAATTAATATTAATTTTTTATTTCTCTTCCTTTAGGACTGTGAAAACAAAATTCTCCTGCTCCTGAAACTCAGCTTATGGATAATTTGTGCAGTGTCTCTTGGAGTGAGCGTTCTGCAAGTGGTCGGGGTGGTTTGCAGCATCAAATTATTCCTGAAACTGGAAGCCGAGGACAGAAACTACAATCCGAATTCTAATGGCAATGAGTCTCTTATACCTCCATGACGTCAAATAACTAGATCTGAAATAGCAGGGAAATATAGAAAAAAGCACACATAGTGAGTTGAGGGGAGTAGATGTAGGTACCTATAGTACCTATACCTACTCAAGAAAGTCGTACTATAATTTTCAAACAAATCTCACTTTAAAAAAAACTCAATATAACTATTATGTATAAGAATATTTAATATTTACGGTATCTATTTAAAACTCTTAAAAATATACCTATATATATCCACGTTCAAGTTATACTTTCGATACTAGTAGCGCAAGTAACTACTTTCTAAACGGCAGTAAAGTTGCATTCATCTTGGGCTAGTAACTCTACTTCACTTTTTAATCAATACATCGTTTTTTTTTTCGACTTTAATTTCTCACTTTATAATACAAATTGACGTGTGTGACGCGAATCCAGTGATATAAATGATCATTTACGTAACTCGTTCGACTTTCTTGAGCGTACAGCGTACCCAAGTATATTATAGCACAAACGTGGCCATATATTATTTATTAAAGCCTTTAAATGTTGCGTAGTTTAAGTAATAATAGAAAACGATTAAGATTATGTGTAAGTTGGTTCATAAAACTTTAAAAAATATACCTATAAATAACCACGTCCAAGTTATACTTTCGATACTAGTAGCGCAAGTAACTACTTTCTAAACGGCAGTAAAGTTGCATTCATCTTGGGCTAGTAACTCTACTTCACTTTTTAATCAATACATCGTTTTTTTTTTCGACTTTAATTTCTCACTTTATAATACAAATTGACGTGTGTGACGTGAATCCAGTGATATAAATGATCATTTACGTAACTCGTTCGACTTTCTTGAGCGTACAGCGTACCCAAGTATATTATAGCACAAACGTGGCCATATATTATTTATTAAAGCCTTTAAATGTTGCGTAGTTTAAGTAATAATAGAAAACGATTAAGATTATGTGTAAGTTGGTTCATAAAACTTTAAAAAATATACCTATATTCAAGTATACATGTTTGTCTCTCCTCTGCATGGTTGGCCTTTCTTCAAAGCCATTTAACTTTGTTAAATAGGCTTTACAGAAAACTTTACGAAAACGAAAACTTCCAAAACATTAGTCGTAATTTAGTTTTTAGAATAGAAAAATTTGTTAAAACAATTCGTGCCAATGCTTTTTTTCACTTTTCGCCATCTGCCAGACCTGAATAGTTAATGTAATTATTATATACGATTCTTAGATTATACATATACAGGGTTAGGAAAAATTACCAGAACGGTCAATTATTTCAAAATATACAGGGGTTATCAAAAAACGTCTTATATAAAAAATGTAGGGCTGTTAAAAATCTACATAAAGGTGATAAATTGAAATATACAGGGTCGCCCACAACCGGAAGTTGATTTTTTTGGGAAGAAAATAAAAATTGAAGATAGGGGCATGTAAGCCGTTTTGCTCTAAGACGTACTGTTAGAAGGTTATAAGCTGTCAAAGTTCAAGAAGTCACTTTTCGAGAGTCAATATCTCGGAAACTATGAAGTATAGACTAATAATGCATTTAATAAAAAATAATTACAATTTTATGTGGAATTTAAAAATATACAGGGTGTTCCATTTAAAAAAATATAACTATCATTCTCCACAACTTTGTGGGCGACCCTGTATATTTCAATTTATCACCGATATGTAGATTTTTAACAGCCCTACATTTTTTATATAATACTTTTTTGATAACCCCTGTATATTTTGAAATAATCGACCGTTCTGGTAATTTTTCCTAACCCTGTATATTTTTTAGGCAATCGATATACAGGGTAGCCCAGAAGTCCGGAATAAAATTAATATAGTCTTAACCTGTAACTCTTGAGGAAAACGCTCCGACATGTCAATTTAGTTTTATATATATCGATCTTTTTTTAAATGGAAACATACAGCTTGTGATACATCATTTGAAGGCTAATATGTCGTACAGTATGCTCATAAATTTTGGCGCGATTCTGTCAAGCTATTTCAAAATGGCGACTTTTAAAATTTTTTTAAAAATCTCTATTTAAATAAGCGAAAATTATAAATCATTGACTTTTTTTGTGAAAATTAATTTATTTATTTCCGAACCGAAGTATTATTTTACAATTTTCTAAACAAAAATGGTTTTGTCGGAAAGACAGCGTATCGAAGTCTTGATATTGTTAGGATGTGATGAAGATAAAATAAGAAGCCAAAATGAAGTGTGCACTTTATTTAATGCTAAATATCAGGATAATAAAATTTCACAGGGCACTGTTAGTAAAATATTCCACAAAATTGACGTTAAACCACCTTTTTGTTGTATTTTGTTCCGTTACATTTTTATTTTTGTTTGACAAAATAAATAACAAATAAACCATAACTATTGTTAAGTCACAAAATGCCAAAACGTGAAACAATGAAGATTTCTTACCTTAAAAGGTAAAAAAAAAACATCAATGATTTATCATTTCCGCTTATTCAAATAGAGATTTTTTTAAAACTTTTAACAGGTCGCCATTTTGAAATAGCTTTACAGAATGGCGCCAAAATTTATGAGCATACTGTACGAGATATTAGCTTTCAAATAATGTATCACAAGCTGTACGTTTATAGGTTTATATTTAAAAAAAATATCGATGTCGTCATATCTTTGACAAATGTTTATAAAAAAAACAAACGAATAACATCAAAATGTGAGCATATATAAAACTAAATTGACGTATCCGAGCTTATTCCCCTAAAGTTACAGGTTAAGGCTATGTTAATTTTATTCCGGACTTTTGGGCAACCCTGTATAGGGTGTGCTATTATGTAAAAACTCCATCAATTTCTTGGCGTTTGAAAACGGCCAGTGTAGATTACAGGTATAAAAATGTAATGATCACTGACGTCTGTTCCTAGTCACTTTTAGATATATATGTTGGTTAGTTGTGTATTTATACAGGGTGTCCCGAAATTCGCGTGCAATATTTCTAGGGCGTAAACTATATCCAAAAATATAACAAAAATGTCCTATAAACATACCCCGAGAAATGCTCCTTTAGGGGGCTAGAGCCCCTCAAAGAGGGTCGGGAAGGAAGTATTTTTTTATAATAGTATGGAAACCCTTAAAGATAATAACATTAAAATTAGTACGTACCTTCCAACCGATAAGTTGTACATAACAGTTAGTTTAGAGTGAAAACATTTCTTCCAGTGGCGTCGCACGGAGTGGGGCTGAGTGTAAATATTATCCTATATTTTTTATTTCTAGGATTTTTTAATTTTAAGTACAATATTTTAAGAACCTCGAGTTTTTTCTTTAAAAAAGTACCCCTTGTTTTATTTCAATAGGAGGCACCGTTTTCAAGTAAAATTAATTTAAAAATAAAACTTATTTTTCAAAAGAAAGGTTAGTCCATATGAGTTCAGGTAAATCCGAAAGTTAGCGTGCAATATTCCTAGGGCGTAAAGTACATCAAAACATATTACAAAAATGTTCTATAAACATACCCTCAGAAATGCTCCTTTAGGGGACTAGAGCATCTTAAAGGGGGGCAAATTTTTTTTTCGTATTAGCATGAAGTCTTTGAAATGATCCATTTTCTATTAAATTTCGATGGACCGTAGCAAATCTTCTACGGCTAGGTATTATTCTATGCGGAAATCGCCTCCTGTACTCTATTGCAGCGGCAGTAGAACCTGTAGAACTACCATTACAAAATCCATACACAAAATGAATATCTGTGAGTTCTCTGTTGCCCCCTTTTGAGAGGCTCTAGTCCCCTAAAGGAGCATTTCTGAGGGTATGTTTATAGAACATTTTTGTAATATTTTTGGATGTACTTTATGCCCTAGGAATATTGCACGCTAACTTTCGGATTTACCTGAACTCATATGGACTAATCTTTCTTTTGAAAAATACGTTTTATTTTAAAATTAATTTTACTTGAAAACAGTGCCTCCTATCGAAATAAAACAAGGGGTACTTTTTTAAAGAAAAAACTCGAGGTTCTTAAAATATTGTACTTAAAATTTAAAAAATCCTAGAAATAAAAAATATAGGATAATATTTACCCTCAGCCCCACTCCGTGCGACGCCACTGGAAGAAATATTTTCATTCTAAACTAACTGTTATGTACAGTTTATCGGTTGGAAGGCACGTACCAATTTTTATGTCATTATCTTTAAGGGTTTCCATACTACTATAAAAAAAGACTTCCTTCCGGACCAGCTTTGAGGGGCTCTAGCCCCCTAAAGGAGCATTTCTCGGGGTATGTTTATAGGACATTTTTGTTATATTTTTGGATATAGTTTACGCCCTAGAAATATTGCACGCTAATTTCGGGACACCCTGTATAAAACTGTTAGATTTAAAAATCATTGTTAGATATTGAAGCTTTAATACTGTTGATAGAGTTTAAAATTTCCCATTGTTTATATTATTTATTGAACTAATAATAGGGTTAAGCCAAAAACATCTAGATCGTAGGTCTAGAGACTTTTTTGTTATATTTGTGAGAATATTATTATATTGTAGTACAAAAATGTTTCAATAAACATATAAAATAATCCTGTATTACTATTTTTATTATAATTAGGCCCTGTAGACTTGAATCTCACCAACCAGTATCACAACGTCAACCTGCCACTGTTATCCCTATCTCATTTATTATTTTATTGCTTTCATTTCCAAATATCTAGCGATACCCCATCTGTTATCGGTAAGGATTGCGAAAACAATTAATACCTAACCGATATTATATCTACCTATAAATTCACCTGATGCCCCATAATACTCCTTGTACAAAAAATATTGATGATAAAACACAAGTTAGAGATAATTATGAACAAGATAACTGAGTAAACTCATTAAGATAAGGTGGTGTGAGTAATGCGATAATATTTGTTGTGTGAATTATGAACAAATACTAGGGCTACTAGGAGCGTTCATCGATTTTAACATGTCTACTGTTTTACTAGTAAGTTCGTGGTTTTACACCGCCAGTATACCAATTATTACTGATAAAACGTATGATTATTTTTTTATTCTTGAAAATAAGTCACGTCCAGGTATATTATTTAGGGAAAAAGAAAATCTTGAGCTATTTGGACTAGCTTTTATTACTAATGTTATTTAATTTTTACCAACGTTTCGGTAGTTTGGTTTCTACCTTCTTCAGGGCTACAAAAACGAAATTTACAAGTTGTCCATTTCTTTTCTGTAGCCCTGAAGAAGGTAGAAACCAAACTACCAAAACGTTGGCAAAAAATAAATTACATTAGTAATAAAAAGCTAGTCCAAAAAGCTAAAGATTTTCTTTTTCCCTAAATTATTTTTTGACAGAAAGTTCACTGCGGTTCAATTTTCAGGTTTTATCACTCATCCACCACATCACCTTTCTGAGTCGTATTCGATTGAAACAGAGATTTGGATCGATCTGATCTTAAAAATCAGTTCATCCAAGGTGAAGCACGGATTTTTATGTTCGTTTGGGTTTCGATTTTGACTTAAACCTTATTTCATGTTCAAAAATTAGTCAGAGAGTATCGTAGAAGTATTTTATAAGGCTAGAGACTAGCCTAAAGAGACTAGACTAAAGAAAAACAACTTTTTTACCTGACTACCCACACATAATCAAAGAATACTAATAAATACCCAACGAAAATCTAAAAACAGGGACAGAATGGAACTATAACTTCCAAAACTATAAAGTAAACAAAAACAAATAATTGATCTGATATTTGGCGATTATGCAATTTCCCAGGTTCCCTTGGGATCACTTTCACGGTAGTGGGGAGCAGTGATTATTTGCCAATCGAACACAGGTCAGATCAGTTGTAATCAGTTAGATCGATCCGGATCGATTTAAATCAGCGAATCGAACACGCCTCTGTTTAACAATATGTTTCAATGTTAGAGGGATTTAATCCACAGACATATAATATAAGGAGACTAAATTATTTATATTTTGTCCCGATCAGAAATCGTTTTTAAGATGACAATTTTCTGCTGATTGCTCTAAATCAATTGTATTTGAAAACGAAGTTTATAATAATAATTTTCTACTAGTTCAATTATTTATAGTTTCCTAATGATATCAAAATATGTTTTAGGGAAATCACTATGGAAACGCTGTAGGGACGTTTTTACTACGCGTGACGTCGAATTTTTTAATATTAATTCATTATCTAACGTTACAGTGTTGGTGACATGGGTATGGGGCATATGGATCGTTTTTAATCCTAAAAGAATCACATGCCAATGCACTGTAAGGATAACAGCAAACAGCAAGCTTTTACAACTAACAGTCTTGTCCTTTTTTATATAGCCATCTCCTTCTAACTTATCTGAAACTTTGGAAGTACTATGTATGATTGTAAACAAATATTTTTCGATAATTGGAATGTTTTTGTCTCCTTATACAGTGTGACCAATAAAGCCCGCATCATATGGGATTTTTTTTTATTAATACCTTTATTCGAAACTTGACTTTGGCATCAAGTTCTGCTTTGATCGATATGAAAATTCAGCAAAAAAAAGTAGTCACGTGATTCGCATTATCTGTCAAATTTTAATTTTTTCCAATAAATAATTCAAAAGTGGGGTTATTTCTGAAAATATCGAAAAAAGTTATTAGAGAAAGTTTTTTTAAATCCAGTTTCTAGCCCACATGCAAAATTTTAGGTGCATAAGATAATTTTGACTTTTTACCCACCACTAAAATTTATTTTCCACTTAATGAACACTTTACTGATGACACTGTGTTCTATTTCATCTTAATATTATGGTGTATTACTTTCAGACACAAACTACGTTTCCAAAAATACTTATTTTATGAAGTTACCTTATACAGGTTCAAAAACAAAAAAACTTTGCATCACATGCGACCAAATTTTAATCGCCCAATTTTGATTTTGTAGGAAAACACATTTAATATGGCGCTACTTTAAAGAAAATGTATCTGAAATAAAGCATTGTCAAAACTAAGAAGTTTTATGTAGGTTGCGTTGAGTCTTATTTTGCAAAACTGGTGCAATTTACAAAATATTATGTTATAATTTATATAATTAACAAAATTATCTTATACAGCTGAAATTTTGCATGTGGGCTAGAAAGTGCATTAAAAAAAACTTTTTCTAATAACTTTTTTTGATACTTTCAGAAACCATACTTTTGAACTATTTTTTGGAAAAAATTAAAATTTGACAGATAATGCAAATCACGTGACCACTATTTTTTTGCTAAATTTTCATCTCGATCGAAGCAGAACTTGATGCCAAAGTCAAATTTCGAATTGGGCTATTAATTAAAAAAATGCGGACTTTAATGGTTACACTGTATGTGGTTTAATCCATAGGGGTTCTTAAAGGTTTATTCTAGGACATTATGTCCCACATGTTAAAAGAAAACCGGGATTCTCAGTTGCAGATCTGGTACTAAGCATGTATTATGTATTATGGCCTGGTATAGTAAAATACGATTGAATTAATCGTCGAATCTATTCAGTTTACAGAAGGTTCGCACACCTTTTTCCTAAGACACCGTCATTAGTAGGGCGCCCGAATTGCTAGGACGAAATCAATAGGCGTATTTAGGAAATGTGAATTAAAATTAATGTAATTTCGAGTCGTCGTCGTCAGTGCGGTACCTTTTCTTTAATTACCCAAACCCACGCTCTAAAACGGTTAACTTCATTAAAAGTTACACGGTTTACGGTCAACTGCTTTTGTGCATCTTACCAGCAGTACATTTTACCGGGTTTCAAAAAACACTCTGCTGGAATCAGTTCAGTTATCGTGAGAATATAATAGTGTGAGCAAATACTGCAAATGGGAGGATGTTGTTTAAACAGGGGTCGAATTAGGTAAATAAATACATTTAGTTAATTGATATTTGTAGGGAAAAATCTGAAATTTTTAACCACGAGCAGAGTTGTAGCAGTTGGAAAATGCAATATATTCGGACCTGCTAGTAGGTAATATAGGTTATTCTCTGTAAATAAATATAGTTTAAAATAATTCTTTAAATTCTTAATATAGGCATTATCAAAATAATAATGAACGATAAACATTAGTATTATTGTGAAAAAAACGTGGGTCGCTTTGTGCTATATTTTTCGTATATCGAGCACCCCACGATTTTTTCACAATAATACTAATGTTTATCGTTCATTATTATTTTCTGCATATATTAAGAATTTCAAGAATTATTTTAAACTACAGTGTGTGTATAAAGTCTGGAAACGGCTTAATAACATCACAATTTACTGGCCGATTTAAACCAAATTTGGTACAGTTGTGTAAGAGGATCTAACGCACCGAATGACGATATTGGCGTTGTTGCCAGCTTTTTAGTTTGTCTGAAATTCGAACGAATTTTATATTTTTAAATATAACACCCAGTGTATTTTTACATTTTTAAATTCCACATAAAATTATAATTATTTTTTATTAAATGCATTATTAGTCTATACTTCATAGTTTCCGAGATATTGACTCTCGAAAAGTGACATTTTTGAACTTTGACAGCTTATAACTTTCTAACAGTACGTCTTAGAGCAAAACGGCTTACATGTCCCTATATTCAATTTTTATTATCTTCCCAAAAAAATCAACTTCCGGTTAAACCGGATGTAACTCGAAAGCAGGAAATATAGTTGTTCCGGTTTAACTGGAAGTTGATTTTTTTGGGAAGATAGTAAAAATTGAAGATAGGGACATGTAAGCCGTTTTGCTCTAAGACGTACTGTTAGAAAGTTATAAGCTGTCAAAGTTCAAAAATGTCACTTTTCGAGAGTCAATATCTCGGAAACTATGAAGTATAGACTAATAATGCATTTAATAAAAAATAATTATAATTTTATGTGGAATTTAAAAATGTAAAAATATACTGGGTGTTATATTTAAAAATATAAAATTCGTTCGAATTCCAGACAAACTAAAAAGCTGGCAACAACGCCAATATCGTCATTCGGTGCGTTAGATCCTCTTACACAACTGTACCGAATTTGGTTTAAATCGGCCAGTAAATTGTGATGTTATTAAGCCGTTTCCAGACTTTATACACACACTGTATATTTATTTTCCGCTTTTTAGTTCGATTAATAATTATCAAAGCGTGTTTTTTAGTTTTTTTTAAACTATATTTATTTTTCATTTTTTAGTTTGAGTTATTGTTAAGAAAAAAAATTTTTTTTTGAGTAGATTGAGCTAGATTCGTAGATTATTATTGTATTGTCGGCGGTTCTTGATAAGTCTACAAAGTTTAAATTAAATCTGACCGTTTAAAGTGGGTCAAAATCGGGTTCAAAGACGGACATACAAACAAACATACAGGTGAAGCTAATAAAAACGTGTTAATGAAGAACGTTTTTCAGACAAATGTTCCAGTTGGTTCTTTAAAAATATCAACTGCATATTTAACTTAATTAATTTTTTTGAAACGTTAAAGAAAATTGCTTCCCAATGTCTAGTTGACGATACAACGGGGCAAAAGATGGGGCCGGAAAAACTTCAGCAGTGGCCAAAAAGCCCCTTGACCTGGGACAAAACTAAAATAAGATGTATTAAAAAAATTGAATGAAGATACCTACAAAAAAAACTGATCTTGCCCCGACTAAAGCTTTGTTCGCTTCAAAGCACAAACTCGGCAAACTCCCCTTGCTCACCCACACCTCTCGGCGCCTACCGCTCCCTACCGGAGAAAATATTAACTATCGCACCTGTTTTACCTGTACAGGTGAGAGGGGGGTTACCTGTGTAATGACGTCACGCGTCTTGTCGTGTTTTAAGTTGAAAACAAATGATGAGAACCGCGCCTGGCCGTTGAAACAAACTTCTTGGTCCGTCCTGACAACGTATAAACATTGTCCCATTGGACATACGGTCGGTTTTTTCACTAATTGGTGTTTTTTAATTAATGAAAATCGAGAGTAATGAGTAATTAAGGTGTAGATAAAAAATAATGTCAGTACGTTGTGAAACGGTGAAGTGGGAGAGCCGAGACCGCTGAGAACAATGCATTCCGTCTAAATGCATAGATTTTGTGCATAGGTTTTTAATGTGCAGTGACTTCTTTGTTTTATAAAAGAAAGAGGTGCTTTTTATGTACGGTGTGTTTCAAAAAGGGATTTTTTCGACTGAAATCGAGGTAAATATGTTGGTCGAGGCGTTAGGTGAAGGATATCATCAACGGTTTTTTTAAACTCGTGCTTTTGATGGAGGTGTATCATGTACATATAAGATGATGAAGATTTCTTTAAATGCGATTGTTTATTTAATTTAAATGTTAAATATTTTACTTTAAACTTGAAATTTCTACTTTCGACTCGACACTTTTTACTTAAATTTCGAAACTTCAACTGTCGATTTCGATGTCTTTTCGAAATTTTGTACTTTACTTTCGAAATTTCTACGTTATTTTGAAATTTTGACTTTAAGCTTAAAATATATATCCGCACTTTAATGTCGAAATTTTGATTTTCATGTCGAAATATAAATAATACACATTATCTACTTTCCTCTCAAAATTTGTGTTCTATTCTCGAAAGTTTGACTTTTATCTCGAAACGTCAATTTTTATTACATATTTTGCCATATTTTCTCGCATAATACAACATTTTTACCATCACCTATTACAACTATATATATATTTACTTTAATTTTTCTCCTTGTCAGACTTCTGATAAAATAAATCTATTTTCGGTAAGTGTCGTAAATCGTTATCGGGTTCGGCTCATTACGAATTAATATTTTCCAAGTCCGTTCACGTTCATATTACTTATGAGAATTAGTTGAGGTTTAAAAAAAAATTAATTGTTTTTATCATTTTTTAGAAAAAGTAGCCGCCTTTCCTAAAACCTTACAAGACTGATTTTGTGATACATCAAACAAAAATCAACGCTCTAAATTCCACATACCCGCTGTGCCAGCTGTGATAATCCACAAAATATTCCCCACAAGGTGTTTTAAACAAATGACACTCCAATTAGGCTCCGCTAAAACCGCATTATAAAATGAACTTTCTTTATCGGACGTTTCTTTCTTCCATTTCTCTCTATTTTGTGCTAACCCTATCTCAAACCGTGCAATCTCAAAATGACTATCCACCGGACTACAACTCCAATGAATCGGACAAGTTCGGTTACAGTGATAACAACGAAAACAGTGATAAACCCTACAGTGATAACGGCGAATCCTCTGCTATCACAGAACACCCGGGAGGTGTGATAGAAAATGAACGTGTGGTTTTGGAGAGGAGCAAGAGTCCCTATTGGTTACGAAATGACATCGTCGTGGAAAGGGACGGCGAGCTGGTGATTGAACCTGGAGTGACCGTAAAGATTGAGCCGCAGGTTGGGATTACTGTGAGGGGAATTCTCAATGCTCAAGTAAGTTGTCATATTATATATGTATATTTTCACCTTTGACTTTCAAGCCGAAATAGCTAGTAAAAGAAATGGCGGGCGAAATCGGATTCTTAATTCTCCTAATTGCATTTTACGTGCATCAATTATTAACTTATCTACAGGTCACTATATAAATATTCCTAATGGTTAACCTCCGGTTAAAGTTAAATACTTAATTAAACGAATAATAATCAATGTAGAAATTAAGAAATGTTTTCTTTCGTGCATTTTCTCGACATTTCATTTAAAAAGTTGTTAAAAACAGTTAAAAGTTTTGCCATTAGACGATGATTTAATAATTAGGTAGATATTTCTTTAGTAATCAACTTGACAAGGTTTAAAAATTGCATGAGAAATAAATACATTGTTTGGGGAAAAGGAAATTTAATAGAATACAAAAAATTCATGTGAAAAAAATACAATGGGCGATATTTAATGGTAAAAGAAAGTTTTTGGTTTAGTCACAATTTGATGGTCCGCTTGGTTTATTTTCTGCACCGAAGATTCAAACCACAAAAGCTTAAAATAAGTGATTGTGCACAACTGCTTATTTTCCGTGTTCTATACTAAAATCTCGACTAAAATTAAAGACTATACTATCAGGCTTAGTTACATGATATTTAACATCACACCATCACAGTCTATATAATTATGAAACAAACATATAGTGTACATTAAATTAAAATTTAAAAAAAATTGTCAGTCTACCCTGCTTTTCGTAATAAGTATAAAATAAGCTATAAAAACTTCACCAAATTCAAACGGCTTTTTTTCATCCACCTGATCGGATCGAAATTTCTCACACTCATATAATTGTGATCTCTATTCTTCGGAACAAGATAAAAAAGGACATCGACCCGAAACCCTATACAAAATAAAAAGAAACACGAACACACCTTCCGAGGGAAAGGCCCTTTGTACAGGTGTGTATACAGTCAAGGACGTGTTTTATCGATGCCATACAAAGAAATATATCTATTAACCTGCTATAAAGGCGCTACCTTGTAAATTCTTTTGTGTACATGTAAATAAATACTTTAGAAATGTTTGTTTTTCGTGGCTGATAGTGAAAAATAAATCTCCCGTACCTACATAAAAATTTGTCCTAATTTTATAATTTACTGATATCAAGGCCTCGATCTAACGGCCTAGTTATACAGTATAAATGATATGACCCAATTTTGACATACCTACAGGGTGTCGTAAACCGCCACAAGTGCATCTCGTAAAAGCATCTCAAACCAGGGTTTACAAAATAAATATTCTGTAAACTTAGTGTAAATCATACAAAATATCCGACCGGCGCCGGCGCGGCCTTTCGTTTCGGCTAGGAAAAAACCGTTGCATAATAATCGACCAGGGCTGAAGCCTTTGAAAAAGTGTAAAAAAGTAAAAAGTGAAAAAAAAAAAAAATAAAAAATTTCGTGACAAAATTTTTTTTTGTAAAAGATAAAAATAAGAAACCAAAAACTTGGTTATTTGAATTTTTCACATAAATTTTGAGGTTATGTGTAAAAAGTGTAAATACAAAAGTTGTAGATCTTTTTATTACCTACAACTTTTCCCTTTAACGTTTTTCCATAGGACTTGTAGTTTTGCCGGAAATCGAGATAAATCGTTTTCTACCCTTAAAAACTCACCCCCTTCCACTTCTCGACCTCGGATCGCCCGTAAATTATTTTTCCTTTCATTTTTGTTATATTCTCTTCATTTTCCAATGGGTTTCATCCTACTATTATTTTTTTTGGTTTCAAAAATTATCGACCCTGGTCTATAAAGTTTCCAACGAAATACTACACAAATGATGAAATATTATGATAAGGTACAATTATGAAAAATCAGTTACCACAATGATTCAAAGTTAAGTTTTAATGAGTTAATAGAATACTGTCCATAATTAAGGTGAAAAGAACACGTCATTTATTGGCTACATTATTAACAAATGAATCATACAGGTTAATATATCTAAATAACGAACTATCTAACTATCATTTTATTTGTGATTCTGATTATTATATCTATACGTTGTGTTGACTCTGTAGTGTTGACTTACATAATTCTATCAGAATACTGCGATACATATACACATAGTTCTTTATTTTATACGAAAAGTAGAAATTAAGGTATTTGTTAGTGAACCGTGCAAATTAAATATTTACTTTGATATAATGATATAATATTGTAAAACCTATCTAAAACTAATCTAAACGTACTGATTTGCTTAACACCTATATAAATATAGGAGTGCAACTGGTGTCAAAAGTTAATTTCTTAAAAAATGTAAAAACAAAGAACAACGGTAAAAAATCAAGAAAGTGGTTGTAATAATAATTATAAGTAATGCAAAGATAACAAAAAGCTTTTTACTTTCCTCGCAAAGAAAGTATGGTAATCGCGAAAAAAAAAATTAAATATTATATTTCATTTTTATCATTTACTGGAAACTTTCTAAACCTATATCGAATTTATTTCAAGATATATTTGTTTATTTAGAAATAATAATGTCATTTTTGTACTTCTATACTAATAAATATCTTTAAGACAACCATTTCAAAAATAGTTGCAGGCATTCGGCTGTAACTAAAAATTACCAGTAAAATTTAATTAAATTGGTGTAAATTTGGTATTACTGGGTAATTAAAGGTTCAAACGTTGTTTATCTTGCAACAAATTTTTAATTTAGGCCTTTCTTTGGGAGAAAATAATTTTTTAAGTTGGCAATGATGAACTCACTACTTAGCATAGTTTTTTTAATTTAATTTTTTAAAGTTATTGCTGGATATTTCTTATCTATTTTGTTTCGTCAGTGATCTCATCTTTACTTTCAAAAATTAAAAAAAACAAATACAGGAAGCCCAGTAAGGAATTTCTAAAGGTGCAATATCCTCTTAAAAATATTACTTAAGTATTTTTAAGAATTTTATGAGACATACCTACAAGTAGCGGTATGCGGTATAATACCATTAGGACGGTTAAAAATTAACATGCTATACACATGAATATTATTTTTTTAAAAACATTATGATAATATATGTATGCGTGCATGTGTAGATTGTACAATATTGGATGAAATATTTAAAAAAGCATTGCAATTTTTTCTCCAGTATTTTTAATATTATTTAATATTTGGTTCCTTTTTCGTTTTATCCAAAAAGCAACTCAATTTTCGACTTTGGTGGGGTAGCAAAAAATACCTACAGTTTGTTGAAACAATTTTGATGGACAAATTAAAAATATTCCTTTTTCTGCCTTTATCTGGGTGTGGCCTATTTTAAGGTGGATACCCAAACTGTCTTTAAAAAAAATGCAATAGACAAGTATATATGTTTTGATGTTTCGGGAAATTTTGCTCCTAGGGGGAAGTAATGGAGGGGGAAGTTTCCAACGCAACCGCTAGAGAAAAATACATAAGTATAGAATTTCAGAGACATTTTTGGCTTGGAACAAATAACACGTCATTTTTTTAGGCATTTACGAAAATTTTGTCTCTATGGGGTGGAAAAACGGGTATAGATATTTATATTGGAAAACATATTTTTGGACAGACTTTCTGACATATTTCAATATAAGGTGCAATCATATGATAAGATTATGTGAGCGTTATGAACGATCTGCAATGACATTTTTTAATTGTGTGTGTCTTTCTTGTGACCTTAAACACACAAACAACGCACACTGTTTCCACGTCGATACTGAATGCGACTGATGCGGCATGCTCTTTCATAAAACGTTCATTCGGGAAAGTTCGGATTGAATATAGGGGTCGAATTCGAGCGTAACACAGCCGAGCGTAACGCGTGACGGCTCAGGTAACGCGTGACGGCTCAGTTTAATTCAGTGCCCACAAAAGTGCTAAACGCGCCTAAAGAAGTTTTCACTTCAAAAAATAACGAAATATTGACCAAAAAACAAAATGGCAAAGTATCACATTAACTCTTAAAATATATTTGATTTTTTGGTTGGATAATTGGCCTTCAAGTCCAGTTATATCTTGTTTCTAACTAACCGACTGTTACGGTATAAATTGCCGTGCTTGTGAAGCCATAACTCCCTAAAATTTGTTATGCGTTATAAATTGTGGTACGGTACTATCTCCCGAAGAGTGGTTCCATAGGTCAATGGCACTCCTCGACTATACCTAGTCTGGGTAGATGGAAATAGAACAAGAACTAAGAGCGGACTGCCCCTCTTACACATTTACCTTCTTTTTACTGGAAAAAATGTATATTTAATTATTTGCGACTACATTGTGGCTTGCGAAAGGTTATTTAATAAATAATAATTATTGTGTAACGTTATAATCTACCCATTATTATTTTCTATTGTCTTAATTTAGGTTGCCATTATTGTTGTAGGTAATGTAATTTTTTACATACAGTGTGACCAGTAAAACCCGCATCATATGGGACTTTTTTATTAATAACTTTATTCGAAATTTGACTTTGGCATCAAGTTCTGCTTCGCTCGAGATGAAAATTAAGCAAAAAAATAGTAGTCGTGATTGTCGCGCCGTCGGGATGATTTCATTGTTTTTCATTAATTTATTTATTTGTCGTACTCTTCTTGAATACGCAAGCTATTCATTTTTTTGTTGTTATAAACATGATAAAGAGAAAAAGATGTCTATTTATCTAGCTCTATTGTTGTTGATTAATTGGTCCCAGATCAGAAGCAAAACACATTTTGATCCCTAAAACTTGGATTCTATAGACACCAGGAGATTCTGTTCGGCTATATACGCAGATTGAATGAATAATGAATGATGAATTTATTTATTTATTTATTGATAGTATCAACATAATCAACAACTTAACAAGTTAATTATAGATACATAAACCCTATTTCTAAAAACTTATACCTAAGCTATATTAATAATAATTCAATTAGCATTACAATTACAGTAATCGCCTAAGCAGTTCATTCCTTAATTTTAATTTTTCACAGTTTACCTTATATATGTCAATGTCTCCACAATATTTATTAAAAAAAGAGCACAGTCTTATAAGTGGTGAGTTTTTGTATAGATTTGTCCTCAGTGCAGGAACATAAAATACATGTGCGGATCTAGTATTAAATAAGCCTATTTTAACGGAAGCTGTCCTAAGAACTCTTTATTATCTATTTTGTCTCTAATTATTTTATATAGTTAAATAATTCCTGCTTATAGACGCAATAGTCTTAAAAAAAGGAAATTAAACAAAAAACACAAAAGCCTTTGATCTGCACCTCTTGGCCGATAAACTGAAAATGACTTACAGTACACAATTTTTAAAAATTTACGCTGAACAGATTCCAAAAGAGTAATCTTATTGGTATATTGAGGATCCCAACTAGTGCATGCATACTGAAGTTTTGTAACTACCAAGGATTTATATAAAGTTATTATGGCGTTAACATTTTTAAAGTATTTACAAGTTCTTATAATAAATCCTAGCATTTTTAAAGCGCTGGCAGTAATATTATCAATATGCCCAACAAAACTCAACTTAGGATCAAAATAGACAACAAGATCTCTGTGAAAATCAGTTCTCTTTAGAGACACATTATCAATGCAGTAAAATTAATATTTTGAGTTCTATATGTAAAGGACATTATCGCACATTTACCTACATTTACATTTAAATTATGTTCTCTACACCAACGCACAACTAAATTCAAATCGTTTTGTAGGGTCCTTGCATCAAGTTCATCCACAATAGTATGAAATAGCTTATAATCATCAGCAAAAATAAGACCTTTGGTGAAATTAACGCTCACTCCAATTTTATTGATAACTAGTAAGAACTGAAGTGGTCCAAGATTTGAACCCTGGGGCACCCCTGCTGTGGGTGAATATATTTTTGAAGTGTAGCCCTTAAGTTCAACGAATAATGATCTTTTTTGCAAATATGATGATAATAATGAAATAATGTTTTGGTCCACTGAGAAGTCTTGAAGAGCTGTAATTATCTTGTCAAACGCTTTTTCCAAATCGTTGAAAATAACATCAACTTGTTGGCCGTTTTTAAAAGAATTATGAATGAATTGTGTAAAATTGATTAAATTAGTTATAGTTGAGCGCTGGGGGAAAAATCCATGTTGCTGCCCCGAAACTATGTGTTTAACATCGTTATATTCTATTACAAATAATTAATTCTAAAACCTTTGAGCAAGCCGAAACAAGACTAACAGATCTGTAGTTTTTAATGTCATTCCTATCACCACGCTTAAATATCGGAATAGGAATAACCTTACTTTCTTTCCATTTTGTGCGATATATTCCTTTTTTTAGACAAAGATTAAAAATATGTTTTAGGAGCTTTACAAAACAATCAACACAACCTTTAAGAACATATTATGCAGGTAAATTATCTGTTGCTACGGACCTGTTGACTTTTAATTTTTTTTTTGATGAATTAAAAAGTTGTCGCTCCTTATGCCACAGGTAGTAAACTTTTGTTTATTTAAGTACAGGTGCATCCGTGACAAGTGGTGCATATAAATTGCGTCTCGTCATGGTCGTGAGGAGAACTTCGTTTTCACGATTAAAAAACTACTAGAAATGCCAACTAGTACCATAGAAGTAATATGTACACTAAACTGATAACTGCTAATAAATAATTAAAATTCATAGACACGCGTTTTAAAATTTAATTTTCATTGTTTGGTGAGAGATTGTACGGAGTGGATTCGGCACATCCGGGCGTTGATTAAAACAGTCGTAAGCTTATAAAAAGCAATTAGCTACTCTTTACATTTGAATTTTGATGGTTCAAATGGGCAGGTCATTACCGTTTTAAAAGCAATCTTAATTTGATTTTTTATGAAGAAATGAGAATAAAACACTGAAAATAAAATTTGGAACTAGTGACAAACCAGTAAGTAAGTAGCTACCACGCAACTACCAAATATTCCTAAAAGATGAAGAAAACAACAGAAAGAATGTAAATTGATTACCCTTTTATCTTAGCAAGTTAATAGACTTGAACGAAGCAACAACATCCAATACAAGAATAGAAGCGTTTTGTTTAAATAAATCCATTTCTTGCAAAACAATTACTTAGTTTTCGTTCTTAGACTTCCTTGCTCCAATACCACATTTTTAACTAGAGCGTTCAGTTTTCAAGGAATAATGAAACCAAACAACAAAAATGTGTGTTTCTTCTTTGTTCTTTTTTCGGTATAAAGCATAGATTATTTTGAGTCATTTTGTAATTTATTAGACAGGAAATCCTTCTAATCCAGTTTTAAAAAGCAAGAGATAATTATTACAAATTATGCATCATATTCGTGTGCATGCCAAGAAGTTTCCGCAAGAACCCATTCAAGAGTCAATTTTTTTTGTAACCGAGAAAAGCTTATATATACAGGGTGGTCCTTAAGTACATCAAGAAAATCTAGGATATGATTCCTGGCATCAATTTAAGTTGAAAAGTTCATATGGACTTATGCCCTAAAATGCTTACCCTCTAAGATACAGGGTGTTAAAATATTTTTAAAAAATAATTGTTTTTTTTTAATTTCGAAACTCCTTGAAGATACGGTATTGAAAATTAATGTCGATTGATTTCGTATTAAACTGCACTTTTTGGTTAAAAAAGGGTTTGCCTACTTCCACCAGTGGCGTGCATGAAGATACCATCAATATTTTTTTTGTGAAAATATGTGATACGCCACTGTTTTTTTTAAAACTCTGATGCATTTTTATGCATTACTGATATAAGCGGAACAAAAGTTGTCTCTACTATGTTTTTGAAAAAAATGGTAGTTTTAAAGGAAAATGGAAAATATTTTAACACCCTGTACCTTAGAGGGTAAGCATTTTAGGGCATAAGTCCATATGAACTTTTCAACTTAAATTGATGCCAGCAATCATATCCTAGATTTTCTTGATGTACTTAAGGTTGAATTCTTAACGTCATTCAATCTATTGCCAACCTATAACCTATTTCGCATTGATTTTTTGAGTTTATTATTTTAATAACTAACATTTAAAGAAAATCAATATCGTCGGTACATTATTTAGGTAGTAAATGATATATTACAAAAATATCAATTTATTTCATTGCTAATTTTGGGAGAATTGTATAGTGAAAGAACAATGAGTAACAATGACATAATAATGTTAAAAACAATCTTACCCGATATTTTTCGCTATACAATTATCCTAAAATAAGTTATGAAATTCCTTGATATTTATTAAATATGTCAATTATTACCTATAGAATATCAAGTCGACACTGATTTTCTTTAAATTTTTTATAAAAGCTAGAAAACATAAATAAATCTACGCGAAATAGGTTTATAGGTTGGCAAGCATGTTGATACTCCTACCTTAAGGACCACCCTATATTGGGGACAATCATTAACGAGAGATGGGACAACTCTCAAGAAATACGATGTCGCATCGAGAAGGCCCGCTCAGTGTTTGTTAAAATGAGCTAGCTTTTTAAAAGCCACAATCTATCCTTAGACATGAAGCACGTTTTCTCGGTGCTTCTGTATGGCGTAGAAACCTGGACACTCACTAGGGAGAGACTACCAAGAGAATTGAAGCGTTCGAACTCTGGTTGTACAGGAGAATACTAAGAATATCTTGGATACAAAAAGTTACCAACACAGAAGTAATGCGAAGAATAAATAAAGAACCAGAACTATTGGATACCGTAAAATGCCGGAAACTTCAATATTTCGGTCACATAATGAGGAACCCAGATAGATACGGGCTACTACAACAAATCCTACAAGGCGAAATTAACAGCAGAAGAGCACCTGGCCGAAGGAGAATATCGTGGTAGGCGAATCTGAGAACGTGGTTTGACAAATCATCAGCAGAACTGTTCAGAATCGCCATCAACAAAGTAAGAATAGCCATGCTGATAGCCAACATCCGGAACGGATAGGCACTTGCAAGCAATGCATCACATGCAAGCAATGTTATTTTAGCGTTTTTCTCGAAAACGGTTCGATTTATCGAAACAAAAGGTTTGGAGAATAAAAATATTCAGTCAAAATGCGCATACAGTGTGGGACAAAAAAGTTTGGATCATTCAAATTAAAGTATAGGCTCCTATGTGGCGCCCTCTACAAAATGCGAAAAAACGGTAGGCAAATTTGTATTTCTCATCCCGAAAAAACCCATATACGAAATTTCGTCAAAATATTATAAGCGTGGCAAAAGGTATTGCAAAAAAACTGCAAATAAAATTTAACTTTAACACACTGGAACTCGTTAATAATCAATTTTCGAAAAAATGTTATAGGAAGAAATAGCATCTATTTTCGGTCTAGAATTATCCCATAAACTTTTTGCTCATCATTTCCGGACACCCTGTATATATAATTTAGAGGAGACGTTAAAAATACAGTTATTTTATTGTTTATTTATTTTATGTGTTATTATTTGGATGTTATTGTATGCACTTATTTAATTTAAACATTTCGCAAATTACTGAGCACAACCAATCAAGTAGAACCGAACCTCATGCATAAAATAATTTAAAAAAATGATTGCATCGCGTTGCAGGATATTATATCACTTATTTTGCTTTCATTTTTCCAAAGTCAGGAGAAGTAAGACACTCTGCGTGGTATCGGTCATTCATCGCGATCATGAATCACCAAGAATCATGGAAAACCGCTTTTTTTGTAATCAGAATGAAACGTTTGGCCTTGCAATTAAATCATTAGTATTTCTTGATGCGATGCATGTTACAAAGAGGTTATTATACGTAAAAATTGTTTTAAAACATATATTTAGCACTGGTCACTGGCGTAGCTAGGGAGGAAATACAAGGGGGGAGGGCAAAGGGGCATGTGCTTAACCGGATCATTTACCCATCCCCAACGAGATTCATAAATAGAGCATAAAATATTTATCATCTCTTATAAATAAGAAAGTACCCAGTACTAAAGTAAAAGTAGTTGAATATTAGCTTCCCCCACTTCAAGACAAGCTATGCCAGTGGCACTTGTATAGCACGTGATATCCGATTTAGAGAACAGTACAACATGCCCCTGTAAAATGAAACTATCAATGGCATAACCTTTTTTTAGGGTACTGAAGATGATCGAATCGTTCTTACATCAGCCGATGATAAACAAGTCAAAAGCATTATATTTCCTGATATCCGATTGGTGGATGGACCAACAATACTCGCTGGAAGGGTACAAATTAAGGTTAATGATAAATGGAGAAGCGTTTGCACGAATTCAAAAAAGTACGTCCAATTTTAAACGATTTCCATCAGATCCATTTAATAAAATAATTGTCCCATTTTTCCTTAGTTGGACCATTGCAGATATGGAAACAGCCTGCCGTCAAATGGGCTTCCAAGGTGGTACCTTCTTCCAGTGGGTCAACCGCCAGATGCCGGTGAAATCGCGGATCCTCTACGAGGAACCAAGGTGTACCGGAACTGAAAGTACTCTTTTAGAGTGCACTTGGAACAGTCACCAAATGGGTTCAGGAGTTTGTGACTACCACCCAGATCTGGCCATAGAATGTACGACAAGACATGACGCTCCCAAACCTTATTGGAGAGGAATAAGGTATGTTCTTGTCAGTGATACTACAATCTATGAATTTGTTCGATTGTTGATTTTTTATTCACCTAGTTACCTAAAAATCTAAAACTTTATTTTTAGATTCGAATACGCTCAGAACGAAAACCATCTCTCTTTTCATAACACCCTGTTCATACCCAAGTCATATTCTACTCTTCGATATATCAACATCTATCACGCGGGAGTAGGTAGGGATCATAACGCTAGCAGCGCTATCCACGTAGAAGGGGTGCCCCCTCTAATGGAGAATCTTGAAATAATTAGTTCCGCCTATAACGGAGTGAATGTCACCAGTCCTGGAGCTCCCGTCCTGATAAATAACTGCACCATAAGGAATAACCGGGGATATGGAATATTCGTCAATTCTAGTTTCGGAATGACTCATATAGGTAAGCTTGTTTAAGCATTGATATTGAACTTAAAGTATTGTAATCCATTATATTTTTTATTACAGATGGTTGTGTTGTCAACGATAATGGCGGAGATGGTATACGATACGTCAAAGCCGAAGAGCGACCAGATGAAAGCATAGACAGACGAGGATACAACGACTTCTGTCAACTAGCCATCAGTTCCAGTCAAATCTTCCCTATCTTCGTTTACGCCGAGCAAGCCATACAAAGCCGACGCGTAAAGGAATGTAGCAAAGTATTCACGACCAAGTTCGGACACGTTCTAACATTGGATTTCATACGAGCAGTGACTGACAGAAACAACAGCGCCACTTTAGAAATATACGATGGATCTACCTTGAACAATCGCCCCCTAAAAACTCTGAGTATAAGAAACAACACGCGACCTCAGAGCATTACGACTACAACCAACCAAATTTACATAAAGTTCCAAGCAGACGCTTACACTGATACAGTAGTTTTCCTTAGATTCATGTCAGGCTTTAGCAAAACCTATGATCTCAACGTAAGCAACTCAGATGCTTCGGAAAACCTAGGACGAGGTATTGTTGTGGATAATCTAAGATCTCAAGTACATGTTCACAAAACGTCGGTGTCTAAAAACGAACATGTCGCTGGTATTCACATTACCAGCGGTGTTGGTGATGTTAATATTACCGAAAGTCGTGTAAGTTTTAATGAAGGCGATGGTATCAATGTAACTTACACGGGAGGTTCTAGAAATATCTCTAGGTCGTCTATAAGTAGTAACAAAGGCTACGGAGTAGCGATATGGCTTAATAATACCAAAGAAACAGAGTATGTGTATGTAAATCAAACCAGTGTAGTCCAATATACGGAAATATATAAAAACTTGGATATTGGAATATTCCATGGCAACTTTTGTGGACCAGCATTATTTAATTTTACTGGAAATTCTTTTACTAATTGTGCGAGTGATGCATTGGAAGTACTATCATGCTGGGACAAGACCGATGATTACACAATGCTTCAAGTGGGCCACAACAGATTTATTGGCAATGAAAAAATATCTCTTAAAATTTACCCTGCAGTGAATCTTCGAGCTAACATAGAATACAATCATTTCAGACAAGGAACTTTTGGAGCGCTACTAATCAAAAATACACCTCTGGAAGAATTTAATCTGCTCAAGAATGACATTGTTGTTCAACAAAACTACTTTCTGAATAATACCGGTATCTTCGTAGCTAACTTAGCTCTCTCTCCTTACGCGGAGGGACAACACTTGCTGTTTACAAGAAATTTCGTAAAAAATAATAGAATTGGTGAACCGTTTCAACCTTTGGATGGTTCAGTTTCAAATTTAAACCCTAGAAGTCATGTGGCGGCTCCAGTGGTTATTGGATCCGATAACGTTAAAATTTATAGGAATATAATCGAAAATCTGGAATCGAAATATGAAATCGGAAGCCACTTGGAAGACCAAAGTAAAATAATCAACGCGACGTATAACTGGCTGGGTTCAGGAACTGACGAGAATATCTATCACAGAATATTTCATCGATACGATCGTTATAATCTGGCGAAAATTATATTTGTGCCATTTTTGCTTCATAACTCCAACCCCCTTACCACTAAGATCAATCCGTATCAACTGTACGTTCCCAAATTTAGCACTGTTACTTCTGATAAAGTCGGGGGAGAAATCGAAGGCGAGGAAACCTTAACTAGAGGTGAATACATCGTCGAAAAAGACATAACTATCAGGCCTGGAGGAAAATTAACCATCGAACCTGGTGTAACGCTTCGTTTTCCTCCTTCCATAGGCATGATGGTAGGAGGCAGGCTTGAAGCAAGAGGCATAGAACCAAATAGCATACGTTTTACTTTAAAGGAAAATGCAGTATATCCTCCTGAAAATGATACTTATAAAACCGAGGCTTTAGTAATGGACTCAGAAACGGAAATAGTTCAAATTGAATCAAAAATACCGATAAGACTTCTGGGCGGCAATAGCGAGACTGAAGGCAGGTTACAAATCAAAATAAATGGGCAGTGGGGTACTGTTTGCAACTATGGATGGACGATTGAGAACGCAGCTCTGGTATGCCAACAATTAGGTTATGTTTTAAACCCAATCGATTGGTACATTGAACGTAGTGATATACCAAGCGCTGGAACCTCCGAAAAAGTAATTTTATCCAATGTGCAGTGTCGTGATTACGACCTGGACATTACCAAGTGTAAATCCGAAACCACAGTCGATTTTTCCAATTCATGTGATCATGACAGCGACGTTGGCATCAGATGTTACAAAACATCGTGGGCCGGGGTAAGATTTGGAGCTTTAGCTGAAAGGTCTGATCTTCAGTACGTTACCATAGAGCAAAGTGGTTTGCTAGACTATGCAACCAATTATTTCAAGCCTGCCCTTCAACTGGACTTCGCAAGGCAGAATTTTGAGAACATCCGAGTCGTAGATAACTTCTTTCATGGATTGGGAATCATGTATGCGAACATATTCACCGATGATTCAGTTAATATCATCAAGAATTCAGAATTTTTAAACAACAAAGGTGCTGGAATAAGTCTCAAGCAACTGGGTTTAACATTATACAATAACAAAATAGAAAATAATTTTATTGGTATTGAACACAACCCGACTTTGACGGGCCTACAGCAACGCGAACTAGCTGGGTGGTTTATAAAAAATGACGAAGAGACGCATTATGATCCGTTTATGATTCCGATAAGATCAGACGACGTAATTATTGAGATTCAAAGGGGAGAAGTCAAGTATTTGGTAACATCCAAAGTTGAAGGCGATAGTATTCAGAGAGCGTATAGATTTAGGTCTGAACCAGGCTGGGTAATTGGAATTCAGTTGATTAATCCCATTGAGAACCGGAGTACCGAGAGCATTATTATTTATGATTCGCTGTCATACAATTTTAAATCTGACGTGTGGGTGCTTAAAAGAGATCTGGCTGTTTTCCCTACTACTTCCAGCGCTTATGGTATTATTATAGATTATTCTAGTGGTGCTAATGCTATGGGAGGGACCGTCATTGTGATAACTGCAATTCGAGCACCCGTACAAAATATTTATAACAGAATAGTAAAAGGACCAGTACCAACATTAACAGTCCAAAGTAGTGTAATCCGGAATAACATGTACGGGGTTCAAGCCTCGTATTACAACAGACACCTTGATGAACTTGGTAACCATTTCTTAAGACATGCCAATGAATCATTGAAGTTCTTTAACTGCGAAATAACTTACAACATCAATGAGGCTATCTTTGTTCATTCCCCTAATTGGGACCTACACAAGAGTAACTTATCAGAAATAACGATTATGGTAAACAAAAGTAGTATAGCTAATAACGGCCGAGGTTTTTATCAGTTTTCCAGGGACATGCGATCTTCCAACAACCTCTTCCACTATATTTTACAAGACAATACCGTAGAAAGAAATAAGGGTGGAGGATTCAACATAGCCCTTCCATATGTATGGGATTACAACGAAAACTTCACTCATTCCGTATTTATGGATAATAATACCTTTGTTGATAACAGAAACTTTGGCATTGATATTGATGGTCATTTCGCTGAAGTAAATTTAACAAAAAATGTTTTTAAAGAAAATAAATGTCAAACCGGTTTGTTAACTATTAAGGGTATGGAGAAGAAGCTTCTAATATGGAATAACAGGTTCTTGGATAACAATTGCAAGCATGTTGTTTTATTTAGCTGTAACAGCCAATCCGAGATTATTGGAAACATACCAGCGGTGTTTATATTTAACGAATTGAGAAATAACAGATACGCGCAGCTTGGAAGGGCGTTTGGCATTCTCCTGAAGTCTCAGGACCCGAAGTTTGTGGTGGGTTTTAGAGGAATACAAAAAGTCGCCATTAATAGGAACATTTTTGCCTCAAATACTCTACAGTACGAACTTCTAGCTGGTATCAAGACAGCTAAGATAAACGAGGTTTTAAATGTTCGCGAAAATTGGTGGGGTACCAACGTGGAGAGTGAAATCCAGGAAAAAATATTTGATTTTGACGATTGGAATGACCACGCTATTGCACAGTTCAGACCATACTTATTAGAAGAAGATTTACAAGCAAGCCATTCAGTAACCCTTAGTTTTAACAATTCTATAGATTTGAATAACCTCAAAGGACGACTCTATCAAGACTTAATACTAACGTCAAGACAGGAACCGTACTTGGTTCAATCAGATTTAACTGTTATGCCAAATGTGACATTGACCATACACCCAGGAGTGACTATGGAGTTTGCTCCAAACATCGGGATTTTAATCTTAGGAACGTTAGACGCGCAGGGAATGGAAGGAAATGAAATAGTTATGAGGCCCTTAAGGGAAAGTGGGAATTTGTTGATGGAAACAGGACCCAACAGACAGAAGAGGGAACTTGAACTTATGGGCACAGAAAGTATAAGGTAAGTGGTTAAGTGGTTTTTAAATATTAAAACGTAATCATAGGACTATTGTTTTTTTAACTACAACTGAGAATGATCGCATATTACATGATTTTTTAATAGTATACTTTTTAATCACTAGGTTATGCAAAAATAGGGATTGTACCCTAGAAGATGAGGGATTCGTTCCATATGAAGGATACCTCGAATGGTTCAATCAAACAACGTTGCAATGGATCCCAATGTGTGATACACGATTTACTGAAAGAAACGCTCAAGTAGTCTGCAGAGAACTTGGCTTTGACCCATTACACGCATTCTTTGACTTTGATATTAGAATTGACTTTCACAGCAATTCTTTGTCCAGAATATGGACCTGGCCGGAACCACTGCAATGCAAAGGTAATTAAACATTTAAATGTTCAATACTTGTTTATTAAAAATTTTAATACCGATTTTAGGTACTGAAAAGCATTACGAAGAATGCCCCATCCGCCTCAACGGACAACAATTCGGTCATAGACACAAATGCGAATGGAACGCCAAATTCGTTTTCATAAATTGCAACAATAAAGCCAAACCTCCCAAGTACAATTTCTGGGGAGGAGTTAGATTCGCAGAACCTGATTTCGAACAAAGGCTTTACTCACACAGAGTCCATGATATTCATACGCACTCCACTCACCAGGACGTTAAATCGACGTTGAGGTTCGTTAAAATTCAAGGAGCCGGCATTTTGCACAATGAAAAATCTTCGGCCGTTCAAAGTATAATCAGAAGTCCGAAAATTGAGTTTGTGGATGTTTCGTCCTCGGCTAGTCATGGTATTAATTTGATATCGCCATCAGAAACTATCAATTTGCAAGGAAATACAGTACACGATTCGTTAGGAGTGGGAGTTAATATAGTTTCTCTTAGTGGAGAAGGTAGGGAGTCGGATGAATCCAGCTTCACGCCTTTAAAGGAAATGAATATACCTTATAATCTTTTTAGGTTAGTAGTGGGGTATTTACATGTACTTATTCCAGAATAAATGCTATTCGTGTGGCAATTAATTGATCACGATTAGTGATGGTCTGGTTTTATAGATATAATAAGGAAAAATACTAATATAATGTCTCTCATTTTAGTCTTTTGGATATCTGTGACACCAACAAGGAAATTCGAATCGAAGAACGCGTACTTCTTTACTACAAATATGACAATCATCCTGTAAACTGCATTAAAATCTTTCGGAGTGCCTATAGTATCAAGCCTTTAGGTCTGCGCTTCCTTCAATTCAACCTATTTAATTCTTCGGTTGCCCATGGTATGCTATAAAATATATTATTTAACTACAAAGGAGTAAATTAAATTATCCTTTATGTAAATTATGTTTATTTTTGTCTTAGTCCAAGCAATTAGGACATTTCCAGATGGTGAGTCTGATAAAACAACACCGCACATTATAATATGTCTCAACTACTATTGATCCCCATTGAATAACATATTTTTGTAGGTATACCAGATTTTGTATCTCTGTATGATGGTGATATATACAACATTTCATCACAAACTATTGACACAGTCTCGATGACGTCTGGAAACCAAAAGAAGCTATTTAAAACGAAACTTCCTAGTTTAAGTGTCAAGCTTTTTGCTAACGGTGCCTCTTCCGACCACGGTTTCATTGCTGAAGTTGTGACATTGCCAATATCCGCCATTGCCTTTAGTAAGTAGATACCTATTGGTACTGTATATGCTAATTATACTTTCCATATATTTTTTTAAAAGGTTCTTTCATTCTAAATTCAAAAGTCCGTGATTCTTTCAATATGATTTTTCCGTTTTCAGGTCGAGACGTCCAACACAACATATCTTCATCTGTGATAAACAACAACACTCAAGGTGCCTTATTATACATGGGAGCTGGAGAAGTAAACCCCATTATTACCATAGAGCGAAACCAGATTAAAGGAAACTGTAGACAACTCTATGGTAACTTCACTACGTGTAAATCTGCTGTGGAAATGGATGTGCAAAATACTCAGACAATATTTTTCAGGGTAAGTGTTGATTGCGGTAACTATATTACTTACCACAGTTATATTATTGGTTATACCTTAAGCATTAAGCAAGCACTGCTTGTAGAAAATCATTTGGGTTTCTCTGTTAGTCCAAATATTAATTATAAAGTTTTTTTTTCAGAGTAACTTGGTTGAACAAAACCAAGGGGGTCTCTACATCAAGGCAGACTCCAGGGGATCAGCAACATCTCTTCAGGGCTGGATTCACAATAACCTCTTTGCGAACAATTCAAACCTCCCAACTTTGTACGTGGAAGGCCGTCAGTCCTCTCCATACCAAGAAGTAACGATTTACAGAAACTATTTCACAAGGAATTATGCCCAATACCACAATAACATTGTATTGAGGCAAGTCGTATCGAATTTTACTTACAATTTCGTAAAGAGAAACACGGGACAGCAGAACTTGGAAGTGTCTGGGTTTGATAAAGTCAGACTTAATATTTATCAGACTACTACCCACAATGGATTTTATAAGTAAGTTTAATTCTATTAAATTTCAAATTATAAGTATATTACGACGACCGAAGAAATGACACACAAGGGTTTGTTCTGATGAATAAAAATTTGTAAATGTTTTTTCTTTTAGTAACTACGCATTAAAAAGAGAAAGCAAATCTACTGTTGTCGCGGGAACTGCAGGACAACACTATGTGGATAATATTTTTTTCAATCCTGACAACGACTATGAACTGATTACTGTTAATAGATCTCTGTAAGTATAATTATTTTAATAGTTGTTACTTCTTCCAAATTAGGAAAAATGTTATTTACATTACTTGTCCAAAAATGGCTATTTTCTGGACAGTTGCGAAATAAATTACATATTATTATTTTAAAGACAATTTTTATAACGACTATGACTTATTCAATTAGTAATCAAAAATAGAATGTAGAACTTATGTAAATTATTAGAAATCAATGGATAGGTAGAAGAACTTGAAAATTCCTGATTATTAATTGAATTTTTTGTTGCATGACGCATGCGCAGATTTGAGTTCAACAGGTAAGCCGAGACTTAAATTTTGAATAAAGTGTTTATTTAAGCACATTTCCTTGTATAGTCTATTGCATCTGTTTTATTTTTGGTAACGGTTCCAGCCTTTATGCAAAACAATATAAGCACGGTGGTCAAAAAGAATGAACCTTGCAAGGGCAACAAGGCATCCTGTAAAATTGTGGGCTTGTTTTTATAAAAATATAATATACCAGCAGGTTTTTGATTGGCTTTTACAAAGCTGGTGCACGGAGTGCTTTGGTCTTAATTCTGTGAACATGGGCTGTGGATATTTTTACAAAAACAAAAATGTATCTTTAAAAGTGTTGCTTATGTATTTATTGTGTCTACTTCAATCAGGTGTTTTTGGAACTGTCCTTTTGTGTTTTTCCAAGGTGACGGCAAACCTACCCTCATACTCTAAATTAAATTATTTCAACTGATGTTAATTATTATTTCTACAAAGCACCCTACAACTGTGGAACACCAGAATAGACGCCGCCTACAACTACTGGGGATTTAACACAACCCTAGCCGTCAGGGGACGTATAAGAGACCAAATGGACGACCCTAAGTTACTCGAAGTGGTCTACGAACCGTTTTACATGAACAACAGAAGCATCTTGAACGGAAAATGTCCACCAGGGTGGGAACTGGTGGGAGAGACGTGTTATATGTATGTTGGAGCTCCTATGACCTTTTGGGAAGCCAGAGCTTTCTGCCAGGTAAGCATTCGTTGATGAACTATTATTATTATTATTATTTATGAATTAACATTGTTATAATATTATTTTAGACATTATACCAAAAATTATACAAATTAATTGAGTCAGCCGTTACTAGGTGGAAATCCATAATTTTCCACTACCTATATTAACTAAAAAAAAATTGCAGGTAATAACGGATATAACTCAAATCTGATTGACCAAATCCTAAAATACAAAACTTACAAAAAAGCTACTGACTTAGTTTTTCCTAGAAACAAAAACTCTGACCAATTTAAACTTGTCACTTTCTTTGGACAACCTAGCAAAGTAATTGGCCATTTTCTTAACAAACTTGATATAAATGTGTGTTACAAAACTAATAACTCGTTAAGTAAATTCATCAAAAACAATAAAACTAAAAGTGATAAAAACAAAAAATCAGGCGTCTATAAATTAAAATGCTAAGATTGTCCTAAAACAGACATTGGCCAAACGGGTAGACATTTTGACAAAAGAATACAGGAATATTATAACAGTTTTCTAAAAAATAAAACAGACTCAAACTATGGTAACCATTCACTTGATTATCAACATAATTTCGATCCTTCCTTTAAAATCTTACATACAGAAAACAAAGGCTTAAAACTAAATTTGTTAGAATCTATGGAAATAAATAAACTTAAAAATACGGACCTGTTACTTAATGATCAATTAGATTTAAATAATTCACCTTTGTTAAATTTATTCTGTTGACCATATACTTAAGATTTTTTAAATTACCCATATTCTACCTAATTTAATTTAATTTTTAAACCCTCTGTTGGATTTTCCCGCTATTGTCACCCTTTCACTGTTTTATTTACATCTTCAATAATTTAATTTTATTGCACCCCAATTTTTAATTTTCACCTTTATTAAATCATTGTCATCTGACGAAGCTACAGTGTTAGCGAAACATGTAATTTTTTTTTTAGTTAATATAGTGGAAATTTACAAGTTCAACTTTTACTGTATCCCATAATACTATAACAAAAATTATACGGTGAATTTTTTTCAGGCCGACAATGCATCCATGCCATATCTTATAGGAAACATAAACTACGTACCAATGTATGAGTTCTTGAGAAGACAGTACCAATGGTACCTGTACTCGGATCGAGTCTGGGTCCAGCATATCGACAAAATAAACGAGTGTACGATTTTTGCTTATCAAACGGTAGAAGTAGATAATTGTAATAGAAGAAGTCCATTTATTTGTGAAATCGGTAAGTTGAGTCTGATGCTTTCCCTTTAAGAGTTACTTTTTATAATTAGGCCAGGGCTGAATGCCTTTGCAAATGGTAAAAAGTGAAAAAAAAATAATAGTAGAATGAAACTTATTGGAAAAGGAAGAGAATATAACAAAAATGAAAGGAAAAATAAATTACGGGCGATCCGAGGTCGGGAAGTGGGGGGCGGTGAATTTTTAAGGTTAGAAAACGATTTATCTCGATTTTCGACAAAACTACAAGTCCTATGGAAAAACGTTAAATGGCAAAGTTGTAGGTAATAGAAAGATCTACAACTTTTGTATTTGCACTTTTTTCACATAACCTCAAAATTTATGTGAAAAATTCAAATAACCAAGTTTTTGGTGTTTAATTTTTATCTTTCAAAAGAAATTTTTTTTTCACGAAATTTGGTGAAATCTTACCTTTTTATGTCCCAAAGACACTGTAACTTTTTTGATTTAAAATATTTATTTTTTCACCTTATTTTGACTTAATATTGAAAAAGCACCCTAATTTTCAATCGAAAATTCTCACGTCAAAATATCTGCTTTTTTAAAAAAGTTGGTGGGCTTTTTGTTCGTTGAAATCTCTACTTTCTGATTGTGTAAAAAAAATTTATATTACTATGGTAAATGCGATGAAATCCCCTTTAAATCCTACCTTTAATTATATTTAGAACAACTATTTTCGCATATTTTTTGCGATCTTTATGTTTTATGGATTTTTAATTTTTTTGTTTATCAATGTAACATGGAATCTTACGTTTTTCGAGTAATTAAAGTATAAATTTTAATAAATAGAGAGTTTTCGTTGTATTAGCAAATTCAAACGGTTAACCATAACGAATACGAATACGAAGCATAGGCCTATGATACGAAGCCGCTATTTGACAGATCGTAAAAATAGTTTTCGTTCAATTCGCTTAACGTTAAGTCGAATTCGACAGTAATCATAACAAATATAACATAACTATCTTTAATGGTCTGTGTTCATATTTTCATATACGTTTTGTGCTATCTTTTTTGCTTGGTTTTAATTTCCTAGTACCCAAAATTCTAAAACATCATGATAGACGAAAGGTTGCTTTTATTGGACTCATCCAGTGATTCGGATTTGGATGATGCCCTTCTCTTGGAGGTGCTTGATCGCCAGGACATTCAGTATCGAGCACAGTTGTATGGAAATTTCAATTTAGAAAACTATAATAATGCTGAATGCAAACTTTATTTCCGATTTGGTCATTGAAAATGGTCATTACGCATGCGTTCCGTTTTCGCTATGGCTTTGTCTTCCGTCCGTTATAGCTCCCGCCGCTTATCCGTAACGATAACGATAAATGACAGCTCAAATGTCAAAGTTGTCAAATAGCGGCTATCGAAATCGCTTTTAAAAGACAACGAAAACTGTCTAATATCTCAAAATTGTACATGATTAAAAAAAAAATTTCGGATTCGATTTTTTTTCGTTTCTTTGCATTTTTTGATAATATTTACCATAGTGTTGTATATTTTTTTTACACCATCAGAAAGTAGAGATTTCAACGAACAAAAAGCCCACCGACTTTTTTAAAAAAGCAGATATTTTGACGTGAGAATTTTCGATTGAAAATTAGGGTGCTTTTTCGATATTAGGTCAAAATAAGGTTAAAAAATAAATATTTTAAATAAAAAAAATTACAGTGTGTTTGAGACATAAAAAAGTAAGTATTCACCAAATTTCGTGTATAAAAAATTTTTTTTGTAAAAGATAAAAATAAAAAACCAAAAACTTGGTTATTTGAATTTTTCACATAAATTTTGAGGTTATGTGAAAAAGTGAAAATACAAAAGTTGTAGATCTTTTTATTACCTACAACTTTGCTATTTAACGTTTTTCCAAAGGACTTGTAGTTTTGCCGAAAATCGAGATAAATCGTTTTCTAACCTTAAAAACTCACCGCCCCCCACTTCCCGACCTCGGATCGCCCGTAATTTATTTTTCCTTTCATTTTTGTTATATTCTCTTTCTTTTCTAATGGGTTTCATCCTACTAATATTTTTTTTGGTTTCAAAAATTATCGACCCTGGTCTAAATATGTAGTTTTATGTTAACAATATTTTCTTTTTAATATTTCAGATCCAAAAGTTTCAATTAAAATACTCCCTCTAGCTGACGACATGGTGACGGTGTCGGTGATCAGCAGTTTGGTGCTAGCAATTCTGCTGATCATCATAGTAGCGGCATGTTGGTGGTACAAGTCGAAATATCGGCAAGCTCAGAGGTTGGAGAGAAGAAACAGCATTAGACAGAGCCTTCATTCTTTAAGATCGGTTGGTTTGAGCTCGAGTTCTTTTGCTGATCCAAATTATAGGCGGAAAGCAGCTCAATTGGTAAGAAAAATTGTAATAAATATTTTTACTTTTTCGAATATATTAAGTATATTTATTATCAAATAAACGACACAAAAAATGATAAAAAAATGCGTGATTATCAGGCTTCCAGGTCATCATAACATAATATTGAATGATATGTAAAATTATTAAATCAAACAAAAACATTATTTGTTACATAATAAATATTGTTTGTCGAGTCATATTTTTCAAAACTACAACAGTAGTGCAGTCGTAAGTCATAAAAATTCAGAACGGGGATTCTAGGTCAAGTTTTGGTCAGTATCAGCACCGAAGTATTTTAAATCCTTGATTTAATTTTTAACTTTTAGAGTACGAGATCTACGGATACTCTAACCAAGAACTCGGACTACAAGAAGATGATTAGCAACGGCTCAATCGACAGCATGGAGAAATCAGTCTACAACTCATCCATTGAAGACAATCAGTCATACGACGTCTACGAGGCCCAAAACCCCAACCCTTCAGCGTTCGCCTACAACAACACTGTCGAGTACCACAAGAGTCCTTCGAAGTTTGAGAATCAGTATGCTAAACCAACTGGCACTTTCGACTTGGCCTTTAAGAACGAGGGATTTAAGGATACTTCTACGTTTGCCACCAACAGTAATTATCAGTCGCAAGCTTCTAGTATTCCGGATGAGTCTATTAACGATGAGACGCCAATAATTCAACCCTACGCAACCAACGACGTAGCTTCGTATCCTCCTAACGACTATTACAACACAGATACACTTCCTCTCCGTGATCCATCCGAAGTTAGCGCACCAGGGACTATTGCCAGAAGTTACGATCCCACTTACAGCAGAGATAGACCCATGGGCCTAATGCAAGAACTAAAATCAAAATTTCCTAAGGTAGAAAAACCCCCTACTCCACCTAGAAAGTACTCCCCCACTTACTCAGATCACTTGGCAGAGATGACTTACAGTCCTGATTACAATACGGTGGGGTTAGCCCACCCAGACTATTTTGACAGGTCCAAGTCAGTGGATAATGATTACCAGAAGCCCAGGCCAAAGGCGAGGGCTAAGAGCGAGGTGGTTTTAGAAACGGATTTTGATTATATTCCCGATGATAATAGGTTTAATCAATCTCTTGGGGATTCGGGAAGGAGTAGGAGCCAGCCGTTGTTAGAGACTGCCATGTAATATGGTCTTTAAGGTACTGAGACTGTGATAATAGCATTTTTTAAAACAAAAACGCTTTCTAAATAAAATGGTTGGATATATATATACCAATTATTGATGATTTGAACCGAATTAAAGATAATGGAATATGAAAATAGCTTCGAGTTCTTTTGCTAATGATAGCTTCAAGATCATAGACAAAACCTTGACTGTGTTTGTATAAAATACAGACAGAAGAACGGTTCAGTTTGTTATTATAATTTGCTGAAAGAAAATATGGCACACAAAAGAAATTTATTTTGTGAGACACGAGAGTAAGGATTTTCCAAAAAATATATTTTGGTTGATAAACAGATCACCATAAAATATATACTGCTGGCCTTATTTATTGAATAGTATAGGCGTGAACTACGACTACATAACTAGGAATTTTTAATAGATGTGGAAAAAGACTTTTTACCTATTAAATCTGTGATCTAATATTAATAGACTATAAGTTTGGCCTGACTAATTATTTTTTAGACGTGGATTGGATTTATAGATACATTAAGTATGTATCTATACACATAATGTTAAGTATTCTCAATGGACTAATCTGAGTATGGGAATCAAAAAGAAAACTCGTTTGTGTAAATAACGCATTTCTGCTTGCTTTAAAAGCCTATAAAGTATTTTTTTGTATATATAATTTTGTAAATATTTGTTTAAAAAATAATGTTTTAATGGTAGAAAGCTTTTAATAGGTTTAAAACCCCATAGTTTGTTTACTGTCTTTACTTATTTAAAAAGTGAGCATCTACCAAACATCGAGAAAAACAATTTTGAAAAAATGTTATCAGTAGGTATGTTTTTGGTACATGGAATGGCTTTATTTATTTAAGTGAGTTACACGTACTATAATGTTAGAAATAATAAACAAAAATCACATATTAAGTTATATTTATAAATTTTATCGAATTCCAATAGTATTTAACGTATTATACTTAGTTGTTTTCTTTCTATCCGTATCGAACAATATTATAAATAACTTAAAAGTTAAAAAAAATAACGGATGTGATACTAGCTCATTACACAACTGATCGTAATAAGTGTTTTGTATAAATTTGATATTATACATTCGCATTTTGAAATTTTATTGAATTAGAATTTGCATAGAAGTTATCTGGCCCAGAAATGATTGTCAAAAATATCTATAATTTGCATGACTATTACCACAGAATATATAAGTATATAGCTATTGCGTAGCTATATATTCTGTGCTATTACTAAATCAAAGAAACAATTTTACGTGCAATCATATATTTATGTATATAGTATGTACACTTATTTTGAAAAGTTGTAACTAGAGATACATTTTTGGCTTGTTAGTAAATAGGATCTATTTTAAGAAATGACTGTTTCTACATTTTTATATGCACTTACTGTGCAATGTTAGAGTTAATCGTTCGTCCAAACAAATTTTTTTAAAAATAGTTACTTAATAAAATTTTAAAAATTTGGGATTTTGTTTATATTTACTGTAACACTTTAATAGCGGGCAGCCATGTGAATGGGATTGTGACTCCAGAGGTAAACTAGATAGATATTATGAGGACATCTGAAACTTAGTTAAGATATCTGAAACTTAGTTAAGACATCTGAAACTTAGTTAAGACATCTGAAACTTGGTTAAGACATCGGAATTTTGTTAAGAGATCTGAAACTTATAGTTAAGACATCTAAAACGTAGTAAAGACATCTGATACTTAGTTAAGACATCTGATACTTAGTTAAGACATTTGAAACTTAGTTAAGTAGTCAGATGAAAATTGTCTTAGTTCAAATCACTACATATTGGTACAAACAAATTTTCAACTACAAAATTATTTTAACAAAGTTTTAAAAATCCTTCGTGAACGTAAGTTTTATTTTTAATTTTAGTTTTTCCTGATAATTGTTATTTTACTGGTTTTTCATCAAATCTTAAAAATCACAGATTTAAATCACGGAAATCTACCGATAATACTTAGGTAGGTATATAAAAAGTAATTCCCGATAAAAAAAAAGTCTAAAAGGGAGAAAAAAAGATGAAAATATGGTAATAGTCATGTTTTATATCGTAAGTTCGTTTTACGCACTCTAAATAATTACTAATAGCTACTCCAGAATTGATTTAATAAAATCGGAGCTTTGGCAACATTGACTCACATTCTATTCAATTACGTATACGAGGGAAGGTTGAATTGATAAATCAACATTATCATGAAATAACCATAGTAACCTAAAATAAATAAGTCCATAGGACAAAAAAATTTCAAATATTTATGTTTTTATTTACTTAAACGATTATTTACCAACAAAAATTAAAAAATTGATTTCATTAAAAAAATTTAATGCGAAATAAAAACATGGATATTAAAAACAGACAATTTGAAAATATTTTTAGAAATGCTTTAATTAATTAATATTGTTCTGAATAATTTATATAAGTAATATTTTTACTTAAAAATTATAAATTAATAATTTTATTATGGGTAATATTTTTTTTCAAAAAAAACTGCGTTTAGGTATACTATAAATTAAAATTTTTACTTTTTTTACTACATAATATTTATGATTTTACATACTAAAACAAAATATAAGATTTGCCCCTAACAAGCTCAGCTTAAAGAATAATAGAAGACAACATAAACATATTTATTATATTATTAAATTTTAAATAACCTTATTATTAAGTGATTTTTTCCTAATATGTATAAAATTTGATTCTCCCAGAACGTACAAAAATATAAAATAATGTGCTACCTATTTTCTAATAGAATAAGAAATAATCTAATTCTTATCCTAATCAATTTTAAGGTAATCCTACAAATAATACAATGTAATCTATAATAATATTGTTGCATTAAAAATACTATAAATATCTATCTATATTGGAACTTAAAGCTTCCATAGTTTATGTGCAGGGCTTATCGTTCGAAACAAATTCGAAATAGTAACAGTTTTATACCATTTTTAAAAAACGTTCACATTCAAGGGTATAGATTTGATAATGAATTGGGAGCCACAGGAAAAATTGAAATAACTCAAAAAAAAATATTCCTGTTTATTATAAAACTCTTATCTCCGTCGTAATATAATGTATTCTTCGTGAGATTTTTGGACAACATACTAACAGTATCATTACTTATTTAATCATTTGTCGAAATTAGGTAATAATGAAAGTGCATCGATAGACACACATGTGGATTTGGTAATAGTTTATCGGACGTACGTGATTACCACTTATCGAGATTCCTGTGTAACAAACGGAGAGTTTTTGCACATCAGTCAATGAAATTTGTTCTAAGCAAAAAAAAATCCTAACTGTGCCTGGCCTAGCTAGTAGCTCTGCATAACTGCATAATAGGTAATATCTATACGGAACGAAATTTTCAGCGAAAAATGTTGATGAGTAAAAATAAATATTCATTTAGCATTTACATTATTATGGTGTTTCACGTTTTATGCCAGACGACAGACGATATCTGCCTGCGAAAACTCCCGTAAACTGATCCTTCGAGCCGGACCCCAATCAACCTGACGTAAACACCGCAACGGCAACGCCGCCGTGCTGCGCCCGAGTTCTGAAACAACTTGTTATACGTTATGCAACTCTTGCGTGTGACAAAGACAGAAAATCGTTATGTGGGCGAACATGAATGCATAGTAAACACCAGCCAATCACAGACAGCCGGGAACCAGGCCTACCTTGTCATCAATGGGAGTGCGACGAGCCCATTCTCGACATAAAGGGAAGGTGGGTAGATGATCGAAGATGTGTTTTGAAAGATTTGATGGTTTCTGAATGGTTTTAAGGGATTTTTGGGTTGTGCTGTGTCGTTTAACAGGATAAATGTCGGGAGTTTTGTTTTTTTGAGACATTGGGAGTGGGTTTCCAGGTAAAAATTACTATGCAACCTGCCCTGGTAGTAATACTGGACCAGACCGCTGTGATAGTGGAGATCAGCTGAACTAGCGAGCGTTTCGTACAAATCAGTAGTAGTAAGAACCCGGTAAAGAACAGTTCGTGGCCTAAGACAATCCATGATGGCAGCAATTAGGTTTTAAAATTCCCGTTTCAGCGCATCTCTCATAAACCGAACCGCGTTTTGTCGCTAAATTTTTCGTCCTCATCGGCTTACACTCCTCCAAAGTGGCGAATCCATCGGGAAGCAGAAAAAGAGACATGTTAAAATTTCTCACGCACAAATTAAGAACTCATTCGATTAACGAAGAAAACTACAATCAAAAGGTGCGTATTCCTTAAACTCTCTCGGACGAAATTCAATTGTTTTTATTTTGGTGTGTAAAAATTATAGTAACCTCGCTGAAGGTCACAGAAAGCGTAGAAAAAATGGCTGCTGCGGGTCGAAACAGTGGAAGATCGGAACAAAGGAATGCACGGTTCAGGGCCTGCTGTCATTTTTCTGCTTTCTAATTCCTGCTAAGCACTAAACTTGTCTAACGTTGGTTAAATATTTGCTTAAAGTGGAGAGAAGATTCTTGCATGCAGAGTTTGGTTGAATAATTACTTGTTTCTATAAATAGATTTTAAACAGTATACTATGAGTAGTGTCACCCTAGGAAATGATTGCATGGTCTGGATATAAAAATATGATGAAAGATTATACCTACAAATTTGAGTTTTAAAATAATCATCGTTTGTCTCCGAATCCATTTCTTCAATTATTCTTCTAATCTTGCTTTGGGAAGTCAGCAGAAGTATTTATGAATCCTTTATGAAACAATTTGGAACGAATCTCCATTTTTTTATACTTGGAATACTTACGTATCTATCTTCATTCGATTTTTTTTTTACCGTAATACCTAGATTTGTTTATTTCCTTTGTCTTAAAATCGCAAATCAGTAGTTAGGATGGTTCAGACCTACCTCCTATCATCCCTTTTGATTCTATACCTACCTCGTATTATATTAATCTGCATTAAAAAAAACTCTTTTCACCCGCCAAATGTCTTCCAAATCCTGTTGATTACTCTTAACAAGTCCGTCCAGCTTGTGCAGCAAGTTGTTCTTCTCTTGTTTTCTTAAAGCCAGTTCAACTTTTTGTAGTTTTTCCAGTTTTTCCTGCTCATAACTTTAAATGATTCTGACATCTTGTCGAGTATTTTATCTGCCGCATAATATTTATTTTTATGGAGGCTCCCGCCTTCTTTTGCTTATTTCCGCTTAAATGACCGGATCCGTTATTTGCATATATTTCTTCTAAGCCTATTTTCGTTATAAATAATCATAATACCTATAACACGTTCCTTACATCTAAAATTATATTGGATAGGTAAATTGAAAATCTTTCACAGTAAATAATAATCATTTACATTTCTTACTCCTACAGAGTTTCTTTCACTTTTCCTGCCTTTGCTTCCTTCCGTTCCATTGTTATCGTCGAGGTTATTGTTATTAGTTAGTTACATAACACCATTTATAATTATTTTATCACTGTCTAGCATTTTCGTTATGGGGTAACAAAAGGTTATTTATATTTCTGATTTGCAAGAAAATATACTGGAAGTTCCAGTGGGTACTTCCATACTCTCCTGACGCGTTATCTTCCTTTACTTCTAGTTTTATACATACCTCCGTAAGTACCTGCATATATAAATATAATATTGAGTACCGGGTAAACACCGTTTGATTAAACCTTTTTCCTTTCAAACAACCTTCTTCGCATCTTTATTATTTTGTAATTTCACGATAACTGTCTATATCATATTATGACAAAGATTTTTAAATGGTCTTTTCCCAATTTAGGGGGACGAAGATCATGATTCCGGAACGGAGAGCGACGAGGAAATTGATCCTCTGGCCTTACCATCTCCATCACCCGGTAAGTATTTATGCCACTATAATTTAATATGTATTTTTTGAAGCTGACTGAATAGGTTACAGGTAATATAAAACGATAATGGCAGTCTAGTAATTTAAATTACAATGTTGGATTTCTACTCTCAATACATTTCGCTTGCAGAAATGACGAATGATGCACTGTATGTCTTTTGGTTTGTCCTCGCCAAAATGAAAGCTATTTTAGGCTGAGTCGGCTCTTACTTTTAAAAAAGGTGTACATTTGGAAAATTTTCGAGAAGGAATTGTATGTTATTGAAAAACAGACGTAAACAACTTCATTAAGAATTCTTTTTAAAATTAGTAGGATGCCTGCCCATTACGAAATAAATTAAGGGTATCTGCGTTAAAATTGCCGCAAGACGCAACTTTGGTCTTACCTACAGATTTAAATTGAACGATAAAAAAAACTTCTTAAAACAACAGTTCAGTAGGTACCTACTAATCATATTAATATAATCATTACCAGTTAAGGACAATAAGATCGTAATGTTTTTAAATTCTGACACATTATTTATCACTATCACTGTTTTATGTTTCGAGGCAAACATTTACCAGATTTACACCTAGTAGCTGGAAAGGTATGTCTTGTAGGCTCTTAACCTTATTAGGTGTTTAATTAATGTATAGACAACCGGTCTGTAATCATAATCATATATCCAAGTTCCTAAGTTATTTATTATTATAAGATTAGAGTGAGAGGCGTAAGTGGTTCGGTTATCTAAGTAATCTTGATCATAATAATTTGTAAACGAATAATAATGAAAGGCATTGCTTATGCTTACACCAAGGGAGATTATTATAAATACATATTGTTTGTTATCAGTGAAACACGATATATTACTATCCATTGTTAGATTCGCAAACGATCTATCAATAAAAATACCAAGATTTTAGACTTTTTCCATTTATTATATATGTTTTTTATGCCAAGAAGTGTCTACTCTATTTTTTTCCAATCATTGGCTCCCCCAAAAACAAAATTCTGTCTACCGGCCTGGCTAGGCATAAAGAACTAATCTAATGAATAAAGGAACTATAACCTACTCCTATTATTGATAATCTATGCCTAGTTTTAAAAAATAATTATAAATTTTTATTGTAGTGCCCCTACCTACTAAAAAAACTCTTGTAATTAGACTAATCTAATTGTGCGATTTGCTGAAGCATCCTGTAGGTATATGATATTAACCACGTGCAAAGATGTCTAGTCAAGGTCAGGATTACGCGAATTGCCATAAATAGTGGTTTTAGCAAAGTGATTTATTTATTAGGTGTTAGAAAAATTTATTTATTAGCAGAAGATAAAGTAGTTACCTACGTCAATAGAAAGAAATAAAATCACTTAATGCAAAAAAATTCTTCACGGTATTATGTATCCTTGTATTTCCTATTTTCTAATAATCCTAGATAGATAATAGATATAGATAAAAGTGTAGTTTTTGTAGTAGGTATATAATCTATTATTGGGTGTCCCAAAGAAACCCCACACCCCATCTAGAAAGTTGAGTAAAGACTAGGGCTGGGCGATATTGATATTCCAATATCGAATATCGATATTAAAAAAATATAGATAATATCGATAAATATCGATATATCAATATTTTATTTTTTAAATATCGTTATTCATAAAAATATTATATAATAAAAAATACAGTGTCACCAGTAAAGTCCGCATGATATGGGATTTTTTTAAATAATAGCTTTATTCAAAATTTGACTTTGGCATGAAGTTCTGCTTCGATCGAGATGAAAATTAAGCAAAAAAATAGTAGTCATGTGATTCGCATTAAGTATCTGTCAAATTTTAATTTTTTCCAAAAAATAATTCAAAAGTGGATTTTAAGGCTGCCATATGGGAATTTAAGGATATAAAAACGACGATAGTGACAAATTATTTACATTTTAAACATAAATTAGACCGACTGCAAATTTATCGACTATTATTATAACGAAATTCCGCGAAATTATCTGTATATTTGTCGAAATTGTATAACGAGAAAACTACGTTAAATTAAACAAGCATGTGTCAAGCTGGTTTCAAGGCTAGAATTGTGCAAATTTGTATTTAGCTCTGTTGCACGCGGCGGTCAAAAAATTACTAAATACATCAATATAAAACATCGTAAAAACTATAACTTACATCACTAGATTATGTCATGGCATAGCCACACCCTTTTTTAATGCACAAACCAGTTGACATGAGTCTACCTAAAATAGTTATTTTCCTAACAAAGTGTGGAAAAAGGTCACAGATAAAGATGCTTGCATGCGGAACAGTGCCAGTTTCCGCACGTAGAAAAATTTATCAGCATGGTATTGTAATTATTGTATCGAATATCGTATATTTAGAAGAAGTCCAGATTAATAAGCTTATCCATATTAAAATGTTGATAATAATGCAAAACTATTGTAGAAAGTGAAAAAAAATAATAGTAGGATGAAACCGAGGATAAAACTCATTGAAAAAGGAAAATAATATAACAAAAATAAAAGGAAAAAAAGTCGGGAAGTGGTAAGGGGTGAGTTTTTAAGGGTAGAAAACGATTTATCTCGATTTCCGGCAAAAAAAAAATATACATTACTATGGTATATATATTATATATAAATCCTACCTTTAATTTATATTTAGAACAACTACTTTCGCATGTTTTTTGCGATCTTTATGTTTTATGGATTTGTAATTTTTTTGTTTATCAATGTAATATGGAATCTTACGTTTTTCAAGTTATTAAAGTATAAATTTTAATAAATAGCTCAAAATTGTACATATTGATTAAAAAAAAATTCGAATTCGAGTTTTTTTCGTTTCTTTGCATTTTTTGAGAACATTTACCATAGTAATGTATATTTTTTTTACACCATCAGAAAGTACAGATTTCAGCGAACGCAAAGAGAGATTAAAAATTAGCGTGCTTTTTCGATATTAAGTCAAAATAAGGTGAAAAAATAAATATTTTAAATCAAAAAAATTACAGTGTGTTTGGGACATAAGGTAAGTTTTCACCAAATTTCGTGAAAAAAATTTTTTTTGTAAAACAAAAATAAAAAACCAAAAACTTGGTTATTTGAATTTTTCACATAAATTTTGAGGTTATGTGAAAAAAGTGTAAATGCAAAAGTTGTAAATCTTTTTATTACCTACAACTTTGCCATTTAACGTTTTTCCATAGGACTTGTAGTTTTGCCGGAAATCGAGATAAATCGTTTTCTACCCTTAAAAACTCACCCCCTTCCACTTCCCGACCTCGGATCGCCCGTAAATTATTTTTCCTTTAATTTTTGTTATATTCTCTTCCTTTTCCAATGGGTTTTATCCTACTATTATTTTTTTTGGTTTCAAAAATTACCGACCCTGGTCTATTGTTGAATCGAACGAACAAAAGAAATAGGTACGGTGATTCTATCAACTGAAATTAATCGGCGGTCAGTTTTTGGGTTCGTAGACTACGGCTGGAAACCAGGTTCGATCCCGGTAGAGTCGTGAATTGGGTCCAGCCTCGAGCAAAAATTAGGGAAGAGTGGAAAATGTATCACCCTCCCAATCCCACCCCATTCACGGCGGTAACCAGGCCGGATGAGATCGGATATCTCGTGGGGTGCGGGAGAAGGAACCGCAGACATAATATAATATTATAAGCCTCCCGCAGACATGTAATATAGGGAGACTAAATTGTTTAGATTTTCTTCCGATCAGACATCATTTTTTACAGAAATTTATTATTACAAATTTCTGCTGATCTACCCTGTGTTTGAAAACGAAGGTTATATTAATTATTATAATATGTGTGTGTTTTAAATTTTCTATTAGTCAAATTATTTAAAGTTTCCTAATGATTTCAAATTATATTGTTTTAGGGAAACCACTATGGCAACGCTGTAAGGACGTTTTTGCTACGCGTGACGTTGACTTTTTAATATTCATTCATTAACTAACATTACAGTGTTGATAAGCAGTAATTTTTAGTATTTTTTTGAAATATAACTATATACAGCGTGTGCGTGGAGTTGCTTGCCAAATGGAAAACTTCTTTTAACCGGCAAATTGGAAAGCGCAAAAAGCGCATTAAATCTTCAACTAATTTGTAATATACAGGGCAATGATAAAGTTTTTTTTGAATAGTTACTTAACAATTTTGATAAACAATATGGATAAATACCATTGCAATATTTATTATTAAGCCATCAATGTACTATTTGCAGGTTAATTTAGTATACAGAGTGATTAAAATATTTAGATAATTTACAACCTAATTGAAAATTTATTAAACAATCATATAAACATATTTACACATAACAAGTTTTTTAATTACTAGTAATTACACAGTAAACACGAACAAATATACATAGTAGATTAAATTTCAATAAGCCCCCCGTTGTTCATCATACATCTAATAATTTTTATCAAAAAGGTTAAGTAACTATCCAAAAAAAAACTTTATCATTGCCCTGTATACTACAAATTAGTTGACGATTTAATGCGCTTTTCGCGCTTTCCAATTTGCCGGTTAATAAATATTGGTATAAAGTTTTTTCACGTTTAGAATTAAAGTTTTTCATTTTTTGAGACACCATGTACAACATTAAAAAGAAATTATTATGCCAATCTTAATAATTTTAAAAGCAAAACTTTTTATAAAGAATAACTATTTTTCGACAAATTGATAATATAAATTGGTTTTCCATTTGGCAAGCAAATCTACGCACACGCTGTGTGCTATTCTAACTTGACTATTCTAACCCCGGACTAATATTTCGGCGGTGTGTGTTTTTTTAAAAGCAATGGTAAAATAGTTCTGTAATTTAAGCAAATATACGGATTGTTTTTGATCCTAAAAAATCACATGCCAATGCACTGTAAGAAAATAACAGCGAGATTACAGTGTTGTCATTTTTTCAAGCCATCTCCTTCTAACTGATCTGAAACTTTGGACGTATGTCTGATCGTAAACAAATGGTTTTTAATGAATGAAATGTTTCGTCTCCTTATATTATAATATGACATGTTGACTATTAATTGTTGACAGTTGGTAGCCCTTGGGGAGGTGCTTCTAATGACCGAGGATCGTGGTTTGGAGCCCACGTTAAACCGTTGGTGCCCTCGGGAATGCCCTGGCAGCGAACGAAGAGAAAAAAATACGAAATAAGCAAGCATGCAACTATAACATCAATAGTTAAATCAAGAACTACCGTACATTTTTTAATTTTCTAAAATTAATTTTGTAATCTTATGGCAGCATCTTATTCCATTTCATCATACAAGCTCGAAAAATCAACTTAAAATTTTAATTCGTCCGACAAAAAACTTGTTAGAATCCCAAGTACGGGTAGATGAGTAGTAAGACAACTTTTTTTTTGTTTAACCACGTAATGGCAAGCGCTTAAATGGTAACTAGTAGCCAAAAAGTTTTCTAACTGGTTTTACTACTGTCATATTATTTATGTATATTTAATAATGAATTAATCTTACACGTAAGGCCTCATACTTTAAACCTTGGGTTACTCTGTGCTGCTCGTCAGAGTTGGTGTGGGGTCTAGTTAAAAATGGAATAGTTATTTATATAAGTCAAGCCTAGACCTACAATGTGTGTTTCATTCTTATTCTTTGGTATACAGGGTGGCCACCGGCCATATCTCGGAAACTACTAAACATAGAAACTTGGGAAAAAAAATTATGATTAAAGCGGTCTTGAGGGGCACAATTAAAAAAAAAATTTTAATTCTAAATTTCTCCGAAAATTCCCATATTAAGGTATAACTTTGATTACATCATTGGAAAGCTCAGACAATTCTGCATCATTTTGGTTTAAGGCCGTTGGCGTACCGCCCTTCATAACAGTGGGGGGAAGCTATTGAATGTGAAAACATTAAAATCGCTATAACTTCTAAACGACTTATCCGATTTTACTAAATTTAAGCTTGTTTGGAAGAACCTTCAATTGTCGTATCTAATGGTACACGATGGTTTCTAATAAAATTGCTAGAGGGCGCAATTTGTATTAAAAATTATTGTTTTAGCAATAACTCTGTAACGAACAAAGATATCGAACTGCGGTCTTCACATTTTTTCTTGCAAATTTCATCTACTTTTCGATTATGATGTCACAGTTATACCGTATGATTTGAATTTTCGGGATAAAATCGAAAAAACTGTTATTATTACAAATTGCGCCCTCTAGCAATTTTATTAAACGCTATCGTGTACTGTTGGATACGGCGATTGAAGATACTTATCTTTTCCTTCCAAACAAGCTTAAATTTAGTAAAATCGGATGTCGTTTAGAAGTTACAGCGATTTTAATGTTTACACATTCAATAGCTTCCCCCACTCTAATCAAGGTCGGTACGCCAATGAGCCTTAAACCAAAATGATGCAGAATTGTCTAAGCTTTTCGATGATGTAATCAGAGTTATACCTTAATATGGAAATTTTCGGAGAAATTTAGAATTTAAAAAAAAAAATTTAATTGTGCCCCCTTGCGGCGAAACGAGGAACTTAAAAGTAATTTCCAGAATTTTCTCATGACCGCTTTAATGATAATTTTTTTTTCAAGTTTCTATGCCTAGTAGTTTCCGAGGTGGCCACCCTTAATGAAACACCCTGTACAGAAAACGAAACATTTAATGACCAAAATTCGGCGTCTCAGTAGCCGATTTTTTCTCAAAGACCTGGTGGTAAAAGGAGCAAGCAACGGCGATGGATATTTTTTTTTTCTGGAAATTAATGAATATTATATAACTCTCGATTAAAAATAATGGCGAGCATTGTGTTAATTCTATTACCAATATAATTAATTTTTTTATGGGTATACTTTATAGCTGTTTCGCGAACCAAAACAGGTTTGATGAGTGATGCCAAATTCTATTGTTCGCAAATAATATGAATTGCAAATTTTTTCGTGTGTACATACACGTACACATAGATAGTACATGTTTTGTCAAATATTTGCCCATGCTTTAAGCGAATGGTAAAAAGGATATTTACTGTGTTTGGTATACAGGGTATGATAAAAAAAACTGATCAGCCTTTTATGTAAAATACCGCTCACATAATCAAGAATCACTCGGACCCGTCAAATCAATTGTGTTTTAGAAGAAAGGATCATAAAAATTCTACGCGTATAAACTTGAATTTTTTAATGAAACATAATAATTAATAAGTATTGTATATTTACATTTTTACCTTCTACAATCAATTCTAGACATTTTTCATAATACACCGCTCGACTTCGCAACGTTCTGAACTCAAGTAACAATTTTCTATTTATACTCTGTTTCTTAAAGCCTGACAGCACAGATGAGGGTCATGAGTCGTAAAACCTTAATAAACCATAAGCGTAACAATAACAGGTACCTGATCTTAAGTAATGAAATTATCTATTATTGCATAGGTGGCTTATGTCATAGAATATTTCCAAGTTCAAGTGAGATAGTTTAGTTTTATTTTTAACGTGTTATCGAAAGCTTGTGTGAATAATACAAAAATAATACAAAAATTGTATACAAATAATTCCCAGTGTTTTGTAAAGGTGTGCTTGATCGAGAAAGCAAAGACAATAGTTTTAAATGTATACGATGCTACGATGCACTTGTACACCAAACATCCAACAGAAAATTGGAAAGAAGCTATAAAACATGTAAAAAAAAAGAGGGAAAAAAATGTGGGACTTAGACAACCTGATGGAAGAAACGATAGAACCACTTATTATTTCAGTTGACTCCACAGATGAATCTTTCGAATTTAGTGATAGTGAAGACACCTTTCTAGACCTTTAATTTGTTAACTCTTTTATTTAAGTATGAACTGTTTTTGTATTGAGAAAATAAAATAATTCTCATAAATACACAAATATTTTTTGCACACCTTAAAAACTACATACGAATAAATATAAATTATAGATAAAAATTACATATAGAAACCAAAAAAAAAATGAAAAGAAGAACATACCATAATACATATTACAATTTAAGAGGACAGATAACTCCATTAAAAAAATGGGTTAAAACGGTCGAATTTTTTGACAGACCTGTTCTCTTAAAACGAGACACTATTTCACTATCACCTTGTTTCGTTAATGTATAGTATCGGCTAAAACGAAATCAGATAAAGTTTTTACTATGTATAATTTATTTACAACACGGGCAGGCAACAAAAGGAATTTATTTTTCATAAATAAAAATCTAAACGACCGCCATTGTCCGAAGATTTATTCTAAATCATCGGCTTGCCCTATTGTTACAATGTTACGACCCTATTGTGAAAGGTAAAATTAGGGGTGTGCCAATCTATATGGGCAGTGTTTAAACTACCTGTATTGTTACTAAAAAGATAATAATGTACTTTCAGGTGAAAAAAAATATGTGTTAAAAGTAATCGTTCTAGTATACCTACCTGTTCACAATCTTAATATCGATTTTCCGTGTCAATAAGAGTAAGCCTTTGGACCAAGCCTTAGTTCTAAACGCCTTGTATGTTTTTTGTTGTTGTTGACATTTATCTCAACGATAAACAACTCTAGATTTATATAATTCCAATCATGATTTAATTTATGCCAAATAATTAAAACAAAACTATTTATATGCGCTTTACACGATTATTTCTGCATGAACGCTCAAGTGTTTTTGTTGTTACTAGTTAGTTACATAATCAAATCATTACTAGTAATCATACTAATCATATAAAATACCGAATTACATTGTCCCGATTTACATAATTTGTTCTAAGTAATCGCTGGCTAGGTGGTTAGAGTTGGTTGTATTATCCTGAAATCACCTTTTATTTATGGGAGAACATTTTTCAATTATCCATCGAATTTATATTTTTATATCAGTTTTTCACCTCTCAAAATGCGATACTATCCACACGATAATATTGCCGTTAAAGCAATTCCGACAGGAACAACCGAAGTCGAAAATAATATTTTTTGCTCAACTTGGCAGACATTTAACGTCGACTAATATATATCCCAAAATTTTGCCGGTAGAGTCACTCGAGTGTAAAGCCGACTTAATAAACCATGTCTTTTAAATCGGCTTGTTGATTGAAGTTAATTTATTTAAATGAATTTGCAGCTACCGCCTAAAATGAATAATAAAGAGACAGTTGTTTGTATAAAGCAGGAGCCCTCTTACTTGTAAGGATGGATTTTAAAATGTATTTTTAAATGGGGAGCTAAGCACTTTTTCATCCAGCACCCCTTACGCAGTTTTCACATATCTAACCACTACCAGTACAAAACGTTGGGGTAAACCTACGGCACAAACCGATGTAATGGGCATCAATGATTTCAAAACTTTTAAAAACTACAAAATTCGTTCCCGATGTTTGTGGTATATGCAACTTAAAAAATATGAAGAATCTGCGTTTATTTTAAAAAATGATCGGTTATTTCGACCCCTTAGGACCCATCAAGGGTCGAAACCGGTGCGGGGAGGGGAGTATTTGTCCTTTTATTCTGCATAAATGTTTTTTTCTAAATATAGCTGTAATACTTACCTATTTTAAAATAAAAATTCATTTAACTAAGCATGCAGCCACCTTCTGAGAATTAAATTTTAAAAGTGAAGTACCCATGTACATACCTCCTTGAAGTGTAAAAATAGTACCTATAGGTAGGTATTTTTAGAATTGTCCCATACAATAAGTGACATACAATTTTCGTAGTATAGTATGTAGATAAATAGTACAAAAGATGAAAGGAAAGTATAATGAAACGAGGTTTGTAAGAACTTTTACCTGCATAATATAACGTCAGAAAGACCTAAAAGGCGCTGAAGGTCCGGAATAAAGCAAAGTAAATTTTTCCCCAGGGCCCAGGGGGTATAATACTAGGAACAAATACATTTAGGATTGTATTGTCCCCAAAAATCTGTCAGAAACGCCAATAACATTTTTGTGCTTGACCATGAATTTTAGCTGTGCCAAATTTATGCTCTTTAACTTGGGACTTGTGACGGACATTGTACACAGGCATCGAGTTTTAATTTTAATGTAATTTTGGAAATACACATTAGCTGTGCATCATACCTATTTCCACATCATCGGAAGCAAATTAGTTCTGTGTACCTTCAGTATGTTTCTATGAATAGGACGAAACTAAAGTTCTTTTACGCCATTTTGTAGTAGACTGAAAAAATCCGAACCGGCAAACTCTTATATAGCGTAATAATTGTGAATAAAAACTTACCAAGCCAAAAGAGCCCCCTAACAAACATTCACATTTCACAAAATTAGAAAACAGTTTTTGAGGTTAGATTCAGATTCGAATTTCGAAAAATATTTGACACAGTTAGTTGATAAAGTTCCGGTAGACGGAGAAGTAATTATACTGGAACTGGTTATAGTTCCAATAAATATATACTTAAAACTGTGTTTTTGTGAAATACTTGTCTTGTAGCGTAGCTATTGGTTTTAGGAAAATATTTATTTGACCGCAACAATATTATAATATAAAAAAATATAGTTTTGAAAATGGGCAATGGAGATTAGGTATTAGTGACTTTCATAATACCTAATTCGAGTACGAACATATTAACTATGTTTATATATGAACTATTACAAGAGTAGGTATTCATATTTATAAGAATAATAAGTTTTATGTTGTAACTTCAATAACAGTTTAACTACCACAACCGCAGCTTTTTCGTGAACAAAGGAAGCGATTATTGTTTGATGTAATTGTGATAAAGACAAAGATAGAAATGCTATACGGCAATAATACGTTCTGTGGAGTGCATGTCGATCGTTGGTATAATAAAAACGGGTTAAGGTACTTATAATAAAGTGTCAACGTCATAAAAGAAATAATACAATAAAGGCAATTTATATACCTCTATGTTTATAGGTTGATTCTCCCTTTCAAAGCAGGCCCTTGACCAACGATCAATACACACGTTTCCCATTCCCAGTTGTATTCCTACAGACATCAACAAAACACCTAACATTCGTTTCTTAATTTATACTTTTCTAAACAGTTTTGTTTGTTCCGGTTCCTCCTCTCCCATATAGATGATATTTACCACAGAAAAGAAGAGGGTTGTTCGCATTATATTTACTGATTTTACTGGCCCCCTCCCCCCAGACCGATTCTCTGACTACGCCACTGGATATATAGTTCATTGGCGTAACGTATACGGGTCCAGGGAAACAACCAACGCTACTGGGCTATATTTCTGCCTTTTACGTGTGTTTCTTTACATTTCTTTTTTAATCTGACACCATCGGTAAGAAAAATCTAAACTAGAAAATTTCTGAAATTTAAAATACTCTCCTTGTCATAATATATTATGTTTAAGTGAATTATGTTAATAGTCAACACGCGCGCTATTTATGTTTTTTAAATTTGGCATAGGAAAATATTTCTGAGAGAGAATGTTTGTCCGAAGTTCAATGAACTTTTAAATTTGTTCCACTTTATTATTAATTGTTGATATTTGCATTACTTACACCCAGTACTACGCCAAGCGTGTGTATTACGTGCCAAAAAAATAATTTTAAATAGAAATAACACCTGTGTCATAAAAGTGACATAAAATACATTAACGTATAGTAATTAAAATTACTGAAATCGGCAGATGAAGTTTAGAAAATATTTTTGGATTTCTGTTTAAAAGAAAGCAGAGTCCAGTAATGTTTGGTTTAAAGATCAAGCTCCAAATTAAGAGTAAAATAGTAATAGCTTAAACATTTAAGTTACAAAAAAAACGTACACAGTATTATACCTATACTCTTTCTTTTGTTCTGTCTAATATTAAAATTAAAACCAGACGTAACATATTTATGTAAATATAATATAGTCCTGTACCTATCCTATTAGTACTGACATTTACGTGTGCTTCTCACATGTTAATATAGACACAACTTATCAAATCGTATAACGAGAAAAAGGGGCGGCACAGCGATTTTGTTGCTAGGGGGCCAGAATTAATAAAAAATATTTTAAAAAATTATTAAAATTAAAATTATTATATTATATATAATAATTACTAGAGTAAACGGCCATAGTTTGATGAGACCCCCTTTAAAGTCAATATTTCTCACTATATTTGTAAGTTTAAAACCATAATCTTGAAGAAAAAAGAAATATTTTTGAACACCGATTTATCTAAACATTATTTCTACATTCTATTTTTGACTAATTATGAAATAATAATCGCCGTAATCCACGGTAAACAAAAATAATATGACTATTTATCGTTTTATTTAAATAGATATACGTTTATTATTATATGAACGCTTTTGAAATACTTAATCAGGGACGTAACTAAAGAAATGGGGCCCGCAGACAATTTCTCAGAAGGGGGCTCTTACTTCTTAATCTATGTATGTATACGTTCGGCAACGTTCAAAAAGAAAGTGATTCATGAAATTGTTTTTATTCTGATGATATATGCAATACCTACTATAATCGAAAACATTAAACAACATATCAAATTTTTGATTTTTCCAAGTTTTACGTAATCATACGTATCTATCCAATTAAAAATATTTATATTTGTAAAATAAAAATCCTAGTACTAAATCAGTTACTTCAGACACTGTGTACTGTCTTGTAATATTGTTTTGTACTATTTTCACAATATTCTATATTCTAATGTCAAAACTGGCATTTAATGTTCTTATTTCTACTTGTTGCCGCTAGGAGGTAGACGTTGCCACGTTTTGCATACTCTACAAAATATTCCGAATACTATACCTAAATATGCAGCTAGGGTGTCCGGAAATGATGAGCAAAAAACTTAGGGGATAATTCTAGACCGAAAATAAAAGCTATTTCTTCCCATAACATTTTTTCGAAAATGTATTATTAACGGAGTCACAGGGTGTTAAAGTTAAATTTTATTTGCAGTTTTTTTGCAATATCTTTGGCCACGCTCATAATATTTTGACGAAATCCCATATATGGGGCTTTTTCGGGATGAGGACTACAAATTTGCCCACCGTTGTTTCGCATTTTGTAGAGGGCGCCACATAGGAGCCTATACTTTAATTTTAATGGTCCATGGCGCATTTTGACTGAATATTTTTATTCTCCTAACCTATTGACATAAAAAAGGTATACTTTGTTTCGATAAATCTAACCGTTTTCGAAAAAAAAACGCTAAAATAACATTGCTTGCATGCGATGAATGAATACGAAATCATTTGAATTTATTATTTCTTAATTTAATTAATTAAATTTTTTAAGAGGAATTTATTTATGCATTGAAGAGGAAGCCGGACGCCACTTTGAACCTTTGATTTAAATGTTTAATTTATTGTTCTAGTAACTTATGTATTTTAAAACTGCAAATAAAATTTAACTTTAACACCCTGTAACTCCGCGTTAATAATCAATTTTCGAAGAAAAAATGTTATAGGAAGAGATGGCATTTATTTTCGGTCTAAAATGATCCCCTAAATTTTTTGCTCATCGTTTCCGGACACCCTGTATACTGTTCTGACTGTAAAGTCAAATTTTTGATTGGCTGTCACCCAACAGCTTTTCTTGAAAGAGGCATTACGCGCCGCCAAAGCACTGGTAAATTTCCAATAGTTACAAATTAAGGCAATTTAGGCTCAACACCCAAAAGGGTGTCTTCGGTAGTAACAGCAACAGCTTATTATTCTAGAGTAAAAGTTGGTGTAGGGGAGACCGGGGGAATGCCGCGCACCTAAGCAGAATTACTCCTAAATTATTAAAAATTTTTATCTTTGACGTAATTTTTTGTATAAGGAGTGTTAATACAATACACGAACTATTGCAACATTGGAAATCAAACATTAACACAAAAAAATTAAAATGAGTGCCTGCGCGGTATTACCTGGGCATTTGGGGGAATGGCACGCAGTGAAGTGTTTCAATACAGTTTAACTGAGACTTTATTATACATAAAATACAGGTATGTAGGTAACCCAAATAATAAAAAAATATAATAGTGAGCAAAGAAATAAAGAAACATTATTGTATACTAACATAAAAAACACATTCCAAAAGATACTTAGGTAAAAAAAACAACTGTTAGCAACAGTAGTCACAAAGGTAGACTTTTCCTTTTTCTTTTCCACTACAAGCGGCGTGTGCCCACTTTGAGCAGAAAGTGCAACGATACCAGACCTCGTTGTCCTTTACAAACTCTCCGCAGATTAAACAGATGTCATCTTCATGGGTACCGCGCAGCGCGCTATTCCCCCTTTATTATGCGCGGTTTTTCTCCGGGAGATATTTTCCAACCTAAAAATTTAATTCAAGAAAAGTACTTACATTTTATTGGTGATCACTTAGAACAACACTTCAATAGGCCCTAGCAAGTGAAAATAAAATATATCTTCTTTAAATATGCACAGTAACTAATAATTATCAACCGATTAATTTGCACAAAAGATAGATCAAAAATCTATTTAGCACAAATACGTTCGCTGATAACGACTGCCGGCAATTATTATAAAAAAAAAGGCGCGTACTTGACATGGCTACGGCAACAATTCGTGATATACACCTGTGCATTCCTGGTTGCAGTTTTTTCTACAGTGGCCTGCGCGGTATTTCCCCGTGCGGGGAATTCCCCCGGTCTCCCCTACGTATATTTTCACGTGCGGAACTCGAGAAGAACCTGGTGGGCCTTTGCAATTGACGTCTTGTCGGCTTGTTATGATGAAAATAATGAGATGTCATCGTTATGGGACCAGCCCATAGACAATTTACCTTTAGATACGTACAGCTTATCTCCTGCACTCCTGCGCAAACAAAAGTTACGTTTTATGGGTGAAAAATACGTCCTATAGCGCATGACTCGCCGGTCAGCTGGCTTCCTTCTGGACACCTTCGTGCATGCGCACAAACCTCGTGTTATCGGCCTGTCCTACTTTATCGACAATGATCGACATGCTCAAGATACTCTACAGAACCGGCTCGGCCGCTATTTTTGTTGTTTTAAGGTTTCTCTGTGGATTCCTTGTAGTTTTCTTAGCTATCGTGGATTGTGGGTGTTTAATATTTACGGATTTCTAGTTTTTGTGTAGTTTAGTGAATTGTATCTGATTGTGAGAAAATTAATTCTATCAAAGTTGCTGGTTGGTTAATTTTTTGGTTAAAATGTGTACATCCCGGCATTAAGCTTTTAATAAAGCCAGTATTTCACGGGTCAAGTTCTTGGGCAAAAACTTTTCAAATTCTTGAACACGAACTTTTGCTTGAAAATGTTTTACACGTACCCAAGTTTTTGCCAAATTGTAAAAATCAATACAAGTTATATACCAAATAATATTTGACTTGAGGTTAGGTACGCGATAACACCGTAGATTGGTTACTTTGCTGGTTTTGTTTGTTTTTATATTCGATTTTATAAGACTAGTCTCTTGTTCTCAGTGGCGCAACCAGAAATTTTGTTCGGGGGGGGGGGGCTTTAACTTCTTAAAAAAGGTTTGGGTGCCACGCCCTTTTTTGGGTAAAATACGTATGATTGACGAGAGCGACAGCCCCCTAACACTTCTGCAATAATACGCCGCTGGTCCTAACGAAATATTTATGAAAAAAAAAATTTTGAGATTTTATTTTAATTAGTAAAAATGTATTTAAAATAAGTAACGCATATATTAAGCATACTTATACTAAAACAAAACAAAAACCTTATACAATAAGTTGTAAGTAATCACTAATAATACTAATATTAAAGTAAAATTCTTCGTTTTGTTTTTGCCATTTCGTCCAGAATTTCTTCCACGGTAATATCAATATCGTGGTTCGCATAAATAGGTAGACCAGGGTCGATAATTTTTGGAACAAAAAAAAATAATAGTAGGATGAAACCCATTGGAAAAGAAAGAGAATATAACAAAAATGAAAGAAAAAATAATTTACGGGCGATCCAAGGTCGGGAAGTGGAAGGGGGTGAGTTTTTAAGGCTAGAAAACGATTTATCTCGATTTCCGGGAAAACTACAAGTCCTATGGAAAAACGTTAAATGGCAAAGTTGTAGGTAATAAAAAGATCTACAACTTTTGTATTAACACTTTTTTCACATTGCCTCAAAATTTATGTGAAAAATTCAAATAACCAAGTTTTGGTTTTTTTATTTTTATCTTTTACAAAAAAAATTATGTTTTCACGAAATTTGGTGGTAACTTACCTTTTTATGTCCCAAACACACTGTAATTATTTTAATTTAAAATATTTATTTTTTCACCTTATTTTGACTTAATATCGAAAAAGCACCCTTATTTTCAATCGAAAATTCTCACGTCAAAATATCTGCTGTTTTAAAAAAGTCGGTGAGCTTTTGTTCGTTGAAATCTCCACTTTCTGATGGTGTAAAAAAATATATATGTATATAGATTACTATGGTAAATGTTCTCAAAAAATGCAAAGAAACGGAAAAACAAAGAAATTTTTTTTTAATCATTATGTACAATTTTGACCTATTTATTAAAAATTATACTTTAATTACTCAGAAAACGTAAGATTCCATGTTACATTGATAAACAAAAAAAATACAAATCCATAAAACATTGAGATCGCAAAAAAATATGCGAAAATAGTTCGCGTGACATGAAAAATTAGTTTGCAATTAAACGAATAGGCTAAGTTTCTAAGCTCGGGGGGAGGGGGGGGGGGGGGGGGGCTGCAGCCCGGCAGCCCCCCCCCCCCCTGGTTGCGCCACTGCTTGTTCTCTTCCTTTTCGAACTAAAAACACGACGACGATTCATTTTTAAACAAATTTTAGAAACAAACCAATTTTCTATCCTCAAAGTCGGATGAGGTTTGCAACTACTAAAAATGCCAGAAATCACTACCTTTTTTCCCAACTTGATCAAAAATTGAGAAGAAATTTTAATTTTTTGCCAAGAATTTAAATTTTAAAGCGCGGACCTGTCTATTTTCCCATTCGTCAAACGATAATTTCGCAGTGCGCATGTTTAATAGTGTCTAGCTTTGTTTACATGCGCCATAAAACTGCCACTTTCGTGATTATTGTTTGCTTATCTGAGGGTAAATTGTCTATGGACCAGCCCTGACATTTATGGTACAAAAGTTGTCTCGCAATGCTGCGAATAAACATCAAAGATCAAAGATTATTTTACGGCACAGAAAAACAATATAAATGTAAATAAAAATAGTTGTATGCGTGCCACATAAGTTAAACGGGGCTCGGCTTTCAAAACATTAAAAGTAATTTTTTTTATCGCCAAAAACTTTGTTGTTTATAAAAACAAATGTATATTCGCGTAATGTTTATTTTTAAAAATCCCCCTTTCTCTTTGCAACGTATTAATCAAAGGTGAACTTGAAACACACAGCCATGAACCTAAAAGCAACCTGGTATGATGAACATCCAAATTGGTAACACTATAATAGAGACATTCCGTCAACACGTTAAAAACAAATCGTTAAACGCATTAAGTACCACCCACTAGGGCTGGGCGATATTGAAATTCCAATATCGAATATCGATATTAAAAAAAAATATCGATATAGTCGATATATCGATATTTTATTCATAAAATATCGTTATTCGATATCTCGATAATATATATATTATCGATAAAACATAAAATATTATAATATAAATACAGTGTCACCAGTAAACTCCGCATCATATTATGGGATTTTTTTATTAGTAGCTTTATTCGAAATTTGACTTTGGCATCAAGTTCTGCTTCGATCGAGATGAAAATTAAGCAAAAAAATAGTAGTCACGTGATTCGCATTATCTGTCAAATTTTAATTTTTTCCAAAATTCAACAGGGTTATTTCTGTAAATATCGAAAAAAGTTATTAGAAAAAGTTTTTCTAAATGCAGTTTCTAGCCCACATGCAAAATTTCAGCTGCATAAGATAGTTTTGATTGTTTACCTATATTTTGTAAATTGCACCACTTTTGCAAAATGAGACTTAACGCAACCTTACATAAAACTTCTCAGTTTTGACAATAAGGCTTTATTTCTTATACATTTTCTTTAAAGTAGCGCCGCGCCATATTAGATGTGTGTTTTTCTACAAAAACGTTATTATGGCATAGCTTAATGATAAATTATAAGTAATATAGGGGTTTTAAATTAAATCGTTGAAAATAGATAAACTTTACGTCGTTAAACTAAAATTTATTTTCCACTTAAAAAACACTTTACTGAGGATGTTTTTTCTTAATATAAAGGTGTCTTACTTTTAGACACAAACTACGTTTTCAAAAATACTTATTTTATGAAGTTACCTTATACAGGGTCAAAAGCAAATAAACTTTGCATCACATGCGACTAAATTTTAATAGCCCAATTTTGATTTTGTAGAAAAACACACATTTAATATGATGTATCTGAAATAAAGCATCGTCAAAACTAAGAAGTTTTATGTAAGTTGCGTTGAGTCTTATTTTGCAAAAGTTGTGCAATTTACAAAATATAGGTAAAAAATCAAAATTATCTTATGCAGCTGAAATTTGCATGTGGGCTAGAAACTGCATTTAACAAAACTTTTTCTAATAACTTTTTTCGATATTTTCAAAAATAACCCCACTTTTGAATTATTTTTTGGAAAAAATTAAAATTGGACAGATAATGCGAATCACGTGACTACTATTTTTTTGCTTTTCAAGGGGAGACTCTAATTATAAAAACATGAAGAAAAAAGATTGAATTAAATATTGGTCCTTAAATGTGTTATAAAGACGATATTGAAATTCCAATCGAATATCGATAAATCGATATTTTATTTTTAAAATATCGTTTATTGATATATCGATAAAAATATCGATATATCGAATTTTTGCTCAGCCCTACCACCCACCACACCGAACGTAGAAATACTATTTTCAAACACACACAATTTCGTTTTAAGAGTGGGTGGAAATAATAACTCTTTCCGTGGGAGCCCAAATTCGTGTTCCTAATCAAGTTACTTCCAATCAATTTGCGTTTTTAAAATTAGCGGTTTTGCAAAAAGTATCCAATATTTATCGAGCGAATAAGCACAAGCAACAAACAATGAGCATGATTTACGAGTGTGATTACCGACCACGTAAATATTAGTTTATCGTAAAGGTAAATCTTGGTACTCAAAAAATAGAAAGGTTCTAGGTTCTAAGTAAGAATTTAAAAGAAAAAATTGATATATATTACCCATTGTTCATTGCGAGATTCCAACCCGCGACATTCGTCAGAATCCTCGCCTCGTTTTGTGAGTCATGTTGGTGAAAAAATGGTTGTTTAATGCTTCGCGTGTCAATTTTTTTAGTTACACGAAAAATCTTTTGTTATTTATACACATTTGTTAGTAATAATTTTTGTTCACGTACAGCGAGGAGCAAGGCACACCCTCGTATTGTTAAAGGATTCGTTGACTTTTCAAGTGATTGTCAATAATGATTCCTTTCTAGGCATAATGGGTACATTCTTTTGGCAGGTGCATTGTTATTTTTAGGCAGAACATTGATCGCGCTATAATTTAACAATTTTACATGCTCCGAATTAAAATGAGGAATATTGGTCGTCACTTATTTGATCTCCAACGAACAACCTTAAAATTTTCAATCGTGCATATGGCATGGCAGAGGGTATCAAAACAAACAATTTTTAATTGTTTTTAACACGGTGATGGTTTCCTGAAGTTAGAAAATGATTTTGATTCAGACGATGCATGACCTGCCATTAGCCGAATGGCTGAAAAAAGTTAGACAGAAAGATGATAACAATATTCTAGACAATTTTCCTTGTTCTGAAAATGAGTTCAATGAATTTATCCATATTGATGATAATCTTGTAAGTGTCGAATACTTGGATGATGATGCCATTGCCGCTTCTGTGTCTTCTTCAGGTTGTATTGATGACGATGAGGAGGCGGAAGATGAAGAATCTGTGAGTACAGAATTAGGACAAGTTCCAACCACATCAGAGACACTTCAGCATATTGACAACGTTCGTCGTTTCCTTCAGTCACGAAATACTCCGCAAAGTGTTCTTAATCGATTAGCCGAAGTAGAATTATATATATATATACTATAGCGTGTATCCGGCATGCGTTGCAACTCGCTGGTATAAATACAAACCCGAACAAACCCGATATATTAGTACCCGGCATGCCACTTTCTGAAATTGCATCCGTGCGAAGCCGGGGCGGGTCGCTAGTTATACATAAAAACCTTCCCCTTGAATCACTCTATCTATTTAAAAAACCCACTTCAAAATCCGTTGCGTGGTTTTAAAGATTTAAGCATATATAGGTAGGGACAGACGCGACAGCGACTTTGTTTTATACTATGTTAAGATTAAGATTAATGATATACATTTCACAAAAATAAAACAAACTAAAATTAAAAAAAAAATTACATTAGACTCTTAAAAACAGTTGTTATAATGTACCTACTTATTACAAAACATTTTTTATGCACCTTTACATGTACAATATCTGCACCTATGTATGTATGTATAGGATGTATAGATATGTATATTAATAAAAATACCACATTTTTGATTTGTATTCAGCATTCATCATTTATGATTACTTCGCTTATAACAAACCGTTTTCGTCGGTCCCATGAGGTTCGTTATAACTGGACATTATACTGTAGTTTTGGAAAAACCCAGTAAAAACAATTGTTGTTCCTGACCTTAAGGCTACAATTTTCTGTTGCCAAACAAAGGCTAATACCAACCTCGAGCAAACATTAGGCAAAAAAAGTGCCGTAAACATAAAAAGTGTTCCTGTAAGCCCCGCTCTCCCATTACTTTTCTACCGAGACTCTTCCCCTTTTCCTTCATTAGTGGAAATACGATTACATTCAAATTATCCCTGATGGAAATCCATTACAGTTTTCCACTGAGCTGCGCCGTGGTTTTCTAATAGGCTTTATGGAAATGGGAAACCTTTTAAAGATTTTTTTTATACTAGACGAAATCATTTCATATCGGTATATACGGTGGCCGATAAATTTATAGGATAATCCCGGGAACGACAGGTTTTGAACACATTTTTTTCTAATTTTGTATCATAACAAATCTATTACGATACGCATTTGCGTATCGTAATGAAGCTATTTCGATACGCGTTTTTTCTTTATTTGATGTTGGTAACATTTAAATGTTTTATTTCATTGACTTGCGCGGCCTTTGTGATTTACGAGAAAACCCATTTTTCGCAGAGGAAAAATAGCTTGATAACCTACTTTTTTATTCTGTGTGGATAACAGTCATGTATGTTGGTTGCATAAATATATAAATCAATCTTTTGTAGATGCTTCAAGCTATCATTTTCTGCCAAATCCTATCCAAAATTCAATCTGCTAACCTTCCAATGTCGATTTTAACTTCAACTTTATTTGCATTTTCCATCTTCCCTATACTAAATTGCAATGCCGTGACGTAAAATCACGTCTTTTGAAATTCGAAAAAAAGTAGCAAAATCGCCCGAATTTCCGAACGCTCTGTATATGTACCGAATGTACAAGGATCACACAATCATATTCCGTCCAATTTCAAATCTCACATCGCTAAAATAACTTTAGAATCTCGTGGTGAAAATGGGTCAATAAATCAAAAAATGACAGTTCGCAAAATAATTTTTGTTGTCCAGAGGCTACTATGATAAAAAATAGTATTACTTACCAACATAAAATTTAGACATAAAAATTTACAAAATTTGAAGGATTTATTTTCTTTTTAAATATGTGTTTTTTACTACAAATTAGAAAAAATAGTATAACGTACGTGTTATATAAAGCAATTTTAAGCACTTGTCCCGTTATAAAACTCGCCGCAAGCGGCTCGTTTTTTAACATGGACGCGTGCTATAAAATGATGCTTTATAAAACGTGTACGTTAATATACTATTTAACCACTGCCTTTCATTTATTTTATTATAACAAACAGGAAATATATCGCTTTTTCTCCAGAATAGTGACACAATCCAAAAAATTACCGTTTTGAGTTAAATTAAAAAATCAGCCCTAAACAGCATAATCTTTAACTGGAATAAGGTCGCAATTTGAGAAAAATCCAAAAAATAGCGCTGATGTCGTTATTCTCTAAAATTCAATTTTAACATGATTTGACAAGAATACCGTCATTACGTTAGTTAGTCTGCAATATTCGAAGAGTGAGCTTGTGTTTTTTTCCGGAACAGTGACATATTTTTGAAAGTCATAACGAAACTGATGCAATATTAGCAGGAAAAACGACATATTTTTGTAGGAATAATGACATATTGCAACTGATTTTTTTTTTAAATTATGAAAATTAAATAATACAAAAATACAAATAATAATATTTTCGTTGAATTAAATACTAAATGCTTGTAATTATTTGCCTTTACAATATAAATGATGTAATTATTAAAACTTGCGCAAAAATGTTAATTTAAAATTAAGAAAAGTTTAAAATCGCTCTCCTGAAAAATATTTTTTTTTGGAATAGGTCACTATTCTGGAGAAAAACCGATATATTTTTTAGTAGACAAATTATTACTTATACCGGAGTTCCCCATGGTAGTAATTTGAGTCCTAATGTAATATTCCTAATATAAAGTTCCCTTTTCAGTTATATCGGATAGAATGTGCAGCGTGTCCCCAGCAGACACCGGCTGCTCCATGGAGAGCCCTGCCCCGGATTCTCACGACCCCCACTCTTCAGAAGAAGAGCTAGAAGTGATAAATAGTAACCCCAAGTGCGAGCGAACGACCCCAAGGCCCCTGAGGGCGGCGTCCGTCTGTTTGCCGGAAAAGAGGAAATGGTCGCAGATTGGAGAGAGTCGCAGGTAAAAGAAGACCCCTCATACAGATAACTCAAATAATAATGCATTCCTAATATAATATAATACCTGCCTTTTACCATTTTTTATATTTTTTTTGTCAATTTAAATAATAAAATGAACAGTATATGCATATTTTTAGATTTAGCTAAAGCCTTCGATACTATGTCAGTCATAAATTTCTTAACAAATTAGAAAAACTTGGATTTCGTGGTCAAATATTAACTTTATTTAAAAACTATTTATATAACATCATGTTAAAATTGGTGAAAATATTAGTTCACCAAAAATACAGTCCTAGGACCAATACTTTTTAATATTTATCTAAATGATATTTTTAATTTAAACTGTCGAGGAAAACTACATAGTTTTGCTGATGATACGGTAATTTTTTATGAAGGTCTAAATTGAAATATTTAAAAAAATACTATTGAAATTTTTTTTATAAAAATAAGCATCTGGTTTAATAAAAACTTATTAACTATAAATTATAACAAAACAACATACATTCCATTTACTTCATACAAAAATAAACTTCCAAATATTGGTCCAATAATATGCAATAATAATATTAGTATAAAGGAAGGTGAAAATATTAAATATCTAGGAATAATTTTTGATAAACATTTAAAATGGGATTTACATAGTGATTACATTATAAAAAAACTAAGAATTCTTATACTAAAATTTAAGCATCTTAAACAATTTTTAAATATAAAAGAATTAGAAATACTTTATCATTCTTTAGTACAAACCCATTTAAATTATGGAATACTAGGATGTATGGGGAGGCATAAATAAGAATTATCTTAATAATATTGAAACTATTCAAAAATTTATTTTAAAAATTATTTACGAAAAAGACCACCAACATTTTTCTGATTTACTATTTAAAGATAGCAAAAAAATGGATATTAAACAAATATTTTCTTACAGCATGGTAATATATATTTTTAAACATAAAAATATAATAAATTATATTAATCACACACATGAAACTCGTCATAAAAAATACTACTTATTACATATAAAAATAGAGTAAACAAAACAATAGCACACAAACATTTTTTAATCATCAATCCATATATTTTTGATATGCTACCACAGTCAATTAAAATAATTAAATCGTTAAATAAATTATAAAAATAAAATTAAAAATTGGATATTATCTAATCCAAGAGATATATTCAAGAACGTCATTAATAATGAATAAAATAAATAAATATATATATTGTATACATAACGGATTGTATCTTCGTATATATATTATAGTGATATAAAATATACCAATAAAATATTGTCATATTCGTTTTATATTATAATCTAGTTGTGCCTGAATTATGAAATATATTCTTTAGGTACAATAAATATTATATTATTATTATTTAACTTTAAATTTATATTTAACTTATTATTATATTTAACTCAATACAAGTATTTTACTTCTGAGTTCAGAATTGATAGTTTATACAAAAAAATATATATTGGCATTAAATGTAAAAAAAATATTTTAATAAACTTTTTATTATTATTAATTTAATATTAGGTACTAGTACTAATCCCCTACTGATTTTCTAGATTTAGGCCCGAAAACGAGGAAAACATGTCGCACTACAGTAACCTGAGTCCACCATCTTCCTGTTCGCCATATTTAAAATGTTACGGAGAAGATGGTCACGTGATAGAACATTCCGGATCTTCTGATGATGAGGTAGATACATAACGAGATTTTATTTGTGTTTAATTTGCAACATTTTTTAGTTTTTCCGGGTTTCAGATGGGCACACAAAATACACCTAGAATAAAAAACAGAGTCAAGTCAAGAAGTCGGTTTAATTTTTGATACCCAACCGATTTTTAAATTTATATCGAGTTAACTAACTCCGGACCTCTTCTTTTTGCAGGTCCACAATCTTTTAGCTAGTAGGGCAACCCCAGTGAGATTTAGAACCTCACCTCCTTTGGAAGCCGTCAAGCCGGGAAGGAGGACTTTAGTAAACAAAGTGAGGTCGATCAGTCCTCCTCCGAAACTATTACACTACGAAGTCTCGCCAAGGAAACGATCCAAACACGTTCGCCATTCTCACTTGCAGAGGCCCTATTTGGATTTTGAAAAGATGCAACAGGTAAGAAAATAACTTCTTCTATAATATAATCTATTCAAACTCAATAGATATTTACTTTATTACTATGGTGTTATTAGTGGTATTTCCGAAAGTATGTTTTCTTGTAAAGAAGTATGTTGAACCATCCAGAAAACATACAGTGTGACCAGTAAAGTCCGCATCATATGGGATTTTCTTTTTATTAATAGCTTTATTCGAAATTTGACTTTGGCATCAAGTTCTGCTTCGATCGAGATGAAAATTAAGCAAAAAAATAGTAGTCACGTGATTCGCATTATCTGTCAAATTTTAATTTTTTTCAAAAAATAATTCAAAAGTGGGCTTATTTCTGAAAATATCGATAAAAGTTATAAGAAAAAGTTTTTTTAAATGCAGTTTCTAGCCCACATTTAAAATTTCAGCTGCATAAGATACTTTTGATTTTTTACCCACCACTAAAATTTATTTTCCACTTAATGAACATTTTACTGATGACACTGTGTTCTTTTTTGTCTTAATATTAAGGTGTATTACTTTCAGACACAAACTACGTTTTCAAAAATACTTATTTTATGAAGTTACCTTATACAGGGTCAAAAACAAATAAACTTTGCATCACATGCGACCAAATTTTAATAGCCCAATTTTGATTTTGTAGAAAAACACACATTTAATATGGCGCTACTTTAAAGAAAATGCATCTGAAATAAAGCATTGTCAAAACTAAGAAGTTTTATGTAGGTTGTGTTAAGTCTTATTTTGCAAGTGGTGCAATTTACAAAATATGGGTAAAAAATCAAAATTTTGCATGTGGGCTAGAAACTGCGTTTAAAAAAACTTTTTCTTATAACTTTTTTCGATACTTTCAGAAATAACCCCACTTTTGAATTATTTTTTGGAAAAAATTTAAATTTGACAGATAATGCGAATCACGTGACTACTATTTTTTTGCTTAATTTTCATTTCGATCGAAGCAGAACTTGATGCCAAAGTCAAATTTCGAATAAAGTTATTAATTTTAAAAAAATGATGCGGACTTTACTGATCACACTTTATTGCGGTATCGCAACGCTCTATTATTACAGACTACAGACCGCTTGACGTAGAGAGTTGAAATTTGGCAGCCTTATAGTTACGTATAACACAAACACAAACAGACAGTTTAACGGATACAATTTTGCCGCAAATGCGCTCTCCCCCTTTTTCAACGCCCCCCCCCCCCAGTCTTCCGGGGAATTTTTTTGAATACAAACACTTCACTTTTATCTCGCTAACAAGAATTTTCGACGGACTCGCAAACGTGAAATTCGCGAATATTTCGCCCGTGGCCCTGTTTTAAAATTTCCTTTATATTGTTTTAATATTTTAAATGGAGACTTCGTCCATTGGGAAAAACGATGAAAGGGTTTGTAATGTTGACTAATGAACAGAGCAGGGACGGACTTCCGACATTATAGAAAAGAACTATTTGAATTTTATTTAGTGGTAAATGCTTATATAAGTATCGAGATCTTATTTGTGTGTTAGTTTGTTGCTGTTGACATTGCCGGTTCGAACATATGTTCTTACGTGTTCGCCATTTTATTTTTGGATCAGTATTGTGTATTTTGTTCGTTTCATCCCAAAGACCTAATACCCGTGGTTTAGTAGCAATTACCCATAGTGTGTGTACCCAAAGGCCGATTTTTGGATAAAACGAAAAAGTTTCACGATATATCGATCAAAAAAGAAGGGACGAATGCGTCCTTAACCCTAAAAATACATTTTTGCAAACAACATTTTTGGGACCATCAAATTAACACTCTTACAAAAAAATTAAGAAACACTTTATGTAAATTTAGACTTTTAAAAAATATTGTGAATCAAAAACTTTGTTTAATGTTTTATTATGCACTTTTTCAATCAATTCTTTCCTATGGTGTAATTGGTTGGTTGGTTGGGGAAGTGCACACGACTCGAATTTAAAACCGCTTATAACAATACAAAAATATGTTTTAAAAATAATATTTAATAAACATATTTTGTTTCCTTCAAAAATATTATTTGTTAATAATAATATTCTGAGTTTAAAACAGCTTTATTACAAAACTTTCCTTTTTTTATATGTATATAAAAATAAAAATTTATTAAATAACATTACTCATAATATATCATATATCACCAAAGACAAAAAACAAATCTATGTTTATGTTATGACAATTTTAATTTAACACTTTTAAAAAATAATGCTTTATTTGTTGGCATCAAAATTTTTAATATATTACCTACTAATTTGAAAACTATGAGTTTTTTGGCATTTAAAAGAAAATTGAAATCATGGATTATGAAAAAATAAAATAAAGGTAAGCCAACTTATATATAGGTAATAATAATACTAAATATTACAATTTTTCTATTATAATTTCTCAATTATTTATAATTTTTCCTTTTTTTTTTGAGTGAAATATTTTTTTGAATTATTTACTTATATTTTTAAATATATTTATGATGTGTTTAAAATTAATAATCTAAATGGGTGTATATTTTTTCATTACAAAATCGGACAAATTTGTTAATCTATGGCATGGTTTTGTAATGATGCTTTTATTGGATTTATTTTTATTAAAAAAAACAATGTTATTGATTTTAAATATTATTATAAAGAAACCTGCAAATAAATAAATAATAAATGATGATACCAAGATAGACATATCTCATTCGCTATCATCATAACAAGCCGTCATTTACAAAGCTACACCAGGACTCACCCCTTTTGAGCTTTATTTGAGCTTAAATTGACACAATTTGTAACTATTGAGAATTTACCTGTGCTATGGCGGGGCCTAATGCCGGTTTCAAGAAAAGCCGTTGGTCAATCAAAAATGTTATTAGAAAACAGTGGATATATTATTTGGAATATCCCACTTTTAATTGACTAAAATATGATTTAAAAATAAATTGCAACTAAAAGTACCTCTTTGAAAAATTATAACAAAAAAAGTCAGTAAATAAAACAGCTCAAAATGACTTAACGCAATATTCGACAATATCGAAAATACGGTCCTGGTGTAACCCTAAAAGTTAAAAAAGGAGTCTGGCGGCTTTATTCCGTGCGCCCGCTTGTTTTGTATCCTTTTTGTCATTATTCCGTGAAAAGTGCTGAAAAACGCGTTGCGCCACTTCAAATATTTTTCGAGCACTCGAAAATCGCGATATTATGACCTTTTTTTCAAACCGAGGAGGGTGTTTGACGACTCTTTTTATGTTTTTTTTTTGGTGTTTGTATGCAAGCTGCTGCAATATTTGTAAAGCAGGAACAGCAGGTGCATATTAATTTTACATCTTTAATTTCGACGCCATATTGCACAATGAACCCGAACAAACCCCAAAATATATCCATGATAATTTGAATTTACCCGAAAAGTAAAGTGCTCTTTTCGTTTTTAGTTAAAAGCAAGATCTGTAACGGCTTGGCGTCCTGGAGGCGAGCACACAGGAGAACTATCAGTATTCTGCTGGTGAAACGGGCTTAGGGGGATAAAGGGGCTACAGCCAGCACAGCCCCTGGATCCCAAGCTAGCCCCGCGGCCTCTCAGCCTTCCATCACAATGGCCGAACGAAGCCGACCGCTCAATTCCGCCCGAACACGATCCGAGCGTACACGAACTACAGACTTCCAGTAGTCGTAGTTGCACGATCACTTCCGAGGAGCAAACGGATCCAGTCAGGAAAGGTACGACGTTATCCGAAGGCTTCGCGGTACCGTTCGAACGTTTCCAGAATTTTAGCGAACCCGACGATAACTTCCCGGTATTGGTCGTACGGAGTTTAACACTGCCCGAAATTCGTACGGAAAACGTCGATTGCGAGTCGACGATAGACGAGCAGTCCCGATTATGGTCGGAAATGAACGAATAGCAAACGAAGGTACTCTGCGACCGTGATGGAACACAGGAGAACACTATGTGTCTTTCATACATAATATATATATATATTTTTATCGTTTGTTTTGTGATATAGGTACATTTAAACCTTAAAATGGTGTGCGTAGTATTTTTCTAGATGCTTTTATTAATAACCCTGTATTTATGCCACGGGGGCGTACTAAGAGAAACTGGGTAAATCAAGGGTACATTTTTATTTTGACTTATCAATATTGCTGGTACAAAAATGTGCTTACTTGGTAAGACGCTAGTAAAGAAATAATACAGATATTTGTCAATTATATTGATTTTTTCGAGGCTCAAGTCCATATCAATTTTTAACCGGAACACCATGTATGGGAGAAAAGTACGTGAAAATAGTACGGGTACGCCTATCCTGTGTATATTAAAGTACAAAAATTATTAAAAAATAATATGCTTCAAAATAAAAATTGTATAAATTTTTCTACAGGGTGTTTTACGGATGTTAGGTATATATAGTATTCGAATTGGATTTAAAAAACTCTTTTTAATACATAACGTTTATATTTTTGAAGGAAATAATTTTTTTTTGATATACTAAACTGGTCGTAAAAATTGATATCTAATTCTTTTTGGTTATTTTTAATTGGGAAAGAGCTGTTAATATTGATTTAATGAGAGATTATATTTTATAAACTATTAGAGTTAAATGACATAGAAAGGCGTGCAGAAAATTTTCATTTCAAGTACATAAACATTTATTTTCTAACAGTTTTTTTGGCGAGCAGTTTATAAAAAATTAAAAACTAGTTTCATATTTAAAGGAGGGAAGTGAGGCTATTCAATACCCTGTAGAAATAAATAAAAATAAAATTATTGTAAAAATGTGTAACACAGATACGTGTTTTAGAACTGAAGTTTAGTAAGTAGATTTTAAACAAGATTAAGATGACCAGGAATGTTTTTTTATAAATAAAAATTATGTTGGTATTGAAATCATAAATAACATAGAATGATGTGCTGTCAAAAAATACCATTGGGCTAATATTCTTTGAAAATGTTCTTTATTGCTTGTGACAAGCGTGCATGGATACTTTGGAATCATTTTCCTTCAGGAAATATTTCAATCCATAAATTGATAAAATATGTAAAATTTTAATAACTTTGATGTTTTTTAACAGTAGATCCTCAGTAGATCATGTACAAAATTCACATCACCATAGATTAGGGTGCTAAAAACATTGCCGTTAAAACTTAAGTATCGGGTTTGTTTTAACGCAAAAACTCGACAAGTTGTTTCAAAATATTAATAACGATGTATCGGGTTTACACGATCAGATCATCGAGTTTTTGTGGAATTGAGGAAACTCCTAAATTTAAAACTGAGGTTAAATTTGAAAAAATTGCATTTTATATTTTGGATAATTTTTTAAAGACGAAATTTGATGTAAATATTAGACACGTCGAAGTATTTTAAAAGTTTTTTGTGATTTTGAATATCACTTTGATGATAATACGACATATTAGGAGGATTTTTGGAAAGACTGGAATATTTCTTGTTAAGTGAGAGGAGTATGTAAACAACCCATTCACAATCTAAACGCTTTTAAAGCAACTTTCTTATAATAATGTCGCTAAGCAACATATGTGACTGACTTTTACGATTGTTGCCGCCCAAAAAAAAAGTTTTTAAATGTAGTAGTCTATTCATATGCACTTAACCACTTTGTCGTTAGGAAAGTTGTTAAGTGCATTTTAAGCACTTAACTTCTTTTTGTTTAAACAACAGGGCTGACAATAGTACATCTCTTTAATGGCTGCTGATACGGTAATTTTGACATACCCCTCTCACTCATACCGGTCTTAACTTGTTGTATAGGATTTCTGTAGAATTAGTTTTGAACTCAAGGGATAAAGCTATGATCTCGATATTGAAATAACATAATATAATATGTGTAAGTTGATTTGTTGAGACCTGAATTTTCTAGACGACAATTGTGTTATCCACATGCAAAACCTTTCGATTGTTTCTTTAATTTTAAAGAACAGAAACTACACACTATCAGAAAGTGTTGCTTATTTATTTGACGGAGACTATTATATACCGTTTTGGCTCAAACTTACAGTCTCACTTTACGTGGGTCAGTTCAGGCTTGCCACTACTGTATATACAGGGTGTCCGGAAATGATAAGCAAAAATATAAGGGGATAATTCTAGACCGAAAATAAATGCTATCTCTTCCTATAACATTTTTTCGAAAATTGATTATTAACGGAGATACAGGGTGTTAAAGTTAAATTTTATTTGCAGTTTTAAAATACGTAAGTTACTAGAACAATAAATTAAACATTTAAATCGAAGGTTCAAAATAGTATATTAAAGTACACGTTTCATAAGAAGCGGTTTTAGCGCACGCGTCTATTTTAAAAAACGAGCCACGAAGTGGCGAGTTTTTTAATTGACACGTGCGCTAAAACGCCTAATGAACTACGTGCTTTATACTATTTTTTCTATTTGTAGTTTTTTCAATAAAAAATACATATTTAACAAGAAAATAAATCCTTCAAATTTTTATGTCTAAATTTTATGTTGGTAATACTATTTTTTATCATAGTAACCTGGACAACAAAAATTATTTTGCGAACTATAATTTTTTGATTTATTGACCCATTTTCACCACGAGATTCTAAAGTTATTTTAGCGATATGAGATTTAAAATAGGACGGAATACGTTGTGTGATCCTTGTACATTCGGTACATATACAGAGCGTTCGGAAATTCGGGCGGTTTTGCTAATTTTTTTTGAATTTCAAAAGACGTGATTTTACGTCAATTTTTCAATTTCAATGTTACCAACATCAAATAAAGAAAAAACGCGTATCGAAATAGCTTCATTATGAACTTCATTTCAAGTTCATAATGAACTTATTATGAACGTCAAATAGAAAAAGTGACGTTCTTTCTTCAATGCATAAATTAATTCTTTTAAAAAAATTCCGACCAACTCCATGGAATATTCCTTACTTTGCTATGCTATGTAAGGATGAAAATAAATTAAAATGATTTCGTATTCATCACATGCAAGCAATGTTCTTTTAGCGTTTTTCTCGAAAACGAACAAAAGTAGTATACCTTTTTTATGTCAAAAGGTTAGGAGAATAAAAATATTCAGTCAATATACGCATACAGTGTAGGACAAAAAAGTTGGTGCCATTCAAATTAAAGTATAGGCTCCTATGTGGCGCCCTCTACAAGATGCGGAAAAACGGTGGGCAAAATTGTATTCCTCGACCCGAAAAAGCCCCATATACGAGATTTCGTCAAAATATTATGAGCGTGGCCAAAGGTATTGCAAAAAAACTGCAAATAAAATTTAACTTTAACAATCAATTTTCAAAAAAATGTTATAGGAAGAGATAGCATTTATTTTCGGTCTAGAATTATCCCCTGAATTTTTTGCTTATATTTTCGGACACCCTGAATACTGAGAGTTCAAATAAACAACATTTTCGATATAGTAATTTAAAAAAAAAACAAAATAACAACTGATTTTATTTTATCATTAAAAATTGTTTGATTTTTAAATAAATTTTTAAAATTAAACAATTTTGATATACATTATTCATACAACCGACCTGTAACTGTGGATATTTTACTCAATTGAACTGAATAAAAAATAATAATTGTTAGTGAGGAGTGGAAAAAGTGCAAATGTGAGCGTAAGGAATGAGGATTGTAAAAAGTAGGCGTAAGGATTTTAAATAGCTTATTGGAAACTATGTAGAAGTTATTTTAACTAAAAAAGCAGCATTTTTGTTAACAGATGTCACGCAGCGGCGTAGTTCGATAAAATAAAGGACAACACCAAACCCAAACCTACACTTTTTGAGATATTAACTTTAAAAAAATTGTATTTGTACCGGCTTCATATACAGAGTGTGGTTGTTTAAGTGTGCAACATATGGGCATTTTTTTATTACCGATTTCTCAGAAAATGTTATTCTTGATAAAAGTTGGTGCATGTTCGATAATCATATTAAGTGCACTTGGAATGATTGCAAGTCAAACGGCGTACAGGGTAGGCCAAAAAATATAAAACTTGTACAATAATAAAGTACCCCTATTTCAGAAAATTCAGCAAAATGTTATTAAGAAAAGTTGTTTAGAATTAAAAGTTATGTATATATTCAAAAGCGTAACCTCCTAAAATAAAAAAAAATATTTTTTTAAAAAGCATTAATAATTTCCAAAATTTTTTTTTTTATATTCACCATAAAGACCTTTATAAATTAATCAAAATCAAATCAATTTCACATATTATTATCTTTGTTCAAATTCAAGCATATTTGTAAAATTTACTTGATTTTTTAATTTATTAAGGAATCACAAACTTCATGTTTGTTGCAACGATATTAAACACAACTTTAAAATATCCTAAAAGTTCTTTTTAACAAGATAAAACATTAGTAATAATAATAGGCTAATTAAAAAACTATCATTTAAAGAGAACATTTTTTATTTTAAATGTTTATTAAAAAACTTTATTCTTGTACAAGTTTTATATTTTTTGGCCTACCCTGTATGCCGTTTGACTTGCAACCATTCCAAGTGCACCTAATATGATTATCGAACATGCACCAACTTTTATCAAGAATAAAATTTTCTGAGAAATCGGTAATAAAAAAAATGCACACTTAAACAACCACTCTGTATATCATCGTTTAAGAAAAAACTATTAGTGGCGCCTTCGCCATTTAGTTTTTTGATCAACGTTTCGTAACTTCTTCGTTTTATCCGGCCAAATACTGCTGAAAAGGTGAAAAAGAAATACGGAGGAATTTAACCAAAATTCGATTTTTACTTTTACTAATTAATAAGTTAATTTTTTAACTTAAAACTGTGGGTTCAAAGACGGGTATTTGGCGACGCGGATAAAACGAAAAATAAAACATACTTATTATGTTGATAAAAAAAAAAGAAATTGGCGAAGGCGTACTAAAGGTTAGCTCTTAATGGTACTACTTTCATTGTCTTTTATTTCGATACGCCACTGCTTTGTACAAATAAATATTATATAGATTTTCAATATGGTAGAACAATTTGAATCGAATAGATTTTGAGTTTAAACGGCTCTAAGTACAAAATTAACTAAATGGAAAGTGTGCAGAAAAGTAAAAAAGAAAGATAATTTTCTGATGACATACATTTACAAAATGACAGAACTGTTTTTGTAAAAAATACTATAAAATCACGTTTTTAGTAATTATCTATTACTTATCTCTATTACCTTAAGTTCAAAGGTATTTTCCCATTTTTATACACAGGTGTATAAAAAATTCGCCGCGTCAGAAAAACATCCCGTCAACAGAAAACTCAATTGACCGAAAAAAACATTTTTTTTTCTGTCAATGTCAGTAACTTTTAAGAAGAAGAAGAATTTTTTAAATAATCTGCTTTGTGTATTCTCTACCAAACATGGCCGCCCGGTCAATGACGTCATTACGAAATGATTATTTAGGACTTCTGACGCATTCTCCATTTCGTTTTTTGAACAATACTTCGTTATTACCTTTTTGCTTTATCTAAAAATTTGCCAAATAACCGTTTTTGGAACGCGCTACCTACTTAGATTGTGGATTTATGAAGTAAAAGCAGAAAGAAGATCCCCTGGGGTCAAACGATCCCACGTCTTTTTGTCGCTCCTGTATGCACAAGAGCATCCGTAGACTTGGCAACAGTGCCTTTCAAGTACGGCGGGTTAGTACCTTAGTTGGTGTTTTGTGGTTAGTACAATAAATGACAGCGATCAGTGTGCAAGTGTTTTGGCAGTGTAAAGCATTTTATGATTTTTGCCGACTTGATAATAGGAAAGCATTTCATATTATCCATGTTCGTTACTAAAAAACAGTTAGGTATAAAAATATTCGATGGTAGCTATGAGAAAGTATAGTGTAGTGAACAAACTGCGGTCGATAGTTTTGCAAATTTTAGTACGTTTAAAAAAAGTTAGGTTAACTTTATTATGCCGCTTACAAATGGGGCAAAATGATTCCGTTAAAAATGGGGCAACATGATCCCCTAAAACAATGGGGCAAAATGATTACTTTTAGGATTTTGTTAGTTTTATATTTTTTTTTTGGTTCATTTGGTTCTTTTCTTTAATAAAAATGCTTAGAAAACGGCTTGTTAATTTTATATCCACAAATTTAGCAAAAACAAGAAAATTTAATTTAATTTGCATAGGGAATCATTTTGCCCCAAGTAGCGGGGCAAAATGATTACTTTGCATATGTCTACTTTACTGGCTGAAATTTTAAAATCAACTTAATCAAAAGATATAAAAATATAAACAACATATAAAACTACATGCTTGCCAAAAGACAAACTCCTAACTCTCAGTGGATGGAACATCTAAGGCCAAAACTATTAGGGGGATCTTTTTGCCCCTGTCTCCCCTACTTATTGTCAAATTGGAAAAAAATTCGTTTTCTGTTTTTACTTGATTAATCCACAATCTAAGTAACGCGTTACAAAGATGGTTATTTGACAGATTTTTAGATAAAACGAAAAGGTAATAATATAGGTATTGTTCAAAAAACGAAATGGCGAATGCTGCTTTTAGCTTTAGCTATTGCTCATAACGTAAGGTGACCATTTTTTTCTAACCCGAAACCAGGACAATATCAATTATGACCAGCCACGCCCAAATTTTACAAATCTTTATCAAAAATTCACCTGACGGCCCAACGCCCAACGGCTTTTAGATATTAAAAAATGTTGCGTTTATTTAAACACAAGAAATATGAAAAGCAAAAAATGATTTTACAATATAAAAATAAAACATAATAAACATAATATAACATGATTATATAAGTCATAATAATAATAAAATAATAAAACATAAGTAGTTCTTTAATTTAGTTTGGTTTTTTATATTTTTCTGAGGAATGAATTGCTTTTAACAAATTTTCGTTTTCTTGAATGTTTCCATAGAATTCCATACAGGTTGCGTTTAAATTATTTTTAAAAATCAACAAGGATTTCAAAGTTTTCACTTCCAATTGGGTTTTTTTCGCTAGTCCAGATGTTGTTAAATAAAGAAAAAAACCTTTCGTTAGGTGCATTAGTTTCTGGCATACAGAGGCAATACTCTACCTGCAATTTGCCAATATTATTGCAGGACACATCATTTTCTTTTAAGGCTTTAAAAATTTCAATTCACCTATCTGATACCGAAACACAATTTTGTTTCCAATGCCCAAGTTTCTCATCTTTGGTGTATCTAAAACCAGTACTTTTCGTGTAGGTACTGGTTTTGTTTAATGACTAACCAGGACTTATGCCCTGAAAACCAGTACTGTACTGGTAAAATCAGTACGAATGGTCACCTTATCATAACGACAAGCAGAGAAAAACGAAATAATAGAAATAAAGTTCAAGACGTTTTATAGGGTAGAATGGTAGAATCAAAGAGTAATGCACTAATTAGTACATTACTCTTTGGTAGAATATAGATTATACCTGGGCTGACCAATCGAAAGTACGGATGTTTTTCTGATTAAAAAACAAAAACACAGATTAATGAATATATTTGCTGTCTATATACAATTCCCCCTCTAAAAAGACAACTCTTTTAATGGGAAATACTGTTTTCTTATCAATTAAGTTTCAGTGATATATATTTGTTAAGTATTTTAGCATCTTGAGTGCGCTTTTTAAAGAATATTTTACCATTTGTGATATAAACAAGTAGTCATATAGAAATCAGTGATACATAACTACCTATAATACCGGGTGGCTCTTTTAAATTTTTGTTTATGATAGAATGTTAAATTTGGAAAAGTCACCATACTGAAATATGGACACTCGTCGCCTGTAACGAACATGATGGATATATCTTTTCCAGTTTATTTTCTAAAAAGGCCAAGAGAACGTTGGTTAATTGGATCGAAAACAATTCATATTTCCTGCAAAAGTGTTTTCTTAACTTTCTTTCAATAGTAATATGCACAGGAACTGATATATCAAATTTAAAAAAATATTTCTATATGCCTAACGTACGTGGTCGCACATTTAATATAATTAAGTTGCAATCATATAAATATTGTATTAATTTTAACATTTAATTTTTACAATCACTATCGACTCAATAAAACTATTTTATAATCTTACCACGTATTTTTTTTCTACCCCGTTTCCGACAGAATCGATCCAATTGCCCAGTCCTACCTTATACACGTCAAATTTGGCATTTTCTTGAAGGGTTCCTTTTGGTTTTCAAAAATTCCTGTTGAAATTATTAAAAAATGTCCTACACAGGCATTGATCGACAAGTCTATTACCCCTTCAGCGAAAACGTAAGTTTTTAAGATTGGTCGAAACAGTTTATTTCGGCAACATAAAAACACCAATACTTAAAAACTATTTTTAGGAATATCTAAGATACTACCAATCCAAATATATCGAATATGGTTCTCGAAATTACGCAGATGTAGAGTCGTCAAACTATTATGGTAACCGCCCACTCATATCTTTGCCTACAATACATTTTATTAACGAAAAAGAAACGCCTCCTCCCAGAAAAACCCATAAAACCATGTTTATTAGCTTCCTTCCCCAAGCTCAAGAGTTAATAGATGATCCTCCCAGAAACGATTTATCAGAAATTGCAAAGACCAGCTCAACGATTAAACCAAACGATAGTTCCCCGAGAAATATTTCAAATAGTACCGCTTCGAATTTTGGAGTAGATTCGATGGATGAAAATATTATTTGGGATGGAGTGGTGTTTTATAAGAGGAAGACAGATAGCGATACAGGATCATCATCATGATCTACCATCGAACACCCGCCAAAAACAAATAAACGTTTTTTTTTACTAAAAGTACTTGTAACACTGATATTTGAAGAAATAAATCAATTTATCATATCTGAAAAATGTGTTGCTTTAGTAAACTAAGGTAGGTATGAGGGAATCCAGAGCTGTCGCAATTACTCTTAAAAAGTAATTCAATTACAATTACCCATTACCCTCCGAAAAAGGCATCAATTACAATTACTAACAGTATGATAAAAATATTTAAATTACCAATTACCCACTAAAAGTAATTGATTACTTAATCAATTACCGCATTCGAATTACTAAGTTTAATTCAATTACTTTTATACTAATTCAATTACTTTATAGTAATGGAACTACCCTCGGAACTGCCCTAAAAGTAATTGAATTACTCTGAATCTATAAATTATAGGCACTTTTTTGGCAAATAAATTACTCTGTCGTTTAGAAGTTACAGCGATTTTAATGTTTACAGTTTCACTTAATAAGAGTGGAAGAAGCTATTGAAAGTTTAAACATTAAAATCGCTGTAACTTCTAAACGACTTTTCCGATTTTACTAAATTTAAGCTTGTTTGGAAGAACCTTCAATTGTCGTATCTAATGGTACAATATAGTTTCTAATAAAATTGCTAGAGGGCGCAAATTTGTATTAAAAATTATTGTTTTGGCAATAACTCTGAAACGAACGGAGATATCGAGCTGCGGTTGCGGGTGCAAATTTCATCTACTTGTCGATTATGGTATCATAATTATACCGTATGATTTATTTTTTCGGAGTAAAATCAAAAAATGTATTGTTATTGCAAATTGCGCCCTCTAGCATTTTTTTTTGAGAACTATTATGGACAACTAAATACGATTGGTGAAAGTGCATACATTTCTCTTTCAAATAGTCTTTAGTTTGCTAAAATCGGATAAGTCGTTTATAAGTTACCTACAGCGATTTAAATGATTACACTTTCAACAGTTTCACTCTTATTAAAGTCGGTACGCCAATGAGCATAAGACCAAAATGATGCATAATTGTCCAAGCTTAAAATGGTGTTATCAAACATATACCTTAATGTGCAATTTTCGGAGTTATGTAAAATTTACTTTTCAATTACGCCCTCTTGCGGCAAAATGCGGAACTTAAAAATTATTTCCATAATTTTCTCATGGCCACTTTAATTATCATTTTTCTTTTCCTGAGTTTCTATGCCCAGTAGTTTCCGAGATATGGCCGCTCGTCGACCTTAAAAAAACACCCTGTATTATTATAGACCAGGGTCGATAATTTTTGAAACCAAAAAAAATAATAGTACGATGAAACCCATTGGAAAAGGAAGAGAATGTAATAAAAATGAAAGCAAAAATAATTTACGGGCGATCCGAGGTCGGGAAGTGGAAGAGGGTGAGTTTTTAAGGGTAGAAAACGATTTATCTCGATTTTCGGCAAAACTACAAGTCCTATGGAAAAACGTTAAATGGCAAAGTTGTAGGTAATAAAAATATCTACAACTTTTGTATTTACACTTTTTTCACATAACCTCAAAATTTATGAGAAAAATTCAAATAACCAAGTTTTTGGTTTTTTTATTTTAATCTTTTACAAAAAAATTTTTTATACACGAAATTTGGAGAAAACTTACTTTTTTATGTCCCAAACACACTGTAATTTTTTTGATTTAAAATATTTATTTTTTAACCTTCTTTTGACTATAATATCGAGAAAGCACCCTAATTTTCAATCGAAAATTCTCACGTCAAAATATCTGCTTTTTTAAAAAAGTCGGTGGGCTTTTTGTTCGTTAAAATCTCTACTTTCTGATGGTGTAAAAAATATATACATTACTATGGTAAATATTCTCAAAAAATGCAAAGAAACGAAAAAAAATCGAATCCGAATTTTTTTTTTTTAATCATTATGTACAATTTTCAGCTATTTATTAAAATTTATACTTTAATTACTCAAAAAACGTAAGATTCCATGTTATCATCCATTAATCAAAAAAATTACCAATCCATAAAACATAAAGATCGCCAAAAATATGCGAAAATATTTGTTCTAAATAAAATTAAAGGTAGGATTTCATCACATTTACCATAGTCATGTATATTTTATTTTACACCATCAGAAAGTAGAGATTTCAACGAACAAAAAGCCCACCAACTTTTTTAAAAAAGCAGATATTTTGACGTGAGAATTTTCGATTGAAAATTAGGGTGCTTTTTCGATATTAAGTCAAAATAAGGTAAAAAAATAAATATTTTAAATCAAAAAAATTACGGTGTCTTTGGGACATAAAAAGGTAAGTTTTTACCAAATTTCGTGAAAAAAAAATGTTTGTAAAAGATAAAAATAAAAAACCACAAAAACTTGGTTATTTGAATTTTTCACATAACTTTTGAGGTTATGTGAAAAAAGTGCAAATATAAAAGTTGTAGATCTTTTTATTACCTACAACTTTGCCATTTAACGTTTTTCCATAGGACTTGTAGTTTTGCTGAAAATCGAGATAAATCGTTTTCTACCCTTAAAAACTCACCCCTTTCCACTTCCCGACCTCGGATCGCCCGTAAATTACTTTTCCTTTCATTTTTGTTATATTCTCTTCCTTTTCCAATGGGTTTCATTCTACTATTATTTTTTTTCACTTTTTACCATATGCAAAGGCTTCAGCCCTGGTCTATTATTATCCGCCCACAACACAAATGACCACCTACGAAAACTTTATTTGATCTATCGACAATTTCTGATCGTATCGATTTACTTGAACAGTCTTTGACAGGACATAAACAAACTGTCATTGAAATTGACAACCTGACAACATTCACAAAATACCCCGTATTTTTTTTTGTTATATTTTGGCAGTGACAAAAAAAAATTGATTTTTAATTGTAAAATTTTTAATAAACAAATTAAGTTCTCGAAAATGTCATATGAAAGTGGTAGGCCTAGATATTATCAAGGGGACCATGTAAGTATTAAAATAGAACGTAATGCTAATTTTTTATACCCTTTAGGTATATATCCAGGAATATGATTTTGTATCGCGTGTGAGCGAAAGAAATAAGTTACTAAACGGAATATCCCCTTAATTTTTAGGAATATTCCTTATATTACCAAAATGAATTCCAAGATTACGCTGAACCAAATTTCTCTTCGCCACAAGACCCTTATAACGCCCTATTCAAAAAGCCCGTAGTTCTGCCCACCATAGACTACCTTAATGAACGGAAGTGTCCGATATACAGACATCAAGTGCCACACGATTCCAGCGTCTTCAATAACTATGGCCAAACGTTGGCGACACCTAGGAAAACCGCAGAAATGCAAAAAGTAATTTCTTTTTTTGAAGTTCGAAAATAAAACTGAGTTTTTTATTTATTTCGACTCGATTTATTTTAGACCAGGGTCGATAATTTTTGAAACCAAAAAAATTAATAGTAGGATGAAACCCATTGGAAAAGGAAGAGAATAGAACAAAAATAAAAGGAAAAATAAATTACGGGGGGAGGGGTTGGTTTTAAGGGTAGAAAACGATTTATCTCGATTTCCGGTAAAACTTCAAGTCCTATGGAAAAACGTTAAATGGCAAAGTTGTAAGTAATAAAAAGATTTACAACTTTGGTATTCGCACTTTTTCACATAACCTCAAAATTAATGTGAAAAATTCAAATAACCAAGTTTTGGTTTTCTATTTTTATCTTTTACAAAAATTTTTTTTTATCCACGAAATTTGGCGAAAACTTACCTTTTTATGTCCTAAACACACTGTAATTTTTTTGATTTAAAATATTTATTTTTTAACCTTATTTTGACTTAATATCGAAAAAACACCCTAATTTTCAATCGAAAATTCTCACGTCAAAATAACTGCTTTTTTAAAAAAGTCGGAGGGTTTTGTTCGTTGAAATGTCTACTTTCTGATGGTGTTAAAAAATATATACATTACTATGGTAAATGTTCTAAAAAAAATGCAAAGAAATGAAAAAAACTCGAATCACAAATTTTTTTTTTTTTTAGATCAATATGTACAATTTTGAGCTATTTATTAAGATTTATACTCTTTTTGTATCAATGTAACATGGAATCTTACGTTTTTCGAGTAATTAAAGTATAAATTTTAATAAATAGCTCAAAATTGTACATATTGATCTAAAAAAAAAAAATTCGGATTCAAGTTTTTTTTATTTCTTTGCATTTTTTTGAGAATATTTACCATAGTAATGTATATATTTTTTAACACCATCAGAAAGTAGAGATTTCAACGAACAAAAACCTGCCTGTCAAAAAGCCCACCGACTTTTTTAAAAAAGTAGATATTTTGACGTGAGAATTTTCGATTGAAAATGAGGGTGTTTTTTCGATATTATGTCAAAATAAGGTTAAAAAATAAATATTTTAAATCAAAAAAATTACAGTGTGTTTAGGACATAAAAAGGTAAGTTTTCACCAAATTTCGTGGATAAAAATTTTTTTTGTAAAAATAAAAATAAAAAAACAAAAACTTGGTTACTTGGTTATTTGAATTTTTCACATACATTTTGAGGTTATGTGAAAAAAGTGTAAATACAAAAGTTGTAGATCTTTTTATTACCTACAACTTTGCGATTTAACGTTTTTCCATAGGACTTGTAGTTTTACCGGAAATCGAGATAAATCGTTTTCTACCCTTAAACCCCCCCCCCCTCCCCCCTTCCCGACCTCGGATCGCTCGTAATTTATTTTTCCTTTCATTTTTGTTCTATTCTCTTCCTTTTTCAATGGGTTTCATCCTACTATTATTTTTTTTCACTTTTTACCATTTTCAAAGGCTTCAGCACTGGTCTATTAGTCGAGTTAGAATTTTAAATTCATATTATTTTTTACGATCAAGGTTTCAACTCAAAATTCCTCAAAATTTGTATTGGACAAACTGGAAGAAACGTACTGGGCTACTTGGAAGCCCAAAAAAGAAAACCTGCCTGTCAAAAAAAAGAGTCCAAGAAAGTTTCCGAATTCAGGGTCTGTCGAAAGCAAACCACAGTTCAAGGGTCACAAAGGTATTAATTATTAATTGATAGTATCTTTTTTTAAAGCCCCCTAATTTGTTTTTTTTTTAGGTAGTAAGAAGTCCTCAAACAAACCCCACGGTGACGTAAACGACAATATATTCAAATACTTTAAAGCAGAAGAATTTGAATCTAGTACTGCTTCTGTGATTCCCGAAAAAAGCGATAAAAAAACCGACAGTAGTTCCACTTCCGTTTCAGCAATAAACAGAAATATTGACAAAAATAATTCCAAGAAAAGATTGACTAGACCTAGACGGTTCTTGAAAGTTAACCAGAGAGATTCGGTGTCGCAGGAAATTCAAACTGTGGTGCACTGCCCGGTGATATTGGAACAAATAAAAGAAAATAACGAGGATTTTCACGAAGCGAATTCAGGACTTTTATTTAAGGAATGTAATTTATTTAGATTTTTCAAAAGCCTCCGACCGGCTAATTACAATATTTTAATGCCAAAATTTAAAAAAAAATCGTTTTTCGGGCTCTCTTCTGTGTAAGTCATATTTAACTAAATGTTTTCTACACGGCCACGGCTCAGATACTTATACCTCTACCTCTGGTGTCCCCCAGGGATCTATGCTAGGACCTTTACTTTTTATTATTTTCATAAAAAATATAGGTGAGGAACTAGATGTTGACCATATTTAGACCAGGATCGATAATTTTTGAAACCCAAAAAAAATAATAGTAGGATGAAACTCATTGGAAAAGGAAGAGAATATAACAAAAATGAAAGGAAAAATAATTTACGGGCGATCCGAGGTCGGGAAGTGGAAGGGGGTGAGTTTTTTAAGAGTAGAAAACGATTTATCTCGATTTCCGGCAAAACTACAAATCCTATGGAAAAACGTTTAATGGCAAAGTTGTAGGTAATAAAAAGATCTACAACTTTTGTATTTACACTTTTTTCACATAACCTAAAAATTTATGTGAAAAATTCAAATAACAAAGTTTTTGGTTTGTAAAAAAAATATACATTACTATGGTAAATGTTCTCAAAAAATGCAAAGAAACGAAAAAAACTCGAATCCGAATTTTTTGAATCATTATGTACAATTTTGAGCTATTTATTAAAATTTATACTTTAACTACTCGAAAAATGTAAGATTCCATGTTATATTGATAAACAAAAAAATTCCGAATCCATAAAACATAAAGATCCCAAAAAATATGCGAAAATAGTTGTTCCTAATATAATTAAAGGTAGGATTTAAAGGGGATTTCATCACATTTACCATAGTAATGTATATTTTTTTACACCATCAGAAAGTAGAGATTTCAACGAACACACCGACTTTTTTAAAAAAGCAAATATTTTGACGTGAGAATTTTCGATTGAAAATTAGGGTGCTTTTTCGATATTAAGTCAAAATAATGTGAAAAATAAATATTTTAAATCAAAAAATAATTACAGTGTGTTTGGGACATAAAAAGGTACATTTTCACCAAATTTCGTGAAAAAAAAAAATTTTTTGTAAAAGATAAAAATAAAAAACCAAAAACTTGGTTATTTGAATTTTTCACATAAATTTTGAGGTTATGTGAAAAAAGTGTAAATACAAAAGTTATAGATCTTTTTATTACCTACAAGTTTGCCATTTAACGTTTTTCCATAGGACTTGTAGTTTTGCCGGAAATCGAGATAAATCGTTTTCTACACTTAAAAACTCACCCCTTTCCACTTCCCGACCTCGGATCGCCCGTAAATTATTTTATTTACAACCATGTATGTAATAATGACATTTCACCTATCTTTGAAAGGTGGAAAGTTGACGTTTCTTGACTTTTACTTTCCACCCGGGTGGAAAGTGAGCACTTTCCACCCGGGTGGAAAGTAAAATTGTTATTTTTTGTAATTTTATTAAAAATCGATATCTCAAAATAGTAAATTTTTTTTTTTTTAAATTTTAATAAAAATCGATATCTCAAAATAATATACAAACACACCAACACACAACTCATTACACAAATTCAACAACAATAATTTTATTTTTTATTTCTTTAAATGAATTATACCTAAATGACATTTATAAAAAACAAAAAATTAACATGGTTTATGTTTTACTTATTTACATTAAATATTACATTGGCATTATTGTAGGCAGTCACAGATATGTTTAAACCTTGCTGAAATTCTTCTTTTGAAAGGTTTATTTCATGATTATTTGAAGTTAAAGTAGTGTTAGTAAAACTTGAACTTGGCTTTGAAATCAATTTTGCCGTATTAACCTGAGTAGAAACCGAACTGTCTATGTATCCCTCAGCTACTGTGCTAGATTTCCAGCCTCCTAACCGCTTTATTTGCATAAGATCGCCACCGTTATTTGCGAGCAAAGTAGCCGCTGTTCTTCTGAAACAGTGACCAGTAAAACCTTCAGTATTCAGCTTCAGAAAAGCTGCAATTTTTTTTGGAAACTGACTTAAAGTGTTGTGCCCAATACATTGTTTACTAATTTTTCCATATCTTATTTGCATAAAAAGCTTTCCATCCTGTATATTTTTCCGTAAAGTTATGTACTCCTTAAGTGGTGCAATCCATTTATTATCAGTTATCATAAATGATCGTGGCTGGTACGTTTTGCTATTTTGTATTTCAATCGCGACCTTTTCTTCTAAAAAGTGAACGTCTGTTGTTTTCATTTTGTATAATTCATCTGATCGGCAGGCGCCTGAGACACCAATAACCAATGCGACCTACAAATGTATAAAATAATAAGTTAATATAGAAATAGTCAACCTTTTAGCCTAAAATACCTTTTGAACAAGAAATTCCATAGGTGCTTGTTCCAAAAATGTTTCAATATTATCCATAGACAGTGTGGTCGATTTTTTCGGCTTGTATCCTTTGTTTTGCTTTTTTAAAAATGCTAATAGCTTTGCGTGTTTAGATATGTCTACTTTTTCCCTAATTGATAGAGTGGTCCTCAACATTGAATATATTGACCAAAGCGTTGATATTTTCTTTGTCTTGGCATTTTCACTAAAATAAGCTAGTAGCGCCGATTCAGAACCAGGATTTTGAACTTTGTTTCCAATACACCATTCTTTAAAACAGTTATATGCCTTGTCATATCTCGGGCGGCTTTTAGTTGGCAGAAGATCTTCTTCTACTATTTTTGCTGCTTCTCGAATTTCTGGGGGAGTAGCAGCCAAATCAAATTCCTCATCTGAGAGCATTTTTTTGGTGTTTTGTAAAAACTTTGACACTAACGTTTTAAAAAAATAATATATTGTTTAGTGACATGGAAACCATATTCCAAAAATGATATTTGCCATCTTGATGTGTATTATTACCTACGTTATTTTATCACCTGCGGTTATTTTAAATTCTAAATGTCTGTCTACTTTTGCAATGGAAAAGTCAAAATGACATTTACCTTTTAATAATTATTTGAACTCAAAATAATAAGAAGTGGATGTTGGATGTGGTTGTAAATAAAATAGTATACAAACCTCGGTGAAAAGTTTCATTACTGTCTCTGAGATATAGTTTACCTCGACGCTTCGCGTCTCGGTAAACTATCTAATCTCTCGACAGTAATGAAACACTTTCCACCTCGGTACGTAATATACTATTTCCTTTCATTTTTATTATATTCTCTTGCTTTTACAATGAGTTTTATCCTACTATTATTTTTTTTCACTTTTTACCATTTTCAAAGGCTTCATTCAGCCCTGGTCTAATTTGTTAAATTATGATGATATAAAGAAATATTTTTGGTCCAATAATTGATTTTTTATTTACCCCTGTCTAACTTTAATAACATTTTTACTGAATTGTAAAATTACTGATAAATATCTCTGACTTTTAGATTAGACTTATAGTTTAGTTTACTGTTATTTGTAATGTTATTATTATCACTGTAAATTTTGATGGCACTGTCGTGTAGTAGAGTACAAACCTATAAGGCAAAAGTAAATAAATAAAATAAATCAATTGTAGGTTCTTTTTGAAAACGACCTGGCGCCGTACGATGAAAATTTGGAATCGTCATCCGGTGATAAAGCAGAAGAAGATGATACAAATAAAGTAAACAAGAAAGAAAGTCAAACGCGAAAGCAAGAAGAAAAGAAAGAGAAACTGGAGGGGAAAAATAAAACGGAAGAAAAAGTAAAAAAAAAATTGAACAGTAAGAATATTATGCACGAACCAAAGATGAGTTTGGAAGAAACACAAAATAGTCTAGATAACTTACAAGCATTTGTTGAAGTTAAAGATTCCATAGACATTGCCAAAGAAAAGCAAGTGAAATCGCCGAAAGAACATTATCAACAACCAAAGTGTATAAGACTGTACAGAAAATCCGGGGGCACACCCAGTTTTATCAAAGGGGGCACGTATCCCCTAAAGTCTTGTTTGAAGAAGGATAGTTTTCCAACGGGGAATTTTAGATTGGGCGCCCCTGGAAGTCCCCTATTTGTAACTACTAGTTCTTTTTCTAGCAAAAGAAAGAAATGAAATAAATCGTCCAGATATTATCTTTTAGTTTTACATTTTGTCATTTTAAAAGAAGCCTAATCAAAAATTGGGAAAATGCGTAATAATTCAAAAACATTTAAAATTTCAAAATGTGTCGAATGAAGTTCACACGGCGCTTTGATAAACCGACAATATAATTTATTTAATAGGTAGGTTTATTAATTATTATACAGGGTGTCTCACGGTCTCCGGTATATACGCAAACGGTCGCTGTAATTTCATTTGAAGAGAGCGAAAACCTTTAATCTAAATTGCAAGATTCAAATCGCATTACTTTCCGAAATATGCTCATGGACGGTCACCTAACAAGTGAGGCAAAAGCTACTGCTACTTTCGCTTCACCTGTTAATAAAAATAATGTACAAACATTGACTTTCACAATATATTTTTATTACTTTTCTTCAACGGGACAGTTTTAAAATTCAATTTTGTTTCACGACTTTCTTTGGTTTGCTGCTCAATTCCTTCACTTCTTTCTGTTCTCCAATAACGAAAGATTCGCCAAGTTTTATATTTTCCTTAATAAACATGGCTGCCCTCTTCAGACAGTGAGCCTCGAAACCGTTTATTTTGGGCATGTGGGACGACAAAATTCCATGTCGGCCTTAAAATAGGGTAGATAATAGTATACAGGATGTCCGGAAATGATGAGCAAAAAATTTAGGGGATAATTCTAGACCGAAAATGAATGCTTGCACGTGCAAGCAATGTTATTTTAGCGTTTTTCTTGAAAACGGTTAGATTTATCCGAGGATTTATCGAAACAAAAGTAGTATACCTTTTTTATGTCAAAAGGTTAGGAGAATAGAAATATTCAGTCAAAATGCGCAAAAAGTGTAGGACAAAAAAGTTGGGACCATTCAAATTAAAGTATAGGTTCCTATATATGTGGCGCCCTCTTCAAAATACGCTAAACGGTGAGCAAATTTGTATTTCTCATCCCGAAAAAGCCCCATATACGAGATTTCGCCAAAATGTTATAAGCGTGGCAAACGGTATTGCAAAAAAAAACTCCAAATAAAATTTAACTTTAACACCCTGATAAAGTTTCGAAAAAATGTTATAGGAAGAGATAGCATTTATTTTCGGTCTAGAATTATCCCCTAAATTTTTTGCTCATCATTTCCGGACACCCTGTATATTACAGTATGAGTTTGTAACTTGGAATAAATTCAGTAAATCAAGTGCAGTTTTTTTTTGCAAAAATGCTTGGACATGGGTATTAACATTTTAAGTGCATATTAAGTTATACATAAGTATCAAATTTCAAATTTTTGTCCCTTGTACGAAACCGGCAAATTTTGAGTTGAAAGCACAAATAAGACATAATAATAATAATATTAATAATTTTATTTAAAATTTAATAATATAATAAATATGTTTATGTTGTCGCTTCTATAAACTTATTACATGAGTGTAGCCTAATCTCCATTTCAATACGGTTTTCGTAAATTTAGAGATACAGAAGTTGCAGCTGCAGATATTATCAAAGATATTCAACAAAACGTCGATAGCAACCAAAAATGCTGCCTACTGTCCCTAGATTTATGTAAAGCGTTTGATACAGTCAATCACAACATTTTACTTAAATGCCTATACGATATTGGAATTCGGGGAAATATTTATTTATTGTTAAAAAATTACTTAAGTAGGTAATAATAGAAAGCAGTTTGTTTTATTGGAAAATGTTAAAACATAACTTGCGGTGTTCCGCAAGGATTAAATAATTAATAAATTATCATTAAACTTTAATATGATATCATCTTTAATGTTTATAAGTAAATCAAAAATAAAAAAATAATAATACTTCTTCACTATCTATCAATAATCATATGATTAAATATACTAATACAATTAAATTTTTAGGTTTATATATTGATGAAAATTTAAGCTGGAAAAAACATATTGAATATTTTTAAGAAGTTACATCTCACCAATAATTGGCATTTTCTTTAAAGCTAAAAATAATATATATCATTAAAATATTTAAAAAATATATATAATAAAATTCATTGATTTATTTAAAATTACAGTATTATGATTTCAATTTGGGGATCCGCGAATTTAACTAAAATTCAGCCATTAAAAAAACTACAAAACAAGTAATAAAATAATTTCGATGGAGTTATTAATAGTTAATAAACATGATTTTTATTATTTGTGATTTGATATATTGTATATTTGCATAACATTTCTTCAAAAAAAAACTGTACTTACTGGATTTACTGATTGTATTCAAAGTTACAAACTCGCACTGTATACAGGGTGATTCAAAAGTACTTTGACAAACTTCGGGAGGTAATTGCTGGCAATATTTTAACACGAAAAGTTCTTATAAACAGTGGTCCTTGGCGACTTCGTTACGGAGATACAGGGTGTTGAAATGTTAAAAGAAATAGTAATAATTTTTAAATAACTCATTAACGAGTTATTTTTTTTTTATGAAATTTTGTGAATTAAATAAGCATCTAAGGACACTTATTTTCAAAGTACAACAAGTTCGTAAATTTAACCAGTGGCGTCGGTACAAAATGTTACTATCATATTTTTTGTGAAAAGTATGCTACACCACTGATTTATTTTATTTTAACTTTTTTCTTATAAATTCCCCCTTTATTTACAACAAAAAAGATCACGTGTGTTTTTTTGATACGAGGGACGGTTTAAGCGTAAATGATTATTTTATTTGAATATACACAAATATTAAAAAATGTGTTTTAAACTGATCAACCACTCAAATATTTATTAAAGTATTTTAACGAATACCTACATACATACTTACTAATAAACAAATATGTATATGCCTAAGGAAGGTATCTGAGGATACCTAATTTCTAAGTATAACACGTTTTCAGTGGCATACATATTTATTTATTAGTAGTAGTACCTATGTTATTTTTTAATATTTTGTGTTTTGACAAGGCGGCTTTGGAAATGCATTTTTTGTCAATAAATTAAAACATATTTGACAGTTAGTTACCACTGAAAATAACAAAACTGAAGAAATAAAACTCAATGGTAACTAACTGTCAAATATGTTTTAATTTATCGACAAATGCATTTCCAAAGCCGCCTTGTCAAAATACAAAATATTAAAAAATAACATACTAATAAATAAATATGTATGCCACTGAAAACGTGTTATAGGTACTTAGAAAATATGCATCCTCAGATACCTTCCTTAGGCATATACATATTTGTTTATTAGTAAGTATGTATGTAGGTATTCGTTAAAATACTTTAATAAATATTTGAGTGGTTGATCAGTTTAAAACACATTTTTTAATATTTGTGTATAGTCAAATAAAATAATCATTTACCCTTAAACCGTCCCTCTTATCAAAAAAACATACGTGATCTTTTTTGTTGTAAATGAAGGGGGGATTCATATGAATAAAGTTAAAATAAAATAAGTCAGTGGCGTAGCATAGTTTTCACAAAAAATATGGTAGTAACATTTTGTACCGACGCCACTGGTTAAATTTACGAACGTGTTGTACTTTGAAAATAAATGTCCTTAGATGCTTATTTAATTCACTAAATTTCATAAAAAAAAATAACTTGTTAAGGAGTTATTTAAAAATTATTACTATTCCTTTTAACATTTCAACACCCTGTATCTCCGTAACGAAGTCGCCAAGGACCACTGTTTATAAGAACTTTTCATCTTAAAATATTGCCGGCAATTACCTCCCGAAGTTTGTCAAAGTACTTTTGAATCACCCTGTATATGACCAATCCAAACAGGACTTCTAATAAGTCCTTCTTTAATAGTAAAGTAGACAAGGACATCGTTGCATGCGCATCTAACTCTATTTTCTCACATAAAAAAACGTGTTCTTACCCAATCTGACAATAGACGTCATATACGGCAAAAATTGTCCAATATGTCCAGTTTGTCTGACAAAAGCACAGTCCACGCAGTTGGTTTCCCCACTTAACGCCCTCAGTTGCGCATTGACGAATCTGGAAATCGCCAAGGCCGGGGCGAGGCATATGGTGCCTTGGTCTGCGTACATTTTGAGCACTTCGTCTTCGGATATCGATATGGAGTCCTGGATTATTTTGTGGTGTTGCTAAAAGAAACATTATTTGCCGTTTTTTAAAGCTTAGGTGGAAACACCATTCCAGAAATAACTTACAGGATGAACTTTATCCGGTCTACTCTGAGAAACGCAGGCGACCAGACAATGTTTGGATATGCCGCCGACTATGGGACATCTCACTTCTGAAGCGTTCTGACCGCTTATGAGACTAATCATATAATTCGATCTCATACAACCTATCGACGAAAGTCCGATAATTTTTCTGGAATCGTAAACACCAGCTCGTTTGTATTCCTGTAAGGAAACATTGGTAAATTAAAAGGATACCTATACAACGTTATGACGGATTAGGTCAGTTTTTTTATAATAAAAATTACCTCTGAAACCAACGGTACAAATGCTTCTATTGGTGGCTTCGCAATACACAGAATGGTCTTGGGGTTGAATTCTATACAGTGTAAAGCGTGGGCTCTGACGTCATCTAAATTTTTTTCGAAGAGATGTTTGGAACATTCGGTGAGCTTCTTTCTGCAACCTCCCAGTGATATTATAATGTCTGCATCCTTAAATCGTAATTAAAAAAACGTGAGTGGTGAATAACGTCTGCGGGCGAGAATATAGCTAGATAGAAGTAGATCGCGACGACATCTACCGGTGTAGACGATAGATGTTATGGAGACATTTGTGTTTTTGAGTTTTACCCATATACAAGGTCGCGAACTATCTTACTTTACGAAATAATTGACCCGTTTCCATATACAGTATGTCTCCGTAAGTGTGCATCATATGGAAAACTTTTTTATTATTCATTTTACGAAAAAAAGTTATTCTTCATAAAAAACTCTGCATGGTCTAAAACCTAAAATGCAACCAATCAAATATCGAAATTTTTCAGTCATATACGAGGTTTGTCAAAAAATGTGAATTTTTCCCAAAAATGTAAATTTTTCCCAAGAGTAAAGTACCTTTATTTTTGACATTATCAAAAATTGTTATTAAAAAAAGTTGATCAGAACTAAAAACCACGTCTAAATATGCAATAACACGCATTAAATTAATTAAATAATTAATAATAAATCAATAAAATAATTTTTCAACATAAATGCGTATAATTGCACATTTAGCCGTAGTTTTTAGTTCTGATCAACTTTTTTTAATAACAATTTTTGACGACGTCAAAAATAAAGGTACTTTACTCTTGGGAAAAATTCACATTCTTGGGAAAAATTCACAATTTTTGACAAACTTCGTAGATGACTGGAAAATTTCGATATTTGATGGTTGTTTTAGACCATGTAGAGCTTTTTATAAAGAATAATTTTTTTTCGTAAAATTAATAATAAAAAAGTTTCCCATTTGGTAAAAACTTCCGAAGACACGCTGCATACTTAACGTATTGTATCTTCGTATACTATAGTGACAAGTATTTTACTTCTGAGTTCGGAATTGATAGTTTATACAAAAAAAATTATATATTAGCATTAAATGTCAAAAAATATTTGAATCAACTTTTATTATTATTATTTTGGTGAGAATAAATGCACGTATTGACATGAACCAAAATGCAAAGAATATTTGCGGCCCAATGGAAACTGATATTTCGAAGTAATTTTGCTTCCTAATTATTCCAGAGGGTGTTTTGACACTAGGCAAAAAAAACATTTTTTCGATTATCCTTGTATAATATGCCAAAAAACAAATGTCTCTTAAAATTTGCATAGGCATGTTAAAACTAATAAATTTGTCTAGAGCTCTCTAAAAAATCACTTAAATCGGAGTAAAAATTAGTCATAAAGTCCTAAACTTAATCCAAATTTTATGACGCCTGTTTTTTTTTGCACGGGATAGTATATACGTGTATCGATCGTGGGTTGACCAGAATGTGACCTGATGACATACCGTTACTGCATGTTTTATAACCGACGTTCCACAGTACGATTTTACTTTGGTACTAGTATCGATATAACTTAGATCTTCCGCTACAACGCAAACAGAATTATTTATATCGTAAAGTCTGAGTTCGGAAATCAATCGGCTTTGTTTGAGTAGAAGGGCCAGGTTTCTTCCAATTTTTTGGGCTGCATCTAAAATCAAATAAAAAAAAATTGAGATATTATTCAGGTAGATCTTCGACCAGAAGAAAGCCTGTGACTAGTAGAAACAGCTGTTACGTGTCAGCATTTTCGCGTGTTCTTCTATGCGCTAGGGTCAAAATCAAAGAGGAATAAATTTAAAAAAAGTATTAAATCTTACCTAAAATTGTGACAGTAAATCCTTGTTTGTAACTACTTGGTGGAGAGGTACAAGTGGTACTAAACCTCGACCTGCCGGTTCTTGATAACGCGTGACGTGTCGGTACGCGCTTGATTACTAATAATTTGAAAAGCATTATTACAGAAAATTTTGAATTATTTTCCGAAAAGGGGTTTGTTGGGAATGTGACAAATGTCAAAGATGAAATAAATAAGTATGTCAATTTATGTCAAAGGTAAAAATACTGATAGAAAAGGTAATATTTTTAGTCGGCGATTTTTTATTGTATGCATCGCAGTCGTAACTATAAAGCACCAATTGGTAAACTCAAAAATCCAAAAAAATCTAGGGTGTTCAATAAAAAAATGCAAGGACTGCCCTGCATAATTTTTTTATTAAAAAAACACATCTGTCCGGTTTGCTTCAGGTTTAAAACCGGACCGCCTAAACCTGATAGTTTGAAAGAGGTGTAAGGGTTCATTTTTTATCGCAGCAAAACACTATGGGTGCAAGGAAAAATTTTTTTTTATAAATATTTATTTTAAAATTGAAATCAGATATTATATAATTTCCGCATTCAGGTAAAAAAATTATTAAAATAAGACATATAGTTATGTGATGAGGAAAACAGAACATTTCTACATAATAATTAAGGACAAAATATTTCGCACTTAGATACTACACATAATAAGAGTGTTAAAAATAATGCAAAATTGAGTAAGTCATCAAAATCAGTTTCTATAAAAGAATTATTAATATTTAAATAATAATCATAAAATAAAATATAATTAATTTTAGAAGAGGAAAAATATTGCAATAAAAAAAAACCATAGTTGCTTCCCCTCCCACTAATTTTAGGCATTAAAATATATATCTAGTAAATAAGTATACAGTGTGGTTGTTTAAGTGTGCAACATATTATGGGCATTTTTTTTATTACCGATTTCTCAGAAAATGTTATTCTTGATAAAAGTTGGTGCTTGTTCGATAATCATATTAGGTACACTTGGAATGGTTGCAAGTCAAACGGCGTACAGGGTAGGCCAAAAAATATAAAACTTTTACAAGAATAAAGTACCAATTTCAGAAAATTCAACAAAATGTTATTAAGAAAAGTTGTTTAGAATTAAAAGTTATGCATAGATTCATGTGACCTAAAATAAAAAAATATTTTTTTTTTAAAAACATTAATAATTTCCCAAAAAAATTGTTTTTATATATTCACAATAAAGACCTTTATAAATTAATCAAAATCAAATCAATTTCACATATCTTTGTTCAAATTCAAGCATATTTGTAAAATTTACTTGAATTTTTTATTTATTAAGGAATCACAAGCTTCATGTTTGTTGCAATTGCAACGATATTAAACACAACTTTAAAATATCTTAAAAAATTTTTTTTAACAAGATAAAACATTAGTAATGATAATATGCGACTAAAAAAACTATCATTCAAAGTGCAAAATTTTTATTTTAAATGTTTATTTAAAAAACTGTAAAAATTAAGCGACAAACATGAAATCCTCCTAAAATAATCGCAGATACCTATGGAAAAAAACAAATAAGGGCACTTTTTGAATCTATGCATAACTCTTAATTCTAAACACCTTTTCTTCATAACATTTTGCTGAATTTTCTGAAATAGGGGTACCTACTTTATTTTTGTACAAGTTTTATATTTTTTGGCCTACCCTGTACGCCGTTTGAGTTGCAACCATTCCAAGTGCACCTAATATGATTATCGAACATGCACAAACTTTTGTCAGGAATAAAATTTTCTGAGAAATCGGTAATAAAAAAAATGCCCATATGTTGCACACTTAAACAACCACACTGTATACTACTAAACCTACTCTAAAAATATATTGATAAATTCCATATCATCTTACATCTAAAAGGCACATTACTGGCCAGAACTGCCACGAATAGGAAAAGGGACGTTGGTAATATTTTTAGACAAGATACACTTTAAGGTTGAATTCTCAACGTCATTCAATCTATTGCCAACCTATAACCTATTTCGCGTTGATTTTTTGAGTTTATTATTTTAATAACTAACATTTAAAGAAAATCAATAACGTCGGTACATTATTTAGGTAGTATCCGATATATTACAAAAATATCAATTTATTTCATTGCTAATTTTGGGAGAATTGTATAGTGAAAGAACAATGAGTGACAATGACAATAATGTTAAAAAAATCTTACCCGATATTTTTCGCTATACAATTCTCCTAAAGTAAGTTATGAAATTCCTTGATATTTATTAAATATGTCAATTATTACCTATAGAATATCAAGTCGATACTGATTTTCTTTAAATTTTATATAAAAGCTAGAAAACATAAATAAATCTACGCGAAATAGGTTATAGGTTGGCAAGCATGTTGATACTGCCGCCTTAAAGGGCGTTCTGGTACAAAGCAGGGTTGGGCTGATTTAAATCAAGTGATTTAAATCACTTGATTTTTAAAAAAAAAATCATGATTTAAATCACTTAGGTACGTATCACTTTTTTTTTTTAATCATGATTTAATGATCCTATTTATTTTTAATTCAAAACAATGAACAATATAACATATTAAAAATCAACAGTATAAGTATTTATAGAACTCGCGCTTTTAAGAAATAAAAAATTAGTAGGTGTACCTATATAATACATAATATAAACTTTAGAAGCGCGTTCTGACAATATTTTGGGTATATAGAATTTAGATCTACTATATTGTTAGAAAGACATTAAAATAATTTGTATTAATTTAGAAAGAGAGAAAAAAGTGAAATTTTTAATAAAATCAATAAAAAAAAATGAATAAAAATCAAAAAAATCGAAAAAATCAATGATTTTTGATTTTTTTAATAAAAATCAAATTTTGCCCAACCCTGGTACAAAGTCTGATTAAACAGTCTTATCATACACGTGAAACTCTGACGAATAAAAAAGGTAGTTTCTTGTATAAAAAATGATACGATATAAAAATAAAAGGGCGTCAAAACCTAGTAAATATTGATAGCCCAACAAGACTGTACCAAAGCTGTACACTTTTCACTGGCCTTCGACAAAAGTGTAAAAATCCCTCTACGCGCTGCACATCTCACATCCTTCCGGGTTGTTCAACGAGCACACCAACGCCGCCATGTTCTCGTCGTCTTCTTCCGTTTTTCCTACGCCATTTTGAGGCGCGTCGCCGTTTTGTTGCGACGTGCCGTTTTCCGTGAAGAGTTTCTTCTTGGTGCTGCTTTTGACCATTAACTTCGCTTTATCGACGGTGAATTGTATAGGGTTCGCCGCGGGTTTGGATCTCAAGTAATACATGCCCGTTTTGAGTCCCTTCTTCCATCCGTAGAAATGCATCGAGGATAGGACTCCGTAATTCGGTTTTTCTATGTGGATATTCAAACTCTGACTCTGAAAAATGAACAAATAGATAAATATATTAAATAAGTAAACAACGATTCAATGTATTGCGACAAACCTGATCTATGAAAGCACCCCTGTCGGCGGCCATATTGATAATAACTTTTTGTGATATTTCCCACACAGTCTTGTAGATGGCCTTTACGTCATCCGGAATCCCTGGGATATTCTGGATGGAACCGTGATTGGCTATGATTTGGTTTTTCATCCCGTCGTCCCATAAACCTTTCTCTGTTAGGTCCTTTAGCAAATGGTGGTTTACAATCTGGAAAATAAGAAAATAAGGATTTATTTTGCGCGGTAAAAAAGAAAAAACTGATCGGAAAAGTATTTTTCTCATTGTAAATACCTGAAATTCCCCAGACAGAACTCTCCTTGTATAAATATTACTCGTGTAAGGCTCTATGCTTTCGTTATTCCCTAAAATTTGTGCTGTTGAGGCGGTGGGCATGGGTGCCAAAAGTAACGAATTTCTGATGCCGTGTTTGGCTATTTTGGCTTTAAGTGCCGCCCAGTCCCATAGATTTGTGGGTTTTACATTCCACATGTCGTATTGAAGGATACCTTGGCTGACAGGTGAACCTAATAAAAAAAATACTATGATGTTGTGCTCAGAAACAAATAATAATAATACCTAATAATAATAATAATAATAATAAGTTTATTTAAAATTTAATAATATAATAAATATGTTTATGTTGTCTTCTATACACTTATTCTTCAATCCCCTTGAAGCTGAGGTTGTTAGGGGCAAATATTATTTATTGTTTTAGTATGTAAAATCATAAATCATAATATATGCATTAAAAATCAAGTTTTAAAGTAAAAATATTAATTTATAGTATAAACGCAGTTTTTTTGAAGAAATATATTAGGACCTATAATAAAATTATTAATTTATAATTTTTAAGTAAAAAATATTACTTACTTATATAAATTATTCAGAACAATATTAATTAATTAAAGCATTTCTAAAAATATTTTCAAATTGTCTGTTTTTAGTATCCATGTTTTTATTTCGACTAATTTTTTTAATGAAATCAATTTTTTAATTTTTGTTGGTAAATAATCGTTTAAATAAAAAACTAAATATTTGAAATTTTTTTGTCCTATGGACTTATTTATTTTAGGTTTTATGGTTATTTCATTGTTATGACGTGTATTATAATTATGGTTTTTAAATTGTATAAGGTTTTTATTTTTAAATATATATATATTAAAATATTAATATGTTATAAATGTAAAGTTGTCTTATGTTCAACTTTTTTGTTTCTGAATATAATTCTTTTGAAGGATAAAGATAATCTTTATTGAATATAATTTTTAGAAACCTTTTTTGTAATATTTCTAATTTTTTAACTAAAGTTCTATTTATTCCTCCTCAACCGAAAATTCCGTAATTTAAATGAGTTTTAACTAACGCGTAATACATATAATATTTCCATGTCAAAATTTTTAATGTTTTTAAAAATCGGTAGTAAACTTCTTAATTTTCTAATTAAGTATTCTAAGTGAGAATTCCAATTTAATTTACTGTCAAAAATAATTCCTAAATATTTTATTTTATTAACTTTAAAAATTTGAATGTCTTCATTTATTTGAATACTATTCATATTTCGTGGTAGGTTATTTAGGTTTAAAGTAAAAGGAATATAATTTGTTTTATTAAAATTAATTGTTAACAAATTGTTATCAAACCAATTTTTTATGATTTTAAAATATTTTTTAATTTTATTATAAGCGTTGACCTTAATTATCTCACTTTTTTTGAGGTCAACTTTTTTTAATTTTTAAATTGTAACTTTATTTATTTTTTAATTGTATTTGTTACACTGTGATAGGCTGCAGCTTTGTAACGCCGCATCGTAAAAGAATCACCGTTAAGGACTGTGTAATCAATAGATGAAATTCAACAAATTAGTAAGAGTTTTTATTCACGAGAATATAAATATTACCTTCATATGTAGAGTAAGTACCAAATTGTTCTGCCAGTTCACAGCTAGATTCTAAGGCACCATAATACAAAGTTTCGAAAATTTGTTTATTTAGTAACTCTGCCTCCGCGCTGTCGAATGGCATACGAAGTAGAATAAAAGCATCAGCCAAACCTAAAAATGTACCATTAATAAATTGTCCTTACCACAAACCAAAAATTCTGCACACTATATTGAAATACCCAGTAAACCAAATCATATCACCAAAATTGTTGACAAATTTACCTTGGATCCCGATTCCAATAGGCCTATGCCTCATATTCGAATTCTTCGCTTCCTCAACAGGATAAAAATTCACATCGATAATCTTATCTAAATTTTTGGTAGCGACTTTGGTGATCTCTTTCAACTTCTGAAAATCAAACGTCTTTCTGTCGGCTGTCACAAACATATTAACGGCTACGGAAGCTAAATTGCACACGGCAATCTCATCCGGAGCGGTGTATTCGACCACTTCCGTACACAAGTTGCTGCTTTTGATGGTACCGAGGTTCTTTTGGTTCGATTTCCTGTTACAAGCGTCTTTATAGAGCATGTAGGGGGTGCCGGTTTCCACTTGGGAGGCTATTATGGCGCGCCATAGGTCTTGAGCTGGTATTTGCCTAAAAATAATATATTTTTGTAATTCTTAGGGTACCTATAAGCCTATAACAATATGTACTAATAAAAAAGCAACCACCAGATCGATTTTTGTGTGTAGAAGCTTTCCCCCCACAATTCTATTGTATTTCTTACGTGACAAATCTTTTTTCTGCCTCATATTTTTCGTATAACTTTTCAAATTCGTCCCCATAACAGTCGGCAAGCCCCGGTGATTGGTGGGGACACATCAAAGTCCACATGCCATCGGTTTCCACCCTTTTCATGAATAAATCGGGGATCCACAGTGCATAGAATAAGTCTCTAGCTCTCATTTCTTCTTTTCCTAACAAAAAAATTTTACATGTAAAATGAGTAGGTACCTACATTGTTTCCTAAACTATAATGTTCAGGAATATGAAATTTGGCATACATTTATAAGACTTAATTACCTGTATTTTTCTTAAGATTTAAAAATTCAAAAACATCGGCGTGCCACGGTTCCAGGTAAATCGCGAATGCACCCGGTCGTTTGTTTCCACCTTGGTCCACATATTTGGCAGTACTATTGAAAACCTTAAGCATCGGTACCAGACCATTGGACATGCCGTTTGTACCGGCAATGTAGGTTCCTAAAACAAAACATGTACTGGTACTGTGGTACAGTAGTTGACAATAGATAATTTCGTACACTAAACTGTGACACTGTAAATGCAACTTTTTTACCTTTGAAAAGTGTTAATTGTTATCGAAGTATTGCCATTATCTTATTTGATTTAAAAATGCCTTATTTAAATATTATTGAAAAAGCAAGAATAATATGTTTAGTAGAAACTGGGTGGTCTTATGGAAAAATAGCTGATCATTTTAGAGTGCCTACCTAGAAGTACTGTTCAAGGAATTGTAAAAAAATAGCGCTATCATGAAACACTTGAAAGGTCTGTTGGGTCTGGTTTAAATAATAGAAAATCATCAAATGGAGCAGACCGAAATTTGGTGGAGTATTTAAGGCAAAATCCATTTGAAACTGCAGTATCCGCTATGCACATAGCAGGATTCCCTGCTTCATCGAGAACTGCGCAACGCCGAGTAAGACAATGTTCCGAATTAAGAAATCGAGCAGCTGCATCCAAACCGTTTTTAAAAAATAGTGATAAGTAACAAAGAATTGGGTTTGCTATGCAATATTTACCAGAAAATTATTTTTTTTTGGCAAAATGTTATCTTTTCTGATGAGAAAACTTTTTAGTCTATATATAATAGAAGGATTCGAGTAATAGACCACCAAATTCCCGATACGATGAGAAGTATACTCAAAAACAGCGGACGTTTCTTCGTTAATGTGTGAGCATGGATAAGTGTTTACGGTATAGGTGTATGCTGGAATATTGGTGGAACACTAAACAGGAATATATATCTTCAGATTGTTAATAAATTTACCCTTTTTGGCTCTATACTTTTGTAGTTTTCCTGGTATTATTTTATAATTTTCTTATTTCGCGGCTGTAATTTAAACACAAAAATAGAAATAAGAAATAATCATTATTGCTTATGATAAAAAATCGTATATACAATAATTTACAGCATGTACTGGTGTTCTATCCAGGTATAAGCAGCAAGGTGAGAAACCCGTTTTACCCAATTTTGTTGTAACTGAGTTATGTATGGGTGGAGTGTAGGGGTGTGCAAAAAATCGATTATTCGATTGAAATTTTTTTTTTATCGATTATTAATTAAAAAAAAAACTATTTTTTGATTAATCGATTATTAAGTACTTACCTAATCGAAAAAAAAACAATTTTTCGATTAATTAAAAATCAAATCAAAATCGAAAAAAAACATATTTTAGATTAATTAAAAATCAAATCAAAATCGAAAAAAAAATGATTTTTCGATTAACCAAAAAATATATTTTTCGATTAATCAATTTACCAAAAATATTATGTTTCGATTATTCGAAAATATGGGTATGTTTTTGGATGATTGAAATTGCTAGTTACTTATTATTGCTGTAAGTCTCTATATATTTATTAGCAACCCTATTATCCTGAAAATCGGTTTAAAAAATATTATAGCATATTATTGCAAGACAATCAACGAAATAATTTGAACAAAGTTTTAATCTGTGCGCCTTTCATAAAATTAATATTCTTATCGATATAATATTTGAATCGACTTTTTGATTTATTTTGATTAAATCAATTGATTATTCTCGATTTCGATTAATCAAAAATAATCTATTATTCTCGATTAATCGATTATTATTTTTGATTAATCAGAAATAATCTATTATTCTCGATTCTCGATTATTTTTGATAAATCGATTATTTTCGATTAATCGATTAATAGGAAATAATCGAAAATCGATTATCTTTTTCGGTAATCGCACAGCCCTAGTGGAGTGTACGAATTTATATGTCGTCAAGTGTACTTATTTTTTTTTTCGAAAAATACCGGTAAAGATTTCATACTGACAACCACTGTGCATACCTTTAGCCCTAATATTATGCACATTTACTCCGATCCCTCCAGCACTTTTTGATATAAAAGCGCACTGCGACAGACACTTGTAAATGCCCTCGATACTGTCATCGGGCATCATTAGAAGGAAGCACGAAGACAGCTGGGGACGAGGCGTGGAAGCGTTAAACAGCGTCGGGCTAGCGTGCGTAAAGTACTTTTCCGAGAGGTAGTTGTACGTGGTGATAGCGGAATCTATGTCTTCCCCATGAATGCCTGGAAAATAGTAAAATGCAAACAAATGTGTTTTATTTAATTTAGAACCTCTTATAAAGATTGAAATTGTGGACAATTGACCTTGTTTCTCTATAACCTTCCTTTCGTTATTGGTTGATCAAAAAATGGCATGTAAATGATTTTTAGAAAACAGCACCCTCTGAGCATTGTACAGATGTATATTATTTTAAAAAAATAATCTACAAAAAAAAATACTTTATCCTACTAGCATGTTGCAGGTATTATAAAAAAAAATTTGATATAAGGTCTCTTTATGTCTTGGAGACTAGCATTTTTGTTTATAAAAATAAAGATCTAAAAAATCATATCAGTCATTGCCACCTTACGCGAAATAAAGCAAATGATTATATAAAACTACCCAAAAGTAATACTAATATTAACTTAAGATTTCTCAATTATTTCGCTTCCAAGATTTATAATCTCATACCCCCTGGAAATAAAAAATATCACTAAAATTCATATTTAAAAAAAAAAAATGTAGATCTTACATATTTGAAAGGATTCACATATTTAGGAACCTATTCTGAATTTCGGCTTATGTAGGTCACTTCTCTAGCCTGGAAGGTCTCTAATCATTTATGTCTATTTATTTATTAAATCTGTTCAACTATTTGAAATTTAAACTTATAGGAAAATTGCAGCTATTACACATACTTTACAGGTGGTATTTTTTAGTCATCTAGGTGGTTGCATTTTTTGTGTAAAAAATGTATCTTAGTATTTATAACTTTACAAAAATCTTGTAGAGGAGATAACTTTTAACTATTAATACAACTACATTTCAGGGTTGGGCAAAATTTGATTTTTATTAAAAAATTTTTTATTTTTTTTATTTTTATTGATTTTATAAAAAATTTAACATTTTTCTCTCTTTTCAAATTAATACAAATTATTTTAAAATTCGGTCGGTATACAACGAAAACAAAAATACAGAAACATAGAGTTTATATGTATTATTTTATTATACCTACTACTTTTTTATTTCTTAAAAGCGCAAGTTCTTTATACTGTTGATTTTTAAAATATTTTTTTAATGTTATTCATTGTTCTGAATTAGAAATAAATAGTTTCATTAAATCATGAATTAAAAAAAATAAATAAAGTGATAAGTGATTTAAAATCATGATTTAAAAAAAAAACCAAGTGATTAAAATCACTTGATTTAAATCAGCCCAACCCTGCTACATTTAAATGTAACGATTTTTAAATGTAATAAATCCTGAGATAATAAATGTGGTAGGGGTACAGGGGTACTGTTTCCACCGAAATAATTAAATAAATAATAATTTCCTAATTAACACATTTCATCACTTACCAACTGCCACCCTCATCAACATATGCTGAGGTCTCTCAACAATTTTTCCGTTAATTTTCAATAGGTAAGATCTCTCCAAAGTCTTGAATCCAAAATAATTATAGGAAAAGTCTCTATCGTAAATAATGCAAGAGTTCAGTCGATCAGCATTCTTCATGATAATGTTGTAATGTTTCTCAGAAATCATGGGAGTACGACGCATGGTTTTATCATTTACCATGTTGTAGAGATCCTCGACAACATCTAAAAATATCTGTTTAGTAGACACCTTGTAATTATTGTCAAATAGTACAATAAACCATTCCTGATAAAGCCAAAATTTTTAAGATAACCTAGAAGGCAGGTGTTCTTTCATTGTAATGATAAAATAACCATATACATCTTTTTATATTGCTTACCACTGAAGTGTTTTTTAGTTTCCTTATGTAAATTGGACACCGCTATTCTAGCAGCCAAAATAGCGTAATCAGGATGATCTATAGTCATGGTAGCTGCTGTTTCGGCAGCCAAGGTATCTAATTCTACTGTAGTGACGCCTGGGTAGAGGCCGTTTATCACTTTGAGAGTGATGGAGAGCTAAAAATGATCCGTCGATTAAAAGCCCCCTTAAAAATTAACCTAACTTTTTAATGATGTGGAAAACGCTTACATACCGGGTCTACAAAGTCCATATTCAAGCCGTAACATAGTTTTTGGATTCTAGAGGTGATTTTGTCCAAATGCACCTCTTCCTCCCTGCCACCTGTAAGGAAATGCAGTATAATTTAGAATATATTTTCTTAGGTTCACCCTTAAATTGTAGCTACGCACCTCTCTTTAGAACAAACATCTTTTGCACTGGTTTATTTACCATACTGGCGAATTTTTGAGGAGATAAAATATATTTATAAATGGAAAAAAACCATAAATTACACAAAATCACCGTTTATAAGCACTTTCCCTTTCCCGCCAATTCGAGGTGCGAGGTAAAAAAATGTGGTTATGATGATGTTTTGTCACAGAAAAATAAAAGGTTTGTGTTTTGTTTTCATAAATTTTTACAACCATTTTTACTATTTCGATTAAAAACTTTCTTTATTGGTGGCATAGGTATATCCTTGTCTATCAAATTTTATTTAAAAAGATAGCGCGTACTTGATCCGTTGATCCTGGTCGATGTGACAATTTATAACTCCAATAAAGATTTATACCGCATCATAAATTTTTGTTTGCTATTTCTGTCCTCTGGCGACTAAGGCTGAATCCACATACATCCGTGATACGCATCCGTTGTGTACATGAAAGTTTCATTGGTTCATATTAATCATGTGGTACACAACGGATGCGTATCACGGATGTATGTGGATCCAGCCTAACGTTGTAAGTTTATAGCACAGAAAAATAAAGGGTTTCTGCTTATTACCAGGATTTCAGATTTCTTTTACACGAGATGGCAATGCACGCAACATCTATTTGTTATGCAACCAATCATATACTTCAGTGTATAACTGGTTACCTACCTGCAAGGTAGTTTAGTAAACCAATCCAATGGATTTTTAATTAATTAAATAAAATGTCTTGCAAAATACATTTCGCATAAGAAAATATTCTTTAGTTTATGTTAACACTGTTAAAAGCAAATTGGGTTATGAAAAAAATTATTGGGGCATAGTGAGTGTATGACCATCCGGCCTCGATGGGTATATTATGTTCATGATCTCAAACGAAATACGATAGTCTTGGATCAAGAAAAACTTAAATAGGTATGAGTCATTTAGAGGCGTATAAATAAAATTTTTATTTCTCTCGGTACAAAAAAACTTCGACTTGGGACACACCAAGCACATCGGAAAAGCAAGAAGAAAATTATATTTCCAACTTTGCAAAAAGAAAAACTAAAACAAAAAGTTTCCCCCCATCCGGCAGCTGCCAAAGCAAATGATGCCGGCTAATTTCCCCGCTCGCAGACTCTGTCTTTTATTTCATTATTCCGTTATTGATTGGCTTCGCGAACGGGGGGGATTTACAGGGGCGGCTTTTTATCTGTCCCATTCGAAGCGGTCAATTTTTTATTGAAACGGTAGGAGTATTTAAATAAAATGTTATACTTTTTGGCAAAAACACTATTATTATTAATTTGAAGAAATAGTCCATGCTTAAAGTGATGGAGTTGAAAGTAAGCAAAGGAAAAGAAAGAAAAAACTAAAAGTCTTTCCTCCACAAAATTTAATAGAAAAAAATTCTTTAGGGGTGTCTACATGTTTCGAACGTAGAAACGTTCATCATCAGGAGACAGAAAATTTATTTAATGCTGCATGATGGTTTTAGCAGGAGAGAAAATGGAGCTTTTATGGAATTAAAAAAATTGAAATTGTAGAAGCGACATAAGAAGAAAATTGGAAAAGGTTAAAACATACTGCGAGTATATACCTATATGTAAACAAGTAAGTAAAGGAGGTCCAAACTAACCAAATAAACTGGGGAAGAAGAAAAAGACCTTTTTAAAAGAAGATTCTTTTTAGAAGGTATTTTTCTTCTTCCCCAGTTTATTTAGTTGGATAGTTTACTTAGTTGGTTTACATCTCCTTTATTGACTTTTTCACATACTCAGTATGTTTTAACCTTTTCTTAATTCGATAAAAGCTCCATTAGGGTTTTATACCATTTTCTCTCCTGCTAAAACCATCAGCATTAAATAAATTTTCTGTCTCCTGATGATGAACGTTTCTACGTTCGAAACATGTAGAGACCCCAAGAGAATTTTTATTTTATTAAATTTTGTGGAGGAAGACTTTTAGTTTTTTCGTTCTTTCCCTTTTATTATTAATATTAACCTCTTTTAATATGTAGTTAGATATGCCGTCTAAAAGTTTTCATGTAGTGTGAATTGATCAAATACATATATATATATATAGGGGAGACCGGGGCAGGTTGTAACACGGGGTAAGTTGTAACACACCAAATATTTCCCTAAAGCTGGCAACCCCGCACCATATGTAGGCTTCTGGAGAACACGGTGAAGGTAAAGCTCAGTTATGTCCAGACAGTCGAGCAACAGACATTGTGGTTAAGGTTATTTCTGATATTGTTTATATTGTGGCACATAAAGTAAAAATCGATATCATAATTTTGTTTCAGAATAAATGTTACAAGCTGCCTGCTGAGTTTGTTTTTTTTTTTGGTCATAAATGAATCATTGCAGTCTAGGTTATTATATTGGCAAAGCTATGCATGATTAAGTATATATTTACTTTTTTTTCTGCAAAGATAAAAACGGAAAAAATCGATCCGGGGGTAAATTGTAACAATCTAATTGGGGTAAAATGTAACAAGTTACAATTTAAGTACCCTAATGTGATAAATTATGCATTAACAACAGCACCTTCTGAAATAGCTAAACTCGAACCCGTTGCTTTAACATCATGCAGGATTAAGTGACGTTACTTCTCAAATGGAAGGCAAGATTACATTATCTCCAAAGTTTGTTCGTCCACTTCCTAAAGCTGATCAGCGAAAGACAACCCTTAAGGGTCGAAAAAAAAATCTGCGGTACTAACTGACATACCAGAGAAGGATGCACTGGAAGAAGAAAAAAATGGTCGATAGGCCAAAAAATCCAAAATGAATAAGTCGAAAGTGAAAAGAAAAGAAAAGTTTACGTAGAATCAGACGATTCTACAGAAGAAAAGTACTTTTGTTTAATTTGCACTGAATCACATAGGTGTAGCAAACCTAACGAAAAATGGATTAGTTGCCAGAAGTGCAAAATGTGGTCACATGCTTGCACTGACTTGAAGTTCCCATATATCTGCAATCATTGCTATTCGGATAGTGAATAGATAACCAAAAATAGCTACATTACGTTAAATAATGTTTATTTATGTTTGTTTAAAATATTTTTTATGCCCACGTTCTATTTAAGTAAATATATCAATAAAAAAATATGCGTTACCACTTACCCCGCTTACTGTTACTTTTTACCCCGAGACGGGGCAATTTGTAACAAAGCTGACAGTTTAATTTTTGAAAATATTGTCATATATATTTAATCAATTTGTTCACAACATATGTAAGTAGACATTCATGACAAAAAAAAAATTGATTAGTGAAAATAGCTCCAAGAAAAAAAAATTCAAATATTTTTTGTTACAACCTGCCCCGGTCTCCCCTACCTACCACACCAGGGTAGCCAATAGGCAACAGCAATAATAATTATCAACAGCTTATGGTCAGGGACACCACTTGCATTCGACAGAAAGGAAAAGAAAAATAATTTTCACGAAAGGATAAAAGGTTTTCCAAGCAGCCCTTTATACTATCACAGATGCGCGCTTCACTGCGTTTCATTCCTAGTAAATCGAGTAAATTGGCCAAATCTGCGAATTTTTGTGATTTGGAACAAAATGCACTGGCTGGTCCGCCTCACTGCGAAGGGGTAATGTACCATAAACCACCCCGGGGGTGCGATCTCATTTTTAATTCGCGTCGTTGACTTCGAAAGTCGTCTTTCCCTTATTTCGCATTTTACCCCCTGGACGGCTGGGGTTGTAAAACATATGTGTCCTATCGGAATTTTTTATTTCATTCTTGCAACCACTATAACAATCTCAGTAGTGCTTGGTCTGAGATAACAATAGTTATTTTTTTATATGTATATTCGGTTCACTTCAGAACGTTCCTATTGCCAATCTCTGTCCTCTCATAAATCTTTTGTGGCTGTCGTTTGAAGGTGGTAGACAATGAAGTAATGTCAACAAAATTACCTTGTCGGACTTCCATTGTCTTTATTGCTTTGGAACATATTAATAGATAGTATAAGACAATCCATTAAATTTACCATGGAAACAGAAAAACATTCCACTCTACACCTTTTCTCGATGTTCTCGTCAAACCATGTGCTGAAAACATAAAAACTTCAGCGTACAGGAAACCCACTCACACGGGGCAATACCTTAATCACGGATCGAATCATTCAAACTCCATAAAACAGGGCATAATTCAAACTCTTTATCACAGAGCATCTAACGTTTGCAAAAATCCGGAAGACCTTATTAATATTGAAATCTCAATCATCAAAAAATATTTAAAACATAATGGTTACCCTGAAACCTCTGTAACTAACACAATCTCAAAACTTAAAAATCGCGAAGTAAAGCTAATACAGAAACGAAAGAGGCGCAAGCATTTCTTGCATTACCTTATGTCAAGGGGATTTCTGAAAAGATTAGAAGGATAACCAAAAACTATAATATGAAAACAGCCTTCAAATCCGGAAATACGCTTAGAAGCTTTCTTACAAAGGTAAAACTCCCCCGTAAGGAAAACACAAAAAATTGTATCTATCAAATTTCTTGCGAGTGTGGCGAATCGTTCATTGGAAAAACAAAAAGACCCCTTCCCGTACGAGTTAAAGAACATCTTAAACATACTCAAAGAGGTGAAACTTCGAGATCAGGTATAGCGGAACGTGTATGGACCAACCAACACAATATACAAAGGTCAAAAGCCAAGGTTTTGGACACGGAACAGCACTGGAGAAAACGAAAATTTAAAGAAGGCTTTTTCATAAATCAAAATACCCGTATATTAAGTAAACCAAGTAGAGATATCCCCAGTATCTGGAAGCCTCTTCTTGTCCAAAACCAACAGCTTAAATTTCACACTCCAATAAGCACGTAGGCGGAGTCATCAAGCTTTATTGCATATGGATAGTATTTATAGCCTTAGAATTATAATTTAGTTTACACCTGAACACTGTTAGAGATACTAACTAACCGAAACGTTGTGTTAAGTAATAAAGACAATGGAACTCCGACAAGGTATTTTTTTGTCTGAATCTATTCCCTCCAGCCAGTTCTTACGAGGATACGAGGTATTCCTTTTCTTCCTGGTTGAGAGCTCCGCTCTATGTAGCTTTGATAGGTATGCGCTTTCAGACATTTTTTTGTACATGACAATATCGCTGCTTCGTCGTCATAATTTTATAGTTATCTGGTCGTAAATAATAGTATATTAAAGTACACGTTTCATAAGAAGCGGTTTTAGCGCACGCGTCTATTTTAAAAAACGAGCCACGAAGTGGCGAGTTTTTTAATTGACACGTGCGCTAAAACGCCTTATGAACCACGTGCTTTGTACTATTTTTTCTATTTGTAGTTTCTTCAATAAAAAATACATATTTAAAAAGAAAATAAATCCTTTAAATTTTTATGTCTAAATTTTATGTTGGTAATACTATTTTTTTAACATAGTAACCTCTGGACAACAAAAATTATTTTGCGAACTGTAATTTTTTGATTTATTGACCCATTTTCACCACGAGATTCTAAAGTTATTTTAGCGATATGAGATTTGAAATTGGACGGAATACGTTGTGTGATCCTTGTACATTCGGTTCATATACAGAGCGTTCGGAAATTCGGGCAATTTTGCTAATTTTTTTTGAATTTCAAAAGACGAGGTTTTACGTCAATTTTTCAATTTCAATGTTACCAACATCAAATAAAGAAAAAACGCGTATCGAAATAGCTTCATTATGAACTTTATTTCAAGTTCATAATGAACTTATTATGAACGTCAAATAGAAAAAGTTATTTATAACTACTCTGATCCTTATTCTCTTATTTGTGAGTATATTAAAACACATTCTCCTCTCATGTTAAATAACTTCAATTCGCGAAAATGACGTGTTAAAAAGAAAAAAGTGCAAGAGAGAAGCCTTATGCCTTCCATTTCTAATATTTCACTTGATAGGAAGTCGGGGTAAGAAAATATGATCCCGTCCATTATTGGCGGGGTTAATTGTTTGAAAGTGCGCCCGCGGCTCTATGCAGCCCCTTTTCTCTTTTACCCCTCTATGATCGTTGACAGGGACGTACCGTGAAAAAATTGATGCGAAAATAGATATTCTTGGGTCCAGGTTTTCATTTAAAACTCATATTATATATATATAGGCTTTTATAGTGTAATTGTGGAAAATCATAAAAACTGAACGATTTAACTCAACTCAAACGTACTTTATTGTCCGAATTGCACTGAACATTATAGTTTTAATAAGAGCTCCATTTGAATATCTTGCCGTCAGTTTGGTTCTAAGCGGCGTAGTCTGTTGAGCTTCATTAACTAAAGGTGTCAATATCTAAAGTTGCTTATGACTTCCTGGTTGCAGTTGATGCTTAATTACCTTATCTTGTTCTCTTAAGGTAAAAAGTTCGTAGTTTGCTTTTTTTAGGTCTTTTACATAACGCTTACTTAGTGTGTCAATGGAGATGAGCATATTGCTTTTTAAAGCATTTAGTTGATTCAACTCTTCCTGCAGATTTATGACTGTTCTGGAACTTGCGAAGCTGTTCTAAAATGGTCTTATTTTTCCCGATTAACTTAAGCATTTCCTTATTCAGTTTACTAATTTTCTTCTTCTGCTCCTCTATCTGGTTAGTAAGCCTGCTCTGCAGTCATGACTGTATCCTCGAAGTCTTTGGTTACCTTCTTTAGTCTTTTCATATAATCATCTTTGTCTTTATTGTCAATACAAATTTTGTTTATTTTATTTTGCAAGTCCTTGGTTTCAGCTTCATATTTAATCTCCAGAGCCAGAATGGCATCGTCCTTTCTCTTGCTGTCTGATTTTAACTCTGCCGAGTTGTTGCTGGCTGTGAAGTTTTTTAGCTGCCGTCTACATGTGGAGCAAAACAAGAAAATAATATTTTTTTGTTGTCGGCAATAGAATGGGCATCCGTGGTACCTAATGATTCATAGTGCTTGCATACTATGTTTTTGCAAGCATCACAAGGTGCTCCAATTTTTCCTTTTCAGCGGGCCTATTTTTAATTACTAGCTTCGGTCTCGATACAACACGCTCCTATTTTTTTAACGGTGGCAGCGTCCGACTTAAAAGACCTGAAATTTGGCATGGTAATTTATATGTAAAGCTTTGGGCTTTTAGTATTTATAAACCTAACACGGACTGAATTTAGGAAGTTTAATTAGGCCTTTTAGGGGCGATTTTATTAAAAATCAAACAAACGTAAAAAGGGGCTGGTAAATGTTGAAACAATAAGAAGTAATTTACTTCAAAACACTATTTTTCTTGGACGTCAGCGCGCTGCACTCTTTGTTGCAACGTCACATTCTAGCTCTAAAATAATACAGACCCTTGTGGAATATCCGGGAGCCATAAAATTTCATATTTTAAGCCTTTACAGAAGCCACAATTAAATTACCGAAATAATAAATTTGCAATAATACCTGGTCGTAGCTGGCCATGGATGACGCAGATGTAAGATAACCCAATTAGGATATGAGTTCTGCAATAAGCAAACAGTTGAGGCTCGGCTATGTTGTCCCTGGCAACCCTTGAACCTTTGGAAGGAGTATTCAAGAGGGCTAGATCAAGAATAACAAACAGAAAAATGTAAAAAATATGTTTAATGCTTTCTATCCGATGTAAATCAAATTAATCTAAGAACTCGCCCAGTGGCGGCTCGTTAATGAAGGGCTCTGGGGCGCCGCCCTCCCTGCAATTATATCAAACATAATCCAAAAATACTTTACTTAAAAAACCAATAAAGCAATGTATGTGAGCAATCCATTAAAATAATTCAAACCAAACATAGCCCTATTCCAGCGGGTAGGTTATACTAAGCGCGAGTATAAATCAAACCAAACATAGCCCTATTCCAGCGGGCAGGGTATACTCATAGACAAGCGAGTTGCGCGCTCTCAAGATTATACTAAGCTCGGGCGACCGATTATTCGTCCCGATTCAACGCGACTTCTCGTTATGACTACGGAGGCGTGACGTCACCTACATATCGCACAACGAGGAGCTCAAAATTTTCCGACCAACAGCTGTTCGCGACTCGCGATTCGACATGTCGATGCCGCTCACGTTTTGTTTATTTGTTTTAATTTATTATAATTACATTATAAAGTTGGAAAATTTCGTCTAATATGAAGGTCATTGATTTACAGAAGCTTGTGTTTACTTCTCTGAGCTTAAGTGAAAAACTTGATTTAACTACCAATATTGAATATGGTACAAGTGCAATCAAAATGTAAAAGTAAGGCACAGTTTACGCGTAAGTTTGACAAATAAATATATAATAAAAAATCCTGGATATGCGGTTGTGAGGACAAAAATTATTTTTTTTTTGTTTCGTGTGTCTTCTTTTTGACGGGGATGAAAATTGGACTATAAATGGGACTTAAAACATCTTTCAGAGAAAATAAAAAACATGAAAATAGTGAAAAACATCGTTATAATGTGGTAAGTTTTGAGATGTTAGGACAAACTAATATTTTAACTTGTTTAAGTAGTGCTTATGCTGATGAAATTAAAATTCACAACGAGAAAGTTAGAAAAATCAGACACGTACTTTGGAAAATATTAGACATTTTAATTTTGTTTTTTATTTAAAGCCAGCGCCCCCCCCCCCCCTGACTTACTGGTCACGAGCCGCCACTGAACTCGCCGCATCACCTGTCATAATAGCACCCTGTTGAAGTCTGGTATATTTTGCGTTAAGCGGTTGGCTATAGAAACAGAACCGGACTAAGTTATTTTACCTTCGCCTTCGCCATCTGTTAAATTTTCTAAGGGAGTCTTATTATTTTGTAAAGATATAGCGCAGATAGAAATTTTATTATTTATAAAATAAAATATTGACAGACCCGTACCTACCAAAATAAGTATGTGAAAACATTATAACACTAAAGTAAAAATAGGTATTTATATATTTATTCTACAAGGAAAAAAAGTAATAAATTTTTTGCGAGGTGTAAGCTTTTTCTGGTACGTCTAATTAAAACACCATATTGGGAACCCTTTTTGTATTGAATGATGATAGAGTTTTGGACTTCCATTGTCTTTATTTGTTTTAAATCACAACGTTTCAACTGGTAAGTCGTCCTCACGATTTAAATCACTTGATTTTATTTTAAAAAATCATGGTTTAAATTACTTATCACTTTATTTTTTTTTAAATCATGATTTAATGAAACTATTTATTTTTAATTCAGAACAATGAACAATATAACATATTAAAAAAATATTTTCAAAAATCAACAGTATATAGAACTCGCCCTTTTAAGAAATAAAAAAGTAGTAAAGTAGGTATATAATACATATTATATACTTTATGTTTCTGTATTTTTGTATATATTGTTATTGTATATACAGTGTGGTTGTTTAAGTGTGCAACATATGGGAATTTTTTTTATTAACGATTTCTCAAAAAATGTTATTCTTGATAAAAGTTGGTGCATGTTCGATAATCATATTATGTGCACTTGGAATGGTTGCAAGTCAAATGGCGTACAGGGTAGGCCAAAAAATATAAAACTTTTACAAGAATAAAAATTTTTAATAAACATTTAAAATAAAAATTTTGCACTTTAAATGATGGTTTTTTAATTAGCATATTATCATTACTAATGCTTTATCTTGTTAAAACTAATTTTTAGGATATTTGAAAGTTGTGTTTAATATCGTTGCAACAAACATAAAGTTTGTGATTCCTTAATAAATTAAAAATTCAAGTAACTTTTACAAATATGCTTGAACTTGAACAAAATATGCGAAATTGATTTAATTTTGATTAATTTATGAAGGTCTTTATGGTGAATATTAAAAAAAAAATTTTGGGAAATTATTAATGTTTTTTAAAAAAATTATTTTTTTTATTTTAGGTCACGTTTTTAAATCTATGCATAACTTTTAATTCTAAACAACTTTTTTTAATAACATTTTGCTGAATTTTTTGAAATAGGGGTACTTTATTCTTGTACAAGTTTTATATTTTTTGGCCTACCCTGTACACCGTTTGACTTGCAACCATTCCAAGTGCACCTAATATGATTATCGAACATGCACCAACTTTTATCAAGAATAAAATTTTCTGAGAAATCGTTAATAAAAAAAATTCCCATATGTTGCACACTTAAAAAACCACACTGTATATTGTTAGACCGACATTAAAATAATTTGTAATAATTTGAAAAGAGAAAAATGTAAAATTTTTAACAAAATCAATAAAAATCAAAAAAACCAAAAAAATCAATGATTTTTGATTTTTTTAATAAAAATCAAATTTTGTCCAACACTGGGAACTAGTGAGGAACTTGGTCGACTTTTGCATTTATTGACGTCTTATCGACTTGTTATGGAGACTTGGTCCATTGGCTTGTTTTTTGGAGACATTAACTTTGTATAGAAACATATACCTACATCTTAATAAGTCCAGACATTCCTGACACAACCTTCTGTTTATGCCTACAGTCGATGTAATAAAGCCAGTTTTGCCACGAATCTATAACCCTTAATGGTCCAACTTGAAGATTAGACGAGGGCGACTTGAGTTCAAGCTAACTCATCTTTAATAAGACGATCAATTATGAAAGAAGCGCAAAACTTTGTGCAACTTTCCGTTGTAATTATATCTTCTTGTAATTACGTTTTCTCTGTTCCGCCTGCCTCCCTTTATTCCTATCCAGATTTATTATAGATATTTCGAAGAGTTTCTGCTGCTTTCTTATAAGCCCCGATACGTGATTAATACTAGAATCGAACTGGACGGAAAAAAGTATAACTTTAAATGGGGAAAATGGGCTTTTTTTCAATAAGTATGCGAATTTTATTTTATCTATACCACCTGTTTTTTTAGCCGACTATATTAAGCAAAATAGGTAAATCAGTTTGTCTAGTAGGTATACGATTATATAAATGGTCTATATATATAACTATGCTGCTATGCTTACTCTTTTAAAATAAGCAAGCACATGTTTTGATATGTTTGAAAAAATTTGGCCCAAGGGGGTACAAATGGAAGGGGAAGTTTCCAACGCAACCGCTATTATAGTATCATTTTACTTAGACAGCCGCCCTACCACTCTGAATTAAATCCAATTGAGTTAACATGGGCGCAAATGAAAGGCTATGTAGCAAGGAATAACACTACATTTAAAATAAAAGATGTACGTGAGAGTTATTGAAGTACTTATTAAACATTATAACGAAAGAAAATTGGAAAGAAGCTATAAAACATGTAATAAAAGAGGGAAAAAAATGTGGGACTTAGACAAGCTGATGGAAGAAACGGTAGAACCACTTATTATTTCAGTTGACACCACAGATGAATCCTTCGAATTTAGTGATAGTGAAGACACCGTTCTAGACCTTTAATTCGTTAACTTTTTTAAGTATGAACTGTTTTTGTATTGAGAAAATAAAATTAATTCAGTTAAATATACTACTCTCTTTTGCACACCTTAAAAACTACATACGAATAAATATAAATTATAAATAAAAATTACATATACTTAGAAACCAAAAAAAAAATGAAAATAAGAACGTACCACAATATTACAATTTAAGAGGACAGGTAACTTCATTAAAAAAATGGGTTAAAACGGTCGAATTTTTTGGCAGACCTGTTCTCTTAAAACGATACACTATTTCACTATCACCTTGTTTTGTTAATGTATAGTATCGGCTAAAACGAAATCAGATAAAGTTTTTACTATGCATAATTTATTTACAACACGGGCAGGAAACAAAAGGAATTTATATTTCATAAATATAAAAACCTACGACCGCCACTGCTCGAAGATTTATTCTAAATCATGGGCTGCCCTACTGTTACAATTTTACGACCCTATTGTGAAAGGTAAAAATTAGGGTGTGCCAATCTATACATAAATTAAAGTTGTTTTTTTTTATTTTATTAATTTTTTATTTATCTGGACGTTATAAAATTTGGTATTATGTTTAAGGATAAGAACGTTATAATACAATAAAATACAGGTTACAATTAAAATAACAAATCAAAAAGCAAATAAGGAAAATTTTGAGAAAGTCGTTACAAATTGGCAACGTCGCAAAAAAAAATTACAGTCAAAAGGGAACTTAGCAGAAGTTTCAATTCTTGACAAAATATACAGGGTGTTTCATTTAAGAATATTGAGTAAATTTAATCTTAACTTCCCGAAATTTGGAAGTAAAATTGAAGCACCCTGTATAAAAAAATCAAATATAATCTTATAAATACTACTCATAGGACCAAGATGCAACCGTCTGTAAAAAATAATAATTAAATTAAAATCAGTGCCTAAAGAAGTTGTAGCATATATTTATTGCGACCGTACAAAAGCAAAAAAACTAGTAAAATAATGAATATCTTGGCAACAATGCAACAGATTGAAAAAAAAAATTGAGATTACATAAACAATATGGAGGGGCACAAATTGCAAAAAAAATATAGGGTGTTTCATTTAAAAATATTTAAATTTTAGTGGTCCGGCTTTTGTGAAACACACTGTATATTTAAAAATATTTTTATAATATACACCTTCAACAGTCCTCTATTTTTAACATTTAAAGTTTTTCTCTATAGATAGATAGATAGATAGATAGATAGATAGATAGATAGATAGATAGATATGCTTTCAGGCGAAAAATAATATGTTCACCCGGTAGCATTTTTGTATCGAGCGTCCAGTACACCGCATTCGGGTAATTTCGCATTAACCGAGGTTTGTCTATCGTCGATTGTCAAGCTACCATACGACAACTGTCAACTTTTGACTGATAAGCGTAATTTTTTTTTAGCTTTTTTCTTATAAGTAGAGGATTATAAGGATGCGATAACTAGAGGAACAATTTCCGTCTAAAAGGTATATTGGCAACCGGTTTGTTCGTTGTTAACCAGCGCATTTTTTTTTACATAAAAAAAAACAAAAAAACAAAGATTTCAGCCTAATCGAGCGTACGGTAGTCCGATTGTTGTCGTAGTACGTTGTAGTCGTCGTAGTCGTTTCTGAAGTTTTGCTTTGCAGCATGGAGCCCATATATATCGTCTTGCGCTTATAAAGATAATGATATCTATATAAAAATATGCTTCATCCTCATTGCTCATCCTACCTACCTACCTATCCTCAGGGAATATACATTTACTTTTTTGATGACATTTTAAATCAATTGCGAAGCGAAGAATAAAATCATGAGTTATATACATAATTAGTAATTGGAATATTTTATATTATATAGACTATTCTCTTTTCAACCCTTCTTTATTTGTTCAAAGGGGTAACATGGCATGAAACATTGTAAGGGTGTTGGAAGGGTTTTTTAGCAGATGGTTAAAAAGGGTAAGAGGGATGAAGTGTGGCGGGCGCGTGGCAATTCGGTGTGGTAGAAACATTATAATAACAATACTACAAGACAGTACTAGGTTTGTAATAAATTATAAATAAAAACAAAATTAAAATTTCAAATTTTTTCAGAATGTTGACATGAAGTGACAATATTGATTTGCGCAAAAGATGTCCCCCTCAAAATAAAAATCGAGGGATTTAAGCGATTTTTTCTACGGAACGATAAATACAAGAAATCTGCCTTATTTCGTTTTCATTCTATATATAGGTAAGTATCTAAGTACCTATGACAAAATAAATTTTAAAAGTTAGGTAGGTATTCCAACTTTACATTAAAGTGTAGGTATAAGTATAGCTATTATTAAAAAATGTGAATAAAATATGCTAGGTTTTATTTTTGCAATATTTTCCACATACCTACTGAAGCAAATTTATAAATATCGAGGTAAGTAAATAAAAATATAATTATTTAATACACACCTTATGTCAATCTCTTGCATATAGGTATAATAAGTACTTACTCAACTAAGTTTGTTTAAAGAAAATCAATAAGACCATCCTTTACAGGCTTTATAATGATAATTCTCTTTCTATAATAATAAATAACCCTTCGAAGCTACCCCAAAATAAAAAAAGGGTTGCACCCCTTCTAAAAAAACCCTTCCCATTTGCCAACACTAAAAAATAAGGGGTTAAATCCCCACCTAAAAAGCCATTTCACTATAGGTAAACTCTATTCGTATCGAACATACAGTCCCCACTCCGGAACCTGTTCTCGAAGGAGTTTATTCGTAATGTTCGAGTTGAGTTCGATTCAGTCTTACGAAGAGTTTACAGTATGGCGATATTTCTTGTCTGCCCCACCCCTTCTTTAAAAAACTGCGTGAGTGGAGAGCATATTTAAATTTTTGGGTAGTAAAGGGATGTCAGTCGTAAGGGTTAGATCAGAAGGGGTGACAAATGGTGTTCAAAGTGTATGGGAGTGTATTTTTTATAAAATGTTATACTAGACAAATTGCCAAAAAAGGAATAACTTCAATGTAAAGGTAAGTTTTAAGAAAGTTAATTGGTCAAAACATAGATACCCATCACTTGTCTCAAGACTGTTATGTTGTGCTATATATACTTACTCAATTAGGGGTATGTAACTATGATTCAGTCTTTGGTTGACATTAAACTATCCAACCAAAACCATAAATGCACTATACACAAAGAGGGTATAGCATAAAATATTTTTCTTAGCATTTTCAGTCCAAATAATATTAGTCTGGTTTTATCTATCATTTTCAATAAGTCTTTCCTTAATCTTCGGTTCTCTTCAGATGTATCCAACAACTTATTAATCCCAGTTAATCCTATAACTTGTTAAAAACCTTTTGATATAGTTGTTGATGGGATCAAGTACCCAAACTGTACTATAAACTCAAGTTTAGTAAAATATTCATTGTCTTCTCTCATTATGCATTACCATCGTGTTCTAAAATTAGTGCTTTTCATGAAAAAGTATCTAGGTATTTCTCATATAAAAAAAAAACAAAAAAAAAACACCTTTTCTCATAAAATTTACCACAACATAACCTCACAGAAAAATAAAGGGTTTATTAACCTGACTTTTAGTCCGTCCTGGACAAAGCTGCAGTTGTCGGAGGTGTAGCGAATTAGTAAACATCCTGAAGAGTTGCTCATGCACTCACGTAAAAGCGGATTAATAAAGTTTTATTGACCACAATACACCAATACAGTATATTACAGTACAATATTTTCAAATCATATATCAGCTGAAAATTAAGATTATTGCCGCGAAGAAGGTTTGGTTAAGTGTAATCAACTAAAATAATTTTTTAAATAAAATATTTAAATTTAATAGTTAATTTTTGACAAATCCCACTTCTGATATCAACACACAAAGCTATTAAAATACGAAAATGATAAAAAGCATAAGTAATAATAATCGTCTATGACGTTTAAAGATAAAAAAACAAAAAAGGGAGCGACGCGAGGATGGTAGAAGTTACTTAACCTGCGACCTCTCGTCATCTCGACGAGCACAAGCGATAGCTCGAGGGCCGGAAAATTGCTACATAAAAATATCCCTAAAGAACCTGCAAATCATTGGCGTAGAGGTGCGAATTATTTAATGTACGATTTTATATTTATATTAAAGAAATTATCTTTGGTGTGACAATAACGTGAAAAGATACGTGAATTGAAAGAACCTGGAATAACGAAATACTTATTTCTAAACTCGCGGTCTATCAGACAATCCCTTACGTACCTACCTAGTCATATTTCTCAGGAAACTAAAGTTTAAAAATCTAAATTAGGAATTTTTGGGGTTTGGGAGACTTGGCAAAAAGTTTCTGTTTTAAACAAAATGTAGACGACCTTACTGAACAAATTTCCCTCCATTCTCCCCTTCGTAAATCCTCTCATTAATTTTTTTCAAAATTTTCTGTTTTTGTATATTTACAATACACTGGCGTAGCTAGAATTTTGTCTTTAGGGGGTGGGAAGCACTCAACGTTGAACTCTCGGCATGAGAGCAGGGAGCCTAAGTTATTTTTTTTATAAGCGGTATAAAGATTTTTACGACAGCAAGAACTTCTTTCATTGTATGGAATCGCCGCAGTAACATTTTCTTAGGTCATGCACAATAGTTTTGCGAATAATTAACTTTAGATACTATAGGGACTCCTGTTCTTATTTATTAGAGACGAATAATAATAATGCTTTATTTATGGTCCTTTAGGGATGGGGCAAATGTCCTTGTCTCCCCCACTCAGACGCAATATGGCATTATATCCCCAACCTGTATTGTTTATAACTCTGGGGGTTACCAAAGTACAATGTTTTTACCTAAAATTTTCAAATCCACACCACTGCCTTAATTTTCTTACCAGCCCCATCCCCTACGGCCATCACCCGGGTAATATGGCCTTATGGAGGGCCCAATGTATTCATCGCAGACGAAATGGATTGATAACTTTTGTTTTCAACGCCAACTTTACGACGACAAAAGACGTAAAATTGACAAAAAAACCATGAAATATCTCGAATGCGAAAGGTTTCTTAAAGATTCCACTTTTTTGACGGATATTTGCTAAAAGGTTTCGGCCGGATTGGCACTTTTTATGGGATTCTGCAGGGAATCTTCGTTTTTTGTATATTACGTTTTGGATTTAGCTCTTTTTAGAATCTGATTCTGTTTTATCCATAGATAAAAAAAAAGTGGTTGGCCATATAACAGAAGCGTGCATGGAAATCGGCATACCCTGTATATGGAGTTAATATACCTAATTATCTATAATATATAAAATTGTAAAATATCTGACAGACATTCTTGAAAACACGTATTTTTTATATACTTGCAAATTAATAATAATAATAATAATATTAAAGGTATTTATTTGTATCAAAATATAAAAGTAGTAGTACTAGTAGTAACATGTTTTATTTAGCAAAAAGCTACAATTAAATATTTTTTAGCCCCAGTGGCGTGAAACGAGTGTCCCTGTGCAGATCTCTATGTTACATACCTATATCCCTATCATTAAATTAAAAAACTATTTAATCTATAATTTATTTAATTAATATACTCTGCAGTGGCTAAATGAGCTATGCTCAAGGCCAAAAAAAATAATTTTTTAATACATTTTTTTAACACATTTTCAAAGATTTATTTTTAAATTTTAAAACGCAACCTTCTTTTAACAAAAACAGACAGAAAAGTTTAACATTTTGTAAATTGTATCAAATATCATGTATAATTTTGTTTTTTAATTAAATGTAGGTAATTTAAAATTTTTTTAAACAGTTTTAATATCCTATCAAACCTTTATAAAAAAATAGATTTATAAGCTAATATTTTATACACTCTATCCACATAAAAATGTTGATTAGTTCTTGTTCTATAAATATGATGGTCATAATTAAAAGAACAAACATTTTTTAAACAATCAGGTAATGAATTATTTTTAATTTTATGTATAAAGATACATACTAAATAAAAAATTAAATTTCTGACATTCAACCATTCTACATAAACTTAATTTTTGTAAGTAAGTAAGTAAGTTATAAAATATAACAACTAAAAATAACTATTGGTGACGGTAACCTACGGCACGGAGTCTAAATGTTTGTACTGGAAAAAACATCTTTGAGCGATGAATAAGGCGCCTTAAAAAATTGTCAGCAGCGCATGGGACGAAACACTTATCAAGCGAGATCGATTCGCTCTTGATATTCTTTTCTTTTTGCGCATAAATGTTTGGAATATAAATTTCCCCATGCCCGCAATACGTCTCTCCTCCTTATTCATGTCGTACATGGTTCAAACACAACCCCCGTGCTTTATTTATTGCCATCCTCCTCTATACAAACGCGGTCTCTTTGATGTCTCGAATTCTGACGGGAATCCAGAAGTAACAACTTTTATTGGACTCCAATATTTATAACCAAAAAGGCGATTGCTTTTCCACAGAAATTCTCAAATGTGTAGTAGCGAGATCAAAAGAAAAACGAATATCCAATTTCAGAAGCTGCAATATAGAAGATGTCTTATACATAATCTGATTTTCTCCGGATTGGATCGCTTTCGATCTAAGCAAATGTTTTTTGAGGTAAGGAAAATAATTGGAAACGAAATGACGATATATGGATGACGTATTGGATCCTGTTATAATGACGTATTATGTAATACTATCTAATTAGGTCAGTGGTAAAAATAACAACGAGAGAGCAAGATAGACATCTCATTTAATATTAAAAAAAAAACTATTTAAAAAGATTTTATAAAAATAAGCAACTGGTTTAATAAAAACTTATTAACTATAAATTATAACAAAACAACATACATTCCATTTACTTCATACAAAAATAAACTTCCAAATATTGGTGCAATAATATATGCAATAATAATATTAACATAAAGGAAGGTGAAAATATTAGATATCTAGGAATAATTTTTGATAAACATTTAAAATGGGATTTACATAGTGACTACATTATAAAAAAAACTAAGGATTCTTATACCAAAATTTAAACACCTTAAACAATTTTTAAATATAATAGAATTAAAAATACTTTATTATTCTTTAGTACAAACCCATTTAAATTATGGAATACTAGGATGCGGAGGCATAAATAAGAATTATCTTAATAATATTGAAACTATTCAAAAATGCATTTTAAAAATTATTTACCATAAAGACCACCAATATTCTTCAGATTTACTATTTAAAGATAGCAAAAAAATGGATATTAAACAAATATTTTCTTACAACATGTTATATTTATTTTCAAACATAAAAATAAATTAAATTATATTAATCACACACATGAAACTCGTCATAAAAATACTATTACATATAAAAATAGAGTAAACAAAACAATAGCACACAAACATTTTTGAAACATCAATCCATATATTTTTGATATGCTACCACAGTCAATTAAAATAATTAAATCGTTAAATAATTATAAAAATAAAATTAAAAATTGGATATTATCTAATTCAATTCAAGAACGTCATTAATAAATAATGAATAAAATAAATATATTTATATATATTATATACATAACGTATTGTATCTTCCTTTTATATTATAATCTATAGTTGTGCCTGAATTATGAAATATATTCTTGACAAAAATATTATATTATTTAACTCAAAACAAGTATTTTACTTCTGAGTTCGGAATTGATAGTTTATACAAAAAAAATTATATATTAGCATTAAATGTCAAAAAATATTTGAATAAACTTTTATTATTATTATTATTATTATTATTATTATTATTATTATTATTATTATTATTATTATTATTATTATTATTATTATTCTCTCATCATAACAAGCCGACAAGACGTCAAAGGTACTTGCGAGTTCCACAACACCAATTTTTACTCTAGAATAGTACGCTGTTGTCGAACGCTCCAAAGAGGGTTCTATTTGAGCTTAAATTGTCTCAGCTTGTAATTATTGGGAATTTGCCAGTGCTTTGGCGGCGCATAATGCCGATTTCAAGAAAACCTGTTGGCTGGCAGCCAATCAAAAATTGAACTTTACAGTCAGCACCAATAGGTATATTATTAAAAATATTTACATTGGCGTAGATATCCGCAAGACGTGGAAAGAATATAATATTATGACAATTTTTGAATTTTGACATTAGAGTGATAAAAAATGTTATTGCGAGAATAGGAATGAACAACAACAAAACAATATTACAAAATAGTATATCAGGTCTATAGAGCAACTGGTTTAGTGCCAGGTTTTTTTAACACGCTTTTATTAACTTCACCTGTATGTTTGTTTGTATGTATGTTTTTAACCGACTTCTTTGAACCCGATTTTGACCCACTTTAAACGGTCAGATTTAATATAAATTTTATAGACTTATCAAAAACCGCTAATAATACAATAATCTACTAATTACTAATCTAGCTCAATCTACTCAAAAAAAAAGTTTTTGTTAACAATAACTCAAACTAAAAAATGAAAAATAAATATAATAATAATTAATCAAACTAAAAAGCGGAATAGTTTAAAATAATTCTTGAAATTCTTAATATAGGCAGAAAATAATAATGAACGATAAACATTAGTATTATAGTAAAAAAAGCGTGGGGCGCTTTGTGCTATATTTTTCGTAGATCGAGCCCCCACGCTTTTTTCACAATAATATTAATGTTTATCGTTATTATTATTTTCTGCCTATGTTAAGAATTTCAAGAATTATTTTAAACTATATTTATTTTCCGCTTCTTAGTTTGACTAATTATTATTGTACCAAGTGTTTATCATAGATGAAGGCAAATGTCTATGGCGTTCATAGATATGTCTATGATAGATGTTCTCTATAAACATAAACGTTTCGAAATCATCTCAATCGTCTTTTTACTTCATAGTTACGAAAAACATTTTCTGTAGTTCACCTAAATTATTATAGAATTGGAAGAAGATATAGGTACTTTTTATAAAATAGCAATTCCACCCCACCACGTTCGGCCTCTTCCAGATACAAAAACAGAAAACCATTTTTTAGCAGTTTTATCTAAAAACACGCTTCGACTTCCGATGGGCCCCTGGGACGTTGGGCCTCCATAATCTCTTATCCTTGCTGCCTAAGGATAAAAAAGTGCACCAAGTTAGGGAAAACACTTGGGGAGAAAGCTTCTTAACGCATTAGTGGAATTGGGAAAATATTTTGATACATTTTTGGGTGTTTGGATAGTTCTTATCTTATCCGGTTGGGAGACTCTAAATCGGAGGCGAGTAAACAGAAAAACTTATATTATCATACGAGCTGGTTTTGTTGTGCTTACAGCCACAGGGCGAACACAAATATATTTGCAGACTTTTTGTTGTCTATTAATTAAATTAGCTAGATAGATACGCAATAATGTTCACAAATCTTTAATTTATATCCCCTAAAAGTAAACAGAAACGCAGGGGTTTAAGGGAAATAAAAGCAATATAGGTAACGAGAAACGTCGAATAAAAGCTTCGGTATCCTTTGTACTTTGATGCCAAAAATTCAGGATATTTAGTCCTTTTAATTTCTTTGGTCCAGCGATTCCGGATTCCTGCTACAAGAGAGGTAGGTGAGTGTGAAACATCCAACTAATGAGTATTTTTCAATTTGTTCGATTGAAGCCGAGGAGCTTTTCTTTTGACTTTCTATCGGCGTGTTATCGTCATTGTGGATGCTGTTGAACATTGGCGTGTAAGTCCTGGAATATTTTTGTATGACGAAGAGATCTAAATCGAATTCATGATTACTACAATTTCTGTAATCGACCATTATCTCATTATCATATCAGACATGACCTGCCTAGGTGTGTATTTATTCGTTTGTCCATTTTTAACAGGCTTTTATTATTAGCTTCACCTGTATGTTTTTTTGTTTGTCCGTAACCGACTTCTTTGAACCCGATTTAATTAAAATTTTGTAGACTTATCAAGAACCGCTGACAATACAATAATCTACACGCAAAAAAATCTGCTGTCAAAGTTTGACAGCTGTCAGGTCAGGTATAAAACGAAAAAGCGATTTGGACGAAACAAATTATGGGGTCGTATAGTATTCGATGCGGAGACTTCGGGAAAAATAAGCAAAAAATGTTCCTGTCAAAATTTAACAGCTGTCAATATGTCAAATCATTTAAAAAAAAATGATATTAATGAAAAACTAGAAGGTCGTATGTATATTGACGGTGGAAAGTTGAAAAAAATACGCAAAAAATTCTCTTGTTCAAATTTGACACCTGTCAATATGTCAGAATTGTTACAATAATCGATAGTAATGAAACAAACGTGGGGTCGTATAGATATTGTCGCTAAGAATAGAGAAAAATTTAAAAAAAAACCTACCCGTTAAAAAATTTTGATATTTTTTTAATTTTGACAATTTTTGTCGTTTGTTCGGGTTTGTATGTATGTTTGTTTGTAACCGACTTCTTTGAACCCGATTTTGACCCACTTTAAACGGTCAGATTCAATTTAAATTTTGTAGACTTATGAAGAACCGCTGATAATACAATAATCTACTAATCTAGCTCAATCTAATCAAAAAAAATTTTCTTAACAATAACTCAAACTAAAAAATTAAAAATAAATATAGTTTAAATAAACTAAAAAACACTCTTTAATAATTAATCAAACTAAAAAGCGGAAAATAAATATAGTTTAATATAATTCTTGAAATTCTTATTATAGGCAGAAAATAATAATGAACGATAAACATTAGTATTATAGTGAAAAAAAAGCGTGGGGCGCTTTGTGCTATATTTTTCGTATATCGAGCACTCCACGCTTTTTTTACTATACTTAATACTAATGTTTATCGTTCATTATTATTTTCTGCCTATATTAAGAATTTTAAGAATTATTTTAAACAATATTTATTTTCTGGTTTTTAGTTTGATTTATTATTAAAGCGTGTTTTTTAGTTTATTTAAACTATATTTATTTTTTGCATACTACACATGCGTGCACTATGAATATTTATTACTGAACAAGATTTTTCACAAAAAGCACACGTAACTCAAAAAAATACCTACTAAATACTGGGCTAATCCAAAAAAGTCGTAACGATTATCTGTCGTCGATCACATTAATTTAGAATTTCGGATAGTTAGCGATACTCGTTAAATAAAATGCTTGTTGCCGGAAGTACAAATACAATAGAAATAATTTAAAAAAATATTTTATTGACGTTTTGCTAAATAGTGGAATAATTATTGATAAATAAATAAATCTTCTATGAGTATGAGGGAAATAGTTACTGATTATTCTTTTATTAAAGCAGTTGCTAGAGCTATTGGAACTGCTAAATTAGCATTAGGGGGGGGGGGGAGAGCATCGTTGATTTTTCAGTGTTTCTTTAACGGGGTATACCCTAGATTTTTTATATTTGGAAAGCATTTGTTAGGGGTCGGTCTAATTGTTTTTTAATTTAAAGTATAGGGACGACTCTATTGCATACCTTATAACTATGCGCCACTGGTTTCGCAGGACACAGGGTGGGTGGCGAAAGGGGGCAGGAGGCGGGGGTGTCATTCGGTCGAGTGCGAGGTCGAGATTAGACTAGCAATCCGTACCCCCCGGCGCATCGAACGACAGGGCTGAAATCCAGGGATGAAATCCAATCTTGATTTGCTATTGCATTCCTACAATGACACTCGTTCACTGGACCGTTCGTTTGTTTGATACTCTTTGTTTACAGACAGCAAACGAAATGAATTCTCTTTGTCAATCTTCCCTTTAAAACACAGAGGACTTTTGGACGGGATTAGAGCGCGGACGTGGTTTTAAATCGGAACGAAATGGTCGTAGGTATATATCGTATGTATATTATACCAACATAATAATGGCATTGTAAAATCACGGTTTAGTGACGGTAGAGTGACCAATAAAAGTATGAAAATATAGCCCCATGGAAAAATTTAAGCAAACATCTACAGTGTGACCAGTAAAGTCCGCATCATATGGGATTTTTTTTTATTAATAACTTTATTTGAAATTTGACTTTGGCAACAAGTTCTGTTTCGATCGAGATGAAAATTGCAAAAAAATAGTAGTCACGTGATTCTCATAATCTGTTAAATTTTAATTTTTTTCAAAAAATAATTGAAAAGTGGGGTTATTTCTGAAAGTATATATATATTATACCCTTTAGGTATACAGTATCACCAGTAAAGTCCGCATCATACGGTATTTTTTTTTATTAATAGCTTTATTTAAAATTTGACTTTGGCATCAAGTTCTGCTTCGATCGAGATGAAAATTAAGCAAAAAAATAGTAGTCACGTGATTCGCATTATCTGTCAAATTTTAATTTTTTCCAAAAAATACTTCAAAAGTGGGGTTATTTCTTAAAATATCGAAAAAAGTTATTAGAAAAAGTTTTTTTTAATGCAGTTTCTAGCCCACTTGCAAGATTTCAGCTGCATAAGATAATTTTGATTTTTTACCTATACCTATTTTGTAAATTGCACCACTTTTGCAAAATAATAACTTCATATAAAATACTTATTTTATATGAAGTTACCTTATACAGGGTCAAAAACAAATAAACTTTGCATCACATGCGACCAAATTTTAATAGCCCAATTTTGATTTTGTAGAAAAAGACACATTTAATATGACGCTACTTTAAAGAAAATGTATCTGAAATAATGCACTGTCAAAACTAATAAGTTTTTTGTAGGTTGCGTTAAGTCTTATTTCGCAAAAGTGGTGCAATTTACAAAATATAGGTAAAAAATCAAAATTATCTTATGCAGCTGAAACTTTGCATGTGGGGTAGACTCTGCATTTAAAAAAACTTTTTCCAATAACTTTTTTTGATATTTTCAGAAATAACCCTACTTTTGAATTATTTTTTGAAAAAACTTAAAATTTGACAGATAATGCGAATCACGTGACTACTATTTATTTTACTTAACCCATTAAGGCCTGAGTTTTTCATATTCGAAATTTTAAGGAACAAATTATATTTTAATACTTTAATTAGCAATACAAATACGTTTTAGGTCAAATTATTCAATGTTATTTTGTTATTTTCAAGATGGCGGCCGTTCCTTATATGGCACGCTAGTCCTTTAGGGTCCGTAAAACTACTAATATAAAAAAAATTAAAAAAGTGATTTGAACATTTATTTAGATAATATAATCAATAAAACAAGTTTTTTTATTTCATTTAGCATGAAAATCAACAAAGTAGTCAATACATAGTCCTACGACACATTTGCGACACTGTGTGCGCACAGAACTACCTTTATTATATTGCATCGTCGGCGTTTGTTGTTGGGGACATATTCCACCAAATGATTTTTTTCATTAAGCCGTATATCTGGAGAGATTCTAGAAACTGTTGAAAAACAGCAAAATCATTTGGTGGAATATATCCCCAACAACAAACGCCGACGATGCTCCGGACAAAATCATAAAAGTAGTTATGTGCGCACACAGTGTCGCAAATGTGACGTAGGACTATGTATTGACTGCTTTGTTGATTTTCATACTAAATGAAATAAAAAAACTTGTTTTATTGATTATATCATCCAAATAAATGTTTAAATCACTTATTTAATTTTTTTTTCATTAGAAATTTTACGGACCCTAAAGGACTAGCGTTCCATATAAGGAACAGCAGAATAAAATGCGAAACTAAGAAAAACCAAAATATTATAAATTATTCTATCAATAAAAATCAATGTTCGGTACACCAATGTTTACTAAAACATTACTAGTTTCAGTCTAAATATTTGTAAAACCACCAAAATCTGTACTTACCCCTCTTGACGCGCCATTTTCGTGTATGCACCAGACAGCCGAATGGAGCAAATAGTTTTTAAAGAACTCTTTTTGTTTACTTGACGTTAAAACTGATATGAAACATTACCGAAATACTTAATAACCTGAAAACATCGACCTAAGGAGAGTTTTTGAAATTAAACTATTTTTTTTTAAACATTTTATGATGCGGTGTTTTGCGTGCCTTATATGGAACGCTAGTACTTAATGGGTTAATTTTCGGCTCGATCGAAGCAGAACTTGATGCCAAAGTCAAATTTTGAATAAAGCGATTAATAAAAAAAATCCCATATGATACCGACTTTACTGGTGACACTGTATAAGGAAAGAAAAAATTTAATCCATCATGGATCCTTAAATAAATATTTAAAAAAATTGTTCGCATGAAATACCCAAATGATCACTATTTCGGAATCCAACTTGTTATGTGGATGCACAAATCGCTGTCGTAAAGTCAGCCTATACAATAGGCGTGGTTGTCTAATCGACGCGATATTGCAATATCGATTTCCTGAGCCGAATATTCGCTTTTGCTCCTTCTTCTTTATTTACGTCCGCATCAGGCTATTGAGAATCACGTGTGATATTCATTCATGCAGGTGATGCAGTTTATTTAGTAGGTACATGGAAATGACTTCACTATTAATATTTAAATCGATAGTCTTAAAAGTTAGGTATAGGACCCCTAATCCTATAGTCAGTCTACATGCGCCGCCAGTGACCTGTTCTGGAAACAATATAAATACTATAGTGGCGTGCAATGACATTTTAAGCAGAGTAGGCAATATCTACATATAGTAAGCAGTTTATGTTGTTGTTTGTTGTATCCTTACCTTATAAGGCGACACACTAACTTTTTGTTAGTAGATACTTTAGAAATATTTAAAAAAAAAGTAGAATGAACACCCTGTATATATTCAATATACACACATCACATAGGCAAGTCGATATTTATTTTAATGTACATTTATTTAATAATAGGTATTATTTTGTTATGGATTGCACCAAAAAACAAAACCTGATTTCCTTCCTTAAATCCGATTCTAAAACGATATTTGGCGGGATCTGCGGCAACGTCCGAGGGGTGCAGGACTTCCAAAAGCTCCAGGGTGGTGTGAGCAGAGGGCAACGCGGGCCTCATACAGTATTCAACACGGAAAGATATCCCGCATTAATGCGAAGGTCCAGCGGAATCCCAAACCTAGAGAATATGTATTAGACTGCAAGCAACGAGGTACGACATCAATAATTATTTAAAATCTACGATATTCTTTGGGTTGTTCTTGCGTCCTCCAAGGCTAAACGTTATAAATATAAAGTGCGACCAGTGGGCATAACGCATAGGGATCAAGGGGGGTTTGTTGAACATCACCAAGGCAGCACTACAGTTTGTCATAAACAATTTTTAAAATTTCGTTATGATATTTAAAATATATCCTCATAAAACAATGCAGATATAGAGATTCATCACCTGTTGAAAGTTGAAAGAGATATCCTCTGCCGCAGTTTTCTCACTATTAAAATAATTATGCACTTAACACAGTGACATTATTATAGTCTGTTCAGGCCCGGTCCCAGCGCCCGGGCAACCCGGGCAGACGCCGGGGGCGCAAAGTCCAAGGGGCGCAAAATATTGCCAAAGGTAAAACAAATAAGCGTCTGTATAACCTTCGATGTATAATATACTATTTAAAAGATAAGGGCGCCCAAGTATTTTTTATAAATGAGGAAGAAAAAAAGGCCTTCCAGAAAGAAGGTGTCGATGATTTTTTAAATAATTTCTATAAAAATTTTAACTCCCGTCATAATATTAGCACATGCTGATACTAGGTTTCTGACAGTACTAGATGGTGTTTGGTGCACAAGTGCATCGTGTACATTTAAAACTATTGTCTTTCCTTTTAGGTCAAGCAACTATTGTTTAAAAAGTTTATATATCACAAAAATAACAACATATCTGCGACATATAGCAAACACTTTAAAAATAACAATATAATTTTAAATAGTTGCCATCTTTTTTCTATAGGGAAAAAATTAATTCCACAAGAAAGCCTTTCTTGAGATGCGATTTTAATAACGCACATCTTATGAGGAATAAGCAATTTACTTTTTTTTATAGGCCTATGATTATTGTGGACATTATAGAGACACAATTTTTATTTTAGAAATAATATTATAATGCATTGAAATACTCCATTTAATAAAACTCGTTGACACAAGACTCACCGGCCAAATTTCGCCCATAACTCAGGAATAAATTCGTATAATATTGGACGAATATCTCCCCAAAATGACTTTTACGAACAAGTAATGTTCGCTCGTTTATTTTCATAAAACTGTAAATCCTCAAGTGTATGGCCGGCTTTACTCGTAGGATAAAAGGAATAATGTAAAGATTTCGCTTTAATAAATGATTATAAATTATTCAGGAAGGTGCAAGACAAAAATTTGCGAATTGTGATCACTTGTGACCAGAGCTGTCGGTAATTGAATTAAAATAATTTAAAAATCGTGTTCAATTACTTTTTAGTAATTGAATTACTGTAATTGAATTACTTTTTGAAAATAGTTATTGTAATTGATTTTCCAATTATTGTGATAAAGTAATTGTAATTGATAATTATTGGTTTTAAGAAATCTAAGGTAATTGAATTACTTAAAAGTAATTCAATTATTTATTGAATTACTTAAAAGTAATTCAATTATTTTAAAAAGTAATTGAATTACTCCCAAATAATTCAATTACATGAAAAGTAATTTAATTACCTACCAAAATGTAATTAAATTACTCACAAAGTAATTTATTTGCCAATAAAGTGCCTATAATTTATAGATTCAGAGTAATTCAATTACTCACCAAAATGTAATTAAATTACTCTCAGAGTAATTTATTTGCCAAAGAAGTGCCTATAATTTATGGATTTAGATTAATTCAATTACTTTTAGGGTAGTTTCATTACTATAAAGTAATTGAATTAGTATAAAAGTAATTGAATTAAACTCAGTAATTCGAATGCGGTAACTGATCAAGGAATCAATTACTTTTAGTGGGTAATTGGTAATTAAAATATTTTTATCATACTGTTAGTAATTGGTAATTGTAATTGATGCCTTTTTCGGAGGGTAATGGGTTTTTGTAATTGAATTACTTTTTAAGAGCTCTGCTTGTGACGAGGAATTACCAATCTAGGAAAATTCGGTAAAAGCAGCGGCACAACATTTGTAATGACGACCATAGGAATGAGCATTTTCACTTTTATCAAATTTGAAAGTTTTGGCATTTTAATAATAATTGTTAGGTCAGACCGAAATCAAGTGTTTTTATCATTAGAATTGTTGACTATTTAGTTCATATGCTTGCTGAAGTTGGTAGTTGGTAGTTTTTACTCTAAATCTTTTCCGTGCCGTCTGGTGTGCCTCAGGGCAGTCACCTCGGTCCCTTGTTTTTCATTATGCAGGGTGTCCGGAAATGAGGAGCAAAAAATTTAAGGGATAATTTTAGACCGAAAATACATGCTCTCTTCTTATAGCATTTTTTCGAAAAATTGATTAGAAAAGGAGTTACACGGTGTTAAGTTAAATTTTATTTGCAGTTTTAAAATACATAACTAAGTTACTAGAACAATAAATTAAACATTCAAATCAAAGGGTCAAAGTAACGCCCTTCGTCTTCAATGTGTAAATTAATTTTTCTTATTAAAAAATTCCGACGAACTCCATGGAATATTCCTTCCTTTGCTATGTTATGTTTAAGGTTGAAAATAAATTAAAATGATTTCGTATTCATTACATGCAAGCAATGTTATTTTAGCATTTTTCTCGAAAATGGTTAGATTTATCGAAACAAAAGTATTATACCTATGTCAAAAGGTTAAGAGAATAAAAATATTTAGTTAAAATGCGCATACAGTGTAGGACAAAAAAGTTGGGACCATTCAAATTAAAGTATAGGGCTCCTATATGACGCCCTCTACAAAATACGAAAAAACGGTGGGCAAGTTTGTTTTTGTCATCCCGAAAAAGCCCTATATACAAGATTTCGTCAAAATATTATGATCGTGGCAAAAGGTATTGCAAAAAAAACTGCAAATAAAATTTAACTTTAACACCCGTTAAAAAATGTTAGAGGAAGAGATAGCAATTATTCTCGGTCTAACTATCCTCTAAATTTTTTGCTTATCATTTAATCTTTGATGTACGCAGATGACCTAAATTTTTTTCGAATAATCAGGGTGCCGGGGGATTGCAATGAGCTGCAGGACCTCAGACCAAGCACTGGTTCTTGATCTGAGTGCAGGACGATCTTCATGACTTGGTAAGATTCTGTGAAAATCAGAGTTTATTTCTTAATCTAGACAAGTGTGTAACAATGACGTTTGAAGATTGAAGAAAATCGTATGTGCGATTTCAGAAAAATTCGGTGACGGCGAAATGCAAAAATTGTGTTTTTTTACATGCGGTGATGATTTTTTAAAAATATCAAAAAGGAAGAACTCAAAAAAACTTAAAAGTAAGTGAACGGCATTTTTCCGCTTCATATTTGACAATTTCTTTGGAATATCATGATTATTATGTTTATCGGTTTTTGTAGCCTCTCATCGAAAATATCCGATCTTATAATATGAAAGCTGTCACAATAAAAAGCATCCCATCGCGGAGCGTCTTAAACTTTTATACGAAAATAAGCGAAAAATACATAACTTCGGAAAAAGGTTGTATCTTGTCGCTCCTGCTATAAAATAAGGGTTCATTTTCGTTCCGCAATCCAAAGGGCCGTCGTCTAAAATGACCCTTATCAAACTGGCCATAAACCGCGGACCATTTTTGACGTTTCACGAGGGTAAATCCCCCGTTTTTAGAATAAAAATTGGGAACCGAGTTTTACAGGACTCACGGGAGGTGTCCTCGGCACCCTTGCTGACCAATGAATAAAAAATGGGACGGAAATTGGGTTATTTTCTTTTAGCTATTTTATTTTCCTTTTATACAGAATGCCCATTCTTGCCAGATGCAATTTCTCCGTTAATTGAGATATTCTTTAAAATTCGTCACTGTTTATCTTTAAATTATTTAATAGTTATTTATGTACCAAGGCAGTAAAGTGATTCTTTATCGGACGAGTCTGAAATTATGAGATGAGCGAGCGAAGCGAGCGAGGCGAATAACAGGCGAGTCGATAAAGACACTTTACTGACGTGGTGCATACAAAATTTTATCGCCAACCGTTCAGAATTTATATTATAAAAAATTGAGGTATAACTCATCGCAATAAATCGCAAGAAAACTATTATCGAGCTGTCATAGGGAAAGGCGTGACAGTGACAGACGATTTTTGATTAAAAATGTCAAAGTCACTAATTTGAGGAGGGTAAAAGTATTTATCTGCCGCATTTGCGGCCGGTAAAGTATTTTATTTTACAATAAAATAAAGTGTTCGTTTACTTCCGGAAATCACTCTGATAATGTACGGCTTTACTGACGGTTGACGATAAAAAATATTTATCATGCATTAGTACATTCAAAAATTCAGTATCTTATTTCTATATGGGGTTCAGCCAATTCAATAGAACTAAAACCTTTAAAGAAATAACAAAATAAAATTATTAAATGTTTTCATAGATTTCCGCACTTAGAACCAACAACAAATTTATACAAACCGATTAAATACCTAGATATAAATAATTTATATAATTTTAAAATTTGCATATTTATTCATTCATTACTTTTAAAACAAAAAATTTCCAACATAACGTTTACAAAAGTTCATGATATTCATAGACATAATACTACTTAGACAAACTAATTTTTTACAAACTATTAAAATAAACAGTAACTTTGGAAAACGGTCATTGATATAATATAATGGATTAATATTATATAATATTTTACCCGAAAATATTAAAACATTAAAAAAACTACCATTATTTAAATTTCATTTAAAAAAATATTTCCTAGTATAAATTTCTTTCTTAAAGTGTTAATCATACGTTTATAATATAAAACAAATTTTTTTTTTTTAACTGTCTTTTTTATATATATACCTATTAAGTTAGAGTAATAATTATTGTTAGTTATTTTTATATACTTATTTATCCCCGTAATAAACTTGTAAAGTTGGTTGGGAGTAAAGTAAAATTTAAAAAAAAATCTACTATTATTGTATGATACGCTAACCATCTCGTGTAAGAGTTTAAACTTAAATTAAGGATAATCTTCTCAACCCAACTCCACAATGTCAAATAACCAGAAAATTGAATCCTCTATCTCCGACATTACGACAGTATGAGCACTCGAGATAAAAAAATAATAAAAAATTTTGCTGGTCCCCGTTATGATAGTGCCATTACTACTCCGTAGATAGGGCAAATAGGGCCCTTTTTCAGCGTTGAATGTATATGTATACTTATTGGCCCTTTAATAAGGGCTACGTTCTTGTAGCCAAGGGTGGATTTTGTTATGCCCAAGTCAGGAGTGGACTCTTGGGTTTCTAGTTATGTTTTGCATCTGCATTAAAAAAATGGATGCAAACGTTTAACAGATATGGCTCGGTTGTCATAATATAACTTCATTACCCCTTACCCCCCATCCCCTCCCTCATTCCTCCGTCCACGAGATGGTTTCGAGCGATGAATCTGCGACCCAGTTTAGATCCAGCATTTTTGTATCACCCACGTATTTTCTTCGTCGTGAATAGTTATTAGACCAGGGTCAATAATTTTTGAAACAAAAAAATAATGGTAGGATGAAACCCATTGGAAAAGGAAGAGAATATAACAAAAATGAAAGGAAAAATAATTTACGGGCGATCCGGAACGGGAAGTGGAAGGGGGTGAGTTTTTAGGGGTAGAAAACGATTTATCTTGATTTCCGGCAAAACTACAAGTCCTATGGAAAATTGGAAAAACGTTAAAAATGGCAAAGTTGTAGGTAATAAAAAGATCTACAACTTTAGTATTTACACTTTTTTCACATAACCAAATTTATGTGAAAAATTCAAATAACCAAGTTTTTGTTTTTTATTTTTATCTTTTACAAGAAAATTTTTTTTTTCACAAAATTTGGTTAAAACTTACCTTTTTATGTCCCAAACACACTGTAATTTTTTTGATTTAAAATATTTATTTTTTCACTTTATTTTGACTTAATATCGAAAAAGCATCCTAATTTTCAATCGAAAATTCTCACGTCAAAATATCTGCTTTTTAAAAAAAGTCGGTGGGCTTTTTGTGCGTTGAAATCTCTACTATAGGTACTATACTAATATACATTACTATGGTAAATATTCTCAAAAATGCAAAGAAAGGAAAAAACTCGAATCTGAAATTTTTTTTTAATTATTATGTACAATTTTGAGCTATTCATTGAAATTTATACTTTAATTACTCGAAAAACGTAGGATCCCATGTCGCATTGATAAACACAAAAATTACAAATCCATAAAACATAAATATCGCAAAAAATATGCGAAAATAGTTGTTCTAAATATAATTAAAGGTAGGATTTAAAGGGGATTTTATCACATTCACCATAGTAATGTATATTTTTTTACACCATCAGAAAGTAGAGATTTCAACGAACAAAAAGCCCACCGACTTTTTAAAAAAAGCAGATATTTTGACGTGAGAATTTTCAATTGAAAATTGGGGTGTTTTTTCGACATTAAGTCAAAATAAGGTGAAAAAATAAATATTTTAAATCAAAAAAATTACAGTGTGTTTGGGACATAAAAAGGTAAGTTTTCACCAAAATTCGTGAAAAAAAAAAATTTTCTTGTAAAAGATAAAAATAAAAACCAAAACTTGGTTATTTGAATTTTTCACATAAATTTTGAGGTTATGTGAAAAAAGTTTAAACACAAAAGTTGTAGACCTTTTTATTACCTACAACTTTGATATTTAACGTTTTTCCATAGGACTTGTAGTTTTTCCATAAATCGAGATAAATCGTTTTCTACCCTTCAAAACTTTCCACTTCCCGACCTCAGATCGCCCGTAAATTATTTTTCCTTTCATTTTTGTTATATTTTCTTCCTTTTCCAATGGGTTTCATCCTACTATTATTTTTTTTTCACTTTTTACCATTTTCAAAGGCCCTGGTCTATATTCCATAAATGTCATTATCAATCAATTATTAGTAACAGAAAAACGTGTCGGTCCGCTTCTGTATATTAAGAAAATTAACGATACCTAACGAAACGTCCTTTTCCCGGAATAAGGAAAAATCCCGAAGGGTGGAAACAACCCGGCTTAAGTAAAGGGTCCTTATCTCGAAGAAACAGACTTTTTAGACTAACTAAGGCAACTGGACGAAGGCCCTTTATTCTGATTGCTCGGTGTGCATTTTAGCTGATAACCCGAAACACATCACATCAAAATGAGGATATTTTAGTTTCATTTTGTATCTCTTCAAGGGATTTTTATATAAATTATTGACCGACATGTTGCTTATTATGTCGCGACATGAACTAAAATAACATTGTCATCAATCGATAGAGATGAAGCTTTAAGAACTACTTCTCCGATGGAATAGAAATTATCCTGTGTTACAAAAATATATATTTTAAGTTGCAAGCATTCAAGCCTTAAAAATTCACTTAATTTTCAAGTGAAAACAAACAAAAAAAACTCCCCTACGTGGATCGAACGGTGGAAACTCAATTCATTGGGGTCGGGTGAATAGAAAATATTTATACAGAGCTTTTCCATTAAAAAGTAAATTTTATTCCAGGGTTATCACATTCGGAATGCTTTCACGTCGCATTTTATACTTCTTTTGATGTTTTTTAAATGAACGCTGGGGGAGCTGGAATTCTGAATAAGGCCGTTTATGCCAGAAAATCGAATGACTTCTGGATATTTACTTTACTTTCGGATAGACTGTGTGGTTTTGGAACGCGGAGGTAAAAATTGAAGGGATCGAGCATTTTGTAACGCATTTTTTTTTGCTTTATTACCCAAGAAACCGTCTAGGTTTTTTAACAGCCAAGGGGTTCATCTTACAAATGGTTCTATAAAGATGTAAAAATATGTAATATCTTGTGTTATTCAAAATTTATACAGGGTGTCCCATAACTAAAAGGCCACACAGCAACAGGAGAAGTAGATTTGAAAATAGGTCATTTATCAACAATAGTTTTTTAGTTTATTTTTACGTAAATTTATTTTAGACGAAATCCTAAAAAGTAAAAATGTTGTTTTTGACGAAACCTGTATAGTAATCGCAAATCTGATATTTGAAATTGTAGATTCAGCACAAGCAGACGTTTTTATAAAGAATTACTTTTTCTTTTATACCTACTAATAAAAAAGTTTTTCCTCTTCCAAACTCTATCTGTGGCCACGTTATTTATATTTATTATATAGAAGATAGATAGAAATAGCACATGATATTGTTTTGAATACCAATTTTTCGTTTTATGATTTCTTTAAAGAGAACTCTTAAAAATATATATGTACCTGTTTATGTCCATTTTTATATTTCGTCCATGCCATTCTTTGTTAAAATAATACAGTTATTAATTTTTTATGATAAAATATCTACTGTTCATTTCAATAAATTATTTTCATCTTCTTTCATTACGAAAGTATTTAAATGTTTTTTACCATATAGCTTTTAAATGCAAATATCTCAAAAAGTAATTGAAATACCGAGATTAATGAAGTAGGTACAACCTTTTTACGTACCATCTATAAAATACCCTTCTGTCATACTTAAAGTGACGCTGTCAGGAATGTGTATTACTTTCAGACAAAAACTACGTTTTCAAAATTACTTATTTTATGAAGTTACCTTACACAGGGTCAAAAACAAATAAAGTTTGCATCACATGCGACCAAATTTTAATAGCTCAATTTTGATTTTGTAGAAAAACACACATTTAATATGGCGCTACTTTAAAGAAAATCTATCTGAAATAAAGCATTGTCAAAACTAAAAAGTTTTATGTAGGTTGCATTGAGTCTTATTTTGCAAAAGTTTTACAAAATATGGGCAAAAATCAAAATTATTTTATGCAGCTGAAATTTTGCATGTAGGCTAGAAACTGCATTTAAAAAACTTTTTCTAATTACTTTTTTCGATATTTTCAGAAATAACCCCACCACACTTTTGAATTATTTTTTCAAAAAAATTTAAATTTGACAGATAATGCGAATAACGTGACTGCTATTTTTTTTTGCTTAATTTTCATCTCGATCGAAGCAGAACTTGATGCCAAAGTCAAATTTCGAATAAAGCTATTAATAAAAAAAAATTCCATGAGATGCGGACTTTACTGCGGTCACACAGCATGCAGAGTATCTGCACAAATTTCTGAGGCTTCAGCCCAATTTACCTTAGTCCAAAAGTTGATAGTTTCCCAATTACATTCCACATTCTAAATATTATCTTTGCCTCTTGTTGGGGTGGAATAACACACCTGTTGGCAATTAAAGTCATATTTTAAAAAATTCCAAAGGTCTCGCAAAAAAGAGTTAACCTCATTCACCCATCGAACGTAGTTTGCAAACTGTTGTCTCGTCCAGTTTTCTAGATCCATGAAATGGTCTGTGACGATTTAAGGGTGAGCATTTAAAATAACAATGTAGTTCGAAGCAACGGTTGATACAAAAATGAGTTTTTTTAAGGGTCTCCTATAAACAGGTTTACGTTCGATTTATTTCCTTTAGGAAAACACGAAAACGGAATACATACACATATCTCATTGATTTTATTACAATTTTTAAAGAGCGGTCGCTTTTGTTTAGACAGATTATCTTGGTTTCATCTTTCGGCTCGGCAATTTCTTGATATTTTATTTTCGGAAAAAAATATGAATTTAAAAAAGTTCAAAAATTAAAATTCATTTTTTTTTTCTAGCCATCCTTAAACTCTGTTTCTCATGTAGCAGATTATCCGATTACCCCTTAACAAGACGAACAACGTTTAAACCTTTAGCTACCCATCAGTGCTACCAAATTTATACCTGTTGAATTACATTTTACTGGTGATATTTGGTGACAGCCGAACGCCTGAAACTATTTTTGAAATATTTATCTTATCAAATTAATTGATTCAGCCGATACTTGGTGGAAATTCATAATTATAGCAGTATTATGGGATACAGTAAAACAAAGTTGAACTTATAAATGTCCACTATATTTACTAGAAAAATGACATGTGTCGCTAACACTGTAGCTTAATATAATTATATTATTATATTTGGATTCATCGATTATAAATTAAAATGCAAAGATTGTCCTAAAACATACATTGGCCAAACGGGTAGACATTTTGACAAAAGAATACAGGAACATTATAACAGTTTTCTAAAAAATAAAACAGACTCAAACTATGCTAACCATTTACTTGATTATCAACATAATTTCGATCCTTCCTTTAAAATCTTACATACAGAAAACAAAGGCTTAAAACTAAATTTGTTAGAACCTATGGAAATAAATAAACTTAAAAATACGGACCTGTTACTTAATGATCAATTAGATTAAAATAGTTCACCTGTGTTAAATTTATTCTGTTAACCATATACCTACTTAAAATTTAGTAAATTACCCATATTGTACCTAATTTAATTTAATTTTTGAACCCTTCCACTGTTTTTATTTACATCTTCAATAATTATTAAAATTTTGAGTAGGTAATAGATGTGTTTTGGACTTCCATTGCCTTTAGTTTTTCATATCACAACGTTTCAACTGTAAACTGTTAAGTATCTCCAGTCGTCTTCAGGTGAATACTCACTCAAAATAAAATTTTATTGCACACAATTTTAATTTTTCACCTTTATTAAATCATTGTCATCTGACGAAGCTACAGTGTTAGCGAAACATGTCATTTTTCTAGTAAATATAGTGGAAATTTAGAAGTTCAATTTTGTTTTCTGTATCCCATAATACTATATTTATCTTATCGTTAATTACTTAGAAGTCAAATGCACTGGCTCTTCACAGCGGTCATTAGAGCAAGAGTCGCCTATGGCTCGATAGTCTGGTGGCCCGCGGTAGAAAAAAACACTGCTAGAGCAAAACTCTCGAAAGTGCAGAGATTGGCTGGCCTCGGTATAACCGGAGCCATGAGGACGAACCCTACAGCCGCGCTTGAAACTCTACTTGGGCTGCCTGGGCTCCCACTCTGGATACAGAAGGAGGCAATGGCGGCCTACATGAGAATGAGATGCACTGACTGTTGGAAAGGTATTGGAGACGTAGGACACACGAGGATAGCCCGACTAGCGGAAGCAGAGGTTCCGATACTGAACCTCGCAGCGACCCTGACAGAGGACCCGTTAAGGTTGAACAGGAAGTACTCCCTCACGATCCCTACCAAGGAACAATGGGAGAGAAAAGAGATTCTATTCCCAGAGGATGCCCTGGTATGCTACACCGATGGGTCGCGCATGGCCGGAACGGAATCCTCAGGAGCCGGAGTATATATTGAAAAGACTGACACCCGAGAGAGCTACCCACTAGGACGGCTCGCAACACATTTTCAAGCAGAGGTGTTTGCCATCTTAATGACGGCCAGCATGGCAGAGGTCAGAGACTGCGAAGAGCGTGCGGTATATGTATGCTCCGACAGCCAAGCTGTCCTAAAAGCCATCTGTAAACCAAGAGTCACAACCAACCTCATCAGCGAATGCGTCGATGCCCTGGAGAGACTCTCGAGGAGGAAAGAGGTAAACCTGGTCTGGGTCCCCGGACACCAAGGGGTTCAGGGTAACGAGCTGGCAGACGAACTTGCCAGAGGTGGAGCTGAGACCCCATTCCTTGGACCAGAACCGGCTATAGGAATAACAAAAAAGCAGGTAGGATCCGCACTCAACGAGTGGGCTGAACGCCGCTCTAAGGAGCAATGGCGGACGATTCAAGGGTGCAGACAAGCTAAGGACTTTATAGCTTGGCCGAGCAAGGCTAAGCTAGATTGGATTCTAAATAGAAGACGATGTGTCCTAAATCCCTTGATTGGGATACTGACAGGACACTGCAAGCTGAGGAAGCACCTATCACTGATTGGTGTCGAAAACGACCCAATCTGTGCCGGATGCCTGGAGGAGGAAGAGACCCCACTGCATTTTCTGGGTACCTGCGAGGCCCTGGGAAGACTCAGGCACTAGGTCCTGGGATCAGCGGCTCTCCAGAAGGAAGAAATCACGGCCCTGGCCTGGAGCGACATACTCAACTTTATAAAGAGGTCGGGACGCTTTGGCGGAGGCCAAGGTGGTTAGCGTGATTGGGGGAAGACTCTGGGGTAGGCAAAAAGGATCGCGGTTGGTCTACTTGCCAGGTTTTCGGAACCTCCTCTCAATTACTACTACTACTACTAGAAGTCAAATGTACAAAAATTACTATTCCTTTCTATTTTCTATTTTTTATAAGCATCGGGTCCTTTCAATTTTATATTTTTTTCTAAATACAACCATGTTGATAACAATTTTTACTCACTATTACTATTACCAGGGAAATAATAATAAAATGAAAGTCAAAGATTGACTTATTTATAATAAAAAGACTTTTATCTGAAAATTGGAATCTTTGTAGTGAAATGACCCGTTCCAACGACTCCAATGCCGGGCTCTGCTCTCTGTCGATGACAACAATGCTGCTGTAATTGGTTTCAACTTTAACCCACGCTCAGCTAACGTGACTCTGACTCTTTTTTAACATTTCTATTGTCCGGATTTGTTATTTATTTGAATGATTCCTTAACACTGACTTTCCTTGTCGAAGGGTAACTAGTATAGTTAAAATAAACCAAAAACAAGAAATATTTATTTATTTCCATATATAATATATACAAATGTTTAAGAATTCATCATTACATACTATATTATGTTAAATAATACTACTCTTCCATAACCTGTATTTCTCATGTGGCAGATTTTCAAATTTAACTTTAATTTTTGATCTACACAGTAATTTATGCTAGTATAAATAAGTCAACTTTAAAAATTATTTTCTCCCTAAGAAAGATATAAATTAAAAATCTGTTGCAAGACAAATAACGTTTGAAACTTTAGCCACATGGCGATGCCAAATTTATACCTGTTTAATTAAATTTTACTGGTGGTACTTAGTGACAGCCGAACGCCTGCTAGAGTCTATTCAGCCAGTAAACCTGCAAGATGGCCGACATCATATGACAAAAGTCATTTAAAATGCAAAAATTTATTTTATTTAGCTGGAATATGACTTTTGTCATACGACATGTCGGCCATCTTGCAGGTTTACTGAGTGAATCGACTATACAAGTAAACGATATAATAAATGTAATGCACGAGTCAAAAATATCCACCAGTGATGGCGCCCCTTATTGGTGACAGTAAAGGGCAAAATATCAAGTTGAAACTGTACGATTTAAAAAAAATAAAGACAATGGAAGCCCAAAATTTATCTATTACCCCTAAATCATCGTTCTTTAATTTTAAACAAACAAATTTGCTATATCTATTAATACACTTATTATTGCTGTAACTTCGGTATTTTGCAGTTTGCACAGGGACGAAAACGTCGATTTTTTCTTCTAGGCTCTTTTGTTATACCTATAACTTCAACTTGTTCTACTGCATCCTGCGACATCGCCAGAGTTGGTTCTGACATTTCCTGATATTTCTTTTCTTCTGAAGGTATACCCATAGATTTAACAGATAAAGATAGATTTTGGAATGGTGTCGAAATATCAACTTGATCTGGTGGAACCACGACTTGCGATAAGGACAAGTTTTGGGGATGTAATGGAATATCAATTCTGTCTATTATTGGATTTCCTAGTTCTAATGTATTATTTTCTAAAATAGGTTCAGAATTTTTCTGAGGTTTCTTTTCTTCTGAAGGTTCATCCACTGAGGTAACAGATAAAGATAGATCTTGGAAATGTGTTGAAATATCAACTTGATCTGCTGGAACCACGACTTTCGGTACGGACACCTTTTGGGGATTTAATGGAATATCAATTCTGTCTATTTTTGCATTTCCTAGTTCTGATGTATTGTTTCCTAAAATAGGTTCAAAAATTTTCTGAGATTCCTTTTCTTCTGAAGGTAGATGTACAGAGATAACAGATAAGGAGAGATTTTGGAAAGGTGTTAAAATATCAACTTGATCTGCTGGAACCACGACTTGCGATAAGGACAAGTTTTGAGGATGTAATGGAATATCAATTCTGTCTATTATTGGATTTTCTAGTTCTGATGTATTATTTTCTAAAATAGGTTTAAAAACTTTCTGAGATTTCTTTTCTTCTGAAGGTAGATCCACTGAGGGAAAATATAAAAATACATTTTGGAAAGGTGTCGAAATATCAACTTGATCTGCTGGAACCTCGACTTTCGATCTGGACAAGTTTTGGGAATGTAATGGAATATTTCTGTCTATTTTTGGATTTCCTAGTTCTGATGTATTATATCCTAAATTAGGTTCAGAATTTTTTTGAGATTCCTTTTCTTCTGAAGGTAGATCCACAGAGATAACAGATAAGGAGACATTTTGGAAAGGTGTTAAAATATCAACTTGATCTGCTGGAACCACGACTTTCGATACGGACAAGTTTTGGGGATGTAATGGAATATCAATTCTGTCTATTATTGGATTTTCTAGTTCTGATGTATTATTTTCTAAAATAGGTTCAGAATTTTTCTGAGATAACTTTTCTTCTGAAGGTACATCCACTGAGGTAACAGATAAAGATAGATTTTGGAAAGGTGTTAAAACATTAACTTGATCTGCTGGAACCACGACTTTTGATACGGACAAGTTTTGGGGATGTAATGGAATATCAATTCTGTCTATTTTTTGATTTCCTAGTTCCGATGTATTATTTCCTAAAATAGGTTCAGAATTTTTCTGAGATTTATTTTTTTCTGAAGGTAGATCCACAGAGATAACAGACAAAGATAAATTTTGGAAAGGTGTTAAAACATCAACTTGATCTGCTGGAAGCACGACTTTCGATACGGACAAGTTTTGGGAATTTAATGGAATTTCAATTCTGTTTATTTTTGGATTTCCTAGTTTTGATGTTTTATTTCCTAAAATAGGTTCAGAATTTTTCTGAGATTCCTTTTCTTCTGAAGGTAGATCCACAGAGATAACAGATAAAGATAAATTTTGAAAAGGTGTTAAAACATCAACTTGATCTGCTGGAACCACGACTTTCGATACGGACAAGTTTTGGGGATGTAATGGAATATCAATTCTGTCTATTTTTGGATTTCCTAGTTCCGATGTATTATTTCCTAAAATAGGTTCAGAATTTTTCTGAGATTCCTTTTCTTCTGAAGGTAGATCCACAGAGATAACAGATAAAGATAAATTTTGGAAAGGTGTTAAAACATCAACTTGATCTGCTGGAACCACGACTTTCGATACGGACAAGTTTTGGGGATGTAATGGAATATCAATTCTGTCTATTTTTGGATTTCCTAGTTCCGATGTATTATTTCCTAAAATAGGTTCAGAATTTTTCTGAGATTCCTTTTCTTCTGAAGGTAGATCCACAGAGATAACAGACAAAGATAAATTTTGGAAAGGTGTTAAAACATCAACTTGATCTGCTGGAAGCACGGCTTTTGATACGGACAAGTTTTGGGAATTTAATGGAATTTCAATTCTGTTTATTTTTGGATTTCCTTGTCCCGATGTATTATTTCCTAAAATAGGTTCAGAATTTTTCTTAAATTCCTTTTCTTCTAAAGGTAGATCCACAGAGACAACAGATAACGATAAATTTTGGAAAAGTGTTAAAACATCAACTTGATCTGCTGGAACCACGACTTGCGATAAGGACAAGTTTTGGGGATGTAATGGAATATCAATTCTGTCTATTATTGGATTTTCTAGTTCTGATGTATAATTTTCTAAAATAGGTTCAGAATTTTTCTGAGATTTCTTTTCTTCTGAAGGTAGATCCACTGAGGGAAAATATAAAAATACATTTTGGAAAGGTGTTAAAACATCAACTTGATCTGCTGGAACCTCGACTTTCGATCGGGACAAGTTTTGGGGATGTAACGGAATATCAATTCTGTCTATTGTTGAATTTCCTAGTTCTGATGTATTATTTTTTAAAATAGGTTCAGAATTTTTCTGAGATTCCTTTTCTTCTGAAGGTACATCCACGGAGGTAGCAGATAAAGATAGATTTTGGAAAGGTGTTAAAACATCAACTTGATCTGCTATAACCACGACTTTCGATACGGACAAGTTTTGGGAATGTAATGGAATATCAATTCTGTTTATTTTTGCATTTCCTAGTTCTGATGTTTTATTTCCTAAAATAGGTTCGGAATTTTTCTGAGATTCCTTTTCTTCTGAAGGTAGATTCACAGAGATAACAGATAAAGATAAATTTTGGAAAGGTGTTAAAACATTAACTTGATCTGCTGGAACCACGACTTTCGATACGGACAAGTTTTGGGGATGTAATGGAATATCAATTCTGTCTATTTTTGGATTTCCTAGTTTTGATGTTTCATTTCCTAAAATAGGTTCAGAATTTTTCTGAGATTCCTTTTCTTCTGAAGGTACATCCACGGAGGTAGCAGATAAAGATAGATTTTGGAAAGGTGTTAAAACATCAACTTGATCTGCTATAACCACGACTTTCGATACGGACAAGTTTTGGGGATGTAATGGAATATCAATTCTGTCTATTTTTTGATTTCCTAGTTCTGATGTATTATTTCCTAAAATAGGTTCAGAATTTTTCTGAGATTTCTTTTTTTCTGGAGGTAAATCCACAGAGATAACAGACAAAGATAAATTTTGGAAAGGTGTTAAAACATCAACTTGATCTGCTGGAACCACTACTTTCGATACGGACAAGTTTTGGGAATTTAATGGAATTTCAATTCTGCTTATTTTTGGATTTCCTAGTTCTGATGTTTTATTTCCTAAAATAGGTTCTGAATTTTTCTGAGATTCCTTTTCTTCTGAAGGTAGATTCACAGAGATAACAGATAAAGATAAATTTTGGAAAGGTGTTAAAACATTAACTTGATCTGCTGGAACCACGACTTTCGATACGGACAAGTTTTGGGGATGTAATGGAATATCAATTCTGTCTATTTTTTGATTTCCTAGTTCCGATGTATTATTTCCTAAAATAGGTTCAGAATTTTTCTGAGATTCCTTTTCTTCTGAAGGTAGATCCACAGAGATAACAGATAAAGATGAATTTTGGAAAGGTGTTAAAACATCAACTTGATCTGCTGGAACCACGACTTTCGATCGGGACAAGGTTTGGGGATTTAATGGAATATCAATTCTGTTTATTTTTGCATTTCCTAGTTCTGATGTATTATTTCCTAAAATAGGTTCAGAATTTTTCTGAGATTCCTTTTCTTCTGAAGGTAGATCCACAGAGATAACAGATAAGGAGAGATTTTGGAAAGGTGTTAAAATATCAACTTGATCTGCTGGTACCACCACTTTCGATCCGGACAAGTTTTGGGGATGTAATGGAATATCAATTCTATCTATTTTTGGATTGCCTAGTTCTGATGAAATATTTTCTAAAATAGGTTCAGTTTTTTTTTGAGATTTATGTTTTTCTGAAGGTAGATCCACTGAGGGAAAATATAAAAATACATTTTGGAAAGGTGTCGAAATATCAACTTGATCTGCTGGAACCACGACTTGCGATAAGGACAAGTTTTGGGGATGTAATGGAATATCAATTCTGTCTATTATTGGATTTCCTACTTCTAATGTATTATTTTCTAAAATAGGTTCAGAATTTTTCTGAGGTTTCTTTTCTTCTAAAGGTTCATCCACTGGGGTAACAGATAAAGATAGATTTTGGAAATGTGTTAAAATATTAACTTGATCTGCTGGAACCACGACTTTCGGTACGGACACCTTTTGGGGATTTAATGGAATATCAATTCTGTCTATTTTTGCATTTCCTAGTTCTGATGTATTATTTCCTAAAATAGGTTCAAAATTTTTCTGAGATTTATTTTTTTTTGAAGGTAGATCCACTGAAGGAAAATATAAAAATACATTTTGGTAAGGTGTCGAAATATCAACTTGATCTGCTGGAACCACGACTTGCGATAAGGACAAGTTTTGGGGATGTAATGGAATATCAATTCTGTCTATTATTGAATTTCCAAGTTCTGATGTATTATTTCCTAAAATAGGTTCAGCATTTTTCGGAGATATTTTTTTTTCAGGACGTACCCCATCAAAGTCAGCGGATGAGGAAAAGCTTGGAAACCGTTGCAACTTTGGTATGTTGCAGCTTGCACAGGGACGACCACGTCGAGATTTTATTCTAGGCCCTTTTGTGATAGGTTTCAATTCAACTTGTTCTACTATATCCTGAAATGTCGCAGTTGGCGCTAGAGATCGTAAGCTATCAGACACTTCCGGCTGAACTTCCCGAAAACTAGGCTCTTCCAGGACTGTTTTTTGTTTTGCCTGTATGCCCATGCTGCCACTAAATACAGGAGGAAATAGGACTGGTTCAATAGATATATGTGATTTATTTTCATTGCTAGATATAGAGTGATTTTTTAAAGCAAGTTTAAAGTCGTTCTCTACACTGGATTTTAAATAATTTTGTTGGAAGATTTTTTCCGAATTAGGATTATAATTTTTTTGATTTATCTCTTGCTTAAAAGGTTCGCTCAGAGAAGATGTAGTTAATGACAAGGGTTGGAGAGATGATAAATTATCAATCTTTTCTACTGAAGAACTTATTGATCCTGGAGTGTTCTCAAAACTTGGTTTTGAATTTTCCCGTTTCTTTTTTTCTCTAGAAGGTAAATCCACCAATGCAATTAATGAAGAATCGTTTTGGGAAGAAAATAAATTATCATTTTTGTCTTCTATCGGGTTTTCCAATTTTGAAATTTTAATTTCCATAGTAGGTTCAGAATTCTTCTGAGATTTATTTTCTTCTAAAGGTATATCTACAGGGACAGTAGATAAAGGAACGTCATTGTCTTCAACCTTTGAACAGCTACAAGATAAAGAATCGTTTTGGGAAGATGTCGAAATACCAACTTGATTTGCTGGTTCTAACCTAGTGGCCAATATTGGTTTGAACTTTTCCACCTGGGAGTTATTTTCCTCAAGGGAATAATCTTCCATACTAGTTTTAGGATTTTTTAAAGATTTATTTCCTTCAAGAATTCCATCCATTGGAATGATAGATGAGGGAAAGTCTTGGGTAGGTATTAAAACATAAACATTGTCTACTGCCTGCTGTCCTAGTTCTAAACTAGAATTGGAAATTTCGAGAGGAATCTCTTTTTCAGGAGGTACTCCATCAGTACCAGAAGATGAGGAAAAGCTTTGAAAAGGTAATAATGGATCAACTGAGAAATTTCTCAAGCTAGATCCATCATTTATTCCAGATTGTTTTTCTTTAGGAGATACATCCATGAAGGAAACCTTTTGGGTAGGTAAGAAAACACTACCCTTGCCTCCTATAGGATTGTTCAGTTCTGAAGTATTTTCCAGACCAGGTTCGGCATATTCCTGAGACTCATTTCCCTCAGGAGAAATAAATTGAATGGTAGTAGACAAGGAAACGTTTTCAAGGGGTAGTACAGTACTAACTATATATCCTGTAGGATATTGAGGTTCAGAAAAATCGAAGGGAGTACTAGTCAAAGATGTAGCAAATGGATCGATTTTGGAAGATAATTGATTATAATCTCGTTTGTCCTGATCTTCACGAGACACACTTGACAAGGCAGAAAATGAAGGGTCAGGCTGAGGAGGAAATATACCATCAATATTGTCTTCTTTCTGCGGATTTTTAAAAACTCCAGCACCATTAGGTAGAGGAGGAGGAAGATATTCGTTTAAAGCTTTGCATGAGGCTAGCGCCAGGACCAAGGCTGTGATCTAAAATAGAAATAAAGCTATAGCAGCTGTAGTCACTAGCAGGTTTTAAATTTAGAACCGTCCTTAACATGTAAATCGGCCAAGTAAGTTTTGTAGTGTAAGTAATTTTATTGGTTTTCCTTTAAATTTATAGAAAAATGTGTAGACCGTACTGTTTTCTTTAAATCGAATTAAATCTATTTCTGTAAGAACATTGCGGTAAGATTATTTAAATGTTTATTGACTAACTAATGACTATAAATACACTTGCAATTTCTGATATTTTTAATAACGAAGCTTTGATTTGCAAATTTGGAAACAGGATTTTTTCAAAATTTACATATTTAAACGATAAATTTTTAAAATTTGGAGGTCGACAAGCGTTTACAAAAATTAAATTTCACCCACGCGATGTTTCTTTAGTCAATGATTGTGCCATGAAGAAATTATAAGAATTATAATGGGTACTTTTATGTCAAGATCAAAATAAAAATTTAAAAAACAATTGAAAAAAATATTTGTGCGTTAACATTTATGCCGTGCTTTTAAAAAAATTATTTTAAAAAATTGGTCACTCTTGTTTACGGTAAGTTGCAAAATATAGAATAAAGAACATTTTCTATTCAATATCTTTAAATTAAGGGATATTATTGCTTCCGCATTTTTTCCAGACAACTAACTTGATCACAATACATATAATTTTATGAAAATGCTTTTACTCTTTAGATTATCAAAAAAAAAAAACAGAAAAGTACAACTCTTTGAAAAAGCAATCCTAATTTTAAAAATTTTTTGTAAAATATGCAACCCGCAAAAATCAGGATTCAGGTGAAATGGGGTTGTTAGCATTTAAAAAAAGAACATGTTTTTATAATACCGAACAATGCTAAAACTTTCCGTATAAAAATAAATGTCAATTATTATAGATTTATTTACATAAATTCCTAAATACTTGCTTACCAAAAGATATTTTAACATGATTCTATAACTATTCACAGTTGCAAAACCGAATTTACAGACATTTTTGTTGTTTTCTGCTTTTATAGCAATCAATTTTCAATAAAATATATAAACTCCGTAATCACTCCCACAATAACTTGCAAATTATACAGGCGAATCTGTCACGACAGCAATACTTAAATATAAAAATATAATAAGACAAAACTGGAATTGATTCTTCTTAATAGGAAGAGTTTCGTCATCAAAAATTAATATTAATAAAATTTTACGATTATTTAAATTAAACAACCTTTTAATCCCATCAAGTGTATATAAGTCTTGAACAATCGCGGCGCACCCTGTATGCATATGCAAAATATACAAATATGATATCATTTTTTCAATAGTTTAAGGTTAACATTTTTTACTCGTTAGCAGATTTAATTGACTATATTTTATTTTACAAATTTGTCATGGTTTTACATACAAAATTTCAACTGACCAAAAATTATTGTTGAATATATCTTTACATTGACTTAAATTATAGTTTCTGGATACTGCAGTGGCGGATTTAGGAGGGCGCAGGGCCGTCTCAAGCGCCGGAAGGGGGGTAACAACACAAACAAACTTGTAAAAACTATAAATATTTCACTACCCCGACCTCCGGACCAACTTTTTTGAGAAATAATTATTTTTTAAGGTTTCAAGAAGCATCTCACGGCGACTTAACACAACTCAGGATGGAGGGGGGGGGGGGGGGTAGTTACGCCACTGTATAAGCTAGTTCGAGAATCCCACCATTTTAAGCATCATAATTTATTTTGGACCCTCTCCCCGATTTCTGTAAATCCCCGGGTTGAGTGAAGATAAGACCGTCTATTTTTCCCGGCGCCAAAAGGCATTATTTTAAAAAGTTTTATCCCGTGTGCGACTGGGAGCATCAATAACCAGACGTGCCTCGCGTTCTGCATCATTTTTTTCTTATAGTTTTTTTATGTTTTGGGGGACTTTGCAGGATATTACCCAAATATTTCAAATGGATTTACGGACTTAATTTCGCAAGTTTATAATCCGTGAACACAGGGTAATAAAATCTGCAGTCGTATTTCAGAATGATGTGTTTATGGGGTTCGGACAATATTTTCAAATATCACTAATTCATATCATTCATATCACATAACCTCAAAATTTATGTGAAAAATTCAAATCACCAAGTTTTTGGTTTTTTATTTAAGTTGTAGATTTTTTTATTACCTACAACTTTGCCATTTAACGTTTTTCCATAGAACTTGTAGTTTTGCCGGAAATCGAGATAAATCGTTTGCTACCCTTAAAAACTCACCCGGCCCTTCCACTTCCCGACTTCGGATCGCCCGTAATTTATTTTTCCTTTCATTTTTGTTATATTCTCTTCCTTTTCTAATGGGTTTCATCCTACTATTGTTTTTTTTGGTTTCAAAAATTATCGACCCTGGTCTAGTAAGTTTGTTTAAATTTCCGATGGAGAACTTTTAGATTTAAAAAAACCATGATGTATGCATATTTTTTGTAACGCTTTTTTTTTTACTTTTCATCAGGGTTTTAATGTCTCTATTCTCTCTATCACATTACTTCCTCCTACGTGTCTCCTAGAAATTAATGATGCAATTATTTTTTATAACCGACCCATAAGGCACCATCAGCACCACCCTGAGTGGCACATGGCTTGTGCCAGGTGCCCCTTCATTTGTTTTTTGATAGATTTATTTGGGTTAGGTTATTTAGTTATATGGTTTATTGTGGTGATAGTAAAATTATACCTAATTAGAGAGGGAACGAATTAATTCTATAAAAATAAACAAAAAATTAGTTTTTTATACAAAACAAAAATTAAATTTAAAAAAACTAAGTGCACAAACCACCTTCAAGTAAGGGCATATTTTATAATAACCAACCAGCAAGTAAAAAGCCATAAAAACAAAAGGAAAGCGGAGTGTATCATATCTAGGCAAGCCAAGTGCGCGGAGACGGCGGCCAATTTTCAAATTCAATTTACGTTGAACAAAGCGGCCCCGTTTCCCACCCCCCTCAACCCCCTTTTGTTTCTTATTTATACAGTGGCGTTGGATGATTTCCATTTCTAAAAACATTAAAAAAATTATAAATGTAAGACATATGGAAATATTATATGTATTACGCGTTAGTTAAAACTCATGAAATATTACAAAAAAGAATTCTAAAAATTATGTTCAATAAAGATTATCTTAATCCTTCAAAAGAATTATATTCAGAAACAAAAAGGTTGAACATAAGACAAATTATTTACATTTATAATATCTTAATATATTATATATATATATTTAAAAATAAAAACCTTATACAATTTAAAAACCATAATCATGATACACGTCATAAAAATGAAATAACCATAACACCTAAAATAAATAAGTCCATAGGACAAAAAAAATTCAAATTATTATATTTTTATTTAAACGATTATTTACCAACAAAAATTAAAAAATTCATTTCAGTAAAAAAATTTAAAGTCGAAATAAAAACATAGATATTAAAAACAGACAATTTGAAAATATTTTTAGAATGCTTTAATTAATTAATATTGTTCTGAATAATTTATATAAGTAATATTTTTTACTTAAAAATTTTAAATTAATAATTTTATTATAGGTAATATATTTCTTCAAAAACACTGCGTTTATACTATAAATTAACATTTTTACTTTAAAACTTGATTTTTAATGCATATTTTTTTATGGTTTTACATACTAAAACAAAAATAAGATTTGCCCCTAACAAGCTCAGCTTCAGGGGATTGAAGAATGAGTTTATCGAAGACAACATAAACATATTTAAATTATAATATTAAATTTTAAATAAACTTGTTGGTTGCATAAATCTATAAATAAATCTTTTGTAGATGCTTTAAGCTATCATTTTCTGCCAAATCCTATCCAAAATTCAATCTACTAACCTTCCAATGTCGATTTTAACTTAACTTTATTTGAATTTTCCATCTTTCCTATACTAAATTACAATGCCGTGACGTAAAATCACGTATTTTGAAATTCGAAAAAAAGTAGCAAATCGCCCTAATTTCCGAACGCTCTGTATATGTACCGAATGTACAAGGATCACACAACGTATTCCATCCAATTTCAAATCTCATATCGCTAAAATAACTTTAGAATCTCGTGGTGAAAATGGGTCAATAAATCAAAATTGACAGTTCGCAAAATAATTTTTGTTGTCCAGGGGCTACTATGATAAAAAATAGTATTACCAACATAAAATTTAGACATAAAAATTTACGAAATTTGAAGGATTTATTTTCTTTTTAAATATGTGTTTTTTATTGAAAAAACTACAAATTAGAAAAAATAGTATAACGTATGTGTTATATAAAGCAGTTTTAAGCACTTGTCCGTTATAAACATTAACATGGACGCGTGCTATAAAATGATGCTTTATAAAACGTGTACGTTAACATACTATTTTACACTCTTAACACATTTACAAGATACTTATTTTTACAGTATTAATATCTAATTATAAAAATTTAGGTATGTATAAACGATTGCTTTGGTAATTTTAATCAAGTTTCCTGTGTTTGTCAATAATAATTGGCTGGTTGCCTATCCTATAACTACCAGAAATCACCTTCCATGTTATTAGTGCAGAATCATAAAATCAAGTTATCTGCTTTCAATTAGATTGTTTCCATTATTAACTATGGTCAATAATAATTAACAAGGTAGAGAAAAACGATTTGTAAGGTTAAATCGGTCAATAATGACCGTTTTATAGGTTAGTAGCGGAAAAAATATTTATTTATACATGGAAAGACTTATTAAACTAGTAAATTTTGAAAAAACATTGCAAAAAACAATTATTCAGAATAATAAAAACTGTTCTATACTGCTTACAGTCTTTTATTCAGAGTACATATTGTTTGAAGAAATATTCGTTGTTTCTACCCGAAACTATTGTTATTACAAGCCATACTTTTCACTAATCCTACTTACAAAAGCTAAAATAATCCCGTCACATCAGAAACGCCATTTCAACTACTTTTCAACAGCTGTTAGATCGTAGGAGGGTGGGGGGGGGGGGGGGGGGGATTATTTGAATTTTCGAATCAGTTAATATTACCAATAACACGTGCGGCGTATTCGATCTGATTTTACGGGTCCTGTCCCAACTTTTTAGATAAAGTATGGGATGTTTCTCTAAGCTACCCAAGGCAAGGAATCACCTATTTAAATATAATAAGTCCGTTTTTAACACCCTGTATAATAAAAATAAATTAGTACGTCCCTGTCTAGTTTGCTTTTGCAGCGTAATATTTTGCCGGATAAATTCCCCAGGTCTTATAAAATATTGCTGAGACTCCCGTTCGAGAATTTCAACTTTTGCAAAAACGACGAAAAGAGGAGAATTCGGTTGTTCGTATTGTTACGCTTGCTTATTCCTTCCTTCTTTATTTATTTAATAAAGTTCAAAAAATTGGAATCTACAACCAAAATATGTAATGAATTCGTAGGTAAAAATATACAAAAATATGAATTGTTTTTATTTTAAATTTCCTTAGAAGGATGGAGACATATTATCACAGTTTCGTTGTTCTCTAGCCTCCGAAATTTAAAAATAGGCTCTGTTTTTCACTGTCAATGTCCATATTATGATGCTCTAAAATATTTAACATTTATAATCATGATAATAATGAAAGTAAATAACTTTATTTCTAATATTATAAAATAAAATTGTTAATGATCCAGTAGACTTTTTTATGTAGGTGGTTTTTATGGGTTTTAGGATCTTAGGGAGCAAACGAAACCCAAATTTTAATTTGCCGACGTTTCGGAAAATATATTTCCTTCCTCAGGGCTCAGAAACAATAGGATTATTTCTTAGGTTTAACAATAACCGATAAAAAATTATATAACTGATTTGTTTAAAAAAATTACAAATCTTATTTTTGATAACATAACATAACAGAAAGTACATAAAATATATATCTTTGATATATTAAAAAGTACCTAACACAGTTACAAGCAGGTGTCATTTTTTTTTCTTATTTCATGGTGTTTAAAGAGAAAAAGAAAACTTTTAGAAATAAGGCGCAAGCTTTTGTCTGTTGTTTTGTTGTTTTTTTGGGTTCACCCTTGGTCCCTATTTTATTTTATTTTAATGAGAAAACTTTTCTCTTTTCTAATATGTTTTAATTAGGGTGAATTTTTTAAGAAAATTAAAATACACAAATTAACGTAATTTTCTTTTTTCTCTCTCTACAGCTTGCGCGTTATTTTTAAAAGTTTTCTTTTTCTCTTTTAACACCATTAAATACGAAAAAAAAATACACCTGCTTGTGACTGTGTTACTTTTTAATGTATCAAAGATATATATTATGCATTTTCTGTTATGTTATGTTATCGAAAATAAGATTTGTCATTTTTTCAAATAAATCAGTTAAGTATGTAATTTTTTTTATGGGTTATTGTTAAACCCTAAGAAAGAATCCTATTGTATTGTTTCAGAGCCCTGAGGAAGGAAATATATTTTCCGAAACGTAGTCACATTAAAATTTATTTCTAATATTTTTTAAAGTTTAATTTTGTCCACCACTTTCCCTATTTTCTTCATTAACCTTTGCCATAAAAACAGGGATTCCTACGTAACGCATCGTGGCAGTAACATCAGCTCTTTTACACTTCGCGCCCCCGGTTGGCAGCGAGGGTGGTTCCCCCCTTCGCCCCGCCGGACCCTGCACGTTCGGTCCACGCGCTGCAGCCAGACGAGAGGGTGAATCTCTCGATATCGGGCGGGGGTGCCGATGTCAGAGAAATGTCCCGGGATTGAAAGATTTTTCGGCTGCATGTTTTTGTTATTGCCAGTTCCTAGGACGATAATTTCAGTTCCTAAACGAAATATCGTCATTTGGAGGACGAATGTAAATATTTTGAAAATTGTTGAGAAAGATCCTTATTATGCTTGTTTGTAAATAATGCTAATTTAAAGCTTTATAAATCAATAAAACAAAACAACCATTGTGTGTATTCGACTAACAAAACAATAATCTTAACATAGTATAAAACAAAGTCGCTGTCGCCCGTCTGTCCCCTTATGTGCGTAAATCTTTAAAACTACGCAACGGATTTTGAAGCGGATTTTTTTAATAGATAGAGTGATTCAACTGGAAGGTTTTTATGTATAACTAGCGACCCGCCCCGGCTTCGCACGGGTGCAATTTCAGAAGTGGCATGCCGGGTACTAATATATCGGGTTTGTTCGGGTTTGTATTTATACCAGCGGGTTGCAACGCATGCCGGGTACACGCTAGTTATACAATATAAATGAATTCGTCCGTTAATAAACGAGCGGCAACAGCGCTATCGATCAGCGCGGGAGTAAGGGCAGCCCAATCAAACCCTGTGCGTGACAACTCTCACTCTTCGAGCCCTTTTTGCATCCCTTCGTTCCTTATGCGCCGCACAAGCTCCCCTTCCCCCTCGCCCCTCGAGACGTGTTTCCGCTTTCCGTTCGCTACCCTTTTTTGTCTCCCTACATCCCTTTATTCGCCCTTTCTACCCCTTGCAAAAATTTCTATAACTTGATATTAGTTGAAATATATTCTGCCTTTTGTGTTTCTTATAATGGTAAACAAGAAACATAATATACGATTAATTTGATATTTTTCTTAACGTTTGAATTATATTATTTTTCACATGGACTAAAATGCAGTTGAAACCATGCCAGAACCTATCCTTCCAGTTGCAAATAGATAGATTATTAGTTCTCAAACTTCCAATTAAGGATGGAACATGTCAAAATATCATCGAATCGAAATCGGTATTGGTATGGGGTCCTATATAGGCACCAGCTCAAGTCTAATGCTAGTGGCACTACCTTGATATGGTACCGGAACCCGGAGCACCCCCCACCTTGTTACGTCGTTACATATTAAACCAGAGTTTTTGTGTAATTGGTAAGAAAATGTCGATTTTTTTAGTGTAGGTACCGTAAAGTTTTTTTTTCTGTGTACAATATAGGGATTATCGCTATTACCGAAAGGTTTTCTCTAAGAATAAAAGCTGGATGCTGGTCAAGCAAGCACCCCTACTGTTTTTGCACTCGATGATTCATCCCAAATATGCCTATGCTGTTGGGGGTGCTTGAATACATTAGACTATTTAGACTTAGGAATATGGCCAAATTAACAACAAGGGGCACTGAACTTGTATTGTAATTCGAAATAATGAGAAAAGTGAAGGGGAAGAAAATCGACTCTGTGTAAGGGTCAATATATGAGGCGATATAGTTGAGGAGCAACCAAGCAAAACGCATCATATCCATTTTTAATGATTTTTTAAGTAAACAATAAAAGTTAGTTCATTTTAGTCAATGCTGTTCAATAACAGTGCTTTTAATCCATTAGAAATACCTATATTGAGAACATTCAGCTAAGCAAAACGAATTAAAGCCATTTTTCAACCAAACAAACTGGCAAAAATCCATTCGTCGTTTGTTGGGCAGGCCTAAAATAAGTTTTGAGATGGTATTAGTTACAAAGGTTTCAGGGTAACCATTATGTTTTAAATCATTTTTCATGTTTGAAATTTCAATATTAAGGTCTTCCGGATTGTCGCAAACGTTAGATGCTCTGTGATAAAGAGTTTGAATTATGCCCTGTTTTATGGAGTTTGAATGATTCGATACGTGATTAGGGTATTGCCCCATGTGAGTGGGTTTTTATGTTTTCAGCACTTCGTTTGACGAGAACATCGAGAAAAGGTAGAGTGAAATGTTTTTCTGTTTCCATGATAAATTTAATGGTTTGTCTTATATTATTTTGATATTACTGCATTGTCTACCACCTTCAAACAAAAATAAAGCAACATTAGGTATAACACATATTTTCCTTTCTTCTAGCAATTGTAAACTATCCTTCTTCCCTATTTCCAAATAAGTCCAATATTTCATCTCGAATGAATTGGTCATACCCGTTCTAACATTTCAATTTTCCTTGAACATTTTGACCAGCATGGGGGCCAAATGTCGCATGTGGAGCGACGCTTTTTATGGACACCGTAACATCTTTTTAAATATATTTATCTGTCTCGCAACCCCTGCAGTTTATAACGTTTATGCCCCGCAAGTTCGTGAACATCGCTTTTTTAAATCGAGGTTAAAAATCATGAGGGGGAAGGTTTGGTGAAGGGGAGGTATCGGTCGATTTTAGAGAAAAATAAAATAACGTTTTATATTTTAGTGGGTTTTATCTTGGATGTAAAAATGCAGTGGACGGTGGTGACCAAGGTCGCTGTCAGTTCTTTGAATAGAAAAATATGCAGATATTGATAGTTGTTATAATAACAGAATAAGAATTTTATATAATATTTTGTATTTAAGTACCTACAACACTATTACCAGTGGCGTAGCAAAAAAAGAGTGGGCCCCTCCGCAAACGTTTTCAGGGAATCCTCTATAACAAAAGGAAAATGATAATTCTTAATCGTGTAATAATTTAATTAGGCTTAAATCCACATTGTGTGTTAAGTACCTACTATTAAAACAGCAAGCAATTTGAATTTATTTCATAATCCTAGGTAGACTGGTAGACATAACATAGGTAGTTATTAGGTCATTATACGTAATATTCCAGGAAACATGATGCGAAATCAAAATTTTAAAACACCACTTATAATGTTGCTTACCATGTCTGGTAGGAACGGGGGGAGCAGTGATCGAGCCTCATAGAATTCAAAAGACAGAAAACAGTAAAACACATGAACACTTAACAAGTTTGCACGAACATTATATCACTATATTTTATACAAAACAACCAGATCGTCGAGGTTTTTTTGGAAAAAGATCGTTCCGCTGATGCCACACTAACTGGTAACGTTAGAAATACCATCACTGCACTCATCACATCTGGAAAATTTGAAGCACACACAGATTTTTTATTAATAAATGATCCGCAAGTTCATTCACTGTTTTTAACTTTGAAATACTATCTTCAACTCCCTTTCTGAGGCTTAACATTTGACTAGGAAAGTCAATGGACAAGTCAATAGGTTTGTTCCTACAGCGATCAGAAACAGTCTTTGACAGTCAGGATTCTGCGCAGTAAATATAAAAGTATTCCCACAAAGATTTTGGACAGTTTGAAAACCCAAAGTCGCTGTTCCTACACGTTTCTCTGATAGTTTGCTAACTGTCAGACAAAGAAAATTTATAGGGTTTGTTCGCTGTCAGAGCAGTTTGCGAATCTTTGGCCAGTAAAATGTCCGGAGCATGCGCGGTTAAACGCTAGCATAACATATGACATAACCTATTTTTGTTAGACGTGTTTTTGCGGTTTTTGCTTTTGTATAAGACTTTTTCTATTATTAAATTGAGAAATGAGCGACATTGCGTCATCTGATGAAGATTCAGAAATATTTACCTTCATAACTTTGTTCATTCATTTTATAAAAGCTACTTAATTTGTTTAAGTTTATTTATTGGGCCGAGCCAAACGAGTTTAATTAACGAAATATCAATAAAACAATTATGAAAACGATAACAAAATATATAAACTTTGAGGTTATGTCCATCGTTTAAAATTTCTTCAGTTTTAAACACCAAACCGAAGTTAGTTGATTTCGAACGCCTGTTCCTACAAGAGTTTGAAACCGGTCAGAAATCAGACTTGCGCCGTAAAGTGGGTTTGAAAATTGTCATGAAGTTGTCGGGGATTCGCTGTAGGAACAAACCTTTTATGGTATATCGTTTGTAAATTCCGCGCTTTCACGTATAATAATAATTCTTCTTCACTTAACGAAGTTAAATTCTCAAGATATAAAAAATAAAATTAATTATGAAATGAAATACCTATGAAAAGCAAAGCTGGCAGCAAATTTTGAAGGGGCCATCAATGAAAAGCCCCCAGGGCTGGCCGAGCCCCCCCCCCCCCGCGAGGAGGGTTTGCGGGGGTGTTGTTACGCCACTGACTATAGCACAGTTTAAACTGTATTTATTTCAAAAATTCGATAAAACAAAATTAACTCGCTCCCAATTTAAAAGAGTTTTGTCAATTCCCTAATCAAATTTTGGTCCGCTTGCTTGTCGCATATTTTTTTTTACCTCGGTGGGAATTTCTTTCGACTATTGAAACTTCTAAATCGGCATCATTATACTACTTTTTTCCAGAGAATAATAACTTCACTGACTAAGCCTCCAATATTATAGTTTTCTTATTTCTTCTACTAACTATTCCCTCTGTAGCAACATAGCGATTGTAGTTTATTTTCTATGATTATTTGACAAATTAAAAGATTGTTATCCTGTTACCCCATCAGTGGCGCAACCAGAAATTTTGTTCGGGGAGGGGGGGTTTAACTTCTTGTGCCGAAGGCGCTCTTTTGCGCCGCAGGCGAAAAAATGTTTGGGTGCCACGCCTTTTTTTGGGTAAAATACGTATGATTGACGAGAGCGACAGCCCCCTAAATCTTCTGCAATAATACGCCGCTAGCCCTAACAAAATATTTAAGAAAAAAAATTTTAGAGATTTTATTTTAATTAGTAAAAATGTATTTAAAGTAAGTAACGCATATATTAAGCATACTTATACTTAAACAAAACAAAAACCTTATACAATAAGTTGTAAGTAATCACTAATAATACTAATATTAAAGTAAAATTCTTCGTTTTGTTTTTGCAATTTCGTCCAGAATTTCTTCCACGGTAATATCAATATCGTGGTTCGCATAAATAGGTAGACCAGGGTCGATAATTTTTGAAACAAAAAAAATAATAGTAGGATGGGTTTGTTCAACAAACCCGAACAAACCCATTGGAAAAGAAAGAGAATATAACAAAAATGAAAGAAAAAATAATTTACGGGCGATCCGAGGTCGGGAAGTGGAAGGGGGTGAGTTTTTAAGGCTAGAAAACGATTTATCTCGATTTCCGGGAAAACTACAAGTCCTATGGAAAAACGTTAAATGGCAAAGTTGTAGGTAATATAAAGATCTACAACTTTTGTATTTACACTTTTTTCACATTGCCTCAAAATTTATGTGAAAAATTTAAATAACCAAGTTTTTGTTTTTTTATTTTTATCTTTTACAAAAAAATTATATTTTCACGAAATTTGGTGATAACTTACCTTTTTATGTCCCAAACACACTGTAATTATTTTGATAAAAAGCACCCTTATTTTCAATCGAAAATTCTCACGTCAAAATATCTGCTTTTTTTAAAAAGTCGGTCGGCTTTTTGTTCGTTGAAATCTTTACTATACTATACTAATATACATTTCTATGGTAAATGTTCTCAAAAAATGCAAAGAAACGGAAAAAACTCGAATCCGAAATTTTTTTTAATCATTAGGTACAATTTCGAGCTATTTATTAAAATTTATACTTTAATTACTCAAAAAACGTAAGATTCCATGTTACATTGATAAACAAAAAAATTACAAATCCAAAAAACATTGAGATTGCAAAAAACATGCGAAAATAGTTCGCGTGACATGAAAAATTGGTTTGCACTTAAACGAATAGGCTAAATTTCTAAGCTCGGGGGGGGGGGCTGCAGCCCGGCAGCCCCGCCCCTGGTTGCGCCACTGTACCCCATACCCTCCAGTGGAACCAAACTTGCTTCAATTACGATAATTATTTTTTTTTACTATTTAATGCCATTGTTGTGCGTCTAACGATGCATTTCACACTTTTAAACCCTATTAAGCCCTCATAGGGCTCCGACTGTGAACTGACTACTTATAATTAATATTGTCGCTGATCTACCTCACTTGACAGTCCATTAAATAATCAAGTAGTCCATCGGCGATGTCCACCTTGAAGCTAATGAGCCTTCGTTAGTCAATTGTCTTGCTGACAAAGCCGCCTCATCTCGAGCTGAATGCTAAAGAACTCCAAATTGTTCGTGGTCGAGCTTTTCTTCTAGTTACCGGAGAAATAATTTAATTTAATTTGTTCGCCAAGTCCGGTGAATAAATATCCTATCGTGCTTTTAATAGATACAATAATGTATGTCAACTTTTTGTGAATATCCTATAGAATCGTCCCTTTTTGCGTAAAAAACTTATCCTAAACGATCGAAAATTCACAAAGGATGATAAATGACCACCCCTCTCACTAACTTGACTTTTACATTATCAATTTTTTCCCCGATTTACTTAAACGAGGCGCCTCGGTTTCCGCCTTGAAAGGACTCGATTTTGCAAAATCATTCTCCATTGAAGGAAGATGAGCTAAAAAGTGTCGATTTGGCTTGTTTTTGACTGCATTATGCGTGATTTATGGTTCGTGTTTAAACGCTTCTTTGAACGAATTAGTACGAGAGCATATGTCACGTTTTCAAAAATACTGGCTAAAAATAGTATGTACCGTAAAACGGGGCTACTTGAACATGTTTTTGAGACATTTTCGCAAATATCTGCCCACGTTCTTAATTTATGAGTTCCAAAAAATATGGGCTGTACCGACCTAACTACATTCTAGCCATTTCTGGTTTTTAATTTGGAAAAAAAAATCAGAAATGGCGCCAAAATTTTTTTTTTTATAGGGTGTTCAAGTAGCCCGGTGGTTGGGGCTACTTGAACACCTGTCTTTATTGTGTACGAAAATGCACTGTATCGCCGCCTAATGTTCATGTTACCCCGAAATATGGAGCAAATGTGTATATATGACCTTTTTATTGATAAAAACATTCAAATTTAGTATTTTCATTCATTAAAATGCATTCTTTTAAAAAAACGTAAATTTGTAGGTAAATAAAATACCATTCATTTAATTAAACATAGTTAAATTCAGTTAACATTAAAAATATGTGTTATCGTGAAATGCACGCACTGTCTTCCCTTGTTTGTCCAGATATTTTTTAACTACATCCCTCACATCCAGTCGCCTCAAAGGGAAACCCCACTTTTAGCAACAACACCAAGGATGTCCGCGATGGTCTCCTCTTTAACCCTGCTGAGGACGGTCGGATGCCCAACGTGTCTTGAATTCTTTCCATGTATTCTACGAAAGAATGGATATCCTGGGACTTTAAATTTTTCGGCAGCCGCCTTTTGCGACATCCCCCCCCCCCTTAACAGCATCTACAGATTTGTCCATATCCTCCTTCCTGAAGTTGGCGTATGGTTTTGACGCAGGGTTTTTTTGGTATGCTCGCACCATTTTTCACTTCAGTTGATTAACTGTAGCAAAGGAAATGCTGCTGCGGAAATTAAAAAATCAAACAACAAAATGTTACAAAAAAATAAAGTCGTGGTGTTCAAGTAGCCCCGTTTTACGGTATTTGATTTATTTTAGGTTTAGTGCTGTGTTAAAACTGGAAGAAGGAAGCAAGCACTAGGCTCTAAGCTCAACGGAAAGCCTTTCCAGGGCATCAACACTCCCTTCAACTTGTCAAGTACTGAGTTAACTCTGAGTCTGCAGATCTTGAAGGACAACTGTCTGAGCCATGTAAAGTCTCCGCTCTCTGCTAGCTTTAAGATTATCTATATAGTTTTAAAGTCTTCCAAACGTCATACGTCGATAAATTCCTTTTTTTAACGCGGCTTTTATTAGCCTCACATGTATGTTTGTGTGTATGTTTGTAACCGACTTCTTTGAACCCAATTTTGACCCAGTTTATACGGTCAGATTTAATTTAAATTTTGTAGACTTATCAAGAACCGCTGACAATACAAAAATTTACTAATCTAGCTTAATCTCCAAAAAAAAAAATTCTTAACAATAACTCAAACTAAAAAAATTAAAAATAAATATAGTTTAAAAAAATAAAAACACGCTTTAATAATTAATCAAACTAAAAAGCGCAAAATAAATATAGATTAAAATTATTCTTGAAATTCTTAATATAGGCAGAAAATAATAATGAACGATAAACATTAGTATTATTGTGAAAAAAGCGTGGGTCGCTTTGTGCTATATTTTTCATATATCGAGCACCCCACGCTTTTTTTCACAATAATACTAATGTTTATCGTTCATTATTATTTTCTGCCTATATTAAGAATTTCAAGAATAATTTTAATCTATATTTATTTTGCGCTTTTTAGTTTGATTAATTTATTAAAGCGTGTTTTTTAGTTTTTTTAAACTATATTTATTTATCAATGTCGAGAAGGTGTGATAGAACAAAGCATGTGAATAAACAGAGAGGCAGTCATCGCGGTGAATCCATAAGGTTTCAATTATTGGAACCCGTTTGAATACGGTTTCATCATTGGTTTCTTCAAGTATAGGTACATATACTTCGTGCTTAAATCAATTAAAAACAATAATAACATATCATTCAGGACTAAATACTTCTTACTTCTTCCAAAGGTGCAATTACTTGTTTCCATTTGCTATAATGTATGCACCAAGGTACCAGTATTAAAAGTACCTTAAGTAATTATGTATTAAATTAATTTTTTTTCTAATTAAGAATAAGTAGCTTTGGAAATTGCATGCAAGGTATCACTCGAGATAATTTAGAGGTAAATATACCTAACTTTATTTCATATTTTTATCAGTGGCGGCTCGTTAATGAAGGGCTCTGGGGCGCCGCCCTTCCTGCAATTATTTTAAACAGAATCCAAGAATACTTTACTTAAAAACCCAAGAACGCAATGTATGTAAGCAATCAATTAAACTAATTCAAACAAAACGTAGCCCTATTCCAACGGGCAGGCTATACTCACAGACAAGCGAGTTGCGCGCTCCCAAGGTTGTACTAAGCGCGGGCGACCGATTATTCGTCCCGATTCAACGCAAGTTGCCATGACTACAGAGGCGTGACGTCACCTACACATCGCACAACGAGCTGCCACGGATGAGCTCCAATTTCCTGCGCCCAACAGCTGTTGGCGAATTACTATACCACGGTAGAATAATCGATATATTATGTAGGTACTCATTGTACTCTGACGATGCGCTAATGATTTGTTTATTTGTTTTGATTTGATTTGATTTATTAGTTACGTTATAAAGTTAGAAAATTTCGTCTAACATGAAGGTCAGTGATTTACAGAAGCTTGTGTTTAGTTCTCTGAGCTTAAGTGAAAAACTTGATTTAAAAAATGCAGAGCGGCCACTACCAATATTGAACATAGTACAAGTGCAATCAAAATGTAAAAGTAAGGCACAGTTTACGCATAAGTTTGACAAAGAAATATATAATAAAAAATTCTGGATATGCGGTTGTGAGGACAAAAATTCTTTTTTTTTGTTTCGTGTGATCGTGTGTCTTCTTTTTGACGGGGATGATAATTGGACTATAAATGGGGTGCAGGACTTTAAAAATCTTTCAGAAAAAATAAAAAACATGAAAATAGCGTCATAATGTGGTAAGTTTTCAGATGTTAGGACAAACTTTAACTTCTTTAAGTAGTGCTGATGAAATTAAAATTCACGAGAAAGTTAATTCTTCATTTAAATTTTTTTTTTATTTAAGCCCCCCCTGACTCGCTAGTCACGAGCCGCCACTGATTTTTATTTCATCGCGTATTAAAATAATTCATATTATTAACTTTATTATTCATATGGTTGAGCTGCTCTTTAGACTGCTTTTTTATTACGTTTTGACTGCTTATATAGTAATTAGATTTATGTACAGTTTGAAATCTACATGTTATGTTTTAAAATATCCGGCCCGCCCATATTTGTACCTAATTAAAAAATATATGCCATTCCTGGGGTATTGACACTGCAAAATACTTAATAATGAATAGCTATTACGAGCAGTGGACCGCGGAAAAATTCGCGAAACTTTTTAGCTTATATTAATAATAATAAGATTTTCCCGTCTGTCACGTGCTGGTTGCAGTGGAACTTCTTCAAAAGATGTTCTAGTAAAACAAAACTTTTTTTTTCTTTTTTAACTTTTTTTTTTAAAATTACTTAAAGTAGTATGGACTACTTTTTTAAAATTATATTAATAAATTCACTAAATAAATTTTGAAAAAAAATTAGAGTTATTAGTTTTATCTATGACCTGTTAAAAGGAGCCGCCTAATACTTGTGGCAGTAAGAGCATTATGCTGTACATAATACACCTAGGACAATAATTACAACTTTTTATAAAACACCCAGGATTTTTTAAACATCAATCCATATATTTTTGATATGCTACCACAGCCAATTAAAATAATTAAATCATTAAATAATTATAGAAATAAAATTAAAAATTGGATATTATCCAATCCAAGAGATATATTCAAGAAAGTCATTAATAAATAATAAATATACCAAGCTATAATGAATAAAATAAATAAATATATATATTATATACATGCCGTATTGTATCTTTGTATACTGTAGTGATCTAAAATATACCAATAGAATATTGTCATATTCGTTTTATATTATAATCTAGTTGTGCCTGAATTATGAAATATGCTCTTGACAATAAATATTATATTATTTAACTCAAAACAAGTATTTTACTTCTGAGTTCGGAACTCAGAAGTAAAATACTTACTTATTGATATTAATATAATAAATAGCAAAAAAATTATATATTAGCATTAAATGTAAAAAAAATTATACTTTTATTATTATTATTATGAATTTTGAAAATGGTGAAAATGAAATACGATGGATGGGTGTAGATAAAGCATGATATGCTTATACTATACACATATACTTAATATAGTAGTATTTGACTTACATATTATAATGAATCATAATCCACTGGGATAATCATTATACACTTTAGATTATAAGATTGAATAAAAGTTCATTTTACCATGCTTACGTGTTACCAATCCCCAACAAAATTCCCCATTCAATTTTTCAATCCCCTGCAATTTACAATTTAAATTAGGGTGAACAACTCGCCTTTTCATTGGCTAAGAAAATATAGCCCTTGAGGTGTATACTTCGCAGCGATTTGACGTAGCGTTTTTGAAAGGGGTAGTTTACATAATCGTACATAACACGGTTTTTTTATTGGTAGGGATTGATTTACATACTAGACGTTTAAGAACTAAAAAAAGGGTGATTTGGTTTGAACATAAGGGAAGGTTATGGGAAGGGACGGGTTTTTTATGTTTATGAATGGGTATATTATGTATACCCTTTTTTATTGTAGAAGGGGTTAGAATACATGTACATCAAACAGTGAAGGTTTGTTCCTGAATCAGTGGTGTATAGATTTTAAACACAGGCCTGTAAAAAAGTAGAATGCTGAGTTATTATAATAGCACCTCTAGGAAATAATTTTTTTCTCTAGAAAAAGTTGGCAACCATTTTAAATGTTATTAACGTCAATTTGCTGTTATTTTTGTGATATATAAATTTTCCAAACAATAGCTATTAACAGTGCCACTGTGTTTAGTGTATAATTGTGTTTTAGTGAGAAAAGTGCGGCAGAGAATATCTCTTTCAACAGGTAATTAATCTCAATCGGTGCATTGTTTCATTAGGATATATTATAAATATCGAAAATAACTTTTAAAAATTCTTTATGGTAATCTGTTGTGCTGCCTAGATATTATTGGTTACCTTTTTATTATCTAATAAACCCAAAAAACATAAACCCCTGTATTTTCAAAGTTGGAATAATGCTGCCAACTCAAATTAGTGGATGGCAACCTATAAAAACCAAAACCACGGTAGTATAGAAATTCTGCCTAGCAAGCATTCTACTTTTTTTATAGGATTGTTATTCTAAACAATAATAGTTATTTATGTACCAAGGCAGTAAAGTGATTCTTTATCGGACGAGTCTGAAATTATGAGATGAGCGAGCGAGGCGAATAACAGGCGAGGAGTTCAATAAAGACAATTTACTGACGTGGTGCATACACAATTTTATCGCCAACCGTTCAGAATTTATAATATAAAAAATTGAGGTATAACTCATCGCATTTTATTATAACAAAGTAAACAGCAAATATAGAACAAATCTACTTATTATTTGTTAGATATATTAAAAGTGAACGTACACCCTAAAGTATTATAAAAATTAATTCCTGAAGGCGAAGGAGTTCCAACTGAGGTTTACTATCTATGTTAAATAGTTAAATAGGAGGGTAAAATACTTTACCTGCCGCAAATGCGGCGGTATTTTTTCTAATTTGGTATCATAACAAGTCTATAACGATACGCATTTGCGTATCGTAATGAAGCTATTTCGATAAGCGTTTTTTCTTTATTTGATGTTGGTAACATTTAAATGTTTTATTTCATAGACTTGCGCGGCCTTTGTGATTTACGAGAAAACCCATTGTTCGCAGAGAAAAAATAGCTTGATAACCCACTTTTTTATTCTGTGTGGATAACAGTCATGTATGTTGGTTGCATAAATCTATAAATCAATCTGTTGTAGATGCTTCAAGCTATCATTTTCTGCCAAATCCTATCCAAAATTCAATCAACTAACCTTCCAATGTCGATTTTAACTTCAACTTTATTTGAATTTTCCATCTTTCCTATACTAAATTGCAATGCCGTGACGTAAAATCACGTCTTTTGAAATTCGAAAAAAAGTAGCAAAATCGCCCGAATTTCCGAACGCTCTGTATATGTACCGAATGTACAAGGATCACACAAGGGCGTCCGAAGGAACTTTTCCAAGGGGGGGCAAATCATAATTGGAATTATTTTTGTTCCTAGCACTTCAACAAACCTTCAATAAATAATAGAGCAAAACACCTAATACTTATATTAAATAACAAAAAATAGCTAAACAAAATATTTAAAAATGTTCAAATATAACAAAAAAAAATACAACAAAAAACTTAAAGTTATTCAGATTTATTGGAGAAAAGAAATTAATTTTAATTTTCTTGAATCTTTTGCAAATTTATCAATAATTTTATCAATTAAATGTCTTTTTTTTTCTTTTAAAAATTTGCGATGAACACTCATCAATCATGCATAAACCGTCCAATCGGTGCTCAGTCATAGTCAAGCGAATCAAGTTTTTCACTCTTCTGAGAGTAGGTACTGAATGATCTTTCGACTATGCTATGCTATTATGACTGTGTCAATTAAAATGAAGCTTTATTTATTCTATTCTAATATTTTTCCTTCGCTATTTAGTGAAGATTTTTGAATTTCACATTTCATTTTATGCAACAAGAGTTCGTTTTACCAATTTTGTCAATTGAATTGTATCTCAATAAATATGTATATCCCAGTTAAATAAAATATCTCAAATCTACTTGGGCCAGGGGGGGGGGGGCAGCGCACCCCCTTGCCCCCCCCCCCTTCGGACGTCCTTGGGATCACACAACGTATTCCGTCCAATTTCAAATCTCATATCGCTAAAATAACTTTAGAATCGCGTGGTGAAAATAGGTCAATAAATCAAAAAATTACAGTTCGCAAAATAATTTTTGTTGTCCAGGGGCTACTATGATAAAAAATAGTATTACCAACATAAAATTTAGACAAAAAAATTTACAAAATTTGAAGGATTTATTTTCTTTTTAAATATGTGTCTTTTATTGAAAAAACTACAAATTAGAATAAATAGTATAACGTACGTGTCATATAAAGCAGTTTTAAGCACTTGTCCCGTTATAAAACTCGCCGCAAGCGGCTCATTTTTTAAGATGGACGCGTGCTATAAAATTATGCTTTATAAAACGTGTACGTTAATATACTATTATTTTACAATAAAATAAAGTGTTCGTTTACTTCCGGAAATCACTCTGAAAAGGTACGGTTGACGATAAAAAAATATTTACGTTTGGGTCCTTATATTTCATAAGAATTTCATTTTTACGAAAACACTGTGTACGTTTTATTGGTTTACGTTTAAAAGTATTTTACCTTTTAATCCTCCCCTTTTTTCTATCTCTTTTTCACTCTTTCTCTCGTTGTGTCCATTATTTCCATAACTGTCAAAATTCACATTTTCTCGCCCCCCATCGATCTTTACCGTGACCGTATACGTCATGCAAGACAAAAAGTAACAAATAATACGACGACCACCAGAAAAAACATTCAAATCCAATCAGCAGGGGGCACCAAAACGGCTTTTTTTGATGGAAAGCAGGGATGGTCGGCCCTACGAGAATTTCTGCCAAGTTCCTGCGGTCCCCAAGGCTCGATCTTCAGGAAATCATGCAGCACGGAGGTTTCCTTTTGCTGAAAATGTATGATTTATTTGGGTGTCAGAGAGAGGGGCGTTATCATAATTATTCGAATAAAATTGTTATGTGTGATGGATTGGATAGAATATAATATCGATTTAATGTCGGTTGTTTTCAAGAGTATTTATTTGTAAGTACACTGTGTCCGTTCATTAGAATATTTCGGCAGTGGCGGATTTACAAATTTGCCGCTAGTAAGCTATTCAATTTTTGCCGCGCCTATACCAGTGACGGCTCGTGAGTTGTGAAACAGGTGAAGTGTTCGGGAAAAAGAAAGTCCGCTGCAGGCGAAATGCACCGCAGGCGAAAATTTTTTAAGACTCTCTGCTTTCTGCAAAGCCAGTAAAGTTCCAACTACCTTTTTTTATCCCCATTAACAGACACAGCCAACAATAAAGTTTATTTAAAAAAATACTACCCGTCGACCATGAATAAAGATTGTACCATTTATTTCTGTAAGACAAAAAAAAATTTTGGGCCAAATTTGCCGCCTCCTAAAACCTGCCGCCCTAGGCTCCAGCCTACTCAGCCTAATGGTAAATCCAGCACTGTATTTCAGAAAGTAATGCGATTTGAATACTGAAGACGTTTATCCAACGATTATAGGTTTTATTCTTGTATTTAAAAAAATTGTTATTAGTAACGAATAATCAGACGTTATTTCTTGTTAAAAAGTTACTACATTAGACCAGGGCTGAAGCCTTTGAAAATGGTAAAAAGTGAAAAAAAATAATAGTAGGATGAAACCCATTGGAAAAGAAAGAGAATATAACAAAAATGAAAAGAAAAATAATTTAAGGGCGATCCGAGGTCGGGAAGTGGAAAGGGGTGAGTTTTTAAGATTAGAAAACGATTTATCTCGATTTCCGGCAAAACTACAAGTCCTATGGAATAACGTTAAATGGTAAAGTTGTAGGTAATAAAAAGATCTACAACTTTTGTATTAACACTTTTTTCACATAACCTCAAAATTTATGTGAAAAATTCAAATAACCAAGTTTTACAAAAAAAAATTGTTTTCCACAAAATTTGGCGAAAACATACCTTTTTATGTCCCAAACACGCTGTAATTTTTTTGATTTAAAATATTTGTTTTTTCACCTTATTTTGACTTAATATCGAAAAAGCACCCTAATTTTCAATCGAAAATTCTCACGTCAAAATATCTGCTTTTTTTAAAAAGTCAGTGAGCTTTTTGTTCGTTGAAATATCTACTTTCTGACAGTGTAAAAAAAATTTACATTACTATGGTAAATGTTTTCAAAAATAAATATTAACTTTATGAAATATTAAATATTAACTTTATTAACTTATTTTTTTGTTGTTAATTATTATTGTAGTAGTATATTTCGACTTGCAATTTTTTGTTTATCAATGTAACATGGAATCTTACGTTTTTCGAGTAATTAAAATATAAATTTTAATAAATAGCTCAAAATTGTACATAATGATTAAAAAGTTTTTTCGTTTCTTTGCATTTTTGGAGAACATTTACCATAGTAATGTATATTTTTTTTACACCATCAGAAAGTAGAGATTTCAACGAATAAAAGGCCCACTGACTTTTTAAAAAAGCAGATATTTTGACGTGAGAATTTTCGATTGAAAATTAGGGTGCTTTTTCGATATTAAGGTTGAATTCTCAACGTCATTCAATTTATTGCCAACCTATAACCTATTTTGCGTTGATTTTTTGAGTTTATTATTTTAATAACTAATATTTAAAGAAAATCAATATCGTCGGTACATTATTTAGGTAGTATCTGATATATTACAAAAATATCAATTTATTTCATTGCTAATTTTGGGAGAATTGTATAGTGAAAGAACAATGAGTGACAATGACATAATAATGTTAAAAAAAATCTTACCTGTTATTTTTCGCTATACAATTCTCCTAAAGTAAGTTATGAAATTCCTTGATATTTATTAAATATGTCAATTATTACCTAGAAAATATCAAGTCGATACTGATTTTCTTTAAATTTTGTATAAAAGCTAGAAAACATAAATAAATCTACGCGAAATAGGTTATAGGTTGGCAAGCATGTTGATACTCCTACCTTAAGTCAAAATAAGATGAAAAAATAAATATTTTAAATCAAAAAAATTACAGTGTATTTGGGACATAAAAAGGTAAGTTTTCACAAAATTTCGTGGAAAACAAAATTTTTTTGTAAAAGATAAAAATAAAAAACCAAAAACTTGGTTATTTGAATTTTTCACATAAATTTTGAGGTTATGTGAAAAAAGTGTAAATACAAAAGTTGTAGATCTTTTTATTACCTACAACTTTGCTATTTAACGTTTTTCCATAGAACTTGTAGTTTTGCCGGAAATCGAGATAAATCGTTTTCTAGCCTTAAAAACTCAACACCCCTTTCCACTTCCCGACCTCGGATCGCCCGTAAATTATTTTTTCTTTCATTTTTGTTATATTCTCTTCCTTTTCCAATGGGTTTCATCCTACTATTACTTTTTTTGGTTTCAAAAATTATCGATCCTGGTCTACATGTCTCTAAATCACTTAAAGCATGCTGTGAGTATAACGCAATTGGGATATACAATATACAGACATACACCAAATTCGTTTCGTAAGTTTTTCGCATGTTCTACTCTAAATATGAATGAGCGTTAAAATGAATCAATAATAATTTTTTTAACTTCCTGCAGGACTAACAAAAGACCAAAAATCTATCGAAAAAAGGTGAGAAATCTTCGGTTAGTTAGTTCACAAAAATCTCATTCATGAAACCATTTAGTTAACGTTTAAATGAAGGAAAAAAAGAATAAAAACATATTTTAACTTCTAAGCTGTAACAATGGTCAAGCCTAAGTGGTTATTCCTTAAAGTTTGACTGATGTATAAACATTATTATTTAGATTTTAATACAATGAAATAGGAACGTGATCCATGTTAAATGGTAGAATTTATTTTTGTTATAAATAGTTTTTTGTTGTTAAAAGGAGTACAATCAGAATTGAATGAACCTTAGACGTGTATACAGATCGGTTTTTATTTGGAATGGGAATATGCTAGAAAATGTTTCTTTACCACATTTACGATATTTGTTGGATTTTTTCAACGATTATAGATACAGAACATCATTATTAATTACAGATAAAAGAAGTAATATACGGGTCTTGTACCTGTCTACCTTAAAAATAATATTTTCATCTTCCAAAGCTCCAAACATAAATATTTTTTCCGTTTCAGCTCCAAAACAGAACAAAGAAAATCCCGAGCTCCTGCGGGCAGGCAGGATTATTAGAAAATGCTGTGCCACTGTTTCCATTTGAAAAATAAGCTTCGTTACCAAGTCAATGAGCTCCTTTCCATTTCCTTTTCCATGATTCCATGTGAAATTCTGGGCTTTGGATCGTCATATTTCTCCTGGAATAATACATAATATAAAAGGTAAAATATATATACACAGTGTGGTATATTTATGGCATATTTTATACTCGCTTGTATACAAAAGTATCAGGAAAAGTAGAGCGATAAGTACAAATTTGATAAATAAATAATATAACTAAGATAAATATTTCAAATATAGTTGCAGGTAGTCGGCAGTCTCTAAATATCACCAGTAAAATTTAATTAAACATTTAATAAGTTTGGTATCACTGGATAGATAAAGGTTCAAACGTTGTTTGCCTTATAAACGAATTTTAATTTAGTTGTTTCTTCTGTAGAAAATAATATTTTAAACTAAGTATTTATACTAATACAAATTATAGTATATTTTCATATTATAGTAAATCGTAAGTGCGGTTTTGGAGAAATTCGGTGATAGCCGGGGGTAAAAAGGGTTTATTATAGCGTTGATGAACATTTAAGAAGGCTTGTTTGTGTTATAGCAGTGAAGAACAGCTTTACCACCTGATTTGCGAAAGTATCGGTGGTATTTTTAAGATGAAAATTACATAAATTTATTTTCAACCAATTAGAAGGCTCCTTTTTGTTAACGTTGCTTATAGCAACTGGAGATTATCGCGATCATTTTGTTAGTTCCTATTTACTTAATGAAATTAATAAGTGATAATTTTTCTGTCAAAAATGAAGTGCCTTATGTCTATTGGCAAAAGTCACTGAGAATAAAATCAAAATACATTTTTTTGCTAATTTATAATTTTTATTGATACTAACTAATTTGCTTTAAATATCGAACACCGGGGCTAAAAGAGACACATCAAAACTCTAACTAAACTCATCGGAAATATGCTTTTTTAAGTTTCATTTGAAACTATGTAGACATGTAATTTCAGATGTTATGGTTGAAAACGAATTAATGTTTTTAATGTTCCTGAAATTTTAGTAATAAACCTTAGTTACTAACAAGTAAAATCAACTTTTATTGTAAAAATACAGTGCGTCATATTAAACTAAACTCATCGGAAATATGGTTTTTAAAGTTTTATTTGAATTTAAAACTATAAAGAAATTGGATTTCAGATAACAAATTTGTTATTTAATGTTTCTCACATTTTAGTAACAAAAATGAGTTACTAACGGCTAAAATGAACTTCATTTCTAAAACTCTAATTAGTTAAAATTAACTAAAGCCGCCGGAAATATGTTTTTGTAGCATTTTAGCAAAAAAATTACAATAAGAAAAAACTTCAATTTATGAAATTTTCTTACCGAATCTCCCACGCAGCAGAATTAATTCCCGATAATTTTTTTCTCGGTCTTGCAAAAAATTATCGGTAATAATAATTCTGCTGCTAGGGAGATTATTAGTGATAGTTGCAATAATATGAGTTAAAAAGATAAAATATAAATAAAGAATTCTTAATTATGTAAATAATGTTACTTTCTATAATACGACTTATTAATCACCATGAACTTGCTCTTGATTTGTATGTTAATATATTTTATAAAAATAGCCAAATTATGGGTTACAAAAATTATTCAGTGTTGTTAAATGTCCCATAAAACATGGTAAAGCTAATGTATGTACCTTTTACTGTAACATTACCATTAATAATTTTTCATAACGTTAAAAAAATTTATTAGGTAAATAAATAATTTCGTCAGGTAATTGAACAAGCAATTATAAGAACGAGTCTTGGTTATATTTTGACTTAGTTTAATTGAAAAAACTTTAAAATTGACATTAAAATATGCTTATGAGTACAATAATCAACATTAAGACCGAATTTTTGTACTTTTTCGTAATTATAATTTATAAGTTCGTTGTTTACTTGGACGCATAAAAATGTTAATATCGTGTAACAATTTTTAAATTACAAGAACAATTAACAAAATTACATCTGTTTTCGTGCGTTTTTTTGAATTGTTTAAAAAGTAATGGTAAACTAGAGAGCTGTTGTCTTTCTTACCCGCTGAAAGATATTGGGTTGGCGATTATTAGCGTGGTATATTATTTTTATATTAAAACATTATTTAGAGCAAATACCTACTAGTGGCTCATTTCGTATCAATATTCAATATATACTTTTTCGTATGTGCGGAGAAGCGCGGTGACGGCGGGGAAAAAAAAATTGAGTTTATTTCACATCCGGCGATAAACTTTTAATCTCAAAAGCTATAACTTTTTAGCCCATCCCGCTATTTCGTTTGTTCAATATACTTAAGATTATCACCAAATCAGAAAAACAAAAATCGTTGTCAATTATCCAAAAATCTGTTAAAAAAGCTGTTAATTTCTTAAACAAAAGCTTGAACAAAACACTTTTTTCTAAAAAGGTAATAGCCGACAATAATTTAATCCAGCGTATAATTTCCAAAGTAATTTTTTCAGATAATTCATAATTCCCGAAATTGATCAAGAAAAAATCATGTACGTAATTGAGTAGAAAAATTTTGATCATTTTGTAGTGTAATGTTGGAAGCAATACACGCATGAGTGAAGATATTCGGGAAAAACTGAGATGGGTATTCAACGGTCAGATGGGTTTACGATGGTTCACTTTTACAAGAATTTAAATTGTTTTATTAAGGCTAATCTAGAAAAGTTCAACGCCTTACAATGATGCTAAGGTGTTTAGGGTAAATATCCATTACACCATTCGTTGTACTCTTTGCCGAGTGTTAAACCAGTCTTTTCTTAAGAGCAAACACTAGTGACGCATTCACCATTTCATTTCGTATAATTTCGCGTGTTTTTCGTTAAAAATAAAAAACCAAAAACTTGGTTATTTGAATTTTTCACATAAATTTTGAGGTTATGTGAAAAAAGTGTAAATACAAAAGTTGCAGATCTTTTTATTACCTACAACTTTGCCATTTAATGTTTTTCCATAGGATTTGTAGTTTTGCCGGGAATCAAGATAAATCGTTTTCTACCCTTACAAACTCACCCCTTTCCACTTCCCGACCTCGGATCGCCCGTAAATTATTTTTCCTTTCATTTTTGTTATATTCTCTTTCTTTTCCAATGGGTTTTATCCTACTATTATTTTTTTTCACTTTTTACCACTTTCGAAGGCTTCAGCCCTGGTCCAATGGTACTAAAGACAAAGGTCGAATTTTGGATAAAACGAAAAAGTAACGCAATATTGATCAAAAAACGAAATGGTGAATGGGCGAGTAGTGTTTTCGTCTTAAATCTTATGTGACAGACATGTCATGCGATAGAAGAGTAAGGGCTACATAGTAGGGTATGCTTTATTCTCAGTTGTTATTGCAAGAAGTCACTATACTAAAAACAAGATTTATGGCATAATAAAATACGCAAAAACATTATTTTGAGCAATTTATTCGTTACAGTGCACCAATTAGTTATGTACCCCAATAATTATTATTTGTAAAAAATCTTACGGTCTAAATAGCTAATTAATACATGTTTAGACATTTTTAATTTTAAATTATTTTTTATGATGATTTTTAAGTGATTTTAATGAGCTGATGTGTATAACGAATTAATGAATAAACTTCCGAAGAATTGCAATTAAATATGTATAAAGAATTAATGTGTCCAGTCATTAGAAGAGTCTTGTAGAAATCTTGGATTTAGAGATTTCCCCCCTATAACATGTCTTTTAATTAACTCTATTGAGTATTTGTTTGAATGTGGTAGACGATGAAGTAATATCAAAAAAATTACCTTGTCGGACTTCCATTGTCTTTATTTTGTTACTTAACACAACGTTTTGGTTAGTTAGTATCTCTAACCGTTTTCAAGTGTACACTTTAATTATAATTGTAAGACTACTGTCCTAAATACTATCCATGTGCAATGAAGCTTGATGACTCCGCCTATGTGCTTATTGGAGTGTGAAATTTAAGCTGTTGGTTTTGGACAAGAAGAGGCTTCCAGATATTGGGGATATCTATACTCGGTTTACTAAATATATGGGTATTTTGATTCATGAAAGCTGCTTCTTTGAATTTTCGTTTAATCTAGTGCTGTTCCGTGTCCAAAACCTTGGTTTCTGACCACTGTATATTATGCTGGTTGGTCCATACATATTCCACAATACCTGATCTTGAAAGTTTCACCTTTTTGAGTATGTTTCAGATGTTCTTTATCAAAAATATCAAGACATCCTTCAAATTCGGAAATACGCTTATAGCAGCTTTCTTACAAAAGTAAAACCCCCTTGTAATGAAAACACAAAAAATTGTATCTATTAAATCCCTTGCGAGTGTGGCGAATCGTACACTGGAGAAACTAAAAGACCTCTTCCCGTACGAGTTAAAGAACATCTGAAACATACTCATAGGAAAACTTTAAGATCAGGTAAAGCGGAGAATGTATGGACCAATCAACATAATGTACAAGCAGTGGTCAGAAGCCAAGGTTTTAGACACGGAACAGCACTGGAGAAAACAAAAATTCAAAGAAGCAGCTTTCATAAATCAAAATAGTAAATCAAGTATAGATATCCCCAACATCTGGAAGCCTCTTCTTATCCAAAACCAACAGGCCAACAGCTCAAACTTATTCGCACTCCAATAAGCACGTAGGCGAAGTTATCGAGCTTCATTGTACCGGGTGTTTCACCTAAGGAGGTAATCGGCTATATCTCAGAAAGTAATAACACTAGGACTTTGGAAATAAAAATATATCGATAAAAGCGGCCAAGAGAAATTGCTGGAAATTAAATTCAAGTTCGAAAAATGACCGCTAGGGGGCGTAAGAGAACTTTCAAAATAGAAATGCCGATTTTCTCTTGATTTTTCTTAAAAAAAATATGTTAAAAATATAAGTATTGTATTTTTCATAAAATTATGCAACTTTATGTTACGAATAGTTTTTTTCCATTTTCAATAATAAAGTGGTGGGAGAAGGTCAAACCTTTTTTATTTCAAACGCTGATATCTCTGCTTTGGATAAACCGATTTTATTCAACTTAGTCTTGAAAAAACGCCCTTCTTTTCCTCTACACGTAGATCTATTAACTGTATCATATTGATTCTGATGGTGGCCACTAGATGGCGTTTTTCCGTAATTCCTCAATGAATAAGGATTTTCTTAAAAAAATCAAATGTTATGATATGACTTTTTCATCATATTTTATTTAAGGATTATAAAGGCTATTAAATAGTGGAATAAAAAATCCAGGTCCGTATTTAAAATAAAAAAGTTGATGTTGGTCGCTCGAATCCGAAACGTCGGATTAAAAAACTAACCCCATCAGCTTGTAGAGGAGGAAATGTTAATATAAGGAACTGAAAACCGCAAAATGATGGGAGACAGTTCGAGCATCTTGGACGTCATTAAACCAGTAATTTAATTGATTAATGAATGTTTTAAAAAATGGCCTATTTTTCCATATTAATTATTATTATCCCTAATTTCTCTAGTTTAACAAAAGATATTACGTTGCGGTTTTCAGTTTCTCATAGTAACTTTTCCTTCTCTACAAGCTGATGGGGTTAGTTTTTTAATCCGACGTTTCGGATTCGAGCGACCAACATCAACTTTTTTATTTTAAATACGGACCTGGGTTTTTTATTCCACTATTTAATAGCCTTTATAATCCTAAAATAAAATATGATGAAAAAGTCATATCATAACATTTGATTTTTTTGAGAAAATCCTTATTCATTGAGGAATTACGAAAAAACGCCATCTAGTGGCCACCATCAGAATCAATATGATACAGTTAATAGATTAACGTGTAGAGGAAAAGAAGGGCTTTTTTTCAAGTCCAAGTTGAATAAAATCGGTTTATCCAAAGCAGAGATATCAGCATTTGAAAGAAAAAAGGTTTGACCTTCTCCCACCACTTTATTATTGAAAATGGAAAAAAACGATTCCTAACATAAAGTTGCATAATTTTATGAAGAATACAATACTTATATTTTTAACATATTTTTATTAAGAAAAATCAAGAGAAAATCGGCATTTCTATTTTGAAAGTTCTCTTACGCCCCCTAGCGGTCATTTTTCGAACTTGAATATAATTTCCAGCAATTTCTCTTGGCCGGTTTTATGGATTTATATTTTTTCCCAAAGTCCTAGTATTATTACTTTCTGAGATATAGCCGATTACCTCCTTAGATGGAACACCCGGTACATGGATAGTATTTAAGACAAAATAAAGACAATGAAAGTCCGATAAGGTAATTTTTTTGTCTATTAGGTGTTGTTATTATATTAATAAATTAAACATAGAAGCGGAAACCAAATATATGAACATAGTCCTTCACTACATACTCAACAGTTGCAGGTTAATATACGCCATAAATTTATTTTTGCATTTTTATGTAAAGTCTATCGTTTATCCTCCGCCTATGCATATATAGGGGAAGCGTTGTTAAGTTATTTTCCTGCAAGCATTATAACTTTCCTGCCCGAAATATAAGCCTGTGACTGAAATGTTAAGAAAATTTCTCCCTTGTGAATACGCAAGGAGCTTACACAAAATAGGGGTGGAAACATTTTTCCTTTTTGAAACTGACAATGCATGGATATACACGCTCTGCGGTCTGGCACATGTGTCCGGCAGGATTTTGCAGGATTCAGGGCTGTTTTAAATTCAGGAAGGGTAGTCGGAAGGCGCCACATTAACCAATTTTTATGACGAGTTGAAAGTATGAAAAATTTATTAAAACGCTGGATGCAAACAAAACACTGTCACCAGTAAAGTCCGCATCATATGGTTTTTTTTTATTAATAGCTTTAGTCGAAATTTGACTTTGGCATCAAGTTCTGCTTCGATCGAGATGAAAATTTAGCAAAAAAATAGTAGTCACGTGATTCGCATTATCTGTCAAATTTTAATTTTTTCCAAAAAAATAATGCAAAAGTGGGATTATTTCTGAAAATATCGAAAAAAGTTATTAAAAAAAGTTTTTTTAAATGCAGTTTCTAGCCCACATGCAAAATTTCAGCTGCATAAGATAATTTTGATTTTTTACCTATATTTTGTAAGTTCCACCACTTTTGCAAAATAAGACTAAACGCAACCTACATAAAACTTCTTAGTTTTGACATTGCTTTATTTTAGATGCATTTTCTTTAAAGTATTAAATGTGTGTTTTTCTACAAAATCAAAATTGGGCTATTAAAATTTGGTCACAATGTGATGCAAAGTTTATTTGTTTTTGACCCTGTATAAGGTAACTTCCTAAAATAAGTATTTTTGAAAACATAGTTTGTGTCTGAAAGTAATACACGTTAACGTTTTTATGACAAAGCTTAATAATAAATTATAATATAGGAGTTTTAAATTAAATCGTTGAAAATAGATAAACTTTACGTTGTTAAACTAAAATGTATTTTCCACTTAAAAAACACTTTACTGGAGACACTGTGTTCTTTTGTGTCTTAATATTAAGGTGTATTACTTTCAGACACAAACTACGTTTTCAAAAATACGTATTTTATAAAGTTACCTTATATAGGGTCAAAAACAAATGAACTATGCATCACATGCGACCAAATTTTAATAAACCAATTTTGATTATGTAGAAAAACACACATTTAATATGGCGCTACTTTAAAGAAAAACGTATCTAAAATAAAGCATTGTCAAAACTAAGAAGTTTTATGTAGGTTGCGTTGAGTCTCATTTTGCAAAAGTGGTACAATTTACAAAATATAGGTAAAAAATCAAAATTATCTTATGCAGCTGAAATTTTGCATTTGGGCTAAAAACTGCATTTAAAAAAACTTTTTCTAATAACTTTTTTCGATATTTTCAGAAATAACTCCACTTTTGAATTATTTTTTGGAAGAAATTAAAATTTCACAGATAATGCGAATCACGTGACTACTATTTTTTTGATTAATTTTCATCTCGATCGAAGCAGAACTTGATGCCAAAGTCAAATTTTGAATAAAGCTATTAATAAAAAAAAATCCCATATGATGCGGACTTTACTGGTGACACTGTATAGTTTTTCTGTGACCACCTATATTAAGCATAAGTTTGCAAAACTAAAACTAATACTGAGTATTAAATATTGGCGAAAAGGTGATATAATCGCTCGGTTTTGTACCCTCTGGAACAACTTTTGCGCCAGCCATGTCTTCATTATCTTTTTAAAAAATGTTAAAGATTCGGTTAGTTACCACCAGACTGATGTGAGATTTAAACGCAGCTTTACGTAAATACGGACCCATATTTCATTCTTCGTACTCGTGTTCTTCAATGGTACATGCTTAGCATTAAAATGGCTATTGTTTAAGCACAGTAACATTTGCCATTAAACTTAAAGGTCCGTGAAATGTTTGTATTAAAATGTCCGGGAAGTGAATATTTTAAAACTGGCTTTAGTTTAGGGCTGCGTCTATGGAGGACTTGAGGTAGGAGGCCGATGGCAATGCATTGGATTCGGTCCCAAATTAGCATCGGTAATTCAGCTTTACGAGTCGCTGTAAGATGGCGCGCGTGTTCGAAGTGGGCTATCAAATAATGGTTTCTTATGGACGCAATAACTATTTTTATTTAAATTAGTTCTTTAAGGAACAAATAAGGACTTTTATATGAATTTACACTTACTTTGTTATACTTATTAGTAAACTCGGCCTGTATAAAGTTCCAACGATGCTTGGTTTTTAAAATACAGGGTATTATAAACATTCTAGCTATACCTTTGGAGCTAGAAAGAGACTTATTTGGCTGCGTTTTCTCTCTGAAAAAGATCCTGTCTTACACCCAGACACAAAGCAAACTCTACTTTTATAAATTGTACCATTATTCATTATAAATATGGAAATTAATTACAATACAACGTTATTTGTCTTGTCTTGCCTTCAAACATTATTTGTTATTTCGAAAAATAAAATGTCAATTGTCAAAAGTAAAAGCACAGAAAAATAAAGGGTTTAAGTAAAAGTTAAAAACTATGGAGGATCCAGTTTTCCATATTAAAAACGAAGAAGAAGAAGACAACATCAGCCCACTTCGGACGCGAGAGCCATCTATCGGCCAATAGCGAACTAACCAAAAAACCGGGACAGAATTTGAAAATGCTGCCATTGTCGATCGGCCTCCTACCCTATAGTTCTCCATAGCTGCGTCAAACCTGAAATCCTTTTAAAGTAGATACCTATTTTTATTGTCTATCTATCTATCAAACACTGATGAGCTTGGACTTTTAAGACTAAGTATAGTCTGTATTTATTGATAAGACTATAGTTAAAGAAATGGAGCTTTCTGGCACAGAAAAATTGTCTACTTATATTGAACCTCAAATATCTGAAAAAATATTAGCAATAATATGCCTTTGAATGGGTGTACAAGGTTGGCTTTCACTCATACGTCTCTAAGGGCTGCGCTGAGCCCGAGAGTTGAATTTTGCCGAGCCTATTTACCTATCCAATTTTTTTTTATTACACATCAAAACGTTATTTGTTTACAATTCCCGAGGTATAATTGTCATTCGAGGCGGTGCCGATGCAGAAAACATACTTTTAATGAGAAAGTTTTATATTTTATGAGTTTTTCCGACTTTTAGAATAAAATAAAGCTTTCAGTCGAATTGAAATACGATCTATCCAGACCAGCGGCTAATGTAAATATATTTTTTAGGTCTTTCCTGATTGTGATGCGGACGAATGGAATATAAAGAAAGGCAACGCCCGGCGTTTCCTCGCCCCACGTCCGCCTAATGAATTGAATGTGTATTCTACAATGTCAACAACCGACACAATTCAATCTCGAAGAAACTTGATTGGCTTTTTAAAACGAAACTTAGTTTGTCTTTGGTAGGTATACGGAAAGTTTTTAAAACGGTTCCTGTTTCGTGTTTGGAGGAAATTAAGTATTAAAATTTAATGATTACCTTTTTCCTTTATTTATTGTTTACCTATTTAAAAGCTACACTAAGAAAAAACCTTCAATTTCTTATAAGAATTCACATAGATACTCATTACACAAAATACTACGATGGCTCTAAAGGACCATAGGCGTGTTAAAAAGTATTTAAAATGTCCACTTAAAAAGTGGAAATTTCCACTTACTATCTGAAAATTTCCACTTTTTAAGTGGACATTTTAAATACTTTTTAACACACCTATGGTCCTTCAGAGCCATCGTATTCAGAGCCATCGCAGTGTAGTGATAATATTACGGTTCACGGTAATTTAGCCAATAGGAAATAGGAGTTAATGCATGCTATCATAGAATGTTTTATAGCCTTTATTGGTCTGAATACTAACAGTAATTATCAAATTCTATTGGGGGTGTAATCTGGCTTTATACAGTGTCCGCAAGAAAGTCCGCATCAAATGGGATTTTTTTTTAGTATTAGGTATAGGTAAAAATTGAAAAAGCAGTTAGTTTTTGCTTACCTAAAAACCAAAAATGACGTATACTGAAGCAGCTGCACGACTTGCGTTACCTGTCAAATTTGACATTTTTAATAAAATAGGTTCAAAAATGCCCTTATTTATAAAAATATCGAAAAACTTTATTCGAGAAAGTTGTTTATTTAGGCATTTTTAGCCTCTGTACGAAATTTTGACAGTCTATACAATTTTTATTTTTTGCCAGATTCTTGAAAATTTTGATCAACCCTCGTAGATTAACTTTTATACATCGATGTAAAACCATTTGCCTTTACTTTATTTGTAATCTTAATGCAATTTTGTGTAAAATTTTTGTGTCCAATTATTTATTTTGCTTCAAGAACTGAAATTGTTAATGATCAGTATGTAATGTTTGATGCAAAGTTTATCTAATTACATCAGTTTTGTCAAAACCGACGTTTCTCATTTTTCATAAGTTAGTAAACAGATGTACAAAAAAAAATATTAGGAAGCTTTCGTTGAAATTTTACTTTACGGACTGTTGAAAAACAATATCTGTTTGCTCAAATATTAATTTAAAAGTACCTACCTACTTATATTAAGAAAAAATGAAAGCTCTAAATAATAATTATTATACCTAATGATCTGTTTTAAATCGACGATTTTGTTTTTCTTTACCTGTAATGCCTAGACCTCGTAATAATTCTGGCTGTGGGAGTTTATTTTTTACTATCAGTTTGACAGTTTGTTATCGTAATTCAGGTAATTAAACGCTTTTGAGTCTGTTAGGAAATGTTCCACTCTAAACTACAGCCGGCCACACTCATTTTTCACTATATTATAGATTGTCCTATTCCTATTATCCAAAGTATAACTAAAAACAAATGAAATATCTAACCGATGCAATTTCCACAAAACTGGCTAAAACTCAAATATTTAACTTAGCAAAAAACGAAAATGCCTAAATTCCCGGGATTTCTAGACACTTACAACATCACACGAGGCGAGCAAGCGCTTTACGCAGCCGCGCTTTAAAAACTAAAAAACGAACATGTCTTCGGGATGATCCGGTCATTTTCGGTCGCACGCGGAAGAAATAGACACGTTCTTGTTATTGGTGGAGCTGTTTGCCTTTACATGTTGCCAATTTTACTGAAAAAGTTAGAAATCGGTATGCGTTCCGGCACAATTTCGTTGAGTAATACCAACACCGCCTTTGTCACTTAGGAAATCATGGTTTAAATTAAAAAACAGCCTCCTGCACTGTTGTCAGATTGTGAAGAAAATATTAAATCGTATTAAATATGGGGATAATATTGAAATTACAATTGCCCCTTGTAAATTAAAAGATTTAAAAGTTATTGTTAATATTTAAGTAAATAAAATATTTAGGAGGGCAAGAATGCTGAGGAGGCTTAGCCTCTCTGCCTCCTTCGAGAAGCCGCCACTGGTTCTAACGGATACAATTCGTTTTTGGGGGCGCCTTTCTACTTCCTAATTGTAGAGAAAGCGCTTTACTGGAAACAAAATGCGTCGCATTGAGAAGATACAATCTATTTTTTAACAAAAATGCTGTATTAACAGTAGGCTATTATTCAACAAGACTGTGCTGCTAATCGAACTGATTGCTACCAATAAAAACACTGTTCTAGCAAATCTGGAATTGATATAACACTAGCAATTTATTTAAAGTGAGTTAATAAAAAATAAGCTATACAAACTATGTCTTAGCAAACCTGTTGCATTAGATACTTTTTCTTAGTGTAGGTACTCATGAGTAATAACTTTTGGATAAAATGGTAATAATGTCATCTTAAGAAGTTTATTTTCTTTTAATTAGAAGCTCTATATTGATAATTTTTCTTCCAGAATGGGTATTTGAGCGATTTTTGTGTAAATTTTAGAAGCAACGAAATATATTGACCCAATAACATAACAGCGAATGCGTCACTAGTAAGGACTTCAACTCTTAAGGAAAGACTAATTATTACATCTAATTTGATATTAATCGGATAATATATGCGTACCTACAGGAAACAAAATCTACTTTTTATTTAAATTGGAGTAATAATAATTAGAATATTCGTAGTAGAAAGGTAGGAACTATACTGTATAAAAAATAAATTAATCTTACATATTTACTGCGGTAGGTACAGCAATTTCATGCAAAGTAAACATGGATTATTACATCATAATACACTATCTGCTCTCTTGATTTATCCTGCGATACATTTTTTAATGATGGATTCTGATTCCTCCTCCCCACCACCACCGAGAGATCGAATACCATTTTTTTTTTATTTTGGCAAATTTATAGTACCTACTTAAATATTCGAATCTACTTTCCACCAAAGGAAAAAAGAAAGATAAGGTCAAGTTTATTGTCTCTGTTGTTTCATGTGTACAAATTTAATTATTGAATATGAAAAATAATTATTTAGGAGTAACAGTGTATATAAATAATATGGTAATTCCTGTCAACTTATTTTGTTCCTTCCTTTCTCTAATATTTACAGTTTGGTTTTATCCGTACTTATATTTAAATTATGTTTTAGATAATATTCTATAACATAAAGTTCAAATATCGACCCGGACTTAGCAAAGATGATGGGAGGTCCAAATTATCAACAAGACAAATAAAAGAAGAAGGAAACGCTACAAGAAGTCAAAAGTAGGTATAATAATTCTTTTCACACAAGATAATTAATAATATTTAAATATCATTACCGTATCATTCATGCTTCATTAAGTTCATTAAATATTCAGAGAAGACTTGAGTGAATAGCAGAACCCAATCTCAGAAAATTATTCATAAAAAGTAATTTAAAATAATTCGACGTAACCAATTTGATTATACTATTAATGATCGGCGGCGTGATGATTACCTAGTGTAGGTAGGTACTATGGGTAGCTAAGGTAATGATACTCCCGATTTTTCCGTCGTGCTTCATCGGATTGGATAATTTTCACTCGCGCTTTGCACGAGACGAGAAATCTCGCCCTTTTTAAAAAACTCTCGTGTCGTCTTGCCTGCAGAATTACGTGGCGGAACAGGCTGCACGCAAATGCAAAAATAGATCAGTTACCAGCGTCAAACTTCTAAAAACACGTGTCTGTTTTGTTTATCTGTCGTGCACTACTCGTGCGCTGCTCATGCACTACTCGTGCGCCGCTCGCGCACCTCTTTGGCCGATTTTTCGATAGAACGGAGAAATAACGAAATATTGATCAAAACGCGAAAGGACGAATGCGTCACTAGTGTTTGCATTTAAAACTTTCCTAATGAGAATATTTTATAAAGTTGTCAAAGCAACGCCACCCAAACATTTCTTATTATACAGAGTGTTGTAGAACTACCATTAAAACAAAAAGCAGGAAAATATATTCACAACTACATCCTTTTTAACAAGCTTTTATTAGCTTCACCTGTATATTTGTTTGTTTGTTTGTTTGTTTGTTTGTTTGTTTGTTTGTTTGTTTGTTTGTCCTTAACCGACTTCTTTGAACCCGATTTTGACCCACTTTAAACGATCAGATTTAATTTAAATTTTGTAGACTTATCGCAAGAACCGCTGACAATACTACTAATCTAGCTCAATCTACTAAAAAAAAAATGTTTTCTTAACAATACCTCAAACTAAAAAACGAAAAATAAATATAGTTTAAATAACTAAAAAACACGCTTTAATAATTAATCAAACTAAAAAGCGGAAAATAAATATAGTTTAAAATAATTCTTGAAATTCCTAATATAGGCAGAAAATAATAATGAACGATAAATATTATTATTGTGAAAAAAGCGTGGGTCGCTTTATGCTATATTTTTCGTATATCGAGCACCCCACGCTTTTTTCACAATAATACTAATGTTTATCGTTAATTATTATTTTCTGCCTATATTAAGAATTTCAAGGATTATTTTAAACTATATTTATTTTCCGCTTTTTAGTTTAGCGTTTTTTAGTTTTTTCAAACTATATTTATTTAAAAAGTTAGGAGAAAAAGAACGATAAATATCAAGTTATATTAATTCTTCTTCCGAAAAAGAGAATTAGTATCTGACGATAGACTATAGGTTGTTACACCACAACACCAAATATATTTTCGGGCTTGTTTAATGAACCATTAAAATGGTTCTTATTTTCTCACGTTGGTCCTTTACGCTTTTATGGTTCATTTAAATATAATGAATAATGTCGAAGAACCCAAACTTACGAAAATAAGCACGGGAAAAGAGTATCATCTGCAATAATACACAGAAAAACGCCAGTTTATAGAAATTTAAATAGTTTCAAAAATAAACCGTACAAGAACTTGGTAGGTATATTCTATAAATTATTGATAAAAAATTATTGTGTATCCGTAAATTAAAAAAAAATTCCAGATGAGTAGATAATCATATGATCTCAAATTACATTATACGGAGGTACACTGTAACGTATAACAGTATGACTTATTCAAGCAATTTAAAAGTATAATTCGAACATGTAAAAACCGAACCAAATCAAAAGCGTAGTGTTTTACATTTATCTGCAATTTTAATCCATTTAATTGTTAATTTTGCGAATAATTTCAAGACAATGGCCGCGGATTTGCAATTCTACGGTTTTGCTCATCTGTGAATTTCTTTTAAATGCGTAAAATGAAAAAGTAGCTCGCTTTTGATGTAAATGGTCCGAAAAATGTTTCGAGATTGTGTTCTAAAAAACGATAACATAAAATAATACATAATTTATGAAAAATAAAATGAAATAAATATTTTTCCATATATTTACAACTATTAAGAAGTTTATAAAATCTAAAAAATAGGCATAGAAATTAAAAAAAAATTTAACGGATCCAGTGGTCCAGTCAATATCTATACTCAACCTAAAATATTAGGTACATTTTATAGGGTATGCCTTCGGCTAGCGGTGGTCAAATTTCGGTTCCCTTGCTTATTTTAGACCAAAAGTGTTTTAGGTTTTTTTAAAAATTCAATAAGTCAAACTTACAAGTTTAATAATTTTTATGCAGTCAAATAATATTATGTTTATGTTTCGAAAATAAACTTTACGGGTCTAATTTAGGTACTTTATTAAAGATACCAACAAATATTTTGCCAGTGTCGGCGTCAACTCAAAGAAAGAGTTACCAATTTAACTGTTATGTTATCTTATAAAAATCCTCCGCGTGATCTTTTACCACAAGCAATATTGCATTTGCATTATTTTGTTCAACCAACCCTTTAATTATCGAAAAAATTACCTTGTCGGACTTCCATTGTCTTTATTTTGTTACTTAACACAGCGTTTCGGTTAGTTAGTATCTCTAACCGCTTTCAAGTGTAAACTAAATTATAATTCTATGGCTAACTTGTATATGGAACGGTATTAGTCACACGCTATTAACACTGCCAAGATTAAACCTAAACTTTGGCTTAGATATGTTGATGATACCTTTATTATCTGGACAGACAGCAACGAAGAGCTGATACGGTTTTTGGAACATATTAATAGTATAAGACAATCCATTAAATTTACCATGGAAACAGGAAAACATCCCACTCTACCTTTTCTCGATGTTCTCGTCAAACGAAGTGATGAAAACATAAAAACTTCAGTGTACAGGAAATCCACTCACACGGGGCAATGCCTTAATCACGGATCGAATCATTCAAACTCCATAAAACAGGGCATAATTCAAAGTCTTTATTACAGAGCATCTAACGTCAAAACATATTTAAAACAGAATGCTTACCCTGAAAACTTTGTAACTAATACCATCTCCTTGGTGTCCGACACCAACAGATCAAACTTCACACTCCACATCAAGCTTCATTGCACATGGATAGTATTTAAGACAGTAGCCTTAGAATTGGGCCGTTGGGCCCTGTTAAGCAAAAAGCAGCCAACCCACACATTTTTAAAAAACGAGATAATATCATATTCTGGTCTAGAAATGTCCATACTACATTCTGCAGAAAGCTACCAAGCCATCCCATACATTTTTACCTTGAAAAAAGCGTCCCCACTTATCTCCTGTTCGTTAACAGGACTTCTCAGATTTCGCATAAAACAACCATACCACTTGGATTGTTGTGTGATTAATATTTGTTAATTTAATTCTCAACTCAAAGATTACCAACCAAGTGGGTTGGTATTATTGTGCTGAATCGAGGATGTAGATGGTTTTGACATAGAATTGCTTGATTTTGATATTGAAGGAGATAAAAATTTGTGAAATGCATCAATAACAGAATCGATGTGTTCCACTATTTATCTAGGTTTCCTAATGACGATTTTGTAAACAATATAATTTAAGTTAAAACATTTTTTTTAAAAAGCGTATTTTTTTTGTAATTTGTTGAACAGTGAAAAAAACCAACCCTCAATATATCTAATTTTTTTGGGTGAAAATGTATATGATTTTTTTGTTCTTACGATAAAAAACTACATTAAAATTCAACTACTGGCTAGTTAAGTTATAGTTTTGAAAAAATTTATGGAAAATTAAATAATTAGGAAAATGATTAAATGCTAATTTACTCCAAATTTACATATTGAGGGTTGGTTGCTTTTTGCTTAACAGGGTCCAATTATAATTTATTTGACACTTGAAAACGGTTATAGATACTAACTAACCGAAACGTGGTGTTAAGTAACAAAATAAAGACAATGTAAGTCCGACAAGGTAATATTTTTGATATTACTTTACTTCATTGCCCAACACCTTCAAACTAAACCATTAATTACTAAATTAATTAGACAAAAAATATTGTTATGCGATTGCCGTTTTGTCTATTCTTATTATCATGAGAAAAGTAAAAATAACCTACTATTGTCAACAATATTTGCATCTTTGTGTGACATTTTTATACTAAAGAACGGAGTTTACTTACCTTATCAGGTTTTATTTAAATACGACCTTTGCCATAAAACTCGATGTTTACAGATGTCAAAAGACTTGTTTCTCGAAACCGATTACTGGCTTACACCACCATGATGTGCATTCAAATGCGTCTGATACCGTGGATCACGTAAAGTGGTGTAAAGAAATGCATGTTTTAGAACAATCAGCTTCCACATCGCTTTTTTGAAGTAGCCGCCAGTCTATTACAGTTGTTCGGGCTACCTTAGAACGTATTCGTATTATCAGTTTCCGAGATATGTATGTTTGCGTATGTGATGTGCATAATATTAAAACTTTTTAAAAGAAGCGGGTATTTGAATATTATGTTTTTAAATGCTGCACGCTAAAATCTAAATGATATACCGTTTACTCTTCCTTCGTAACTAGTGATGTATATTTAAATCGGTATACTATGGACTCGTTGTATTTGCCAAGCAAAAAGCTAAACAGGATCATATAAGCATTGAACAAGTGACGTAAAATATCAATACAATACTTTTTTTTACTACAGAAGCTATAGATGTACGGTTGTATTCATAAAAAAAGCGTACACGAATTAGAATGAGAGGAAACCTTAACCATATTTGCGTAAAACCGGCTTATCGCATGTTAAAGGTTATTAAAAAAGCAAAGCATTGGCGTTGGGCGTTAGCTCAATAAAATAACAAAAATTAATTTTTTATTTTATAATATAATGTTAAAAGTTTTATAATAATTACAACAGAAACAAAAAACGTTTAACAAGAATAAATAAAATCTAATATTTGATCATATTATATCCCTGTTTTTCTATTACTTGAGCCAGTCTATTCGGAATTGACTGAATTATATTTGATACAATATTTGGATCAAGCTCTTCCCAGCGCGCATGTATTATTTCCCATAAATCTTCTGAATTTTGTGGCCTAAAATTTCGATTTTTTTACGATTATACCCCAAATATTTTCAATTGGATTGGTATCGGGACTATAAGCGACCCAAGGCAGCACTTCCACATTATGGGTTTGAAACCAGTGGGTTACAGCATTGGCAGTGTGGACTGGACAATTATCTTGTTGATATATGAAAGTATTATTGGGATATATTTGCTCAGCAGACGGTAACAATATGTTTTCTAAAATGTTAATGTAATTTCCGGCATTAAATCTTCCCTCTATCCATTCTTCTTCGATTCTTGATGCAATTTGAGCCTTTTCAACTTCAGACAACTGACGAGGCATTTTTATGTACTTCTGTCAAAGTTTATCAAACGTTACCACCCTACAGTTTCAAAATTAATTACACCGACGCCAATGCTTTGCACTTTTGATAATCTATGACATGTGATAACCTCCAATAAACAATCATTTAGACAAGCCGGTTTTACGCAAATATGACAAAACTTACCTCTTATTCTTTCCAATTCTTGTACGCTTTTTTTATAAATACAACCTTACCTAGACTTATTTGTGAAATATAATATGAATACCTAATATCTTACATTAACCGAAAAACTTTTACAATGTTCCTATTGAAGATTCAAACCTATTAAAATGAATGGCAAACCGCAAAATACATTAAATATCGTCTCAGGAGGAACTAATTGTTAATATCAAAACGAATGGGAGAAGAATTTTATTTGATTGGTATAAAATGTATACCTAGATGTAGGGGAACAGGGATGACAAAATATGTTGTTGCCGTGGAACTAAATTGTCCGGTAGGGTTTTCTGTAATTGTGGCTTTAAAAAGGTTTTATATTTTAGGATTAGCAACTTTGTTCGATCCAAGCATACGGAAAAAATAACTAGTTCTGGAATTGTTCGAATTTGTATTAAAATTCCAAAACCTTCGAGGTATTTCGTTGCAAAACTAACGCCGCCCTTATGGACTCTTAATTACACAAGTTACGAGTGATGCTTTCCCTCTGAATGACGATGCTTCAGGTTTAGTAAAGGCTCCGTTTTGCCCCACCTTCCACTACTTTAATCGCGCACTTAACCAAATCAAAATCGAATTTAACTGCACGATTAGCCGACTATTATGATGAACCTGCCTTTTTACACCATTCATGGTTTTTCATTCGCCCTAAACTAAGTCGGTGGACGTGATTCTTCGCTTTTTGCTCGCGGCGGTCGCTTTACACAGACAGTTATTTTCTTATTCGACCACAACGGCGTTTAAAAACCCAATCGACCCATCGTTTATGTAAAAATCATCGTAAGAAACAAGCAAGAAGTTGAGAAAAAACTATTGGCGAAAACTAAAAAGAAATGATTGTCACAAGAGTCTCGGGACACCGAAATATTATAGCTGAGAGCCAAACCAGTGGCAAGCGGTGCGCGTGCGCATGTTTCCCGATAAATGTCATTTAATGCGGCCTTTTTTTTTTAATTAAAACTTTTTATACAGGGTGTCATGTAGCAGTGGCGAATACCAACTTTCTAATTTTAAATGCAACACCCTATATATTATTCAATTTTTAGATTCATCATCAGAAAATTTTTGACATTTCATGTACAATGTCCTATACTTCAATTGTTTCGGAAATAAGTGTTTTCAGATTTATTGCATTTCAGCGTTTCTTTTATAACTGATATGAAATTAAAAAAAGGTACCTACAAATAGTTTTGTTTACTTTTGTTTAAAATTCCTGACCTTAGCAAATAATTGTTGTCTGTCTGCATGGCAGTAGTTGTCAGTCTTATAGTCGTTTGAATTCCGTTAACTGCATAAATCGGAAAAATGGTTTATTTAACAGAAATCCACAAAATAATAATTTTATAGATGATTGGTTATGGAGATAAAACACGAACACAAAAAATGGAAGTTGCTCGCTTATTTCATGAAAAATTTCCAAATTGGCCGCCTATAACTCAAGGGAAAATTAGTAAAATAGAAAAGCAGTTTCGCCAGCTTGGACATGACGTAGGTAAAGCAGATAAAAAAAAGTAGCTGTCAATGCAATAAGTGATGATACCAAATTGGATATTATGCTTGAGTTTGAGGACACCCTACATACTTCTAGTCGAAAAACAGCCACAATGTTCGATGTAAGCCATTCATTATTCGAACATTACAAGTTTCAATATCTTCTTGTTTTTTTTTTAATTTTTTTACATTATCAAGAAATAAACAGTAGATATATTAGTTTTTGAGTGTGTTGTTAATTTTTGCAATAAATCTGAGAACACTTAATACTTCCGAAACAATTGAAAATAGGTACTTATAGGATATTGTATACATGAAATATGTCTAACATTTTCTGAAGAATCCAAAAATAGAATAATGTATTCCCAGCGCCAAGACCGCCCAAGACAGCCAAGACTCCAAAAGAGACTAAAAGACAGAGAGCACCAGCACCTTATAACCAAAAAAGATATGAAACTAAGCGATTTTAACCATGATTAGAAAAAATTCGGCGTTTGATTAACCGGATAATTATTAGCTAACACCACACATCGTATATAATATTATTCTGTAATAATTATTGTAGCTTTACACCCAGACTAATACACTTCGCATCGCCGCATGTTTTGCACTTTTGCCTTTTAATATGCGGGTCATTTGCAGTGGCGTAGCGTGCAGGGGCCCAGGGGGGCGACCGCCCACCCCTTTCTGAAACGACGCCCCCTTCCCACTCTCCCAGTAGTTCCCAGTGCCAGTTTTAATTAGGTTTTATTATTTGTTTATAAGTTTTAGAGTAAAGAAATAGATAAAATAAACCTGTTACCTATTTCGAGATTCTATTTTCTTTTCACTACTTCATTTAATTTATAATAAAAATATTTTGCCACGACCAATAAATTGTATTCTTTCAGTTATTTTGCTAAATTGCTTGAAATCTCTAATTTACTAGAGACTAAATTTTATCTTTTTAAAAGTGTGTTATTGTCGCCAATGAGAATATATGCTCCTGTTATTATGTAATATGCATAAAATATTTTATAGAGTTTTAACAAAATTCCCCTTGCCGTGTTCATAATTTGTTTTCCTGTGACCATTTGAGACATGACGAAACAAAAACTTTATTTCTCAGGCCAAAATTTACTAAATAAACGAAATTATACATTAGCAGTGAGGCGCCCTTTGAGCAAGGGCGTAGATAAGGGGGTAATTACCTCCCCCCCCCAGGACCCATAATGAGCCATGACAACGAAGCACTTTTTTTTTTACTGAATCAATTTTTTTGTGATTTTCTTGAGGATCTTCTGTATTTTATATTTTTTCTACTTAAAAATCAGGCAACATCATTGCAAAAAGAGCGTGGCACCCAAAAAAATTTCTATTTTTTTTTTCGCGCCATAAACAAAATATCTACGCCCTTACCTTTGGAGCTTTCGCTCCTTCAACCACGCTACGCCACTGGTGATTTGAACTATGAAAAAAATAGAAGGGGGGGGGCGCAAAAATATCCCAGGGCTTTGGGCGCTTTCAAGTGTTAATACGCCACTGCATGTATTTATTATCGTCTTTATTCCATTTGGCTGATACATACACACTGTATACGTCAAATTATTATGATAAAATGTCCTATAAAAAAGCAAGACGTCGACACGGTGCAAAAGTACGTTTATGAATGAAATGATTTGTCTATCTTACTTGATGGTCGTTGGTTCGCACCCACTGATATTCCTGTGTACATTTTCTGGAAATATTTCAACCTCCGCGTCCCTTGCTTATCATTTTTCATACATTTTTTTGCGAACGATAATATTTCCCAAGTCCTTTTCCACTCTCGTATACAAAAGCCCCAAAATGAAAAGAAAAACTAAGAGGAAAGAATATCTTGTTTCACTCTTTACGTCAAAATAACTTTATTTCATAAATCTTTTTTCTAACGTTTTGTAGACGAGGACGGTTTATTTTTGAGAACTGTGATACATACATATAGGGTTAACCAAAAATTGTGCAAAAAAAATAAATTTTAATTCTGAAAATATGATTCACTCGCCCCTGTGCCATTAAAATGGCATCCCTACGAAGGCTGTCTTGATGGGGAATTAATTTTTTTTATCTAGAAAGAAGTTGGCAACTATTTGAAATTATGTTAACGTCAACCAACAACACGAGTCTCGCCAAATCATGGCGAGTCGGCGAGCCAGTCACGCTTATTGTTGTTAACTTGCTCGCGAGTCTATTGTGGTGTTTATTAATTTTATTGAACAACTTGTTGTTATTTTTGTAATATAAACTTTCAAAACAATACCTAAATCATGAATTACTATGTACTTCCAAAACTTAAATATACAGTGTGACCAGTAAAGTCCACATCATATGAGATTTTTTTTTTATTAATAGCTTTATTCGAAACTTGACGTTGGCATCAAGTTCTGCTTCGATCGAGATGAAAATTAAGCAAAAAATTTATAGTCACGTGATTCGCATTATCTGTAAAATTTTATTTTTTTCCAAAAAATAATTAAAAGTGGGGTTATTTCTGAAAGTATCGAAAAAAGGTATTAGAAAAAGTTTTTTTAAATACAGTTTCTAGCCGATATGCAAAATTTCAGCTGCATAAGATAATTTTGATTTTTACCCACCACTAAAATTTATTTTCCACTTAATGAAAACTTTACTGATGACACTGTGTTCTTTGTTGTCTTAATATTAAGGTGTATTACTTTCAGACACAAACTACGTCTTCAAAAATACATATTTTATGAAGTTACCTTATACAGGGTCAAAAACAAATAAACTTTGCATCACATGCGACCAAATTGTAATAGCCCAATTTTGATTTTGTTGAAAAACACAGATTTAATATGGCGCTACTTTAAAGAAAATATATCCGAAATAAAGCATTGTCAAAACTAAGAAGTAGGTTGCGTTGAGTCTTATTTTGCAAAAATGGTGCAATTTACAAAATATGGGTAAAAAATCAAAATTATCTTATGCAGCTAAAACTTTGCATGTTGGCTAGAAACTGCATTTAAAAAAACTTTTTCTAATACCTTTTTTCGATACTTTCAGGAATAACCCCACTTTTGAATTATTTTTGGAAAAAATTTAAATTTGACAGATGACCTGTATAAGATTAAGTAAACACACTTGTGAATGGTTTGCAAATTAATTAGCAAACAAATCTCAAATGACAATACCTTCGAACGATTTTTTATGATGTTTCAAATTCATCGAAAAAGGAGTTCCTCAAGGATCTGTACTGGGTCCTTTATACATAACCCTTTATTTTCAAAGTTGGCATGCGTCTATCGCTTCGAAGTTACAGTGAGTTGGAATGATGCTGCCAAGTCAAATTAGTGAATGGCAACCTATAAGAACCAAATCCCCATTAGCAGAATACAGGGTCTTCCAACGAGGACTGAACAGGGGCTCATTTTTGAGCTTCCTTGTATTTAAAGAAAAATCCAAAATAGCCAATCGATGTACTTTTTCCTGCAGAATTCAAAAATGAAACCAAAAATTTATTTGAACCAGAAACAAAAGAGTTACGCTATGAATAAGGTGTTTTTTAAATGGAACATAGCTTTTTTTATACGATTTTTGGAACGAGTGATTTTTTTTTGTCCGTTCTGATTAAAATATTTAATATTATGACAGCTATTTTTATTAAATTTTAATGTTTTATTAGTTTTATCCAGTATAATGTAACTTTAACCTGTTTGAAACATACACTAGGTAATAAAGTTATAATCACCTTTGAATCCTTCAAAGTCATTTTGGCAATATTATAGTAAATTTGTCAAATTTTTGACTTTGAAGGATTCATAGGTGATTATACCTTTATTACCTAGTGTGTGTTTCAAACAGGTTAAAGTTAAATTATACTGGATAAAACATTAAAATTTAATAAAAATAGCTGTCACAATATTACATTTTTTAATCAGAACGGACAAAAAAAAATCACTCGTTCCAAAAATCGTATAAGAAAAGCTATGTTCCATTTAAAAAACACCTTATCCATAGCGTAACTCTTTTGTTTCTGGTTCAAATAAATATTTGGTTTAATTTTTGAATTCTGCAGGAAAAATTACATCGATTTGCTATTTTGGATTTTTCTTTAAATACAAGGAAGCTCAAAAATGAGCCCCTGTTCAGTCCTCGTTGGAAGACCCTGTACATATATCGTGCCATTAGTACAGAGATATTATAGTATGCCATTTTTAAGTACAGCCGAGTAAACATTCTACTTTTTTTTATAGGCCTTTGGTCTGTGCTTAGTCTACAACTATGTATGCTAAATTTCACGTTTCTAGGTCACCCTGTTAATATACAAAAAAAATGTTTTCTAATTATTGTACAACGAAGTACTTAAAATTACGAAAATTGATGGAAATATACACGGCATGTTATTGTCATTAGCAAATACCAGACTTAGATTTTATTTCTGTAATTATTTTACATTGTTTAGAGCACAATCATCTTAAAAAGGTATAAAACACAACAATGTTTCCAACCCCCGATGCAAAATTTAGTCATAAACCAGAATATGACTTGATTTTTAGTGGTTTTATGACGGTCATAAAATAAATATTCATATAATCATAATCTGACAACTTCTTTTAACGAACCCACTGACAGCTTCATTTGGATTTTGAATATAAATTTTGATTTACTACGCTAGAAAATGCAGTACTAAAAACTTTGTAATTATTTCTCTTTGTTTTGTGGACTTCTTAGGGAAATAATAAAACCACAGAGGGTACCATTTTTGTAATCCTCATCTGTCCATGAATTTTTAATTGTAACAAGATCTCACTTGGCAGTAGTGGCGCAGCGTAATATCTGGGGAGGGGTACGAGACAACAGAAAAAATTCACAGATCTTGCATCTTACGCAAGTATCATAGGCGTATTGAAAATACCTACCACATACAGTGGCGAGAATGAAACCATTATGTCACAGCACAGATTACTCCTATCTGTGAGTATGTAACGTGCCGCTATCACGCGTTATTATGACGGCATGGATGCTCCGATTTAGTTTGAAATAATAATTAAATTATTATACTTAGAAATGTGTAAAATTGACTGTTTTGTTAAAATAAAAAATATAGGATAATCTGTATATTAGTACATATTGAAGAGAGCTCAAAATCACCTTTTCAAAAATAGCGACAAAATTATTTCTTGAGTTATACACAGCCATTTACCTGCTGGTCCTTGTACTCTTTGTTCATGAAATGTCTAAATCTTAAGTCGCCTATGAAATGTTTTGGATTGGTATATCCATTCTCCCCCGACTTTCTGTGTAGTACGCCAAGACCGTCGCGCTATTTCGCTTTGTTTCAGCGACATTCACTGTTTATTTTTTTCCAATTTTATAGAAATTGAAACAATCAAAAATGCGGTTACCATGATAATATGTACACCTGAAAATTTTAAAAATTACGAAAACGTTATCTGATATCAATGAAATTTAGACGAATAAAATCTATTTGCACTGTCGTAGATTAAATTTTGAATGATACACGTTCGATATGAACTTTGTTAATGAAACTTGTGCAATTAACGTTGTACACAATGCACACGTTTCATTATAGTGTTCATCGAACTAGTATCACCGGCCATATTATCTTAATATCAACAAATATAATAATAAATGCCGAAACCCAAAACAAAACAATATTAATACTCAACAGATGATGCCAGCGATCCTGTGCTGCTCGGATGTTTGTTTAGACTTCACCGCCGTGTTATTTATGTGCATGTCGCATGTCGCATGTCGCGTTCATTTTTCATAAAATAGACCCGTATATACGCACCCAGTAGTATTTTTAATACTAGAAAAATAAAAAAAGAAGAAAAACATGTTTTATAAGTAGCATTTAAGTTGAAAGCGTTTTAAAGAATTGTACAGTCGAAAAACGCCAACCACAAGGCTCTTTATTTAAATCAATTTCTTTTCCGTGAAGGACCGACAAAAAATTGTCAATGAATTTACAATTTTAACGGATTTTATGCCTAAATCCGGCTAATAGTACCAATAACAAAAATAGATGATCCGGAAATGTTGATAAAGTCAGAGGCGTACCTACGCTTACTTCGGACGTAAGGTATACTGGTAAAATAATTTTTAAATTTGGCTTATTTATACTAACACAAATTATATATAGTATATTTTGAAAACGAAATGATAAATCGGATAATCTGCTACACGAAGAACAGAGATTAAAGATGGATCGTTCCATATTTTTAAATTAAAGGAAATCGTATATTATGCGGTTTCGGAGAAATTCGGTGACTGCGGAGCGGTAAAATTGGGTAAATTTTACATGCGGTGATGATCTCTTAAAGAAATCTGCTAGTGGATCTAATAAAAAAACATTTAATGTGAGATAATATTAATAATAATAAGTAACTGGTTGAATGGCACACCTGTCAAAGTCAAGCCAAAGAACAGTTTTTTTTTTATAATTTAATAAAATCCAAACAAATTTAAACATTCATTCATTGTTTTTTTCCAAGAAATACTACACTACTTGTTTGAAGGACAACGAAGTAATATCAAAGAAATTACCTTGTCGGACTTCCATTGTCTTTATTTTGTTTTTGTTTCGGTTAGTTAGTATCCCTAACCGTTTTCAAGTGTAAACTAAATTATAATTCTAAGGCTGCTGTCCTAAATACTATCCGTGTGTTATGAAGCTTGATGACTCCGCCTACGTGCTTATTAAAGTGTGAAGTTTGAGCTGTTGGTTTTGGACAAGAAGAGGCTTCCAGATATTGGGGATGGGATATCTATACTTGGTTTACTAAATATATGGGTATTTTGATTCATGAAAGCTGCTTCTTGAATTATCGGTTTTTCCTGTGCTGTTCCTGTTCCATGTCAAAACCTTGGCTTCTGACCACTGTATATTATGTATGGACCAACCAACATTATTATATTTTTTTATTATACAAGAATTATAATTTAGTTTACACTTGGAAACGGTTAGAGATACTAACTAACGGAAACGTTGTGTTAAATAACAAAATAAAGACAATGGAAATCCGACAAGGTAATTTTTTTAAGTACTACACTGTTTTAAAACATTCTCACGACCAGCACTCCAATTGATTCCACTATTAAATATATACTTTTTTGTTGAAGTTTGGTACTGAAAAAACTGATTGAAACTAATTTAATATGAAATCGTACTGAAATTCGTGAAATTTAACATATTATTAAATAAAATGGCGTTATGTAAATTTTGCTACCGTGAAATATTGACTACCCTATTAATATTACATCGAAATGTTACGGGACTTTTTTAAAGGTCCCTGTATGATGGACTTGCACGCCAAATTTTATTATTTTCTAAGAAGCCAAAAATTAAAAAAAAAAAAACGCTTCGTAACTCTACATAATTATGTAAGTATTATCAATCCTATACAGGGTGTCCGAAAATGATGAGCAAAAAACTTAGGGGATAATTCTAGGCCGAAAATAAATGCTATTTTTTCCTATAAATTTTTTTCGAGAATTGATTAAAGACGGTGTTAAAATTTAATTTTATTTGCAATTTTAAAATACATAAGTTACTAGAGCAATAAATTAAACATTCAAATCAAAAGTTCAAAGTGACGTCCTTCCAATTCTTCTTAAAAAATTTAATTTATTAAATTAAAAAATAATAAATTAAAATGATTTCGTATTGATCACATGCAAGCAATGTTATTTTAATGTTTTTCTCGAAAACGGTTAGATTTATCGAAACAAAAGTAGTATACCTTTTTTATTCAGTCAAAATGCGTATACAGTGTAGGACAAAAAGGTTGGGACCATTCAAATTAAAGTATAGGCTTCTATATGGCGGCCTCTACAAAATGCGAAAAAACGGTGGACAAATTCGTATTCCTCAACCCGAAAAAGCCCCATATACGAGATTTCGTCAAAATATTCTGAGCGTGGCAAAAGGTATTGCAAAAAAACTGCAAATAAAATTTAAATTTAACACCCTGTAACTTCGTTCATAATCAATTTTCGAAAAAATGTTATAGGAAAAGATAGCATTTATTTTCGGTCTAGAATTATCTCCCATTTTTTTTGCTCACCATTTCCTTTATATTAAAATCATCAGAACGACTTTTTCCTGTAAGGTCACATTAAAAGCGTTATTTATATTATAAGAATGGGCGGTAATTCAAGGGCGGATGGGATACATCGGACCGGCGCGGGAAGTCAATTGAAATGGCGCGCGGCGCGTCGATCCAATAAAAAAATGAAAAGACATACATATGTATTTTTTTTATCCACTTATAGGACATATTTTTTATAATAACTCATAAATAAAAAAACAAACTTCATTTTGAATAAAAATGTAGCGATTGCTTTTTCTTATAAAATAGAAGCAATCGCTTTCGTTTGCTTAAAATGTGATGAATAAATTAAGGAATCGGTTTTTCTAGTGTAGCAATTGCTTCCAACTTTTTAAGGTAGGTCGACCCCTGCATCATTTGCTTGGTAGCAGTCAACTTTAGTTCACCATGTGCGTTGCTCTTAATTTGTGTCTTCAATTACGGCTAAATATAATATGAATGAAAAATTGCAGATATCATGATTTCAGAAAGGTATATCGATTTGACTGCGAAAATGTTGAGTGGTTGGCAAATTATTTTTTGACTGATACTGGTAAAAGGCGAGGGGGTGCACTGTCGCCTTTAAATAAGTCTTTCTGCGGAAATTGTCGGATCCGGGCTTTAAACATTCTGTAGGTGAAGAACTCAGTGTTCACCAAACTGTCCATAAGACATATACTTCTGTAATGGATGCAGTTCTGGAGAAGGCCAATATTTTTATTAAATTTATACATAGGCTGAAGCTATTGTGGAAGCTAAACGGTTGTGGTCAGAGAGATTTATTTATGTTCCTTCAATTTGTGCACGAATATCAATCGCTTGTCTTTAATTTCTTTATCACCACTATCACTTTCCTCATTTTCTCTGAAATCTGCCATATCACAAATATAAGTTTCATATTTTCCACAAAAACGTAACAAATTTCTATTGTACTAAATAAATAGACCAACGTTGTTGTATTTACGTCAACTCTTTTGCAAATTAGGCACCAAACTGAACATGAAATCTATAATCTGAACAAGTGGATAAGCTACGTCTGAACTTGTGTTGAATAAGCATTTGCTACAGAGGTGTAAGAAGAACAGCAATCGCATATCCAGATCTAGCGATCGCTTTTACTTATAGCATTGCTAGTCGAGCGATTGCTTTTACTAAAAATTGCTTCAAGTAATTGCTTATATTTTATTCATTAGGCTCAATATTTATTATTAATATAAAAATTAAATAAAAAATATTCAACATAAAGATAACATAAAAATTCAAATTGTTAAAAAAGAAAAGAAAAAGTTGGCGAACAGCGGCGGCGCCTATCGGCGCCTGAGGGACCGGCGCACCGGGAGATCTCCCGGTGTCCCGGTGGGCCCATCCGCCCCTGGGCGTTATCCAAATTTCTAAGAAGCAAATATTGCAATTTCAACGGTATGTAATCGAATCTCTGCGTATCAACTTAATAATGAAAGAACCGAATTTTATGACCGTTTAAGATATTGCTTGGCCAGTAAACGGAAGATTGTTTGAGCAACTGATTAGAAAACATTAAGTTTCCATTTAATTTGTTGTCTTAATAGGTATTTTTTTTAAGTGTTGTTCTCCCACTTGTCTTCAACTGTTCAAAAAAATAAAGTTAAAGTCATTATGTCGTTTTAGGAAGCGGTAAATAAATTTGTAAAATTGTGAAAATTAAAAAAAAATACCTACCTTCAAAAAGTCTAATACAATTTCCATATTAAATTAATATTTGAAGCGGTAGCAAAATTAACATCATTTGGTTTCCCATGGCTTGTCTCGCGGTGCATCACCACGAATTACAGTTTTTTATTAGTGTTGCCGCCGAGACGAGATATTTTCGTCTCTGGTCTCGTCTGGCCCTCTCTCGACGAGACGAGAGAGACATTTTCTATCGAATAAAGCTCCGAGACGAGACGAGAGAAGTACCCTCTCTCGTCGAGAAATTCTCGTCTCTTTCGATCTCTCTCGAGCAAAAAACGTTACTTTTTTGAGCTTTTCTAAATCTTCTTAAATTCCTCTTTGTAAAAATATACATAAAGTCTATATTTGGACCAGCGGTTTTCGAGTTATTTAACTGCAAATAGTTTCATCTAGTTAGCCGTGCCTGGCCATTCAGAATAACATATTATTATGACGTTTTATCGTTGGATAAAATTATTTGCAGTCAAATAACTCGAAAACCGTTGGTCCAAATATGGACATTATATATTTTTAATAAGAGGAATTTAAGGAGATTTTAAAAATCTCATAATAGATAGGGTGTCCTGAAATTTTTTTTTTAAATTTGCTGATTCTTTTATTTTTCTTCTTTACTTTTATTAAATGCATTATTAGTCTATAGTTAATAGTTTCCAAGATATTGACTTTTGAAAAATTATATTTTTGAGTTTCGACAGCCTATACCTAGCTTTCTAACAGTACATCTTATAGCCAAAAGGCGCATATGTCTATATCTTCCATTTTCACTAGGTATCTTCCCAAATTAATCAAACTTCTGGCTAAACCGGATGTAACTCGAAAGCAGGAAATATAGTTCTTCCGGTTTAACCGGAAGGTGATTTTTTTGGAAAGATAATAAAAATGGAAGATAGGGACATGTGAGCCGTTTTGACGTACTGTTACATCTGTCGAAACTCAAAAATGACATTTAAAAAAATTCAATATCTTGGAAATGGAAATTTCTTACCGTGCTGATGTTTTGGAGCACCCTGTATAGACAAAAATAATTTTATTAGAGGCACCTCCTAACCCTTAATAAGCTTCGTCCAAAATTTTCCGCTATCTTATTGGTACAGGAGATATTGACCTTTGTCGCATTAATGGGCCACCCTGTAGTAAATACCAAGCAAAGTTTTAACGCATTTAGGTTAGGTTCTGTCATATTTAACATATATTGCACACAATTTATGTCAAATATGATAGAGCCTAACCTAAACGCGTTAAAATTTTGCTTGGTTTTTACTATATTTGGTTTAAATCACGAGAGAAGCGAGACGAGACGAGAGAAGGTAGTGTCTCGTCTCGCGGCAACACTATTTTTTATAAATTAACCAAAAAAATTATAAGCTATATAAGAATTTATGTTTACAAAAATCCTGCCATAAAATCCATATTAAAATCTATTTCGTAATTCTAGCAATGTAAAATTCAGCAGGAATAAAACAATAGCCAGGGCCCGGTGGTAATCCCGGCAACGCCATAAATCAGGACGGACGCGCCAGGAAGGACGCCATATAACCGTCGAAGCTGTGTGCGTATTCCCTGAATGGGAAACGAAGGCACTATATCATAGCAGGCTGGGCTTTCCGGGATTTTCGGGAAGAAGAAGACGTCCACGAGATATTAATAATGGGAGCCGCCAAAAACAAAGCCAACGATTCTGCGTTTCAAAACTATAATATACAGGTTGTTCCCCCCTAGAAACGTAGCCGATCCAGTGGCGGATCCCCGATGACGTCAAGGGGGGAGGCTACATCAAGTTTAACAATATATTATGTAATTATCCCAGTATTCTTGGGTTTTGAAGGGACCGTTACTGACGGAATATTTACGATTGGTTATAAGGGGAGGGGTGGTGAAACCCTATAACCTCCCCCTTGGCTATGCCCTTGATTAGACGATAGGTAAAAACCGAAAAATGTGCTGAATATTTTATATTTTCTTAGGCTTCAATAGCCTTAAATGACAAATTAGAAATATCCTTAGTGCGAAATTAATTTGCAAACTTGAGCTGCTCAATGAATAAGAAAATTGATGCCTACTAATAGGTATAGGAATTAAAAGTGTGTAAAACTAAAAATGTAATAATGCAACATTTCAAGCCCAACAAACTCCATCAACAAATCAAAGTTGTTTATGAGATATTTCTCCGCGTCACAATATTCTTGTCGATGTTAATTGTCTATAACGACCATTTAACAGCTATGCTTTATAGTTATGTCCTGTTCTTGTGTCTTCCATTTTCTTCTGCTCATCTATTCCGCGGTCCACTGATATTTTTATGTGCATATTTTTAAATCTATTTGGTTTTATTTACATTTGTCTTTGTTTTTGCTCGATAGGTATAAATAGTACTGCCGTTTAATACTTTGTAGCGTCTCTACCAGTTTTTCTAATACTGGATATATACGTGAGGGAAATTCTTGCTAAATTTACCTCGATCTAAGACTTAAAAACTATAGTTTTAATACTTTATTCGATAAACGATAATGGTACTAGTTCTTTTTAGGATAAAGTTTGAGAAACCGTTTAGAAAAAGCATCATTTTATCTTGCCAAAGCTACACACTGTTTTCCCTCCCAGTAAAATATGTTTCGAGCCGACAGACAGACAGATAAAACAACAAACAGTGCGACCGATCGACCGAATTGGGAAACATACTTTTTTATGATCTAAAGAGAACTCACAGCATCAAGATCTGGTAAGATTTTCACTAAGGTAGCATAGAGCAACAGGAGATAGAAGATTTGGAAATAGGTCATTTGTGTTTAATTTCTTTTAAAAAAACGGTTAAAGAGATACAGGGTGATCCAAGTAAAAATTTATTTTAGAACATTTGCAATGATTGGAGCGAATATGAATCAAATTTGGTGTAGTTACGTTTTTGAGGGCAAAAAGACGATTTTATGATTGCTTCTAAGATGCCTCCTAGAGGACACTAGTTACATAAATAGAGTTTGGTAAATTCTGGCATACATTTTTTGTCTCTGACATTTCTTCTATACGTCAAAAAGTTGCACTTTATTAATCTCGATATTTCAAGGAGTTTTTGAAATACCGTGCGAGCAAAAATTATTTGCATCAAAGAGGGCCTTGCATCTAAGGACGTAATGCTTAGCCGTAGAGCTTAATACCTGTTGGGTGTCAGTAACTACCTGAATTAACAATCAATCAGTTATTACGTAAATTTCTTGAACCATTCACACAATGAGCTTTACGGAACGCACAAAACATTCATGGTGGAAGCGTATTTTCAAAACGAGGTTAATGTTAAGTAAATGGTGAGTGGCAATACAATCCGGGTTTGTGCATGGACGATTTTTATAAACATTTTCCTAACGTTAATGTTTTTATTGCTGGGGATTTTTATCATTGCCTGAAAAGAACCGTGGCTGTGTTTAGGGAAACAGGTTCTATACAACACAAAAAAGGAGCAGGAAGACCATCTGTAAGAACAGAAGAACTTGTTGCAAACGTTTGTGAAATAATGCAAAATACGCCAACAAATTGTATAAGACTCCTGACCCAAGAAGTGGGAAGATCTTATGGAACATGCAGGACTATTCTTAAGAAGCAACTAAATGTATTTCCTTATAAAGTGCAAGTATTCCAAGAAATACAAGCCGCAGAGTTTGAAAGAGGCAGGAATTACTCTCAATGGTTTACCCAAAATTTATTGGAAAGAAATGATGCCAATTATTTCAGCAATTTATGTAATTATTTTTCTTTTTCTTTCTATATATTCTTATACTTAAATTAAAAGAATTTCCGTTGCACGTCATCAATCAGCTGAAAGTTGAAAATCGGTAAGGAAACATAAGAACATAAAATTTGGGCAAAAAATGTATAAATTTCATGCGATATTGAATGTAAAAGAAACTTAATGTATTCTTCTATGATACTAAGCCGCTTAAAGGGGATGTTTTTTAAGTTTAACCTTTTAAAAATTAATATCATTTGAATTTTTTGGGCTGACAGTTGGCAACAGAAGTGTCAACGCATCGGTGATGTCAGTTTATTTCTTGGCGAATTTTGATTGACGTTTATTGTTTTCATTTCGTGTTTTCGTGACTTTATTTAAGTCGTTTTTAACTAAAACTGCAAATCCTTTTCTAAATAGGATTAAAAACTGATCTTTTAAGAACAACAAAGGGATTCATACACATTTCTGTTGATTACGTTGTTTACCTTTATTGAAAAATGCCGAAGCATTTCCTTACTGGGGTATTTTAATTACAAACTGGCAACACTGCTGATACTCGAAGGTATGACGTGCAACGGAAATTATTTTAATTTAAGTATACTTTGTTAATTTTGTAAACAACAAAAATAAAATTGTATTTGTCTACTTATTTTATTACTCATTAGTTTGGCCTATCATGTCATAATATGAATTTGACAAAATTTTAACCTAGATTTGGTTAGATATATCGTCCCCATATCATTGTGATCTAAACCAAGCTCTGCGTTTTTTAATCCAAGCCCTCTTTGATGCAAATAATTTTTGCTCTCACGGTATTTACGTCTAAATGCTAGATGATAAGAAATATTTAAATAAACACCTTTTTCGAAACATAATTTATTCAAGCCTAATATCTCCTGTCGCTGTACGGCCCCGTACCTTAGTTATGGGCTACCCTGTTTACATATTTGTATATTAACTCCAAAGAATCTTTGAATGATATTTTTATAATCAGCTTCAAATACTACAATAATCCCAGCATTCTATATAGTAAGTATGTATTTCTCCACCAATCGATAGGTATGTACTCCCTTCAAAGTAATTTTTTATAAACATTTTTATCTGTCTTTCCCACGTTCTACAATGTTGTATCTAAACTGCCATATCTCGCAGCATATTCATTCATAAAATTTTATGAGCTCTTAGATCCTGCATGGTCTGGTAAGTAGCCGTTTTACAGCTCGCCATAAGACAATATTATTTATCTTTGCTTATCTCACGGCACACATAATATCATCTATCCTCACGTGAGGTTTTTTAATGTTATTAAAAATTTGCAAAAAATGTGTCTATAACATTTGTTTGCTAATAATGTATTGTGATCATTTTAATTTAATAAATAAAATAATGAATAAAAATTAAGCAATTCCTTGAAGCAATTACTTTTCAGTAAAAGCAATTGCTTGACTAGCAAATGTTATAAGTAAAAGCAATCACCAGATCTGGATATAACCAAAATTTTGAAGCAATCGCTCTTTTTCTTACACCTCTGTAGCAAATGGTTATTCAACACAAGTTCAGACGTGGCTTATCCCCTTGTTCAGATTATAGATTTCATGTTCAGTTTGGTGCCTAATTTGCAAAAGATTTGACGTAAATACAACAACGTTGGTCTATTTATTTAGTACAATAATAGTATTCTGTTACGTTTTTGTGAAAAATAGAAAACTTATATTTGTGATTTGGCAGATTTCAGTGAAAATGAGGAAAGTGATAGTAGTGATGAAGAAATTAAAGACAAGCAATTGATATTCGTTTACAAATTGAATGATGCGGTAACGCATGTAAAAGTGGACTGTATTTCAAAATGTGTTAGTTTTAAGAGAAAACAAGAGAATACGCACAAAATAAACGTGTTGAGACTCTTACCTTGGACTGAGAAGCCGTGGCGGCATAGAGGGCCCTCTTACTTCTTTTTGTGGTTCTCTTAATTTATGTGCACTAACACTATTGTATGGTTAAAACTCGAAGAAAATGTTCAATTAACGCATTTTTACGATAAAAAACGGATCGGCGAAGCAACCTTAGTACCGAGTTGCCCTTCTTCCGATTCTCACCTTGTCTCTTGTGACTGGACGTCTCACTTCCCATGAGCGACTCTGCGCTCCTCCTAGAGTCCAAAACGAGAACTTGTGCGTTCGCGACAAAAGTTATAAATTGATTTATTAAAAAATAAAAACTAATTAGTTAAAAAAAAAGGAGAAAACGTTACCATACCAATATTAGCCCAAATTAAAATTAACTAATTTAGTTTAAGAACAATTATACAAACCATAAAAGAAAATACTTTTCTTAACAAACCGCCCACCAAAATGAATGTTTTAGACGTACAGGTAAAAACCCGAAAGCACAAATAAAACATATTACAAAAAAGAAAAAAAAAATATATATAAATTGAATAAGATTAATTGCCTGGTAGAGGGCATATCCTTACTACCGGTCGCTGAAAAGATCCGCGCGCAGTTTTTAGGGTTACGACGCGTACCACTCCATCCTTTCCTGGATGTAAGTCGGTGACTCGACCAAGCTCCCAATAAAGTGGAGGTTTTTGGTCGTGCTTTATTAAAACCAAAACACCCTTGGCAATCTCTGGCGCATGATGAACCCACTTGTGTCGTTCTTGTAGCGAATGAATATATTCATTGGACCAACGTTTCCAGAAATCGCTCTGTAAGCGCTGAATTAATTGCCAACGGCTTAGACGGCTGATTTTTAAATCAGATAAGTCAGGTTCGGGTATACTACTATTTAAAGGTTCAAGGGTAAGAAAATGACCTGGTGTTAAGGGTTGCAAATCATTAGGATCGGCGCTAATTGGGCTAAGAGGCCGTGAATTAAGTAAAGATTCGATTTGCGTTAAAAGAGTGTAAAACTCTTCATAAGTTAAATTTTGGGTACCAATAACCCGGTAAAGGTGAGTTTTCATTGATTTAACGCCTGCTTCGGCAAGGCCGTTAAAATGTGGGGTACTAGGCGGATTAAAAGTCCATTGGATTAAGAGTTCTTGAGCTGCAATTTGCGCGTACTCTAGAAGTATATTTGATGCGCCCTTGAAATTAGTGCCTTGATCACTTGAAATATGTATGCATCTGCCACGACGGGCGACAAAACGTCTAAAGGCAGCCAAAAAGGCTTCAGATGTTAAATCTGAAGTTGCTTCCAAATGCACAGCTTTGGTTGCAGTGCAGACAAAAACACAAGCATAACCTTTAAATACCTTGGCACCTCGATGTCTGGACATTAATAAAGAAAATGGGCCAGCAAAATCTATACATACTGAAGAAAAAGGCTTGAGTTGAGATATACGGAGCTTTGGAAGGTCTCCCATATAAGGGTTATAGGATTTAGGTTTGCAGCGAAAACACTGAATACAATTAGAAAGACATTTATAAATCGCACTTCGAGGAGATAAAATCCAGAATTGCTGGAGTATTAAATAATGTAGGGTCTTTAAACCTGGATGAAAGTTCGTTTTATGAACCCATTCTATTACTAGTTTTGTTAATCTATGAGATTTAGGCAAGAGAATGGGGTGTTTAATGTCATAATTAAAATTGGAGTTTTTTAACCTACCGCCCACCCTAAGCATACCATCTGAATCAACAAAAGGAGCAAGTTTTCGGAATGGTTTCGGTAGTAAACTGTTATTTTTAATTTTGTCAAAAATATCAGAAAAGCATGTCGTCTGCACATTTTTAATAATAAGACAAAATGCCTTGTCAATTTCAAACGGTGTCAATTGATTTAACTGATTTTGTGAAACAGATCTGTCTTGGAAACGTGAGTTTGTACTAAATCGAGTAATATAAGCAACAATTCGCTTAATTTTTAACAGCATAAATAAATCTCTCTGACCACAACCGTTTAGCTTCCACAACGGCGTCAGCACTTGTAGGAAATTTAATAAAAATATTGACCTTCTCCAAAACGGCATCCATTACACAAGTGTATGTCTTATACAAATAATAGTTTGGTGAACACCGAGTTTTTCATCTACAGAATTTTGAAAGCCCGGATCCGACAATTTCCGCAGAAAGACTTTAATCTTATTTAAAGGCGACAGTGCACCCCCTCGCCTTTTACCAGTAGGATCCGTCAAAAAATAATTTGCCAACCACTCAACATTTTCGCAGTCAAATCGATATAACTTTCTGAAATCATCATATTATCTGCAATTTTTACGTACACTGTAATTTTTTCTTTTACGGACTTTCATGTATTCAGCCATAATTGAAGACACAAATTAAGAGCAACGCACGTGTATGCCGCGGAGAACTAAAGTTGACTGCTACCAAGCAAATGATGCAGGGTCGACCTACCTTAAAAAGTTAAAAGCGATTGCTACACTAGAAAAAGCAATTCCTTAATTTATTCATCACATTTTAAGCAAACGAAAGCGATTGCTTCTATTTTTTAAGAAAAATCATTGACTAGAAGCAATTCCTGCCCTTTTAAGCGATTGCTGGACGCAAAAGCAATTACTTTAGTTTTTATTCATTGGCTTTCAAGAAATTACTTCGATTTTATAAGGAAAAGCAATTGCTCCATTTTTATTCATTAGGCTCAATTACTTTACAAGAAGGTAACGTAATATTTGCAGGACGAAACGGAAAGTTTGTCTTAAAAAACATAAAAAATAATAATTTTACCACTTCCTGCAGTAATTATTTAATAGCATTTTTACGATTCTCTTCAAATTTCTCTCCTAACGAAGTATCCAGGTTACAACTCAATTAAGAATTTATTTTTTCATAAACGAACATGTATATTCATATAAAAAAATTACTATCGAGCGGCTTTTATTAAAGTTTCGCAATTAAAAAATAGGGGTAATTCCATACAATAAAAATTATCCTCTATCTCAATTGTTTCTCGACCGGCCATAAAGCATTTAAATCTATTTTAATTGCAACTGAATTGGCGCAATTTGTTAATAAAATGCAAAATTACAGAGCCGCACAGTCCACGAGACGCTATAAAAATTCTTTTAGATCCAAGTTTTTGTTTTTCTTTGCGGAATTGATCTTGGAGATGTATAGCACCAACGAGGATCAAGCGATCGTCATTTTTCATCACAGCGAAAAAATACTATAGAAAGTCCTTACATTCCACGGGCTTTGCGCCCTGCAAGGACATTTTTTAAAGAGTTTTGTGTTACTGTAGATACTGTAGGTATACAGGGTGTTTCATTAAGGTCGAAGAGCGGCCATATCTCGGAAACTACTGGGCATAGAAACTCAGGAAAAGAAAAATTATAATTAAAGTGGCGATGAGAAAATTCTGGAAATAATTTTCAAGTTCCGCATTTTGCCGCAAGAGGGCGTAATTGAAAAGTAAATTTTTAAATTTTACATAACTCCGAAAATTCAACATTAAGGTATATGTTTGATAACACCATTTTAAAGCTTGGACAATTATGCATCATTTTGGTCTTATGCTCATTGGCGTACCGGCTTTAATAAGAGTGGGGGAAGCTGTTGAAAGTGTAATCATTTAAATCGCGGTAACTTATAAACGACTTATCCGATTTTAGCAAACTAAAGACTGTTTGGAAGAGAAATGTATGCACTTTGACCAGTCGTATTTAGTTGTCCATAATAGTTCTCAAAAAAAATGCTAGAGGGCGCAATTTACAATAACAATACATTTTTTGATTTACCTTTCCCGAAAAAATAAATCATACGGTATAATTATGATACCATAATCGAAAAGTAGATGAAATTTGCTAGAAAAAATATTAAAACCGCAGCTCGATATCTCCGTTCGTTTCAGAGTTATTGCCAAAACAATAATTTTTAAGACAAATTGCGCCCTCTAGCAATTTTATTAGAAACTATCTTGTACATTGGATACGACAATTAAAGGTACTTACCTTTCTCTTCCAAACAAGCTTAAATTTAGTAAAATTGGTTAAGTCGTTTAGAAGTTACAGCGATTTTAATGTTTACAGTTTTACTTGATAAGAGTGGGAGAAGCTATTGAAAGTTTAAACATTAAAATCGCTGTAACTTCTAAACGACTTATCCGATTTTACTAAATTTAAGCTTGTTTGGAAGAACCTTCAATTGTCGTATCTAATGGTACAAGATAGTTTCTAATAAAATTGCTAGAGGGCGCAATTTGTGTTAAAAATTATTGTTTTGGCAATAACTCAGAAACGAACGGAGATATCGAGCTGCGGTTTTAATATTTTTTCTAGCAAATTTCATCTACTTTTCGATTATGGTATCATAATTATACCGTATGATTTATTTTTTCGGAGGAAAATCAAAAAATGTATTGTTATTGGAAATTGCGCCCTCTAGCATTTTTTTTGAGAACTATTATGGACAACTAAATAGGACTGGTCAAAGTGCATACATTTCTCCTCCAAACAGTCTTTAGTTTGCTAAAATCGGATAAGTCGTTTATAAGTTACAGCGATTTAAATGATTACACTTTCAACAGCTTCCCCCACTCTTATTAAAGTCGGTACGCCAATGAGCATAAGACCAAAATGATGCATAATTGTCCAAGCTTTAAAATGGTGTTATCAAACATATACCTTAATGTGGAATTTTCGGAGTTATGTAAAATTTAAAAATTTACTTTTCAGTTACGCCCTTTTGCGGCAAAATGAGGAACTTGAAAATTATTTCCAGAATTTTCTCATGGCCCCTTTAATTATAATTTTTCTTTTCCTGAGTTTCTATGCCCAGTAGTTTCCGAGATATGGCCGCTCTTCGACCTTAATGAAACACCCTGTATGTATAAGCGAGGAATTTGCAAACGATATACCATAAAGACTTGTCCATTGACTTTCCTAGTAAAATTTTAAGCCTCAGAAAGGGACTTGAAGATAGTATTTCAAAATTAAAAACAGTGTATGAACTTGCGGCTCATTTATTAATAAAAAATCAGTGTGTTCTTCAAATTTTCCAGATGTGATGAGTGCAGTGATGTTATTTCTAACTTTACCAGTTAGTATGGCATCAGCGGAACGACCTTTTTCCAAACTTAAAATAGTAAAAACCTATTTACGTAACACCATGGGACAACAACGCCTCTAGGATTTATCATTAATCAGTATCGAACACGAGTTTGTTAAAACATTAAATATCGACGAAATTATAAACGATTTTGCCAAAAAAAAACTCTCTACAATCTGGTTGTTTTGTAAAATACCTTGTATAGTACTTAGTGACATAATGTTTTTGCAGACTTGTCGAGTGTTCATGGGTTTTACTGTTTTCTGTCTTTTGGATTCTATGAGGCTCGATCACTGCTACCCCCGTTCCTACCAGACATGGTAAGCAACATTATAAGTGGTGTTTTAAAATTTTGATTTTGCTTCATGTTTGCTGGAAAATTACGTATAATGTCTTAATAACTACCTATGTGATGTCTACCAATCTACAGTCTACCTAGGATTATAAAATAAATTCGAATTGTTTGCTTGTTTTAATAGTAGGTACGTACCTAACACATATCGTGTGTTTAACACTAATTAAATTAAAAAAAAATTAAATTAAATTAAAAAAATGTTATTATTATTAATATTATTAGGTTAAAGTTAGGCGGCTATGCCATTAAAACTATTATTCACTGAGTACATTTCAGATATTTATCACCACACTTTAAGTAATTTGCATTAAATATTTTGGGTTTTATACAAATCATAGCGGTTATTAAAATGGTTAATTGTATTACACGATTTAACGAATCCAAAAATTCATAAACCTGAACCTAATAGTAATGAAAATAAGAATTATCTTTTTCCATTCGTTATAGAGAGGGGGGCCCTGAAAACGTTTGCGGGGGGGCCCACTCAATTTGTGTTACGCCACTGTCTATATTGGTAGCCGACCTGTCAGTTCAAGCTTGCCAGTACTGTATGTGAAGTATATAAAATGAATGTTTGACATCAAGAGACTGTCTTCAAACGTTATACACGTATTTTCCTGAGAACCTGTAGATTTGCTCTGGTTGCTAACGTTCCCTAATAAGTTGCCTTAAGAAATGTCCAGTAATTAAAATAATAATATCGCAGTTAATTTTTATTATTATGTATGTTGGTACTATTACAATACAGTTTACATAATGATGTTTAGTAAAACGGCGTACCAGTCAAGTCGTTCAATTTTATTGAAGGTTTTTTCGTATAAAATTACTCAAATGCGGTTGTTGGTCATTGAATAAAATTATGTGGAAACGATATAAAAACAGATATAAATTATTACTTCGTATTGAACATTGATATGGTTTCTTTATCCTTTACACTACTTTATAGTTTCACCGGACGTTTTTCCTATGCGTTACCCAGATTTCTGGAAAACTTTACCCATAGCAATAAAATTGACATTGCCTTTTTTATTCAAAATAATATAGTTAACTACAACAAACTTTTTATTTTTAGCAGGAAACTCAACAATTAGGAGTATTAGGCAGCCTTCCAAATTGACAGACATATAACAAGAAAGCACAACCCAATACTTAAAATAATTTGTCATTTTACTCTGGACTATGACAATAAATAAACATTGTCTTTATTTTTGGTTGTTTTATTACTATAAACTTTTTAAAGTTTATGGAGGGGGGGAGGAAGTATAGCCTTCCAACTGGAACATCATCACTTTTAGATACTTGAAAAGTGTGTGTATAAATAATAGGTCCAATAGATTCGCTATAGCATATCAGACGCGTAATTCAAAGAACCTCCAAACAGATTTTAATAAAATTTCGTTTGTTGTTTTGGTCTAGCATATTGTTGGCATTTCGAAAACAAGATCGCATAAAAGCGCCAGGATAGATAAGATAAAAATCAACTTATCAATCAATCAAATCAACAAGATCCATGTCAACTTGGTCAACCAAAGAAGTCTTATATAAAGTGGACAGTAATGGATATTTTGGTTTCTTGTCTTCGTCGGCATGCAATTTCGATCACATGCTGTTTTGATGTCTTTTCTAGGGGCCAGGCCTTCGCCATTTTATTTTTTGATCAATTGTTCGTTTTATCCCGTAGGGAATTGTGCACCTATAATGTGGAGATTCCATGTTTTATTTAAATTTAAATTATAGATAAAAACAATAATTATATTGGAATGAAAGAAAACACTCAAAGTCTTCCTCAACAAAATTTTAAAAAAATTTGTAAGTGTAAAAGAAAAATACCTAATATAGAGAAATTGATGAAAGTTGAACCTTTTTCCCAGTTTATTTGGTTGGTTTAGACCCCATTTACTGACTTCTCACATACTCAGTATGTTTTAACTTTCATCAATTTCTCTATATTATTTCTCTTTTACACTTAAAATTTTTTTTAATTCCATAAAAGCTCCATTAAGGTTCTTCACCATTTTCTCTTCTGCTAAAATCATCAGCATCAAATATTTTTTATGTCTCCTGATGATGAACGTTTCTACGTTCGAAACATGTAGAGACCGTTGAATATTCTTATTCTATTAAATTTTGTGAAGGAAGACTTTGAGTTTTTTCTTTCTTTCTCATACTTTCAACTCCACTTTAACCATGGACTATTTCTTCAAAATAATTATATTGTATTAAGTAAATAAAATAATATTTAAGATAGAATTTATTGGATTATTTTACGTAATATACTCTTCATGAAATTTTGATTATATTTATAAATTTTTTTGTTCTCTTAAACATTAATACATACAAAATTCAATATACTGTATATATTGTTAAATATTTATGAAAATGTAAGTTCAACGGATCCCTCGTCTCATAACTCCTTGACATTCAGCAAGTTTTTATACTCATCTCGAGAAATCATTATAATGAGCAAAATTATACAATTAAATAAACATGGGAGTTCCATCGCGAATCTGAAATTAGTTTTTTGTCTTCGATTTTATATTTCATTAATTTAAATTGGGAAAAAAGGAATTCTGTTCGGATTTAAATTATTTAATTTATTTTAATTTGTATGAGGTTTTTAGCATAACGATATAGCATCGCATCTCATTTAAGTCATTTATAAACATACTTTTGCGCCGAATCGACATTTCCTTGTTTATAGAGGACATTCCATCATATGACATGTCCATGAACTTGTAAAATGAAAAACCTGGCATTAAATCAGTTACTTTACCGACCTGGTGCTGTCTTAAAGTGTTGTTTTGTTACAATATTTACAGAACCCGTGAAAACGTTTCAATTTCATCGGTTTTTTAACAATAACCTAATTTTTTTTATCATTCTAGTGTCAAAATTTAAAAATTGTCACATTTCATTATTTTATTTTCACTTGCTACCGCTTGCGGAGTCTATACCAGTGTGGAATATTTCGAATATTAATACCTACCTGTGTAGGTGGTTTTTATGGGTTTAAGGATCTTAGGGAGCAAATGAAACCCAAATGTTAATTTGCCGACGTTTCGGAAAATATATTTCCTTCCTCAGGGCTCAAACAATAATTTATTATATATATTAAATATATTAATTAATTTTTTTATCGGTTATTGTTGAAATCTAAGAAAGAATTCTAGTATTTTTTTAAGACCGACACTTCGATATATTTTATAATCTACGCGAAACATAACAACATAAAGAACAAAATTAAAAATCAACGAACTGTCACTCGACGATACATCGAAATGTTGTTGTCATAATAACGAAATCAAGGTATCTTGTATTATCAAAGGGCGATTGGAAAAACAAAAACAGGGTGACAGTGACATTAGAGACCGGAAAAGTGACATTAGAGTCCGGTAAAGATTTTTCCGGTCTCTAATGTCACTTTTCCGGTCTTGCGATTGGAAAAACGTTATTTTCTAGACGAAAAATTGTCCAGAAAGTGTAAATTTTCTGGTCGGTTTTAAAAAAAAGATTTTTCCGGTCCCTGTTTTTTAATTTTTCCAATCGCTCTTTGATAATACAATCTACCTTGATTTCGTTACTATGATAACAACAATTTGATGTATTGTCGAGTGACAGTTCGTTGATTTTTAATTTGCCGTTTATGTCAAACTTGTTTCGCGAGTGCGAAAATTTTAAAATATGAATTCAGATTTTGAATTATCCGACACGGAAAATGAGATTCCAGAAGAAATTTTGGAAGCAGCAAGGAAAGCGACTTACGATATATTGTCAGTAAAATCAAAAGCCCGTTATGAGAAGTCATACGACGCATTTAAAAATGGGTGTCGAAAAAAAAAGTGAAAAATGTAAAAGAAGACGTCCTTTTGGCATATTTTGCTGAAAAGTCCCAAAAACTGGCTTCTTTAATATTATGGAGCTTTATTCTTTTATCTGGTTTTAGTAGGTTGTTAATCACTTTGGTATATAAAATAAAATAAAATAAAATAAAATAAAATAAAATAAAGAATTAAATGTATATCGAAGTGTCGATCTTAAAAAAAATATTGTACGTCAAGCAACCGAAAATTAGTGTTTTACAGGTCTCTCCAAGCTTCACAGCTGCGTGTCTCGACCTGAAAAACACTACTTTCCGGTCTTGTAACGAAAATTACTATTTTAAACTATGCTTCTCAGAAAATAGAACATTCTTAAAAGTGTATACCTTACATAGGCCAGCCCTGTGTAGAACGGTAGTTTCGGTTTTGGCTTTTCGTATGTTTTTATAACTTTTCATAGACACTGTAAAGAAATGTATTACGTAACAAACGTCCTGCCTACAAAAATTAGTTTAGGATCTCTCAATGAACAAATTAAATGTAACTTAAATTCCAATATTTTTAATCGTGTTTGAGTAAAAGCAGTACCTACTTAAGAAGTTGCAAAAAACACTTACCTACTGGAAAAAAAACTAATAATTTTTTCTGTTCGTCAATTCAGATAAAAATTTAAAACGACAAATCCATGTGCCTGTTCAATTATTTTTATCCTTTAAAATAACAAGATGGTCGCATTTTTATGTACAAATTATAAAGGGAACGAATGGCCGCCGTTTTAAACTGTCTCATCGAAGAAACAAGACTTTTGTGGATTTTGTTTTAATTAAGAACAAATACATCGAACGTGCAGTTCTCACAAACATAAAAAGTAACGTTTCGGTTTTTTGCCACCAAGATTGGCAGCTTTTTGCCTTATTTTCTTTATTTCTTTCGGTTCTTCTTTTCTTCGTTTTTAAGTAAGTTTTATATGATTCCAGTTGAGTTTTTGTCATCGAATTGTTATCGACCATGGGCGTAGGCGATAGTTAAAGTAGTAACCTTACTGTGTTAAGCGTAATCTGTTCATAATAATTATTGTATTTTAAATAGGAAATTTTAAAATTTTAAGTAAAAATATCAAAATCTTTATTATTATCAAATCAATGTTTTAAAATGATCTTTTATCGGAGGGCAGAATATGCACCTCTTTGGGAATCTTTGACAGCAACTTTAGATTACTTGCTCCAGGCAGAAGTAACGACGATTTAATATTTTTGGTTATCATCTCACCTCAAGCTTTGAATAAGCTTATACCAGATATACATGTAACACATTTATTTTGTTTTAAAAAAGGAGTAAGGACAAAAATTGCCATTTAAATAATTGAGTACCTACTGTTTCTTGGACCGCCTAGTTGACTATCTAAATAAATCGAAAATAATACCCCCAAACCAGCATGATTTTCAGACCGGATGACCGGATGACCGGATGACCGGATGACCGGAAGAACTACTAATGCTACAATGCATACTTTATAATATAATGAATTAATTAAATTTATTGACGCAAGTGAGAGCCCTGTGTAGGGATTTTTGCGACCATAGCAAGGCTTTTGATTGTATCAATCACAAAATTATTTAAAAGATAATTAACTTTGACATTAATGGTTGTGCACTTGAGTGAATACGGTCGTTTGTAATTGATCGCCAACAGTGTGTTAAGTGTAAGTAACTTTGCCATTCCTGAAAATTAATATTGGCGTTCCACAGGGTTCCGTTCTGGGTCCTGTGTTGTTTTTATGATCCTACTTGAATGACAGTGACCTTGTGGGAAAAGGGCACATCATACGGCTTTTGCCGATGATGTCTCTAACAGGTTTTCAGATATCTTGGAGCAGATGCCAAATGGTGTTCTGCTTCGACCCTATTTAAAAATATTTTTGCAAAAAAAGTCTTAAGGTGTATAGCACGTGTTCCTAATTGGTATAGTTATAGAGAGATTTTTAAAAATTTCAATATACTTTCTTTTCCTAGCTTAAATATATTGGAGTTAGTAGTGTTTGTATTTTGCAATAAAGGTGAATTTGTACAAAACAGGGACGTGCACCGTTTTAATACAAGGGACAAGAATAGTTTTCGTGCTCCGCACTCAAGAGGATCAGTAGCCTGTAATTTTCCTAAATGTCTGGGTGTTAGAGTTTACAATGTTTTGCCCGAAAGAATTAAGGATTGTAATAGTATACAATGGTTCAAGCAGTCACTAAAATAATTTTTAATGTCTTAATGTTTTTGTAGTTTAGATGACTTTTTTAATTGTCTGTCTTAACGCTTCTACTCTTCTACGGTGTGACCAGTAAAGTCCGCATCATATGGGATTTTTTTTATTAGCTTTATTCCAAATTGGACTTTGGCATTAAGTTCTGCTTTGATCAAGATGAAAATTAAGCAAAAAAATAGTAGTCACGTGATGCGCATTATCTGTGAAATTTTAATTTTTTCAAAAAATAATTCAAAAGTGGGGTGGGTTATTTCTGAAAATATCGAAAAAAGTTATTAGAAAAAGTTTTTTTTAAATACAGTTTCTAGTCCGTATGCAAAATTTCAGCTGCATAAGATAATTTTGATTTTTTACCCACCACTAAAATTTATTTTCCACTTAATGAACACTTAACTGATGACACTGTGTTCTTTTTTGTCTTAATATTAAGGTGTATTACTTTCAGACACAAACTACGTTTTTAAAAATACTTATTTTATGTAGTTACCTTATACAGGGTCAAAAACAAATAAACTTTGCATCACATGCGACCAAATTTTAATAGCCCAATTTTGATTTTGTAGAAAAACACACATTTAATATGGCGCTTCTTTAAAGCAAATGTATCTGAAATAAAGCATTGTCAAAACTAAGGAGTTTTATGTAGGTTGCGTTGAGTCTTATTTCGCAAAAGTGGTGCAATTTACAAAGTATGGGTAAAAAATCAAAATTATCTTATGCAGCTAAAATTTTGCATGTGGGCTAAAAACTGCATTTAAAAAAACTTTTTCTAATAACTTTTTTTGATATTTTCAGAAATAACCCCACTTTTGAATTATTTTCTGAAAAAAATTAAAATTTCACAGATAATGCGCATCACGTGACTACTATTTTTTTGCTTAGATTTCATTTCGATCGAAGCAGAACTTAATGCCAAAGTCAAATTTCGAATAAAGTTATTAATAAAAAAAAAATCCCATATGATGCGGACTTTAGTGGTCACACTGTATATATGTTTTATTTATATTGCGTTCTCAAATGTGTTGTTCATTTTTAAATAGTTACTTAAGTTTCTAGTTTTAAATTGAAATTATTTCCTGACTATTCCCCTGCAATTATTAATGTAAATTGTCTCTGGGAAAATAAACGATTTGATTTGAATCGTTTTTATTTTGTAAAATTGGCAATATCGGACAAGGACTTGCTTATCAAACATTTTTTCGAAGGCATTTAGGAAGCCAGGGGCAGAATTAAAAGCACAAAACACAGTATCGCCAACCATTAAAAAAACATAGTTTTTTTTTTTTTATTTTTGTCACGATAGAAATTAAATAAGTATCAAAATTAGGCACTATTATTGGTGTATTTCGTCTTCAGTTTAAGTTATTTTAACGGTTTAAACTTAAAATTTCTAGATACGGTGTCCTCCTGCAGGTCCAAGATACGAAGCACGCGATACGCTACTGTGTTGGAATACCAGTTTCCGTCAGATTCCGTCTTCGTCGGACGCATTGTTCGCGGCACAATTGAAAAAGTGACTCTCGAATGCGTACATACATATAAATTATTTAAATGTTGGTAGATATGTATGCAAGTGGCTCAAAGCGGCCGCCAGCGACACAAAAACTGGCGTACACTTTCTGCTATAATTTGCAACCGACTGCCCATTGTGGGCAATTTTTTTTAGCCGGCTGTCATCGCGTCATTTTACAATTCAAATTTTTTGAAGATATTGCTACCATTAAAATTTTTTTCAATATTTATTTATTTTCCATATTTATTTTACTTGCTGATAAATGTAGGTATACCCCAGGAATCCAAATAGTACTTATGGTAAAGGTTTTGAAAACGAAAGGGTAATATAGGAAAATGTGCTTTAATTTTGTATGGGGTCTATTTTCTTGATATCACTTGTATTGGTGGCTCACATATCCTCAGATTATAAGTCGATTCCTGCTAGTCTAAGACATTCTATAAACATCATATATATTCATAATTTACTCGGAGTTGCAATACCCCTAGATTTATTTAATAGATATTCAAAATGTTATATGGTATTTTGCTTCTGAAGTAATTTTATTTATAGCTTTAACATGACTCCGATATTTCCCAGATAATTATAAGTTTCGCGTATTTGAATTTATGGCCGCTTCAATGCGATAGTTACTTTTGCATGCTGCTAAAGGATTTTGAACGCGTGGTTATTTACCGGAGAATGTCGGCGAGTAATATGAGAGAGGAATCGTCGATTTAGATTATAAAGATGTAAACTGTCAATGGAGAAAAAAGTATTATTTCCTTAATTTTCACTTTCATCTTGCCATATATCAGTTCAATGTCATTAGAAAATTTTATAATTGCCAGTGTCATCATTAAAAGGCTGATTTAAATCAGTGGCTCAGTCAAAATAATAGGGCCAAAAAATACTGAAACAAAAAAATTTGCTTTAAATTCCTGGTAACATTTATATCAAATTGTAGGCAGGTAAAGTTTGATTTAACTTGTCAAATAATATATTATATTGTCATCAATATATTTGCTATATAAAAAAACCATAATACCAGCTATAACTGTAGAACAAACAGCTATAATCACACCAGATTGAGGGACAGGGTATGATACCGTGCGAGCAAAAATTATTTGCATCAAAGAGGGCTTGGATTAAAAAACGTATAGGGCTTGGTTTAGATCACAATGATATGGGGACGATAATATATATAACCAAATTTAGGTTAAAATTTTGTCAAATTCATATTATGACATGATATTATGCCAAACTAATAATAAAATAAGTAGACAAATACAAATTTATTTTTGTTGTTTACAAAATTAACAAAGTAAGAATATACAGAAAGAAAAAGAAAAATAATTACATATATTGGTGAAATTGGCCATCGTCATGCTCCAAGCATAAATTTACACGTCTCTTCATATTTTCGAAAGGGTTGACCAACATCTCTCAGCATTATTTCACGAACGTTTGCAACAAGTTCTTCTGTTCTTACAGATGGTCTTCCTGCTCCTTTTTTGTGTTGTATAGAACATGTTTCCCTAAACACAGCCACGGTTCTTTTCAGGCAATGATAAAAATCCCCAGCAATAAAAGCAACGAGAAGAACTCCGATAGAAGATACTTGAAGTTAAAGCATGGAAAGAAATAATTTCAGAATTTACAAGAAATTTGGTGCTAAGCACGCTACGTCTACAAGCATCATCTATAGCAAAGGTACAAATTACTTAGCATTACAGTAATGTACACTACACCGGTTGCTCAGACATGGATGACCCGATTTTAATGATTTCAATTGAATTCTCGATGATACTGTAGTGATACCATTGATATTTGCCATTATTTTTTTATGGGTTAAATAAGTAAAATAGTAGATATCCTGACTTTCGGGGTCATTGCGATCAGGAATACCAAAACCTCCTCGTCTATAGAAAGTAATTTACATCTGAAGGCATAATAATGAAGTGCAGCGGCCAGTCCGGGTCAGTAATTAGCTGGCTATAATAACAACCCAGCCAGCTCGTCGGTCGAACAATACTAGAAGGTTGCTCTATAATTTAAATATAACGTCAATATTGGATTTATAAAGAGTAGGTGGTTACTGAACCGATCTATCGGACCAAATTTTTTAAAGTTCCGACGCTGGTAAAGATTTATACTTAAAACGCCAAATTATTCTATTGCAATTGGCGTAATGGTAGATAGAAGAGAAATAGAGGCGACGTCAGGTTTTACTAATTTGATATAAACCTACCTATTATAGCATTATTTTGTACTCCTAATGTTGAAGCAAATAACATTTTTCCTATATTGTGGGGTGATAATCGTATAGCATACTGCATTTTTAAATAAATGCTTTCGTTATTGTTATAACTGACATACTGACTACAGTCGCATCGGCTGCCAGTAGCTAGAAATTTCAAGGGACAATTTTTAAAACTAATATTTGTCTATCTTTTTTTAAATATTCTCTTCAATTGTGCGATTGGTACAGATAGCTATCTTTGTGACGTTCAGAAATAATAAAATCGATAAGAAAAACCCAACATCCGTTAACGTCTTAACTTTCCGTTAAAGTTCCTTGCAACGAAGCTTTAACCACCAAAGCAACACCATCGAATCCCTTCACTTGCCAATAAATACGACCGAATCGTGAGCTACGATCTGCATTTACATACTGATTATAAGGTATGCGCCTCGGTCACCCGAATCCTTGTAAATATAGTATTGAGTTTTAATTGCTTGTCCATAACTGGGGTGGTCCAGTTATGTAGAGAGATACAATTATTATAAAAATATCTGCACGTTCAGTCGATAGACATTTTTAGGAAATTTGGTAAGGGTATGTATATAAAGTCTGTTCAATGACCGCTGACCGTTACGTCACGACTAGTGACTCGTGAACTAAAGTCGCCATAGTGGATCTTTGCCCGTGCGTCATCAATCAACGATCAGGACTCAACGTGGTTAATAACTCTGCATCCATTTATTACAGTAAAGTAAGTTTGAATAAAAGCATAAAAGAACGTCTCCAAGATTCCGCAATAATATAACGTGCTAGACAAGAATAAAACTATAAACGTCAATTAATTACTTTTTTTATTTGTTTAGTTGACTACCGTTGTATTTTAGAACGTCATTATCAACCTTATTTTGATCTGCCAATCTAATTCGTATTTTGTAAATTTGTGTGCCTTAAATCTGTTCTTATTTCTAAAAATAGTTCTTTTTAGAGCTAATTATACCCACCATCTGTCTTGGCGGTAAGTATTTATGGATTTTTATAATACCTAATTTATTTATTTTAAATATTCTAACCGTGAAAATTCTTTGAAAAGTTTACGGCAGTGGCTAAATTCCCTTAAATGAAAGGATGTCAAAAATTTGACTTTTGCGATTTTAATAATCAATAAAACACCAAACTTTTCTAGATTTTAAGTTTTAAAAATAGTATTAAATGTATTAACAATTGTTTGTCAATTTCTTTTAGATAATAGAGAATGCCGGGCAAAACTTAAAATAAATAATAATTTTTCGGAATATTCTGTAGGTACGTCAAACGGTAGGCAGGCACGTCCATTTTATGAACTTAGACTTAGTTTTGACTTTTTTCGTCTCGTAATTTTGATTTGATTCATACGATTTTGATGACGTGAAAGTGATGACGCACGGGAAAAGATCCACTGTGGCGACTTTAGGTGATATAGTAAATTTGCGTGAAAAATAAATGTCGTCTAATTTTACCAGTCAAAAAAGTTTTAATGTCATTTTTGAAAGTGACATTTTTAATTAAAAATATTTTTAAAATGTCACGGTATTGTGAAACAGAACAAGCATTAATTTAAAAAAAAATTATTTGATTATTTCCAAAGAGAAAGTGATAAGGAAAAGAATATTTTACCCTTTGACGCAGTTTTATAAAGAGATACCTATAACAAAGCAGGAATTGTAAAAACAAAAAATATATGGCAATGTTTTTATAAATACCTATCTGTTTTAGAGAGTTTCTGATGCTTTGGGAGTTTCGTGTTCAACAATCATCCAACGAATTAAGGCAAAGGGTATAGAGAAGGATGTAGATTTTAAGAATCACAATAATATATTTAGCCATTTTGTCATTACGTGGTCGACAACTTCACGAAATTCATGAACATACCATAAGAGAGCATATTTATGGGATGTATAGGTGAACACGTTACGATTCGCTGAATACAACCAAACCTTAAAATCATTAATAGTGTTGAAATATCCACTGGTTCATGAGTGGACCGTTTAAGAAAATTTAAATTTAAATGACGTAAATGTACCGTATCAAACAGGCGTTTTTTACTAGAGCAACCCCATATAAAGTCGATTCACTCAGTAAACCTGCAAGATGCAAAAATTTATTTTATTTAGCTGGAATATGACTTTTGTCATATGACATGTCGGCCATCTTGCAGGTTTACTGAGTGAATCGACTCTAGCTCAAAATTGAATAGAATTTTTAAGAGACTTTAAGAATAACGGCAACTCTCAATTTCCCTTAACACCTGTTTTTCTGGATGAAACCTGGATATACAGTACCTAAATGGGCCTTTAGGCGAAGTTGCCAAGATGATAGTCTTCTTACAGTTAAAAAAATCGTCAGAGGGATACGGTACATTATTCTACATGCTGCATGGTTTACAAAATGGATTTCTGAATAATGCAAGTTTGATATTTAAGTCTGGTCAGAAATTTGGTAATTATCATGATTCGATGAATTGTGAAAACTTTGAGAAATGGTTTGAAGAAAAATTGTTACCAAACTTGGAAGAACTTATTATCACGGATAATGCCACCTATCATTCTGAGCTAATTGAAATATTGGGCTCTACATTGGTTTTGCAAAAGAGGGCATTAAGATACTTGTGTGGTGTTAATTGTCATACTCACTGTAAACCTTTATTTGTCAGGGAAAAGATTTTAACTTTGATTGGAATTTTTATCTTCCATCCATCCATAAAAAATATAAAAATTATGCTACTAACAGCTCCTATAACATGCGTACTGTGAATGATATTCCTCTTCCCATACCAAAAACAACTCTCACCAAAAATTCCTTGATATTTGAGAGCATGAAAATTTATAACCACATACCAGTGGCTTATCGGCAGGTGATTGATGACAGGACTTTTAAGCAAAGACTAAAAAGGCGACTAATTACTAGACCCTACTATAGGGGAGAGGGAGGCAAGAGTGAACACTTAAGCTTTGAAATTTTTTTTTTATTATAAGGCAGAACTTGAAATAAACTTGCTTAGCATAGAACAATCTTTGGTAAACCAGTAACACAAAAATATATGTATAAATGCTTTAAACTATAAAAAAGTAATAATACAAAAATATTTTGAAAACAGCAAAAGTTTACTCTTGCCCCTCTGGTATGAGGCAAGAGCAAACAACAAGAAAATCCTAGGTAGGACGACAAAAATCACAAGTAAAAAGTCATCAAAAGGTTCAACGTCTGTACAGTCTTCATGAGACCATTAACCACAGGTGGCACACCGAGTCCAATTCTCATTTGACTGACTATATTTACCGCTACAATAAATACATTCGGAATAATCCTCTTTATCAGTTATTTTTATTTTCTTTACTACTTTCTTTTTTGTTTTTATACCAGAAATACCAGCTGCTTTTCCATTACATATATTTATTTCATCCTTTGTATCACTTATTATTTGTTTGTTAACCATTTTATTTTTTGTTTTTATATCCGTTATTAAAGGGCCCATGTCCTATTCTGTGATTCGTTCTGCATGGTTTGTCATCCAAATGTCCATGTCGGAATTTAAATAGGACTTAACGGGACCAAACACTGTAAGGTCAGGCGGGGCAAGAGTGAACACATGTGTTCGCTTTTGCCCCAAAAAACAGAATTTTTTAATAAGCCAGCCCTTTTAACAACGCGCCACTGGCGACATTATATACCAATATAAATTTATAGGTTAGGTTTTAAAGATTTCGTAAAAAAATGGTAGGAAGTAAAAATGAACTACCACAAGCGATTAAACGATCTAAATTATCAAATAATTGTTACATGGTATACTATTAAAAATAAATTTACCTTATTTTCGGCTTATTTTCTTGGTAAATTCAAATCAAAGTTGCACAGGGAACTGAAAGACCATGGTTTGCACTACTGTGACCATTAGCAGCGAAAAAACTATTAATTAGAAATATTATTGCATTGTCTACTCTTGCCCACCTGTTTACTCTTGCCTCCCTCTCCCCTACTATCCAGGCATTCCCTTTGATTTTTTTAAACTTTAATTAGTATTCTTGCCAGATTTTTTGTGAGATTGAGCTTTTCTTCGTGTCGTGTTGAAAAATCAAAATAAATTTATTACGACTAAAAATTAAGAAAATTGTGTTTCTTAAAAGTAACTGATTTCCTTCATCCTAAAAAAAATTATAACATTACTTGGCAACTTTGGCACTTGCTATTTACATACACATAACTCGTAAATGTTAAAAGATTTATTAAGGGCCCCCGAGCCATCCTTTTATTATAATAACTAGACGGTAGTCGCGAACAGTTAGTGCCTCATTCGAACTGTCAACGCGGATACGTGTTTTGCATACGATGCGGGCGCAATTATTGTCTTTATCCGTCTATAATTAAATAATTTTATTATTATTGCCTGTTGAAAGGTGGATTTATTGGATTGTTGGTCGAAATTTATTGGTCTTAAGTGGGCAACTTTGAAATTATAGTTATTTTCTAATTTATTTTATTTAACTTTAAGGAATTATATAATTATTATTAGGTACTTATATGGGTACCAATATTACCATTGTTAAATGTTGAATATACAGTTTTTTTTGGAATAATGCTTGGGCAAGGGTATTAACATCTTAAGTTTAGGTCTTTTTAACACGCTTTTATTAGCTTTACCTGTATGTGTGTTTGATTGTTTGTATGTTTGTAACCGACTTCTTTGAACCCGATTTTGACCCACTTTAAACGGTCAGATTTAATTTAAATTTTGTAAACTTATCAAGAACCGCTGACAATACAATAATCTACTAATCTAGCTCAATCTACCAAAAAAAAAATTTTTCTTAACAATAACTCAAACTAAATCAATATATAAAAAAAAAATATATATAATATCAAATTTTTTTTTAGAAAAGAAACCACAGTTTAAAATTTTAATACTTGTGCCCAAGCAGTTTTTCAATAAAAAAACTGTACCGGATTTACAAAATTTACAGATTTTGTCACATTCGGGATTATTCAGGCTAGAGAACCCAATTTTCCATACTACTAACAGACATTTACTATTTATCGGTTGAATCAACTGGATAAGATATAGATAATTGTCATTATCTCAAGCGCCTAATAGATGCTGATGTTTTTTACATAACGCCTCTTGCATCTCAAATAAGAGATCCGACTTATCGGATGAAATCACCACATAAAATAAAATTAACGAATCTCACTGCCAAAGCAGCAGCATACTTGTCTTAAAGTCTCTTGGGATCAGACAAAACGAATTTGTAATTGTAGAGATATGGAAAACTTAAAAAAATTAATAAGGAAAACCAGAGATAAGTTCTCTTATCGATTACGTATTTTTACACCCGCAGTAATTGAGTTTAACTCTAGTTTAGTTCGCTTTGGGACGCTAGTCCTGAAGTAACATCAAAGAGGGTAGGTATATTCTGCATTAACATAAAAAATAAAATAATTACTTAAACACGTATTCTTTAGGGCACTGTCTCCCAATTAAATACAGAAATACGTTTAATTTTTCAACCTATACATACCTATTGTATATTGGTTCCAATTCTTAAAATTTGTTGAACACGGTTCTTTTTTCTGAGTCTCTATCTCAGAGTTTAATAATGTTTCACACTGAATGCGATTCTGTTTTATGTTTCTTTGTGCAGTCGCGGAATTTATTAATTAATTCTACGATTATTGCTTCTCGATATTGCACTGTGTCTCTGCAATTCTTATTCCTTTTGGAGTCGTCAGCCACGGCGTCTGAATTAATTGCAATTGTCGTTTAAACGTTTTGATTATATATCCTTACTACTACAGTGTTTGATTAACATTCCTTGTTCTACGACCAAACAGTGCCTAATGTTAATCATTATATTGTTATAACGATCTTTTCATTGATTCAGACCAACACAGTGACTGATTTAGGGGGAGGGCGCCCCCCCCCTTCCTCGACACACAATGGCGAATTATTTTAAAAAGAAAAAAATTATAAGAACGATTTTCTAACCTGAAAATCTGATAGGTTGGCAAACACACTAAAAACACCAGAAATCACTACCTTTTCCCTCAACTTGGTCAGCAGGTAGACATTTTAAAGCCCGGACCTGTCAAATTTGACATTTTTAATAAAATAGGTTCAAAAATGCTATTATTTATCAAAATATCGAAAAACTTTATTTGAGAAAGTTGTTTATTTAGGCATTTTTAGTCTCTATACGTAATTTTGACAGTCTAATAAAATTTTTATTTTTTGCCAGGTTTTTGAAAATTTTGATCAACCCTCGTAGATTAACTTTTATACTTCGATGTAAAACCATTTGCCTTTACTTTATTTGTAATCTTAATGCAATTTTGTGTAAAATTTTTGTTTCCTATTATTTATTTTGCTTTAAAAACTGAAATTGTTATTGATCAGTATGTAATGTTTGATGCAAAGTTTATCTAATTACATCAGTTTTGCCAAAACCGACGTTTCTCATTTCTCTTAAGTTAGTAAACAGATGTACAAAAACAAAATATTGGAAGCTTTCGTTGAAATTTTACTTAATTAATATTAAATTAAATTAATTATATTAAACTATATTTTTGTTGAATACAATGTTTCGAGCGATTAATATATACATTTATTCTTTTTAATCCAATATTAATTAAGTAAAATTTCAACGAAAGCTTCCTAATATTTTCTTTTTGTACATCTGTTTACTAACTTAAGAAAGATAGGAAACGTCGGTTTTGGCAAAACTGATGTAATTAGATAAACTTTGCATCAAACATTACATACTAATCAATAACAATTTCAGTTTTTGAAGCAAAACAAATAATAGGAAACAAAAATTTTACACAAAATTGCATTAAGATTACAAATGAAGTAAAGGCAAATGGTTTTACATCGATGTATAAAAGTTAATCTACGAGGGTTGATCAACATTTTCAAGAACCTGGCAAAAAATTAAAATTGTATTAGACAGTCAAAATTTCCGACAGAGACTAAAAATGCCTAAATAAACAACTTTTTCGAATAAAGTTTTTCGATATTTTGTTAAATAAGGGCATTTTTGAACCTATTTTATTAAAAATGTCAAATTTGACAGGTAACGCAAGTCGTGCAGCTGCTTCAGTATACGTCATTTTTGGTTTTTAGGTAAGCAAAAAGGGGGGGGGGGCGCCTCCCCCCCTAGGTAGTATAAATAGGCTCGTAGCTTTGTAACTTGTTTAGTATTCACCTGAAGACGACTGGAGATACTTACCAGTTGAAACGTTGTGATATGAAAAACTAAAGGCAATGGAAGTCCAAAACACATCTATTACTCAACTATCGTCAAACTTTAATACGCTCTTAAATCTTCAAGTGTAACAAGATGGTGTGCTCATTATGAAGCTGTTAGAGCACTTAAAATTGGATATGATGATATTTTAAAAACTTTAAAACATATTTACATGGATGAAACAGAAAAAAATGATTGCAGAAACGAAGCCAAAATCTTATACAAAAAGATGATTAAATTAGAATTTGCTATGTTAACATTAATGTGGGAACAAGTTCTAGAGCGCCTTAATAAGGTTTCTACCAAATTGCAATCGCCTAGTTTGGATATACAAGAAGAATACAATTTATTGAATTCTTTAAAACAATTTTTACAAGCCCTTTTAGAAAAACATCTGAATCAGAAACCGATAAATTGGAAGCAAATGCTATAAAGAACTAAGCAAAGATGAAAGAAAAATCTTTGCTGAATCCAGTAAACGCAAAAGAAAAATATTGCTGGCTAATAAGGAAACTGAGATGTCTATATTTATTGGAAAAGTAAAATTTAGAGTTGAGATTATCAACAAGCTGCTTGGCTGCTGGATTTTTTGATACCTAAACGACTTACATCGCCGAAGTTCTGTCTATTATAACAGTTAAATTTAAATGTTTATTTGATATAGGGGATATCTCAAAAGACGATATTGATGCGGAGAGATTTATAAAACTTATAGAATATTACAACGAAGATCTTGAAGAACAACTCATTAGCGAAGACTTGCAGTTCAAATAATATTTAAAAATATCTAACCCTGAAACAAACACGAGTTGCTCAACAATGTTAAACATCATCTGATTCTATAGTAAGGATAGGTGTATTTCCCAATTTATCACATGTTTTTGTGATTTTTGTTTGTTTCCTATATGTTCATATTTTATATCCTTACTACCTAGTTTTTTTACTGTATTGGGCGTATTTTTGTAGTTTTGAAAACTCCTACTTTTTTATTAACAAAAGTGGTTATTTTTGTTTTCGTATTTTTGAGTTTTTGTTTGTTTGTGTAAAATGTTTGTATTTTATTTTCTTTATTTTTGATACTACTTAATTCCTTTTTTATTTATGTGATTTTGTATCTTATTAGGTAGAATGTACGGTAATGTACCTGGAGTTACTTTTAAGTTATTTGATTACGAGCCAAAGTATTTTGGTTTTGATCTCAGTTATATTTTTCCTATTAACTTAATATTTTTTATTTTGTTTCGTTCTGATTTTGTTTTAATTAATTTATCAATAAATTCTAAAATAAAAATATGTTTTATTTTGTCCTTTTTATTATAAAAATTGGGTAGGTATACAGGGTGTTCCTTAATGACGTGCTAATATTTTAGGGTGTGATTCCTCAAGTCATTTTATAAAGAAAAGTTCATATAAACATATGTCCTAAACGGCTTAAATTTTTTGCTACAGGGTGTTGAATCTTTTCTTTTTTAATGCGTATTTTGTAATATCTCCGAAAGTACTTTAGGTAATATTTTTAATTTTGGCATGTGCTAATAGGACATAAAACCACATGTTTTCATTATAAAAGTTATTTTTTGTCTCGCCAGTTTCGTCCCTGCAAACATGCCCTCTTATATTTTTTAGAAAAAAAATGGTACACCACTGACATTTTTCCATGTGGATATTATTTCTGATTAGCCTGGTCAATTCTACATAACAATAGTCTCTTGAGTTTTTCTCCTTAGGCCCACCGTTCTTAATTAAAATAATTAAATTAAATTAGCTCTACTATTTAATATTATTAACATTGATAATGCAAAATTTTGTTTTATAAAAATTGTTGGAAATGACCATCTTCACTTAATAGGCATGCTTTCGCCCGTCTTTGCATCGAATAGCGCACTCGTTCAAATTCCGTATTGTTTCACAGAAGGCAATTATTCGCTCCCTTAATTTTTCTAAAGTGTTTATGGGAGTTTTATACACTAGAGTTTTAAGATGACCCACAAGAAAAAATCCAAACTATTGAGATCAGGGGATCTTGCTGGCCATTGTTGAGCTCCTCCGCGACCTATCCAACGATTCGGATAAACTGCATCTAAATGGTCGCGATCGGTTACACTGAAATTAGCAGGAGCTCCATCATGCATGTACCACATTTGATTCCTTAGCGCATAATATGGTACATCTTCAAGTAACACAGGTAGTTCTTCTTGGAGGAAATGCAGATAAGACTTCCGGTAAGGCGTTAATTATGTTTTTATAAAGGTCACCGTTCCAGGATATCTAGATTTATATGATCAAAAATTATTCGTCAATACTGCAAAATGAAGCTAATTTAATTTAATTAAGAACAGTGTGCCTGAGGAGAAAAACGCAAGAGACCATTTTTATGTGGAATTGATCAGGCCAATCAGAAATAATATCCACATGGAAAAATGTCAGTGGCATACCACTTTTTTTCTAAATAATATTAGAGGACATGTTTGCAGGGACGCCACTGGTGGGACAAAAAAATAACTTTTATAACTAAAACATGTGGTTTTATGTCCTCTTAGCATATGCTAAAATTGAAAATATTATCTATAGTAGTTTCGGAGATATTACAAAAAACTCATTAAAAATGAAAAAATTCAACACCCTGTAGCAAAAAATTTAAGCCGTTTACGACATATGTTTATATGATGTTTTCTTCATAAAATGACTTGAGGAATCACACCCTAAAATATTAGCACGTCATTAAGGAACACCCTGTATATTCAAAAAAAAAAAAAAATAGGGGGTGGCGGCGAAAGGCCCCAAAAATGATGTAGCGTAGGGCCCCATAAATCGTAAGTCCGCCACTGCATGGTTGGGTGTACCTTATTCTACTTTTCACGCCCAGTTTGACTATTATGTTGGTGTCAACGATTCACATTAATATCGTTTTTGATTCCGGAAAATTATTAAACGCGCCTCTGATCTTTAGCTCGACATTCTTCAGCAGCCACGAAAATTCCTTCAAATCATGCTGATTTAAGCCCGGAATTACGCGATTCGGAATAATTGCGGGATCATCGGCATCGGTTGAATTCGACCGGCCGGCAGCGCATACCTGTCTTTTCGGCCGCCCGTGCTTTTTTGCGCGCCGTCTAGGTCCTGTCACCTATCAATCAAGGCGCACTGCGACCACTTTTTGTCAACCCCTCATACTGCGAAGGTAGATTGCCGACCTGCGAATATTTAAAATAGCCGGCGACTTCTTGCATATCAAGTAGCCGATGAATTCGATGCGACAATGCAGTTTGTTAACAGCAACTTTCGGCGGTGCATCTTAAAGAGTACGAAATCATCTCATTCTGTTTTGTTTAACATATCGGCTACGGGAAGGCATTTAAGCCAACTCTGAGCTTATTAATGTTAGTTTCCGTTGATTTTTTTTATTGCATTATGCCCAAGGTAAAGCCCCAGGGCCGTATCTGAGGGGGGGTTTTAGGGGTTCAAACCCCCCCCGAAAACAATAAAATCCTTATATGTTTGTTTGTGTGTATGTTTAAAGTATAACTAGTATTTTTTGCCACTGGTCTAACCCCCCCCCCAAATTTTGGTTCAGATACGGCCCTGTAAAGCCCTACATCTATAGAGGAAAGTAGCGTAATATTGGGGTAGCTCCTAATATTGGACACCATTGTATTTGCCTAACCAGATAAATATGGGGCGCCATCTATTAACAAGTAGTTCACTTAAACCTCAAAATGCATGGCCGAAGTTTTTCAACCTGCTAGTACAGTCCATCAAAGTGATATTGGCAATTTGTTAGTTTTCACGCTTGACAATATTTTACCGCGACCTGTTTGAGCGTTGAAATATCGAAAATCAGGTAAGTAATTTAAGAAGTTGTATGTCAGTGTTGAAGCTACTGTGGTAAGCATTGTATTTATTTAGGTTTTACGGTATAATTGTTGTTAGTTTTTCCGTAGAAAAATATAACCTAATAATATGATGGGGTGCCTAATATTGGACATAAGCGGTGCGCCCAATATTGGATATCCAATATTAGGATTGGAATCAAACGGTTAGGAAATTATTATCTATATATTTTTTTCAGAATGGCAACGAACAAAAGAAAACAGTGGGACATACGAAACATGGAAAATGCAATTGTTTTTTTTTTTGTTTAAATACATTCATAATATTGTATACATATTATATGTATATCCAATATTAGGACACCATTTTTCTAAATCAATAAAATGACATTTTAGCTTAAATCGCCTGGTTCTTTTAAAAATAGTACCCAAAAGTTATGTCAATGCGTCTGGCAGGTAGTACATTAATATCAACACATAAAAAAAAAAATTTTTTTATTAATTTTTCCCTAAAATATGACAGTTTAACAAAAGGTATCCCATATTAGGCTACTTTCCTCTATAGTTATCGTGAAGATATCTATGTTTGTCTCCATTTATTGTGTAAATTATTAAAAATATCCCAATAGAATCATTCACAAAACCAACATGTACAACGAAACGTACCTCAATTAAACATTAGTACAGTCGAGTTGTACCTGTGTATGTATCACGAAAAACTCCATCAGGATGGTCAACTCAGGGACGCAGTCATAGGGGGGGGGGGGGGGGTCCTAACTCCCCAATGTTGTTATAAATTAATTAAAGTTGAGAAATCTGAAGTTTAGTCGAGAAATTGGAAATAACAGAATATATTCTTATTACAGACACTTTTAATGTGATAGATGTAATGGAAATGGTATCTTTTACTACAGAGTCTTTAATAATCATAAGAAATGATGAAAACCGAGTAGATAACTTAATATTTAGAAGGTGCAATGATATTTTCTCAAAAACTTGGTTTTTTCACCGTTACAAGATTTCCAAAAGCACCATAGGCGACGGTTGAAATGAAACCATTTTATCGCAAAGACTTTTTGTCTATGCCAAATACACTACTCAGTGGCGTAGCTAGGATATTGTCTTGGGGGGGGGGGGCATATAGTTGTATAGAGGTGTAAAGCTCGCCACGGCCGAAAGCGCCGCAGGCGAAAATTTTTTGGACCACGCCCAAATTTAGCGAAATTTGACAGTATTAGCAGTGTTGCTGTTTTTATACACTGGCAAACAATGGTAAAAACTAGCGACATAAGAACAGTGAGAGAAAATATACAATATAATATAAAAATTAACTTTAACTACCTATTAAAAGTTTTTAAATTATTGTTGATAATTCCTTTTTTTCATGGCTCTTGGGGGGGGCAAATGCCCCGATGCCCCCCCCCTAGCTACGCCGGTGACACTACTTCAGTTCCTTGAAAACAAGTTATCTTCAGTATTGGGTAGCATATCCGAATTTGGTTAAGTTTTTAAATTCCCACCTACAAAAGAAAATGTATGTAGTATATGTGCGCTGTGCGCTGTTTCCACCACATCAAAGACCGGGCGAATTTACGATGCAAACTTAACTTTTTGCATAAAAATGGAAGCAAAAACAACGCACATTGCGGTTCGTACAGAGTAGATACAATACTCCTCCACAGAACGTGTTTTTCAGTGCATGATGCAGATGTAAGAAATATAGTACTTCCGGTTTGACCGAAAGTTGACACTATTGGAAAGATAATAAAAATCGAAGATAGGGACATGTAAGCCGTTTTGCTCTAAGACGTAAAGTTAGAAAGCTAGACGCTGTCCAAGTTCAAAAATGTAATTTTTCAAGAGTCAATATCTCGGAAACTGTTAAGTATAGACTAATAATGCTTTTATTAAAAAATGTTTAGAATTTTATGCAGAATCCAAAAAAATTATATAAAATAGGGGTATCCATTTAAGATTTAGATCTTACACCCCCTCCCACCTAGGGGCTTGAAGTAACAAGATTGACAATATACGAAAAAGATGTCACCCTCGAAATAAAAATCGACGGGTCCGAGCGATTTTCCACATTTTCATTTTAAAGCAGGAGAAGCGAGGTGGGAAGTTTTCAAATGAACACCCTGTATATTAAAGCTAATGTCATTGTGTTCTAAATTATCACCAAGTTGTAGGTACTTAATATGTGTTCTATTGTAGTCTTTTAACATGGAGCACCTATCCTAAGATCATTGTAATAGTAAAAGAACAACACCAGAAGAATATTGTCGTGAAAACTATATACGCAGTACCACTCGCAGCTGCGTCGCAAATCATAACAAAAACTTGTCACCTGACATGTTACATGGTTCTGTTATAATAATATTTCCATCATGATAATATCAATAGCCGAGTTCATTAAGATATTTTTATTTGATCTGCAGCCTATTTCAAGAGCGGGTTGAACAGAAACGAGTGAGCATTTGCATTTTAAATGAATCGCAGAAACGGTTATTCTTAGTTTATATCTACCGGGAATTAATCGTAAGAATTTGCAAGGTGCGTGTGTCTAAATATGCGTAGAAGGTGCATGCGTTTCAGAATGACAACATACAGTGTCAACAGTAAAGTCCGCATCATATTATGGGATTTTTTTTATTAATAGCTTTAATTAAAATTTGACTTTGGCATCAAGCTCTGCTTCGATCGAGATGAAAATTAAGCAAAAAAATAGTAGTCACGTGATTCGCATTATCTGTCAAATTATAATTTTTTCCAAAAAAATAATTCAAAAGTGGGGTTATTTCTGAAAATATCGAAAAAAGTTTTAGAAAATATTTTTTAAATGCAATTTCTAGCCCACATACAAAATTTCAGCTGCATAAGATAATTTTGATTTTTTACCTATATTTTGTAAATTGCACCACTTTTGCAAAATAAGACTCAACGCAACCTACATAAAACTTCTCGGTTTTGACAAGGCTTTATTTCAGATATATTTTCTTTAAAGTAGCGCCATATTAAATGTGTGTTTTTCTACAAAATCAAAATCGAGATATTAAAATTTGGTCGCATGCCATGCAAAGTTTATTTGTTTTTGACCCTGTATAAGGTAACTTCATAAAATAAGTATTTTTGAAAAAGTAGTTTGTGTCTGAAAGTAATACACCTTAATATTAAGACAAAATAGAACACAGTGTCTTCAGTAAAGTGTTTTTTAAGTGGAAAATAAATTTTAGCTTAACAACGTAAAGCTTATCTATTTTCAACGATTTAATTAAAAACCCCTATATTATAATTTATTATTAAGCTATGTCATAATAACGTTAACGTGTATTACTTTCAGACACAAACTACGTTTACAAAAATACTTATTTTATGAAGTTACCTTATACAGGGTCAAAAACAAATAAACTTTGCATCACATGAGACCAAATTTAAAAGCCCAATTTTGATTTTGTAAAAAAACACACATTTATTATGGCGCTACTTTAAAGAAAATGTATCTGAAATAAAGCATTGTCGAAACTAAGAAGTTTTATGTAGGTTGCGTTGAGTCTTATTTTGCGAAAGTGGTGCAATTTACATAATATAGGTAAAAAATCAAAATTATCCTATGCAGCTGAAATTTTGCATGTGGGCTAGAAACTGTGTAGCACAAGCTACACCAATTAATGACCAGAGAGCGTTTTTAATCCAGCCTATAAACGCTAATACAATAATATAGGTAGGTATGCATATTATGATAATTCCCTATTATATCATCTGGAAAAAATCGTTCAATGTAGGTAATGATAAATATTGGAACGCAGCTCTAATAGAAAAATAAATTAATAGTAGCTATTGACTTGCACAGATCGAAGATTTTATTCGTTGCCTTTCAGAGAAACCATATTCATAAAAGTTATTTTGCAATGGGACATGGGAAAGAAATTAAAGCTTTGCACAACGATAATCTGATGTGATTGATTTCAGTTTTTGTCATTCTGTTTATTATGGCCTTGGAAATGGTATATGATATCGGTAGAATGATCAATAAGATCATTACTATAAAAATTTAGAGTCTATATCTACTGTTGTTGAATTTTTTTTTTGTTAGATTTTTTAGGTCTTTTGCAGTGGCGGATTAAGGGGGAGGGTGCATGGTGTGCCCCTCTCCGTAATGTTTGCATATTATAATAATTGTATAGAAATTAATATACTTCATACCATTTTAAAATATTTGCCATTTATACAGGGTGTCCGGGAAAATGTGGGAAATCTCCCGGATATGAAAAAAAACACGTGAAAAGAATACCTACTACAAGTTCAAGAGCTCCCATGGAATTAAGTTTTTGACACATAATTATTAAACCAACAGGTATATTTCAATTTTTTTTTCATATGATCTATACCAGGTAAGACCCTTCAAATTACTATCCCAGAAAGTTTTGCGAATTACTCACAGCTGCAGGGACGACATACCTTTAACTATTGACTAAAAATTAAGTACTCTTCATTCATGTCGCTAATCCTAACCGTTTTTGGAAAAACGTAATTTTTAACATATTTACATCATGTATATTTAGCGTATTTCAATAAAAGATAGGTACATCTTTGTTCCTATAAATTATAAATGTTCACTTTTAACTGCTTAATATTAATACATGATGGCAATAAAATGACGTTTTTCCGAAAACGGTTAGGATTAGCGACATGAATTAGGAGTACCTACTTAGTTTTTAGTCAATAGTTAAAGGTATGTAAAAAACGTTGTCCAAAGTTTTTATCATACAGGGCGTAAAAAAAATGGGCACATTAGTGTCACAGCTAGTCCGTCCCTGCAGCTGTGAGTAATTCGCAACACTTTCTGGGATAGAAATATGAAAAAAAAATTGAAATATACCTGTTGGTTTTATTATTATGTGTCAAAAACTTAATTCCTTGGGAGCTCTTTGGGAGCCCATATCTCCGAAGAGGAGGCCGATACGAAAGAAGTTTATATGAACTTGTAGAATTCTTTTCACGTGTTTTTTTCGTATCCGCGGGAGATTTCCCACATTTTTCCGGACACCCTGTATATATAATATACCTATAAATAGTACCTATATTCTACAACTGTGGCGGCTTTAGGAGGGGGGGGGGCGTGCTCGTCTAATATATCTAGCAATGTTTACCTATTTACACATTTTTTATTGAATTAAACACAGTGCCTGATTTTTTTGAGACCAATATTTAGGTTTTTTTACTAGATATAAGTATTTTACGGATTAGTTGTTATATAACAGTGGGTCTTCATTATTTTATTCTTGGTGGTAAGGTTTAAAGAAAAAAACTATAAAATTACAATTTTCAGGAAAATCAAAATTTAAAAAAAAATGTCATTTACCTTCATGTTTGAAATATTTTTTAAACTTTTATAGCTTTTAAACTTCGTTGTCCTTTTCCTGCTTTGCCATTACATTTTTCGAATGATATCATGTGATGTAATAATATACACAAAATATCGGATCGGATTTTCTTTTCTTATAACTATTTTTCGATCGAAAGTCGTTACCACAATCTGTATACCTCATGCAACCTTCCCCCCTCTCCTCTCAACAGTTTTTTTGGAGCGTTATTGCCCAGCTAAAATTATGTAAAAACGATAATTAAACATCAATAATTAACTATTTTTAATCTTAAAATATATGAATATTATGCTGTGCTGCCACTGTATTCAATATCTTCCCGTATTATTCCAGAACAACAATAAAAGTTTATTCTTTTTAACTATAAGAAAGTATGGCTTATTCCCAAGTTAATTTCAGCGCGAAATTTCCTATTTATATGAAACGTTTTCGAATTACTAATGTTGTCCGAAACTTAAAGTTAATATACGCGCCGCGCACTAGCGGAAAAGCGTTTAAATTTGGACCAAATCTAAATCTAGACGTAAATATGTAACGAATTTATTTCAAAATTTTTGTGGTTTGGTGAGAAATTTTGAATTTTCCAAAAACCTAATTGATCACATACAAAAATAAGAAAGAACAGAAAAAGGTTTAGCAGGAACTGGCCCAAAAAATACTAATACAGGACATTTCTTAGCTTTTAAAGCCGGTAAAAATAGATGGTGATTATTACCCTCTCCGGGTAAATCAATACAAATAAACGCAACACTGAGAAATCGATTTGTCTCGTTTCATTGTTCCTTTAAAAATTGTTCTTCGGCGACCTATGTGGTTTTGTCCGGTTTTAAACGCTTTTTCGCTCGTGTGTTCGGCCAAGTTATTCCATTTAAGTCCAGAGTGAATCAGTATGGACACGAGGAGAGTGTTAATTTTCTTCCCTCGCGAGATCAAAATAGGAAAACATAAATAACCAGTTTCTGACTTAATGACGTCACGTCCAGAACACATTATTTTGAGTTGCAACGCTCTTAATATCGCTGGCCAAGCGGGGACTACTAATCACAATAATTTTTCAGCAGAAATTTCATCTTTTCAAAATAATGTTCGTTTTTTTTTCAACGAAAAGCTCGTTTGGGAATATTTCCTTATTTTTTAATGTAAGTGCTATTTAGGTCAACAAAGACTGGAATTAATTTATTCGCTTCAATCTCCTAGACCAATAGTATAGGTCACATATTAGGTACGTCAAGTTGCAAAGTTTTGGTTTGTTGCTATTAACTTCAAATAATATACTTAGTTATTTTCCTAACAAGTGCGGAAAGATACTTTACGCATGAGTTAGGAACATTATTTTTTTCTACCACCGTATAGATATACAAAAAGTATACATACATACTTATTTTCCAAAAATTATTTTATTTCAACATAGGTATTATAATTTATAAAATGTTAACTAAAAAGCTACTAATTATTATGAAAGTTATTTTGCTGTATAAAAACTATAATGCCAGCATTAACTATAGAACAAAAATTAATATTTATTTAAAGCAAATTGAAGGACATGTTGCTATGGAATTGGGAATAAACAAGAATACAGTCATAATATGATGCCACAAGAACATTGAGGAATACGTTACTAGAATACTAGGTTCAGGTAGAAGAAATATCTCCACGGAGGATGAAGCCTGTCAATTTTCCAAGAGAAAAACCTTAAACGCGAAAGTGGAAATCATTTTGCCCAGATCCTCCAGTGTGTGCTGCTAAAAAAATATTTTGGACTGATACAAACAGACAGATAAACGTACAATTTTGTAAGGAATAACTCTCCTAAATATACACATTTTCTTAATTTTCGAATGTATGATCCGCATTTTCTTAATTCTTGAATGTATGATATGCATTTTCTTAATGGAATGCATGTATTTTTTTTCATTTTTCAACGTGTGATTGTTTCACAGGATTTTTCACAGGCTAGTAAGCGAATAAGTAAAGGAAGTACTTCAAGTAGGTACTCATCTGGACACCATATTTATGGGATATCTAAACTCAGCCAAAATTGGACGGTATTACCAGCGTCGTCTCTATAAGGACATCATAAAAACACCCAACGACTATTGACAAGAATAAACAAACGTCTTGTTTGTAAATGAGGTTCGAATGATACGAAAAAGGCGTTTTCCATTCATATATTACAAAAGGAATAAGAGGAAAAAAGTACGGCGCGACGTGCTTGTCTAAAAGGCCCAATTAGCTAGCAAAGTTAACTTTTTTCTTAGGTTATATATTTTCTTTCTTTTGCATGTATGTAAGTATTTGCCGTTAAATTTCTCACACTTATAATAATATAATATATTACCTTAATTTTTGCTGCCTGTATTTAAATATAACTAGACAATGTAGTTATAATGGAGAACAGAGTTGAACAGACCCTTTTTTTTTAATTGTAAAAGTTTTTGGGCTTTGCTGCAAATTAAACCTGGGACCTATTGCTTTCCAGGCAATCGCGTTGGTTACCGCAACTTAAGGCGACAAAAACCCTATAAGTATGTTGATATCGAACTCCTGCAATACATTTTCGTATAATATCTTCTTCCTCAATATCACACGTGCTTCAATTAGCCCTAAAAGCAGGAAAGTTAAAATTTAGTACTAAGAAAAATAATTCCAGGACATTTCGATATGAAATAGCCGACATCCTGCAGCCGTCTTTCGTCGCGTCACCGGCTTCGTTTACATAATAAAATGATATCGATATCGCAGTAGGCGCTGGCTTATGCCTGCTGCATAGCAGTACGGAGAAAGGCACACGCCCATTTTGCATATTGAACGTGATTGGTCCGCAGGAACTCCTACGCTTTTGACGGAAAACTAAAATTGGTGGATTTTAATAAATGCGCAAGGCGTTAAAACTGAAAAATATAGATTATTAGGTGCAGGAGAGACAGAAAGAGCAGATTTTCTGGTATTTGAAACATAAAACGTATAAAACATGATTACGATGACGTGATTTATAATCGTAATACAAAGAAAAATTCAAATTTTATTTTGAAAGTATGGGGGAAGGTTGCCTATATTGGACCAATTTCCAGATTTCTTCAGGATTTTTTGCAGAATTTTATTTTAAAGTATCTATGATATACCAGGCTATAAAAAACATCTGCAAGTGGTTCTAAATAGGAAACCGGTTGCCTAAATTGCACCTGGGGGTTCCAAAATTGGACCACATAATTTAAATCGGAAGCTTAGGTGTAAATAAATAAATAAAAATAAAATTGTTGGTATAGGAAGTTTTATACTAATATTTCAAAAAAACATCAAATTTACAATCAAAATTTCGGTAGAAGACATCCTAATGCAAAAAAGTACCTATTAGTTTCCTATATTGGACCAGTCATAGTTTCATTTTTTAACTCAAAGAAAAAAGATTTAAGCAATATTGAAGTGGTGTTAGTTTATGACATTAACTTATTTAAAGAGAAAAATTATTTTTGGTCAATTTGGAAAAATTACCTAAATTTGACCGGTTCAATTTTGGCAATCAACCAGTGGTCCAATTTAAGCAACTACCACGTGTTTTACAAAACCACCCAGGAAAAAACAAATATGGCATGGTAATAGGAGAAATAGAAAGAGAAAAACTTACTTGACAACTTCCATAAAAAAGATTTTGCTTACAGTTTTATGGTTCTAAGGTAATTTCTTAAAAAAATTCTAAAAATATTACATTAAAATTGTGTAAATTACGTTTTGCTCTGTACACGCCAAGCACTAACGGCCTACTAGTTGAGTTTGTTGCCGATCAAAGGTTCTGGGTGGAAGTATGTTACAGTGTTCCCAGATGATATGGCACTTGTTTAGTTTCGGAGAAATGTACTGTAGTCCAATTTAGGTAGTGGTTCAATATAGGCAACCTGTCCCTACGTATAATAACTTAATAACTACCTATGTTATGTCTACCAGTCTACCTAGGATTATAAAATAAATTCGAATTGTTTATATAGGTACTTAACACATAATGTGGGTTTCCCCCTAATTAAATTATTACACGAATAGCGAATTCAAACATTCATAAACCTGAACCTAATAAGTAGAACAATAAGAATTATCATTTTCCATTCGTTATAGAATAGATAGGGCCGATAGGGGGCCCTTGAAAACGTTTGCGCGGGGGGGGGCACCCATTATTGGTTAAGCCACTGCCCTTACTGCATAATATGTAATTTAGATTGTCGTTTTTGCACATCAAATTATAATAGTCTAAATAGGGCATATGTTTTTCAAAATATATGGGCCCTCTACCCAACTCAATTGCCTCTCTTGACCCTTATTGTCTCAATTAAAATGTTTAGACTATCAAGATACAAGCAGTGGAGTACGAACTGGTGTAATGTAATCTATCTATATCTAATCATCAGATGAACAACATATTGTATGATAATGATAAAAAAATATTGGAATTGCATTGTCTTTATTTGTTTTAAATTACATCGTTTCAATTGGTAGGTACGTATCTCCATCAGTTGTCTTCAGAAGAATATTAAATAAGCAAAGTAACTGTAGTAGTATAGCAAATAAAGACAATGAAAGTACAAAACTCTTTTATCATTTAAGAAACATCATTGTCTCCTATCTTCAAACAAACAACAAAATAATATAGGGGAAGGTTGCCTATATTGAACCGCTACCTAAATTGGACCACAGTACATTTCTCCGAAACTAAACAAGTGCCATATCATCTGGCAACACTGTAACATACTTCCACCCAGAACCTTTGATCGGCAACAAACTCAACTAGTTGGCCGTTAGCGCTTGGCGTGTACAAACCTAATTTACACAATTTTAATGTAATATTTTTAGGATTTTCCTAAGAATTTACCTTAGAACCATAAAACTGTAAGCAAAAATTTTTGATGGAAGTTATCAAGTAAGTTTTTCTCTTTCTATTTCTCCTATTACCATGCCATATTTGATTTTTCTTGTTTCTTTCCTGGGTGGTTTTGTAAAACACGTGGTAGTTGCTTAAATTGGACCATTGGGTGATTGCCAAAATTGAACCGGTCCAATTTAGGCAATTTTTCCAAATTGTGCAAAAATAATTTTTCTCTTTAAATAAGTCAATGTCATGAACTAACACCATTTCAATATTGCTAAAATCTTTTTTCTTTGAGTTAAAGAATGAAACTATGGATATTCCAATATAGGAAACTAATAGGTACTTTTTTTTGCATTAGGATGTCTTCTACCGAAATTTTGATTGTAAATTTGATGTTTTTTTGAAATATAGACAAGTATAAAACTTTCTATAGCAACAATTTTATTTTTTATTTATTTATTTAACACCTAAGCTTCCGATTTAAATCATGTGGTCCAATTTTGAAACCCCCAGGTGCAATTTAGGCAACCGGTTTCCTATATTATACCACTTGCAGAGGTTTTTTTTATAGCCTGGTATATCATGGATACTTTGAAATAAAATTCTGCAAAAAATCCTGCAGTTGAACAACATACTAAAGAATACTAAGGTATAGCTTCAAGATCGATTTTGAATTATTATCAGGATCTATGATAAGAAATCTGGAAATTGGTCCAATATGAGCAACCTTCCCCTATGAGTTACCGACTTTAATAAAATTTGGTTTGCAAGTAGGAATACCAAGAAACAGGGAAAATAGTACCTATTGCTTAATTGGCTTTCAAAGGAGTCAACATTCTGTTGGTGATTGCTTTTTCAAATTTCCTAAATATGGACTTGACGGTTATTCGGATTTGCCTTTTGTGTCAGATTTATGATTTAGATAAATAAATAACGGTTTTGTTCAGTTTTCAATAAATGAAATAATTAGTTTAGTTTTTAAGGCATCTAGGTGCGCCACTGTTCGGTAGCCAAATTTCAGACATTTGTTTGATAATAATATCCAGCGGTGCACAATAATGTAAAATAGTTAAGTTAAGGACATTGCCATACGGGCCTTATCCGATTGGATCTATAATATATCTAAATATCCTAACCGGACAGTTATTTTCTGGAAATTGATACTAATTATAATAATAAATACTAATATACAAGTTAAATAATGACGAATAAATGCTTGCAGTTAGTTAGTACCTACATAGTACAGAATGCCTTGGAGGGCACATAATATAAGTAAATGGTTTAACTAGGCACTTTATTGATTTGATAATAGATGACTTAACCAAAATGGTGTCTGTAATCAGTAATCACTATTAAACTTAAATAATACCTAAACACCAAAAAAATCTGTCTCTGAAATATATTAAATTTAAAACTAAAAAGTTTAAAACACACACTGCCAAAAAACAGCCACAGAAACACTTAAAAAACACCAAAATCGGAAGAAAATAATATGACGCAACCTGACGCGTGAGCTTGCTATACGGTCCCTTGCTGATCTGGGAATTTTAACGACCAAACTCCTCAGATCAGCTGCTAATGTCAAAATGTTGTCTTCTGTCAAAACGCTTTGTTTTAAGAAAAAGTTAACTAAGTATAGGTATAGGGAATTATATAGTAAGTAGGGGAAGGTTGCCCATATTGGACCAATTTCCAGATTTCTTATCATAGATCCTGATAATAACGCAAAATCGATCTTGAAGCTATACCTTAGTATACTTTAATATGTTGTTCAACTGCAGGATTTTTTGCAGAATTTTATTTCAAAGTATCTATGATATACTTACCAGGTTATAAAAAAACCTCTGCAAGTGGTTCAATATAGAAAACCGGTTGCCTAAATTGCACCTGGGGGTTCCAAAATTGGACCACATGATTTAAATCGAAAGCATAAGTGTTAAATAAATAAATAAAGAATAAAATTGTTGGTATAGGTATAGAAAGTTTTATACTTATAGTTAAAAAAAAATCAAATTTACATTCAAAATTTCGGTAGAAGACCTCCTAATGCAAAAAAAGTACCTATTAGTTTCCTATATTGGACCAGTCCTAGTTTTATTTTTTAACTCAAAGAAATTCTTTTTAGCAATATTGAAATGGTGTTAGTTCATGACATTAACTTATTTAAAGAGAAAAATTATTTTTGCACAATTTGGAAAAATTGCCTAAACTGGACCGCGGTGGACGCCAAGCACTAACGGCCAACTAGTTGAGTTTGTTGCCGATCAAAGGTTCTGGGTGAAAGTATGTTACAGTGTTGCCAGATGATATGGCCCTTGTTTAGTTTCGGAGAAATGTACTGTGGTCCAATTTAGGTAGCGGATCAATATAGGCAACCTTCCCCTATAATTAAAATTGTAAGTATTAAAAATGCCTTTTGATTAGACATAGAAAATAATAGGGATTGTATTTAAAATAACGGACTTTTCAAATTTAAAAAATTTTTAGAAATTAATTTTAAAAGGCTCCGGTAATATTTTTATATTTTAAAACAGGTATGCTTTGGCCACTTAACAATCATAAGATAACGCAAATTTCATATCTCTGTTCTACCGACAGGTGCATATTTTTTCAGTGTTGCAAAAGACCAAATTTTTGAAAAATCGTTAATACCTCAAAAACTATTTAATTTAAGCATAATACAATTGATCAAGCAACTGAACCTAGCCCCGACTAGGTAGGTAAGGAATGAAACACCCTGTATCATTCATTGAGTAGTTTAGAAGCTATATGGAATGCTGCGTTGAGAGTGGATCACCCTGTATATATCAATCGATAAAAAAACTTAATTAAAAATATAATAGGTAGTACCTATAAGTACCTACCTGTTGGAGGAAAATTACCATCAATAAATACCATAAAATATATTTTAATACCATTACATATTAAGAACAGTTACACATGAATATTGAATATAAAATATCTGTCACAGCAATGTTGATTTATTGATTATCGATGGAAATATTCACCTGCATCTTGATCGAAAAGTTAGTTTTTGCTGCCGCTCGGGAGCATGATGGTATTCGGGCGTAAAAAGGTGGTCTTTTTGTGACACAAAAGTATAAATCAACGCATATTTATTTGAGTTAAGTATAATAAAAATATTCCGTGCTTACTATGTAAGTGAGATTAATAAATTATTAGATTATAAAGGTTTAGAATGTTTAGATTATATGTGGAATGTGTCATATCTATATTTATTAAGAATGCCTATCTATTAAGATTAGGACTGACTACTAGGTACTATCCGTACCAAATTTCGGCTTCTATGTCAATAGACTCCCGAAAGAATTTCAAAAATTTCTGTTTGCTAAAAGGCATTCATTTTTAGTCTTAAAATGTAGGTAGGCAAGGTACCTAACAAAAATTACGTTTTAATAGATATTAATACAATATATAATAATATGATATACATTTTACTTTATATGTGTAAAATTAGTTGTTTCTCGTCTACGTCTCGTGCGCTTCCCGATGCCCGTTTTCTTCTTAAGTCACTTTAGCGACTTAACTATATCTGGCATATGCATCTCAAACAAGCAGACCCCGCCCACTTCACACGCCATTGGTCGGCTGCCAGAGGCCGATGGCACGTAACAGTGATCAGTCCATTGGTTCACGAATGTAAAAATTTGAATTTAATATGCGTCGATCACGTGACCCACGTGGGCTTAAGTCGACTTTTATCATGCATGCCGTTTGGCCGAGACGCTTGATCAAGCAAGCAATGAATCTGACTTATAAGCTGTATTGGATATCGGTACTTAAGTGCCTATTTAATTGTAAATTAAAAACAGACGCCGAACGAATCTGCCGAAAATTTACTAAAATAATATATGGAATCCGATGTAAAGTTAGTTACCTTCAAATATTGGCTCGTCTATTAATTTTACACCAAAATTGTATTAGACTTTTTTGAAGGTCCTGGTATGATGGACTTGCACGCCAAATTTTGTTATTTTCTAATAAGCCACTTAAAAGATATTTAGAAAAAGCTCCTTCTAATAATATGTAGGTACTTCTAATGTGTCCAATAGTCCTAACTGGCCTATTGTGTGTGTATTTTGGACATTATTCCCTTAGTTGTACTCAGGACATTTGTTTATTTTGAACCAAATATCTTCATTCTTAGAAGCGACTTTTTTTAATGCATTTCCAAGTTGATCTTGTAAAAGTTCCCAAAAAATTTCTTTTCCCAAATTTTATTCCAAAAAAGGGGTCCAAATTTAATATAGGTACTCTTAGGGTAGGTAGGTACCGTGCGAGCAAAAATTATTTGCATCAAAGAGGGCTTGGATTAAAAAACGTAGAGCTTGGTTTAGATCACAATGATATGCGGGGACAATATATGTCTAACCAAATATAGGTTAAAATTTTCTAAAATTCATATTATGACATGATATGCCAAACTAATGAGTAATAAAATAAGTAGAAAAATACAAATTTATTTTTGTTGTTTACAAAATAATTAACAAAGTAAGAATATACAGAAAGAAAAATAATTGCTCAAATTGGCCACCGCCATGCTCCAAGCATAAATTCACACGTCTCTTCATAATATTTTCGAAAGTGTTGACCAGCATCTCTGGAGAAATGTTACCACATTCTTGGATAATCCTTTCTTGTAATTGTTCTAAATTTGCAACTGGTGTTTGAAAAAATGCTCTTTAAATGAAGAGGAACGAAATAATCCATAACCGTTAAACAAGGTGATCTAGGTGGGAATTCAATGTCTGCATCGAAAACTGATCAATTTTTTTAAGCGTGCAATGTGGACTTTACAAAAAAATGGGGATTTTCGCTACTCCACATGCGTGTATTCTGAGAATTCACATAACCGGAGAGGTGGAACAAGGCTTCATCCGAAAAAAAATGTCAGGTCCAATAAATCATTTATTTTCAATAAATTTTGGGTAAACCATTGAGAGTAATTCCTGCGTCTTTCAAAATCTGCGGTTTGTATTTCTTGGAATATACTTGCACTTTATAAGGAAATAAATTTAGCTGCTTCTTAAGAATAATCCTGTATGTTCCATAAGATCTTCCCACTTATAAATATTATGTATTTTGCATTATTTCACGAACGTTTGCAACAAGTTCTTCTGTTCTTACAGATGATCTTCCTTGTATAGAACCTGTTTCCCTAAACACAGCCACGGTTCTTTTCAGGCAATGATCAAAATCCCCAGCAATAAAAGCAATTGTGCTGTTCCGTTAAGCCCAATTGTGTGAATAGTTCAAGAAATTGGAAAAATTAGCGATGAATCAAATTACTTGTAACGACTGTTAAAAATGACGGAATACTTAACTGATTGATTGTTAATTCAGGTAGTTACTGACACCCAACAGGTATTAAGCTCTACGGCTAAGCATTACGTCCTTAGATGTAAGGCCCTCTTTGATGCAAATAATTTTTTCTCGCACGGTATATGGGACTAAAAAGGAGGAGAAAGATCTAAAATAGGAAATTACATCCAGTTCGGATTTAGACTAAACATTAATACAACGAAACCACTCCAATGTGTTTAAGTATAACCTTGGCTTTCAAGTAATAATTCTTCTGCCAGTATTATTCCTTATTTTCCCACAGCAATTTCCAAAAGACCTCTGACATTCCTCATAATAAAATCATCGTCTTTTTTTTGCCTGTAAGCAAGTTTGCATTACCAAACAAGGTGAGAAGATCTTAATTCGTTTAATGAACAAATTACTCCATTTTGAAGTAAATTAATAGTGTAATTATTATTTTATAGGCAGATGTATGTTTTAATTTAAGAATTAAATTAAGTTAAAGGCTATTAGATGATAAATTATACAATTATTTAATCAATTTTTCAATTTACCTTGCTCGGTGATAGTATGGGAGAAACCAATTTTATTGGATGGGATAGGCAAGCTATCGGTTGTGGGATTAATATAATTATCCAATTAGATAAATAATGTTTATACATGTCACTTTAGTTAATTTGTTTGAACATTGATATTGATAAGGCATTGAAAATACAGGGTAGAGAAGAATGGACAGAACAATATCTAAATTAGAACATTATTAAAACCCTTTAAATGTTTTGGATGCTCGATTCGTTATTTGGATATTATAGTCATAATGTGTATACCATCAGCCAAATTTATTTTTATTTATTTAGTTATTTATTTATTTATTTATTTAAATCTGAACATTATAAAGGTATTATTACTATTTTAAAGTAATACAATCAATTATCATAAAATATCTTGGATGGAATAAATTCGATAATAAATACATGGGGGCGTGTCCGAAAAAACGCTCGGACACGTCGATTGGTATTTCTAGTTGCTTATTTTTTTCAATAAAAACTTTTTATACAGGGTGTGTCATATTGGCATATAGGGCAAAGTTTGTCAAAGTTGGCAAGACATTATTTTGGAGCAGTGCTAAATAAATTATCGCCTTTTAAATTGCCATTATTGAAAAAGGGGCCTATATATGATTCAACTATTCCTGCCTTTTCAGGATATTGCGTTGTTCTTCTCTAATCCATCGAGGATTTTCCCTATAGATAAGCATGTGGGTTTTCCTCAAACTGAAGCATATTATCTAATTTGGTATCATCGCTTATTGCATTGGCAGCTACTTTTTTTTATCTGCTTTACCTACGTCATTTCCAAGCTGGCGAAACTGCTTTTCTATTTTACTAATTTTCCCTTGAGTTATAGGCGGCAAATTTGAAAATTTTTCATGAAATAAGCGAGCAACTTCCATTTATGTTCGTGTTTTATCTCCATAACCAATCATCTAGAATTGTTTTTTTGTGCATTTCTGTTAGATACATTATTTTTCTGATATGAATGAATGAATGATAAGAGGTCTTGGAGATGTTTTTCATCGTGGATGGTCGCTTAAATGGCATTACGCACTTAATTCCTTTTAACAATATAGACAAAGACAAAAACAAACATCCTGTTTATTGTCATCGTTCTATCACGTAACATGGCGGAAGATTATAATGTTAAACAGTATGACAGCTCGATTGTCTATATCCTTCGTAGGCCTAGCAAATAATTATTTCTACAAACGCATAATGCCGCTGCAAGGAATTCTTGTTTCTTTTTAAATACTTATATAAATTAATACTCCATATTTGTTTGTCTTCAAGACGTTTTTGGTGAGGTAAAGGAATTCCCGACTCGTAATTGTAAAAAGTTTTATTGGGTATTAATTTTGCAATTATTTGTATACTTATGAGTTAGGAGCACACAACATTTTCAAGTCAAATAAATTTTCATTTTCCAAGAAAAATATTTTAAGCTTTTTTTTTTTAAAGAGCCTCTGGCTTTTGGTAAAATATTATAAAGTTAAATCCTCACTGAACGGTTTCTAGATTTTGTAACCCTCAAATTTCGTGCAGTTTGACAGAACGAGTTTGATAGTTATGGTTTTTAGCATGTCGAAATGGATGGACTAACAGTATCTACAATATAGGGTGACCCACGTTTTGCGACTTTTTTTTTCTGCGGTCTCACCCTTTTAAAATGTTGTATAAATGTCAAGAAAATGGCGTGTGCGAAATTTCAAGTCATTTAATTAATTCAAAATGGTGCCGCCGATGCATGGAATAAAATACAAAGGTTTTTAAATCTTTTATTATCATAACTACCACTGGACCTGACTACATAGAAACAGAGAATAATATTATATAGGTATATTATATTAATAAATTGAACCTGAGAACTAACCCTATTATGTATTTACACAAATAGTTTGTTTTAATTTATTTTAACATCAATTTAAAAAAATTTCCGCATCAAGTGTCGTCTTACTGACATCTTTAATAAATTTTTTTCTATATTCGCTCACAATAATTGACATTGTTCTTCATCTTTTGTTAATATTTTATTATATTCGTCTATGAGTTTAATCCCTTTTCTGCTATATATTAAAATTATTTATGTACTCATCAACTCATCATTACTTACATTTCCAGTTTTCTGGATTATCATTTTAAAAATTTGTGGATAACCCTAACCTTTCAAAAAATCTAAGAGTATTTAGATATAAATTCCCAAAGTTGTTCCATTTCAATCACCTAATTTAACTCGTTTTTCACCTCCTTCTAGCGAGTCTTCTTTTTCTAGAGCCTTTATCATATTTCTTTTATAATCAACAGGGATTTCGTTATCAAAGGACGATACTGCGCAAATCTCAGAAGACCAGTACGACAGGTGATTTTTAATTTCTTCAACAGCAGCTTCAGATGATTGATCAATAGTTTTATATTTAATAATATTTTTTGGCAAATTGAAGATCTTGATATGGAGCTTTATATATATGGACAAGAAGCGGTGAACCAAACCTTAACATCAACTTTGACGATAAAAATGCACACATCTCTGATACTCTTCGTTTCCCTGAATGTTAGTGTGAACTCGTCCCTATAAAGATATATTTTTAAGCTATAAATGCTTGGCCTCAACAGCACCCATGCTGGCGTAGGAGGCTGCAAATGCGGTTTTTTATTTCCAATATTATAATAATACGTAATATTTTGTAACCTGCTCTATTGGAAATAATAAATGCATTATTATTATGCAAGGCGAGAGTGGAATAAAGCAAAATATAGGCACTTCTGAGAGAATTCTTGGAAAATCAGTTCCTCAACGGTCTGAAAAGAAACACCACACTAGATAGTCGTCCACAGAGCACAATATATCAATGTGATTTACCCAGGATAAAGAACCAACCATCCACCATTATGCCAAGCATTCTATAGTTCTGATTTTCAAAGGCATGTTCAGCCGTTTCGGGTAAAAGTTTGGGGATCCCGGATTTTAATGCCTCCAAAACTCAACAAAACCAATAAATAGCAATACCTAAGCATTTAAGCTTTATAACGAAATTTAAGTAAGTATTTTTAGATCTTGCACACGCCTCTGACAACATAATCAAATACCAACTGGCACTCTACGCTCAACTATTTGGCGTCTCATTATTACAAACGATCTACATAAAAGCAAACAATCCCGTTGGACACGGCCTTTTTGTCTCGATTTTTTCCTACGGTCGGCATTCTGTCTAAAAGTATCTTCGTACTGCGTACTGCATTCTCTTAAGTAGCTCTTATTTTAATTCAGCGTAATTAAGAGCCATAATATTTTTATTTAAAGCAATTTGCGGCCAGTTAATCCCCAGCTAATTTGACTGTGCACTATTTTATGTGTTGGTATTCTGAATAACTTGCATTGTAAGTATTTTACTCAGGTCTCAATGTGTCAACACAGGGGCGTAGAAATCGGATCGTTTTTCGACGTTTCGATGAAAAACAGGCTTGAAGTAGGTATACAAATAAAATAAATTAAATAAATTTGGGTTGTTGTGGACGTCGTCGTATATTATACGAATCTTGTATGTAATTTGGACATGCTTTATTGGAATAAAAGTTTTTCTATTGAAAAACGAAATCTGAGAGATAAGGATTTTTTTTTTCGTTTTTCTTGAGCTACAAAAAGAAATAGTAAGAGTATTCTACCGTGCGAGCAAAAATTATTTGCATCAAAGAAGGCTTGGATTAAAAAACGTATAGGGCTTGGTTTAGATCACAATGATATGGGGACGATATATCTAACCAAATCTAGGTTACAATTTTGTCAAATTCATATTATGACATGATATGCCAAACTAATGAGTAATAAAGTAAGTAGACAAATACAAATTTATTTTTGTTGTTTACAAAATTAACAAAGTAAGAATATACATCAGAAAGAAAAAGAATTAATAAATTGCTGAAATTGGCCACCGCTATGCTCCAAGCATAAATTCACACGTCTCTTTATATTTTCGAATTGTTCTAAATTTGCAACTGGTGTTTTAAAAATAGAGTTCTGTAAATGAGGAAAAACGAAGTAATCCATAACCGTTAAACAAGGTGATCTAGGTGGGAATTCAATGTCTGATCGAAAACTGATCAATCTGTCGTCGAAAAAATTGCCCACATAACAGAAAGAAAAAGAAAAATAATTACATAAATTGCTGAAATTAGCCACCGCCATGCTCCAAGCATAAATTCACACGTCTCTTCATATTTTCAAAAGTGTTGATCAGCATCTCTGGAGAAATGTTACCACATTCTTGGATAGTCCTTTCTTGTAATTGTTCTAAATTTGCACCTGGTGTTTTAAAAATAGTGTTTTTTAAATGAGGAAAAACAAAGTTATTTAATTTAATAATTTGCATTATTTCACGAACGTTTGCAACAAGTTCTTCTGTTCTTACAGATGGTCTTTCTGCTTCTTTTTTGTGTTGTATAGAACCTGTTTCCCTAAACACAGCCACGGTTCTTTTCAGGCAATGATTTTCGCAATGATAAAAAAAATCCCCAGCTCTAACTCTAATCCCGTTTCAAAAATACGCTTCAACTATGAATGTTTGTGCTGTTCCGAAAAGCCCATTGTGTGAATTGTTCAAGAAATTGGAAAAATTAGCGATGAATCAAATTACCTTGTATAACGACTGTCAAAGATAACGGAATAACTGCTCGATTGTTAATTCAGGTAGTTACTGACACCCAACAGGTATCAAGCTCTACGGCTAAGCATTAAGTCCTTAGATGCAAGGCCCTCTTTGATGCAAATAATTTTTGCTCGCACAGTAATTATTATCAAAAAATGCATACTTGTGGAAAATTTTATGTGAAATTCAGGGGACCTAACCTAAATGCTTAGTTCACGATAGCAATTTACAGAGAGAAAGGGGGAAATAGGTATCTCAACAAGCCTAAACATATCAATTGAACCTAAACCAACAAAGTATATTTTTAATTCCAGCAAACAAGGCACAATGCACATGCATGATATAAGAAAATGCAAAAATATGTAGCGCGTGTAATTCAACTGATTTCTTCTTGTATTCGGAAGGACAGTATAGGCAATAAATTTGTAGATTGACATAGGTCAGTGTTTAACTTTAGCTGAACCTGTTCGACAACGAATCCGTAAAGCACATCAGTTGGCCGTGACCATTATCTTGTCTCTTATCGGACTTTTTTGTTGTTTTTGGCTCCTTGTAAGATTATCGCGAAGATTGAAGATAAGAGGCCAAAGGCCCCTTTCGCATGAGCAAAGAAGACGGACTTTCCGCACGGCTTGAAAATTATTTTTAAAACAGTCTCCATATCATTAGAAACATGATTTCCATGTATGCTCTATGCTCTATTTGTCTGTCGAAATGTTACGGCTTTAGATGAAGCATGCTTAAAATAGGATATTTCCCCTTTTTCCAGTATTTAAAATTGATTGATTAAACCAGACTCATTACTAATTAGCATTAGTCATTACACAACAATCCGTTAGCCGCGTCACAATCCATACCTGAACACTCGAGACCGCTATGCTAAGCGGCAGCGTCTTCCCAAAAGGCAATGCATTACAGGTCCGCGGTGTCGGGCGGACGACAACACTCAACATCAAAAGCGCTTCGTAATTAATGGAATTACCAACAACTTTTATTTGAGTAGCGTGTGATACCGCAAGTCTTAAAAATTACATTGCGAATGTTTGTAATTGAGGCAGATTAAGCAAATTTGTGCACTTGAAAGCATCAAAATATTGCTCTGGATTGATGTGTTTATGAACTTGGATGATGATAAGTATTTCTCAGTTATACGGATAATACTTATAGTTTACCTGCTTGATAGGATAGAATAATAGCTGATGCTATATGAAAGTCGATAATAGTTATTTATGTAATACGGATGATAATTAATAGTCTGATAACACGGCGTGTATATAGGTATATATGCCGGAAATTTTGCACAACTACTGGCTGGAAAGCAATACTCTTGCAGAACGATATATTGAGAACTCCCCAGAAAACAAAAATAAGATTTCTGCAGCTATTCTTGGCAATTGTAATAATTGCATTATAAATTTTATTCGTTAAATTTTTCTCTTGTTTTAAATAAATATTTAATATTTTTTGATAAATGTGTTGTATTTTTGGTCATTATATACACTGAGAAAAGTCTTTATAAGAATTCACATACTCTTTATACAACTGTTTAATACTATATGTGACAGCAAGGCGCTTTCCTACTGTAAGACAACGAAAATTGCTAAACCGTTGTGTAGTGATAATATCACGCGCGGTAATTGAGCCAATAAGAAATAGTTAACCATAAAATGGTTTATAGCCATTATTGGTCTGAAAACCTACTTACAGTAATTATCAAGTGCTAGTGAAAAAGTCCTTTTGGTGAAGGTGAACGACCTTTTTTACTTACGAAGAAGAAAAATTCTAAAAATGTTTAATTTTTTGATTACGTTTATTATTGGTTTCAAATTAACCTATCGCGGGGTTACTGAGGTTTAGTCCTCAGGACCCCAAAAATTCTTTTCGTTCAACAATATTATGTGACAACACAATGCTTACACCTTCATTGTGTCTATATTCATTTCATAAGTTCCTTTAAACGCTTCAAATAAGCTTCGACACCTAGACAAGTTTTCTTCTTTCCCAGTTTATTTGGTTGGTTTACACCCCTTCACAATGTTTTAAACATTCTATGGTTTTTACCATTATCAATCTTTTATTTCATGTTTCTTCTACACTTCAGTTTTAAATCCATAAAAGCTCCATTAAGGTTCTAAATTTCAATTTCTCTTTTGCTAACACCATCATAAATTTTAAAACTTTCTGTCTCCTGAAGATGAACGTTTCTACGTTCGAAACATGTAGAGATCCTTAATACTTGGAATCCTTTCCATTAAACTTTATGGCGGAAGACTTTGTGTTTTTCTTTCCTTTTCGTAATAATATTTGCTTGCTACGGTTAATAAAGCATTATACTTACCACTAAAAATAAGTATTGTAGTTCTCAAAAATTTAAATAGCTTCTAGTGTGATATTGTTCTTGTCGTTTAATATTGCATAGGATTATCTAAGTATTATGCAACATGATTTACTGAGATGGTAAAATTCGTCCATATAGATTATAAAGTTCGATATACTAATGATGGGTTGTGCGAAATAATAATCTACTATTGCTTTATCTAACAAGCAAAGTTTAAAAAACTTAAATACAAAGTAATAATAAATTAATGGAAACGAGTATTGGTACGATCAATAAAATTTAAATTCAGACAGGAGAGCTAGAAGACTGCGAACAACGATGTGACCTGCTCAACAAATACGTTAAAACTAATATAGGGGCGCGCGGCGATTGCCGATCGCTACGAACCCCCACCAACACCTTATGGATTATAGGCTCTAACGGATACAATTCGTTTTCGGGGACGCTGTTCTGATTTCTGAATTGTAGAGAAAGCGCTTTACTGGAAACAAAATGCATCGTATTGAGAAGATACAATTTATTATTTTACAAAATTGCTGTATTTACTGTGCTGCTAATGGAACTGATTACGACCAATAAAAACACTGTTCTAGCAAATCTTGAATTGATATAACACTAACGCGGGTTTGATACACTAGCAATTTATTTAATATGGGTTAATACAAAATAAGCAAACTATGTCTTAGCAAAGCTATTGTAGTAGTATTTAGATCATTTTTCTCAGTGTATTCAGTCCGAAAAAGTATGTCATTTGGATACTAAAAATTACATCTATAATGCTTAAATTTTGACTTTGACACGCCAAAAGTTATTAAGTATAATATTAAAAAGTCGTTTATTTAGAATATGATAATATATCTGAATCACCTGGTATATTTGTCCAATTAATTACTTTTTAAGAAAACAAATACTTACTGCACATACATATTAAAGTGCAATATAAATTCAAATTTTCTTCATTAGTATGAACCAGTGCAATTAATTTAAGTATAATAATGACTTAAAATGAATTGTATGCACACATCAAACAACTGAAGGAGTTAATGTTAACAGCAACAAGACGAATGAATTATGAATAAATTGTAAAATCATACATTGCAAAATTGGACCATGGAAAAAGCAATTAACAAAGTATTGTTTGCAGTAATGAAGATTAACTCGAAATAAATGCAGAATGTATAAAACTGACGGCTTTAGCTTTTGTTGTGCGTGCGTATGGAATTGCGACGAAATCAAAGGAAAAATAATATCTAATTAAGAGTTTGTAACGGCGTAAAAAATTAACTTATTTATAGACCAGAACTGTCACTAAATTTCTTCAAATTGCTACATACTTACATTAGTTCAGTTAAGTGATCAATCAATCAATCAATCAAATTTATTTTCCAAAACAAAATTTACAATGTTGAATAATAAAACTTAATTTTAAGCACCTAGGTATAAATACCTGTGTGTGCTTGTGCCCTACTACTGTTATTTACAATATTACATATTATATCACACAAACAATAGGAATATACATAGATATATATATAGAAACAAAGGAAAGGTTCTTGTATTAAATACAAATTTAAATTTCAGAAAAAAGTAACACCCTCGAGCCGGGATCGAACCGACAACCTCTGTATTTCCAGTACAAGATATATTATTATACAGGGTCCTGCAATAGTGCGTCAGGCTTCCATGGCTCCTATACCAATTTAGTTAGGAATTTCATTGAAACGCTAACTTATACTGTATCATACGGGGTACTTCAGGAAAATATTTTTTCATATACAGGGTGACCCAAAAAAGTGTGGTCATAAAAAGTTGTGATTTTTTAAATGGCATACCCTATATTTTTTTGCATATTTAGATGTATGCTATCGCCCTTTATAAATGCCTAAAATTTTGTTTGATTTGCTTTGGTAGTTTAAGAGCAATCAATTAAAAACTGAAAAAAAAATATTTTAAAGTCGTGGAAAAAATATCAAAAAAAAACAATCTAAAATTAGTTTTTTAACCACGGTATAAGGTGAGTTTAATGGCAAGAGGTTTAAGGATACTATGAATCGAATAGTATTTATTTACTTTATACAGGGTGTTTATAATAAGGTTTCAAGAATGACACATTTCAAATCTATTTTTCTCAACTTTTTTAAATGGAACACCCTGTTTATTATTTCGGTATTTTATATAAAATACACAAGCAATTTTTTTTTGTAGTTGAAGCATATAAGTTATTTCCAGCCGTTTTCGAAATAAATGCAAATTTCATAAATTATGTCGATTAAACAGAGTTTATTTTTAAAATTAAGCGTAGGCGACTAGACTAATAATTAAAAACTACAGTAATTGTTCAAAATGTCTTCCATTTTGTTTTGTGCACAAGCCAACATGTTTTTGAAAAGATTTGTTTATTTTCCTTTTAACATTTCAATTGCAATACCAGCAAAGAGGTTCATTAGTAAGGTTTATCTCTAAAACCCATAGTATATAGGCTTTGAAATAAAACATGGATTCTTATACTTAGTTTGACAAGTTCTTTAATTCATTTTAAAAAAGTGTAATATCGGGTAAATAAATTATAAGAAATTATCTTGATAATACCTCTCCGAACCAATGGATCGGTAGAAACGGACCCCCCAGCCAGCTAGATCGCCGGATCTTACAAAACTAGACCTTTTTTATGGGGAGACGTAAAACAAATTGTTTACAATGATCCACCTACAACTGCTAATCAAATGCAGCAAAGGATAAGAGACGTGTTTGCTAGCATTTCCCCTGGAATGTTAAAGAAAATAAACAGACCTTTTCAAAAACATGTTGTCTTCTGCACAGAACAAAATGGAAGACATTTTGAACAATTACTGTAGTTTTTAATTATTAGTCTAGTCGCCTACGCTTAATTTTAAAAATAAACTCTGTTTAATCGACATAATTTATGAAATTTGCATTTATTTCGAAAACGGCTGGAAATAACATATATGCTTCAACTACAAAAAAAAATTGCTTGTGTATTTTATATAAAATACCGAAATAATATACAGGGTGCTTCATTTGAAAAAGTTGAGAAAAATAGGTTTGGAGTGTGTCATTTTTGAAACCTTATTATGAAAACCCTGTATAAAATAAATAAATACTATTCGATTCATAGTATCATTAAACCTCTTGTCATTAAACTCACTTAATACCGTGGTTAAAAAACTAATTTTAGATTGTTTTTTTGATATTTTTTCCACGAATTCAAAATAATTTTTTTTCAGTTTTTAATTGATTGCTCTTAAACTACCAAAGCAAATCAAACGAAATTTTAGGCATTTATAAAGGACGATAGCATACATCTAAATATGCAAAAAAATATGGGGTATGCCATTTAAAAAATCACAACTTTTTATGATCACATTTTTTTGGGTCACCCTGTATATGAAAAAATATTTTCCTGAAGTACCCCGTATGATACAGTATAAGTTAGCGTTTGAATGAAAGTCCTAACTCAAATCGTATTGGAGCTATGGAAGCCTGACGAACTATTGCAGGACCCTGGAAGATAATAATAATCGAAGATAGGGACATGTAAGCCGTTTTACTCTAAGACGTACAGTTAGAAAGCTAGACGCTGTCAAAGTTCAAAAATCTCATTTTTCAAGAGTCAATATCTCGGAAACTGTTTAGTATAGACTAATAATGCTTTTATTAAAAAATGTTCAGAATTTTATGCAGAATCCAAAAAAATTATATAAAATAGGGATATCCGTTTAAGATTTAGATCTTACCCCCCTCCCTCCTAGGGGCTTGAAGTAACAAGATTGACAATATACGTAAAATATGTCCCCCTCGAAATAAAAATCGACGGGTACGAGCGTTTTTTCAAAAAACTTACCGCTGAATTTTAAATGAATTTAGACATTACTTCTGGGACTCACTGTATATATGTATTTATATGTTTATTATACAAAAATAAAAACAATTCAGATTCAAAATCCCACCATACTATCTTTTCCTTTCCCAAACCATACTGGAAACCCACCTCACACCCAGAAACTAAGTTATTTAGGTAATTATGTAAGTTCTGATATATTTTCTATGCTGAAACCAAAAGAAAAAAGGAAAAAGGCAACAGAAAGAATAGCAAAGGTAATCACAGCAGTATATGATTTTCCACAATGAACTTTTTTACTTCCCGTGCAAATATCCTTCCCTACGCCATGTTCCTCACTCTGACAGACAACAAATTATAATGTTTTGGACCTAGATAAACAATGGAATGTAGACTTATAGATCTATTGCTTTGTGGTATTATGATATGCCTCCCTACATTTATTCTGGTTAAATAGTTATGATCTATCAATGTTTGGGTGCTATAATTCTTCTTTACGAACACACAAATTGCCAGAGCATAGAGTAATTTAAGATTACAAATTTTGATGGAATAGAGTTGTGTTGTAGGGTAGAGTCTGATGGGTACCTTAAAAATAATTTTAATTATAGTATTTTGTATTATTTTCAAGTGATATTAAAATAGTATCCTTATTTTGTGGTAAACTATTTACCTGTGCACGTATGCAGCGGGTCTGTCAATATTTTATTTTAGAGAAATAAAATTAGTATCTACGCTATATCTTTACAAAATATTAAGATTCCCTTACAAAATTTAACAGATGGCCGAGGCGAAGGTAAAATAACTTAGTCCGGTTCTGTTTCTGTGGCCAACCGCTTAACGTAAAATATACCAGACTTCAATAGGGTGCCATTAATGACAGGTGATGCTGCCAGTTCTTACATTAATTTGACTTTTATTCTCGATGTAGGAATGTTCTGGACTCAAGTTACATTGGAAATTTGCTATTTACGTTTGGGACGTGAAAAAGGTATGCATGCAATTAAAAATTTTTCTCGAATGTTCTGCTAATTTAATTTTGAATTTAATGCAAGTTCAGTTAACACTATTTTTATGTAACCCATGTAATTTATGTAATTTTCGTCTCCTTATCATTATCCACGATTTACTTGATTAAATGCATAATTTCAGTTCACTTTAAAATATGGTAAAGTGAGCATTATCCAGATTACTACCATAATAACCCATTCCCATATTGTACCGATCATGCATAAACGCTTTTACATTATTATAATATTGGGGAAATGTTGCATACAGTCCGTAAATCAGGTTATTCCCGTTATATTATTCGATGATACTTATTCTACGGTTTTATAAAATAGAAGAGAAATTATTACTATACAGGGTGTCCCATAACTGCTAAGGGACCATACAGAAACAGATGATACCTAGTAGACTTGAAAATAGGGCATTTACGCATAACTTCGTATAATTAAATCCCATATTAATTTTCAATAAATTGTTTCATTAAAAAATAATCTAGTTTTTAAACGCCAATGTCTCAAAAACTAATTGAAATATCGAGATTAATGAAGTAAAACTTTTTTAAGCATTACTTAGATATTATACTCATATTTTATAATTTGAGGTAAAGAGGTTAGAAATGTAAGACAGAAAAAAATGTATGCGATAATTTACCAAACTCATATTGTGTAACTAGCGCCCCCTACGAGGTGCAAGATTCTAAATGCGTTTCCTCCCTTAAATATGTACGTGTACGTATATATAAATATCTATTTCATGCCCCAAGGATATACAGTGTGACCAGTAAAGTCCGCATCATATGGGATTTTTTTAATTAATAGCTTTATTCAAAATTTGACTTTGGAATCAAATTCTGCTTCGATCGAGATGAAAATTAAGCAAAAAAAAATAGTAGTCACGTGATTCGCAGTATCTGTCAAATTTTAATTTTTTCCAATAAATAATTTAAAAGTGGAGTTATTTCTGAAAATATCGAAAAAACTTATTGGAAAAAGTTTTTTTAAATGCAGTTTCTAGCCCATATGCAAAATTTGAGCTGCATAAGACAATTTTGATTTTTACCCTCCCCTAAAATTTATTTTCCATCACTTAATGAACACTTTACTGATGACACTGTGTTCCCTTTTCTTTATATTAAGGTGTATTACTTTCAGACACAAACTACGTTTTCAAAAATACTTATTTTATGAAGTTACCTTATACAGGGTAAAAAAAACAAAAACTTTGCATCACTGCGACCAAATTTTAATAGCCCAATTTCGATTTTGTTGAAAAACACACATTTAATATGGCGCTACTTTAAAGAAAATATGTATCTGAAATAAAGCATTGTCAAAACTAAGAAGTTTCAAGTTGAGTCTTATTTTGCAAAAATGGTGCAATTTACAAAATATGGGTAAAAAATCAAAATTATCTTATGCACCTACATTTTTGTATGTTGGCTAGAAACTGCATTTAAAAAAACTTTTTCTTATAACTTTTTTTGATAGTTTCAGAAATAACCCAACTTTTGAATTATTTTTTGGAAAAAATTAAAATTTAACAGATAATGCGAATCACGTGACTAATATTTTCTTGCTTCATCTCGATCGAAGCAGAAATTGATGCCAAAGTCAAATTTCGAATACAGTTATTAATAAAAAAACTTTGTGACTTTACTGGTCACACTGTATAAAAATGTTCCAAAAATGTTTCGAATCGTAAAGAAATAATTTACTGATTGTAAAATATTATTTTGAAACCTTTGCTTGTGCAAAAACTGTTAATTTTGTATTAAAATAGTTTGCTGCAGTTTCTCGCCCAAGAAAACATAATTTTATACCTGTAAAGATCGTGATCGGCTCATTTAAATTTCATCTAATTTTCTGAATTAGAGACGTTTATATTTTAACATTTTCTGCATAAGACTACGGCAAATTATTGTTATTGATGGACCACCGATAATTCAGAGTTAAATAATAGTGATTGAAAATAGTTCGTTTAAAATAGCAAATGGATAATAAAAATGTACCTACAATTTCATAAAAAGGTACTGGTAACGAGATGCTTTCCACTTAGTTAGGTGCAAATGTGCGATGTTCTACTAAAACCACAAAACCATGTTGGTGTTAAAAAAAAATCCTATACGGATTTCAACAGTGACATCATATTTTATGCTCTTAACAAAAGCTAAACGCTCTAATAGAGAATCGGTTATAGTTTTGCTGATCGGACCGCTTCCATTTAGTTCCATACTATTTATGAAAAAAAGAAGCCAAAATAGTTTTGTGGCTTGTATTTTTTTCAATATATTCCGTAACTTGTAGATAATAACAGTGGCGTAGCAAAAACTGAACGCCCCCCCCCCCTCCGCAAACGTTTTCAGAGTCATCCTATCTATAACATATGGAAAAAATGATAATTCTTATTTTTATTACTGTTAGGTTCAGGTTTATGAACTTTTTAATTCGTTAATCGCGTAATAATTTAATTTATGTGTTAAGTCTACTAGTAAAAGAGCAAACAATTCAAATTTATTTTATAATCCTAGGTAGACTGGTAGACATAACATGGGTAGTTAATAAGTCATTATACGTAGATAATATTCCAGCAAATATGATGCAAAATCGAAATTTTAAAACACCGCTTATAATGTGGCTTGCCATGTATGGTAGTAACGGGGGTAGCACTGAGCGAGCACATAGAATCCAAAAGACAGAAAACAGTAAAACACATGAACACTCAACAAGTCTGCACAAACATTATGTCACTAAGTACTATACAAGGTATTATACAAAACGACCATATCGTCGAGTTTTTTTTTGCAAAATCGTTTATTATTTCGTCGATATTTAATGTTCTAACAAACTCGTTTTAATTTTGGAAAAAGATCGTTCCGCTGATGCCACACTAACTGGTAAAGTTAGAAATAACATCACTGCACTAGATACATCTGGACAATTTAAAGAAACACTGATTTTTTTCTTAATAAATGAACCGCAAGTTCATACATTGTTTTTAACAAGTCCCTTTCTGGGGCTTAAAATTTGACTAGAAAAGTAAATGGACCAGTCTTTGTGGTATATCGTTTGTTAATTCCGCGCTTTCACGAATAATTTTTCTTCACTTAACGAAGTTAAATTCTCATGATATAAAAAAATAAAATTAATTATGAAATGAAATACCTATGAAAAGCAAAGCTGCAGAAAGTTTTGAAGGGTCCGTTGATGTGGGCCCCCCCGCCACTGGATAATAAGGTAAAGGATAAACTTACCGCAAATTATTTCTTAAACTTTGGGTAAATGACCGCTATAGCCACAAAAATAGAAAAAAATAGGTTGAAGTACTAATTTTCTTTACTTTATCTGCTAAAATCGCATACCTATACAACTTCCAAGGCTGTTGTTGCATTAGTTTTTCGTTTTATCCAAAAAGATTTCCAAAGTTTCGAGAGAAAAAAAAATGGTGTTAACTATAAATTAGTCATCTTTATGCATAAATTTAGTGACAGGATTTTCAAGCAAATGTTCATAGGCATGTCATATTATGATAGAACGTCCTCTATGCTTTATCATCGTTTAACCGCCTCATATTACGGATTTGAGTCCGTCTTACTTTTTTTTTTTAATTCGGAAAAAGCACCTTACCCACTTTAATTTCCACGTCCATAAGCTACGTCCTGTAAGAAAAACGCCTGAACATCAAAGAAACCGCAAAAACTAGATTAGCATAATATGCTTACTCATGCCGATAATGCATTATGGTGCGTGCGGTAAATCTGCATAAGACCGTAATTTTATCCGTTTAAATTACCATACCCGCTGTGAGGTAAACAATAGTGGCTTTTTTACGTTTCTGCACCTTGTTAGATATAACTAGGTGGCCGGGGACCGTTGGTGATTTGCAAATTAGCCGAGTGTGGTAAATATATGTTTTTCGAAAGCAATCGCAGGACGAAGCATCCGAGAAAGTAGAATATTCAACGTGATATTTCTAAATTTATAGGTTTCAGTTAATGTAGTAGTAGTAACATGTTTTATTTGGCAAAAAGCTACAATTAATTATTTTTTAATACATTTTTTTAACACATTTTTATAGATTTATTTTTAAATTTTAAAACACAACCTTCTTTTAACAAAAACACACAGAAAAGTTAAACATTTTGTAAATTGTATCAAATGTACGTATCATTTTGTTTTTTAATTAAATGGAATTTTAAAGTTTTTTTAAACAGTTTTAATGATTTTTGATATTTAATAGAATTTTCCAAATTATTATATTCTATCAAACCTTTATAAAAAATAGATTTATAAGCTAATGTTTTAGACACTCTATATACACATAAAAATTTTGATTAGTTCTTGTTTTATAATTATGATGGTCATAATCAAAAGAACAAACATTTTTTAAACAATCAGGCAATAAATTATTTTTAATTTTCTGTATAAAGATACACACTAAATAAAAAATTAAATTTCTGACATTCAACCAATCTAAATTTTTCATCATAAAATTAATTTTGTCACAATTTAAAATAATCCGCATTGCCTTATTTTGTAAAATTTGTAATTTATCAAATATTTCCCCACTAGTACAATATAAAATGGAAGAACAATAAAGAAAATGTGGTAATATAATAGTGTTAAATACAGTTTTTTTTAGGAAACAAACTTAAATTAGAACTGATTCTTTTAAAATAACCTACTGTAACCTTACGGCCCCCGGCTCATATGACCGGAGTAAAAAGCTGAAAGAAATATTAATTAGTGGGTTATTAAAATAGGTTAATTAATTAATTATAACCTGCAAAGCTGAAAAAGAAAAATTAGTTTTTTATTATTATTATTATTACAACAAAAAAATTGTGCCCTTGGAGGTCTGATTTAACACAAAAATGTTATTTGCACGACTCATGGTATTGAGTCTATTCACCTATTCCAGAATTCCACATGTGACATTCAAATACATAATATAATGCATTAGCATGTCTCACATAAAATAGAGAAATAGGCTCGGACGTGACCGTCTAGATTCGGGCAAGAATCTATGGCCGACCCTACGTTGTGTTCGTCAGGTTCGCTGAAAAATACTAATTGAAGTATTATACTGAGTGGACAAAATTAACCAAAATCTATTATGGCCGTTAGTTAAATAAACACTATTTAAAAGAAAAACTTTGAAACACGACAGGAAGGCAGAATTCTTCGCTATAAAAAAATATAAAAGAAAATTCAAAACAAAAGTTGTCAGTTGTGCAAAAGAAAGCTCCTGTAACGCACTCTCGACCACGTTTCCAAAGGTTTCCCTACCCCGTGCACAGGACGAGACTATGGGGCTGTCGCCCAGGGCAGTAGCCCTTCTCTATAGGTTCCCCTCATACAGTTGCTGGTCCCGGCTGTCGGCGGGCTGTCCCACGTTGAAGGAAACATTGTGAACCGACAAGTCTGTATCAAAAGAACGAGTCATTCACTGTTCCCTGTACAACCTCCAACAGAATTTAAGGTTAAGTTTTAGTTTTTAAAGTTACTTATAAAAGAAGCAAAAACTGCCACCTGTTGTTTAAACATCAGAACGCTGGTATCGTTGCTTCAGACTAGCACATAACATAAGAAAATGAGAGGGCTTTTTCCTGCCTGATAAAAATCCCCACATCCCCACGAGATTAATCTCGTTGCTACGTCCAGCGTGAGGCTGTCGGCTCCGTAACAGCGCGAAGGGAGAGCATGGTAATAGGATAACCCTGAACTTAAATCATTTAGGAAAACTCACATAAACTCAGTTATGAAAAAAAAAACAATAAAGGTTCTTTTGGTTTGTTAATCGTGAGGTTTGTTGAGTTTTATTTCATTTGGTCTTAACAACAGATACCAAAAAAAATAAATAAAATAAACTTTGTTACTGTTTTAAAGCCATAATTAGTTTTGGGTAGAAATAAAGGATAACTATCTTAATTGTCATTTAAAATTGCTAACCTGGAAGATCAGTAAAACTGTTTCTCTCCCTTTCACCTTCTGATGGCATTTTAATAATAACTTAAAACTTTTGTTACTCTCTATCGAAGTTAATAAGTGTCTCCTTAGAAATTCTCTGTTTAGCAGCTAACCACTCTTCTCCCCCACCAAAGTCTTCGTTTGTGCGTTTTAACACCCTGCGTCTTTTGTAATACGAAGTACGACGTTGGCTGCTATAAAAAATCAATAATTGCGGCAAAGATGTGAACGGTCCAAAGTTCACGCGTCCTCCTAAATATCATCGGAAATATACTGAGGATTTTATTTTCAAGACTGGCTACCTAAATAGATTTATCAGGGCCTATATTTGGAAATGAAAAGTTATTACACTTTTAATAAAATATTTTTCCAGTATTGCAGGGTAAATTAAAATCATAATATAATTTAAATTAAATATAAATAATAGAGTAAAATAATTAAACCTCAGGGCGTAACATGGGGAAAAGAATAAGTTTACCAAATAAATAAATTAACAAAAATAGTGAAAAAAAATTCAAATAACCCAAGAAACACATAAATTTTAATTATAGTTTAATATACTTGTATTCAACAATATTTTGGTATTTTTTTGGTTATGGTGTACTAATAAAACGTTTCTTGTCAACGTCTATGTTTTAAACCGTGTAATACAGGTGGACGGTATACCATTTTCTGAGGTTACATTATAAATATTGTGATTTTTTCTGGATATCTTACAACATTATTGTTTACTTTTGTTATTATAACTTGTTTACCAAATTATTATTATTCAAAGTCTTATGTGAAAAAAATTAAGTGTTTTTGTCGTATACGTTTTTCGTCTTTTATACCAAATTCAACAACTGTTATTAAACGGTAATGAAAATACGGGTAAAGTCCATATTATTCGGAAGTAAAATATTTAAAGGTTGCTGTTTTTATAAAATTTGCCAAACTTTTTAGTGACGACAACAAAAGAAAAGGAAACATCAATTATTGGTTTCGGAAATTAAAATATTTTCATTGTTTTGTAGAACTATAATTTTAGTATTAATTAACGATAATATTCAATAAGTTGTTATACCTCCAATAAACGTTCACAGTATTCATATAAAATTACCAGCACCTGCAACGCTTGCAAGCGCCACGCAGCTATGTGCGTGATTTTCAAGAACTTGCCAGCCTACGTCACGTCTTGCGTCCGACGTTGCCAGGTCTGGGGAAAATCACCCTTGCAGACATTGTCGTCGACTGAAGGCCATCATTATTCACACATATTCTCGAGAATTTCCTACAATGCCATATAAAAAAATAACTTTATCAATACTTAATGTAGGTAGGACCTGCCATTTTTATTTATAATTATTTTTTTTCTTTTAATGCTTACTTTTTAAATTTTAATAAGTGCCTTAAGGTCGTTAAGTTTAATGACAAGATATATTTAGTTCCTCATGGCACGGTATAACTCTCACGGCACGGCTAAGATTGATGAAAATAAATTTAGGACTTTTGTATCCATCCGAAGAATTTAAGTGTTTGGATGTGACAACACTGCTTGAATTCGTTACGAAATAGCAGCGAGTAATGGCGGACGTGACTGTGTTTTTATTGTTTTGAGTTTTGTTGAATTGCGTGAAATAATTCTCAATATAAGGTAAGAATATCTGTTTTTTAGTTTTGATCCCAATTTTTTTAAACATAATGCCCTGGTTAAATTTATGAACGAAGGAATTGTGGGCCATTTTGCTGGACAAACCGTTGAACAAATGATTAGGTTATTATTGAGGTTATTATATGGTTTTTATAGGGTCTAGGTATTTTTTAGTATAAAAGCCTTTAAAATTCTACGTTTGGTGGGTATATTTATCGATATCCGGTATTATAGGTACGATGATACTAACTAATTCTTATGTTTTTAGTTTAATAAACGTTTAATACACCTAAAATACCTACTGGTTATACCAACCACGCCATGTTGATAAAGGGAAAATAATAGTTGAATAAATGTTTAATATTTATTTTGTCTAATAAATAGCCATTGTGCGTATAATATCTAAAAATGCTTACTTCCGAAACTGGCTGAAATTTAATTTAATTTTTAGTTCTGATTAAACTGGAAGTTGTTGTCGAATAGAAAATAAAAAATTAGTACAGGGACTGGCAAGTCGTTTTTCATATCAATTATATCTCTAAAGCAGTACAACAGTGATAAATCCATATAAACATATATAAACAATTCAGATTCACTATCCCACCATACTATCTTTTCCTTTCCCAAACCATACTGTAGTTGGTTATTAATTAAAGCTGTTTTCAACGATTGAACCTTTTTTAGAGAACCCGTCTAGCCTCCATTGGAGGAACCACTGTAAGAGCTTGTGTAATGAACATGATGAAATATCTCATAACTAATAAATTGGGTATGGCATTTAATTGGGCCGGTAGTGCCCCGAAATCTGCTAATCAACATAAGAAATACCCATTCAAAGAAACAAATGCATACAAAGCAATTAATGGTAAGTCATAAATTATACTTTACTTCTATAATTAACATGAATCTAAATCAATTTGTCCCTTGTGAATTTGACAAAAATGACAGTGTATGATAACTTTTTTTAGCAGGCTGTGTTGTAGTAATTTTTTTTTACAGAAGCTGTCAAGATAGCCTTTCAGGGCAAAGACCACGGAAAAGCACTTTTTGGGGAAACGACTGATACAGCAATAAATCAAGCGTGCCAAGATTGGCTTAAACAAGCGAAACATAGGTACCAAAACAGTCAAGTAAAAAGTTAGCTGGGGCTACTATTACAGCACTTTACTGTACTTACCTAAAAATAAATGTTTTTTATACTTTTATATTTTACATTCATACGTTTTTTTTACCTATATTAACCTCTATCCATTTTCATTAGCAATTTATTTGCATTTAAATTTTCATTGTATTTATTTACTGTGTATACAGTACAGGTCTACGGTAATATAGTAAATAGTGACCGGCAGAATTTTGGTTCTATATGGAATACTTTTTTCTTATTGATTTGTCAGAAAATTTTATTCTCGATTAAAGTTTCTGCGTTCCCTTAAACTTAAAAAGCCCTCTTTAAATTGGAAAATTTGTGGTGCATACGAGGGGAATTTAATTTTTTAAAGGTTGTCCAAGAAAACGAACGGAAAATAAGAGTACTTTACTCTTAAGCAACTTTTAAAAAATTTAATCTCTCTCGTATACACTACAATTTTTTTCAATTTTAATGACGGCTTTTTTAGTTTAAGGGGACGCAGAAACTTTTAGCAAGAATAAAATTTTCTGGAAAATCAATAAAAAAAAGTTTTTCATTTGGACCAGAATTCTGCAGGTCACTGTATATACTGTATATATTCTAAAATTAAGTAAGAACGATCAATAACCATTTTCAATTAATATTGAAAAAACGTATCACAAAGACGTTTCTAATTCTTACTTTTTATACTAATAATAGCCATTTTTCGTCAAATGTTAATTAAAGTATTTTGTAAACGTTAATAACTGATGTTTGGTATACTATATTTAAGCGTCGAATGGATACCTGGCATTTTCATTCCGTATCAAAGAGTATTAAACGTAAATTGTAAACGTTGATATCTTCCCTTTATACACTATATATAAACATTGACGAGGCGGACATTTTATCCTATATTAAAGGTTTATTAACAACCATAATTATACTTGCGGTATAAACGAAAATTAAACTTTTATTTAACCATTTTGTGTTTCTTGGGAAGGGCACCTAGGTCTGCTCTGTCACACTACTTTTCCGGCAATTTTCGATATTATACTTTCAAAATAATTAAAAAATTTTAATTTTGAATCAATGATTATCCCTAAATATTTAAAACTGTTTACAAATTCCAATTTTTCACCATCAATTACAACATTTATATTTTGACAATTTAAATTATTACCCATAACCATACATTTAGTTTTTGAAATATTTAATTTTAATTTATTTACTTTTAGCCAATTTAATAATATATTTATCTCAGAATTTAGAGTATTTAGACCATCAAAAATAATTAAAATTAAATTTTTTTAAATATTGACACAGAAAATAGAACCAATCATCACAAAATAGTTACTCCAAAACAAGTTTAACATGCACAGAAAAAGGATTTACATGTTTCGTATTTTTTTTTATAATTCACTTGAGGGTTGAAAAAAGGGGTGTAGTCTATTTTGAGAGGGGTAAGGTGCCTATGTCTATAATTTTAAGCTATATTGCTAAAAATTGGTAATAAGTTTACTCTGTTTAAAAAAAGCAACACGTGTTTTGGGAAATGTTGCCTTTTATTAGAAATGAAAGGGGTAATTTTCCAACGCAACCAGTAAAGAAAAATATACAGGGTGTTAGGTAAGTATGTGGCCAATCACACACGTAATTTTTTGGAATTTATTTTACCGGGCATTCGAAACAATTGACAGGGCTAGATTATTGAGTATATTGTATCAACGCGGAAACGTTTATAAATGGTTTAAAAATTATTTAAGTAACAGGCCACAAAAAACAAAAATATCGAAAACATATTCAAATAAAAAAATAAATAATATTGGAGTTCCTCAAGGAAGTATACTAGGTCCAATAATATTTATTTTATACATCAACGATAATATGCCTTTAGTTTTAAAAATGTGTACGTTACAAATGTTTGCTGATGACACCTTAATTTACATAAGGGTTCTAAATATTTTTGATGATCTAAATACTCTAAATTCTGAGATAAATATATTATTAGTTTCGCTAAAAATAAATAAATTAAAATTAAATATTTCAAAAACTGAATGTATGATTATGGGTAATAACTTAAATTGTCAAAATATAAATGTTGTAATTGATGGTGAAAAATTGGAAATCTCATAAGCTTTCACACAAACCCCATATCAAGAAAAGAGATAAAAAAAAAGATAGTATTCTCCAAACAGTCAAGTCGAGAGCTGCAAGGTAATGTGTTATTCGTGGGCGTACACATCTGATTAGAAGTACTTCGAGAATAATTATCGCGCCGCGGTAATTTGTAACTCGGGCTGAATTGGACCCCAACACTCGAATATCTCACGATAAATCAACTGCATGCAATATTATTCATAAATACGCCTGCAATTAAGCGGAATGCAATTACTTTTTCCAATTCGAGATTTGAGATCGATTCGCTATCTGCATACAGGACTGCCTATAGGCTGCTCGTGCTGTAGGTACTGCGAATTTAGGCGAGAACATTCAATGCGGATACTCATTTCAAGACGTCCAAAATAAAGCACCGCTTCACCGCCATTTATGACTAAAATAAACCGGAAAAATCCGAATAACCTATCAAGCACGTAGCCAGGGGGGGAGGGGGGGTCCAGGGGGTCCGGACCCCCCCCCCCGAAATTCTTAGGAAATATATTTTTTTTCAGCAAAATAGGAAAATAACACATAATATTGTATCGTGAGCGTACAAGGAAAATCAGCTAAGTCCATAATTTATAGTTTTGAGAAAAACGTATTTTAAAACTAACCTGAATGCATAAAATCGATTTTTTATTTTAAATATTTTATATTACATTAATATAGATTTCTTATGTAATTGAAAGTAATTATTGATGAATAAATAAAAAAATATTTACTTGAACGATTTTATTTATATTTTTTTATAAATATTTGGACTTAAGTATTTTTCCTGTTAGTTTTCAATATAAATTTGGACTTAAAGTAATTTAACCTGTTACAGATTTGCATTTTTGTTTGATAAATTAAAGAAAGGTTCGTCATCGAAGGAGTCGTCTGAATCATCTACTTCACTGTCTCTCAGCAGTCAATAGTTTGTACTACGTACATTAACATAGCATGTACTTAGTGGATTCTTCATGTTGACTATTACAGAAATATGGACTTAGTCAAAATACAGATAGTTACAGACCCCTTAATATGCGCGTTTGGACTTATATGGTTTTTCTATACGAAGTATAGTAACTATATGGACTTAATGGTTTCAATTTTCGCGATTATAACAAAAGTGGACTTAGTCGATTTTCCTTGTACGCCCACCTTAAAGAAAATAATTTTTAAAATAAAAATTTTAAATTTTCTATAATGTCTACGTTTTTTCGGGTTAGGCTATCGAAACTAAGAATTTCCAAGTTTCGAGAGTCAAAAAAAGGGCGTGGCACCCAAAAAATTTTTGCCTGCGGCGCATTTTTTAAGAAAGAAAGAAAAAAAGACCACCCTCATCAAAATCCGAAATACGCCACTGCCGGACCCCCTGGCTACGTGCTTGTAACCTATCCTGTTCTGACTGTAAAGTTAAATTTTTGACCAACAACTTTTTGATAAAATCGGCATTCTGCGCCGCAATAGCACTGGTAAATTCCCAATAGTTACAAATTGAGTCAATTTAAGCTCAAATAAAACCCAATATGGGTGAATCCTTGGCGTATTATTCTAGAGTAAACATTGTGTATATTTTCACGTGGTTGCATTGTGAGAACTGAGAACCCTTGTATTTGACGTCTTGTCGACTTGTTATGATAAAGAGAATGACATATCTTTCTTGCTCTGTATAGTTATCTGTAAGATTAACCAATTTAATTTGGTAATTTTCCCTTAGTTATGGGGCACCCTGTATGCATACAATATATCGCTAATACGATGCTTCAATTATATCGCCACTGCGAGCATCCGATCCGAGCCTGTTGAGTTTGCGCAGTTCGGAAACTTCCTTGTTGATGTAAATATTCGACAGAAGCGGCTTTTAACTATTTTACAAGCTTACACTTTTTCCCTCTCATCTCAAAGTCAGAAGTTACTAACAAAATCATTAAAAATATATTTTTAATAAACCTAAAACTTTTAAATAATTCTTGCTTTAATTACACCAACGTTCGAATAACTAAAATAAATACTCGGACATCTGGACATCGCCACTGGCAGCACAACCGTTTATTATCAAACAATTTTAAAAATTCTTTATGATAATTTATAATGTACCTTAATAAAACAATGCATCTAGTGAGAATTATTACCTGTTAAAAGAGATATCCTCTGCCGCACTTTTTTCACTATAACACAGCTATGTCCTAAACATAGCGGCATTGTTAATACACATTACAGATTATAGGACATAAAGTAGGATATCATGCACTTAAGAGAAAGCGCCATTTTATTTTACCAATTTTATCAAATTTCTCCCAAAAGGTGTTGATAAATTAATAAAAGCATGGGTATAACGAAATTTTGTCAAATTTGGGCCACAGAGTATCTCATTGTAATTATTTGACCCATCTCATTAAAAAAAATCATCACCAAATAAAATACAGCACATACCTATAAAAAAACTTGTATTTCCAATACAAAAATAATATTGCATGCTCGGCAGCTTCAACGCGTAAAGCATGGCGTTTTAAAAAAGAGACGATATCGGGAGTATTAAATTTATATTATCTGACATCTTGCTTATCTCATTAGAGAGGACACATCGTTAAAGAAGTGCTGCAACAACATTGTTGCCAGATTGAAGAACGCGCAACTTTGTAAATAATATGCAACCAAGGCTTCAAGGAGTAAGTATAGTTTTTATTCGAGGAACAACAGCTTTTGAAGCTTAAAGTTTTTGTTTCCATACTTTGTTAATCCTTATTAATTTCTAACATAAATATTATCATATAATTTATTTTTATTTTTCATCTACATATTTGACAGTTGCTTCTATGGGATGGGCTTGTGATGACTAAAATGCAGCGGCAACTCTTACTTGGAGTGTATTTTGTGTATTTAAAAAAAATACTCATATTATGACTTGACTTAAGTAAATAATTAGAATTATGCTTTTTAAAATAAAATTTACTTGCCTTAATATAATTAACATTTTTGATCTGCGGATCAGCGTACTCCATTCAAAATTTGACATTTCTTATAGACCTTTCCTTCCTATAGACCGACATTTCATAATGAAGCGGCAAAACCATGAGGAGACCTTTGTTCCAGTATAGACCCAAGACCCAACGAAAACTTAAACCTTATAATGAAGGTTCTATAGTCAATTAATCTTTAAGCTAGGGATTTTTGTGAGAAACGGCAACCATGGGCGCGGATCTTCCACGGATGCATGCAGATTCCCATATCCCCACGGAAGAAAAGCAAACTGAGGTAAAATACAAGCGTATTCAAATGAGCAGAGGTCGTGTGTTGGTCTGTCCGGCGACCACCCGCACGACAAGGCTTATCGGGCCAATCTGCACTCTGCTTCTGCTAAAGAGCGGTATCTGGTGACAACATCTCCAATCTAGATCGGGCACACACCTAGGATTATAATATATGTGGGCGATACCACATACTATCCACCTGTACCGAGTCGTGAGGCACAGATCATTTGTTGCTTATTACGACGTAACGACGTTAGGAAAGGTACTTTTTTTCTATAGTCACGTAAACAAACGATGCCAAATCGATCCTAATGGTTAGGGAAATGTACCTTAATTATTCGTTTCTTCCGTTCTCTGAGACACTCATCTAATCAATTCATATTTTGCAGCAGTTCCCTACTTAACACACAGAGCTATAGATAGCTAATGTAGACATTGCTTTTAAGCTAAAAAAAAAATAACCTGAATTACCGCACTTACCGCCGAAATAGGGTTGGAATAGTCGGGATTCTTTGATTCTTACACACCACCCACTGGCGCACCATTGTAAATAATAATAAATAGCACTAAATTACTAGAGTAAAGTAGCCGTATGTGGAATACTGCCTAAAATGTGGAATACCTCATTTGCGGCCAAACTAATATCGCCATCTCACTTCCAATAGCCTAATCAGAAGCTCTTTCTATTATGTTTCACCCCTACCAACACCATGGAACATGTCGCGGTTGTCGTTTGCCGGTATTGGTTCGAACACAAGTTGTAACGGTCGCTATATTTTTGCACGTGTTTAAATAAACATCTAATGTGACTTCGTTTATAGAAATTTTCGCAAAATTAGTGTATAACCGTAAAGGTAGGTAGTGGATCATTGTGAAATATTTTAAATATTTTATTAATATTTTGTTTTTAATATTTTACAAACATTTTTTATAAATATTTAAAAGGTCGGTGTTGTGGAATACTAAGTAGGGTCTGAATGTGGAATATTCCACAAAAGGCTTTTTTGAAAATATTTTTCCTATTTTAGAAAATGCCTCTGAGAAATGTAAAAGAACACAAATGGACTGAAGAAAACATGAATGGGATACACACAAGTCTATTAATTCAGTAATGGGGAAACGGAAAATGATAAAGAAAAAAGTTTTTGATGCAGAACCAGGATGCATTGGAACGCAAAATAAACTAAAAAAACAAAAGAAGTTGAAAATTTCTGCTAAACGTCAAAAAAGAGTTTTATCTTCATTAAGCTCAGAATCTAACGAAAGTAGTTCCTTGTAAAATTCTTCAGGCGATGAAGAAAACTTTCCGCTAGAAACGTGCTCTGATGACGCAATTTGTATTTTTTGTGAAAAAAGATTTTCAAATGATACTCGTGGTGAAATATGGATTATGTGCGTCATGTGCAACTGCTGGGCACAAGAAGAATGTGCAGGTGCCGAAAAAGACCCATACATCTGTGATTTTTGTTCTTGGGTATTTTGTTCTAAGTTATTCTTGTTAAAAACTAACTTTTATGTTCATTTATTATTTTGTTTTTCGTATTTTATAATAGAATAAAATAAATGTATGTTATTTTCCAATAATCTTTTGCTTCACTTAAAAAAAAAACAAATTATTTTATATCAGGTCTAATATTTAACCTATTCCACATTACCCACCCATTTTTCAGTTAGAAAAAAAGTGCACTTTTTTGTAAATTGTTTTTCATACATACATTTTTCAATTTATAATTTTTATTTTTTCTGTATTTTTGTTTATAATACTTAAGCTATTTATTTTCCAAAATGTGGATAATAATGTTAAAGTTTTTATTTTTATTTTTTCAAAAACAAAACAGTATTCCACAATCGGCTACTTTACTCTACTATTTAGAAAAAATACTCATAATTAATTAAAAAAACGCAATTGATCACAAACACAGCTTACCAACACTGTAACGTTAAATAATAAATGAATATGCAAATAAAATTTAACTTTAGCACCCTGTAGCTCCGTTAATAATCAATTTTCGAAAACATGTTATGGGAAGAGATAGCATTTATTTTCGCTCTAGAATTATCACACCCTGTATATTATGTCTGTGGGGAAACCAGTGCCTATAGTTGTTCTAGTGGACCTAGGCCCGATAAGCAATCCGGGGCCCCTAATCATGGGAGCCCATATTAACGTCTCTATTGTAAATGACTTTTAAGCATCTCAGTTTTGCAAATAAAGTGTTGAACGTGGTCTTGAACTATTTGAATAAGTGTCGCTCAGAGCAAGCCCTCTAAAAGCGGGGCCTTTTTTCATTAGAGTGTGGGGATTCTAGCAATTTTATCTTTATTCTATTATACTTGCTTACAATGACTTGTGTGTCATCTAATTATTCGAGATTAGAAAACCCTGATTCGTATATTTTATGATGGTACATTTTTGTATTAAGCACACACATGTACTTAATTGCGTGTAAATTGTAGTGAGTAACTAATCTATCCAAGACATCCAGGAAGAGTTTAAAATTTGGGGTAAGAAATTTTTTAAAAACAGTATTTTGATTGTAGCATCTGATCTGTATGGCTGATACATGCCTAATGTCATAAAAACAAAGACTATTAAAGGCATAAGAAAAGGTAATAAAGAAGTTCCATTAGAAATGTAAGGAACGTCCATTTTTCATTACGAACTTTAATCTACACCAATGAATCGGACATAAAAGTTATTAAATCGGCGAGCGTGCAGCTTCAAAGATTGGTCTTTAGAGAAATGTGAGTCTGCTTCTTAATTTTTATGCTCGGCGCAGAAGGTGCGAGAACGGAGGCCGATAACGAAGCATTTTGCTTGCAAAACGCCCGCCACAAAGAAAATCTATAATTGGATTGTTATGAAATAAAGATCGATAAAAAATTTCAACTATTTCCCAGACATTATACGGGGTTCATTAGAATCTATATAGAATGCATTGTCCATCCAAATAATGTTCAGGAAATAAGCGATTTTCCGACATTCATCCAACAACTTTATCTTCTGACATTCATAAACCAACTATAAAGATCTCTCGTTCTAAAAAAATTGCTAGTCCTGATGACGTAAACGCTTCTGTCTAGACGCTTTTGTTTTAAACCCCCATTCAACCATTTGATCATTTCTTGGTCATTTACAGAAACTAGTAGTTACATCAAACCTGGACCCCTGGACGTGTCGTGTACCTCCTATAGTTATTTTTATATTTCGTTATAAGATGTAAGTAGGCGAACCCTAATGGGTTTGCATCTTAGGGGTATTTCGTATAAGTTGTTGCGGAATCGCTAGTTATGTTTAGGATATGCAGATGGCAGGAGCGATAAAATGTAACCTAAGACGTTCGGAAAGATTTGACAAAAGCACGACAATTTTTCGATCAAATTGACTCCCTAGGTACGCTGGCTTTTCAGCCGCGCCGGGATCGCAAGAATTGTCGTTGCAAATTTTTCATTTTGTCGGGCATTCATGTTTAAATTTCATTTACCGTGTCAGGAATAAAATTACTGATTTTTACGAATTTTGCTGCCAAAAATGTTTTTCTCGGATTTTTATGGGTAATTTCGCGATACATTTGTCAGGGGTATCGATTGCATTTGAAGGATATTTTTACTGAGGATTAAGTGGTTTTTTGAATTATGAGTTTTGAGACACTGAGGTCACGGGTTAAGGGATTTTTGACCAGGTGTGAGGGCGTACAGTCAAGGGGTACTGGCGTGGCCTACTGGTAGTTAAGGGTAGTAGATAATCCGGTGACTCAGGGGTGGTTTTAGCGAGTGGTGTAAAGGGGTTAATTTTGAGGAAGATTTATTCGGAAGTTTTGAAATCGGAAAAACTGACAATGTGGGTGCTTAGAGGGTTCTAAGCTGAGAGAGCTTTTTGAAATAAGGGTGAAGAATATTTTTTAGGGGTGGCTTGGCAGCCAAATTTGACGCGATTGATTTTGGTAATGTTTCCAATGAATAAATTATTTTTTTCTGACGAGGAAATAATTCCGAATGTTTTGACTAAGTAGGTATTTTTGATAAAAGATTTTTCCAATGTTTTGAAAAGTAAAGTTTTTTGATGTAAACTGTAAACTGTTCACGAATTGAAGTAAAATAAATATTTGACTTGTTTTTTAAATCGATTGTATTATTTGAGTTGAAGTGAAAATGAGCAACGGGGATTGGGGAGTCCAGATGTTTGAAGGCGCAGGTACGCTGGCTCACGAGCCGCGCCGCCCTGTCAAACATCTTAGCGATAAGGGTTCAGGTGACAAAAAGGTGGTAAAAGCAAAAATGTCCTTAAGTAAAGCACAGCGACGTCGACGACAACGGAGTTTATATGAACAGCGACGGCAAGCGTTGCCGCCTGTTCAGGATAAAGCAGTAAAAGGTTATTTTACGTCGGAGGAAGCTCGAGTCGCGGTCGAGGGTAATTTTGGGGTAAATTCTGGGAAAATTTTTATTAAGGGAAATTCGCCTGCGGCGGCTGAGGCTAAAGTCGTAGACCGAATCCGAGGCCAGGGTTGTATTCAGGGGAATATTCTGGAAGGGAAAAACCAAGTTTTAGGGTTAGCGGACGCGCCTAAGGCGAATGACATATTTTCAAAAAATGAAAATTCTGATTCAGATTTTGTGGGATATTTAAATGGGGAAAGTAGTGGTTTCAACATTAAAGGGTTTTGGGAAGGTGGAAGTGTACGCACGGCGTTGCCACCACCACTTAGTTTGGCCGATCGTGCACAAATGCGAAAAAACCGCATTTTGGCGGTAGTAAGGTCGGAGAACCTCGTAGCAAAGCCGGCGACGATAACAAGTAATACTACTGGTAGCGAGATTCGAGATCCTGTTCCGACCTGCCAGTTGTATGATTTTAAATTGAGCCCCGTGAGGACACTGCCGATACGACAAAGACTAAGGCCGACCCTGAGATATGAGAGTACTGATCACCTTAGCGACGCAAGTACGGGGTTGTCGTGCCTAAGGGATCATGGCGCCCAAAGTAAGGGGCAAGTCTCCAGAGATCTGGAGGGCTGCCGTGTAAGGACGGAGGACCCTAGTGTCAACAGTAAAAAGAGCAATGACAATCAAACACAAACAACAGAGGAAAAAACGGACATTCAAACGCAAACAAGTCCAAAGAAGATCGAAGAGTTTAGCGCGAAGATTTTGGCATGGTTTAGAACCAAACATGATGAAAGGCCACAAACGTCAAAGGTGAATGGACCGAATGAATTCACGCTGATAAGACTAATAGAGCGTGTAATCCATGAACAAAAACAAGAAAACATGGTAGGACAATTCATTAGAAAACCAAGAGAAGAGAAAGACAACCAATGGGTAATCATTGACAAGGTGCTATTTCGGAAAGTAGAGAATGAGTGTGATTTTAGGATGGTGGTGCCAAGATCGGCAAGAAGAACTCTCGTGGCCGGCATCCACGGAGAGTCACACAAAGAAGCAGGTGATACCATTGTGAATTTACAACCATTTTTCTGCTGGAGAGAAATGGGCAAAGAAGTCAAGGAGATAATTAATGATTGCAGCACATGCAACGTAGTGAAAAAAGCCTATGAGACTACCCGACTAGCGAGAACTGTTTCAGCGCTAGCACCGGTCGAAATCGTTGTACTGGGGGCCTTTGCTGGGTTACCCAGGACAAGAAATGACCGGTACGCGGCCGCACTATGGCTGGAAGATGTATACAGTACATGGCCGGAGGTAGAGGAATTGACGAGCATTACTGAGAGAAAAGTTACGCACTTTCTTAAGCGAAACTTATTGAGCCGTTGGGGAAAGCCCAAGATTTTAATTGTGGCAGACGAGCTGACTGATTATGCCGGAGCAATAGCCGAGCTGATACCATTTTGTAAGTTCTATTCAGGAGGAAGCTGCCCTGAATTGTCAACCTGGAGAAGGATGGCCCTTCTGAGAAGATTATTGGCGACAGCTGGACGCGACTGGAGCGAAGCAGTGAGCGTTTATTTGATGAGAGTTAGAGACGAAAGAAATGAGACGGGCGAAACGCCATTTCAGTTATTGACCGGGTATCCAAGGAGATACAACACGCACTTAAATGTAGACATGCTATGAGTTTCTTCGATTCGCGTAACTGGAGCTTCTTCTTCTTCTTTTTGATTTTTATTTTTATTATATACTACGACTGAGTATAGGTATTTATTTTGGAATATGTTGGTTAGCATCAATGTACGTCATGCTGGCCAGAAGGGCCGCACGTAGCATTGATACGGAAAGTGTTTATGTTTTTATATGTTTATTGTTTTGCGACATAGAATGTCGTTATTTGTTTTGATTATCGCTTTTGCTGAGCAAGCAACCTAGAATGTTTATATATCTTTTTTTGAATAGTAACTTGATTTTGTGATGAATATGACTGATGTTTTGTCGGCTAAACGGCCGCTTAACAATCTTAGGGGGGAAGCATATATACATTTTTGTTTGGGATTTTAAGACTAGTATTATGAGACTGAGAATTAAGCTATAAGCCTGTTGTTAACCCGTAGCTTAAAGAAGCGTATGTTAAGTCAGATTTTAAACTACAAGCCTGTTGTTAAACCGTAGTTTAAACAAATATTGTAAGACCATTCTTAAACTGTCAGCTAGTGCCAAGGTATAGTTTAGGTAGGCATATATTGTAAGGTGATTTTTTCAACTATAAGCCTGTTGTAAAAGTATAGTTGAAAAAGAAATATTTTGTCTAAACGGGACAAAATATATTTTTGTATTATTTAAAGACTGTTGTAACTTTGTGATATTAGGATTCTTAAACTGTTAAGCCTGTTGTAGAATAGTTTAAGCAAGCATATGCTAAAGGTGATATTAGTACTAGTGACATTAGTAATATTTGAAATATTGTGAAGTAGATTAAGAGGGTTTTTTGAGCTAGCGATTCCTTTGTTTATTATCGATTTGCCATTGGCGTACACTTTGGTGAACCCCAATGTTAATCTTAGGGGGGAAGTGTTGCGGAATCGCTAGTTATGTTTAGGATATGCAGATGGCAGGAGCGATAAAATGTAACCTAAGACGTTCGGAAAGATTTGACAAAAGCACGACAATTTTTCGATCAAATTGACTCCCTAGGTACGCTGGCTTTTCAGCCGCGCCGGGATCGCAAGAATTGTCGTTGCAAATTTTTCATTTTGTCGGGCATTCATGTTTAAATTTCATTTACCGTGTCAGGAATAAAATTACTGATTTTTACGAATTTTGCTGCCAAAAATGTTTTTCTCGGATTTTTATGGGTAATTTCGCGATACATTTGTCAGGGGTATCGATTGCATTTGAAGGATATTTTTACTGAGGATTAAGTGGTTTTTTGAATTATGAGTTTTGAGACACTGAGGTCACGGGTTAAGGGATTTTTGACCAGGTGTGAGGGCGTACAGTCAAGGGGTACTGGCGTGGCCTACTGGTAGTTAAGGGTAGTAGATAATCCGGTGACTCAGGGGTGGTTTTAGCGAGTGGTGTAAAGGGGTTAATTTTGAGGAAGATTTATTCGGAAGTTTTGAAATCGGAAAAACTGACAATGTGGGTGCTTAGAGGGTTCTAAGCTGAGAGAGCTTTTTGAAATAAGGGTGAAGAATATTTTTTAGGGGTGGCTTGGCAGCCAAATTTGACGCGATTGATTTTGGTAATGTTTCCAATGAATAAATTATTTTTTTCTGACGAGGAAATAATTCCGAATGTTTTGACTAAGTAGGTATTTTTGATAAAAGATTTTTCCAATGTTTTGAAAAGTAAAGTTTTTTGATGTAAACTGTAAACTGTTCACGAATTGAAGTAAAATAAATATTTGACTTGTTTTTTAAATCGATTGTATTATTTGAGTTGAAGTGAAAATGAGCAACGGGGATTGGGGAGTCCAGATGTTTGAAGGCGCAGGTACGCTGGCTCACGAGCCGCGCCGCCCTGTCAAACATCTTAGCGATAAGGGTTCAGGTGACAAAAAGGTGGTAAAAGCAAAAATGTCCTTAAGTAAAGCACAGCGACGTCGACGACAACGGAGTTTATATGAACAGCGACGGCAAGCGTTGCCGCCTGTTCAGGATAAAGCAGTAAAAGGTTATTTTACGTCGGAGGAAGCTCGAGTCGCGGTCGAGGGTAATTTTGGGGTAAATTCTGGGAAAATTTTTATTAAGGGAAATTCGCCTGCGGCGGCTGAGGCTAAAGTCGTAGACCGAATCCGAGGCCAGGGTTGTATTCAGGGGAATATTCTGGAAGGGAAAAACCAAGTTTTAGGGTTAGCGGACGCGCCTAAGGCGAATGACATATTTTCAAAAAATGAAAATTCTGATTCAGATTTTGTGGGATATTTAAATGGGGAAAGTAGTGGTTTCAACATTAAAGGGTTTTGGGAAGGTGGAAGTGTACGCACGGCGTTGCCACCACCACTTAGTTTGGCCGATCGTGCACAAATGCGAAAAAACCGCATTTTGGCGGTAGTAAGGTCGGAGAACCTCGTAGCAAAGCCGGCGACGATAACAAGTAATACTACTGGTAGCGAGATTCGAGATCCTGTTCCGACCTGCCAGTTGTATGATTTTAAATTGAGCCCCGTGAGGACACTGCCGATACGACAAAGACTAAGGCCGACCCTGAGATATGAGAGTACTGATCACCTTAGCGACGCAAGTACGGGGTTGTCGTGCCTAAGGGATCAAAGTGTACGCACTTAACATTATTTTATTCACAAAAAGCGTCAAATAAATCGTAGAATTTAAAAAAGTTACACGTATGAAGGCAGACTATATATTACATAATGTATTAATACAAAGGGGAAATAAAAAATAATTCTTGGAAAAACATAACATTTTGAAAAAACTGCCACTTGCGCACTCTTACCGGATCAGTCGGATAAGAGTGCTCACATAGTAGTACAAGTGTACGCAGTAGGTTTTATTAGAAATCAGGAACATGCGTCGCATAAAAATGCTCCAAAATTTTCATAACTTGAGCAATGCCCATGCCAACACGTGCCGCATGTTGAGCACCTAACCCAGTCGTTGCCATTTTTACCCTCACGGCAATTTGAGCAAAGAACTTGGTCACCATGTTTTCCTTTTTTAGCAGCTTTGTTAACTTGACATTTCTGCTTGCCAAAAACTTGCCTTTTGGTTTCCTTTTCATATTTTAACTGGTTCTGATTTTTATTGAGTTCATTTTTAAATGGAGAATCGGTCAATAATTATGATTTTTGAGAACGTCTCTTTCTCTTTTGAAATAAAAAGATCTCTCGCTACTTGACGCTTGCTTTCGCTATTTTGAATTCGTTTTTTTGCCTGCGCGAGAATTTCATATTAGTTTTCTTTGACTTGTCCTGGTATATTTTTCCATTATTAGTCCTTAAACAATTTCAAATTATAAATTTAAATCAATACCCTAAACCATTTATCGGGTAAGTGTACGCATGTCCGGGTAAGAATGCGCGCGTACAGTTACCCGACACCGAAATGCGTGCACTTAGCCGACCAACAACAATCATATTCAACCGCCGTTTATAGTCTCGTTCAACATAACCTCTAAAAATACGACTCGACATTATTATTCTTAATTTACATTAATTCCGTTTCCAAATCGAAGTCAAAGAGCAATATAAAGCTATTTGCGGATGATACAACAATTATTTATTTTGCTGAAACTCTTGCAGAAATGTATTTTGATATTAATAATGATTTAAAAATACTTCTTTCTTGGCTTCAATCAAATAAACTTACGTTAAATTTTACAAAATCTTCTTTTATCTTTATAACTAAAGATAAAATAAATTCCATCATTAACCCCTTAACATTTAATAATGAAAATATTCAATATTCAAAAACGACAAAATTTTTAGGTTTAGTTTTAGACGAAAATTTAAATTGGAAATGCCATACCAGTATATTATCAACTCGGTATCTCCTTTGGTACTGTTTTGTACAGAGCTAGATATTTCATTCCTTTGAAATAATTAAAAAATATATATTTTTCATTAATATATTTAAAATTACAATACTTAGCTTTTATATGGGGATCTGCTTGTTTATCTAACTTAAAACCATTACATAAATTGCAAAATACGGTTATTAATGTATACACAAATTACCACATTTTTAGAACCAACTGTTAATTTATATAGACCGAAAGGGTATTTACACGTTCAAAACATTTATTTTATAAATTAAAAATTCACTTTATTATTTTAAAAGAAAAAAAATCGAACATAACGCTTCAGGAGAATAAGACATTACATGATCATTACACCAGACGTTGAATAAATTATCAAACTATACCTTACTTTACCAGTAAAAAGTAATTTCGGAACAAAATCGCTTTTATATGACGGAATAATAAAATATAACAATCTTCCAAAAAATATCAGAAAAATAAAAAAAAATTGGCATTTTTTTAAAAACAATTAAAGAGATACTTACTAAATTAAATTATTTATACTATTTTTTTCTAAATTGATTTTATTAATGACTTAAATTGGACTAACTTCCCATTTTTTTTATTGTTATTTTTTTTTAATGGTTAATATTTTCTATATTACGTTGTCACTTTCCATGTAATAAACTGTAAAAGTGAAATAAAGACATTTTGAAAGTTAATTTTTCAAAAATTGTATTATCACTTTCAAATACATAAATAGGACTTTATATTAAGCTCTGTATAGACGCAAGTTAGTTACAAACTGTTGCCTTCTCTCCGATACGGTTCACCTAACATTTTAACTAACAAATTTTATCACCTAACTCCATAATGGGAGTACCAATATTACTCGATATATTTTCTCCTTTTGCATTTTTTCAACTTTATCTATTACATTAAGTATAGCCTTGTTAGAGCAACTAATAGGTTGTATATAAGACCACAATGTTTTATGATTTATTGGTATTACAGGTTCAGGTATAAAGATTAGTAAATCCTGTACTTGTGATGTTCTTACGTTTTTGTTTCTTATTATTATTTGTCTGTTTACAATGCAGAAAACTAACTAGAATTAACACGATTTTCAATCTACGAAAGCCTAAACTATTTTTAATTTCTCTTATATCCATAGTTGATCATTTCAAATTAAAACCTTCACGAAAATATACCCATATCTAAAAGCACGATGATTAAAAAATCCTAATATAGAATTTTATATAATTTGATAAACCGTGTATAATCAGGTAGTTCATTTATCACTTTAAACGTCACATCCTAATTCTAGGGTAGTTCAGACCCGTAGGTAGATAGTTTACACTAAGTAGTCAAAATGCATGGAGGTCAATAATTATTTTTAAATTTGGTGATCTCGAATATTTAAAAATGCTAACTGTGCCTGCGTTTGGCGCCAAATTAGTCGAACCGTAGACGATATGGGTTTTGTATCGGGTGGTTTTTTAGAATTATACCAGGACAATACGAAAAGCTCGTAAGCCAAACGGGATATGGACAGTTTTAACAATCTCTGGAATAGTAAATATAATAAATATGTATTATTGTCCATTTTAAGAAACTAATGGTATTCATAACTTGTAAATTCTGGACAGTTAGAAAGAGGCATACTTTGTTTACGAGCGTGAACAAAGTAAAATAACACGTATTCGCGATGTACGAGCCAACAACTGAATCGTGCCGTTGGGTGGCCGGCATGCCTACATAAACTGAAAGATTTTCATTGGTGAGAGTCTTGGGCACCCGGCTCTTAAAAAGTTAGTTACCTCACTGTTATTGGCCATTATTTTCATTGTAGAACGGCATGGATACACACTCTAAGCTCACGAGCAAAAAAAATAAGAATATAAATTGTAGGAATATGCCAAAAAGTATAGAGACATGCTCCCCAGTATCCCCCCGCCCTGTTTTTTAAAATGCTTTGTGCATATAGTTGTGTAAATATTTTTGGAAACACAAAAAGTATTTTTTAAAACTCCCTTGTCCTTATACCTACTAATCTCATAGAAAACGTTACAGGTAGTGGATCAAATGCATCAATCATATCCAAAGGTATACTTTCAATGACAGCTTCCAATTTGAATAGTAATAAAATTTCATTTTGATCACCCCGCAAAATGAGGAGGCACACTTAATTAATGGGCATCATGGAGATCGGCAATTTTTAATTTCGGCCTTTTTCTGATTCCTCTAATTTTTTAATGATTTTTATAATGGATTCACTAACCTTTGTAATAATAAATAAAACATGTATTGTTGGTTCTTGGAGGAAGTAAATAATAACAAATTCTGATGATAATGATATACCGTATAGTACGATCAAATGGAATGTTATTAACCTTTAGAAAAAAGTAATGTTGCATAGTTTCAGAGAAGACGTAAAAAAATCAATAAAATAGTAATAGTCAAGGGTATAGCAATATTTTAATAGTAAAAAGAGTTTAACAAAAGAGATGTTGTGTTGTGCTTATTTTAACGCTTACCTGAATACATATGCCACGATAAAAATATTTTTTAAATACTAACGCTTGTATATTTTATACGATGTAGAAACTGAACAGGTAGGTATGTTAATAAGTTTTATGACTGTTTTTATTTTAAATTTATAATTGGCAATAAAAAAAAGTTGCTGTTTTCTTGCATTAATATTAATATGCATGTTAGACAAACGAAAAATGTTCCATCCTCAATATTTAAATAAATCAGTTTTGCTCCAAATATTTTGCAATAATTTACCTTTCTCTAGATACGAAAAATATGCAAAATTTTACGGGAATAAATTCGCAATGTTGGGATTTTTGCAAGCAAATACAAATTGGCATGGATTTCTCTGTATCTATATAATATACGACTATACGAGCATCGATAAATGTAGAATAAATTGGGACATAAGATTTACTTTAGTTTAATGATATGTAATGGAAGATACCACTGCTCCTCACCTCCCGTTTTCTATAGCTCACTTATTAATTAAGTTAGGATTTTGATATTTTGCAGACCTTACTTGTATCTTGGTGCGCGTTTCAGAAAAATATTTTTTTTCATACAGGGTGTTCCAAAAAAGTGGGACGTCATAAGGATGTATTTTTTAAGATTACACGCCATATATTTTCTTACTTATTTGGGTGGCTCCTTTAATTACCTACATACCCCTAAAATTTTATTAAAATCGATTCAGTATTATAGGCGAAAAAAAAATGAAAACTAAAAAATATCAATTGAAAAGAGTTTTGTCTGTTTCCTTCTGCCAAACCCATCCCCAGACGCGTTTCGCCGTTATTACGGCTCATCAGTGAGGCTCAGTTTGGCAGAAGGAAACAGGGCTCAAAGACAAATCACTTGTCAGGATCGATTATCGACGGGAATTATAGAACCCGGTGCGATGTCGCACCGGGTTCTATAATTCCCGTCGATAAAAAATATCAGTTTTGCACCAATGCAATGGTTTTAAAAATTAATAAAAATAATGCCTCGTTAATAAAATTATACAAAGATACTTATTAAATAAAGTCTAACAGTCTCGTTAACCAAGTTTGACTAATACGAATTGTACAGGGTGTCCAAAGTATAGTGTCAAACTTTGCAAATTTTAAAGCAATTTATTTTTCTTATTTCAAATATGAACCCCTGTATCTTTTTATGTCATTCGATGGAGAATTAAAAATCAAACATCTTTCCTAATTGCAACCCTATCGCAATTTCTAACGCATCAAGACTTGCAGAAAACTCATTTTATCAACTATTCCAACAGTCATTATTATGAATAAATATCGAAGGTAGCTTTGAAAAACAATTTGTTGGTATTAAAGTTTATGAAAGTGTTAAGAGACTATTTTGACTTTAGTAATTGAAAAGTTTCAAATATTTTTAAATTACACTGGCCGACAAATTTTTTTTTTTTGTTGTAACACAAAGCTAAATAGCATCTTGTGGTAGAATGGACCTATCCAAATACGAAAATGAGAAAAAAAATGTTGTAACACGTAACGTTTTCTTGTTACATTTATAGTACCACATTCAATGTTACAATATTTAATATCTATTGAAAAAATAATTTAAGAATTTTCTAACTTTGTATATCGACTATATTTAAATTTTTACACCTACTAAACATATCTTACATCTAAGAAAAACACAAACATTACAAATATTAACTGAACACACTAATTAAATTTTATTTTTTCCTTTTATGAGGGGTCATATCTTCTCTTTTCAAAAACCAACAGTAATCACCCATCATGGCTGGATCCCATCGTCCTTGATAGCGAATTTCCATTGTCCTGATATCCTGGTGGAACCTTTCACCCTGCTTGTCACTGACAGCTCCCAAATTTTCAGGAAAAAATGACAGATGGGAATGGAGGAAGTGAATTTTTAATGACATTCGGGCACCAAGCGATTTGTAGGAATCTAAAAGTTTATCAACTAACTGTTGATAGCTTGCATCCATATTGTTGCCCAAAAATCCCCTTATTATACTAACAAATGAGTTCCATACTCTGAGTTCCTGCCTGGTAAGCTTCTCTGTAAGGTTGACATCGTCCAGCAATTTTCTGATTTGTGGCCCAATAAAAATGCCTTCCTTTAATTTGGCATCACTTAACTGGGGAAATACTTGTCTTAGGTATTTGAATCCATCACCGTCTTTATTCATAGCTTTCACAAAGTTTTTCATCAGCCCAAGTTTAATGTGAAGAGGAGGCAGAAGGACTTTTTTGGGGTCTACTAGAGGTGCAAACTTAACATTTTGAGATCCCGGCTGAAATTCACTTCTTTGTGGCCAATCTTTTATTAATGCTGATCTACTGCACGACTGTCCCACAAACAAAGAAAACAGCATTATTTTGTAAGTCCTTCCTGAAGTCCTATACTAAAATTTCTACAGTTCAGGTAATTTTTCTGTTATAAAATGCATCCATTTTAACTGTCCCCTAATTAAATTGATTACCTGCTAATGTAAAATGGTCTTATTAAGCCATTGAAAAATGGTATGTATTGGGGCTTTCCGAATATTTTTTCTATTATTAGAAGGGTATTTCCATTTTAAAAATAAAGAGCTGACCTGTGTTAGAAAAATCTTGTCGGCCAGTGTTATTAACTGGAAATGATAATCGTGGATATGGTTATCCTTTAAAATTCGTTGAACTGTTCTTTCGTTTACATCTTTACATCTATGTACGGCATCAGTGACTGCTGATTGACTAACTGAAGGATTTTCTATAACATCTAATGGCACAGCCAATTGATTTTCTTTAGTTCGGACCGGTTTATTTCTCACTGGTTTTGGGTAGTTTACATTTCCCGTTTGTACAAACCTCTATAATATGTTTTGCAGGCTCCTTTTGTCTGGATGTCGTTATTTCGGATAACGCTGTGCGTAAACTCGGCTTGCCAAAAAAGAGTTCTTTTCGCATGCTTCTAATATAAAAATCATATCTACGAGCTCTTATTGGTTTTAGTCCATCACAAAAACAATATAAATTACTTATAACAGCTTAAATAATTACTTACAGTTTAACAATATTCGAAAATTTTACATTACTAAAGTCAAAATGGTCTCTTGTTACTTTAATACCTAAACTTTAATACCAATAAATTGTTTTTCAAAGCCACCTTCCATATTTATTTATAATAATAACTATTGGAATAGTTGATAAAATGAGTTTTCTGCAAATAAGTCTTGATGTTTTAGAAATTGCGATAGGGTTGTAATTAGGACAAAAAATGTTTGATTTTTAATTCTGCATTGAACGACATAAAAAGGTACAGGGGTTCGTTCCTATTTGAAATAAGAAAAATAAATTGCTTTAAAGTTTGCAAAGTTTGACACTAAACTTTGGATACCCTGTACAATTCGTATGAGTCAAACTTAGTTAACGAGACTGTTAGACTTTATTTAATAAGTATATTTGTATAATTTTATTAACGAGGCGTTATTTTTATTTTTTATTAATTTTTAAAACCAGTGGTGCAAAAGCAAAACTGATATTTTTTAGTTTTTATTTTTTTTCGCCTATAATACTGAATCGATTTTGATAAAATTTTAGGGGTATGTAGGTAACTATAGGAGGCACCCAAATAAGTAAGAAAATATATGGCAAGTAATCTAAAAAATACATCCTTATGACGTCACACTTTTTTGGAACACCTTGTATGAAAAAAAATATTTTCCTGAAATGCGCCCCAAGATACAGGTAAGGTCTGCAAAATATCAAACTTCTAACTTAATTACTAAGTGAGCTATAGAAGACGGGAGGTGAGGTGCAGGACCCTGTATAAACTTTTATACCCGTTTTTCACTGGTCTTCTTGGAAAATTGCCGAAACACTTATATTATTATTTTATTATAGGAACTTGTATACCAACCCTCGTTTTTTGTCCACTTACGAGGTGATTTTCGAAAAGTCATTTCTTAGTGGAAGTCTACGCTATAAGGAGAAGACATCCTCAAAATTTCATGATTCTAGGATTGGGTGTTTAGGTTGATGAATCAGCTCCACTCTAGCCAGTCACTTTAGTTTTATATAATAGTATATTAACAGTCAGAGTATATTATGTCAACCTTTTTTTTTAGATATTTTGCATTTTTTAAATTTATTTATTTTTTTTTAACATTTTAAAGTAACGTTGGATTAGGACCTTTAGCTATCCAGTGACATCAAATTGATACTTATTTATTTAAGTTTTATTGGTGATATTTTGTGACAGCCGAACGCCTGCCACTATTTTTGAAAAATGTATCTACGCTACGTCCGACCGGCGCACGACCGGATCTATTTACAACCTTCGTGACGAAAGTGATATTTTAATTATGCTAAAAATGGCATTTATTTAATGGTGAGTAGCTCATCTAATTTGCTTATTACGGCACATTTGCCGTAATGAGTGTTCCAGTATGCACATCGCGAGAGTCAATGACTGGCTTGCTGTTATTTGTAATTGGTGACAGTTTCTTAATTTCGCTTACTATAAGAAACTTCCGAGGTATGTGGATATATAGAAACTTAACTTTAAAGTACCTACAAGTATTTGTACAGCCCCTGTCTCCCCTATCTTAGTACCATCAGTAAAAAAAATGTGTGCCTAAGTCTAAGTATACTAACATTTTAATGTAGTACTATACAAACAGAGCCCTAATTAATCAAATTCAAACCATTCAAGGAACAGTCTAATTAGGCATCGCTCCATCCAAATTTAATGTCTGCCCATTATAATAAGCAAAATAAACAATGTTTCCGCTGTCTTGTTTCCTATTCATAAAAATTCAATTAGGAATGTTTTATAATGTTCTAAATGCCCATTTCATGCATATTTACTAATTAAGCTTTTTCGTTAATTTAATTTCTTTTTTTTGAATAATTGCGTGGATAATCAGGTATATAATACATTCTCTTTAAAATTAGCTTGAAAATGAACTTATAAAATCGTTTTTAATAGAGCCGAATCTATTTTCTACCAATAATCATCAAATTTCTACCTTTTTCTCATTACGAACAAACCCTTGCTGTGATTCTCACGTTTTGGGGGCAAAACGTCAAACTAAATTGCTGATATATAAAAAGGGGATGAAATAATTCAAAGATTGCAGGGAATATGTAATTAAGTAGAAGGGTGAAAAAAAACCGTTAAAATAGGCTTTAAATAAGTATTGTAAAAAATGTTTTTTCTGTTTGTAGAATTTCGTAATCTAAGTTTTGAATTAATTCGGTAGAAGAAAATACGTAATTTCTCTAATAACTAACATCTTATAGTCATTGTTAACAAACCTTGATTTATTTTTTCTCTTATGAGGTTTCAGCTTAAACATTTTAACTACAATAGGGTACAAAGTTTTAACTTGTTTCACATCATAATTTGTATCAGTTACAACACAATGAATTTTTAAGACTTTATGGCCACAAATCATAAAAATAATTTTATATTATTAAATTATACATTAAAAACATTTCATTTAGGAGCTTGTGAACAATATAAAATTAGGAACTCACATGGTTAGAAAATAAATAAAATTATATTTGGATAATAATATAGGTACCTACTAGTATATAAATTAAAGTATTTTCAAGTAGGTAGGTACAGTTTTTTTTAATTAAACAGAAATATTTGGCCAAGCTTTTACAGAAGTTGCCAAAACTTGAAGGTAAACTATAAGCATTCAAGAATTTTTTTTTTCATATATATACGCCCCTCTTGCCGCTTGGTGCCCGTATGCAAAATAAAAATATACTTTAATTACACCCTGTAACATTAATTGAAATTGAAAATAATTTGGTATTCTATTATATGTATTTTGAAAAACAAACACCACATTTTTAATAATAATAATAATAGTGGTTCTAAAAAATCATAAAGCGCCCCCAAATATTTTCGCCCCTCCCGCCCCGCAAGGCTGGTTACGCCACTGCGTGCAGATAAAATTGATGAATTAGATGCCTTTGATCACATCAGAGGAACAGTATTAAAGAAACTTGCCCTGAGAGTATATAGGGGCTACAGGGCTATCGAAAGGATCCCTTGATTGCGCATGTCCATGGAATGAAGTGGAATATTTTTTCTTATGAGAAAAAAAGCTCTAAACATTTTTTTTTACCAAAATTTAAGACAATGAAAGAATTGATCCAAAAATTCTAGAATTTTTCTATATCTGATTACAAAAGAATCTGTATTATGCCATCTTTGGCAAACACGAAAGTATTCTCTGTCATACCGGTGTACCGGCACCGGCTATTCATAAGAATAGGAATCATAACCCAAAACCCTAAAAGAAGTTCATTGTTGATAGTAAAAAGGTGGAAAACACCATTTTAAGGGCATTATAAAAATAAAAATCCCGTAAACCAAAATATAACACATGCATGGAATTAAATAAACAATTATTATCGTTACCTTTATTCTCGTTTCCTATGCCCAGCAGGTTATGTAATTATCATAAAAGATAATTAATTTTTAAATTTTGTTTGTCTAAACATCAATTCGAAACATCTGCTTTCGTTTGCATATAAAGAATGTGAACCATAATTTTCACGTTATTTATATAATTTTAAACTTTTATGTAAATGCCTTCGTTATCAGATGGCCGTAATTGTTTTCTTCAAATAATAATTCAGGAAGTTAATTTGGTGTAACTTCTAATTAGTTGTAAACTAAATAGAATCTAATTTAGCTAATTTGAATATCCAACGTTTTGTTCTTTTAATTTTGCAGTAAAAAAATTCATATAAATTCTACCAAGGTGGGTAACGTCAATAATAGGGAACTTGACAAAAATTTTAAATGGTGAAAAAATTCTATAAATCATAAGTGTATATTGTCATAAAACATATGGCAGCAAAAAAAACAACATATTTCGTCCCAAAAGACCGCTAGAAAGATTTAAAACTGCCCCAAAATTCAAATTATCCCAAGCGGGTAAAAACGGGTCGTCACGTCACGAAGTATTATTTGTCATGATGACATCCACGAAATAGGTTATAGGTTGGCAATAAATTGAACGACGTTAAGAATTCCACCTTAAAACAACAATTCAATAACAATAACACACGGCAATCCAAATGCAAACTCGGTAGCTCGACCACCGGTCAGGATGACGGATGTCGGAAAAGTCATACTTCGTGACGTCATCGGGCTTGACGCGCTTAAAAGGTCGTTTGAAATGCTTTCGACACGCGCGAAACTTTAAAGAATTTTTACCAAGTTATTAGTGATTTTTAAGGAGTAATAATTGGGGAATATTTTTTTTAGGCCTAACTAAATCATATTATTGAAAAAAAAAATGGAAAGTTCCTATTGCTCAATGGCCAAATTGTACGTATTAATTTATCTCAATAAACGTTATAAAATAACTAACGTTTTTTTTGAGTGCTTGTCGCTATTCATCCATCTAATAGAAATATTGTTTTCTCTTGAAATTTCCATTTCCCAAATTTCCTTAGAAAAATAAGAAAAACGTTTCCGTAATTTGCCTGAACCCCAAAAATAACAAAGGGATTCGTTCGAAAAGGACCACAATGCGATTTTAGGCAATCACACGGTCTACTAGCCACGGCCTGCTGGACTATTTGATAGTAAAATTCCTGCGAATGACGTTTGAGGCCAGACCGGAATACGAAATCTTTAGATATATTTTTCTTCGATTCGTTTGTGCAGGAATTGTCAAGAGTTGTTTAGGGAATAAGAAAATGGTTGTTTGTTTTGTCATTTTAATTTTTAAAATATACACTGCGCGGCATATTTAACGCATAACAAAAAAATTGTGTGTGCTTAAGACCACACGACAGAAGTGAAAACTTTAACAAGGTGAAATTAACAATATCAAATACAATTTTTCAATTTTGTTTCTTTTAGGTTAGGTTTGTAAGCAATCATAAAAAACACATAAACTTGGAATACGGGATAATTTTACTGCATACGAAAAAAGATATTTCCTAAAATTGAACAACCCTTGAATTTTTACATCTTCAACAGAAGTCAGAAATCATAATAAATTAGGTCCACGGAATAAGCAATTACGGTAAACCTTACTTCACCCTACGTAAATATATAATTTAAAAAATGCCAGAACATACCTGAGACGCAGACGAGTGTCTATACAACGCACACTGTTTGCGGCATGCTCTTGCATATAACGTTCATTCGGGTCAGGGTCAGTTCGGATTGAATATAGCAGTTGAATTCGAGCGTTACACAGCCGAGTGTGACGCGTGACGCGTGACGGCTCAGTTTAATTCACTGCCCACAAAAAGTGCTAAACGCGCCTAAAGAAGTTTTCACTTCAAAAAGTTTCCCATTTGGTAAGAACTTCCGAATACACGCTGTACTTATAACATCAAAATTGAGGCAATTTTTGAAGTGAAAACTTCTTTAGGCGCGTTTAGCACTTTTGTGGGCACTGAATTAAACTGAGCCGTCATGCGTCACACTCGGCTGTGTAACGCTCGAATTCAACTGCTATATTCAATCCGAACTGACCCTGACCCGAATGAACGTTATATGCAAGAGCATGCCGCAAACAGTGTGCGTTGTATAGACACTCGTCTGCGTCTCAGGTATGTTCTGGCATTTTTTAAATTATTAAATTATATATTTACGTAGGGTGAAGTAAGGTTTACCGTAATTGCTTATTCCGTGGACCTAATTTATTATTTCTGACTTCTGTTGAAGATGTAAAAATTCAAGGGTTGTTCAATTTTAGGAAATATATTTTTTCGTATGCAGTAAAATTATCCCGTATTCCAAGTTTATGTTATTTTTATGATTGCTTACGAACCTAACCTAAAAGAAACAAAATTGAAAAATTGTATTTGGTATTGTTAATTTCACCTTGTTGAAGTTTTCACTTCTGTCGCACACACAATTTTTTTTATTTTTAATTTTACGAAAAAAAATTATTTTTTATAAAAAGCTCTGCATGGTCTAAAACCTAAAATGCAACCATCAAATATAGAAATTTTCCAGTCATATACGAGGTTTGTCAAAAAATGTGAATTTTTCCCAAGAGTAAAGTACCTTTTTCTACTACTGTATAAATAAATTAACTTTCGGGCCCTAGCAACACGAAAGAAAACGAAAGTAAATGTTACAGTTACCTGAATATTATCCGTTGCTAGCTACGAAAGTAGGTTGCTAGCTAGGAAAGTAATACTGTCGGTGCCAGGACAAAAAAATCGAACTGACAGACTCTGACAGTACTCAAATAACTAGTTGTCAACAATACTCAAATAACTAGTTGTCATGGATTATTTTATAGGTGAAAAAAAAAATTTATTTTATCATTTTAATTTGAATAAAATGAAAGTTTATTACTTAATAATATATTGATCAGAGAGCAGTAGTAGAAAAAATTCAATACATTACACGATTCGAAAGTCTTTTTTGGTGGTCGGAGGTATTAAATCACCTCGGCTTTGCCTCGGCAATTCAAAAACCTCCTCACAACAAAAAATTAACTTTCGCATCTAGTAATGTAAATAACTATTATTTTTGACATTATCAAAAATTGTTATTAAAAAAAGTTGATCAGAACTAAAAACCACGTCTAAATATGCAATAACACGCATTAAATTAATTAAATAATTAAAAAATTTAATAATTAATAATAAATCAATAAAATAATTTTTCAACATAAATGCGTATAATTGCACATTTAGCCGTTGTTTTTAGTTCTGATCAACTTTTTTTAATAACAATTTTTTATAATGTCAAAAATAAATAATTTTTTTTCGTAAAATGAATAATAAAAAATTCCCATTTGGTAAGAACTTCCGAAGACACGCTGTACATTTTCCAGATTTGTGGTTCGTTTTTAATGATTTTTTTTCTAATTGTTGGTTTTTTCTTAAGCATATCACTGCCTTTGTTGTTTTGCTTAAAAAAGTAACTTTGCTATTATACCGGGTGTTATAAAACTGTTATGTTTTTTTACGGAAATTCAAAACACCCTGTGGGATTTACTAGCAATTGCAAGTCATTGCAATTACAACCAAATGCATGTCCCATGTTTCCTTTACATTTTCTTCTTTAATTTATTGGTTTATCTCTGTTTTTTCATGAAATATTCAATTTTTAGTTCAACGTGATTTTCATAAGAAAAATGTTTAGTTAAAAAATCTTAACATAGTATAAAACAAAGTCGCTATCGCCCGTCCTGTCCCTATATGTGCTTAAATCTTTAAAACTACGCAACGGATTTTATAGCGGTTTTTTTTAATAGATAGAGTGATTCAAGAGGAAGGTTTTTATGTATAATACATGCATAATATTATAGAGAAACACTGATAAACACTGATAAATTAGAGTAGGGAGAACGAACGACCCAACCTAACCGGTCCCCGGCCCGTTCAACGATCGATCCGAAGCACCGAAGCCGGAATAGACGAAGACATACTATGTTTTATGCATGGATGTGAATTATGGACGGGCCGGCAAACGGTTGAGTTTGAGGTTTGTTCGCCTTATTATCTCACGTCGTATAATGCCGGGCTGCAACGCAGGCCGGGTACACGCTAGTACAAAATAAACGAAATGCTTTGATTAATGCAACAGCAAGAAAAAACAAATTATAAAGTAAATAAAGAATCAATATCTGGTATTAATTAATTTTATTCAATCCACAAAACAGGGCAAAAAAATACAGGGAAAAAAATTGTAATTTCTAAAGGTAGGTATTTAAAAATATTAAATTTGAATAATTAGTAGCGAGTATTGCCTTCCAGAGATATGCCCAATGCATCATTGTCGGAACAGTAAGCTATGGCGGAGGATCTGTTATGGTCTGGGCTGGCATTAGTTTAGATGCTCGTACGGAGTTAGTTGTGATTTAGGGAGGTCCTTTGACAGGTAACCTATATATATATATATAAGATATTTAGAACCCCATGTGGTACCATTTGCCCCATTTATTGGGGATAATTTTTTATTTATGCAAGATAATGCACGCCCACACGTAGCACGAGTGGTACAAAATTATCTCCGAGAAACAGAAATTTTAACTTTGCCTTGGCCAGCAAGAAACCCTGACATTAATCCTATTGAGCATTTATGGGATAACATGGGACAGCATCTTAGAGCCTTGCTTCCTCCTCCTAGAAACTTAAATGGTCTGTCATTGAGGCTTATGGAAATATGGAATCAGATTAATCAAGATGAAATCAGAAATCTGATTTTAAGTATGCCAAGAAGATGCGAAGCAGTCATTAGAGCAAGGGAACGCAATACTCGCTACTAATTATTCATATTTAATTTTTTTGAATACCTTTAGAAATTACAATTTTTTCCCTGTATTTTTTTGCCCTGTTTTGTGGATTCAATAAAATTAATGAATACCAGATATTGATTCTTTATTTACTTTATAATTTGTTTTTTCTTGCTGTTGCATTAATCAAAGCATTTCGTTTATTTTGTATTTTTTAACTAAACATTTTTTTAAGAAAATCACGTTGAACTACAAATTGAATATTTCATGAAAAAACAGAGATAAACCAAGAAAATGTAAAGGAAACATCGGACTTTCATTTGGCTGTAATTGCTATAACTTGCAATGGCTAGTAAATCCCACAGGGTGTTTGGAATTTCCGTAAAAAAACATAACAGTTTTATAACACCCGCGGTATAATACCAAAGTTACTTTTTTTAAAACAACAAAGGCAGTGATATGCTTAAGGAAAAAACCTACAATTACAAAAAAGAATCATTAAAAACGAACCACCAATTTGGAAAATATGTATATAACATCAAAATTGAGGCAATTTTTTCGTTATGCGTTAAATATGCCGCGTAGTGTAGTTTTCATTTCTGCATCTTATTTCGTAAAAAAGCACCTTTCCGTTCTCTCATTTTCAATTTCTAGTACAACATCATTTTTTACGCTTGCCGCTTTCCTAATCTAACAATCTAAATCGTTATTTTTACTCTTTAATTTGGAAAAGGACCATTTAACTAAAAACTCGCCATCTTGTAAACGACCGTACTTTATCTGAGTAATTATAATTTCAGTTGTCACTGCTTCGTTTAAGTTATGTCATTAATATATAAACAGGACCGTAATAGTAAAAATTATTCTTTATAAATGTACAATTATAAAACACTGCCAGGCATTGTGGTAAAACGGTAGTAATCCAATTTGTATATAAAGTCGCCACAGTGGTACTTTTCCCGTGCGTCATTACTTTTACGTCATCAAAATCGTATGAATCAAATCAAAATTACGAGACGAAAAAAGTCAAAACTAAGTTAAGTTCATAAAATGGACGTGCCTGCCTACCGTTTGACGTACCTACATAATATCACGAAAAATTATTATTTATTTTAAGTTTTGCCCGGCATTCTCTATTATCTAAAAGAAATTGACAAACAAATGTTTATACATTTAATACTATTTTTAAAGCTTAAAATCTAGAAAAGTTTGGTGTTTTATTGACTATTAAAATCGCAAAAGTCAAATTGTTAACATCCTTTCATTTAAGGGAATTTAGCCACTGCCGTAAACGTTTTAAAGAACTTTCGCGGTTAGAATATTTAAAATAAATAAATTAGTTATTATAAAAATCCATAAATATTTACCGCCAAAACAGATGGTGAGTATAATTACCTCTAAAAAGAACTATTTTTAGAAACAGGAACAGTTTAAAGGCACACAGATTTACAAAATACGAATAAGATTGGCAGATCAAAATAAGGTTGACAATGACGTTCCAAAATACAACGGTTGTCAACTAAACAAATAAAAAAAGTAATTAACTGACGTTTATAGTTTTATCCTTGTCTAGCACGTTATATTATTGCGGAAATTTGAAGACGTTCTTTTATGCTTTTATTCAAACTTGTTACTGTAATAAACAAGGATGCAGAGTTATTAACCACGTCGAGTCCTGATCGTTGATTGATGACGCACGGGCAAAGATCCACTGTGGCAACTTTAATTATTACCTATACCCACCATTGGACTTGACACGGTGGAACTACCTTTCCTTCCCCTAAAACCACCACTTGCACCGTTTTAAAAAAAAAAAAAAAACGTCGTAATACGGTCCTGTTTGTACGACAAACTAACAGGATAACACTATTTCCCGCTAAATACTTTTTAAATACCCAAATTAGAGCATGGCATTCATGGCGACACAGATGGATGTGTCTGATAGAATGGGTCGTTGTCACGATACGTCAACTCGTCACATGTCACTGATTTACGTCTTTTTAGCAGGGAAAATGTTTTTATTTATGGTAAAATTGAAATATCCCGTAATTTTTTTAAACAATTTAAATAACTAAAAAGAAAGTTAACTGATATTTGGGGTTAAAATTTATTTAATAGAAATAAACAACGTACCTCACTGAAACAATAAAAAACATTCCAAATAGACGGTCTGCGTTGTCCATAATTGCAACATTTCATTCAAAAAAACTATAAAAACCACAAAAAAACACAGTTAACGGCATATTTGCATAACACGTAAGCTACCTAGCAATTTTAAACTAATCATTTAAACATTATCCCATGGCTTTAGTCAAATTAAGGAAGTAGGCATCACTGTGCATATCATTATTATGTGAAAAAATTGCAGGTTTGTTAATGTTCGTGGCCACTGTTACTACTGCTTGGGGACAAAGAAATCGGCTTGTTTTTTATCTTATGTAAAATGGGATGTTACTATTATTGGGTAATATTGTGGGTGACCCACGGAAATAATACAGTGTCACCAGTAAAGTCCGCATCACATGGGATTTTTTTTATTAATAGCTTTATTCGAAATTTGACTTTGACATCAAGTTCTGCTTCGATCGAGATGAAAATTAAGCAAAAAAATAGTAGTCACGTGATTCGCATTATCTGTCAAATTTTAATTTTATCCAAAAAATAATTCAAAAGTGGGGTTATTTTTAAAAATATCGAAAAGAGTTATTAGAAAAAGGTTTTTAAATGCAGTTTCTAGCCTACATGCAAAATTTCAGCTGCATAGGATAATTTTGATTTTTTACCTATATTATGTAAATTGCACCACTTTCGCAAAATAAGACTCAACGCAACCTACATAAAACTTCTTAGTTTCGACAATGCTTTATTTCAGATACATTTTCTTTAAAGTAGCGCAATATTAAATGTATGTTTTTCTACAAAATCAAAATTGGGCTAAGATTAAAATTTGGTCGCATGTGATGCAAAGTTTATTTCTTTTTGACCCTGTATAAGGTAACTTCATAAAATAAATATTTTTGAAAACGTGGTTTGTGTCTGAAAGTGATAGACCTTAATATTAAGACAAAAAAAAAACGCAGTGTCTTCAGTAAAGTGTTCATTAAGCGGAAAATAAATTTTAGTTTAACTTAACGCAAAGTTTATCTATTTTCAACGATTTAATTAAAAACTCATTTAGGTACTATATTTTTTATTTTTTTACTTTCAGGCACACACTACACGAAGGTTGCGTTGAGTCTTATTTTGCAAAAATGGTGCAATTTACAAAATATAGGTAAAAAATCAAAATTATCTTATACAGCTGAAATTTTGCATGTGGGCTAGAAACTGCATTTAAAAAAACTTTTTGTAATAACTTTTTTCGATACTTTCAGAAATACCCCTACTTTTGAATTTTTTTTTGGAAAAAATTAAAATTTAACAGATAACGAATCGCGTTACTACTATTTTTTTGCTTAATTTTCATCTCGATCGAAGCAAAACTTGATGCCAAAGGCAATTTTTGAATAAAGCTATTAATAAAAAAAAATCCCTTATGATGCGGACTTTACTGGTAACACTGTATATTCCAAACAGTTGTATGACCCATTGATTATTTTTCTTCTCAAAACTTAGGAAAAACAAGATACTACCACTACTAAAATTAAAAGGTATTCCATCATAGGGGTTTTAAACCAGTCACCCAGAACCTTTCTGACGCAAAAGAAAAAATTAAAAAGAAATAAAATTATGAAAATTATAATTAGGAGATATTGTTGGGCCTAATTAAATGTATTCCTTAAGCTCGTATGATAATTTTATTTAAATGATGGGCTATTCCTTCGAAAACGATCATCTTTATTTCCTAGCAACAAGACAAATATACCGTAGATCATAAAAATGTATATTTCCATTAGTCTTTACGTCGGCATGTCTCTCGCTTTGTCTCTAAACTTTGCTTGACGGAGGAGGGCAAAAAGAAAAAGGGTATGTGGATTACTCATTCACTTTAGATAAGGGTTACCAATCGTCCTGTTTTCCTATTAAAACTGATACGCCCTAGTTTTTAGGCAGCTTCCAGGGATTTTCTAAAATCGTTCTGGTAACTTTCCGTATACCAATGCTGCCGGTCGGTTAGGACGCGCCTCGCGGGTGGAGGTCATTGCCGTTTTTTTCAACTTATTATTTTCCGTACTAAAGTTGTTAAAGTGTGGGTTAAAGTTTAGTTACGTGGTGGTGATGTCTCTAGCAGCATGTTTGCTGCACGAATAAAATCTATTCAAAAATTCGTCACAAAAGAACTAAAGTTACCTATTATTAAATAGATTCATTCGGTACCACCCAGAAGAAAATAATCAGAAACAAGAACAACCAGTTCTTAGAGAAGGACTCTCTTGAAGACATGCAAAGAAGGTTTCATATGAAACACGAGCATTTAAACTTCCATTATGTACAAATATTATGAATGAAATATTAAAATATTTACTTTAAATATTATTATGAAGATTTAATTGGGCAGGATACTTTAAAACATTTTTAAATGTGGTGGTTACTAATTAATTGGCTTTTATACATATTCATTCACATGCTAACAAACTCTTGGGTTCTTTGACACAGTATAAAATTATGGTACGGAGCTGGATTAAAATTTTTCCGGAACAGCCAATAGATGGAAATTGCCCGGTACCATTAAAAATAATTTTAAGATATTCAGTCCCATCAAATAATGACCCCTGAATTGTGACGTAATTTGCGGTATTGTCGCCCAAATCCTTTTTCAAACCTTTTGGCGACCATTTTTTACGTATAGCGACCCTTTCTAGCAAATTTAAGCGATATTAAAAAACGAAAGGTGGTTTAACCTTAGATTCCTTTTCGATTTCTATTCGAGTCCAGCCAGCTGTCAACGCGTTTTCTTAAGAAGGAACCAGGACAACCAGGTTAAATTAACTGTAGCTAAGTCGGAGGTTGAAATCTTCATTTTTTTAGCCCGCCGAAAGCAGCTGCTTTCTGGGACACGGCAATGACATATTACGGGGGTGGCTACACAATTACAAAGAAGTGCGACCAAATTTTGCTATTGAAAGGCGGTTATCAGGACCGAACGTGCCTAAATGGATCATTAATATAATTTTGAAAATAGTTTGTTTCGTTGTCATTAATAGTTGACGAAAGGTGTGTGACGTAATTTTTGATCATTTTGATCCAACTTGTATTCTATGGCATAAATGTTATTGAGATCACTGTCATTATGAATAATTATTTATAATAAAGTGTTTTTAGTGTATGAACCATGCTTGATGGCGTGCAGACTATTTTCTTTTTAATTGTAAAGGTTTATTGTCTTCGCTCGGAATCGACCCAGAACCTCGCCTCGATTATCAATCGATCCCTCTACCAGTTGCGCTACGGAGACTCTGAAATTCGCTCACCAACTTCTGCGGTTCTCAAACAAACCCTCTTTAGTCTGAAATCGCAGGGAATTGCAAACAGTATACCACTAACATTAATTAAATAAGTTGTATGGTCGAATAAGTTGGTGAGAAAATATTAGATTACCTAGGTACTTAATATTGTTCTAAAAGAAGTAAATAACATTCTAAGAACAAAAATATATTATTGAACTAATAGAATTTTCTACAAATTAATGGCAACACCGAAATTATTCTACAAAGCACCTTCAACGAATGGGAGTGTATAATGGACCCATTGCAGTGGCGGATTTACAAATTTGCCGCTAGTAGGCTATTCAATTTTTGCCGCCCCTATATCAGTGACGGCTCGTGAGTTGTGAAACAGGTGAAGTGTTCGGGAAAGAAAAAACCCGCTGCAGGCGAAATGCGCCGCAGGCGAAAAATTTTTAAGACCACGCCCAAATTTGGTCAATAATGTTTAGTAAATATTTTAAAAATTTATGATTACCTAGGTACTTATTTTATTGAAAATGAAATTTCTTTCTGCAAAGCCAGTAAAGTTCCAACTACCTTTTTTTATCCCCATTAACAGACACGGCCAACAATAAAGTTTATTTAAAAAAAGATATACTACCCGTCGACCGTGAATAAAGATTGTACCATTTATTTCTGTAAGATAAAAAAAATTTTGGGTTAAATTTGCCGCCCCCTAAAATCTGCCGCCCTAGGCTCCAGCCTACTCAGCCTAATGGTAAATCCAGCACTAACCCATTGAATGTAGACTTTGCGGTGAAGAGGACGAACTGCCTCTCATATCGTATACAGCTGCGAAGCGCTAAACCGTAAAAGATTCAAAATCTTCGGAAATATTCGACGTGGCGATAACCTCCCGCACGACAAACTTGGAAGAAAACTACTGGACCCCGTAGAAGGAACAAACCTTTTTTAACAAGACTGGGGCGTACAATAAGCCAGAAGGCTGCAGTGTAAGAAGCTTGGGCCAAACTCGAACCCGACCCCCGTCTTTAACCAACCAATCAACCAACCAAGACCGATGACAGTTTTAAAACATCCTATACCTATACAGGGTGTTTCAGAATAAGATGCTGATCCTTAACGGTGTGAATCCTTAGGTGATTTTAAGAAGAAAAGTTCAAATTAATATATATCCTTAACCTATCAACTTTCGAACTACATCAGGGCGTTAAAGTTTTAAGAAAAAAATCGTTTTTCTATTATAACTTTAAAAACTTTCTAGCTATTTTTATGAATTTTTTACACATGCCCTCTAAGCATCAATAGCCATTTTTTGGTGTAGAAAATTTTTAAAAAATTTTAACCAGTGGCGTCCTGAAAGGGTTTGGACTAGACATTTTGGAAAAATTATATGTACGCCACTGCTTTTTCCCAAGATAAAAATTATTTTTAAAATACTCATTCATTTTAGGCCAAATTTAATATCTTGCCTTTTTATCGTCCGACAAACAGTTTCCGACAAAGAAATAAAAACATTAAATGCGCATTCGCTATGTGCCTATGGTTTGTTTTGACACTATCAGGAATACTCCAGGAATTTTTCAAAGGGTACGAGACTCAATGAGGAGAAAAGCTGAAGCATGCATTATTGCATGTGGTGGCCGCTTTCAACAGCTAATCCAAATTATTTTCGTTTTTGTTCACACGTTATTTAATGTTAGTTGTTTTAATTTATTGTTAAAAATAAACCATAGGCACATAGCGAATGCGCATTTAATGCTTTTTATTTTTTTTGTCGGAAACTGTTTGTCGGACGATAAAAAGGCAAGATATTAAATTTGGCCTAAAATGAATGAGTATTTTAAAAATAATTTTTATCTTGAAAAAAAGCAGTGGCGTACATAATATTTTTCCAAAATGTCTAGTCCAAACCCTTTCACGACGCCACTGGTTAAAATTTTTTAAAAATTTTCTACACCAAAAAATGGCTATTGATGCTTAGAGGGCATGTGTGAAAAATTCATAAAAATAGCTAGAATGTTTTTAAAGTTATAATAGAAAAACGATTTTTTTCTTAAAACTTTAACGCCCTGTAGTTCGAAAGTTGATAGGTTAAGGATATATATTAATTTGAACTTTTCTTCTTAAAATCACCTAAGGATTCACACCGTTAAGGATCAGCATCTTATTCTGAAACACCCTGTATTATGACTTCTGTATATTTTTTTCTTATTCCTAAGGATTAAAAATTTTCTGAAAAGTACCTACTTTCGAAGGAACTACAAGTAGGTATCTAATTCTTAATTAGGAGATTAAGGGAATATCAACGCCTTAAGCCGATCCTGCCCTGCCACTACGCACCCATTGACAAAAGAGTGCAACCAATTTCCAGCATTAGAATACATTTAAGACATTTTCATTGTGCTCAAGTTTAACGTCTTGATGCCGGCGAAGCCCCGCTATTCTAGACGAAATTTGGCCCGATTGTCATTTTACGAACTGTTACAATTCCTTTGGTTTTCTTCAGTTGAACGTTGGCCATTTAAATGAAATATTGCGGCCCAAGTTTGGTGACAAATTCTAAGTGCACACCGCCCACTGCTTAGCTGGACAATAGGACAGATGAAGAGCGCTTGATATTTTGAATGCCCACACTGGTGTTTTACGAGACGAAAAATCTCGCACTTTTAAAAAAAAACTCTTGTCTATCTCCCACGCAAATCGAGACGAGATTCTTTCCAAATGTTGCCTAGCTAACTCTCGCAAGAGGTTTTCTCGTCTCGCGAGAGTCTCGCAATTTCTCGTTGTTGCAATAGGGAAGAGTTGGATAAAATCGGGTATCAGTATAAAAACTGACTATTACTTGGGCGATTTTAGGGTAGCAAACGTTTGTTGTAGATTGAAGTATTCCCAAAAGACTTAAGTTTGATATACCAATGTCACTTTTTATAAATATTCCTAAATTCTTTTTTTTTAATCTTTTATGAAAATATTGCAAAATATCCGATTTTGTCCAACCGGTATGATAAAACCGGGTAGTAACTTAAATACCATGTTAAAGGCTAATAGGAAAAAAATGAAATATTTATTTAAAATATTTGAAAAAAATTCAAACATGTATGACCAGCAGTGGCAAAAAAAACGGCATCTACAACATCATAGGCACTACAGGCTTCATAAGCCCATTTGTTGCAAGATCCACGTTTTATCCAGGCTTCGTTCGACTTAAGAGTTTGAAGATTCTTCGGGGCAATACAAAAAAGCATCGTCATTATCACGTTCTTCCTCTGAAATATCAGAATCTGCAATCGGTAACTCTTCAATAGTTCTTGCTTTTTTCACACGATCTTCTAAAGTTTATTGAAGAACAGAGGCTTTTTTATATCCGATCCTATGTTCTAATAATTTAATTATTGAATTTTGGATGCTTTTTTGATCCCATGACTGACAGATCGTTTTTCTTTTATAATGCTACATAATAACTGGAAAAAAACAACAGGTCTGATCAAATCGGGTACCCGGTTTTGTAACAACCTGGACTACCCGGTTTTGTAGAACTCGTCAACAAGACATTAAATATTATGTAAAATTTTTTGGTTATGGTATAATATTCAAAATTTTTTACCAAATTAGAGGTAATATACTTGGTTAGACGTAATAAATTTTAAAATGGTCATTAGTTATTCAGTAGAAAAAAACTATAAACTAACCTTAAAAATCGAGTTTGGTGCACCGAAAAACACTTAAGATCTTACTACTCCGGCTCATATTACTCAAATGTTGTAGAAATGAATTCACGTTACTGTTGGCGATTTAAGAACACTAATTTTAGCATTGTCAGATAGATGGCAACAGACATTTGGCAGAACTAGGCGCCACTAGGCGGTACCCGGTTTTGTCCAACTCTCCCCTATATATTGCGTCATAAAAATAATTCTGCAAAATTTGGGTATAAACGCGTTTCGTTATTAAGCTTCATATTTATACTCATTTTGCTACAACTGACATATTATTATACTTGGAGCAGCAAACTGAAATTCCCCATCCAATTAATTGAGCATTTTTTTCGATGTTTTGCGAAATTCTTGATACTGTACATACGTTTTTAAATATTAATATATTGTTTAGTGGCATAGAAACTATATATATCCTTAAAATTATATTATTTGCCATCTTGATGTGTATTATTACCTAAGTTATTTTACCACCTGTTTTGTCTCGTCACCCGAGATTCCCACAGAAAAATCTCTCGTCTAGTCTCGTAGGAGACCGGACTACTTTCGTCTCGTCTCGTCTCGACGAGACGATACAAGAAAAATGCAAGACGCGAGTAAAACACGCAACCGATACTTATATACTTTTACTATTTTTTTGTTTTAATATTTGTCGAGAACTGTAATTCGATCCATACAACCCCAAAGGCCTCGTATATATGGACGAGCTAGCAACGAAAAATAAAACTAAGCATTCTCCTGTTCTATACCCACGTTATAGAGCATCAGGCGTCTCGGTCGTTATTCACGGCATTACAGTTGTCACCTCTATTTATAAGAAGATGGATGTATCTCCGAATGCCTCCATGTTTATATTTCTTATGATAGATATACCGCCGCAAACCACTTAAGGCTATTTATTTCATTAGAACCCTTTCTCCGAGGGAGCAGTGCATTAAAAAATCGATATTAATTTGTTGGAGAAGATCGTTTACCAACTGGACAATACATCTTTTACAAAAAAGGGGTGTCAAATTCAAAAATTTTAAAAACAACCCTTTATAAAACTCTTTAATCAACACGATGCTTTGGATCTCTGTTCCAAATGTTTATTTTTGGCTTGTCTTTAATAATATCATCTCACAGAACGGGCTGAGATACAGGGCCGTCTCTAGGGTAGGTGACGTCTCTACATGTTGCTAAATTTAGTCAAAAATTTGTAATAAGTACTCTTACAGTGCGAGTAAAAAGTATTTGCATAAAAGAGGGATTGGATTAAAAAACGTAGGGCTTGGTTTAGATTACAATGATGTGGGGACGATATATCTAACCAAATATAATATATAGGTTAAACTTTTGTCAAATTCAAATTATGACATAATATGCCAAACTAATGAGTAATAAAATAGGTAAACAAATACAAATTTATTTTTGTTGTTTACAAAATTAACAAAGTAAGAATATACAGAAAGAAAAAGAAAAATAATTATATAAATTGCTGAAATTGGCCACCGCCATGCTCCAAGCATAAATTCACACGTCTCTTCGTATTTTGCATTATTTCACGAACGTTTGCAACAAGTTCTTCTGTTCTTACAGATGGTCTTCCTGCTCCTTTTTTTGTGTTGTAGAGAACCTGTTTCCCTAAACACAGCCACGGTTTTTTTCAGGCAATGATAAAAATCCCCAGCAATAAAAGCAACGTTAGTAAAATGTTCGTGAAAATCGTCCATGCACAAACCCGGATTGTATTGCCACTCACCATTTACTCTAACCCCGTTTCGAAAATACGCTTCAACCAGGAATGTTTTGTGCTGTTCCGTAAAGCCCATTGTGTGAATAATTGTTCAAGAAATTGGAAAAATTAGCGATGAATCAAATTACTTGTAACGACTGTCAAAGATGACCGAATAACTGATTGATTGTTAATTCAGGTAGTTACTGACACCCATCAGGTATTAAGCCCTTCGGCTAAGCATTACGTCCTTATTTGCGAGGGCCTCTTTGATGCAAATAATTTTTGCTCGCACAGTATAAAAATAATATACTTAAGCAATGGTATGGAACGTGGAATAGTAGACACAGACAGGGCTTTGTCCCGGAGCTAGAGACGGCCCTGCTCAAATAGAAATAATTGTTCTACTTCGAAACTAGTAAAAGTAAATATTCAAAGTGACCAACCAAGATAAAAAAAAATAGAAATTGTATAAATTATCACATCATTACGAACCAAAAAGATTTAAATTACTTTACAAGTTATGATGTACCGATAAAAAAAAAGTAATACAAATTATCCCATTAATTGCCGTTGTTCTTTATTGCCTGACACAAACTTCAAAATTATATAGGTACTTTAAAACCCCCTATTCTGTTCTTTATAATTTATGAATATTCATATTATTACATGCTAAAACCAATCTGTAATCTGAATATCATCATCAAACCAATAATTCTCCAGGTGCTGTAAAAACCTCATTACCCAAATTTAAAAATAACTGTACGGTCTTTTAAAATATAATGGAACATAATCGGTATCGCTATTAAACGTATATGCACGATAGTATGGGATATGAGTTGTACAGAGTGGTTCAAAAATTATTTAAAAATTTGATTATGCTTTTTTGTTGACCGTGTGAGTTGGATTTTTCCAACTTCGTAAGACCAGAAATAGAGGATCTGCTTGGAAGGACTAACACGCCATATTCGATAAATTATTATTTATTTATTTGCAGGTTGCTTTATAATTATATTAAAAATCAATAACATTGTTTTTTTTTTATAATAAAATTAAATCCAATGACAGTATCATTACAAAACCATAGATTAACAAATCTGTCCGATTTTGTAATGAAAAAATATACACCCATTTAGATTATTAATTTTAATCACATCATAAATATATTTAAAAACATAAGTAAGTAATTCAAAAATATTTCACCCCAAAAAAAAAAGGAAAAATTATAAATAAGGGAGAAATTTTTATAGAAAAATTGTAATATTTAGTATTATTATTACCTATAATGATATAAGTTGGCTTACCTTCATATAATTTTGCATAATCCCTAATTTTAATTTTCCTTTAAATGCCAAAAAACTCAGTTTGTAGTTTTCAAATTAATAGGTAATATATTAAAAATTTTGATGCCAACAAATAAAGCATTATTTTTAAAAAGTGTTAAATTAAAATTATCATAACATAAACATAAATTTGTTTTTTGTCTTGTTTAGTATATACCTATGAGTAATGTTATGTAATAATTTTTTTTTGTAAGTATAATATAAAATGGAAGTTTTGTAATAAAGTTGAAGAATATTATTATAAACAAATAATATTTTTGAAGGGAACATAATATGTTTATTAAATATTATTTTTGAAACATATTTTTGTATTATTATAAGCGGTTTCAAATTCGAGTCGTATGCACTTCCCCAACCAATTATACCATAGGAAAGAATTGATTGAAAAAGTGCATAACAAAATTTTTGATTCGCAATATTTTTTAAAAGTCTAAATTTACATAAAGTGTTCCTTTATTTTTTTGTAAGAGTGTTAATTTGATGATCCCATTTTAAATTTTGGTCAATCAATATTCCTAAATATTTAATAAATTCAACTTTTTTAATTTTATTTTGGCAAGAACAGTTTAGCATACTTAATTAATTCTAACTATATCTGATATTTCTAAACAATTTAAATCATGAATTTTAATTTCTTCTAAACTATTCGGCTGAGTATTATTATAACAAGAAAAAGTCATAAATTTTGTTTTAGTTAAATTTAAGTTTAATAGGTCATACCTAATATTTTTTTTTATTATTGAAATGTCTAGTTCTGAATTTAAATAAGTCTAGAAATGCAACACGAATTGTCTTTGAAGAATGTCGTATACCTACCTATACGGAGCCAACGAACAAACTGTCAAAATTGAGGAAGTTAATGGCAGTGGCGGATCCAAGGGCGTGCAATGGGGCAATTGCCCCCCCCCCCCTTGTACATTTAGATTTAAATATTGACACAGAAAATGTAATCGATCGTTTCTCTAAAATTATTCACAACAAGTTATATATTTCTTTGAAAAAAGGAGTGTTTTCAACCTCTGGACGTGTTTTTTACAGAACATATTCCTCCACTTACGGTGTCCACTCTGTATAGGGCATTAACGATATGCACGAGCATGCATAATATTAGTTCATTCTCTCTCGAAACAGCAACGAACAGCGAGAGCAGCAAATAACAGGCTTGACAATAATCTGATCCATAATATTTTACCCGTTAATTGCAATATCGTTACATAAATCTAAATTGGAAATGCCTGTATGTAATATTCTTCAACAATAAAACCATAAAGTTCCCAGCACCATGGCTGGTGGTGCTTAATTAATAGTATGTGAGCCCATATTATTATACCAAGGCAGCACCTGATAACTATATAGATTGAAGGACTTTCGATTTGGTTATTTAAATTGGTGCAATCAAATTAAAATTAAATTTATTCTACTAAGGATCATACATTATGATTTGAGGTTCGTCATATAAAACTATAAAATTATAAAATTAACGAACTTAGTTTACTTTTAATTTCAGACTACTAACATTAAATGTACCTAAGAGAAAATCTAGAAGGTCAAAACCTTTTACGCAAATATGACATCGATTAGGTGTTCAAAAAGTCCTTTTAGTGTGTAAAATGCATTTTTTATAAAAAGTGTAATGGGTGCTTTTTGCTTTTTATAAGGAAATCTATCTATATAAAATATCGGTTTGAAAGTATTGTATTGTCGCTTTGATTTTCACTATCAATAACTACTCATTTAGCGAACAGTATTAATATGTGAATAAAGCTTTTTCTTTCAATTTATTGGACGGATGGAAAATGATTTTCCAACGGTTTCTCGGGCGCCACCCCTTGGATTATTGTGGTAAGGGGCCCACGATGCACCAGGTAGCTTGTTACAGTGGAGAAAGTTAAACCAGGCGTTCAACTACGCATTTAGCGACTATTTTTAAGCGTCCTGAAAGATGTAAAATTTGGAAGGAAAAATGAAACAATCGGTTTCAAAAACGCAATTTATTTTCGTAAAAAAAAATGACAATTAACCAGAAATGCAGTTTAATACTCGAAAAGTGTGTAAAAATGGGTCAGCGACAGGCTGACAATCGTACAATAAAACAGAAAGAGAGAGTAGCAAAGTATGCGTGTATGCTTGCGGTTTATGGAATTAAGGTCGCGTCGGCGTTCTGAGTTTTAACGTTATCGGTATTCTTGTGAAGGCGCGCGCGAGGAAACGAAAGTCGCAGTAGCGGTCGCGGTTGTCTTGACGGTAGCGGTAAGCGGTCGCGATGTCAACGGGCGGCAAGAAAGGCTTGCGGTTATCTTTATCAGTCCGGGCAGTAAAAGGTAAAAAGGAAAGATAACGCGGTCCGAGGGCTTGCGGCAACGCTGGGTCGATCGCGATCTGTTTCTGCTATCTGCGGACAGTTGTGCGGTACACTACTTGCGATTGCGGGCGCGGCTAATGTAACGTTAAACGCGGCGGTAGAAAATAGTTCCTGACGAGCGAGAGCGGTTCCGACCAGCCGTCCGTAGTGGTTCGGTGAAACGTCGGTTCCCCTACGCATGCGCGAGTTTCGTTTGAATTCGCGGACATATACATTCTGGCATTAACACAGTGTGTAAGACGGAGTACGTTAGAGGTAATGATATGTGTGTGTGTGTGTGAGATAGCGCTATGTAAGTGTGTATGGGTGCAAAAGAGAAAGTGAACTGCGAAAACCATTAATACCAGATAGAGTTGCACGGCTATTTCTCGATACAGCCCACTCCGGCATGTAAGTATTCATTTACAACGAAGTTACCCGGTGTTGATTGATTAGAACGAGACAGAGCTACACGGCTATTTCTCGATATAGCCCGATCTTGTATTGCTTTTCAAGTGAAACAGAGACAGCGATTTATTTATATGGTATGTGTTTTAAGGTGTCAAGTTCAGTTGGTGTTATAATTAATATGAGACAGAACTACACGGCTATTTCTCGCTATAGTCCGATCTCAAATATTCCAGGCAAAAATAGGTGTTCGTTATTGACCAGAACGAGACAGAACTACACGGCTATTTCTCGATATAGCTCGATCTTGTATACAAATGACATCATATAAACAACCCGGTGCATGTGTAAGAGAGAGTGCAGTAATGTGTATCGGTGTGTAAGTATGAATATCAAACCAGAACGTATACCATAAATATGCGACAACACAATTTAAACGATGCAAATACAGATGACGGCGTCGAGGGGAAACGGCGGGCTTGCAGTCTGGTAGTGGATCCTTACCGGTGGTCGTGGTTCGGGGACGATCGGCTGGCTTCGCTGGTGGTCGGTTGGCTGGTCGGCTCGCTGCGGTTCTTCTTGGGCTGGTGACCTGCTGGGAAGATGAGAACCGGAGTTCTGATTTAAAATGGGTCGATTTCCCGTATAAATTGACTCGGCGAAACTACGTCACGGTCATAGACGCGATGGTACCGTACGCGCTTCGATCTCGCGCGGAGGCATCTGGGGGTACGGTACGCGCTTGGACTTGGCGGCGCGCTCAGCAGTACTAACGAGTGTGGCCGGAAAATGGTGAAAACTATTTTCTCGATGTTTCGCGACGGAAAACTTAATATATTTAAACAGTAAAAATTAAATGAATTATTTACGTACAAGAATGAACGTTGTAGCACGAAAAATAAAAAAGTAATTTTTGTACACGCATAGTATCCTTTACAACTATATAAATAATGCTGTAAAAATATTAAAAACCCCGGAAAAATATAGTAACTTCGTTACAAAAGTTTTCTTCCAAATATACCTCTTGTTATGGATTGTTTGATTTCTTCTGGTAATTTATTAAAAATTTTGAAGCATTCATAGTGGGGGGATTTTTCATATCGTGTTGAAGTGTGTCTAGGGACTATAAGGCCATTTGCGTTTCTTGTAGGATAGTTGGGATATATTGTTTCTGTTGTCTTGGAATTCGTTCTTGTTCTTGTATACATATGTGGAGCACTTAAGGATGTATATTGGAGTGACTGTAAGGATTTTGTGTTTTTTGTATATTTCTCTGCATGTTTGTGTTGGTTTCAATCCAAAAATGAGCCTGTGCTTGAAATACTCGATTTATGCTTGTCCCCACAGTAAAATATTATAGCTGAGAGGAGGATAGGTTAATGCGTAGTAAGATTTTATTTGAGTAGGGATATTCACTGTGCATCTTAACTTTAGTATAGCGTAGTAAGCTTGTGCCAATTTTGAGCATACATGATCCAGTTGAGGTTCCCACGATAGTTTGGAATCAAGATACGCTCCCAGAAATTTGGAAGAAGATCCCGCCTGGTTTAATTGCATTTTGGGAAAAGTTTTGTAGAAATAAACGTAAACCGTTTTGTCCTCGTTTAGTATAAGTTGATTCGAAAAACACCATCTGTTCATTTTTTCTGTTACTTCTTGTATTTTCCTGTGTGCTTCAGGGTCATCTAGTGCTGATATCGCAACCGAGGTATCGTAGGCAAATTTGATGGTAAATCCAGGTAGTAATAGATCGTTTACAAATAATATGAATATGAGAGGGGCAAGGACAGGTCTTTGCCATGGGCAGCTCCGATGTTTAGTTCATATTCTGAAGAGGTATGATTTCCGATTTTGACTAACAGCCTTCTTTCGGTTAAAAATGACATTATTAAGGACAGTGCATTTTCCCTTATTCCGACCGCATAGAGTTTCTGTTCGACGAACTCTGTTCAAATTATCAAAGGCCCGTGATAAATCAAAGAACATTCCGACAACCACCTTGTTTGATTCTAGTTCTTGATGTATAAATTGAAGTTGGAATGCAGCTATCTCGGTGGATTTACCCCGTTGAAAATCATGCTGATCGTTACTTATCACTTTAAATCGGCCAAGAAAATTCATTAGATCTTACATCCCAGACTGTGACTTTTTCCGAAATACGTGTTTGCCTGTTTACGGCCCTCTAGCCCCTCTATCTTCTCCTTGACGTGCGCGAGCCATTCTTTCTTTCTCCGTGACTATGGTCATATATCCTAATACTTTTTTTTCCCGTATCCAAGGCGATTTACTATATTTTAGTTGCTTAGGTATCCAATAATATCTAATAAATTATTATTAGTTCTGACTTTGCCCTCATACTACAACCTTCAATTGTCAGAATTATGCACAATCCATATAAGGGTGTTAAATGGTTTATATATGCGGCACTCAAACAGTAATGTCCAGGCAATTAAGAATATATTAGCAGAAAATTATTGATTTCCAATAATCCACACAATAGTTCGTTTCCCATAAGATTCAGTATAAGTATAGGCACTTAATTTACATAGAATAGATGTTCGTTCGAAATGATTTTATGGATTTCGACATATTGTTTTCCTCGAAACGAAATGTAAGGTAATGGCAACTTAAGTTGTTTGTTTTTAATTAAATTCATTTTAATTCATTGCACAACCGTTCAAATGATGTTTGGGATTTTTATGGGAATTTCTTACAAAATCGTAAATATTTCACCGCAAAGCATCGAGAAATCAATCAATTGAAGAGAGGATGCATGCGAATATTTCGCAATTAAAATTTTTGCCTTGCAGTCCAGAAAGGTTTAACTAAATAATATACACGGTGACTTTTTGAAAACTTACAATGGTTATATTTTCTACACTACAGAAGATATCAAAAAACCAAAACTATACCATTTCTTCAAAAACGCGGAAGAATAAAAATGAGGTAATTTGTAAATCAACCTCACCAACTCCTAAAGCATTATTTTTATCCACTTTAAAATCATAAATGGCACTACCCCACTTGGAACACCTATCTGGAAAGCTAACTACGCCGAAATGTTGACAAAAATTTGAAAAAATGGGAGCTGAGGAATATGACCTAATACAACAGGTTTGCTAAAACATAGTTTGTATTCATATAGCTTATTTTTTATTAACCAATATTAAATAAATTGCTAGTGTATCAAACCCGCTTTAGTGTTATATTAATTCCAGATTTGCTAAAACCAGTATTTTTTTTGGTAGTAATCAATTTCATTAGCAGCACATTCTTGTTGAATAAATGAACTACTTTTAATACAGCTATTTTGTTAAGAAATAAATTATATTTTCTCAATGCGACGCATTTTGTTCCCAGTAAAGGGCTCTCTCTACAATTAAGAAAGCAGAATAGCGTCCCAAAAAAACGAATTGTATCCGTTAAAACCTATAATCAACAAGACGTTGGTGGGGGTTCGTAGGGATCGGCAATCGCCGCGCGCCGTAGTATTAGTTTTAACGTATTTGTTGCGCAGGTCACATCGTTGTTCGGAGTTTTCTAGCTGTCATGTCTGAATTTGATTTTTCTTGTTCGTACCAATACCTGTTTTGTCATTATTACTTTGTATTTAAGTATTTTTGAAACTTTGCATATCAGATAAAGCAATAAAAAATAGAAGATTCTTATTTCGCACAACCCATCATTAGTATTGGACTTTATAATCTATAGACGAATTTTACCATCTCAGCAAACCATGTTTCATAATCAATAACTATATGCAATGTTTGACGACAAGAACAATATCACACTAGAAGCTATTTAAATTTTTGAGAACCACAGTACTGATATTTTTTTAACCGTAGCAAGCAAATATTATTATGATTAATGTCAAGTTTCATTACAACTGCCAGTCGGAATTAATACAGTCTACAAAACCATATAATATATTACACCCCCAATAGAACTTGATAATTACTGGTGCGTATTTAGAGCAATAATGGCTATCAACCATTCTATGGTAGCAATAACTCCTATGTCCTATTGGCTAAATTACCGTGATATTATCACTACACAACGGTCTAGCAATTTTGGTTGTCTTACAGCAGGAAAGCACGTTGTTGTCACATATAATAATAACATGACATAAACAGTTGTATAAGAGTATGTGAATTCACGGAATAGAAGACTTTTTCTCAGTGAGGGTGTGGATAAGTTAAAAACTTTCAATAAAAATATAACTTACTTCAAGAATAGGTGAATAATAATAGGAAAACCTAGAAAAATATTTCTCTGTATATTTAAAATTAAAAAAAAAAAAACATCGATACGGCAAATTACACCAATTTAAACCCAATCGTTCATAACATTAATTCACATATCTAAATACAATCAGAATGAAACCCCACATCGGATAGCGGGCCCAAAATGAGGATGCAAATGTCCATGCTTTGAATATTTATAATATTTCGCCAGGGAGTCTCTTTAAAATTTTTAAATTGGCTCATACATATTGATGGACACCTGTTTCAACACCTGTGTTAGTCCATCGGATTTCCTATGTGATTAAATATTATTGGGTATAGCAAAATGTTAAGTTCCCGAATGTCCTAAATACAACGCAAAACATTATATGAGGAGATCCTTTTGTTGACTCAAGATATCTGTCTGCACCAAACCAGTTAATATAGAAACAGTTACTAAAGTAATATCAACAACCATTCAACGAATACTATGGATATGGTAACCATGGCATTTAACTAGCACCAAGTAATGTGGATCTAATGACGAGGAGATGAAAAGTAGTGAAATGAAACCAAAAAATTTAGTTTAAAAAACTAAAAAACACGCTTTAATATTTAATCAAACTAAAAAGCGGAAAATAAATATAGTTTAAAATTATTCTTGAAATTCTTAATATAGACAGAAAATATTTATAAACGATAAACATTAGTATTATTGTGAAAAAAGCGTGGGGTGCTCGATATACGAAAAATATAGCACAAAGCGCCTCACGCTTTTTTTTTTTCACTATAATATTAATGTTTATCGTTCATTATTATTTTCTGCCTATATTAAGAATTTCAAGAATTATTTTAAACTATATTTATTTTTCGCTTTTTAGTTTGATTAATTATTAAAGCGTGTTTTTTAGTTTTTTTTAAACTATATTTATTTTTCCTTTTTTGGTTTGACTTATTGTTAAAAAAAAATTTTTTTTTGAGTAGATTGAGCTAGATTAGTAGATTATTGTATTGTCAGCGGTTCTTGATAAGTCTACAAAATTTAAATTAAATCTGACAGTTTAAAGTGGGTCAAAATCGGGTTCAAAAAAGTCGGTTACAAACATACAGGTGAAACTAATAAAAGCGTGCTAAAAAAATAGAAATCATCGTTGATGTAAAACTTGTTCATTGGTCTTTGGGAACGCAGCTCAATAACTTATTATTTATTAAAGCGATTTCTTATTATTCATTTAACAAAATTAGTACCTAATAATAATCAACTCGCGTCTAGAATTTTGATAAGTTTCGTCCATGGTGTGATTTATACTTGCTAATAGCTTCTCGATAAAGGAAACAATCAAAGAGTATGATGGGACATGCATTTTAATTATGGTAATGGGCGGGTAATCATTATGGTAGACAGTTTGGTACCTTGGTACCACATTATTGTTTCCATGTTTAAAAAATTATTGATTGTCTGAATTTTGATCGACTCGAAACACAGAAAAAATTCTGCACCATCAGGGCACATGCTAATACAGTGAATTAAAACGGTGAATCATAATTCATAAAAGAACAATCGTCTCTGTTTCTATTTATGCCGAAACCAATTAATGTTATTTACATAAAGTGGTTTAATTCCCAATTACCCTCCGCCAAATGCGTAGTTGCATACAGCTGTCACTTTAAAACGTTCTTAATTAAGTCCCATTCACGATTTCGGCGAGATCTTGGAAGATAGTAACGCGGCGATGCCAAGTTCTCCAACCAACCTGCAACTAAAGTATATGTCAGGTTTAAAGCATGATAGAAGAGATAAGGTTAAACCTTTAGTCACTCCAAAAGCAGGGGAAGCCCAAAGAACTACTCCCCTGGCGAACACGAAGGCGGCAGGTGGTACCTGGTGAAGCGATAAATTTTATCTTCAACTGGTCCAGCACCGCTTGAAGAGTTTGTGATAATTTATCTAATCATAATCGCCACCAATCACAACCGTTCTCATGTTTAAGTTCTGAATTCACCTGTATAATTTATCCAATGTCAGTGTGATGACATTCCAATCATTCCATACGGCGGTAAACGTCGGTCTCTTTGAGACTGTTTACCGCCGTATGGAATGTCATCACACTGACTTTGGAATAACAATACCTATGTTTGTTTGTCCGTAACCGACTTTTTTAAACCCGATTTTGACCCACTTTAAACGGTCAGATTTAATTTAAATTTTGTAGAATTATCAAGAACCGCTGACAATACAATAATCTACTAATCTAGCTCAATCTACTCAAAAAAAAATGTTTCTTAACAATAACTTAAACTAAAAAATGAAAAATAAAGCAAAAGTTAAAAAAAACTAAAAAACACGCTTGATAATATCACTGTTCTACACGATATTTTTTTCTGGGGTACTGATGTTTGATCCTAAAGGGCAATGTCATTCTAAAACAGAATCTGTAATTTAAATTGCTCGATCAGGCACAGATTTTGAGATATTCAATATTTTATGGCAAAATTCAGGTAAAAATTGCCCTAAGTAAAATGCAATTATCTAGGATAATATCTACTTGGTAATTTTCACCAAATTAGTAACCGAGGGCAAAAATATACCTGAAACTATATTTTCGGGATTATTATAATCCTCAAAACACAATAGGAGTGACAAAGGGGAGGGATCTACCAGTGCGGCATGGCAGTTTACAAAACTTAATATAACAATATCGATGGGGTTAATTGCATCTAATTCGTTCTTATAGGAAGTTGTGAAGTGTGGCAAATAAGTGTCCGAGAAAATGTCATCACGTTATAAGTGCCGTAATAACCCAAACAGTTTCTGCTATATTTGTGGTGAATATACTTTTGAAAGACACAGAAAACAAATGTCTCCAGTTGTATATAAAGCCTACAAACTGTATTTTGGTTGTCCGATTGGTGATCAAGATAAAAAATGGGCGCCACATTTTTGTTGTGCAAACTGTTATGTGAAGTTGCTACAGTGGTGGAATGGAAAACCTGTTTCGATGGCCTTTGGTGTTCCAATGGTATGGCGCGAGCCCAAGGATCATGTTAGAGATTGCTACTTTTGTCTAACGGATGTACGGGGCTTTACTAGCAGGAAGTCTAAACAACACATAGGATACCCCATAAACGTAGCTTCTGCTATACGACCAGTACCTCATAGCGCAGAAATTCCCGTACCACCAGTTCCTCGAGATGAAGATAAAATCAGTGGCGTACTTGAGAATATGCCAGAAACAAAAGCAGAAACACCTTCTGGGACGGAAAGTCACTCAAATGATGAAGAGTCCTTGTCTGCATCAGACCCATCATATGAGCCTCCTGAACACGTAGTACCGCATCTCTTGTCTCAGGGTGAATTGAATGATTTAGTCAGAGATTTAGGTCTAAGTAAAAGTAAGGCAGAGCTTCTGGGTTCACGTTTGCAAGAGTGGAATCTTTTACAGCCAAGCACACATGTAACAGTTTATAGAGACAGAGAGCTGGATTTTCTCAATTTTTTTGAGAAAGATGACATCATGACGTCTTGTAAGGACATTAAAAGCCTAATGACAGCCCTAGATAGACCATATAAATCTTCTGATTGGCGCCTATTCATAGATGCATCTAAAACAAGCTTAAAAGCTGTATTACTTCATAACGGTAACTTCCTGTCTTCGGTTCCCGTTGGTTATGCAAGTTTGACGAAAGAATCATATGGTGTGCTTCAACATGTATTAACAAAAATTAAATACCAAGATCACAAATGGAAAATCTGCGGAGACTTCAAAATACTCGCAATGATACTTGGCATGCAAGGAGGATATACGAAGTACTGTTGTTTTTTATGTGAGTGGGATAGTCGTGCTCGAAAAGAACATTTTGTAAGAACAGTATGGCCAACCAGAAAATTAACCGTTGGAGAGAAAAATGTGACGAATGAATCTCTTGTTGCCCCTCAAGACGTAATTTTACCACCGCTGCACATTAAATTGGGTTTAATGAAGCAATTTGTGAAAGCAATGGATAGAAATGGCCAAGGATTTGCTTACCTCACTACCAAGTTCCCCCGCCTGTCTGATGCAAAAATTAAGGAGGGTATATTTGTGGGACCACAAATAAGATATCTGATGAAAGACGATACTTTCGACACACTTTTGTCTACAAAAGAAAAGCGTTCATGGATCGCGTTCAAGAACGTATGTAAGCAGTTTTTGGGAAGACATCGTTCTGAAGACTATAAAGATGTAGTTAAGGAAATGTTAAATGCATATAAAGATATGGGATGTAATATGTCTTTGAAGGTTCATTTTATGCATTCCCATTTAGACTACTTTCCAAATGATTGCAGCGAAGTATCAGATGAGCACGGAGAGCGCTTTCATCAAGAGATAGCGGCAATGGAAAAGAGGTATGAGGGAAAATGGCAACCGTCAATGCTTGCAGACTACTGCTGGAATCTTAAAAGAGATTGCGACAAGAAATACAAAAGAAAAAAATAAATTTTTGTGATATTATGTTTTTCGATATTTGTATATATTCTAGTTTTAAAAAAAATATATTTTGTAAAAACTTTTAACTTTTCATGTAAAATATACAGCAGTTAAAAACATACGTACAATGTGTATTATTCTCATGCCGGGGGATCTAAGGAAGGAAGGTGTAGGGGACCCAAATATTTTTTTAAAATTTTTTTTTAACTAAATTAACGTAATATATAATACCTGGCATCAATTACCCACGTATAGTTGGTCCTGTCTTCAAATATCCTTCATTCAATTGCCGTGTTTTGATAAATAATGAACAAACAAAAAAAATCGAATTACTCAAAAACGTTGCCTGATAGAGAAATGTTGAAAGTAGATCTGAGTTTAGGAGGCGAAAATCATTAATAATCAAGTACCAGATAGTCAGAAAAAAAGAAAAATTTTTTTTTGTAGAACAGTGATTTAATCAAACTAAAAAGCGGAAAATAAATATAGTTTAAAATAATTCTTGAAATTCTTAATATAGGCAGAAAATAATAATAATAACCCGATAAACATTAGTATTATTATATATTAAAAAAAGCGTGGGGCGCTTTGTGCTATATTTTTCGTATATTGAGCACCCCACGCTTTTTTCACAATTATCGTTCATTATTATTTTCTGCCTAAGTATATTAAGAATTTCAAGAATTATTTTAAACTATATTTATTTTTCGCTTTTTAGTTATTATTTAGATTTAGAGGACTATTTTAAATCATGTTATTTTTTGCAACTTAAAAACTGGCAACATGGCAATTGTCGCGAATTGACCAATTGACGTGAGTGTAAATTTCCCAGTGAGCGAGGCGGCAGATCAAACACCGAGGATGTGATAGTCGGGTTAATATGACATGCTAATTTTAAGTGCGCCTAATTTACATTCATTTAACTATCATTTGAGCACTTTTATGTTTCCGATCTTGAATCATGATCCTTAATAAGGCAAAACACGCGAACCGGCGTTATTATTTCGTTAATGATCAATTTATGAAGCGCCACAAGAAAAAAACATTGAAAATGGAGAAATTACAGCGTTATGAATTATTTAGGAAATACACTTCACCTCTTTCTTGGGATCTTATATAACAAATCTCTGGCCAGAGCTGGGCAAGCTACTGGAAAAAAGTAGCTAGCTACAAGCTACCGTGTAATCAAGCTACTTTTAAATAAAAGTAGCTTAGCTACTGGTAGCTAAGCTACAAGCTCCTTTTTTTAAAGCTACTTCTATAAGCTACTCTGCGAAGGTTACTTCACTTTATGTCAGTGAATGCAGTTTTGAAAAACTACGTTCTTCGATATTAAAAGAGTTTAGTAATAAAAATATTATAAAGTTTTAATAATGTAGGTACCTACCTGTAACTAAGTATTATTATAAGTAAATATATTATTGAGCATGTTTTCAATAGTGCAGAATATGAGGGGTACATCGTAAAAAAATATTTTTGCCATACTTTTAAACAATTATAGGTAATAGATATTTTTTGATATAATATGACTGATATGACTGTCAAAGTTTTATACATTTTTTAGTTTTTCAAATTTTTATCTCAAAGGCAAAATGCTAAGTTATTAAATAAATATACAAAATATAATATCCTTTAAATTATTTTATTTTTTAATTCATAAAAACATCATCTTATATCGGTAAAGTAGGTAGTTATTTGCAATAGGTAGCTTAAATTATTTTTGGGTAACTTAAGCTACCGAAAGTAACTTTTTCGATTAACTAGCTACTTTTAAAAGTAGCTTCATGAATACACTAAAAAATAATGTAAAGCTACAGCTACAAGCTACTTGGTTTTAAAAGTAGCTCGAATAAAGCTATTAGCTACCAAAAAAGTAGCTAGCTAGTAGCTTAACTACTTAGTAGCTAGCTACTGCCCAGCTCTGTCTCTGGCCCCCAAGAATAAACAGATAAGTCGACTTTATAAAATTTTTCAGGAGAGACAAAACAATATTAATTTAGTTGAGGTAAATTGCCTAAAAGGTATTATGGGAATCTTTCACTGATTTTTACTACTAAAATAGGTAATGTATAAGTTAGATTATTGTTATATGCAATGAAACGATCTTAAGATAAGAAACTTTTCCTCAATTGAACTCGCACGTGTAGATGAATCGGAAAACTTGGAAAAGTCAGAAAATGACAATGGAGTTTAAGAAGCTTCGCGGGACGTCGTAAACTTTGAATTTTCGCACAACCCCCCAACCCCTGAAACGCAAAAATAGGGTGCACCACTACTGACATTTCCAAAAGCATTAAAATTTCTTCCCAGAGACAAAATCATCTTCCGCCAACGCCAACGTGGAAATTAAAAGGCGCCAAAGCAAATAGGCATGCACCGCTGCCGAAACGGACGACAATAAAGCCTCATTAAAAAAATTATAAAATTTATTATGAAATTTTTACCGCGCGATAATTGTAATGTGAGGGAACATGCGTGATGCAAATTATAAGTAATTTACCGGGGCTTTTATATGTCGCTAAAATTTATTTCATTTCTCGCAAAAGATGCTCGTAAAAAAGTTCTTTGAAGACCCAACTCCATTTGAGACCGTGCACCTCTTCGGGTCATTTTAATGGGTTGTTTGGCGTATTAAACATTACAGATTTTTAAGATTTCTCTGACAATAAACGTGATTTATTGGTATTATTTTATTTATTACAAATTATTTTCTTTTCTTTTAGGCATGTCCTGTTGGTGTTGATTATATCTTATCAGGCCTAATAAATACGTCGCTGAGCTGAGCTGAGAATATTGCGCTACTGTTGCTGTTAAAATGGTATTTTTCAATTAAAGTAAATCGTACAATAAGAAAAAGCCTTCTATTCCTTATAAAAATCCACATACTCCTTATAGAAGTTAATTTATCCTTAAAACAAAGAGTTTCGACAGAAGACAACGACATTTGAAATTAACAGCTGATCTGGATTCGTCGTTAAGGTTCCCAGATCAGCAGTGGGCCGTATAGCAAGCTTACGCGTCAGATTGCGTCATATTATTTTCTTCCGATTTTGGTGTTTTTTAAGTGTTTCTGTGGCTGCATTTTGTGTAGGGTGTGTTTTAAACATTTTACTTTTCGATTTTATATATTTCAGAGACAGATTTTCTTGGTGTTTATTATTTAAGTTTAATAGTGAGTACAAACACCATTTTCGTTTACTCATCTATTATGAAATCAATAAAGTGCCTACTTAAACCATTTACTTATCGTTATACAGGGTGTCCCGAAATTAGCTGACAATATTTTAAGAGGATAAAGTACATTCAAAAATAGGACTAAAATATTCTATTAATATACCTTCAAAAACGCTTCGCTATGGGGCTAGAGCCCCATGAATTGGAGCTATGACAAGCAGTTTTTTACAATATCTCAGAAACCGATTAGGGTATCAAAACAAAATTTGATACATGTTTTACCCATAGCTAGACGCAATAAATGGTTTAATTAGCTTAACTGTATTTCTTCCAGTGGCGTCCCACTGGGTAGGTAGTTGAGAGAATATTGCCCTAAGTTTTTTATTTGTAGAATGTTTTCACTTTAGGTGAAATTTTTAGAAGCCATGAAGTCTTTTGTTGAAAAAAGATACTCTTGTTTCATTGCGGTAGGATTCACCATTTTCCAGTAAAATCGATTTTAAAATTCTCGGTTTTTTGAAATCCGGTGAAAAGGCTAAGGTTTTTTTTTGCATATCTTAGCAAACACTCAATATTAAAACATGAAATTTATTAGAAGTTCTACCAGCGACAAATAATAATAATACATCAACTTGGGGATTTATTAGATAATGTGCCACTGGATTTACGTTTAGGGCACTTCTTTCAACATGATGGGGCACCAGCTCACTACGGACGTCAAGTTTAGTGAGGAATTGGCTTGAAGAAAATTACCAGGTGGATTGGTAGCCATAGCCTGGCCACCAAGATCACCTGATTTAAATCCCCTTGATCATTATTTCTGGGGACACATGACTGGTACTTGCTTAAGAATTAGTTTCCCGTGTGGTTCACAATCAAATTTGATTTGCAATTTGTTATTCTTTTTTGTTTTATTTTAAAACTCTGTTAAAATCTCCATCAAAATAAATATTTAAAAAACAAAGGAATCTAAAAATATGTTCAATTTAAAAACGTTACATTCTGTCAAATTACAATAATAAAAGGTTTTATTAACAAAAAAACTTAAAATTAAAAAAAAATACATTAAAACTATGAAATTAAAAAAATAATAAGTAATATTTACTTAAGGCTCCACCCCGTGCAACGTCATTGGCACAATATCTTAAAGTAACATCCTTTAATACATATGCCTTGTCGCTAGTAGAACTTCTAATAAATTTCATGTTTTTAATATTAAGTGTTGGCTGAGATGCAAAAAAACCTTAGCCTTTTCACCGGATTTTAAAAAACCGAAAATTTTTAAATCGATATTACTGGAAAATGGTGAATCTTACCTCAATGAAACAAGAGTACCTATTTTCAACAAAAGACTTCAAGGCTTCTAAAAATTGCACCTGAAGTTAAAGAATCCTAAAAATAAAAAACTTAGGGCAATATTCTCCCAACTACCTACCCAGTGGAAGAAATAAAGTTAAGCTAATTAAATCATTTATTGCGTATTGTCATGGATAAAACATGTATCAAATTTTGTTTCGATACCCTAATCGGTTTTTGAGATATTGTGAAAAAACTGCTTATCATAGCTCCAATTCGGGGGGCTCTAGCCCCATAACGAAGCGTTTTTGAAGGTATATTAATAGAGGGTATTAGTCTTATTTTTGGATGTACTTTATCTCCTTAAAATATTGTCAGCCAATTTTGGGGACACCCTGTATACAGGATGTCTCATAACTAATGGGCAAATACATCAACAGGAGATAGTAGACTCAAAAATATGTCATTTATGCTTAAGAACGAACGGTTAATATTCAATAAATGTTTCGTTTTGAAAGGTGTTTATTTAAATGTTTCTTGCCATCTAGCATTTAAACGCAATTGTCTCAAAAACTAATTGAAATATCGAGATTAATGAAGTAAACTTTTTACGAATAAAATATCCCTCTTCCATAATTTGAGGTAAAGCGGTCAGAAATGTGAGAGACAAAAAAATTGTGCGAATTATCAAACTCATATTTTGTAGCTAGCTATATCTCGGAGATATCTTAATACAACGAAAATTGCTAGACCGTTGTATAGTGATAATATCACGGTACTTTAGCCAATAGGAAATAGAAGTTATTGCTACCATAGAATGGTTTATAGCCATTATTGCTCTAAATACTCACAGTCATTATCAAGTTCTATTGGGGATGTAATCTGGTTTTATATACTATATTAGTTCCGACTGGCAGTTGTAATGAAACTTGTTATTATTCGGAATATTTCACACTGGTATAGAATCCGTGCCAGAATTTTCAATTCAAGTACGCATATGATAGAAAATGTTCTCCATAAACAAAGAGATATCGGCTAGGAGTAAAATTATGTTTATAAATGAGATGCATGGTCTATCTTTCCTTGATCGTAGTTATTTTATTTTAAATGCGACTATGCACCCTTAAATGCAGGTGCACATCCATTAGATGTGACCAAAAAAACGACATAAATTCGCACGAAGATTGAAAATTTTATAAGCTGACCAAATAAATGCCAACCTGCATCAAAACCCGAAAGATTTTTAAGAAATTGCGTAAATAGTGCAAAATGTAAAATCCCTTACCTGCTTCAGCTGATTTTGGTAAACTAAAAAACTGAGAAACACGCTGAATAGGTTCATTTGAAAGGTATTGTCAAGGATTAATTTTTATATGGACTGCTTGATAGACATATAAAGACATGCACTGTGCGTAGGTGATATGGGTAATCAGGTGGAAAAAATACGTTTTATAGACTTTCTTTTTACCATTTTTAGGTATTTTTTAGACTGTGGGAACTAGACATTTTTAGCTGAAAAAAGGCGTTTTTATCAACCCTTAAAATTTTTTTATCTTAGGGTTAACCTGGGATCAGATAATTGATAATAATTAATTATTGATAATCGTAGTTTTTAAAACTTTAAATTGTTTACTGAGAAAATAATAATTATACAAAATACGCTATTTAATAAGAACTCGATCACAAATCAAAACCAACGATCTACGTCATAACAAATTGACCAGTCGCACGGACTTGGACTGAAGGTCGACCCGTCGGCGTCTACCTGAATAATATCTCGCGTTTAGTCTCCTGTTCTATTAAAGTTATCGAAACAAAGATAACTGAATAATGGGCCTCAAAAGTGGCAAATCAAAGAATTGCCCGGATAATCGGATAACGTTACTAAGTAGCGTCTTTTTAATTGTTTCTATGAGAGGTTTGTGATTTTGTCATTGGGATACATTTTCAATAGATGCTAATTTTAAATGACAATGCTAAATACTATGTTAAATTCGATTACAGTGAAAATACTCATTGTTAGAAAAAATATAATATGTTTTGTTTTATGGCACGCTTCGTTTTTTTTCTGTTACAGGCCAGTTAATTGTTTGAAAGACTATTTGCAAATGTTATTATTCTCGATGTTAATAAGGTGTAAAGAAATAAAATATGAATACTGAATAAATTTCGCAGCATTTTACAGTACTTTGGCATGGTTTATTGCAGGCATTTACATGCCAAAAGATGTTGCTTTTAAAAATTTATGTTGTAAAACTTTCTATAATTATGTAAATTCAAAATTAGACTGGAAATAACTTTATTAATTCTAATAACCAACATATTATAGCAATCACAGAGTTATTTGTAAAGGTATGCTACAATACAAAATATCGCAAGCAAAAACTAAATTAGGTAGCTTTTTAGCATGGGGAATAACACTCCAAAAAATATTTTGAGGAGGGGGGACGACGAAAGTTCAGTTATATAGACTTTCGATCAAAAACATAGGAATAGAAAAAAGCTTCAAAATATTTTTCAAGTTGATTAAAAAATTATAGAATTTTACTGTAATTGATGGCAAAATATATATTATGTTAACTTGAGGCAGTGTTTTGGGTCCACTGGGTCATTTAAATTAAATATAATAACTTTTATTGACGTCATGTACGCTTCGATGGGTTTCAACGAATGACGCCGAAGGAAAATAGTGGAAACTGCAGGAAAATGGAAAAGTCTAATTATACCGTTTCTAACAGCTTTAGTACGGAGTCACGTGTACAATAATTATTTTAATAAATCACTTCTATAGTACCGGCTTTATGATATATAAATAGGAAAAATTAGTTTTGGCTGCATATAATATATATTATATCGTAGGCTAATTACAAATTCAGTCGTTTCATAAAGCTCCTAGTCGTTTTAGAAATGACTAGGTACTAGGTATATTATAAAATGAAGAATAAATACTGAATTTTTACAATTTGACTGAACTTTTCAGGCGTTTCATAAAACGCCGAATTACACTTAGGCTCATAGTAAACCGTGCTTCAATCTCGTTTGTTTTAGGTCTTGACTGATAACTACTCGTTTCGTGCAAGACTGAAAAGTACTTATGCATTTTATAAAACACCGCTATATATTGGTTACAAAGAATGGGATGAGTTGCTGATCAAAAACGTGCTGCAGAAGAAATGCTTCAAAATACCAACCAAAAGTTGAAACCTCTATTTATGGGTCAGAATATTGCGGTTAAAGTACCTACATTCGATAGGGGACCACTAGACCCTAAAAATATATTGGGAACTATCGTAGAAATCAAAAATGGAGTTATACCAAATTGGTACTAAGCACGGAATTTTGAATCGATGGTTTTCAAGAGACGAAATCGTTGGCATCGAATATCCCGAACCAATTTAGGTTTTGAAAGGAAAAATGATTTCTTTGAGAGAAGCTTTAACAAAGTTTTCTGAATTTGGAGGGCAGGGATTCAAAAAATGTTCCTGCAAACCAAGCAAAACGCAGTGCCATACAAATTAGTATCGTTGTTTTAAGGCTTACTTGCAATGCAATAGTAAATGTCATTCAAGTCAAATAAGTAAAATAATATTACTTTTAAATTATGTTAGATTACATTATGTAAATAGTATATACCTAAATTAGTTACCCATTAATTTATTTTATGATGTTATGACAAAAATAAGGTGTCCAACTTACTATTTATTTGTTTAAAATATTATACGATCAAGCAACAATATAAATCGGTGTTTTATAAAATGCCTAAATACTTTCCAGTCTTTTACAAAACGACTAGTTATAATCAGTCATATCCTAAAACAAACGAGATTAAAGAACCGTTTAGAAGGAACCTAAGAGCAGGCCCGGTTCTAGACCTCCTGGCGCCCGCGGGCAAGGGTCTTATTTAGCGCCCTCGAAATTTTTATTTCATATTTTTTTCATGAATAAATATACAGGGTTGGGAACGGCTTAATTACAGGCGAATGAAAAGTGATATCGGATCCGGGTTTTGGGCAATCTATAGGACTAAAATTTTACTATTTGACTATTATACCATATGTCAGTAATGTCACCAACTGTCAAGTGTTGACATTTTTTTTTTTAAATGGAACACCCTGTATATTTTTACATTTTTAAATTCCACATAAAATTATAATTATTTTTTTATTAAATGCACTATTAGTCTATACTTCATAGTTTCCGAGATATTGACTCTCGAAAAGTGACATTTTTGAACTTTGACAGCTTATAACTTTCTAACAGTACGTCTTAGAGCAAAACGGCTTACATGTCCCTATCTTCAATTTTTATTATCTTCCCAAAAAAATCAACTTTCAGTTAAACCGGAACAACTATATTTCCTGCTTTCGAGTTACATCCGGTTTAACCGGAAGTTGATTTTATTTTTTTGGGAAGATAATAAAAATTGAAGATAGGGACATGTAAGCCGTTTTGCTCTAAGACGTACTGTTAGAAAGTTATAAGCAGTCGGGGGTTGTTTTGTTTATCAACACAACAAACATAAACTATACATTTGATTTATTTTGTTTAATGTTTTTGATTTAATCCCCCACCCCACACAATTAACTCGAAACAAACACTTTTTCCGTTTTTTGAAATAATAGGTCATGGATATTTAAGCAATTTTTTTTTTAGTTCTACGTTCCTCCGTCAAGTTTTTGGATCCTGTTCTGACTACCTTACTAAACATTAGCAATTCATGATACCCAAATTTTGATAGAGCTGGAACAGACGGTCAAAATGATGTTATAGTTCCTTCATAGAAAATTTAAAAAATGTATAATATATTGTTAAAATTTTATTCATAATTTTATAACATGTGACCGCTACCTATTCTTCCAAACGCTATGGAAATGGCGAACTGCAGATATATTATGGCATATATACTGTCCCGTATTGATTTTAATGTCTTTGCTTGGGAAATTCGCCTTTAGCGCGCTTTTCTTTTAGAATTTTCCAGGTTTTCTTTATGAGATCGCTCGCAGCCGCCCAACGCTCTATAATAATAAACAGAGTTATATTAGAAAAATTTACAAAAATGTTTATTTTTACGTAGGAATAAAAATAAAACGAACTTAATAGGATGAGACGAAAACAAGGTGTACGACGCGAAGAATATACAGTGTGGCCGATGCTGAAGGTATTGCTATCTCGAAAACTATAACAGATAGAAAGATGGTTAAATGGCAAAAGTTTTAGGCAATTATGTTAGCAGTTTATTGGTGCTTGCCGATCAATTCTGGTCCTTTTGGTTTTGGAGATATTTTGAATAAACTAAAATGTTGCCTTTTCTTAGATCGTTTATTGTAACTATGTTATTTCCCAAAGTTTTTTTAATCTGTAAACACTTTTTCATAGCAACACAGAATACTTGGTAATATTTTAGATACAACGTTTTGGTTTCCTGAAACCATTATCAGTTTTCTTGACAGCAAAATTGGATTTTATATTTATCGAAACATAGGTACTTAATTTCTCGTATAATATAATACCAAACACTATTATAAATGAACAATGTATAACCTTAAAATAACTAAAAATAACAATTTTAGGGAAAATTCGAACATATTTGGCAACACCTACATATCAGATGATCCTTTTACTTAAGAATAAAGGTAGGTAACTCAACAAAAATATTGGTTTATTCTTAATTAAGGTAAAAACGTTATAATAATAATTAATATGAACCTAAGGTTCAAAATGTCGACTATTTTCTTCAATACATCACGGACATTTAACAGATCTGGATACACCATGAATGATATTAGGGTAAATAAGACTAAAATCCCGAGTTAGTTGCTTAAAAACTTGGCGGGTTTCAGGAGGAACTCGTATACCTACCTTATTTTTGACAAATCCCCTTACCTAAATAAAAGTCTAATGGGGTAAAGTCCGGGGACCTATCAGGCCAGCGCACGGTGCTACTGAGATATTACCTTTTCGCCGAAAGTCTCCTCTAAAAATGTTTGTACTTGTCTGGAATTATGCACACGTTATTAAATTGATTATTGGGAACAACACTCTCGAAGTGTAGGAATAATTTGATTTTGCAACATTGCAAGATATCTTGTGCGGTCAATTTAAGGTTAATGAGACGAGTTTCTAAAAATAAAGCATTTTATGAGAAAGATCGTAATTGTTACAATATTCATAAATAAATTTTGAAAATAAATAATCAATTATTTCAACCAAAATAAAATATGTCTTATTCCACACCAAACATGAAACCCAAATCATACTTGTAATCTGCGTGGATATTTTTAGTCATATTAACCGTAATACCATTCACCCTGTTTATCCAGATATTTCGAAAAAAAATGTCAGCGATATATGGAAAAAAATTACCAACATTTTGAACCTTAGTATTAGTTTGTTTGTGTTCTCTATTAGACTGAAAAGATAATAGGGAGGTCTGCGCTCGCCTGAAATAAATTTAAATTCTCATCCTAAACAGCTGACGCCTGCATCGCATGCAGTTTAGATGCACAGCTGACATTTTTCGATTTAGATATTAGTTCTGAACTTTTTGATGGCATTTAGGTTGAGTTTCTTAAAACCACAATATTCCAAAAATTCTGGCCGGTGTAAAATAATTATTTAAATATGATTTTCAATAGCACATTTTTTCCATACACTCGCTAAAATGATTGCAGTTATAGAAATTATTTTTAAATTTCCCAAGTCTCTATTTTACCAGTTAAAGAAAACCATTCTTTTCTTAACCCCATTGATCTAAAATCAGTAATATCTACGTGATCTGGCTTTTGTCATCTGTATACTGAATACTGAACCTAAACCTTATAATAAGCTGCTGCAATTTTGTAATATAAAATACATATTATTCTAAACCACCCCTAAAAAATAATAAAAAGTATCAGTTTTCTATGAAAAGGGTTTACGAAATCATTCATTCTTCCATAAAAATTCGGAAACCTTTTTCGTATAAAAATGTAAATTTCTCACGAATTTATTCGATCCTATCTTTAGATATACGTCATGTTAAATTTGCTCACCTTTTGACTAGAAAAAAGCTGATTAACGTAAAAAAATCGCAGATTTTAGAGGGTTGGGAGGTTTTTTAAGGGGTTCATTTTTCCCAGGACGTGGATTTTAAAAGGGTCGCTTTTTCTGTTTTGTGTGCGACCTAGTTCGGTTTTTTACCTAAAAACTGTTATAGCAAATAAGGCACCTGAGAAACTATTGAATTAGGGTAAAGGAGTTTTAGTAGGTGCATTTGTAGTAGTTTTACCGGAGAAAATTAAGCAACACTGCTACAGCTTAATAATATATTATTAACCAAGGTTTACACAATTCTACTATTATTGAGACGCGAGGGCTATAAGCTGTTCAAACCGTGGTTAATATCATTTTTTTCACTATCGAAAATCATACCAAACCAAACCCAAACAAACGCTATAGCATGCCGAATTAGCCGAAGAATTTTACGCAGTAAAGCAAAAATATACTCTCCTTACTGGTAAAAATAAGAAAAATTAGTAATGAATAATCGCAGAATATATTTTTTAGTAAGTATATTTTATAATAATAAAGAATAAAGTAATCATTTAATAATAGTAAATTATTTATCTTAAAATGTCTCTGCATGTCCCAGTATTAGAACCTTACTCGATAACTCCCTTTATACCAAATAATGTTTACCCAACAAGGCCTTTATTCAATAGGATGGTTTACTTTTTCAAATTTATTCATTTTGGTGAAATTAAAGCTTTTTAGCTGTTTGCTATGTAGGTCGAGGGTAACCTGACACTAGTGTTATATTTGAAAGTAACGGTAATTTTTAAGTATTTCACTATATTTTGTAATAAGTATACCCTTTTTGTATTAGGTTACATTGAAGTATATATTCTATATTATACCGTGCGAGCAAAAATTATTTGCATCAAAAAGGGCTTGGATTAAAAAACGTAGGGCTTGGTTTAGATCACAATGATATAGGGACGATATATCTAACCAAATCTAGGTTAAAATTTTGTCAAATTCATATTATGACATGATATGCCAAACTAAAGAGTAATAAAATAAGTAGACAAATACAAATTTATTTTTGTTTTTTACAAAATGAATAAAGTAAGAATATACAGAAAGAAAAAGAAAAATAATTACATAAATTGCTGAAATTGGCCATTGATCTCCCCACTTCTTGGCACAGGCGTCTTATACAATTTTTTGGCGTATTTTGCATTATTTCACGAACGTTTGCAACAAGTTTTTCTGTTCTTGCAGATGGTCTTCCTGATCCTTTTTTGTGTTGTATAGAACCTGTTTCCCTAAACACAGCCACGGTTATTTTCAGGCAATGATAAAAATCCCCAGCAATAAAAGCAACGTTAGGAAAATGTTCGTGAAAATCGTCCACGCACAAACCCGGATTGTATTGCCACTCACCATTTACTTTAAGCCCGTTTCGAAAATGCGCTTTAACCATGAATGTTTTGTGCTGTTCCTTAAAGCCCATTGTGTGAATTGTTCAAGAAATTGAAAAAATTAGCGATGAATCAAATTACTTGTAACGACTATCAAAGATGACGGAATAACTGATTGATTGTTAATTCAGGTAGTTACTGACACCCAACAGGTATTAAGCTCTAGGGCTAAGAGTTACGTCCTTAGATGCAAATAATTTTTGCTCGCACAGTATAGTTTTGTCTAAGGTCTGTTTATTTTACATTGAAAAAGATTACAGAAAAAACAATTGAACATGAATTCACCAATTGGTCAATTCATGGCCCAAAGTACAGGGTGTTTGAAGAACAGTGACACGAAAAAATCGGTTAAAACTATACTATTAGGTATATTATGTCTACCAATCTTCCTTTTTACATTATTTGAAAGGTTTTTAAATGGAAATAGATTGGATTTTTATTTTATTTTATAGTTAGAGTTGTAACTAATTAACTTTTTTCCCATAGAACTATTTGAGATAAAAATTTGATACTATCAGGAAAAGGTAATGTTGATGGGAGGAATCAAATTCAATAAAAAAAGAGGAGTGTTACATTTGAAAAAAAAATTCCTTGAGTTACAGAAAAAACTACAAATCTGGCAACGTCGGAATTGTCAATTTTCAATTCAATTTTTTAAGTTATCCACCTGTACCAAAATTCATTGATTTAGCCTTGGTACTTTTGAAGAAAATTAGCCGTTCCGGTTATTTTAACTAACCCTGTATATGTAAAATGGCCTCGTTTTAGTTTACAGCAAACCTACTGTAAAACGAAAAATCTGTTATATTTTTGTATACTTCCTAACCATTTGGTAAAACTCGCCGCCCCCTAAAAATGAATTCACGCAAAATAAATCAGCAATTACCAGCGAAAAAAATCGTCATTTTGTATATAATAAAAAACTCAATACAATCCTCGGTAATGCGAGCCACGCGTTTACAGTTAAACCCGGAAACGCAAATTGAAACAACCCCTTTTCAACCCTTTCTTTCTCAATCGCATTTGATCCGCAGATAAAAGATAGAGACACGAGATGAGGATTATGCGTTTTAGTAATAAGGATAGAGATAGGGTTAAGGTAACCCTTTATGCAGACGCGTGTTAAGGGCATGCTGTCAATGGGAGGCAGGCGACCACCCGCCCATCGTATGGTAACTGTGAATCTTATGGTAAATTAACGGGTTTTAATTTCCTTCCGGGTTGAGTTTTTATGGGAGCATGTGCCAGGAAGAAAATATGTAAGGTAAAAATAAATTGCAGCCTGAAAAATTTATCCTTTTTCAGTTACGTAATGAGCTCATTGTATCACTAGTAATATAATAAAGTTATTTTAATAACTAGTGAGTCTGTGAATCTTATTGCTTAAACAACCTAAAACTAAGTTCTTCGTAGGTTGAAGATTCTTATAGTATTTTAGCAAAATATATGAATTTTTTCTCTTAATGGTGGTTTTGATGACTTAATGTAATCTGTCAAATTTTTATGTATCAGAAAATATATTCTATATCATTATATTACAGGAGATTACTCAAAAACCTTAATGGTAAAGCAGGATAATAAAGAGAGTGACGTATAAAAACTATGAAGTTTAAGAAATCTTTGGAACCATGAAGATTAAAGGAAGTTTTTTTAAAGTTTTTTCTACAAATTGTAATTTTGTCAAATCTTAAAAATGGCCGAAATTAAAATTAGACCGATATTATTAATAATGTAAAAAATAATTCCCGTTGAATGTATTTAGAAAAAGCCTATAAAGGGGAAAAAAGATAAAAAATATACCTATATACAGTGTGACCAGTAAAGTCCGCATCATATGGGCTTTTTTTTATTAATAGCTTTATTCGAAATTTTACTTTGGAATCAAGTTCTGCTTCGATCGAGATAAAAATTAAAAACGTGATTCGCATTATCTGTAATTTTTTTTTGTTTCCAAAAAATAATTCAAAAGTGGGGTTACTTCTGAAAGTATCGAAAAAAGTTATTAGAAAAAGTTTTTTTAATGCAGTTTCTAGCCCACATGCAAAATTTTAGCTGCATAAGATAATTTTGATTTTTGTTTTGTAAATTGCACCACTTTTGCAAAATAAGACTCGACGCAACCTACATAAAACTCCTTAGTTTTGGCAATGCTTTATTTCAGATACTTACATTTTCTTTAAAGTCGCGCCATATTAAATGTGTGTTTTTCTACAAAATCAAAATTGGGCTATTCAAATTTGGTCGCATGTGATGCAAAGTTTATTTGTTTTTGACCCTGTATAACGCAACTTCATAAAATAAGTATTTTTAAATACGTAGTTTGTGTCTGAAAGTAATACACCTTAATATTAAGACAAAAAAGAACATAGCGTCATCAGTAAAGTGTTCATTAACTGGAAAATAAATTTTAGTGGTGGGTAACAACTCAAAATTATCTTATGCAGCTAAATTTTTGCATGTGGGCTAAAAACTGCATTTAAAAAAACTTTTTTTAATAACTTTTTTCTATATTTTAAGAAATAACCTCACTTTTGAATTATTTTTTGGAAAAAATTAAAATTTGACAGATAATGCGAATCACGTGACTACTGTTTTTTGCTTAATGTTCATCTCGATCGAAGCAGAACTTGATGTCAAAGACAAATTTCTAATAAAGCTATTAATAAAAAAAATCCCATATGATGCGGACTTTACTGGTCACACTGTATATTAATATACAATTATTATTTTCAAATCATTTATGCAAAAATCTCAGGGGAAGCGAGAAGCCCCCGCACTCTCCGTCCAAATGCTTATTTTTTGTATTTTTTACAAAATTATGCAGGTATCTAGTATCTACTGTAAAATTAAAAGACATGCATATTTATCTATCTTGATTTCGTTATAGATAAAATAACACAATGGCTTTATTTCTACTCCAATAATCGTCTTTCACGTAAACATTATTATGGACACAAAAGGTAGAAAATCGGCATCGAAGCCTTATGTTCGGCAGCGGCAGTAAGTAGAAACAGGTCAGGACTAATATTTTTTTTTCGGAGAGGGGACGTCTAATTTTAATAGCCCGATTATGTAATCGATTTTGCATCACGTACTTTCAATGAACAGCAGCCCATCAACTAATAATTGTTTCATTCACAAGATATCATAACAAGGCGTCAAATTCAAAGTTAAAAGTACATGAAAATATGCACCATTTTTTACTCTTTATTTGGGCTTAAATTGACTTAATTTGTAACTATTGAGAATTCACTAGTGCTGTGGCCACGCATAATGTCTGTCATAAGAAAAGCCGTTGGTAACCAATTTAACTTTACAGTCAGAACAGTAGGTATATTATTCTTGTCCGCTACAGAACAGTAGGTATATTATTCGAGTCCGCAACAGAACATTTGAAATGAAAATTTTTTAATTGTGACATTAAAACAATAAAAGAATGTTAGGTTATTGTGAGATGAAATTTAAAAGTTTTTACGTGTCGTATAAAAACTATAAAACAATATTACAAAATAGTAATACCAGTCATATGATAGAATGTATTCTATAAACAGTGGGAAGTCAGATCCGCGCAAAAGTACATTTATGGATGAAATTGGTGGTCTATCATTGTTTGATAGTCGTTGGTCACAATCATAATATGTCGCTGGAAGAAAGTAAGGAAGGTTACTTTCAAGAAAGCAGCATTAGTTAATTCCATAAGTAACCTGGTATGAGTACACTCTTGTTAATGCTTTTATATGGACAAGGAATCCTTCTTAAAGGCCTCTGCTTGCATACGTACAGTGTACATTTTTTCTTATTCCAAAGGACGGACCTGTACGGGTCAGAAATTTTATTTCACCGTCATTATCGAGGGGGTGCGTGCAGGTAGTTTCAACCCCCACGTTTCAAGGTGACGTTTTGTTCGCAAAGATATTTATTAAAATTGGACCTACGAGCAGCAGTTTGCCTATAAAGATAACCGAAGATAGGCAAAAAAGGTATAAGGAAAGGTGAAATTAGATCTTTTGGAATTTTATGCTGGCGTCTTTCTGACGTTTTTTTAACAGATGCAGGTAATGATGGACATTAATTATTTAAAATAAATCTGTTGTTACAGGGATACTTGCCCCTAATAGTATGACAACGACTATACCACACATGCATGTGTAGTACGAACAAAATAATCCGGTCGTAAACGATTTTAAAATACAAATAATTATTTGCTGTTCCAGTACGTAATCACTAGGTAATCTTCACTTTTTACCGAAATTATAGCCGTTTTAAACGTTAGATATGGTAAAGATATACCGTTTAAAATAACTAAATGATATTTTAACCGATTTAATAATTTTGTTTTGTACATTGTGAGCATTACTATACTCTTCCATTGTTGGAAAAAAAATCATTTCTGGTTTTGATCGTTTTAACGCGGTGTCATTACTAAACAGTTACCAATGAAGCTCCTTGATTAGAAAATTCGTCTCAGTCACAATACTCAATAGAACATTTTCGCTAAACAGTTTTATTAGTTGATTTTGTATTTTATAGAAGATGTAATAATAATTTCTTATTGGTTATTATTAAAAGGCCATTTTCTTTTATAATAATAAGAATGGCTTTATTATGTCAATACATCTTAATTTATTATGACATAAATGTGATCTATTAAAGTTATTTATAATAATTTGATTTATTTCAGGAATATAACATTTGATAAGTTTAATAACTGTTAAATAAAGAAATAAGTTTTACCCTTTGTTAATCACGAAAAATAATTCTGTATTCAATTATTTTGCAACAGTTTACAAAGAAGAAAGTGAAATTTTTGGTAAATAGAATAGCAGAGTAAATAGCATTTTAAATTCTGTTAAATAATAGTATATTAACGTACACGTTTTATAATGCATCGTTTTATAGCACGCGTCCATGTTTAAAAACGAGCCGCTTGCGGCGAGGTTTATAACGGGACAAGTGCTTAAAACTGCTTTACATAACACGTACGTTATACTATTTTTTCTAATTTGTAGTTTTATCAATAAAAAACACATATTTAAAAAGAAAATAAATCCTTCAAATTTTAATTTTTTTGTCTAAATTTTATGTTGGTAATACTATTTTTTATCATAGTAGCCTCTGGACAACAAAAATTATTTTGCGAACTGTAATTTTTTGATTTATTGACCCATTTTCACCACGAGATTCCAAAGTTATTTTAGCGGTATGAGATTTGAAATTGGACGGCCGGAATACGTTGTGTGATCCTTGTACATTCGGTACATACACAGAGCGTTCGGAAATTCGGGCGATTTTGCTACTTTTTTTCGAATTTCAAAAGACGTGATTTTACGTCACGGCATTGCAATTTAGTATAGGAAAGATGGAAAATTCAAATAAAGTTGAAGTTAAAATCGACATTGGAAGGTTAGTAGATTGAATTTTGGATAGGATTTGGCAGAAAATGATAGCTTCAAGCATCTACAAAAGATTGATTTATAGATTTATGCAACCAACATACATGACTGTTATCCACACAGAATAAAAAAGTAGGTTATCAAGCTATTTTTCCTCTGCGAAAAATAGGTTTTCTCGTAAATCACAAAGGTCAATGAAATAAAACATTTAAATGTTACCAACATCAAATAAAGAACAAACGCGTATCGAAATAGCTTCATTACGATACGCAAATGCGTATCGTAATAGACTTGTTATGATACCAAATTAGAAAAACTATTTTTTCTACGAGCGTGTGAAAAGTTAGACTTTTCACACCCATTTCAGTGTGAAAAGTTTTACTTTAACGCACTAGTGTAAAATTAATATACTTTTCACACGCTCGTAGAAAAAATCTTGTATGATATACGTAAGAAAATATCTCGTTTAAGGCACTCATATGAATTGCGAAACATCCTAGCTTGTTCCACAAATTTTCATATGCGTGCCTTAAACGAGTTATTTTCACACTTATATCATAAATAGCTATTTTATAAGTATTCTAGAGTCAAAAATAGTGCAGTGGTTTCATTGTGGGACTGCGCAGAACCTGGTGGACCAATGCATAAAAATAGGGTTGTCTATTCTACTGTCGTCATTGATTAAAACCCTTTACCAAAATGATTATTTAAATCCATTTCCTACGGTTTTAAATTAAATAGGTTTGAAAGAACTGTGCTCAAACAATGTTTAACCACAAAAAGGTACTTTATCGCACTTTAAATCCTAGTTCCTAATACCCATTGAAGGTAAATAGTTGTAAAAGGGTGGACATCAGGTACCTACAGGTACTTACATAAAGTAAATCAGTACAATCTGCAAATTTAAAAAACAAATCCATTTATAGATTATATCAAGGAGCAATTTAAAAAGCTTAATATGGGAAATTGTAAAAAGAAAATTTAAGAAGTTTACAAAAGGATACAAAGGATCATTATTTAACGATGGGGTAAAATCAGAGAAATGTTTATTGAAATATGTTTAAGTAATAATCACGATTTGTTTAATTAAACACCTAGTATTAGTTGAGTAAGCGGCCACGAATTAAAAAAGGTATTTCGGGTTTATTGTAAGAATATTTATTTATTTTGTCCACAGAGTTGAAAAATAATAATTAATGGTAGGTGAAAAAGGCTTTTTTTGATATATATATACCTATATAAGTAAGTGGTAATAATAATTGCTAATTATACAATATTCCTACACTACATACTTGAAAAAATATATAGAAACTTGTTTACAATCTTGGAATTATAGCCCACGGAGTAGAACGAAGAATGACTGGTTCATAGTAAAACAATAAATAAGCAAAAGTATTTTCTGTCCACTCCACACTGTGTCTACTTCATAAACATGCAAAGTCCATGCATGGAGTGGAAATATTTAAGCCATTACGTCTTTGTTTTTAAAGAAAAATACGTATATTTAAATTATTATTTATAACTGGAATAAAGTTTTCTTTTGCATGCACTACTAAAAAGTTAAATCTTATTTTTTTTAAACCGTTTTTCTCTTGACATAAAGTGGACCAAAATAAAATTTTTTAGCCTAATTTAACACTGTTTTGGTCATAAAACAAAATTTCATAATATAAAATGCGTTAATACACTTAGAATATTGACGATATTGCCAGATAGGTATATATTTAATATTGCAATTTCTTCTAGTGGACATCAAAAATGGTTTCAGCCCTTTTTTTTTTTTTTTTTTTTTTTTTTTTTTTATGATCGAGCACAAGCACTATAGGAAAATCCTTTAAGGCGCTCTGGGAGCGGTGCATGTGCGAAGAAAGCGATTCACGTTTTTCTTGAATCGTTGGAAGTTATATTCGGTTGGAAACACGGTCTCAGAAAGGCCGTTCCACAAAGATGACGTCCTCCAAATGAAAGAGTTCTGAAACAATGATGTTCGGGGTGTACTAAGTTGAACCACATAGGGATGGGCGGCAGTGGTTCGTCGTGTGTTTCTGCTATGCATTACTCTAGGTGGAATCGAGCGGGCAATATCTGTCGAACACTTGCCATGAAAATATCTGTAGAAGAGAGTCAAATCACCAACCTGTCTTCGATGTTCTAAGCTGTCGAGGTTCTTAGTCAGCTCGTGGTCGCCGATTAGACGAACGGCTCTCCTTTGGATGGAATCCAACAACCGAAGGGTATGCTTCGGTGCAGAACTCCAGATATGAGAGCAGTATTCCAGTGATGGTCGAATCTGGGCTTTATAAAGTGTCAAAAGTTGTTGAGGTGTATACAACTTTTTGGTACGGAAAAGTATACCGAGCTTCTGAGAAGCTGCCCTGGCGATTGCCACTACGTGATTATGCCAAGACATATTTCCTCCCAGGTTGACACCCAGCAAATTAATAGACAAAATATTCAAACACACAGAGAATGACCGAAAAACTGAAACCCATATTAGGTACATCCGTAGTTTACCTATGCTCCTTATACACGCATCAAGAAAATGGCCGAATTTCCAAGAAACTTTCCATTTTTTACTATCCTCTTCTCTCCCCAGTCCCGAAAAAAATATCATAAACCACCAATGGCGGTTCGTTTTAAAATAAAATATCTCTTTCCACCCCTATCGTGCTCCGGGGGGGCGCTTGGGCGGCATTGGTGCATACCTAATGTGATCCGCGACTGCGCCACCGGATCATATCAAACGCTGATCTGAATACGCGAACGAACTGGGGCGGAAGGGCCTTAAGAAAGGGCCCGAAAAGGAAATTTGATATATGCCTTTTCTCGCGCCTTCTTTATATACTTCCTTTTAAATGCGCTCTCGGAATTCGATCGATACTTTTTGTCTTAGTTTCGAAAGAAAATTTTAACTATAGGGTGTCGAAAAAAGTTTCCTGCGATGTGTATTTTTATAAATTTCTTAAAAATTTGACCATATTTTTAACGATCCAATGGACTCTCTATGCAGGTGGTTTTTATGGGCTTAAGGATCTTAGGGAGCAAATGAAACCCAAATTTTAATTTGCCGACGTTTCGGAAAATATATTTCCTTCCTCACGGCTCTGAAACAATAGGATTCTTTCTTAGGTTTCAATAATAACCGATAAAGAAAACGACTGATTTGTTTGAAAAAATGACAAGTCTTATTTTCGATACAATTTTATGTCATATTTTTAACAATTAACTTGTATACTTATAGGGGATTATTTTAAATGGACTAAATTCTAAAATCCATTGTTTTATTTCTTTAAATCCAAAACAAAAAAAAGCTTACGAACCGCCGTAAAAAGAAAAGGTGTATCAAATACTTACACATTATAAAAGCAATATTAATTTAAATCAAAAAGTATACAATAAAATAAGCTTATAAAAAGATGTAGGTATTAATTTTATAAAAAACTTAAACATCGAGTATCTACCTATTAAAGGTTTTTTTAAAGTAACTTTGTGTTTCTACGACTTATTGACTCAATCTGTATCTTTATCTTTACTCTAATAAACTTTAAAAACCCCTTAAAATTTTGTGTTTAACATTTTTGGCTAACTATCCTGCTTTAAAAAAGAAATACTACAAATACGCTTACCAAAAAGATATTTTAATATTTTAAATTTATGGATTTATAATATTTTATCTACAATTAGTTAATAATTCACTGGCCGACAAGATTTTTCTAACACAGGTCAGCTCTTTATTTTTAAAATGGAAATACCCTTCTAATAATAGAAAAAATATTCGGAAAGCCCCAATACGTACCATTTTTCAATAGCTTAATAAGACCGTTTTACATTAGCAGCTAGTCAATTTAATTAGGGGACGGTTAAAATGGATGCATTTTATAACAGAAAAATTACCTGAACTGTAGGAATTTTAGTAGGACTTCAGGGAGGATTTACAAAATATTGCTGTTTTCTTTGTTTGTGGGACAGTCGTGCAGTAGATCAGCATTATGTAATAAAAGATTGGCAACAAAGAAGTGAATTTCAGCCGGGATCTCAAAATGTTAAGTTTGCACCTCTTGTAGACCCCAAAAAAGTCCTTCTGCCTCCTCTTCACATTAAACTTGGGCTGATGAAAAACTTTGTGAAAGCCATGAATAAAGACGGTGATGGATTCAAATACCTAAGACAAGTCTTTCCCCAGTTAAGTGATGCCAAATTAAAGGAAGGCATTTTTATTGGGCCACAAATCAGAAAATTGCTGGACGATGTCAACTTTACAGAGAAGCTTACCAGGCAGGAACTCACAGCATAGAACTCATTTGTTAGTATAGTTAGGGGATTTTTGGGCAACAATAATATGGATGCAAACTATCAACAGTTAGTTGATGAACTTTTAGATTCAAATCGCTTGGTGCCCGAATGTCATTAAAAATTCACTTCCTCCATTCCAATCTGTAATTTTTTCCTGAAAATTTGGGACCTGTCAGTGACGAGCAGAGTGAAAGGTTCCACCAGGATATCAGGACAATGGAAATTCGCTATCAAGGACGATGGAATCCAGCCATGATGGGTGATTACTGTTGGTTTTTGAAAAGAGAAGATATGACCCCTCATAAAAGGAAAAAATAAAATTTAATTACTGTGTTCAGTTAATATTTGTAATGTTTGTGTTTTTCTTAGATGAAAGGTATGTTTAGTAGGTGTAAAAATTTAAATATAGTCGATATACACAGTTAGAAAATTCTTAAATTGTTTTTTCAATAGATATTAAATATTATAACATTAAATGTGGTACTATAAATGTAACAAGAAAACGTTACGTGTTACAACTTTTTTTTTCTCATTTTCGTATTTAGATAGGTCCATTCTACCACAAGATAATATTTAGCTTTGTGTTATAACAAAAAAATATTTTTTTGTCGGCCAGTGAATAGGTCAATAGGACAATAATTATTATTACTTCTCATAAAACACCTAGTATTATGAATTATTTCTTAATAATACGAGAGCCACAACGATATTCTAATAATCAAAAATCACCAAAGCGGTTTGTGATTTATATAATTAATATCAGTCAGAGGTAGTCAAACCTATCGCTGCGCGCTGGCCTTCCGGCTTCAATATAAATAAAAATTTTCATTATACCATAAAATTAATCTTATTATAACGAAAAATAAGTAACGACGAAATATGTTACCAAAATCACTCGCAGACTCCTGGACTATCTAATGTCATTTACGTCGCGCAGCATTGCCATTGCTATGGAAACGAGAAATGTCAATAATAATATACCCAGGTGTTCTAATTTAAATTAAAGTTTTGCTCTGTGTGTTTAATAAGTGATAATTTTAAAAATAGTGAAAAGGAAATATACATAATGAACCATAATACATTCGTATGATTATAATATATAACACTTACACTTAATAATTTAATTAAATTATTGTGAATTCATTGATCATTTCTTTTAAAAAAATTGGAATGCCCGTTTTCTATTTTCAAATAAATTAATATTTTATTTTTTATTATTGAAATAGTCTTTAGCGCAATTTAAAAAGTAAAAATCCTCAGCAATATAGCTACTAAGTTGATAATAAGCATTTTAAATTTCGGCCTCATTATTTAAGAAATCCATCGATAATTATTTAAAATGCAAAAAGAATTTCATCAAATATCGATTTAAAAATACAGAAGCGAAAAAAAAAGGAAAAAGAAAAAGGTATAATCCTTTGCTCCTATACATACATATATTCACATAAATACATATATAAGATGAAGAATAAATAAATAATCTATAGAATTTATGTACTATTGTATATCGGGGCTCCCCCGACCGCCATTGGTCGAACCGGAGTCTCCCACCTTATGGAAGCCCCGGATTTTTGCCCCCTCCCCTCACTTTTCAGCCGCCGAAGAAGCGGTCTAAAATGCTGGCTCGCTATACCGCTTAGACCCGTGGCGCCGGCAACTAACAGCCCGACGTTTACTACTCTCTATGTTGTTTTCTTTTTCATTCATGACTTCATAGACTTATTCGCTTGACGTACGCGATGCGATAATTTACATATCATCCGCGAACAATTAAAATCTACCCTCCTAGTGGCGATTAAACTGCTTTAAACGAGTGACTGTTGATAGAGACACTGTGTGCGCGGACGATTTTGAAACAGTGCTTTGATTGATGTATTATTTGACTTCATTAGTGCTTTCGACTCGATAAATTAGCGAATCTGGATTTGAAAAGTGATTCCGTTCGGAGGTGGGTCGATTCTACCCCATCTCCATTGGATACTACCCCGAAAAAGCCGCTGTTGACCAACAATAACACCATAGACTTCGGTCAGACGTTTTGGAAGAACCATCTTCAACAACAAGACCATCATAATCAAGATACTACTACAATGCCAATGTTACTACAACAACCACCGAGTCATATGCTTTTGGCCAGTCACGAAACCGCAGATCAGCCGTTAGATTTCACAATGTCAAAATTCAAAACGAAAACAACGGTTGCCTCACAGTTAAAGCAATTCAATAACAGCATGCACCAGATGATGCTGTTGCAAAACAACGGCCTCTATTTTAATAGGAGTAATAACAATAAAAGCTTTACAAGGGGTAGTTCACCTGTTTCGAGTAGTTCCGAAGAGGAGGGGGTGGGGCCGCCAGTGGAGAGTCCGAGGTCTAGTCCTGAGAGTCCTAGGGTCCTTCCTTTGAGGGAGGAAGGTGAGTAACTTATATATATTTTTTTGTTTGTTGGGTGTAGAATCAATTACATACATATTATCCAAATAACTATATAGGCTTCAATCTTGCATTGCAAATTAAAAAAAAACAGCAATTGTACGGCATTATACAGGTATTTAGGTAGATTTGTGTGTTACGGAGACTTACATTTAAATAGGAGCAATAGGATACAATGTTCAGAGAAACATGATGATTGATGAAAAAGATGTGAGCAGCAATTTACTCGGATTGTTTGTCTGTATAGACTGTATAGGTACATTAGAACTACGTATCTACGAGAATATTAGGATGAATTTAAAAAAACTTATTTTGGTGTTATTTATGTTTCTGTCCTGAGGTTATTGGACTTACTGTTTCGGATATACTAACTAATAGATATTTGGAGCAATAGCTGTACCAAAGGTGCTGATCAAGATTTACAAGATTACTGATGACAACTTAAAAAAGTATGATATACACAAATTAACTGTTGCATAACCGATCATAATATGACTTACCAATTATGTTGTTTATCATTTACAGATTTAATTGATTTCAAATATTGGATTGTTTACTTAAACATGCTTATGTTTAATGTTTTTACTGACGGTGGTACTAAAGTAGGTTTCAAATTATTATAATTTCTATTTCATTAAATCTTGATGTTACACATATTCAAGACAATAACATATTATAACCTGAGAAAAGTAGTTAGTCTTATATCTACATAATAAACTTATACTCATAAATACGTCCGTGTAACGTGATATTTAAAAATTAGTAAGTACCTAAGTATAGGTATATTCTTAAGGTAGATGATAGGCTTAAAAAATGGCGTTGTAGGCATGTTATTAGTATATCAAGTGATAAATACAACTATAATTAATGTATAATGGACTGACTATGTAGAAAATATTCTTCCTATCATGCGTACCTATAAGGTGGGTCAACTTAACCGAAAATTTTTTAAAGGTTTTCGTTAATATTTTCATTGAATTTAATAACTTCTGGGTACGGTAAGGATGCACTTTGACAAAAAACATTGTTGTGGGTTTTAAATTATGAAGAGTGGAATAAAAGTAATGTAGTACTTCTTGCATTTAAGTCCACAAAAGGGGTACTTCCTGAACCCCAAAAAACTTTACATTTACATAACAACATTATTGTGCTACTGCACTTCTATCCTCATAATGTGTCAATTATGCTGGATATAAATTTTAAGAATGAAATCTAAATAATTTCCTACACTTTTTTAGAAAGTTTTTTTTTCTCCCGGGTTTTTTTCTTTTCTCTTCTTCTCCATTTAGTTTGGTTGGTTTAAGCCTACTTTAACAACGTTTTTGAATGCTCAGTATTCATCCATTGTCAATTTTTCAAGCCATGTTTCTTCTACATTTAAAAATTTTACGTCCATAAAAGCTCCATTAAGGTTCTAATTTTCTCTTTTGCTAACAACATCAGCATAAAATAGATTTCTGTCTCCTGATGATGAACGTTTCTACGTTCGAAACATGTAGAGACCTTTCGAACTAGAATTTTATTCTATTAAATTTTGTGGAGGAAGACTTTGTGTTTTTCTTTCCTTTTCAATATATAATAGTTTCTTTACTTACAAGTAGTATTACATCTAATTACGTCGACTTTTTATATCCATTTAACTACATCGCTAAGTTAATGATATTGAAGTAATGGATATGGAGAGTAATGGGGATAAACGCAATTTTTACATGAAAGATTATTAAAATTCATATGCGTCAATCTGAATAACCATTTATATAATTAATTATGAAATACGTTAATAGGCAGTGCCAGTAGCGGTTTAGGAAGTGGGCGTGGGAGGTAGCCCCCCCCCCCTCGAGATGGTTGCCTAAAGAATGTGAAAATAATATATAATAATTTATACCATTTTAAAACAATTGCCAAGTAGGTATATGGGTAGTAATACAGTATATTGTACAGCTGTGGTGGTTTTAGGAATGGGGGGGGGAGGGGCGCTTGCTTTTGTCTGTCTAATCTTTGTCGCAATGTTTATTACCTATTAACCCTTTTTTTAATTGCTCGCAGCGCCTTGATTTTTTGAGATTAATATCTAAATATGGAAATATTCTTCTTTTTTCTCCCTTTTACAGGGTTTTTAGAAATATTTTAAGCGTTATTTTTCATGCCAAAAAGCTACCTGTCTTTTACATGATGTAATGCGACAACGCTGTATAGGCTGGCTGACTGCAAAAAAGGTGTTTACTGGTATCGAATGTTGTTTTAAATTTGATCGTAGATTAGATTTGTACCGAAAAAGTGTTCGTTTAATCGCTTATTGCAGCAATACGACCAAAAATATTTGCCTTGAATTAGTTTTATCATCAGGATTTGCTAGTTTAAATACAATAACACCCTGTATATGAATAACGAGCTCCGTCAAAATTACCATTTCCTTCAACAATTTATCTTCTTTTTGAAAATTCCGAAGGTTCCTATTTAGCATCAACCTTTTGTTAAGCAAATCCACCGACCAAAAACCTATAAAAAATTTGAATAGATTGATATATGCGTTTGGGTATGTGAGAACCTTTCAGAAGGAGGAATTTGAATATAGTTAGAGACCTGAAACGTGCATCCATCTGCTTTTTGCAAGGCAATATTCTACCTGCGTCGATATTTTTCAAATCCTCGATGATTACAAAGCATAAAACCACCTCGTATATGCAGGTGTGAAACGGAGATGCACACGACTTATAGAAAAAGCGAGGGCGAACCAAATTTCATGGCGGATTAAAAATGTTTTTGGCATACCAAACACATTATAAGTAATGGAGCTTTTACCGAAATAGGGCATATATTTAGAGGCTCATTTTTATTAGTTATATCGGATACCTATACAGAAATCGCTCTTCCCCGTCAAATTAATTTTTTTGAAGTGCACTTTTTTAGAAAAAAGATAATATACAGAGTGGATCGTAAAAATGCTACGTGTATCAACTTTATTTTAGTGAACACAGGCCCGGATTTTCATTGTTTGTGAAGACTGTATCTTGGTTATTTTTAGGTTATTGGAAAAATGTCATTCGGAAATTTGTTTACAATGACTTCTATACCCACAGTTAAAAAGGTATCATCATAGTATACACCCTGTGTAGGATTACGATATACATAATTTCAGAAGAATAGAGATTTTCTATGTAAGAACTAAATTGTAATAACATTTTGATAGATTTTAAAAAATACTTGACCGAAAAAAGGAAGCTTCAAAATTTTGAAAATTATACTTTGTTTCTTAAAGCCTGACAGCACAGCTGAGGGTCATGAGTCGTAAAACCTCAATAAACCATAAGCGTAACAATAACAGGTACCTACCTGATTTTAAGTAATTAAATTATCTATTATTGCATAGAGGTATAACAGGTAGGTGGCTTATGTCATAGAATATTTCCAACTTCAAGTGAGGTAGTTTAGTTTTATTTTTAACGTGCTATTGAAAGCTTGTGTGTATATTATGTAACGCCAGCTACGATTCAAGGTTTTTAGAAAAACTTCCTACGACTTCTTGAAAAAAAACAGATATTATAAATTGTCTAAGAAAAATATACCTTTTGAAGATGGCATGTTAAAAAAAAAATTCTAAAAATAGTGCAAGACAATACGTCACGTTTTAAAAAATGTGTAATCGACGAAATGGCTAAAAAACGTGGTATCATTTTACTTAGACTGCCGCCCTACCACTGTGAATTAAATCCAATTGAGTTAATATGGGCACAAATGAAAGGCTATGTAGGAAGGAATAACACTACATTTAAAATAAAAGATGTACGTGAGTTATTGAAGTATTCATTAAACATTATAACGAAAGAAAATTGGAAAGAAGCTATAAAACATTGAATAAAAGAGGAAAAAAATGAGGGACTTAGACAACCTGATGGAAGAAACGGTAGAACCACTTATTATTTCAGCTGACTCCACAGATGAATCCTTCGAATTTAGTGATAGTGAAGACACATTTCTAGACCTGCCTTGTTAACTCTTTTAAGTATGAACTGTTTTTGTATTGAGAAAATAAAATTAATTCAGTTAAATATACATATATTTTTTGCACACCTTAAAAACTACATAGGAATAAATTTAAATTATAAATAAAAAATACATATAGAAACCAAAAAAAAATTAAAATAAGAACGTACCATAATATTACAATTTTAGAGGAGAGGTAACTCCATTAAAAAAATTGGTTAAAACTGTCGAATTTTTTGGCAGACGTGTTCTCTTAAAACGATACACTATTTCACTATCACCTTATTTTGATAATGTATAGTATCGGCTAGAACTAAATCAGATAAAGTTTTTACTATGTATAATTTATTTACAACACGGGCAGGAAACAAAAGGAATTTATTTTTCATAAATAAAAACTTAAACGACCGCCACTGTCCGAAGATTTATTCTAAATCATCGGCTTGCCCTATTGTTGCAATTTTACGACCCCATTGTGAAAGGTAAAATTAGGGACGTGCCAATCTATGTAGTGTTTAAACTAGCTGTATTGTTACTAAAAAGATATACTTTCAGGCGAAAAATAATAAGCTAAATTTGTGCTTTGCATTTTTAATGGGGGTTCTTAACTTTCAGGCAATGGGAAACAGACCTTTTATAAAAAAAATTGGTCGTAAGTCATCAATTGACTTATAGTATATTAAAGTATAAGGGGATATTAAGGTATTTAAAACACGCGCGATTTTGCAAGCACGACGGCGCAGCCGGAGTGCTTGAAATAGAGCAAGTGTTTTAAAGACCAGTTATCCACGAATACTTTACATTATTTTTTTTTATTGGTACCCTTATTGGTATTTATATTACAAAAAATGGAAATAATAACTTAGTAAGTAAGTGAAATGGTCGAATTCGTGATGTGATATACCTGTCGTTGTCATGAAAATGAGGAGAACAAAAAATAACTTCCAATCTGTCACATAAGATTCATTGTTGTCACCGTTGACATTGGTTGTGTATATGGAGGACTTGAGGTAGGAGGCCGATCGCAATGCATTGAATTCGGTCCCAAATTAGAATCGGTAATTCAGCTTTACGAGTTGCCATAAGATGGCGCTCGTGTTCGAAGTGGGCTATCAAATAAATGGTTTCTTATGGACGCGATAACTATTTTTATTTAAATTAGTTCTTTAAGGAACAAATAAGGACTTTTATATGAATTTACACTTACTTTAATATACTTATTAGTAAACTCGGCCTGTATAAAGTTCCAACGATGCTTCGTTTTTAAAATACAGGAACATTCTAGCTAGAATGTTTTACCTTTGGAGCTAGAAAGAGACTTATTTGGCTGCGTTTCATCTCTGAAGAAGATCCTGTCTTACACCCCGACACAAAGCAAACTCTACTTTTATAAATTGTACCATTATTCATTATAAATATGGAAATTAATTACAATACAACGTTATTTGTCTTGTCTTGCCTTCAAACATATTTGTTAATTCGAAAAATAAAATGTCACTTGTCAAAAGTAAAAGCACAGAAAAATAAAGGGTTTAAGTAAAAGTTAAAAACTATGGAGGATCTAGTTTTCCATATTAAAAACGAAGAAGAAGAAGACAACATCAGCCCACTTCGGACGCGAGAGCCATCTATCGGCCAATAGCGAACTAACCAAAAAACCGGGACAGAATTTGAAAATGCTGCCATTGTCGATCGGCCTCCTACCCTATAGTTCTCCATAGTTGTGTATATGGAGGACTTGAGGTAGGAGACCGATCGCAATGCATTGGATTCGGTCCCAAATTAGCATCGGTAATTCAGCTTTACGAGTCGCTGTAAGATGGCGCGCGTGTTCGAAGTGGGCTATCAAATAATGGTTTCTTATGGACGCAATAACTATTTTTATTTAAATTAGTTCTTTAAGGAACAAATAAGGACTTTTATATGAATTTACACTTACTTTGTTATACTTATTAGTAAACTCGGCCTGTATAAAGTTCCAACGATGCTTGGTTTTTAAAATACAGGGTATTAAACATTCTAGCTATACCTTTGGAGCTAGAAAGAGACTTATTTGGCTGCGTTTTCTCTCTGAAAAAGATCCTGTCTTACACCCCGACACAAAGCAAACTCTACTTTTATAAATTGTACCATTATTTATTATAAATATGGAAATTAATTACAATACAACGTTATTTGTCTTGTCTTGCCTTCAAACATTATTTGTTATTTCGAAAAATAAAATGTCAATTGTCAAAAGTAAAAGCACAGAAAAATAAAGGGTTTAAGTAAAAGTTAAAAACTATGGAGGATCTAGTTTTCCATATTAAAAACGAAGAAGAAGAAGAAGACAACATCAGCCCACTTCGGACGCGAGGGCCATCTATCGGCCAATAGCGAACTAACCAAAAAACCGGGACAGAATTTGAAAATGCTGCCATTGTCGATCGGCCTCCTACCCTATAGTTCTCCATAGTTGTGTATTGCTTAAAAAAATATTTTATTTGACGTTAAAAGGTAATTCTGTCAAATCAATAATTAAAAAGTTGACATATTTAGACTTTACGTTTTACGGGTTGTTGATGTTGCCATGGTAACTTTAAAACACGCGAGTTTTTGAAAGTGGGATTTAAACACGCTGAGGCGTACTTTAAATAAGCGAAATAGGATATCAATAAAAAAAAATAATAATTATTCGTTTCGGCCATTTTAATTCTTTTTAAAGACGAGACGTACTTACCTAAATACAAGTTTTGAGGTTTTTTGTCATCCATAAGTAAATTTGAGTGGTAGCTACCATAATTAATAGCCACTTCCAAAACCGACAAATTATAGCCTCTTCAAGAAACCGAAGCAGATTTGCCAAATGCCTAAATGACACAGAAACGACTGCCACAGATCATTATTTTTTGTTTCTAGGAACAAAATTTATTAAAAAAACATGCACAGGTTGGTCTCATATCCGGTCATCGAAAAAAAGGCATTTTCAACCGCAAAATAATACACCAGGGGATCCGTGCACACACACCTGTATCTTTATAATTATCAAATTGGGTAAATATATATTGAAACGAATAAGTCCGCATCTTTGATCTTTAGTGTCTATTCATTAAAAGGAATACTTACTCAAGAACAGAAAGATTTTTTGTATAAAAACAAAATATCTCTCTATTGATTTTCTATAATTCAGAAAAGTTTCCCCTCAAGATAATGTCTTCTTCTTCCTTTTTTTTCTTCTTCTTTAGTAACGCATTGAAAAATAAAGTTAGTTTAAAGTTAAGTTAGTTAAACATTAGTTGGTAATATGCTCCTCTTTGCATACATTTAAATAAGAAAACAGCAGTTTTGTTAATTAGGCCATTTCGTACTGCAAATTAAAGCACGCGATTTATGTGTTTGTTAACGCACGTTACTTTGTTGATGTAGAAGTTTGAATTAAAATAATATAGAGAATAATATGCGGATGCCTATTTATATGAAAAAAAATTATTGGTTTTTCTGAATTTTTTTAAAAATTTGCAAATTGATTTTACTGTAGGTTGTAGTTTTGTTTGTCAAATTATGAGGAAATGTTAAAATATCAAAAAATCATCTATTATTTTGGTTTGCACCTTGACTATACAGTGTGTATCAGCAAAATGGAATAAATTCGATAATAAATACACGGGGGCGTGTCCGAAAAAATGCTTAAACAAGTCGATAGTATTTGTAGTTGCGCATCTTTTTCAATATTTTTTTTTATACAGGGTGTGTCATGTAACAGTGGCCAATACCAACTTTCTTATTTTAAATGCAATACCCTGTATATTATTCAATTTTTGGATTATTCAGAAACTTTAAGACATATTTCATGCACAATATCTGATACCTATTTTCAACTGTTTCGGAAATACTAATATTTAATTGCTGTGCCATTGGATTCTAACACTAATCGTAATCTTTTGGACATTGATAAAATATTATTTCTGGTGTAATCCGGAGTTAGCCCTTCCCAAATTTCTTCTATTTTATCAAATAACTCTATTTCATTCTGTGGTTAAAAATTTATTTTGTACATTTTTTTTACCATCAATCCCCAAACATTTTTAATTGGATTTAAATCAGGACTTCTTGAGCACCAAGGCATACCTACATGTTACGTTGTTTTGTCTATACAAGTTTCCTATATTTCTTGCAGTATACACAGGGCAGTTAATCCTGCTGAAATATAAAGTTATTTCCTTCAAAAACTATCGTGGCAGAAGGAAGAAAAATATTTTCTAAAATTTGAAGATATATATTATTGTTTATTGTTCCACCAATATTCCAGCATACACCTGCACCGTAAATACTTATCCATGCCCACACGTTAACAGAGAAAAGTCTACTGGTTTGCTTTTTCTGAGTGTACTTTTCATCATATCGGGAATTTGGCGGTCTATATACTCGAATCCTTCCATTATAATATGTAGACTGATAGGTTTTTTCATCGGAAAAGATAACATATTGCCAAAAAAAATCATGTTCTGGTAAATCTTGCATAGCAAACCCAATTCTTTGTTCCTTATCACTACTTTTTAAAAACGGTTTGGATGCGGCTGCTTGATTTCTTAATTCGGAACATTGTCTTACTCGGCGTTGCGTAGTTCTAGATGAAGCAGGAATCCTGTTATGTGCATAGCGGATACTGCAGTTTCAAATGGATTTTGCCTTAAATACTCCACGAAATTTCGATCTTCTTCATTTGATGATTTTCTATTATTTAAACCAGACCCAACAGACCTTTCAAGTGTTTGACGATAGCGCCATTTTTTTTACAATTCCTTGAACAATACTTCCAGGTACTCTAAAATGATCAGCTATTTTTCCATAAGACGACCCTATTTCTACTAAACATGTTATTCTTGCTTTTTCAATAATAATTAAATAAGGCATTTTTAAATCAAATAAGATAATGACAATACTTTGACAGATATCATGATAACAATAAAATTACAACGTTACAAAGGTAATAAAGGTAAAAAAGATGCATTTACAGTGTCACCGTTTAGTGTAAGAAATTATCTGTCGTCAACGGTGCCTACGTAGGAACGTAGGGGAAGGTTGCCTATATTGAACCGCTACCCAAATTGGACCACAGTACATTTCTCCGAAACTAAACAAGTGCCATCTCATCTGGCAACACTGTAACATACTTCCACCCAGAACCTTTGATCGGCAACAAACTCAACTAGTAGGCCTTTAGTGCTTGGCGTGTACAGAGCAAAACGTAATTTACACAATTTTAATGTAATATTTTTAGGATTTTCCTAAGAATTAACCTTAAAACCATAAAACTCTAAGCAAAATCTTTTTTATGGAAGTTATCAAGTAAGTTTTTCTCTTTCTATTTCTCCTATTACCATGCCATATTTGTTTTTTCTTGTTTCTTTCCTGGGTGGTTTTGTAAAACACGTGGTAGTTGCTCAAATTGGACCACTGGGTGGATTGCCAAAATTGAACCGGTCCAATTTAGGCAATTTTTCCAAATTGTGCAAAAATCATTTTTCTCTTTAAATAAGAACTAACACCATTTCAATATTGCTAAAATATTTTTTCTTTGAGTTAAAAAATGAAACTATGACTGGTCCAATATAGGAAACTAATAGGTACTTTTTTTGCATTAGGATGTCTTCTACCGAAATTTTGATTGTAAATTTGATGTTTTTTTGAAATAGAAGTATAAAACTTCCTATACCAACAATTTTATTTTTTATTTATTTATTTAACACCGAGGTTCCGATTTAAATCACCCCCAGGTGCAATCAAGGGCGGTCCTACGGGGGGGGGGGGGTACTGGGGGTAATTACCCCCCCCAGAGACCAGGTTGAGGACGCAAAAACTAAAAATAATATGTCCAAAAAACTATAAATATTTATTATTTTTAAATAAGAAACAAAACCAATAAATTTGAAAAAACATTTTTTATATAAAAATATCAACATCTTAATATTATAAGATATATTCTATTATAGTCCGTCGATAAGTCGATATAATATCGCGAAAATGCTGGTAAACCGGACCGAAGAATGTCCGGTTTTCTAATGACTTAAAAAAAATGTTAAAAGCAGCGGCATCCAATGTAAAATATATTAAAAAACAATTGTAGTTTTTTTTAGCTTTATTTTCATGTTCTGATTTCTTTATTATACATATACATTTAAGTTTTGTTTTATTTTAGTGTTTTGACTTACATACATTACAATATTAAAACATACTAATGTTACAATATTAAAACATACTACATCAGTGGCGTATTTACAAGGGGGCTCGCCCCCCCCCCCCCCCAGATATGTATAGTACAATTTTATTGGATAAACAAAGTTCATCTGTCACGGATAATGCCCTCGAAGCTTTTAAAGTCTGGTATATCGCCGCAGATTAGGCTTTACGGTTATTTTACCCAAAAAAGGGCGTGGTATCCAAAAATTTTTCGCCTGCGGTGCAAAAGAGCGCCTTCGGCGCATGAAAGATTGCGCCTCCAGCGCAAATCCTTAAAAGTACCCCCCCGAGAAAGACGTTCCAGGACCGCCGTTGGGTGCAATTTAGGCAACCGGTTTCCTATATTGAACCACTTGCCGAGGTTTTTTTATAACCTGGTATATCATAGATACCTACTTTGAAATAAAATTCTGCAAAAAATCCTGCAGTTGAACAACATACTAAAGTATATCAAGGTATAGCTTCAAGATCGATTTTGCGTTATTATCAGGATCTATGATAAGAAATCTGGAAATTGGTCCAATATGGGCAACCTTCCCCTATAGATATTCTCAACTCGCGATTTCAACTCTCACTCCGTACCTGAAATAATGATAATAAAACACATCGAAATATACACGAGAACGGTGCGATACGTTTTCATCCATGTAACGTCCGAAAGAACGACCTTTCGGCGTTCAGCTGAGTCATGTGGCCGAGATGAGTGAATTACAATAATGAAATAAATTGGTCGGATTAATGGGCGTTATTAGTTTTCGGTGAGTGATGATAATGGCCATTATTACCTTTCCATTAAGATCTTACGGCCGTTCTTTTCATTTGCATGTCATATTTTTGGTTTATTAGGGTCAGTTCGAACTAATATAAGATCCGTAATAGCTATATCCTTGTTGTTTTGTTTTTCGTTTAGATAATATTTTACTGTTTGGTCAGGAATACGTCTTCAGCGGGTACCAGTCGTTGTTCCTGAGTTCGATTCCTATCAGCGCCTTTAAAATTTCTTCATTTTATATTGACTACAGGCAGCAAATATTTTTAATAAGAAATCCTGGGATCCTGCCACTTCCTCGCCATTTTTATTGAACAATACGAAATTGCTGCGACTAAACAAACACATCTATTAAGCTCGCAAATTAAAGCAAACAAGCAAGTGGGAGGCAATTAAAGTCGGGTACGCCCAGAGTACCCGCCGCGCGGTACTGATCGACATATTCGTCAAATGAAGGCATATTTCGCATAAAATTACCGCCTGGTACGATTAGTAGTATTATTGTACCGAATGCTAATAAGAAAAGGTACCAAAATATACTACTAACTATATTCTACATAATATCCACAAATTTTATTCCAGTTAGTTATTTGATACCTAAGATCTATTTTATTTCCGATAGGTGATAATAACTAATGTTAAATATTACTCTATAAAAAACGGTGTTAAGGATTTATTAGGCATAAATCAAAATGTACGAAAACGTAAATAATTTGTTCAAAAATGTACCTTCGTTAATACTAGTACTAAATTTGGTACAATAGTACACAAATCGATATGTAAGTAAATGTACGACCTTTGTCTTTAGCTGGTCCCGCTTTTTCATGCTAATGACTCTGTGGCGGGCGGCAGGTACTCAATAGCCAAACCGCGACAGCGAGCTATACCTTAGAGAGACTGGTTAAAAGTTTGTTGGACTAAAGTCCGGAAAGTTAGGAAGTAGAAATAAGCCGATGTTATGCAAACAACGAACAACGTAAGTTGGTATTAATATGGTTTAGATCACAATGATATGGGGACGATATCTATATCTAAGTATCTTAGGTATCTAACCAAATCTAGGTTAAAATTTTGTCAAATTCTATGCCAAACTATTTAAGAATAAAATAAGTACACAAATACAAATTTATTTTTGTTGTTTACAAAATTAACAAATCCTCCACAAATGGACTTAAAATATTGTCTCCATACCGCTGTGCTGTAACTGTGTCATGAAAAAAAATAGGACCAACAATTCTTCTTCGGGAAGCAGCTAACCAGACACGAATTTTTTGAGAGTGCAATGTGGACTCAACAAAAAAAAATGGGGATTTTCACTACTCCACATGCGTGTATTCTGAGAATTCACATAACCGAAGAGGTGGAACCAGGCTTCATCCGAAAAAAATGTCAGGTATATTAAATCATTTCTTTCCAATAAATTTTGGGTAAACCATTGAGAGTAATTTCTGCGTCTTTCAAAATCTGTGGCTTGTATTTCTTGGAATACTTGCACTTTATAAGGAAATAAATTTAGCTGCTTCTTAAGAATAGTCCTGGCATGTTCCATAAGATCTTCCCACTTCTTGTGACAGGCGTCTTATACAATTTGTTGGCGTATTTTGCATTATTTCACGAACGTTTGCAACAAGTTCTTCTGTTCTTACAGATGGTCTTCCTTGTATAGAACCTGTTTCCCTAAACACAGTCACGGTTCCTTTTAGGCAATGATAAAAATCCCCAGCAATAAAAGCAACGTTAGGAAAATGTTCGTTTGTTGATTGTTAATTCAGGTAGTTACTGACACCCAACAGGTATTAAGCTCTACGGCTAAGCATTACGTCCTTAGATGCAAGGCCCTCTTTGATGCAAATAATTTTTGCTCGCATGGTATATTACAAAAATAACAATAAAATGTTCAAAAAAATTAACAAACACCACAATTACCACGCGAACAAATTAATAACAATAGTTTTGGTTGGCTCGCCGAATCGCCGTGGTTCTGCAAGACTCGTGTTTTTGGTTTGCGTTAATATCATTTCAAATGGTTACCAACTATTTCTTAGGGGAAAAAATTAATTCCCTGACTACACAGCCTCTTCATGAGATGCTATTTTACATACACATAATAAGCATTATTTTTATAGACATGTAATCCCAAATCAATAGCCTTTCACGCACCCCACTTTGACTATACAGCAAAAATTGTAGCGATTCGTTAACTCAGACTCATACAGCTTTTCTTAGCTTTTTTTTTTGAACACTTGTTTTGTAGTAGGTAATACCATACACCTCTTAATGATATAATTGACGATATCCATATCTTTTTAATTCGATCCCACTTTATGCACTTTAGTGCCATTTTATCTCTCGGATCTCGAAAATGATTATTAAAACCAGTCGATAATTCTTTTGGGTTTCGAGATACATATAACCATGGTTACGCCTTCCTACAAATTAAAGTATTTATGTTTTGCTGCTTTGCATAGTCCCAAGTTTTGATTAATGATTTTACTGCCAGGAAGGTTAGTTTGGGTAATCTATACTTATGGGAATCGTAAAAACTCTATCATATACATTATATACAGTGTGACCCAGTAAAGTCCGCATCATATGGGATTTTTTTTTATTAATAGCTTTATTCGAAATTTGACTTTGGCATCAAGTTCTGCTTCGATCGAGATGAAAATTAAACAAAAAAATAGTAATCACGTGATTCGCATTATCTGTAAAATTTAATTTTTTTCCAAAAAATAATTCAAAAGTGGGGTTATTTCTAAAAGTATCGAAAAAAGTTTTTTTAAATGCAGGTTTTAGCCCACGGGCAAAATTTTAACTGCATAAGATAATTTTGATTTTTTATCCATATTTTGTAAAATAAGACTCAACGCAACCCACATAAAACTTCTTAGTTTTGACAATGCTTTATTTCAGATACATTTTCTTTTTAAAGTCGCGCCATATTAAATGTGTGTTTTTCTACAAAATCAAAATTGTGCTATTAAAATTTGGTCGCGTGTGATGCAAAGTTTATTTGTTTTTGACCCTGTATAAGGTAACTTCATAAAATAAGTATTTTTGAAAACGTAGTTTCTGTCTGAAAGTAATACACATTAATATTAGGACAAAAAAGAACACAGTGTCATCAGTAAAGTGTTCATTAAGTGGAAAGTAAATTTTAGTGGTGGGTAAAAAATCAAATTTATCTTATGCAGCTGATATTTTGCATGTGGGCTAGAAAACTGCTTTTAAAAAAAAATTCTTATAACTTTTTCGATATTTTTAGAAATAACCCCACTTTTGAATTATTTTTTGGAAAAAATTAAAATTTGACAGATAATGCGAATCACGTGACTACTATTTTTTGCTTAATTTTCAATCTCGATCGAAGCAGAACTTGATGCCAAAGTCAAATTTCGAATAAAGGTATTAATAAAAAAAAATCCCGTATGATGCGGACTTTACTGGTCACACAGTAGATAACCCTAAAAATTACTTATTTTTAAGTCGAAAAACGAAGCACTTGTGAAATCACATCGATGTCTTTCTGTCTATCGGACCGTGCTCCACATCATGCACCTTTCCTCAGGGAGCGAAATTTAGTAGGGTTAAAGTAATTTACGACTCAGTATGTGCTACTGAAAGTCCGTTTGTGACCCAACAATTTCTTTTGATGATAATAAATTTCAAATTATTTTTCATATATATATATTTTTTCAGAATCAGCTGTGACGTCGATACCAAACACCCCTACAGAAAAGCAATACGGTAAGTGCCCACCCCAATTACTTTTTCACATTTTTAAAGATCCCACCGATTCTTGAAATATTAGGTACAATTTAAAAAATATGCATCCTTTAAAGGAAGGTCTAAGAGGCAACTTTCTATATACCATTGTAATTTTTTTAACCCTAAATCTTTTTTTATTGTACCCTAAAAAATGTTTGCAAAACCTTTAAAAGTTTATGACGACTTTTTATGACGTCTTAAAAAGTAAATGTGTTTAAGTAGAAGGGCGGTTGCTACCCTTTAGGAAATTTGTGGCAATAAAATGATATTAGCTATTTGAAAATTAAATTTAATATGTTTTAAATTTTAGAAAAATATTTTGTTGCCCTTATATTGGGTTTTGTTATTATTATAGGATATTTATGCTTCCTTTAATGATGGACGCTTCCTTTAATGAAATACAAGGTGGATAATGGAAATTACTTAGTATACTAAATCTAAACCAGCAAATTATGATAACGACAAATTGCAGAAAAAAAATTCAGGACAGTCAAGGAGTAACCCCTTTAAATACACTCCCGTGCAAAAAAAACGTGCATCATAAAATTTGGATAAAGTTTCGGGCTTTATAACATTTTTATTTTTACTCCGATTTAAGTGATTTTTTAGAGAGCTCCAGATACATTTATTAGTTTTAATATGCGGATACAAATTTTAAGACAAATTGGTTTTTTGACATATTATACAAGGATAATCGAAAAGTTTTTTTTTTGCTTAGTGTCAAAATACCTTGTGAAATAATTAAGAAGCAAAATTACCGTAAACTGGGGCTACTTGCCCACCCCGGGGTAACTTGCACACCACGTGTATTTTTATTTATGTTATGTTACATTTGTGATTTTTTCAAAGAATGTGCCTTATTTTACCAAAGTTTTAGTAGGAGAAAATTTGATTATTTTTTATAACTTGTTATTAATATTTCTAAGCATTTACACAGTAGGTAGGTATTTGTTTTTAAGTTTCATGTATTTTGATAAAAAAAAAATATTTTTTCTTTAAAAATATTGCTTTTTTATTAGTTGGTTAAATAGGTTCCCTTTTTTTTCATATGACTAAGGGGTAACATGCACAGAGTAGGCTTTAGAATGCAATTTATGAACATTTTTACATGGATGTGCAAGTTGCCCCAACCATGGGGTAACGTGCACACCCCAAAAACAATTTTTTTTGGGACCCATGGCTGGATTCTTCCAATTTTTATACCAGCCATGGGTAGCCCTTGAATAGGTCGGTACAATGTAATTTTGTAAAGTTACAATGTACGGCGTTACATTGGGAAATGTGCTGAAAAGGTGTGCAAGTAGCCCCAGTTAACGGTACATCAAATATCAGTTTTCATTGGGCCGCAAATATGTTTTGCATTTTGGTTTTTGGTTCATGTAAATAAGTGCATTTGTTCTCACCCAAATGCACAATGATCTTGATGATGTCAATACTTTTCCATAATTTTCTTATTGCCATTTCATTCAAAATAAAATAGACTACTAAAATGCAAGAAAACAAATGTTACTGTAATAATCAAGATGTAATAAACAAATAAATTTACTGAGAAAGGTGCGTATATCTAAGATTTAAAAAATAACATTTTTGCAAAACAAACTTAATAGGTACCAACAACAACTTTTTTCACTTAAACACATCTCTATTATTTCTATTGCCTCATCTAGCCCTTACTACTGTCTGTACACGTGGGTTCATGCTATCAATTAGCCCGCGAATATCATCCTGGGTAATATTCCTCCATTCTTGACTCTTATGACGCGGTAGTAATTTAGGTCCAGTTGCTGATCTGTGTGAGTTTAAATTATCTTCGTTTAATCTTCGACGAACTGTACAAGAACTGACATTTTTAATTCGAACCTCTCGAAGTTGGTTTTTCGCATGTACTGACGTCAAACGACGACACAAAATCGGTCATCAATAGCTTTAGTTTTGCGTCTCCTAAACTATTGACATCATCAAGATCATTTGGCATTTGGGTGAGAACAAATGCACGTATTGACATGAACCAAAAACCAAGATGCAAAGAATACTTGCGGCTTAATGGAAACTGATATTTTGAACTAATTTCGCTTCCTGATTATTTCACAGGGTGTTTTGACGCTAGGCAAAAAAAACAACTTTTCGATTATCCTTGTATAATATGTCAAACAACAAATTTCCCTTAAAATTTGCATAGGCATGTTAAAACTAATACGTAAATGTATTTAGAGTTCTCTAAAAAATCACTTAAATATGAAGTAAAAATAAAAAAGTTATAAATGCCTAAACTTAATCCCAATTTTATGATGCCCGTTTTTTTTCACGGGAGTGTATAATAAGTAATTTTCCATAACACCCCATATAATGGATAATAGGGTATGATTTTTAACCGAAAAACTAAAATTGTGGACAGTAATAAATAATATATTTGTTGATTTCTTAGAGACGTTAGCTCCACTTTTAATAATGCTCTTTCTGAATGACTGAAAATGCAAGCTAAAAATGACGTTTTTAACTGCTGAATTTGTACCCCGTGATTAACAACCGAAAAAAATACAGTCGCAGGTTGCACCTGCTCGCCCAAGCAGTTACAAATGGAAATAAAGGCTGCTCTTAATAAAATTAGCATTTCTTGTCTCTTTTTTTCGGCATAGGGCCCGATGGGCGCGAAAAAGAAGTCCGATCGAATTTTTTTTGTGGCAGGTTATGTAATCAGTTATTTTTTCGGGTTGCATGACTTTCCTCCGGAAGTGGATTTGTGAATCGGTGGTTTCATAATTTTTGCTGTTTTTTTGCTAATTAATAATTAAAACAGTCGCCAAATTAAAAACTTGGTTGTGACAATTACATTTTTTTTAAGTAGAACAGATGGGATCATTATCCTGATTTATGTTTATTTAAAAAAAAAACTACAGTTTTTTACACGTCACATTGTGCCTCGAACCAACTACTTTGTATTATAACAAATCTATTACGATACGGATTTGCGTATGCGTATCGTAATGAAGCTATTTCGATACGCGTTTTTTGTTTATTTGATGTTGGTAACATTTAAATGTTTTATTTCATTAAATTGCGCGGCCTTTATGATTTACGAGAAAATCCATTTTTCGCAGAGGAAAAATAGCTTGATAACCTACTTTTTTATTCTGTGTGGATAACAGTCATGTATGTTGGTTGCATAAATCTATAAATCAATCTTTTGTAGATGCTTCAAGCTATCATTTTCTGCCAAATCCTATCCAAAATTCAATCTACTAACCTTCCAATGTCGATTTTAACTACAACTTTATTTGGATTTTCCATCTTTCCTATACTAAATTGCAATGCCGTGACGTAAAATCACGTCTTTTGAAATTCGAAAAAAAGTAGCAAAATCGCCCGAATTTCCGAACGCTCTGTATATGTACCGTATATAGAAGGATCACACAACGTATTCCGTCCAATTTCAAATCTCATATCGCTAAAATAACTTTAGAATCTCGTGGTGACAATGGGTCGATAAATCAAAAAATGACAGTTCGCAAAATAATTTTTGTTGTCCAGAGGCTACTATGATAAAAAAATAGTATTACCAACATAAAATTTAGACATAAAAATTTACAAAATTCGAGGGATTTATTTACTTTTTAAATATTATGTGTTTTTTATTGAAAAAACTACAAATTAGAAAAAATAGTATAACGTACGTGTTATATAAAGCAGTTTTAAAAATGATGCTTTATAAAACGTGTACGTTAATATACTATTATCATAACAAGCCGACAAGACGTCAAATGCAAGAGTCCATCAGGTTCCTTGGGAGTTCTACAATGAAACCACGCGAAAATATCTAACAATTTTTACTCTAGAATAATGCGCTGTTGCCAAAGACTCCCGTTCCTCCCGACTCACACCCTTTTGGGATTTATTTGAGTAAGCTAATTGACTCAATTCGTAACTATTGGTAATTGACCAGTGCTATGGCAGTCCATAATGCCGGTTTCAATGAAGCTGTCGGCCGGAAGCCAATCAAAAATGTAACTTCACAGTCAGAAGAGTAGATACATTATTTGGAATATTCCAATTCCATTATAGTGTAGAGTCTGCAAGGCATAGCAACCTCCTAGCGGCAACAAGTAAAAATAAGAAAACGAGGTATAAAATTTTTTGAATTTTGACATTTAGAAATGGAATTTAAACCTTTTTACGTGCTGTGTAATCATTATAACAAAACAATATTACAAAACAGTACCAGAGGTTTGTAAAGTAGCTGATTTAATGCCATCAGGTTGTTAATTTAACTTGTCGGCTGGGCGCAAAAGCACATTTATGAATGGGATGCATGGATTATCTTTACATCGTCGTTACAAATCGAAAAATATGAAAATCAACGTCTACAAAAGTTTGCTAAATTTTTACTTTGCTCCTCCCTATTTTCGATGCCTCTGTTAAAATTTCAAAATTTTATTAGGAAAAGGTTGAATGGACAAATCAATTTCTTAACAATATTTCTGTAAATTCGGGTTTGTTCAATTGCCCATCTTTGGAGGTAAAGAAAATAGTTCTTTTTTAAACCTCTTGAAAAAAATTTAGGACTTGTAGGTAATAGATTGTCCTGAAGTCCATAAAATTACCGGAATTTGTCAAACTATACCGATTCCGAACATGTTGAATATTATTCAAATTTCCGACAGTTTTTTGAACCATTCTACTCGACCCTGAACATAATTATCGGCCATAGCTTTCAATGGACCCTGAAATTTCGCTCAAAGGCGACGATTTACTATCACGTGTATGCAAAAGAACCCTTGCTTCCCGATGTGAACACAACCAGTACCCAAGACGTACCATACTGTAAATTAACCGTTTTTGCGTACATTTACATTATCCTTTACCAAGAGTTCACATCTCCGCGAGGCTGCGATAAGAATTTTTATGTCTCCTGTTTCCTTTACGAGAAAAATTCTCGTCGAACGGTCTAGTTCTCAAATAAATACCGCGGGTAAAAAGCCAGCTATTCCGTTTTAATTGCAAGAGGATTTTTTTGTTCGGTGTGTTGGTTTATAGAATTTAAATCATGGAAAAATTCTTCCTGGAAGTTTATTCTTAAACATTAATAACGGAGTGCGAAATGAACGCCATTGTCGCTTTTCGCTGTCACCGAATTTATACAAATTAAGCAAATTGGGCGTAATCCAAAAATGTTTTCGGTGGGCTTTAAGAATGTCCAGAATTGATTGTAAAATGTTAAAATGTATGTGCGAGCAAAAATTATTTGCATCAAAGGGGGCTTGGATTAAAAAACGTAGGGCTTGGTTTAGATAACAATGATATGGGGACGATATATCTAACCAAATATAGGTTAAAATTTTGTCAAATTCATATTATGACATGATATGCCAAACTAATGAGTAATAAAATAAGTAGACAAATACAAATTTATTTTTGTTGTTTACAAAATTAACAAAGTAAGAATATACAAAAAGAAAAAGAAAAATAATTACATAAATTGCTGAAATTAGCCACCGCCATGCTCCAAGCATAAATTCACAAGTCTCTTCATTTTTTCGAAAGCGTTGACCAGTATCTCTGGTAAACCATTGAGAGTAATTCCTGCGTCTTTCGAAATCTGCTGCTTGTATTTCTTGGAATACTTGCATTTTATAAGGAAATAAATTTAGCTGCTTCTTAAGAATATTCCTGCATGTTCCATAAGATCTTCCAACTTCTTGGGACAGGCGTCTTATACAATTTGTTGGCGTATTTTGCATTATTTCACGAACGTTTGCAACAAGTTCTTCTGTTCTTACAGATTGTCTTCCTGCTCCTTTTTTGTGTTGTATAGAACCTGTTTCCCTAAACACAGCCACGGTTCGTTTCAGGCAATGATAAAAATCCCCAGCAATAAAAGCAACGTTAGGAAAATGTTCGTGAAAATCATTTACTCTAACCCCGTTTCGAAAATACGCTTCAACCATGAATGTTTTGTGCTGTTCCGTAAAGCCCATTGTGTGAAATGTTCAAGAAATTGGAAAAATTTGCGATGAATCAAATTACTTGTAACAACTGTCAAAGACGACGGATTAACTGATTGATTGTTAATTCAGGTAGTTACTGACACCCAACAGGTATTAAGCTCTACGGCTAAGCATTACGTCCTTAGATGCAAGGCCCTCTTTGATGCAAATAATTTTTGCTCGCACGGTAAAAATATACAATATGTTTCATTAAAAGAATTAAAGTTAATACACCATCCGCCCTGTATAAAACCTTACTTCTAAAATGCAGTTTTTTTTAAATTTGACGGGTCCGAGCGATTATTTATTAAGTGAGCGGTATTCTATACATTATAAAAGGCAGATTCGTTTCTTAACCATAACTCTGTATATTGTCGACAATCTACTTTTCCCATCGCAACAATGCAAGCATTTAATTTTTATTATGATGTTTATCCACTATCACGTATTATCACGGAATTTATAGCGTGTTAACAGTTAGATAATTATCTCTGAAATTTTAGAAATTAAAATCCACTAAATTATCCCAAATTTTCCTCTGTTCTCTATTTCCGTTTCTAACGACGCGCGGTAAAGATATTCAAGATATCCATCGGGTTATAACAGTGTTTAAATGATAAAAAAAAGTAGGCGTAAATGACAATGGTTAACTAGGCGTGAGTTACTGCACACTGTCACAACAAAAAATTACTAACGGAGAGGTTTGGTGCTGATGCTTTGTGTTAACGGTGATGAGAATCACTTTCCTAGTGCTAAAACAAACAATTTTATACAGTGTGACCAATAATAAAGTCCGCATCATATGGGATTTTTTTTATTAATAGCTTTATTGGAAATTTGACTTTGGCATCAAGTTCTGCTTCGATCGAGATGAAAATTAAGCAAAAAAATAGTAGTCACGTGATTCGAATTATCTGTCAAATTTTATTATTTTCCAAAATATAATTCAAAAGTGGGGTTATTTTTGAAAATATCAAAAAAAGTTATTAGAAATAGTCTTTTTAAATGCAGTTTCTAGCTTACGTGCAAAATTTCAGCTGCATAAGATAATTTTGATTTTTTACCCATATTTTGTGAATTGGAACCACTTTTGCACAATAACACTTAACGCAACCTACATAAAACTTCTTAGTTTTGACAATGCTTTATGTCAGATACATTTTTTTTAAAGCAGCGCTATATTAAATGTATGTTTTTCTACAAAATCAAAATTGGGCTATTAAAATTTGGTCGCATGTGATGCAAAGTTTATTTGTTTTTCACCCTGTATAAGGTAGGGTAACTTCATAAAATAAGTATTTTTGAAAACGCAGTTTGTGTCTGAAAGTAATACACCTTACTTAATATTGAGTTGAGTTGCGTTGAGTCTTATTTTGCAAAAGTGGTGCAATTTAAAAAATATGGATAAAAAATCAAAATTATCTTATGTAGCTGAAATTTTTGCATGTGGGCTAGAAACTGCATTAAAAAAAAACTTTTTCTAATAACTTTTTTCGATATTTTCAAAAATAATCCCATTTTTGAATTATATTTTGAAAAAAATTAAAATTTGACAGATAATGCGAATCACGTGACTACTATTTTTTGCTTAATTTTCATCTCGATCGAAGCAGAACTTGATGCCAAAGTCTAATTTCGAATAAAGCTATTAAACAAAAAAAAAATCCCATATGATGCGGACTTTACTGGTCACATTGTATATAATTACCATCGCTATTTCTACTACCGCTTCCAAAAATAAAACAAAGTATTCTTTATACCAATACTATTATAATGTATAACGGATAGTTGGTCCTTTGTAGGATGAACGTGCAAACCAAGTTTTATTATTTTTTTATAAGGCAATTAAAAGTAATTTACAAAAATTCTTCGTAACTACATAACTATAAATATCATCCGTATTCATGCACCCCTTGTTTTGCAATTTTTTTTTATATTTTAAAAAACTCGGCTACGTCTAGTTTATAATTTAAGACTAATGTCTTAAACGCTAACTTTTTACACATGCTTGTCATATACATTTTATTCTAGTTGCTCATTCCACTAAATTTAATATTTATTACTATCGGGTTACTCGCTTATCTGACTGTTCTGCTCTTTTCTTTGGTTTAGCGAATAAGATGGTATAAAAGATTAATTTCTAGCTTTACTTTTAACAGCAGTTAATGAACGACTTTATTTATTAACTAAATGAGTGCCAACGTTTCGAGGCAATCCACATCCTCGACAGGGTTACGGTAGGAAGGTGTTTAAACTTTAGAAATAATTCGTAAGTATGCAAGAACCTTTTAAAACACTTTTCTATTTTCTGGGCTATAAGTCAGCCACAAAATATTGATTTTCTGGCCCGTTTAAAAAAATGCATTATGTAGCCTGTTTGAATTAGGTCAATGCAATTGCAATAAAAGAAAATTATTGTTTTGGCAATAACTCTGAAACGAACGGAGATATCGAGCCGCGTTTTTAATATTTTTTCTAGCAAATTTCATCTCCTTCTCGATAATGGTATCATAATTATACCGTATGATTTATTTTTTCGGAGTAAAATCAAAAAATGTATTGTTATTGGAAATTGCGCCCTCTAGCATTTTTTTTTTGAGAACTATCATGGACAACTAAATACGACTGGTCAAAGTGCATACATTTCTCTTCCAAACAGTCTTTAGTTTGCTAAAATCGGATAAGTCGTTTATAAGTTACAGCGATTTAAATGATTACACTTTCAAAAGCTTCCCCCACTTTTATTAAAGTCGGTACGCCAATGAGCATAAGACCAAAATGATGCACAATTGTCCAAGCTTTAAAATGGTGTTATCAAACATATACCCTAATGTGGAATTTTTGGAGTTATGTAAAATTTAAAAATTTACTTTTCAATTACGCCCTCTTGCGGCAAAATGCGGAACTTGAAAATTATTTCCAGAATTTTCTCATGGCCACTTTTATTATCATTTTTCTTTTTCTGAGTTTCTATGCCCAGTAGTTTCCGAAATATGGCCGCTCTTCGACCTTAATGAAACACCCTGTATGCATTTATTATCGACGCCGATTCACACCAATAAAATCACATCTTATTTATGAAAACATTCAGACAACATGTTACAAAAAAAACTTGACTGAAAACACTTGTTCGACATGTAATAATAAAGGGGTTGCACCCCTGAGCAAAAAATCTGTTACCCGTTAAAAAATATGTCTTGACAAAATCGCGACAGCCCTTCTGGTGTCGACATTTCCCCCGAGGAGTATATGCTTATGCTATATGAAAAGGGCATTTAAAACCTGTTGCCTTATGCCCTTATCGCTCTTGAAGACACGGGGTAGGCGACGTAATGTGTGATCCCTTTCAATACAGTTTAACCCCCCGAGGTTATCGTGACGACGTATTTTTTTGAATAAGACAAGTAAATAGTATGCAGGATTTTTAGATCGGGGAAATACGGCCGTTTATACAGGGTGGTCCAACGAAAACTTAACACCTCGATTTTCCTGCTTTAAAATGAAAATGTGGAAAATCGCTCGGACCCGTCGATTTTTATTTCGAGGGGGACATCTTTTACGTATATTGTCAATATTGTTACTTCAAGCCCCTAGGAAGGAGGGGGAGTAAGATCTAAATCTTAAATGGAATTTTATATAATTTTTTTGGATTCTGCATAAAATTCTGAACATTTTTAATAAAAGCATTATTAGTCTATACTTAACAGTTTCTGAGATATTGACTCTTGAAAAATGACATTTTTGAACATTGACAGCGTCTAGCTTTCTTACTGTACGTCTTAGAGCATAACGGCTTTCATGTCCCTATCTTTGATTTTTATTATCATTCCAATAGTGTCAACTTTCGGTTAAACCGGATGTAAGAAATATAGTACTTCCGGTTTAACCGGAAGTTGACACTATTGGAAAGATAATAAATATGGAGAGAATTTGAAAAATAATAATTCTGCCGTTACTTTTTATACAATGTGGCAAGTAAAGTCCGCATTATATGGGATTTTTTTTATTAATAACTTTATTCGAAATTTGACTCTGGCATAAAGTTCTGCTTCGATCGAGATAAAAATTAAACAAAAAAATAGTAGTCACCTGATTCGCATTATCTGTCAAATTTTAATTTTATCCAAAAAATAATTCAAAAGTGGGGTTATTTCTGAACATATCAAAAAAAGTTATTAGAAATAGTCTTTTTACTCTTTTTAAATGCAGTTTCTAGCTCACGTGCAAAATTTCAGCTGCATAAGATAATTTTGATTTTTTACCCATATTTTGTAAATTTTAACCACTTTTGCACAATAACACTTAACGCAACCTACATAAAACTTCTTAGTTTTGACAATGCTTTATTTCAGATATATTTTCTTTAAAGTAGCGTCATATTAAATGTGTGTTTTTCTACAAAATCAAAATTGGACTATTAAAATTTGGTCGCATGTGACGCAAAGTTTATTTGTTTTTGATCCTGTATAAGGTAACTTCATAAAAGAGGTAGTTTTGAAAATGTAGTTTGTGTCTGAAAGTAATACACCTTAATATTAAGACAAAAAAGAACACAGAGTCATCAGTCAAGTGTTCATTAAGTGGAAAATAAATTTTAGTGGTGGGTAAAAAATCAAAATTATCTTATGTAGCTGAAATTTTGCATGTTGGCTAGAAACTGCATTTAAAAAACTTTATCTTATAACTTTTTTCGATATTATCAGAAATAACACCACTTTTGAATTATTTTTTGAAAAAATTAAAATTTTACAGATAATGCGAATCACGTGACTACTATTTTTTGCTTAATTTTCATCTTGATCGAAGCAGAACTTGATGCCAAAGTCAAATTTCGAATAAAGCTATTAATAAAAAAAATCCCATATGATGCAGACTTTACTGGTCAAACTGTAGGTGAATAAATAGAAAGTTGGGTTATTTATACGTTAGGTTTAAACCATAGTAGCAAGGTCACATTCAAAGGTAAATCCACCGTAATCCCTACTCCCGGCCCCCACCCAGCTCTTCACCGCCCCTCTCCAACATTTTAATAGCGTTTATGAATGACAAATGCCATCTATGGTGCCAGCTCATTGGTGCGTTAAAAAAAAATAAAAAATAGAAAAGTGTCTATTGACAGTGTTCTCTAATACGTAAAATACTTTTTCCCATAAACAAGACACCCCTGCGACAAGAAAAATTATGAAAATCATGTACATACCAATATAGCTGCAAGGAACAAAGGAAAAACATTATAAAAATATAATTAATGTTAATATTAAACGAGGAACGCTAATTTTCGTATGCAAATCTTATACACAGCTAGTCATTAAAAAAGGACTGTTAAATCATTTTGAAATTTAAATATGTGTTTAGAAGAAGCAAAAGTTCCAGTGACGGATTCAGGGGAGGCGCTTCAGTGTTTCACGAATTTTTACCTTCTACTTGTTCGTTGTTGCGGCTTATTAATTATTATACTATCGGAATAGGGCAATTATTTTTTTTTATAATTATTATACCGTGCGAGCAAAAATTATTTGCATCAAAGAGGGCCTTGCATCTAAGGACGTAATGCTTAGCCGTAGAGCTTAATACCTGTTGGGTGTCAGTAACTACCTGAATTAACAATCAATCAGTTATTCCGTCATCTTTGACAGTCGTTACTAGTAATTTGATTCATCGCTAATTTTTCCAATTTCTTGAACAATTCACACAATGGGCCTTACGGAACAGCACAAAACATTCATGGTTGAAGCGTATTTTCGAAACGGGGTTAGAGTAAATGATGAGTGGCAATACAATCCGGGTTTGTGCATTGACGATTTTCAAGAACATTTTCCTAACGTTGCTTTTATTGCTGGGGATTTTTATCATTACCTGAAAAGAATCGTGGCTGTGTTTAGGGAAACAGGTTCTATACAACACAAAAAAGGAGCAGGAAGACCATCTGTAAGAATAGAAGAACTTGTTGCAAACGTTCGTGAAATAATGCAAAATACGCCAACAAATTGTATAGGACGCCTGTCCCAAGAAGTGGAAAGATCTTATGGAACATGCAGGACTATTTATGGTTTACCCAAAATTTATTGGAAAGAAATGATTTATTAGACCTGACATTTTTTTCGGATGAAGCCTGGTTCGACCTCTCTGGTGATGTGAATTCTCAGAATACACGCATGTGGAGTAGTTAAAATCCCCATTTTTTGTAGAGTCCACATTGCACCCTCAAAAAATTGGTGTCTGGTTAGCTGTTTCCCTAGGAAGAATTGTTGGTCCTATTTTTGACCAATTTTAGCAATTTATGTTCTATTCTTACTTTGTTAATTTTGCAAACAACAAAAATAAATTTGTATTTGTCTACTTATTTTATTGGGTACTCATTAATTTGGTATATCATTTCATAATATGAATTTCACAAAATTTTAACCTAGATTTGGTTAGATATATCGTCCCCATATCATTGTAATCTAAACCAAGCTCTACGTTTTTTAATCCAAGCCCTCTTTGATGCAAATAATTTTTGCTCGCACGGTATAAAAAGCTTTTAAATTTTACAACTCTTTTCTCAGCTTTTGTAATATTTTTTTCATGAAATTATTGTGTACTAGCACGTACAAAGTACATAGTTGATACAACTCTTTAAATGTCGCATAATATTATAGTATGCACTATTTTTAAAATCACATTAAAATATTAATTCATTCTGTAACTGAATAAGTATTTTAATATTTCTCAGCCCCCTTTAACAAATACCTGAATCTGCCCCTGCAGAGATCTTATGCGTTTTTATGAATATTTATAAATATTTTGATGAATAGAATTTCAATATGGTAAGTCTAACCAGGCTATGGTATGTCATGGAAATCCGTTAAGAAAAAAATTAATTTATTTTTGGTTATTAAAAATTATTGGCTGAGGATAAGTACGTCTTAAGTATGTTTAAATATTTATTAAAAGCTATGAATATAGATTTAAATATAATTACAGGAGGAGACAGAGTCGTTGCTAGTAGGGGTGCACTTGTGAGGGACCCCTATAAATTAAGGGGTAAGCATTCCATTTTAAAACACATTTCCATCCAAATTTTCTTGCTATTTTTTTATGTTGTTCCCCTCATATCGAATGTGAGCTCCAATTCTTCCAATGAGCCTAATGAATAAAAATTAGGCATTTACTTGAAGCAATTACTTTTTAATAAAAGCAATTATTGCTTGACTAGCAAATGCTATAAGTAAAAGCAATTGCTAGATTCCTAAAATTTTGAAGCAATTGCTGCTTTTCTTACACCTCTGTAGCAAATGCTTATTCAACACAAGTTCAGACGTGTCTTATCCACTTGTTCAGATTATAGATTTGATGTTCAGTTTGGTGCCTAATTTGCAAAAGAGTTGACGTAAATACAACAACGTTAGTCTATTTATTTAGTACAATAGTAGGTAATCTGTTACGTTTTTGTGGAAAATAGGAAACTTATATTTGTGATTTGGTAGATTTCAGTGAAAATGAGGAAAGTGATAGTAGTGATCAAGAAATTAAAGACAAGCAATTGATATTCGTTCACAAATTGAAGGAACATAAGTAAATCTCTCTGACCACAACAGCTTCAGCACTTGTAGGAAATTTAATAAAAATATTGGCCTTCTCCAAAACTGCATCCATTACAGAAGTGTATGTCTTACAGACAGTAGTTTGGTGAACACCAAGTTCTTCATCTACAGAATTTTAAAAGCCCGGATCCGACAATTTCCGCAGAAAGACTTTAATCTTATTTAAAGGCGACAGTGCACCCCTCGCCTTTTACCAGTATCAGTCAAAAAATAATTTGCCAACCACTCAACATTCTCGCAGTCAAATCGATATAACTTTCTAAAATCTCATATATGCAATTTTTACGTACACTGTAGATTTTTCTTTTACGGACGATCATATATTCAGCCATAATTGAGGACACAAATTAGGAGCAACGCACGTGTATGCCGCGGAGAACCAAAGTTGACTGCTACCAAGCAAATGATGCAGGGGTCGACCTACCTTAAAAAGTTGAAAGCAATTGCTACACTAGAAAAAGCAATTCCTTAATTTATTCATCACATTTTTAGCAAACGATAGCAATTGCTTCTATTTTTTGGGGAAAAGGCATTGAGTAGAAGCAACTCCTGCACTTTTAAGAAATTGCTGGACGCAAAAGCAATAACTTTAGTTTTTATTCATTGCCTTTCAAGAAATTACTTCGATTTTAGAAGAAAAAGCGATCGCTACATTTTTATTCATTAGGCTCAATGTAAAGTATAAAAAAATAAGCATTTGCTCAAAGAAATATTTATTTTAATCAAAAACCAGAATATCGTTTAGCGAATCCAAAATAAACTCCCGTTTTATGTACTATGTACGTATAAGAACTCTTAATCATTTTTAAAAACTGGTAGTAGCAATATAAAAGTGTACCACTTATGTAGATAGTTAGGTATATGAAAATTAAGACAAAAAACTGCTTACTCGGTGAACTTAACGATCGTGAGAAATATGAATGAAAAATAATGAGTATACGTAATTATTACCTATTTGTTAAGTAAAAACGAGTTTGCTTATGCCTCTATAATAATATCCATATACCAAATAACTTTTTTATGACGCTATATAACGTTAATATCATTCCGAGGAGTCTGGGTATAAAATGGTGTTATACAGAATGGCTCGAAACTAATATAAATAAATGGTTAGATATGTTTTAATATTTTAATTTTTTCGTTTGTTTTTATGATGATGGTATGGATATTTAGTGGTTGCCGTTTTTTGTTTAAGGATAACGTTTCTACGTGTAACAGATTAGGTATGTACTATTTTACTACCTACTATATTATAAATATTTTCAGATATGGGACATAACGCAATTCATTATACATGAAATGGGTTTTATATCACACTACAGATAATTCGATAAATTAACTGAAAAACAAAGCAAAAAAATAGCAACGAATTGTAAAAAGCGTTTTCAATTTTGAAACACAATTATTATTATACACTTTGATTACGATAATTTTTATAATTCAATTTTACAAAAAAGTACAAGGCCCGATTGTTACACGAGAGGGCTTGAAGCGAGGCTTGAAGATATTGCAACGAATCTAACTTAAAAGCGAAATTTTTCAAAAGCCAATTTTAAAAAATTGTCTCACTGAAATTTCATTAATTTTGGTATTGCTGAAAAACATTTTGAATAAGCTTTCCAGAGAGGTGTCCCAAGTTGAGGTGGTGCCATTTAAAATTTTTAAGTGGTTGAGGGTAGTGTTTCAGGGGAGGGTGGGGGTGATCCGCAAAATACTTGACTTTTATGCCCCCGCGTTTTTGTAATAATGGTGTTTTTGGTTATTTGATATATTCTTTAGTATAGAAAATACAGTACAGTTGTATTCATTAGAATATGAGGTATTTAGGTTTTGTCATATTTGCGTAAAACCGGCTTGTTTAAATGATTGTTTATTGAACGTTATCACACGTCATAGATTATCAAAAATGCAAAGCATGGGCGTCATTGTAATTAATTTTGAAACTGCATGGTGGTAACGTTTGATAAACTTTGGCGGAAGAACATTAAATGCCTCGTCAGTTGTCTGAAGTTGAAAAGGCTCAAATTGTATCAAGAATCGAAGAAGGATGGTCAGTCCGTGCTGTAGCGCAGTTGTATAATAAAAATAAAAAAACTATATTGAAAATTAAGCAAAAATTGGTTCAGGTCGTCCCAAACGTTCCAACACTGAACACGATGCTGCTTTATTGGGATATTTAAGAAATAATCCATTTGCAATTGCATAGGATGCTGTTATTGATACAGCATTTCCTACCTCCCAACCTAACGCCAACAGGAGAGTCAAGGAATCTGAACTAAAATGTCGCCCAGCTGCGAAAAAGTGTTTCTTAAAGAACAGCGACAATCAAGGGTTATTTTTGCTTTAAATGATATATACCGCAACCTCAATTTTGGAACAGGGTCATTTTTACTGATGAAAAGACGTTCCAGTCAACTTATAACGGACAAATTTGTGTGTATCGTCCAAACAATACCAGGTTTGAAGAGCGATATACTAACCCCCTCACTTCTAGACAGGGGCATTTCTCTGTAAATGGTGGGGCTGGATAAGTGTTCATGGACCTGGTGTTTGCTGGCGAATAGAGCGAAGATTTAATACCGGAAATTACATTAGCATTTTAGAAAACATATTATTACCATCTGCTGAGCTAATATATCCCAATAATACTTTCATATTTCAACAAGATAATTGTCCAGTCCACACTGTCAATGCTGTAACCCACTGGTTTCAAACCCATAATGTGGAAGTGCTGCCTTGGGTCGATTATAGTACCGATATCAATCCAATTGAAAATATTTGGGGTATAATCGTAAAAACAATATATAATCAAAATTTTAGGCCACAAAATTCAGAAGATTTATGGGAAATAATACATGTGTGTTGGGAAGAGCTTGATCCAAATATTGTATAAAATATAATTCAGTCAATTCCGAATAGACTGGCTCAAGTAATAGAAAAACAGGGATATATGACCAAATGTTAGATTTTATTTATTCTTGTTAAACGTTATATAAGTAGATAGTAGATATATTATAAAATAAAAAAAATATTTTCTGTTATTCTATTGAACTAACGCCCAACGCCAATGCTTTGCATTTTTAATAACCTTTAACATGCGAAAAGCCGTTTTTACACAAATATTGTTAAGGTTTTCTCTCATTCTAATTCGTATACGCTTATTTTATAAATACAACTGTAAAATGACTAGTTTTCAAAAAGCCAACCAGTATAATAATATGTATATTTCATAAAATAACACGTTGCACCTATAAGGTGCAGTGACAAAAAAAATTCTAGATAAAAATACTTGAAATGACACTTGCAATAAACTTTTAAACCATTTTAAGAACAAAAACCTTCACAATTAATTAAGTACCTATTAAATCAATTATGTACTTATTTGATTTACATAATACATAAATTTAATGAGGTAATGTCACATTATAAATAATATTATGGTGTTATACTCGTAGTTGTAATCTAGAGAAAGAAAAAACGTTTTGTATTAAGTAATATACATTATTAACAATAACAATAAAGGTTCTCTTGGAAAGGAGCTTGAATATGATTAATTGAAGTTTCTTAGCTTCTACTGAAGAGCTGTAATTTACGGTCATTAAATTTAACCATCAGAAATTTCTTACGTATTTATGGATAAAAAGAATTGGTGTCTAGTTTCCGATTTCTTTAGGGTCATTATTTGTTTTCAATTGTTTATTCAGGAAGGACAGTCTTTTCAAATAATTTTTACAACTTAACAGCGTTTATTATTGTTTGGATATGTTAAAAATTTGGAGTATTACTCCTGAATCTTGGCCTTTGGCTCAGGAGTGGGTTACATTTTTGTCGCTTGCTAACTCTTGTTAGTCATTTTTAAGAGATATAGAAAAGTGTCAATCACGGTGAGTGGCTAGCTTTAGTATTTTTTTAAATTATCCCATAGTATATTATTCAAAAAACACCTTGTAAAGGTTGTAGCACCTTAACTGCAATTCGCAAGAAATTCCTAGAACCACCTTTAGCCAATGATTCTAAAAAATGATCTTTTTCGTCTTTTTTACCTACCTGAATTTTTGACTAATGAAAATTGGTTACAGCTCTTTCTACCTGGGACGAACTAACATCTCAGAGCGAATTTTTGGCGCCAGATAAGGCTATTTATTTGCCCTATCGCAGAAAGGGCATAAATTTACTTTATGTACTTAAATAAAATAAAATATAATAAACATATTTTTTAGTTTGGTGATATACTACTAACTAGCCCGTAAAACCCGATGTTCAAAAACATGAACACAGAACCCGCGGTGTTGAAGAAAATCGTCTTTTCTCCGCGAAGAAACACATGTTTAAGCAAGCAAACAAAACATCAAGAGCAATATTTATATGCGCCGGATGATTTTATTATGTATTGGTAGAGCTGGTTCTCACCAGGGGGCGGGCTAATCATTAATCGACCTCAAGTTTAACTTTGTAGCGGCAGGTAGAAATAAAGAAGAACTGAGAAGCACCGCTATCTTCGGGCTAATTGAACAAAATGCCTTTTGTGAAGGCCGATAGATTAATTTATAAAATGTTTTAGAGATGTTTGTTTCTGTGTACTACTGATTTTTTGTTTTTAAACCGTTTTTACTTACAACCAATACCATTGCCCGCTGCAAGAAGGTTTAAAATATGTTCAAAATTAAAAAGAAAATATTATTTATTTCATTTTGTCCGGTAAATCAACTTACCATGTACACATTTGCGGCCGGTAAGTGGCAACATTACAGTATCAGGTACTGTTAAGTATTGCCTAGAAACCATCTTTTGTTTTTAGAAATAATGACTTTTTACTTTGGATTTTTGACAAGTTGTCACTTAAAATTATAGGAAACAAAATGTTCAAGTACACATATTGAGCATTAATTATTTAATTCATCATATAAACATTAAACTAAATTGGACTTGGAATATAATAATACCTATATAAGTTTTTAAAACTTATAATAACAGTAACTGTTATAATTCAAAACAAAATAAAGGCAATCATGGCCGATTATAAAAATGCGTTCCACGCCCCGACTAGTATTTATTGGAAAATCGCTATTTTCGCAGCATGTCTTATTATAAATAATATACTTTTTTCTACCAACTTTAGTAAATGAAAAATGTTACGCAACTACAGAATAGGCTCTCTTTTACAATTTTTTAAATAGTTTGCTTAACTAAGTAGTACTGCTTTTTTCAAAAACATAGTAGAGACAACTCTTGTTCAGCTTGTATCAATAATGCATATAAAAATGCATCAGAATTTAAAAAATCAGTGGCGTACCAAATATTTTCACCAAAACAATATTGATGGTATCTGGTACGCACGCCACTGGTGGAAGAAAGCAAAACCTTTTTTAATGAAAACGTGTTGTTTGATCCAAAATAGATAAGCACGAATTTTCAATACCGTATCTTTAACGATTTTCGATATTTAACTAAAATAAATATTTTTTAAAAATAATTTAACACCCTGTATCTTAGAGGGTAAGCATTTTAGGGCATAAGTCTATATGAACTTTTCAACTTAAATTGATGCCAGGAATCATATCCTAGATTTTCTTGATGTACTTAAGGATCACCTTGTATATCTATCGATACCAAATAACTTTGTGTAGATGGTTTAACTTGTAAAAGTATTTTTCTACCAACTTTAGTAAATGAAAAATGTTACGCAACTACAGAATAGACTCTCTTTTACAATTTTTTAAATATTTTGCTTAACTAAAGTTAGTAATTTTTATTTTATTTAAATGATATTCAGTGATACCAATTAATATTGCCAACAATATTTTAAAATTTGTAATAAATATGTTTATTAAATCTATTTAAAAAGGATTATAATGACAAAATGAAATAAAATATCAGACGATACACGTCAGTTAGGTGGTATTACAGGACTCGTTTATATTCCAGACTCTAACGTGAAATACTATTTTCACCGACCGGGAAGTACCCACTTCCCGGACGCTTTTCCTTTGAGAAAGTAGCATTTCTCCGGCCTAGTCCGGGAAGTACGTGCCTAGTCCGGGAAGAATCACATCAATATTAGCAATTGCTCGAATTTTAATATAAATATTAATATAAATAAGAATTAGAATGTTTCTGTTAGTACCTATCTTCTGTTCGAATTTCAATATTTAATACAAATAAGAATTAAAATGTTCGAAATTTTGTTCTACAAGGAAATATAATAAAGACATGTGTCTCATTGATTTGTTATTTTACATGGTTGCCGAAAAAATAGTGTATGCAACACGTCCGAAAACAGGTTTTTTGGACTCGCAGACTTCCAGGACTCGCCTACGGCTCGTCCTAGAATTTTTTCGACTCGTCCAAGAAAAAAACAGTATTTTCCGGACTTGTAATGTAAATTACTATTTTTTTAAATGACAAATCTTACTTTGAATTAGGTTTGGGGAAATTGCCTCTACATATTTTTTACTGTGTAAATGAACCACCGACTATATTATGTTCTTTGCGGTTACAACGCTCGAGGTGATTTTATAGAGCCACCAAACCGAGACACTTGCTTTGGATAAACATAAACAAAAATTATATTAAATTATAATGTTCTGCCGGTGTAGGTGTTACGGTGGTTACGCCGTGATTGTCACACATCCACTCGACATTAAAATCGAATTAGCGTTAATTTCCTGACTATTTAATTTTTTCTTTCTCGGCTTTGACTGTTTCTTGCGTCAGATACGCAAATTAACGCTCGGATTACCTACTGAATCATTTTAGCGGTTTGCTAGGAAAGAACAAAGATTAAGCTTTCACTAGGAGAGTTTTGGCATTTGATTACCGTGCTCTTTTAAGTGCCCGTCATTGCTGAGGGTAGTCAGTCATTTCTGGCCCCCTAGACAATCTTAATGTATTCAAGGGAAAAAAGTTTGCAACCATTTGAAATTATATTAACGGCAACCAAAAACAGTTTGTGGTTATTTTCGTGATATACATCAGGGTGTCCGGAAATGATGGGGATAATTCTAGACCAAAAATAAATGCTATCTCTTCCTATAACATTTTTTCGAAAATTGATTGTTAAAGTTAAATTTTATTTGCAGTATTTTTGCAATACCTTTTGCCACGCTAATAATATTTTGACGAAATCTCGTATATGGGGCTTTTTCGGGATGAGGGATACAAATTTGTCCACCGTTTTTTCGCATTTTGGGCGCCACATAGGATCGTATACTTTAATTTGAATGGTCGCAACTTTTTTGTCCTACACTGTATGTGCATTTTGACTAAGTATTTTTATTCTCCTAACCTTTTGACATAAAAAAGAGAATATCTCTTTCAACAGGTAATAAATCTTAATAGGTGTATTATTTTATTATATTTCTATGTATCGAATATAAGCATCCTGAAGAAATTTTTAAAAATTGTTTATGATAAACCGTTGTCCTGATATAATTAGTTATTTTGTACTGGGTGATAGGGTGATGTTCTGATATTATTAGTTATTTTTTTTTACCTTTCAACAAACCCAAATAACATAACCCTGTATCTTAAAAGTTGGCGCAAATATTACGAAGTTGGAATGACGCTGCCAACTGAAATTAGTGGATGGCAACCTATAAAACCCAAAACCCCGTTAGTACAATACAGAGATACTATAGTGCACCATTTATACAGCCTATTAAGCATTCAACTTTTTTTATAGGCGTGTAATGCGCTTTAAAAGATGTGTGGTCTCATAATTCCAGCAAAATATTAATTTTTAATTTCGACAGTCATAAATTTATCATCAGCCACCGTGGCATTCGATAAATTTTTCCCACTCGATAAAAAAGTGTGCAATATTTCAAGTGATTTTGAATACGTTACTTCTCCCAAGCATGCGATATGATTAATACAAGTTGGTTGTTCTCTTTGTGAGTACCGCGAAGTACCACGTTCAAGTACCACATCGATACCGCCTTGCATCTACTTTACGTTTTAGCTAAGTAAGGTTAATAAATGAGCGTTTTCGGAGTAACAACCTTATTTTTTTGGTCGTATCAACTTTTCTCCGGTAAAGTATATGCGATGTGATGTATAATAAAACATAACCCCCATTTCTGTTAGGTACATACTTATATTTTTCAACTCTTCAAACTTATATAACATAACTAGACTAAGGTCAGGCAACAAATGTATTTACCTTATAATAATAGCAATAATCTTTGGTAATATTGCTTTTAAGCTACGCAATATAATTTATCACATTTTTCCTAAATACATATTTATAAAGTTTTTTTTTAATGGCTTGTTTTTGCGGTCTACTTTAAAATGTATAGCCTGCCTCTCAGATTTTGGTAGTAAGTTTAGTATACGTATACCCCCCCCCCCCTCCCTCCCTCCTACCCGATAGATATTAAGCCTACCCGATAGATATTAAGATGTTGATTTGTATTATTATTATTATTTAAAATGGGATTTACATAGTGACTACATTGTAAAAAAACTAAGAATTGTCATAGGTACCAAAATTTAAACACCTTAAACAATTTTCTAAATATAAAATAATATTGAAACTATTCAAAAATACATTTTGAAAATTATTTACGAAAAAGACCACCAATATTCTTCTTATTTACTATTTAAAGATAGCAAAAAACTGGATATTAAACAAATATTTTCTTACATGTTAATATATATTTTTAAACATAAAAATAAAATAAATTATATTAATCACACAAATTAAGCTCGTCATAAAAATTCTATTACATATAAAAATAGAGTAAACAAAACAATAGCATACAAATATTTTTTAAACATCAATCCATATATTTTTGATATGCTACCACAGTCAATTAAAATAATTATAGAAATAAAATTAAAAATTGGATATTATCCAATCCAAGAGATATATTCAAGAATATCATTAATAAATAATAAATATACCAAGCTATAATAAATAAAATAAATTAATATATACATTATATACATGACGTATTGTATCTTTGTATACCTACTGTAGTGATATAAAATATACCAATAAAAACTCCCCATCATCAAAAGGTCGTATTTCGTCAGATACCAGGCTATTTGGAACGCTATAGGAATCGATCGTTCGGAGTCGATCATCAAATTTGTCTTAAAATTAATTTACTTATCTCCTAATTTCCCACACGAACGCTTTCGGTCCGCGATGATCATACGCTGATGACTTTTATTGATTGTTTTGCTATTTGATGATCTCGTAATTGATTGATTTGATCCGATTGTATCGTTAATCAAATGCTTTTGGTGGAAACGGATTTTAGAAGTTCTCAGGTAAATTAAATGTAATGAGTTGAAACAATTATTGTATACACACAAACACGTAGGTCCATTAAAATAATATTAGATTTTAAAGATGGAGGGGGTATCTTAACTAACATAAACACCTGTATAAAAAATAATTTTCACCTTTCCAAAACGTCAACCAGTTCCTACTAGTATAGAATATAGATACGTCGCGGCTTCACTGTAGCAGTGTTAGCAATTTTGGAATTTTAGGTTTTTCCCTACTAACTGGAAGCATTATCTAGAAATATAGGAAATCTGAACTTTCCCCTTATGTGAAAGTGGGTTTTCTTTTTCGGTCAAGCACAGTATTTGTTACATTATATACAGGGTGTCCGGAAATGATGAGCAAAACATTTAGGGGATAATTCTAGACCGAAAATAAATGCTGTCTCTTTCTATAACATTTTTTCGAAAATTGATTATTATTAATGGAGTTACAGGGTGTTAAAGTTAAATTTTATTTGCAGTTTTTTTGCAATACGCATTTTGTAGATGGCGCCACATAGGAGCCTATACTTTAATTTGAATGGTCCCAACTTTTTTGTCCTACACTGTATGCTCATTTTGACTAAGTATTTTTATTCTACTAATCTTTTCACATAAAAAAGGTATACTATGTTTGTTTCGATAAATCTAACCGTTTTCGAGAAAAACGCTAAAATAACATTGCTTGCATGTGATAAATACGAAATCAATTTATTTTTTACCTTAAACATAGCATAGTAAAGGAATATTCCATGGAGTTCGTCGGATTTTTTTAAGAAGAATTTATTTATGCATTGTAGAGAAAGGACGTCACTTTGAACCTTTGATTTGAATGTTTACTTTATTGTTCTAGTAACTTTGTATTTTAAAAATGCAAATGAAATTTGACTTTAACACCCTGTAACTTCGTAAATAATCAATTTTCAAAATAATGTTATAGGATAAGATAGCATTTATTTTCGGTCTAGAATTTATACCCAAAATAAATGGCTCATCATTTCCGGACACCCTGTATAGTAGGAGGATAAATAAATAAATAATATACATTGTATGGTTGCGCATCGGCAGAAATCACATGACCCTTCAAAACCATAATATAAATGTTTATATAATATATTCAAATTCAAAATTGATAAAGATATATCTATTCCTGCCATTGGTATTGGCTGAATTAAGCTTAACACAAGTTTTTTTTTTTGATAACGAACTTTTTTCCACGACACTCTTTAACCGTTTATTACAAAAATAATTGCCATCCTATATCGCATATGGTATGTGGGTGGAGCCCCATATTGTAAATTTTCAACCGACCAATGGCGAACAGAAGTAATTATACACATTAATTACTGCTTTATCAAAAAGGATAGTGTTTACCTTTTTCTCTGAATTGCCGTTGTGAAAATATATGTTAGATCAAAGCTACAATACTACTGTCAGTGGCGGATCTAGGAGTGGGGGGGGCAGGGCTCCCCATCTGAGATTATAAATTTAACAACACCAGTCCTTTTTTTTGTTACAAATAAGCCATTTAGCCCTCTAACATCCCCCCAAAAAATGTAAGGGCCAACTTTTTTTATATATATATTTATTATTTTGGCTAGATTTTAGTTTATAATCGCGGAACAAAAAAAAAAGTTCTGTGCGGTGTAAAACAAGAGAAAAGCTTTTCGGACCAACGCAACGTACTTAAACTATAGCTTTTCCCGATAGTTATAAAAATGTCCCGAGCTTCTTTTTTCAGCTGATATTCTACAGACAAAAATAGGTTGTTATGTTTCTTGCGGTTCCCTCGTAAGTTTTAAAAACACATAACATGGAGAAAGACAGCCTATTATCATTAGGAATATACTCGTACCTATACCTAGGTATAATTTTTTATTACATGGCCACTGGAAAACTGCCGTTCAGGCCTGTAATTTTACATTTTATGGAGATCCGCCTATGAAATCGTAACTACAGTCTTCTCCGAACGAACATTAGAACGTTCCAAATTATAATTACGTTTGGTTGCTTAATTACTCGTATGCAAAGTTATCGTATCTGCTAAATTGCTCTTTTCAATTTTGTTTGTACTTTTCAACAGCCTTTTTTAAGATCCTATTTAAACAAAAAAACTTTTTAAATTTGTACGATTTTTAATCTGTTAAGCGTCCTCAGGATAATTTTATACCTGCAAAGCTCAAACGTTAAATTTGTAAATTATGTAAATATCGTGGAACGTCGATTTTTGTTCCCGAAATAAATATTATGTCCTTTAATTGAAATTGTTCGCTTTCAATCAAATATTGGGCTCCTCCGCAAACGTTTTCAGGGGCCCCCCTTCTATAACGAATGGAAAATGATAATTCTTATTTTCATTACTATTAGGTTCAGGTTTATGAATTTTTGAATTCGTTAATCGTGTAATAATTTAATTAGGCTTAAATCCACATTATACCGGGTGTTTCTCAAAAAACGTTCACCCCCATAACTTTTCTGTATTTATAGATATTAAAATAAAATTTTAAGATTATGCATAAGAGATGAGTCTGTATTTATTGGCATAATTTTCAATTTGTTAGCACTTCCGGTTTGACCGGAAGTGACCTTAACTTTGTTATTTTAAATGGGACATCTTGTATATGTTTCCTTATTTGAGTTCGGCAAACATTCTGATGGCCGTTTGCACCGCCTTGCTTAAAGTTAAAGATTAGCTAGACCTTATACTTAAGGTCACCTTAAATTAAAATGGAATGCACCGGGTCAATACCCGTAAAACTTAGCTAGGGTTTCAAGAAGTTTGACAACGGCGTCAATCTGGTAATTTTTTTAGTAACTTTTGCACCGAATCTTTTCTCCCCTAATTGTTTTGTCGTTTCATTTTCATTCGTCATCCAAAATCAACCTACATAAAAAACGGTTTTTGGTCAAAACTGTTAAAATAATCAGCCCTGTTGTACACTTTTCTAGGCAAACCAAAAATAATCAAATTCATTTCGTCGACTTCATCGTCATCAGTAATGAGTTCTAATAAATCCATTTTTCCTGTTTAGGTTGACTTGGACTTGACTGACGTTTAGGTTATATTATTTTTTTCAATGGTTTAAGGTTAGATTTTCAAGATAAGCCGAATAATTCTGGGGCTTAGCTTTGTTCGACTGGAAGCCAAGCTTTAGGCAAAAAGTCAACGCGTGCAAACCAAATTCTGTAGATAAGGTGAACCTTAGATTAAGTAGCATCTAATCCAAGCGATGCAAACGGCCATTAGTAGAATGAAACCTTACTTGTCATTTTTGGAGGTGTTATAACATTTTTATGTTTATTTTTTATTTTCAATCTAGAGTGCTACAAAAATTAAATCTGTTAATTTGCACAAACTATCACTATTACATTACAGTGGCATAATTACGAACAAAATTAATGATTTGCTCAATTATAGATTTTTTTCACATTAGACACATGAAAAAGGTATTAATCGATAGTGATTTGAACTATGCTGGTTTGTTGTATTTTACTACTGAAAATAAACTAAGTTTTAGATTTTCTCATCACATCTAGTGTATCTTTTTAATTTAAGGGGGTGGGGGCTTATAACTAGGGCTGGGCGATAAAAAAAAAAATCGTATTTTTCGATTCAATCAATTAATCGATTATATTACCACTAGTGAAGGCCCCGCTACCCCCCCCCCCCTTGTTGACACGCCCCTGGCAACAACTGTTAATACATTCTTACTTCTTCTTACTTTTCATAAATATTTTCTTATATCTGGCCTTTTATAATTTATATCCTTTAGTCCTTTTTGTCAACCATATAATATTACTCAATAACATTCTATCAAAAGCAGCAAATGCAATTATTTTGCAAAAAAAACTTAAGGACAAAACAGCATAAATATTGCAAGTAATATTCAGCTTTGATCTGAATAATAAAGAAAACCACAAAAGACCTTTTTAGCGATATTAAAAGCTGGAACCAATTATGCCTTCTTATGGTAGATATTAGGGGGTATATTCTCCAATAACGACGTTTATTAATACACATATTAATATATTTTTAAAATTTTAGAAATTCATTTAATTATTTGGTAACAGAAAAATAATATTTTTATAGGTACCTTCAATTCTTAATGGAAAAATTCGCCATTTTCTGGAAACTAGTTTGTTGAACCTACAAAATTCAGAGCTGGGCAAGCTACTGGAAAAAAGTAGCTAGCTACAAGCTACTTAAAATTAAAGTAGTTAAGCTACCGTGTAATCAAGCTACTTTTAAATAAAAGTAGCTTAGCTACTGGTAGGTAAGCTACAAGCTACTTTTTTTAAAGCTACTTCTATAAGCTACTCTGCGAAGGTTACTTCACTTTATGTCAGTGAATGCAGTTTTGAAAAACTACGTTCTTCGACATTAAAAGAGTTTAGTAATAAAAATATTATAAAGTTTTAATAATGTAGGTACCTACCTGTAACTAAGTATTATTATAAGTAAATATATTATTGAGCATGTTTTCAACAGTGCAGAATATGAGGGGTACATCGTAAAAAATTATTTCTGCCATACTTTTAAACAATTATAGGTAATAGATATTTTTTGATATAATATGACTGACATGACTGTCAAAGTTTTATACATTTTTTTAGTTTTTCAAATTTTTATTTCAAAGGCAAAATGCTAAGTTATTAAATAAATCTACAAAATATAATATCCTTTAAATTATTTTATTTTTAATTCATAAGTTAACAAAATGGCAATACCTAAAACTAATTATAACATTAATAATTTTAACTATTTGGTAAATGTGCAAATAAGATTATTACAAAAAAGAGTTTCCTTTAAGTAGAACGAGCTTTTCAAATAAGCTGTCCGACAATCCATTTCGCCTCGGAGTATTAATATAGGTAGCAAACGAAAATAATCTTTCTACTGGAACTGAAGAGGCGAGAGAGGTGTTATTTGCAATAGGTAGCTTAAATTATTTTTGGGTAACTTAAGCTACCGAAAGTAACTTTTTTGACTAACTAGCTACTTTTAAAAGTAGCTTCAAGAATACACTAAAAAATAATGTAAAAGCTACAGCTACAAGCTACTTGGTTTTAGAAGTAGCTCAAATAAAGCTATTAGCTACCAAAAAAGTAGCCAGCTAGTAGCTTAACTACTTAGTAGCATAGTAGCTAGCTACTGCCCAGCTTAAATGACTAATAAGCGCTGGTGGCCACTACATTATAATAAAATCACATGCTAAGTTCTTTCAATAATTCGTAATGAACAGCACTAAGTCTCAATACTAAAATTGGTAAAAAGGATTCAAACATTTTTGAATCTCTTTAAATAAGTAAATGTGTCTTCTAGATCGGGGAATAGGACCCTCGTCAGATAAAGCCCGGAGATTGATTTCTTCGTTCTTCCCACAAGATTCATAAAGGTGTGCTCTGGTGTGTTCTCGCAGCGGAAAATGTGCTCCAAATGAAGCAGAAAATTATGGGTTAGATCGGAACCGGTAATTTGCATACGATTTAAAGTTAATTTGGACGGGGTTACACCAGTTTGGTGGTGGGATGCGGAGTTTATCAATGGCGTAGTAATGAGCGGTGTCTTCCGGAAACGTCTTCAATTTGACTTCTTTTATATGCATGATTTTGTCTTGATGTTTCGTTTTTTACCTTATCATGTTCTGTTTTGTGTTTCATTCGGTAATTGGAGAAAACACCCTTGTTTAAACGAATTATTAGATCACAAGCTGTCTTAAAATTCATCCTCTTTTTGTAATATTACGGTGTATCTAATTTTATTTTTGTTTCCACCACCACCGTAAAACCTATCAACTTATACCATCCCATTGATATTTTCTACGGTCTCTCTAGTTCTTTTGTTTTCGCCACATCGTCATTATTGCAGTCTTTTGTTTCCGAAGCCATCTGGCTTTTGGGGCCGGAATTATGACTTAATGTATTTTAAAATATGCCCAGGTAAAAGATGCAACCGTCATTTAAATTGGCGTTTTGGTTGTTTAAGAAGATGGCCTTAAGAAAATTAGACCGGCTACCAGGGTTACGACATAATTTCGATTATTATTAACATTTCACGTCATTAGTGTGCGGTAATAGTTGGGCTACGTGAACGGAATTACCATTTTTTTAACGACCTCAGACAGGTAGGTAAAAAGGCGACGTCCAAGTTGACGAACTTTTTTCTAACCATATACAGTGTCACCAGTAAAGTCCGCATCATATGGGATTTTTTTTTATTAATAGCTTTATTCGAAGTTTGACTTTGGCATTAAGTTCTGCTTCGATCGAGATATAGAGAATATTAAGGAAAAAATAGTACTCACGTAATTCGCATTATCTGTCAAATTTTAATTTTTTCCAAAAAATAATTCAAAAGAGGGGTCAGGGGTCACAAACAGGTTTTTTAAATGCAGTTTTTAGCCCACGTGCAAAATTTCAACTGCATAAGATAATTTTGATTTTTTACCAATTTTTGTAAAGTGCACCACTTTTGCAAAATAAGACTCAATGCAAGTTCTTAGTTTTGACAATGCTTTATTTCAGATACATTTTCTTTAGAGTATCGCCATATTAAATGTGTGTTTTTCTACAAAATCAAAATTGGGCTATTAAAATTTGGTCACATGTGGTGCAAAGTTTATTTGTTTCTGACCCTGTATAAGGTAACTTCATAAAATAAGTATTTTTGAAACCGTAGTTTGTGTCTGAAAGTAATACACCTTAATATTAAGACAAAAAAGAACACAGTGTCATCAGTAAAGTGTTCAACCACGCTAAAAAAATAGCACATCATTTGCAACTCGCAACACTTCGTACAATATAGAATCTGGTTGGCAGTGGCGTAGCGTGCAGGGGGCCAGGGGGCGACCGCCCCCCTCGTCCTTTGAGCCCTTTCCCAAACGGCGCCCCCTTCCCTCTCCCAGTAGTTTCGCAGTTCAATTTTACTTCACATGATAATTGATAATATTGTTTACCTATCGCAGCAAGAGGAAATTTACTATGTTTATGAATATAAAGAATATTTATATAACAAAACACATTATTTATTACTATTATTATAAATTAGTTCTTTTTTTTGTTTATATTATAAGATGACCATTATCAGAAGAATATTGGCAAATATGATATTTTGTGAAGCTCTCTTTCTCTTTGTTTTTAAAGTATTTTTATGAGTTTTAATTAGGTTACTATTTGTTTTTATTTGTTTATAACTTTTAGAGTAAGGAAACAGATAAAAGAATCCTGTTACCTATTTCGAGATTCTATTTTATTTTCACTACTTGATTTAATTTATAATAAAAAGATTTTGCCACGACCAATAATTTGTATTCTTTCAGTTATTTTGCTTTAACAATTAAAAATTGCTTGAAATCTCTAATTCACTAGAGACTAAATTTTATCTTTTTAAAAGTGTGTTATTGGCACCAATGAGAATATATTCTTATATTATTAAGTAATATGCATAAAATATTTTATAGAGTTTTAACAAAATTCCCCTTGTCGTGTTCATATTCTGTTTTCATGTGACCATTTTAGACATGAGGAAACAAAAACTTTATTTCTCAGGCCAAAATTTACTAAATAAACGAAATTATACATTAGCAGTGAGGCGCCCTTTGAACTAGGGCGTAGATAAGGGGGTAATTTACCCCCCCCCCCCCCAGGACCCTTAGTGACTATAGTGAGCCATGACAACAAAGCACTTTTTTTTACTTGATCAATTTTTTTGTGATTTTCTTGAGGATTTTGTGTTATTTTGTATTTTAAGGGCGTGGCACCTAAAAAAGTTTCGCCTGCGGCGCTATTTTTTTTCTTTTACCCCCCCATAAAAAAAACTACGCCCTTACCTTAGAAGCTTTCGCCCCATTAACTACGCTACGCCACTGCTGGTTGGAAGACTGAATTTTTAATCAAAATTCTATCTATCACTATCATATATGTATTGTGGTATTAAAGGCATGCCTGCACCCATCTCATCTTCAACGCACCTAGCTAGTATATAAATAGAGCTGTAGTGCTTATTTAGTATTCACCTGAAGACGACTGGAGATAGTTACCCAGAAACGTTGTGATTTGAAACAAATTAAGACAATGTAACTCGAAAGCTCTTTTATCATTCAGAAACATCATTGTCTCCAATCTTTAAACAGACAAAATAACTCTTCATCCGTATCTGTGCATACATTTTAAAACTGTTATTACTTCCGTAAATTTTACAAGCTATCGTGATAAGACCTCATTAAGCGATAGAGAATTTATCAAAGTCGGATTCCAGAACCATTGGTAATAAGGTAATGTTGTTAACATAATTTATTTGAAATCGCTGTAACAAGTTCAATATGGTAGAGAATGCTCAGATGAAGTCAAATAAATCATTGGGTATCATGCAAGTTTTGAGAACCCACATTATATTATGCAACACTGAAAAATAACCTTCATGCTTCGTTTGATCCAAAAATCGTCCAAATGCCGATCTTGAAAAGATTTTCTTCATAAATTAATAAAAGTAAAAAACGAACTATAGTTTAACTATTATTATTATTACGGTGGCAACGACTCCATCAGTCATACTTGGTCCGACGTCACCGTAAACATTTTTTTTAAACTATTATTCACCACTTTTGACTTAAGTGTACTATATTTTTTTACACCGTCAGAAAGTAGAAATTTCATCGAACAAAAAGCCCACCGGCTTTTTTAAAAAAGCAGATATTTTGACGTGAGAATTTTCGATTGAAAATTAGGCTGCTTTTTCGATATTAAGTCAAAATAAGGTGAAAAAATAAATATTTTAAATTAAAAAAAAGTACAGTGTGTTTGGGACATAAAAAGGTAAGTTTTCACCAAATTTCATGAAAAAAATTTTTTTCTTGTAATAGATAAAAATAAAAAACCAAAAACTTGGTTATTTGAATATTTTACATAAATTTTAAGGTTATGTGAAAAAAGTGTAAATACAAAAGTTGTAGATCTTTTTATTACCTACAACTTTGCCATTTAACGTTTTTCCATAGAACTTGTAGTTTTGCCGGAAATCGAGATTCTACCCTTAAAAACTCACCCCCTTCCACTTCCCGACCTCGGATCGCCCGTAAATTATTTTTCCTTTCATTTTTGTTATATTCTCTTCCTTTTCCAATGGGTTTCATCCTACTATTATTTTTTTTGGTTTCAAAAATTATCGACCTGGTCTATTTTGGGAATTTACTTGAAAAACGATGACTTTTATAATAAATTTCAAAATAAGGTGCAGACGTTCGGCTGTCAAGAAATATGGCTATCCCTGCATAGGTAAAGACCCAAACGATGTTTGTCATAATGTATTTAAAGGCAAAAATTGGTGTATTTCATAAAATATGTTGTAATGAACTCTTAACTCTAGATGCTCATTGTATCCCGTATTCAACTAATTTGTTTGTCAAGAAAAAGGAAATTAACCTGACTCAAACCTATTTATACCAATAAAAGCTGGGCAATCGACAAAAGTGTTATCGAAACCCATTTGTAGGGGTTCCTTATACGAATTCTATGAAATTCATATTTTTCGTACAATAAGCATTCTTTTAAAATGAGAGCTTCTGTCCATTTACACGTCAATCATTTTTCTATGATAAAGTAAAGTGCCAAAAACGAGAAACTACCTACCTGTTTTTGGTTATAAGGGCTTGAGATGCTTATTAATTCCATAATTGGATATTTAAAGGCTTATAGCGGTACTTTTTGAAAGAAATAAATACCTCTATTAATAAAGTAGGACACGTCTAGTTAAAATAGGACTCATGAGGGACCCTAAAAAAAGCTCTCCCGAATAATAAAACTTTTTTTCTATGGTTATAGAGGAGACCTAGTTTGTAACCATTGAAATATGTATATGTCGTAGGCTAATTACAAATTCAGTTGTTTTATAATAGGTATATTGTAAAATGAAGAATAAATACTAAATTTTTACAATTCGGCTGAAGTTTTTAGGCGTTTCATAAAACGCCGAATTGCTCTCAGGCTCATTGTAAACGGTTCTTCAATCTCCTTTGTTTTAGGATATGACTGATTATAACTAGTCGTTTTGTTAAAGACTGGAAAGTACATTTTATTAAACACCGATTTATATTGTTGCTTCATCGTATAATATTTCAAACAAATAAATAGTAAGTTGGACACTTTATTTTTGTCATAACATCATAAAAGAAATTAATGGCTAACTCTTACAACACATGTTCCGACATTCGCTACGTAAATTTAGGTATATATTTACATATGTAATCTAACATAATTTAAAAGTAATATTATTTTACTTATTTGAACGCGGTCCGGTCCGCTTGAATAACATTTACTATTGCATTTCAAGGTTCAAGTGAGCCTTAAAATAAAAATTGTGTGGCACTGCGTTTGGCTAGCTTTGCAGAAACATTTTTTGAGTCCCCGCCCTCCAAATTTAGAAAAGTTTGTTAAATTTTTCCTTCCAAAACCTGAATTGATTCGGGATATTCAATGCCAACAATTTCGTCTCTTGAAAACCATTGATTCAAAATTCCGTGCTTAGTACCAATTTGATATACTCCATTTTCTATTTCGACAATAGTTCCCAATATATTTTTAAGGTCTAGTGGTCCCCTATCGTATGTAGGTACTTCAACCGCAATATTCTGACTCAGAAATAGAGGTTTGAACTTTTGGTTGGTATTTTAAAGCGTTTCAAATGAATTAATTGTTAAATTTTCTTCTTCCTCGGTCATGTTTTCTTCTTCGCTTATATTATTAGTTAATACCTTTTCCAAGTCTTCTTCAGTTGTTAGTTTTTTAACTGTTTCTGTTGGTAAATTACGTGGTGAATGTCGGAAGATGTGTTGTAATAGTTACCCATTAATTTATGATATTAGTATGACAAAAATAAAGTTTCCAACTTACTATTTATTCGTTTGAAATATTATACGATCAAGCAACAATATAAATCGGTGTTTTATAAAATGCCTATGTACTTTCCAGTCTTTTACAAAACGACTAGTTATAATCAATCATATCCTAAAACAAAGGAGATTAAAGAACCGTTTACAATGAGCCTGAGAGCAATTCGGCGTTTTATAAAACTACTAGGCGTTTTATAAAACGACTGAATTTGTAATTAGCCTACGACATATATAACAAATTGACATTCTGCCTGGTTATTTTTTTAAAGTCGTTTGTTCGCTCCACGTAAACACCGCTATTCTTAATAATTTATTAAAATACTATAGAACAGTTTAATATTATTATTTTAATAAATCGTTATTAAAAGACTTAATAATTAATAAAAAAATAATAGGAATAAAGAGGCATACTAATTGCGATCGCGTTTACAATAAAATATATAATTTGTTCAAGTCTAGCGAAATTACCGACTTTCATGTTAATTTTATTAAAATACACCGGCAATTTTTATTAAATATTATATGAATGTGTGCAATAATGAGAAATTTTAATATACACTCGTCATGGTGATGTGCTCATGCAAATCGTCGTATTAAAAGATATCTTTTACATTTGCCTATATGCGCATGCATACTAATGTTGAGGTTGTGAATAATACAATTAAAATAATCTTTATTAGTTCGACGTGCTTTGTAGGAAATGCCTTTCTTATACAGGGCGATGAATAAAAAGCAATTATTAATTATTATAAACCGAGAAGCTGCATGTGTTCAGATTTCAAACGGTGGAGGAGCTAGTAGATGGAGTCTATCTTGCAGTAACAAAACTAAAAATGTGCTGAAAATTTAACAAGAAAATTATCCTTAGTGCAAATTTGAATTGGAAAAAATTGGGCTGTTAAAAATGTTTTTTTTATTATTTTTATTTACTATTATTGGGCCATGGGAGGGTGAGTTAAGTCCCCCTGTAGCCCCCTCCTCCCATATTATAGAGGGTTGGGCAAATGTTCCGGAACGGAATAATTACAGGCGAACGAAAAGTGATATCGGATCCGGGTTTTGGGCAATCTATAGGACTAAAATTTTACTATTTGACTATTTTACCATATGTCAGTAATGTCACCAACTGTCAAGTGATGATGTTATTTTTATTTATTTTTTAATGAAACACCCCTGTATATTTTTACATTTTTAAATTCCACATAAAATTATAATTATTTTTTATTAAATGCACTATTAGTCTATACTTCATAGTTTCCGAGATATTGACTCTCGAAAAGTGACATTTTTGAACTTTGACAGCTTCTAACTTTCTAACAGTAAGTCTTAGAGCAAAACGGCTTACATGTCCCTATCTTCAATTTTTATTATCTTCCCAAAAAAATCAACTTCCAGTTAAACCGGAACAACTATATTTCCTGCTTTCGAGTTACATCCGGTTTAACCGGAATGTGATTTTTCTGGGAAGATAATAAATATTAAAGAGGGACATGTAAGCCGTTTTGCTCTAAGACGTACTGTTAGAAAGTTATAAGCTGTCAAAATTCAAAAATGTCACTTTTCGAGAGTCAATATCTCGGAAACTATGAAGTATAGACTAATAGTGCATTTAATAAAAAATATTTATAATTTTATGTGGAATTTAAAAATGTAAAAATATACAGGGTGTTCCATTTAAAAAAAAAATAACGTCAACACTTGAAAATTGGTGACATTACTGACATATGGTATAATAGTCAAATAGTAAAATTTTAGTCCTATAGATTGCCCAAAACCCGGATCCGATATCACTTTTCGTTCGCCTGTAATTAAGCCGTTCCTGAACATTTGCCCAACCCCGTATATAGCAAACATAATATCAAAAATGCAAAATTTCAGCTGCATAAGTTAATTTTGATTTTTTACCCATATTTTGTAAATTGCACGACTTTTGCAAAATAAGACTCAACGCAACCTACATAAAACTTCTCGGTTTTGACAAGGCTTTATTTCAGATACAATTTCTTTAAAGTAGCGCCATATTAATTGTGTGTTTTTCTACAAAATCAAAATTGGGCTATTAAAATTTGGTCGCATGTGATGCAAAGTTTATTTGTTTTTGACCCTGTATAAGGTAACTACATAAAATAAGTATTTTTGAAAACGTAGTTTGTGTCTGAAAGTATTATATCTTAATATTAAGACAAAAAAGAACACAGTGTCATCAGTAAAGAGTTCATTAAGTGGAAAATAAATTTTAGTGGTGGGTAAAAAATCAAAATTATCTTATGCAGCTGAAATTTTGCATGTGGGCTAGAAACTGCATTTAAAAAAGCTTTTTCTAATAACTGTTTTCGATATTTTCAGAAATAACCCCACATTTGAATTAATTCTTGGAAAATATTAAAATTTGAGTTAATGCGAATCACGTGACTATTATTTTTCTGCTTAATTTTCATCTCGATCGAAGCAGAACTTGATGCCAAAGTCAAATTTCGAATAAGGCTATTAATAAAAAAAAATCCCATATGATGCGAACTTTACTGGTCACACTGTACAAGGCAAAATTTAAAAACTGGATTCTAAAGTAAAAATGACACTAAACTAGCTGTCAAAACCTTACAATGAAGCTTGTCGATATACGATACGTTCTATCATCATTTAGCAGAGTTACACCCCATGTTAGACTAACCTACCGCAATAAGGCCATCGGTTACAGAAATATTGGTGTAATCAAATCCCTAAAAAAAAGCAATTTAGTCGCAAACGCGTGGGTCAAAGAGGTTATCCTGTTCGCTTTTATTCGCAAATAGATATTCATTCCCCGCATAAATGCAATCATTGAATTGGCAATTTTGCTCTTTGCTTTTTTTAGGACGGGGAGATTCTATCTATGATGACGTCGGTCGTTGTTCTGATGTTAGTGAGATGATGAGAATCAGTGAAATTGTATCTGCTTAATTTTTTTTAAAGTCAGATGGATCCGATCCTGCTATAGAAATGCTTTAAAAAGCGTTATTTTGCAGATAATAACGAATTAATTAAAGGAGGATAGGTTTTGATGATAATTTTGCGGGTCCACAGGAATTATGTTTCTTTTGATAATGTTGATGCACAGTTGGTGCAAATTCGTTGAATAGACCAGGGTCGATAATTTTTGAAACCAAAAAAAATAATAGTAGGATGAAACCCATTGGAAAAGGAAGAGAATATAACAAAAATGAAAGAAAAAATAATTTACGGGCGATCCGAGGTCGGAAAGTGGAAGGGGAGAGTGTTTAAGGGTAGAAAACGATTTATCTCGATTTCCGGCAAAACTACAAGTCCTATGGAAAAACGTTATATGGCAAAGTTGTAGGTAATAAAAAGATCTACAACTTTTGTATTTACACTTTTTTCACATAACCTCAAAATTTATGTGAAAAATTCAAATAACCAAGTTATTGGTTTTTTATTTTTACCTTTTACAAAAAAAATTTTTTTTCACAAAATTTGGTGAAAACTTACCTTTTTATGTCCCAAACACACTGTAATTTTTTTGATTTAACATATTTATTTTTTCACCTTATTTTGACTTAATTTCGAAAAAGCATCCTAATTTTTAATCGAAAAATTTTTTTTTTGTAAAAAATAAAAATAAAAATAAAAATAAAAAACCAAAAACTTGGTTATTTGAATTTTTTCATATAAATTTTGAGTTTATGTGAAAAAAAGTGTAAATACAAAAGTTGTAAATCTTTTTATTACCTACAACTTTGCCATTTACCATTTTTCCATAGGACTTGTAGTTTTGCCGGAAATCGAGAAAAATCGTTTTCTACCCTTAAAAACTCACCCCTTTCCACGTCCCGAAAAATTATAAAAAATCGTGTAAATATCATTTATCTACGACGCACACGATAATTGCGTATTATATCATTCATTTGACTTATTTGAAGTACGTAATATTGGTCATTGCATCGCTAGTATAATGTAATGAGTTCATTACATTATACTAGCTAAGCCCGGTCGTAGCTCAGTGGTAGAGATGCCGCTTACGACCGTGGCGATCCGGGTTCGATTCCCGGAGTGGGCATACGCATAATAAAAAAAAAGTATGACCGAATTTTAGTTGGTTGGTGTAAGATCGTCTTTCGGAGGAGACGTAAAGCTGTCGGTCCCGGCCATCTCTGGTCGTTAAGTCACGCTAGAGGCGCTTGCGCGACCTGAAAACTCTAGCACCAGACTTGAGCACCACAAGTTACACGAACTTTACTTTACTTTATTATACTAGCTCATTTTTTCACGACTGTAAACTTGTTCGTATCTTTCTCGGGATTTGTAGGATAATAGCGAAGAAATGTTATACATTGCACTATGGGATACTACAGACCTCGTGGAATTACCTCGACTCTGTCTCTTTCCCACATCGTCACTGTGCTTATACCGCACGTGTAATGTAAATAAGTATTATGCACAAATTTTACCCTGTAAAATACTATATCTACTTCAAAAACGACATCACACTATTTGCCAGTAAATATCCATCCAAGGGAAAAAAATTCAATTACGGACTTCCATAACTAACTCGGGGACCTTCCATTTAAGTCTAGGGCGTGAGTTTTTCACATTCCCAATGTTGCCAACTATTTAACAAGACAATTCAATTATCGCGGCGAGGCGCGAATGCGATTCCCCCATCGTTTTCCCCAGTTTCGCCAACTTATGGCAAAGTAAATCAAGGTGCAATCGAAAAGTCTTCTACTGGAGGGTTAATGCGGTCGACAATTATTACGTTTGGCACTTGTTTCGAGCGGCGACGGCGCATCAAGTTGGCCGTTTTGTCACTTGGAGTTCTCTTGTTTTGTAACTTTCAACTTGCCATGGAGAGTTTCGGAAATTACGACGAAGGAAAATTAATAGTAAATTGTACAGGAAGGGCAGAAGCATCGTGGTTTCCATTATCGCATTTTTCATACTTGCCTTTGCTTCTATAAAGGAAATTTTCGCCAAAGTATTTTTATCACGTAATAATGAAATGGCCGTTTGTCATATTTTTTGTCTTTAATTTGATGACTTTTAAGTCGTCAACTACATTTTAAATGTCCCAAGTACGAAAGCACCTTTGGCGCATTAAAAAATAACGCACCTTGTTCTCTTAATTTTGATTATATTTAGCACATTCAAGTTTAAAACAGTTTAAAGATGGGTCTTTTACTATTTTTCAACTGCAATAAATCGTATTTCTCCGTTTGTAAAAATTTAGTGTTTGAGGCCTAAAAATGAGTTCATTTTCAATGATGATTTTTTAAAAATCTATCATGGTTTATATTATGCTAAAAAGATTAAATTGCCATGTTAAATTATTATATTATAATGTTACTATGCAAAATCGCTCCTCTCGTGTTTTACAAACGTCTATCTGATGAACTAAAGGACGATGCATGAACAAGATTATTATGATTGATGTTAAAAAGTAAGAAATAAGCAACAATAATAAATGATGAAAAACTTATAAAACTTAGATAGATAGGATAGAAATAAAATGTCCACAGTTTCATACTTGTACTTAGTATATCAGAACACAGATTCTGTTGTTTTAAAGTGGCAAGAAATACCTAAATTACAACAAATTTAGAGAGCCCAATATAGAAAACAACTGAGCCAAAAATAAAGCACCATATTTAAATAGGGCTGGGGTTATAATTATTCGCATTGTCAGGAAAATTACAATTTGTAGACACAAAACAATAATGTAACTTAGAAGGTAAGAAATAGTCCCACAACCCCCACAGCAACAGTCATTAGGTTTTATGTTTTTTGAAACAACATAAAACCTAATGACTAAAAGAAGCATGGAAGGAAGAAAGAAAATTAAAGAAAAACAGGACTATATAATAAATAGAAAGAAAAGGGGTAAAGATATAGGATAAATACATCTGTCCATTTAACCTACTATTACTGCAATAATCCTTGTACAAGGCTATTCTTGAATATTTGACACTAAAATTTATATTGTACTATTTATATCAAAGTCCAAAAACATTATTATATTTATACCAGGATAAATATTCTATCGCAAAATACGTTCCCTATACTCAGTAATATACTCTGATTATAGGCCAGAACAGTTTCAAGGAATTTCAAGAATTCTTATATTTATCAAAATCTCACCCCGCCAAAAAACGGGTAGATACACAAAAAAACCGTTAAGATTACATTTCTCTATGGCAAATTTTTCCCTCTCCTCTTTTTTACCTCAAATATATCAGTATATAAAACTGTTTTTTAATGTACATATAAATAAATCTTCCAGCAAAAGTTCGTTAGAATCTTAAGTACCTATATATAAAGAAATAACCGTTATCATTATATATTTTTTTAAAACCGTTACGTCAGCATTATATATAATGTATTGACTATAACAAACAACATATTTTTCTGTTATATACTTTTAGGGTTCCAACAAACTTGTCTCCTAATTTACCAAGCAATAGATTACCAACGACTTTTTTTTCCGCTAAAACGTTTTTTGTATTTTTAACGGTCGTAAAGTCTTGTTACATTCTTAAAAACCACCCTGTCACAATGAAATCACATCAACAACTTAGGTATATAACTTTCACCCCATTACATAAAAACGCCGTTCTTTTTTTAGCGCGCGAACATTTTTTTAAGGTACAAATTTAAATATAAAAATAATTTGTATTCACCCTTGGTTTTTTAACCTCACCCCAAGCAGCGTCAAACAATAGAACGCAAAAAACTTCGTTGGAAATTGACAGAAATCTGTAAATCTATCGTGAGAAAAAGACGCGTCATTTTTTTACCAAAAATACAGCTAAATCTGTGAGAAATTCCGTTACAAACCCAAATTAAGCGTTTTTTTAAAGGAATCTCAAATTTTGCACCCTTCCTAAAAAACGTAGATATCCAATTATACAAGGTGTATGTATATATAAAGATTCAATAGATTTCACCCCTCAGTTTTATAGGTTTTTAGGGTAAAAAACGGTTTCTTTATTAAAAACGTGTAAAAAAGGGAAGAAATAGGGTGAAAAAATTGGGGTAGACAGTGCATTTTTGAATAGAATGATGAATTTTAAATTTCCGGGGGTTTTTTAGGAACTAGCTAATATGGGACGTGGGAACGTTGTTTTTTTTAGGTTAAGGAAAAGAGTGGGTCGATTGCTTCCAATTTTTAATTAGTTTTAATTGAACACTCGATATTTCGGTGGCAGTTGCTGTTTGTCAGTCGTTCAAATCCATTTTTCATTGTCATAGAGCGTTGAAATTCGGCATAGTTATAAATTTAACGCAAATACGAGACGAAAAAATTTTGTATTCCGTTCGGATGTATCATTTTCCCAATTGATTAAAATAATAACTGTTTTATAACACTTAATTACCTTTAATATGCTCATGCCATCTGGCAATGTATCATAAATGGCAAGGTATTGGTATACTTACCATGCCCAATTAAATATGGTAAACCGGCCACGCCTTGAATCAATCACAAGAAAAACTAGAAAAACTTTCCCGTCGCATAAAATGGCAGTGAAATAACTTATTTGCACATTTTACGTGGAATATTCATATTAAATTTATTTAAATTACTTCAGAATGGCCGTCGAGTCTGTTTTTAGATTTAATTTATGTTTGCGAGATTTGTCACATTCATCAAACGGGTATGTGCATTTAAGTAATGTTTCTCTTACTGGTATGTGATGGTGATTTTTAACGTTTTTATATTGTACCCGCGGCGTCGCTCTCGTAATTCAATTGTTAACAATTCGTTATGGTAACAAAGTCGCTGCTGCCATATACAGTGTGACCAGTAAAGTCCGCATCATATGGGATTTTTCTTTATTAATAGCTTTATTCGAAATTTGACTTTGGCATCAAGTTCTGCTTCGATCGAGATGAAAATTAAGCAAAAAAATAGTAGTCACGTGATTCGCATTATCTGTCAAATTTTAATTTTTTTCAAAAAATAATTCAAAAGGGGGGTTATTTCTGAAAGTATGGAAAAAAGTTATTAGAAAAAGTTTTTTTAAATGCAGTTTCTAACCCACATGCAAAATTTCAGCTGCATAAAATAATTTTGATTTTTTACCCATATTTTGTAAATTGCACCACTTTTGCAAAATAAGACTCAACGCAACCTACATAAAACTTCTTAGTTTTGACAATGCTTTAGTTCAGATACATTTTCTTTAAAGTAACGCCATATTAAATGTGTGTTTTTCTACAAAATCAAAATTGGGCTATTAAAATTTGGTCGCATGTGATGCAAAGTTTATATGTTTTTGACCGTGTATAAGGTAACTTCATAAAATAAGTATTTTTGAAAACGTAGTTTATGTCTGAAAGTAATAAGTATATCTTAATATTAAGACAAAAAAGAACACAGTGTCATCAGTAAAGTGGTAATTAAGTGGAAAATAAATTTTAGTGGTGGGTAAAAAATCAAAATTATCTTATGCAGCTGAAATTTTGCGTGTGGGCTAGAAACTGCATTTAAAAAAAATTTTTTTCAATAACTTTTTCGATATTTTCAGAAATAACCCCACTTTTAAATTATTTTTTGAAAAAAATTAAAATTTGACAGATAGGTAATGCGATTCACGTGACTACTATTTTTTTTTTTGCTTAATTTTCCTCTCGATCGAAGCAGAACTTGATGCCAAAGTCAAATTTCGAATAAACCTATTAATAAAAAAATACCGTATTATGATGCGGACTTTACTGGTCACACTGTATACTACCGAATAAAACCACAGAGCAACATTTGTCTGTGAACCGAACCTTTAATACCAATATTATTTTTATAACCTGGACTTTGAGGAAGCATTTGATAAGTACCACATGCATTGTTGCTCTACAAGCTTGAACATTTTGACATAAGAGGCAAGCTTCTTAATCTAATCAATGTCTTTCTCACCAACCCCTTCTATCAAGTAAGAGTCAATGGTATCTTATCCAGTTATAAGTGAAGTCCCTCAAGGATCTGTTTTAGGACCATTATCTAGTTTATGTTATGGAATATTGAGACAATCATCATTTTCTTTGCTACCAAGTTATTCTGTAATCCATTGTTGCAAAAGAAATGCTTAGACCGGGATTTGAGGCTTATTGAGGCATGGACAAGCCAGTGGTGCATGAAGCTTAATGTACCGAAATGTACAGTATTGCATATTGGCCCAAATAACCCTTGTGAAACATATTTGCTAAATAATCTTCAACTAATTAGTTTTACAGAACAAACAGATCTGGAGGTACTAATTTCTTCTAATTTAAAATGGGAAACACATATTAATGAAATGGTAAAGAAAGCCAATAGTTTTACTTTCATGGTGCAAAAGACTTTCAATGATCACTCTCTGCAGATTATAAAGAAATTGTACACTTCCTATATTAAACCAAAAATTGAATACGGATATAATATTTGGAACCCCTACTACATCAAAGATATTGAAATTTTGGAAAAGGTCAAAGGCGGGTTAGCAGAATTCCATTTGAATAAAGAAGACTACCTTATCCCAAAATACTTGAAAGATTTGGGCTAACTGCTCTGAAGCAAAGAAGAACTAGGCGTGATTATAATAGAAACTTGCTTCATTTAAATCAGAACCAACAGCTTCGTGGACACTCAAAAAAATAAAGCAAAGAAAAATCTGCGACATTTCCAAGAAAGAACTTCCTCATCAATCGGGTAGTGTACATATGGAACTCGCTTGAAGAAAGTACAGTCTGCGCAAATAGTGTAAACTCCTTTAAAAACCAAGTTGATCGTAATTTTGAACAGTTAACTTAATTACGATGCTTGTGCATCCAAAATACTTAGGTACCTACCTATGTATAAATTATTTTTCTCGTTAAGAATTTAAAAAATAATTTAAACTAGCCATGCAACGGACTTTTAGACATTTTAGATCACGATAAACAATTTAAAAAAATCAAATAGACTAAAACAATAGCTTCATCGGACTTTCCGCTTGCTATTGATAAAATAATAATATCAATTTTACGAGGAACTGTACCTCTAAGTTTTACTGCACATTTCAAAACATTAATAAAAAAGAATTCGTTAAGCTAGCTGCAGGCACCCGTTTAAAAACCTACCCCCATCGAAAAAAAATATTTTAAAATTATTCTCGACATGATATATGTCTCAAACGTGCGCCAATACATTCCTTTGTAAACACAGTTGCCACTTTTCAATAGGGTTAGAGAACCCTTTTTTAAAATCGCGTGTCCGTACAAACCTCGATTGTATATTGTTAAATCTTTTTTTTATTTCAATTGGAACTTTGTCGGAACTTGCAGCCAATGGCAGAGGTCTTTGCATAAATTATAGAGTGGGTTAAAAAGGGTTAAGTGTACGTTCGGAAAAGTAAAATGGCGGGCTGCTACATGCAATCGACGTTCCAAGAAATGATGAAAATTTTATGATTAGATGAGAACAAAGTGTATATGTATATTGAAAATAAGGAAAATTACGAATTTCAAAATTTGTCAGTGGAAAATGACGGTGTAGAATCGCCGAGAATAGTATCAAATATTGAATTGATTTCTTTCTCAGTTTAACTTTCCAATTAAAAAACTTTAATCAAAGGTAGAATTTCTTTTTCGTTTGTATCGAATAGCTACGACTTATGCCGCCTTTCGAGACAATGAACATATCCATTAAAAAACGTACCTATTAAATATATCCAAAGACTAATTTGAAAATAGGTTCACGTTTTTGTTAATATCTATGAAAATTGTTTTCCAACACATTTTTAATTATCTTGTTTTGTTCGTTCGCGTCGAAATGTTCTTCTTATAAATTTCGTAAATCATTTCCATCGATTAATTTTTTGTAATTTTTTAAATAATGTTGTAATCGTCTTAAAATTGATCTAACATTTTATTAGCATCGCTTGACTGCCTAATTATTTTGATTATTGATTTATTTTATATAAAATAAGATTCTCGGTACTTCAATGTTGATCAATGTTATAATTCCAATGTTTTTTTATAGGTTTAATTACGAGAGCACTGAAATTTGCCGAGTACATTTTACATTTAGTCGGTGGTTGATATTTGTGTCAAATACGACAACTTGTTTTATTCAGTAACAGTAACGTTAAATTGTATGATGCTGAGATAGTTACACACGTACTGTTCGAACGCCCTGTATATCAGCATTGCATAGCAAACATACAGCTGATGGAACTGTGCAAAATAAGGGTTGCTTTCAGAGGGTTATATTTGCCATTAAGGGTTGATTTTACCCCAGGTAGCAGGACGGGCGTGTGCGAACAATGGACCACATGCTTTTCAAGCTATAAAAAAATGGTAAATAGGCCTTTTTGGTCCTTTTCTAATGGCATGTGGCATACAGGATTTATACATAATGTAATCGTTATAGAGGAGACTTGCACCTTTTTCTTCCAACGTGTGCTAGTCGTGTGTGAGGACAATCATCTTCGGAGGTTCTTTTCTGGTTTCGAACAGGACAAGTGTCTCTGTCTAGATAGTCAATAAAACGCTTTTTATCTTTTCCGAAGGTGGTTTTTCGAACCATTTCGAATTTCTCGGTAGCATGTTCGCTTGCGTATAGTTCAATGCATGGCATACTGACAGGGAAGTGGTTGTTTTAGGTTTACTGCGTCTTAACCACGGGCCTATAAAAAAAGTGGAATTAATTTTGTCTCCTAGAAAAAAATTGGCAACCATTTGAAATTATATTAACGCCAACCAAAAAGTTTCGCCGAATCCCTGCAAGTCGACGAGCCAATCAAGCCCACTGATATATGGATAAATTGGGCGTTCCACAGGGAAGTGTGCTGGGTCCCTTACTGTTTGTTATTTATGTTAATGATATCCATATAGCCCTAAAAAAATCGTTTGTTAATTTATTTGCCTTATTTGTGTATCAGGGAATAATTTTAGGGAAATAACTGTTATTTTGAACAGCAAATATTGTATGACTGGCTTTGTCAAAATAAATTAAAACGGAACACATCAAAGACAATATGTATATATGTATGGTTGTATGGTAAATTGTAAGAAATATGCTGAATCAGGATTAGCCCTTAACATAAATGAATCTGAAATTACCTTTGTGTCGGAAATAAAATATTTGGGTTTTTTTTTAGATCCTAGCTAATCAGGTGGATTATCTTTGTAAAAAATTAGGAAAAAATATTGGTTTCTTCGGTCGCATTTCAAATTATTTATCCCAGTGGACCAGAACACTTGTTTCATGTTTATAACACAATTATTTTGCCCCACTTTAATTACTGCTGTTCCTTATTAATATCTTGTACTCAGGAAAATATATGTAGACTGCAGATTCAGCAAAACAAGATTATGCGAATTATTCTCAAATGTAATCGGTATACCCCAGTAAGAAGCATGTTACATAGCTTGAATGGGCTGTCTGTCGAACAGAGCATTAGAAGGGCGAATTTAGTTCTAATATATAAAATAGAACATGAGCAGTTACCAAGATATTTTCATGCTTTTCTTAAGAAAATATCAAATTTTCACGATTATAACATTCGCTCAACACGCAAAACTCGTTGTTTTTTTGCGGGAGTTAGTTCGTCTTTTTAATGACATCCCGGAGAGTATTAAAAATGCAAATAGTTTGGGTGATTTTATCAGAAAAGTATTTCATTATTTAAGGGACACATAGATTAGGATTTATATTTTTGTTACTAACATAATGTAATGTAAATACTATTTTGTATTTTTTTTAGCAATAACTATAGCCAAGTGCTAAAGAAAGATTATTATTGTTAATTATATTCATTTGTTCGCGTGTTTAATAATTTGATTGAACGATTTGTTGTTATTTTTGTGATATTTAAACTTTCCAAACAATATACTTAGGCATTAACAATGCCACTGTGTTTAGCGCATAATTATTTTAATAGTGAGAAAAGTGCAGCAGAGAAGAGATCTGTTTCAACAGGTAATGAATCTCAATAGGTTGGTGCATTGTTTAATTTAGATATGTTTAAAATAATTTTTCTATCATTTCCTTATAAATTTTATAAGACAAACGGATTCTCGATACCTCGCGCCACCGTTTAAAAAACGGCATTAGCAAAAATAAAGTTCATCCCGTGACTCCGTGACTAAAACGACGCGAAGGTTTATTTGTTACAGGGGGGTATTCCTTTAAATAAGAAACCTGAAATAATATTTTTTATTGTCAAGGCGACGTCTTAAGAAAGCCCTACGGGATTAAAAAGAAATAAGAGTTCGTGTGTCGAGGAATGGTACCTATTATTCTTTTTTATTGTTCGGATTATGCGGTGAAGAAAAGAAGATATTGTTTGCAATGTAACGTTTTTTTTTAACAAAATGGTTTCAATTCAGGCGGCTTTTGAGCTATAGGCTACACTGCGAATACCTTGCAATAAACTTTTGTTGGCATGCAGAGAAAATTTCTAAAATTGCAAAATGTTATGGCTCCGCCGGGAATCGAGCCCGGAACCTCTCGATTACTGGACGAACGCTCTGCCATTTGCGCTACGGAGACTCTATAATTCTCTCACATAATCAAGCGGGTTTAGGTCTGGTGATCTCGGTGGCCAAACTTGCGGACCACCTCGGCCAATCCAGCGATTAGGAAAACGATAATTAAAGAAATTTCGCACATGGAGACTAAAATGAGGTGAGGCTCCATCATGTTGCAAGTACATTCGTTGTCGAACATTTAACGGAACATCATCCAAAATGTGTATCAAATGGTCTCCCAAAAACAGTAAATATCCTTCTCTAGTAAGACGCCCATCCATTTCAAATGGACCAAACAACTGGTCGTTGAGCATTCCACACATTAAAATACTGAATCGATGTTGAAAGTTTCGTTTAAAATATTAACTCCATCACGAGTGAACTGAGCTTCATCGCTAAATAAAATGTATTTGTGCAGACTTCGATTTTGATGGATCCATTTACAAAATTGTAACCTTAAAGCAGGATCACCATCTAGAAGATGTTGAACGGGTTGAACGTGAAAAGGTTTTAAACCGTTTTTTCTAAGTGACTCCCATACGGCTAGATGTGATGGTATATGAAGTTCATTTGCAACCCGTCTCGTACTTATACCTGAGTTCTCTGCGACAATATCTAGAACATTTTCTTCATTTTCCACATCTAAACCCTGCACTCTTTCAGAAACAATTCTCACGCTTGGAAACATTCCAGTTTCCTGAGCACTTGCAAATACTTTTATTAGGAACTTTTAGATTTGGAAAACGACGCGCGACGTCGATATTCATTAACTGCGCGCATCGTACTACCGTTACAGTAACCATGCACGAATATCATGTCGGCATACTCCCTGTGACTGAATGTGTGGGGCATTGTAAGTATGAAAATCTTGGTTCAAGCCGATACGCTCAATAGGAAGCTAACTGACAACTACTATGCATGTCAAAACTATCAACCAAAATTTATCGGACGTTTAAAACTAAAGCCTCCTTCATTATTTCAATATAAAAAAAATTCAGAACCGATTATTTTAGAAATGGTTAAGAATCGAACTAAAACATAATGGGTTTATTTCTCTTATTTTTTTCACCCTCTGAACACATTCCCAAAATATTGCCCCTTCCTCCCCAAACACCCTGTATAACCTATTCAATTTTATTTTAGTAATATACAAGCAACACCTCCTAAAATACATTTAGGAGGTGTTGATACACGTCCATTTCCAATGAAATAAATATATTCTAAACATGTTAACCACTTGAAAACTTCAGGCATTCATAGCCACACGACACTGCTCAGATATACTTTTCCTTGATATTTGTCCTTTTTTGTTCGACTTCCGCACCGTGCAAGGGGTAAAACAACCCGGGGACAATTATATTTTGTGGGGTTAATTTTGGCAAGAGGCACCCTCGCCGAGGTTTGCAAACATCCGAAGGTAAGAGCGTAATTGAGTTCGATTTTTGCCCTAGGACATGACATTTCTTAAGTAGGGAACTTTAGGGTTTACAGAGGTGGTAAAATATGAGTGAAAGGACTTTGATTGTAAGTAGAAAAATCATCGCTGCCAGTGGCATTCATGTTGCTATCAAAGTTGTCTGTATAGTTGTGGCTGCTAACTAAGAAAGTGCGCCTCATCCGGGACCAAATTTCGTTATTATACCTAAATGATAAAATAATCTATATTATTATATACAATTATTGTAAAATGTCATATTTTCTTGAAATTTAGCAAAACATGTTTCTTATTTTTGTATAAATCAGGCCCTAAGCGAGTAAAAAGGGAGTATAAACGTTTATAAATGTTACCACTAAAGTGTTTATAAACGCAAAGTCTATGGAAGGGTTATGTGCGCGTTATTAGATAACGATCTGTAATAAAAGAAATATATTTTTTAATAATTATGATGAATCCATATATTTGTAGGGTTTTTATGAACAAAGCTATACAGTGTCACCAGTAAAGTCCGCATCATATGGGATTTTTTTTTATTAAAAGCTTTATTCGAAATTTGACTTTGGCATCAAGTTCTGCTTCGATCGAGACGAAAATTAAGCAAAAAAAATAGTAGTCACGTGATTCGCATTATCTGTCAAATTTTAATTTTTTCCAAAAAATAATTCAAAAGTGGGGTTATTTCTGAAAATATCGAAAAAAGTTATTAGAAAAAGTTGTTTTAAATGCAATTTTTAGCCCGCGTGCCAATCTTCAGCTGCATAAGATAATTTTGATTTTTTACATATATTTTGTAAATTGCACCACTTTTGCAAAATAAGACTCAACGCAACCGACATAAAACTTCTTAGTTTTGACAATGCTTTATTTCAGATACATTTTCTATATTTAAAGTAGCGCCATATTAAATGTGTTTTTCTACAAAATCAAAATTGGGCTATTAAAATTTGGTCGCACGTGATGCAAAGTTTATTTGTTTTTGACTCTGTATAAGGTAACTTCATAAAATAAGTATTTTTGAAAACGTAGTTTGTATCTGAAAGTAATACACCTTAATATTAAGACAAAGAAGAACACAGTGTCATCAGTAAAGTGTTCATTAAGTGAAAAATAAAATTTAATTTAACTTAACGTAAAGTTTATCTATTTTCAACGATTTAATTTAAAACCCCTTTACTTTTTTCTTTTATTTTTTTACTTTCAGACACAAACTATGTTTTCAAAACTACTTATTTTATAAAGTTACCTTATACAGGTTCAAAAACAAATAAACTTTGCATCACATGCGACCAAATTTTAATGGCCCAATTTTGATTTTGCAGAAAAACACACATTTATTATGGCGCTACTTTAAAGAAAATGTATCTGAAATAAAGCATTGTCAAAACTAAGAAGTTTTATGTAGGATGCGTTGAGTCTTATTTTGCAAAAGTGGTGCAATTTACAAAATATGGGTAAAAAATCAAAATTATCTTATGCAGCTGACATAACCCCACTTTTGAATTATTTTTTGGAAAAAATTAAAATTTGACAGATAATGCGAATCATGTGACTACTATTTTTTTGCTTAATTTTCATCTCGATCGAAGCAGAACCTGATGCCAAAGTCAAATTTTAAATAAAGCTATTAATAAAAAAAAATCCCATATGATGCGGACGTTACTGGCGACACTGTATAGGAGATAACTGACATTTTTATTGAAAAAAAAGAAAGAATCAAAGAAATGTATTTAAAAAATAATATGAGTAAAGGTATGGTACTAACATACCAATAAACGATTAAATCCCTTGACCATTGGTTTCGTGCTTTTATCGTCAAATTTAACTTTGTTCCAACATTACCCAAAATTAAATTTGAAAAAAGAAACACATTTTACACGTTTATTCTGCTCGAGTATCTGATTCTCCACTTGTTCCAACTTTTAAAGCATAATCTACGTTCGTCGTAAAGAAATCGTAAAAAGTATGAGTACAAAATTATTTTCATACAATGACATAAAACACCTCTTAAACTAAATGCCTCAAAATAACGAAGTAACTGATATCATATAAAAGAAAATGGCGTCGGGACGTCTTTTTACATTGCAACTTTAAACTGACGTCGGTGGAAGCGACGCCTTCCAGGGCGTCGTATGCAGATTAAAAGGGGTGAAAACGGGGTGTTTTGCATGTTGCGCGTGCGTTATCACGCCCATTATATCTTTTATCGATATTATGTAAAAGCGCGGTGCATGCGCGCCCGATTGACACGTTTTACATGTATATTTTTATGATTTTCGCGAGTAGAATTTTATACAATGTCGCGTTTTTAATATATAAGGGAAATTGTAATGGCGTTGAGAGGTGAAGTTTTCGACTGCAAGTTTAGGAGTGCTGGATAATTTAGTCAAAACTCTTTTAAAATATTCACTAAATTCTTATTTTTCAAATATACGTTTTTCAAATATACGTTTTATTTTTATATTATAGGTACCTACATCGTTTGTATATACAGGGTGTTCATTTGAAAACTTCCCACCTCGATTTTCCTGCTTTAAAATGAAAATGTGGAAAATCGCTCGGACCCGTCGATTTTTATTTCGAGGGAGACATTTTTTGCGTATATTGTCAATCTTGTTACTTCAAGCCCCTAGGAGGGGGGGTAAGTTCAAAAATGTCATTTTTCAAGAGTAAATATCTCGGAAACTCAGAATCCAAAAAAATTATATAAAATAGGGGTATCCATTTAAGATTTAGATCTTACCCCCCCCCCTACCCCATAGGGGCTTGAAGTAACAAGATTGACAATATACGCAAAAGATGTCTCCCTCGAAATAAAAATCGACGGGTCCGAGCGATTTTCCACATTTTCATTTTAAAGCAGGAAAATCGAGGTGGGAAGTTTTCAAATGAACACCCTGTATATATCCTTAACACAAAAAGATTTATAAAAAAAATCTTACATCGGTAAAGTAATAAAGGTGGGTTGGTATCTATATTCTTATAGAAGATTGATTATTAGATAAGAAATATTTATTTCAATTCGCTTATGTAGGTATGTCGTCTAACATTACATTTTTTTATTAAAATCACATTCGGCAAGTTCTCGTTAAGCTTTTATAACGTTGTTTTTAAAGATTTCTTATACAATACTACTTTCTTTAAGAACTTTATAGCTATAATTGATAAGAAATAATAAATGGGATAATACGAAACAAAGTAATTTTCACATTTTCGTTGTTCTATACTTCGGCTATGCTCGGTGGTTTAATCCTATCTCTTCGCAAAAAATGCGTTCCATTATATACAGTTTAAAGACCTATTGCACAATTTCGTACTTTTACTGATTTTATAGAAAGTAATTTATCCAACTTTTTACTGTTTCTAGCCTAGACTGCACCTTAGTTACTTACACGTAAAATGGTTTTCTTTCTGCACTAATTGCAAAAATTACTCTGCCACAATTTCGCATCATATGATACGCACGTATTTACCGGCGTTACAATTTCATATTGTATGACATGCACGTGGTGTTTTTTTTTTATTGAGAGCTTAAATAAAAAAATACGATATGTTTTCGCTAACTGGGTTAAACTTTGAAGCCAAATTGCAATGATATACCGGGTGTCTCCTAACCAAAGGGTCTTACAGCAGCAGAAAATAGTATATAGACGTGAAAATAGGTCATTTATGCTTAATTATATCCACGGTTAAAACTCAATAAAGTGTGTTTCATTAAGAAAGGTGATTATTTAAATGTTTCTTGCCATCTAGCATTAAAAATGCAAATATCTTAAAAACTAATTTAAATATCAATTAATGAAGTCCAACTTTTTTACGTGTATAAAAGATCCCTTTTTCATAATTTAATATAAAGCGGTCAGAAATGTGAGAGACAAAAAATATATGCAAGGACTTACCAATCTCATATTTTGTAACTAGCGTCTTCTAGGAGGTATTTTAAAACTAATTATGAAATCGTCCTTTTTGTCCTTAAAAGCATAACTGCACTGCATTCATATTCGCTTAACCATGTTTCAATCATCGCAATGTATATCCTTAACAGTGGATATTTTCAGTCTGCTATCTCCTGTTGCCTTAGTTATGGGACATTCTGTATGTATAATAATTGATAAATTTGATTTGTAATTATTTTTAAAAAACGTAATTTAATTTGGCATGAATAACTACGAGAATATGGATCACATAAACTACGTTTTATCTTAGATATACAGGGTGTATCGCGCAAATGATATTTGATAGGATTATCCAGTTACTATCAAACCGAAACAAACCCAATCTTGATAACAAAAATTGCAATTGCATGTTTGTTATGAGGTATGAGCTGTAGAGAAATATCTAAATAATAATAAATTTATATTTCGTTCTCAGCTTTTCTACAGGTTTTTTCTGCATCTAATCGCCCTCAACGAAATCAGGACAAAATAAACACCAAACAAAAACTTTTATCTCATAAACATCGCATTCCAGTTTGCCGAATTTCCTCTCAACGACGCTCGCAAACGTAGAAATAAGAGAAATAGGGGTAGTAGGGGGTGAAGGGGAGACACGGGGAGGTAGACTGGCCGCCGTGCTAACTAGGGTCGCCTCTAATCAATATTCCCCTCTCTCTCCGCCGCGTCCCCCGCCACCAGCTTCCTGGACGTTAGTGCCACAACAAATAATTTCCAAGGAATGAGGTTCTTAACCTTAGTGCCTTGAAAAACTTTATGTTATGTTTGTGTGTAGTAAAATTCGACCTTCAGCAAATCTTTGAATAGAAAAGTTTTCTTTTTTTGGTTATTTAATTTGAAATTATTGCTGATCTGAAGGGTGTTTTTTTTAGTGTATATACCACAGACATTAATAATGTATAATGAGACCAAATTGTTTACATTTTGTCCCGATCAAAAAGAAATAAATATAGTTTAAAAAAAACTAAACACGCTTTAATAATTATTAATCAAACTAAAAAGCGGAAAATAATTATAGTTTAAAATAATTCCTGAAATTCTTAATATAGGCAGAAAATAATAATGAACGATAAACATTAGTATTATTGTGAAAAAGTGTGGGGTGCTCGATATACGAAAAATATAGCACAAAGCGCCTCAAGCTTTTTTTTCACTATAATACTAATGTTTATCGTTCATTATTATTTTCTGCCTATATTAAGAATTTCAAGAATTATTTTAATCAATATTTATTTTGCGCTTTTTAGTTTGATTAATTGTTATTTGAATTATTGTTAAGAAAAAAAAAATTTTAGTAGATTGAGCTGGATTAGTAGATTATTGTATTGTCAGTGGTTCTTAATAAGTCTACAAAATTTAAATTATATCTGACCGTTTAAAGTGGGTCAAAATCGGGTTCAAAGAAGTCGGTTACAAACAAACACACATACGAAATTGTCAAAATTTTATTTTGACGGGTAGAATTTTTTTTAAAAATTTTCTCATTCTTAGCGACAATATCTATACGACCCCACGTTTGTTTCATTACTATCGGTTATTGTAATAACTCTGACATATTGACAGATGTCAAATTTTGACAATTTTTGTTTTGTTTTTGACTATTTTATTGTGAGCGGTTCTTGATAAGTCTACAAAATTTAAATTAAATCTGACCATTTAAAGTGGGTCAAAATGGGGTTCAAAGAAGTCGGTTACAAACATACATACAGGTGAAGCTAATAATAAAACCGTGTTAAAAATCAATGATGACTAATTTCAGCTTATAGCCCTAGATCTACCGCCTGTGTTTGAAAACGAAGGGTAAAGTTATAATAGACTAAATATTTGTGTGTTTTTAAATTTTCTATTAGGCAAATTATTTATTGTTTTCTAACGATATCAATTTGTAATGCTTTAGGGAAATTACAACGGGAACGCTGTGCGGACGTTTTTCCTACGAGTGACGCAGAATTTTTGATACTAATTTATTATCTAATTTACAGTGCTGGTGAGCTGTGTTTGTGATAAATTACGTTTTTCGATTAATTTTTATTAGTTTTTTAAAATAGAATTATTTAGTGCTATTTATTATTATTTACAATGGTTCGCCAGTCAGTGACGTAGCAAGGGGGGGGGGGGGGGCGAATGGGGCGACCGCCCGGGGCGCCATATTAACAGGGCGCCAAAATGGTCATTAGAAATACGGAAATTTAAAAATGTACTAAAACAATTGCGGTCCGGATTGTTTTTGACATTTGGCAACGCCGATATTTGAAGAAAAGGCGCCGCGCCGCGATTCAATTGCGTCACTATGCTACGTGAATTGTGAGTTGCCACGACAAAATTCCGAGCAAGCAATTTTCCTTTTCAAGAATGTTAAGTTTAAGTCTGTTGATCAGTGGCGGTTTCTCCACAGGAGCACATGTACCCCCATAGTCCATAAAGAATTACCCTATAAAGAAAAAATAATGTTCACTTAAATTTATCTTTACTTTTAAACAATGTACCCACTAATAAAAAATAAATTGAATATAAATTTTTTATTTTTTTTAACTTATTTTATTTTCAATAAAATAAGTAGGTAATCATAAATTTTTAAAATATTTACTAAAAATTATTGACCAAATTTGGGCGTGGTCTTAAAAAATTGGCCTGCAGCGGGCTTTTAGTACACCCCCAAGTTAACAAATGACGAGCCGCCACTGTTGTTAACATATTTTTTTAAACTAAAATTTATAGAAGTATAATTTTAGTTTTAAGATTATCTGGTAGGACGCAAAAGTGCTATTCGCCCGGGGCGCCAAAATTCCTAGATACGTCCCTGTCGCCAGTGCGTGGTGTGTAAGAGACCCGACTATTCTAACCCTGGATTAAAGTGTGGAAGTGAGGTTATTCAGTTTATCTTTTTTAGCTTAAAAGCAATGATGTAAATAGTTCTGTAATGCTTAAGTAATGAATTGTTTTTAATCCTAAAAAGAGCACATGCCAATGCACTGTAAGGGTAACAGCTAGTTTTTACAGCTTACAGTGTTGCCATTTTTTCAATCGATCTCCTTTTAACGTATTGGAAACTTCGGAAGTATGTTTGATTGTAAACAAATGGTTTTAAATAAATAGAATGTTTTGTTTTCTTATAGTAGGTACATATCTATGGTATGTACAATCAAATCATTGGAATCATTTATTATAAATATGCTTAAATAGAACTAAAAAGTGATACTTAAAATCGACTAAGGGTACCTAAATTACATCGAGAGATGTAATGAGATAAAAATCAGTGAAAGATACAGACGTAACTTTTGTAGATTTACAAAACTCTCCTTTAATTAAATGAAAATGCTAATAAACGTAAGAAAACTAGCTCTAAAAATAGTCCCAAAATAGAAAAACAAGAAATAAAACGAACAAAAAACGCTTTTCCGAGGCGCGACTTTTCTCGACCCGCTCCCATTTTCTTTAAATGAAAGCCGGGACATACAAAGGGACTAAAAGAAGTCTTTAATCTTCAATTTCCCGAAAGTTAGTAGTCAAGAATCCGCCGTTCAGCCAGCGGCGATATGTGATTCCGAGGAGGAGATAAGGACCTGGTTAAATAAAAGTAAAATGGGGGCTATTTTCAGAGGAAAACGGGGTTTTCCCTTTGAAGACTCGTGATTCAATTCTAAAAAGGGCCCTAAATAAATTGCGGATGCATCTCGGACAGGAATCAGTTAAACCCCATGGTCTGTTTACTGCGACGAGATTACACTGGTCGGCCAAAATGTAGCGCCATTTTAAAATCATGTAAAGCGGAATAATAATAATAATAATAATTCATTTAATCATTAATATAGGAACTAAAGGGCCCTATTAGCAGCCTCCCACTATTGAGGCCAAGGCTCAAGCATAAATAAATTTTACCTAAAATATTTGTTATTAAAATGGATTTAAATGAAAATTTCATAAATTTATTTTCAACCAATTAGAAGGCTCCTTTTTGTTTGCGTTGCTTAAAGCGACGGGAGACTATCGCGATAGTCTATAGCCTATTAACCTAATAAAATTATTAAGTGATAATGTTTCTTAGGTATACTACTACGACTTAATTTTAATTCAAATGTCAAGTCATTTCAAAGTGACAGGTGAGACAAACCAGCGAAATGTCTTTATAGTTTTAAATTCAAATATAACTTTAAAAAACATATTTCCGATGAGTTTAGTTTAATAGGACGCACTCTATTTTTACAATAGAAGTTGATTTTACTTATTAGTAACTAAGGTTTATTACTAAAATTTCAGGAACATTAAAAGAAACTCCAATTTATGAAATTTTCTTATCGAATCTCCCACGCAGCAGAATCAATTCTCGATAATTTTTTTCTCGGTTTCACTCATGTTTTTGTTGATAGAAAATTTCCCTCGTCTTCGACTCGGGATAAATTTCTATCAACAAAACCATTCGTGACTTAAAAAAAAAATTATCGGTAATAATTCTGCTGCTAGGGAGATTATAAGTGATAATATTTAAGAAACTTCACGAAATTTGAAAGAGGGCCCAGAATACTACCCTGTGGTACACCCGCGGTGAAACTAAGGGATTCCGGAAACTGGCCATCCAGGCTAACTCTTTGCACCCTATGCAACTTGATCAAATCCAAAATAAGACTGCAACAAGGGTAACGCTAACAAGAACCTCGAAAAGTAAGAGTTTAAATCCGTATTATTAGCTTATTAAAGCGGCGTTCTCTTCTGTTATTTGAGCTACATGTTTAAAATACCACTTTCCTGCGAAATAGTATTTATTATCGGACTGCACCCCGTACAAAGGATGCGGCCACCCCAATGGCGATTCTATTTGGTTAAAAATTGGTGTTCGCAGGTTACGGAACATAATTTAAAAGACGGATAAGGCCGAACGTTCGGCCCTTTAAAGGACGTCGAAAGGAAGGTCCTAATAAAAGTATAAAATTTTGAAGACCATTTATTAGCTTTCCGATTGATATTTTGTATTGGATCTTTTTAAACTAAAACTGTCGAACTGAAAAAATAATATTGTTTATTAAGTCATGATGATTTTTTTTTTGCAAATGAACTGACTCTTTCTCGTAGAAAGTCGATATATTTTAGTAATATTAACAATATAGTACCACCACAACAAACCCGGTGTTACTTTCTACTTATATATTCAACACTTTACAACTATCTCACTAGCAAAAAAGCGGTATTGCATAATGGCTAATAATTATTTTATTAGTATACATGGCTGAATATTACTAATAATTATAGACTGTTACCATCGTATAACTTAATACCATACTGTTAAAAGCATCATTTTGAGTTTTATAAAGAGGATATTGATACAGTTATTAAAATATATTATATTGTATTTATTTTCGCTCTAACGCAAATAAATATTTTTTAATTAAAGCTGATACATATATCTATAATTTGTTTTTAAGATGTTATTTGAAATTATATGTCGTTGACTCAAATATTTGAGATGTTAGGTAACGAGCTTTATCAATAGTGATTTCTTGGTTAAAATCAAATCAAATCAAATATATTTCAAAATTGCATTAATTACATAAGTTATAACATGAACAACCCTTAATTTACCAAATCACAGATATTTAAAAATTACACCTAAGTGACTTAACACCGTATGTGCAATACTACAGACCCACATGTATCAAGAATAAAATGCACACATAAAATATAAATAAGAATATTACTCAATCTAATATACTTGATAATTTCAAAATAAGGCCTTAATTTTCTTTTAAATTTTGAAAAATTAAAGTTCTGCAACCCAAAACAAATTTCTTCTGGTTAAGCAACTGCCTTATTCCAAGGGGTACAAGTTCATACATTTTAGGGGCCAAATAAGTAGAGGATCTTAAATGTTTTGCGTTATTGTTAACAACTGGGGTTTCCAAATGTCTATTCACATTACTTCTAGTCTCATAGTTATGGTTAATATAGGGTTTCTTGTTAGTTTTATGAACGTAGGAGCAAGTTGGCAAACAGTAAAGTGAACGAACATCAAGAATTTCCTGCAAGTACAGAAGATTAGTGGAAAAGCCCCTATTAAGTTTAAACATAACTCTAACAATATAATGTTGTACAATGCACAAAGGTCTTAAAGAATTCCGATATATCCATCCCCACACCACCAAACCATATCTTATCAGTGACTCAACCAGAGCCCTATATTGGGGCAAGTGTAACATCCAACGATCATTTACATACAAAAAATGTGTATTAAGGAACTGGGGCAAGTGTAACATACTCATGAAAAATACCTTTTAAACAAAAGAATGATAATATCACTTATAATAACAAAGTTAAAAGTTTATTTATAAATAAGAACCCGATTAAAATTTACAGCGAATATTTTAATAACTGAACGTGAATATTTGTATTTAACATTGTAAGCATCAAATGAAAGTGGGGAGGTTAATTCTCCTCGCCGACCTATTTGAGGTTCTGGTAGTAATTTTTCTACATCGGATAATAGCACCTCTGACTCGTCTATTGTATCAGGCCAATTTGATTGATTGGGGTAAATGTAACTAACCTGTTACACTTACCCCGAGCAAATTTTTATACTTACCCCCTCTATCAATATAGAAGGGGTAAGTATAAAAGCCATTTTAGAGCGGTAGGAGTTTTCCCTAACCGGTTTTTAACACAAAATATGGATTCCTGGTGAAAAGACACCCCTGATGGCAATATTGGGTTTAAAATTTATTATGTCACAATAATTACAAAAAATCGATAAGAACAGGTTACATACTCCATATTTAAGTAAATCTGCATGACGTTAGTAAAACTCCTGTAAAAAAATATTTAGTTAATTGAAGAAAAAATTTTTTTTATATATAACCTTTTAAATAATATACAAAAACCTTTATTTTTAACCTTACTTTAAAAAAATGGCAGACTGTACACTTACCCCGGTATTACACTTACCCCACTTCACCTTTATATTTTTATGAATGACCTCTTTTCAAATCTATGTAAATTATAGATAGCCTGCTGACGCCTAAAATAACAGTTATTTCTTCGTCCCAAAACAAAACTTAACCTACCCATCATTAACCGTGAAACATCTAAATGTCCCACCAAAAAAACAACAAAAATCAGTCGGTAATACCCGACGAGATGTGGCGGTCTTTTAAAGATATTGTCCCTCGGACTCTACGACGCCAAAAGAAAAAAACATATGCTTTGTTCTTTTGTAATAACCAGCTAAAAAAAACTTGTACATATGTATAAGACGTATTATTATCCAAAATAATAATGATGCGGTCGCTACCGACTTGAATACATTCTTCTGTGAAGCGATCATTTCTTCTGTCTGTCTTTTGGGTGTGTATTAGTAAACTTAAGACCTTCTGTGCGACCTCCAATTTAATAAATGAACAAATAAGATGTGGATGTTTTTTCTCTTTTTTTACTTTTAGTGTGTGCCAAATTTCAACTCTCTATCTCAAACGGTATCGGATAACTTTTACTATTTCTTATATAATTACAATAGGGCTTATAGCTAATGATGAGAGTTTTACCAATATATTTCTTTATTTCAGGGAAGCTATGGTTAAATGAACACGATACTCCTTGGAGACCAGAACTGCATCAACAGTCGATAGATGAATCGAAAGCAGCCCTACAGAATAGATTAGGATTATCACCTAGTAAGTAGCTATTTTTTTTAAATGTACACTACAAAAAATTATTATGTAATTTTCAGTAACTTTACGTTGGTCACACAGAGGCCTACGTAATGTTCCGTAAAATTACATAAAACTTTTCTTGACGTTTTTCAGTTTAAGATTCCGTAAAATTACTTATTAAAAGTTTGATATTTTTAAGTTATATTGTAGGTAAAATTATATAAAAACGTTGACATTCTTGAGTTATATATTCAGTAAATTTCATAAACAGATTAGGTAAACTCTCGCAAAATATAAACAGTAATTTTATTTATCCCTTAAAAGTATAGGAATTTCCCATATTTAATAACTGTAAATTTAGTCATATAATCATGAATTTTAGTTAGATTACTTATGAGAATTACTTAATATATCCTGGATTCTTTATGTAATCTATTACTTAATTTTATTTCGTACTATTCAGTAATAAACAATGTAAATATACAGTGATTAATCAATTTTGTGACAAAAATTAAACCTTGCTATATAGAGTTAAAAGCTATAATCACAAATAAAATTTATTTCGTTATTAGCAAGTAACATAAATGTAAATTGTGATTACAGACAGTTTAGTTTAATAATAATTTTGCCAACTAAATTTATAATAACGGTCAATTTAACTGTGAAAAGTGGGGTCTATATTCTACAGGTGTAATAATAAAAAGAAAATTTGGAACGAACCTTGAGTCGGTCACACATTTGACGTAATTTTGCATTACCGCAAAAGAATTTAAACATTCGTCAGATGTTTGATCAAATTTAAGTTATTTATTTTAAAAAAATACTGTTTTTATTACATGCAGACCTAACTAACATGTGGCTGATACAGTCTTAGATTTGGTTCCTGAATCTGGGTGCATTTTACAAATGTATCTTTGGATAAGTTCCAGAGTAACGCAGCATCTGGGTGGGTGTGGGTATTTGATATTAATATTAAAATACACGGAAAATGGTACCTTTAGTGCTTCAGAAAACGTAGCGTATCCCTCATTGCTGACTTGTTCCCTTTTAACGTAAACAAAGAAATGGGACATCTCTAAAATGAAAAAAAAAATCTTATTAAAATTTGATTTGAAATGTTAACTAAAAACATTCTTAAAATGATCTCGAATAAACTCGGGATTAGGCCGCAGGTTACATATTATATCCAGCACAAAGAATTGATGAGATATAGTATATAAATAAGTTTAGTTTTTACTAGCAGAAAAGTATGTAGACTTACCTTATATTCCCAATACTAAAATAAGTTTAGATCACCACCACAAATCAATTAAAACAACAAGAAAAAGCATGTCTTCTACTGGAACGCCAAAAGATAAATGCCGAATTATTATTGTAGTTACAGTGCGCCGTCGTCGCAGCTTGCATGGCGCGGCAGTATAAAAATCGCGGGAATAGAACATTTTCAGAAATATGTTATGCGATTGTGTCAAACATATTAAGACTTAAAGCAGATTTACCGAATATATACTGTAAAGTAAAATTCAGTTATAATAAAATGGTTTTTAAATTGTAATTTTCTCATTTTCAGTAAAATGTTATGCAACTTTGTCAAACATATTTTGACATAAAGCTGCTTTGACGCATTTACATAATATATACTTGAAAATTTTTTATTATTTAGGTAAATTATTTATTTTGGTATTTTCATGTGAATTTTAAAATGTAATCTTGTTTTACTTAGTAAACTTTAGTAACATATTATGAATTTTTAGTTACATCTGAAAAATCCCAAATAAATGATTTAAAAATTAGAATACATGTTTTATTTAGGAAATTTAACAAATATGTTACTAAAAGAAAATGTAATATTACACTAATTTTTTGCAGTGTAGGTATCTATCTCAGTACTAGATACCTGTTGAGGATTAAAATTACTTTTAAATTTTCTACGGCTCCTTTCTTCTAAAAACCATTTAGGTCATGAACCCCTTAGTGAATTTCTGGATCCGCCACTGTATACATAATACACAACCTCTTATAAAATACTATGTTACATTTTTATGAATGGAAATGAAATCGAACACCTCACAATAACACGGTTTTATTGTCGACACGCGACACCTATCAAGCTTCAAAAAAACACTTAACAGGTAGGCATATTATATCAATGTATTCAAATCCAACCCCTCTCTAACCCTTTTGAATATGTATGTAACACGCTTTTAACTATATCATTTTTAATCTACCCGCGGGGCTTTTTGATACAGGTATAATACGTATGTAAAAGCTGTGTTAAAACGTTTAATAGGTCTTTTAGAAAGGGTTATTTAAAAAGGCTTACAGGTAAATCATGTGCGAGCGTGAATAAAATTTGTTTAAGTTATTTATGAGGTATTTACTTGAGGGGTTGGATTTGGCTTCTGGGGTTGACGAGGTAACAGGTGAAAAGACTTTATTAACAGTGACGTAACAAGCACCCCGCAGACACCGCACCACGGGGGGGGGGGGGAGGGGGGCACACTGACGGCCCCTTCAAAACTTGCCTCCACCTTTGCTTTTCATAGGTATTTCATTTCATAATTAATTTAATTTTTTTATGTCCTGAGAATTTAACTTGGTTAAGTGAAGAAGAATTATACGTGAAAGCGCGGAATTTCAACCGATTTACCATAAAGACTTGTCCGTTGACTTTCCTACTCAAATTTTAAGCCTCACAAAGGGACTTGGAGATGGTATTTCAAAATTAAAAAGAGTGTATGAACTTGCAGATTATTTATTAATAAAAAATCAGTATGTTCTTCAAATTTTCCAGATGTAGGAATCTATTTCTAACTTTACCAGTTAGTGTGGCATCAGCGGATCGATCTTTTTGCAATATTAAAATAGTAAAAACCTATATTTACCTAACACTATGGGATAACAACGCCTTTCGTATTTATCCTTAATCAGTATCGAACACGAGTTTGTTAGAACATTAAATATCGACGAAATTATAAACGATTTTGCAAAAAAAAAACTTTCGACGATCTGGTCGTTTTGTATAATACCTTAGTGACATAATGTTTGTGCAGATTTGTTGAGTGTTCATGTGCTTTACTGTTTTCTGTCTTTTGGAATCTATGAGGCTCGATCACTGATCACTGCTACCCCCGTCACTACTATACATGGTAAGCAACATTATAAGTGGTGTTTTAAAATTTTGGTTTTGCATCATGTTTGCTGGAATATTACGTATAATGACTTAATAACTACCTAGGTTATGTCTACCAGCCTACCTAGGATTATAAAATAAAATCGAATTGTTTGCTGTTTTAATAGTAAAGTCGCCACAGTGGATCTTTTCCCGTGCGTCATCATTCACGTCATCAAAATCGTACGAATCAAATCAAAATTACGAGACGAAAAAAGTCAAAACTAAGGCTAAGTTCATAAAATGGACGTGCCTGCCTACCGTTTGACGTAACTACATAATATACCAAAAAAATATTATTTATTTTAAGTTTTGCCCGGCATTCTCTATTATCTAAAAGAAATTTACAAACAAATGTTAATACATTTATTACTATTTTAAAAGCTTAAAATCTAGAAAAATTTGGTGTTTTATTGACTATTAAAATCGCAAAAGTAAAATTTTTGACATCCTTTCATTTAAGGGAATTTAGCCACTGCCGTAAACTTTTCAAAGAACTTTCACGGTTAAAATATTTAAAATAAATAAATTAGGTATTATAAAAATCCATAAATACTTACCGCCAAAAGAGATGGTGGGTATAATTAGCTCTAAAAAGAACTATTTTTAGAAAAAGGAACAGTTTTAAGGCACACAAATTTACAAAATACGAATTAGATTGGCAGATTAAAATAAGGTTGACAATGACATTCTAAAATACAACGGTAGTCAACTAAACAAATAAAAAAAAGTAATTAATTGACGTTTATAGTTTTATTCTTGTCTAGCACGTTATATTATTGCGGAATCTTGGGGACGTTCTTTTATGCTTTTATTCAAACTTGTTATTGTAATAAATAAGGATGCAGAGTTATTAACCACGTTGAGTCCTGATCGTTGATTGATGACGCACGGGAAAAGATCCACTGTGGCGACTTTAGGTACTTAAACACATAATGCGGGGTTAATCCTAATTAAATTATTACAGAATTAACGAATTCAAAAATTCATAAACCTGAACCTAATAGTAGTAATGAAAATAAGAATTATCATTTTCCATTCGTTATAGAGAGGAGGCCCCTGAAAACGTTGCGAGGGGGCCCACTCAGTTTTCGCTACGCCACTGTATATTAATACAATACAACAACTTATTAGGTGTTTTGAGGGAAACCCAGAAATCTGAAATTATTTTTAAATCCTGCAAATGTCTCCGTCTTCTTAATACGCCATCCAACTTCTTTAAAATAAAGTTCCCCCAGCAAATAAGGAACCTTTTAACTCAAGTATAATTCAATTTAAATAAGAGAAAGTGTCGTAAGGGCGGGTACACGCGAGAGAAGGGCAATCGGCTCTAAATGGAGGGACAAATGGACGCAGGACGTGCCAACACGATAAAGATTGACTGTTTTACTACCCCACTTGAGAAGGTTTAAACCGGGGAGCCCTTTGCATTAAGAAAAGTCCTTAAATGGGGTGCCAAATATGTTTAGATCGTTTGTTTTCCAGTAACGCTATACATACCGCTTTCTATACAGGTTTTCATAGTAATGTTTATCGTTCATAATTATTTTCTGCCTATATTAAGAATTTCAAGAATTATTTTAAACTATATTTTTTTTCCGCTTTTTAGTTTGATAATTATTAAAGCGTTTTTTTTTAGTTTTTTTAAACTATATTTATTTTTCATTATTTCGTTTAAGTTATTGTTAAAAAAAATTTTTTTTAGTAGATTGAGCTAGATTAGTCGATTATTGTATTGTCAGCGGTTCTTATTGATAAGTCTACAAAATTTAAATTAAATCAGACCGTTTAAAGTGGGTCAAAATCGGGTTCAAAGAAGTCGGTTATAAACAAACATACATAGAAACCCGAACAAACAACAAAAATTTTCAAAATTTTTTATTTGATGGGTAGAATTTTTTTTATAATTTTTCTCTATTCTTAGCGACAATATCTATACGACCCCACGTTTGTTTCATTACTATCGGTTATTGTAATAATTCTGACATATTGACAGGTATCAAATTTTCACAAGAGAATTTTTTGCGTATTTTTTTCAACTTTAAACCATCAATATACATACGACCTTATAGTTTTTTCATTAATATAATTTTTTAAACGATTTGACATATTGACAGCTGTCAAATTTTGACAGGGGAATTTTTACTTATTTTTCCCGAAGTCTCCGCATCGAATACTATACGACCCTATAATTTGTTTCGTAAAAATCGCTTCTTCGTTTTATACGACAGCTGTCAAAATTTGACAGGAGAATTTTTCGCGTGTAGATTATTGTATTGTCAGCGGTTCTTGATAAGTCTACAAAATTTAAATTAAATCTGACCGTTTAAAGTGGATCAAAATCGGGTTCAAAGAAGTCGGTTACAAACAAACATACATACAAACCCGAACAAACGACAAAAGTTTTCAAAAGGTTAAAAAAAATTGTTAAAATTTTATTTTGACGGGTAGAATTTCTTTTATAATTTTTCTCTATTCTTAGCGACAATATTTATACGATCCACGTTCGTTTCACTACTATCGGTTATTGTAATAATTCTGACATATTGACAGGTGTCAAATTTTGACAAGAGAACTTTTTGCGTATTTTTTTAACTTTTCACCGTCAATATACATACTACCTTATAGTTTTTTCATTAATATAATTTTTTTAAACGATTTGGCATATTGACAGCTGTCAAATTTTGACAGGAGAATTTTTGCTTATTTTTCCCGAAGTCTCCGCATCGAATACTATACGACCCCATAATTTGTTTCATCAAAATCGCATCTTCGTTTTATACCTGACAGCTGTCAAAATTTGACAGGAGAATTTTTCGCGTGTAGATTATTGTATTGTCAGCGGTTCTTGATAAGTCTACAAAATGTAAATTAAATCTGACCGTTTAAAGTGGGTCAAAATCGGGTTCAAAGAAGTCGGTTACAAACAAACATTCATAGAAACCCGAACAAACGACAAAAATTTTCAAAATTTTTTATTTGACGGGTAGAATTTTTATTATAATTATTCTCTATTCGTAGCGACAATATCTATACGACCCCACGTTTGTTTCATTACTATCGGTTATTGTAATAACTCTGACACATTGACAGGTGTCAAATTTTCACAAGAGAATTTTTTGCGTATTTTTTTCAACTTTCCACCGTCAATATACATACGACCTTATAGTTTTTTCATTAATATCATTTGTTTTAAACGATTTGACATATTGACAGCTGTCAAATTTTGACAGGAGAATTTTTGCTTATTTTTCCCAAAGTCTCCGCATCAAATACTATACGACCCCATAATTTGTTTCGTCAAAATCGCTTCTTCGTTTTATACGACAGCTGTCAAAATTTGACAGGAGAATTTTTTGCATGTAGATTATTGTATTGTCAGCGGTTCTTGATAAGTCTACTTAATTTAAATTAAATCTGACCGTTTAAAGTGGGTCAAAATCGGGTTCAAAGAAGTCGGTTACGGACAAACAAACAAGCAAACATATAGGTGAAGCTCTTCTTTCTTTGTATCATGGGTGAAGCTAATAAAAGCGTGTTAAAATAATAAAGGATGTCAATGCTGAATATTGCGAATACGTTAAATTCGATTATAGTCAAAAAGTCGAATTGTTTTTCTACGTACTTTTATAGATATCACTTCCAAGCAACATTTAAAAACAACATGTGACACTAACTACGAAGGGTGAGTCGTGAGTCAGCAATGAAAGGGGACACATCCACTAATAGTCTGTCAACGGGGTCCCGATATCATTGATGTTCTCAAATTAACTTCATATTAGAAACACGTACCCTTTCATATATTTTACCATTTTTATAAAATAATTTTTGTAAATGTAAATTTTACGGGGGTTCCGCTAAAAAAAACATAAATTGTTCGTTTTTCTGGGGTACCTACCTACCCTCGTATCATATTATTATTGACCCCTTTTCTTCCACCAAGTTAAAAGCATTTCAATTTCAATAAGCCGTATATTTTTCAGTAAAACGAATATCCTGACCTGGTCGTATATCAATAAGGCCTATCAATGCAATACGGTGCCGCCAGGCTGACCATTCGCAGTCCCCAAAGGATTCGGGATATATACATGTGTTTTATTCCGGGTGCTGTCGAATATTCCCGGTAACATCCTTGTTAACCATTTTTTATAAGGGTATAAAGTCGGAGAAATTTTATTTATGGGATGGAAAATGGCTTAGGAACAGGACATATTGCACATATTTTAATGTAACACATAATTCATTCATAAAAGGTAGTGAATAGGTTATTTACACAAAATTATTCCTCTCCAGTAACTGTTTAGGTAAAGCAAAATTATAAATGGACCAGAAAGTATGTATCTGAAGTAAATATTCAGTAAAATTAATTCTTAATATCTAAATACTAGAAATACATATAAATGCTTTCCTAGCAAAGTTAGATGTAAAGTGCTGGAGGCGCCATCTGCAATGTATAACGAAACTGTGATCAGATTTCGATTTTTCATCCTAAAAAACCCCTAAGTACCTACCACATTTTGTGCAAATCATGGTACCGTGCGAGCAAAAATTATTTGCATTAAAAAGGGCTTGGATTAAAAAACGTAGGGCTTGGTTTAGATCACAATGATATGGGGACGATATAATAATATCTAACCAAATCTAGGTTAAAATTTTGTCAAATTCATATTATCACATGATATGCCAAACTAATGAGTAATAAAATAAATAGACAAATACAAATTTATTTTTGTTGTTTACAAAATTAACAAAGTAAGAATATACAGAAAGAAAAAGAATTATACATAAATTGCAAAATGGAGATTTTCACTACTCCACATGCGTGTATTCTGAGAATTTACGTAACCGGAGAGGTGGAACCAGGCTTCATCCGAAAAAAATGTCAGGTCTAATAAATCATTTCTTTTCAATAAATTTTGGGTAAACCATTGAGAGTAGGTAATTCCTGCGTCTTTTAAAATCTGCGGCTTGTATTTCTTGGAATACTTGCACTTTAAAAGGAAATAAATTTAGCTGCTTCTTAAGAATAGTCCTGCATGTTCCATAAGATCTTCCCACTTCTTGGGACAATATACAATTTGTTGGCGTATTTTGCATTATTTCACAAACGTTTGCAACAAGTTCTTCTGTTCTTACAGATGGTCTTCCTGCTCCTTTTTTGTGTTGTATAGAACCTGTTTCCCTAAACACAGCCACGGTTCTTTTCAGGCAATGATAAAAATCCCCAGCAATAAAAGCAACGTTAGGAAAATGTTCGTGAAAATCGTCCATGCATAAACCCGGATTGTATTGTCACTCACCATTTACTCTAACCCCGTTTCGAAAATACGCTTCAACCATGAATGTTTTGTGCAGTTCCGTAAAGCCCATTGTGTGAATTGTTTAGGAAATTGGAAAAATTAGCGATGAATCAAATTACTTGTAACGACTGTCAAAGATGACGGAATAACTGATTGATTGTTAATTCAGGTAGTTACTAACACCCAACAGGTATTAAGCTCTACGGCTAAGCATTACGTCCTTAGATGCAAGGCCCTCTTTGATGTAAATATTTTTTGCTCGCACGGTATTATTAGGACAAATATTTACAAAAAAAGTTTAAAAAATAATAACTTTGACAGGCTGTATTTAGGAAACTATCAGCTTTTTGACTAAGGTTAATATTTAGACCTTTAAAACTGTCAAGAAATATTAAAACAGGATGTCAGAAGTACCAAATTTCTACCCGAAGAATTTCAATAAAAATAAATATTAAATAACCATGAGTTTACTAACGTGGCTTAAAAGGTCTTCTTCCTACCGCAAAGATGTTTTAAAAGCGATCAAATAATATTATGTTTTACGTTGTCCATGCTATAAATTTTATATAAAAATGTAAAATGTACCTGATCATATTTCATAAGAATTTATCCCGCACTATAAAATTGTATGTTGACCATTTCAAAAATGGCTATAATATATAAATTTTACCAAACACCCAGGGAAATATAAAGGACATAGAATGTCTTATTTTATATACAAGTTTTCACAAAGAATGTAAAAAATTATATATATTATGGATAACGTGATACCATTTTTCTATCATATCCCTTTTTTAGGTATTATTTATCATTATCCTTGCAAAATGCCCTTGATAACCATTCCCCATATATTGTATATCTATACTTCCGCCCTAAAACCCCAATTTAAATTCTAAAAAGGGTGTCAAAGGTTTTAAGACTCTTCAAGTGTTCTCGAGAGACAAGATGAATAATAAAATGCAGGTCACCTAGAATAATCCTTATACAATATAACGAATTACGACACGCGATTCTTTAAAAGCTGTTTATAATTGAGACAAGTACGATAGGCCGTTTTTAACAATGTAATTTATGGGAAAGAAAGAAAACACTTTTAAAGGTATTGCGAAGATACCATAATGAAAATATTGTAGAAAATGGTTTGTGGGGTACTGAAAGTTAAAGCCCAGTAACCCCGCAATCGGTTAATTTAAATATAATGAAATAAAGTATAACATCACACATTTTTAGAAATCAAATTGTTGCTGGGACGTGAGCATGTGTGATGTTATACTTTATTTCATTATATTTAAATTAACCGATTGCGGGGTTACTGGGCTTTAACTTTCAGTACCCCACAAACCATTTTCTACAAATTTTCATTATGGTATCTTCGCAATACCTTTCTTCGACAAATTTTACCTTTATATTGTTTTACAGATGTTTAAAAAAATTTTACAAAAAATTTAAAAGAAACCCTCGATACCTTCTTTTTAGAATGCCTTTTTCTTCTTCCCCAGTTTATTTAGTTGGTTTACTTCTCCTTTACTGACTTTTTCACATACTCCGTATGTTTTAACCTTTTCAATTTTCTTCTTATTATGTCACTTCTATACTTGAATTTTTTAATTACATAAAAGCTCCATTAAGGTTTTATACCATTTTCTCTCCTGCTAAAGACATCAGCACTAAATAAATTTTCTGTTTTCTGATGATGAACGTTTCTACGTTCCAAATATGTAGACCCCTAAAGAATTTTTATTCTATTAAATTTTGTGGAGGAAGACTTTCAGTTTTTTCTTTCTTTCCCATACTTTCAACTCCACTTTCAGCATGGACTATTTCTTCAAATTAATGTAATTTATGTTTCCCAAAAATTGTTTTATAAATATAAAACAGGGTACCTATTGTATTTTAGATGCGGGAAAATAATGGGGCACCAATAGCTAGGGTTATGGAATTGACCGGTCAAATTATTTTTGATCAATTGACTGGTAATTTGACCGGGTCAATTGACCAAAATAAATTTGAAAAAAATTAAAACATAGAAGTAGTTAAAAATTATTTGTATTATTATTTGTAAAAACGCCAACAAATAATCACAATGATAATATGAGCAAAACGGTTAAGTGCTGCGATGTCGCCGTGGAAGATCGGGTATCGGGTGTAAGTCAACTGGAGTGATGACAAATTCATAAACAATGTTGATAGCAAATTGTTGAAACCAAAATAAAATGCTGCGATATTTACACCGAATTTGACCGCGCGGTCAAATAGCCAGTGGTCAATCCCCAACTCTATCAATAGCAACCAATTACTTAATTATAATTTACTATTAAGAAAACCCTTATAGCGTCGTATGCTTTTCAATTATCAGTTTGTTATAATGCCTCCTGTCTTTTGTCGTCCACTCCGCCACATAATTACCAACTTCCCTCCGTTTTAATAAATAACTATAAATTTCCATTTATCCAAGTATTTCCTCGAATACGGTGACATAAATTCGTTCCTACCCTGACTATTTCTTTAATTAAACGTTTTTAACCCTTATGTAGTGCGCCTCCCTTATTATAAGGGGATTATAGCAATAAATATACGGGGTGACCGGTAATGAATGGGTCATAAGGTAAACATTGGATTTCTGTCCTGAACCGGTATGAATAGGTATTTAACTAACAAGTGAGGAAAGTGGTACTTTTTCGCATGCAACGGCCAGTTGTAAGTTGTAATTTTTTCTTCGAGCATGCGGAAACAACAACTAAATTTTCATCTTGCAAAAAAATAAAGGGTTTAATAGCTATTTATTACATAAGTGTGAAAATAACTCGTTGAAGGTACGCATATGAGAATTTGCGAAACGAGTGCAGCAAGTTTCGCAATTCATATGAGTGCCTTAAACGAGATATTTTCTTATGTATATCATACAAGGTTTTTTCTACGAGCGTGTGAAAAGTACAAGATTTTTTCTACGAGCGTGTGAAAAGTACTTTTCACACTAGTGCGTTAAAGTAAAACTTTTCACACTGAAATTGGGTGTGAAAAGTCTAACTTTTCACACGCTCATTTGATGAAATGCATGAACAAAAAAAATCATTGCACCATTTGGCATCTTCCAAAATTTCTAGTGGAATTTCAAAATCTCTGTCTGTTTTCATCATTTCTACACAATAAAACACCGAGGCCTACAGGTTACATTTTCTAAATATTTTTACATTAAGTAAAATTATGCTGAAACACTGACAAATGTAGTTCCTATTTCTCAATCCTGTTGCTTAATTGTCTATTTTCTTTTATATAGCCCTTAATATTACACACCAGCCTCTTGGTATTTCCATTAAGTATGCTTCTATAAATTGGTGAGTTTTGTTCATTCTTAGTTCTAGCGTATGTGCTTCTTAATTCATGGTTTGTTCTTGTTTTGTATGTATAGAATTGTCTGTTGTTCTGCAGTTTTATACTAGTTTTAAGTTTATTGTTTTGGATATCATGTATTAGTTAGGTTTGTTCCAATACTTTCAATTCATTTATTTTCAAGTATGGCACTCTTTTATATAATATATTTCCTCAGTGCGCATGTAGTAATTCATCCCAAATATCACTTTAATCACTTTGTTTTGAAGTCTTTGGAGCTGATCTAGTTGTCTAGCACTTGTATTTCCCCAGCAGGCCACCAGGTATCGTAAGTGTGGTTCCACAAAACTATTGTAGAGAAGCTGTCCAGATTTTTTATTGAGTTGGTGGGCACATCGTCTAGTAGAGCCCAGCATTGGAACTATTTTGTTTTTCACACCCCTTATATGGTTATTCCAGGAGAGATCATCTGTGATAATGAGTCCCAAGTATTTGTATTCAGTTACCCTTTTGAGCTTTGTTTCGTTAATTTTAATTTGGGGATTGCTTGGTGGTTTACTTTTCTGTTTAATAACCATAAACAATGTTTTCTAGACTATTAAAGATAATTTATTGTAGCACAACCAATTAAAATACTTTACTAAATCACTGAATTGCATTGAATATTAAATAAAGCCAAAGTAGGTGCTTTAAATATTTTTTGACGTTTGGGTGCGTGAACATTTTTTTCCAGCACTAGTGCGAAAAAATGTTACTTTTCACACGCAAATGCATACATAGAAATTCTGGAATTGATTACCTGAGGAGACCTTCAGTTTTCTTTATTGTCTGAATGCTACTAATCAAATCGAGATAGTATTTATTTCCAAAAGATTGCATAATAATTAATAATGAATGTTAATGACAAAAACAAAAAAAAAAGATAAATTAGCCTTAATCATGATTAAAATAGGGGGTAAGTAAACAGAAAGCGGCGCCTGTGTCAAGTGTTTATTTTTAAGTTGGGTAATTTACCAATGTAATAATATATTTCCTAATTAATAAACTATAGGCAATGGAAAATTTAATTTTTATATTTTCGTAAACACACTTTGGGTATCTCATTGTTTTAAAGGGTAAATAGATAATTATCTTAATTCTCTAATGACACATCTACAAGTCTTAAAAATCTAAACTAAGCTGTAACCATTGTTATTACGAAAAATTAAAAAATAATAAATATAATTTCGAATTATTATTTTATATTTCCTTCGCCATTATGATAAGAAATATTACTATCAATTAAAAAGTTAATCATTTCAAAACATGTGTTTTTTATTGATTTTATAATGTAATAATTTTGCCTGGTCCTAGTTTGATTATAAGGGGGCCTAGGCTCGTTAAGCAAACAGGGGCCCCTAATCATGGGCGCCAATTTCAGGCAGTCTTATCAATAACTCCTATCAAAAGTGATTTCTAAAAAAAATTAAGGAGCACCTGAAAATAGGCTCTGAATTTTGTTAGAAGTAGAAAAATCTTGTATATATATTGATTAAATAAATACATTAAATTAATATAATAAATATATATATAGAATAAATGGACAGACAAAATTGTAAAATGTAACAAAAACACTTTTTTTAATGTTTTTAAATGTACTTCTTAGATACCTTTGGCCAATTTAATAATTATTAATAATTATTATAACTGTTTTAAGTATCACTTTAATGCTCTTACGTAAATTGCGTACTTGGAACGCTATTTTTAGGATCATTACCCTTTTTTTAATTTATAAATAGAAGCAAAGTATCAAATATAAATTAGATAAACCTTATTTTTGCTTACTTAGGTTTTCCCTCTTTTAATTATTTGCAATATAGGTACTTGTTGTTTTTTCATATTGAAATATCATGTTTATTTATGAATAATCATGATAATTTTAATTACGTTTTATTTTAAAAAAATACCTGATAGATATAAATTGGTTTTTAGTTGTGTAATGTGACAAACACTACGGAATTCATTTCATAAAATCATATTGTTAATAATTAATGATCAAAAAATTGACCGAAAGTAACAATTCATTCTGTGGACTGGGGTGTGAAAACTGTCAGTTAGGTTATATTTTATAATAGGCAAGCAAGGACATCAAATAATACAGATATTAATTGAAACTTTAATATTTTTCCTTTAAAACCACACCAAAAAGTCGATAAAATTGCCAAAAACCAAGATTTTTAAAATAATTTTTATATAAAATATATTTATTACTAGCGTATTTCAATAAATATGTATGTTAAATATTTATTATAGAAAATAAGGTGTTCTTTTATTTGCTTTAAATATTTATTGACAATTATAAATTAAGATAAATTTTAAAACCAACATAAAGATATGTCTAAGCAAATAGGAACGCTGAGCAAAAAGGGTTCACGCATTCATTTGAATTATGATTATTCGACTATAAATACGTATTTAGATAATATTTGCTGCATCACCTGTATTTTTAATTTTTTCCTAAAAAAAATCTATGACGCCCTCTACTGGCTAAGTGAGGCAATTTAGAAAATAGCCACGTTCACTTGAATCGACCTGTTTTGACATGAGGAGTCTCTCATCCAAAGTTGTCAAGGTTTTTTCCCGACACCCTGTATATTAGACCATTCGTATTAATACTAGCGTGCAAGCAAAAATTATTTGCATCAAAGAGGGCTTGGATTAAAAAACGTAGGGCTTGGTTTAGATTACAATGATATGGGGACGATATATCTAACCAAATCTAGGTTAAAATTTTGCAAATTCATATTAAGTAGACAAATACAAATTTATTTTTGTTGTTTACAAAATTAACAAAGTAAGAATATACAGAAAGAAAAAGAAAAATAATTATATAAATTGCTGAAATTGGCCACCGCCATGCTCCAAGAATAAATTCACACGTCTCTTCATATTTTCGAAAGTGTTGACCAGCATATCTGGAGAAATGTTACCACATTCTTGGATAATCCTTTCTTTCACAGCTACGGTTCTTTTTAGGCAATGATAAAAATCCCCAGCAATAAAAGCAACGTTAGGAAAATGTTCATGAAAATCGTCCATGCACAAACTCGGATTGTATTGCCTCCAACCATTTACTCTAACCCCGTTTCGAAAATACGCTTCAACCATGAATGTTTTATTTGTGCTGTTCCGTAAAGCCCATTGTGTGAATTGTTCAAGAAATTGGAAAAATTAGCGATCAATCAAATTAGTTGTAACGACTGTCAAAAATGACGGAATAACTGATTGATTGTTAATTCATGTAGTTACTGACACCCAACAGGTATTAAGCTCTACCGTTAAGCATTACGTCCTTAGATGCAAGGCAATGCCCTTTTTGATGCAAATAATTTTTGCTCGCACGGTACATAGGTTTAAGGTTTAACCACACACCACACCTTCGATGCTTTTGCTTTGTTTCGATGAGTCTAGTGATTGCTGTTTATCACTGCTTCATCTAAATGTAATAAGTCAGACAAATTTTGAGATCTTTCTTGCCTCTCGACATACATAAATGTATTAAGTATATATTTGGCAACATTGCACATTTGCGGGGGCGAACAAAACGTAATGTGTATTTATACAGTATAAATAAGGGTCCCCACAGAGAATGCAGCTGACCAAAAAGCCCTTGAATTGCAAAATATATTCAGAGAAACGAATTTTCAACGATGTGAAGCCCTTTAATGCCGCATTTCGGGGCACTTCTAGACTACATTTTCTTTCCTTAATGCATAGAATATTCGCTGTTCCTTTTAAAAGCCAGCGGTCAAAGGTTTTCTTTTAAAAGACCACTTTCTTATGTATAGAGAATACGCTTTCAGCGAGTAAATACATATCAAAATTTGTGTTTTATTGATGCGATGTCTTCTTGTTGGCCAAAATTTAAAGAACCCCGCACTTCTCTTATGGAAAATGGCCCACGGTTAAATTTTCTAAATTTTTAGTATGTTGTAGAGAATGCCATTCTGATCAATAGTGTTCATGGCCACAACAATATCTGCCGACCAGTTTTGGAGATACAGGGTGTCCAAGTTGCAAAATATGAATTCTCAATACATTATATTTTCCTAGTTTATAATATTAATTCGTTTTTTTTTTCTAAATTTTTGTTGGCCCTGTCGTAGATAGGATAGAATACTATAAAAATAGTTAAAATTTTTTTATTATATACCGGGTGAGTGACGAAAATTATTTAATATTTTTTGTTAAATCATTGTATTTTCGGCATTAAATTAAATGTTAACCAAGTATTACGGTAGATGACATTACATTGGAGCAAGCTATCAGAATTTATATAGGGCATGTGCACAACCTGACAGATAACAGTCGCCCTGAGGAAAAACATATTAAGGTTAGTTTTATGACGTTGACATCGGTATATTTTCAGGTTAGTTTGTTTGTCAAATCATGACAAGACGTTATAATAACAAAAAATCAACTCGCACTGACACTGTCACTTCTTTAAAATTAATAAGGCTAGGTATCGTTTTTTTTTTTATTAAAGCCAGTTTGGCTAAATAGCGTTCTTGAACTTCTTTTAGAAGGGTATTATAGTAGTTGCTTTTTTCCATGTTGTAGGTTAAAATACTTTGTACAACCTTATAAGTAATGTAGTAAATATAGCAACTTAATACCAAAGCGAATATTCTTTATAAAACAAAATCCAAAAATATGATACTGGCTACAATAATTATACTTATTATTCGCACAGAAAAAACTACCAAAAAAACACTAAAGAACATCCAAACATCAAAAATACCTGTAAACTAACGGTAAAAACAGGTTTTGCTTTTCCTCAGGGCGTCTGTCAAATTTGACTAATGACGTCACGTGCACATGCCCTATTATTTATATTTTTCCAGGGTAACTCAAAAAAGTTAATATTTTTTTTATTAGTTTTGAAAGAAATTTTGTAGATATTTCTTTATGTAGGTACTACTTGTCGCTTATCGTATGCTTCCAAATAAATATAATTATCAAGGTTTTTCCGATGATAAGCGATAGAAAAATAACATAAAAATGCATGTATTTATAAATCACCCGGTATATTAAAAATGGATCGGTTAAATTTCGTTATTTTTTAATATTTTTTGCTTGAAGTGTGTCACTTACTTGTTTGCTATTGATTTCCCTTTTCCTATGACCAGTTCTGGAGATATACAGCGTCGAACAGACTCAAAAAATAAGCAAATAAAAAACATTTTTTTTTTAATTTCAATACAATTTGTTATGTTAAGTTCATTTTATGGTTAAAAATAAATATATTTAATGCTATACAGGGTGTTTTGAATAATTAGGGTATTCTAACACTGTATTGCAAATAAGAAATAGGTATATATTATAAGTATAAACTATGAACAATTTATTATATCCCAATTTTTTTATCCAAAAATAATAAGTAGGCCCCTTATTATTCGAAACACCCTGTATAGCATTAAATATATTTATTTTTAACCATAAAATGAACGTACATAACAAATTTTATTGAAATTAAAAAAAAAATTGTTATTTTATTAGCTTATTTTTTGAGTTTTGAGTCTGTTCGACGCTGTATATCTCCAGAACTGGTCATAGGAACAGGGAAATAATTAGCAAACAAGTAACTAAGACACTTCAAGCAAAAATAACCAAATTTAACCGATCCATTTTTAATATACCGGGTGATTTTTTAAGTACATGCATTTTTATGTTATTTTTCTATCGCTTATCATCGGAAACACCCTGTATAACCTTGATAATTATATGTATTTGGAAGCATACGATAAGCGACAAGTAGTACATAAAGAAATATCTACAAAATTTCTTTCAAAACTAATAAAAAAAAAATAAACTTTTTTGAGTTACCCTGTATAAATATAAATAATATAAATTCTGATAGCTTGCTCCAATCTAATGTCATCTACCGTATTACTTTGTTAACATTTAATTTAATGCCGAAAATACAATGATTTAATAAAAAATATTAAATAATTTTCGTCACTCACCCGGTAGGTATATAATAAAAAATTTTAAACTATTTTTATAGTATTCTATCCTATCTACGACAGGGCCAACAAAAATTTAGAAAAACAAAACGAATTAATATTATAAACTACGAAAATTTAATGTATTAGGAATTCATATTTTGCAACACTGACACCCTGTATCTCAAAAACTGGTCAGCAGATATTGTTGTGGCCATGAACACTGTTGATCAGAATGGCATTCTCTACAACATACTAAAAATTTAGGAAATTCAACCGAGGGTCATTTTCCATAAGAGAAGTGCGGGGTTCTTTAAGATTTTAGTTGAGCATTCGACGTTGTTTGATCTTCTTTGACGATGGAAGAACTCGTCTATTCTCGGTAGGACGCCCGCTAGAACGGCAGCTGTATATTGTTAACATTTATATTCAGAATAATAATTACTCATAACTATAATTTTTTTCGTCCTTCCAAGTGATGAAATACCTGATGAAATATAAATAACATTATCAATTCAGATCAAACGTATTTACTTTAAATATTATAAACACCTGACTTATCTGTTTTGAAATATGTATTAATGCTATGTAAATAGCGCCCCATAAAGATTATTTTTTATTCCGTTTATTAATTTACCTGACAAGTAAAACGTTTTAAATAATATATAATAAATTACCTTAATTTCGAAAACTAATATGATCGAATTAAGGATCTATCAAGATAAGAAAAAATATTATGAACTCTAATCCCGGCTTTGGGACTTCGCGGTATCTTATACGTTCTTAAAAATAGAATTATTCACAGAAGTTAATGCCTTTCTTTTTTATGGAAAATCTGGAAAAGTGCCCTCTGGAAATCTAGATAAAGGGTTGTTCTTAAAATGTTCAGCCTCTATTGGCATGTATTTTTTCGCCCATAACAAAAACTCTGCCTTTGAGTTTGTACAGTACCTCAGTTTTCTCTAAGAAGGTTAACATTGCAGAACCCGATATCGTAATGGCAGGACACGCAATTCCACTGACTTCGTCTATTAATTTGCTGGGTGTCAACCTGGGAGGAAATATGTCTTGGCATAATCACGTTGTGGCAATCGCCAGGGCAGCTTCTCAGAAGCTCGGTATACTTTTCCGTACCAAAAAGTTGTATACACCTCAACAACTTTTGACACTCTATAAAGCCCAGATTCGACCATCACTGGAATACTGCTCTCATATCTGGAGTTCTGCACCGAAGCATACCCTTCGGTTGTTGGATTACATCCAAAGGAGAGCCGTTCGTCTAATCGGCGACCACGAGCTGACTAAGAACCTCGACAGCTTAGAACATCGAAGACAGTTTGGTGATTTGACTCTCTTCTACAGATATTTCCATGGCAAGTGTTCGACAGATATTGCCCGCTCGATTCCACCTACAGTAATTCATAGCAGAAATACACGACGAACCACTGCCGCCCATCCCTATGTGGTTCCACTTAGTACACCCCGAACATCATTGTTTCAGAACTCTTTCATTTGGAGGACGTCATCTTTGTGGAACGGCCTTTCTGAGACCGTGTTTCCAACCGAATATAACCTCAAACGATTCAAGAAAAATGTGAATCGCTTTCTTCGCACACGCACCGCTCCCAGAGCGCCTTAAAGGATTTTTCCTATAGTGCTTGTGCTCGATCATAAAAAAAAACCTACTTGTAACTCTATAAATTTTGCATTTTTATCAGCACTTTTTAATATTATTGATATCCTGTTAGATTTCCAAGAAAAATAATTGTAAATAGCTGATGGGGTTTCTTGTAATTTACATTACATTGTATTAAAGGAAACCAACCAAGGCATTTCTATGTCGTAAAGCTTCATAATGTTGTTAATAATATTTTTCATTATTTATAAAATGTTACCCAGACAAGAATAACCATTTTTTTGAAATGCAAACAGCACTTAACAATAATTTTATCTCATCTTAAAGTTAGAATACATTAAAATAAACTTAATAACACATCTTATTACTTGTAGGTATCAATAATTATCATAATGTTTTCAAATGTAAATTGAGTTTAACTTCCTGTTTTAAAGATAACAACCTGCTAATTTTAATGATGGACTTGTCTTAGGTATTTTGTTGTTTGTATTAACGTTCTGTAGTAGGGACTTTTTTTTGTTAATTAGCTGAAAATTTTAGAACTAGGTACATATAATGATATCTAGTTGATTATTTTAAAATTTGCCCTTCTTATCATTGAATTTCTACAAACTGTGTTACAGATTTTAACTTGAGAAATTATTTTTTAATTATATTTTCAATGTAAAAGTTAGAGGTGTCGTACTTTTGGTCTACATTGTACGTTATACTGAGCTATCTTAAATGCCAAAAATTAATAAAGATTGAGTCCCATAAGAAGAAAGAAAAGTATATAATCTAATATTAAGCCAGTAAATAATGGCGAATGTACAGTAAACGTCTGAAAGTTTGATAATTAAATTAATTAATGTTTGAAAGTTTCGCATTTAGCGCCTTTATGGCCCGTTTTAATGTCTTTTTGATAAATTGACGGTTATTAATACTGATATGAGGTTCTCCATCTTGATTTTTCCAGAACTATGCGAGTAAAGTGGTTTTATTGGGTTCGTTTTGGCATAAATGAATAAGAGGGAAATAGATTTCAATTTGGGTCTCATAAAAAAATACTTATTTATCAATAACTGCTCGTTAGTTTTTACTTTCTGTATGGAATGGAAAGTATATAGTTTGGAAGAAGTCTTTGCATCTTTAAACAGAGGAACAATGCCCTGTATTCCTGTATTACCAAAAGTAATCCATGTCAAGCGATTAAAGATGCATTGATGACGAATGCACGGCCTAAAAAGTATATAGATTCGTTTGGAATAACAAGGGTATGTTTTGAGGGTCAGCAGTGAGCATATTGCTTACATGTCTGGGTGGTTCTCCAAGAAAAAAACCATGACACAATCAAAACTCATCGATAAAAGTTACGAACGTATACTAATATTATTTTTTTCTAATTTTGTCTCGAAACAGATCTATTTCGAACGCGCTAGCGAGTTCGTAATAGATCTATTTCGAACTCCGAATTTTATTATTTAAAGGTTGGCCCTACATGACATGTTTTTTTTCACCGTTTAGCATAGCATTCTAGATAACTAATATTTTTTAGTCCAAATATGCAAAATACTACACGAACCCACGTATGTATGTTTGGTTGCCTAGATCTACAAATCTGTATGTATTGTTTTAGTTAATTAAAAAACACATATTAAATAATAACTTTATTGACGCAGAACTATTTTGCTTTTGTATAGATTATGGAGAACTATAGGGTAGGAGGCCGATCGACAATGGCAGCATTTTCAAATTCTGTCCCGGTTTTTGGTTAGTTCGCTATTGGCCGATAGATGGCTCTCGCGTCCGAAGTGGGCTGATGTTGTCTTCTTCTTCTTCGTTTTTAATATGGAAAACTAGATCCTCCATAGTTTTTAACTTTTACTTAAACCCTTTATTTTTTTGTGCTTTTACTTTTGACAAGTGACATTTTATTTTTCGAATTAACAAATAATGTTTGAAGGCAAGACAAGACAAATAACGTTGTATTGTAATTAATTTCCATATTTATAATAAATAATGGTACAATTTATAAAAGTAGAGTTTGCTTTGTGTCGGGGTGTAAGACAGGATCTTGTTCAGAGAGAAAACGCAGCCAAACAAGTCTCTTTCTAGCTCCAAAGGTATAGCTAGAATGTTTAATACCCTGTATTTTAAAAACCAAGCATCGTTGGAACTTTATACAGGCCGAGTTTACTAATAAGTATAACAAAGTAAGTGTAAATTCATATAAAAGTTCTTATTTGTCCCTTAAAGAACTAATTTAAATAAAAATAGTTATTGCGTCCATAAGAAACCATTATTTGATAGCCCACTTCGAACACGCGCGCCATCTTACAGCGACTCGGAAAGCTGAATTACCGATGCTAATTTTGGACCAAATCCAATGCATTGCGATCGGCCTCCTACCTCAAGTCCTCCATAGTATAGATGCTTCAAGCTATCATTTTCTGCCAAATCCTATCCAAAATTCAATCTACTAACCTTCCAATGTCGATTTTAACTACAACTTTATTTGAATTTTCCATCTTCCCTATACTAAATTGCAATGCCGTGACGTAAAATCACGTCTTTTGAAATTCGAAAAAAAGTAGCAAAATCGCCCGAATTTTCGAACGCTCTGTATATGTACCAAATGTATAAGGATCACACAACGTGTTCCGTCCAATTTCAAATCTCATATCGCTAAAATAACTTTAGAATCTCGTGGTGAAAATGGGTGAATAAATCGCCGCAAGCGGCTCGTTTTTTAACATGGACGCGTGCTATAAAATGATGCTTTATAAAACGTGTACTTTAATATACTATTCTGCCCCATCAGCCTGCTTCATTTATATAGCCTCCGATTTATTTTTTGGCGTAGGTAAATGGTTTGGTCCGAATTTTAGCCATACCTACCTATAACAAACTTCACGTGTTATCGATTATACAGCCTGAATTACGAGTGACGTAAATGAAGGATTTGCCGGTCAATATGAAATGAATAACCTTTTTCTCAAAGAACGACCCTCGCTGTGGGTGTCAGATGTATAGGGGTGCATGACATTAAAAATGAAGTTCTCAAGGAACTTCAGTGGTCTGGCCAGTGGCTATTTTCAGCTCAGTTCCTTAAGCATCGCGATAGGGATCAGATCAACACGTTTTGATATCTCTTTTTATCGAATTCGCGGAAATAAAGTTGGACTTTGTCGCATTTCTTTCGATGCGTAAAGGTTCAGTTTCTACAATTTTTTTTTAATTGCATTGATTTTGAATATCCTAATAATAAAAAGTGCTTTCCTTGTTTCCTCTTAATTTTAGTTTTAAAATTGTATCGTTATCTATTTTTGTAAATTATTTTACTTATTACTTATGTCATAATAGCTAATTTCTATTTCTGTTTTAGAATTATTATTACTTCAATAATTTTTTTAACTTTTCAATCTTTCAGCAACTATTAATTTTTTTCTTTAAAATGCTTCGTCACGGACTTTTTATCACGGTTATACTTGTATTGAGTTTAATTTTCTATAAAGTAATAATATTACTTTTAATACAACTGATATAAAAAAATGTTTTTCGACGCGTAAAACAGATTTTTTAAATGCAAGCCTCAAGTAATGAGGATGGTACTGCTTATGTCCGCTGCATATATCACAGGTATGCCAAACAATTTTTTAGTTTTTATGTGTGTGTTTGTCAATCCAAAATTTAAAAATCTGCATACTCTCATTGTTAATTTATTTAAAATTTCTGTTTCATTTTTATGCTTTTTTCATTCGCGAGCATAGGAACCATAGGAATAAAGGTAAATGTAATAAATATAAAGACGAGACGTTCAAATTTAAATAATTTTCAAATAGTTTTAAATTTCTAAAACTTAGAAGTGCCTTAAACCGTAGGGGAAAGTAGTCGAATATCGACCACTTAAGGGAAAAGGCTAATATCTTGCTAATGTAATCAGATATATATCTGGATTTTATGGTAAATTATTTTAAAAACATTTATTTAGGCAACACTTTCTACAGTTATACTCAATAATTATAAATTTTTGTGAAACATCAAAATCAAAAATGTGATGGATTTAGCGGGTAATATCGATCAGTCGGGTAAAATCGATCAAGCAATGGGCAAATATCGACCAAAAACTTTATTGAAAATTAGGCAGTTAACTTAAAAGAAAAACGCAAACAAAATAATTATAAATCATAGCAGTTTTCACACACATAATTTTTTGCCTCTTCAACATCAGTACAATCAGCGTGAGCCCAAGAACCACACAAACGACACCTCCACCACAGATCTTTTTTCCACCAAAACCATGACAAACACTACATTTATCTTCATTTTCTGTATTTTTCTTTTTGTCAGACCCTATGTTTTTCTTGACTTTTTCAACATCTTTCAGCTTTGTCTTTTTTTCTTTCTTCTTTTTTTTTTTCAGCTCGTCTTTATTAGGAGTTGCAGTCATAATTTTGGAGTGTTGAGTTCTATTTGATATACTATTTCTGGATCTTAATTTCGGTAGGGGCAGAAGATCAGCAAAACTTTTGTTACTCTGCTTTGGTTTAAGGGTCTTGTGAGTTTCATCACTCGACTCATCCTCTATAACGTTCACTAAAATAAAATCAGAATTATCTGAAGATGATGAGGTTTGACGTTTACGTTTATTTCGGGCAATTTTAGGTGACGATTGACGTGAATGGCCCAGCTACGGGTGATGGAGTTTTTAGGCCACGTTGAAGTGCACGTTGCATGTTTTCTTCAGACCATGAAGAACGCTTACTTTTCCTCTTATATCTTTCACGAGGCATCTAAACGAAGTAACACTCACAGTAGTACAATATCGACCACCATAGGGTAATATCGATCATAGTGGTCGATATTAGCCGACAGTAACAAAGAAGAAACTCGCATGCAGTAAAAAAAACTAGGCTAAAATTCAATAATAATTTTATCATAAATTAATTTACAGACGGGTCATTTATGTTTTGTGACAAAAATAATAAATATAATTGTCATAAAAACTGTCAATTACCTTAAGTTAAACACTATGTAATTTATAAGGTGAGGCACAAAATTAAACAAACTATCTGTATCATACCAAAAACAATAATAAACAGCAATCTGTTGTTTTCAATGAAGTTCGCTTATGACACACTTACCGTGGCTCCCTCTTACGATTGCACAATTCATACAGGGTTCTCCAAAAGTGCTTGGTCGATATTTGACTGTGGTCGATATTCGACGACTCTCCCCTATTACCGTTTTTAAAATTCCAGATGATCCGTATTTAAAAAAATCAACTTGACGGTCGTCACTAAAGAACGAAACGTCGAATTTTGAAACGCAACTTGTAGAACATAGAAGCTGCCTTTGAAAAAGTGTTTTTTTTGTTTTCTTCCCAAGGCAAAAATTAAGGCGGAAAAATAAAAAATCGTGTGGGATATTTTTGAAGTCAAGCAACTTTGCTTCAATTTAACCATCTCTTACCGTTTTCCAGATACCCTTACCCATGTATACGCACTCGAATTTGAAGCCCCCTATAATATATCCTCGTTATAATTTCTTATTTATACGTGTAAAGTGGATAGTAGAGATTAGTTTTGTAATTTTATTTTTAATGAGTTTACTTATTTTATAAAGGTGGTTAAGTAATTCTGTATAATTTTTAATACAAAATCTACTTGACCTGTAATGGAAATCTTTTTTGTATAATAACTTAAGTAAACAATAATTTAATTTTATCAGTTTTTTTTTGTATTTTAAGAGCCTTACTTTTATAGACGTGTGTTCGTACAATGAACTCCGCACTTTACGGGAAGCATTTAATAACTTTATTATTAATTGAAAATAACATTATTTAACGTTTTTCAACAACAGAGTAGTTGCTAGTTACCTATTAGAATAATATGCAAACGCCCTTGTAACTTTATTTTTACCTGATAGATAGATAGAGTGATCTTCTGTGCGAGTAGAGTTCGCGTAATAATTCCCACGCACCTCTGATACCTTTTTAAATATGGAACGTCAACCATTACACAGTGTAGGATTATGGCAACAGAAGTTTTGAGAGGGGGGTTATAATATCGCTTTTATTTTTTTAAGGACTTAAGTATACCCACAATAAAATTTTTATAATTGAGCAACTCTCCCTCCTCCCTTCCCTCTTTGGCTACGTAGTAAGTAGTAAAACGTAGACAAATACGTATAGATAAGCAGTGAATGAATTACATTGAGGTACAGTTAAAACGACTTCAGAAAACAAAGCTCTAAAAAGCATGAAGTAATAATATTTAGTCGTCATTTCTTAATTCAACCTGCCTGAGTAAGTAATGCAATATTACCTTTGAGATGATCTCTTATCAATATTCTAAAAATCCTTTAATTATCTATCGATAACGTACATATAGTAAATATCTTATTTTAAATATTCAGTTTTGAAATAATCTTTGGTACTTCAACATGACATCGACAATTTTTAATGGTACCATGCCTTATAAAAATTATTTTAATGCGTTCAGTTTTGATAACGGAAATAATTTTCATAATTTTGCTTATCCCGGTAAGTGCCTAACTCTATAGTACCTACTCTAGAATATTTTAGAGATATGTTACGTATATGTTTTAAACAATGACTTTCTTTGTTAATTTGTTAGTAAAAATAAACGATGAATCACGTAATAAACAATAACAGGAAATAGCTTTTATAACCTTTACTTTTTTAAGGTGTAAATTTTTTTTTCATGTAGTAGTTAGATGAGAGTATATACCATTGCCACATTGTAACTTTGGTAATACCGGGAATCTGTTGTGTTTTCCCTAAATAAAATTGTCTCCAGAGATATGGACAACTCCTTTCAGCTTTTATTTGCTTTGTTTTGATTTACTGGTGATATTCGCGCCTAAGATATTTCCAACTCTCTCTTATTTTAGACTATTGAAGCCTAAGAATATGTAATTTAGCACATTCTTAGTTTTCTACCTTTCGTCTATCCGGGACCGTCGCCAAGAGGGAGGCTATGGGGATTCTGACCCCCTCCTGCTATTAAGAAACATAGCCATAATTATATATTTAAAAATTGAATAATTTGTTTATACACAATTTCCTAGTTCAATTCTTATAATTTTAAAAATTTGACATTATGCTGATCCACTGACGACCTGATACTGGCTATGGCTAGGAGGGGGGGATAAATGGCGTATTGGAGTTTAAAGCCCCTTATATGCAGGGTGTGTCAGAATTACGGTGTGTAACTTAAGGGGGTGATTCCTTATGATATTTTATATAAACGGTGTCAGGCACCATATGGAACTTTCTTTTAATAATACGGGTTGTTCAAATCAAATGACGGCAATCGTTTTTGCTTTCAATAAAATTATGTATTCAACTGTCAGCATCTGTCATTTGGTACCTGTCAAAAATTACATTTTCTTTTTAATAAAATGCTGAGAAATTGCATTGCTTTACCTAATTATAAAAAGAAATCGCCATAAACAAAAATTTTATTTAAATTGTGAACTAATCATTTTTCCGAAGATTTTATTATAAATCTTTTTAACTTCTCAGATGTATTTGTCATTTGAAAAGTAAAACATGTGACGTCAATCGGATAAAATTGTTAAATATAATAAGTTTTCACAACCCGTCTCAAATTTTTTTGCTCTTATTTTATATTATGGTATAACGAATAGTCTTAACATCGATAAAAGCAACTTACATAATAAAAAAAATTGTTAATTCAAAAATATAGCAAAAAAAAATTAACTTTGTCCTCGACATCTGAAACATTTTAGATGGGCCTAAAATTACCTTAGAAACAATTTTTTCTTATAACATTTTTAAAAAGTTGGTAAAAAAAATACCAAGTCTCAGCATTTTATTTAAAAAATGTAATTTTTGACAGGTACCGAATGACAGACGCATACGTAATTATTTAATCTAGTTTGGGCTAATTAAGCCCCCAATCATGACGAATTACGGTACCAATTTTCAAAAAAGGATATTTAAAAAAATAATAAAAAACCGTTTTTTTTTTTTAACTTTTTGATAATATTTTCGCTTAGAACATAGTAAGGAATCTCCCCCTTAAGTTACGTATCGTCGTTCTGAAACACCTAATATATTTTTTAAATATTAATGTCCATAAAAAACCTGGCATATATTAAAAAGTATAGTAAAGGAAAAATAAAGCAAATTCCCCCTATATATTTTATCATTTTTTAATTTGCTTTAACATTAAACCTGTTTTATCCCTTTTAAATTAAGGAAAAATTTCATATTTGGTGAATTCTTAACAAACTTTGGGCGTGGTTCCAAAAAACAACCGCCTTGATGTACCCCCCCTCTAACTGAATCTTAGATTTGCCCCTGCGTTGATGGACTCGAAACTTAATTTTTTTAAACGGCATATTGCCAATTAACAACCTAACATTGCTAGCTACCAAAAACCTATTTGTTTCTGTTTTGGCCACGAGAAACAATAACCGGAGAAAATTAAAAGAATTGCAGAATCGACCAATCAAGCGTTCAAAAAAGCGACCAAAATAAATTCGGACAATTAATAAAATTTCGCCGATTAATAGCGGGCAATTATCGGCGGCAATTCATTTCGGCAAAGTGGTCTGTAATACGAAAAATTTAACGGACCAAAAAAGCAATAATATCACATAATTGGATTTTGGATGAATTAAGTCAATAACTTATCGGAATCAAATGCACGACCGGGATGCAATTACGATTTTCGTTAATTAAAAGTATATTTCTCTTGGTGTTAATCAATGGTTTTTTTTTGTGGAAACGAAGGTTAACGTGCTATTCGTTTGCAAAATATGAGCTCCCTAGGCTTTGTGGTTTTCGCGATATTGTTGGTAGGAAATCAAAACTGTTTAACAGCGTGTATCAGCCAAATGGAATAAATTCGATAATAAATACATGGGGCGTGTCCGAAAAGAACGCTGGGATACGTCGATTGGTATTTCTAGTTGCGCATTTTTTTTCAATAAAAACTTTTTATACAGGGTGTGTCATGTAACAGTGGCCAATACCAACTTTCTTATTTTAAATGCAACACCCTATATATTATTCAATTTTTGGATTCTTCAGAAAATTTTTGACATTTTTCACGTCCAATATCCTATACTTATCTTTAACTGTTTCGGAAATATTAAGTGTTTTCACTTATAATATCACAAGAGCTTAAATTATTTCCGGAAATTTTTTAGAGGGCACGAATATTTTGAAAATTATCAAGAGTCGCTTACGAGTGATAATTTTCTTAAAATATTCGTGCTCGAAAGAAAATTTCCAGGAATAATTTAAGCTCGTGCACACCATCAGAAAGTAGAGATTTCAACGAACAAAAAGCCTACCGACTTTTTTAAAAAAGCAGATATTTTGACGTGAGAATTTTCGATTGAAAATTAGGGTGTTTTTTCGATATTAAGTCAAAATAAGGTTAAAAAATAAATATTTTAAATCAAAAAAATTACAGTGTGTTTAGAACATAAAAAGGTAAGTTTTCACCAAATTTCGTGGATAAAAAAAATTTTTGTAAAAGATAAAAATAAAAAACAAAAAACTTGGTTATTTGAATTTTTCACATACATTTTGAGGTTATATGAAAAAGTGTAAATGCAAAAGTTGTAGATCTTTTTATTACCTACAACTTTGCGATTTAACGTTTTTCCATAGGACTTGCAGTTTTACCGAAAATCGAGATAAATCTTTTTCTACCCTTAGACCCCTCCCCCTCCCTCCCTCCCCCCCTTCTCGACCTCGGATCGCCCGTAATTTATTTTTCCTTTCATTTTTGTTCTACTCTCTTCCTTTTCCAATGGGTTTCATTCTACTATTATTTTGTTTCACTTTTTACCATTTTCAAAGGCTTCAGCACTGGTCTAATAGGAGATAGTAGAATTAAAAATAGGGCATTCGTGCTTAATTTCTCATAATAAAATATCCACGATCAATTTTCAATTGAAAAAGTTAGCCACTTTTCATAACTAGTCGTGAGAAACATTTTTACAGTCTACAAAGTGTAATGAAACGTTTTCAATATCCATTACCCCCGATCAAAGGGAAATTTACTGGTGACGGTGGGAAAATACGGAGTCGTATAAAGTAGGATATATGCAAAAGCCCGGCCCTAAGGGCGAAAAATAACAGCGGAGGGTCAGGGCTCCCGCGGGAGCCGTAACGGCTAAACTACCCGAGACGCTCGAGATGGACATTTCGTCCGCAAATGGGCCTCCTTATGTCTCCGCATTCATAAATAAAAAAACCTCTAATGTACATATTTTTCTAACCGTATAATCCATTTGGTTTTGTACAGTAACCATGTACCACGTTAAAAAAAAATTTAAAAACACCGACTTTTCAGAAAATGTTTATATTAATTCTCTTAATTCTCAATAGTTTGGATTTTTTCTTGTGGGATCATCTTAAAACTCAAGTGTATAAAATGCCCATTAACACTAGAAAAATTAAGGGAGCGAATAATTGCCTCCTGTGAAACAATACGGAATTCGCCTGGAATATTTGAACGAGTGCGCTATTCGATGCGAAGACGGGCGGAAGGTGGACATTTCCAACAATTTTTATAAAACAAAATTTTGCATTATTAATGTTAATACTAATAAATAGTCGAGCTAATTTAATTTAATTATTTTAATTAGGAACGGTGTGCCTGAGGATAGAAACCCAAGAGACCATTTTTATGTAGAACTGACCAGGCTAATCAGAAATAATATCCACATGAAAAAATGTCAGTGGCGTACCACATTTTTTTCTAAAAAATATCAGAGGACACAAAAAAATAACTTTCATAACTAAAATATGTGGTTTTATGTCCTATTAGCACATGCCAAAATTGAAAATATTATTTAAATTACTTTCAGAGATATTACAAAAAAACGCATTAAAAAAAATTCAACACCCTATAGCAAAAAATTTAAGCCGTTTAAGACATAATATGTTTATATTATGAACTTTTCTTCATAAAATGACTTGAGGAATTACGCCCTAAAATATTAGCACGTCATTAAGGAACACCCTGTATAGATACGGTTCTTCATATCGATAGTGGCCCATCGAGGTAAGTCACCCTTTTATTTATTTATTTTTATTTTAATAAATAGACGAGATAAAAAAAAACTCTTGCTAATTAAGCTCTTAAGAAGTTTAGTAGGATGCTCCCGGGGACGAAAAGAACCATTTTCCTCCCTTGTTTCGGGGGTCGAAAATCATGTTTTCTAGTAAAGTAGTAGAAAAAATGCACCAAAATAAAACTCAAGATTATATTTGTTATATTGTTTCCTTTTTAACGAGATACTGACATTTTTTGAAAATTAAAATTTTGTACGTTTTAAACAGGCTACAGCTTAGTTATGGTGGGTACACTTGGAGAAAAGTTGTTTTCACATTCCTGTTAGTTTTTGATTTTGTATTTAAAAATTATTACTTTAACAACAGCTGTTAAACGGAAATAGGAAAACAAAACGGTCAATTAAAACATAATATGTAGTATCTTTTTCGGTTTAAAATGTTTCTTTAGGTTTATTTATATTTGAGAAATTAAATCTATTGTTTGATACAGGGTGCACGAATTAAAATGTACTTATTGGGAAGGAAAATGGCGGGCATAGGTATTTGCCGATTTTTTTTTAGTTTGCATAAGGGAAAATTCGGATTAAATTGTAAAATTCTACTTAAAATTATAGGAGAGAGAAAATAAGTAAAAAATACGTGATTAAAAGCTTAATTAAAACCGTTAATCTGCATAATATTTTTATGGTGTTTAAATAACTATCAATATAAATAAGTCCAACCTATTTCCAATAAACCAATATCTCATAAATATTAGTCCTTATTAATAATTATTTATTATTGATAAACCAATCCCATAAATTTTTAAAACCTTGGATAAGCATTCAAAAATATTTTTAAATAATTTTAAAAGCCCCCGACGAAATGATTACTAAATACCTTATCTTAATTCGTATAGATGTGTCAGCTAAATACACTAATTTTGTTTTTCCTGAAATAGAACGTTATGATTAGGTTTTTCTAATATTAGTCAATAAGAAATATTTAAAACCTACAACTGACTAGCCTTTTCTAATCAAACCCTTCAAGATATCCACAGTGGCGCAACAAAAACTGATTGCCCCCCCGCAAACTTTTTCAGGGGCCCCCTCTCTATAACGGGAAAATGATAATTTTTAATTTCATTACTATTAGGTTCAGAGTTAGGAATTTTTGAATTCGTCAATCCTGTAATAATTTAATTAGGGTTAAACCCACATTATATACAGGGTGGGGACTTTAAATGGAACGCTGCTTATAGCGGCTCTGAGAATAAGATTTCTCTAAAATCCAAAAACACGTCCTCAAAAATTTTTTATGGGCCACGCTTTTGTCATGTAAAAAAAAATGGGGACCCCAAAGGGGGGGCGCAGCCCTAACGAACTTTCTTTTTTCAAATTAGACGATACCACTTGTGGCACCTTTTTGGGAAGCTTATTGAAGAAGGAATTTGTCCATATTATTTTTTTTAACATCTGTCAAACCATGTGTCAGAAATTAAATAAAAACTAATTTTTAACGAATAACATATTATAATATAACTTGGAAACCGAAATGCCACTTTTTTAACGTAACAATTGTTGAAAATGTGCCCCAGAGACAGACCCGGAGTCAAGAAGAAGTTGCTGCGTTGTTTTATGAAAGTCATCCCGATTTGCCACCTCTGTCGCGAAGTACAGTCAGTAAAATTGAAAAGCAATTTCGAGAATTGGGTCATGTAAGACATGTTCTTTGAAGAAGACCCCCAAAAGTGTCAGATGAGACTAAATTGGATATCATATTGACCTATCAAGACAACCCAATTACACCAGCAAGGCAATTATTTCGTGATCACAATATCGATCATAAAACGGTGTTAAAGATCACAAAGTCTACTGGGATAAAACCATCTAAAATGCAGCCAGCACAAGAGTTATTGGAGGATGACTTAGACAGAAGGGTAGAATTTTGCGAAGTTATGATGGCCGCATTGAACAACCGACAAATTGATTTAGCATGGATACTTTTGTCTGATAAAGCAACATTTACTTTAAATGGTCAAGCAAGTTCGAAAGTTAAGCAAAAAATTATGTTTTAAAAGCAATTAACGGTTATACATTCGCTGGGCAAATCTAAACATATTATTAATTAATTTCCATTTTAGGTTAATCGACAAAATTGCCGATATTATTCCGACGAAAATCCTCATTGGATTGTTGAATGTCATTCTCAACGCCAAGGGAAAGTGAATGTTTGGGCTGGAATAATAGGCGACAGAATAATTGGTCCATTCTTTTTTGAAGGCAATTTAAATGGAGAACTGTATTTAAATTTTCTTCAGACATTTTTAATACCAGAACTCCAAAGAATATTTCCTAATAATTATGGAAATCTAGATCAAAGGATCTTTTTCCAGCAGGATGGAGCCCCTCCGCACTTTGCAAGAAATGTAAGAGAATTCTTAAATATGACATTTCCAAACAGGTGGATAGGACGCCGAGGATTTATAGAATGGCCACCCAGATCCCCGGATATTACACCATTAGATTTTTATTTATGGGGCGATTTAAAAAGCAGGGTCTATGTCATCAGACCTAGAAATCTGGAAGAGTTGAAAGTAAGGATTCGAGCAGAGATAAGTTTAATCACTCCAGAAGTTTTGGAAAGAGTAAGGGAAGAGTTCTACCATCGGTTGGGTCTGTGCCAACAGGTTTATGGGGCACATTTTCAATAATTGTTACGCTAAAAAAGTGGCATTTCGGTTTCCAAGTTATCTTATATAATTATTCGTTAAAAATTAGTTTTTATTAAATTTCTGACACATGGTTTGACATATGTTGAAAAAAAGAATATGGACAAATGCCTTCTTCAATAAGCTTCCCAAAAAGGTGCCACAAGTGGTATCGTCTAATTTGAAAACAGAAAGTTCGTTAGGGCTGCGCCCCCCCTTCGGGGTCCCCATTTTTTTTTAAATGACCAATGCGTGGCCCATAAAAAATCTTTGAGGACGTATTTTTGGATTTTACAGAAATCTTATTCTCAGAGCCGCTATAAGCAGCGTTCCATTTAAAGTCCCCACCCTGTATATTCCAGCCAACACGATGCAAAATCAAAATTTTAAAACACCACTTATAATGTTGCCTACCATGTATGGTAGTAACGGGGGTAGCAGTGATCGAGCCTCATAGAATCCAAAAGACAGAAAACAGTAAAACACATGAACACTCAACAAGTCTGCACAAACATAATGTCACTAAGTACTATACAAGGAATTATACAAAACGACCATCAGATCGTCTAGAGTTTTTTTTTTGCAAAATCGTTTATAATTTCGTCTATATTTAATGTTTTAATAAACTCGTGTTCAATACTGATTAAGGATACATCCGAAAGGCGTTGTTGGTGTTACGTAAATAGGTTTTTAATATTTTAAGTTTGGAAAAAGATCGTTCCGCTGGTGCCGCACTAACAGGTAAAGTTAGATATAACATCACTGCACTAGATACATCTGGAAAATTTAAAGAAACAAACTGATTTTTTATTAATAAATGATCCGCAAGTGCATACACTGTTTTTAATTTTGAACGAAGTTAAATTCTCAGGATATAAAAAATAAAGTTAATCATGAAATTATAAGATACCTATGAGATGCCAAGCTGGCAACAAGTTTTAAAGATTTATGAAAAATTTATCATTTCTAAGATCACGCCTGTAAGTAAAATAAAAAATATGTTCATTTAAATTAATCACTTCATAACTATTAAACATACAATAAATATTCAGAGTCTAATAAAACGTAACATACGTTTTACTGCTCACAGTACAGTATGCCTGCGGTTTCCAATTTTCAATGCATACTTTCCATCAACAAAAAAAATCTTTTTAAATATTCATGAAATTGGCATATTCATATGGTTATCTACTGCGGCAGCACGCAAGGTGGTTGGTTATTAGTCTTTTTTACAGGGCATGCAAATATCATCCAAACAAGAAATAAATGTTAATGAGACGGGAATATATTTAAATATGTTTGTATATTAATAGTGGGAGAATATATAATTACTTTTGCGAGCGAACGATTTATAAAAAAAGTTTTTAAGTAATGATTGTAATATAAATTTTTATAAAGTTACAAGCGGATTTTAGAATGAAACTTTAATAAATCGATCTGTAAAAACAAAAGTTTTCTGCGAATTTTCGTTGAATTTTGTGAAAGTACTATGTCATGCAGGTCCATGTGATCGTTAGGAACACAAAAGACTTTAGCATTGATGTTAGCTGGCATCTTTTTGATAGCCTAGTAAGCCTAGTATTGCCTGTTTTAGACTTTTAGAGTATGGAAGCATAATTTGGTCCCCCCAATATAACTTGTGGGTTACACTCATTGAAAGAGTGCAGTGTTTGTTAAATGTATGTATAATAGAAAATACGGTGTATATCCTCAGAAAGGGTGTGATAACGAATACCTTTTGGGTGTGTTTGGCAGGCTTTCATTGAATAAAATAAGAATCAAAATTTTACTATGCACTTTGTTTAGAATTTTAAAAGGTGAAATTGACTGCCCCGGTATTCTTGGTAAACTACCATTTCTGTCAATAGAGTCAACTCGTGAGCCTCAAATATTTTTTATCTGACCTAACCTCGAACAAACCTTTACAAAAATTCTCCAATTTACAAAATTTGCCACTTTTTTAAACTGTATGCATCTGATATTGATGTAGATACAACTAGTCTTGGTCAGTTCAATGATTTGGTCGAGAGAAAACTGATGACCAATTAACAGACGTAATATTGTGATGCTTAGTTGAGTATCCACTTTTATGGGGTTTTGATACTTGTTCGCCTCATAGGCTTTAATTTTGTTTTATTTTTTTTTGTTGTATTTAGGTAATAGCTGTAAGATGTATCTATAATTGGCACCAGTGGCTGTTGATCCTTATAAATAAATTGATGCTGTTAGTAGTTTTATTTTGTATATAGGACCTCGAATCATTTTACCGTTAATTTCATTCTTTAAATACCCTATACAGTTTTATTTTAAACTAAGCTAAAAAAAGGTAAAATCTATCTAAGCATCATGAAAAAGCAGTACTGCTAGAAACTTTTCTATAGATTTCAAATAGACGTCTGAACAAGAATAAATTTAGTTCTTCCGGAAAACCCATACCAACATAAATTAGTTTTTGTCAATATATTTCTTGTTTCAGCTGAACCAAAGCCATTACTTAAAATAGACAAACCTCCAACGCCGTTGTCACAACACGATGGTAAGTGAAACTTTTAAAAATAATTATGACAAAATGTTAAAATTAAAATGGATACCTATATCCAGTACCCATCATTTTATTAAATTTACTTGACCCATTTATTCCCATTATTTTTTTACAAAAAAGTCATCCTACTAACGGTCTGTCACGAGGGGACGAGAGGGAGAGTCAAAATTCAAAAATTGCCACGTCATTAACGAGATTGATGACATTACCCCAATGTCAGACATTGTTAACGTGCTCGACCCCTACGTTAACCCTAATCTGTATAAAAGGTAACCGCGTGCGCCAATGACAATTTTTCTTAATCAAAAATCGACCATTCGACCCCTTTTATATCAACCCCTTTGGGTTTGGAATGACACGCGCCATTTTTAAATCCGATTTAAAATTTTAAAACCGTTTGATTTAAAGCTGTGGAGCATTTGATACAGTATGGTAGCTAAAAGTTTTTCGTGAAAATTATATAGCAGTTAAAATGTTTATCTGTATAAATTAGATCAAGAAAAATAGGTCTTTTAAAACGGTTCTGTTCCATCTAGCCTGCACGTGTAAATTTATATTCCGACCGCATTCAACGTATAGTAAATCTGAATATTATCTTCCAGAGCTCAATATTCAAATATAGGTGCCCAAAGATTTTCTCCCCAAAATAGAATATTCTCGGCACGTATCGCCGAGCTTAAAAATCAAACTTCTATTTTACATATTCTTTACATATTTCCCGAAAATTTCTCATTCACATCGTTTAGGAGGGCCTAAAAAGAAAATCCAGTCCTTGGCCATTCGGAATAAATCTCCGTTTGATATTCGCAGGGCGTACTTTGAGTGTGTAGATAAATTGATGAATGAAGGCGAAAAAGGTTTCGGTATGAAAGACAAGGGTAATGTTTTGGCAATAACATGTGTACTAAACATTTAAATAAGGTTATTATAGTCACTTAATTGTTGGTGAGTACCTAAATATCTCTAGCGTCTGTAAAATTCCGGTAAGTAATGTTATTTAATATGATTACAGTAGTAAAATCAACGACAGCAGACAGACGTGTCATTTTCTTTATCATGACAAGACATCAACGTCTGCGACAGCAAATGAAAATAAGAAAATTAAATAAAACATTTTTGAATTTTCACATTAAAATGCCAAAAAGAAACGTTAGGTTATTGTGAAAAAAGTAATAAAATTTAAACGTTTTTTACGTGTTAAATAAACCTTATAGCAAAATTACTATAGAGACATGAGTACCAGAGGTCTGTAAATAAATTGAATTAGTGCCAGGATTTTCATTTTACAAGTGTCATACGATAGAATGTCCTCTGTAAGCGGTGATATATCTGCTCGGCTCAAAATTAAACATTTTAAGAAAATCCTATTAGCAATAAACCGCACACACTACGCCGAATCGATTATAGTCAAATTTCACGCGTTGACACAATTTTTATTCTTTAATCTTCGTCGCACACCCTTCCTGCCCTTCGACGAGTTAAAAAATTCACCCTCGCAGCCCTTAAAACGGAATTTGATCGTCCGTTGAAATATCAGCTTTTGATGATTGATCGCTGTTCAGAAAAGCGAGAAATATTGAATGTGTGTATTTCGGTAAACATGCTGTGATTAGGTTTTAATTTTTTTTTTGTGCCCTTTTGTTATTTGGCCGTTATTAGATTATACAGGTGTGACAGATTTATTTTTAAACAAATTTAACCAAAAAATATGAAATTTGTAGGGGTCGTTTTTTTTTGTTTTATTGTTTTGTCTCGATGATCCCTCAATACGATCCTATGATTTATTATTTCAAAAAGGACGACACGTGACGATCAGTATTTCGTTACTTCTTCTTTTCATCCAAAAATCGAGCAAATGCCACTCTTTGGAGTACAATTACCAACAGTTCTACGTTAAAAAAGGTTAGATTACATTAATATAAAATGTCGACGTTGTGGTCTAGTGGTTAGCGCAGCAGCCTTACAGATCGTAGGCCCGAGTTCCATTCCCGGTGCCGGCAACGTCGATGTTAAATTTGGAATTTGGTTTAAGAGGTGGCGCCGTCTTTCGGAAGAGACGTTAAACTGTGGGCCCCGTGTCATGGATGTTGGCACGTTAAAGAACCCTACCCTCGACAAAGAGGGATTCGGCAAAATTACCAGATAGTGTGTGACAAATTCCCTGGCGTCGGTGATTGGCCTCGTTGCGGAAAAAGGCCGACGTAAAATAAATAAATAAAAAAAAATACATTAATATAATATGTTTATTCTCAACCAACTTAATTTATTACAGAGAATATAACACCAAATATACAATATATAAATTCACAAATAATAAAAACCATGTTTAGTAACTATTAATAATTCCATCGAAATTATTCAAAAAAAAATATATAATATCCATTTACAAAAAAAAAATATTAATATATAATACTTACGTTAAAGTTAGTTCAGTTTTAAGAAATATGTTTTTAGTGTTTTTTTAAAAGTCCATAATGTTGATATTTCTTTAATTTTTTTCGGCAAACTGTTGTAAATTATTATTCCTTTATATTAATATTGATTTTTGGCCAAAAGTACTCTTTACCATTGATGTTTGCGTCTAGTGATGTGAATAATGTTGATCGAGGGAAATATTATATTCAATTGTTTTTCTTTAATAATAATAGAGTGTATTAGAATGCATAGTTTTAATTTATAAAGCTTTTCTAAATTTAAATATCCATTTGGTTCATACAAATTTATAGTTGGTTCTAAAAAAGGAAGTTTATGTATGCATTTAATTATTTTGTTTTGTAGTTTTTTTAATGGCTGAATTGTAGTTAAATTCGCTGATCCCCAAATTGAAATCATATTATACTGTAATTTTGAATAAATCAAAGAATAATATATATTTTATAAATATTTTAACGATATATAATTTTTAGCTTGCCAATTATTGGTGAGATGTAACTTCTTAAATATTCAATATGTTTTTTCCAACTTAAATTTTCATCAATATATAAACCTAAAAATTTAATTGTAGTAGTATATAAAATTTAATTGTAGTAGTATATTTAATTAAATTATTATTGAAAGACAGTGAAGAAATATTATTATTTTTTAATTTTGATTTAGGTAGGTACTTATAAACATAATAGATGATTTATTAAAATTTAATGATAATTTATTAATTTCAAGCCATTTACATATTATATTTAGGTTGTGGTTCATGTTATTATGAATTTGAGCATAGTCTTAATAGTAGTATCATCGGCAAACTATTTTATTTTACCTTTTAAATTTAATTTTGCTATAGAATTAATGTAGATTTAAAAAAAGTAGGTCCTAAGGTTGATCCTTGCGGAACAACACAAGTTATGTTTTTTTGTGAACTTTTAACATTTTCAATTTGAACAAACTGCTTTCTATTACTTAAGTAATTTTTTAACAATAAATAAATATTTCCCCGAATTCCAATATTGTATAGGCATTTAAGTAAAAATAATGGTGTGATTGACTGTATCAAATGCTTTACATAAATCTAGGGACAGTAGGCAGCATTTTTGGTTGCTATCAACGTTTTGTTGAATATCTTTGATAATTCCTGCAATAAAACCTGATTTTATTTTAAATATTTCCTTTTCGCCAAAAATGCCGACAGTACGTTTCTTACGTCGGCAAACTAACCAAATCAAAAACCTAACTGGACCCATCGAGCTCCCCTAAATGTAAAAATGCACATGGTGTAAAATTTTCACACTAGGGTGGAAAGGCAGCTTATCAACACGCTGTTTACTTTATCAATGCCCATGCAAGACTTAACATGCTTAAAAACATCCGACTGGAAAATTGCTAAACATATTTTCCACATTATCGTGTAGAATGGATCGTTTCTATGTGAAAAACATTCAGAAAAATTATAAGTGAAATGCGATTTGTGCCGTTTGTTTTCAGCTTTCAATCAAATATAGAATTGTTATTTTGCGCATTTCTGTTAAATAAACCATTTTTCTGATATGCAGTCAACGAAATTCAAACGACTATAACACTGACAACTATACTGTCATGCAGACAGACAACAATTTGCTAAGGTCAGGAGTTTTAAACAAACGCAAACAAAACTATTTATACCTTTCTTTTATTTTATATCAGTAAAAAGAAACGCTGAAATACAATCAATCTGAAAACACTTAATATTTATGAAACAGTTGAAGCTAGGTATAGGATATTGTACACGAAATATGTCTTAAATTTTCTGAAGAATCCAAAAATCGAATAAAATACAGAGTGTTGCATTTAAAATAAGAACGTTGGTATTGGCTACTGTTACATGACACACCCTGTATAAATAGTTTTTATTGAAAAAAATGCGCAACTAGAAATACCAATCGACGTGTCCGAGCGTTTTTTCGGACACGCAACCATGTATTTATTATCGAATTTATTTCATTTGGCTGATACACACTGATGTATACTCTGCCTATGTGTTTTTTTTTTAATCAAATCCAAGAACTATATAATTGGGATTGGGATTCTATTTTATTTCAGTGAAGTTTTTATTAAATAATGTTGACTTCATTGTAACCAAATTTCGTGATTAAAGAACTTATGCCGCAGGGTTTATATAGGTCCCATTAAAAAACTATTTTTCCTAGTAAATGAACTATGGGGCCAATCATGGGACACATCAACACAATGATACAGCGGTTTACTTGACATTTTGTAATCTCGTGAATTAGAGAGTTATTAAAGTGTATTTCAGAGAAAAGCAATGAATTTATTAGACTCAATGCATAAGAGTTTTTTCATTTAAATAGTTTTCCCAACCGGGGTATCTATTCTAAATAACTATATCAACATCATGCTATTAACGACACATCATTGATTCATCGTTGATGGAAAAATGATCCATTGAATGCACATGGAAATTAGGTGTAGATACAGCTTTCTGAAAACTTCGGTGTAATATTGAAGTTCCAAAATAAAAAATCGTAAAAAGACTTAAATATTGTTTTTTCTGGTTACAGATGGCGACAATCTTCAAGACCTAAGCGGTGACGACCAAAGCGTAAATAGTGATACCCATCCGGATGAAAATTCCTTGGATTCGGAAAGAGATGGAGCACTTAACTTGGTAAGCAATCGTTTCTCGCTATTAAATCGACTAGATCGTCATGATTTGATGAACCGCCATACTTTCATTTTTCCGAGAAAATTAAAAATCGTAAAAGCTGATAGTTACAAGCCACACTGATAAAAACGAATGGAATTTTACACATTATTTTACATACTTGCTACAGTGTTTTTACAAGATAGATGTAAATCCAACACAAAAACATATTTGATATGGTATATTTACATTTAAACGTGAACTTTTTCATATTCAGTTGTAATTTTTCAATGTAAGCGTAAATTTCTACGTAAAATTACATAAATAATGTATTTATTGGCTAAACGCAGCCGCACGCGTGACCAACTTCGCGGCGCCGCCATTCTCAAGTCGCCATTTTCTTGTTTACTCTGCACACGTGCGGTTTGAAGTGTTCGTCTAGAGAGTCTACACGGAAAAAGTGTTTAAGCTTCGGAAAAACTGGATATTATTGGAGTCTGCTTAGTGTTGGAAACGAATGGTACACCAGTGGCCGAAGATGAAATTCTTTTATTACTTAAGCCCGAACGAAATAATAATATTACTCGACAATAATGAGAGTTGAAATCCGATAGAACATCAATCAACCTATGAGGCTTCAACTGCTACCGCGTTGACCGGTAATTCGGCACAGTTTTCTGAATCGCAAAGCTTTCAGTCATCAACTGATGCAGATGTGCAGATGGAGTCTGAAGTGTTAAACGCTATACCAATTATTATCGATGCAAATATGGAATACGCCTGGAACCATATGGATGTACCATGGGAAAAGATTCCATCAAATTTATTGAAAGTTTTTTTATGTAAAACTACATATAACAAATTAGGCACCAGTAGAAAAAATACATTCACAATTATGCAACATTTACATCGTAGTTTAAAAAAAAACATGGTAGTAATACACATTCCGTTATAGTAAGAATACTGTAAATACAATCGAAATTTACATTGTAGAATTACAATTAGATACGAAATTTTACGTTTCAGTATGTAACTTTACATTGCGATTATTTACATGAAAAATGTAAAAACACACTAAAAGTGTAATATTACATATGAAATGCATTCTTGCCATCACTGAACGTGGCATAAAAATAACCAACAGTTCAGTGTGTAAATTTACATTTTCTTTTTATCAGTGCAAGAGGCGACAAGTGATCGCGCCCTCTATCGCTGCAAGAAATTAATAAAAATTTCACGGCTATTATCGTTTTATTTCAAGCTTGCTCATCCCAACAAAACGTAAATTTATGATTTTAAAACAATTAAAGGATGACCAAGCGGATTTTTTTAAGTGCATCAGATAATGTTAAAAAGTAGTCTCTATTCTAAATATTAATGACTTTCGATACGGTTCGTTAACTGCTCTGGCTGCATTAAAATAGTCCCAAGTTTTTATTACTGAATAATTAATTAAACAAGTTAATTTGGTTAGATTAATTAACGAGGAGCCAAAATAATAGGCGCGCCCCGGAGGGGGAATCACTTCAATGTACGTCTGTCCCGTCTTGTCATATTCGTATTCCTCAAGGAACAATTTTAGGACCATTATTTTTTAATATTTATATTAACGACTTATTTAGTATAAATTGCGATGGACAAATTCATAGTTTTGCAGATGATGCTTCAATTTTTATACCGATACAAATTGGGACAACTTAAATAAAAAAATTATAAAAAATTGGTTTTATAACAATTTGTTAATAATTAATTTTAATAAAACAAATTATATTCCTTTTTTTTTAAACCTAAATAACCTACCACAAAATATGAGTAGTATTCAAATAAATGAAGACATTCAAATTTTTAAAGTTAATAAAATAAAATATTTAGGAATTATTTTTGACAGTAAATTAAATTGGACTTTTCACATAGAATAATTTAAAAGTTTACCACCGATTTTTAAAAACTTTAAAACGTTTTTAAATGTAAGACATGGAAATATTATATTACGCGTTAGTTAAAACTCATTTAAATTACGGAATTTTAGGTAGGGGAGGAATAAATAGAACTTTAGTTAAAAAATTAGAAATATTACAAAAAAGGTTTCTAAAAATTATATTCAATAAAGATTATCTTTACCCTTCAAAAGAATTATATTCAGAAACAAAAAAGTTGAACATAAGACAACTTTACATTTATAACATCTTAATATATTTAAAAATATGAACCTTATACAATTTAAAAACCATAATCATAATACACGTCATAAAAATTAAATAACCATAAAACCTAAAATAAATAAGTCCATAGGACCAAAAAAATTTCAAATATTTACGTTTTTATTTAAACGATTACTTATTTACGAACAAAAATTAAAAAATTGATTTCATTAAAAAAATTTAAAGTCGAAATAAAAACATGGATATTAAAAACAGACAATTTGAAAATATTTTTAGAAATGCTTTAATTAATTAATATTGTTCTGAATAATTTATATAAGTAATATTTTTTACTTAAAAATTATAAATTAATAATTTTATTATAGGTAATATATTTCTTCAAAAAAGCTGCGTTTATACTATAAATTAACATTTTTACTTTAAAACTTGATTTTTAATGCATATTTATGATTTATGATTTTACATACTAATACAAAAAATAAGATTTGCCCCTAAAAAGCTCAGCTTATAGAAGACAACAAAAACATATTTATTATACATATTATTAAATTTTCAATAAACTTTATTATTATTATTAAGCATATTTGGAAACTTGCATTTTTTATTCATTTATAAAACTTTTCAGTCGGTAAAATATTAAAATAATTCGCCATTTTTAATAAACTGCGTAAACAAAAATCAGGACCTAATTCAACATGTCCCCGGGCGTAGATTAAATTCCCCCAACCCTGTACCGTGTTTTGTTTCCATGTTTTCCCAGCAGAATTTAAACTTTTCGAATGCGTAACATCGGCAAACTGCCTTTTCTCGACGGCCGAGATTTATATATTATTATGTTTAGAACAAATGTTTGGAAAAAGAAAAACATTTCCTTTTAATAACTCCAGGGACGTCACGTCCAATCTAACATGGCAAATATTGCATCTTGGTCGTGTTCATTTTATTCAAGTCTTTTCACAACTTTTCTTTGATTCAATGTTTTTAGAAGTAAGTACAGATTGGTGTAAGTACAGCCAATACACTGTTGTAGCGGTTCGTTCCCCGTGAAACATGTTTTAACTTTCATTGATAGAAGAGTTTTGTCTTTATTATTTGTTCAAAATTAGGACATCCATCCTAAGGTTGCATTTACTTAACAAAGGTTTCCAGACATTTCTTATCTCTAATGATGGATTACTATAACAACCTGAACTTCTTCCAGTGATCCAGTGTGGTTTTTATGCTTTAGCTTCTGATCACATGATATGATAGTCAGGCCGGCCCACGCACTCGCAGGGGATCCGTAGACACAGTTTTTTCTGTATTTTTGGCTTGTTGATTATATCTTCGTCAGGTGTCTCTCGAGCTGAATACACGTTTTCAATAAGTTTTAATAATCAACTTGTAGCTAGACGGACAACTATTTTTATATTTCCACCCCCATTGTACATTTTTTTTATATATTTTTTGTTTCAGGTCACTGGTCAACCCGAACAATCCCGAATACCGTCGCCCAATTCGCAACTTAACAATCCAAATGCGGGCGTCGGATCCGCCTTGGCCGCTCTGGGTGGTCTGGGCGGTATCTTCGGCAACCATCTACAAATGTTAGGGAGTCTACAGGCTTTCCAGAATCCCCAGAGTCTACAGCAGTTGCAACAATTGGCAATGCTGCAACAGGCCAGCGGGCAACCAATCAATCCACAGGCGCAGTTTTTCTTACAAAATCAGGTACGTATCATTGCTTTTTATGCACTCATTTAATGGTTCAACATCTACAGGGAAAGAAAGGGGTATATATATCCATAATTTTAAATAATTTGAGTTCCCTATTTAAGTTTTATCATATTGGGGGCTAAAAACTACATAAAACCTGGAGGTACATGCACAATAGAATTAAATATTTTTTAACTTAAAAAAGTTTTATGCCTCCACTGGGAACTAAATCTGGAATCTCTTATTATCGCGGCAAAAGCGTCACTTCACTTTATTCTCGATCGAAATGAGTCGCCAAACTACTTTATGTTTTTCCTTGCTTTTAATTTTAGAAGTTACTATTTAGGTTTGGAGAAACTTTTGTAACGATTGTTTTTTCTTTTAAGGGATTTCTCCAGGGATTTCCTAGAACAGGATTAAATCCTAGGAATCCTCATTCTATGCAGGTGTGTTAAAATATCTAAATACAATGCGTACATGCACTTTAATTTTTTATTTTTATAATTGTTTTGTATATGACACACGTTTTTATTTTTAATTTTTTACTCAATGTTGCATGTCTTAACACACATATTATACAAACTAAACAAACTCCTTTTAAATTAGGTACGCAAGGTTCCCATATTAAAACGAATAATACAGATCAAATTTTCTTTGGAAATATTTGTTTAATAATAAACCTACCCATGTTTGCACAAAATTATAAAACAGACATTTCAAGATATGACAAAAAATTAGTAACATATATAGCTTCTGACAGCCGTTAATTAACAAGTACTTCATAGTAATAGCGATACCCGTAAACATGTTTATTGATTATTTGATTAAAGTTAAACTATGATTAATATATATAGGTTAATATTAAAATAAATATTTATTTATATAGGTATAAATAATTTTCAGACAACTATAACTTGATACGCAATAAATGAAAAACAATAATAATCTATTCAATGGCCAATTTCTAAGTAGCTACTTAAAATGTCTATAGCATATTCCAAATATGAAAGAAATTCCGTTTTCGGTCATTCATACATTCCATTGTCATAAAATCAAAACGATTTAAAAATTTCAGCCTGACACTACTCAATGCACGTTCCTACACCCTTTAATGCCTGTTACGTTTCCTATCGGTAAAAGTTTTATTATCATCATTCCCCATTTTATGTTGCAGGTTCAACAAATAGCGCAAGCAGCCCAACAACTGCAACAGCTTCAAAAAGCTCAACAGCAACAACAAAATCATCAACACCATCAACATCAACAACCATCTCCCCACCAACAGCAACCCTCCCCTCATCAAATGAACACCTCCATCTCCTCCAATAACCAAATGCATCCAAGCCTAAATCAAAACCAAACTACTCCTCCTAATAATAATCATAATATCCCTGCTAGTTTGCTGACGCCCAGTACTCCCAGTTCGGGAGGACTTACCCCTCAACATTTGAAAACACCTTCTAGGCTGATGGAACCAAGTCCGGAAGAAACGACGGACTTGGAGGAACTGGAACAGTTCGCTAAGACGTTCAAGCAAAGAAGGATAAAATTAGGTAGGTACCATATAAGTTTAGATGGAATTTTAAATTAATACATCAGCCAAAAGGAAATAAAAATATGATATGTTTCTTCCTAGGTTTTACACAAGGAGACGTGGGTCTAGCCATGGGCAAACTTTACGGCAACGACTTTTCACAAACCACAATATCCAGGTTTGAAGCATTGAACCTCAGCTTCAAAAACATGTGCAAATTAAAACCTCTGCTTCAAAAATGGCTCGAAGACGCAGACAGCACTCTCGCGAACCCCGGAGCGTTGAGCAACCCCCTCACTACCCCCGAGGCTATTGGCAGACGGAGAAAGAAAAGAACTTCAATCGAAACCAGTGTCAGGGTAGCATTGGAAAAAGCGTTTATGCAAAACCCCAAACCGACGTCAGAAGAGATCACTATGCTTGCAGATGGGTTATGCATGGAAAAGGAGGTTGTGAGGGTTTGGTTTTGCAACAGAAGGCAGAAAGAAAAGCGAATCAATCCCCCTTCTTCCGCCATGGGCTCGCCCTGCTCGATGGGTAACGGTACGACGCCGATATACGCCCTAGCGAATAACCTAGCGACAAGTCCTTTATCACTTGTGACCTCTAGCCATCATAGTTACAACCCTAACATCATGGTGAAGCAGGAATGACCCCGCGTTAATTTCTTTGCCGATCATTTTTTGGAATAGTGATGCGCTATGGGAAATAGTGATTGAGGATGAGTCGTGATGGTGACGAAGAGAATGTGAAGATACAGTGCAATGTTCCATGTTAGTGTTTGTTTGTTGGTAAAGGATGTGACGGTTAGAAGAAGGTTGAGATATGACTGAAAGAATAATTAATGAGGGTCATTTTCACTGTCTTTTAATGGGAAACAGGAGAATTATTTGTTTTTTTTTTCAATATAAGGCAAATTTTACTTTTCTATTACTTGATAGTCCTTAGATTTTAACAGAACAGTGGCCCTCGTCGTTATTCAAGTACACTCTTCAAGTACTAGTAGTATTGGTAGCCGTAAAAAGTCTTCCGAAGATATGAATGTAGTTTTTGTTGAGAGAAATCAACGCTACTTGTTTTTACACATGCAAGAACGCAGCTTTAATTTATTTTTTAAATATGTCCAGTACATATCTACTGAACGGTGTATTTTTCTTATTTATTATTAATAAATTAATTATATTTTGATTTTATATTTAAAATGGGCGACAATTAATTGGACTGCATTGTTTTTTATTGCTATGTGTGTATGTTTTCCTAACACCAAATTACATTTTTTTAAAAGGGGTCTTTGACAGATTAGATGCGGTTTATTTTATGATAAATTAGTTAATATATCAAAAAAAGATAATTCTATTAGAAGAAGTAGCTAAATAAAAAGAAACTAATCGATACAAAATACTTAGGTATACTTAACCTATTGCATTTTTAAACCATTGGCAACTCTTTTGGCAGACCCTGTTCGTACGAATATTTATATTTTTCTATATTATAAGTATTATTTTATATTTTTTGTACAAATATCTAGTAGTATTTAGTGTATCTACCAAATTTATTGATTTCTATGTTACTTGTAAAATAATTTATGTAAATATAATAAAACATAACATAACTTTCCTATTGTTGTTTTTTGTATTGTGTTTATCTAGATTTTCCTCTAGCAAAGTTTGTCACCATTGTACAGGGTGTTCCAAAACTCCGACCTCTGTACGATCAAGTGCGGTTTGATGGACAAGGAAAATCGAATGTCAAAAAATTGACAAGTGACATTTATCTGTCTACAGGGTCTCGCATTATTAAGTTCTAAGTTTTTGTCACTTGTCGATTTCTTATTTATAAGCGAAATTTGTGGATAATAAGAATATGTCGCGTAGAATAATTAGGTACCTATGTCAAGTTCGTTTAGCAACTTAGTGTACATGGTTTTATCAATATGAAATTGGAGGTTATAACAAAATTTTTGCACTTGGTATTATTTTTGTGCTTGCATATTATATTTGGAAGTTAAAGAGAAAAATGTTGGATTTACATATTGATTCACAAATATCAAAAATAAGATTCCTAGTGCAAAAAATCAGTGTAAATATTTTCAGAATATAGTGGGTCTTTGTTTAAAAGAGGACCAATTTAGAAACATTATAAAGTTCCTATAAAATTAATTATTAATCCTAAAAGTATATAATATAATATCATCAAAAGAATATTCATCTATATAAATCGCAATTATAGGGCCTCTACTTTTGAATCCATAAAACAGCTTCCGATAGAACGTTATATAGGTGGGGCGGCGATAGTTCTCCTAACCCTACAAACATTCTATCGAAGGCTGTGTTGTCGCTACATGGTTCAAGAATACAAGCTCTAACTTTTGGATAAGTGAATATTTTTTTAATAGTGTTTAGCGATTGTACTAAGTGTAAAAATCGTTCACTGTTAGAGAGACTGATGACATCTATATATTATTATTTTAACCAGAGTTTCAATCTTTGAAAGGTCGAAAATTCGAGAATAGGGTAAAAAATATTAACACACATATATTTACGGTGTGTTGTTATTATCTTTAATCCTTATGGTTTAAAGATATTGACAACAATAATCAAGTGTTTTGTATCTTAAAAATACAGGGTGGTCAAAAAATAACGTTAATTTTTTTAAACTTTGATTTTTAATGTTTGTTTGAAGGTGGTAGACAATGACGTAATATCAAAAAAATTACCTTGTCGGACTTCCACCGTCTTTATTTTGTTACTTAACACAACGTTTCGGTTGGTTAGTTAAATTATAATTCTAAGGCTGTCTTAAATACTATCCATGTGCAATAAAGCTTGATGACTCCGCCTATGTGCTTATTTGAGTGTGAAGTTTGAGCTGTTGGTTTTGCACAAGAAGAGGCTTCCAGATATTGGGGATATCTATACTTGGTTTACTAAATATATGGGTATTTTAATTCATGAAACCTGCTTCTTTAAATTTTCGTTTTTTCCGCTATACCTGATCTCGAAGTTTCACCTCTTTGTGTATGTTTGAACATGTATGGACCAACCAACATAATATACAGTGGTCACAAGCCAAGGGTTTGGAGACGGAACAGCACTGGAGAAAACGAAAATTCAAAGAAGCAGCTTTTATGAATCAAAATACCCATATCTTTAATAAACCAAGTATAGATATCCCCAATATCTGAAAGCCTCTTCTTGTTCAAAACCAACAGCTTAAACTTCACACTCCAATAAGAATGTAGACAGAGTCAAGCTTTATTGCAAATGGATAGTATTTAAGATTTAGTTTACACTTGAAAACAGTTAGAGATACTAACTAATCGAAACGTTGTGTTAAGTAATAAAATAAAAACGATGGAAGTCCGACAAGGTAATTTTTTTAATTGATTTTTAAAATCATTGGTATTTTTCTCTAACAAAATATACAAGTTCTTGGTTTTAGGATCTAGAAAAAAATAGCAAATTTTTGACTCACTTTGTATTTAATTTTGTAAACTTGTACAAAAATATGTTCACAGATGTTTGTAAAAAATATAACATATCCGTATTAATGTAAGATAACACAAGGTTCTAGTCTGTGGACAAAAGTTTTAAAGAAATCATATCAATGTAAGTTTAATGTCATGTTTTTAATGTTTTACGTCGAATTTTGTTTATAACATTTAGAATTTTTGCATTTTTCCACTGATAATATTCATATTAAAATAGTGGTACCCTCGTCTTTTATGTCTATCTCTTTCATTAGTTTTTATGCAAAGCCTTACAATTTTCTTATTTTTACTCTGTTTGATTTCTCATTAAATAAAAGTAACTAAAATATAACCCTCGGCGTAAAAATGCAAATATTCTATTTTTTAAATAGACGGTATATAGTGGGTATATGTGTGTAGTATCTACATATACATACGTGTTAATTCATAAGCGACATTCCCAAAAAAGTATACAAAAATCTTAAATTATTGTCCAAAATGTATGTAAGTTTTAAACAGCAAATAATTTTTTACTTTTCAGGTAAAAAATTGATTTGACATAATTTTTGTATTTATATTTGTTAGTGATCGAGAAAGAATGATTTAAAGACCCTATTCGCAGGCGTGTAATATAAACAGTGGTCTAGGCAATAACATGTACATTATTTTCATTAAAGAAATCAATTCGTATAAGTTTGTTTTATTTCTGAAAGCAATATTTTTATAAGTGAAAAAAAATCGTTCATTGTTCTGAAGAGCAAACACTAGATATAGTGGCGGCTTCGCCATTTTGTTTTTACATCAATATTTCGGTTCAAAGAAATTACCTTGTCGGACTTCCATTGTCTTTATTTTGTTACTTAACACAACGTTTCGGTTAGTTAGTATCTCTAACCGTTTTAAAGTGTAAACTAAATTATAATTCTAAGGCTACTGTCTTAAATACTACCATGTGCAATGAAGCGTTGGTTTTGGACAAGGAGAGGCTTCCAGATATTGGGGATATATATACTTGGTTTACTAAATATATGGGTATTTTGATTCATGAAAGCTGCTTCTTTGAATTACCATCTCAAAACTTAAAAATCGCGAAGTAAAAACTAATACAGAAACGAAAAAACCTACCTTATGTTAAGAGGATTTCTGAAAAGATTAGAAATATAACCAAAAACTATAATATCAAAACAGCCTTCAAATCCGAAAATACGCTTAGAAGTTTTTTTTACAAAAGTAAACCCCCCCGTAATGAAAACACAAAAAATTGTATCTATCAAATCCCTTGCGAGTGTGGCGAATCGTACATTGGAGAAACAAAAAGACCTCTTCCCGTACAAGTGAAAGAACATCTGAAACATACCCAAAGAGGTGAAACTTCGAGATCAGGTATAGCGGAACATGAACCCAACGGCGGTCCTAGAACGTCTTTCTGGGGGGGGGGGGGGGTACATTTAAGGAATTGCGCCGAAGGCGCAAATTTTCAAATTTTTTGGGTGCCACGCCCTTTTTTGGGTAAAATAACCGTAAAGCTTAATCTGCGGCGATATGCAAGACTTTAAAACACTCTTTTAATTTAAAAGAAATTTGAAAGGGCGACAAAATAAACAAGTTTTAAAAGCTTCGAAGGCATTATCCGTGACAGATGAACTTTGTTTATACAATTGTACTATACATATCTGGGGGGGGGGGGGGGGGGCCCGAGCCCCCTAGTAAATACGCCACTGATGTAGTATATGTTTCAATATTGTAACATAAGTCAAAACACTAAAATAAAACAAAACTTAAATGTATATGTATAATAAAGAAATCAGAACATGAAAATAAAGCTAAAAAAATTACAATTGTTTTTTAATATATTTTGCATTGGATGCCGCTGCTTTTAACATTTTTATTAAGTCATTAGAAAACCGGACATTTTCGGTCCGGTTTACCAACATTTTCGCGATATTATATCGACGGACTATTATTATAATAGAATATATCTTATAATATTAGGATGTTGATATTTTTATATAAACAATGTTTTTTTAAATTTATTGGTTTTGTTTTTTATTTAAAAATAATAAATATTTATAGTTTTTTGGACATATTATTTTTAGTTTTTGCGTCCTCAACCTGGTCTCTTGGGGGGGGGGGTAATTACCCCCAGTACCCCCCCGTAGGACCGCGCTTGCATGAACCAACATAATATCAAGTGGTCAGAAGCCAAGGTTTTGGACACGAAACAGCACTGGAGAAAACGAAAATTCAAAGAAGCAAGAAGCAGCTTTCATGAATCAAAATACCCATATATTTAGTAAACCAAGTATAGATATCCCCAATATCTGGAGCCTCTTCTTGTCCAGAACCAACAGCTTAAACTTCACACTCCAATAAGCACGTAGGTGGAGTCATTAAGCTGCATTGCACACGTGGATAGTATTTAAGGCATTAGCCTTAAAATTATAATTTAGTTTACACTACTTGAAAACGGTTAGAGATACTAAAGAGCCGAAACGTTGTGTTAAGTTACAAAATAAAGACAATGGAAGTCCGACACCCCTCTTTGGAGTGCAATTACCTACAGTTTTACGTTAAAAAAGGTTGGATTTATAAATTAATAAAGAAATATGTGCAAATTTGGCAAAATTTTGTTTTATGTTTTTATTAATTTATGAATTTTTTTTTTTTAATTGAAACTGTAGTTAACTACTTCTTAAAGACGGGTATGTGGCCTCGTTATGAATAACCGGAAAAATAAAAGAATTGTTGATTTAAAACAGAAATGGCCAATACTTCACTTCTTGACAACTTGGTGAAGATTACAAAAATAATTTTACTCCAAATCCATATTATTATATATTATAGTTCAAAACACCATAAAAAGTAGGGTAAGGTTTATTGTTATATTATTGTTTTACCTACAAACATAGGTACACCCAGCTGAGATGACAAATAGGTATTAATATAAAATATATCACTTTCTAGGTTATCATTGTAGACCGTTTGACATTTTCAGCAAATTCTAACTGAAAGCACAACTTTTTCCAAATTATGGCCGTATCCATACTCTCCAAACGTATTTTTCAGCTTTTTCGAAAAACAATTAACCAAAAGACGAGATTTCACGCAAAATTAAAAGTGGACACATTTAAAGAAAGAAGAAATTTGAATACAAAAACGTTTCGTCAGAAAAACGGGGGGTCGACAATGTATAAAATAAATTTGGCTAGTTTTTATAATGGTGCCATGCCGCTGTATAATGTCAGCACGTATGATAATTTGGTCAATCAAAAATCGACTGCCAATGGAAATAAGAAATGTTCCTCGGAGAATAATACTCATCCAGGTAAAAAAAAATATGCAAATAATACCATACCCACTTTTGGTGGTTTCATTGCGGAACTCTCGAGGAACCCGGTGGACCTTTGTTTATTAACAAATTCCCAACGAACTTTAAAAGTCCAGTAGAGGGAATTTAAATTAAAAACAATAACAATTTTTATAAAAATCCATAAATAGGTACATACAGTGTCACCAGTAAAGTCCGCATCATATGGGATTTCTTTTTATTAATAAGTTTATTCGAAATTTGACTTTGGCATCAAGTTCTGCTTCGATCGAGATGAAAATTAAGCAAAAAAATAGTAGTCACGTGATTCGCATTATGTCAAATTTTAATTTTTTCCAAAAAATAATTCAAAAGTGGGGTTATTTCTGAAAATATTGAAAAAATTTATTAGAAAAAGTTTTTTTAAATGCAGTTTCTAACCCACATGCAAAATTTCAGCTGCATAAGATAATTTTAATTTTTTACCTATATTTTGTAAATTGCACCACTTTTGCAAAATAAGACTCAACGCAACCTACATAAAACTTCTCAGTTTAGGCTTTATTTCAGATATATTTTCTTTAAAGTAGCGCCTTATTAAATGTGTGTTTTTCTACAAAATCAAAATTGGGTTATTAAAATTTGGTCGCATGTGATTAAAATTATCTTATGCAGTTGAAATTTTGCATGTGCGCTAGAAATTGCATTTAAAAAAACTTTTTCTAATAACTTTGTTCGATATTTTCAGAAATAACCCCACTTTTGAATTATTTTTTGGAAAAAATTAAAATTTGACAGATAATGCGAATCACGTGACTACTATTTTTTTGCTTAATTTTCATCTCGATCGAAGCAGAACTTGATGCCAAAGTCAAATTTTGAATAAAGCTATTAATAAAAAAAATCCCATATGATGCGGACTTTACTGGTGACACTGTATATTTAACGAAATTAATAAAAAAGTCAAATACTTATTATTCAATTAAAAAAAATGGAATCATTTATTTTGTAAAAAATACAATTTAGTTTGATTTTTAATTAGTACTAATTTTTTAATGTTTTTATATTTATTTGGTATGTTATTATAGATCATAATCCCATTGTATAATAATGATCGTTTACCGAAATTATTTCTAATATTTACTGCCAAAAGAGTTTCAGTTTGCCGGGTATGATGATTTTGTAAAGTATTAATTTTTTTTAATATGATTTTTGATTTTTTTGATGAATGGTTATTGAATGAATAATAACACATATTTTTAATTTATATAAATTTTCTAAGTTTAAAAGGTTTTATTATTGTAGAGGTAGCAGATCCCCATATTGACCTCAACCACAGAATATTAGCTACGCAATATATATTATATTCTGTGTCTCTAATCTGCAGTGTTCAAATATTAATCAATGTGGTAACTGAAGAAATATACTATGATTATAGGTCGTCATAAGTTCCACAAAGATATAGAAGCAGCCATCAACGATCAAATAGAAATGGAATTTACCGCTTCCTTCGCCTATTTATCCATGGCAAGCTATTTCGGAAGAACGGAGGTGGCGCTGCCAGGTTGTCAAGGATACTTCATGATGATGCATCAGTAGGTTCATTATGCAACTAGTTATAAAATAGTTATATAGTACATGTAAAAAATTTGTTCCAGAGAAGAACACGAACACGCGGTCATTTTTCTAAACTACATTCTTATGAGGGGTGGCTATGTTAAAGTCCCCACTATTACTCCCCCCGATAATCCAGACTGGAAAGACATAACCAAGACTTTTGCCGTGGGTGTGGAAATGGAAAGTCAAGTAAAAGAGGTATGTTTCGTCATCTATATACATATTTTTATACGTTTATTTTGCTAAGGTAAAAAATGCACTTGTAAGTTATTTTCTTATCAATATGTCGGTTATTTTTCGTTTTATTCAAAATTCAAAAAGCAGTCAAATACCCGTGTTGGGAGTACCATTACCTACAGGTTTAAGTTTTAAAAAAATTCACCTGATAAATTAATAAAAGCATAAAACGAAATTTGGTCAAATTAACTCATATTATATCTTTTTCTGCTTTTGATAATTTATAAATCCAATCTTCTTCAACGTAAAACTGTGGGTAACTGTACTCCAAAGATGGGCATTTGGCCGATTTTTGGATGAAACGAAAAAGTAACGAAATATTGATCAAAAAGCGAAATGGCGAATGAGCCACTATAGTGTTTGTTCTTAACAAAAAATTTAACGAATTTTACTTTCCGTAGAAGTTAGAGGCCCTGGTAGAACTAGCGGAAAAGCACAGAGATCATCAACTTGTTGATTTTGTATCATCGGAGTTTTTAGTGGAACAGGTATGTTTAAGGTGGAATTATCAACGTCATTCAATTTATTGCGAACCTATTTCGCCTTGTTTTTCTTAGCTTATAATTTTATTGATTTTAAGATTTAAATAAAATCAATATCGTCTGCACATTATTTAGGTAATATCTGATATATTACAAAAATATCAATTTATTTCATCGCTTATTTTGGGAGAATTGTATAGTGAAAGAACAATGACATAAGAATGTTAAAAAAAATCTTAACCGATATTTTTCGCTATACAATTCTCCTTAAATAACTTATGAAATTCCTTGATATTTATTTAACATGTTAATTATTACCTATATATAGAATATGAAGACGATATTGATTTTATTTAAATTTTGTGTAAAAGTTAGAAAAAATAAATAAATCTACGCGAAATAGGTTGGCAAGCATGTTGATACTTCCACCTTGAAGTTTCATATTACACCAGTAACGCATCGAAAGGGGGAAATGGGGAAATTATCACTTATAATCTCCCTAGCAGCAGAATTATTACCGATAATTTTTTTCAATGTCACGAATGGTTTTGTTGATGGAAAATTTTCTATCAACAAAAACATGAGTCAAACCGAGAAAAAAATTATCGGGAATTAATTCTGCTGCGTGGGAGATTCGGTAAGAAAATTTCATAAATTGGAGTTTCTTTTAATACGATGAGAACTACGACCTATTTTCAATAAAAATTATAAGTTAGCAACAAAATGTATTTTGATTTTATTCTGAGTGACGTTTGCCATAAAAAATAAATCGCTTCATTTTTGACAGAAAAATTATCACTTATTAATTTTATTAGGTTAATAGGCTATAGACTATCGCGATAGTCTCCCGTCGCTATAAGCAACGCAAACCAAAAGGAGCCTTCTAATTGGTTGAAAATAAATTTATGAAATTTTCCAGTTAATTTTCGTATCTTTAGAACAAGTCAATCCAATCGATGGCAAGACTCATGACCAGGTCGAAAATGGCCAAGAATGACGTCGGCGAGTACCTCTTTGATCAGCATCTCTACGAGTCCTTCGTCAAAGGATCCAAGGATAACCTGATGTACGCGACAGATCTTCCGGAAGAAGAAGGCAAAAAAGTGTATAAGTAAGGATATAAAAAAATGGTAATAAAATTCGTTAGTTGTATTGTCAAAACAAGGTTTATTTATTTTGGATTCACCTGTGCTCTCAAGGCATGAAAAGAATTTTTTAAATATTTTAACATAAATCAGCATAAGTTTCTTCTTTGCTCCAAAAATATCATTAAAAAACTTTGCATGCATTGAGGGCCTGCAGGTGATATAACCCCCTCAAATCTTATTTATGCAGATGGGTTAGGCCTTTCCCTATTAGGTGGTAAAAGCGGTATCTATAAACCTATAGTAAATTTTATAGAGCAACTTTGGTAGGTAATAATTGACAAAAAATATGCTTGTGCACGTTTACATACCTAAATATCACAATGCGGAAAATAGACCTTAAAATATTAAGTCTATATGAAGATCTTTAGAATAATTGAACCTAGTTATATGATATAAGTATAACAATAGTATGTAATAATAAGCCTAATCAAATGAGATTCAAAAACAAAAATACAATTAATGTGATGTACAGCGGTAAATAATATGAAATAATATGCTATAATGTATTTCATTGAAAAAAATAAAAACTAAAAACGATTAGATAAGTCGAATTCATAATAAAATAGCTGTCAAAATACTTATGCAGTAAAAAATAGAACGGAATCATTTTTAAATATCTGGCTAGGTATACAGGATTAGTAATAAATTTGTATGTCCGTAGAAAACTAGTTATTCGTTCAATTTCTGATCGAACATAAATACCCCCAGACCTTCCCCCACCCTTTTGAGATTCGTCACGTGGTCGGCTATTTCTTTAATGGCGTCTACTTGTTCCTGCAAGAAGTGCGTTTCCAAAAAGTCGCATAGGTTGACGTCCATGTGACCAGAAGCGGTGCTGTGCAGATTCAGAAGACTCTGGAAGAAAAAAAATGAGTGTCCTTAATAGTTTTTTACTATTCCTATAAGAAATATACAGTGTGGTTGTTTAGGTGTGCAACATATGGGAATTTTTTTTTACCGATTCCTCAGAAAATTTTATTCTTGATAAAAGTTGGTGCATGTTCGAAAATCATATTAGGTGCACTTGGAATGGTTGCAAGTCAAACGGCGTACAGGGTAGGCCAAAAAATATAAAACTTGTACAAGAATAAAATACCCCTATTTCAGAAAATTCAGCCAAATGTTATTAAGAAAAATTGTTTAGAATTAAAAGTTATGCATACATTCAAAAACGTGACCTCCTAAAAGAATAAAATATATTTTTTTTAAAAACATTAATAATTTCCCAAAAAGATATTTTTTTTATATTTACCATAAAGACCTTCATAAATTAATCAAAATCAAATCAGTTTCACATATCTTTGTTCAAATTCAAGCATATTTGTAAAATTTACTTAAATTTTTAATTTACTAAGGAATCACAAACTTCATGTTTGTTGCAACGATATTAAACACAACGTATCCTTAAATATCCTAAAAATTCTTTTTAACAAGATAAAACATTAGTAATAATAATATGCTGATTGAAAACTATCATTTAAAGTGCAAAATTTTTATTTTAAATGTTTATTAAAAAACTTTATTCTTGTACAAGTTTTATACTTTTTGGCCTACCCTGTACGCCGTTTGACTTGCAACCATTCCAAGTGCACCTAATATGATTATCGAACATGCACCAACTTTTATCAAGAATAAAATTTTCTGAGAAATCGGTAATAAAAAAAATGCCCATATGTTGCACACTTAAACAACCACACTGTATACAGGGGCTTTTTTAAAACTTACAATATAACTGACAATAATTTGAGACGTGTTTAACCTACCTCGTTTACTTGTTTTTCCAATTCCAAAGCCGAATGCATAGCCTCCAAGGGTGTGCCCCATTCCTGTTTGCCCGGGGTTGGGATGTCTGCGAGGATAATTCTGCCTCCCCTTTGGTTAATGTATTTCATGAGTTTCTGGGCGTGCTCCCCTTCCTCATGTGAGGCTTGCTTAAAGTACTTGTGATGACCTTCCAGGGCGATGTCGTCCCTATCGAAATGATAAGCCTGGAAAAATTAAGTTAGTAAAACATGGATTTTGTACTAGACTCAAATAATTATTTCAATGGGATTTTTTTTTACTTTCACAACAAAAAAAAGCTTGCAAATGCTAAATTTTCATTATATAAGTCGAATTATTTTGAAAACTATGGCCCTTTCCAATAACTAACTAACCAATAACTGCACGTGGAATTTAAAAATCTACTCAATACTTATAAGGTTTATATTAACTTTCAAAATGTCTTTATTCCAAACTAACTTTTACAGTTCATTACATGGAAAGTGACAACATAATATAGAAAATAATAACCATTAAAAAAAATAACAATAAAAAAAATTGAAGTTAATCCAATTTAATTCATTAATAAAATCAATTAAAAAATAATAGTATAAATAATTGAATTTAGTAAATATATCTTTAATTGTTCTTTAAAAGTTGCCAATTTTTTAATTTTTCTGATATTTTTTGGAAGATTGTTATATTTTATTATTCCGTCATATAAAAGCGATTTTTTCCGAAATTACTTTTTACTGGTAGAGTTTGATAATTTATACAACGTCTGGTGTTATGATCATGTAGGTAATGTCTTATTCTCCTGAAGTGTTATGTTTGATTTTCTTTTCTTTTAAAATAATAGAGTGAATTAGAATACAAATTTTTAATTTATAAAATGTTTTGAACGTGTAATTACCCTTTCGGTCTATATAGATTAACGATTGGTTCAAAATGTGGTAATTTGTGTATACATTTAATAACCTTATTTTGCAATTTTTGTAATGGTTTTAAGGTTGATACACAAGCAGATCCCCATGCAGAAGCTAAGTATTGTAATTTTGAATATATTAATGAAAAATATATGTTTTTTTAATATTTTAAAGGAATGAAATATCTAGCTCTGTACAAAACAGATACCAAAGGAGATATCGAGTTGATAATAAACCGGATATGGCATTTCCAATTTAAATTTTCGTCTAAAAGTAATCCTTAAAATTTTGTAGTTTTTGAATATTGAATATTTTCATTATCCCTGATGGAATTTATTTTATTTTTAGTTATAAACATAAAAGAAGATTTTTGTAAAATGTAACGTAAGTTTATTTGTTTAAAGCCAAGAAAGAAGTATTTTTAAATCATTATTAATATCAAAATACATTTCTGCGTAAGAGTTTCAGCAAAATCAATAATTGTTGTATCGTCTGCAAATAGCTTCATATTGCCCTTTAAGTTCAATTTGGAAACGGAATTAATGTAAATTAAGAATAATAACGGACCTAATATTGATCATTATGGAACTCTTCATATTATTTCTTTTTCCGAACTTTTTCTTTCCTCAATTTGAACAAATTGTTTACGATAGCTTAAATAACTTTGAAGTATTTTAGTTTGTGTGTAATTCCATTTTAAAAAATAAAATGTTGTGACACCCTACTTTTTCAGTGCACAGTGTATAATTCAAAATATTTTTAAATTGTACAGAATTTCCAACCGATTCCAACAGTGTACTTAGTCTATAATGTAGGTACATGTAGATACGTGGGTTAATTATAACGTACTTCCTGTTATTACATACGCATTTCATCATCTCGGCCAAATTAAAAATTATGTTTTTTAGAGTGTACCTCCGGTCATAGAGTACCAGTACCTATTTTTGGGTCCCGAGAAGCTACTTTATAGCCGGATTTAACTGTATAATATAAAAGCCTATTTATTATCGACTAATTATCTTCAATTATGTAGGCAAACGTTGACTCACCCGGTAGTAAAGTTACTTCAGCATTCTTAAGAGCAAACACTAGGGACGCATTCGCCATTGCAGTTTTAAATCAATATTTCGTTTTCTCAATTCAATTTTACAATTACCTGCAGTTTTAAGTTGAAAAAAATAATTAATAAAACAATAACGGCAATGTAGCGCGACGCGACTGACATTAGATAGTCCGGGTGTCCGCGAGTGATTTTGATCAGAGATTTCGCCGTAGCTCGTTTTTAGTTATACGAAGATTAATCTTACGTTATTTTCTAATGAAAAATGTTAAAAGAAAGAAAAAACTAAAAGTCTTCCTCCACAAAATTTAATAGAAATAAATTCTTTAGGGGTCTCTACATGTTTCGAACGTAGTTCATCTTCAGGAGACAGAAAAACTTTATATTGTGCTGATGGTATTAGCAGAAAAGAAAATGGTATAAAACCTTAATGGAGCTTTTATGGCATTGAAAAATTGAAATTTAGAAGTGCCGTATATAGAAGATTGAGGAGAGGTAAAACATACTGAGCATGTGAAGAAAGTTGGTAATTGAAGTATTAACAACCAAACTAAAAGAGGAAGAAAAAATGCCTTCTAAAGAGAAGGTGTCAAAGATTATATAAATGATTTAAAAATCTTTCACACCTTCTCTTTAGAAGGCCTTTTTTCTTCCTCTTTTAGTTTGGTTGTTTATACTTCATTTGCCAACTTTCCTCACATGCTCAGCATGTTTTATCTCTCCTCAATTTTTTTATATAGGTACGTCACTTCTAAATTTCAATTTTTCAATGCCATAAAAGCTCCAACCATTTTCTCTTGTGCTAATACCATCAGCACAATATAATTGTTTTCTGTCTCCTGAAGATGAACGTTTCTACGTTCGAAACATGTAGAGACCCCTAAAGAATTTATTTGTATTAAATTTTGTGGAGGAAGACTTTGAGTTTTTTCTTTCTTTCCTACATTTTCAACTCCACTTTAAGTATGGACTACTTCTTCAAATTGAAAAAATGTTAAGTTATAATGAAGCTGAAACAACAGCGCTTATACGTTGGACTGTTGGACTATACCGGGTGTCCTCGGAAGGTGGCTCGCCCCTCTAACTTTTTTGTTTTTCAAGATAATGAAATAAAATTCGGGGGATTTGTATACGACATAAAACTGCATTTTTTGACAGGTGACTCAACATTATGGAACTTCCGGTTTAACCAAAAGTGACATAAACTTTCAATTTTTAAATGGGACACCTGGTATATTTTTACTTTTTTTGACTCCATATGACATTCTAAATACAACGATGTGTCACATGTCACTTTTTGTCACCAAGAAAATATTTTTTTTCCAAATTTATTGTTTTATCTAGAATGCTATGAATACCTTAAAATCACTTATTTCAGTTCTCTAATCTTGGGAAAAATACAATTTTACTATTTTTGATCCAATTCTATATGCTATGTAAAATTTCATCTTTAAAGTTGTATAACTCATTTTTTTTAAATGGCAACATGGTGGCTCGTCTTGTTAAGAAAAAAGAGGATTTTATTACGATTATTTTGATACCATACACTATTAGGTTTTAGAAAAGCTGTCATTGAAAAACTTTAAAAAGGTAACTTGGAACTTTCCTAAAATGAAGCATCTTTTGATAGATAGATAGATAGATAGATAGAGTTTATTCATAATAAATAATACACAGTATTTCTTATACTTCAAAGGTTTCGCATTTTCGGAACCAGTTTTGGGTACCTAATAGTGCCGGGTTGGATGACGCCGATTAAAATATCTTTGTGCGTAAAGTCGTGCAGCATCGGTTGAATTATTTCTATATTCTCCACACTAATAACACATCAACTTTTTCACTCCTTGTAAAACTATTATTTTCCATGTTTTTTAAACAACAAACTAATTTACTTTGGCAGAAGCTGTTGGCATTTCAATTTTCTTCAAGGCATGATTTTGTTTTATCAGTTTTGCTGGTCACAGGCTACTTGATGCATTTAAATCTAAATTTATTCTCAAAAGATGCTTCATTTTAGGAAAGTTCCAAGTTACCTTTTTAGAGTTTTTTGACGACAGCTTTTTTAAAATCCAATAGTGTATGGTATCAAAATAATCGTAATAAAATCCTCTTTTTTCTTAACTCGACGAGCCACCATGTTGCCATTTAAAAAATGAGTTATACAACTTTAAAGATTAATTTGTACACAGCACATAGCATTGGACCAAAAATAGTAAAATTTTATTTTTCCCAAGATTAAAGAACTGAAATAAGTGATTTTAAGGTATTCATAGCCCTTTAGATAAAACAATAAAATTGGAAAAAAAAAATTTTCTTGGTGACAAAAAGTGACAAGTGACACATCGTTGTGTTTAGAATGTCATATGGAGTCAAAAAAAGTAAAAATATACCAGGTGTCCCATTTAAAAATCGAAAGTTTATGTCACTTCCGGTTAAACCGGAAGTTCCATAATGTTGAGTCACCTGTCAAAAAATGCAGTTTTATGTCGTATACAAATCCCCCGAATTTTATTTCATTATCTTGAAAAACAAAAAAGTTAGAGGGGCGAGCCACCTTCCGTGGACACCCGGTATAATATACGGTTGTCTGATATCATTTCTCATAATAATAATTATAAGTATAAATCACAATTCTGCTAGGTTTTTTATGAAAAGTTGTAATTATTGTCCTACGTGTATTATGCATAGCATAAAGCTATCTCTTAACTATTACAAGTTTTATGTGCCTATATTACTACTGGTTGTAGATAAACCACTGCACGGGCGCGGCTGGAAAATTTTTTTGTCATCACCTGTACGAAAATTGCATCATTGTATACAAAATTACATCAACAGACGACATAGTTTAAGCATTGTGTTTATCAACCACTAATGAGTGCAAAGTGGTTATTAATAAACCCTAATGAGCGATTGCTATAGGCTTTTTTTAGAATTAGTCTAATTAGAATTAGTAAGAAAATTAAGTTTAAAAAAAAATTCCTATAAAGCAATGATACGTGATGGTTTTAATTAACTAATTATAATTAATTAAATTTAAAAAAAAATTGTTGAAAGGCTTCAGAGTGGATTTCTCTTTAACCGCGTCGCTTTTTAAAGTTTAAGCTACACTTTATTACATATTTATTAATAAAAAATCCCAAAGAAATTAAAAATTATACTTAATAATTAATTGATTCAATTAAAAAAAAATTACTCACCATAGACAGATACGTATAACTCGCCGACAATTCCATATTGATCTGTTTATTTATCGCATCTTCACAATCCTTGTGGAAATTCTGTCTCACTTGCGACAGAGCCATAACAATTCCAATTATCAAAAAAGGCAACAATTCACAACCTTATTTCAATCACTTTTCTAATAATTAAAAATTTGTAAGCAAATCACGCAGCTGTTGAAACTTGAAAACACCGACTAGACTGCCTGAAAAAACGCTGAAATCCGTCCCGTTTGTACTGAAACTCGCGCAGCTCAATCCCTGAAAGCCGCTGAATGGGATATGGTAGGCGTCGAAACGCAGTGCCGTATATTTAGACGCATCGTTTTCTGGAGGGGGCAAACATTACAAACGAAAAACATTTCTTGTAAATTGTTTGAGTTCCGAAGTCATGTGCGAATATGGTTTGTTTATAAATATATTAATAGTTTGGGTTTGTTGGAAGCGTATTAGCCAGGGTCAAGAGCAATTTTACTAGGTCGTATTTAAATTACCAATTTAAAATAATAATCTTTATGATATACTTATACAGAGGTATTCTCAAAAGTTGTCAATAAGTTTAGCGCGATAAGCTAGCTAGAAGGAAATAAGTTTGCGGGCTTCTTTCTATATAATACTAGCATGTACAGGGTCTTCCAACGAGGACTGAACAGGGGCTCATTTTTGAGCTTCCTTGTATTTAAAGAAAAATCCAAAATAGCCAAATCGATGTACTTTTTCCTGCAGAATTCAAAAATGAAACCAGAAATTTATTTGAACCAGAAACAAAACAGTTACGATATGGATAAGGTGTTTTTTAAATGGAACATAGCTTTTTTTATACGATTTTTGGAACGAGTGATTTTTTTTTTGTCCGTTCTGATTAAAATATTTAATATTGTGACAGCTATTTTTATTAAATTTTAATGTTTTATCCAGTATAATTTAACTTTAACCTGTTTGAAACATACACTAGGTAATAAAGGTATAATCACCTTTGAATCCTTCAAAGTCAAAAAATTTGACAAATTTACTATAATATTGCCGAAATGACTTTGAAGGATTCAAAGGTGATTATACCTTTATTACCTAGTGTATGTTTCAAACAGGTTAAAGTTAAATTATACTGGATAAAACATTAAAATTTAATAAAAATAGCTGTCACAATATTAAATATTTTAATCAGAACGGACAAAAAAAAATCACTCGTTCCAAAAATCGTATAAAAAAAGCTATGTTCCATTTAAAAAACACCTTATCCATAGCGTAACTCTTTTGTTTCTGGTTCAAATAAATGTTTGGTTTCATTTTTGAATTCTGCAGGAAAAAGTACATCGATTGGCTATTTTGGATTTTTCTTTAAATACAAGGATGCTCAAAAATGAGCCCCTGTTCAGTCCTCGTTGAAAGACCCTGTACCAGCGGCTTCGCGGCGGGCATCTATTTCATTAAAGATCGTTAATAACGCTCCCCGAACTTTTTCATGGACTTTGCGTTTATAAACACCTTAGGGGTGGAATTTATTGAAATAAGTCAAGACACCTTTAGGGGCAAAATTTCAAAAATAAATCAAAACCCTTACTTGCTTTTCTACAAAGTAAGCATAGTGTACCAAAACAATAAAGCTTATAATTATAGACAGGTATCTGTACCCCCCTCAAAATAGGCTTCACCCTTTTTTTCAACCCCCCAAGTGACTTTGAAAAATATGATGAACGTAGGTATATTATTATTTTATTAAAGGAATATATATACCAGTTTAGTTTCTGAAATATAGGAATTCGTATAAAAACTTCAACCTCAGTTTTTGCCCCCTTCGGGGTTTGATTTTGGATAAATCCTTTCTTAGTAGATGCCTACGTTATAAGGAGAAGACATTCTCGAAATTTCATGGTTCTACCTTTACGGGTTTAGACTGGGCGATGACGAATCAGTCAGTAATTCACATTACAATTTTACATAATAATAGATTTTGAATCGATGTTTTTTTTTTAATGTTTGTATTAAATATACAGGGTGTCGGGAAATGATGAGCAAAAAATTTAGGGGATATAGACCGAAAAAAAATGTAATGCTATCTCTTCCTATAACATTTTTTCGAAAATTAATTATTAACGGAATTACAGGGTGTTAAAGTTAAATTTTATTTGCAGTTTTAAAATACCTAAGTTACTAGAATAATAAATTAAAATTCAAATCAAAGGTTCAAAATGATGTCCTTCTTCAATGTATAAATAAATTATTCTTAAAAAATTCCGACGAACTCCATGGAATATTCCTTCCTTTGCAATGCTACGTTTAAGGTTAAAAATAAATTTAAATGATTTCGTATTGATCACATGCAAGCAATGTTATTTTAGCGTTTTTCTCGAAAATGGTTAGATTTATCGAAAGAAAAGTTGTATAAGTACCCTTTTTATGTCAAATGGCTAGGAGAATAGAAATATCAAGTCAAAATGCGCATACAGTGTAGGACAAAAAAGTTGGGACCATTCAAATTATAGGCTCCTATGTGGCGCCCTCTATAAAATGCGAAAAAAACGGTGGGCAAATTTGTATTCCTCATCCCGAAAAAGCCCCATATACGAGATGTCGTCAAAATATTATGAACGTGGCAAAAGGTATTGCAAAAAAGCTGCAAATAAAATTTAACTTTAACACCCTGTAACTCTGTTAATAATCAATTTTCGAAAAAATGTTATTGAAAGAGATAGCATTTATTTTCGGCTAGAACTAACCCCTCAATTTTTTGCTTATCATTCCGGACACCCTGTATAACTGAAAAATGTTGAGCGGCATGAAGACACATTTTTAAAAATTGAAAACAGTTTTAAGCTCCCGCTGAGATTTAAACACAGAACCTCTCGACCGAGAGGAATTTAAAACCTCAAACCCTCTCCTATGCATTTTATACAACCCTCGTATTTCTACCGTATAATCGTTCAGACAAATTTCATTATTTTGTGTAATAAAGCCTAATCATATGGTGTAACATTACAACTTTTGCTTACACACGCCAAAGGAAAAAACATATTTATATATTGTCATGTAAAATACCTATTATTGATATAATTTGGTTCAGTGTGCAAGAAATTTGCACTCATTCCACAAATAATCGTTTTATGCCCACGGTGCTAAATAACTACATAAAAACAGTAAAACATAAATAATGCATAAATATTTTTCAAAGTACTAACAGGTACCTTTTAAGTGATAAACTTTAGTAATTAGCAATTATCAATTACTTTACTCAAGATCTTCATTTGTCAGTTGGACACGTAGGTACCTACGATAGGATCGTTTAATTGGCGCAGGTAAAACCTTACCTTGTAAAGCCTTTAGGACGCCCTCAAAATAGGGTCGAACCGATGCCTAAATGGCCCTGTGTATTCTTGTCACTTTCGTTGTATATTATTTTTACAGTTCAACTCTACTAGAGTGATAGTGCTCTTAAATCTTTTAAGGAAACAATAATTTTGAATAATAATGATATTGAATTTGCCGCGATATCACAAGACCCAGGTTCGAAGCCAGATATATAATTTGTGTTAGAAAACCCGCCTGCACTTAGTTTGCATTTTTAGTTGGTTAGAGTAATTTTTGGAATATTTAAGACAAAAACACAATTTCTTCTTTTTTTATTAAATACATTTTTGTATAAAACAAGTACCTAATCAAATATAAAATATGTTTTTCTCACTACTTTTCTTTTTAAAACTAGTTTGTTACTTAAGAGAAGCAATAAATAATAGTTCCTTTCATTTCCGTTTCCTTTTTGGTAAAATGCTGTTAAGAGTCACACAAGACCATCGAAACTAATTTTTATAACGTAAAAACAACCCCCGAAATAATTCGAATTCAATATTTTGCACTTTCCGTCTAAATTTGCTTCATTACTAACAATAACAGTGCCAAATTTCATCTCGTTAAGTTACACCGTCTTTGAGAGAAGAAAAACATCAGATACCATTGGTATTTCGTTTTTCCTCTTCTGGTACAAGGGCTACCAACCTTAAAATTGCACCAGGTACCCTATATTACCTAGTACCCAGCCTACAGAGACCAATTTTTTCGAATACAGAAGGAAACAGGATAATAATTATATGTTGAGTAGGTAGGTATATACAGTGACCGGCAGAAAGTGCGCAGCATATGGAAAAGTTTTTTATCTTTAAGTTTAGAAAATTTATTTTATTTTAGATAGGTTGTGCATGTTCTTAAACCAAAATAACACCCATTAAATCCGGTAAAAGTCTTATGGTATACGAGGTAGGATAAAAAATTTGAAATTCCGCTAAGAGTAAAGTACCTCCATTTTTCATTTTAGAATATTTTTTACTAAGAATTATTGTTTTAATTTCAAAGTTATTCCCAAATTCCAAATTTTGCTTATTTTGGACAAAAAAATGGATTGATTGGATGTTTTCTGAATAACCCTGTATAAAAAAATAAATGGCAACCGAACAGTACGAAAATAAGATTTTCTACAGACTTTGTTAGACCGTTTACCGTCGATCATAAAGTCCGATTAGTTTGTTTTCATAATATTATGGCTTTTTAAAATAAAAACATAAAAATATTCAATATTTTTGCTGCACACCGTATTTTATTTTCAGAGGGAACAATATATTTTCATTTAACTGGTATTTTTTTGAATTACATTGACTTAAAGCATCTCCTAAATAGTTTTTTATACATTGAAGTATGCATAGAACGTTTCCTTTTGATTTATAAAGAAGAAAATTTAAATTAAAAATATATTTTGAACGGATTTTATTCGTCACACAAAATAAGGAAACTTTCTATGCATACTTCAATGTATAAAAAACTATTTAGGAGATGCTTTAAGTCAATGTAAATAAAAAAATATCAGTTAGATCAAATTAACTTGTTTCCTCAGAAAATAAAACACGGTGTGCAGCAAAAATATTTAATATTTTTATGTTTTTATTTTAAAAAGCCATAATACACTACGCACATTAATTATCGAATATTCAAAAATGCACGCCCAAATTAATAAGCTGTAATTTCGTTAATAATGACCAATTTAGAATTTTTTTTTGTTTAAATGATAGATATAAGATTCTAGGGTTTAGCGCAGAGTAGTTTGCGTCCTGACACGTCTTATTGTACGGGGTAGCGCATAAACTATAGATGCATGTAAATTTCCTTAAATTTAAAACTGACGTATCTTACATAAAAATTGAATTTAATTTATGATTTAAACGAAAGCAATTAGACATCTATCTGCGCTAGAAACTGGCCAAGAAGTTTCGCCATGCCACTAGAGGCAAAGAAAAAAATACCATTTCTTCGAAATAAATTCTGTTGTCGAAAACATGTTTCGTAAATAATCAATGAGTCATTTAATCACTTTTGGCTTTTGCTAAAGTTAGAATAAAAAAACATGTCAACAAATAAAGTCTATAATACAGGGTTCTACGGAAATATCTAACCATTTAATTAAATTGCTTAAAAAGTTAAAATTAAAAATACAAAAATAATAATTCATTTTTATTATCAGGTATTCTTTCCATGAGCATTAATAACTTCTTGACACCGTCGTAGCATGCTTAAAATTAAATTTCTTATTAATTCGTGGTCAATATATTCTGCCATATTCGATGTAGCGCTTGTTTTAATTGTGGAAGAGTTTGCGCCGGGTTAACTTCCGCACGGACTTGTCTCTTCATATGGTCGCACACATGCTCAATCCTTGCTTACCTAAGAATGATGCTGTATATGAATTCGTATTGGTATAAATTTTCTGTGAACGAATTAAATGGATAGGTTTTTGCGTGCCACCCTGTATTATAGACTTTATTTGTTGACATGTTTTTAATTCTAATTTTAGCAAAAGCCAAAAGTGATTAAATGACTCATTGATTATTTACGAAACATTTTTTCGGCATCAGAATTTATTTCGAAGAAATGGTATTTTTTCTTTGCCTCTTGTGGCATGGCGAAACTTTTTGGCCAGTTTCTAGCGCAGATACATGTCTAATTGCTTTCGTTTAAAAAATAAATTAAATACAATTTTTATGTAAGATATGTCAGTTTTAAATTTAAGGAAATTTACATGCATCTAGAGTTTATGCGCTACCCCGTACAATAAGACGTGTCAGGACGCAAACTACTCTGCCCTAAACCCTAGAATTTTATATATATCATTTAAACAAATAAAATTCAAAATTGGTTCATTATTACCGAAATTACAGCTTATTAATTTGGGCGTGCATTTTTGAATATTCGATCATTAATGGGCGTAGTGTATTATGAAAACAAACTAATCGGACATTCGGACGGTAATCTCTAACAAAGTCTGCAGAAAATCTTATTTTCGTACTGTTCGGTTGCCATTTATTTTTTATACAGGGTTATTCAGAAAACACTATAAAATCCATTTTTTGTCCAAAATAAGCAAAATTTGGAATTTGGGTATAACTTTGAAATTAAAACAATACTTCTTAGTAAATAAATATTCTAAAATGAAAGATGGAGGTACTTTACTCTTAGCGGAATTTCAAATTTTTGATCCTACCTCGTATACCATAAGACTTTTACCGGATTTATTGGGTGTTATTTTGGTTTGAGAACATGCACTACCTATCTAAAATTAAATTAATTTTCTAAACTTGATAAAAAAAACTTTCCCATATGCTGCACACTTTCTGCCAGTCACTGTATAGAAAACCTAAAGTAATGAAATCTAAAGAAACGTTACAGGTTTCAAATGGTCCCAAGAAGAGTCCTGAGTTGTTGCTAGTGGACCTGAAAATATCCTGTTTATACCAGATGGCCGAGTACCAGTTAGTTCCCAGTGAACCTACATTTAAATCAGTGATATCTTGTACAACATAAAATTATCTACCATACAGAAAACAGTTACGATTTGCTACAGGATTTGCCTGGGAGCCCAAAGAGGCCACTCAACAGCTGCATGCCATCGGGGGATACCAACACTCCATGTTTTACTTTCCTATGGACGTTCAGTGTATGTTCGGATTTAAACTTTTGTTTGCAATAGTTACATTCAAAGGGCCTTTGCACCTGATGTACTCCGTTATGCTTATGAAGCGACGAATATTCGGTAAACCTTTTATCACAACCCTACAAAATTAACTGGATAAAACGGTTTCAAATTGAGATAAACACAATAGAGGCCATAAAGGGTACAGGTAGTAACTCTTAAAACACAAAGCTCTCAATACTTAATTATGAACATCCAGCCTTCATTCCCTGTATTACATATTCAACTTATAATGCACTTCTGACCTACCTCAACTTTACAGGCATAAGGTTTTTCCCCCGAGTGAATCCTCGCATGATTTTTGTAATTTGTAGATGAAGAAAAGGCTTTTCCACAGTTTGGATAGTCACACACATATGGACGTTCCCCAGTATGTGATCTGACATGCACTTTCCTAATGTTCGACGTGGTAAAGGACTTTCCACAACCTTCTATAGGACATAGAAATGGTTTTTCCCCTAAAAAAATTTTAAAAAATTATTTTCTGAGGGTTGCTACATGTAGTAGTAGGTAGATAAGAAAACGAAAAATTAACGAAATATTGCCTCTCTCTAATAAACAACGAACAACCCCAAAATCGAATTTGCAACTTCTGTAACTATAGCAAAAATAGGCATTTTATAGATACTTTTAAATTACCTGTATGTGTCCTAACATGTTTTTGTAAATCCCCAGATGTTTTAAAGCTTTTAGAGCATATTTGGCAAGTGTATGGTTTTTCTCCTGTGTGTGTTCGTCGATGGGCTGTCAAAGAATAATGTGTTGCGAATGTCTTTTCACAACCTTGGAATGAACAACAGTAAGGTTTCCTTTTCATATGACTGCATGTGTGAAGCTAAAACAGGAGATTAGATAATAAATTAAAAGAAAAAAAATTTAGATACCTAGATTAAAATTAAAATAAAATAAATTTATAGAAACACAACAGCCAGAAAATAAAGCCAGAAAAATTTTTGCACAAATATACCTACAGAGAAAATTGTCCATGCAGATAAATAACTTCCTTCTTAAAGTTTTTAACAATTATATATGCAGATACCCTTCACTGACTTAATTATTACCCCTGAGACTTACAGTTAAATCTTGTGATGTAGGATATACTTTTCCACACCCCATAAACAAACACTTATAACTCTTTTTTTGATTGTGGATGACTACATAATCTGGTTCATCTTCAATTTCATTCATCATTATCAATTTATATGATTCCTCGAGTTTTATGTGGGAATTTGGGTTGTCTGATTCTGAAAAATATTAACCATCTCAAAATTAAATAATTTTTAACATTTTAAGTGTAGAAATAATGTTCTTTCTTTTATCTTTGCCAAAATACAGAGAAAATTTAACCATGGGTAGGATCCTTACTGTTACTGACAACCTATTTTTAACAAACCAAATGGGTACCTAGGAGTATTATTGCTATCCTTATGAAATGAACAAACCTGATATTTCATTTTCCTCTGTTCCGTTAACTGTTGATTCACTTTCCTCAATTTCTTGTTCATCTGTGTCTTGACTTGTTATTAAATGAGGCTCTATTGACTGAACATTTTCATCTGAAACAAACTTTTATTATTAGATTTGTAGCCTAGATAAAATTAGCAAAATTAATAAAATACCTCACATTATATAAAATAAACAAGAAATTACTTTTATAAACCTTCCTAGGTGTTTTTAATATACCTACCTACACCTGGTATTCTTTAAAAAATGCGTAAGAATTTACATAGTTCAGAGAGGTTCTCTGAACGGGTTATTGAGACCAGTAAGATCAGAGTTTGGTCGAATATTCCCTAAACAACAAGCCTTACGACACCAGCGTCCTACTTGAAATAGAATAAAAATAAATATACTTACCATCGTCTGTGGTAATATAAAAGAATCTTTCGTTATCAAGTGTAACAATTTTAACATCTGAATTAAAGACTGTAGAAGCCCCAAATTGCTGTATGACGGTATTATCCTGTACCAAATAAGATGTAGTTTCCTCGGATTCGTTTAATTCGCTTATATTCAACTCAGTATCTTCGATATTACCTTCATCATCCACAGTGAAATAAATTATGCTTTTTTCAGAGTTTTGACCCAAAGAATCATCATTCTTTATTACCCTAAACACTGGCACTTCTGGCTCTTCATCTAGAAATAAAGAAAACAATGTAAATAGCTTGTCCGAATAACATTTTTAAACTATAACTCATGTTTAACTGAAATATTTGAAATTGTAATGAAAAGTGAAATTTCAAGTTTATTTCTGTTTATTATTTTCATAAGAAAGTCGGGAAATTACCCATAATGAACCAAAAATGTTACAGCAACAACGCAACCGACAAAGTAAAATGGCAGCGGCAAAAGAGAAGAGGTCCAAAATGTCAAAATCGATCCAAGCCGTCAATCGGACATTTTTTTGAAAACTAGTTCTATCCTTTTCGTTTATGCAAAAAAAAGTAGAATACATATGTTTGTAGAACAGTGAAGTTCAAACGAACCAGAAGTATTTGACTGCATTATCTGAACATACCCCCCTAAGAGGGGATAAGACGATCCATTTTTCTTCTGTGCAACATATTTCTTCATGTTTCGTTGGCAAGTCCGAATTTTGACAATTGTAAATAGAATCATCTTAACACGTCAAAAGTTAAAGAAAATCAAAGAAAAATACCATTTTTTAGTGTGTTTTTAACTGAAAATGTTTATTTAATTATTTAAAAGCATTAGTTCTTAGATCTAATCTGACGGAAAATAGTAAATAATTCAAAATGGGTAAGTCGTAGCCGAAAACAATATCCATACCGGAACTCTAAGGTTATGATGTTTTAGGGGTCCTCTTTAGTTACTTTAAAAGCCTTATTGGGGCCAGAGAAATGCGTATATTAATCCTAGGCTTAGATGGAGCCGGTAAAACAACCATTTTATACAGACTACAAGTTGGGGAGGTAGTTACTACTATCCCCACAATAGGCTTTAATGTAGAGCAAGTTACCTATAAAAATCTTAAGTTTCAAGTCTGGGATCTTGGTGGACAAACCAGTATCAGGTCAGTATAATACTATATAAAAATTTACTGCCTTTGCATGTTTATTTTAGTTTTCCTACATAAAACAGTATATTAACAGTTTAAAAAAAAATTTCAGACCATATTGGCGGTGTTACTACAGCAATACAGATGCCATAATTTATGTAGTTGATTCAGCAGATAAAGAAAGGATGGGTATATCAAAAGATGAACTCTTCCATATGCTTAGGGTAGGTATACCTTTAGCAGCCATAAACTTTGTCTAGAATTAGTTCTGTTCTGTTAGTTTTCTTATTCACATTTACTTCTTTTTTAAATATATAATTACTTTTGGACCTGTTATCTTAGTAAAGAGGTTTTTAGAATGTTATTAAAAACTCAAAATTAACAGGAAGAAGAACTGCAAGATGCTATTCTAGTAGTCCTAGCCAACAAACAAGATATCCCAGGATGTATGTCTCTTAAAGAAGTCCACCAAGCCCTAGGACTAGAAGCCCTAAAAAATCGAACGTTTCAGATATTTAAAACATCAGCTACGAAAGGTGAGGGACTTGATATGGCCATGGAATGGCTCGCAAATGCACTTAAAAATCGGAAATAACAGTTCTAGAACAGTTTTTAATATTATTATTTATTTCTCTAGTCCTATAAGATGCGAGTGAAACTTGCAACAAGTCCTTTTGTCCGAAAATAATTTGTATTGAATTTACATATTTTTTAGAAATTTTTATTTCATCAATAAATAGACCTCATGTGAATCTTGCCTTCAAATCTGTAAAAAATAAGTTAGGCCATTCACATGTTCATTAATAAAACCTTGAATATCAACTATAAACTCAAGGCTATAGATGGGGGGGGGAATGTCCATAGGTACACAACATGTATTTTAAAATTATTTTCTAAAACTATAAATGCAATTCGAATATTCCACTCTGGAAGAACACAGACATTATTACTTTTTATGGACATTTTCCCTTTTCTCTGTGCTCCTCAAATGAGTTTCCTAACGATTTAAAAAAATTTGCCATGTTTTTATTTCTGCAAATAAAAACTTTTGTATTGTTCTTTATTTTTGTAGTTATGTATATTTTTTTAAATGGTAAAGTTCATTCCACGTAAATTTGAAAAAAACATATTTTTTTGAACATTGAACAACAGAAAATCTAGACACCTAAAACATTGTTATCAAAAGTCTCACCAACTCACAAATGTTTAATAAAAATATTTATTTTAGTATTGGTATTAAAAGTTATGTATTTTGTATTTATCACAAGTAAATATGTTTAGTACGTATGTAAATAATAAATTTAGTTTAGCATTTTCAATATTTTGTTTTAATCTTGACAACATTTTTTGTAATATTATAGTTCTCATTATGGAGCCCTCCTATACATTAAATATAGATGTAAACAACAAGTAGATAAAAGCAATTTTATCAAGCTAAAAAATTTTCTCAAATACATACAGCAAAATTAATCGGTTTAAATTAAAATTTTATTTATTTAAAAGTAACAATATTTTCCTTAACACTACTTTAGGACATCTCGTCCCCCTCTTCCTCAGGTACCGGGTCCCCAAACCTATCTATTTTTGTTTTGGACGTCACCAGCTCCATCTGGACTTTTTTCCTTATATAAAAAATGGGACAGTCACGGCTAGTGCAAAGGATTTCTTCGTGCAGAGATCCTTGGCATCTTTGACATTCTAAGTAAAACAAGAGGGTTAAGATAAAAGATATAGTTTAGAAATATCAGATATGGTTAGAATTACTTATGCTTTACTGTTCTTGCCAAAAATAAAATTAAAAAAGTTGAATTTATAAAATATTTAGAAATATTGATTGACCAAAATTTAAAGTGGGATCATCAAATTAACACTCTTACAAAAAAATTAAGAAACACTATGTAAATTTAGACTTAAAAAATATTGTGAATCAAAAACTTTGTTTAATGTTTTATTATGCACTTTTTCAATCAATTCTTTCCTATGGTATAATTGGTTGGGGAAGTGCATAGGACTCGAATTTGAAACCGCTTATAACAATACAAAAATATGTTTTAAAAATAATATTTAATAAACATATTTTGTTTCCTTCAAAAATATTATTTGTTTATAATAATATTCTGAGTTTAAAACAACTTTATTACAAAACTTCCATTTTATATATAAAAATAAAAATTTATTTCATAACATTACTCATATATACCAAACAAGCAAAAAACAAATCTATGTTTATGTTATGATAATTTTAATTGAACACTTTTAAAAAATAATGCTTTATTTGTTGGCATCAAAATTTTTAATATGTTACCTACTAATTTGAAAACTGAGTTTTTGGCATTTAAAAGAAAATTAAAATCATGGATTATGCAAAATTATATAAAAGTAAGCCAACTTATATATTATAGGTAATAATAATACTAAATATTACAATGTTTCTATTATAATTTCTCCCTTATTTAATTTATAATTATTCTTTTTTTTTGGGTAAGATATTTTTGAATTACTTACTTATATTTTTTAAATATATTTATGATGTGATTAAAATTAATAATCTACATGGGTGTACATCTTTTCATCACAAAATCGGACAGATTTCTATGGTTTTGTAATGGTGCTTTCATTGGATTTATTTTTATTAAAAAAAACAATGTTATTGATTTTTAATATTATTATAAAGAAACCTGCCAATAAATAAATAAAGAAATAAACCGGACCCAAAACACTATTTCCATACCTGTAAATAACTCTGAATACCGGTCTTCCAACATCCCGTGATGGCACAGCTCTTGCTGATAAATATTGGCTTCTTTGGGCTTACAATAAGAACACACTGCTTCGCTTTCATAACCTTTGGGTAAGACCGATTTACAACCTAGACATGTCTCCTTCTTTTGAGTGAAGGCCGAGAGTGCTCCCACCTTTGAGGTTACTACTGTTCTTGTCCTTGTATGTTCACCACCTGATAAAAGAGATGATGCAAAATAGAAGTAATCGACTATTTTTTCCGAATTACAAAGAAAACAGTATATTATGTCCTTACGTAACAATATTGATTCAGCATTATCTCCCAAAATAGGTTGGAAAATTCTCACCAACGGCTTTGACAATTGATTATCTAGATAATATTTAGCGTCAATTGGAATGTTATTTTCCAAAACGTAAATTGGATCCTAAAAAACAAGAACGCCATATTTTAGCAAAATTTAGTACCACCAAAAAGTGTCTCAATATATAATAATATAGTAAAAATTGAATATTATAATAAATATGTTTATGTTGTCTTCGATAAACTTATTCTTCAATCCCCTGAAGCTGAGCTTGTTAGGGGCAAATCTTAGTTTTTGTTTTAGTATGTAAAATCATAAATATTATGCATTAAAAATCAAGTTTTAAAGTAAAAATGTTAATTTATAGTACAAACGCAGCTTTTTTGAAGAAATATATTACCTATAATAAACTTATTAATTTATAATTTTTAAGTAAAAAATATTACTTATACAGTGTCACCATTAAAGTCCGCACCATATGGAATTTTTTTTTATTAATGAGGTTAGTTAAAATTAAATATCAGCTTGCTTTAAATTAGACTACAAATTATATATTCAATTGTCACCATCTGTCATTCGGTATCTGTCAAAAATGACATTTTTGTCAAAAAATGCTGAAAAATGGCATTGTTTTACCGGATTTTAAAAATGTTATAAGAAAAAGTTGTTTCTAGTACAATTTTAGGCCTAAATACAAAGTTTCAGATGTCTAGCGCAAAGTTGAATTTTTTGCCATTTTTTCAAAGTAACTTTTTTTTATATAATGTAAGTTGGCTTAATGGATTTTAAACTATTTGTTTATACCATACTTAATATTTTATTTAGTTTGTAAGCTTATTTTTTCACTAGAATACCATTTTTTTTCGAAATATAAAATTAGAGGTAAAAAAAATTTACGCGGGTGGTGCAAAGTTATCATAATTTAAAAATTTTATAAGATAGACGTCATATGTTCTATTTTTTTTATAGTGTACATACACGTAAAAAGTTTAAAAAACTTATAATTAAATTTCCAGATATCAGATTAGTTCCCAAATTTTAAATGACAAATTATATTTAGTATAAAATAACATTTTTATGAAATATTAAATAATATAATTTGTCATTTGAAATTTGTGAACTAATCTGATATCTGAAAATTTAATTTATAAGTTTTTTAAACTTTTTACGTGTATGTTCTATCAAAAAAATAGAACATATGACGTTAACATTTTTAAATTATGATAACTTTGCACCACCCGTGTAATTTTTTTTTGCCCCTAATTTTATTTTTCGAAAATAAAATGGTATTCTAGTGAAAAAATAAGCATACAAACTAAATAAAATATTAAGTATGGTATAAACAAATAGTTTAAAATCCATTAAGCCAACTTACATTATATATAAAAAAAAAGTTACTTTGAAAAAATGGCAAAAAATTCAACTATGCGCTAGACATCTGAAACTTTGTATTTAGACCTAAAATTGTACTAGAAACAACTTTTTCTAATAACATTTTTTTGAAATTCGGTAAAACAATGCCATTTTTCAGCATTTTTTAACAAAAATGTCATTTTTGACAGATACCGAATGACAGATGGTGACAATTGAATATATAATTTTTAGTCTAATTTGAAGCAAAAACAATTGCTGATAGGTAATTTTAACTAACCTCATTAATAAAAAAAAGTTCCATATGGTGCGGACTTTAATGGTGACACTGTATAAATTATTCAGAACAATATTAATTAATTAAAGCATTTCTAAAAATATTTTCAAATTGTCTGTTTTTAATATCCATGTTTTTATTTCGACTTTAAATTTTTTTAATGAAATCAATTTTTTAATTTTTGTTGGTAAATAATCGTTTAAATAAAATTTTATAATTTTAATTAATAATTATAATTAAATCAGAAAATAATAATATAATTTTTGACTTACCTCTGCCTTCTCAAAGGCTTTAGCTCCCTTTGTAGACGCTGTTATTACATAAGGAATTCGATCACCCAACTTGGGCGCATTCCCAGGATCTCTTTTTTTCATTTTTTTGGACAGTTCCACATGAGCTTGCTTGGCCGTATAGTCTTCCTTGGTAAGCTCTTTGGTTATAACCAATTGCGAAATATCTATGTTGTTTTGTAGTAAATCCGATATAACTTGTTTGGCGTAATTCACAGCTCCATCTGGATCTCTGAAAGATATTTTTTAAAGATGCTTAAAGCAAATGAAACTTATAAAGACCTGTTTGAATCAATATATTATGTGAAATCAAACTGACAAGGGTTAATATAGGTACATACCTGTCAATAAGTAGCTTTTGTAGACATGTATTGATGACATCACAGACAAGGGTACAGTTATCCCTCCTCACGGTTTCTATACCCTTGCAGTCCATTTTGTCATACTTATCGGGCTTGGTGAAATACAGACCGGCATATCTCTTTTTGTTAATTAGTAAGTAAGGATAGTATACCTAAAATGAGTATGTGAATAATTAAACTCGTATCTCGGGAATCAATGATTAAATGTATGGTTAGAAATTTGATTTAGATTACATAAATATCACAAAAAAATTTTAAATAATATTTCAACATTACCTTTTCAAACTCCAACTTAATAGGACTTATAAACTTAGTACTGATCAGTTCTGCTGCCTCCCTGCCCAACTCCATACTCCTTTCGATATCTTTAACTTTAAAATTTACCATCACAGAATCCGTGTCTCCATAGATGACTTTTGCATCGGTTTCGTAGCCGTTTTGAACAGTGTAGTGTTGCTCGACTTCTTGTTTCGTCTGTTCTATCATTGTACGTCCATAAGCTGTCACACTCTAATAAATAAAATAAAGAGATACCTATTTTCTGAATTAAATTAAATTAAATTTGCACTTAGAATACTTAATTAAAAAATTAAGAAGTTTACTACCGATTTTTAAAAATATTAAAAAAAATTTAAATGTAAGACATATGGAAATATATTACGCGTTAGTTAAAACTCATTTAAATTACGGAATTTTAGGTTGGGGAGGAATAAATAGAACTTTAGTTAAAAAATTAGAAATATTACAAAAAAGGTTTCTAAAAATTATATTCAATAAAAATTATCTTTATCCTTCAAAATAATTATATTCAGAAACAAAAAAGTTGAACATAAGACAACTTTACATTTATAACATCTTAATTATACATATATTTAAAAATAAAAACTTTATACAATTTAAAAACCATAATCATAATACACGTCATAAAAATGAAATAACCATAAAACCTAAAATAAATAAGTCCATAGGACAAAAAAATTTAAAATATTTATATTTTTATTTAAACGATTATTTACGAACAAAAATTAAAAAATTGATTTCATTAAAAAAATTTAGTCTAAATAAAAACATGGATATTAAAAACAGACCGTTTGAAAATATTTTTAGAAATGCTTTAATTAATTAATATTGTTCTAAATAATTTATATACTTAAGTAATATTTTTTACTTAAAAATTATAAATTAATAATTTTATTATAGGTCCTAATATATTTCTTAAAAAAAAACTGCGTTTATACTATAAATTAACATTTTTTACTTTAAAACTGGATTTTTAATGCATATTTATGAATTTACATACTAAAACAAAAATAAGATTGGCCCCTGACAAGCTCAGCTTCAGGGGATTTAAAAGACAACATAAACATATTTATTATATTATTAAATTTTAAATAAACTTATTATTATTATTATTTTATTTATTTTAAATGATTTTATTCAATTAACTTCCTTTTTTATAGATATGATTACATAATGTACTGTAAAAGTTAGTTTGGAATAAAGGTACATATTTTAAAGTAAAAAAAAAACTTCACTATGTTTTAAAACAGCGTTCCTAGAACCTACAAAACCGCTCTATAATAAGCATTTTATCTTTTAGACCAATCTGACCGTCGAAATACTAGAACCATTTTTGAACGGATTAAATTTTACAGACCATGAAAAAAAAGCACAAGCATCAAAATTCATCATATTGAGTCAAATCCACAGAGTTTCCAAACAGTCAATGCAGGATAGACGCGGCAACCGCAGGTTGTAAAAACTTACCCCTGAAATTTCCAAACAAGGCAACTTTCCGACCTGCGCTCCCGTAAAACCGTATACAGAGTTCGCCGAAATTTTGTAGGCCAACTGTCTACCATTCAACACGGCTTTTAGCATTGGGTCTTTAGCGTCCTTGAGTAGAGCCTTGGTCTTCTTCCTCGCCGCTAAAAGGTGCTGGAGAATATGAGGCAGAAGTCCCGGGCGAACGGAAGATTTTACGAACAAACAGTTCGCTGGTGTAGTTGTTACTTGGTCATTTGTAAGGCTAAAAAATTTCGATTTCAGCAATTCGACAAAAAAATGGTTTCTTTTTATAAAAAATTTACAAATTCATAGTTTTGCAGATGATACTACAATTTTTTATACCGATACAAATTGGGAAAACTTAAATAATAAAATTAAAAAATATTTTAAAATTATAAAAAATTGGTTTGATAACAATTTGTTAACAATTAATTTTAATAAAACAAATTATATTCCTTTTACTTTAAACCTAAATAACCTACCACGAAATATGAATAGTATTCAAATAAATGAAGACATTCAAATTTTTAAAGTTAATAAAATAAAATATTTAGGAATTATATTTGACAGTAAATTAAATTGGAATTTTCACATAGAATACTTAATTAAAAAATTAAGAAGTTTACTACCGATTTTTAAAAACATTAATTTTTTTTTATTTAAGACGAAAATATTATATTACGCGTTAGTTAAAACTCATTTAAATTACGGAATTTTCGGTTGGGGAAGAATAAACAAAACTTTAGTTAAAGAATTAGAAATATTACAAAAAAGGTTTCTAAAAATTATATTCAATAAAGATTATCTTTATCCTTCAAAAGAATTATATTCAGAAACAAAAAAGTTGAACATAAGACAACTTTACATTTTTTATAACATCTTAATAAGTATATATATTTAAAAATAAAAACCTTATACAATTTAAAAACCATAATCATAATACACGTCAATCACGTCATAAAAATGAAATAACCATAAAACCTAAAATACATAAGTCCATAGGACAAAAAAATTTCTAATATTTATGTTTTTATTTAAACGATTATTTACCACAAAAAATTTAAAAATTGATTTCATTAAAAAAATTTTAAGTCGAAATAAAAACATGGATATTAAAAACAGACAGTTTGAAAATATTTTTAGAAAAGCTTTAATCATTAATATTGTTCTGAATAATTTATATAAGTAAGTAATAGTTTTTACTTAAAAATTATACATTAATCATTTTATTATAGGTAATATTATTATATTTCTTCAAAAAAGCTGCGTTTATACTATAAATTAACATTTTTACTTTAAAACTTGATTTTTAATGCATATTTATGATTTATGATTTTACATGCTAAAACAAAAAATAAGATTTGCCCATGACAAGCTCAGCTTTAGGGGATTGAAGAATAAGTTTATCGAAGGCAACATAAACATATTTATTATATTATTAATTTTTTTTTTAAATAACTTTTCTATTTACCCTAATTGATCTTTCACAACAACACTCTTCAACAAAGTGGTGTAACACAAATTGTGCGCTATCATAATACTGGGATACAGCGAACTAAAATCCAACGTAGCTATGGGATCGGTATAGTAGCCCCTGATTGGTTCGATAACTGTCGCGCCTTCGTATTGGTCTTGCCCCGCAGTCCCTTGGTGAGCGGGCATGAAGTACCCCGCCTGTCTAGCCTAAAAATGCGGTATGGGTTTATTCCCCATCGCAAATACAGGGCAATTAAAAACTCACGTGTTTTAAAAGTTGCGCGACGACTTTAACTTGTTCCCCTTTCGTTAATAAGCTCGTGATTGGAACGCCCGTAACTCTGGCCATTTCTACGTCATTCGTGAAACTAAGGACTGTGTTTATCAGTCTCATGGGTAGTTCTGCATCTTTTAAACAGTATACTGCCAACCTGACGAAAAAATTAAGAATGAGTACCTATGTTATTTTGATTTAACGGTAATTATTTATGTCAACAGCTCAGTACTCAGTATACAGTGTCCTGCAATAGTGCGTCAGGCTTCCATAGCTCCTATACGAATTTAGTTAGGAATTTCATTCATATGCTGACTTATACTGTATCATACGGGGTACTTCAGGAAAATATTTTTTCATATACAGGGTGGCCCAAAAAAGTGTGGTCGTAAAAAGTTGTGATTTTTTAAATAGGATACCCTATTTTTTTGCATATTTAGATTTATGCTATTGTCCTTTATAAATGCCTAACATTTTGTTTGATTTGCTTTGGTAGTTTAAGAGCAATCAATTAAAAACTAAAAAAAAATTATTTTCAAGTCGTGGAAAAAATATCAAAAAAACAATCTAAAATTAGTTTTTCAACCACGGTATTAAGTGAGTTTAATGACAAGAGGTTTAAAGATACTATGAATTGAATAGTATTTATCAATTTTATACAGGGTGTTCATAATAAGGTTTCAAAAAGGACACATTTCAAACTTATTTTTCTAAACTTTTCCAAATGGAACACTCTGTATATTATTTCGGTATTTTATATAAAATACACAAGCAATTTTTTTGTAGTTGAAGCATATAAGTTATTTCCAGCCGTTTTCGAAATAAATGCAAATTTCATAAATTATGTTGATTAAAGAGTTTATTTTTAATTATATTTAATAAATCCTAGCTTTGTTTTCCTGATGATAAGTGTTCCTACACTTGAAACATGTCGAATTATTATAAATTATTCTAGGTTCGTCTAGCTATTCTGATAAACTTGTCGAGAAAGACTTTGTGCTTTTCTTTTTCTATAATTTTCGATTGTTTTTTCGGTATTTTTTTCCACGACTTCAAAATAATTAATTTTTAATTTGCTCTTAAACTACCAAAGCAAATCAAACAAAATTTTAGACATTTATAAAGGACAATAGCATAAATCTAAATATGCAAAAAAATATGGGGTATCCCATTTAAAAATGACAAGTTTTTATGACCACACTTTTTTGGGCCACCCTGTAAATGAAAAAATATTTTCCTGAAGGACCCCGTATGATACAGTATAAGTTAGCGTATGAATGAAATTCCTAACTAAATTCGTATAGGAGCTATGGAAGCCTGACGCACTATTGCAGTACCCTGTATACCTAATACACCGGTTGCTTAAGAAACGTTCAATGTTGGTTTACCTCCTTCTCGTTTGGTTGTCGCCATTCTGCAAATCTGTGATGATACTGTAGTGGACATCTTCTTTCTGCTCTCCTAAAATTTCTTGGCAGACGCTGTTCAACGTGTACGACCTCAATTTGAAATCCCGTTTGATAACCAGGAACATGTCGTAAGGAACCCGCCCTTCGAAGTTTATAGTCTTGTAGACTCTCTTGCCTATTTTGGTTTGAGTAGTGGTTTCTTTAACTTGAGATCTACAGAATAAAAGATCGATCAGTACCATTGTACTAAACGCTCCTGAAATAATAAATAACACACTCCACTGGATTTGTTAACCCAACCGAAAGAATCAAAGAACATTACCTGACGTTTAGCAGCCTGCCCAAGAAGTCAAAGTTAGCAACTTTTAAATGTTTCGCTCTATCGAGAAGATAGGGGAAATCGAAGTTATTAATGTTGTAGCCAGTAAAAATGTCAGGGTCCAGTTCTCTTACGAATCTGGCCCAGGCTTCCAGCATCTCGTCTTCTTTTTCGTAGCAATAAACCTATATAAAAATATATAAAATTAAATTAAACAGACCCTATGTATGCTCCCTACGTTATAGCAATAGTAAATTGTAACCTAATCATGGATACTCAATTTATTTATTTATTTAAGTATATATTATCAACAAGTTAATTATAGATACATAAACCCTATTTCTAAAAGCTTATACCTAAGTTATAAGATTAATTCTATTAGTATTGCAATGACAGTAATTGACTAAGCAGTTCATTCCTTAATTTTATTTTGAATTTTTCAGTTTAAATTATATATTATGTCAATGTCTCCACAATATTTATTAAAATAAGAGCAGTCTTATAAGCGGTGAGATTTTGTACAGATTTGTCCTCGGTGCAGGAATAAAAAAATACATGTGCGGATCTAGTATTGACTACGCCTATTCTAAGCGGAAGCTGTCCTAAGAACTCTTTATTATCTAATTATTTTCTATAGGAAATAATTCCTGCTTCTATACGCAATAGTCTTAAAGAAAGAAAATAAAACCAAATTACACAAAAAGCCTTTGATCTGTACCTCTTGGCGGATAAATAGAAAATGACTTGTAGTACAAAAATTTTAAAAATTTACGCTGAACAGATTCCAAAAGAGTAATCTTTTTGGCATACTGAGGATACCAAATAGTGCTTGCATACTGAAGTTTTGTAAACTAGGGATTTATATAAACTTATTAGACCAGGGTCGATAACTTTTGAAACCAAAAAAAATAATAGTAGGATGAAACCCATTGGAAAGGGAAGAAAATATAACAAAAATGAAAGGAAAAATAAATTACGGGCGATCCGAGGTCGGGAAGTGGGGGGCGGTGAGTTTTTAAGGTTAGAAAACGATTTATTTCCATTTTCGGCAAAACTACAAGTCCTATGGAAAAACGTTAAATAGCAAAGTTGTAGGTAATAAAAAGATATACAACTTTTGTATTTAAACTTTTTTCACATAACCTCAAAATTTATGTGAAAAATTGAAATAACCAAGTTTTTGGTTTTTTATTTTTATTTTACAAAAAAAATTTTTTATACACGAAATTTGGTGAAAACTTACTTTTTTATGTCCCAAACACACTGTAATTTTTTTGATTTAAAATACTTATTTTTTAACCTTATTTTGACTTAATATCGAAAAAGCACCCTAATTTTCAATCGAAATTTCTCACGTCAAAATATCTGCTTTTTTAAAAAAGTCGGTGGGCTTTTTGTTCGTTGAAATCTCTACTTTCTGATGGTGTAAAAAAAATATACATTACTATGGTAAATATTCTCAAAAAATGCAAAGAAACGAAAAAAAATCGAATCCGAAATTTTTTTTTTAATCATTATGTACAATTTTGAGCTATTTATTAAAATTTATACTTTAATTACTCAAAGAACGTAAGATTCCATGTTACATTGATTAACAAAAAAATTACAAATCCATAAAACATAAAGATTGCAAAAAATATGCGAAAATAGTTGTTCTAAATGTAATTAAAGGTAGGATTGAAAGGGGATTTCATCACATTTACCATAGTAATGTATATTTTTTACACCATCAGAAAGTAGAGATTTCAACGAACGAAAAGCCCACCAACTTTTTTAAAAAAGCAGATATTTTGACGTGAGAATTTTCGATTGAAAATTAGAGTGCTTTTTCGATATTAAGTCAAAATAAGGTGAAAAAATATTTTAAATCAAAAAAATTACAGTGTTTTTGGGACATAAAAAGGTTAGTTTTCACCAAATTTCGTGAAAAAAAATTTTTCTTGTAAAAGATAAAAATAAAAAACCAAAAACTTGGTTATTTGAATTTTTCACATAAATTTTGAGGTTATGTGAAAAAAGTTCAAATACAAAAGTTGTAGATCTTTTTATTACCTACAACTTTGCTATTTAACGTTTTTCCATAGGACTTGTAGTTTTGCCGAAAATCGAGATAAGTCGTTTTCTAACCTTAAAAACTCACCGCCCCCCACTTCCCGACCTCGGATCGCCCGTAATTTATTTTTCCTTTAATTTTTGTTATATTCTCTTTCTTTTCCAATGGGTTTCATTCTACTATTATTTTTTTCACTTTTTACCATTTGCAAAGGCTTCAGCCCTGGTCTATATTATGGCGTTAACATTTTAAAAGTATTTACAAGTTCTTATAATAAATCCTAGCATTTTTAAAGCGTTGGCAGTAATATTATCAATATGCCCAACAAAACTCAACTTAGGATCAAAATAGACAACAAGATCTCTGTGAAAATCAGTTCTCTTCAGAGACACATTATCAATGCAGTAAAATTAATATTTTGAGTTCTACATTTAAAGGACATTATCGCACATTTGCCTACATTTACATTTAAATTATGTTCTCTACACCAACGCACAACTAAATTCAAATCGTTTTGTAGGGTCCTTGCATCAAGTTCATCGACAATAGTATGAAATAGCTTATAATCATCAGCAAAAATAATACCTTTCTTTGGTGAAATTAACGCTCACTCCAATTTTATTGATAACTAGAGAGAACAGAAGTAGTCCAAGATTTAAACCCTGGGGCACCCCTGATGTGGGTGAATATTTTTGTTAAGAGTAGCCCTTAACTTCAACGAATCTTTTATGCAAATATGATGATAATATGTTTTGATCCACTGAGAAGTCTTGAAAAGCTCTAATTATCTCGCCAAAGTACACCTTGTCAAACGCTTCTTCTAAATCGTTGAAAATAACATAAAAAATATATGTTTTTCATTAATATATTCAAAATTACAATACTTAGCTTCTGCATGGGGATCTGCTTGTTTATCAAACTTAAAACCATTACAAAAATTGCAAAATAAAGTTATTAAATGTATACACAAATTACCACATTTAGAACCAACTGTTAATTTATATAGACCGAAAGGGTATTTACACGTTCAAAACATTTATAAATGAAAAATGTGTTTTCTAATTCACTCTATTATTTTAAAAGAAAAAAACCAAACATAACATTTCAGGAGAATAAGACATTACATGATCATAACACCAGACGCTGTATAAATTATCAAACTATGCCAGTAAAAAGTAATTTCGGAAAAAAATCGCTTTTATATAACGGAATAATAAAATACAAGAATCTTCCAAAAAATATCAGAAAAATTAAAAAATTGGCAACTTTTAAAACACAATTAAATAGATATTTACTAAATTAAATTATTTATACTATTTTTTTTAAATTGATTTTATTAATGAATTAAATTGGATTCACTTCCATTTTTTTTATTGTTATTTTTTTTAATGGTTATTATTTTCTATATTATGTTGTCACTTTCCATGTAATGAACTGTAAAAGTTAGTTTGGATTTGGAATAAAGACATTTTGAAAGTTAAGTTGTTGGCCATTTTTAAAAAAATTATGAATGAATTGTGTAAAAATTATTTAATTAGTTATAGTTGAGAGCTAGGGTAAAAATCCATGTTGCTGGTCCGAAACATCGTTATATATTCTATTTCAAATAATTAATTCTAAAACCTTTGAGCAAGCCGAAACAAAACTAACAAATCTATAGTTTTTAATGTCATTCCTATCACCACACTTAAATATCGGAATAACCTTACTTTCTTTCCATTTTGTGGGATATATTCCTTTTTTTAGACAAAAATTAAAAATATGTTTTGGGGGCTTTACAAAAGAATCATCAATTCTGGGATGTCTAACGTGGTAACGTAGAGATGTCGTCTACGGTACCATCCACCTAACTAGGTCCTTACCTCGGCCTGTCCTATTGGTGCACAAGACTTAAGACAAAAAATATTTCTTATTTTTACTTCTCTCACACCATGTAGCTGAATAACATTGGCAATCTGAATAACTGGGTCAACATTGGCTTCAGGAAAAACTCCTAAAATATGATAACATCTCACTAACTTACTTAGTAACTAGTCTTCTTCAGTTTTATTAAAGTTGAGAAACCAATTATGTGTATGAATGATGAAAGAGTTTTGGACTTTAATTATGTGTATGTTGTTAGTATAATGAAATAGAGGTACAAATAAAAACATACCTTTTCTGCCAGCACATTCAATATCAAAACTATGGATTGTAAACTGGGCAACATCACCCCACTCTCCCTCTGGAGCGTGCGCAATAAAATCTTCGTATGACACGTCACATTCTATCTGACACCTGCTTACTTTGGTGTAGCGAGAGGTAGATGTCCTCAGAAACCATTTCTTGGGGGGTAGTTCGATCCAGACGCAACCTTGGATTTTATTATCCACCATAAACCTGAAAACAGAAAAAGAAGCTAGGTATAGATTGTTTCATTGGTAATATATTACCAACCCTAAATTTTCATGTTAATTAAAAATATTTACCTTGTTTCAATATCAACGTTACTTTCAAAAAACTGAAACGTATGTGAAGCTAAAGGCTTGTAAATGACCTGTTGATGTATTAGTCTCCTGGCAGCAGGAACAAACTTGTACTGAGATAATGTAATTTTAATGAAAGGTTCATCATCATCTCCTTGATATTCCACCAAGGATTTTCCTTTAACAATTTCTACCATAAGTACAGCATCTGTTATTCCTTCTTTGTTACCACCACGTATGTCAGCAATCAGAGCGTTGTTCAATTGTTCCTGTAAGTTGTTTTTACTTAACAGACTGGATGGATCAAACCTACCGTTTTTGTTTGTCATTGTTGACAGGTTTTTCAAATTACTCAAAAGTATAAAGAAAATAATTGGCTTTAAAAATTATATGTTGAATAAAATTTTCATAAAAATAAATAGATATAGGTATAAGTATACAAACCTTAAAAGGAGCTAAATCATTGCTACTGAATGTACTTGGTACATTTACATACATATAAGGTGAAAATCCATGGACATGGCAACAGATGCTGTGTCCATCTCTTGTAATACCAAACATACGTATAATTGGAACCTAAAATGTATTGGGAAATTATTAAACAGAATCCCAAGAATCAGATTTTTATTATATGAATATATAAGAAACTTTGACAGATTATGCAAAGGGAGCTTAACTAAGCAGGCAGACAACCATTCACCAATTACTCATAAAAAGTTCACGGAAAAATTTGCAGAAAACTGGTGGTAGTGGTACCTATTGTTTAACATCATCAATATTTAGAAAAATCGCATAGAATAAACTGGGAGATAAATTTTTTTAAATGTTAACACTGAATAGTTGTATAATCTGGCTTTCATGATCTGAAATTGAACACTCTACATTTAGATAGGTAAGTCAATACTTAAAATAAAAATACTTTAGTACCTGACCATTTTGGGGCCCAGGCATTCCTGGATAAACGCCAGCAACATAATGGTCCAACTCTAGTTCTTGAAAGGTAAGGCTGTCCTTACTGGGATCTAGGGGTTTCAAAGGGGGTCTTTCAATTAGAGTATTTGACCTAAAATTGAGACCTGTTAGGACCATTGATAGATATTTTTATTTGTTCCAAAAAAAAAATCCACAAAGTGGATATAGAAAATAATAACTACGGTTTAATCTTACTTAAATTTCTTAAGGCCTCCCCCATTATCTCCCGATCGCCTTTTACTCATATTTCTCCAATTTTCCTTTGGTTTTTAAAAGGTCAACGGAAGTAAAAACGAGAAAAACAGAAAAATTAACCGCCAAAATTTATAGTTTGTACATCACAGATTACAGAAAAGAACTTAGATAGGAAACTGAACTCTTCTAATTGTCAAATAATATTTGTCGCTAGTAGTCGTAGTATTTGCGATCCAAAACACAAGAAGAATAAAAGGAAACTGTTTATTGCATTCTATACCTAATAAAGAAAACTGTTTTATCGATATGACGTAGATAACTGTTTTATCGGTGGATACCATTTGCCGCTTTTTAAATTCAAAATTGATATTGCTGGGATTGAATATTCATTTTTTGCCGCTTTGTATGAGAATTTTGGAGAGTTATTTGCTACTTTATTTTTTGAACAATACTGGAAATCGAAGGCGTTACCAATTGGGACGAGCAGGGGAATAGAAATTAAGCATGTTTATAGTAATCTTTATTTTATAATGCCTCTAATTAATTTTAGTACAATCGTGTAGACATTGGAAATAAAAATATACCATAAAAATGTATTATGTCCTGCTTAATTTTTATTATTTGACTGGACCTTACTCTTTAATTTGCGGTTATAGCGATAATAAAGTAAGAAATAATGTGGCTCCAAAAATGCTGATATAAAGCAGAAAAAATGAATAATTCAAACCTAGCAATACAACAATTTGCTGGAAAAAAATTAAGGAATCAAATATTAATTTGTATGAAAACTATAAAGAGTAATTATTAATATTTATTACAAATGCAGAAAATACATAGCTACTGTATAAAAATCGTTTAAAACTATACTGAAATTATTTCCCAGTAAGAGTGGATATAAGCCAAAATCGAACTTTGTGATGAGTTGGAGTAAGCAATACAAGAAGAAGAAACGGTCAATTACGCAATGATGATGGGTTACGTGCACTTTTACTAGGAAATTGATAATAATAATAAATTGAGTAAATACAATTAAATAGTGTCGAAGACGAAAAGTATTACCCAATAACATATTCAGTATAATTATGTGTAAATTCTCTAGATCTATAAAAAACAATCTTTAAACCTATCCATGACCAAGATATCTATAATATTTATCCACATTATAGGGTTCTATTTCCAATATAGTAAGTTAAAAATATTTCTCTTTAGTTTTTTTAGATTTTGTCTTTTACTTTTATGTCATTTAGTAGATGATTATAAAGCTTAATACATTGATAGTATGCACCCTTTTAAGTTATGGCCAATCTGCCTGGGATATGTATATTATAGATTTCTTGTTGGATATATTTGTTGGGCTTTAACATATTTACAAAAAACGATTAATTCAAAGAAGCAGAGTATGCATGCATTCCTAAATAAAAATTGCAGATACAATCAAGAGTCAATACTCCTTAAATTTTACTCTGCATGATGCTACATAATTTAGATGCATTAAAATTCGAAGGGCTCGTTTCTGACAAATAAAAACCTTTAACGCTTTAATAATTAATCAAACTAAAAAGCGGTAAAATAAATATAGTTTAAAATAATTCTTGAAATTATTAATATAGACAGAAAATAATAATGAACGATAAACATTAGTATTATTGTAAAAAAAAAGCGTGGGGCGCTTTGTGCTATATTTTTCGTATATCGAGCACCCCATGCTTTTTTCTCAATAAAACTAATGTTTATCGTTCATTATTATTATTATGCCTTTTTTTTTGAAGCTAATTTTTTTTTTGTATTTATTAACCAATGTGAGAATGGGTGAATAATTTTTTTTAAAATACTTATAGGTAATTTTTTAATACAACCTGATTTCCACCAAATGTTTTTACACTTACAATTTCTTGCATGCTGAGGAACACTTTTACTACTCACAAAAAGTACCTAATTATTATTAAAAAACAGGTTTACAATTAAAGGTCTTAAATACTAAAAATGAAAGTAATACCCAAGAACACCATGTTGTTCTTGCCGGATATTCCTTCATTAACTAACCTTCGAGTTCTCCTGAAATTGTAGACTGTGTTGGAATCGCCCTTTGAATGTTGTCTGCAAAACCTAAAAGCAAAAAAATCTTCATAAGAGGACAGTGTTCGGGTAATAGAGGGACGGATGGCAACCCAACAAGCCATGACACTTATAATAAAGCCAGCAGAGTGAAAAATTAGGACAGCCACAGACACCGCCCAAACGATGTCACTGATAACATAAAAAACATTGCACTGGCGAAAATCTCAGACTGAGGCAAGCCCAGAAATCAAAAAGTTTTCAAGCTACAAACATTTTTACTAAAACATTTTCTACATACCTGGTATACGCAGAGTCGGTACAGCATTTCTTTTAAGTCCCCTTTTCGTTCCCGGAGCGAAACATTCATTTTTAACACAAGATTCAAAATTTAAAGTCAAAAATAAAGCTGCGCGACAATAACGAACGAAACCACAGCAACGAAACGAATGACACAGAAAAATAAAGGGTTTATTACGAATGATCGCAAAGTACTATGGCGTCTTCTATACGAGAACTAGGAAACTAAAGTGGGCGGAGCCAACTACTGTCGCCATCTACAGTTTGCGATCTGACATAAAAAATAATATATTTTGGCGGGAAAGCCGAAGTAACCTATCTAAGTTTCTGTAATCTGTGTTGTACATCAAAACACCACAGAGAAATAATAATAGGCTAGCGAGTCGACACATGTCAAAAGTTATCGCAGAAAATTGATAGGTCGACCGGTCGCTAACTTACACCACAGAGGAATAATAGATCGTGAAGTAACACCTAAAAAGTAATCATTAATTTGGCCTAAAAAACAAAGGGGTAAATTTACAACAATTGTTTTGCGACTCAACATTTGGAAAATGTTGGACAAAACCTTTAACACCTAAAAAGTAATCATTAATTTGGCCTAAAAGACAAAGGGGTAAATTTACAACAATGGTTTTGTGTTTTGTGCCTCAACATTTGGAAAATGTTGGACAAAACCTTTAACACCTAAAAAGTAATTATTAATTTGGCCTAAAAAACAAAGGGGTAAATATACAACAGTGGTTTTGTGCATCAACATTTAGGAAATGTTGAAAAAAACCTTGAATAATTACTTGAAAAAAATAAAATTAAAGCAAGTTCGTAGAAGAACTTCTTAGCATTGTATAAAACAAAGTCGCTGTCGCCCGTCTGTCCCTATATGTGCTTAAATCTTTAAAACTACGCAACGGATTTTGAAGCGGTTTTTTTAAATAAATAGAGTGAGTCAAAAGGAAGGTTTTATGTATAATACATGCATAATATTGTAGAGAAACACTGATAAATTTAGAGGTTTGTTCGGGTTTGTATTTGTGAACTCGCCTTATTATTTCAGAGAAAGCGACGACGTATAATGCCGGGCTGCAATGCAGGCCGGGTACACGCTAGTTTCATATAAAATATGCTTAGTAAAATGTTTGTTCACCAATATATTATCCATACCATCATCATCACCATTATTAATTGCATTTTTCCAAATATTACCTAAAAAATAGCCCTAAAATTGAAGAAGAGGTTTTAATAGTCACAACTTACATTTTAATTGATCACTTTGAAAACACAAAAATACTTACTTGATGTAATAAATATAGCTAACTTTTTCTTACATACAATTTTATTATTGAAGCAGTGGCGCCATTTCCATGCAATTTAGAAAAGCTATGAAATTGCGAAAAAATACCTCAAATCAGTTTTCGAATTAAATTTTACAAAACAGTTTTTTTCATTTTACATGTTACCTACGTATTTTCAACAATAACCTTTTTTTAATATCTGTCTCTGACTGTGTATATACTTTTAAGTGGGCATCTAAAACATAATTTTAAAAAATTATCGATTAGAAAATTTTTTTTTTGTATTTTTTTGTGTAAATTGTTGGAATTGCATTTTAAACTACTTTATCATGTTACCATGCAATGCATAAATTTTTAGAATTATTTAGTGTATGTAGGTATAGGCTGTGGGTATAGGTACTTCATATATAAAATATTATGCTGTATACAAATCGACATTCTCCATCGATAATAAAAATTCACAAAAATGATCACGCTGCGGTGATTTTCACTTAATTCCAGTTTATACCCCCTTAATGCGAATAGGCGTATTTAAAAACGAGCTGCAAAAATAATTCCTCAAACGAAGTACAAAAAGATAAAATTGCCGCGTTGGCAATTGTTAAAAGTCGTCGACTGATCTCGACTCTCTGATGGGGGCGCGGCGTTTCAAGTATCTCTTGACGGTATTCTCCGTGGTATTCATAATTTCAAAAGGGCCAAACTCGCAGTCTTTTTATTGTTGCAACGACGTATAGACATCGTGTGTGAATTTTCGCTTGTATAGGTAGTGATCTTTTTGAAAGTGTAAATTTTTTTCTATTATTTTACAAAATATGTCTTTTTTGTTTCATTCAACATGTATGGTGATCAGTATAAGGTGATTCCATTCTAAGTTTTCATTTGTATTTTGTGTTATTTTTAGGTACAAACTATTTTTTGTTTCATTCTTAAACCCCTATTTTCTAAATAAATGAAAGGTTTAATTCAAAATATATGTCATCTTTAACTTATTATGAAACAAAAGCATTTAAAAATCGACTATAAACGTTGGACAATATATTCTACTCACCCTGTATATACTGAAGCAATAGTACATCCGGATTTGCAATTTAAGTGGCATTATTGTTAACTCTATACCCCCTAACCTACACAATTTTGTCCTTCCCCTTTAAAGTAGTTTTATTTTTTTACGATCTAGAGAACATCCTAAAACAAGGAGTATTTTTCATGACAATTCCTTGTTTTTTTTTCTCTTTACGCAGACCATAGAAAAACATGTCAAATACGTTTAGTAAACTAATAAGTACCTCATAATTCCCATGAATCAGATTTCATAACAATAATTATGATAAAATGGTTAAATCAAAAAGGATATCTGTTTAACTTCATACGTGCGTTAAAATAACAATCCGTATTAAAGGGACATTCAATGTCAGTAATACATCCCTTTCAAAGAACTTTATGCGTCCTTTTTCTTTCTTTGGCTCTTATTTTCTACTACACCCAACTTACCAAACGACGAACAGAGAAAAATAGAGAAAAATCACAAAATGAAAATTCTTTAACGACTTACGAGGACATTTTTGGAAGTTTTAAAGATGGGCAAAATGTCACTTCGATAGAAATCTTTCACACATTAGAGTTTTTAAATTTTTCTTTCGGATTGAACAAGGAAGGTAGTTTGCGTAAAAAGGCCAAACCAGTGTATGTATTAGGTAAGTATAAGACAGTTACATTTCAATCCTTACTTAAGTAGATATTAAGAGATAGTGAGGAAGTGAGGGAAAGGGAACTGATGCCCTCGGTTGAAGTTCTAGTCAAATAGACCCCATCCAGTGCCCAAAATATTAAACATCCTACTTATACCCGTATATAGTATGTATACGGTCTCTAAAATCACAAACATGACATTTAATCTCAAAAGATTCTTAATTATCTTTTAAACCAACATGAAAATTGAAGCGTGTTAAGTACCTATCTATTTACAAAATATTAATGAAAGCATTTTGGTATTTTTATTATCTTATTTATTATATTGAAGTAGGGAGTAGTTTTTCCTTTCATCTCGTCAGATCCATCTCTAGACGCGTATCGTCATCATGGCTCATCAATGAGGCTATAGGATCCGACAAAAAATATAGGTACTTTTTTGTACCTATAGAAAATGTTACCTTGGTATTAGATTAGGTACTTTTTAGTACCTACTAAAAAATAAAGTGTAATAATTTAGAACCCAGTATGAAATATATTTCTATTCTATTCTATTTCTATTCCACTTACGTCTATCTATCTATAAAATTCACAGCACTACGGTTGGGACTAGAGTTAGGAAAAACGAATTTCATTAGTTCTCAATCCTCTCCTTAAACCTTTAAACCATTGTTTTCATTAAAATGTAACGTAAGGCCAAAAAAAAAGCGTCCTCACTATATTATTAACCTGTCATAAAATAATAACGGCCACTGATAAAGAAGGAGTACCTAATATCACGACATGAGGTGCTATTTTCAAGTATTACTTTAAGAACGATTTTGTTTATCTTACGTTATAATTCTTGCATAAAATGTCCTACTTAGACTAACAATATTCCAGGCCTTTTCGAGCTAACGACCGAATTGGGAAGGCACGATGACGGTGAAAGTGAACTAATGGCAGCCAAAATGGCTGTAAAACACGTTAATGCTCTTAATGTCATCCCTGGAAGCGAGCTAGTCCTGTTGGTTAATGATACACAGGTAACGACTGTTAGAATTTAAAAGATCGGTGAATTTCTTTGCTGGTAGTTTCATCGCGAAATACGTATTTTTTAGTGCGGTTCACCCTGACTCAGATTATTTAAATATACGACAAGATAACAACAAAATAATAAATAATCATAGTATAACATATATATAATAGTAACTCTATAGTATTATATAACATAAAATCTATTGTAGATTAAATTAGGAACGTATGAAAAGTTTATACAACTTTTCCGCTAGCAAAGTTTATAAAATTAATTTAATATTTCCAAACCCGATTTTACATTCATTAGATAAATATTTTCTCTTTAAACTAAAATAGTTAGTGGCTGACAAAGTTTTAGAACTAAACTTCTCCACATAAATTGCAACATGCCTCAATTTATACAATCGTGTATTTCAACAAAATGAAATGTTTAGAATTGGTGGAATTTTTCTGCGCGAGTGGATAATAATACTAACGACGACATAGCAAGATAGATACATCATTCTCTTTATCATAACAAGCAGACGTCAAAGGCAAAGTTCCATCGGGTTCCTCGCGAGTTCCAAAATGAAACCACGTGAAAACATACCTCTCTGTTGCCGAAGAATCTAACGACTCGCCCCTTTTGGGTTTTATCTAAGCTTAAATTGACTCAATTCGCAACTATTGGGAATTAGGCAGTGCTCTGGCGGCGCATAATGCCGGTTTCAAGAAAAGCTGATGCCCGGCAGCCAATCAAAAAATTTACTTTACAGTCAGAACAGTATTTATATTAGTTGGAATATTCCACACTGGTGTTGAGTCCGTAAGGCGCAGCTACGTCTGCCTCCTAGCGGTAGCAAGTAAAAATAAGAAATTGATATATATACAGGGTGATTCAATAAAAACTCCCAGGCCAATTATTTCGAAAACTAAAAGTGACATGTAAATTCTGTAAACCCCAGTTTTTAGCCTCTATGATTGGCTCACAACTGTGTAAAAAATGCGTTTGAATAATACAAGATGTAGGTGGCGCCACGGTGCAAAGAATTTTTTCGATGACAGGAACTTTTAAATATTATGGTTCTTAAAGATAATTAATTTTTGATCAAATTATGCCCCATAAATTTTTTTGATAAATGAAACAAGAACGGAGATATTTGGGGTTAAGTTTTTTTTTCAAATAATTTTTATTATAAATATTTTTAATATCCCTTAGCACATTTTCATTTAATTTTGGTAATGATAATTTTAGTGATAAAACGTTCGTGTAGCGCTAAATTATTACGTCCAGTGACGTCTCAGCCCAAGTAGCACAACATATTGGCTGATCATTGGTTCCATATTGGCACAATATCGATTCATTTGTATCGGCAAAACAATATATTACCATTATTAGTCCAATATTTAATTTCGTGAAATATTACAATACTGGCTGGCAATATTATACCAACATAGGTTTCGCTGGCTTTAGCCAATATTGGAATTAAAAATATTGACCCAATATTATTTAGTATTATAGTATTTTACAATGTTGGGTAACGACTTTTTTTTTATTTTATATTATAATATAATATATTTTACTATTAAATTATTTAAAATTAATAATATACGGACAATAATAGATACTATAATATTGGGCAAATAAATCAAAAAGTCCACATTTTTTTATTTGGCCAATATATGAACAATATTGGGTCAATATTGGATCGATATTGTTGTGCTACTTGGGAGAGGGCGCCTTAATAAATAATATTGGCAAAAAATACGACGCCACTGAGTTTTTGGTAATTTTTATATGTTTTTCGGATTAAGCAACTAAAAATATCCTTTTCTTGTCTGTTAAATTGTTTTCATATCTTGCTTCGTTTTCGAGAAATGTCGGAGATATCACCCTATAAATTAATAACTGTCTAGGTACCTCGTTTTATATAATATACTGATTAATATCTAACTATTAACTACCTACCAAATATTCTCTACATTAAGGGTGAAAAACAAGCTTGAACAAAACTCATATCTAAGGCCTGAAATTGGTAAATAAACCATATCTCATTCCCTTATATGTCCATAAAATATCCGTATATTCCTGAAATACCTTTATGAGATATATATCCATATTATGGCATATTTATCTATACTTTTAATCTCCTGAGAATTCTTTCTACACAAAATGTTTATAGTTAATTTTACGATGTCCCATATAGGGGCGAACTGGAACTGTTTACTTATGAAATAAAGAGGTTTTATTATCTATATTTTACTGTGACATTGTGTTTATTTCTATATTTTTCTCGCAATGTATAATATATTAGTAAAAAAATGTGACGGGCGTAGACATCCAATTTACTTGAAAAGTGTATTGTCTTTCATGTATAGCGTAACATTTTTCACCTTAAAATTTTTCATGATTCTAAAATAAATATTATATTCCCGAGTAACAAAAAGCGAGTCATATGATTTCAAATTGTGAAAGAGCACAATACAATGTAAGTTATTGTTTGTCTATGAATTACTGCTTCTCCAGTAATTGTGTCTTGTGTCTTTATAGAGAATTTCCTCTCAACATTTTATTTATTTATATAAGTTTGTTGATGATGATGATGATGATGATATATTCTTTAGAAGGGCTAGATACTGCCAATTATGTTATTATAGCCCTTGAAACAAAAATCTAAAAAAAGAGATTAGTATAAAAAAAATGTTTAAATACACCAATGGCTTCAAAGTAAAAATAAATACAGTTTCTCTTTACAATTTTATACCTGTTTTACCTTCACTTTTGTCTTAGCAAAACAACTAAATTTCATTTATCTCGGGAAAAGCCAGCAATTTTTGTTTTTTTTATGTAAAAGTTTAATGAAATTTTACAAAGCTTAGCTATTCTAACGAGAAAAGTAAATAACTATGTTGGCACAACGTTGAAATTAAATTCCAAGAAGCAAAAGTGCATTCATCATTGGAATATGTCTTTTGCGTGTTATTTTGAAAATGTTTCAGATACATTTGCAACTTCAATGTCCATATTTTTAAGCTACCGGCTTTTAAAAAATATATATGCTTAAAAAAAGGAACAAACCCGTTATGGAGACTATTATACAATGTAGGTGTACATGACGAGCATGCCCTCCATTTATCTACAGTCGACTCAACTTATTCAAGACAGAGGTTTAAAATTTAATATAGCTACTCCAAATTCAAATACGCCCATCCTAGATTTACCAACCCACATGTAAAATCAATTTTCCAGATGCGGGATATACTTAAAAGTCTAAGAACTTCAGACTTCACAGCGTCGTCGTTCGGATATTGGAAAAACTTCTCTTGATATTCCTACTTATAATAGTATTATGTAGCAAGGACCACTAATTTTTTCTTTATTAAATAGATACCGTTTTTAATTTTCGCGCGATTATTGACCAACGGTCGAGGTTTGCCGTATACGATAATGTATTTCCAGAAGGCAAAATCGCGCAAATCCAGATAACCTATCCTGCTTATTATATTCTCGAGTTGTACCATGCATGGACTACCACCTCCTTTGTATGTATAGGATTTAACGTATATAATTATTGTTTGATAAGCTCCAAAGCTAATACGAAAAGAAACTGTAACTTATTAATAAGGCTTTCCTTTACCTTTGCAGTGTGATCCGGGCGTGGCAATAGATAGATTCTTCCATGCTGTCTACTCAGAAAACACCATTGTCATGTTGCTGAGTTCGGGTTGTTCAAACGTCACAGAGGCTTTAGCTCATGTTGTTCCATATTGGAATATAATGCAGGTATTATTTCCTATTACCACAGAGTATTATTATCCATTATTGAGCAAAGTATACAGGATCAGTTAAAAAGCCATGGAAGAACAAAGTTACTTTATTTTAAATGGAACCCCCTATATATTATTCAATATTTCAATTATTTGCAAGATTCTAAAAAAAAATGTTAAGCCACACCACATATCCAATCTTAACCGTTTTCGAGATATCGAGTTTCGAATACCGTTTTCAAATAAATCTAATAACAATAATAAAAAAGACAAACTAAGTTTTAGTAAACAACAATTTGAAATCCTATTTTATAAGGTGCTCAAAGTGTCCACCGTTTACCTCCTGGGTAGTAATGAATTCGGTAAACAAAATTTTGTAGCGAATCTAAAAGGATATTGGGAGTAATACTGGAAATTTCATGCATTATTCTTTGTTGCAAATCATCGATATTTTGTGGCCTATTTTTGTATACTAAATTTTTGATATGGCCTCACAGGAAAAAGTCAAGAGGGGTCATATCAGGAGACCTAACAGGCCATTCAATTGCACCTCTGCGCCCAATCCATTTACCAGGAAAAGTTTCCTCTAGATATTCCCTCACCATCCGTCCAATATGTGGTGGAGCCCCATCTTGTTGAAACCATATTTGTTCAGCCGGTAAATTGGGATTATTATGGTTCGGGAATAATCGTCCGAGCTGTGGAACAATATTCTCTTGTAAAAGTAATAAATATCGTTCAGCGTTCAAATTTCCATGTATAAAATAGGGTCGTATGACGTTTCCACCAATAATGCCACACCAAACATTGTTTTTTTGTGGTCGTTGGGTATGAACTTGTTCCATCCAATGTGGATTTTGGTCTGACCAATATCTACAGTTGTGTCGATTTACGTGATGCCCATTTAAACAAAACGTTGATTCATCAGAAAATAAAATGTGGTTGACCAAGTTGACATTTTGATTCAATTTATCCATAATGATTTCGAAAAACTGAATTCTGCGATCAAAATCGTCTTCACTTAATTCTTGTAACAAATGAATTTTATATGGTTTGAATTTTTCTCTTTTGGTAATTTTTTGAATGGAATATCGACTCATATTATGATTTAAAGCTCGCTGTTGCGTCGAATTTATTGGATTTTCTACCACATCTAACATGACATTTAGAGAATTTTCTTCATTAGTAACGCTTACCGGTCTTCCACTTTTTGGTCGATCTTTCACACCTCCAGCTTCATGAAAACGCAATGCAATGTTTTGGAAACAGTTGATTTAGTTATAGGTTCCCGATCTGGACGCAATTCATTAAAAATATTCACCACTTGGGTAAAACTCCGTGTTCTATCGCCGTACCCTATCATCATTAAAATTTCAATGCGCTCGGTATCACCTAAACGTGCCATTTTTACGCGATCATTGTTCACAAATTGTAAATGTAAAAATTTTTTTCGCATTTTATACAGTAATGCACTAGAGTAATGACCTCAATATCGTACAGTAATGGGTCACTTTAGAGCATAGCAACCAGTACAGCATAGCAACCATTACTGCATAAAAAGTCAATGTCATTCAAAACACAATTTTACATATTATATGCTTCCTCGTATCTTTCCTTGGATTTTACTGGAAGCAAACTTGAAGAAGCTTCGCGGGTCGCATTCAGGATATCTTCCAAGTGGGTTTCATTAGCCATTTCCATAATTCGTGTGAAATTCACTCTTCAAATATGATTTTATTTGGATGCTGTCAATAGTCGTCAAACACAAAAAAAACATCTTGTTTATATTGCTAAGTTACCGAGAAGACATACTACTAAGTTTTTGTAGATTTTCTTCAGTAGGTAACTATTCTTTTTAGATTTTAATAGGAAATGCAAAATAAATAATTACTTACAAAATGCGAAAAAATAGTATACGCACCTCGTCAGAAAAGTGATTTTACTTGACTCGTATGGAAATTAAATCCTCGCTTCGCTCGGATTCAAACTAACCATACTCGTCGCGTAAAGTTCCACTTTTCTAAACTTGATACGTAATGTACTATTGGCATATCTGTTGTCAAGATGACAAAACAACATTGTTATGGAAATAAATATTTTCTAAGGTAACTTGATGGACTAGAAAATTAATGAATGTAATAATTTATTTGAAACGATATTCGAAACTCGATATCTCGAAAACGGTTAAGATTGGGTATCTTGTAAATAATTGAAATATTGAATAAAAATTAATTAAAATAAAGTAACTTTGTTCTTCCATGGCTTTTTGACTGATCCTGTATACTTAGTTTATGTGCAGTGTAATAGATTTCTAAAAACCTTAAAAGTTTTGTATTTAACATTCTTCGCTAGCTATCTTACTTTAGCAAATAATCGATCGTTTCCATACATAAAAGCGACCCTGTAGATAGCTTTACAGTACCTATATATAATAATCAGCTATAATTCATTAAAGCCCTATTTAAGCACAAGTTCGTGACAAACGAATAAAGATTTTCTTTTTTTTTACTTTTCCTCTCATAATATAAACCTCGAAATGAACTTCAGTCGTGCAATCTCTGGCTTTTCGCAGTAACCATTGATATTGGCCCTTTTCCAGGTTTCTTTTGTTCGGAAATAACGCAGTTTTAAAACGTAAACAATATTAGGTACTCTGTGTCTAATTCCTTTCGTTCAAAAGGTCAGAAAATAATGCATTTTAACTTCAACTGATTTTCCATTCTGTATACTCGTATAAAATTCGCAAAATAAAGACAATGCAACAGAGTAAATAAAGTCTAAATGTCACGTTTTATTTGTAGGTCTCCTATGGCTCAAAATCACCCACTTTATCGGACAGAAGCAAATTCCCCTTGTTTTTTCGGACGGTCGCTCCGGAATCTTCCCACAACATTGCGAAAGTACATTTTATTAAGCACTTAAAATGGCACGTCGTTGCCGCGTTTAGCCAGAGTGAAAATGCCTTTTTGTTGCCGATAAATCATTTGATAACTGAGTTGGAAAAAGTGAACGTCAGTTGTATTTCGACTGTTACGTTTTCTGTTGATAATTATAAAGACCAACTAAAGGGTTTGAAGGTAATTAAATTAATCCGTAGGAATTAGATAGGTTTAGAGATATTTTTAGTACCTACCTTTTTGTATAAATAAAACTAAAATCCCTCTTTTTAGCTATGTAGTATAAAAAATACTTTTATGACCAAACATTCAATAAAAGGTATTTGCTTGATGTCCCTATGTAAGTATTTTAATTTTTTTTTCCAGAGTCTGGACATAAGAATAGTAATTGGCAGCTTTTCCGAAAGCATGGCTCCTAAAATATTTTGCGAGGTAAATACCTATACTTTGATAAGTAATTGGTTATTTTTCAGCCTTTTTCTAATCCTAATATCGTAAAGCTTGCCCATATTATCTACGAGGTATATTGGTCTGAGCGCTATATTACTATCAAGGGATTTTCCACTTTTAACTAACAGACAGATTCGTGCTATCTTCAATCTTCATTATACAATAAAGACTATCCCAGCAAGACCTTAAAAAAATTCCATATTTTCAGGTTTATCATTTGAACATGTTCAGTGAATATGTATGGATTCTTGAAGAAACAAGTGAGTTATGGTGGAGGGGACCAGCAAGTGACTGTAGTGCAGCAGAACTAATGAAAGCTGTAAAAGGAGTAATTATGGTTGGAGATTACGAGAATGCTTTTTATGACGACATGTTTTTACAAAAAGTGGTAAGAGCACTACGTATTTTTTAGTCTTTTAAAGGGTGTTTGCTCATCATATTTATTGTGATGGAGTCAAACGAATTACCTCAGTTTAAAGATATTGAAGGATGCATCTTTAAACTCATTATCGCATGCGGATTAATTTAGTCGCTTGGAAAATGCACCATTTTTTAATTAATCACATTTTTTTTTATAGAAATCAGACGATGGCAGAAATTTTTCTTATATGAATAGTACGAAATCCATGAAATACGCTAAACAAGCATATGATGCAATTTGGGCCATGAGTTTGACATTAAGATTAAGCACAAGAGAATCTTTACAAAATTTCAACTACAAAAATAAAGAAGCAGTTTGTTCATTTCTAGGAGTTATGAAAACTTTGGAATTTATAGGCCTATCTGTAAGTTACAATTTCTTTTAACCCAAAAAAAAAAAACTAACAAATGTTTATTTTTAGGGTCCTGTAAGATTTAGTGGAGCTGATCGAATTTGCGATTTGGTTGTAACTCAAATACAAGGTAAAAAGTATGCAAGAGTAATGTATTTTTTAAGCTGCCACTGTGCGCCCTAAAGGAGTAGAAACGTATGCATTTAGGCACCAAAATGGGGTATTTTTTCTCATCACTTGTCACAACTAAGAAAAGTTGCATTTTAAAATAATGTGGCTGGAGGTGCAAAATTTAAAACAATAACATCTTTCTTTGTTATTAAATCACTTTCGTTATTTCCTTTTATATCGATGTCACCTCCATGTTCCTGAGATGCGATATTTTGCGAATTTCATTTAGATTTCGTCTCCTCAATCAAAGCACATTATTTTGCGTTAAACATATCAAATTTTATTAAAATGAATGCGTACTAGTTATGTCGTCTCCTTGTAGGCAATAAAACCTGTTTATTACGTCCCTATATAATACAGGCTAGTAATAAACTTGCCTTAATAAAAGACATTTAATATTTGCCTCGTGCTTTTATAAAATGCACTCAAAGCTGTACCTACTAAATACATTTTAATATTTAGTCATGGTGTAGTATTTTTGAGCCTTTGTGAGTAACACTCTATGAGGTAAAATAAAACGTATTTGAACATATTTATTTGAAAATCGCTGCCTTGGAACACGCTTTCGAAAAAAAGTCTACACTCATTTCGTATGTCAAAAGTATGAAGACACACAAACGAATATTTAAGAAGAATCCTTTAAGAATGTTTTTCGAATAAAATGATTATTCTACTTTCTACAAAATATCGAGACATATTTTACAATCTAGTTAAATTGGGACTAACGAAGCAACGTCATCATATTTTAAAGTATTCAACTATACTCTCCGAAACTATTTTTATGTGGTAGCACTACTTAATCATTGGTATGCTTTCTTGAATACTATAGAACATGATCACACTAAAAAACTGATTGTTACTTGCTGGTTTATCTCACCTGTCACTTCGAAATGACTTGACATTTGAATTAAAATTAAGTCGTAGTAGTATACCTAAGAAAAATTATCACTTATTAATTTCATTAGGTTAATAGGCTATAGACTATCGCGATAGTCTCCCGTAGCTATAAGCAACGTAAACAAAAAGGAGCCTTCTAATTGGTTGAAAATAAATTTATGAAATTCTCAATGATATTCATTCAAATATTTAGGCGACATTCTTACACCAACATCGAAAAATCGATATTATCGATGTGATCGGATATATCGATAATATCGATAAAAATCAACAATATCGATAAATATTGATAAATATCGATAATATCGATATTTTATTTTTTATAATAATATCGTAGCAAAATTTATATGGAACTTCCCATGGCCCCTTTGGTGGTGTACCACCCGGTATAAAGGTTCCGTATTTAAAAAACGCGCAATGCCGAAAAATCTTATTATTTTTATTTTAAAAAATCTTATTATAGCAGTTTTTTATGAAATCATCTTGTAGGCGTAGGTATACCTACAAAAGATTTGAGCTTTTTATTTTCTTGATTAAAAATACAAAATACGGTAATACAATTTTAAGGGTGGATTATATTTTCAGCGTAGGGTTAAAATCCTTTAAAGAGTTTCTTCTTGATTTACTTTTCAGTAAACAATTATAATATACAGTGTGTCCACGAATAGAGTTGGGAAGAGGAAAAACTTTTTTATTAGTAGGTATAGAAGAAAACGTCATTCTTTATAAAAACGTATGATTGTGCTAAAATTACAATTTCGAATATCAGATTTGCGAATGAAAAACTATTTAAATCAACATCTTCTGAACACTTTTTCTTAATAATAATTTATTATTGACCTCAAAACAGTTTACAATAAAACGGGTACAGGCATACAGGTTATATTTTCGAAATATTTACCAGTGGCGGATTTACAAATTTGCCGCTAGTAGGCTATTCAATTTTTGCCGCCCCTATACCAGTGACGGCTCTTGAGTTGTGAAACAGGTGAAGTGTTCGGGAAAGAAAAAGCCCGCTGCAGGCGAAATACGCCGCAGGCGACCACGCCCAAATTTGGTCAATAATTTTTAGTAAATATTTTAAAAATTTATGATTACCTACTTATTTTATTGAAAATGAAATTTCTTTCTGCAAAGCCAGTAAAGTTCCAACTACCTTTTTTTATCCCCATTAACAGACACGGCCCACAATAAAGTTTATTTAAAAAAAATACTACCCGTCGACCATGAATAAAGATTGTACCATTTCTTTCTGTATGATAAAAAAAAATTTGGGCCAAATTTGCCGCCCCCTAAAATCTGCCGCCCTAGGCTCCAGCCTACTCAGCCTAATGGTAAATCCAGCACTGATATTTACATTAAATACCGACAAATGTAGTTTCTATTTCTCAGTCCTGTTGTTTAATTGTCTATTTTCTATTTTCTATTTTCTTTTATATAGCCCTTAATATTACACATCAGCCTCTTGGTATTTCCATTAAGTATGGTTATAAATTGGTGAGTTCTGTCCCTTTTTAGTTCTAGCGTATGTGGTTCTTAATTCATGGTTTGTTCTTGTGTTGTATGTGTAGAATTGTCTGTCAGTTATTCTGCAGTTTTATACTAGTTTTAAGTTTATTGTTTCGGATATCATGTATTAGTTTGGTTTGTTCCAATACTTTCAATTAATTTATTTTCAAGTATGGCACTCTTTTATATAATACATTTCCTCAGTGCGCATGTAGTAATTCATCCCAAATATCACTTTAATCGCTTTGTTTTGAAGTCTTTGGAACTGATCCAGTTGTCCAGCACTTGCATTTCCCTAGCAGGGCATCAGGTATCGTAAGTGTGGTTCTACAAAACTATTGTACAGAAGCTGTGCAGATTTTTTATTGAGTTGGTGGGTACATCGTCTAATAGAGCCCAACATGGGAACTATTTTGTTTTTCACATCTCTTATATGGTTATTCCAAGAGAGATCATCTGTGATAATGAGTCCCAGGTATTTATATTTAGTTACCCTTTTGAGCTTTGTTTTAATAACTTTAATTTGGGGATTGCATGGTGGTTTACTTTTCTGTTTAATAACCATAAACACTGTATTCTGGACATTTAAAGATAATTTATTGTAGCACAGCCAATTAAAATACTTTACTTAATTACTATAACATACTTAATTTTTCACAATAACGATAGGCCCTTAATTTATTTGTGCATTGCTTTAATATTACTAGAAAAACACGCAGTAAATCTTAAACTTCTTACATTTCTTTATGTCAGGAATAATTTTAAGCCCAGCAGGATTCAGCAGCCGCAAATAAAAGTATCAGCTATATTGCTTTTTAAAACTGGCTACAGAGCAAAAAAGCAAACTTGCAGGATTTTCGTATAAATATTTTAGATAAAAAAACCCTAAGCGACGACCGGGTGACAACAATAATGGCGAAACATGTACCGCATATTATATCTCGTTTTGTATGTAGAACATTGTCTTAAATCATTATTTATTATGTTCTCGCCCTTTTAAGATTAATCTTTAATTTTCAGTTTTTGCATCAACTAGTAATTGTTTTTAATATTATATTATAATATAATAAATATATCTAATTTTAATTACTAGGTATGTATGTTTTAAAACAAATACTGCCGTAAAAATTACTTACTTTGAACTCTTTTGAAAATTACCGGAAAAGGCCGGAACACGTGTCAGGAAACTGAATGAATTGAGAAACATAACAAGAAGTTTTTGTTATTTTCCGCATAATGGAAATCCCATTTTACTGAGAATGTAGCCCTATTGCAATTTACTATAGTATAATAAATAATACTTGAAGTACAATATATTATTATTTATTTTTAAAATGTTTATAAATTTCAAATTCGTATGTTTTTTGGGGATAACCTACTTTTTAGCGTAGATTTTCAGTATTGATAAAAATTTCGTTCTTAAAAGCTTTGTTTTTAAGATATTCATCTGTGACCCGTTCTTGTAGGGTAAATTTAATGGACCCTTTCAAAATCTCAAACCAAATTAATTATGTATTCAATTCGGTTGTAATTATGGGGTGATTTTAAGCGGAACAGATTTCTCTGTTCATTTAGGCGCTGAAAAACACTAGAAACAAAAACATTTCTAAGGTTATTTCAATGCCTAAAAAAAAGAGTGACGATATTGTTTTGTTGTCATTTTGATCAATCTATTCGATCTTGAATTTTTTTTTCGGGATGTCACCGCATGTAAAATAAATCCCGGTCCCTTTTTACATAAAAAAAATATTAATCAAATTTATCAATATTTGGTCGTGTTGTACTTAACATTATGAGTTGGATTTTACATGACAGTAACCTGCTCCCCCAACCGCAAGTGCCAAGCGACGCCCCTGAGTAAACTCTTATCTGATTTCTCTCTCCAAGCACAAAGAAGAGACGCCGTAATAAAAAGAATTTTTATTATTATAAACTGTCAATCATATTTTTTTATATTGTTTACAACTCAAATAGCTGTAAATCATATTTGTAAAAGTTGTTTGTTCTTATACATGAATATTAAATTCCATATTGCGCATTTTTTTTAGTTTACTGAATACATTTATTATTACATTATATTTTTAATTAAATACCAACTAGGTTCTCAATTTCAATTAAAAAAAAGTTTTTATATGCAATAATACTTTTAATTATTTATTTACAATAATTTGCATATATCGTCGCTCGCATTACGTAGGGGCCTATCTCGATTTTTGGCAAAAATGAGTTATACCCATATAAAGTCAGGGAAAGACTGCCTTAACGTTATGACAAACTGGCATATCTTAATACTACATGGTTTTTGTTTAATAGTATTATTATAGTCAGGCCTATCTTAAATTATCGATAAAAATACTTTTACGTAAAGACCAAACTTTAGATTGGCCCCAATGCTATATTTTTTCTATGGGTCTTACTGGGCGAATCTCAACATATTCCTTTACGTTATAAAATATTTTTAAAGGATGAACAGTACTTTGCAGATAGGCCTTATTAATTTTTATTTATTTCAATTTTATTTAACACATAAAAGACAATTCGTAAAAAATTAAATAAATACCAATCCCATTTTTAATTTGTTATACCTCTAGAGAATAAATAATTAAATATTACACTAGCTGTTTTTAATTCTTTTGGAATTAGGTATATGTTTGGAATTTTTTTTCCGTTTTTATAAAATAAAGATGTTAAAAGTTTAAAAATTTCGCTCCCTTTTCTTTGAAAACAAAATGTTTTATTATTATCACAGGGGCCTATCTTATTTTATGTACAAATCAGAATTTGTTATTGTTTTTACGAAGGGGCCTATCTTGATTATTATTTATTTTTTACAAAACCCGTAAAACTTCATTAAAAATTATTATGTCTCATCATTCTAGATTGATTTATCTAGGAAACCCTAAAAAAATAAACCTAAATAAAAAATTGCTGTCAATGCTGTATCCAAAATAAGCACCATTGATTTCTTTAAATCGCTCTACTGAAAAACTACAAAAACCGAGTTAGGCCCCACTTAATGCGAGCGACGATATAATCTATTAAAAGGCACAATTAATTGGTGATATACAAAACAATAAACTAACATTGTGTCATAATAAAAAAAACAGGTATTTTATTGCTAAATTAAATATTTACGTGCCTTTTTTTACCTCGTGGGTGAAATAAAATTACTTAAAAGGTAAGTGAAGTGGGATTTTGAGTATATTTGACCAGGATTTTTCCCTAAGGAATGTGAAGAGAATATATAAAGCCGCATAAAATCCTAGACCCTTCTTAAAAATTGGATTATAAAAGTCAGTCTGTGTATTTTATTTAAAGTCAATAAAGGGACAGAGTTTTTTTTATGTTATCAGATCTTTTTTTCCTTTTTATATAATAGATTGTTCCATTGCACAGGAAGAAAAAATAATCACTACTTGTTATTTTTGAATGATGAAAGAGTTTTGGACTTCCATTGTCTTTATTTGTTTTAAATCACAACGTTTCAACTGGTAAGTATCTCCAGTCGTCTTTAGGTGAATACTAAATAAGTAAAGTAACTACAGGACTATTTATACTAGCTAGGTGCACTGAAGCATAACTGAGGTGGGAGCAGTCATGCGTTCAGTTGGCACGCGATCTTATCCTAAGATTACATCTATCTAACAAAGGTTTCCAGATATTTCTTATGTCTAAGGATGGTTTACTAAAGCAGCCTGGGTTCTGGTGAATAGCAGCAGCTTCCTTGAACTTTCTTTTCCTCCAGTGTGGTTCCTTATGTAGGATTTCAGCTTCTGACCACATGATATGGTGACCATGTTTCCAGGCATGGTCAGCTGCACCTGACTTTTCGGTCTCTCCTTTTAACGTATTGTTTTTGTGTTCTTTAATCCTTGTTTCTAATGGTCTTAATGTCTCACCTATATAGGATTGGCCGCATTCGCAGGGGATCTGGTAGACGCAGTTTTTCCTATCTTTTTGACTTGTGGGCTTTGTCTTCGTCAGGTGGCTTCTTAGGGTGTCCCTCGAGTTGAATACGGTGTTGATGTTATATCGTTGTCCTAGTCTTCTTATTTTCTCAGATACTCCTTTGACATACGGAATATTGAGTGTTGGTTGTGCCTCTCTGTTTGCTTCTTGCGCGTTGGGTCGATTCTTACGATTTTCCAATATTGTGTCGACTAATCTTGTGGGGTAGCCATTTTTGTTGAGATCGGTCTTGATGTGGTCAGTTTCTTTTTTAAGTGCTTCTTCCGAGTTACAGATTGTAATTGCTCTATCTACGAGGGTTTTAACTATGCCATGTTTCGTACTGTTTGAGTGATTTGATCTAAAATTGAGATACTGACCTGTATGTGTGGTTTTTCTGTATACTGACGTTTGGATGCTGCTGCCATTTTTCTTCGCGTTGACATCTAGGAACGGTAATTGGTTATTTTCTTCTTTCTCCATGGTGAATTTGATTGTTGGTGTTAAGCTATTAAGGTGATTTAGAAAATCTCTTAGTTCCTCATCGGTTCCATTCCATATAATGAAGGTGTCATCCACATATCTCAGCCACATTTTTGGTTTCTTCTTTGCCTGTTCCATTGCTTTGGATTCAAACCATTTCATCTAAATGTTGGCGATTATTGGCGAGAGAGATGAGCCCATCGGTAGTCCGTCTACTTGTTTGAAGAATCTATCCTTTTCTTGAAAGTAGGAATTGTTGAGGCAGCATTCTAATAGTTCCAAGATGGCATTAATGGGAAGCGTTGTTCTTTCCTGTAGAGTATGGTCTTCCTCAAGTTTGTTTTTATAACTTTTAGGGCGTCTTTTACGGGAACGTTGGTGTAAAGACTTTCGACGTCAAAGCTTACCAGCTGATTTCCTGGCTGTACTTCCTTTCCTCCTATTATTTGTATAAAGTGTTGTGAGTTCTTAACAAATGATGTGCTATTTCCTTGGAGAGGTTTGAGTAGAGGGAGTAGAAATCTAGCTAGCTCGTATGTTGGAGAATTACGGGAGCTCGTAATGGGTCTTAGAGGCATGTTGTGTTTGTGTATCTTTGGCAGGCCATAGAGATGTGGAGGCTTACTGTGGTGTGGTGTCAGGCGTGTCCGTGTCTTTTCTGGTATATATCGTTCATATTTCTTGAGTGTTCGGTAGATTCTTCTCTCGATGGTAGAGGTCGGATCCTTGGCAGTAAGAGAGTAGTTTCCTTTCTGCAGGACTTCTTTGATTTTCTGATCGTAGGTCTGAACATCCATAATGACGGTCGATTACTACTTGTTATGTTTCACAGATGTAATCAGTTTCCTGACACGTGTTTCGGCCCTTGCGGGCCATTGTCAAAAGAGTACAAGAATATACTAAATTCTACGTGACATTACAAAGGTATTTATATTATATTACGGTAGTTATAAGCATGTCATAAAATTAATTAATAAATTTGTGAAACATAACAAGTACCTAGTTATTATTTTTTCTTCCTGTGCAATAGAACAACAGTTCCACCAAGCATGTAACCCAACACAAATTAATTATATAATAAATTGTCGCATTTCTGTAAAAAATTTTAAAGCGTTGTTAAAATGGAAATAAATTAAGTACCTATAATAATTAAAGGGTGCAATATTGTTTTTTCATAAATGAAGGGCTTAAATACCAACATCTATATTAGAATGACTTCCATTACAATATACAGTGTGAGTTTGTAACTGGGAATTAATTCCAAGGATATTTATTGTATACAGGGTTAGTTGAAATAACCGAAACGGCTAATTTTCTTCAAAACTACCATGGCTAAAAAATTTGGTACAGGTGGATAACTTAAAAAAATGAATTGAAAATTGACAATTGCGACGTAGCCAGATTTGTAGTTTTTTCTGTAACTCAGGGAATTTTTTTTTCAAAAAACACTACTCTTTGTTTATTGAATTCTTCTGTCATTTTGTTAGAAAACACTTAAAACAGTTTTTTTTTGTAAATTTGGCTCGAAGCGTATAAACGCTTTCAACAGCTACATATGTTTTTGTAAAGCAAGTAAATATATAATTTCATAAAATTTAATTAAAAGAAAAGGGCTATTTAAACGAGAATACAAATTAATCATTTTCATTCAAGTTTATTTACTCTTTTGGCAGGTAGGTATGTTTGTTTATACATTATTAAAGGGTTTCCACCCACTGAAAATTTTTAAAATGACCCAAGCTTGTTTGTTGGCTTTTTGTTACAAATTTAAGAAAACCTTTTAAAAGTTTACCAAAGACTTGCCCTGAAGAGCTTCGATATAGAAAATATACGGCCGAGTTGTTATTACCTTTTCAAATAATACCTAATGTAATTTAGCGAATTTTAAATACGAAAACCCTTATAATTTTTTTACCAGTACTAGGCAAACCTGCATAATATACTTTTTGCTTTTTAGATGACGGCGTAGCTATTATATCTTTATATGATTCTATTAAAGATAAATTAAATTTTGACTGCAGATTTTGTCACAAAATATATTGGAAGAATGGACACCCGCCTATGGCTCACAGAATTATTAAGCAGACCTTAGGTAGTGATTAATTTTATAATATTTCTACATAGTTTTACATAAAATTTTCAGTTATTGTATAATTAGGGGAATTAAGGAATGCTTAAAGGAAAGGCTACTGAAAAAGTAATCTATATTTGATATTTTTTTGTTAAAAATGGGCAGTTTCCCTTCGTTCCCGGTACCCTCTATATATTAAAAGTCTGAGCAACCTGTAACAGTTTTCAGGCGTGTCTATACGTAATTTATTCGAGTCAAAAATCAAGGGATTCCATAAATTTATCCTATTCTCAGGTTTCCTTGAATCAATTCGCGATTTATGTGTGCTAAGTTCAGAAATTATTACAGAGAGAAAAGATTTTTTGGCCCTAATTAAATTATTGAGAAAAACGGCCTCTCAATTTCAGGGCGCTCTAATTTATTAGGGAATAAAGTCCATAAAAATCAATTTTTGAAGGTTCAGGTACAATAGCGTGTTAAAAAAAAAATTCATAAGAATTCTTATTATTTCTTTGTTCGACGCACATTCTATTTGAACAAAAACCGAGCTCAACTGATGAGCTGTTATATGGCGAAACGCGTCTAAGATTGGATCTGACGAAATTAAAGGAAACATTTTCTAAATTAATTGATTCAGCCGATACTAGGTGGAAATCCATAATTACAGTATTATGGGATACAGTAAAACAAAGTTGAACTTGTAAATTTCCACTATATATTAACTAGAAAAATAACATGTTTCGCTAACACTGTAGCTTCGTCAGATGACAATGATTTAATAAAGGTGAAAATTAAAAATTGGGGTGCAATAAAATTAAATTATTGAAGATGTGTGTGTATTGCGTTTTTGGCACTGGTAGAAACCAAATGGCCAGCTCTTTTTTACTAAATGGATAAAATTGAAAATAAATTTATTACTATTGTGTACTCTACTGGAATTAGGATACCTTACATTTTAAATTTTTGGTGATTATTTTTAATATTTGTTTTTAATTGCTAATTGCTTAATAATAAATATATAAATATTATTGTAAGTATATATATTTTTTTTTCTTTTTTTTTCTCTCTTTTTTTTTTTAACAAGTCAATTATCATCAAGCAAGGAACGTTTAGGTTGACATTTAGCATTGTTTTATGATGCTCACCTTAACTTGCCTTATCGCGTATACAGTAATAGCATAATTACTGATTATGTACTTATCAATTAATAACATTTATAATGTCGGGACTGCTTTAAAGGTAAATTTAAGCTCTCAAGCTGAAAACAAGAGATAAAGCAAATTGCACGGTAACATCTGATAGTCGCCTTCTGCTGTCTATCTCCCTTAAATTCGTTTAAGCTGATAACGAGCAACTCCGTTACAGAATCGAAAATTTGACAGTGACTGAAATAATCTAGATCTCATTTTCTATTTATATCTCAACAAGATGGCTACCGACGATAACTGGTCTTAGATGAATGGGTTTATAACGTAGTTAGTATGTAGAAAAAAAGGGTTTTCTTCAGGTCCCTTAAAGGAGGTCTTGTTGTTAATTAATAATAAGTATGTCAATGAAGTAGTTTATTTTTTTATATATTTTAGTAACGATTCCCAATGTGCTGTTTTTTACCATCGCAGGAGCTTCCTTCATCGGCATAATTTGCTCTTTCGTTTTTTTGTATTTTAACTTAAAATTCCGACGAATGACTACAATAAAGGTAAGCAATTTAAATAAAAATACGCAATATTAAAAATAGGAAATTTTATTACAAAATATCGTACAGCAGGAAACGAGTTTCACAAATATTTTATATTTATAAAGTCTGCAACTAGACTTGAAAGTGAATACATTGTTAAAACGATTACAATAACAATTTCCGAATACCCGTAAAAACTTCTAAAGGAATTTTATTAAGCACTTTGAAGGTGTCAGTTGGGGGATTAAATGCGGAACTGGTGATTGCGAGTGAACTCAGCAAACGAGAAAAATTCGCCACGATGGTATTTAAATTCATTACTAAACATTTTATGGGCTGGGATTTACGTCATAAAACATCAAATTTACGAAAAATTTATTTAGAAGTAATAAAAATTAGTTATACAAAATCTATTGGTCTTAGTTATCACGAAAGTCAGGAACCAGAGTGTTAAAACATGCGTAACACAGCTTTTTACATTTTTAATTAAAAAAAAAATAGGGACTTATTGATTTTGAAATATAGTAACAAATAAAAATAAAATAACAACAACCTTATAATATAAAATAATTAATAGTTTTTAAACCTTTTAGCTGTCAAGTCCAAACCTTAATAATTTGGCAGTAATTGGATGCATTTTCGTATATTTTTCGGTGATGCTGTCCGATTTTTCCCTGAAGACGAACGCCTATTTTAATGAGTTATGTTCGGTAAGCAAATGTAAATTTGTTTATGTTACCCTATACATAGAAATTTGATTTAAAAAAGGTTACTGAAACTACTTTGGGCTTCATTTTTACTATATCTTTCTTTTTACTTGATAAACAAAGTATATACAGCGTGTGCGTGGTTTCCTTACCAAATGGAAACCAAATTCTTTATTATCAATTTTTCGAAAAAAAGTTATTCTTTATAAAAGTTTTACTTTTAAAATTATTAAGATTGGCATAAGAATTTCTTTTAATGTTGTACATGGTGTCTCAAAAAACGAAAAACTTTAATTCTAAATGTGAAAAAACTTTATACCAATATTTATTAACCGGCAAATTGGAAAGCGCGAAAAGCTCATTAAATCGTCAACTAATTTGTAGTATAGGGCAATGATAAAATTTTTTTTGAATAGCTACTTAACATTTTTGATAAACAATATTGATAAATACCATCGCAATATTTATTATTAAGCCAATAATGTACTATTTGCAAATTAATTTAGTATACAGAGTGATTAAAATATTTAGATAATTTACAACCTAATTGAAAATTTATTAAACAATCATATAAACATATTTTTCTATTTGACGTTCATAATAAGTTCATTATGAACTTGAAATGAAGCTATTTCGATACGCGTTTTTTCTTTATTTGATGTTGGTAACATTGAAATTGAAAAATTGAAAAATTGACGTAAAATCACGTCTTTTGAAATTCAAAAAAAATTAGCAAAATCGCCCGAATTTCCGAACGCTCTGTATGTGTACCGAATGTACAAGGATCACACAACGTATTCCGTCCAATTTCAAATCTCATATCGCTAAAATAACTTTAGAATCTCGTGGTGAAAATGGGTCAATAAATCAAAAAATGACAGTTCGCAAAATGATTTTTGTTGTCCAGAAGTTACTATGATAAAAAATAGTATTACCAACATAAAGTTTAGACAAAAAAATTTAAAGGATTTATTTTCTTTTTAAATATGTATTTTTTATTGAAAAAACTACAAATAGAAAAAATAGTATAAAGCACGTGGTTCATACGGCGTTTTAGCGCACGTGTCAATTAAAAAACTCGCTCGATTTTTAAAATAGACGCGTGCGCTAAAACCGCTTCTTATGAAACGTGTACTTTAATATACTATTACACATAACAAGATTTTTAATTATTAGTAATTACACAGTAAACACGAACAAATATACATAGACGATTAAATTTCAATAAGCCCCCCCCCCCCCCCCATTGTTCATCATACACCTAATAATTATTATCAAAAATGTTAAGTAACTTATAAAAAAAAACTTTAACATTGCCCTATCCTACTACAAATTAGTTTACGATTTAATGCGCTTTTCGCGCAATTTGCCGGTTAATAAATATTGGTATAAAGTTTTTTCCCATTTAGAATTAAGGTTTTTCGTTTTTTGGGACACCATGTATAACATTAAAAAGAAATTCTTATGCCAATCTTAATAATTTTAAAAGCACTTTTTATAAAGAATAATTTTTTTTCGAAAAATTCATAATAAAGAAGGTTTCCACTTGGCAAGCAAATTCACGCACACGCTGTATAATAATATATCAAAAAAAGCTATGTTATTTTGCTTATGAATTAATGTTAGAAAACCGAATGAATATTATTAAACTTAAATAAAATAAGTTATTTCTGTTTACCAGAGTTATAGCCCGTTTCAGTAGTTTTTTTTTTAGGTAAAAGCATAATTTTAATTCATTTTTGACAAAGAGACCGCGGATAAGAATTTTCCATTTAATAATTCGAATAAATCCTTTATTAGTATTTTATTAGTTCAAGTGCATTAACAAATCATTTATTACGTATTGGGAAATCTATAACGTTTGAAGCCAACAGAAAAATATTTTTATAAATAAATGACTTAAGTTTTAGAAATTGTTCATACCCTCTATGAGAACTTAATAAAAAAAAAAATAAAAAAATTGAGCTAACCTAATTATTAATCAATTAAATGAACTGAGACAATATACTTGACACCTACTGCAGAAGTAAAACACAACCAATCTTGTTAATTTTGAAGGAGAACTTAAATATAACAAATGTCACCACCTTACACTCAATCAAATTAAAGGCTATTGTTTTATTACTGTAAGTAAAACACTTTTTTACTTAAATTCCACTTTTTATTGACAATACGACATGTTTCACTGCACTGCAGCTTCGTCAGGTAATGTACATTTAATTTTAAAGATACGCTAAAATTAAATGTACATTACCTGACGAAGCTGCAGTGCAGTGAAACATGTCGTATTGTCAATAAAAAGTGGAATTTAAGTAAAAAAGTGTTTTACTTACAGTTATAAAACAATATTATTATGGATTTCCACCAACTAACGACCAATAATATTAAAGTAAACAAATTAAAGGCCTCAGAAATAGCTGAGGGATAGCAACCCTTTGGGAGCAGCACCAGCTAAATAAATTATATTACTCCATAAAAATAATTATTTAAGCAATGATAGATTCGAAACACAATAGTCATGAAATAATTTAAAATTATGTCCATAGAATATGATGTTTGAAATAAATATTATTAGAGTTAGAACTACCATTTGTTATTGTCATAACATTCGCCACACACTTTATTAAAAAAATTATTGACTCAGGATATACTTAGGCAACGAGTCGTATGATTTTTAAGAAAGTGAAATTTAAAAGCACAAGGCGAAGGCGAGTCACACAATCCCATTTAAATAATTCGTTCAATATTTGTATAGCAAAAATATGTATATTTAAAAATAAGTGTAAATAAAATTTAATTAAATAACACCCTCCTTGCAGACACTCTTGGCCTATATAAACACTAAAATTTCTTAAGGATTCATCTCTTTTAATGCCTTAAGCAATCTCAGGCCATTTATCGTAAAAAATACAGTACTTGTGTTTTTTTTAAGTGTAAATTAACTTTATGACTTATTGCAACCGTGCTAATACAAATTTTACTCTAAGCATAAAATTTTGTAAACGTGTATTGCCTATCGGATCCTAATTTAAGATAAGATCAGAGCCGCGAAGCTTCAGAAAATTAACAGAAAAAATATTGGCGCTAAAATTTGAGGGTGGAAAACATCCTTTAAAAAATTATAATTTTTATTTTAGGTAAAAATCTACCTCCTGTCTGCAGGATTGTCTCTAACTTTCGGATCAATGCTTACCAAATCTTACAGAGTCCATAGACTATTTGCTTACTCAATTCCGAGCTTAATGAAAAACAAACTTCTCAAGGATCAACAGTTGATTGGCTTGATATTGATCCCTCTAGTTATCGATACGCTTATAATGGGCATATGGATTAGATTGGATCCGCTGGAAAAACATTTGCAAGACCTGGTTGTGGAAAATAGTAAAGACGATTCTGGTGTGGTATATCAACCACAGGTAATTTTTTATATCTTGGAGAGTGGAGGTGGAAAATAACCATTTTCTGGCATACGTTTCTATGTTTCGAATTGGTCAGTCAATCATTTTCGAGTAAATACAAAAACTTTGAATGCATGGTAGCCTAAAAGCAATTAATAGCTGGATTTTTTAATTGAAGGCATATCAATATTGAATATTATCTGTGTTTTTAGTAAAAATTGGAGCTGTAAAATTTTTGGTAAATCAAAATGAATAACAAATAACTGAAACGTAATATTGCTATCAATTGTCTACTCTAACAAGTAATGTTGTGCTGTTCATATTGGTATGAATATTTTAATTAATTTTATAGAAAAAGAACAATTTTTGTTTTTAAGTCATAAAAATTTTAAATATCGTTCTCAATTTTTTTTTAAATGAATAAGTAAATTATGCAAATAAAAAGGCTTGAGTATTTTATTATTCAACCCCAGATTAATAAAACCTTTTACTTTTAATTAAATTTGATATTGGTATAATTTTTCAGACCCTCGTCACAAAATAAAAGCAAACCACTTAATTTTTGTTGGCAAGTAAGGGAATTTAATTTTTTTGTTAACGATTTGAGGGTTTGGTAATAGATATATTTATATAACTAGTTAGGAAAAATCATATTTCTATTATAACGAATGGTTTGACAGAGTGAACGCCAGCGAATCCTACAAAATCGCCGAAACTAAGCAAAACAGCATTATTCCGCAACTGATTTTTCGCAAAAAGTTTTACTTTTCGTGGCTAGTTACTGGTAACACTTTCCAAAATCTCATTTCACCCAAATAGTCATGCCAACTACTATTTTCTACCTATTTCGGTGCTTTCAGGTGGAGTTATGCCTCTGCAACAACACTGTAGGATGGCACATAGCTCTTTTTGGTTACAAGACCATCATTCTCATCATGGGTGTCTACATGGCATGGAAAACTCGTCATGTCAAAGTACCCGCCTTAAACGAATCGCAATACATCGCTATATGTGTCTACAGCGCAGTTTTCTCCACCATCATAGTTATAGCATCAACTTTCGTAACTGAGTACTTCGTATTAAGCTACCTGGCGAAAACTCTCAGTATTCTGGCATCAACTACTATAACTCTAGTCCTGATGTTTGTGCCGAAGTTCAAGTCAATTTTCGGAAGAGTAGACACGGAGATGAGCATTATGCACAGTATGGGATTGAAGGAGCAGTATAACACGCGTAGATTTCTGTGGGATGATCCAAATGAGATGCTGTGTCGGCTAGAAATCCAGAATAAAGTGTATAGATGTGAATTAGAGGCACTGGATAAAGAAATTCACCGTCTGGAAGAGTTACTTAGAAATCCTGGCACTGGCAGCACCAAGTCCAGTGTTAATATAATACAGATATATTCGGATATTAATTTTCTTAATGTGCCTCGAGCCTCGTGGCCTAGGTGGCAAGATCAAACCATCAAACCTTTTTTTTCGGAAAATAAGCTGGATAGTAGACAGATGGAAAAAAATAATTTCCTGGGAAAATTAAAGATGTTTTTTGGCAGTTTCTCGTCTCTGCAATATAGTTATAATAATTTAGATCAGAAGATAAAAGATAGTTATGTTTGTAAGACTAAACCAAGGTCTAATCCTGAGATTTTCAGGCATATTGTGTGGCCTGTAGGTACGGATTTGGGGAAAGTAGAATCCGAAAGTTGTATTAGGAATTCATATTAGAAAATGTAATAACTACTAAGTTTAAAAAATAAAATTGTTTTCGCTTCATTCATGGACATGAAGTTTTGGTCTTTGGTGCCGCTAGATAATTAGATACTTTAAAAGAGATGTAAAGATATTTTGTATTTACAAGTAGTTCAAAAACTATGATTGTGTATTTTGGCAAATAATCCAACTGGTGGGAAAGCGTTAATTCTTATCTATTTAAAAAACACCAGTGGTAAAAATATGTAGTGTATTTATTTAACTTAATCAGTAAAAATAGTTTAAATATAGTTTCTGACAATAATATTTATTGTTTTTGTTACAGTAGTGCCTAAATATCCCAGCTCGTTTAATAATAAACGTAGATTATTTTAAATATAATATAGTTTAAAGTTTCGTAACAAAAAAAATTTAACGAAATAGTCTATATTGATTTACAAGGGATTGTTAAAAAGCGTATTTCCATTAATATTCTAAAAATGTTCCAGCGACAAGCTTTGAAAGTTAAATTCAGGGCAGAGCTTTAATTATAGGCTTTTTATTTTAATTTAAAAACAACATGATGTTTTGGTTACCCCTTGTGTTAGTTGAAAATTTACGGACTATTTGGTAAACACGTTTTAAATCAGCAGTTTTGACGAAAGATAATTAAAAATATAAAACCTATTATTTTTTATTTTACCAAATTTCGGGTATAAAAAAAATTTTTGTAAAAGATAAAAATAAAAAATCAAAAACTTGGTTATTTGAGTTTTTCACATAAATTTTGAGGTTATGTGAAAAAAGTGCAAATACAAAAGTTGTAGATCTTTTTATTACCTACAACTTTGCCATTTAACGTTTTTCCATAGGACTTGTAGTTTTGCCGGAAATCGAGATAAATCATTTTTTACCCTTAAAAACTCACCCCTTTCCACTTCCCGACCTCGGATCGCCCGTAAATTATCTTTCCTTTAATTTTTGTTATATTCTCTTCCTTTTCCAATGGGTTTCATCCTACTATTATTTTTTTTGGTTTCAAAAATTATCGACCCTTGTCTACACGGTAAATCTAACTTGTCTCCTTTTTCTATTAAATATTATTTAACATGAAACAAGAAAGGTCGTAGAAATAAATTACCTATTTTTTGGGTCGTGAAAAGTACATAACCCCGTAACGAGTCTCAACAGCACGTACTTGGCTCAAAATTGCAATAACTATAAAATTTTAGATAAATCGTTATACCTAAAAAGAGGCTTACATTTATGCCCATATAACAAGTTTAAAAAGTAATTTCCCTATTTAACACGCTCGCTGGCAAATTGGCGATTTTCTCTCGACTTTAAGACCTTTCTAGTTTTTTTTAATTATTAAAGTAAAATGTGCAAAAAAGACTGTGGCGGCGACGCGATAAAACTAATTTATTTTTTTCACCGAAATTTGTTAATTTCTTAACGTCATTTTACTCAAAACTACAGCTAAGCCGTATATACCGCATTAAATATTAGGTAATAGTACCTATAGTACTTAACTAAAGTAAATTATTTGCAAAATTTAGGCGTGACAAAAAATGTTACTACATACGGCATTTTCCTTATAGGCTTCCTGTCCTCATGTAGACACTTAACATTGAGTGCTTCCAAGGTGGGCGAGGATGGTCCGCCAAATACCTTATCTTTATTCCCCTGGGTTTTTGTAGAAATGGATTTTTTTATTTTTTGATATTCTCTTTAGTATAGAAAATAAAGTCATTCTTATACAGGGTTGGGCAAATGTTCCGGAACGGCTTAATTACAGGCGAACGAAAAGTGATATCGGATCCGGGTTTTGGCCAATCTATAGGACCAACATATTACTATTTGACTATTATACCATATGTCAGTAATGTCACCAACTGTCAAGTGTTGACGTTATTTTTTTTAATGGAACACCCTGTATATTTTTACATTTTTAAATTCCACATAAAATTATAATTATTTTTTATTAAATTCACTATTAGTCTATACTTCATAGTCAACAACTATATTTCCTGCTTTCGAGTTACATCCGGTTTAACCGGAAGTTGATTTTTTTGGGAAGATAATAAAAATTGAAAATAGGGACATGTAAGCCGTTTTGCTCTAAGACGTACTGTTAGAAGGTTATAAGCTGTCAAAGTTCAAAAATGTCACTTTTCGAGAGTCAATATCTCGGAAACTATGAAGTATAGACTAATAGTACATTTAATAAAAAATAATTATAATTTTATGTGGAATTTAAAAATATAAAAATATACAGGGTGTTCCATTAAAAAAAAAAATAACGTCAACACTTGACAGTTGGTGACATTACTGACATATGGTATAATAGTCAAATAGTAAAATTTTAGTCCTATAGATTGCCCAAAACCCGGATCCGAAATCACTTTTCGTTCGCCTGTAATTAAGCCGTTCCGGAACATTTGCCCAACCCTGTATTTCAAAAAGTCACCTTGTATATCTTCAACAAATGTAAAATCAACAGAATTTTAATATTCGAAATTTGCCATCAAACGCACGAAAGGAACTTTATAAAACTAATTTCAATTTGCTTAAGCTACTTAGTAAGATTTTCAGGATTTAAATTGTAAAATAGTAAAATGCAATATTAGATAGGACGGGCGGTCACAACCAATTAAAACTTTTAAAAAATCCGTTTCTTATCAAAGACTTCCAATTATTCAATTTTAATGTCAGTAGGGTAAAGTGGTCTATAGTGGGACAAAAAAATTAAAAATGCTGTAATTATTTTTATATAGGGATTTTACTGATGATAAGTATCTATAACTAATGAGAAGGTAAATAACTAGTTTATGCTATCATGTACTAACCCTAAATTGTTAAGTGTTAATAATAATAAATAAATCCCACTATATACCATTTTTCCCACTATGAACCAGGCAGTGGTGTATAGTGGGAAAGACCTTGGTACTTAGTGGGATTTAGTAATTAGGTATCAAATTTAGTACAAATCATGAGAACCGAAAAAGTCTATTCATACAAAATGAAGTTAAATAATGTTATACTTGTCCAAATTGACTGAAAAAGAATATTGGCAAGCTGCTCTTTTAGTGCTGCCTGATTTAAATGGAATCGACAGTTTCATCACAATATCTTTTGAACTAACCATATCTTCGTCACTTTTGTCGGGAAAAACAAACGTTTCAGATAACAAACGCTTTAGGAAAGAAGCATATTATTATGATAATCATCCTTTTCTTTAAGAATAACTTGCCCAACAAAATGTTTAACGTAAGATTTATTTTCGTATTTAACCAACACATAATGGTTTATTGCTACGGACTTGAGTTCTAAATCATCTTCAGGATCGCTCTCTAGGTCTGTCGAATCGCAATAAATATTTTCATCTACATCACTGTTCGAACTTGAATCGTTCAAAACCTTACGTTTAACCTTCTGAACAGCCCTTTTCTTCGATTCAATCAGCTTTCGATTCAGCATGCTTTCTTCATAATCTTTTTCTATATGCTCTTTTATTGAAGTATCTGTCAAAATTAGTGATTTGCCTTCGGCATGGTTTAAATCTAAAATTAAAAATACAAAATATTAGTCCCACTATGCACCACCACATACTTTCCCACAATAGACCACATAGCCGATTTTCAAGAACTTCATAAAGTTATCGAACTGGTAGAGCCAGAGTGAAATATAAGGATAGTTGAAGCAAGCCAACATTATTTTGAGGTTATATTTACAATACGAAAAGAAAATATTTGATAACTTGAAAACCATGCATGGCTAAAAGCTAAAAGGTGAACAAAAATTATGCTGTTACTTACCCTTGTTTTTAAATTCTTGATTTATTTCTCAGAATTAAGTTATTTTATGCTAACTCCAATACGCGGGTAGTGACAACAACACCGACGTTAAATATAGTTGCACCTCAACGATAAATAGTTTTGCAGCATACGTCATTTCCCACTATGGACCACGTCCCACTATGGACCACTTTACCCTAATAGAATATAGATAGCTTTAAACTTTATTTTATCTGTCGTTTTTTAGCGAATTTAAATTGTCTTATATTATTCAATCCGTACCGAAATCGGAAAGAGCGAACACTTTTAAAATCATTTCGACATTTATCTGTTTATACCTACAGGGTGGCCCTTTAGTGTGACAAAGTACAATAGCTCCGTTACTATTTCCAATACATTAAAAATATTAATACAAAAGTTGAAGGGCAGTAAGTGACTTATAACGTAAAATTATTTTTAACTCTATAGGGTGGCTCAAAAAAGCGGAACAATAAAAAATGTAGTTTTTTTAAATGGGTATATTTTTTCATTTTTAAATTCTAGATAAAATTATAATTATTTTTTATTAAATACATTATTAGTCTATACTTTATAGTTTCCGAGATATTGACTCTTGAAAAGTGACATTTTTGAACTTTGACAGCTTCTAACTTTCTAACAGTACGTCTTAGAGCAAAACGGCTTACATGTCCCTATCTTCAATTTTTATTATCTTCCCAAAAAAATCAACTTCCGGTTAAACCGGATGTTACTCGAAAGCAGGAAATATAGTTGTTCCGGTTTAACTGGAAGTTGATTTTTTTGGGAAGATAATAAAAATTGAAGATAGGGACATGTAAGCCGTTTTGCTCTAAGACGTAGTTTTAGAAAGTTAGAAGCTGTCAAAGTTCAAAAATGTCACTTTTCAAGAGTCAATATCTCGGAAACTATAAAGTATAGACTAATAATGTATTTGATAAAAAATAATTGTAATTTTATGTGGAATTTAAAAATGTAAAAATATACAGGGTGTTCCATTTGAAAAAAGTACATTTTTTCTTGTTCCGCTTTTTTGAGCCACCCTATAGAGTTAAAAATAATTTTACGTTATAAGTCACTTACTGCCCTTCAACTTTTGTATTAATATTTTTAATGTATTTGAAATAGTAACGGAGCTATTGTACTTTGCCACACTAAAGGGCCACCCTGTATGTCCGGCCGATTGTCGCAGCAGAAGCGTATCTAATGCGAGGGGGGCAAGACCGCAGTATTTTTCAACAAACAACAAAAAACAAGTACGTATTTATGTACAGGGTTATCCAACCAAGACTAGACAAGGCGATTTTTTTACTTTTCCTGTACTTTTATAAAAAAACTGAAATAGCCATCTTAAGTCATTTTCTCCCGCGAATTCGAATATCTTCAGCAAAAAACAATTGAACATCAAGCAAAAGTACTAGGGGTCACTTTGATATTTTTTTAAATGGGATGCCGTATTTTTAATGAGCTTATCCGATTTCTCATATAAATTTTGATCTAAAATGTTGGATTTTTAATTCAAAAACGCCTTTTTTCTTCAGTTTTAAATTCGGAAAATGTTCGTCTACCGTACGATTAATACCTGATAGATGGATACCCGTTTCACCTGTTCACCCTTTAACCTGCTTTAAAGCATAGACAAGCGAGTTGCGCGCTCTCAAGGATAGATAGGCAACTTAACATACTAAATTGGTTCCCTGATAGCGCCACATGCGACCGGTGGAAAAACTAAATATAGTCGTGGTGGGGGTAGGCGCCAAGCATAAAAATTTAAATTTTATTATTACTTTGAATTCAAATTTTCGCGCTTCCAACTTAACGGAAAAGTTTGAAGCGCGAAACATCTGATTCAAGTTAAAATAATTTGGGAGAACGAAAGGAAATTATAACAACGTTTCTTTGATATGGCGACAAGATTTATTAATATTAGATATTTACATAATTATGGTTTACATAAAAAAAAACAGCTTACATTATTATATTATTATTTTCTGTAGATTTTTCTAACAATTCCGTGTTATTTTCAAAGTTTTTATTTAATAAACTAGGTATTGTACCTTGTAGTTCATTAAGTTGTGAAGTAAAGTTTCTTTCTATATCTTTAATAGCTTTCGCTGTACTTTCCAATCGTTGGGCGACATTAATGAAGTCTTCAGGAGGTTCCACGCTTTTGTTAATTGCCTTGGTTTTTCTTCCCGATTTCTTTGGTCGCGACATATTAAATATATACCCATTTACGATTCTCAAACTACCGACTGCGCCATGTTAAGTTTATAAATTATATATGAATAATTATTTAATAATAACTTTATTTTTTATATATTTGACAAATCAATCATAAAATGACAATGACTCAATGACAATCTTTCACCAGTCCAGGTAAGACTTCAGGATCTGTCACAACAAGCCATATTTTTATCTTTCTCGCACATATTATGCAGGTACAGAGAGAGAGAGAGGTACAGAATGTTGGCCATGCTCATTCTAAATGAATATTCTGTTCCTACCAACGTTAGGAGATGAACAACCTTATAAAACAAAATTCCTACAATAGCGCCACTAGCGACCGGGGGGCTAAATTAAACGAACAGGGGACGACCTTCACCATTTAAGTTATCCTAGCCTGCTTTAAAGTGTCCGTCAGTTAGACAAAATAATCCGTGTCAAATTTCTATATATTTTTCACGAATTAATTACAAATTTATTTTGTTTGATTAAAGTTATTCACTTTAGTTTATAGTTTTTTCTAATATGTCATACTTTTTTTATACGTAAGCAATAATAGATTTGCAAAAACTACTAAATTTGTAATTAATTCGTGAAAAATATATAGAAATTTGACACTTGATTATTTTGTCTAACTGACGGACACTTTAAAGCAGGTTAAAGGGTGAACAGGTGAAACGGGTATCCATCTATCAGGTATTAATCGTATGGTAGACGAACATTTTCCGAATTTAAAACTGAAGAAAAAAGGCGTTTTTGAATTAAAAATCCAACATTTTAGATCAAAATTTATATGAGAAATCGGATAAGCTCATTAAAAATACGGCATCCCATTTAAAAAAATATCAAAGTGACCCCTAGTACTTTTGTTTGATGTTCAATTGTTTTTTGGTGAAAAGATATTCGAATTCGCGGGAGAAAATGACTTAAGATGGCTATTTCAGTTTTTTTTATAAAAGTACAGGAAAAGTCAAAAAATCGCCTTGTCTAGTCTTGGTTGGATAACCCTGTACGTATGTGACAGTCCTCTTATGCAGTTTGAAACCATTTCAATTCGTTTTTGTTACGTTGTAGCAAGCAAGACATGATAATTAACAATAGTAATTTAACAAACTAGTGTATTAAACGCTATTTAATATACGCGTTAGTTACAATATTTTTCCGTCGATTGTCTTGTTAATAGATTATATTTTTTTTTATTTAGAACCAAACTACATATTATAACAAATTTTTGAATTTTAAACTTATTGACATCGACAGAAACTATAGCAACGCCATCATGTACGCGGCAGTGCGTGCTTTGTAGTGTGTTTGGTTGCCTAAAATCGTTTATTAATAAAAAAAGCATGCATTAATAGGGGCCATTAATGTATTATTTTTATACATTAATTAAGGTTGTGAATACACGGTCGACGGAAAAACTAATTTCATGAAAGTCAGTCAAATACTGACAGCCGTGTCAATATTTTCTTTATCTAAGGTAGTTAATTACATAAATTACAAGGGGGTAAAAAAGTGTAATTAAAAAAAAATAAAAAGGGCTTTTACGGGTATCTCTTGGAGCTTTTTTGCACAGATTGTATGTTAACTTCTTCCTCCCATCTCATATTTTGTCTATTCTCAAGCTTTAATATTATTTGTTTAATATAAAAATGTACCTAACATAGGCTTAAAGATTTACCATGTAAATCCCCGAGGGGTGTCTCACTAGGTAAAATTTGTACACTGACTGCCGACTTTGGCAGTCAACTGCCCGTGATTGCCGATGACTGCCAGTGATTGCCGATGAATGCCGGTGATTGCTGATGACTACCAGTGATTGCCGATAACTGCCGATGACTGTCAGTGATTTCCGATGACTGCCAGTGATTGCCGATGACTGCCAGTAATTTTTTCAAATTTCATTTATCCATCTTTACGATACGCCGAAAAATGTGCGTTCTTATTGGTCAGATCAAAATTAATTCCGATAAATGCCGAGGGCTATTGCCGAAGACTGCCAGTGATTGCCGATGACTGCCTGTGATTGCCGATGACTGCCAGTGATTGCCAATGACTGCCCCTGATTACCGATGACTGCCAGTGATTGCCCATGACTGCCAGTGATTGCCGATGACTGCCTCTGATTGATGGATGGAAAAAGGGGTAAAAAAAGTTTATATTGGAAAAAATTTTTTTAACGGACTTTCTTGAAACTGAAGGAAAACATATTTCTTCATATTTTTTATTTCTTATTAACGATCTGTAGTGAAATAGATATAATAATATGATGATAAATCTATATTTTTGGTATAATGTTCATGAACAAAATAGACAGAAATGATGTAAGACAGCAGAGAGCACCATATTAATGGTTCCATTGGGTAGCATGTATGGTACCAGCAGCTTTGTTTCGATAACGAATTTATAACAACTAAATTGAGCTAGTAACTTGATAAAATTCGCCAGACAAGATTACAACGATTACCAAAAAAAACATCGCCTTTTACAACTCTTCTAATCAAATTACTGTTAAGTCCTTTTAGTGTTCATTAAATCCATGCATCATTGCCCAAAGGTGCAATAAAAATAAAAACCGAAAGATAAGCTGTCAAGTGCGATAACCAAATAAAACAAATGCAACAGTATACGTGAAGGCAGGCGCCGCGCGCTCTTAAATCGAGGAAACTGTGAAACTTTTAGAATACCGGCCAGTTTTCCACGTGCGCTCGTTCGAAGCTTTTCCGAAACCGCTCCAGACATCAGCTGCGCTTGGAAAGACGTTTCGAAAAGTTTCGCGGCAGTAGGACGTGTCGAAGGGTTTCACTGAAACGGATTAGTTTTTTTTATTGATAAAATTGAAAAAGTTCAGCTTCAGTTATAGAAAGATTACTACATATTTTCAAGGCGCAAGCAGAATAATAATGATTGTAACTTAAGATCAGTTTATGAGTATATATTTCAAATTAATTTATTTAGAAAATTGTTAGGTAAAAAAACGGTTTGCAACAACTTCCAACGTTCGAATTGTCGACTTGTAAAAGGTGGGCAAAGAAAAGGGCTACTCTTTTTAGCTATACGGGCTGCAAGCGAGTTACGGTAATCATCCGAGCAAGTATGAGTTATTAGCACGAGTAAAATACTATTTTTTACTTAAAAAAATTATAATATAAAATCTATTGTCAACAACCTTTGATAACCGATAATGAAACGAAACTTTTTCTACTCCTGTACACCACTTTTTACAGTATACCTATAGGATAATTCACATTCAAACCTCCTGTTTGTAAAGCTCGTAAAATAAAAAAATATATTATTCATATATTTCAAATCATTACATTTTATTCTTGTGTAATTCTATATTTATTTCTACGAATTCTAACCACTGATTTACAATAATTATAATTAATTGTTCCTATCTACCCTACGAGTTGAAATCAAAATAAGTAAACATTTCTTTGCTTTTGCACTTAGAAGACAGTAACAAGGTAGGTATGCAATAAAACAAGCGTATACGTCTTACAGACTGGCTTTAAACTAATAATAATTTTTATAATCAAAAATTAACATATGAACATATGAAAGTAACAATAAAACTACGAAAAGTATAGTAGTTTTAGTTAGTTCCCTTTGCCTTTTTCATCAATCTAACCGATTTGTTTAAAAAAATTAACAGGACTATTTATAGAAGTGTTGTCTCCACATTTATTAATATCAGTTATAAAATTATAAAACAATAGGGAACTTTCCAAGTTTTTTTTCAATAATATGATTTAGTTAGGCCTAAAAAATATATTCCCCAAATTACTCCTTAAAAATCACTAAAAACTTGGTAAAAATTGTTTAAAGTTTCGCGCGTGTCAAAATCATTTCAAACGATCTTTTAAGCGCGCCAAGCCCGATGACGTCACGAAGTATGACTTTTCCGTCATCCGTCATCCTGACCGGTGGCCGAGCTACCGAGTTTGCATTTGGATTGCCGTGTGTTATTGTTATTGTATTGTTGTTTTAAGGTGGAATTCTCAACGTCGTTCAATTTATTGCCAACCTATAACCTATTTCGTGGATGTCACACACGAATTATACTTCTTGACGTCACGACCCGTTTTTACCCGCTTCGAATAATTTGAATTTTGGGGCATTTTTAAATCTTTCTAGCGGTCTTTTTGGACGAAATATGTTTCTTTTTTGCTGCCATATGTTTTATGACAATATCTATATACTTATGATTTATAGAATTTTTTCCCCGTTTAAAATGTTTGTCAAGTTCCCTATTATGATTAATCGTATAAATATATAATAAAGAAGGTTTGGAACTAGGAATAAATTCAGTAAATCCACCACAGTTTTTTTTTTGGAAAAATGCTTGGGCACCATTTTAAGTTATGGTATTTTTTTATAAAAAAAAAACATGGGTACAGTGTGTCCCAAATTAGAGATGTAACGATATGGATAATTTTTTTAAACGACAATATTTTATTAACTATGTTTAAAGTGCAAATTAAGTTATACATAAAATACTATATTTCAAATTTTTATTCCTTGTCAACTGTTGAGTAGTTGAAAGCACGAATAAGAAATAAGTGTAGGTTAACTTAAAATGTTAATACTTGCCTACGTCCAGGCAATTTAAAAAAAAATAATTATTTACTGAATTTATTTAAGTTACAAGCTCACACAAATATTATTAACGTAAAGTTTTATTAAGTATATATAAAGTAAAATTAACCTTATTAGGAACACATTTACTACTAAAAATTACACAGCTTTGTCCAAGCTTTGCGACTTACGCTTTTCCAGTCGACAGTGCAAAACTTTTAAAAGGATTATAAGTTCAATTTGTGACAAGGAAAGACTTAAGTTTTAAGCGCATAAGAAGATTTTGAACGGTAGTGACTAAACTTTAAAAAACACTATTTTATTACAATGTGGTGTTATCGTAGTTTTTTATGGTTGTGTGTTTTATAGAGATATATATTGGAAAGGACTATTAACTACTATTTGAATTACTGTTTGGCATGTAAGTAGAATTTTTACGTATTTCATTCGTTTGTTTTTATCTCTTGTAAAAGTATTTATGGCGTAATAAAAGAATGCCTCAGCCTGACTCAATTTCCTGCTAGACTACCCTATAGCAAACTTTTTGAAACATTTTATTTAAAGTTAGATCTTTAGAAAATGCAACGATAGAGTTAAATCATTTTGGATGGCCAGAATATACATATAACAGCAAAACTCACTTATTAAACAAACTTTTTACTTTTGCTTTAAGTACTCAAAACATTTTCCTTTAACTTGGTACCCATTCATCCTTATTTCCAGCAACAAAAAGTTTTTTATTGCCCCCTTCGCTTCTTCGACAAACCCGATATTCCACTCACGTCAACCGTAAATCAAAATAAATAACCCCCTTGCGGAAATAGGACGAATTAATACAGCGAGCCACATTTTATCTTTAGAAAATCGGTATACGTCATAAAACAAAAGGGGAAAAGTGAACCTTATTTAGGAACACGTGAAAAGATACATTTATGATTTGTAGCATCTTAGAAATAAAGAAAGAAAGTGATCAATGTAAAGTCCACGTCACTGATCTTGAGCTACGGAAGGAATGCAGGCAAAAAAATACAGTCTTGTCGTAGTGCCTCGTTTAATTAAATTTCAATATCATATTAATTCTACACATTTGTTTATCCCACTAAGGTACCTAATATACTCCTCCACCCGTAACATACGCTATTCATATTGTTTCACATATAAAATAATAACAATCGTTTAATAGTATATTAACGTACACGTTTTATAAAGCATCATTTTATAGCACGTGTCCATGTTAAAAAACGAGCCGCTTGCGGCGAGTTTTAAAACGGGACAAGTGCTTAAAACTGCTTTATTTAACACGTAAGTTATACTATTTTTTCTAATTTGTAGTTTTTTCAATAAAAAACACATATTTAAATAGTATATTAACGTACACGTTTTATAAAGCATCATTTTATAGCACGCGTCCATGTTAAAAAACGAGCCGCTTACGGCCAGTTTTATAACGGGACAAGTGCTTAAAACTGCTTTATATAACACGTACGTTATACTATTTTTTCTAATTTGTAGTTTTTTCAATATATTTAACATATTTAAAAAGAAAATAAATCCTTCAAATTTTGTAAATTTTTATGTCTAAATTTTATGTTGGTTATACAATTTTTTATCATAGTAGCCTCTGGACAACAAAAATTATTTTGCAAACTGTCATTTTTTGATTTATTGACCCATTTTCACCACGAGATTCTAAAGTTATTTTAGCGATATGAGATTTGAAATTGGACGGAATACGTTGTGTGATCCTTGTACATTCGGTACATATACAGAGCGTTCGGAAATTCGGGCGATTTTGCTAATTTTTTTCGAATTTCAAAAGACGTGATTTTACGTCTTGGCATTGCAATTTAGTATAGGGAAGATGGAAAATTCAAATAAAGTTGAAGTTAAAATCGACATTGGAAGGTTAGTAGATTGAATTTTGGATAGGATTTGGCAGAAAATGATAGCTTGAAGCATCTACAAAAGATTGATTTATAGATTTATGCAACCAACATACATGACTGTTATCCGACGGAATAAAAAAGTAGGTTATCAAGCTATTTTTCCTCTGCGAAAAATGGGTTTTCTCGTCAATCACAAAGGCCGCGCAAGTCAATGAAATAAAACATTTAAATGTTACCAACATCAAATAAAGAAAAACCGCGTATCGAAATAGCTTCATTACGATACGCAAATGCGTATCGTAATAGTTTTGTTATGATACAAAATTAGAAAAAGTAAATTCACAGAGCGATAGACCTAACAGTATATTTAAAGAAATCTTGATAAAACCGATAATATTGTATCACTCTGCCAACCTAGCTATATTCACTGTATCGGTCTTGTCCATATCGTGCGCCAAGTTCTCCCGGTTAGGTACCATTCTGTCTCTTTTTTTCACATATACTATTTATTAATATATCACGTTGATCGTTAATTCGAACACAACAATAAATCTTGAGTCGCCTATCTGCCAGTGACAGAGTAACATGATTTTATGTTTTATGGTGACTTGTATCACGACTGCAGAAACGTTACCGAAATAAAATTCTAGCTACGGCCCTGGTAGTGTTTCAGACTGTGCGCTGCTGTTTATAATAATTTTATTTAATGTGATTCTACACCACTTCCTTATTGGTATTTTCAAAATTATTTTGCAATTATAAATATATTAATAAATGCAAACAAATTATATTTTTTATTCTGTACTATATCTCGAATAATAAGCAGTTTTCATGCTCCACTTGAATGATAAATTACTAGACTCTATGAAATTTTGCTAGGTCTTCTGTTTTTGTAAACAATGTCAGGGCTTTACTTAAAAGATAAGTAAGAATGGCAATTTTTCAATTTTAAGCCCTTAAGAATAAAAATTTGTGTACGAATAATTATTTTTGAAGATTAAAGGGTTTTTGTGAGTTATTGATGGTGTTAAGGTCGTTTTCCTAAAATAAACCCAGACAGCCACAAGAATTTCGAGACCATTGAAATAGTGTGCGCCAGTTTTTTGGCCTTAATTAATCTAATTCTTTGGAAAATATACGATATTATTATTAAAGAACCTTCTTTCACTACCTACTACATACTTACTACCCTATAGAACCTTTAGTAGGTAGTACCCATATAATTTTTTTTTAATATTATTTGGTGCTTTCTTAAATTATTTCTTTGTTCATGAAAAAAATACCAAAATTTTTACTTAGGCATGTATCTTTTGCTCTAGTGGTTGCGTCGAAAACCCCTCTATTTCTACCTTTTGGGGCCAAATTTCCCAAAACATGAAAACATTTACTTGCTTATATAAACAGGGTAAGATAAGTACCAATTTTCAGAAGTATAGGTTAATAATAATAGTAGACAGTTATACAGCGTGTGCGTGGATTTGCTTGACAAATGGAAGACTTCTTTATTATCAATTTTTCGAAAAGAAGTTATTCTTTATAAAAAGCTTTGCTTTCAAAATTATTAAGATTGGCACAAGAATTTCTTTTTAATGTTGTACATGGTGTCTCAAAAAACGAAAAACTTTAATTCTAAATGTGAAAAAACTTTATACCAATATTTATTAACCGGCAAATTGGAAAGCGCGAAAAGCGCATTAAATCGCCAACTAATTTGTAGTATACAGGGAAATTATAAAGTTTTTTTTGAATAGTTACTTAACATTTTTGATAAAAATTATTGTTATGTGTAAATATGTTTATATGATTGTTTAATAAATTTTCAATTAGGTTGTAAATTATCTAAATATTTTAAACACTCTGTATACTAAATTAACCTGCAAATAGTACATTGATTTGATGGCTTAATAATAAATATTGCAATGGTATTTATCCATATTGTTTATCAAAATTGTTAAGTAACTATTCAAAAAGAACTTTATCATTACCCTGTATACTACAAATTAGTTGACGATTTAATGCACTTTTCGCGCTTTTCAATTTGCCGGTTAATAAATATTGATATAAAGTTTTTTCACATTTAGAATTAAACTTTTTCGTTTTTTGAGACATCATGTATAACATTAGAAAGAAATTCTTATGACAATCTTAATAATTTTAAAAGCAAAACTTTTTATAAAGAATAACTTTTTTTTCGAAAAATTGATAATAAAGAAGTTTTCCATTTGGCAAGCAAATCCACACGCACGCTGTAGATAACCCCTCAACCCCTGTTTTTACCCCCTTGGGGACAAAAAATCTCTTCTGAGTAAATATATAACCCTATATAAGGAGGAGATAATAGTTTAGAAAAGCAACGATACGGTATTTTAAAAATGTATCTTTTATAAAAATTAAAATTAAATTGTAGTTATAGGTATTTAATTTATTAAACAAGAATGAATAGAAAAAAAGACCAAAAATTTATTACTGAATATCGGAGCGCTGTCTATAACCTAATTTTATTGGAGAATTTGGGCACTCGGTTAATGTACCAATGAATGATTGACAATTTGCACACTGAATATTAAAGACACTCTGAGGCTTCCCGATGGTTTCTGCGTAGCTATCTTATCGTATTGCATATTACTCGTAGTCCTAACAAATTAAATTTTAACTTGCCGAAATGGGGGACGCGGGTTTTATGTATAAATTCGGAAAATTCCCTAATGTCTCATAATATTGCTGTTAATAAACTCGTAACTAAACACTAATTAAGATGTACATAACGCCTCTAACTAATTAGTGTTCCGCGTACTAACATTTGGGAAAACTAAAGACTTATTACTTACTTACTTTAATATACACTTCGCTGCTTCACATTAATTTATGCATGTTGTAGTATTATAGACTAGGGCAATAACTCCTGAGGGGTTATTGACCAGGTCGATAATTTTTGAATCCAAAAAAAAATAATAGTAGGATAAAACCCATTGGAAAAGAAAGAGAATATAACAAAAATGAAAGGAAATATAATTTACGGGCGATCCGAGGTCGGGTGAGTTTTTAAGGCTAGAAAACGATTTATCTCGATTTCCGGCAAAACCACAAGTCCTATGGAAAAACGTTAAATAGCAAAGTTGTAGGTAATAAAAAGATATACAACTTTTATATTTACACTTTTCACATAACCTCAAAATTTATGTGAAAAATTCAAATAACCAAGTTTTTGGTTTCTTATTTTTATCTTACAAAAAAAATTTTTCTTTCACGAAATTTGGTGGAAATTTACCTTTTTATGTTCCAAACACACTGTAATTTTGTTGATTTAAAATATTTATTTTTTCACCTTATTTTGACGTAATATCGAAATAACACCCTAATGTTCAATCGAAAATTCTCACGTCAAATAATCTGCTTTTTTTAAAAAGTCGGTGGGCTTTTTGTTCGTTGAAATCTCTACTTTCTGATGCTGTAAAAAAATATACATAGTATACATTAGTTTTGCCGGAAATCGAGATAAATCGTTTTCTGCCCTTAAAAACTCATCCCTTTCCACTTCCCGACCTCGGATCGCCCGTAAATTATTTTTCCTTTCATTTTTGTTATATTCTCTTCCTTTTCCAATGGGTTTCATCCTACTATTATTGTTTTCACTTTTTACCATTTTCAAAGGCCCTGGTCTACCAATAAATATTTTCGAAAATTAAATAGGTACCTATAAGGTTTATACCCTCGTAAATTACAATATGCACTTATAAGAAGTATTTTCTTTGTATTCGTCATCCCATGAAAATGAAATTGGAATAGATTAAATTACATTGTCGAGTGAAAGGGGTATAATACTACCAATAAAGTTCCGTGTTTCAGCTTTTCAAGAACATTTAAACAAGTTTGCTGCTGCGTCTTATAGTCATTTTCTTCTTAAGGTAAAAAGCACCTGAAGCAAGGAAACCTCAAGTAGGTATCAAGAATAAACCGAATTGGCATACCGGTAATTTTATTTAATATTTAGAGAGTTTGTAGTATCATTTTATTATAATTGATAATTTATTCAAAATTTAACTCTGTATCACTATCACTATCTTCATCTAAGCCTAAACTTATAATTAAGGGTTGAACATTTGTAATCATACAAGTATTGTAAGAATTTTCTACCTTAAGTACATGCTGTACACAGTTTTTTCAGCTGTCTGCAGAAATGTTTCTTACTTCGTTTTTAATTAATTCTACTACAGTTGCATTTAATGCAGGAGAAATATTATTTCTCCTAATATTGGATTTTAATTGGTGCCATATTAGCTTAATAGGATTGAATATACAATAGTATGGAGGAAGACGCAACACTGTATGTCCATTTTCTGCTGCAAGTTTGTCACACTCGTATTCCTTATTCCTTATTTATTTTAAAAGCTTTTAATACTTCTAGCAGTTTTCGTTTTTTGTAAGTTTTTCAAAATATAACTCATTTTCAATCATAACATTTTGAATTTCTGCTTTTGTATTATTAGAATTGGGAAGGATTTTTGCTTGCCGACTATGATAACTAGCATTGTCCATTACAATGACGTTATTTTCAGGTATATTTTTAAGGAGTTTATGTTTAAACCAATCTTCAAAAAGTTGTGCGTCGGTATCTTGATGGTAATCTAAAGAAGAAACCAGTGGCGTAGCCAGGTGGGGGCCAGACGGGGCGCCTGCCCCCCCCCCCCCCCGCCCTCCTTGCATGGCGCCCCTTGCCGCTTGGTGCCCATATTCAAAATAAAGATATACCTACTTTAATTACACCCTGTAACATTTATTGAAATTGAAAATAATTTGGTATCCTATTATATGTATTTTGAAAAACAAACACCATATTTTTAATAATAATAATAATAGTGGTTCTAAAAAATCATAAAGCGCCCCCATATATGTTCGCCCCTCCCGCCCCGCGAGGCTGGCTACGCCACTGGAAGAATCTGCTATGTTTTTAGCTGAAAGCAACAGACAATTTGGAACAAACCCGTTCTTTGAACCAGCATGTAATATTGTGAATATTTTGCCTTTATTTGATGGTGCCTTGGTTTGACATTTTTTCGAAGAATCATCCCAACCTTTTCTTGGAGTGTCATGGGTATCAAACCATGTTTCGTCAAGGTAAATAATTGGACGATTTTCTTCTCTAAATTGTTTAACAGCTGTTAAATATTTAAGTCTCCATTCCCGTAAACGTTGAGATTCCATTAATGTTTGTCTTTTATTAATGCTTCGGTATTTAAAACCCATTTTACGCAATATTTTCCTAAGGCTTGAAAAGCAACAAGAGATATTTGTTTCGTCTTTAATCAGCCGCTCTTTGAGGGAAATCAAAGTGGCCTCATACATTTGGTAAATCTTTCTTCATTTTCGTCGATGCTTCTAAATGTGCCAGAATCACTCCGATTTTTTCTAGGATTAACAGGTTTAAGTACTATGTCTCTTACCGAAGATAAAGGAGTTTTTGTCAAAGTAGACGTCTCTGCTAAAGCATCCATCGAATTAAAATTTCTACTCAAGAAAGATTGATACACATTTTTAATTATTAGTTTGGCATCGGTAGATAAATGCTTTCTTTTAAAAATGACACTTGAAGATGCCCCCCTATCAGCACAATTCCAAGGACGCCACATTCTCCCACTAATAAGCCTAACTAAAAATTACTCGCCGGAAAACCACAAAAGACTAAAATTATTAAAAATCGGTTTGTATTTATATATGAATCAGGCATAGGTATAAATTGAATTTGTACCTGGTCCGGCTCTGCTCGAAAAGGTTTTAAAATTTGGGATTTAATTATTTATTTTATGGATAATGAGGGTTTATTGCAGTCAAAAGATCAACGGTATAATTCTACAAATACTAAAATGTAAGTACTATACCGATTTAATATTTCCTGAATATTTTGCCCCATGCTCCAAATCCCCTTATTCAATTTAATTTGTTTTCTGTGGACGCCTATTAGGCTTTTCATTAACAATTAATTTTGAATTTATTTCCCGAAATCCAATTAGCAGGGTTTACCGATAAATCAAAATTAATCCTTGAAAATGCTTAAATGCATATTCTGGGTTACGATTATAACTTGAGGGTGAAGGGTTGCACAAGGGAATGTAACACAAGTCCGGCATATACAGGGATACAAATGATATTCTAAGGACACCACAAGCCTTGTTAATGAGTTTAGTGAGGATTTATCGCGCAATTTTCCTCAGAGGAGAAAATGTAGGTAATCAGCGTTTATGAGGAAGGGCTCGACTTGACCCATATTTTCTATTACTCGGCATGTTTTTTGGAAAATTGTTGGGCTCTTTATAAACTTTTAAAATTATACAGGGTGTCCGGAAATGATGAGCAAAAAATTTAGGGGATAATTATAGACCGGAAATAAATGCTATCTCTTCCCATAACATTTTTTCGAAAATTGATTATTAAGGGAGTTACAGGGTGATGTTGAAGTTCAATTTTATTTGCAGTTTTTTTGCAATACCTTTTGCCACGCTCATAATATTTTAACCAAATCTCTTTTTGGGGATAAGGAATACAAATTCCAACATTTTTTCGCATTTTGTAGAAGGCGCCACATAGGAGCCTATACTTTAATTTGAATGGTCCCAATGTTTTTGTCCTACACTGTATGCGCATTTTGACTGAATATTTTTATTCTCCTAAGCATTTGACAGAAAAAAGGTATACGATAAATCTAACCGTTTTCGAGAAAAACGCTAAAATAACATTGCTTGCAAGAGTGCTGAATACGAAATCGTTTTCATTTATTTTTAACCTTAAACATAGCATAGCAAAGGAAGGAATATTCCATGGAGTTCGTCGGGATTTTTTAAAAATAATTATTTTATGCATTGTGGAGAAAGGACGTCACTTTGAACCTTTGATTTGAATGTTTAATTTATTGTTCTAGTAACTTGTGTATTTTAAAACTGCAAATAAAATTTATCTTTAACCCTGTAACTTAATTAATTAAAAATTAATAATCAATTTTCGAACAAATGTTATAGGAAGAGATAGCATTTATTTTCGGTCTAGAATTATCCCCTAAATTTTTTGCTCATCGCTTCCGGACATCCTGTATACAGTTATAGGTACTCCCCTCAAAATATGCTACACCACTTCTTCGAATCCCTAAACAACAATGAAAGAAAAATTGACGAAACAAGTACATTATTATTTTATGAAAGAAATTATATTCCTATGAAAATTTCAACTCCCATTTTTGCCCCCGTTGTGGTTGATTTTCGAAAAATCCCTTCTTAGTGGATGTCTACGTTATAAGGAGAAGACATTCTTGAAATTTTATGATTCTAAGATCAGGGGTTTAGACTGGGCGATGACGAATCAGTCAGTCAGTCACTTAACAATATTATATAATAAAGTATAGATAGATTTATTTTGCCGGTTAGTTGATTTGCTTGTACTTATACTTTTATCAAAATAATTAGTTGCTGAACAAATTGATTTTCAGATTGTATGTAAATTTAAATGAATAATCAGTTAATTATTGCACGCCGGGCGTTTATTTAATTGTTGATATCATATTATCAAATCGTGTGTTTCGAAGTAAAACAGACACGCATTAATAAAAATGTTAAATTGTTTGCAAGAGATAAACACATTTTATTTCCCGGGTTATATTTAAAATTCATAAAACGATCATAAAAACATGGTAATTATAACATAGGTATATGCATCCTTTAATCTTTAAGGCTAGATAGATCATATATAGATAGATAGGTAAGGTAAGGCTATATCGGTATATCCAGAGACTGAACAATAAAATAAAAATAAATGTTTAAAGGGCACTTAAAAAACTACTATCAGTCTAAGCGACATTACCATAAAAAAGTCGTTTAATAAAGGTTTAGAGTGTTTTTTAGGCGGTGAGTTATATGGAACAAATTTGTCCAGGCCTCTACATATAGTTGGTAGTGTAAAGGGAGGATATATGAACCAGGAGGATAAACGGACCGTAAAAATATTCTGTAGGGGAGAGTAACACCGCTGTACATTAAAATAACAGATATTAACCGTGTGAAAATAGGGAACTTGACAAAAATTTTAAATGGTGAAAAAATTCTACAAATCATAAATACCTATATATTGCCATAAAACATATGGCAGCAAAAAAACAACATATTTCGTCCCAAAAGACCGCGAGAAAGATTTAAAACTGCCCCAAAATTCAAATTATCCCAAGCGGGTAAAAACGGGTCGTGACGTCACGAAGTATCATTTGTCATGATGACATCAACGAAATATATAGGTTATAGGTTGGCAATAAATTAAACGACGTTGAGAATTCCACCTTAAAACAACAATACAATAACAATAACACACGGCAATCCAAATGCAAACTCGGTAGCTCGGCCACCGGTCAGGATGACGGATGACGGAACAGTCATACTTCGTGACGTCATCGGGCTTGGAGCGCTTAAAAGGTCGTTTGAAATGCTTTTGACACGCGCGAAACTTAAAATAATTTTTACCAAGTTATTACTGATTTTTAAGGAGTAATAATTGGGGAATATTTTTTTTAGGCCTAACTAAATCATATTATTGAAAAAAAAAATTGGAAAGTTCCCTATTATATCTAGAGAAGAAAAGTGTAAAGTGTGGTATAAATTTAGCTTGTAAAGAAAAAGAAACATAAAAAAGCCCATCTGTTCTACCCACTATGGTCCATTTTACCTCCATAATATGGTAAAATAGATGTGATGTGTGATTCACAAGTCTGAAAATTTCATACTTTTTAATTTTGTTTTTTGTTACTTTTTATTTTGTATAGAAGTGCCAACGTTTGGTTATTAAATGTACAAATTTTCAAATTTCCGTTATTTATTTATTTACATACAGTATAACAGCAGTGGTTGCCATTGACAGATACATTAATCTAATCTAAAAAAACCTTACTAGTAATGTGAGCTAAAATAAACCCTAAGTCTGGTGTTGTAGCTTATAGATTCTCTGAATATACCCAGTGTTGTTCATAAATAAATTACCTTTAGTTTTTTATGATGGTGGTCCATCTCTCCTCTTTTTACCCTACAATGTATCTAATATATTATATCTACTAGGGGTTTTCGTGTAAATGATAAGATCTAAAATGCAAAAATTTCGAATAAACTTAATTCTACTGGTATAAAAGAGAGGTTTCAGCACAATTTAGCTTATTTTATAGTCTAGCAATTTCTTATCCAAAATACGGGCGCCAATTTATCTTCTCTTGGTATTTTCCTGGCCGTTTGGTCAAGAAATTGAGCATATGAAAAGTGCTTTATGCGTAAATACTACAGCTGATCGGGTGCGACTACGCTCGGATTTGATTTTTAATAAAAAATATTCTAGAGTAAAACCTTAAAAAAAAATTATTACAAATACTTCGTGTATAAAAATTTTTTTCATCAGTGGCGCACCAAGTGGGGGAGGGTTTTGGGGTTAGTACCCATCCCAGAGCCTGCTGAAAAAGTAATATTGTGAAGCCGCATATTATATTATTTGAACTAAAACCCAGCATAATAATAAACGGCCTAAGTTGCGAATAACTCCAACAACCATTTTTGTGAAGATGTGTAGTAAATCATTTCTGCTAATGTCAATTTCATTAATGACACAATCACGTTCTGGTTGGATGATAATTGTATTTTCGTACTATGATCGATGAAAACTTATAATAACATCATAAAAATGTTCTCACCTTATAAAAGCGATGAGTTTGGACATTTTTGATCTATCGAACATTTGTTTATTTGTTTATTTATTTGTTTATTTATTCACGGGCACAACCCAATTTCACAAAAATATAAATAATCTTAATCCTAACGCAGAGTTAACATATTTTAATTCATTTTTTTAAGAAAAACGTAAAATTCAGCAGATGTGATCAAATAGAAAAATAAAGAAAATATTCGCGAACATTACTGCCGGCGTATTTTGATTTATTCTTTTACAACATACAAGAAAATAAACCCTGATATCTGTTTGATAAAGAAATTTCACATTATCGGTATTATTATTCCATTAGCTTTCAGGTAAACTCACACAATGAAATGGGAGAAAAAAAGCTGATTAATTAAATCAGTGATGTTCTAATGGATTGAATAATTTTTGTTCCCTGTCACAAATGATAGAAAAGTTTTAAAAAAATATTAATAATATATAGCTTTTGGTGCCAAGTCGCCAAATTCTTATAACCACACGAGTATTCTATTTATATTATTATACATGCATGCATATTATAATAATAAGAATTTTAAAAAATGACAAATCCTTAACACATTCGCTGCCATGGCGGACACCGGTGTCTAATCAGCTATGATTTTACCACGCCACGTCAGACACCCGTGTCCGCTACAGTTATTCAACGACACTGCCCAGCGGACACACTTTTCTATAAAAGTTTTCATATGAGGTATCTGTATTGGCGCTGCGGCACCGTCCATTTATCTTGGTTTTTTGATTGGACAAAGTAAATAGATTTTATAACACGTGTCTGCTATTGTGTCCGCTATGGCGAGCAGACTTAATTTTTTTAATTAATTTCCATACACGCCAGGGCAGACACCCAATATTTCAATAAAAATTTAAAGCGCGTTCTGTATTTATTTATTTATTTTCTTTTAAGAAATGTAATCAAAATGTTAACACATTATCAGGTGTTGTATTATAATAAACAGATATAAAGAAATCACTCCCTGGTTCTTCATTGGTCACAAAATACATAATTCTTCCGGTTCTGTTATTTATTTTTGCACAAAAATAGAATGTAATAAAATAAATCACGTAAATCGGCCTAAATTTGCAACGGAGAACTAACAGTAGATACAACGGTATCTTACTTCCAACTGAAGTCTCCTTACACTCCTTACAGTAGGGCTATAGCTCTATACGATGGGCGGATTTGATGTGTCCACTATCTACGTCGTGTCCGCTAATGTGTCCGCTGTGGCGTAACCACGTAAGAAAAATGTCTTCTCTGAGTGTCTTCTGTGGCGCGTTATGGGAAAATGGTTTCACCACGCCACGTCAGACACCGGTGTCTGTTTAGGTTTTATTTAAAAAAAACATGCAAAAAATACATCAAAAAAAAAACTGCTATACCACAGAAAATATAGCTTGCGTTAGCTATATTTTCTGTGGCTATACCCAATAGTCTTAGAATTGCCGTATCTTATAGGATTCAACCTTGGCCTGGGAGGCCATTTTTACAAATCTGGCTTGGCAGCGAATGTGTTAATAGTTATTTGTTAAAAGTGGAAAAACATACCTACACAATTAGAATTACCTTTTAAAAGAGATATTGCGTATTTTAACACAAACAAACTTTAATCCTAATGAGGGATATATTTCGGATTAACCAACGTTATAAAGTGGTTTTGTTTTCCGAATAGATATCATGTGTACTTGATATGACGTGCGTAAAACGTTATTTATTTGTTTATTTCTCTACGTCATCTGTCAAATTTTATTAACATTTTTAAAAAAAAATGTATTATAGTTTTTAGAATATTTAATTTAAGAAAGGGAAAGTAAAAACTAAAAGTCTTCCTCCACAAAATGTTTTAGAATAAAATTCTTTAAGGGTCTCTGCATGTTTCGAGCGTAGAAACGTTCATCATCAGGAGACAGAAAATATAATTAAACAGTGCTGATTGTTTTACCAGAAGAGAAACTGGTAAAGGATCTTAACGGAGCTTTCATGGAATTAAAAGAATTAAAAAATGATGTGTAAAAGAGACATAATATGGAGAAATGAATAAAAGTTAAAACAAACCAAATTTGGTTGGTTTAGACCCCATTTACTAACTTCTCACATACTCAGTATGTTTTAACTTTTATTCAATTGTCCATGTTATGCCTCTTTTACACATCATTTTTTAATTCCATTAAAGCTCCATTAAGGTCCTTCACCAGTTCTCTTCTGCTAAAACCATCAGCACTTTATAATTATATTTTCTGTCTCCTGATGATGAACGTTTCTATGTTCGAAACCCTTAAAGAATTTTATTCTATTAAATTTTGTGGAGGGGAAACTTTTAGTTTTTCCTTTCTTTCCCATACTTTTAACTCCACTTTAAGCATGGACTACTTCTTTTTTAATAAGAGTTTATATGACAATGAGTGAAAATTCAGCTGCCTGCCATTCTAGATACATCGCCGTACTTAAACCATTTTTAACGTCATTTTTTTTGCCAAAAATAAATCTTCTGATGTTGTTATTCTTAGGCGTCACATCGGCATCGCGACGTATTATTTCGTCATTCACTTTATTAATGGATTTGTGGCTTGTCAGCCTCGGTTTTCAAATCGACATAGAGTTAATGGTTGTGAAGATATCTATACAGTTGATATACACTTTGCCAAGTTTAGGGCCATGTTATTTTCGAAAAGAAATTTTTTTTAACTGAATTGAAAGTATTCAATAAATCATCGAATCGTCAATAGGCAAGTTAGATTAGTGTTTATATATTATTATGAGTAGGTCATGCAGATTATAAGTTTTTGTAGAAAGGTGTAACTTGTCTTCAAAACCTTTTAAATATTGATTTGATTTCCTCGAAATTTTTCCTTATAGTTCGTTCTTTAATTTATGTTTATTTGGTAGCACCCTAGCAGGAAGGAGACTGGACTTTGACATAATGGTCTTGATGGTCTAAAACGGGGCGATAAACATAAATGATAAATATTCAATGTTGAAAGCGTTTTAAATATAAAATGGGCTTAATATTGCAGACTGACCTTCCATAAATATCAAGCAGCTCTGCTAGGTTGTCGGAATGCCGGGTTATCTATAAGTCTCGGAGGCATTAAGATGAAACTCAACGTGAATAATAAAAGAGTAGGCTCTCTTGCAGTAAATAATAGAGATGGAACGATTTTTAACGTATTATTTTCCACAGTAATAATTATTGTTATTTAAACAATTCATAGAGAATGAAGTTGTACCTACTTTCTTTCACTTTCACCTTGTTATGTTATGCTGGACTTAACGGGTGACGAAGGCGCGTACCAAAACGATACACGCAAAATGCCTTGCTGTCGCTTCTCGTTGATAAGAGTTATCTGGTATAGATACCATTAATTTATATACAGTGTCACCAGTAAAGTCCGCATCATATGGGATTTTTTTTATTAATAGCTTTATTCAAAATTTGACTTTGGCATCAAGTTCTTCTTCGATTGAGATGAAAATTAGGCAAAAAAATAGTAGTCACGTGATTCGCAGTATCTGTAAAATTTTAATTTTTTCTAAAAAATAATTAAAAAGTGGGGTTATTTCTGAAAATATCAAAAAAAGTTATTAAAAAAAGTTTTTTAAAATGCAGTTTCTAGCCCACATGCAAAATTTCAGCTGCATAGGAGAATTTTGATTTTTCACCTATATTTTGTAAATTGCACCACTTTTGCAAAATAAGACACACGCAACCTACATAAAACTTCTCAGTTTTGACAAGGCTTTATTTCAGATACATTTTCTTCAAAGTAATGTGTGTTTTTCTACAAAATCAAAATTGGGCTATTAAAATTTGGTCGCATGTGATACAAAGTTTATTTGTTTTTGACCCTGTATAAGGTAACTTCATAAAATAAGTATTTTTGAAAACGTAGTTTGTGTCTGAAAGTAATACACGTTAACGTTATTGTGACATAGCTTAATAATAAATTATAATATAGGGGTTTTAAATTAAATCGTTGAAAATAGATAAACTTTACGTTGTTAAACTAAAATTTATTTTCCACTTATAAAAAACACTTTATTGAAGACACTGTGTTCTTTTTTGTCTTAATATCAAGGTGTATTACTTTCAGACACAGGGTAAAAAACAAATAAACTTTGCATCGCATGCGACCAAATTTTAATAGCCCAATTTTGATTTTGTAGAAAAACACACATTTAATATTGCGCTACATTAAAGAAAACGTATCTAAAATAAAGCATTGTCAAAACTAAGAAGTTTTATGTAGGTTGCGTTGAATCTTATTTTGCAAAAGTGGTGCAATTTACAAAATATGGGTAAAAATCAAAATTATCTTATGCAGCTAAAATTTTGCATGTGGGCTAGACACTGCATTTAAAAAACTTTTTTCAATAACTTTTTTCGATATTTTCAATAACAACCCCACTTTTGAATTATTTTTTGGAAAAAATTTAAATTTGGCAGATAATGCGAATCACGTGACTACTATTTTTTGCTTAATTTTCATCGTGATCGAAGCAGAACTTGATGGAAAAGTCAAATTTCGAATAGAGCTATTAATAAAAAAATCCCATATGATGCGTACTTTACTGGTGACACTGTATATGGTCTTCGGCTTAAGTAGTTGTTGATATCCGAATGAAAAAAACATTCCATATTCGTATTTAGTTTTCAGATAACGCAGCGCAATGGACGGAGTCGTCGAGGAAATCGCATGCGCAAACGACAGGATAAAAAGCACGAATGTAAGTCTGAACCCGTGGCCATATATCGCTTGTTTTTATGGCCCTCAGACCCAAGAGCTTTCCACGACAATTCTGGTAACAGGTTTGTTATTTCGATTTTTATAACCATTCTTGAGTATCTAGACATAATACCGCCGCAGGCGAAATTTTTTTGGGTGCCACGCCCTTTTTTGAATCATGGTGCTTGGTTTTCAAGTGGGAAAAATAAAAAATACAACACAAAATTACAAAAACCACCCGGTGCATTTAGGAGGGGGCAGTGGCGTATCTAGGGGGGGGGGGCAAAGGGGGCAATTGCCCCCCCCCCAGAACAATTTTATTAAAGAGCAAGACAAACGAAACACACCCTAAGAGTACTCTAAAAAAATATTCCATTTGCAATAAGTATCTACAAATGATTTTTGAACATACCTCGTATAGAGTTCCGGGAATCACCGGGTTAAAAATAGCAGCGCTTTCAGAGCCTCGACGGCTGTTGTGGAATACGCGGTACACGGTTTTACTCAGAGAACTCAATAATATTCTGTGGTTTTACTTCTGTTTTCAGTTGAGTTTAAGCGACGTAGTGTGCGCGCGGTGGTTCAGGTGCTGCGATTTGAAGAGGTTAGTTTAGTTTTGAATTTATAATATGTTTGCTTTATTTGAGGTATCATTCTTTCAGTTTTTAAATGAAGAAAACCCAAAAACAAACTAGTTTATCGAACTTTTTAAAAAAGACGAAACCTAACGAATTAATAAATAATGCCAATCTCGAAGATAACAAGAGTGAGAAGACCCTTTTATTGCCTACAACTATAGTCAAACTAGTGTAGATTTTCCGGTCGAATTTAACTTTACAGGCACAGACACACCCATCAACGTCTTCAAATAATTTAAGCTATCCCTAAATTATTGACCAAATTTTTGCGTGGTCTTAAAAAATTTTCACCTGCAGCGAGCTTTTTGTGCACCCCCAAGTTAACAAGTCACGAGCCGCCACTAAGGGGCGGCAAAAATTGAATAGCCTACTAGCGGCAAATTTGTAAATCCGCCACTGGCACTATGCCCCCCCCCCCCCAAGAAGATATTCTGGATACGCCACTGGGAGGGGGTTAAACTTCCTATTCGCATCATGTGCTCCTTTTGCAGGCGCGCTTTCGGGCGCCTTCGGGGTTTTGATTTGCGCTTTGGGTTTTATACATCTAGCAACTCTATTACAATTTTATAAAATCATATTTTTTATTATTCCTTAAAGAAAGTAGGACATACCTACTAAAATGTTAGTATTTTATTTTTAGAAATCATGGATATAATAACATCAATACTCTCAATACATAAGTAGTCGATTTTAAAAATTTTGCTGTAAATTATTGACCAAATTTGTTAAAATTTGGACGTATAGTTAAAAAAAATGTTCGGGCTTTTCGCCTACCCACACTGACAAGGGTGCCCCAAAAAGTTTCTATTATTAATTATGTGAAGTTGAAATTAAGTTTTTTCTTATATTTATTTCACTGGAATTCGCGAATGACGTATTTGACTTTAGGTGTGGTTAAGGCTCAGGGGGGGGGCGAAACCCCCGTCGCCCCCCCTAAATCCGCCCCTGACATAATCACAGTAAGGTTTAGGTACCTCTATACGTTTTAACCCAGCTTTTCTTCTTTTTTTCAGTTATAAATGGGCTGATATTCATCACTGGATTCCTCGGTAACATAGCAGTCTGTATTGTGATAATCAAGCAACCGACGCTTCACACAGCGACAAACTATTATTTATTTAACTTGGCTGTCTCGGATGTTACCCTTCTAATATTTGGTGAGTAATGTCCCGAAATGCTCATTCGTTGCAGGGCCGGACTTAGCCCGAGTAAAATAATCGTCCAGTTTAAGAGCAAACCCTAGTATTTCAACAATTTTTCTTTACTTTCGTTTTATCCAAACGTCACTAATGTTTGCTCTGTATACACAGTAGGTATAATAGACCAGGGTCAATAATTTTTGAAACCAAAAAAAAATATAGGATGAAACCCATTGGAAAAGGAAGGGAATATAACAAAAATGAAAGGAAAAATAATTTACGGGCGATCCGAGGTCGAGAAGTGGAAGGGGGTGAGTTTTTAAGAGTAGAAAACGATTTATCTCGATTTCCGGCAAAACTATAAGTCCTATGGAAAAACGTTAAATGGCAAAGTTGTAGGTAATAAAAAGGTTTACAACTTTTATATTTACACTTTTTTCACAACCTCAAAATTTATGTGAAAAATTCAAATAATCAAGTTTTTGGTTTTTTATTTATATCTTTTACAAAAATAAAAATTTTTTTCACGAAATTTGGTAAAAACTTACTTTTTTATGTCCCAAACACACTGTCATTTTTTTTATTTAAAATATTTATTTTTTCACCTTATTTTGACTTAATATCGAAAAGGCACCCTAATTTTCATTCGAAAATCCTCTCGTCAAAATATCTGCTTTTTTAAAAAAGTCGATAGGCTTTTTGTTCCTTGAAATCTCTACTTTCTGATGGTGTAAAAAAATATACATTACTATGGTAAATGTTCTCAAAAAATGCAAAGAAACTAACGTCTGATTAAATATTAACTTTATTAACTTATTTGGTTGTTAAATTATAGTAGTATATTTCGACTTGCAATTTTTTGTTTATGAATGTAACATGGAATCTTACATTTTTCGAGTAATTTAAAGTATAAATTTTAATCAATAGTTCAAAATTGTACATAATGATTAAAAAAAAAAATTCGGATTCGATATTTTTTCGTTTCTTTGCATTTTTTAAGAACATTTACCATATTTATGTATATATTTTTTTACACCATCCGAAAGTGGAGATTTCAACGAACAAAAAGTTTACCGACTTTTTTAAAAAAGCAGATATTTTGACGTGAGAATATTCGATTGAAAATTAGGGTGCTTTTTCGGTATTAAGTCAAAATAAGGTGAAAAAAATAAATATTTTAAATCAAAAAAAATACAGTGTGTTTGGGACATAAAAAGGCAAGTTTTTACCAAATTTTATGAAAAAAATTTTTTTTGTAAAAGCCACAAATAAAAACCAAAAACTTGGTTATTTGAATTTTTCACATAAATTGTGAGGTTATGTGAAAAAAGTGTAAATACAAAAGTTGTAGATCTTTTTATTGACTACGACTTTGCTATTTGACGTTTTTCCATAGGACTTGTAGTTTTGCCGGAAATCGAGATAAATCGTTTTCTACCCTTAAAAACTCACCCCTTTCCACTTCCCGACCTCGGATCGCCCGTAAATTATTTTTTCTTTAATTTTTGTTATATTCTCTTTCTTTTCCAATGGGTTTCATCCTACTATTATTTTTTTTCACTTTTTACCATTTTCAAAGGCTTCAGCCCTGGTCTATAATTATTTTTTTTAATGCAGAATGCAGAACAACTCATAAATATCCACCACAAGAAATCGAAATATTTTCACATTGAAGCTTTATTTTATGAAGCACATAAAGCCTTTTCGACCATTATAAAGGAATAAATATGAAACAATGTATTTCGGGGGCCACAAAATACCTTTTATTATGGAACATAAAGGAAATTATGTTAAGGGATGTCACATTATCGCTACTTTCTCACCCACATTTACCACATGTTGTGTTTCTAATATACATGGAACATTTTCTTTCTTAAAGTTGATAAAAATAATTTGAAGTAAAATTTTTACCGATGTGATAAGAGTTATATGTATTAATACAATATATGTATAATTACTGTAATAATCTTAACATAGTATAAAACAAAGTCGCTGTCGCTGTCTGTCCGTCCCTACCTATATATGCTTAAATCTTTAAAACTACGCAACGGATTTTGAAGCGTTTTTTTTTAATAGATAGAGTGATTCAAGAGGAAGGTTTTTATGTATATCGGGTTTGTATTTATACCAGCGGGTTGCAACGCATGCCGGATACACGCTAGTAATATATAAAATAAAGTTGCTTTAATGTTTCCTATAACGAAAATCCACAATTAGTGAGATATTGATATCGTGTCAGTGGCGATCGGTAGCATACTATAATATGTGACAGCAACGCGCTTTCCTACTGCAAGACAACGAAAATTGCTAGACCATTGCGTAGTGATAATGTCACGGTAATATAGCCAATAGAAAATAGGAGTTATTGCTACCGTAATAAAACCATGGGTTTGTAGCCATTATTGTTCTGAATACTCACAGTAATTAATTAATTATCAAGTTCTATTGGGGATGTAATCTGGTTTTATATGCTGTGTTAGTTTCGAGTGGCAGTTGTAATAAAACTTGACATTAATCATAATAATATTTGCTTGTTACGGTTAATAAAGCATATAGTGCAATAATAATGATGGGTTGTGTGAAATAAGAATCTTTTATTGCTTTATCTGACATGCAAAGTTTAAAAAAACTTAAATACAAAGTAAAAACAAATTAATTGAAATTGAAACAGGTATGATCGATAAAATTCAAATTCAGACAGAACAGCTAGAAAGCTTAGAAAATTCCGAACAAATACGTTAAAACAAATAATACGGCGCGCGGCGATTGCCGATCGCTACGAACCCCCACCAACTTCTTGGTGGATTATAGGTTCTAACGGAAACAATTAGGTTTTGGGGACGTTGTTCTGCTTTCTCAATTGTAGAGAGAGCGCTTTACTGAGAACAAAATGCGTCGCATTGAGAAGATACAATTTATTTCTTAACTAAATTAAAAGTAGTTCATTATTCAATGAAACTGATTATTACAATAAAAACACTGTTTTAGCGAATCTGGAATTGAGATAACACTACAGCGGATTTGATACACTCTCAATTTATTTATATGGGTTAATAAAAAATAAGCTCTGAATACAAACTATGTTGTATTGGATCATTTTCCGCAGTGTATAATAATCATATTCAGATTTGACACAATGAATGTAATTATTTTCTCAGTATTGTATCTGATCGGATCGCCACTGCAATCTGCAATGTATACCTACAACTTGAAGTAAAACCGCTGCTTTACATTTCACATTCCTATCTTATTCGACCCCTTGATTCTGCCCTGCCCTCCAACCTCATAAACACATCCGTTTATTTGCCGACAAATAAGACAAACAATTTGTTTTATTTACGTTCTCTTCATTTCTTTGCAGGATTACCCAATGACGTCGCTATGTACTGGCACCAGTATCCTTGGCCGTTCGGCGAGCTCTTCTGCAAATTTAGGGCGTTAATATCCGAGACGTAAGTTATTCTAGTTAGAGGATAAATTTTGTGTAATTTATTTTTGTTTTACCTGAATATTTATTATTAAGTTATCTGAGAGATTTAAAGATTTTTTAATTATAATTCCAAAATGGATAGTGGCATATTAGACAGGACATTTGATTAGCTATACGTTAGTAAGATAAAACACAGGGTCAAAAAAATTACCTTGTCGGACTTCCATTGTCTTTATTTTGTTACTTAACACAACGTTTCGGTTAGTTAGTATCTCTAACCGTTTTCAAGTGTAAACTAAATTATAATTCTAAGGCTACTGTCTTTAATACTATCCATATGCAATGAAGCTTGATGACTCCGCCTACGTGCTTATTGGAGTGTGAAGTTTGAGCTGTTGGTTTTGGACAAGAAGAGGCTTCCAGATATTGGGGATATCTATACTTGGTTTACTAAATATTTGGGTATTTTGATTCATGAAAACTGCTTCTTTAAATTTTCGTTTTCTCCAGTGCTGTTCTCATGCACCGGTCATGCACTGCTCGTGCACCGGTTATGCACTGCTCGTGCACTGGTCATGCACTACTCGTGCACCGGTCATGCACTGCTCGTGCACCGGTCATGCACTGCTCGTGCACCGGTCATGCACTGCTCGTGCACCGGTCATGCACTGCTCGTGCACTGGTCATGCACTGCTCGTGCACTGGTCATGCACTGCTCATGCACCGGTCATGCACTGCTCGTGCACTGGTCATGCACTGCTCGTGCACTGGTCATGCACTGCTCGTGCACCGGTCATGCACTGCTCGTGCACCGGTCATGCACTGCTCGTGCACCGGTCGTGCACCTGTCATGCACTGCTCGTGCACCGGTCATGCACTGGTCGTGCACCGGTCATGCATTGGTCGTGCACCGGTCATGCACTGGTCGTGCACCGGTCATGCACTGCTCGTGCACCGGTCATGCACTGCTCGTGCACCGGTCGTGCACCGGTCATGCACTGCTCGTGCACTGGTCATGCACTGCTCGTGCACTGGTCATGCACCGGTCATGCACTACTCGTGCACCGGTCATGCACTGCTCGTGCACCGGTCATGCACTGCTCGTGCACTGGTCATGCACTGCTCGTGCACTGGTCATGCACTGCTCATGCACCGGTCATGCACTGCTCGTGCACCGGTCGTGCACCTGTCATGCACTGCTCGTGCACCGGTCATGCACTGCTCATGCACCGGTCATGCACTGCTCATGCACCGGTCATGCACTGCTCGTGCACCGGTCGTGCACCTGTCATGCACTGCTCGTGCACCGGTCATGCACTACTCGTGCACCGGTCATGCACTGCTCGTGCACCGGTCATGCACTGCTCGTGCACTGGTCATGCACTGCTCATGCACCGGTCATGCACTGCTCGTGCACCGGTCGTGCACCTGTCGTGCACTGCTCGTGCACTGGTCATGCACTGCTCGTGCACTGGTCATGCACTGCTCATGCACCGGTCATGCACTGCTCGTGCACCGGTCGTGCACCTGTCATGCACTGCTCGTGCACCGGTCATGCACTACTCGTGCACCGGTCATGCACTGCTCGTGCACCGGTCATGCACTGCTCGTGCACTGGTCATGCACTGCTCGTGCACTGGTCATGCACTGCTCATGCACCGGTCATGCACTGCTCGTGCACCGGTCGTGCACCTGTCATGCACTGCTCGTGCACCGGTCATGCACTGCTCGTGCACCGGTCATGCACTGCTCGTGCACCGGTCATGCACTGCTCGTGCACGGGTCATGCACTGCTCGTGCACGGGTCATGCACTGCTCGTGCACCGGTCATGCACTACTCGTGCACTGGTCATGCACTACTCGTGCACTGGTCATGCACTGCTCGTGCACCGATCATGCACTGCTCGTGCACTGGTCATGCACTGCTCGTGCACCGGTCATGCACTGCTCGTGCACCGGTCATGCACTGCTCGTGCACCGGTCATGCATTGGTCGTGCACCGGTCATGCACTGGTCGTGCACTGGTCATGCACTGCTCGTGCACGGGTCATGCACTGCTCGTGCACCGGTCATGCACTGCTCGTGCACCGGTCATGCACTGCTCGTGCGCAGTGCATGACCGGTGCACGAGCAGTGCTTGACCAGTGCACGAGCAGTGCATGACCGGTGCACGACAAGTGCACGACCGGTGCACGAGCAGTGCATGACCGGTGCACGAGCAGTGCATGAGCAGTGCATGACCCGTGCACGAGCAGTGCATGACCGGTGCACGAGCAGTGCATGACCGGTGCACGAGCAGTGCATGACTGGTGCACGACCGGTGCACGAGCCGTGCATGACCGGTGCACGAGCAGTGCATGACCGGTGCACGAGCAGTGCATGACCGGTGCACGAGCAGTGCATGGCCGGTGCACGAGCAGTGCATGACCGGTGCACGAGCAGTGCATGACCAGTGCACGAGCAGTGCATGACCGGTGCACGAGTAGTGCAGGACCGGTGCACGAGCAGTGCACGAGCAGTGCATGACCGGTGCACGAGTAGTGCATGACCGGTGCACGAGTAGTGCATGACCAGTGCACGAGCAGTGCATGACCGGTGCACGAGCAGTGCACGAGCAGTGCATGACCAGTGCACGAGCAGTGCATGACCGGTGCACGAGTAGTGCATGACCGGTGCACGAGTAGTGCATGACCGGTGCACGAGCAGTGCACGAGCAGTGCATGACCGGTGCACGAGTAGTGCATGACCGGTGCACGAGTAGTGCATGACCAGTGCACGAGCAGTGCATGACCGGTGCACGAGCAGTGCATGACCAGTGCACGAGCAGTGCTGACCGGTGCACGAGCAGTGCATGACCGGTGCACGAGCAGTGCATGACCGGTGCACGAGCAGTGCATGACCGGTGCACGAGCAGTGCATGACCGGTGCACGAGAACAGCACTGGAGAAAACGAAAATTCAAAGAAGCAGTTTTCATGAATCAAAATACCCAAATATTTAGTAAACCAAGTATAGATATCCCCAATATCTGGAAGCCTCTTCTTGTCCAAAACTAACAGCTCAAACTTCACACTCCAATAAGCACGTAGGCGGATTCATCATCAAGCTTTATTGCACATGGATAGTATTTAAGACAGTAGCCTTAGAATTATAATTTAGTTTACACTTGAAAACGGTTAGAGATACTAACTAACCGAAACATTGTGTTTAGTAACAAAATAAAGACAATGGAAGTCCGACAAGGTAATTTTTTTGATATTACTTCTTTGTCTACCACCTTCAAAAAAAGCACATGGTGTTCCGTTTACCGAAAATAGACTTATGCGCATTTACCTAATTGGCACAATTTTAAAAACACCCTGTACGAAAAACGTAAAACCCAAATTATGGAATCTAAAGATCTATGTTTCGGTCAAAGGCAATAATCAAAACTTTAAACGTTCAGCTTTATTAGTTTCAAAGTTACTGAAATTTCTTCTCGGTATGTTTTTACATAAATGTAATTCATATCTCAAAAACGATTTGCGATAGGTACTAATATAACAATATTAACAAAAATTAGTTAGGTTTTAATAAGGTATTTAAAAAAACCTAAAATATACAGGACATTCTATTTGAAATACCAAAGTTCGCCATAATTTCTTATACAGGGTGAGTTTTTAAAGTGTTACAAGGCGATATCTCAAAAACGGTTTAAAATATTTTCTTCAAATTTTAGTGATGGGGGATGGGGGACATATTTAAACATATTTTTGACGTCTATCCCCCTTCCCCATTTTGAGGGGTGGGGGGTAACTTTGGAATTTTAAATGAGACAATGTACTTTTTTTTGGTAAATACGAACCTACGTAAAAAACTACGTACATATACAAAAAATCTTTTGATTTACTCCCCTGGTTACGAAATTCTTTGAAAAACCAATTACCCCAATTATTAAACCAAAACATAAGTTCTGACGTGTGGTTTCAATAGGACGAAGCTCCACCGCATTATGTGATACAGGCCCGTAATGAGTTGAACGAATTGTTTGAAAACAGGTGAGTAAGTGGAGCTGGTTCGGTAAACGGCCTGCTAGGTCCCCGGATTTGACCCTCCTTGACTTTTTCCTTTATTTATTTTTTATGTTATAAAAGATAAAGTGATGGCGGCTACACCTACAACTTTGGATGATATGAAATACCGAATCCGCGTTGCATGCTTATTATTGAGGCTTAAAATGTTACAACGGGTACGATATTTATTCTGAAAAAAAGTGACAAAGTGTTTGGAAGTTGAAGGGAGACATTTTGAACATCTTCTGAAGCGTGACAGACGATAAATAAGTTGAAATTAAATAGTAAAGTATTTTTTGTGTTTTATAACCTAATAAATCATAATTTCGTAACCAGGGGAGCAAATCAAAAGATTTTTTGAATACGTACGTAGTTTTTTACGTAGGTTCGTATTTACCAAAAAAAGTACATTGTCTCATTTAAAATTCCAAAGTTACCCCCCCCCTCAAAATGGGGGGTAGACGTCAAAAATATTTTCAAATATGTCCCCCCATCTCCCCATTCCCTCACTAAAATTTCAAGAAAATATTTTGAACCGTTTTCGAGGTATCGCCTTGTAACACTTTAAAAAACTCATACTTTATAATCGGAAGTGATTCAAACGTGATAATATTTTCAAAGTTCACAATTTATTATGACTGCTACCAAATTAATTGCAAAAGATAACTTTACTCGTTTCCGAGATTCTCTAATTGGCCACTCAATGTGAATCACCCTGTATTACTGTATTCGCTTAATTAAAGATAACTGTCAATATTTTGTGGGAGCTGAACGCTTGATACTTTGGGTTTGAAAACTTACTTCGAGGCCTCTCTTTAGACAAGTGTTCGATTTTGAGGAACCCAGTAGCAAACACAGACCCTTATCATTGCTACTTATACAAGTTTTACACTTTTTCTTTTCTATATATTGTAAGAAATTTGTAAAGCGTGTCTAAATATAAGAATGATCCTTTTCATATTTACATATCGTCCCAACACATCGGTTTTAAATGAATGTAAATATTGAATAACGACAAATACCGTTACGCGCTCGGTAAAAGAACCGTATCAAGATTGAAATATTGAATTTTATTTCCATTTTATGCTGTTAACCTGAAACCCACTAATTTTATTACCCTTGGTCGTTAAAGTAACTCCTAATTTAAACCTATAAAGCAGAAAAAAGCTAATTTTCCGAATTCCTATAGCCGTCTACTTCCACTTTATTCCTTCGAGGGGTTTTCTTAATATGATTTTTATATCCGACCAACGCATTTTAGTCAGTGTTCAGTTTGTCAAGCATTAGGTTTAATGTTTAAATTTTCGCTTATAATATCGCAAGAGCTTAAAAAATTTCCAGGAATAATTTAAGCTCGCGTGGGATTCGGTAAGAAAATTTCACACCACTTCACACCATAATTTGGAAAAAAAATTATTAATCAAACTTGACATTTTAAATTAATTTCACTGCTTGTCAAGTTGGCCAGGTTATTTTGACATAATATGTTGAATTAACCCGTTCTGTCACAAAACTTAATAATTATTACTAGGTATATATAAATATAATAATTAAACAAATTTGTGTTTTCTGTTTAATGAAAATAATAATGTTACATAATTCAGATATTTTGCATTATTCACAGGTATATGTACGTTATTTAATGGTTGTAATGTAGATCATATGTTTACCTTTTCAACTGTCAAAAAATTTCCACTTAAATATCGTGGCGCCTCGAAAAATATTCCGGAAATTCTTTTTCTTTCGGTGAGGAACCACTCCAATCGTTCCGTGAACTATTTTCCATGCAGTCACTATAATAATAATATACAGCGTGTCCAGAGAAGTTCTAGACATATGGGAATTTTCTTTATTGTTGATTTTACGAAAAAAAGTTATTCTTTATAAAAAGTTCTGCTTGATGCGCAAGTATTATTGACATATCAAATCTTAATATATCATGTACAGGGAGGCAAAAAAATATAGAAGCACAGAATTACGTAAAGAGGGAAGTACCCTCAATTTTTTTTTAGAGCAAATTCTTATAAGAAAATTTTACTAAAGGACTACAAAACGCGGTCAGATACAATTTTTCGTTGAAATATTTTAATTTACAGGGTAAATCAAAAAGCCTTTGCAAAATATTTTTTTATTTTATTTCTTTAATTTTTACCTGCAACAATTTCGCAACAACTATGTGCAATACTACAGTAACGAATATTGACATGTTAGTCAAAAATCATTTAATATTTTTGACTTATTAACAAGAGATTTTTTGATGGTACCCTGTAAATTAAAATATTTCAACGAAAAATTGTATCTGACCGCGTTTTGTAGTCCTTAGTAAAGTTTTCTTATAATAATTTGTTCTAAAATAAAAATCGAACTGAACTTTTTATAAAGAACAACTCTTTTTCGTAAAATGAACAATAAAAAAAATTCCCATATGTTTAGAAGTTCTCTGGACACGCTGTATATAAAATTGAAATAATCCTTTCAATATTATTTTTCGAGAATCATATACCGACACCTACCTATATACTCGTCCGCTTAAAAGAGGAAGGGGGCCCGAAAATAATCCTCTCCGGGCCCCATAGCCTCTAAAACCGGCCCTGATTGCATAACTAAACCTGCATCGGGAATAAAGTTAAACACCATAAGACTTCCTTATTCAGATTTCATTATCCCACAGTATTTTCACTATTTATGGTAAGTAAAGAATTCATCGTACTTTATTTTAGTACAAAGTAGAAACAACAGACAAAGCAATTCGAAGTAGGGTGAAGTAAGGTAATTTCGTGGCATAGGTAAGTTCGTGATAGAATTATAAAAATGTGTCAGCAAGTTGCCTTGTTGATTTAGATGGATAATTTCTTGGCTAGTGGAAAGCATACGATGCTACCAAATGGCGCTACTTGTCGCATTTCGATATCACAAACATATTATATTAAGAAAACATTTTGTTTCCATCATGTCATGCGTATTTCGACGGGCTTTTTCGCGGGTTTTGCAATTGAAAAGAGATCTGCTGCTTCAACAAGATTAACTGAAAGGTAGGCCCAGAGGCGGATCCAGGGAAGGGGGGGGGCAATGGGGCCCGAGCCCCCCTAAAGCCCGTTGAAACATTGGAAAATTATTTTTTGTTTAAATTAGCGCAATTTGTTTTTACCCAACATAAATCAGCGCCACCTGCGAACCAAAGTTTTAATACTAAATAGATCAAAAGGTATTTTATTATTTATTTATTTTTATTAAATATACTGATTTATTTTTTGCATACGGGCCCCCCCTTAGGAGTATTTCTGGATCCGCCAGTGGGTAGGCCTATGAAATTTATATCAATTATAGTATTTTAGATTGGGAATATTTTTGTCAAATCCGATTAACAAATTCTGGCTTAGTTTTACCGTAATTGCTTATTCAGTGGAGCTAATTTCTTATGATTTCTGACTTCTGTTGAAGATGTAAAAATTCAAGGGTTGTTCAATTTAAGGAAATATATTTTTTGTATGCAGTAAAATTATCCCGTATTCCAAGTTTATGTTATTTTTATGATTGCTTACGAACCTAACCTAAAAAATGCGTAATTGAACATATCACGAACTTACCTAGAAGGTGTCACGAAGTTATCTATTGTTGTTTTTAATTTCAGCTCTAAAATGTAATTAATCAAAAGAAAATATCGCAGATATTATATATATAAGATTTGACGCATAAAATATTACCTTGTAACCGATAATAAAACCTTACCTAACAATTTTTAGCATTAATGGTTGTCTCACGAATATACCTACCCCATATCACGAAATTAGATATCCTATCACGAAATTACCTTCCCTTGACTAGGGCTACTTTAAATGTTTTTTTTTTTGGTGTTTCTGAGTTCTCTTTAAAGAAAATACCAGAATCTAAAAGCAAAATGTTAGGTCTTAGTCCCCCGACAATTATTGCAACCACCGCATGCCATTTACTTTGCGACGAAAAAACTATAATTATCACGAACATACCTTACTTCACCCTATACGGTAACATTTAACACGGACTATTCGTGAAGAAGTAGAAACAGTGAAAATATTTTATATAAAAAAAACTAATTGAATATCTGATACGCCTTATGTTAAGGGAGTCTAATGTAATTTCGTTATCCGGCGTTCTTTTGTTCTGTCTACTTTCCTCTTACTTTGCGATTGATTGGTTTGTACCTTTTTTTAAGAAATATATGCCACCTGCATCCCTTGGCGACGCGACAGAGGGTAAATTTGATTAAATTTTTTGTTAAATAAATAAAAGTGACTATTTCACTGGATTATATCATACCGTGCGAGCAAAAATCATTTGCATTTGCAGGGCTTGGATCAAAAAACGTGGGGTTTGGTTTAGATCACAATGATATGGGGACGATATATCTAACCAAATCTAGGTTAAAACTTTGTCAAATGCATATTATGACATGATATGCCAAACTAATGAGTAATAAAATAATTAGACAAAGAAAAAGAATTACATAAATTGCTGAAATTGGCCACCGCCATGCTCCAAGCATAAATTCACACGTCTCTTCATATTTTCGAAAGTGTTGACTCTCTGGAGAAATGTTACCACATTCTTGGATAATCCTTTTTTGTAATTGTTCTAAATTTGCAACTGGTGTTTTAAAAATAGTGTTTTTTAAATGAGGAAAAACGAAGTAACCGTTAAACAAGGTGATCTAGGTGGGAATTCAATGTATGATCGAAAATGTCACTTTAGACGCTTATTTCCGATAAATAGGTAATAAAGGAATATTTGAAGACGCCTTTTTTTCCCATAAAATATAACATATTTATTGACTTGTTTTTTTCCTGTAAGCTTATTTTTTTCTGTAATAATTCCGTCGTTATCATGTTCCATAAACGGAACACGTATGCGGCTTGCAAGGGGCTTACTCACAAATCTTCCAAATAACGAGTTTCACGCGTTTTTGACACGAAAATGGCCTTCATGTTAGGAAAAAACGAAGTTAAGAAACTGAATAAAACATAAGTTACCAATATGTTGCCACATCCTTTTGTTATATACACCGCCTCGAAATATTTTATTTGCATTTCGAAAGATATTGATTTAATATTGTATTAAAAGTCTACAATCGCATTTACTCGAGACATGCAGTTATACCATTTACTCGGAACCGTCTAAAACTATCGAATTTATTTCCAAATATACAGTATGTCTCCGTAAGTTGGAACCATATGGAAAACTTTTTTATTATTAATTTTAAAAAAAAGTGCTTCTTAATAAAAAGTTCGGCATGGTCTTAAACCTAAAATGCAACTATCAGATATTAAATTATTTTAAGCGTATACGAGGTTTGTCAAAAATAGGAATTTTGCCCAAGAGCAAAGTACCTTCATTTTTGACAATATGGAAAATTGTTATTAAAAAAAGTTGATCAAAACTAAAAACCACGTTCAAATATGTAATTACACCCATTTACGATAAAAAATTGGTTTTGTTAGTTTTTAATAATTTTTCTGCATTATTAATTAATTATAAATAACATTTATCTCATGATAACCTTTTCGTTTCTTAATTTTATCTAACAATGTTGCAATTCAAACACGTCCGTTATGAATGCATATGCATTTATATTGCAAATAAGAAAATATACATCTTAGATTACATGTGACCACTGTACAGGGTGTCCAGTTTTCGTGTGTATTCATATACCAGCTCCCTTATTATAAAAGATAGAAAGATGGGGTTTGCGGCTTACTGTTCTATTTTTTTATAAAACTTTCATTACCGTAAACGAAATTTTCATAGCCCTCTCAGTTTCTGACATACAGGGCCATTTTCAAATTTTGTCATTTATGATGCTCCCCTGTATCTCAATTATTTGATAACTTATCAATAAGGTAAAAATGGATTGTCATGTAGTTTTTTATTTTGAATTCAGTGGCGTAGTTAGTTTTTTTCTAAAAAGTTTTGTTTATGAGTTATGACCCAAACTTATATTTTTTTTAATGGGACACCCTATATATTAGTTATTTTTCTTGTTCCTCTTTTTAAGAGCTTTTCAAAAATATATAATAGTCCATATTTTTTTCTTTTAAAAAGGGACAATTTTAACTTTTTTTGTAAAATTAATCATTTTTCGAATAGCGGGCTATGCCCGCAAATAAAAAAAAATTAACAACATTATTTTTATTAAACATAACTTTAAACCAACAATTAAGCAATTATATTAAAAACAAAGAAGTGGTTCGTGTCTGTGAAAATTAAAATAAATTGCCACGAACTTTTCACTAAAATTTCAAATAAACTAACAAAATCAAACAAATAGTATAATATTTGACAATAATCTGTAATGGCGCATTTACAAAACTTTGTTTTCTGTCATGTATATCCATGATTGATCATGGCCTTCTGGATTCTAAATGAAAAATGATTAATTTTACAAGAAAAGTTAAAATTGTCCCTTTTTAAAAGAAAAAAAATATGGACTATTATATATTATTGAAAAGCTCTTAAAAAAAGGAACAAGAAAAATAAAAAATATATAGGGTGTCCCATTAAAAAAAATATAAGTTTGGGTCATAACTCATAAACAAAACTTTTTAGAAAAAAACTAACTACGCCACTGAATTCAACATAAAAAACTATATAACAATCCATTTTTACCTTATTGATAAGTTATCAAATAATTGAGATACAGGGGAGCGTCAAAAATGACAAAATTTGAAAATGGCCCTGTATGTCAGAAACTGAGAGGGCTATGAAAATTTCGTTTACGGCAATGAAAGTTTCATAAAAAAATAGAAAAGTAAGCCGCAAACCCCATCTTTCTATCTTTTTTAATAAGGGAGCTGGTATATGAATACACACGAAAACTGGACACCCTGTACAGTTAAATTTGTATTGTTATTGTATAAGGCTTACGACATACGTTTCAAAAAAGAAAAAAAAATTTCATCGTAAATGGGTGAAATTACATATTTAAACGGGGTTTTTAGTTCTGTTCAACTTTTTTTAATAACAATTTTCGATATTGTCAAAAAAAAAGGTACTTTGCTCTTGGGCAAAATTCATACTTTTTAACAAACCTCGTATACGCCTAAACGAATTTAATATCTGATAGTTGCATTTTAGGTTTTAGACCATGCAGAAATTTTTATGAAGAATACGTTTTTTTCGTAAAATTAATAATAAAAAAGTTTTCCATATGGTTCCAACTTACGGAGACATACTATATTTGTTTATTTTGAAATAATAAAGTAATTTTTGTACATTTGGCTTAAATACTATGCCTGTTTCACCGCTAGTTTCAAACAAAATAATATGGAAAGCAGATATTAAGAAACAGATATTTTTTAAATTCAGATATATAGCAAGAACTATCATTTATAGAATTAGTTTAAAGTTTCGCTGATCTGTCGCTCTTCCTGTCAGTCTACTGTCTCAAATGTATAATTTCTTATTAGTAAAAACCTAATTAATAATAATAATAAGATAATATTTACGAAATGATTCCTTCCAATCAATACATCCAATTTCAAAAAATATTTCACGTATTCCCTGGAAAAATAAAATGAAGGCTAATCCCCATCAACATAAAAGAATAGGGATATACATTTGGCTTGATGGTGTTTCAAACAAATTGCGCACCAAAATGAGGATTTTATATTTTTGAGATTACGCCCTTTTCTGTCGCAAATAAGAGGAAAGAATGTTTCGGGGTTTTATTTTTAAATGCGATGTTGCATATTAACGCAGTCCTTGAATAGAGAAAAGAAGTTTCAAGCGACGGAAATAATTTTGTGATGATTTATAGCCGAGACTGGTGGAAATAAACACCTTTATCCATAGTATAGCAAGGGCACCCTTGAAAAAGCTCTTGGCGTCCCTGAAACCCGTCGCGTCGTCGGCGTCGCCTCGGGTATGTTACAATTGGCCGATAGAGTTTTGAATAAAGAGTACCGTGGGGTAGTAAAAAATGCATTTAGTAAATTTATGGCATAGAACACTCTGGTTTCATAGCGAATATATAACTAACCGTTACTTTTTATGAATAATATTTTGTTTGAGTATTATTCAGGTACCTTTTACTAGTGTTGGGATGACTCGAGTGAAAAATAACCTATAATCCGGTTTTTTTTATTAGTCGGTTATTTATCAATAATCGGTTTTTTTACCGCGTCGCGTTGTACTTAACAATTAATCGAACTGGCGACCTTTTTTTTAGAAGTCTAGCGTGTTTTAATTACCGAGTATTTAAGTGATTTTTTTCATCCGTATACTAATAATTGGCGGTTCATGAATAGCTAGATCACTCGAATGATAACCGTTTATGCATACGGCTATTGGAAAAGAACGGTTTTTTTTAATAACGAACCTGGCGACCTCTTTTTTTTCAGAAGAGAAGTCCAAATAAAATATTTCTCGGCAATGTTGTTCTTCCAGAATCTTCCGAAAAGTCATTAATGTTGTAGATGAACCACCGCCCGTATTAATATTAGTGTTCGAGTAAAAAACCGGTTATATTTCGGTTTTTAAAATTACTAATTCGTGAATGCGTCACTAATATTTTCTCTTAAATAGCTGGGTTTGTGGTAATTTTTATTTATAAGTAATAATAATTCATAAAATTTGGGCGTGATTTTATATTTTTTTCGACGGGCTTGACGCCTTTATGGTACCTGTCTGCCCCCCCTCTAAGATAAAATCATTGCTAAGCCAGTTGGGGGGGGGGTAAACCTCTAAGGAAGAAAAGCTATCTAATACGTGCCTGTTCAAATCCATCCCTTTACAGAATGCCGCCCGGTCGCTCGAATAAAACTGGTTTTCGTGTGTTCAAACTCGCCCAAGGCGCGTTCAAGCATATAAAATTTAGGTCGATTTGATATACGGGGAGTGTCCTATAACTACGAAGCGATACAGCAACATGAGATAATAGACTTAAAAATGTATGCTTAATTTTTTATAATCCACTCTGTTGTCTATGTCTGGGTGTAAAAGGTGTTTATTTAAATATTTCTTGCCATCTAGCATTTAAACTCAATTATCTCAAAAACTAATTGAATATCAAGATTAATGAAGTACAACTTTTTTACGTATATGTAAATGACATCTCTTTCATAATTTGAGGTGAAGCGGTCAGAAATGCGGGAGAATTTACGATATTCACATTGTGTACCTAGCGTCCTCTAGTAGGTACCTTAAAACTAATTATGAAATTGTTTTTCTTGCACTCAAAAACATAACTGCACCAAATTTAATTCATATCCGCTAAACCATTTTCTAAAATGAATTTTTCAATTACCCTGTATATTTGTAACTGTGGAAATTTTATCATAAGAAATATAGCATAACATTACCTATTTTCAAGTCTGCTATCTCCGGTTGCTGTATTTCTCCTTAGTTATCTGACGCCCTGTATAGGCATGTTTTTTTACAGTTTGAAGGGGTCCAATAATGGTCCAATATATTGAAGAGAATTTTTAACCTAACCGACTTTCCTGCAGCCGCTCAGAAAAAATTCTACAATTTTCCTGTTTTCTCGCGTCTGATTCGATTTTTACAGGAAATACTACATACATAGTAATACAAACTATTTGACGAATTTAACAGTTTTAGTATTTTTTATTGCGTCCCAAAAAAAACCAATTTTTCTTCATTTATTCGATAATTTGAAAGCAATTTATGTTTGTTATTTTCTTAGCTTCATTTACAAAAAATATAGTTTTTGCCTTGACAAACTTCGTCAGCGAAAAAACTTTTTAAATTAGGAAATATCTTCCTATAGATTTATTATTAGTTTTTCTCAATTATAATATCAGTTTATAAAAAGCAATTAAAAATCGTCCATGCTTTTTAAATTTTCTAGAGATAAGTTTCCAGGAAAAAAAATTGGTCAAGGTGCAGCATAATTTTCTTTGAAGTTATAAACTTGTTAGCTTGTTATTGAAAGTTCTTTAAAAATTTTAATAGAAAAATAATTTAAAGTTAACAACTTCCTAATAAGTATATCTAGAGCTTAAGTTTGCAGAAGATTTTTCAAAAACCCTAAACATATCTGTTAGAAAAAGAATTAAAAAGAGTAACTCAACCTATTGATTCATCCGTACCTTAGACCGTTCATATATTTTTTAAATGTGTACCTACTATTTTATGAAGAGATAAGCAAACATTGTCATGATTGTCTTTTTGCCAAATTTGCCTTCTCAACTATTTTTAGCACGCTTTTATTACCTTCACCTGTATGTTTGTATGTATGTTTGTGTGTAACCGACTTCTTTGAACCCGATTTTGACCCACTTTAAACGGTCAGATTTACTTTAAATTTTGTAGACTTATCAACAACCGCTGACAATACAATAATCAATAATCTACTAATCTAGCTCAATCTACTCAAAAAAATAATTTTGTTAACAATAACTCAACCTAAAAAATGAAAAATTAATAGGTATAGTTAAAAAAAACTAAAAAACACGCTTTAATAATTAATCAAACTAAAAAGAGGAAAATAAATATTAGTTTAAAATAATTCTTGAAATTCTTAATATAGGCAGAAAATAATAATGGACGATAAACATTAGTATTATTGTAAAAAAAGCGTGGGGCGCTTTGTGCTATATTTTTCGTATATCGAGCACCCCATGCTTTTTTCACAATAATACTAATGTTTATCGTTCATTATTATTTTCTGCCTATATTAAGAATTTCAAGAATTATTTTAAACTATTATTTATTTTCCTCTTTTTAATTTGATTAATTATTAAAGCGTGTTTTTTAGCTTTTTAAACTATACCTATTTATTTAAATAATATGGATACTTCCCTAATAAGAAAGTGCAATATCTTACAAATTTAAAATGAGCAAGTGCAAATGTCATATTTACCAAAACATTTGAAATTTTATTTAGAAAGCTGTTCTATCCAGATCTGCCCTAAACAAGCTGATTTAAATCTCCAAAAAGTTCAAATCCCGATTGTGCCGACGAAAATCTTTAGAAAATAAAACGACTTTAACTAACGCAATGTCTAGAGACAATAAAAAACTTTATAAGGGATGCATTTTAGTGTTAAGGGTGGGCATTTTTATCCGCGTCTTGCATTCAAATTTCCTTAAAAGAGACTAAATCTCTCTAATCTATTTCAGGGAATAGGTATTAAAATTTGTATAGAATTGAAGTTAGAATTGATCTAACAGTTTTTATTTAAATCTTTTTTTCTAGCGGTTGCGTTGGAAACTTAATCCCTCCATTTCTACCCCCCTAGGAGCAAAATGTCCCAAAACATCAAAACACCACGCACTTACTTATTTTAACAGAGTAAGCACTCGGTCCCGTGTCATGGATGTTGGCACGTTAAAGAACCCTCGACAAAGAGGGATTCGGCAAAATTACCAGATAGTGTGTGACAAATTCCCTGGCGTCGGTGATTGGCCTCGTTGCGGAAATAGGCCGACGTAGAAAAAAATAAAAAATAAAATGCACCCTACCAATTTTTAGCAAAACAGCTTAAAATTCTAGACAGTTATAGGTACCCCTCAGAAAGTACACCACTTTTTTCAACCCCTAAGTGAATTTAAGAAATGACGAAACGCGTACTTATATTATAATTTTATTAAAGGAACTTACATATACCAATTTTTAGGCCTCCGTCGGTTTTATTTTATGAGATTCAAAAATTCATATAAAAATTTTCCCCTTCGTTTTTACCCCCTTAGGGGTCGATTAACGAAAAATCCCTTCTTAGTGCATGTCAACGTTATAAGGAGAAGATATCCTCGAAATTTCATGATTCTAGGGGCAACAACTCCTATAAACCTTTATAGGAGTTGTTGGTTAAGGCTGGGCGTTTACACTTGAAAACGGTTAGAGATACTAACTAACCGAAACGTTGTGTCAAGGAACAAAATAAAGACAATGAAAGTCCGACAAGGAAATTTTTATTTTTTATTTTTTTTAGTATGTACAGTGACCGGCAGAAAGTGCGCAGCATATGGGAAAGTTTTTTAAAAGTTTAAAAAAATAATTTTATTTTAGATAGGTTTTGCATGTTCTCAAACCAAAAAAACACCCATTAAATCCGGTAAAAGTATTTTAGAATATTTTTTTACTAAGAATTATGGTTTTAATTTCAAAGTTATACCCAAATTCCAAATTTCGCCTATTTTGGACAAAAAAATTGGTTTTCTGAATAACACTGTACAAAAAATAAATGGCAACCGAACAGTACGATTTTCTGCAGACTTTGGTAGAGATTAAAATTGATCATAAGTCCGATTAGTTTGTTTTCATAATATTATGGCTTTTTAAAATAAAAACATAAAAATAATAAATATTTTTGCTGCACACAGTATTTTATTTTCTGAGGGAAGAAGTTAATTTCATCTAACTGATATTTTTTGATTTACATTGACTTAAAGCATCTCCGAAATAGTTTTTTATTCGTTGAAGTATGCATAGAAAGTTTCCTTATTTTGCGCGACGAATAAAATACTTTCAAAATATATTTTTAATTTAATTTTTTTTCTTTATAAATCAAAAGGAAACTTTCTATGCATACTTCAATGTATAAAAAACTATTCAGGAGATGCTTTAAGTCAATGTAAATCAAAAAATATCAGTTAGATGAAATTAACTTGTTCCCTCAGAAAATAAAATACGGTGTGCAGCAAAAATATTTAATATTTTTATGTTTTTATTTTAAAAAGCCATAATATTATGAAAACAAACTAATCGGACTTATGATCAACGTTAATCTCTACCAACGTCTGCAGAAAATCTTATTTTCGTACTGTTCGGTTTCCATTTATTTTTTATACAGGGTTATTCAAAAAATACTATTAAATCCATTTTTTGTCCAAAATAAGCGAAATTTGGAATTTGGGTATAACTTTGAAATTAAAACAATGCTTCTTAGTAAAAAAAATTCTAAAATGAAATTTTTGATCCTACCTCGTATACCATAAGACTTTCACCGGATTTAATGGGTGTTATTTTGGTTTGAGAACATGCAGACCCTATCTAAAATAAAATTAATTTTCTAAACTTAAAGATAAAAAAATTTTCCATATGCTGCGCACTTTCTGCCGGTCACTGTATACTACAATAACAGAACGCCCAAAAATATTAATGCCAATAAAACCAAAAATATACATTATCGAATTATTTTAAAAAGTTTTAGGTCACGTAGATTTAAAATGATCACTTGAGATGGGTCCAGTTCCCGTAAAAGGAAATCGAAATGTGTATTTTTCGGGAAAAGAGCCCTTTTTAAAGGTCTAAATTGAAAGTCTTTGGCGAATTTATATGCTTACCGCATATTTACTTTTGATGGGTGATTGGATTAGAAACAATTTAAGGAGTTTAGGGACTATAAAAATGTTATTAAGGCTCTAATAAAATAATTGCTACTATGACTTCGTAACAAAAAGGGAATCATAAAGTCTGTAACAGTTTTTTGTTAGGTTTGACATAGCGAACTAAAATTTAGCATAATCTCATAATAGTTATATAGTATAGTCATGTTTGGCCCAACATAATTTTCAAAAAAACTGAAAATCTTTGTCCCATCTTTGTATCTCGAAAACATTATTAGCAACAATGATTCGGAGTTCGGACTTCTTATTATCGGGTGAATTCTAGTCACAATTGACCTTTTTTTTCGTTGTGGTCTAATCTAAAAATAGGAAATGTTGGAAACTACCCAATTCCATTATGCTTGTTTCTCTTTCATGGAGGCTCTAAGGCACAAAAGTTAAAGTCAAGACATGCAGGCTTGGTTACGGGTAATTTAAGAAGATGATGTTCACATTCTGTATGAATTTTAAAATGTTCCCGCAAATTTAAACCTTCTGAAACATTCCATTGAAATAGATACTTTTAGTGTTGGTTATTATTTTTTTCTTTTAAAGGTAGTACAATTCTGTCTACTTCTAAGCTCAATTTGTGATAAAATTTTCTTTATTGAAACAAGGATTCCGTATCAAAAAATAGAAAAAAGGAAAACATAACACATGGAAATACTCAAGATCACGCATCAATTTAATAGGGAACTTGACAAAAATTTTAAATGGGGAAAAAATTCCATAAATCATAAGTATAATATTGTCATAAAACATATGGCAGCATAAAAAAACAACATATTTCGTCCCAAAAGACCGCTAGCAAGATTTAAAAATGCCCCAATATTCAAATTATCCCAAGCGGGTAAAAACGGGTCGTGACGTCAAAAAGTATCACATCCACGAAATAGGTTATAGGTTGGCAATAAATTGAACGACGTTGAGAATTCCACCTTAAAACAACAATACAATAATAAGAACACACGGCAATCCAAATGTAAACTCGGTAGCTCGGCCACCGGCCAGGATGACGGATGACGGATGACGGAAAGTCATACTTCCTGACGTCATCGGGCTTGGCGCGCTTAAGAGGTCGTTTCAAATGCTTTTGACACGCGCGACCCTTTAAAGAATTTTTACCAAGTTATTACTGACTTTTAAGGAGTAATAATTGGGGAATACTTTTTTTAAGCCTAACTAAATCATATTATTGAAAGAAAAAAAATTGGAAAGTTCCCTATTGATTGGTCAACTGACTGATTCATCAACGCCCATCCTAAACGCTTAATCCTTGAATCATGAAATTTCGAGGATGTTTTCTCCTAATAACGTAAGAAAGAATCTTATTGTTTTAGAGCCCTCAGGATAAATTTTCCGAAACGTCGGCAAATTAAAATTTGGGTTTCATTTGCGTCCTATAAAAACCATCTACACAAAAAATTGGCCTAACTAAATCATATTATTGAAAAAAAAAAATTGGAAAGTTCCCTATTGATTGGTCAACTGACTGATTCATCAACGCCCATCCTAAACGCTTAATCCTTGAATCATGAAATTTCGAGGATGTTTTTTCCTAATAACGAAAGAAAGAATCTTATTGTTTTAGAGCCGTGAGGATAAATTTTCCGAACCGTCGGCAAATTAAAATTTGGGTTTCATTTGCGCCCTATAAAAACCATCTACACAAAAAATTGGCCTTTTTTGTTCCCGTTAAAGGGGGATAAAAATGATGACTGTTTATCCGTTAACTGCCATTTTAACAATCTATGGTAGTATGTCGAGGCGACAAAAATGGTAGGTATGTGTATTCTATGCTTTTTTCCGCATGTTTGCGCCATCCGGGAAATTAATCGGGATAGTGAAATTTTAAATTTAAAGTCTAATAAAAAGAGGGACCGACGGAATTGTTTAATGTTTTTAATTTGCTAATGCTTTACAATCCAAGCTTGAAATTGGCGACATTAAAGTCTTGATGATATAGAAAAAATCGTTGGATTTAAATTAAAGTTTGTAAATAGAACAGAAAGATTTTATTATATAATAATTGCTTTCGGTTTATATAAACCACTAAAAGAGATGGAAGAATGTGAAAATTTCTGGAGCATACGATTAACTTCCATTTAAAAATATTGAAAGACCATCAATCCTTAAACTCTGTTTCTTTTTCTTCTTGATTACGCTTTGGTTTTTAAAATATAGGACAAATGAATGGACCAACTTTAAACATTATTTTTATTAAAGAAAGATAACAACGTTTGAATCTTTATATATTCAGTGATACCAAATTTATATTTTAATTAAATTTAACTGGTGATAGGTATTTGGTGATAGTCGAACGCCTACAATTATTTTTAAAATGTTTATCTGGGTGATTGTAATTGGTATAAAGTCAAATATACAAAAATTAATTTATTATTTCTAAATAAACAAATATATCTTGCGATGGGTTTAGAGGGTTTCGAGTAAATGGTGAATACATGTCTTAAAAAACACTCCCGCCCAAAAGGCACCACAAATTTAAATGTAATTATGTAAATAATCCGGTTCAGAGTAGTCGCCTTTTTCATTTTTGAATATAAATCTAGGCAATGTCACAAAGAGGGTGTTCACATTATTATTGGTTAAAACTGGCTATTTCGACTGGAAAACTGTAATATCACTATTAATAATCACAATTATTGTAAAGGAGAAAATTAAATAGTTTAACTTAAATTTGTATTTTTGTTTTATTTACGGTCGTAGAAAAAGTAGAGGGTGTAATAGGTGCGTGAAGACTTTTATAGCTCACGAATGTAATGTTTGCATATTTGATGATGCAATATCACATTCGAATAAACCATTTTAAAACACCAGCAGATATTCCACCGTACACATACCTGAAAAGTTCGGTTCGAACGTAAGTGCTGCCATTAATGGGGAATTCAGCAAGAGCGGAATGTGAATCGTGCGAGAACAGAAGTAGGCACTTGGCAACGTTGAATCTTAATCAATCTCTTTTATCAATATTATTTTACCATTTATACAGGGTGTTAATTAAGTACGTAGACAAACTTTAAGGGATGATTCCTTGTATAATTTTAAGATAAAAAGTTTATATAAACGTATATCCTAAAATTCTTGGTTTTCGATATACAGGGTGATAAAGTTTTCATTTTTTTTTGGTTTTCTTAATATTCCTTTGGAATCTTTAGAAATAATTAATTCAAATTTTGCACAAATAATAGATTTACCAGTATCTACGAACTAACATTATTAATATTTAAATTAATCTACAGGGTCCTCGTTTTTTTGTGGTCATGACCCCTTTACGCCCGTCCAATTTACTTAATACGACGTCACTGACTAATTTTTCTCAAGATATCTTCTAAGCCGTAGAAGAGTGTAAAAAACTTCAAGAAAGGTAAATGTTAGAGAATAAAATGACAAATTAGATTTTATTCTTTAAATTAGTCAGTGACGTCGTATTAAGTAAATTGGACGGGCATAAAGGGGTCATGACCACAAAAAACGAGGACCCTGTAGATTAATTTAAATATTAATCATGTTAGTTCGTAGATACTGGTAAATCTATTATTTGTGCAAAATTTGAATTAATTATTCCTAAAGATTCCAAAGGAATATTAAGAAAACCAAAAAAAAATGAAAACTTTAGCACCCTGTATATCGAAAACCAAGCATTTTAGGATATACGTTTATATGAACTTTTTATCTGAAATTATACAAGGAATTATCCCTTAAGCGTACTTAATTAACACCCTGTATATTAATTTTTTCCTTTTTCGATTTTATGTATTTAAAATATTAAAATATATTCATAATTAAAAAAAGCTTATCATGATTGGAGAAATTATGAAAACAAATTTTATGTAACAGAGGGTGGTTCTAGTATCCAAAATTGTTTGATATTTTTATATTACTGAATATACAGGGTGTCCGGAAATGATGAGCAAAAAATTTAGGGCATAATTCTAGACCGAACATTTTTTCGAAAATTTATTATTAAGGGAGTTACAGGGTGCTAAAGTTAACTTTTATTTGCAGTTTAAAATACATAATCTACTAGAACAATAAATTAAACATTCAAATTAAATATTTAAAGTCACGGTCCTTTCTCTTCAACGCAGAAATTAATTCTTCTTAAAAACTTCCGACGAACTCCATGGAATATTCCTTCCTTTGCTATGCTATGTTTAAGGTTGAAAATAAATTAAAAAGATTTCGTATTCATCACATGCAAGCAATGTTATTTTAGCGTTTTTCTCGAAAACGGTTAGATTTATCGAAACAAAAGTAGCATACCTTTTTTTATGTGAAAAGGTTAGGAGAATAAAAATATTTAGTCAAAATACGCATACAGTGTAGGACAAAAAAGGACCATTCAAATTAAAGTATAGGCTCCTATATGGCGCCCTCTACAAAATGCCAAAAAAACGGTGGGCAAATTTGTATTCCTTATCCCGAAAAAGTTCCATATACAGTGGGTGTATAAAGTCTGGAAACGGCTTAATAACATCACAATTTACTGGCCGATTTAAACCAAATTTGGTACAGTTGTGTAAGAGGATCTAACGCACCGAATGACGATATTGGCGTTGTTGCCAGCTTTTTAGTTTGTCTGGAATTCGAACGAATTTTATATTTTTAAATATAACACCCAGTATATTTTTTCATTTGTAGTTTTTACATTAAATTTGTTACACTTTTGGTATAACATACTTTGTTCATAATATCAGTAGTTTTCGAAATAACGACGTGTTTTGAAAATATCAACAAATTGTGTTTTATTTATTAATAAATAAAACACCAGTTCAGTTTTGATGTTAAGTCATAAACGCTGTCATTTTTACATGCAAAAATGTCTTTAACTGAAAGTGAAAGAATTAAAATTCTTATGATGAGAGGATATGGCGATAGGGTCAGATTTTACGAAGAGGTTAAAAATCTATTTAATGACGCATTTCCAAACCGAAATCCAATTTCAAAAGCAACTGTTCTAAAAACTGTCCGACGGTTCGAAGAAACTGGAAATTGTAGAGATAGGCGACGATCAGGACGACCAGTAGTAGTAAATGAAGAGAAAAGTTTAGAAATTTTACAACATGTTGTTGAAACCCCTGTTTCTTCATTAAGAAAAATTTCTCAAGTAAGTGACGTCTGCTTCAAATCCGTCCATAATGTTTTAATAAAACATAAATATCACCCTTTCAAAATACATGTAGTTCAGGAGTTATCAGAAGATGATTATGAGCGAAGAATTGAATTTTGTGATATTATAATGTCAAGGTTTGACTAAAATAACCAGTTTTTCAAATTTATAGTATTTTCGGATGAAGCAACATTTATGTTAAATGGTAAAGTCAATAGACACAACTGTAGGTTTTGGGCAAATAAAAATCCCCACTGGATGATAGAAGGTCATACACAACGCCCTGGAAAATTGAATGTGTGGGCTGGGCTTCTGGGTAACCACAAGATCGGTCCATTTTTTATTGATGGAAATTTGACATCACAACTTTACCTTGAGCTCTTGGAAACGCAAATAGTGCCTACTATACGAAATGTGATGGGTCCAAATTATGCAAGTACATTCTTCCAACAGGACGGAGCTCCTCCCCATTTTGGTCGAAACGTGCGCGAATTTTTGAACAACACTTTTCCGAATAGGTGGATCGATAGAGGGGGTACAATCGAGTGGCCACCTAGGTCCCCTGATTTGTCGCCTAACGACTATTTTTTATGGGGACACTTGAAGAACAGAGTTTATACCACAAAACCTCAAGATTTGGCCGATTTGCAGCGTCGAATTTTGGACGAATTTGAATTAATAACGCCAGAAATGATTTACAACACAATTGAAAAATTTTATTTTCAATTAGCAAACTGTCAAGCTGTACAGGGAAAACAGTTTGAACATTTAATATAAAAAATATATTTTTTCTAAATTGTACTAGTTATTTCGAAAACTACTGATATAATGAACAAAGTATGTTATACCAAAAGTGTAACGATCCTCTTACACAACTGTACCAAATTTGGTTTAAAAAGGCCAGTAAATTGTGATGTTATTAAGCCGTTTCCAGACTTTATACACACACTGTATACGAGATTTCGTCAAAATATTATGAGCGTGGCAAAAGATATTGCAAAAAAACTGCAAATAAAATTTAACTTTAACACCCTGTAACTCTGTTAATAATCAATTTTCGAAAAAATGTTATAGAAAGAGATAGCATTTATTTTCGGTCTAGAATTATCCCCCAAATCTTTTGCTTATCATTTCCGGACACCCTGTATAAATATTAACTAAAAGTTTTGAACTATATAAGTATATAATATCATTAAAAAATATTAAAGATTCCTGGTGGCCTTTAAAAAATTGGAGAAAGTAATTAGACTGTGATCAAATCGGTGATTTTATTTTTTTACTTGGTATAAGGTTCTTAAATAATGACAAGCACTGTTCTTGTAGTTCGTAACAATATTTCATGAAATAAACGTTCTTTATTTCAAGAAAAGCTATATTTTCTTATAATAATTGATAATTTTCAACGAAACAGTAAGTTTCGCTGACAACAATAGAACAACAACACTGTCCCAATATTGATATCTAGCAATAAGAGTTTAAAAATGAATATTGTTGTATTTTGAAATAAACAGGTTTTAAAGTTTCGATTTTGTAGCATTTTTCTCTTTTTCATGGCTCATTTCTTTTCAAGAAAATAAGTCCTTTCATTCCAAGAAAAGCTGTATTTCCAATAATCAGTTTCGAAATCTCATTTCTGTGAATAGCATTTTTTTGTTGACGACAACACAACAGCAGCCAATAACATCTGAAATTAATTAGATCTGCCAATTTGTCTTCAGAAATAAATATTCTGTATATTAAAACAAGTCCTTTTTGAAACCTTTATTAATTTTTTTTAATAAAAAGATTATCATATCGCGACAAATTATAAATCGAAATTTGTAAGAAGAAAGGTGTTTCGTGATAATCAAAATTGTGAAATGAACATCGTTATTTATTTGGAACTACAAACAATACCAAAATTCAGTAACACGCATTATTTGTATTGATAAAGCCTTGACCATAATATGCTTCGACGTTACGTAACAAGCATGCATTAACACAAAATAGCTATTAATCATAAGACATTCGAGGTAATGTCAATTATTTACCTTATTGGAAAAGTTATATAAATTCATATTTACCAGAATATTATAAATGAAATGTTGGCATCCTTTTATATACTTATTTATACCTAGTTTATTAGTAGTTTTATATAAATTTAATAAACATTATTATATAGTGTGTCCAAGAAAGTATGCAACATATGGGAAAGTTTTTTATCACCGATTTCTCAGAAAATTTTATTCTTTATAAAAGTTGGTGCATGCCTTAAAACTATAAATGTATATTGCATATTTCACCTGCGGCTAATAGTAAGGGAGTAAATGCCATTTTTTTTCAAAATTGCCTTAAGAGTAAAGTACCTTAATTATTAGAAATACAGCAAAATTTTATATGAAAATGTTCTTGCAAATAAGTAAGTTAGTCCAAATACGAAATTTCAGTTAGGTGTCACAATTTTTAATTTGTTTTGGTTAATCTCTATTTTCCCCTAAACGGTACACCTCTGGTCGATTTTTGTTTACGCAATATTAATATATTTATTAAATAACTTAAACGTAGGTTTATAATAAAAATGGATTAAGTAGTTGCAAACTTTTTAAAACCTTTCAATGTTACGAGTTGGTTCAGATGTTAGCGTGTTGCACGCCTAAAACACATTTAGCCAACTTCTAAACAAAATTATGATAGAATCCAACTCTATTCATATTACTGGAAATAATTAGTAATTTATTTGTCATTTTCACCCAGTACGCTGAAGTCCAAAAACCTATTTTAAAGAAATGCATATAAAAAAAATTAAAAATTGACAATTTTTTCCATTTTGACGATAACAACTTTTACAACTTTTTGAATCGTTATATCTCAGAAACGGTGGCTCGTAGGAAAAAAAGTATTAATACATTTTTTATAGATAATTTTATGATTTACAATTTTTGTCTGGAGTATTTTTATGATAAAACTTACCGTTTTGCTGAAAATGGCGAAAAACTAATTTTTTTGACCTTGAGTAAAATTTTTTCCATACACGGGAATGATGGGGAACTTAAAAATTTTATTTATAATTATATTTTGAACAATTTTACTGATTTTCAGCTTGTTGTTACTTAATGTATCTTCGAAGGTCTAGATTGACCAGACTATAAGGTGTGAAGTTTAAATTTTCCATATGAAGTAGGAGAAACATAATCTACCTTTGCTTTGCGATACTTCTTATTAAGATATGGTGGACAAAATATTTCCATACCAGTAGTATACGGTTAAATATATTTTCATAACACATTTCATATAAATGTAATTACTTACGTTTACATATTTTTAACAAAATTCAAAGGAAACGACAGAAAATTAAGTTTAGAACGCACGAAGTAAAAAATTCAAATAATTTAATTTTTGTAAAGAGATTTTATTTTGAAGATGCCAAAGCCTTAAAAATCGAATAAGACGCCCGAATCTCGGTAAAAGAAATTTAATTTTGAAGAGCAAAAGGTCCCGTCTTGTTCATACATAACATGAGACATATTTAATTGGATGTAGAATGTAGCGACCTGATAAGGAAATCTTAGATAAGGGCTCTCGAGGGAAAAGGAGACACGGTCATGGCGAAATAAGGTAATCTGAAGTAACAGAGGGGTAGTTCACCGTACATAAAGAATGTATTAAGAATCTTGTACCTTGCAGAGACCAAAAATATAAGGAGACCAGCCAGTTTCAGTTAGGTATTTATCTTTAGGATAATAAAATAAAGGCCTGTGAATTATAATTATCGCTATTTGAACTAGATTTTTTTTAATTATAACATCATATTATACAAGGGCAAGGTAACGATTTTTAAGAGTTTAAAAAATTTGTCTTTGAAAACTATTTTATTTACAACCATAGATGTAATGTTAACATTACTGACTTTATTGAAGGTTGGGAAGTGTCACATTACCTACCTCTACTTCCCTCCCTGACTTCCCACCCTGATTCCCCGCCCTCATTTTCTGTCCACTAAAATGTAATATTTTAACTAAAATTTTATCCCTATTACTAAACGTAAGTAGAATTTTTTTTAAATAAAGACTTTTTGTCAATTTCATATTTAATGAAAAACTTAAGAAACATCAATAACAAGAATAAAGGCTCACAGAGAACTATTTATTAAAATTAATTTTTAAATTACACTTATTGTAGGCAAGGAGTTTCCCATGCTTCGAAATATTAGATTTTTCCTCAATTTGTAGCATTGTTTTTAATATGCTATAGATTGGCCACAAGGTTGATGGTTTCTTCTGTTTGCTTTGCTCACCAAAATACGCCATTAGAACATTTTCCGAGCTCAAATTCTTGACTTTTTTCGATTCACACCAATCTCTATAGGCAGCAATCGCCTGTAGATAACGAGTTTTACTTTTTTCAGGCACCAAGCCCTGTGCCGTCACTTCAGCGGCTCCCCTTATTTCCGGCGGGGTACACTCCATTGATTCTTCTTCCATTAATTTTTAAACTTTATTGTATTGATCGCAAAAGATCAGACTTGAACTGACGTTTATTGTTTTAATTTCAAACAAACGCTTTTGATAACCGTCGCCTAATTTGAAAATATGCCTACTTGTAAATTTATCTGATTTTTTTAATATACATTTTTTTAAAACCAACCAGAAAATTTACACTTTCTGGAAAATTTTTTGTCTAGAAAATAACGTTTTTCCGATCGCAAGGCCGGAAAAGTGACATTAGAGACCGGAAAAATCTTTTCCGAACTCTAATGTCACTTTTCCGGTCTCTAATGTCACTGTCACCCTGTTTTTGTTTTTCCAATCGCTCTTTGATAATACAAGATACCTTGATTTCGTTATTATGACAACAACATTTCGATGTATTGTCGAGTGACAGTTCGTTGATTTTTAATTTTGTTCTTTATGTCAAACTTGTTTCGCGTAGATTATAAAATATATCGAAGTGTCGGTCTTAAAAAAAATATTGTACGTCACGCAACCGAAAATTAGTGTTTTCCAGGTCTCTCCAAGCTTCCAGGACTCGCCTATGTCTCGACCTGAAAAACACTACTTTCCGGTCTTGTAACGTAAATTACTATTTCTATAATACTACGTCAAAATGACATTTTTCTTTTAATAATATTTTTAGTTAAAAATTATAAGAAGTGGATGTAGGATGTGGTTGTAAATAAAATAGTATACAAACCTCGGTGAGAAGTTTCATTACTGTCTCCGAGATATTATAGTTTCATCTTCACTCTCTAATCATTCGACAGTAATGAAACACTTTCCACCTCGGTACGTAATATACTAATTTCCACTGTCTAACGTCTTATTGGATTTTTAATGTTGTTTTCTTAACCCGACTTTCTTTCTTTTCAGTGCGTCCTATGTTTCTGTGTTGACAGTAGTCGCGTTTTCAACCGAACGATACATCGCCGTTTGTTATCCATTATACCTAAGGGCCATTTCTGGACTTCAAAGGGCCATCTGGATCATAGCGGGGCTTTGGATGGTGTCGCTGTTGTGTGCTCTCCCGTTCTCGATGAATACGAATATTACTTATGTGAATTATCCGTACAATTCTACAAATATTGTTAAGGTAACTCACTGCAGATAAAATTATTGTTTTTTTATGGTAGGTATAGTTTGTTTCCTATTGCCTAACAGCTAAGAAACCTCATTAGAAAAACAAAACACAAATTTTAGCTTACCGGGTGAATATATTATTTTTTTGTGCTTTTCTTGAGGATTTTGTGTTGTTTTTTATTTCTCCCACTTGGAAACCAAGCACCATGATTCAAAAAAGGGCGTGGCACCCAAAAAATTGTCGCCTGCGGCGCATTTTTTTTTCGCCCTTTTGGCGCAATCTCGATGGGCCGCCCCGAGAAGAAATCCTGTAGCCGATCGATTACCCCCCCCCCCCCCAGACGCATGAGCTGGATACGCCGTTGCCTTCATGACGACTGTTTAGGAGGGGCTACAGTTCTAGATTTTCTTTCCCTATTAAGAAACCTATAGATTGTTGATTCACTAACTCCGTCTTATTAACGCATGTTTCTGACAGTACTAGATCGTGTTTGGTACACAATAAGTGCATCGTGTACATTTAAAACTATTGTCTAACTAAACTACCTCACTTGAAGTTGGAAATATTCTATGACATAAGCCACCTACCTGTATACCTATGCTGCAATAATAGATAATTTAATTACTTAAGATCAGGTACCTGTTATTAGTACGTTTATGTTTTATTGAGGTTTTACGACTCATGACCCTCAGCTGTGCTGTCAGGCTTTAAGAAACAGAGTATAATTAATTCACTCGAAAAGTGAGTTAGCTTATCCTGTCCGTATATTCACTATTTATACAAGTGTTATACATATGTTTTATAAAAAGCTCGAACCGATCGCGATGGAGATAATTTAATAAAAAAATTCCAAGTATTAAATAAATGATTTCTAGAATGCTGTTTTACATAAAAATATTTACGTGTATACTGAAATAATATACATTGAAAAATAATGCTTTATAAGAAGAAAAATTGTTTTTCTCCGATCAAAACTTTTTTAATGGAAAAATGCGCTGGAATTCTCCCAAGTCAATCCCTTATCAACGTTTGCTTCAAGAAATTTTAGAAATTGGGGTTTATAGTATCAAGAACCTGATCAGCCATATTCACGATAAAGTTCAATACACAGTGTATTCCCTAAAGAGAGAGTCTAAAATTAAGTTCTCTATATACATATTACATATACTATACAACTTACTCATTATATCTCATATTTCATATAATATGTCTATGAACATTTGCTTGTAAAATAAAGATGCAAAAACGCAATTTTCTCAATAAAGATGCACAAACATAATATTCTAATTTTTTTTCAGGAATCGGCAATGTGTCTTATGGTTTCACAACCGGAAAACATTCCTCTAACAGAACTGAGCAGCATAATTTTTTTTATAATACCAATGATAGTTATAGCCGTACTCTATACGAACATGGGCATAACGATAGCCAAAGCCTCGAAAGGAAAACTGGAAAACAGAATGAAAGGATCAATTCATAGGAAAAATAGAAAAAACCAAAGCAATAAAAGTATAATACGAATGTTATGTAAGTACAAGAATATAGTAAATAATATATAAATTTTAAAAATTGCTTTGTAGGTCGAGGAGCTTTCGAGTTAATACTCTTTAGCTTTTATATGGGAAAATTACTTTTTAGGGATTTTTATTATACGTTCTACAGAATGCAAGTGGAAATTATTTTATTTCGTTCAGAAGTGTATAAGTGCTTGTATATTCGTGTACGCACACAATAATATTTACAACCGTGGAAATTATTATAAAGTCTTGTAAGTTTCCACATATACAGTGTCCGCAAGAAAGTCCGCATCAAATGGGATTTTTTTTTATTATTAGGTATAGATAAAAATTGAAAACGCAGTTAGTTTTTGCTTACCTAAAAACCAAAAATGACGTATACTGAAGCAGCTGGACGACTTGCGTTACCTGTCAAATTTGACATTTTTAATAAAATAGGTTCAAAAATGCCATTATTTATCAAAATATCGAAAAACTTTATTTGAGAAAGTTGTTTATTTAGGCATTTTTAGCATCTGTTTAAAATTTTGACGGTCTAATACAATTTTTATTTTTTGCAGGTTCTTGAAAATTTTGATCAACCCTCGTAGATTAACTTTTATACATCGATGTAAAACCATTTGCCTTTACTTCATTTGTAATCTTAATTCAATTTTGTGTAAAATTTTTGTTTCCAATTATTTATTTTGCTTCAAAAACTGAAATTGTTATTGATCAGTATGTATTGTTTGATGCAAAGTTTATCTAAGTACATCAGTTTTGCCAAAACCGACGTTTCTCATTTTTCTTAAGTTAGTAAACAGATGTACAAGAAGAAAATATTAGGAAGCTTTCGTTGAAATTTTACTTAATTAATATTGGATCAATAAGAATAAATATTAATCGCTCGAAACATTTTATTCAACAAAAATATAGTTTAATATAATTAATTTAATTTAATATTAATTAAGTAAAATTTCAACGAAAGCTTCCTAATATTTTCTTTTTGTACATCTGTTTAAGAGAAATGAGAAACGTCGGTTTTGGCAAAACTGATGTAATTAGATAAACTTTGCATCAAACATTACATACTGATCAATAACAATTTCAGTTTTTGAAGCAAAATAAATAATTGGAAACAAAAATTTTACACAAAATTGCATTAGGATTACAAATGAAGTAAAGGCAAATGATTTTACATCGATGTATAAAAGTTAATCTACGAGGGTTGATCAAAATTTTCAAGAATCTGGCAAAAAATAAAAATTGTATTAGACTATCAAAATTTCGTACAGAGGCTAAAAATGCCTTAATAAACAACTTTCTCGAATAAAGTTTTTCAATATTTTGATAAATAATGGCATTTTTGAACCTATTTTATTAAAAATGTCAAATTTGACAGGTAACGCAAGTCGTGCAGCTGCTTCAGTATACGTCATTTTTGGTTTTTAGGTAAGCAAAAACTAACTGCTTTTTCAAATTTTACCTATACCTAATAATAAAAAAAAAATCCCATTTGATGCGAACTTTCTTGCGGAGACTGTAAATAACTTACATATTTCATAACAAATTTCGGCACAAAATCTCTATTAATTTAAGAAAGATTTTCTCTTTTTTTATATTTTGTTGGAAAAATAATAAAGTGTCTCCAGTCAGTCGTCTTGATGTAAATTGAATACTGAAAGTAATTTAATCCTACTCAGAAGGGTATCATGAGAATTCTCGAGGAAATAAAACTTACGCATTATTAAGCTCATATTCGATGATATGCATATCCTTGCCACGCCTTGATAGAATTTTAATAAAATAAAAAAATTTATTATTTTCCCATTTGCAATATCAAAGAAAAGAGTTCCCCTATTGTAAATTGGCATTACCCATGTAAATTGCCATGCCTAAACGAACTTACTGCACCAAAATTAATTCAAATTAAATTTAAATTGTAATTAGGATCCTTACAAAGCACAGAAGGAAGGAAACACGTGTAACGTGTAGTTTCCAATAATTCTAATGGAAAACTTTACAGAATTCAAATGAGAATTTTAATTACGACCTAAATTCTTTGTTTATTACGTCGCTTTATACGACTGTAAATTTTTACTTTTCTCTAGATCATGTAAAAGCAGATTTATCCATTCCTAGTAAATAAGTAGCTTTTACGTGTCACAAAATTCTACCATATTGTAATATGTAATTTTTGTTTGAAACTGACAAAGTGCTAAATAAATATCCATTATTATTATTATTATTATTATTATTATTATTATTATTATTATTATTATTATTATTATTATTATTATTATTATTATTATTATTATTATTATTATTATTATTATTATTATTATTATTATTATTATTATTATTATTATTATTTCCGCACATATCTCGCTCTAGATGCGTCTGCCTCACTATATGTCTGTATGTCTGTTGGCCCGACAGGTATGCTAGTAATCGCTTATATTTGCAGGTTTTGCACAAAAATAAACTAGAATAGTATTAAAAAAATCCTACTTCTGAAATTTTGTTTTCTCCAGTTTAGCTACACCCAAAACGGATAATTGGCATTCCTTTAGCATTACAAACATGTACTGACGCACCCAGAGCTCCATGACACATTTACTTATGTAAACTAATTTTTTTTTTCATTTCGGTAAACCGAAGTATAGATAATTTATTTTTAATTAATACAATTTTTAATCGTACTTAGTTTTTGTAACACCTTGAAAGCTTTATGAAAAGATTATTATTAGGACGTTCCAGTAAAAACAATCCCACTTCTGAATGGGTCTGTTTACTCGGATTTAGCTACACGCAAAACGGATAGTTGGGGTCACTTAGATAATGGTATAAATTTAAATTGGTCGGGGATTTATATTATGGCAGTTCGGATTAGTTAAATTATAGGATGACCATGTTCAAACTAGAATATTTTGTGCATTAAGTGTGTTTTATTTTTAAGTACCAAATCGCCGACGTCATTAATATATAGTATATTTTAACAAGTTTCTAAGAGCTTGTTAGGAACGCGTTCATTAATTCGGTTTGCCACATATGCACTCCAATTTGCATACGGATTTTCGGAAATTAATTAGAGAGAAGTAGTTGCAGAACTAGCAATTATTACAATAATATACGTTGCCTATATACGCTCCCGGTATCCCAAGTCTAGAAATTTGATTGAGATCCAGCATATCTATTATATAGTGGTGAATAGCTTGCCTTTGACTACGCCAACCATTTCAGGGGCAGAAAGGTTATTAAAATGACGTTGAAAGTTTGTTTATTAACGCCATTTTAAAAATGTTTATGAGATACGTTAAATTTCTGAGTAAGGCCTGCAGAAGGAACAAGTCCCCCTCTGTTCCAAGCAAGGAACATAATACATATTGCCAAGATAAGTATTCTAGACCCATGTGGTTAACACCAATTCCATGTAAGTAACGTTCTACTCTATTATCATGCCCGAAAACAATAGAATAGCGGTCCTAGTTACCGTAATTAGCACCTCGGCAAAATTAATTATTCAGAGAATCTGTTTTATCGTAAATAACTATATCATAGGAGGACCCATTTGCGCGCAGCGGTCATATTGCGATGTCGTTTGATAAAGCACCAACCTGCGCTTAATAATTGGAATATTTATTGTGTTTTGGATAGTGGCGTAACAAAAACTGAGTGGGCCCCCCCACAAGCGTCCCTCTAAATCTTATTTTCATTACTATTACGTTCAGGTTTTGGAATTTTTAAATTCGTTAATCGTGTAATAATTTAATTCGGGTTAAACATAGGTAGTTATTATGTCATCATACGTATTATTCCAACAAACATGATGCAAAATCAAAATTTTAAAACACCACGTAAAATGTTGCTTATCATGTATGGTACTAACGGGCGTTCGCCGGTGCGTATCCTGGGCAGGAACAGTTATGAAAAAACTGATCCTTTAGCCCGGTGTAAAGCAAGTTAATATTATACTACTGTAATATTTATTATATTAGAAATGTAATAAGTAGGATAAATTGACATGTAAACATATCGAAATAATAAAGACCTTTAAAAAGTAAAGTAAAGTAACGGGGGTAGCAGTGATCCAAAAGACAGAAAACAGTAAAACACAATGACATGAACACTCAACAAGTCTGCACAAACATTATGTCGCTAAGTACTATTAACAAGGTATTATACAAAACCAACAGATCGTCGGGAGTTTTTTTTTGCAAAATCGTTTATAATTTCGTCGATATTTAACAAACTCGTGTTCGATACTGATGGTGTAACGTAAATAGGTTTTTACTATTTTAAGTTTGGAAAAAGATCGTTCCCCTGATGCCACACTAACTGGTAAAGTTAGAAATAACATCACTGCACTAGATAGATCTGGAAAATTTAAAGAACACACTGATTTTTTATTAATAAATGATCCGCAAGTTCATAAACTGTTTTTAATTTTGAAATACTATCTCCAAGATCCTTTCTGAGGCTTTTATACGCCACTGGTTTTGGAAAAATACAAAAATGTGGCATCGGCTACGTTTTTATGTGCATCAGATTTATGATTGATTCAAAAGACCGAACAATGACACTGAATTATAAAAGGTTATTCCAATTTTCAGATAATACTCTAAACTTTTAGCCATCAGTTTTATAAATATTCTGTTTATGCGTAATTTTTTTGTGCTTGAGAACTCGAATGATTGGTCGTTATTCCATAGAAAAAATTATCGCGGCGTGCAAATTGCCACGCCTTTACATCTTCATCGGCAATATTTGAAAAGCTCGGAATGGACAATCAGGCATTCCCCCTTAAAAACTACTGTCATTAGTTACAGCCGTTAACGGAGCCCTGCGAGAGGGGGGAGTTTAGTCGGGAAATTGAAAATAACAGAACATGTTCTAAGCTTAACAAAATTGTCAACAGCTTAGAATTATTAGTGCCCTTATCCCCGTTCACTTTGAAACAATATACAACCCATGGCGCGCCTTCAAATTCCAATTCCTTAATCTCCCTTTTGAAATTCTACCTCCTCGGGTCTAGCTAGACTCAAAACGATCTTTTGGGTCATTTTACTTAAACAATGGCATTCCTTTAGCATCTCAAACGTGTACCGGCGCACTCAGAGTTCCCTGACATATTTACTTTTGTTAACTAATTTTTTTTTTCATTTCAGTAAACCTAACTTAATTCACTTAATTGGTACCGTTCTTAATCATACTTAGTTTTGTAACACCTTGAAAGCTTTAGGTATAACAAGATAGAATTATTATTAGGACGTTCCAGCAAAAACAATCCCACTTCTGAAGTTCTGTTTACTCGGGTTTAGCTACACGCAAAACGGATAGTTGGGGTCACTTAGATAATGGTATAAATTTAAATTGGTCGGGGATTTATATTAAGGCAGTTCGGATTAGTTAAATTAAAGGTTCTCCATGTCCTGCCCTGCGATAACAAATCTAGTGTTGTTCATATTAATGGTGGGACGAAAAAGCTATTTATATTGTAACCGAAATTTACACAAGAACATCAGGTATTTTAAGCGATAGTAACGTAATTATGACGTGTTTTTTGCGGTGTGTTGCTGTTTTTTTTTTATTTCAAAAAGTTCTCGCCAAGCCAAGTATGATTTGAACTTATTCTTCAACGACATCATACATCCTTATTTTTGCGTTACATAATTAAAAACATGAATCCAACGTACCAACAAAAACAATCGAGTGCTCGTTCGACGCTGTTATTGTCATAAATATTCAATTATTAATTTTCACTTCTCCTTCTATAATTTTAATTGGTTTTTAATTTAATAAACAGCGGTAACTCAACCACAATATATTTATAATTTGAAGGGAAATTCGACGTACAAGTCCAATATCAATAGTTTTGAAAATAAATTAAAATTTTAATAAAGATCCTTTATTGGCAAAGTAAATTTTAATAAAGCTCTTTGAAAACAAAACAACACAAAGAACATACAACGCTCAGTTCCTTGCATAGTCTTCATCATGGTAAAGTTTTTCCAATTTAACCACGAAACATTATCAGGAATATAAAAAAATTGAGCAAATTCTAGTCGTCTGTATTTAAACACAACGTTTCGGTTGGCGATAGTTACCACTCATCTTTAAGTTTTATATCTCTTGTTTCAGCTTTAGTAGTAGTGGGTTTTTTCATTTGTTGGGCACCATTCCACGCTCAACGTCTGATGGCCATCTACTTCAAAGACAACGAGACTGTAGAGGAAGTGAACTACTGGATGTTCTTTATAACAGGTTTTTGCTACTACTTTTCATCCACCCTTAATCCGGTTTTATACAACATAATGTCGGAAAAAATGCGTAACGCTTTTAAGGAAGTATTTTGCGGGATAAAACCCAAAACTCCTATAAAACGTGGTACTTTACGGGAAACTAGTAACACGTATCTTTCGGCACCGAACAATCAAAATCATAATAATTATCATCAGTGTCAAGAACTGGAAGAAGATTTGTTTATAAACAAAGATTGCGCCACAGTTTTGTTAAGTGACAAAAACAGAAAGGGTGGCCATAATAAAATACTCGCTTACAAAGCTGGACTTATTAAAAATAAATTCTTGCATGAAAGTAAGGTGTAATTTACGTCAAAGTTACTATTTTACTATGGCGGACAAAGAGACTGCTTTAGGTGGAACAAAATTTAACTTTGATATTTTTTTAGAAAAAAGTAAAGGTATTTCTAAATCAAACTTGCTTCATTAAAGAATTTAAAAAATTCTGATATTTCATACTATATAATAAAAAATACCCTAATCCGTTTATTAAACAAAGATGAAAATTATTTTAATACAAATTGTCTAGTACCCCTACTTTTCTCCTAAGAAAATTAAAAGCATATTTTTATTTTACTGTGACGACATACAAAATGTGTTATAACAAAATATACATAGTAATAATACACCCACGTCCGTGCAATAAACAACGAAGAGCTCAACTTCCTTGCCCTATCTACAAACTTGTGAATTTGCTATCAGTTTTTTATCGCTAATAGCAGAGAAGACCCTACGGAATCAGTAGTTCTGGTCTTCTAACTAATAGGTTCGTTATACAGGGTATCGCTAAAAGATAGAGACACCCTGTATAGTATTACTCTAGTAATAACACACTAGTAATACTGTCCATGTCCTAGGATTTGTATGATACTGATTATATTTTGTGTGATATTTTTTCCCATCGAATAGTGTAAATAAATATAGTACAGAATAGGACTAAAGTGACTGATTAGAAAGTGGCGACTGTACAGGGTCTTCCAACGAGGACTGAACAGGGGCTCATTTTTGAGCTTTCTTGTATTTAAAGAAAAATCCAAAATAGCCAATCGATGTACTTTTTCCTGCAGAATTCAAAAATTAAACCAAAAATTTATTTGAACTAGAAACAAAAGAGTTACGCTATGGATAAGGTGTTTTTTAAATGGAACATAGCTTTTTTTATACGATTTTTGGAACGAGTGATTTTTTTTTTGTCCGTTCTGATTAAAATATTTAATATTGTGACAGCTATTTTTATTAAATTTTAATGTTTTATCCAGTATAATTTAACTTTAACCTGTTTGAAACATACACTAGGTAATAAAGGCATAATCAACTTTGAATCCTTCAAAGTCAAAAAAGTTTACAAATTTACTATAATATTGCCGAAATGACTTTGAAGGATTTAAAGGTGATTATACCTTTATTACCTGGTGTATGTTTCAAACAGGTTAAAGTTAAATTATACTGGATAAAACATTAAAATTTAATAAAAATAGCTGTCACAATATTAAATATTTTAGTCAGAACGGACAAAAAAAAATCACTCGTTCCAAAAATCGTATAAAAAAATGTTCCATTTAAAAAACACCTTATCCATATCGTAACTCTTTTGTTTCTGGTTCAAATAAATGTTTGGTTTCATTTTTGAATTCTGCAGGAAAAAGTACATCGATTGGCTATTTTGGATTTTTCTTTAAATACAAGGAAGCTCAAAAATGAGCCCCTGTTCAGTCCTCGTTGGAAGACCCGACCCTGTACATACAGTGTATTTTTTTTATAAGACTGATACTTATGTAAAATTGTAAATGTTATTTATTTCATAAATTACTTTAGAGGTCAGTGTAAGATATTATAGGTATAGCAAAAGATCATTTTGCTATTTCACTGAAAAAGCAGGGTTTTAGTGAATTTAATTTTACTTTATTTTGTTCGGTTTTTGTTTAATTGTCAAAAAAAATGGTGAAAAATATGAGTAATATTAATATCTAAATATAAATTATTAAAACAGACACTTGAAGTATCGACGTCACACATTCAACACATTTTTTTTATAGTAAAACTTTGTTATAACTTTTAAAAAATTCTCTACTTATCTTTAATTTGTAATAATATTTAAATCAAATAATATTAACATAGTCTTCATGTTTTTTTGCATATTAGTAGGTTTGTAAATAATATACTAAGTGGGGAACATACATACGCGCATGTTTACATGTACAACCCTTATCGACCTTTGCATATACATTTAAAGTACGTGATATGTTTTATTTTAGGAAAAATATTTTTTAATCCAGAAAACACCTTAAAATAAAATTTATTTGGGAACCAAATTTTATAATTTTATTATACTAAATTTTAAATCGCCAAAACAACAATGTGGGCTTGCAAAAGGTAAAAACGTAATAAAAACAGAAGAAAAGAAATTTATTTAAAGTGGTAAAAAATAATTTAATTTTTATAACCGTGAAGAAGTTTTTATTTTTAGTTATCAGCTTCTGTGGCATTTCTTTAAAAGCATTAAAGCAGATTCTTTTAAAATGTTACTATTTAAGTACTTTACTTTTTCAATTTTTAATAAAATTACACTTGCCAACAGAAAATTCGGTCACAAAAACTTATTTTTCATTATATTATATATTAAATATTTTTTAGTTACTTTATAATATTCGTACTATTAAATTATTTAAATTTAAGAATTATATACAAACTGTCTCTAAGGTAACTGTAAAAAAAGAATATACTTGTTGTAATATTAATACTGACAGATATTTTTAATTTGTTGTGCCAGAATCACCAAGGGAATTATTAAGCACAAAAATTAGAATATTTTATGTAAATCTGATAATTTCATCGTTTTAGCAGATCATATGATAATTTTCCTTGAACTAACCTTAATGTTATATTTAATGTATTCCTGCAAATAAATGCCGGTGAACAAAATAAGTTATTACATTATACCAAGAATTTCGACACCATATAACGACAAAACCAAAACCCAACTGGTCACCTTAGTTCTATGTATAAAGATCCTTTTAAATTTTAAAACAGGTAACAATAATATTTTTCGAAAGAATATATGTATTTATGTAAAATGTAAAGTAAAATAAAGGATGTTTTTAAATACATTATATTGGTTTTATTATTTTAGTTGATCTAAGCAAATTATTAATATTTAACCCCTGCTCTTCTCTTCAGTTTTTTAAAAAATAAACGTGATTGACGGGTTATTTTTTTACAAATTTCTTTGAAACTTCTATGGTGGTATAAAAAGGCGGTTTTTATCTATTCTTTACCAATTGATTTTCCAAAAAATTTGCCCGAGAAAAGTTCAGACAGCCCGTTTTAATCCTATTGATTAGATATCACGGAGAACAAAATTGCTGTTTCTTTCGCTTCGACGCTTTCTTTTCTCCCAATAGCGTTTGGCACATATTAATTTCAATACTTATCAGACTGCAAATTACAATATCATCGCCTATCAGTGATCAAACTAAAGACCCAGTGACAAGAAAAGGAAAATCATTACTGTTTAAAGTTAAGTCAACAAACTTTTAAAAAATAATGCATTTAGAACAGGCGAGTTTAGAGCGAATACATGTTCTCCAAAATGCCTATTTATTTTCCCACAATCCCGCTAACTATACTGCTAAGAAAATTTTACAAGGAAAAATACAATAAATTATTATTTTTTGGTTTTATGCGTAATAATTAAATAGATATGATCGACAATTTGTACCGGTGCCACTGATTATACTTTCAAAATTAATCAAGTAATATGGTTGGCGAAGAGGAATTCATCATGCGAGAAAGTCTTTGACTGGTGTGTGATAATTATTTCGTTTTTAGGGCAAATTAAACACATTTTATTGTTGCTAGGCCTACATCGCCTGTTTACAATGTTTTTTGCACGGACTCAAACAACACAGGTCCTTTATACAACTCCCTCTTTAGTCTTTATTAAGCGACAAGGTATTTATTATTAGGATAAATTTCCTAACAGTAAAATTATTTTATGTATGATCTACCTACAGAACAGTTTGAGGTTGTATACGAGTTACATATTAAGATTTATTACCTCACAATTATAATTTTTTTTTACTTCTTTCAGGCAATATTTTAATAATCAATTCAAAATATTACCTGTTTCCGAAACATTGGGACCATTTACAATTAAACGTCGATATATTTTTGACACAGTATATAAAAAATAATCCAAAATAATTATTCCTGCCTAATAATAATTTATAAAAAAAAGTCCATAAAATTACTGATGCCGATAATATGTTCGCCGGCGTCAGAAGCAATACGTGTTGAAAATAAAATGGCGCTGAATTAGCTTTAATTATATCAATTTGTATTTTTAAAAATATTCATCCGGGGTATGTCTTAACTAGAATAATATGTAAAATTAAGTAGTAAAAAAAATGTAAGGCTTAATAATGCCTTATTTGCATAATATACCGGTTTAACAGTGTAAGTTGAGCTAATAGAGCGATTTATGTTAGAACGCGGCGTTATGAGGGAAATATGATACTTTCTAAAAATGTTACTAAAGTCAGAAGATTTTCAAGAGAGAATCTACAGAATTTACAATAATTGCCCTGTCCCTACCTACCTGTAGATAGACCAGACTATTTTATTCACATTCATAATTATTACTTTGTCTCCCTACGCTTCATTCTTTTGTGAATAATTCAAAATGTTTGAAAAGGCCTAAAGGTGCAAAAACACCCTGGAGATGGGATAGATGAACCACAATAATCATATCTCATTTTCTTACAGGAATAAGGAATTTTGTGCCTTGACCAAATCCCCAAATCCCCCAATCAGACCACGATTGGCGGATTTTCACTTGCTTTATTTTGTCTAGGTGACTAGTACCAATCGGATTAGTCCTTCGTCTTGGCTACCGCTACCAGAGCGATTTCTTTCTTTCTGTGACTGGAAAACAATGTTTTGTTCCTAAGTTTTACTCTTAAATACCTAGAATGTTCCCCGCATGTAAAGCTATACGCGTTCTAATAAAAAGATGTATAATAATGTGAAAGGCGAACAAAAGTAGGTAAAAGATTTAAAACATGAATACATACGGGTTTCACCCTTACAAAATTTTAATTAATTAAAAGCATATGGTAATAATACCAAATCAATTAGTGTTCGCAACATGTAGTAATAATTGCAACGGACAGAGAAATTCAAATCAAGTGTTTATTCGATTTTCGTCTTTAGTAATTCCGACACAATGAATAATTTTAATCATTATTCCTGATATCAGACTCGAAATAAATATATTTGTGTGTTTGTGTTTCTACAAGTAGAGTAATAGGCTAGGCTAATTTAATTCATGACTGACATTCATTTTGTATAATAAAATTGGGACGCACTCACGCACTGACGTCCCTTAATGAGTTAAAGCATTCTTAACAACTAATCAATTTCCTATAATAGCGACATCTATTTTGAGTTACGTAATGGATCATTAGTGATATAAAAAATTATTACATCACCAGTGATATAAAACCGTATTATATCACCAGTGATATAAAAACTTATTACATCACTAGTGATATAATAAGTTTATTACAAAACTCTTTTATAATTTTTTGAATTTAAATAGACCTAGATAAAATAGCTTCGTTCGTACAGCGGTCAGAGACCAACAGAAAATTAACGACGAATGCGAACGTGTTTGAAAAGCGTTCGCATACGAAAAATCCCAAATCCCAAACCGCTGACAGAAAATCCGGCGTTCGTAAAAGCCAAATTGTAACGTAAACGCAAAGCAAAAATTTCCAACCAGTTCGCAACCTATGAAGACCACGCATGCGCAGTCAAAAATTGGAAATCGGTTGACAATTGCTTCTACGTACGCTGTGTACATTTTGCGCGCGCTAGGGCATATCACAGCACTCGTGAAATTACCACGACTAGGCCTACGATCTAGTCGCCACTTATGACTGTAGTAATAATAACGCTCATACCACACTTGTATACTTTGGTTTATATATTTTTACTTATATTGGGTAAGTTATGCAAAAAAATAAAGCAACATCAAAGCTGTATAATTTATTTAACAATACTCAAATTGCTTTTATAAAGAAACAACTAAATTACAAAATAATAATAATAACGTACAAAAGTCAACATTAAAAATTAGTAAAATGTTTTTGTTTTAAATGAATTTTTCAATAAATTAAATAGATATAGATTGGAAATGTAATATTAATTTAAATAATTAAATCGGATCTATTATTGATGCTTAAATTAATTGAAACATTTTACATCAATGTAATTTGTACAAAGCCATTTCATGTATATAAAGTGTCTCAAAATTGCGACAAAATAGTAAGACTTGTAAAAATCCATTTCGGTTTAGAGATATTGACATCTAAAAATGCCATTTAACGTTTTCCATTTTAGAGAGTATATATAAGCATATTATAAAAATTTTTAAAACTTTTGGAAAACTCGAGGATGCCTTTTAATTCATTTCATTCATTCATCGTCGAAATTTTGATGAAACGATTTTAAATTTTCAAATAATTAGATTAATTAAAATAATCACAAGTTACAACGCTTTAATTAAACCATTTAACTTTATTGTTCAATTATTTTCACTGGGCGATTCCTATGACAAGGGAATTATCGGATTAGATTAATATTCTTTGTACAATTTTGAGCAATCTTTAAAAGTCTGTAATTTATCCGACGACGTTAAGTCAAGTGTGAAAATCATTCTTAACGCACTGTTAGGTAAAAGGATTTTTATATAAAGAAAAAATTTATTTTTAACCAATTGAAAAAAAAAATTATTGGAACACACTTTTTCTAAATCGGGCACATGCATGCGGCGGTCTTTTATCCGTAATAAGTAAGAAAAATCGTTAAAGCAATGAAATTTTGGAGAATCGGCATCAATGTTCATAATTTAAATTCCATGGTTTTTACAATGTAATATTTCCGTGAATCTTCTTCCAAGTAGTACCCTTACTTGCCCAACACAATAGTTGGCGTGTGACCAATTTTACACATACTCTGAGTCTTTCTAGCCTTAATCCTATTTTGCAACGTCAACAGTAATCCTGCCAGCACGTCGTGATTGGGCAGCTTTTTAGCGAAAAGCAGTCTTTTTACACTGTCGTCGTACGTCAACAATGCGACCATGTTTTGTAACAAAAACCCTTGGCAATATTCCAAGAGTTGGATTGCATTGTAGACTTTGGCGTGTATATACATGGAAACTACATTGTCCAGAGCCACCATTGCTGCGCAGCGGGATTCGCAGTAGCGCAATAGACCGTCTAGTTGAAAGAAATTCGCTGCTGCCATCAGTTCTAGGATGTCTTCGGCTGCCGGTTCCAACGTTTGGCAACCGCCTTGGTAAAGAAACTGCATCACAATCTGAAAGAGATAATTATACAGGAATTTAAATGCGTTATACGCAATGCAAACAGCCTTAGGTAGATTATGTTTCTCCCACTCCATCGTATCGCATTTTGCTGATCGTTCTCCTGTTGTCACGCCTCTCGCTTCGACTGAATATTAAATTTTAGTGCTATTTGCGCTGTCGAAGGGAGATGTTGGACAGTACATTTTTTTTCACCCATAAAAATGATATTCTGTTGTAAAATAAATAACATTCCATACAAAACGTACGACAGACGGACAGAATGCATATTTATTTAATATTTATTGAATCGAAGCAGGACTCCAGAGGAATGATGATCAAGATGATGCGATATGATGAAGTGGGAGAAAAACATAATCTACCTATTTCTGGTTGCTGTTATATTTAAATGATGGGTTACTCGCATGCGTTCTACAGCAAAAATCCATACTTTTTACGGTCTATAAATTTCAAAAAAACATTTATTGAATATACGGGATTGCCCAGAAGTCCGGAATAAAATTAATATAGACTTAACCTGTAAATTTTGGGGAAAACGCTCGGACACGTCAATTTAGTTTTATATATGCTCACATTTTGACGCTATTCGCTTGTTTTTTTAATAGACATGTCAAAGATATGACGACGTCGCTCTTTTTTTGAAATGGAAACATACAGCTTGTGATAGATCATTTGAAAGCTAATATCTCGTACAGTTTGCTCATAAATTTTGGCTACGGCTACATTAATTTTATTCCAGACTTCTGGGCCACCCTGTATACATTAAATGTATAATTTTATTTTTTTTACCAAGTCCACAATTTAAAATGTTAATACCAGCGTCCAAGCATTTTTCCAAAAAAAACTCTACTGCATTTACTGCATTTATTTCAAGTTACAAACTCGCAGTGTGGCTAACTTAGTTAGGAACAGTAGCGGCCCGTTAATGAAGGGCTCTGGGGCGCCGCCCTCCCTGCAATTATTTCAAACAGAATCCAAAAATACTTTACTTAAAAAACCAATAAAGCAATCTATGTAAGCAATCCATTAAAATAATTCAAACCAAACATAGCCCTATTCCAACGGGCAGGTTATACTCATAGACAAGCGAGTTCCGCGTTCTCAATGTTATACTAAGCGCGGGCGGGCGGGGGCGACCGATTATCCGTCCCGATTCAACGCGGCTTCTCGATGAGTTGCCATGACGATAAAGGCGTGACGTCACCTACACATCGCACAACGAGCGGCCACGGACGAGCTCCAATTTTCCGCGCCCAACAACAGCGGTTCGCGATGCCACGGTAGAATAGAATAATTGATATTATATGCTCTGACGAGGCGACCTGTCGATGCCGCTAGGCGCTAATGTTTTGTTTATTTGTTTTGATTTGATTTATTAGTTACGTTATAAAACTTATAAAGTTGGAAAATGTCGTGTAATATGAAGGTCAGTGATTTACAGAAGCTTGTGTTTAGTTCTCTGAGCTAAAGTAAAAAACTTGATTTAAAAAATGCAGGGCGGCCACTAGAAATTGAACATAGTACAAGTGCAATCAAAATGTAAAAGTAAGGCACAGTTTACGCGTAAGTTTGACAAAGAAATATATTATAATAAAAAATCCTGAATAGGTATGCGGTTGTGAGGACAAAAATTATTTTTTTTTTGTTTCGTGTGTCTTCTTTTTGCCGGGGATGATATTTGATATTTATATAAATGGGGTGCAGGACTTAAAACATCTTTCAGAGAAAGTAAAAAAAACATGAAAATAGTGCAAAACATCGTCATAATGTGGTAAGTTTTGAGATGTTAGGACTTATATTTTAACTTGTTTAAGTAGTGCTTATGCTGATGAAATTAAAATTCACAACGAGAAAGTTAGAAAAAACAGACAAGTACTTTTGAAAATAATAGACATTTAAATTTTTTTTATTTAAAGTCAGCGCCCCGCCCCACCTGACTCGCTAGTCACAAGCCGCCACTGGTTAGGAAATATGTTTCAAACTCTATACTGTAACAGAAGTTTACAAGACCATCAATAACAGTAATTACCTGTAATTTGTCTTAGTAAATAATACGGATTCCGTCCCTAACTAGTACAACATGGTAGGAGAGCCCGACCTAAAGAATCCACCATGAAAAGGTAGGGTAGTACACTGTTCATAAAACATAAATTGAACTTGTGCCCGATAAAAAGGTCATTACTATTTTATTTTAAATCTTACCTATTTTCGAAAAAAATAAAAAATAAACTTCAGAAAAAAAGTGGTGTTTTCAATTTTTTTCGGGTGCCACTAAAAAATTTAAAGGCGTCTCTTGTAACCGCGTTCCGCGAAAATGGACAATAATTTTTGATTTTTATATTTCCTACAATTTCATTCACTGGTAGGTTTTTTTCGTCCATAATATATATGCTCTTATCTTTCTCAAACACTTTTGCATATCTGAAGTTATTAATAGTTTTTTTTTTGTATGTGTATGTATGTATTTTTCTCGAAAATGGACAATATTTAAAACTTAGGACACAAGTTCAATTTATGATTTATGAGCAGTGTACCCTTACCTTTTTATGGTGGATGTTTCGGATAGGCTCTTAGAATAACAGGAAATAATCTCCAACAACCAATAATCAAACTTACCTGAAAAATATGATATCTGATATCGTTAATTTGCACCGTGGGAAGCCCCCCTTCACACAACTTACTGCTCAACATGGCCCTCAGTCTGGGGCTCGCCGTGACCAAAACGATTTTGTGTGCGTAAAAAAGTCTACCCTCCACGCGAAACGTGACGTCACTGAGCTCGGGGTTGTTGACGTATTTGGTGTCGATTCTAGAACCGCTGGAGGTCGTTGGTGCGCATTCTTTGATCGGTTTGATCGGTTCCCAACCGAAGCAAGTCGAAAAAATGTCGGCTAGGAGTAGTGTCGTGCCTTCTTTCTGTAAAAATTAATTATACAACATATTGGTGACAAAAATGTAAGGGACGATTTAGGTGCGTATTTGGTTTATTATAGGTTTAAACCGTAACTGTGTTTTAATGTCCAGTGTTCGGTGGCTCCGTTGCGGCCTTCTATCCATCGCTAGTGGTGACGTATAATCTATGTATGTCATTTTATTTCATCGTTTGTGTTGAAATGACTCGTTTGTGTATATTTTTTACCTCTCAGGCATATACAGTGTCACTAGTAAAGTCCGCATCATATGGGATTTTTTTTATTAATAACTTTATTCGAAATTTGACTTTGGCATCAAGTTCTGCTTCGATCGAGATAAAAATTAAGCAAAAAAATATTAGTCACGTGATTCGCATTATCTGTCAAATTTTAATTTTTTCCAAAAAATAATTCAAAAGTGGGGTTATTTCTGAAAATATCGAAAAAAGTTATAAGAAAAAGTTTTTTTAAACGCAGTTTTTAGCCCACATGCAAAATTTCAGCTGCATAAGATAATTTTGATTTTTACCTATATTTTGTAAATTGCACCACTTTTGCAAAATAAGACTCAATGCAACGTACATAAAACTTTTCAGTTTTGACAAGGCTTTATTTCAGATACATTTTCTTTAAAGTAGCGCCATATTAAATGTGCATTTTTGTACAAAATCAAAATTGGGCTATTAAAATTTGGTCGCATGTGATGCAAAGTTTATTTGTTTTTGACCCTGTATAAGGTAAGTCTATAAAATAAGTATTTTTGAAAACGTAGTTTGTGTCTGAAAGTAATACACCTTAATATTAAAACAAAAAAGAACACAGTGTCATCAGTAAAGTATTCATTAAATCGTTGAAAATAGATAAACTTTACGTTGTTAAACTAAAATTTATTTTTCACTTAAAAAACACGTTACTGAAGATACTGTGTTCTTTTTTGTGTTAATATTAAGGTGTATTACTTTCAAAAACGAACTAAGTTTTCAAAAATACTTATTTTATAAAGTTACTTAATACAGGGTCAAAAACAAATAAACTTTGCATCACATGCGACCAAATTTTAATAGCCCAAATTTGATTTTGTAGAAAAACACACATTTAATATGGCTCTACTTTAAAGAAAATGTATCTGAAATAAAGCATTGTCAAAATTAAGAAGTTTTATGTAGGTTGCGTTAAGTCTTATTTTGCAAAAGTGGTGCAATTTACAAAATATAGGTAAAATATCAAAATTATCTTATGCAGCTGAAATTTTGCATGTGGGCTAGAAACTGCATTTAAAAAAACTTTTTTCGATATATTGAGAAATAACCCCACTTTTGAATTATTTTTTGGAAAAAATTAAAATTTGACAGATAATGCCAATCACTATTATTTTTTTGCTTTATTTTCATCTCGATCGAAGCAGAACTTGATGCCAAAGTCAAATTTCGAATAAAGCTATCCCATAATATGATGCGGACTTTACTGGTGACACTGTATGTTGGACAGCCCTGTTGTAAATCGTAACACGAGCTTTAAAGAAAACGTTTTCTATGTTGTAATATTTAACTAAAAGAAAAATGTTATGTAACATGGTGGTCCATTAGAAACTCCACTTTATAGGCCCTGTTATTTTTATAACAAAGGTCGTCTCCCTTTTGCGAGGGCTTTTAACTTTATTATTAAGCTAGACCGCATAAATGATGTGACTCTCTACTTTTAACTTTAATGGATATGAAAGAGGAATATACTCTTTATTATGAGAAACGGAGCTACGTCATGTTAAATGCGGTGCCACTTTGTTTGACTAAAATGTTTCGAAATATACAGAGTGGGTCCCCTAAATACATATAGACGGGTAAGTTATTTTTTTATTGTAATCACTCAAAGTTGAATTTATAAAATATTTAAGAATATTGATTGACCAAAATTTAAAATGGGATCATCAAATTAACACTCTTACAAAAAAATTAAGAAACACTTTATATAAATTGAGACTTTTAAAAAATATTATGAATTACAAACTTTGTTTAATGTTTTATTATGCACTTTTTCAATCAATTCTTTCTTATGGTATAATTGATTGGGGAAGAACATAAGATTCGAATTTGAAACCGCTTATAACAATACAAGAATATGTTTTAAAAGTAATATTTAATAAACATATTTTGTTTCCTTCAAAAATATTATTTGTTTATAATAATATTCTGAGTTTAAAACAACTTTATTAAAAAACTTCCATTTTATATATATAAAAATAAAAATTTATTACATAACATTACTCATATATACCGAACAAGACAAAAAACAAATCTGTGTTTATGTTATGATAATTTTAATTTAACAGTTTTAAAAAATAATGCTTTATTTGTTGGCATCAAAATTTTTAATATATTACCTACGAATTTGAAAACTATGAGTTTATCATGGATTATGCCAAATTATATAAAGGTAAGCCAACTTATATATAGGTAATAATAATACTAAATATTACAATTTTTCTATTATAATTTCTCACTTATTGATAATTTTTCCTTTTTTTTGGGGGGTGGAATATTTTTGAATTACTTACTTATATTTTTAAATATATTTATGATGTGATTAAAATTAATAATATGGGTGTATATTTTGTCATTACAAAATCGGACAGATTTGTTAATCTATGGTTTTGTAATGATGCTTTCATTGAATTTATTTTTATTAAAAAAAAACAATGTTATTGATTTTTAATATTATTATAAAGAAACCTGCAAATAAATAAATAAAAGGATAAGTAGTATCATACAAACAAAATATAAATAAACCAACTGTATTATTTTATTCGGTTTTAAACTGTACACTTACCTTACTATATCTAAATATATTGAACAGGAGGGGAAGGCACTCCTGAATAAATTGAGAGCCATAATCGTCAGGACACACCTGCAAAAAATCTTGTAGAAGTTGATCAATTACACAGTCTAATCGGGCCTCGTGTGCTGCTCCTAAAAAAAATCCGCCTTAAATATTTTTAGTATAAATAATTAAATAATTAATAATAAATCAATAAAATAATTTTTCAACATAAATGCGTATAATTGCACATTTAGCCGTAGTTTTTAGTTCTGATCAACTTTTTTTAATAACAATTTTTGATAATGTCAAAAATAAAGGTACTTTACTCTTGGGAAAAATTAACATTTTTTGACAAACCTCGTATATGACTGGAAAATTTCGATATTTGATGGTTGCATTTTAGGTTTTAGATCGTGCAGAGCTTTTTATAAACAATATTTTTTTTCGTAAAATTAATAATAAAAAAGTTTCCCATTTGGTAGGAACTTCCGAAGACACGCTGTATAGACTAGCAAAGTGCGTGACGTATTTTTCTCAATAATTTATATCCACCTCGTCGTTTTATCCATATCACAAATATTACCTAAAGAATGCATCCAACAATGCAATGTCCACGGTACCCCCAAAGTCCTTATTTCCACTGTGATATCCAAATGATTATTCTCAGCACTGTGATACATGGCTTCCTGTAAAGCTTTAATTTGCGTTTTGTTGAATTGGGGCGTTGAATTTGGGGCGCTTGAGGATTTAGGGGTGCCTGAAAATTATTAAAAACACTGCTTTGAAGAAAAATTTTGTAAACATAACAGTTTTTAGTATCGTTAAACATCGTGTTCGCTTTGAGTGTCTAGAAATCCCGGGAATTTTGGCATTTTCGTTTTTTGCTAAGTTAAATATTCGAGTTTTCGCCGGTTTTGTGGAAATTGCATCGGTTAGATATTTCATTTGTTTTTAGTTATACTTTGGATAATAGGAGTAGGACAATCTATAATATAGTGAAAAATAAGTGTGGCCGGCTGTAATTTAGAGTGGAACATTTCCTAACAGACTCAAAAGCGTTACCTGAATTACGATAACAAACTGTCAAACTGATAGTAAAAAATAAACTCCCACAGCCAGAATTATTACGAGGTCTAGGCATTACAGGTAAAGAAAAACAAAATCGTCAATTTAAAACATATCATTAGGTATAATAATTATTATTTAGAGTTTTTATTTTTTCTTAATATAAGTAGGTAGGTACTTTTAAATTAATATTTGAGCAAACAGATATTGTTTTTCAAATTTTGCAGCATAAGATTACTGACATTGTTTATTCACGAAACCGTTTAAAATCTCTTCTAGAAAAAATTTCCAGTTATCGCAATGATGAAAATTGTTTTAACTCCCTGTTTTATAGTTTTTTTACTGAATAGAAGCCATGATGCAAAAAGACGAAAAACGTATAATTTTGAAGATAAGAAACTGCATTATAAGCAGCTTTTCAATGATATTTTAGATACTACAAAAGGCCAGATTGAACTAATATTTTCAGATTTGCATGAATTAGGTACAATTTTTTGACTTAATGAATAAAAATCTTTTTTTAAGTTTTTCAGAAAATTTCCCAAATAATCTTTTAGTTAGTTTATGTCTAAGGTACAACTTTATAAAAAAATAGTTTTTAGTTTAACTTATTTTTAACAGTTTTTTTTATAGTGAATTTTTGAGAAATTTTGGGCGTGGTCCCGAAAATTTTTCTCCCGACACTATCCTGCTCGTTCAGTTTTTAGTTCAACTTATTTTTAACATTTTTTTTCAGAGTAAATTTTTGATTTTGGGCGTGGTCGCGAAAATTTTTCGCCTGCGGCGCTTCATTACTAGATCTTAGCCTCCCCATCTAAATCAGTCACGAGCCGCCACTGGTTCGCTTTGTTTATTTACCTTCTGCTAGCATCTCCTCCAAACTTAACACCTCCTTATTGATAGGCGCCAACGGTTGCGCTAACAGTTTTTGCATAACAGCCCTGTGCCCGTGCGCAGCTGCTACCGAGATAGCGCTGTAGCAGCCGCGCTGCGTCGAAGCTGAGTAGCTGAGGGTATCCTTGATCTGGGTGGAGAAAAACGGTTGGGCGCCGTGGGCGCACAAGAGCGAGACCATGTTGACGTTGTCACTGCCACATGCCACCTAAATTTACGAAAAATTAAAACTTTACTAATTTCCTGTTACCACAGAAATTAAGAACACTTGGCAACACTGTCGAATTCCGATTTATGATATTTATGAACAAAAAACTTTATAATGTCTACAGAGGCATTGTTTTCTAATAAAATCAAAAATGACTAACTTGTAAAGGTGTTAAAGTTATCTTTTCCTCGCTAACAACTGCGCCCCCCTCTACATTGGCCCCCCTTTCCAATAGTATCCTGGCACACCTCACGTGGCCCTTGCTAGTAGCATACGTCAGTGCGGTCCAATGTTGGTTTTCCCCATTGACGGCGACGTAGTTGGGGGCAAACGGAGGGGGTGTTTCAGTGTCGCAGGAGGCGCCAGCATCAAGAAGAGCCTAAGGAAAAAATGCTAATAAGTTCAAATGCCAGAACTTAAAAATAATATAGAAAAACGCCGGAAAAACTTACAGTTAGAGTGACGTCATCATTATGTATAGCAGCAAGCATAAGGGCTGTATGGCCTTGAGTATTGAGGGTATCCAGACGAGTTGGCGCTGGTAGAAGATGCGATGCTTGCTGGATCAATTCCGGTCTTCCTGTCAGCATCAGTCGGAAAGCTAGTTCAACCTGGTAAATAAAAACAAATAAGAAAACCTATTTAATTTTTTTCAAGTAAAACTTTTTTGTTTCAAAGATATATTCCTATATTACCTAAATAACAATACGAAAACATTTTTACGCTTTTCCAATCAATCCTTAGGGATTTCAGGAAAAAAAATTATAAAATGAATAAACGTATATCATATAATATTATATGGCGCAAATAACAAGACGTTAATATCATACCGAAATATGTTATGGAAGTTTCAAAAATCGGTACATCATCATTTTGCGACGTATTGTGTACGTCGATCTATCAAAAACGTGATCTTGCGAGACTTCACGCTTGAAGCTCTTGCTTACGTTGTATTACGTAATATTTTCAGCAATTTAATACTCTATTTAACGCATGAAAAAATTTATATTGGCACTTTTCTCATCGATACTTGGATATTTCAAAAACGGTTGAATTAATGAATTCAGCAAAGTAAAATTATTATGAACACAACGGAGTGTCTCAAAAAAAAAACAAGACGAAAATGTGTATATGTTTTTAAAGTAAGCATGCTGCCCTTTAGGTATAGCATTATCGCATTGTAGCGATCAAACAAAGTAAAGTTAATAGTAATAATAATAATAATAATAATAATAATAATAATAATAATAATAATAATAATAATAATAATAATAATAATAATAATAATAATAATAATAATAATAATAATAATAATAATAAGTTTATTTTAAAAATTTAATAATATAATAAATATGTTTATGTTATCTTCGATAAACTTATTCTTCAATCCCCTGAAGCTGAGCTTGTTAGGGGCAAATCTTATTATTTGTTTTAGTATGTAAAATCATAAATTATAAATATGCATTAAAAATCAAGTTTTTTAAAGTAAAAATGTTAATTTATAGTATAAACGCAGCTTTTTTGAGGAAATATATTACCTATAATAAAATTATTAATTTATAATTTTTAAGTAAAAAATATTACTTATATAAATTATTCAGAACAATATTAATTAATTAAAGCATTTCTAAAAATATTTTCAAATTGTCTGTCTTTAATATCCATGTTTTTATTTCGACTTTAAATTTTTTTAATGAAATCAATTTTTTAATTTTTGTTGGTAAATAATCGTTTAAATAAAAACATAAATATTTGAAATTTTTTTATCCTATGGACTTATTTATTTTAGGTTTTATGGTTATTTCATTTTTATGACGTGTATTATGATTATGGTTTTTAAATTGTATAATGTTTTTATTTTTAAATATATATATTTAGATGTTATAAATGTAAAGTTGTCTTATGTTCAACTTTTTTGTTTCTGAATATAATTCTTTTAAAGGATAAAAATAATCTTTATTATATATAATTTTTAGAAACCTTTTTTGTAATATTTCTAATTTTTTAACCAAAGTTCTATTTATTCCTCCCCAACCTAAAATTCCGTAATTTAAATGAGTTTTAACTAACGCGTAATATAATATTTCCATGTCTTACATTTAAAAAAATTTTAATGTTTTTAAAAATCGGTAATAAACTTCTTAATTTTTTAATTAAGTATTCTATGTGAAAATTCCAATTTAATTTACTGTCAAAAATAATTCCTAAATATTTTATTTTATTAACTTTAAAAACTTTGAATGTCGTCATTTATTTGAATACTATTCATATTTTGTGGTAGGTTATTTAGGTTTAAATTAAAAGGAATATCATTTGTTTTATTAAAATTAATTGTTAACAAATTATTATCAAACCAATTTTTTATAATTTTAAAATCGTTTTTAATTTTATTATTTAAAATTTCCCAATTTGTATCGTATAAAAAATTGTAGTATCATCTGAAAAACTATGAATTTGTCCATCGCAATTTATACTAAATAAGTCATTAATATAAATATTAAAAAAATAATGATCCTAATATTGTTCCTTGTGGAACACCATACTTAAATACCTTTGGATAGCTTTTTTCTTTATTTATTTGAACATAAGTTGGTCTATTTTTCAGATAATTTTTAACTAATTCTAATTGCTTTCTTCTGAATCCAATATTTTCAAACTTTTTTAACAGTAAATTATGGCTAACTGTATCAAAGGCTTTTGCTAAATCTAGAAAAATACTAATACAAGGTTTTTTATTATCTAGTGCATCATATATTTGTTCTGTTAGATAGCAAATAGCATTTTGTGTTGATTTATTTTTTTGAAACCCAAACTGTTAATTAGAAATAAAATTTATTTTTTCCAAATAATTTTCGATTCTTAATTTTAAAACTTTTTCGAATACTTTTGCTATCGAAGATATTAATGTTATTGGTCTATAATTACTAGTTTTACTAGAATCTCCATTTTTAAAAATAGGTTTTATTATACCAATTTTGAAAGCTTCTGGATATATACTGGTTTTAAAAATATTATTTATAAGAAATGTTAGTGGCCTAGAAATAGAAGTTTTAATAATAAAAAAAGGTTTACCTGTATCTGCTTGGTAGCTTCAACATGATCCTCCTCACTCCCAGTATTCTTCCTCACCCTTACTGCCTCCTCACCAAGTGATCTTACAGGACAGTCAACTCCCGGAAGAAGCAATCGCGCGGCCTGCATAATGTCGTCCTTGTCTAGAATCGCAGCGAATCTATGCTCTCCGTGGGCCGTAGCGACTCGAAGCCACTCTACGAGGGGGGGAAGGACTACGTATGCCCGTTCGTAGCAAAGCTCCTACAGAAAAATTAGGAAATGTTCGTTTTCTTATTTTAGAATATTTACTACTGGCTCATCAGCTTATTACATCGCTCATTTTGAGGTGTTTGGGTTACTTAATAGGGCTGTTATCGCACTAGTGATGTTATAAATTCGTTAATTAATTAAAAATTGCAATTTTTAAGTTAAATAGATGTAGCTAAAATTTTATACATTACTCGTGTGCTATGATATATTACAGCACCGAAGGAATTACCTTTAATAATGATTATACCGCACTTGCATTGTGAATAACTATTGCAACACTAATAAAATATTTATTTTAATAAAATAAATGTGTTCTAATTATTATTTAAAATAGCATTTTTTTTTGTTCTGATCATTCCCTGTTACCTGAACCGCATGCCCATTTCCTTGGTCTCCGTGCTCCAGCTGAGAACACCTCATAAAATAAAAAAGCGTCCTGATAGCCTTAGGACACAAAGGTATCCTCGGTTGCATCTTGCCGATGAGATCCTGCAGTTCCTGTAGGGATCCTACGCACGTTGTCATCAAAGACGGCTCTGGAAGTCCAGAAGATCTGCCGGAATCGCGACTTGAACTACCGACAGATGAGACTGAGGCCCAACGAGGTAGCGCGAGAGCACCTGTTATAAAATGCTAAATTTCAGCTCTCTATACTTAACGGTTTCTAAAAAAATGATATAAGGGAAGGATATATAGACGGAGGTAGACACAGATAGTGTTTCGTTATAGTAATTAGAAATAGGAAAGACTAAAAAGGAGCAATTTATAATAATTTAACTATTACAAAATTTTCCTAAGGATAATTTACTGGATCTTGCTATGAAGCTCCACACGTATATTTTTTACGAATTTAGCAACATAGTAAGTACTTAATTATTTGTAAATATACGTGTTTCCTAGTAGTAATAATAATATAGATTAAATGGGTTAAATTTATAAAAATTGCAATTTTACCAAAGTGTTGGAAAGATTATACGATGAATAATTAAATGTAAGCGAATGGTTTTGCTAATAAAGCGAGTGAATGTAAAGGGTAAAAAACCTATTTGGGAAATTACACCAGAATTAAAGCTAATGGTAGGCTAAACATTAAAGAAAATTACTAGAGTGCACAAACATTTTCATCTTGCATACATTTCGTTTAGGTATATAAAAAAAATCTAATTGCAAGGATTTTTTAATTAAAAAAATAATTCAATTTGATAATATGTGGGAGGATATTTTCCATTATAAATACCCGGCATTTATGAACATATTTACCATAGAGTCAACTTAATTCTGTTACGAAACACTTTGTATTGTTCTGCAGTACATATTATAAACTTGCCAAAGTTATTATCAAACTTTGTATTATATAACTGGAATAGATGACTTGGCAGTTTCGGCACTTGGGCTTCTGTATTGTTCAGACTTAAAATACAAAGCAAATTTAAAGTATTTTGATTTAATTGTACTTCCGCTTTCAATAAGTATATATGGAAACTTTGACACTTGAAACAAACGTTGTTCTTTATCTAGATCAGAATGAATGGAAAGAAATACGAACGACTATATTATTATACAGGGTGCTCCGGTAGAGGACGTCAAAGTTGGTTGTTTTCTCAAAATTCTTGAAAATGTTTCAATGATCTACCACCTATAGATTATACTATAGGTTGCTGAAAACGTTTTTTAATACTTGGTACTTATTATACCGGCTAGAACTAAGCGAAAGTGTTATAAAATTCACGTTACGTCATGTAGGTAATCCTTCTGATTTTTTTGTGTCTTTAAAATTATGACAACTCCGCGGTATTTTTGTTGGATAAACATAGTTTTCAAGGTCTTTGCAACGGTCTCTGGGTAACGTTCTTGGAAGCTTTGTTACCTTTAAATGGATTTTTCCATACGAAAGAAATAAATAATACATGAATTTCTCCTTTTACAAGAACAAACTACATGCATCAAGTTTCAAAGTCTAATTGTTATTAAAACTAAGTTAGTTACAGCATAAAGCAAGTTAGTTTATTCATCGCTAAGGAAATATATAAAGCGCTAAATAAATAACTGTAACTGCTGAGTAGAAATGTACCTATTGCTATTATTATGTTAAATATAATATGGAACTTTCGTAGAGTTCAAGTAGTAATTTTATGGAGGAGGAAAAACGACCTTAATACAGTAGTAAACTATTTTTAACACGCTTTCATTAGCTTCACTAGCTAGCTTTTTTTTTTTAAACATTAATAATTTCCTAAAAAATTTTTTTTTATATTTACCATAAAGACCTTCATAAATGAATCAAAATCAAATCAATTTCACATATCTCTGTTCAAATTCAAGCATATTTGTAAAATTTACTTGAATTTTTAACTTATTAAGGAATCACAAACTTCATGTTTGTTGCAACGATATTAAACACAACTCTAAAATATCCTAAAAATTCTTTGTAACAAGATAAAACATTAGTACCTAATGATAATATGCTAATTAAAAAACTATCATTTAACGAGCAAAATTTTTATTTTAAATGTTTACTAAAAAACTTTATTCTTGTGCAAGTTTTTTTTTTGCCTACCCTGTACGCCGTTTGACTTGCAACCATTCCAAGTGCACCTAATATGATTATCGAACATGCATCAACTTTTATCAAGAATAAAATTTTCCGAAAAATCGGTAATAAAAAAAATGCCCATATGTTGCACACTTAAACAACCACACTGTATATTTTAGAATTTTTTATTTCGTTAGATTTTATTAAATACACCCTACACGAATACGTCCAACGATCTTTAAAATTGTCAGACAGCAATGAAAGAAAGTAATTTTAGAGCAGTCTTAATAATACGGGAAAATTAAAAGTTTTCGAGGCTGAAGCTGACGTCTAGTTTTTTCTTTTTTTCTGTGGACTGGTTTCTATTTCTGTTTTTTCTTACCACAGTTCAGTTGATATTTCGCAGACAAATAAAAATAAAAAAAAATTTAGTTTTATTTCTTTGTATACTGGGGACAAGAAGTTGATGAAATTACAAGGGAATTAAAAAAGTTTGAGGGTAAAGACAGATGGTGGATGATATTAGAGTTGAATAAAAGTGAAACGCTGTTTTTTTTATAGACTTATGGCAACGAGCAATAAAGGAGCAAACTATATTAAAAATTCGTTTTTCACAACTAGGTTTTTTTTTAAAGAATTTTTGAACTGCTAAGACACTCAAGTATATATTCGCCTTAAATCGCATGCAAATTGATATGTGGCTAAACCTGCGTAAGGCCTTATATGATACGTATTTTCCTAAAATGATTGATTATAATATCTTCATTGAAATTATGTCACTTCGTTAAATTTGATGGTTCTAGGTGACTTGCTTACTAAATGTATTTTAACAAAAAGGAAAATTTAAAAGGCGCCTGATAAAAAGGTTTAACGGATTGTGGGGAAGCGAAAAATGCTGCTGTTGTGGCATAAAACGGTGCAGAACTACATTATTTGTACATTTAGGCCCTAGAACGTGTATTGTACAAACCTGACGCAATTCTTCCTGCATTTAGATGAGCGTATGGTTGCAGGAGTCCCCACAAATCCCCGTTGTTGGCTATTGCTTGTTCTAATAATGTGGCGGTTAGGTTTACATCCGAGTCGCTAGGCAAACACTGCAGGAGTATTTCTTCCAACAGATTTTCTATGCCAGCGCAAAGATACACTGCTCCATATCTGAAATGCGGAGGATAAGTCGATAAGTTACGAGTAATACTAATTATGCCGTCTAAAATACAGTGGAAAAGTATTGTTTACTCCCAATTAGAACATTTTATAGTCCACTCACTCGTGTATAAATCTGGATAAGTTGACATCGCTCATCCATCGATGAAATCTTCCAACTTGCAACTGAAGGCCTGCTCTGGAAGATTTGCTTTGCTTTAATGTACAGTCGCCGGATACAGCCAACATTGCTGCTGCTCGTAAGCAGGCTTTGATACAGGAGTCTGCTAGGGGTGGACACAAAACAATTCTAAAAGCTACCTGAAACCAAAATTTTAAATAATTTAAACTGGAACCGGGAGACTGGTTTCACCGTCCGCAGGAACAAAAAAATCTCATTCGTCCCAAAAAACGTCATAAAAGAAGTGCTCATTATAAAATAAAATCCAGTTATTGTACTTACAGCGATGTCATGTTTGGTACAAATTCCTAACGTCGACGACAATCTCTGTGTCTCTCTGCCCATGCGCACCAGCGCCCTCTGAAGTAAATATGACAACCTAGGTATCGTCTCGACGCTGACACGTGACATGTGTTCCTTACATCGACCTGATTGTAGCACCCTAAGGATGCAGTGATTGGTCCATGGTAGATGTTGGAGTTCGACAAGTCTGGGAATAATTTAAAACAATATTTTCTAAATAAGAATCTAATGATATAGGTATAAACTAGCAATAGGGCGCGGAATACTTAACAGGCGGGTTCGATCTGCACTTAGCCCATTTTTGGATAATTGATTTAATATTAATTTTCCCGATAAGGAAATTCAATAAAAAAAATATCTAGTATAGCTTTTTCGTCATTCCGATTTCATTTATGTCTAAAATATTTCCTTCTGCTATATTTTTTTAAAGATTTTCAAAGCAATATGAAATGAAATGCAGTCTGCTACACATGACACATATTCCGGTAAATTGACATGCATATATACATATAAGCTCCTTGCAAAACTATTAAGGACCCCATACAGTGTCAGAATTACTAATATTTACGAGAAAATGCTGTTAAAATTGGAACAACCCGTTGAAAGTAATCATTTTTGTATTTGCTTTCAACAGTTTGAAATCAACAACAATATGATTTTGATCTCTTCTAATACAAAAGGCCGTTTTTATTTTGGATCTACGTTGCTTTTAATTTGATTTGCTGCATTTTTAGGACACCCTGGACACCCTGGATCCCCCACGTAAACTAAAGGTATGTATATTATGCATTCGCCATAATAATATAGACAATATTTACCACACGAAAATTATTCAGGCAAGAATAATTCCAAGAAGGGAGGGGCAAACAGTCAAACACCCCCCTTGCTCTCCTTTCCTGACTTAACTGTAAAACAGTTTCTATGCCTCGACAATATAGGAAAATATATACCTACAAAAGTAACATGACCACCAGCATCTTACGTCCTATATCACTACAAAAGCCCTTTATTGCGTTTCTGAACAAACCAAGGGATTTTCAAAATCTGTTGCACTGACAGGAAACATATATCGTTAGTTTTAGTATCTACTAATACACTAAATACAGGCTCTGGAGTCAGGGGAAAACTATAGACTTTTATTTCTTTTAGCTACGGAGTGCATAAAATATAGTATAACTAGGTCTGACTTTTACAGTACATAGTTTAAACTCGTTTTTATTTTTATTTAAAAGAACTTTACTTTTTCTTATATAGAAACTAATCTGCTTTATAATTCTGAAAAGTTAGCCATAACTTCTCTGCAACCGAAAACTTTGCTGCGCTCTTTCATAGTCTCTAGAGGAAGTTATACGAGAACTTGGTCTTCGTACATTGTTTTTAGACGGAATAACTCAAGGAGACACCGACGCGAAGCATTAAATAAGTTAACTTGTCAACGGTATGTGTCCAATGTAAAATAATTGTTGTCCCTCAAGAATGATCAGTTATAATATATGGCGAAACTCGTCTGAGGATGGATCTGACGAAATTAAAAGATACATTTTCTTTGTGATGAAAAGTAAATCGTCCATGGGACGTACTTTGGCTATCTGGGAAGTGAGTCTATATTTGTGAAACATTAAAAATGGACTTTGCCATAACTTAATACCTTTTAACTAAAGAACCATCTAAACGACTTTTTCGCGCATTCTTTCTACAATAATACACCACTTTCCTTAAGCTCTGTGGATTGTAAAGATTTAGGCTTGGATAAGGGAAACTTTTTAATTAAAAACTTAGGGATTTGGCTTGTGATAGGAAAGCTTAAAGTTAAAAGACCCGGCTGACATCTACAAATTGTCGGAAATAAATACTTACTTAGGCTTACGACTAAAAGATTAAAGAATAAATCTGGTTTTCATGAGGCATGTGAGAATATGGTGTTTTTTATACGCTCCCATAGATACTAGGGCATTGGTAAGATTTTAAGGTAAGCATCATAAAAGTGAGCAGGTGCTTCAGCTCTTTCCAATGTATTCACTTACGATAAACATAATGATATGCCAAAGATACTGATGACACATTGTAAATTATGTTCATTAACACACTTTTATTAGCTTCACCTGTATGTTTGTTTGTTTGTTTGTCCGTAACCGACTTCTTTGAACCCGATTTTGACCCACTTTAAACGGTCAGATTAAATTTAAATTTTGTAGACTTATCAAGAACCGCTGACAATACAATAATCTACACGCAAAAAATTTTCCTGTCAAATTTTGACAGCTGTCAGGTATAAAACGAAGAAGCGACTTTGACGGAACAAATTATTGGGTCGTATAGTATTCGATGCGGAGACTTCGGGAAAAATAAGCAAAAAATTCTCCTGTCAAAATTTGACAGCTGTCAATATGTCAAACCGTTTAAAAAAATGATATTAATGAAAAAATTATAAAGTCGTATGGTGGAAAGTTGAAAAAAAATACGCAAAAAATTCTCTTTCCAAAATTTGGCACCTGTCAATATGTCAGAATTATTACAATAACCGATAGTAATTAAACAAACGTGGGGTTGTATGCTAAGAATAGAGAAAAATTAAAAAAAAATTCTACCCGTCAAAATAAAATTTTGACAAAAATTTTGAAAATGTTTCTTGTTTGTTCGGGTTTGTATGTATGTTTGTTTGTAACCGACTTCTTTGAACCCGATTTTGACCCACTTTAAACGGTCAGATTAAATTTAAATTTTGTAGACTTATCAAGAACCGCTGACAATACAATAATCTACTAATATAAATACTCAATCTATTCAAAAAAAAAAATTTTCTTAACAATAACTTGAAGTAAAAAATTAAAAATAAATATAGTTTAAAAAAACTAAAAAACACGCTTTAATAATTAATCAAACTAAAAAGCGGAAAATAAATATAGTTTAAAATAATTCTTGAAATTCTTAATATAGGCGGCAGAAAATAATAATGAACGATAAACGTAAATAAAGTATTATTGTGAAAAAAACGTGGGTCGCTTCGTGCTATATTTTTCGTATATCGAGCACCCCACGCTTTTTTCACAATAATACTAATGTTTATCGTTCATTATTATTTTCTGCCTATATTAAGAATTTTAAGAATTATTTTAAACTATATTTATTTTAAGAGCCATTATGACCTCCTAATGTACAATTCTCCTTTATAAAATGTTCCTCTATAGCTAATTGCACAGCAAAAAAGTTATTTTACTTTGCAACATGAATGCTACACCTTGTATATCAAGAGAAAATAACATAATATCTGTATGTAATAGGTTTGTCGGGTTTCCGGCTGCAGGAAAACTTAGAATCGAGCTATGTTTTGAATTCCACGTGAAGCGTGTGTTCCTCTAAAAGTTACGTAACTTTATGCCGTGTCTCGAATGAGTTTGGCATGGAAATCCACCAATCCTGAATGTCAACGGCTTGGTAATGTTTTGTTACTTGAACTTTGACTAAACATTTGGACTGCTTATACTGCTTGTAAATTATATTAGCAAATGGGTTCATTAGAGCACATTAGAGCATATTTCCTGGAGTCTAATTAAATGCTAAATAACAGAACACGTTACTTCTCATACCGGATAAATTTTTCTCCCCTTAATTAGCTCAAAATTATATTAGACTTTTTTTAAGGACATGATAACCTCACACACCATTATTTTCTAATGTCAATTAAACATTATTTAGAAAAAACGCTGGCGCCGCATAGTGTAGTTTATTTTCTTTTATAAAAAAAATCTTTACCTATTATGTGAATCAACCCAAACGAATTCATCAGCACTAGTAATGTTCGTGTTGATAGTTTCAAGTGACGAATGTCTCATGAGTCTTCTGATAGCGGGTTCGGAACTCTCCGAGCCTGCACTTACACTCGAATACGTACTCGTAGAAGTATGAGATCGTATGGTTAGTTGTTGAAGGGCTAGTTTTATGTCTTCCAGTCCGCCTGAGCCAGACCAGGGTACGTGAAGCTAGAAAAAAAATAGGCATACGCTAGTATTAAAAGTAAAAATCATTCGTATCAATATTACAAGACGAGCGAACGTTTGAATGTTTATATTCTTGGTGGTGCAAGAAGTAAGTACTGTTTTCCGCGTTTAAAAATATAAATAAGACGTTATGATCGCCAGAATGAGAATGGTCAATTATTTAATTATCTTAAAAGCTGACAGTAATATTAGGCAATATATTTTTCGTAAGAAAGATTTTTTTGTTTGTGGTTGAAAATTTGGTATAGAAAATATACACAGTATATGAGTCTGGGTACAATTTTTAAAATTACATTTCAAACGCTCGTTTGTTTCTCCAAACAATACGCTTACGTTATTATTTACCTAAATTTCTAGGCATGTAATAAAATATTACCGGGAAATATTCAACTATAGATATTTTGCAATAAATTGCAACACCAACGTTTAGAATTAGAACAATTTACCATTTATTTCATAACATAGCTCTTAACATTTAACATTTGCACTATTTAAAATGACTGTACTTTAAATAGTAACAGTGGAAAACTGTTAGGTATCGTACCCACTCAGCTTTAAGTTTCCCGATGGAGATGTTTTAATTTCATAGGCAATAGTAGAGGGAATGTTCTCTTACAAAAATACAAACGAGATAATTAAAATAATTCGTCTTTTTTATGTTCTAGTTGTACTGTTCTGTCAATATTTTAAATCATGATTCGCATTATCTTAAACAGTGTTCAATTTTTAAAATTACGATTCACGTTCGTTTTTTAAATTATTTCCGCGCTAATTTTTTAATAATTCAACTTTTCCTATACTCAACAGTTGTCATTACACGTAAACAATAACATTTAATATTGAATTTCATGTTTTATCTATTATTTTATTTTTTTACTGTTCACTTCATTTAATAAGTAAATGAAATTTTTCATTTGTCAAACCGTATATGAACATTTATCGTCAATAGACTTTCGCTATATTAAAATTGTGCCAGTTGGCTATTATTGGCTGCTTTCTTTGGCTCTTCCTTAACAAAGAGTTTTATTTTCGTTCATAAAATTCTTCCCAGAAAATATTAACCTGAATATTTTTTCAGTTCGGTGAGTGCTATACATATACTTTTTTTGGTTTAACAATATTCTTTCTGAAAAATATTATTTTGTATAAAATTAACCCCCTTTGTATTTGACAAGTCCCCGTGGATATTTCATCCATTCGATACAAGATACAGGGTGGACATGCTACCTTAAAGAAAAACGTATACATACATAAATTAAAAATGTAAAGAGAGACGCAAACAAAGTTTTGTATGAATTAAAAAGTGTTATGGCATCTTACTTTTAAACAGCTCCTTCATATAGGCAACTTACTCAAGCCAATTAGGGTTAGGAAAAGAAACTGCCGATTTTTTTTTAAACTTACCCTCGCGGGTGTCGCCCTGTGCCTCGACCGATTATACTGGGCGGCAAGTTTGTTCCTGATCGGTTTCTGCATGACTCCTGCATTCAATCTGTCACTTCCGGAATTACAGACGCCCCTGGGGGAGCTATTTCCGGTGTCGGACATGCTGGCGTGGCCGGATGAGCGGTTCTCGTCGGAAGAGCTATTGTTGTTGCATTGCTGAAAATATTTATTTTCATAAAAAAAATTTGCAAAGACGTTACTTAAAATGCCGTAAAATATATTATTGAATTATGTATGCCCTAAATATATAATGAAGTCTGGTCTCCTATCCTTAAATTAGAATAATTTCTAATATAACTTTTTCATAATATATAATATCCTTTACAAAATCCTCTGTTAGAATCTTGATGACAAATAAATTAAAACCATTGTGAAATATATCTCTGGTAAAAACAAATAGATAAGTAAATGTTTCAGAATCTGCATTTGCGTTTCATTTATGCTTGGAAAATAAACTAAATTCGCTAAGGGTGGAATAGATAAATCGAAAACCTTTACAAAAGTAAGGGTATTATTTCAATTACGTCAAAGGGTTTAACAATAAAGCTACGATAAAAACAACCATGAAATTTTCTAAAAAGTGTTAATTAATTTTACTTAAGGTAGTAATCAGTTTGTCTATTTATTAAACATAAAGCTTGTTTGGTTTCTAATGTATGTAAATTGATGTATGTTTAAAAATAGAAGTACCTGCATTCTTAGCTCCTGAACACTAACATGATAGTGTTTCCTACTGGAAACCATTCTGTGTTCGTCGCTAGGTGTCAAATCACCACCATACTTTGACACCAATTGATTCTGAGCTATTCTCAGGTGGCCAAACGCATTGACTGGTCCTCTATTTGGTCCAGTATCTCGTTCAGGTACCTAAAAAATGTATTCAGTATTTTGCTGAAGGTAAAGTTGAAATATGTTTTGAGGCCTACGTTCGGATGACATGCAGGGAACGCAGAACACACCAACTACCTGTACTTTTTTTTGTACTAACCATGTTAATTGAAGAATGGGAGCAACCATATTCCGCACTGTTGTTTAAATTGTTCTTAGTCGTTGACAGGTTGTTTTTTTCGATTTGCTCACTGAAAGTTGACGTTTTTACATTGTTGGCCACGTATAAATGTGGAAAAGGTTCCACTTTTCTTTTTGGTGAAACCTTAAATATTAAAATTATATTTTTAATTAATTTACTACAACATTATAACTGTAATAAAATTGTACTTATACACGTAGGTATTTTTCTTAAATATATTTGTAATATTTTCAATTTCTTTGGTGAAACTTTTTATTTTAATGTTTTAATATTTAATGCATATAACGTCCATATTATTACAATTTTTTTTATTTACCATTCTTTCATTGGTGATTTGTTGATCTAAATTTGTAGGTGTAAAAGCCGGCTTAATGGCAGCATTGGTCAAGTTGGCGGGCGTATGTACTCTCGAGGAATCTTTTTTGAGGGAGTTTTTGTTGATTTCGTTGTTGCTTTCGACATTGTGTTGAAACGTTGAATGGTCTGCCCGCGAGATACTAGACAGTCTGAAAAATATAATAAAATCAATAATTTATTTTTGTATAGCCTATTTCCTATTGCCTGACCCTAAGAACCCTACCTCTCTATTGAAATAAAAATTAAGCACTTTTCTTCTTATGATACTTTTCATATCCTCATCAATTTGTATAGGTGTCCTTCCTGGCGACTCTGTTTAGATGGGGCTACAGTTCCAAATTTTCTTTCCCTAAGAAGCCTTTAAATTGTTGATTCAGTAACTTCCGTCATATTAGCACATGCTGATAAAGGTTTCTGACAGTACTAGCTACTGTTTGGTGCGCAAGTGCATCGTGTACATTTAAAACTATTGTCTTTGCTTTTAGGTCAAGGAAACCTTTACAAAACACTGGGGAATAATTATTCGCCATTTATGTATTATTTTTATAATATACACACAAGGTTTCGATAATACGCTAAAAATAAAACTAAACTACCTCACTTGAAGCTAGATATATTCTATGACATAAGCCACCTAGATCAGGTACCTGCTATTGTTACGCTTATGGTTTATTGAGGTTTTACGACTCATGACCCTCAGCTGTGCTGTCAGGCTTTAAGGAACAGAGTATATAAATATTTCTTGCCATGTTATTCAGGCTGTTATTTGTTTTTACTTTTACAATCTGTAAGGCAAAATAAAAAATACGTATTTACAGTAACTTGCCTTCGCCTTCGTTTATAAGACCAGATTTTTTCTTAATGTTAACATTTACTCTTTATACTTGGTTTCTCTGAAATTGGAATTTAATATTATCTTAACATAGTATAAAACAAAGTCGCTATCGCCCGTCTATCCCTATATCCCTATATGTGCTTAAATCTTTAAAACTATATACGCAACGGATTTTAAAGCGGTTTTTTTAATAGATAGAGTGATTCAAGAGAAAGGTTTTTATGTATAATTAGCTTCGCACGGGTGCAATTTCAGAAAGTGGCATGCCGGGTACTAATATAGCGGGTTTGTTCGGGTTTGTATTTATGCCAGCGGGTTGCAACGCATGCCGGGTACACGCTAGTTACTACATAAATGTCAATATACGAGAAATTTGTTAATAAATTGTTGTTCTGGAAAAGGTATTTAATTTTAAAAGGTTTCAATTCAAAATTGTAACCTTTTTTAAACATTAAGAAACTCGGGCGCGGAAATACGGGAATGTTGGATAAATTTCGATTTGAAATTTTTTTTTTATTTTTCGAAACGGTGTCTGTCGGAATTCTTTGTAAGTTACAACAAATCAACGCAATCCCTACAGTTATAATTACAGTTTAGTCCACCCTTTGCCTAATTACGTAATTAACAAGTATTTTTTAATTTACCTCTTTCCCCTTAAATACTGTGAAATCATATCAGCTTCCATTCCCAGAGGAAAATCGTCATCATCTGAGTAAAACTCATAAGTGCACATATTCACTTCATCTATGACCTGACACGCGAAACCAAATGTATTTGTAAAAACCACGTTTATAACTTTACAATTTTCCAAAAATTCCAACAAAAGTTCTTCGTCAATTTTTTCCGAAATTTTTATATTGATTCGTTCAGCGGTATTTACGGTATTATCTGTTTCTATATTTTTATTATCATTTATGTAAATTACAGATTTATGTTTGTTTTTCGCCTCGGCCTTATTATTTTCATCACTTTTTATCGGTTCTGTAATATTTTTTTTTATATTTTCTACCTTTTTCGAGTTTTTGCTATTTCTTTTATTGCTTTTGCCTACAGTAGAGAACTTTTCAAAAGTTTGAATCTCTGGATCGACTTCCATTCCAAAAAACGTGAACTTTTTTGCACAGCACTTTTTGGAACTTTTTTCCACTCTTCCCGCTGAAACATTATCCGTTTTTTGACACTTTTCCTGCTTTTTGACCGGTGAATTTTGCTTTCGCGAAAAGTTTCTATCCAACTTAGGTCCCAAAATAATGTTTTTATTGTCACTACCGGTGAAAGCATTTCCGAAAGTAAAATTGTCATCGCTTTTCTTCTTGGAAAATTTTTGAAACCTATTTTCACTGATGCCCTTTAACTGTCTACAGAGGGAGCATATACAGTTTTCCTTACACAGCATCATAGTTGTAGATGACTGTGACTATACTAATTCTGATGTTAGGACTTCTACAGGTTGTTAATGACTGATTGTATTTTTAAGAAATATGTATAGAAGCGCGCGGTATTATTAAGATACCTTGTTTTAGGAATAATGGTGTAATTAAAGAGTTTTCGCATGCTGAATATTTTAAAGGTCTTTATAGAAGAAGGAAACTACATGTTCAGGAGCTTTTGTGACCTATGTCGGTAAGACTTGAGGTCGTATATATGTCTTATTAAAAGCTGATATTTAAAAAAATCGGTGCCAAATATCGAATCATCATTTTTATTAACGCTTAACGTACCTTAAATAAATTATTAATTAGGAATGCGAAATCTACTTGATGTAAAGTTGAAATTCACAAAATTGAGCCATTTCCCATGATTGTTATCAATTTCTTTCAGAGACCTTGTCTTTTTCTGTTATTTTCACTTTTATGCCATTATTATCTATTATCTTCATTGTTACCCTTTTTTAAGCATGTTGTAGGATATAGATACATTGCATGTGTGTACTGTAACTGAACTGTATATATAAACATATATCTTGCTAACTGATGAGATGAATGTGCCGTTATAGACTTCTAAAACCTCGCTTCCTATTACTAAATGTACAGGGTTGCCCAGAAGTCCGGAATAAAATTAATATAGCCTTAACCTGTAAGTTTTGGGCAAAACGCTCGGACACGTCCATTTAGTTTTATATATGCTCACATTTTGACGTTATTCGTTTATTTTTTTTATTGACAAAACAATTAATTAGTGAGTATCTAGAAAAAAATGGTTCTGTTACTTAAAAAACAATTTTTTTTATCCCGCTGTTATTCAAAAATTCAAGGTACAATTTGAGGATCTTCACAACAAGTTCTCAGTTATTTTTTTCATATTTTCATTTAGAATTTATTGCCTCCGACAAAAAAACCGTTCTCACCAGTAATTATTATCAAACAAAGAACACAAATTAATTGAACATATACGCAATCTAAAGTTTTTGTTCATGTTATATTAATACTTTAAAAAATAGATATTTTTTCTCATACTTTCTTCGTTTAGTAGAAAGCACTTTCATTTACTGCCTCAAAAAATTCACACATTTAAACCGGCTAGCTATTAGTAGACACAAGATATATAATAACAATAAAAACGGTAGTAAAAAGTTTCGGTTCATAAGTCAACATGCCAAATTTCAGCTCTCTAATTCAAACTTTTTTTTTACTTTAAAATGTCTTTATTCCAAACTAACTTTTACAGTTCATTACATGGAAACTGACAACATAATATAGAAAATAATAACCATAAAAAAAATAACAATAAAAAAAAAATGGAAGTTAATCCTATTTACTTCATTAATAAAATCAATGTAAAAAAAATAGTATAAATAATTTAATTTAGTAAATATTTCTTTAATTGTTTTTTAAAAGTTGCCAATTTTTTAATTTTTCTGATATTTTGTGGAAGATTGTTATATTTTATTATTCCGTCATATAAAAGCGATTTTTTTCCGAAATTACTTTTTACTGGTATAGTTTGATAATTTATACAATGTCTGGTGTTATGATCATGTAATGTCTTATTCTCCTGAAGTGTTATGTTTGATTTTTTTTCTTTTAAAATAATAGAGTGAATTAGAATACAAATTTTTAATTTATAAATGTTTTGAACGTGTAAATACCCTTTCGGTCTATATAGATTAACAGTTGGTTCTAAATGTGGTAATTTGTGTATACATTTAATAACTTTATTTTGTAATTTTTGTAACGGTTTTAAGTTTGATAAACAAGCAGATCCCCATGCAGAAGCTAAGTATTGTAATTTTGAATATATTAATGAAAAATATATATTTTTTAAGTATTTCAAAGGAATAAAATATCTAGCTCTGTACAAAACAGATACCAAAGGAGATATCGAGTTGATAATATACTGGATATATGGCATTTCCAATTTAAATTTTGGTCTAAAACTAATCCTAAAAATTTTGTCGTTTTTGAATATTGAATATTTTCATTATTAAATGTTAAGGGGTTAATGATGGAATTTATTTTATTTTTAGTTATAAACATAAAAGAAGATTTTTTAAAATTTAACGTAAATTTATTTGATTGAAGCCAAGAAAGAAGTATTTTTAAATCATTATTAATATCAAAATACATTTCTGCAAGAGTTTCAGCAAAATAAATAATTGTCGTATCATTTGCAAATAGCTTTATATTGCCTTTTAAGTTCAATTTTGAAACAGAATTAATGTAAATTAAGAATAATAACGGACCTAATATTGATCCTTGTGTGGAGTTCCACATATTATTTCTTTTTCCGAACTTTTTCTTTCCCCAATTTGAACAAATTGTTTACGATAGCTTAAATAACTTTTAAGGAGTTTGTGTGTATTTCCCCTTATCCCAATACTGTATAATTTTCTTAATAAAATATCATGGTTTACGGTGTCAAAAGCCTTACACAGATCTAAGGATAGTAAACAGCATTTTTTACTGCTGTCGACATTAGATTGAATATTTGTTATGATATCTTAATATTATAACTTACGGTAAACGCAGACACGATTCCATAGGTGTTCAAATTGGTAATTTTTTTATATAAGAAATGTCCTTACCTTCTAGGCTTCGGCCTCAATATCTCATGATTGGCGTCCGTAATACACAGTGGATTCAACGGTCCACTCAAATGATCGACGCCAGTCCACTGCTCCTCTAAAGTTTCCGCGGAGTTGCCCCCTTTGAGGGGGGTGAGCCCCTCCCAGCTCTTGGGAGATTGATTGTTGTGCCCCGTTTGTTGGGACATTGTTTTTTAGGGGTCCATGTTTGTTCTATTTCACTTATTATTTTTTATTGTTCACAACGCGTCTTTTATCTGTTTTATTAACACTGTTTTTGCTATTATATGTTCTTATACTTTTATATGTATTTTGTGTTATTATAGATTTTTATAAAATATTTATTTTGTTGGGTCTTTTTTTTTTATTTTTATTGTGGAAAATATTATTTAAAAATAAATACATATTTTTACGATGGCCACATCGACAAAAGGTCCACTAAAACATAAAAATTGAAAATTATTTAAAAACATCTTGCATAGTTTTAATCATACTAATTTATTTTGTAAATCTTTGGGGCATGAAAAAATAAACCTCATTTAAACAGTAGGTAAGTAACAAACTAATAAAAAATGTAAATGCTCGTTAACTTTTTTTGTTTTCCCGTATTTTCATTGAGTTAAATTAGCTGAGGATGAGGTTGCTAAATAATAAACAATATTCTTTTCGGTTTTTGATTTAAATATTCATTTGGTAGCTATATAGGAACAAACATCTTAATTTTGACCTACAATTTCCAGTTCCTATATCATTTTTTTTTAATTACACACCTTAAATTTAATCTTTAAAATAAGTCTCACTTAAATAGTGTCACATCTTATACACCTGATCACATCCCATTAGTACCATCCCAAACGGTACCAAAATTCCATTACTTTTTGCCACTGAAAATTGGTTCCACCAAAATGTACCACGTTTATCTCAATATTTATTTAAAAACACTAAAAAACACATTCATGTACTTTTCCTAGTAGATTTTCTATAATTACACTAAAGAAGTCGTAAAAGTTTAAATATTTTTGATGGTACTCGAGTACCAATGGTCTTGGTCAGTTGGTACTTGGCCTGTTGTAAACATTAACTTTTGACCATGAATGCCGAACTCAAGGTATGGGTTCAGGTAACTCTTTAGACGAGGATGGAAGAGCCGTAAAAGGACAGATTTTTGGTCCATTAAGAATGTTAAACGGTACTTGGATCTTATAATTAACAATAATGCTATATGAATAATGAACATTTTTAATGGACATTTAAATTAGGTATTATATATAGGTATATTACTTCCTTGTATAAACAGGAATGAAAGAAAGCGTTTTACAATTTTGACTGCTTGTAGTTAACCAAAATCGATAATATTTTGAAAAAATGTAGTTGTAAACAGAGCATCGATCAGCTGTAATAGTAATTTACGTTACAAGACCGGAAAGCAGTGTTTTTCAGGTCGAGACAAGCATCCAGGGCGAGCCGCAGGCGAGTCCTGGAAGCTTGGAGAGACTTGCACTTTTACAATTTTTTAAATAGTTTGCTTAACTAAAGTTAGTAATTTTTATTTTGTTTTGAATATATGTATATCTATCGATACCAAATAACTTTGTGTAGATGCTTTAACTTGTAAAAGTATTTTTTCTACCAACTTTAGGAAATGAAAAATATTACGCAACTACAGAATAGACTCTCTTTTACTATTTTTTAAATATTTTGCTTAACTAAAGTCAGTAATTTTTATTTTATTTAAACTATATCCAGTGATACCAATTAATATTGCCAATAATATTTTAAAATTTGTAATGAACATTTTTATTAAATCTTTTTAAAAAGTATTATAATGACAAAATGAAATAAAATATCATACGATACACGTCCGTTAGGTGTTATTACAGCACTCGTTTATATTCCAGACTCGGCTCCTACGTCGCCTCGTCCGTAAACCAACTCGAACTGTAATAAGTCACCTACCGGCCTTGTAACGTAAAATACTATTTCCGGTCTCTAACGTCAATTTTCCGGTCTTGATCGACAAAACGTTATTTTCTGGACGAAAAATTGTCCAGAAAGTGTATATTTTCTGGTCGGTTTTAAAAAAAGTATAATGTAAAGCGTGTTATTGCAAATGGCTATTTGTTTATTTTAAAGCAAAAAAAAACTTTTTTACTTTAATCACTCTATATTTTGTATCGACAATAAAATTTCTTCATACATAAAAGTATGAGAATTTTAAGGCTTTCAGGCCTGATCGTTTGAATGATGCAAAACGGGAAAAGTGTCCGCTAATTCTTTGCACGCAGGAAAATACTTTTAGAGAAAAAAATTTCTGAGAACGTACGAAAGGAAAAGAATTTCAGGAAAAACGCCGTATACTGAAATTGAGTCATTTTGGCGTTAAACAAATGGTTTCTTCGTGTGGGTTTAAAGGGCGTAGAGAATCATTTATGTTAGGACCTTTTTATTTATTAATCATACATTTTCTTGTTTTATAGTTGTGGCGTATATGTATACAGGGTGTTTCAGAATAAGATGCTGATCCTTAACGGTGTGAATCCTTAGGTGATTTTAAGAAGAAAAGTTCAAATTAATATATATCCTTAACCTATCAACTTTCGAACTACAGGGCGTTAAAGTTTTAAGAAAAAAATCGTTTTTCTATCATAACTTTAAAAACTTTCTAGCTATTTTTATGAATTTTTCACACATGCCCTCTAAGCATCAATAGCCATTTTTTGGTGTAGAATTTTTTTAAAAATTTTTAACCAGTGGCGTCCTAAAGGGTTTGGACTAGACATTTTGGAAAAATATTATGTACGCCACTGCTTTTTCTCAAGATAAAAATTATTTTTAAAATACTCGTTCATTTTAGGCTAAATTTAATATCTTGCCTTTTTATCGTCCGACAAACAGTTTCCAACAAAAAAAATAAAAACATTAAATGCGCATTCGCTATGTGCCTATGGTTTGTTTTGACACTATCAGGAATACTCCAGGAATTTTTCAAAGGGTATGAGACTCAATGAGGAGAAGAGCTGAAGCATGCATTATTGCATGTGGTGGCCACTTTCAACAGCTAATCCAAATTATTTTCGTTTTTGTTCACACGTTATTTAATGTTAGTTGTTTTAATTTATTGTTAAAAATAAACCATAGGCACATAGCGAATGCGCATTTAAGGCTTTTTATTTTTTTTGTCGGAACCTGTTTGTCGGACGATAAAAAGGCAAGATTTTAAATTTGGCCTAAAATGAATGAGTATTTTAAAAATAATTTTTATCTTGAGAAAAAGCAGTGGCGTACATAATATTTTTCCAAAATGTCTAGTCCAAACCCTTTCAGGACGCCACTGGTTAAAAATTTTTAAAAAAATTCTACACCAAAAAATGGCTATTGATGCTTAGAGGGCATGTGTGAAAAATTCATAAAAATAGCTAGAAAGTTTTTAAAGTTATAATAGAAAAACGATTTTTTTCTTAAAACTTTAACGCCCTGTAGTTCGAAAGTTGATAGGTTAAGGATATATATTAATTTGAACTTTTCTTCTTAAAATCACCTAAGGATTCACACCGTTAAGGATCAGCATCTTATTCTGAAACACCCTGTATATCACTTTTGATACTCGTCCGGCTCGCCTAAAACAGTTGTGTCCAATTTTTGTTGACTTCAGTCTGGCCTGAGGGGGATTTCGGAGGACTCCGATGCGGCGAGAGGGAATTCTTGTGCCATGCCAACGAGGTCGCACATTTTCATCTACTCTATTATAGTAAGAAACGTTCGTTTTCATGACCATTCATGAAGAAAGTATTTAGCTGCATTTGATTACATAGTTTTTTTTTTTTTATTACTCTGTTTATTTCTGACCCTTTATTTATTTATTTATTTATTTATTTCATGATGAAAAATATTATACAATTAAATAATGCAAGAGAGGCAGCATGTATCCGAGGATTAATCAGTACATAGATACTGGCACCAGGGCCTATAATACTTATAGTTTACTTCAAATAAAAAATGTTTGCTTAGCTTAAAACTAAAATTATACTATGCTTTTTTCAAAATAGTCTTTTAAGTTATGGCACATGTCCTTGTATCTGTCAACATTTACGATTTCTTGAGGCATCTGATTGTATGTTTGGATACTTCTCTAGATTGGTGAGTCTTGAGATGTTTTTGTTCTTGAAAATTTGTTTATTATACAGTGTGTGTATAAAGTCTGGAAACGGCTTAATAACATCACAATTTACTGGCCGATTTAAACCAAATTTGGTACAGTTGTGTAAGAGGATCCAACGCACCGAATGACGATATTGGCGTTGTTGCCAGCTTTTTAGTTTGTCTGGAATTCGAACGAATTTTATATTTTTAAACATAACACCCAGTATATTTTTACATTTTTAAATTTCACATAAAATTATTATTATTTTTTATTAAATGCATTATTAGTCTATACTTCATAGTTTCCGAGATATTGACTCTCGAAAAGTGACATTTTTGAACTTTGACAGCTTATAACTTTCTAACAGTACGTCTTAGAGCAAAACGGCTTACATGTCCCTATCTTCGATTTTCTTATCTTCCCAAAAAAAGCAACTTCCAGTTAAACCGGAACAACTATATTTCCTGCTTTCGAGTTACATCCGGTTTAACCGGAAGTTATTTTTTTTTGGGAAGATAATAAAAATTGAAGATAGGGACATGTAAGCCGTTTTGCTCTAAGACGTACTGTTAGAAAGTTATAAGCTGTCAAAGTTCAAAAATGTCACTTTTCGAGAGTCAATATCTCGGAAACTATGAAGTATAGACTAATAATGCATTTAATAAAAAATAATTATAATTTTATGTGGAATTTAAAAATGTAAAAATATACTGGGTGTTATATTTAAAAATATAAAATTCGTTCGAATTCCAGACAAACTAAAAAGCTGGCAACAACGCCAATATCGTCATTCGGTGCGTTAGATCCTCTTACACAACTGTACCAAATTTGGTTTAAATCGGCCAGTAAATTGTGATGTTATTAAGCCGTTTCCAGACTTTATACACACACTGTATGTTCCTTTTGTCTGGTGTTATGAGTATGGAAATTTGTTGTTTGGGAAAGGTATGTGTTTGATTTAGTTAATTTATTTTTTATTTGGTGTATCAGTTTCACTTGCTCAATTTTTTAAAGTATCTCTACTGGAAAAGTTTGTGTTTTTTTATATACTTAATTAGTTCTATGCTAGGTGTGAAGTGATTTAGGGCATGGATTGTCTTTATTGCTTTATTCTGTAGTCTTTGGATTTTTTCTAGCTGTTTTTTTGAAGCATTTTTAATATCCAGAAATCAGGGTGAACCATTTAAGAAATGTGGAAACTAACAACAATAATCAAAATGTAAATTTGAAAATTAATTTTAATTAAAAATTCGGGTATTGTACTCTTACTCTTATCCCTACCGAAAAACCTGGTAAAGCCTTATAAATTCTCTTAGAAGATAAAAGGTTCTATGAGGTTTAAGAGATTCAATAAGAATGCTAATTTAAACCGTATACGGTTTTCCCAATGAGTTCATAAAAAAGTCAATTTGATGTGGATTTTATCATGAGGTTCAGTCAGAATATGCCCTTTATTTGATTTTATGATTGTAAGTGGTCATGAGATTTGTTATAAAGTTTTATGGAATATACATAAGTGTTTATAAGATTGTGTTTTATTTGGATACATACATTTGGTACATAAAAGTACCTAACTTGACTTTTCCTAATATTTTATAGGGATATAATTTTATGCAAAACCAATCAAATGAGATACCGCATATTATGCATGTTTTATTTTTTTATAAGTACCTTATTGTTTGTATAGAAAACTATACGTAATATGTAAAAAAGCAGTCTAAAAATCTTTCCTAATTTTTTATTACATTCATCCGATTTTACTCATCAGAACACTTAAACCACATGAAACCTTATAAAAAATGTATAATATACAATATAGATAAAATATATTCATAAATATAATATAGAATGTGACAGAATAAGATAGAAAATGATACAACTACATAGGCCATAAAATATTTTCAAAAATGTTACAAAAATGTGTCTTATAGGTTCATTATTAATAAATATAGTTTAAAAAAACTAAAAAACACGCTTTAATAATTGATTAAACTAAAAAGCGGAAAATAAATATAGTTTAATATAATTCTTGAAATTCCTATAGGCAGAAAATAATAATGAACGATAAACATTAGTATTATTGTGAAAAAAGCGCGGGGTGCTCGATATACGAAAAATATAGCACAAAGCGCCCCACGCTTTTTTTTCACTATACCTAATACTAATGTTTATCGTTCATTATTATTTTCTGCCTATATTAAGAATTTCAAGAATTATTTTAAACTATATATTTATTTTCCGCTTTTTAGTTTGATTAATTATTAAAGCGTGTTTTTTAGTTTTTTTAAACTATCTTTATTTTTAATTTTTTAGTTTGAGTTATTGTTAAGAAAAAACAAATTTTTTTAGTATATTGAGCTAGATTAGTAGATTATAGTATTGTCAGCGGTTCTTGATAAGTCTACAAAATTTAAATTAAATCTGACCGTTTAAAGTGGGTCAAAATCGGTTTGAAAGAAGTCGGTTACAAACAAACATACATACAAACCGGAACAAACCCGTACAAACGACAAAAATTTTCAAAAGTTTTAAAAAAAAGTTTGTCAAAATTTTATTTTGACGGGTAGAATTTTTTTTTTAATTTTTCTCTATTCTTAGCAACAATATCTATTATACGACCCCACGTTTGTTTCTACTACGGTTATTGTAATAATTCTGACATATTGACAGGTGTCAAATTTTGATAAGAGAATTTTTTGCGTATTTTTTTTAACTTTCCACCGTCAATATACATACGACCTTATAGTTTTTTCATTAATATTATTTTTTTTTACGATTTCACATATTGACAGCTGTCAAATTTTGACAAGAGAATTTTTTGCTTATTTTTCCCCAAGTCTCCGCATCGAATTACGACCCCATAATTTGTTTCGTCAAAATCGCTTCTTCGTTTTATACATGACAGCTGTCAAAATTTGACAGGAGAATTTTTTGCGGGTGGATTATTGTATTGTCAGCGGTCCTTGATAAGTTTACAAAATTTAAATTAAATCTGAACGTTTAAAAGTGGGTCAAAATCGGGTTCAAAGAAGTCGGTTACAAACATACATACATACATACAAACATACAGGTGAAGCTAATAAAAACGTGTTAAAAATGAGCATTGAAAAGTCCCCAGAAAAATGAATCAAAAAGATAATAAAATAATTGTTATCTTTAACGGGCTTTAAACATAGACAAAAGGTAAATTGTCTATGGCTTTAAAGAGGTTTTCCTGTTCTCGCAGAGTTTTTTAAGACCCATAAAATATTAGGAATTACTGTTTCAATAACTACGACTTAGTTCTTTTATTTTCCCAATAGAACTTTTAAAATGTAGAGTTGTAGAGTATGGTATTCATCCAAAAAACCTCTACATGTCTGACCTTAATGAAAAACCCATGGAATTCAAGAACTGGTTTACTCCAACAATGAAAAGAAGCTGATGGTGGCGATGGCGTGTCGCCCAAAAATGCTACCATTAAACATTTTTATTACAATTCGTCCGATTTTGCGGTTGACCTCAAGCGCATATCTCGATCGTGTTGATAAAATAATTAACTAGAGCGATGTGGTTAATTAGTGAGCGTTCAAAAAAAAAATTATCTACTAACGACGGACAATATTTTTAAGTTTCCTAGCGCATGCGCCATTTTTTTACAAAGCCTATAATTCGCAACCAAAAACTGTTGGGCACTAATATATTATATGCTATTAATGATAAAGACATTTATTATTATTATTATTATTATTATTATTATTATTATTATATACAGTGTGTGTATAAAGTCTGGAAACGGCTTAATAACATCACAATTTACTGGCCGATTTAAACCAAATTTGGTACAGTTGTGTAAGAGGATCTAACGCACCGAATGACGATATTGGCGTTGTTGCCAGCTTTTTAGTTTGTCTGGAATTCGAACGAATTTTATATTTTTAAATATAACACCCAGTATATTTTTACATTTTTAAATTCCACATAAAATTATAATTATTTTTTATTAAATGCATTATTAGTCTATACTTTATAGTTTCCGAGATATTGACTCTCGAAAAGTGACATTTTTGAACTTTGACAAATCAAATCAAATCAAATCAAATATATTTTAAATTGCATTAAGTACATATAAGTTATTACATGAACAACCCTTAAATTAACAAACCACAGATATTTAAAAATTACACCTAAGTGACTTAACACCTGTATGTGCAATTATTTATAACAATTTTTAATCCTGAAATATGCAAAAATCACCCTAAAGGCTATACTAAAATAATAATAACATCCCTACAATACTACACTATCCTATACACACCCACATGTATCAAGAATACGATTCATACATAAAATATAAATAAGAATATTACCCAATCTAATATATAATACTTGATAATTTCAAAATAAGGCCTTAAATACATTTAAATTTTGAAAAATAAAAGTTCTGCAACCCAAAACAAATTTCTTCTGGTTAAGCAACTGCCTAATTCCAAGGGGTAGAAGATTATACATTTTAGGTGCCAAGTAAGTAAATGATCTTAAATGTTTTGCATTATTGTTAACTGGGGTTTCCAAATGTCTATTCACATTACTTCTAGTCTCATAATTATGGTTAATATAGGCTTTCTTGTTAGTTTTATGAACGTAGGAGCAAGTTGATAGACAGTAAAGTGAACGAACATCAAGAATTTCCTGCGAGTATAGAAGACTAGTGGAAAAGCCCCTATTAAGTTTAAACATAACTTTAACAATGTAATTTTGTACAATGCACAAAGGTCTTAAGGAATTCCGATATAGTCCACCCCACACCACCAAACCATATCTTATCAGCGACTCAACCAGAGCCCTATAAATGAGTGTTAAAAGATGGGTATTTAGGATTTCTCTTATAATATAAAATTTATATATTAATTTCCGAATATTTTTGGTCAGTCTATTTACATGATAATCCCACTTTAAATGTTTATCAATTGTTACACCCAAATACCTGATGGAGTCAACTTCGACTATGGCCTCATTCAGATTGTTTATAAAAATATTTTGGAAATCAGGGCGATTAGCCGCTGTTAGAGAAAAAGCAATATATTTAGTTTTAGGGATGTTTAAAGTCAGTTTAAATGTATTCAACCAGTCCATAATTGTATTTATACCATCAATAGTATATCTTTCAACTGCAGTCCAGGAGTCGCCAGAAAACAGCACCACGGTGTCATCAGCATAAGAAATTACTGAGCCGTTATGTATATCAATACTAGTTAGAGAATTTATATAGGTTATAAAAAGTATGGGGCCCAGCACCGTGCCCTGCGGAATTCCAATTTTGATATTTAAGGTGTTGCTGGTTATATCGTTTATTCTAACAACCTGTGATCTATCCCTCAAGTAACTCCCAAAGACATCCAACACGCTGCCCCTCACTCCATATTGATGAAGTACCTCAAGAAGAGATTTGTGAGGCACCGTGTCAAATGCCTTCGCAAGGTCCAAGAAGACGGCCAAGCATTTGTTATTGTTATTCAAATCATTTGAAATACATTCAGTAAGTTTACATATCGCATCAGTGGTGCTTAGTCCCTTTGTAAACCCGAACTGCTTTTTTGATAAGATATTATTTTGTTCCAGAAAAGCAACCAGTCTATCCTTCAGACATTTTTCGAAAATCTTCGCAAAGGAACCAATAACACTTATAGGGCGGTAGTTATTAATGTCAGATTTATTCCCAGCCTTATATACCAGAGTAACAACTGCAACTTTAAAGGCACTAGGTACCTTTCCAGTACGAAAGATAAGATTAATTATATGGACCAATGGAACCACAAAATGCAAATGACAGTACTTTATAATCTTTGAGTCAATGCCATCGATACCTGGAGCAGAATTAGTTTTTAGAGAATTTATTTGTTTAATTATCTCATTTTTGTTAGTTGGCTTTAAGAACATTGAGGAGAAAGGAGTATAGTTAGTTTTAATTGCACGAATTGATTTCCCTATTCTTTTATACATGTCCATACCGACATTAACAAAAAAGTCATTACAGAAATTGGCCATTGCTTTGAGGCTCTGAAATCTTTCATTGTTGTTCCTAATTTCAGGATTATTATTTTGTTTCATCTTACTTTCATTCGAGGCCTCTGAAATTACTTTGTAAATTTTTTTTATGTCCCCACCACTATCCTCTATCTTACTCTTATAATACTCATGTTTTCGTTTTTGTATGATTTTGTTTAGATTATTACGATAATCAGTAAAAATATTTTTTTATTATGGTCGTTGTAATGTAATAGTAGGTTTTTTTTCAACTTATCCTTTTTTTAATGCTACAGACAATACCATCAGTTATCCATGGTTTGATTTTTTTTCTTGCATTAATCTGTAAGGTCTTTTTAGTTACAGATCTATTATAAATGTTATTTACAATGTCTAAAAAATTTTCTGAAGCCACTTCTGTGACTTCAGATTCTAAGACATTACCCCAGTTTTCCCTTGAGATTAGATTATTAAAAGTATGATAGTCTACTTTAATTGACGTATATGTCTCTGGAGTAAGTCCCGGAGAACTATTATCACGGGAGTTTATATTCAACATAACAGGATAGTGATCAGTGATAGAAGATTTTAATATGAACCAGGAATATTCTAGATTTGATTGTAATTTACGTTTTATAAATATATGATCAAGGACTGAGTTAGTTTCAGTTGTAACTCTAGTAGGGCTGTTAATTGCCGACAAATACCCAAAGTGATTTAACATAGAGACATAATCATTGACATCATTGTCACCATCCGTACACAAATTAATATTTATGTCACCAATCAATATATCAATTTGACTTTTTGTTTTTACAGAGAGCAAGGTTTCAACATCTCTAACAAACAATGGAATGCTAGATGAGGGTGGCCTATATATACAGTACAATGAAAACAATATGTTATTTATATTTAGTTTGATCCTGCTCACAGTAACCTTTGAGTGTTGTAGTTTAATAGTATCAACTTCAAAGCTTAAGTTTGATCTAACATAAACAATTGTACCATCATTCTTATTTATGTCTGCATTATTGTAGAACATAGTGTACCCTGCAATATTAAACATTTGGTCATTGACAATTTGCCAAGACTCCGAAAGAACAATTACATCACAATATTTTACATCATATGCTTCTAAAAATGCTAATAGTTCATGTAAGTTCTTACGAATGCTGCGTATGTTTATGTGTAAAATATTAATAAGTTTGGTTCTCAGTTTAAGTTTTGATTTTAGCACATCACACTCAACAGTCTCTTCCTCAATGTTGTCATTTGTATCTTCAAGGTCCCGTAATATTTCGACCTCTTCTTGTGACAGCTTATAACTTTCTAACAGTACGTCTTAGAGCAAAACGGCTTACATGTCCCTATCTTCATTCGGTTAAACCGGATGTAACTCGAAAGCAGGAAATATAGTTGTTCCGGTTTAACCGGAAGTTGATTTTTTTGGGAAGATAATAACAATTGAAGATAGAGACATGTAAGCCGTTTTGCTCTAAGACGTACTGTTAGAAAGTTATAAGCTGTCATAGTTCAAAAATGTCACTTTTCGAGAGTCAATATCTCGGAAACTATGAAGTATAGACTAATAATGCATTTAATAAAAAATAATTATAATTTTATGTGGAATTTAAAAATGTAAAAATATACTGGGTGTTATATTTAAAAATATAAAATTCGTTCGAATTCCAGACAAACTAAAAAGCTGGCAACAACGCCAATATCGTCATTCGGTGCGTTAGATCCTCTTACACAACTGTACCAAATTTGGTTTAAATCGGCCAGTAAATTGTGATGTTATTAAGCCGTTTCCAGACTTTATACACACACTGTATAAATATCATTAATAGCACCTTGTTGAAGTCTGGTATATTTTACATTAAGCGGTTGGCTATAGAAACAGAACCGGACTAAGTTATTTTACCTTCGCCTTCGCCATCTGTTAAATTTTGTAAGGGAGTCTTAATATTTTGTAAATATATAGCGTAGATACTAATTTAATTACTTATAAAATAAAATATTGACAGACCCGTACCTACCACAATAAGAATGTGAAAACATTATAAAACTAAAGGAATAGAAAAAAACAACACTTATTTTTTTTTTAGTATTTATTTATAAAAAGCAAATTAATAGGTATTTCTGTATTTATTTTACAAGGAAAAAGTAATACATTTGCTGCGAGGTGTAAGCTTTGTGGTGTGGTGCACATCTATTATAATTAAAGCACCATATTGGGGAACCCTTTTTGATTAATTAAAATGTAAGATGTGACTATTAAAACCTTCTTTTTTTAGGTAATATTTGGAAAAAATGCAATTAATAATGATGATGATTTGGATAATATATTGGTGAACAAAAATGTTATTAAGCACATATGAAAAGTTCTTAGCTACGAACCATTATTTTTTTAGGTATTCAAGGTTTTGTTTAACATTTCCTAAATGTTGATGCACAAAACCACTGTGGTATATTTACCCCTTTGTTTTTTAGGCCAAATTAATGATTACTTTCTAGGTGTTAAAGGTTTTGTCCAACATTTTCCAAATGTTAATGCATAAAACCACTATTCTATATTTACCCCCCATTATTTTCAGGTCACATTAATGATGTAAAGCAGATGATGAGCGTGATGTTTTTAAATGAGATAAGTGCCTATATCGCCAATGTAATCGAAAAATGATGACTGCAATCCGCGGCTTGCAGTCTCGATTGAAAGACGAGTTTTAAGAATAGTTGGAGGAAGACTCTGGGGTAGGTAAAAAGTATAGTCCCTTGACGTAGATTTTACCCAAAGAGCATGTATTTATTTTTACAAATCCCATAAAAAAAGAACGTCGGCGTCGACCGCCAAACTTCTAAATGTTCAGGAAATAATCGGCATGGAAATTCCTTCATTGCAATAATAACCAAAAAGTATTTAGGACTGTGAAAACCGCACGAAAGTCCTGCTGTTCCAAAAAGGACAGCAGCAAATTGAAAGTACGTTAAGCAGACCCTAATTTTTTGCAACTTTTCCGGCTCTATTTCGGATTCGTTTAGGACGATGCCTAGAAGTCATTTCCATTCAATCAAAGACTAAAAGGGTAACATTTTCTTACAATAAAAAATAACCTTCTTTTGCCAACTTAGGAAACTACGTCTGGTTAGAAAATAGCCCATCAGTTCTTTTGAACGTGACGCATTTTTTGCTCGGTGCTTGTGTTACCAAATAGTAATTTACGTTACAAGACCGGAAAGTAGTGTTTTTCAGGTCGAGACAAGCATCCTGGAAGCTTGGAGAGACCTGCACAACACTAATTTTCGGTTGCGTGACGTACAATATTTTTTTTAAGACCGACACTTCGATATATACTTACATTAAATTATTTTATTTTATATTATTTTTAAATGCGTCGTATGACTTCTCGTAACGGGCTTTTGATTTTACTGGCAATATATCGTAAGTCGCTTTCCTTGCTGCTTCCAAAATTTCTTCGAAATCTCATTTTCCGTGTCGGATAATTCAAAAACTGAATTCATATTGTTAAATTTGCGCACTCGCGAAACAAGTTTGACATAAACAACAAATTAAAATTCAACAAACTGTCACTCGACAATACATCGAAATGTTGTTGTCATAGTAACGAAATCAAGGTAGCTTGTATTATCAAAGAGCGATTGGAAAAATTAAAAACAGGGACCGGAAAAATATTTTCCTGTCTCTAACGTCAATTTTTCGGTCTTGATCGACAAAACGTTATTTTCTGGACCAAAAATTGTCCAGAAAGTGTATATTTTGTGGTCGGTTTTAAAAAATTATTTTAAAAATAGTTTTTAAAAAAGTGGTTGGCAAAGAAAAGTATTTTCTACATTCTTATATATTTATAAAATTATAATTGCCTACGCGTTTGGGCTTATATAAGCCATCTTCAGGGCGTAGCTGTAAGTAAAGAAAAAAGTTATGTAATAAAATTTAAACAAATTCATTTAAAAAGGACGAACTTAAGTAAACGTATGTCCTAAAACTAAAACTTCGTTACCAAAATGATATATCTTGAGACATATCAGACCCTTAATAGGCCTCATTACCCCACGCTCGGAAAATAACGAATATACAGTGTGTCCAAAAAAGTATGCAACATATGGGAAAGTTTTTTTATCACCGATTTCTCAGAAAATTTTATTCTTTATAAAAGTTGGTGCATTCCTTAAAACTATAAAAATGCATATTTCATATTTCACCTGCGGCTAATAGTAGGGGAGCAAATGCCATTTTTTCGAAATTGCCCTAAGAGTAAAGTACCTTAATTATTAGAAATACAGCAAATTTTAAATATAAAATTGTTTTTGCAAATTAGAAAGTTAGTCCAAATAAGAAAATTGAGTTAGGTGTCAATTTTTAATTTTTTTTTTAAATAGGTTTTTGGACTTCAGCGTTCTAGGTGAAAATGACAAATAAATTATTAATTATTTCCAGTAATATGAATAGAGTTGGATTCTATAATTTTGTTTTAGAGCATAAGTAGGCGTGCAACACGCTAATATCTGAACCAACTCGTAACATTAAAAGGTTTTAAAAAGTTTGCAACTACTTAATCCATTTTTATTATAAACCCACGGTTAAGTTATTTAATAAATATAATAAAATTGCGTAAACAAAAAATTGACCAGAGGTGTACCGTTTAGGGGAAAATAGAGATTAACCAAAAAAAATTAAAAATTGTGACACCTAACTCAAATTTCGTATTTGGATTACTAATTTGCAAGAACATTTCCATATAAAATTTTGCTGTATTTCTAATAACTAAGGTACTTTACTCTTAAGGCAATTTCCAAAGAATGGCATTTACTTCCCTTACTATTAGCCGCAGGTGAAATATGAAATATTAATTTTTAGTTTTAAGGCATGCACTAACTTTTATAAAGAATAAAATTTTCTGAGAAATCGGTGATAAAAAACTTTCCCATATGTTCCATATACTTTCTTGGACACATTGTGTACTCACAAATTCGTAAAATAAAACCAATTATTTTAAAAAATAAAATTAAATCTTTATTCAACCCTTCCACCAAACATGAAACATGTCTACTTTACAAAAAGTACAGGTGCAGTCAAAAAAAGTGCCATCTAATTCGAAGTCTAGGCGACGCTACCAAAAAAGAGGTCATATAATATGGGTTTAGACTGTGATTTAGATGGTACTTTTTTGGCCGCAGCGGTACACGTACTACATAACCGATATAAAATAGAAAATAAATATGGTATGTATAACTATAGGTACAAAAGATTTTTTGTAACATTACTTACAACATTACAGTATTATTTTTTAAGTGGAATGTCCTAGAAAATTACTAAACAATTATTTTTCTTGAAGTTGCAGCGTATTGCACGAAAATCTAACAAAAATAAATAGAACTATACATTTTTTCTAACGTGGAATGTTTTTAGTGAAAAACCAAATTCTAACCTAAAATATTACAAACATTTTTAACAAGGAAAAGGCTCGCGATTAAGCGCGAACGATAAAATTTAATTTTACAAAAACTTTATATAAACTCTATAACCTACTATGTATAAGAACGTCTATAAGGTAGTGTATATTTATTATAATATATTCAAATTTCAACAATATATTCTGGACGGACATTGTTTCACATTATGCACATAACTTTGAGTTTTTTTTAGGATATTTAGTAGGACTGGCTAGACATCGATAACAAAAAATACAAAATGTCGATAGAAAAAATATATCGACATTTTTGATTTATCGATAGTTCTTTCAGTCCCGGTTTTTAGGCACTTTACCTAACATTTTTTTAAACAATATTGCATAATAAATATTATTGAGTAAAACATTTTATTTTGGTATTATATTCATTTGGTAAGAACAAGGAATAATAGAAAAATAATATTATGGAAAAGTATGGAGTGTATTTATTTGCTACAAATAGAACGGGGGGAATTCAGCTATAAGAGATAAAACCGAGAAGGCTATGCTGTGTATAAAGCCAAAAAGAAATAATGAAAATATAAAATGTCAATGAAAATTTCAAATTTTTTAGGACAAGACATCCAAAGAGCAACTCCCCCTAATCTATTGCTCACTAACAATATGTATAAAATAAGTATAAAAAAACAGCTGTCCAATTAGTCAATATCGAACTTGTAGATTTAAAAACTACCATTGTAAAAATAATAAAAGTTTCATCATACAAAACTTTATTCTCCAAACGTGAATTTCAAATATTTCAAAATTGAGCTTTTTTGTATGAGCTGAATATAATTTTAAGGCCACGTACTTACTATATTATCAATTCGGGCGTCTTTTTAAAGCACTATTTTTATACATGGTGTTCAAATGTTCCCAATCTGCAGAGAAATTAGATTTTATAAGGCCCGTATTCCACGGACAATGTTCTTGGTCAAGAAATTGTAAAAGTTATTTATTTTCACGTGTAAACAGCTAAAAGTTGCCCCAAGTTATTGTCACGCAATTTGTTTTCAAAAAATTGGAACTTGTTCTAATTTTTTGAGCAAGTTGGTGGAAAGGGGGGGATTTTTGATATTTTTAGTGCCTGCCAATCTATCACATTTTGAGGTTAGAAAATCGTTTTTAATGTTTTGTTTCTAAAATTTGTTTAAAAATAAGTTGTCGTTGTGTTTTTAGTTCGAAAAGCACGAAAACAAGTCGATTATACAGTATGTCTCCGTAAGTTGGAACCATATTATGGAAAACTTTTTTATTATTAATTTTACGAAAAAAAGTTATTCTTCATAAAAAGTTCTGCATGGTCCAAAACCTAAAATGCAACCATCAGATGTTAAATTTTTTTATTCGTAAATTGTCAAAAAATATAAATTTTGCCAAAGAGTAAAGTACCTTTATTTTTGACAATATTGAAAACTGTAATTATGAAAAGTTGTTCGGAATGTAAAGCTATATTTTAATATGCAATTAACAAATAACAAATTTTTCTCAAATTACGGATACCGAACATTTATCATTTTTAAAAATAAATTATGTTCGAGATTTATTATTTTCTGAACGAAACAGAAAGGTTATCATGATTTTTTTAATAAATAAAAAGGATAAATATGTTCGGTATCCGTAATTTGACAAAAACTTGTAAAAATAAAAAAAATTAAGTAGAAGGATGTAATTGCATAGTAAAATATAGTTTTACATTCCGAACAACTTTTCATAATTACAGTTTTCGATATTGTCAAAAATAAAGGTACAGGGTCTTCCAACTAGGACTGAACAGGGGCTCATTTTTGAGCTTCCTTGTATTTAAAGAAAAATCCAAAATAGCCAATCGATGTACTTTTTCCTGCAGAATTCAAAAATGAAACAAAAAATTTATTTGAACCAGAAACAAAAGAGTTACGCTATGGATAAGGTGTTTTTTAAATGGAACATAGCTTTTTTTATACGATTTTTGGAACGAGTGATTTTTTTTTTGTCCGTTCTGATTAAGATATTTAATATTGTGACAGCTATTTTTATTAAATTTTAATGTTTTATCCAGTATAATTTAACTTTAACCTGTTTGAAACATACACTAGGTAATAAAGGTATAATCACCTTTGAATCCTTCAAAGTAATTTCGGCAATATTATAGTAAATTTGTCAAATTTTTTGACTTTGAAGGATTCAAAGGTGATTATACCTTTATTACCTAGTGTATGTTTCAAACAGGTTAAAGTTAAATTATACTGGATAAAACATTAAAATTTAATAAAAATAGCTGTCACAATATTAAATATTTTAATCAGAACGGACAAAAAAAAATCACTCGTCCCAAAAATCGTATAAAAAAAGCTATGTTCCATTTAAAAAACACCTTATCCATAGCGTAACTCTTTTGTTTCTGGTTCAAATAAATTTTTGGTTTTATTTTTGAATTCTGCAGGAAAAAGTACATCGATGGGCTATTTTGGATTTTTCTTTAAATACAAGGAAGCTCAAAAATGAGCCCCTGTTCAGTCCTCGTTGGAAGACTCTTGGGCAAAATTCATATTTCTTGACAAACCTCGTATACGAATAAAAAAATTTAACATCTGATGGTTGCATTTTCGGTTTTGGACCATGCACAACTTTTTATGAAGAATAACTTTTTTCGTAAAATTAATAATAAAAAAGTTTTCCATATCGTTCCAACTTACGGAGACATACTGTATTTAACCTTACTAAATCGAAAATAAAACCAAACAGTAATATTCGTTGTTATCACGTACCTAACCTCAAGTCAAATATTAGTTGGTAACATTGCATTGATTTTAATAATTTGCCAAAAACTTGGACACGTGTAAGACAACATTTTTAAACATAATTTCTTGTTCAAGAATTCGAAAAGGTTTTTGTGCAAGAACTTGGCTCGTGGAATATGGGCTTTACATCTCAAAATGTAGGTACCAATAAAATATTTTAGAAAAACCATAATCATTCCGGTTATTTGTTAAAAAAACAATTGAACATTACATAAATATTGAGTTTATCGCACAAAAATGGAAAATAACAGCAATAAAGGAATATAAATGCTACCGCAATGGAATGTACCGACTTTTTTTTATCACTATAGAAGAAAATACACTATACAAAAAAAATATAGTGATTTTATTTCCGACACTGTATATTATATACAAATATAATTTAACTATATAGGGAGTGGCGGACAAAACAATAGGCATCAAATATGTTGAGATCTAAGGCACCTTCGATAAGCTTGAGTTTTAAAAACAAAATATCTCACTGTCATTAAAAGCCTCAATTCCCGTTTTTATTCTATCAATATTTTATACGCAACTTTTACGGGGGATCCCAAAACTGAGAAATACAACCAACCATGCTAAAATTCAGATCTCCGTGTAAACGAGTCTCCGTGACAAACCCAAACAGTTTCTGGGTAGGAAAATATTGATACGCCAAATTCATTGGTCGATTTTCTTTGTACTGTAGGTTTCAAATAAGTTCTAGGTTCTGTTCTATGCGAAAAAGCGCGTAAAAGGGAGTGTTAAAGCTTTCTGCAGGATTTTTAACCGAAAAAGAGTCGATTGCGTAATGCGAATATTTACTTTTTCTGTCTTACCAAAGTTCTTATACAGTATGTCTCCGTAAGTTTGCACCATATGGAAAACTTTTTTATTATTCATTTTACGAAAAAAAGTTATTCTTCATAAAAAGCTCTGCATGGTCTAAAACCTTAAATGCAACCATCAAATATTGAAATTTTTCAGTCATATACGAGGTTTGTCAAAAAATGTGAATTTTTCCCAAGAGTAAATAAAGTACCTTTATTTTTGACATTATCAAAAATTGTTATTAAAAAAAGTTGATCAGAACTAAAAACCACGTCTAAATATGCAATAACATGCATTAAATTAATTAAATAATTAAAAAATTAATAATAAATTAATAAAATAATTTTTCAACATAAATGCGTATAATTACATATTTGGACGTGCTTTTTAGTTCTGATCAACTTTTTTTAATAACAATTTTTGATAATGTCAAAAATAAAGGTACTTTACTCTTGGGAAAAATTCACATCCTTGGGAAAATATTCACATTTTTTGACAAACCTCGTATATGACTGGAAAATTTCGATATTTGATGGTTGCATTTTAGGTTTTAGACCATGCAGAGCTTTTTATGAAGAATAACTTTTTTTCGTAAAATGAATAATAAAAAAGTTTTCCATATGGTGCAAACTTACGGAGACATACTGTATATTGCCATACAAAACTGGGAATAAATCTGATTAATTGGGCCTTTCTAAATTTTTAACATACTTATCCTAAAACCTGAAAGTCCTTAGCCCAAATTATTATAATTAACAGGGTCAATTCAATTATAATTTCCATAAAAAGGCAGTTAACATTTCGTTAATGTTAGAAAAGATAAAAAGACCTTACTTTTTCGACCCTCTTTAATTTTCGCATTAAAAACGCCTTTCTCGCCTTTATTTTGATTTCGCCTCCTTCTGCTCACAACAGCGAAAACTCTATCCAACTTAGTAATAATTAGTTTAAATTTAAGGCACGTGTAATTTTTAAAGAAGTTTTGTTTTTCTATTTTCGTGTAGGTATGTATACTTTCACCAAAGTCAATTGACAATTTACGTTAAACTATTACGTATACGTAATGTGAAATTTATTTTGATACCCATTGTTTGCTGAATTGGTTTTGTTTCTTGTTTTGGGATTCCCCAGTCAACTCTAATAGGTCAAATGATAGCTTTAGGTTTACGGTTGTGTACAGTTTTGTTCATATACAAGTTTCGTGCACTTATTCCTCAGTTGTGTATATTACCTTTAACTAAGCTGCCATAAAAGGTAACACAAAAATTTTCCAGTGTAAATCTACCTATCATTTTAAAGAGCAAACACTAGTGATGCAGTCACTATTTCATATTCTTCATATAGCAATTAAATACATTTTTCAGTTTAAAAAACTCATTGTTAAATTAATAAAAACATAAAACAAAATTTGGTCAAATTTTCCCATATTTCCTTTTCTGCTTTTATTAATTTAACAAAGAGTTTTTTTTAACTGAAAACTGTTTGGCCGATTTTTAGACAAAACGAAGAAATAACGAAATATTGACCAAAACACAAAGTGGCGAAGGCGTCACTAGTGTTTGCTCTTAAAATAATAATTATGTGCTATACAGTTTTGCAGTCGTAAACATTCTTTCACTAATTTGTCAATTAGTGACTTATCTATAAATATATCTCTAGAAGTTATAAAATTTCAAATTATAGTCCGAATCTTTAGAATCCTAGCTGTCAACTGTCAACAATCTTATTTTCACTGTTTATTAATTTACACAACTTAGGATTTGCTGTCATTTAATAACTTTTGGGGAAGAAAGACCCGTATACATTGGAAAAATGTTGTGCAAAAAAGTTTTATGAACACGACTGTACTAACTGTGTACTCAACATAATAATAATAATAATTGTCCTCGCTGACATAAGCAAACCTTCAGTCACCATTTTCGGACCATTTTGACCACGTGTACAAAAATACCAAACCTAAAAATTCAATAATTGTCACTGATGACTCTTACTCAGCAGATGCGAATTGAACTCGTAGACATTGCAACACTGCTCCCCGCAAATGTTGCACTTCCAAGGGTTGGCGTCCGAGTGACAGCCCTTGTGGAGGAAGTACAAGGTCTGGTCTGGAAAACCGATTCCGCAAAAGATACATTGCAGGGATCGCTTGCCTATGATTCGCCACAGGGAGGAATCGGAGGGTTGCTCTTGGCCTGTGGATGTGATAGTACCTGGAAATGTGGCAATGAGTGGTGGATCAAATCGACGACGATAAAGCGAAGATAGACCAAACGCCTCTTTCATAAACAGGATTTAAATCATTTTTCAAAATATCAGACGTATATTTGCCTATAATTTTCCTATCTACCATTATAATAGATATATGATAGTATACCTGGTGTTTCTCAAAAGACGTTCAACCCTATATAACTTTTCTGTATTTATAGATATTAAAATGAATTTTTGAGATTATGCATAATAGATGAGCCTGCTTTTATTGGCACAATTTTTAATTTGTTAGAACTTCCGGTTTGACCGGAAGTGACCTTGACTTTGGTATTTTAAATGGGACATCTTGTATATTTTTACTAATTGGGATTCAGCATAACATTCTGAGTAAAATGACACCTCACTTGTCATTTTTTGACGTGATATAACATTTTTATGTTTATTTTTTATTTTCAATTTAGAGTGCTTACAAATTAATTAAATCTGTTAATTTATAATCAAGTAGTATATGAAAATTAAAATTATGTCATAATAATTGACTTTCTAAGTTCGGCAATAATGCATAAAACGCTTTTTTCTATTTCACGTTTATAATGAGTTCAGTACGACCCTCATTTGCGGATAGAAATAAAGCTATTTCGATACGCGTTTTTTCTTTATTTGATGTTGGTAACATTTGAATGTTTTATTTCATTGACTTGCGCGGCCTTTGTGATTTACGAGAAAACCCATTTTTCGCAGAGGAAAACTAGCTTGATAACTTACTTTTTTATTCTGTGTGGATAACAGTCATGTATGTTGGTTGCATAAATCTATAAATCAATCTTTTGTAGATGCTTCAAGCTATCATTTTCTGCCAAATCCTATCCAAAATTCAATCTACTAACCTTCCAATGTCGATTTTAACTTCAACTTTATTTGAATTTTCCATCTTCCCTATACTAAATTGCAATGCCGTGACGTAAAATCACGTCTTTTGAAATTCGAACAAAGTAGCAAAATCTCCCGAATTTCCGAACGCTCTATATATGTACCGAATGTACAAGGATCACACAACGTATTCCGTCCAATTTCAAATCTCATATCGCTAAAATAACTTTAGAATCTCGTGGTGAAAATGGGTCAATAAATCAAAAAATGACAGTTTGCAAAATAATTTTTGTTGTCCAGAGGCTCCTATGATAAAAAATAGTATTACCAACATAAAATTTAGACATAAAAATTTACAAAATTTGAAGGATTTATTTTCTTTTTAAAATGTATTTTTCTTGATTATAAAAGGTGAAATAGAAAAAAATGTATAAAGCACATGTTTCATAAGGCGTTTTAGCGCCCGTGTCAATAAAAAAACTCGCCACTTCGTGGCTCGTTTTTTAAAATAGACGCGGGCGCTAAAACCGCTTCTTATGAAACTCGTACTTTAATATACTATTAAATTTGCGATTGGGATTTAAGGTAAATATTTCAGTGTCGATTTTAAAATAGCATAGGAGTGTATGGTATCAAATTGTTGAAAAAAATGCTCGTTTTCATAATTTTAATTTTCATTTACTACTCGATTATAAATTAACATATTTAATTTATTTGTAGCACCCTAGATTGAAAATAAAAAATAAACATAAAAATGTTATAACGAGTCAAAAAATAACAAGTGCGGTGTCATTTTACTCAGAATGTTATGCTATCTTGCGCTGTCGTCGTTGGTTCAAATTATAGTAATAAATCGAAAACCTGTCTTACAGTTACACACTCGATTTGTTTTCTTACCGTTAGCGATTGTGTTGCCATCTGTCGGAGAACTGTCCGAATGATTATTGTTGGGAGACGCTGTCGATCGACTCCTATTCGCCGAATTACTTCTCGAAATTAATTTTCTTTTCAAATCGTCACGCAGCAGACTTTTTAATGGAGAAACCTGAAAAACGAATTACTTTTAGCGTAGTTTAAGGGGCATGTATACAGGTTTTAAAGGAACGTTTTCAAATAAAAACACCTATTATTATGGCGGTAAAAAAACGTGGTTTTAGGACAACTTTACGTCACTTACATAAATAAAAATAGTTTAAAAAACTAAAAAACCCGTTTTAATAATTAATCAGACTAAAAAGCGGAAAATAAATATAGTTTAAAATAATTTTTGAAATTCTTAATATAGGCAGAAAAAAATAATGAACGATAAACATTAGTATTATAGTGAAAAAAAAGCGTGGGGCGCTTGGTGCTATATTTTTCGTATATCGAACACCCCTCGCTTTTTTTTTTCACAATAATACTAATGTTTATCGTTCATTACTATTTTCTGCCTATATTAATTATTTTAAACTATATTTATTTTCCGCTTTTTAGTATGATTAATTATTAAAGCGTGTTTTTAATTTTTTTAAACTATTTTTTTTTTCATTTTTTAGTTTGAGTTATTGTAAAGAAAAAAAAAATTTTTTTGAGCAGATTGAGCTAGATTAGTAGATTATTGTATTGTCAGCAGTTCTTGATTAGTCCACAAAATTCAAATTAAATCTGACCGTTTAAAGTAGTAAAAAAAAGTAACTTTACTTTACTTTTTTTATGCCGAATTATAAGAAAAGAACGATATTTGCAAATTTTTGAAAATTCTGACATATTGACAGGTGTCAAATTTTGACAAGAGAATTTTTTGCGTATTTTTTCAACTTTTTACCGTCAATATACATACGACCTTATAGTTTTTTTATTAATATCATTTTTTTTAACAATTTGACATATTGACAGCTGTCAAATTTTGACATATTGACAGCTGTCAAATTTTGACAGGAGAATTTTTTGCTTATTTTTCCCGAAGTCTCGGCATCGAATACTATATGACCCCTTAATCTGTTTCGTCAAAATCGCTTCTTCGTTTTATACCTGACAGCTGTCAAAATTTGACAGGAGAATTTTTTGCATATATATTATTGTATTGTCAGCGGTTCTTGATATGTCTACAAAATTTAAATTAAATCTGACCGTTTAAAGTGGGTCAAAATCGGGTTCAAAGAAGTCGGTTACAAATATACATACGAACATACAGATGAAGCTAATAAAAACGTGTTAAAAAATGAAGTTTTTTTTTTATTTATGAGTTATTATAAAAAATATGTCGTAAGTGGATAAAAAATACATATTTATGTCTTTTCATTTTTTTATTGGATCGACACGACGCGGCGCCGTTTCAATTGACTTCCCGCGCCGGTCCGAGGTGTCCCATCCGCCCCTGCAAAAGATAGCGCATTATACGGTTACAGCGGTACCACCATAATCTATAGTAACCTATCGATCAAGGTTAAATAACATTTTCTTAACTTCTGGGGAAGATAGGCACGTATACATTGGAAAAATGTTTAGTCTACAAAATTTAAATTAAATCTGACCGTTTAAAGTGGGTCAAAATCGGGTTCAAAGAAGTCGGTTACAAGCATACATACATACATACAAACAAACATACAGGTGAAGCTAATAAAAGCGTATTAAAATAGAAACTCACCTTAATTAACGAACTTAAACTACTACTCGTAGCATTTTGTAGCGTCGGCGAGGTGCTCAAATTAACGGGTCCGTTCCTCTTGGAATCGCCATAATCATCCCCCGGCTCCTGTTTGATCGGTATGAGGGAGATAGAGGGCGTTATGCTCGTTTCTTGTTCCATCCGGAGGGAGTTGGGTAGAATGTGACTGCTAGAAGGGGCATTGGAATTGGAATCGGCCGATTGGGGCGAGTTGGGACAGTCTCCGTTGACCATGCGATGGTTGGCCTCGCCTTGGGACGATTGGCTTGTCCTTTGTTGGTCGGCCTGTAAGAAAGTTAAATACGTGCATTATAAGTGTTTCCTCCATCTCCAATTAAACTCGAAGAAAACCTGGGCAGAGTTTAACAGACATTTCGCAAAAGTGGGGGAAACGCTGACAGAAGGAATAAAACAAAAAATAAAGTTTATTGAAGAAGAAAATGTATAAAGCATATAATAAGCTTAAACAATTTTTAAGTATAAAAGAATTAGAAATATTTTATTATTCTTTAGTACAAACCCATTTAAATTATGGAATACTGGGATGGGGAGGCATAAATAAGAATTATCTTAATAATATTGAAACTATTCAAAAATACATTTTGAAAATTATTTACGAAAGAGACCACCAATATTCTTCCGATTTACTATTTAAAGATAGCAAAAAAATGGATATTAAACAAATATTTTCTTACAACATGTTAATATATATTTTTAAACATAAAAATACTATTACATATAGAAATAGAGTAAACAAAACAATAGCACACAAACATTTTTTAAACATCAATCTATATATTTTTGATATGCGATCACAGTCAATTAAAATAATTAAATCATTAAATAATTATAGACATAAAAAAAAAGAACGTTATTAATAAATAATAAATATACCAAGCTATAATAAATAAAATAAATATATATATTATATAGATGACGTATTGTATCTTTGTATACTGTAGTGCTATAAAATATATCAATAAAATATTGTCATATTCGTTTTATATTATAATTTAGTTGTGCCTGAATTATGAAATATACTCTCGACAATAAATATTATATTATTTAACTCAAAACAAGTATTTTACTTCTGAGTTCGGAATTGATAGTTTATACAAAAAAATTATACATTATATTAGCATTACTTAAATGTCAAAAAAAATATTTGTATAAACTTTTATTATTATTATTATTATTATTATTATTATTATTATTATATTATATTATATTATATTATATTATATTATATTATATTATATTATATTATATTATATTATATTATATTATATTATATTATATTATATTATATTATATTATATTATATTATATTATATTATATTATATTATATTATATTATATTATATTATATTATATTATATTATATTATATTATATTATATTATATTATATTATATTATATTATATTATATTATATTATATTATATTATATTATATTATATTATATTATATTATATTATATTATATTATATTATATTATATTATATTATATTATATTATATTATATTATATTATATTATATTATATTATATTATATTATATTATATTATATTATATTATATTATATTATATTATATTATATTATATTATATTATATTATATTATATTATATTATATTATATTATATTATATTATATTATATTATATTATATTATATTATATTATATTATATTATATTATATTATATTATATTATATTATATTATATTATATTATATTATATTATATATATTATATTATATTATATTATATTATATTAATTATATTATATTATATTATATTATATTATATTATATTATATTATAATTATATTATATTATATTATATTATATTATATTATATTATATTATATTATATTATATTATATTATATTATAATTATATTATATTATATTATATTATATTATATTATATTATATTATATTATATTATATTATATTATATATTATATTATATTATATTATATTATATTATATTATATTATATTATATTATATTATATTATAATTATATTATATTATATTATATTATATCATATCATATCATATCATATCATATCATATCATATCATATCATATCATATCATATCATATTATATTATATTATATTATATATTATATTATATTATATTATATTATATTATATATTATATTATATTATATTATATTATATTATATATTATATTATATTATATTATATATTATATTATATTATATTATATATTATATTATATTATATTATATTATATTATTATTATTATTATTATTATTATTATTATTATTATATACTTAGAACCAAAAAATATAAAGGAGAGCTAAAATAAATGAACTGAAAAATAAGTGCGCCCCAGGCACAGACAAAATTATAAAAAAAGACTTGCTAATGCTAATCAATACCATTGGGGACCCACTTTTGTCAAGCTGACAAATAACACATTGCGAACCGGAAACTATCCAGAAGGACTAAAAGCAGCTAAAATCATACCAATCGTCAAAAAAGGAGCACACGACGATATGAACAATTACAGGCCTATTTCACTAATAAGCACCTTTTCAAAAGTTATAAAAAAAATCTCGGAAAAAATAATCAAAGAAAGACCAGTAACATTCATAAAAGCAACATGCCATGCCATTCTTGAAAATAAATAAATTGACAGTATTAGAACAAACCAAACTAATACATGATATCCAAAACAATAAACTTAAAACTTGTATAAAACTGCAGAATAACAGACAATTCTACACATACAACACAAGAACAAACCATGAATTAAGAACCACATACGCTAGAACTAAAAAGGGACAGAACTCGCCAATTTATAGAAGTATTCAGGAATATAATTGCCGTTTTTATTGTACTGTTTTGAGGTCAATAATAAACTATTGAAAAAAACTTACAGTAGAGGGCGAGAACACAGGCTCGGGAGCATCAGCCATCGAGATCTCCACGTGCGGCGTCAAAAAATGCATCGGAGGTGTAGCATTATCCGTACTCCTCGCGCCCGTAGAATCCCCGGAATCGCTGTAGTTCGCCCCTCCCCCCGAAGTCACGCTCACCGACAAATTGGTACTGAGCTGATTGAGAGAGTTCAGAGCGCCATCTACCGGACTGAAGCCTTGTTGCGCGGCGGCAGCGATCAACTGCGACTGGGTACCTGGGGCGCCGGGATTGTCAAGATCGATGCCATGCCTAGAAGGAAATAACAAAAATATAATATAATAAATATGTTTATGTTGTCTTCATAAACTTCAATCCCCTGAAGCTGAGCTTATTAGGGGCAAATCTTATTTTTTGTTTTAGTATGTAGAATCATAATCTGCATTTAAAATCAAGTTTTAAAATAAAAATGTTAATTTCTAGCATAAACGCAGTTTTTTTTTAAGAAATATATTACCTATAATAAAATTAATTTATAATTTTTAAGTAAAAAATATTATTACTTATATAAATTATTCAGAATATTAATTAATTAAAGCATTTCTAAAAAAATTTTCAAATTGTCTGTTTTTAATATCCATGTTTTTATTTCGACTTTAAATTTTTTTAATGGAATCAATTTTTTAATTTTTGTTGGTAAATAATCGTTTGAATAAAAACCTACATATTTGAATTTTTATTGTCCTATGGACTTATTTATTTTAGGATTTATGGTTATTTAATTTTTATGACGTGTATTATGATTATGGTTTTTAAATATATATAAGATGTTATAACTGTAAAGTTGTCTTATGTTCAACTTTTTTGTTTGTGAATATAATTCTTTTGAAGGATAAAGATAATCTTTATTAAATATAATTTTTAGAAACCTTTTTTGTAATATTTCTAATTTTTTAACTAAAGTTCTATTTATTCCTTCCCAACCTAAAATTCCGTAATTTAAATGAGTTTTAAATAACGCGTAATATAATATATCCATATGTCTTACATTTAAATTTTTTTAATGTTTTCAAAAATCGGTACTTACTTAGTAAACTTTCTAATTTTTTAATTAAGTATTCTAAGTAAAAATTTCAATTTAATTTACTGTCAAAAATAACTCCTAAATATTTTATTTTAATAACTTTAAAAATTTGAATGTCTTCATTTATTTAAATACTATTCATATTTCGTGGTAGGTTATTTAGGTTTAAACTAAAAGGAATATAATTTGTTTTATTAAAATTAATTGTTAACAAATTGTTATCAAACCAATTTTTTATAATTTTAAAATATTTTTTAATTTTATTATTTAAGTTGTCCCAATTTGTATCGGTATATAAAATTGTAGTATCATCTGCAAAACTATGAATTTGTCCATCGCAGTTTATACTAAATAAGTCGTTAATACAAATATTAAAAAATAATGGTCCTAAAATTGTTCCTTGAGGAACACCATACTTAAATACTTTTGGATAGCTTTTTTCTTTATCTATTTGAATATAAGTTGGTATATTTTTCAAAGAATTTTTAATTATATCTAATTGCTTTCCTCTGAATCCAATGTTTTCAAACTTTTTTAACAGTAAATTATGGCTAACTGTATCAAAGGCTTTTGCCAAATCTAGAAAAATACTAACACAAGGTTTTTTTATTATCTAGTGCATCATATATTTGTTCTGTTAGATAGCAAATATACAAGTAAGTCCCGAAAACTGTAGTGACTTATTACTGACATCAACATACCTATTGAAAAAATGTATTCTCAAGCTCTTCATAGAGCCGGCCCGATAATTGCACAACGGACACGACTTGACCAAGTCGTGCTGCCCAACATGCTCGTTTTGAAAGTGGGCTCTCATGGCGATCTGCCTCTGGAAGCCCCGGTTGCAAATCGGGCAATGGTAGGGCAGCGTCTTGGTGTGCGTCGTGAAGTGCTCCGCCAGATGGTCCTTGCGGAAGAACCGCTTCTGACATACCCGGCACTCGTACGGTTTGACGCCGGTGTGACGCATCTTGTGCCTGCGCATGTTGGCACCGTTCGAGAATTTCATGTTGCATACGTCGCATTCGAACATTTTCCTGAAAAATATTAGAAATTAAACTTTTTATTCACTAAGGGGGGTTTTATAGCACGCAATACAACTCAATTTTCCAGTTAAAACTATAGTGTCACCAGTAAAGTGAGTAAAGTCAGCATCTTATGGGATTTTTTTATTAATAGCTTTTATTCAAAATTTGACTTTGTCATCAAGTTCTGTTTCGATCGAGGTGAAAATTAAGCAAAAAAAATAGTAGTCACGTGATTCGCATTATCTGTCAAATTAAATTTTTTCCAAAAAATAATTCAAAAGTGGGGTTATTTCTGAAAATATCGAAAAAGTTATTAGAAAAAGTTTTTTTAAATGCAGTTTCTAGCCCACATGCAAAATTTCAGCTGCATAAGATAATTTTGATTTTTTACCTATATTTTGTTAATTGAATCACTTTTGCAAAATAAGACTCTACGCAACCTACATAAAACTTCTTAGTTTTGACAATTCTTTATTTCGGATACATTTTCTTTAAAGTAGCGCCATATTAAATGTGTGCTTTTCTACAAAATCAAAATTGGGCTATTAAAATTTGGTCGCATGTGATGCAAAGTTTATTTGTTTTTGACCCCGTATAAGGTAACTTCATAAAATAAGTATTTTTGAAAACGTAGTTTGTGTCTGAAAGTAAAAAAATAAAAAATAAAGTAAAGGGGTTTTAAATTAAATTGTTGAAAATAGATAAACTTTACGTTAAGTTAAACTAAAATTTATTTTCCACATAATGAACACTTTACTGATGACACTGTGCTTTTTTTTTGTCTTAATATTAGGGTGTATTACTTTCAGACACAAACTACGTTTTTAAAAATACTTATTTTATGAAGTTACCTTATACAGGGTCAAAAAGAAATAAACTTTGCATCACATGCGGCCAAATTTTAATAGCCCAATTTTGATTTTGTAGAAAAACACACCTTTAATATGGCGCTACTTTAAAGAAAATGTATCTGAAATAAAGCATTGTCAAAACTAAGAAGTTTTATGTAGGTTGCGTTGAGTATTATTTTGCAAAAGTGCAATTTACAAAATAAAGATAAAAAATCAAAATTATCTTATGCAGCTGAAATTCTGCATGTGGGCTAGAAACTGCATTAAAAAAAACTTTTTCTAATAACTTTTTTCGATATTTTCAGAAATAACCCTACTTTTGAATTATTTTTTGGAAAAAATTAAAATTTGACAGATAATGCGAATCACGTGACTACTATTTTTTTGCTTAATTTTCATCTCGATCGAAGCAGAACTTGATGCCAAAGTCAAATTTGGAATAAAGCTATTAATAAAAAAATCCCATATAATGCGGACTTTACTGGTGACACTGTATACAGATACTGACAGAAAGTTTGTGCTGTTCAATTGTACCTGATTAGTGTTATCTCATTTTGGGCCACAAAATGGCCGTCCCACTTTCTTTCCACATCAATTATTTTTTACAAAAACCCACCTGTGTACCCTGTCTGCGGGGGGATTGTTGTTCTCGGCGACTTCCATTTCCGTGGCTTCGTTGGTGCCCGCGTGAGATATGGTGATGTGGTTCGTTAGCGCTGTCGTGCTCGAAGCTTCAAAATCGCATCGGGTACATTTCTGAGCACCTAGAACAAGTCTTGGATTTTATTTCTGAAGCGCTTATGTTCAGTTCAATGTAATTCTTCATATTAAGTATGTGAACAATGTTTTCGTTCGCGACATTCTGGTTTTTATCTTACCAAGTACTATCCGAAATTATTGAAGGACGCAGCCGTACACATTGAAAAAAAAATATCCCGCAACACCCACAAGATGCTTTTAAAAAATTACACTAACTTAAACAGTAAAAAATCTTGCACCCAAACACTCAAAAAAAAATTAAACCAGCAAAACAATAAATTTAAAACAAAATTACAAAAAAAAAATTACATATTTGTTTTTCCTTTATCAGTTCTCTCTCAAGATTAGTCATCTTTCTCCCAAGCACTGAAGCACAATAAACTTTAAAATTGCCAAAAACACTAGAATCTGAACACTAAATACCTAGAAGCTAAATGAGTTTTAGCAAACTCAATAATCTGGGTAAAACTAACTTATCACTATGTAAGTATCCCAAATTTAATAAAAGTCAACAACCAACAACTCTAATTACAAGATAATTGCTTTGTAGGCTTTACTGTACCCTTAGGGACCAATAGTGGTCCTTCCAGGTACATTTCATATTATGGGGTTGTTGATTTATACATTTTTAGAATATTTTCTATTTACCTACCTAGCCCTAGGTATTATTTAATGGAAAAGGGGGAATGTTAAGTTAATGCAAAATATTTATGTTAATTAGACAAGTACCTTGGGCTTGGGATATTTCATTTGTTCAATTTTGTGGTGTCTCTTGACTTAATAATAACTCTGGAGGAGAAAGTTTTATCAGAATTTGGTAAAAATATTTTTGGTGTAAATTTCTTGAAACTGGCATAAATACTCTTTAACACAATAATTATTAATGAAACACATTTATTTCTTACTTTGTAGACGTCTGCCCCTGAAGGGATGAAAAGGGGTTATACAAGTATATTATATTGAAAAAAAATTGGCACTGGAAAACTTTCAACCCAACAGGCAAGACGGTTTTTGTGGGTTGTCTACCTAATATTGTCATTTTTGTTTTGTTTTTTTTCCGTTGGTCTTGATTCATTTAATAACAATAATTTAACCTAACAATAATATCTTATAACAATCAGAGTAAGTACCCATATAAACTTTCCTTTTTTTTTGCATTTTTATCTTTTTTTATTATAATTTTTTTCTTTATCAGTTTTTTTTTAAACCGACCAGAAAATATACACTTTCTGGACAATTTTTCGTCTAGAAAATAACCTTTTTCCGATCGCAAGACCGGAAAAGTGACGTTAGAGACCGGAAAAGATTTTTTCCTACGAGCGTGCGCAAAGTAGTACTTTGCGCACGCATTTTTGTGTGCAAAGTTACACTTTTCCGCACTAGTGCGGATAAGACTTTTATCCGCACTGGGTGCGGAAAAGTAAAACTATTCAAAAATCTCCTTGGTAGGGAATATATATAAACACTGTTAAAATGAGCAGCTCTGACGATAAATATAAATGTTATAAACAAATAATTAAGTTTCCTATTATTTTTTTTATTGTTATGTAATTTTTTAATTTTCTATTATTTTTTTTTGTTATGTAATTTTTAGTTGTAAGTATATTATAGTTCTTTCTTTAAAGTCGAATTAAAAATTATTAAATAAATTATCATATTTTTATTTTTGTTGTTATCTGATATGAAGCTCGTAGGAAAAATGTTGTTCCTAACAAGTGCGCAAAGTGCTTTTCCGCACGCAAGAACTTATCCGAACTCCGCTTCGCGTCGTTCGTCCAACTGTACTTGCGTGCGGAAAAGTATCACTTTGCGCACTTGTTAGGAAAATAACTATTTCTACAGATGTGTGGAAAAACCGATTTTCCGCACGGATTTCAGTGCGGAAAATGGATTTTTCCACACTAGTGCGGAAAAAATTTTCGGCACGATTATGTCAAAAATCCGTGCGGAAAATTGGTTTTTCCACACTAGTGCGGAAAAATTTTTCGGCACGATTATGTCAAAATCAATAATATATCAATTATAACTTGTAGTTATTACTTTTTTTCAGAATTAGTTACTGTTACATATTTATGTGATTGTTATAGTTAATTAAAAATTATAAAATTTCTTTGAAATATGTGTTACTTATTTCCACACGTCTGTAAAAAAACTATTGTACCTGACACGTGCGGAAAATGTTTTCCCTGCACTCGGCTGCTTAACCGAACTCCGCTACGCGTCGTTCGGTGAACGGCAGACTCGTGCGGAAAAATTCATTTTCCGCACTTGTTAGGTAAATAGCTATTTCCGGTCCCTGTTTTTTGTTTTTCCAATCGCTCTTTGATAATACAAGCTACCTTGATTTCGTTACTATGACAACATTTCTATGTATTGTCGAGTGACAGTTCGTTGATTTTTAATTTGTTGTTTATGTCAAACGAGTTCGCAAATTTAACAATATGAATTCAGATTTTGAATTATCCGACACGGAAAATGAGATTTCGGAAGAAATTTTGGAAGCAGCAAGGAAAGCGACTTACGATATATTGCCAGTAAAATCAAAATCCCGTTACGAGAAGTCATACGACGCATTTAAAAATAATATAAAATAATTTAATGTAAGTATATCGAAGTGTCGGTCTTAAAAAAAAATATTGTACGTCACGCAACCGAAAATTAGTATTTTCCAGGTCTCTCCAAGCTTCCAGGACTCGCCTACGGCTCGCCCTGGAAATGCTTGTCTCGACCTAAAAAACACTACTTTCCGGTCTTGTAACGTAAATTACTATTTCATTATTATCACTGGGACACTGAGTAGGATATTTAGTTTTCCGGTGGGAATAGATATTTTTTTTTAATAATGATAGTAAATCTATATTTTTGGTATTATTTTCATGAACAGAGGTAGGAGTTAAATGACATGCATTATTGAAACAGAAAGAAGTATGCAAGAAAGCACCAAAGAAATTTCTTCTTAAAAATAATATCGGCCGCGGATACCCGCTAGTATAGACTAAATTTCCTTTAAATTACCAACCTTCTGAAGAATCATAATTCGAATTAGAACCAGTCACTCTCTCGTCAGTTTCATCTTGGGGTAGGACTTGGCAAATGGTCACCGGTACACTGCTACTGCTACTGCCTAAGAAAAAAAAATGTTTTTCTAGCTTATATGCATAGGAGCATAGAGGTACATACATGCATTATAATTACGAATTGTACCTATTTAAATAGCTCACTGACAATGAGCTAATAAAAATTGGTTATGATTTTTATTATGTTTAAAAAAAAAATTCAAAAGTATTTAAAGGTGAATAATTATTGCAAAACTACTTGTAATAAAAATTTAATTTTAACAAAAATAAATACCAACACTTATTGACGTACCTACATAAGTACAAACTTTAATTTTTTTATAGTACCTGAATCTGCCTCATTTTCAGTGGCAGTGTTGGCCATGATCACCGAAAATGGGAGTAAACGTTAAAGATGTCTTGAGGGGCCATCAACACACTGCAATAAAAATATACAGGGTGATTCATAAAGAAGTTGTATTAGAATTTTGAGGAAAACTATCTAGTAGGGTAACAAACAAAACTACTACTTATATTTCTTTGAAACTTTGCATTATACCTAGCTGTGTGTATGCATTTTTCAACATACCCTTCAAATACCTAGCCAACTGTTTGTTTCTCCTCTTTATTTATGTCATATTGATAAAGATAAGACAATTTCTCAGGTGCAAAAAAACACTTGGTATAGGTAGGTATATGGTATATTATGCTTAATAAACAATAAGAAACATGTCAGCAAAAATAAGTACTTCTGCTGGAATACTCGAATATTATAAATTGTTTGTGACTATATACCTTTACCTACTAATTAGTATGAGAACCCAATCTAACAAAAAAGTAATCAGAGGTAAGTAAAAAAAGTGGGCATACCTACATAATATTATTACCTGCTTAAATTTTTAATTTATGAGTTTTTAATGACCTACATTGGAAATCTCTTTTACTTACCATTCATAGTAGGTACCCAAATAAACATTATCTCAGAAAAACCAAGTAAAAACAACAGAAGAAACCTATCTAAAATTTGCATTAGCAATTAAGTATTACTTATGGAGAACTATAGTATTACTACAACTTTGTCAAAAAAAGATAAAACAATAGATTTGTGATTAGAGAAATTTGTAGTAGGCACCTAACCCAGGAATAAGGAACAATCTTGTGACAAGGAACTATAAATGCAATTAGTTTGGTTCCGTTTTGTGATAGCAAAAAACAAACTAAACTAATTCAGAACAAAATTATCACAACAAACAAATGAAACAAGTTTCACAATTTGTAAACATCAAAAAACCACAATAAAACGTCAAGCAACTACCTTTTAAAACTAAAGAATTGCAGTAATAAAATTCTTAACTAACTGTAGTTGCAAAATATTCAGTTCAATAACCAGAATGGGGCCCACCTTTGATGTAACCTATTTTTCGCAGCAGGTCATGTAAAGTGCCACAGGCTAAAAATGTTTAGTAGGTATTCTGTGATTTCTATATGTCTGCACAGCATTACGTCACATAACACTTATTTCGGCGTGATTTGTAATTTTCAACAATTTTTAGCGTAGATAACAAACACACAACGTCCCTAGTTTTAAATAAATATGGCAAAACCAGCGTATAAATCAGCTCAAAGGAGGCCATGCACACGTAAGCAAAACCCGTTCGTGTATTGTAACGTTATTTGGGATACCTGAGGATGTCCCAAATGAGAACACTGCACTTTTATGCACTAGATATTAACAAATTGCTCGCTCACCAACCCACTTAACCTTAAAATGGTTTAAAACGGAGTTTTAACGTAAAAAATCATACTTACTGGGGATTTAAGAGGCAAAATAAAATTGTGACACTACAAACTACGTTAAAAAACACCTGTACACATTCTGTTGACCGCTTTTCGAACTGTTCCAGGTTGACGTTGACCTGGCAGGGGAAGTGGGACCGTGGCCCTGGACAGGGCCGGACTCGGCCAATTGACATTTCGGGATCAAGCAAGCTGTTTTATTTAACATGTAATTTAAACAGCTGTCAGATACGTATGCGATTCGTATGAATGAACTAACGTTGTACAAGTGTATATTACCTCTATGATAAGCGTCTTGATAGTGATTAAATAAAATACATGGTACAATCAATCGCAGTAATCGCACTATTTATAGGTATAAAGAGATGAGTCCGCTATATAAAATCGCTGAATAAATTATTACAGTCGAAGACTTAGAGATCTGATCTATCCCTCCCGTGTAAGGGTGTAAGTAAAGATTAGAAAAACTAAAATCGAGGCGCAAATCTGTGACTTTAACAATATCAATAATAAATGTTAAATAAAAAATAATAATAAAATGGCCTATTGGCCATGGTCATTTACCGCGCGAACTGAGAGACATTTAAATCTTAGCATTTAATTAAAGTTCTCGTTTTCACCTAGCTTCCATTTTAAAAAAATGGTGGTAATCAACCAATCACACCTCTTAAAGTACCTATAATTACCAACGTTCTTAGCGCTGTTACGCTTACGCTGCCAAATTTACGCCCATGGGATCATGGGAATCCAATCGTAATAATAATAATGCTAGTGGGACGACTAAGCATAATATTATATTAAATGTCTGTGCATATAACCTCTAACCAGGCGCATCAAATAATAGGGCTATTATGTAATGAAAATCACACCCCCAATTTTTTAGATTAAAACTCATTTTAATCTTTATTTTCAGGTTTATTTTTTATTTATTCTAATAATTTAAAAGGATATTTTTTCAGTAAATAAATCTTACTCGGGCCCTGTCGCCTCCGTTTAGAGATGGGAACTTGACTAATTGCGTAAAACAGTCACAAATGCGCAATATTCCCGCTTTGAACCTTTGTCAAAATAGATAAAATAAAGACAAACCGCACAAATGTCGCCTTCCTTATCGAAATAATTCGACAATTTCAAAAATAGACATGTAGCATAATTATAAACAAAAAGTAGGTAAACAAATTAGTGCGCCCGCGCACATCTCTAAACAGGACTTGGGAATGGGATCTTACGAAAGTCGACTTCTTGGCGTAGCAAGGGAGATTTCGTATGATCATACGTTAAACGAAGATACCGTTTTAGAGATTGTTATATTGATAATGTATTGTTTTTGTTTATTAAAATGATTAAATTATTCAAGGTACGTGTTTTTGAACAACCCGACGTATAATTATGTGTTTATCTACACATTTTACAGGAAAGTAGTTAAAATATTAAAATCTTTATAATAATTTGTTTTATAGGTATATACTAACCAAACAACCTATCCTCGGTCTGCTATTATTAACCAAGACGTATTTACCCCGGCGTAAATGAAATCTAAATAATATATTATAGTATAATATGCACAGGTATAAATTTACCTCTATTTACTTGACTCGCTATATAAATATTAAGAAGGCACACAGACATGTATATAATATAGGGATTAGCCAACAAAGCTTTAAATGTTGGTGGGAAGTAAACAAATTTACATAGGGTATTAAAATTTAAAAAAATAATTATGTCACTAAATAAAATAACTTTACCGTAACGTTAAGTAATGGCAAGGAGGCATTGCAAAAACTTCTGTTTGTGATGTAGGGAGGGGGATTTAAATTAATATTTTTTCTGTCTTGTAGGGCAGGTATTTTTATTTAGGGGTGTTTTAGGGCACAGGTACTATTGTTGTGGTAGGTATAAAAAGGGTGTCTGGACACTTGACTTTTTAAAAAGGTTCATTTTTGGTATTTTTTGTTGCCAAGAAATTTTATTCATAAAAGGAATTTAATCTATTCCTACAGGTGTAAGGGCTTAAAGTAGGTTAAATCTCTATCAGGCAAAACAAACATTTTTTAAATAAACCTTTTCAAACCAATAAGGTTTAAACTACCAAGCATCATGGTCTCAGGCTGAGACCATGATGCACTCTCAGGGTATAAAAATATACCTAAATAATTTTTTTCTGATCACTGCATGTAAAAATATGGGATCTTAAAAATATAACTGAGCGAATTTGTAACTTGTCAACTGTTTTAAATTTCGCGCCGTTTTACAAGGAGTGTGTTTCTACACAAGAAAAATTATGTGACGTAGTTTAAAGCATGTCCCTATTATCTTAATCTTAACATAGCATAAAACAAAGTCGCTGTCGCTGTCTGTCCGTCTCCGTCCCTATACCTATATATGCTTAAATCTTTAAAACTACGCAACGGATTTTGAAGCGGTTTTTTTTTAATAGATAGAGTGATTCAAGGGGAAGGTTTTTATGTATAACTATAGCGACCCGCCTGGCTTCGCACGGGTGTAATTTCAGAAAGTGGCATGCCGGTTACTAATATATCGGGTTTGTTCGGGTTTGTATTTATACCAGCAGGTTGCAATGCATGCCGGATATACGCTAGTACTTTTATAGGCCTGTGGGCAGTGTTAGCTATCGTCATTACGATAGATCTACCGTTTTTAGCTTTGATCTACCACCCTACCGTTTTTGAACTTGTTCAACATTAATTTTTAATTTTAAGAAAACAATCGGAGGAAGTTTTTAAAGAATCTCACTCTTTCGCTCCTTTAAAAATTCTACCTTGTTAACCATTACTTACTCTTGTCTAATAATACAGGAATAAAGCCCTACGTGTAGGGTTAACGAATATATGGCTGGGAATCATGGTTAACGAGAAAAGACGAGAGAACCCGCAGCTCTCAACGTCGAACGGAGGTCGATCTCCTTTTTGACATATCTTGGATTGGCTAAATAAACCCTTTATTTTTCTGTGTGGCTAATCCTGTGTTTTGCTTAACTGCCATTATATTTGAGAAGAGAGAATAAAACAAAACATAACCAAAAAGTCAGTAAAGTCAGGTCACAGAATAATCGGTCAACAAAACGTAAACATAAAATATTCGACTGCGAAACTTATTTTTTGAAAGTTAACTAATTATTTATTTTTTTCGTTACTTCAAAATTAAATAATGGACTTCAAAAATAAATGCAGAACTTGTCTTCGTAACCTTAAGCAACCCAAATATTTATTTAGTGATGACAATCTTCTTAACAAGATTGAAACAATATCTTCTGTGAAGGTAATTCTATCAAAAATTTGTTATAATATATTATTTATTTAGTAATCTCATTTATTATAGATGGAAAGTGTAAGTGAGCTTCCCTCTCAAGTCTGCGAGGAGTGCTTTAAAAATATAAACCATTTCTACAACTTTCGTAAAGTTATAATTAATACAGAACAAGATTTACAAAAAAGACTTCAAACTTTAAAGAATTCCAATTATATTTCTAAGCCTCGTAACAAAATGAAGCATTGTCACGAGATTAGTGATAATTCTGTAAATTTTCATATAGAAATAAAGTCTGAACCTGATATAGACAACATTGTACAATTTAGCGATAGTGAAAATAATCTAGAAGATGTTGATGTGGGAAAAGCCATTTTAATGGACGAATTATTTAGATGCCCAGAGTGCAACGAACTCTTTTCCACTAGAATACAACTTAGGAATCATAAACGCACGAGGCATAAAGCTAGAGCTGTATGTAATATTTGTGGTAAATTTGTAACAGTATACAATTTAAAGAAACATATGGACATGCATCTGGACAAGCCCAGTACTTGTGAAGAATGTGGAAAGGTTTTTAAGAATCCCGAGTTGTTGCGTACACATAAGACACATACTCACTCAAAACAATATTTTTCTTGTGAAATATGTGGAATAATTTTGAAATTAAAGGCTGAGCACACTAGGCACCTTAGAAGACATTATGGTTTGTAGCATTTTTTTGTATTTTTTTCTCCCTAAATGTTTTAAAAGTAGTTCCATTACCTCTTTTCTTTTGCAGATCCAGACTATCGAAAAAAGCCCTGTTCTGTCTGTGGAAAAAAAGTGTGGAGACTCACTAAGCACATGCTCATTCACACTGGTGAGAAACCAAAAATTTGCAATTTTTGTGACAAGGGGTTTACTTCATCTCATGCCTTAAAAGTTCATACTAGGCAGCATACAAAGGAAAAACCGTACATATGTGAGCTTTGTAGTAACTCTTTCAATCAAAAAGTATCATTACAAACCCATCTGAGAACCAAGCATGGATTACCCAAGGAACAGGATTTACCAAATTAGAGAAAAAGTAGTACCGCTTCCTTACTGTATAGTTATTTCAAATGATTAGATCTCACTTCTCTTTACCATAGACTAGGTCTGATTTATCGATGTCCTAACTTAATTGTCTAAGACCGCTTAATTTATTTTGTTTCGTTCAAGGTAAGTTTAAGTTAAGATAGTTAATTGTAAACCATTGCATAAACAATAATTAGGAAATTTGCGTAGTTTATATTTCCTGCAAATCATGAAACGTTTGAAGAAGTTTGTGCTGCAACCACATATACATGGCTGCACTGTATTAGGGAGCCCTCTTTAAATGAATAAGGGAATGGTTTCTTTTCTTTGTGCAATCTTATTACACAGAGGAATATTTGGCCACATCAGAGAAGTTGAGGATTTTCAATGTCGATTATTAAAAATTTTGCGCCTAAAATGAAATCCCTACGTAAAAATACTGAAAATAATAAAACTGAATAAAATTACTTGATCAAACGAACTTACCTGTGAAGTTCGATCGTAATTATATGAAGCACCTCGTCCGAAGAGATCACTGTAATTTGACTATGTAGTATCGCTTTTTGGTATTGGATTGCGCCACAAAGTTTAAAAAGAAGATTTCTTCGACAGGTCTCTACTTTATCTGCGTCGCTTACGTCATTACGATTTTAAAGTTTTCCCGCAACATTTTTATTGGGATGTATCACACTAATGAGTTAACATAAAGGGCGGGAAGGGAGTGATCTCTTCGGACGAGGTGCTTCATATAATTACGATCGAACTTCACAGGTAAGTTCGTTTGATCAAGTAATTATATATCAGCACCTCGTCCTCGAGATCACTGTAATTTGACTATGTAGATGTTTAAAGACAAAAAATGTTGCAGAACGACTGCCTGCAAATAATGATAAGATAATATATACTTAAACAAATAAAGTTTTATTTATTTTATTTTTGCCCCTGCATTAGTTACTAGGGATATCAAGGCTTAAGGCCTCGTAACATAATTTAACCTTATAAGGATGAACTTAAAAGAACGAACATAGAGAATAATTCTCCTAGGTACATAAAACCAAGATTTTAATCTACTTTGAAAACTGCCTCTGTAAAGCCAGTAGTTTTTTGTAATGGACGGTTGTAAAACTTTGCAAAAGTCTTTGATTTCTGCGTCCATCCTGCCGCTCTTCTTATAGTATCTAAGGATATTCCTTCTCTACTTGCTGCTGAAGTGGAAGCGTGTCGCGTCGAATGCGCCCTAAATATGCTGGTGTTTACTCCCGCCTTTTGTAGTATGTCCAAAATCCATCTTCCCAGGGTAGATTTTGTTGCCCTGACATAAGGCTCCCTTGATGTAAGAAAAAGGTAGCTCAAAGTTTCGGTTCGAATTATTGCAGTTTTTTCTATATAGGCTAATAGGGCCGATGTTACACACAAGTTAGGCGTGTTATTGAAATAATGAAATTCCATATAAGGCTGAAAGGAGTTCCGGGAGCAGGACGTTTTTATTCTGTCTGGAATATGTATGTGAGCCCCTTCTTCATTAAATATTATATTTTCCACTTTTATGTTATGAAAAGTTTGAATTCTTTGCCCCGAGGCTAAGCCCAATAGAACAATTAACTTCTTAGAAAGCTCTAGTAGTGTTAACTCTTCATTTGTACCTATTTGGTTTATATAATTTAACACTATCTGTGGATCCCACGTAACATTATACTTTGGTTTTGGAGGCCTCAACCTTCTAACTCCCTTTAAGAATCTGCGTATTTGTAGATCTTGTCCCAATTCACCAGGCAAAATAAGGGCTAGAGCAGCTCGATGTTGGTTAAATGTGGCAAAACCAGAATTTTTTGAATCTAGTTCAACCTGGAGAAAGGTTAATACCTGGGGAATTGTGGCCGAGTATGGATTAATATTTACTTGTTGACAAAATTCCCAGAAGCGTTTGTAAGAAGAGTTATACTGTCTAAGTGTTGACTCTGACAAAGACTGGAGTGTAGTGGAGATACTGCTCCTAGGATATCCCTTTCTTAGAAAACTCTCCCAGATAACCTCCCTGCAACCAGGGTAAGGGTCTTTGCCATTGGATGTGCGTGCCTGAAAGGAGAACGCAAAAGATTAATATTGGGTTTTAAAACTATTACTTGAGATATCAATAGTTTTTTAAATAATGGGTACCATGGTTGTGTAGGCCATTCTGGCACAACTAAGATTCCTTCTGCCTTATCTGATATAATTTTATTTAAGGTTCTTAAAATAAGTGCAAAAGGAGGAAATGCATAAAAAAAAACCGTATTCCACGAAAATGTAAACGCATCAACCCCTGCGGAATCAGGATCACGATGCCAGGATATGTATTTTTTAACCTTGTGATTTGCTTTTGATGCAAACAAGTCTATTTCAGGTTTACCTAAGCAGCTACTAATATCCCTAAATGCAAAATCCGCCAACTCCCATTCCGTCTCTAGGGAGAGCTTTCTTGAAGCTTCATCTGCCTTGTTTTCTTTCGTATGAACATAACTTGCAAATAACCAGAGATCTTTAGTTTCGCACCACTGCCATATCTTTCTAGTGAGAATATTTAATTCCGGATACTGAACACTACCCATTTTATTTATATAAGAAAGAGCTGTGGTATTATCTACTCTAATAAGAATACTGCAAGATCTTAAATGTTTAGCAAAACACTTTAACCCATAGAAGACAGCTTTTAACTCTAAAATATTTTTCACATTCTTCCGGGCTCCACCAACCATGAGTTGTCTGATAATTACAATGCACCCCCCACCCGGTTTTTGACGCATCTGTGTAGATCTCTAGTGTAAAAGTGTCATGTCTTATATGGTTTACTTTAGCTGGAATTTGCGTCCTCCACCACTCTAGATCACTCATTAGGCTCTTTGACATAACCATTGATCTATTATAATTCTGATGTGACCTCTTTAATGCGAGAAATTTATATCTTTCAAATAATTTGGTATACAGTTTTCCATATTTTACTGCCGGACATGCGGAAATTAACAGTCCCAAGAATTGGGCAAAATATCTAATTTTACAAGTTTTTACTTTTTGAATTTTGTTTATAAAATTAATAATCTTTAAACGCTTCTCCTGTGTCAATTCTATTGTCATTTTTTCGCTGTTAAATATGAAGCCTAAAAATTTACATCTTTTGGCTGGAGTAAAACAACTCTTTTGGTTATTTATAACGAAACCTAACGAAAGTAACAAATCAACAACAGTTTTAACATGTTGAGAACATTCTACTTCTGTATCACCTAAAATCAGAAAATCATCTAAATAGACTACGCATGTAATTCCTAGCCCTCTCAAATATCCTAGAACCGGTTTTAAAGTCTTCGTAAACAAAAATGGTGCTATGGATAATCCAAATGGGAGGGATGTAAATTCATAAAGACTGTCCTGTATTTTAAACCTTAAATACTTTCTAAACTGTGAGTGTATTGGAATTAAGAAATAAGCATCCCTTAAGTCAATTGTAGCCATATAGTGATCTTGTTTTAATAACTTAAGCACAGTTCTATTATCCTCCATTTTAAAATGTGGAGGACACAAAAATGTGTTTAATCTTTTAAGGTTAAGAATAAATCTATATTCCTTATTAGGTTTTTTGATTAAAAAATATGGTGAAATAAATTGATCTCTAATTTCTACACATTTCCGTATGACTCCCATTTTGGAAAGTTTACTTATTTCTAAGTTTAGGGCTATAGACTCCGTCCTAGAGCCCCTAAATTTGCGAAAAGAACCATCATAACCGCTAGGAACAGTTGTAAAAGGTAGTTTATATCCTTTTATCCAGTCCAACTGTACTGAATTGGGAGCTAGAATGGTTTTCCATTCTTGTACAAATTTATTTAACCTACCAGCAAATATACCTACCTCTTTAGTACTTATTTCCGGTTCCTCTGAAAGGAGTGTGTTGTGTTTTCCTCCTTTGGTTTTGGTGAGAGCTCGGGTGAGGGTAAGCGGCCACTGGCCTCGATTCCCTCTGGTATCGAGCCGGGCCCCGGTAGTTTAAAGGCCTATTCTGGTTTATTCGGTTGGTTGTATTTAATGGCCTCTTAAACATCTGTCCACTGGATGATTGCTTAAAATCCACAACCGACTTTTCAACTGCTTTTGCAGTTTTAACCCGCTCCATCAGGTTTGAACCAAATAAAGATTCCTCAATAGGGGTTAAATTGGTTACATCTTTTATTGTTTTATTTATGGTGGGTGTTATACTTGCCCTTCTGGATACTGATAGGTTATAATGCGTGTCCGCTAGTAACTTACCAGCATCGCTGCACATTGAGAGTGCTAGTGTTACCTTTGGACTATTTTCTGGTGACTTTTCTAGAATACTATTTAAGCCTGCCCCTAGTGCAGCTAAGCCGTGACCTAATTGAGTCTGATTTGCTTCCAGAAATTTGTCCTTGCTTAGAACATTGGGTGGAATAGCCTTTTTTAGTTCATCATTCACCACTGGTGCTTTTAAATTAGGCAGATTTTTGGGAAGTTTATGTTTCTCTATCAATTCAGATCTTGATTCTTTATCAAGTCCTTTAGTTAAAATAACTTCCCACCTATTTTTTATGACATTTGATAGTTCATATGACTCGGATCCCTCACTTTTTGGATCCTCCCCCAAGGCAAGTAGTGTCTCTTCTCCCAAAAGCAGTATGTCAGAGTCTTCGCAGGTCGGTGGTAATTCTGGAGTGAGCTTCTTGGGCTCTTCTGTATAACCTGAACCGTTTGTACTTGAAGGAGAGTCCGAAGACCTTTTAGTCTGCCGATCCTCTAATTTAGCTATTTTTGCCTTTAATTCCCTTAGTTCCGAACCAACTGATAAACGTTTTCGTTTAGTTGAGTAAATGCTGGAACTATAACTTCTACGCTCTCTATAAGGAGAACGTCTTCGTTCCCTTGAAGACGAACGTTTTTGCCCTCTTGAAGAACGTCTTTCTCTTGAAGACGAACGTTTTTGTTCTCTTGAAGACGAACGTTTTCGTTCATCTGATGAAGAACTTCTTCGATTGTACCATGACGATGGGTTTTTAGAAGAAGGGCGTCTTCGCCCTTTAGGAAATAAACGTTTTTCGCTGGATAAAGAAAATCTTTGTCCCCTTGACCTTGAGGAAGAACGTGTTCGTTCTCTAGCTTTTGAAGCTAATGTTTTTTCTTTTGGATATGACCTCTCGCGCTTTGTCTGATGTTTTCCCATCTGAAAATTTATTAAATACGCTGTAAATTATTTAGATTTCAAAATTTTTAACTTACGATAATATTTAGTGACGCCAAACCAAGTACACAAAAAAGCGTAATGACGTAAGCGACGCAGATAAAGTAGAGACCTGTCGAAGAAATCTTCTTTTTAAACTTTGTGGCGCAATCCAATACCAAAAAGCGATACTACATAGTCAAATTACAGTGATCTCGAGGACGAGGTGCTGATATATAATAATAACTGAATCACAAACGTCTCATATATTTACGTCACAAGTAAGGCCGACCTATAATATAATAATCCGCTGTGACTTAACCATAACCCCAAAAAAATATGAATAACCTTCGAAACATAAACAAACCTAAACTTCCCGTTTTAAAAATTGAATTTTTTTATAATTTAAAATAAAAATGGACCTGGATAACAAATGTAGAACGTGTCTTCAAATCCCCAAACTACCCACAGATTTATTTAAAGATAATGATAACCTCTTGAAAATAATTCAAAATATATCTTCTGTAAAAGTAAGTAGGTACCTAGTTTCTATAAACACTAAACATTTTTAATAATAATATTTTATTTTATTTAGATTGAATATGTTAAAAAACTGCCCACAGAAATATGTGAGGAATGTTGCACAAATCTGTATAACTTTGACAGCTTTCGACAACTTATAATCAATACAGAACTTGAGTTACAAAGACACCTTGAAACTCTAAAAGAACCTGCAAGCAAGATAAAGCTTGAAACCGAAAGTGGTGCCAACTCAGAAATAGATGTAAAAATTAAGTCTGAAATAGAAGAAAATATTGATGTTACTGAGCATAGTCTGGAAGACACTGGAGCTGTAAAGGAAACTTGCCCAGTAAAAAATGCTAAAAAAAGAATATTCAAGTGTTCAGACTGTCAAATAGTTTTTACTTCAAGACATCAACTATACAACCATAAGCGCTCAAACCATATTCCTCCTAGGACTTGCAATATTTGTGGCTTAACTGTGCGAGCTGATAGCTTTAAAAGACACCTGAAAAGACATGGTGACATACCCCGTGATCTTACTGGTCCTGATAATAGTCAAGAAAATAATGTAGATGTGAACCCAGCCATAAAAGTGGAGAAAATTTTTAAGTGTCAAGACTGTGAGGAAATGTTTAACTCACGTCATGAGTTGTATGGTCATAGAAGAAGGAAGCACACACCTCCAAAAATATGCAATATTTGTGGCAAAACACTATTGCGTGCTGATGGTTTTAAAAAACATCTTGAAACACATTTCAGGAAGCGATTAAAGTGTAATAAATGTGATAAAACTTTTAAAAGTCCTGAATTGTTCCATCTACATAAGAATGTACATCCAGAACAACACTTTTCATGTGAAATTTGCCATAAAACGTTTACCTCACAGCGAAACCTTCAGAGTCACAGACATACCTTGCATGTCTCTCCAGGTAAGACATGATATAGTTTTTTATAAACAAATAAATTAGGTTTTTCGAACAAGATTTTAAATACAATTTAACTAAAATACCATTGTTTCAGGAAAATGTAATATTTGTAATAAAGTTATCCGTGCCGACAATTTGAAAAAACACATGTTAATTCATACCGAAGGGCCCAGCGCTTGTGACAAATGCGGTAAGACATTGAAAAATTCCCAGTCATTAAGATCTCACAAGTTAATGCACATTGAACAGGCGTTCATATGCGAAATGTGTGGGAAAAGATCAGAGTCAAAACGGTGTCATGTTGCACATCTTAGGGTTCATAAAGGTTTGTATAATTTGTAAATATTTAAATTATTGAAAAATGAGAACAGCTATAAGAGTCACCTTGACCTTTAAACAGACGAATCTGATTAAACAATACATAGTAGTATTAAAATAGTATACCTATTAACGTACACGTTTTATAAAGCATAATTTTATAGCACGCGTCCATGTTAAAAAACGAGCCGCTTGCGGCGAGTTTTATAACGGGACAAGTACTTAAAACTGCTTTATATAACACGTACGTTATACTATTTTTTCTAATTTGTAGTTTTTTCATTAAAAAACACATATTTAAAAAGAAAATAAATCCTTCAAATTTTGTAAATTTTTATGTCTAAATTTTATGTTGGTAATACTAATTTTTATCAGTAGCCTCTGGACAACAAAAATTATTTTGCGAACTGTCATTTTTTGATTTATTGACCCATTTCTACCACGAGATTCTAAAGTTATTTTAGCGATATGAGATTTGAAATTGGACGGAATACGTTGTGTGATCCTTGTACATTCGGTACATATACAGAGCGTTCGGAAATTCGAGCGATTTTGCTACTTTTTTTCGAATTTCAAAAGACGTGATTTTACGTTACGGCATTGCAATTTAGCATAGGGAAGATGAAAAATTCAAATAAAGTTGAAGTTAAAATCGACATTGGACTTGATTGAATTTTGGATAAGATTTGGCAGAAAATGATAGCTTGAAGCATCTACAAAAGATTGATTTATAGATTTATGCAACCAACATACATGACTGTTATCCACACAGAATGGTTATCAAGCTATTTTTCCTCTGCGAAAAATGGGTTTTCTCGTAAATCACAAAGGCCGCGAAAGTCAATGAAATAAAACATTTAAATGTTACCAACATCAAATAAAGAGAAAACACGTATCGAAATAGCTTCTTTATTACGATACGCAAATGCGTATCGTAATAGATTTGTTATGATACAAAATTAGAAAAAAATAATTATAACAATAATAATAACAAAAGTGCATAATATGGCATTTTATTTTTTAAACTTAGTTGACTGTCTCTTGAATATGCTTTTTGATGCGGCTTTTTAGGTCTTGCAACATTTTTCTTTGAGGTTGATCCAACAAAATTTCAGGAAAACCATTATGTCCTTTTGTTTCAACTGCAACGTTTTTTTTTCAGATTCAGACCAAAATGTGTGTGTTCAATGTGGCAAGAAAGTCAGCGATATCGGAAGCCACATGCGTATTCACCGGGGGGAAAGGCCTTTTGTATGTCCTTACTGCAATAGGAGATTTAGGCGTACTCATCATTTAAAAGTTCACACTAGACAACATACTAAAGAAAGGCCTTACAAATGCGGGGAGTGCAACCAGTCATTTGCTCAAAGCGTATCGTTACGGACGCATTTGAAAACCAAACATGGATTGAAAAACTAACTTGTAGGATGCTGTCAAAACGAGGCACTATTGCATATTATGTATTTTATCGTCTGTCTTATTTGTAAAACTGTACAGTTTCTTAGGAATAAAGTTTTAAACAGGAAAAAATATAATATAATAGATTATCCTGTTCAAATTTATTATTTATTTAATTTAGCACTTTCGTTTGTCTGTGAATGAAACACCAAAGGAAATTTATAGGGTTGTGAAATATTACTACAAAAGTACAAAACTTTTTTTCAGGATGATTAAAGTTAGGCAAGTGTAACGCAATCCACTCGCCGATCCGTTAGTCACAAAGCATATTTGGCAACAATGGTTTTATTTAGCCGTGGTGGCTGCATCATATGATTTATTTTTGATGAACTCATTGTGCCATATTTAGGGTATGGTCCGAAAGTAACTAGTGTCGTGGTTTAGCGTTCCGTATTTAACCAAATGATAGCGGTAACCAAAAAATAGGTTTATTTTGGAACACGGTTTTCGGATATGACATCACCCAAATGTCAAAATGCTCACCGGCTTTAAACGCCGGTTACAAGTGGTTTCTCCTGTCACTTGTCATTATAAAATATTGTTATGAATTTAATTTCAAAATATTTGGCCGATGGTTGGTAATTTATTAAGAGAATGAATCTCAATGAAATTATAAGTAAGTGTATTTAGCATTTCTGTAAATTATCAGTCTGTCGTGAACTTTTCAAAATTAAAGGTTATGATTTTAACGAACATGGTGATTTTTCGTCCCGAATATAACCGGATTTTTATGGTTGATCTGTCATTTGTCGAGGTTAACCGTGGTTACTGGTGGTGATATTCGGACCATACCCTAATTAAACCTTTTATTTTTCTGTGACAGTGACATAAACAATAAAAACAAAAAACATAACTGAACCACAAAATTTTATTTTACGATATAATAATTACTACTGAAACAAACCAAAAAATCTGAAAATACAAATTTTGTAATCTTTTAATAAAAATATGGACTTTGTTGATAAATGTAGAACGTGCCTAGGAATCCCTGAACAGCCCCAAGATTTATTTAATGATGAGAACCTGCTCAAAAAAATTAAAATAATATCGTCTGTAAATGTAAGTCTCAGTAATATTTAATATTGTTATGAGCTTTTTTATTAGAAAGCAACCATTTTAGATTGAATATATAAGTGAATTTCCTACCCAAATTTGTGGAGAGTGTTTCAAAAATATAAACTCATGTGAGAACTTTCGTAAACTAATAATTAACACTGAACATGAATTACAAAAAAGGCTTCGATCCGTAAATGAGACCAACTATTCTTTAAGACCACGGCTGACAGTAAAGCATGAGGCAGAAGGAAATAATGATTCTGATTTTTTAATAAATGTAAAAGATGAACCTAATTTACAAAATAATCTTAAATTGATACATGGTAAAGATAGTTCCAAAGATAATTTAGATGATAAAGAAGCCATTGCAGTGCAAAAAGCACCCAAGTGTCGAGACTGTAAAAGAACTTTTAACACTAAAGTGGAGCTTAAAAATCATAGACATACCATGCATGTTCCTTCAGGTAATACATAATTTATTTAAATCTAAAATTTAGATAGTACAAAACCAGTAAAAATTGAGGTTGTTATTTCTGGAAAAACTATAAAATTTTATTATATTAAAAACCTATTCTTTTTTTACAGGTAAATGTGGTATATGTGGTAAAGTTGTGCGTGCTGATCACCTACGAAAACACATAAGGCTTCACTCAGATGAGCCTTGTGTTTGTGAAGATTGTGGAAAAACATTTAAAAATACAGAGTCGTTGAGAACTCACAAGTTATTGCATGTTGAGCAGGCAGTTACTTGTGAAATATGTGGGAAAATATCTAAATCAAAAAGAAGTCATGGGGGGCACCTCAGGGAGCACAGAGGTAAGTATAGCGTGTTTGATGGTTTTACAGAAATATGATGTTCTGCTTCAGAACATTTATTTATAATTATTTTTTTATAGAGCAAGAAAAGAAAGTTGTGTGCTACCTCTGTGGCAAAAGAGTTCGTTTTCTAAAAAAGCACATACTCACGCACAGTGGTGAAAAACCATTTGCTTGTTCTTATTGCAACAAGAAATTTACATTACAGTACAATTTAAAAGTTCACAAAAGGCTGCATTTAAATGACAAACCGTTCAAGTGTGAGTATTGTTGTAAAGCTTTCACTCAAAAAGTACTGTTGAAGACACATTTAAGAACAAAGCATGAACATCGGAATAGTTTTTTAGGTTTAACTTAAGTGTTTCTTAGAAAATATTGTTATATTTTGCTGTTAGATTAAGATATAATTGGATGTTGATTAAATTCCTATGAGCAAATAAACTCAAAGTCTTATATATTAAACAAGTTTACCCAAAAGAGAACTCCAAAGTTGTAACTTTGGGTAACTCGCACATAAAACGGTATTCTTCTCTATAAACCACTTATTTCCTCATCCAGAAAATTAAGGCCTAGACCCTGATGTCTCTCCTAGGGCATACATTATGGTTTTTTGGTTAGGCTAACGAGTCGACCTATAATTCCTTTGTGGTTGATACTGACAGAAATATTTTGACGCCATAACCTGTACAAAACAAACACTCACTTTATATGAAAACAAACTACAAACAACAGAAATTATGAAAATTGTTTAAAATTGATTATTTTCTTTATTTTAGAAAAAAAGGGTAAAAATGGACCTCGACAAGAAATGTAGGACTTGTCTGCGCATCCCGAAGCAACCGAAACTGTTATTTAATGGTGACAATACACTGTTAGAAAAAATTAAAGTAATCTCTTCTGTGGAAGTAAGTAGGTAACAAATTGATAATCTAATCCTAATTTATTGCAATAAGTATAAGGCAAAGTTCTGTATTCATTTTAGATTGAACATTTAAGTGAACTTCCCTCCCATATCTGTGAAGAATGTTTAATAAACATAAATCACTTTTACAACTTCCGTAAAGTTATAATTAATACTGCTCAGGACTTACAAACAAGACTGGATACTTTAAAGAACCCCCACTATTATTTAAAAGCCAGGAGTAATATTGGGAATGTTATAAAAACCGAAAATGCTTCCAATCTTATTGTAAAGTCCGAAACTGACTTACAGAATGAAGTATTTTTAAACAATTGTGATACTAGTCCAGATAATGTAGATTTTAGCAATGATAATGATGATTCAAATGTGAGAGAAGATACTACAGTGAAAAAAGTATTTAATTGTGAAGATTATAAAGAAATTTTGAGCTCGAGCCTAGAACTAACCATTAATAAGTGCAAACAAAACACCGAAGTTGTTTGTAATGTTTGTGGAAAGACCCTAAGTGCTGAGTCGTTAAAAACACATAAGTTTGTCCATCCTAAGCCTGGTTTTAGATGTGAGATATGTGGGAAAATGTTTAGAAAAAACTGGCAATGTACTAAGCATGTAAAAATAAAACATAAAGGTTGGTATGATTTTTATACCTAATTTATTAAAATGTTTATTAGTTTTTAGATTTAGACTATATTGGTAAAACCTCAATAAATTTTTCGATTCATTTAGTACCAAGAAAGGAAAGAGGGGGTTATCCACCACTAGTTCTATATGATGAGGGGCTGAACATCAGGCTTACTGTGCCCCTTACTATACTGTTTCCATATTATATTGCTTACTATTATTAGCACAGGTTGTTATAACAGTGTTATTACATCTCTTTATTGGTTATTTTGATTTTAGGACCTTTCAAAGACCCTCCCAATGTATTTAACTGCTCAGATTGTGAACAAACTTTTTCTTCAAAAATACAGCTTCGGAGACATAGGCGCGCACATCACCTTACAGGTGGGTTATACAGGATGTCTATTTTAAGGGGGGAGCTATGGTTAGACCAATGACAACAATGTTGCTGCCTCCATTACTTATGATGTTAGTGAAATATATTTACTGCAATTTAACTTTTAAAATGTCTTTATTCCAAACTAACTTTTACAGTTCATTACATGGAAAGTGACAACATAATATAGAAAATAATAACCATTAAAAAAAATGGAAGTTAATCCAATTTAATTCATTAATAAAATCAATTTAAAAAAATAGTATGAATAAATAATTTAGTAAATAGGTAGGTATCTCTTTAATTGTTTTTTAAATAAATTAATTTTTTAATTTTTCTGATATTTTTCAGAAGATTGTTATATTTTATTATTCCGTCATATAATAGCGATTTTTTTCCGAAATTACTTTTTACTGTGTTTTTTTGTTCTGTTGCTGAAATGGCACAATGTTAATTAAATTGAAGTGGCTTACCAGTATTGCCAAATTATTTTCAGTTTCTGGGATTTTTCAAAATTATACCAAAAACTTTTGAATTCTGTTAAAAATAAAAACTTTCTTTCACGCAGGTGTATGCACAATTTGTGGTGCAATTATGAGAGCCGATAACTTACTGAAACACGTGAAAGGTCACACAGAAGGGCCCTGCACTTGTGATATATGTGGCAAGATGGTTAAAAACTCGGAATCGCTAAGATTCCATAGGGCCAGGCACATGGAGCAGAAGGAGTATACGTGTGAAATATGTGGGGCAATTACCAATTCAAAAAGGAATCATTACAGACATCTAAAATGCCATAAAGGTGTGTAAAATAAAGGTATCTTATTATTCGATTTAATCATTAATATTCATTCATATACAAGAATGTGTGAAGTTGTGCATACAGGGTGTTACAAATTCGACATACCAGCATTGGAATCTCGGAGACCATAGGAGTTAGAGAAACGGTTAAAATGGGGACAAAGTTGTGCAATTCGGTGCTAATTATAATGCCGCTTTAAAAGTTTTCAAATTCCGAATACTTCCGATTTTATTCGAAAAAAACAGAAATTTTGCAAAATCGTTTTTATTTTTTCCTGAGCTCATTTGACTAGCTATTTAAAAATAAATGACACTTTGTCATTGCCACTTTTTCTCCTCTACAAAATGACGTTACTAAACTAAAGATCCGCCGTTTCGTCTCCGAGCGGCCATCACCAACTTTACTTTTTTAAATACGGACCTGCATTTTTTTAACCGATTTTTATACCCTCCTACCCTCAAAATGTAATGGCGATATTACTTTCTCATAATGATGAATTGTCCTTGCTTATTTTTTTAAGTTCATATTTTTTACACTTCTTGTCAGTCCGGTCCTGGCAACGAATCATAATATTAATTAAAAACTTCATTTTATTTAAAACATTCATAGGTACGTAAGTAATATAATTTATTTTATAAGAATTTTTTAATAATTCTAAATTTACTAATTATAAATCCTAATTTTCTAAATGTTCAAATAGTCAAAATTCTTTTTGGGTATTACATGTATTACTTAAATACCTAACATGAACTTTAGACAAACTTTTTCATGAAACTTATTTGTAAAGGTTTTAAATAAAATAAAGTTTTTACTTAATATTGTGATTCGTTGCCAGGACCGGACTGACAAGAAGTGTAAAACTATGAATTTAAAAAAATAAGCAAGGACAATTCATCATTATGAGAAAGTAATATCGCCATTACGTTTTAAGGGTAGGAGGGTTTAAAATCGGTTAAAAAAAATCCAGGTCCGTATTTAAAAAAAGTAAAGTTGGTGATGGCCGCTCGAAGACGAAACGGCGGATCTTTAGTTTAGTAACGTCATTTTGTAGTGGAGAAAAAGTGACAATGACAAAGTGTCATTTATTTTTAAATAGCTAGTCAAATGAGCTCAGGAAAAAATAAAAACGATTTTGCTAAATTTCGGTTTTTTTCGAATAAAATCTGAAGTATTCGGAATTTGGAAACTTTTAAAGCGGCATTATATTCAGCACCGCATTGCACAACTTTGCCCCCATTTAACCGTTTCTCTAACTCCTATGGTTTTCGAGATTCCAATGCTGGTATGTCGAATTTGTTACACCCTGTATATAAGTTTTAGGAATATACATGTTTTTATAATGTACATGTACCTTTAAAAACATTATTTACAGTACTTACTCTTACTGTATTATATAAGTCTTAATTTTTTTGTAGATCCAGACTTTAGAAAAGTAATTTGCTCTTTATGTGGCAAAAAAGTTGTGGGTCTGAAACGGCACATGCTCTCTCACACTGGCGGTAGACCCTATAGCTGTACTTATTGCGAAAAGGGCTTCACTTCACCCTACGCTTTAAAAGTTCATACCAGACAACATACGAAAGAACGACCCTACATATGTGAATATTGTAGTGAGGCATTTCCCCAAAAAGTATCTTTAAAAACTCATCTGAAAAGCAAGCATGGAATAACAGACTAGTATTATTTTAAATATCTGTACATAAAGATACATTTTACGGTGTAAATTGTTTCAAAAAATACATTGTTATTGTTATAAAATAAATCCTTCCTGTTATTTTTTGTGGTCTAAAACATTAAAATTTCGCGCCATTTATTCGTGGCGTCGATTAGGGACAAAGGAGAGAAGTCTTACGTTTTTAAAATTCGTGCCTCATTTCACAGAGTAATAATGGGTGTTCTACAACAGTTGCTGGCTTAATGCCATAGGAGATAAAAGATTTTGAAATTAAACCTAACCTCCAAAAATATTGAGGAAGATAATTGAATGAAAACCTTTATTATTTTATTAATAAAAACTCCTTGAAGGTGAAAAATGGATCTAAACAATAAATGCAGGACTTGCCTACGCATTTCCAAACAGTCTAAACATTTATTTAGTGATGATAATACCTTGATAAAGAAAATTCAAATTATATCTTCTATAGAGGTAAGTAACATACCTACCACCTTTTTCATTATAAAACAAAATAAATCTTTATTTATTTTAGATTAAATATACAAGTGAACTTCCCACGCAAATCTGTGAAGAATGCTTGAGAAATATAGACCATTTCTACAACTTTCGTAAAGTTATAATTAATACAGAGCTTGACTTACGAAAAAGACTTGAAACTCTTAAAAATACCAAATATACTTCGAAGCCTCGTAGCAGATTAAAGCATTATGAGACAGAAAGTGACGATGCTTCCGATCTTTACATGGATGTAAAATCTGAACCCGACATACTAAATAATGAATCCAGTGATTGTGAAAATAGTTTTGAAGATGTAGATGTGCAAAAAGCCATTGCCTTGAAGAAAATGTTTAAGTGTCGTCACTGTAAAAAAATTTATACTTCTAGACTAACACTACGCAATCATTTAAGGACCAAACATACATCTCCAGGGATATGTAACATTTGTGGTACAATCGTAAGAGCTGACAATTTAAAGAAACATATAAAGATGCATTCAGAGCGTCCCTGTGCCTGCAATATATGTGGTAAGACCTTTAAGAATTCAGGATCATTAAGGACACATAAATTTATCCACTCTGAGCAGTCCTATACCTGTGAAATATGCGGAAAGAGTTTTAAAATAAAGGCTGAACATACAAGGCATCTTAAAAAACATAGAGGTTTGCCCATTTTTATTATATTTTCTAAAACTGTCAGTTATTGTTTTGCAATTTCTTAAAGTAAAAGGTTTCAAAAAATGCTTTTCTTGAATGTTTAATTTTTAGATCCAGACTTTAGAAAAATCGCTTGCTCTTTATGTGGCAAAAAAGTTCATGAACTGAAGAAACACATGCTCACTCATACTGGCGAAAAACCACATATCTGCAGTTTTTGTGAAAAAGGGTTCTGTTCAACATACTCCCTAAAAGTCCATATGAGACAGCATACAAATGAAAAACCATACATATGCGAGTACTGTAGTAATTCTTTTACTCAAAAAGCATCTTTAAAGATGCATTTACAAACTAAACATGGAGTACAATATGTAGATTAATTTTATTAGATATTTATTATTTTGCAGTTTGTTTTTCTTAGATTAGTTTTTGCATACCATTTTCCCTTATAACTATCCAGAAAATTTATGTGATAACCTTGTAGGTACCTATTATTTTCCGGATATCTTTATTAAATATTAATTAACTAAATTACTATTATTATATTTTTGTTTTTTAAAACATTTGTCCACGTTTTTCTACACAATTCCAGTTTAATCTTTAGATAAAGGGTAATTATGTTAATAAATTTAAAAAAAAATCATTTAATTTCATTTTCAAAAATATATTTTATGAATAATAACTAATGCAATAATATTTACAATTAAGTGAAAATGTTATTTTACAAAGAATAAATTATACCTACTAAAATACTAAAAATTTTAAGCCTTAATACTTCAAACATTGCAAAGAAAAAAAAACAGTTTAAAGTACATTTTTATTCTTAAGATTAATAATTCAACCAACAATTAGTATTTTTTGTTCTATATCATAAATTTCGAAAATATTAAGAAAAAAAAATGGGATAAACCTTTTTTAATGCAAAAACCGCAGGAGGTTTTGTTCCTAAACAGAGATTTTCAATTGAATATGGAAAAAAAAATTACATTGAAAAATAGAAAGAATGGTCAATTTTGACAAAAAACGTAATAAGTTAAAACATAACGCAATTACAGAAAGAACCAAAGGAGGCCAAATGTAAAATGTAATTTTTTTTTTAGTGAATCAAATTTCAAAATTTAATAACTTACAAATTTTTGAGGCAACATGTATAAAATTTGTCTACTTAAACACATTATAATACAATCAGAAAAATACTGCTTAAATACAAATGGCCTAAATAGGCTTATACAACAGAGTAGTAACATACTTTTTACGGTACCTATGAGTAGCGCTCAGTACCATGACGCCATCTTTGATGGAGAGAGCGTACAGATGGTTCAACATAACATGGTTAGGTTCAGGTAGTAACGTTGGTTCACACTAAAAAATAGAACATGGATTATAGAAATTAACATCTTTACTTTCCTCACAAGAAAGAAAGTATTGTAATAGCAAAAAAAAAATGTTAAATAACTTATCAGGCCTTGATGTTTTAGGGTGTTCAGAACATGAAGCAGTATTCCAGCTTCTTTGTTCTGCCTGATTTTGAAAAATTATAAACAATGTACTTTTCTTACCGATAAAGGTGTGTCTTTATTCAAAATAACTTGTAATAAATGGGGCGGCAGAATAGGGGGGCCACTGTTTTTCTCCCATGGCTTGTAAACTGGAATTTCCTGTGAAAATTCCTTTTGAGAATCATCTTTTGCACTTTCCTGATCTTTGGCCAACGCTTGGAATACTTCAAAGTCTGATTTCTTCACTGATATCATGTTAATTTTTTCACCTGAAATAAATACCCAAGAATAAGTTCCTTGAAAATGGGCTCTCTCTCTCTACTTAGATAATTTTAGTTTGATATAGGAAAATATTCACAGTAATGATAATTTTTTATTAATTATAATTGTCTACTTTACCTTTACCTGGTGTATCTCCATCCACAATTCTATTGTGGGGGTCATTTTTCCATTCACCATCCACATAATATGTATAATGGTGCTCCCCTTCAGGCAAGTCGACTATGGTAACAAAGTCCCCATGGCTCTTTACCATAGGGATTGTTTCCCAGTTTGAGAAAGACCCTGATATACAGACTTCTTTACCACCACCTAAAAATATTATCTACATAGATTATTTACCAAAGGTTTAGTAGAATGGAAATTATGAAAAGAATAACTACTTACCTTCCCATCGAAAAACTGTTGGGGTTTTAGTATTTGTTGTGGTGTTGCTTGTTGGAGTAGTTCCCTCAGAAACTAAAATTTAAATGTATTTATTAAAGGAATAAGCAAATTAACAATAAATAAAATTGTACCTGTATTAGCTCTGGGCCTGGTATAATTTACTGCGGGCTTCGTAAAATAGGGCTCCTCGTCGTCGTGAGACGCCGGATACCCCAATTTGTCCGGAGTCTTATCAAAAATAAAGGCCTGTCCTTCCTTTATGGGGGATGACGGCACTATCTCACCAGATTTCTGCCTGTCCCTTGAAGTTCCGCTGCTCCCTGCATTACCCATTTGGGGTTTAAATGTAAAAAAATTGTAAAAATTAAATGACTACAATATTTACGACATTTGGGCCATTTCAGAGCAACTAGTACGAAGTTAGCTAATAATAAATATCTAGCACTATCAAAACTGTCAAATGTATTATGCACAGAGAAAAAAAGGAGTAACGGGATTGGTTTTGTAGATTCATTCGGAACGGAAGAAACCCTGTTCTTTTCTGTGAACCGGAGTGGACGGACAGGACGCCATTTGTATTTTATAAATTTGTCAAACAGCACGATTAGTCGCAGAGTCGCAGTTTCCGATACCTACGTGTTCATTTTTATTAAAATCGATAAGGAAGTTCCAGTTTATATTATCAATTATATTAAGTTTGCTTTAGTAGGGCGTACCGGCGTAATTGTAAATTACAATAATAATTGGACGGTTTGTTTCCAGTTTTCTTGCGTCACCGAGTTGGTAAGAATACATTTTTCTTGTTATAGTTTAGTTGTTAGTGTGTAACCACGTTTGTGTTCTGGCGGAAAAATCAACATGTAAAACCTATCTTTATAATGTGCAGTCTTGCAATTAGCTTTTTATAATATAGTCTTCGAATTTTTATAGGTGTACAACGAAAAATGGGTAGCCCTGGGAGATCAAAAAGCCGCAGTCGCTCTATGAGCAGTGCGAGTAAGAAGAGCCGGTCACGAAGCATGAGCTCTTCTTTAAGCCGGTCCCGTTCAAGATCAAGGAGCCGCAGTGATGATGCTGATGGATATCGTCTTCACATTGCAGATATAGGTACTCTTGCAGTCAAAATATCATTATTTTGCCCATATTTTACATAGTCTAAACGCTCGTTAAAAGGTTCCTTTAGGGTAATAGAGTTTACACTGCGAGTTTAATAAATGCTTTTTTTAATTTAGTAAGATTTGTAATAAATGTTATTGTTCTATAGGTGATGAAGTACGTAGAAGTGACCTAGAAAAAGTCTTTGCCCCTTACGGTGAACTGAAAGAGGTCTGGCTGACCAACAGTACCCCTTGCTTTGGCTTTGCCGTTTATAAAGACAAAAAAGATGCCGCAGTTGCTCTTAAAGCTTGTGATGGAGTGTAAGTTATTTATTCAGATCATTACCCAGAACTTTGTATAATTGATTTATATTTTGGTAGTACCTAAAAAAAATGTTTGGTTAAACAAGGTACCATTTTTGCATGATGACATTCCATCTAAATAGAAATTTTCTTTTCATAGTGAAGTATGTGGTTGTCGCATAAGGGTGACATATGCCAGGCCAAGGACAAGGGGCCAGGGCCGCAGATTCTATTCGAATAACATGCGTTGCTATCAATGTGGCTATAATGGACACTTTTACAGAGATTGCCCAGAAATCACCGCTGGAGGTGGTGATAGTAGAAAAGACCGGTGAGTTGTGCACATAAAATGCGTTTGCTTTTTCGTTTTGGTTGTGGGGTTATGAAGGAACAATATTTTGCCAAATAATACCAGTTGGATAATTAACATTTTTAAATGATATTAATAATAGGAGTAAGTTTCAGAGGGGCGAATATTTCATTTTAATTTTTGATTATAAAATTTTCAGCAATTTTAACCTGTCAAACGGAGTAAAACCGAAATTGCAAAAAACTTAACATTTTGGTGTCTTATCTAATTTTCCATCACAATCCTTTTTCTCAGGGACCGTTTGACATAGACAGCTGAAATTTGGCAAGAAAAAAGTTAAATAAGTATTGATAAAAAGTACAAATAATATTCTTTGTGTGTCTAACGAGGGATCGAAAGCTTTTTTGTTTCCGAGCTGTAGTCAAACTGAATAATGAGGAAAAATCAAAAATATAGTTTGACTATTAAAATTATACTTTACTAGGCAAAATTTTCTAAAAAAAAGTCCTAAATATCATTGTCCCACCACTGTACTTTATAAAATTTATATTCAATTAATAGAGTTAGACTGAAAAATGAATTAGTGTTTTTTGAAAACAAGGATATTGAATATTTTGGTCCTAAAATACATGTGCATGTTGTTTATTCTAGCTTTAAAGTTGTTTATATTGCCCAAAATATCATGTGTTCCTTTTTAAAACAAGGATATTCCATATTTTCCTTAGCACTATCAAATTTAGGCAGATAATTTACACATAATAAAAATAAATTATAATGGTGGCATTGCAGATAAGAAAACCAAAATAGACCTATTTACTTATTATTATTTCCACACAAACACTGATAAAACCAGAGTACTTATTTATAATTACTTGAACATATTAACATGCCTATTATTTAAATATTTATCTATGGTTAGCATACCTTCAAAAGAAAAGTTTTTGTATATAACTTTTGGTTCACTATCCTCCATATCACTATCACTAAAATTCAGCTTATCACTTGCATAGATAATGTTGTTGTTATGAGACTCCATCACTTCAATTGTAAAAATTACACTATTAAATTTATTGAACTCCACATGAAGGCAACTATAAAAACATTATTTACTTAAACTGCCGGTAATAATGAGGAAAAAAACAGTGAACAAAGTTGACTTTATTAAATAGCAGTTGTTATTTCCAGCTAAAGTGATAATGTACTGGGTATATTTATTTTAATTAGGAAGGAGCTTTGTAAAAACAATTAAGACAAGTAAAGGTCGCTCTGGGTCGGGCAGCGTGCTGGTCTACTGACGTCATGTACTACAAGAAAAGGTACTTTTTGTAATGTATATTATGCTACCACAATATTGTACTAAAAACGAGATGTCACTTTAGCACAACTATACCTGGAATTAACTGTGTCTTGGTCTAAGGCGTTTTCATCAAATACCGTTTAACATACAGAGCTGAAAATTGGCACACTATTAGTAGGTATAATTAATAATGAATCCAACACATACTTAAAGTGCAGAAAGTTTGATAAAAAATTTTAAGTTTAAATATCGACAGGCATTTTTTTTTAGATTCATTGTGTGAGGGGTTTTAAATGAAAGCTAGATACCAGTTATGGTAAATGTCTCACGAATTAACGAAATAAGACACCGCCACGTTTGTATGTCCGTCCGTTTGTTGATACACTTTATTAGGAACTATTTCGAACTAAATAACGTCACTAGACCGCTTAGAGTATTTTTAAATAATAAATGTACTCGGAACGCATCTACGTATTTTGCGCTTTATAATCTGTGCTTTAAAGGTTTGAAATTTTTTTTTTAACATTTTGGTCCGTTTATCAATAATTATCATAAAATAACGTTAAGATAAAAACAAATAAATACAATATTTATTTTAATGTACTTAAACGCATCAACATTAAAAATTAATTAGTAATGAAACCAGTTAAAATGTCCCGATAATAAATTTTTTTAGGTACCCATGCGAGATAATTAAGTTGTTTGTCTTCCTATCTAACAATTAATTTGTGATAGAAATAATTGAAAGTGTATTTTACAGAGTGAGCTTGATATACAAGAATACTGCGAAGTGCAAGTTATTGCAGTCCAGTATCATGGGCTGTTATTAGATTTTTTTCATTATGACCTTAATTTTTTATTTAACTAAATTTTTCACTGTAACTAGTAATACTTTACTATCTAAATACTGGGTGGGACGATTTTAAGGACTTTTTTTTACAAGTTTTGCCTTGCAAACAACAGAAGGAAAGTATTATGTTTGCCAAAAAATCAGTTCTCAAGAACTTTTTTTGGGTGTTTTATCTGCTCTATCTAGTTTCACATTTCTGTCGTACTGCCTGCTGCTGGCTCAAACAATTAAAAAATCGATTTCACGTGGAAGGGCGAAATTTTTTATGTGGATTAGACATTTATATAAAAATACACCAAAAAAAATTAGTGCATACTGGGTATTTGGGTTTGGTAAAATATTTTTCCTTTTGAAAGTTTGCGTTTATAAAAAAATGCACATAATAGTAGGTAGCTTAAAATTGCTATTAAAACCGTGTTTTGTCATTTCTAAATTTTTAAATTTTTTATTTTAGGGACGCAAATGACTTTGATTTTAGGTAAAAACATGCTCTGCCTTAAACCAAAAACAATATTTTAAGAAACTGCCATCGCAATAAATACGTACATATATTTCTCCGCAATAGGAAACGTATTGAATCGCGAAGAAGTTACTTCTTGGTGTTTTGACGTTTTAGGGTCATTATAGCACAAAAAGACCCCCATTTCTTTCTGTCTGTGGGTTTCCGTGGTCAAGGTATACAGAGTGAGTTAAAAAAAAATTAGTAAGTAAAGTACCGGGCAAAGTAATTTTTAATTTTCCAAAGTCGAGTCGCTTGTTAAGTGACTTTCCTTGGAAACTATCGTTTAGATTGTGAATTTTACCGCCTGTTTTTGTAGGTACACACTAGGATTTACTACAGAGGTAAAATAATATTTTATAATGGTTACTGTTAGTTCTTACTTTCATAAATTATTTTTGTTTTCCTTTTGCCAATAAGTTATTACCTACTTCAGACATTAAAGCTTATTTCAGCTTTGATATTGAAAGATTTGTGACTTACATACTACTGATGAATGGATGGTCAATTAGTGACTTAACCGATTTTTTTTATTGGTACACCTGTTATAATTATTTGTTATTTAAAAATTGCATTGTAATTATTTCCTAAATATGGATAATAATTGTTTATCCAATTTGAAATGGCTCCATTGACAAATATCACCATTTACATGTTTTGTGCTGATGTTATTCTGACTTTGCAAGGTTAACTTGTGTAAAAATGAGGTGAAATATATGTAGTATTTACATAAAATGGCACCTAGGATGCCGTCTCACAGTGCTGCCCGAAACTGCATGAGAATTTTTGCTGGCAACGCGATAGTTAATTTTTTTTAATGGTATGCGGTGAAATGTTTTTCAAATTCTAGTATGTCCAATTCATGAAACGGAAATTCTTAAAATATTGTTTTTGGTTTTACGGTTTTTAAATATCATTTTTTCCCACGTTTTTCGCATTATCATTATCACAAAATGTTATTCATTATTCATTGTTCTACAGAAAGGAAGGTCTAATAAAATTAACAATACAATGCTTTAATAAAGAGTCATTATTCAATAATTCGGACGCCAGCGCGACATGAATAGTAATAGTAAAGGTACGTTTCCTTAGGGATGTTTATGGAGCAACTTAAGCCGATAAAGAAACTATGGCGGTTCTCTTAATAGTATTGATATTATTTATTACAATATTTTTCGAAAAACTTTTTTTTTAGCTTTTTACCCTTTTTATCAATAAAATGCACCTCATTTGAAGATAAGTCTCTGCTATGGATTTTTCATAAGTTCGTAAATTTTTCATAAGTCTAAATCGTGAACATGCCTGATCTGTTTTTTCTCTGGAGGAGACGCGCGCCTGCTCTAGGGAAACGTAGCTAAACATTTAAATTGAAATAGTGTAATTTTTTCATTTGGTACTCCTTTTAATGTTAATAAAGTTGTGGTGACCTAAAAACGGGTCATGGACTTTTTTTTAAATAGGAATAAATACATTGATAGTTGCTAGGCTTAAAAAAATTCATTTTTTAAATGAAGTAGGTGAATGTAATCATTTTTAACTGGGGCCTTCCACAGTCAGTATCGCATCAGTATTACCGTAAATCCTAACAAAATAATGACAAACAAAACAATGACATTATTATTGTAATTTGTTTACTGACTAATGGTATTTACTTCAGTCATTTTAGGATTGACATCCAGAATACTAATCTTGGAGGGTCCCCTTATTTTATGAATTTTTCCATTCTTAGTAAATTGAATATTTTTAGAGTTAATTTTTTTTTACAATTCTTGCAATATCTATTAGTTTTACTTTCGATCGGTTTGCTGCCGAATAGCAAGCACTATTTTTATTTGCATATTAGCTGAGCTAGAAATAGATGGCTAAGCAGTTGGTTGATTTTGTTAGACCTTGCAGATTTTATCTTATGAAAGTAGATATTTACGGAAAGACGCCTCTAAGTTAATTTCTTAAAACGCAGATATTCGTTTTTGAATAATAATATAAAAATTACCTACATTCACTTTTTAACTTTCAAAATGTCTTTATTCCAAACTAACTTTTACAGTTCATTACATGGAAAGTGACAACATAATATAATATAGAAAATAATAACCATAAAAAAAATAACAATAAAAAAAATGGAAGTTAATCCAATTTAATTTATTAATAAAATCAATTTAAAAAAATAGTATAAATACTTCAATTTAGTAAATATCTCGTTAATTGTTTTTTAAAAGTTGCCAATTTTTTAATTTTTCTGATATTTTTGGAAGATTGTTATATTTTATTATTCAGTCATATAAAAGCGATTTTGTTCCGAAATTACTTTTTGCTGGTATAGTTTGATAATTTATACAACGTCTGGTGTTATGATCATGTAATGTCTTATTCTACTGTGTTACGTAGTACAGTAAATCTAACAGTCTATGTGTGTATTACCACCTTTTTGACAAGCAATAATGAATTATGTAGTTATTTTTCTTTCATAAGGTAAAATCAATATAGCAAATGTGTTGTACTTTTAATAAACTCATCCCGAAAGCTTCTCATCGTCACAAATACCTACCTCCCCCCCACCCACCCCCCATCACTCCTCTATTTGACATTGACACCTAATTGTTGTTTTGTGATTTGTCAGGCACATGGCATTAGTTTGTATGATGGTTTGGTGGTTATTCATAGTATGGGTTAAAAAACGTTGGTTAAAATGGTCAATGGGAAGTCAGATCAATGGGCAAAAACTGGTCGTACGCGAAATATGGTCGCATTCATGGATGTTTATATGAAATGATGGTTAAAATTGATGGTTAATGGCTGAGAAATGATGATGCAATGATGGGGTTAAGATGGTGGTTATATTGGTCTGGTTTTTAGTTACGGAAGAGATAGGAGGAGCGCCCGTGGCGAACGGGGCGACCGCGGCGGTGACCGTGGAGACAGGGACCGCGACAGAGACTACGGCGGTGGTCGTAGAAACACCTACAGGACCGCGTCTAGGAGATACAGCGGAGGTGGTGGAGGCGGCGGTGGTGGAGACGAATACGGCGGTAGGAGGAGAAGGTCGGAAGGGACTAGCAGTAGTAGGAGACACCGCTATTGAAGGTAGTCGGTAGGGAGGAACGTTCAGGGAAGGTTTGTTGGATTTTTACGATTTAGGCGTAGCTGACAGTGTATATTAGTTTTCGATACCTTGATGGGCCATATTATGGTCAAAAAGACGTAGTTTTAAAATTGTTATTGCAGAAATACGATAGTAGTAATAGTACTGTTAAAGTTCGGTAGAGCTAAAGTTAAAAAAAAGTTCTTACCTACCTAAACTTTCCTTTTTTTTATATTTTGACGAATTATTCTATTCGCCATACCGACCTTCCTCTAACTAGATTAACAAAACAAATAGTGTGCCCACCGGTGAATACATAAAAGAATTCGCCATTTATTACGCGTTTTAATTTCGGTGTTTGCTGCAACACCGGACATTTGGCCGCATCACGGTTACCCGCATAGTGCGTGTATTCTGACCAATTAATTTGTGAAAAAAAGTCACTAAAAAAATAAAAAATTTCCTTTTAAAATGTTTGGACGTGTTTAAAAAAAAAATATATTTTCTACATATATAACATAATATATGCTGTCAAATTATGCGTATCAATTCAACCTTATTTGTAAAATTATGCTATCTAATTTCACTAATTAAAGCTGACGATTTGTTGCACAATAATTTATCGCACTTCTGTTAAATAACTACACTTATATGATAAATAAACTGATTTTACAAATAATTTTGAACCTTTAGATTTATCCGATAAAATATAGTGATAGATATTGTCCTGTAATATTTTTGAGTTAAGCGAAGAAATATGAAAACGAAATGGCAAGAAATTTTTGGTATGTAATTTTTTTTACAAAACTGTAAATTTACGGCGCAACAATTTGCCATTCTTCATTATTTGGCAACTAATTCTGTAAACATCTTTAGTGCTTACAATATCAATATTGTCATCTAACAGCAGCATAATTTTCAGAGAAAAGCATAGTTGCAGTAGCCGATTAGCTACATGAAAATTATATTGTCTTTGGTGTTAACAGGAGACGGCGCTCAAGCCTTATTAAATATTGAATGTGTTATATTTGTATTAAAAATTGTTTGGCGAGTGGTTTAGTGTCACCAATTTAAAGAAACTGTGTTATTGATTTGGTAAACGACTTTTCATTTGTCATTGCTAGTTCAAATGTCAGTTTGTCTTAAATTGGTCTCATTCGGACCTTGTCCCAAATGTTCAGATATTTTATAGGATTTTGTTTAGTAAGAGGTGAAGCTGCATATTTTTAGATGATACATACTTACGTATACTATTCCGTTTAGTTTTATTTTTAAAACTTGTGATATCAGCCTTTATTTCTTCTGAATTTAAGTTTTTTAATAAGTTAGTAAGTTTGTTAAAAGGAAATTAACAGGACATTTTTTCCAAAAATTCAACAAACCGAAACAAAGGACGTATATAAAGTTTTTAATGAAGTAAAACTACATGTAAGTTTGGTGGTGTAATAACATGTAAGGAAAACTTGTGTAATATAATATAACAAAATAAGTAGTGTTATTATGGATTGATCATTATATTTCATGTATTGATAAACAATAAATGTTTACCAAAACGTTCCTTGTATTTTTACGTCTTGTAACACTGCGATTCAGACTTTTAGTACTGACTTAAATGAAACGCTACTACTATAATAAAATTATTTTATTTTTGTACATTGTTTAAAAAAATATAAGAAAAGAAAACAAGAATTTAAAAAAAAAAGTAACAATAATTTCGTTATAAAAAGAAAATAATACTTTTAATTTTTGATGAGAATTACAGTTACTAATAGGTACTAAAATAAAGCTATGAAGCAAAATATGATCGAAGATTTCGGTCTAAGCCAAAAATGATCTCATAATATTGAAGACTCATACGAACGATAATCAACCTTAGAGATATCTATGAAACTAGACTCGCTTTCCCATCCAGTAGCATTGTAGAAAATTCAGCTTCACCGGAGCTTTTACCAGTCTAGAACCCCCGGAATTTCACAGATCTCAGTAAAGTTTTATCAATATTTAAAATATTTTTTATTCATAGGTCTCTGGTTTGGTAATACCTCTGCATTTTTTTTGTCGTATTTTCTGTTTCAGATGTTTCTATTGTCTACAAAAACAAGAATTTACACACATTGACACTGACTGGAATGATTTTCTTCTGGCAAGAAAATTCGGTATCCATAATTTAACTACCTTCGATTTGTTGGGGGTCCCTCTTCTAACTTTCTCCAAACGACCTATTAATAAACAAGAAATATTAAAATATACATACAAAATTGGGGAATAATGTAAACCCAGAAGTTGAGTACTTGGCAATGTTAGGTTGCACAAAATGCTATTTAACAATAACTAACTACTACAATTGGACTGTAACATAAAGTAACATTGGCAAACATTATTTACTCGCAATCAAAGTTGCCTGATTAGTAAATCAAGAATTAGGCTAACAAGGCCACTTTCATTGTGAGAAAATAATTTCTGCCAATGTCTTTTATGTCACAGTCATATATTATTTATATAAATATCCTATATATATCCAAATTTGGATATCTATTTATATTTTTAATTATTTTATGTTTTCTGTAAAGATATATTTTAAAAATTCAAAATCACTTAATTTAATATAAACCTGTAAATTTGTATTTCAATTCCATTCCATGACAGTTGCTATCACAATAACAAGTTTTCTCAGTACTCCTATGTTAGGAATGTAAAATGTAGGTAAAAAATACAAATTTATGAATATGAACACATCATATATTTTTGCTTTTAACTATGGTTCAACTTAAAACCCAGAATTACTGGGCTTGTTAATTAAATTTAAATGAACCCAAACTGGATTTTTTATTTTTGGCATTGTAATTGTTTTTCTTCATAAAACAGCAAAATATTGGTCCGTTTGATCAGAAATCGGAACTAAATAAAAATGCCACGCGACAAAGAACAACAGGTGGTCAACGTCTCGGAAATATGGGGAATCATCCGTAAGCAGCATAATAAGCTGTTAAGCGGGGCAGCGGGACCATATTTTTATACTGATGAATAGAATTTTAGAAAAAAATATTTGTATATATCAGGATATTTATCACGAATATATATCCTGCCAACCTTGTAGTCAAAGCGGCTGGTTAGTTAATTATTGGTTAGAATCTTTGTGCAATCCAACAGTAGTCGTATTTAAATTTTTAGTCTTACTTACATTACACATTTCCCATAGAAGTGCTTTCTGTCCATCGTCCATATCTGGCTGCTGTACAGAACCATCCGAGCACATCTCTGCCCTTTCCGGCGGTCTTGCTTCTCTTTCCAACTGTTCTCGTACTTCAAGAACCTATTGAGGTGAAAAAAGAGCTGTAACCGTGCGTTGGGTTCGTTATATTTAAAATATAATTTTTGTTCAATAAATCCAGGCTAAGTACATAATATCAATAATTTTTGACAAATCGTACTTTTTACTCAGTTTATGGGTCAGAAAAGCGCATTTAAAAATTTTTTTTACTCACTTGAAGAGCTCGTACTACAGCTTCAGGCCTCCCGCTCAACCCCCCGACGGGGGGATCGGGAGGCACAGCTAAGCTGGGATCCCCTGTCGTGGTGGCTATTTGATTTATTTTGTGTGTGAGGGACCTTTTGTCTTCTTCCAACTGTTTGACCCGCTGCTCCAAATTGCGGACATATTGCATAATTTGATCTGAAAAAATTTAATTGTTTATTGGTACTCCCAAAAATGCAAAAAGGTGTGTTTTTGCATATTTTCAAGGAATCTTGGCTGGATTCTTTGTTACGGAATTTATTCCAATTAAGAATTCACCCTGTAGTTATTATATATTATATCTATTTAATTTTATGGGCAGATAAAGGTAAAAGCCTTACAGTAGTAAAAATGTTGGAAGCTAGGTAATCTTCGGACGTTTATCCGAGGAATGCAATTAAATTCCAGGTAAAACCTTTTATATGAATACCTGTACCTTTTAGCCTGTCGGCTTTAAAAAAGTTTCTCTCTCACCTCACCTTGTAACAGAGATTAGGTCTCTTTAGAGCCCATTCACTAGGCGATTATCGAGCAACTCGATTGACAATCTAGTGCGATCGAATTTCCAAAAGAGTGGGGTGCTTTGACTATTTTTAAAATTAAATTGATTTGAATCGATTTATTAACAACCAAATTTAAATTGGAAATGCCATATCCAGTATATTATCAACTCGATATCTCCTTTGGTATCTGTTTTGTACCGAGCTAGATATTTGATTCCTTTGAAATACTTAAAAAATATATATTTTTCATTAACATATTCACAATTACAATACTTAGCTTCTACATGGGGATTTGCTTGTTTATCAAACTTAAAACCATTACAAAAATTGCAAAATAAAGTTATTAAATGTGGCTATACACAAATTACCACATTTAGAACCAACTGTTAATCTATAGAGACCGAAAGGGTATTTTCGATTCACACGTTCAAAACATTAATTAATTAATATTGTTCTGAATAATTTATATAAGTAATATTTTTTACTTAAAAATTATAAATTAATAATTTTATTATAGGTAATATATTTCTTCAAAAAAGCTGGGTTCATACTATAAATTAACATTTTTACTTTAAAACTTGATTTCTAATGCATATTTATGATTTATGACTTTACATACTAAAAGAAAAAATAAGATTTGCCCCTAACAAGCTCAGCTCCAGGGGATTGAAGAATAGGTTTATCGAAGACAACATAAACATATTATTAAATTTTAAATAAACTTATTATTATTTATAAATTAAAAATTTGTATTCTAATTCACTCTATTATTTTAAAAGAAAAAAAATCAAACGTAACACTTCAGAAGAATAAGACATTACATGATCATAACACCAGACTTTGTATAAATTATCAAACTATACCAGTAAAAAGTAATTTCGGAAAAAAATCGCTTTTATATGACGAAATAATAAAATATAACAATCTTCCAAAAAATATCAGAAAAATTAAAAAATTTGCAACTTTTAAAAAACAATTGAAGATATATTTACTAAATTAAATGATTTATACTATTTTTTTAAATTGATTTTATTAATGAATTAAATTGGATTAACTTCCATTTTTTTTATTGTTATTTTTTTTAGTGGTTATTATTTTCTATATTATTCCATGTAATGAACTGTAAAAGTTAGTTTGGAATAAAGACATTTTGAATGTTAAATTGCTTGGAAAGTCGTCTATTGAATGGACAGTTCCTAAACAACCGGATTACCAGGTAATTTTAAAGCTATTTGATTGGACAACTTGGTTGCCCGGTAATTGCCCGAATGGGCCCCTTTTCGTTCTTGATAATTTAATTTTAAAAATACAAAAATTAATATAAAAAGTACCGACCCATAATTTTTCTTATAATATAAGTATTATTTATTAAAGAACTATGTACTAAAATGACGTTACGGCAACATCACCCCACGGGCCGCGCTGATAAGCAAAATTTATAAAAAAAATCATGAAAATGATTGATTTTCCCACAACGAGACATGCAGAACGACGTCCGCGTTCGACTCGCACATGACCTGACCGGTTTTTTACTAATTTTATTACACGGGAACTTTATTAAATTCATGCGTGCAGTTAGGTAACGTTATAAACTGTTTTAAAAGGTACATAGGGAGTTGTAATGAACAAAGAACGTGAGTTGGGATAATTAGTGTGAGAAAATGTAAACAACGCTGTAAGTAAAATTGTGTGTGAAACTTAAATGGAAATAAAAGATAGATGGTTTTAACGTTTATAGTCCGGTCAGTCTAGACCAAAAAATGAGAGTGAAGGTACATAAAGTTACAAGCTGAAAATCAGTAAAATTGTTCAAAATATAATCATAAATAAAGTCTTTAAGTTCCCCATCATTCCCGTATATAGAAAAAATTTTACTCGAAGTTAAAGATCAAAAAAATGAGTTTTCGCAATTTTCAGCAAAACGGTAAGTTTTATCATAAAAATACCCCAAACAAAAATTGTAAATCATAAAATTATCTATAAAAAATCTATCAATACTTTTTTTCCTACGAGCCACCGTTTCTAAGATATAACGATTCAAAAAGTTGTTATCGTCATAATATGCACACGTTATTTTTTCTAATGATATTACCGCATAGATATCTGCGAGTACTTCTTTCATGCCGCTTCCTTGCATAATATGACCAATTGCTCCCAGAGAAGGCATCAGTAGATGAAATCCTCCGAATCTGATGATAATTTTTGATACTTCAGAGCCCTCAGGTGCGGCTGATACCATTTCTCGAGCTTTAGCATACAGGGGCCGGTCGAAAGTCACGATGCATACAGTGTGGCCATACCGTTTTGCATTTTCTAATGCACAAAGTAAAGTCGTATAGATAGTATTATAGTTACTGGTTTGTTGGTGAATAAAAGGTAAAAATAAAATTTGAGATTTAGAATAATTCATATGGTTATTTGTTAAACGTTCAATAAAACCATTCCAACCGGGTAGACATTGGGTAGACGCATTTTTCCATTTTGACGATAACAACTTTTACAACATTTTGAATCGTTATATCTCAGAAACGGTGGCTCGTAAGAAAAAAGTATTGATACATTTTTTATAGATAATTTTATGATTAACAATTTTTGTCTGGAGTATTTTTACGATAAAACTTACCGTTTTGCTGAAAATCGTGAAAACTCATTTTTTTGACCTTGTAAAATTTTTTCCATACACGGAATGATGGGGAACTTAAAAATTTTATTTATAATTATATTTTGAACAATTTTACTGATTTTCAGCTTGTTGTAACTTTATGTATCTTCGAATGTCTAGATTGACCGGACTATTAAGGCTTATTAAAAAATTTCGGTAAAAATTTTTTTTTCGCTTCATATGTTTGTTAATTTTTTTCTCTCAAATAATGATCATTTTTGTCCTTGATGGACATTTGTAATTAAGACATACATAAGGTGTCTTCTTAAAATGTTTGTTAATGTTCGAAAGTTAGTTTAATTGAAGATGGGACGGTCCGTGGTATTAACTCGCGCGTATGAAAGTGAGAAATATCTTCACGTGGAGGTTTTTGATCTTTGAAGAAGATTGTAGGTCACCGCACAATATACAAGATTTTTCAGTCGAATATTTGTTTATAAAAAAAAGCGGCATTTGCTTTGTTGGTTATTATTTTGTTAGTTTCGGATTTTATATGAAATTGTTGGTTATTATTTTGTTAGTTTCGGATTTTATATGAAATTGTTGGTTATTATTTTGTTAGTTTCGGATTTTATATGAAATTGTTGGTTATTATTTGGTTAGTTTCGGATTTTATATGAAATTGTTGGTTTTTATTTGGTTAGTTTCGGATTTTATATGAAATTGTTGGTTATTATTTTGTTAGTTTCGGATTTTATATGAAATTGTTGGTTATTATTTTGTTAGTTTCGGATTTTATATGAAACAAGCAGTATACCCTGGGCATATAATAGATATTCTAGAGCCAACAACAAAATATTGATCGTAAACGTACCATTAAAAGTGCTCCTCTGTCTTGCCAAATTTTCATGCAACAACCTTTCTCTACTAGCAGACCTCCTCGGTCCGTTTGGACTAAACTGCTGTGGTACTGCCGGCTCGTCTGCGTTCGTACTGCTACTGGACCCGTCGCCGTCATCTCTAAGGTTTGTCGTGGTAGTACTGTTAAAAAATGTTATTGTCTAAATATTCTGGGCTGTATTGCAAGTAACATTTTTTCAATAAAAAAAACTACCATTTAATTCAGTCTTAGCGACCTTATCACACAAAAGTAGCTTTAGAAGAGTTTACACTTAGACTATCATGCCCATTGAGTTCTACAAACTTACCTGGTGGTGCTGCTTCCGCAGGAAGGACATATCGCGTTTCCCCGCTCCTCGTCCAGATACAGGCAGAGCTCTTTGAGCTCCAGGTTGTCCTTTATGAGCTCCTGTTGCTTGTTGTCGAGCTCGCGCAGCTTGCTTTGGTAAGCACTTACCTGGGGAAGAAAAGAAAGTAATTTATTTGGATAATTATATAATGCTACCTTGTTGCTTCTGACCACCTCACCTCTCGTCTTATAACAAATAGACTTACTTCTTGTCGCATGACACTAGCAGTATATCGTCCGAACCGTTGCCATTCTCTTGCGAGTTTTCGTCCTTTTTGCCGGTCATCATCAAGGAAACAACACAAGTCTCGTAATTCTTGGTTGTCGTCCGCCAGATGTTGGTTTTGTTCTTTTAACGCTCTCAAGTCGAGAAGGAGACTTTGCATATGCCTAAAAATATAATTTTATATTATCTATTTTTTGTTACACAACGTTCTAATAAACAGACGGCTTTCGTTTTAAGCACTGAATTTATTGAAAAAAATTTAAAATTCAAAATTTTTAAAAAGTTTTTAATTCTGCTATCTATAACTTTTACCAAATTATATTACATCACATCCTTAAGAAGCTCCGATGAAGCGAAAGTTTGGAAAGCTGTGATTGATTGTTAAATTAAGGATTTTATGGCATAGCCTGTGATTTTGCTAAAATAGTTAATTTATATTTTATTATCTCACTTTTTTTAGATTCGCCATATTTTTTATTGCATAACATGCATACTAGTGCTGTAATGCAGGGCGGTACTATGTTCTCTTAAAAAGTGAAAATATTGCTATTAAATGCTTTTAAGTTCGTAAGTGTCACCTCTGACTCGTTTTGCAAGTTATTTCTATAAGCATGCGTTGAAGAACAACAAAGTACTACCCAATGATCTGCTACTAAGCAGATCATTGGTACTACCGCACTAATTATCTAAAATATAATAGTACCTTGTTTGATCCGGTATTGACGGCATTATGCGTGGATCTTCCTGTTTTCTCACAAACTTTAACATTTCCGGCCTCAAAAATTCCTCCTCGTATCTCACCAAGGGTCTATGCGTCCTCAAATCTTGAGTATTTTGAGGTCCAGTTTGAGGCAAGCCTACAGGTATGGTTCTTAAATCGTTTTGATTCACCTAAAAATTACTTGTTTAATAATCAAGGATTTTATATTAAATTTATAAAGAAACAATAAGCGATTCATTTATTTCTTAAAAGTGCTTTAGAGAGAAATATGCCTACCGCTCTTAAGACTGTTGTTATTATTATTTGATTACTATTTAATTGTAAATAGTTATCAAGGAAAGGAATTTATAACTGTTTGACTATTAATTGGTACTTATGCATTATTTATTAATAGCAGGAACGTAAAGCGTAATTTTAATTGAGGGCATGTTAAGACAACTTAGGTAATTGACATCAATTTCATGTTATTTATACCTACTCGAAGATATATCAAAAGTATTGAGAAAATTTTTTTAAATCATTAACATTATCATCTTTTATATGTTGAGCATTAACGTCAAATTTTTACACCGATTTAAATATCCTTTTTTTATTTTCTGGAATGCATTGTATCATTAATATCAGCAAAAAAAACTAGCACCATATATGTAGTTAGTACTCACTTGTGGTATGCCTGGTTCATCCAAAGGTCTACTTCTAGTATCAGCTTGGTGAACTTGGACTTGAGTCACCCTAGTATGATCCTCAGGCCTCGCAGGTAATGACTGTGGGGGATACTGACTAGGATAGTACTGCTTTTGATGCTGGGGCACGGGGTAGTACTTGGCAGGGTTCAAATTGCCTAAATTCTGATCCAGCGCCTTTACAGGATAGTTCTTTGGCGCATCCTTCGAAGCTGGATGCTTCAGGATACCAGTACTACTAGGAACGGGGGGTGGTTGATATCTGGGTGGCACTACAGTACCGACAGTACTCCCCGGAGCTTCGCCCGTACTAGTTTTCGCCGTCAAAAATGGTTTTTTGCCGGACATTCTACCTAGGTACTGTCGAATAATCTAAACACCTTTTCGAGAAACCATCGCGTCACATTGACCTCTAAAATAGTACTACGCTTCGCTGGTACTATGTAAATACCTTTTCTTGGCAATGTAGGTCACATAAGTAGTACGATTTGAGGAGAAATTCACATCAGTTTTGCTTTTGCATAGGTACTAATAATCGTTGTTATTTGTCACTGGTATCATTTGTACTGGTACGGCTCGCACTGGATTAAAACATATGGATACCAGGCTTCCCAACACTCACATTTTTAAGTAAAATACACACACAGTTCTACGCGTAGTTTTTCATAAGAAGCTGCGCCGTCGATTTTTTAACACGAAATTGTGGTACGCACTATGGTACTGAAAGAAACATGGCCGCGGTTGACTCTGGTCGGCTTTTGAACGTCAGCAGGTAGGCGAGTGGTGGAAGACTTGAGATCTTGAATGCCGTGTGTATTGTACTACGTTTTAGGCGGGTGTGACCTGCGCCAATGTATGAAAATAAAAGATTTTAGTGAATATACGGCAGCCAGCAGTTTTACTACTATTTTGCCTCTATACTACATACAATGATCATTTAGTAATTTTTCTTGTCCCACGGTTTAAAATGTTCCTGAATTATTATTGGTGTGGACGATTCATATACAAATTTAAATATCTAGTGAATAGAAATCACTGGGTGTGGAAATTTATGGGATAGACAATACCATTAAAAATTTATAATAGAGAGTAATAATTGTGTAGTTTAGATTATGCGCACGGAGCATTTCCAGGAAACTAAGTGGAGTGCCACGCCACATAATATATATATAGATATTTATCTTAGAGTATTTATATACTGAGAGGGGCATGAATAGAGAAATTAAAGACCTTTATGTGAAGACTTTGTATAGGTATAGCCAGAGTACATATTATTTATTATCGTGGTATAGATATAGGTATTATGTGGATTCTGCCTATTTTTGCAAATTCGGTAAAACTCTGTTTTTGCACGTCTGTTTGGCACAGACTTTTTTTAGAGATCGTAGAGTTGAAATTTGGCACAGTTATAGTGGGCCTAAAGTTAATAGGTGTAGTTTTTAGTAGTATTCAATTTATCAAAACAATTCTTATTTTAGGGTCGTTTTGTGTGGAATTAAACATGAAATATACCACCATAACGACGATTACCTACATTAAAAAAAATAGATGTACGGAAATAAACAAGCATGAATAACCAGAGAGGTCAAAAGATTAAAGAATAAAAACAATTCGTAAACTTCGGTCAGGTAAGATCACTAAGATCGAGGTATCTATCTACCTCGGGATATTATACCTATAGTTATGTTTTTCTATGCCTATTAATTGCGGGGGTAGGTCTAGGTACTTTATGTAAATTACTATAATATTTTATAAAGAAGATAAATTAGGGACCAGGTACTTTTTCTTCTAATAATAGACATGGGGGGTGTAACCACAAGAATAAATAACAATGTGTAACACAGCTAACTCTATTCAGCATGCAGGGTAAGGGTAAGTTTCTTTGATAGAAACAAAATGTAAAAGCAATAAAAATAAAAGCATTACTGGTGATAGTGGTGATAAGAAAGAAGGATAAGCAACAATAAATTTAAGTTATTCGACCTCTTACATGTTGCCAGATTTTGCTAAAAAAAGTAAATATCGGCATGCAGAACTCACCTTTCCATTTTTGATGATGTGGATTAATAGCCTGGTAAATTTTAAGAATCGATTCTAGAGTTATATATGTACCAAAATTGGAAAAACGAAACCTACGGAATTACTCCTTTGATGTCCGTCCATCACAGTCTTTTCTAAAAGACTGTTATTTAATACGTAGCGAGCAGAAATTTGGCATGCTTTATATGCTAAAAGTTTTATTCGTCGATTTTCGAAAAGATATCCGTGCGTCGGGATCAACCAATATTTTTTGTTTCATATAGGTTAGTTTTATTATGTAGAGGTATGAATGACATGTTAGGGAAAAAATATTCAGAATCAGAAATCAACAATTTTATTACTGGAGCCATAATTCGAAATAGTCGAAAATCTAAGGATTTTTTTACGAGAAGCCGGCAACACCGACGCAAGCGCCCAGAACCGCATTTAGAAAATCCACAAGGTGACCTCTGAAATCCCAAACAATTCAGTTGCCTTTTGCCGGGTCGCTCGTTATTGTATTACCCAACAGAAATCCCCTAATTTAGGGTAATTTTACGTAAATTTTGGGTAATTTTTTCAAAGTATGGCCGCGCCACAAAGCGACGTGGAAAGAAGAAAACAGATTAGTGTCAGGGGCATAGCCGAGCTCGACGATGTAACCGAAATCAAGAAAACTTTTAATAGGCACGTTCACTATACTTTGGTGAAGGATAGAAACGTAGCCACCACTAGGGATTACTATATTGCCTTAGCGCACACTGTGAGGGACCACTTGGTGTCCAGGTGGATCAGAACGCAGCAGCATTATTATGAAGTGGATCCAAAGGTAAGAAAATGGGTTATTTCTTTAAATATATCTATTTTTTTAATTCAGTAAATTAGAGTTACCTTTGTTACTATGCTCAATTTCAAAATTGGTACCCAAAATTTTCACATTTGAAAATTCGTCAATTGAAAATTAAAACGGTGAAATAACATAAGGAAAAATAATTTGAAAACTTAAATGGCTAATTTTGACATAACAGTAGTACCTACCTATTTAGGTATTAAAACTATTTTTTTTTTAAATTTTAATTATTAGTTATTTGATATTTAAATGAAGACTGATGTGGATTGGTCGCCAGCATTCGACATTTGACCAAAACGGCAGGTCCGGAATAGAATTGTTTGTATGTAATTGTATTTGCAGTAGAGTTTTCTCCATTCACTTTAATTTTATATTATTTTTTTAACCTCCTAAAATATTAGGTCCATTTTTAATAGCCATCATGACATCATGTTATCTATCTTATCAACAAAACTGATATATATATATCGCCAGTGTTACCCTCCTATATATATATTTTATGATGATGAGTCAAATTATTAAAGGTCGAAAATAAGAGATAATTTCTTTTTAGTTTACAGATAGTCAAAAATTATTTTATGGCTTCATGTGCCTATAATTAAAGCGTGTTCTATTTCATTTGTTAGCGCATTTATTGGCGAATATTTTACGATAAATATTTAGTTAAAAATACAGCCCAAGTCGTTGCGCCGCGTAATTATCCAAAATATGTACAAGTACAATATTCAACATTTTAGAAATTAATAGTAGATGATTATTAATTGGTCATACATTTGTATATTATGTTACTACTATTTTTTTTAAGAAGGTTGCGACGCTTTTTTTTAGTATACACCTGTCATTATAGGATTATTTAGCTCACATATCCTTCCTACTAGAAAAATGGTCTTTAGTGGCATGGCACATGGCTAAATGTTTCAGATAGGTATACTAGTTCACTAACCTATACTGTAAACAATCATTCCTTTTTGGTTTTTATCCTTATGAAAGGTATTTAATTTATTATATTATAATAAGAACACCTTTATTTTCCCTCCTATTTGTATTATGCCATTTCCACTTTTTAGTTCCTATTATTATTCGAGTTGTTTTTTAATATATTCATTACAACTTCATATTATGTACACCACACCTAACTACTATAGCTAACCTTTTCTATTTATACATTTAATTTTATCTTAATGCAGGTTGGCACCGCAAACAAAGCTAACATAAAAAGTTCGTTATGTCATAGAGCTAGGAAACAAATAAAAGTTTTACCCACAGGAATATTTATTGGTAGGTAGTAATAAGTATCCTGAAGAAGGTTAAAAAACGAAACGAAAAAAATTTAAAGACATTTTATGTAGCGCATTCCAACTGTCAAGGAAAACTACATAGTTTTGCTGATGATATTGTAATTTTTTATGAAGGTCTAAATTGGAATGTTTAAAAAAATACTATTGAAAAAGATTTTATAAAAATAAGCAACTGGTTTAATAAAAACTTATTAACTATAAATTATAACAATCATTTATTCACTTCCTACAAAAATAAACTTCCAAATATTGGTCCAATAATATGCAATAATAATATTAGTATAAAGGAAGGTGAAAATATTAAATATCTAGGAATAATTTTTGATAAACATTTAAAATGGGATTTACGTAGTGACTACCTAAATTGTAAAAAAACTAAGAATTCTTATACCAAAATTTAAACACCTAAAACAATTTTTAAGTATAAAAGAATTAGAAATATTTTATTATTCTTTAGAACAAACCCATTTAAATTATGGAATACTAGGATGGGGAGGCATAAACAAGAATTGTCTTAATAATATTGAAACTATTCAAAAATTATTTACGCAAAAGACCACCAATATTATTCTGATTTACTATTTAAAGATAGCAAAAAAATGGATATTAAACAAATATTTTTTACAACATGTTAATATATATTTTTAAACATAAAAATATAATAAATTATATTAATCACACACACACGAAACTCGTCATAAAAATACGATTACATATAAAAATAGCGTAAACAAAACAATAGCACACAAACATTTTTTAAACATCAATCCATATATTTTAGATTTGCTACCACAGTCAATTAAAAATAATTAAATAATTATAGAAATAAAATTAAAAATTGGCCAATCCAAGAGATATATTTAAGAACGTCATTAATAAATAAATAAATAAATAAATATATATATATTATATACATGACGTATATTGTATCTTTGTCTATACCTGCTGTAGTGAGATAAAATATTGTCATATTCGTTTTATATTATAGTCTAGTTGTGCCTGAATTATGAAATATATTCTTGACAATAAATATTATATTATTTAACTCAAAACAAGTATTTTACTTCTGAGTTCGGAATTGATAGTTTATACAAAAAAATTATATATTAGCATTAAATGTAAAAAAAAAATATTTGAATAAACCTTTATTATTAGTATCTCTTTTCTAAAGATTTTCCCAGTAAGATCAATTAAGTATGTCTGTTCGGTTGGCAGTAATTGAGAGAAATTAAATTTAGTAGAGTGTAGAGTCAATTATATTTGTATAATGGATGATTAATATTAATAACAGTTTTAATCATAACGATTTTGCGGCTAGACATAAAAGTTTATTTTTGGATTCAAACAATTAAAAAATATTTCGTCATTACCTAGGTCAAGAATTTTAATTATCAAAAGTCAAACGAATTTGCGAGCGATCTGTGGTAGTATCAATCGACGGGGCTTTTTCATTAGTTTAATAAAATTTAAAACGCCTCGACATTCGCCTTGTTGCCTGCTGTTGGAGTTAGGCCAAAAAAGTATTAGGTAAAATTTCAGTTAGGAACTCTAATGCGTTTATTAATAAAACTAAAACTGGATCTGCGCCGTATTGAAATTATCTCTTACGATTTCCTACAAATTGTGGGCGAAAACGTCATTCAAAATAATGGCAATCAAAATATCAGCCTTTTAAAATTCCATTGATAAAGAGAAAATTTACAACAGTTTTCCACTACCAGTCATTTTTATTTAAACGGAACACCTACAATACCTATATACTATGAAATATATTTTACTTACAGAGAGTCTATTACCTCTCCCTCGAATTCTACATGGGTAGATCCCTCTCGAACACGATGATCAACTTGGGCATCCAAACGTCCTGTGACGAGGCCCTCTACCAGCTCGGTTTGGACATAGAAGAACTAGAAGAAATGGAAGAAGATGCTGGTCTTGGAAACGGGGGCCTTGGACGATTGGCCGCTTGTTTCTTAGATTCCATGGCTACTTTAGGTAAAAATAAAACTAATAAATCATAGACATCGTCATTATCAATGCGTCTAAACTAGTCGTTCAAACGGCTACTGCCTATAATCGTCTGCCGAAATATTTCTAACAATTATTTTTAAGGTATGGCCGCATACGGTTACGGCATTCGTTACGAGTACGGTATTTTTGCCCAAAAAATGGTGAATGGAGAACAACAAGAAGAACCTGACGATTGGCTCAGATTTGGCAACCCCTGGGAGAAAGCACGCCCGGAATACATGCTTCCTGTTAATTTTTATGGTATGTAATTTAGATCTTTAAACGTTCATACATTTTTAATATTACAACATATATTGGAAACGTACCTACCATTACTACCCCCTAGGGTATTAACCAATTTTTAGAAATATAGCTTAAAATTATAGACAGTTATATAATAGACACTTTACCCCTCTCAAAATCGACCACATCCCATTTTTCAACCCTCAAGTAAGTCTTGAGAAAATGATGAAACACTTATATATATAATTATGAAGACATTCAAATTTTTAAAGTTAATAAAATAAAATATTTAGGAATTATTTTTAACAGTAAATTAAATTGGAATTTTCACTTAATTAAAAAATTAAGAAGTTTACTACCGATTTTTAAAAACATTAAAAAAATTTTAAATGTAAGACATGGAAATATTATATTAGTACCCGGCATGCGTTGCGCCACTTTTTTTTATGTCGAAACCTTCCTCGGCCTGCACACAACAACTCACCAAATTTTCATCGTAATCGGATAAATGGTATAGGAACGCATAGGGACATACAGACAGACAAACGTTAATTTTTATATATAATAGATTATTATATTAAGATGTTATATATATTTAAAAATAAAAACCCTATACAATTTAAAAACCATAATCATAATACACGTCATAAAAATGAAATAACCATAAAACCTAAAATAAATAAGTCCATAGGACAAAATATCTTAAATATTTATGTTTTTATTTAAACGATTATTTACCAACAAAAATTTAAAAATTGATTTCATTAAAAAAAATTTAAAGTCGAAATTAAAACATGGATATTAAAAACAGACAATTTGAAAATATTTTTAGAAATGCTTTAATTAATTAATATTGTTCTGAATAATTTATATAGGTAATAATATTTTTTACTTAAAAATTATAAATTAATAATTTATAGGTAATATTATATTTCTTCAAAAAAACTGCGTTTATACTATATATTAACATTTTTACTTTAAAACTTGATTTTTTAATACATATATTTATGATTTTACATACTAAAGCAAAAAATAAGATTTGCCCCTAACAAGCTCAGCTTCAGGGGATTGAAGAATAAGTTTATAGAAGACAACATAAGCATATTTATTAAATTTTTAAATAAACTTATTATTATTATTATTTATATATTATATATTTATATTAGAAGGTTCAAGGGACTTTTCTTCGCTAACTAACCTATAAAAATATCTAAACAATTACTCTTCTAGAGAGCATGTCATAGCTTATTTACGTATATTCTTATTTTATTAAGGGAACTTATACCAACTTTCGCCAATTTCAGTTTTTGAGATACAAAAATTCCTATACAAATTTCAACCCCCGTTTTTACTCCCTTAGGGGCTGATTTTCGAAAAATGCCTTCTTCGTGGATGCCCTAGTTATAAGGAAAAGACATCCCCGAAATTTCATGATTCTAGGATTATTAGGGGTTTAGGCTGGGCGTTGATGAATCAGTCAGTCAGACATATTATAATTTTATATAATAATCAGTATGGATGAGGTTAAGAAGAAGGTCATAAGAAACGATTAATGTTTCAAGAGTAGTTGAGATTATTTACACGTGCATGAGGTCTTTCAAAATAGTTTATTTTAACAACATAACATGCACAATATGCTTGTGTTCGATCTTTTCACATTGCTGCAGCAACTATATATTTTTTTAAATTTTAGGTAACGTAATAGAAACTCCTGAAGGCGAGAAGAAATGGGTGAATACTCAAGTGGTGTTTGCCTTGCCATACGATAACCCCATCCCAGGGTACAAGAATAATGTCGTTAACACATTGAGGTTATGGAGTGCCAAAAGTCCTGTTGATTTTAACCTAAAATTCTGTAAGTGGAATATTTTTTTTTTGTATTTACAGAAATAATTACTTTTGTAATAATTTTTGACATCAGTTCGTTTTTTATTTCGCAATGCTCTTTTAGTTAACGATGGGGATTATATCCAAGCAGTAATTGACAGGAATTTGGCAGAAAACATATCCAGGGTACTGTACCCCAACGATAACTTTTTCGAAGGAAAGGAGTTGCGTCTCAAACAGGAATATTTCATGGTGGCTGCTACGTTGCAAGACATTATTCGTCGGTTCAAGTCGGCTAACTTCGGAACTAGGGCCGCAACGAGGAATAGTTTCGACAGTTTCCCTGATAAAGTAAGTTGAGTTGGAGATTTTTAAACGTGCCTAATATTGATAGAAGTGTTTAATAATTAGTTTAAGTTCATGAAAGTTTGTTTAAGTCGCTGACCCTTAAAAAAGTCTCAAGCATTTAAAAAAATGTTGAAAACCTTTGAACTTCTGGCCCACTCCCCCTAGTAGACCTTAAGCCGCCCCTGTTATTACCATTGAACTTTTACCGTTTTCAGGTTGCCATTCAACTAAATGATACTCATCCTTCCTTGGCCATTCCCGAATTAATGAGACTTCTGGTTGACGTTGAAGGTCTTCCGTGGGAAAAAGCTTGGGACATCACCACTAGGACTTGCGCCTATACAAACCATACAGTAAGTTATTAAAACATATTGCAATCATTTTATGATTTTCATTTAAGGTTATCTATATTTTATGTACTATTAATTAATGCATGGTACAGTTCAGTTTTTGACCGCATTCGGCCATAGGTTCTTCCGGAAGCCCTCGAACGTTGGCCAGTTAACCTGCTCCAGAACATTCTACCCAGACACTTGGACATCATCTACAAGATCAATTTCCTCCATCTGAAGGATGTTGAGAAGAGATGGCCTGGCGACTGGGATAAAATGAGGGAGATGTCTCTGATAGAGGAAGATGGAGACAAGAGAGTAAATATGGCGAATTTGAGTATTGTAGGGAGCCATGCAGTTAATGGAGTGGCCAGGATTCATTCCGAAATTATTAAGAGTGATTTGTAAGTGGAATTTAGGATTTTTTTTATTTGTAGCAAACTTAGATTATGGCTGTAAAATGCAATAATTATTTTATGTTTATAAAAGAACAAATCGACGAAATACTTTTTTTTCAAACTTTAATTTTAAATGTATGTCAATAGTATAATAATAGTAATAATAAGTTTATTTAAAATTTAATAATATAATAAATATGTTTATGTTGTCTTTTATAAACTTATTCTTCAATCCCCTGAAACTGAGCTTGTTAGGGGCAAATCTTATTTTTTGTTTTAATATATAAAATCATAAATCATAAATATGCTTTAAAAATCAAGTTTTAAAGTAAAAATGTTAATTTATAGTATAAACGCAGTTTTTTTGAAGAAATATATTACCTATAATAAAATTATTAGTTTATAATTTTTAAGTAGAAAATATTACTTATATAAATTATTCAGAACAATATTAATTCATTAAAGCATCTCTAAAAATATTTTCAAATTGTGTTTTTAATATCCATGTTTTTATTTCGACATGAAATTTTTTTAATGAAATCAATTTTTTAATTTTTGTTGGTAAGTAAATAATCGTTTAAATAAAAACATAAATATTTGAAATTTTTTTGTCCTATGGACTTTTTATCATTTTTCCTCTTAGGTTCAGAAACTTTTACGAACTAACCCCTGAAAAATTCCAAAACAAAACGAACGGCATCACCCCCCGGAGATGGCTACTCCTGTGCAACCCCGGTTTGAGCGACCTGATCTCGGAGAAGATCGGCGAGGACTGGATAGTCCATCTGGAAGAACTCCAAAAACTTAGGGCGTACGCCAAAGACCCTAATTTCCAACGGGCTGTGATGAAAGCCAAACAGGAGAATAAACTAAGGTTGGTTTTCCATTAAAAAAAAAATATCCTTGATTCCGTCCGGTAACTTTCAATATCTTCGTAGTGAAACTAGACAGTATAAAGTATGAAAAAACGTTCCCACTAGTATTATTTGTGATTGTAAATTTTCCTATATAGTTGAGTAAGTGAAGATTTTTGTCAGTAGAATTTTCTTGGACAATAAAGCATATTTTGATTTGATTTTTGAACATAGGTTGGCGCAACTCCTTGAGAAGGACTACGGTATCAAGGTGAACCCCGCTTCAATGTTCGATATCCACGTGAAACGTATCCACGAATACAAGAGGCAACTCCTGAACTGTCTTCACATCATCACCATCTACAACAGGATCAAGAGGAACCCATCGGCCAAGGTCGTACCCAGGACGGTCATGATTGGGGGCAAAGCGGCGCCAGGGTATTACACCGCCAAGAAAATTATCAAGCTGATCAATTATGTGGGTAATGTTGTGAATAATGATCCTATCGTTGGAGACAAGTTGAAGGTAAAAAGGCATGCTTGGCTAAAAGTTAAGAAATATAGTAAACAATCATAAATAAGAATTATCTTAATAATATTGAAACTATTCAAAAATACATTTTGAAAATTATTTACGAAAAATACCACCTATATTCTTTTGATTTACTATTTAAAGATAGCAAAAAAATGGATATTAAACAAACATTTTCTTACAACCTGTTAATATATTTTTTTTTCTATTTCACGTTCATAATGAGTTCAGTACGACCCTCATTTGCGGATCGTAATGAAGCTATTTCGATACGCGTTTTTTCTTTATTTGATGTTGGTAACATTTAAATGTTTTATTTCATTAACTTGCGCGGCCTTTGTGATTTACGAGAAAACCCATTTTTCGCATAGGAAAACTAGCTTGATAACTTACTTTTTTATTCTGTGTGGATAACAGTCATGTATGTTGGTTGCATAAATCTATAAATCAATCTTTTGTAGATGCTTCAAGCTATCATTTTCTGCCAAATCCTATTCAAAATTCAATCTACTAACCTTCTAATGTCGATTTTAACTTCAACTTTATTTGAATTTTCCATCTTCCCTATACTAAATTGCAATGCCGTGACGTAAAATCACGTCTTTTGAAATTCGAAAAAAAGTAGCAAAATCTCCCGAATTTCCTAACGCTCTGTATATGTACCGAATGTACAAGGATCACACAACGTATTCCGTCCAATTTCAAATCTCATAACGCTAAAATAACTTTAGAATCTCGTGGTGAAAATGGGTCAATAAATCAAAAAATGACAGTTTGCAAAATAATTTTTGTTGTCCAGAGGCTCCTATGATAAAAAATAGTATTACCAACATAAAATTTAGACATAAAAATTTACAAAATTTGAAGGATTTATTTTCTTTTTAAAATCTATTTTTCTTGATTATAAAAGGTGAAATAGAAAAAAATGTATAAAGCACATGTTTCATAAGGCGTTTTAGCGCCCGTGTCAATAAAAAAACTCGCCAATTCGTGGCTCGTTTTTTAAAATAGACGCGGGCGCTAAAACCGCTTCTTATGAAACTCGTACTTTAATATACTATTAAACATAAAAATACTATCTTAACATAGTATAAAACAAAGTCGCTGTTGCTGTCTGTCCGTCCCTACCAGCTATATATGCTTAAATCTTTAAAACTACGCAAGCGGTTTTTTTTAATAGATAGAGTGATTCAAGGGGAAGGTTTTTATGTATAATAGCGACCCGCCCCGGCTTCGCACGGGTGCAATTTCAGAAAGTGACATGCCGGGTACTAATATATCGGGTTTGTTCGGGTTTGTATTTATACCAGCGGGTTGCAACGCATGCCGGATACACGCTAGTTACATATAAAAATAGAGTAAACAAAACAATAGCACACAAACATTTTTTAAACATCAATCCATATATTTTTGATATGCTACCACAGTCAATTAAAAAAATTAAATCGTTAAATAATTATAGAAATAAAATTAAAAATTGGATATTATCCAATCTAAGAGATATATTTAGGAACGTCATTAATAAATAATAAATATACCAAGATATAATGAATAAAATAAATATATATATATTATATACATGACGTATTGTATCTTTGTATATTATAGTGATATAAAATATACCAATAAAATATTGTCATATTCATTTTATATTATAATCTAGTTGTGCCTGAATTATGAAATATATTCTTGACAATAAATATTATATTATTTAACTCAAAACAAGTATTTTACTTCTGAGTTCGGAATTCATAGTTTATACAAAAAAATATATTATATATTACCATTACTTAAATGTCAAAAAAATATTTGAATAAACTTTTATTATTATTATTATTATTGTTATTATTATTATCATCATCATTATCTATTTCAACAGGTAATATACTTGGAAAACTACAGGGTAACCCTAGCTGAAAAGATCATACCAGCAGCGGATCTCAGCGAACAGATCTCGACCGCTGGTACCGAGGCCTCTGGTACTGGTAACATGAAGTTCCAATTAAACGGCGCCTTGACAATTGGTACCCTAGATGGTGCCAACGTGGAGATGGCCGAGGAGATGGGTTCCGAGAATATCTTTATCTTCGGTATGACTGTGGACGAAGTTGAAGCGTTAAAAAAGAAAGGTAAGCAATGAATAGTAAGAGTTTCGGCACCCCGCCTTTTTAAATGTAACTAGCTGTAAAAAAAAACTGGTTAAAACTCATTTAAATTACGGAATTTTAGGTTGGGAAGGAATAAATAGAACTTTCGTTAAACAATTAGAAACATTACAAAAAAGGTTTCTAAAAATTATATTCAATAAAGATTATCTTTATCCTTCAAAAGAATTATTTATTCAGAAACAAAAAAGTTGAATATAAGACGATTTTACATTTATAACATCTTAATATATATATTTAAAAATAGAAACCTTATACAATTTAAAAACCATAATCATAATACACGTCATAAAAATGAAATAACCATAAAACCCAAAATAAATAAGTCCATAGGACAAAAAAATTTCAAATATTTGTTTTTATTTAAACGATTATTTACCAACAAAAATTAAAAAATTGCTTTCATTAAAAAAATTTTAAGTCGAAATAAAAACAGACAATTTGAAAATATTTTTAGAAATGCTTTAATTAATTAATTAATATTGTTCTGAATAATTTATATAAGTAATATTTTTTACTTAAAAATTATAAACTAATAATTTTATTATAGGTAATATATTTCTTCAAAAAAAAACTGCGTTTATACTATAAGATAACATTTTTACTTTAAAACTTGATTTTTAATGCATATTTATGATTTATGATTTTACAACTAAAACAAAAAAAAAAGATTTGCCCCAATAACAAGCTCAGCCTCAGGGGATTGAAGAATAAGTTTATAAAAGACAACATAAACATATTTATTATATTATTAAATTTTAAATAAACTTATTATTGCTCTTGACTAATACAACGTTCCAGGTTACAATGCCTACGACTATTACAACAGCAATGCAGAACTGAAACAGATTGTGGACCAGATTCAAAATGGCTTTTTCAGTCCTAACAACCCAGATGAATTCAAAGACATAGCGGACATTTTGTTGAAATATGACAGGTTCTTGCTATTGGCCGATTACGAGTCTTACATTAAGAAGCAAGAGGAAGTTAGCGCCACATATCAGGTATGGGTTTTGATTATTCTTGCATTGGAATCATTTCTAATCGTAAATTTTTCTTTAGAACCAAGCTAAATGGTTAGAAATGGCCATTATGAACATTGCCACATCCGGCAAATTCTCCAGCGACCGTACCATCATCGACTACGGAAAGGAAATCTGGGGAGTAGAACCCAACTACAAGAAACTTCCTGACCCATCTGTCCCTCGGGAATTAGCTTTAAAAGATGACAAGTAATTGTAGTAGAAAGAATCAAATAAACCCAGTGGGCGGAACTCAGCTGAAGATAAAATCCGCCCTGTCAAAGAGTCTGACATTTTCGCTCCGAACATTGTGATAAAGCCGATAATTCAAAATTCAGTATCTTTAATTTGATTTTAATTAAATATATTTTCACTGTTTTGGCGTAACTCATTTCACTTTTTAACGTGTAGATTTTATCTTCTCGAGCTGAATACCGTCCAATTAATAGTAGAAAATATTTTGAAAGTGATGTGTATTTAAAAAAAAATGCTAAAACTTTTGTAAAAAATGATTATACGGCCATTTTTGAAACTTCATTGTTCCTAATAATGGAGAGCTATCGTGCCATTAAGGATTTTTAGCAACAGCAGTTAAAATATTAGGTAGTATTTGATAATTATACCGTGCTAGATGCTAAATCCATCTGTTATAACTTTTATTAAATACTTTTCTTTGATGTAAGTGTTGTTTCGTATGCTTTTGCAAGAAATTGAACTATGTCGGCAGCACGAACAACCCTCAATATGTATATCTTGTTTTTGTGTCGAAGCGTGTTGTTATAAAAAAATACAGGTATGGAAATGGAACATTTAATAAATATTCATTCTTTCGTACCGAATATTGTTTATTTTACAACAGAATATACAGTGTGTCTACGTAAAGTTGGCGGCATATGGGAAACTTTTTTATTATTAATTTTACGAAAAAAAGTTATTCTTCATAAAAAGTTCTGCATGGTCCAAAACCTAAAATGCAACCATCAAATACCGAAATTTTCCAGTCATATACGAGGTTTGTCAAAAAACGTGAATTTTTCCCAAGAATGTGAATTTTTCCCAATAGTAAAGTACCTTTATTTTTGACATTATCAAAAATTGTTATTAAAAAAAGTTGATCAGAACCAAAAACCGCGGCTAAATGTGCAATTATACGCATTTATGTTGAAAAATTATTTTATTGATTTATTATTCATTTTTTAATTAATTTAATGCGTGTTAGCATATTTAGACGTAGTTTTTAGTTCTGATCAACTTTTTTTGATAACGTCAAAAATAAAGGTACTTTACTCTTGGGAAAAATTCACGTTTTTTGACAAACCTCGTATATGACTGGAAAATTTCGATATTTGATGGTTGCATTTTAGGTTTTGGACCATGCAGAACTTTTTATGAAGAATAACTTCTTTTTTTCGTAAAGTTAATAATAAAAAAGTTTCCCATATGCCGCCAGCTTACGTAGACACACTGTATATAATTAATTTTTTTCAGATTACTAAAAATTGTACCGATAAACAAACTAAATATAAAAACAGCCCTTGCGCCAGCGTAAATAGCACTAAAGTTTGAAATTTATAGATTGATACGCGAGTGGGGGAAACATAATCTACCTATTTCTGTCTGTTTGCTTTGCGATACCCAATATTTTTACTCTCAAACTAGATTATGGGCATTTCCATACCTGTATGTATATACTATATTTATACATATAGCAATAACAAGTATCCGTCTTCTAAAATATGTTTAAAAGAGCGAGTTTATTTTCAAGACTCTCTATTTTTATCAATATGTCCTTTACAAGGATGCTGTAGAATAAAACCTAAATTATTGGTTCATTGTATTGTTAAAATAATCGAGGCCTACAGCAAGTAATTTACCAGATAACTTTCAAAACGCACAATGTCATACCTATATAATGTTATTGTAGAATTAAAACGGTTAATATAACGTAATATCGTCTAACTTCTAACAATTTGTAAAATTATTCTTGTTGCATGTTCAGAGAAATATAAAGAGTTTATTTATAAAAATACTCATGTATTGAATGTTATTTTACAATGCACAATGATCAGCAATAAAAGATTATAATCGATAAAAAAAGTGTACTGTGTTTCCCTTTTCTGTCTCAAAAAATGCGTTTTCCCCTTAGCATAGAAAATTGATGTAAAAGTATAGTATCTACTTAAACTGTTTCTTGCTTTGTAGTGCCATAAAAAAAAAAAACAAATTTTTAAAGTTAATAAAATAAAATATTTAGGAATTATTTTTGACAGTAAAAATTAAATTGGAATTTTCACTTAGAATACCCAATTAAAAAATTAAGAAGTTTAGTACCGATTTTTAAAAACATTAAAAAATTGATTTCATTAAAAAAATTTTAAGTCTAAATAAAAACATTGATATTAAAAACAGACAATTTGAAAATATTTTTTGAAATGCTTTAATTAATTAATTAATATTGTTCTGAATAATTTATATAAGTAATATTTTTTACTTAAAAATTAATAATTTTATTATAGGTAATATATTTCTTAAAAAAAACTGCGTTTTATACTATAAATTTACATTTTTACTTTAAAACTTGATTTTTAATGCATATTTTTTATGATTTTACATACTAAAACAAAAAATAATATTTGCCCCTTACAAGCTCAGCTTCAGGATATTGAAGACAACATAAACATATTTATTATATTATTAAATATTAAATAAACTTATTATTATTATTATTATTAAGAATTGTGAAATAATCAGAAAAATAAAATGTCTCGTGTATGGGAGTCTTCAAAAATCCAAAATTTCCCCTGAAATGTATCATCTCATTTATGACTAATCTTACCACATGATAAACAATTTTACGGCATTGAATATACAGAGAGTTTCAAAAACGGTGACTCAAATTCTGAAAACTATATTAGCAAGCAGTCGTTTTTTTCTAATGAAAAACATGTCTACAATTCGTTTCATACCTATATCTATGGTATGGTTATTATTCCAATTGATTTGTATGGTATTTCAATTTATACTTATTCACTCAATAAATAGAAAAAACCCTTGAAAATTGTATCTATTATACCACACGATATATTTATTTCGTAAAGCTCCTTGTATCTGGGAAACATCATAAAAGAGCAGATCATTATTTAAATTACTATACAGTAGTAAAGTCCGCATCATATGGGATTTTTTTTTATTAATAGCTTTATTTGACTTTGGCATCAAGTTCTGCTTCGATTGAGATGAAAATTAAGCAAAAAATAGTAGTCTATTATTATTAGTAAATTTTTATTTTTTCCAAAAAATAATTCAAAAGGGGTTATTTCTAAAAATATTAAAATAAAGTTATTAGAAAAAGTTTTTTTAAATGCAGTTTCTAGCCCACATGCAAAATTTTAGCTGCATAAGATAATTTTGATTTTTTACCCACCACTAAAATTTATTTCCACTTAAGAGCAGTAACCCCCTTTAACACAATGAAAATTGCCGAAAGTTTTGCTGGTCAAACGAAAAGAAAAAATAAAAATTGATATTTAGAAAATAAATTCTACTTTAAATACCCCATCCAGAAAAGTAAATGACGATCGAAAATATTCCCAAAATTTTTTTTAGAATTTTTTTTTATTTTTAGTAATTTTGTAATATCTTAAACAATTCTTTATTGGTCAAAAGCAAAATGACTTTCCCGGGTGTAGAATGTTGTACCAAACAATTTTTCTTAAAGCCATTTTTCAATATCGGCCTTACTTTTTTCTCAAAAACTTTGGGCGCGTAAACCCACGCTTAAATTCACTGTACGCGCCCAAAGTTTTTGAGAAAAAAGTAAGGCCGATATTGAAAAAAGGCTTTAAGAAAAATTGTTTGGTACAACATTCTACACCCGGGAAAGTCATTTTGCTTTTGACCAATAAAGAATTGTTTAAGATATTACAAAATAAAAAAAATTTTGGGAATATTTTCGATCGTCATTACTTTTCTGGATGGGGTATTTAAAGTAGAATTTATTTTCTGAATACCAATTTTTATTTTTTCTTTTTGTTTGACCAGCAAAACGTTCGGCAATTTTCATTGTGGTAAAAGGGGTTACTTCCTCTTAATGAAAACTTTACTAATGACACTGTGTTCTTTTTTGTCTTAATATTTCAGACACAAACTATGTACATATTCAAAAATACTTATTTTATGAAGTTACCTTATGCCTTATACAGGGTCAAAAACAAATTAACTTTGCATCACATGCGACCAAATTTAAATAGCCCAATTTTGATTTTGTAGAAAAACACACATTTAATATGGCGCTACTTTAAAGAAAATGTAGCTGAAATAAAGCATTGTCAAAACTAAGAAGTTTTATGTAGGTTGCGTCGAGTCTTATTTTGCAAAAGTGGTGCAATTTACAAAATATGGGTAAAAAATGAAAATTATCTTATGCAGCTAAAATTTTGCATGTGGGCTAGAAACTGCATTAAAAAAACATTTTCTTATAACTTTTTCGATACTTTCAGAAATAACCCTACTTTTGAATTATTTTTTGGAAAAAATTAAAATTTGACAGGTAATGCGAATTACGTGACTACAATTTTTTTTTGCTTAATTTTCATCTCGATCGAAGCAGAACTTGATGCCAAAGTCAAATTTCGAATTAAGCTATTAATAAAAAAAAAATGCGGACTTTAATAGTTACACTGAATAGGCAGAATAATAGCTAAACTCCTGGTAATCTCTGCATGGCCTTACTATAAATAATAATGTCTAGTGATTCACAAAACTTATGAAGAATTCGCGGGAAAAACGATTCATTTTATTCTTTCGATTGCCGAAAAAGAGATTGATAAGGAAAAAAACAATATGTTGTGTGCGTATGTATATGTACAAGCTTTATAAGTAGACATGTGGAGTAACTTTAAACCGTTTCGATTTCCTCAGTAGCGTTTTGAAGACGAACGGCTTTATTGTTCTACTTTTTAATATTCCTTAAATTAAAACTATACGACGACAAGGTGAAGAATTTCTTTCTGGAAGGGATAAATATCGACAAAAACCCAAAGAGTCTCAATAAAAGGCTTAGATAAGGAAATACCAATTAAATAAGTCGATCAACATTAATTAAATTAGGGTTTTCAACGTTTTAAATCAATTAATTTAAAATCTGAATTTCGATGACGCAGTGGGAACCAGAAACGAAAAATTCAATTTTTAAAGTAAATTAGGATTTGTTATGTTACGCTTAATAATATATATTTATATTTACGTGTAAATTATATTTCACTACTCGTATAGAATAGGTTAAATATTTAAGTGTCGTGTATTATTATTTCCTAAAAATACAGCTGCTGGGCTGCTCATTTATAAGTTTCTGCTTTTTTTATAATGTTTGTAATAATAAAATAATTTAATTATAATTTGAATATGTCTGTGTGGACATTACTCTTATTGAAACTTTATTTATTTAACATTAAAGTAGTTAGGAAGGTCATCAAAGTCAAAGACCGTAAAATATAATCAAGTTTTAAACAATGTTTCGACTTTTATAATATAATCAAAAATTTAATCTTATACACATATAAATTCTAAAAGATAGGTATTTAGAACTTTCTCTGAAACATGCAAACCTGGCCTGGCGCACAAAGATTCGTCTATAGAGATTGAAAATAGTGAACTACTAGAATAAAATAAACTGCTTAAAAAACGCACTTAACCTCCCCACAAAAATATCAGGACAAAACAATCGTAGAAAAACCAGACTGAGACAGTTACTTGGTTACGCGTCATGCGGTCAGTCACTGGAAACTCCAGGACAAGAGCTTGTGAGTTTGATCCCCACATTCCTGCGGCTGGGTCAGCAGTTCAAAGCCGGTGGATTATAGTGGTCTTTTGGCTTAATGCACAAACAGGGGATAATAAAAAGATGTATCACCTTCCCTTCCCCCCTTTCTTACCCCAAACCCCATAACGCCGGAACCAGGCTGAATGAGATCGGATATCTCTTGGGGCGCGGGAGACGATCCCCCCCGATGACCAGCGTTTAGGGGTGAGTCGTATGACGCAGATGTTGGTTCGAAACCCGCGTTAAACCATAGGTTTCATAGGAAAAGGCCCTGGCAACGAAAAAATATGCTAAAACTATGAAGTCGTATTTTTTAAAATTTAATAATAATTTGTGTCCCCTCGTAGTAATAAATCGAACGCTAAATACCAAATTAAAATGACCGAGAAAGACCCAAACCAATAAAATCGTCCCAGAAGGGGGTTTCCCGCTAAAAAGGTTCTTTATTTTTGCAGCCTAAAATTGTTTTAATAGGACTGGTTTTTGTCATGAAGAATATCGTGCAGATTTACGTACTACTGCGGTAGTTCGGTACTTAAACGCATCTTTGTCACATAGTGCGCTCAGTAGTTATCGAGAGACGAGTAGTGGAAGACTATATATATAGAGCCCTTTTCGCTACAGAAAATAGCCAAGTCTAAATCTGCGGTGCCAGAAGATATTTAAATATATTGTTAGGGAGTGCAAAATATTTTTTTAAATGGACAATATGAATTGTAAAGACGTTTTACGAGTATTTGTTATTTTTTCAATGCTTATTTGCAAAGAAACATGGTGTGGACCAATAGAAAAAGCCAGTAGTGACGATGGGGATGTGAAACATAGCGGTAAATACGAAATTTGTTATTGATTATTTTGTTATAATTTGAAACGTTCAGGAATGTGTCGAATTTACGTGATATGTCTTTTGTGTCCAGGAGCTGCTAATAATTTTATGTGGACGTAATTTTAACTCTTGTAGAGTCGCCATATGATATTTCAACATAAAAAAACGAATAAAAATTGTATAGGTAGGGTTCTCTTTAAATTTGACTAATAATCCATGCAGGGTGAACGACTCGAAATAAATAACTTTGATAGGAACCTTCCATGAAAAAATGTTTCAAATTTATAATATATTTTTAATTGGCGCGTTACCTATTTGTATCACATAATTTTGCAGAAATTCAAAGTAACACATTAACTTTGTAGAACATGTGTATCTATTAAATAATAGATTTCCGGCTATATTTCTAGCAATCTGGGTTTTTTTTTTGATTGATAAAGGAAACTAATAATTTACGCTTCTTTATTTCAAATTATACCAAAATTATATTCTAGGTAAATTATTATTATATTCAATACAGTTGGCATTATTTTAGTTCTTCTCCGGCCAAATATGCAAAACATAATGATACGTTATTTTCTTGACAAGGGCATTATTTTACAGCTATAAGTAATAATTATCATTATATTTTTTAAATGATAAAATTTAGTAATGATGGCCATACCGGATTATGTTAATCAATAGTGATAGGAGGGTAATTGATGTCTAACCTTCCCCTGCATTGATTTGCCCATTCAAGTTTGACTTGCAAACTTCAACGTTTTTTGTGATAAAATACGGAAACATATTTATATAATTATATCATTAAATTTAACTGCCAGACGTGTTATATTTAATTGTTATTTTAATTAATTTGGGATAAATTTAAATAGCATCATCATGTTTCACAAGGCCAAAGAATATTTTAACGTTTTAACCCGTGTCGATCGGTGTTAAAATTAAAAAGAATTTTATAAATAAACAAAATTAAGGAGCATCATAATAACAGAGAATTGTAGTTTATGAAAAACATAACAAACACATCTAATTTAATGTAAACTATTCGAGAACAATTAAGGATATTTAAAAATACCTGTTTTGTTGCATTATTAAAGAATTGATGACATTAATTTAAGTTTTGTATTTAAAAATAATCTAGAGTATGTTAATTTTTTGTAAGAACTTTACCCCCAGAGTATTCACAATATCCTTAACTTTTTTTGTCTAGTTTCTCAGAAAACAATTACTTTTTTGCCCATTTTATAAAATTTATAAATTATTACACAATATTTTTGAAAAAAACAATCAAATTTTTTTGTATATAAATAGTTACTTTTCTAAAAAAATACCAAAATAACAGAAAAGTGCAGTGATTTCCATTTAATTATGCCAATATTTTAGAGAAAAGTGTGTTTTTATGGGAATGTCGAGTTTTCCTAGCTATAATTTTTAAAAAACGTCGCAATATTCTATTGATGAATATTTTTTTCAGTGTTTAAACGGTTTTCACCAAGTTTCTTTAACTACTTCATAAAGCATCCCTCTGGCGAATCTCAATACACTAATTTTATTGAACCCGGTCAAAATTATGACTATGACTACATAAGATCTGAGGAAAACTTTAACGAACAAAATGGTTTCAGCAATTTCGGCGATGGTATGTAGTACCTATATCTTTTGATTCAAAAATAGATTTATCAAATAATTTTTTCCAAACAATATTCCTAACTTGGCTTGTTACCGGTACTTGTTATTGCTATTTTTTGGTCGATTGTAAAAGAAAACATTATTTTAATTTATACTTTTTTTTGAAAATATTGCAATAATATAACCCAGTAATGTTTATATTAAATTCTAAAATTTATAAAAACATTTTTAGGTGATTTTATCTCTCCATGGTTTAACTTAATCAACGAACATTTAAAATCATCAATCGATAAAAGACCAACGGTTCAACCTTGGAGTAAAAATAACCGCCACGAAAAAAAAGTCGACGACTTTGTAACTGACGAAGACTATGACAGTGACGAGGACTATGGAAACGTTGCCCCAAAGAAGCATGACTATAACTTCGGTCCAAGTTTTAATCGACATCATTTTGGACACAATCATGGTAAGCAAAAAAAAGCAGAATAGAGCAATATAGAGCCTATAGTGTTTGGTATATTAATAGGAAGAACTGAAAAATAAAGTTTAAAGATTTTTAAAAAATTAGTTTATATGTATGTAAAATGGCACAGAAAGAGTTATGTCATAGGTATTCTAAGAAATTATGGTCAAAGTAGAGGTAATAAAAAGTTTTTAACATTTTTTTTCAGATTATAATAACCAAGGCTTCAATCATCACCACGGTTTCCAACATGAACACAACCCTGGTTGCCTCTTTCCGTTCGGAGACGGTAATAGAAAACGACCCTACCCAAAACCTCAGCGACCTCCCCCACCACCTGGTCCTCCCCCTACAATTGTTCCAACCATAACAAACCCTCCTGGTATTCCGCCTCCTACTACCTCAAGCCCTGTTACTGCTGCGCCTGCTCCAGCCTCTCCTACTACAGCGGTGAGCATCGATATTAGGGGGAGCACTAGGGGTAGTATAGTGAGCACGGAATTGCCTGCTATAGATATTAGGTTTGGCTGAGATATTTACGCCTAACAAAAAAGTTATAAGTGAAAAAATCCGATTAGATAGGGGATCGTCATTAAGTTATTTGTTTTTTTAAACTGTAAAGGTCCGACAACATATACATATGATTTTTAACGAGATTTTTTTTTGTCAAATTTTGCCTGTTTTTTCTGGTAGAGTTTGACAAATCCAGTAAACCTTTATAGAACCGTTCATTCATAGTTTTCCATGTACAATATGTTTGCGGTACTGACTTTTGTGATATATTCGATAGTAAGTTTGTTCAAACATTTTTCTTGCCTTTTCTACTAGATATAGTTAATTTTAGTTTGTAACTAATAAATTTTTGTTTGAAGTAAAATAACAACATGGCGATTTTTTATAGCGATATTTTTCTTTTAAGCGGTTTCATTTATGTGGCCGTAATTCGAAAAAACAATCAAAACACGGGGTTATAAAAAAAAATACTACGAAACTTCTTTTAAAAACTTTTTTTACAAATTTTTGAAAACAATTTCTAAAAATACAAACATAAATAAAATGTAACATGACGATCACAAAATTGGACAATACAATAACATGTTGTTCACAAATATAGGTATAACTGTTTCATAATTATCAATTTCTCACTCGTCCCTTAATTACAGCCCCTAAAATCACACCTGCGCCCCTTTCTTCTTGTAAAGCTGCGACGAACCTTCCCCCTTGGATTAATCGTATTCTAGATTTCGGGGGTAAAGCGGCCCCCTTCAAATTTTTTGTGAAACCTGCACTGCCATCATATCTACAAGAAGCAGTAGTATAATATAGTATGTCCATAGATGGCATAGAAAATATTACATAAAAATGGAATTAAAAAAAGGTTTTTTTTCTTCATCCAACTTCATAATATGTTAGGAAGGCACTTGAATTTGTATTTTTTTACATTAAAAGAAAATAATTCGTTATAAATTTGAAAATGGTTATTTTTGATCCTTACCTTAGTGTTTGCAATGGCGAACTCGCATCTGCTGAAGGGACTAAGAGCAGGGGCTCGAAAGAAGTTTCCGTAATAAAATGAGCCCCTAACGGAGCCGTGAGGGGTATATGTTGCCAGTGGACAAAATGGTGTGTGGATGGGTCAAGTCTAAATTTAAAAAAAAATATTGTGAGGATTTTAAGAAACGAGAAATTTCGAGGAAAACGGCCATTATAGACCAGGGTCGGCAATTTTTGAAACAAAAAAAAAATAATAGTGGGATGAAATCCATTGGAAAAGGAAGAGAATATAACAAAAACGAAAGAAAAAATAATTTACGGGCGATCCGTAGTCGGGAAGTGGAAAGGGGTGAGTTTTTAAGGGTAGAAAACGATTTATCTCGATTTCCGGCAAAACTACAAGTCCTATGGAAAAACGTTAAATGGCAAAGTTGTAGATAATAAAAAGATCTACAACCTTTGTATTTACACTTTTTTCACATAACCTCAAAATTTACCTTATTTTGACTTAATATCAAAAAAGAACCCTAATTTTTAATCGAAAATTCTCACATCAAAATATATATACTTTTTTAAAAAAAGTCGGTGAGCTTTTTGTTCGTTGAAATCTCTACTGTTGGTGTAAAAAAAAATATACATTACTATGGTAAATGTCAAATGTTCTCAAAAAATGCAAAAAAAAGAAAAAAACTCGAGTCCGAAATTTTTTTTTAAATCATTATGTACAATTTATATGTTTATTTCGACTTGCAATTTTTTGTTTATCAATGTAATATGGAATAATGGAATCTTACGTTTTTCGAGTAATTAAAGTATACAATTTAATAAATAGCTCAAAATTGTTCATAATGATTTAAAAAAAATTCTGATTCGAGTTTTTTTCGTTTCTTTGCATTTTTTGAGAACATTTACCATAGTAATGTATATTTTTTTACACCATCAGAAAGTAGAGATTTCAACGAACAAAAAGCCCACCAACTTTTTTAAAAAAGCAGATATTTTGATGTGAGAATTTTCGATTGAAAATTAGGGTGCTTTTCGATATCAAGTCAAAATAAGGTAAATTTTGAGGTTATGTGAAAAGTGTAAATACAAAAGTTGTAGATCATTTTATTACCTACAACTTTGCCATTTAACGTTTTTCCATAAGACTTGTAGTTTTGCCGGAAATCGAGATAAATCGTTTTCTACCCTTAAAAACTCACCCCTTTCCACTTCCCGACCTCGAATCGCCCGTAAATTATTTTTCCTTTCACTTTTGTTATATTCTCTTCCTTTTCCAATGGGTTTTTATCCTATTTTTTTTTTTTCACTTTTTACCATTTTCAAAGGCCTGGTCTATTAGCAGTTTATTTTGTACAAAACCATAGCAAATTTATTTACTCACTTTCTAATAGAAATTCGTCCTGCGTCAATGGTAGCTTCTTGAGGTCCAAATGAAAAGGCAACATAGGGTACATTATTCCAGATAACAGCAGCTGACAAACCTGTTAAAAAAATTTCCAGTTACTGTTTTTACTGGCAGATTTTTCTCTTAAAATAAGCCATTTACGTGAGAAAAAGGACACACCCCCTAGCAACCAAAAACTGCTAGGCAACGGACAGTGTCCGTAAACCACTGTGTGTCAATTAATTATGTAAAAAGCTTTATTTAAGGTGGGAGTATCAACATGCTTGCCAACCTATAACCTATTTCGCGTAGATTAATTTGTTTTCTAGCTTTTAAAAAAATTTAAATAAAATCAGTATCGACTTGATATTCTATAGGTAATAATTGACATATTTAATAAATATCAAGGAATTTCATAACTTATTTTAGGAGAATTGTATAGCGAAAAATATCGGGTAAGATTTTTTTTAACATTATTATGTCATTGTTCTTTCACTATACAATTCTCCCAAAATTAGCAAGGAAATAAATAGATATTTTTGTAATATATCAGATTTTACCTAAGTTATGTGCCGAAAATACTGATTTTATTTAAATGTTAGCCAATAAAATATTAAACTTGAAAAAATAACGCGAAATAGGTTATAGGTTGGTAATGGATTAAAGACGTTGAGAATAAAGAAAATACAACCCCCACTTATAAAGCTAGATACAGGGGTAGCAAGACATATGTAGTATAATATAAAAATAAATTTTAAGCAAAAAAGGGCTGTTTGTTCTTTATAGTTAAATAAAACAGACGAGTATGACTTGTAGGTATATAAAAAAAATTACCGTTTGGCTCGGCTCCTTCGAATATAGTTTGTTTTTCTTTAAATTCGGGTGATCCGACATAACTTTCTAGAACTACAATGGAAGGAGCCCTAGAGGGTTGCCCACCCCTTGCCAGGAATAGATATAAAGAGTCCTGGGTACGCACTGTTGTCGCCTAAAAATGTTTGCAGATAAAAATACCACTAATAATAAATTTACTAAACTATAGATATTTTACCAGAGACCTCTTTCTGATCCGAGGTCTTTGGTATTTAGATTAAGAAATATATTTCACAAAAATTGTACCATATACAAATTCTCCAAGTGTATCGTCTGGAAGCGATAATAGAAATGATCACCCGATTCGTCGCAAAGTATCTCCATTCCTGTCGTGCTCGCGTCGATAAATCCAAGGCACGGTTGATTCAATCCCGGCGGAACAAAGGAAATGACACTTTTGGTCGCGTTCCTTTGGAATTGAGCCACTGACTCAAAAGTCGTGGAGTTTATAAGTTGCAGGAGTTGACCGAGATACAGTTGTCCTAAAATATGTAAGAATAATTCAAAAGCACTCACTCCATTCACACAACTTTTATTAATATTCTACAACAGACATTTAGGTATGCAATAATTTTAGCAACATCATTTTTACTGGTAAGTGCAGATAGCTGATTGAACAGCCTGTCGTACTCGTCAAATAGATAAGGTCTCGGTACTTACCATAAGTTGATTCTCCATAATGACTCACAGGGTGTTCCATGTATATATAGTCTTTACCACCCATAGAAATGTGTTCCATAAAACTTGGGATAGAATGGGACTCTACGTTTTCGCCTGTAAAGAGTTTTATATACAGTGTGGTTGTTTAAGTTTGCAACATATGAGCATTTTTTTATTATCGATTTCTCAGAAAATTTTATTCTGGATAAAAGTTGGTGCATGTTCGATAATCATATTAGGTGCACTTGGAATGGTTGCAAGTCAAACGGCGTACAGGGTAGGCCAAAAAATATAAAACTTGTACAAGAATAAAGTACCCTTATTTCAGAAAATTCAGCAAAATGTTATTAAGAAAAATTGTTTAGAATTAGAAGTTATGCATGGGTTCAAAAAAGTGACGTTCTAAAATAAAAAAATATATTTTTAAAAAACATTAATAATTTCACATATCTTTGTTCAAATTCAAGCATATTTGTAAAATTTACTTGAATTTTTAATTTATTAAGAAGTCACAAAGTTCATATTTGTTGCAACGATATTAAACACAACTTTAAAATATCCTAAAAATTATTTTTAACAAGATAAAACATTAGTCATCATAATATGCTAATTAAAAAACTATCATTTAAAGTGCAAAATTTTTATTTCAAATGTTTATTAAAAAACTTTATTTTTGTACAAGTTTTATATTTTTTGACCTACCCTGTACGTCGTTTGACTTGCAACCATTCCAAGTGCACCTAATATGGTTATCGAACATGCACCAACTTTTGTCAAGAATAAAATTTTCTGAGAAATCGGTAATAAAAAAATGCTCATATGTTGCACACTTAAACAACCACACTGTATAGCATTTATTGCCATTTGGTACTGGTTACGAGTTTCTTTATTACCTGAATAGACAAATTCTTTCTTATACACATTCCACTCAAAAGTCCTGAACATGTTAGTTTCATTTTCAAAAGAAAAATTAAGCAGCCTGAACGCTCCATCCTTACATTTAAGTCCGAAAATCTCATACACGTTGTCGAAAAACATTATTTCTTTGAAATATTTGAAAAATGATGCTTGATCTAAATGAAAAAATAAACATAATTTAACCATACCGAATTGTTATATCGATAATAAATTACCTTTAACTGAATCCTCAATCACCAAACTCATATCCAACAGGTTTTCATATTTCTCCTGAAAATATTTCAAGTCTCCAAGTTTTGATACGTTGTGCAATAGTTCGGTGACGTTGACGGCGTCATACATAATATCGATGTTGATATTTTTTACCACTACACTATTATTGAATACTATTTCAGAGTTTAAAATGTTGTTGTGGATCTTATTGGACTAAAAATAAAAAAAATTCTGTAAAACTCTCTTAACAAATCTTTAAAATTTTACAGTAGGTATTGCATTACATGGGAGATGGGGGATCGAATTATTTATAAATGTTAAAGAAGGGTTTAAGTACCTGATTGCGTACGAAACTTTCCAAACTCATATTATTTACCAAGCCTTTTACTCTTAATATCTTAAACTTGGTGGTATCTTCGCCAGTTGATAGAAAAGTCTTTGTACCTGTGATATTTTGAGGAATATCAATTAGCATGACTGTTTTTTCGTTAAACTCTTCATCGTTTAGCGACCCACGTAAGCTGCAATAAAATATTTAATATTTAAAAAAAAAAACAATGACAGAGAAAAATTTAAAATGAATCTCTATCTCTAAAAATTTACCTTAAACCTTGCTTAAAAGTAGCATCTTTAAACACTTTTTTCCCTGTAACACTGAAGGTGCCATTGGTTAATATTGCGTTGCTTAGCCACTCCAAAATATCGACGTCTTGAATTTTGACGTTATGGTTCATCTTTATTCTTTCAGTGTTCAAATTATTTACACTTTTCCGGCCTGTCACGGCGTTTACAGCATCATACAGCATTACTTCGGTCTTAAGGTTCAAATCGTTGACAGAATAAGTAGTGTCCTCGTTCAAATCTAAAAAAAACTACCTATATTAGCGTTTAATAAAAATAATTGATTTCATTAAAAAAATTCGAAGTCGAAATAAAAACATGGATATTAAAAACAGACAATTTGAAAATATTTTTAGAAATGCTTTAATTAATTAATATTGTTCTGAATAATTTATATAGGTAAGTAATATTTTTTACTTAAAAATTATAAATTAATAATTTTATTATAGGTAATATATTTCTTCAAAAAAAAACTGCGTTTATACTACAAATTAACATTTTTACTTTAAAACTTGATTTTTAATGCATATTTATGATTTATGATTTTACATACTAAAACAAAAAATAAGATTTGCCCCTAACAAGCTCAGTTTCAGGGGATTAAAGAATAAGTTTATAGAAGACAACAAAAGCATATTTATTATATTATTAAATAAACTTATTATTATTATTATTATTATTATTATTATTATTATTATTTTAAGTGGGTAGTCCCTAATAATTGTAGTATTTTGTTTCTCCACGACCATTACTGAATGCAATAATTCCAAAATCATTTTTGATAATAGAATGTAAAAATTCTCGCTCTTGAGTTGGAATATTTATTCTGAAACGCTTGCTTCTTATGCGTTTTGCGTGTATTTTCATTCCATAACAAGATACGGAATGAATATTCTGTAATTGATATAAACGACATAGGTTGCCATGAATTTCGAAACTGTCAGTGTCAGATAAAAATGGCCGCGTTGTAATAATTATTTTCAGACAAATTTTAGTGCAAGTCAAAAAATGAGCGAAAAATCGGATGAATCAGATATGGAACTGGATGGTCGTGGAGAAAATATAGTCTGCTACTCGGTTAGAATGAAAATTCGATACTAGTGGTTCCTCACGATCGCTACGCTCGCGTTCGGAATCTTCCACTCGGATCGAATTTTCATTCCAACCTCGTTACAGAATCTACTATTATTGTAGAATTGGATATTACAAGTGTACATTACCTTTAACTCTAATTTCTTCAAAATATGCCGGATCTTCGAAAATCTGCGAGACGTTTTGTATCAGCATGGTTTTTAGTAGATCGTCTAATATGATTCCGTTAATCGATCCCGTAGTTACCAATTTCGGGGTGGAAATATTTGAAAAAGTAACATTTTCGAATGACAAAAGTGCCGGAATCGATTGATTTTTGGTTTTACTGAAGTAGTTTTGAAATAACAGACTCACGTTGCATTCGTCTATATATTCCTAAAAAAAAACAGGCCGATTAAAGCAGCTATGGTAATGAATTATCTACACTGTGAATTAGAAAGACTATTATTTTGTTATCACCGGTAAGTCAAGATATAGATGTAGTAAACGTCTAAAAGGCCTTATTTTAAAACATTACCTCTACATTGACTGATCTAGCAAATGTAGCATCTTGTAGGCGAACAGTTCCCGAGATATTTGCCTTCTTATCTGCGTACCATAGATTTTCCATAAGATCCCTAACGCTCAGTCCATTTATATTTAAAATATTGGGACCCTTGACGAAAATAGCGTCCCCTACAAATATCAATTTAAAAATGAGGGTTAAAACTTGTGCTAATTTAAAAAAGAGTTTCATCACTTTTACCTTCTATTTTCAGTGTTTTTAAATCCCCATTTACTTCAGAAAAGTGACAAATCTTTTTCAAATCGATCCCGTTCAGGGTATTTTCAACAAGTATAGTTCCATCAACAAATACGTTGTCACTGAAAACTTTATCTCGAATTTCCACAGGGCTATTGGAATATTGTTCAACGATGTTGTTTAAGTCTAGATTTTCTATATTTCCTTCTAGTTGTACCGAATTTTGTACAAGAATTGCTTCGCCTAAAATAATTTTTTTTTAAACGTATCTTTGCTATTTAGTCCAGATATTTTAGTTCGTTTATATTAATGTCTCTTATTTTTGACCTGATAATTGGGCTTTAAACGTTTTTAATGCAAATTTAGTTCATTTTTTACTGTTTCTAGTGTTGCGACGAAATATTTTTTTTTAAATTTACATACCGAAATTAACGTAGTTAAATTCGTAATCCTCATCAGCTTTAACAGTGTCCTTTTCTAAACTGGTCAGGTTGTTTCCATTGATTAAGTTATCGCTGATAAAAACTTCTCCAAACACTACAATTTGATCGTATTCCCTATCAGATGGCACAGTTGTCAACTCGCCTTCAGCGTTTTTCAAATTAATCATATTTTGGAAGTCCGCTTTGGTTAAATTGTTAAGAGTTTTGGCAAAACTAAGGTTTTCAATATCGATTTCGTTATGTAGATCCATATTATTGGGTAATGTAATTTCACCATTCATCACATCATGTAACAATTCGACCAAATCTAATCCCTCTTCGCGAATAACCAATTCATCCACGTGCAAATTGTCAAACTTCTTTTTTCCAAACACTTTGAATTCCTCGTCTTTTTTAACTATACCTCTAAGAATTTCCGAGATATTAAGTAAATTCATTAGGCCTTTTACATTAAGATGTTTAACTTTAGTTATGTTGACTTTAGTGTTGCCATTTATGGCTGAAATTTGTCTGTCTTTGTTTTTGGAGTTTTGTGCGTCTGGGTTCCACGACTGATTGCCAAAGATTGTATTGTTGCTGGTAATTCTAAAATAAAAATATTTATTAATGTTTTAGTATTTTAGTTAATCTTTTTGAAAAATACCTTAAGTGGACGACTATGCGACATTCAATATTTTTAGATTTTTAAAAATATATTCTAATGACATTGGAATATTACTAGATTTGCAAAAAGCATAATAATATGATACAGTATCACACAATTAACTGTTATCTAAACTAGAATCTTATGGAGTTAGAGCTATCGCATATAATTTATTTAAGTAGTAAAAAAACTACTTTAATTTGTCGTGTTCCTCAGGGTACCGTTTTGGGATCAATTTTATTTTTACTTTATATTAATGATAGTATATTAAAATCAGAGTTAAATGGAAAAATATTTTCATATGCAGATGATACTGTATTAATAATACCAGCTAATACTTGGAATTAATGCATTTTAAATTCAGAACTAGACATTTCAATAATAAAAAATAATTTGAGTTATGCGACTTATTAAAATTAAATTTAACTAAAACAAAATTTATGACTTTTTCTTGTTATAAAAATACTTAGCCGAATAGTTTAAAAGAAATTAAAATTCATGATTTAAATTGTTTAGAAATATCAGATATAGTTAGAATTAATTATGCTAACTGTTCTTGCCAAAATAAAATTGAAAAAGTTGAATTTATAAAATATTTAGGAATATTGATTGACCAAAATTTAAAATGGGATCATCAAATTAACACTCTTACAAAAAAATTAAGAAACACTTTATGTAAATTTAGACTTTTAAAAAATATTGTGAATCAAAAACTTTGTTTAATGTTTTATTATGCACTTTTTCCATCAATTCTTTCCTATGGTATAATTGGCTGGGGAAGTGCATACGACTCGAATTTAAAACATAACATATATATTATATAAAAATAAAAATTTACTTATATAAGTAGTACCAAACAAGACAAAAAACAAATCAAAGTATGTTTATGGTATGATAATTTTAATTTAACACTTTTAAAAAATAATGCTTAATTTGTTGGCATCAAAATTTTTAATATATTACTTACCTACTAATTTGAAAACTATGGGTTTTTTGACATTTAAAAGAAAATTAAAATCATGAATTATGCAAAATTATATAAAGGTAAACCAACTTATATATAGCTATAATATAATAATAATACTAAATATTACAATGTTTCTATTATAATTTCTCCCTTATTTAATTTATAATTTTTCTTTTTGGGTGAAATATTTTTGAATTACTTTACTTATATTTTTAAATATATTTATGATGTGATTAAAATTAATAATCTAAATGGGTGTATATTTTTTCATTACAAAATCGGACAGATTTGTTAATCTATGGTTTTGTAATGATGCTTCTATTGAATTCATTTTAATTAAAAAAAACAATGTTATTGATTTTTAATATTATTATAAAAAAATAAACATAAATAGTAGGGTAGGACATTTAGCAAATTATTTTTATGAAGATGTTTTTGAATGTATTAACTACATATTTTTCGATCCTTACCCTTTCTCAGCTACTACTTTATTAACCTCCCATGCACCGTCAATCGTCTGATCGCCTTCGACCCTTAACGCTTCCTTCTGCAACCTCTGAACATCCACATCGTTCAATCTAAACGTGTTCACGGGACCTTCCAAATGAAGGTCACCCTTAAAGGTTTTTTGTCCGTTGACTATCTGTGGTGATTCGGAGGTGTGTAGCAACCAATCGTGAGGATTTAGAAGGTTGACCCTGTCAGCGATTGTATCGTCTAAATCTAATGATTGGGTGAAATTGAGGTGAGCGGGTATTTGAGTGTCCTAAAATGGAAAAATTGTGTATAAATACATCGCATATCACTCGACAGTGCTTTTAACATGACGACATAAAATATTATGTTCTTACCGTTATTTTAAGACCCTTCTCCAACACATCTCGAAAACTAACTCCTTCGTTTTCCCCTCGTAAGTCCTCAACTTTCAACCATCGGCCAACTTCACTTAATCCCTCAATAGTGACGTCGCCATCTATCTGGTACGCGTCACTGTCAATGATCACCGGATTGATTCGGTCCATTTGGGCGTTTGTAATTCTGTTTCGCAATAAGATCGGATTGGTTACGGCGACGTTTTCAAACGTTCGGATTGGTATGGATTGAACTTTGGGCGAATCGGTGAGGAGAATGTCGAGTTCTCCTTCGTTTGTTACAGTGATATTGTTTAGTGAGTGGAGGACCTCTAATTTGTTGACTTTTAAACCTAAAATAAAAAGTGGCGAACTTATTGTACAATATTGGTTTGCATTAATTTAGAACTGAAAAAAAAAATTACTGTATATGATTTCAATTTGGGGATCAGCGAATTTAACTACAATTCAGACATTAAAAAAAACTACAAAACAAAATAATTAAATGCATACATAAACTTCCTTTTTTAGAACCAACTATAAATTTATATGAACCAAATGGATATTTAAATTTAGAAAAGCTTTATAAATTAAAACTATGCATTCTAATACACTCTATTATTATTAAAGAAAAACAATCGAATATAATATTTCCTTCGAGCAACATCATTCACATCACAAGACAAAATCATCATATTTAAACACCAATGGTAAAGAGTACTTTTGGCCAAAGATCAATATTATATAAAGGAATAAAAATTTACAACAGTTTGCCGAAAAAAATTAAAGAAATATCAAAATTATGGACTTAAAAACACTAAAAAATATTTTTTAAAACTGAAATAACTTTAACGTATTATATAAGTATTAATATTTTTTTTTGTAAATGGTTATTATATATTTTTTTGAATAATTTCGATGGAGTTATTAATAGTTACTAAACATGGTTTTTATTATTTGTGAATTTATATATTGTATATTCGGTGTTATATTCTCTGTAATAAACTTTTTTAAGTTGGTTGAGAAAAAAAAAATTTATTACTTATTCATACCTTTGAGGAAACGGACATCTTGATTAACTGTATATTCTCCAACATTTACCATGACGAAATCGTGAGGTATTCTTTTACCGGAAAACTTCTCTTCAACATTAAGTCTTCTAACGTTTAACGAATCTACGTACAAAGTTTCTTCCAATATCTGGTCTCCTGATTTCTTTAAAGCGTGTTTCTCCAAAACTGGTACACTCACTCCGTTCAGCAATCCACCAATTTCCAAACTGTTTACTCTTAATGACTTAATATGAGATATTGGTTTAGAACCGTGGTTCAATGATAAGTTATTGACTCCCATATCGTTTATGTTTATTTCAACATTCTTCTTATTAAGTAAAGTATCATAATGATAGTTTTTAGCTGTCAGATTGTGAACTATTACGTCGTCTATGGTCAAATTTGCCAAAAGTTCTTGATTGCCATTTCTCAACAACAGATTTTTATCCACTGTGACGTTGTTGAGTTTACTATCGACGTTTACACCGTTTTTAAACGTTACCGAACCATTAATGGCCAAATTATTTAGCGTTGCATCGTTATCAAGGAATATGTAACGTTCTAACGGCACGTCGTTAATAACTTTCGGATCTAGCGAGTTTTTCGACAGTATTACACTGAAATCGGGTGAGTTTTCCAAAATAAATCCTTCAGAAATATCAAGCACGTTGTCAATCAAATCGTTGATATTATATTCGTTTAACGAGAGTGCGTTTAACGATTTAAATGTTACTTTATCGTTAAAAATAACGTCTTCAGCTTCAATATCGTTGTTGAAAATAAGATTGTCGTCAGTTTGAACAAAATTTTCCGCGAGATCTTCCAGATTTATTATTATTTCGTTTAATTCTTTTAATGCAGCCGATAGCTGACGTTTTTGGTCTTCCTCCAATGATATTTGCTAAAATTCGAGGAAAAAAAAATCAATCCAGTGACAGTCAAGGTCTCGTGTTAAGTTTGATTATGCATAGGTATCTTTTACACTCATATTAAAACAAGTCTTGGTCATTGTTTACCTCATTCAAGTCTCCCCTCAATGATTCAGCTGCGACAAAGTCCGATTCATTGAACGATTCAAGAAGTTTAAGGTTCTCGGTGCACCAAGACAAAACCTGAGAATGCAACTCTTCCATTGGATTGAATTGGTTAAAGTTTACTTTGAAAACGTTGGCGTTATTTGGACAATAATTACACGCAAAAACTAAAAAGTAACATTTTTGTATTGAATAAAAAAAATTAAGTCTTACAATATTTTGATTTTGTATATTTACCTAAAAACTGTTGCCCCTGGAATTCGTAGGTATGAACGGCCGTTATGTTTTCCGATTTCAAATTGCTGTGAGCATCAGAGACGGCGTCGCTTTCAAAAAAGTGCCACCCATCGTATTGGATGCCTTTTAGACCCTCGCTTGTTACTGCTATTAATGCTGCATGTCCTTGGAAATCCTAAAAATAAAAGGTCCAGCAGGATCATACAATCAGTAGAATAAAACTTGTTATTTTCTTTAAAGCATTCTATTTTAATTTGAAGAAATAGTCCATGCTTAAAGTGGAGTTGAAAGTATGGGAAAGAAAAAAAACTTAAAGTTTTCCTTCACAAACTTTAATAGAATAAAAATTGTCTAGGGGTCTCTACATGTTTCGAACGTAGAAACGTTCATCATCAGGAGACAGAAAATTTATTTAGTGCTGATGGTTTTAGCAGAAGAGAAAGTGGTGTAGAACCTTAATGGAGCTTTTATGGAATTAAAAAATTGATGCGTAGAAGAGACATTATATGAAGAAAATTGATAGAGGTTAAACCATGCTGAGTATGTTAAAGTTATTAAAGAGGGTCTAAACCAACCAAATAAACTGGGGGAGAAGAAAAAACCTTCCTAAAAAGAAGCGGTCGAAGATTATTTAAAAATTTTTATAAAACTTTTCTAGTGTATGTCAGTAAGACATTATAAGGATAAAATTGTCATAATTATGAAGATATCACAATAAAATTACATTAACCACTTACTACTGAGCTTTAATCCTCAGCACCCCACAAAACACTTTTTGCAATATAATTTTATTGTGATATCTTCATAATTTTATCCTTATAATGTCTTACTGACACAGAAAAGTTTTATAAACAATTTTAAATAATCTTCGACACCTTCTTTTTACGAAGGTTTTTTCTTCTCCCCCAGTTTATTTGGTTGGTTTAGACCCCCTTTAATAACTTTTTTAACATATTCAGTATGGTTTAACCTTTATCAATTTTCTTCATATTATGTCTCTTCTACACATCAATTTTTTAATTCCATAAAAGCTCCATTAAGGTTCTACACCATTTTCTCTTCTGCTAAAACCATCAGCACTAAATACATTTTCTGCCTCCTGATGATGAACGTTTCTACGTTCGAAACATGTAGAGACTCCTAAAGAATTTTTATTTTATTAAATTTTGTGGAGGAAGACTTAAGGTTTTTTCTTTCTTTCCAATTTTAAATTTTCTCAAATTTTACAAATTTTCTTAAACAGGCTTTCTGGGTTCTGTACAAAAAGAGTTTTTTTTTTACATTTAAAATTTTGCTGTACGTATTACAAACCTGAATGGGTTGCCACTCGACGACGTCCGTTTTTATCTTTATATCTTGGAAAGGCATAAAATATTGGTCTTCATATTTGTAAATAACAGATCGGGTGTTGTTCTCTCCGCTAGTTCTTCTGTTAAAGTCTAAAAATAAATATGTGTTCATAAATATGAAAAAATTTGGGTTCTTATTTAGCCTCACGTTTTTCTATTTACTTGTGATAAAATTACTTAGGTCCATTAATCGGCCCTACAGAATGCATGATTCAACCCCAGAACTTTTTCAATTTTAAAAGCTTAATAATCTTTTTTATTGCATACTATATTGGATTACCGTTTTCTGTAGAATACACGACGACCAAAAAGTGATTTTTCTCTCCCTGTAGCTCCAAAGAAAAATACTTTATATCAGAACATTCATTGGTTAGTAGTCGCTGATAAGGTTTAAATTGGGCAGCGTGCAAATCAAATTTAAATATTTCAGAGTAAGATTTCATTTCATCTAAAAACGATAAGAAAAAGTAAGTTTAAATAAACAAACCATCAATAATTTCGACAGACCGTTTCGACGCATATATTTCACGGCAGTCAAAAAATGCGATCCATAAATGCTGAAAGGGACGGACTTTTTTATATTAAAAAGTTGAATTTCTTGTATCAAATCAAAGTGTTTTCCCAGCCATTTGTAAACGGTGATTGCTGATACTCCGTCTTCGGGATCCGTCGATCGGCTTTTCGAATTTTCGGTAATAGACAGGTATGTCTGACCGTCTTGTTCCCTTAAAATCAGAAAAATAAAAAAGGTTGTATAAAGAGCGGGTGTCCGAAAAATACGTCTACAACGTTGTCTGAACTCAAAAATAGGCCTATCGAAATTGCCTCGTAGTTGATCGGTGGAGGGTCAAACGACATGCTAATTATTGATTTTAATGAATTTTGGTGTGTACATGTATTTCCAGGACGTCCTGTACATTAACTAACTTTAGCGCGGCTTCACACACACACACACACTGATATAATCGGTGTTGGGCATACCTTTCCCACATACCGCCGGTCCAAGAGTACAACAATACCGCAGACTTTTTTTATAGGGTCGGAGACTGTGTAATAATAATAATAATAAGTTTATTTAAAATTTAATAATATAATAAATATGTTTATGTTGTCTTCTATAAACTTATTGTTCAACTCCCTGAAGCTGAACTTGTTAGGGGCAAATCTTATTTTTTGTTTTAGTATGTAAAATCATAAATCATAAATATGCATTAAAAATCAAATTTTAAAGTTTTGAAGACAATAAAATTATTAGTTCCTAATTTTTAAGTAAAAAATATTATTACCTATATAAATTATTCAGAACAATATTAATTAATTGAAGCATTTCTAAAAATATTTTCAAATTGTCTGTTTTTAATATCCATGTTTTTATTTCGACTTTAATTTTTTTTAATGAAATCAATTTTTAAATTTTTGTTGGTAAATAATCGATTAAATAAAAACATAAATATTTGAAATTTTTTTGTCCTATGGACTTATTTATTTTAGGTTTTATGGTTATTTCATTTTTATGACGTGTATTATAATTATGGTTTTTAAATTGTATAGGGTTTTTATTTTAAATTTTTTTAAATTTAATTAAATTTTAAATATATATATACTAGCGTGTAACCGGCATGCGTTGCAACCCGCTGGTATAAATACAAACCCGATATATTAGTACCCGACATGCCACTTTCTGAAATTGTACCCGTGCGAAGCCGGGGCGGGTCGCTAGTTATACATAAAAACCTTCCCCTTGAATCAATCTATCTATTAAAAAAAACCGCTTCAAAATCCGTTGCGTAGTTTTAAAGATTTAGGCATATATAGGTAGGGACGGACAGACAGCAACAGCGACTTTGTTTTATACTATGTTAAGATTAAGATGTTATAAATGTAAAGTTGTCTTATGTTCAACTTTTTTGTTTCTGAATATAATTCTTTTGAAGGATAAAGATAATCTTTATTGAATATAATTTTCAGAAACCTTTTGTTTGTAATATTTCTAATTTTTTAACTAAAGTTCTATTTATTCCTCCCTAACCTAAAATTCCGTAATTTAAATGAGTTTTAACTAACGCGTAATATAATATTTCCATATGTCTTACATTTAAAAATGTTTTAATGTTTTTAAAAATGGTTAGTAAACTTCTTATTTTTTAAATTAAGCATTAAGTGAAAATACCAATTAATTTACTGTCAAAAATAATTCCTAAATATTTTATTTTATTAACTTTAAAAATTTGAATGTCTTCATTTATTTGAATACTTACTATTCATATTTCGTGGTAGGTTATTTAGGTTTAAAGTATAATTATAATTTGTTTTATTAATATTAATTGTTAACAAATTGTTATCAAACCAATTTTTTTAAATTTTAAAATCTTTTTAATTTTATTATTTCAGTTGTCCCAATTTGTATCGGTATAAAAAATGGTAGTATCATCTCCAAAACTATGAATTGTGAATTGATTCGTCTAAGAAGTATTCTCTAGATCATTCGGACACCGATAATTAATGCGATAATATCGGTGTGTGTCGGGTCGGCGGGCTTATCCTCCACACAGTTGTTTCTAAGTATATAAAATATTCTGAGATCTTACCACAGTACAACATGTTGAGGATCGTCTAGCGTTAACGTTTGTACAATCGTCGATTCTCTCTTTCTAGGATTAAACTTGAAAATTAGTACTTTTTCCCTTTCTCCTGCCGCTATGACAGGAAACTCTTCTTCAGTTGATAGAACAGCTAAATTTGTGGAATAGTTAATCTCTTTTTTGAGGATTTCTTTAAAAGATCCATTCTAAAAAAATAATACATGGCGTGAGTACGTTTTTTACCGAATGTCTCGTCTGGTGTAGACGATGGAGAAAATAAGCCCTTAAAACACGCATTGACATTTTAAAGTAGTTATTGTTTAAAATGTAACTTGTTATATATACCTTAGTGTATTCAAAAATCACCAGCTTTGTTTTATCTTGCAAGGATGCCGCAAACAACGCAGAATCGTATTTGAAAATTTGTATATCATCTGGGTATTCTGTGGGAACAATTTTTTCTGGAGTAAAAGCTGGAAAATAATTGAAGGAGAATGTTATATAAGCTTCAATAAATTATTTCATAGGTAAATGAATTATTTCTAGACATAGGACATGTATTGAACAAAGAACTACTATCTAGCAATGTTTCCACTATCTCTCATAACGACACTGTTGATTCGTCTCGCTGGTTTATATCGATCCGACCAAACACTTTATTTTTCTGTGCCAGATTGATCTAACTGCTGGTCTGACCTATGTTCGATTGCCAAATGATCATTGTTTACCTACAGTACGGTCAAAGAGAACAGAGGCGTATTTGATTGGCACAGTGATCTGAATCGAACTGATCTTAAAAATCTGTTCAGATTACTTCAGACCACTTTGACTCTGCGATCATTTGCCAATCGAACAGAGGTCAGACCATAGACAATTTAGGTCAGACTAGTTAGATCGATCCAGACCAAATTCAGATCAGTTTTTTCTTTTGTTTAGTTTATGGATTTGGAAGTTATAGTTCCATTCTGTACCTGTTTTTAGATTTTCGTTGGGTATTTATTAGTATTAATTACCTAATTAATACTATTTAGTATTTCCTGTACGTGAATGAGAAGAGTGGAAACAAAATATGTTAAAGTTGTTTGTCTTTAGGCCTTCGCTTTATAAAATACTACTAACACTGACAAATTTTTAAACATGAAATGAGGTTAAGTCAAAATCGAAACTCAAACTAACAACTGAGATATTTTAAAAATAAAAATCCGTGTTTCACCTTGGATCACTAAACTGATTTTTAAAATCGGATCGATCCCATCGAATACGACTCTGTCTAACCACTAGTACCACTATTAACCAGTAAAAAAAAATTCTGGGAGCAGTAGGAAATAATTCAAATTTTTTAATTGCTTAAGTATACTGCAATAAACCAGATTATGTAGTCGGACTGCTGTTAGATAGATAAGTGATTATCATATCAAATAATACACCATACTTATGCATGTAACTGTGTTACAGTTACAAAGTGAGTTTGTAAACAAATTTTGTATCAAATCATGGAAGACACGGAAAATAATCTATTGCAAAATCTTCAAGTTCAATTAGATGAAATAGAAAGTCTGCAGGCTATGTTCTACAACCCTGGGGAAATCAAAATAGAGGACATTTCTGCTTTCCTGGATATTAAACGATTTGTTGAAGAGAAGACGACTGTTGTACCCCCCTGTCTTGATCTCACGGTAAATTTAGTTATCGACGGGGCGAAGTTCGAGCTGTGTGTCAGTTTGGGGCACGGGTATCCTTTTGTCGAACCAGAAATATTTGTACGAAATCACAAGTTGAATCGAAGTCAGCATATCGAGATAAATAAAACGATTGGTGAGTACCTACTAAATAAACTGTTAAAAGTACCTACCCATTTTTCTGTTAAATACTTTATTTGTTACCACCAGACCAATTGGGCTAAGTTTGATACATTTCTTTCAATATGGATTCAAACCTAAATTTTCTAAAATTTTACCTAGGTACAAGAAGGGTGAGAAGATTTTTAAACAATTTAGCTTTAAAGCTAAATTGTTCAAAATATAACCTTTAAAGGTTATATTTTTTCAATACCTGCTGATATTTTTATAATTTTATTTAGTCCATTATTGATAGCAACTAGGCCAAAATTCACCTTAGTCGGACCACTTTGTATGATTTATGTGAACATAGACCATAAGTTTCAGTTCTATCTCTTCAGTCTATCTAAAATTTTGTATTTTACCCCATGAGTATCGAGTACCTACTTATACCTACCTAAAATTGGGTGCATGCCTTTAAAATTAAAATTCTATTTATTTTCTAGACCTCATACCTATATAATTTTTTAATTATCACCTTCATTATATTTACACATAATTTATGTAACCTAAGTGTTTCTGAAACATGATTTGGCATATTTCTGTAGTATTTTTTTAGTGCAAGTCATAGATCTTCCTTCAAGATTAAAAATTAAGGATATAATACATTATATTGTTCAAGTACACACTTGTCTAAAACAAATATAGGGTGACAATAGCTATAACAACTAAAATATATATTTCAAAAATTTAGCAATTCAAAGGGGGTAAAAAATTAATCATAGGTGTTTTCAAAAGTAGCATGAAGCACATATGTATACAATGTAGGTATCAATTACCTATTATATGTAGGACTCCAACTTTAATATAGATTTGATTGTTCATTATACCATTATGTATTTTTTTATATTTTAGGACAATTTGTATCAGAACTTCCCAGGGGTGAACCCTGCATTTTCAGCGCCATATCATGGCTACAAGATCACGCGCTCCACTATCAAGAGTTAGTAAAACCTGAAAGTAACATCTTGGAAAGCCCAAAAGATGAGGAGCTAGTCCGGTATTGGATATATTCTCACCACATTTATAGGTAATTTTATTTATAAATTAATTATAAAATCAAAAAAAACATTTCTGAAGAAACGCGGGCCAGTTCCAACTTGATTTATTAAATGAATTATAAAAAAAAATTTTACAGTAAAACTAAACGAAGGGCTCTTATTGATCTCGCTCAAAGACTGAATGTTTCTGGATTTGTGATGCCGGGAAAGCCTGGAATAATTTGCGTGGAAGGCAATGCCAGTGACGTCAATGAATGGTGGCAAACTGTCAAAAGTATGAATTGGAAGAAAATATTTTGCAAGGTACAGTTTAGGCAATAAATATCTCAACTACGTTTTGTAGAATTTTTAAAAATATTGGGAAAATAGCAGTTTCTTAATTTTATTTGTAATTTCCCTTTGGAAGAATAAGAAAAATGTTTTAATAATTTTAACAAATAATATTTTTCCAGATAACGGAAAGTAATAAAGAAGAAGTAAAGTCCGAAAATTTTCTAAAATTAACGGATTTCATAGAATTGGTTTTTGAAAATCATGGTCCCAAATACAACCATATGGACATGGGCGAATTTTACAAATACCTTGAACAGCACGAATTGGGCTATATTTTTAAGGATATTTTTGGTGTTGAAGCAAAAAGTGGATAGTGGTAGCTGGTTCTAGCATTTAAATTTTATCCAGCTTGCTCTTCAACATGACAAATATAGTGCTCAGCATCTAGGTAATGGGAAAGAAATATTTTTCCCAGCATATAGTACCTATAGCTTACTCGGGACATTTATTTCTTTAAAACCAGGCATAAGATTGGTTGAACTTACTGCTGACACACTCTAATTAATAAATTCTTAACAAATATACAGCTATATCCAAGCCTTATATACTGCCGATGATGTTATTTTCTAATATTACCGACTTTCGGCACACTGATACTTAGTTGGTAGTACCTATACAAAATGAATTAACCAACAGGATTTTTGCCCTTATTAAAAAAGAGCAAAAAGGCATGTAGGTATTATATATAATATTTGTTTTTGTAAATAATTTTCCCTTTACATAGCTTATTTTTGTTATATCCTTTTACCTTTATTTTGTTTAATTTTTGTACATTTCTTTTAATATATTGTTTATACATATTGATGTATAATAGAAAATGTTTTACTCACTTATTGAATATTTGCTTATGCTAGTTTCTCTATCATTCAAACTCCTTTTTGTTCGAGAAAGCGCTGCATTCTGGCTTTGAGATATCAAATGGAAAAACTTTGCAATCTTTGTCTCAATAAATCTTTTTGATTTCTCCGATACTTTATGGTCATCTAAAAAATAGAGTATAACCTATTGTAACAAGGATAAAGGACAATAAATCACACGCCATAAAAGGGATAATGTAACTCGTGTTTCCCACCAAAAAAGTAACTCTTTTTTTACCTAGTAATAAAGGATCTGCTTTTAAATTTTCCACAAATAAATCTGTAAGCTCTAACGACTCTGCCTCTATATTTGATATTCCAACGAATAAAGCATGTTTAACATTTAAAAAGAAATACAGAATCACTGGCAGCCGCATGGTTTAGTTCACTGCTATTACTAAAATTAATTCGACATAATTTCGCTTTTTTTTTGTTGTAAAGCCATAAAAAAGACAATTTTTTACAAGTTTCCATTTTTATTGAAGAAAGAAACCGTTTCGCACAGAAAACAAACTGTTCGGAAACAATTTTTTAATGAGTATGTTTGGTTATCTATATTTTTCATACAGCCTCAGCTATTTCTCCTCTGTGGATTCCACAACCCAACACACTTTGACAAGACAAGACTGGAACTTAACCTCATTTTAGTAACCTAACCTAGCTTTTCTCATGTTGTTTCTTCATAAAATAAAAATATTTAAAATACTTCAAAAATGGAAGATAAGCGATTTATTCATGTTACCAATGACCCAAAGTTCCGCAGAACCCCTAAAGCTCAGACTAAGGTTAAAATCGACCGAAGATTTCAGTCTATGTTTACAGACAAAAACTTTCAAGTGAAATATACCACTGATAAAAGAGGTCGACCTGTGAAACATCATTCAAAAGAAGATTTAAAAAGGTATTATGAAGTTAGTTCAGAAGATGACTCAGAATCTTCAGAAAGTGAATCGGAGCCGACTGAACCAGGGAGGTATGTACGAGCCCCAGAAGGAGATAAAACTAGTGGAAGCAACAGTGACCAAGAAGTAGCTGAAGACAAGAAGGAAGAAAGTCAAAATAGTTTAAAAGACGAACATAAAAGTGATAAAAAATTGCCAGATGATGTTAGGGAAAAGATACAGAACTTAAAAGTAGATTATGCCCGGGGAGAACAAAAATTATTGTCCGAGAGTTCATCAGGTAGGTGAAGGGTGGTTCAATCAAGGAAAGAACATGCATTGTTGGATTTCTAATTAAATATCATAAACAATGACAAAAAATTTTGCTTAGCTGCACTGACTAAATACCATATTCTAGAATATTATTAACCTCTTAAGTATTTCATAACTACTTGTAAAGTTTTTGTAATCTTTTTTGTACAAATAACATTTGTTACACCTATTCTAGATGATGAGGAGACAGATGATGAAATCTCAGAATCAGAAAATATTGACCATAGATGGGGTGAACTCGATGGAGATGCTCAACAAACAGAGGTAGCAACTTATAGGCTGGCTGCTTGTAACTTAGATTGGGACAGAATTAGGGCCGTTGATTTGATGGTGCTGTTTAACTCTTTTTTACCTTCTGGAGGTGTTATAAATTCTGTTGTAGTTTATCCTTCGGAATTTGGTAAACAACGTAAGTAGTTTTTCTTAACAATACTAAAACGACGTTATTGTTTGTTTGTTATTTATTTACGTCATCGTCATAGCTACATAGTATAAATGAACTGAAAGACACATACCTATAGTATAATCATAGAATAATGTAAACATAAAAGGTTTTTGATCATATTTTTTTATTAGGCATGAAAGAGGAAGAAATGAAAGGCCCCATAGAATTAGTTGAAGCTAAAAAGACTGAGGAACCAAATGATGAGACCGAAGAGGGGTCTAAATATCACATGGAGAGGTTAAGGCAGTATCAACTGAACCGTCTTAAATATTACTATGCTGTCATTACATTTGATTGTGCTTCTTCAGCTGATAAGATTTATACTGGTAAGAGAACATATTACTCAAAATTTCTGTTATGAAAATAATTTTCAGTTTCTTGCTAAATTATGGAGAAATGTGTCATATTTGCAGAGTTTGTACTACCTAACCAATATAAGTACCTAATATTTTAACCATTACAGAGTGTGATGGAAGAGAATATGAATCCAGTGCAACAAAAATGGATCTCCGTTTTATCCCCGATGATATGAGCTTTGAGGACACACCAAGAGAATGTTGCACAAAACTTCCTGAAAAATATGAGCCTAGATTTTTCACCACCACTGCGTTACAACAGGCCAAAGTTGAGCTTACTTGGGATGAAACTAATCCAGATCGTTTGGAAATTGCCGAAAAAATAACTAGTGGTAAATTGGGTGATATTTCTGATAAAGATTTGCAGAATTATTTAGCTGGAAGCAGTAGTGAAGAAGAGGTTTCAGATAATGAGAATTCTGAAGAAAATTCAGATTTAGACTCACAATCGGGGAATGTAATTGATAAATACAAAGCGCTGCTGTGGGATATTCAAGAAAAAGAAGAAGGAAAAAAGGATAAAAATTTTGAAATGGAGATTTCGTGGGGAATAGACCTTAAAAATAAAACTGATAAGTTGGTAAAAGAAAAAACGGAACACAGCCAAGAAAAAACACCTTTCCAGAAGTATTTGGACAAGAGGAAAGAAAGACGAAAAGAGAAAAAAACATTGAAGAAAAAATCTAACCAAGAAAAAAATGAGTCCGAAGATAATGACATTCCTTCAGACATTGACATGAACGACCCTTATTTTGCAGAAGAATTTAACAATCCAGAGTTCAAGAAAAAACCTAGCAAGAAGAAAAATAAAAATGAAATTTTAAGTGAAGATGCAAAGGAAGATGAGCAAAAACAGGCAGAGTTAGATTTGCTTCTGATGAATGAAGAAGAAAGTGAACAGAAGCATTTCAGCTTAAAAAAAATCCAGGATAAGGAGAGTGAGAGCAAAAATAAAAAAAAGAAAAAGAGAGGGGATGACGCAAATAGACAAGATGCAGATGAATTTGAGGTAAGAACTTTTTGTGTTTAATTAATTGGCTTCAAAAGGGAATTACAAAAATAAAGAAAGTTAGCAGTAAGAGGGGTTGAAATGTAGAAGCGAATTTTTTTTTAGGTAAATGTCGACGATAAACGGTTTTCGGCCCTATTCACAAGCCACCACTTCAACATTGATCCGACAGACCCACACTACAAAAAAACTAAAGGGACCGAAACGTTGGTACAGGAGAAAATCAAGAGACGAAACGAAGGAACCGCAGATGATTTAGAAACTAAAAAAGTGAAGAAAGAAGGAAATAATAAAAATGTTGAGCTGAATATGTTGGTAAAGAGTGTTAAAAGGAAAGCCGAAGCGTTTAGAAAGAAGTCATAAGATGTTAATAAACTGGGCTATTTATGATTATATCTTGTTTTATTTTCCTGCACTGTTTTAAAAAGTTTTTTGTACTTGTAGCTTATAGCAGAAATAAATCGGTCAAAAGCAAGTAGAGCTTGCGTGATAAGTGTTTGTTGTTTTAATATATTAGTTCAAGATATACAGAGGTGTGAGCGTGAGATGGATTTTTACTACTTAAAAATCTATTGTTTTAACTTATCTTTTTACTAGGCAAGCTATTTTTGGATGTGTCATGTGGGTTTTCATTTGAAAGAATATTTCACAGTGGAACTTTAATTAGGGTGCGTTTTATTTCGCGCGCTCAAGGCTGCGGGAATCTCATACATTCCAATGAGGACATAAACTGCAAAGTAAAAACTACCACAAAATTATTGCCATTTTATTTTCTTTCCTTCGCAAGCAGAACAAAATTATCACAATAATTAAAAATATCATTTACCAAAAAATAAAATACCTAAAAATGCATTTAAATAAAATACATCGATTTTTTTTAAACAAAAAAAAATCGGGGCCTATTATATTTATAACAGTCCTCTTTTTCACACTTAACATATTTACCTAACCAATAAGCAACCGCGTAACAAAAATGTTGAGAAAATTATCTACAAAATCTAAATTGTTTCTATTTGTGAAAATTCTAGATAATAATCTACCTAACGATTTGTTTAGAACGCAAAACGACCCCCTATCAGTATATTTTTAAAATAATTTTTTTGGAAATTGAATATTATTTAACAATTTACTGTATTGTATCGACCATGCCAAATTTCAACGTTGTACGTGAAACAGGCTCGTTTCCGATAGATACCTAGTTGATGCCAAAAATGTTCAGTTTATCACTTTTTGTATGTAGGTTTAAACAAATTTGTACAAGTGTACCTACTGCCCCAAATGATCCAATTAAAATATGTCAATAATAAAAAAAATGTTTAATTTCTATTGCATTTTATTTTTTTAACATACCAAGAATTTTCTAAGCGTTCTTCGTAACCAATACAAATTTTGTAAATAATTTTATATAAAATTACGCCACTATTTTTGGTAAAAAATATAACCTGCCTTATGATGTATCATCTCCTGTTAACGGCGCTGCGTAACAACTTTGAAATACATTTTACACAAACTGTTCTTTTTCAACAAATATGATACATTATAAGGATCAACATCAGCTATTATAAAGTGATGGAATTAAAAATATAAATAATATAGATTCAGGGAGGGTGTTACTGAAGGTATACATCATAGTCATCGTGAACAAAAAAAAGTTGCCTTGCTCTTCCCGCGCCTTTTGAATTTTGTCATTATTTAGTTACTGGACAGATATAAGTTTGCCCATATTATACAGAGTGGTATTATGGAAACGACTAATTATATTTAAATTGAGTCATCAATTTAACTTCTTGAGTGTCCATACTTTTTTTTTTATTAAACGAGTCTAAATAGTTAGGTAAGTATCCCTACAATCAGTCTACATGTGCCGCCAGTGACCTGCCCTGGGAAGAATAATGAGGACAAAATTCTGCTAAAAGCGTAGCGGCGGGCCAAAAATTTCGAAAGACAAATGGTGCAATTTCTAAAACATAGCAAAGCTGGCAAACGGTCAAATGTACAAAAATCACTTTAGTAACTCTCAATGAACAAATATAATATATCTGTGTGAAATGTGGGAAAATGCCAACATCCTACTCTGTTCTTGGTTCTTGTAACTGATGACCTAACGTAAACCTTCAGTCGCCACAGGACCCAACAATAAAGGTGGACACCAGTAAATTCCTTCTCCTTATGTACAATATTATTCTCCTAATATTTATTATAAGTCTTTAAATTTTATACAATCACTCGTTGAGTTTTGCACAGTTTTCTGACAAACAAATATCATTTATTTGTTTAATAAATAGAAACAATTGCATTTGACTATATCCCTGTTCCATGATCCAGTCGTATTCACTTTACCTAAAAATGTAATAAAATATTTAAAAAATATATAATATTCTTTGGTTTATTCAAAATTACAGTATATGATTTCAATCTGGGGTTCAGCGAATTTAACTACAATTTAGCCATTAAAAAAACTACAAAACAAAATAATTAAATGCATACAAAAATTGCCTTTTTTAGAACCAACTATAAATTTGTATGAACCAAATGGATATTTAAATTTGGAAAAGCTTTATAAATTAAAACTATGCATTCTAATACACTCTATCATTATTAAAGAAAAACAATCGAATAAAATATTTCCTTCGAGCAACATTATCCACATTACAAGACAAAACCACCATATTCAGACACCTATATGGTAAAGAGTACTTTTGACCAAAAATCAATAATATATAAAGGAATAACAATTTATAACAGTTTGCCGAAAAAAATTAAAGAAATATCAAAATTATGGACTTTTAAAAAAAAATTATATTTTTTAAAATTGAACTAACTTTAACGTATTATATTATATTAATATTTTTTTTTATAAATGGTTATTATATATATTTTTTTTTGAATAATTTCGATGGAGTTATTAATAGTTACTAAACATATTTGGTGTTATATTCTCTCCAATAAACTTTTTTAAGTTGGTTGAGAATAAAGATATATATTATATTATGATAAATTGTTTATTTGTTTTTCAACATAATAGGTGTTTCAAACCAAAACTTACATTTTGCCAGAAATCTTGCAATCCGACCATTTCTACCACTATTTCACCTGCGTTTTCAAATGCTGCAGAAATTCGTGGTAGCTTAGCGAATTTTCTAACCTATCTTCGACAAGCCTCTCCAAGAAAATTACTCTGTTCGGGCTATTGTCTCTTATGACGGACAGCGGCACTGGACACGGTTTCTCATCATTTAAGTAATTGATAAACTGATGAAGCCTCTGATTCGCCAGGTTTTCTAATATGGGAATTTCAATCATGTCTTCAGGGATAGAAGTGTAGTCTTGCACACCTAAATGGTACGGAAAAAAAATTGGTTCTTTTAGTACAAAAATGATAAAAACCAAGTGATTATCTTTAAAACTGTCTACAAAGTTTTGGTTGTGGGAGGGCTATGTTCAGTAATTTTTCGTTCTTACCTAGGGCGTCGTTCAAAAACTCTTTAGAAATATTCGGACCGATAAGGATCAACATTTGGTCCCCACAGTCCATAAGAAAAGCCCCCTTGTTTTCCAAACATCGAGCTGTAAGTTGTAATCGTGGGGGCAAAGGAACGGGCTCCTCCTCCCCGTTTAAGACGACCTCTTGGTTTTCCAGGTTATGTATGGGGTACATATCAGGGTAAACTTGTTGCATCAGCAGATAGAGGGGTTTGGTTTTTAGGTCAAGCATCGCTTTGACGCGGTCGTCCAATCTAAAAACGTTGATAAAAATAAGATCGAGTGTTGTGGATGGAAAAATTTCAGACTTACCTCGTCGATAGGCCTATCCTAAAGGCGGGATGCTTCAAAATGGCCGAAATATACAGGGGAAGCAATTTTAAGCACTCCGGCACGAGCAAACCGGACGTACTGGTTCCCAGGTTAAGCGAAAATTTGTACGCAGATAGTACGTCTGTCGCTGCGTTTATAAATGCTTCACGTGCGTCATAAAGAGATGCTTGCATCGACCTAAATATAAAACGATAACGTAAAAATAAAATAAATCAATTGTGGAATATACAGCTTCTTTTACAAGGGTTTTTTTATTATTTACCTACAAAAATTTTAAAAATTGATTTTATTACAAAATTTTAAAGTCCATATAAAAACATGGATATTAAAAACGGACAATATTTTTTACTTAAAAAATATAAATTAATAATTTTATTATAGGTAATATATTTCTTCAAAAAAAACTGCGTTTATACTATAAATTAACATTTTTATTTTAAAACTTAATTTTTAATGCATATTTATTATTTATTTATTTATTTTTATTTATTTAGCAACAATAGCAATGCTTGTTATGATTTTACATACCTACTAAAACAAAAATAAGATTTGCCTAACAAGCTCAGCTTCAAGGGATTGAAGAATGAGTTTATAGAAGACAACATAAATATATTTATTATATCATTAAATTTTAAATAAACTTATTATTATTGTAAGTAGTTTCCCAAAAGAAACTATTCTTAAGAAAATCTTGCCACAAAAAGATTTATGGCAAGAGACAAACTGAAGCCAATTGCTAAACTTCCTTATAAAATCATGCTCAAATTCAAATACTGTTTAAACATTACTTATCTTGGTGAAGTTTTCCAAATATGTATGTGACTAGGCATGTAGATGATGCCAAATTTTATCTTACCTGTCAACAGCCATTTTACCCAGCAGACCAATAATACACTGTTGATCAGCTGATTGGATTACATCATGTAGTGTGGAGGCAATCGGTAAACATATTGTGTGTACTCTAATTCTTCTTTCGCCTATAAAATTTGGAAATAGGAACATATTATTTCGCAGTAGAAACTTTTTGGTTAGACTAATTATGCGAGAATAATTTAAAAAATTAAAACTTATATAGTTTTTCGTTACCTTTGCTTGAAGTATACAATAACGCTGCTTGAAAACAAACAGACTGACTGTCGGCTAGATTTTCTTCTATGGCGACTTGCATACCGAACGCAGCCTCAGGATTAATATTGGGCAGAGACAGGAGGTCCGTCGACCTGACAAAGAAGTGTCCTAAAAAACAAATATTTCGTTTCAAATCGGTTGGAAAATGTTACTTTATACAGACTGTCCGCGGATAGGGTTTACAATAGCACAAAATTTTCATTTTTCGGGAGAAAGTCATTCTTGATAAAAAGTTTTGCTTGTAAAAAAAATGCAATTCACATGAGAAAATTTTGATTTTTTATACAGGGTTCGCAAAAACTTCAAAAACATGATTTTTCTTCAAGAGTAAACTACCTTTATTTTTCATTTTTGACCAAAATGCCAATCAGAAAACTTAGTTAGAATAACGTTTGCAATTTAAATCCGAGATTTAAAATAAATCTTCAATTTTTTTTAGTTTTTTTAATTTTTAAAGGTTCAACAATTCGCTGCGTCATTCTGATCATAGTTTTTTTTTTTAATTGGAAACAACCAGTTCGCTGAAATTTTCTTAATAATTTATGAAGTCCCATTTTTGAGACGTAAACGTTAGGGTATCTTTGATTAAATTTCTCTATCACAAAGTTGTAAGAACTTTTGCCCGCACCGTAACATTGAACTAAATAAACCCTTTGTTCTAAGGTCAACATTTTCAAAACACATCAAATTCTATTTGACAACTTCAAATTTGCCCCATAAGTAAAGCAAAGTAATAAAAAGGTAAAAAAATTCCTTGTTTTTACAAAAGATGGTAGGAATGCATTAAAAAATTTTATAATAAGATACACACCACCCATTATGAAAATATAGTCTAATAAAATGTTATATTAATATTTTTATTGAGCAGCAAAATTTCCATTTACCTCTAAAAATTAAAAAAAACTAAAAAAATCGAAGATTTATTTTAAATCTCGGATTTAAATTACAAACGTTATTCTAAATAAGTTTTCTAATTGGCATTTTGGTCGAAAATGAAAAATAAAGGTAGTTTACTCTTGGAGAAAAATCATGTTTTTGAAGTTTTTGCGAACCCTGTATAAAAAATCAAAATTTTCTCTTCCTGAATATTAATTAAAAGCAAAATTTTTTTATCAAGAATGACTTTTTCCCGAAAATGAAATTTTTCATCCATTTGCGCTATTGTAAACCCTAACCGCGGACAGTCTGTATACCGCGTACGGTTTCTAAACCAGTTCAGAATTATTGACAAGAATTTGTGATATTTACCATGGAAAGTGTGTATTGCCAATCCTCTAGTACACCTCACTCTCATAACGGCTTCAAAACCAATTTTTCTAGTAAGGTATCTTCTTAATGACCTTTGGAATCCGTCCACTAAGAGGGGTCTTGACGATTTAAAAAGCGGGAAGTGATGTATACTGCCCCCACTAAATCTATAATAATTAAAATACATTGAATAAATTACACTGTGGAAAAAGGATTTTTGAGTAATTTGGATTTTTTTTTAATTACCTACTAATTCCTGATATCGTCGCAATATCCACATACTGCGAATTAACTATAAACAAATCGACCGCGATTTGTTGCCCTGAACATTCCAAGGCTAGCCTCTTGTAAAAATCGTTCACGGGGTTCAAAAGTGGGGTCTCTGCAGTGGCCCTTTGCGCGGGGTCCTCCCTAGATGTCACTGCTCCCGGGCCCACGTTCGGTAGAGCCGCTTGGAACACGCTTACCCTGCCGCCTAGAGAATAAAGAATATTATTGCTATCCTATAATTTCTATGTTTTTCTGGTATATTACTGAAAATATGTTATGTTGATATTTTTGGTCCAACATGTCTTAATTATCTTATTATCTACTTAATTCCAAAATCATAATAATATATTATGTTTAGTTTAAGCCTCGGTTTAAGCACTATATATTTTATCTAATGGTTTATTTTAGATACTTTTATTAATCAATGTAATAATCCAAAAATATCCATAGGATAACAAACTGTAATAAACTCCCAAGGTTATGTTACAATAAATCACTTTAAATTGTGAGAATAATTTCTATCATCATGAAGTTATTGATTCCAAGTGACCTTGATTTTTTACACACCAAACCCAAATAAAAAAATTCTTCCACTTTCTACATTACAGCGACATGATCTCTGAGAAAAAAAAACTGTGATTCCATTAAAAACCAGTTATTATATAACTACATATTATATCCTTTTTACAACCAAAAATGCTGACTACTGTCCCTAGATTTATGTAAAGCATTTGACACAGTCAATCACAACATTTTACTTAAATGCCTATACAATATCGGAATTCGGGAATATTTCATCCGACCAACATTATTCACAACACGAGACAAAACCATCATGTTCAAACACCAATGGTAAAGAGTACTTTTGACCAAAAATAAATAATATATAAAGGAATAACAATTTAATTAAAGAAATATCAAAATTATGGACTTTTAAAAAAATAAATAAAAAAATATTTTTTAAAACTGAACTAACTTTAACGTATTATATACTAATATTTTTTTATATAAATGGTTATTATATATATTTTTTTTTTAATAATTTTGATGGAGTTATTAATAGTTCTGTTACTATAAACATAGTTGGTGTTATATTCTCTGTAATAAACTTTTTTTAAGTTGGTTAAGAATAAAGATATATATTATATATTAATATTATTATTAAAACCCCCTATAATAACAATAAATAAAAATCTTCCCCTTTATACTATAACAAAATAATCACACAGGTACATATTTAGTTTCACAATTAGCACAAATCTATGTGATTAGATAGATTATTAAAGTAAACGGAAAACAACAATATATAATTTAGGTTGTTGATAAAACAGTTGAAGTTGTATTATTGATCATTATTTTTCTTATTGCAACAAAGTTAAATGGGCATTGTTATCATAGGTTACAATAAGATAATTAAAAAAATATTTTTTATAAAACAGTACATGTGGTACTGAGGCACAATGGAAATACAAAAACAATGTTGTTTTAATAATAAAAAAAATGTTTATCGACCGAAAAATCTCGAAAAGTAAATTAACTTACCAGTAGCCCCCATCATCTTATGCGCCACCTGTAAAGCCGCCCCCAACGCGCTGTTGCCATCGAAAGTATTACTGAACCTCTTGGGCAACAAGTTTAACAAATCTTCAACTAACTCCATCCTATCCCTAAGATTAACAAGTAGGTTATCCGGAGTCGGTAAAAACACTTCTTCAATGTCTAAAATGGTCATTTCGTGTGGTTGATTTAAGCCATCTGCGAGGGAGAAAAAGTGAAGGGCAGAATCGTAAGCTAAGAAGCCTATTTGAGTCCTTGCATCACCTAAAGTATCAAGAAAAAAATAATTTTAATAACTTATTTTTTGAAAGTACCTAATACGAGAAAATTTTCATTCTAATTTATGAAAACTACACTAAAAAAAAACTACCAACCTGGTATATTTTTAAGTTCTTCCAGTACAGTAGCGCAGAAGACTTCTAAATATCCACTTTCAACAGCTAACCTAAAAATTAATATTTCATAATTATAATAACTATATTTAAGTTCTGTCAAAAATTTTGGAAAAAATTATAAATTTTAATATAAAATTAACGAATTTTTTAAGACAAAATTTACTTTTCGAGAATCAGTATGGGTTTCGCAAATCTAGTCAATTAAATCTAAATACCAAAAAAAAATGCGGCATTTTGTCTGTAGACTTGTGTAAAGCCTTTGATATATTATTAGTTAAATAATTTGATATAGGCATAATAGACATTTATCGTTGGTTTGAAAGTTATATAGAAAATAGAAAAAAATGCGTTAAAATAGGAAGTAATATTAGTTCCTATCAAACAATTAGATGTGGGGTACCACAAGGTTCCATTCTAGGACCCACATTGTTTCTTATTTATATCAATTCTATTTCAAAATTAAAATTATATGGACAAATTAAACTTTTTGCCGACGACACAACAATTATTTATTATGCTAAAAATATTACGGACATTTAATTAAATATCAAAAAAGATTTAAAAATCATATTTGACTGGTTGGAATTTCACAAATTAACTTTAAATTTTAATAAATCTTCATTTATGTACATTGCCAAACAAAGACTAGATATGGAGAAGCAACCAATAATATTTAATGGAGAAAATATTACTTACAAACATAACATAAAATTTTTAGGATTATATATTGATCAAAATTATATATATTATATTATATATCAACCTGAGCGGATTACTGCTGGGGTTTATTTATTATTTTATACTTTAATAGCTGGAGAAAACACGTAGCATATATTCGAACTTACATTTCTCCGTTAATTGGTATATTTTTAAAATTCGTCATTGATGTATATCTTTAAATTATTAAAAAAATATTTATTATGCAGTAAGTAGTACATTCAAAAATTCAGTATCTTATTTTTATTTGGGGTTCAGCCAATTCGAAGTACTAAAACCTTTAAAGAAGTTACAAAATAAAATTATTAGGTAAATGTATTCATAGATTTCCGCACTTAGAACCAACAACAAATTTATATAAAACGAATAAATACCTAGATATAAATAAAATTATTAGGTAAATGTATTCATAGATTTCCGCACTTAGAACCAACAACAAGTTTATATAAAACGAATAAATACCTAGATATAAATAATTTAAAAGTTTGCATATTTATTCATTCTTTACTTTTAAAATAAAAAATTTCTAACATAACGTTTACAAAAGTTCATGATCTTCACAGATATGATACTAAGACAAACTAATTTTTTACAAACTAATAAAATAAACAGTAACTTTGGAAATCGGTCAATGTTATATAATATTTTACGGAAAATATTAAAAAAATAAAAAAACTAGGTATTTAAATTTCATTTAAAAAAATATTTCTTAGTATAATTTTCTTTCTTAATGAGTTAATCAAACGTTTATACAAAACGAATATTTTTTTAACTGTTTTTTTTTTATATATCTAATATATACCTACTAAGTTAGAGTAATAATTGTTAGTTGTTTTTATAAAGTCAAAGTATGCTTTATTGTATAAAAACACAAGATCTCATTTACAAAGCAGTTTCAATATAAACATAACATAAGATGTTACAATACTAAGATAAATAACCGAAGCGTCAGAACATAAAATATTCAAAAGAGAGAGAGAAAGTAAAGAAATACAAGCCAATCACAAGGTGTGTTTACATTGTTATACTAACATAGGGTCCTTACATCATAATGCTAAAATCACAGAAACAAAATATGATAAAAGTAAGTAAAAAAAGAAAATTTTGTACTTAACAAGAAAGTTACAGTAAATAAAATAAAATAAATCCAATGAAATTAAAATAAATTAAATTAAATTAATTTTTTTTTAATTTAATTTGATTTATTTTATTTTATTTTATTTACTGTAACTTTCTTGTTAAGTACAAAATTTTCTTTTTTTACTTACTTTTATCATATATAGTTATTTATCCCTGTACTTACATGTGTACATCATAATGCTAAAATCACAGAAACAAAATATGATAAAAGTAAGTAAAAAAAGAAAATTTTGTACTTAACAAGAAAGTTACAGTAAATAAAATAAAATAAATCAAATGAAATTAAAATAAATTAAATTAAATTAATTTTTTTTTAATTTAATTTGATTTATTTTATTTTATTTTATTTACTGTAACTTTCTTGTTAAGTACAAAATTTTCTTTTTTTACTTACTTTTATCATATATAGTTATTTATCCCTGTAATAAACTTGTAAAGTTGGTTGGGAGTAAAGTAAAAATTTTATTTACTTAAAAATATTTTCTAGTTGATAACTCACCTTGAAACATCTAGCAAATACAAATATACAGCAGGTTGTGGAGGCCTGAGCATATACTCGGCCGGCGCTATATATTCGATTGTACTGCTTTTTATCTCGGGCCTACGTGAAGGGTCTCCATAAGTCTTACTGACAGGATCATACTGGAACTCTTCCGGTAGCTCGTTGATTCTAAAGCAAAGATTACACTTCCACCGTTTTGAGTCAACAAAATAAACAAACGGATTTATGTAGGTTCTACAGGCTCTGCATCGCACAATGACGTTGCACTGGATTACTGGCAAATAGCTTAAATCTTTGAAAGGATGGATAAGCAGTCCTAATGGCAAGCGAGACTTTTGTAGCAAAGACGCTGTTTCAGGTATTTTCGTTACAGTGCAGCGGAACACTTCAGAGCTACAGTTTGCCTGATCCAGTGTTTCTTGTCCCAAGTGCACCAAAGGAGTCTGTAACTTAGTCGGAGGCAAAATATTGGGCAGCTGAAGCAAATCCTGGTTTTCAGTTCCCCATAACCTGTTAAAACCGGTTTGTACAACATTACTTTTCGCCTGCTGATTTTGTTGGTTAGGGTGGACCTGAGTATGATGTCCCACTGATTGCTGATTAGGGTAACCTTGGACCTGAGGGCCCAATTGAGGCTGTGGACCTGAAGGATATCTATTACTAGCTATTCCAGTTCTAGTTTGACCTTGTACAGTTGGGGGCAGAGAGGAAGGACCATTTAGACTAGGAGGAGCTCCAAAATTCGGTTGACTAGCAGGTTGAGTTGATGAAGGCCCAGGGGCTGCGTTGTAGTTGATCTGAGGATTAAACCTTTGGGATGGAAGAGGTGCAGGTGTGATTGGTTGAGGGGCATTGGTTTGATCCATACTTCCTTGGGGATATGGCGATGCCATTAGGGGCAACCCAGTATTAAACTGAGGCCTAGAAGGCATTTCATGAGCAACATTCTGACTTTGTGGAGAATTCTGAGGTAAAGTTTGAGGATACCTTGGCCTCTGAGGCTGTCCAAGTGGTGAAGGTCGTGTTTGAGACTGTGAAATAGTCCCTTGAGCAGGTACATTTGGCTGTGAAGGAAAACTAGCTGAACTTGGGGCTATATTCGGAGTATGTACTAAATTGGGATAATTTTGAGGAAAGCTTGCCACAGGTGGGTAATTCTGTTTATTTTGAACTGGACCTGTACTAACATAAGGAGGATAAGCGCCATAAGAAGGTGGATTCTTTAAAGTAGGATTGCCCTGAACTAAATTCTCCTGATTTAACTTTGGAACAAGATTTTCACCAGAGTTTGTAGAGAACTGAGGCTGTGATGAAGGTCTAGATATTTGGGGTTGACTTAAATTTGAGAGTAAATCACTTTGAGATGAAACTTGCTTTATGGTGCCCTGGTTTTGTAGTAAATTTGGTTGAGAATGGTGCAGTAATGCATTCTGAGGGACATTTTGTCCAACAGCGCCTGGTTGTTGGACCGAATGACTTGGTGGGGAGAAAGGAGGGTTAGATGGAACATTAGGATTCTGTTGTTGAAAGTACCGTTGGGAAGGGTTTCTCCCTAAACTGAGGTTTTGGGGACCTGTGCTTGGAACATTCCGTACAATTCCCTGTGGCTGATAGGAAACTGGATTTTGCTTTCCAATGTTCTGATTTTGAGGCCCATTTAATTGAGTATCAAATGAACTGCCTTGGCTAAAATATTGACTGGTAGTGCCTACAGGAACCTGGCTGCTTAAAGTTTTTGAATTTACATTGGTGATTACATTACTATTAAAAGGGCCTATATTACTTTCCGTTGAGGTTACATTTCTATTCACAATGTCTGATTTTGCATTGTTGTGTAATGGCACACTTTCCATGGAATTTGGCACTACAGGGGATGTATTTTCACTAAACACTGGTTGTTCACGTCTTCCCTGATTAGGTGTGGATGTACTAAACTTATTAGGACTAATATTAGGGGTGATTTGACTCGAAACACTTAACTGGCCAACTTTTTGTGATATATCTGAAACTCTACTTCTAGATGGCGGTAATTGGGAGGCTGGAATACTGCCTATAGCTGGAGGCAGTTGAGAAGCGGGTATGTGCCCCACTCGTGGCACTGGAGAAGCACCCCTGGAGGAATTATTTGAATTAACGCCATTAAATTGGTACTGAGGTTTTCCCTCTGCCATTGCTAGTCCATTGGGTTCAGCCATTGTTTTAAGATTTTGCTTGATAAAACTATAAAGAAAAACAAATGTAAGCTTCAATATGTGACTCACAATTCTTTTAAAACGAATATTCCCAGTAAATTAACTAACACTCAACCTTTGATCAAAATTAGTTTTTAATTTAGACGTTGATACCCCAAATAATTGAACTCTCTAAGTGCTGTGCCCGAAAGTACATAAACATAAAAGTACTTACCCTAATAAACTAAAATCATTTAACAAAAGGCATTAAAATAATCAACATTTTAATTGCTTTCTTTAGATTTCTAAAAAGGAATAAATTGGCAAACGTCACTGTCAATCTTACGTGGCCACCGCGAATTGGATGTCATCTGGCGGCGGCCTCCAAAACTTCAAATAACCGAATTTTGTTGACCCACTAGTGTGTGTTCAAGGTTTAGTATGCAGCTCAATAATAATTTCAATAACTTTATTATAAATTAAAATTTTTGACCACGTGGCATATAATATAGTTTGTAATAGACAGTCACGGGAACAACATAATCCGATATAATTCTGTGGTGATGACCTAGAAATATTTTTTGTACGTCAATAACGCTAAAATGGGATAAAAATTTTCAATTTATTTGGGGTGTAGTCCTTAAATTGGCGACCAACGAATACTTATACCAGGAAGAAGACAAACAAGCATGTTAATTGGTCGAAGCAAAAATGTCATTAAAGAAATGTCAAAACTGCCAAAAAGAGCGCCACCATCGTGTCTGGTTGGAACCTCAAGGCTAGAGGCGGGACGTTTAAACGCCCATAGTTTTGTTATTTTTTTCTGGCGAAATATTTTAAAGTAATATTTAAGCCAAAAAAACTATTCAAAATCCCGTTAGTTGATTTTATATGTAGTAAAAATCAAATAGCAGCATTCTGAATAACCTTTTCGACTAAATATCACTTTAAAATAAAATACTCTATATTGTTGTTGGTCTAGCCTCGAAGAAAATAAAAAATAAAACTCAAAAATGCACATGACATAATTTTATTAAAATATTAAAATCACAATAATTACCATTTGAGTCTGTCTTATAATTTCTCGTAATCTGCTGATCGAGTTCCTCGTTAACTGGTTTTTCATTCATTCTCTACTTGAAGCTTTCTAAGCAATGTGCATTTTGAATAAGAATACATATTTCCATTGTCAGCCTGGAAAAGCGGAAAGGCCTGGGTAAAAACTTTTTATAGCTAACCTTAAGGTGAAGACAAAATCTTGTCTCCAAAATTCATTCTTTCACATAACGAACAGCTAATCTAAAACAAAAATACCACAATGTAAAAAAACCAATGATCAGATCATGGAAAAAACACTTCCGAGTGTGTTAAAATAAAATTATTTCCACTTGAGTTTAGTAGGCAGAGAATCTACAAAAGGTTTAAAAAAGATCAAAAAAATAGATCGTATAATATACATACATAGAGGGCAAGAATCAGCAAGATTTAAATTAGTATCGTAGGGTTTAGTAATTAAAATATGCGTATTTATAGATTTACCAAAATTTAGGAGAAAATAATCGGCACATTTTGTTCAATTATAATAATAAAAAATGTATGTTATGATTTGGATTTGTACCTATAAATCATAAAAATAATTAATCAAAGTTAGCAAACTTACCTTTAGTAGAATGAAATGTAAACAGGCTCGTGTTCATGAACAATATTAATAGAAAAGATCAAGTTATACAAACACTTTCATAAACTTTGTCAGCCATTATCATTTTATTTTAAGGCGAGGTTGGGCTGGGCGATTCCATTATTTCTGGCCGAGTCCAAGAAGACACCACGAAGACACTGAACGTTTAAAAATAATTTAATGGCTCGGGTAATTTGTAGCATACATCTGTCTCTGTCTGCATCAAGTTACCTTCGCTATATATAAAGAGAGACAAGTATAGCTCGAACGAAGAAAGGTCGCTTTTCTTAGTAAACACATTCAGTTTAAACAAATAACGACGTAGGAGTTATATTAACTCATAAATGATGAGGACCTTAGACAAGGATAGACGACAAGGATGGGGACGGTAAACGTTGGGCGGTTCTATTGACAATTGTCTGGCATATGTGACGTCACACTCTGACGTCACATGCTTCCATTCCACCAATCTTTGTCTCACCGGGCTGTTGGCGACCTCGTTATACATATTATATCTACTACTTTGATTTCAGATACTTCCACTCACAAGATTTTTTTAGTACAGATACAGAAAGAGAGCAAATCATCTACTGCGTATTTTTAATTATAAAATATATAATATGTTTTAATCACAGGCCTGTTTTCATATTGTTGAAAAAAGGTCCTGAAATCAAGTGTATTGGGTAAATAAAGTGCAGGGACAACTTTTGGTGAAAAGTATAATCTTGTTATCTCAAATAAAATTTAATAACACCAGATTTATTACATTTTGGACTGAATAAATTTCAGCAAAGAATAGTACTATAAAATTACTTGAATATATTATAATATATAGGCCTTTGATTTGACTTTTTATAACTATTTCTTAGCATCTTCCTTTTTGTCCGGGGTAGGTGTATTTTCAGTCTCCTCCTGACTATCTTCCGTGTCTTCCTCATCCTCACTATCACCTAAAAAAAAGGACAACGTCATAATTTTATTACATTTAGTTATTTTACTAAAAAATATACCTTTATAGTATGTTTTAGTAATTTATTTAGTGTAGGAAAATCATATTCTAGTATTTGTACATTATTGTCAAAAACATATCCTTGTGATAATTTCATTAGGCACAATAAATTTAATTGGAAATAAAAAGTCAATGTGGAAAAACTTAAGTTTGTTCATTGAATTTTTATAAGGTATATTTTGTATAATATGTATTATTACATTATTTTCAAGCAGGTATCGGAAAATTGAAGAGTTGAGTATTAGGTACAGGACAATTAATTCATGCTTGTTTTTTCCACCAATATTTTCATAATCTAGATGTGTGTATGTAATATACCTAGATTGAATAATAATCTTGTTCTACTTACTATCGTCCTCCTCCTCTGACCCAGAATCATCATCAGAATAGTTGTCATTATAATTACTAGATGCGCCATACCCTCCATAACTATATCCTGCACCATCATTATCATAATCATCGTCACCACCTCCTTCGTAGTCATCATCATATCCAGATTGACCTTGTCTGCCAAATTTATGGCTTCTCGCTATGACAAAAAGTACATACTTCATTTATTTTAAGTCAAAGGCACATTCAAATTGCTTTTATTTATCATAATTTTTTTTACAATTAATAAGACTACTACTTGGAGTCATAAGCTGTTTATAATTAAAGAATTCTTGAACAGAATAAAATGCTTGATGATATACAAATTGTTTTTCATAATAAAAACATTAAAGCCGAGTTTTTCTACCTATTGTGAATAACTTTACTTACTTGACATGCTAAGGTCTTTGGTTTGGGAAGTTTCATAACCACATTTTGGACATGGGATTCCCTTGTTTTTCTCATACTTAAAGCCTTTTCTTTTTACATGATCTTCACAGTAACATGTCTTGCATCGTAGGCAAGAGTATTGACCAAGCTTGTTACATGATTGGCCTAAAAAATACAATTTTGCAGTTTTTCTTTTAACATTATCATTCTTCATTTTTTTCAGAAATAATTATTGACATTGTGAGACGTAAGTTTTTAAAATTTTCTACCCATTGAATAGGCACATCACAATGTATCTAGTATACATAATATTAAATATTGAAACTATATACTACTGATCATGCTAAAAGCTCAAAAATAGAAAGAACTTTAGTAATTTTAAGCCCACCCCCAAATTTTGGAAAAAAAAATGTTTGCACTAATTATCTGGCATATTATTATAAACAATACCAGCACCAAATTTCAGCTCTCTACAAGGAAATACCAAAGTTTGTAAATTTAATAATAATTACCACTTACATTTGTAATTTTCTGATTCTAGTACCTGACAGGATGCTTGGTGCTCAAACTGATCATCTTCACATAGGTACCTAAATAAGATATATAATTTTATTGCTTTAAAATTTATTAAATCGCTCAAAAAAAAATTAATACTTAGTCAATAATTTATATTCTGTCTAATATCTGTAACATATCACACTAATTAGAGTTTACTTAAAAAAAACATTATATTATTGTAAAAATGTAGTATTTTAAATATTAATAATAATAAAAATAAAAAGTTTATTTCAAATTTAATAATATAATAAATAGGTTTATGTTGTCTTCTATAAACTTATTCTTTAATCCCCTGAGGCTGAGCTTGTTAGGGGCAAATCTTATTTTTTGTTTTAGTATGTAAAATCATAAATCATAAATGTGCATTCAAAATCAAGTTTAAAATTAAAAATTTTAATTTAGTATAAACGCAGTTTTTTTTTGAGGAAATATATTACCTATAATAAAATTATTAGTTTATACTTTTTAAGTAAAAAATATTACTTATATAAATTATTCAGAACAATGTTAATTAATTAATTTTCAAATTGTCTGTTTTTAATATCCATGTTTATGAAATCAATTTTTATAATTTTTGTTGGTAAATAATCGTTTAAATAAAAAAATAAATACCTATTTGAAATCTATGGACTTATTTATTTTAGATTTTATGGTTATTTCATTTTTATGATGTTATAAATGTGGTACTTACCTAATTTGTCTTATGTTCAACTTTTTTGTTTTTGAATATAATTCTTTTGAAGGATAAATAAAAAATTGTTTTCAAAAATATACTGCCTTCATTACGGTAAATAGGTATATATATATTTGTTTTTCACCTACCCATCACAAAAGGAACATTTAAAAATTCTACCTCCATGATCCCAAACATTCCTTTCACATTCTAAGCATATGGCCTCCTGCAGGGGGCAAGTGCACGCATGAGATTGTAAGCATTTTCTACCATGACATACCCAGGCTTCACAAAAGTCACAAATTGCACCCTAAAATAATAATATGCTTATATTGAGTTAAAAGTGAAAGTTGTAAGTACGTCACAACTAATTTTTTTAAATTCTATATTGTTTAGACATTTTTAGTTTCAAAGTGTTTACCAAAGAAAATACGGTACCGAAAATACTTACGACCATGTTCATGCCCGTAGTAAAGACTCCAGGGTGTCTTATGACACAATCCCCAGTTTTTAACATGCATTTAACTTTTCCACACTGGGCGCAGACAGGCAGACGTTGGATGCTTTGGCAAAAGTAGCAAAACGCCCTGCTTTTCTGCTTACTGAAATACAACAAAACTATAGTGAAAAATGTTCAATATATTTAAAATAGTAATTCTAACATACCGATGGCATTTCTCACATTCCATAGATCCGTTGCATGGGTGAGCTGCAAGATCAACATGTTCTTTGGACGCTCTGATTTCTTTTTGCCTAAGCCGTTGTTTCTCTGCTTTCTTACGTTGCCCCGTTTTCTTTTTAGGCATTTTAAAAAACTGTATAGTCTGTATAAAATACTTATTCCGAAAGAAAACTAAAACACGCCACGAAATACAATGAAAATGTCAAACACACAAAAAAAAATACAAAATTTGAGGTTAGTTTTTCAACTTCATGTTACTACCTATCATTCCTCTGTGGTGGAAATCAGAAATAAAAGAAGCCATAAAATTATCGTCATTCTAACCCTATATTAATTTTATTCTCCTGTCAAATTTTAAAAAAAAATTTTAAGAATGGCTGGGACTGGCCCTAGAGTCGCCAGGACTCCGCTGGAGTTGCTAAACAATCAAGACACTAATGTTCCTACATTTTTAAGTAAATGGTGGAACCCCTTGGCACTTGGTACATTCGGTTTTGTAGCTGTAATCGTAGGAAATGCGGGCACTAGAAGACCAATATTCAGTGGTAAGTTTACGTCCAATATTATATAATATTAAATATAATATTATTTAATGAGTTTTACCACTATACTGACGGAAATCTTTCGTTTTAATTTTTGTATTTAAGGTATCCACAAACATGTAATCGGAACAGTTGCTGGACTAACTATCGGGAAAGTGCTCAACGATTGGCGAAACGAACAATTGGCTAAAAGGGACGCTGTTTTCCGTAACTATATTGAACTACATCCTGAAGATTTTCCTCCCTATGGTAAATGTCAATTGCTTTTTTATTATATAACTTCAAGCTTATTTACATGATTGGAAAAAAGGGAGCATGTAAATTAATATTTTTTTGTTTCAGAACGAAAACTGTACAGAGACGTCTTTGAGGAATGGATCCCGATTCGTTAAATACACCATGTTAATAAAATTTTATTATTAGTTAAGAAATTAAATAGTTTTTCTAGTCTTAAATGTTGTTTTATAGGTATGGAGGAATTATGTTGGATATTGCAACAATTTACAAAAATAAAAAGTGCTTTGGTGGTTTCTATGCTTTAATAATTTATTTGTGGACTTAAAAGTAGAGACTGATTAAATTTCTAAAGGTATACGTACATGTAAATAATTTAAAATAACTTTTTATCAATTTTGTACATTTATTATTTGTAATGAGGACAACTCGCTGAGTAACAATTAATTATAATGATTTAACATATTTTAGTTGTACAGCTTGCCGTCGTTATGTCTTAAATAAATATGAATATTTTAACAAAGTTTTGCTAAATCTGTACTTTTAAAAAGATAGGATCAAGAATGCAATATTTTTCAGAAATACATAATATTTTACAGCGGATTAGTGTAATTTTTAAGATGTATGAACTTACACCCTTCATATAACTTGTAAAATAAACCGGTTTTCCGCTTCCTAGTAGGACTATTAATGGGATTTGTGTCTCCATTTTTATGATTTCATTTTCTTGCTATGTTAGTTAAGAACATAAATGTAAAGGAACGGCGAGAAACACAGAATTAGCAAATAACAAGTTAAAATTCACAATTAACTCATCTCAATATATTTTTAACAAACAAAATTGAATGTTGTCCGATTTTGATAAATTTTCCATTACAAAAATACTCATCTAACAACTACAAAATATAATAAATACATTAGTCACCCTTTATTCATCACAGACTACTATATAACTTTTAAATATAAAAATTTCAAGTTACAATGTTAAAATATAAAAAATGCAATACTTATTTTTAATTATCTCAATACGAGTAAGAATAAGTTACAATAATTACCCATTTAATTGTAAACATAAACATACAGCTGAACAACCCAACGACATTGTAAACGACAAAGTATTAAAAAACAATAATTAACGATATAATTGCAGATTTTATTACGTGCGATACTCTAATAGTAGTTTTTTTTGGCCTGACGACTTTATCGACTTAGAACGTATGTTTAAGTTTTGTCGCTTACAACGTCCAGGTAACCTATTGGGTGTCGTCCACTGGTAAATTAGTGCTTTCGGTCCTTTATTACCTGTGTAAAGGTACAGGACATAAATGCTACGCTCAGACCAAACAAGTTCTTTCAATGGCCAATGCTACAATTATAATCGCATATCATATTTTGAATGATATGACGTGTATATCTGACTAAATTTCTAAATCCATCAAGAGCTTGCATTGTATTTCACCACTGGTCCAGGGGTTTGCACTAAAATACGAGCCCAAAACGGAAGACGTCCAGTTACATGCATTGGTAAAAAAACTATACATTCATATTCCTAATACAGACTTTCACAGTTTTCGTCTAGCGTTCACTTTAACGACATATTACTGCTAGCTAACAAATAGTTACAAAACAACATACGCCGCACCCATATGCACTCTGATCAAAAATTATTGCATAATATGCAACAATTTTCACATTTTATTTAAAAACATCCGCTTAACGCTCATCCTTTGCCTGTTCTCTCAAATTAGCCTGTTAATCTTACTTTCTGTATCCTCGAGTTTAAAATTTCGTTCAAACTAACATTCTTGAGAAAAAAAAGTGTTAAGTTAAAATGGCACACGAGTAAAATCGTAAATGTGACTTGACAATTCGACAGGGGGATCAATGTGTTTATATAAATTTAAGCAAAACATTAACTAGTATACAGAATTTGCAGGGACAGTGATAAAAATCCTAAAACAATATACCTACATGCATAAAGCATTTTTACAAAAACCTAACAATTATTGATTTTGTTGGACACAAAAGCTGCGAATTAGAAAAATTAATTTACGTAATAGAGACGACATTGAGACGATGCGTTTTATTCAAAAACAAAATTAAGACGTCAGGCATAATCAGTCTTTTGGCTACCACCTTTATAACAAACTACTATTAATTTGATTCTCACTGTCAACGAACAAGAAGACATTTTAATAATCTAATTGAGTCCGTTCAAAGACCAACGACAGTCGACTGGAATAAGGTTAACGTCGAAACCTTACGGATCTTTAACTTTTTTTGATGACTGCATGACTTCCCTAATCCATAATATAAGCCTGTGCCAAATTTTAGAATTTTTTCCACTGACCTCACATCTAAACTTCATAACAGATTTTAAATATTTTTTCCAATATTATTGTACCACTTCACAATTACGTTAATTTTTATACAATAAATATTAAATACCAAATATATAAAAATAAAATTAGCTTTTTTCTCTCTATTTAATTGTAACACTAGTAAGGTAAATAGGGAGACGTTTATCGTACTGTGATACTGGCAATGCATAATAGAAAAAGACTGACTCATCACTGATTTAAAAAATGTATGGCAACAAAAAATAAATATTTTAAAATAAGTTATCACTTTCAACTGTTTGTTGTCAGCTGTCTTGCCTGTCACGGTCCCGTTAACATAGAGAGCTGCAATTTGGCACGGTTAACTATAACCATAGACCGGAAGTATAAAAAATGTAAACTAACTATCTAATCTGTTTTACGCATGTGTAGGTATACCTCATAAGGAGCAAAAAAAAACTGAAACATATCAAGGACGTGTACTAAAAGTCAATATCTATTCGGCACTGCCCGTACCATTACACACAATCTAAGGGAGGTTACTTTTTCTTAAAATCTACAACCTACGTTACTTCTTTATGATTATTTTGTAAACTTACAGGTGAAATTCATAGTAAAATTACTTAAGTCTTGACATCAGGTGATTTTTTTTTCATTATATATAATTAATTTTTCTGTGAATAACCCTGTCCAGCAAGTTATTTAATAATTATTATTTAAGAGGTATTTTTGAGAGTACTGCATGCTAAAATTGTAAATAAGCGATTTTAGTAGTTTCTATTTTGATTAAAGTCTTAAAAGTAATTGCACTGGGCTCTACCACTTAAAGAAGTGCATAACAACGGGCAAAGTATTATGGAAAATTTTATTAGAGGAAAAAAGTGAATTTGAGTGAAAAGTTTAACCAAAATGGACAAAAATTGTCCAAGAAGAGTTAAATTTGTTTATTTATACTACGTTGACAGTAACCGACTAACGTACACTTTTTGGTCGTTATCAAACAAGAAAATTTCCCTAATGATATGAAAGGAAAATTATTTACGTAAACAAAAAAAAACCCTGGCATATCATCGAATGCGCGATTGTTCAAAAACTTCTTTGAGGAAAGAGTTATATAATAACCGGCGTAACCTGTACTATAATAGGATTAGTGAGGTTTTATCAAATCCACTTTTTTGCTCTGAATTTTTTCATATCCGCCATGCGCGAGATTGTTGTTTAAACCAAAACGTAAGTGTAATTTAAAACTTAGTTTAAAAACGTAGACGTTTATAAAGTGATGTGCAACTATGATGCGATTTAATAAATTAAAATAAAACTCCGTGCGAGAATATTATTCAAATATTCCCGCACGGTTTTTGCGTCAACGCAATTTTAAAATCCTTTCTATGTACAATAAAAATTATCAACAACTTATTCTAAAAACTGCGTGATCTAATCACAAAAAGGAATGTTAACAACGTTTATATTGATTGCGTACAAGCTTTTTAGGAATTTTTAAAATCCTGACGATTAAAAAAATCAATAAATCGAAACTCGCTGAGCAAAATTAATATGGAACAGAGACAAACTTTGATATATAGACCAGGGCTGAAGCCTTTGAAAATGGTAAAAAGTGAAAAAAAAATAACAGTAGGATGAAACCCATTGGAAAAACGAAGAGAATATAACAAAAATGAAAGGAAAAATAAATTACGGGCGATTCGAGGTCGGGAAGTGGGGGGAGTGAGTTTTTAAGGGTAGAAAACGATTTATCTCGATTTCCGGCAAAACTACAAGTCCTATGGAAAAACGTTAAATAGCAAAGTTGCAGGTAATAAAAGGGTTTACAACTTTTGTATTTACACTTTTTTCACATAGCCTCAAAATTTATGTGAAAAATTCAAATAACCAAGATTTGGGTTTTCTATTTTTATCCTTTAAAAAAAAATTTTTTTATACACGAAATTTGGTGAAAACTTACCTTTTTATGTCCCAAACAAACGGTAATTTTTTTGATTTAAAATATTTATTTTTTAACCTTATTTTGACTTAATATCGAAAAAGCACCCTAATTTTCAATAGAAAATTCTCACGTCAAAATATCTGCTTTTTTAAAAAAGTCGGTGGGCTTTTTGTTCGTTGAAATCTCTACTTTCTGATGGTGTAAAAAAAATATACATTACAATGGTAATTTACACACAATTGTTATTTTCTCTTCCTTTTCCAATGGGTTTCATCCTACTATTATTTTTTTTGGTTTCAAAAATTATCAACCCTGGTCTAACCTTTCTGGTACTAATGGGAATTTTTTTTTTACTTCTAAAAAAGATCAAACTTGTACACAATCAAAGTTCAAAGGATATTTTATAAATAAATAAAAAATATTTCATAGCTTTGACAATAGGAAATATCGTGAATATATTTTTCCATAACAAAAAGTAATGGTTAATTTATCATCTATATATAGTATATAGTCATCAGTATAGTTTTTATGCATTTATAAAACATCTTAAATCGAAAACTTATCGGCAACGGTGCCTGTGTATACGATAAAAAGCTAAAAAGCAAAACCGAGGTATAACTGGGCTTTAAAGTTAATCCTTACAATAAAATTTATCACTTAGCGTTTGTGTAGGCTGTATAATTAAAAAAAAATACAACTTGCACTGGACTGTAAAACTTAACGTGTATAGTAGATATCTCTCCTTTACGTTGTCTATCGGCATTGGACAATTTTTTCTATTAAACCAAAAATATTGTGCTTCTAGTAATTTCTACCGCCGCGTGTAATAAAAATGAGTTGCGTAATGTAGTGATGTAATAAATTCATTACCTAATTAATCTTAGTACACAACTCGAGCAACCAAAAATGAATGAGATAAAAACGGTTGGAGTTTCTAGTAATTATTTGTTTATACAGGGTGGTCCAACGAAAACTCAACACCTCGATTTTCCTGCTTTAAATGAAAATGTGGAAAATCGCTCGGACCCGTCGATTTTTATTTCGAGGGGGACATCTTTTGCGTATATTGTCAATCTTGTTACTTTAAGCCCCTAGGAGGGGGGGTAAGATCTAAATCTTAAATGGATACCCCTATTTTATATAATTTTTTTGGATTCTGCATAAAATTCTGAACATTTTTTATTAAAGCATTATTAGTCTATACTTAACAGTTTCCGAGATATTGACTCTTGAAAAATTACATTTTTGAACTTTGACAGCGTTTTTCTAACTGTACGTCTTAGAGCAAAACGGCTTACATGATCCTATTCTCGATTTTTATTATCTTTCCAATAGTATCAACTTCCGGTTAAACCGGATGTGCTATATTTCTTACATCCGGTTTAACCGAAAGTTGACACTATGACACTATTGGAAAGATAATAAAAATCGAAGATGGGGACATGTAAGCCGTTTTGCTCTATATATACTAAGACGTACAGTTAGAAAGCTAGACGCTGTCAAAGTTCAAAAATGTAATTTTTCAAGAGTCAATATCTCGGAAACTGTTAAGTATAGACTAATAATGCTTTAATTAAAAAATGTTCAGAATTTTATGCAGAATCCAAAAAAATTATATAAAATAGGGGTATCCATTTAAGATTTAGATCTTACCCCCCTCCCTCCTAGGGGCTTGAAGTAACAAGATTGACAATATACGCAAAAGATGTCCCCTTCGAAATAAAAATCGACGGGTCCGAGCGATTTTCCACATTTTCATTTTAAAGCAGGAAAATCGAGGTGTTAAGTGTTCGTTGGACCACCCTGTAATTATAAATTTTATATAGAAAATTTTCAATTTTTACTATTTTAAAATTATTATGTAAAGGAGAGATACATCTTAGCATTAAAATTATCTAAAAATGTCATCTTAAAACGAATTATCAATCAGTTCTCGCATGTAAAAATAGTAATACTGCTCCTGTTTAAAATAAAACTATCTAAAAAGCTCTTTTTAAATGGCAAGCTTAAAAAACTAAGGTTAGAGTGCGGGGTGTGTAAAAATCACAAATTAAATACAATGCTGATCAGGACAGGTTAGACATGCTACAACTATGTACAGGGTGTTCTTTGATTCTATACTCAAAATAGCCACTTTTCGGTTTAGGGAAAATGGATTAAAAAAAACAAACAGTAAATACAGCGACCGGCATAAAGTACGCACTAAAGAGGATTTTTTTTTTATTTCAAAACTTACCAAATTTTTTTGGCGGTGGAAAAGTTCTGCATATTCTTAAACAAAAAAGAGCATAGACAAAAGAAGACGGAAATATTGCGCTGTATACGAGGGAGAGGTGAAAACGTTAAATTCACTCAAGAATAAAGTGCCCTTATTTTTCACTGTAGAAATTTTTTTTATTAGGAAATGTTGTTTGCACTTAAAAGTTGTCCATAAATACCAAATTTCAGCTCGGTACCACAAAAAAAGTGTTTTTACTTTTTTTTTACGCCCCCTCGTATAGCGCATCGATAAAAGCTATGCAACCTATAAATTCAATTTTTTTAACAGCTCTTGGGCAATTAGACACATCACTTACCTAAATTTGTTTAAATACGCGAGAACTGGACGTTTAATAAAATAACGTCAAAAATAATCTAACTTTTCTGGTGCACACCGTACATTACTCTATGGATAAGCGGAATAACTTTATGCAAAACAAATAAGGGTTTATTTCATACATTTAACAATATTTTGCCGTTCCCAATTTTTCAAAAACCCTGAAACCCATTGGTTCATGAATTAAAGTTTATAAAATTCGTTGTCATTTAAATCTAGTTGTCATGAAAAATATTTATATTTGTGCTACAGAGCTGAAATTTGGTATTTATGGATAACTTTTAAGTGCAGACATTTCCTATTAAAAAAATTTTCACAGTGAAAAATAAGGGCAATTTATTCTTGAGTGAATTTAACGTTTTCACCTCTCCCTCGTATACGGCGCAACATTTACTAGTTTTGTCTATGCTCTTTTTTTTTAGGGACATGCAGAACTTTTTCACCGCCAAAAAAATTTGGTAAGTTTTAAAATTTAAAAAAATCCCCTTTGGTGCGTACTTTCTGCCGGTCACTGTATACCCCGACGTTTGAAGATATTATTGTATTTTAGTTAACAAAAAAAAATATTAAAACTTAACCACCCTGTATCTTGATAGTAAAGCAGAATAGGGCATATTATAAACTTCTAGTTCCCAAATAAACCAGGAACTCTTATTCTGCATTTTAACAATTAAAAAACACCCTGTAATAATTTTCTTTAACAAAAAAGATTGACTAGAGAACGTTTACAAAAGCATTATGATTGCCTGATTAACAAATAATGGATTTTATTTAAACCAGCTTAAACATTTCTGATCCTTTTTGGTAAAAAATTAAGTGCATTCTGTCTCGATCAGCGAACAACTTAAATTCACTGGTGCGCAAAGTGCTACTACATTATTTCCACTGGGCTACATCTAAAAGAGCCACTAATATTATTACAAGTAGCTTACAAGATTTGTGTTACAATCTTACATTATTAAGTAAACCTATTTCCTGATATATAGAAAGACGTTAAGCTTAAGGCGCTACGAAATTTGTATTTTATTCTCATTCTTTGTATTGCATCTTCATGATTACTTAATGCCCTTAAGTTTTAAGTACTCACCTTAAAGCGTGTTTATCACTTTAAGCCTGTTCTTTACTCTCTTCGAGTTCGTTTTGGCCTGACCGATGTGTCTGTATTGTCGTTCCGGCCTTTTTTACCCACCTGTACCTAGACAAACAATAAAGACAAAAACTATCAGCCAATATTCAGCTGAAGGTTGCTGTGCACAAACCGGTCAAAATATTCTAATTAAAATAAATGAATGAACCAATATTAAAAGCTATTATCTTTTTAAAAATGTTAGTTGTTGTTACAAGTCTTTTGTAAAATTATTTCTATATTTAAAGCACTTTGAATAATTAAATTGAACTATCCCTTCACTTATCAGTTTGTTAGGTTGACACATACGCACGACATGCCTGTTTAATAGACGTGAGTAAGTCATTGGACGCCCTTAAGGTTGAATTCTTAACGTCATTCAATCTATTGCCAACCTATAACCCATTTCGCGTTTAATATTTTAATAACTAACATTTAAAGAAAATCAATATCGTCGGTACATTATTTAGGTAGTATCTGATATATTACAAAAATATCTATTTATTTCATTGCTAATTTTGGGAGAATTGTATAGTGAAAGAACAATGAGTGACAATGACATAATAATGTAAAAAAAAATCTTACCCGATATTTTTCGCTATACAATTCTCCTAAAATAAGTTATGAAATTCTTTGATATTTATTAAATATGTCAATTATTACCTATAGAATATCAAGTCGATACTGATTTTATTTAAATTTTGTATAAAAGCTAGAAAAAATAAATAAATCTACGCGAAAAAGTTTATAGGTTGGCAAGCATGTTGATACTCCCACCTTAAAACAACAATTTAAGGTGGAATAATTTTCAACGCCGTTCAATTTATTGCCAACCTATAACCTATTTCGCTTTGTTTTTTCCAGTTTATTAATTTTTAAACAAACATTTAAATAAAATCAGTATCGTCCGCACATTATTTAGGTAATATCTGATATATTACAAAAATATCAATTTATTTCATTGCTAATTTTGGGAGAATTGTATAGTGAAAGAACAATGACATAATAATGGTAAAAAAATCTTACCCGATATTTTTCGCTATACAATTCTCCTAAAATAAGTTATGAAATTCCTTAATATTTATTAAATATGTCAATAATTATTACCTATAGAATATCAAGTCGATACTAATTTTATTTAAATTTTGTGTAAAAGTTAGAAAAATAAATAAATTTACGCGAAATAGGTTATAGGTTGGTAAGCATGTTGATAGTCCCACCTTAATGTAAAATGTGTGTGTAACCTATGCAACAATGCTACCGATTTTAAAATGGTACCAACCTAAAAAAATGGAAATTGAAAAAGGTATTCAAATTACAAAGAAAATAACTGTGTTTTTTTTTATTAACATACCTGAGACTGTGCCGTGAGATGTAAAGAAATCGCGTGTGTGTTCAACTTCTCAGACAAAAGCAAGTCCTTAAGCTCCTTCATTTTCTGACTGTGCAACACTACAATCGGTCTCTTTTTCTTCACCTCTTCTTCCAAGTCTTCTTCTTTCAAGAGAAAATCTGGCGATTTCGACGTACCCGGTTTGCCGTTCTCTTTTTCCTCTTCCTTCTTGTTTAACGTTGGTACAGTGTACTCACCACCTAATAACGTTATAATATTAATATATTAATATAAATATACCATTTAACATACGGAGCTGAAATTTGGCATGGTAATAAAAAAGAGCAATAGTAACAAAAAAAAAGCAGTTTGGTTGCAGTTGGGGATCAAATCAAACGAAAGCTGAGAATATTTAAAAAAAACACAATAAAATAACGTGAAGCAATCGAAAACAAATTAAACAATTTCACCAGAAAAAAATACACATCACAAAAAATGCAAATAAAGAAAAACTAAACCGGTATAAAATTATTTTACCCAGTTCTTCTTGTTTTATCTCGGGAACAGGAACCACGTTTTCCAAATCGGGAATATCCATTCCTGTAAAGAATTTTTTCAGCAATCAACTTTCATAGGTACAGCAAACTGAATAATTAATACAAAAAAAAATTTTAAAATCGTCCACAAATCACAAAAATGTCCAACTAGTCCCGGCGGCAACCTCAAGTTGCCGCCAGACCTGAAAACTACCAAAAAATAAACGACCAAATACTGTATTACACATCGATAGAATTTGATCAAAAGTTTACCATGGGCTGGCTTCTCTGGCTCTGGCTCCTCTTTCTCAATTTTTATTTTTATGTCGGTTATTTGCGGCTCTTGAATGCCTCCTGTAAAATTTTTAGGGCTGCTTATTTGTTACCCTGTACATAACACAAATATCTGAAAGGTTCTAACCAATGCATGTATTCATACTTAGTTAGATAATTTTATGTCTAATTAATTAATACTTTTTTGAAGTACATATATGTAGGGACATGCTGTATTAATATAAAATTTGAATTATGAACTTACCAACGAACGGTGACCCGTCCCCTTGCAACAAATACTCAGGATTAAGAATTTTCTCTGAACAAGCTGCGGTCAGGGCTTCAATGGTGGGGTGAAAATTTGAGGTAGATTGTTCCTTCACGTTTGGCTTTGTAATTGTTGCACTGGGCTCCTTCTCGTAATTGTTATTGTTGTTGAAGAAAGAACCGTTTTTCTTGGATAGTTTTTCCTCTAGATTATCACAAACAATGTTAACCTATAAAGGAATGGTATAGTATTATTAGGTGAGCAGGAACACCCGCAAAATCGGCATCAAATAAATAATAAATTCGTGAAATGCAACCACCTCTACTGTTAAGTTCAAGAAAAATGTTTATCTGCAACCAAATCAAATAAAAGGATCTTTGCTTTTTGAGTCTATAGACTTCCACACTTACCTGTGCTCTAACATCAGCATCAAATTTGGAGATGGTGTTGACCAGAGGCTTTGCCCACCCAATATGTAAAACAGGAGTGGCACTACCCTCTTCCCATTGACATATCCCATCATAAAACTTGAGTAAATTCGCAAAGCATTCTGGCTTCTTCAGGATTGTATTCGCCTCGAAGCCTGAGCTCTCCATTTTCATGATGTAAGGAATCAGCTCATTAGCTATTTCTAGAAATTCTTTGTAGATTTCTTCATCATCTCTTGAATAGTTATATCTAAAATTATTTAGGTATATAAAACATTATCGGGTATCTACTATAACCTTATTTTGTACTTCTTAACATTCAATGCAAGTTTAAAAATAATTTAGTATGTCCATTATAATACTTTCAAATTTTACGCATTTCTTATATTAAAACATCTAAATAAATGTTTTAAGTTTAGGGTTTTTAATAATTTTGTAGGTCTTGTTTAAATTTTATCACTTATATTAGTGATTTTATGTTATTGTGTACTCGACTTTTTATAATATGTATCTATATGCATATTTTATGTTAGATCTGAGTCTTTTTTAAAATAGTGACTAGGTCCTATTACTGATATAGATTGTTTTTTATTTGTTATCTTTCTTATGTGATTGTAATATTTCCTATAGTTGAGTAAGTGAAGAGCTTTGTCAATAGAATTTTCTTGGACAATAATAGACCAGGGCTGAAGCCTTTGCAAATGGTAAAAAGTAAAAAAAAAGAATAGTAGAATGAAACCCATTGGAAAAGGAAGAGAATATAACAAAAATGAAAGGAAAAATAAATTACGGGCGATCCGAGGTCGGGAAGTGGGGGGCGGTGAGTTTTTAAGGTTAGAAAACGATTTATATCGATTTTCGGCAAAACTACAAGTCCTATAGAAAAACGTTAAATGGCAAAGTTGTAGGTAATAAAAAGATCTACAACTTTTCTATTTGCACTTTTTTCACATAACCTCAAAATTTATGTGAAAAATTTAAATAACCAAGTTTTTGGTTTTTTATTTTTATCTTTTACAAGAAAAATTTTTTTTTCACGAACTTTGGTGAAAACTTACCTTTTTATGTCCCAAAGACACTGTAATTTTTTTGATTTAAAATCTTTATTTTTTCGCCTTATTTTGACTTAATATCGAAAAAGCACCCTAATTTTCAATCGAAAATTCTGACGTCAAAATATCTGCTTTTTTAAAAAAGTTGGTGGGGATTTTGTTCGTTGAAATCTCTACTTTCTGATCGTGTAAAAAAATATACATTACTATGGTAAATGTGATGAAATCCCCTTTAAATCCTACCTTTAATTATATTTAGAACAACTATTTTCGCATATTTTTTGCGATGTTTATGTTTTATGGATTTGTAATTTTTTTGTTTATCAATATAACGTGGAATCTTACATTTTTCGAGTAATTAAAGTATAAATTTTAATAAATAGCTCAAAATTGTACATAATGATTAAAAAAAAAATTTCCGATTCGATTTTTTTCGTTTCTTTGCATTTTTTGAGAATATTTATTATCATAGTAACGTATATTTTTTTTACACCATCAGAAAGTAGAGATTTCAACGAACAAAAAGCCCACCGACTTTTTTAAAAAAGCAGATATTTTGACGTGAGAATTTTCGATTGAAAATTAAGGTGCTTTTTCGATATTAAGTCAAAATAAGGTTAAAAAATAAATATTTTAAATCAAAATAAATTAAAGTGTGTTTGGGACATAAAAAAGTAAGTTTTCACCAAAAACCAAAATTTTTGTAAAAGATAAAAATAAAAAACAAAAAACTTGGTTATTTGAATTTTTCACATAAATTTTGAGGTTATGTGAAAAAAGTGCAAATAAAAAAGTTGCAGATCTTTTTATTACCTACAACTTTGCCATTTAACGTTTTTCCATAGGACTTGTAGTTTTGCCGAAAATTGAGATAAATCGTTTTCTAACCTTAAAAACTCACCGCCCCCCACTTCCCGACCTCGGATCGCCCGTAATTTATTTTTCCTTTCATTTTTATGATATTCTCTTCCTTTTCCAATGGGTTTCATCCTACTATTATTTTTTTGGTTTCAAAAATTATCGACCCTGGTCTATAAAGCATATTTTGATTTGATTTGATGGTAGGTCAGTATTTTTTGCAGGAATTGATTATTAAACTATCAACATACTTACAGTCTTATAACATCACTGGCATTAGCCCAACTTTCAAAGGCCTCCTTGTACATTTTGTTGCGGTAAAAATAGCCGCCTTGGTAAGTATATGGGTACACGTGTTGGTTATTGTAATACTTTCTAGCAGATTCTATGGCCTCGTCGAACAGCATTTTGCAGGAAATATCTGGGCGTTTTGGTGAAATTTCTTCTAAATCTCCCAAGTTACCTAGAAAGATATTATATTAAAAAAATTTAAATGCTGATAATTTTATTGATATAATACCTATAGCCATAGGATATTTCTTAAGGTGTCCCAAGTCATATAGTAACCACAGCAGTTCTTGTTGAAGCATAGCAACCTCAGTAGCATCCACGTTAGCATTTAATGATGGATTTATAGCAGAAACTAATGCTGCTACTTCCATATGTCTTGTGCAAATAACTGGTTTGTTATTGACATAAAGCCATGAGCGAGCTGCTACACCTTTACCAATTTCCTGGCCTCTTTTATCTTCGTTCCCTTTTCCATGCCAAGTAACCTCAGCAGTTTCTAAAAATAGTGATATTATAGGTATAGGTAGGTAAATTTAAAAAATCTAAATACAATCTGTTCAAACAGGCAATCTAAATTAAGTGACATATATACACTGTGTTATTACTCTCTACCAATGATAAAGTACATGATTAAACCATCAGGGCCAACAAAAATTGTTAGCAAAATTATATAAAGGTAAGCCAACTTATATATGGGTAGGTATTATCGAGGGTATTATAATAATAATACTAAACATTACAATTTTTCTATTATAATTTCTCCCTTATTTATCCTACCTAGTTTCCTTTTTTTTTCTGGGTTAAATATTTTTGAATTACCTACTTACTTATATTTTTAAATATATTTATGATGTGATTAAAATTAATAATCTAAATAGATGTATATTTTTTCATTATAAAATCGGACAGATTTGTTAATCTATGGTTTTGTAATGATGCGTTCATTGGATTTATTTTTATTAAAAAAAAACCTGCAAATAAATAAATAAAATAAATTTATGAATGGAAAATAACAATTTTGCAGTGCTCTCACTTAAAACTTATAATGATCAGAAAATCTCAATAACACATTTAAATTTACTTAAGAGGTGTTACAAACTTATCATATGTATTGTAGCTGGATGATTAAAATATAATTTAAATTGTAGACAAACGTAATATGTAAATATATAGAAGGTATACCTGATCCATTGGGGCCAAAGACAACCCAAGCATGATCCTCAGACAAAGCCAAATGGACATCATTATATCCTAGCACCTGACAACCCGCAACCACAGCAAAAGCTACTCCAAAACAGTCTAATTTACTTCCAGTAAGGTAGCTGTAAAGACTCTGTAAGTGTGCCCTGTCCTTATAGTAACTTCTCGTCAAGCTATTCCATATAACATCGGACACCCTCTTTACAAGCTCCCTGGTGGCATATGCTTTGGTTTCATTGGCTTCTACGGAACTTGTAATAATTAAGTGAAATTTTTTATACAGAGTCTCGACCGTTTCAAGTTCGAAACGGGGTAAAACGTTTGTTTCCGGTGTATCTGAGAGCTGCCCCGCGTTCGACCGGCTTGTAAGTTGATTCTCAATCAGGCCGGTAACTACTGATAACAGGGCCAAATCCGGCTCGTTGCATCCTTCTAGTTGATTAGTAAACAATTTCACAACCGTATTTATGTTTTTTATCGGAAATAATGCTTTGTCAATATCCCGAAAAACCGCCATGTCGCACTTTACATATTTTTGTTCTGCATCTGTTCTGTCATTATGACATTGACACTTATTACAATTTTAAAGGCGTCATTAATTAGGTGGGCAACCAAATATGCATGTCTTCATGAAATTTTTAGAATCACTGATATTAAGCGACACAGGATCGCACAATGTTTACCGCAGCCTGTTGGAGTTGGCTTAATGTCCTACGTACAAGTAGCCAAATCCGAAACATATCTAATTTCACAGTGGTAATTATAGGTTATATTATTGGTTTGTTTTGATTTTGGGTTTTTAAAGATTTAAATTTATACTATATATATAAAAATGAATATAAATATTCGAATTTTTACATTAATTCTGGTTTTTACAACTCTCAATGATGCTAATCAACCACCTAGCGAGTCTGAAATTGCAGAAAAGCTTTGTATCCTTTTAGAATTTAAAATTTTTTGATATACCTACCTATATGTAATTTCTTTGTGGTTATTTGCAATTTATTTATTGATTTTTTAGCAGTGCATATCTTTCTTAACTTACTTTTTAGACAAAAAATTACTTAAACGACAGCGCGCAGAACAACTGGCGGCTATAAAAACGTTCCAGAAGATGAAAAATTATGAAAAACAATATCAAATGATCACTTTGATGGCAGAAAAAGTGTTCACGATAGTTCAAGACAGTAGGGCTATAATTGAAGCCTCACCCTTTATCCCCGGAGTCTCAGAGTTTCCTTTGGAAGATAAAATAAGAGATGCCCTATCTAATATTATTGAAAATACAGCGCTGTTTTCTGAAATTATTCTACGATTTCCAGATATATCTGTGTCCGTGCTGAAGACAAACAACAACTGGGATGTGCTATTGCAGTGGGGCATTGCTTACTGCTATCAGGTCAAGTATTTGTTAGATAGTAGTACTATAAAAGTACTGTCTTTGGTAAGTCAGGAATTGAATCATGTCCCAAGGGATTCCAACTATGTGAATCCATATAGGAAGGCGCAAAAGGAGCAAGAAGAACGAGAGGAGGAGCAAAAGAAAGTGAAAAAGAAGAAGAAAAAATTAAAGAAGGGACCAAAGTTGTCTTTCCATGATGAGTTTTAATATTTGAATAAATTGGTGAGATCCTTATATCTTATTTCAAAATTTTCTTCTGGAAAATATATTTATTTTGTACATTTTATTTTAAAATGGTAATTCTTTGTCTGTAAGAATGTATTTTATTTGTAAAAATGATTGTAAGATACTTTACTGTTTACCAGTATTATATTAAATATAAATATGACAAGCTCTACCTATAACCCACTGTAGAAATTTTACTTTGGTGGAAGTATCTACTAGCAAAGTAGTTTCTTCATTTTTTAAGATGTTGAAGGTACTTTATCGACTGTTCAACAATTGTTATCTTTCACATCAGTCAGTATTCACCTGAAACAACTAAGTAACTGGACATAAGAGTTGAAACTTTCAGATTTAAGCAAATAATCATTCAAGAATATGCTTATTTAGTTATTATGTACCTACTTGAATACTGTAAAGTTTGCTTCCCAAAAAACTTTTTTTCAAGATATTTTTTTTTTAAAACTTAATGCAATAACTTTCAAAAAATCTCCATCCATCAATCTAAATTACAACCTCGTCACTTACATTATCAGTAGTACATCCCGCATTATCTCCTTCAAACATACACGCCAAACCAAGGCACCTGTCAATATATTCCCGCATTACCTATACAAAAATATTATCATATCTTATCAATTTATATAAATGTATGTTCAAGACCCTTTCGCGGCACAGATTGCACTGTGTTTCACGATATAGGTATTACCCTTTATCGAAAAAAACATTTTGTAACTATCTGTGAAATTTTTTTTAAATACCTAGTTAACCTCATGTTACCTATCTCCTGGCTATCCTATTTATATGCTTTAAAAACTCAAAAACTAGTTTCTCGTGTCTAAATTCGCGTTCGTGGCTTGTACCTGTACCTTGGAAATTTAGCACGAAAGTGTCGTAAATCTGTGTATAGTACCTGTAAACTGGAAATTTTGCACGCGTTGTTGCCTAGAATGGCCGACTTATCGACTGGACATGGATATGAACAAGAGTGTCCCCCCTATGAAGCTACTTGGCATATTATTCCCCCCGATTATGTGCATATGGAGGACGAATATAGATACTCGTAAGTAGTCTCCTTGTTTAAACGCCTTTTACTTATTCGCCCTATCAAGGGCTGTTACAGTATTTCATTTTTTTCTAAATATTATAAACATTTAAATCCGGTAAGATTTTGAACGTACTAATTCCGGATAAAAGACTGGTATTTTATATTTTTTATTATAGTATTTTATACAGGGTCGCCGAAGTAAGATAGCGAAAAATGTTTAACACGAAACTTTTTAAAGTCTATTAAAATAAAGAAAAATTAGGTATACCTACATGATTCTAAACACAAATTTATATCAGACTACATACCACACCGTTTTGGAGACGTGGATGAATATTAAGAAGTATTTTCTGATAAATTAGGTATTACAAAAATGTTCCTTATCCTAAAATAATTATTAAATAACATCCGTTAAGTTTATAATATTCGTAACTCGATATTTAGAAAACCTTTAGATAGGTAATATAATAGTGTTATGTAATTTTTTTTTTATAATCTTGAAAATAACTTAAACATCAAATAATACACCACAGGGGTGTTCCATTAAAAAAAAAAAACTTTGTTTTGTTACGACTTTTTGAGTTCTCCTTTAATACTTAATTTGCTTTATTCTAATAGCCTTTAAAAACCCCTTAAACTTTAAATTTTTTTCCGCATAATATTTTTTTTATGAATCAATTTAATTGACGTCACAATAAATTGCATAAATGTAAATAAATATCGTCCATTTTTCCTTCGAAACTGTAACTTCCGGTATACCTGCCTAAAATACCGACACCGCATCTAAAGTTTATCGTTAGTCGAGATATTTCAATAGATTGGTAGTTTCAAAAACGTGGTTATGTTAGCTTTTGAACCCATTTTAAAAGTTTTTGAATGAATATTTTGATCTTTTGTCGGGTCCCTTTCACGCCATTTTAGGGTACTTCCGACTCCGACAAAGGAGGATGAGAAAAGAATGAATTCGAAATATTAGCTCTCGTGGAACGTGTGTAGAAAGTGTACTAAACTAATGTTAGTTTCAGATTTTCAGAGACGGCCAAAAAACAACGGCGAATCTTCTGTTGAGGTACCTAAATTTATATACGACATGATAAAAAATAGGTACTCTTACCCTGTTTTGTCCAGTACCAAATTATTTCTCTCGACAGAGTTGCGGAACCTTATTCTCATAACGGTGCTTAAAAAAATTATAAATCTCGAGTATTTAGAGTAAAAACCTGGCCAACATTTTACAATATGATTGGTATTCCTTTTTTATATGTTTTCACAATTGTTTAAATTATGATTTACATATTTTCAGTTTTCGAGTAAGATTTTTTTTATTAATAGCTTTATTCAAAATTTGACTTTGGCATCAAGTTCTGCTTCGATCGAGCTGAAAATTAAGCAAAAAAATAGTAGTTACGTGATTCGCATTATCTGTCAAATTTTAATTTTTTCCAAAAAATAATTCAAAAACGTGGTTATGTTAGCTTTTGAACCCATTTTAAAAGTTTTTGAATGAATATTTTGATCTTTTGTCGGGTCCCTTTCACGCCATTTTAGGGTACTTCCGACTCCGACAAAGGAGGATGAGAAAAGAATGAATTCGAAAGATTAGCTCTCGTGGAACGTGTGTAGAAAGTGGACTAAACTAATGTTAGTTTCAGATTTTCAGAGACGGCCAAAAAACAACGGCGAATCTTCTGTTGAGGTACCTAAATTTATATACGACATGATAAAAAATAGGTACTCTTACCCTGTTTTGTCCAGTACCAAATTATTTCTCTCGACAGAGTTGCGGAACCTTATTCTCATAACGGTGCTTAAAAAAATTATAAATCTCGAGTATTTAGAGTAAAAACCTGGCCAACATTTTACAATATGATTGGTATTCCTTTTTTATATGTTTTCACAATTGTTTAAATTATGATTTACATATTTTCAGTTTTCGAGTAAGTTCCTATACCTATACATATACAGTGTCACCAGTAAAGCCCGCATCATATGGGATTTTTTTTTATTAATAGCTTTATTCAAAATTTGACTTTGGCATCAAGTTCTGCTTCGATCAAGATGAAAATTAAGCAAAAAATAGTAGTCACGTGATTCGCATTATCTGTCAAATTTTAATTTTTTCCAAAAAATAATTCAAAAGTGGGGTTATTTCTGAAAATATCGAAAAAAGTTATTAGAAAAAGTGTTTTTAAATGCAGTTTCTAGCCCACATGCAAAATTTCAGCTGCATAAGATAATTTTGATTTTTTACCTATAGATTGTAAATTGCACCACTCTTGGAAAATAAGACTCAACGCAACCTACATAAAACTTCTTAGTTTTGACACTGCTTTATTTCAGATACATTTTCTTTAATATTAATAATAATATTAAAACAAAAAAGAACACAATGTCTTCAGTAAAGTGTTTTTTAAGTGGAAAATAAATTTTAGTTTAAGAACGTAAAGTTTATCTATTTTCAACGATTTAATTTAAAACCCCTATATTCGATATTATAATTTATTATTAAGCTATGTCATAATAACGTTAACGTGTATTACTTTCAGACACAAACTACGTTTTCAAAAATACTTATTTTAAGAAGTTACCTTATACAGGGTCAAAAACAAATAAACTTTGCATCACATGCGACCAAATTTTAATAGCCCAATTTTGATTTTGTAGAAAAACATAATACCTTATGCAGCTGAAATGTTGCATGTGGGCTAGAAACTACATTTAAAAAACTTTCCCTAATAACTTTCTTCGATATTTTCAGCACTTTTGAAATATTTTTTGGAAAAAATTAAAATTTAACAGATAATGCGAATCACGTGACTACTCTTTTTTTGCTTAATTTTTATCTCGATCGAAGCAGAACTTGATGCCAAAGTCAAATTTTGAATAAAGTTATTAATAAAAAAAAATCCCATATGATGCGGACTTTACTGGTGACACTGTATAAAAAAAAACATTTTTCAATCCTTCATAATATTTTGGTTCTCTGCCTTTTTATATGTTAAAAAAATGGCAAATTCTATAGGCATACCCTACGTTTTTGGCTCGAGATATATTATGTCATAAACTTTGCTTTACATGCAAGCGAGTGTAGTTAATCATTCCAGTGAGTAATAGTCATTACCCCTAATGGAATACTATATACACTTTCATTTATTATTGGGATCTTCCTTTAAAAAAATACTAATATACGCCTTTGTCGTCAGTGGCCACTGATGATCTTTTGTCATCCTTTTGGTGCGTTTTTGTCTATAGTGGTTTTCAAAGAATAGTGTTTTACACCACCCCCGTAAAGTATTTTGGCATAGAAGTGTTTATGACTAACTTCTAAGTCATAATCTTCGTTTTCTCACCTGCGATCACGGAATTTTTCAGGTAAACTTTAAAGTAACGTTCGACGATTTTATAGAGTTGTATAAAAGGTTTAGGGGAATTTTAGGGTTTAGGACGGTCTATTTGAAGAGGTCGAAGTTGTAGTTTGTAAGCTATTAATAAATTATATAATTATTGTGGGTTTTTCCAAGTTGAATTTTATTAGTAATAAAGGCACCAGGTAGGTAGAGGGTTAATTAATGATTTTTTTTTCCAAAATTATATTTTGATGATTAGATATAAACGTCCTTACGTTAAACATTAAATTTAAAGCACCCTTCTCAAGTTTAATTTTATCATATGTAGGTGCCGTGCGAGCAAAAATTATTTGCATCAAAGAGGGCCTTGTATCTAAGGACGTAATGCTTAGCCGTATAGAGCTTAATACCTGTTGGGTGTCAGTAACTACCTGAATTAACAATCAATCAGTTATTCCGTCATCTTTCACAGTCGTTACAAGTAATTTGATTCATCGCTAATTTTTCCAATTTCTTGAACAATTCACACAATGGGCTTTACGGAACAGCACAAAACATTCCTGGTTGAAGCGTATTTTCGAAACAGGGTTAGAGTAAATGGTGAGTGGCAATACAATCCGGGTTTGTGCATGGACGATTTTCACGAACATTTTCCTAACGTTGCTTTTATTGCTGGGGATTTTTATCATTGCCTGAAAAGAACCGTGGCTGTATTTAGGGAAACAAATTGTATACAACACAAAAAAGGAGCAGGAAGACCATCTGTAAGAACAGAAGAACTTGTTGCTAACGTTCGTGAAATAATGCAAAATACGCCAACAAATTGTATAAGACGCCTGTCCCAAGAAGTGGGAAGATCTTATGGAACATGGAGGACTATTCTTAAGAAGCAGCTAAATTTATTTCCTTATAAAGTGCAAGTATTCCAAGAAATACAAGCCGCAGATTTTGAAAGACGCAGGAATTACTCTCAATGGTTTACCCAAAATATATTGGAAATAAATGATTTAATTAGACCTGACATTTTTTTCGGATGAAAATGCAGGTTCCACCTCTCTGGTTATGTGAATTCTCAGAATACACGCATATGGAGTAACCTAGTGAAAATCCCCATTTTTTTGTAGAGTCCACTTTTTCTTTCTGTACCTTTATTTTTACTTTGTTAATTTTGTAAACAACAAAAATTAGTATATTACATACCGAAGAGGAAAGTGTTTCATTACTGTCGAGAGATTAGTTAGTTATCCGAGACGCGAAGCGTCGAGGTTAACTTTAATCTCGTGACAGTAATGAAAACTTTTCTCTGAGGTTTGTATACTATTTTATTTACAACTACACCGTTAATTGAAAATTAGATAATATTTGATTTTTTCGAAAATTGTAGTAAAAATGTCAAAATATGACATTTATTGTTTTGACGCCAAACAAAAATATGCTGGTTGAATGACAAGAATGAGGGCAATGAGTGATGGAAATGGGTGAGGGAAGTGGAAGAGGGAAGTAGACGTAGGTTATGTGACACTTTTAATCTTTTAAAAATGTTGTAATGTCAACATTACATGTATGGTTGTAAATAAAAATTTGTATTTGTCTACTTATTTTATTACTCATTAGTTTGGCATATCATGTCATAATTTGAATTTGACAAAATTTTAACCTAGATTTGTTAGATATATCGTCCCCACATCATTGTGATCTAAACCAAGCCCTACGTTTTTGAATCCAAGCCCTCTTTGATGTAAATAATTTTTGCTCGCACGGTAGGTACAACACAACATATTTAGAATAAAATTCAATAATATGTTGAATCCTTGTTCAACATACCTAGCTCCTAGCTTGTTTTCAACATTCCCTATTAATTTATTCTTGCTCCGCATAACATGCCCGAACTAGATAACTCCTACCAACTCTTCCCGAACCCTTTATCTGCATGAAAATAAGCAAAGCACCCGCTATTAATCCATTTTAAAGTAATTTTGCTCACAATATTTGATGAATGAATAAGCCCTTCTTTACTCTAAAATGTACTACGACGACGACGGTGGTCCTTTTTTCATTCATCGCAAGTTTCTTGGTGACATACTGTCTGGTTAAGTCCACATGGTCATTTTTTCACCTCTCCGATGTCTACCTGAATACCCAGAATCTAGGATGCCGAAAGAGCGGTAAAAGTATAGGTACAGGTGGTGATTTTATAACTGGCAATGAGTTACAGCAAAGTTGTAAAATAAATAATAATAATTATTGTATGTTTGTCCGAGATTAGGTGGTTGAGTTGGCTCTGATGTTTATCAAAATTCCAAGAGATTATTAGACTTAAAAAATTAGGGATTTTAGTAAATTTCCTTTAAATTAATATAACTTATTCGGTCCACTGTTTACCAAACGCACATTTAAATACCTGCCTAAATACTATAAGAGGGGATCATAATAAGGTGATTACTATAATCCATTCATAACAACAATTACATTGCATTTTATTAACAGTAGCTTTACAAAGACCAACCTTCTTACTTTTAAAAATGTAATCGTGGGGAATTCCAGTTTTTAAATTAGTGTACCTATTCGATTCGGGTAGCCATTTTATAACAAATTTAATGACAAACTGGAAAAGATGTATCATTAACATTATTTACTACATTGCTCGACAATGTTTTAAAAGTCTAGACCAGAGTAGACGCCATTCTTAACTATGAGAAAACCGAAGATTGCCTGTTTGGCATTCAAATGCACGTTTTCAAGCGCTTGACGCCATTATTCACAAACTCCTTGTATCAAAATTAAAGTTTTACGGTTTTCCGAAGGATTCATGTTCAATTATCGAGTCCAATTTGAAATCGCTATCAAAAATATTTTCTGACGGTAGGTAACTATTCGGACCAGGTTAGCATATTTTCTGGAGTGCCACTAGTATTAGGACCGTTATTTTTTCTCATCTATACATCCGATATTCTTAAATCTTTAAAATACTGCAAAGTACAAGCCCGTGCTGATGTATTTTTGTTTTAATTTTGATGAATATTTTTATATTTTAAACAGCTTATAAATGATGACTTTTAAACTCTTATCTAGACTGACGTCCAACCCGAACAAACCTGCCGCCAGGAGAATACAAGCGAAGGCGAACTTGAATCTCAGAAATAATAACTTTGGGAAGTAAATAAACGATTCTTAAATAAACTATTACTTCATACAAAAATAAACTTCCAAATATTGGTCCAACTTTATGCAATAATAATATTAATATATAAAGGAAGGTGAAAATATTAAATATCTAGGAATAATTTTTGATAATAAACATTTAAAATGGGATTTACATAGTGACTACATTGTAAAAAAACTAAGAATTCTTATACCAAAATTTAAACACCTTAAACAATTTTTAAAAATATAAAAGAATTAGAAATACTTTATTATTCTTTAGTACAAACCCATTTAAATTATGGAATACTAGGATGGGGAGGCATAAATAAGAATTATCTTAATAATATTTAAACTATTCAAAAATACATTTTGAAAATTATTTACGAAAAAGACCACCAATATTCTTCTGATTTACTGTTTAAAATGGATATTAAACAAATATTTTCTTACATGTTAATATTATTTTTAAACAATAATAAAATAAATTATATTAATCACACACATGAAACTCGTCATAAAAAATACTATTACATATGAAAAAGAGTAAACAAAACAATAGCACACAAACATTTTTTAAACATCAATCCATATATTTTTGATATGCTACCACAGTCAATTAAATAATTATAGAAATAAAATTAAAAATTGGATATTATCCAATCCAAGAGATATAGGTATTCAAGAACGTCATTAATAAATAATAAATATGCCAAGCTATAATGAATAAAATAAATAAATATATATATTATATACATGCCGTATTGTATCTTTGTATACTGTAGTGATATAAAATATACCAATAAAATATTGTCATATTCGTTTTATATTATAATCTAGTTCTGTCAGAATTATGAAATATATTCTTGACAATAAATATTATATTATTTAACTCAAACAAGTATTTTACTTCTAAGTTTAGAATTGATAGTTTATACAAAAAAATTATATATTAGCATTAAATGTCAAAAAAAATATTTGAATAAACTTTTATTATTATTATTATTCGATTCAAAAAATTATTTTGAAAGATACATTTTGCACGTAGGTTGTTAATTTTCGCGTTACCTTGTACGTTACCTAAACGTCACACAGAAAAGTAACACTTTTATTTACTTCCGGTCAAAAATAAAGACCCACCGCATAACAATCCTTTGAGTCTCCGACACTTAAAATTTAAGTGCTACTTTTATATCGACTTATGAGAGAAGACATTTAAAAATGTTTAAGGCTTTTAATAGTACTTATACCTACAATGATCAAAAATATTCTATAGATATTGTATAATGTCAATATTTAATATTCTACCTATCATAAACTAAGAAAATTGTACTAAAATAATCACAAATGTTTCCATTTTGTATTTGGAATAAGTTTCAACGGATGAGGTTCACGTTTCCTTCCTAATTAAATTTGATATCTCGTAAAAAATACTTGATAATAATTTTTTTAAGATACCAAGCAGGAGCCTGGCAAAACCAGTCCCCCTTGATCCTCGATTGTATAGACCGTAGTTTTTTTTAGCGGTGTGGGATGCAAAAAATATTTCTCATCTTCTCAAGTTCACGTATTTATTTTAAAATTAAGTAACCGAGCCTTTCAGCTTGACCGAACAAGGCACAAAAAAAAGTCAAAAAATAAAGTAAATTTTGTTGTAATAGGTACCTATCTAAGTTATCTAACAATAAATTCTAATGTGAAAGTAGTTTTTTTTTTGTAAATTATCGTGTGGAGGGCAAAGTTTCTGCACCGCTCGTCGCTATTTCGGGGGTTCAACCCCCTAATCCCCCCCGCCTTGAGTACGGCCCTGGACGCACATAATAGAAGTGATTTTTCGATTACAAATTTTAATTATATTAATATCAATTTATTACATGTACTAATAGGACGGCAGACATAGTTTTTAAAAAATGGTGTTTTATGCCTCCGCCGGGAATCGAACCCAGAACCTCTCGAATACCAGTCGAACGCCCTATCAATTTTATATATTATTTAATACAGACAACAAAATGACAATTACTTATTTTAGTTTATGTTAGATATGTATACAGGTGTACTTATCTCTCCAAAATAAATCGCACAGGGTTGCATTAAGGTCAAGATAAAATTACTGATAAATACTGACGTTTCCTATTTACATATAGACTGAGAGATTAAACATTTTTTCGCTGTGAGTCAGGTATGTATGAAAAGTTCGCTTATGCAAGCTGTATTTTCGTCTATTTTCAGAATCAATTAATATATATAATATGTAGATACCTACACACATTACGTATAGGTATGTAAGGATTGGTAAAAGTTGTAGATAAAGAAAACAGTCGTTGGGTATAACGCCGGTAGTTAACTAAAAATCGCAACAATATTTTTAAGCGGAATTTTAACCAGATTAATAAACACCTTTACTAAAATATGTTTATCTTTAAGTACCTATATCTACTCCAACCACTAACGGAGATCAAAGGCACCCCAAAAAATCACCCTCCCGAACTCCACAACCCCATTATGAAAAACATTTTCCATTTATGTACAATTGAATACAAACATACAAACCCCTCTTTACATCACCGAAAACAGTAAAAACTCTTTTGAAAAACTATACCAAACTCCTTTGTCCTTTTTCGAGAAACTACCACTTATTATAAGGGTGCGCCATGCAGGACTCTTTATGAGTGCTCTATGCTTTCCTGTTCTTTTATTGGCCGGTTTACGCCCCTCCCAAAGGATCTACAAACTGATTGGTCGGAACAAGAGCCTCCGAAAAGGGTCCTTCAAACAAGGGTGCTCTTCAGTGCCTCTCGATGTTGTTCAATGCGTTCGCGTGTCGCAGCTCTTGATTTTCGAAATAAATTCGGCCCCAAGTCCGGTTTTTGACGCGTCTGCTATACCGAGTAAAGTGGTTTTATGTGCTAAAACATATTGAAATATAATGACGTCATTATAGTGTTAATAAGAGTCGTTCGAAAAAACACGGCTTAATTATTTGGAAGGACTAAAAAAGTAAAAACTGACAAAGTGCACATTGACGGAGTGTCAGGAACTTTGAGACTTGCCTATACAGAGTGACCTTAAGAAGCGTGTCCTTTTCATAAACGGTCCGGTTTTTTAAGTGGCCGACGCGAGAACTAAAAACTATTTACTTCATTTGAAAAATAAAATAATATTCCTTAAAGTGGCCGAAAAACCCGAACGCGAGCCCCCTCGGTCGTCGGACAGTGGGCAAAAAATGCCCCCAGCGACTCATGCCGACGTCAAACCGACGGTTACGGCGGTACCGCCGGCATCAGCAGCGAGCGCCGCGGCGCTACTCGCATGGCCGCCCTTATTTTTGCACCCATGGGCGCCGTTACTTCCCAGCGCTTGGTGTAGCAGTGCTATCAGGAATGCTTTACCAGGGTATGTTTTCAATTGTTATTTTTTAAATTTTTCTGTAAATAGATGGTAATGTAAACTTTTTTTTATAATTTTCACCTAGGTACTTAAATACAGATATTTTTTATTTATGGATTTTCCTCTTTACTTATTTCATACCACACAATCCTTTTGTATATTTAATACTTTTCCTCTCTAACTTATTTATTTTAATTTTATTCGACCCTGTATGTATAGGAAAAAGGTAAAATGTATGCTTGCATTCGTTATAGGTACATTTGATTTTTCTTAAAGTTGTATACGTATCTATACACCTATATCTGGCTCAAAATAATTGTGGATTCATTGAAGGTAAAAACTAAGCAATTCATAAAATATTATTTGTCTCTTACTTTAGAAACTACCTATATGAAGTTAAAGAAACAACCGTAAAACTTTACTTTTATAGAGTAATGTACAGTTGACGACATATAAATTCATACACTCCATATAATATATAGATAATATTTTGCCAAAAAAAAATCATTTTCTGGTAAATATTGCATAGCATACCCAATTCTTTGTCCCTTATCAAATCGGTTTGGATGCAGCTGCTCGATTTCTTAATTCGGAACATTTTGTCATACTCGGCGTTGCGCAGTTCTAGATGAAGCAGAGATACCTGTTATGTGCATAGCGGATACTGCAGTTTCATATGGATTTTGCCTTAAATACTCCACCAAATTTCGGTCTTCTTTATTTGATGATTTTCTATATTTAAACCAGACCCAACAGACCTTTCCAGGGTTTGATGATAGCGCCAATTTTTTACAATTCCTTGAACAGTACCTACCTACTTCTAGGTACCTACTCTAAAATGATCAGCTATTTTTCCATAAGACCACCCTATTTCTACTAAACATATAATTCTTGCTTTTTCAATAATATTTTTAAATTAAAATAATAAGATAAATGACAATACTTTGGCAAATATCATGATAACAATTAACACGTCACAAAGGTATTAAAGGTAAAAAAGTTGCATTTACAGTGTCACAGTAGGTAGTGTACGAAATTATCTGTCGTCAACTGTACAAATATCGAACACATGGTTATTTTATCAAAAAACCTTTTTTCTTTTTACATTTTTGTTTGATTTTCTTAGATTTTTAATTTTAGAATAGGCAATTATTATCGCTATGATGATTGCCATTGGACCATTTTTGCATGCATAGTGTCCTATTATAGATACTAACTCAAGCCTAATGCTTGCGGCACCCCCCTAGGTTTGGTATCCCCCCCCCCCCCGCCTTACTACGCTGATGTGTTTACGCCAACATGCATGCTTTTTATCATCTGGAGATCCTAAAATAACGAATACTCATGAATGAACTTTTCTTGTTGTGAGGAAAAATTTAAAAATAATCTTATTATTTAAAAAGAAAAAATATGTTCTCCCACGTTATCTAAATCAATAAAACGAAAAAAGAAACCTTTTATTAACCCTGTAAAACGGCCCTTATACACCTGAAGTACTCCGATTGTCTCGAGAAGGCCACCTGTTCGGAACCGTAAAGCAGTTTATTGGCAAAACGTGACTTTTTCCGTTTTCACCGGATTTAACTTCTCGATTATTGTCACCTGAATGAATGAATTCAAAGAATGCCGCAGAATCACTTCTACTATCGCTTTGCAGGTCTCATTCACTTAGAAACTACCTTCGAGGACCTTATTTTTGGGAGTTATAGGGTATACTTTATTCCTCATTATTTAATTTTTCTATAAACTAACCCAGTCACTGATTGGGTCAGTCCACACCATTATAATATGTAGATATATTGAACCGAAAGTAGATCTTATTTCAATACGAAAAAAATAGATGGGTGTAATCAACCACGATCCAGCAAACATAGATCACGTATTCTCATTCATAAACCTACTTTTGCGCCGCCAAGCCTACATCGAAGATATTCTATCATGACATACCTATTTATGACCACTTACTTGTAAAATTAAAGTACTGGCACTAAACCAGTTGCACAATTAAAAAATAAGCAATATGCAATAAGAAATAGGTAATAAGAAGTTAAAAAGTAGGTAAAGATATTTTGCTTGCAACTTAAAAGCTAATTGTGTCACGATTGATTTGTTTCTACGTATCAAATCTTAATTTTGTTGCTTATTGACTAATGTTTATTTTTCAATTGTCTCGGATTTTACAGACCAACACGTAAAAATGTTTAGATTTCATCACTATTTTTACAATCAAACCCACTTTTTTTTATCATTCTGATGCCAAACTTCAAAAATTATCAGTTGCTACCGCTAGGAGGCAGATCTATACCACTGCGAAACTGTGGAATATTCTGAATAATATACCTACTTTTCTGACTGCAAAGTTAAATTTTTGATTGGCTGCCAGCTCACAGTTTTTCTTGAAACCACATGATGCGCAGCAATAGCACTGGTACATTCTCAATAATTACAAATTGAAAATAAAACCCAAAATGGGTTAGTCTTTGGAGTCTTCGACAAAAGCGTATTGTTCTAGAGTCAATTTCGTCAATCAAAGTTGGTGTATCTATATTTTTACGTGTATGGTTTCATTGAACTTGTTATAATAAAGAGAATGAGATGTTTATCTTGCTCTGTGGTCGTTGGGTGTAATATCCATATCAGAACATGCTGTAACTTTTCGGTCCATTCCTGCCAAGTAAAACCAAAACCATACTTTTTTGCTGCACAGAAAAACGTAATTCTAAAACGGAATAAACTCTATTTCTGAAGGTATTCAATTGGTACTTTTGGGTACCTGCTGTGAATAAACTGCCCCTTTCCGGTGTAGGTGTCAAACCGTTTCCGACATTTCTTTGATTTTTGGGTGGTTGGGAATGGATTTGAATAACATGACGTGGAGTGCGTATTTTTACGGATGTTAAAGATGTCAAAATTTTGAAAAATGCCTTTTTATATCATACTGTTCGGTATATTTTACTTTACGTCATCGATTTGAGTCCGGGGATAGTTTACGTGATTTAAAATTTCTTTTGAGCTATTTTTTTTATATATTATATAAGAGAGAAAAAAGGGAAATTTGTCTTAGTTACAGGTAACAGGGTTGAAACAAAAGCTCGTGGGATGAGTTTCGAATATTAATCAATTATTATTACAAACGAGATTAAGAACAAATAAATTTCTTATCATTTCAATTAAACATCATTTTAAAGGAAAAATAAGAAATCAGTGCTTTGTGTGCAGATTGATAAAATTTATCAGTAAAAAAGTATGCTATCGGTGACGTCAGTAGAACGACGTTGATTTTTTCGTCCCATATTACAAAAATACACCTTTATGTGTGATTTTTTATTGAAATTTCGCACGTAGGAATATAGTTACCTATTGGGTACTAAAAACTGCCGAAATTTTTTTTTTAAATGTTAAATTGAAAATATTTTTTATATAATTTACATATTATACTGACGTGGAAGGCATAGAGTCTCTATGTACTCGAATTCTAATAAAGAGAATTACGACTAATATTATTTATTTTTAGAGATTTAAAACTCTTCTTATAGCTAGTATTGTAAAATTCTGAGCCCAATGTGCATTTAGACTATATTTAAAGGCAATGCAAATTTATTAAATTACATATTTTTTCTTTCAGACTTCTCGACAGCATCAAGATGACGTCAATAGGCAATCAAAGACAACCAGCCAGTTTTGCCATCAGCGACATATTGGAATTGGACAGACAAGGCAATCAACACCATGAACTGGATCCAAGTATGGCGGACACCCTGTATAACACTACCGATTTATCTTATATTCCTAGACATTGGCCACAGATCTCCGAACATGGTAAGTAATTAATTAAAAATAAAATATTATCTAATAGTTTTTAAATTATTTACGATGTATCTACATCTATTTAGCTCGAATCTGTGTTTTACCAATTAAAAATTTTATTGTTATTACATGCTTTAATTATTTATGTCTGATGACGCTCGTATAGGGAGAAACGTGTTAAAAATGTACGGGGGCCTTCAACACTGACATTTTTCTAAATTGATTAATTTATTTTAATTCTTGCGTTAATTTTAATACCCTGTATATTAAAATCAATATGACGAACAAATACACTATGTCAATGGATTGTGTATTATTTGTGTCAATATAGCAATCAGGTTTTTCAATAAAATCAATATAAATGTTGGTGTCAAAAGTAAATACACACAACGTCAGAGAAAATTTCTTTTAAAAATGGTATTGTGTTTGTGTATAAAAATATTGCTATAAGCTGAAGGAAAATACATAATTGTGGCGCCTGATTTTACACACCTTAAGGTGGGAGTATCAACATGCTTGCCAACCCATAACCTATTTTGCGTAGATTTATTTATTTTTCTAGCTTTTACACAAAAATTAAATAAAAAAAATATCGACTGCATATTCTATGGGTAATAATTGACATATTAAATAAATATTAAATCCAAATTAATTAGTGTTGTTTCAATATACAATTCTCCAAAAATTGGCAATGAAATAAATTGATATTTTTGTAATATATCAGATACTACCTAAATAATGTACCGACAATATTGATTTTCCTTAAATGTTAGTTAGGGACACGGAGGTTGCAGTGGCAAATGTTATCACAAAAATTCAAAATAATGTTGACAATAATAAAAAATGTTGCCTAGTGTCTTTGGATTTATGTAAGGCATTCGATACAGTAAACCATAATATTTTATTACAATGTATTTATAATATTGGAATAAGGGGAAATATTTATAATTGGTTTCAAAATTGTTTAACTGACCGTAAACAGTTTGTACAAATTGAAAACACAAAAAGTTTATTTAAAAAGATTACTTGTGGTGTACCGCAAGGATCAATTTTGGGACCTATTCTTTTTCTAATATACATAAATTCAATTTCAAACTTAAAATTAAAAGGTGATTTAAAATTATTTGCAGATGATACAACAATTATATATTTTGATGATGATATAGATCAAATTTTAGATAATATAAAACAAGATTTAATTCAAATTTATTCGTGGCTACAAAGTTTTAAATTAACTTTAAATTTTGAAAAATCTTCTTTTATGATAATAACTAAAACAAATCAATATGTTGGATATAAATTTAAATTACTTTTTAATGGACATATTATAAAATATTCATATGTAATAAATTTTTTAGGTTTACATATAGATGAAAATTTAAGTTGGAGAACACATATTAATAATTTAAGAAATAATATTTCTCCTTTAATTGGTATTTTATACAAAGTGAGATATTACATCCCATTAAAATTTTTAAGAAATATTTACTTTACATTAATATATTCAAAATTGCAATATTTAATATCAGTTTGGGGTTCTGCCTGTTTGTCAAATATCAATCCTTTAAAAAAATTACAAAATAAAGCCATAAAATGCATTTATAAATTACCATTTTTAGAGCCTACTGTAAATTTATATAAACCAAATAATTATTTGGATATAGAAAATTTATATAAATTAAAAGTAGGTATATTAATTCACTCAATCAATGAAAAGATTAAAAATTCTGAAATAAAATTTATTGATAGCAGAAAAATTCATGAGCACAATACAAGAAAAAATAAAAATTTAAAAACTGTAAAAATAAAAACTAATTTTGGAAAAAAATCAATTCTTCATGATGGTATAAAAATTTATAATAATATTCCAAAACAAATTAAAAATACAATCAATATAAAAAAGTTCAAATATTTATTTAAAAAACATTTATTAAAAATATAACATATTATTGTTTTCTTTCTTTTTTTTTGTTGTTGTTATATATTATGATACTATAATTATTGTATAATTTTGACTCTTAATCTTAATTAATTAAATTTTTTTTTAATTAGAAATTTCCCTGTAATAAACTTTTGTCAAGTTGGTAGGGAAATTAAAATAAATAAAAAAAAAGGATACATAACCATTTTAAAAAAAAAATATATATATATAATAATAATAATAAAGTCAGAAAATCAACGCGAAATAGGTTATAGGTTGGCAATAGATTGAATGACGTTGATAATTCCACCTTAATAGCTTTGCGCAACTAAAAAAATAAAATAGCGAGTGGAAATTTTACAACTTAAATTTTGTTACACCGTATAGGTCTACTCCTTTCAATTTCAAATCACTACCTACCCTTCAATTATGATTCTTCCATTTAAAAAAACAAATATATATCATCCATTTACCACCGATACCTTTTGTATACCAGGGCGTAAAAAGTAACTATTACCAGAGGGGCAATTACACAACGTTCAAAGACTTATTAGGGGTGACAAGAGATAAGAGTTTTGCGAAAAATATTTACGAGCGCTCAGGGTGCTTTAGGAGAAAAATTATATGATTTTATACAACCTGCATGATTATCTCAAAATGTTGGTTGGTTAAACATTTTAACTTCCTTTCTTTGCAACAAGAAAATTATTGTGATGGCAAAAAAAGTTTTGAAGTTTTGTCTTTTATTTCGCTTGCCCTGTCTGTCTGTCTGTCTGTCTGTTACTTCGATAGCCTGTCGGTTGGCCCGAAAGTTTAAAAAAACACTTTCCGGAGACAGTGGCGTACCCAGACCTGAACCTTGGGGGGGGGGGGATATGAAAATATTGTTTTTTAAAAATCATATTTATTGATTTTGGTGATTTAAAAAAAATAAGGAATAAAGTATTACAAAATAAAATCCATACGCCTTGGCTTGAGAGCAAGGTCATCAATTATTTTATTAGTCGAGATAGCTTCTTCTCTATGCACTGCCATTATGGCAAGTCCATTAAGCCTCACTTGAGCGGTAGTATTTCTTTAATAGGTTTTTAAAAAGTCCTCTCTGGTGTCGCAGTGGATACTGGCAATGTACAAATTTTTTTTAGAAGTTTGTGAACGTTAGGGTAGGCAAGTTGACTACAAACTTTCAAACAAGCGAGTGCCTGACGTTTGTTTTTTATTTCGAGGTATTTATTTAAATGTTCGTGCTACATTTTAATTTCGGATTTTATAATAATTTTTGGTAAATTCAGGTAAATATAAATCGAGTAGTTTATCACACTGACTATTATCTGAATCAATTTCTTTGCCTGCCGCCCTTTCTAATGATGGTGATAATAAACACATAAATCCGTAAGAAATGTCTTTATGATTTGTAAATCTTTCTTCTAGTTGGTTTATGAAGAATTCTATAAACGGTAAATAGATGGTAGTTCGATAATGGCTGGTGACAGGCGTTTCTGAATCTGGATCTATAATGGAATTAATATCACTTTTAAGGTCGATGTAACTTATGTAACAACATCGCGATTTTTTCATACGAAAAAAATTAATTTCGTGTAGTATATCCCAATTTTTTGTCTTTTGCGGGCAACCCATTATAAATGAATTATAGGTGACCGCTACATTAACAATTGATAACTTTTTTTTATATTTACGGAAATAGACTTGGTGTATTTTGCATATATATTTATAAACTTATAGTAAACTTCGCATTCTTGGCAAAGTCTATGCGGGGGGGGGGGGGGGGGGGATATATCCTCTATACCCCCCCCCCCGTAAGTACGCCACTGTCCGGAGAAGAATAAAATTTTATATGTGTATTAAGCAACAGGCGACCAAACCCTCTGCTCGAACCCGCATTTTTTTTCGGTTCTATATATACCTATGCAGGATAAGAATTGGTGTCTTTTATAAAATACAGAAATACGTTCACATAGAGAACAGACGGCGATCGTTCCTTGTATGTTGGTGTACCTACGAAAACTCCGAGCGAACGTACGTCTTGTTCGCAAGACCCTCCACTTCGGGGTGGAAAGAAGAGGGTTGTCCGCAAACTAGTGTCACCTAAGGGTAGTTAACAGAATAAAGGCGTGACAGCGAGAAACAGCTGCTCGGATTGTCTTTCTGAGGGCAGATGTGATTCTGCCACCATTATGATTTTTGGCACCAAGCCATTTTTAAATGGAGGCTGCGAGGTCAAAAAGGAACGTTAAAAAGTTATTAATGAGTCGTGGAGACTTCACTGTTGCCAACAGTTAACTATATAATAACGAGTTTTAATATGACTAACGTAAAATCCATTTTTTCTCTGGACCAACTGTCTCCATTACTATTTCAAATCAAAAATGCCTTGATTACATATTTCCATACAAGTATGTAAATTCTTTAACGTAAATTTCTTTATTCCAGCTCTACCTCCCTTACACCCGGCCCATCACCAACAGCAACACCACCTCCTTCCCCCCTTGCACCCTCCACAAGTCTCTCCAGACAGCACTAGCCCTCCTATTTCGGACCGGTCGAGTGTGGAACCCACAAGCCTCACGGACCCCACGACCCCAATAAGGGTACCTCAAATAACTGTGATGCAGAGTGATAATTCTGTCCCCATGAATGGGGGTATGAGTGAGAACGATGAGGGGGAGGGGGAAAATGATGATGACGATGGGGGAAAGGATGACGATAATGAACAGGTAAAGGAGTATTTTAGATTAATATTTGTGCAAACTTATGTGTGCATAACAAATAAATATAACTTAAAGGTTTCTTATTATAGATTCTGTTTTATTCTTGCTTCTTAACTGGGCTTTTATAGATATACAGTATGTCTCCGTAAGTTTGCACCATATGGAAAACTTTTTTATTATTCATTTAATTAACGAAAAAAAGTTATTCTTCATAAAAAGCTCTGCATGGTCTAAAACCTAAAATGCAACCATCAAATATCGAAATTTTCCAGTCATATACGAGGTTTGTCAAAAAATGTGAAATTTTTCCAAGAGTAAAGTACCTTTATTTTTGACATTATCAAAAATTGTGATTAAAAAAAGTTAATCAGAACTAAAAACCACGTCTAAATATGCAATTATACGCATTTATGTTGAAAAATAATTTTATTAATTTATTATCATATTTATTTTCTAATTTATTTTTTGTTGCAGCATCAAACTCCTTCTGGTCAGAAAAAACGCAAACGGCGTGTCCTCTTTTCAAAAGCACAAACTTATGAACTGGAAAGGCGGTTTAGGCAGCAAAAATACTTATCGGCGCCCGAACGGGAACATTTGGCATCGATAATAAGACTTACACCTACGCAAGTTAAAATATGGTTCCAAAATCACAGGTGAGGACTTTACATTTATCATATGTTTCAATCTGATAATTACTTTAAAAAAATGTCAATAAAGAAATTAAAAATGTCATCAATAAAGTGCAATAAGTTTCGAGGATGTTATAATAAAAATAATTTGTCTAAGTATTCACTTGTAGCTTGTAGATCAGTGGGTGAAACAAATAAAAGACAATCAATCAATTCCAAACACGTCTAAATTTATTTATTCGTTTGTTTTATGCAATCACTAATAATTACTTTTCTGAACATTCGATTCGATTTTACAAGTCAATAATCGTTCACACGCCATCAGATATATGGTTTAAAAAAATCTAATTTTTGACAAATCACCTTGAAACAGTTTTTCTAAAAATAGAAAATGGCAGTATCTAACTGGAACTTTACTAAAAATAACAGGGAATCTAAATACCACCAGTGGTGTGATTAACTTCAAAAATAATTCCAAGCCCACCGGTTTCAAGAAGCTTACTAAAAATTTTAGCTGAAAATTAAGGCTTATTTAGCATATTAACACAACAGTACTGATAAACAGATAAAAATATTTTTTAATTCAAGCAATTAAGTAGTTTAAAGCATTCTTTAGCCATAATTCTACTCCAAATGCTGACGAATAGTTTTTGTATACATTAATATTTTTTTAATAATGCTTACAATGGGTGTCTATTGTCGCTTGCGATAAGAGTAAGTAAAGTGACATTTCGTTTAAATATTAAACCTCTAACGCTAAAAGCAAGCCTTAACGCAAAAAAATAATCCGAAACCTACCTGTTGTAAAAAGCTTACCTTAATATTTAATCAAGCATTAATATTTGCAATTTGGAAGTATCAATCAAATCGAGATGGATTAGTTTTAAGGATGTGGAATTACAAGTTGATATTTTTATGAAAACTTAGATAAAACTGCCACAACGTTATGGATCTTTTTATCTATAGTTACAGTAGATATAGAGGCGTCTTTCTGCGAAAACAAAGTTTACGGTTATGGAGACCATAAAAATGGCGAAACCATTATGTCAGGCTAAATAATAATATTAAATAAATTTTAAGTCCGGTTAGTTACTTGAGCAAATTTTAAAAAAGTTAATAACCCGCTAGTCAATAATTGTTTAAACTCGAAATCTCCGAAAGCAGGCAAACAAATTTAGGAACTTGTATTTTGTATTCAAGGGTAGCATTTTTAATTCACTCGCCAAAATAACAGTATTTTATCTCTGCTTATTTTCTCTACCCTGTAGCTTAAATTCGAACACGTTCACCGTTAGTGATTTTGTGAACTTTAAACTGATAATGATAAAAATATAATAACAAAAAAATTTCTACAGAAAGTATTGTCTTTTATCAGTGGGTACCTTTATATCTATTTGCTTTTAATTTTTATCGCCACATAGGTACATTAATTTAATACTTTTTTTGGTCAATTAATATTTATTCAAAAAAACAATTTTAAAATATAAACAAAAATATTTTACGTTCACGTTCAAGCAAAAAAAGCCTGTTTTTCCAACGATTGGTCTATCGTACTCTTTAAAATTGTGCCGAATTTTAATTTTTAATCTTTTGTACTTTACATATAAGAGTTTCCGATAAATAGTAAGCACAAGTATGGATAATTATAGATTAGGCGAAACTTGAGGGGATTTATTTTAATAAGTCGGCATTTTTATAAAAAAGTTTTTAGAAAATCTGTTATATAATTTTTAAGTGTTTGACTCTCCAATTTTTATTTATCGTTGAAACCTGCTAATCGATCACATTTATGCATGTTGCGTTTTATATATTATAAATATTTTCAAAATTAGGATTTATAGTAGTTATTTTTACACAAAATATTTTTCATATCACACCATAGACAGTGTCGATTTAAGCTTTTCAACATTTTTTGTGTTTCTTATTTAACGTCGCCTCTTTCTTACAGATACAAGACAAAACGTGCCCAACACGAAAAAGGCATGCACGACCAGCAAAACAACAACCCCCTCCCCTCACCCCGGCGAGTCGCCGTACCCGTTCTGGTAAGGGACGGTAAACCCTGCCTGGCAGGGGGGCCCAAACCCCAGGATAGTCTCCAAATCCCCCCTGGTCATCTGGGTACCCTCATGGGGGGACACGTTCCTCCCCACCATGTGTTGTACAGTCAGCCACGATGGCCCTGGTAATGTTTTTTGTAAATAGTTAGGATTTTTTGTTTTGTTTTAGTTAGTGGAGTTAAATGGATTGTTTTAAAATATCTTTGGCTAAATGTCCTTTATAAAAAATGGAAAAAAGGTAGTGAATTATTTTGATTTTTTTATAGCCATTCTTAAATGTCGTTAGATTAGGTGCATAGGTACAAACAATTTCGATCATTTAATTTTTTCTCACTACATTTGATTTCATACGTGAAAAGTTCTTGTACTATATAAGCAATTTTAAAGTGGAACTTTTGACTTTTATTTTAAAAGTTCGGAAACTGATTTATGTTTTAAAATTAATATTTCTTTCTACGACTTCGCAAAATCACCTAAAATACTTCGTTCTCCTGTAAATTTTGGAAAAATCACAATAGTTTTTTTAGTAGTAAATTTTTAACGAAATCTGACCTTATTAATTTTCAAAGGTTATTTATTTTGTATCCCAGAAACAATTTTTGTTTGCAATTAAAACAAATATTGTTATCAGTAAATGTAATTTGGTAATTAAAAATATCTTATTGATATCATTTGATTTGTGTGAAAGGTACATCGAGAACTTTCCGATAAAATATTGTTTAATTATTTTTTGTTAATTAGAATGGATGCCTATTTTTTTAAAGTTTTGCTTAGGTACCTAAATATTATTTGCTTTAGAATATTATTTTAAAAGTACTGATAAATAACAAATTGCTGAGTTAGCGATGATGCAAACACTAGATGAACGAATTTTTCCAAATTATATAAGCTACGTTTTTTTAACTAATTATAATAGTTGGTTTGAAAATAATTGCGACGAAAGAATTTTATTTTTCAAAAGTTTATTTCATTATACTTTTGCATTATATTTTAACTTTAGTTAAATATAACATTTTTACCTCAAATTCTAGTCATAATTTTAGTTTATATAAAATATTAAAATCTGTTTTTGAGATTTTATGTTTTAATACTTATAGGAAATACAGCTTTATTGATTGTCCATTTTTTCAGTTTTTTTTTGTGGAAATTACTAATTTAATAAAGTACTTATGTGTAAATTGATAAAAAAAAATTATATGTTGATAAAAAGTAATCACATCACATAAATGCTGTGTTTAAAACCTATTTTTCTACGATCTTAGATTTTTTTAAAAATAATAAACTAAATTTTTTTAAAATGAATCAATTCTTTACATTTTGGTACATATACATTGAAATTGATCGTAGAAGAATTGTGTAGGTATTTATGTAACCAGTGCAAAAATTGTGTTTATAACTATTCATGTGTTATGCAACTCGACATAGCCTTAAATCATTTCGCGTGTAGTAGGTATAACAACATTTTTATAATAGTTGCATAAATAACTACTATATGCATAGTTTAATAATGCAATATGTTTTGTAAATATTTGGTTCCTAAATGCTAGTTTTATTGAAAAATATAGGTTTTTATCGACTTTTGTATAGTGTATATATTAGTTATATGTATATTAAATGTGAGCAATTTGCAACATAGAAAATGCAAAGAGTATGGAAAATGAGAATTATTGTTACCAAAAATGTTGACAAGCACTGGTTTTTGTTCGAGGTAGGTGATATTTATTAAAAATTATTAAAAAATGTAACTTTGTTTTATTTTCTAATACCTTTTGTTCCAAAAAATCGAGCGGCAACAAAATAAAATAAATATTGATGCTATATCACCAAAACCAACAGATTTGTTGAGTACTCTATATACTCAGAGAGCAAAAACTCTTACAGAGAAAGCTTTATTCTATAACGTAGGTGAAATTTATAAGATTCACCTTCCAAGACAAAATAAAGAAATGGTATTTTCCCTTTTTTTGACCTCCCAGCATGTTTGGATGAATGGACTCATCTAATAAAACTGAGTTACTGAGTTTTCCAACTCCAAAAATAACCAGATTAGATATTTTAAATCTAGCTTAACCCAGCAGGAGTTTATAGATTATTGAATGTCATTTAAAATTTTCAATTTTGTAGAGGAATCCCAGTAGATCTATCATTGTTTAAAAGGGATATAATACCCGAACACGAAGATATACATGTTATATTATTTGTAGCAAATAAAAACAAAAATCAAGTTAAAATAAAATTTAAATTCAATCTAGTTTTCCGTCGTTGAGTACCGGAACACGAAAAACTCGAATAAAACAATATTAAATTTTCTGAAACCCTCTCTTTATCATGTAACAAAGCAAATAAACGATTTTTCTCCACAAAAAATAAATTGCTTGTCGGTAAAATAATAATAGTATAAATTGATTTTTATGAACGATCTATATTTTGCTTAGAAATAAGGTCCCCATTGGCGTCACCGAGAACTTTCCATTATAGGTATAATTTTATTGTTAAAAAATTAAGCACCACGCGTACCCACTAGATTACTAGATTAATGAGATGCTCTTTAATCATCAGTGTAGTAGTCTCTGGAATTCATGTATCTATATTATATTGTCAAAGCCAACCCCCCCCCCCCCCCCTCCACCTCCGCCGCCTATAGAATACTCCAATAGTGAAATATTATCCAACTAACAAAACAAAAAGCAAACGGTGGCGAAAAGACAAGAGTAAACTAGACATGTTATTTGACTTTTTTATATCTATAATGCTCTATAATGGTATAAAGATGCCTTTTTCATCATTTTTTAAATGAAATTTTAACAGGGTACAGTTATCACTCCTAAATCTTACAAAATATTATCTGGTCTAAAAAAAACCCAAACACTTGTAGAAAGACATCCAAATTGAACAACACATCAGTGATACTCTTATTAGGTGCTTTCCATTTGCTTCTTTAAAACAGCTAACCAAAGTAAGCATCTTTGCTAAAGCTAAGTTGTTAAAGGAACGCTTCGTATAATCGCATGAGAAATATAGAGGGGCATACTCAACCGCGGCAAGAGGGGAGGAAAACATGTTTGCTGTGCTTTGCTTTGCTATTTAAAAGTAACGTAAAAGGAACTCGGCTGTTATGTGAATTCAAAACTGCACATGGTTGGCAACTATTTTTAATTGAATTTTTTAAAATTTGTTTCACAATCTATGTGTCCAATCGACTAGTGGCCTTTTACCACCCCAAATTCCTCCTTCACCCAGAACCCAGGTATAATAAACATTGCGGGAAAACGGATGGGCGTGTCGACATCGATCCAGGAAAAGCGGGCAGGCATCCCGGAAAATGCGATGCAGCGGCAGAATGGAAACCGGTAACGATCATGTCAAACCAAATGCGAGACCGCAATTAGACCGAATTGGAACGGTTTAATCGGGTTTCGGTAAACCGAGATTAATTGACGGACTAATTGATGGGGACGGGATTAATTGAGGTATTTTTACTTTTCTCGTTGGAAAGATGAAGGGAATAAAGAAATGCATCGTGTGACAAGGCGCAAGATATACCTGTACTTTTTTCAAATTACCAAAATTTTAAATTAAACTATAAAAAATGTTCGGTCTGTATTTAGTTCATTAATAACCAAGAATAACCAGTTCTTTTTATTAACCGTCTTTAAAATAAAGGGTTGTGACTGATGGATAATGAAGATTCAAAACGTTCTCCATTTATCTAATTTTGATTGTCATTTTTTCACGAAATACTATTCTGATTTTACAATTTTTTTTCAAAAACGTTTTTAATCTAGAAAAACCTTTAAAGAAAAGTCGGGCAGATTTCCATTTCATATACCTACGTATTTATTGTATATTAACCCAACTGCCTCATATATATTATTATGGTGTACAATTATACATAATAAGTTATTCGAAAAATAACAATATAATTATTACCATAATAAAACTTTGCTTCCGTGGCAAGCAAGGTGATTCTTACTTTCAATAAGTATCTCTGATACATATTATTATTAACTAGACTGGGTACATATCGCTAATCGTCAGCCGAGGGTGCATCTAATATTAGTACTAAAAATTTGTATTAAAAACATATTTTTCTTAGTTTCTTTTTTCTATGTTTTCTATTGCTTTTTTTGCCTCACCTTCCTGCGGAACGCGAAGGGGAAACATATCGCCAAATTGTCATTATAACAACTGACAAAAACTAAAAAAACTGGTGCAAAATTTCCTGTTTCTCGTATAGATAGGTAGTTTTTGAAGACGGCATCGTATAGTGCTCGACGTCCTATTTCCATTGCCGTCTCGCTCGATTCGCTACCACTTTTCGTTACTGAAATATATGTTATTTAATATTATGATATTGATATTGATAGGTGCTTTTTAAACTCACACACCTTTGTGCAATGTGGGATATACTTTCCATATTTCATTATCATTATCACATTATCAGCTAATAAATTTGTGGAAATATTACTGTGCCGAGCTCGTTCTTTTAATTTTATACTTTTGCAAAACCATTTGTTAGCAAGCCCTTGTAATGTTTGTAAAGCACTTCGATTCGCGTTTAAAAAAATATGTGTAGTTTCTTCACAACCCAGGTCGCAATAAAAATATAAGTATGTGTAATTTTTTACTACTCAAGTTCGTTTTTTTCGTACTGATGATTGACGCTGTAAGAATCTGAAATTCAATCATTTTTATTACCAAAATAAGAAAGTTTTATACGACAGCTGTCATTTTGACAGGTAAAAGTCAGGTTTTTTTAAAGCTTTTCTTGTATCTAGGATTATAGCTGTAATAATCCGAAATTAAAAAAAAATTTCAGTACCTAAAATTAACAAAGTTCTATACAACAGCTGTCAAATTTTGACAGGTAAGTGTCATTTTTAACCTTTTTCGTAGCGAGGGCTATAGTTGTAAGAATCCTAAATTGAAAAATTTTTTCAGTACCTAAATAACAAAGTTTTATACGACAGCTGTCAGATTTTGACAGGTAAGTTTCAATTTTTTTTTTAGTTTTTTCGTGGCGAGAGTTACAGCTGTAAGAATCCTAAATTGAAAAAATTTTCAGTTCCTAAATAAAAAGTTCTATACGACGGCTGTCATTTTGACAGGTAAATGTCAAGTTTTTTTAAAGCTTTTCTTGTATCTAAGATTATAGCTGTAAGATTCCGAAATTAAAAAAAAATTCAGTAGTTAAATAACAACGTTCTATACGACAGCTGTCAAATTTTGACAGGTAAGTTTCAATTTTTTTTTTAGCTTTTTCATAGCGAGAGTTATAGCTGTAAGATTCCTAAACGGAAAATTTTTTCAGTTCGTAAATAACAAAGTTCTATACGACAGCTGTCATTTTGACAGGTAAATGTCAAGTTTTTTTAAAACTTTTCTTGTATCTAGGATTATAGCTGTAAGAATCCGAAATTAAAAAAATTTTCAGTAGTTAAATAACAAAGTTCTATACGACAGCTGTCAAATTTTGACAGGTACGTTTCAATTTTTTTTAGCTTTTTTCGTATAGATTATTATAGCTGTAAGAATCCAAAATTTTAAAAATTTTCGGAACCTAAATAACGAAAGTAAAAAAAAAATTAAAAAAAAGTGTGTTTACACATGCGGGTTTAAACCAGGGACCTTCGTTACCAAAACCCCGAGTGTCTACTACTGCGCCACCGAAAATTACAGATTGATTTGTGGTAAATAGGATATTAATGCCGTAATCGATATTACACACAACGTTGAGTATTGAAAATACTCACAAATAATAATTTTTTTTCAATTATTTTTGTTCAAACGCAAAGAAAAAGGTCCAAGACAGGTGTTTCATACATTAAATACTCTCCAAATATTATAAAAACTATAAAAATTGAAGTTATTATGCCTCCTGCAGGCCATTTTTATTATTAAAAATACGGATATAAATGCGATATTTTTCCCTTATTTTTGGTCAAACGAGAAAGATAAAGGTTCAAGGTAGGTATTTCACACAAAAGACGTGGTCTAAATGGTCTTATTCCTCCAAAAAGTCAATTTGGAAATTGCATTTTTCACCTATTTTTGACAGATGATATAAAAGTTAAAGTTCACGCCCACCCCACGTGCTGATTGCATAGCCAACTTTCCAAAAGTGAATGGTATTAGAATTAGCAAATTTTTCTTGTTTCCGCATTCAAAAAAGCGACTTTTCTCAAATTTGCGAATATATTTTGATAAGTTTGAAGATGCAGGAATGTTGAGAAGAAAACAGCGCATGTTTTGGGAAAAAATAAAACGGTTTTGTTAAAAATTGAATAAGCCACAGTCGATATAGTAAAACATCAGATAAAAATATCTCTGAAAAAATCATAAATTAATTTTTTTAAGCCACAAATAATGTTTTCCCAGAGCGCGCTTACTATGCAAACTAAAGCGGCCCTCACACGATCAATAAATATTGTCAATATCGGAGTATTGACAATATTATTGAACGTGTGGGTAGAAAGATTGACGGATTGTCAATATGTAAAATATTGATGGGCTGGTTTGATGAAAACCAAAATGTTTGCACGATTGACAATAAATATTGACCGTCTGAGGGAGAGATTGACAATCTTGGCCATTTTGTTGAGAAGTGTGGTAGCGTACACCTGAACAAATCAATCAAATCAAATGATCTAACAGTTGCTAAAAATCGGAGAGTTAATGACTCTTTTCAACTGAAACTGCCTTTCTCATTATTGTATCTTTTTTCACGATGATTGGCCCACTAGATTCAACAACTCTTCGTAGCAAGCGTTCGTCATGCGAAAGTAATTTTGGAAATCTTTTGGAGTAGATACGCGCACCTCATCCAACAAACTCATGTGAGAAAACGTGTCTCTCCTTAGAAGCCACTCTCTAGCCCATATTTGCTTTTTCTTCTTTATTGATAAAGCTAAAATAATAGCTACACAAGCTTTTTGACGGTCCGACATCCTTGACTGTTTGCGCGAAACTAAATAGATTGTCAATCAGTGTTGCCACAAGCATTTTTTTTTTCGAGTCAGATGATGTAAAGAAAACGAGCCAAATTCATACCGGAACGAGCTTTTTCAAACAAAAAATATTTATTAGTGATTTTTGGAATTGGAAATATTATATTTTTAAGTACTCATATGACTAGCTTGTATTTCAAGTTAATATTCAACAGAATTCATTGTTTTCGGTAAGTATTTAGAACGGATTCGGAAATAAACGCATGCGCAGAATCAAATCCTTACAGTGAACAGACCCAACACGCAAACCCAGAATGTTGTGTACACACATTTTCACACTGAATGTGCGACTTCAAAAAATCCTATCAGATTTCAGTTACTTTGACAGATGCTTTTTTTGCATTATAAGTTAAATTGTAAAGTGGCCAACTACGCAATGAATGACGTAAATTCTTTTGTTCCTCGGTTTGACAGATTTTGACCAAGTGGAAATAACTCAATCTCTCAGATCATTGCTTCAGTCTTTAAGTTGAATTTTAAATTAATACCGGTTCCCGTGAAAACAAAACATACATCATCATAAAATGTCAAACAGATGACGCTGACAAGACAAGTGACACTGCTGACAGCTCACATGCAGCGGTTGGGGTGCGTTCGCGGTTTTGCTCTCTAGCTGACCTGATCCGGTTGCTCGGCGGGGTGTGTTCGTGAATATGTTTCGTAACCGTAAAGTCCGTTATGTTATGTTACTCCATCCCAACAACGATCCGTACTGCGACATTGTGCGTTCACTCAGTTCAATTTCACTTCAGCAATACTCAAAATAGTCAAACTCAACAGATCGACCTCGAAATCAACAAAAAAATTAACCGAATTCCAATAAAGAGTCAGTTTTAATAAAGAGGAGCCAACGAGTAGCTTTAAGTCCAAAAGAGCCAAATCTGGCTCGAACGAGCCACCTGTGGGAACGCTGTTGTCAATAAATATTGATAGTGTGAGGCAATTACAGTTTGTCAATATTTATTGACCATATTGACAAACTTTTATTGACAATATACAGTGTGTGTATAAAGTCTGGAAACGGCTTAATAACATCACAATTTACTGGCCGATTTAAACCAAATTTGGTACAGTTATGTAAGAGGATCTAACGCACCGAATGACGATATTGGCGTGGTTGCCAGCTTTTTACTTTGTCTGGAATTCGAACGAATTTTATATTTTTAAATATAACACCCAGTATATTTTTACATTTTTAAATTCCACATAAAATTATAATTATTTTTTATTAAATGCATTATTAGCCTATACTTCATAGTTTCCGAGATATTGACTCTCGAAAAGTGACATTTTTGAACTTTGACAGCTTATAACTTTCTAACAGTACGCCTTAAAGCAAAACGGCTTACATGTCCCTATCTTCAATTTTTATTATCTTCCCAAAAAAATCAACTTCCAGTTAAACCGGAACAACTATATTTCCTGCTTTCGAGTTACATCACTGTTTTTAATTTTAAAACACTATCTCCAAGTACCTTTCTGAAGCTTAAAATTTGACTAGGAAAGTCAATGGACAAGTCGTTCGTAAATTCCGCGCTTTCACGTATAATTTCTCTTCACTTAACGAAGTTAAATTCTCAGGATATAAAAAAATAAAATTAATTATGAAATGAAATACCCATGAAAAGCAAAGCTGGCAGCAGATTTTGAAGGGGCCGTCACTGGGGCCCCCTCGGCTGTCCGGTCCCCCCCCCCCCCGCGGTGCGGGGGTATTTGTTAATTACGCCACTGGTTATAAAGTGTACACAACACGTTTGAATTTCTTTTGTTATTTTCACTTGCGGTCGCTAGGAGCATATCGAGCTAGAAGGCATACTTTTGATTTGGGTACCAGCCAACAGATTTTCTTGAAACCAGCATTGTACAGGGTGTTTTTTTTAAGGTCGACAAGCGGCGATATCTAGGACACTACTGGGCATAGAAACTCAGGAAAAGAAAAATGATAATTAAAGTGGCCATGAGAAAATTCTGGAAATAATTTTCAAGTTCCGCATTTTGCCGCAAGAGGGCGTAATTGAAAAGTAAATTTTACATAACTCAGAAAATTCCACATTAAGGTATATGTTTGATAACACCATTTTAAAGTGACTGTTTGAAGGTTCGAGACAATGATGGTTTTTGAATGATGAAGGAGTTTTGGACTTGCATTGTCTTTATTTGTTTTAAATCACAACGTTTCAACTGGTAAGTATCTCCATTCTCCAGTCGTCTTCAGGTGAATACTAAATAAGTAAAGTAACTACAGGACTATTTATACTAGCTAGGTGCACTGAAGCATAACTGAGGTGGGTGCAGTCATGCGTTCAGTTGGCACGCGATCTTATCCTAAGATTACATCTATCTAACAAAGGTTTCCAGATATTTCTTATGTCTAAGGATGGTTTACTAAAGCAGCCTGGGTTCTGGTGAATAGCAGCAGCTTCCTTGAACTTTCTTTTCCTCCAGTGTGGTTCCTTATGTAGGATTTCAGCTTCTGACCACATGATATGGTGACCATGTTTCCAGGCATAGTCAGCTGCACCTGACTTTTCGGTCTCTCCTTTTAACGTAACTGACCACATCAAGACCGACCTTAACAAAAATGGCTACCCCACAAGATTAGTCGACAAAATATTGGAAAATCGTAAGAATCGACCCAACGCGCAAGAAGCAAACAGAGAGGCACAACCAACACTCAATATTCCGTATGTCAAAGGAGTATCTGAGAAAATAAGAAGACTAGGACAACGATATAACATCAACACCGTATTCAACTCGAGGGACACCCTAAGAAGCCACCTGACGAAGACAAAGCCCGCAAGTCAAAAAGATAGGAAAAACTGCGTCTACCAGATCCCCTGCGAATGCGGCCAATCTTATATAGGTGAGACATTAAGACCATTAGAAACAAGGATTAAAGAACACAAAAACAATACGTTAAAAGGAGAGACCGAAAAGTCAGGTGAACATGCCACGCCCTTTTTTGAATCATGGTGCTTGGTTTTCAAGTGGAAAAAATAAAAAACACAACACAAAATCCTCAAGAAAAGCACAAAAACAAACCCGGTAATAATTGAGGTCTCGTACCTTAGGGGGGGAGGGCAATTGCCCCCCCCCCTATATCCGCGCCTGCATTAAAAATAAATCTATTTTTTTTCGTATTGGTTTTATATTGTATTAAAATTTTAAACAAATATGTATTTTTATTATTATATAGGTACTATATCTATCTACTAGGTATACATGACAAACGGTCACGAAAAAAATTTAATAGTGTAGGAAATGTTTAATGTGTCCTATATTGTCGAAATCAGAGCTCTAATAATATAGGGATATTTCGCATAAAATTCATTTTATTTTTGTAAGTTTTATAAGTATGATCTCGATTTTCGTGCCCCCCCCCCCCCCTAGCTACGTGCCTGAAAGCAGGTTTTAATTCTTGTTTAAAGCAGCGCGAAAACGACACAAGACTTTGTCGTTACGACAATTAATTAACGGTGTTTGTGCGAACATGCATTGATGGAGCAGGAGCCACACTAAAAATATTTTGATTTTATCGATTTTTCTTGAGATCTTTTGTTGACAACGAAAGTGACAGTGGAGCGCTATGGATTATCAATCCGTCTTTTTCTAATGAAAGTTTTTTAGATTTTAGGATTATTTGTAAAACAACAAGATATTATTATTAATTTCCAAATTTTACCTAAGAGAAGCTTATACATTCCCCTAACTCTGGGGGGGGAGGGAGCAGGAGGAGGAGATTTTCAAAAATGTATATAGGACTGCTTATTGAAGAACAAACATTAGTGTTTTTTCTGCTTTACTATTAATTAATTTAACCTTTTTTAACGCATAACTGTACCTAATGATTGTATACTCCAAAGATGAAATAAGGAAATATTGATCAAAATGCGAGATGGCGAATGAGTCACTAGTGTTTGCCCTTAATTACGCTACAACAAATTGACCACCTTTAGTATTTTAGCAATATAGCAAATCTTTTACCAAAGACACACGTCTAGGAGTATATTATAGGAACATCTCTATGAGTTTAAAGTCACAAATCTATAAAAAGGATTTCATAATAATTGTTTATACTCTTATATTAGAGTCTTTTTGGTTTATAATATCAGGCGACTAATTTTCTCCCCATTTTTTCCTGCTCTCTCTGAACTAGAAGATGAAGTTTCTACGGCGTCGGTCCTATCCTAGAACAGCAAATTTTTTCCGCGAAGACGCTTGAAGGGTAACGCATGCGCATTGGGGGGAACCTGTTGATATGCACTTGTCGACAAGTGTACAAGTGTTGCCTATAGCTTCATCAAAATATTTAAAACTTAACCAAAATGTTCCTATAGTGTGGAGAATTTTATATATTTGTTCTGGATGCATACTTTAAAAAAAAATGGTGAAATCTATATGGTGGTGTACCTATTAATAATGCCTAATAGTGATATCTTGTGTTTAAAAAATGACAAAGCTTGTCAAGGCCGATTTTAGGGCCCATAATCTTACAAAACGTAAGGGACTGGAACTGTAGACGTCGGCATCAAGGGTAACTCATTTTCCTGGAGTTCAGGTTACATGTCTGCATGGTGTTCTCATCATAAGTCAAGGCACCTCCAAAATAAGTCCCATTAGTTGTTTTTGCTACCCGTGAAAATATATCCCAATGATTTTTATAACTTTTGGTTTGAATACAAACTGACAATAATAAGATTTCCCGAGTTCACAAAATCAAGTCGCTGATGACGTACTCCCAAACCCGATTGGTTGGAAATTTTCAACGGCCATTCAACTTATTCAAAGGTAAGCGATACTTTTTCTGCGTTTTTCTCCTAAATCGAGTTATTTGTAAAGCTTATTTTCGGCTACCATTAGAATATATTAATCGCCAAGTAGCATACTTTTCATTAAAACCCTTTTTTTGCCCAATAGGATAGTTTCAGTAATTTTTTTTTTGCTTATGCCATACCATGGAAGGAAAGAACCTTTTGACGTAACACATTTCTTATCAGTCCAATCAGGACACACCGTTGAGAAAATGCCGAAGTTTGAACCCGCTGCCTTTTTTGTATATAGAGTGAACATTTTTTTGTGGAGTGAACATTGCTAAATATGCTCTCCCATCGGGAATTTTAAATTTTTTGTAGTTTTTTTCTCAATTTCATTTAAATAAGTGGCGGTAAGACTAGCTGAAAGTGTGCAGTATTGTTCAAAATATTTTTGGGTCACCCCCTACGTGTTTTTAAAGGTAAAAATCACTTTTAAGTTTCTTAAGTTTTTGGCGTCACCCAAGAAAAGATAGTTTCTTGCCATTTTAATTTTTAATTTTAGGATTCTTAAAACATTTTGTACGGTTTCTTGTTGCTTATATCATACCGCAGCCACAGAATATATAGCTACGCAAATTCTGTGCCGCAGCCCATTTTAAATAGTTTTTATGGTAATTTATATTTTTATCAGAGGTACTAATTTGGTTTAAAAAAAATGGGGATATGGTATTTATTTCAGCCTCATCCATGGTTAAAAATTGAATTTTTCATTTAAGAGAAATGTTATATTTTTATCAAAAGTAATTTAAAAATTTCTATTTGAATTATCTCTTCATAATTTATTTGCATAGGCAATTTCAATACGCCTGCGACGGTGGGTGGCGACACCTGACGACCATTTAAAAAGTTTTTTTTGTTACTTGTTTTTTGTGGCAGAAAGCTACATTAATCGCTGTACCTACGCGCTTCGTATGAAAGTTTTTTATTGTTCAGTGTTCATTTACAGTATTTTCTTAGTTTTTCCTATTTATATTTTTAAAAAATGTGACTAAAGTGTTGCTGGTAATTATGTGGTGTTATTTAAACACTTTTATTTCACTTTCCATTTGTTTTTAAAGGTAAAAATCGCATTTTAGTTCGTGTTTCCGTCCATTGTCGCCAGTGCTTTAAAAATATTTTTAAAATTAGGTGTGCTAAATTTCTCAGGTGGCGCTATCTAACAAAAGGAGGGCTGGACCCCCCCCCCCCCCGCCCCCCCCCCTTTGCATACCAACGCTCTTTTGTACCCTTTTTTCATAAAAGATAAGTTTTACAATACTTTTTTATGCATAGTGAATCTCGATAGTGGCGCCACCTGACGCCGCCGGCGACTTAACCAACTTTAGGGACAGTTTATTCCCAAGAAAAGACGATTTTTTTGATAATTTTATTTTTATAAAATATTTACAGTGTCACTAGTAAAGTCCGCATCATAATAATATGGGATTTTTTTTATTAATAGCTCTATTCGAAATTTGACTTTGGCATCAAGTTCTGCTTCGATCGAGATAAAAATTAAGCAAAAAAATAGTAGTCAAGTGATTTGCATTATCTGTCAAATTTTAATTTTTTTCCAAAAAATAATTCAAATGTGGGGTTATTTCTGAAAATATCGAAAAAGCTATTAGAAAAAGTTTTTTTAAATGCAGTTTCTAGCACACATGCAAAATTTCAGCTAGATAAGATAATTTTGATTTTTTTACCTATATTTTGTAAATTGCAACACTTTTGCAAAATAAGACTCAACGCAACCAACATAAAACTTCTTAGTTTCGACAATGCTTTATTTCAGATACATTTTCTTTAAAGTAGCGCCATATTAAATGTGTGTTTTTCTACAAAATCAAAATTGGACTATTAAAATTTGGTCGCATGTGATGCAAAGTTCTTTTGTTTTTGACCCTGCATAAGGTAACTTCATGAAATAAGTATTTTTGAAAACGTAGTTTGTGTCTGAAAGTAAAAAAATAAGAAATAAAATAAAGGGGTTTTAAATTAAATCGTTGAAAATAGATAAACTTTACGTTAAGTTAAACTAAAATTTATTTTCCACTTAATGAACACTTTACTGATGACACTGCTATTTTTTGTCTTTCAGGCACAAACTACGTCTTCAAAAATTCTTATTTTATGAAGTTACCTTATACAGGGTTAAGAACAAATAAACCTTACATCACATGCGACGAAATTTTAATAGCCCAGTTTTGATTTTGTAGAAAAACACACATTTAATATGGCTCTACTTTAAAGAAAATGTATCTGAAATAAAGCATTGTCAAAACTAAGAAGTTTTATGTAGGTTGCGTTCAGTTTTATTTTGCAAAAGTGGTGCAATTTACAAAATATAGGTAAACAATCAAAATTATCTTATGCAGATATAATTTTGCATGTGGGCTAGAAACTGCATTTAAAAAAACTTTTTTCGATATTTTCGGAAACTTTGGAATTATTTTTTGGAAAAAATTAAAATTTGACAGATAATGCGAATCACGTGACTACTATTTTTTTGCTTAATTTTCATCTCGATCGAAGCAGAACTTGATGCCAAAGTCAAATTTAAAAAAAAGCTAAAAATTAAAAAAAATCCCATATGATGCGGACTTTACTGCTGACACTGTATAATTCCTTTAATGCTAATGTCTTTATTCCATTAAAAAAAAATGGGCACCAATATTCTTTCTCCACCTTTATAAGGCCACACGTAAGCCAAACTTTAACCCGTCCTCCACAAGTGCATTTTAATTACTCGCCGTGTCTGGTGGTTTCATTGACATTTTTTAAAATTCCTTAATACCTCAGGAGATCAGATTTGGCCAATCATCAATAATTAAAAAATGGCATTAATGCCTATATTAAAGGCCAACAATGTGGAGCTGTGGTCAAAGTTAAAGGGTATTATTATAGAAAAATAATTTGAAGAAAATCGTGTCTTTTGTTTTTGGCGAGATATTTAGTATCCTCCCGAGTGCCCTTCATAAGTACCTATTTATCAACTGAAAAAATGTAACTTTAAACATACCCACAGAAAGCTTAAGTGGGGCTCTGGGGAAGGGGGGGCTTTTCGTTGGAACCTAAAAAAAAATTGTATTATTTATTTTTATTGTTGTGGAAGGATTTTTTTGAAAATCAACCCTTAAAGGGAATGATCGAGGCGGTTGACATTTTTAAAGGAATTGCTGTATCTTAGGAACCTAGTAAAGCTTTAAAAATTGGTATACATACAGTGTGGCTGTTTAAGTGTGCAACATATGGACCGATTTCTCAGAAAATTTTATTCTTGATAAAAGTTGGTGCATGATCGATAATTATATTAGGTGCACTTGGAATGGTTGTAAGTCAAACGGCGTACAGGGTAGGCAAAAAAATATAAAACTTGTACAAGAATAAAGTGTACCCTTATTTTAGAAAATTCGGCAAAATGTTGTTAAGAAAAGAAATTAAAAAATATATTTTCTTAAAAAACATTAATAATTTCCCAAAATGTGTTTTTATATTCACCATAAAGATCTTTATAAATTAATCAAAATCAAATCAATTTCACATATCTTTGTTCAAATTTAAGCATACATATTTGTAAAATTTACTTGAATTTTTAATTTATTGGAATCACAAATTTCATGTTTGTTGCAACGATATTAAACACAACTCTAAAATATCCTAAAAATTCTTTTTAACAAGATAAAACATTAGTAATAATAATAAGCTAATTAAAAAACTATCATTTAAAGTGCAAAATTTTTATTTTAAATGTTTATTAAAAAAACTGTACAAATCAGGCGACAACATAAAATCCTACTAAAATAACATAAAAAATTTTGCACTTTAAATGATAGTTTTTTAATTAGCATATTATCATTACTAATGTTTTATCTTGTTAAGAAGAATTTTTAGGATATTTTAAAGTTGTGTTTAATATCGTTGCAACAAACATGAAGTTTGTGATTCCAATAAATTAAAAATTCAAGTAAATTTTACAAATATGCTTGAATTTGAACAAAGATAATATGTGAAATTGATTTGATTTTGATTAATTTATGAAGATCTTTATGGTGAATATAAAAAAAATGTTGGGAAATTATTAATGTTTTTTAAGAAAATATATGTTTTTATTTTAGGAGGTCACGTTTTTGAATCTATGCATAACTTTTAATTCTAAACAACTTTTTTTAATAACATTTTGCTGAATTTTCTGAAATATGGGTCCTTTATTCTTGTACAAGTTTTATATTTTTTGGCCTACGGCCCTGTACGCCGTTTGACTTGCAACCATTCCAAGTGCACCCAATATAATTATTGAACATGCACCAACTTTTATCAAGAATAACATTTTCTAAGAAATCGGTAATAAAAAAATGTCCATAATGTTGCACACTTAAACAATCACACTGTATATTAAATTTTTTTTTTGAATGTCTTGAAAATTAGCATGAATATTTGTAAACACAGTAATGAAACACGTATTACTTGTTTTTTGAACGTCGGCCCCAAAGGGATCAAAAGGGGTTATAAAAATTTATATTTATATTATATTTCTTGAAAGTCTATACAATTTTATTAAAAAATATATTTTTTTTTAAATTGGTCCCTATATAAAGGGGTACAAAAGTTTTTATTTAAAAAAATATCACCTATTTGTCTGATTTTTTTTAAACTTAGCATAAGTATAAAAATAAATAATGACACAGATATTTCTTGGGGGTATAAAAGTTTCTATTGGAAAAATATTGTATGTCAAATTTTTTTGAAACGCATAAAATTACTCTTCCTTGACCTATCATAGACAATTATTTTTTTAAACAGAGTTTTATTATTGTTTCTTATAGGTTTTTTTATGTATATTTAAATATTGGCGAACAAACGGAAAAAAATACTATAATAGACACATTTACAAAAATTATTTTAGTGTTTTGTCCTTCCTGTGTTCTTTTTAATAAGAATTTCGTCAAAATATTATTTATATTATTTTTTCATAAATTTTTTTCCCTTTTTTCAGGTCTACACTCTACACGTTACGCAAGTCTCCGATGTTATAAAATGTTAAAGAATCTTTGGAATTGGTACAATATCGTTTCAAATAGATTATGAAGAAAACCAAAAACAAAGCCAGTCATTTCTCAATACAATAATTGTTACATTTGGATCTTTAACGGTAAATATACTTTCACGTGTGATTTATAAAAAAAAAATAAGCAGAAGTATAATAAATCAAATACCTACTTACCTATATAAAATTTGGTAAATATGTATACTTAATATGCACGTTATCGATTACATTATATCTCGGACACACTGTATCAATATTTTTTTATAAAAAACTTAAAATGTTGATATATGTGTTCGAGCAATTTAAAAAAATAATAATATCGCATTTACTGAATTTATACCAATAGTCCGGTCAATCTAGACCAAAAAATCATACTGAAGGTACATAAATTAACAAGCTGAAAATCAGTAAAATTGTTCAAAATATAATTATAAATAAAATTTATAAGTTTCCCATCATTCCCGTGTTTGGAAAATTTTTTCTCAAGGTCAAAGGTCAAAAAAATTAGTTTTTCGCGATTTTCAGCAAAACGGTACGTTTTATCATAAAAATAGCTCAGACAAAAATTGTAAATCATAAAATTATCTATAAAATATGTATCAATACTTGTTTTCCTACGAGCCACCGGTTCTAAGATAGAACGATTCAAAAAGTTGTAAAAGTTGTTATCGTCATAATATGCACACGTTATTTTTTCTAATGATTTTACCGCATAGATCTCTGCGAGTACTTCTGTCATGCCGCTTCCTTGCATAATATGACTAATTGCTCCCAGAAAAGACATCAGTAGATAAAATCCTCCTAGTCTGATGATAATTTTTGATACTTCAGAGCCCTCAGGTGTGGCTGATGCTGATACCATTTCTCGAGCTTTAGCATACAGGGGCTGGTCGAAAGTCACGATACATACAGTGTGGTTATACCGTTTTGCATTCTCTAATGCACAAAGTAAAGTCGTAAAGATAGTATTATAGTTACTGGCTGGTTGGTGAATAAAAGGTAAAAATAAAATTTGAGATTTAGAATAATTCATAATAATATATATGGTTATTTGTTAAACGTTCAATAAAACCATTCCAGCCGGGTAAAGACGCATTTTTCCATTTTGACGATAACAACTTTTAAAACTTTTTGAATTGTTATATCTCAGAAACGGTGGCTCGTAGGAAAAAAGTATATACATTTTTTTTAGATAATTTTATGCTCTACAATTTTTGTCTGAGGTATTTTTATGATAGAACTTACCGTTTTGCTGAAAACCACTAAAAACTCATTTTTTTGACCTATGACCTTGAGTAAAATTTTTTCCAAACACGGGAATGATGGGGAACTTATAAATTATATTTATAATTATATTTTGAACAATTATACTGATTTTCAGCTTGTTATTAATTTATGTACCTTCGATTGTCTAGATTGACCGGACTACAAGCAAAGAGAAATAAAACCAAGAGAAACCATGCAATGAAAATATTTTACCCCTCATAATTTCGTACTATGTTTTAAAATAAATTTCAATAAAAAATCTTCCTATAATATGATTATCTTATCGGCACCTTCTAATACTCTGAATTAATTTTATTATTTTATTTTTTGATAGGTTAGAGCAACAGCTACAAAAAGTTGTCAGCCACAACAATGCCAACAGACATGAAAAACTACTCGGCATTGTGTCAAGAAAAATCCACATGTTTTAACGAGATGCTAGAATTGTCAAGTCAAGAGTGACCAATGCATGTGCCCAACGAGTGATTGAAAGGACCATGTTTGTGTTAAGGTGAGTTTATTTTTTAAAATTTTTATTGCAAAATCGATCATTGATATTAAAAATAGAGAGGACTGTCCAATTTTGTATTTTTACGACAGAGCTAGATAAACATCTCATTCTTTTTATCATAATAAGCCGACACGACGTCCAATGCAAAGGTTCATCAGGTTCCTTGCGAGTGCCACATTGAAACCTGAAAATATATACCAAATTTTACTTTAGAATAAGACGATGTTGCCGAAGATTCCAAAGAACCACCCCGTATGGGTTTTATCTAAGCTCAATTCTTAACTTATAGCTATTAAGAATTTGCCAGTGCTAAGCCGGCGCATAATGGCGGTTTCAAGAAAATCTGTAGGCTGGGAGACAACTAAAAATTTAACTTACTAACTTAAGTTAGAACAGTTTTATTTATAGTACTTACCTATGAAAAAATTAGGATATCGTGAAAATAGTAAAGAAATTTAAACGTTTTTACGTGTTGTGTAAAAAGTATAACAAAATAATATTACAAGACAGTACCAGGTCTGTAACGTAACTGATTTAGTGCCACGATTTTAATTTTGTTTGATCTTAAACGTTTTTTTTTCTCAAGGCACATTTAAAAAAAGTTTAGGTACTGTTAAGAATTCAAATCCCCTCCTCCTCAAAATTAATGATAGCTGTATTACGGCATCTGTATTAAAAGGCATCACAGCTCAGTGAAGTCTACATTATTAATTATAACTTTTTTCTCTTGTTTCAGATTTTTACCACTTGAAGATGGTTGTGCCGGCGCAACTACCTCTCTTCTGACGGTGGTTTTCCGCGTTGTTCTTGCAACTGACTCCGTTTCATCCTAAATTGGTCCTGTTTTTTAATCGGTGAGTTAAATTCTTTCTAAAACGTTCCCTTCGTCCGCGGTTGTCCCCGAGGGCTGACGCTGGGGCAAGGGCTTTATCGGGCTGGCACTTGCTGGTGTAAAGGGTTCCTTCTATCCTGGAAGGGCCAGTGCGAAGAAGGTAAACCCCGAGACGAGGCATCAAGGTCCGATGTGACGGACGATGTCTTGTCCGATCAGCCCGAAAGGATTCGAGAGTTCGGGGTTCAAGTAATAGTTCCTTCATTGTACAGAGGGAAAGGGGGAAATCTGTAATTTTAGATTCTAGCTCAGCAAGCTTATAGCTATATAGCTGGAAGTGACACTTAGAAGTTATGTTTTCAAATGCTGGCCAATTTTTATTTGATAAAATAAAGTTTTCTACATCGCCGGCTCCCGCAGGAAAAAAGGCGATATTTTCGAGCAATAAACTATCGAATGGAAAGATACCTGCTGTTATACCTATTCTTAAAATACTTATGCAAGAAGTTGCCTTAAAATATCAGCAATTTTACGATTACAATAAAACAGTGAAAAAGCCTGTTTAAAGAATTTGCACAAAATTCAAAATTCTTTAAAACAATATAAATTTAACAAAAACTCTTCAATGAATTACCTACTCTAATAATTTTTTTGAATTATCTAAGTTTTGGCTAAATAGAAACCTTCTCCCTTTTGCCGCTGTACATTTTATTTTTTGTCGTTTGCGATAAACAGGGCTTCGCCGGGCGTCTGATTAAGTGAATGGTGAGTCAACCGCGCCGCGGTTTTTGGAATCGAACATGCTTAGCAACTTTCCCTAGTCCAATCATATTTTTGTCTGCCAGAGCAAACTTAGAAATAACAATAAAATCTGACTTTTGCAAACCTATACTTTGGGTTTGTTATGTGTTGGCACACAGATTTTATACTTACGATAAGTGGCATAAATATTTACCCGCTTAATAATTTTAATAATTGCTATTTGGACCTTTGCTAACTTGTATTCAGTATATTATCATCACGCATTTTAAATCACCACAGTCAAAGTTTTTTGCTTTTAATTCTTGAAAAAATAATTTATGCAACTTAACGTTAGAGTCACATATTTGATTTTTAATTATTACTGTTTCAAGCCGTCTTGTTCACTATGCCCTATCGACTCGACAGAAAAACTATTGCGTCATAATAATTGTCCTGGTATGTAGATCGTAGATCATAATATTTAGGTAAAGCAAGACGGTAGAAAAATATGCTGCGGGCAAAAATCTATATTAACTAGAAGGAATAATAAATAGGTACAATAAGGACAGCGATGCGAAACATAACTTAAAAATTAATGGCAATGAAACTAAACGTAGTAAACAGGATAGTTGTCTCGCAATCTAGACACTACTCTGAAGGCCGCAGGACCTATATATTAATTAACATACGTTATGTGAAAATAAAAGCAACTGAAAGCAGCACTGTAGCTGGATTATAGGTATAGATACATAAATAGATTGAACAGATAAAACCGATAGACGTATTATAGATTTAAATTTAAAGATCGGAATATAATCTAATAGATATTTAGAAAGCAGGGAGATGTTTTTTTATATGTAGATAGAGGATAGATAGATTTCTGGTTAGATATATCAATTATAGATAGATAACGAAGGTCAAGATAACATATCCGGTCGTAGGTCAGAAGGTGGCATTAAGACTTGTCAGAGAAGTGTTGGCTATTAAATATGTGATTTTAGAGAGATTTTTTTGAGTTGGCGCTGAATAAGACAAAAGAATGATTGTATTAGAGTCTGTTTCGCCAAGTATTAATTGTTACTCGATGGGTTTAATTAGCTTAAAAGGCAATTGTCTTTTGGGTCAGAAACATTGGGTTCCCATTAGTCTTTTCCGAAAACGAAGATGGGGTACCATAGCTAGGACAATCATCAGTTCTGTTGCAGTTGGCTGATAACGCTGGTAAGCTTATAACATACGTTTTAAGGTCGCGAATCGGGAGTGATAACAATGATACCTCAAAGTTTTAGTGAAGTGAACACAGCTGTATGAAGAAATGGAACATGAAGGTTTTGTATAATCAATAGTACCCTCGTAGGGGTACGTGATGGTTCACAGAAACTGGGTTTACTAATAAGTTGGTGTTTTTATTTTTTTTAGTTCCTCAAGCTGTCAAAGTTCTAGTTCATGTTAAAGAGTAGATGAATAAGATACACAAGTCATTTGTACCTAAATGGGAGCCATACGGACAGCTCAGAAAAGTCTAACATTAGCTATTGTGTATCAGTATCATGCTCCTGTTAAGTCAAGACAACTCTTATTAAAGTATTTGTAAGTACATTTTAGATGGATATATGTACATTCCGGTAGTGTCATCAAGTGTAAAGTATCAGTAGAAAATTACTGGTGCTTTAAACACTCACCATAGAGTAGTTTTACTTTAAGGAATATCTTAAATTGTTTCCTCAGGTTTTTTTTTTCTTTATTTACAGCGCCGTGGAAGTGTCATCTACATAATATATTCAAACATCGTTAAACAAATTATGAAAATAAGAAAAATTCACCGGATTTTTATCACACATGGAACCCACCACATTGGAATTTCTTAAGGTGAGCTTGTTTATATCCAATTATAAGTGTACGAAAGTTTGTCGAATTAAAAATATTGTGCATTTTAGGCACAATTTATATGAAAGCAATGATAATTAAAGTAATCAAAATATTGGTTGATTTTTCAAAGATTTACTAATATTTTTAATTTTTTTTTCTACGATATCTTTACTATTATTAATTATTATTATTTTTTAGTAGGATTGTCAACAGTAAAATAATCCTTACGTAGAAAACTGAAATTGACTATCACCGTGCCCAGAAGAAGGAAGTCATCTGTAATTACTGAAATAAATCCACACACGTAGACCAAGAATGCGCCATCTCTACAATCTAGGTAGCAGGAAAAAGAACGAGTCAGGTGAGTTAACTTTTAATTTCATTTCGATTTTTAGAAAATTTAAGCATTCAAGTGTTAAATTCAAAAGATAGAACCACCTTCTAGACCTTCTAGTTTTTCCAAATTCGAAAACCATAGCTTTAACAGTTCTTATGCTTTAAGTGGTACAATTAAAAAAATTGTTAAGCTACAACTACTGTTACAAATATCATTTCTTAGGTTTCAAGTTGGTACAGCACCATCCAACGAAGACATATTCAACAGGGCCACTTGCTTGGTTAGTTAGCTGGCGCCAGCTACGCCCTGGACAGGAAGTCTGTTCTTTTTATGCCAGATCACCATCCACCGAAGACAGATTCCTGAGAGCCACAACGAGCGATTGAAACAGCAGCCGATATAATGCAAAATGTTCAAGAGTCGATCGGGGTTGCCGCGTGACGCGTGAAGGAGACGAATAACATATCGCGGAAAGCGATATGTTAACAAACTTGTAAGTAGGTGAATAAATAAGCTCTGATAACATGTAATTTTTTTTTAACAATTAATTAGAAACAAATTTCATGCCGATTCTAAAAATCGTTGAATAATTTGTGCTGTAGATAGACAAAAGCCTCCATAATACTAAGGAATAATAAAAAATTACCATTACCTTGGATCTCCAAGGAAAATAAACTTAAGTGCACAGATAACATTTAGAATTATGATTTTCCAAAATGCCTTCATAATATATCGACGCAATATTATATAAAAAGTTTCCTCACGTACCCAAAAAGAAATTCCTAGATAACATATAAAATTAAAGCACATGTTTCGTTTATTTTGCTTATCTAAAAAAACTGATCAAGTAAAATCAATATAAATGATTACCTATTATATTTTATTATAGCTATATACAGGTAGCGATAAAGTAAGCAAATAAAAGATAAAATAAATACATTTTATTATGTTTCGTTTACAAAGCCCGATTCGTATTGGTTGTTTGATAGAAAAATGTGCCGTGTGGTACTATAATTATTATCATAACGATATTTTCGTGTTGATCTTGTTTCAGGTCAAGACGAAACTTGTATAGAACTATTGAAATTTGAACAAAAATAATAAACCAAAAACTTCTTCCTTTTTTAAAATTTTTACGAAATAATTTTTTATATGATGATTGGGTAATCTACAGCAATTACAAAGGTCTTGTTTATAGACAATGTAGGTTTTTCCTCACCAACCTTACATACATTTTTTTTAAATAGGTCATTTTGTTCGATCACTTAAGTTTGTAGCATCCAGTGTTATCACAATAAAAGTAATTTGATTGAAAAGTAAAATTAACATAAATAACATAAGTAATTATGTACAAATAAGATGATAAATAATGCAGAACAGCACTTACTTATATTCTAGTTACAAAAAACTATACAAATAAAGGATTAAATACGAAGTATCGATCAACTTCATATTGAAGTGGTTGGAGTAATGTAACAATCGTTTCAAGAGTTTGGTTCATATTTTTGTGCGACAACATCAGTCATTCCAATTGGGACACAAATCTCTAATCGTATGTCAAAAATCCTTGTAAAAATTTTTTTTTGGAAAGAAATGTCAAAACAATTTATGTGGTTGGAACTTTTAAAAAATTTCTTATAAGTAGAGTAGAGGAAACAAATCATGAAAAACACACTACTTGAAAATAATTGAGAGAATGAAAACCTATAAGTATTTTAAAAAAGTACTTGTAAACTTGTCCTTGATTTCAAAATAGTGCTAGTACTTATAAGTAGTCAACATTCATGTACTATAGGTATTTTAAATATAAGTACGCAAGTACAAATAAAATTTTTAATTTATGTCTGGCTGAAAACTGTCAATCTCCTTTGGTAGTGCTGACCTTACCTACATTGTGACTACTACTACTACTAACTAGTCGCAAGGGTACTTTATAGTTAGAAAAAGTACACAAATAAAGGATTAAACTGGAAGTACCGATCAACTTCAGAATGGAGTGGTAGGTGGAAAATAATACTTGATTCAAGAGGACTGTTAAATCTAGTGGATTTTTATATACGACATGTGCACTTGACACGCTACGGAAAGAAATTAGTGTGCATTATTTATTTATTAACTTAATTCATTTATTGCCTATCCACTTACTGATATTTGTAGTGATTAACCACTTGGGCATAGGAAAATCTGTTTATGATTATTTGTTTATACTGAGATTAAGGCTTCTGTTTTCTTGCATGGAATAGCAAGCAATTCCATTTATGTAACTAGTTGTAAAATACGTCGTTTTGTGCAAAGCGTAAAAATGTTTATATACTTTAAACACGAAATTTATATATATATATATATATATATACCTATTTTTTTAATCAATTAAAAAAATAGGTATAATATCGATTAACCAACTTTCTTTTCTTTTATAATCTTTCTAATGAATCCAAATAAATTGAAATAAATCGATAAACACATGTATATGTCAAGAGGAACATTAGCAGAGCCATTGGAGATATGCATGCACCCTCTCCCCATGTAGGAAAAGCATCAGAAAACATATTTTCATTTCAGTAAACACGTGCTTTGCCCTTGCGTTCAAAAAACGTATGGAAAGGAGACCGTCATAAAATTTGGACACCGCCGTTATGACATGGAAAGGGGAACTCTTCGCATATTGATATAACTATAATAATAAAACTATTTCTTTTCGACACTATAGTTCTTCAAATCTTTACACAATATAATTATTAAACTATTTTATAATAAATATAAATGTAGAAAACTAGTTTTATTAAGCTTTGGATCGATACTATTCCGAACATGTTTCGATGGCAAAGGCCTTCATCCTCAGCGAAATTATTTTCGGAATAGCTTAAAATCGAAGCTTAATAAAACTAGTGCAGCAGACTGTGTGCTTTTACTTCTTTGTTACACACTTGCTCCACTGACAGATGGACTACTTTCAAAAATAAAGTTTTTAAGTTTTCATGAACTCACTGCTTTTATTAAAATAATTTAATTTTTAAAATTTAGCTGAAATTGCAATGGAAAGTAATAGGCATTTAAAATAAAATGGAAAAATGCATTGATCCTAGTATTTTTTTTATAAAGAAAATAATATTTATAAAACTGAAGCTAAAACTCGAACAGCAATAAAAAGCTTTGTCTGTGGAATTATTGGCGCAATCTGGTTACAAGTGGGCCATAAATTATTAACGTTTTATTAATTTATTGATACTTTTGTTATAAATAACATCAAGTGCCTATATACCTGTATAATATGTACTTATATAGAGGACCTACATCAATTGTGATTTTTTACGAGGATCAAAATTTCGACTAAAAGGGGAATGGTTTAATATATAGGGTAAGGTTGCCGATATCGAACCTGCTCCTAAATTGCGCCACTCTTGATTTACAGTTTCGGTATATTTGACATCTTACGGGTGTTTTGTGAACTTTCTTCTCTGTCGACCTTTTTTTTTTTTTGGTGGGAAGAGTTCAATCCGTTCCCAAGATCTATTCTCATCCTACGTAAAATAAATTAGATTTCAGTATACAATAAAATTTTTAACATGTAGAAATAAGTTTCGGTACCTTTATAGTTTGGAATTATGTAGGTACCTGAAATATGAAAAACAAAGATTGGTAGCTATAACTTTGGTACAAAATCATATTTCCAGAATCAAATCGGTGATAAAAGTGATGCAATATAGGGAACCCTATATTTAATCTAAATATGCGAGTTTCTAAAAGAGATCATAAAAATTGAATACAATAATTCGTGGGCATTCATCGGGCAGCCCAAATTGCTCTTGACTTGACCAATTTTTTTTTATTGTATTTAATTACCTATGTATAAAATTTAAACTAATTTGACCAAGAAGCAGTTACTATAACACTAAACAACAAGTATTGGTTTTAGAACCATATTCCTCGAAATGTATTTATTTAGCCCGCTGCAAGCAACATTGACGGAGGTAAGTTTCATTTTAAAATTTATTGTTTTGGTCCTTACATACTATATTTTTTAGGCACATTTAGCTCTCCTCCAATGTAGGATTCTTCAGTTGCAATTGCTATTGACGCTTATAAATCCACAGACAAAATTAAAAATCAAGAAAGCAATAATTCTATTGGTATGCATAATTATCTTATTACACATTCGTTTGAGGAAAATGTACTTGAAAGAAGTACCCAGTTCAGATTTTTCTGTCGGCAGTAGTGATAATTATATCCCGAGTAATGTGATAAAAATGAAGAGTCATCTTCTGACGGTGGCATGCCTAGTGATGTGAGAGGAGAATATTCTCGAGATAATATTCTCGAGAACGGGAATATTCTCGAGAATATTCTCTGTAAGAAAATTCTCCCGAGAATATTCTCTAGAGAAGTTTTTCTACATAATTTACACCGCCTCGATTTACACTGAAAAATTTTGCAATGATTTTTAAAATTTTGAGTTTCTCTAACCTTTTCTATAACTCTGGCAACAGTGTTTTACGTCTGGCAACAGTGATTCAGGGAAATCCCTTAGAAGCTCGAACGTATACTCGTATACAGCTGTGTGAATTGTAAATGGTGTGGTGGTGGTGAGACTTTTATTTCTTTACGTTTGGTTTGATTAACGCCGTTTGACATTTGCCGAAAATAAGCAGAATAGGTAATTTTTAATTTCTTTTTATTGCCATTTCTAGCGATTTTCTTGCCATTCTTAAAAAATTCTCTAACTTGAGAATATTCTTGAGAATATTCTCTAAAAGATTATTACCGAGAATTTTACATCACTAGCATGCCTTTATCAAAACGCAGATGCCGTTGGAAAGAATCGAATCCCTCAAGAAAGATGTAGCTCCAGAGCCGTCACTATGGTCTCATTCAGATCCGAATTAGTTCTAATAATATAGTATTATTTTCTTACTAAACCAATAATATTACCGTTAATATACATTTTATGCATTTTTTTTTTCATTTATAGCATTACTTTGTAAATCATTAAAGATAAAAGTTATTTTCTTTAAGTTTTTGTTAAATAAGAATCATCAAGTCTGCAATATGAGAAAATTTGGTACAGCAAAAAATGACCAAGTCAATTTTAATTTGAAGAAGTAGTCCATACTTAAAGTGGAGTTGAAAATGTAGGAAATAAAGAAAAACAAAAAGTCTTCCTCCACAAAATTTAATAGAAATAGATTCTTTAGGGGTCTCTACATGTTTCGAACGTAGAAACGTTCATCTTCAGGAGACAGAAAAATTTGTATATAGTGCTGATGTTATTAGCAGAAGAGAAAATGGTATAAAACCTTAATGGAGCTTTCATGGTATTGAAATGACGTATATAAGAAAATTGAGGAGAGTTAAAACATGCTGAGCATGTGAAGAGAGTTAGTAAAGGAAGTCTAAACAACCAAACTAAAAGTGCGGAAGAAAAAAGGGGCCTTCCAGAAAGAAGGTGTCGATGATTTTTTAAATCATTTCTATAAAAAAAATTTTTAGAACATTGATATGTCAGTGAGTCAATATAAAGATAGGAATCTTCAGTCGAGATCATACTCTGTATAAATAAAACTTGAAATTAAAATCAAAATTGAGAAAAGAATTATATATTTTTTAAAAAACAAAATTAGGTTAAAGAGAAAGTACTTACGTCAGAGTATTTGAGCGTTTGATTTTTGGGGTATTGGGGGTTAAAGTCAATTTTATTTTGTAAACAGCAGAAGTCATCACAATTTTAAGAGTTATTTTGAATCACCTACCCCCAACTTAATATTTGGATAAAAAGACATTATTTATATTATTGTTAAATTTCATAAAAATTCATCCTAAAAAACTTAAGACAATTATCTAGAAAGTATGATAATTGACTTGGTCACTTTTGGCAGTATGCCCAGTGCCCACTTTCTAAATTTCCAGCGATATTGTAAAACAATAGCGTAAAATAGAGGATAAAGTTTTCCGGAATTGGTGATGGAAAACTCCCCAATAATAAACACGTCATAATTCGGTAAACCGGTCACGAGGATCCGGGCAAATTCAATCCTATCTCGCCGATAAGGACGAACAAGGACCAAATGGCCTGGACATGACGCAGCAGGTCCATTCATCATATCTATCCAGAAAACCGGAACCAGTCGAGTCGAAAGGCTGATAACACCGAATTATGATTTTTGAAATAACAGACAGAGGATTGGTAAATTATGGATAAAAGGGACATTAAATCTAAATAGGTGATGGATAAAAAAGAACGAAATAGTCGTTGAAATTTTGGAACTAAAATTTTATTGTTCTACTTTTAGGAGAAATAAATTATTTTGAAAATAAGGGATTGAGGCAAACACGCAGGCAATTGAACGAAACAGCAGGCCTCCGATTGTGCGTTGGACAGTTTAGTAGGTATAATAGGACTTTAGGAAAAGCGGACCTCGGCCAGCTGGTTTACAATTTCTGCAGGAACAATATAATATAGTGTGAAGGTAAAACTTAAAAAGGAAAAAAAATCGAAAAAAAGAGTGAAAGAGCAACATCTTATAGATAATTATAGTTTATTTACCGAAAAATTGGTACCTCAGGCACAAAGGGATCTTTTAGACAGTGCGCTAAATAGAAAAATATTGAAGAAAAACATCTCCATTCATGCCTTCAATCATGTACGCGTCAAAAACTATTCCACTGAAGAAAAGAAAAAATCTCGCATTTATCGCATATAACCGACAAAAAATCGTTCTTTCAGTATTCCACAGCCATTTATATAAAATTGTACACAATGCCTTGTATACAGTAAACACGGATGTGTGAAAAGCCATTGTATCGTGTACTAATAAGGTTATTTATGTTATATCGCCTCACAATAGGAGAAATATTGCCCCCGTATAAAAGCTTTAAACTGTGCTTTGTGAAGCCGGCCTAATCCTCAAGATTGGTTTGGAACAGTTTTGGTTAGTGTTGGGAATTAGTGTAGCTATTAGGTTCGAATACGTCTTAATACGGGAGTAAGTAAATATTAGTTGAGAATTGTTATATATGGTTGAATTAACAGATTTCTTTTATCATAATATACAATTTAAATTTCATTTTGAAGACGTAGTCCATACTCAAAGTGGAGTTAAATGATATAGAAAAAAGAAAAGCACAAAGTCTTTCTCCACAATTTTTTTATTCGAATAACTAGGCGAACCTAAAATGATTCATAATAAAATTGCATCGACATGTTTCGAGTGTAGAAACACTCATCATCAGGAAAACAAAGTGAAACGTAAAATGCTGATGTTTTTAGCAATAAAGAGAAAATAATAGTGGGATTGGGCCGTAATGGAGCTTTTAATGGTGTACAAGAGGTGTAAAATTGAATAGTCAAAAGACCGACAATCAAGACTTCTGCATACTGAAAAATCAAGGGTAAGTGCAAAGGCACTGTCCTGGGCAGAAAAGTGATGAGAGTAAAAGGGAAATTATAGGGAGTTTTAAAAAAAACTTATTTGTGAAAATCATTATTAAGTAGGTAGTGAAAAATCTAGAGTTTTATTCAGCTTTGTCAGAGACAAGTGAAAGTATTGAAGTGAGATGGAGAGAAAAAGAAAAAAAAATGTTTTTCATAAAAGTCGAAGCATCTGTAAAAAAAAATAGAAAGTTTTTGGGTCCAGCACATGGACGTTTAACAACTTTTTTGACCTCTTGAATATTTTTGATAAAATGTGTGATTTTCTTAGTATTTCTACTAAATTTAAATTAACCTTTGGAGGGGTTACTGAGCCTTAAGCCTCAGTACCCCACCAGTCTTTTTTATGTGGTTTTCATCACCTGTGTGATAACCACTACAAATTTTCTCCACCTAAGTCTTTTTAAAATGTTTACTAAAATTAAATAATTTTTATACTTTCTTTTTAGAAAGATCCTTCTTCTTCCTCAGTTTTTATCTATCTTAGACCACTTATACTGACTTCTCACATACTGAATATGGTCTAAATTTCATTAATTTCTCCATTTTATGACTCTTTTACACATCAAAAATATTTTTTCGATCCCATGAAAGCTCCATTAAGGTCCTTTACCATTTTCTCTTCTGCTAAAACCATCAGCACTTTTTAATTAAATTTTCTGTCTCCTGATGATGAACGTTTCTACGTTCGAAACATGTAGAGACCCTTAAGAATTATTCTATTAAATTTTGTGGAGGAAGACTTTTTGTTTTTTCTTTCTTTCCCAAAAATAGAAAGGTTTAAAGTAGCAAATGAAATTTAATAAAATTAGATAGATTAACTTAAGCCAAATGGTAAGTTAATCTACCTCATTTTATTAAATTTCATTTGCTACTTTCCCCCTTTCTATTTTTTACAGATGCTGCGACTTTTATGAAAAATTTTTTTTTCTTTTTCTCTCCATCTCACTTCAATACTTTCACTTGTCTCTGACAAAACTGAATAAAACTCTAGATTTTTCACTACCTTTTTTAAAACTCCCTATAATTTTCCTTTTACTCACATCACTTTTCTGCCCAGGACAGTGCCTTTGCACTTACCCTTGATTTTTCAGTATGCAGAAGTCTTGATTGTCGGTCTTTTGACTATTCAATTTTACACCTCTTGTACACCATTAAAAGCTCCAATTCGGCTTATTCCCACTATTATTTTCTCTATTGCTAAATACATCAGCATTTTACCTTTCACTTTGTTTCCCGGATGATCAGTGTTTCTACACTCGAAACATGTCGATGTAATTTTATAATGAATCATTCTAGGTTCGCCTAGTTATTCGAATAAAAAAATTGTGGAGAAAGACTTTGTGCTTTTCTTTTTTCTATTAAATTTAATTATTATTATCGAGATATACCTATGAAACCGCAAGATGGTGTGTTTTCTATTTGGATTAAATTACATTTTTCTTGCAACAAAATCGACTTTTTAAAGAAATACCTCCCCTGTCCAATTGCTCTCGTCCATCACAGGCATCCCCCGAAATAGAAATTAATCAAAGCCTTTTATTGGAATTGAAATAATTTCCTGAATTTCCGAACAGTCGCATTATTGAGAATCGGTCAATGTAACGTAAAAAACGTCCTCAGAATCTGGATGTGATTTATTTTAGGCAGCTCCCTGGTCTAGACTATTCTAAAGAGTGACCCTTTTGCTTTCCAATGTTGCCGATATGTTATTCCTAATATGTTAAGTAGTTTAAAAAAAACAAAAAATACTTTGGAATTTTTTTTTGTATGTTTAGTTAAAATATGCCTTATTTTTTGTTAAATACTTTTTTTATGCAGGGTGTATTGTAAGCATATTTTGAACAGAAGTCGGTATACCAAGAAATGTATGATTAAGCATAGTGTAAAACCTTTAATATTAAAATTTCCTAAAATTTCTTTTTTTTAGACTAAAAAAAGTATTTTATGAAACAGTGGCAACCGCGTCCTACTGACCCTCTCACTCTCCCGAAAGCAATAAAAGTAACAAACGAAGCAGTGGACTTCCCGCTGGTCCATTTCACGCCCTAAAAAAACTCACCCGGATGGAAATTAAGCCGGATTAGACGCAGGAAACGGAAAAAATAAAATAAAGATTCCGAGATGAGCTTGTTTTCTTCAAGTAGAATGAGAAAAAATGCAGTAAATTTCTATTGTCCAATCAAAAGTGGCACTATACACTTTTTATAGCTCGAATAACTGTTTTATGGAGAGTGGAATAGTTTCAAGTCATACTGATGATATAATATAACCAGGAGAGCTAGCAAAGGCGAAACAACAAAAAATGCAAACCAGGCCGTAAAGGTTTTGGCTCGTTATTTTTGACAAAATAGATTTTTTTTTTGTTAATGACTCCCCAACAACTATAAAAAAATTAAAAAGATTCAATATTTTAAGCCGTCCTTTTGAACAATTTTCAATCACATTCATGGTTCGTTTCTCTTTCATTATTCTCTTTTACATTTAAATAATTTCTTGAAATCAGTAGCCAAGAAGGTAGTCGCTGGTATCAATCAAACATTAACTCTTTTGAACACTTAATGATGGTAAATTTAAATTTTTTTCCACGGTATTGTTGAGAGTCTTCACATGAAATTCTAAGTAGCTATAAGAAGAAGTCATTAGGACGATTTGTATTGGTATTTTTCTTGTTCTTTGCGGCAACACCTGTAATATTAGTGAGATATAATATATTACCTGTCTTTTTTAATTATTTATTATGTTTAAAGATACTTTAAGGACCAATTTTTATACCGGTTTGATCAATTTTGTAACCGTTTTTGTCAGAGGACCATTATTGTTTAATAATTTATCTGCAAAAATAAAAAAGTAGTTTTTTGACTGCGCGCCTTCTTGACCAATTGTTTACCTTCTGCTAGAATCGTCGAGTGGCTGTGGCCCCATTGTGAACCTATCTATTGAATAATTCAGATTCTTACAAGAAATTCATTCATTATTCGCCAAGTGGGAATCTACGCCTACTTAACATTTTTGTTTGGGTTTTAAATAGATCGCAAAATCCATGGATATGTGCTCTTTGTTACTTACCATAAATAAATATTAGAAAGATCCTTAAAATCAAAAAAGAACTATTTCTTCCACACGCCCCTTTACTGAAATGTTTCTACTAGAAAAATTAGGCACTAAAATCAAGAATGCACGATGGTCCATTGGCATTGTATATTGTCGTAACGGTCATTCATATGTTTTGAAAACGTACACATCGGGACCACTTGATGCGTCACAGATCAACAATAAACTGTCATAGCCACCCACGTCAAAAGAATCAATGGGTTTCCAAATTGTGGAATAAAGGGAGTATTTGTAAAGAATTTTATGTGTGTATGTATGAGCTTTTATTGGAAACTTCAATGGGGTTCTGGGGCAATGTGCCACGTGATGTGTGAAAAGACATTACCTACTTGGTTATATTATATAGGTCCTATTGACGAAACAACGAACAGCGTGATATTAGTTTATTTAAGGTGGCATTCTCAACGTCATTTAATCCATTACCAACCTATAACTTATTTCGCGTTATTTTTTCAAGTTTATTATTTTATTGACTAGCATTTAAAAAAAAATCAGTATTCGGCACATTTCTTAGGTAATATCTGATATATTACAAAAATATCTATTTATTTCCTTGCTAATTTTGGGAGAATTGTATAGTGAAAGAACAATGACATAATAATGTTAAGAAAAATCTTACCCGATATTTTTCGCTATACAATTCTCCTAAAATAAGTTATGAAATTCCTTGATATTTATTAAATATATCAATTATTACCTATAGAATATCAAGTCGATACTGATTACTGATTTTATTTAAATTTTGTGTAAAAGCGAGAAAACATAAATAAATCTACGCGAAATAGGTTATAGGTTGGCAAGCATGTTGATACTCCCACCTTAAATGATTTTCCATGATTAAAAAAAAAGGCAAAAAAATTGTTGTTTTATTCACGATTTCGTTTTTTTTTCGCTCAGTGGTGACGTGTCGTTGTTTTGTACAAATTATACTTCCATTAAAGAGTGAATAGATTTGCTTCATTGTTGCTATGGGTATCATTGGCTTAAGCATTATGTAAATGTTGCTATAACGATATGCTAAGCAGCTTTCTTTAAATCGTTATTTGTGTTTCTACTTTATTTTGTTGGGCTTAATAATCGACATAAAATTTAAATAAGCTTGGTCTAACCCGAAATTAGCTTGACATAGTATTGATATTTATACATCTGTGTTTTTTCGAAATTCCTTTTTACAGTTTTTTCATTTCCATAAAAAAAAATAAAAATATAATATGTTTAGATTATTTATTTATGTATTTTTCATCATAAATACATAATTTATTTGTTTTCATTTCCAATTTGCCAAGACGGGTGAATCACATATCATTTTCAACATAGAAAATTAGTGTTAAGTGCCCCGTTTGGGCCCTTTAATATCGCCCTCAGCAGGTGTTGTGGGGTATGCGAATTAAAGGGCGATCACCGCCTAATCAGGGTGTAAATCAGCTGTTCCGCGTTTAAAAAAGGTATTAACTATTGATTGATCGTTGGAAGCATGTAAAGAGTAAAATATATAGGGTGAAGAAGTATATAATAGGTATGTACATTAGAAGTTAAAGTAATACATAATTGTTTTATAATACTGACCCATGCTATGTGAAAGCTACGGGCAACCTGTATATAGAAAATATACCCTTTTGAATGTGTATACAGGGTTCCCCATTTAAAACGAAACAGGCTAAATATCTGGTTCCACGTTAATTTAAAAAAAAAAACGCTCGGACCAGTCGATTTTTATTTCGAGGGGGACATCTTTTGCGTATATTGTCAATCTTGTTACTTCAAGCCCCTAGGAGGGAGGGGGGGTAAGATCTAAATCTTAAATGGATACCCCTATTTTATATAATTTTTTGCATTCTGCATAAAATTCTGAACATTTTTTATTAAAAGCATTATTAGTCTATACTAAACAGTTTCCGAGATAATGACTCTTGAAAAATGAGATTTTTGAACTTTGACAGCATCTAGCTTTCTAACTGTACGTCTTAGAGTAAAACGGCTTACATATCCCTATCTTCGATTTTTATTATCTTTCCAATAGTGTCAACTTTCGGTTAAACCGGAAGTACTATATTTCTTACAACCAGTCGACGGGTCCGAGCGTTTTTTTTTTAAGTTAACGTGGAACCAGATATTTAGCCTGTTTCGTTTTAAATGGGGAACCCTGTATTTATTTTCGTATTAAAAAGTGTCAATCGTATCTCTTTAAATTGTACCATAGTTTTTTCATTGACCCATGTTTGTAAATACTGAGTAATGGTTACGAAGCACACCCTACGCGAATTAAATACCCAACAACCCTATAAACAATATTATTATTAAGAAATTTTCGTATGAAACATCTTTGAAAGTGAATTAAATGAATTTTAATATATGTGCATGAAGAAATGACAATCATATTATATCAAATTGTAATTGGTACAATATTTCGCTAGTACAATGTTTTTATTGTCGTAGCGATGTACTGTATAAATAAAAGATGTAACACCCTGTATCTAAAAGATGATTAAGGCATTTATCGAGGGGGTGGTTATGGCAACTTAACGGGGCGAAACCATCTGCATCTGCCCGGTTCACATTGTTTTAACGAAGCTCGGTCACGGTATTTATTCGATTAAACTTATGTACGTACGCATCGTTTTGTCTTCGTTATACCTTCCCCGCGTTATTTATCATAATTTGGGTGATTTAATGGAGATGAGTATGCAGGAAAAATCACCTATCATGCATGCATATACGCATTTTCTTGCATATTTTGTAAGGGACGTGGACATAATATTATTGGTACCTAGGTATATAATTTTTTTATTCTCCTCGATTAAATATTTTTAAAAATTGTCCTATTTTGTATCTATTAACTTCTTAACTACATGACAATATATATAATATTTCTCGTTTTCCTTTTTAATACGCTTTTATTAGCTTCACCTGTATGTTTGCTTGTATGTATGTTTGTAACCGACTTCTTTGAACCCGATTTTGACCCACTTTAAACGGCCAGATTTAATTAAAATTTTATAGACTTATCAAGAACCGCTGGCAATACAATAATCTACACGCGAAAAATTCTCCTGTCAAATTTTGACAGCTGTGATGTATAAAACGAAGAAGCGATTTTGACAAAACAAATTATGGGGTCGTATAGTATTCGATGCGGAGACTTCGGGAAAAATAAGCAAAAAATTCTCCTGTCAAAATTTGACAGCTGTCAATATGTCAAATTCGTTAAAAAAAATGATATTAATGAAAAAACTATAAGGTCGTATGTATATTGACGGTGGAAAGTTGAGAAAAATACGCAAAAAATTCTCTTGTCAAAATTTGACACCTGTCAATATGTCAAAATCGTTTAAAAAAAAAATGATATTAATGAAAAAACTATAAGGTCGTATGTATATTGACGGTGGAAAGTTGAAAAGAATACGCAAAAATTCTCTTGTCAAAATTTTAAACCTGTAAATATGTCAGAATTTTCAAAAATTTGCAAATATCGTTCTTTTCTTATAATTCGGCATAAACGATCGGGTTTGTTCGGGTTTGTATGTATGTTTGTTTGTAACCGACTTCTTTAAACCCGATTTTGACCCACTTTAAATGGTCAGATTTAATTTAAATTTTGTAGACTTATCAAGAACCGCGACAATACAATAATCTACTAATCTAGCTCAAAAAAAATTTTTTTTCTTAACAATAATTCAAACTAAAAAATGAAAAATAAATATAGTTTAAAAAAACTAAAAAACACGCTTTAATAATTAATCAGACTAAAAAGCGGAAAATATGTGGTTTAAAATAATTCTTCAAATTCTTAATATAGGCAGAAAATAATACTGAACGATAAACATTAGTATTATTGTGAAAAAAGTGAGGGGTGCTCGATATACCAAAAATATAGCACAAAGCGCCCCACGCTTTTTTCACAATAATACTAATGTTTATCGTTCATTATTATTTTCTGCCTATATTAAGAATTTCAAGAATTATTTTAAACTATATTTATTAATATTAATGTTATCGATTCCAAAGGCATAATAATTGCCATCATAATAACGAACAGAAAGGGATGCGTGCCGATGAAACAAAGACGATCTGAGCGATCACGACCCCTCGGAACAAGGGCAATCTGTTAAAGGCGAAAAGGGACAACTGTAATGAAAATAAACGAGCTCAAGGGAGCTTTATAAAGCGCCCTAATGGCTTAATGACTGTTGTATATGTGGAGATTGATTTTTCAACGTCGCTTTAACGTGCCCAAGTTTGACTTTGAGTCAGTTTATTTGGGAATGATACTTTTATATTTGTATATTTGTCGTCAGCATATTTCTTTGTGATTGCGTATATCAATTATTATTCTTGCAAAAACAACTTGTAATATAACTTACCCCTTTACGAGATATTCTGTATTGCTCCATAATTAGGTTGGGAGCGGTGTTGCAGTATTATTTTATTCTTATAAACTATTCAACAATCGATGCTCCAAAAAACCACCTTTGGAACGTTCAGTCAACTGCAGTCACATGCCTTATTGGGAAAAATGAATCCCACTCTAAAAGGCACTTTCCTCCTACTTTAATAAACCCAAGCACATACACATTCAAAGCCTCTTAATGCCTTCTCAAACACAATTTCCACATTGGGGGGGCTCTAAATAAATTATGACACATGTAACGGTCCTAATAAACGCATTGGCCCCGTATTTAATTAAGTTGTCACGGAGGAGGGCGGAAAACGGCTTTTACGCCCTCTCTGAAGGGTTGATCCATCGGAAGACGTATTTGTTCTTTATTAAACTTTGGTTTAAGGTTATTAGATCGGCGGTTGGGAGCCAGATTGGTTAGTGGGATTATGGGGCTCATATAAAGTTAATCTGGATTAAGCTGATTATAAAAATTGGAATAATCTGACGTCAATACAATTTTAAAACCTTTAGGTTGTGAAGAGACAAATAAAATCAGAAAAATTTAGTGTCGGTATTTTGTAAAATTTGTGCCAATATCAAAAAAAATTGGCCAAAAATACAATTTAGCCAATAATTTAAAAAACTTTTTGTACTGCTTTAAGAGAAACATCCCCACGCCTAAGAAACCTCTAACCTACCCCAAAATAACAAAAGACTACCGTGTTTACACGTGTCTTAACCCCAGGTGGCTAAATATTTAATTTAGCCAAACCACCGTCTTGCCTTTCTTATTTCGTCATTGTGCAACATTACACAAAAAGGGCCGATCAATAAAAATCTAGAAGGCCGTGTTATTTTTAGGCGGGGCATGGTAGAAGTTATAAAAGAAGAAAGAACTTTGTTATATAGGTAAATATCGGACCTACACTTTTGAAAGGCGTTGTATACAATCTTATAACAAATCGTCCTAGAAATCAACCTTTTTTTAAATAGGATTTGGTGTATTGCTAACGGAAGTTACATGTGTTAAAAGTGGAAAGATCTTTTAGTTCCTTTTCGAAAGTCGTTATCTTTTGAGCTGACCGCATTCGGGTTTGCATGGTATGTATAGTTTTCTTTGTATGGTGGAGATGCGGATGTACGGTCAAATTTTCACGGACATACATTTACACTAATTTCTAATAAATTTCGGGTAATCTTTAGATACATAATTTTTGCAACACCACACACAGAAAGATATTTTTTTTTATAAAAACTAAACCGTTGAAAGTATATATGTAAAAAAAGAAGTCGCCCTCATTTTACAAACTTATTAAGAAAACGTGTTTTAGTCGACCCCACTAAAAACTTTCATTAACACTTCCCCAACATTATTCATCATGTCTCGTTATATTCTCCCAGTGCTTTTGCATAAAAAGCAACATTATCCAGTAAAAGCCTCGTAAAAGCTTGTTAGTGAAAATGATCCCCCACGTACATTATCCCCCCAATAAGGGGGGAGGAAGGCCTTCCTTCCTTCCGGCGTTTAGCCAATAACGCCATGGTCGCTATGGATACGGTAAACGGAAACTTCCCCCCTGGGATACACCTCCAAGATCTAATACTATAGAGTTATTAAGGTGGGTAGAGAAGGTTCGAGTTTTGGAGGTTTTGTATATTCTTGTTAAATTGTTTTTATTAGGTTTTATTATGATTAAAATAAAGAAGTTTCCTTATCAGAAAACTATAATGTTAAACAGAGTTTTTTTCCATTCTGAAGAGTTTAATGGTGACTTGATAGTTTAAAGAATGTTTTAAGTGTTAATTACCTACCTAAGCAACGCTAATTTTATACCAGTTTTATAACTATCTTCAAGGTGGAGATGAAGACAAAATATTTTTTTAAGGTGGGAGTATCCCTAACCTATTTCGCGTATATTTATTTAATTTTTCTAGCTTTTACACAAAATTTAAATAAAATCATTATCGTCTTCATATTTTATAGGTAATAATTGACATATTAAATAAATATCAAGGAATTTCATTAAATATTTTAGGAGAATTGTGTAGCGAAAAACATCGGGTAAGATTTTTTTAACATTATTATGTCATTGTTACTCATTGTTTTTTCACTATACAATTCTCCCAAAATTAGCAATGAAATAAATTGATATTTTTGTAATATGTCAGATATTACCTAAATATTGTACCGAGGATATTGATTTTATTAAAATGTTAGTTAATTGAATAATAAACTAAAAAAAGTAACGCGAAATAGGTTATAGGTTGGCAATAGATTGAATGACGTTGAGAATTCCACCTTAAGTACTTCTTATGTGAGTAGGTATAATAGTATCTTTAAAACTTTTATAAAATTTATCTCCTAATATTCAACCTTGTTGCCGGAAAACTCAAAGTGGATTTTCATGTTTTCTTATTAGGACTTTAATGCCTCAATTTAGAGCAAATTTATGGGTAGTGATTATTGAAATGAAGTTCTTACAGCTAATTATGCTATTAAAGGGAAATTTTAAACAAAGGTTTTTCCTAGGACGTCAATATAATCTATCCACCTACCTAGTGAATGGAGTCGTTAAAGTTTAATCATAGAACCAAATGGTTCACATAAGCTGAAATTTTGTAAATATACAGTGTGTATCAGCCAAATGGAATAAATTCGATAATAAATACATGGGGGCGTGTCCGAAAAAACGCTCGGACACGTCGATTGGTATTTCTAGTTGCGCATTTTTTTTTCCGATAAAAACTTTTTATACAGGGTGTGTCGTGTAACAATGGCAGATACCTACCAACTTTCTTATTTTAAGTGCAACACCCTGTATATTATTCAATTTTTGGATTCTTTAGAAAATTTTAGACATATTTCATGTACAATATATCCTATACCTATCCTTAACTGTTTCGGAAATATTAAGCGTTTTCAGATTTATTGCAAAAATTAACAGCACACTCAAAAACTAATAAGTTATACTGTTTATTTCTTGATAATGTAAAAAACATTTTATTTTCTTGTAATGTTCGAATAAATGGCCAACATCGAAGAATGGGGTTGTTTTTTGACTAGAAGTATGTGAGTTTTCCTCAAACTCAAGCATAATATCTAATTTGATATCATCACTTATTGCATTGGCAGCTACTTTTTTTTGATCTGTTTTACATGTCCAAGCTGGCGAAACTGCTTTTCTATTTTACTTATTTTCCCTTGAGTTATAGGCGGCAAATTTGGAAATTTTTCATGAAATAAGCGAGCAACTTTCATTTGTGTCCGTGTTTTATCTCCATAACCAATCATCTATAGAATTGTTATTTTGTGCAATTCTGTCTGTCAACGAAATTCAAACGACTATTACACTGACAACTACTGTCATGCAGACAGACAACAATTTGCTAAGGTCAGGAGTTTTAAACAAAAGTAAACAAAACTATTTATACTTTTTTTTTCATGTCAGTAAAAAGAATCGCTAAAATGCAATAAATCTGAAAACACTTAATACTTCCGCTACAGTTGAAGCTAGGTATAGGCTATTGTACATGATTTTTTTTTTTAATTTTTTATTTTACGTCGGCCTTTTTCCGCAACGAGGCCAATCACCGACGCCAGGGAATTTGTCACACACTATCTGGTAATTTTGCCGAATCCCTCTTTGTCGAGGGTAGGGTTCTTTAACGTGCCAACATCCATGACACGGGACCCACAGTTTAACGTCTCTTCCGAAAGACGGCGCAGCTCTTAAACCAAATTCCAAATTTAACATCGTTTTTTTTTCCGGCACCGGGGAACGAACCCGGGCCTTCGATCTGAAAGGCCGCTGCACTGACCACCAGACCACAACGCCGATCTATTGTACATGATATAAGTCTAAAATTTTCTGAAGAATCCAAAAATTTAATAATATACTGTGCATGCATTTAAAATAAGAAAGTTGGTATTGGCCACTGTTACATAACACATCACCCTGTATAAAAAGTTTTATTGAAAAAAATGCGCAACTAGAAATACCAATCGACGTGTCCGAGCGTTTTTTCGGACAAGCTCCCATGTATTTATTATCGAATTTATTCCGTTTGGCTGATACACACTGTATGTAAAAAGTCTTTCCACTTTCTCGAGAAAAATATAGATAATATAAATAGTAATACTTTTTTCACCTATTATTTATTATATACAAAATAGTACAACCTACTCGTATTTCCTGTTTTGTAATCCTATTAGAATTGACAATGCCTTCACCATAAACTGGTAAAATAGGCAAGATCCGCGTGAAAATTGTTGGGCGGATCAAATTTTACACTCAATTGCCCTTCTAAAGGCTCCCTGCCGTTACGCACGTTACCGTTTGGAATGTGAGCGTTCCTATTCCTTTAATAGGTCGAAACTGTAATACATTCTGTAGTCAGGAAAAGAAATGAAATAAAGTAGGTAGAGAATACTATAATACCCCAATAATACAAGGGCAGTAGTATTGGTAAATAGATTAAAGTGGTTTGGAAAAGAATCTATAACAGTAAGTAATAATAACATTTTCGCTGGCGAGATCACTTCGGTAATGAATAAAAATGTATCAAATACTTTTAAACTGATTCCTACTACGAAAAAAACGTGTAAACGGATCAATAGAAAAAGTAATAGAGTTTTTATAGATAACCTCGTATAGGAAGGTACGGGTCTACGATATTTTCTTGTTACGCATGTATCACATTCTAAGTTTAAGCTATAAGGCGTGAGAGCATGTAAACGGTTTTAAATAGAAGCAATTTGTCAGTGCATGTATGAAAGTGGGTTTATTTTATTTGTAATGTTTCAAAGACTCAAAGATATGTTTGACGTTTTGGGTTAATCCGTTCTAAATATGGCTATAGTTTGGGGTAATATTTGGATGAGAAAATATTTTTTTGGTTTAGGAAAACTTGTTTAAAAACAAATCTTTTTGAATTGGATAAAATTAAAAGGAAGTGGTAATCGAATAACTTTTAAAATTACTATTTTTAGCAAGCTTTTATTAGCTTCACCTGTACGTTTGTTTGTTTGTCCGTAACCGACTTCTTTGAACCCGATTTTGACCCACTTTAAACGGTCAGATTTAATTTAAATTTTGTTGACTTATCAAGAACCGCTGACAACGCAATAATCTACACGCAAAAAATTGTCTTTTCAAAAAGCTGTCAGGTATAAAACAAAGAAGCGATTTTGACTAAACAAATTATGGGGTCGTACACGTACAGTATTCAATGCGGACTTCGGAAAAAATAAGCAAAAAATTGTCCTGTCAAAATTTGACAGCTGTCAATATGTCAAATCGTTTAAAAAAAAATGATATTAATGAAAAACTATAAGGTCGTATGTATATTGATGGTGGAAAGCTGAAAAAATACGCAAAAGATTCTCTTGTCAAAATTTGATACCTGTCAATATGTCAGAATTATTACAATAAGGCCCAAATTATCAATGTCCTGTTAGTACTAACAGCCACATAACTTCCATGGCAACAATTGTTTCAACAATGGTATCCTTAGAAGTTATCTTACAGTTAGTGTTAACAGGATATTAATAATTTGGGCCTAACCGAGAGTAATGATCGAAACAACGAGGGGTCGTCGTATAGATATTGTCGCTAAGAATAGAGAAAAATCAAATCAAAAATTCTACCCGTCAAAATTAAATTTTGACAAATTTCTTTTAAAAATTTGGAAAATTTTTGTCGTTTGTTCGGGTTTGTATGTATGTTTGTTTGTAACCGACTTCTTTGAATTCGATTTTGACCCACTTTAAACGGTCAAATTTAATTTAAATTTTGTGGACTTATCAAGAACCGCTGACAATAAAATAATCTACTAATCTAGCTCAATCAACTAAAATTTTTTTTTTCTTAACAATAACTCAAACTGAAAAACGAAAAATAAATATAGTTAAAAAAAACCAAAAAACACGCTTTAATAATTAATCACACAACTAAAAAGCGGAAAGTTTAAAATAATTCTTGAAATTCTTAATATAGGCAGAAAATAATAATGAACGATAAACATTAGTATTATTGTGAAATAAGCGTGGGTCGCTTTGTGCTATATTTTTCGTATATCGAGCACCCCACGCTTTTTTCACAATAATACAAATGTTTATCGTTCATTATTATTTTCTGCCTATATTAAGAATTTCAATAATTATTTTAAACTATATTTATTTTCCGCTTTTTAGTTTGATTAATTATTAAAGCGTGTTTTTTAGTTTTTTTAAACTATATTTATTACCTATTAGGTATATAGGTAGAGATTTTAGTACACATGCCACTGTAATAGGTTGAAAGTTAGATAGGACATTTCCAAATTAAATGGGTTAAATAATACGACAAATTTGGTGTTTAAGGTATTTTTTATTTACTTATATTATGCCCAAAGTTGAACAATAATACATAATAGTTATATGTATTTTATTACATAATAAATTAAACCATAACTAAAATTTAAAAAAAAACTCGTCTAGAGATCGTATCGCAGTTAAGTTGGAATGGAGAGACACGTTTTATTTTTCAATACGAATCTCCAGCGACGAATAAAAAAATTGTTATAAATTTATTTATTTTTTCATGGTATCTTTAAAAATAAAAATTTGTATACTATAAGGCACTTAATTATTGCTGTAAATTGGTAAATAAATGAACACTTAGGTCGTTGACACACTGGTTCAAAATGCGAACGGGTGGTTTAAAATGTAGGTGAGTGGTTCAAAAGCATTTTTTGTTCAGTCAGTCGCTTGGTTTAATAGTTTCTGAGTAACGATGACTTCAGTTATTGATCATCGACTTTTTACCTTGTCAAGCTTAGTAGACGGCAGCTAAAAAAAATAATATAAATATCAGTTTTGCTTTTCTTCTACATTTAGCAGTAATAATTGTTAAAATCAATTTTTTAAACATTCGAAAAATTTTGATGAGTATTGCGTTATTTCTGGCAATATTTTCTTAATTTAATTCTATGTATCAACATTTTTTAAATATACCTAATTATAAACTTTAATTTGCAAATTCATCTGGGACGTACCATTTTTTTAAGACTGATCTTTTCGTAGTTACTACATTTTTAGATTTTTCATTGCTAACTTAATATTTTTATGTTTTTATTTCTTGTGCTTATACATATTATTAATATAAAGTGTTTTAATTAAAATTTGTAATTAATCGTATAAGAACTATTGAAATGAAAATAACGTTTTTAAGGTAGTAGTAATTTTCTTTCTTGAAAATTTTAGAATGAACTTTTTCATAAATTAAGAAGATTTCTTTTACTTGACGTTATTTTCCAACAAGGCGTCGCATCCTCCTAACTGCATATTTGCCGTCTGATTAAATACGATTATTATTAATAATAATTGTAAGCGATTTAATAATATTCAGCATTAAAAAATCATAAAGCCCATTCGCGATAAGAATACCATATAGTAGTAAACAAACATCCTTTATATATTTAAGTTCGATTATCTCTGACGCAGTAAAAGTAAAAGTAAACTTCTGTAAAAGTCTTGAATTAACGTCTCTATTGCCACGAACACTCGCAGAAATCTGTCATAATGATTTTATTGTTAAAAATATTATGTTAAAGTTTTAGGCGGTTAGTTAGGAGAAAGGGGAAATTTATTTAAAAATTGATATAAAGGAAAAGGACAAAAATATATGTTTGGATTCAGAATAACATAGCCCTTACATAACAGAGAGAATAGGTTTTGAACATGAAAAGCTAAAGGTAGAAATATCTCGCCAATCGATCCTTTAAAAGCAATGTAGAGATAGCTTTCTATAAAGAATTGGATAGCGGAACTACAAGTCTTTAATGATTAGAATTAATACTAAAATAAAAAGCACTATGCATAGGTACACTTTAGTGTTATATTTCTTTTTAACTATGTATAGAATACTAATATTCAATATTTTAATAAGAAAAAGTCAAAAATCTACGCACAATCTAAGCACAAACACAAAAATATTACCAATTATGAGATGTCCATCAAATAGGTATACGCGATTTTTTCAAATGTCGATATCGGGAGTTTTTGGGTTGCTGGAATTGGAATATCAAACGCAAAAACAAAGTGCAGCTGCTTGGTTATGTCATTTGCAAATTTAAAAAACTGTATTATTTGCCATTACTGTTCTTCAAAATAAAAATATGAGTATAGCATAACCCCAATTGCAAATGGGGTAGCGATAAGCAGAGACGTATCTGAAAACAGACAATTTAGCTTCTAGCAAATAAGACCTCGTTTCCTTACAAAGACGTTTACACATTATTACAATAATTTACATAATATGCACACAATTTTTAAAAACACAAATATTATTTTTGCCAAATACTTCAAAACATACGCTTTAAACATAAGAAGATCATTTTTATCAATTTTTTTTTATTTAAAGGATTTTTGGTAAAAACTATTTAAAAAAATAACTGAACAAAAGTATTTCTTTTCCCCTCCCTCTTTCGAATGTGCCCCTCAAGAACGGAACTTTTAAAAAATACATAAGTATGTTCGTTTCGCTGACGTCACATGCTTATCCCTACCACATTCACACGAATCGGCACATCGGCAAACTTCGTCGACTTACCGAACGGCCTGATGGGGTGTTTGTCCCACAAGAATGTCCTTTTGACAGGTGACAGGTATGAGTCACGCAGATAGAAGGGAGACTTGCCCCAGGGGTTGCGGATGGAGGCTGGTTTGAGGGGGGAATCCCACCAGAAGGGATCGCGAGTTACGGCGGAGATGGGCAGGGAGGGGGAGGGGTTCAGGAGATCGTTGAAGAGGCTCTTACTTGGAGACCAGATGGGGCGGCCGGCGTAGTCGAAGGCGGATGGGCGGCTAGACTGAAATAAGAAAAAAAAAATAATAATTCCAATTTATCAAAACTTATAAGTATTCTAAGGTTTCGAGCAAATTTCTAGATTCAAGCTTTTTTGCTTGTTATATAAAGTTCATTTATTTTTAGGCAAGTGTAAATTGTTAATCTCTCAAAGGCCAGTACCTCGCGGTACGGCAATGACTATGCGAGAAATTCAATTATATTTTCGCAAGGAATCAGTTTTAAAGAATGTAATTCAAAGTTATTTAAAAAAGTGTGAATCATGCGCGAACAAATTGTGAAACTTGGCAGAGCTTAAATCTACTAACATTTAATTGTGACTTGAGATAACCTTATGATTCACTTACAATTATTATTATTATTATTATTAGATTTCTTTAATAAATGTGTTCATTTTTACCACCTCAAAGCAATATTTGACATGTGAACAAAATGAATTTTAAAATAAGATGTACTTCGTGCGTTACCAATTGTGGTTTCTCCAGCTGTGTCTTTTAGTTCAAAAATATACACCAGATCATATTTATGTGTGTTAAGTGATATGATAAAAATGTTAGGAACCAACAATTGTCAATAAAGTATTAACGCAGTTTTTTGTTTTGCAAACATTTTACATCATTCTTGAAATTATTATCTTAGAAAACACGATACTTGGAAGATATCCAACAGAAATTAAAATTATTTATTTTTGTTTAATACCGTAGTCAAAAAGTTCATAAAAATAACTTTCATTGCCTTTTAAATTATTTTTAGGTAATTACACAAGACTAACTACTTTAAAAAGTGAGACTCCTGAAAATATGTTACTTACCCTTACTGGACTGGGACTGAGTTTGCTTCCAGTAGAGGGCCACAAGCTGGGGTAGATTTTGTCCAATTCTCCCAAACGGTCCAAGTGGTCCAACCAGGAGCGGTGGGGATCATATTTGTCGGCTGCTGGTGGGGGCCTCTTGCTGTAGACCAAGTAGAGTGGGTAGCGCGAGAAAGGATAGGTGGTATGGAAGATACTGCTGGGCCATTGGGATGGTTCGCGACCTTTGACGCGGTCGACGTGATCTCTCCATAACGAGTCGGCGTCAAGTGGTTTTGGTTTGGTCACGTGATAGGCTACAGAAATAAAAATATTTTATAACAGTCCTCTTTTAAATTTTATTTATAAAACGATAAGAAAATGCACAGTTCTTCAATACCTTTTCATAAGGCTTTTATTGTAGCAATACAGCAAGGGTATTACCAAATTGTAAATGGATATGCGTCAAACTACCAGCAAAAAGCGTAGACAACTGGGTTTAAAACATTTTAGAAAATTTTGAATAAATACTTTAAAAACTTATGCAATATTTGCTACTTTTGTTACGAAAACTGAAGGCCAGACTAAAATAAAAATAGATTAACCCAAATAGAAAATTCTCAATGTAAACAAATTAAATTTAGATAAAGTTTGAAATAACTAATTTATATTAAGTATATGAATGAAAAAAAATCTAAACCGAAATATGTTTTACAAAAGCAACAAAAGGAAATGAATAGTTAAGCTTTAAGAACAAATCGTTTTAAAATTACGCAAAAGTGTAAAACCTCAATATTTCTTTATTACTAACGACCTGCCCTGTTAAGGATGATAAAATATTTAATTTTCACTCGATTCCTATATTTTGTAAAAAAAATTATAAAAAAATTTAGTGCACAAGGTGCATTAAGAAAATCCATTTTTTTCAGGTAATTAATATTTTCAGATTTAAAAATCCCAAATCCTAATCCGAAATCTAAATATAAACTGTGCTCGCGCTTACCCATGATATTTTTGTCACCTTACACTGAAACTAGCGACTGCGAGCTCCTCCAAAAACTAGAGTTTACGAAAACCGAGAAACTAAAATCGGCTCCCACTCCATTTTTTGTTTGTTGGCGTCACCAACTCGCAAATTTATTTTAAAAGTATTATTTGACCTGAGGGTATTGTTAGGTAATGTTGATTAATCGATAATGTATGCCATTACTAACGCGGGCGTTTTTTTAATCGATGACGATTTACGTTCTGATGCCCGACGTTTAATAAAAACAGTAAAATAGCCACATAAGGTAGCTCAAATCCATTCTAGTGTTATTTTCTAGGCTATCCTAAAAAAAATTAAAGGAACCCTGGAAAGAAATTGACATGCGCAGTACTCGCTTCTGCTTTTTTCGTTTCTACACACACCACATGCATAAGCATTTTGTCATCATTACCCGAATGATAACAGTATCTCGAAATGTGAAATTTTTACTTAGTATTTTGAAATATCTAAAACAAATAGTAAAATATACTGCTTTCAAATTTTTACTTTTTTTTCTATTTTTTAGTGAAATTTCTGTGTTGAGTGCCTAAGTTTTGTCACAGAATAGTTCCAGATTTCTTGTGAAGAAAACGTAATGGAGGGTAAGTTACTTATATTATATTGCTTTTTAATAGTTAGGTTAGTAGCTCTCTTACAACTGGACAAACCTTTTGTGAATTTCGGTCTTACTTCTACCATACGTGCTTGCTTGCCAATTTTTACAAAAAAAGTTCATGGCTAAGTATATTTTTTTTAATACGTTAAGAGTGGTCTAGAGTAAGTTAACTGCTTTCCCGCTAAACTTATCAAATTTATGGCAATTTTTTAAATGTTTTTTATTCAAAAGATTAATTATTCCAAATTAAAAAAATTATTCTTTACTATACTCAAAACCCAATATTTAATGCAGTGACGAAGCAGTCGAAACCATGGAAATCAAGGCAAATCGCCAATGATAACACAGTATTTTGGCAGTTTCCATGGTTTCGACTGCTACGTCACTGCATATAATATTGGGTTTTTAAGTATAGTAGTAGGTGTTAGTGATTGTAATAATATTCTTTAAAGCTATTTATAATTAGCCATGTATTGAGAAACCTATGATACTCAACATTTTTGCTAATAAATCTTTTAAAGATTAAGTTTGGCCAAGAGTTTGAGAAATCAGTAGACAGTAAAAATGTAACTTATTTTCCTAAAGATGTAATAAATATATCAACCGTTTTTAGGCACGAATGGGAATTTTCAGTGTGAACAATACAGAACATTAAACAAAAGACTGATAATGAGCAATAATAGAAAAAAGAATGTCGTTCTACTTGTCAATCATTAGCAGTGAAGATTGGACTAATACGTGCACAATGTTAAATTAGGCGAGGAATGAACCAAAGCACTATCTCTTACCTCCAAGGCGATTCCTATACTTCAAGCGATCTCCTCAAAAATATCCTTTCACTCTAAAAAATGTTATACAGGGGAATTTTCAAAAAGTGATCCAGATTTTTCATTTTCCCACTAGGAATATCTCCGTAAAATACAATTCATTCAGGTTATAGAAGGAAGAACTTCTTAAGACGTCCTATAATCAAGGATTGTGGAGACAGCATAGTTTTTACCCACTGCAAGACGTTCAATATAAGAATATGAAAAAATAAATTTGACGATCACTCTTTGAAATTCCAGGACAGGAGTCGGCAAAAAAACTTGGTGGATCGCCCTGGCAAATGCTGGAGCGGCAGGTGATGTTAAGAAGCCACGTTAGCTAAATTAATTTACTAATGAATTGAAATTTGAAGCCTACTTTTTATCCAATACAAATATACTGTAACTATTATCTTTTCAGCAAGATTATTTGGATACAAAAGAAATATGGTACCTATATTAATTATTTAGAAAACGTATTATATAACGTATATTATAAGTAAACATCGTTTCTCTAGACTGTTTAGGTACCACTGTGTTTGTATAATTATCCTTAATTGACGATATTATGGAAATTTGTCTATTTTTTTTAATTTCCTATATTATTTAGGTTATACCAATAAAGTTTGATCGTTGACGACTTAATATTTTATTTACGCCAATTAAAAAACGTATACTGAACAAGAAGACATATACTTTATTTACTAAATAATAATTTTCACAGAAAAATCAGTTTTTACAGTTTTATATTAAAAAATAACTGCTATTATTTACCTACAATAGAATTTGACTTGCGTTAACATGTTACTTTGGGTAAATAAAAAAATAAGCTAGATATGTATTTCATTTATCTTATTTACACTAAAAATATTCTTTTACACGTATATTCCTCGAATCATTGCAAAATCAAAGGAATATTTTTATTCATAAGGAAAATTTTTATTAAATAGAAGAAAATACACATAATATAAAATGTACATTCACAGGCGACATACATGAGATACAACATAGGACAATTTACACAACATTTCTCATACTAGTACTAAAATCTTTGTAAATTATATTTGTAACATATTTAACAGCAATTTGTTTTATCTCATCCTCATATTTTGTAATGGTTTATTAACAAATTGTGAAAATAAAGTATATTTTTTTAAAAGTTTTGTATGAAACAAAGAATTTGCTATTTTTGCATTATTTTTAAGTATAGATAAACAACGATTTTAATAAACCCGAACAGAAAAAAGTAGGCCACATATGTTTCATATTAAGATAATATGTATGTTTCACGAATTACAAATGTAAGTCAGCTCAAGCTTTTGCGGGGCGCACACAGTGTCTACTGGCTTTTAAAAAACTTTATTTCAACTTTAAGGCTGTACAATCAATAAAATATCAAATATATCATAACAGATTATTACATACAGTCGTAAATATACCTCTAATTTACATATTATAAACATTAATATAACACATAGATGGTTCTTAGAGAACGACACAAGCTGATAACATATAAAATAAGTTTGTTCTTTCTTAAAGGCATTTAAAATGGCAGATGGTGGATAACCACTTTTAGACGGCTAGTAGAAGGGGGGCTTAAGGTACTTAAAAGGACGATTTTTTGAGCATCGGTTGTGATGGTTAAAATATTTTGACGAAGTTCTAAGTTGTTATGAATTATTAATCAGGACTCTGCTATACCGCTATTTTTGTTGAGTTACTTGTGACAGATGTTCTATTGCTAGTAGCTTTCTACATTTCAATAAAACCTAAAATAAGCTTGTTAACGTTCCATTTTGTTCATTTTGATCTAATCGTTCTCTTCTTAACAGTAAACCATTTATCTTAATAAATGGCAGTTATCTCACCACAACTGCCTTAAAACTAACAACCATACATTTGATCCGGCGTATTACTTAACTTTGCCGAGTCCGACATGAGGTGCAATGCCTTAAATTCGTAGAAAGCCGTAGCAACACCTTACCCAAAATATCATCCCTTTAAGTACATAAGCCCTGTCGGAATACCTTTTCTTAGCGCCTGTAAGTTGACTTACCAGGCCTGTATCTGTCAAGTGATCCATAGTTGTGTGGGAAGATGGCTCTTGGTGAGTATCCATAGGTATCACGGTGAAGTGGATCGTACCGGTATCCAGGGACGTGGATACGCTCAGCGGCGGCGCTAGGGTCGTCGTAGATGGATTTGCCGTAGGGCCAGCCACTGGAAAGTTCTGGCAAGTCGTTTAGGGGCCTGAAGATGCCTCTGGGTCTGGCAGAGTATGAGTCGGATGCCCTTAAGTCGTCGGATCCTGGAACAAATTTTATTGTTACGGCCAAAACGTATATGAACTAGAAGTGCACGTTTTCTGTTCCCCTCTGGAAAACTTGTAATTATTAAATAATGTATTGCTGGTGCTCTCGAGCAATAGTTAGATGTAGGAACAAGTAATTAACTTAATCTGTAAGATTCTTGATTCATATCATTTCCGTTTATTATACATTTATTACAAAATAAAATTTATTAAAATATATTTAGAAATACAAAAGGCATTAAAGATATATTGAAAATAATAATTAAGGTAGTTTAAATACTGCCAAATTATTTGATTTATGTTGTTTGATATATGATTTATTTTATGTTTGCAATAAACGAAAATAGAAGACAATAATAGTTATTTCCGAGAAACTGCCAATATCAATTTTTATTTATAAATGTATCTGGACGTCATGGAAAATAAATGATTCCGAATACCCACATCTTTTAAATGATTTATAAGTTGGAGAACATAAACATTCATTGACTCGAGAAAACGTTTTATATATTGACACCCTTGTTATAAAATTTTGAAATACTGTCAGACCTTCAGTGCACAAAACCCAATATATCATATTTTGTATCACATTTAAATTTAGTTATATACATATAGTTATTAAAAATATCTTACCTTTAAGGGATCTGACAAAAGACTGCCAAAATCTGGCTTTCTTGGTTGGGGACTCGTTGAGACTGATCATTTCTAAATGTTGTTTGAAAGACATTTTGTCTGTTTGTGTGTCTTCGGCTACTTATCTACTGGCTTAGTCGGTCGTTCGTCTGCAACAAACAGTGAATATTAAATAACATAGTTGACAACAAATAAAAATTCTTTTGTTATGAGAAAAATATACCAAAATTGGTTCGAAATATAAATTTTGAGTATGAATGGAAAGAGTTTCATTTTTAAGGAATAACGTTAGTTTTATGATTGGACTTGCTATTTTTAAGAAAGAATGGTTGTGATTTAAAAATTTACAAGTAGTACGGAAAATATAGTATATAAGTAACAAATTTGTATCTTTTAAGGATCAATAGTAAGCAATTCATATATTTTTTAAAATTTTAATAATTGCTTGATGATGTTCTGTTAATTATGGAATCCTCTTAAGGCATGTATGATGCCAATGACAGATAAGTATTAAATGACATTTAATGATTTATTTTAAAAAATTGACCTTGCATGCATATCCCGCAGCGCAAAATTATCAATTAATGTGAACCTACTTAATCGAATCTTGTCGTTCAAAATTCCTTTCACATGGGCAAATATATTATATTTTCTCTAGAAAATTCTAGATGCAACGAAAGAAAAGCCTTTTAACAAATAACTGCAATATATACTCCAATCAAAACAATAGCTAGAAAATAAATCAAAAGCGTCCAGAGCTCGTTAGTGTATCCCATGGCGTCGAGTCTGATCAGTTTGCTGGTAATCACGGACTATTTTGGTCTCAATGAAATGGAGATCAGACGCTATTGGATGCGACGTCATGCGCGAAATATTTTCTATCTATTTTTATTATTGCGTGGATTACTTTTATGTGGGAAGGATGAGAAGAATATTCTGTTTCGGTTTTGTCTTTAATGGAGGATATTATTGAAATATTAAATGTTCCTACAGCAAAACAACTATATTATTCATGCGATTTGGACTATCAATTTTGTATAGTGTGTTGAAAAAACCCGAATCAATTAATATTTTATACAAAAAGGGTTATTATTTCTTCTAAACACTTTTTTCATCGTATTAAAAATTGGTATTAAACAGTCTAATGTTATTAAAAGGGGATGCAAGGAGCGATAATGGGAAGCTTTTTTTTATCAATGATACTGGAGTTATTTTATATTAATTAGTAAAACATATTTTGAATTTGATTGAAAAAGAACTAAATACTAGAAAAACATTTATTTTGTTTTGTTCGTCCCTGCACTTTTTAGAAATTAAGAAAAATATGCACCAGTATATTCTCCGCTACATTTTTGTACAGTTTTTGAATTTGAACTATTGAATATCAAACTTAAATGATTTTCCTGCTGCTTATTCAGTTGGGTTACTTAGCCAATCTATGACACACAACAGTAAAAGTGGTTTCAAAAGTCACCAAAATAGAATTTTCAATTGCATACCTCTTAGGTGTGTAATTCCAATTCCGCTGAGCTATTTATAAATTTTGTAAAAATGATGTGAGTGCAAGATCTGGTAAACGTTGTAATAATTATTATAAAGTTTATTTATTTTGATTTTATTTATTTACCAATTGTTATAATACCATATAATATTAATATAATTTTTTGTTTTTAACAAAAAATAACTCTAATAAAGCAGCATCACAAAATCGTATTATTATTTGATTCTGTGAGTGTCTATTATAAAACATATTTCGATATTTAGATATTTTGTTTTAATTATATGTTAAGAGCAAACAGTAGCACAGTAGCCATTTAATTTTCTCATCAACATTTCGTTTATTTTTCGTTTTCTCCAAAAAGCAGCCAAATACCTGTCTTTGGGTAGCAGTTACCTACACTTTCGGGCTAAAAGAAAATAATTGGTAATTTAAGAAAAGCATAAAACTAAATTTTGTCAAATTTGCTCAAATTTTTTTCTGCTTTTATTAAGTTATAAATCCTACCTTTTTTAACGTAAAACTGTAGGTAATTGTACGCCAAAGACAGGCATTTGGCCGATTTTACATAAAACGAAGAAATACCGAAATATTGATCAAAAAACGAAATGGCGAATGCGTCGCTCCATAAATCCTCCAAAATTATTCTGATCACCAAAAATTTGATTGCTACTATAAAACAATCGCATTCATCTTTAGCAGAATTAGACCACGTCATGTTGTTCCTATGTAAAACGAAGGTAATTAAAAATAGCTTTAAAGCCATTTAAACTATTTATAGTCAAATTAGACAGGTGGTTCGTCAAGGTTAGAGACCTACTTTTGGAGGTTTATGTTTCCTCAACGCGGTTTTTGGGACGCTATATTATAGGTCAAATTTTGCACTTGTAAATATACATCATATAAAGGTGATTTTTTAAACTCTATACATTTTGAAGGCATTTTATTGATCGTCTCTGTGAACCACAAAAACCAAATGAGATCATGTGTGATATCAAATAAAAGCTAATAAAGGTAGTAATTTAGAAATAGGTATGGTTTATTAATGCATGTAGGTACCTACTAGTAGGATTTTTTAATATTCGATATAAAGAGTATTCATTTCTCGCAAAACAAATTTATTACAATACGCTATCCAATGTAGGCTATGGTATGCCAAAAGCCAAAAAATCGTTTAAAAATAGAACCCCCTAAATTAGATCGGCCTCCACTCGAGATGCGGTTCTCCATACGTCAATGACGTCCCGCGACGTATGGTTTGTTTTAAAACGAGATACGGCACGCAAATTTAATGCAAAAAATCGAAAATTGATTAGTGGGACGGCGAGATTAATTGAAAGTAAACATTGGCTCTATCCGGCTGCTATTTTTAGGTTTATGGTTTGTCTGTTTTCGCAAAAAGTACGAGCTTGTCTCAAAGGCGAGTTTACTAATTAAAGTTTCCTGAAAAAAATATATTATAGAATAAACAAGAATGGCCAGATTTTAAAAAACGACTTTTTTAAGATCGTTCATAAACCAGGCTTATTAAAATACATAGTTTCTCGGTTAATAAATTGGAGTTTTCATCAAAGATACCATCGTTTTTAGTCTGAATTCCATTATTATACGAAAAGTAATATGAACTAATTTTTAATCAAAGAGATCGTAAAATAGGACAGAAAATACGGTTGTTTTATAAACAAAAATAAAGGGGTACCGTAAAATGGGGTGAATAGGATCAATTTTCCACTTTGAAAGCTTGTAACTTGAAAACTATCTGCCTGAATAAATTTCTCAATACCTTAAAACATGAGTTAAGGTTGGTACTTTTAAATGGCGGTATAAGTTTTTATACAGGGTGTACCCTGTTGTATATATATATGTTTTTTTGTGCACAAGTCCTATTCATTGATTGATTTATTGACTGTATCGCATTTAAACAACCGCGGGGAGTATAGAATTTTGCACACAAATTTATCTTAAGTAATATAAAAGAGTACTAAAAATAATATTACCTAAATTTTATAAGTGCTGCAGAGTTGTAGAGATATGAAGTTTGTAAGACAAAAGCAAAAGATAATATGACAACAGTTTAACCGCTAAATTTTACGTTTTAGGTCATGGTATTCAGCCTGCGATGTGGCCAAAGTTATTTTAAGTTTAATGTCATAAAAATTACTTTTAACAACGGTTACTTAAAATCTGTACATTGAAATGGCCTACACTTTAAAATTACAAGTATTACAGATTTTTGAAATTTGAAGGTAACTTTCAATCCTGTTTACCCCGCTGATGCTATTCACCCCATTTTACGGTACTACTCAATTTCTATTAAAATTTCCTTTATTGTACTCTCTGACACTCTCTCGTACATAATACAAATGTTTAGTGTTTTTTTATGGGTAGCTGGGTTTGTTCGGTTTTCTACTAGCAGTACCACCCGCCAACTCGCCCGCTTCGCCGTTTGCGTGCCTTCGACTCTTCCCGACTGATGGAGGGAAAGTTCGTTCACCATCGTGTGACGAAATATGTTACAGAATTATCTTTTTTTTCCCTAATAAGTCTCAAGATTAAAAGCTTGCCAATTTTCGAGTTTTCCCTACTTTAGGGTTTCAACCTTGACCATACCTATTTTTTTACCTTTTTAGACAACTAGAAATGGACAAACATTTCCGGACAAACATTATCTATTATATATTATTATAGATATAGCTAGATTATAGCTTTTTGAGGTTTAGGCAAAACCCTTGAACTTTTGTATTCACCACATATCTTCCGCCTCACCCGCTTCACCCGCTTGTGTACTATAACGAATAAAGATACTCTGTGCAAATAGAGTTACTCAATATTGTAGTAAATTTTTGACCTTTGCGCAAAATATAATTAATTCTAAAAACGAAAATTTTCGGAATCTTTGCCAAATTTTCCGGAGCTTTTTCGAAAGCTACAAAAACAAATTATCGTATAAAATTTCGCTAACATAATAAATTTACATAACGCGCCACTTCACGTTTTGCTGCCTATTTTTGTAGAGACGCGGGCCAGATCGAAAATAGACACTGGATAGCGTAGAGAAAAATATAAATACGAATGGTTATTATTGCGAGCACTTGGCACTTATTTTTTTTTAATTAGTGAGGAAATGGTTAAGTGACTAAGTAAAAAACTTAATATTGTATAAACACTCTCAAAATTCCTTTACCTAAACATAAGGTTGCTTAGAACAAAGCAATCATTTATTTGCTTTAGGAAAAATTTAAAGCTAATTTTGTTTATAGGCTTTGCGCAGTACTTTTGCTATTTTTGCGTGAAGAAAACAAATCATATTTTTCTTAATTATGAAAGAAAATTTTATTTACTTTTATAATCATTTTCCTTATCCGAGAAAAAACTAAAACAGTAGAATTTCTATCATATTTAATAAAATTTTAAAAAATACCAGAGATTTTTAATTTTCTTTATAAAATGTTTTTCAACTAAAAAAAATTCTCAATATAAGGTAAAAATAGAAATTTTACCAGTTTTTAGCTTGGTTGCCCCCGGTTTGTTGTAAACATGTAACATAACAGCTATACATGAACTAGTCTTTTTCTAGTTTTATGTGTCTTTTACTAAATTATTATTGTCAATAGCATATTTTCAAAATTATGACAATAGGTTTACAGGTGTACCTTTGTTCAACAATAATTCCTACTGCAAAATTTATGCCTTCATGTAGGTACATCATATAAAACCATTAAGATACTAAAAGTAACGTTCCTTTTATTCAAAATAAAATAATTCTTTTGGAAGTTCTTCAAAAAAATATTCGCTGCACAATAGCCTATTTCCAGACAAAAAGTATCAAATATTTGTTAACTAAACTAAACCGAAAAGCTTTCAAAACCTCTGTGATATTTTGTATAAAATAATTAAAATAACATAACTTTAAATCAGAAATAATATTTTCTAAAAACACTTTACTAATGGTATAAGTATTTTTTTATTTTTCTGATGCACCGCGTTTAAAATAGTATATGTTACATAAACATTCACTACGACAATATTTCTATTTAATTCTGGAATTCTTATACCGGATCTTATACGATTCATGGACACTGCAAACGATAAGTAAGTTCTTTTGTAAAATTAAATTCAAAATCCAGGGCATCAAAAAGAAGAAATAGGAACCATTTATTTATTTTTATATACACTACAACAATTTGGATACTCTTAAGTAAAATATGAGGCTAAATCTACATTGGTACTTACGACCTTCTGGCAAAAAGAAACTTACTAAACTAACAAAATTTCACTTTCAAAAAATTACACTTTTTTAGTTTTTTTCTTTGGTACTAACCTACTAAGTTGGCGGTATAGCGAGTCGTGATCTGCGACTGCTGTTCGGCACTGACTGCGTCGGGATGCGACGCGTCGTTTTGGGCGTCTTGAGAGGCGTCGGTGACGTCGATATGCGGGGGCGTCCTCCCGGGCCTTCTCTGGGTGAAAATTACTGTCTATGTTATTTTGAAATTTCCTTTTTTGACGGTTTTACTTGACGTAGATTTTCATTTACCTAATTAGAAAAGTGAAAGATAATATTGTTGGGAGATAAGTTTCTTTTTATACTTTTTGGTCCATTATTACCGTCCTGCATGTATACAAAAATAATTAATTAATTATATACTTACAACTAATTGGATTATTTCTACTATTCCGTACATAAATGTGACGATTTTTTAAATCCCTTTGTGTTCTGTCTAAATGTATATGGCTCCCTTATATAAAAAAGGGTTTTGTATAAAAAATGTGTGATATAATTTTTCAAAATATTTTTGACACGAAACCACGACGACACTGCCCTATGTATGTAAACTTAAATTTGATTAAATAAATAATCTTCAACTAAAACTATCCTTGATACGGAACTGGAATTGACATGCATGCCAATAAAAAAAATCACCCACGCAACTACGTCACATGTTATCAATTTGTATTTCAAAAATTAATAAATTTTTCGTACGAAAATCGCAAGAAAAATAATCTTTTTTTAGAAATTTTGTTGAAGTCTGCAAACACCGGCTTTTTTTAGACCTTTAAAAATATGATTCGTAGCGTTAAGATATATTTTTTAATTAAAAATGAGGTTACTTTAACCAGGATCTCTTAATTTCCATGTGCATGACCATTGAGATTGGTCGGGCGATCACCGTTACAGTAAGGTTCCAAATTTGTAACCAGATTGTTGTAAAAATAAGCATTATTTAAAATGTAAACCAAAATCTAAAAAACGAACTAAAATGGAAAAGCTGCTTGACTACATTTACTTTACAGACAGAAAACGCGGGTCTCAAGCAAACAATAAATGATTTTATTTTATTGTATCGACCACACAAAAAATGAAGAGAATTCTATTAGTTCGATAAAATCTTGTCGTCATGTTTCGTGATGGTTTTTATTTAGGTTTAGTTTCAGTCACGAATTTTCTCGTTTATTTTTGTAATTGTATATTGATTGTTTTATTTTAAAACGCATAATAAATCACTAAACGGTTGCTTATCATGTCATAAAATGTATTGCATAAAATAATAATTATATCCAAATCAGACCTAATCTTGAATATTTACTTATATAATTTTAGTAAATAATGCCGAAAACGATAAACCAAAAATGCATGTGTCGTTTAGTCAAACTAAATTAATACAAAAATGTAATAAATTTATCTAGGCTGACCCAAATCAGACGGGAAAAGCGTTAATAGCTAGCATTGGTCAACTTTGGGCGCCTAATGTTCCAGTTCTGCTGAAATCGAGGTCGTATTTATGAAATAAACCTAAAAAATGTTATATCATGAAATATTTATCAGTAATTTTCATGGATTTAATATATAGAATAAATCTTTAAAACAATTAACTACAGTGCCAAGTTATGGCACGTGCTTCCTAACATCTACTAAATTATAAAGATATTGATAAATATTACAAAAACATGTGTTAAAACTAAAGAAATTAAAAAAAAAAATGGGAAAATATATCTAAGAAAATACAAACGTGTTTTTTAATATTTTCATCCAAAGCAATCCATTATACGGCTCTGGCAAGCCAGATAGAGTATTTTTCCCTAAATGAGAAAAGTTTTCCAACTTAAGGTCTGGAGTATAGGAAATGGATCGTTTTTAACTTTATTGATGCTGCCTGCGCTTCGACTTCGCATATCCCCCCCTCCCTTCCCCTTCCCTACAAAAAATTGGATTTATAGTTCTGTTTACGTCTGTACAAAACTAATCACAACTCACAACTACGTTTCTAAATCAACTAAATCCAGTAGGTACTTATGAAATAAGTAAAATTTTTCTACATTTAGGTGTATTTTTCGAATTTTCTATAAACCCGAGCGGTATATATACAGAGTGTTTCATTAAGGGTGGCCACCGGCCATATCTCGGAAACTACTACGCATAGAAACTTGCAAAAATTATGATTAAAGCAATCATGAGAAAATTCTGGAAATTACTTTTAAGTTCCTCATTTCGCCGCAAGGGGGCACAATTAATTTTTTTTTTTAATTCTAAATTTCTCCGAAAATTCCCATATTAAGGTATAACTCTGATTACATCATCGAAAAGCTTAGACAATTCTGCATCATTTTGGTTTAAGGCTCATTGGCGTACCGACCTTGATAAGAGTGGGGGAAGCTATTGAATGTGTAAACATTAAAATCGCTGTAACTTCTAAACGACTTGTCCGATTTTACTAAATTTAAGCTTGTTTGGAAGGGAAAGGTAAGTATCTTTAATCGCCGTATCTAACAGTACGCGATAGTCTTTAATAAAATTGCTAGAGGGCGCAATTTGTAATAATAATAGGTTTTTTCGATTTTATCCCGAAAATTCAAATCATACGGTATAACTATGACATCATAATCGAAAAGTAGATAAAATTTGAAAGAAAAAATGTAAAGACCGCAGTTCGATATCTTTGTTCGTTTCAGAGTTATTGCCAAAACAATAATTTTTAATAGAAATTGCGCCCTCTAGCAATTTTATTATAAACTATCTAGTACCATTGGATACGACAATTGAAGGTACTTACCTTTCTCTTCCAAACAAGCTTAAATTTACTAAAATCGGATAAGTCGTTTAGAAGTTACAGCGATTTTAGTGTTTACACATTCAATAGCTTCCCCCACTCTTATCAAGGTGGGTACGCCAATGAGCCTTAAACCAAAATGATGCAGAATTGTCTAAGCTTTTCGATGATGTAATCAGAGTCATATACCTTAATATGGGAATTTTCAGAGAAATTTAGAATTAAAATAAAAATTTAATTGTGCCCCCTTGCGGCGAAATGAGGAACTTAAAAGTAATTTCCAGAATTTTCTCATGACCGGTTTAATCATAATTTTTCTTTTCCAAATTTCCATGCCTAGTAGTTTCCGAGATATGGCCGGTGACCACCCTTAATGAAACACCCTGTAGACAGACAGTTCCCATAAGACAGTCATAAGTGAGATAGACAAACACGACGTTTATTTCATTAGTGTTCTTTTTTTATTTTATAGTGGTAATATGAAAATATTCCTTTGCCTGAAAAATACGCTAGAACCTCTACCTATGTCAGAATCGGTGAAAATTTTGAGGTGTAGATATTCCGAAATACGAAAATAACTTTTAACGGGAAGGTCATGTAGTATTTATACAAATAATTGTCCATGTGTTCGAACACATAAGCTCGTGAATTCTTCTTTATAGACTCGGCCAAAAACAGTTTTGGTTTGTTTTAAATATAATAAAATATCTAAAAGTAGAAATTTGGTAATGAATGAAGTGCTATTTCGGATAGTTAACATAAGCAACAGATTTACGATATTTTATAGTGGACTTTTAAATAATGGCAAAATGTACTATACAGTGTTACCAGTAAAGTCCGCATCATATGGGATTTTTTCTTATTAATAGCTTTATTGAAAATTTGACTTTGGCATAGTTCTGCTTATTAAGCAAAAAAATAGTATTCACTTGATTCGCATTATCTGTCAAATTTTAATTTTTTCCAAAAAATAATTCAAAATTGGGGTTACTTCTGAAAATATCGAAAAAAGTTATTGGAAAAAGTTTTTTTAAATGCAGTTTCTATACCACATGCAAAATTTCAGCTGCATAAGATAATTTTGATTTTTTACCCATATTTTGTAAATTGCACCACTTTTGCAAAATAAGACTCAACGCAACCTACATAAAACTTCTTAGTTTTGACAATGCTTTATTTCAGATACATTTTCTTTAAAGTAGCGCCATATTAAAGGTGTGTTTTTCTACAAAATCAAAATTGGGCTATTAAAATTTGGTCGCATGTGATGCAAAGTTTATTTGTTTTTGACCCTGAATAAGGTAACTTCATAAAATAAGTATTTTTGAAAACGTAGTTTGTGTCTGAAAGTAATACACCTTAATATTAAGACAAAAAAGAACACAATGTCATCAGTAAAGTGTTCATTAAGTGGAAAATAAATTTTAGTTTAACTTAACGTAAAGTTTATCTATTTTCAACGATTTAATTTAAAACGCCTTTATTTTATTTTTTATTTTTTTACTTTCAGACACAAACTACGTTTTCAAAAATACTTATTTTATGAAGTTACCTTAACAGGGTCAAAAACAAATGAACGTTGCATCACATGCGACCAAATTTTAATAACCCAATTTTGATTTTGTAGAAAACTGAAAAACACACGTTTAATGGTTTAATGTGGCGCTTCTTTAAAGAAAATTTATTTGAAATAAAGCATTGTCAAAACTAAGAAGTGTTATGTAGGTTGCGTTGAGTCTTATTTTGCAAAAGTGGTGCAATTTACAAAATATTGGTAAAAAATCAAAATTATCTAATGCAGCTGAAATTTGCATGTGGGCTAGAAACAGCATTTAAAAAAAATTTTTCTAATAATTTTTTTTTATATTTTCAGAAATAACCCTACGTTTGAATTATTTTTTGGAAAAAATTAAAATTTGACAGATAATGCGAATCATGTGATTACTATTTTTTTGCTTAATTTTTATCTCGATCGAAGCAGAACTTCATGCCCAAGTTAAATTTTGAATAAAGTTATTAATAAAAAAAAATCCCATATGATGCGGACTTTACTGGTGACACTGTATATAAAATAAATAAACGATTTGGGAAGCTTTCTGTCAAAGAAATAACTACAACTTCCACAAAGTTTCTGAACTGACAATTTTTATCGATTCGAAAAGTACAATTCTATATTACATGATACACCGATATTAATATTTATCACAACCCAGGAATATACGATCTCGGTATTGTTTTTAGGAGTTTACCTCGCATTCTTTTTGGAAGCTTGATTATTATTTTTTATGGCGCAAAGCAAATAATGACCCTGCAGACGAAACTAATGTAAATACAATTACCCAATTTGACCTATAAATAGGTAACAATATACCCGAAAGTGCATGGGAAAAACACACAAACTAAGGTGTTAAACACTGGTCTGGTAAATTGACATCTCACCACCTAAAACCAAACATTCTGTTGATCCAGTTCAAACATACGAAGGTAAATTAAGTGAGAAAATCATCCCTTCAAGCTAATTTACGGTGGTCGTAGCGGGGTTATTTTTTTTGTTGGACGGAGCGCACCCCCGCAACCGTGGGTGCTATATATGCTTATGCCACGTGGCCCAGATGTAAGTCACGTGTCGGAGATGTTCATTTGTTTGGAAGTCGTTAATGTGTTTCGGTGGAGTCAAGGTAGAAATATATTTTTTGTTATTACGTAGGAGGCAGGGGCGGATCGAGAAACTTGTCGTTGAGCTGCACATCAAAAATATCGCTATAAATAAAAAAGTACGTGCATGTTTTTTTAAAATTTCACTAAATAATGTCATTATTCTCAGAACATTTAAAAAAATAAAGAAATAGGTAATAGCGCCCATCAGAGGCTAACATTTTTGTGTAAATGGTGTCATTGGATAAACCTGTGAAAGTTAAATTTAATAATATATTTTTTCTAATTTGGTATCGTAACAAGTCTATTAAGATACGCATTTGCATATCATAATGAAGCTATTTCGATACGCGTATTTTCTTTATTTGATGTTGGTAACATTTAAATGTTTTATTTCATTGACTTGCGCGGCCTTTGTGATTTACGAGAAAACCAATTTTTCGCAGAGGAAAAATAGCTTGAAAACCTACTTTTTTATTCTGTGTGGATAACAGTCATGTATGTTGGTTGCATAAATCTATAAATCAATCTTTTGTAGATGGTTCAAGCTATCATTTTCTGCCAAATCCCATCCAAAATTCAATCTACTAACCTTCCAATGTCGATTTTAACTTCAACTTTATTTGAATTTTCCATCTTCCCTATACTAAATTGCAATGCCGTGACGTAAAATCACGTCTTTTGAAATTCGAAAAAAAGTAGCAAAATCGCCCGAATTTCCGAACGCTCTGTATATGAACCGAATGTACAAGGATCACACAACGTATTCCGTCCAATTTCAAATCTCATATCGCTAAAATAACTTTAGAATCTCGTGGTGAAAATGGGTCAATAAATCAAAAAATGAGTTCGCCAAATAATTTTTGTTGTCCAGAGGCTACTATGATAAAAAATAGTATTACCAACATAAAATTTAGACATAAAAATTTACAAAATTTGAAGGATTTATTTTCTTTTTAAATACCTATGTGTTTTTTATTAAAAAAACTACAAATTAGAAAAAATAGTATAACTTACGTGTTATATAAAGCAGTTTTAAGCACTTGTCCCGTTATAAAACTCGCCGCAAGCGGTTCGTTTTTTAACATGGACGCGTGCTATGAAATGATGCTTTATAAAACGTGTACGTTAATATACTATTACAATATTTAAATGTTAATGCTGGAAACCAGCAACGTAGTGCCCCATTTATAAATATCATGTTTATATTATTTGTCTTTAATTTAGATGAAAAATACATATTATTGTACCAACATACATAGAATGCAGTGGTGTCCTTAACAGCATGATACCCAATTCAATACTTTTATAGTAATTAACTTGGAGATGTTGATTTCCCGATTTATTAGATTTTAATTAAAAAATAACAATATTAGGCCTGAACAAAAATATGACTTATTTTTTACACGGCTCTTATATGGTTTTGGTCGAGAATAATTAAACAGTAGCAAACAGTACAGCACTGACAAGAGTAAAAATATGATAAAAATTACTTATATTTCGATTTTGGCACCAGTGCCAATTTTTAAATTTAGAATCAATATTTAGCGGAATAACAGAAAAGCCAACGCATATCTCTGACAAATACAAATAATGCGATTATTACCAAACACAAAAATGCTTTCTTTCAGATTTTTTTTGGATTAAATTTTGTTTTAGAAGTTTTACCTTAAAATCAAAGTGAAAACTTGAAAAAAGTCCGTTCAATGTACCCTTACGAACCAAATGTATTTTTTGTAGAATTGTATATTAGGAATGGAAGCAAAGAAGAACTGGATCTATGGATATTCCTTATTAATTCCTATCTTTAAGAACAGTTTAGCGTAGAATTTTTTACAGGAAACCGTTTGTTTGTTTTTCCTGTAATTAATTTTTTTCACACATCACTATTCCCAGCATTAACCTTGACTGTTCATTCAATATCATCTTTAACCAAACACGTCAGCCAATGATGACTTTTTATATCATTTCCAACTTTAACATAGGATAGAGCCAAAATTTATATTATATACATATTGTTTACAGCATATTTTTTATAGGGACTAAAAATAAATGTTACCAAACGCCTTTTACAAAAAAATAATCGATCTTTCTAAATATAAATTATTATTGATAAACATTATTGTAGGTACGTGTCAGTGGCGTAGCGTGGTTAATGGGGCGAAAGCTTCTAAGGTAAGGGCGTAGATATTTTTTTTATGGGGGAGTAAAAGAAAAAAAATAGTGAAAATTTTTTGGGTGCCACGCCCTTAAAATATAAAATAACACAAAATCCTCAAGAAAATCACAAAAAAATTGATCAAGTAAAAAAAAGTGCTTTGTTATCATGGCTCACTATAGTCACTATAAGTCCTGGGGAAGAGGGGGGGGGTAATTACCCCCTTATCTACGCCCTTGTTCAAAGGGCGCCCCACTGCTAATGTATAATTTCGTTTATTTCGTAAATTTTGACCTCAGAAATAAAGTTATTGTTTCCTCATGTCTAAAATGGTCACATGAAAACAGAATATGAACACGACAAAAGGGGAGTTTTGTTAAAACTCTATAAAATATTTTATGCATATTACTTAATAATATAAGAATATATTCTCATTGGTACCAATAAAAAGATAAAATTTAGTCTCTAGTGAATTAGAGATTTCAAGCAATTTTTAATTGTAAAACAAAATAACTGAAAGAATAAAAATTATTGGTCGTGGCAAAATATGTTTATTATAAATTAAATCAAGTAGTGAAAATAAAATAAAATCTCGAAATAGGTAACAGGTTTATTTTATCTGTTTCCTTCCTCTAAAAGTTATATACAAATAAAAACAAATAATAACCTAATTAAAACTCATAAAAATACTTTAAAAACAAAGAGAAAGAGAGCTTCACAAAATATCATATTTGCCAATATTCTTCTGATAATAGTAATCTTATAATATAAACAGAAACAAAGAACAAATTTATAATAATAGTAATAAATAATTAGGGTTTTATAATTAATTATTTATATTCATAAACATAGTAAATTTCCTCTTGCTGCGATAGGTAAACAATATTATCAATTAATCATGTGAAGTGAAATTGAACTGCGAAACTACTGGGAGAGGGAAGGGGGCGCCGTTTGGGAAAGGGCGAGGGGGGCGGTCGTCCACGCTCGCAGCGGGACACTACTATATAACCATATAATTGATCACAAAAATAGGTAAGACATAAAAACCTAGGTTACCCAGAGGTATACCACTTATTACTAGCCCGTTGTCGTTTTTATTCGTAACTATATAAACTGTCAAATTATTTTTTAGTTCTTTCAAATCTCCATAAAAAAATATTTACAAGTAAAGCATTATTATAATATGGCTCTTCCTAAATCAGAAAAGAAAGTAGCCGATATCATGAAGGCAGATGAAATGTGGAAAAACGTCATCAGGAGAGAGGAAGACTCGCATAAAACCTGGCAATTAAATTGGGGATGGATTATGGAGGAATATCGGTAGTTATGAAAAACTCTACTTTTACACTATATTTTTGGAATACTTTACATAGTTGTTATCTAATTAGTTATAAAATATTAATGTTTTAGTACCTATTAACAATGATCCAAAATTGAAATCTAATTATCAATATACATTATCTATTATATTATAAATAATGAAAAATACTGGCACATGTTTCTTCATAAAAATTTGGACACTGTTGGGAAGGTTTTTGTTTCAAGATAAAATAATTATCCTTCATGTCCATAAGTACATGGTTCATGTTTCCTACTATTCCTACATGCACATAAGTATTATGTATGCATGATTAGTTACTATATACTTACGCACTGTTTAGGTAGGTACTTTTAATCCTTTTCAAAAGAGTCATTTAAAATATGTTATTTGTTTTGCTTTAATACAGGGTGTCCCAGCCGAGAGTGACCCATTTTAAATGCTTATAGCTTTTATATCAGTGGTGCTAACCACCTACGGTTTACGCAATTCCTTTTCTCTTGGCATAAAGTTTTTTCTAGTTGGTACCAAATTTTGTCGACAATTATACAGTGGGAGTAAAAAAATTGCTTTTTTTCGACATCAAAATTTACAACTATTTTTAATGGAACACCCTGTATATTGCAACGCCATAATTAGGAGTCGTGTCCAAGGTATATATGTAGATACCAATAAAACATCGGACTTGTAACTTGAAGTTTTAGCAGCAAAAAATTAAAATAGAAATCTGGGTATTTTAGCAAACGTATTTTTTATTAGCATATTTACAACGCGAATAGGCAGATTTTCATTATTTTTTTCTGACTATACATTAATAAAGATAAATCTAAAAAAACTGCTGTATATGTTGGCCGTTCTGTTCCACGCATTTATGAAGTAGGACCATTAAATGGTTGAATGAATTGTGTAACATATCCTGGTGAATCGCTTCAATTACGTTACGAATATTCCTCTTTAGATCATCCAAACTATGTGGAAGGGGGTTATAGCACCTTTCCTTGACATAACCCCAGAGAAAAAAAGTCTGGAACTGTCAAGTCAGGAGAGTAAGGTGCCAATTCTATAGGACCGGCTCTTCCTAACCATTTTGCTCCAAATGTCATATCTAGTGATGCTCTTGCTATTAAAGAATAATAAGGTGGAGCACCATCTTGCTGAAAAGTAGACCTCATCCAAGATACCATTCTGTATTAACTGTGGATAAAAGAAATTTTCCAACATATCAGTATATACAGTTCCTGTTATCGTTGGTTCATTGAAAAAAAATGGTCCATATATTTTTTTAGCAGAGATTGCGCACCAAACTGTTACCTTTGGAGTATCTCGCTGGAACTCGTTAAATGCTCTTGGATTCTCTGATGCCCAAATCCTACAATAGTGCTTGTTACACCTACCAGCTATGTGAAAACTAGCCTTATCAGACATAATTAACAGCGTATTTGGGTTAACTCTAAACAAGTCCAAAAGAGTTTCGCAAGTAAACAATCTCTTTTGATAGTCCTCCTGACGAAGCTTTTGAAATGTTTGAAGCTTATAAGGGAATAATTTTAAACATTTAACACATCTCTTGCACTCACTTTTAGATAAATTTAATGCAGTCGCCATTTTCCTAAGAGATATTTTCTGATTATTAATTACAATAATCTCATGGACCGCTAAAAGTCTGTCTAAATATTCAGGATTAAACATATTGCTTTTTGGCCTCTTGACCTCCAAGTATCCATGTACTTATTGAAAATTTTTGATGCCATTTTTTAATAACGTTTTTGCTTGGCGGATTTTTCTGGAATCTAGTTCGAAATCTTTGTTGTGTCGTTATTATTGATCGGGTTTCGATATTAAAGATTACTGTTCTTGCTTTTTCAACTAACGAATAAATCATTTTCTTTAAAATTTATGTTAACTTTATTTGATATTTTACTCTGACAGTGACAATTGTTTACTATGGATACCTAGTACAAAGGTAGATAGGTGCCTATACCTATTTTAGTTTTAAAAAATATACCCAGATTTCTATTTTAATTTTTTGCTGCTAAAACTTCAAGTTACAAGTCCGATGTTTATTGGTACATGGATACCTTGGACACGACTCCTAATTATGGCGTTGCAATATACAGGGTGTTCCATTAAAAATAGTTGTAAATTTTGATGTCGAAAAAAGGCAATTTTTTTACTCCCACTGTATAATTGTCGACAAAATTTGGTACCAACTAGAAAAAACTTTATGCCAAGAGAAAAGGAATGGCGTAAACCGTAGGTGGCTAGCACAGCTAGTATAAAAGTTATAAGCATTTGAAATGGGTCACTCTCGACTGGGACACCCTGTATTGTAATTTTATTATTTTTCAGGATCCTTGAGCAAAAACTAAAAGAAAAGAGCGAGGAGTCGAAATTTTTGACTCATATTTTGGAAGATAAGGGAATAAAAGATGAAAGAAAACTGACTAAATTTCCTGAAACCACCAATCACGTATATGGTTGGATTGCGGACCACAAGGAATTCAATTTGGAGAAATACGGACCTGACATTTTTGTAGCTCAACCCTTGCCAGACACTTATCATCTTATTAAATGATAACACTTAATACTTTTATAAAAAAAAATTTACATTACTTATGTTACATTTACAAATTTTTATGAGATATTTATTGAATATAAATAATTTCAAAATGATCGCTTAATTAAGTCAGACAGACTATGTGTCGTATTCGAATATTTTGTGGATATAATAAACCACGTGTATATATGACAGAAGAAAAAAACAAAGAACAATTCCTGTCTGTCCGTTCCACTTGCAAGATCCTAAATAATAATGGTGAAATATTCAGAAACTTTCGTTCCGGACGCGACTCGGAACCGGAGTCTCATATTTCCGGGTTTCCGGTCTAATCCGGGATTGGATAATAGCAGCACTGGTTCGGTTTTACGAGGGGGAAATGCATAATATCAGAGATGATTTAATGGGATGCTTTATTGCTTGCAAAAAAAGCACTTTATAATCTAGGTACCTATATGTTGGGCATTTTGACTTTGAATATTTTAATTTTAGGTTAAATATAGTAGATTTTTGTATTTTTATAATAACTTTATGCTTGTGTAAAATCAAGTAAATCAAAAAATACCTTTACGCCGAATTTTCTTTGGGGAATCCGCGCAAAAAAAGGTACAGTTACAAAATACGAACCAAAAACAAGCCTTGAAGGAAAAATATTACGAGATGTGCTTATTTTTCCTATTAGGAATTTATGGAAAGTTTTGGTTTTGCAATTTGCATTGACAATTTTTATTTTATAGTCTCAAGGTGGCACGCTTTTTATCAGGGAAGAAGTGAAATAGGATTGGACTTTTTAAATTTACTCCCTGGAGAACGTTACCCCAATTTTGAATGGTTAATATTGATACACTGCAGCTATATAATAGGTTATAGTGAAAACCAACGTCCATAAACTTCCCACTCCCACTATGTTTTTTTTTGTAGGTATATTTCTTATTTTCTGGAATATATAAAACTAATTATACTTAGAATCAAACAAGTTCTTTTGTATGTTTTACAAATCACTGATAAAGTTGCATACAACGTATTTTATGATGCGACCCCTCACAATAACCACAATCTTATGTAGGGGAATCGCAGGCAAGACGGGACCATGGGGGTAATATGGGGTACCCCAGTTACTGCCAACACTAACGTGTAAGGACAGGACATTGCATAACCTTGGACTCGCTTGATATCAGTCTTCGCAGAACAGGCGTTCAAAGCTTGTCTTTGATCTTATTTTCTGGCTTAAAACAGAGTATATATGTCAAAAAGTGTACATCAAAGTTAAAGCAAAATACGTTATTTTTCTTGGAGTGTACCAGTAAAGGCATCTTTTGGCAAAAACATTAATTTATCAAAGTCGACTTTAAAGGAAAAGAAAAAATTTTTTTTAAAAGTGTGATTGGGGGCATGCATGATGGAATGTTATATTTGTCGCGTACCTACTCCATCTTGCCCCAACTAATATTTTTTTTTACGGAAGTAGTCCATTATCTCAAAGTGAAGCTGCAGAGATATAGGGAAAAAACTCACAGTCGTCTCCACAAATATATCGTCTCCACAAATATAATATATTTGTGGAGACGACTGTGGGATTTGTTGAGACGACTGTGGGTTTTTTGGTATGTCACGCAATATAAACATTCCGTGGTTTCATATTTTCTTTGGACCACTCTCCTCTCGCTGTTTTTTTTTATATTTGCGAACCATTTCTATAAAAATAACTATTTTATTCATTATGCATTAATTAATCATTAATTCTTTAGTATGCTTTTTAACAAAAAAATATTATAGGGGAAAACCCACAGTCGTCTCCACAAATCCCACAGTCGTCTCCACAAATATATTATATTTGTGGAGACGACTGTGGGTTTTTTCCCTATAATATTTTTTTGTTAAAAAGCATACTAAAGAATTAATGATTAATTAATGCATAATGAATAAAATAGTTATTTTTATAGAAATGGTTCGCAAATATAAAAAAAAAACAGCGAGAGAAGAGTGGTCCAAAGAAAATATGAAACCACGGAAAGTTTATATTGCGTGACATACCTACGCGGAGTCCACCGAAGGATGGTCTGCCTGTCAAATATGTCAAGAATAGTACTACAATTTTTATGCCAGCATAGACGAAGGCGATCCCTTAGATATCACCCACTCATGTGATTTTCTATAATATATAATTTTGTTTTTAAATAAGTATAGTTTTTAGCATTTTGGTGTAAGGTAAGCCAAACATTTTTATGCTAAAAGAGTTACGGATGGAATCCCAAGAATTTTTAGAATAAACTTTATTTTTTGATAAATTGGTTTTATTTTTATTGATATAAATGCTTAGCGTCCCCGTCTTGCCCCTGGTTCCCCTACAACGGTTCTTGGGCCACTTGCCTGCCCTGTATTATATTATATAGGTACTGTCATAATATTATTTCAAACACACGTTGCTTTTTATAAAACAACATAAATAAATAAAAACTATATATCTTTTCTTAAAAGGAAAACGCACTTTTTTTCACACAGCTAACCCTTTCTGTACAATTTCCTGTTCTTTAAAATCATTCCGAAAGCTAATTGACTATGGTGGGTCCGATTTTGTATCTGAATCAATTAGGTCACGTGCCGATGAGCCGATGTGCTGTTTTGTTTTTCGACACGTGTCTCAACATACTATATTATACCTAGCACTTAGATTAGAAATTATTTTATTTATCAATTTTTCGTAGCAATATAATAAAGGGCATATGCTGAGGGCATAACCCAGGTAAATATATAAACCATAATAAAATACCAATAATAAAATTAACAAGAAAAGTGCCGGCCGGGAGTATTTCAAGATTTTTCATTGTCAATTAGATATAGATATTGTTGCTTCTGTCAGTCCGGGTACCTACATAATATTTTCAATACTCCTCCGTTTTATTAAAAATATTTATTTTCGATATCAATGAAATACTTACAAAAAGGGCATTTTATTACCGCTAACAATAGCAAGCAAGGGGAAGGGCGCGTTCTATAATGCATCATAAACGTAGAGTGTAAAATCTTGTTCCGGCAGACGTCTAACCGGAAACCGGAAATTCAAGCCGACGTCCGAATAAAGAGCGTCGCGGTTCCTGGAGCGTCGGTTGAGTCTTTCAGATGAGCTAATTGACATGAACATGCGAGTTTAGGAAATTACCAGAATGTGTTTAGCGTAGAGTCCATTTTCAAATTTGACGGAAAATACGCTTTTCTTTCTACACTCAAGATAAACAATAATTACGGCACTAATCCATTTGTCGCTTCAGATATAAAACACTGATATTTGATTTGTAGGTATAATATATCTTAATTTGGTAATAGTCACGTTAAATGTATATTTTCTATTATACTGCACGATAAATAAAATATACAGGTTCCGCCATTGAATTTTAAAAATCCCGCACTATTTCAAACTTGAAATTACGCGTGACAACCATATATACCTCTGATATATATATACCCATAAAAGTTTTACAGCCACTGCTTAGCACAGAAAAATAATGGTGCTTAGTGCTTACTGAATTATCAGAGCAAAGCCAACTGCTAAAGTTGAGCCACAAAACATACCACTAATATGTTTTGTGAGTTGAGCGATCATTTTAAAAATTTATAAGCAAAGATTTTTTCCTCCCCTTGCCGCGGTTAAGTATGTCCTTCTCTATTTCCCATACGAAGTTGTTCGCGAACAACATAGCTATAGTTAAGAAAACATTTCGCGACTTCGTATAATCGCATGAGAAATATAGAGGGGCATACTTAACCGCGGCATGAAGGGAGGAAAATTTTTGTGGATCATACGACAAATCTTTAAATTACATCGGTGCCGCACGACCTCCAGGACCAGGTGGGGAATTGAATACACTCGGGGCAAAAAGTGCCACACCAGTTTCCCAATGGAATTTAAGAACTTGCACTAATATTACCAATGGTTGACAAATATTCCATTCGTGTCGCACCAGTTCGGCCAATGAAATTTGTTATTAGACAAGCGCCGATCAATCATCCTCCTACTACTACTGCCATCTATACCTTTTTGTAATAACTTTTAGTAGAGTGCCATCTACTCGTCAAAAATAAAATCACTATATCTATGGTTTGAAACTGTTCTAAAAATTGTATAATTTTATTATATTGGTATTTTTATGCAATAATGAATCGGTTATTGAATTTTGTAGGGGTTTTTATTGACTGATAATATTATTTTCAGTTTTTACAAACATTAAAATGCCCAAAAATAGTGAAGTATGGCAAATATCCCAAAACCTTGAAACCATTTATCTCTCTTCGTGTTATGGTATAAGAGAAGGAGAAAAACATTTCCGTTCAGGTTTCGGTTTGGATTGGAAAGAAAAACCAGCCAGAGCTGTGAAAACTGTGGTGGAAGCAGCGTGTAATTGAAAACGAACAAGAGATTTGGTGAGTTTTACTAACATATTTGTTCAACCTTATCCGAAAAAGTCTCATCTCACATGTAATAAACTTAATCTTTAATCATGGATGATCCTGGGGGGGGCGGCCCCCCTAGCTACAATGCTAACACGAATAATTCAATAAAATATCCAACTCAACAAGAAATTTTTGATGTGATCGGCTTCCAAGGTCAAACCGAAAATGATAATTTCTCAAAAAAACAAAATTCCATTAACCCAAAAAACCAAAGGTATCAGAGAATGTATAACGAATATGACGCGTCTCCTTATCTTATTACCGTAGAAGCAACTAACGGGGCTAATATTGGGAAATTCTCCCAAATTAAAATAGCTAAACAAATTTTTGATTTAAAATTAACTAATGTCAAAAAAATAACAATTAAAGGTAAAAACAAGTTGGGGGTTGAGTTCCAAGATCATACCTCTGCCAACAACTTTCTAACCAATGAAACATTAATACAAAAAGGCTACCAAACTGCAATTCCCTACAACTACACCTCGTGTAAAGGTATCATTCGAAACATTGACCCCGATATTGAATTAGAAGAACTTAAAGAACAAATGGAATCTCCCTTTAAAATTATTAACCTAGTTCGTCTTAACCGAAGAATTTTGAAACAAAACCCAACGTCATCTCAAAAAGAATTTGAATACGTCCCTACCGGATCCATATTAGTGACATTTGATGGAGTAAGACTACCAAGATTCATCTATGCATATTGCCTCCCATATCTTGTTACCCCATACATCTCCCGAGTAACACAATGCTATAACTGCATGTTATATGGACACACCAAAACACAGTGTAGATCGAAGAAAAAGTGCTATAAATGTGGCATAACCGAAACAGCCATTGAGGAAAATCACACAGAGAACTGTCAAACAAATTGCATTTACTGTAAAGATAACTCACACACCTCAACTAGTAAACTTTGCCCAGAATTTACCAGGCAAAAACATATCAAAAGGCTAATGACCTTTGAAAACATTTCGTACTACGAGGCTAACCAACTTTGTCCCAAGGGAAATGCACAAACAAACAATCTCACAATCCACCCTGCCGATTTCCCCCCCTTAAACAAAGAAACACCTGCAATAGAAAACTCAATCCCCGTAGCACAAAGAAGACTTGTCACACAACAAAATGAAACAAGACCAAAAAGATCATACCAACATGTCTTAGCCAATCCTAGTAAAAGAAGAAATACCTCCCCCAACAAGGGTTACAATCGGGACGCCCACAACGCACAACTAATAAATCCTAATTCAAGACCTGCCCCAAAAAACATAAATATACAACCCCCATCAAACTCCAATGAACCGTCTACATCTCTCATATGCTCCCCCACAAAAACACATAACAACCCTTCTCCACATGACAACTTTATCCCTCAGCCCCCCCCACTCAACACCAACCCGTTCCCATTCGTCCCTACCCTCCACACCCCCCTAAAGCCTTATAGTGCAGAGAAATCAAACAAAAAAACCCATAACCCAAAAAAAAAGAAATCGCAAATTAATAATACAGACTCCGATAACTCCGACTTCTAAATATAATTAACACAATGACTTTCACACACAAGTTAACAGTTCTTCAATGGAATGCACGCAGTATAAACGCAAATAGGAGCAACTTGGCTTCACTGTTATGGGAAAGAAACCCAGACATTATCCTGCTAAATGAAACCTGGCTCAAACCTGAAATCCATTTTCATATAAAAAATTACACTATCATAAGAAACGATCGCACAGATGGACATGGTGGCGTTGCAATATGCGTTAAGAATAACATAATTTACAAGGAAATAAAAATTCATCCCCCACAAACAAATGATAATATACAATTCCTAATAATCAAAATAGAAAATCTCAACATTATCACCGGTTACTTACCACAACAAACATGTCATCTAGAGACATCACTAGAACACATATATAAGAACCTGCAGGGCAACACGCTCTTCATGGGAGACCTTAATGCCCACCACCCGGAATGGGGAAGCCATAACATCAACCTCAATGGCCGGCAACTTTCTCAATTTTTGAAAGACAGTAATCTGATAATCCATAATGACGGGCAATCCACAAGAATACACGCTCCAAATGAAACCCCGAGTCCAATTGACCTTACCATCTCAAGCTTAGAAATTTCGCATCGTTGCGCATGGGAACGGCTACCAGACTGTGGATACAGTGACCACTACCCTACCATCACAGAATTAAATCCCAATAAATCACTAAAACTTTCAGAGTTCCGAACAATATCTCCACCCAAGCGACTATTTTACAAAGCAAACTGGCAAGAATACGACAAATATATAACAGATAACATACAAGAAATAAAAAAAAATCCATCATTTGATCAACTAAGCAACATAATTCAGAATGCAGCCAACATATCCATACCCAAGACCGAACCCAAATTCCAATGCCGAACTGGTAACCCCTGGTGGGACCAAGACTGCTCGACTAAGCTCAAAGAGAGAAGAATGACCCTGGAAAACTATAAAAGAACCCCATCCATGGAGAACTACCTTATACTAAAACACACAATTGCCCAATCTAAAAGATTCTTTAAGAAAAAGAAGAAAGAAAAATTTATTGCATATTGCTCCACCCTGAATAGAGAATCAAACATAAAAGAAGTATGGAATAAAGTAAAGAAATTCTCTGGAACATATAAAAGAATCCCCCCAGTCGTTGCCACTAACCCTATCCGACAAGAACTACTAGATAGCATGCAGAACTGTGACATCAACCCTAATCTAAAACTCCAACCAATGTTAGAATACACTCCATTCAACATCGATGAGCTAAAATCAGCCATCAAAGGAAAAAAAGATTCAGCCCCGGGAATGGACGAAGTATCGTACTCCATGATCAACAATCTACCTGAAGACGGGTTGAAAGCCCTACTCGATATATATAACAATATACTAAAAGGAGACCCGATACCATTAGCACTCAAAGAATACCTACTACTCCCAATATGCAAACCAAATAAAGATCCCATAATAATTCAAAGCTATCGACCAATTATATTGGCATCAACCCTTCTTAAGACCATCGAAATATTAATCAAAAATCGAATTGACTGGCTAGTTGAAAATAAAAGAATGCTACCCCCCCTACAAACTGGATTTAGAAAAAAAATGAGTGTCCAAAACAACCTTGCATACCTTATATCCTATACAAACCTAGCGTTCCAACAAAACCAAACAGTAATAGCATCTTTCCTAGATATAAAATCAGCATTCGACGGCGTTAACATAAATATCCTGTACAATAAACTCATTGAACAAAAAATACCAACGGAACTATGCAACCTAACCTACCGGATCATGAAGAACAGAAAAATCTATATTAAAAATATTAACAATCAACTCATCGGACCTACGACAGCGCAAAATGGGTTACCTCAAGGATCCCCACTAAGTGCGATACTATTCAATTTGTACATAAAGGAATTACTGGAAAATCTCCCGGAAGGAATTGAAATCATGGCCTACGCAGATGATCTTGTAATATTCACCAAATCTAAAAACCCAACGGACAGTGTCAAGAAAATCAACCAAGCATTAAGCATAATAAACCAACGCCTGAATGAAATCAACCTGAAATTAGCAATACACAAGTGCGAAACTATACACTTTACCAAACGCAGCAGAAACTCCATAATTCCAAATATACAAATACAAAATATAGTCATCCCATACAAGGAAAACATCAAATACTTAGGAATGACCTTTGACCCTCATCTGAACTGGAACAAACACATTGAAACAAGCGTACAGAAGGCACAAAAAGGTATAAACGTAATTAAAAGTTTCTGCAGAGTTTGGTGGGGCGCTGACCCACACACCCTGCAAACAGTTTACAATGGACTGGTAAAATCCCATCTAGACTACGGTTCCTTTTTTATAAAACCCACAAGCAAAAAAAATATTGACAAAATCAACAGAATCCAACATCAGGGCCTACGTATTATTCTTGGATGCATGAAATCAACCCCCACTAACGCCCTCATGGCTGAAGCCGCTGAACTAAACCTTGAACATCGGCGCAAATGGCTAGCAATCAAGTTCTTGTCGAAAATAATTAACTTACACAACCATCCTTTAGTACCAATATTAAAAGACATAAAGACCCATAAAAGCACAAATGCCAACTACTGGAGGGGCAATGACCTGCCATACCTAGTTCAGGCCTATGATTACTTTCAACCATTTCTACATAAAATGGAAAAATATGAAAAGCTCCCATGCTATCAAATTGAATATGAATTTCAAATACAAACCCCCAATAACATTGACGTCAAAGTACCTAAAAAAAATCCCAATGCCAAATCTCATTTCATAATGAACACAAACGAGCTTAGACAAGAATACACGTTCATATATACCGATGGGTCAAAAAAAAATGGAAAGGTTGGATACGGTGTACACTGCCCAACAAAAAAATATAATTATTCATCCCGACTACCAAATGAAATGGACATATGCTCAGCAGAAATGATAGCTATTCACGAAGCCATATGCTACAGCCTCAAGAATAACATCAAAAACACTATCATCTTTACGGACTCAAGAAGCGCCATAGACAAATTGAAAGGTATCCAAATAAATCCAGATAACGATATCATTAGCCTGAAAACAAAGAGACTCCTGATTGAAGCTAATGAAGATAACAACATTGCCCTCGCCTGGATTCCAGGACATGCGGAAATAGCCGGAAACGAAACCGCCGACAAGCTTGCCCAAATAGGAACAACCCTCAATATCCCCAAAAACATTTCAATTGAGACACAACACATATTAGCTCTACTAAAAGAAAAAATTATGAAAGAACACTCACAAGCATGGAAAGAAACCCTGAAAACTAAAGGAAAAAGATATGCCCAGGTACAACCCGAATTCCCTAACAACAAATGGTACAAACAATTCCCATACGTGGACCGCAGACACATAACGACCATAATCAGGATGCGGACAGGACACTGCCTAACTAAAGAACATCTGTACAACATTGGAATAGAAGAATCGCCCAACTGCGAATGTGGACAAGTAGAGGATTTAAATCATATATTTTTTGAATGCCCCATTAACGAAATCCCCAACTTTGACCTTTATAATTGTTTATCAAATAACGGGCAGAAACGTCCCTTTAATATCCCCTCGGTACTAGCAAATCTTAATGCCATTAAAATTAAAAATATAATAAAATTCATTAACTATAATAGGATAAAAATATGAATAGTAGCAGTAAGAAACCAAAATACAAGTTTCAAAGCAATACCTTGGAAACCGCCATACATCATTAATTTAAGAAAACTCAAATAAAAAAAAAAAAAAAATAAATAAAATAAAAAAATGAAAATAAAATAAAATAATTCATTCCCAAAAGATGAGACTTTGGTAAACACTTTCCCTTCCAACCGAGGCAACCTCCCGTTTGTACAGATCCCCCGTTGCCCGGGATCGAGAAAAGTTTAACCTATGTAGTATATGTCTAAACTAACCTTCTCTCACCAGAAGAAAGAAGAAGGGAACACAGAAAATAGAACCACAGTCTTCACCACCATAGTCCAGGACATGGCTTAGAGCCAGACCACACCTTGGACTCTATCAAATGAGCTGGCAAATTGCCCTGTATAGAGGCAGAAGCCATAACAATCAAGTCAAGTCAAGTCAAGAAAAACCAGCCCTTTATTTTGACACGCGTCAAAAACTGAAACTGCAGAAGCAGAAAAGTTGATTTTGGTAATTATTGTTATACGTTTTGTGACTTGATATTATATATTCAAAAGTTAAAAGTCGCAAGAAAACCTACAAGAAATTGCGACTGTGTAGAGAAAAACGTGTGGAACTCGGAGAACGGAGAATAAAAAGTGGCATATCGTAGAAATATCCCCGTCAAAACAATCATGTCCTTGTAGACAGGCAAAATCGGTTATTTCCAGTTGTTTGTGTCTCGTTTTTCTGGTGTGAATTCTAGAAGCCCAAAACATCCAACTTCGAAATATTTTTGCAAAATTATGCTTGAATAATTACTGTTCGGTGAGTATCTCTTGTTTATAATTTCATCCAAGATATATCCTTCATTAAAAATCAAAACATAGTAACATCACATCAAACGATCATCCATGAATGGAGTGATAGTAACCTAACATTTTAATTGTGAAATGCGTAAAAAAAGGGATTTTACTACATACTGAACTAACGTAATAAAATATTATATATCGGGCTTGTTATTTGCGCTATAAACGAATTATATACCAGCCTATAGAGTTTTGAGGGTTCAGTTTTTAGAAATTGATTACCTAGTACCTACTCCAATGGACCAAAACACCTAATAATAATATTTTATCAGGGATTCAGGGAAAATGAATAAACAATGTGACTATTCTACTATTCTACATAGGTATATTGGTTTTAATTTTAAATGTTAAAATTTTCAAACCAGTCTGCCAGGCATAAAATTCTAATTTTAACATTATAACATAATAGGTATTCAATGGTATTCACTACCTAGAAAAACTTGTTTACTGTTTTTGTTAAAATTGGTTGTTGTTATTATTATAGCTTTTTCTGTATTTACTTCCTGACTGGGTTCATTATGAACTGATATTTCTGTATGAAGTAAATTGATTTCTGATTATCAAATGTAAACAATAAAACAATAATATTTAAAATTAGTAAGTTTAAGTGTGTGTTTAACTGATAAGAGAAGAAAATGTAGGTACTTTGGTGATTTTTCAACTATATAAATAATATTGTTTGTGAGTGAGTGTATTTACCTACCTATAACAGTCGAATAGGGCTGATCAAATTTAATGGCTTCATTCCTAAAATTCCCATCCATTTTCAATCATACAATTGTATTTTAATTAAAACTATTAGAGGTTTTTGTGTCTATAACCTCTATAAGGAACAATTTTTAGAATAAAGTATGGAACCTTTGGCTGAAGTGGGGCCAACAGGGTCTGTATCCAGAGCACGTATTATCAAGGAAGGTTGGCTCTACAAGCGAGGGGAACACATTAAAAATTGGAGGCCTAGGTGAGTATTGTTTTTACAAAACCCTTATTTCAAAAAGAGCATATGTATACATACTTTCCATACATATGTAATACAAGTTGTTAACACTTTTGTTATCTCTGTCTTATAGTTATGAAAAGAGAAAAATGATTGGTGGACAGATGAAAAATATATAATAGGAGCATTCCAATAAATATTTTTTGTTTTGTGCAACTTGTAAATACATTATTTATTTTCTCTTCAATATTATGAAGAAAATCGTCTCAAATCTTTTTAAATAAGTGACAAAACCCTCATTTTTGTAGATATTTTGTCTTATTTGATGATGGAGCTCTCACAGGATTTAAAGTTAAACCAGACGACTATTACAGTGATCCATTGAATAATTTTACGGTTAAAGGATGTCAAATAATGTCTACTGACCGACCAAAACCCTTTACCTTTATTATAAGGGGGCTCCAATGGACTACAGTCATTGAACGAATGTTCCATGTTGAAACTGCAGAGGAAAGGTTTGTTTTTTTTAAAACAATCTGTTTACCTATAAACCCTTGTCACTTTGAAAGTTGAAAGACTAGTAAAATTGCAGATAGATAATTCACATAATGACAAAATTATTTTTCATTCAGTTACACATTTTTTCTATTTTCCTTTGATCTAGGGAAAGATGGGTGGCTGCCATAAAATTAGTCTCGGAAAGACTCTCGACTGATATAGAAGATGTTGAGATGAACTCGGCAAATCCTGATATGATGGTTGATTTGTGGGAAAAGTGTTCACTACAAGGTAAAATCAATATACATACTTAATATAGTTTTTTTTATTTCTGGCCTTACCACAAATCTTGCCTGCTAAGGTAAAACAGCATATGTGAAAAAAGGTAGTTTTGAGAAAATTAACTTTCTTTGAATATTTGTTGCCGTTTTGTAATTTTCTAAGACATATTAATTATATTTGGTACACCAAAGTAAGTAAACGTTGAGAACAAGATTATGAAGAAAAAAATGTATTCCTGCATTAGTTCATTTAAAATATCGCTTATACTGTTTTACCTTAGTGTAACAAATGGTTGAAATATAATATTAATATAGAGAAACAGTATATGTAAAATATATACTATTTAGCCATGGGAAATAAACATAAAGTTTTATAAAAAGTTAAATTTTAACACCATTTGGCTGTCTTAAAGGGCTAACTATTAAAAATGAAAGTTAAAAACTAAACAAAGTAGGTAATCGAGGCCTAAATAGCAAAGACATTTAAATATTTTTTTTTCTAAAAACATAACCACAAACAAATTTTAAATGGTAATTTATTATTAATTAACAACTTACCACGAGTTTTTATTTGCTAGTATTCTTAGCGTTCTAGAGGACATGTTCCCCTAACACGCTAGCAAGTTTTATTTAAAATAACTTCTTATTATCCACAAAATAACAAACACAAAGCCGGCAAGTCTTTTCGGTAAACATATGAATTTACCGGTTGTACTAAGGTAAAAGAGTATATAACAATATGTGCTGTTTAACCATTGCTAAATTCATAATTTTAACTTATTTTGAACGTGGTAAAAAGTATATAGATAGTTTATCACATTTTACCATTGAAGCTAATATAATACCATAAAATATTAACCACTGCAAAATAAGATATAAAACTATATGGTTTTATGCCATGATTTTTTTGTCAATATTTTATATAGACGCGATTTATACTATTTTACCATGATATACCTTGTCGGTTATACTGTTTTACCATAAAAGAAATTATGAAACTGGCTCACATGTACTGTTTTACCATGTGCTTATTGGCGTTTCCAAATAAGATATAAGAAAAGTAAATATTGCATTAGAAAGAGCAGGTCAAAAGGCGTAGGTTGATAGAGAAAACAATAAGTCGTTTTTTTACACATATGCTGTTTTACCTTAGCAGGCAAGAAATAGGGTTAAAATTAATTAATTTTAACTAATCTTTCATTACTAGGTACTTCTATTTCAAAATCAACTGGCAAACGAAAAGTGACTCTAGAATGTTTTGAGTTCCTAAAAGTTCTAGGCAAGGGAACTTTTGGTAAAGTTATTCTTTGCAGAGAAAAAGCCACAAGCAGGTTGTATGCTATTAAAATTTTAAAGAAAGAAGTAATCATACAGAAAGATGAGGTTGCCCATACACAGACTGAAAATAGGGTGCTTAGAACTACCAATCACCCTTTCTTAACAGTAAGTTAAAGAGTACTTTTGGCCAAAAATCAATAATATATAAAGGAATAACAATTTATAACAGTTTGCCGAAAAAATTAAAGAAATATCAAAATTATGGACTTTTAAAAAAACACTAAAAAATATTTTTTAAAACACCTAACTTTAACGCATTATATATTAATATTTTTTTTTTATAAATGGTTATAATATATTTTTTTTTTTTTAATAATTTCAATGGAGATAGTTACAGTGTTACGGGCAGTGTGATATTCTCTGTAATAAACTTTTTTAAGTTGGTTGAGAATAAAGATATATATTATTAAAAAAAAGTTTTTGATAATAGTAGTTATTTCCAAAATAATACCAGATTTTGAAGTTGCTGTATGTAGTGATCAGTTGACTGATGTTTTTGGATGTTTATTATTAATATTAATGATGAACCCTTTTTTTAGTCTTTAAAATATTCCTTTCAAACAAACGATAGGTTGTGTTTTGTTATGGAGTATGTGAATGGAGGTGAATTATTTTTCCATTTATCCAGGGAAAAGGTTTTCTCAGAAGATAGGACTAAGTTCTATGGTGCTGAAATTATTTCCGCGTTGGCTTATCTCCATTCTCAGGGTATTATTTACAGGTAGGAATAGCATATTTTAGCAAATTTCTACCTATTTGTTACATCCAAAAATTCAAAATCCGTCAGTCAAATTACCAGATTTTTTTCAAGTTCTGATAATAATAATGAGATATTTGGAAACAACCCTTTTAAAGGTATTATTTTCTTGAGTAGGAATAATCCGAAAAATCTTTAACCTACATATAATTTTTTTTTTTTTTTTTTTTTTTTTTTAGAAGTTAAATTCATAATTATAATTCATAATTCATAATTTATAATTCATAATTCATAATTTATTCAATAAACATTAATCCACAATACATTAATAATTACAAAATAGCCTTAAAATAATTTATAAAGTCTTATACTACGTTTATATACCATATATTTTAACTATCAAATGCATATAAGGACCAATGTATAAGTAGACAAGCCAGAAAAAAAAGCACTTAGAAAAACAGGACTTATAAGAAGAGAAAAAAAAAAACTTATACAAAAATAAAGGAAAAAAATTCTATTCGACCTAGGTTAGTTCGAATAGGCAAAACAATAAACCTAATATCTTTTAAAAAAGTGACATAAATCTTTCCATATTATCGAAAATAAATGCTCGACATTTTATCTTAAATATTTTAATTCTAGTAATATTTTTTATATTCAATGGTACAAGATTAAAAATTTTTGGCGCCAAATAATTGACAAATCGAAGATTAATATTAGAGTTGCTATTTGGTATAATAATTCTCCTATTAACCTTGCCTCTAGTATGATACGGGTGAAAAATATAATTTTTTAGTTTTTGATTTTTATAAACAAATGAACATATTTCAAGAACATACACAGATCGTACATTAAATACTTCCCTTGTGTAAAGAAGTTGCGTTGAAAAGCGTCAATTTTTTTTATAAAGCACCTTAAGAATATAATTTTGTGCCAAATTTAGGGGTCTTAGGGCATTATTGTAAAGACCACCCCATACAACTATGCCATACCTTATTAAGGACTCGACAATAGCTTTATAAACTGCAATTAAAAGTTTCTTACTCAATACTTCTCTTAGGATATAAAATTTATAAATTAATTTTCGTAAGCTCTTTGCCAAGTGAAGAACATGCTGGTCCCATTTTAGGTGTTTATCAACAATGATCCCTAAGTATCTTGTCGATGGAACTTCTTTGATTAAATCATCTAAATTATCAATTTTAATATGTTCAAAATCGGGACGTGTAGCTTCACTTAAGGAAAAGGCGATATAATTTGTTTTTTTAACGTTAAGGGATAGTTTAAAAGTATCAAGCCAGCAGCATATTTGTATCTATTTTTCTCTCTCTCATTTATACTTCATGTTTTACATAGGGACTTGAAACTCGAGAACCTACTTTTAGACAAGGATGGACATATTAAAATAACAGATTTCGGTCTGTGCAAAGAAGATATTACCTATGGAAGAACAACTAAGACTTTTTGTGGTGAGTTATAATATTATGGTGTTTTAATCAGAAAATCCTAAGAATTTAGCCTACCCGGCTTACCCGTCTCATAGAGTTGGTGTTTGAAAGATTTTTTTGGTGATTACATTTTTGACATTTTCAGGCACTCCTGAATATTTAGCTCCAGAAGTTTTAGAGGATAATGATTATGGCCGAGCGGTAGATTGGTGGGGCATTGGAGTTGTAATGTATGAGATGGTAAGTTTGTTCTTCAAATATATATATAATTTAAAAATTTGCATATTTATTCATTCTTTACTTTTAAAACAAAAAATTTCTAACATAACGTTTACAAAAGTTCATGATTTTCACAGACATGATACTAGACAAACTAATTTTTTACAAACTAATAAAATAAACAGTAACTTTTGAAAATAGTCATTGTTATATAGGTAATGGATTAATTATTTTACCGGAAAATATTACAAAAATAAAAAAAAACTACCCTTATTTAAATTTCATTTAAAAAAATATTTCCTAGTATAATTTTCTTTCTTAATGAGTTAGTTAATCAAACGTTTATACATAACGAATATTTTTTTTAACTGTCTTTTATATACAGTGTGGTTTTTTAAGTGTGCAACATATGGGAATTTTTTTTATTAACGATTTCTCAGAAAATTTTATTCTTGATAAAAGTTGGTGCATGTTCTATAATCTATTAGGTGCACTTGGAATGGTTGCAAGTCAAACGGCGTACAGGGTAGGCCAAAAAATATAAAACTTTTACAAGAATAAAATTTTTAATAAACATTTAAAATAAAAATTTTGCACTTCAAATGATGGTTTTTTAATTAGCATATTATCATTACTAATGCTTTATCTTATTAAAACTAATTTTTAGGATATTTTAAAGTTGTGTTTAATATCGTTGCAACAAACATGAAGTTTGTGATTCCTAAATAAATTAAAAATTCAAGTAACTTTTACAAATATTTTGAAGAAGTAGTCCATACTCATAGGGAGTGAAAAAATTTAGCAGTCAAGGGGTGGAAAATCTATCAGCAAGCTGAAAGGTCAGGGACCAGTAAAAAGCCACTATGGGCGGGAAATGAAGAGAAAAACAGGACATATCATCAGATGAAGTGTTTTGTGGAAATCAGTTCAGAGTGTGTGTGATGAAAACATTAGTTTGATTTGATTTGAAAAATTCACCTATGTCGAGGAGGTGTGAAAGAATAAGTCAGAAATGAGGGGGGGAGAAAGAAAAAAATGTGTTTTTTATATTTGAGTATAGATGCTTTCTGTAAAAAATAAAGAAAAAAAGGGATGTAATAAATGAAATGTAATAAAATAAGTTAGATTCTAACTTTACAGAAAGCATCTATAGATTCTAACTTATTTTATTACATTTCATTTATTACATCCCTTTTTTTCTTTATTTTTTACAGAAAGCATCTATACTCAAATATAAAAAACACATTTTTTTCTTTCTCCCCCCCTCATTTCTGACTTATTCTTTCACACCTCCTCGACATAGGTGAATTTTTCAAATCAAATCAAACTAATGTTTTCATCACACACACTCTGAACTGATTTCCACAAAACACTTCATCTGACATGGATTTGTATTGATATGTCCTGTTTTTCTCTTCATTTCCCGCCCATAGTGGCTTTTTACTGGTCCCTGACCTTTCAGCTTGCTGATAGATTTTCCACCTCTTGACTGCTAAATTTTTTTACTCCCTATACGTGCTATTGAAAGCTCCATTATGGATTAGTTCCACCTTTAACTTAATTATATTTTCTCTTTTGCTAACAACATCAGCTGTTCATAATTTTTACTTCAACATCCTGATGATGAGTGTTTCTACACTCGAAACATGTAGATTATAGCGTAGCTATTGAATTAAAATTGTGGAGAAAGACTTTATGGTTTTCTTTTCCCTATTTTACAAATATGCTTGAACTTGAACAAAAATATGCGAAATTGATTTGATTTTGATTAATTTATAAATATCTTTATGGTGAATATTAAAAAAAAAATTTTTTGGGAAATTATTAATGTTTTTTAAAAAAATATATTTAGGGGTACTTTATTCTTGTAAAAGTTTTATATTTTTTGGCCTACCCTGTACACCGTTTGACTTGCAACCATTCCAAGTGCACCTAATATGATTTATAGAACGTGCACCAACGTTTATCAAGAATAAAATTTTCTGAGAAATCGTTAATAAAAAAAATTCCCATATAATAATAAAAAGTTTATTCAATATATAGGTACATATAATAAAATATTTGCAAATTTTAAATTATAACTTTATATTCGAAAAAGTTTTGTCTGTTTCCTTCCGCCAAACCCATAACTTTATATGTTGCACACTTAAAAAAACCACACTGTATACCTACTAAGTTAGAGTAATAAATTATTGTTAGTTATTTTTATATACTTTTTATCCCTGTAATAAACTTGTAAAGTTGGTTGGGAGTAAAGTAAAAAAAAATAAATGGTCCGTTCAGAGCTTTTTTTTTTGTAAAAAACGATTTATTAAATAATGTTGCTGATCCTTATTTTTTTTAGATGTGCGGGCGGTTACCTTTCTACAATAGAGATCACGACGTTTTGTTTACCTTAATTTTAATGACGGACGTCAAATTTCCTAGAAATTTAAGTGCAGAGGCGAAAGATCTGCTTTCCGGCCTACTCATTAAGGATCCTACTAGAAGGTAAGTTTAGGAGCGGTTCTGCTAAGTTTTTATTTAATATTTTATAATTAAATTTTGTAGGTTAGGCGGTGGCCCAGATGATGCGAAGCAAATCATGGCTCATCCTTTCTTCGGCAGCATAAATTGGAGGGATCTTGAATTAAAAAAGGTAGAAAATAGAGTAATATAATCGGTGTCCTTACTATAATTGATGCAATTTTCTTACAGATACCCCCACCCTTCAAACCTCAAGTAACCTCTGACACGGACACGCGGTACTTCGATCAGGAGTTCACGGGCGAGAGCGTTGAGCTGACTCCTCCAGACAATAGCGGCCCTCTCGGCTCCATACAGGAGGAGCCCCAATATTTCCCCCAATTCAGCTTTCAAGACTTCTCGTCGACCCTGGGTAGCTCGGCGCACATCAGCGGTAGTATGGCGAGTGTCGGACATATGCAGTGAAAAAAATCGGTGAATAGTTCAGGTAAGGGAGTTGGTCTTGTGTGCGGGCGGAGATTTAAAAAAAATCTTTAACTCCAAGCCTTTAGGCAAAGTGCTACCTTCTTTTCAAACGCAATTTCACGCCTTCTCTGCTTTGTTCGGAAAATAAAGCTAAGCAAACACATATACAGAATTCGGTTTATCAAGTTTAAAAATAACAAAAACCTGGGAATAATTTGCACAAAGGTGTCATAAATCCAACAAAACTTATCTACATTTGTGATAAAAAAGGACGCAATTATTCCTTAACCTTGTTACTACTTGGCACATGATTTATTACTTTAACCTACTAATGCACATTTTCATGAAAATATTTTTGTTTCAGATTTTCGGTACTTATAACGCGAGAAACTTACATCAGAGTAACCAAAACTAAAAGAATTAAAACAGCTACGGAGTCGGTTTGTGATATAATTTTTTTTTACCACAGCACAGTAGTAAACGGTGCATCTTGTACATAGACTGTTAATAATTCATTCTTACATGCCATGCCATGCCATAAAGTGCGTTTAGGGGCCGGCCGGTTGTTTCACCTCAGTTCTTTAGCTGTTAAGTGAAACTTATTTCTTCACTTTCAGTTCAGATTTTTGATAATTTATGGGCCCAGACAAGTTTTTAATCTCACTAATAATTATCTTACCTAAGTGAATTCAACAATGTTATGTTTTCTGTTCCGAAACGGAAAAAGCAACAGTTTATATTCATATATTAAGTTGTAAGTTTATTTGATGTTTTATCTGTGGGATTAAAAACTTGCCCTGGCTTAGCTGAGCTAGATTCACTACTTTTGCTGCTTCATTTTCACAGTGTTTTCGCGAGTGATGCCTAAGGCCAAAATTTTTATATCTTTGGTCAGTGAACAGACACTATCCTATATTATAATGTGAAAAAGTTTGTTAATATTCAAGTGTTTTTGAGTCTGATATAGTTATTGTTATTGTAAAATATATTGCGGATTGGTGAATAATAAAATATTCTTCATATTATATTATATCAGGGCACGTAACATAAGCATAGGAAACAACTATTGTTAGGTGGAAACTAAAGATATAAATGTTGGCCTTTTAACAACGGCAGTAGAAATAATTGTTTTTAAAAATGTTATTTTCTATGTGAATTGCTTTAAGTTAGTTGGGCAAGTGTTAAGGGTTGAATTTAGGTCCGAAATCGCCATCGCTTCTGGAAAAGACCCCTCGCGGTCTTTATGGAAAAACCGTTTTTATTGTATTCTTATATTTAAAAAGTTGTTTAATATTAACATCATATTATGTATATAAAAAGTAACAAAATTTCTTTTGACAAATTATTAAAAAAAAATTCATAAATTGCCTGGGGGAATTTTCATTAGTCTTTTTTCTTTTTGCGTGTTTTATAATATTGGCGGTGAACATTAAAATCCTTAGCAATTTTCCTGTTGCTGTAACTTGTTTTGGCCTTGTTATACAGGATGTGCCAAAATATTTTTAATAAATAAATTATGTTTTCAGTTAGGAGTGAGCCAATGAATCTGAATAATTTCATAGTTTTCATAGTTATCTCCAGGATTATTTAGTTCAAGTTCTAACTTTGATAAAATATATAATTTCGGCCCATCCTGTATAAAGAATAATTTTGGGCATATTAATAGGTCGCATTCACTTAAGTTCCGTTTTGGTAGATACATTGTTTTTGCAAATGTTTTATAAGTTTGGATTAAACTTTTCAAATGAATGAAAAATATCTGGAGATTGAATAAAATAAAATGATAGCATCATTCAGTTTAGCTTTATATTATTATGTAATAATATACAATAACTAAATTGTATTAAATTTAATAAAACAAGGTCTTTGGTGGAACAAATAATGTAGGTAAATATTACAAAGGTAAATTGTGGCTTGCTGATATGTATAGTTAATTTGTTAATAGGGTACCTAGTATTTAATTAAAAAAAGTATTTAATTTGAATTTGTTTATTTTTTGCTGTCCCAATTGTTATGCTGTGCAAAACGACTTGGGATTCACCATAATAGTTGTTGGGTTGTTGCTCATGTATACTTGTAATAAAGCTTGGAAGACATTTCTGGTTCTTCCAAGTTCCAAATAATTTAAAAGTGTAATATTAAAATCCCCATTCAAGTTTTCTTTTTGCCATAAGCAACTATAATTGGTTTTCCTTCCAAAACAACTCCATTTAAAACTTCTAATGCCTTTGATGCCTGAATTTTATCTAAAAACGAATAATACTTTAATAAGATAAAAAAAAAAAGGTTCTCATAGCACCGGAGCCTTGAAAAAAGCTCTGCTTGTCCTGAATTACTCCTTATTCAATAGTTGGATTCTATAGTGGTACCTAATTTACCACTTACCTTCAAATTCTACAAAGGCCTGGCCTATCATTTTACCTCTCATAATCTTCACAGAATAACGTTCTGATTTAAACTTCATTAACAGATTTCTCAAGCAGGTTTCTGTAATATTTTTCCTCAAATTTTTCAAAAATAATACTTTTGAAGGCAATCCTGGGTCATAGTTAAAAAATTTAGGAATGTTCTTTATAGCCTCGAGTGTCAATTTTGCTTTTTCCGTATTGTTGTGTATGTTTTCGATTTTGGGTATCGTTTTGTCCCCATCTAATTTAATTATTTTACCATTTTTTATTGTGTACAAGTTTGCTGGCTTGCAACCATATACCTTGTCTTTATCTATTATTTCTACCCTCGGTTTAAGATGATTAGGTTTCTCTTTCACATCCCACAGAGTATCTCTTGGTGTGAATTTATTTTTTGTTACACTTTGTTTACTTTCATCTGTACCAACTAAATTTTCGGTAAAATTTTCATTTGCTTCTATATTCCTAATCTTATTCCCTATTGAACGCGCTTTTTTTCTAATTTTTTTGATATTGCAACTTGAATACTCTTCAATATTTTCCATAAATTGTTTGTCTAATTTTGACAGTTCATCCATAGGACCTGGAAAGTATTTCGTTTTTGATTCATTTGCGACTTTTATCATTGAACCAGAAGGAGGATCTCTAAAAATGATTTAGCTTACAAAATGTAGTGCTTAAATGTTCCTGTAAGTTTACTTACCTAAAACTAGATCCATCTGTAGAAGAGAGAAGTACCTTAATTTCATTAACACGCTGATACAAAACATCTTCATTGACACTTTTATATTTAGTCCAGAACTCTGATTTCAAAGTTGAGTAGTCTTTATAAATTTCAATATCTTGATCACTTAAACCTTTGATCTTTAGATTGTCTAATTCATGTACATCAGCTATGGTGGATTCAAAATCTTTAAGGTCTCTCTTACCAGATACATAGCTAGTAACATTGCTGAAGGTCTCACTTGAGATAAATTTTTTTTCATTGCTTAGTTGTCTAAAAAAAACCTTGAATAAGTTTTTCAATTATTACATATTTTTTTAACCTTACTCTGTTAAAGTTATCTTAGTTTTTAGCTGATTTTTAGTTAATTCCTTTATTAAAACTTCTTTTTCTGTAACTAGTTTTTTTGGAGGTGGTTCTCCTTCTTCCAAATTACTATGCTTCTTGATTTGAGTGTTAAATATACTGTACATTTTAAAATTAAATTAATTTAATGAGAAAGCAAAGCAAATAATAACACAGCATTGGTATACTTAATTGAAAATATTGAAATACATGTAGAACATAGATAAAGGTTTATAGGGGGGAATGTAGAATATCAGTAGAGTTTAGATCACAAAGCACAAAACTAAACAGTAGAAACGTCAAACCACAGAAAAATAAAGGGTTCCATTGAAGAAATCGAGAAAACCCACAACCCAAAGAATGGGTACTGATGTAGGCAAAAAGCACAGAAAAATGATAGGTCGACACGGTGTGAAAAAAACATTCGGAAATAGAATGTTCCCCATACAAGGCCGGTGATTTAAAGGAGCAAGTGAAACAGAATCCTATTGTCTCGCTCACTTCTATAAAATCGAGAAGGTTGTCCAATTTTGTTTGTGTTCCATGGTCCATATAACAAGACCTACGAGTAACCTTTTGACTTTACGCTTTACGCCAAAAAACCGTGCTCACTCACTGCTCATCATGCCTACTTCTAAAGCACTTCTCCCTAGTGTTGGGAAAAACCGATGATTTTAATAATCGAGTAGTCACTACTCGAGCGATTTCAATAATCGAGCGATCGCTCGAGCGATTTATCACTCGAAATTTCGGTTCAAGTATCAAGTAGTGAATGAATTCAATGAATAGCGCATTGAGCGAGTGGTTGATCGCTTGCCGCTCGATTCGATTGCGAATGACGCCGACTGTCAAATATCCAAAATCCAAACCAAAACGACGAAAACGAAACGCATGTCGCGATAGCGCCTTCTCTTTTATGTTTATGTGCCGTTAACAAAGACGTATGTCGTGTGAGACTTAGGAGCATTAACTTGAAAGCCGTCAAGCGACGATGGCCGAGCGGATATCGAATGAACGAACTTTCGCTCAGTGGTTAGTAGTGTTGGGAAAAACCGATGATTTTAATAATCGAGTAGTCACTACTCGAGCGATTTCAATAATCGAGCGATCGCTCGAGCGATTTATCACTCGAGCGATTTATCACTCGAAATTTCCGTTCAAGTATCAAGTAGTGAATGAATTCAATGAATAGCGCATTGAGCGAGTGGTTGATCGCTTGCCGCTCGATTCGATTCGATAGCGAATGACGCCGAGGGCAAGCGATCACCACCGATTGCTTTTTGAAGGCCAGACCAGGCGTCGCAGATGTTTAATATCCAAAATCCAAACCAAAACGACGAAAACGAAACGCATGTCGCGATAGCGCCTTCTCTTTTATGTTTATGTGCCGTTAACAAAGACGTATGTCGTGTGAGACTTCGGAGCATTAACTTGAAAGCCGTCAAGCGACGATGGCCGAGCGGATATCGAATGAACGAACTTTCGCTCAGTGGTTAGTGCTTGACTGCTTGTTAAGCGACGATTTTCGCTTGAAATTATAACTCGAGTAGTCGTGTCAATAACCGAGTGATGTCGGTTATTTCAATAATCGAGTACTCGAGCGGTTTTTCACTCGAGCGATCCCAACACTAGTGGTTAGTGCTTGACTGCTTGTTAAGCGACGATTTTCGCTTGAAATTATAACTCGAGTAGTCGTGTCAATAACCGAGTGATGTCGGTTATTTCAATAATCGAGTACTCGAGCGGTTTTTCACTCGAGCGATCCCAACACTACTTCTCCCTCCCAGTGAGATGAGTGAGACGGGACTTCTGCTGCTCTGCAGTAAACACTTCACTTTTTCTATACACGAACACCAGAAAACTCACTCTGACGATCGAACGCACTTTAGGCAGGGCATATAGTGCGAGCAAAAATTATTTCCATCAAAGAGGGCTTGGATTAAAAAACGTAGGGCTCGGTTTAGATAAAATTACTTTTAAGTTTTAACGGCTGTCAAAGATGATGGAAACCAACGAAATAAGAATTATTTCGTTGATGGAAACTGATTGATTGATACCGCTAAGCATTACGTCCTTAGATGCAAGGCCCTCTTTGATGCAAATAATTTTTGCTCGCACGTATTTGTACTCCTTGTAAGTTTTTAGGAGTGAAAATCTCAAACATGCCCAACGAATACTTACACCAGCAGATATATTTGGAAGAAGAAAAGTGGTTATGTAACTAAGGTCAGCTGATTGCTGATTTATATTTTATCCTTAACCTCAATTTTACTGCTCCAGTGCTCCATTAGTCCATTATTATCAGTGCTCAACCAAAAAAAGATTTTTTTACGCCTTACGGCCTTTTTCACTTAATACAGTTTTCTTTCCCTAACTTTTTTTTATTGTATTTTACCGTATTTTTCTGTACTTTATAGTTTCACCAGAAATACTTGCTTGCTATTTTACTTACTAAGTAAAAAGTAATGTGTGGGAGTAGAAACACACCTGTTCATTTTATTTCCACAAAATCAGCGTAAGTGTCTATGTTTCATATTTTATCTACAAAATTAACGCTTTCTAACTTAAACTCACACCCCTCAGTCTAAAAACCATCTCTGATGTCAACAAGTAAGGACCTGGCTTGCCTTGTACGTGCTATTGAACTAATTGTACAAGCTCAAGTTAATTTACAAAAGAAAAACCTAAATCAAATATGCAAGAACTCCAGCATTCGCCCCCTCGTGGAACAGTGTATGAAAGATTGTATAAAGTTGCCTGAAACAGTAAATAGTAAAAATGTTGGTGATATTGCAAGTGTCATAAAAGATGGGGCTGAAAGAATAAACACTGTAGTACAAGGGCTTAAAGTCTATGCAGACTTGTCGTTAGGGAATGGTAAGAGAAACTAATGGTAATTAACTCTTTTACTTACGTGACTAACAGTTTTTTGGGCCGTTTTTTGGTTTAATATGTATATTTTTGTTTGTATTAGTAGAAATGTTTTAAATAATATTGTAGTTCAATTCAAAGCGACTGAAAGTATATTGGCTCAAGGTTTTTCTGTAAAACCAGAAATTTCCCCTGCAGTAAATCAACCTAGTGTTGGAGTACAAAAACCTAAACAACTCTCCAACAGTGCTATAGAATTTGGGAGAGAATTTGCTACTGTTACACAAGCTTCTAGACCTCTAAAAAATATAGTACCAGCTACAGCTGCTGTTCCAAAAGTAGAATATCAAATCAAGCTCACAAAAAGTGATAAAGAGTTGTTAAGAAGACTAGACATGGAACATAGAGCAAAATTAGTCAAACAAGTTGATAGAGAAAAAGAATATGTGAAGGATGTAAAAGACAATAAACAGACAGTTGGGGAGACCATTGATGAAAATCAAGCAAAAGTTGTTTCAGTACCTAATCCCAAAGCAAAACTTAAGGTTGGTTTCATTAAAATTAGCTAAAATCTTGTTTCTGATGGATATATGTAGAATTTTTTTCATTATTGTTACCAGACTAGAGTGAAATTTTTATTATTATATTTTTAGTTAAGTGATAGTGCCAAACAACGAAAAGTTCCTTCAAGTAGAATTGGTAGGATGGTATCTTTTGGGTCCTTGGCTGCCGGTCTGGGAGTGGGAACAGCCACAGAATACCTCAAGCAATCCTTTGGTTTTGGAGATGTGACAAGTGATGGTACAAATTTATTCATGAGTAAAGCTAATTTGGAAAGAATCGTTGACACATTGTGTAAAGTGAGAGGTAGGTTCTTTTTGGAAACTATTGTAGCTTCTTTGGTACCAGTTTTTCACAATAAAATATTTACCTTTTTATTGTTTATAGGTGCAGCACTTAAGATAGGGCAAATTCTCAGTATACAAGATGAGTCCATAGTAAGCCCTGAATTGGCCAAAGCATTGGAAAGAGTGAGAAAATCAGCAGATTTTATGCCAGATTGGCAAGTTGAACAGGTAATGATTATATTTTAAGAGTGCAGGAGAGTCCTCATAGATGTGCTTTGTCTTTGATCCAGGTTATGTCAAGTGAACTAGGGTCGGAGTGGGAAAAGAAGTTTGCTGAGTTTGAAAAGAGACCCTTTGCTGCTGCTTCGATAGGACAAGTGCATTATGGGAAATTAGAAGATGGTCGTGAAGTTGCAGTTAAAATTCAATACCCTGGTGTAGCTAAGGGGATTGAGAGTGATATAGACAATTTAGGTAAGAATTATTTTAAGTTAAGCCTATGGCAAATGAAGCCAAAGAAACATTGAAACCTTTTTGATCAAAAATAATTATTTGTCTATTCTCAATTTAAGGGAAAAAATATTGGTTGGGGTACAATCTGGAGCAAAATTTAGTATATAAAAAGGTCACATCTGTGCTAAAATATCCTTCAAATATCTATCAAAAATGTAAATGTTTTAAAAAGTTTTTAATTTTCAGGAGGTATAATGAAAATGTGGAACATATTTCCCAAAGGTATGTTTTTGGAAAACCTTATGGCTGTAGCTAAGAGGGAACTAGCATGGGAAGTCGATTATTTTAGGGAAGCAGATTGTACAAAAAAATTCAAGGTTCTACTGAAAAATTATAATGATTTTTATGTTCCTGATGTGGTTGGTAAGTGTGTAATGATAACGAGAGAAGTCAAGTTAGTCACAGAGATTAAATTCAAAATTTTAATATTCCTACTAGGTGCATACATGGGCAAGATATTTTTTTTGAAATATTTTAATTTAATTACATAAACTAAAATAATGATTAATTTTTAAGATAACTTAACAACCAAGCAGGTTTTTACAACTGAACTTTTGGATGGTGTTCCATTAGAGCAGTGCTTTGATAAGGATTATGAACATCGTGAAATTATAGGAGACAAAATCATGGATCTGTGCCTTCTTGAAATACTTAAATTTAAATACATGCAGACTGACCCAAATTGGGCAAATTTTTTATATAATCCCACAAAGAAACAGGTAATTAAATATATATTTTTTAAAATGTTATTTATTCAGTTTTTATAGGTTTCATGTTTTAGCTGTTACTATTAGACTTTGGTGCTAGTAGAGAATATTCAAAAGAATTCATGGATAAATATGTTCAAATCTTAAAAGCTGCCTGTGATGGAGATAGAACCACCGTTCTTGTTGTTTCAAGAGAATTAGGATTTTTGACTGGTTATGAGAGTAAGGTAAAGTTGCCACAGTGGATCTTTGCCCGTGCGTCATCAATCAACGATCAGGACTCGACGTGGTTAATAACTCTGCATCCTTGTTTATTACAGTAACAAGTTTGAATAAAAGCATAAAAGAACGTCTCCAAAATTCCGCAATAATATAACGTGCTAGACAAGGATAAAACTATAAACGTCAGTTAATTACTTTCTTTATTTGTTTAGTTGACAACCGGTTGTATTTTAGAACGTCATTGTCAACCTTATTTTGATCTGCCAATCTAATTCGTATTTTGTAAATCTGTATGCCTTAGAACTGTTCCTGTTTCTAAAAATAGTTCTTTTTAGAGGTAATTATACCCACCATCTGTTTTGGCGGTAAGTATTTATGGATTTTTATAATAACTAATTTATTTATTTTAAATATTCTAACCGTGAAAGTTCTTTGAAACGTTTACGGCAGTGGCTAAATTCTCTTAAATGAAAGGATGTTAAAAATTTGACTTTTGCGATTTTAATAGTCAATAAAACACCAAACTTTTGTAGATTTTAAGCTTTAAAAATAGTATTAAATGTATAAACATTTGTTTGTCAATTTCTTTTAGATAATAGAGAATGCCGGGCAAAACTTAAAATAAATAATAATTTTTCGTGATATTATGTAGGTACGTCAAACGGTAGGCAGGCACGTCCATTTTATGAACTTAACTTAGTTTTGACTTTTTTCGTCTCGTAATTTTGATTTGATTCATACCATTTCGATGACGTAAAAGTGATGACGCACGGGAAAAGAACCACTGTGGCGACTTTAAACATGTTATTTGCAACTGGATTAAAATTACATTGTCTGTTTCTCCTGTAGACTCTATAACATCAAAGGTGCAGATGTATAATTTTTTCTAGATAATGGAAAACGCTCACGTCGATGCGGTAATGATCCTAGGCGAGATATTTCATACTGAAGGAAAATACGACTTTTCCCACCAAGATTTGACCTACAGAATTCAAAATCTTGCTCAGACTATGCTAGTTCACAGGTTGTGTCCACCACCCGAAGAAGTTTACTCTCTGCATAGAAAACTTTCTGGCGTATTTTTACTATTGTCTAAGTTACAAGTAAAAGTGGATTGTAGAACGAAATTTCTGGCATTATACGAGGAATATATGCTTTTAAATCCGTAGTCATCCTAACACCTGATTTTTAACATAGTATACTTTAATTCTGCTAAAATACTAGTTCAAGTTTAAAAAAAGTAATCATGTTTTAAATGTTTATTGTATTTAATTTTTTAATTAATAAACGAGTTAACACAAGTTTGTTTGTCTCTGCATTGATTCTTTGCTTTAAACTGAACAAGTGCGAATATTCTGGATGAAATTGAATTATTTTGCATTTGCAGGGTTCGTAATGACATGTTTAAAAGTTAAGCCTCTGCTTACCTATCCTATATAACGAAGGTTTCTAACAAGGTTATTATTATTAATATATCTTTATTCTGAACCAACTTAAAAAGTTCATTATAGAGAATATAACATTAAATATACAATATATAAAATCACAAATAAAAAAAATACGTTGTGTAAGTATTATAATTCTATCAAAATTATTTAAAAAAAAGATATATAATTCACCATTTACAATAAAAAAATCAATGATATATAAAACGTTACCGAACGAACAAACCCCACTGCAGAAAAAGAGAAGACAGGCAGTCCAGATATAGATTTCCAAACCTAACAACCTATGAAAACATTATGGAACTGCAATAGCTTTTACTACGGTTTTTGGACTTTAAGATACTATTATAATACTTAATGTTTTTTTTTGTACAAGCGATCTCTTTTTTAATTATTTATACTTATACAATAGCAAATAGTAATAATATGTAAACTTTACTGCGGCTGAAGGACCTCGGTCGAAGGCCAATTGGGTAACCAATAAAGAACATGTTAATAATAATAAAAAAATAAAACGTTAAAGATAATTAAAGAAATAGTAATAAACGAACGTTTAATGTTTTAAAAAAGATTTTTTTCGGCAAACAGTTGTAAATTGTTATTCCTTTATATGATATTGATCTTTGGCCAAAAGTACTCTTCACCATAGGTGTTTCAATATGATGGTTTTGTCTGGTGTTGTAAATAATGTTGGTCGGACGAAATATTATATTCGATTGTATTTCTTTAATAATAATAGAGTGTACTTATGCATAATTTTAATTTATATATTTTTCTAAATTTAAATATCCATTTGGTTCATACAAATTTATTGTTGGTTCTAAAAAAGGAAGTTTATGTATCCATTTAATTATTGTCTGAATTGTAGTTAAATTCGCTGATCCCCAAATTGAAATCAAATCGTTCCTGGTGCGGCAATCTACGACGATTTCCTGCAATATTTGTAAGATTCATGGGGATGATATGTGGGCAAACTAACATGATTATATTTCGACGTTCATGCACAAGAAAATAAAACAACATATCGCTCACTGGGTGCAATAATGGCACATTAACAAATTGTAAGTTTTGAGAAAATCAACAATTTGTAATCTGGCAATTAAATATTTTGAGTTTTAAAGAAGCTGTCTTGTTTAATTAGAAAACTAATAATAAATTATGTTGAATATTTAAGGTCGAATGGTATTGCACTTTATTTTTTTTATTCAAACTGTATATATTTTTATTAAATTGGAAAATATTAAGTTGTGCCATTGTTGACTTTTACGTACATACGTCACTTCATTAAATAAAATGGTCTGTTTTAATAATTAATTTTGATTAAAAATATGTGTTTCTGTTTTAACAATATTTTATTGCAAAAAGGAACAGGAACAAGTTAAAAAATAAAACATGTTGTTTATTTAGTTTGAACATGAACTAATAGTCTAGCCTTTAACAATAAATAACGACACATAAATAAAAAAATTACAATTGAAAAGGCAATACTGGCACAACTAAACTTATTCCACAAAAATTAGCAATAAAATATAAAATAATAACATGCAATATTGACACCACCTGTATTATGCCACTGTTGCATTATTAAAAATGTAAAATTTGTTCTAACTTATCGTATTAAAATTCAAGTGCCACTGTTGTCTACGTACTCGATCAAAAAAGCGCGAAATTCAATAGTGACACTAGTGCCATCTAGCGAGTTCCACTAGAGATAACTTTATGCCACTATTGTTAGTGTGACAAATAAGGTATTCAAGGTAATATGGTATCACTTACTCAATATGACCAATTATTGAGATGTGCCACTATTGCACCCAGTGAGCGATATAGTGACCAATCATTTTTTAAATAATTCTTAGATCTCTAGTTAGTAGTACATATGTATGATCATAAAACTTCAAAAGCCACCCAACAATTTCTCTTTAACACACATGATTCCATATAGAAATACGATCAAATATCTTTATATGTATATGTATATCAATTTCTGCAACTCGTTACACTTACCAAACTACGGTATCTACATTTTGTTAACGGTTAATGGAACCGTAGAAATAGTTACGTAAAATAAAAATATATAGTGTTTGATGTCCTACACGTATACAGGATGGCGAAAATAAAATTGAGTCGAAGAACATCGCAGAACATTTAAAATTTTAGGGAAAAAGCAGCCTGTATATTATAAAGGCTGAGACACAATTAAAAAATAAGAAACAGGTAAAAAGAAATTAAAATTATATGTTTGCATGTTGCTTGTTACTTAAAATATAATTGCGCGATTGATTCGTTTTTACGCATCAAATCATATTTCTGTTACTTATCGCCTAATGCTTATTTTTTAATTGTGTCTCGGCCTTTACATTACAGTTAAAACTCTTAAAAACGAAAATGTTTTTCTCAAAGAAAAAGATAGGTATTGCTAATTAAGAGTTGATTTTTTAAAAATGTTTAGAAAATTCAGGTTTCAACCTCTTCCTGGGATTTTTAAAAAGATTTAGAGAATTTGAATGAAAAATGTTCAAGCTCTTTTCTGGGATACCTACGTAAGTATCGTAAACATTTAAAAACTTGCATAAACGGTATTATTGGACCAAATACAGCTTTTCGGTTGCTTTGGGGTTAAAAGTTAAAATAGTGACTCCAGAATTTTATTAAAAAACATAGCAATTCATATTTACTCTTACATTGAGGATAATCTATATGGATCACCCTGTAGGTACACGGATACCACATGGGACGCGATAATACATGCATGGTCCGACGTTGCGAACAGCAGCAGTCCGAATCTTATTTACCTAATGTAATAAATATGGCTTCCAGAGGCGTATCGCACAATCTTATTAAGTGTTATGGGTCAATTTATATATTATATCTAATAATATTAATAATAATAGAGAGTCTGCTGGAATGACCCGGTTCAATACCCAATCCATAATTATTATGCAAAATTTCGTCCTTTCATGGAAAGCAGGTTTTGAGTTATCGCGCTAACAGACGAAAATGGAAAAGCGACTTTTTATCATCTACAGTGTCACCAGTAAAGTCCGCATCATATGGATTTTTTTTTATTAATAGCTTTATTCAAAATTTGACTTTGGCATCAAGTTCTGCTTCGATCGAGATGAAAATTAAGCAAAAAAATAGTAGTCACGTGATTCGCATTGTCTGTCAAATTTTAATTTTTTCCAAAAAATAATTCAAAAGTGGGGTTATTTCTGAAAATATCGAAGAAAGTTATTAAAAAAAGTTTTTTTAGATGCAGTTTCTAGCCCACATGCAAAATTTCAGCTGCATAAGATAATTTTGCTTTTTTACCTATATTTTGTAAATTGCACCACTTTTGCAAAATAAGACTCAACGCAACCTATACTCATACAACTTCTCAGTTTTTACAAGGCTTTATTTCAGATGCATTTTCTTTAAAGTAGCGCCATATTAAATGTGTGTTTTTCTACAAAATCAAAATTGGGCTATTTAAATTTGGTCGCATGTGATGCAAAAGTTTATTAACAAATTTTGTTTTTGACCCTGTGTAAGGTAACTTCATAAAATAAGTATTTTTAAAAACGTAGTTTGGGCCTGAAAGTAAAAAAATAAAGTAAAGGGGTTTTAAATTAAATCGTTGAAAATAGATAAACTTTACGTTAAGTTAAACAACTAAAATTTATTTTCCACTTAAAAAACACTTTACTGATGAAGACACTGTGTTCTTTTATGTCTTAATATTAAGGTGTATTACTTTCAGACACAAACTACGTTTTCAAAAATACTTATTTTATGAAGTTACCTCTTATACAGGGTCAAAAACAAATAAACTTTGCATCACATGCGACTAAATTTTAATAGCCCAATTTTGATTTTGTAGAAAAACACACATTTAATATGGCGCTATACTTTAAAGAAAATGTATCTGAAACAAAGCCTTGTCAAAACTGAGAAGGTTTATGTAGGTTGCGTTAAGTATTTTGCAAAAGTGGTGCAATTTACAAAATATGGGTAAAAAATCAAAATTATTTTATGCAGTTAAAATTTTGCACGTGGGCTAGAAACTGCATTTAAAAAAACTTTTTCTAATAACTTTTTTCGATATTTTCAGAAATAATTCCACTTTTGAATTATTTTTTGGAAAAAAATAAAATTTGACAGATAATGCGAATCACGTGACTACTATTTTTTGCTTAATTTTCATCTCGATCGAAGAACTTGATGCCAAAGTCAAATTTCGAATAAAGCTATTAATAAAAAAAATCCCATATTATGCGGACTTTACTGGTGACACTCTGTATATAGAAATACCCCTAAACGCCAATTATGGAGAACTATAGGGTTTGTCTCTCAAGTCCTCCATAACGCCAATATCTGATAAGATCTTAGTGTATAGAGGTACCTATTTTCCCGATTTTATAAAGCATTTTTCTTTTTGTGAAGGAAGTAACTATAGTAAAAAGATCGTTGCTCATCGTCCACAAGATATGTAATAAGGTTAGTTTGTGAATACGCCAATTAAAAGAAACGTATTTGAAACTTTTTAGTTCGGTACGCCTATGTCATTGTTCTGGTCTGGTGATACTCCCTACGTGTAATCTACTTGAGCTAACAAAGCAAAACGCCGGCCATATATTTAATTCCACGTTAATAGGGGCTTACTTACCAGAAATAGTTATTTACCTAACAAGTGCGGAAAGTGGTCCTTTACCGCACGCGACGGCAGTTGCACGAACGACGCGAAGCGGAGTTCGGGCAAGCCGTTAAGGGCGGTAAAGACACTTTACGCACGTGGTAGGTACACAATTTTTCCTTCGAGCAATAATATTTGGAACAAAAATCAAATTTAAAAGAAAAAATTTATAAAAAGTAACAAATATTAATTGTTAAAAGCTATAAATATTTTTATATTATGCATTGCGCGAATGCAAGTACATCAATTGCATTTTTTGAATAAAATTAATACAGTGCGGTAAAGAATCTTTACAGCACTGAGTGCGGTAAAGAATCTTTACCGCACCGGTAAAAAAAAGAATTATATTACAAAATTAATACAAAAAGAAACAATATTTTTTAAAAATATTTATTACATACAAACATACATTGCACCATGTTTGTAATTGTTCATATTCTTTATTGTACCGGTCCTGGGACTTTTGTGGAATTAAAGAGCCGATTGCTGCATTCGCTGCTTCAGATATTTCTTCATCGGAGCTCTCCATCTCTCAAGAATAAACGTTATACCACAGCTTTATATTAGAAAATGAAAAATTTGAACCACGAAACACGCGAAATTAACTGAACTGTTTAGATGGTATCTACAGACGCGAAATATAATAATGAGTTGTTGCTATGGGAATACAATGCAATGCAGTCGAGCAGATTTTGACTAATGCCATCTAGATCAGACGTTTAATCAAATTCCTGTCATAAAAATTATGACATAAAATTATTTATAATATTTTAGGTACAGGGTGTTTCATTATATAAGTAGAGAAGAAACGTATAAAAGTATGAGACCAAAAATAGGTACCTAGTAAAAATATTCGTAATGATGTGATACTTATCGCCGTTAGTTGTGGTTAGCATCATAATGTAGTAAATTAAATAGAACATATTACGCATATAATAAAATTTACAAGAGTGCGGTAAAGAAATTTTACAGCATTGGGTGCGGTAAAGAAATTTTACCGCACTTACCGCACTGAGTGCGGTAAAGTACTACTTACGACATGAAAATGAGTGCTGTAAAGTGTACTTTACCGCACGCGAGTAGGAAAAGTTTATTACATACTTACATGTTTAATACGTCTGGTTCTTAATTTATTTGATTTTCACAAATGAAAATATCCTTCTGCATAACAACAACAGCTACCATGACGAAAATTGGAAAAACGTGTAATCGTAACAATAGTTTTGCATAATATGTAGTGCACATACTGCAAAAGAAAGTCTTCAGAGATATACGTAATTTTAATTTGTAGACATTTACCGTGCCTATGCCTATTATATTTATAATGAAGTTTTTTAATGTCTGTATTAAAAATAATATTATATTTATCTTTATTTGATGCTCTGCATGAAAATTAAAGGAGTGGAAACAATTTTGGAGTGCATTTCATAATGTTACAAGATATGACATACTTTTATTCTTTTTCATATTAGGTAGGTTACCTACTTCTTAGCAGATCCCGTGAGATATTAAGGGGGCCTAAAACTCGTTAATAATATTGAGTAAGAAATTAAGTGGCTCACTACTGACAAGTTTTTAGTTCCAGGAGAGCGAAAAAAATTCTTTTTGTTGACCACAGGTCTTAAGGTCTATAAGTCATAAAAATAATGTTTTTAAAAAAATATATATATTTTATACATCAGCGATATGCTTTTAGTTTTAAAAATGTGTAAGTTACAAATGTTTGCTGATGACACCTTAATTTACATTAATGTTTTAAATATTTTTGATGGTCTAAATTATCTATCTCAGAATTTAGACTATTTAGAGTCTAAATAGTCTAAATTCTGAGATAGATATATTATTAAATTGGCTAAAAGTAAATAAATTAAAATTAAATATTTCAAAAATTAAATGTATGGTTATGGGTAATAATTTAAATTGCCAAAATATAAATGTTGTAATTGATGGTGAAAAATTGGAAGTAGTAAGCAGTTTTAAATACTTATTTAGGGATAATTATTGATTTAAAATTAAATTTTTTAAATTATTTTGCAAGTATCATATCGAAGATTGCCGGAAGAGTAGGTTATTTTAAAAAAATCAGTTCTAATTTAAGTTTGTTTTCTAAAAAAAAACTGTATTTACTACTATTATATTACCATATTTTCTTTATTGTTCTTCCATTTTATATTGTGCTAGTGAGGAAATATTTGATAAATTAATTACAAATTTTACAAAATAAGGCAATGCGGATTATTTTAAATTGTGACAAATATACAAAAATAAATTTTATGTTGAAAAATTTAGATTGATTGAATGTCAGAAATCTAATTTTTTTTAGTATGTATCTTTATACATAAAAATAATTTATTGCCTCATTGTTTAAAAAAAAAATGTTCTTTTAATTTTGAATATCATAATTATAAAAACAAGAACTAATCAAAATTTTTATGTGGATAGAGTGTCTAAAACATTAGCTTATAAATCTATTTTTTATAAAGGTTTGATAGAATATAATAATTTAGAAAATTCTATTAAATCTCAAAAATCATTAAAACTGTTTAAAAAAACTTTAAAATTACATTACCATTACAATTAATTAAAAAACAAAATGATACGTAATATTTGATACAATTTGCAAAATGTTTAACTTTTCTGCCTGTGTTTGTTAAAAGAAGGTTGCGTTTTAAAATTTAAAAATAAATCTATAAAAATGTGTTTAAAAAATGTATTAAAAAATATTTAATTGTGGCTTTTTGCTAAATAAAACATGTTACTACTACAACTACTACATTTCCAGCGATCTGCCGCCTTGTCTATATGTGATCCCGACAGCTCAAAAACTACTCGACAAAGAATGGTGAAATTTTGTATGTCGATTTGGCATTAATAACCTAATTCGAACCCGGATACATGGGGTTATCTTTTCGGTTCGACATATAAAAAGGCTAAATTTTAACTCTGCATGTCAAACAGGGTTTGAGAAAAACGGATATAAAAGATTTTCAAGTCGCATACTTGACAGTTAGTTACCGCGTAATGTTAGGTACAATTTTGGTACAGCGATCGCTATCATGTTTTTAACTAAATAATTTAACAAAAAACTGAATTTATACTGACTGACATAATATGTATGTAGATTGAAACCGATCGGTGTATGAATGACTGTTAAATAAATTCTCATTCATTGCAGTCACGATATCAAGACCGAATAAGGCAGAAATGTTTAACTAGGTATTGCCAAAGAGTTATCTACTCGTTTCATATAGTAAATTAACAGTGTTTCACCAGATTTGTTTCAATTTAAATAATTTAGTGGAACAGAGGTGTATTTAACGGATAGCGACAATTATTTTTAAGCAACAATTATATTACAATTAAAATAATACCTATCCTTGAGTTCCTGAGCCAAATCCATTCCTTATTCGTTCTTGAGCAAATAAGGAATTTCGTTATATCTCGCTAATTTTTTCTTCTTGTTTTCAGTGTTAAGCCTTTATAACATAATATGTGAAAAACAAATAATTTAATCAAATTTAATTTAGTGGGTCTTATCACAACTTATAGTTGTATGATCCACCAATTTTTTTTTGTTTATTAAGTTTGTCTATCAAGAAGTTAACATTCTTTTATTATTAAATACATATTTTTTCGGATTAGTTACATCAAATTACTAGCAAATTGGTTTTTACATCAGGGTGAAAATTAATTTGTTAAATATTAGCTCATTATCATACTTTCATAGGGCTATAAAATAGAAAGCTACATTTTATGGTCTTTAGTCAGACTGCATTGTGATCTAGTTAAATTTAATGGCTAATATTTTATAATTAAATGTTTATATATTAATGAAATTTTTCATAGCAGTGCTAACATACCAAGTTAACACTATCAAATTTTATGGGTTTCATCAGAAGAAAAACCAATAATTGTTGTTTAAGGCTCTATTTCGATAACGGGGACCTTGCAAACATTTTAAACTTAGATCGATGTTTCGAATATTTTTCCTTTCGATATAATGCTTTTTCATAATATACTTAGTGTGACAAGACAGTGTAAAATATGGACATATATTTAATTTACTGCATTGAATCAATGGTTGTTGAGAAATGACTGGTAGAAAAATTGTTTTATTCACTTTGGTTGCTGGGGGCATACCTCAACAATCAAAATAATTATGTGATGGGCGTGAAACACGTTTTTATCATGATTGACACCGTCGGTTCACTCGCTGTTTTTGGCGGCTGATTATTTAAATGGAAACATGTATACATATAAATCAGATAATAATTATTTCATCAATATAGGTATAAAATAATCAGGGTGAGAATTTTATGCAAGCTTCCGTTATTAAACAAGAGCCACTAAAAAATATGAAAGTTTCGAGAGTATATTACGTTCCGCCGAATATATATGAAACGGTTTTTACGACCGAATTTTCGTTTATATTGCAAAAAGTATGGAATAAAAGGCGTACAGTAATAGCTCAGTTTTCACGGTTAATTTAATTTGTTTTTGCATTGTTTCAAATAAAAGCCGAAATTCACGTCGTCATCGTTTTTTAAAGTTTAATTTAATTATTTGCTATAATCGATTTTAATAAGTATTCAAATATTTTTAGAATAGCAGTATTGAGGTACTTAATGACACTATGAGCAAGAGTGGGCGAATGTGTAAAAAATTAGAAAGGAGTCACCATTATACTGTGTAGAATGGATATTGCACTCTTTATTGTGTTTAACTGCTTCCTAGTTTTTTAAACAGATAACTGCAGTTCAGATCTCATTTTACAGTTCCACCGCTTTTTGCGTGGAGGTGGTACCTAACCAATCCCGTTTTTAGCAAGCATAAGCAACTTACGTAACGTGAGGAAAAGTTTGCATATTTTTCGCATTAGGTTAATAAAAGAACACTTTCTGCTCGAGTTGCGTTCAAATTTCCTACTGTGAATTAAAACAGAAGAAAACAAAACAGCTCGGAATTTATTAGATCGCGTTAGGTATACCTACGTTGTTACTTTCTTGCAAAAAAATGAGAATTTCTTTTATTTTGTAGTATTATTTTAAAATTATTATAAATACGTTGATGAAAATTTGGATCGTAGGCGTGGCAAGGTTTGGTTTGCACTAATATTTATACTATTTGATTCGCAGGTAAAAAATCATGTTGAATTTTCAGTGATTAGTTGAATACCTAGTACAGTTTTATGTGTTTGCATAAAATTTGGATATACATGGCATTCAGCCATCATTTGGCATAGATTTTTGAAAGATGTTATGTTCTAATTTCAAGTACGCGCGACTAACCCGAAACCCAAACGTACAAAATTATAATATATACCATGACTCATTTATTAATGTTATTTTATTTGAAAATTGTAATATTTTGGAAAGTAAATTGATTGCATTTATTCAATAAAACTTGCAACAGTTAAAAATAATACCTAAAAAAACCATTTCACCCTTTCTTAAATAATTACCTACAATAAAATTACCAAACCAAAAAATAATTTTTCTTATTTTTATTAAAACATAGCAAATTTATATTATAAAAATGTCGTTTAAAAGTATAACAAACCCCTTTTTAAAATTGGTATTACACACTGAAGAGGAAGTATTAATATTACAATAACAAAATACCCCAATAATTATTCATAAATTACCTAATAAATCGTTATTTAGGCAAGCAATAAATTATTTAATAACCAGTAATCTTGCATTATTTGTAGTCATCCAAAGAAAACCAAGATTCACTTAAAGACCATGACCTGAAGATCGTCTGCAAACCTACATTACTACGATCACCAGGTATCGGTACATGTTGGCCGTGGTCATGATCTTGAGGAAAAGTTTGAACTTGTTTCTTTTTAATGCTTGGACAATGTAACCTGTCTTATGGTGGGATTTATTAACTGTCGGTATTTTATAGAGAAACTTAATAATAGATGGAAGATATCATTATCATAACGATGGCATCAGTTGAATTAGACGTTCATACTTCTGACTACTTGACTAAATATGCGATCTTAAATAATAACGCGTGATCAGCTCTTAAAAATGGTTCCCTATACTCGCCCATATTCATATGACGTTATCATAATGGGGGTAATAGTGCTGTCAACCACCCTTAAAATAATTTTTGAACAATTACATAATTTGAAGAGATAGTCCATCCTCAAAGTGGAGTTGAAAGTATGAAAAGGAAAGAAAAACACAAAGTCTTCCTCCACAAAATTTAATAGAATAAAAAACTCTAGTTTAAAGGTCTCTACGTGTTTCGAACGCAGAAACGTTCATCATCAGGAGACAAAAATTTATTTTATGCTGATGGTGTTAGCAAAAGAGAAAATTAGAACCTTAATGGAGCTTTTATGGACTTAAAAAATTTTAAAAGTAGAAGAAACATGATATGAAGAAAACTGATAATGGTTAAACCATACTGAGTATTTGAAAAGGTTAGTAAAGAGGGTCTAAACCAACCAAATAAAATGGGGAAGAAGAAAAAACCTTTCTAAGAAGGTGTCGAAGATTATTTAAATTTTGAAAAACTTATCCAGCATAAGTATGTCTGTAAGACATTATGAGGTTAAAAGTGCAGTATCCCAATAATGTTATGTGGTAAAAATAGTTTTTGGGGTACTGAGGATTAGACCTCAGTAACCCCGCGAGAGGTTAATTTAAAACCAATAGAGGTAATTGCCCCAGCACGTGGAAACGTGGACGTGAATAACCTTTTGACTTTTGAAAACGTTTAACTTTTTAATTTTTAATGGGATAATATATATAATAACTCTTTTTACCATATAACATTATTGGGATACTGCACTTTTATCCTCATAATGTCTTACAGACATACTTATGCTGGATAAGTTTTTCAAAATTTAAATAATCTTCGACACCTTCCTAGAAAGGTTTTTTCTTCTCCCCCATTTTATCTGGTTTAGACCCTCTTTAATAACGTTTTCAAATACTCAGTATGGTTTAACCTTATCATTTTTCTTCATATCATGTCTCTTCTACACTTCAATTTTTTAAATCCATAAAAGCTCTATTAAGGTTCTAATTTTCTCTTTTGCTAACACCATCAGCATAAAATAAATTTCTGTCTCCTGATGATGAACGTTTCTGCGCTCGAAACATGTAGAGACCTTTAAACTAGGGTTTTTTATTCCATTAAATTTTGTGGAGGAAGACTTTTTGTTTTTCTTTCCTTTTCAATTACATGATTATATTATAATAACATTTCCTAATTCAATATACTTTAAAAATTTCTAATAAACCAAAAAAAATTGGGTAACAATGACATAAAAATATTACCATTTATTATTATTTACAAAATTCATAGGTAATCACATAGGTATACTTATTAGATCAATAACCATGCATTCAACCATCATTAATTATTTTTTATTTTGTAAAAAATGGCGTAATTATGAAAATTAAGTATACCAATAAGGTTTTGACTTTCACTAAGAATTTAACAAAATGTTATGTTATAACATAACAATGATAGATTAAGAAAGAAGAAATAGTTAAAACGATTTTTTTACATTAGAATATAGAATGGCGTCCGTGAAAAACTCAAGTAGTGGCAAACCGGACAAGTCATTGTGTGTAACTGTATTTGAATATAGTTTGAACTGAATAAGAATATAGGTTTCTGTTTAAATATTTTATTTGATTTTTTTAATCATTATGCTTGCAAGCAAAAGCAGAATGCAGATTATAAAACTATGAAATGAGTTAGTTGAACGACGGTGTCGCCAATGTCGCTATCATTATGTCAAAGCGTGAGTATGAGAAAAAAACTCTCCCAAACATTCAGTTACAAGCAAAATATTCAACGGTATATCGAACAGTCAGCTTATAACAATAAGTGCGAAATAAGAATTAAAACAAAACGAGATTAAAAACTTATGAAATACATGAATACTATAGTTTCTGGTACCTTGTCGATATAGTTAACAATTACTACCTACGGAACACTTTCAATTATAATAAATATCAGAGTTTAAAGAGAAAAATGATTGCAGTAAATGCTATAATTATTAATAACATGCCAGTTTATGTATTTTTTAGATTAGCGGATTTGCGCAACATTAGTAATGGTAGTTAAATTGCTGCGATTTTTTCAAATCCGAAAATTCCTTTGGTTGTTGCATCAGACTTACTTATTTGGCACAATAAGTTAATAATTTTGGTACTCAAGTTGTGCTCTAGATTTGTTTCTAATGCGTACCTAGTTCTTTTGTAAAACTTAATTACCTGTAATGATTGCCGTTTCGTGATATGATATGAATTAATGTGTTTTTTACAAAACTCTTAAAAAAAATAAGCTAAAAAAGCATATCTGTTGAGGTTTCGTCTACTACTTTATTGTTAAATTAAAGGTCAGATTTCAGCTATTTGGACAATTTTTTAATGTTTAAATCACTGTCAACGTTTCGGTGCAGTCCGCACCATCATCAGAGCTCGATTTATATTTTTTAATTAAAAAATAGAACGATTTATATTTTTTAATTAAAAAATATAAATCGAGCCCTGATGATAGTGCGGACTGCTCCGAAACGTTGGCAGTGATTTAAACATGAAAAAATTGTCCAAATAGCTGAAATCTGACCTTTAATTCAACTAAAAAAACATAATATTCTTGTCGGTATTTCTTCTTCATATTTTTTCTCAGAATGTTTTAGCACGTATCCACGAGCCAAGTTCTTGATTAGAAAATTGTAAAAGTTGATATTTAATTTCTTTTCGCGTGTAATTAAGTAGCTAAAATTTGCTTCAAATTCTTGCCACAAATTATTACCAAAAAATTAGAACTTTTTTGACCAAATTGGGGGAGAACGAAGTGAGTTTTGGTGTTGCTTTGTTTCTAAAATTTGTTTCAAAATAATTTATCGTCGTGTTTTTAGTTCGGAAAGCAAGAGAACAAGACGATTAACCTTTCCTTATAAAAAAAACCCTATAGAAAAGAACCAATCTTCGATGATATCGCATACCTATAAGCTCAAGTCAAATTTTAGTTGGTAACATTGTATTGATTTTAATAATTTGCACACATTCAAAATAATTTAAAAATTTTAATTTTGAATCAATAATTATCCCTAAATATTTAAAACTGTTCACTAATTCCAAGTTTTCACCATCAATTACAACATTTATATTTTGACAATTTAAATTATTATCCATAACCATACATTTAGTTTTTGAAATATGTAATTTTAATTTATTTACTTTTAGCCAATTTAATAATATATTTAACTCAGAATTTAGAGTATTTAGACCATCAAAATTTTTTAAAACATTAATGTAAATTAAGGTGTCATCAGCAAACATTTGTAACTTACACATTTTTAAAACTAAAGGCATATCGTTGATGTATAAAATAAATAATATTGGAGCTAGTATACTTCCTTAAGGAACTCCTATATTATTTTGTTTTTTTATTTGAATATGTTTTTGAAATTTTTGTTTTTTGTGATGTTACTTAAATAATTTTTAAACCATTTCTAAATGCTTCCGCGAATACCATACTGATACAATTTACTCAATAATCAATTGTTTCGAATGCCCGCTTAAAATCCAAAAATATAGCTATAACATTTTCCCCTTGATCAATGGTTCTCTTTCACGTCTCAATCACACATTGAAGGACTGTCTCTGTCGAGTACCCTTTTCGAAAACCAGCTTGAAAGGAAACTAAAATTTTGTTGACATCAATGAATTGAACAACATTTTCAAGCACAATTTCTTGTTCAAGAATTTGAAATCGTCTTTGGGCAATAACTTGGCCTGTAGAATACAGGCTTAACAATATTTTTTTATTATGACGTTCGATTGGTAATTTTTTATACAATAGGTGCGAGGAAGTTTCGCGTCATAAACTCAAAGATTATGTTTTTTGATAAATAGGCGCCCTGGATAATCGATGACAACGGGCAGAAAAGTCAGTAACCCTTTCTTACTGGAGTTATGTTTATTTTATATCCTTACCCCACATTACTATTTTCGATCGATCTTCTGTAAGTATTGCGCGTTCCTCGTCACTAAGGGTTTGTCCTAAAAAATAAATACAGAACTAGAAGTTATGGTTACTGTCCTGATATTTAAATTGTTCACTTCATCATCTTAAGGAAATATGTACTATTTTAATAACATTTCCACATTAATATGTAATTGTGAAACTTTTTAGCCGTAATATTTATTTGGTCAAGTGTAAAGGTAATTATTTAAATTAATGCATTTATGTTTAATTATACTGAAATTGTTTTACCTTTAAGAATGGGTCGCTTCCTAATTTAACGGTCTGCTTTCTTTAAAAGAACATTTCAATTTTTAGTAAAAGGAATTGATTATTCGTATTTAAAAATCAACATTTTTAAAAACACACCGATGAATTAAACAAGAAGATAATTGGTTTATAAAAGGTGCTATGAAAAATAAAATAATATTTAAACTAAGAGGAAATTCTGCAATATATTATACACATTTTTACTTCTGTTAAGATTACATGCCAGACACTTTAAGTTAATTAATAAAATAAATTATGTTGCCTTATGATTGTAATTAAACGTTTCAAAATTTTTCAAACTTATTTATTTTGCGTAGAGTGCAGAAATATTTTGTTGTTTCATAAAAATTGCACATTTTTAATTAAGTTTAAAGTATGAAATATTGGTTATTACCCTCATTATAGCTTGGTTATTATTCTTGCTATGAATTTACGTCAGATGTAATGTTTGTGCATTACCTATGCATAGATATTACAATAACTATTCAAATTTTGTTTCTTTTCAAAAATCAATCATCAAAAAAAGTGTTAGTTTTATAGTACCTAAGTACCATGAGGTAGGTAGGTACCTACCTACTGATTTTTAAAAAATATATCGTTTTTTTTTACGAGATATAGGAAAGGAACAATGCATTTATTGGGTTATTCTAAATTTATTTATTTTTTATTCTGTGTTAATTTTTTATGTAATATCTCCACGATGACCTTGACCCTTTGTTTGAGTTTGACCCCTTAAGAGCAGTAACCCCCTTTACCACAATGAAAATTGCCGAACGTTTTGCTGGTCAAACGAAAAGAAAAATAAAAATTGGTATTTAGAAAATAAATTCTACTTTAAATACCCCATCCAGAAAAGTAAATGACGATCGAAAATATTCCCAAAATTTTTTTTATTTTTAGTAATTTTGTAATATCTTAAACAATTCTTTATTGGTCAAAAGCAAAATGACTTTCCCGGGTGTAGAATGTTGTACCAAACAATTTTTCTTAAAGCCATGTTTCAATATCGGCCTTACTTTTTTCTCAAAAACTTTGGGCGCGTAAAGTGAATTTAAGCGTGTAAAGTGGGTTTACGCGCCCAAAGTTTTTGAGAAAAAAGTAAGGCCGATATTAAAAAATGGCTTTAAGAAAAATTGTTTGGTACAACATTCTACACCCGGGAAAGTCATTTTGCTTTTGACCAATAAAGAATTGTTTAAGGTATTACAAAATTACTAAAAATAAAAAAAAATTTGGGAATATTTTCGATCGTCATTTACTTTTCTGGATGGGGTATTTAAAGTGGAATTTATTTTCTAAATACCAATTTTTATTTTTTCTTTTCGTTTGACAAGCAAAACGTTCGGCAATTTTCGTTGTGGTAAAAGGGGTTACTTCCTCTTAACAAATACTACTAAAATTTAAAATTCGTAACTGAATTTTACTTTTCGTCTGTGCTTGGGTCACAATAAGTGGCTATAGCCATGCTGAGTGTAAATTTCCTTGCAATTTTCTCGCATACCGCAGATTTGCATAAGACCAAAAACAGGCTATCGATATACTAATCTATTGCTCTCACTTAAGTTACAATATTTTTATTCTTGGTCATTGGGCAACGTATCGTGTGGTTTACGTCAGGAAAGGGGTTCAAATTAAAGAGTTTCAGCAATTCCTTACTGATGGGATACGTAAAACGAAACTGTTAGCGCTTTTTAAATAAGAGCGTTAATACAGGAAGATTCACCATTCCATGGGCATATTGCAAGATTTTTTCATCTCATTTAATCTTTAATAACAACTCTAAGAAAGCTAACGAAAATGTAAATGTAAGTAATTGATATAATTTGCCATTGGATTGGTGTCGCTTTAATACAAAGAATGCGCTGGTTCAATTGAATGGTCAACTTAGACGACAGGATTACACGTAAGGGACAGTGGAGTAGTCGGTTCAGGTATTTCAATTAGCAGATTGATTAAACAGTAAAACAAATAATTAATTGGGAAAGAAAGGAAAAACTCAAAGTTTTCCTCCACAAAGTTTAATAGAATAAGAATATTCAGTAAGAGTCTCTACATGTTTCGAACGTAGAAACGTGCATCATCAGGAGATAGAAAATATAATCGGTGCTGATGGTTTTAGCCGAAGAGAAAATGGGGTAGAACCTTAATGGAGCTTTTATGGAATTAAAAATTTGATGTGTAAATTAAACATAATATAAAGAAATTGATGAAATTTAAAACATACTGAGTATGTGAGTAGTCAGTAAATGGGGTCTAAACCAACCAAATAAACTGGGGAAGAAGAAAAAACCTTTTTAAAAGTAGGTGTCGAAGAATGTTTAAAATTTTTTAAATGACATTTTTAAGTAGGTATGTGTCTATAAGACATTGTGAGGACAAAATTAGAAGTAAATAATAAGGTAATAAATATTATATTCAAGAGAAGTGTTTAGTGGAGTACTGAGGTTTCAAGCTCAGTAACCCCGCAAGATTTAATTTTAAACTAGTAAAGTTCATTAAAAAGTTCCACATTTCAAAAAAAAAAATTAGAGGAAAAAGCAGTTGTTCACGTCCACGTGCTGGGACCAAAGTGAATATAATATTTATTACCTTATTATTTACTTCTAATTTTGTCCTCACAATGTCTTATAGACACATAACTACTTAAAAATGTTTTTTAAAATTTTTTAAACATTCCTCGACACTTACTTTTAGAAAGGTTTTTTCTTCTTCCCCAGTTTATTTGGTTGGATTAGACCCCATTTACTGACTTCTCACATACTCGGTATGTTTTAACTTTCATCAATTTCTTTATATTATTATGTTTAATCTACACATCAAATTTTTAATTCCATAAAAGCTCCATTATGGTTCTACACCATTTTCTCTTCTGCTAAAACCATCAGCACCGATTATATTTTCTGTCTCCTGATGATGAACGTGTCTACGTTCGAAACATGTAGAGACTCATACTGAATATTCTTATTCTATTAAACTTTGTGGAGAAAGACTTTGAGTTTTTTCTTTTCTTTCCCATACTTTTAACTCCACTTTAAGCATGGACTATTTCTTCAAATTAAATAATTAATTAATTACCTGCACCCCATAGGTTCGGGCTTAAATGTGTTGCCATACCTAACCACTTCAATTATTATATATAAAAAAAATCGTTATGAAGTACCATTACGTTATAATGTATTTGATTCAATAGTTTTTCAAATATCAAGCAAATATTAAGACCCTGTAAATTCTACGGCTATGAAATAGAACATAATAAATGTAGTAGGTATGTCCTGAACTGGAATACGTATCAGTAGGTTTGTTGGCTACGAACCGCCCAAAAAGTAATCTGTATCACATCTGATGAATGTTTTACACAGATCAGTGGACGCAGAACAGCCCCGGGACTGTTCCCGCTACATTTGGATTATGTAATGGTTTTAAATAAGACCTTTTGCGGTACTAATTGTAACAGTGCGTGCTGAATATCGATGGAGAAAACGCCCCCACATGGTTTAATTTTTTTAAAATTTATGGATAATACAGGCTTAGAGAAACTGACTGCATTTTATTTTTTTATAGTAGGGTAGACTGGTGTAAAAATAATAAATATTTTTAAAACTGTAATCCAAGAGAAAATATTTGAATAATATCTTTTCATATATGAGGAGACCCGCAATTTGACAATTTTTTAGTAACAATAATATAATAATCATAATTTATTCATAACAAACCATATATAAAAAATATAATTTCAATAAAATAAATATATTTATATATAACTAAAAAGCTGTTGCTAGTATTTAAAAAGTACCTGTTTACAGTTATCTGCAATGTGAAAAAAATTGGCAACCTTTATTTATACTAAAACTATACTGCTCTGTCATTGCTTGTTAGAATTACAATTACGAAAATCTCATATCTTGATGAAAGCTCTTAATATACAGTAATAGTAAAATTAATCTAATTTAATTTGTACATTCAGACAACAATAACCAAGGTATTGTAATATCATTTACAAAATTAAATACTGAAAATAAATCATTTCAACCGCCAAAGAGGATAATTAGGATTTTTTGTGTTAGGTAATGCAAAAAATGTATATTGCGTATTCGGGTTTTAATCACTTTTTCGAGATTAGGAATGTAATGGTCGAATCAAAATAACCCTGAATTTGGATTTAGGGACCCTAAGAACACAATATAATCGCTTTGCTCTTTGGGCATTTCAATGAATGTTTCAACTTTTATCACTTTCTTGAAATTAGAAAAGAAATGCGATCTAACCGAGCGAAACCAACCCTGGATTCGGGGTTGGGTTGACTTTGGCTTCGACCCCAAAAATATAAAACATATTTTTTTTTCGTGTACCTTTGTAATCATAAAAGTGATTAACAATTTGAGTTAATTTTTTGGCATTGATGATAATTATTAACGATTAGGCAAATCTTTGGGTAACGTGTATAAGAATTACAGATTTCATAAATAATTACAACATGTTCATTGTTCAGGGTTACTGTATTATTTTATAGTAAATATGCTTAATGCTAATGGCTTTTTAAACCGGCTGAAGCTGATGAATGGCTTAAAAATTTTCGTTACAACTTTGATATATTTATGGTTTTCTTTCAAAATTGGAAAATCTTATTGAATAATTAGATTTCAGTCAGTCAGTCAGTCAGTCAGTCAAAGCATTTACATAATGAATGTTGGGGGTATAGTAACAATATGAGTAACTGCCATGAAAACCGGGATTTGAGTATTTGACTAGCATATAGCTTGAAAATAGCAATTTGCACACACCTCACCGTTGTCAAGTCTGGCCAAAATTAAGCTAAGGGCCATAGCATCTTTTTTTTAAATAAATTTTTAAGTTATTCAAAGGTTTTTGAAAAATATAAATATATGTAGTTGTAGAAAAGTGTATAGCATATCAAAAAGTCTCTTTGCAAACGAGCGTGTCGACTTGTGGACTTCGCCTTCGGCTCAGTCCAACAAACCTTGTTATTCGGGGTACTATTTCGTGAAGGGTTTCGAGTAAAATCTACCTATAATTAAAATAGCGATGCTTCGTTAACCCGTGAATATTAATGATACCTAAACCAAAAGAATCATCGAGCATTATGGCTGCATTACGGAATTTCTTTAGTTTTTAGGTTATGAATTTAAATTTAAACAATTTCTTGATCATTAAATTGAACACTTTTTAAGCAGGGTACGTACCATTAAAGCAGTTCTAATTTATCATTTATTTAAGTATTAATTATATTATTAGGCAAATGTTAATTACAGGAAGTGGATTAAATATGGAACAATTATTTCGTCAGGCATGTATTGTTTAACGAGCGTCGAAAAAATACGCTAATAAAGTAGAGAAAATGAAAAAAGTATCTAAAACTGTTTAAACATGGTACAATGTAGGCACACCGTTTTTTTAGTAAATGATATTACCCAACCCTGCGGCAGAAATAGAAAAAAATGATCTACAAATGATTTACCGAGATAAGTCCATAATTATCTGGTTGATCTATTGAATTTTGTTGCAAATCTAAGACCACGAGCTAAAATTATATATCTTATAATTCCATGTGTACTTGATCTTAACTGTTAAAAAGTTTAATGTAATTTTGCCGCGTTCTTATTATTTTAATGATACCCAAGTGTAAATTGTATATAGGTCAAAAATTCGATTGAAAGTTGTTTTATATTACCGGATAATTTATAGTAACAATAGGGACTTTTTCTGCTGGTAAACATTAATTAAAATTTGTCTGGTTTTTAAAATACACAACCATGTGATTTTATATATTCCAAATATTCCATACCTAATCGTAATCAAATACTAAACTAACCATATAAAAATTGAAAAAATATCATGTCTCTGAACGGTGTCTGTTTGTCCATCACTGCCCTTGGTGTCTGTTTGTCCATCACTGCCCTTCTTCTTAGAGGCCTTCTAAGGTGATAAGCTAAATTTTAAAGTTGTATAAAAATTCAATTGGGAGTTTAAGGGGAATTTATTGAGAAAGGAAGCGAATGAAAGATGACAATAATATGAGGAATTAAGAAAAACTGGCTGCCAACCCCTTAGTGTTTTGATATTTAATGTCTTAATGGTAATTTAACTTTCAAATCGAAAAATTTAGTGTTTACTTAAATAAATATTTATTTCCTTCCATATTCAATTTTTTTTATTCATTTATTTATCATACTAATTTAGGTAGGTAGGTACATAAAATTAATTTTTATTTTTACTATCACATTATATCTGACAAATTTCATTTGAATCATAGGTTATTATATATTATAATATAATAAAATACATTTTAGGCATTGGAGAGGATAACTTAATAAAGGTCTAAAATAAATATGTTAATTTAAAATGCCAATCAAATAATTATTTCAGAATACTTAAGTACCAGAAAAAATAATAACTTCTGCTGACACTAATTTAATTGCGTGTTATATTATGATATTTACTATCAAAATGGCATATTCCTGTTGACTTAACAGTTTTGCAGTAATTTTTTGAGATTTTAACCCCGCGAGTAAAACAACAATTGCGTAAATTACGTACTACGGAAAACATTTAAAAAAAAATACATATTGTAATCTGTTTCAGAATTTTTAATGTTTTTATATAAATATATTAAACTTAACAATCTATTAGGAAACTGAAAACGATTTGTAAATTAATTATTAATGAGATTTCCTATAAGTAAAAGCGGTGTATTTATTGATAAGGAAGACCATAGTAACCCTATCTATTATAGGAAATTTAATTTTTTTAAATTATTATTTACTTTAGGTCTTTTTTGTTTATAGGTTTGGACCAAAAATATGGAGTTCAATTTGGATATGAATTAGAGTCTACCATCGCTTTTACTAGCGACATGTATTGATACCATTTACTCGAAACCCTTTAAACTATCTCAAGAGATATTTGTTGGTTTTGAAATAATAAATTAATTTTTGTATATTTGACTTTTATACTATAAACACTAGCCAAGATAAATATTTCAAAAATAGTTGCAGGTGTTCGGCTGTCACTAAATATCGTCAGTAAAATTCAAATAAAAATGTATAAATCTGATGCCGAAAATTTGTGTAATTTTTATATTGTAGGTATAAATTTGGTATCACAGGATAATTAAAGGTTCAAACGTTGTAACATATTTTTAAATTAGGCCTTTCTTTGGGAGAATTTTTTTAAAAATATTTATACTAACACGTATTATAGTATCTTTTGAAAACGATAGGCTTCGATCTGAAAATGTGCTACATGAGAAACCGACTTTAAGGATCAGGTATTTTTATATTTTTAAATTTGCGGTGCTGTTTTGAAAAAAGATGGGTGACAGCAGAGGGGAAAATTTAGGTTTAATTTATACGCGATGACGCTTCCTTAAAATTTGAATGCTAATTTAAAAAAATGTTTTGTCTTTTAAATCAAAATTTAGGCACATATTTAAAAAAAAAATTGAAAGCATATTCAAAGGTTTTAAAAGATACGTAATACTTTTTAATTTTACATAAAAGCTTACAAAAGATGTTCACATCATTAAATTGTTGAAATAATAGCGATAAAGGAAATACGTTTAATTCATATCTAAATAATATTGAAAATTAATATTTCCTAAATTGAACTAACTAAAATTTGTGAAATAGTAAATAAATATTTATTACACATTTTAGAATTTTACACGCGAACTGAAGTTGCTTCGTTCATGTTTCGCACCAATCAAATATATCTTCTACAATTGCACTAAAATAAAATTTAGCTTTTGCACCGATAAGGAATAAGCTTTAGTGAATACTAAAAATAGCTTCAGTTTTAAGCATCGGATACCGGAAAATTAAAAATGGAGTAGGCGAACATCGCCTGAGGCGCCAATCTAGCGAATGGTATGAAATGGTCGAATATCGGTAATGCAACCATGTGCAACCCATTTTTTAAAAACCCTCCACCGTAATTGTTATACATTTTACCATTCGGGCCAAACTCCATCCCCCCGTCTTACCAGACTTAGTATACCCTGATTTAGTATAAAAGCTGCCCGTTCGCCTCTCCAAAACATCACTTCTTGCAGTTTGGTCGGTAAAACAACATACATATACACAGATCCGCCATGAACGTTTTGGTGAGTGTGATAAACAGTGATTCTTTTCGTGATAATCGTGATATACATAAAGAGTGTTGTATAAGCTTTGTAACCCCGAATAGTTAAATAGGGATATTTTTCAAAAGTGTCTTTTTAAATTAGGGCAGACTACTAAATACAAATATTAAAAACGTTGTTCATGTTCAAAAGCATACTTACATATTTTTAAATCATCATTTCTTTTATTTGTTTTTGAGATTTGCTTCGGCAGTTTAGATACATATTAAAATGAAAAACATCATTATTACTTTGTTATTTTTGGGCTCATTGTATATACAGGTCCACCGCGTTAATAGTGACATGTGAAAATAAGATTGCCTTTCAAGATTTTTTTTTCAAAATAAGAAAATTCTTACAGAATGTTGATTACGGTTTTTATATAATAGCGACATTTTTTTCCCGATAAATAATTTGTTTTAGATTCTTGTTTAAATTAACTTTTAAATGTATTGTCTAGCTAGATAAGTTTAAAATTAGCTTTCAGTTAAACGTTTTTCATAATAATTATTGATCTACAACCACATTAAAAAATGCACCTTTCTAGAAAAATAGTATAAAGCAAATAAACGATCATCCATTCATTAATAATTCCTGTGCTATTATGTATTCAGAATAATAAAATATTTAAATTACTTGCAAACACATACCTAGTGTATGCTAGATACATAATAATATGTATAAGTCATGAATTAATCTACTTTGAAATGATGGTGATTATAATAAAATATATACCTATTTGACATTGCATTACCTTTTTTGACAATGTCTATGTCAATCATAGCAAACCTAAATTACCCATCTCTTTGGTTTAACTTAGCATTTTTTTTTGTGATTGGTAGTTTGTATTTATGGCTAGTGGAATCGCAAATACCAAACCAATTTTTTATTCAATATATTATGTGGTCAATAAAAATTTTCGATTTATATAGTTTTTTTTATAATTAATAATTTTAATTTTTTTAGGCCGTAACTATTTTGGCTACTGTAGCTACCCTAAGCTCCGCTTATCCCGGAGGACATGGGGCTATTGCTTACATCGGTGGCGGTGGACACGGCGGATTAGGTAAGAAACAGATGATGGAACATTCTTAACGTCCAGGTCGACGGTTGAATGAAAGAAAGAAATGTGCACTGTCAATTAAAAGTTACATTTTTATAAAAATGAAACTGCGAAAAATTTTCTTTTTTCTTTTAAACGCATCATTAACCGAAAAGGAAATTTGTTTAGTAATTTCGCTTTTAAAAATAATATTTACAGGTCATATATTTTTCTAATGTCCCATTTAAAATTTTTAAAAAAATGTATTTCTCTCATTTTATTTAATAGTAATTAATTATCGTTAGGCATACTTAGCCATATACACAAAACCTTTGAAAAGTAACGTGCATGGCGCCTTAAACACGATCTGATAAAAGTAATGATTTTAATGAAAGAAACAATTACCTGTCATTTTGTAACCTACCTATTAATAACACACAATTAAAATCTGAGCTGTGCATCGTTTTGTCAGGAGGTCTTTAATGCCATATTGATAAAATCTTTTGCAGAATAGATTTTTATCACAAGGCAAAATCATTTTTATTTTAAATGACTTACACAAAAGATTAAATACTCTTTGCGTCTTCATTATCATACATTTTTTAATAAAAGACGCAACAAATCAACACTTCTAATTAGATAAAATTTTTGTGTTTATAAAATGAGTGCTTGCCCATAAGTTGTCTTTATATTTCTTAAATAATAACCATCTTTGTAATATTTATTACTACTAATACAACTGTTTAACAATAAAATTGTACATTACTGTCTTTGATGACACCATATTGTAGATATGCACGCGAAAAGAGAAACTATTTAAAAATACTCACTTAAGGAAGAAAATGCACTTAAATAGTTTTATGAAAGTAGAATAAAGTTTCTATTATATTATATCCATCTATTTCTATATAAATACGATTTAATTAAATGGTGCATTTCTACAACTGCACGCATGTTAATTGTTGACAAGTAAGAAATATTTGAGAGAGCATTCTTAGAACTTTCAGAAACTTCAAAAAAGTATTCTTTCCCATAAATAACTTATCTATATAATGTTTATGCAACATTGTTTTGAAAAATACGGCCCTCTTTTTGTTGAACTCTTTTATTAATATTTGTCTTATTATTTCTACCCTAAAGACTGCTGGCTATGAATAATTATTAGTTATGCAAGCAGAATTTCGCCACTTCGTCTTTATCACATGCACTAATATATCAGTGTGTCGCAACTACTCTAGTTTCTGAATATTTCTGCCCTACTTATTTCTTTAATAACAATGTTCGATATTGTCAAAAGTTGTTTAATTAACGAGGAGGTTGCGTTGGTATCCGGCGTTATTTTTTTATTGAAAGTTTTGTTGCCTAATGCCCAGTTATGCATGTATTTTCTTTACAACGAAATACTACTCTCTTAGTAATAATAGGGATGGGCTGTTTAATACACGGGTTTTTGTAAAAGTAAAAATATTTTCGAAGTACCGACACAGAATTTAATAATATTTAAATAGCCCCAATAAGAAAATTTAATTACAAAAAGTCAATTGACATTTTTCTTAAGTATGTTGGGCTAAAATATATTAGTTTTACTATTAAAATTTCAAAGTCGTTTTAGAAATTTGTGAATAGTTTTTGCCGAGGAAAGAAAGTGTGAATAATTTTGAATATGTACCCTATATTGACAGATTAAATCAAATTATTATTTATAGCTTCCCAATTCATTAAACTAAGTAGAATTAACACCGTTTTCACATTGTCGAATACTCACTTGTAGACCTATATACATATAGACATAAAAAAGTTAAAGTCGGCCAACAATTTAATTACTAGTTAGCAGACGATAACGTGATAGTAGTTCTATTAAACTAAAACCAGTAGAAAGTGCGCTCGTGTAGGCAAAATCTTTCCCAACTAAAAATTTCTAGAAATACTGGTTGTAATGTATACTTTAAAGAGAAGAAATCAACTGTAACTATGCATGCTGTTAATGGATGGTCTGGTTACTGATACCTAGCAAAACACGATATGACATTTAATCTTATGAAAGTAAAATCTCGATTGTTTGCTCCAATAGTAATTTGCTGCATATTATTATCTAGTTAGTTACGTTTTTTGTTTTATTCGTTCTTATACCATTTCTCATTATATTTATCATTGATAAATTTCTTTTTAGGCGGATGTGATGGACACGGTGGTGGACTCGGTGGAGCCGGTTGTGGAGGAGGACTTGGTGGTGGATTAGGAGGTGGATTCGGTGGTGGAGCCGGCGGTGGCTTCGCTGGCGGTAGCGCCGGAGGTGGTTACTATGGAAGCGAAGCCGCTGGCCCAACCTACGTACAAGTAAGTATTTAGAAAATAAGATGTATAATATTTAATTTATTTTTTTAAGTTTTAAAACGATTTTTTATTAATAACGTCATACTTACTCAGTTTTAAGTAACCATTCCATTGGACTAAATATCCGATTACTTATTATATATATTTTTCTAGGGTCCAGTTGCTGGAGGCAAAACCCTTAACGGACCCTCCGAAGGACCCAACAACATCCAAGGACCTTCAAATGGACCAACCAACCTCGCTGGACCCCAACAAGGCCCAGCCAGTATTGTAGGACCTAGCCAAGGTAAACCCTGCGTACTCCAGTACCTTTTAACCAAAATTATAAATTAACTCAATTTACAAGTTATAAGTTCCATTGATTTTACTTTTAAAAAAAGGCATATTGCAGCACTATATTTTGTCCTTCAGTAAAATTTTAATGCCTTTTTCCTATAAAGTTTTAAAAGGTTGAGATCTTATTTAGTTATATTTTTGCCTTAAATAGCGTTTTTAATTGATCATTAACTGGCTTATAAGGATCTCATGAATCTCTATAACTTTCGTTTTTATTGTACGACTGCATTCTTAATGATTATATGCATTTTCTAATGGACTAACTAGGATTTTTTTTGCTTACATTAGCCATTACTGATTTTATAGCCAAAAGTGTTTATGATATTTATGGTCAGACTTTATCTTCAAATAATAATGTATGTAAACTATAAACTATCATTTACTGGTACAGTTATATTTTAATTAATGTGTGAACAAACCCAACACAGAATCCATGTTAAATTTTTGTTATAACATTTATTATATTATAATTAACACCACAACAATATTTTTAGGAACCGCCAGCGTAATTGGACCCACTAACGGAGGAGCCAACATCGTAGGAGCCGCTCAAGCCCCCATCACCTACTCTGAAGGAATCGCTGTACAATCCGGAGGAGGAGGTTTAGGAGGTAAACACCATTACAAATAATATGACCTTTATTTAATTCATTTTTTAAATACTCTCATTTTTTGTATAAAAATGAATTTATAAATTTTTTAAATTAATTTCAGGTGGTCTTGGAGGTGGTCTTGGAGGTGGTCTTGGAGGTGGTCATGGAGGTCTTGGAGGTGGATACGGAGGTGGATATGGTGGTGGATATGGAGGTGGACACGGACACGGACATATCGTTGTGTCATCCGGTGGATATGGAGGTAAACACTACTAGGTTCGTTTTCAATCATCTTTTTTTTTATTTCGGTGTGGACATATACAGATACCACCCAAATAAAGACTCATCCAATTTACACATCAGAAATGATTTTACGGTAATGCAAAGCAAATTCTTTTTGTTAAAAAATAATTTTACAATTTGCCAAGACAATTCGTAACTATTCTAATATTTTTATTGTATTATGATTTTCTCATACTTTCGTTCTTTCGTTGTTCTTTAAATTTTATTAAAAAATAAACTACTTAATATGCCGACGCTTACTAACAAATTTAATCAAATTTCTGGCATAATCCGTAACACAATGTCAAAATAATACCATCTACTACACCATATAACATAACATACTAACTTCATACTTACTAACATTAGTATTAAGAGTTACTGACCTAACATTAGATAGTAGTGCTTCTTAAACCAAAACTTAAATAAGGTTCAAAACCAAATCTTAAAATTGTTGCATTCCAATTAGTTGCAGTTGAATATTGCACTGTTTAAAATTACTTGTAGTTACCAGCTTTTCATGTTGTGAGCCTTAATGATGCTCATATCAAACACTAGCTTAACTTATAACAATTATTGATGTTTTTTTCATGCATAAAGTTATGGTGATGTTTCTTAAATTAAAGCACCTTCAAAAAGAATAATGCCAAGTGATTAGCATGAGTCAGAGGTTCATTAGTATCTTTTTGGGTTGAAGTTGGTTTCTTTATATAACATATTAAATGCAGTCACTTTTGATCTACTAACTGCATTTCAATTTTCTTTTAGGCTCTTCCTCAGGGTACATTAGCCACGATGGGGGAGTGTTAAGGGGACCAGTCACCGTACCCGTAGTCATCAAAGGTTCATCCGGTAAAATCGTCGCTGACGGCCTTTACGCACCCCCTACCGATGGACATTACTACTAAAAACCGACCATAGGCAACAAATCTTTCAGTATTACGTCTTCATCTTTTTAGTTATACTTTTGTAGTTTCCTTATTACCTAAGATCGTCACACATCTTCAGTCATCAAGTTTTTTTTTCATTTTTCATGTTTCGTGCTCAAAAAAACTCGTTTGTAGGCTTTCGCTGTTTTAGGCCTTGGCAGTTCAAATTGAGCCTTTTTTGAGCATTACCTGTGATTTTTTCATTATGTACGAGCTTGGTGTTATCATCGTGTTATTTAATATGTATAGTTTTTATGTTTTTATTTTTACTTGTACAAATGTATATGCGTTAATAAATGACTCTTTGTAAAAAAGACTTTTGTATTTTCTTTAATAATTTTAAGCGTTTAATTTAGAAACTTAAGCAAACCTGCACAAAACTAATCGAACTAAATGCAACTTAATACTAAGTTTAACAACACGATTAAATATAATCCACACTTTTAAAAGACTCGTTACAAACAGTTCATATTTATTTATTAGAGCTCTGCCAAATCTATAATTTTTTATTTTATTTCTTGAAACTAAATCTTATGTCTAATAATATAAATTATGATTATATTATTAATAACATCTCAAAATTTCAAAATCACTAGTTGCGATGTATTTCTCTCTTTAAAAATATTACTACATTGTTACCTAAATAAATATTGTTATATACACATCTGTTTAGATTGGGCATAGAATGATAGAATATGTCCTATTTACAATAGAAACGCTCAAATGGTCAAAATTGCTAAACAATGCATAATTATTATAAAAATTAAAACACAATATGTATTCGTTTAAGCAACAAATTATGTTTAAATAAGATACGAAGCTGCAACAAAGGTTTATAATGCACTTTTACTTACAGTTGGTAGTTATTATTAATGTTAAATTTAATTATAAGACTATTATAACAATATCTACTTTAAATAAAAATTTGTATTGCATAAACATACAACCTACAAGGTGGTTATAAAAAAAAAATGAAATAATTATAATTTTTAAATTTCCAGTACAAAATGTATTTCACAAAGATATTTGTTGCTAAATAGGTTGATGGTAACTTGTCTAAAAATATGAATAAATTCCTAATCAATTTCTTGTCCAGGTTTGCCATAAAAATATTTTCAATAGTTTCTTTGTTGGGTATGGGACAGGGGCATGGAAATTGAAAACAAAAATAAAATAGTATATTTTTTACAATCGAGACAAGGGTTGCAATTAAAAAAAAAATAATGTTGTTTTTGCCTATTCGTTAATAAATACGTACTTACAAATTCTATTATTATTACCTACAGTACATTAGCGACTTTCTACAATTTTTCCATGGTATTTATTTGAGAATATTATATTATATAGGTAACAGTCAGCAGCAAAATCAGTTAATCAAATCATATAATGGGCTGGTTTGTAAACAAGATTTTAAGTTCATTAAAAAAGAAGCGTTTAAATGGTTACTTAATTAAGTTTTGGAGATTATTTTAACGACAATAACTGCATACTTTATGCATAATAATTGTTTTTACTATGTACCCATAAAAACAGGACAACTGATGAAAAAAAACACAATGATGTAAAAAAAGTAAATAATTAACAAGAATATTATTATAATAATTATAATATTAAATGGTTTTGAAAAATTATTAACTCCCATCATTACAGGGTGTAAAAATATATTATTAGAACTATAAAACGTGTGTGTATATTTTACATTAAAATCACGTTTTTTTAAAATTTTTGACTTTATGAAGGTCTAAATGAAATAAGTTTCTTGTTGCAAAGAAACTAAAAATTATTTATAATTATTATTTCTAATAAAAAAAAATAACTACTCAAAGATATTTTGTAAGAACATTTTTTTTAATATGTAAAATACTGTCAAAATGAATTTTCGTGATAAAAGAAAATTAATTTTTTTTGGACTGCCATCTAAGTGAACACTGATTCTTGTTGCCGTTACATGTCTACTGTAAACCCAGCATTAGGTCTTAAAGAAATAGTAACTTAATGCAACTATAAAGTAATTAGCTGCATTTTACGTCCTATATTAAATAGTAAAATGAATTGTAAGGTCAACTGCACGGGATATTTCTTCACTTGCATTATTATTCAGATTTAGTATTGAAAATTATCAGGCACTGACAATAGTTTTCTTATAACACTCATGACTATATTGTAGTTTTTTTTTCGAAAATGACTAATTTGGTAAGATTACCTTTATTTTTTTTATTTCAAACGTCCTTAAATTATTTCTAACTGTTTTTTCTCAGATAATTTTTAAATTTGGGCTTGAAATAGTTTAAATTGATCCAAACTGCATTTTTTTTCGAAAAAGGAATCATTTTTTTTTTGTAAATTCTTTTTAATAACATAATCTTTGAATTTCTTATCATTATATACAACTTTCAAACATATTATAGTTATTTTTATACATATTTACTTGTGACTTTCTTAATTTGGAAGGAGAGGAAAAGCAAAAGATAATTTTTTTATACTAGTGTTTTTATAGATCATAATTCGGTTCGGATTATATTGTTATAATTCATTTCCAATTTTTTAGTTCAGTAATTGTCAGCTTTTCTCTATCTAGCAAGGTTAAGTGGATGTTATTCAATTACCTTTCCAAGTTATATGCAATAATAAATACAATTCCCAATTTATAAATTTATTTAGGTTAAAAATAAAATAAATAAAATGCATTAAAATCTATGTCTTTCGTAAATACATAAATTTATTTATACCAATATGATGCGAAAAACATCATTTTAGTAGAACGATAATATAATATATAATTTTTTTAGCCTTTAACCCTTTTCATCCTTACCATCATTGGTTTAATAATTGAGACCACACCACAGTTACATGGACAATTGGGGCACGGAGTTGTGATATCTTCAACTGCAGGATATTGTAAGTACTTCTAGTGAAATTTGATAGAAATTATGTATAATATAATATGAGTATTTTACTTTATACCTATATCTTAAAATTTAAAAAAATCAATAATCGATTCGTAAGCTCGAATTTGTTCAGTAAGATATTATATTATAACTATATACTTCGGCATATTAATGATTTGCCCATTTATTTTTTAGCTGTTCCCAAATACATCTCTAAAGACGACGTTAATATTTATCATAGCAGCTATAAAGGTAAAGTAGGGTAGATCAGAAATTACAAAAATACAAAATTTAAAACTTATGGGTGAACACTACAATATTATAGTAACAATACTAGAAATATGCATACGAGTATTCCTACAACATTAATATTGCGGTAAAAGACGGTAAAAAAGCTACATATCTTCCAACCATTTACATTTGGTTCTGAAAAATGATATAAAATTTGGTAAATAATCTTAAATAATTTAATCTTCAGGAATGCAGTTTGGTATAATTCTTGCATATTTCCTAAGTAATATATTTTTTCTACTACTGTATAAATAAATTAACTTGCGGGCCCTAGCAACACGAAAGAAAACGAAAGTAAATGTTACAGTTACCTGAATATTATCCGTTGCTAGCTACGAAAGTAGGTTGCTAGCTACGAAAGTAATACTTTCGGTGCCAGGACAAAAAAATCGAACTCACAGACTCTGACAGTACTCAAATAACTAGTTGTCAACAATACTCAAATAACTAGTTGTCATGGATTATTTTACAGGTGGAAAAAAAGCTTATTTTATCAATTTAATTTGAATAAAATCAAAGTTTATTACTTAATAATATATTGATCAGAGAACAGTAGTAGAAATAATTTAATACATTACACGATGCGAAAGCCTTTTTTGGTGGTCGGAAGTACTTTGCCTCGGCAATTCAAAAACCTCCTCACCCCAAAAAATTAACTTTCGCATCTAGTAATGTAATAACTATTTACGAAAATGTTAAATCATGTCAATATTAGCGGTCAGCAAAAAGATATCAACAGTCAGAAAAGCGCGTAACCCTAAGCAGCCTTTTAGTGTGTAATACAATTTTATGACATTAAATATAATATAAGAGTTTCGAGAAAAGGGAATTTAATAAATAAATACATTAATATTGCGTTAATTGCTGTTTATCATCATATCACCTTTTTATATTACTTATATTTATAACATATATAATATAACTTTAGTCGCATAACTTAGGTAATTTTTCTTACAGCGCCGGATTATAGCCATGCAGTTCCTTCCCAAGAATGGGACACCATATTTAACAAAAAGCACGATGAAAAAAGACTTAACCCTCATGAGGAAAAAGCTCTACGTAAAGCCTATAATGAGTACATCAATAACAAAATATTACTAAAAAAGCGAATTTTTAGTACCATCATCCAGAAAACTGTTGATAAAACTGTAGATGTTACTGCATCTCTAGCAAAATATACTGCAGATTTCTTAACGAAGCTAAGCATTGACACAGCTGCGAAGATTGCGAAAAATGGGGCCCACGCTGTTATTCACAAGAAGGACGAAAAATTTAAGCAACTGTATCACCACTAGTCAAGAAGAAATCATTAGAATAAATAAATAAAAATATGAATTATCATCTTTTATTAAAAAATAGTTGTAGTTTTTTTGTTTATATAAATTCGTATCAATCTTAGCTTTAATAAGAATATCTTTATTCGCATATTTTTTATAAAGGAACTCGGATTGTATATTATTCACGTTATTGAAATATATTTTTTAAGCGAGTCATCAATAGAACTCAAAATTTCTTAACTTACTAACTACTTTGTGGTAGTGTGCCGGATGCTATTGACGTTTTGGGGCTTCCATAGTAATTATTTAATCTGAGAAATATTATTCTAAAAGCCCTAATCATTAAATGGTAGGTAATTTGTTAAATATGGCTACTCATACTATATATTTTAGGGTAGGTACTCGAAATCATTTTTTCAATAAATTTGTATGTAAAAAATGGATAAAATAAAAACTACTATTATAAAGGAAATTTAATATATGGAAGTTTTAAACATAAATTTTTGAGGCTAGCCAGGAACGGTTAGCGCTACAGCACCTGTATCTATTAACTCTCATTTGCTATCCTTCAACTTTTGTATTATTTTTTTCAGTTATTGTACTTTACCGCATTCTATACCCAGTTTTGAGTAGAACTAACACCTGATCCATATACAAAATTTCGTCATTCCTTACCAAGTAGTTTTTAAATTTTCGAGCCCACAAATAGAAACAGATCGACGGAAAAGGTAAACATATTTTTCGTGATCTATACAGTGTCACCAGTAAAGTCCTCATCATATGGGATTTTATTTTATTATTAGCTTTATTCAAAATTTGACTTTGGCATCAAGTTCTGCTTCGATCGAGATGAAAATTAAGCAAAAAATAGTAGTCACTTGATTCGCATTATCTGTCAAATTTTAATTCTTTTCAAAAAATAATTCAAAAGTGGGGTTGTTTCTGAAAATATCGAAAAAAGTTATTAAAAAAAAATTTTTTAAAAGCAGTTTCTAGCCCACAAGCAAAATTTCAGCTGCATAAAATAATTTTGATTTTTACCCACCACTAAAATTTATTTTCCGCTTAATGAACACTTTACTGATGACACTATGTTCTTTTTTGTCTTCATATTAAGGTGTATTACTTTTAGACACAAACTACGTTTTCAAAAATACTAGTTTTATGAAGTTACTTTATACAGGGTCAAAAACAAATAAACTTTGCATCACATGCGACCAAATTTTAATAGCCCAATTTCGATTTTGTAGAAAACGCACATTTAATATGGCTCTACTTGAAAGAAAATGTATCTGAAATAAAGCTATGTCAAAACTAAGAAATTTTATGTAGGTTACGTTGAGTCTTATTTTGCAAAAGTGGTGCAATTTACAAAATATGGGTAAAAAATTTAAATTATCTTATGCACCTGATATTTTGCATGTGGGCTAGAAACTGCATTTAAAAAAACTTTTTCCAACAACTTTTTTCGATGCTTTCAGAAATAACCCCACTTTTGAATTATTTTTGGAAAAAATTAAAATTTGACAGAAAATGCAAATCACGTGACTACTATTTTTTTTGCCTAATTTTCATCTCGATCGAAGCAGACCTTGATGCCAAAGTCAAATTTCGAATAAAGGTATTAATAAAAAAAAATCCCATATGATGCGGACTTTATTGGTGACACTGTAGTATAGAGATCCTAAAAAGTCAACATTTGATAATATATCAAAAAATATTTGTTTTTCGCGATTACAATAGATACTTTCTCGCAGGGGCGTATTTGCGGGGTGATAATGGGAGTAATTACCCCCCACCCCAGTATTTAAAAACCTAAACTTTTTTTAAAGGTGTTTAAAGAAAAATTGAACATTCCTGGTAGGCCAAATTGGTTTGCAACATTCGAATTTTCTCGAGTCCTAAATATTTTGATGATTTATCATCACCCCCTCCAGACTCGAACTGTGGATGCGCCGCTGCTTTCTCGCCAATTTTTAAATGATAAACGCCTTCACCTATGTTATTAGAAGGTGGACTTATTAATTAAGGAAGGATGCAGACAAGCCTTTGTCGCGGCCAAAAATCTGTCAATTATCTTATTAAAAAAAAAAACACTTACAAATGGTTTTTAATTTACGTATTTAGTAGGGAACTTCTTTAGAGGGATCACATGGGGTGACTGCTGCTTGCTCCCCTAAATATAAGACTAAGGTTATCAATAATTTCTATAAAAAAAGGTAATAAAATAAAATGGTGAATGTTTAACAGAAGGAATATAATATTTAAAACGTTTTCGCAAGTTTATTGTCCCTTTAAAATACTTTAATTTGCGTCCAGGTGTTTTTTTTTTAATAAAATTATTATCTACTTTTTTACAAAGCTAATAATAAGTTTTATTCTAGGTGTCCGGTTATATTTTAATAGAATAATCTGATAATAATATCTACGGTAAAAATATTATTGTGTCCCTGATAAAATGGCGAACGTAATTTAAAAAATAATTAATAAAATTATTATAGTAGTAATATATTTAACAATAATAACATATTGAGTATTTTCGTACACTATTGTGGGTATTTACTTATCATAAAATAATAATTCATTTATCCTGAACCACGGATTTTTTTAAAGATTACATTTTACATGTCTGTATTGTATTATGTGGAGACGCCATTATTTCAACTGAGTTTTTCGTTAAAATTTTCGTAAAAATAAATCTTCACAAGAAATTACCTATCTGTTTTTAAATAAAATTTTACAAAACAACGAATTTTCTACATTCCTTTTTTCGTTCAAAATACGAAAAAATTAGAACCCTGCAGTCATTCTTGTTTTTCTATCATCTGCTCAACAAATATACTGTAACATCATAATAATATACAGTGAGTCCCAGAAGTAATGTCTAAATTCATTTAAAATTCAGCGGTAAGTTTTTTGAAAAAACGCTCGTACCCGTCGATTTTTATTTCGAGGGGGACATATTTTACGTATATTGTCAATCTTGTTACTTCAAGCCCCTAGGAAGGAAGGGGGGGGGGGGGGGGGGGGTAAGATCTAAATCTTAAATGGATACCCCTATTTTATATAATTTTTTTGGATTCTGCATAAAATTCTGAACATTTTTTAATAAAATCATTATTAGTCTATACTAAACAGTTTCCGAGATATTGACTCTTGAAAAATGAGATTTTTGAACTTTGACAGCGTCTAGCTTTCTAACTGTACGTCTTAGAGTAAAACGGCTTACATGTCCCTATCTTTGATTTTTATTATATTTCCAATAGTGTCAACTTCCGGTTAAACCGGTTGTAAGAAATATAGTACTTCCGGTTTAATCGGAAGTTGACACTATTGGAAAGATAATAAAAAACGAAGATAGGGACATGTAAGCCGTTTTACTCTAAGACGTACAGTTAGAAAGCTAAACGCTGTCAAATTTCAAAAATCTCATTTTTCAAGAGTCAATATCTCGGAAACTGTTTAGTATAGACTAATAATGACTAATAATGGTACCTAATTTAATTTAATTTTTAAAACCTCTGTTGGATTTCCCCGCAATTGTAACCCTCCCACTGTTTTATTTACATCTTAAATAGTTTAATTTTATTGCACCCAATTTTTACTTTTCACCTTTATTAAATCATTGTCATCTGACGAAGCTACAGTGTTAGCGAAACATGTCATTTTTTGTCTAATATAGTGGAAATTTACAAGTTCAACTTTGTTTTACTGTATCTCATAATACTATTATTATGGATTTCCACCTAGTATCGGCTGAATCAATTAATTTAATAATGCTTTTATTAAAAAATGTTCAGAATTTTATGCAGAATCCAAAAAAATTATATAAAATAGGGATATCCGTTTAAGATTTAGATCTTACCCCCCTCCCTCCTAGGGGCTTGAAGTAACAAGATTGACAATATACGTAAAATATGTCCCCCTAGAAATAAAAATCGACGGGTACGAGCGTTTTTTCAAAAAACTTACCGCTGAATTTTAAATGAATTTAGACATTACTTCTGGGACTCACTGTATATACGGTGCTACAAATTCGTGTGCGTGCATGGGGATGTCGGGATCGATTTCAAATATCTTCGGAGATATCCGAAAAAAAACAAGGCATTAATGATTCTATTTTTTATTGACATTCTTATTTCTTTTATAATTTATAACATTTACTGTACTTTCTATGGTTTTGACGCTAGACCTCGAAACCTTATAAATAGAATAAAGTGACATTGCTCCCGAGTAAAAAAAGGATACGCATAACAGTAGCGTAAAAATGAATCAGAAATTTAGATTTGAAGCCAAAACTCTAAAACAGATAATAGTAATTAGTGACATCTTCATTTTTTAACGTAATTATGATAATTAAATTGCCAATGCCTTATTGAAATATGATGTATGATGTGTTATTTAATTATAAAACGTCAAAATTAAAAAAATAAACTTTGTCTTGCTTTAAATTTCTAAAGCTTATTTAAAATTCTAGTTCCGTATTTAAAAAGCTCGACTTAAGGTTGTTTTATCTGAAGAACGAAAAGTCAAATTTTAAAACTAATAACTCCATCCGGTAGAACAAAAAAACAGCAACGAAAAAGTGTTTTTTGCTTTCTTCCCGAGTTAAAAACTAAGTCACAAAAGTAAAAAACCAAAACTGAAAATTTCTTATTTTTTCGGATATCTTCGAAGGTATTTGGAATATTTACAATTTTCTTTTGCTCCAAGATACGCAACTTTGCCTCAATTTAACCTTCTTCGTATCTTATACCGTTTTTAAGATCTCCATGAAGCACATGAAGTTATAGCAGCCTATATGTATAATACTATATATTCTAGCGCTGATACTGTAAAACGATTTGCAGTACTAATATAAAAAAAAACGACGGTATTATTTAGTTTTACTTGAAAAAGTCACTTTTACAAGTAATTATAGGTATTAAAGAAACAAAAATGTCGATATTTATTTTATTAAAGTGATTTCTCATTATTTAATGTCTGTTGTTGAATATGGCGGAGATACTCTATTATTAAAATCATCTTAAAATGTTAACGGTACAGTAAATAGTAAAATCAAGGAAATCGAAAATTTTTGGCAATAAAAAATAGACATAGTTTTATCCTTTAAATTTTTAATATATTGAGGAAGCCAGAACCTATTGAATTTCGATCATTATTGTTACTACCATACATAACAGAGTTCTCATGGGTAAAAACAAAAACACCTAGACATTGCCAATGGCAAATAAATAGTGAATATGTAGTACAGTAAAAAAAATCAAGGCGTTAACTTTCATACCCCGCACCCATTTTTTGAAATCTCTGGAATTTGTCAGATATTTTATGCCATTGCAGCATTGTCGTAATAAAACTTTAAATTCATTTTCGATTTTAAATTTTTTTTTAGAAAAAAATATGATTTGGCACTAAGGCCATCGTCTTCAACGCCAATATTTCTGTTTTAATTTTTTAAATTTCCCTTTTAAAATAAATGAGATTATGTCACATGATGACTGTATAGCGGCAAATAAAAAAAAATATGAAGTGACAAAAATGTAGGTTAGATCAGAAGGACCAGGACAAAAAAAACGATTTAAAAAAGTTGTTTAGTATTAAATTCTAGGCCCATATGCAAATTTATTTTAAAAAATCTTAAATACTTTGTTTTTCTATTTTTACGCTCCGTCTTATTTGACGTACCTTGAATAAGTATACCTTTACACGTAAAACGGATGAAAATACTAAGCGTCTATGAAGCGCCTTTTCTAGCGCTTTGCTTAATTTTGACACTTTAAAACATACAAACCATGATGATCTAAAAAATATAACCACTGCACCCGAATATTGTTAATTATGGTACATTTCCTGGTATCTTGTACATACGTCTAAAAACTACGCCACCATAATATACATTACGAATACTTAATTTTTTAAAATAATTTAGTTTTAATTTAATGAACAATGTGTAATAAGTACCTAATATAGTATAAAAAAGGCAAATAATTTGTCCTATGTTTGTAATAGGGTAATTAATTTGGTGCGAAAAGCAATTAAGAGAAAAAAACAGTACGTTGCAATATTACATATTTTATCAGTGTTGTAAAATCCTTGAACATTAATATGTCCTGAAAATATAAATCAGGAAATAGAAGTAAATATAAATTAGGTACTACATATTTTAAGAGGAAAATCGTAGCGTTTTTAATTTAATTTCAAACCCACACAAAGACTCACTACACAAAAATTTGAAACTAACACGCTCTTCAGCAAAATTAATCATCATGCACAAAGGCAGTGGCGGCTTTATTAAAAAAAAATGAATTTTGGAATGTCGGAGCAAATTATCTACAGCGAAAATAAACCAGAATTGAATATTTTATGCTTTTGTGAATATTCTTTTTGGTATCCACCCACCACCCTCCAACTTTAAGTAATAGATAATAGAGTAGAACTAGCCCCTAAACAACTCCGGAATCTGGAGGTATTTATTTCAAAAGGAAAACTCGTTCTCAAACTGTAACTTTCAAAGAATTTTCAGATAAAAAATGTTTTAAATTTTAATTTTCTGACGATTCTTAAAATTAGCAGTTACGAACCGCCTCCGCTCATAGGTGCTCTCGCGAAGTTTTCGTTGGTAAAATAATTTTTCCTTCAAACACAAGTATGACCCTGCAAGGAATTTTACCCGCACCCTTTTTGTTATATAAATTTCCCCTTAACAATGGCCTTAACATACTGCTATAGAAATTTTTGCAAAATTTGTAGACTGCTTTGTATTTAATTGATCAATTATTAATTTAACGTAATGAGAATGGGATTAATGAATTCATATGGTGTTATTTGCAGTTTATATGCACAATTTCTATTCATAGGCGTACAGGGAAAGCATTTAGGGAACAATAATTGCTTAAATAGAAAAACATTTTATCTGCAATTTATGCCTTCGACATTTCCTGTAGTTTTTAGAAATCTGATAATAATTTTATTTATTCAAAATTTACCTATTTTGTCAAATTACGTATTTTTTAAAAGTATTTATTTAATAAATAGACTTGCCTATTTAAAATTAAAGAACGACCTATTTAAATTTTTAATTTTATTAGATATCCTTGATAAGTTACCTCAAACGAAAACCTAAAATAGCTAAATTTGAGAATAACCCTTATAAGTTTTGGGTCGTTTTATATTTTTTTAAATAGAACCTAAATTTCCAAGTAAAATTTGACTGACATTGCGTAATTTTGCTCGTCTTTAACTATAACAATGTCAAATTCCATCTTTTGACGTCAAATGTTAGGGAAAAATACGATTTAGCGGAATAGAGCCGAATTCGTTAAAGTTTTGGTTTATCAATACAAACCAGCCTAAAATAATTACACAACTTTTTTACTTTAAATATTGCATCAGGGTTATTTACCAAAGAAGAACGAATCAAAGTGATTACTGACCGCGGTACGGTAATTAAATGTTTAACTGTTATAGCTATTTATGATATAAGTGTGAAAATAACTCGTTTAAGGCACGCATACGCTTCGCTCGTTCCGCAATTCATATGAGTGCCTTAAACGAGATATTTTCTTACGTATATCATACAAGATTTTTTTTACGAGCGTCTGAAAAATACAAGATTTTTTTCTACGAGCGTGTGAAAAGTAATTTACTTTTATTTTTAAAAAGTAACACTGAACTGGGTGTGAAAAGTCTAACTTTTCACACGCTCGTAGAAAAAAAAATTTAACTATGAATTTGTTTAGACCAGTGTACGGATAAAATTTAAAAAATGCTATGCGGGATGCATATACAGTAACAACACGCGGGCTAGAAACTTCGTTTAAGCTCGGATCGCCGAACTCATAATAATCAGTAATGGCACGTGTGCTAGACAGCAAAATGCATAACAGCACGCGGGCTAGAAAATCTGACTTCCTCAAGTGGTGGCTAGTAACGACACTCGCGCTATATAGCAGCAGTTACAGTAATAGCACGCGAGGTATAAAAAGGTATGTATATCGGCAATCGGTTTGTTCGTTGTTAGCAGAGCATTTTTTAAAATTTAATTAATATTTTAAGAAATATTATGAAATTAATTGGATTTAAAAAAAAATGCTCTGCTAACAACGAACAAACCGATTGCCGATATACCTTTTTATACCTCGCGTGCTATTACTGTAACTGCTGCTAGCGCGAGTGTCGTTACTAGCCAGGACTTCAGAAAGTCGGATTTTCTAGCCCGCGTGCTGTTACTGTATATGCATGCGGGATCAGTGGCACTGAACAGCAGTATTGGCTAAATTTTCATGATATTGATGACTGCTGCATCACAACAATTGAAAATTTGCCGCACCTTTAATTTTGCTACCCTAGGCTTCAGCCTACTCAGCAGTCAGCACTATGCATAAATCCAGCCCTGGTTTCGATGGCACCAATAATAAAGGAAGGACGCATTTTAAATCTTGCGAGGTTTATTTACAACGAAATTTTAAACAATAAATAAATATGGTTACTATTCTTTTTTTTTAATATCCTAGCACTAAATAATCAAAGAAAATATCTTAAAAACTGTCTATCATAGACAAACCCACTCACGTTTACTACCTGTTAATCGCACGCACCTTGCCTCGCCAAAAAAATCCTCCACCACTGCTTTCGTTATGATAATGACCCCAGATTGAAACTATTTTGTATAAGAATCAACGCATTTTCCTTGTTGTCTTCGAAGGTCACAAATCGAACTATATATACTAGGGTGTATCTGGAATGAATTATAGTTTGTCTTTTAGTTTTGTTACTTAGATAACTAATATGAAATTCCTGGTAAGTTATTAAGTGAATAATGAAGGGATATTGGAAATAGGCCCTTATGTTCAAAAAATTATCTTCTTTTTGCAAAAAGTCCAAAAACCCATTTTGGCATTATTAACTGTTGTCTATTGGACTTTTCTTGTCTTGTCATTTATTGGTTGGCCCTAAAATTAGCCCATATTCATAGCGATAAGTAACTTTAATATATTATAATAATTATATTATGATGATTTAATGTTTTCAAAAGGGTCCAAAACATATTTTACCATTTTTCAATATATAAAAAGATTTATACACAGGAAAAAGTTTTAAGAATGCACATATACAAAATAATTCTATTATATAATTTTACAAGATACCTACGTTTCCTGGAATACATTTTTAAAATGCATTTCTAGGTTATTTTTGTTAAATTATATTCGTACAAGAATTCAGGTCGACTATCTTATAAAATTGAATAATTTTTTTCTTCAGGTGGTAGCAACTTTAGCCCTCTGCGCCTCAGCGCATGCAGGCATCATCCTTAAAGGACCCTCTGGAATCATTACCCCTCATGGCCCCATCGGTCCTGATGGTAGAGGAGCTGGTGCCGCAGGTGGCTGGGCTGGCGGTTGGGCTGGAGCTGGTGGATGGGGAGGACATGGCAACAACATCATTTTGAAAGGTATTTACGAATTTTATTTTTATAAATACTCAGTGAATGGCATAGAATTTCAAACTTAAATGTGATATTTAAAAGGTAATCCTTAAAACTGAATACAAAATGTATACCTATTATTTATTTAAACACTTACCTATATTATCGTCGTTTTATTGCCAAAAGGCGAATGAATGAAAACGCAACTATTATGAAAGAATACTTAAAGTAATTTTTTTATAAAATATATGTATACAATTTAAAAGAAAGCATTGTTCATGTTCAATCAATGTTTTCCGTATTCAGCAGCAAAACACGTTTGCTTTTCTTTGTAGAAATATTGTTTTAATTATAATTTCGGTACTGAACCATAAGTGATCAAAACGTCTTCTTTTTAGGACCCTCAGGTGCTATCACCCCCAATGGCCCCATCGGACCCGACGGTAGCGGTGCTGGTGCCTGGAACGGAGGTTGGGGAGGTGATGACGGTCAATGGCGCGGAGAAGGTATAAGAAAAACTAAAAATTGATATTTTTTACATTTTTAAAATTATTTAACATTACATTTTAAAGATTCAAGTAACAAAGTTATCGTGAGGTTTTTCAGTCTCAATAAAATATTTTAGTATTTATCATTTGATACATATACTTTTTGTGTAGTATTTCTATTTTTGTCATGCCCTCTGTCAAAATTATACATTTCTTCCAGTAACATAAAAACAATGGAGAAACAATATTTTTTCTTGCTTTAGGTGCATGGAACCAAGGTGGATGGGGAGGAGACGATGGTCAATGGAACGGAGATGGTAAATATTTTTTATTCTCATAATTTAATTAGTACTTAACTAATCGTTTTTAATTTAATGCATTAAAAGGAGCTTAAGTAGAAAATCAATTTCCATTTGTTAAATCTTCCTTATTCGAGATCTGAAATGACAAATATTCAGAAACTGGACACTCTTTAAAACAAACTTACCTTGATAGAACATATGGATGCTCGTCAATTTAAATTACCATTCTTATTAATACAAAATACTACAATACTCATCGAAAGGTGTTACATAATAATCATTGCTAAATTTTGGACCATCATGAAAATCACTACCGTTTATAAATGAATAAATATTACATTACTATATTCAAATATTCACATAATAATATATAACTAACAAAAATGTAACATCTAATATTTTCCATTTTATCCCCATAGGTGCCTGGAACAATGGTGGATGGGGAGGTGATGATGGTCAATGGCGCGGAGACTGGAACAATGGCGGTTGGAATGGTGATGATGGTGATGATGGCCAATGGCACGGTGATGGAGGACATGGAGGTAAATATAATAACATTTTTTTTTCTTCGATTATTATTGTGAAATTTTGGAAAAAATAAAAACAGTACCCCCCCCCCCCCCATCATCCACTTTTTCTCTCCCTTCTTAGGCATTATTTTGTACTCAAACACACATACTTGATAAAACCTTCCTTACAATTTCTCACCGTTTTTTTTCTAATATTTTTCTTTTGTTCTAGGTTGGGGTGGACATTGGTAAACGTCGTACGCTACCAGCGAGAATTACATAATTTAGTTTTAGGAAAACATATATATTCTTAATAAAAGACTCTATGTAATTATACAATTCTTTGTAAATATTTTTGTACAAAATAAAACAAATTTTCTTGTTAAATAATACTATTTTATTCTTAGATTATAAGAAGATACCTACCATTGATTTGTTATTGATCCTCTCATAATCAAAACGATATTTTATTCAACATTGTTTTGATTAAAAGGGTATACAAACAGTCATTTAAGAGAGCCTTTACAGTGATCTCAAATTCGCAATGTTTAAAAACAAATCTACTGCAGATATTTCAGCAACAATAATTAGAAACACCACTAGGATAAAATGAACTGAACAAAATATCATTTCTAAATAAGAAAGTTTTTAACCTAGCAACTAAATGGGTATAAGAATTGCTTAAGAACAAACACTAGTAGCAATTTGGTTTATTTTTCTTTCGTTTTCTCCAAAAAGCAGCCAAATACCCATTTCTGGGTAGCAATAAGTACAGTTTTAAGTTAAAAAAAATTAATTAATAAAAGCAAAAAATTATATTTTGTCAAATTTGCCTCTCTCCAACTTTTTTTAACACAAAACAGTAGGTAATTAGGTATACACTTCAAGAACGGGTATTTGGCCGATTTTTGGATAAAACGAAGAAGTAACGAATTATTGATCAAAAAGAACATGATATTCCTGTTCTTATAAAAATTTAAAATTCGGCAAAAAGATTGTTGGATATTTTCGGCACTAGTTGCCTATCTTTATAGATCAAAATTTGGAAAGTGTCACAATTGTTCCAACGGGTTTGGAAAAATATATGTTTTTTTATCTCCAAATATGGACAATTAATAGTCGCATAGATTGATTGTGGACGAATTTAAAATTTTTATTTTAAAATAAAAATACCCTTAAAAAACTAACTTTTTACGCCCAATGGATGGAAATACATATACATATAGATTACTTTTGTCAGGACATAATCTTATTTGCCCTTTTCTTAATAGTTTAAAAGTAGATAATAAATTATTGAGAAATTTAGGAGGCAATTAATGGACCAAAAGCATCCTCATGCTGAATATTTCTCCATTCGCTGGACAATGTAATATTCTGCTAAAATATGCTTGGTAGTAGTAAAAGTAACATTTTTATTTAGCAAAAAGCTATAATTGAATATTTTTTTATTGCATTTTTTTTGACAAATATGGATGAAAACAGGCAGAAAAGTTAAACAATTTGCAAATTGTATCAAATATTACGTATCATTTTGTTTTTTAATTAAATTAAATTTTAAAGTTTTTTTAAAAAGGGTTAATGATATTTGAATTTGAATGGGATTTTCCAAATTATTATATTCTATTAAACCTTTATGAAAAATAGACGTTTTATTTAAAAAAAGGCTAAATAACATTTATTTGATTTAAGTGATATTAGAAATGAATGAAAATTAAGTATATAATAATAATAATAATATAATAATGTCTTTTATTTGATACAAAAATATATATACAAAAAATATTCATAAAGGTGGCGGTATCCAACTATAGCTGCTCATACAACCACCTAATTTATAAAAATAAATAAAATAGAGATCCAAGAAAACAACAAAAATATAAAAAAACAAAAGTTCTAAATGTTTTGAAAATAAAAGGAAAAGCAGAGTATTCCTAATGTAAACTTAAAGTGATATGAGTACATAGTAAAATAATAGACAAAAAAGTTGAAAACTAAAAGCACAGTGAAATAAATTGCAACAAAAATAAAAAATTACATGCTGCGTCAACGCTAGCGCAGATTGCGACCCGCCAGCAGATGCTCTTTATGCGAGATACCCTTACACCTATATTATCACAGATAGATTGTGATATTATACACAAGGAGAAATTAACCAAAACTATTAACATTTTTAAGTATTCAATTTATTTTTTCGATAAATATCAGAAGTTAGGTCTTATTTAAGGTGGGAGTATCAACATGCTTGCCAACCTATAACCTATTTCGCGTATATTTATTTTTCTAGCTTTTACACAAAATTTAACTAAAATCATTAGGTATCGTCTTCATATTTTATAGGTAATAATTGATATATTAAATAAATATCAAGGAATTTCATTAAATATTTTAGGAGAATTGTATAGCGAAAAATATCGGTTAAGACTTTTTTAACATTATTATGTCATTCTTCTTTCACTATACAATTCTCCCAAAATTAGCAATGAAATAAATTGATATTTTTGTAATATGTCAGATATTACCTAAATATTGTACCGACAATATTGATTTTATTTAAATGTTAGTTAAAATAATAAACTAAAAAGGCAACGCGAAATAGGTTATAGGTTGGCAATAGATGGAATGACGTTGAGAATTCCACCTTAAACAAATTCCAACTATAACTTATGTAAAAAAATTGATAAACTAAAGTTAGTCTGAAAAGCTAAGGTGGGGTATCTACAACAAAGAATATTTTTCTTACAAAATATAAGCGTTTCAGTCTATATAATAGATCAGTAGCTTACTCAAAAGGCCATAACAGGTTAGTTAATGATGTGACAATACGTAGGATTTACTCGGACATTCATTGCTAAAAAGGGTAGCATATCCAATTATTTTAGCTTATTCGCAGAAAGTATTATTTTATGCTTTTGTAGCATAAATAACTATTTAACACTTGTGATCATTTTACCACCCCACTGCTTGGGTGTGGCATCCAGAAATTCTTTAAGGTAACAAAAATTAGCCACCGTGACTGTATTTATTTGCATTCTGTAACTTTCATAACCTTAGCATTGAACTACCTGGCGCATTTTGTCTAGCTACGTGAAAATAGGGAGCTCTTGTAGCATTGCATGCAATAGCGAAATTTTAAATCTAAAAACAGTATAATATAACATACGCATACTTTGTCAATGGTCTCTAATAAACGAACAAAACGTGTTTCCTTTTTGATACAGTCCTGCTCCTAAAAATATTTTTGAAAATAAACGCTAGTTTAAAGGATTAGTTTGTAATATTATCAGTATTATAATGTTCTTATGATTTATGGTATTTTGGGATTATTTTTTTTTCCAGAAAAAACTACCTCGGAATTTTTTTAGAAGATTTTATTTATTCACCAGCCCAGTTTTTTGTTGTGCGATTATTTTTTTTGATGCACCCTCCCCCTTGTATACGAACCTGATGTGGACATTTGTTAAAAAGCAACTTAAGTTACTAATAAATGATTTCTAACCCGTTAGTAATATCCAATACAGTTTAAAAAGGAATTATTATTATTATCGTAATTATTATTTATTTATGAAATAATTATTAATTTAAATTGTAAAAATAGTGAATGTCACAATTAAATTTAAAATTCATAATAAATACCTTATAACCTAATTTAATTGATTAAGATTGAAAAAAATTGCAATGTTTTTTTTAATTAATGCAAGCTTTTTATGTACATTTTATATGGATTGGTCTTATGTCTAATGAGATAGAAATGTGCAATAAAATAATATCTTTCTACCCAAAAAATTATTCTTGAATAAAATATGGCTGAAACCAAAGTATAATCAAAGTCATAGGGAATACACGTAACAGGTTTTTAGAGTAGAATTATTTGGACCGTATTTTTTATTGCAGCATACAATAAATGCAATAGAAAAAAGTCAGTAAACAAGGAAATAATATCCTTAGTAAGTAAACCATATGGTTAATAATAAAACATGCTTTATCATGGCGATCTGCGATAATAATTATTTCTTTGTCTAAGGCGGCACGCCCTCGTGCTAGGTTGGGAAAGCCTGTATAATTTTCATTTTTTAATGAAAATTTTAAAAAAATTATTTACGTATGCCAGTATACAATATATTTTAAATATTTAAATAGCTCAGTGCTTCATATGCCTTTACAGTAAGAACATAGTATTATAAATTCGTTTAGAATTCAAAATTGATAGTACCATTTACAATTTTACAAAATACATGGGAGAAAAAATGCTATTGTTATGAAGGGTTTTACTTCTTTAACCACTGTGCATCTTTAAAACTTTTATGTATTTTGGTTACTCATTCTTTCACCCTAACCTTAGATATTATGCAGGATTTTAGCTCATTACACTGAGAAATGGAGATGTGATAGATAAATATTGAGTTAATTGATAACACAGGCCTGCATTTTTTAACACTTTGAAAGTTGATTAAATATTTTTAACTGTTTTCTAGTAATTGGGTAGCGCTGGGCTGCTTTCAGTTTTTTTATATCACGTAAGGTTATTTTTCAAACCGGTAAAATCCAAAAATATAGAAAAAAACACGATTTATTTCATTTATAAGCTAGTTTTTTAATTTATTAAGGAAAAAAATACAAACATAAACAAAATATACACATATAAACTATTATAAATGGTTATTTATTCGTTACGCTTCTTTAAAAAATGTTTTCTTTTTTCAGAAAAGCTTCTTTTGGTTGTTTTTCTGTTCCAACAGAAATCGGCCATAATTTTTGTGTCCCAGCGCCCCAGGTATATTTTTTCCATCTCTTTAATATATTTATGAAATCTTTCACCTTGCTCTTCACCCACGTCCCCAAGATTTTCCGGGAATTAGTCCAAATGGGAATGGAATTTTTATGCTCATATTCTGAAAGCATATTTTCAACGATCTGAACATAGTAGTAATTTATGTTCAACTTCTTTAAAAGCATTCCATGCATGTTTTTCCTCATCTTCCATTACCTTTTTAAATTCTGTATCTTTCATCAAGCTGCTAATTTGCGGCCCTACAAAGATTCCCTCCATTAATTTTGCCTCTGACAGAGCCGGAAATGCTTTACACAAATATTTAAAACAATATCCTTCTTTGTTTAATGCCTTAACAAATTGTTTCATACGTCCAAGTTTTATGTGAAGTGGTGGAAGTAAAACTTTTTAAGGGTCAATAAGACTTTCGTGAATTACATTTTTGTTTCCAGGTGTTAAAGTCTCTCTTTGTGACCAGTCTCTTTTTATCCAATGCTGTTCTCGCTAGCTAGACCACTCGGACAGGAAACATGGAAATTTAGTAAATCCAGACTGCGGACCTAAGAGAAGACTTAAAATGTTTAGATCTTCACACACTTCCCAGTTGTGATTTTCATATTGTATTGTTAAAAGTAATTCCTCTAAATTTTCATAGTTTTCCTTTAACTTAACTGTATGGCCGACCGAAACAGAAGCAAAAACATTGTCATATTATGTAAAAGAACAGCTTTAAAGCTCCTTTTTGAAGTCGATAAAAAGTCTCCAGTCGGAAGGTGTGTAGCACCACAGAAAATCATTTTTTATTCATCAATCATTTAGAATTTGAAATACTACATTCATTTTAAAATGTATTAAAACGCCTATTATAAGTTTTTTTTATATTTTTTCTTTTTTTTTGCAAAAAAAAAAATCTGTGGGTGATAGAGATCAATTGTATTTTAATTAGTTATTTCTATATAAAAACTAAGCTCAAAACAAAAAAATCGCGTCATCACAAATTTCATGCAGGCCTGTGTTATCGAAGTGTTTCGTCTTTTCAAATTGGTATGAAACACTGACTGAAACTGTAGGTAAACGCCGAGATAAACGTAATGGTAAATTATTTTTAGGTACCTACTTGATTTTAAATTATGAGTGGGTAATATTTCCCAAATATTGCGTCACTATCTACTACAACTACAATAAGGCCAAAATTAAAAACTAATAAAGCAGTAAACAATTTTTAATACTCAAGGTCTTAATATAATAATTAAATTAAACTTTGACATGGTTTCGAATTTTTCCGGTAACACCCCTCGTCCAAAAAAAGTGATAGGTGTAAAATACAACAGCGCATAAAATGTTATTAAACACATTTTTCTTATTAAAAAAACTGTTTAATATTACATAATCTTTCAGCAAAATTTATTATATTTTCAAGACTTGGAAAAATGACAAAACAGTTGCCACAATAGACTTAACGACCTTTATAAGGTATGTCACGCCAGTTATTCTACATAAAACCAGTGAACCATAAACAAATATTTAGTTCGAAATGCTAAAAATAGACCAATATCCTGAGCAGAATATTATCTGTTCGTTGTACAATACATACACACCCTTAAAAACCGAGTATCAAGGTCCTTGACGATTTCGCAAAGTTTCTACGCCTTTGCAGACGCCAGATATGAGTGGAAGGTTTTCTTTCTTTTTTTTCTTTAACTTTTTGCTTTATTAGATAAGTCGTAATTGAAATATTACAACATTTTAATGATAACATTTGGTAAATTGTGTATGTTTCAAATAGAATTTAAGTTGACAGTTTGACCAATCAAGTTTTTTTGTTATAGATGACAATTAAAATGATTTCATATTATATTAAGAACTGTGTAATATGTTTATTCAACGGCATGTTTGATAATATTTAGACCAGAACGGTACTGTCAGGTCACACCTACTTAAATAAAGAATCAGGATTTACAAAGGCAATTTCTAAATAGTTCTATTATCTAAAACTGTTATAATTAATAATTATTGTAAATTCTACTATTTTTTACAAAATGATAATTACACCATTTTATTTTATCACCACAGTATGAAATACTAAATAGCAGTAGCAAGGGCTGATGTAAATTCATTTTTATGGCGTGAAAATGTATTACTTATACTAATTCAATTATAAAATTTTGGAATAGTATCTTAACATTACGTTTTAGAGCTACGCAAACTGGACAAGAAAGGAAAATAGAAAAAAATGCATCTATTTTTAAAAGTAATCACTGAAAGAAGTGGTACCATGATACCAATTTTTACTGCTGATGCTGTTGTAACTGCACTGTTTTTAGATCCGATACCTCTGGAAAAATCAAACCGAAATATAAGACGAATAGAATAACCTTCTAAAAGTTTTTTTCCCAATAATAGTTTCTCTTTTACGAGAAAAATCACAATAATAATGATTGACAGGGTTATTCGCTTCCTTAGCGCTTAATGTATTTTTTATTTGGAAGCGTTTTTAGGTGAAGCAAAGGATTTTATTTAACAAATTAGTTGTTTATGAAGTAAAAAATGTTATAATTTTACTTTAAAATAATAATTAAACCATGTCACCTAATCACTCTATTATATCACTAAATTATAGCCTGCAAAAGTGTACAAATTACTGCAGCGAAAAGTAATGCGCGACTTGACATTCAACTTGAGAAAAAGCCTATAATTTCTAATTTAAATCTGCTGAATTAAATCAGGATATGACTAACCACTGCGTTTGTTGAAGAATGTGACCAAATAGGAAAATTATTGTTTTTATTAACAATTATTTTTTATATCTGAGTGTAGGTCTGTGAGATATAAAGACCAAAGTAATGTTAATGAGTTACAATGAGTATTTATAATTAATTTATTGAATTATTAACCGGTTTATTATAAACTGTAATAGTATACAACTGAAAAAATGGATAACTGTAACATATCGCCTGATTGTGGGCGGTGTTCTTTTCTTTATCTTACACACCCAAAGGGTGTACAAAAAATTAAAATATGTTAAAAATTAATATGTTATTTTAAATTTGATATGTTCTGTTACGATAAACTGCACTTCTTTTAGTGCCTTTAAGGGTTCATGTTTGAAAGAAAAAGTAAGTAATATGTCATGGGGTTCAATAGCATATAAAGGATATTGAATTGATTCTGCCTTTACTTGGTGGAACTCCATTTTAATATACAAAGAAAACAGTATATTGTGTTAAATTCCACTCTATTCAAAAAACAAACAAAAACATTTGTCGACTCGACATGTTTCGCTACACTGTAGCTTTATCAAGAGACATGTTTCGCTACACTGTAGCTTTATCACTCTTGATAAAGCTACAGTGTAGCGAAGCATGTCGAGTCGACAAATGTTTTTGTTTGTTTTTTGAATATAGTGGAATTTAACACAATATAGTGTTTTCTTTGTATATATAAAGGATACTTTTTGCTAGTGTCAAAATGTTTTTCAAAACTATCAATTTTCAATGTTTGAGTTGTTTTGATTACTCGTGTAGTAAGTAGATAGGTACATGTAAAAATATACAAACCACAAACATCTACCTGTCTAAATCTAATATAATGTTATGTTTTTTTAAGTCAAACCAAGAAATATTTATGGTTTGTTAAAAATTTCAAAAAAATGTAAAATATAAATGGTGTTACGCTGACGATTCCATGGTGCACCTATTATGGGCGCGAACTAGCCAACACCCATCACTCCTGTTGCATTTTTCTATTATTTATAACAATGTGCTCTTTTAAATCAAATTTTAAAATGTGCTCTGTGCAATGTTACAGTTTGTTACGATTATTTTGCGATAAACATTCTATGAGTTTTAGCATCAACCAAAAAAAAATTATAGTAATTTTATAATAACTGTAATTTTATGACTAGGCAATACTATGCCTTATGCGTCATAAGTTTACGGCTGTCTATCCATAGAAAGTGAGTTGGTCCCAATTTGATAGTATGCTCTTTGTGGATGTAAACTCGTGTTTACACTTACACATATAAGAAAAATTATAAAACAAATATAAACATAATAATGCCTAATTTTTAAAATTGGTTTTCCAGTAAACTATGTATTGTAGGTAAATAAATTTTATTGATATATATTAAAAAACTAGTTACCATACGTGGGCAATTAACATTACCTGGTACCTTGTGGTGCTGGCGTGAGAAAACGTGTAGACTTTTTTTTGTCAGATATGCATTCATTATAGCATGTCTTTGTCATAAAAAATATTTATTTATTTCATGAATGTAAGATATAGTTTTCCAATTAAATTTTAAATAAGTAGAGCATATTATATATTAAATATGGTATCAAATAGCTTTCTTCCACAATTTTCCAAAGCAGAAAATTCTGCTCTTTGACTCAGAATATAGTGATATCTGCATATACCCAAAATTTGTTGGATTCTACAAATCCGCTTATTACGAATTTGTCAATTTTAGTATGATGAGGAAACGATGAGACAACGGTGCTTGCTTTCTTTATTGACTATCGTAATTTAAAAAAAGTAATACCAACTTTTATCTTTTCAATGAAGATTTTTTACAACTTAGAGTAACACCAAGTTATTTAAAAGTTATATTATGGTAGTAAAAGTATACACAACGGTTTCGGAGTTTTATAATCTGTAGCTTCTGCCAACTTTTTGTTATAACGGGTTTATAAGATTACTATAAGGTTATATAAATGTTTCCATCGCCATTTTATAAAACTTGTAGTAGGTAAAAGTTATCAATGTATTTATAATAAATTTATATAAGGTTTGCAGTAACCTCATTTACAGAACCCTTAGTTGTATAGAAGTATTGTTAATCACCTTAATATAAACGAAAAGATAATAGTGTCTGCTTTATTGTAATAAAACTGTCGATGATATTATCTGTAATGACAGCTTCTTATTTCATACAACTTTGCAAACACTAGTAATACAAATTACCCCCTTTTACATAATACTACGCTTTTTGCAGAAAAAATTGTTCCCACCAAAATTTTGAGTCATAGGATAGGCACGGAACGTACAAAGCCTAAAATAATACACTATCATTTTGTAATTTTTACAATCCATTTTTAATTTTGCTTTTGCAGTCTGTAACAAATCCGACTACCAATAATATAAAAACGGAAAAATACCATAAACTAAAATGTGTCCAAGAGAGATATAAATGCCTTGATAATAACTGACAAGTGACAGATGGCTGATAGAAGTTACAAAATGTTGGTAGCGGAAATATTTCAAGAACCATTAGAGGCAAAATTTATAACTGTTACGAAATATCGAAATATAAAAACATTAAATTATATCACTATAAGCGGCAAGTTTATAACTAAAAGGGTTTATTTAGGTTACCTACGTATCTATTATACAAACAAAATTGTTTTTGGGAATACTTCTACTTTTATTTATTATACTGCACCTTTTTAGTTACTAAATTAGGTTTTTAAATAAGACTTTATCAACCAAGTTCTACTTTTACATTTCCTAGAAATGAAATTTAATCTTTAAAATATTTTAATTTTCTATGCATTTTCTGATGTAATTTTTAATATATTGTCACCAAGCCATAATATATACAAATAAAGCTTATTAAAAATCACTAACTTTTTAAAAAATACCCATTTTTCTAGAATGACAAGGTTGAAAGTATAAATAGGAATTGGTGGCAGGCAAAGGGGCACAGTCAACTCCAGACGTCGTCGTAACAACAAGATCTCACAATGCACGGATTGGTAAGGGAATTTTTTAATGGGGTCCTTATTTCTCTCATTTTTAAATATAGGTACATAATTTCAATCGAAACTGCGTAAATGGCGGTTAAGGTTTTTTACCATAATGATCGGATTACTAAGAACCAAAATACAAAATAAAGCTGTCTGTATGATATTTTTAACAAATCGATGCAGATTATGGAATTAAGGAGCAGCCAACAGTTAGGCAGAGCTGTGAGTAACTTAATAAAGAAGATACTTTTTAGTAACTAGTTACTTAAAGTAACTAGATACTTAGTAACTAAGATACTTTTTTAATTATGCCCAACGTAACTATAACTTCGCTACTTTTGAAAAGTATCTTGTATCTACTTACTTTTTTTTAGAAGTAACTATACATTTAAAAAAGTAACTAGATACTATAAAAGTAACTAAGATGCTTTTAAATGAACTAAGTTACATTAAAATTAACTAAGATGCTTTTAAAGTTACTAAGTTACTTTTAAAGTGACTAAGATATTTTTAAAATTACTTTAAAATACTTTAAGAGGTTTGATAATAATACTTAAAACACGCTGATAAAACATATTTAATATACAGTAATTTTTTTTGCAATAATAATAATAATAATAATAAAAATCTTAAATAAACTACCTAATAACATAAAAGTTTGATTATAAAGGCCTAATTAGAGATGAAATGTATTTTGTAAGTTTGTAAGTATAATAAATTCGTATTCGTTATACACATTTCATTTTCATATTATTACTAACTGGTAAATTTATGGTATCTAGTTACTTCAAAATTATCTTAGTTACTTTTAGAGTATCGTAGTTACAATCAAAGTAACTAGTTACTTTGGAAGTATCTTAGTTACTGTAACTAGTTACTTTAACTAAGTAACCAAGAACTAAGTTACCTTTAGGTAAAAGTAACTATTCCTCATAAGTAACTAGATACATTTTTGCAAAAGTATCTAAAAAGTAACTTTTCTAAAGTATCTTTCACAGCTCTGCAGTTAGGTAATCTAAAACACTTTGGATTGATGTTTGGCCGGCCAAGAATTTGGGAAAAATTTAAAATACTTATACTTATGTATTATTCTATTGGTTGTAGCCGTTTTAAGCTGCCATTAATGTCAAATGTTTCCTGGATCTAAAATCTATCGTGATGACAGTATGTTTTTTCTTCGAATTGACGATTGAAATTAAAATTAAAAATTTAGTTTCTCTAAACAATGTTTTTTCTTTCTTAAAATGATTAAACATAATCCATCGTTTAGATCGTCGCCCTTGTTACCCTATCGGTGGTTTATGCTGCACCAGGAGGTCATGGAATTGGTCTCGGTCTTGGAGGAGGTCTTGGTCTCGGAGGAGGTCTTGGTCTTGGAGGAGGTCTTGGTCTTGGAGGAGGTCTTGGTCTCGGAGGAGGCCTTGGTCTTGGAAATGGTCTTGGACTTGGTGGAGTAGCTGTTACCGGTGGAGCAACTTTGGGAAGTTCTTTAGTTGGCCCTGCTACCCTTGGAGCTTCTTTAGTTGGACCTTCCACCCTTGGAGCTTCTTTAGTCGGACCTGTTAGTGGAGCCGCATCTCTTGTAGGTAAGTTGATGTACAAAAATTAATTTAATTTCAATTTTTATTAGGTAAGTAAAACATATTCGAACTTACATTTCTCCGTTAATTGAGATATTCTTTAAAATTCGTCATTGTATACCTTTAAATTATTTAGAAAATATTTATCATGCATTAGTACATTCAAGAATTCAGTATCTTATTTCTATTTGGGGTTCAGCCAATTCAATAGTACTAAAACCTTTAAAGAAATTACAAAATAAAATTATTAAATGTATTCATAGATTTCCGCACTTAGAACCAACAACAAATTTGTATAAACCGAATAAATACCTAGATATAGGTATACCTAAGTAATTTAAAAATAACAAAAAATTTCTAACATAACGTTTACAAAAGTTCATGATCTTCACAGACATAATACTAGACAAACTATTTTTTTACAAACTATTAAAATAAACAGTAACTTTGGAAAACGGTCATTGTTATATAATGGATTAATATTATATAATATTTTACCCGAAAATATTAAAACATTAAAAAAAAATAAGTATCATTATTTAAATGTAATTTAAAAAAATATTTCCTAGTATAATTTTCTTTCTTAACGAGTTAATCAAACGTTTATATAAAAGGCATTTTTTTTAACTGTCGTTTTTTATATAAGTATATACCTACTAAGTTAGAGTAATAATTGTTAGTTATTTTTATATACTCATCCCTGTAATAAACTTGTAAAGTTGGTTAGAAGTAAAGTAAAAAAATAAAATAAAAAAAGTTACAAGTAAATAGGTATTTTAATAAATTATTATTTTGTAGGACCTGTTGCTGGATCAGCCTCCCTGGTAGGGCCTGCCTCTGGACACGCTACCCTCGTAGGACCTTCTGCGGGACCCGTTTCGGTTGTAGGACCTTCTGCCGGCCCCGCTTCCATTGTAGGACCTTCTGCTGGATCTGCTACCATTGTTGGACCCTCCGCTGGCTCCGCTTCTATTGTAGGACCTTCTGCTGGACCTGCCTCCATTATTGGACCTTCCGCTGGTCTTGCTACTGTTGTGGGACCTTCGGTTGGAGGTGCATCAATTATTGGTGCATCTAACCAAGGTGTCGCTCTTGTAGGTAAGGAGAAATAAATTAATAATTGGTTCCGCTTAAATAACAATTATGTTTTTATTTTATTTAGGGCCATCAGTTCAACTTTCTGGATTAGGAATTGGAACTTTAGGTAAGTTAATTAATGAATTCTTTACAATTAATAGGCCATGATTTAAGAAACGATTTTTAAATTTATTTATTTATTTATTTATTTATTTATTTATTTATTAACAAATGAGATATCTACAGACCTAATGGTCCAAAGTGATATCCACAATTAAACATGTGTGTACGGATATGATATAAATAATGATAAAGTCTATATTTATATTTACTGTAATAAGCTAAAGTAACCCTTAATTTCATATATTAGATCTACTTAAGTTAATATGCAAAACAATTTTTTATTTTAATTTTAACCACATTTAATGAATAATGGAATACATCAATATCAGTAAATCTAGAATTATACAAACGTAATATTCTATGAATGGGTGAATTCCTACCCGAATTAGTTCCAAAGAATTGCTCTAAAAATAATGAATTACTTCTTAGGTCTGTCGCTTGAATAGTAAAAAGAATATGTGATAAAATTAATGACGAGTCCAAGTGACCATTAAGTACTATTTTATATAAACAGAGAATATCACATGGTTCGCGCCGGGCTTCAAGAGAATAAAACTGATAATCCTGCCTAAGACTAGATGTACTGACGGTATAACTATATGTACCTGTTGACATATAATATAAAAATCTCAAAAAAGTGTTTTGTACTCTCTCCAGCCTAACCTTATACACATCATACTGGGAACACCAAATAGGTGTAGCATAATTCAATCAACTGTATACGAATGAGTAGAATAAAGCCTTCATTGTCGTTATAGAGTGAAACTGTCTACATTGTCTTACAATAAAACCTAACATTTTTGTGTGCAATTATTATTATTATTTTTAGGAACTGGTATCGGTATTGGAGGAGCTGGCCTTGGTCTTAGAGGAGCTGGTCTTGGTCTTGGAGGAGCTGGTCTTGGTCTTGGAGGAGCTGGTCTTGGTCTTGGAGGAGCTGGTATTGGTCTTGGAGGAGCCGGAATTGGTCTTGGAGCTGGTGTTGGAATCTCTGGTCACGGAGTCTCTGTTGTCGGACCAGCAGCCGTTCCAGCAACTATTGCTGGTCCATCTGGCATTGTTAGCGCTAAAGGCGTCTGGGGACCCACTCTCGCAGGAGGAAAAGGACATTGGTAATCACTTGTACCAACCACTTTTAGTATTAAAATTGCCTTTTGGTAAATTTTCCTGAAACAATTAAATAGAAAGGTTTTAATTGAGACAAAAGAAAGAAGAAACTGTTTTATACCTTAAAGCAGAAAAAACTATAGACATTTAAGATATGTATTTTGTCATTAATTGTGTCTTTCGGGAAATTTTTACTGAATAGGCGTTCCTGAATTTCATGCTGTGTCGACTGAACTGCCTATTTTTCTGTATATATATATATATATATTGTATATTGTGTACCATTATTTATAAGCATTTATGTTCAATAAAGAACGTACAAAATATTTTTGTTTAATTTTATTTGTTTATCATGAGATCATACAGTGACCGGCAGAAAGTACGCACCAAAGGGGATTTTTTTTTTATTTCAAAACTTACCATTTTTTTTGCGGTGGAAAGGTTCTGCATGTACTTAAACAAAAAACAGCACAAACAAAACTAGTAAACATTGCGTCGTATACGAGGGAGAGGTGAAAACGTTATATTCACTCAAGAATAAAGAGCTCTTATTTTTCACCGTGGACATTTTTTCTATTAGGAATAGTCGTTTGCACTTAAAAGTTATCCATAAATGCCAAATTTCACCTTAATAGCACAAAACAAATGTTTTTATTTTTTTTGACGCCACCTCGCATAACGAGTCGATAGGAGCTATGCAACCTATAAATTCAGTTTTTTAACAGCTTGTGAGCAATTAGACACATAACTTAATTAAATTTAAAACATAAGGTCAAAATGAGAATTTCGGTACGGCACACTGTCAGAAAAGTAAAGGAAATAAAACCACAGAAAAATAAAGGGTTTATATAAAACTTCAAGTGTCAGTCTAATATCATGTAATAATAAGTAAAAAAAACGGCGAACAAGTCAAAATAATATAAAAGAACACAGTAATTTAACGTTCTACATGCCCTCCGTCATTTTCGATACACTTGATGGTTCTATTAATAAGCTCCCTTGTTACATTTCGTAGATTGATAGGATTTATTTGTCTAACGCAGTGCAGTGTCTGATGACTTCTTCTAAGTGATCTTAATTTCAAAAATTGTAAAGACAATTTTTGTTCTGTCATTTTTTACAACTAAAACAATAATTAACGCTGAACGTTAGCTTGAATCCTAAATATTTAAACTTTAATTCATGAACCAATAGATTTAAGAGTTTTTGAAAAATTTGGAACGGCAAAATTTTGTTAAATGTATGAAGTAAACCCTTATTTATTTTACATAAAGTTATTTCGCTTATCCATAGAATAATGTACGGTGTGCACCAGAAAAATGAGATTATTTTTGACGTTATTGAATTAAACGTCCAGTTTTCGCATATTTAAACAAATTTAAGTAAGTTATGTGTCTAATAAAATTGCTCACGAGCGTTTAAAAAACTGAATTTATAGGTTGCATAGCTCTTGTCGACTCGTTATACGAGGGGGCGCCAAAAAAAAGTAAAAACATTTTTTTGTGCTATTAAGCTGAAATTTTTGTATTTATAGATAACTTTTAAGTTCAAACAACATTTCCTAATAAAAAAAATGTCTACGGCGAAAAATACGAGCACTTTATTCTTGAGTGAATTTAACGTTTTTATCTCTCCCTCGTATACGACGCAATATTTACTAGTTTTGTTTGTGCTTTTTTTTGTTTAAGAACATGCAGAGCCTTTCCACCGCAAGAAAAATTTGCTAAGTTTTGAAATTTAAAAAAAATCCCCTTTAGTGCGTACTTTCTGCCGGTCACTGTATAAGTTCAAAGTAAGGATTCAAGTTTAGCTTGATACGGCCTTAAAGTATAGAATATACAAAGAAACGATAACAGGCCTATATCAGAATTTTTCTTAAACTAACCCTTAGTAACTATTTATTGCTTCTTCTAATATTATTGGTAGGTTTTTAGGGCAAAAAATAGTAATCTTTGAAAAATGTAAATAGTTTCCTACACTTATTTTTGCTAAAATACAATTTTAAGGCGACAGTGTATTTTTGTTTTTTCATTTAGCCTTCAAATTTTCAAAATTTCTTAATTTTTTTAAACGTTTAAAAAAACTGCTTTGCCAACTACTAATACTAAAAAAGTGCTTATCAAAACACATAAACTTGGGGCAAATATCGTAATTGTTACGGTTTACAAGCAAAATAGATTAAATAATATTCTTTACCGGTAATTGGAACTGAGATATTTTTTATACACTTTATCCGCGTACGGTATCGAAGGTCGTCGTTTGAACTATATATATGGGGTGTTGGCCGAACTGAGGGCACAGTCAAGTCCAGCTTTTGACCAGACACAAGATCTCAAAATGAACGGTTTGGTAAGGCGCTTCATAATTTTACAGTAATTTTTTTTTCAAAAACCTATTTTCAAAAAGTTATAACATCATTTTAAAAATATCTTCGAAAAAAATCAAGTCATATTAAGCATGATGCATGATATATTTGCCAATAGGAATTAAAAAAATTAATTTTAATGTCTTATTTAAAATCTTAGTTGGAAAATAAATTATTAGGAATAATGTTTATTAACGCTAAATAATATTTTATGGTTATTTAAATTCAATCAACAAAGGCAATTATCTAGTTTAAATTTGATGAAAATGTTAAAAGTTATCGAAAAAAATAAATCAAATATTTTCAAAAAATTTGCTCCCTTAATTTCGGGCTCGAGAAAGTATTTTTAAAGATTGATTTATTTCCAGATCATTGCTCTTGCCACTCTCTCCGTAGCCTGCGCTGCCCCAAGTGGTGGTTGGGGTTGGGGAGGACATGGAGTAGGACTCGCCCTTGGTGGTTGGGGTGGACATGGAGTCGCCCTAGCAGGACCTGTTGTTCATGGAGCTGCTCTCGTTGGACCCGTCGATCATGGAGTCTCCGTCGTAGGTGAGTTATAGTATTATCACGATGAATTTATTTGAAAGAAGGTTGGAAGATAATTTTTTTAAAATTCCAAAATACAAAATTTTAAAAATTTAAGATCAAACATTTTTTTTAAATTTTAATTGAGATCTTTTTGATTATAATTATTATTGTATGGTATGTGTAAAATGAACTAAATTACTCAAATTTTACGACTTCCGTAACACTGTTACTTTTTTATATTATAAAAGAGTTGCATTTTCCCTAAATTATTAGATTTGTAAACTGACTAATAAATTTATTTGAGAAATAAGATTTATTATTATTTAATATAAATAATTAATTGACGTTGCGTAAAGAATGATATCAAATATTTAAATAGATTTCAAGAAAAGAAATAATAGTTATAAAATATATACCATTATACCTAATTACCCTGTTTGTTAACTTTGTAGGACCTGCAGCACATGGCGCCGCCTTAGTAGGACCAAGTGTTGGCCACGCTTCGTTAGTAGGACCTAGTGTAGGACACGCTGCTGTTGTAGGACCTTCTGTAGGACACGCTACCGTTGTAGGACCCTCTGCTGGACATGCTACAGTTGTAGGACCCAGCAGTCATGGAGCTACTATTGTAGGAGCATCTGCCGGACATGCTGCTGTCCTTGGAGGACATGGAGGCTATGGCGTCGTAGGTAAGAATATTATGGATAAAATTTAAAAAACATCACTATTTATTTTATATCTATGTACAGGGTGGCCCTTTAGTGTGGCAAAGTACAATAGCTCCGTTACTATTTCAAATACATTAAAAATATTAATACAAAAGTTGAAGGGCAGTAAGTGACTTATAACGTAAAATTATTTTTAACTCTATAGGGTGGCTCAAAAAAGCGGAACAAGAAAAAATGTACTTTTTTCAAATGGAACACCCTGTATATTTTTTCATTTTTAAATTCTACATAGAATTATAATTATTTTTTATTAAATACATTATAAGTCTATACTTTATAGTTTCCGAGATATTGACTCTTGAAAAGTGACATTTTTGAACTTTGACAGCTTCTAACTTTCTAACAGTACGTCTTAGAGCAAAACGGCTTACATGTCTCTATCTTCAATTTTTATTATCTTCCCAAAAAAATCAACTTCCAGTTAAACCGGAACAACTATATTTCCTGCTTTCGAGTAACATCCGGTTTAACCGGAAGTTGATTTTTTTGGGAAGATAATAAAAATTAAAGATAGGGACATGTAAGCCGTTTTGCTCTAAGACGTACTGTTAGAAAGCTAGAAGCTGTCAAAGTTCAAAAATGTCACTTTTCAAGAGTCAATATCTCGGAAACTATAAAGTATAGACTAATAATGTATTTAATAAAAAATAATTATAATTTTATGTGGAATTTAAAAATTAAAAAATATACAGGGTGTTCCATTTGAAAAAAGTACATTTTTTATTGTTCCGCTTTTTTGAGCCACCCTATAGAGTTAAAAATAATTTTACGTTATAAGTCACTTACTGCCCTTCAACTTTTGTATTAATATTTTTAATGTATTTGAAATAGTAACGGAGCTATTGTACTTTGCCACACTAAAGGGCCACCCTGTATATGTATATTATTTAAATAATCTAATAAATAAATAATTTTAAACTAAAAATTTTTATTTTAAGGACCCGCTTGGGGAGCAGGACTTGGCGTTGCCTCTCTAGGTAAGTTTATATTTTTCTCATGGGTGTTTTATTTGACAATTTAAAAAATATATTATTTTTAAATAATTTATTTTGGAATTATTGTGGGGAAAAAGAAAAAACTTTCTCAAAATCTATTACACTATTAACAACCTTTTCCTTTATTCGCAGGTCTTGGTCACGCTGCCCACGGTGTCGCCGTCGTTGGACCCCACACTGTCCCAGCCACCATTTCAGGTCCAGCTGGTACCATCCATGCTGAAGGTCTCTGGGGACCCACCCTCGCCCATGGTCATGGTGGACATGGTCATTGGTAAACTTTACTAGGAACAACAAATTGTAGCTTTAAAATGCCTGTTGTTAAATCTTCCTAAGATAGTCGATTGAGAAGAAGTATTATTCACACTAAATATTAGTTAAAGTAAATATAAAAATGTATTTGTAGAACTTAAAAAACAAAAGCTGTTTAGACTGATGAAAGAACAAAACGGTAGAATACAGTATCTTCTCTTTCGGGTTTATTTTAGGAATTTTTTAACAAAACGGTTTGTCTGAATTCCAAGCTGTGCCGACACTACTGCCTCCATTTTATGCATATTGTATATTTTGTACCATAATATTTATTTAGTTAGCAGCTGCGTTCAATAAAGAACTTCATAAATACAAATATCCTTGTTTATTTTATTAGATGTATTAGATATAATAATTTCCTAGTCACAAAATTAAATATCATTAGAAATAAGCAACAATGATACCAAATGACAAATACGTATAGAAGTTATTACTGTTGATATTAAAACCTTCAATAATTAAAATAGTAAACAGCGCAAAAAGGTATTAGACTTTCCAACAGTTAAATAAACTATTAAAAAATATGTTTTCCAAATATCATGTTCCAGTTTAAAGTATTCGATACATGGCAACTACCAAGTCTGCAGGAATTGAGCAATGAAAATCATCTGTTTTTTTAAATAAATGCTTTAGTCTTAAATGTAGCGATGTGCTTTCGGGGTTCCTTTGAAAATTACTAATGTCCATCGTCTAACGTCTATGATTTCGTAATGTTGATTGAGTGTATCATACATCAATATATTGAGACTTGGCTAAACTTATTTTTGGAAATTTTGATGAATTTTGTAGAAGTTTCTACATATTTAATTTCATATTCACTTAACATTTATTAAATTTTAAAACTACTGCGAGGATGATTTTTACATTTTTATCCAAATTTTAAAAGTGCATGAAGTAAAAATGAAAATAAAATAAAAGATCGGCAAAGTTCTTGACGCGACATTATTATATTGTTCTGTGAGGTTCACCCTGTATCAAACTGGCTCAAATTCTACGCATTGTAATGGAATAACTAAATCAATAGTATATTTTCCAAAAAAAAACAATTTAGGATTAAAGTTTAACAGTTATTAAAGCATTTTTAAATAACGAATGAAAATCCAACAATGAGCTGTAGCCTGTCAAAAGGTGCAAATGTCAGTATATCGTTAACAAAGGGCTTTAGGGCTAGAAAACCAAAATTATTATAATCTTACTTGACAGGGTCTCCTAAATTCCAAAGATTTATAAAATATAACGTGTTCTATTTAAAAACGTAATATTTTTAATAACAGTGCAGTTATTGTAGGTAGGCGGCATTAGTGGTATTCAGTGACCACTCTGCCTACTTGGGTTTGTTGAAAGTATCTAACATATACACCTATATGCACAATATTGTTAAACTAAAATTAAATTCAAAACAAATTGAAATTTATTTTGTTTGATACTCACTCTCTACCCGGTGTATCTCTAAAAGATGCGAAAAAAATGCTACCACAAATTCCTGAAGCTTAAATATGACGATCTAACCCAATTTACCTCAGTCCAAAAGTGGATGATTTCGGAGATACAGTGTGTCAAAAATTTAATTTGGTTTTAGTTTTTCATAAAAAAAATGTTTATAAATTGGTGTATTAACACAATATTTGATTAGGGGGGTTTTGTGGGGTGGAAAATTAAAATCTGCACTCATTCTTATTGTTATTTAACTTAGGGGGGCGGTACCTTGCACACATTTAAAACGAAATGACTTTTTTGAGCCACTCTGTATTGAACTTTTAAATAAACAGTCTTATTCTCGTCTTTTACCTATAAAAGGTATTCGTAGTAAAAGTTGATTTAAGCAGCCGTTTTTGAGATATCTGGAATTAAAAAAATCACTTCGTGTATGGCAGTATGACCAGGTCTAAATTATTGTTGAATTTGAACACAATTTGAAGCGTTAAAATAAATTAACTGTCACTAAAAACTAAAAAAAAAACTATTTCATAAATGTGTTGTTAATTTGATTCTCTAGTAAAACCAGTCAATAAGAGATTTATCAATAACCAACATTTTGTGAATACGTCTCCTCAACTAATCTTCTGTATCTACTGGCCTAGAATACACAAGGATTTTCAAAGTTCCCCATAAAAAATAATCCTACGGGGTGATATCGGGGGATCAAGCTGGCCAATAAGCGACGATTCGGAAATCTTTCACTGTATACTCTACAAGATTCTAAACCATTTTTTTTCTTGGCGATATCCAAAAACCAATAACATATCGGTCATATTTCTTCGTTGGTATACCTACTGTACGGCCACGACGAAAAGAAATGTTAAATTGTTTCACCATTCAAATGTATGCCGAACTATTTTTTGGATTCGATTTGACACCAGTCAATTTTTAGTGACAGGTGACAGTTCGCCTTCGCTTCAAATTTTATTGTGTTGAATTATTACAATAATATAGACCTGGCCATACATTGCACGAAGTGAATTTTTTAAATCCAGATATCTCAGAAACGACTGCTCAAATCACCTTTTTACCGCGTATACAATGTTTTAGGTAAAAGACGTCGGAGAATAGGAATGTATTTAAAAGATCAATACAGAGAGGCTCAAAAAAGTTATTTCGTTTTAAATGTGTGCAAGGTACCGCAGGTGGCGCCCTCTATATTTTACATTAAAATGGGAGCTGTTTTCAATTTTTCACCCCACAAAACCCCCCATAGCCGAATATTGTGACAAAACACCAATTATTAAAAAAAATATTTATGAAAAACTAAAACCAAATTAAACTTTTGACATTCTGTATTTCCGAAATCATCCACCTTTGGACTGAGGTAAGTTGGGTTAGATCGTAATATTTAAGCCTCAGGAATTTGTGGTAGTATTTTTTCCGCACCTTATAGAGACACCCTGTATATAACTAACCCAAACTATATCCGGTAGTACAAATTTTCGTCGATTGTCATCTGTACTTTTTCGAGCCAGCAGACAGTCAGGCCGACGGAAATGGAAAACATACTTTTTGTGATTTAGGAAACCCAAACCGTGCAAGGAAATTATAAAGAGTAATATTGTCACAAACCAAAATTTTCAGTGATTGTATTTAATAAATTAAATTCCAGGGCCGATCCTAGGGTGTCGGCCGCCCGCGTGCAAAGACATATTATGCCGCCCCTCTAAAGACTTTTTCCTATTTTGAGTAATACTTAACGTTGACGTTATAAACTCATCTACATGTACATAAGAGGAAAAAGTTAAACATCAATAAAAATGCAAACTACAAATAAAATTTTACGGGAAAGACTTTATTTTTGGGCCAGCTAATATGTTATATTAGCGACACCTTTTTTTCTTTTTACTTTAACAAAATAATAAACCAACAAAAATATTACTTTTGAAACAAAAATAGACATTTTATAATTAGAAATGTAAAACAACAGTATTTACCAGAAAATATAAAATAACAAAAAGTACTAAAGCATAAATCTCGCGAAACGAAAGGTATATAAATCAGTCCTTTCTCGAAGACTACCTAATAATTAACTATAAAATAATTTTTCTCGTTTTATGAGAAGCAAATTTGTCAATAATTGCGGTGAGATCAATTTTTTCAGAGATTTCGGATTCAATAGAGATGATGGCCAAATCTGAAAGTCTTTCTTGTGTCATATTATTTCTCAAGTAATTTTTAATAATTTTTAATTTACTGAAACTTCTTTCACCTGAAGCCACAAAACAGGTAAGGTTAAAAAAATCCTTATTGCTAGAGCAAAATTTGGAAAACAGGGAATGAGATCATTTTTGACTAAAATTTCTAATATCTTAATTGGCTGTTTTTTACCTGGAAAAATAATATCTTTAAATGAAGTTATTTCATTAAAGAGTTGTATACCGTCTATATATTTCACAATAGTTCTTTCCTCCTGTACCTGTAACTAAATATCTAAGTCCATGCAGGCTTTCATGAGGTCATCATTAGAAATGGTGTGAAACTCGTACAGAAAGCAGAATATTGAATAGCACTCAGATAATAAGGTAAATCTTTCATTTATCGAAGAGATCGCGTAATCAAGAACTGCAAAATAGAAAGCAATCTTGAATTATTGCAGGAAGGGATTTAAAACTGGTTCATCACTGCCCTCGTAATGAAATAAAAATAAACGAACTTTTTTTCTGAGCTTCGAAATGGGAAATTCGGGATCAATACCTAAATCTCTAGCAAGTGTTGTTGCTGAATCGACAAATATTTTAAAACTAGCGTGTACCCGGCCTGCGTTGCAGCCCGGCATTATACAACGTGAGATATTAAGGCGAACAAACCCGAACAAACCTCAAACTCAACCGTTTGCCGGCTCGTCCACAATTCACATCCATGCATAAAACATAGTCTGTCTTCGTCTATTCCGGCTTCGGATCGATCGTTGAACGGGCCGGGGACCGGTTAGGTTGGGTCGTTCGTTCTCCCTACTCTAATTTATCAGTGTTTATCAGTGTTTCTCTATAATAATATGCATGTATTATTATACATAAAACCCTTTCTCTTGAATCACTCTATCTATTAAAAAAAACCGCTTCAACATCCGTTGCGTAGTTTTAAAGATTTAAGCACATATAGGGACAGGACGGGCGATAGCGACTATGTTAAGATTTCTAATTAATATATATTTGTCACCGTAAGCTAAAAAGCATGAGATTTGGAGAGAAAATAATGAGAGCATGGGATTTTTTTGAAAAGCATGATATCTCATGCAAAAGCATGAGACCTGGCATCACTGGGGCGAAGCGCGGCCTTCGACGCGTTCGACGCGCTATTTATAGGCACGCGTCACCGGCTGGCGGCTGGGCCGTTGGTTCAGCCAGCAGCGTTTGCAATGTAAGCGCAAATAAACAAACCTCTAAATTTATCAGTGTTTCTCTACAATATTATGCATGTATTATACATAAAAACCTTCCCCTTGAATCACTCTATCTACTAAAAAAAAACGCTTCAAAATCCGTTGCGTAGTTTTAAAGATTTACGCACATAAGGTGACATGAACAGGATAGCGAATTTGTTTTATACTATGTTAAGATTATCGTCATATCGTTGGGAAACTAAATATTTTTTAAGATTACCTAAGCCTTTAATGCATTCCGCGATGTTTAATTTAGGATTTTGAAGCATTTTACTCAATACATCAATTCTTGATAATAAATCATGCCAAATTAAAATTGAACATAAAAACTTAATGCTATTAATTATTGATTTAGCACCCATTTTTGTTTTCGTGTCTCTGGTGGTATCTTCAATTAAGGCCTTTAATGCGATAATAATGTTTTTTAGCTCTAATTTTAGAGGTCTAATAGCATTGATACGACTTTCCCATCTTGTTTCACTTAACGGTTTTAAAGTAAGAGTTTTTACGTATTTTTTGAGTAAATCCCATCGATATGGGGACGCAGAAAAGTAATTATATACCTCTTGTACCACATCAAAAAAACTAGAATATTCACCGTTTCGACGTTAATTTAAAGTTATCTTTTATAGTTTGATAAATGTCACTTTATTTTTATTTCGAGAAATTCGTAAAAAGTTTTGCTTGATTGACAGAACTATCTGCGGCCTACTGGGCCTACGGCCGCCCTTTGTTTTGGCCGCCCGCGTGCGGTGCACGCGCTGCACACCCGCTAGGATCGGCGCTGTTAAATTCCGTTTTCAACCTTTTCTTCAATAGAGACTTTTTGCACCTCTTAATTCGTCATTCTTTTGTGGTTATGGTTATTCTGAGCATGCGCAATGTCAGAAAGGTGATCCGCTATGGTTAATAACCATAACGGACTCCGTTAGTTACGGAAGGATAAGGAAGAGCTTATCGTTATCCTTATGGTTATGCTTAAACTGCATGGTTGCCGGAACATACAAAAGTTATGAAGCATCATTGCTATGAATCAAAATTGTGATAAGCAATTAATTAAAATCCAAAGCAAATAGTAGCTGTACATGGCAATAAACGATGATAACAAGAAAAGTGGATTCTTTGAAAGAAATCAAATAGACCTGGGTGTACTGGGTATATTTTTCTTTTTTTTTATATATATATTTACGGATTTATACACTTGACTCAATCTGGCACACCTGCTTTTGGTGCAACCTAACCTTACTTTTTTTATTGTTTACGAAATTAAATGGCACTGTTTTTGTTAAATTAATGCTTATACTTTTTTGTTCTTTGAATTAATGTACCGAGAGTGAAGGGTGGTCTTTGTTCTGTTTTTTTTAGGGTGTGTCTTTCTCAGGTTATTCATTTTAAGTATGCAAATACCACTACCCAGAAATATCCTTATGCCTATAAATTATAAAACGAAGACTTCGTTTTACTGAAGAAGATGATTTAAATCTCCTTCGAGAAGTTGCAGGGCAAAACCCTTTTGAAAACACAGCTGTGTGGGCAGATATCAAAGAAAATTTATTTATATTATGTCATAAAGACTTTTCAATCAAATCATTAAGATCATGTAGACCTTTTAATAAAAGCCTGGCTTGGTTAGGTATTTTAATTTGTTTAGGTGCGCCGGCGCCAAATTATTAACTACAGACAGAACGTAAGCGCTGCAAAATCTCTGGTTTTAACGGTGGCGCTACTCGTTATGTTTAATAAAGTTAACCATAACGGAGCTAAAAACTGATATTAATTTAAGAGGTGCAAAAAGTCTCTATTAACTTGTTTATCGCCTTGTATAATAACAGCTGAACTTACAGTACGTATTGCTGACTATTCAAAAGCTGTATAAAGCAATGGACCCGTCACGTTGTTACAATATCCAAATCTTATTATACTATAAAAATATTATACAGGGTCATGCACCTCACCTCCTGTCTTCTATAGCTCAGTTATTAATTAAGGATTTTGATATTTTGCATTCCTTACCTGTATCTTACGGAGCATTTCAGTAAAAAAAATTTCATACAGGGTGTTCCCAAAAAGTGTGACGTCATAAGGATGTATTTTTTTAGATTACACGCCATATATTTTCTTACCTATTTGGGTGCCTCCTATAATTACCTACATACCCCTAAAATTTTATTAAAATCGATTCAGTATTATAGGCGAAAAAAAATAAAAACTAAAAAATATCAGTTTTGCACCCCTGGTTTTAAAAATTAATAAAAAATAAAAATAATGCCTCGTTAATAAAATTATAAAAAGATACTTATTAAATAAAGTCTAACAGTCTTGTTAACCAAGTTTGACTAATACGAATTGCACAGGGTGTCCAAAGTTTAGTGTCAAACTTTGCAAACTTTAAAACAATTTATTTTTCTTATTTCAAATAGGAACCCCTGTATCTTTTTATCTCATTCGATGCAGAACTAAAAATCAAACATTTGTCCTAATTACAACCCTATCGCAATTTCTAATGCATCAAGACTTATTTGCAGAAAACTCATTTTATCAACTATTCCAACAGTCTTTATTGTGAATAAATATCGAAGGTGGCTTTGAAAAACAATTTATTGGTATTAAAGTAATAAGAGACTATTTTGACTTTAGTAATCTAAAAGTTTCAAATAATTTTAAATTGTTAATAATTATTAACTGGAAATGATAATCGTTGATATGGTTATGCTTTAAAATTCGATGAACTGTTCTTTCATTTGCATCTACGGCATCAGCGACTGCTGCTTGAGTAAATGAAGGATTTTCTATAACAGATAATAGCACAGCCAATTGATTTTATTTAGTTCGGATTGGTTTATTTCTCACTGCTTTTGGGTAGTTTACATTTCCCGTTTGTTCAAACAAACCTCTCTAATATAAACTCGGCTTGCCAAAAAAAAATTTCTTTTCGCATGCTCCTAATATAAAAATCATATCTACAAGCTCTTCTTGGTTTTAGTCCGTCACAAAAAACAATATAAATTACTTATAACAGCTTAAATAATTACTTACAATTTAGCAATATTCGAAACTTTTAAATTACTAAAGTCAAAATGGTCTCTTGTTATTTTAATAAACTTTAATACCAATAAATTGTTTTTCAATGCCACCTTCGATATCTATTCACAATAAAGACTGTTGGAATAGTTGATAAAATGAGTTTTCTGCAAATAAGTCTTGATGCATTAGAAATTGCGATAGGGTTGTAATTAGGACAAATGTTTGATTTTTAATTCTGCATCGAATGAGATAAAAAGATACAGGGGTTCCTATTTGAAATAAGAAAAATAAATTGCTTTAAAGTTTGCATTTTTATGTCCATTTTAATATTTGATCTAAGATACTTGTAGTCGACTAAGCACAGTGGTAACCGAGTTCTTTCAAATAATCTTATGTTGCGCTCTTGTGCTTTAGATAATTTCTCTTATAAACCAAGACGGATATTTCCGTTTTCTTGGTGTTCTTTTAAAAATGAATTGGGTGAAAGTATTGTAGTTAATATTATAAAAATTATTCAGTGCGATATTTACATCTGTAATCCTTTCGACCAGTGGCGGCTCGTTAATGAAGGGCTCTGGGGCGCCGCCCTCCCTGCAATTATTTCAAACGGAATCCAAAAATACTTTACTTAAAAAACCAATAAAGCAATGTATGTAAGCAATTCATTAAAATAATTCAAACCAAACATAGCCCTATTCCAGCGGGTAGGTTATACTAAGCGCGGGCATAATTCAAACCAAACATAGCCCTATTCCAGCGGGCAGGCTATAGACAAGCGAGTTGCGCGCTCTCAAGATTATACTGAGCGCGGGCGACCGATTATTCGTCCCGATTCAACGCGACTTCTCATTATGACTACGGAGGCGTGACGTCACCTACATATCGGACAACGAGGAGCTCAAAATTTTCCGCCCAACATCTGTTCGCGACTCGCGATTCGAACTGTCGATGCCGCTCACGGTTTGTTTATTTGTTTTGATTACTACTATAGTTACATTATAAAGTTGGAAAATTTCGTCTAATATGAAGGTTATTGATTTACAGAAGCCTGTGTTTAGTTCTCTGAGCTTAAGTGAAAAACTTGATTTAAAAAATACAGGGCGGCCACTACCAATATTGAATATAGTACAAGTGCAATCAAAATGTAAAAGTAAGGCACAGTTTACGCGTAAGTTTGACAAATAAATATATAATAAAAAATCCTGGATATGCGGTTGTGAGGACAAAAATTATTTTTTTTTGTTCCGTGTGTATTCTTTTTGACGGGGATGATAATTGGACTATAAATGGGGTGCAGGACTTAAAACATCTTTCAGAGAAAATAAAAAACATGAAAATAGTGCAAAACATCGTTATAATGTGGTAAGTTTTGAGATGTTAGGACAAACTAATATTTTAACTTGTTTAAGTCGTGCTTATGCCGATGAAATTAAAATTCACAACGAGAAAGTTAGAAAAAACGGACACGTACTTTCGAAAATAATAGACATTTTAATTTTTTTTAAATTTAAAGCCAGCGCCCCCCCCCCCCCCTGACTCACTAGTCACGAGCCGCTACTGCTTTCGACTCTTCGATATTATCCCAACCACAAACGGGAATAAATTCAAACAATGTGACATCTATATCTGGATCAGGATGGTGAGAATCTTCGCTTATAATAACGATTACAACATTGCGAAGGCTAAACTACAGTACCTTGTAAGTCTTGAATTGTAAATTTTACAGGAGGAACAAACAACTAAATTCAACAATCAAAAATGTATATTTTAGAAAGATATTTCATATTTGATAAAAATATGACTTTCTTAATATTTAAAGACAAAATTATGTAAAAATGTTTTTCTCAGTATATTTTGAAAAACACGAGGTCCTGTTACTTTTATTACTCTACATACGAGGTACTACCTAGTAAGATAATGTAAAACTTTTAAATTAGAAACAAACAAAATTGTTTATCAGGGAACAAATTTTCTCCACGACTATTACTGAATGCAATAATTCCAAAATCATTTTTGATAATAGAATGTAAAAATTCTCGCTCTTGAGTTGGAATATTTATTCTGAAACACTTGCTTCTTATGCGTTTTGCGTGTATTTTCATTCCATAACAAGATACGGAATGAATATTCTGTAATTGACATAAACGACATAGGTTGCCATGAATTTCGAAACTGTCAGTGTCAGATAAAAATGGCCGCGTTGTAATAATTATTTTCAGACAAATTTTAGTGCAAGTCAAAAAATGAGTGAAAAATCGGATGAATCAGATATGGAACTGGATGGTCGTGGAGAAAATATAGTCTGCTACTCGGTTAGAATGAAAATTCGATACTCGTGGTTCCTCACGCTCTTTTTTTAATGCAGTTTCTAGCCCACATGCAAAATTTCAGCTGCATAAGATAATTTTGATTTTTACCTATATTTTGTAAATTGCACCACTTTTGCAAAATAAGACTCGACGCAACCTACAAAAAACTTCTCAGTTTTGACAATGAAAATTTCAGATATACATTTTCTTTAAAGTAGCGCCATATTAAATGTGTGTTTTTCTACAAAATCAAAATTGGGCTATTAAAATTTGATCGCATGTGATGCAAAGTTTATTTGTTTTTGACCCTGTATAAGGTAACTTCATAAAATAAGAATTTTTGAAAACGTAGTTTGTGCCTGAAAGTAATACACCTTAATATTAAGACAAAAAAGAACACACACAGTGTCATCAATAAAGTGTTCATTAAGTGGAAAATAAATTTTAGTTTAACTTAACGTAAAGTTTATCTATTTTTAACGATTTAATTTAAAACCCCTTTACTTTATTTTTTTTACTTTCAGACACAAACTACGTTTTCAAAAATACTTATTTTATGAAGTTACCTCATACAGGGTCAAAAACAAATAAACTTTGCATCACATGCGACCAAATTTTAATAGCACAATTTTGATTTTGTAGAAAAACACACATTTAATATGGCGCTTCTTTAAAGAAAATGTATCTGAAATAAAGCAGTGTCAAAACTAAGAAGTTTTATGTAGCTTGTGTCGAGTCTTATTTTGCAAAAGTGGGGCAATTTACAAAATATAGGTAAAAAATCAAAATTATCTTATGCAGCTGAAATTTTGCATGTGGGCTAGAAACTACATTAAAAATGTTTTTCTAATTACTTTTTTCGTAATTTTCAGAAATAACCCCACTTTTTATTTATTTTTTGGAAAAAATTAAAATTTGACAGATAATGCGAATCACGCGACTACTATTTTTTTGCTTAATTTTCATCTCGATCAAAGCAGAGCTTGATGCCAAGCCAAATTCAAATTTCGAATAAAGCTGTTAATAAAAAAAAATCCCATATGATGCGGACTTTACTGATGACACTGTATAGGATAATACCAAAATTCCATAATGCGAAAAAATGCAACATACGAGGAACTATAGGTTGAAGATTTCTCCATCTAGTATTATATCTATATATCTTTTGAATTGTTAAATTGAATAATTTTTATTAAATTACAGATCGATGATCTCGTAAGATCTCTAATAATATGGTTTGTTCTTGTGTGTGCATACGGAAATCTAGATTCATATTTTTTAACAAAAATGTTAATACCTACTAACTCTGCATACTATTCATATTTACTACCCATTTTTCTTTACATGTTATTAATTATTTTCTGCCAATACCACTTTATGAGACCACAATATAGTAGATTTATAGAGCCAATCTCAGTGCCACATTAAAAAAGAGGTAATATTATTTGTTCCGGTCAAGTTACAACGCACAATGGATTAAGTACTTAATATAACTTAGCAGCAATTACGAATGTCGATTTTTTATAGAGAGATATTCCGTGTACGCCGATATCGAAGGTCGTGGGCTGATCTATATATACGGGGTGTTGTCCCTAGTCATGGCACAGTCAAGTCCAACTTTAGACAAGACAACACAACATTTCAAAATGAACGGTTTGGTAAGGACCTTTTTTTAAATTGATCTGCGTCCACATGGCAACAAGTAAAATACTTATTCCTGAATTTCGATTTTTTTTTTGCTTTTTCTTATTTTCCATATTTTCTTATATTTTCTTCTATATTATATGTACCGTTATTTGCCATGGAAATATACCAGTATATAAGTGTAAAAAAATTTAACAAAACACACAGAAATTGAACACTTACTTGGACACTAAGAAGTCTTAAAGCAAAAATTTATATTTTCAGGCCATTTCTATAGTATCTAGGTACTCATTTTTGGTAAAATCAGGAGAAATTTCGTATTCAGGCTTTTCACAAAACTAACTTTTTATACTAATAAAAATTTAGTATGAAAAGCTTTTTTTTTGGGCAATATTAGAACTTTGAATTTTTAAACGAGCTTATAGTGTTTATAATGTAATTTATTTCCGCTCATATTTTTAGATCTTCGCTCTTGCCACACTCTCCGTAGCCTGCGCCGCTCCAGGTGGTGGTTGGGGTTGGGGAGGACATGGTGTTGTTCTTGGAGGTCTCGGACACCACGGTGCCGTCATCGCTGGACCAGCCGCTCACGGTGTTTCCGTCGTAGGGCCTAGTGTTGGACACGCTGCCGTAATAGGGCCAGCTGCTGGACATGCTGCCGTTGTAGGTAAGAGGAGTGATCACAACTAGCTGAATAACATATAATATATGAAAGATATCAATATAATCAAACTAAAAATTAACGTTATTTTCCGGTCCTTATAAGGAATATAATATCAATCTAATTTTGTTTTAGGACCTGCCTGGGGACATGGACTTGGATTAGGAGCTATTGGTAAGCTGATGTTTATTTATCTTATTATAAAAGATTAAATGAAGTTTGTTTTGCCCAGCTTTATGAAAAACTCAGTGTCCAAACCTGGAATTACTCAATAAGTTCAGTGAAGCTTTCGCCATTTCATTTTTTTGATAAATAGTTTCTTAGTTTATTAGAATAACCAAAATAAACCTAATTATTTATATATTTAAATATTTAAAGTTACAAAAAATATTATTGAAAATCATTATTACTTTATTTCTCACTATATAAAGCCATTGTCAAATTATGATATCATATTATAATGTATATAATAATATAACATATTGTTTCTCTCTAGGTCTTGGTCACGCTGCTCACGGTGTCGCCGTCGTTGGACCCCACACTGTCCCAGCCACCATTTCGGGCCCAGCTGGTACCATCCATGCTGAAGGTCTCTGGGGACCCACCCTCGCTCATGGTCATGGACATGGTCATTGGTAAACCCTACGAAAAAAAAACAGTCATTTAAAAAATCGGTTTTTTGTAAATACTCCCAAAATAACCAAGATTGAAGACTTGAAAAATACTAGAAAAATATTTTTTCATTAAAAAAGGTCTTTTTTTTATGGCATATTTTGGGAAATTTTTACTGAAAAGCTTCTGCCTGAATTCTATATTGTGCCGACCATGTACTGCCCCTAATTTATAAAAATTGTATATTTTGTACCATAATATTTATTAAGTAAGCACATGCGTTCAATAAAGAACTTTATTGTAAGTACTCACTATTTTTATTTTTTCTTTCTACATGCATCCAAAGCTAAAAAACAGCTAAGCTAATTATTTATGGCTGTGTACCATATAGGTACATTTACCTTTAGATCCGTACAGTCTATCTGGTGTGCAAACAAAAGTTAAGTTTTATGGATAAAAAAATACGTCTGTACGCACGGCTCGCCGGTCAGATCCCTCGGCGCCCAACAGGAATGGGCATGCACACAGCCCTCTTGTTATTAGCTTTTCCTTTGGGCTTAAAAATGTTGTTTTACCCGTACCCAAGTTTTAGGCAAATTGATATGTGTTACCAAGATTGCTGTTTTGTATGTTTTTTATTTTCGATTTGAAAAGGTAGGTTTTGTAGTGTAGGTTTTGGTTACATGCGCAAGGCCATAAATTTGCCAATTTCGTGATTATTGTTTGCTTATCTAAGGGTACATGTCTATGGTACCTATCTATTGGCATTTGGCATTTTTTTATCCACAATACAAAATATGCGGTACCTCTATGTTAAAAATATGCTTACCGCCAATTATTATAGGTAAAAGGTAAACAGCATTGAAAATGCAATTTATAGTGGTACCTACACAAACATAAAGAAAATCAAAGTTTTATTAAAAATTCGAAAGTTATAATTATTATATTAAACACAAAATTTTGTCTTGTTTTTCAAGATATTAATATTTATATACATACAATAAAATGTCTAAGTATATCTAATTTATTTTTCTGAGAGAAATGTTTCATAAATTTGGAAAAAAAAATAAAAAGAGGGGGGAACAAGGAACAAGGTTAGGTAAAAAGGGACAAAAATGGAATTCTTTCAAAAAGTTGACAAAAACAAATGAAAATAACAACCTAGTAGTAACACGAAATTAAAATTGTCCATTTAGTTTTGATCGACTAATTTTCTTTTTCTAAAATTATACCTCATAATTATTATAGTATTATTTATAAGATTATCTATTATTATGGTAAAAAAAAGTTTAAAATTTTAAACAGAAATCAAAGTAGTAAGTAATATAGTTGCCTACATTTTTGCTATTTTTGTTAAGTTTACAATAGGGACATCGCTAGAATAAAATATACCTACTCTAGAAGAGCTTTAGAATCGAGAGTAGTAATAGGATCTATAAAAATAATAAATATTTTTTTATTGTTGTTAAAGAAAGAATTACAAAAGGCAAAGTTATTAAATATATTCAATCATGCCATCTTCTTGGGGCAACGCTTAATGATTAGTAAAATACTGAATAATATAAAACGTACCACAAATTTTGCAGATTTGTTAAATAAATTAATATTTGTATATAGGAATATATTATAATTTTAAAGCAAAATTTATATTTTTCTTTCATTTTACTCATTATATTATTACATGATACAATTTTTTAACTTATTTTTTAAATACATAAAAGAGCATTCTAAATAAAATTGAAGGGACTAAAGAGGGTATTAATACAAAATATAATATTAATTTTGACAGACAAACAATCGTGCGTATGGAATACTAACAAGTAGTTCATTTTGTGTGTTTTGTTAATTATGTGCGGATTTGCACAAGAAAAGTAGCAAAATTCTTATTCACGTGCCTATGAATCAAAAAGGGTGTGGGCTGCACTACGCAATACTATGAACGTGGTACGATAAGTACCCTTTGTTTCGTTTGGTATTTAACGTATTTACACCTATCAAGCCGGCAGTTCACTGTTTGTCACCCAGGATCAAATCATTATGAAAAGACTTTTGCAATCACGTTGAAGGCGGATGATCAGTTCGATTAAAATGAAATGATTACTCGAGAAAAACGTAGCAATTTCAACATGATTAATATGAAAATGCATTTTAAACTAGGGCGTGGTACTAACATAATACTGAAAAAATGTAGCAAGGACTAATAGCGGTATAAAATAGAAATTATAAGGTAAACTAATATTAAAACTTGTACTACATATCATTTTACGTATCCTGTTCGGTGTTTGTCGTTGTTCAGGAAGATATTTATATGATGCAGTTCAAAGCGGTATGTATGTACAGGTGAAAGATAACTGTTTTTTTTTACTTACCATTCTTCATGGAATGATTACCTAAGTGTCGGATTTTATAGACATAACGTATGCGCCATCTATAGCACTTTTTTTTTAATATGCACCGAGTTATAAAAACTTTCTTAATTTTTTGGAATGGTCAGAAAACTGCGAGGTTTTTGAGGTTACTTGAATATAGGTATGAAAGTTAGTTATCTTTGTTTGAGTACCTACTAAAGCTAGATTTGTAATTTTTGAGAACTAAAATATGGAGGAATAAAAATACATTTTTAAATTTAATGTACCATTATTATTGAATGATAGATACACGCGGTGTTGATTCGAGTGATAAATCCTCAGTAGTTGTTGCTGAATATTTCACTTATTTTGAAACAAGGCGATGCTTAAATGTTTAAAAAATAAATGAACTACTAACAATATTATTGGACGTAAACCAGAAACATATGCAAACCTTATTAAAATTAATTTAAAATAAAATTTTTCAATTCTTAATAGTCATAATAATTATTTTATTAATAATATAGCAAAATAACAAAGTTTTTGTTTTCACAAGTAATATTTAAATTTAATATAACAAAAGGACAATTAACCAAAAAGGTATTTAATTTTTTATACTTTGGTGAAGAGAAACTTTATAAATTTGAAAAAACCTTGTTTAAACCGATGATTATTCTATACTGATAAATCTTAATACACGCCAAATTAATTATATATATTCAATATTAATTTTAAGATTAGTGGCTATTGCCGTGATTACACCCTTGTCAAATATTTTTCTTAATACTTTGAACGCCATAAATTAATAAAAATAACCTATATTAGGTATAATTATTTCTGGTAGGTAATTTATGATCCATAAATGTTGTTCTTCTAATTATTATAAAATTAACTCAGTAAAAACACACTTTTTTAATTTTTAACATTTCTTCAAAGAAAAAATAATATAGTTAACTTTTTTCTTTTCACGTTAGGTTTTCCATGTAATTTTTGCTATTCTATCATCGACCTGTTCTGCACCCCGTGAAGGATTGCCACTTTTGAGTCCTGGAGGTATAGGAGGTATCTTCGAAGGTCCCAACGATGTAACCATAATCAAAGGGCCAGATGGAAGTGAAATCACATCAGAACAACAGAGCGGAATTGTGATTAGAGATGATGGATTAGAGGCACAACCTATTGTGGTTGCTGAACCAGAAGTATGTATGTAATATAACCTTTCTCTCAATAATTATGTCTAAAAGTATTTTAACGGTTTACCAAACAGATCTTCTCATCACTTTCTTAACGTGAATGTAGACTCAATTCTGAAAATATATAATTTATATATAAGTACATATTATAATATTATTATAGGTTTCCAATAACTAGCTTGCATTATAATAATTTCTAGCTAACCTCAATCCTTACAGAAGAAAGCCTAGTTCCTACCGGTCCGATCGTATCTTCAACTGGAGCCCCAATTTTAGTTTCGGCGAATCAAATCATAGCCTCTCCAAGCCCTATTTTGGCACCCCATTCGACGCCACTGCTTACAGGAGAAACTTGGGCAGAACCAGCTTTAGAAGACATCACTGGATATGAGGGGTCACCTTTAATAGTCCCTGAGGGACCTTTACCTTTTCCCGAGCCTTCTGTAATCAACGCAAAACCCATAGAAATTGTGCAGCAAGATCCTCACATAATTGAAACTGAAATTATTGTAGCACCCGATATTGAGCCAGATCAGAGTTCTGATCTGCAAGGTCCTTCTGGTAGGATAATCACCAAAGGGTCTGCTTCAATAGTTTCTGGGCCTGCTTCAACAACTATAACAGGTAAAAATACATTTGTCTTCTATATTTCTTATATACCTTATAAGTTATTTTCCTTTAATTTACCTACTTTCAGAACCTCGCAAGATTATTGTAGCTCCACCAAAATTAGTCATCGAAACTCCAATAATTACAGAAGCAACATTGCCTTTAGGGGAGGTTCCGCTTGTAGCTCCACTACCGGCTATCGTTGCAACATCATCGATCGCTCCATTACAACCAGGTTTAAGATATTCTACCACTGCTAGTCCTCTAGAGTACGGCTACTCAACCACTGCAACGTCCTTAGTAGATGGATCAGTTAGAGAAAATGTGGGATCTGCAAGAATTGACCTGGGTAAGTTTTCTGGCAAACAAATAATATAATAAATATTTATTTTGAAAATGGTTTAAGGAAAATACCCTAATTTTTCTTAAACAAATGTTTAGTAAAAACTTTATTTTTGCAGTAATTAAGTAAATACCCAGGTTTATTATTGTATTATTTTAGGTGTAAACGACCTTAGACAGACTATTCCAGTAGTAGAGTACAGTTCTTTAAATGGTGTTATTGATGGCTCAAGGTTGAACGATGGATCTTTATCCTCAACTGAATCACATTATATCGTGCCAGGTAACATAGACACAGGTTGGTACTGATAATCCTTTTAGCCTAAACCAGTTAAATGGACCTTTGTTTTTAAATTTAGCATTATTGCGAAAAAGGCAAGCAACTGAAAATGTAGCTCCTGACCCGCACGTCCGTCGTACAGAATCTTCAGCCCCTTCATCTTATGTGCAAAAAATTCCTAAAATAGGAGATAAATTTGCTGTTGATGGAAGAGTTGGTAAGAACGCTTATTTCTTTGAATAAACGAAATAACTTTTCTAAATTAGCTATGTCGCTCACAAAAATTATTAATATTTTGTTTAAATTCACAGACATGGGATACCCATCTTATATAAACTCTTACCAACTCCCTCATATTCTTGGAATGGCGCTTTCACGTTTCTACCAGAAAATTCCAACACAGAAAACAGACATTGTAATTATTGATGATAAAATGGGTAAAGTGAATTAAAAATTTAATTAATTTTCTTCTATTATCCCTTCTGTCACGGTTTTTTTTAAATGTTTAACCCCAATTTATTGCCCTCTTTAATTTTAACCTTTCTCTGGATTTTTCTTTAATAAGTTGCATGTTTTACGATTTACTTATCATTATCTTTCCTGTTAAACCCCCTGCTTTTCACTTTAATCTTCACCGTAGTTCGCAATATTTTTAAATTGTTCTCTTTTAAAACTTTTAAGGTGTTTACTTTGTTATAACCCTTACCTTTTTTGTGGTATTAGGTGACCTATCACAAAACGAGATCATATCCAACGATATCAGGGACCAACATCTAACCTATCCAGACTTATCACAGTCCAATTACATAGCACCAGCTCTGACTAGAAATGGAATTGACGCATCACAAGTAAATTTGGCCCAGGTACCATTATCACAAGTCACTAGACTGATAGATGACAGTTATCACAGAAAATTTGATTTAGGAAACCCGAGAATAAGAAGCTATTAATTTTGTTCATGTTTAGAATTTTTAGATATGTTCACATATCTGAAAAAAATCCAATAATGAACTCTACTTTTGGTACTTACTCTAGTTTTTGCTAGTCGTTGAATTGTTGATCCTAGTTTTATAACAATATATTGTGTTTATTTAGTTTCCTTTTTTTGTTAATAGTATTTAGTTTATTTTTGAATATGTAATAGTACTTCCTCAACAAATAAAAATATATAAAGAATACGTGCATATTTGCATATAATATACCTACTATTAAAGTTATATTTATTTGCAATATGATAGCGTCAGCCTAGAAAGGTGTAATCTTATAAGATAAACTTATTTAAATAAGAAAGGTTAAGACGTATAAATAAATAATTATTGCAATAAATATATGCTTAATATTTAAAAAAATATGTTCAGAGTTGGCAACTAAAATAATAAGTCAGTATAGCAGTTGATTTTTTCAAGAAAAAAAACGTTAATGAACCCCTATTAAACATTTTAAATGTAACAATTATTTTCTAGTTACCTTCCTAGGGTGGAGATATGTCATTTATTAAGCATCGAATAATAAATAATCACGTTGATGTAAGGCAGAATAATTACAATTGTTATATTCTCATATTTTTTTTACCGCAAGCATAATAATTATTGAAATTTTTATGAAGACCTAAATTCCATTATTTTTGCTAATGGCCGTAACATTTCTAATGCCTCTGTTGGAGTCAAAAACCCTAAATTAAAATGTTTAAAGCAATAAAGAATTAAAATGTAGGAGGGAGGGGATGTTGATCAGTTTTCTATGTCTTTGTATACCGTTTTCAAAATTATGAGAGGATACATGTTTTCAACAAATGCACACGTCATAATTGCTAGTTTACACTAGAAATAAAGTTTTGTTTCAGTTAAAAATATTCATTTAATTTCTAATAACAAAATGTATATCATACCCAAACATATGGTGATGATATTAAAAATAAAAATACTTTATATTGCAAAAATTACATATATTTAAATCACATCATCTTTGCTGTGCACCTACATCAATACTACTAAAACTCTAAAACAACACAAAGACTGAATAAAAGGGCTCAGTCCTTATGTAAGAAAATTCTGAAATAATATTCGGTTAATCGAATAATCTAATTTCTTAACTTTTTGAGGTATCTTCGCAAAAATAATTAGAGAATAATGGATTATGGCAGCAGTCATCAATCAGTCGATCATGGTTGTTTTGTCCTAGTTTAAAAGAGCAATTATAGAGTTTACCATAAACCTAGAAAAAATATAAAAATATTATTCAAAGCAATAAATGGCAAGAGTTAACTTTTAAAGGAAACCGTCCTGTTAGTTTTTTCAGATATAAAAATAGCTTTGAATTTTAAGGAAAATATATTTTAGAGTTTGATTATATCAAATTGTTTTTTAATGTCTTTATTTCAATATTATATATAAGTAGCTTACCAGCGGCTATCAAGTTGGTTGGACCAGCAATCAGGGGAGTACCCAATCCAGAACTAATTACAGTTCCAGAGGGTCCAGCTAAAATAGCCCTAAAAAGGACGACATCTGGTTATTATGATATAAAAACTATCCTGTAGCACAGGATATATAGCTACATTCTGTGCCTGTAGTTTTGATAACCCTGAAAGGGTTGGGTGTACAACTCCAAGATCTACGTTATCTCATTCAAATGCTGCCGCCCGCATCGTTGTTCTCTTCTCAATGCGCGTTATGGCCGCCTAAAGGGCGACGTCACGTCTACCGCCCTACTCGCCCGTACATCTTACCCGAATTTTGCTCTATGAGGCAACCTAGTTAGTTCATAGATACTCAGCATTTCCAAAATTTTTCAATTTTGCTAAAATACCTACCATATTTGCTTAAATTTAAATTCTTACCTAGTTGGGGTAGATAAAGATGGAACCCCCCACAGGGGAGCACCTAAAGCAGGAGTAGCTAAGATAGGTCCAGAGGCTACTATTCCGGGTGCTACAGCCGCTGTCACTACACCTCCGGATTTAGGGCCGGCTACTACAGCTCCCCCTAAAAATATAATATAATATATTATGATGATACAGTCTTTTACAAAATAAATATCGAATTCCCATTTCAAAATTTCTTTGTGATCATGAAATAATTTCAACTTAGACTGTTGTCTATAATATATTATTATATATACAGGGTCCAGCAATAGTGCATCAGGCTATACGAATTTAGTTAGGAATTTCATTCATATACGCTAACTTATACTGTATCATACCGGGTACTTCAAGAAAATATTTTTTTATATACAGGGTGGCTCAAAAAAGTGTGGTCATATTATTTTGAGGTCGTGGAAAAAATGTCAAAAAAACAATCGAAAATTAGTTTTTCAACCACAGTATTAAGTGAGTTTAATGACAAGAGGTTTAAAGATACTATGAATTGAATAGTATTTATCTATTTTATACAGGGTGTTTATAAAGGTTTCAAAAATGACACATTTCAAACCTATTTTTCTCAACTTTTTCATATAGAACACCCTGTATATTCTTTCGGTATTTTATATAAAATAAACAAGCAATTTTTTTTGCAGTTGAAGCATATAAGTTATTTTCAGCCGTTTTCGAAACAAATGCAAATTTCATAAATTATGTTCATTAAACAGAGTTTATTTTTTAAAATTAAGCGTAGGCGACTAGACTAATAATTAAAAACTACAGTAATTGTTCAAAATGTCTTTCATTTTGTTCTGTGCACAAGCCAACATGTTTCTGAAAAGATATGTTTACTTTCCTTTTAACATTTGAATTGCAATACCATCAAAGAGGTTCATTAGTAAGGTTTATCCCTAAAACCCATAGTAGGCTTTGAAATAAAACATGGATTCTTATACTTAGTTTGACAAGTTCTATAATTAATTTTAAAAAGGTGTAGGTAATATCGGGAGAATAAATTATAAGAAATTCATTTTAATTTCTTATAAATCATTCATTTTCATTAAAAACCTGACTAATGAACCTCTTTGCTGGTATTGCAATTCAAATGTTAAAAGGAAAGTAAACAGATCTTTTTAAAAACGTGTTGGCTTGTGCATAGAACAAAATGGAAGACATTTGGAATAATTACTGTAGTTTTTAATTATTAGTCTAGTCGCCTACGCCTAATTTTAAAAAATAAACTCTGTTTAATCAACATAATTTATGAAATTTGCATTTATTTCGAAAACGGATGGAAATAACTTATATGCTTCAACTACAAAAAAAAATGTTTGTTTATTTTATATAAAAAACCGAAATAATATACAGGGTGTTTGTTCCGTTTGAAAAAGTTGAGAAAAATAGGTTTGAAATGTGTTATTTTTGAAACCCCGTTATGAACACCCTGTATAAAATAGATAAATATTATTCGATTCATAGTATCTTTAAAGCTCTTGTTATTAAACTCACTTAATACCGTGGTTGGACAACTAATTTTAGATTTTTTTTTTTGATATTATTTTTCCACGACTTCAACAAATATTTTCCTAAAGTACCCCGTATGATACAGTATAAGTTAGCGTATAAATGAAATTCCTAACTAAATTCGTATAGGAGCTATGAAAGCCTGACGCACTATTGCAGAACCCTGTATAATATATTATTATTCTGCAATAGTTACTTATAAAGTCCTGTTTGAGTAAATTTCAAATATAATTACTTACCAATTGCTGATGCAGAAATGATGCTACCATCGGGTCCCAGAAGCGTAGTTGCTGATGAAGGACCTTTCAGAAGAGCACCTGGTGCACCCGGGCCTACTAGAGCTACTGGACCTGCTAGCCAACTTGGACGAGCGGACGAAAGGCAAACGGTTGATAGAACAGCAATAATTGTCTGTAAATATAATTTTCTTATAATTTTCGGGCCATTTTAAGAGTTGGTTTTTTTAAAATAAGAAACCAAAATTAGTTTACTTTAAATCTTGACAGAAGTCTTACCAAATAATTCATTTTAGAATTTTTTTATTCTTTAAACACAACCTTTAACTGTTAGATTAAATTGCTGTATTTCCTTTAAGTCCCATCTAAATGGTTTATATAGGAACTCATCGTCCTTCAAAATGTCTCAATAGAAATAAATCCATCTTGAATATTGTCTTTTACGGTATGGCATAATGTCGCATTCAGAGATTATTTTTATTTTTCTAGACTATTTTCTGTTTCTTTGCATTATTTATCATGGAAGCGTGCCTACATAAACTGCGTTCGAAATTTTAAACCATGCATTGTAAACCTAAAACGGAAGACTGCACAAAGGTATTTACATTTCTACCACAAAGTTTAACTATTATTGTAGTAGAAGTAATAATCCAATATCAATTGAGTGGTCTCAATGAACTTATTATTTTTTAATAATATGTATGCAAATATATATATATATATATATACGCCATTCATGGGCGTCGTTAAAGGGTTTCTTAGGGGGGGGGCAGTGGCGGCCCACGACTTGTTAACTTGGGGGTGCACTAAAAGCCTGCTGCAGGCGAAAAAATTTTAAGACCACGCCCAAAATTGGTCAATAATTATTAGTAAATATTTTAAAAATTTATGATTACCTTTCTTATTTTATTGAAAGTGTAATAAGATAAGAAAATAAAAAGGCCAATTTATTTTTCATTAGTGGGTACCTACATTGTTTAAAAGTAAAGTTCATTCTTCTGTTCTTATTTGCAGCAAACTTATCAATAATAATAAAGTCCCTAGATTACACTTTGTGGTCTGTATCAAATTAATTTCGAGTTTAGGTCTTCCCTTAATTTTAATTTCAATTTTTTGCTCAATACTTAATGAGCTAAAATTGTTTCTCAAATATTCCACATTCATAGTCGTCTTGGCATTAAAACTGTTCATTTTTATTAAAATAAGTCTTTACTACCCCAAAATAATAACAAAAATATAAAGGAAAACTCCAAATAATAAATTCATTACATTGAATCAAACCATATTAAACCTTATAAACAAGAAAAATAGTCAAAATACCGGCAAAAAATTTCCGCAAATTTGACCGACTAGATCACGAAAGTATATTTGGTAACTGAAACTATAACTATGGTAACTGGTAAAGTATATTAATTTAATCAACAAGACTGCAAACAGCAATGTCAGCAATAACATTTCTATACCGGGAATAGAGAATTTAGGCTGTTGCCAGACTTCAAAAATAATACGATCTTTCTTTTTTTTACTGCTAACTTGTTAAAACATAAATAATTGTCAATAAGTCAACTTTTGTCAATAAGTCAACTTTTAGGGGGGGGGGGGGCAAATGCCCTACCTTGCCCCCCCCCCCCCCCCACCCAAACGACGCCCATGCTGACATTTTGGTTTGGAAATTTTTTAAAGTTTCAAAAGTACAGAAAAAAATTCAATATTCTTGATTCTCTATTAATATTTTTGGATTAAGATGATTGAATAGAGCAGTATGCTGTACTGCTGATTCTTTAATCAGCTTAATCAACATTCAGCATCCTTTGATGACATTTTAATAATACAATAATAATGTTAAAATTTAAGAACGCAGTTTGTTTTTTTAATAAGAGAATATGGGTTCTAGTATAACGATTATACGGGGCCTCGCCCCATTTTCCTTGAGATAAATTCTAAAAATGTTTACCAGGATATATGATTAGTTATAACGGGTATCGTCCGAAAGGCGTATCTTGGAATTTGTTTGCAGTTTTCAACTGATATGTAACAATCTTGCCCTTTTTTTCAGGCATAAACTTGAAATATTTAATTTTATCTAGAATTATTTTTTTCTTTTTTGGCGACAAAAAGGTACCTAGGAAGGGAACAGTGATTAACAGAACAGATGGGTGTATAAACAGGAAAATAAGTTGGTTTCTAGTTTATTAACAATTTGAAAATATCTGTTTTAAACAACTTGTATGTACGTGCATACCAAAACAGATGATCTGCCTATCCAAATGCTATAAGTGCCGCAATAGATAAGGATCGTTTCATAAAAAAAATGAGTGCGAAATTAGGACTTTATATACAGGTTTTTGAATAATAAATATTGTAAGAACTTTTTTATCAAAACTTCTTGTCACTGCCTTTTAATAGGGGAGGGTGGGGCAACTTAGCCACCTTAACCTTTCAATGGTGGTAAAATACTAAAAATAAAATAAAAGTCATATGTTTACGTTTTTACTCGACTCTTTGGTATAATAATAATTAACTGGAGCAGTAATTTAAAGCAAAAAACAATATCTAAAAATATTATAAAAAGAAAACATATTTGTTGCAAAAAACGTACTTGCCCCACCTAGTGGGGTAAGTTAGCCAATGATCTACACATTTTAATTTCTACATAGATCACATATGAAAGTCGCACTATATTCTTTCTCAAAGTCAGTGCAATCCTCATGAGACCACTGCTTACACTCGCCACATTGTATCCATTCTTTTTGCGTTAATCCATATTCCTCTCCACAATATGGACAGTAGATATTCTCTTCCTCGTTCTCAGCTTTTTTAGATACGCGCTCACTTTTTTTTTCGTTTCTTTTTTTTTGGTCTTCGACTTTGGACTCCGCTATGATTTTAGTTACCTTTTGTTTCTTTTGTTTGTCACTCATTTCTATTTCTAACTCTAATTTGTATGAAGAAGCAGTGATTTCTTCATCGGTGAACTTGCCCCACTATTCACGGAGCGATTTTTTTTCTTTCAGAACACAGATTAGGTATACTTAGTTACTTAGCCCCGTAAATCGTAAAAATACTTTTGTCAGCTAACCAAAAATTAATATTAGCACTGCTCAAATAAATTTTAAAACTGTGAAACTAGTTCTAGAATATTTGTAAACTCTTATACCGAAAACTTCGGTATGCGAAAATGCTCAACTGTAACCACGTGCGTCTGTCTGGGCCAACGGTTTCTTTTGAATTAACATATGGGTGATCAGGTGCATCCGTTGACAACATCAGGACTTTCCCGAACTGCTCCGATGTTAAGAAAATCGCATTGGCGTACTTGCCCCGTATGGCGAACTTGCCCCACCCTCCCCTAATTATCTATGTGCTTTCCAAATAGTGTCCACAAACCCATAATACTTTTCGGGGGCTGGAGATACTATAATAATAATATATAATTAGTATATACATAATATTATGTAATATTACTTTTAATAAAAATGTAAAACTTGTGTGTTGCTACTAGAAAAGGAAAATGCAAGATGGTGCAACATGTCATAGATTTAACGTAAGAAGAAATATGTATAATATCGAAGGTTAAGGTTCTTGTGGTTATGTCTGTTATACATCAGCTAGATAGGTATATATAGACAGGGTAGTTCTATCTGATTTGTAGTCTGCCTGTCTTATTCGTTGAGTAACAGTTCTCCTAACCCCATTTTCCAAAATGAACTCCATGGTAAGTATCAAAAGAAAACTAAAAAAATGATTTCTGGAAAACTCACTTAGCTCCCTTTTTAAAGATATATAGGGTTATTGTCAATGTTAAAAAAATAATCTCTCCTGCTTTGGTATAATTTTTTGTAAAAGTTTGGTAAAACAACTGTTTTGTAATTATTACTTTATTAAACTTATTTGGAAAATCTGAGTAGATTTGATATACAGTGAACTGTAGACTGTAGTGAAACGTATTTTACCTTATTGTATTAAACATAAACAGTATGCCATCGAAGAACTTGTAGGAACCTGATTTTTTTACACAGCTTGTTGTATTATTCGTCGCCTGCTTGGCCGTCTACAGCCATGCCTCAATAATCGGCCTTGGTGGCGCTGCTACCCTCTTGGGACCTGGTGCCCCTGGAGCCACCCTCGTAGGACCTGCAGCCCAAGCCACACTCGTTGGACCTGACGGTAGTCTCATTTCTGCTGCCGCCCAATCTGGTGCCCTTGCCCGTGGTCCAATCGCCGGAGGTAAGAATATAATAATAATAATAATGACTTTTATCAGATATTTATTATTTAAATATTGTAAAATTATCCACTGAGAAGTAGAAAAATTCAATATATTTATCATTCACCTTTTTGTGCTGAATCTCTTTCAAACATTAATATTTCTATTAATAAATTAATATTTCTATATTATTTCATTCATAAAAAAATCACTTTTATTAGACTTTAACTTTTAAGTACTTCGGTCTTCGCTTGAACCATTTATTTCAAAGTAAGCAAATGACGACCTATATCGTACTTTAGGAGATATAGGTTCTTTATTATACATATTACATTATATTACTATAAATGACAGTTAGGCATGTGCTTTTATTAATATTTTTTAGGTGCTATCAGTGCTGCTGTTGCTCCAGGATCCATCGCCATAGGTCATGGAGGTTTAGGTTTGGGACTTGGACTGGGACATGGTGGAATTCTTTTGGGTTAAAATATGTTTTAAACAGGCTGATTTGGTTGTGATAAATTACAATAAAAACTTTTTACAACAATTAGATTGCGTTTGTTTTACATTCAAAACAGTCATCGGTCAAATACGAGTATTTTAGTGTCACCAGTAAAGTCCGCATCATACGGGATTTTTTTTTATTAATAGCTTTACTCGAAATTTGACTCTGGCATCAAGTTCTGCTTCGATCGAGATGAAAATTAAGCAAAAAAATTGTATTCACGTGTTTCGCATTATCTGTCAAATTTTAATTTTTACCAAAAAAGAATTCAAAAGTGCGGTTATTTCTGAAAATATGGAAAAAAGTTATTAGAAAAATGTTTTTTAATTGCAGTTTCTGGCCCACATACAAAATGCATAAGATAATTTTAATTTTTTACCCATATTTTGTAAATTGCACTACTTTTGCAAAATAAGACTCAACGCAACCTACATAAAACTTCTTAGTTTTGACAATGGTTTATTTCAGATACATTTTCTTTAAAGTAGCGCCATATTAAATGTGTGTTTTTCTACAAAATCAAAATTGGGCTATTAAAATTTGGTCGCATGTGATGCAAAGTTTATTTGTTTTTGACCCTGGTATAAGGTAACTTCATAAAATAAGTCTTTTTGAAAACGTAGTTTGTGTCTGAAAGTAATACACCTTAATATTAAGACAAAAAAGAACACAGTGTCTTCAGTAAAGTGTTTTTTAAGTGGAAAAGTTTAACAACGTAAAGTTTTTCCATTTTCAACGATTTAAGTTAAAACCCCTATTATTATAATTTAATATTAAGATATGTCATAATAACGTTAACGTGTATAACTTTTAGACACAAACTACGTTTTCAAAAATACTTATTTTATGAAGTTACCTTATACAGGGTCAAAAACCAATAAACTTTGCATCACATGCGACCAAATTTTAATAGTCCAATTTTGATTTTGTAGAAAAACACATTTAATATTACTTTAAAGAAAATGTATCTGAAATAAAGCATTGTCAAAACTAAGAAGTTTTATGTAGGTTGCGTTGAGTCTTATTTTGCAAAAGTGGTGCAATTTTCAAAATATAGGTAAAAAATCAAAATTATCTTATGCAGCTGAAATTTTGCATGTGAGCGAGAAACTGCATTTAAAAAAATTTTCCTATTACTTTTTTCGATATTTTCAGAAATTAATTGAATTTTTTTTTTTAAATTTAAATTTGACAGATAATGTGAATCACGTGCCTATACTATTTTCTTGCTTTATTTTCATCTCGATCGAAGCAGAACTTGATGCCAAAGTCAAATTTCGAATAAAGTTATTAATAAAAAAAATCCCATATGATGCGGACTTTCCTGGTGACACTGTATACTTATTAGTAGATAAAAAAATATTGTTAAAGTGTTTGCCCCCCCCCCCCCCTGAAAAACGCTCTATGGACGCCCTTGTGATACATGTTAAAACAATGTGGTGATTTAAAACAAATAAACACAATGCAAGTCCAAAATTCTTTTATCATTCAAGAAAGATCGTTGTCTCCAACCTTTAAACAAACACTGTAACATACTGATCATTATTAAACATTATTTATTTATGCTGTATGATGTTATTAAAACCATCGAGTGCATAATATAAATGTATTTTGTCTTATCTAAAAACATCTAACAACTACAATTTACTGTGAATCTTTCTTCTATTAATATTTAATTAATCGTTAGTAACAATAACTTATAAAATATGAATAATTTTGAAGGATTTCCTTTAAGCTATTTCAAATTATTGTTCAAATAAATTTAAAAATAAACACCGCTTTTTTTATGTTCAAAGTTCAATAAAATACATTTTTGATATCTCTCAACATAATTTATTATATTACATATATTTAGGTAGTATATGGTTCGAGCTAGATGTGTTTTTAAGAATTAATATTCCAATTTTCCATAATGTTTAATTCCATGGTAAGTTTAGTAGACGGTGACAACCGTGACAACAGGTAAAAAGAGTAGCTTATTCACAGGGAAAGAAAGGAAATAATCTTTATTTTGAATTTAAAAAATGTTCTAGGGCAAACAAGTGCTGCATGTTTTTAAGCTGAAATCTTCAACCATTAAATTCGTTTACATTGGTATAATTAAGAGACACGATCAATTAATGTAATTTTTATAAAAAAGAAGTACCTACTTACCCATACTTATAATAAAATAAAACGTGTGGGATGGGAAATGTGGGATGGGAAATGTGGGATGAACAGAAACACTGCTTTGTCTTACATTTAAATGGATATTCCTCCACTCGAGGGGAGTATAGAAAAACCATTAAAAATAAAAATTAAATCATCATTATTACCGAATACCTCCAAATTTAAATTGAAGCGCTCCTTAATGAATTATGTTTTTAGATATTGGCCCTTAAGGTGGAATTCTCAACGTTATTCAATTTATTGCCAGCCTATAATATATTTCGCGTTGTTTTTTTTACTTTTTTTTTATTAAATAAAATTTAAATAAAATCAATATTGTCGGCAAATTATTTAGGTAATATCTGATATATTACAAAAATATCAATTTGTTTCATTGCTAATTTTGGGGGAATTGTATAATAAAAGAACAATGACATACTAATGTTAAAAAAAATCTCACGTGATATTTTTCGCTATTCTCCTAAAATACTTTATGTAATTTCTTGATATTTATTTAAGGTTGAATTCTCAACGTCATTCAATCTATTGCCAACCTATAACCTATTTCGCGTTGATTTTTTGAGTTTATTAGTTTAATAACTAACATTTAAAGAAAATCAATATCGTCGGTACATTATTTAGGTAGTATCTGATATATTACAAAAATATCAATTTATTTCATTGCTAATTTTGGGAGAATTGTATAGTGAAAGAACAATGAGTGACAATGACATAATAATGTTAAAAAAAATCTTACCCGATATTTTTCGCTATACAATTCTCCTAAAATATTCAATGAAATTCCTTGATATTTATTTAATATGTCAATTATTATTACCTATAAAATATGAAGACGATAATAATTTTATTTAAATTTTGTGTAAAAGCTAGAAAAATTAAATAAATATACGCGAAATATAAGTTGGCAAGCATGTTGATACTCCCACCTTAAGGCTGGATCCACATACATCCGTGATACGCATCCGTTGTGTACCACATGATTAATATGAACCAATTTCATTTCAATTTCCACCCACACACAATTTCACCAAACTTCATTATCTAAAATTTCATTGGTTCATATCAATCATGTGGTACACAACGGATGCGTATCACGGATGTATGTGGATCCGGCCTAAGTTACTATCCACCCCGTTGTACGGTATATATGTCAAATTGCAATTCTATTCCGAATCGATCTTTGAAAAGAAATCCTGTCATGGACATAGTATCGATAGATAGCGATCCAAAAAAGTGTTTCAAATTTGGTACAGAATACAAAAATTATAATGTTGTTTACTGGTTTTTTCATCATAGAATACATTAAATTTCCTTGAGACATCTTCCAAACGATATTGCCAATAGAAGAGCAACATAATTACATGTTTACTAGTATTTACCATACAATTTTTAACAATAAAGATTATATCCTGTTTATTATGAATTATTTTACATACAATTTTGCTTATAATCGCTAATTATAGGACTGCTATCAAAACTGCTGCTATGTATGATGCGTCGGTGATATATACAAGTAGATTTAATATTATTTTAACGTATTTTATATGATATACATGACAATTTCTCACTTCCTTAGTAAAGGGTTTTCAGATCCTAGTTTTTAGAGGCGTTTTTTTTTATTATCCATTACAAATATTGCCTTTCGTAAGGACTTTCTTGGCGAGAATAAGTTACATGTGTGCGTAAAACTAATGTATTAAAGTGTAGCTGCCTCTATAATAATATAATGTATCTCTTTATATATACAGTAATATGAAATTATCCCGGTTTGTTTTAATCCGTACCAACTTGGTTTCACCCAGTATACAGGGTGTCCCGAAATTAGCGTGCAATATTTCTAGGGCGTAAACTATATCCAAAAATATGACAAAAATGTCCCATAAACATACCCCGAGAAATGCTCCTTTAAAGGAAGTCTTTTTATGGAAACCCTTAAAGATAATAACATGAAAATTGGTACGTGCCTTCCAACCGAGAAGTTGTACATAACAGTTAGTTTAGAGTGAAAATATTTCTTCCAGTGGCGTCGCACGGAGTGGGGCTGAGTTTAAATATTATCCTATATTTTTTATTTCTAGGATTTTTTAATTTTAAGTACAATATTTTAAGAACCTCGAGTTTTTTCTTTAAAAAGTACCCCTTGTTTTATTTCGACAGGAGGCACCGTTTTCAAGTAAAATTCATTTTAAAATAAAACGTATTTTTCAAAAGAAAGGTTAGTCCATATGAGTTCAGGTAAATCCGAAAAGTAGCGTGCAATATTCCTAGGGCGTAAAGTACATCAAAACATATTACAAAAATGTTCTATAAACATACCTTCAGAAATGCTTCTTTAGGGGACTAGAGCCTCTCAAAGGGGGGCAAATTTTTTTTTCGTAATAGCATGAAGTCTTTAAAATGATCCATTTTTTATTAAATTTCGATGGACCGTAGCAAATCTTCTACGGCTAGGTATTCTTCTATGCGGAAATCGCCTCCTGTACTCTATTGCAGCGGCAGTAGAACTACCATTACAAAATCCATACACAAAATGAATATCTGTAAGTTCTCTGTTGCCCCCTTTTGAGAGGCTCTAGTCCCCTAAAGGAGCATTTCTGAGGGTATGTTTATAGAACATTTTTGTAATATTTTTGGATGTACTTTACCCCCTAGGAATATTGCACGCTAACTTTCGGATTTACCTGAACTCATATGGATTAACCTTTCTTTTGAAAAGTACGTTTTATTTTAAAATTAATTTTACTTGAAAACAGTGCCTCCTATCGAAATAAAACAAGGGGTACTTTTTTAGAGAAAAAACTCGAGGTTCTTAAAATATTGTACTTAAAATTAAAAAATCCTAGAAATAAAAAATATAGGATAATATTTACCCTCAGCCCCACTCCGTGCGACGCCACTGGAAGAAATATTTTCATTCTAAACTAACTGTTATGTACAGTTTATCGGTTGGAAGGCACGTACCAATTTTTATGTAATTATCTTTAAGGGTTACCATACTATTATAAAAAAAGACTTCCTTCCGGACCAGCTTTGAGGGGCTCTAGCCCCCTAAAGGAGCATTTCTCGGGGTATGTTTATAGGACATTTTTGTCATATTTTTGGATATAGTTTACGCCCTAGAAATATTGCACGCTAATTTCGGGACACCCTGTAGATAGGGATATCCCATCTCTATAGTTGATATGGCAAGGTTATAATAATTGTTAGGTATATAAAATCTGATGGTAAAAATCCCAAGCATTGTCAGTGATTTAATAAAATAACGTGCTCATCTTATAAGAAATAGAAATAAAAACTTTGGGTCAGATAATTTTTTAACTTATTTGGCAGTGTAGATTTAAAGAAAAATGTATTGTTTGGTAAGAGAAATTCGGTTTTTACTGGATATAGTGTTACGTATTTTATTAACAAATTTTCTACATATTAAGTTACAAGAAAAAGGAAAGAATCCGTAATTTAATAAATTTTGTATTAACAATTTTAGTGCTGGAAAAATTATAATCATAAATGATTAAAAATGCTTTACTCAAGCCTAGTTAAAATTGTTATACAATGACTTGCAGTGTAGAAAGCGAAAAAAATAACTAAATTTTATTGTCTTAAAAAATGCAATTCTTCATAAATATTTTAAATTATATTAAAAATTACTTTTACCTGACATACATGATAATGTTTTTAAAGGTACCCATTCTTATGTTTTTAACAACCCTTTCTACAATCAAAGGCCATGGAAACTATGGAGAAAGTGGTAGATACTCAGGCGGTGGAGGATACTCAGGTGATGGAACCCATATAGGACGTGGAAGGTATAAATCACTCTTTATTTTCCTTGCAAGAAGAAAAGTAGATATTGTTATATTTCCAAAAAAGCCAAAGATTTCTTGAAAATGTATCTAGATTCTGACCAATCACAGTAGAGGTGAAACCCCGTTTGAGATTCTCCCTGTGACCTTGACCGCGCAGGTGTGCAGGTGTTAATTTGACCTTGAAGTGTCCTTGAGAGCACAGGTATGCAGGTGTTCATTTGACCTTGACCATACACGTGGGCGAGCGTATTTTTATGGTATGCAGGTGTTCATTCGACCTTGAAAGATGCAACTACTCTTTGTTAATTTGACCTTGACCATACACCTGGACGAGGGTATTTTTATGGTATACAATTTTCTTTTATGTGACTCATTTGACCTTGAAGGATGGAGCTGCTCTTTGATGGTGCTACCTTGGCGTGGACGAGGGTATTTTTATGGTATGCAGGTGTTCATTCGACCTTGAAAGATGCAACTACTCTTCGTTAATTTGACCTTGACCATACACCTGGACGAGGGTATTTTTATGGTATACAATTTTCTTTTATGTGACTCATTTGACCTTGAAGGATGGAGCTGCTCTTTGATGGTGCTACCTTGGCGTGGACGAGGGTATTTTTATGGTATGCAGGTGTTCATTTGACCTTGAAAGATGCAACTACTCTTTGTTAATTTGACCTTGACCATACACCTGGACGAGGGTATTTTTATGGTATGCAGGTGTCTTTTATGTGACTCATTTGACCTTGAAGGATGGAGCTGCTCTTTGATGGTGCTACCTTGGCGTGGACGAGGGTATTTTTATGGTATGCAGGTGCCCTTTTATTTATGACACTGTTGCATTACAAATTTTTACACCATGGAGTATTTTTATTTCTTTATTGACGTAATTTATTTGTTCGAAAATATCTAAAGGGATGCAAGTCTGTTTTATTGACCATTATTTTTTCCCAAAAGTTAGATTTGTAATATATTTTGTGTTTTGTTATACCTTCACGTTCTTGAAGGGTGTTTATGGGATTTTCACACCTTGATGGGATTTTCACACCTTGAAAGAGCTATTATAGTCGTAACAATAGGGTCTGGGTCTCTTTGTTATCGGATTTTCACACCTTGATGGGATTTTCACACCTTGAAAAAGTGCAACTACCCTTTTGTTATGTATGATTTCGAAGGCGGCATGGACCTTTTGTTATGAGTAATATTGAGCGCTGGCTATTTTTCTTACTTTGTTCTTTATTTAGGTACTCTTGGATTTATTTTTATAGTGGATGCAGATGTCCTTTATGTAACCTTGACTACACTTTTGAGCAGATGTTTATTTATGACATTGGGTTGGGTTTATTTTCGACCTTGGACGTACTCGGACGCAAGTGTTTGGTTTTTACGCCTTGAAGAATTTTTATTTTTTATTGACGTAATTTTGTTCTAAAATATTGAATGAGGTGCAGGTACGTTTCATTTACGATGACCTTGTGTTGGTTCGGGGTGCAGGTGGTTTTTATGTTGTTGAGTTTTGTATACTCTTAAAGCGGCTACTCCTTTTACACTTTGAAGAATTTTTTTCTTTATTGACATCACTCTGTTCTAAAATATCGAATGGGATACAGGTATATATCGTTCTCTACTATGGTTGTTAAAATAGGGTATGTGCTCTTTGTTATGGGATTATTTAACATTGAAAGAGTGCAAGTGCCTTTTTGTATGGGTAACTTTGACTGCTTACAAACATGCTTAATTTTTCTTTCTTTGCTCGTTATTTTTCTTTCTTTGATAATCTATGCTACCTCTTGTGAATGAAATCCCTTTTTTGACTAGTAGGTAAAAATTACTTAAATTTATAAGGAGCTTTTTAGTTAATGGTGATGAATTTGGGTTAATTTATCTAGACTTGGCTGTTTCGCATCCGAAATAAAATATATAAAAAAAAAAAAAAAAAAAATATTCCAATTCACAAAGTTGGATGAAAATTAGATTTAAAGCATGTGTTGCCGAATATTGATGCAGATAAGAAAAATTAAAGTGCACACAAGAATTATTACTTCATCATTGTAATTCATTTTTAAAAATCACATCCAGTAGATGATACGGGTTTTTATGGAAAATTCATATTTTATAACATATTTATTTATTTTTATAGTATTATTCTTGCTATTTCTTGTTGTCGTATACGTATCAAAATGCATGCTTAATTTATGTCTAAGGATTAATAAAAATGCATATTAGCGGTAAATATATTCTCTTATTTAATCAGACTACTATCCAAATAATGTTGTAGCATACATAAAAAGTTAACTTCTGATAAACCTTTCTTAAAATCCATTCTCCTCTCTCCATGTACTATTCTGTGATGAGTGAGAGCTTTTTAGAAGAAAAAATTATAACTTAGTGCTTTTACGCATTCAAAATTAAAATTGTATTATTTACATTTTTAGAAGAAAAAATTATAACTTAGTGCTTTTACACATTCAAAATTAAAATTATATTATTTACAAAAAGACATCACAGCTTATTACTCCTTATATCAACGAAAATACGAAAAGTTAATGTGTAGTAAACAAGATTTTTCTCTCATCATTGTAAGTAATAAAAAAAGCGGATATAGCATGTGTTTTAAAATTATAGAAAAAGCATCTGTATGTACATGAAGAGATATTCTTTATTTATATAATCAACTTGATTCCATCAATTTAACCAAACAATAGGAATGAGGATCAGCCATCGCCTTTTAATAGTTTCATGCACGTTTACACAAAAACTACTAAAGCCATCGAACTTATTTCAAGATAATATATTTTTTGTTTATTAAGCAAAGTAGCTGAAGCAATTTTTTGTGCATCTACCTTTTATGTTATTGATGCACGCCAAGACTATTTCAAAAATAGTTGCAAGCGATCCGCTGTGCCGTCATAAAACTAGCAAAATTTTATAAAACGTGTAAATTTGGATAATTCAAGGATCAAATGTTGTTTATCATGTGATTTTTAGAGCTTTTATTAAGTGAAAATATTAAAATTACTAAATACGGCATATTGGCATAAATTACTGTATATTTTGAAAATAAAAGTTAAAATCTGAAAATTCAGCTGTTTGCCTTTATTACCCTTATAGTGAAATAAATCGATTATCTAAATTTTAAAACATTCATTCAATGTGTTTAATACTTATATTTTACATGTGGAATATGGGTGCTCTTAAATATTTTCGGACAACCTTGAAATATTTTGAAAACCTTTATGTGTTTAGTACCCGAAGCAGATAAAATCAACTGCAACACACATTATTTAGTTTAGTTGTTTTTTTTTGAAAACTGTTCCCGAGTTACAATGGCTGGCCCTAGTCTGGTTGTGGACTTCCAAGCATTCAAGATAGAAAATAATAAGCTAATCCCTAATGAACTTGCTGCCTACGATGGTCATAGAATTAGTAACTATGTTTTTAAACCCCGTTTGATCTAGCCTTTCTAAGACCAGCGGCATACAAACAAACGAAATGGTTAATGCAACACTATCATTGCATTGAATGGGATTCCGGATTTACTCCATTTTACAAATTTGCCGATATTGTACGGAGCTTGACAGAAAAGGCTGATACCATTTACGTTAAGGGCAGAGAAAAAGCAGATTTTTTAAGAAAATATTCAAGCAAACCTATTATAGAGTTGGATGAGCAACCGGCCCTTAGAAAATACGTCCCTAAATGTTTCTATTATTCAAATAATGAAAATTGTGCATGTTCTTTGTTTAACGTATTTTTGTTATATGATCAACATGTAATGCAAACCTAATTTTTTAATAAACATTTAATAATACAACCAATTAGTTACTATTTAATTTATTTATATTATGTACATTAACGCATAAAATCAACTACATGTTCATAAAAGTCTGTAATGATTGTTTTTCTGCTTGGGTTTTCCATTTCCTCTAGCAGGGTATCTGTTTTTCTAAGTATCTGTTTTGTATTGATATATTATGTCCTGATGTGAAGTAACTTTGTCTACCTATACATTCTAATTCATGTACTCATTCATACACCTAAAAACTTCAATACATAATATCCTAATCTCCAAATATCCAATTAGCCACTTAGCCAAATCACCAAATATTCCAATACCCAAATATTTCTACTGACTTTTACTTTTTGTAAGTGTTTTCTCTTTTGTAATGTGTGTGAGTCACTTTTTAAATCAATATCGAACCGGAGAGTTTAAAAATATGACAAAATGTATAGAAGAAGAAATAAAATGTATGTAAAAGCCAAAGAGTTACTATAATCTCTACCAGACCTAGAATTTCAAAGATTAAAAAGTTCACCCAAGATACTCCCACGTATCTTTTTATCACCACCCTCTTCGTCACAGAACATACTTTTTTTTTAATCCCAAGCACTCAGCATGTGCCCTTGTATATTAACAAAAACCCGAAAAACCACTCGAAGAAGAAACGACACAATCAAAGTTTTAATACAACTAGCGATAAAAACTCATTTTAGCTAAACAAACCAAAATGTTTGCTTAACACACCATCGGTCGACAATTTTCGTAAGAAATATAGAAAACATGCAGATCGTAGTCTAAACAGTATAATACAAAAATATAATGTTTTACGAGCATTAGTTGTTTAAATATACTGTAAGATATCCATGTTTTTAATAAAAAAAAAGAAAAAGATTCCGCAAATTCGAGTTTTATTCTTTTATTAAGTTTAAAAATGACTTCAATAATGCGGGTAGATTAACTTATCAAAAATTCGGCTATTTTGTGTTTTTTCAAGAATTAAAACGGAGGGGGTCAGTTCCAATCATCGTATCCATTAAAGTATTTATTTGTGCATTCGTATAAAAAAAAGATAGGTAGTCATAATATGGAATCATCGCCGTTTAAACTTTTTCAGCTAGTGCTCTCATACACAGACATAAGAAACACAACAACAATATAGACAAACTTTATCATAAATGGATGTAAAATATATAGAAATTTATTTTTTAAGTTAAATTTTGATCTATACATTGTTCAAGAAATTAAGATTATAGAACCAATGTCCAGTATTCAACAAGCGTAAATTCAAATCGAAATTATTATATTAGAGACATTTTATAGTAGACATACCGTTGTACATTTGATATGTGAACAACTTTGTATAATATTTTTGTCCTGTTTTAACGTACCTATTATTTTAAAGGTATAAGGAAATCCTTTTTTAAAAAAATCACCCTCTTTTAACTTAAATTAGTACCTTTGAAGTTATCGTAATGGGGACAGAAAAGAGGAATGATGGACATAAAACAAAACAATTGCTTCTAACAAGAGTTTTATACTTACTGAACACTCCCAGGTTATTATCTAAATTGTATCAACAGTCTTTCGAAAATAGTTTATTCGCATAATTTTTATTGATAAATTTTTGAGCGTAAACCCATGAAGCCAGAAGTTTTGCAACATTCTCCAAGAATAAAAGTCTTATAAATCCATTCTTCTCTTAGATAAATTATTATTTCAAATATTACTATTATTATTATAATAAAAAGAAAACAGAATGGGCCCCTAGTAACGAAATGATGATTTGCAACTAAACACTTTGAGAAATAAGTGAAAAACAAGTATTATATTATTATGCGACTTGTCAAAATACTAGATAGACTTTCAATTATTCATTATTTTTTAAAAACGCTGGTATAATAAATTGTGTTACTGATTACAGGCCCATATCCAAAATTTCACTTATTCCTAAACCAATGGAATTCTTAGTTAAAGATTTTCTTGAGGACTGTTTTAAAAATGTTATTTTCACTAACCAGCATGGCTTCATAAAGGGAAGGTCAATAACAACAAATTTACTAGTTTATTCTGATTACATTTTTAATTCCCTAGAAAATGGTGTTGACTGTCAAATTTACGCCCATGATCGGTCACCAAGGATTTTTTTTTAAATATTGCAAAGGTTTATAAGACACCTAAGTGTTGAAGATACTTGTGTTTTGGTTCTCTCTTTATTGCTATTGCACAACACTTCGATTTTCTTTTAAAACTGGAAGAGTTACATTAGTTTTTGATTTGATATTCATAAATTACACTTTATAGACTTCTTCAGTATTACATTTTCGGCTTTTTTTCATGCAAAAAGTTCTACACAGTCCTTAAACTGATTCCAGTGCTTTTGCTATTATTTCTTGCATATTAGTTGAGAAATTTCAACTTACTCTTTCATTTTCCAAATAGTCAATCAAATTTTGTATGATTGTTTTTGCTTGGGGGGCTCAAAGCACCAGAAAATTGCCTTTTATTATTCGAATTGACAAATTTGTCACTTCAACTTGTTAAAAACACAAAATAGACATAATATGTTCATTACAACTTTTTAGAACCACTAAAAATTATAAGTTTATTCCTTTTTCTCATGCTGAAATTATATACGTCATCTATCCTACGGATTTTACCACGAACCACAAACCGAATTTTTGTTTTTGGTCAGACAAACTATGCAATGATTTCTATATATTATTTATCGTTAACGTGTACAATACCTTCTTTTTTTATTCCTAATTATTATATTTTTATGTTTTCCTCCCGTTTCTCAAATCGCTAAATATTTGAATATTTCGTTATAGACAATAAAATACGAAATTATGTTAGAACAAACCTAATATGAATTTTTTTACCAGGTGTGTGTCTAATAAACCAATATACCTATTTTTCCATTGATATTTTTAGCAATATTAAACAAAGGTAGACACATCAGATTGGTCGAATGACAATAAATACAAATCCATGGTTATATATTCAAATGATGGTATACTTTTTAGGCAGGTTTGAAGAGTTCTTCGCAAATACCCTGTTTGTTATTTGAACGCAACATTTAAATAGTATTTTACTCTTAGTAATGAATAGCATTAAACTGAATACTGTTTATAATACCGTAAAATTGTATATTGTAAACGTTGAAAACTTATATTGTTAACACGATTTCTTTTACCAAGATTAGCACTGTCGTTGGTATTTAGTTGAGTTTTTATATATTTGTTCTAAATCAGAGTTTTAATCGGTTATTTATTTTATTTACTAAGTTATATGGGTAAAAACGCAATTTTAAAGCAAAAAAACCATTAAAACCATATATTCAGTAACTTTATTTTATTGTAACAAATTAATGTATATTACATTTTACTGTTAGTAGGAAATACATATTTTATTCAATTCTTGATTTTTTTGTATCCGTATAACACAGAGCTTCCATTTGGTAAACATCTCCTTTTTGTAGAATTTTGTCTATACAGTTTAACTTCAGTTCTTGTGGTTACCTCATGTTCCTTTGTTCTACGAATATTCTTTGATATAATTGGTATTGGCTTGGACTCTTTAAGAATCATATCCTTAATGGTATTAAAATTAACAAGTTGTGATGCTGCATAGTTTATGGAAATACCCTTAACTTTACAAATTACTTCCTCTCTTTGCGTTTTAGTGAAATACACCTTAAAAGAGTAATTTTTTGGACCGCCAGAGACAAAGGATGGAATTAAAACCGTAACTATCAAGTTCGCCACTTCTAGAGAGATATATTACAGAATCTGTACAGGACTAATACAGTACTCTATTATCAACACGTTCGAGATATGAATATAACTTAAAACGTGCCCGGGCTGTGACGTAAGCCGCATTCACTACATTTACTGTAGGTAGAGAATTAACAGGTTTCTTCGGTGTATTCACAATTTACCACCATAGTAAAAAATTCCGAAGGTTGGTTTATTATTTTAGTTTTTTGCTGATTTTCTCGTCCAAATTCTCCCCGGAAACTGTTTAATATTAATTTAGCCTAGGACCTTATACCGAAATTGCGACGATATTGTGAAGTTCTTATTTAACATATTCCTTTTCAAAAAAAGTCTTCAATATATTTTAAATTTCGTTCTTCTGTTTGAAAATATGTACCCCAATCACTTGCTTCTTGTTTAATTTTAATAAACTTGTTCATCATAGCAGTAAATAAACCCTCTTGTCCAGAATGTTTGTTAAATCTTTAAACTTGATATTTCCATATTTCATTCACTTCCAAAATTTTGTAACCCTTTTCTACATACTTCAACACTTCCTCCAGACATTGGTGGTAAATTGTGAATACACCGAAGAAACCTGTTAATTCTCTACCTACAGTAAATGTAGTGAATGCGGCTTACGTCACAGCCCGGGCACGTTTTAAGTTATATTCATATCTCGAACGTGTTGATAATAGAGTACTGTATTAGTCCTGTACAGATTCTGTAATATATCTCTCTAGAAGTGGCGAACTTGATAGTTACGGTTTTAATTCCATCCTTTGTCTCTGGCGGTCCAAAAAATTACTCTTTTAAGGTGTATTTCACTAAAACGCAAAGAGAGGAAGTAATTTGTAAAGTTAAGGGTATTTCCATAAACTATGCAGCATCACAACTTGTTAATTTTAATACCATTAAGGATATGATTCTTAAAGAGTCCAAGCCAATACCAATTATATCAAAGAATATTCGTAGAACAAAGGAACATGAGGTAACCACAAGAACTGAAGTTAAACTGTATAGACAAAATTCTACAAAAAGGAGATGTTTACCAAATGGAAGCTCTGTGTTATACGGATACAAAAAAATCAAGAATTGAATAAAATATGTATTTCCTACTAACAGTAAAATGTAATATACATTAATTTGTTACAATAAAATAAAGTTACTGAATATATGGTTTTAATGGTTTTTTTGCTTTAAAATTGCGTTTTTACCCATATAACTTAGTAAATAAAATAAATAACCGATTAAAACTCTGATTTAGAACAAATATATAAAAACTCAACTAAATACCAACGACAGTGCTAATCTTGGTAAAAGAAATCGTGTTAACAATATAAGTTTTCAACGTTTACAATATACAATTTTACGGTATTATAAACAGTATTCAGTTTAATGCTATTCATTACTAAGAGTAAAATACTATTTAAATGTTGCGTTCAAATAACAAACAGGGTATTTGCGAAGAACTCTTCAAACCTGCCTAAAAAGTATACCATCATTTGAATATATAACCATGGATTTGTATTTATTGTCATTCGACCAATCTGATGTGTCTACCTTTGTTTAATATTGCTAAAAATATCAATGGAAAAATAGGTATATTGGTTTATTAGACACACACCTGGTAAAAAAATTCATATTAGGTTTGTTCTAACATAATTTCGTATTTTATTGTCTATAACGAAATATTCAAATATTTAGCGATTTGAGAAACGGGAGGAAAACATAAAAATATAATAATTAGGAATAAAAAAAGAAGGTATTGTACACGTTAACGATAAATAATATATAGAAATCATTGCATAGTTTGTCTGACCAAAAACAAAAATTCGGTTTGTGGTTCGTGGTAAAATCCGTAGGATAGATGACGTATATAATTTCAGCATGAGAAAAAGGAATAAACTTATAATTTTTAGTGGTTCTAAAAAGTTGTAATGAACATATTATGTCTATTTTGTGTTTTTAACAAGTTGAAGTGACAAATTTGTCAATTCGAATAATAAAAGGCAATTTTCTGGTGCTTTGAGCCCCCCAAGCAAAAACAATCATACAAAATTTGATTGACTATTTGGAAAATGAAAGAGTAAGTTGAAATTTCTCAACTAATATGCAAGAAATAATAGCAAAAGCACTGGAATCAGTTTAAGGACTGTGTAGAACTTTTTGCATGAAAAAAAGCCGAAAATGTAATACTGAAGAAGTCTATAAAGTGTAATTTATGAATATCAAATCAAAAACTAATGTAACTCTTCCAGTTTTAAAAGAAAATCGAAGTGTTGTGCAATAGCAATAAAGAGAGAACCAAAACACAAGTATCTTCAACACTTAGGTGTCTTATAAACCTTTGCAATATTTAAAAAAAAATCCTTGGTGACCGATCATGGGCGTAAATTTGACAGTCAACACCATTTTCTAGGGAATTAAAAATGTAATCAGAATAAACTAGTAAATTTGTTGTTATTGACCTTCCCTTTATGAAGCCATGCTGGTTAGTGAAAATAACATTTTTAAAACAGTCCTCAAGAAAATCTTTAACTAAGAATTCCATTGGTTTAGGAATAAGTGAAATTTTGGATATGGGCCTGTAATCAGTAACACAATTTATTATACCAGCGTTTTTAAAAAATAATGAATAATTGAAAGTCTATCTAGTATTTTGACAAGTCGCATAATAATATAATACTTGTTTTTCACTTATTTCTCAAAGTGTTTAGTTGCAAATCATCATTTCGTTACTAGGGGCCCATTCTGTTTTCTTTTTATTATAATAATAATAGTAATATTTGAAATAATAATTTATCTAAGAGAAGAATGGATTTATAAGACTTTTATTCTTGGAGAATGTTGCAAAACTTCTGGCTTCATGGGTTTACGCTCAAAAATTTATCAATAAAAATTATGCGAATAAACTATTTTCGAAAGACTGTTGATACAATTTAGATAATAACCTGGGAGTGTTCAGTAAGTATAAAACTCTTGTTAGAAGCAATTGTTTTGTTTTATGTCCATCATTCCTCTTTTCTGTCCCCATTACGATAACTTCAAAGGTACTAATTTAAGTTAAAAGAGGGTGATTTTTTTAAAAAAGGATTTCCTTATACCTTTAAAATAATAGGTACGTTAAAACAGGACAAAAATATTATACAAAGTTGTTCACATATCAAATGTACAACGGTATGTCTACTATAAAATGTCTCTAATATAATAATTTCGATTTGAATTTACGCTTGTTGAATACTGGACATTGGTTCTATAATCTTAATTTCTTGAACAATGTATAGATCAAAATTTAACTTAAAAAATAAATTTCTATATATTTTACATCCATTTATGATAAAGTTTGTCTATATTGTTGTTGTGTTTCTTATGTCTGTGTATGAGAGCACTAGCTGAAAAAGTTTAAACGGCGATGATTCCATATTATGACTACCTATCTTTTTTTTATACGAATGCACAAATAAATACTTTAATGGATACGATGATTGGAACTGACCCCCTCCGTTTTAATTCTTGAAAAAACACAAAATAGCCGAATTTTTGATAAGTTAATCTACCCGCATTATTGAAGTCATTTTTAAACTTAATAAAAGAATAAAACTCGAATTTGCGGAATCTTTTTCTTTTTTTTTATTAAAAACATGGATATCTTACAGTATATTTAAACAACTAATGCTCGTAAAACATTATATTTTTGTATTATACTGTTTAGACTACGATCTGCATGTTTTCTATATTTCTTACGAAAATTGTCGACCGATGGTGTGTTAAGCAAACATTTTGGTTTGTTTAGCTAAAATGAGTTTTTATCGCTAGTTGTATTAAAACTTTGATTGTGTCGTTTCTTCTTCGAGTGGTTTTTCGGGTTTTTGTTAATATACAAGGGCACATGCTGAGTGCTTGGGATTAAAAAAAAAGTATGTTCTGTGACGAAGAGGGTGGTGATAAAAAGATACGTGGGAGTATCTTGGGTGAACTTTTTAATCTTTGAAATTCTAGGTCTGGTAGAGATTATAGTAACTCTTTGGCTTTTACATACATTTTATTTCTTCTTCTATACATTTTGTCATATTTTTAAACTCTCCGGTTCGATATTGATTTAAAAAGTGACTCACACACATTACAAAAGAGAAAACACTTACAAAAAGTAAAAGTCAGTAGAAATATTTGGGTATTGGAATATTTGGTGATTTGGCTAAGTGGCTAATTGGATATTTGGAGATTAGGATATTATGTATTGAAGTTTTTAGGTGTATGAATGAGTACATGAATTAGAATGTATAGGTAGACAAAGTTACTTCACATCAGGACATAATATATCAATACAAAACAGATACTTAGAAAAACAGATACCCTGCTAGAGGAAATGGAAAACCCAAGCAGAAAAACAATCATTACAGACTTTTATGAACATGTAGTTGATTTTATGCGTTAATGTACATAATATAAATAAATTAAATAGTAACTAATTGGTTGTATTATTAAATGTTTATTAAAAAATTAGGTTTGCATTACATGTTGATCATATAACAAAAATACGTTAAACAAAGAACATGCACAATTTTCATTATTTGAATAATAGAAACATTTAGGGACGTATTTTCTAAGGGCCGGTTGCTCATCCAACTCTATAATAGGTTTGCTTGAATATTTTCTTAAAAAATCTGCTTTTTCTCTGCCCTTAACGTAAATGGTATCAGCCTTTTCTGTCAAGCTCCGTACAATATCGGCAAATTTGTAAAATGGAGTAAATCCGGAATCCCATTCAATGCAATGATAGTGTTGCATTAACCATTTCGTTTGTTTGTATGCCGCTGGTCTTAGAAAGGCTAGATCAAACGGGGTTTAAAAACATAGTTACTAATTCTATGACCATCGTAGGCAGCAAGTTCATTAGGGATTAGCTTATTATTTTCTATCTTGAATGCTTGGAAGTCCACAACCAGACTAGGGCCAGCCATTGTAACTCGGGAACAGTTTTCAAAAAAAAACAACTAAACTAAATAATGTGTGTTGCAGTTGATTTTATCTGCTTCGGGTACTAAACACATAAAGGTTTTCAAAATATTTCAAGGTTGTCCGAAAATATTTAAGAGCACCCATATTCCACATGTAAAATATAAGTATTAAACACATTGAATGAATGTTTTAAAATTTAGATAATCGATTTATTTCACTATAAGGGTAATAAAGGCAAACAGCTGAATTTTCAGATTTTAACTTTTATTTTCAAAATATACAGTAATTTATGCCAATATGCCGTATTTAGTAATTTTAATATTTTCACTTAATAAAAGCTCTAAAAATCACATGATAAACAACATTTGATCCTTGAATTATCCAAATTTACACGTTTTATAAAATTTTGCTAGTTTTATGACGGCACAGCGGATCGCTTGCAACTATTTTTGAAATAGTCTTGGCGTGCATCAATAACATAAAAGGTAGATGCACAAAAAATTGCTTCAGCTACTTTGCTTAATAAACAAAAAATATATTATCTTGAAATAAGTTCGATGGCTTTAGTAGTTTTTGTGTAAACGTGCATGAAACTATTAAAAGGCGATGGCTGATCCTCATTCCTATTGTTTGGTTAAATTGATGGAATCAAGTTGATTATATAAATAAAGAATATCTCTTCATGTACATACAGATGCTTTTTCTATAATTTTAAAACACATGCTATATCCGCTTTTTTTATTACTTACAATGATGAGAGAAAAATCTTGTTTACTACACATTAACTTTTCGTATTTTCGTTGATATAAGGAGTAATAAGCTGTGATGTCTTTTTGTAAATAATATAATTTTAATTTTGAATGTGTAAAAGCACTAAGTTATAATTTTTTCTTCTAAAAATGTAAATAATACAATTTTAATTTTGAATGCGTAAAAGCACTAAGTTATAATTTTTTCTTCTAAAAAGCTCTCACTCATCACAGAATAGTACATGGAGAGAGGAGAATGGATTTTAAGAAAGGTTTATCAGAAGTTAACTTTTTATGTATGCTACAACATTATTTGGATAGTAGTCTGATTAAATAAGAGAATATATTTACCGCTAATATGCATTTTTATTAATCCTTAGACATAAATTAAGCATGCATTTTGATACGTATACGACAACAAGAAATAGCAAGAATAATACTATAAAAATAAATAAATATGTTATAAAATATGAATTTTCCATAAAAACCCGTATCATCTACTGGATGTGATTTTTAAAAATGAATTACAATGATGAAGTAATAATTCTTGTGTGCACTTTAATTTTTCTTATCTGCATCAATATTCGGCAACACATGCTTTAAATCTAATTTTCATCCAACTTTGTGAATTGGAATATTTTTTTTTTTTTTTTTTTTATATATTTTATTTCGGATGCGAAACAGCCAAGTCTAGATAAATTAACCCAAATTCATCACCATTAACTAAAAAGCTCCTTATAAATTTAAGTAATTTTTACCTACTAGTCAAAAAAGGGATTTCATTCACAAGAGGTAGCATAGATTATCAAAGAAAGAAAAATAACGAGCAAAGAAAGAAAAATTAAGCATGTTTGTAAGCAGTCAAAGTTACCCATACAAAAAGGCACTTGCACTCTTTCAATGTTAAATAATCCCATAACAAAGAGCACATACCCTATTTTAACAACCATAGTAGAGAACGATATATACCTGTATCCCATTCGATATTTTAGAACAGAGTGATGTCAATAAAGAAAAAAATTCTTCAAAGTGTAAAAGGAGTAGCCGCTTTAAGAGTATACAAAACTCAACAACATAAAAACCACCTGCACCCCGAACCAACACAAGGTCATCGTAAATGAAACGTACCTGCACCTCATTCAATATTTTAGAACAAAATTACGTCAATAAAAAATAAAAATTCTTCAAGGCGTAAAAACCAAACACTTGCGTCCGAGTACGTCCAAGGTCGAAAATAAACCCAACCCAATGTCATAAATAAACATCTGCTCAAAAGTGTAGTCAAGGTTACATAAAGGACATCTGCATCCACTATAAAAATAAATCCAAGAGTACCTAAATAAAGAACAAAGTAAGAAAAATAGCCAGCGCTCAATATTACTCATAACAAAAGGTCCATGCCGCCTTCGAAATCATACATAACAAAAGGGTAGTTGCACTTTTTCAAGGTGTGAAAATCCCATCAAGGTGTGAAAATCCGATAACAAAGAGACCCAGACCCTATTGTTACGACTATAATAGCTCTTTCAAGGTGTGAAAATCCCATCAAGGTGTGAAAATCCCATAAACACCCTTCAAGAACGTGAAGGTATAACAAAACACAAAATATATTACAAATCTAACTTTTGGGAAAAAATAATGGTCAATAAAACAGACTTGCATCCCTTTAGATATTTTCGAACAAATAAATTACGTCAATAAAGAAATAAAAATACTCCATGGTGTAAAAATTTGTAATGCAACAGTGTCATAAATAAAAGGGCACCTGCATACCATAAAAATACCCTCGTCCACGCCAAGGTAGCACCATCAAAGAGCAGCTCCATCCTTCAAGGTCAAATGAGTCACATAAAAGACACCTGCATACCATAAAAATACCCTCGTCCAGGTGTATGGTCAAGGTCAAATTAACAAAGAGTAGTTGCATCTTTCAAGGTCAAATGAACACCTGCATACCATAAAAATACCCTCGTCCACGCCAAGGTAGCACCATCAAAGAGCAGCTCCATCCTTCAAGGTCAAATGAGTCACATAAAAGAAAATTGTATACCATAAAAATACCCTCGTCCAGGTGTATGGTCAAGGTCAAATTAACGAAGAGTAGTTGCATCTTTCAAGGTCGAATGAACACCTGCATACCATAAAAATACCCTCGTCCACGCCAAGGTAGCACCATCAAAGAGCAGCTCCATCCTTCAAGGTCAAATGAGTCACATAAAAGAAAATTGTATACCATAAAAATACCCTCGTCCAGGTGTATGGTCAAGGTCAAATTAACAAAGAGTAGTTGCATCTTTCAAGGTCGAATGAACACCTGCATACCATAAAAATACGCTCGCCCACGTGTATGGTCAAGGTCAAATGAACACCTGCATACCTGTGCTCTCAAGGACACTTCAAGGTCAAATTAACACCTGCACACCTGCGCGGTCAAGGTCACAGGGAGAATCTCAAACGGGGTTTCACCTCTACTAATCACTTATACTTTATAAGGAGGTACCTGTTCTAAAAACCAGCCTGAATTTCTTTTCATGTAGGTAGTATTTCTTATGTGTTTCCTTTATTTTTAAGCTCAAGTACCACCATCGTAGGTCCAAGTGAACCTGGTGCAACCATACAAGGACCCGGATCTCAGACTACTTTGATTGGTCCTGATGGCAGTCATATTTCGGCTAAGGAAATTGGGGGAACCATAATAACACCTCCAAAGCAAGGTCAGTATTAGGGAAAGTACCTATCTAAGTTAAGTAATGCTTAATTAAATTTAGTTTTGTTTAAGGCATGCAAAATTTTAAATATTTATAAACCGATTAAAAATTTTCTTGCTGATTCTAGGAGGTATAATTCAATTCTCTGTGTCTCCGGGGTATATTTCTGGAGGTACATTAGGTGGTTCTTACCCAGGAGGCCATCCTAATAGTGGTTTAGGTGGTGCTTACCAGGGAGGAGGATCAACGGGTAAGGATAATGGAATGTTTACATATTATTACCTATTCCATATTATGATATCATGTGACTTGTACATCACTAAGAAAAGGACAAAAAGCTAAATTTCTTTAATTTTCGCATAATACAATAAAGGGCGTCTTCACATCGGCCGACAACGGCAGTACGTAGTCACTATATGGCCAGAATGCCGGCTGTTTAAGTAGATTAAAATTTCAAATTTATTTTTATGATTATCATTTGTTTTGTCACAAAGACGGGGTTTTGCCTACACAAGTTTGATTAAACTAAGCAGATATTTAAATTAATTAAACTTGGTGTTTTGACGCATAAACCAAACAACACACAAATTATGAAAAATCCGCGACGACACAAACTGACAAAAAGCTTACCTATTGGTACCTATGTAATTTTTGTTTGTCAAAAATGTCTAATAATATTTTTTTCTACGAGCGTGTGAAAAGTTATACTTTTCACACTCATTTCAGTGTGAAAAGTTTTACTTCAACGCACTAGTGTGAAAAGTAAATTACTTTTCACACGCCGGGTGAAAAGTCTAACTTTTCACACGCTCGTAGAAAAAATCTTGTATGATATACGTAAGAAAATATCTCGTTTAAGGCACTAATATGAATTGCGGAACGAGCGAAGCGTGTGCGTACCTTAAACGAGCTGTTTTCACACTTATATCATAAATAGCTATTATTTTTAAGGTAAATTTTCAGGTATTTTTTTTAACTATTTTTTTATTTGCCAGACATTTATCCTCCTCAAAGTTACAATAGTGGATCTGGAGGATACGGCGCGAGTTCTGGATGTGGCGGAGGATGTAGGAGATCCGGACAAGTTTATCCTGGTATTTATTTTCTGGCACATTTTTATCCTGGATTAAATCATTAATACAGAACCCATTATATAACTTTTTTTTCTTACTTTGGTGCAATAAAGTCAATAATTTCACTTTTTTAAAACAAAATAACCGTTCAATATGTTTTAATTTTTTCTGTATAGGTGGAAGGGGTAGTGGTATCGAAGGCCAAGTCCAACCTGGAGGACGTGGCAGTGGCATTGAAGGGCAATGGAAACCTGACAATAGAGAAAAACAGTTTAATGATGGTATTTATAGGTAAACCGGAATAAAACACGCTATAAAAATTTATAAATTTTAATTTGAAAACTATAAAACAAATATGTTTTCAAAATCGACTAACTTGCCCCTGCATATGGCCTGCAGTTCAGTCATACCATATAAATTATCGCCTACTTTTGCAGAGGAGAAGCATATCATGGACGCCACACATCTCAACAAGAAACGTATGGAACAGCAAAGCACACAGGCTACAGTGATTCAGGATTAGGAGCATACTCCGGAACAGCTGCAGGTGCTTACTCAACAGGAGCGTACACCGGATCTGCTGGTTATGGAGGAAGTCGTGGCGAAAACTGTTGCCAGGGAAGAAAATAATTTCGAAAATGTAACAATATTCATTGGTAAAGCTGACGTCACTTTCACTGAGGAACTTACCCGGACTGATTTTGTGGTAAAATAAAAGTCATGCTTTTCACCGTTAAAATGTTTTTTTTATCTCCGAAAAGTTTATAATGTTGTGTTAGGGTTTCTTTTTGTTCTTTCTTGTCGGTTTGGGCCAAATACTTTTTAAGATATTTTTACATTTCAAATAATAATACAGCGTTTTAATAATTTATTAGTAAAGTGTACAATATTTATCCATAATTATTATTTGAATTGGTTTTCTTCTAATGTGTTCAATAATACTTTATTATCTATATCTCTGTATTCTTCTATATTCTTTATATAATTGTTATATTTTGTGTTTAGTATTGGAGATGCCCCATGGAATGGGTTATTTTATATGTTAAATAGTGCATATTATTTTTCTTTTCTATTACTAATTATGTATTTATATCCAACAATACCTTATAATTTTTTTAACATTAGAGATGATAATTTAATAAAGTTAATTTTGAGTAAAGGCATTTTAAAGTAAAAAAAAATGATGTATTTTATTAAGTACAGTTTTTTTTTGATAACTTGGTATTGCCTATTAAAGCTTAAATTTTCTCAACAAATTTTTAGAGTTAATCAATACACACATTAATGTCTAGGAAATAAAATAAACATCTCAAATTAAGCGTATATTTTTCAATACTTTACGCAAAACTTTCGATTTATTAATCTACTTACTGTATAAATAGGACCAAACACAATAATAAAAGTTAAACATTTTTTATTGAAAATTATACTTAAAGTAGGTATACTATAATAAACTAGCGATAGTAGTAAACTACTCTGGTATAAGGCCACCAACCCCACGCATTAGGTCCCCAACCAACGTACTGAAAAAAAAACAAAGGAAAATATGTTGAATAACTTAATAACAGTGACGTAACTAACGGTGTTCCATGTGTTCCAGGGACAGAGCCGACCTTAAGTGGGGGAACCTGCAGAGCTAGGTCCTGCGAAATTTTTTTGTAATCTGCACCTTTGGGGGCCCCTACACTTACTGAACCCAAGTTTTCTTGGCGTAGTTACGCCTCTGCTAAATAGTATAGGTATATATATAGGTACGTACATTTTTAGAGGAATTTTATTTTTTAAAGGAATTTCAAATTACTCACCCACCATGGCCTGGGATTGGGATTTGGTTTTGCTTCGGGGTCTGGGTTTGCAATTGGTTCAGCTACGGGTATCGCATGGATACTTAATATTATTAAGAAAATTACACACAATGAATAAAGGATCTAAAATAATTAAAAACACAAAATGTAATTATATCTCATAATATTAGAGATTGGAAATGTACTTTTTTTAAGTAGGTAATATATGGAAACTCGTCAACGTAAAGAATTGACTTTTCAACTGATTTGGTAGATCTGTACTGCAGCACAGTCACTCCTTAAATTATTTACTAAATTAATATCAATCAATCATTACCAACTAAATGCATCACAATAATATTTTGTAAAATAAGTATAATACTATTGTAAAATATAGTATATATATATATATATACTAGCTCCATCTTAATACTAATCGTGTGTAATAGAGTCCCACATAATATGTTTTTGTATGAAAGTATATTATTAACAATTAGCACAGGTAAACCTAATAATATTATAGGTAGGTTATCTGTGGTATAAGATGTAGAAGCGGCGAGCTTATAGCTAAAAATTACGTAGATATAGTAATTATACGTCGTGCACGATGTCGTGTGATACAGAAATTCAATATTCTTCTGATCCCTGAATCTACGAATTGGTATTGAAAAAATTGCTTAGGTGGTTTCGGAGGTAGTTTTACGTTTAAATATTGATTAGCGCGTCTGCTGGTGGCTATACTGATGTCACGCAACGATCGCTCACACTATATTTTACTCATGCACTGATCAGAAAAGTTTGTCTAATTTTAAAAATGTGTATTTGATATATCTATTACCTAATTGCTAGATATAATATTTTTTATAACCTAGCTCTGACCTTTTTTATGAAATAAAAGGTGTTGCTTGCATGTGATTGATGTTTTTATTATCTTATCTAGGTATAGCTTATCGGGAATATATTAACAAAAAAAAACTCACCCTTAAACGCATCATAACGATCTTACAATTAGTAGGTACTACTTGTAGTCAGTGGCAACAACAAAAAGTAGGTAATAACTGCATTTTCAGTAATAATCGATCAATATTTATGAACAAACAAAATTGGTTGTACATTGGACTAAAGGAAAAAGTTTAATTATTATAATTAGGTACCTAACAAAATCATTGTACTCTAGTCGTGTAAAATAATGAGACAATCCAGAAAGTAGGTATATAAAATTTCATAAATGTTTCAATTAATAAACTTACTGTTTTAATCAGGGAGGGTAGATATAATATAATCAATTATAGGTAAACACAGAAAATTTTTCGTTTTATTTCGTCAGATCCATTATAGAAGGCTTTTATAGGCGGGGACAGGTAATCAAACGTGCAAACGTTGGGTAGGTACACCAGTCACAGTGTACCTACATACTGAAATAATATTATTTATTTAAAGGTACTCTTACAAACACATAACAAGTAAGAAGGTAATAATATATAAACGTAGATAGGACATATTTTCAATAATTAATAAGGAGTTGTATCCGCACAAGTAATTTTTACTTCAAATTATATTTCTTTAAAATGTATAGTATCAAAAAATGCTTACATATAAAAGCTACTATATAAAGCCAAAAATATTAATATAAAATTTTTAAAAAACTTTTTTTTAATAACGCAAATTTTAAAATTTTGACGTTGCATCACGTTTTGTGAATTTACATACTTTTGGGTAAAAAACATTAGTTTGTCCATATTCCTGGAAGCAAGAATTTGCTAAAAAGCGCTATAATACGCCCTCTGTGCGCCGATGCGCTTTGATGCCGTGGCAGAAATATGAGCAAATCGGTAGGGTTCAGAGAAAGAGCAGGGTGTACGTATCTTTTACCTCTGCTAGAATGACAAAATGGCGAAATTTCTTTTTATTTGCTATCGCCCTTCAGGGTAGATCTTTTATAATGTCCTAAGATTAATTTGAGTTTACATTATTTACTTTAAATTCAAACATTATTTATTTATAGGTAAACTAAATATACATAAAATTAATAAGTTTCTTCATTTACACGAGTAAAATGTCCCATTACTCTTATAGGTTGACATAATACATTAAAAATATAAAATAAACTTTTCCACTGAAAGTTATTAATTAAAAATAGAAAAACGTTTTTTTCTCTCTGAATGTAAATAATTTTTTTTCTAATAATATTACCACTCATCAGGGGAATTCCCTTAGCTTAAATGGCTGGAATTTTTTTTATGCAACCTCAAATATTATGTATCTACTTGTTAAATATGAAATAAATTATTATAATAATTTAGTATATTTATATAGTAGGAATATACATACAATACATATAAAAAGTACAATATAAAACGCAGCTCTCTGAATTCTGGCAACTGAGTACGAACTTTGCCCTTGCCAACTCTATTATGTAAATATCTCTTTTTTTTGTAATATTTTTATGTCTGGGAATAAAAACAATAATAAATAACAAAAACGTTTTATTTAAAAAATGGTATGTGTTTTGTAAGGTAGAGGATACAGCATTTATAATGATCATTACACCAAAGTTTTTTTTCAAAAACTAGTTTATTTTCTAGCAAGAGTGATGTGGTCTCAAGTCTTAGAAAATATCCCTACTTTTTCGTTTTATAAGAATGGATCAATTTACCTTCTTTTTTCAAGTTTTTTAGCTACCTAGAGTATTTTCAAAATTAGGTAACTCATAGCTAGGTCCTCTACCCAGTGAATGCACTTCATTAAGTTAAACCTCGTTAAATCGTTTTAAGATTACAATATAAAACTTCGCAACAACTAATAAAATGATACAGTGAAACAACTGTATCCTACATTAAATTGTACCTAAACACTAAAAACCTTTAAATATACTTATATTAAATTTAATTTTGTTGCACAGAATGTTAGTTGGATTTTATTCGACTGATATCATAATTTTGCAAGTTTACTTGACCCATTTTTTTGTATCAATACCCTTTCGTATCGCAAGTGTCATTATTGAATAGGTGAAAGTTAAAAAACCCATTCTTACAATGGTAGTAGCTATGAAGAAGTTAATCAATAAAATTGTAACTCACAATTTTTTAATATAATATATTACTTTATTAAAAATGCATATTGTGAAAGAAAACCGTTGTAGAAAAATTATGCGTTAATGTGACATACTTACTATTCTTTAAAAAAATATTATTCCTACAACTAAAACGTTTCTTGATAAAAATTCTAATTTAGGGATTCAATAACACAAAACACAATATTTTCACCAAATAGATTCTATGTATTCAGCATTTTTACACTTTTTAAAAACTTAAATTTAAAAAAGTACAATTCACATTTTACTGTGGTTTATTACTACCCCTTCCAAATCCGGCACGGAATTCTAAATCTCCTGTCCCTGGCCCTACATCTGCTTTTTTGTCAGGTCCTGGACCACCTGGCGTTCTCCTGTAAAAGAAATCAAAAATATTTTGATAGTGGAAACCCTAAAATAATTATTAAAAGTTTGGGATAATTTACATGCCTTCAGGGCCTAAATGTTTCTTATTATAAAATTAAAATTTGGTCATCAATCTCTGCGATTACCAGTTGTCCATCTAGAAAAACTTCATATCACATAGGTAGTTGGGAATTCCCTAAACTGGTAGCCCCAGAAATTGATGGGTAACAAAATTTTAAACAGAAATACCTATCATCAGAAAAAGTGAATTTTCCATTGCATGTAAGTAATAAAACACCCTGACCAATAGAAATCAAGGTGTCACCAGACAGAGAACTCAACTGTACTAGGTATGGTCTGTACTTATCCTATTGTTTTTGTTAAACATTGTAAGTATATTGTAATATTGTCATTGTTAGATGATTTTTTAATGGCACCGTTACCTTTAAAGAAGCTTAGAAATAATAATTGTTTACCTGTATCCAGCTCTATCCTCAGCACCCTTAGGTCCTCCTTCAGTTCTCAGACCACCAGCAGGCCTTGGACGGGCTGTTTCAGTTCTGGCTTGTCGTTTCAGAGTAGATGGGACAATTTCTGGGGGAAGGTGCAAGAATGTTCTAAGGTATTCGATACCAGGATTGGTAAGGTACCTTAACAATAAAAAAGCATATTAGTAATCCTAAGAAAAAATCGTCAATGCAATCAAAATAAATTTGAACATATCCTAATTTGGGAAAGAAAGAAAAAACAAAAAGTCTTCCTCCACAAAATTTAATAGAATAATTCTTAAGGGTCTCTACATGTTTCGAACGTAGAAACGTTCATCATCAGGAGACAGAAAATGTAATTAAAAAGTGCTGATGGTTTTAGCAGAAGAGAAAATGGTAAAGGACCTTAATGGAGCTTTCATGGGATCGAAAAAATATTTTTGATGTGTAAAAGAGCCATAAAATGGAGAAATTAAAGAAATTTAAACCATATTCAGTATGTGAGAAGTCAGTATAAGTGGTCTAAGATAGATAAAAATGAGGAAGAAGAAGGATCTTTCTAAAAAGAAAGTATAAAAATTATTTAATTTTAGTAAACATTTTAAAGTTTTTGTCAAAAAGACTTAGGTGGAGAAAATTTGGGTAAAATTTGTAGTGGTTATCACACAGGTGATGAAAACCACATAAAAAAGAGACTGGTGGGGTACTGAGGCTTAAGGCTCAGTAACCCCTCCAAAGGTTAATTTAAATTTAGTAGAAATATTAAGAAAATCACACATTTTATCAAAAATATTCAAGAGGTCAAAAAAGTTGTTAAACGTCCATTGACCTCTTGAATATTTTTGATAAAATGTGTGATTTTCTTAATATTTCTACTAAATTTAAATTAACCTTTGGAGGGGTTACTGAGCCTTAAGCCTCAGTACCCCACCAGTCTCTTTTTTATGTGGTTTTCATCACCTGTGTGATAACCACTACAAATTTTACCCAAATTTTCTCCACCTAAGTCTTTTTGACAAAAACTTTAAAATGTTTACTAAAATTAAATAATTTTTATACTTTCTTTTTAGAAAGATCCTTCTTCTTCCTCATTTTTATCTATCTTAGACCACTTATACTGACTTCTCACATACTGAATATGGTTTAAATTTCTTTAATTTCTCCATTTTATGGCTCTTTTACACATCAAAAATATTTTTTCGATCCCATGAAAGCTCCATTAAGGTCCTTTACCATTTTCTCTTCTGCTAAAACCATCAGCACTTTTTAATTACATTTTCTGTCTCCTGATGATGAACGTTTCTACGTTCGAAACATGTAGAGACCCTTAAGAATTATTCTATTAAATTTTGTGGAGGAAGACTTTTTGTTTTTTCTTTCTTTCCCATACTTTTAACTCCACTTTAAGCATGGACTACTTCTTCAAATCATATCCTAATTTCTTAAATCTTATTTAAAAATGTAAACATACCAGTAGTAGTGCCTCCACGCAAACTGTTCCTTTACAAATCCTTTAGATTTTAGAGATTGTAAAGCTTTAATAACTTGAAGGTTGGGAATGGTCTCAAGTTCTGGATGTTTTGGGGCATGATAGTCTTTGTTAGCTACCATAACACCCTCCTTGAAGAGATATTCATATATAGCGACTCTGTTCTTTTTTGGCATCAACATCCTAAAAAATAAACACGATTTTATAGGAAAACAATACTGGAAATTTTTAAAGACTTGGTGGTTTGAAAATATCACAGTCTAAAATTATCATTTCTTAATATTCACAAAACGTTTACTTAAAATATTAACAACATAATAAACTAGACAATATTTGCTACAAACTAATAATAAAATAAAACTAAAAATTTTAAAGATGATTATAATAAAATTAAATTAAAAGAACACATACTTGAATCACCTATTTATGCGGCTGTCAAACCGAAAGAAGAACGGGACGGCCATTTATTTTTCAATTTTGACTTTGACAGATCTCTATTTTAATATCTGGCGCTTACTACCATAAAATACAAACAATGCTATACGACAATTCTATTGCCATTGCCCCGAACACAAATCAAAATAAAATTGAGAAACCGAGTTTGTTCTATCATTACTTTCGAAAAGGTTTTCAAGGGTAGTTAAGTTCTTTGTTTGGTTCCAGCGACAAGCGCCGAATTGTGATAGATGGCGCGAGAATCTCCTTACATCCAGCTCACGATACAACTAGCTGATTTGAAAGAAATGAGTGAGAAAGACTGAAATTCTGAAATACAACATATACTTACTTAATACTTCTTCAATCAGAAGACTTTGCTTTTACCTAAATACCAATCAATAATCATTTTTGCTTAATGCTGAAAAGGAGGAACAAGAGGTCATTGCCAATATCTGACTGAACCGAACAGAACAAATTGATAGGGATGGGATAACTCGAGTGAAAAATAACTTATCAATCGGTTTTTTCAATAACTTGCATTATTCGATTTTCTTCGGAAATAATTCGAGTGACGAAATGAGTGACGAACATATGGTTTTTATTTGCCAACACGTCTGCAAAGTTGCTGCCCGCCTGTCAATCACTCACAGCGGCCAGAGCCATCTCCTAGCGAGCGGCTACACCGAGTGGTTTCGGTTATTATTGGCGATATTAGTGTTGGAAAAAATCGACTTATTTTAATAATCGACTACCGAGAATTCGAGTGATTTAAAAAACCGAATGATAATCGATTTTTTTTTCACTCAAATTCTAATATTAATTATTAATATTGGCGGTTCATCGTTCATGTTGATATACAGCATTTGTATTGGGAATAACTGACTCGGTGTTGTTAATCGATTGATTTTTTGCGGATTATTAAATGTGGCGAAGATATTTGTGGATTTGTTGGCATGGTTCCCAGATCTTACAATTTAATTTAACAACTTAACCTTAAGATGTCACGATATTGCATAACTCATGATATTTATGAATACTGAATACTCACCACTAAACATTAAGTTTTCAGTAGACGCCGACGATTTAAATCTAAATAAAATAATAAATCCTATTATCCTACGCAAGCAACCCGTAATGCAGTATTTAAATCTCAATAATAAATCATATTTATCTTACACAGGTAACCCGTAATGCAGTATTTAATTTGAATTATATCGCCTAGTGATTGGATCACTCGAGTGAAAAATAACCGATTACTCGATTTTTTCAATCACTTGAATTATTCGGTTATCATCGGTAATTATTGGAGTGACGAAAATTCGAATTATTTTATTTTCAAACGACCCGCATGCCATTCATAAATCACCAATCACTCATTGCGGCTACACAAACTAGTTAGTTTACGGAAGTGGCGACCTTTTTTTTTTTTTGAAGTCTAAAAAAAAATGTGGTTGATTTGGCGACCTTTTTTTCCCTAATATAGCATTCGAGTGAAAAATCGATTATAATTCGGTTTTTTAAATCACTCGAAATCTCGGTAGTCGATTATTAAAATAACTCGATTGTTCCCATCACTATATAATTTTTTTTATATTTATAATTATTATAGGTTAGGTTAGGTTTGGTTGTCAAAAGTATTTTTTACTTTACTGTTACTGACTAGACTAGTTACAATGATCTTAGCAGATCATTGACTAGTTACTATAATTTTTTTATTCATTCTTGTTTAATATAATATTTTTGGTAATTATTTACCTCCAATTTTAGGTAAAAGTAAGATTACCATGAGCATAAAGTATCCTACTTAAGGGATATGAGCCATTTTCAATTTTGGTAATTTCTAATTAAAAAATGGGAGAGGTTTTTTCACAAGTAATAGGTGAAGAACCTGTTAATACTTTATTGACACAAGAAATTTGTAATTTAAGTTATGAAGAATTTTTGACGTTGCTTGGCGATTTGAACATTCTGTAAGTAGTTACATTCCCTAGGCACCTATACATAATAATATACTTAAGTTTTCGTTGAATATACTTATTATAGGTGTATCATGTTTAGGCCCAAACATTAATATTATTCTGTTTAACACTAACTGTAAATACAACTTCTAAGGACAACTGTTAGTACCTACATTAATAATTTGGGCCTTGGCTTTACAGATGTGATTTAATTTTTTGGCCAACTAATTTGTGTTGTAAACTGGATTATCTGGTATACCGATTATCTTTATCTATTTTAGGTCAAAAAAATGCCTAGATACAAAAGGTCATCAACTGGTGTTTGCAGTAAAAAAGGATACCGATTCTACAGTTTTTTGGAAGGCTACAGTACAAATAGCATGTGTAAAAATTGATTCAGAAACTCAAAAAGTACTCACATACAGGCTGTTATCATTAAGTGAGTTTTTAAAGGTTTTTAAAACTTTTAAATGCCAAGTTATGGCTGCAGAGCAAAGTCAGAGGTATGAAAATATCGGAAAATATTAATCTTACATTAACAATACAAAATCTTATTGTTGTATGTTTTAGTAACGGTACTGCTGAACTAAATGTCTCGACATTTTTGGATACTGTTGATTCATCATCATATTTGGAAAAATCCTTAGAGAATGCAAATGAATGTATAATTTGCTTCGAAAGAAAACAAGAAGTCATTCTGCCTTGTGCTCATAGTTATTGTAATCAATGTATAGAAGAATGGTAAGTAATTAGAACTTTAGATTCCTAGAAAAACCTCTGTAGTTTAAAATCTATATTATACCATATTTGTATGTACTTAGCTACCTATATGATAATAAAATTAAAAGTAGAGTATAAACTATCAACAATTTTAACTCTTACCCTTTGAATTTTTTTATGTTTTGCCTTCCGATATAAGCTAACCTATCGCAAAAAATAAAAAGTCATATGTTATGGAATGTTTACCATACTCATAGTGCTGCTAAAATGTTTTAAAAATTAAATAAAAAAAAATAATTTACATAATTTACAGGAATGAATCCCATGATACTTGCCCAATATGCAGGGAAAAACTAGAAAGCACGGATGACACATGGATCTTGTCCGAGGTTCCAAAAGCTGAAGAAATTAGTAAAGAAATCAGGGAAAATTTATTAGAACTTACTGAAGATAAACCCTCCGTATGCAATCCATCCTAATTTAGTGTTTGAGAAGTATGATTAGGTGTTTAAAAATACACAATATTTTTTAAAGTTGTTAAGATGCAATCTAAAATACAATGAGAAACTATAATTAATTTTTTATATTTGTTAAGACTTTCTATAAACATTACATTATAGTTAGTCACTTTTCAATATGTTAATTTGAAGTCCTATTTATTATGTGTAACATTGTTCTGCAAACATATAGTGTTCATGCCTCAAATTTTATGTTTGTTTTTAAGAGCAAACACTAGTGACATTCTCCATTTTATTTTCTTGTTGTATATATAAAAGGGGTATTTGTCCGATTTTGGATAAAACAAAGAAGGAACGAGATATTTATCAAAAACCGAAATAGCGAACGCGCCGCTAGGGTTTGCTCTTACATATTTGTTGATACCTTGATACATATTTAATTGTAACAAGTAATATTTTATTTTTTACTTTGTGATTGGCCAGAGGATAACATACAAAGAAACTCACATTTTATAATATAGATCTGTATAATGGTTACTCTTATGTACATTACATTCCTAAAATTGAATATAAAATAATGTTTAGCTAAGGATCGATATAGTATGAAACTCAAAAACAAAACAAAAACCTAAGTGTTTTTCCATAACATGGTGAACAATACTTTCCCCTTAATCTACAAATCATGCAGTTAATTAATTTCCTCTAACTTATGTAAATTTTTATCACAAAATATATTTATTATACTTCTACATTATAAATACCTAAATAAATCTCAATTATTAACGTTTCATTTTCTTCATCCTTAAAGCTTTTAAACGCTTTTCTTCTTCCTCTTTTTTTATATCTTCCAGATCTTCCATTATACCTAAAAAAAACAGGTGTCAAGTGCATTGCTATTTTCTTCAACGTAGATAATATTCTACACTACATAGAATTATGAAGTTTGGGCGATGATTTTAATAATTAAAAATTTTACTTAGCAAACTTTTTGTGGATATTGACAAACTACATAATTATAGGTACTTTCAGGTACAGGGTGACCTCGAAAATACAAAAAATAAACCCAATATTCTCAACTGAATTTGTTGTCTGTGTTTGGGGCCAGCCAAGTTTTAGCTCTTCCTCATGGTTTTAGAAAATGGCTGTGATAAACAGAGTTTTAAGGTGGCATTCTCAACGTCATTTAATTCATTGCCAACCTATAACCTATTTCGCGTTGCTTTTTTTAGTTTAACATTTAAATAAAATCAGTATTGTCGGCACATAATTACTTAGGTAATATCTGATATATATAATGACATAATAATGTTAAAAAAAATCTTACCCGATATTTTTCGCTATACAATTCTCCTAAAATATTAATGAAATTCCTTGATACTTATTTAATATGTCAATTATTACCTATAAAATATGAAGACGATAATGATTTTATTTAAATTTTGTGTAAAAGCTAGAAAAAATAAATAAATCTACGCGAAATAGGTTATAGGTTGGCAAGCATGTTGATACTTCCACCTTAATAGAGAATGTTAAAAAGGATGTCTCTCATAATGTGGCTTTAAACACAGAACTGCCAAAGTTCAAAAAAACAATTGATATGGGCGTCCTTGTTTTACCTAATTTGGTACTAATAACCTCCTCCTTCATCTGTTGAGCAAAACTAGTCTCCATATCGTCGCAGTCATCATCCTGTCCCCGGTACCGGGATTTGTCGTATCCGAAAATTTCCTTGATGTAACTGTAACAGTTTATGAAAATACGCTTTCAGTAAATCAAAACAAACGTAGGTAGGTACAGTCCTATCCTATCGACTCTTTGGCGGGAATTTTTAATTTCAAAACTGTCCATGTCTTAGGTTTGTAAAATTATTTTTATTGGATTTATAATCAATTAACCATAAGAAAAACGATGGCAGCCAGAAAAGGCGAAATTCTTCAGTAGTTAAGGTTAGAAAATGTTATTTATTGATTGTTGACATTTTTTGTTTTATGACTGATATTTCTTAAAACATTAAAATTTGACTACTGTTTGACCACCAATGGTTCTGCTATTCTCTTTCACTCGCAATCATTAAGCAAAGACGGAAAGCATCGACAGCATTTTTTAATTGGCGGGACGCCAACAACATTTTTGCTATGCTATGCAAAGTTTACACGATTAAGCAGGGAATCTTATTTTTTCATAGATGATTTTGCACAGAACTAACCTAGAGTAATTATTTCCGTCTTCTGGCCCGTCGTCAATAAAATCCTCTAGTTCAGAGTCGTATTCTTCTTCGGAGTCGTCATCAAGAATACGACCTAAAAAAAAGAAAATTGTGGAATTATTCAAAAGTAACTTTTTTTCACAAATATTGGAAATTTACCTCTACTAGCAACCACTGGCTGTTTCCTCTTCATTCCTCGGACATCTGGTGGCGGAAACTGCTTAGGCTTGAGATCTTTAGGTGAAAATTCCTTTCGTTTATCCCAATAACAGAAAAAATAAATTTATAACATTTTATTTTGAATTTTAAAACCCTAGAAAATTGATTTAATATTTGGTCCTTTTCTGATTAAAGCTTAATTTAAGATTCATGTCCTTATTTTAAATATTTCAATATAAAAAAATGTCTTAAGACATGGCAACAGTTTACCTTGTGTAACAAATCCTTTGAGGGAAATTCTTTGGGCTTGCCAAGCTTCCCACTGGTCATTGGAGGAGCCCCTTTTTTGGGCGCCATTTCGGCCTTTTTGGCATCTCTAGAAGATACAATGGGGGGAGCATTTTTAGCACCGGGAGGTATGTTTTTGGAAGATAAGGCTGGTCTTTGCTCAGAAATCTTACTCGAAACGGAACTGTCAATAGAATAATAAAGGTATGTGCATAGAGATAATACTTTGCATAATATGACCTAGGTATATACACTAAAATTTTTTGATTGAAAAATATTGATTTTATTTTTTAACACTTACCTTGAACTTGGTTTCATGGGCCTGCTGTCCACAGAATAAGGCTTTTTAAAGGTATCCATCCCAGGTCTCTGTGAACTCGAACCTGAGGTTGACAATTTCGTTTGCTTTGAGTGCATTCTGTCTCTATCACTGTTGCTTGAACTAGGTTTAGTTAATTGTCTTTCAAGCAGTTTTGATTCGCTACTGCCATTGTTTGGTAGTCTATTGTTAGGTTTGTTACTCACAGGGCCGTTGCCAATTTTTTCCCTAGATTTTTCTTTCTCATTATCTTTGTTTTTTGATTCTGGCTCATGTAAGATTTTGTCGTCGTTTTTCTCTCGCTCTATGGAATTATTTAATCTGGCGTCGCGCTTCTCTCGCCATTCGCGCTCTTTTTCTGCTTCTTTCTTTTGTTTCTTTGTTAGCAGCTTCTCCTCTTCTTGAGGTTTTTGTTCAATAACAATTGGTTCAAACTGCTTCTTTTCTGCTATTTTAAGAAGCTCTAAAACAAAATATTAATTCCGTTAAAATCTAGATAATTTCAATGTAAGCTGTTATAAGACCTGGATGATTTCAATAATATATAGGAACTGTATAACATATTAAAACTGAGTGAAGGCGTGAAAAAATGGCGAGAGGGGAGGTGGGAATGATAAAGTATTTAACTGATTTAATCGGTACAGAATTATATAATTAATTTAAATTGTAAATAGGGTCAGTTGGGGTAAATGTAAACAGGGGTAAATGAAGACAATGGCTGTATATTTTAAAAAGCGCGCTCAATTTTGGCATCGTCGTTCGTTTGCATATCCGTCACGCACCCACATGGCAACAGTGTCATAAGTTTTCAGTTATTTCATCAGCTAGTGGTCTGACAGTCATTAGGAAATTCGCGTGTGTTCATCATAGTGTAATACCCTTATTTATTAGTTATTATTTTGTGAAAATCATTGTAAGGTAAGTTTCCCAATGTTTGTATGGTGTTTTTAAAATACATTTTAAGTTAATTATAGCGGAATGATGCCATGATAGCGTTTACTTTGGTAGGAATTTTGATGTTTACATTTACCCCAGAATTTAGCAGCTCTGGGTAAATGTAAACAAGAATTCGGGGCAAATGTAAACACTCAATTTAAATACAAATAAAAAATTTAAATTATTAATCTATTGCAGATATGCCCCGAAAGTATAGCAAAAAAAAGAACCCACCACCCTATTCTTTACAAGATGTCTTAAATGCTGTGCGTGATGTTTCCAATAAAAATCTAAATTACCGACAAGCGGAAGGCGTATATGGTGTCCCAAAGTCCGTAATATATAATAGAATTAAGGGAAGAAAAACGGCGATGGATGTTCAAGGTCCTGGCCGAAAGCCGGTGTTATCCCCTGTGGAGGAAAACGAAATTGTTCAGTGCCTTTTAACAAGATCTAAAATGGGCCACCCTTGTAGCAAAGAAGAACTGCGTGACCTTGTTGGGAAATATGTGGAAGCTAACAATGTAAAAACTCCTTTTAAAGACAACAAACCGGGTGAAGACTGGTATCTTTCATTTATGTCTCGACATCCTCTGCTATCATTAAAAAAACCAGAGCATCTTCAAAAGCTGCGTAAGGATGCGAGAAAACCGCAGATTGTATACGACTTTTATGAAAAGTTAGAGAATGTTTTGAAGGAGAATGATCTCGACAGAGAAGGAAAAGCTGCGTTTGTGTTTAACGCAGACGAATCAGGCTTCCACAGTGATCCAAGTAGACTTAAAGCCATAGGTGAAAAAGGAAAGTCCCTAAGTCGAGTATCAGGTGGATCTGGAAGAGAATCCACGACTGTTTTAGCATGCGTGTCAGCGGATGGTAGTTGCTTGCCACCTTTAATTGTGTATAAGGGTGCTGCTGTTCAGGCACGTTGGATATCAGCCAATGCATATCCAGGAACTTTATATACTACCTCCAAGAATGGCTGGATGGAAGAAACCCAATTTCACCAGTGGTTTACTACAGGATTCATCCCTTTTGTTAACAACCTAAGGGTCACAAGAAACGTTCCCCAGCAAAAAGTGCTTCTGCTTTATGATGGGCATTGTAGCCACATTAGCGTTCGGCTCGTCGAAGAAGCCATTAAGAACAACATTATATTGATGAAATTTCCCAGTCATCTGACTGACCGGCTTCAACCATTAGATAAAGCCGTTTTTGGACCTATCAAAACTAGTTGGGAAAAGACGTTGGTAGCATACGGTAAAGCGCAAATTGGCAAGGGCACTGGAAGACTCACAAAGGAGCATTTTGCCGAATTGCTAGGAACAGTGTGGCATAACTCAATGAAAGCCAAGAACATTATTTCTGGATTTGTCAGTACTGGTGTCTATCCAGTAGATCGTACAAAGTTTCCCAAAGATACATTCAACAAACTTGATCTACAACGATATGAGGCTAATGTAGCGAATCAGACAGTGGAACAAGAAGAAGGAGAACCATCTGATGTTCAACCTATGGAACCTGAGGTGAATTATTGTCTGTCGCCAGTCCAGCAAGAGGATGAAATTCCCTCTGAAAATTCTCTACGGCAGTCACCACAAGTTACTTCTCCCCATCAACAATTATTAGGGAATGATGATAAAGGACATGACGAAGTGTCGCAAGTTCAGTATAATAAGAAAATGCAACAACCAGAGTCACCACAACCATCTTGCTCTTACAAATTGGCAGAAATCGATAAGGCGCAATCATGTATCACCGATTTGTTTGTAACACAACTATCATCATCAAATAATACTCAAGAACAAGAAAAGAAACCTTTCATTCCACGACTAAAGCACCAATCATATGGTGAAGTGTTGACCTCTAATGACGTCCTAACACGACTCGAACAAGCAGAAGAAAAAAAGCAAAAGGCAGCAACTAAGGGCCTAACGAATAAGACAAAGAAACAAATATTAAAAAGGGAAAAAAATATTCCAACCACTTTTGAAAGTCCTGGTCGTAAGAAAAAAAAAATATTGAAAATTGCGAAAAATAAATCAGATACATCGGAAGAGAGTGATGCATATGAATGTGATGATGACAGTTCTGGCGATGAAATACAACAGGAAAATGCAGTAATTAATTTGGAACCCATCAAAGACATGTCAAAGTTGTGTGTTGGAAAATTTGTTTTAATTACGTTCAAAGGGGGAAAACGTAACACGACTATTTTTAGATATGTTTGTTCTATTGACGATGTTGAAGAGGACGGAGATGAAATTAAAGTTATTGGTTTAAAATCGACGGACACTTTAAAAACAGTTTTTTATGTTGTCGAAACTGACGTTAGTTACGTTACTATCGATCAAGTGTTGGGTATACTACCAGATCCGGAAATATTTCTCAAAGGTGAGAGAATATTTTATAGATTTGAAAATAGTATTCCCGTGGTGGAGCAGACTTAAAACATTTGTTAAAAACTGTTGTCGTTACTTACATAACGTTAAATGATAAATTAGTGCAATTTAGAATTAGGGATTTTTTTTGGTTATTTACCTTTGCCTTTTGTAAGTTCCCAATATTATTAGGTATGTTATCTAAAAACATAAGAATGAAAGTTTTTGTTTTTGTTACTTTTGTATTTATTGCGCGAAATGCATTAGTTTTGTTTTTTTATAATAAACGTTTATTTTTGTAATGAGAGATTTTTTTAATCCAACTTTTGGGGTAAATGTAAACACTTCAAAAAATTAAATATCGAGTTGAATTTCAACTGAACAATACTATAAACGACACATTTCCATTTACCCCACGATTTTTTGCACATATGCTTATGGTCTTTGAGAAAATTGTTTCCATTTACCCCTTAGGGTATGGGGTAAATGTAAACATACAACCCTTCAAAAAAAATATGACGAAAAATAAAAGGGCTTAGTTTAACATGTATTATTTCGAAAATGTTCAATAAATATCCATAATCTAACTGTCTGCAAAATGTATGAACTTAAATTCTCAATACAAACTGAGAAAATTAATTTTATACATAAATGTACCAAAAGTGTCAAAAATCGTCTACATTTACCCCAACTGACCCTAATATGTTATTTTACATGATAATCACCAATATTATTTATTATTTAGTTTAGTTTATTATTACAAAAATGTTACAAAAAAAACAATTTTTTAAATTAATAAATATTACAAAATGATAGTAAATAAGCTATTTGATCACATAACTCAGATTAACAATACGCACTAAAGTAAATTAAATTGAACATATATAAGTACTTATATAGGTACAAAACAAATTGAAGAAGAATGCACCTAGGTAACTGAATACCTGTATGTGCAAAATATAATCGTAATTCTTTATGATTTTATCAGAGAGCATCAAAATTCATCAGTAAGAGAGAACCATATTATATTATAAACATAATACGTACACTTCACCAGCAATAACTCGTTTGTTCAGAACTTATCAAGATATTTTCAATTTAAATCTCAAAAAATACTCTTAAAGGTTTTTAGGTTTTTATAGAGGTAATCTCTGCAAGCTGCACTAAATTTTTTCAAAATGTTTATATGCCTTATGTGTGGTTATTAAAGAATGTTTACCCATAAAACTCATAGGTGGAGGCCCTGCCTTAGGTTTTGGCTTGGGCTTAGGGGCATCCTTATCCTTGTAATATTTGTCCCTATCTCCCTTCTCTCTGTGCTCAGGACTGGTTCCTTCTTTTTCATCATCCTGTTTATCTTCACCCTCTTGTCCATCTTTATCTTTCTTCTTTCTCTTTCTCCTGTGTGGTGCCATCGCTTCCTCTCTTTCTTTTTCAAGAGCAGCTTTTACTCTATCCTTTGTACTGCTAAGATTCGTACTGACCTAGAATTTTAAATAATTGAAAATTTAAGCTATTAAAAAATTATTGTCCTGAAATTTAGGACTTTATTAGGTATCGGATAGACTAGGACTAGACTCAGCTGCTTACAGTTAAGTTTTTATTAATTAATTATACTAAACTAAAGCTTCATACCTTTTTCTTAAACATATTAAATTTTGGCTCATCTGGCATTTTACTATATTTTTCCATCATTTTATCATAATATTGTGATGCTTCAGTTGAAACATAACCATAATCATCTTCATCTGGTTGGTCTGGACCAGCTCTAGTGACGGCAGTATGTGTATTATCTGTTGCATCTTCTATGACAGATTGATTGGCAGATTTTGTTCGCTTTAACATAACACTCACCCGACGAGTTGCTTTCTTATCCTAAAATTGAAATTTATTATACTGCTATCTCTAAAACTTTATGACAACCTGTACAGTGTATGTGGAAAGCTGGAAAATTGTTTTTCCTTCCCTCTAAAGTTTTATTTTATGGCGATTGTATTGATTTGACAATGTCAAAATTCAGTATTTACCTACCTGAGCTCTAAGAGCGAGGAGATCATCTCTTTTTCTTTTGTCTTCATCACGTTTTTTTTGCTCTTCCGCTTCTTTTTTAGCCAAAAACTTTTTAATGTTTTCAGAGAGATCTTTTGTCTCTTTTTTAACTTTTTTAGGGGGCTCAAACTTTGTGCTATAGTATCTGGCCTATAAATGTGAAATATATTAGTTTTGGTATACCTTAGTTTTCATTAGTAATCAAATGGATAACCTAATATGGTAAAAATACTCCTTCCAAGTTTTTTAAAGCAAAACTGTTTTATCAATCTATTGAAAGGAGGACAAATTAATGATGTTATAACAATATGCTTTAAACCTACCCCGCTTGCAGAATTTTTATCATTTTTCTGAGCTGTATGTAGTAGCTGGCAAAAATCCATTATTAAATTTTAATATCCCCTTGAGGCTCTAGAGGAACTTTTCTTTTTTAATTCAAATAACGAAATAATCATTCAAGAAAATGTTAGACATACTTTTCCTCTTACACTGACAGACTGAGCCGAATCGGATTGAAATGTCATGTTGAAATCATCTGTGTACGTTCTGATTTCTGCGTAACCTCATTCTATTGGTGCACATGTGTCACGTGAATATCACATTGATATTCAATTAGTGCGTTCGGTTTTGAAAAGGTCGAGCAGAGCGAGCAGATGCAGATTTAATGTCACGTGATATTCGGGCTAAACGAGCGCGTAGCATTTACCGAACCCTTAGGCCGGATCCACAAACATCCGTGATACGCATCCGTTATGTACCACATGATTAATCTGAACCAATGAAATTTTAGGGCTCTAAAATTTCATTGGTTCAGATTAATCATGTGGTACATAACGGATGCGTATCACGGATGTTTGTGGATCCGGCCTTATAGAGTTTGTCGAGTTCGAGTTCCATCTGACATAAAATATAAATCAATTTTTGTTGGTGGTTTGAAGAGACGAAAATGGAAAATATTCCAGCACTTAGGGGAGGACAAATGATGATGTTTGATGATAATAGCGACGAGGAAGAAAGCTGTTCGATTACAAAAGTTGATGGCTATGCCGAAAATATTGTCCCAGCATTCTCTGACAAACAATTTCAATATAATTTTCGTATAACACCGGAAACTTTTGAAGTTCTATTGCAAAAAGTGCACAGTATTTTGCCTCCCGAAGCAACTCACAAAGGACATCCATCAATACCGTTGGAAAAAGAACTTTTAGTTATGATCTGGTGTTTGTCCAATTTGGAATGATTTCGGTACGGGAATTATATTTGATTTTGTATGTTAGGTTAGGTAAAACAAATTTCCAAATTTGCTGTCAAAACACAAATTCAATTAGTTTGCTCTGTTAGCTCCATATTTTTAGGTGAGGCGATACGAGGTAACTCCGAGTGCTCGATTTTTCAAATATCGAACGCCGAGCAGTTATACCCGAGGTCATAGATCTAATAAACGAACGCAACACTGCACCAATGAGCAGACCGAGGAGACAGATTTGCATTAACCGAACGCACTAAATGACATTAATTACGATTACAGCTGACTTGGACAACAAGAACCATTGAATAAAGAATACAAGAACCAATGCCCTGAAGCTAGGGATGGCTGACGATTTTCTTTGAAGCGTCGACCTATCACGCCTCGTGGCATGGTCGTCTAGGATATTTAAGAGTAAACATGCAATGGGTACTTTCCCTTTGCTTCTTTAAAGCAAAGCAAAGTAAAAATCTTTGCTTAGCGTTGTTAAAGTTTCTTTTAAAAATATAACTGAGCTTAGCAAAGACTTTTTCATCCCTCCTTGCCCCTGTTAAAGTATGTCCCACCTTTATTGGAGTTCTGTGGTCCCACCATAGTTTATACTTGATATTTAATTTTCTTTGCTGAATTTTGTTATATGTTCTGCTATTTAAAAGAAGCAAAAGGAAACTATTTTTTTGTTTGTGTTCTGTGCTTTTGATTGTTTATTGTTTTATTGAACTTATTGTTTTGTGATTTACACAAACCCCCTATAAAACCTTTATCTATCACACAAACATGTAAACAAAGACGACTGCAGGTATTCCTAATAATTATTTACCATTATTTTAGACAGAAAATAGTTATTTTAATACAACATCAAACTAATGTCTCTAAGAAGTTCTAAGGAAGTTGACCCTATAAAAAATGAGAGGACTGGAAATGTTAGAGAAGTGGGGTCCCATGCAATCTGGAGTCTTTCCTCATGTAAACCAGGTATAATTTAGTTATTATTAGAATAAGTACAAACCTGTTAAATCAATACTCTGCAGGTTTTGGTGTAGACCAACTTAGAGATGACAGAGCAGACACATATTGGCAATCAGATGGTCAACTGCCCCACTTAGTGAATATTCAATTTCAAAGAAAGACTACAATAAGTGATATTTATATTTACACAGATTATAAACTCGATGAGAGTTATACCCCTAGCAGAATATCCATACGAGTTGGTACACATTTTAATGATATACAAGAAATTGAAGTTATTCCTTTGATTGAACCATCAGGTAAGGATAGTTGATTTTACTTAAAAATTACCCTATTGGATTTGTTCTATTTTTATGTGCATAACTGTAACTGTAATTATAAATACTTGCAGACATTTGATTTTTTTATATTTAAAGGTTGGGTGCATGTTCCAATAAGAGACATCCGTGACAGGCCAATACGAGTATTTATGATTCAAATAGCAGTTACAAGCAACCATCAAAATGGCAGAGATACTCATATGAGGCAAATAAAAATTCACAGTCCAATAGAAAATCCAGGTGTAGGCTTTGAAAATTTTGGAAATTTTTCAACTATGGAATTCCAACAGCACGCAACAATTAGGTAAAATACAGAATTTCTACTTGCATGAATGAAAATTTTCTAAATAGTAAATTTAATGTCTTTTAAACAATAAGCAAATAAATGGATATTATAATCCTGTTGTGATTCTTTTCTACCCAGTTAACATTTACATAACACATAACAGACATTTATTGTTAAGACCAAGTAGCCTGAGCCCCCACAGGTCTTGGATTGGAGGTTAGAGAATAGAGATCTAAATAGAGATTATACCACATGTATACTATGTGTATCAAAAAAATTACCTTATACTTCCATTGTCCTTATTTTGTTGCTTAACACAATGTTTCGGTTATATATAGGTAGTATCTCTAAACGTTTCCAAGTATTTACTGCGCACTTGATAAGGGTTAGAGAATTAACTAACCGAAACGTTGTATTAAGTAACAAAATAAAGCCAATGGAAGTCCAACAAGATAATTTTTTTTGATTAATACTTCATGCACCATCAAATAAATGTATAATAGGTCTATCGTGAGATTATACTAAGAAAGAGATTATAGAATAAAGGCACAATCACAGTAATCAGCTTGTAATTGGCTACCTCCATCTATGACTCGCAACATAACAAACACTGGCCAATAGATTATTTTTGAGGTACCTAATGTAGTACTTTGTGATTTCTAACGGCATTACAAGGAAGAATAACGCAAAGGAACTCGGCTAAATCCACCGGAAATTTTCTTTGAGCGTATCTTTTAAAAATTTAACTTAGCAGAGCAAAGATTTTTTCCTCCCCCCTTGCCACGGTTACGTATGAATATGAATAGTATGATGCCCCTCTCTCTATTTCTATTTCCCATAAGAACAATACAAAGTTGTTCGCGAAGCGTTCCTTTATTCATAACTAAGCTAAGCAAAGTGTTTATTTTGATTAGCTGTTTAGAAGAAGCAAAAGGAAAGTACCTTATATTCCTGATCAAAGTTAGAATAAAATTCAATGATCTGGGTCAAAGGTCAAACCACAAATATTTTAATAAGAGAAAAGAGATTTGTGGGTCAAACCTATAGACTTCTCAACATTCTAGCCAAGTTCCTTTTTCGATATTTTTAAATAGCAAAGCACAGCAAGGATTTTTTCCTCCCCCTTCGCGGTTAAGTATGCCCCTCACTATTTCCAATATGGTCTATACGAAGATGTTCGCGAAGCCAACTTAGCTAAGCGAAGATTTAAACTTTGCTTTGCTGAAGCAAATGGAAAGTACCTTCTATGAGAAGTCTTTAAAGTAATCCCGAGTTCCATAATACACATAGAGGAATGATAGATCTGACAGGTTGTTGGTAATGACTAATGGGTAGTACCGAGTTACTTTTTAACACCATAGCATAGCCAAAAAATTTTTACTCAGGTTCAGCTCAGCAAAGATACTTTCTTTTCTCCTTGCCGGATACATACGCTTCTTTAGATATTTCGACGACGTTAACGAGGTTGTTCACGAAACCAACTTAAAGCTAGTTCCATATAGACGCGAAATGTGAATATTGTTCTCATTGGCCGATTCACTAAATTTTATTTGAAATCGGGAGAATAAAATTCGCAAATCGCGTCTATGAATCTAGTTTTAGCTAAGCAAGGATTTTAACTTTCCTACTGAAGACAAGACAACTTTCCTATTCTTTTAAAAAGAAGCAAAAGAAAAGTACCTATTCGTTTTCTGCCGGCCACAGAGGAATGAAATGTCGTCGCATGAAGTTGTTTTGACGTTTAAATTGACATATTTGCGTGTCAACCCTTTTTTTTTCTGTGCAGAGGTTTCAACATCAACAACAAACCAGGGTTGCCATTGCTAGGGAAATTTCCCTAAATCTAGGGAAAAGCTGCAATCAGTAGGGAAAAAGGGAAATTATCTATAATTTAGGGAATTTTTATACTTCTTTGATTTTGTGATATTTGTAAAAAATATATTAAGCAATCACTTAAAAAATTATTAGAAAACGATTGACCCATGGCAAAAACGCTATCTATCTTAAGTCCAATTTACTATTAGCAAACCTTACTCTCGAGATATAAACAACGAGAAACTCTGTAAATCCCAGGCCTCCGTTCGCTGGTATTTTAAGGGGAACGCATTTTTCAATTTTCTGCGTTAATTTCAATAGTTCAAATAATAGCCATCACCAGTTTATTTTCTATGTATTTATCCTCGTATTTATCTTGTATTAAATGTATTATTTTTTAATGTTGAATAAAAAATGTATTATTTTTTGAATAAAAAATGTATTATTTTTTGAATAAAATGCATTATTTTTTGGATAAAAAATAAAATATGTGGCTTGATTTTTATTTGTAGAAAATTTTTTATTAATAAAAAGGGATATGTTTTGTTTTCAAGTATCTTTTTTCTTCGTTTTTAAGTTAAAATATCTGGGGAATTTTTAAGAAATTATCTAGGGACAAAAAAATTTGAACCTGGCAACACTGCAACAAACCCTATAAATTTTCTTTGGTTTCAACTCAGCAATAGTGATAAAAATATGGGGTTTTCGCGTTACTTTTGCAGAAGCAGAAACCATTAAAAGGGAATGGTGAATTTACCAAACAAAGATGAGTACCTTGATTTGGATAAGAATTTAGGTAAGGGCCAATTTTTCTATTTAACCTTTGGTATTATGTTTAACTTGTTAATACCTTTTTTTTTATATGGAATGCACTTTTACAGTACCTACCTAGTAGTACCACCCAGTACCACATGTACTGTAGTTTCTTGAATAGTGCCAAAAATTTGAATTATTAATATACCAAACCTTATTCATTGTTGCATAAATTTAACCATGTTCAATTTCCTTCTTTTCATTAATTTATAAAGAAGTTCATTTCTGATGTCATTTCCCACAGAAATTGGGGTTTATTTTGAATAAATTAGAAAAAGTAAATCATGGCTAGAACTGGGGGGTGTATTATCTTACCAATATTTTTACTAGTTACTAGTTCTGTATTACTCCTACCTACTCTACTTTCTTTAAATTATATCACGCAGCTGATGCAGCTGGAATAAATATGTTTTTACATTCTAAACCTACAGATACAGATTGTGGATAGATAAGACTAGGCATTCAGGAAACTTCTATAGATAAGTTAAATAGTAATTTGATCAACAATATAATAAGGTACCTAGCTTAATAATCTTAGAAATACTTATGTGTTGTGGTTATTTTGTTGGAAATCCATGATTATTTTCACACTATGCTTAATATAGCTACATTTGATTGCTAAAAATATCTAACTATAAGAAAATTTAGAGGCCATTTCTAACCACAAGTGAGTACCTAGGTATTTATTCAAATTATTATATATTGTATGAATCATGAAATATTAGCATTAAAATAAAAACAGGATATAGGTAAGATTAGTTTTTGTATTATTTAAGTTTAAGCTATTTATTTAGAACAGGCTGTTGTGACTGATTATTTCTTTTAGGTTAAATTGTTTGACTTTCCGACATCTATTCTTGTTTTTTAATGAACAACAGAACACAGAACTGTACAATAGTAGATAAGATTCTTCTTGTTAGGACCAAGGTAAAAGTCGAAACAGTTTAATCAAGATTTAAATACTACCACAGCGTTATTATCTGCTTTTCATGATGCAGGAATGGCCCTTTGATTAACCTGTGATTTAATTACCATTTAAGTATATTATGTTTGCATCACCTGTCCTTAATCCAGATTATCTTTTAATCCTGCTTTAAATATTTTTTTGGTATGTTATTGTACCAGGGTAGCAATAAATTTAACAGAATAAAGTTAATCCTACAACCTTGCATACCACCGTTAAGCCTCGTTCTCAGAGCTACGTTGTGTCGCCAGCGACATCATCTTGACCAATCAGGACCGCCTTACGTCATTACCCCTAACCCCCACCTAAGTGTCGCCAGATCGGTGTCGTTGTCGCTCAATTATTTCAACTTCAACGGCGTGCCGTTTATTTGCAGCAGCTATTTTTGGATTTTGTTTGTGTTTTGAATATTGTTTTGTGAATTTTCAGTTTGATTTTAAAATTTAATGCCCCATATTGGTACTGACAGTTCGGGTATATACAGGTATCCAAGGTGTGTTCGAGAAAATGTGTTGTCATATTCTACAGAGCATGAATATACAGGCTTAAAGACATTTTTATTGACCCTTGAAAAAGTTTTAATATAAAACGAAACGTTGGGAGAAATACAATTGTGTCATTTCATTGCCTGTCCTCATTCCCGCTATACTTATTTAAAGTAAAATTTAATTTTGGAAAATACCTGTACCTCCTCCTCTTATCTGGTTTTCCTTAGTACTGGAGCGTTTGACTTTTCGCCAAAGATAATACGCTATTAATAAGTTACGCCTTTCCATAATAAATTATTCAAAACAAGTTTATAATATTATATTACAAAATACAAACAAACAAATCAATTAGGGTTACGTTTTAATGTGACAGATAGCATAGCGACAGTTAGTGTTTCTGCTTCACCGTCGCCGCGACACCCAATTGATAAGAGTGGGGATGTGTCGCCAGCGACATTCGTAGCTCTGAGAACGAGGCTTTAGTGCCTTAAAAAGCCTCGTTCTCAGAGCTACGTTGTGTCGCCAGCGACATCATCTTGACCAATCAGGACCGCCTTACGTCATTACCCCTAACCCCCACCTAAGTGTCGCAAGATCGGTGTCGTTTGTCGTTGTCGCTCAATTATTTCAACTTCAACGGCGTGCCGTTTATTTGCAGCAGCTATTTTTGGATTTTGTTTGTGTTTTGAATATTGTTTTGTGAATTTTCAGTTTGATTTTAAAATTTAATGCCCCATATTGGTACTGACAGTTCGGGTATGTACAGGTATCCAATGTCACAGAATACGGAATCCGTATTCTGTGTCCAATGTGCGTTCGAGAAAATGTGTTGTCATATTCTACAGAGCATGAATATACAGGCTTAAAGACATTTTTATTGACCCTTGAAAAAGGTTTAATATAAAACGAAACGCTGGGAGAAATACAATTGTGTCATTTCATTGCCTGCCCTCATTCCCGCTATACTTATTTAAAGTAAAATTTAATTTTGGGAAATACCTGTACCTCCTCCTCTTATCTGGTTTTCCTTAGTACTAGAGCGTTTGGCTTTTCGCCAAAGATAATACGCTAATAATAAGTTACGCCTTTCCATAATAAATTATTCAAAACAAGTTTATAATATTATATTACAAACAAACAAATCAATTAGGGTTACGTTTTAATGTGACAGATAGCATAGCGAGCGACAGTCAGTGTTTCTGCTTCACGGTCGCCGCGACACCCAATTGAGAAGAGTGGGGATGTGTCGCCAGCGACTTTCGTAGCTCTGGGGTGGGTGTTATAAAAAAGTCAAAAGTTAACTTTAATTTAACGTTTTTAGAAAAAATGACAGTTTTATAAAGTCCTAAATAACATTCGAAAGCGAAAGTACGTTAGGACCTCTGCCATCTTCACTCTCTAAAAAATCACTCTTGGTCGTCGGAGGCAATATTCATTATTACCTAGTTAAAAGTTCTTCAAATATATCATTTATATTTTCTGCTAACATTACGAGATCTGAATTTAAAACGCAAACGCGGAAAGAAAATTACGGGTTATGTTGTGTCAACAAAAGTCTTCAAAACCAAAGACTTCTAGAAGTTGTTGTTCAAAACCGACCAAAAATGCTCATATTAACCTCAACCTGTGACGTCATTGTACAAGTTAACCTTCGCTCATCTGTCAATAGTTTTATAATACCCACCCTTTCAGACCACTGCCACCGAGTTATATCGGTGGTAGTGTTCAGACAAGGAAACTAAGGAAAGCCAAGGCTGGTACTTTTGACACATGAGTTTTGACTTTTTTCCTTTTTTAACCTTAAAAAATATTTTTATAATTTATCGTACAGTTTTACGATTTGATGTTGGTGTAAACGTGTTTAAAATGGAAAATTTATCTGCAGCAGAACTATTCTCCTTTATAGAGAACAACATATTCGATCCATTTATGAGGATGATTGGATATACAGGTATTTAAACCAAGACTTTTTTAAATTGACTGTAATTAAAAATAGTATATATATATTATAATATAAAATATCTATATACCTAAAACGGAAAACGTAGATTGCCAGTACCGCCACAGTACCGCCAATATAAATGCCAATTGTCACCTAACCTTAAAACCCCCAACAAACATCAACAAAAGTTCGTTATTTACCCCCACCACACGCTTATTTTATTATCTTTCTGGCGGTCTCCAGACCATAGAAAAAAGAAACCAAGGTTTTCTTTTTTCTATGCTCCAGACACCGCCAAGTATCACTAAAAGGTAAGCGCGCATTTGTACGCATTGGACGGACACATCGGACAGACGGAACGAAGGAAAATTATTATCTACGTAGTTTTAAATTTGATAAAGCACATTTGTAGGCATCGCACGCATCGTAGGGACGGAATTCCGTTCCGAATTATTTCAAAAGAATTAAATCCGTGGATACGATACGTACGGATGACATAATTCGCAAATCCGAGCAAATGCGCGACATGTCATGACAGGAATCTGGTCGGATTAATCGTATTTAGAGTATACCTAACCTTAAACAAAGTGCTAATGTTTCAGCCGGTCCGATAGATTCCCGAAAAGTACTATTTTGCTTCTCTATGCCTGGACGTAATATATTTTTCCTACAGACGTGTGGAAAAATCAATTTTCCGCACTGATATCCGTGCGGAAAATTAGTTTTTCCACACTAGTGCGGAAAAATTTTTCGGCACGTTTATGTCAAAAATCCGTGCGGAAAATTGGTTTTTCCACACTAGTGCGGAAAAATTGTTCGGCGCGATTATGTCAAAATCAATAATATATCAATTATAACTTGTAGTTATTACTTTTTTACTGAGAATTAGTTACTGTTACATATGTATGTGATTGTTATAGTTAATTAAAAATTATTAAATTTCTTTGAAATATGTGTTACTTATTTCCACACGTCTGTAGAAAAACTATTGTACCTGACACGTGCAAAAAATGTTTTCCCTGCACTCGGCTGCTTCACCGAACTCCGCTATGCGTCGTTCGGTGAACGGCAGACTCGTGCGGAAAAAATCATTTTCCGCACTTGTTAGGTAAATAGCTATAAAAGATCATTAAACATTTTATGGCTCATCCGAAAGTATTGGAAAAATTTGACTTCATTCATTACCAAATCGTTAAGGTGGGAGTATCAACATGCTTGCCAACCTATAACCTATTTCGCGTAGATTTATTTATGTTTTCTAGCTTTTATACAAAATTTAAAGAAAATCAGTATCGACTTGATATTCTATAGGTAATAATTGACATATTTAACAAATATCAAGGAATTTCATAACTTATTTTAGGAGAATTGTATAGCGAAAAATATCGGGTAAGATTTTTTTTAACATTATTATGTCATTGTCACTCATTGTTCTTTCACTATACAATTCTTCCAAAATTAGCAATGAAATAAATTGATATTTTTGTAGTATATCAGATACTACCTAAATAATGTACCGACGATATTGATTTTCTTTAAATGTTAGTTATTAAAATAATAAACTCAAAAAAACAACGCGAAATAGGTTATAGGTTGGCAATAGATTGAATGACGTTGATAATTCAACCTTAAAGCGTCTTTAAGCGTGACGTCATCACTTATTCGCTCAAATGACCCCGCTTGCGGGCTTATCGCGTCTTACTCGCACAAATATGGCTTACCTTTGATTCATGTTTTAACTGTTTATATTACTCATAATTATGCCAAGAAAGGGAGCATTTTCATAATTTTAGTATTAGAAAAACAGTAAGGAGACAAACAAATCTTTTGTTCTTTGAAATGATGACCTCAACAGTATTAGTATCAAAGTCGTTTTTTTTTACGAATTTGACATAATTCTAAATTCTAGTATTTGGTAGGGATATTCGAAAAAGAAACAATCCATTTTCTCAAAGACCTTTTGAAAGAGATACATTTTGGCATGACTATTGTTGACTATTACTAATGACAATGATCCAAACACAGATGAGAAGTTTTAAACATTTCATTTGGAACTTTAGTATAGTTATTGGGAATACAAAGTCGTAAATAATCTGAAACTTGAGTTGAACTCGCGCTAGGCCCCTTTTTATTTTAACTTGCCCTGTACATTGTCCACACCCTTTCGTGTCCTCGCGTCACATTAGCACTAGATAGGAAACGGTGCGGCACTCCCTGGTCGATGTCATTTGATGAACCCAGAACGGCTCTTTAATTTTTTCGTGTCATGTCCGGCCTCGGCCAGGGTTGGGTCACACGCAACTAACACATATTCAATTTTTTTTCTTTTACGTAGTTACACTGATTTAGACGATAGACGGTGTTTGCGTTAAAATTTAATAATTACCTACGGCGGTGGTTTAATGGCGAATGGGCGCAATCACGCAAAACGCCCAATTACCCACCCACTATTACCCATCCCTTCCACGTACGAAATATTGGATGGGATTTTCGTTAAATACAATATGTTACGCGTTAGTGTGTGGACATGAGGGAGATCGCGAAAACGGTAGGAGATACGAAGACCGTAAGACGGTTGTTTTCAGTTAAGTTGCATATTTTTTGGAAAAACAGACATGGTAGAATTGTGCCAATAGTCGGAATACTTTCAGATTTAGTATGTATGTAGATAGATAGGTATACAAAAAATACATAAAAGATATTTCGGCTTTTCGACTTTGTTTGATTTTCGGAAAAGGCAAATGGCATATAAATAGTTGTTTCTTGTACTACGCTACGGTTATATCTATTTGAAAACTCAACGTTTCATTTTTAAGAGACACTCATATTTTTTAATACGGACCTGTAATTTTACCTACGGTTTTGATGATTTGCACTGTAACAAACTTTCGTCAATAATAGGACATATTTAAATGTCGCCGTTCCTAAGAATAGACAGTTGCTGACTGTGTTGATTTACTAAAGGTGCATCACTCATTAATTGGCAAAGGGGTGAAAATATCCACTACTCGAGCCCAATTTACATTTTCCCGCGAAATGTCATAGTCGCGTCGTATCTAAACCTATAAAACAACACGGATCGTTAGACTTAAAGGTCGACTTTGCAAAAGGGAAAGAAACGAGTTTAGAATTAAAGAAGCATGAAAACATATACCTAATTTTCTTATTTTGTCGTTGTTAAATTAATTTCTAAGAGAAATCGCTACAAGTCGTTCTATAGGCCCGTATTTTGTGAAATAACAAAGAAATTAAAAAAATATTAGGTATGTGTATGCATTATGTCCATAGACATATTATGTCTAATACTAAAAATAATGAATTCCACATTACAAAGGGCCCCGTAATAATTTTTTTTTGTAAAATTATGGTAAATCAAAATCACACTTTTTGGAAATATTCTTTAAAAGTTATAACACGTCGGCTCTAGCTTAGTAGTAATTAATTAGTCCAGGGCCGTCGCTCTATATAGACTCCTTTTGTGAACTTTATGGGGTTGAAGCGCGCTTTTGTTCTTTTTTCGGCCGCGGTGTCAGTCCACTCCGAGAGCGCGCGAGTGAAAAACACTGAACTTATTTTCGCGAATTAAGTTTCATTTTAGAAATATTGTGGTTTTTTTGTATGTATTTTGTAGGTACATACCATGTACATAGGGTGTTCCGCAAATGTTAAATTGGAACAAAGTTACATAATTCGGAGCTTAAAGTAATGCCTGTGAAAAATTAAGACAATCGCAATTCCGGAAATATCTGGAAAAAAAAAGAAAATTTAATTAAATTTTTGCGTTATTTTTAAACATTGTAAAAAATGCATTTAACGATACTTTAATTTAAAATAGGACGTTTCGGTTTTCAAATACCTATACCATCTGATTAAAATTTTAAAATTACTGAAAATTAAACATTACTTTTTTAAGTATTTTATTTCCAGCAAACATAAACCAATAACGTTTTGCCAAAATTTCAGTAACTTAAAGTTTTTATTGGAATGGACCGCAAAAAATTGTGTGCTAACAAAAAGAAAATCACTCTAATAATGAGGAATTATTATGTTTTCCTGGTATTTTGGAATAATTACTTACCAAGTTTAATAGGATGGAGGAGTGGCATTCTCGTTTTTATTAAGTTAAGTTACTGATGATGGATTTTCGGTTGAAAACAGTGAAATTTTGGCAAAATGTTATTGGTTTATGTTTGATGGAAACAATATACTACAAATAGTAATATTTTAATGCCAGGTCCGTATTTAAAAATGTTGTACTGATGGTGATATCTGAAAATTGAAAAGTCCTTTTTTCAATTAGTAGGTAACTATTAATCAATATTTATTTATGAATGCACATACAAAGTAATTTCACAAGTCAAACGGGATTGCATGGTTAGCGTTAACTTATAGGACTTCAGTGTTACTGTTTGGACAATGCCAGAGGTCTGCCACTCTAACCTAACCTAGAGTTAACTTAAAACTAGCTGTACAAAATATGTAAAATAGCACTACATAAACTTATAAATAAAAAAGTTCATCCGCATTACAATTAATTGTACTTAACTAAAGGAAAACGAGACTAATAAAAGATATTTCAAAGACAAGAGAATACGTATCCAAGTTAAACCAAGTCACTTAGAGTAATTTAGAAGATATTCCTCCTCACTATAAAAAGCTTAAGTTTAGGGGTATCTTAAATTTTATTTTAAATGCTTTTATATTAGCGTTTCTAATAGCTACAGGCAGTACCTATATTAAGAAATTTTATACCATAATGACTCCTTCCATTTCTGGCCCTGGCAGTCCTACTATAGTCTATGGCAATGTCACAATGTCACCCTTTCTCCGGGTATTATGTGTATACAAGTCGACACTAAGAACATAAGCATCCAGATTTTTCCTAACATATATAAGACAGTTAAAAATATAGATGCATGGTACAGTAGGGATGCTCAGAGGGACAAAACTGTTTCTACAACACTCGGCATATTCCAAGCCAGAAATCACTCGTGACACCGCGTCTCTGCATAGCAAACACGCACATCTTTAAATGCATCTTTTAAAAGTGCCTATAGAAAGTACGTTCCGGTTTTTATTATGATTATAAATAACGCCACAAAAAGGAAAATACAATTTTTTGTTTTCTTTATATATCTCCGGATATAGTCGGAATTTTCTTAATTTTTCATCGGCATCGGCATTAACTTAAGCTCCAAATTATGCAACTTTGCCCGAATTTAACCATTGCTGTATTTTTTTATAGTTTCCTAGATCCCAATGTTGACTATCGAATTTGGGACACCCTGTACATATCTACATATTTACGAGACTATTTAAAAAGTGCTGTTTCTTAGAACATTTTCCTATTGACCTTTAAAATTATATAGGGCTTATACTTATTTATCTCTTCTACAGGGTGCCCAATAAGACGAGTCCCTTCACGACCCCCATATGCCCATCACCAGAGACCCTACTATAGAGCTAAAAGAAGTCACGGTAGAGGCCCCTAACGAAGGCGATCAAATAGATGGCCAAGGTATTATACATTTTTTTTTCAAGTTAACAGCGACTAGTGATATTATTTGAGTGACCGGGAAGGTCGTTTAAAAAAAGAATGCCACCTCCACTTTCATCGCGTAGTATTTCGAAATGTATGTATGTATATATTATACCTACCTAGGGTAGGTGTCTAGACACTAAGAAAATTGCTCAAAGTTGTACCATAATTATTTTTACCTTATTGTAATGGCGTTGTATACTATGCCATTTAGGACTTTTTACTAGCAAAGCTTAAATAAAATTTAATTGCGGTGCGGGCGTATGTAATTTGTGGTTGTCTTCTTACTTCTTCCTCAGTGAAGGTTGTTTTGTTTAACTTTCGGAATCGAGTAAACCTAATAGGTAGGTACTGCTATTTGTAGAATAAATACTGTTTATATACATGGCATTTATTTTATGCAATGACAGATCGATCAAATCCACCTTGACTTCTGACGAGGAGCTGTGAACAAGAAATCTAATTTTTACGTCAATGCAAAGGCCTAGTATATTGACCGGGCCCCGATTTCGTTGTTGTTTCGATTGACTTCGTATACACTTTACCGTCGCCGATCGCCAGTTCATTCGTAAATAGGAAAGCCGAGATAAAAAGTAAGCAAAGGCCGCAAGCACCGTCACAGAATTCTGCACTAAATTTTTTATGATATCCAGAAAGCGTGTCGAACAATTAGTTTTTACGAGTTCCGATCATCGATTGTTGTTGCAGTACAACCTAATAAAAACCGCTAGACAAGCTAATTAATAGGGGTCAATGCAAATATTTGTTTTTTGCTGACCTTCGCCTTTTTAAGTGGCCTTGTTACGTATGAGGCGTATTAATTGATATTTTTGGTCGAAGAAATTGAGATTGTCTTGTGACGACCTAAGAGCCGGATAATTATGGAAACATTTTTTTTTATATTTATCATCCCTATCTACCGTTGCGTTGTTTAAACTTTTTTTAAAAGTTGCTTTGTTTTGTCAGTTCTTATTGCGTTTTAGTTCATCGCATTTGTCAAAAAACAAAACTATATACCCAGTATCTACTTAGTATCAGAATTATTTCATCATAATTAATTGGAAAAACACCTGTAATGGGTAAGAATGTGTTTAAATTTATTTAAACAATAATTTTGACTCTCCCTCGTAGGCTCGCCTACGCAAGTATGACGCGCGGCGCTTCTAGAAAATCGATATTCCTTATCATTCAACACCTTGTAGTTTGGATTAGATCCGTGAAAAATGATTTTCCGAAATATTTTCCAAAAGTATGTCGGTTTTTTTTAGGGTGGTACGTTTAACGATTCGATATTATGACGGCCCTTCGCCTGGACATTTTCCATATATTGGGGCTTAGATTCCTGGGTCGATTTGGGCGTAAGTACATCCGCTCCGGTAATTGTTACATATTTTTTAAGTACATGCCAGCACCAACAGATTATTTGTTATCTTTATGTAAACATTTATCATCTTCATCATACTAGTTTTCAAGTAATCGGTAACGCAATCCAATTATTAAGAGTCTTTGAACGTGTCTTATTAGAAAAATAATGTGTTTGGTACTTAAAAAAAGGTGGTAAACCTTGATTTGTCATGTAGGAAACGAGATCAAACGACGGTTTGATCTGATTACTCTAATTCTGTGTACATATTAATCAAAATGAAACTGGGACATGACAGTTGTATAAAAAAAAGTAGAATTAATACTCTTACAGATTCACCATAAAACACTGAACCACAACCCGTTAAATATCCATTTACAAAGTCACATTAAAACAGTAATAATTATAGCCGACGAACGAAATTTACCATTTTTAATACAATGACATGTTTTAAAACAGCGGAAATAAACGGTATAGTTGGCCAATTTGCCAATTCTTCTCCTGAATCATGTCATTTCACATTTACATGTTAATCAATGATTTTTCTATCCAATTTGGTTGTAAATTTTTTTTATATTTGTAAAGGGAAGTGGCTGTGAAAATAAATTATTCCTAAATTTAGAAATAAAACCAACAGATATTCAATTAAGGTATTATAAAAAGCAATTTTTTTCGTACACGTGTAATTTTTATTGTCAACTTAAAGCCGTTTTAAACAATGACGATTAAGCAATTTAAATTTAGGTGATTTGGGTTTGTTTATAAAGCTCTATCCAGTGAGGACCGCCTCTTCTATTTGATATTAATTCACACTTTATTTATATTTGACATTTAATATTGAATATTTTTTGTGTTATTGATTTGTTTATATTGTATGCAGACATATGTGTATGATGTGTACCTATATACAATTAAAATGGGAGAAAAATCAATATACCTATAAAACATATCATTATATTATATGTTATGCATTTTAAGTGTGTTTTTCTCGGGATCCGGCATGTTATTTTAAACTTGAATAGGGGCTTTACAACGTGTTAATTTACTTAAGTTTTCTTTTAATTTTTCAAAAAAGAGATAAAAAATCAACCTAAATAAAAATTAAGTCCTACTGAAAATTCCTAACGTGATCATTTGAATTTTAGCATAAATAAAAATAATAGATATACATATTTCAATTTCCCGCACACTTGCGGATGTTTTGAAACAAAATTGTTGATAATAATAATATCTTCAAATTTTTTTCTTTCTTAGGCTTTTAGAGAAAAAAATCCTGACGCTCGCGAAAATTGTATTTTCCGCAACTGAAATAAAAAATAAATTAAATAATTTAACAACTTTTTTTTAATTTCAGACGAACAAGATGGTGCTGCTCCTTCGGCTATCGATCGAGAGACTGAGACAAGCGGTGACCCCCTCGAGGGGCAAGAGTACCGGGTCATCTTCATCAACAGAGCGCAACCCCCCGTAGTCAAATATTGTAATAATAGGATATCTACGGCCAAATATAGGTAAAACCATATTTTACTACATACCTACTTTACAAACACATCGTGACAGAACAGAAATGTAATTTTTTACAAAATAAATTATTTAAAATCGGCGACAAGTTCCCGAACGAGAAACGATATTGTCGTCCGACCACATTGTTGAATTTGTCATGTTTGGACGACATTATCGTTTGTCGGGTTTGTTGGAATCTAAACAGGTCTGAGGTCATTGATTTAAATTCATCTTCTAATAACAGATTGTGAGCGATTGCAACGTTCAGTAAAGTCTACACTTGAACACGGTTAGTGATAATAATAATAATAATAATAATAATAATAATAATAATAATAATAATAATTATTATTAAACCTACCGCGTTCAATAACAAAATACAGAGTGCTACACAATCGGTCCATTTGAATCTTTAGGTATGTACATACGCTTGCACATTTTTTCCAGTATAATAAGATTTGTACCGCTTTTCCTGTTCGAGCAATTCCGGAGATGGGCCAATATATTTTTCCTGATGATCGCCCTCCTGCAGCAGATCCCCGACGTGTCGCCGACCGGACGGTACACCACTCTAGTGCCTCTCATTTTTATATTGGCTGTGTCCGCTGTCAAGGAAATTATAGAAGACATAGTGAGTTGCCTTTTCCATCTTAGACCTCTACTTTTGGGTAGGACAAAATACTTGTTTTTATCCCTCTCTCATCTAATGTTTTGAAATAAAGAAATTTAAAAAAAAAATTATACCAAAATTATTTTTAGGAACTATACCAATTTTGAAATGTTAGGCTGATTTTTATTTTTAGAAAAGACACAGAGCCGACGATGAGACCAATCACAGAAAAGTTGACGTTTTAAGAGGCGACACTTGGATTAGTGTGCGATGGAAGGACGTGATAGTCGGTGATATTGTAAAGGTTTTGAACAATCACTTTTTTCCAGCTGATCTCGTTGTACTATCTTCTAGGTAAATAAAACTTACATATTATGTGCTACTTCGTATACTCTTATAATATATAGGTGGTCAACCATGAATGCACGTATTGTTTCCACCTAAAATTTACAGTTTATGCCCATTGAGTACAGACCATCCTGTATAAAATAAAAAATACTATCGTACATTTTCAGTGAGCCGCAAGGCATGAGTTTCATTGAAACCTCCAACTTGGATGGTGAAACCAACTTAAAAATCCGGCAAGCTCTTCCCAGTACTGCCAAGCTGACGGCCATCCACGATCTGAAACAGCTGACGGCCACCTTGGAATGTGAACCTCCCAACAGACATTTGTACGAATTCAATGGGTTGTTAAAAGAGTACAATAAGACGTAAGTGCAGCACTGCCGCTGCTGGGCGAAACCGATGTTTTTGCCATTTTGAACTTTATTCTTGTTTAAAAAATTTATATTTTCAGTCAGGAACCTCTCGGCCCTGATCAGATCCTGCTACGAGGAGCAATGCTACGTAATACCTCGTGGATTTTCGGCCTGGTCATTTACACTGGCCACGAAACGAAACTTATGAGAAATTCTACCAAAGCGCCACTAAAGAGATCGACCATCGATATCATGACGAACGTACAGATTTTACTGTTGTTCGGGCTACTTTTCATAATGTGCTTGATTTGTACCGTTTTTAGCGTTATTTGGACTCGGGCCAATGGAGAGAGTCATTATTATATTGGATTACATGGTAAGTCCAATGATTTTCTCGTCTGTAGCCATGGAAATATCTTTCATAATATTAATTTCTTTTTTAGAAACTGAAAACGTTCTATATACTTTCCTAACTTTTTTGATCCTGTTTAACAATCTTATACCCATATCTTTACAAGTCACTTTGGAAGTTGTGCGATTTATACAGGTACGTAGGTACGCTTTTTCCAATTTATAATGTCTACAAACAAGACCAGAACACAATTTGACAATACTTTTGATTTTGCTTTAAATATGGCGTCTCCATGAATGTGATTAATTTTCTTTTTTTTTCAAATTTTTTAATTTTTTTTTTCAAATTCAAAAACACATTTATTTAAATTAGATACAATTTTTACATAGATTCCTATTAAGATAAAATACAATAAATAAATATGTTGGTGGGAAAGAAAAAATTAGCTAGATACATAGCACTAAGAAAGTATAATGTAAGTATATTAACACATATACAGATAGCAAAACTAGACTTTTGACTGCCATCTGTATATATTTTTGTTGGTGCCCGTGCTTCCACAATATAAATATGAATAAGGAAAATATTTATACATACTCTATATAAAAGAAAAAAAAATCACATGCTTAAATAAGAAACACAAGAAAAATATTCATACGCATATAAAAAGATCATTTAGATAGGGGAAAAGGATAAAACAAAAAGACTTTGGGTTATAACCATACTGAAAAATCAGGAAATAATTCTAGTAATTAATGCTTATTGATACAATTATATTATCAAAAAATAACTTTAAAAAAGTAAAGATGGAAAAATCCAAAAATTTCTGTCTGGGTCTGTGTGCGAAAGAAGCTGTTTTATTTGTTTCATTTACATTAGTAACAATTTTAGGCTATTTTCATAAACATGGATAAAGAAATGTATCACGCGGAAACCGACACGCCGGCAATGGCTCGAACGTCAAATTTGAACGAAGAATTGGGGCAAGTGAAATATATATTTTCCGACAAAACCGGAACGCTGACCAGAAACATTATGGAGTTTAAGAGATGCGCGGTGGGCACGGAGATTTACAAACCGGCTGATATTGCGGATGATTCCCTACTTGTACAGGTAAAACCCCCAAACGTAAATCATGTTTACAGCAGTAATGGTTTCATCGAAAAAGGAAATGTTAATAATAATAATAATAATAATAAAAGTTTATTCAAATATTTTTTTACATTTAATGCTAATATATATTTTTTTGCATAAACTATCAATTCCGAACTCAGAAGTAAAATACTTGTATTGAGTTAAATATATTAATAAGTTAAATAATAATACAGTGTGTCCGCGGATGGACCTAACTATACTTGTAAAAAACTTTATTTTCAATTTTTCGAAAAAAAGTCATTCTTCATCATTTCTTTTGCTTATTAAATAAATATAATTCACATAAGAAAATTTCCATTTTTTTATACAGGGTGCACAAAAAATGTAGATTTGCAAAATAAAAAATTTTTGATCCAACTTTTTTAAATGATCAAAATAAAAGATATTGGAAAGAGAATTCGAAAAGCCAAATAAAGTTTTGAGATATGACCTGTGGTAACTACGATATTTTATATTAATACTTTAATCTGAAGGAAAATATCAATAATTTATTTAACTTTAATATAAAATATCGTTGTTACCACAGGTCATATCTCAAAACTTTATTCGGCTTTTCGAATTCTCTTTCCAATAGCTTTTATTTTGATCATTTAAAAAAGTTGGATCAAAAATTTTTTATTTTGCAAATCTACATTTTTTGTGCACCCTGTATAAAAAAATGGAAATTTTCTTACGTGAATTATATTTATTTAATAAGCAAAAGAAATTATGAAGAATGACTTTTTTCGAAAAATTGAAAATAAAGTTTTTTACAAGTATAGTTAGGTCCATCCGTGGACACACTGTATATTATTTATTGTAAAGAATATATTTCATAATTCAGGCACAACTAGATTATAATATAAAACGAATATGACAATATTTTATTGGTATATTTTATATCACTATAATATACGAAGATACAATACGTTATGTATATAATATAATATATATTTATTTATTTTATTCATTATTTATTAAATGACGTTCTTGAATATATCTCTTGGATTGGATAATATCCAATTTTTAATTTTATTTTTATAATTATTTAATTATTTTAATTGACTGTGGTAGCAAATCTAAAATATATGGATTGATGTTTTAAAAATGTTTGTGTGCTATTGTTTAGTTTACTCTATTTTTATATGTAATATTATTTTTATGACGAGTTTCATGTGTGTGTGATTAATATAATTTATTATATTTTTATGTTTAAAAATATATATTAACATGTTGTAAGAAAATATTTGTTTAATATCCATTTTTTTGCTATCTTTAAATAGTAAACCAGAATATTATTGGTGGTCTTTTACGTAAATAATTTTTAAAATATATTTTTGAATAGTTTCAATATTATTAAGATAATTCTTATTTATGCCTCCCCATCCTAATATTCCATAATTTAAATGGGTTTGTACTAAAGAATAATAAAGTATTTCTAATTCTTTTATAATTAAAAAGTGTTTAAGATGTTTAAAATAATTTGAAAGTTTTCATTAGAGAAACTCACTGTTTCTGGATCAAGAAAAGTAATAATATTATTAATTGATTAAGCCGATACTAGGTGGAAATCCATAATTACAGTATTATGGGATACAGTGGAGCAAAGTTGAACTTGTAAATTTCCACTATATTAACAAGAAAAATGCTAAAAATCCACCTTTTATTAAATCATTGTCATCTGACGAAGCTACAGTGTTGGCGAAACCTGTCATTTTTCTTGTTAATATAGTGGAAATTTACAAGTTCAACTTTGCTTTACTGTATCCCATAATACTGTCATAATTTTATTATTTGGAGAGTTTTGATATAGGAGTTTTTTTAAACGACCTCTATCTTTAGACGATTATATACTTATTTTTATAGGAACTCACTCATGTTCTCTATTTATTTGAACAAGAGGAGATGCTTTTTTTTTAGCATTTAAGAGAAAAACATAAAAACGCTGAACTATTAAAAGATCTGCTAGTCCTCCTCTCGGTGTGTCACACTGTGATTCCGGAAAAGATGCCGGACGGGTCGGTAGCCTATCACGCCGCGTCTCCCGACGAAAAGGCCCTGGTCGACGGAGCCTGCAAGTTCGGGTACGTCTTTGAAAGCAGAACGCCGGACTACGTCGATATATCGGCCTTGGGAGTGAAGGAAAGGTAAGGCGGTCATCATCATCAATCATTTATATCAATCACAAGAACACTGAACATGGCGGCCCCTCTTTAATACCTTTTCAATTTTTAGGTATCACGTGTTGACAGTATTAGAATTTACCTCGGCTAGGAAGAGAATGTCGGTAATAGTGAAAGATCCCAAAGGAAAAATTAAGCTATATTGTAAAGGAGCTGATACTGTGATATACGAAAGGTCAATAAGCATAACCATGCGATAATATGCATTTTACTTCGCTATATTCTACCCGTTACCAAAGTACTAATAGTGTGTAAATTTACTTTTTAGATTGGATAATAATGCATCATCACGTGAATACATGGAATTGCTCTTGAAACATCTAGAGTCTTTTGCGACGGAGGGTTTAAGAACTTTGTGTTGTGCCATAGTGGAGTTAAAAACTAATGACTACGAAGACTGGAAGCAGTTATATCATAAGGCGTGCTGTAGTATACAACACAGGGAAGGTATTATTACAATTTACGAAACATAAACAATCTTTATTTTCAAATTTGTTACAGGAAATAACAAAGTGAAATGACCTCAAAAAATAGTTTCGAATTATTATTATACAAAAAATTATTTTCATAAATAATAAATTAATCTATTACATATTTAGATAATCGTCCAGACAATAGGGTTCCAACTGAATTAGAAGTTTTTTAATTTCTATTTTAAACAGGCGTTGACTATCAATGCGTTTGATTCGTAGTGGTAATTTATTGTATAATTTAACACACATATATTCTGGGCTTGTTTCTATACTATGAAGGCGATGTATGGGGTAACTAAAATTGTCTGTTCTTGTGATTTGTGAATTTTGGTTTCTACGCACAAACATAAGACATTCAAAAATGTATAAGGCATACACAGTCATGATACCGTTTACTTTAAAAACATTTCGACAGGACTGATTGAACTCCATTTGTTTAATTACTTCTAGTGCACTTTTTTGCGAACCAAAAATATTTTGCACATTGTTATGTGTTAAATGCAAAAAATTATACCATATTTTAAAACAGGCTCAAAGTTTGCAAAGTATAGAATCTTCAAGGTTTTATCATTCACGTATCTACCAATAACTCGCACTCCATAGCAGACTGAGTTCAATTTTCTCAATAGCTGGCTTATGTGAAAAGACCAGTCTAGATTTTGGTTAATATAAATACCAAGAAACTTTGCATTTTCAGAGACATCTAGCCGATTTTCTGCGGTTTCAAAGTGTGTAATTATTTCAGCTCTTGATTTTTTTGTTTTAAAAAGCATTATGCTTATTTTATCTGAGTTAAGGATTAGATTATTGTCGGTAAACCATTTTTTTACTCTTTTAAAAAAGTTATTACTGTCTGCCAATAGCTGAAACATGTTTTTACTTCCCGTTGTTAAGTTGTGTCATCCGCATAATTAATTATTGTCTGACACGGTTGATCTGCCTCAGAGTACAAGTCATTAAAATATATTCCAAATAGAGTGGACCCAAGATGTTACCCTGAGCGATTCCATACTCGCTGTTCAACATTTCTGATTTGCAGGACTCTCCGTCCTTGGTGACGCCCACTATTTGTGTTCTTCAATTAAGATAAGATTCCAGCCATTTCAGAGCATTCCCCCTTACTCCATACATTTCCATTTTTTTGTGAGTAACTTCCTATTAAGACAGTCATATGCCATAGTCAAATCTAAAAACATGCCAATTGCAATTTCACCATTTTCAAAGAACTTCGAAATTGTTTTAATAAACTGATAAATTGCTATTTGCGTAGATTTTCCCTGTAAAAATACATGTTGGTGATAATGTAATGTTTTGCAACTGGTTATAAAATTAATTAATCTTTTATACATGGCAAGTTCAAATAATTTGGAAAATCCAGGCAACAAAGGTATAGGTCTATAACTGTCAATTTGCTGGAATCACCTTTTTTAAATAGTGGTTTAATCAATGATACTTTTATTTCATCCGGAAACACTTCGATTCTAAATGAATTATTGATCAAGTACAAGTTTTAAGAATTTGTTTTCACCTAACGATTGATTGATTGAACAAATTGAATAAATCAATAAATTTATTCTAGAGAAAATCGAAGAAGCCGCAAATCTTATAGAAAGAAAACTAAAGTTAATAGGAGCCACAGCAATAGAAGACAAACTGCAAGATGGCGTACCCGAGGCCATAGCTACGTTACTTAGCGCTGATATTAATATTTGGGTTCTTACCGGAGACAAACAAGAAACCGCCATTAACATTGGATACTCTTGTAGGCTCATTTCTCAGGGAATGCCAATTATTACATTGAACGAGGATGGATTAGATGTAAGTAGTAGAAAATGTAATTATTATATGCTGATGACAGTACCTACATAATTTAAATTAATTTTAGAATGCCAGAGAGGCAATTTTAAAACATTGCGACGAGCTAGGCAATAGTTTAGAGAAGCAAAACGAGATAGCTCTGATAATAGATGGGAAAACGTTAAAATATGCACTCACCTGCGAACTAAGGACCGACTTTTTACGGTTATGCATATCTTGTAAAGTGAGTATATTATTACATACTGTGGGAGACCACAAATATCGCACGCGGCAATAAAATATCTTTCTACATTTTTTAGGTTGTAGTGTGTTGCAGAGTGTCCCCGATGCAAAAAGCGGAAGTAGTAGAATATGTGACCAAGCACACCAAGTCAGTAACGTTGGCGATCGGGGATGGAGCGAACGACGTGGCCATGATCCAAAAGGCGCACGTCGGTGTGGGAATATCGGGGGCCGAGGGCCTGCAGGCAGCCTGCGCCAGTGATTATAGTATAGCACAGTTTAGGTTTTTGTTGAGGTAGGACAAAAATAATCTTCCATAATAGACTATCGTCTTATTTTAACAATTACTATTGGCCTTGGTTTTGTAGCCTTTAACCTTTCAAATATTTTAGGTTGGTCTTAGTTCACGGTGCCTGGAACTACTCGAGGATGTGTAAACTCATTTTGTATAGTTTTTACAAAAATATTTGTTTGTACCTTATAGAATTGTGGTTTGCTATCTATTCCGGTTGGTCTGGGCAGATTTTGTTCGAAAGGTGGTCAATAGGTAAGAAATTTAATGCATGTCCTTTTTTAACACGCTCTTATTAGCTTCACCTGTATGTTTGTTTGCTTGCTTGCTTGTTTGTTTGTCCCTAACCGACTTCTTTGAACCCGATTTTGACCCACTTTAAACGGTCAGATTTAATTTAAATTTTGTAGACTTATCAAGAACCGCTGACAATACAATAATCTACACGCAAAAAATTCTGCCAATTTTTGACAGCAGCTGTCAAGTATAAAACGAAGAAGCGATTTTGACGAAACAAATTATGGTTTTGACGAAACAAATTATGGGGTCGTATAGTATTCGGGAAAAATAAGCAAAAAATTCTCCTGTCAAAATTTGACAGCTGTCAATATGTCAAATCGTTTAAAAAAAAATGATATTAATGAAAAAACTATAAGGTCGTATGTTATTGACGGTGGAAAGTTGAAAAAATACGCAAAAAATTCTCTTGTCAAAATTTGACACCTGTCAATATGTCAGAATTATTACAATAACCGATAGTAATGAAACAAACGTGGGGTCGTATAGATATTATTGTCGCTAAGAATAGAGAAAATTTAAAAAAAAATTCTACCCGTCAAAATAAAATTTTGACAAATTTTTTTTTTTTAATTTTGAAAATTTTTTTGTCGCTTGTTTGGGTTTGTATCTATGTTTGTTTGTAACCGACATCTTTGAACCCGATTTTGACCCACTTTAAACGGTCAGATTTAATTTAAATTTTGTAGAGTTATCAAGAACCGCTGACAATACCTACAATAATCTACTAATCTTGCTCAATCTATTAAAAAAATATTTTTTTTCTTAACAATAACTCAAACAAAAAAAATGAAAAATAAATATAGTTTAAAAAAACTAAAAAACACGCTTTAATAATTAATCAAACTAAAAAGCGGAAAATAATTCTTGAAATTCTTAATATAGGCAGAAAATGAACGATTAACATTAGTATTATTGTGAAAAAAGCTTGGGGTGCTCATGTTTTTTAGTTTTTTTAAACTATATTTATTACTAGTGTCAGTTCAGTGATCTTAGTTTACGGCCAATAGTAGCATGGCTGTGGCGTAATTATATATTTAGCTGTAACAACTTCAACTATTTAGACTGATAAAGCTAAACTTTGCACACTTCATATATTTTACTTTTAAATAGGGATGTGGAAAACCTTCTTCATGCGTCCCTTTCCACTGCACAGATAGCAGTAAAAATGGTCACCGTCTGCTGACAATAACCACACACAGACCCACAGACGTGAACATTTTGGCTCCATCTGCATAAACAATCGTTGTTTCTCAGCCTAGTGTTGTTTTTAGGTTTATATAACGTCATATTTACCGCTCTCCCTCCCTTGGCGATGGGTCTGTTCGACAAAAGCTGTAGTGCGGAAAGAATGGTAGCATATCCCCAATTGTACAAGCCTTCGCAAAGCGGGGAACAGTTCAACATAAAAGTATTCTGGATGTGGATTATCAATTCCCTGGTCCATTCGGCGCTGTTGTTCTGGTTGCCCATGCTGGCAGCACGATACGACATCTTGTGGGAGCACGGGAAAGAGGGGGGATATTTGGTAATGGGAAATTGCGTTTATACGGTAAGTATTTGATATACATGAGTTTAAAGCAAGAACACAATATAAGTTTTTTTTAGCATTTCGTTTAGTGAAATACGTTCACACTTCTTGGTTAATACGATTGTTTCTTTCTTTTTTAGTATGTCGTGGTGACAGTTTGCTTAAAGGCTGGATTAGTAACTAATTCGTGGCCTTGGCCTACGCACTGCGCCATCTGGGGATCAATAATGTTATGGTTTTTGTTTGTGATAATATATAGGTAAGCTCTTCGCCCCCACAGGGCAAAAACCGTCGTGATTGTAATAATTATTTGATAAGATTAACTTACGTCTTACTTGATATTATATCCATTTTATAGTAAATTAATATGGGACCGGTCGCAATTTATGTCAGTAAAGGGAATATTCGAATTTTTTTTTAAATTTATAATAGGTTTTCTATCCAATATTGTTCTTTATATTTTTTTAATCAATTTTAGTTTATTCTGGCCTACGATACCCATAGGCAGTGTGATGTCTGGCATTTATATTATGGTATTCAGTAGCCCAGTGTTTTGGATGGGCCTATTTTCTATTCCTGTGATCACAATGTTACCTGATTGTCTGTTTAAAATGTAAGTAGACTAGAATTTGCGACACCAAGAAACATTGATCATCCCCTTTATAAATTAAGTTTCCCTTTCCTTGTTGGACTGGCAGAAAAAATACTATTTTATGAAAAAAAACTTGCCAAAACCACTTTTCTTTCTTTTTAATTTGAACAGAATTCGTGGTACAATGTATAAGTCTCTCACCGACATCGTTAGAGAGAGCGAGATAAGAAAGCGAGATCCCAATGTCTACAGGGGAGATTCGAAAAATTCGTAAGTTATATTTTGATAATTATTATTAAATTACTACTAAAAATTATTTTAGGTTTTCACATCAAATATTTTTTATTCAATGCAGGTTTAAATAGGAACCAAAATGAAATTTGTATTTTTTAACTGAACTATTTAATTTTATCCGACTTAGTGTGAAAATCTAAAATATTTACTGAACGTTTTGATATCCTTGCTGGTTGATTAATTTTACTAAATTGTTGTTGGCATGGTGGTAATTGGTTTTTGGGCTTTTGTTGTTTAGATAATATCATTTAACTTATTTTTGTGGAGATATTTTCTGTTCCTACAAAGACAACAACAACTTTAAACTCTACTACTTAGAGGTGGACTAGTTTGTACGAAACACACATCCACAGCTATGCATTTATTGAGTTTTTGTTCATTTCATAAGATTTTATTAAAATAATGGAAAATATCTTTTACATTATAGAATATCGTATTTCATATCCACCTACTTGTTTCTCTTAGTGTTTTGTTTTTCTTATTCAACTTAATACAGCACACATAACAAGGCACTTAGAGGCAGCCTGCGTCAGCCATCGGTTGGTTCCAGACCAATCAGATTTCATTGTGTTTTTGTTGTTCGGTTATTATGCAAACATAGTGAAAAAAAGGGTATGAGCGGATTCGTAATATTCTTTACGTCTTTGTTTCTAAATATAATAGTATATTTTTTTGTTTCGTCAAAATATCTTATTTTTTAAAATTCTTACAAACAGACGCTTAATATAAAAAATGAAATGTCAAACTAAAAATATTTTAGAATGGCAGTTTTATTGTTAAAAACGACATCATATAAAATTTACTGTTTCCGGTATTTGATGGTGATATGAGTTTGTAGCAATAGGTTATGTCGGAATCTTACCTCCTAAAACGATTTCCTTCATACCCTTTGCCTTGACTTTGTATACCTCTGTGTGGGTTTGGTTTTTGGCTTTAGAGAAATTACTAACACGGCTCGAAAATTTGTATTTTTCTCTGACAGAAATATACTAAAGTACTGGAAAAGAAACCGTCAAAAATCAGTTTCGCCGCAGACGATCATTGTGCAACATCGAGAAAGAAACATGGAAGAGAGTTTTTGATGATCCATAACAAGACTTAGAGATTTAGTATCGCCTTCTGTTTTGATCTGATCCACTAAAATGAAGCGACAAATAAATGTTTCTCTGTCTATCTACACGGTAGTATAGTTAGTGGAGACCGGTGTAGCAAACTATTTTTATTTCTCATTAACCTATCCGGCCAAATTTTATTTTACTCTTTAGTTAAAACTGTCACTAGAGTAAAGTTTTTAGCGTAGGTACTAGTATGAGTTACCTATTAGTAAATGCGATATGACACCATTTTGTGGATACTTTCACCCCGGTCACTGAGCGCACTTTAGTTCAGTCGAACAGAATATGTATTTTCGTTGCTACCAGTTTATAGTTTGTTGGTATTAATGTATTTTAATCGAAATTCAAGCGCAAGCAGAAACAAAGACATGAATTGAAAAAAATGAAAATTATTTAAATTCTTATTTTTTTTTAAATGTTTTCGGTTCTGTTGTATTTTGAGACTTATTTAGTGGAGCAGATTAACACAGAGTTTAGTTATGTTAACATTTACATAAATCGCAATTTATTTTTTTAAAAAGGGACCAATAAGTATAGTAGTGCTTCCTTGTAATCTTTACAACCTTTTGAAAGAGTACTTTCCTAGAACTATATTCGTAAAGTGTTTTAAACAAACGCACAATAATCAAAGTTAATATTCCATGCGGCATCGGCGACTTAGTCTGAACACATTTTATTAACACTTTCGTCCATCCAAAAATATTATATAGGACTAATAATAGATTTTCGAACTATTCCTTAACTTTTTTACACTCCGTTTTCGTGGCGTAAAAGAAAATAAATGTTTTTTCTAAGTATTTTAAAGTAATAACAATATTTACTGTTCATTTTAGGTAACCACGGTTTTATAAAGTAAAAAAATCCTTAACAGTTTTGTTCTCGATGATGCAATTAAAAGTGTAGTCGCCGCTTGACATAATGTACAGCTACTATTATAAAAAAACATATATGTTTATAGTTAGTTTACAATCTAAGCGACATTATGGTGGAAAATATTTACAAATCTCTTAAATTGTCTACTACCATTACGACTTTTTTTAATCGCAGCAAGACCTAAAAGTATATGTTTTTACTCTTCAAATATTTTTTAAAAAATGTAAATATTTTGATAAGAAATTCTACTAATTTCAAGTAAATTGAAGAGCATAGACATGTATACTTAAGATATTTTTGTATAAGCATTCATGCCTCATAATACTCTGATGACGTTCCTTGTATTTTACACGTATGAACCTAGTTACTAAATAAATTTGAGATTAACAACGCACAATGCAATCACTAACACATAAACCTAACATGTATTATTTGTAGATTGTTTTCCATTTTCATGAGTCTAACCAAATGTAACTGCATTAACAGTTTAATCATAACCTTATATCTTACTGTGACAGAGTCTAATTACTGCAATTAATCAGTTTGTATCAAAAAGCTATATGATGTCCACACTAAAAATGTTTTACTTACCTGTTTGTTTAGTTTATAAGTATTTCTTTTAACTGCACGAAAGTTGGGTCCGGCGTTTTATAGCCTAGGATATACTAGATTTAGCTCATCCATTTGGTACCTTTAAAAATATATTTTCTTAATTAACAGTGGGTCGCACAAACTATTTATTAAAACACTGCAAGGGCAAGGTTCATCAGTTCTTTAGCATTCACACGAACAATCAAGTATATTGTCGTTTTTACTTTAAATGGTTTATGCAACCCATAAAATAATGTTAGCATGAAAGTAATTCACATTTTTGCGACATTCCTTATAATAGAATGGTTATTTTCGATTTTTATTTATTAATTGTACCTAATTTTAATAATGGGGGTGTATTTCCAATGTTTCATTCCGTCAAGATTGTTTGTTCACATCATTGCATTGTTGTAAAACTGACAAGTATAAAAATAAAACTTAAACCGATGTGCCATATTACGTTTTTATAAATTGTCTGTTAACACTGATGATTATTTTTGCTGAATGTGGATTATTTAAATAAGTTTCATTGAATTATGATAGTATGGTAAATGTTGTCTTAGTGAATTAATTTGTTTTGTTTGCAAGACCCATGCATGCCTTGGAGCAGTTTGCGATATGTAAGTATCATTTTTGTTTATATTTTTCTTTATTTTTGCATTACTAATTTTGTATTCTAAGGTTTTAGACACTAACATAATTTCATACATAATATAAACAAAACTGGCAACATTTTTTTACTTCGTTAAACCATAAAAAAATAATAATTATTATTTTGGAGAAACATATTTGCAATTTTTACGGCATTCTCTAGCTGGGAACATTTTTTGATTGTATTAGTAAAATATCTATGTAGAGTATTTCCAAACCTAATTGAAATGTGTATGAAAACTAGTTAACCGGGCGGGTCGTAGCAAAAACGTGCCGGCAGCACCTGTATAATCGAAATCGTTTTAGTCGTCGGATCGGCACATATTATATTCCTCTTATTTTCCAGTTTGGTAAAGGTTGCAATAACATTGGGCATTCAGTTTTTTTTATTCATGGCAACTAGCTCTAGCAAAACTATAATATATATCTTGAATATATTTGATTGCATGCTCATAAATATAATTGATGCTTGTGCTATCAGCTTGTTGGCTTTTATGTGTAGTCGAATATTTATGTAGGTACATACATATCATAAGCGTAATTGATTTTCAGAAATTTAAGAAATAACTTACCCCAAAAAAATTGTTTAAAAATTTGAGTTCATAATGCTTAACTATTCGTACATGTTTCGGAAGTAAAAATCCTTCCGTTTTCGGCAAAAAAAAACTCTTACATAGAAGAGAAAAACTCTTAACATAATTTATTATATTGAACAACTGTACGGGAGAAAAAACGAATAGAAGTTCTCTTACCTTAAGCACGTAACGAATAGCATACATAACAGTTTTAAAAAACAAGCAATATGAAATACATATTTCTAAAACAAATTGTTTACAAGTTACAGCCCAGAGCCTAGTTTGCACAAAAAAAAATTTTTTTGGGTATGACTTTGCAAGCAAATGGTTGGTTTTTTGAAAGCATTTCTTAAAAATTTCTGTAGATCAACAACAATTTGCCCCCCTCCCCCTCCTCCTCCTCCCCCTCCTCCTCCTCCCCCTCCTCCTCCTAGCACTGCACTTTTGCATGTGTGTTACTTAACAATATATCTAGCTATATCCCTTCCCCATTTCGACGGCAAATATCTGTAAATTGGTATTCGATGGAGAATAGTTCGATAGAAATGGTTCTTGCAGACTGTCTGAGACTGCCCGGCTGCTGAAAAACGTCTTCTTCAGGAGAACGCCCAGGATAGATCAGGATGTGGAGATGTCACGTGAGTATACGTGAACCCTATCCGAAAAAACGAACTTATGACGAAAATCTAATTTGAGAGCAAATCCTTTTAGATTGACGAGTAAATATTATACGACTACAAACCCTTTATATTTAAACAAACCATTCGTTATGTGGCCCGTTTCTTCGGACTGGGTAATATTTTGCACTACTCCTGTTATTCCTTAAATAATATTGATTGGTCACCAAATTTTTAACCTTTTTTGCACATGTCAAAATGAAAGAAGCATATTTTATAGTGTTTCTTGCCAAACATACATCATTGCTCGGTAATAGCACACATGTTTATATTTTTATATTCCACCTTCATTAAAATGACACGAACTTGTCAAATATAATGATAATGTGTAACAAAACAAAATAATATTTGTTCCAAAGAAATATTTTAATGCTAATACAAGTTATTTTTTAACGTTAATTAATCTCTATCTTTGTTTAACAAAGCGAAAATTATGAACAACCCCGATATCACATATACAGCAGGGTTCACCATACAATATTTTTTTTTCCTGTCAAATAGTCTTTAAGCCTTTGAGCCAATTGGACAGAGCGGGAGACAGCCGAGATATGATCGGGTCTCGAAATAGTAATTTAGGTTACAAGACCGGAAAGTAGTGTTTTTCAGGGCGAGCCATAGGCGAGTCCTGGAAGCTTGGAGAGACCTGGAAAACACTAATTTTCGGTTGCGTGACGTACAATATTTTTTTTAAGACCGACACTTCGATATATTTTATAATCTACGCGAAACAAGTTTGACATAAAGAACAAAATTAAAAATCAACGAAATGTCACTTGACAATACATCGAAATGTTGTCATAATAACGAAATCAAGATATCTTGTATTATCAAAGAGCGATTGGAAAAACAAAAAACAGGGTGACAGTGACATTAGAGACCGGAAAAGTGACATTAGAGTCCGGAAAAGATTTTTCCGGTCTCTAATGTCACTTTTCCGGTCTTACGATCGGAAAAACGTTATTTTCTAGACGAAAAATTGTTCAGAAAGTGTAAATTTTCTGGTCGGTTTTAAAAAAAGTATTTTTTTCGCGATTTCAATGCAATACTTTTTTTTTTCTTGTAAAGAAAGTAAAAAGGGCAGACGAAAAAAAAAAAATTAAAGCGTCCTTTTGCTGTGTTGGCATTGTTCGATTCATGGCTAATCTATGCCTGGGATATTTATATTCTAGATTTTCTTTTCGGATATATTTTTTGTGCTTCACTATTCACAAAAAACGACCAATTCTTAATGAAGGAAGAATATGCATCCTTGAATAAAAATTGGAGACCCAGTTAAGACTATACTCCTTAAATTTTCTTCTACATGACTCGATCATTGAGATTCATTAAAATTCGAGGAGCTCGTTTCTGACAAAACTTTTCCTATGTCTCTGCCATTTCCATACATGATAAGTCCAAACCGTATATGCGATTCAAAGTTCGCGTAGTACAGAATTTTTTTGTCTGGGGAAATATACAGGGTGTCCGGTAACTTAACTGTATACGGGTGAGTTTATTAAAGTGTTACAAGGCGATATCTCGAAAACGGTTCAAAATATTTTCTTGAAATTTTAGTGAGGGAATGTGGACATGGGGGGACATATTTTAAACATTTTTTGGCGTCTACTCCCCTTCCCCATTTTGAGGGGTGGGGGGTAACTTTGGAGTTTTAAACGAGACAATGTACTTTTTTTGGTAAATACGAACCTACGTAAAAAACTACGTACGTATACAAAAAATGTTTTGATTTGCTCCCCTGGTTACGAAATTATTTTAAAAACTAATTACCCCAATTATTAAACCAAAACATAAGTTCTGACATACATGTGGTTTCAATAGGACGAAGCTCCACCGCATTATGTAATACAGGCCCGTAATGAGTTGAACGAATTGTTTGAAAACGTGGATAAATCGAGCTGGTTCGGTAAACGGCCTGCTAGGTCCCCGGATTTGACCCCCCTTGACTTTTTCCTTTATTTATTTTTTATTTTATAAAAGATAAAGTGATGGCTGCTACACCTACAATTTTAGATGATCTGCAATACCGAATCCGCGTTGCATGCTTATTAGTGAGACTTAAAATGTTACAACGGGTACGATATTTTATTCTAAAAAAAAGTGACGAAGTTGAAGGGAGACATTTTTAACATCTTCTGAAGCGTGACAGACGATAAATAAGTTGAAATTAAATGGTAAAGTATTTTTTGTGTTTTATAACCTAATAAATCATAATTTCGTAACCAGGGGAGCAAATCAAAACATTTTTTGTACAATTACTGTAGATATTAATTATAAGTCTAGTCGCCCACGCTTAATTGTAAAAATAAACTCTGTTTTATCAACATAATTTATGAAATTTGCATTTATTTCGGAAACTGCTGGAAATAACTTATATGCTTCAACTACAAAAAAAAATTGCTTGTGTATTTTATATAAAATACCGAAATAATATACAGGGTGTTCCATTTGAAAAAGTTGAGAAAAATAGGTTTGAAATGTGTCATTTTTGAAACCTTATTATGAACACCCTGTATAAAATAAATAAATACTATTCGATTCATAGTATCTTTAAACCTCTTGTCATTAAACTAACTTAATACCGTGGTTGAAAAACTAATTTTAGATTGTTTTTTTTTGATATTTTTTCCACGACTTGAAAATAATTTTTTTTTAGTTTGATTTGATTGCTCTTAAACCACCAAAGCAAATCAAACAAAATTTTATAAAGGACGATAGCATAAATCTAAATATGCAAAAAAAAAGAGGGGTATGCCATTTAAAAAATCACAACTTTTTATGACCACACTTTTTTGGGCCACCCTGTATATGAAAAAATATTTTCCTGAAGTACCCCTTATAATACAGTATAAGTTAGCGTATGAATGAAAGTCCTAACTAAATTCGTATAAGAGCTATGGAAGCCTGACGCACTATGGCAGGACCCTGTATATCTAATACTATATAATCTAGGAACATATCCACAAACTTACTGTTACTTTTTAAATCTACATTATAATGATTTTTTATACATAATACTTTTTTTGCTGTTCGAACCGTGATTTGTTCGTTCTGAAAATAGTTACACATGGTTTAGAACTATTAATAATTAATCTATTTTTGCAAAACCAATCAGCAGCCGCTCTCGTGAACTCTTGAATATATAGTATTATGGGATACAGTAAAACAAAGTTGAACTTGTAAATTTCCACTACCTATATTGACAAGAAAATTACATGTTTCGTTAACACTGTAGCTTCGTCAGATAACAATGATTTATGATTGATGAAGATTAATGATTTATTAAATCATTGTCATCTGACGAAGCTACAGTGTTAGTGAAACATGTCATTTCCTTTTTAATATAGTGGAAATGATACTATAATTCGGGATTTCCACCTAGTATCGGCCGAATTAATTAATTAACTCTTGAATAGCATGCATAAGGCTGCCTAGATCGTTATTACGTAACAAAACAAGTATATCATCGGCATAATTTGTAGTTTGGCACATGTCATTAACAGAGCATAATTCTGTTATACTTAGTTAACATACAAAATAAATAAAATTGCTCCAATGACACTTTCCTGAGTATTCCCATTAATACATCTTTTGACCGTGACATACTTTACTGTTACCCACTAGCCTTTGTTGCCTTCCGGACAGGTATAACTCAATCCATTTAAGTGTTCTTCCTCTTATTCCATATAAATTATTTTTTTTTATTAAGAGTATTATGACTTAATATATGAATAGAATAAGCCTTGAACAAATCAAGAAACAATCCCGAAGGAATGTCTATACTCTCCAGGGCTGTCCTACAAATTTAAATACTGCAGTTTGAGTGGACTTACCCTGTAAGAATCCGTGTTGTGTTTCATTAAATAAGTTATTTTCAAACAAAGGTTAAAATTCCGATAGATAATATTGATGGTCAAATATTTTCAAAAATAATGGTAGGAGAATGAATTTTTTTTTTAAATCGGAACTACGAAAGCATGTTTTAATGTTTCTGAGATTAAACCAAACTCAAGAGAGTTGTAAACGACATTAACGAGAGGCTATACTATTTCTGTTATGAGAAACTTTATTAGGCTTGTTGAAATATTTTTAACAATCTGTACTATGTCTTCTTTTCTTGCAAATTCTAATTCCATTCATATTTTGACCGCTGTCGTGCAAAAATAAATTTAAATGGGTGTGATTTTCTTTGTTTATTCGTCTGTAAATAAAACTATATAATTTTTTTTTTTTTTTTTTTGAAATTTGATATGGCCCATAGCCTGGTCAAAACTTTGTTTTAATCCATTGGATTTAATAGATTATATGTATAAAGAAATTATACAACACTGCATTGCCTTAGCTAACAATAACACACACATAATGTTGTAAAAATGTACTAATTACACATTGTTAGCTCATATTGATAAACTATCAATAGCTTACATCAGCATACTAACGCTACACAGTAATTATTTTAGAGAAAGTGTAATGGTGCTTCATTTGAAAGATAAAAATGCATAGCTGTATAAATTAGTTAGTCCTTTTGTTATAATGACTGAATATTTAAAGTTTATTCCTACCTTATAGCTATATCGATTATCCCTAATAAATAATATGTTTTTCTGTCGATGTAAAAATGAAAATGATTTCTCTCCCTGTAACGGTTGATACTGATTAAACTTTAAACAATAAAATTATCGGTTTTCACCGTAAGCATTAATAAAAATCAGGGCCGTAACCAGCTATTTTGGCGCCCGAGGCGAATTACAAATTTTTCGCCCCTTCTACCGTCAACAGAATTTTAAATAAATCGAACATTTTCCACACTATTTTGAAGACAAGCTTTTATGTTTATTTTGCTGCAATTTACAATGACAATATAAGGATAATTGTACACAAGAAAAGTAGAATTGCATTAAGTACAAAATATATTCAATTTTCTTGATTCACAACAAAAATTTTCGAGATTTCATTGCAGCGAATTCATCAATTATATCGTCAAAATCAATACTCTAAGCAATCTCATATTCAATCGACATAATTGCCAAGTTAGTCAAAATTTTACGTTTCCAATGTTATGATATTCTATGGTTTTCACTCAAATGGGAAGAGGGCGCTTGTAAAATTTAATACAAATTATTCTACATTAAGTTAAGCGGGAAAATGTCCGCGAAATTTGAAAATTGCTAAATCTCATATTATTTTGTCAATTTTTGGCGCCCCCTCGGTGATTGCGCCCGAGGTAAGCGCCTCAGTCGCCTCGCCCTCAGTACGGCACTGATAAAAATACTTATACCAAACAATATTATGAAGACTCATACGGTTGGACATTTTTTTCAATAGGGCAATTGAATTCTAGGTACCACTGGATAGTGGTTATATTTTGACGTAATATCCACTTTAATGTTCTTGCCAAAATTGGAAACCCCTTGTTTCTATTAAAAGTGTTGATACTGAATATTTATTACGTATCAAAGAATATCCTGCTATATTCTATTTTAAAATTTAACAAAAATTGTGTTATTAACTTTGGATTTAGTAGTATTACTGTGTTTTAGCAGTATTTACTATAATTTGTCAACATTTTGTCCTGGTTCTAAAAAAATTTTGCGGCGCGTATAGACAGCCGTTCCCAGACTAAAATACCGGGACCACCGCCGCGAACAATTTAAATATAAAAGTATTGATTGATTCCGGCCTTTTAAAAATTTAATCAATAAACAATAATTTTTATATTTAATGAAAAAGCCACTTACCATTTACTAAAACCAAATAATGTTATTTGGTGTATATTTAACTAATGTTTTAGTATAATGAGATAAATTATAATGTCATTTTTATGCCATTAGTGACATATTTTTGTTCTTCAGTAATCGTTTGATCGATATAAATTTATGTTTTCACCGGGAAAACTAATAAATAATGTAAATTAGATGACGTGGCTGATATTTTTGTACAAAAAATACACATATTATGAAAAGCAACTATTTAAAAAAAATAATAAAGGTTACATTGTCCACAATGTATTTTCCATATATTTTTGTGTTACGACAGAATATAATTTATAGGTTATTGTAGTTATTTAATAATTTAAAGTTTTTTTTTTAAATTTTAACACGCATTTGTTACTTTGCAAGAAGCAAAGTCGTTTTGACACCCTACTTGCTAGTTGGAAAACGGATTGTACAGTTTTTAAATAACTTAAATTAAAGGAAAATGTATTGACGGAAACTGCACAATGTTCATTCTGCACACTCGCGGCCAATATATACATTGTAATATAGGTTGGCTTTTGAATATTATTGTTGTATTATTATTTTAAAATATTTAGTTTGTTGTTGCTCATTCTTTTATATTGTTGATATAGATGGATTTGCCTTTTCGCAAGAGGAGGGAGGTGCCGTTTCCCAAACAGACGTTATCAGAGCTTATGATACGAATATTCCAAAACCAGACGGAATGTAAACTATGAAAAGTTTAAAGAAAAACAATAATTGTAAGCACAGTTATAAAATGTAATGCAGAAAAATGAGGTAAAAAATGTTTTCAATGTAACAGCTAAGGAATACAAAAAGCCTGGTCCAGAATATTTTCCACAATTTTTGTGTGGTTATAATAACCAGTTGGGATCAATAATAATATACTGCATGCATTAAAAGTATTCTGAAACATCGATTAAAAATATTGTGTACCTACTTGTAAACGATTTTAAAACTTCATTATTTGTTTTTACCAAAACCAACTTACAAAAAAAGTAAGGAGCACCTGAGTAACTAATTTATAATTATGGACGAATTATTGGGAATGTACAGTTGGAGCCAACAAAAAAAACCTGTCTTTTCTTCAAGAAAAAGCACTAGAGTACCCTTTTTTAGGCCGCGACAATACATACATATTATTAAGGTTTATATTTAATATTTTTAGCTCCTCGTATAGCACATCCTCTAACATCTAGGTATGGTGTATTTTTTAAAAAGGTTAATTCTCGTTTAAGAGTAAGCGACATAATGCCCGATGGTATATCTTTATGATCTTTTTAAACGACCTTAAAAAAAGTGAATATTTTTTCTGGTTCTTAATAAATGCTAAACTTCTCTAAAACAAAGCAATAAAAGAAATAATGTAACAAGTTGGGAAAGCAAGTACAGTGTTTTTTTTCTATAAAATTATAGGAAAACCAGCTTATCAAATTATTAGAAACTTAGACATTTTTAATCGATAGTTTAGTTGAAAAGGATAACACGGGCTATAAGAGTGGTAAGGTGACCTAAAAGTTTAAAAAGGGTTACAGTTACAACACACATTGATGCCAAAAGTATTTTGGCACTATTGTGTTATGTTTTCTACCTAGTATAAAAACTATTTACACTAAAAAACAATGCTAATTATTATTTCTAGCAGTTTTACATCTAAATACACTCCTTAAACTTTCAATGTGCCTTTCTCATATTTAATTTTTATACATAATATACACAGAAATTTGAATGCTTTTTAGGTATATCTGCTTGGAGTATCAACTTAAAGAAATATTTTCGTGTTATTAATTATTAAAAGCGTTTTATGAGACCCGGGTATTTAAAAACAATTTATTATAAGACCGAGAAAACAAGCAATTGCTACGAAAAGAATGGCTGTTAGGTAGAAACGCGCACACAATGTGAGTATATAATGTTATATTGTTCTGCCGTTTCGGGAATGCAGTCCGAACGGACTAAAATGGTTCATTTAATCCCAAGGAACTAACCTGTATCTGCTAATCTAATTCTGATAATAATTTTCGTTTATTACGGGATTATTGAAACTTAATACCTTGAGAGGCATGAATATTGGTTTAATATATATTATTTTTTCGTAACTGATTTAATTGCTTACATTTTTCATTTTTATATATTAGCTAATCTCATTAATTTTGACACTGAGTGAAAAAGCAACTTAATTTAAAAAAATTGTAGTAGGTAGTAAGTATTTATGAAAATAAAATACATTTTTGAATTGAAAAAAATATGATATCTGGATTAAATATCTACATATACATCAATTTTTTGTATGACATAAAGGATTTAAAATACAATTTTCTCAGCAGTGGTTACGAACGTTCCTTATTTTGTGCATACAATTATTTCAATTTTTACTGTTCAAATACTCATAAAAATGTTTATACTATTTTTAAAACCCTCCTGTAATGTAACCTTTTCCTAATTTCTACTTTTTTGCTTTCCGAATACGCCTTTAATAACTAAAGGACCAGGTGTCAAAAATGAACATTAAACATAGACATTCAACTTCTATGATATGTGATTGAACTTTTTTAAAATGTATACCTACTTAATTATTAGTGTATAGGTTAAAATAACATACATATACCTCTAAACATTATAATAATTGTAACACACGCAAACATTTTTTTATATTCCATTTCATAATGTAATATGGATTGAAGTAAGTAGTTTGACATTTGAATCAATACTAATCATTGATTAATTATACAATTATCCGTACCACCACGCAGATACTTTAATATTAGTTCATTTGCGGTGCTACTGATACCAATAGAAGTTTATTTTTTCGGGATCTGTAATACCTAACAACTTAAACGTGATGAAGTGTGTCTTTATTTAATAACACAAAAGCCGTTTAAACCAGTTTTTAGATAGGTAAGGTACTTTTCTTCAAATTTGATTTTGATTTTAATAACATAATATAATCAAATTCTATTGACTGTTAAGATAATGTGGAAAAATCTTATTTATTATATTTAAATTATTTATTAAACTGTTTATCAAAATGTTATTAATTATATAATATGATTTGTGTGTGTGTATTTATTTTTAGTCGTACGGTATAAATAATCAGAAGAATTGTTGTTGTCCTGTTTTATTACAGAATTACGGAAAGTCACCATTAAATTCACTTTTTCCATAACTATATTTTTATAGCCATTACTACTTATCTATTTGGTATAATATAAGTATTACTTATGTTTAAATATCTATCTACCCATGTATTTTGTTTTTCAGATTGTTAAAAATAAATGTGCAGTTGTAGACAATGAATTTTATTTTCCGAAAACCGCGTAGGTTTTTAATTTTCATTTCAAGGGTATGTTTACGGTCAAAAAGTTTGTAAACAGTCAGATTTCCTAAGAAGAAAAACGGTCAAGTCAGCTTTATTTCTCATGTAGGTATATAACAGGATTGACTCATTAATTTTCTATTATCTAAACGTGTCAGTCGTATTATGCCCTGCATAGAACCTGACGGAAAAACGCATACAGATAATAAAAAAATTATTTTGCCAGGTCCAGTGCCGATCAGATGCAGTCCGACGCCATCATATTATAATGAGAACGGTTTAATCCGTAATATATTAATTATAATAGGTTCTTGTCTTCCATTTCTATTTATTAATTGATTTTTTTGCTCTTGTTATTTTCTATATTATTGGTCTAATCGACTGGCCAAACTGCATTTATATTTAATAACCTGTCGATATTTTTGTGTCATCATCAAATTGAAACCCCTCAGTATATAAAATGTCCATGCGAAATATACTCTTGTGATGACTAACAACAATGACTGGCATGCATTTTCCAAGAGATAACACTCTTAAAACTACGTAGTAAACAACGGACTTAAATAACCGACATATTTTAAAACATAATAAAAACCTTAACAAAATTGAAGGCCTGTCATTAAAATGAAAAAAATGTACAACCGATTAGTGCTTGTTGGTCTATTTGTTTTATGTGTGTCAGTTGCTGGACAAATTAATGGACAACCGAATGGTAAATAATGAAAGATAATGTTCAAAAGTTATATTTATCTTTCTTTTGATATGGGGTAGTTTCGACAAGGCAAACATTAACGCTTAAAATTTAATTTGTGTTATAGAAATATATAATACAAGGTTTAAATCCTCTGTATCTTTAAAGTTTAGCCATATTGCCTTTTGTTAGGTCATACATTTTCTGACAGGTGTATTGTTCTTAATATAGATGTTTTTACTTATTTACTATATACATATTCCCTAATATTTGTTTCATTTTCGAATCTATTTAAAAAAAAATTAACTGTGTTCATATTTTTAAATGTACATCATAGGCAACCCAAGTGCAATCTTATTGCTAGTAAAAGCCATAGTGATTTGGGAATTAGAATATAATTTCCCCTCCTTTAAGATGTAATATAAGATCTCAAAATGAAATTTAATAAGTTCCTTTTTGCGAGAAAGGTAAAAATCAGGGTAGGATAAGATTAAAAAAATTCTTCTGCAGATTAAAGATTATGTTTCCATTTAAAATAATACTTAGATGATGCAAGAGGTCATCCAATGCGCCTGAAATCCAGTCATCACATTCGCCAGAAAAGCCAGAGGAATGATCATAATAAAGGTTTAGGAAGTCATCAAGTCCGTAATCATTTTCAGTTTAAGACAAGACAGGGAAATGGAAGTTTACACCACTGTATTTATGATGAACAGTTGGCTGCAGGTAAAACATCACTATTAGCTAGGCTATTGGCTGTCATTATTTTTTTTTAAATAGCGCTGGGTCCGACTACTGCTCCATTGAGTTTCTGTACGAAATCGTTTATGCAAACTTAACGATTTTATTTTATTTTAGTTGCTAGTTGGCTTAATGGAACTAATGAACTACGATTTTTGTATAATACACTTCCATCTTGTATTGCCCGCGCTCCTAGAAGTACCAACAATAGTTCTGTAGTGACATTTCCTATTTTTGGAAATGTTACTTCTGTTCCAGAAGTCGATGTTAACTTTCCCTTTTTTGGTACTAATGGAACTTCCCCCATGCCATCCAGTAACACCAGTTTGGGGTTTCCTATTTTTGAATGCTTGGCGAGACGCGCGGTTAACATAACAAATTTTCCGGAATTTACTAACATTTGGAAGGATTTTTTTCTGGGTTTAAGTGATGGTAAGTTCAAAGAATTATTATCCAACTACTTCTGGCTGGGTATCAGATATAGAGAAGGTTCTTCTACCGTGTCAGAGGGGTAGGTATACTTCTAGAAAATGGCGACTTTTGCTAACATATCTTTTGTAGGATAAAAAGTATAGATGTCATGAAATCTCTAAATTTTATCGTTAAATTGATACTATTTTATATAGTTTGGGGATGTAAAGAACTTTTTGCCATGACAAAAATGTACACGAACTAGGTTTAAAATAATTAAAAAGTAAACAATTTCCCATAGTTGTAAGTTAAAAATGGCATTAATTATATTAATTCTAGATGGATGTAACAAAACTGAAATGCCGAAACAAATAAAAGATTTTTTTGGTTGCAATGGAACTTTTTGGAGACACCTGTTTAACGTAACTTTCTGGGAACATACCACCAGAAAGTCTCCTGCCAATGCCATATTCACATTACTTGAACATGACTTTGAGAGTAAGGTTTTAAATAATAAAATCATTGCACTTTTTTTTATATCAAAGATATCCTGACTTGTCTGGCAGACATAATATGATCAGTATAACTGCATGATGTAAATCCTAAAATGATTCGTTACTAAATAAACGACAAAAATAATGTCATCGTTTTTTTAAAACTGGTAATAAAACACTGATCTTGTAGATCCCCAATAGAGAGTATTTGTAGAACGTAAAAAATTGATTGTTGAACATTGTTATAAGGTTTAAGTTTACTAGTAAAATAAAAAAAATATATATTATGATTGTATTTAATATGGATAAAATAAATTAATCTAATTGTTATTTTTAGATTTGTTCGGAAAATGAAAGTTCAAAAATCAGAAGCCCTACCAATAATATTAATAACCCATCAGATATCTATCTGTTATAATTTTATTTTGAAATATGAACATGGTCATGTCATATAACACTTTATAAAGCAAAATATTACATGAAATCTTTTTACATGACTATATATAAATAAAAAATAAAACACCCTTTAAGAAGTTTTATTATTTTAACCCCTTATAACGATTGAGTGGTAAGTAATATTCGTTTAAAAAAAATTGGAATAATTTCTTTCAATACTTATTGATGTGCTGAGGCTACGAGGCAAGCAAAATAAACTGTTAGCATTTCAAAATCCACAAGAATTAATGAATGAGCTCATTAATGTTCTACGCAATATAACGCTAGGAAAATTTGAAATTAAATGTTTGTCTACTACTAATCAATAAGATTTTATTTTTACTGCATAATACTATACAGGGTGACTTTTTGAAAACTTACAATGGCTACATTTTCTACACTAAATTAGATATAAAAAAAAAACAGAAATACCATTTCTACAAAAAAAACGGGGTTATAAAAATGAGGTAGGTACAGTGCTTCCATTTTAAATTGTCCCACTTTTAAATGGCTGTAAAATACGTATTTTTTGAACTTTGAATAAAAAAAGGAATTGTAGGGATTTGAGTAAAGTTTTATGTTGTAGAGTCAAAAATAATTTATATTGTAAAATGTCAAAATTATTGACATATAACTTACTTTTTTTAAATGGAACGCCCGGTATATCATTACATATTTAAAAAATCATTTTTTTTCTGATTACGAAAATATACCATACATGCCCTTTCTTTTTATTTTTTTAGCCTAAATCGATATAAATATGATTAAAATTAGAATTTTTTCAAAACATCAAGATACCCGCGTGTATTATTTTCAATAATTATTGTCATAGTTTTTATTACAAATGTCATATATAAATAATATATATATAAACTATGACAATAATTATTGAAAATAATACACGCGGGTATCTTGATGTTTTGAAAAAATTCGAATTTTAATCATATTTATATCGATTTAGGCTAAAAAAATAAAAAGAAAGGGCATGTATGGTATATTTTCGTAATCAGAAAAAAAATGTTTTTTTAAATATGTAATGATATACCGGGCGTTCCATTTAAAAAAAGTAAGTTATATGTCAATAATTTTGACATTTTAAAGTTTAAATTATTTTTGACTCAGCAGCATAAAACTTTACTCAAATCCCTACAATTCCTTTTTTATTCAAAGTTCTAATTCAAAAAATACGTATTTTACAGCCATTTAAAAGTGAGACAAATTAAAATGGAAGCACTGTACATATTTTGCGGACCACCCTCACCTACCTCTGAATATACGCACTACCCTCATCAACTTTAAAATCCTGAATTCACTATTCCAATCCAGAAAGCTTATCAAAAATGCTTTTTAACAATACTTCTATATTAAATTAAATTATTTATAATATTATAAAATAAACGAAAATTATCCAAAGTCTAATAGTCCTAAAATTATATTTTTGGGCGAGAGAGTGGTTGGACCAAAATAATCCCAAACAGTGGATTGGCAGAAAAGATACAATTGAGTGACCGCCAAGATTACCTGATCTTACCCCTATGGATTTATTTTTATATGGTTACATTAAATCACTAGTTTAAAAAACACAGCCGGCTTTTCTGGAAGAATTGCGCCAGACGACAATTGATGCTTGTCGAAGTATTTCAAGAGACATTTTTCGGAAGCTTAGGGATTAATAATTTGAAAATCGACTCTAATTCTGTTTAGAAGAAAATGGAAATTATTTGGAGCAATTGATATAATAATTGCAAGGTTCAGAATTTGTCAAAATGTAGCGGAATTTGGCTGATTATATAGAATATTAATAAAACCAAGTTGCAAATGCGATTAGAATAGAACGATATATTTTACTAGGGTCGCTGCAGCCCGAAATCGGCAGCCCCCTCCTAATTACGCCAATGTATTTTATGCGATATGCCTACCCAAATGTACGATAAATATTTCTGATATAGTTAATATATTTTAGCAGAATATGAAGTACTCCTCATCGTATTTTAAGAGCTTGGGCCACATAACGAACTTTACCATATCCTAATTTTTTCAAAACAACTTAATTTAATTTTTCTTTGATGCTTTTATTTAATACTCGTTATAGAGCTGCCAAGAAGCCAAACAGAGGCTAAAATAATATTCCTTTGTTTGAATGTCGAACATGTAAATTGTGTGTTATTAAGTAATGATGGGTAAATAAATGCTGAAGGCCGTCTAATGTGAAATAAATTGATATTGGTTTAATATAAAAGGAGAACCAAAAAGGCGCCGCTCTCCTATGAAATAATAAATTAAAAAAAAAAAAAACAAAGATCAGTGATGTTATCAAAGTTATTTAGGGTGCAGATAATTAGGCACCCATTATTGCAATTTGTGTATTGATCAGCAAAATTAAATGGGATTTATATAATATGTATATATGCATCAAAATATACCTATAGGTATATATTATGTATAAAAGTAGGTTTCTGTAACGTATACATAAAAAGCTTAGAACAATAGTTTCCGCTGTAATTATTTAATTCATTGTCATAACAAAATAAACGAACCGTTACCATTGACGACAGGAATATAGGGACAAAATCTGAATATTTTATGTGTTAAAAAAATTTACAGTATAATTTTACTACTAGGTGCTAGAAAAAAATATTTTTTGAAGATTTAAAAAATTTCCATTTACATAACGGATACGGACATTGGACATATTGAAAGCCAGAGACACAGAACTTTAAATAAGTAAAATTAATTATATGTTGGTTTCGTAAATATTAGGTATTTGTTTAGAGTCCATTTACAAAACAAGATGACTCTAAAAATAATGCCTATTTTATAACAATTAAAATTATATTTTAAAATTAAAACTTGTACTATCATCGCAGAGATAAGATAGTATTGTAATCCCGACGTTTTAGGGTCCCTAGACCACGCAAAAAATATTTCCTCATTTGAGTCTGTCTGTCTGTTGGCAAATATCTTCTGTACGGCATCTGTACAATTTTTATTTAGGACAAATCCTGCTTTGACCGTGAATTTTTCTGAAACCCAAAGGAAAATTTGTGGATTGACTCGGCGCACATAAAAATATGTAGACTAACGGACTGAAACAATTATTGATGACACCTCCGTGTGAAGAACGGTTAAACTCCGCAGTCGTCACGTCATCAGTATGCCAGATCAGTGCAATAGTCGGAGCGTCGCGACGCGAACTCCGGAAAACCACCGATGTTAAAAATGCGTTCGAAAAGAACCAGACACAAAAGTGTTTAAATTTAAACTATTATGGGATTATCACAAGTTATTTTATCTGGATTGGCAGCGTTATGCTTTAATACGACTTGTCCAGAGGGTAAGTTTTTTTTATTATCCTTTACAGAAGAGTAGGTAGTCAATGCATTGCTATACGTTCCTTCTAATAAAAGGCTAGACATCAGTCAACAGCGTGACGCGGTTATTAAGAAAAAAACAGTCATGATATAACAAGTTGTGTCGTACACTTGAAGAAACTGTTTGTTTAAAAAAGCCAAAATAGATTTTTTGAAAAGGTTACCTACTTTTATATTAATACAATAAGGTTAATATAATTATGACTATTTTTATGGGAAAAATGTTATGTTTAATTTTGATTCAACAAATCTGAGCCGTAAAATTAATACAGGAATTTAAAAAAAATGTTGAACTAGGTTATTTGCTAATTCTCCAAATTTAAAACATTCTTATTTATTAACAGTTCAAGATGCATACAAACAGTTGGATTTCTGGACCTGTGACTTATTCACACTGTAACAAAAAAATACAAATTGAGAAGCTCGCGGGCAATTTCCTAATATTATGCAGCAAGCCGCGTCATATTTATAACAAATATACCTACTAAAACTCCAAAGAGTCCAAAGCAGGACTATTTACTGAAACTGCATAAGTATATATTATCTACTGTATATCCCGCTTTGCTTGCGAGCGTTTTAATTATTAAGTACGGCTTGCCAAAGGAAGAAAGCAATTAGAAGTATTTATAATCAAAGATAAACTAATCTGTGGTATAAAATAATATAAATAGCTATAGACTTATTTTAATTTTTCGTGCATATTTTTTTAGATTTTAATAACAGCATCTGGAGTCAACGATACCAGAAACTAAAAAACGACCTTAAAAATGAAACCCTAACTGTAACGACTTTAAATGTAAGTAAATTATATAATAATTACTAGCGTGTACCCGGCATGCGTTGCAACCCGCTGGTATAAATACAAACCCGAACAAACCCGATATATTAGTACCCAGCATGCCACTTTCTGAAATTCCACCCGTGCGAAGCCGGGGCGGGTCGCTAATTATACATAAAAACCTTCCTCTTGAATCACTCTATCTATTAAAAAAAACCGCTTCAAAATCCGTTGCGTAGTTTTAAAGATTTAAGCACATAAGACAGGATAGCGACTTTGTTTTATACTATGTTAAGATTAAGAAGATTATCAAGATAGCTCGTTCAGTTTTAGCATTAATGCACACGGTGCTAATATTTATTTCCATTTATTACCATTTTGGATAAATAAAATGATACGAAGAACTTGTGTTAAAATATGTACCTTTATTATATGTGGTGTAGCGAAAACTTTCCAACCGAAGGTTTAAAGGTCGTTTGTCTTGTAACAGATTTTTAATTTCAACCTTTTTTTTTGAAAGAAAGTAATTTTTAAAGTTGGCTTATTTTTATTTTGCAAATAAAAGCGTGATCGGAAAATGTGGTACATGAGAAACAGATTAAGAATAGGTCTTTCAATGTTTTTAAATTAAAGTAAATCGTATGTGCGGTTTCGGAGAAATTCGGTGACAGCGGAGGGCAAAAATTGAGTTTATTTTACATGCGGTACGTAAAAGAAATTGAATATTAAATTGCATTTCCGACGGGACTGAGAAATTAATTTCCTTTAAAATAAGGTACCTACCAATCATCACTCGACCCCTCTTTCCATCTAATGTTTACGTGTCCGAGCCTATTTTCATTGATTCATTTACAAGAAAAAACACCTGGGTGGGATAGGTTTCATTGCGCCACCATGATGTATTACAAAACTAAATGAAATTTGCTCCATAGATAAGTATGTAGGTACTGACTGACATACAAAAAAATGGTACGGTAACTCCAAATCTTTTTATTTGAACTTGTCTACGTATAGGTACATACAACTTTCCTCTAGTAACAATTAGTATATCTAGCCGCTCTCTTGTAATAATGTCGTTTAGAGTAGACAATAAATTAGACATGGCCTTTGTTCTACAATAACTAATTTTATATTCCAGAATGGTCCTCTTAGCGGGTACACAGTGGAGAATGGCAGCATTGTTGGTACAGGCGTGGCTTTTGATATTATCCGTATTTTACAAAAAGAATATGGATTCAAATACAAGTTGGTGGAACCGGACGACGATATTTTTGAACCGACGCCGACGGACGGCAATCCGAAAGGGGTTAAAAATATGCTATTTAATCAGGTGAAGGAATAAAATAAAACATTTTTGAGAAAAGGTATAACACAAATAACACGCAAATCAATATAATTTATTGAAGTTTTAATCCTTATTATTAGTGAAGTGAAGATAGAGTGATACTGTTCCCGCGACAATAATGTGCTGCTTTATTGAGAAACTAATTATTATGCTGCTAACAAATTTTTCATGGCCATGCGTCTTAGTTTTTAATCCACAGCAGAATTGAATACCTGTTAAGTTTTTTTGATACATAATTTTAAAAAATGTTATTATACAGCGTGTCCAGAGAAGTTCTAGACATATGGGAATTTTTTTTATGGTTCATTTTACGAAAAAAAAGTTATTCTTTATAAAAAGTTCTGCTTGATGTGCAACTAATATTGACATATCAAAACTTAAGATATCATGTACAGGGCGGCAAAAAAATATAGAAACACATAATTACATTCGGAAGTACCCTCGATTTTTATTTTAGAACAAATTATTATAAGAAAACTTTACTAAGGACGCGGCCAGATACAATTTTTCGTTGAAATATTTTAATTTACAGGGTACCATCAAAAACACGTTAAGTATTCATTACCTCTTGTTGAAAACCAATTACGTAAAAAAATAATGCGAGATTATTTCATGTTCTAAAATCAACCTATATCTCTACCTATATCAGGAATATTAAAAACATTTTTTAATTTCCTTAGAGCAAAATTAAATTGTGAATATGAATAATAAACAATATTTTAGCAATTACATGATAAAAGTGATCTAAAAAAAAAAGTAGTCTAGTAGTGATCTCCGACGGACGATAAGTACAATTTCTATTTTTTCTTGCAGCGTTAACTTTACAACCATGACGAAACTAACGAAAATCTCTTGTTAATAATAATAAGTCGAAAAATATTAAATGATTTTTGACTAACATGTCAATATTCGTTACTGTAGTATTGCACATAGTTGTGGCGAAATTGTTGCAGGTAAAAATTAAAGAAATAAAATAAAAAAATATTTTGCAAAGGCTTTTTGATGGTACCCTGCAAATTAAAATATTTCAACGAAAAATTGTATCTGACCGCGTTTTGTAGTCCTTAGTAAAGTTTTCTTATAATAATTTGCTCTAAAATAAAAATCGAGGGTACCTACTTTCCTCTTAATGTAATTCTGTGTTTCTATATTTTTTGCCGCCCTGTACATGATATATTAGGATTTGATATGTCAATAATATTTGCGCATCATTCTTTTTATAAAGAATAACCTTTTTTCGTAACATCAACAATGTCTAAAGAAAATTTCCATATGTCTAGAACTTCTCTGGACACGCTGTATAAGATACATTATAAACTTTTTTAATCGTTACATTTTAGAAGGTTGTTATAATATACTAACTATTAATTGTAGGTATATAAAATAAAGCATCTTAATATTATCCCGAAAACCGCAATAAACATTTCTGAAACTGCATCTATAGCGCATACTTGCACGAGATTTTTAATATAACAATTTTTAATCAACTCAAACTATTTGTTATAAAACATGTTCTTACTTCTTAGCTTGTGGACGTCGCAGCTGCCTTTTTACCATTGCAGTACACCGATATAGTATCCTACTCAAGAAGTTTGGATACCGCCCAATGGGTTGTATTGATGAAAAGACCGGCAGAATCTGCTACAGGTAAACTGTCCACACGAACGGCGACTGCAAGAAAGCCCTTTACTGAACGCTCTGATTTTTTTGTATAGATGTTGCTAGTATATACCTAGGCGGGTATTTAATACGGCCGGCAGCTGGTTACGTTTTTCTAATTATTTCATAATACACATTAATAACGTTGTAAAATTCTTCTGCTTTTTTGGGCAAACAAAAGTTACCAGGTAAAACAAAACATTTTGATTTTATCAACGGGATTTATAAAACCCAGTGCGACATCTTGCGTCCTGGGTTTTATAAATCCCGTTGATGATCGATCCTGACAAGTGATTTGTCTTTGAGTCCTGTTTCCTTCTGCCAAACTGAGCCTCACTGATGAGCCGTAATAACGGCGAAACGCGTCTGGGGATGGGTTTGGCGGAAGGAAACAGAAAAACCTTTTTCGAATTTTGATTTTAGTTAATAAAAATAATTATATTTTCTAGGTTCGGGACTCTTAGCTCCCTTTACAGCGACAGTTTGGACCTTCATAATAATATCATTACTGATAGTGGGTCCCATATTATGGCTCATTGTCCTTATAAGGGCAAAAATGTGCAAAGAAGATTACGACTCCGTGTTTTCCTTACCAGCTTGCATGTGGTTTGTCTATGGAGCTTTGTTAAAACAAGGGTCCACCCTAAACCCAAGGACAGGTAAGTAATGCCTATAATAACAGCCCTCATGCACAACCAAATTCACAAACGTTTACAAAGTATATTTTCCACTATGCAGGGGCGGATCCGAACACCTGCCAGCACTCAAACCAGTAAACATTTCTTACCTTGATACCTTATTTTCCATTTTTCTATTTGTACAAAATATATTAGGTACCTATGTTGTGTTCATGTAAAACTGTTTAAACTTCTCTATTTTCAGATTCCTCTCGCCTGCTTTTCTCCACATGGTGGATTTTTATCACTATTCTTACTGCGTTCTATACCGCTAACTTGACAGCTTTTCTGACACTCTCAAAATTCACCTTGCCCATTAATGAGGCCCAAGACATTGGGAAGAAACATTACAAATGGGTTACGAATAGAGGTAACGGCATCATAGAAGAGCTCTCAACGTCAAGGGATCTGTCAATTAGTGATGGAAAAAGTTTGTATGAAGCTATTGGAATGCCACAATGGCAGGTAATCCTAATAATTTACTCTTTTTTAATACTATTTTTTTTATATAATCCCTACTTATTATTTTTTTGATTCATTTATTAATCTTAAATCGTAATTAAGAAGGTATACATTTTATTCTTAATCTAATTGGTCACACAAATTTTAGTTACAGGCTGGGGATGCATCCATTCTTTCCGACTACGTCACTCGACAAAACTACATGTACATAAGAGAAAAAACAGTCTTGGAAACGATTATGTACGAAGACTACAAACGAAAAGCTAGGGAAAATGTGGAGGAAGTGAACAGATGTACCTACGTCATTACTACCTTTCCCGTAGGCGTTTTTCCTAGAGCTTTTGCATTCAAACCTGGTTTCAAGTATAAAGAATTATTTGATCTGACGTAAGTAAAAAAAAAAGCAATTTCGATATTAAATTTAAAGATGCAATAATTATTTAATCTTTTTAATGTAGTTTTATTTATAGTTCACGTTCTTTGGGTAGAAACTGGGGCAGAGGCATATTATGAATTTATTGATTGTGCTATTAGATAACTGTGTTTCTGTTTTTAGAATACAGCATCTAAGTGAATCTGGAATAACCGAATTTAAACAGCGCGAATTTTTGCCCGACACGACCATTTGTCCATTGAATCTGGGCAGCAAGGAACGAAGACTACGCAATGCCGACTTGTCGATGACCTACATGATCGTCGGTGGGGGACTGATTATATCTACGATCATTTTTGGAATTGAATTGATCATCTGCAGTTTTAGTACACACAAGTGTTGTAAGAAGCGGCCTCTAGAGGTCAACGTGACAAACAATAACAATGTTCATAAGGACAACAGCGTCCATATGTTTTCCACAGATAATTACAGCAACAACTATAATTTAAAAGAACATTTTGAAGTACCCAAACAATTTAAGACTCCCCCTCCGTCTTACAATACGCTTTTTAATCCACCAAGTGTTGCTACAGGTGCAGACGTAAAGAAAAAATTGATTAACGGCAGACAGTATTGGGTGGTCAATAGTAAACAGGGGGTTATGTCACTTATACCACAACGAGCGCCTTCTGCTTTACTTTTTCAGTATACCAATTAACGAATGACGCTAATAAGGTGTGCCCAACAAGGAGTCAGAAAGATTATAATGGAAACCCGTTCTATTTGAAAGAAATGTCATTTAAGTGACTTAGTTACAGAAAAATTGGCAACGACATTTGCCCCGTTGCCCGGCATCCTCCCCAATCGATTACTTTCGTCAAATAATATAAGAGAAAAAGTATTTTCCCAAAGAAACAAAATTTGCTCTATATAAGCTTAAAAACTACTTGACGAGGAATGACGAAATTAGGCGTAAATCATTATTATTGGAAAAATATATTTTATTATACATTAACAATTACGTCTGACAAATCCGAGCCTATTTAATTCGGGGTAAACAACAAAAAAGAAAAAAATAGCGGGAAAGTGCCGGCAATAGTAATTTACGTTACAAGACCGGAAAGTAGTGTTTTTCAGGTCGAGACAAGCATTTCCAGGGCGAGCCATAGGCGAGTCCTGGAAGCTTGGAGAGACCTGGAAATTACTAATTTTCGGTTGCGTGACGTACAATATTTTTTTTAAGACCGACACTTCGATATATTTTATAATCTACGCGAAACAAGTTTGACATAAAGAACAAAATTAAAAATCAACGAACTGTCACTCGACAATACATCGAAATGTTGTTGTCATAATAACGAAATCAAGGTATCTTGTATTATCAAAGAGCAATTGGAAAAACAAAAAACAGGGTGACAGTGACATTAGAGACCGGAAAAGTGACATTAGAGTCCGGAAAAGATTTTTCCGGTCTCTAATGTCACTTTTCCGGTCTTGCGATCGGAAAAACGTTATTTTCTTGACGAAAAATTGTCCAGAAAGTGTAAATTTTCTGGTCGGTTTTAAAAAAAGGTATTTATTGCCGTTCTGTTTCCAAGAGTAGTGAACTTATTGTTCGGGTCACTCTTTACCGGCCGTCTAATCAACCGTTGCAGAAATAACCAGAAGAATTAAAAGTAGTATATTTAGTAAAGTTACTTAATTTCGGCCAATAACCTTTACTTGCCGAAAAGTAATGTTTAGCAATTTTTTAATTGCCACTTTGCACAAAAAGTCAATGCACTTTTAGGAATGAGAGATTAAAATGACAGCACTTTATACGGGCAGGAAAATATCTATGATCGATTAGATAATGGCGATTATTATAACTTTCAAATTAAGCTATAATTGTTTTTAAATAAATGTATTTAAGAATAGGTCAGTCAACTTCCTGGAACGATTTTGGATACTCCGTCATTTAAAATTTTATTAGAAACGGGGGGTTAGCAGCATCAAACACTAATGCACGATTCCCACCCCACTATAGAAAACTGTTTGTCAAAATTGTAGCATTTTTATTGGAGTTTTACGACCAATCGTAATCTAACTGTTGACATTTTATGTCTGGACTAAAATTTGTAATTGGTTCTAGCTGCAAATAAAAAATGTATGCAAAAAATGTCGACTGTAAATAAGCGGCTTACATCGCTGCTGGAATTCTTATTTCATTACCGAGATGCGATTGGTTCTAAATCTACTTTATTATAATGAATGTAGCAGTGGAAAAGGTCATAAAACCCTTTGAAATATTTGAATAGCTGTACTACATATTTTGAATCTTTCAAATTTAAAGTTTTTGATCAGGCCGAAAATCAATACGTAGATATTTTCCAGTCTAGGTATTATAGGTTTCCATGTTATTCAAAAGTTTCAGTTACCTCTGGATGGAGCTTTTGCCCTAGTAATATTTGTCAAAATAATTTAAGGAATTAACCATTGAAATACTAATACCGAGCCTCATTAAAGAAAAAAGCATTTTCTTAATTTTTAAATGAAAATAACAAATAAAAGTAAATTCTGTAACCAAACAATTTTTTGGAAAATATTGCCACTACCTAGCAAATAAAATGACCAATGGGTCTTAATATAGCTCACAGTTTAGTGAAACTTCAATTAATATCACCATTACTAGTACCTAGGTATGTTGTACTAGTACTAGGTAAACATAAGTAAGCGAAATATGATTTAAGTTTTTTAAAGACAGTTAAAAACAACAATTAACGAAATAGAAATCAAAACGCTAATACGTCACTGAGCGCGACACTTTAGAACAGCACTTTGCTAATTTATTGTGTAAGTTATTTATTGTACCTGAACGTAAGTGTGGATTTTGTGTGAACAATCTTTAAAAAATAAGAATTTATTTTTTGATAAAAAGTGTATTTTCATTGTAGCGAATAAAAAGAATGTATAAGAAATTGTTCACTTAATAAATGTTTGCCACAGTTGTATGGTCAAGTAATCCAATAAAGCACAAGTTATAAGCAACACAATACCGTAACTTTATTAACTACAGGGTATAGCCTCTAAGTAACTACCAACTACAATATAATGTGATCGTGCGATAGGGCTGACTGACTCACCGGGCGACTACCCCTTTGGCGCGGAACGACCGGCAAGAACTGTCTAGCAAGTATTGGCGATGTCGCTAATTATACCACAGCCACCACCGCCAAATTAAGTATATTAAGAACTTATTCTCGTCCGGTCTTTTTTCACCGTATTAATGTTTTAAAATACTACGTACATAATTTTAAAGCTTTGGTTAATTATGTGCACCTACCTATTTCGTTTTATGACGGCATATTTTTAGCGGAAAATAGTTCGTCTAATAACAACAACCAATGATGGCAAAACATCCTTCTACATAATATTATATTTTCTTTATAATTTCAAAGAAAAGCAAAATATTTAATTAAGTAGGTACCGATACAATTATTATATATTTTATATTCTTGATTTTTACCATTTTTCACCCATAACTGTCAAATTAGACCAGTTTAAAAGGATAATTAAATTACCGAAATTTATCAGAACTGAAAATTTTTATCAATAATTGTCGACATTTGAATTGATTGAAAATATTCTGATTAGTCTTGGTAGTTATTCGAAATCTGTATGACCCTTAAATCCAGTAATTAAAAGGGTCAACAACTTCTGCGATTGGGTATTTGTTTACTTTTAAAAAAATTTATCGATTACTATAAGTACTGTTCCACTTATTAAAATCCTTTATAAAATCAATGATATAATGGCGTCAAAGTGGAACTCAAATTTAGTGTTGAGTAAATCGCGTTTTGGAAATGTGTTTCCTACATAAAAACGCAATATTGACTACACTAGTGGTGTTTTCATTTGCTTCTAATGTTCTTAATCAAAAAATAGAAAATGTTTCTTTTCGACATGGTCCCATTGGTGTCGGTAGCAATGGATTGCATTTATCCATTGATTACGGATTGAGTCTGTTAACAATGTTTCACGATTCGGGCATCAAAGAAAAGTTAAAATATTCCGTTAAAGAGAACTGTAAGACTGATATTGATTGGTTTTTTGAAAATTTAAAGAATATTACGGACGATGGTATGTGGGCATTGAAAAGTAAGTAAATAATATATTATAGATTTAAAAGATTTTCAACTGTTTAGTGAAACAGTCCATTAAAAATGAGCTGTTCTGGTCTCCTGCGAGTGTAGTTTTATTCAGCTACACTTGACCATACAGTTTTTTTTTATTGCTATTATCTTCTTATATCGACAATATGTTTTTTAGTGATTGACGCCACAGCAAAGATACCATCCGGTATTTTAAGGTTGAACTTGGGAGGCTGGATGGGAAGTTTTGACGAATGCCTTGAAATCAGAAGCAAGAAACGTTCTGTTAAGGGAAACTATTGTCTAGGAACTCTCTATATCGATATTTCCGATCCCCTTGGGTTTGTGTCGGTAAGTTCGTTAGATTACAACCGTGTTTAATAAAGCAAAAGTTAACGTCATTCCGGCTTCGAGTGAATCAAAATACATCCGATTGCAGCTCTCTCGGAACATTCCAAAAGATGAAAAAGCAAATTGTGAAAGTTGACGAATAAACGTTGCTTGGCGAGTTGGGTTTTAAAATATTATTATTATAATACCGTTTCTGAAAAATGGCAATCCCACCAGTATTAAGTGAAAAATTCATACGCATTACTGACTGTAGTAACCAGCCAATTGACTTTTATATTTTCTACATTTTCCAATAATTTTAGGAGCCCATAATTCACACCAAGGCCAAGCTCTTTGCAGAAAAAAAGGCTAATTTCCAGAATGCTTTTCCGACCACCGGCTATCCCTCTTTCGGAATATGCATACCAAATGGCTGCACTGCGGACGATTTGCAGGCAGTTGTACAATTGCTTAATTTGACTACTAACGTCCCATTTGAATGTCAGACTGCAGAACAAGCCAATCCTCCTTTAACTACTGGAGCATGGGCAGTCATGTAAGAACGTAGTTTTAAAGACAATAACAGAACCAATCGACTGGTGGTTTTATCCCAGTACCTACCTATTTTACTAAACTACTTCCAGTAAATTTTTACTTATCAAAATACTTTTAGTTAATAATATATTTGCTAAATATCTATAACAAATATCAACACCTACTCAGGGCTTCATGCAAGATATAGGTATAGGAGATATACTACTTTAAGTTTGTCCGTAGAATATATGATTCACATTTGACCGTGTATTCAAGCGAAGATCTAGGTGCTAAATACGAGTATATAATAACACTTTGTTTAACAAGTGCTGAAGCCTTGGAAAAATTTAAAATCTTAAGGAGTTTTAAATAAAATTGTTGACTATATTAATATTTTAATTTTCCACGAGCGGCGCAGAATAAAATATTTTGCACTGGTTCTAAGGGGGGAACATATATTGCCATACTAAAATCAATGCAGAAAATTGTATTTTCCGTACGTATGTAAAAAAATATTTCGTTACAGTGGATTCTTCCTTCTTATTATTATAATAATGGTGGCTTCTACAGCATATGACGTAAACTGCGAATATAATAATCAAGGTAAGAACCTCGTTCTGTTAATTACTTATATATTTTAAATTGAAAAAAAACGCATTTCTATCATGTTTACAATAATTTTACTTTTTTAGAACCCAGCCAACTTCTAAACTCCTTTTCCGTCTATACAAATGGCAAAAAACTATTTAAAATAAATAGAAATGCTTCAGAGTTGTCATGTTTAAATGGTATAAGGTTTTTAAGCATGGTATGGGTCATAGTTGGACACACCTTGTCAGTTACGATTACTGGACCAGTTGTGAACACGTCGGATGTCTTACAGGTAGGTATATACTTTATTCTAAATAATTTCTTATTTCCGAACAACATTTTGCAGTAATCTTTTCTCTATTGCATATCATTATATGCATTTAACTAGACTACTTACTACTCCAATAGATAGGAATTACCAAGGCCGGAAACTTCTATACATTTTACTTAAAATCAATAAATTAATTAATTAATGCAGGCACTATTATCATCAGTTTTTAGATACCACCAAAAGTATGATCTTTGCTAATGCAGTTCATTCCGTGGATACGTTCCTGACGATTACAGGAATGTTAGTGGTATATGGATATTTAAAATCTAAGCATATGGGTCTGCGATTTAACATATTCGTATTTTATCTTCATAGATATATAAGGTAAGTTAAGTCGATTAAAGTATATTCACATTTTTATTGTATCAAAATTTTCAATACCTAAGTAATTTGCTACCAAAAATCTAATAGTGTCCATGCCTAGCAGTAGCAGCAGCTCACCTGATCATCTTGATACCGGTGACAATTAAAAATACGATGGCAGCTAATTTGGCCCCTAAAAATATGCAAACTTCAATTTTTAACAATAGTAGAAACATAAAATAATGTACTTACATGAAACTAAACCACCGTCCGACATATTTCTTTTAAAACATCCAAAATCGTCCCCGAGGTCGGCAGATCATTATTTTTTAACGAATCATTTTGATTCCAGTAACTACCAGAAATACAATTGCTACAATTTTGGCAACTAAAAAAGAATTTCAGTTATTTTACTAGACTTTCGCATATTATAGTTTCTTACACTTACTCTTTACAATATCATTCATTTTACAAAATACCTTATCCGTCAATGTTGACAAGAAGTACGAACTGCACAGGTGTCAACAACACGGGTTCTTTAAAGAAATATTATAATTGTAATTTTATTATGGTGTTAGGTAAAAATGAATACCTATTCTGCCAAGTTCAAAATTAAAGGCATAAATATCCAAAATCAAGTGACTTTGTTGTTAGGTACATGGCAACGAATGTGTATTATTGTTAGTTACGGTTATCGGACATCGATGCATTTTTATCATATATGTATGAATAACAGATGAGCTAGAAATCCATGTTGACATCAACAGTTTCGGTAAAATGCCGGCTATTATAGCAGAATTCTTGAACCTCCCAGATATGAAGCTTTACACTGATGGTCACTCAGTCACTTTCTGGCAGACTCTGATGCGAACCTGAGAACTATCAATAGACACGGTGGATATATTAAAAACACACTGAAAATGAGAAGCGAATTGCCAAAAGCCTTCCTTACGACGTCGTCGTACTATTGTTACCATTCCCTTCACAAGCCGACCAAATAACAACAAAATCCTGATCAGTGAAACTCTTTGCTCAAATTGTACAATAAATGTTAACGTTAATAATAAAAGTTAAAAATATCCTTGTTAAAAGTAATTCACATAAAATGACATTTTAGACTCTGACAACAAGCGTTAAAACCTCTACCTTTAATAGTGTTTTGTAAATACAATTTATGTTGGTTTTAGATTAACTCCGCCATATCTTGCAGTGATATTAGTCAGTATGTCATTGCTGCAATATATGGGATCTGGGCCTCATTGGTCATTCGTAGTAAACTATTTTCAAGATTTCTGTCAGAAGAATTGGTGGTCCGGTTTGCTATACTTACAAAACTACATAAACGTCGAACAATGGGTAAATACTTAACTATTACACGTGTCGTTATAGATATTTTTTATTATGGAAAATATGAAATTTAGCTTTATAACCTTGATATTTCCTATTTACTTTCACCCTGCATTAGATTAAAAAACATAATAGTTGTTGTTTTTAGTGCGTTGGGCAAACTTGGTACTTAAACATTGATTGGCAACTTTACTTATGCGCCCCCCTTTTCTTGCTGTCATTAACCTGGAAACCAAAAGTTGGCTTGAGTCTAATCTTCTCGGCCCTACTAGCATTTCTTATAGTTCCATTCTATGTGACGTGGGTAAATGAATTGCCTGCTCTTATTACCAATTTATATGGGTAAGTAAAGTAGTAAGACTTACGAATAGGACAACAGGGGGTTACTTACCTACCATTAGCAAATGTGGGCATTCGACAAACGTAAAATAAATTACTAAATTATCGGAGCATTTATAAATATAACATCAATGAAATATTCTTTCCAAAATGAAACATGTATAGAATTTAGATAATATCCAAAAGTAATTCTGGAGACAAAAAACGGTAAATACTAAATTGTTGGAGATATTGTAATTATCCTAAAGATACAAATATTTTTTGTCAGATTTACAAAATAAATTTAAAAGTCCTTGTACCTAATTTCAGTATTTTCAAAGAAATTTAATATCGTGAACTGCTCATAACAATCAATAAAATAACTTACTCCCTAGGGGCATTTTATCGTATTATTTTTAGAGATCTAACAAATTATCAAAACCTCTATTACTTAAAGACCCATACGAGAGCTAGTTCTTGGTTTGTGGGAGCATTAATAGGATATGTCATTGCAAAAACAAAATTTGACAGCTCCTGGCCCATTATTAAATTCAACAAGGTAAGAAATTTTGTAACTTTTCGAATTATTTAAGAAAATTAATATTATTGTTAATTATTTATAATAGATAAAAATATTATCAAGTTATAATAATACAGGGTGCATGTTCATTTAAAAACTTCCCACCTCGATTTTCCTGCTTTAAAATGAAAATGTGGAAAATCGCTCGGACCCGTCGATTTTTATTTCGAGGGGGACATCTTTTGCGTATATTGTCAATCTTGTTACTTCAAGCCCCTAGGAGGGAGGGGTGGTAAGATCTAAATCTTAAATGGATACCCCTATTTTATATAATTTTTTTGGATTCTGCATAAAATTCTGAACATTTTTTAATAAAAGCATTATTAGTCTATACTTAACAGTTTCCGAGATATTGACTCTTGAAAAATGACATTTTTGAACTTTGACAGCGTCTAGCTTTCTAACTGTTCGTCTTAGAGCAAAACGGCTTACATATCCCTATCTTCGATTTTTATTATCTTTCCAATAGTGTCAACTTCCGGTCAAACCGGAAGTACTATATTTCTTACATCCGGTTTAACCGAAAGTTCACACTATTGGAAAGATAATAAAAATCGAAGATAGGGACATGTAAGCCGTTTTGCTCTAAGACGTACAGTTAGAAAGCTAGACGCTGTCAAAGTTCAAAAATGTAATTTTTCCAGAGTAAATATCTCGGAAACTGTTAAGTATAGACTAATAATGCTTTTAAAAAAATGTTCAGAATTTTATGCAGAATCCAAAAAAATTATATAAAATAGGGGTATCCATTTAAGATTTAGATCTTACCCCCCTCCCTCCAAGGGGCTTGAAGTAACAAGATTGACAATATACGCAAAAGATGTCCCCCTCGAAATAAAAATCGACGGGTCCGAGCGATTTTCCACATTTTCATTTTAAAGCAGGAAAATCGAGGTGGGAAGTTTTCAATATATACCTACAATATATTACTCAAAAAATATTTCATAAAATAAATGAACGGGGGAAAGGTGCTTCTAGATAAAATAACTTATTTAAAATAATACGTGCAACTAATAAATTACTTATGGGCGACCCCAAGAAATGAGCTTGCGATTGCGAATTATTTGAATTTGTAATTCAAATTCCAAACAAATTATTTTGATCCACCGACGGTATTTATATTTTCATTTTATTCTTTATGTATTCAACCTCAGACCAAACACTATGGTCTGAGTATTCAACATACTTAATAAGTCATATCCTGCAAGTAGGTGGTAGTAAAGGAAAATAGTATTCTGTTTCGCATTACAGTTTACAATAAAGAAATAAAATTAAATGGATTTTATTCTATTTACAAATAATTTCATTCAGCGTCGTTTTTTAGATTGTGCTCTTATCAATTTGGGCGGCGGTCCTGGTCCTTCTTAATATTTGTATTTTTATGGGTCATGACGATCTAACATCCCAGGAATACCATAAATTTAGCAACGCCTTTTATAATTCTTTAGTTAGGCCAGTTTGGGCAGCATGCATAGGATGGATAGTCTTTGCTTGTACAAACGGACACGGAGGTAATATGAAAACAAAATAATAATAGAAATGAGATACTTTAAGTCTTCCCCCACTGCCACCTAGCGTCATTTATTGCATTCTATACGTTCCGAATAATAGTCTCCCTTTATAACTTTTTATTAGATTTAGTAGTTTCGTTTAATGTTTCTTTACGTAACGAGATCCTTTTTGTCATCTTAAAGATCCGACAGTATGCGCCTTTTGTATTTCTAATATTTCGATTTTCTCCTGGGTATGAATGTTTGTACGTTTGAAACATGTAGAGAATTAGCCATCATTTAAACGTCCAGTGGGGGATGAGTTAAAGTGTCTCATTTCGTTTCCTTTCAAATTTACACCTCATCTAAAAATATGGACTATTTCTTCAAGTTGAAAATATTTACCGGCATTTTTAAACAAAAAAAACAGCTGCAAACTACTTGTTTATTTCATCATCATCATAGTCATTCTTAATCAATTTAATCTTTTTCTGTTACAGGTATTATTAATAGATTTTTGTCTTTGCCCATGTTTCAAGTATTAAATAGGTTTACCTATTCAATGTACTTACTTCACGTGACCATGTTGTACATGATTATCTACGCCCTAAAAACACCATCTTATTTTTCTTTCTTTCACATAGTAAGTATTATAGAAGCTAAAACCGATAATAATTATAATATAAATATATAGCTACTATAGCTACGTCAGTTTTTTAAAATTTTACTTTACTTCTAACCAACTTTACAAGTTTATTACAGGGATAAATAAGTATATAAAAATAACTAACCATTATTACTCTAATTTAGTAGGTACCTGTATATAAAAAAGACAGTTAAAAAAATATACTTTTTGTATAATATAAAGGTTTGATTAACGAAATAAAATTATATGAGTAAATATTCTTTTAAATAAAATTTAAATTAGGGTAGTTTTTTTAAGGTTTTAATATTTTCGAGTAAAATATTATATAATTTTAATCCATTATACAGGGTGTTCCTAAATATCATGTAAATACGAAAAGGGGTAATTCTTTGGCTTATTTAATGACTAAAAATTCATATAAACATAGGTCTGCAAACGCTTCGTTGCCAAGCTACAGGGTGTTGAAATTTCAAGATTTTTTAAAGTTTTTTCTTTATAGCTCTTGTAGTTTTTGAGATATTTAGCTCTAATTTGGAATATAGGTTACGCTGTAGGACTTACATCATTGGGCATACCAAATGGTTTTAAGAATCTACAAGAAGATATTTTTTCAGGGGTCATGCCTCCTTTTCTCGCTATGAACTTTTTTTCAGTGCGCCGCTGGTGGATTCTAAAATACAAAATGCATTTTTTGTTTTATTCTAAAGCATTTTAATCTCTTGTAGTTTTTTCGTATTCACCACTGTTATCGAGCAAAAAAATAAAAGAATTTATCTGTTTCGCTAGATGAAATTAAATTTTTTTAAATAATTGGTCTAGTATGCCTTGACTTTATTTGGGTAATCTCTTATTATTATTAATTTTGACAGTTCGCAACTTTTGTAAACGTTATGTTAGAAATTTTTTGTTTGAAAAGTTAAGAATGAAAAAAATACAAATTTTAAAATTATTTATACGAGTATGTAGGTATTTACTCGGTTTATATACATTTGTTGTTGGTTCTAAAGTGCAGAAGTCTACGAATACATTTAATAATTTTATTTTGTAGCATCTTTAAAGGTTTTAGTACTATCAAATTGGCTGAACCCCAAATAGAAATAAGATACTGAATTTTTACTACTAACGCATGATAAATATTTTTTAAATAATTTAAAGACATACAACGACAAATTTTAAAGATATCCCAATTAACGGAGAAATGTAAGTTCTAATAATATGTAGTACGTGTTTTCTCCGGTTTAAATTTTGATCAATATCTAAACCTAAAAATTATATATTATTATGTTATCTTTGTAATTAATATTTTTTCCCATTAAATATTATTGGTTGCTTCTTCATATCCATTCTTTTGGCAATGTATATAAACGAAGATTTATTAAAATTTAATGTTGATTTATAAGATTAAACATAAAAAGAAACAATGTGGGTCCTAGAATGGAACCTTGTGGTACTCCACAACTCCACATGTAATTGTTTGATAGAAACTAATATTACTTCCTAGTTTAACGCATTGTTTCCCATTTTTTATATAACTTTCAAACCAACGCTAAATTTTTCCTCTTATACCTATATAAAATAATTTAATTAATAATATCTTATGGTTTGCAGTATCAAAGGCTTTATACAAGTCTAGAGATAGAATAGCGCATTTTTTTTTTATCTAGATTTAATTAAATGTAAGTTAGATACTGCATTTATTGTACTATTTATTTCATATTGTATATGGAATTTTTTTTTATTTATATATTTTGAGAAATACATCAATTTTGACTTTTAAATTATTCCGTCAAAGTAAATTTTCAACAACCGTTCGGCAAAAATGTTGCTATATAAGCATCACTTCTCGATCATGTCGTTTGCCGGATGTAGATTAATATACCGGACAGTATGATATATAATATTATACATTATAGCTATTATAGTTGGTTAATATCACAGATAACCTAATTATTATGTGCTAATATGGAATAGTAGATTCTGTAACGAGGTTGGAATGAACATTCGATTCGACCGAGTGGAAGATTCCGAACGCGAGCGTAGCGAGCGTGAGGAACCACGAGTATCGAATTTTCATTCTAACCGAGTAGCAGACGATATTTTCTCCACGACCATCCAGTTCCATATCTGATTCATCCGATTTTTCACTCATTTTTTGACTTGCACTAAAATTTGTCTGAAAATAATTATTACAACGCGGTCATTTTTATCTGACACTGACAGTTTCGAAATTCATGGCAACCTATGTCGTTTATATCAATTACAGAATATTCATTCCGTATCTTGTTATGGAATGAAAATACACGCAAAACGCATAAGAAGCAAGTGTTTTAGAATAAATATTCCAACTCAAGAGCGAGAATTTTTACATTCTATTATCAAAAATGATTTTGGAATTATTGCATTCAGTAATGGTCGTGGAGAAAAGTTATTATGTTATTGATTTGTGAGTAAACTACTTTTTTAGGCATATTCCTTCTGGGGCATAACCATGTTAACCTTAGCCGTATCTTTATTTTGGGTCCTGGCTTTTGAATCTCCAGTCTTAGCTATTGAAAAATATTTTCTGCAGGAACATCGAACCAAAAAACCGACCGAAAATTCTCAGGTAATGCTGGTTAACGAAGCAGCTCCCTTATTATAAAAAATAATTTAAAGATTATTTGTGTGGGTTTGTTCCACGATATTTTTCCTTCTTATCGCTCGCGCAGCAACGCATAAAAATTAAAAGTATGCATGCTATACGTTATAGAAGATTACTGTATATCTAGTAGTAGATGTTGCGTGAAAGTTATTATTATTGTTCTTACATTTTAATTTACTGATGAGGTTGGGCCGATGGATTACCAACTTGATTTGACACTGTCAGACAAAATAAAAATCGTTTGGATTTTTTTGTTTTCGCAAAATTGCTGAATCTAAGGGTAGTCTTTATAGGTTCAGGATATAATTAAGATAAGCAACCAGCCTAGCTCAACTTATTTAATCTAGCCCGCATTATGACCAACTCCCAAGACTAACTTTCTTTGTAGATTACCTAGTCAGTTAAGACTATACCCATCTCAATTATACATACAGGGTAACTTTTTGAAAACTTGCAATGGCTATATTTTCTACACTAAAGAAGATTTTAAAACTGGCTTTTCAAAATTTGGCAGGAAAAATTAGAAAATAAACGTAATATCCCAAACCTATATTAAAACACTATTTTAGTGCTGAAACTATGTTTTTTCTTTGCAATATCGCAAATGCTCGTTTTTTGCCTTTTTTTAAACTATTTCATTAAATGATTTACCCCTGAACCTGTGGTAACGATAACTCACAAAATATTGTTGTTTAATACAACCTGTTAATTGCATGATGCATTCATGACTAGGCTAAATTAAGCAACTAACTGTTTTCTCTATAGAGTTTAAAAAAGTTTTATTCATATACTAAATTAACTTTTCAAAACAACATAGTAATATTGAAACCCATCATGGTTCAAATTACTCGCCACCTAATTAAATCTAGAAATGTACCAGTTTTCTGCAAACTATAAACAATTGATCCAACGAGTGAATGGGGATGTGAAACAAAAATTAGCGTAGTTAGCCCAGGACAGCAATTCTTTAAAGAGAGTTGGTGCAATGCTGCCAAGCAATAGTTATGATCATGTAGAGCAGTTTTGTATAGAACGCATTGCATGGCTTATATTACTTAACCAGTGGATTCCTACTAGTATTGTTATAAAACATAATAATATGCATGTTAACTTAATATTTCAGCGGACAGGTTAATTAACAAGCATGGACCATAACCAATCAAAACATAACCTCTGCTTTGCATGAACCGATGAAATGAAAACTACTAATAATTAATTATAGCAATAGTATTTGAGTTTAATTACTTTTTGTCAATAAGAATCTGTAAAATTTTGAAGCTAGAATAAGTTACTTGAGTGACAATAAAAATTGTAAATTTTCTTACCTTTATAGTATATTTCCAATTTACAGTCTTTATACAAAGATAATTTTATCTTTTCCTAATTAAAAAATAAAGAACAACTGTTAGTTAAAAAATAGAGAATACTTTATTACCTATAAATCAGTACATCAATAATTCTAGAATTTATTCTCATAATAGGCATATTATGTATTGAATCACAATATAGACTACGCCGACAATATATTTTGTACAACGTCCGCAACAACTCTCGTTCGACTCTAAAATCGTAACAACAAAAATAAACTTGTGCCAAGGTATTGTACGACGTACGTGCCTACAAATAAAGACATAATATTTTTGTCAACAGCTTATTGGGTGTAATAAACCAACAGCCGGCCAGTAAACTAATTAAGTTAAAACATTCCAATGAGAAACACAATTAATATTTTTGCAGAATGTGATTTTCCCATTTTCATTTTTAAATTTCGATCAAGTCAAGCTTTGTGGTTCCAGAACTCTGGACTCGTTTAAATATCGAAGCTCTTTATTGGTAGACAAACGGTACATGTACACACGAGTTAAACAAAAACCATTTTCCAGAAGAAAGTAATAAAATAAATAAATTCACATATAAATAACAAAAGTTTAAAAAGGTGTCACTTACAGCCGTTTCATATAATAGTACAGCAGCGGTATTTCTAGTTGCCAGAGAGTGTAAAGTGAACACTTTCCTTGTTAATTAATGATAATGAATAAAATAAAGAAAATGACCGCAGAAGGCGTTACATACAACATAATATCCAAACCACAGAATTAGAGTGAGACAAACCCATTTTCATTCGGACATACGCAACAGAGATGGTTTGCTGACACTCTCTACTACTGTCAATCTCGCTGCTGGTGGTTAGTCCTGATGATTGGTATGTACGTACGATCATCAGAGCTGGTCATTAGTTCTGTGTGAAACGGTTGCAAATTGTGCCAACCTTAAACAAACAAATCTATTAGTCCCCGAGTAACCAAAAGAAAAATGTATTTTTTAAAGCAATCTCAAAATTTCTTGACATACAATTTAGTGTTGGTCACTTTTGGATTGGCATTATGAAAATGCCTTTCAAACCCTTAAATTTGGGAAGCTTACCAACAAATTTGTCTCACTATTATTGCCCAAAACAACTGTTCATTTTTAAGACGTTCGTTTAAACTCAATGGACATTAGGCCAATGTCTTTTCATAACCAGTATGTAAGCACGATTAAAAGTGAATTTGAATATAGGCTTCATTCCGTGTTATCTTAGACACTGACTGCCCTTGAAAAACTCCAATCGAAGAAAAACGCCCCGTTTTGTTAATTTATTATCGTGCTAATAATCTAAGATATTTTATAACTTACTAAGCTTGAGGTTAAAGTAGCACGCAGCAACATTCTCATGGCAGGTTGCTGTCTATACATAGGGTGCTGAAGACGATACATACTTAAGACTCACCCTATTCAAGTTGAAACACATATTTTTAAGAATGCATTTGGCATTGGTGCCGATTTCTTCACAATATTTTATGTAGAGCCCATTATTACAAGGATACTTACAATCCCATTTTAATAAAAAGGCGTAGGTAGTAACCACCAATGTACCCTTCAATAGTAATTAATAAGTAGCATTTGAGACAAAATTGAAAACAACGATCGAACGCTTCCCTTGTAGAAAATTCAAAAAATAACTTATAATTATGTCTTGTGAACTTCTTTTAACATCAAACCAAGTCGTTCCAACCTCGTCGCATACCTGTTGTACGTCCCCTTTATGACGTCGCGCACCCTGGCGCATCGTCATCCAAGTCATCTTCGCTGTGCGACCTCCAAGACTCCGAGGAGCTGTCGGAGCCGCTCGATTCAAGGCTAAGGAGAGAAAACCCTCCGGTACCAGTTGTGGCTGCATCGGGATTGGTCGGGTTGTTTCGGACCGTCCGGGAGGCTCGAAGCCGGCGCCAGAGCATCCACAGCACCTGGGGCAGAGACTAGATTGCTTGTATTTATACAGTACCCAGTGAGATCATCAAGTTTCCTTTATTTGCAAAGTGTACCCTTGATATTTGCGCCAACCTGTGGCTAAATGCAGATAAAAATATGTTGGGAACACTTTACATTAAACACAATAAACTAAATAATCAATTAAATTTATTAAAAAAATGGAATTCGGAAGTTGAAAACGGCACATTTCATTACTGGCATATAATAGCAAGGACGCCAAATAAAATGGAATTATTCATTTCAAAAATAGTTTTTTTTAAATACATATTTAATAATTGTAGCAATGAAGTTTAGTTTCAATTTAGCTTGATATTGAACAACACAGCTGGAATAGCTGTTTTGAAACTGCAGAATTCGATTTTATTGGCATACTTACTTGATATTATCTACCATCCGAAAGGGAAAGATATTAAAAAGTGTGGCTCTCCATTATTGTCGTCCTGTAAAAAATTAATTCACTCACTTGCATTCTTCAGATTGTTTTTTCTACAGTTGTTAATATTACATAATTATAAGTGTAAAACCCTACCTGGCTCTCGGAACTATCGGTCTGATGACTAGTCCAGGTGTGTCTTTTGTTTTCCTTTATTGTGCTAGCCAAGTGTTCGAACACAGGTTCGTCTTCGCACGATGGTACCCAGACCTATAAGTATCATTTATCATTTTTACTTTTACAATTTAATTATTCCTGTGGTGAATCAACAGGTCAGAGGCAACGAAAAATATTGAATGTGTATATAAAGATCTGACGATGTTGATAATACGTCACACGCATTAGAGTCAACGAGTTGGTGCCTAGATGATACTGAATTAAATCTGGCGAGGGTAACCGTCAGGCAGTATATTTGAGATCTTGTCTGATACTTGTATCTGCTGTAAATTTTTTAATAAACTTTTATAAAAGTAAAATGTGTAAAATATTTTACCTTCACGTCCCAATCTAGGCCACTCGTCGCCAGGAATGGCAACTGTGGATGGGGCTCCAAACAATTGACAACCCCGTTGTCATCGGCCAGTAAAAATTGAGCTACCGCTTCGGTTTTTCTCTCCCAAAAGAAAACGTGACCGCAATCGGAACCGCTCATCACGAATTCTGATTTTGCGCCGAAAAAAGAAACACCCTAAAATTACGCTTGTCATTATTTATTAAGAAGTTTACTACCGATTTTTAAAAACATTAAAAAAATTTTAAATGTAAGACATATGGATATTATATTACGCGTTAGTTAAAACTCATTTAAATTACGGAATTTTATGTTGGGGAGGAATAAATAGAACTTTAGTTAAAAAATTAGAAATATTACAAAAAACAAAAATTATATTTATTAAAGATTATCTTTATCCTTCAAAATAATAGAATAGAATAGAATATATTATTTAGATATAGATTTACATTGGTATCATAATACTACGAATTTATGTACACAATGGACAAGTGTCTATGTGTGCACATGTGTATAGTGACTAAAGACTAAACTAATATACAATACCACAATTCATTTAATCTTATTAAATTAATTTAATTTATGAATAATATCATAATAATATCCATTTAAACCAAAGTAGGGAGTTAACTATGCCTAGCTACTAGCTACTCAACCAGGTCACTTCTTTATCTATCAACCAGTTAAGTAATTCATTCTTTATTTTCTTAAACAGTTTTCTTTTGATCTTATTAGGCAACATATTATATATTTTAGGCGCAGTGTAGTATAGGCTACGTTGACATTTTGTTTTCTTTGCATTCGGAATGTTAGCAATGTGATATTTTATTTGCCTTGAGAATTATATTCAGAAACAAAAAAGTTGAACATAAGACAACTTTACATTTGAGGCTATGAGTGCAATAACGGACTAACCCACAAAAATTAAAAAAACGTTTTATTGCAGAATCTTATTCGGAATATCGACTTTTATCTACTCCAAAGTGGACCAACCGACCTTTTTCTTCTCGCTCCTAGCTGGCAGCACTAACCTAGTTTTGGCATTTTATATTCGTTGGGAATACAGAGAAGCAAAGTGGACTAAGCGCAGTAGTTGGTCGGTCCACTTTGCTGCTATAAGTTAGCTGTCTATGTCCATTGTTGCTAAATGCACAGTGGACTAACCCGACTAACCCACATTCAAAAGTCGAAAATAAGTCTCTAGTTAACATTTTGTAAAAAAATTTTTAGATATAGATGATCTTAATAAACCCACTTTAGTTGATTTAATTTGGAATGATCTAAAAGAAGGTAATTATGAATGAACTGATTTTCACCATTTTTTCAAACCTATTTTCCTACATTTATTAATATTGGGGTTAGTCCGATATTGCGCTCATAGCCTCATTTATAGCATCTGAATATAATATTATATTCAAAAATAAAAATCTTATACAATTTAAAAACCATAATCATAATACGCGTCATAAAACTGAAATAACCATAAAAGCTAAAATAAATAAGTCCATAGGACAAAAAAAATTTCAAATATTTATGTTTTTATTTAAACGATTATTTACCAACAAAAATTAAAAAATTGATTTCATTAAAAAAATTTTAAGTCGAAATAAAAACATGGATATTAAAAACAGACAATTTGAAAATATTTTTAGAAATGCTTTAATTTAATTAATTAATATTGTTCTGAATAATTTATATAAGTAGGTAGGTACCTATTATTTTTTACTTAAAAATTATAAACTTATAATTTTATTATAGGAAATATATTTCTTCAAAAAAAAACTGCGTTTATACTATAAATTAATATTTTTACTTTAAAACTTGATTTTTAATGCATATATATGATTTATGATTTTACATACTAAAACAAAAAATTAGATTTGCCCCTACCAAGGTCAGCTTTAGGGGATTGAAGAATAAGTTTATGGAAGACAACATAAACATATTTATTATATTATTAAATTTTAAATAAACTTATTATTATTAATATTATTTAAAATATATTATAAAAAAAGTACATTTTTTTAATTTAATAACGTTATGTACCGGTACTGTTTATAAAATTTGATTGTATATTATAGTCGACGGTTTTTTAAAAATAGCCAAAATAGTAATCATCCTAATTAAAGTGGTAATGGTGATTTTATGCTCTCCATTCTATAATACAAGGGAAAGATGAATTTTGAATGACTAACCTTAATTGTAGCGCCATTCTTATGTCCCAAGTATCTGTGAGCATACTGACCAGTTGCCGCGTCAGCATCGAAAAGATATACGTCCTCATCGTTGTACGAAGCCAGGATTTCGCTGCCGTCGTGATTATAAACGGCACAAGTTATGTGAAATCCACGAGCAAATTTGGCACCGCTCTCTTTAAAGGCGCAGTACGTGCTTAATGGGTGGGAACTCTTTCTTTGATCATATACCCTAACCTAGAAAGTAACATCTTTTAAGTCTCTACTCACAGGATTTTAAAACAATCATTTGCTTGTGCAAATCATGTCATAAGCGCTTCATGGCATATTAATCATTAAAAATAAATACCATTATATAATGCACTCATGAAAAAATATTTAGTTCTGAACTACTGAATACATATTAAAACAAATTCCTTCTGGCCAACTTCGTTTTTTTTTATTTGCTCATCCTGTATCAAATAGGGCTCGGATTTATCAAGGGTAAATGATGATGTAAGTATGTAGGTATAATTTATCCAAAGTCAGTGTAATGACATTCCAATCATTCCATACGCATACAAACGGCGGTAACTCTTTGAGACTGTTTACCGCCGTATGGAATCACACTGACTTTGGATAAATTATACATAGACACATTATATAATATTTTTCCCAAAGTGAAAACAAGAGAATTTATTTTTTGAACGTTGTCTACTATAACTAATACAGTAATTATAATTAGGTTTAATTAGATATTATATTGTAAAATTTTTTTCAATTACTCTCCCTATAATATTATATAGTTTCAAAAATAAATCTATAAAAAAGAAGAAACATCTCCGTCAAGAAGTTTTAAGCTTCGAACCAACATACGGACAGCCAGATAAATTATGTAAATTACTATACTCACTGAAGATTCCCTCCCTGCTACACAAAACTGGTAAGTTCTTAGAGGATGAGAGTGTATACTATACAAAGCTACCTCACGGTCGTCGTCTTTAACGTGGACAATTCTAAAAGAATGCACAAGTTAATATTTACTACTATACTGGAAACTGAAAGGCAAACATTTTTTTTTTGGAATCTTGTGTTGAAAAATATTTTAGGTCCAACCCTATCACCTATTAGATTTGCTTCTTCTAACATCATGATTAAAAACTATTCCATCTTCACCAGCACTAAGAACTACGTGGGGCTGATCCTTTAAGACTGCCAATTTGTGGCATGGCCCCCTATGTTGACCTAATTTTCTGGTATCCCTAAGACCTTCCCGACCAATCTACAAACAAAAATTAATAGGAAATAATCATAATAATTAACACAACTTATAGTAAATCTTCTTTACCTGTGAGTAGCAGACTTGTCCATCTCTAGCACAAGTTGCTAAATGTAAATCGGGTCCTTTTAAATCAAGAAATTTCGTTTGAAATACATTTCTTCTATGACGAGTTTCAATTTTTGTAATACTTTTCCCAATGCTCCAATCCCAAATTACTACCTACAATTATTAATATAACGATATCAACGCGTCTGAATTCTCTGTGGTCACATGTTCTAAAGATTTCCATGCTCTGGTCTCATCTGCGTGATGAAACCCGAACTCGACAAATAATTCTACTACTAATTACTGTTAATACGTTGATCTATTGTTAACGCAAGAACCGGTAACCCGGCGCAGAGCAACGAACAAAACAGGTGTCAGTTCGCAACAGGAGAACAGCGCGAAACAACTAAGTAGGATTAGGTACTTTCATTTTGCTTCTTTTAAACAGCAAAACAAAGTAAATATCTTTGCTTAGCTAAGTTGAAAAAGGAACGCTTCGCAAACAACTTCCTATGAGACATATTGTGCGGCATACTTAACGGCGGCAAGTAAATATCTTTGCTTGCCAAATAATACTATAACCAGCTGATAAGGACGGAAGGGAATAAGATATAGGCGTGACGCAGTGGCGTAGCCAGAGTTGCTTCGTGAGGGGGGGGGGGGGGTATATAAACATCAAACTAGTATACTCTTCTGTAGACTGGTGATGTTTACTATGAAACAACTTCCACAAGAGGAAGCAGAGAAGGTGGTCAGATTTTTGGGAGTGTATATCGATCCAAGATTGAGATGGAATTCTCATATTAATATTTTAATTGGGAAGCTTAATTCCAATATCTTTGTCTTGAGAAATTTATCACACTGTGTGACAGCTGATGTCCTAAAGCAGGCTTATTTTTCATTATGTCACAGCCATATGTCATATGCTATTTTGGTTTGGGGGCATGCACCCGGGGGTGATCAGGTATTTAGACTTCAACGGAAGGCAGTAAGACTGATTTCAGGACTATCCTATAGAGCCGATTGCAGAAACGCATTTATACAAAATAAGATACTTACTTTTCCATCATTATATATCTTTGAAAACTTGGTTCACGTCCGAAAAAACTTAAACATGTACACACTACACCAAGACATTCACTGCCACGATACGCGAACAAAGAGTAAGCTGGTACCCAGATACCATAGATTAAATAGGTGTCAAGACGGCCCGGGTTGTCTGGCTGTTCGTTTTTTCAACAAGTTACCTAGTCATATAAAAGGTTTACCCATTTCTCTGTTTAAACGGGACGTGAAAGAATTGCTGATCAGGGGTGCCTTTTTTCTTTTGACGAGTTTTATGATTGTAACTTTTAATTATTTTAATGTGTTGTATGTTAATGCCTAAATTGTTATTAATTGTTACTTGTACCTATTTATTTCATCATCCTAAAAATGGTGAATGTCACTGTACGTGAGATGTAGTTTTTAGTGTCTATTATACAGACTTTATTTTTTTATGATTTTAATATTTTGTAATAACTTGATATTTTGACTTGTGTAAATACTGAATTGTATGTAAGCACCAATAAACAATAAATAAATAAATAAATAAATAAATTTGTAACCCAAAGTTACATCTCGCGGCAATCCAATGCAAACCCTGATTCCCATCTAAAAGGATTCAGTTAGAGATGGAAATGGAAACACCCACAATGACCAGAGAACTGATCATTTAGTTGTAAGCGTCGCCTCAAGGCGATCATTAAATGCTAGATCGCCCAAAGAGAAAAAAAAAAGGAATTTCTTGAAATCGAGAATATTCTGGAAACCATCACTATTTATGAATGACATACTTGGTCTTATCTTTACATGATTGTTGTTGATAAATATCATATCATAACCACCAAAATAGTATGTTAACCAGTAGTAGATGGCCTACCTTAAGATCATCAGAACCACTAGCTAAAAGAGTACCATCTGGGCTAAAATTAAGACTATTTACACAGCCGTCATGGTCTTCTAATTTGTACATCAGTTCTAATTTTTGAACATTTCTAAGTGAACCATAACAACGTTGCTGAAATAAACTTGGGTTTGATTTATTAGATCCATAACCTAAAACAAATCAAGATAAAGGCTACTAAAAATGCACAGTGTCTTCCAGGTTTCAGAATACTTCCATGTAATAGGTATATGACCTGGTATATGACATAAGAAAATATTCTATTCAGATTTTCCTAGAACGAACCTTTACAAAAATTCTCCATTATATCGTATGTGTAGTATATTTAAACAGTTGGCAAGTGATATTGATGTAAGTACCATAACAATAAGTATATTCACAGAATATGTAAAAACTAAACTACAAAACCAGACTCAGGGTTTATTTTAGCTCACATTACTTGAAAGGTCATTAGATTAGATTAATGTATCTGTAAAGGACAACCACTGCTGTTAATAATGTATGTACAATACAAAATATTTTTAAATGATTGTCTGTAACTCATTCTTGGCAAGGAACCTATGCTAATAAATAATCAAAACGTAAATAATGAAAAGGTAACTCCCAGTAAAAATAAACCCTTAATAAGTATACTTAAATAAAAATGTAAATAAGCCATAGTGATAGTTTTCTTTTTATATACAATTTGTAGGTACTAAGCTATAATTGGGCATTGCCCATTTAATAAATAAGTAGATTGTAAAATATTACTAGCAATTGCCTTAATCCAATCAACACGATACAAACCTAATTGTCGATTCATGACTTCTGGCACCATAAGCCATGTATGTTTTGGCTTTTCCTTATTCATAATTTCTCGAGTAACTTCTTCAACCAGAGGTTCTTCAGAATCTGAATCTGTGCTGTGTATTATGGTGCTTTCTGAGCTGTCACTTTGGTGGCTATTGTAATCTCTAGAGCCACTCAGAACTGAATCTAGCTCATCATCACTACAAAAAGGATAAATGCATCGATTTTGAACAAAATTGGAATTCTAATCTGTTACCTACCTAGATTATTGAGCAAATTGTATCAGTATGGTATTGGCGGAAACATTTATAAATGGTTTAAAAATTATTTAAGTAAGTAACAGGTCACAAAAAACAAAAATATCAAAAACATATTCAAATAAAAAAATAAATAATATAGGAGTTCCTCAAGGAAGTATAAGTAAGTAGGACTAGGTCCAATATTATTTATTTTTTACATCAACGATATGCCTTTAGTTTTAAAAACGTGTAAGTTACAAATGTTTGCTAATATTTTTGATGGTCTAAATACTCTAAATTCTGAGATAAATATATTATTAAATTGGCTAAAAGTAAATAAATTAAAATTAAATATTTCAAAAACTAAATGTTGTAATAATTGATGGTGAAAAATTGGAATTAGTAAACAGTTTTAAATATTATTGACTCAAAATGTCAAAATTAAATTTTTTAATTATTTTGAGAGTATCATATCGAAGAAGAAGTTTGTTTTCTAAAAAACTGTATTTAATACTATTAGGTATGATACCACATTTTCTTTATTGTTCTTCCATTTTATATTGTGTTAGTGAGGAAATATTTGACAAATTACAAATTTTACAAAATAAGGCAATGGGGATGATTTTAAATTAAAATATAAATTTTATGCTACAAAGTTTAGATTGGTTGAATGTCAGAAATTAAATTTTTTATTTAGTATGTAGGTATTTTTATACTTAAAATTAAAAATAATTTATTGCCTGATAGTTTAAATTTTTTTTGTTCTTTGAATCATGACCGTTACCTAGGTAGGGTCAATGCGCCAGTAGTCGGCCTTTTTTGGGGATCTTTAGTTACGCATTAAAATAACATAGTACCATAAGAAGTTAGGTTATTCGTTCTACTATTAGCATCTAGCGCATACCCTTAGCTTTAACGTGAGAGAGATAAAAAGACCCACAAATGAATGCACTTCAACTCATCTTTCTTTTTGTGAAAAATAGCACTTTTGTTAGTAGTCGGCCACTTATATGCCAGTAGTCGGCCTTGCCTGTACCAATTGTCAGCCGTGATTAAATGTGTCCATTTTCACCAGACCTGTACTTACTTAATTTATTGATTTTTATAATAGGTATGTTATAATAAGAGAGTAAGAAAAAAAATAGGTTTGCATGAGTTAACGGGAAATATATTGCTTATAATATAATAATATAACTCCTGAAAAATAATAAAACATATACATACTATCCTTATTCCTTTAACTGACAAAACTAAACAAAATTTTTTAATAGGAAAACCGCATTTTGCAGTATTAATGACCCATTGTACAATTTTTTTTTCGTTTTCCATAGTAAGAAAAGGGTCTGGACCCATTCTTCGTGGTTTGTCTGCTACGCGTCCCTTGAGCCGGTCCTGGATTGTTGCTCTGGGAACATTGTAATGCCGGCTAGCTTGCCGAATTTCTAAGCCTTGCCTTGATGCTTCGACTGCTTTTTGCAAATCTTCCTCAGAATATTGATGAAACTTTCTTTTTTTAATGTTTGTAGCTCTCTGAAATAGATAATTTCAAATTTTCAGTCGAAAAATGAAGCTGAAGGGCCTTTAAAATTTCGTGGCCGACTACTGGAAATGCAGCATTAATATGTTTATTCTAGTAGTCGGCCACTAGATTAAATCTCTGCTTGCACTTTTATTATTGGTTATTTGTACGGCCGACTACTAGCACGGAGAATCGACCCGATAATTCTTACACGATGAAGACTGAAACATCTATATATCACAAAATATGAGTGAGATTGAAATGAAAATAAAATGCACATAACGTTCTAGTAGTCGGCCGCCCTGGCCGACCACTGGCTACTCTAGTAAAAGTTCTCGCCAGTGACCGGCCCCCTTTATTTTGAGGTTAAATTGCAAAAATATGCATTTCCGTCCAAATATTATGGTATTTAAACATATATTCTACCACCAGAATACTTTAAAACACATATATCTCAAGCAAGTAAAATTTGACTTACCTTTGCATTATCCATAGTGCCAGTTTAGAACAATTTCTAAAACAAGATTCAACACTGATCACTGACAAGCTTACTTTTGGCGGGATTTATCAGATCGGAAGTTTGATTCACTTAAACTGACATTCGACATTCGGGTTGCAAAGAAATGAGAGATGTTAACTAGAATTACAAAAAGCTGAAAATTCGCGGGCTATTCAAGTTATGTCGCAATAAAGTGGTTTGTGGCCGACTATTGGTGGGGGCCGGCCTACTGGCACATTCACCCTATACTTAGGTAATTATAAAACAATAACTACCTAATATAAATTTTTTTGTGGATAGTGTCTAAAACATTAGCTTATAAGTCCATTTTTCAGAAAGGTTTGATAGAATATAATAATTTGGAAAATTCTATTAAATCTCAACCTATCATTAAAACTATTTAAAAAAACTTTAAAATTACATTTATTTAAAAAACAAAATGATACATAATATTTGATACAATTTGCAAAATGTTTAACTTTTCTGTCTGTTTTTGTTAAAAGAAGGTTCCGTTTTAAAATTAAAAATAAGTAAGTAAGTAAAAGTATAAAAATGCTGTTAAAAAAATGTATTAAAAAATATTTAATTGTAGCTTCTTTTGCTAAATAAAACATGTTACTACTACCTACTATTACTACCTACATTAATAATTACTTATATTATTAGTGCCTACTTACTTCTCTACCTCTCGTTCTTCATTTATTTCCTCATCCAGACTGCCTCCCTCTAAATTTTTATTCTCTTCATTATCATTGGCATTAACAATGTTTTGGACACTTCCCCCCTCGTTAACACTGATTTGCAAGCCACTGTCACTACTTGTACTGGCAGATTTTTCATTGCTGTTTGAATTATTTGAGGAGGTTGAGGATTCTTCAAGTTCAAAATCAGTCCTTATTCTCTTGGCACTTTCGTGCTCTACAGGGCTGTCTACCCTCTCCTCCTCAGACATAATATTTTCTTCCATGATTTCTAAAAATATCTCAAAAACGCAGTTCCAGAAATTCAATAACCCATGATTGGGTCTTATCACTATTTGTTCACAAATGTTCTGGAATAAAGGATTTACTATATTAATGGATAAAAATGTCAGTAAATTAAAGAAATTTACGTAAAGAAAAGATAGTATACATACCGACAATCTACAATATTTTGTAAGATTCCGTTGAGTTGATCTTGATACGATAGGACTTGACACAACGAACTTGACATCGACATCAACGACAAACCACAGAACTCCAATAAACGACAAACGACAACAGTAGTGTTGGGATCGCTCGAGTGAAAAACCGCTCGAGTACTCGATTATTGAAATAACCGACATCACTCGGTTATTGACACGACTACTCGAGTTATAATTTCAAGCGAAAATCGTCGCTTAACAAGCAGTCAAGCACTTGAGCGAAAGTTCGTTCATTCGATATCCGCTCGGCCATCGTCGCTTGACGGCTTTCAAGTTAATGCTCCGAAGTCTCACACGACATACGTCTTTGTTAACGGCACATAAACATAAAAGAGAAGGCGCTATCGCGACATGCGTTTCGTTTTCGTCGTTTTGGTTTGGATTTTGATAGAATCACCTGTAAACGTAAACATCTGCGATCTGCGACGCCTGGCCTGGCCTTCAAAAAGAAATCGGTGGTGATCGCTTGCCCTCGGCGTCATTCGCTTTCGAATCGAATCGAGCGGCAAGCGATCAACCACTCGCTATTCATTGAATTCATTCACTACTTGATACTTGAACCGAAATTTCGAGTGATAAATCGCTCGAGCGATCGCTCGATTATTGAAATCGCTCGAGTAGTGACTACTCGATTATTAAAATCATCGGTTTTTCCCAACACTAGACAACAGACTCACAGAAAACAGACTAGTCTAACGACAACGACTGACTGACCACAGAAAAATAAAGGATTTATGACTGACTCCTACTCTTGCTTGTCCACAAAAAAAAAAGGTTTGTCTTGACTCCCTCTTGCACACAACAACCCCTATAAATTTTCTTTGGTGCACACTACAACCACGGCATATTACAGCAATATGCCGTGCTACAACTCTGTTTCCTTGTCTGTCCGGACCCCTATTCTCCAACTTAAGAGAAGTGAATGCTCTCTCGAGAGAAGGGACAATTCATATGCTCACATCGTATGGAAATGAATAGGCATTTTAAGTTTCAAGAATACAGTTTAAACATTTTCAAGAGAAAAAGTAATCACTAATCGCTTCTCTTGAAATGATCATTCACCTAGTTCGAGAATAGACGTCCCGGCATATTCGCATATTTGTGATTCAAATTTACCTCCTATTCTTTGCTCGGACTGGCATCTGTCATCATAAAACAGCTGGTGGTAGGCCTGTATCTTTTTATCACACATGGAACTAAAATTTTAGTTCGTTGGTATCACAGAATATATAGTTACCTCCTTTTTCCTAGTCAAAGGTTACCTCGATAGTTACCTATGCACCCGTATGCACCGATGCACCTTCCTTTTGCTTTTTTTAAACACCATAAGACAGTTGTTAAAGGAAGGGTTTCATTCATATAGACGCGAATATTGACAGAGTACAAATTAAATTTAGTGAATCAGCCAATGAGAATAATATTCGCAATTCGCGTCTATATGAAACTAGATTTAAGGAATATAGAGGTGCAAACCCTTTGACTCTTCCCTTATCTAAGTGCAAACCTAACCGCGGCAACAGGGTTTGCTTAGCTGAAGCTGACCTTTTAAAGGGACGCTCAACTGAGCGTGGGCTTTGAAATTCTATTTAAATATAACTTAACTCATCAGTCTGCTTATAAATAATTTTTTCTGTGGTCATACCATTTCTTTTTCTGTGTTACTATTAAATATCTAATATCTAACCTTATTTAACTTTAACTCCATACTTCATGGTTTAAAGGGTTTAATTCCGTTTAATGTAATTTTAATTTTTATACTAATCGCTTTTCACTAAAGTGGTTTTGCCACCAATAGATGTTTTTAGAGCATTTTTTTTGCCGTGCTTTTGTATTTTAGGCACTCAAGGAAAGTTATTGTAAAAATGACTTTGTATCATTTTGGAAACTGTATAGCATTAGTATATGTTCCATATTACCTAGCTTATAAGCAATCTGGCCTGTAAGTACAATAATTATTATTAGTACGAATAGTACGTTAAATTTCAATAGCTTGCGTTGTGTTCAATGCGGCTTCCAAAATTTTTTTTCCTAACTGCATTGGTTAATTTGCAGAAAATATGGGTATATAGGTCTGTACACTGTACTCTTCTCCTAAAGGAATATATTAACCACTTGTGGGTAGCTGATAAGATACTAGGGTGTTTATGTTCCTATGAATCTTACTTCATGCAAATTCTTGTTGGAAAGTGATATTTTTTTCACACTCATAAAAAACAAATTTCGTTTCAGTCGGCAACAGATAAACACAAAAATGTAGGCAGCTAGGTATATTTAAATCAACATATTATTATACATAACACATAACATACATAAGTATTATGAACATACCAATTTTTATAAATTTTTAAGGTCTGAATATGGAGCGTTTTGGAAATGTGTTCAAGCTGGTATGATTTACATGTTTACACAGTTGGCTAAAATGATGGTTTTAGCGACATTTTTTCCAGATAATATTGGCGATTTGGGCAATGATCTTATTGGGGTAACTATTAAACTTTTTTTTATAAAATTTCATTACCTAATGCAGATGTGCCTTATTCTTAAGCATAAAATTGTAAATCTTAAATTGAAATTTCTCTAAGAGATTTTTGAGATATACAGTGACCGGCAAAGAGTTCGCTACATATGGGGAAAATTTTTATTAGCGGAATATTGAAAAATCTTTTTTGGGGGATTGGATGTGCGCGTCCCATAACCTTAAAATCGATTTTGACATACGTCACGTGACCAATGGTATGGCGGGAAAGTTGAAAAAACCAATATGAAATCATCATAAATCAGATAAATGATGAGATATCGAAAAAATGCCAAGAATAAAAAGTGTTTAGAATTCCATTAGAACCTAAAATACAATGTTTGGGATATCTACTTGAAAAAACATAAAATCGAATATTTTTGTAAATATTTTTTTACCGAATTAAAAATTTCCATATTTTTCCTTTCTTAAAGCTTCATTAAAGTAAAACTGACATCTGGTGACCACAACTAGAAATATTATTTTGTTTTTCTGGCAATTTGGAGCAATAATTCAAAAAATTCGTTTATGCTTGCTTTATACCTCTCATTTAAGATTTAAGTTAATTTAAGAGTTAATTTATCATTTAAACTAAGCTAAGAAATAATTTTGTTAATTTATACCTCGAAAACGTGCCACTAAATTAAATTAAATGAAGTGCAAAAAAAAGAAGATTTTTCCAGCTGTTGTTACAACAAAAAGCAAGTAGTAAAAAACAAATCGTAGTCTTCCATTACAAATCACAAGCAGTCAAAATAAATAGAGAAAAAGCACTTTATTTGTTGATAAAAATAAAAATTCCAAGTATAATTTTAGGTTATTGTCACCCATCAAAATATTCATCTTTCTTCCTGGCCAATCACGGACAGTTGTGGAGAACGATCTAACGCGATTTAGCACGATCTGGCATGATCTTTTACCTTAAGTTGAAAGTTGGTCAACTCTTAAATTAAATTAAATGATAAATTAGTTTAAATGAGAGGTATAAACGCATGCATAAGAAAATTAACTTTCAACTTTTAAATTCTTAGTTTAGCTTAAATCTTAAATTAAATTAAATGTTAAGTGGGAGGTATAAAGCAGGCATTACACTTGGATACCAGCTGTTGCAATGGTCTATTTCTAATAACCTTATCGATATTTTTTATATCGAAATATTCTATTATGTTAAGAAATCCTTAAATTCATTAATCCAAAGCAAATTTTATTTATAACCGTAAAAAATAATTTTGAATTTCGCAGATATCTTAAAAAAAATCTAAAAATTAATAAAAATCTTCTAATATTTCCAATAATGGGAGACAGTTTTTTTAATGATTTGATCTATGTGTGCGTTAAACGTTAAGTAATTTGAAATGATTAGGCCTAGGTATTTGTACTGTGTAACTTCTTTTAGAACTGCGTTATTTAGTTTAATATTTAGCTTGATTTGCTGTTTATTTTTTTGTTTTAAAATCATATACACTGTCTTTTTGGTATTAATAGTAAGTTTATTTTGACACAGCCATTTATAATAAGTTTCCAATTCGCTATTTATAGTGTGCTCAAGGGAGTTTTGGTTATCCGAGGTAAAAACAAGTACAGTGTCATCCGCTAACATAAAATATTTACAGTTCAAACCGGCATATTTTCAATTATGTACAATGCAAAATTAAACAATAATATTTTTACACAAACCCCTGTTTTGAAATGGGATCAGTTTTAAATGTTACATTGTGCGTTTTTTAAACTTAAAACTAGTAGGTACTTAGGTATCTATCTACATTATATGTTATTTTAGGAATTTTTAAAGTATACTGTTGACTTGGCTGACTTAGTGGGGTTACACTTTGTCCTGAATGGAATTCCTGGTAAGGGACATAGTAAAGTCCTTACTGCTGGTATCGGATGGGCCACTGCTGAGGTAGGTTTAGAGTCATTGACAAAATTGTAGCTAAAACGTACATATACTTATTGACTGCCCGTGGAAGTTTTTGCCACCTTTCTTATTTTATGCTTATTCAGTGTGGTCGATTAAATGTGCAACAAATGGGAAATTTTTTTATTAGTTGCATAATTAAAATTTAAATATCGCCAAAAGCCATATCAGGTGCTGGTCGAATGGCTTCAAGTCAAACAGCATACAGGGAGGGGCACAAAACATAAAAACCGTTCAAGAGTAAAGTGCGAAAGTAACGAAAAATAGAGAAAAACGTAATAAAGAAAAGTTGTTTAGAATTAAAAAATCATAGCGTTCTATAAAAAATTTTTAAAACTTTAAATTTACCCTGTATAATGATTTTTTGTTTATATTTAGGTATAATACCTTTTTAAATTAGCCACAATCTACCCTTCTGAAAATCTTTTAGCTTACCTGTATTTATGTTAAGTATATTTTTTTAAGTCACCAAAAACGTACTTAATGTTTGTTGCAAGGTTAATACAAACAAGTTTCAAATTTCGTAAATATTCCTAAACAGATGAGATAGGTACATTGTTTTAATAATAATCTACATAGGTACACAGTGAAAAACTAGTGCGAATTTTATAAAAATACAAATAAGGCAAGTAATCGAAACCTCTAAAACTATCCCCAATAGCCATCGAAAAATAAATGAGAGCAAAATGTATATTTCGAGAGTTTGAATAGTGAACTCCTTTATCTGGCTGTCGTTCGTTAAAAATAACTGCCGCTTTACCGTTTTATAACAATCTCCGCAGATTAAAACTAGTTATACTTTTTTCGTTAATGTTTTTTTTATTTGCAAAATATATGGGCACAACCAAAGACTTCTTATACTTGTATTATTAAAAGTAAAATTCTTGTTGTAAGTAAATAATTTTATTAGATGGAAAATTCTAAAGCCAAACAGTCAAAATTAGTGCTGGGCAAAAATTCGATATATCGAATAACGATATTTAAAAAATAAAATATCGATGTTATCAATATTTATCAATATAATCGATATTATTGATATATCGACTATATCAATATTCGACCAGCCCTACTTATAACACATTTAAGGACCAATATTTAATTCAATCTTTTTTCTTCATGTTTTCATAGTTAGAGTCTCCCCTTGAAATGAAGGCACGGAGTTTTACAGGGCATATAAGAAAACATTGATATATTTATTATAATATAATATTTTCATGTTTTATCGATAATATATTATCGATACCTATATCGAATACCGATATTTAAAAAATAAAATATCGATATATCGACTAGGTATATATCGATATTTTTTAAATATCGATATTCGATATTGGAGTTTTAATATCGCCCAGCCCTAATTGTAAGTGTGGTTATCGGATATGCACCACCTTGACGCTATTTAAATTTCGTTTGTCTTCCTAATAAAAAAAATTCCCATTTGTTGCATGCACACTTAAACGACCACAATAATTTTAAAATGTACTAATTGACCTGTATAATTCATTATTTACTTACGTCTTTGCAAGGTGTTTAGCTCCTGAAGGAACATTTGCCAGATATAATAATAATAAATATTTTAAATCTAGTTCAAAATGTGTAGAACCGGTATAAGCAAGGTTAAACTTTATTTTAGGTAATCCTTTCCCGGGCTCTTCTTTTGTGGGTTGGTGCCCGTGGAGCCGAATTCGACTGGATATATGTTCTGAAATGCCTCGAATCGAACATCCTCCTAATTCAACACATTGCCACAGCAACGCTTGTGTGGTTGTGGTCAAGACATAACCTCAACAAAAACCTAAAAATAGTAGTAACGATTCTGCTAGTTTTAAGTTGTTATAAATCACTGTTACTCGATTCTTTAGTACACGTTTTAAAATTAAGTGCGTGGTTGGGTTTGATGGTTAAAGGAGCGTTTACAATACTCTATGCTTTGTTTACAATGACGCTTTATGCAGGGTTAGCCCAGGTGATAGGTATTTACTAGGTATATATTTTTGTTCACTTTCTTGTTTTGATAATTTGTCTCAATTTTTATTTTGTTATGTTATGTAGTAATAAACAATGTAAACAGTAGAAAATTTCAGTTATAACCACTGATTTAAATGACGTTTTCCATTTGCATTGGTATAAATAAGTCTTGATTCTACCTGGATGGTGTAAAGACATATTTTTGTTTGTTTTGGAGCATTCTTAGGACCATATGTTAATTACAACAAACACAGAGACCTAGTCCCCATGGGCGTAAATGTGCCGTGGTTGGTCGATTCGGCCGATATTGTAAATTAATATAGTTTAAAAAAACTAAAAAACACGCTTTAATAATTAATCAAACTAAAAAGCGGAAAATAAATATAGTTTAAAATAATTCTTGAAATTGTTAATATAGGCAGAAAATAATAATGAACGATAAACATTAGTATTATTGTGAAAAAAGCGTGGGGTGCTCGATATACGAAAAATATTTATAGCACAAAGCGAAAATTTTTTGAGTAGATTGAGCTAGATTAGTAGTTTATTGTATTGTCAGCGGTTATAGATATTAAGTACAAAATTTAAATTAAATCTGACCGTTGAAAGTGGGTCAAAATCGGGTTCAAATAAGTCGGTTACAAACAAACATACATACAAACCCGAACAAACAACAAAAATTTTCAAAATTAAAAAAAAATATGTCAAGATTTTATTTTGACGGGTAGATTTTTTTTTTTTGATTTTTCTCTATTCTTAGCGACAATATCTATACGACCCCACGTTTGTTTCATTACTATCGGTTATTGTAATAATTCTGAGATATTGACAGGTGTCAACTTTTGAGTATTTTTTTCAACTTTCCACCGTCAATATACATACGACCTTATAGTTTTTTCATTAATATAATATTTTTTTAAACGATTTGACATATTGACAGCTGTCAAATTTTGACAGGAGAATTTTTTTGCGTGTAGATTATTGTATTGTCAGCGGTTCTTGATAAGTCTACAAAATTTAAATTAAATCTGACCGTTTAAAGTGGGTCAAAATCGGGGGTTCAAAGAAGTCGGTTACCGACAAACAAACATACAGGTGAAGCTAATAAAAGCGTGTTAAAAATGACGGTAATCAGCCAATCAAGTCTTAGAAAATAAGTATATACGCTGTCAAATTTACGCCCATGGGGACTTGGGCTGAGTCAACGAGGTTCCGCTAGGTTTTGTCGCGCTTTTTAAAGCTTGTTAATACCTACCAGTTAATACATACTTGGAGTTGTTTATAATAAGGTTAGATTAACAGAAACATATTGAGTCGGAAGGTTCGTCGACTGACTCTTGAAGAGGTTGTTTGTTTTATTTAACCTACGTCCTATAATCAAAAATAGAAATAAAAAGGTTAAGAACAATACACCAAAAATGTTAACTCTACTACAAGGAGGAACCTTTTTCGGCTTAGCCGATTTTGATGATTTCTTTTTGCGTGTGGGAGTCCTATATACTGGTCGAATGCATTAATTTTTTTAGAAACCGAATATACTTTTGATAAGATGCTATAGGGTCAGTCGTGAGTACTGAGTAGGTATGTATGTAAATTTAAAAAATAATAAGAAAAGTATTAATTTGTTCTGTTTTTAATTACATTTGACAAATTTAAGACTAAATACAGGTTGGCAACAACCAAAAAGAAAAAGAATGCTAGACGATTTTTCAAAACTATAGTTTTGGTTTGGAGCCACATTGGCTGGCAGTATAATTAGGGTATATTTTGATCTTGCGCATTGATGCTGACAATATTCCAAAAAAAATTCTATTGTTTGATACCTACCTCTGCTAACATTCAAATTTCAGTGTCCATGCATGTAACTGATACATATGAAAGGTATGATAAAAAATCTAAAAGGAAATAAAAATAAGCCCAGAGTTTTATTATTCACAGGTAAGAAACCAATAATTATTTTTAATAAATCTAATCAAAGAGCACAAAACCTTTCCAAATTGCTTATAGACGAAAACAATGGAACGTCACGGAAACGCTTCGACATGCGCGTATGTCGAGCAATCCTTGAAATCGCCAGCGCTGCCATATCTCGAGCTAACTCTCAGATTTGAGGGCGATTTTACATAATACGTCGACGACCTGTGGACTTATTACACTAACTAATGTCTTAAAAAGGTCAGTCAAGACCTTACTTTCTGTACAAAAGCTTTTATTTCGGATCTGGTGTATTAATGTATCAGCGCATTAAGTTTCATTTCTTCCCAGAGGAAGATTCTCTGTACGCTACTGATTTGTATCGCCCTTCTGGGAACGATTCTGCGATGGAATTTACAACTCTATAATACCACTGTCCAACAGCAAAATCCTCATGTTTCCATAAAAACGTTGATACCTAAATAATTTTGTGAAAGGTCGGTTGATCGGTACGTCATCGTTTTGAGTTTGTGGTGGATTCGAAGGTTTAATCGCTGGAGCAGGATTGTAATTAGGGTGTAAGGTTGAGTGTTATTTGTCGCATAATATCTAAGTTGTATTATTAAGAAGTGTCCCGAAAAAGTTTATGGGCGAATAATACAACAATTAAAGAAAGTTCAACATGATCGCTTCAAAATATATGTTAGCAGTATCCCCCGCCGTTACCCCGTAACCGTTACTCATCAGTTAGAAAAACCCCACATGCGCAGTCAGGACGAGTCGTAGGAATCTCGGCAAGCTTGGGACTCCGGGAATCGGGAGTATAGTCGAAGAGATTGAAGACGAAGTAGCGCGTGCCATTTAATTTGTTACAATAGTTGAAAATAAATAACCGATTGAGGTAATTTGGAATTTATTGAGCTAAAATAACCCTAAGTTACGATAAACCATGTATGTACGGCACACACCTGTTCTTTATTTCTCGTAGATTAAAATATTTTTTCGCTTCAATTAGGTTTTGGCCAAGCCTTGTAAACATTTTTGCCACTGCGTAACCCAGGAAATCTGCCTGCAGCAGGAAGCAACACCGCAAATTCAGGAAGCAGCAGCAGCAGCGGAGCAACAAGCCCGGAGTGAATATCCAGCAAAAAGCAGGCGAAGATGGTGATTTTTGCGGAAACTTAGTCGGAAATCGCTCGAAAATTTAACAAAAAAAGATTGAATTTGAGTAAAACGTTCGGAACGATGATAGTCCGTTTAAGGAGATTATTTTACTGAAGTGTGAAATCCACATCACACTTTAATTTCCGTGTGGAAAATGTTAAGCTGAATAGTTTCGGATTCGGGTAGTTTTTGTTTTTCAGTGAAAATGGCCAGAGCGATTCCTCCTGTGAGCACTGCCGTCACCCTCAAACCGATTGAAGTCCCGCAGGCTCTTACAAATGGGGAGAAGTTCATCAAATGGGACGAGGTAAGCCCGGGTTTTATTTGGGGGACGGACGGAGCTGTTCACATTTGCTGGTCGGCCGAACGACACCCGTGTTGAACGATTTGCCCTATTTTATTATCGTGGATGATTTTGAAAAAGCACGCAGCACTATTTTTTTTATTTCAATGACTACTACTAATTAATATACTCGATTAGTATCGTTTCGCGTTGATACTATATTTTACGTTGAGCTTATATTATAAAATAATGCACCGTCTTTAGACTGTTATCAGCATATCAAATTATCGATAATTATAAACAAGGGGATATACTATTATGTGTCGGCCGACACATTCTAAGCGAATAGCAATTAAAACGTGCATCATTTACGAAATGTTATGGTTTATTTACAAAGCTGTTTATAACGGGTATTTTGATATTAAAATATTCATTTTGCCTCCAGGCAAGCAATTTATTTAATTTAAAACTGACTAACGACTCGGAATATTTTGGTTACATGTCCAATGTCTACAGTTGGGAACACAAGTAAGGTCGTACATCATCAACATCTTACTATCTTTGAACTGTCTAAGCGGGGGGTATAATGAAAATGCTTAAAACTTCAGTTAATTGAAACTTTTTGTAATAGCAAACCATTCCTATTTTTCTTTTTTCATAAAAATCAAAATATTAGCAGATATTAACAAATAAAATTCCTTTTTTTAAACGCGCCAAAACGCTTCCTTTTACGTGACGTCAACAATCAGTAATTTGTGACGTTGCCAAATACGCCGATGGTACAAATTAATTCCGCTGTACAATACAATTGTAGATAAAATAAATGTACCATACTTTTTATTGTTTATTTTTTCTATTGCATTTAAAATTTTGTGTAAATCGTAAACGTACTTATTCCTGGTTAAATGCCGGAAAACGTATTTATTCGAGGTACAATTGAAATGGTTTGTTGACTTAAAGCAGCTAGTTGTTCTTCCAGGCTTTTATCCACAATTATTAATAATTATTTTTACTACCACAACTTTTAAAAGAAAATGTACAATTAAAATGCGAAACGTTTTGCAGCGCCAAAACTGTACAATAATTATTGTTATATATTTGGCAACGTTTTACTAATTAATGACGTAGTGTGTGTAAAAAGATATAAAAAGTTTCAATATTAAAATTTTGTGCAAGTACCCTAAACGACAATTTTAGCCAGCTTTCTCCATTTACCTGGGCTCAGCCAAGTAACAACTGATAGCTGGTGGATATGTTTACTAAATTATTTATTTATTTTATTTTATTATAATAAATAAATTAAGTTGTGTAATTATTGATTTCATAATGTACCTATGTATCGCTTTTTAACCCTAAAATCAAAATAAACCAAGCTGCATCAACCCAGTTGGACAAGTGTTTGTTGAGGGGAGTAAGCATCATTTTTACAGCTTTTTCAAAATAATCATTTTGAAAGTTTGTTAGATGGGATGATCATTTAATTATTTTTGTAAACGAACACATTTTACTCCCTATTTGACAGGTAAATTCAATGAATGGTCCAAATTTAAAACCATTTTGCATTGATTGGATACCTACATATCGTCGTGTGACGTGTACAGTTAAAAATTACTTGGTTGCTGAATATTGCATATTTCTGTTTTTATGACAGTGTGGATAAAAAAGAAAGCAAAACAATAAAAACGATTCCTTTTAAATATAAAAAATAAGTGACATCCATGAATGATATGAAACAGTCGTCCAGTCGCTGATCTACCTATTATAGTATCTTCTGTATACCTACCAGAAATGCAACTTCACTATTTATTTCAAAAACTAAAAGATCCGTTTTCCTACTTTTAATTCCTATCATTGCATTATTATTTACTAGTTATTTATTGGTATTTTAGTAAATGTACAAAATTTCTAATAATCCACAGAAAATAAATGTATCGATGTTTTAGATAGAAATTATGTTTTAATTTTATCCGAAAAAAGTGATAAATGCACACAATAGCTTTCGCACTAGATAAACAATGTATATGTCGTGAAATTCGTCATTTCATGAAAAGCCTAGTCATATCATGCTGCACGCTAAAAGGTACATTGGCAACTGGTTTGTTCGTTGTTCCCCAGCGCATTTTTTAAAAATTTAATTTAAATTTTATTTTTATAAAATAATATTAGTTGAAAAAAATGCTCTGGGGAACAACGAACAAACCAGTTGCCAATATACCTTTTAGCGTGCAGCATGATATGACTAGGCTTTTCATGAAATGACGGATTTCACTATCAGCCTACGACATATACATACATTACTTAAATCAATTTGACCACAAAATAAATTATATTTTATTTACCTAAGCCGTATTTGGCGCACACACCAAATTGAATAACAAATGAATACCTACCCCCGCCTTTGGAGCAGAATTTCCTTTAGTATCAAATTTAAAAAGTTTGTATTCGGAAAGCAGAACATGACATTTTATTATTGATGCCGCTTTCTTCACAATCTTACTGTTTCGGTGAGTTTTACGACGCTTTTTCATTAAAATAAATCGGGCTTTGTACTTTCCTTCATAATGATGAAAAACTATGCATGTTACCAGACAGAGATATTCAATTTTATATTCCATTATTATCTATTGCACAAAGGTGGAAATACCATGTAGGTATGTAGGTACCTACTTTTTAAGTTACTCCAAATTATAAAAATAATAGGTACTATATACAGCATTAGTGATGCCGCCGAGACGAGAAATTCTCGTGTCTCGTCTCGACGAGACGAGAGTGAAATTTTTTTCTCGAGAGAAGTCACGAGACGAGACGAGAGAAGACCGTTTCTCGTCGAGAAATTTCTCGTTTTTTCTCGAATTTTCTCGTTTGTTAGAACACTGAATTTTAGGTATCTCCTAATATACAGGGTGGTCCTTAAGTACATCAAGAAAATCTAGGATATGATTCCTGGCATCAATTTAAGTTGAAAAGTTCATATGGACTTATGCCCTAAAATGCTTACCCTCTAAGATACAGGGTGTTAAAATATTTTTAAAAAATAATTGTTTTTTTAAAATTTCGAAACTCCTTGAAGATACGGTATTGAAAATTGATGTCGATTGATTTCGTATTAAACTGCACTTTTTGGTTAAAAAAGGGTTTGCCTACTTCCACCAGTGGCGTGCATGAAGATACCATCAATATTTTTTTTGTGAAAATATGTGATACGCCACTGTTTTTTTTAAACTCTGATGCATTTCTATGCATTACTGATATAAGCGGAACAAAAGTTGTCTCTACTATGTTTTTGAAAAAAATGGTAGTTTTAAAGGAAAATGGAAAATATTTTAACACCCTGTATCTTAGAGGGTAAGCATTTTAGGGCATAAGTCCATATGAACTTTTCAACTTAAATTGATGCCAGGAATCATATGCTAGATTTTCTTGATGTACTTAAGGACCACCCTGTATAGAGACAGAAAAATAATGTGTTTAACGTTCTCACTCTATCGTATTGTGAAGACATTTACCTTAAAACAGATATTCAAGAGAACAGAATCAAATTGTCTAGCCTCTTTCTTCTGTCTACACGGTTAGTAGTTGACATTTTTAAATAATTAACCAAATCTGAAAGAAAACATTTTCGATTGAAAACACAATATCGAAAAGGACCCCAGTCAAATTTCATTCACAAGGCGAAAGGCGATAGATTTTGACTAAATTTAACAATTTTGTATCAAAAATTCGAAATTCGCCAAAAACTTCTCACACAAAAAACATAGTATCTTATATTTTTAGGATTCTGGAGTTGGAATACCTGTCACGTTGAGGGTAGATCCGAGTGGGTTTTATCTGTACTGGGTGGATCAAAACCACGAAATGGATCTGTTGGATATCGCACACGTCAGAGACACGCGTACCGGCCGATATGCAAAAATTCCAAAGGTAAGAAGAAGATTAATTTTAAAACTCTCAAGTCGCCGTTCCGCAAAGAAATATTTATGTATTTTTTCCCTATATAGGCCGTTACTGTTGCATGGGTTCGTTATGGGACAGTCTACCACGGTCCAAAAAAGTGCCCATTTCGGATGAACCCTCTAACTTACGACATGCGTAGGTTTGCACCTCATTAATCGTAGTTTTAGTCCGTTTTCCCTTCATGGCAGCGCCCACTATTATTTATCGATGATCTTCGTGTTTTTCCATCTCTAGAAAATCAACAGCGGCGGTTGAGTAGTCGGAAAAGGCGTTGGCCAAGGCCAGGAAATGATGGGATGAGAAATTTCTAATTGCTTTCGGCGGCGGGCGAGAAAATTTAAATGTGCCCCTGCACACGCGATGTTATTTTTAGGGCTTTGCGTGGAATTTGGCTGACCTATTTTTAGCTGCGAAACAGGATAAGAAATGTTTTTCCGATGATGACTGTAAAAGTTAAAAGAAAGGGATGATCTAGCTAGCTAGGACATTGGTTAATGCCAACTTTCTAACGTCGCCGAATACAAAGACGACTGCTTATGTTTATAGGTAAATAGTGGGTACCCGCGGCTTCGCTCGCGCTAATCGATCGTGATCAATTTGCTATGCGAACAAAGCAATATCTTATACATAGATATACTGCCCAATAAAACCTTTAACATCCGTATTATTTTTATGGAGACATTTCTTTGATACTTATTCCTTACACTTTATTTCTTCTCTCTTTTTCAATCAAATGACATTTATCTCCAAGCTTTGTTCGTGAAAATATTACCAAAAATAGAATTTTCACTTGTTATATACCGATAGTTGGCAAATTTTCATTTTCGATTTTTTTTCCTAATTGTGAGTTTGAAAAATAAATTTATTGGTTTTATCTTGGAACTGATCCAGCATTTAATCCAAAAACGATTACAATTCGCTACGCATGCGAAGCCGTTGCTAGATACTGGATAGTAATAAATAAAACATAATAATATAAACTATATATTTGAAAGTTGCGTTATAGCCTGATACAAAAGGCTACGACTACGACAGAAGTTGTTACCAAACGGTCACCATCTCATCTCATTCGGGTACGGGTACTACTAACCGTATTCCACATCGGTGCCCTTTGACCGCTCGACTTGTTTGTCTTTTAACAGTTCATTTAATTACATACTTATTTTTATCTTAAATTTTCCCCTCCATAAGAAAATATATATTTGTATATAAATCGCCAAAAAAATGTATCTAGGATATCCCGAAGTGCGAATTACTTGGAATATATCATCAGGCAAAGTTTCTGAATTCTGAAATTATACAATAATAAAATACAATGACTCAATGACATATTTTACCGATTTTTAAACTTAGAACTTTAATGGGGTAAAAAGAAGGCTAAAGTTTTCCCCATTTATGAAATTCAACCCCTAAACTTAAGCATAAACAGTGGCAATGTGATATTAAAATTCACAACACGCTTTACAGTTTGTATAATCTATTAACGGGTACCCGCGGTACTATACAGTATCAAGGGCGGTCCTACGGGGGGGGGGTACTGGGGGTAATTACCCCCCCCAGAGACCAGGTTGAGGACGCAAAAACTAAAAATAATATGTCCAAAAAACTATAAATATTTATTATTTTTAAATAAAAAACAAAACCAATAAATTTGAAAAAACATTTTTTGTATAAAAATATCAACATCTTAATATTATAAGATATATTCTATTATAGTCCATCGATAAGTCGATATAATATCGCGAAAATGCTGGTAAACCGGACCGAAGAATGTCCGGTTTTCTAATGACTTAATAAAAATGTTAAAAGCAGCGGCATCCAATGCAAAATATATTAAAAAACAATTGTAATTTTTTTTAGCTTTATTTTCATGTTCTGATTTCTTTATTATACATATACATTTAGGTTTTGTTTTATTTTAGTGTTTTGACTTATGTTACAATATTAAAACATAATACATCAGTGGCGTATTTACGAGGGGGCTCAGGGGGCCCGGGCCCCCCAGATATGTATAGTACAATAATTGTATAAACAAAGTTCATCTGTTACGGATAATGCCCTCGAAGCTTTTAAAACTTGTTTATTTTGTCGCCCTTTCAAATTTCTTTTAAATTAAAAGAGTGTTTTAAGGTCTGGCATATCGCTGCAGATTAAGCTTTACGGTTATTTTACCCAAAAAAGGGCGTGGCACCCAAAAAAATTTTCGCCTGCGGCGCAAGAAAAATTACGCCTTCGGCGCAAGTCCTTCAAAGTACCCCCCCCAGAAAGACGTTCCAGGACCGCCGTTGTACAGTATACGACATACTACCCAATAGAACCGTTAATAAGTACCCATATTATGTTTAAAAAGAAAATTCTTTGCTGCTTTCTTATACTATTTGTTTTAATAAAAATTAACATAATATAAAACTCAGTCGCTGTCGCCCGTCTGTCCCCTTATGTGCGTAAATCTTTAAAACTCCACAACGGATTTTGAAGCGGTTTTTTTTTTAATAGATAGAGTGATTCAAGGGGAAGGTTTTTGTGTATAACTAGCGACCCGACCCGGCTTCGCACGGGTGCAATTTCAGAACGTGGCATGCCGGGTACTAATATATCGGGTTTGTTCGGGTTTGTATTTATACCAGCGGGTTGCAACGCATGCCGGGTACACGCTAGTCTTAAAAAAAAATGACATTTATCTTCCAGTTTTGTTCAGGAAAACAATACCAAAAATATAGACTCATCATACACCTAATTAATAAACTAAATATTATTATTTCATTGCATATCCTTAATAACGCTCACAGAACCTTTCTATGCACTTTATAAATTTTGCGTTTATAAACACCTTGTTGGGTTGGCAAACAATGCCAAGCAACGCACATGCGTTGTAGGAATCGGCCGTACAATGCCACAAGGCGCAGTCGGTACTCGGGGTCGAAATAGATAGTTAGGTTATTAATTTGATATTCCAAGACTGCGTCCCTTTTTAATAACCATCGATTATTATACCCGAAGCATAATAAATTATCAAACCAATTCAACGTGTATTAATCCTACCACTCGGATATATAGCACACCTGAGGGTAGAATTTATTGAAACATGAAATTCGTCAGGAAGTATTTTTATTTACAATCATGCATGTAATAATGACATTTCATCTATCTTTCAAAGGTGAAAAGTTGACGTTTGTTATAAATAAAACTGATTTTTTTGTAAGTTACTTATGTTTGACATAAAATAAAAATCGCGAGAAATGCGACGTGATTCGTGAAATAATTCCCAAAATCGTGTAATCTCACGATTAATCGTGCGTTTTGGCAACACTGTCCCTGATACTGATAACCAGAGAACTCAAGTTTGCTGTAATATTCTGTGCTGATAACTCGAGCAATGTTACGGAACGTGGAACGAAATTACTGACAGGTTTTTTTTAAGGCCACCAAGCAGCCCTTAGCTGTTCGCCGCTAGAGACGGCCCTGTTTATAATTTATATATTCCAATAAGTTTATTTATTTAAGTAACGATGTAATAATTATTACGAAATAATAAACATCGTCGAATTCCGCATTTCGATCAAAATACATAATGTTCAAACATACGTATAAAACAATAATTATCAAAGTCATAAATTTCAAGTTGGCCGACCGCACGCCTTCAAAGAATACTTTTTTAGTCGAGATAAATAATGTAACAGTAGATATATGTATTTCGATTAGGCACTCGGTCTATTTTATTGTATTGTTTCTAGAAAAAGACATCGAGAACCAATTCCCAATGTTCTGTAAACAAAACTGCAGACAAGAGACAGACCGAAACAAGCGAAATGTTAATTTCAGAAATACCTATTTATTTTTACTGTTATCGATACAGAACAGAAATAACGATATTTGTTTTTTTTTGACACCCCCATCCACAAACAATTCTTGAAATTAACATTTTTTATGCAAGGAATGTTTAGTCTTTAGACCGGGAATGCTCAAACTTATACTACTGGCGATTTGTAGGAAAAAATTGGATGCAAACGAACGACAGGATGGGCAGGAAATTTAAATAAAAGTGATTTTTGATACCTTGCATGGTGCTTGAAAAGTAGTACAACAAATGAAATGATCGCGATCGGCATTAATTTACTAACGGCAATGAAAAAGTCCGTGTATGGATGCCAACAAAATGCTGAAAACCATGCACAATACAATAATAACTTTTCCTGAAAAATGGAAATAGCACAGGCTTTTGTTAAACGTCAGCCTTATCTCTTTATTGGATGTGTTTACTGTTCGGAGCCTGTTTTGAATAAGCTCCATTATTTGTATTCCACGGTATGGCATCGGCATATAATAGCTATTATTGCTCGGAGGTAGTTTATATGTAATATAGATAATAATGGTGAGTGAGAAAATAATGGCAAAGAAAATTATTAACTAGTACCTACATAGCTTGCAACTTCAGAAAGGTAAAAAATAATGTTTAAAGATAGGCACATTCGCCCCCCCCCCCCCCCCCCCCCTCCCCCGTATCAAATAGGCTTGAATTGATCAAGAGTAAATAATAATGAACAATGACATAATTAATATTACAAATTAACGTTTTTCCACGAAAATATTTTCACAGAATATAGATTGAAACAAAAATTATAATTTTAATAATTTATAATAATTTAATTCTTATACCTATCTAACCGAAAGTATATCCAACTTCAAGTCGGTTTAATGCGTAATTTACACACAACACACAAAATTTCGCCCTTGCTAAGAAATTTTGAACGAGGCAACAGACCGACGGAAATGGTACACTGTAATAGGGTAATTGGTGAAACATGTTTTTTTATGATCGGCTGATGCGAAAATGTAAAGATCTGATAAGACCTTGAAAATCAGCTCCTGCGAGGAGAGTAATTAAAAATACGTACATCCCAATTTCAGGCGATCAAAAATAACTCATGCCAGATCTCTTACAATTAATAGGTTTGCTTTTCCAATACATTAATCATGTTCATGTGACAACATATTAAAAGTCGACGGACGAATTACTGTGACGATATGAACTGGGAAATTTTTAACGCCCAAATGACGCTATTGTTGTGTATTAGCGAGATTTGTTATTCCACGTACAATTTAAAAACTTTTTACTGCTGGCTGGTATAAAAGTTAGCACCTCGACAGTTGCATTCTGTGAGAAAAAGTGGTGCTGGCATTTACACAAATAGCTAGCGTGTTTGCTACTGTGTAAATGGAGATATTATTATTGCTTTTGTCATATTTAAACAATAAAAAAATACTTTGTTACACTTTTGGCCGCTGAAAACATTTCTCATTTGGTTTTGCCCGGCACTTCGCACACGTCGCTATATATACATTTTTAGTGGTTCGCCCCGAAGTTCCGCAATCTTTTGCATTTTAAAAAGCCACAAAGGCAAGACGACGACACTGTCGCACGCGAGCCTCGTGCTAAATTTAGGCGCGCGTTCTCATTATTATATGCTCCTAATCCAGTTTCAAAACTTTTGTAGTTCATTACGATTAGGTCGGCAACAAAGAGAATTATTTGTTTGAAACTGTAGAATTAAAAATTGGGTATTCAAAGTCTAGACCGCGAGGGACAAACACAGAACGAAACATAAGTTGCTATTATATGACCAGATAGGAAAAGTGTGACGGCCTTTAGAAATGATTTCTTGTTCTTTTAGCATCAGCTGTTACTGTCGTCGCAAATTCGTTAAGTGCACAAAGGTCTTCCGCGTTAAGCTTCGTTCGAAAATTAATTACCCCCTCCGACGGAGCCTAATGGACTTTAAAGGTCGGCGGTTGCTGCCGCCTTCGTTTTAAATTAATCAATGAGGCGATACGTGGGGCAACCATCGATAAGTTATACTATGGTATATTCAGATTTCATTTACGCCGTCCCGCCGCGCCGTGCTAAACACGCCTTGGCCAATAACAGCAGATGTATTTATTCCGGTGTAAATTCAGTCTGAATAAAGTAAAGAAAATAAAATTGAAAATTAGATCGTTTATGACTTTTAAGGGATATATCCGATTGGGTGGGGAATTAAATCCAAACAAAACTTAAAAACGAAATGCATCGTTTCAAAAATATACAGCCTATCAAAGTTTTAAATGTTTTTATTCATATAACCACAGAAAATATAGCTACGCAACAGAACGCTGATGAGAATAGGAAGACAGGCGACAAACGAAAACGGCCGCGAATCGTTACTCGAAAGGTTCGAGGTGGCGCTGCGAGTAACAGTACAAGCATTTATCGTATTTCGCCGATTTCGCGCTGTTCTGAGAAAGAATTTATTTGGTGATGTTGCCGTTTAGATACACTCTTGCAATTCGATTTACACTTACTTGGATTTTCGCAAGTTTATTTATTATTTTATATCATAATGCGGTTTATTGAATGACAGACCTATCAAAATAAAAATAAAAATGTACTTACATATAATATAACAGAAAGGGTCACATAATATAATAATAATAATAATAATAATAATAATAATAATAATAATAATAATAATAATAATAATAATAATAATAATAATAATAATAATAATAATAATAATAATAATAATAATAATAATAATAATAATAATAATAATAATAATAATAATAATAAAGGTCGCAAATTTTTTTTTACATTATGAGATGTCGATGTTTTGGGGGTCCCTAGATGACGGAGAATGATAAAATTTTGTATATGGATTAAGTATTAACACTGCTTCAAACCTGTTATAAGTAATTTGATTGTGCTATACCAGCGCGTTATATGGGTATTCTGTGATCAGAGTCTAGTAGATTCAGGGTAAACAACTAAAAATGTATATCGACTATCGAGCGACAAATAAAGTGCTGGGCAAAGGTGGGTATTTGGCAATTTTTTAAATTGGAATAACTTTTTTATTTTATTTTTGTTATTCTAATAGACTAAAAACCGATCAAACTTTTGTTTTTTACACTTTTCGTTTTAACTATCTTTAAAAAATAATCGACATCGATTATTAGCGACCCTGTTGAAATATAAAAGTAACGGTGACTAAGAGCTTATTCTGTTTATGGTTTATCTGAATGTTGAACCGATTTGTTTATGTTTCGACGATGGCGGTTCCATTTTCCATTTTCATGGCGTAATTCGAGACGTTATATTTGTCAAGGGTTCTTTCTGTTTGTTTTAAGAAAGAACAGTAAGTTAGAGTTCAATTATTGTCTATCACAATAATTCACAAGCCCGGTCTTTGTAATCATTCGTTTTTGTTCGTAATAAAGTATTTTACATTTTACCTGAGTTTCATAATTATTTCTCTTAGTACCACCACTTAATCTCAACAGACCCTGTATATAGTGTAAAAAGTTATGTTAACCAACATAAAATATTTTGTAGAAGTTCTTTTTTAATTACGAAAAACAGTGGTTTATTTGAAAGATTTTAATGACGAGTTTTCTAATTTATGAATTTAGTTATTTAAAATCACAGCATTTTATTTTGTCCCTGTAAAAATAAATAATTTTTTATATTTTGGCTAGTGTCCGAAACCGAAACAAGATTTTCAGCCCAAACCGAAACCGAACCTTCAGCCTTGGTCTCAGTTTCGGCTGAAACCGAAACTTTTATACATGTTAAAAATTTTATTGTATACTAAAATCTAATTTATTTTATATAGGACGAGATCGATCTTGGGAACGGATTGAACTCTTCCCACCTAAAAAAAAAGGTCAACAGCGAAAAAACATTATTTATATAGACAACACTGCCTACGAACTCACCCAAATTTAGGCAAACGGTTCGCGACAATTCACGAACACTGAGTTTCGGCGCGGCCGAAGGTTCGGCCGATTTTTGACCAAAACCGAAACTGTCACAGATTTTTTGGCCGAAATTAGCCGAAACCGAACCTTCGATTGGTCTCTAATTTTGGCATTGCTACATAATGAGAGTTTAAAACCTTGCCGCTAATAATGTCGGAAAGACTTCAAACGTTTTCCCGGAATGCCGCTTCCTATCGGCGTTTTTTCCGGCGGCTAAAGTGGTAGATCAGAGAGGTTTACCTTTTACCCTCTTTTAGACAAACCAAGGTTCGCCCCCGCTACAACAAAAACATACATTTTATGCGAAAGCCACCTCTATAAATTAAAATCAACCAAATCAATTAAGGCTCCTTGATCTTACAGACTGCGAAATTACCTACTACCAAAAATTATTAAGTTATTATTATATACGGGGTGTCCGCTAATTAATGGTACATAGAAAAACCACAGACTCCTTATGTAAAAATATTAGGATTTATTCATACATACATATATCCGAAAGTTGATTTTAACTAAGGTAGGTTAAAGAAAACTTTATTTTTGTTTTTCTCCAATAACTTTAAGAAAAACTGACGTTTTTTCAAAAATTTTGCATTAAGGGTTTTTTTAGGTCGAGATATTAATTTTTTTATGAAATTTTAATGTACAATGTAGGGGGCGCTCTCTGCGGTATTTTTCGCACATTTATTAGGTCATAACTTTTTTGTGTCTCAGTGTATTTAAGTTTTTAATGAAGATAATAAAAACATTATATTTTACTTGCCTGAGCTAGTACACTGAATAATTTAAATGCAAATATCTCTGAAACGGTAACTCTGTAAAGTATTATTTTCGTTAAAAACTTAAATAGGTACACTGAGGCACAAAAAAGTTATGACCTAATAAATGTGCGAGAAATACCGCAAACAGCGCCACCTACTTTGTACATTAAAATTTCACACTCAAATAAACTTCTCGTTCTAAAAAAAACTTAATTGCAAAATTTTGTGAAAAAACGTTTTTCTCAAAGCTATTGGACACAAACAAAAATTAGGTTTTAACTTGTAACCCTGTATCTCAGTCAATATCAACTTTCGGATGTAGATAATTAAGTATGATTAAATGATAATATTTTTACGTAATGAGTCTGTGGTTTTTCGATATACCATTAATTAGCGGACACCCTGTATATCTATAATATAGATAAATACCCAGAAATAAAATATCACCAGCACTTTTTATGCGTTCGGATTCGCAATTCAAGTAAAGCGGTAACTAAGACTTAAAAACTAAGATTTAAAAAATCTTAATTTTAAACTTGCAATCTCTAAAATAAATTGTTATTTTTTAAGGGCAAAGAGACATTATACCTAGATAAGATTTTTAAAATAGTCAGTTAAACTGTAAATAACTACCTTTCAAAATACCCATAACATGTATTTATTTTAAACTTGGAGGAATATTCAATTTAAGGCTTTCCTAATGTCATTATTAAAATACCACAAATTCAAATGAGATCCGTAATGAGAAATATTTTGGCTCTTGAAATTAGGTGGCCTTATACTGTTACATTAATGTCCGATATTTTTTCACTAACGTGGCAAGTTTAAGAATTGTAGTTATAAGAGATTGGATCTATTTAGTAAACATTGAAATAATTCAGTCAGCTTTATAGGTACCTATATACAATATTAAAATTCCCACAAATGCAACGTTCAATCGTTATCGGTGAAAAGTCTAAAATTTATATAATAGTTTGACACACACAAACTTTCCGTTTTATGCAGTTCCAGTAGGTTTTTTATTTTATATTTACTTTCAATGAACATTAATTTTCCAAAATAATGAACTTGCTTGTTCTAGAACGGAACTTTAAATTATAGTTTAATTATTTTACTGATTATACAACTCAATGTACCAGGTGGTGAAATAAGCGAGGACGTAGGCTTTATCTAGGAAACCATTATTCGCACAACTTTCGGATATATTTTTTATAAGTAAAGTGGTCAAGAGAAATTGCTGGAAATTACTTTTAAGTTCCTCATTTCGCCGCAAGGGGGTACAATTAAAAATTGTTTTTTTAAATTCTAAATTTCTCCGAAAATTCCCATATTACGGTATAACTCTGATTACATCTTTGGAAAGCTTAGACAATTCTGCATCATTTTGGTTTAAGGCTCATTGGCGTATCGACCTTGATAAGAGTGGGAGAAGCTAATGAAAGTGTAAACATTTAAATCGCTGTAACTTCTAAACGACTTATCCGATTTTGCTAAATTTAAGCTTGTTTGGAAGTACCTTCAATTGCCGTATCTAATGGTACACGATAGTTTCTAATAAAATTGTTATAGGGCGCAATTTGTATTAAACATTATTGTTTTGGCAATAACTCTGAAACGAATAAAGAAATCGAACTGCGGTCTTCACATCTTTTGTTGCAAATTTCATCTACTTTTCGATTATGATGTCATAGTTATACCGTATGATTTGAATTTTCGGGATAAAATCGAAAAAACTGTTATTATTACAAATTGCGCCCTCTAACAATTTTATAGAAGAATATATAGAGTATTGTACTGTTGGATACGGCAATTGAAGATACTTATTTTTCCCTTCCAAACAAGCTTAAATTTAGTAAAATCGGATAAGTCGTTTAGAAGTTACAGCGATTTTAATGTTTACACTTTCAATAGCTTCTCCCACTCTTATCAAGGTCGGTACGCCAATGAGCCTTAAACCAAAATGATGCAGAATTGTCTAGGCTTTCGAATGATGTAATCAGAGTTATACCCCAATACGGGAATTTTCGGAGAAATGTAGAATTTAAAAAAACAATTTTTGATTGTGCCCCCTTGCGGCGAAATGAGGAACTTAAAAGTAATTTCCAGCAATTTCTCTTGACCACTTTACTCATAAAAAAATCTTTCCGAAAGTTGTACGATTAATGGTTTCCGAGATAAAGCTGACGTCCTCGCTTATTTGACCACCCGGTACATAATTCCCATATAGCTCGAGAGGCTTATGATAAGTGATAAGCCTTTGGGATTATCGCTTTTGGTGGAACGATTGTTACTGTCATGGTAACACACTATCAAATATTTAATTGTGACATAATTTTTAAAAAAATGTCAAACCAAACGAGATTTGGAAGTGTTTCGTTGTCCGAAGTGAATTTGAGGCCAAAAAATACAGAAAAATCGCACTGGAGTAAATAATATTTATTATAATAATTGTAACTTTGTTATCAATAATAATAAAAATGAATAATTATTCAAATTATGGTTCGTTTTATAATCTTTTGAATACCACTCGATGTTTTGGGATTACCTAATACTTTTACCTGGCACTCAACGAGTTACCATCAGCAACACCACTCCTCCAAAAGTATTATTCGGTAATCCCGAAACATCTTGTGGGAGATATTACATTCGATAATTACTGAGTATACAAAAATATGGCTTTTAAATATTTTGTTAACTTAAGCCGTCCCATTTCATACTTTGTTAAAATAATAAAACTACCATATAACCTTGTTAATCTCTTACCTTAGTAATTATTATATTGGTCAGAATAATTGAAATTAGTTTTTCCCATGTACAAATATAGTACCTGTTCAGCCTTACTGACGAGGAGGAATGTAAACAATTAAGTAAAATATAAACGATTCATAATTTTTTTAATATAAAAGTAAAATACACATTTGTACCATCACATATATAACATATTATATAGTTCTCTATATGTTTACGATTTGCTCCTAAACAACATAAACGTAAACACCACAAACTAGAAATATGTTTCTAGTGAAACATAGTGAAAACTATTTAACACTTATAATAAATGAAATCTCCATATTATATAGGCACTCCTTAAATTCAATTCAAAAATATATTTATTTTCATTAAACAATAAATACATGAATAACAATAAGTAAATAACATAAACAAATATATTGAAAATTGCGATCATCAATAAAAAAAATTTGTGAAAAGTAAGAGCACACATCAGCAGATTTGCAAAGCATAATGCTTGACTGCTAATCTGTGTGTGTGTTTGTGTTAAGTTAATGCGCGTACTCCAAATCTACTACATAAGATTTTGAGTATCAATTTATCAAAAAATTTATAGATATATTTTTAGATACTACAGAATTTAATATAATAATAAGTTATTTACTAATATCTTTAATTGTGATAGGGAACTATCTACTTACTTTAAGTATGTTATTTTTTAACTTCGTTAATTTAAAAAATATAAAAATTGCAAAGTAAGCAAATAAGCGAAATCAATATTGCACGCACAGGAGTAAAGAATCTTAGAGCAATTTTGTTTTCTAGATAATTATTGGAGAATTAGCAATAAGCCATTTCATTCATCCATCAGTTTTAAATCTTACTTGACGAATTATACTTTTAAGATTTTGTGGAATAATGTTAAATAACCTGGATCCCACATATAAAAAAAAACTTCTTTGTCCCAACGACGTGGACATTTTAGGCAATTTTTTATTATCAAGGTGAAACCTAGTTTGATAGCTTGGTGTATGTGGCAAGTCAAAATAATTAGTTCTAATTAAATATGGTAGGGAAATTTCTTTTTTGCGCAACTTCCAAAGGTTTAAGCGTATTTTCGTAAGCTCCTCCCGATGCAGTTATTCCGTAGCTTAACAGAGACTGAACTAAAGCAAAATATACTGTTCGCATACAACTTATGTCAGATATTTTTTTGATATGTTTGAACAGATAAAATAAGGACCGAAGTTTCTTAGTAAGTTGCTATATATGATTGTTCCATTTTAAATGATTATCAAATAATATTCCTAAATAATTAACAGAGTCAGATTTTTCTAAGTTCCAAATCTTTTCTTTTCTAAATGGTAAATCGACATTTATTTGCTCATTTTGCGGAAGGCCTGAGATATTACTTGCAAAGGGTAAATACTTGGTTTTACTTAAATTGATGGTCAACAAATTATCATCCAACCACCGCACAATTTTTTGTAAATTACAATTAATTTTTTGTTCGACTCCTTTCCATGTGTTACTTTCAACAAACAAAACTGTGTCATCCGCAAAAGATATTACTTCACCAGTATAATTCTGAATTAACACATTATTTATATAAATGTTGAACAGTATTGGACCCAATACTGTCCCTTTTGCGGTACACCATACTTAATTTCCTGTAAACTACTAAATTCTTGTTTTACTTCAACTTTTTGTCTACGATTTAAAAGATAGCTGCTTAGTAGGGAAAGTGCCGGATCGCGACTTCGAAAATCATATTATAAGCAAAAAGTAAATGTAGAAACTGCATAATTTTATCCTGTACACAATTTAGGCACTAACAAATCGATGTTTATGTAATTCAATTTGGTAGGAAATTCTGCAAAAAGTTTGCTTGCTTTTACAAACTTAAAATTGTCAGTAAGTTTGACGTTAAAAGCATAAAAATTAGCATAATAATCCTAAAGTACACCTACCTATATACTTATATTTCAACAAAACTGACAAAAGTTATATGTAAGTATATACATTTAACGTAGAAATAAAAAAGTTGACTTTACTTACCTATCGTTAATGATCTAAATAATTTCATTGGAACATCCCCATCCTTTAACTGGCCCTGTACCTACTTACATTTTCGATATATTTTTAAAAACAAACATTTTGGAAGTACTATATTATAATATATTTGTTTTGTTTCACTTATAATTGGTAAACTTAGTGAACCAAGAAATTCGTTTTCATCACAACCAACCCCTCCAAAGACTTATTAAAAAATTAATCTTAATAGTTATTATTGAAGTAGGTACCCATTAATAATAGACAAACACCTATGTCGCCTACACCGCATTGCCTGCGGTACACCTACTTTATATAATAAAAACATTTTTTGTGGTAAAAACCCCCCCTAGGTGGAATTTCTCGCTGCGCCACCACTTAGTCTGTGTTGGCATTAATTATCGCCTAAATCTTTTCCATGATAATAAAATATGTTGTATCAAGGCTTTAATGTTGGTAATACATAAATTTAATACACTCTTTAAAATCAGCCCTTTAAATTTTATAATTCTACATTTTCTATAAGATGTACTTTGATTTATTAAAATACTTTTCCTCACATTTAAATACACAACGGTACGTTTGGCAACGTGGGACTTGCACGCACGACATCTCTTAGGAAATCTTCCCATAGAAACCGCCTGAATCTTGTAGGGAAGCCCGCTGCCGGCAGCCGGCTTCTTTTTTCGGGGGCGATTTGTTGCCACGTCTCCATCGTTCTGTTGCGTAGCTATATTTTCTGTGATATAACTCAAAAATAAAATATTAGTTAACGTAGGTACAAAAACTAGATTTTATACCTGGAATTCAAAACATCTATAAAATACAGGGGGTTCTATTTCAAAATAAACTTTACTGTGGATGTTAGTTTTGAGACGCCCGTATAATTATATATATTGTATACCTACTTAACAGTTATTTTGCAATATCTCTCGTTATAGTTGCGTATCAAAATTTGGATATTCCTTATTCATTTTCAAATAATTTTTCTCTGTTAAGTAAGGAACTTTAATTTGGTTTCCGTTTCATTCTGTCAGCTAAATTTCGCCTCCTAAAAAGCCATCCTTACACCACAGCTATGGTCTTCTGACTTCTTCTATTTATTACATTGAGGATATTATACAAAATTATTATTGCTCATCTTTCTATCTATATACAATGCTGGTTCCAATCTTACCCATCATTACCTGAAAAGGAACCTGCTATCATGAAACCGTAGCGAGCTTGCACAGGAAAAGGAAATGGATGATGGCTTAAAATCTCCGACGGGGGCTTTCAAAATCATGCTTTATTGATAACCACCTTGCTTCTCTAATGCGTGCCATTAAAAAGAAGTGCAGAAATAGATAAAATTCGTTATCAAGGTCAAAAGAAAAAGCGTGGTAGAATTATTGCCTCCCACTGTGATAAGACAACCTGAGCTAAAATGTGCCTAAAAAGTAAAAAACACATTGACCTACTTTTTTTTCGATGATATTACAAAAATACTTAACTTATTCCTTGTTTTAGGACGCAAAACTTAGGCAAATCGTAACTATGGGCTCTCAAGATACCTTAGAAGAAAAAACAGTAACTGTAGTCGTCGCCAACGATTTTGTAAATGTCAATTTCGTAAATTTTTGCTGCACAAAAAAGGAAATTTCACAGGTTTGGACGGATGCTCTAATGTCATTGGCACATAACCTGAACCAGTTTAACGGAACTACAAAAGTATTTTTACAAAAAGCTTACACAAGACTTTCTCTTCAGACAGACAAAACGGGAAAAATACCCGTCAAAAAGTATGTATAGTCTGGCTAAATTTAACTTATGCGAAAAGAAAATAACGCACCAGTTCTGTTGCAAACAAAACAGTTCTGTACTTATGCCATCAGTCATGCACCTAGTGTTTGGATCGAATTTGATTGTTGTTTCTTATTTCTTCCATTCTTATAACAATTTTATTTTGCAGCTTGATAAAAATGTTCGCACAAAGTAGAGACGACAAAAAGAGACTGGAAACCGTACTAAGCGGACTAGGATTGCCATACGGAAAAAACGATACCATAAATCCGGCAAAATTTACATTTGAAGATTTTTTCCGGTTTTACATGCAATTGACTCAAAGGACTGAAGTGGAAAAAGTGTTTAGTGAATTGTATGTAAATTGAAAATGTTCTAGATATAAGACAATAATAATGATATGCTAATATATAAATTAGATTTTAGAGTTGCGTTAAAAAAAATTTCCTTTCAGTTTTTAAATTTACTTTACAATGCGCGGAATCCTTTAAAAATCCCAAACAATTTCATTTTAGTGTTGGTTCGAAAAAATACATGACAGCCGAACAATTCGTAGAATTTTTAAACAAAACGCAGAGAGATCCAAGACTGAATGAAATTTTACATCCGTATGCCGACACGTCAAGGGCCAGAGATATAATAGAACAACATGAACCGAACAAGTACAATTCACAAAAGGGACAACTCAGTTTCAACGGGTTTTTAAGGTATTTGTTGTCCGACGATAACAATATCATAGCCGCTAGCAAGGTAGGTACCTAGACAACCAGGTTATATGTTGATGTCTACTCAATATTCATTTACACAATACATGGTTTTAATAATACGATAATACAAGTGTTATATTATACATATTTTTTAGTTTGACATAAGCGACGATATGGACCAACCCCTGGCGCATTATTTTATCAACTCTTCGCACAATACTTACTTGACAGGTCATCAGCTAACGGGAAGAAGTAGCGCAGAAATGTACAGGCAGTGCTTGTTGGCCGGATGTAGGTAGGAAACGTTCGACTTTTTGGTGTGCTGGCCGAATAAATGGTGATTTGTTGTGACAAGTGCATGTTGTCGTACAAACGGATTTGAAGTAATTTTGTGATAAAATTTTGGTCAAAAATGTTCAGTGATAATAAATTAATGTTGTATGCAGGATTTTATTGAGGGCAAGAAATAATCATAAAATATCCATATACCATACGCTCTTTTATTTTACGCTCTACTTGATTAAATACGAATAAAATAATTTATAATTTTGTCTTTGAATTATCCCCTCCAAAAGTATTAATATTATTATTTACAACTGTGGCTTTTTCGTTGGCATAACCATGCTTAAGAGCTTATGAGTTAGATAGGTATATAAAATTAATTTTGAGTAACCCTTTAATTGACACCCTACTTGCCTTCGTAGGGCATCGAGAAAAAATTTTCATTTAAAAACAAATTATTTTAAAAATTACATGCAAATTCTGTAATTCTTTGAATAAGATGTTCTTGTACTTTTCAGATGTGTAGAATTGGATTTCTGGAATGGTCGGACCGAAGAACCGGTGATCGTTCACGGATACACTTTCGTACCGGAGATCTCGGCGAAGGAAGTTCTGGAAGCCATCGCCGAGACCGCTTTCAAAACGTCAGATTATCCAGTGGTACTTTCTTTCGAAAATCATTGTAACCCCAGGCAACAAGCGAAAATTGCCAATTATTGCAGAGAAATTTTTGGAGAAATGCTCCTAGAAGCCCCGTTGGAAAGCCATAAATTAGAGCCAGGTAAAAAGCAAATAATTTATGTTTTATATAGTAAGCAAATCTTCAATCTTTTACTGTTATAAGATCCCTGGACTGAATGAAAATGTAAATGAGGTGTTGTATCTCACTCATTGCTATTCTATGCCACGCGCGTCCCACTACCTACTTTAATATTTTTTGGTGGTTGTTTTTTTTCTCCGATAATATCACGCGACTCCATAAAAAAATCTAATTTCCTCTTCTCTTATTTGCCATTTTAACTGTCATGTCATTACGGCACACGGTCATTATATTTTATATTGATCAAAATTAATTTCTCCAAATTGACCACCCATTATGAAATTTTGATATGATTAAAATTTGGCTTTTTTGATCTCAATAATCCTGAAAAATCCACATGTTTTTGTCGCAACATTTTAACACTTCTTTGCGATTTCGAAATTCCTTACAATTTACACATGCAAAAAGACTTAGGTAAGAAGAAAAAAGTTATGCGCCAACAAAAAAAAAACAACAACAGCCGGAGGGCACTTTTGTATCGAGCGTCCAGTAGGTGTCATGGCCTACTTAGTGGTGGGTGTCCTGCGGATTATTATTTTCGAAAAACCCAAACTCATTTGATCAAATTTTGCTTTTGTTTGGCAGGTTCCTCCCTGCCACCGCCGTCGCTCCTAAAGCGCAAGATCATAATAAAGAATAAGAAGAAACACCGCCATCACCATAAAAGTAGCGCGGCTACTGCAGCTCCTGTCACCTCGGAGACGCAAATTTCAGCGGAACAAACAGGCAACGGAGATGTTCCAGCTCATGCGCCCTCGTTGCAGACCAGACAGGTAAAATATCTCTTTCTCCATGAAATAAAATCGATTTTATTATCAATCTAGTTAGAGAAAGATGTGTGATGAATTCATTAATAGTTTGGATTTATTATGTCGCAAGAATTTAAAAACCTCATATTGGAATAAACGAGAAAATATTAATTTTTGTGTTTGATCTGGTGTCTATCTACAGTTATCCCGACAAAGATACACGTAATCATAACTCAAACTTAAAATATGTTTGTCACAGGGTTCAAAAGAATCAACTGGCACCGAAGATGAGGATTCTAGTACCGACGAAGAACCAGAAACGATGGAAGGAGATGTGCCTCACGCAAAAAGCACAGAGGGGGGAGTGGCGGACTCCAAACCTCCCGATGTTATGGAGACGGACGCTGGAGCAGAGATATCGGCGCTTGTCAACTATGTTCAACCAATTCATTTTTCCAGCTTTGAAAATGCAAAAAGTAAGTTCCTTCCTCGCAAAAAGAAAAGTCGGTAATGTAAGTAGATGCGAAAGATAAACTCTTTCCGATCTTATCAAATCTTGGCGTTTTCGGGTCTCTGAACATTGTTCTAGAAACTCTAGATTAGATAATGCTGATTCCATTTTCGTTGGTTTGTTTGCTCGAAACCTCAAAAAATACTTGACAGGGATGTATAATTTTTTTATGTGGATTAGGCAGACAGATCGAAATCGACACTCCAAAAAAAAAGTTTTTGCAAGCTTTTGTTAATGATACTATATTATGTTTTAGAAAAAAACCGGTGTTACGAAATGTCTTCTTTTGATGAAAGACAGGCTACAGCTTTACTAAAAGAGTATCCAATACAATTTGTCAACTACAACAAACATCAGCTGAGCAGAGTCTATCCTGCAGGAACCCGGTGAGTAACGTTTAGAATGCTGCCAGAAAACAAGAAATTCATCGTTTTGATTCGTAGGTTTGACTCGTCGAATTTTATGCCCCAAGTATTTTGGAATGCCGGTTGCCAGTTGGTGGCGCTCAATTATCAAACCTTGGACTTGGCAATGCAACTCAACCTGGGCATTTTTGAATACAACTTGCGCTGTGGGTACCTATTAAAGGTTAGTACCAACTACTGTAGTTAGGTAGGCTTCCTTATGATACTTTCAAAATGCAAATAGGAGGGGGTAACATTTTTGTCAAAAACCAATCAATATACCGATTGTGACACTTAAATGTTAAATTTTAGTAAGCTGTACTTAATTTTTGGATTTTAGTACCTACTAATCTGATAAAACTGATTGTTTTAGCCTGAATTTATGAGGCGCACCGATCGAAGATTCTACCCGTTTGCCGAATCGACGGTTGATGGTATTATTGCGGGAACGGTCAAGATTCAAGTCATTTCTGCCCAGTTTTTGACTGATAAAAGGGTGGGGACTTATGTAGAGGCGGAAATGTATGGATTGCCAGCCGATACGGTTAGAAAACGATTCAGAACAAAGGTAAGATAGATATATGATATTTATTTGTTTCATTAGGATGCCAACATGACATAAAATCGTGTCAAAACACACAATTCCTACTTTGAAACAAAATTCTTATAAAAATTGTGGATTTACCCCTTTTGAAAGCCATAATATGGACAATCAGTAATAAAATAACATCATTCATATCCAGGAGCCCAACCAATTGTTCATATATACAATCTCTTAAACATTTACATGTTCGCCATTATCATAGACCTAATGAAAATACACAATATGCCAATAGCAATTTGGTTATGGAATTAAAAATGGTTCGTTTTAATAAAATGTAGTTTCCAAAAGGTACGACGCGACTTTTCCCTATTATAATAATAATAAAAATAATAATTATTATTATTTCAGGTTATACCAAACAACGGCATAAATCCAATTTACGAAGAGGAGGCTTTTGTGTTCAAAAAAGTTGTGTTACCCGACCTGGCTTCGATAAGAATCGTCGCGTTTGAAGAAAGCGGTAAATTTATAGGACACCGCATCCTTCCTGTTACAGGCCTGTGCCCTGGATACAGACATGTTAATTTAAGGACCGAAATGGGTAAGGATTGTATTATTGTACATACATAACTATTTTGACATTTTTCGGTTTAATTTTCAGGTTAGAGAGGTATTTTTAATTTGCGTTTAACACTTTGTTTATGTATTTGCGATAGAATCGGTGAGCTTACAAAAACATTTATATTTTTTGGGAATAGTATAAAACAACAAAACACCAAAATAACCTGCTCTGTCGACACAACGAAAAGAAGGTTAGGCTTAGCGTTTTATATTGACAGTTGGCAATTCAACCATTTCATTGGTCGATCTTTCTTGAAAGTGACCGGAGGAAACACTGTATTGGGCCATCATAATTTATATTTCTTATTACCTATTATTTCTTATTGCATATTGCTTCTTTTTTAATTGTGTTTAGCGATGGGCGGATCGGATCTGAGCCGGATCGGTGAGTCGGATCTTAAGAAAGATTCATACTGATCCGACTCTCAAAATAAAATAGACGGATCACGGATCTGACGGATCTATTTGATTTGATTGTCGACCGCTAGGTTCACGTTCGGCGTAGGGGTAGAATTCACTGCTACGGCGCACGGCGCCACGAGCTGCGATGCGATGGAGAGCGGCTCGTGGCTCTCGGATCCGTTAAAAGATTTTTTAAAGTCGTTCCGATGCTTGACATGCGGGTCGCAGCGTTGGAAAAGAAAACGTAGCGTGGCGATTTATTACTGTTGTGTTTATTGTATTGTGGGTTGCGTCACTTATTTCTTGATGATTTCATAGAGTCTGGAATATAAGTTTTTTCTATGAAACCACCATATTAAAGAATCTTCGTATCTTTTAATAAGCGGTTCATTTAAATGTTTGTCCATTTCTGTAATCACTGGGGGTTCTTATTTTTTGAATAATGTTAAATGGCGCTACCGCGTAAGATCGTTTAAAATAATGATCAATGATACGGATCGTGACTCAGAATAACCGAGCCGAGAACCGATAAGATTTTCTTTATGATGTTTGGGACAAGACCCGGGATCCGGCTCATTGAGTCGGATCTTTGTGCTGATTTGGATCTGGTGACCCGAATCCCAAAATAGATCCGTCTTGCCCACCACTAATTGTGTTAACCAACTAACAAGGTTGCATGTATATTCACCTTCCAAAACAGCCATAAGCTACATTTTAAATGCTGTACATGGAAAGGGGTTTTCGATCCGACCGGCTTTTGCTACGCACTTTTGGCGCTGGATTACTCTCTGCAGAAATTATTGTTTGAGTTGCTAGGACTTGAGGAAGTATGGGTTTGCGGGTGAACAACACATCATATCATATAATATAATTAAATAAAGTTGTCAATGTGATTTCAGGTCAGCCATTGCCATTAGCGACAGTATTTCTACATGTTGTAGTCAAAGACTACGTACCTGATGGATTGTCAGACTTTGCAGAAGCTCTGGCCAATCCTATTAAGTATCAGAGTGATCTCGACAAACGCGCTCAGCAATTGGCCGTTTTGACGGAGGGTTTAGAACCCTCGGAAGCTGGCATGGAAGAACAAAAGAAAAACAGTCTAGGTCGGGTGAGTGATGCGAGAACGGACAAGTTCTCGCTAATAACGATTCATTTTTCCCAACACGATATTTTAATTAAAATAATGTTTATAACCTCCACTGTTTTTGAAGCTGAAAAAATTAAGTGGTTTGAATCAACGCCCTTCCCTGCGCGGCTTGTTTTTCTTCGGAGATTTTAAAATTTTAATTTTTTTTTAGAAAGAACAATTAAACGGTAGTCCTGCTCAACGCCCTTTAGTTCCAACGGGAGGCTCTGTTTCGGTTGACACTGTGAACAATGATGAGTCGGTCATCACCATAACCAGTTCGACTCAGCATCTCGGTTTAAACGTTGCCATGGATACGAACTCTGTAAATAAGCCGACTGAAGTAAAGATCGAGGAAAAAATGGAAGAAATCATTCCGGAAACCTTAGAAAAAATTTTAGAAAATAAACTAGTTAAAGGTAGTATCATTTCAATAATGCTGTCCTACGTCGTTAGCGATACAAGAGATACGCCAATACGCCGCGCGGAACTCATTCCAGCCGTAATTAAAGATATTAGTGGGTCAACTAAAGGCGCATCAAAGGCTGACTCTGAGTATATTATATCTAGTTAAACTTTTTTTCTAAAGGAAAAATGCATCTCTCAAAAATTAATTTGACGATTCCGAGCGATTCTTGATTTATCTCAGAAACTAAACAATGGCGAAGGTCTAAAAATTGATACCTATAATATAAGTTCCTTTATTAAAATAGTTCAAAAATGGCTCCTTTTACTACCTGCACCAAAAACGTTAAATAAAAAAATGCTTATCTGACCAAGTTTTATGTTGTCATCGTTGTCACTGGAATGGTATGTATATAAATAAATAGTGTTGGGCAATGGATATTCAGTTTCGCTAAATTTTGTTTGATGGAAACTGACGATGTCAATATAAAAAAACGAGGTAAATACTAAATACGGTGATGTTTGTCTGTTTTTGTTTCAGATTTACAAACTAACTTCCTGGCGATCAAACTTTCTCTAGGTAAGCTGAATAACTATTGCCTAAGAGCATTTATTTACCTTTCCAATGACTTGACCAAAAATAGGAAATTTGGATAGCAATATCTAATACGGTGCGCTACCAAACTCGATGCGCTCGATTCCCGAAGGTAATTATTGTCCGTTTATGGCTAGGTAGTTAAAGAAGGCCGTGGAATGACCACTCTGTTCTATACCTACACGTTTGGCGCACCCTTTGTTCGAGTATTAGGTATGTTTCGACTAAGCCAGATTTCGGTATTAAATCTTTGTTGCACTTCATTTCAGAAAAAAAGATGGAGCTTGATAAAAAATTAGAAACACTTAGGAAGAAGCATGAAAAAAAGAAACTTACCCTGCAATCCCAGAAAAGTGGAGATTTTTCAGAAAAAAGGTCGCGACTGATTAATATGAAGTTAGTTAAGAGGCTTTCTAGTAAAAATATGTGAGTAAATTTTTTTTATAATATCCTGCTAGTTTTCGATGTTTTTTCTCCCCGTTAAATAGGGGGAAGTATCAAATATTTTGAAAAACGAAATGGCTGCGAACAGATTTTCCGGAATAGACGGAACTTCAGTCGCAGTAGAGTTTTTTAAGTAAAGTTCGCCGCGGAACTATCATCTAGATAGGAGAAACACACTAGCTCTTACCCACTTATTCCCGCCTTAATCTATAGCCTGTTTACCAGCGTGAGCGGCGTCTTTTCTACCGAGTCGCCCAGTGCGGAGCCTCTAACAACTCTGGCGGACGACGCAGAGGGCGCTTCCAGCACCTGTCACGATCCAATGGAAAGGGGACTTCCCCGCAGCCAGTCGGAGAGACTTTTGGCAATCAATAAGGATTTCGTCACGCAGGAGAAAGACTTGCGGGAGCGATTTCACGAAGCTATCTACACCACTGCGGAGAAGATCATGAAGCAGAGCCAAAGCAATCAGGTGAAGGCAATTAAGGTACGTACTGTTGTGTCTCCGGCACGCCAAAGCTGATGAGGGAAAATCTTACCTTAAAGATGCTTTTTAATAATAATAATATATATCTTTATTGTCAACCAACTTAAAAAAAGTTTATACAGAGAATATATAACACCATGTTTAGTAACTATTAATAACTCCATCGAAATTATTCCAAAAAAAATATAATATATAATAACCATTTATAAAGAAAAATATTAATATATTATAATACGTTAAAGTTAGTTCAGTTTTAAAAAATATTTTTTTAGTGATTTTCTAAACGTCCATAATTTTGATATTTCTTTAATTTTTTTCCGAGTTATTTTCGGAAAACTGTTATAAATTGTTATTCCTTTATATAATATTGATTTTTGGCCAAAAGTACTCTTTACCATAGGTGTTTGAATATGATGATTTTGTCTTGTGATGTGAATAATGTTGCTCGAAGGAAATATTATATTCGATTGTTTTTCTTTAATAATGATAGAGTGTATTAGAATGCATAGTTTTAATTTATAAAGCTTTTCTAAATTTAAATATCCATTTGGTTCATATAAATTTATAGTTGGTTCTAAAAAAGGAAGTTTATGTATGCATTTGATTATTTTGTTTTCTAGTTTTTTTAATGGCTGAATTGTAGTTAAATTCGCTGATCCCCAGATTGAAATCATATACTGTAATTTTGAATAAACCAAAAAATAATATATATTTTTTAAATATTTTAACGATATATAATTTTTAGCTTTAAACAAAATGCCCATTATTGGTGAGATGTAACTTCTTAAATATTCAATATGTTTTTTCCAACTTAAATTTTCATCAATATATAAACCCAAAAATTTAATTGTATTAGTATATTATTATGTAATTAAATGATTATTGAAAGACAGTGAAGAAATATTATTATTTTTTAATTTTGATTTACTTAGAAACATAAAATAAATTTAATGATAATTTATTAGTTTCAAGTCATTTACATATTAATATTATATTTAGGTCGTGGTTAATGTTATTATGAATATGCATATATATACTACTATGTATTGTATATTTTATATATATAATAGTAGTATCATCGGCAAACAATTTTATTTTACCTTTTAAATTTAATTTTGCTATAGAATTATTGTAGATTAAAAAAAGAAGTAGGTCCTAAGGTTGATCCTTGCGGAACACCACAAGTTATGGTTTTTTTGTGAACTTTTAATTTTTTTAATTTGAACAAACTGCTTTCTATTATTTAAGTAATTTTTTAACAATAAATAAATGTTTCCCCGAATTCCAATATTGTATAGGCATTTAAGTAAAATGTTTTGATTGACTGTGTCAAACAAATAGGGACAGTAGGCAGCATTTTTGGTTGCTATCAACGTTTTATTGAATATCTTTGATAATATCTGCGGCTGCAACTTCTGTATCTCTAAATTTACGAAAACCATATTGAAATGGAGAGAGTAATTTTTTTTCTTCTAAAAAATTTACTATTCTATTATTTAAAATTTTTTCAAACATCTTTGAAAATGCAGGTAAAACAGAAATTGGGCTATAGTTACTACTAAAATATTTTTCTGCATTTTTAAAAACTGGTGATACTTTTGCTATTTTTAATTTATCTGAAAATAACCCGGAAGGTTGAATTCTCAACGTCATTCAATCTATTGCCAACCTATTTTGCGTTGATTTTTTGAGTTTATTATTTTAATAACTAACATTTAAAGAAATTCAATATCGTCGGTACATTATTTAGGTAGTATCTGATATATTACAAAAATATCAATTTATTTCATTGTTAATTTTGGGAGAATTGTATAGTGAAAGAACAATGAGTGACAATGACATAATAATGTTAAAAAAATCTTACTCGATATTTTTCGCTGTACAATTCTCCTAAAATAAGTTATGAAATTCCTTGATATTTATTAAATATTATGTCAATTATTACCTATAGAATATCAAGTCGATACTGATTTTCTTTAAATTTTGTATAAAAGCTAGAAAACATAAATAAATCTAGGCGAAATAGGTTATAGGTTGGCAAGCATGTTGATACTCCCACCTTAAAAGAAATTGTGATTAAATGATGTAATATAGGAATTATATTATATTTTAGAATTTTAATAATTTTGATGGAAATATTATCAAATCCCGTTGCTTTCTTCGAATTAAGCTCATCAATTATTTTGCCTATTTCTTCAAATGTGATATCTTCTTTATTTAAAAACATAGAACTTGAATTTATTTCTACATCTGGGTAATTTTCTTTTTGATTCATTGGAATTTTCTTGGCCAAATTTTCTCCAACTTTGGTGAAAAGGTTATTTATTTCTTCACAAATTTTACTTGGTCCTTCGATTTTCTTTAATGAAGTATAATCAATGGTTGTTGATTTTGTTTTATTTGTAGAATTTGAAATAATATAGTTTAAATTTTTCCAAATTGTCTTTTGATCTCTTAAAAGAAACTGTTCTTCAAAGTATTTTTTTTTGACCAACTTCATTTTGTTTTTAAGTAGACGATTATAGTTATCATGGATGTTTTTAAACAAGTAATTGTCGGGAAACTGTTTCTTTTTTAAATAATGTTTATTTCGAATCTTCATCATGTTTGCTAATTCTTTTGTGAACAAAGGGTTTGAGTTTTCTTTTATTTTAAAAATTTCTTGGTAAGAAGCTTTATCAAATATTTTAAAAATTTCTTCATAAAATAAATCAGGATCTTCAAAGTAAAGCTTATTATTTTCTAAACTATCCAGATCAGTTTTTAACATATTAATATTAAATTTTATTTGGTTTATAATTTTAAATTTCATATTACTGGTTACTGAATTGTAATAAATGTTAATTAATTGTAGTTTATGATCACTTATTTGGCTTGTTTCAAAAAAATAAGTCGATCTTTTTTGTTGTATTTGTGATAAGGTGGTCAATTAACGTTGCACTCGTAGTTGTGTCTCTGGTAGTAATACTTTTATTAGATAATTTAAAATTATTGGAGAGATAAATATCCAAAAGCCTTTTTGAGTATTTATTATTTTTTAAAATGTCAATATTCATATCACCTATTAAAAAACAATCTGTTAGTGCATCAAAATTCTCCAATTTTTCATCCAAAAAATTCAGGAACCATTCAGTTTTAACCGAGGAAGGTCTATAAACACCACAGAAAATAGCATCAAGATATGGAATTTTGATGGCAATAAAAGACACATCACTTTCAATTTTGTCTACAATTTCAAATTTATATTTTTGTTTGATAAATATACCCAAAACACCACCTGTTCTTTGTTCTTTCTCTTGCTGCATATACTGCGTTAAATCCTATCAAATTATAAAATATTTTTTCATTCTTCTTAACCCATATGTTTCAGTTATAACCAAAATATCAATTTCTTTTTCCTGAAGTAGTAATTCAATTTCATCCATTTTATTCTTTATCAAGCATGCATTGAGAAATAAAATTTTAATGGTTTAAAATGTGGTGAAACCTAAACAGATGTGCAATTTTCTCTCTTGCGGAAAGAAATGATAAAACCGACATTGTTGGTTCATTGTTCGGTTTTCCAATATTAATCGTTGCATTTACTTACCCCTTTATTTTTTATTTTAATTTAGGAACAATTTGAAAAGGAGACCTCGGAGCTGATGCGAAAGCTGCAAGCAGACCACAGAGAAGAGGTTAAACTTCTAGCAAAGAAGCACAGGAACAGGGAGCAATTTACTAGAGTAAAAAGGGAAGCAGTTACAGCAGTAGTTGACAGGGGTGTGTCTGAGAGAGAAAAACTTGGCCAAATGTTTGAAACGAAAAAAGAAGAATTACAGAAGCGGCATGAGGCTGTGAGAGAACAATTTCAGGAGCATCGAGATAAGGTATCCAAACTATTCGTATTACATTTTATGACATTATTTCCTAAACATCTACTAAAATAATTATTACCTATTACACCTGAGTAAACTTTTAGGCACTTAGACATAGTGTAGAGGAATTGGAAACCTTTAAAAAGTAGGTTTTGTTTTAAAACTTTGATGAGTTTAAAAATAGTTTTGATAAATGGATAATTCCTGCAAAATGGCATAAGATGTTGTGTTAATAATACAAATTATTTTGGGTTTGTTTGAAGTTTGAGAGTCTCAAATTTCCGAAAGACAAAGTCACTAATATCGTTTTATATGAATAGTTATATTTTTAATAAAATTTTAAAAACCCAAGATGAGGCTTTCCTAAACATACACAATAAAAATAATTTTGGTCAACAATACCAGTAGTACCTACATTTATTGTCAAAATTATAATAAACTCTATAACAAATACCCTTTTGAAAAACTATTGTAGCAAGAAAATGGAAAAGGAAATAAAAGAAAATTAGATACTCTTTCAACATAAGGATCACAGTATCCCTTTATTTTATTACCAAATAGACGAAAAAATACCCGACTGCGTATAACCGTCTAATTTTGTACTCAAATCATCATATTTAGATCTCTTTCAACAATTATTATGTATTATCAAATTCATTCAGTCAATACCCAATTATTATGTCCCTTTTAGTACCTAATAAATCCTTCTAATTAAAAAAAAAATAAGACCTGGGATATAAGATATAGCCCAATCGTAACCTTACTTAATATAATAATCGAAGGGATCAAGGGTTTGGTCCATCATCCATATACCCTCAATTGTTATTCATAGGTTGGTAGGCTAGTTCATAGTATCCTAATTGCTTTAATAAAACAGCTATTACGTCAACAACTGTATATTAATCAACAAAACTTGGGTAGTACAGTAGTTTTACACAATTTGTTACAAGAAAACACTTTCATGTAATATCAAGTTGATTCCTGGACTTATCCAAAAATCTTAAGTAATCCAAACTATGTTGGCTAAAAAAAGGTCGACTGTCTCGCTTCGCGTAGCAAGGAGAAGTGTTTTTCCAAAAACTGGAATTGTGTCGGGCTAGTTTTAATCATGTGATTGAAGATACCTACCAATCAGATTCATAGAACAGTGGACGCTCGACTTTTTCGCCAATTAAATGCCATAAATATGAAGTAGGGGGACACCCCGAAGCAAGCAACAATTTACCTATATTTATTTTTTAACAAATCAGAAACATTATTTCTTTAACGGTCTTTTGGTACGTAGTCATGACAACGGAGATGTCTCGATCTTGCGGTAAAAATCAAAGGAAAATTAGCATAAAGGACGACGCGCATTGAATCGACTCGGACCGGTCGACTCGGAAAAGAGCAGTCGGAATATCAAACATCATGGGGTCGAGTCGACCGATCCGAGTCGACCGGTCCGACTCAGTGCGCGGGGTCTAATTTAATTACATGAATATCAAAAGTTTCCGACTGCTCTTTTCCGAGTCGACCGGTTCGAGTCGATTCAATGCGTGTACTCCTTTATAGTATATTAAAGTAGACGTTTCATAAGAAGCGGTTTTAGCGCACGCCACAAAGTGGCGAGTTTTTTTATTGACACGTGCGCTAAAACGCCTTATGAAACATGTGCTTTATACATTTTTTTCTATTTCTCCTTTTATAATCAAGAAAAATACATTTTAAAAAGAAAATAAATCCTTCAAGTTTTGTAAATTTTTATGTCTAAATTTTATGTTGGCAATACTATTTTTTATCATGGTAGCCTCTGGACAACAAAAATTATTTTGCAAACTGTCATTTTTTGATTTATTGACCCATTTTCACCACGAGATTCTAAAGTTATTTAGCGATATGAGATTTGAAATTGGACGGAGTACGTTGTGTGATCCTTGTACATACATTCGGTACATATACAGAACGTTCGGAAATTCGGGAGATTTTGCTACTTTTTTCGAATTTCAAAAGACGTGATTTTACGTCACGGCATTGCAATAAAGTTGAAGTTAAAATCGACATTGGAAGGTTAGTAGATTGAATTTTGGATAGGATTTGGCAGAAAATGATAGCTTGAAGCATCTACAAAAGATTGATTTATATATTTATGCAACCAACATACATGACTGTTATCGACACAGAATAAAAAAGTAAGTTATCAAGCTATTTTTCCTCTGCGAAAAATGGGTTTTCTCGTAAATCACAAAGGCCGCGCAAGTCAATGAATAAAACATTTAAATGTTACCAACATCAAATAAAGAAAAAACGCGTATCGAAATAGCTTCATTACGATACGCAAATGCGTATCGCACTGACCTTATTATGAACGTGAAATAGAAAAATATATTTGCGGTCCTGTAAAAGCTTGGGTGAGTTATTTTTAGATATTTAAAATAGTAAAAAAAGAACCAACTACCACATATATAGTCATACCAGCAGACTCAAAGCACCCCCAACAAATAAAACTAGCTGCATTCAATAGCATGGTACACCGACTAGTTAACATTCCTCTCTCAGACATCCAATACAAACAAGAATTAGACATCATAAAAACTATAGCCACAAACAACGGTTACCCAACAAAAATAATAGACCAAATAATAAAGAAAAAACACACAAAAACTTCTTTACAAAGAACATCCCACTCCCATTAAGGACAAATACTGCTCAATAAGAGATACAGGCAACACAAGCCAAAAAAACTTAAAAACCTTAATATCATTCCTATACAAGTCAATAAAAACAACAAACAACTTACACAAACACATATCCAATGCTAAAATAGAAACTAAAAACAAACTTCTACAAAGTGGGGTCTACCAAATAGAATGTGATAACTGCGATGCTATCTACATTGGACAAATAGGTAGAAATTTTGACACCAGGCTTAAAGAACACAAAACATCTATTTTAAAAAAACAAAATAAAACAGGGTTAGCTGATCACTGCATAAAAGACAAGCACTCAATTTCTAACAACATAAAACCTATATACATACACAATAAAAGCAGAAAACTAAATCTACTAGAAACAATAGCTATCAAAAAAGCCATAAAAAACAAATGTAATGTGTGAATAATCAAACCGAAATACCTTCAGGTGCTTCCCTAATTCTTAATAGCACATTTATTTAGGACTAAAATATGTATCTGTACCTTTAATAAATTTGGAAAACCCACAGTTGACCATTCAATCTTCTAATCCTAATTTTAATTTTATGACATGTTTATAGTGACCATAACGATATAAATACCTTTGTAATGTCACGTAGAATTGTACTCCTTCGAAAATGATCCGAGAGGGCCGAAACACGTGTCAGGAAACTGGATAAATTTGTGAAACATAACAAGTAGTTAATATTTTTTCTTCCTGTGCAATAGTAAAAAAGAGTTTTGAACGATATTTAGAGTGTGATTTAGAGATATCTTTTAAATTATATTTTCTTTGTCGGTGAGGAATGTAGCAAATAAACACATTTAACCGTCTTATTTTCTCTGCCTAGTAACAAGGATCGCTCTGGCTTGAGTGTTTTATTAGAAATTAAGAAATAGTTTTTACCTTGAAGAAATATAATTTTAATTTATTATTTTTAAGATTTCTATTTCGAGTTTCCCCAACAATAATAATGTGATTAATGATGAATTGGGAAAAAATGTTGGCAGTGTAAAACTGTCTCATTTTTCTACTGAAATCATATCATTTCATATCAAAATTGTAGAGTAATATATAAACTAAAATATAACGAAACAATTTTCAGGATCTACAATTATTGATAAAACTGCTAAAATATATCCATATATCTATGCAGTAAGCCTGCACAACGCTCGCCCTGAGCCCCCCCTTGGCCTTCTTGTTTAGGTGGTTTAGTTGGTGTTGTATATACTCGATTTTGGTCAATTGATAGGAATTAGGCCTCTACATTCGACACATCGACGGAACCGCTTATAACGGCATTTTTTTTTAATTTTAGGCGAAAGCAGCCCTTCAAAAAGAATTTGAGACCCGCTTAGCACGAGTCGACGGTGAGTCCAGTGGCGTAGTCATATAATGCCTCAATGAAAATAGGAGGCCAAATCTTAGTTTTCCCGAAAATGGGAGTCTTTACAAGAGCTAACTCGATTCCGAAGGAAAGATTTGTTTCATATAATACGTCTTTTTGATCCGTGACAGATCAAGTTTTGGTAGTAAACGCCGCCTTCGATTTGATATTTTTGTTGACAAAGACTTGGACGGTCTTTATACTGGTTAAAACACGACAATCAACTATTACTTAAAAGTGGAACAAACACGCTAACAAACTACTTGGTAATTGGTAGATACATAATATATACATATATACCTACCTAGTTCTTGAAAGTATAGAGATATTTGTAGAACCTACTTGGATAGATCAAGAAATGACAGAAGGAAGGTATGTCTGCAGCGTTATGCAGCATATATGTGATGAAATGTTTGCTAAAAATGTGGCAGGAGGTTCATTTTAATATTTATACAAAAAGTCTAAATGACAGTAAACAAGAATGTGGGAATGAATAATGTTTTAAAATTTAAGGGCAGGAAATCGAGCATTCTCACAATATCAATAATTTATTACTAGTAATATTAAAAGGTACTCACTCGACTTGGCGGTATTCCGCGGTATCGTGTTTAGATAATAATAATAATAATAATAATAATAATAATGGCCGCCAACAAAAATTCCATTTTTATATTCTTGGACAAATTGTCATTTTACTATAAATGGGCCAGTGAGTGGCTTTGCTCCCATGGAGACCAAAATATTATGAATTGAGAGAGAGCATGCCAAACGAAGTTTTTGTATCGGTTTAAAATTAATTAGAAACGATCGTCCCATATTAAATAATTTCTAATGAAATGGACACTTTCTAACATTTAAAAATCATGTTATTAATCAAATAGCGCCGCAGGCGATAAATGTTTATCGAAACAAGTACAAATAAGTAAATTCAGAAGTGAAAACAAGCTCGCAAAATATTTACAAGGTAGAAAAATATAATATTATATACAGTGCGTTCATAAAGTCCGCCCCCTGCTAATTCGAATTTGCTTCGAGAAATATCGGGATGTGTAAATGATAAAGTAAAATACTTACTTCTGATTAAAAATGTGTTGTTTTTGTTTTGTTATTCAAGATGGCAGATCTCCGTGCCTCTCATTTTCAAATCTTAAATCAAAAGTAGTCAAAATCTGTCTATGTATAATTTTTTATACAAGTGTTTTTTACTTTGACGCGAATGACTTGTAGGATACAGACCCCTACCCTGGCCCCGCCGGACTCCCATGTAGTTGATGAAGATATTATATCAATGGTGCGGTGCGGTGAAAGCTGAAAATAATACCATTTTTTTGGAAAAATGTGTAGAAACCGTTACATTCCTGCTACTTTAAAATTTCGAAAATAAAAACCCACCGTTGTTTCCTTATTTGGAGACCGAAGGTACAGGTTTGATTCACATGTTACTAGTGGGCATATTGGTAAGTATGACAACACAAAATAATTTAGGTACTGTATGTAAAACGTGATACACGAAAAAAACTAAAAACAATATTCCTGCCCTTAGGACCAGTTAAAGCTTGTCATTTCTTGATCTAACCGTCGTTTTAGACAAGACGAATTAGAATGTTAATGTATTATCGTCGTTTCATTGTGATAGTAGAACTTAGTAAAAAAATGAGACATTTTAAGTGATATTTCTGCTTAACTTTTGCGTTGGGTACGTTTACCTAGTCTGCCTGTACAATAATAGCAATTTTGATAGAATATTATTAGGGTATGCATGCAGTATTTGCTTGTACGCGAAGAAGGTAAATTGGTTTTGTTTGACTACGAAAACTAACGTATACAAGGTCTCATCATGAAAATGGTTTCTGCGTATCCTTCTTACTAATAAACTGTATTATTTTTTGCCGTTAAAAATTATCTAAGGGAGAAAGGCATTTATATGTCGCGTCGCCACCCTGTTCAATAAATTAAATATTTTAAAATTTATAAAGAAATCTGGAAATACGAATAAAGTAGAAAAATTTTAAGTTAAAAAAGTTACGCGGATTACGTTGCCGTGGTACATTGATTATTCGCCGGCAAAAGTTTCGTTCCTTTTAGGCAAAAGATTAGCACTGGCTAGAAAAAGAATCATAAACTTGATAAAAGGAAAATAGATCGAAAATAAAAAATGTGAAATATTAATTAAAATAATCTAGTTTGTATTGTAATTCTTTCCAAAATCCTATTGATTCTCTACCGTTGTTGATACTCATAACCCGGATTAATAATTGATATTATGGCCTAAAACTATAACCTATCTTATTTAGGTATGTTTAGTACTGCCAGCCACTGTGCCAAACGAATATTTAAATGGTTTGGTGCAGATTAGTATGTTTTCGGAAAGGAAAAACTATGTAAGTTAGAACGCGCGCATACATTTTTTCATGTAGGTTATTAGCTAACCAACCACCCAACAGTATACCGAGTGTGATTTGTTATTTTAAAATATTGCTTCCCAGTGAGAGTGCTGAACGGTTTTTCTACATGGACTAGGGTAGTGATGTCCATTTTTAAGCATTTATTTAGTTTTACAATCAAGTTACAACTACAAGTTTTTAGTGGTGTTTAATGATAAGTAAACATGTATATTATAGTTTTGACGACATTGGTGGTGGCAGACCTCTGGGGCGTAGTACTGCTGTAGTGATTTTTTCTTTATCAGTGCACCATAATATAGAGACTTATAAGGTAATAATATCGTATTGGTGCGACACTCCCGGCTTTTTATCAATACATAAATGTGCCAGGGACCTAGAAAAGTCAAGCCAATAAAATTCAAATTTGCTGATGTCAATATTTATCATCATAGTAATTAAATAAACGATGTGACAAAACCTTATTGCATTTTACAAAATAAAAGATATTGAAATGATTGAGCGAATTAAAAATGTTTCAAAAATCCTTTAAATTAAGCAAAGAAGGAAAGCCATTGTTACCATTTAAATCTCTACAATGCAATGTACGGGTAAAAGAGTAGTACAGTGTTATGTAGTCTGTGGTATGTTCGGAGTTTAGGAATTGGTTTAAGGTCCATATTTAGCTGATTCCTGAACAATCCTCGGATAATTGCAAATTTTTATTATAAAAGTGAAATTATCATGCCTACAAGGTCCAATAAAGTTTGCCGCCTAAAAATTAACGAATTATGACAAAATCACCGTACTTCAGTATCGACAGAGGCAGGAGAATCCACTGTAATGGTTAGTTCAGATGGGCGGAATATACGGAAAAGCGAAGCTACGCCGTTTTTTAACGGAAACCGGAACGTTATGTTTGAGTAAAAGTGCGAAAGGTAAAACAAAACAAATAAAACCTTACCTTTGCTTTTTCGTTCCGCTAAACATGTTTTCCTTTAATTACTGAAATAATTTATTATATTTGTTGTCTGATAAGGTGTGATTATTTATTTATTTAGGTATTTATCTATTTATTGGATTACTTTTACTTACACATTGTAATCTCCATAGTAGTTTTAATACTGTCGAAAGCTTTCTTAACAAGAGGTACTTCTTATAACAGTAAAGTGTGTTTTGATTTGATTTAAATTATAAACAAATTTTACACCAAATCAAATCTAAAACGCAATTAAACAGATTGTGTGATTGATACTATTGACAATTCCGCAAAACGTTAAAACAAAACCATCTCTTTGCGGACCTTTGGCGGAACTGTCATTTATCAAAGATGGCTGACCGCTGTCCGCCTTTCCGCCCATGTGAACTTGGCATGACGCCTCCTTCAGGTTTGGGCGTTGTCAACGGTCAACGATGAATGACATTTGATTTAGGCAATTTAAATTCCGGACACCCATTTTTGCAAACGCAGAATATCGATTTATTTATAGCTTTAACTGTATATTCTTGCTTCTTCCGTAGTCGTTTCCTTTGCAGTACCTTGGTACCATGTCAATACTAGCATATAGTACGTAAGGTTGCGAATATTTTGTTGGCGTTCTTCTATAAATAATATATTACATTTGTTCCAGATTTTATTTTAATTACACACAAACTTTAAAAATAATAATTATTGTGAGAGGTTACTACCGGAGGGATACAAAAATAGTCCCATCTACTGGTGACCCAAATTATTTGATGGTTTCAAAAATTTAACACTCAAATTTTCGGTATTATGGGTGTTAGAAAATAAATTATTTTCTGGCTTCGTCTACGAGCATATTATGTTGTTGTAATTTTACTTAAGTAACTTGTTTCTATTTACAGTGGGTTCCACTGAAGTTGTCCAACCAGATTATATTCCCGGTTATTGTTCTGCATCAAACAATGTGTTCGCCCATAACTCAAGACTACTCTCTGTTTATAAGTGAAACAGAATAGAAATATTTATCAAGGAAAGATTCGGGCTGCGTTATACAAACACCATTGGAATTTAACACTACTTTTTCCACAGTTACATACTTTCTCATGCTAGCTGCAGGCCCGGTTCTAGACCTCCTGGCGCCCCCGGGCAAGGGTCTTATTTAGCGCCCTCGAAATTTGTATTTCATATTTTTTTCCTGAATATATTGTATATATACTTATACCATCAAAAATATTTAATTTTTTTGACGTGATATTTTAAGAAGGAGAGGTTAAAAAACAAGCAGATAAAAATACTAAAAAGGTTACAAAATATTTTTAATGCACAATCGGCTCTCTGTGCACTCTGCAGTGACTAATTTGCAAATAATTTGCTCCCTTCAATGTTTTAATTTTAGAAAAAATCAAGTCGACACGAGTCTATCCAACTAAGCCTGCTGTTTCTTTTTTAGTCCCCGAGCCGCGCTCACCGCGTCGCGCTAAGGGCGGACTATAAATATCGAGGTTTAAAGATTATCGATGTTCCATTTTCGATGTTTTTTTTGGCCCCTATTAAATGGGTTAAAGGCACCCGCTTTGTTTCAGATTTTATAAAAAATTCTTGGGCGCCCTTATCTTTTAAATATTATATTATACATCGAAGGTTATACAGACGCTTATTTGTTTTACCTTTGGCAATATTTTGCGCCCCTTGGACTTTGCGCCCCCGGCGTCTGCCCGGGTTGCCTGGGCGCTGGGACCGGGCCTGCTAGCTGGTTTAGTAAGTTTATTATGTTTTTTATTCTCGATGAGGTTTGACTACAAAGGTATGTATAGGTAATTTTTGTAATTATTTTCTTTATAAATTAATAAATTCACAACGTTTAAAAAACAGTTATTGGAAGAGTATATCATTATATAATATTCCTTAAGAGTAGGTATATATATGTATACCTATATACGCTATATTCGAAATTACTGTCTAAAGACTAAAATGATTTTTAAACTAGATATTATATAAACGGCAAACCATTTCCTAGTTAATTATTTTTTAGGTGAGTGAAACACTTACATCATAATTTTTTTAAAAATACCTTTGTCCGTCACTTTCCTTGCTATTTTCTTTTTAGTTGTTACCCTGAATCATCAAATAGGCTCGATTTTGTCAAAAGTAAATGATAATAATTATACAGTGTGTCCAAAAAATTATGCAAAATATGGTAAACTTCTTTATTACCGATTTCTCAGAAAATTTTATTCTTGATAAAAGTTGGTGCATGCCTTAAAACTATAAATGCATATTTCATATTTCACCTGCGGTTAATAGTAAGGGAGCAAATGCCATTTTCTCGAAATGGCCTTAACAGTAAAGTACCTGAATTAGTACAAATACAACAAAATTTTATATGGAAATGTTTTTGCAAATAAAAAACTTAGTCCAAATACGAAATTTGAGTTGTGTCTCAATTTTTTATTTTTTTTCTTAATATCTATTGTCCCCTAAACGGTACGCCTCTGGTCGATTTTTTATTTACGCGAGTTTAATATATTAATCAAATATTATCTTAATTATGTGTTTATTATAAAAATGTGTTAAGTAGTTGCAAACCTTTTAAAACTTTTCAATGATAATTACGGGTGGGTTTAGATATTAGCGTGTGTTGCACACATATTTAAACACATGTTAGCCAGCTTGGGTTCTAATAAAAATTATAACAGAATCCAACTCTATTTATACGAGTGGAAATAACTAATAATTTATTTGTCATTTTCACCTAGTACGGTCAAGTAGTCCAGTCTTAGAGCAATTTAGAAAAAAAATGGCATTTGCTCCCTTACTATTAGCCGCAGGTGAAATATAAAATATGCGTTTATAATTTTAAAGCATGCATGCACCAAACTTTTATCAAGAATAAAATTTTCTGAGAAATCGGTATTAAAATCTTTCCCATATGTTGCATACTGTATAACAAAATAATCGAACAATCCCAAAAAATTATTTTAAGCCAAACTAATGCGCCGTGCATCAGTGAAAATACAATATCAATTCGCACGCATCGTAACATTTGGTTTGTACAACGTTGCCAAACACATCTTTCTTTTTAATAATTTTAATATTCTATTGGTTAATTACATAAACATAATATAAATAAAAATAATTGTACGGCATAAACCATGCTAATAACAGGCCAAAAAGCTGCTTTAAAACAAATTTCTTTTATGACGCTTTTGACTTTTAAACTAGGTATAGCTCTAAAAATTATGAATTAAACTCGATTCGGCTTTCCCCTCTCCACGACTAGACAGAGATACAGATGGACAATCTGTTCATTCCACATAAGGTTTTTTTTTAATTTTCTTCCGGTTAGAAGGCGACCCCATGAAACTACGTCGTGGTTTTTCTCTCTTTGTCGTACAAAGGAACGTCTTGTTTTATCGCGTCTCAACCTTTATTAGCTGCCAGTCAATGAGAAATGTTCTCTGCATTTTTAGACCTAGTTTAAATTTAAAAATTGTTTAGCATATTTTTATGCATTTATCATGTAACTGACAGCCAATGGTTATGGGCTATAATTTTTTAATTACATTAACTCGACAAAGACGGTGTAAGCATAATATATATATAATATATTATATTTCTAAAAGATTTTAATTCGCAGGCAACCAACAGTGCAGCGTTTCGTAAAACCGCCACTACGGTCGCGTCGTTGTCGTGTGGTAAATTCCAATGATCTGATACAGATCATTTCCTAATTCTTACTAATTAATTGAATATAATATATACATTCATGCATTCTGCTGGATTGATGGTTATTCAGCTAGGATTCGTTGGTTAGGATGCTGCGCGTCATGTTACATGCATGAGTTATTGAGATAATATAATAATTACAATGTTAATAAAAAATAAGTAAGTAAAGTATTAAAAAGCATTCCAAAACCTTTCGTTTATTTATACCGATGTATTATTGTTTTTATATTTTGGTGAAAACTCGATACTTTGTATTTTCAAACTCGTGCCTTTAATAATAATTTAACTGTTTACTGTTCTTTCTATTGCTCGAAAATTATGTATTTCATAATGTTACAATAATGTCTAAATAGATTTTATGTGCCGATAATTTTCTAGTTTTATTTCCTTTTCCTGTATCGAATCGATAAAATAAATAATCGATTATCTATATACAGGGTATTCCCTACTCGATGGTACATTAGAAGTATCTGGAGAACGAAAAGAAAAATAATTTTGAAATTTTCACTACGGCCATAGGAGACTGCGCTCTAGCTTTTAAAAATAATTTCGCGGTTGCAGTGTTGCCAGATCTATTGATTACTGACATCAACTTTGGAATTTTAAATGAGACACCCTGTATATTTTTACATTTTTAAATTCCACATAAAATTATAATTATTTTTTATTAAATGCATTATTAGTCTATACTTCATAGTTTCCGAGATATTGACTCTCGAAAAGTGACATTTTTGAACTTTGACAGCTTCTAACTTTCTAACAGTACGTCCTAGAGCAAAACGGCTTACATGCCTCTATCTTCAATTTTTATTATCTTCCCAAAAAAAACAACTTCCGGTTAAACCGGAACAACAATATTTCCTGCTTTCGAGTTACATCCGGTTTAACCGGAACTTGATTTTTTTGGGAAGATAATAAAAATTGAAGATAGGGACATGTAAGCCGTTTTGCTCTAGGACGTACTGTAAGAAAGTTAGAAGCTGTCAAAGTTCAAAAATGTCACTTTTCGAGAGTCAATATCTCGGAAACTATGAAGTATAGACTAATAATGCATTTAATAAAAAATAATTATAATTTTATGTGGAATTTAAAAATGTAAACATATACAGGGTGTCTCATTTAAAATTCCAAAGTTGATGTCAGTAATCAATAGATCTGGCAACACTGCAACCGCGAAATTATTTTTAAAAGCTAGAGCGCAGTCTCCTATGGCCGTAGTGAAAATTTCAAAATTATTTTTCTTTTCGTTCTCCAGATACTTCTAATGTACCATCGAGTAGGGAATACCCTGTATATAAAAATGAATGTTTGTCCGTGTGTGTGTATGTCCCGTATGCGTTCCTATACCATTTATCCGATTACGATGAAAATTTGGTGAGTTGTTGTGTGCAGGCCGAGGAACATTATAGAATTAAAAAAAGTGGCATTTTGACATTGACAGCTGTCAAAATTTGACAGGAGTGATTTCAACTTCTTTTAATTGAAATATTTCATTTGGCAATATTGTAGCTACCATCCCAGACAAGAAAAAAATGAAAAAAAATTTGACACTTACCTGACAGATCAAGTATAAATTGTTTTTTTTTCATATTTTTGATATCGGATTCTTGCAGCTACGATCTTTGACAAAAAAAAAATGTAAAAAAATTTGACATATTAGACCTGTCAAAATATGACAGCAGTGATTTAAAGTCTTATTATTTAAATTTTTAACCTCGCAATCTTGCAGCTATGATCTAGGAAAGGAAAAAATGAAAAAAATTTGACACTTATCTGTCAAAATTTGACAGGTCAAATATAATTTTTTTTTTCCTTACTTGTGATATCGCATTCTTGCAACTACGATAGTCGACAAGAAAAAAATGAAAAAAAATTAACACCCATCTGTCAAAATTTGACAGCTCAAGTATAAATTGTTTTTTTTTAATTCTTGATATCGGATTCTTGCGGCTATGATCTAGAAGAAAAAAATTTAAATAAATTTGACACCTACCTGTCAAAATTTGACAGTTCAAGTATAACTTTTTTTTCTTACTTTTGATATCGCATTCTTGCAGCTACGATACTCGACAATAAAAAAAATGGAAAAAAATTTGACACATACCTGTCAAAATTTGACAGCTCATGTATAAAATTTCGTTATTTAGGTACAGAAAATTTCTTTAATTTCCTTTTCTTAAGCGACAATCATGGATACCAGAAAAACGAAATGGATTTGTGAAAAAATTGCACAATGTTTTAAAGCAATCTTTGGTTGTGAAAAAATTATACATATTTGATAAGACGATCTTGGGTTATGAAAAAACTATACTAATGTGAAAAACTACAGATACCCGAACAGTGCCGTGGCCGAAGGGTTCGGCACAATATTATTGTCTGAAATACATCATGAATTGCGGATAAATTGACACATACCCAAACAGTGCCGTGCCCAAAGGATTCGGTATATTAGTATTGTCACAAGTGAACAGCGATCTTAGGTTGTAGAAAAAATGACACACACCCGAACAGTAACGTGTCGTGTATATATATATAAATTAATGTTTGTCTGTCTGGCTGTATGTCCCGTATACGTTCCTATACCATTCATCCGATTGCGATGAAACCTTGGTGAGTTGTTGTGTGCAGGCCGAGGAAGGTTTAAGCATTAAAAAAGTGGCATTGTAACAACGCATGCCGGGTACTAATATATAGAATAATTCGGGTTTGTCCGGGTTTGTATCTATAAATCTGTAAAGTATTACTTGACGTGATCGTGATGGTGAACTCTCCTTATTATGGCATCTCAGAGAAAGCGACCATAGCAAGACGTATACCAGGGCGTATACCGGTAGGTATACCGGGGCGAATGCCGGGCATTGCAACGCATGCCGGGTACACGCTAGTCATTAATATTATTAGGAACATAGCGTGGGCTTACAAGCAAAAGGCACTAAGTCAAGAATTTCTCAAAATGCGTATTTATCGGTTCTAACATTAATTTTTGATCATTTATGTACTGCTAAATCGCACTAAGTCCCTGGTACACTAATATAGGAATTACAGCAACTGGCAAGTAGCACTAACAGCATTGCGTTAGGAATAATACAAGCAAAACACAGTAAGTCACTTAGTGCTTTTTGCTTGTACTTTTATCCCACAATTGTGGTAAAAATATTGCACTAAGTCACTTCTGATTCAGAGGAACAAGATTAAGTGTTGTTTTTTTTAAAGCATGCATTTTTTGTTTGTAGCAGTTGGTTATTTCTAAATAATCTATAAAAAAATTTAGCAATTATTGAAACTTTAAATTGCTCGTAACTCCTAAAGCTATTTTTTGACTTAGTGCCATTTCCTTGTAAGCCCACGATAGGTCGTATCATAAAGCAAATCATCATTATCTTCTGAAGATGATTCTGATGTCCTAGAAGATCCAGAACTAGAGGAGCTTGAAGATGATTCTAAATTGGTGTTATTTTTTATTTCAGTGTTAGGGCCTATATAGCTGCGCAACAAATTCTTTATTTCCTAAAAAATGTATTGAAAGAACAAGAACTAAAAATAAAAACTGAAACATACCATATGGTTCTGTAGAAGCAAAATTTAGATGGTTCTAATGGAGGATTTAATGGATTTTCGGCCAAATCGGTATAATTTTTTACTATAGTGTTGGGAGCTAGCTGTACAACAACTCCCACAGCCTCTAAAAAATGTATTGTATCACAAAAACTATAAAAAAACATGCCTTTTAACATACCAGATTCTCCTAAAGAAGTAAAATTAACATCTGGAGGAATAAATTGCTTTTTCGCCAAATCGGTGTAATTTTTTACTGCAGATTGGGAGCTAGCTGTACAACCCCTTCCATAGTCCCTAAAAAGTATATTTGGTAACAAAAACTTTATAAAAAATAAATTTTTAACATACCACATTCTTCTTGATGTTTTTTTAGTAGAATGAAAATTAACATCTACTCGAGGATCTAATAATTGATCTTCTGAGTGTACAGTGTTATCAATTTAGTTTGTCCCACTTTTAAGAGCCTGTAACTTTTTTGTATTTTGAGTTAGCGAGCTCATTCAAAAAACAAGATGTACCATTTTTAGCCAAGTTTTTATGAGTGTTCTCAAAAATGACAGTAGGTGTCACATGTCACATTTAAAAGCAAAACTTTAATTTTTTTAAATGGGACACCCTGTATATTAGAGGAGCATTAGATGGTCCCTTTTCTTTCGATTTCAAAAATATAATACCACATATGCATTATTTTCTTCATTCCATCAAACATTGACAAATATATGAAAAAATATATTATTGTTAAAAAGCATCAAGATAGTTATGAAACTCCTTTGGTTGCTATGGATTTTATCTTCATTTATATTTCAGTCTGTCATTTTCAGCATTATTAATCATTTTGAATACTGAGAAAAGTTATTTTGTATGTAAAAATGAACTAACTTGAGATATTTTATTCGTTTCAATGTGTCGTGTTTTATTGATCACAATATAAGCTAACAACCAAAACAGTTGCATAGCTATCTTGATGCCTTTTAATAATAATATATTTTTTCATATTTTTGTCAATGTTTGATGGAATGAAGAAAATAATGCATATGTGTGTTGAATTTTTGAAATCGGAAGAAAATGGACCATTTAATGCGCCTCTAATATACAGGGTGTCCCATTTTAAAACATTTAATTTTTGCTTTTAAATGTGACATGTGACACCTACTGTCATTTTTGACAACGCATGTTTTTTTCGTTCTTTTCATACTCGAATTATTTCCCGAAGGTCTTTAGTGCATTTTAAAATAAATGTTTTTTTTTGTTTAGTGCATTTTTATTTAAACTTTCTTTTAAAAAATATCAAAAATAAAATTAAATAAACAATATTTTTTTTTTTCGTTTAGTGGATTTTAAACTTTTGTGAATGAAACGAAAAAACAAATTATTTTTTATTAAATTTTATTTTTTGATATTTTTTAAAAAAAAGTTTTAAATGCACTAAACTAAAAAAAAAATTATTTTAAAATGCACTAAAGACTGTCGGAAAATAATTCGAGTATGAAGAGAACGAAAAAAACATATTTTTTATTAAATTTTATTTTTGATATTTTTAAAAAAAGTTTAAAATCCACTAAACGAAAAAAAAAATTATTTTTTATTAAATTTTATTTTTGATATTTTTTAAAAAAAATTTAAAATCCACTAAACAAAAAAAAACATTTTTTATTAAATTTTATTTTTAATATTTAAAAAAAAAAGTTTAAATCCACTAAACGAAAAAAAAATATTTTTTAATAAATTTAATTTTTGATATTTTTTTAAAAAAAAGTTTAAAATCCACTAAACGAAAAAAAAATTATTTTTTATTAAATTTTATTTTTGATATTTTTTAAAAAAAAGTTTAAAATGCACTAAACGAAAAAAACATTTATTTTAAAATGCACTAAAGACCGTCGAAAAATAATTCGAGTATGAAAAGAACGAAAAAAAAACATTTTTTATTAAATTTTATTTTTGATATTTAAAAAAAAAAAGTTTAAAATCCACTAAACGAAAAAAAAAATTATTTTTTATTAAATTTTATTTTTAATATTTAAAAAAAAAAAGTTTAAAATGCACTAAACGAAAAAAACATTTGTTTTAAAATGAATCAAAGACCGTCGAAAAATAATTCGATTATGAAAAGAACAAAAAAAAACATTTATTTTTTATTAAATTTTATTTATTTCTTTTTAAGTTTAAAATGCACTAAACGAAAAAAAACATTTATTTTCTATTATATTTTATTTTTGGTATTTTAAAAAAAAAAGTTTAAAATGCACTAAACGAAAAAAACATTTATTTTAAAATGCACCAAAGACCGTCGGGAAATAATTCGAGTATGAAAAGAACGAAAAAAACCTTTATTTTGATCGCAGACGTCCGTAAATATTTTATTTTTGATATTTATTAAAAAAAGTTTAAAATGCACTAAACGAAAAAAACATTTATTTTGATCGCAGACGTCCGGAAATATTTTATTTTTGATATTAAAAAAAAAAAAGTTTAAAATGCACTAAAGATCGTCGGGAAATAATTCGAGTATGAAAAGAACGAAAAAAACATTTATTTTTTATTAAATTTTATTTTTGATATTTTTTTTTTAAAAAAGTTTAAAATCCACTAAACGAAAAAAAAAATTATTTTTTATTAAATTTTATTTTTGATTTTTAAAAAAAAAAAGTTTAAAATGCAGTAAACGAAAAAAAACATTTATTTTAAAATGCACTAAAGACCGTCGCGAAATAATTCGAGTATGAAAAGAACGAAAAAAACATATTTTTTATTAAATTTTATTTTTGATATTTTAAAAAAAAAAGTTTAAAATCCACTAAACGAAAAAAAAAAATTATTTTTTATCAAATTTTATTTTTGATATTTTTTAAAAAAAAGTTTAAAATGCACTAAACGAAAAAAAAATTTATTTTAAAATGCACTAAAGACTGTCGGGAAATAATTCGAGTATGAAGAGAACGAAAAAAACATATTTTTTATTAAATTTTATTTTTGATATTTTTAAAAAAAGTTTAAAATCCACTAAACGAAAAAAAAAATTATTTTTTATTAAATTTTATTTTTGATATTTTTTAAAAAAAGTTTAAAATCCACTAAACAAAAAAAAAACATTTTTTATTAAATTTTATTTTTAATATTTAAAAAAAAAAAGTTTAAATCCACTAAACAAAAAAAAAATATTTTTTAATAAATTTTATTTTTGATATTTTTTTTAAAAAAAGTTTAAAATCCACTAAACGAAAAGAAATTATTTTTTATTAAATTTTATTTTTGATATTTTTTAAAAAAAAGTTTAAAATGAACTAAACGAAAAAAACATTTATTTTAAAATGCACTAAAGACCGTCGAAAAATAATTCGAGTATGAAAAGAACGAAAAAAAAACATTTTTTATTAAATTTTATTTTTGATATTTAAAAAAAAAAAGTTTAAAATCCACTAAACGAAAAAAAAAAATATTTTTTATTTAATTTTATTTTTGATATTTTTTAAAAGAAAGTTTAAAAATGCACTAAACAAAAAAAAACATTTATTTTAAAATGCACTAAAGACCTTCGGGAAATAATTCGAGTATGAAAAGAACGAAAAAAAACTTTATTTTGATCGCAGACGTCCGTAAATACAGGGTGATTCAAAAGTACTTTGACAAACTTCGGGAGGTAATTGCCGGCAATATTTTAAGATGAAAAGTTCTTATTAACAGTGGTCCTTGGCGACTTCGTTACGGAGATACAGGGTGTTGAAATGTTAAAAGGAATAGTAATTATTTTTAAATAACTCCTTAACGAGTTATTTTATTTTTATGAAATTTAGTAAATTAAATAAGCATCCAAGGACACTTATTTTGAAAGTATAACACGTTCGTAAATTTAACCAGTGGCGTCGGTACAAAATGTTACTATCATATTTTTTGTGAAAACTATGCTACACCACTGACCTATGTTATTTTAAGTTTCTTCTTATGAATCCCCCCTTCTTTTACAACAAAAAAGATCACGTGTGTTTTTTTGATACGAGGGACGGTTTAAGGGTAAATGATTATTTTATTTGACTATACAAAAATATTAGAAAATGTGTTTTAAACTGATCAACCACTTAAATATTTATTAAAGTATTTTAACGAATACCTACATACATACTTACTAATAAACAAATATGTATATGCCTAAGGAAGGCACCTGAGGATGCCTATTTCCTAAGTATAACACGTTCTCAGTGGCATACATATTTATTTATTAGTATGTTATTTTTTAATATTTTGTGTTTTGATAAGGCGGCTTTGGAAATGCTTTTTTAATATATTGTATTTTGAAAAGGAGGCTTTGGAAATGCATTTGTCGATAAATTAAAATATATTTGAGAGTTAGTTACCATCGAGTTTTATTTCTTCAGTTCTGTTATCTTCATTGGATATTATTAGTATTGTTTATAAGGTATGGATTATTTAAGAAATAATGCGCATTTAGCTGACATGCATTTTGTATATGGCCTTGCCGATGGAAATGCACGAGAAGCTAGACGAATTTATCAAGAGCGATATCCTAACCGAGTACTGCCTGCTGCTGCAACATTTACGAATCTTCACAGCCGTTTAGCTGAAACAGGGAGTTTTACGCCACGACGTGACATTCCTGGAAGACCGCGAACAGCTCGAACCCCAGAATTAGAAGAAGCTGTTTTAAACGCTGTAGTGGAAAATCCAGATACAAGCACCCGAATAATTGCTGATGCTCTCAATTCCACCCAAGCCACAGTTTGGAGAATTCTGCACGATCAGCAGTTGTATCCATACCACATTCAAAGGGTACATGCTCTTTTACCCAGGGACTTTCCTCAGCGCATTAATTTGTGTCAGTGGTTTTTGGAAAAATTTGCTGAAAATCCCCAATTTTTAAATTATGTACTTTTTACGGACGAGGCAAATTTTTCTCAGAGCGCGATTACAAACTTTCATAATAACCATATCTGGTCTTTGGAAAATCCCCATGCAGTTAGTGAACGACATTTTCAATAGCAATTTTCATTAAACGTGTGGGGGGGAATAGTTGGCGATTACTTGATAGGACCTTTTTTTCTTCCACTTCGGCTTAATATCGAGGCGTACCGACACTTTTTGGAAAATGACCTTCCTCCCTTATTGGATAATTTACCCTTAGAAACTCGAAGACGTATATGGTTTATGCATGACGGAGCTCCCGCTCATTTCAGCATAGTGGCCAGGACTTATTTAAATCAAGTTTATCCAAATCGATGGATCGGTAGGGGAGTTGAGGAAGGCAATCAATCGTGGCCACCAAGGTCCCCAGATTTAAGTCCCCTTGATTTTTATTTGTGGGGACATTTGAAGTCAATCGTTTACAGAACGCCAGTCGAAAATCCAGAAGTGCTAAGAAACCGAATAATCGATGGTTTTGAAGCAATAAGAAACATACCAGATATCTTAGCACGCGTACGAGATTCCATGCAAAGGAGATTAGATGCCTGCATCTTGGCTGAAGGTGGACATTTCAAACAATTTATTTAAAAATGATTTACGGTAACGTACTTGTTTATTTAAGTTATACATTAATGAATCTTTCAATTTAAAACACATTTTTTAATATTTGTGTATAGTCAACTAAAATAATCATTTACCCTTAAACCGTCCCTCGTATCAAAAAAAACACACGTGATCTTTTTTGTTGTAAATGAAGGGGGGATTCATAAGAAGAAAGTTAAAATAACATAGGTCAGTGGTGTAGCATAGTTTTCACAAAAAATATGATAGTAACATTTTGTACCGACGCCACTGGTTAAATTTACGAACGTGTTATACTTTCAAAATAAGTGTCCTTGGATGCTTATTTAATTTACTAAATTTCATAAAAATAAAATAACTCGTTAAGGAGTTATTTAAAAATAATTACTATTCCTTTTAACATTTCAACACCCTGTATCTCCGTAACGAAGTCGCCAAGTACCACTGTTAATAAGAACTTTTCATCTTAAAATATTGCCGGCAATTACCTCCCGAAGTTTGTCAAAGTACTTTTGAATCACCCTGTATTTACGGACGTCTGCGATCAAAATAAAGGTTTTTTTCGTTCTTTTCATACTCGAATTATTTCCCGACGGTCTTTAGTGCAATTTAAAATAATTTTTTTTTTCGTTTAGTGCATTTAGAACTTTTTTTTTTAATATCAAAAATAAAATTTAATAAAAAATAATTTTTTTTTTCGTTTAGTGGATTTTAAACTTTTTTTTAAAAAAATATCAAAAATAAAATTTAATAAAAAATATTTTTTTTTTCGTTTAGTGGATTTTAAATCTTTTTTTTTTTAAATATCAAAAATAAAATTTATTAAAAAATATTTTTTTTTTCGTTTAGTGGATTTTAAACTTTTTTTTTAAATATCAAAAATAAAATTTAATAAAAAATATGTTTTTTTCGTTCTTTTCGTACTCAAATTATTTCCCGACAGTCTTTGGTGCATTTTAAAATAAATGTTTTTTTCGTTTAGTGCATTTTAACTTTTTTTTTAAAAATATCAAAAATAAAATTTAATAAAAAATAATTTTTTTTTCGTTTAGTGGATTTTAAACTTTTTTTTTTAAAATATCAAAAATAAAATTTAATAAAAAATGTTTTTTTTCGTTCTTTTCATACTCCAATTATTTTTCGAAGGTCTTTAGTGCATTTTAAAATAAATGTTTTTTTCGTTTAGTGCATTTTAAACTTTTTTTTTTAAAATATCAAAAATAAAATTTAATAAAAAATAATTTTTTTTTTCGTTTAGTGGAATTTTAAACTTTTTTTTAAAATATCAAAAATAAAATTTATTAAAAAATATTTTTTTTTTTTCGTTTAGTGGATTTTAAACTTTTTTTTAAATATCAAAAATAAAATTTAATAAAAAATGTTTTTTTCGTTCTTTTCATACTCGAATTATTTCCCGACGGTCTTTAGTGCATTTTAAAATATTTTTTTTTTGTTTAGTGCATTTTAAACTTTTTTTAAAAAATATCAAAAATAAAATTTAATAAAAAATGTTTTTTTTCGTTCTTTTCATACTTGAATTATTTTTCGACGGTCTTTAGTGCATTTTAAAATAAATGTTTTTTCCGTTTAGTGCATTTTAAATTTTTTTTTTTAAAATATCAAAAATAAAATTTAATAAAAAATAATTTTTTTTTTCGTTTAGTGGATTTTAAACTTTTTTTTTTAAAATATCAAAAATAAAATTTATTAAAAAATAATTTTTTTTTTCGTTTAGTGGATTTTAAACTTTTTTTTAAATATCAAAAATAAAATTTAATAAAAAATGTTTTTTTTGTTCTTTTCATACTCGAATTATTTCCCGACGGTCTTTAGTGCATTTTAAAATAAATGTTTTTTTCGTTTAGTGCATTTTAAACTTTTTTTTTAAAATATCAAAAATAAAATTTAATGAAAAAGGTTTTTTTTTTTCGTTTAGTGGATTTTAAACTTTTTTTTTTAAAATATCAAAACTAAAATTTAATAAAAAATATGTTTTTTTCGTTCTTTTCATACTCGAATTATTTTTCGACGGTCTTTAGTGCATTTTAAAATAAATGTTTTTTTTCGTTTAGTGCATTTTAAACGTTTTTTTGAAAAATATCAAAAATAAAATTTATTAAAAAATAATTTTTTTTTTCGTTTAGTGGATTTTTAACTTTTTTTTTTTAAATATCAAAAATAAAATTTATTAAAAAATAATTTTTTTTTTCGTTTAGTGGATTTAAAACTTTTTTTTTTTAAATATCAAAAATAAAATTAAATAAAAAATATGTTTTTTTCGTTCTTTTCATACTCGAATTATTTCCCGACGGTCTTTAGTGCATTTTAAAATAAATGTTTTTTTCGTTTAGTGCATTTAAACTTTTTTTTTTAAAATATCAAAAATAAAATTTAATGAAAAAGGTTTTTTTTTGTTTAGTGGATTTTAAACTTTTTTTTTTAAAATATCAAAACTAAAATTTAATAAAAAATAATTTTTTTTTTGTTTAGTGGATTTTAAACTTTTTTTTTTAAAAATATCAAAAATAAAATTTAATAAAAAAAAATTTTTTTTTTCGTTTAGTGTATTTTAAACTTTTTTTAAAATATCAAAAATAAAATTTAATAAAAAATATGTTTTTTTCGTTCTTTTCATACTCGAATTATTTCCCGACAGTCTTTAGTGCATTTTAAAATAAATGTTTTTTTTCGTTTAGTGCATTTTAAACTATTTTTTAAAAAATATCAAAAATAAAATTTAATAAAAAATAATTTTTTTTTTCGTTTAGTGGATTTAAAACTTTTTTTTTTAAATATCAAAAATAAAATTTAATAAAAAATGTTTTTTTCGTTCTTTTCATACTCGAATTATTTCCCGACGGTCTTTAGTGCATTTTAAAATAAATGTTTTTTTCGTTTAGTGCATTTTAAACTTTTTTTTAAAAAGTATCAAAAATAAAATTTAATAAAAAATATTTTTTTTTTTCGTTTAGTGCATTTTAAACTTTTTTTTTTAAATATCAAAAATAAAATATTTACGGACGTCTGCGATCAAAATAAAGGTTTTTTTCGTTCTTTTCATACTCGAATTATTTCCCGACAGTCTTTAGTGCATTTTAAAATAAATGTTTTTTTCGTTCAGTGCATTTTAAACTTTTTTTTAAAAAAATATCAAAAATAAAATTTAATGAAAAATAATTTTTTTTTTCGTTTAGTGGATTTTAAACTTTTTTTTTTAAAATATCAAAAATAAAATATAATAAAAAATAATTTTTTTTTTCGTTTAGTGGATTTTAAACTTTTTTTTTTAAATATCAAAAATTAAATTTAATAAAAAATATTTTTTTTTCGTTCTTTTCATACTCGAATTATTTCCCGACGGTCTTTAGTGCATTTTAAAATAAATGTTTTTTTCGTTTAGTGCATTTTAAACTTTTTTGAATTATTTCCCGACGGTCTTTAGTGCAATTTAAAATAATTTTTTTTTTCGTTAAGTGCATTTTAATTTTTTTTTTAAATATCAGAAATAAAATTTAATAAAAAATAATTTTTTTTTCGTTTAGTGAATTTTAAACTTTCTTTTTAAAAAATATCAAAAATAAAATATTTACGGACGTCTGCGATCAAAATAAAGGTTTTTGTCGTTCTTTTCATACTCGAATTATTTCCCGACGGTCTTTCGTGCAATTTACAATAAATTTTTTTTTCGTTTAGTGCATTTAAAATTTTTTTTTTAAATATCAAAAATAAAATTAAATAAAAAATAATTTTTTTTTTCGTTTAGTGGATTTTAAACTTTTTTTAAAAAATATCAAAAATAAAATTTAATAAAAAATGTTTTTTTTTTTTTCGTTTAGTGGATTTTAAACTTTTTTTAAAAAATATCAAAAATAAAATTTAATAAAAAATGTTTTTTTTTTTCGTTTAGTGGATTTTAAACTTTTTTTAAAAAATATCAAAAATAAAATTTAATAAAAAATAATTTTTTTTTCGTTTTAGTAGATTTTAAACTTTTTTTAAAAATATCAAAAATAAAATTTAATAAAAAATATGTTTTTTTCGTTCTTTTCATACTCGAATTATTTCCCGACAGTCTTTAGTGCATTTTAAAATAAATGTTTTTTTCGTTTAGTGCATTTTAAACTTTTTTTTTTAAAATATCAAAAATAAAATTTAATAAAAAATAATTTTTTTTTCGTTTTAGTGGATTTTAAACTTTTTTTTTTTTAAAGTGGATTTTAACCTTTTTTTTTTTAAATATCAAAAATAAAATTTAATAAAAAATATGTTTTTTTCATTCTTTTTATACTCGAATTATTTCCCGACAGTCTTTAGTGCATTTTAAAATAAATGTTTTTTTCGTTTAGTGCATTTTAAACTTTTTTTTACAACAAACAAGAAGACAAAAAGTTTATCGTAGAAAAAGACTTGATGCTGAAAATCTGTTCCATGATGTAAGAAATAAGTAATTTAAAGAAAGAAATGCAAAATTTTGAAACACATATTAAAAAACAAAGTCCTGAAGAAATGGCTATATTATAAATTATAAAAATTTCACCATTATTTTTATCTTGTTAAAAAACCAAAAATACTACTGAAACTTTTAACAACATCTGAAAAGATATGAGAAATTTGGGGTAAAAAACCCTCTAATACTACCAAAGCAAGTCCCAAGTCTTGTTGAAAAATGTAGAGGGGAGGGTTTAACCACCACAAAAAGAAAACTTATTTTGAGGTAAGAATTTTTTGTATTTTTTTTTCTTTATAGATGGAGGTTTATAATATAACAAAGAACGTTCACATCGATGTAAATGGGGCTAAAACGTATCTTCCAGTTATAATTACCAATCGAGATGAAAAAATAAAGAAACTTTCGATTATAGGACATTTATTTTTTGCAATCAAATTTGAGGTATCGTCACGAATCGTACAATTACCACAATTAGTAATTTGGTTGGAAACAAAAAATGATAATGAATGGGAAGTAGATAAACAGTCAATTCAGCTTTGTGACTTGAATAGAAATGATTTGCAAAAAATTACATACTTTTCATTAACTAATACTGCAAAAGAAATTAGAATTGGGGTAAGAAGTGTTAATAGACAGTACGCTGACATAATAACATTTCGAACTATCAACTCAAATTTTGTAGATGGCAAAGAAATATTACCGTGTATTAGAATTTTTGTTGAAAATACTAGCTTAATAACAACAAATGAGGAGGATAGTTCCAGAAATAGGGGTGATAACATTGTAGATATACCTGATATATAATTTTTTTCTCTAGAAATTTTAGTTATATTTTAATCAATATTTAAGATATTATTAGAATTTGTATTAGATTATGGATAGACCCTTAACAAAAAATATAGTGAATTCTGCGTCGGTCAAACACCGACGCAGAATTATATAAAATATGGTGAATTCAAAGGTGTCGGTCAAACACAAAAAAACAAATAATATAAAGCAATTAGAAATAAAATAGACGAAGAAGATAAAGAAATTTATGAAAATATAAGACCCGTCTGCCAAAATGACGCTACCTAAAGAAATACAAAATTTATTAATGAACCGGGTTTATATCAATTGATTATGAAATCTAAACTACCTATTTCTGAAATAATATTTAAAAAACACAAGTGTTGATAAAAATTCATTTTAAATAAAGATACAAATTTTTTCTATATAAATAAAGATGGATCTTGTAAATGTGCTTAACAACTGTAGTAAAATTTTACCAACTAAAAAACTGGATGAGCTTGATGAAGGAAAAGAATATAAAACTTCAAATTTTAAAATTGTTCTTACAAAAAAATATGGTAATCAAATTGTTGTATGTTTAGATAACACTTTTAATGTATTTCTACCAGATCGTTTTAAAAATGTAATACTGAAAAATAATTTAGATAAATTTAATTCATCAAATATATCATTAATTTATAAAGGGAAAGTTGATAATATGCATAATATTGAGTTCAAATAAATTCAACATCTATATTTTTATTAAATTTTTACTTATAAAATCTCTTTTTTTCTCTCATTTTTACTAGTAGAAGGAATGTGTACGTTTTGAAGTGATCAGAGAGAAAAATCAGAGGACTCCTAAATATTTTAATATTTATCATGATTTTTGTGAAATGGTTGTGTGAAATGTAGGGTAAAGAGGGTTGAAGCCTAAAATTTTAAAAATTTTTGTGATTTTCTCTATTTTGAGGGTTATTTTGGTAAAAAAGCACCTATTTTTATGAAAGTGTTAGAATATTTAGGGTTTTTATCACTTTTCTTTCTTAGTGCGCTAGGACATACATAATACACCTACTACGATCTTTAGTGCATTTTAAACTTTTTTTTTTTAAATATCAAAAATAAAATATTTCCGGACGTCTGCGATCAAAATAAATGTTTTTTTCGTTTAGTGCATTCTAAACTTTTTTTTTTAATATCAAAAATAAAATTTAATAAAAAATATTTTTTTTTTCGTTTAGTGGATTTTAAACTTTTTTTTAAAAAAATATCAAAAATAAAATTTAATAAAAAATAATTGCTTTTTTCGTTCTTTTCATACTCGAATTATTTTTCGTGTGCATTTTAAAATAAGTGTTTTTTTCGTTTAGTGCATTTTAAACTTTTTTTAAAAAAGTATCAAAAATAAAATATTTCCGGACGTCTGCGATCAAAATAAATGTTTTTTTCGTTTAGTGCATTTTAAACTTTTTTTTAATAAATATCAGAAATAAAATATTTACGGACGTCTGCGATCAAAATAGAGGTTTTTTTCGTTCTTTTCATACTCGAATTATTTCCCGACGGTCTTTCGTGCAATTTAAAATAAATTTTTTTTTCATTTAGTGCATTTTAAATTTTTTTAAAAAAATATCAAAAATAAAATTAAATAAAAAATATTTTTTTTTCGTTTAGTGGATTTTAAACTTTTTTTTAAAAAAATATCAAAAATAAAATAGAATAAAAAATGTTTTTTTTGTTCTTTTCATACTTGAATTATTTCCCGACGATCTTTAGTGCATTTTAAACTTTTTTTTTTAAATATCAAAAATAAAATATTTCCGGACGTCTGCGATCAAAATAAATGTTTTTTTCGTTTAGTGCATTGTAAACTTTTTTTTAAAAAATATCAAAAATAAAATATAATAAAAAATATTTTTTTTTTCGTTTAGTGGATTTTAAACTTTTTTTTTTTTAAATATCAAAAATAAAATAGAATAAAAAAAAATGTTTTTTTTGTTCTTTTCATACTCGGATTATTTCCCGACGATCTTTGGTGCATTTTAAACTTTTTTTTTAAATATCAAAAATAAAATATTTCCGGACGTCTGCAATCAAAATAAAGGTTTTTTTCGTTTAGTGCATTGTAAACTTTTTTAAAAAAAATATCAAAAATAAAATATAAAAAAAAATTTTTTTTCCCTTTAGTGGATTTTAAACTTTTTTTTAAAAATATCAAAAATAAAATAGAATAAAAAAAAATGTTTTTTTCGTTCTTTTTATACTCGAATTATTTTTCGACGGTCTTTAGTGCAATTTAAAATAAATTGCAATTTTTTTATTTTAAAATAAATGTTTTTTTCGTTTAGTGCATTTTAAACTTTTTTTTTTAAATATCAAAAATAAAATAGAATAAAAAAAAAATTTTTTTTTGTTCTTTTCATACTCGAATTATTTCCCTACGATCTTTAGTGCATTTTCAACTTTTTTTTTTAAATATCAAAAATAAAATTTAATAAAAAATAATTTTTTTTTTCGTTTAGTGGATTTTAAACTTTTTTTTTTTTAAATATCAAAAATAAAATTTAATAAAAAATGTTTTTATTTTCGTTTAGTGGATTTTAAACTTTTTTTAAAAAATATCAAAAATAAAATTTAATAAAAAATATGTTTTTTTCGTTCTTTTCATACTCGAATTATTTCCCGACAGTCTTTGGTGCATTTTAAAATAAATGTTTTTTTCGTTTAGTGCATTTTAAACTTTTTTTTAAAAAATATCAAAAATAAAATTTAATAAAAAATAATTTTTTTTTTCGTTTAGTGGATTTTAAATTTTTTTTTTTAAAATATCAAAAATAAAATTTAATAAAAAATGTTTTTTGTCGTTCTTTTCATACTCAAATTATTTCCCGACGGTCTTTCGTGCAATTTAAAATAAATTTTTTTTTCGTTTAGTGCATTTAAAATTTTTTTTTAAAAAATATCAAAAATAAAATAGAATAAAAAAAAAATTTTTTTTGTTCTTTTCATACTCGAATTTCCCTACGATCTTTAGTGCATTTTAAACTTTTTTTTTTAAAATATCAAAAATAAATTTAATAAAAAATGTTTTTTTTCGTTCTTTTCATACTCGAATTATTTTTCGACGGTCTTTAGTGCATTTTAAAATAAAGGTTTTTTTTGTTTAGTGCATTTTAAACTTTTTTTTTTTAAATATCAAAAATAAAATTTAATAAAAAATAATTTTTTTTTCGTTTAGTGGAATTTTAAACTTTTTTTTTTAAATATCAAAAATAAAATTTATTAAAAAATATTTTTTTTTTTCGTTTAGTGGATTTTAAACTTTTTTTTTAAATATCAAAAATAAAATTTAATAAAAATGTTTTTTTCGTTCTTTTCATACTCGAATTATTTCCCGACGGTCTTTGGTGCATTTTAAAATAATTTTTTTTTGTTTAGTGCATTTTAAACTTTTTTTTAAAGAAATATCAAAAATAAAATTTAATAAAAAATGTTTTTTTTCGTTCTTTTCATACTCGAATTATTTTTTGACGGTCTTTAGTGCATTTTAAAATAAATGTTTTTCCGTTTAGTGCATTTTAAACTTTTTTTTTTAAAATATCAAAAATAAAATTTAATAAAAAATAATTTTTTTTTTCGTTTAGTGGATTTTAAACTTTTTTTTAAATATCAAAAATAAAATTTAATAAAAAATATGTTTTTTTCGTTCTTTTCATACTCGAATTATTTTTCGACGGTCTTTAGTGCATTTTAAAATAAATGTCTTTTTCGTTTAGTGCATTTTAAACTTTTTTTTAAAAAATATCAAAAATAAAATTTAATAAAAAATAATTTTTTTTTTCGTTTAGTGGATTTTAAACTTTTTTTAAAAAATATCAAAAATAAAATTTAATAAAAAATGTTTTTTTTTTTCGTTTAGTGGATTTTAAACTTTTTTTAAAAAATATCAAAAATAAAATTTAATAAAAAATAATTTTTTTTTCGTTTTAGTAGATTTTAAACTTTTTTTAAAAATATCAAAAATAAAATTTAATAAAAAATATGTTTTTTTCGTTCTTTTCATACTCGAATTATTTCCCGACAGTCTTTAGTGCATTTTAAAATAAATGTTTTTTTCGTTTAGTGCATTTTAAACTTTTTTTTTTAAAATATCAAAAATAAAATAGAATAAAAAAAAATGTTTTTTTTGTTCTTTTCATACTCGAATTATTTCCCGACGATCTTTAGTGCATTTTAAACTTTTTTTTTAAATATCAAAAATAAAATATTTACGGACGTCTGCGATCAAAATAAAGGTTTTTTTCGTTTTTCTCATACTCGAATTATTTCCCGACGGTCTTTGGTGCATTTTAAAATAAATGTTTTTTTCGTTTAGTGCATTTTAAACTTTTTTTTTTAAAATATCAAAAATAAAATTTAATAAAAAATAATTTTTTTTTTCGTTTAGTGGATTTAAACTTTTTTTTTTAAAATATCAAAAATAAAATATAATAAAAAATAAATGTTTTTTTCGTTCTTTTTCTACTCGAATTATTTTTCGACGGTCTTTGTTGCATTTTAAAATAAATGTTTTTTTCGTTTAGTGCATTTTAAACTTTTTTTTTTAAATATCAAAAATAAAATAGAATTAAAAAAAAATGTTTTTTTTGTTCTTTTCATACTCGAATTATTTCCCGACGATCTTTAGTGCATTTTAAACTTTTTTTTTAAATATCAAAAATAAAATATTTCCGGACGTCTGCGATCAAAATAAATGTTTTTTTCGTTTAGTGCATTTTAACCTTTTTTTAAAAAATATCAAAAATAAAATATAATAAAAAATAAATGTTTTTTTCGTTCTTTTCATACCCGAATTATTTCCCGACGGGCTTTAGTGCATTTTAAAATAAATGTTTTTTTCGTTTAGTGCGTTTTAAACTTTTTTTTTAAAAATATCAAAAATAAAATAGAATAAAAAAATTTTTTTTTTGTTCTTTTCATGCTCGAATTATTTCCCGACGATCTTTAGTGCATTTTAAACTTTTTTTTAAATATCAAAAAGAAAATATTTCCGGACGTCTGCGATCAAAATAAATGTTTTTTTCGTTTAGTGCATTTTAAACTTTTTTTAATAAATTCTTTTCATACTCGAATTATTTCCCGACGGTCTTAAGTGCAATTTAAAATATTTTGTTTTTTTCGTTTAGTGCATTTTAAATTTTTTTTAAAAAAATATCAAAAATAAAATTTAATAAAAAATAATTTTTTTTTTCGTTTAGTGGATTTTAAACTTTTTTTTAAAAAAATATCAAAAATAAAATTTAATAAAAAATAAATGTTTTTTTCGTTCTTTTCATACTCTTAATTATTTTTCGACGGTCTTTAGTGCATTTAAAAATAAATGTTTTTTTCGTTTAGTGCATTTTAAACTTTTTTTTTTAAAATATCAAAAATAAAATAGAATAAAAAAAAAATTTTTTTTTTGTTCTTTTCATACTCGAATTATTTTCCGACGATCTTTAGTGCAATTTAAACTTTTTTTTTAAATATCAAAAATAAAATATTTCCGGACGTCTGCGATAAAAATAAATGTTTTTTTCGTTTAGTGCATTTTAAACTTTTTTTTTAAAATATCAAAAATAAAATATAATAAAAAATAAATGTTTTTTTTTGTTCTTTTCATACTCGAATTATTTCCCGACGATCTTTAGTCATTTTAAACTTTTTTTTTTTAATATCAAGAATAAAATATTTCCTGACGTCTGCGATCAAAATAAATGTTTTTTTCGTTTAGTGCATTTTAAACTTTTTTTTAAAAAATATCAAAAATAACATTTTATAAAAAATAATTTTTTTTTCGTTTAGTGAATTTTAAACTTTTTTTTTTTAAAATATCAAAAATAAAATTTAATAAAAAATAAATGTTTTTTTCGTTTTTTTCATACTCGAATTCTTTTCGACGGTCTTTAGTGCATTTTAAAATAATTTTTTTTTTCGTTTAGTGCATTTTAAACTTTTTTTTTTAAAATATCAAAAATAAAATAGAATAAAAAAAAATGTTTTTTTTGTTCTTTTCATACTCGAATTATTTCCCGACGATCTTTAGTCATTTTAAACTTTTTTTTTTTAATATCAAAAATAAAATATTTCCTGACGTCTGCGATGAAAATAAATGTTTTTTTCGTTTAGTGCATTTTAAACTTTTTTTTTAAAAATATCAAAAATAACATTTTATAAAAAATATTTTTTTTTTCGTTTAGTGGATTTTAAACTTTTTTTTTTAAAAATATCAAAAATAAAATTTAATAAAAAATAAATGTTTTTTTCGTTTTTTTCATACTCGAATTATTTTTCGACGGTCTTTAGTGCATTTTAAAATAATTTTTTTTTTCGTTTAGTGCATTTTAAACTTTTTTTTTTAAAATATCAAAAATAAAATAGAATAAAAAAAAATGTTTTTTTTGTTCTTTTCATACTCGAATTATTTCCCGACGATCTTTAGTCATTTTAAACTTTTTTTTTTTAATATCAAAAATAAAATATTTCCTGACGTCTGCGATGAAAATAAATGTTTTTTTCGTTTAGTGCATTTTAAACTTTTTTTTTAAAAATATCAAAAATAACATTTTATAAAAAATATTTTTTTTTTCGTTTAGTGGATTTTAAACTTTTTTTTTTAAAAATATCAAAAATAAAATTTAATAAAAAATAAATGTTTTTTTCGTTTTTTTCATACTCGAATTATTTTTCGACGGTCTTTAGTGCATTTTAAAATAATTTTTTTTTTCGTTTAGTGCATTTTAAACTTTTTTTTTTTAAATATCAAAAATAAAATATTTCCGGACGAATGCGATCAAAATAAATGTTTTTTTTCGTTTAGTGCATTTTAAACTTTTTTTTTTAAAATATCAAAAATAAAATGTTTCCGGACGTCTGCGATCAAAATAAATGTTTTTTTCGTTTAGTGCATTTTAAACTTTTTTTTAAAAATATCAAAAATAAAATGTAATAAAAAATATTTTTTTTTTTCGTTTAGTGGATTTAAATTTTTTTTTTTTAAAAATATCAAAAATAAAATAGAATAAAAAAAAATGTTTTTTTTGTTCTTTTCATACTCGAATTATTTCCCTACGATCTTCAGTGCATTTTAAACTTTTTTTTTTAAATATCAAAAATAAAATATTTCCGGACGTCTGCGATCAAAATAATTTTTTTTTTCGTTTAGTGCATTTTAAACTTTTTTTAAAAAAATATCAAAAATAAAATTTAATAAAAAATAATTTTTCTTTTCGTTTAGTGGATTTTAAACTTTTTTTTAAAAAAATATCAAAAATAAAATTTAATAAAAAATAAATGTTTTTTTCGTTCTTTTCATACTCTCAATTATTTTTCGACGGTCTTTAGTGCATTTAAAAATAAATGTTTTTTTCGTTTAGTGCATTTTAAACTTTTTTTTTTTCAATATTAAAAATAAAATAGAATTAAAAAAAAAAGGTTTTTTTCGTTCTTTTCATACCCGAATTATTACCCGACGGTCTTTAGTGCATTTTAAAAGAATTGTTTTTTTTTAGTTTAGTGCATTTGAAACTTTTTTTTTTAAAATATCAAAAATAAAATAGAATAAAAAAAAATGTTTTTTTGTTCTTTTCATACTCGAATTATTTCCCGACGATATTTAGCGCATTTTAAACTTTTTTGTTTAAATATCAAAAATAAAATATTTTCGGACGTCTGCGATCAAAATAAATGTTTTTTTCGTTTAGTGCATTTTAAACTTTTTTTAATAAATATCAAAAATAAAATATTTACGGACGTCTGCGATCAAAATAAAGGTTTTTTTTCGTTCTTTTCATACTCGAATTATTTCCCGACGGTCTTTAGTGATTTTTTTTTTCGTTTAGTGCATTTAAAATTTTTTTTTCAAAAATATCAAAAATAAAATTTAATAAAAAATAAATGTTTTTTTCGTTCTTTTCATACTCGAATTATTTTTCGACGGTCTTTAGTGCATTTTAAAATAAATGTTTTTTTCGTTTAGTGCATTTTAAACTTTTTTTTTTAAAATATCAAAAATAAAATAGAATAAAAGAAATTTTTTTTTTGTTCTTTTCATACTCGAATTATTTCCCGACGATCTTTAGTGCATTTTAAACTTTTTTTTTTAAATATCAAAAATAAAATATTTCCGGACGTCTGCGATCAAAATAAATGTTTTTTTTCGTTTAGTGCATTTTAAACTTTTTTTTAAAAAATATCAAAAATAAAATTTTATAAAAAATAATTTTTTTTTTCGTTTTAAGTTTAGTGAATTTTAAATTTTTTTTTAAATATCAAAAATAAACTATTTCCGGATGAATTTTTTTTTCGTTAATAAAATATTAGTTTAAAGATCGCTTTCATTGTCAGAACAGTAGAAACTTAGTCACCTACAAAAAAATATTAAAAATATAATATGAATATGTATGAATATTGAATTTTCAATATTACTTTTCTGTAAAATTTTCCTAGATGAATCGGGTCAACTCTGGATTACTCGGGTCAACTCGGGTCAACTCGGGTCAACTCGGGTTTTCTCGGGTTTCCTCGGGTTTCCTCGGGTTTCCTCGGGTTTACTCGGGTTTGTTCGGGTTTGTTCGGGTTTGTTCGGGTTTGTTCGGGTTTGTTCGGGTTTGTTCGGGTTTGTTCGGGTTTGTTCGGGTTTGTTCGGGTTTGTTCGGGTTTGTTCGGGTTTGTTCGGGTTTGTTCGGGTTTGTTCGGGTTTGTTCGGGTTTGTTCGGGTTTGTTCGGGTTTGTTCGGGTTTGTTCGGGTTTGTTCGGGTTTGTTCGGGTTTGTTCGGGTTTGTTCGGGTTTGTTCGGGTTTGTTCGGGTTTGTTCGGGTTTGTTCGGGTTTGTTCGGGTTTGTTCGGGTTTGTTCGGGTTTGTTCGGGTTTGTTCGGGTTTGTTCGGGTTTGTTCGGGTTTGTTCGGGTTTGTTCGGGTTTGTTCGGGTTTGTTCGGGTTTGTTCGGGTTTGTTCGGGTTTGTTCGGGTTTGTTCGGGTTTGTTCGGGTTTGTTCGGGTTTGTTCGGGTTTGTTCGGGTTTGTTCGGGTTTGTTCGGGTTTGTTCGGGTTTGTTCGGGTTTGTTCGGGTTTGTTCGGGTTTGTTCGGGTTTGTTCGGGTTTGTTCGGGTTTGTTCGGGTTTGTTCGGGTTTGTTCGGGTTTGTTCGGGTTTGTTCGGGTTTGTTCGGGTTTGTTCGGGTTTGTTCGGGTTTGTTCGGGTTTGTTCGGGTTTGTTCGGGTTTGTTCGGGTTTGTTCGGGTTTGTTCGGGTTTGTTCGGGTTTGTTCGGGTTTGTTCGGGTTTGTTCGGGTTTGTTCGGGTTTGTTCGGGTTTGTTCGGGTTTGTTCGGGTTTGTTCGGGTTTGTTCGGGTTTGTTCGGGTTTGTTCGGGTTTGTTCGGGTTTGTTCGGGTTTGTTCGGGTTTGTTCGGGTTTGTTCGGGTTTGTTCGGGTTTGTTCGGGTTTGTTCGGGTTTGTTCGGGTTTGATCGGGTTTGTTCGGGTTTGTTCGGGTTTGTTCGGGTTTGTTCGGGTTTGTTCGGGTTTGTTCTGGTTTGTTCGGGTTTGTTCGGGTTTGTTCGGGTTTGTTCGGGTTTGTTCGGGTTTGTTCGGGTTTGTTCGGGTTTGTTCGGGTTTGTTCGGGTTTGTTCGGGTTTGTTCGGGTTTGTTCGGGTTTGTTCGGGTTTGTTCGGGTTTGTTCGGGTTTGTTCGGGTTTGTTCGGGTTTGTTCGGGTTTGTTCGGGTTTGTTCGGGTTTGTTCGGGTTTGTTCGGGTTTGTTCGGGTTTGTTCGGGTTTGTTCGGGTTTGTTCGGGTTTGTTCGGGTTTGTTCGGGTTTGTTCGGGTTTGTTCGGGTTTGTTCGGGTTTGTTCGGGTTTGTTCGGGTTTGTTCGGGTTTGTTCGGGTTTGTTCGGGTTTGTTCGGGTTTGTTCGGGTTTGTTCGGGTTTGTTTCGGGTTTGTTCGGGTTTGTTCGGGTTTGTTCGGGTTTGTTCGGGTTTGTTCGGGTTTGTTCGGGTTTGTTCGGGTTTGTTCGGGTTTGTTCGGGTTTGTTCGGGTTTGTTCGGGTTTGTTCGGGTTTGTTCGGGTTTGTTCGGGTTTGTTCGGGTTTGTTCGGGTTTGTTCGGGTTTGTTCGGGTTTGTTCGGGTTTGTTCGGGTTTGTTCGGGTTTGTTCGGGTTTGTTCGGGTTTGTTCGGGTTTGTTCGGGTTTGTTCGGGTTTGTTCGGGTTTGTTCGGGTTTGTTCGGGTTTGTTCGGGTTTGTTCGGGTTTGTTCGGGTTTGTTCGGGTTTGTTCGGGTTTGTTCGGGTTTGTTCGGGTTTGTTCGGGTTTGTTCGGGTTTGTTCGGGTTTGTTCGGGTTTGTTCGGGTTTGTTCGGGTTTGTTCGGGTTTGTTCGGGTTTGTTCGGGTTTGTTCGGGTTTGTTCGGGTTTGTTCGGGTTTGTTCGGGTTTGTTCGGGTTTGTTCGGGTTTGTTCGGGTTTGTTCGGGTTTGTTCGGGTTTGTTCGGGTTTGTTCGGGTTTGTTCGGGTTTGTTCGGGTTTGTTCGGGTTTGTTCGGGTTTGTTCGGGTTTGTTCGGGTTTGTTCGGGTTTGTTCGGGTTTGTTCGGGTTTGTTCGGGTTTGTTCGGGTTTGTTCGGGTTTGTTCGGGTTTGTTCGGGTTTGTTCGGGTTTGTTCGGGTTTGTTCGGGTTTGTTCGGGTTTGTTCGGGTTTGTTCGGGTTTGTTCGGGTTTGTTCGGGTTTGTTCGGGTTTGTTCGGGTTTGTTCGGGTTTGTTCGGGTTTGTTCGGGTTTGTTCGGGTTTGTTCGGGTTTGTTCGGGTTTGTTCGGGTTTGTTCGGGTTTGTTCGGGTTTGTTCGGGTTTGTTCGGGTTTGTTCGGGTTTGTTCGGGTTTGTTCGGGTTTGTTCGGGTTTGTTCGGGTTTTCGGGTTTGTTCGGGTTTGTTCGGGTTTGTTCGGGTTTGTTCGGGTTTGTTCGGGTTTGTTCGGGTTTGTTCGGGTTTGTTCGGGTTTGTTCGGGTTTGTTCGGGTTTGTTCGGGTTTGTTCGGGTTTGTTCGGGTTTGTTCGGGTTTGTTCGGGTTTGTTCGGGTTTGTTCGGGTTTGTTCGGGTTTGTTCGGGTTTGTTCGGGTTTGTTCGGGTTTGTTCGGGTTTGTTCGGGTTTGTTCGGGTTTGTTCGGGTTTGTTCGGGTTTGTTCGGGTTTGTTCGGGTTTGTTCGGGTTTGTTCGGGTTTGTTCGGGTTTGTTCGGGTTTGTTCGGGTTTGTTCGGGTTTGTTCGGGTTTGTTCGGGTTTGTTCGGGTTTGTTCGGGTTTGTTCGGGTTTGTTCGGGTTTGTTCGGGTTTGTTCGGGTTTGTTCGGGTTTGTTCGGGTTTGTTCGGGTTTGTTCGGGTTTGTTCGGGTTTGTTCGGGTTTAGGGTTTTGTTCGGGTTTGTTCGGGTTTGTTCGGGTTTGTTCGGGTTTGTTCGGGTTTGTTCGGGTTTGTTCGGGTTTGTTCGGGTTTGTTCGGGTTTGTTCGGGTTTGTTCGGGTTTGTTCGGGTTTGTTCGGGTTTGTTCGGGTTTGTTCGGGTTTGTTCGGGTTTGTTCGGGTTTGTTCGGGTTTGTTCGGGTTTGTTCGGGTTTGTTCGGGTTTGTTCGGGTTTGTTCGGGTTTGTTCGGGTTTGTTCGGGTTTGTTCGGGTTTGTTCGGGTTTGTTCGGGTTTGTTCGGGTTTGTTCGGGTTTGTTCGGGTTGTTCGGGTTTGTTCGGGTTTGTTCGGGTTTGTTCGGGTTTGTTCGGGTTTGTTCGGGTTTGTTCGGGTTTGTTCGGGTTTGTTCGGGTTTGTTCGGGTTTGTTCGGGTTTGTTCGGGTTTGTTCGGGTTTGTTCGGGTTTGTTCGGGTTTGTTCGGGTTTGTTCGGGTTTGTTCGGGTTTGTTCGGGTTTGTTCGGGTTTGTTCGGGTTTGTTCGGGTTTGTTCGGGTTTGTTCGGGTTTGTTCGGGTTTGTTCGGGTTTGTTCGGGTTTGTTCGGGTTTGTTCGGGTTTGTTCGGGTTTGTTCGGGTTTGTTCGGGTTTGTTCGGGTTTGTTCGGGTTTGTTCGGGTTTGTTCGGGTTTGTTCGGGTTTGTTCGGGTTTGTTCGGGTTTGTTCGGGTTTGTTCGGGTTTGTTCGGGTTTGTTCGGGTTTGTTCGGGTTTGTTCGGGTTTGTTCGGGTTTGTTCGGGTTTGTTCGGGTTTGTTCGGGTTTGTTCGGGTTTGTTCGGGTTTGTTCGGGTTTGTTCGGGTTTGTTCGGGTTTGTTCGGGTTTGTTCGGGTTTGTTCGGGTTTGTTCGGGTTTGTTCGGGTTTGTTCGGGTTTGTTCGGGTTTGTTCGGGTTTGTTCGGGTTTGTTCGGGTTTGTTCGGGTTTGTTCGGGTTTGTTCGGGTTTGTTCGGGTTTGTTCGGGTTTGTTCGGGTTTGTTCGGGTTTGTTCGGGTTTGTTCGGGTTTGTTCGGGTTTGTTCGGGTTTGTTCGGGTTTGTTCGGGTTTGTTCGGGTTTGTTCGGGTTTGTTCGGGTTTGTTCGGGTTTGTTCGGGTTTGTTCGGGTTTGTTCGGGTTTGTTCGGGTTTGTTCGGGTTTGTTCGGGTTTGTTCGGGTTTGTTCGGGTTTGTTCGGGTTTGTTCGGGTTTGTTCGGGTTTGTTCGGGTTTGTTCGGGTTTGTTCGGGTTTGTTCGGGTTTGTTCGGGTTTGTTCGGGTTTGTTCGGGTTTGTTCGGGTTTGTTCGGGTTTGTTCGGGTTTGTTCGGGTTTGTTCGGGTTTGTTCGGGTTTGTTCGGGTTTGTTCGGGTTTGTTCGGGTTTGTTCGGGTTTGTTCGGGTTTGTTCGGGTTTGTTCGGGTTTGTTCGGGTTTGTTCGGGTTTGTTCGGGTTTGTTCGGGTTTGTTCGGGTTTGTTCGGGTTTGTTCGGGTTTGTTCGGGTTTGTTCGGGTTTGTTCGGGTTTGTTCGGGTTTGTTCGGGTTTGTTCGGGTTTGTTCGGGTTTGTTCGGGTTTGTTCGGGTTTGTTCGGGTTTGTTCGGGTTTGTTCGGGTTTGTTCGGGTTTGTTCGGGTTTGTTCGGGTTTGTTCGGGTTTGTTCGGGTTTGTTCGGGTTTGTTCGGGTTTGTTCGGGTTTGTTCGGGTTTGTTCGGGTTTGTTCGGGTTTGTTCGGGTTTGTTCGGGTTTGTTCGGGTTTGTTCGGGTTTGTTCGGGTTTGTTCGGGTTTGTTCGGGTTTGTTCGGGTTTGTTCGGGTTTGTTCGGGTTTGTTCGGGTTTGTTCGGGTTTGTTCGGGTTTGTTCGGGTTTGTTCGGGTTTGTTCGGGTTTGTTCGGGTTTGTTCGGGTTTGTTCGGGTTTGTTCGGGTTTGTTCGGGTTTGTTCGGGTTTGTTCGTGTTTGTTCGGGTTTGTTCGGGTTTGTTCGGGTTTGTTCGGGTTTGTTCGGGTTTGTTCGGGTTTGTTCGGGTTTGTTCGGGTTTGTTCGGGTTTGTTCGGGTTTGTTCGGGTTTGTTCGGGTTTGTTCGGGTTTGTTCGGGTTTGTTCGGGTTTGTTCGGGTTTGTTCGGGTTTGTTCGGGTTTGTTCGGGTTTGTTCGGGTTTGTTCGGGTTTGTTCGGGTTTGTTCGGGTTTGTTCGGGTTTGTTCGGGTTTGTTCGGGTTTGTTCGGGTTTGTTCGGGTTTGTTCGGGTTTGTTCGGGTTTGTTCGGGTTTGTTCGGGTTTGTTCGGGTTTGTTCGGGTTTGTTCGGGTTTGTTCGGGTTTGTTCGGGTTTGTTCGGGTTTGTTCGGGTTTGTTCGGGTTTGTTCGGGTTTGTTCGGGTTTGTTCGGGTTTGTTCGGGTTTGTTCGGGTTTGTTCGGGTTTGTTCGGGTTTGTTCGGGTTTGTTCGGGTTTGTTCGGGTTTGTTCGGGTTTGTTCGGGTTTGTTCGGGTTTGTTCGGGTTTGTTCGGGTTTGTTCGGGTTTGTTCGGGTTTGTTCGGGTTTGTTCGGGTTTGTTCGGGTTTGTTCGGGTTTGTTCGGGTTTGTTCGGGTTTGTTCGGGTTTGTTCGGGTTTGTTCGGGTTTGTTCGGGTTTGTTCGGGTTTGTTCGGGTTTGTTCGGGTTTGTTCGGGTTTGTTCGGGTTTGTTCGGGTTTGTTCGGGTTTGTTCGGGTTTGTTCGGGTTTGTTCGGGTTTGTTCGGGTTTGTTCGGGTTTGTTCGGGTTTGTTCGGGTTTGTTCGGGTTTGTTCGGGTTTGTTCGGGTTTGTTCGGGTTTGTTCGGGTTTGTTCGGGTTTGTTCGGGTTTGTTCGGGTTTGTTCGGGTTTGTTCGGGTTTGTTCGGGGTTTGTTCGGGTTTGTTCGGGTTTGTTCGGGTTTGTTCGGGTTTGTTCGGGTTTGTTCGGGTTTGTTCGGGTTTGTTCGGGTTTGTTCGGGTTTGTTCGGGTTTGTTCGGGTTTGTTCGGGTTTGTTCGGGTTTGTTCGGGTTTGTTCGGGTTTGTTCGGGTTTGTTCGGGTTTGTTCGGGGTTTGTTCGGGTTTGTTCGGGTTTGTTCGGGTTTGTTCGGGTTTGTTCGGGTTTGTTCGGGTTTGTTCGGGTTTGTTCGGGTTTGTTCGGGTTTGTTCGGGTTTGTTCGGTTTGTTCGGGTTTGTTCGGGTTTGTTCGGGTTTGTTCGGGTTTGTTCGGGTTTGTTCGGGTTTGTTCGGGTTTGTTCG